>OX375758.1:7957500-17957500 GCA_947359355.1 Acrocera orbiculus
TATTTTATTTGTGACCATTTTAAGCTTGAAATTCTTTAAGTGTATAATACACTTCTGCCATTTAATTGCATTTATATAATAACTTATCGCAATGTTTTTCCACATATTAGAACTAGAAATGGGTTAATTTCTTGACAAATCTTTTTGTACTAAATTGTACTCTTATATAAGCAGCTTATTATGTAAGCGAAATTAGAAGCAAATAGCTCATCAATAAGTACTTCAAATGTCGATCAAAGTAGTAGTAGTGGTAGTATTAGTGGTAGTGGTAGTGGTAGTGGTAGTGGTAGTAGTAGTGGTAGTGGTAGTAGTAGTATTAGTAGTAGTAGTAGTAGTAGTGGTAGTAGTAGTAGTAGTGGTAGTAGTAGTAGTAGTAGTGGTAGTAGTAGTAAAACGAATGTTATTTTTAGTAAAAATATTTCAAATGTATTAGAGTAAAATACGAAATTTTGTTGTTTGCATAATTTTTTTACTAACTTTTTGTTTGTATTCCAAAAGATCTTTGTAAAACTATAAAACAACATTTTTTTCCATTTTACTTATTTAAATTTAAGCAAAGCTCATATAAAAAGCTGAGGTAAAAAAAAATTTATAAAATTAACAAAGATTTCAATAAAAGCAAATATGATCTAAACTATCATCTATTTTTTCGATTTAATTACGTCAATGTTTTATTATTTTATTTGTGACCATTTTAAACTTGAAATTCTTTAAGTGTATAATACACTTCTGCCATTT
Organism: Acrocera orbiculus; assembly: GCA_947359355.1. Taxonomy (NCBI): domain Eukaryota; kingdom Metazoa; phylum Arthropoda; class Insecta; order Diptera; family Acroceridae; genus Acrocera; species Acrocera orbiculus. Next base: position 7,958,239 of record OX375758.1, read on the forward strand.
AATTGCATTTATATAATAACTTATCGCAATGTTTTTCCACATATTAGAACTAGAAATGGGTTAATTTCTTGACAAATCTTTTTGTACTAAATTGTACTCTTATATAAGCAGCTTATTATGTAAGCGAAATTAGAAGCAAATAGCTCATCAATAAGTACTTCAAATGTCGATCAAAGTAGTAGTAGTGGTAGTATTAGTGGTAGTGGTAGTGGTAGTGGTAGTAGTAGTAGTAGTGGTAGTGGTAGTGGTAGTGGTAGTGGTAGTGGTAGTGGTAGTGGTAGTGGTAGTGGTAGTGGTAGTGGTAGTGGTAGTGGTAGTGGTAGTAGTAGTAGTAGTAGTAGTAGTAGTAGTAGTGGTAGTAGTAGTAGTAGTGGTAGTGGTAGTGGTAGTGGTAGTGGTAGTGGTAGTAGTAGTAGTAGTAGTGGTAGTGGTAGTGGTAGTGGTAGTGGTAGTGGTAGTGGTAGTGGTAGTGGTAGTAGTAGTGGTAGTAGTAGTAGTAGTGGTAGTGGTATTGGTAGTGGTAGTGGTAGTAGTAGTAGTGGTAGTGGTAGTGGTAGTAGTAGTAGTAGTGGTAGTGGTATTGGTAGTGGTAGTGGTAGTAGTAGTAGTGGTAGTGGTAGTGGTATTATTATTATAAATACCTTAGTTTATTTGTGATTTTATAAAAAAAAAATGGATTTTAATTATTTTCAAATATAAAATTAAATCACTGAGCACTATTTTCCCTCTCTCAATTTTATCATAAAAATTTTTCAAAATAATATTTAAAATGCTTAGCGGCTTAAGAAACTTGATGACAATGTCACTTGACAGCCAATTAAATAAGTACTGCCAGCTTTATATTATTAATTGTAATAAATATATAATAAAAGTAGATATTAAGAAGTTTGGAATTATAGTTCTTCATTATATATTTTAATAAAAATCAAAATAATTTAAATAAAATCATAAACCAGCATAAACAGTTATTTTGCAAAAAAGAATATATTTATTTAATTATTATAAATATAAATATAAAATTATATATAACAACTTTTTCTGGACAATAATTGATTCTAAAGTAGAAAACTTAAAATATCTGACAAATATTTCAAATATATTGTTCTGTCAAACATCAACGATATTTAACGGAACATTTTTGTATTAAATTAAAAAATCCAGAAACTAAAATACAATAAATTAATTAAGATTCAGACTACGCTGTTCAATGTATTTAAATTGTTCAGATGTTTAAATCAGCTATATTAGCGTCGGTCGTATCATGAAACTGGCTCAATATTTCAAAATTTCCCCTTAAATCGTGCCTCCCTAGCATAAAAAATCAAAGTGATGATGCGCCCTCAAATATAGCTGAATAATAGTGCGTTTCCACCGCACGGTTACTGACAATCATAGATTTTCTTATACAAAATCAATGATTGTCAGTAAATTCGCCCGTAAATTTCGTCAGTAATCGTGCGATGGAAACGCACTATAAGTCATTATTCCATCTTGACATTAGTCATCAAAGGAAGCAAAATATTTATAATGTTTATAAGTTAAATTTATAAAAATAGAAGTAAAAATAATTTGAAATGTTTTCTTTTATGGGTGAAACACCTGAGAGGAACAGGGGCTCAACTAATAATGTAATACAAAGTTATCTTTATTTTTGACAATATTTGCCTTGTAGGGCAAAGGGAAGTTAGTGGCTAAAGAGCCAATATTTTTCTAATAAAACAAACTTTTATTTAAGCTTAGAAATGCCAATTGGGGCATTTAATTTAATTCTATTTAAAAAGACTCACCTGCTGATTAGGGCCTGGTTTGTTATAGCACAATTTAACAACGATTAATTTTTGAATCATTTTATTCCTCTTTATATACAAATTTTGTCGGTTCATGCACGTGAGAATATAATTTTAAACTCCTCAACTACTCTAATTTCCAGACATAACTATTTATTAATTTAGCAAATTCTTTGCTATACAAAAATATAATTTTCAAAGTCTGATCACAAAAGTTCTATGGTGATCAGATTACATGTGAACTAAAATTGTTGCCACAAGGGTCAATTAATAATGATAATATTATTGCATACTTACGGGCTTAAATTAATCAATTTTAGGGTACAGTTTTATAATAAATATATTAGAGGGGTTTTAGGAGATTTTAGAAAGTATTTACTATTAAGAATTACAGTTTTAAATTTACTGTTTCTAAAAGGATAATGAAAAATGCTTATATACTACAAGTTTTTGCGATTTTATAAGTTTTTTGTTCATTTTTACTCAGATTTTATCAGAGGATACTAGAAAATGTCTACCTTAGCCGGTGTTGTAAATTGCTTAATGCGGTGGGGATGGAAAGATTTCTTTTTGTTAACTTTCTTACACATTTTAGGCTTTTTTTCTAATCCCTCAAAGTTACTTTTACTGTATCCTATCTGTATCTAATTGTGTTGTTTTGAAAGGATTTTTATTTTCGTCCTTTCAGGTTATGCTGAGAAATTATGAGAAAAATTATGGAGAAAAAAAACTTTACTTTTCAAACATTATTCTGTAATTTTTTTATAAATGATGTATAAATGATTGGATATAATTCATAATTACAGATTTTTCATGAGAAAATGATTTCCTTTGTATTTAAATGGAGTATAACACTAAAGAAGTTATAGCCAGTATTCAACTTAGGCATTAGATCCCTAAAAGGAATCATTTAGGATAATGAAAACTTAGCTTTAAATTCTATTTAATTAAGACCCCTGAGTACGCGTCTCTTATACACTCATATTTTCATATAATTGCTTTTTTGCTTTAAGTGTTGATTCTTGTATTATAAAAATAGATTGACAATAATAAATCACAATAAGAATATTATTTAAAAACAATATTATTGAAAGCCAATAAATGAATTTAGTGCGTGCTTAGGGTACTTACTCTTTCCGGCCATGGATACATATATCCTAACCGTTTAGAAATATCAATTTCAGCTGGATTTTCTGGAAATAACATCAAATCGCAGGTTATAGTATGCTTCTTGTTTGATTAATTACCGCTAAAAATTTAATTAAAAAGAAACTACAACTATAAATTCTAAAATTCAGATTTGATTTGAAAAATTTATTTTTTTAATATAACAAAAATGTTGTTAAAACAATAAAAAATATAACTAAATCCTTTAAGTAAGTCAAATAACGAAGTAAAAAAAAAAAATCAAATACAACAACAACAAAGGCTAAGATTTGTCTATTCAAAAAGGTCAATCTTCATTTTACGAAGTAATTGACAATAATAAAGCAATTTCAAGAATGACAATTCTTATATCCAAAACATTACAGGCAAAAGGACCAAAGAATAAGTAACAACAACAATAACAAACAAAAAAACAAACACTCCACATTATCCCTCTTGGTTAACTTTATCAAATAGCTCCACTTGGTTAATACTTTGAATTTTGTTTTTCTTGGGTACCTTAACTTTGATGGGTCTTTCTGACAATTTTATCCTTGACATATGTATGTATATAAGTTTTCGTGACAAAAAAAAAACACAAGAAAGAATTTATCCTATTGGAATATCTTTTTTAGCATAAATTGACCATATGTCTGACATTGTTACTAGGAAGGATAACAATACATCTCAGGTGGAGGAATACATTAAATATAAATTTGTGTTTTCTATAGGATGTGTATTATAGACGAAAAACAAAACAAAAAAAGTATTTTTTTCATTTGTTTCTTTCGAAATGTGTGGTAACTAGTTTATATTTTCCTTGTTTTTGTAGTTTTCTTTTTTATTTTATTTTTCTTTTTTAGTCAAGAAGCACTTGAATACAATTTTCAAATGATGGCATGTGCTGATGATTTTTATCAGTTTATAAGATGAAAAATTTTGTACAATCAGGAATCCTTGTGTAAAAGGAAATTGCTCTTTAGATGACCATTTTGCTATTTGATGGACACATTAAGAGAAATGCGTGTCATTTGAAATCAAGGATTCATCTAAATGGCTACTAATTTATGTGTAAAATCCTTCGATATTGGATTTTGTTAGAAAATCCAACACAAATAAATTTATATAGTTGGAATACTAAATAAGGAATAAGTTAAATAAATTTAACAAAATTTTACTATTTTGATAGAAATAAAGTTGGAATATTTATTAAAATTAAGTAATTTTATTTTGTTTATTTACAATAATTTATAAATTGTTTGATTTGTTTACAAAAAGGAAAAATGATTTGACTTAAAAACCTGATTTAATTTTTATGAAAAAATTCTTTCTCTATTTTCAGTTTTATTTTTTCAAATCCATTAGCCTTAAGTAAATATATGGCAAAAAGTAAGTTTTCTATTTTCCTCCTTTTTTTTGTATTCATATTTTTCTTACCTTGTATCATTAAAAGAAATGAGTTTGCAAGAATAACTAAATATTCTTAAGGGTACCTTAACCCTTATCGTTATTAATGATACCTCAAAGTCTACGGACAAAAGATTTTTTTAGTCAAAAAGTAATCTGAAAATTCTCTGACAGGTTTCTATTTAATTTTTTTTTTAAAGTCCTAGTAGGTGGTATACTAATAACAAAAGTTTTATAGTATTTGAAAATAATTTAAGTTCACTAACGCATAAATTATAATCCAATAATGGGAGCAAGGATGCAGTTAAATGACCACACACAGAATTTTGATTTTTTTCTTACATCAATATTTTTTTGCAAACTTTAATATAATTTTATTTAGTAGAAATAGTTGAAAATTTTTTCGATGATATGATCTTATATTGGAGACATTCTAATCCTTTTAGATTTGTAATACCAGAAACCTATGACATGGCATAGAAGTTGTTGAAGTTTGTTTTAAAAGCAAAATATTTTTTTTTATTTTACTATAATTGGACTTTTTTGTGTTATATCCTTCTTGTTTTAGTGATTAAAATCTTTTTGCAAACTTTAGTCAAAGAAATTTCGATAAAATAGTCTGTAGGATCTTATATGTAATTATTTTTTGTTTGTTTAAGCTTTAAGTTTTTATGTTGTTTGTAGAATTTTAACGAAGATTTTGTCGTCTTTTGTCAGCTTGAATGATACTTTGAAAATTTTAGAATATATATAGCAAAAATTTTTACATGTGAATATAATATTTTTCATTGAAATATTACGAACGTGTTTTTATATCATTTCAAAACCCTTTTTTCTTTTATTTGATAAATCATTGAAAAATTTTTAGCCAAAGGGAAGAGGCATGAATTGATCCTCCTGATCCTTCTACGCCACTATTTTGAAGTACAAAAAATAAGCTCAACACAACATTTCAAATATTTCAAAAATGTGAAAAAAGTGTTTTTTACGTGAGTATGAGTATGAAATAGTTTTATCTCTTAACATTAAATTGTTTTCATGGCAGACTATAGAGGAGCAGTGATATTGAAAACCTTTTGTGATGAAATGAGGGAGGATAAGATTTAAGAAAACTCAACTGACTTCATCTGAAGTCATGCAACTATATGGCATCCCAGAAAGTTCATTCTATAACGATAAAAGCCCAAGATTCTTAACAGTAAGCAAAAAATCTTTGAAAATATCCTTTTCTCGATACCTGCAAAACTATTCAGTTCAGAATAATCATAAAAACTTCTGCTTTCATTTATTAATTTATTGAATATCCCTTTTATCAAGATGTTCCAAAAAAAAAAAAAAAAATCTTTTTTTGTAAAAATGACAACAAAAACAAATAATTATTGAGCAAAATACTTAAATGTTCCAAGAAAAAGGATATACCAGCTTGATCAGATTTGACTGCAATAAGATCTACTTCTTTTATCTTCTTCTTTTAAATACTTAAGAAAAAGGATACAATTTGACTACTGCTGATGGTCATTTCTTAAGAAATGATAATAATCCTAAAGGATAGAGAGAACTGTGGGAATATTTTTTTTACTTATTGACAGTTAAAGTAATAAATTATTTAGTTAGATCCTTTAATGTTATATTTTGTAAAAAAGGTTATGAAATTTTTGAAAATTTAAGGGATTGCACAGTTTTCTTTAATTTGAAATGGTTTTTTTTACTACTTGTAGTGAACAAATTTCCAAACATACAAATTTTTTTTTGTTATTTAAATAAAATTTAACTGAAGAACTCTAGATAAAAATTTCAATAATGGCTAGGAGTGATTGAAACAAAAGATTGATTGAAAATAGCAGATGAACAAATTTTATTAAAAAAATGAAGAATAATTGATAGTGTTTCTGATATGAGGCCACAACTACTTAAATGGAAATGTGGTCGTGACGATGAGTTATTTGCTTCAAAATTTGCCAAAATTTGGCGATGAGTATGATCTGATCTGAAACAAATTTTAAAAAAAATTAACTCATTTTTAGTATAAGACTATAGTATAAAGACCATTCTTACAACTAAATTCCTATTTTCTTAGGGATGAGCTGAAGCTTCTATTAAGAAGGCATTAACTGTTTGTATTATAGTTCTAAGTCATTAAAAACTATTTCAAAACACTCAAATTATTTACATTTATATTTCCGAATGTAATGAAACATTGCGATGAAGTTGTTAAATATTTTAATTTGGGATAGTATAAATACTAAAAATAATAGATAAATATGACTAAAAAGGATAAAAAAAAATAACATTTAAAAAAATTGTTAAAAAAAAGCACGGACTGATGAAAAAACACAATTTTATGTATTTTACAAAACTGAAAGCTGCCTAGAAAAATACCTCATTTAATTATTATCTATAATTATTATATCTCTCTTTTATTTAATTTTATTCAATTTGAAAAAAATTAAATATTTGTTTTTGATCATTTTAAAAAATTAATGAACTAAAAGGTGAAAACAGAAACAGAAAAAGAAACAGAAGGATAAAAAGTGTTTTTCCAAGATTCATTTATAATTTTATATCAAGAAAAAATAAACGTGTAAGGTGTCTTTGTATGAAATGTATTATCATTCCTCGAGAAACTATTAAATTTTACTAAATCTAATAGTTACATTTTATATTTTAGGAAATCTAATTTCTTGTAACCTCACTATTTGGCTTTATTTTTAAATTTCAAATTTTATATTTTTATTTTTATAATCTCTTTCAATAGCTTTGAGGCATTTGGAAAGTTGATGGCTTTAAACTGAATCACTTTAGAGGCTGAATTGATAATCTGTAAAATTCTGAAATGGATAACTAATAGTTTTCTGGTTTAGGTATTTTTTAGGTGCAATATAAAAGAACTACAAACAAGGAAAACTAAGGGAAAAAAATAAAAATTCAAAAAATTAAAATATGAATTAAGTGGAGAGTCTCAAGAAATGAAGCTTGTCACAATTGTAACCCTCTTAGTAAGTCCCTATTCAGTACCAAGAGCCCCAAGGGGGGTTAACGAAAGTTCGCATTTTTCAGGTTAAAGAGGATGAAAGGATAATTTTTTCCTTATTGAGTTAATTCTTTCCTTATTTTTATCTACATATAAACTATATATTTTCGTTACTGGGTTTCTTAGGCCTCTATACTGCTGAGATCCATGGATTTTTACCCGTTCTGAGTTGCATGTTGTATAAGAAATTTGGCCAGAAAAGCTTAGATCATAAAGTAGCCCAAAGAAATAACGAAAAATATTCTTTTATTTAATTCTTTCAAAAATTTGATCTCTAAAATTTTTGTCAAAATGATTTACTTATTTTTTAGTATGTGTTCTGCGCCATTTTTATTTAAAAAAGGAACCTGACACCGAATATCTAAAATACTTAATCTAAGCTTACATTTTTTATTAAAATTAAAAGTAAAAAAATTCAATAATTCTATTATAAAAATTTAAATGAAATCCTTCAAATATCCGTTCAAATTGAGTCCATTACGAAAATTGAAAAAAATATATCACTTTATCGAACTTAACACTGTACAATCTTCTAATTCTGTAGTATATACTCTCTCTTAGGTCCAATTTGGAAAATTGATTTGTCCCATCTGTTGAACATAATATCCTTATCCCAAGATGACTACCTCTTTTCTGTTATATATATATATGTATATATTTGTAAAATCCTTTCAATGTTGGTCATTTATATTTTTATACAATATAGTTTTACAATTTTTTGGGTATCCTTTAACAATTCGTCACGGAAATGATTGCGTATTCAAAAAGTATACCATAACTGAAGCAGTTTTACGTTATCCTTATTCGTACATATACATAGACATATAAAACTCGATCATAAGTTATGACCCATAAATTATCCTTTTAGTTGTCTGAAACATAAAATAAGAACAAAAAAAATACCAAAAACTCCTACGAAAAAAAAAGAAGAAAAAAAAGGGGACAACGGTCATTATGAGGCAAGAAAATTGCTGAAAAAGGATTGAATAAATCACTTCATGTGTTTTACAGGACACTAGATGTCTTGAATACCTCGTATAACATTTTATGAACCTAATTCTAGGCAGCTGATACTTAGGCGACATTCTTCATTATATTTTTGTTTTTTGTTGCATTTTTCATGTCTTATTTTTTTTTTGTATATTTGATTTTAGTATTTTGGCTCCAGGCTAGTCAATCGGTTTTTATGTCTAAATGCCTAAAGAAATGCCGCTTTAGAAAAAGCCAAAAAAAAAAAACAAAATTAGAGCCAAATAAGTCAGTTTAAATTTTTGTTATTTTTTTTTTTTAATGAAATTCTACCAAAAATAGACCAAAAGAAATAATATTCAATTATTTTTTTAAAGTAATGTCATAGGATTTTGTTAATTTTGAGTGAACGCCTTCAGGCTGTGGTCTATGAAAGAACTATTTCTTTGTTATTTTGAAAAATTTACCCATTTGTATTTAATTTAAATTAAATAACGAACAGAGAGGAATGGTATGTGGGAGTGGGTTTTAAGGTAGTTCTATTATCAAAACGCTTAGGAAGTTCATACGACTTGTTTTTCATTATAACATAAAAAAGGATGGAATGTCACTGATTCTCGTTTCTTTATCATAAAAATTACACTTATTCCAACAGCACATATCTGGCATACCCCTTGTTACACTTATTTGAAATTGTTATAATGAAAATTGCATGAAAACCTGGCATACGGTCAAGAATAATAAAATTATTAGCTCTATGTGTTAACCAATTATGGTCAAAGAAACATTGTTTTATGTGTGTTTTTTTCTAAGACTTATTTAAAACTCACAATAATCACACAAAAAATAACCAAATAAAATAAAAAATTTGACAAAATTACCTTTTGTAAAAATGATATCAAAATTTGAGGTCACTGAAAGCCCTCGAAAGAAGTTCTTGAGAAAGGTAAAAATTAAAATTGGAATTTTTGTACTGCGTAATTAGTGCGTTTAAATGAGTAATTAGCAGACAAAAGGCATTAAAACTTTATCTAATTTTTATGTCAATGTGTGCGGTAGATCTGTGATTTATTGGTAATAAAAGAAAAGGACTTAAGCTTAAAAATAATAATCTACCAAAAAAGAAATTAAATAATTTTCTTTTAAGGTTAAGCACATTAAAATTTCTTAATTAATAAATAAATTAATTAAAAAATCTCCTCTTACTGTTATAGTTGGGAACCGAAACTTAATATCTATTATTATTATCCTAATTTTTGATGTGCTATAACATAGTGAAGTTATTAAACTCAAAAAAAAAAATATAAAAATTTTGGGTTTAAGCTTTTTAAGTTTCTATCTACATTTTAACAAAAATTTCATATTTAATTTGCTTCTTAGTATAAATTAATACCAAATTTAAAAAAGAATTTTATTTTAAGTGAAAAAAAAGATAAGTTTTTAACTCCTTTTGACTCAATTAGACTGAAATAGAAATATCAAAGTCGACTAATAAACTCTCCATTAAAGCAGTTACCAAGTAGATAAGACAACCACATAATTTCAATTCAACAACTGCGTCACATTAAGGATATATAGATATCCCAGCTTCAGGCTTAGCTGAGCACTTCCTTGTTTGCTGGACATCATAAATCACTTATGACGGATGCTTTTTTCCTAGTAATTTATCATAAAGGAACCATTTTTTTTCTTCCTTATTTTATATTATATTCACTTGTATATACAGATTATTAGATATATATATATAATTAAGTATACTTTTTTATTTATTATTAAGAATAAAAACCTGTAAAAACATTAAACAGGTACCAAAAAATTATACAAAAGAAATATGCTTTTTATCATAATTTTTATTAAAAAGGCTACATTTAAGGAGACTATGCAGCAATTTATTGAAATCATATAAAACAAAAATAAAATAAAATGAAATAAAATTCTAACGGACAGGATATAGTTATATTCAAAAATCGATACGGTTGAACTATACTGAAGGATATTAATATGTCAAAACCAAGAGATGTATTACATATGCTAGACTGGATTATTAGAATTATATCCTATATCTAAAAAGGAAGTTAGCTAACCATAATTTAAACATGTGTCCTTAATTCAATGATCATGCCTATTTTATTTTAAATAGTTTGAACTCTTCCTGACTGTAAAAATGACATATTTTAAATTCCATTGATTAACGTGTCTAGAAAATTCCAGTCAATGTCAATTATTTCTTAGGTATAATATGAAATTTTTTAATTTCATCTTGTTTTTTTGTATTTTTCTTTTAAGTTTTTCTTTTTTTTTGTGTATGGAACAAAAAAAAAATATATATATATATATATATTTTTGAGAGGTTTTCAAGTATCGATAAAGTGGCATCCATATGTAAGCAAATGTTTATGACTTGTAGTACGTGGCAAAAGAGCACTTCAAGAGTGAATAAATAAAACAAATTTTAAAAAAGTATATAAAGGACCTTAATATATATACATATAAGGCTCAACTTAAATGAAGTGGAGTTAAGTAATTGTGTTAGATAAAATGACAAGGCAACAGAAGCCATACTTGTAATACAAGGCAAGGTAATATTTTTGCATTAAAGAAATAAGAAAATTTTAAGAAATAATTTCTCTTAGCTTGATTTACGTTCATCTAAAAATCTAATTATTTGAAACTTAGAAAATATTTTGCTATTTTTGTGATAGGATAGATGAGTTCCAAGCACAAAACACGTAATTTATTTGGTCTAACTAAATTAAATAAATAATAAAGATTCTTGCGAATAATTAGAAAAAAAACAAAAAGAAGAGAAATTTAGTTGAAATATTTTTATTTATATGTATTTAAAAGCAAATTGAAAATTTCTTTGTTTTTAATATGTGTACATGTACTGCCATCTTTGTTTTTATTTAACCCTTTCACGACCAGGGGAAAACATTTGAAAAAAAAATTAAATATTTTCTTTTTTATGATTTTTATTTGTTTTACATCTAAGTAAACTCAAATATACAGTAACAGATTAATATTTCCTCCAAGAATTCTTATGGTCCTGAAAGGGTTAAGACTTGGGAGATAAGGTAGATGGCTTGCCTGCAGGACAACTTTCACAATTGAGACGTACTTAAGTAACTTGGGGTCTCTTGCTTTTGTTTTAACCTCCTTTGTCACTGAAAAGGACTAAATAGAAATGGATAATGTAGCACTTGTACGAGATGCTAAAATTAAATTTCTATTTAGACGTGTCCATCAGGTAAAGAAATATATAGATATGTAGATTGCAATTTATATTTTATTCCCAAATGATGACAAAATTTTTTGTAGAATTTTGTCCTGAATCAAAAAAGTAGAAAAGGTGAATTAATTATATAAATTTTAATTGTTAAAAAGTGTAAAGTCTTTTTAATAATTAAAATTCTTTAATCGAAAAACTGTCTAAAAATCTTAGTCAAACAGACGACGATCTTAGTTTTTTGAATCTATTTTTTTGTCTCAGCTAATCGACCAGTCGCGGTATACGTGGTTTATTAGATTAGAATCTAATCAACTAAACCACGTACTAGCAAAAGGAACGTGGTTTTTTGTATTCTGTCATTTGGTGGTGCTAAAAGGTGAACATTTTTTTTTTCACCATGGCTTTATTTGACATTGAATGTAGAAAACGTTTACTGTTTGTTTAAAAATGGACGCTAATCTGGATATTAGTAATTATTTTTTAATATTTTTAAAATAATTCACCACTTTGGGTGTATGCTGTATTATTTTAAGGTAACATTAAATCCTTTCAAGGACTCAAATAAGAAAACAAATGATGTATAGATGCTGATTTTATAATTATTGCATGTATACTACTAACTTTAACAGTAATAATTATATTTTTACAGCCAAAATTATCACATAAATTGCACTTTGAAGATCATTTGTATCATATACTTCCTTGATTTTGAACTCTTATGAATAGTTAATGTCAAACTGTTAATGTTAAAACTAGATATAAGTAATTGGATAAAATTTTGGAGCTTGGTTTGGTATTGGTATACTTAATATATTATTACTATTAATATTTAGAATTAATAATGTTAAACTAATATTTTTTATGGTTAATAATTTATTTCAATTATGGTTCATGAAAAAGTAAACAGGGACTAAAGTATTAATGATGGTATAACTTGTCCAATGTTTTAGCAGAAATATTCATTAAATCCAATTCAATATTTTTTCCTCTTTTTTTAATTTTAGATATTCTGAAATTGATAAAGATATTTCGAGGAGAAGCTCAAAATCTACAGCAGATAGATTAAGCGAAGAAGAGGGTTCTTAAATATTCTCTTAATTTCCACTACACCAACTTGATCGATCACTTAAAGCTTGAGATTTATTCTATAATTGCTTGAATACCTTTATCATTATTGAATATTAGGAACTGTTTGTTTTTTCTTTGAGATCTTGTACCGTGTATTTTATCTACCTCTCAATTTGCTGAAAATTGCTTTTAGCTATAAATATCTTGTTTTTGTTTTTTTAATAATTTTTATATCTTACTCTTTAGCATTTAGCTTGCAATTATCCATTACAATATTTGAGATCGTATTAAATTTTATAACTTACAATTAGTTGAAAAAATTAGACTGTTTCTGTGTGTCATGGCTCAAAGGAATCCTAATTTTGTAAGAAAATTAGATTTCAAAAACAAGGTTTTTTGTCTGTTTGATTCAGAGAACATTTACAGTGGCCAAATGTACTACCATTTTAGAATTTGTATGGAACATCTCTAGAATATTTCTCAAATGAACTAATCTAAATCTAGTTTGATTTTCTTGTTCATTGCTCAATATACTAAACAGCTTATGACGACACGTGGGGGAAATTTTGAGTAATTTTTCTGATTCTCTTCTTGGGCAATAATTTGACAGTGAATAATTAGGGAAGTTAGGTTAAGTTTGACTGTGAGTATGACAAAATATTTTTCAAAATAACAAAGATAAGAAAATTTTCTACAGATGACATATATACTAATCAAAATTTACTAGGATCCAGTATAATGGTAGTACATTTGTCTAATACATTTGTCCGCTGTAAACGCACTATAAGCTGTAAGTGACAAGTTTCGTAAATCTAATGTTGAATTAATTATAATTTAAATAATATTGAGAACATATAATTTTGTATATTTATTTAACTAGCAAAAATATTTGAAAGGATTCAATGACAAAAAATAAAAACATATTATTCATAGGTTGATGAAACTTAGTTTTAGTCAAATAAAATTACAAATCCCTTCCTTAATTACCCGTAATCACTCTATAAGCTCAACTAATTTGTCACTCTGAAACTATTTAGTTGTAAACCATTTTCCGAGTACTTCCATGAAAAATAAAAATAAAAATATTCTTCTTAACCTTATGGGCTTCAGTTTAAATCATAAGTTCAGTCGATGACTTTCTTTACATCAACAAAAAAAAAAAATAGGCATAAAAATTATTCTTTTTTGTTTTTATTTTTTGCTTCTAATCACAGATAATCCATGGATAAGTTTCGGGAAAAGAATTTTCATTTGAACTTTATCTTTTGTTTGTGAAAGGATATGAGAGCCTGTTTGCAAACAAAATGATCCTAACGAAGATTACAGGCTTAACAGTTATACTTTTATTTACTGTTTTTTTTTTTCTATTTTTTGTAAAAAGTAAAACCAAAGAGTTTTTGCTCAAGTATATAAGAAGTTTTTAATCTAAATTCCAGAAATTTTTCTTAACTGTTAAGGTTCAAAAGGAGATTGTTTCCTTACAGTGAAGTTTTTCACTAATTGTAACAATAAAATTACTTGAAAATATTTTCACAGGTAAAACAAATATAAGATTGAAATTTCCTAGAAATATTTATTTAAAAACAAAAACAAAAAAATATACAAAAAGCGATATAGAATAATATTTTTTAACTTCCGCTTCCTTTACCTTAGTACTTAGTATTTTATCTACTTCCTTTAAATTTTTGGTCATTTTCTTTTGGTGTACAGTCTTTAAAACTATAAAACAAAGTGCGTTTTCATGTAGTTAAAATGAAGATTTCTTCAAAAATTTAAAAAAAAAAATAACAAAAATACAATCTCAAAGGAGTAATAAAACTTCTTTTTCTTGTTTTTTTTTCCTTCTTTTTTTTTAATTTTTGGTAAATATTAAAAAACTAAACAAAATATTTACAATTTTAACCTATCATTAATATACAATATTATATCCCAAAGGATTTATCAGTTTTATACCTATACAAGAATATTAGCTATCGTGAGAAGTGGAAAAAATTTTAAAGAACTTAACTAGAAAAAAAAATGAAAAAAATATGTGTTAAATAAATCTAACAAGGAAATCGGATGTTTAACTGAAAAATTCTTGTAGCATATGCCGAACAAAAAAGAAACGAAAACAACACCTTTAAGTCATTGGAACAGGTCCTTAAAGTCAAATAACCAAATTTTCTGCCTTGTATTTTGTTTTAATCATTTTTTTTACCCGCCACTGATTATTCTTATACTTCCTGTCATCTGGCCGTCGCCTAGACGACAACACATATTTTTACATATGCATATGAAGATCAAAAAATTTGTCCTAGACACTTAACTTAAATTCTAATAAAAAAAAACAAAAAACAACATTAACAACAAAAAGAAATTGAAAAAAAATTAAAAATTTTTAGTAATTAGACAGTTAGAAGTCCTTAAGATGTCGGGACCAACACATGCTGACAATGTGAATATTACTTTTTAGTTATATTTTGTTGTTGTTTTTGTTTTTTTTCAATATATAAAAGGAATGAGGAAATGAATTATTAAATTGTCATCTAATATCATTTTTAAGGATATCTGATAATTGGTAAAGTAATGAGTTAAGGCTTAAATGGCTTAAATTATATCAAATATTTAAAGAAAATGAAAATTTATCTAAAAATTATTTATACCACGTGTATTTTGATTGAATTTTAGCCAAAAAAAAGGACATCAAAGTTCTTTATATAAATATATATAATCAAAAGGTTTCTGTTGATTTTATTAAATTATCAAAAGGAAATCCTTCTAAGAAGTGTTAAAAGAGAATGACCATGGTTGAATTTTATGTATTGAATAATAAAATTTTAGGAAAAAGAAAACTCTTTGAACATTAACACACCCTTAGTGAATGTATAACAAATCTAAATTAGATAACTCAATCAGCCCTTTTTGAGGCTTTCTAGCTTTTCCTAGAATATAAAGATAAAAGATAAATTACATTTTGTTGTTAGCTTTTTGTCCATTTACTAAATTATTTGATTCTTTTGATGCAAATTTATGAAATTTTGTTTTTACTACTTTGACTAACCCGTTCCAAAGGACCATTAAAATGATATAAACTATTTTTAAAAGATAAAAGAATTCAAATTATGATATAGAACTTATAGTCCTTTATGATATTTTGTTAGATAGTGTAAAATATACTGTAGTTAAAATTATTGTTAAGGAAAACGTTAGTGTTCGCAGAATGTTTGTATCGACGATTGTAGCCATTAAAACATCTTTAAAGACCCTAATAAGTATGTCGACAATTATGTTTTCAATTTCCAAATTTTAGCATTGATATTGAATACAATAATCACGGATTTTTTGATTTTTTTGCTATTAAATTTGCGATGACATAATTTGCTTCTAAATTGTTACTTTGTGTAGGTGTCTAAAAAATTTTGTTCAGATGATGCCCCTTTTTTTAGTTCTGTGATTTTATCTCTATGGCCTTATGGTGTTTCTGAGATAAACATCGTATTTCATAAAATGATTTTGACTATATTGTCGTTTTAAATTGTAGTCTTTAAAAAGTGGCATAAAGTCCCTACAAATTAAACAAAATTCTTTATAATTCTCCTCAATAAAAAAGTATTTTTCCGTCCAGTTTAATTAAAAACCTTTTTTTCATCTTAAATTTTTGGTTTTTTAGGCTGTGCCTATTTTTTTAAAGAAACGGAGGCCATCTAAATAAAAAAAAAAATTTGATTTTATAAGCAAATATCTATAGTGAATATGAATTTCAATAAATTAAAACTGAATACTGAAACTGAGACACATTTAATTATTTTTATAATGTGCATTTAGGCCGCATTTTAAAGGCTTTTGGGGCACATGAGGCCCGTAGGCTGTAGGTATAGTCTAAAGACTTGTATTATTTTATAAATAATAGTACTTGAATGCTGTTACTTGTATTTTATCAGCTTTTGTCAACAGTTCAATAAAGACGAGATACAAGTACCTCTGGTAACTCTAGTCATCCCAATAATATGTTGCAAAAGTCAAAAATATCAAAAAATCAAAACAATTGTTGTCGGTTATTGTAACAACTTTTGCTTTTTTCCCAAAATTTATATATGAAATAATCAAATTTTACTTAAAAGCAAAAATATTAAATACAAATAAAAAATATTTTACTAGTAATATTTCTAAAACTATGGCGGTAATGTCTTGCAAATTATTTCATCAACTAAAGCGCTAAAATTCTTCTATTCTGTAAGTTTTTGTGTTACTATTTAGTATAAATGGCAACACTAAATATTAAAACAGCACAATTCTACTTGTGTTACGTTGAGCTAGTTTTCTTTTTTACCAAAAAAAAAGCAATAGAAAAATATCGTCAATTATATTATAAGGATCTAAAAACATTATCAAAAAAGGATAATTTCTTCGTTTTTTTTTTTGTTTTTTTGTTTAAAAAAATACAACTCCTTTAATATCCATTGTTTGAGATTGTATGTTGTGTCAACCGACAAGAATCTTAAGGCCACAATATCCTTCTAATAGCCGATTAGTAGACTAAATTTCAAAGAAATCCTTATAATATCCGCTTTAGTTATTATTGTCACTAGTATATGTCACCTTACAATATATTTTAAGCCTTCATTTACTCCTTTTGAAATTTATTTAAGTTTCTAAAATTTATCTAGTGTCGGTATCTTTTCGGTATTTTGAAAAAAAAAACGAAGAAAATACCTTTTCTAAATACTATGGATTAGTTAATCCTTGTGTTCTATAAGTAAAAGAAAATTTATTTGAAAAATTTACAAAATTTAACAAAAACATTTTGTAAAATCAATTCTTTACTACTCATTCACAGCTTATTAAAGAAAAAAACTAAATTTACAAAGGATATTAAACTTTTTTGAAATAAATGAAAATATTTCACGAGAAGTTTAATTTAATCAAAGCGAAATATGTTGAAACTTTAACTGGACAATACCACAATATATGACTACTACTAGTGTAGTATGATATTTTTATTTGTATCATTTCAAGACAATAAAAACAGCAAAAAAAATTTTTTTTATGCAACTTCCTATAATTTATGTCTTCCTATACCCTCAACCCTTAAAACCCTTGGTCAAGAGTAAAAATGTAAACCATTACATAAAACTTTTTGTTTATTTTTTTGCTTTTTTGATAAATATGTATATATGTGTATATATCTATAGTTTTTTTTTGCTTCCCTTTGATCCTTTCATTGGCAATAGATAATGGAGAAACATGAAACTGATCTCAGCAGGACACCTGGAAACTGGACATTGGATTGTGAACATTTTTGTATCATTCTTAGGCAAAAACTGATCAAAGGAGTAGTATGCAAGAATTTTTAGCTAGGGTCTACAAAAGAAGATTATTTCATTTCAATAGAATTTACTGATAAAGAAGGATCATATGCGATATTTCAAAAGTTAGGTAAGAAAGTAAATATAATTCTGCATAAAAACTCCTTTTTTTTTGTTTTGTTCTTCTAAGAAAGTATATGTAAGAATGTAAGTATAAATCCTTTAAATTAAGTCCCTTATATAAAATAGATTTTTGTATTTTTTTATATTTTTCTATAACATATGATTATGTTTGCTTAAATAGAAAAAAAAATACATATCAGTTCAGTTTAATTCATTATAAAAAATCACACTAGTTCGGAAACTTTTACAAACAACTGAACCCATTGTCTATTGCATTCATAGATTTTGCATTAAATCTAGCCAAAAAAAAGTATATTGCCATAGTTTTCGTAAAGAAAAAGGCACAAAATAAAATACTCATTTGTTTGGATTTTGATGAAAATGTCGAATAAATTATTAAACGAAAGTTAAGTAAAATTTTTTTTATGGTGTTATCGAAAAGATGCTTTGAACATTTTCATCATAGAATGTAATAGTATAAAAAATACAAAGGAGTTCTGTTCCGAGATTCTGTCTTCAAGAGAAATGAGAATGGGAATAAAAAATTTTCCTAAGTTTTTCATGATTTTAAGTTGTCATAAGAATGAAAAGAACTGCCAAAATATTTTAACGTGAGAAATATTTGTTCACCGAAAAAAGTGAAAAATTCAATATAGTAAAATTTAAGGGGGAGGTCCGGTTAATTCGAAGGAAAAAGGGCATATTTTCAAAAACTTTTTTGGCCAATATATGTTAGGTAGGTTTAGCTTATTTAATTAATTTCTATATGACACAACATTTGAAATTTTCACTTCAAATTATTAATAAGTGAGGAATTGGCAATAAATATCTGGAGTCACCTTAAAAAAATAGAAAGTTGTTCGCCGTGTTCATCACAACTCACAACAGAATCATCTAAGACCAAAAAATCAAATTATATTTGTTAAAGGAGATATTTTTCAAGGTAACATCGAGGGTTTTTTTTAAATTTTTGGTAACCGTTGGAAGTCAGAATACTGATTTTCACTTAAAAAATCGAAAATTAATAATTATTAAAATAAAAAGCTAACGTTGTTACCTTGTGAAATATATGAAAAAGTATTGTGAAAATATTCAAAATGATTTGTCCAGTAGATTAAGTGTTATCGACTTCGGAAATAACAAGTTTTAGAAAAACGCTTTAAATTTTTGCTCACTCACTCCTTGCTTTAAAGCAAAAGACGCTCAAATAATCACAACTTTTGTAATTTAACACTGATCAACTTGAAAGTTTGACACAATAATTTCAATATGTTATACACTCATCTAAGAAAATAAAAAAAAATTAAATACGGGATTAGTAAAGAGTTTACTAATTGCTTTTTTCAAAGTGAATTGGCGATTATTAACCTCTACACACATGGTCAAAGATTTCATATTTTGCAGGAGATTTTAAGAATATTTATTTATTTTTTTTGATTTCAGAATTTCAATCAAAATATGTTTTTGAATAAATAAAATAATTATTGAAAATTAATATAAAATTGAGATAACATTTAAAGTAAGGCAAGGAAAGTAAAAAATTAAAATAACAATAATAACAATTAAAATAATAAATAGCATAAATGTGAGGAGCATTTCAAACGAACAGAATCAGAACACTAAAAACACAGACTCCTTTTTTGTTAAGTTCACTTAAATTTTGGTAAATTTTAAGGCAATATTTTTAATAATAATTAGAATTAAAGGGCATCAAATAATACTAATTAGGTAGGCAAATATTGCCAAATAACATGAAAAATATTTACATTAGTTTTTATAGAAAATAAGCTTGGCACGATCTCCACTATACATATTCCAAGAATTTCACAATACCAATTAAAACAAATTCAGTTAAAACATTAAAATAATATTAAATTGAACAAAAGAAAATAGTAAAATTTATATTACCTAAATTTGTAATTCAAATTTACTTCGAAAACAGAAATAAATGAATTGAGTTCCATCACACAATACCCAATTTTTGAAGATTTTTATATATGATGACTACTTATAGGGGGAAAGGGGTGGTTCATATGTAAATTTAGAGATAAAAAGTCAAAAGAAATTCAAATAATGTCATGCATCATATCCATATATTTTCATACGCATATATTATAGAGGTGATCCTCAAAAGCTTAGAGCTCCACCCATATTATAAATACCCTAAAAAAATTATTCCAAAAGGGAAAAGGTATAAAAGATCTTCCTTCTTATATATATGTATAAAAATGAAATATATTCCCGTTCCACCAATATAACATTAGCATAATTTTTTATGATTTTATTCCCTTTCAAACTGCCAGGACAATGTGTGTGCACAAGATATATACGAAGTACTCAATGGTTTCTGTTAAAAATGGGGTTAGGATGGGTATACGTTAGAATGCAAAGCATTGGATAAAAAATAATAAAGAATAACTTATATATGTACGTATGTATATATTGAAAAAGGAAGGGGGCTTTTAGTAAGATGAAAATAAGACAAAATCAAAAGGAATACTAAAAAAAATATGAATGAATGAGTGAATGTTACTCAAAAAATAAAAAAGCTAAAATGTCAGCCAGACGCATATAAAGTCGGGTTAATATATGCTCTTGGGGTGGCGCCAAAAGCATTATTGAAAAGGACCAATCAGATCAGGTTGGATGAATCATTAATTTACAATAAAAAAATCTTTTTTTTCTTTTTCAATAGTCTTTATTTTTTTATTGTTCATATATTTAAAAGCTATTATTGGAATAGATTTTAATATATCTACGGCATAAGTCTTAGAGAGTTTGTGTAAATTTTACATTTTTGCAAATGAAAGTTATTTAATTATTTATTTTTTTATTTTTAAACTAAATGACAAAGAGACAAGAATTGCTTTTATTTATTAGTATTAAAGAGTTAAATTTTAGAATTTAATAAAATTAATTGCTCTAGACGTTTACATTTCTCCGTTTTTTTTTCAATTCTTTACCAAAACTCTTAACTGTTAAGAATGTAAGTTTTAGTATTAGTATTGTTTTTATTTTATTTATTTGGTGATTTAATGTTAAATTTGACCTACAGATCTATGCTACTGATTAACCGATATATGTATCTATGATGGAATACTCAAAAACTCAGTTGTTAATTTCTCTCAGAATTCAAATGAGTGATGATATTCATCTATAAAAAAAGTTTACCCGTACTTAATATACTAATATGCACACATTGAAAAGATATGTATAACTATCTTCGGCTCCTTTCTCTGCATTTAAATAGTCGTAAGTTCTTGGCATGCATAAATTTATTTTATCAGTGACAACTTATTTTCTGGATGTCACACAAAGAAAAGATATTAAAACTTATGAAATAATTGAAGATAATTCATTAAAATTTTTGTTTTTATGATAAAAATTCTAAAATTTAAATGCTATAAATATTATTATTTTACGTAATTATACTCACATTTGTTGTCATCTTTTCTATGATATTTTATACAAAAAAGTTTATTTTTAATCTTCTTTGAAAATCTGACAAGCTAACAAGCGCTAACTGTAGTAGTCAATTTAGGATATCTACCAATTTATTAGATACCAGTGGCCTCATTACCATTAAGTGCCAAATTTTGTTTAGTCAGGTGCTATTGAATCGAAAGTATTATAGCATGTGACATCAGGCAGGCCACTTAGAACTTAAACTCACAGTAATTCAACTTAGATTTCTGGGCAAGGGAAGTACTAGGTAAAATATGAAAAAAAATAATGTGACCATTTTGATTGCCTATTGACTACTCAATATATACAACGCTTTTTAATATTATCTTTATTAACAATTGAATTTTTTATTGAATTTTAATAATTATCAGCTAAATTATTTTAAGGTTTTAATAAAATAAAGGAAAAAACTTTATTCTATATACTTCTTATTAATGAAGATGATAATTACAGTAAAATTGTGAGAATCTTTAATTCTCTGATGCTAAACTTTGGCATATCCTTGAATAACTAAATAAAATCCTTTATTTTACTCTTAAGAAATATTTAGTTTTATACAATTAAATAACATTTTACTAATTACCTTTGGTATAACTAATTAGATAGTTACAAAGGAAAACGTAAAATATAAGAAAAATTCTTATTTCAACCATAAGGATTGACAAATTTTTCCTTGTCTTGTTAAATGAAAAACTAAGGTTTCGTGACTGATAGCAATAAATCATGACATAAAGAGCTAACATGCAAGAAATAATTTTTGTTTATTTTTACTTAGAATTAAACGAAATAAAATGATATACTAAGAAAAAGAGGTGACACCACTTGAAGATATCTCCACATATAAACAAAAGAAATAAATTCAGAAGATTAAAAGTTTTTTGTATTTTTCTTTTAGAAATATCTTAATATAAAAGTATTAGAAATTAGAATTTATTTTGCTATAAAATAAGTTTCAAATTGTTGCTCTATTTGTTAATATTTTTAGTTTCTATTTGCTGTTACAGAGTTAAGTTTAAGTTTTTTTTTAATAAAAGCTATAGAAAACATAATTTTCTATTTAGGATTATCAGAGAAATAATTGATATACAACCCTGAGCCAACTGCGATATTCTATGGACATCGAACTATGTCCAAGAAGTAATCTATTTACATACGTTATAGATATTTGAAATTTACTCCAATATTTCAGATTTGTCTACGAATCCTAATATAAATGACTCAAAATTGGACAAATATTCTCTACTGTCTTTATAGGAATCAAAAGAGATGATACTGGGATAGCTCGGATATAAACATAAATGTTAAATGCCTTATCGATATATTTGATTTTGGTCAAATATCTATAAATTTTAATTAAATCAAATAATTTATCAAAAAATATTAAAATGCTTTAGCAATCTAACTCCTTGCCTTATGATTAATTCTACACTTACTGGAATTATTGTAAAATAAAACTTAAATACTTTTGTTTTTGTTTATTATATTTTTATAAAAGTAAAAACTATTTCATTTGTAATACTACAGAAAAAAAAAACAGAATTCTCGATATAATAGAAAAACACAGAAAAAACTTAAGAAAATATTTAAATTCACGACAAATAATATTAAAATATTGCTTCTTTTTTTATAGAAATTATTCAAAAATAATAATCTTAAAGTGTGTGATACTTTTCGAAGCAATCTGGTATCTACTAAATGTAAAGCCACATCGTTTACATATTGGCATTTGGTTTGTGTTTGGCACAAAAATGGCACCTTTATAAAAGATTTTGTTAATTATAACTCGGAAGGGACACGTTCTGGAAAATTGTCCCTATTTCTAGCCTAGAACTTACTTTATATTACCATCTTTTATGTGTTTTTTACTCTGTCTTTGTCATGATAACGTTATAATTCTTTGTACTAAGGATGTAGATATCTTTTTCATAGCGCCATCGCAAGCTCAGTAAACCACGAAATGAACGCCCTTAAAATTCACTTCTTTTTGTTTGGATTCAATGAAAAAAGTCTGTCTGGCATGTTTTTTCTGTATTTTTCAATAGTAACCATTGTGTTTCACTTTTCTGTAAACTTAAGTGCAAAATTTGAGGGGAATTTGTATTTTTTTCCCAAAAATACTTCCATCATCTCTATTACTATACTTTCAGAAGCAGTTATTTTGTTGGTACTAAATTTATCCTGATTCCGATTCTCCAAATCAAGCTGTTTTAGATGGAATGAACTAAGAATTGGATTTAATAAAATGTTGAAACCTCTTCTCAACTTCGAACAGTTGCATTTTACCTAAATAACTGAAGTTAACTCGTAGAATATTCCAATGAGTATAATTAACGTTTTTTTTTTTAAAAAAAGCGCTTAAGATTGTTTTTAAACATTAAAATATACTTCGGGTGAGGCCCGTCAAATTCGAATTAAGTACAAAATATCTTGACAGGTGAGGCCCTTCATTTCA
Source organism: Acrocera orbiculus (assembly GCA_947359355.1). Lineage (NCBI taxonomy): Eukaryota > Metazoa > Arthropoda > Insecta > Diptera > Acroceridae > Acrocera > Acrocera orbiculus. The sequence goes on from OX375758.1 coordinate 7,982,204, forward strand.
ATCCAACAAGCTAATCACTTCGATTGGTATTCTGCTAGATCAAAAATGGATTTTGATATGGGAGCTAGGATAAATTTTTCAGACTTTAGATACTTTTTTTTATATCTTCATAATGGTTCAAACTTTTTACAAGCAGTTATTTGTACAAACATTACTTCTTTTTCTTCAAAATTGAGTGTAAATTTTGACTACTTGTTATAAAACTTTATTTTTATACAATGTTTGGAATACAGTTTAACTTAAAATAGTTTCTTTAATTTTAAATCATATAAACCAAAAGAAATTTAACTATCAATAAATATCAATTCATTAAAAAAAAAGAAAAAAGCTAAAAAGATTTTAGACCGCCCTCTAAGGAGTCATAAAAATAAAAACAAAAGTGAAATGTCTTTAAAAATGACGTATAACCTCAAGCCATTTGTCATGTTTTTTAGTCTTAAACACCCGGTTTATATATCTTATAAATAGATTTGTCACTCTTGCATTTAAAATAATCACTGGGGAAGATGTTTTTTTATTTTTTTATCTTTCATTTCAACTAGTAACAATTAATCGTAACCAGACATGATCATAAAAAAAGATCCAACCCTGTACATGCGCTAGCTTAAATAAATGTCATCTGGCTGATTATTTATAATTTTTTTCCTCAAAGATCAGTTTAAAAAATTTCCCTCTATCTTTTTAAGAGAAACTAAAACTTTTCGCCCTTTATTAATAATAAAAAAAAAAAAAGAAAAACCAATGACTTAAATCCATTCTCAAAGGAAACACCTATTTTTAGTTTTATTTACCATTATCTTAAAATGAAAATCTTTATTATGGGGGCAAAATTTAAAAAATCTATATACATACATACATATATATATAAATAATAATGTAACACATCTTGTTTATGGCACGCGACTGGATGCCGAGAAACACGAGAATTTTTTGAGTAATATAAGAAATAAAATAAGATTTAAAGCTATGAAATAAAAAACTAAAGACCGATCTTACGATATCGTCGTCATGACTACTAAAAAATGAAAACAACAAATAACAAGGAAATCAAAAAAAAAAAAGAAGAAAAAAATTATTCTTTATAGTATTATTTAAAGGTAGAATTTTGTGAGAGAATTAAAAAAAAGGGGACCCAAAAGAAGAACATCAAATGGCTTGGGGGTCAGAGGACTATCAAGGGTCATAAACATTAACACACAAAGGGATGAATATGAAAATTCTAGCGCACACGATCTAAACAGAAAGTGTGCTCTTCATAAATATTAAAAAACTAAAAAATTAGATACCGTTTAAATGATGGCAGACGATTTTGATAAGGATTTTATATCTGTGTGTTTTGGTTGTTTTTTCTTTTTTCCTTTTCTGTATTTATTCTTTTCGGATATTGAAGATAAAATACTTTGATCAGAGGTTTAAGGTTTTAGCACGTGTTTTGTTGATAGGTTTTGTGTCTGTCTTTTGGTTTATTATTGATACGGTTTTTCAGTATTAAGGCTTAATTATTATTATTATTATTATCTTTTCTTTATAGAATTTTGGTTCGGTATTGTTACTATTAATTTTGATAAAAATATTCTAACTGTATTTCAGGTTAACTTTAATGATCTATAGTTAACTTTTGAGTAGTTCAAAAAGTACTGATCCTTTTTAACAGAAGTCTTGATTAATTTATTTTATAAACAGATTTATTAGTTTAAATATTTGATTAACCAATATTTTGGTTGAATTACTCTTCCATTTACTGAGATATTTTTGATTTTTGAAGTAGTCTTAATGATTGAGTATGACTTCAATTGTCAGTAAAAAGTTTTTATGTAAAAATTATTTGAATAAGAGTAACAAAAATAAAAATTAAATAATTACAAATATGCTTTAATTGTTTATAAGGCCATAAAAAGGAAAATTATTTGAAAATATATCGTAATATCAGTAACGAACAAGGTGTTCATAGTACCGGCTGAAAGCGGAGCTGGTAGAAATTTAAGATTGTTATAGAAAAACCTATTCAAGTGTAGCAGTTCATATCAGAGCTGTGGCTATGATATAGGAATCCATGAGCTAGCATCTTCAGCTTGTAATGTTGTGTGTTTCCAGATGAGTATTTTTGATATTATGTTGGAATTAAGAACTAAAAGTTTGTGGTAGACGTTCGTGGACATTCATAGTGATACAAAATAGCATGAACGCTATAGTAATCACATTTTAATTTCATTTAATTTTAAAGAACCCTAAATTTTTGTAATTAATATACATTTCTATATAATGATCAAGTGTACTTTCATATTATTTTATGTTTTCTCCGTGTATTTATAAATATCCTTAAGGGAAATTAACACTTAGGCTTTTCAAAAAAATTTTTTATTTATTTCATTTTCCAATAGGAAAATATTTATTTGTACACAGATAATTTCCGACAATCGTTCTAAAAGTTACACACTTACGAGCATTTGTAAAGGCGTGTCAGAGCGATTGAAGGTGCTTTTGAAACTCGTGTTTTTCTCAAAACTATGTTTTCCAAGTCGGTGACAATTGCTCGGAAACGGCTATACCGATCAGCCTCAAATTTTAACACAAGCTTTTGAAGTTTATTTTTCAGGGTTTGACCTTGGTTTTTTCCTGTAAAATTAATTGTTTTAAGGTTTAAGATTTAAGGTCAAATTTTTCGTCAAAAATCGATTTTTTTTTTTTAGAAGCCCCCATTTTGTCAAAAAAGTTTATTTTGCTTATTGCTTCTATCAAGTTCTAGATTATACATTACTTTAACGAAAATTATTTGGCTTTTTAAATTTAGATGATCTAATCCAGGGGTATCATATGCTCACCCCAAGACGTCTTTTTTGAGAAGAAGATCAGCTATAGCAGCTTTCAATATTATTATTTTTCCTTATAAACAGTGCTAAAATACAGTTAAGAGTTACTATAATATGTGTACCAATTTTCTCATAAAGGTCTTCTCAGGAAAAATTCTCGTGTACATTTTTTTTCATCTGATAATATCCGTTGCCTTTTGCAATGTTTTTTGCCAATGCTTACTTAGACATTTTAGTATCTGCTTCAGTTTGATATTTGAGATGAAAGCAAGAAAGTCATTTTTTTCTTGCATTATGATACACAGCTCAGATAAAAAGTACCTTTTAATTAGTTTCATTTTTATAAACTTATCCAGGAAAATCAAACAATTGAAATCTAATACAGCAACTTTTCCGTAGAATTTATTGCAAAAAGAAGTTAGTAGAGGATTTTCGTAGCTATTTAAGAATAAAATTAACAAAACCCTTGTACATAACTTACTGGCTTTGACATCTTCGGACTTAAGGTCTAAAAAATTGGAACCTATATATTTGAAACTAATTTGATTTCATTTCAAAAATAATTTAAAAGATTTGGAGTTATATTCTCTTGGCTTAATTTTGGTATTCTTCCAGAATAATTAGAATAATAATTTTTTATTTAATTAAAATCTTAGTTTTATGTCTTAAAAATGAAAGGTTATTTGAAAAATTTCCGTATAATTTCATAATATTAACCAAAGTTAAAGTTTTAGTTATAAATTTGTTTCACCAAACTATTAAAAGGTTACGTGAATAAACTTAATTTTTACCATTAAATATTAAATAGAAATTTAAACAAAATCCAATCTGCTACTTATTCAATTATATGACCTTCTTGAGATTTGTTGGATATAGTCCTTAAACTTTTATTTTCTTGTTTTTTTGTTTAGTATCCGCCTTCTACTTCCATCATTTTTATAAAGAGAACAAAAGGGATCGATCCATGGAAAAAGGAAAATTGATGACGACTTAAGAAATATCAAATTAAAGGATTTCTGCCAGCGTCATATGCTTCTTATCCTTTTGTTCTCCTTTGAAAAAGGTATATATGTATGTATATTTGTGTGTATATATATGTACACTCCTGTAGAAATATTTTTAGTTCGCTTTTACTTTTACACATTCCTACTCCTTCCGCCTTTTAGTTTTGCTCTAAAGATTCTAGTATTTGGCGCCTACATGTTTCGCAATCAAAAACTACGGAAGACATCAAGGATAAATGGGAAAATTAGGGTTTTTTTTGTTGCTTTTCTAACTTTTTGTTTTGTATTTTGTCTTTCTTTTTTTTTGTTTTTGTTATTGTATTTTTGACAAAGGTTAAAGTTAAGACTAATGAAAGGCTTCAAAAGGTATTGGCAGTTGTCCGACTTATGTAAGAGGGTCTTAGTGTATTAATTGATGGTTCCTTTTTCGTGGATTACGCCCGCTGATATATTTAGGATAAACTAAAGGAAAAAAGAAGAAAATATTAAATACTCTTTAGACCTCATGCCAACCTTTTTCTTAAATCAATAATTTTCTTTTTTGAATCAATTGAGGTAATTAGAGGATGTATAAAGGATTTTTTTACTAAATTCTGTTGTTCCATTAATTGATTGTTTTGTTAACAGTTCATTAGATAGTAATAAAATAAAGAAAAAAGGGGAAAAAATTACCTTAATTAGAACCCTGAATTGATATTCTAAGGAGACAAAGGAAATTACTCACTAAAGAAATTTTATAATAACAATAATTGTTTTTTAAGAGTTTAGAAATTGATTTAAATTGCTTTTAAAAATTTTTCAAATTAAATTTAAAGAAAATACAAAACAAAACTTTCATCATGAAAACCTGAATATAATAAAAACAACAAAAATAACTAACAAGAAGTAAAACTAAAATCTATCTGGAACTCAACAAAAGGATACGCCACAAAGAGAACATTTCGTGTTTAGAACGGAACAGAAATGGCAGCTGTTATATAACCTTTGGCCGCTGTCGAATGATGCAAAGCGAAATTCAATTTTGAGTGATTTTACCCCAAAAAAATAAAATTTTTTTGAATGGACCCCTTAAATTTTTGTTGAACATCAGGACCTGCATATATATTACCCTCAATCAGGCATATCTTTAAGGGTTTCTGTTTTTTTTTTTTTTTGTTTGACAAAGGGCTATCGTTATATAAAAATTTTACTTTCGTTACATGGTTAGAACAAATTATAACCAAAAACTTAAATATCCTTTACCCACGGAAGTAAATTTTTAGTTATAAGGGGTAAAATTTTAATATATTTATTTTAGAATTTTAATTTTATAAATTTACCATAAGAACTATTAATACTGATAATTGTTAAACTCAAGGATGAAGGGATAAAATTTCGGTCATCATGTTTCCCATGTATGTTTGTAAAGTAAATGGTCAGCTGTAATGTAAAAGTTTTAAGTGTATGGGAAATATTACATTTGAAGTTTTGTATTTTAAAGTAAAATCTTAAAACCCGTAGATTAGTAAATGTTTGCTGAAGGCTTTTCAAAGATTTTTTTACAGCAGTTTTTTTACTAACTTTATGAATTTCTATAATTAAATTATTAAGAAGATTTCTTTAATAAAGTAAAAATTGTCAATGGTCATTCTGTTATTTCATGAATTGACTTGAATTAAATTTATGGGAATCTTAGTAAATGGAATTAATCAAATATCAGATTTAAAACAAAAATTAATAACTGCTTTAATGCCAGAAACTTTAAGCACATTTAGCTAATTGGTATTTGATATTTTTGTATGGAAAAATAGTCCATAATCTTACAAACATTTCAATTTACTTCACTAGTGAATCCGCTGGCAATTCCCTAGCAAGTTTCTAAGCTTTGTAGAAGTCAACAAATCCAAGAAATTGCTTTAAGTGAAATATAGGTGAAGCCTGTTTGCTTGAAATGAGTTTATTAACAAATCGTAATTTTTGCTGAAAATAAAACACTGTTGATAGCTTTCTAAATAATTGATTATCTAAAGCTATGATAATTGAAATATTTTATTAAAAAGACTTAAATAATTATAATAAGTCTTTTTAAATGTTGTTTTTTTATGGAAAAATTAAAAATAACTTAAGAAAAATATTCTTTGTTTAATATGAAAATCTATGAAATATCTAACGTTTCTCTCTCTCATTAACAATAAATTTTATTGTAAAGTAATGAGCCTAAAATGGGAAAACATTAAAACAAAAACAAAAATCTCCGTAATTTACATTGTTTGGAGCTCCGATGATTTTATTTCTCTGTCAAAGAAATAACAACAAAAAATTCTTACGCGGAAATATACATATTTCCCTTTATATCAAAACTCTGGTTCACATTCTCTTCCTCGTAATTCAACTAATTGTTAATTCTATTTTAGATAAGTGGATAAACAATATTTATGGTATTTTCATTTGGTGCAAAAATAAACAATTTCTAGGCGTTTTCACTGTGGAACATACAGTTTACCATGAGTAAAACATGGATTTTCTAAAATCAATCCAGCAAAAATTGAGTGATTTTCCATGCACTTTATTTATTGTAGTCGCGAAAGCAAGCTGTATTGTTTCCAACTTGATTCTACTCATTCGAAGTCGAAAATGAAATTTATCGGAATCATTGGAATTGGAATGCATGTAATTAGTACATCTTCTTCTTTAAATTTAACACTAATAGTTATTGATACATTTACATTCGGCATAGAAATCTTTATTCTATAACATTATTGCATCTGATGAAAAACTTGTCCTTGAACTTTAAATGTGGACATAAAGAATTTTTAAGGATGATTTCATTTGGAAGCTTAAATAGTATATCAGAATATTTTTCAAAAAGTGCTTTGAAAACACAGTAAAGCCAGCACGTAACTAAAAAGTTGCTTTGGTGGATCCTCAAGTTTGGCAAATTAGTTAACTTTATTATTCAAGCAACATATTTCTTGCGAGTTTTTGTAAATTTTTGAATTTTTTGAAGAAATAAAATGCATAATTTAACGTGTGTTGAAATATTCTTTCATGTAAAGTGGAAAGTTCAGCGTCTTTTTGAATAATTGAGACTTATGTAGGCTAAATAGATTGAAAACAGGCTAAATTTTAACATAAGCGTAAATGAAAGAGTTGAACCTCTTTTTAACCTCATCGACGTATTTAGTAAGGAGGACAAAGAGGCTAAAAAGATACTCGGTACTCGGGTAGTAATATAAGAATTGAAAAATTTTTTATTTGTTTTAACTATTTTAGCTATAAAATTATCGATCCTTCCCATATCAACAAAACCATACAAGCTTTGATTTTTTATAGATTTTTTGAATCTTGTAGATCTAGATTAGAACTGGATTAATGCATGCTCTTAAGCAGCGTTTCTTGCGTAACTAGTTCTCGTTCTCTTATATTAAACCGTATTCAACATCCGTTTGAGAAAACTGGTCTATTTAGCATCACGTTTGTTAAGATTTTTAAGATTTTAATTGGTAAACAAAGCAGTCTGAATATTTTGCTAGGAAGATGTCCTTTCCTCGTGTATTCTGAATAACCACATTTGTAACAAATTTTAATTATTCGTCCAAATGAACTTCTAAGCATTTGATGACATATTTTCTTTCTCTTTTTTCTATCCTATTTTCTTTCTGTTTCTTATTATCTTGTTAGATACTACAAAAATTTCTAAAAGCCCAAAAACTATATAGCTATAATATATGCAATATGAAACAACCGTTAAATGAATTATTACTAGCAAATAAATAACAATAGCGAAAAATCAAAAACCTTTTTTTTATTTAGAATTTACATATGTCCTTAGTTGAATACTGGGCAATCGATTCAAATCAATTTAACTGGAACTTCGTGTATTAAAAAAAAGAATAATGCAAAAAAGAAGAAGAAAACAAAACCAAAAAACGGTAGCAAACAAAAAAATAATATGTCCGTTTAAGGTCCTTTCAAAAAGAAAAGCCTATAAGGGTGATGAGCAGGGGTTGGCTATAATTTTAGCCCCTCGATGAATGTATAAAGCATGCAAATAACTGAATTGTCCGCGCATCCTAAGCCCAAATACATTTCCATTTTTTTTGTTCCAGTTTTTATTCCTGCGTTGTGTTGTTTTTTTTTTTGTGTTATCCTCTAAACCTACTTGCAAGTAGCATGACCCATTCATTCCCTTTCAATCTCCATAATTGATAAAATGAAGGGTCCACTAAGATGTAACAGTGGACGGTTACATGTCATCTTTTGTAAGACGGTCAATGGATTGAAAAAGGCTACAAAGAAAAAGGAAGAAATTTTTATGCTGCTGCTGTCTTGTGTTATTTTATTTTGTCAATTATATATACATATATACATATATATAATGATAAAAATACTCTGATTACGTGTCCTGGACTTATTTTTTTTTTTCATTTTTAATGTCCAATCGTAAAAAAATTATTGACGCAAGCTGCATCCTAAAGATTAGCGATTGTCCAGTAGGAATCGGTTTTTTTTTGTATAAAATAGTTTTTTGTTAATGTCTCGTGGCATTAGGGATGAAGTTTTCTATTAAGGAGCGTGGATAAATTTTGTAGATTTACAGAAAATAAAAAAAAAAAAGAAATAAAAAGATTAATTTGGTTTTTAATTTTTTTCTCCTCAATTGAAGTTTAGATGAAGAAGGTTACAAGGTATTTGATTTGGAGGGAAGAAATTATAACATTGCAAATAGTTTTTTCTTAGAATTTAAAAAAAAGGCAGCTCTTTAACGACTTAGAATCTTAAATTCTTGTACGAAGCCAAAATAAAGAGGATGCCAGCTTAAAATTAAAGAAAGAATTCAAAATAATTCTTTTTTAAGATCATGTTAACCAAAGGAGAAATTTTTAGTTATCATAAATCTAAGTCTAATAGAAAAACTGCTTTCATCTTTGCTAAAAATTGGAATAAAAATTTTGTTCTTTCGTCCAAACATGAAGTTTTGGAGTAATGGCTAAATTTTTATGTAATATTTTTCAAATGTTGGCTTGTTGGTCAAATTGTTATTTTCCCAAAATCCAAATAAAATATTTAATTTATTATATTTGCCAAAAAATTAAAGAAAATATCCTTTACTTAGCTTTCGAGCCTCATGTTACTCAAAACTCAAGATTTTTAAAGCATATAAAAACCAAAATCTAAAATATATTTCTCACTCCTTTGTTAAATATATCATCAAAAGTAGTTTCTGACCTCCAAAATAGAAGCACGCTTACATTATTACGCCCTACAATGGGAAATCCTTAAATCTAATAGTTTGATGTATATACATTAATTTTTTTTATATAAAGAATTTTTTCCTCTTATTTTATTGTCACAAATTTATCAAAAATACAATAGAAACTCCGTGACAAATAAAATAACAACTTGACGGTTAGAACTCTTTCATCATGACAATAAGAGCCCTTTTTTTTTAAAAAAATGTCCTTATTTCATTTTTCATAAAGTGAGAAATAAACCAAAAAAATATAAAACTCTTTTTTTATTTTAAAGGATTTCATGGTCTACAAATTATCGACTCATCATATATCAAATCAAAAAAAGAAAGAAAAAAACAAAAAATTATTACATCCTGGTAAATAAATTTGCCATATTCTGGTATACGCGTCATCAGTTAAAGTGCGCGCACGTTATATGAATATATAGCATCGCGACCATTATTATCGATTGATTTGCAAAATTTCTAAAGGGCTACGGAAGAATATCAACAACAACAAAAATAAGAAACAAAATATTAACTATACTAACAATACCAATAACAAAATAAAAAGGATTCTCATTTAGAAAGGGGTTGTATAGTAACAAGAAAAAGAAAAAATTTTATTTTTTGGGTGAAAATCAGACAAAATCAACTATGAACTTGCATTTTCATTTTGAAAAGGGGTGGATTAGTGTTCCAATAGGGTTGAATGGCGTCATATCAAATAAAAATTGGATAATATATATCAGTGTATTGTATTATACATATATATATATGTATGAGTGATTTACTAATGTTTATATAAAAGGGGGAAAAATAAAAGGAGTTACTAGCTATCTAATTCGAGGGTGGTAGCTTTCTATTTATTATATATAAGACATGTGTGTCAAGTTTCGAATACGATTAAGGGTTAGGGTGAAAGATATTCTTAATACCTATAAAACACCCTTTTTTTTGTGTTAATCTTATTTTGCAATGAGAAATAATTTCAAGTTTATATCGCCATTTTAGGTTTTATTTTATAATAGTTAAATTCTTATTTCTTGGATATTTTTATAAGAAGAATTTATTTCTCTTCGAAGCCTATTACAACACATAATAATTTACAACTAAATTTTTAATTTTTTGAAAGTTTCTAATCCTTTTTTATTTATCTAAATTGGTTATTTATCAAAATTTTAGTAATCAAACATTCCAGATATCCTAGAATAATTAGCAATTAACGTTTAGATTCTGAGCAATTTATATTTTGGTAAGTCGATAGATGTTAAGTTCGATGGATGTTATTCATTACCAACCATACCAACCAAAATAAATCGGTTGTCCTGTCTTTGGAAAATATTCCAATAATATTGGTCATCCGATGATTTACTCTTGTCTGTTGTTTATTGAATTTATGCAGGAATTTAATCCAATTATTGGATGTTTGCTGCAAAATAAATATAAATAGTAAATAAATAAAATTATAATTAAAACATTTTAATATGGTCAAAATTTTGACCGCCTAAAAAATACTTTTGCACCGAAAATTTATTCTAAAATACATTGGCCTTCAGTTTATTATATTTCTACTATTAGCTTGCATAAAAATCTTCAATTGTTAATAAAATCCTTTTCTATTCATCCAATCAAGTTTAAATAAACTTTTTTGAGCTGGGAGTGGATAACAATTGATGTTAATATAGTAAGTTCAAATATTAATTCAATAATTATATTTAATAAGCTACGTTTTAGTTTTATATGAGAGAAAACCTTTAGAAAAAGGAATGAAAGGAATTCCGAATTCTGAATTCAGAAAAAAGAAAAAACAATCTCACTGAATAGGAATGAATGAGAAAAATAAGAAGGAATATACTTTGAAAAATTTCTTTTTATATTACTTGTTATTATTATGAGTTTGCATCGGATTCTCATTGACAGAAATTCCTATATTTTATACAAAAATTATTATAGTTGGGGTTATTTAGACGTAAAAGTTTGTTTCTACGGAAAAATCATGATTTTAATATGTATGTAATACTCTTAACACAAAGCAGAGGGATCCAATAAGGAAAAATTCACAACAGACTTTAAAAGGCTGTAGTTACTACACATTTCCAACCACCTATGTACACAGTTCTCCATACAAAAGTGGCTTTCTGTGTAGCTAGAAAGTGTGTACATCCGCCTGTTAAGAAAGAGTATAAGGGGTTTGTGACAAATGCAAACTAAAGTTCAATAATTTAATAATTTTTCAGCGCCTACTATAATAATTTTATCAATACTGTTTTAATTTTTGGCCTAATAGCTTATAGCCTTTCTCAATTGTAGCTTCTATAGTGTATCAGTCTCCCGTACAATAAATCGTTTCTCCATTGTCAAAATTCATATGATGAAAATATCATAAAAAAAATTAACATTAAATAATATCATTGTACTGAAACTTTTAAAGTGTTTGAATTAATTAATTAAATAACAAAAACTGAAACAAATATATTTAATGACATAATAAATAGGGGAATTTTTAATTTTAATATGTTGCATAGCCTGTAAAATCACAATTGGGGCTCAATTTTCGCCTTATACAGGCTTTTAAAGTCCAACATGCTAAATACACGTGTATTACATAATTCTCCATACAAAATTTCTTTCCGTTGATTTTAATACTGTATATAAGCTGCAATGGAGAAAGGCCATTAGCTGTTTTTGTTCGAAAAAGCAAAAATAATAGGAGAATAATAAATAGTTATTTTTTTAAACTTTAATAAAAATGTCACTAGGACAGAATGTCCAAATTCAAATCAGCTCCAAGAAAATATAATCAAAAAATCAAAATTATTAACCTATTCAATTGCAACTAAAAGATATCTCGTAAAAGGCAGTATAAGCTTCAAGTGACAAAAAAGTATGTTTGGAACTTTTTCAATTTAGAATAATTATAAGGGGATGAAGTATAGTTTTATGTAAAATTATTAAGAAAAAATTATTAAGAACAAGAGAAAAAAGTACTATATTGATAATTTATTGTAATAGTATTAATTGAATTTAATTCTTAATTTTACTTTCCTTTTAAGTTTTTAAATGTTAATTCTAGCCCCTAAAGTATACATCAACGCAAAAAGCGGGATCACGAGACACGATTGGCAAAAAAAAATTGTCATTCTTTCATTTTTTATTGTTGAAAAGTGCTCCAGGTTATGAAATGTTTGAAAGTTTAAATTCCTTATTCTGTTTCAAATGTTACTATTAATTAAAATTAATTAACTTACTTTTTTCTTAAATAAAGCAGCGAAAATAATTATAATCATATCCATCATTATTGCTGTTTAAGGGGTTATATACACTTAGAAGCCTCTAAAATATAGGTTTTTCGAGACTTTTACCTGAGAAGACCTTTAGATTTATTAATGTAAAAATTAATCAACATATAGTAACTCTTAACTGTATTCTAACATTTTTTATAGTATTTAAAAATAATAATATTGAAAGCTGCTATAGCTGTGTGGCGAAAGTCATTTATTTAAATTTTAATCCAGTAGTTTTTGTCTTTATATGAAAAGTCAAGCAAGCTTTGAAAACTTACTTATTTGACTTTTCATTATCATTATGTAGAATATAATTTATTGAATTAATTTTAGTTTGTTTTGAGTAAATAAAAATATTTTTTTATATAGTTAAATATTAGAAAGCTCTCACATTTGATATAATTGTTTAATTGTTTATTGCTGTCTAATTACAAAGTGTTGTTAATAAAATGAGATAAAATATTACAAAGTGTTACAATTAAATAACTATAGCTGTTTATAAAAAAAAATATTTATTTTTCAAAAACAATCTACGATCAGATCCTAAAAAATATACTCAAAAAGCTTGTGTTAAAATTTGAGGCTGATCGGTTAAGCCGTTTCGGAGAAATCGTGATCACCGACTTTGAAAACACAGTTTTGTGAAAAACGCGCGTTTCAAAAACACCTTCAATCGCTCTGACATGTCTTTACAAATAGCATGTAACTTCTAGAAAAATTGTCGGATCAAGTTGAAATTTTCTGTTGGTGTACTTAAATATATGTTCAATACGAAAATGAAATAAAAAATTCTTAGTATGTACCCCTTAAAAATACAATACATATTAAAAATTATATTGCCTTCTTAAAAAGAAAGGCTTGGCACAAGGGACAACATACTGAAAATTTGCTTAAGGAGCTTTCTAATCTAATCATATGAATTTTTGATACTTTTTTAGGAGCAATAAAAACAAAAACAATATATTTAGTATTATATTATATTTAGTAGTATATTTTTGCAAGATATTTATTAATGTTTAAAAACAAAAAAAAAAAATAAAATATAAGTAAAAATTTTAAAAATTCCAAAAGTTACAGAGAGGTTTCAAAAACAAAATGGCGTGCGATGGCTGCCGCGATTGTAACCCTCTTAAAAAAAAGAAGAAAATAATTAATTTGGAGGAATACTGCTATCCCACGAACTAAAAAAATAGTTCATAAAACGTTTTTCACAAAATTGCGTCTGTTTGAAAAGAAAAGAAGTTTGTTTTAACATTTTTTTTTACATTTCCGAATTTTTAAAAATAGTAAAAATTGAAAAATTGTTATAATCGTAGTTCATACGACTCTTTAAAGTCAACTTCAAAAGACTCACGCCATTTTTCAAGCTAATCAGGTCAGTAGAATTTGAGAAATCAGTAATTTCGACAAAAACGCATTTAAATTTTTGGGTGAAAGTATGCAAAATATAAGCCATATATCACTAAAACCGTTATATTTCTAAAAATAATTTAAATTTAAAAAAATTCTCATAAGGACCTATTCTCAAAGGCTTTGATTCAGTTTACCATACATATATATTTACAATTTTTTTGAGAATTTCCAACACTGATCACATAAACTAACTATTTTTCAGGGATAAAATCCATCGCTTCTTACTGTACTTGAATTATTACCTTTTCTTTATTATTTAGAAAGAAAGATTGACTTGAATATTTTTAAATAAATTTAATTCTTACCAAAATATATCAGGTTAAATTTTTACAAAAATTTTTAGCCACGAACTTTACAAAAAATTTAAATGTTTCAAAAAGAGAATCAAAGGGATTGTTTTCATTTTATTTCACTTCACTTAAAAAAAATAAATTAAGACAACCTTATAACAATATAAATTATCTTGAAATCCAACCCTTTTTATAATTGGCCAATTATATGCTCAGAACCCATAAGATTGCTGTCATTAGCCAAATCATCAACAATATGTTCCTATGAAATCCTCATAAATTTTTCTTATTAATAGCAAATACTAAACAAAACAAAAAAAAAGGTTAGTTCCATTTAACCCTTCGATTAAAGAAATCATTTTGTCATAATACACAAAGAACATATATCAAACAAAAAAATACTATACGAAACATAATATTCAAGTGCATGACAAATTCAACCCCTTCTCGATTAATGGATCTGTTAAATTGATCATAAGAACCCTTTTTTTTGCTATTTTCTTCTAAGCCTTTTGTTGTTGATTTGTTCAAATTTATTGAATACGAAAGCCATAATTGGTGTTTGGTTAGGACCAACTAATTTTAGTCAAGGGTTATTGGTAGGACTTTTTTTTTTATATAATTTCATTGTTGATACCTTACACCCCTTTAAAGAAAAATAAAATTATTTCTGAAGTGTATTTTCAAAAGAAATAAACAATAAATTGACTTTATATGAAGACTGTTATTTTTTTTGTTGGTTTTTTTTGGTATTTCTGAAAAATTATTTTTGCAAATTTTTGATGCTGATTAAGAGAAAATTATTTCACTATATTAAATAGTAAACAAAATAGATATAAAATGTTTTCCTATGTCGCCACATAGTCCGAATTTCATTTGCACCTGCAACTTGAATATTTTGTTGGTCATTCTAGCCAGCCAGCAAGAAGCAAAAAAAGAAAACAACAATTTTTGACAGAAAGTGAACAGCCCTTAAAGATTATAATTATTACCCCTGATCTATCGTTATCTTTAACCCAAAAAAAAAGGATAGTTTTCTAAGGAATTAGGAAGTATTTTGCCGCCATAACTGATTTCTGATTAAGCATAGTTGGAATTAGATGATAGCACACTCCGCGGATCGCATACCAGAGTGCCAAAGGCAACCACCGTCCACACAATAAATTATCGCCATGTCTAACCGTCTTTTTCTTTCGGTCTTTAGTTCTTCTTGTTATTGTTACTTAATGTTTTTGGTACTAAAGGATAAAACAAAAAAAAAAACTTTGGGAACAATAGAATTGATAATTTGGTGGCACACTGCCAGGGTTAAATTTTGACTAACTGCTAGCGCTTGTATCATTATTAAGGGTTAATTGATTACATTTTACTCCTTAAACTTAGAGATTCAAAAAAATGATATGTAATTACAGGATAACTAAAGGTGTAACTCATTTGTCTAAATTTATTATAGAGGTAAATGACAGGGTTTGTCAGATAACAAAATAATTCATGACAAGTTGAGTTATTTTTTTTAAATATTTTTTTTGCTTGGATATTAATTAAAAATAGGGGAAATTTTTATTTCGAAAATTTTAATAGGTACTGAAAATGTTATTTACTAAACAAAACTCTTGAAAAATTTATGAATTTATAGAAATGAACTCCCTTTTGTGTTTTCCTTTTTTTTGGTTTTTATTTTTGATTGAAAATTTGATATCGACAGCAGGATATCACGTTACTAAGCAAAAATGCATTTGTTAAATTTTTTGGCAGACATACAAAAAAAAATAATATTTTATTCTAGTAGCTGCATATATATCCTTATTGTAAAAATATATTTGTTTTTTTGGGTTTCTGTTTCTTACTCCTTCTTTCATTCTCTGTATATTAGATGTATGTATATCCTTTGTAAAAGGATTCTGTTTAATGAAACACAATGCTAACAAAATCACATTTTATTACACGATGACTGTTGTCGATTAATCAAATTGCTGTTTACTATTTAAGGATATTGTCAGAGACTTTTTCTAACTCCACCCGCTTATATCCTTTTGTTTGTTTATTTCTTGTCGAATCGTATGTATTCAAGTTTGTGTGTGTTTTTTATTTTAGTTTTTTGATATTGATAGAAATAAAAATAAGATTCATTTGAGTGTAAAAATAAAAAGGAAACTATTTTTTTTTTGTAATATATTTTTTTATTATATATTCAATTTTTGACTGATGGTTTTGCTTTAACCAATTAAGCGCATTTGTCGTGTATACGCACTATAAAACAAATCTCTATTACGGTGCATTCGACATGTTTACTTGTCCTTGTTACCATTTACTATGAAAATTATTTTATTAATATATGAAAATTTTTAAGTGTATAACAACAATAATTTTTGCACAAATAAATTGTTAACTTTCTCTTAAATAAAAATGTAACCATTTTGCCCTGCGTTCGTCATGTACATATACACGTCATCGCTTGATGTTAATTCCACACAGTGTGAAGGGTTTTTAAAATTAAATTCGATGCTTAACTGGTTACAGGATTTTTGTTATTTTGAAATAATTGAAAGTACATGCAAGCCAGAAAAAATAATAAAATTTTTAGATGACGGCTTGAGCCCTGTTCAAAATTTTGTATATTTTGAATAAAAGTTTGAGAATTGTTGAGAATAATTATGCTTGTATTTTATGCAGTCGTGCATGCAGTTTTCTATGATGTGAATTTTTCCAGATGTGTAGTAAAAATATACCATCAGGGTATTAAAAAGTAATTTTAAAAGAATCCTTTTCCTATTGAATCTTAGTTTTAAACAGGTGACAATTTATTTCCATCTATTTCACATTTCCGAAAAAATGCTAATTTCTCAATAAATTTTTTTCTTTTTGATTTTCTCTTGTAAGAATTTTAAGTATAAAAAAAGTTGTTACAAAAGTCTCGTACTCTTTGGTGTATAGACTGTAATAGGATTTAATGAAGAGCAAAAAAAAAAAAATGAAAAACAAAACAAAAAAAATTTGGTTTTTGGTTAACTTAATTCCAAGTAAGCAAAATATATTCACACAATAAACATGAATACTTTAGTTATGCCAGCTAATATCCTGATGGGATTGCCTTAAGGAGGCATCTTTTGATTGAGAATGATTTATCGTTTCTAGTATCCATTAGGGTCAATTTGCCTTTCACTTTCATCTTTTTATATATATATATATATATATATCAAAAAATCTAATAACTTGCAGGCAAGACAATTTTTCCAACTGGGATTATAACCAAATGACGGTATCATGTAGTATGCCATAATTTACAAAAAAAAAAAACTTTTTCTGACCAATATAACCAAGTGATAGATTTATCCCTAAGTATTGTAATATGATCAATATTGCCAAAAAATTATATTAAGAACTTCATGTCAATTAATTACCTCATGGTGTAGTACTAATAAAAATGACTGGTGGAACTTTTTGAACAATCTTTGAGTATATCAACGGTAAGACCATTAGATTCTTAATAAAAATATCTTTTCTACACACTTCAAAAAGATTTTTTTATATTAAAAATGATTTATAATTCTTTGAGTTCTAGTTAAAGTGTGAAATTAAGAAGAGATTAGGATTATCCTTGCTGTTTAGAAAGAAATCTTATTGCTGTATTTATTTTATTTTAGTAGTAGTTAAAGCTAGTACTAAAATTTTACTGAAATATTTAAATTTTCAAAAGAAAAATTTCAGAGGAAAACAAAACAAAGAATTTTCTCCAAAGATTTGGAAATAATTTTGGTTTGCGTAGGTGTAAAACACAAAGTATTGAAATTCTTCACAGTTTTCGTTTGTTAAGATTTTATCTCTTGGCCTAGCCAGCCCGGGCCTTGCCACCCTTATATTACGTGGCATTCTAGGTGCTTTTATATATCAATTAAAAACTTTATTACTTGTTATTTGTATTATATAAAAATTAAATAACTGGAATCTTGCATGTTTTATTGTTGTTATCCCAGTGGAAAAGTTAAAAAGTGGTTTAAATACCTTAAATTAATCTTTATGGTATTAATATACAGTTCTTGAAGTAAATATAGAATTAAAAATAATTAAATGAAGATAAATATAAGCAAATATCTTATTACCAATAAAATATTATTCATTTCCTCTATTTTCTACTTTTTTTGAAGGTATTTTGGATAAAATGTAGTCTGACATAAGGTTACGTGCCATCAAAGTGAACGGCGAAATAATTTGCGCTGGCAACCCCTATTATAAAGTAAGAGTTATAAAATTCAGAAAATTTAAGTAACAAAAAAGAATATGCCAGGAAAACATTATGTAGTTTCCTGTTTTTTTGACATATTTAAGAGAACAATATTCAAAAAAGGTTTTGTCATGATATTTTGGAAAGAAGTATATGATCGCGAGTTTTTACATGAAGGCAAGGCTAAAAAATTGTTTAAGATATGGCAGCAGGAAATTCCTAAACGAAATTCTAATACAAAAATGTAGGTAATTGTTTCGTATTATTATTTTTAGTTAATTTATGTTTTCTTTTTCTTTTGGTTAATTGTCGGTTTTAGGTTTTTTTGTTTTTTTTTTTTTAAATTCAGTGTGTTACTACAATCTTAATCTATTTACAATTAATTTATTAGTGCTATTAACTAAGTGTGAGTGAGTGTGACATGTGCGGGAGTGAAGATCCAGTGATCAGTTCCCTATAAGCGTTAGTATTACTATGTTAGGTCATGCGGTTTCTTGCGGTGAAGCCGTCTTGTCTGGCTTGTTGTGTCCAGCAGTAGTACAGCTTCTTTGTTAGGTTGATGATGGAGTCATTTTTCATGTTTTGCAGCGTGTTCTTGGATGACTTCTTTTACCCATTTTATTTTTAGATCTTCATGTATTTCTTTTTTTGTCACGTATCGGTATGCGTTAGTTATTAGTCGTAGGATCTTATTTTGACAAGTTTGAATGGTTTTTATGTTGCATTCATGCGTACATCTCCATAGCTGTATCCCGTATGTCGAGATTGGTTTTATAATTGTCATATATATTAATCTTTTGTTCCTTAGATTCAGTTGCGATTTGTATCCAATTAACCAGTAGTACTTCCTTATTATTTCTTTGATTTGTTTGGCCTTCTGTCGCACATGAAATTTCCAATTTAATTTGGAATTTAAATGTAGACCTAGGTATTTAGCTGATTGTTCCTGCGGAATTTGTTCTCCATTGATATATATATGTAAGTTGTCTACTTTTTTCCTCAGCGTGTATGTTACGTGAGTTGATTTGGTTCTATTTAGTTTGATCTTCCAATCTGTGGTCCATTTGCTGGCTTCATTTAGTGTACTTTGTATTTTTTCCACAGCGGTTTTAGTGTTAATTATTTCTTATTAGCCTTATATTCTTTCTTATTATTGATAATTGTTGGTTTATTCTTTTCATTAATTTGACTTAGTCAAAGCAGGTTGCTACTTAAAAAGCTTCCTTCGTATCGGATGTCCCTAGAGATCTTATTTAAATTTTATTATTTATTATTTCTATTAGCATATTATATGGCGGCGGATTGCATCATTTCATTAAAAAATTGTTATAATAGCACCAAAAACTTAAATATCAGTAGAAATTGCCTTAAACTGCGAAGGTTGATATACTTTTGTAAGCCTTCTTGAACTTTTAATGTATCGAATGGCCTGGAAATTTTCATAAATGTCAAGTTGAATAGTCTCCAATTAGACCCATCATAGTTATTGTTATACTTTGGTAAATTTTGTATTCTTTCGTATACTGTCAAAATGACAGTTCTTCTATTTTATTTATGGGTACAGAAAAAATTGTTTTTCTTTATTGATTTAAGGAGGGATTTGGTTAATTCGGTGAAGAAAAGGCATGCTTTCAAGAACTTTTTGTTGTCAATAAAGGTTTATTTAATTAATTTCTATATGATAACATAACATTTGAACAATGTTTTTCAAAATTTTAATAAGTGAGCGAGTGGCAGTTGCGCTTTGAAAAAAGTTGTTTTACTGTGATCGTTACTACTCACAACAGAATTATCTAAAACCAAAAAATCAAAATTTATTTATCAAAAAAAATATTTTCGATTTTATGATTTATTTTAGCCTGGAAATAAAAATACCGGCTTTCGCTTTAAAAATCGACTTGTTTGTTATTGTAAGATTAAAATTAAATTATCTAAACTCTCATTGTAACCTGGTAAAGTATGTAAAGAAGTAATGTTCAAAATTCAAAAGCAAAAAGCGTCAGAAAAACGCTTTAAGGCCCAAACACAATGAACGTGGTTTGCGGCGCGCAAGCGGTGACAGCTGTCATAGCTATGGGATCTTATATAGCTGAATTTTGTAATTCTGAATGAAAACGCGTTCCACTTGAGCACCGCGTTCATTGTGTTTGCACCTTTAAAGCTTTGCTCATTCACTTCTTGCTTTACAACAAAGTAAGGTAAAGTAGCTAGATGTGGGACATGTTTTGATTCTCATACAATCAATATTATTGAGTAATGAATCCACTGTTGAAAAGGTATTATTTAGACCTATATTCCTGCAAAAAATGAGCTTGATTGAGTTCGTCGAAAAAAAGTTATAATCAAATTAGTAAATATGTTCAAATTAGGACAAAAAATTTGTTCCCGATTTTGGGACACTGTAGTTAGGCCACTGTTAATTTTAAATCTTTGAGTAAAACCCCAAATTATTTATGAAAAATTATCAAATTTATCAAAAAATCCGAAAAAAAATTTAGTTAATTTAATAGTCCTTATCACTGTCGCAATTTTGCAAGTAGAAATGCTTTTGTTTTGCAACATTTTTCTTTTGTTTTTTCTTGATTACATTTAGCATCCTTTTATTTACTATTTGATCTGATGTTTTAGAGGTGATAGTTAAGATTAAAAAAAAGTAAATTGAGGTGCAAAATAATTGCTAAAATGTTAAGCAACAGTGTCCCATAACTAGCTACCTCACTGTCCAACAACCAGATTTCGACGCCACTTTTTCGAGGCTAGCTAAAATGATTTTACAGTCAAATACCATTATGAAACATTTTTGTATGATAAAAAAGACTTGAAATACTGTTCAATAGCCCATTTTACTAACCTTTTTAAATAATTTTTGAATAATTCAATAAGCAGTGAAGAAAAGATGTAATCTTTATTTTATAAAAATTTAGCATTAGTTCTGTAGCAACAATAATACATTAAAAAATATTTAAATAACGAACACGAAACACGAACATAGCAGAATATTTTATAAGTAATCAAATAAAAAAGGCTAAGATGCCTACGAAATTTAAGTGCCCGCAATCATATCCCTTCCATTTGCTAAAATCTATCTACGTTACTAATCGAACATTCAAAAATTCAATTATTTAGTGAAAGTATTTACCATGGTAAAACAGAAGTATTCCAAATTAATAAAAATATTATCCTTTATTTTTATTCCATGTTGTATTTTCTATGTCAAATAGAGAACTACATTTACGAATTTTCTAAATAATAAATTCTTTTTGTCCAACTTTAAAGACGAACATTTTTTTATAAAAATTGTTTCCTATAAAGTATTCACAGAAATTTAAAAGGACAGCTTAAATAAGAAAAAATGTCTTTAAATTTTTTAATATACTAAATTTGCAATTTAATATAAAAAATAAAAAATTTCTTAACATAAGACGGAAAAAAAACAGCAAATCATATCTTTGTAATGGAATTTAGTTTTTAAATTTTCTTCTTTTTTTCTACAAAACTTAACCTTTTTAATTCTGATAGATATCTTTTTTAGCAAACAAGGAAGGATTTTGAAGTAGTCCTTGATTTATGAATAAACTGTATTATTAACAATAGTCCAAGAGTATCCTTTGTCCTCAGATTGTCCCTTCAAAAAAAAAAAAAGAAAAAGAAAAATTAACTAAAGGATCATTGAATCGAAACGAGAGGACATATTGTTATATAAGTTAGGCTTATCCTTTCGTATAAAATTGTTCTAAAGATCCTATAACTAGAGGCAAGAAGTTTATTGAAAATGTTACTTACTTGTTTGTTTTTTTTTTTTTATCCTTTCTTTTTGAGTTGCTTACGGGGTTTCTTTAAATCGATATGTGACGAATTTTTTTGATATACCCCAACAAAACACTAGATACCAACCAATTGTGAGGGTGGATCATCAATCATCAATTATTTAATAGTGTTCAGCTTAGATCATGTCATCACCACAAGATTTTTCTTCTGTTTTTTTTTGTACACTTTTTTCTTTATTAATATACACTCGATGCTGTATTATTAGTGTAAAGTTGTAGATTATACTAAAAGAGGTTGTTTTTTATGTCTTTTCTTTAAAAGATACTTTGAAATCTAGAAAATGGAGACTAATTTACACTAAATTCTTTCAAAGGTAGCCAAATGTTTTAATAATATTTTAGAACTTAATTATTTTTCGACTTATATTTAAATTATTTCTTCTCTTTTTTTGTTGTAGATTTAAATTTTTGAAGTTGTTTTTGTTATTCCAGAAAACTTTATTTAAAAAAACTAACTGTACAATATTCTTGATATTTTCCTAAATCATCCTCAAATTTTGGTATACAACTTTTGTTGCCTAATATTCTCCTGAATATTAATTGCTGTAATAGTAGACCTAGCTAGACTCATAACCAAAATTTATAGTGACTATGTGAGTTTTTTAGGGAAAAACAACCAATATATTGTAAATTTCTTGGTTGTGGAACGTTAATTCATTGCCGCGCATAGAAGAGTTCTCATAATTTTGAAACAACCAAACTTAAGAAAAGGGTTCTTGTTAGCTAAAAAGATGAATTGCGAGTGATAGAACAATGAAAGAAATAATAAAGTATAACTTATGATATATTGAACACTAGACTCACAGGACTAGTGCTGTTAAGATACCACTTTCGTTTAATTGAATTTGAATACTGTGAGTTTCAGTTGTGGTGCCCTGTCTGGA
Source organism: Acrocera orbiculus (assembly GCA_947359355.1). Classification (NCBI taxonomy): domain Eukaryota; kingdom Metazoa; phylum Arthropoda; class Insecta; order Diptera; family Acroceridae; genus Acrocera; species Acrocera orbiculus. Next base: position 8,005,153 of record OX375758.1, read on the forward strand.
TATACTATAAGGAAGATATCAAAACTTTTATATAAATTCACATGAAAACTTGCGATTAATACCATCGAAATTGGATAATTTGTATTCTGCGATGGTGGTGGATGTTGGTTGGTAATTGACTCGAATTGAAACGAATTCTGATGAGTAAACTTACGTCGAGTGGACCATAGAATAGGATAAATGTCACTTTCTGTGTCAATTCTGACAAAAGAAGCTTAAATCCTCGACTTCTATAGCTTTAGGCCCTAAGAACAACTATGCTTTTAATTTTAAATATATCTTACTTTTTCTCCGAAGAAATTTTTTAAATGATGCTTAATTAAAAGCATAATTTTATTTTCTTTCACTATAAACGGTAAAAACATGCTTCAAAATTTTCCAATTTACACTTTTATTTTCAACATTTTAGTTTTTACGTATTTTACACAGTATGTCCCAAAAATAACCGAACTTTTTAGATATAGAATAAAACACACATGATATTATCTTTAAAAGTTATTATTTATTCAGAATAGGTTCCATTAGACTCAATACAACGTTTGGCATGATCAATTAGCGCATGCATAGATTTTTTTATGTCATTGTCAGTACCTCGGTTACGGCTGCTTGAATGGCTGGGATATCATCATAAAATGCTCCTTTCATCTTGATTTTCATTTTTGGAAATAGAAAATAGTTCAAGGTGATAGATCAGGCGAATATGGAGGTTGGTTGATGAGAGAAATCCTTTTTTTCATCAAAAATTCGTTCGCTTTTTTGGTCTTTATTCAACTCATGTGGAACAAAACGCGAACAGACCTTTCTTTTACCCAAATTTTCAGTTAAAATTCCCCAAATAGTGCTTTTACTCATATTAAATTCCTAAGACAACTTCTCGTAGTAAAATTAACATCGATACCAATGATTTCACGGACTTTTTCCACCAATTCAGCACCATAAACTTTTTTCATCAATTTTTATGTCTCAGCGAATTTTTTTTCACAAAATTTTATATTTGCTCTTTGTTCCATTCTTTTTTTGGAACCTTAGCACTTTTCTTTCTGTTATTAAAATGGTGTAACTTTGACGTCTGTCATTTGATTTACATGAATGTAGGTGCGTTTGAAAGAAGATGAATTTATCTTTTTAATCATGTAAATTTTAAATGGATGGCGCTTCATGTTATACGATTTAAATATAAAGTTCGGTTATTTTTGGGACATACTGTGTATATAAGCATTCTTTTATTTTTAAGGAGTGATTTAGCAGACTTATGAGCTTTGCTTACCTTTAAGCTCAAAAACTCATTAGGCAGGCCAAACAGTTGATATAATCCCGTTATATTAATCAAACAAACTGGATCTTTTTTTAAATTTCCAGGCAACTAAGCATTTATAAAAAATTTCAGTTGTTGGAATTGATTTAATGCTCACAAAATAAGAGTTGAAAGATTCCATGAACCAGACAATAACTCTTTAATGCGATATTTTAACAAAAATATATTTTTATTTGGAAATGTTAATTATCAAATATCTCCTTAAAATCATTAATTGTGCATCAAAATTGATTTAAATTGCACAGATAGATAGACAAACAAATCAAGTTAAATAAAAAAGCATATAAAAAGGATTAAAATTAAAATATCCTTTTTCATTGTGCCAGTTTTGGAGTTTTTTTTGATATACCAAAAACAAAAATAACAACTAAGAAAATTAATTCAGTTTGAATCCTATCGAAAAACTATTTTTGAAGCAAATTTCAATTAAAAGTTTCCCTTTTTCTTTTTGTTCAAATATAATAAAGTTGTTTAGAATAATGAAAATTTTATTTTCTATATAGTTAAACCAGTGGCTACCACGAAAATCAAATTATCCAAAGAAGGCATTCACCTACTTTCTAATAGTCTGCGTGTACGCTATTAAGTTGAACCAAATTTATTTTCATTTTTGGATGAAATAAAATTTAAAAAACTGAAAAACTAATTCTTACGTATTTCTAATTAAATTTTGAGGTTAGTGTTGAAATAGTCTATTAAAATTTTCCAAATCACTTAATTTCCTTTAACTTTTATGCTTGAATTTTTGGTAAGAGGAGGATAACTTTAATTAATGCAAAAAAGGCACATTTTTGTGATTTTTTTATTTTGGTCACACAGATAAAATCTTTTTATTAAAAATAAGAATACTTTAAAAACTTAATAACATTTGAAGAATATTACGTGAAATTTTCATGAAGAAATATTAAAAAATATGGCAATGGCAGCAATTGTTTGGAAGTATCTCGGAAAAAAGTAGAATTACGGTGAACCACATAACTATATGTTGGATCATCTGAAATCAAAAAATCAAAATTTTTTCGTTAAATAATCATTTTTTCTAGGTAACATTGGAAAAATTTTTTTAAAATTTCAATTTTTCACTTTTTGGAAACACTTTGAAGTGAAAAACGCAATTTTTGAGAAAAAAGTCGCCTAATTTGTTAGTGTAAAAGAAAAAAATACTAACAAATTTGAAAAAACTTTCCAGCATTACCTCGTAAATTATGTGCAAAAATCCAAAATTCCAAAAGGATCGGTCTGGTAGTTTTGAACTTATGAAGGGCATCGACTTTGAAAACGTGAGTTCTAGAAAAAGCGCTTGATAGAATATTTACTGCCGGGAAAATAGCAAAACTTACCGCTGTATCTTACTTGGTTTTGCTCCGATTCATGTCAAATTTTAACACAATAATTTTAAAAGGTTTTTCATTCAGAAAATAAAATAAAAAAAATTTCAATAATAGAAAATAATAAAATGCGTAATTTCGTCAGAAATCACAAAAAACTTTTTGCATACCTAAAAGCCTACCCCTTCTTGCATCAAAATATTTTCGCTGGATAAGACTATATTGTTTCTTTGTTTTTTTTGTGTCTATAGTAAAAATATTTTCTACCATATTCCGCTATTAAATTGTATTTTATCAACCTATTTTATTTTTCAACCCTTATCACGTTTATTTTATCAACCTTAAGTCTAAAAAAAGTTGGAATTTTAAAATTTAACAAAATTTAAATTACAAAACATTAAAAATCCCTGCCCATAATTGATTAATGCAGAAATTTCTGCTTCCGTTTTACTTTTGTCCTTTATATGATAACCATCAAAACACATAAAATCAATTTACTAAAGAGCTAAATCCTTTTGAAAATGTTATGTAGACACCTTACTACTTAGGGCACTTATATTTCTTAATATTATCAAAAATCATCTTTTAGAAAATAAAGAAAACAAAATTCCTTAGGACAAACTAAACAAAAAAAAAAAAAAAGACATAAAATAAAAACAAAAAGGATAAAAGGGTTTTCAGTCGATCCTATCTAAAGTGATGGTATCTCAATAATTTTCATGGTTACAGCTCAATTCTTTAAACATTTATCAAACCCTTTTTTATTATGGGGAGGAATAACATATTTCAAATAAACAACAGCAAAAAAAAAAAATAACAGGAGTAACCAAAATGAAAGGATAACACCCTGAGATATTATGGAATTTGTCACTTATTTATGATTATTCGATGAAGTGTTTTGTTTGAAATTTATTTAGTTGAAAAATTTTTTTTGATATCTATTCTTGTGGTCCCTTTTTTAACTTTTTAATTTACGTAATAATAAAACGGATTTATTTATTATTTTTATATCATTATTAGTTTTTCATGAAATAAAATACTTGTTGGCATATTTTTATTCATTACATAATTATATTTTGTTTTTTGTTGTTGTTGGTGTTGTTTTATTTAAGGACTGTTAATAGCAAGTGAAACATTTTTATTAGTTATTTGGTATTTGCTTTTGCTCCTTTTTTTTGTGTTTTGTTTTTGTATATATTAGTAAATAAGCTTTTATTAGTGCTAAATTTTATTATGATGCCCTTTCATCTGGATATGAAAATATCCTGCTGATCATTTAATTGATGGTTATTGCTTTTAAATCTTTTGATTATGGTTTTGATGAAGTTTTGTAAATAAAATTCTTTTGCAATTATACAAATTTTATTTATTTTTTGCTTTTCCTGAATTTGTCTTAAAAGTACTAATTAGAGATTAGTAAATAAGTGCGAAATATAGAAGCCTTAAAGTTATTTAATTGGATTACATGGAATTTTGTTGAAAAGGAAAAAAACAAAAAAAATAACAAATTAGAAATAAAAATAACGGAAAATGTGTTCGATTTTGCAATTCTTGCAGATTTATATGAGGTTCTTAATGGATAATTAGATTTTTAAGGTTTTCTGGTTGACTGAATAAGTTTTTTTTTATTATTACATAATATCACATTAAGAACCTTTAAGAAAAGTTTCATTTCCGTTCTTTTAGGGATTATTTTTTTTTGTGTTGTTTCTTACCCTGGCTATGACTGTTTATACAAACAAGGTTATTTTAACAAGGACTTTTTTTACTCTAAGGCTTTAGTTTTGGTAATTTAATTGGTACAAATTAACTTTAAAAATTTTTGCTAAATTTAAATATTCACTTGGTTGCTATGCAACTATTATTATGGATATACAAAAATACTGGGTTTTAAGTCCAATATTTCTAATTTATTATCTTCTTTTCCATGCTATACTTACAGGATTTAGTTAGTACTTTAAGCGGTCCATTCATACTATTATCCATGTCCTTACTTAAGTAACAGTTTTTGTTTTATTAGTTTGAAAACTATGAAACAGGTGTTGAATAAGAATTAAAAAACTAAAAAGTGCAATTGTTCACATTATTTATTATATTCAATTCAAAAAATTTTCTTTGTGTATATCTACGACTTTCTGCCAAAGATTGGGCAAGTCATATATATTTACGCTTCTGGCATAAATGGTTAATATAGCACATATTAAGTAAAATGAAGACGTTTTCTAAATTTGATGGAAATTATGATGTGTTTTGTTAGTCTTGTATAAGCTAAGCTTGACGATGATGTCACACTTAAGCAATTAGTGTGTTATTTGGTTCAACTTAAAGTCTAAGCACATCCATTTATCAAAAAAATAAAAAAACTGAAAGCAGCTATTAACAAAAACTACCAAAGAGGAAAATATTATTTTGAACGTAAGGTGGCACCTACTAGACGCTGGCGCTGGTAGCATGTAGCGCGAGGAGAATTATTTGAATTAGAAGTAAAATTGAAAATTTTAAAATTGAAATAGTAATATTAAAGTTCTCAGCGTAACCTTTCGCTATATTTAATTTCTTAAAGAATATCTTGAGAATTCTTGAGAAAAAAGAAAAAAATAGAAAAAATTGTTATTTTTTCAAACAGAAATCACGTAATATTTCAAAATGTTAATAATAAAAGGAACTTCAATTACTTTAGTTTTGATGACTTCTTATATTTCTATTTATGGAATTTGTTTTACTCTTAAAATTAAAATAAAAAAACCATAAAAGACAACAAATAGAATTTAGTAGTCTTAATATGACACTAAAACATTAAAAAATATTTTACTTCCTTTAGAAAAAACAAAAAATATATAAAAAACAAAAAACCAGATCACATTACATTCAAACAGATGTGATTTACAGTGTTTTTATTTTTTTTGGTTTTTCTTTTAAAAATTTTACAAAGCATTTTCCTATCAAGTTTCATTAAGTTAACTTTCATAGCAATTATCATTCATATCTTTCCCCATCTGGTAACCCAAATCAATTAACACAAGCGCCTCGGATATTATTAACCCACTTTATGAAAATAACAGAAAAAAAATAAAATAAAATATGATCTTTTTTCAAATTACGTGCCAGCCATATGTCTTTATTTTGATACTTGAATAACCCCTTTAAAATTTTTCCCAAAATCCAAAAAAAAAAGACAAAATTTATAAACAAAAATTCCCAGGATAATTAGGATTGTAAACAGAGATCAAGACTTCTATCAACACACGATCAGTGTTTATTAGTTAATACCTAAATTATATACGCCTTTAAACTTTAAATCAAAAGGGGTTGTACCCCTTTGACTTTTAAAGAAAATTATAAGATGGAAAAGAAAAAATAATGTAATCCACATATGATCCCCTGAGATCACAGCCCTTTTTTTCTCTTGTTTTTTTTTTTGTATTTTCTTCTTTATGATCTTCGCGTGTTGCCTTTTATTAGCCTATTGAGGTTAAACGAAGCCATTATATATTGTGTTACATTAGTGGTTACATAAATTTCTTTTTACTATGATCCCTTGAAATAACAAAAAAAAAGAAAAACAAAATATAGGCAGCAAGTCGTCTTAAACGCGGACCCCTTTCTTTATAATTTTGATCATGATCATGATATAAAAAATTTTAAACATCTTGTAGTGACGCATGTTAATTGCTTATTTTCCCCTTTAATAGATATTAAGGGTTAACCATTTCATGGTGAGAGATTTCTTAAAAAGGATTAATGAGATAGTGATATAGAATAGCTTTTTTGATGTTAAAAGGGCCAAAAATGATTTTTTTTTATTTTTTTAGAAATTTACGTGACCACTTCATTTGATATTTATACATGAAATTATTGTTGTTTACTTAATTTTTAATAATATCACAAGATAAATTTACCCTTTATCAAATATTTCTGATAAATTTAAATCTTATTACATGGTAAAAGAAATTATAGAGATTGTGGCATTTTTGTTTGCAAATTTTTGCAAATTTCAGAACTTTATTAAAAATGAAAGTTATATGACTATAACAATTAGAAATAGAAAATATTATTGTTCTTTTTGCTGGCCTGCATTCAAACATGGGAAATTTTCGACGAGTTTTTTGCTAAATAAGTGAATTGAAGGCTTTTACTTCAAGCCCAAAGTATATTGGGTCCAATATAAAGCTATATAATAGAAAAAGAAAGAGAAATAGAGGGAGAAAGATATATTATAAAATGTATTCTTGATAACAGAAAGCTTTTCTATAAATAATAGAAAGAAAAATATATAAATGAAATTTGTGCAAGGCGACAGAAAGCTTTTCGATCTATAATAGGGAGAGAAATATATAATATATAAGATAAAATTCTCGTATAATTCCAAACTATTTTATATAATAGAAAAATAGCACAACATTTAGATAATATTTTTCTAAATTTTCATTTCAAAATTTCAGTAAGTGAGCGAGTGGCAGTGAATATCTGGAGGCGCCTTGAAAAAAAGTTATTTTATGGTGTTCCTCATAACTCGTAACAGGATCATTTAAAACCTTAAAATCAATGTTTATTTCTCAAAAAAGATGTTTTTCGAGGAAATGACGAATTGATGAGGTAATGATTTATCAAAATACTGATTTCCGTTAAAAAAATCGACTTATTTGTTCTTGTAAAATTAATAATTATTGAAAAAGAGCTCGCGTTGTTACCTGATAAAATATGTGAAAAAGTATTGTGCAAAATTTTAAAGAGATCAGTCCAGTAGATTTTGAGTTATCGTGAACACCAACTTCGAAAGTGACAAGTTTTAGGAAAATGCTTTAAAGTTTTGTTCTAAAGCAAAGCACACTCAAATCCTCATAACTTTGTCAATTTTGCTCTGATCCACTAGAAATGTTTACACAATATTTCTAAGATCTTATAGCATAATTAAAAATTAATGATACCGAAAAATTTTAATTTTACAGGATATTGTGTCTTATATTTTTAGAAAAGATTTAAAGTTCATAAGATAAATACTACTACTTTATAAAAATCTTTTCTGTAGTTGTCCACGAGTTTTATTTACACCTAATTCTCTTTTTACAAGAATTTTTTTTACACGAATTTGATTTAACACGAGCTAAAATGATTTAACTCGATTTCCGTATGCATGAATAGCATTTAGGATGACCAAAAAAAAAAAAAAATCAAAGTCTTTTTAGCATATATGAAATTTTCCTCTGTTGCGAAAATATTCTAAGTCTTCTAGTTTGGTCGTTAGTTGTTGTCAGTCTCGAACACGTGCTGTTAAACTATACACCTAATTCTCTTTTTACACGAATTTTTTGGGAACGTATATCTATCGTGTAAAAAGAGAATTAGGTATATATATGTTTCTCTCTCTCTCTCTCTCTTCTATTATGTAAAAAAGTTTTCTGTCGTATACAAATTTAATTTATAAATGTAACTCTCTCTCTCTCTCTCTATTATATATAACTTTATTTTGAATACAATATATGTGTAAAAGAGAGTTTGAGGTGGCTGAGCGAAGCGAAGCGCGGGACAGATCACCCTAGTATTATTATAGAATAGAAAGAAAAATTTATATTACTATAAAAATAGTTAAAAAAATCATCAAAAATCGAAACCATTAATACTTGAAATTAGTAAGAGTTATTATTTGTAGTTATGTTTTATGATTTTTTGTTGTTCCACTTAATTATGTGATAATTTTATGTTCATGGTTGTAGTGTATGAAGTAGAATTTCATTATTGCATATTCTAAAAATATTCCCTTGGGCTTTGCACCCCATTATTTAGATAGAAAGTATTTTAAAATTGAAAATTAGTTTTTTTTATATTATGGACACTTACATTCATAATTTATAATTTAGGTTTTATTTCTATACAAAATAAAAAATACAAATATACAATGACAAATCTTACATGATATTTTTCATTGCTAAATTTCTCACAAACGACACAAAATAGTTCTCCCTCCGATATTGAGTATTACCTTTTTCTAATAACAAGACAGAATCGAATTTTTGTGAAAAGTGTAAGAATGAAAATGAAAGTAAAGAAATTATTTTCAGGACAACAAAATCTAACTTTAAGTCATATTGAACCCTAAAAATTAATTATCAGGTTATTAAGTCTGAAAGCATAAACATATAGTTTGCTGATAGTTAAAAATTGGAAGCTTACAAAAGCAATTAATAATACGCAATCCGAAATTTTTTGTAAATTTTTTAAAATCACATCCTTAAATAAGTTTTATCCTTTTACCACAAGCCGTATGTGTGTATTTTATGTTTAAGTACTTGACTATTAGTAAAAATTTGTAATTTAATGTTAAAGCAATTAATTTAAGCACCACATATTTATATAAGAAAAGAGAAAAATGCTTATACTTAAGCGCATAAGTAATAATTTTGAAGAAATATAGTTTTAAAGTATGAAAATAAAACATAAAAAACAGTTAGTTACTACTAATAGAACTTTTTCTAAATTCTACTGTCACCAATTTAATTTTGATTGAAAAAAAAACAAAAACAATAGACAAACCTTAAATTGATATTAATTACTAATTCATTATCTTTAAACATTTTAACCAAAAAACTGGGATCAAATATAAAAAGAAAATGTCCATTTTTGCTTTCTAGAGCACAACATACAAAAGTATTTGTAAAAAAACAAATACGAAATAAAAAACCCAATTAAATTGAAATTTTTTTAGTAAATAGTTTTTAAAGTCCATTTGTCCAAACCTGAAAAATAAAATTCTTAGTTTAAAGCAAACAAAATAAGCCCAACAACTGGAATATAAAAATTATTTAGTTTTTTTTTATGTATGCGTATTTTATATCAAAGACAAAGCATCACCTAAGGGTTGAACCCTAAATATAAGTAAAATACAAAACAAAGAAGAAAAAAAAAGAAAGGGTGATTTCGATATCGCCATAAGCCAACAACCTAGCAAAAGGGTCTTTTTCGTATTTAATTCCTTAGAAATACTATAAAAGCAGCCGTTACGCACATCCACAAATGGTCAAAAGAAAAGAAGCAACAACAAAATATATAAAAATAAAAATAAATAGCTCTAATACGTAAGGGTATATATCACAAATAATTTACCCTTATCTAACAGGGTTGAAGAATGACGTCAAGTTTGGTCAGTTTATTGCATCTATACACAAATACAATTGCACAATTTATACACCCTCCAAAAAACATTTATTGTATTGATTTTTCTTCTTTTATACCTTTTATTTTAACCCTTTGGTTGTTGGCTGACTATATAATTTTTATATGTGTATGTGTATGTAAGATTCGATATTAGTGAATGATATTGAAAAGGGTAAAAGTTCTGTAATTTAATATCTTAATTTACCCTCGAGTTTATTTCCTTTTTTTTTTTAACAAATATTTTTTTATGTATGCGCCGTTCTTTGGCCTCGTAATTATTATATCGCATGCCGTTTTCGATTGGATAAAAAGAGTAAAAGGGTTAAAGGATTCTATTGTAATGACAATAATGATAACAAAATATTTAAATTTAAATAGAAAATAGGGTTAATCGAATTTTGGCACGCCCTATAGGATATATTTGTATGTCTATAGAGAATAAAATTTTAGGTTTATCTCTTGTTGATATTTGTTAAGCCTTTTTTTTCTTAAAGGAAAATATAAAATGGCTACTGATTCGAAAAATTTGGTATTTTTATATTCGAATAACGATTTTTTATTTTGACAAGTAATTAAGTTTAATTTTGATTGCAACAAGAAATTGGTTTTGAAATATGGGTTGAACTTAAACTAAAAGAGTGTTCTTTTCAGACTAATTTTAGATCATGGAAGCCTAAAATGAATAATAGGTGCTGACATATTACTAAAAGTCAACTTTCTATTCAGAATTTTGACGCTTTTTCTATAAGATTAGAAGCTGAGAGTGATGAGCATGTTGAAAATTTTTACATAGGTATCTCAGGAATCAAAAATTGATGTGAGGTTTATTGGGATCTAAGTATATGACACGATTATTGCCTCAATTCAGATTCTGGAAATACAGAAGATTTATCACAACATAAACGTAAGAGGCTAAGCGTTAAAACCTATTTTCAACCAAATAAAGTTTATATAAGATCAAATATTTATGGTAACAATTCTCCAAAATATAAAAGATTGAAAGATAATCAATTGACAGATATATTGGGTATTAGAATTTCCCTATCCAGTGTCAAATCCATTATTAACTTTATTGACCATATTAATTCATTTATTGCTTGACATCCTTACTCAGATTCAGTTGATGACATTGAAACTGAAAACGATGCCCAATTTATGACACCAGAATCAATATAAAAAATATAACCAAAAGTCGATCTTATTGTATCGTTATTACCAGTAAAAGCTGCATCACTATAAGCAACAAATTTTTATTGATATTTTTATAATAAATACCTGCTCCAACTGTGACCTTAAGGTATTTAAAAATACACTAATCAGCATTTACATGAGCTGCACTTGAATGTACTAGGTATCGACTAGCAACCCATATATCATAGCTTATATCAGGCCTTATTCCAATTACTAAATGCATTACAATTGCTAAAGCTTTAAGGTATAGATACTTTCTTTTAAGATCAATATTTACAATGTCCTAAAGATTTTTATTGCTATCCACTAAAGTAGAGACATTCTTATATTCTATCACATTGAAATGTTGAAGTATTTTCTTGGTACTATATATGCCTCTTGATGTAAACGTATTGTCCCATTCGACAATTGTTCAACTTCAAAACTGAGAAAATTTTTTACTTTAGAAACTTTAACTTCAAAATGTTTTTGTAAATACGAAATCTTTAAATCAATCTCAATTCTATCATCTGACACTATTATTCCATTGTTTCCATTGTTCTTTTCTTATTTTTCTTATTGTTGCGAATGATTGAGTCCGCATCACTTATATCAAGTTCGAATCTACCTTGAAATTATGTAAATTTTTTCGTTTCAACAGTGGAAAACTTGTTTTGGTCTATATAAACTCTTAACAAGCTTACACACTCGTCCGCTGTCATCGTTAAAAAACATCAAATTATTCATGTATACATTTTCTTTTTAATTACCATAAAAAAACTGTCTTAATATCGAACTGTTTCATTTCCATTCTATTCACAAGAAAAGGAGAACATTGCACGAATAAAAGCATGATTTTACTACTGGACTAAAAGTCTGTTCTTTGATTTTTAAACGGTTCTACCAAATTCCAAGTATAACACAAGCGATCATATGATTCCTGATTAATGAATCAAATTCAATTTATCCATTGCACAATTCCAGCACTGAGCTTCTTTTTGGTTCAGTTACAATTGCTGAGTATGCTGTTTAAACAGACGATCTGGTGCTTTAATTTACTTTCGCTAATTTTATCGTTGATTACAATATTGATCTCTTCTATTTTTATTTTCCTCTTTTTGTGCTTCAGTGTAAATCATTGTATTCAATGCATCTTTGGTTTTATTTGTTTATTTTGATCTACAGAGTTTCCATATCCTATTTCCCCTTGAATCAATCACATAAGTCTTTGATTCTATTTCATGAAAACGAAAGTCACAACTATAATAACCATTTAGGCTTATACGCATTATTACAATACACGGAAGGAATTTTGTATGAATAAATGTGTAAAGGGCCCCCTAGACTATCAAGGAACCTTGATCAAAGCCGCCTTGTTCAAGTAAACTTGATAGTTAAGGGAGATTTGGTCAAGTAGAAATGACAGCTTTGAAAAAATTTCATCAAAGTTTTTGACAGATATAAATTGTATTGAGCAACACTTCGAAAGAGTTCACATGCTATTTTTAATTAATAATAAAAAAAAATATTAGAATTTTTTTAATATAAAATATTTGTAACTAAATACATTTAGTTTTACAACAAAATATATCAGAAAAAAACATCAAATTAACGTATCTAAAAATGATTGACATTAATAAAAACAAATTTGACATTAATTAGCTCAAATTTCCTTGATCAAGTAAACTTGATAGTTAGTGGCAAAATTTCTAGCAACTATTTGAGCAAATTTTGCTCACATTCCATCAAGTCTACTTGATCAAGGATCCTTGATAGTCTAGGGGGCCCTTAACACAGATTGTGTATACAGATTTTGAAAGGCAATATAAGGAAAATTTTGGCATCTATTGTGAATTTGCAGGTTGTCTAATGAATTAACATTAAAAATTTCCCTATGTGTCATTAAAAATGTTATTTGTTTATTATCTAAGTTATTATTTTGTCTTTTTGTTATTTAATTATTTAAACACTTTGAAAACATTATTTCAGTGCAATTAGATGGATTTAATGTTTACTTTTATGACACTTATTTTAAAATTTCCATCAAATTTCCCTAATACAGATTATTGCCAATGGAGAAATGATTTTTGTGTATGGGAAGCCAATACACTGTACAAGCCTCAATGGAGAATGTGTATAAAAAACATATTTTAATTATTTGCATCCAATATTCAAATTTAGAGTAGATCCTAATGATCTGCAGCCTAAATACAGTTTACCAAACTAGGTTAGGCTAAAATTAGGGGGATATGAAGAAAAGTTTGAAACCTTAGAAAATTTTACTTTACCTTTTTAATGTCTAGTAAAACAGAAATAATAGCAAAAGCAAAAAAGACATATAAAAATTATGGAACATATTTTTTAATTTGATATAAAAGGTCACTTTTTCCTCAATTTAATCAAACTTTTACATTAAATATTTTTATACATAGCTAAAAATATTTTTTGTTTAATCATGTATTTCTTGGTGTTATTTTTTCCAGCTGTCAGAATGAAAATAATTAATTAAAGGCATAAATAACTGAACATTTTAACAAATCTAAAAAGTGTAAAGATCAAAAAATATTTATTAAAAAATGAATATGATTTTAATTATTCACTTGATGACCTTAAAAATTTTTTACTGTTTTTAAGACTTTAATGAATAATTATGTTGCATTTGGAGACACTGAAATTAAAAATAAATAAAAATAAAAAAAAAGATTTGATAACGATAAAATGTTGCAAAATTTTCTGATTAAAACACTTTTCTGTGATTTCTAACTGGCTACCAAAATTTATTTTAGTTTTTGGTAATAATTTATTGAATTCAATGAAATTTTATTTTTTTTGTTGTTGTTTTTATTTTATGTTTGTAATTTTTGAAGCTATGAAAAGAATTTTTTACCAAAACAAGTCAAAAAAGTGCATTACACGACCTCAATGATAAATTAACAGAATCCCTGAACTTGGTCTCGTTTTTAAATCATTTTCTTTTTTTTTAAACCAATAAAAAAAAAGTGTTTTAATTTAATAACGTTTTTTTTTGTTTGTTTTTTATTTACTTTACATCCTGTGTATGCAAAATATGTGCCCAAAATTGGTGACCTTAACTGATATTAAAACATATAATTTAATTATTATTTTTATTTTGTCTGAAAGGGTATCGGAAAGGTTTTTTTGATTTTTTTTTTTTTTTGAATAAAGTGCAAAAAATGATAAGAAAATTTTTGAATGCATATCATCAACTCATTAGAAGTACTTAAGTTGTATATGTTTTGTTTTTTGTAAATTTTGAAGGTCAATTAATATAATTAATTAATTAAAATTTATAAATTTTATAAAAAATTTCAGTATTGGTCTATAAAAGTATAATCAACTAAAGTGTTTAATTAAGTAACTTTGATTTGATTGTCCTGTGGATATATAATTTTAATGAAACAACAAACAAAAAAAATAGTAAATAGTTGTTTAGCTATTTCTACACTTTTGGTTTCTTTTACTGCTGGATTTATAATTATTTTATGAAAAAAGAGCATTAATTTTTATACAGTATTTGAAAGGAACAAAAATCTTAGAACTTTGAAGATTTAGAACTTTAACAAATTGTTTTTTGAAGCTTACTGTAAGGAAATATATTGCTTTAAAGACTTTATTCTACCCCTATATTTAATTTTTTAGTATCTATCACAATATTGTTCACATAGTGATCACACATAATCATCCCTAAAAATTTAACCAACTTTTTATTTGCAGATTTTGCGATGGAAGTCATGGACAGTTTAATTTTTCTTGCAGAAAGCTTAGTTTCTGCTTTGATCCAGTTTAGTTTCTGTTGATAATTTCTTCTGCACTAGTATAGTTTTAATTTTTCTTCCTTTTTGCTATGGATAGTATAAAATTTAAGGACTATGGCAGCAAACTTTTCAATCTTTATATAGTTGGTTCAGTACAACCGTTCTTCACTTAATTTATATACAAAACGAAAGGGCTTATTCTTTGGTAAATCATAAAAGTTTTTAGGTAGGTTGGCTGGGGATATTATAGTTAAGTTTTTTTTCATATCAACTGCAAGTAAATATTTGGCATGGCTTTGGCCTTATAGAGAAACTGAAATGTATTGAGTGGTAAAGTAGAGATATTCTTCATAAAGTTCTTAGCTCTGATTCTTGTCAAAGTTTAATATTTGATATTAACCCTGAAAATTCATTTCTATTGCATCTACCAACAATATTTAACAAAGCAGAAAACTGAGAAAAGTACCATCATAGAAAATATTAGGCTATTATCCACACTTTGTTCAGTTGAAAGCGCAATAAAACTTTCTAATGAGTTGATGATATGCATTCAAAAATTCTCTTATCATTTTTTGAATTTTATTTCTACCATACCCTCTGGGAAAAAATAAAAATTAAAATAATTTTTTGTTTTAATATCACCTTAGGTCATCATTTTTGGGCACATATTTTACGCAAAGTGAAGTTATTGTTAAGTCTTAAAAATTTTAGAAAACAAGGTTTCAACTTTTTGGTTGAAAAAGTTTTCCTCAAATATTTTAAGACTTGGATAGCATTTAATTTAATAAAATAATAATAACTTAAGATTTCAATAAAATACTCTTTAGAACAGTAAATAATTAATGATAACAATAGCGAAAGCTGTAGAAAATAATTATTCATGACAACAAGAACATAGTTCAAGTCTTTGAGACTTGAAGGAAATTTTTCATTTTGTCTTCTTAGAATTTATGTACGAGTACGAATACCATGGTTCCTATCAACCTTTCCTTGAGTTCAGGCATGCTTAATTTAAAAGAGACTAATTGCTGGGTTGCAATAGCTGAATTTAATTAAAAGAAAGTAAAGAGAAAGAACACATTTCTTACAAATAATATTTTTTGAAAAGTGCACTAGCTCTCTGGGTATTACTATAGAGATTCATAGATTTTTCTTTGTGTAAAATGGGATCCTGGTAAAATTGTCCGCATTTTCTTAGACTTAAATATGATCAAATATAAAAATTTCGCCCATTATACAATAATTTTGACATCTATTTGCTTAAAAGAAATGAATTACTTAAAGTTAAGTCCATTTTTTTAAATAGAGTCTTCCGAGTCTGCACTTTTGTTTGATATCTCTTAAATAAATACAAAGATTTAGTGGCTTGAATTTGCATATTGTAAGCAGGCCAATTGTCGCAATGTAGGTTTTTGGGATTGTTTCAAAAATTCTTCGGTTATGATTTTGAATTAACCTTTTTTCCTTTTACTGCCTTTATAAATAAAATATAAGCAGCTTTTGAAAGATTTTAATCAAATCCTAGTGTGAATTTTTTGTTATTAGTATCTTTTGAAACCAGAAATATTGTTACTATGGAAATCATAAGCTTTTTTTTCAGTCTCATGGCTCGACTATTTGGCTGAATTTAGGTGCGAATGAGAAACCATAAGCTAAGTCAGTTACATTCAATTCTATTTGACATTTTCGTTTGCATAAGTCGTCACAGATAATAATAATTAATTAACAACGACTTAGAAAAATATGAGAAAAAAAAATCAAACTAATTATTTAAAAAACTCAATACTTCCTAAAATCAATTAAAAATTTTTAATATTTTTGAAAATTATATGTCAAACATGCCAGTCAGAGCACATAAACCAACCTAAAGTTTTTTGAATTGCATCTCCACTTACAGCCAACAGGCATGTTACAATCCTTCAGAAATAGGTAAAATTTATTTATACTTGGAAAAATATTACTAGAAAGCAGCTGCCGGTTGTTTTTTCTAAAATTCAAAAATATATATATATATATATATATATATATTTATTTTTTTTTTTTCTTTAAAATTAAAATTAACTCTCTCAATTTTCTTACCTGAACAAAAAATACAATGAAAAATATCTAGTGAAATAAATGTTTATCTTTAAATATATTCAATTAAAATTATGTCAGATTGGATATTCTCTGAATAAATAACATTCAACCATTCATTCTTAACCCATATCCTTTTGTTAAGTTTAAATCGAAAGATGTCTAGTAAAAATATCTTTGAATATTTCTATACAATTTTTAAGAAATTTGCATTAAATCTAAGTCCTTAAAATTCTCTTAAATTCGTACCATAAGCGAAAAGGAAACAAAAAACAAAAACAACATAAAATAGAGTAAGAAAAATAGATTTGATTCTTTTAGTTGCTGTCTTGGATGTGTGTGTTTTTTCTTACATTTTTCAAATTAACTACATATATAGAAGCTGACCACAAGATGTTTTTCCATTTTATTTTCTTATCCTTGTGACAATTTTAAAGCTATATAAGAATATAAGTATCCCTTTTTTTGTTTTTTTTTTGTTTTTTTGGTATCTTTGGTCTCTTTGAATATTTATGCGGTAGATGAAAGTGGTCAATCCAAAATAACGTATGCAAGGATTAAATCATATGACATTTTTTCTTGAATCTTTTTCCCTATCCTCAGGATAATGGCTCTATTTAAGTTTAAATAGACCATATATAATATAAGGATGAATTTGGTATTAAGAATAGAATTATATTACCTCGTGTTGTTGTTGTTGTTGTTTTTTTCTTTCTTGAAAATTTTGTACTCCCTGTTTTTTCGTTTCTTTTTAAAAGTTTTACACAAAGGATGACTACAATTGTTTTTATCTAAAAAGAAAAATGAAATATTAAATAAAATAATTTAAAATATGAGGTTAAATAATTTCAATGATATTTTTCGTTTAGTTTTTTGAATTTTTTGTACATATTTTCTTCTCCACATACTTAAATATATTAAACTCATAAAATTACTCAAGTTTAAAGGAACAAAAAGATTATTTTCAATTAAATAAATATATATAGTATATATATATATATTGTTTTGGTAGTTTTTACTCATTTCTTGTAGGTATTGGAATGATATAGAATAGTTAAGGAGTTAAAGCACGCACATAGAAAATTTAATACCGATGACTTTTTATTCTACTTATTTTACTCAGTTTGAAATTTTAGTTTTTGCTTATTTCTAATATATATATATATATATATATCATACATTACTTTATTTATCCGTAGCAATCTACCACCCGTTGTGGGTAAAGGATATATACATGTTTATAGTGAATCTATGTAAAAGGATAAATATATTCTGTAAAAGCATTAGAAAAAATAAAACATAAGAAAAAAGTAAAAATAAAATGAAGAAAACAAGGAGTGTAGTGGTACACAAAACATTTAACCCTAAAAACGAGAATTATTCCACCCCAACCCGTTTATTTGACCCTTACAAAAGACAAGCGAGGGTGATATACTTATTTTATACTATATTTATATATATACATATGTGTCCTCCTTCAAATGAATTGTGTTGTTATATTGAATGACATGTGTGGTGATCCCAGATAGGGTATAGTTACTTCCGTTTCTTCCTATATAACAAATATATCCTATATACACATATATGTATATATATCTAGAATTCTGTCCATCTAAATTTTAGTTTGATGTCCATTCTTTAACCAGGCATCCCTTTATTGAACCCTTAACTGTACAAAGATTTAATGGATTCTTCAAAAGCCTACAAATTTTATTTACAAACTTATATTATATAGGTATACGCGTATATATATATAGGCTGGGCAATATAAAAATCTATTAAAAATGTTCTTTGTATTAGTTTAAAAGACAGTATAGTTAGAAGGATTTAGTTATAAGGGTTAGGGCTCAATATATATATATATATTATATCTCATATAGATCAAACTTTTATAGAAAGCTCTTTTATATATTATTTTTTTATTTTTAGAATTTTTGTCAAATAATATTTATGAATTCAGACCTTAATATACTGATACTAAGGATTTTTGCCATTTGATAGGTTTTTCATGTATTGAAAATACGAATATTTCAAGATTTTATGTGAGTTTCAAGGAGTTTATTTTAGATGAAAACAATATAACATCAAAAAATTTTCATGATACAAAGTAATAAAACAAACAAACTCGATCTTTGTTAAAATTATTTTTATTTTCTATTTTTTTTTGTCTTTTTTTTTGTTAATAAAACTAACTTAAATGATTCTTTGTCATTTTTTTCAGCTTTTCTTTGACATTTGAGTTGTTAAAACGTGAAAAGTTTTCGGTTTGTTTTATTGACAATACGAGTTTTATATGTATATCTATATGTTTATATATGCTTCTACATTTGTATTAGATTGAGTCCTGTTTTTAAAAAAAATATATATATATATATCTATGAAAAATAAGTTGCTTGAATTCGGTGCCAAATGTTGGTGGTTCTAACATTTGTTTAGATTCTTAAATTTCATTGTTTATGATGTTTCTTTTTATTTTTATTAAAGTAAATTCAGTAAAATCTTTTTGTTTTGTATTACAAGTAATAATTTTAAAGACCTACGCGACTTGTTTTGAATTAATAAGGCTAACTAAAGATATTTTTTCCTAATAATCCTTGAATCTATGATAAAAATAGTTTGGACTTTTTTAAAATAATTTATAAGGCTTGAAAACTCAATAAGTTATTTTAAAATTTAAAATTTGGCTTAAATTTTGGAGAAGTTTTACTTAAGAACAACTTACAACTTTCGCCACAGACATCTAGTACACTGTACTAAGCTTCAGTACAAAAAACAAGCTTTTCCACTGTTTAAGAATAATTGAGTCGTTCAGAAGCCAATGTGGATAAGTCCCAAAAATCGAAATTGAGATAATTAATGTTTTTTAATACATTCATTTTTAAAATTCCTGGAATATTATTTTGATCAGAAAAGTGTAGACTTTACAATAAAATGCGATATGTTCTAAATGTGTCAATAAAACCGTAAGAATTTATTGGGACAATGGCAGCATCATAAAAACTTATGGACCTATTCCTTTTGGCAACTGAAAAAGTTAAGAAATTTATGTGAAAATTAAACAATACCATTTATTGTCATCAGTTTTGTATTTATTCATCATAACAAACATCTTCTTCTTCCGAATTTTCCAAATTTTGATCTCCACGTATTGTCCTCAATGTCCTGTAAAAGCCGTGTTTTATATTTTAATAATTTCATAATATCTTTTTTTGTTTCTTTTGAAATTGTTCTACCATTAGGATACAATAATGGTTGATTTATATTTTTTAACGCTAACTTTTTTGGTTTTTTTTATGTAAATTTCATGTGAGGTGTCATCCTCGTCAAAATTATATTTGAACTTAATGCTGCTTGGGTTTGATCTTTCTACTTTTATCCATCACATATTAAGCCAATTGACTGTTAGTCCACTTGTTGTCTTTTTTCTGTTAGCAATAGCCAATTCCAATGGTTTTGTAGACAGGAAATCTTGGTAACTCATTTCAACAAGGCTGAAAGGTTCCTTTTTTGTTTTTTTTTTACTATTTTGAATTATGTGATACCAGTCACTTGAATTATAAATATACTGCTTTTTTTCGCATGAGCTTCTATGACTGCAAAATCAGCGTCGTCAATTTTTGCTCAATTGATTCAACTTTTATGCTTTCACTCTGAATCAATTTCAGAAAACTTAAAACAACTTTTATATTTCGGTTCTGTCCGGTACACGAATTTGAATACATTATTATTTTTCGGGAGTCCTTTGCATGCAATTCAATATGTTTAATTAGGCACGATGACACTTCTTGTGAACCTCGAGAGCCTAATTTTTCCTACCTTTACAATAAATCAATTTGTATTATTTTAAATCAGCAAAATAATTATTCACAAACACTTCAGCGTAATATTATTACTTTTCAACCAAAGTTTAGATATTACATAGTAAAAGAAAGCAAGTACATAAAACTCAAAATAAATGGCGTTCTTTTTAAATCTGTGTTCCAGAAAGTGGAATTAACAGATAGTTATTATAAATTGATGTTGTTTGATTATTACTAAAATATGTCGAAGAAAGAAGAAAAGTTTTGTTGTTATTTTAAAGTTGATGTGAGAAAATAATGTAAAGAAGTGGACTTATACTCAATGGCTTCTGAAATTATTATATTACACATTCAGAGGCTATAAAGAAAAGGGTTGTTCGATCTACAAAAAATGAAAAAATGAGTAAATCCTTTTAAAACTAAGAAATATATTATTTATTCTATTAAAATTTGCAAAAATCAGAAAAAATGAAAAAATGGGCTTAAGTCACATTGGCTTCTGAGCGGCTCAATTAGTTCTAGTTTTATTTCATTTTCCAAAATTACAAGCTTGACTGTTTTAATTTTTTCTGACTAATAATAATTTATATGTTTTTGGTAAAGTCAAATTATCGTCAAAGCCTACCTGGTTCGAAATATTTAATAATGATTTCATACTGTTCGATCTGAATTGGGTATGATTTCATACGGAATATCCTGAAAATGTTAAACATTTCATTTGTCAGAATGATCAGTATAAATTTCTCATAAACTTTATTTCTAAAAGTTGATACTGATTCTATACTGTTGATATTGAACTGAGTATGATTTCGTTCTTAATGTACTGAAAAAAGTAAACTTTTGTATTTCAGGATTACCAGTATGAATTCATCATGAACTTTTAGAAGTAAAGTTCATGATAATTGAATACTGAATTCATGTTGAATGTACTGAAAAAGAGGTCTCTCTTCATACTGAATTGATACTGATATGGTTGAATCGTGACTTATCTAAACCTTTCAGTATCAATTCAGTACGAACTTTTAACATAAGATTATATGTAAAAGATTAGCTGATTTGAGTATAAAGTAGTAGGATGAACTGTATTAAATTATTATCAAATATTTCGACTCAGGTACTGATTCCACACATGTTTATTATGATCAACATACTGAGGAGTCTATTTTAATGCTTTTATAAAAAAAACTATGAGAAAAACTATCTTAAGTAATATATGAGTGTATTTTAATTAATTATCATAAAAGGAACATTAAAATATATTTATAGAGTAGCCTTTCTTCCAGCCATTTTGTAGAAAAAGAAATAAGCTATCCTGTAGTTTTGAATAATTCTTACTTTGTACAGTAAAAATTATTTTTATATATCGAACAAAACTGAAATTCAAGAACTGCAGTTTAAATATATTTCTCACTTAAATTTCTAACTGGTTTTCAATTAAGTAAATTCCTCAATATTGTTAACAGATCAATCAAGAAATCTCAAAGCTTAGAAATGCATGGCTAATATATTAGGATGACTTTTCTGTGAATCTCTAGTAGAAATAATTTTTTTTTAAATTAAGAAATCATTGCCAATACTGAGTGCTATCTTAAGGCCAAAAATATATCATCACATACGGACAGTATGGCCAATTGTAATATTGAATGTATCATTTTTGAAGAAGGTTTTATTATGAATTAACCCTTTAACTACCACGGGCGTACCACGCCGTGCCACGTCTTTCGGAAGTACTTTAAATTTTTTATTTTCATTTTATTCTTTCTTTCTTGTTTTTTTTTTTTTGTTAAAATAATCAGTTTTTAAATTGCAAAGCGTGCCTCTTTCTTTCACCCGAATACACCACATAACTACACGTGCTTACCTAAAACACAGTGGCACTGGGAAGTGAATCTCGGAAGTTATTCTCGGCAGTTAAAACGTTAAGTAGAATTTCATAAATGAAATATATTTTTATTTGATTGCATCAAAACTTATTGACTGTTACTTTATGGCAACCATTTCCACAAATTGATAATTGATCATTTTATAGTTTTGTTATAGTTTAAAGCCGTTTAAAGTTTTACTGTATGTTAAAAAACAACAACAACAAAAAAACAGGCGAGGGTCAAAATTTTTTACTTAACTTGTATTTCAGAGAAAAATCTTGAAATAATTATACTTAAAAAGCTATATTTAATTATATTTATTCAATATATCTACAGATTCCATGTTGAAGCTATTAAAAATTGCAAAAAATAGCTTCTTTAATGTCCTTCCTTAATGTCGAATACAAAAAACTCCTTAAATTTAATTTACTTTTAAAAAAGTATTACTTTCTGCTTAACAAATTGATTTTAATAACAAATACTAAAAACCAATAATTATAAAAATAAGTCCCGTCCGTAGCAGCTTAAATTTAGCAAGTGCTGCCGAGAAGCGTTATTGATAAATTAACTTTAAAATTTTACTATTTAAATTTTAAATTAGTATATTTTTTAAAGTAATAAAAAAACCTTAAAACGTAATTTAAGTGACTACTTAAAAAATTGTTACCCTATAGCTAAAATAGAACAATTAAAAACGAACAGATTTTTATCTATTTCTATTTTATGATAATCAAGCCTAAATGTAGGGCAAAAACAGAACTCGTGCTAATCTTAAATAAATTAATTTGTAGAATTAACTCCAATTAATAAGCTAGAATGAAAGCCAAATATACTCCTCTTTTATTCTCATACACAATTAATTTATCAACCTAAAATAGCGCCATTTTGGTTCTATAGTGATGAGTATTAATATCCCATATCCCTAAACAACACGAATCAAAAATGATTCCAAGCATACATCTTATAACCCTTTGAAAATTTACTTCCTATTCCTAAAAAGAACAACAAAAAAATCATAAAAGGAGAAAAAGTAAATAAAAACCCCGCCTCTTATTGTTAACTACTCAGGCGCAATCAGTATATTTTCCCCACTGTTAAACTCTAAAATGTAAACAAATCCATTCATCAGATACCATAAATCTTTTTCTTATCTCAATTTTTTTATGCCGTTTTATACATAAACGTGTGCCAACCCCTTCTTTTACCCCTTTAATACTTTCATTTTCATTTGATGCGTATGCGTCCTTTAAATATAAGTCTTATGTACTTTCTACAATGGGCCCTAATACTTTCACTTTTGACTTTGATATAAGAAGAAAACAGAAAAACCAAAACAAAAACATATAAAACACATTCAACTTTTTTATATAAGCAGAGGCAAAAAGTTGAAAGAGTTTTTCTCTGCATCCAGCAGCCAGTTTTAATGCCCAGTAAAGTGTCACATGGAATCTTGTTTGATTTAGATATTTTCAACTATAAAGGCGGATATATAAAGTATGCTTATATATATATATATATATATTTTTTTTTTTTCCTGTAGAAATGTGAGTGGTTACGGCTGAGAAGGAAGGGTTAAGCAATGTGTGGATATATAAAAGTGCGGAAGTTATATATTTGGAATGGCGACATGAAATATAATTTCAAGAATCTTTTTTTAGAGAATTTATAAGGAAAATTGAGAAATTTAATATCCGGAAATATGTTTTTTGATTTTGGCATAATTATAAAACATTTCATAGAAAAATTTGTCTGCAAATAAGATATCTAATATTTTTTGATATTGGAAAACGATATTTCTAAAAAAAATAAAAGATGTTTTATTAACTCTTTGGTTACCAGGTTCTCAGGATAAAAATTGCCACCACAGCCCAGATTTTTATTAACGCTGGTAGCGTCTTGTTTATATTTTTAATATTAAGGTAATTTATAACAAGCTCTTTTAGGACTAGTAGTAATTTTATCATACCCCCAATTTTATTTTAAAGGAATATTTTTAAGTATATTATTTGTAGAAAAACTATTAAAAAATGAAATGTAGTTTTATGTAAAAGTATTGAAAAACAAACAAACAAAAAATTATTGTATTATTATTAACTAAATTTTAATCTTATTTTTAAGTTTTTTTGTGTAGGATATATAATTAAAGGTTATAATTCTGTAAGTCTGTGTTTGGGTACGATAGTTGCTAAAGGGGAATATTTTCCAGCGGTGAAATTCTCTTTAAGGGGGAGGTTCGATTAATTCGTTGAAAAAAGAACATGTTTTCAAGAAATTTTTAGGCAATATAACAATAACACAACATTTAAACAATATTCTTCTAAACTTTCATTTCAAAATTTGACTAATTGTAAGTGAGCAATGAATATCTGGAGGCGCCTTGAAAAAAAGTTGCTTTATTTGTTATTGTAAAATTAATAATTATTATTAAAAAAAAGAAGCTCTTGTCATTCTCTGTTAAAATATGTGAAGAAGTAGTGTGCAAAATTTTAAAACGATCAGTCCAGTAGACATTGTAGTTATCGTGTCCACCGATGTCGAAAATAACAAATTTCAGAAAAATGCTTTAAACGGAGGCTAAGGTTTTAAAAGCAAAAAAATGCATACTTCCATGATTTTTTTTTCGTAATAGTAATCATGTTGATTTATTTATTTTATAAACATGTTAAGACACAACGTCTTAAGTATCTTTTCTGAATTTTTTTTGGTTCAAATATTAACAAATAAGGCTGTGCAAGCGAATTTTCTTGGGCGCTTCCGACAAAAGTAGTCTTGCCGTGAATATCACAAGTGGTTGTCAGATCATCTGAAATAAAAAAATTAAATTGTGTTTTACAGGTGATATGTTGCCTGAGGTAACCACGAAGTATTCTTTTTATTATTATAAAATGGAAAGAAATTGTTAAAAAAGAAAAAAATCTTCGTGGTTACCTGGTGATTTATATGTAGAAAAAGGGTACAAAATTTTAAACGGATCGGTTTAGTGGATTTTTAGTTATGGTATGCACGGGGTCAAAAAATGTTGTTTGTGGGAAAATCGATTTACATTTTTTTATACGAGGTTTTTTATATTAGGATTTTACTCCGATTCACCTTTTTTTTACACAATATTTTCAAGACGTTGGACATTCAGAAAAAAAATTCGAAAGAAAAAGTTGTGAAACCTTACCCTCCTCTTAAATTTGGCTCATTAACTCCTTGCTCTAAAGAAGAGGACACCCAAATGCTCACAACTTTGTCAATTTTGCTCCAATCGACTTGAAATTTTTACACAATATTTTCAAGGCGTTTTACATTAATCTAAAGTTATAAAAAAATAGAAAGAAAATTAAATACCGAGCCCCCCCCTGTAAATTCGATGAATCCCTTCGTATCATATCTGCGATATATATTTATTTTTAGGTTTTAGTTAGAATTTTTTAGTTAACTGTTATATTTACTTAATAATAATAAGATCTAAGATATAAGTTTTAATTAATAATTAAAAGCTATTTCCTTGTTTGTTTTTTTTTGTTTTTTGATAAAAAACTTCTAAGCTGTTATAAAGCCTTTCAGATAGCATAGGCAATATACGAGTATTTCTCATACTCTTTTTGTATGGATTGTCTTTGACAGTTGCCTTAGAAAATTTATTGTTAAAGGATTAACTATTAAAATTTTATTATTATTGTAGTTATTAAGACGTTTTATTTATTATCAATTTAACAAATTAGTGTAATATTTTGGTGTAAAAAAAAAGGCTTCATTTAGGTTATATTTTCATCTAGAAAGTTGATATGACGTTGACTTTTGCGGCCATTTTGATAGCAAATTTCATTGATGTTTTTCCCAAGAAAGTAAACGTTATGACTGAAAAGTAAATCTCTTTCATTGATGAAGCAGAATTATTTTCCCTACTAGGTTTATGCATTGCATTGTTCACGAAAGAGAAAATTTTCACAGACGGTATATAAATGACGATTTATAAGAGCAAAATTAAGTATGTTCAATTTTTTTCACACAAATTGCTACTTCCATATACAATTTATATAGAACGAGAGAGACAATACTTCGCTTAAAGCACGGATAAATAGAATTGAATTAAAATTACACCCTGTGCAAAAATATCGGCTTTCTTTACGTCGCTTAATTTGGTACACATTTAACTTTTTTTCTTCTTTTTTTTTTGTTTAAAGCAGACAATTTTCATATAAAGCACGTATACTTGTTTTGCTTTTAAACTAGCTTAAATTTTACTTATAGCCTTTTTCTTGTTTTTACAAAGTGTACAAAAAATTATAGAATTCCTGCAATGTTTTGAATTTTAAATTTTGATCTTTCTTCTTATCACCTCTATACATAACTTATTATTTAACAACAGTGCTTTTGTCGGCTCCTCTGGAGTCATTTTTATTTTTGATTAAATATCCTACTATTGCTCAACTAATCCACTCAACTAGAATATAGTTGAAAATTAATATTTCTTATGTAATTTAAACTGTTAATTAGATAAAAAAATTTGAAATAATTGCATTTTATTTAACTATCAAAAACGAAAAAACTTGCCTAAGAAATCGTAAAATCTAGAGTGTCATACCTTAATACCCTCTCAAAACCTCAAATTTTGCTCTAAAATATTTAACTTTGCCAACAAAATTATCTTTTCTATCAATACCACTCTATGAATACTAAAATAATATTAATTGAGCTGGTATTTAAATCAAGATCCTTATTTTATTATACATTATAATCCATAAATTTTTATATTTTAATCATTAGAAACCTATAGTATTCGTTAAAAATACCAAAAGAAAAATAAAAAATTTATTGCTTTTTTCTAGCCGTTAGTTAGTTTTGAGAAGCCAAACATAAAACAGGATATAATCAGCTGGGTAACATGAATCCTTAGGTGACATTAGGTCAACAAGGGTTTCTTCTGATCTAATTACATTCTGACAATCCGTTGATCCAATTAAAGTTTGTTTGTCTTTTTAAAGGTATAAAGTGTGAGAACCCTGACATATAATCGTATGATAACAATAACTTTTATCTAAAGTTCTTGTAGAAAATTTAGTATCCTTGAAAATTATTTATACAAAAGTTGCATATATATATATATGTGTGTATAGAGAAAAATATCAAATTACAATATACGTAGCTGTCATCGGACATGTCAGTCAAATAATCATGAAAATAGCTTAACTTCTGATTAACAAAAATGAAAACTAGCTTGAAGGCTTTCATCCGGAACTGAATTTAACTTTAATTATTTTACTACAATGAAAAAACAAAAACAAAAAATAATAATAGAAATAACTAGTTGGTATTAAAACTTGGTGACAGGACTTAAGTTATAATATTCTGAAAGGATATCATGATTGAATTTGAAATTAATGTTACAAAAAAAATTTTTTTGATATGATTAAATTTGTTGTTCAAAATGGGGTGTAAATTTGTATTTATTTTGTTTATAAAAAAAATTCAAGGGAAAATAAGAAGGAAAATATTAAATTCTGATATTCATACTTTGGGAAAATTTTTGCAATGTGTTAAGAATTTTTGAAGTCGTCTACAGTAATTGAAAATTGTTTTTTCACCATATTTACAAAGTTATATTGAAATATTCTCATTAAAAGGAAGTTTTCCTATTTGAAAAATATAAATTTTTTCAAATGCTTAAATTTTTAAGTAAAACCAAAAAAAAAAAAAACAAAATCAATGGAAGCATGGGAAATACTTAAAAGTCTGTTAAGTGAAAATTGATCTATATAGGAGCTACGCCTTAATTGAAAGGACGAAAATATTTTATACAAATAAAAAATATATTTATATATATGTTCTTTACTTCTTTTTTCATTTTGCCATTTTGTCCTCTATCTAGCTGAGTTAACCACAAAGCACCGGACCTTTCATATCAAATTGCACTTTTGCTCTCAATGAAAAAATATTTTATTTTTTTTTTCTTCAATAATTTTCAATAGTTTTGTTGGGCTGGTGCAAAAGTAAATAACACTAGAGTAAAAATAAAAAAAAGGACAAGGTCAAAAGAATATGCATTGTACCAAAACCATTTTAACATTTGATTTCTATAGAAATTTCGAGATAAATATCATATTTGATGGCATTTTCTTGCTATTTATATTATCCTTACATATATATATATATATATTGGTTTATCCATTTAAGAACCTCTTATACGTATTACAATTGTTTATTTGTGGTTTTGATGAATTTAAGTAAATGGTCGATTTACGTCACAATTTAGTGCAGCAACTGAGTAAATAATTGTCAATGAAATTATGGTACGAAACTGGAGACGATTACTACAAGAAATTGGAAACTTGTCTTTAGGTTTATTTTTTGTTGTTGTTGAAACGTTTTCCTGGTTCATAAACTTTTTAGGTGATATCGTTTTAGTTTTTGTTTTTCTATTTCTTGGAAACTAAAAATTAGTTACAACTTATCAGAAAGGCAAATATCTTATATTCAAGGTTACTAAATAAGTTAAAAACTTTCAAAAAATAATTTGTAAGAGTTTCTTGCTTTTAGTGCATCATTCAAGTTTTAATTGTTTTAAGTATAGCTTAGAGCTAAAAATGTTTAAAACTTTTCCTACTGATTGATTACTGGTTTTCAAATTAGTTGAATTTATAAAGATTTTAAATGAGATCAATTACTTTAGTACTGATAAAACGAGTTATTCTACCCTTGAATTAAATTTCAATAAGATTTGCTGTTTTAAATAATAAAATTCCGGTATTAGAATTGTAAGTGAAGGTTTTTTTTTGTTTTGAACATCAATTCTTTATTATATCCGGGTAAGAGGGAGAGCGATTTTTGTAATATAGTTCTATAATTATTGAAATTTTTTTATTTTTTAGAAAGAAGTTTAAAACTTGTTGGATTACTTTGCAAGATGTGCTGTATAATTCTTAGTTGTTATATTGCTCCTTATTATCATTGGAAAATATTTTAAATTTTAATTAATAAAATTAAATATTGATGACATATTATCTAGGAAAGAACTTAACACGTTCGCGGAAATGAATGCTATAGCATTGAAATTTTAAAACCAATTTTTATTTATTTAATTTTATCAAATCTTACTACCAATTAACCAACCAACTAATCAATCAACCAACTAACGGTTAATATGTGATATTCTGATTATTTTTGCAATATATATCTAATCAGATTTCAGTTAATATAATTATTTTTCGAAATATTTCATGTCTATTTTTGCAGTTCATTAAAAATTTTACTATCCGTGAACGTGTTAATGGTTGACTTATTGAAACTGAAATTTATTTAAGAGGTTTTTATAATTCAGAAACATTATTATAATTTAGTTTGAGTTTTTATTTTTAAAGTTAAATTTACTCCTTTTACGGAAAGGTTAATCTGTCGCTGTTTTTCAATAGCTAATCTGGCAATCTGGATATAAACATTTGTTGCTCCATTTAAAAGTGTAGTAGTGGTCAAATTGTTGAACTTTTAAAATAGTATACAAATTAAGACTTGAAAGGTTAAATACTTTTAAATAAAAACAGGTCAGATCCGTAATATTTATTTAATAATAAGGATCGTGATGCTTGCATCTGACTTTTGATTGTTGACTATTGGCTGAAAACAAACTTCTAGAGCCAAAAAATTAAATGGAAAAATCGTCCAAAGAAAGAAATATTCACTGACAAAAGATTATATTGATGATATAAATGAAATTGTAAATTAATGTCTTGACTATTTGACTACTATTTGATGCTTATTGTCAGTGATAAAATGGTGGCTTATAAAAACAATTAGGTAAGGTTTAAATTGTTTAAATTGTGATTTAAACGCTTTCAGTCACCCTAAACAATCATTTATGAGCATAATTAAGCAAAAAATAGCTTAACACGTTAATCCCCACAGTAATTTCAACAATATTTCCCCCTGGGCCATGGTAATTTTATTAAATAATTTAGATACTTAATTTAAAAGAAATGAAATGCTTATTGCAAAAAAAAAAATATTCGCCAAATTTTTCGGAAAAACGTTAGTTTTTGTGTCAACCCTATATGACTGCAATTATATAACCACGTCTATTTGATTTATTTTTCCTTAGGAAGCCAAACCAATTTTATGTTTTGTTCCTAATTTCAAAAAGTAAACATAATTTGTACATAGCGTCGGCTTACCAATTAGGCGGTAGTTTGGAAGCCACACTGGCTCAAATAAAAAATTTAGTTATAGAGAATATTTAGTTATTTAAATTTTAATTTTGATAATTTATACATTTACCTTTAATCTTAACCTTCCTCATTCCTAAAATAAATAAAATAGATAATATTTATAAACTTACCTTTAACCAATGTCCGTGATATTGGTTAAAGCTTTTGACAAAATTCAAAAGTATTTATATCCTCCTTTTTTTGCAAAAGTGTGAATTATATATAAAGTTTAATTTTCTCAAGTAAAAAATTTTAGCGGTTTGCCACACAACCGCCTTTTTAGGCCCAACTTTGGAAAGCCTAACTTCGGTTTTACTTCGGATGCCGTTGTATAAAGCACTTAGGAGTTCCAAACAAGCGCAAGTACGGCATTATCACACATCTGCCTAATAAGGTGCTAGTGAAGCGTGCCTTAGTAAGACGAGCCTAATTAGGGCCTAATGAATTTTGTGGCATGCGTCACTAAATTTCTAGTCGGGGTATTAATTAGGAATAGGTTCCTTAGCTCAAAAATTTATTTGGAAATTTGACTAAAATTTGAAGAAAGCCTTAAAATTGGTCAAAACACTCGCAAAAGTAGATGTGCAAAATGATTTTTATTTGGGATGTTCGTTCCTGTTTGCTTTTAAATATCCCCGCTTTAGGGAAACACTACCATAAAATTCTGACCTCATTTCTCATTTACTAGATTTTAGACAAGCTATAGAAAAAGGATAACAAAAAACGTCAATAAAGGCTTGAGCACAACTTAAAGTAATTGCTACAACTTCAGATATGTATACCACAAATTTTTATGCATGCTACAAACTTCTATTTGCGCTTATATTTCCTTAAGCTGCCTGCAGAGTGCGAGCTTACAGCCAAGCTGACGCCGATTCACATTGTGATAGTCTAATCTTTGGCAAGCTTGCACTCTGAACACTTTGAGCATATTCCTATTGATTTACCTAAAGCGACTTTATAGTCTTTTGTATCGGTATCGGTGTCAGCTCGGCTGTAAGCCGGCACTCTGTGGACAGCCTTATACGTTTCAATAAGACTGCGGTTATTAAAGCCACCACTCATTATGCACTAATTGAATTACAAAATCACAAAATTAGTCTTTTGTCTTCCTTGGCTTGTGATATTTACTTTCATGATATATTTGCTGAAATATACTACATACAAGGAGACTTTGCATTCCTTTTCATACTTAATTTCGTCTGGTAATTTTTTATTTTTTTGTTGATTAAAAACAAAAAAACCCAGAGCTATGTTTCATATGAGCAAAGTGAAAAATAACAAAATTAGACCAAACTCGTTTCATTGATTAGAAAAACATGAAATGAAGTAATAGGCAACAGCAACAAAATGGTAAAAATTGCCCGAGCTGTTCCACTGTTTGAAATGTGTTCGGTAGTGTTAGTGCTACACTTAATGTCTTAATAAAATGTATAATTTTGAAGCTTAACGAGAACAAGTACAAAATATTCCTGCTTTATGTGCATAGACTTTTATTTCATCCTTTTTTTTCTAAATTCAATAAAAAGAATATAATCAAAATGAATATATTGACCCTTGATTTGTAGATTTTTGAATTCTTCATTTCTATAAGTAATTATGAATAGAGATTAAAGTCTCTAAATGTTAACCATTTCTCCTTGAAAACCAACAACAAAAACTAACATAAAAGTTTCAAAAAGTGTATAAATCAAATAAAATTTAGAAATATTAATCATTTTTTTTTCTTAGATACTTTTACACTTGAAAAAGGTAACCAAAAACATTTCTTCTAGGTTTTTATTGGATAAAAAAAGGAGTTATAGCCATATTCTATAGTAAATCATAGAATCTTATATTAATCCCTTTTCAATGTCCCCCGTGTATTTTTCTTAACAAATAAAAACCACGAAATAGCTATATAACACTCCTAAAGGAATCGTTAGAATTGATATCATTAGTCATCGTCCATAGATGTAATGTACTTATATTTTTTGTTGTTGTTGTTGTTATTTTTGTTGCTATTTTCATTTTATATTTTCTATATGAAATCTATGACAATGTCTGCATTTGATTGCATTTTTATTATCCTTCAAGAAGAAGATGAAGTTAAAAAAAAAAATAACATACGATAGCACTTTTGACTTCCCCCATCATTGTTTGGTACTATCTATTTATGTTGGTTGACTTTTTTGACTGGCGTCTCATTTTTTATGTCATCTATTCACCAAACGTAGGCGAAGTATTTTTACTTCTATATAAAAAAGAAAATTTTTATACATATACATATATATAGATATGTATATGAGAAAATATTTTAGTGGATAAATAGCTGACAAAACAATACCTCAAATGATGCTGACTCTTTTTAGAACTATTTAAGATGTTGTTTTAATGAGCTCACGACAAGAATCTTTAACTTTTAATGTCCATTTTAAGATTTTTTTTTGTTTATATCTTAACATAAGCTCTTAATTTTGTTTGTAGGCTTCTTTTTTTATTTTTTCAACATTTTCAAGATACTAATTCGAATTTTATACTTTATTTTCTTTTGTTTTGATTTTTATTTTATTAAGAGTTACAAGTGTATTAAAAAAATAAAATTGCAAATAATTAAATACATCTTTAAAATTACTTTTAAGAGCTTAGAGTACTAAAAATTTTTATTGGTTGTGGTTATTTCGCAGAAAATTATCTTAAAATAATGACATAAAACCAGCATGCGTTGTTTGGAAAGTGTTTTCTTTTAGAATAAATTAGTCTAATATACTTGGAAGTTTGAAAAGAATGCTCTACATGTATCGTACATAATGATTAGGACAACAAAATAAATTGATTTTTTGAAATTCTGAAACTCCATAATTATAATTCTGGTTAAAATTAATAAAAGTATTCTAATAAACTATGATAAGTGCATTTTTTTAAAAGGGAGATATGTATAATATCTTAAAAATATACTGTCAAAATTTCAAGTCGATTGGAGTAAAATGACCAAAGTTTGCTCTAGAGCATGGGTGTCAAACTGAAAGGCTAATATGGGCCCAAACTAAAAGATTTACGTTAAGGCGGACCGCAGAAGAAAACTTAAAATGAATAGAAATTGCGTTTATTTTTAAACCAACCACTTCCAACCACGTTGGACCAAAAAACAAACTTGTATCTTGATTTTTAGTTATTAAAAACTGACATATTTCTGTTTTCAAGTCCCACAATTGAAATTTTTGTTGGGCAGGAACATTGGGCTAAACACATTGACGTGCCATAGAAATATAGATTGTGGGCCGAATGCGGCCCGCGGGCCGCGAGTTTGACACCCATGCTCTAGAGCAGCGATACTAAACCGTGGCCCGAGCTATTTGGCCTGGTTGGTAGATAAAATAGGTCATTGTTCGCAATGAAGCTCAAGTAAGGCTAAAGCCGTTACACAAATATGCGCGACCATGCAATGTTATAACTTGTGCCTTGTAAAGCCCCGAATTCACAGTTTCTAAATCGAATCGGAACTTAATTCAAAAAGACTTTTTGAAATTTCTCCCAAAAAAGCAGGAGGCGTAGATTATCTTGAAGTTTTTTGTAATTATCATCAGCAAAGCAAGATAGATATTAAAAAACTTGTTTGTGTGTATACCGATAGCTGTCCTTATATGACAGGAATGGATTTCTTTCCCTACTGAAAAGGAAGTATAGTTTAACTAATCTATTAAATTTTCATTGCATAATCAGGAAAATTCAGTAACACATGTTGTTCATCCAGAAATAGAATCTGTAATTAAAACAAATGGCAAATAAAGTATTTGCATTTGAAGAAGAATTGAATATTAATTGTGAGGAAATACAAAATCAAATATTGCACAATTTTTTAACAATGACAGACAAAAGCTAAAAAAGAAAACTATAAACTATAGCATCATGTTAAATTATTTGTCACTATTATAAAAAGAATTCAAGAGTAGATTTCAAGACTTGAGAAAATTCAAGAATATGTTATTGATTATGGAAAACCCTTGGCACTTAGAACTGTCAATAATATCGGAAATTGCATATGTATGTACTTTGATGCAATTATGCTGAACTATTCAATGAATTCATTAAAATGAAAAATGATACATATCTAGAAGCTATTTTTAAAGAAAAGAGGGAGACAATAGAGTATGCAGAATTTTGGAAAATTGTGCTAGAAAAATATAAAACCCATACGGAAATATGCGCAAATTTTTATAACGTATTTCACATCAGTATATCTTTGCGAGTTGTCCTACTCAAAATTGAAGTATGCTAAGAATGTTTAAAGAAACAGGCTTAATGATTCTCATCTAGATGATATATTAAGAGTAGCATGCTCAAGTCAAAACCAGATATAAACGCAATTGTTGAAAAAAAATTCACAATTCCAAAAGTCCCATTAAAAGTTGTATTTTAAATGCCGCAAGACATGAAATAAAAAAATTAATAAATAAATTCATACATATCAGTTTCTTATTACAAGCCTGCGGCTTGTGTGTAATATTAAGTTATATGAATTCGGCCTGGCAAAAAAAACGTTGAGTATGACTGCTCTAGAGTATGGAGTGAGTAGGTAAAATTTTAGAGGGTTTTCCTGAAACTTGTTCTTTTTGAATATACGATAATGATAACGAATACGATAAATTCAAGATTAACCGACTGGTTCTCCATATTTTCACCGGGTAATGATGAGATTAATAATTATTAATTTTACAATAACAAATATGCCAACTTTTTAGGTAAAAATCGGTATTTTGGCTTCCAAAGGCTACTAAAAACGAAAAAATTCCCTTATCATTAACTCGAAAAACATCTTCTTAGATAAATTTTAACCTTTTTGTTTTGGATCATTTGATTACGAGTTATGAAGCTCAACACACCGTAACAGAGTAGACAGACAGGCAAAGAACCCGAATTCTTTGAAGCTAGTTTTTTGCTCTAGCCAATCAAAAGTCGCGAAGTACATAGTTACTAGTTTTTAAAATGGTTAAATTATACTAGCAATATGAAGGTGGTCTTTTAGTTTTTTTCAATTAGGTAACACTAAAAGGTGAAAAAATTTATGTTTCACCATAGCTATATTTGACAGTATCTGAAGTCAAATTAAATTTATTTACATATAGGTTATGTAGGTAAGTATTCAACACTTTTGATGATTTAATTATTAGATTCGTTTTTGCAAAATGAAAAAACAGATGATATCTCACTACG
Organism: Acrocera orbiculus; assembly: GCA_947359355.1. Taxonomy (NCBI): domain Eukaryota; kingdom Metazoa; phylum Arthropoda; class Insecta; order Diptera; family Acroceridae; genus Acrocera; species Acrocera orbiculus. The sequence continues at coordinate 8,041,014 of OX375758.1, forward strand.
AGTCTTCATGGAACATTTAAAAAAACTTGCTGTGTCTTCAACTACATAAAGTACGCATCGATTTATATTTTCAATTTTTTTGTGATTATTACAGAAGTTATTTATAACTTTAAAACAGAAATGTTACCCATAGAAATGTTGTCAATGTTAAAAGGGATTCTGAACAAAATTAAAATTATCTCTTAATAATTTTTTAGCTTTTACAATATTTAAATTAATAGCAGTTATGTATTTCCAAAACTGCAATCATAATCAAACTAGTAAAAAATTCCTTATAATAAGAATTTAGTTGGACAAAAAAATATTCTTTTTCTTGGAGCGGTAAAAATTTAACTTTTCAAAGAAAATTAATAGGAAACAATAAATTAATTAAAAGAATCGTTATAACCATAAAAACTTTAATTTATGTAATAAGTAAACTTTGTTAAAAACTTTAATTAAATAAATTAAATGTGAAATATAATTGCCAAGCCATATTTATTTCAAAAATTGCACCTTTAATAATGCATTTTTGCAAAATATACCATATAAAACTCAAATAAAATCTCAAAAGCGTATATAATAATAAACACCAGCTGATCAGCTTTTGACATTTCTGTCCAAAGTACTAGATTGTCAGTCTGTCACGGTAACAAATAACTCGGGTGTTTTGCAAAAGACTAGATTTCAAAGAACCCGAGTTCTTTTGCCTGTCTGTCTACCCTGTAACACAACTTTTCTTCAAGATACCTCCAAACAATCGCTGTCGCCCGCATCCTTTATTATTACGTTGAAATAAAAATCTGGATTAATATTTGTCAAATGTTGTATTATCATATATAAATTAATGAAATAAACTAGAACTACCTGTATTGACATAAAATGTTCTTTTTTTTCAACAAATTAGTCGAACCATCCCCTTAAAAAAATGTCTTTTGTATATAAAAAGCTCTGTTCATTTTACACAATACTTCAATAAAGTCAAAGTTTATTATTAATAAATATAGAAATTTGTTCTAAAGTTAAATATGAAAGGGTGAATTGCAGTAGTCTGGATAAATGAAGTTTACAACGGAGAAAAGTATGTAATTTTTGCAGATAATCAACATTCTCACATATCTTAGTTTTTTCTCTTCAATTCCTACTAAAAAAAACTATTAGATAAAGAGATGATGATTGATTTTTCTGATCCCACTTATGTCTATACCACTAGATCTTTAAGAATTATAAAATAATCAACTTAACAAGTGAATAACTCAATTGACATTTTCTACATAGAAATAAACTTATTAAATGCAAAGAACACACGTATTTAACCTTCTTCAACCTAACCTTCAACTTCATATCAAAAAAGAAAAAAAGTTCAAGAACAATTCTTTTCAAAATTCAATTATTTTATTTGAATAAATATTCAAATCATGTTAAATTTTTTATTTACTAAACAAATCCAAGTTTTTCAACTCAAGAAAGTTTTTTCAAAGAATTGAATTTTTTTATTCCAAACAAAAATAAAAAAACAAAACTTAACCTAAATATTTATTAAAGGAAGATCATCTTTTTTTTTCTTTTTTCCATTAAATATTAATTCATATTGAATTTAATCGAAGAGAATTCGCTTCAAAGCATAATAATAATGTTGAAAAGAAAAACTTATAAAGTCATTAAATCACGTTTTTCACCTGGCAAAAAATACTACGTTGCATAAAATTCTATACCGGCAACAAAAAAAAAGAAACAAAATATCATCAAAGAAAGTCCTGAAACCAAACAGTATGATATTCTCATGTTAATATATCCTTTTTATAAACTTCAATCGTTTATACAAAAAGAAATAAAGGTTTACAAAAAATTCTATTGAATACTTGTGGTATGTCATCCTTTTAGCTTTTCTAGAAAGGTCCTTATAATAAATTATAACTTTTTCATCAGATCAAATAGATTTTTTCTATTAATATCAAAGATATTTTTGTTTTGTGAGCACAAAAAATTTGACAAGGTGTTAGTAGAGTTTAAATATATTTTTATGTTTTCTGATTTGTATCTGGATAAAGGCTAAATTCTATGGCTTAATTTGTATTTCTAAGTTCATTTTTTTTTTTTTTTTGGTTCTTTTCTTTTACACCTCTTTTTATTTTGTTTTGTTAAAATATATTATAAAATAGTTATCCACTTGTATTACACAATTTCAGAAATTTTGTTGAGTTATTTTTTAATCCTTAAATTAAATACATAAACATGTATCATAATAATTCTCACATTTTCACATTTTATATAGACAGATGATGTTTAATTTAGGGCTAAAAACGTGACATTATGGTTAAATTTTACATTTAAAAAAAGGACACAAAAATTAATGATAATCAGTGATAAATAGATTATGAAATTATTAAATTGTTAATCTAACCAAATCAAGGATTAAATGAGAATATTTAAATAATTCGATAATAAAATAAGGCAGGTGTTCGAGACTACATGTAGTCTGTATTCAACATCTCAGAATTTATATTTAAATAAAAAGGACTCTATTACCTTTCAACATGGAAATGTTTTTGTTGTTGTTTTTTATCTTTTTATTTTAGTAACAAATTGAAAGTATGATCTCGATTGACACACGTCACAAAAACATCTTTTTATGTAATTATTTTTAATTGTAATTTAGTTGGACGGCTTCTAAGTGGTTCCTTCGTTTAAAAAACATTAATTTTCTCCTAGTTTTTATGTATTGAACAAAAGGACTATGATAAGGCAAATGAAAATGAATTATAAAAAAAAAAAACATATAAGGGTAATAGAGGTGATTATAATCGTGCCATGTGCCTGAGTGTAGGAGCTTCAATAATCCTAATTTCGATGCCTCAATATAAGCAGCGTGCTAGTGGTTTTAGTGTCATCTTTAAAAATTAATGGGATATATATATATATATATATATATTTCTATAACTTCAAACTCACTACAAACCTCTCCTTTGGATTCCTAAAGGGATAATTTGCTCTAGAAGCAAACCCTTACACACATTTTCAGGTAAAAGAAGTAAAAATATTATTTTCTTGTATTATATTTTTAGATAACATATACACAAAAATATAGTAAAAATTTTGTTGGAAATAGGTGTTGTGTATCTTTCCTTAGGCTTGTAAAAAAACTTTTCTTCCTTTTTTTTGTTTATTATGCGGTTTATACCAACAAAAAATATATATTATTGCAGCTTTCTTGTAGCAAAATATTTGTTAAAAAACTAACATAACAAGCGGTCATATTAAGTAGTTTAAAGGAAATCTGTAAATATTTGCAATTCTAATTGTTTGTATAGATTTTGTATTTTCAGGAAACTATAAAGGAAAACCCTAAAAACTAATAAAAATAAGTAACATAAAAGATATATTTCCGCAGTATACTTAAATGTAGCAGGCTGTAAAATTAAAAACAATTAATTTTATACAGGTGACTACAGACGTTGTTAATTTGTATGGCATGTGTCTTTTGTTTATTTTGAACGGTGTTTATAACAAACTTTGTTTATATTCCTGTTTCAATATTTAATTAACTAGATATATATAATAAAATAGTTGTGGCTTGTTTAAAAACAAAAAACGCTTGAAAATTTACTTACAACTCAATAAAATGTGTTAATTTTTAAAATAAAACTAATGAACAAACAGGAAGAAAAATGATTTCATTGCTTGTACAAAAAAATTAAACTAAAGGATTTAATAATATAAAGGCAAATATTCATTTTGCACTAAAATTTAATTATTTAATTTAAAGTAATTATTATATTTAAGAATTTTAAAAGAACCAAAAGTCTTTGGTTCGATGATTGTCTTACTTAATTTTGTTATAAGGGCAGGCAATCCGTTTTTGACATATGATGCTTATTTTTAAATCTACCTCAAGTCGGTATTTAACATGTTGATCACCGTTGTCACCTGTATTCAGGTGATTAGGTTGCATCACCTGTACTCGAATGATGCCTATTTGAGTGCTTAAAAGGTAAATTGATAGGTATTTCGAAAGTTATTTCACAAAATATGAGACAATTGAAGTGTCATAAATATTTAATAAAAAAAATTATTTCATTGGAATGTTTTAAAACTTAAAAAAGCACCAAAATTACTATTACTGAAAAGTATTTGAAAACGAAGAAATAACAGACACTTTCTTAGATATATCGTTCTGGCAGGAAGCCTATTACGTATTCTATTACTAATACATGAAGCCTGACAGAGGTTTTCTCACAAGTTCAACATGTTAACAGTTTCAGTTTTCTAGAAAATCATCCAAAAATATGGACATTGTAGGAAATTTGTTATTTTAGAGTCATTGAAAATTTTCAGTTCAATTATTATTATGGACAAATTGTAAAAATTTTATAGGAATACAGTGGCGTAGATCAATCCTCTCCACATTTTTGTTGTTGTTGTAATTAAGGAACAAAATCTATGATCCCTAAGAATATTGAAAAAAACACACCCTCCTCCCAAACACGCTAACCAGTGAAAGAAATCTATGCCACTGCGAACATACTTCAGTAAAAGGATTCCAGTTTTTACACTATGGAAAACTATTTTTTCAGCATTTGTTGGCAGCAAACGATTGCGCTTTTCCTCGTATATAATTCCAGCTTCTGAAAATAGTCTCTCACTATAAACACTACTTGCAGGAAATGATAGGAAAATCTTAGCAAATTTGGCTAAGCACGGAAATTGTTGTGCGTTTACTGACCACCATTTGAAAACATCTGCCATCCGCTCTAGAATCAAAATCTGCAACTCGGCACCTTTTATCATGTTAATACAAGTATATGAGCTTGCAAATGGCCTCATTGCTAAAACACCATGTTCAAAAATGGATTCTGAAGATATCTAGTGCGCAGTAAAACTCAAAAAACTCTCATTATTGTACTGACATGTCCACATGTCAGATGTCACAGAGACTGCTGTTGCTTCAGAGATGTTACCTGCAATTTTTGAGTAAATTTTTTTATATATATCTGGAATAATTTTCTCGGTAATATAAGTGCGAGATGGTATTTTATATTGAGGTACTGCTTTTGCCATGAGTCTTTGAAAGCCGACTCGAAAGTGCTAAAAGACTACAGATTACATTGGAGAGTATGCGCTTCGCGCTTCAAATGCCTTTTTCGAGCGTTTTTTCCCACTGGGAATAAACTGAATTACGCTAGCACAAAATGCATACATTTTCCACTAAATATTCGGCTGCCGAATATTCAATATTCGGTATTCGGCCAAAATCACTATTCATTGCATCTCTAGTAATAATATCAAATTATTTTTTGGATTTTTCGCCAAAGCTTTTGTTGCAGTAAATGTAGAAGTAATATGAAATTCATTGTTATAGCAATTAGCTTTATGTCAGCTATAACCAAAAGCTTCTAGATTCATTTAGTTCTCCTTGATACTTTGACTTAAAAATTAGAACTTTTGCTGTTTTTCATTTTACTTATAATATAGATTCAATACTACATCCGTTTAAACACCTTTCGACCAAGTTTGATGGTTTCTACGTCAGTCTAAGCAAAGTATTAGATAAAAGTTGTTTTACTAAATAGATTTCTCCATGACTAGAGTACAAGTGTATTGAATATGCCATTATATATTTTTTTTAATATAAATGGAAGTGAAAAATAATAAAAGTTTTCTCATGATTTACGACAAGAATTTTTTTTAAGGGGAAGGTTCGGTATTTAACTTTTTTCTTTCCATGTTTTTGTTTTTTTAAAATAATGTATAACGCCGTAAAAATATTGTATCAAAATTTCGAGTTGATGGGAGTAAAATTACTGAACCTATGAGCATTTGAGCAAACTTTGCTTTAGAGCAAGGAGTAAATGCGAGCAAAACTTTAAAGCGTTTTCCAGAAACGAAGTCATTATTTACGATAGTTAAAAATCTACAGGACCAATTGTTTTGCAATTTTGCACACTATTTCTTCACATATTTCATCAGGTAACAACCGAAGTCTCTTTTTTCTCAAAAAGTTATTATTGTAATTTTACAATAACAATTAAGTCGATTTTTTAAGTGAAAATTGACTTCTAAAGGCTACCAAGACTAAATGACAAATCGAAATAAAAAAAAAAACCTCCTTGATGTTACCTTGAAAAACTTTTTCTTTAATAAATAAATTTTGACTTCTTTGGTTTTAGATAATTTTTTTGTGAGTAATAATGAACACCGAAAAGCAATCTTTTTTAAGGTGCCTTCAGATATTCACTGCCGCTCGCCAGCTTTTTAATATTTTAAAATAAAATATAGAAAATAATTAAATAAACTATTTACTCTCAAAGGATTCAAAATTATACTATGGTAAACCTAGTGTAAAATAAAAAGTAGCAATCTCCATATTTTGAATGATTAAGTAATAAAATTAGCTTTAAAATCCGTTCAAATCCACAAATCCGTTCTAATGCTAAACAGCGTTTCTTTCAAATAATATAAGCTTACATAATTTCAAGGTAAATTCCTTATGAAAAACTTTGTTTAGATAATAAAAGAAAACATTTATTTTATAATGAATTTCAATCATAAAAAATATTTTAAAAAGGTAGACATAGATACATAAAATTCCACTTTTAACCTTTTTCTCAACACATCAGCTCTCATTGTTATATAATGATAATAATTTTAAAAAAATCTGTTATTTCAAGAGGTACAATCAATTCAATAATAAAGAAGAAACTATTCAAAAACTTAACTAAATAGATTCATTTTATTATTTCAAATAAGTAAATTAAATTCTATTTAATATTTCTAACTGCGTCAACCATTTTTAAACAACTCTTAACACTCCCTAAAAATTAGCATTCATTTCATTGAATTTTCCCATCGCAAAAGATGGCCCTAAAGTTTTGTCCATCATTTATATCAATGGACCACGATATATTTGAACTTATGGTCACTTAAGCCAATGGATTGATATGGTAGAGTTGAAATGATGATTGGATAAAGTTAGTTTATTAGTTGTGTATTTCGTTTTGTAGTGACGCCATATCATATACTTCCTCCTCCTATATATGTATAACCTATTAGCGTTTTTATTATTCAGCCCTTCTTATGATCAGTTATATACATATATATATTTTCTTTTTGTATATTTTATTCAACAAAATATATTTGAGTAGATTTAATTACATGTAGCCATTGTATAAGCTAGATCGGAAGTTGTGGGTTTATTGAAATAATCTCTTCAATAGATTCCTTTATAATCTATTTAGTGTGGTTTTTAGATGTCTTTGTTACCTTATAATTAACAAGGAAATTTAGTAGCTGACAAACAGCCCGCATATTAAATATTTGTCGGAAAGGATCATTGTTTAGCCATTTGTATATATATATATGAATGTAAATATAAGCTAATTGTGGTATAGTTGCGTGTCTAATTAATTTAACCCATTTATTTTCATTTTTCACAATTAGAAATGGCCCCTATCCATAAAAAAGAAATTTTTTAATTGTTTTTATATCTTCTGTGTTTTCCTTTAATTCTTTAAGTCTTTTATTTTTATCACAATGATGACCAGTGACGTAATTAAGAGCTTAATCAAAGGGGATAATACTCCCCTTTACTAGTAATATTTTAATGATAATTAAAAACAAAAAGACTAAAAGACATCTATTTAAGTTGCCACAAAAAAAATCGTATTTCCTCCCAATTGGTAAAAACTATCCACACCATTCTTGAGAGCAGGAGCTTCAACAGGTCAAAAATTTAGTTTCGAAACTTGATAGATCAATCATAATTCCTTAAATAAATATATTAATAAATATTAAATAAATTATTATTTTAATGTTTTTACTTTTAATCACAGTGAAAGCAATTTTGATTGAATTTAGGCCGAGCTAAATTTTACTGCATCCACTGACGTTATTCCCAAAATATATGATTATATGAAAGTCCCGAAATAATTAATTTTGTGAGCTTGAGAAAATTCGAATATGCACCTTAGTATAAGAAATTGATATATTACATGTAAAAACAGTCCTTAATTAGTAGTTAATCTTAAAAAAATGAATTAGTGTCAAACTAACCTAAAAAGGACAGTTTTCAATGCTAATTAAATAAAAATATTTAAATATTCAGATTTAAATGCAGATTTATCTTAAGTATAAATTATTCTTATTTTTTTGAATATTTTATTGCACATATTTATGTGGCTATGATACTTGATTCTGTGATTCAATTTTTGAAAAACTCTAAAATTCACAAAAAAATTTTCTTCTTATTTGGCCAAAATTACTGAAACTTTTACTTTCCTTTTTTTTTTGCTATGTAAGTTTTCATGTAAGCTAACTTTCTAACTCACAACTTTCTTCTTTATCAATAATGATACTTTGAAACAGAAAAATGAAGTTTTTTCAATTTTGTACTTGATGATTGAAGAAGATTCAAAATTATTTTTACAAATGCATTTGGAACAAATAAAAATCACGACCACAACTTTAAATCTACTTTAAAAATATAAGGCCAAGTGTACCATAATATTGAGTCTTTAAAGCTTATGCCTAATGATTACCTGAAGTTTCTTCAAATCTGACATGGACAATTGCAAGAAACACGTATCAATCTTGTGTCTATATAATTGCAGCGAACAAGCGAAAGAGAGATCATTTGTGTAATTGTTGGAGATTTGTTTGAGAAAATCTGAAACCAACTTGTTCAAAGTGTTTATTTCGCTGAAGAAAATGGTCCTTAATGAGCATTACAGCCACAAAAATAAACGCTTACTGAATTCTTTACATTGTGCCAGAAATTTTCAGTTGATTTGCACAAACATTATTGTATACAGATATTCCATGCTACTTTACATGGAACAAATCAGGTTAAAAAATGGAAGCCAAGCTAACAAGGAGATCCAACACATTCAACAATTACAGGTATATTCAAAGGCAAAACATTGAGACGATTATACACAGTATATCTTTTGTTTTTTACGCTTATTTTTGATTAATATTCCAGAAGCCGTATCATTTAAATTTTTGCAAGACGTAAAAGGTCTGTGTGTCTCGAGTGGCGATTTTTGAATGATGACAATAATTGCGATTTAATACTAGCTGATGTAGCATTTGAATCCACACCAAATAACATTCGTCAACTACAATAACTAAGTCAGAGCAACATGAAGCCGGGTCTACTAGTTAAAATATAAAATAAAAATATAGCTAAATAATTCCTATTAAAAATATTTTGAAAATCTAAATAAAAAACGTTTAGTATTTTTTTATAGCTTTAATATAAAAATCTAATTATACTAATTCACTGATCAACAGTGGTTTTGCCACACGAAGTTTGGTATGTAGTTTTGTTAGAACTACCTACCCATATTACGAAAATGAACTTAATTTGATTCAATCACCCTCAGTTTTTTTGTGATAACCCTAAGCTCATTTCAATGCTTTGCATCTTATGCCACGGGCCCCATACTTTTTACTTCTGCGCTACATCTATACATCAGTCTACTGCGACTTTATAGACTCGTCCAAAACAAGCTTAAAAGCAGTTCTTATCCATAATAGCAATGTAATTCATTCTGTTCCACTAGGACTCGCTTTTAATATGAAAGAAACTTATGAAAATATGAAACTATTGATTGAAAAAATCAAATACAAAATTTGCGGTGATTTAAAAGTTATTGCCCTACTACTTGGACTACAGTGGGGTTTTACTAAATTTTGCTGCTTTTTATGCGAATGGGACAGTAGGGATAAAAAGAAATCATTACATTGAAAGAATATGGCCTGTGCGTGAACCTCTATGCCCTGGGCAGAAAGATGTGAAGGCTTTACTACTTGTAAGCCATTTTGATGTACTTTTACCACCACTTCATATCAAGTTCGGCCTTTTTAAAAATTTTGTAAAGGCAATGGATCAAAATGGAAGCAGATTTTTGTTCTTAAAAGATAAATTTCCCAGAATAAGAGGGCATTTTCGTAGGACCTCAAATCAGAGAATTAATAAAAGATCCAAAATTTGAAGAAAAATTAAACGTTATTGAAAAACCAGCATGGTAATGTTTTAAGAATGTAGCTGCAGATTTTTTAGGTAACCATAAGAGTGATAACTATAGAAAATTGATTAACGAATTGCTTTTGTCATATAAAACTTTGGGTTGCAATATGTCGCTAAAAATCCCTTTCCTGGACTTACATCTAGATTTTTTCCCTGAAAATTTGGGAGATGTAAGCAATGAGCATGGAGAAAGGTTCTACCAGAAAATTTCAAATATAGAAAAACGTTATCAGGGTAGATGGAGATGGTAGATGGAGGGATCAACCGAAAGCTAAATATTCCAGAAAGTCATGGACTTTAATATATAATAATAAAAACTCATATAAATAAATATTTATACCATAAATTAAACCAGAAAATAATTTACCATGCTGTGCTTTTATTAATTTTTCTCGAAAAATGTTATTTGTTCTTCAAAATCAATGTTCCTCCACCAAATAAAATTGACGGGAGATAAAAACTTTAGAACTGCTTATTTTTACTGTCACTAGTAAAAATAATTACTGCCTCTATTATGAAAAAAACACCAAAAAGTTCGTGTGGCATAAAAAAAAGTTAAATTTTGTCGATCAGTGTTATTAGCCAAAAAATTTATACAATATTTTCTTATATATATATAAATATATATATTTATGTAACACTAAATTACATTTTTAACCTTGAACTTGAAATATTTACCTTTTAAGTTCAAGAATTCAATAAATCTTCATTACTCAACAGTAACTTGCATACCTTAGGGCTCTAAATTGTCAGATAAGAAAAAATGCACTAAAATTCTTAAAACAATTTCCTCTGTCTTTTGATTATAATCAATGAAATATTTGTTTTTTGTATTAAATAAATCAAAATGAGTAGTTTTAAATGTCTAAAGTAGTTTTATTTTAAAAATATTTTAATCTTTAGTAATTATTTCTATTGATTTTGTCTTCGTTTTTCTTATAGTTGAATGCACTTTATGCCCTTCAAATAATTTGACTGGGCTACTTAAATTGAGTTCTTTATTATTTTTTCTCTTTTGCTAACTTTTGAAATAACAAGAAAAATGATAAGCTATCATATAAGAGTTTGGAATGTAAATTAATATAACAAACAAACAAAAATCAAGTCAGTGACATTTAGGTAAATATTATTTAAATTAAATAACTATTTGCTTCAATGGAAATTGAGTTTGAAACAAAGTTCAATCCTTTAGCATAATATTTCAAATCAATTTAAATCACAAATAAAGTTATCTAAATTCTTGATATGCCTACATTTGGAATATTTTTTCTCTTTAGAATGTTTATTTTTGATTTTTGTTGACCAAAATCATTTTATTCCAAAATAAATATAAATTCTTTTTCATTGTTTTTTTTTTTGGAAAGCATAGTTTGAACAAACTTAAGATGAAAAAAATCTTTTGAAAGACTGACTTTTTATTTATTATTTTTTCATAATGTTATGAAGTTTTTCTTAGGGGCGAAGAAGGATTTGAGTAAAAGTTCTCAACCGCCAATATAAAAATGCCAATTGCGGCAGATCTTTATTATTACAATTATTTCTTTTTTTTATATTAAAACTTACCTGCCAAATAATGACTGGTTCAAGGAGGGTTCAGGGAAGGGGTATTTTGGCTAAGAATTCCGAAAAAGTCGATTTTTTGATTGCATATTTTTATAGTTTAAACATTTACAAAAATGGCGTACATGATATTTTAAGTTCTACTGAACTGATTTACTTGAAATTAAGCACAAAGCTTCTTTATATATTATAGGATTTCACTGCGAAGAGTTTTTTTAGTAAATATAATTTTTAAAAAATTCCGAAAGGCGAAAAAGATGTAACTTATTTTGTAAATTGCCACCATTTTGTGAAAAAAAAAATCCTCGTAGGGCTGGCACCACATTATTTGTCTTAAAGAAATAAAAAAAAAAAAATTTTTTTCAGATACCTGGAAAGACTAGAATTCTGCACACCACAGCACTTTATTTCTTTCGAGAGACCCCACTTTGCCGGCCTATAGTTTTTTTACTTTTAATTTTTTGTTTTAATGATTTTATACTCCTAAAATATCAATAAATTAAATGTAATAAAGTGAATACTAAAATTTTCAATTGGTTTCATTTTATGGCGTCCAAAAGAACACCTCAAATTTAAGCGTCTAAGCCAGAATACTCCCTTAATCTATACAATTTTTTGACTAAGACTGATTTTGCTATTAATTGATTATAATTATTTCAATTATTTTTGCCTTTTTTGGGTGGAAGGTGCTCCAGATAGTGAAATGCGTTTGGTTTTCAACATTACATATTTCACTTTTAATTAAGTTAATTAAATTTTATTAGATTAAAAATATTATTCCTAAAAATTAACTTTGCATTCTAATTCTTCTATATTTACACCTTATCTAAAACGACTTCCCTTTCAAAAATAAAATCATATAAAAATTAAGGGATATGTCATTGTAAAAGTAATTACAATAATTACCTCTAAGAACCGTGCCTCTGTGATAAATTGCATAAGAATAAAAATATTTTTGGACAAACAGACCTTGCATCACCCTTTTCTCAGGAATGAAATCATATAAAAATTAACAGAATTAAACAGCGTTACGAGATATCTCGTAGTTAGCACTTCGCAAGAAATTTTCTTCCAGGGTGCCAACTACGAGATAACTTGTAGTAATTTTTTTTTTTAAATATTTATAAATATTATCGCAATAATATGTCATAGCACAATTAATGTGAAAAATTAAAAAATTTCATAGGCTTCATTAAAATAACGCTTGGCACTGGCGGCAACATACGTAAAATTTCCTTGGCACTGAATGGGTTAAAAGTCTACGTTAAGCGAATCAAAAGTTAAAGTTCTTAGTAATAATGTGTTTAAACTAATGAAGTAAAATTTTTACTGCATTTTTCAAAGGGATAATATAAATAAGTTATAAGTTATACGTTATTATTTTTATATCTATATTGACTATATTTACTAACCAAATGGACCAAGTTAATAAAATTCATAGCATTTTTCTTGTACGATATAGAGAATTTTGGTGAGATTAGGAAGTCAGAGTAAATCAAAGTACTTCTAACAATGTTGATATAGTTTTTCACAGGATACGTTTCTTGTAGTAAGCATCTGATTTATAAATTAGGAAACTGCAAAAGCTTTGAGCTACAGATTCTGCCAAGCAGTGAAAGTGATTTTTGCCGATTAACCTATTTTCTTGATTGTGTATATAGTGGACTATAATATCAAAGAAGAAGACCATAAATATAAATATAAGTCAAACTTCCAGTTTTAGTGATTGTATTAAAAATAAAAAATAAATTTTTATGCTATTTAATTAAATTTTTTGGCATATCTAATCCAGTAGAGTAAGCTCTCCTTCCATGTAACTATATAGAATTAGATGAATGTCAATTGTCGTACAAATTATGACAGCAAAATATTGTACAAAGTTGTAGATACTGTACCGGCAAGCTATTCATAATTAAATTAAAAACAAAGATAAAGTTTTCTAAAGCTTAGATAGATCTTTTTAGTTTTTAGTTTTTTTTGTTTTTGGTTTCTTTGAAATGTTAAAATCCATCTGCTGACCAAAATTGTGTCATATATTTTATTCTAAAATAATATTTATGCATCCCTCCACCTGTTTCCTAATGTCCTACGGATGTTTATCCACTTATCATATTTCTTGTAAGAAAATATGTAATATAAAACAAAACCTTAGCGGATTTGTTTCTCATCAACCACATTAAGGGACTTCCTGGGATAGTTTTAAAAAGCCCAAATGGGCTATAATATTTTTTTATTTTCCTTTAGCAATAGATATTTTATTTTTTTTTTTTTTTTCTCAAAAAGTGAAAGTTAAACACAACTGCAAAATTATAGTTTTGAAGTGACCAAAAACATAAATTAATTCTAAACAACAAAATTACAGAATATGTTTATATAAAAATTATATAAACACGAGTATAAATTTTCACACGATTCTAGTAAAATCATGACAAAAAGTAGTCCTTTTTTCTACTTTTCTTTTTCATTTAACACACCATAAACTAATCGACTGGCCATTAGGTAAGTGTTGATATTGTCATGCAATCCTTTTTAAAAATTCAACAGCATCAAGTGTGAGATGAAAATATTTCTTTAAAAAACAACAAAAACATATAACAGAAGAAAATATATATATATATACATTTAAAAGGTCATGGGAAAAAGGACATGACTAAAGGATCAACTTACCGCAAAAGAAAACTTTTGTATGATTTGAAAAATGAGAAATTATTATCAATATAATAAAGTATTCAGTGAAGAAAAAAATAAAGGATCATCTTTCGCAATTTTATTTTCTTCGGTCAGAAAAATGAAAACGAAAGGACTCCCTCAATAAAAGGGATGAATTTTTTAGAAAATCATCTTTCGTTACTTTACTATCCCTGAGGTTGCCTTTTGTTAAATTTTTATAAAATTCACAACGATTCCCAGGATAATTATATAAGGACCTGTTGCAGAGCTATTGGCATTCAAAAAATATTTCCATGATGTTGTTGTTATTTCGATTTATATATATATATATTATTGATGGACGAAACTGATGCAAAAATTTTCATTTCTTTACAGCTTCTCAGCTTGAAATTTTAATGCTGAGCCCTTTTTTTTATGTATGTACATTTTGACCTGATCATCATCATTATTATCATCCCCAAAAAGGCTATAAAGTAGCATCACAAATGTAGCCAAAATTTGTTGCTTTTGTATTTGAAATATGATTGGTTTTTTTTTTTTTCTTTTTTTTATATTTTCATTTCGTAACGGTCAGTAAGGGTATATGTATGTATATTTTTTTTAAATTGTTGGTCATGCGTGATTCCTAGTTTTGATATAATTTTTGGCAATTTTAATCTATAGACGTCCATCAGTTTTAATTTTGTTTAGAATTATTTTACTCAACCGGAATATCTTGTGGATTAGATAATTGCAGACACCTTTCCGGATATAACCTTCTGGTTAACAGTTGATATGAGATATTTCTTGTTGTTTTTCTTTTTCTTATTGAAAAATGATGCGTGAATTATAACAAATAGCCATATGGTTATCCTGAATTGTAAATTAATTTTTTATTATTTTCTCTTTTTAAATTGAATCAGAAAAATATTTCAAGTTTTAGATTTTTCTATTTCTGATTGTATATTTGAGAATTTGGATTTGACGAAAAATTTTAAGCTTGTATTGGGCTTTTAAGGACTCTAAATTTTCTTATAAATTGATAGTGGCTAAAACAAATAATAAAATTAGTTTTTGTTAGAATACATAAGAAATTTACTAATAAATTAATGTTTTTAATAAACTAAAGCCAACGCACAATATGTTATTATCTTAGCGGGAATTCATTAACTAATCTTTGTTATTATTGTTGATTGCTGTATTTAGCATTAAGTCCTGTATTACAAAAACGAAATTAACAACAAAAACAATAAAAATATTATCAAAGAATAATAAAAACATTGACTGCATGAGTAATGGCATAAATACCCAAATCTATGACCGCGTATAGTTTACTCGTGTTTTTGACCATAATAACCATAGGTTAAATCTGACGCCGGAAAAAACAAAACTATTTTCTGGGACATTGTCTAAGCATACAATGAAATTATTAAAATAAAAACTATTTAATTAATTAAAATTATGATTAAATAGGACAAATACGAATTTTAAATTTGGGAAAAACATTTTCCTTGGTCGTAAAAGCATTAAAGGTAATGTATCGTATGTGTTTCATAAAATGAATGAATTTTTAGTCCCATCATAAAATTTTTGTTATTCCCAATAAGAAAAACAAGACAACATAAGTTCAGGCAAAACTTTGAAAGTATTTAAAAACATTATTCCTTTATTTTGAAATATTAGAAAGCAGGCGGCTGAATTTAAACATGGTTTTACTTCTCTTGAAGGCAATCTGCTTAAAGGATGAATAAAAACATGCTAATATTGATTAAATCATTAAATAAGGTGTACAAAATTATGTTAAACGATAGTCAATTGATGGTATAAGAGAAATCTTCGACAATAGTGGGGAAATCCAAAGAAAACTTTAAATATATCTAACATAACAAATTAAGTAATAAAGAGATTTGTGCATAATGACTGCCAAGTATATTGGCTGGTGATCAAAAAGAAATTTAAACATTAATTCCTTCAGTAAGTTTGGATCGTTTCAGAAATGATCTGAGTGATTTTGGCTCAAACAAAAACTATACACAAAAAATCATACAACAGTTAAAACAGTTTTGTACCAAAAAAAGCTCTACTAGAGGAATTCGGTTAATTCAAAAAGGAAAAAATATTATTTGAAACCTCATTCAGCTTATAATAAGGAAATTTATTTAAAAAAAAAACAGGAAAAAAATCATTTTCCACCAGATAAATTGACCTACAAGCAAATATTCTTTGGCTTCAGAAAAATTAAGAGATTCACAGTACAAAATTTTGGAGCATCTAACTAAGTCTATAGATTTAGGGGAAAGTGGGGAATGTCGAACCACTGGACGTATTAATCATATTTGCTATTTAACCTTTTCCACAATTTATGTCATTGTATTGTTTCAGCATAGCCTCATTTTTCCATTAGCAGGTTAACTAATCGGACGAGTTGTGTCGTCTGTGTGATATATGAGTCATTTTTTAAGTTAAGCGTCTGTTTTTGTACTATCGAAATCGAATATTTTTTTCAAAATTTTTACGTGAAACCGAGTAGGTAAACATTACTAAAATCATCGTTAGTGAATATTTTTTAAACGCAAAAAAGGAATTTTGCATGAAATTGTTTTTCTCTGACTCATGGGTGGCGATTCTGCAATATAGCTTGTGGAGAATGTTGAACCACTTTTTGTTATTCCGGGTTAGATTACAAAAAATAAGCAGTCGGATGACATCCGAGAATATTTAGTTGCGATGAAAAAAATTAAGGTTAACAAAAAACCATTGCGAGTTTTTCCATTACGAAATGATGAATAAAAACTTTTTACAATATTTGTTTGACTTTTTCTAAATTTGCAAAGTGGTTCGACATTCCCCATGATTTTTTAAAATGTCGAAATTGTATATTTTTGAATAAGCACCTAAAGTTTCGAACCGAATTAAAATTTTAAATTTCTGCTGCCATTAAAAAGTAGTATTCTGATTCTAAATCAGCCTCCATTTTTAAAGTTTTCAAAAATTTTGACTTTTAGGTGAGTTATGAGTCAAAAAGAAATTGTGGTTTGACATTCCCCACTTTCCGCTACATTTTATAAATTTAATTTTTTCCCCAAATTTAAAAAATAAATTCTAGGGAAATTTTATAACTGAAATAATGAGAGGATAGCAGCAATAATTATGTAAGTATTATTCAAGGATGGCATTCATTTATCAGAAAAATGTTGAACATAGTAAATTTATATAAATAAAGATTTTTGTTGAAAAATAATTTTATTTTCGAATTAAAAATTTTACTTTACTGTCCAGGCAAAGAATATTTCACATTGTTCTCGTACTATGTTTTATTTTAACAGATTTTTGTATCAAACAAATTATTAAATATGTCTTCTCCTGTGCCTTTTGTGCCTTTCTTCTAAAGAAAACAATTTAATTTCCGAATGTTTAATTTTGATTATGTTATAAAACATTTGTAATTGTATTGCCTGAATGGGTTAAAAAATATCTCCTCATAAATCTTTTCCTTATAAACAAATCGAGCACAACGAAGTTTTCCCTTGGACTATAACAAAGCAACTAATTAAAATACTTAAACTATATACAAATAATATAAAAGCATTTAATATTTTTCATTCTAAGTCTCCTTTCAATCGATTAAAAGAATTATAATTAAAATATATTCACCACAATTTGTAAATAACTTTTTCAATTTACAATTAAACTATATAATCAAAATGTAATATCCTAATTACATTTCTTTCAATAAACCTGATGTCTTATTTTCACCATATCTATATAATAAATTAAAATCTATCAAATTTACTTTCCTTTATAAATAAAATAAAAAAAAAAAATAATAAAGTAAAATATATTTCTTTCATTTCAATGTCCTGCTGAAGTCCAGCTTTGTCTGTTAATTCAGTCTTCTACTATTTAACAGTGAACTTCATCAATCATTTAGGATCAAATAAGAAACATTTCACTGTAGGAGATGTAATTTACGAGTCCTTAACAAAACATATAGTAAAAGAATTTTTTACTTCTATTTAACTGAATAAAGAGACAACAATTTCTTTGAGTGGAATTTATATGGTAAAGATGTCATGAAAATTTTCTTCCAGTTGACACATTTTTGCATATCTCAAAGACATCTAAGGTCTACTTTTACCTTTTCATACTTTTTTTCGTCTCTTATAAATTTTCTAGAGAGGTAATTTTTAAGATACAATGAAGACGACAAGAAAAAAAAAAAAGAAGAATTTAAACATAAAAAAAACTTTTCTGTTTTCTTTTCATTTAATTCAAATGGGTGGCAACACTAGCTAAAACTCTAAAAATTTTCATTACACCGTATGACATTTTTAAGACTGCAGATGCAACAATTTGTTTTGAATACGAAATTTTTGCAAAAAAAAAAATAAAAGGAATATCTTAAATCTAATGGAACCAACTGATTATATATATTTGGTAGTATCTTTAGAGTAGTTTTGAGAAAAAAAAAGAGACATTTGAATGGTAACCAAGTGATTGAATGAAACTTACCTTCTTAATAGTAGTGAATGAGTTACATGGATGGAACATGGATATTCGTTTTGGTTTTAAAGAAAAAAATCAGCTGAACCTTTATGATATTTAGAGCCTGTTGTTAAATTTAAAGTTAAATAAATTGAAAATATTTGAATAGACTGAATCTGAAATTTTTTGTTGTTTAACTTTCAAAGAATAACAACAATGCATATTATGTAAAGGACTCACTATTGCTTGGCAATACAAAGCTTGGCATCAAGCGCTATTGACGCTAGTCGTTTCTATTTAATTAACTAAATAACAAGAATTGGTGGCTATAATTGGCGATAGCTTCACGGTATCTTTAGGGGAAATGAAAAATGTGACGTGAGTAATGAAGACATTAAATACAATTTTTATAATATTTGACAATTGGGATTGTTATCATTTACTTTATTGTTTTATTTACGAATGGTTTTCAAGGAAAACTCTGAATTTGTAACATGCAAAATCATCCAACATGCCGAGGACTAATGAGTTCTAGGCATAAGATGGAAAATTTGGTAATTAATATTACATCATAATTGTAAACATAAAGTAAAAAACACAAAATATATTTGTGATTCTTTATTAAGGCTCCATTGCGGCATCCTGATTAGTCCCTTATCAAGTGAAATCAAATATATCGCAAATAAAATCGACTATACAATTATGATCAGGATTAGAACAGCAAAAAGAATTCATTCTGCATAAGGCGTTAATAAGAGATTTTTGACCCAGTACAGATCTAGGTGAAATATTCAAAACCTTATTAATAACCAATAATCAGGCTATCGAAGTTTTTTCCTGAGGTGGACTGCAATAGTAAATATTTCTGAATCTAATTAAGTAAAACCTGATCCAATCCGGATCAAGTTCAGGTGTTTCCCTTAACTAATTTCGAGTCGAGATATTACGTTTGCATCAAATGTTTAAATTGAGTTCCATAAATGTCAAAAGTTGCTATTGTTTCGCTGACAGTAATTTTTCAATGGTAGTGTTTTTATTTTAAATTAAGTGTATTAATGATTAATAAATAATTAGATTAGTATTTTGATATTATTTATATATTTTTTTTATTCTGTATATTTACTTCTGTATTAAAGTGAAGTGTTTTCTCTTAAAAGTAAGTTTTGAATACAAAATTGATCAATTTTCAGCCTATTTATCACAAAACCTGCTGATATTTAATGTATATCTAATTCTACCATGGTCAAATTAAGGCTTAAAAAAGCATATATGTATCTTAATATAGAAAGAGATTTTAGCCAATAAACAATAAACAAAGTTATGAATATTAAAAAAATGGGCTCTTTGTATATTATTGAAAAAGCCAATAATTAGTACAGTAACGTTGTATACGAGAAATTATAAAGGAAGTTTCAAAAACGGTCATTTGACCGCATATGGTTGGCTTAGTGTTAAGATCTTCAAAAAACATCATGAGGGAAAATCAAGTAAAAAAATTATGTGAACAAAAGAAGAAAATATTATCTAAGTTAGTTTTGGATCGTCAGACTAAAATTCAGAATAAATCTACCCAAACTGATAGTTAAGTAGATAGTTTCTGGCGTTACCGTATGATGATCAGTAAACTAATTTACTGATGAAATTCAGGTAATAATTTACAATGATGAACGTAACTTAAATTACCCATTAAAATGACATTAAATTTATCAGTAATCATTTAGTGGGAACGCACTATAAGACTTTGTGTGAAATTACAAAAAAACAGAGTGCTTTAAGAAAAGAAATAGCGCTAATAGTGCGTTTACCATGGCTAAAGATACTAGACAAATGTACTACCATTTACTCCATTTATACACTGAAAAAAAAAAGTTAGTATCATCAAACTCATCACGAGTTTGAAATATTTGTGATCAAATCAAGTTTATATAGATTTGAACAATAGCTCATATATTAGTTTAACCTTATGAATATTCTTGTATCAACTACACGGTGGGGTTGAGTGCGGTATTTAGCAAATTTTATTTTATTTGCGATATATTTGATTTCACATCCAGATGCCGCAATAGAGAATTACAAATATATTTTGTGTTTTTTACTTGGGAAAATTAAACTTCATATAATTCGCGATTTTGCAATGAAAGAAGGATATAAATGCTTTTGAATTTCTTCAAAAGCTTTAACCTATATCATGGATATAGGTTACAAGTAAGTTTATAAATTTTATGTATTTTAGGAATTTAAGGAATTTTAGAAATTTTAGGAATTTTAGGAGTGGTTGGAGTATATACTTTTTCTTTTGTTTACTTCATTGTTTTTTGTTTATTGTCTGTTTGTTTGGTTGTGTGTATGTATACATATTGTATATCAATTCATGTTCTTTGATCGTATAGAAATCGTAATCTGAACTAGATCATAAAATTTCATCTATCTTTTGGATTTATATATTCAATCCAGGTTGGATCAGAGAATTTAAATTATATATATTTAGTGAATAAAATGATGCATTCGAAGACATATACAGTTTTCCACTCAACTACATAGGTAGTTGACTGAATTCGGGCTACCAATCCCACCGTAAGGTTGAGCCACTCTCAAGAATCCAGTCGCCATATTTAACCTCACGGCGAGGTTGAAGTAATTACTTTTCGATTGTTGTTACGTATTCTTTTTTTTAGTGTACAAATAAGTATTTATACTGGGCTCTAGTACATTTTGATTATTTCATCTCTCGAAAATTTGTTAATCTTTGTTGGCGTAAAAAATGTTTTACGTCATATTAACAATCAAACTTATCCTAACTTCCACAATTAATCACTCCAAAATAACTCATAAAAGAGGGAATACTAAAAAATACTCAAAATTTCCCCTCCATGTTGCCATGACCTGTCTAGTACATTGAGCAATAAACTACAAAAGCAAACTAGATTAAGATTAGTATATTTGAGAGAAATATACTAGAGATTACCCATACAAATTCTTGAATTTTAGTACATTTGGCGACTATAAGCGCACTACAACCCATCCAACATACTCAGGATTTCTGAATGAAATGAAAAACACAAATTACACATTTTTATAAAAAAAATAAAAATCAAAAAATAAGGGATAATATTAACTAAGCCAAGACAAAAACAACTATAAAAGAATAATTTCAAAATCCAATTTTATATAAAATCTTTAAACTCAAACGAAAGCAAAACAAACTTGTTATACATACATATTTGTGAAATATGATCCTTAAATCTTTGGTCAATTTTATTCCTATAATAGTTTCCGGATAAAAGCAAAAAACAAAACAAAAAAAAAACAAAGCAACTTTCTTCTTGTTGTCGTTTTTTTTTGTTCTATTTAATAATTCATTTGATCGCCTGCATAGTTGATTTGTGGTTTAGATCTTGAAATTTTTAGATTGAATACAGGTAACACCCAGTTTTCAAAATAAAAAAAAAAGTCCTTAAATACCCGGAAATAGAACATAAGGTCCAAATTTAATGATATATTACTCCGATTACAGGAAAGTGAAATTTTGCAAAACAATTTTTGTGGTTTTTATAAGAATTTTGTTGCTTTTGATTTTTTTCTAAATATATCCTTCACTAAATATATTTCATATATAAACACAAACATAAACTATTTTATTTTATTTATTGTATTTGTAATATACTTTTACTTTTTTTATCCCTATTTTAAACGATAACAATTGATCGATAAATATAATTTAATGATATCACGTTGAATTTAGTTTAACTGAATTTTATGTTAACAAAATTCTTATGATTAAATTGGTTGTCGGTTTTCTTGAGTGCCCGCATATCCGTTTTGTAATTATTTGCCTTGAAATTTTTAACTAATAGAAAATCAATAAATTTTTATACTATAACATTGCAGGATAAAATATTTTCAAGTATTTTGCTTAAGTGCTAATTTATATTGTAGAGATAAGTAAATAAAAAGACACTTAAAATGGAAAAAAAAAGAAAAAGAAAAAGGGATTAAAAATTGTTTGTTGTTAATTGAAATTTCTCTATTATCGATTATTATTTAGGGTATGGAAATATTGGGAAAAATTTATAATAGAACTAGCAATATTTAATTCAAAATTAAGTTTTAAATTTTTCTATAAGAAAAATCACAGGGAAGGGTATTACCGAGAGTTCGATATTTTTAATATTAAAAGTTAAATATGATAAAAATTATACAACCAAGGGCCTAAAAATTTTGCATGTTAATAAAGGCTCACATTAATTGCAGCAAATACTGCCGAAAATTATATCAGAATGTTAAATTATATTTTCTTGGTCATAATTATGCATGCCAAATGGATTGCTATAAATGGATAAATGGATCCTTTTTATTTACTCGTAACAAATTTTATTTTATTTTGCTTTTTTACCTAGTTAAAAATTTTTGATATCAAAATTCAAGACTGTTATTTAAAGAAACATTAACAAATTTAGTCTAGACTCTAGACTATCGAACGTTAATTTTTATATATATTTTTTGTGTTTTGTGTAATTTACTTTAACAAAATGTTCACAAAAACTAACTGCAGATGTTTTATTTGTTTGTATATTTGATTGAGACTAGAAACATTTTTTTCTTAATTAAACTAAATATGAAAAGTTTGTGTCCCATATGAACTCAACGAAAGATAATAAAATTAAGCCAAACTGTTTGTATAATTCGTTATAAAAAAGGGATGTTTTCAATAAATTTTTTCTGGCAATACAGGCACTTCTAGTTTATTTAATGAATTTTTGTATGATAAGGCGATTTGAAAAAATATTGTTGTTGCATCATAACTCGCATCAGAATTATCGAAAACCAAAAAATTAAAATTATTATAGCGGACAATTTTTGTCTTTTTCGATTTTTAAATTTTTGAGAGCTTTTGAGAGTCAAATTATCAATTTTCACTTAAAAATTTGTTATTGTAAAATTAATAATTACTAATAAAAAAAATTGAAATCAAACTCTCGTCATTCTTTGGTAAAATATATGAAGAAGAAGTGTGCAAAATTTCAAACCGATCGGTCAAGTAGATTTTTATTTATCGTGCGCACTGACTTTTAGGAAGATGCCTTAAAATTTATTGCATTCAACTGCTTTAATTACCTTTAAATAATTGATTTCATGTTAAAAATAAAAGAAAATAAGAAAAAATAAATAGAAATTTGATTTACATTTTGATTTATTGTTTTTAGTTTATTGTAGGATAAGCTCCTAGAAGTTTCTTTTAATACACATAAAAGTTTGGATTTTCAACCTAATTTAACAAAACAAACGAAAATTTAGCAAATAAATCAACAATAATAAAAAACTAACAACAAATACTAATTAGTAAAAATTACCAAAAAACTAAGAAACTAACCTAAAGAATAGAATTTCCACCTAAATTAAAATTTATTACAAATATATCAAAAAAAGGGGTTGTATGGATGACCGCATAGAAAATGGCATTAAAAAATTGCACGAAAGAATGCAAGGCGTACCAAAGTCCTTTGATCATCTATCTTTTAACCTCTTATTCAAAAGTCTCTTTCAATTAATATTTCCATCAAAATCCTTTTTATAGAAAATATAAACTGACAATTAATTCTCTAAAAGATAAAATATAACAAACAATTTCCTTTTAAAAAAGGATCAAAAACGAAATCAACTTGACTAAAAATCATATAAAAAGACATCCAAGTGAATAGTTTTTAACAAATAGAAAATTAAAATTTCTTGTATAACTTGTTTTTAGAATGCACCTTAAAAGGATCAAAAAATTTTGTTAGAATTTATATAAAAATATATTTCTTGCTTGCATCCTTTTTCATAATATTTCATCACAAAAGGGTTATTATCCTTACTTCTTTATATCGTTCTTTTTCTTATATATAAATTTCTTCTAATTTTTTGTTGTTTTTTTTTTTCTTTTTGTATTCAATTAAACACTACATCACCAACCATGACAGGATAAATAAAAAGGACCTGCTTTGATGGGAATTGTATTTTTAACTTAAGAAAAGGGTTTCTACCTGTTAACTTGTTATGTTTAGCTTTTTGCACTCAACTAAATCTTTGAATAGGATAGATATCCTTTTTCCATTTTTTTCGGTTTACTTTTGTCGGAACTGTTTGCCTTTTAATATGATCCCTGGCAATATTTGATAAACGATCTTTAATCCTTTATTTGTGCTATTTGTCAGGAAATTTTTGTTGTCTTTATTGTTCCATTTTGGTTTGTATAAATACAATTTAGATTTTTCTAAATTGAAAGATTGATTTTAGTTTTTTCTTTTCTTAATTTGGATACATCCGTTTTTTTATGATTTTAATATTTTTAATAACAATGTTAATTATTAGGCTTATATTTGTTTTTAACTTTAAGGAATCGTAAATCTTTTATTTTACTAATTTGATATTTAAAGGGTTGAATACCTGGTAGGGCCATAAAAATGAAAGAGTTTCAGGATTTTTTTAGCTTTATTACTACAAAGCTTAGTCTATAGTATAAGTCAAAATATATTTCATATCATTTCTATAAAGTATTCTTATAAAAAATGCTCACAAGTTAAATAAGATTTTGGGGATGTCTCATAAATTAAAATACAATTTTTGGCATTGAATCTCCTTTACAGATGAAACGTTTCTCTAATGCTTTTTTTGGTATTAAAATATCTCTCAGTTTCACCGATGCCTGCTTCATTTAAATAATATCTTTTTACCGGAAGTATTTTTTAAAGAAATAGTACCAAGTCTTAGCAAATTCGATGACTTTAAAAGCAACTCAAAGCAATTTTTTTGTTTGGTGACGCACTAAACTCTTTTGGTGAAAAAACACTTTTCTTTGCCAAGAGAGGCCATCTTACAATAGAAGAAAAACAATACTCAGCAACGAGTGACGGCATAAATGATGACATACTGTGCTTAAGCCATAATTTCTGTAAACAGCCAGTATAGCAATTGGGCCTCAGATTTCTGGGATCAGCTCTAGGCTGGGTTTAAATAAATTCACCATAATATTCAACGATTTGTGACATTTACTTTTGTCCTGATAAAATATTAATTTTTTACTATGAATACTACAAGAGTATTCATTAAAATTTGTTTGTTTGTATACCTACCTTAAAAGTCTGTAAGAATCAACAGGATCAAAATTATAATTTACAATCCAAGCTTTAATTATTACAGTATTTTTGATCAACAAAAAGCAGTGATAAATCAATGCATTGAGCTCCTTTGAATACACTGCTTTCAAAAGAAAGGAAGATATTATTATTTGAAATACTTCAACTCCCAACAGGCTGATTAAAAGTGGACAGAAGAACCTACTTCTTTAAAATCTATTTCAAGAAAATTGAGTTTATATGAAGTCAGAACACATTAAGAATCTAGGGATTTTCAACTGAAAATCTAGAGTAAAAAATAACAATAATTGTATAGTAACATTATTAAAAACTACCAAAACTTTTCTATAAAACACGAAAAGACCACACTAATATTTCTACAAATTTTTACATTCCAAGTAGAACCTGAAAACGTTAATCAGAACTGTCTCACAAAGTGTTCTTAAGCTAAGAATGACAACACTCTGTAGTTCATTCATCTTATAGAATTACTGGTTAGATGTCCAGAAGCAAATCCATTAGATTCCTCTCTCTCTTCAGGACTTTAAAGGCAAAATTTGTCAACTAAAAAATACCAAATCAGTATTTCGCTGGAAATGGCAAAAAATTCAATCATGCAGGGTGAAAAACATCTCTGGATCGTTTCAAGACCAAAATTTCCATTAAAGACAACAATATCGAAAGCTGTTAATCCAACTCAAAATTTGGATAACTCATGGGCATATATTTCTGTGGACCCAATAAACAAATAAAAAATAAAGTGATTTACTTTTCTGCAGTTCCTGTTAGCTACCCCATATTCTTTTAGTAATCTGGAATAAAATCTGGATTCAAAGATAGCTCTTTGTCTACTGGACTAGGCTTTAAGCTAAGCATTAAGTTTTCAGAAAATTTAATGCGTATCGTTTGGTTATTCTTAAAAAACTATAGACTTATATAACACCGTTTACAGTTTTTTGTTTTAAAATTTATTCAAATTATTCCTCAAATTTAGTTTTCCACCCTAAAATATCCACAAAAATATTGTATTCAAAATCTAAATTCTCTCATTCATCAAAAGAGCAAACGATATTTATAAAATTTTAAAATACCAAAATTTTTCATTTTAAATTATATTTCACCCTTTTTTTCTTCAAAATCATCTAAAAATTTTACGCACACGCTATACGTGTGTCACTTAACAACAGATAATATTTTTTTTAAGAACAATGATCCGTAAAAAAGTCAACTACTCCTGTAAAATAATCATTATCACAGAAAACTACAACAAGGATAACTATAGTAATAAAATCCCTTGTTTATAGCTATTTAAAAAAGTCAAAAAGTCAGTCAATTGTTTAAAAAAATGTGGCAGCCCAGAAGTTAAAAAAACTAATTTCTAATTTCTTTGTCATCATAAAAGACTAAAATAAAATAAAATTTACCTGTGTCAAAAAAAATTTTTGTTTTATGAATTTGTGAAAATAATTCTTAAAATTTTCTAACTATGTAAGCCATAAATATTATTCAAATAAAAATAAATTCTTTATGTTTTTTTTTTTCATTTTTATTTTTGTCTAATTTGAAGTAAATTTTAATATTTTTGCAAGGCTGGTAATAACAATGAAAACAAGGATACTAGAAAGTCATTTTAAACCTAATTTTTTATGATAGGCTAATCTAGTAGAAAAGTAAAAATAAATAAATTGTGTTTTTCTCTGGGAAAGGACTTTTAAAGTTAACTGTGTAACAAACATACCATAAAATTTTAAAAGGTATGTCTCCTTCTTTTGAATATTTAAAAGTCAGCATATATGTAGTTAACTTTTTAAATTAACAAAAGATATTAGAAAAAAGGATCAAGGATCAACGAAAATTTGACTAAAAATATTGTAAAATTTTAATATGAAGGTCAAAAACATGCAAATAATTATAATTCAAGGGAAAAGTACAGCAGTCAATACTCTAATTTAATATAATAGCTCCGAAGGGTCAAGAAAACAGTTATTTTGTATACCTAAGTAATTCTCTAAACAATTGGATAAACAAAATTCCAAGCATAAATAGAACGCCCACTAATTCTCTTTTAGTATATTTTACTGCAGATAATTTAAATTTTTGCCCTTCAAAATTTTCTAAACTGCAAAATAAATAAAGATTGCCCACTAATAAAAATTGTTTAGGTTATGAATTTTGTAAATTTTCAAATTCCAAAGAATACAAAATTATTTGTATAAGGATGGTAGTAGCTAATACAGGTAAGAAAACAAATAAAGATTGACCTACTAAGAATGACTTAAATACAAATTTTCTAAATAAGTAGAAAAACAATAAGATTGTCGGAACCCTTTGAATATTTCTTACCCTTTTCTATTTCGGTATACCAATATTTTTGAAACTAATTATTGTTTCTAGTGCTACAGAACTATTAAATCTAACTTCTTGGAAATTATTTAAATTTCTTAGAATTTAAAATTGGAAGGATAGCTAATTGCTAAAATTGCTAACAAAGCAAAAGTGAGAGTGATAAGGAAAATATTTTTTTCAAACTATTAAAAAGAAAATATCTTTCAATTTACATTGTTTTATTTTTTTTTTACATTTAGTTTTTTTGGTAATAAATAAAAAATTCCAAAAAAAAAAGTAATAATTTCAAAGGCTCAGCATGATTGATGTCAATCAAACTTCAAAACACTTTTCTACTATCTAAATATCAAGAACACACACAAAAAAAAAAGCGCCGAAAAGAGAAAACATATAAAAAAAAACCTTATCAAACCCCGTTCAACCCTTAATTTTTTTTTGACAAAAAGACAAATAGGGTTGTTAAAAAAATTTGTGGGCAAATAAAAGTCCTTGACAGAAGCCATAAAGCGACGACGCATCCATCGATGTCTGTGTTGACATTCTGAAGTGCGTGTTTATTGCAAATTTCTGCTATATTTCTATTTATTTTCTATTATCCTTGTTATAGCTATATATATATACATATGTATGTAATTTTTTAGTTTTTTGTCTGTTATTCAACTTTTTTACTTGAATGAGAAGGTAGAAAAGCAGTAAAATAAAACCAAAAACGAAAAAAATATAAAATCATTTTGGTTTCTCTTGTGTATATTAAAACGAACCGTGTGCGCAGCATGCGTCTTGCGCATTCGTCCTTTTTATTTCACATATCATACAGACTTAACACATATAAAATTATATGGAGAACATTATTATACGATTTCCTTGTTGTTTTTTTTTTTTACCCTCCTTTTAAATTTACTGCTACCGTGTTTAGTTTTTTATTTTGTATAAATTTCTCCTCTTTTTTTTTTTGTTTAGTTTTACAATTTTAGCATTTTTTTATACATATATGTATATGTATATTCCAAAATTTAGGAAAAATAAAAAATATAAAATGAAGCACGTTGTTTTTTAGGCTGCATTTTATGTGTCGTGTGCTCTTATGATTTTTTGTTTGTTAAAATTTTTCTTCGTTTTTCTTGTTTTTTTTGTTTTTTAAATATAAAATTTGTATAAAGTATTTCAAAGGACATTTTATAGGAAACTAGGATAGGGATATATGCATCTGTATAATCCTTCATTATTAAAAAAAAAAAATTAAGAGTTTTATAAATGAAGGCAGTTGCGTTTGAAAATCTATCGAAACTGGCTTTGCCAACCCCTCAGATTATAACAGTCCTACTTGAAATGAAGGGATAATGAGTTTTGGTAACCGCGCATGCTTGATGGAATGAATTTGTTGCTTTTATTGTTGTTATTGCTATTCTTTATTTTTTATTTATTTCATATCTTTCTTTCAAACATTTTTTTAAGGGAAAAATGAGAAGCTCATTTCAAGGGTGGATAGGTGTTTTTTATTTTTGTCAAGGTGCGGCACATGACAAAGTAATTTTGTTGGAATTTTTTTTTTACTTTTAATAAAAAACAAATTTTTTTCTATTACTTTTTGGTGGAGAGGGTACTTTACTATTAACTTAAATGTTTTTTTTGGTTTTTTTGTGACATTGTTGTTGATATTGGTTTATTTTGTGTTTTAAAGATGTCTAAAGGAACACGTGCTATTACTTATGTTCAGTTAATCAAATTAAAATCAAGACAGTTTTTTATTAATTGATGATGCATTCAAGTTTATTTTTACTTTAGAATAAATTTATAGATTTTTTTTTTGCTTATTTTTAGCCTTTTTGATACTAATTATAATAAAATTGATACTAAAAAAATATAGAAAATAAGCTTTTAATAATATTTCTTTTTAGGATTGGTGAAATCAATATCTTTTTATTGAATTTAGGGAATAGTTTTCTTAAGTAAAAATTAAAAACTTTTGCTGTTCCATACAATCTCCAGCCGAATTTTGACTTTTAAGAGAAAGTGCCAGAAGGTAAGTAAAATCATTTCTATTTCAGGCATATATTTGGCAATAAATACGAACAATTAAATACTTATTTTTTTGTTTTACTGCAAGTCTCATATTTATATCCAAACAGCTGTTTACCCATGAAATTTTTCTAAGATGAAATTCTTTGTCTGGAAACTGATTTCAAAAGCAAATTTTTTTGTGTTATTAAATTTATATAAAGGTTAACTTTTGATAGAAACGTGTGCTCCTTTTGGTATGATTTGCATCATGTATGGCCTTATAAAATTATTTGTGATAAAAAAAAATCCTTTATTCAAACAGTAGTCAACTTTACGCTAAGGTGTATAAATTTTTAAAGAAATCGACTTATTAGTATTTCAGAACTCATGGCACCTAACTCTAACAATTGAGTCTCTAAAAAAACCCGGACTGCAACAGGTTAATTTTAGCAAAACAGCGCTCAGAGAATTACACTATAAAATTAATTATTTTTCATCCTCCTCAACACAATGCTTTCTACGATAATCTATAAGAGATAACTTTCTATAATGTTCGCTAACAAACAATACATTGATTTTATTGTTTGTCAATTTGAATCTCAAACTAACATAATGAAAAATAAAAAAAGCAATTCTTCTCTAAATAAAAACGAGAATTGCTCTTTTGAGCTTATGATGCGTATTTATTATACAATAATAAACACTGCCAAACAGATTTAGGAATTATATCATTTTCAGCAAACACAGTGAGTAGTATCAGTGATAACGAACAGCCTGCAGCCTTTTTATATCTTGCTGGTGAAATCAATGAAGAGAGTTTGACATTTTTTTTTGTAAATTTTTCTTTTTCTTTTTTGCATTCACTATTTTAAAAATAGTATTTTTCTATATGAAATATGAAATTTATAACAAATTAAAATAAAAATATCCACCTACAGTTTAGACTAAATTAATTAATGTTCCTCACTCATAGTCATGAATTTTGGAATCGCAAATTTTTGAATAAAAAACAAAACAACAACAAAATATATTACAAAGGTAAAAGTGAAGAAAAAGCATTGAAAGTAATATTTGATGGTCACTATTGTAATCTATTTCATAAGGCGAACCGAATTTCAAATCAATCTGAAATTGCCATTGCTGAATCTATTTAGAGCTTTGTTTACTACAATGAATATCACGTTTTATACTGCTTCTCTAAATATATTTTTATCTGTAACAATCTGACATTACTTCTAGCTAAGTTTTATGTAAAAATATTTAAAAACTGGAGCAAAAATTATTGTATTTGTTATGACTAAATTTAATTCTTAATACTAAGTTACTTTTTAATTTTATTAAATGTTATTTATGGCTCTTAAAGAATACATCGACAAAAAGAACGAATCTCAGACACACTCTGGCCACAAAATATCCTCTATCTCTACATCTTTTTCATACACATTGGACATGGTTTTATAGACTTACTTTTATTTTTTTGTGGCTAGCAAGTACTCTACCTGTAATGTAATAAATCATCAAAAATGTTACTGTTAATTAATTAACGATTTACTGCTTCGCTAAACTGAAGCAAGCTCTTCGAGAACACCAATTATAAAATTACTTATAGTAATTATTTATTTTGAAAAATATTTATAAATATTATCTTAAGAATGTGTCATAACATAATAAAAATGATACACTAGGAAACTACAGGGTTAAGTATTAGAAGTGTAACCAATTTCAAACCGGTATATCTGTAACACCAGTTACGACAACTGTTTACGTTAAAGTATAAAAAAGCATTATTATATTGTGTTGAAGTATTGTTGATCGATTTGCATAAAACTGTATTAAAAAAAAAGGGTTATTGCGATTGAATTCAAATGCAATAGTATAATTGCATTGCATTTGGCTGGAAAATCACAACCAAAGATTGTTCGTCAGCTCAGCCACCTGAAAGTTAATAAAATGTTTGTGTATCGTACAATAAAACCTTGTAATGAAACTGGAAGCATTAGAAAATGCTACATCATCAGAAATGATTAGAAATCCACGCGGTAGTGCTAATAAAATGGTTAAACATATCAGCACGAAACATGCAGCAAATATTGCAAAAGGAGCTAGTACTAAATCCTTTAAAGTTCCAGAAAACGCATGACTTTACACTTTAACAGAAAAGAGTTAGAGTGGAAAGAGCAAATGAGTTGCTAAGCTTACCCGCAAGAGATAAGCTCTCTAACATCGTATTTTCCGATGAAGCACCATTTGTTATCAAGCAACTTGTGAACAAGCAAAATGATCATGTTTACTTGCCTGAAAGATCTTGCAAAAATTTACACCTTTGAATGGCCACTAGAAAGAATTCACGACCGTATTTGATGGTTTAGTGTGCCGTGACAACTGATATCTGCTCTTCAACAAATCAAGAAAAATGCAACGATCTATCGGGAAACTGTCTTGGAGGCATTATTGAGATCCTGGGCTTGCAAACATTTTGATGACAGATCATGGACATTCCAGCAAGACTCAGAATCGTCTCACAAAGCATGTATTAATCAAGAATGGTTAAAAAATAACGTTCCGCATTTCATTTCTTCAAAACAATGGCTGGCAAATTCTCTGGAAGCAAGTCCGTTGGATTTCTGCATCTAGGGTATATTGACGAGCAAGATAAACACTAAAAAATACCAAAGTGTAGATTGACTTAAACATGCACTTCGCCGAAAATGGACAAAAATATACATACATATACAGGCATCCTGTAATTCGTTTTTTAATCATCTCAAGGCCATAATTCTTTTGGATCAACGGTATGTTGCTTTCTTCAAAATGAAAGTTTACCACAAGGGACAACATACTCAAAAATGTGATTGTGAACCGGTTAAACGCTATTTAAAAGTCCAACAAAGATTATTGCTAAGCTTAAGAATCTTTCAAAAAATTCAAATTAGACTTATAGTCAAATATTTTTCATTTTTCATTGAAAAGGAAAATTTTTAAAATCATTTTTATCCCTACTTTACTTAAAAATACTATTTACAAATTGAAATTATACAACTAATATTTCACTTTTAATTAAACAAAACAAAAAATAAATTTAATTTTAATTTAAATCTCAAGGAATATATTTTAAAATATCTCCTTTTTTATGTTAAAATTCGAGTGACCGACTAAATTAAATAAAATAAATAAGGAAAAAGACAAAACAAAATAAATAATTTCCATCTAAATAACATAAAAATTTGAATATATAACATTTCTAACATCCTTTTCATCCTTTCTACATTAAAATTCGTCTACTAGCAATACATTCATCAAAATGCCCATGGGATAACTTTTCCTTTAGTTCTAACCAAGCTATATAAAAGACAAAATTTACATAAGATTGCATAGAAAATTCATGTTATACCTTTTATCTGGCAGTGTACCTTGCATAAACAAAAATAACAAAAAAGTCCAAGAATACATACAAATTTTAATATTTATATACATTAATACCAGTTAAATTTTTTAGAAAAAAAGACCGAAAAAAAAAGTTATTTTTCTTCTTTAAACTACCCCACCAAAAAATATCTAAAACAAAATATCAGCAAAAGCAGCAACAGGACAAAAAGGATGCTACTCTTAAGGAAATTTTTTTATATATCAAAATTTCAGTTTTACTCTCACTTTTTTTTTTCTTTTCAAATACATCAGGATCAACCCAAATATCTTGCAAAAGGCATCAGGAAAATTATGTGTAGGTGCCTTTTTTATGTTATATACTTAAAATAAAAGGAATTCGTATATTTCTTCCGGGTAGTCTACTTTTGTTGTTGTTAATTTCATTTATTTTTTTACTTTTTTCATTTTTTCGTTTTTACTCTAACACATTAACATAATTCATTTTGATATACACTCTTCAAATATATATATATATATATATATTTACCACTTTTTAAATACATAATTCTTGTGGAAGGGATAGTAAAGTTTAACCAAATAAAAAGGGGTTGGCATGTAATATTTTAAAAAGAAGATTTTTAGATCGTTGTACGCATGCGATTCGCTGTTATTTATTTTATTTAAGTATATGTGTCTATATTTTTTTGTATATTTTCTGTTGTTCCTAAAAATTCCATCCTTCGGAAGAGAAATATAACATCAAAAATAACATATATACATATATATACATATTTTTTGTTATTTGTGTGTATTTTACTTTAAGGTTTTCCCTCGTTTTCTGTTCGTAATACTGTCGATTGTTGTTGTTTCTCTTCCTAATAAAAATTTCTACTGCTGCTACTGCTTCATAAAATTTAAGGATATCGGCAGCAAAAATGTTTTGTACAAATCTTTATTGTATCAGTTGAGCTAGGTCAGCTCATGTAAACGTATCGTGTGGATATTAGTGATTTTTATTTTTTGTGTTTTTCAAAATTATTTTCGATAGAAAATTTATGCAAAAAGTAACTTTATGGACAAAAAAATAAATGAACTTTTTAAGTTTTTGATTCACTTGTGTTCAAATAAAAATATTTATTTATATATAAAAAATTTTTTTTAGTAGTTTTGATTGCTGAACGCAACAGTGCTCATTAAAAAAATTTATGTGCCCGCGAAATTTTTGGGTTTAATTACTTTTACATATATTTATATATATATATATAAAGAGAGAGAAAGTGAGAAAAATGTTTTAAAGATGATAAAGAGCTATAATAGGAATGGTAAAGTTATTCATGGACAGAAAATTTTTTTATAAAACAAGACAGGCGCATTTCTTGTTATTTATATCAGTGAGAAAAGTGACATATATATAAGAAATGTCCAGTATAGTATCCTCCCCTCACTTAACAACTTGTATTTTATTTGTTTAGTTTTTTTATTTTGTTACTTTTGGCTTA
This sequence comes from Acrocera orbiculus, assembly GCA_947359355.1. Taxonomy (NCBI): domain Eukaryota; kingdom Metazoa; phylum Arthropoda; class Insecta; order Diptera; family Acroceridae; genus Acrocera; species Acrocera orbiculus. The sequence continues at coordinate 8,076,041 of OX375758.1, forward strand.
AAAGACAGATGAGCGATGTTTACGGAAAATATTTTGGCGGTGTTTTATGTATCCGTAAGTTAAATAATATTTTGACTTTTCTTCTTTTCCAATATAAATAAGTATTAGTAGCTTCGAGCGGGAGGAAATTTTAAAAGAAATAAAAAAAGAAAAAAACAATAATTTCTGAGTTTTTTCAATGTTTTTTTTGTATATAATAACTCTTAGTTAATCTAAATTTTTGGATGTCATTATGCTTTTAAAATTTAACATTTAAATATTGTGTATATACATTTACAACAACAACAATCAGGAAAAAAAGTTAAAAATTACAACCTCCAAAATTTTCTGGTAATTAGATGGACAAAAAAGAAAAATTTTATACAAAAATTTGAATATTTAACTTAATTTTGACAGACAATGCTGACAGCTGTGTTTTATTACTTTTTAAAGAAATGAATAACAAAAAACTAAATTCAAAAGATAGAAATGCTTAAAATATAAGAAAATAAACAAATAATTAAATTTATTAATAAAAAACTAGTGTTCTAATAAAATAAAAAAAACAAATGACAATAATCATTGACACCTAATTTGTCATGTGAAATTTTATTTATTAAAAAAAAGTCAAAGTAAAAATTTTTATTATTTGATAAATTAATAATTTGATTTAATATTTAACAACATTGATAATTGAATTAAAAATCAAAGCCTTGATTGCACAGTTTTAAAGTGAATATTGCTAAAAGTCAAAAAAACTAATATATATATATATATATACGTGAATACATACAAATAAAGAAAAGCTTAAGTATCAAAATCAAAATACTATATCCTATATATAACGCGGTGTTATTTACTACTACTACTACTACTAATAAAGATAAACTACAAAGTATATAAACACATTGAAATAATATTTATTATATTTGTGTATATAAAATCGTGTGCATTCTTAAATGCGATTTCAATTTCTTACGAGCAGTTTTAGTTAAATTTTTCGTTTTGTTTTGTTGTTGTTTTATTTTTTGTGGGTTCCTTCTTAAAAATCTTGAATTATATTCATGTCACCTAAGTGAAATAACAACAGTCGTGATTTGACTCTTCGTGTGATTAGACGACTTGGAAACAAAAAAAAAAAAACAAAACAAAACAAAATAAACAAAAAAATTAATAAATAAATTGGTGTTTTTAATTTAAATTAATTAATTTTATTTTTGTAAATTTATTTTTTTGATTGTTGTGAATTAAAACAAAACATTAAAAATTATAATAATATGAAATATTTTAAAATAACTTTTTAAATAAATTAAAAAATAAGAAACTACCTCAATACTCTTAAAAGGAGTTGTCATCTTAAGTACAATTTACGGGGGTTTTTAAAAAATAAAACAAATATCAAAAGTTTTTAACATTTAGTGATTTTATTGAAAAGAAAGAAAAGTTTTGTTAATTGTTTTTCTTTTTTGGAAAAATAAAACAATATTAAAAACAAACTTGTTGTGAAAATTATTATACAAGAATTTTTCATTTTGTGTTTTTCTTTTGAAAAACCTTTTAACAAATGTTTGGTGCATTTTAGCTTTTTGCTATGGCTTTGTCTCTTCTTCAGGACGCTCAAAATAGAGGTAAAAATTAATTTTTTTATTTTTTTAATTAATTTTTAAAATTGCTTATTTTTGTTTTGGATTTTAACAAAGCATAAATATATTTTATAATAGTTCACCTTATACGGGGCAACTTTTGTTTTTGGCAAACAAAACTTATACGAAAAACAAAAATTTATACGATGTCTTGTGGAATATTATAATCTTCTTGCAATTAATTGCACCTTTTCAAATTTTAGCTTTTTTTTTTTGAATTATTAAAATATATTCAACAGAATATACGTGTACGCGTCTTAAGTTACCTCCTTAGGGGTCTTATTATATTTTTAAAGTATAACTTCATTTAAATTATTCCTTAATTTACTTTTTAAATTGAAATTTTTGCTGAAATAAGAACTTAAGGTTACATTTTTTTAAATATTAAACAAATTATTTTTCTTTTACAATTGTAAAATTTTGTTAAATAAATCTTCTCTATTCCTTCCTTATATCTTAAGTATGCTCAAGTTCGAATTTGAATCAGGTTTTTTTTTTTTTAAAGAAAATTAAAATATCGTTCAAAATACCTCAAGGCTGACTTTATACAGCTGTGTGGTAAATATCGATAAATTTCATACAAATTGGAAAATTTGCTTGAATTTGCTACCACTTTGCTCACAGCTATAATAACTTTTTTTCAGTGATTGAAATTCATGATTTTTAAAAAATAAATAAAATATACTTAATTGAGCCTTTGTGATAGGAATAATAAGAATCCTATAATTAATTTATAATTCAAAGGCAGTTTTATTGTCAATAGTTGATACCATGAGGCTAAGATAGACGTTGGTGCCTCATGCAGATAGCTTTCAATTATTTTAAGTGTTCTAAAACTTTGCTCACAGCTTTCAGATGCAATTTTATTTATATATCTTTAAATCTATGCAATGTTTGCATAGAACATTGGGGAATACTTTTTAAAAGTCGTACTTGTACAGAAGTTGTAAAAGGTCTAATGGAATTAATTTTCCATTAATTCCGCTTACTTGATTTTTAAATATGTTGATATTTCTGACAAAACTCAACTGTATTCAAATTTTTTAAGTATTTTTGCCCTAGATTAGCTTCATTTATCTGAAGTTTTTTGTGGATAATTTGAATATGTAAAGCAAAATTTTCATGTAAGCTCTTTATAAACAGTGTAAAGACTCTTTTATTTCAATTGCTGGCGCTTTTTTAATCAATACTTCTTTTTTTTTAACAAATAAATTAAGTGCCCGTTGAAATTGGGGAAGTTTGGGGCAGGTATTTTGGTTTGCCTTTCCCTAGTTTTAGGTCTTAGATAAGGTATAAATTGAGTATTTTGGGTACTCTAATAAGTAGATTCTGTCAATCGCTTGCTCAGTGAAAAGAAACGCTATCAACACGTACTTATTCATTCTGTTACTATTGCTTTAAAGGACAGAAATTTGTACGAGAAATCGTTACTTTAAGAACAAAAAAGTTATGTTTCACCATTAGTTACAACATACTCTGGTTTTTTGTTTTTGCATGCACGTATAAAGCTTACAAATTAAAAATAGAATCCAATCCGGACACTCATATTAAGTATCAAATCTGATTTTGTTCCGTGCCTCCTGCAATCTGGTTGGCAATGAATTATTATACAAGATATTCAAAGAGAGCTATATTTTACATAAAAATCATTTTCTAGTTAAATTATTAGAATTATGAGGAAACTTTTAGAGCCTGTCTAGCTTTATACAATATTTTATTGGAAGTTTGAACTTTATTTCCTCATTTATCTATTGATTCACAATATCAAAGTGCCTTTAGCTGTATACTTACTTAACCAAGATTTTAGAGACCTCATATTTTACTAAGCTTTTCTACCTATTCAAACTGAGTCAAATTGCCTCATGGTTTAAGGACTAAGTTAACTTCCTATTTGAATTAATCATTCTAAAGGTGCATAATTATAAAAGACAAACAGATAAACGAGAAGAACAATTAACGTCATGAATAAAAAAATTTTCGCTATTTGGTGAGCATTGTTGAAGATTTTTAAGTCAACTCTAGCTGGTCTTGTTGTGTTATTTTTGAATTAGTTAGTAGCGAAATATTGTTTGTTTGTTTTTTTTTTGTTATGCTGATTGTCTTGTGTAGCTGTTACTGAGCTTATAGTAGCCTTCCAAACCCGTCAAAATACACTTACATTAGGTTTCTTAATTTCTGACCACATTCTTCACATTTTTTAGAGGCCATACGCTTGAAACCTGCTCTTGTAATGTTTTTTTCTAATAAAAGTCCTTTAACAAAATTGATACCAAAAAGAATCATTTTTCTAGTATTCATATTATAGATGGGGCATAATTACAATTTGCACAAATTTAGTTGAGTGCTGCAACTTCTTTACTGTAAAATTCTTTGATCTTAAGGTTTTAGAGGTTTCTATATTAAGAGTAAAGCAAAGGTTCTTAATTAGGCTGTTCAAACACACCTCAATGATGGAAGTTTTACAGAAACTTAAATTCATAATTAAATTATGAGTTCTCAAAATTTTCTTGAAATTTACAGACTTTATTCCACTTTAGAATATTTAATTTTTCAGTCATACTTACATATATGATTCACCAGTATTTCTATTTCGAATCATATTGTCTATAATTAGGGACATGAGAGAATGCTTATAGGTCTGACATTGTATTTATTCGATTTAGGAAATCTAAAGCATTTGCAAACACTCAAAGTTCGTAGGCATCTTAATTTTTTTTTTTTTGTGATCAACCGTGAAAAATTATTAGCAAAAGTAGGGATCTGAGTCCCTTAGCTAAAAGGATAATATCTCTCCTACTAAGGTTTGCTTATGTTTTAGATCTTACAAAAATTTCTCAAAAAAAACTTATAAAGACTATTAAAATATTCAATTGCATTTTACATTTCACAAAAATTCTGAGTTGATTTTTTTATTTTGTGAAAAAAACCTCACCCCTTGGTCAAAGGAAATTGAAAAAATAATAATACAGAAAATTGTCCTGATTTTAAATGTTCTTCATATAAAATTATGCAACAAACTAAAGAAAATGATCTTAAAGAAACACGTTCAGTTTATGATACTTTCGAAACATTTAGCAAAATCTCTTGTGACTCTTTTATTAAACTTTTTATGATATGAATTATGCCATGTACTTCTGATCAAAATGACTTTCAGCGATTTTATAATTTACGTGGCTATAGTTTCGATTAATCTCTTACAAATGGCTAAAATTGTTAACCGCTTGTTATCTTAAAAATTTATAAAGACACTGGATATTGATTGAAGTCTCTTGCATAAGTAACAAAGCATTAAAACCATGTTCAATATATGGAAGAGACTTCTCCATACTATAAATTTTAGTGACTGATATTGGTCAATTACATACAAATAAGTCAAGTCCCTTGAAGTCAAAGAAATATTTAAAGTCACGAAATTTAGCTTTCAATTTTTCTCCAAAGATTAAGAGTTCATTCTAGCCAGAATTTTGAATATTTCATATAGAAAATTTACGTTTGTGCAAAGAAGACTCGTGTTTATTGCTTAAGAGATTCAAGTAGGATTAAATAATTATATTAAAAAGTTCTCCTTTGATTTTTATAATATATTTTTTTCTACATCTAGACGAAATTACCAAAAATTCCATATGTTTGGACTGTAAATTGCTATAATTTTCAAATATATGAATGAAATTTAAAAATCAAAATAGTTGCTTCAATTTTTTAACTTAAAATCAGTAAAAATGAGTTATCATATTTGTAATATTGTTCAAAATTATTTTATAGATTGCAAATATCAAATTCATTACATTATAAACCGAAATAGTTCAAAGATCAAAATTTTCAATAATTAAACTAGAAACCAAAATGAATGACTACCTTGAATATTTAACTTCTATTTATCAAATTTAATTTGATAAACTTTCTAAATTGATTCCTAAAATAATAAATAAAAACAAAAACAAAAACTGCTGTAAAATTTGGCTGGAAATATAGAAAGAATTTAATATCTTTTTACGCATCAAAAGAATGATTCTCTACTTACTTCGCAAAATTTCGATTAAAATATTTTTTGAAAACATCTTTATTTTCCATATATTTAACTCTAATAAGACGCATCAAATAAACACTTGTACCTATTAAAATTAATCTTATACAAAACAAAAAATTATAATAAAAACAACTACAGCGATTTCAAAACATCAATCAAAAAGCTTCATATACAAGAAACCCCGAAAAATTATTAACTTCAATTACAGTTTCTATAGTCTTAATTTTGCCAAGCAAAAAAAAAAAAACTAGTCGTAATAACTTATTCACCTTATTGTTGTAACCAATCTAATTTTTAATCTAATCAAGAATATCATTAATATCACAGGAAGAATAAATCCAATTGCTAATAAAAAAAAAATTTCAATAACCACGTGCATTCTTAACTCTAGTATCAAAATAAAACATTTCCCGCCATTTAAAGACGTCAAATCAAATGACGAATTATATATAAACAAACCGCATATATATATTAAACACATACAAATAATATATATTTATAGCAAAAACTAAAAATTATATATATATATATATATATCAAAAGCAAAATGTATAAATGCAATGTCACACATGCGGCTACATATATACAAAGGTTTTTTTTTATATATATAAAAACACAACACCTACACCTAAAATGTCAAATATGGACTATACAAATATATGCACGCACATTTAATAGAAATCATAAAAAACTTATATACATATAAGCAATATATGAGAGCCAACCTGATGCTCCACAATTTTGCTTATGATTATTTTTCCCCCATTCAGGCATCTTTCTGCTTACTATAAAAAAGAGCAACAAAAATCTTAAGAAACCATTACGACGTCTAAATGGAACTGACTCCCACCACGTGCTTATAAGTTACATATGTTGCATCACACTATATTTCTTGAAAACTAAAATGCAAAATGTCTAACAAAAAATTTTTATATGTATAATAAACAAATATGTAAACATATACATATACATATTAAAAAAAGCTTGAATGAAATGAAACCATTAAATTTCCCCTTTTTTAGGGGCTATACTGATGCTTATATGCACTGTTGTGTAAGGAACAATACAAAAATGGCATATGGGAAATTTTGGAAATGAAATTTGAACGCATGCGAGAAAATGCATGCAATATTTTTTATATTCAGTTGATTTGTTTAATTGTCGTTTTTTTCAGTAGAAAATTTTATTGCAAAAAAAAAAACAGAATGAAAAGCAGAATCGTTCGCTTGAATTTAATTTTTTTATTTTGTTCTCGTGTCTTACTATCTTATCATTTTGTTACAAATTTTGTCAAAAATGTACAAAGAAAGTCATTTAACTCGCATACGAATTATTAATTTGCTTTCTTACTAATTGATTTTTGATGAAAATTTTGTTGCTGTAATTTTTGTTTCTTCTACTTCTACTGAAATTTTTTCTGATTCAAAGAAAAAAAAAAAATAATAAAAAGAAAAAGTTCTGTTATAAAATTCCATATATGGAATAAATATAAATAGAAATATGGAAGTTTTTACAATAAAATTCACTAATTTTTATGGATTATTTTTTGATTTTTAGGCATGCATTTTATGTTATGCAGCATATGATGACCTCTAAATAATTGAAAGAAACTTTCAGGAAATATTTTTTAAATATAATAATTAATTATTTTTTACAAAAACCAAAAAGCTAAAAATTAATCTGTGGTTCTCTGTGACATAATATTCGTTTGATTTTTGTGGCATTAAAACTGGTATAAAAGACCAAATATAATTTTTTTTAATAAAGTTTAACAAAAGAGCTTAGATTAGCTAATCCCCAATTAGTCGAAAAACTTTAGCATTTTTGTGCTACTGTAACCTAATTTCATTGCAAATTGCCACTTTTTTTAAAACTTTTCCTATGTAATCTAAACTAGTGATTCCAATTTCTTTCTGTAAATTATCTTTTCATATATCCCACGGTGCACTCACCTTGATATTTTTTTCTAAAATCTCTCTATATACAAAATGTTTGTATCCTTCATACACCCTCATACATAGATGTCATAAAGCTATATATGGGTTTAATAACCTGTTCGTAGGTTTGAATTTTGTGGTCTATTGAAAATTAGATTTTTTTCCAAAACACCCAATAGTATTTTCCGAACTTTATTTCCAATTCATTTTTTCTTTACTTAAATGTGTTTCAGTTCTATTTTTTGTTCAGCATAAGGCCTAGATTCTAAACTTCATTTTGAAAATATAATTTCTTTTTATTGATGTATAATTATTTTCTGGGGCAGATTCTAAGAATTAAAATTTCAAATTACTTGCTATACCAGGAATACTTTTAATAGATTTTTCTTTTTTTTATAAAATTAAAGAAATTGTAATAAGCTTTAATTTTATATTTGAAAGAAATAAATACTTTTTTCAGTATGAAAATAATTCCATATATCTGGGAAATAAATCTTGTAAGTTTTTAAGACAGACTTCCATTATTCCAAGGATGACGATTTAACTTAATAAACGTGATATGTAATTAATTATTAATTCGTTGACCTAGTAAAATAGAATTTTATGGATCTGTTGAAACTATTCCTACTTTTTGAACAGTTTTACAAAACAATACAAAAGTCACCAATTCAAATCTTATTTCAAAATCGAATTTTATACCCCATAGGTTTAATTTTTTTTTGACAAACAGCAACAATCACAAAATATCTTGACACGAATTTAATCCTATCACAAAATTCTATATTCGTTTAACCTAAAAAACAAGAAGAAACTACCCCCTTATAACTTTTATTTTATTTCTATTTATTTTGATTATACAAAACACCTTAAGGGAGTAATATTAGATTTTCTTGCTTACCTTTAAATCGCATGCTAAAAAAATTATCACAGTAGGATATTTTTTTCATTTTTCTTTTTTTTTTATATTTTCGATTACTTAAAAAAAATTATATGTATATATAAAAAAAAAGAAATACAAATTTTGTTATAATAACACAAAATTTTTGGATTTTACAGGACTAGCAGCCGCATTAGCTGGAATGAAACGTGAAGACGATTGTAGTATGAAAATGTCACCACCAATGACAAATAATACATCAAATTTATATGCTGGATTACATCCAGCTACAGCATCAGCATTAGGTATATTATCACCACAATTATTAGCTGCTAATCGTACAGCAGCTGCATTAATGGCAGCACGTTTACCAATATCAACATTAGCATCTGTATCTAGTTTATTTCCACATCATCCAGCATTATTTAATGCATGGACACAGCCAACAACACCATTAACACCAAATAATTGTATTGGACCAAATTCACCACCAGCATCGCCTATATCACCACATTTAAGTACAAAAAAATTAGCTAATAATAATAATAATTCTAATAGTCATAATAATAATAATAATAGTCATAATAACAATAATAATAATAATAATAATAATATTGTTTCGACAACATGTGATGTACCAGCTAAAAAACAACGTCGTTTAACTGTTAAAAAAGATTTAATATCACCAATAATACATCAAACACATACAATTGATGTTACAAATATAACTACTGGACATGAATTATTTGGTGTTGGTCCAATATCACCACCATCAAGTGGTTCATCACCAAATTCAACACAAGATAGTCCAGCATTACATGCACCAAAAGATCCATCACGTGATAAATGTTTTACATGTAAAATATGTAATAGATCATTTGGTTATAAACATGTATTACAAAATCATGAAAGGACACATACTGGTGAAAAACCATTTGAATGTCCTGAATGTCATAAACGTTTTACACGTGATCATCATTTAAAAACTCATATGCGTCTTCATACTGGTGAAAAACCATATCATTGTAGTCATTGTGATCGTCAATTTGTTCAGGTAGCTAATTTAAGACGTCATTTAAGAGTACATACTGGTGAACGTCCATATTCATGTGATATGTGTGAGGCTAGATTTAGTGATTCAAATCAATTAAAATCACATATGTTAATACATAATGGTGAAAAACCATTTGTATGTAATCATTGTCGTCTTAGATTTCGTCGTCGACATCATTTAATGCATCATAAATGTGGTGTTAGAACACCACCATCACCAGCATCAAGTCCAGCTATATCTGAACAAGATCATAAATCAGCAATTAGTTCATTTGGTTCAGATGAATCAAGTGATATTAGTAAATCAATACAATCAAATCAACAATTTGATATACCATTAGATTTATCTGAGGATTGTATATCAATTAATGGTGATTATGAAAAACGTAAAAAAAATGATTTAAGACATGTTATAAGGATACCAAAACAAATAGTACATGTAACATCATGTTTACCTGAACAAACTGAACCAGAAGATTTAAGTATGCGTTCACCACATTCATCACATCATCATGATGATGATTTTGAGGATTTAGATGAGGCAGCTACCTTATATCAAAAACATAAAAATTTTGAAAATAAACAAAAAACAAAAGATTTAGTAAAAACAAAAATTGAACAAATTAAGGATTCTTAAAGATTTCAATTTCATTTTTCAATATGTAATTTTGAAAATATAACAAACATGGATGGACCTACAGGGTAGGAATTTTTCTTGTTATTTATTATATTGGATGCCATTTTATTTAATGTAAATGTTATTTGTTATTTAGAAATGTTAAACAAAAGTGTATCAACTGCCATTTTATTTATTAATTTTATCAATTAATTTTAAATAATTAAAAACAAAAAAGTATATTTTGAATTGTTAATAGCCAGCAAAAGCCAAAGGACTTGATATTAATATACAATAAATAATAGAAACTTTTATTCATTACCAAATCATCTTATAAACGTCAGAACTTGATATGAATTTTTTATTAAAAAATAATAACAAAAACTGTTATTTATTGTCAAATTATCTTAAAAACGTTTTTCAACGTAACTAGCGTTAATTTAAATTTTTTTAAATTTAAAAATAAAAATCATAATTAAAAAAAGAAGGAAGACTTGCTACGTTTATGAAATCTTGACAAACATTTGATATCTATTTGGCGAATTTTTTTCTCTAATAATAAGTCCTTAAAACTGTTTGGTATAAAATACGTTATTTATACTACTACTGGAAAATCAGCGATAAGTAATGAATTGTACACAGATTTTGATTAAAAAAGTTAAAGGAATTCAATTTGACCATTTTTCTTCTTGCACAAAATTTGAAAAGTTTATTATTATCTCAGCTTGGGAACTTCAATTAAATCAGTTGCTAGTTTGTCAGTAAAGATAATTTATATGGAAGGAAGAAGTTTAAAATGAAAGTTTTGGTCAACATTTTTTAAAATTAAATCTCATTTAATTGTAACTATCAAGGAAAGTTTTCACTAACTTAATTTGATCTTCAGTAAAATCTTTAGATTTGATATTAGGTCAATTTTTTTTATTATTATTAAAATTTTAGATACTTTTTCCAAAATTAAGTTAATGGATTTAAAGCTGTCTCAAAAAATTTTATTAGGTATTAAACGTGTTTGAAACTATCCTTTAAAATGAAAAACTAATATCCTAATGTCACTATTGAGCATACGAGCTTTAACATTTGAAGGGCAAATATTGTTTAAGTCTATCAAAAAATCGCTTTGTTCATTGTTGAAGCTGGTTTAAATGTGTAAATTTGCACAAAAGAGCTAAAAAAATATTCTTCGCTTGGGTTTCTATGGAAAAATTTTCTCTAAAACAGCTGATTATGTTTTTATGGATAAGGATAATAACGAGAACAATTTTTAATATGAATTAATCATTAATTCTAACTTTCTAACAACAGATTATTAACAGATAAACAGATAAAGATTATTAGGAAAGTTTAGGTTAAAAAAGATTTACAAAACAGAGAAAAACTATGAAAAACTAAATCTTTCTAGAAAATTTTCAAACACTTATTAATTTCATTATTAATTTAATACCAAAATATCAATACCAAATATTATACAAAAACTGATTTCCTATCCTGCTACAAAAATAAAAAATAAAAAAATCAACACACAATACATTCTAAGAAATTCATAATATGTTGAAAAAATTTACTGTTTTTGTTTTCTTTTAACTATCTTGCAATTTCTTTATTAAAAGCAACAGATTTCAAATCAATTTCAATTAAAAGTATTTTACGTATTTGGTTTTTTTTAATGCAATTAAAAAAAATTAAACATAAAATAATAAACTTAACAAATATTAACCCTAAATTATTTTAAACGTTTTTTTTTATAAGGGTTGAGCATTTTTGAAGCTTCCCAAAACTCCAATATTTTATAAAAACCTTTAATGTTAACAAAAAATTAGTTTTAAAATTTTATTATCTATACTGACTAATATTATTCTGAAGTGAGATAAAAATTTGCAAAAAGCTAGTTACATAACATCAATTCTTCCTTTTGCTTTTATTCTCCGAATTTTAAAAATTTTAACAATACTTGGATAGATGTTAAAAAATAATTAATTACAAAAGTTAATGCTGAATTATTTTTAAAAAAGGACCACAGTAACAATTATCATTGATAAAAGTTAATGCATGAATATTAAAAATGGCAGTTATACCCAAAAATCTTGATGCTGTTTTATATTTTTTTTTCTCTTATTTAGAATAAATTTTAACTAATTTTTAGAAAAAATAAACATTTTTGTTAAAGTAAAGATTTTTAAAAATCTTAGTAAAAAACAAAAAAAAAAAACATCATTTATTCAAAAATTTAGTTTTTTATAAAATAATAAAAACAAAATCAAAATTAGTTTAATTTTAGTTATAATTATTTTCTTAGATATTATTTCATAATCAAATCTAATCAAAATTATTTATAAAAAAAAAAATAAAATAAAACACAAAAACAAAAATTATTTAAATAAGATTTTAGATAGAGTACAAAACTGAAAGACAAAAAACAAAAACTAAAAAAAAAACAACACATATATAAATTAAATGTTCAAAGTTTATTAAAAATTTAAGTCTATTGTAAACGAAACCAAATATATGTAAATTATTTATGCATTAAAAAATTGTATATTAAAAAAAATAATATTATATCTTTATATATATATATATACCAACAAAATTAATTATATGTATATGTAGACTAAAAAGAAAAAAAACAAAACCTCAAAGTAATAATAATAAATTTTTATTTAAATATTATGTTGTACCCAAAGTAAAAACTTACAAAAAAAAAATGTTAATAATCAAAAAAATACTAATTTCAGGGAATAGTAATATTTTATTTTTAATGAAATTATTGTACAGATAAATTTAAACATAATAACAAAAAAAGAAACTATTAAAAAGAATTTCATTAAAAGTAAAATATGAAATTTTTTAGTGCCATGTAATGCAACCATATAGCTAAAAAAATATTAAGTAAAACAATATTAAACCAAAATAGCGAAAGGATTTAAGTAAATTTTGTATATACTTACTTAAACCTATTTATCTATACATATATATATATATATATATATATATATTTGCATGTATATGTACATTAAAATATAATTTTTATAAAATATTTTTCAATTTGTTACATTAAATCTGTTTGTAATTAATTTTACTTTTAATTTTTTTTTTTGTTTTTGTATAATTTTAAGTTAAGTTTTACAAATCAAAAAATTATTAAAATTACTAATTGAACACAAAAACTAAAAAACAACTCTACTAACTAAAAATTTAATGCAAATAGAATAAATTGTTTTGTTTTCATAATTTTATTTGTTTTATTTATATACATTATATTATCCTTTTTTTTTTGGTTTTAATTTTTTATAATTTTGATTTAAAGGCTATATAATTTTGCTGATAAAGTTTCCGGATAGAAGAGCAATTACCATTGAAAAATATGAACATTAGGCGTGGGTTCCTTTTTGTTTTGTGATGACTTCTAACACTTCATCGAATTTGTTTGTCTTGTTTCTCTCAAAAGTATTTCTTTTTCTACATAAATGTTGTTCAATTAAGCACTGAACTTGGAATGTGATTTATAGATATGCTCCTTAATTGACATCTGGACAGGTTATTTCTCTGAAATCTGAATAGTTTAGAATTACTTAGCAAGGCTCAATGCCTTCTTTTAAATTTTAATTCTTTTTCTCTTCCTTAATGAATACTACGTAGTTAAAGTATTTTTTTTGTTTCCTAGAATGAATTTTATAGATTTATTTCAATCAATCAAAATGTTTGGTTCATCTAAGTAATAGCCTAAAATATGAAAATGGCTTAATATATTCATATTTTGAAAATTCGTTATATCTCCTTCCTCGAAAAAGCAAAAACAACAATTAATTCCAAGTATAGGCAAATTTTCTTTTAACAAGCGGAAAATGAAAAAAAATTTAATCCATATCACAAACAAAAATCAAATAAAAATAAAAATTATAGAAGCTCCATGAAGAACATACATAATTGCCAACTTTTTTTTTATATTATGCTATTCGCCCTATAACGGTAGATATATCACACACTCTTAAACATTGAATTAAAGGATGTTTATATGTTCGAAATAATCCGAAACTGACATCTAACAATTAAGCCCTGTTAAATATTCAAAAATTTTCTCACATTCGAGCTTTCAAAGGTGTTTCCTTCTTCTACAATTTTTGTTTTTGTCTCAAGGAGTTCACTTAATTCTAATCTATTGAACAATTAATTATATAAAGCTACAACACACAATTACACTTGATATCAAAGCTTAATGTAATAAACTCAAATTATCATTCTTCTAATTTTTAGTTATTTTGGTGAATATCGTTAAAATGGATTTAATTTCTTTTGATCAAAATGCAGACAAACAATTTTCATTTTGTAAATGAACATTTTTACTTTGATATTATTAATGTTTCAAAAGTATTTCACCAATCATGCAAATAGGTCAAATAATTGCAAGTATTACGATTTAATTAAAGTTTTTTAATGTTAAGATTATCAGAGGTTAAGACCTACTAAAGAGCCTGCTGAAAATTGCTCATCTTTTATATTTGTGCTTATTGCAAGTTGAAATTGATCTAAGTTAATGAAACTTATCGTTTTTAATCCAATACAGTTTTTTATTTAAGAATTTTCATGGATACAATGAAGTTTTCTCTTTAAAATTCTCTATTTTTCAACGAGAAGTACTTTTTCTATGAAAAATGGTATTAGAGAGGATTTCATACATAAAAGTTATGCCCATTTATGATAGAAAAGTGAATCAGTAAAAAATTAAATAATTGAGAATATAAAAACAGTAACCTCTTAAAGAGGTTTTTATTCCACTTAGTGATCGAGCTAAGGAGTTTTTCACTTTTTTTATTACAAAATTTATTAATTTATTCGCTGAGAAAATAGCTACTATAACTGAAAATAATCTCCTTCTAATTAATAATAAATCCCAGTAATTACTACTTAGTACATAGAATTATATGATGTCGATTTTAACTTTATTCACTTTTAATGAGTAGTCACCCATAAGGTATTGTTTTAGAGTTGATGATTTTAGGAAATAAATTTTCTTCTCTTTAAATTTTCCTACTATTATTGTTAATCTTTTTTGATTTATAACTTTTTAGTTAGCTTAACCTAAATGTCAATAAATAATACCGAAAATTACTATTTGTCATAATCTGAACAAATAAATAAGAGATTAAATCAAGTAATTATCCTACCACCGTTTTGTCAAACTGTTAAAAACTTTTGCATAAAAGAATTTTAAGTTTTCTTGTTAGAAACAAAACTTCTTTGACTTTTATGACTATTTAGACGTAAAATAGAAGTACAACACAATCCATAAATTTTATTAAGCTTTCCTTGATAAGTTCATTATCATTTTTAGTACATTTTATATCATGATTTCAAATTTTGCTTGTTTTTCCTTAAATAATAAAGCAAAAATTTTAATTTATATAAATGTACATATATAAATAAATATATATATATATACAGATATTTATACATATATATTTAAATAAATAAAAACAATCAAATAATATTTCAAGCTCAGGGTAAAGTAAAATAGGACAATTACGACAAAAAACAAAATAAAACAAATATAAATAAATATACTACAAGAACCAATAAAACTAAACAATATTTAAAAGTTTTAATTTTTAATTTTTAAAAGAAATTTTCTTTGTTACTCATTCGTAAATGGTATACAAGTTCCTCGTCAAATAGTGAGAATTGAAATCACACAAGAAAACATCTTCAAAATGTTATTATGTTACAAAGTATATAATTTTAAGAGCTAACAATGAAATAGTAATGAAAAACGGTGTTTAAAGAAAAAATATTAATAATAATAATTTTTTTTTTAATGGCCATAATATATCCAAATACTGTAAATTGTTATTATGTTTCTTTTAAATAACTTATGAACATAGAAAATATTAAATAAAATAAACCAAAAACAAAAAAAAAATGCATTTGCAAATATTATTATTAAAAAGTTAAAAAACATAACAAATTCAATGTTAATTTTATAATATTAAATGTATTTAAATGTAAATATTTTTAGTTAGACAACGTTCTAAAAGTAAAAGAAGAGAAAAAAATAAAACAAATAGTGCAATTTAATATATAGTGTTCCTTTTATCTGTTTACTCTTTGTATATAGTTAAGATTCAGTGTAAAAATTTTAAATAAATTTATTTAAGAAAAATAATTAAAATTTCATCTTTTTTCTGTTTAATTTTATTTTATTAATTAACCCTCATGTGACAAGATACAAAAAACTTAACTTAAATATGGAAATTCAGTTCTTAAAATTGAGAATAGAGAAGAATACTCGTAGCCGATTATTAAAGGAGTATACCTAAATAAGATCTGAGCAGCGAGCGACTCAGTGGTTAATTTCTCTTAACCAGTTAGGTCTTTTGACCTTGTTGAAAAATTTTTCCCTACATGCGTTGTAAATATTAAAGAGAGGGTAGGATATTTAATTGTTTTTTAATTGTTAAATTAATTTGTAGCATTTTAAAAATATTGTGTCAAAATTTCAAGTCGATCGGAGTAAAATTACCGAAGTAAAATTACTTTTCCCCAGAGCAAATAGTGAATGCCATTTTTCTGCAAAGTGTGTTAGGTAGTTTTTTATAACTTAAGTTGGTCATTCCAATTTCAACTTCGAGGAAAGGATTTATACATCAAACCACAGTGCAAAAGGTTTGACTAAACTACGACTTTATTTTTAATTGTTTTGAGAGGTTTTAAGCCTGCTTTCAATGGCTCTTCTCCTTTGAGCCTCTTCGAGTCCTCTCAAAACAGCTATCAACTGATACTTTTGTAATCGGTCCGGAGTCGCCACTATTTGTTCGTGGACTCGGGCTATCTGGCTGCGTAACCGCACACGGACTCCACCTCGCTTCTTATTCTTCTTGCCCCTGCCGTTAGTTGCGTTTGCCTGAGGGAGAGTTCGTTGAACGGGGGTGCACAGTGGTTCAGCCAGAACCAGTTGAGTTGAGCGCCGGATCCTCTCTTCCTCTCGTTGCCTAACTAGGCGATTCTGATATTCCTATAGGGAGATAGGTGGGGGTCCGGCGGATGGGTTGGCTGCCAACTCCCGTTTCAAGATATTCACTGTCACTCACTCACTTACTAATATTTTTAAATGAAAATTTAAAAAAAAACTGTTCAAATGTTGTGTTATTATATAAAAATTAAAGAAATAAACGAGAACTACCCGTATGGCAAAAAAAAATTTTTGAAAACATGCCTTTTTTTGAGCGAATTAACCGAATCCTCCTCTTAAGCGTTGACAAATATATTCGTCAAACCTAGGGTATGTCTGATATGAAATTTGATTACAATGAAATGATTTTAATATACTTTTATGTCGATATTTATTTCATGTACATTAATTCATTTATTTATGTTAACATAAAAAGAAACCAAAGACATCAAAAATAAATTTCTTACTTAAATTTCTTGAGACAAAATTCAAAATTCAATAAAACATGGTACAATACATAAGACAACAACTTCACAAATTGAACCAACATCCTAATTATTTTCTAATATTATTTTTAAATCATTTTTTCAGGTAGATGTGGCCTTAGTAGTGAAGTATATATTACTTAAAACTTAAAACAAATAATATCTAAAAAATGAAAAAATCTTTTCCTATATAAAATTTTCAAGTCTCTTCCTTGCTAATAAGTATGCAATCAAGTATGCTGTCAGTCATAATTTGTGTTCATTGATCAAAAAAATAATATTTTCTAAATTACTTCAATTATCTCAAATACGTAAACAAATGATAACGTGTTATGGGGAAATTCGACAAAGAATCATAATACTTGGAAATACCTGATGTCACTATGTACAAGCTTACTCTCCTTGCATAAATAACAGAATGACAAAAAAGTACACAATACTGCAATTATATTACAGTCTGATATTTATGTAGTACATATATGAATCTCTGATCAAAAGTCAGATTCTGCTTCAGTAAGAAGTCAGGCTGTCATAAATGTTAAAAATTTATCAAATATTAACACAATTTTACACGAAACGATCACAAAAAATTTTTTTAAAGACAGCAGATACAAAAAGAGTTATAAATTCTCGAAAAAAGGATCAGATAGATTCTTTAAAGTAGCTTAATGAGACACGGATTCGATGATAGTTGTCTATTTAAATTTTGTAAATATTCTACGATATTTTTTAATTATTTGAATATTAATTAGAAATTTATTTTATAGTTAAATAGAAAGCTTAGACTCTAAACTTTAAAGTAAGTATATGCAGAATTATATAATTAGGAAATTTTTTACTAGAGTAAGTAATGAAAGTATCTTATCCTTTATTTCTTTACTATATTACAATTAAGATTAGCAAATACGAGAGTTGCTTCTATTTAAAAATTTGCTGGTAAAAATATATTACAACTTATTGTAAGAATAAAACTCTGGCTTTAAATTTGAAAAAAATGAACGGTTTAATTAAATTTATTAATTATTTGATTTTCAAATCAAAAGCAGCAAATTTTATGTCTTATATATTTTAATACAACTTTTTAAAAATCAATTTAAAGATATCCCATAAAAATCCATTCAATAGAGGTAAGCTCCCAGATAGTCTCAACTGGAACTAAAAAATTTTAAAATAAATGGTGGAAAATTTTAAGAGGTAAACATTTTATTAAATTACATTAAAAACTTCATCAAAGTTCTATATCTTCATGGACTCACCCAAACCATTTGAAGTATAAGCTTTTATTTAATTTTCCTCAGGATTTCTGAATTCTACATTATTTAGTTTTCTTTTTCAAAAACACAGTTTTAAAAAATACATTTAATTTAATATTTTTTTACTTCAAATGCTTTTTAATCATCACACAATGAAAATAGAATGAACGTAAAAAATTATTAGAACAATAATTTTTTCCACCGGGGTTGGTTGAAAAAAAATAACACATGATTGTTGATTATAAGGATGGTTGACATTAGCATGTGCCAAATTCTCTATTCATTGATTACCTTGGCAAAAGAAAAGATTACCAAAAATGTATATTACATTGCTATACATTGTTCTTTCTGATTAGAACAAAATAAATTACATTTAATCAAGACAATGTGCATACTGTAACTTTTTATTTAAATCAATATTCAAAATATACAAATTGAATTTCAGCTTCTTATACAACTACCAAATCAACTAGAATTTTTTCCTTGTTTTCTAGAACTCACTATAACAAAGATCTTAAAAACATACTCCAGAGAAAGATATTTAACTGAAATGAAGCAATCATCATTGAGACTGAGGATTGTTTTATGGCCAATAATAAAACGATCTTGACAGTTGACATAATAAAGGAAGAAAAGCGTTTAAAAGAATTTATTTTATCACTCTTGGAGAAGATTTACAGTTGAATGTTCCTAGAAAATTTAATTTTAATGTGTCAGCCTGGAGACTTATTGATCAGTATTTTATTTTGTTCAAGAAGATCACTTAATACATGTCTAGGTACAGCCTTTTAATTTTAAATTGTATATTTTTGTAATACGAGTATATAAACATACATTAAAAGAGTACTTTTCAAATCAAATGCTGGTTCCTAAAACCAATAAGAGGAGATCCTTTGTAAGAACTTTGAAGTAGTATTTTATGAGATAATTTCAAAAACCATGCAAAGAATGGTTTAGATTTTCATATACAAAAAATTTGATATCAGAATGATCATAAGCTGGAATGGGTTGAATATTGGAAAATAAGGTTTCTGGCTTAATAATAAAATCTGGTTGAAAAAAATGTGTGTTATGCTCCTGAAAAAAAATTTCCAGATTCACTTAAAACATACTCTGCAGCAGTAGTAAAAAAAAAAGCATTCTTAAATACTTCTTTGTGAGCCAAAGGAACAAAGGGAATCAATTTTTAATATATATGACAATTGTAAGCTCCTTATGACGTTTTTAGTATTCAATAAACTCTCTTGACTTATTAGAATACTTAAGAGGTACCCTAAGTATAATAAATTCAAATTTACAGTCTTGATCATTTTTAATAGATGTAAGAACACCAAAATACGCTATCAATTCAGGATATAATAGCTGTGTTATTTTATTCTGTATCTTTTGACTTACTTAGCCTAAGAATATAAATCTAGTACATTTTTCCGCTTTTGGTTGCATTTAAAGCTGAGATACACCTAGATTGGCCAGAAATATAGTTCTGCTATTTTGAATATTTGCCGTTTTCGTTGGTAGTATTTCAATTTTAAATAATCTTTGCTCTAGGCGGGAAAATTTACTAGAATTTTACTTTTGGACTAGTGGAGAGAATAATATTAAACAGCTGATGTTTCAGCACAAATTTATAATACAGGACGACTCATATATCAAACTTGACACCAACACACAATATCAACAGTTGTTGAAACATTTTCTCTCATCGCGAGTTATTCAGAGTTATTTTAACTGGATAAGGACTCACTTTCGCTTGTGTATACTTAAATTTAAATACTAAAAATGCGGAGAGTCACCGTGGAGTGTTAATGTCAGCCAAATTTAATTTAAAATTTCTATTCAAACTTTTCATAGATTATATATTTTGTATTAGAATTAAAAACAAAATTTCATACTGAAAATGATATCTAATAAACAATAATAATAGAACAAACCGCTTAAAAAATATAACAAGTATTTTCTCTTCATTCTTTTTTTGGCAATTTATCTTTTTGAAGAATGAAATAAAAAGCAAACATAAAAACCAAAAAATATTTGTGAAATTGTCGGCATTTTTGTCCAACTGAAAATAATCAAATTTTATACCTTGAAAACTTTGAAAAATTTATATATAAGATAGACAGACCTTCGATCCTTTTCTATTTGTTCTATTTTAAATGTCCTCAATTTGGTATACAATTACTGTAAGTAAAGAGCAAAACAAATTTTTCAGAGCATATTCAGACATTAATTTATGGCCAAACTATTGAAATTTGCAAATGTCCTTGGTCCTTCTTAGCAAAAACTATTCACTAAATTTTTAACAAAAGACATGTTTATATGGTTTATGACCACAAATAAAGTTAAAATTGCCTTTGTATTCAATAACATTTGGTATTTTCGCTAAATTTTCTATTTTGAATAGATTTGCTTCTAATTCTTAAAATGTTTGCTAGATTTGTAAATTTGAAGGCGTTTAAAGTTTTTTTTTATGTTTATTTAAATTTCATGTTATTAAAATAATGTTTTTTTATTATTTAACATTATACACGTTTTATGAATTTAATAAACAACAGTTTTAAATGAATCATTGATACTTTTTTAATCTGAAAAGATATTAGTTATGATTTTGTATTATTTTCAGTTTTCTCAACTCAAGAATAACTTCTTTTAGTCAAAAAATTAATTAAAAAGTGATTTCTAAAAAAACTCATAACTTAAAAATTCCTGTCCTGATTAGAACTTCTGTGTATCTAGGCACTATCTAGTACAAGATATCTCATTGAAACTAATCTAAGCATCGATTTAGTTCTTTGAATAATAATAGAATGTACGTCTGATAAACTAGAAGGACTAAAAGAAAATGAGATATAGTTTTTATCTAAAAATAATTAAAAAATAAGGAAATAATTATTGCAATAATTTTTAATTGTATTTAAAATAGCTAAATTTTTTCCCAAATCTTAAGTATATTTATATTTATGCTTTATTAAGGATTAATGTTAAATTTTTGTCTGCATTTCAAGCATACATCAAAACATAGAGTGGAGCTGAAGAGACATACTAGACAAAAGTCTGAAACGTTTTCATTTGGTACTCATTCAGCATACTTTTAATTTTTATATTCTGGTAAATGCTCCAAGTAGGGAAAATATTTAAATTTGAATTTCTTTTATTTTTTCTATCATCAGAGATTTTAGTAGAAATTAAATGCAGTATTACTGCTAAACTGAAACGGTGTCATTCATGATGCCAGCTGCGATATATTTCTTTTCTTTTACAATCAAAAGAATTCTTATAGACTCTTTATTTGAAATGTTTGCAAGCATAAAGATTGTCTTAGTTGTCATTTTCATACGTCCTTCAATACCATCATTGATGATAATTCTTATGCAGCATGCATCAATTTTTTTCCTTATTATTCCCCTTAGTTTTAGATAAGATTTTTTTCTATTATTATTCTATAATAATTTTAGTTTTCTTTTAAATTTTTTCATTGGAAATTTTCGTTTTTTGCTATTGATCCTCATCATAACTTAATTGAACACAATGGGGACTAATTTGAAGGAGATAAAATAAATTTAAATGATTTTGCTTATGTGCTTTTTTATATAAATTCCATACAGTTTTAATATAACAATAAAAACTAAAAAACACTCACAATTCACTGTCATTTAAATATGATGATGACTTTCACCATTTCCACTTGTAAGAATCAATCACCTGGAATGCTATCCTTCGAGCACTTCGATCATCTTCACTTCAGGCTATTCAAAGATGATTCTATACTAGAAGACCAGCCTTTTCCAGAAAGTTCTTTTGAGGTTAAATAAAATTAATATGAATGTTTGATTGACTCATAAATTAATCAAAATAAATAAATATTAAAGTTTAGTCCGTACAAAACACATAGATTTCAAAATAATAACGATCTTATTTCCATGTCTTTATTATGTGATTTGCTCACACTTTCAAACAGATTTTCTTGTAAATATTTTATTCTTGTTTTTGTACAATTTAAAATTATTTCTTTGCAATACAATCAAATTGACCTACTCTCAGAATTTAACCTAATTTTAGTTATAATTCTAATTTCATTATTGATTAATAGTTCTTTTAAGACTCACAAAAAAATTTTTTTGTTTATTGTTTAAAAAAAAAATTAGATACTTAAATCTCATTTTAACCAATAAAATTGCTTTACTTACACTTAAAAAAACAAAAGAAGAAAGAATTCTATGGCTATACCCTTAATAAAATTTTGTTATATAGCTCAATGAAAAATTAAAATACTACCTCAAACCCTATCTATTCATCCTTATAAGAACAAGGACTTTAGAATAAAAATAAGTAACAAAAAATTAAAGAAAGTTGGCTATAAATGTAAAGAAAAATCAATATATTAAAAAAAGAAAAATTTCATTTTACAGCAGTCTCCACCATTATCCACATTACCAAAAAAAAAAAGCTACCCCCTTTATACAACTAGCCTGCCTATCGTGATTACAAGATATTGCTATAACCATTCATTCTATGGACGACACAAGTATTATAATCAAAGGGCTCAGCTGGTTGATATACTCATACAATTACAGAATGGCTATGTCAACCATCAGCTTTACTCAATGTAAAAAAAATAAAACAGCCAAAAAATTAAATAAAATAAAAAAGTTGAAACAACCCCACCACTCCTTTCGCGGGCTATACCATCCATAATCATCGCCCTAATTTAAATACGTAAGATTTAGCCATCTTAGCCATCCCATTTATTCATTTACCCCACTCATCAGTGTCTTCTTTCAGCTTTGTATGTCCAATATCCCTTTTTTTCTTTTTTTTCTTTTTATTTTTGGTATGCCCTATCCTATTTTAATGGTATACTGTTAAAATATACACAAAATTTTTTTGGATCCTTCTTAGCATTTTAATGTAAACAACCCCTTTTATTTCTTTGGTCTTTTCTCTTAGCCACTCATACCATTGAAAATTTCCACCAAACTCATTTTCTGTTTTTAAAAAGTAAAAATAAATATATAGGAGGAAAAAAACGAACAAAAAAAAAAAAATAAACAAAATTTTCTTCCTTTATAACTTAACTCATACCATAATAATCATCACCACCAACGGTGCGCGCTCTAAGGGTTGTTTGAAAAATTTAAATTTCTTTAAAAGAAGACGAGCTAGCAATGATCCACCTAAAAAATATTTTGGGGCTATGGAGTACTCTACATACACTTATATATATATATATATATCTGAAGTATATATTAAATACGACGTTAGAGAATTAGAATAGATATACAACAACAAAAACAACCCCTTGAAAAAGAAATTTACTAAAGTAACAATGGGGTGAAATTCTTTTAATGAGGACAAGCAGTTCAAAAACGAAACGAAAAATTTTTTTCTTGTATACTGATATCCAACTACCTCAAACCAAATATTTAACACCACCATCCTTTCGCGCATCTTTTTTTTTTGTCTTCTCATTTTGTCTATGCTCTCATCTTAGTATCCCTTAAGGACTTTTCTATATCAAAAAAAAAAAAAAAAATGGCAAATGAATTTTAAGATATTAGTGAGAAGTTCAATACTTTGTTTTTTTCTTTCTTTTCATTATTTTTACAAACTTCCTTGAAGTTTCAGTTTTATATTTTTCAAAACAAAAAAAGATAAAGGATGCTTAAGGGGTTGATGGTTAACAACATTTTCAAAAAACCAAAGAAAGTTGAAGTAAGGAAAACATAACAAATAAAATATAATTTTATTTTATTAAATATAAATGCAATGCAGAATATTAAATATAAGAAAAAGCTCTTAAACTTTGATTTCTTTGGAAGAAGATCAAGAAAATGTTTTTTAATTAAATTCATAACAAGTTTTGAGTATTATTTTCTATGTAAAATATTTCTTAGCCCTTTAAAAGGCTGGCAATGTTTTCAAATGAAGTTAGCTGAAAGAAAAAGAAAACGAATTTTATAATTTAAGTAACTAATTTTTAGATTAAGGATTACATTTTGTTTTATATAACAAATTTTGGAATTCGTCGATGATTTTTTTTTTTTGCTTAGGGTGCAAAAATTTTACTTACTTGTAATTCTTTAGAATAATTTATTTTGAATTTGTTTATTTTGATTTATTTTTAATTACAGTCAATACATCTTTGCTGCTATTTTATCTTAGATTAAATAAGTTCCAAGTTTTCAAAGTAAAATTTTCCGCACACATATTTAAGCTATTATTAATAATTTCATTTTTCTTAGCTTGGACTCTGTATATAAACCAAAGGCGAACATTTTTACTTTGATTTCATACTGATCGCCTTCAATTTTTTGGCTGACCACGATCAAATTAGTATAACCTTTTCCATTTCCTCTAAATTATTACTATTGTCCCAGAATATTCCAAATTTGATAGAGCCCTATCGGTTAGAAATAAAGACGAAAATCAGTAAGAAAAATGAAACAAGAATGAAGCTACATATTGTCAAAAACCCTGAAATAGTTCATTTAGAAATTTCTCAGCAATTTGAAGTCAATGGTTTCTACAATTTGTAACTTTTAAAAGATTACCTGTCATGGGAATTATTTATTTAAGTTACATATTTAATTGAATCAGAAATTAGATGTAGAATATCATATTCCTGGTTGAGAAACGCTATAAAAATAAAAACAAAATGCAATATTTCATTATGTAATCAAAACAAACCTGAATATATTTTCATGAGTTGAAATTTTTGAACCTACTCGACTTGAAAACTGCAAATTTTGGTATTTTTTGAACGTATTTTCATGTTAGACGACCTCCTCAATGCAAACTTTCGCGTATTGGAGGTAAAAGAGGCCCAAAGGAAGTTTATCTTATTTTGGTATACATTTGTATTCTTTAAAGAGATAAGACGCAAACACATTCACGTGTGGGAAAATCCCTGCAGTTAAAATTCACTCTCTGCGTATTTTTGTGAAGCATACTTGAATGCTGAAATTTAAAATTTAAACTTTCCAAAAAGTTCAATATTTAACATTACGATCAGATTAGAAATAACATGCATTAGGTTAGTTAGCGCTCTTGATGTACATACATTAAAACCGTTTATGCAGGAGAATATTTTGTTTTCTTCTTTAGTTAAATTTTCTATCCTTTATACAGAATATAGAACAGACACATAGATATAGATGTATATGATTGTATTGTATATTTATACACAAGAAATTGTTAAGCAATTTCCCTTATAATGAATTTTGAAGCAATTAAAATAAAAGAAATTTATTTTTTTTCCAACATAATTGATTTCAATAATTCAATTTAAGTAAAACTGTGGTTAGAGAACAACATAACTTCAAAACCAAAAACAAAAACAAAACTTTAAATGTCAAACAGACTTAAAAAATATTTTCCAAGTCCCTTAAAAATGTTGTGACATAAAACTATGTATTCTTTCACTTCCACTTTCACCTCCTTAAAAATATTTATTCATATTTTAATAGAGATTAGCCGCTGGGAATCTGTCATGTAAAAGTTTTCAATGATCAATTTCTCTTACAACGCGGATGGTTTTCAAAATTTAAATTTTGTTGTCTATAAACGGTGCTATATATTTACAAATCTGCACATATTTAAACGAACACATAGGAAAGATACGTGATTAACTTGGACTCCACTTGCTTTTAATAGTCATCAGTGCTTTGTATGCATAAATTTATATTTATTGGTGACAACTTGGAGTTCGTAAGTCATGCAAAGAGACGATTTTTAAACGCTGAGTTTAAGTGACAGTTCGTTAATTTTATAAAGTAAGTGTAAGTGTAAGTGTTAGTGCCATAAGTAGTGTTTTTTAGATAGTAAATTAAATAAAACTAATATTATATAACGTTTAATATATAAGAATTAACAAATTAAATTTTTCAGTGTCTAAAGTACAAATGGAGACTGAAAATAAAATGTATAAATTTGTATATAAATCCCTATATTTATTTTGTTGATAATTATTAATAAATACAATCCACAATATTTCACACTACTAATACAAACAAAACGATTGATAATACACTTTTACGCTGCAAGTAAGTAACCTAAAGTCGAACCTTTAATGAACTACTTTCGACGGAGTTATACTTTTTTTTTAAATTCTTTCAACCACTTTTTCCTTTAAATAAGTAAAAAGAAACAGTTTGAATAGTTATCACTTATAAAAATTATATAAGTAAAAACCATCCTTTTTTACAAATTTTTTAGAAAATTTTGTTACCAAAAAAATTTAAAGAAAAAATTACCAAAACTGCGGAATTTGTTTTAAATCTTCTTGTAAGTAACGCAATTTAAACAGGAAACAATTTTCAGATCAAAACAGTTTACATCCTTTTATATTTTTACCTTACAAAAAAAAACAATTTTTTTTTTATAACAAGGGCAACAAAAAAAAAATCTCTGATTCTTATACTAAATATCTATAAATAAAATAGGGACACACGCTTACGGTAAACACGCGACAACGATTAAGAACTCGTTTCCAAAAATTTCAACAAAAACTAACCCTTCACTAGATATTAACTGTAAATTTAACCACAAATCACCCCATAAACAAGTTTTCTACACATCATAAAATCTGATTAACAAAAAAAAAAGAAGAATTTAAGGAAAAAAATACTTATTGAAAAAAACTATATATATATAGTCGAAATAGGCCACTTGAACTTAAGCTGATAGTAGCTAACATAAATCCCGTTAACCCCTTAAGAAGATATCCTACGACTCCATCCGAAAATTCCTTTTTTAGGAGAACCCCTTTTTTTGTACATTTTCCTGTTTCTATTTAATTTCCTTTTTTTTTTCTTCATATATTTTGATAATTTTTTTTCATCAGTTCATGCCACCACATAGCACGTGTTAATCGAGTTGAACCCTTCGGTTTAAGAAAATTACAAGAAATTAAATCAAAAAACCCGAAGAAAGAGAAAAAAACTTCTTTTTTTATTAATATTTAAAGTGACGTACGCACCACAGCATCTTTACGCGCTTTTCGAAGTGTTTTTTTGTTTGCTTTGCTTTCTTTTAAATTTTTGTTTTTTTTTGTTTGGGTTTCGAGTAAAAATGCAGCTGACGGGGAAACTACCTGAAATATGACTAAAAAATATTATTATGTTTTTTTGTATATCTTTGCCTTTGACTATAATTTCTTTTTCTGATAAATAAAGGAGAAAAGGGATATATTTACAATAGATAAATACTTTACTAATAAAGAATTTAGGTTAGAAACATTGAATAAATTTTTATAAGCATAAATTTTAACAGGAAAATAATATCAAAAATTATTCTTCTATTGGGAGATATTTAAAATGAAAAATATTTTTACCTAATCAAGAATTGTTTTTGTTTTTATAATTAATTTTTAAATTTTTTAAATTCGAGTTTCAGGTTTTATCGAAGCGGAATAATTTTAGTAGTACTAGAAATGGATATTTTTGTTAATATTCGTTTATCTAGCAAGAAATTAGTGACGAATTATTAGTAAAAAAGAGTAACTTTTTAGTGAATTTCTAACTTACATTACTACCAAAGCTGCCATCTTGAATTGTTAATGTCATATTTTTACTTCTCCATTGATAAATTTCTATCTGGCTTACTCTTCGAAGGAAACAAACCATTAAGCATTTTTTTATACTCGGATAAATGCTTGACTTTGATCAGCCAAAATGGCTTTGATTGTTCCCACAAAAATAAGAAATTACATTAAAATCTTTATAAAATATTTCTAAATCTTAGCAGAACTTTTGTTTATATTTTCATTATCAATTTTTTCTAGTGCGACAGCTTTTGATATGTATTAATTATTAATTTACAAATAAATTAATTTTTATAAATCAAATTTTTTTCTTGATTTATCTTTTGTTATCCTTGTTGTTCATTCTGTAGACACTTATGATTGATTCTTTTAAGATTTACGAATGATTTATTTCTTTTAAATTGCCGTTGCTCAAACCGCGTTGTAAGAGTGGAAAAATGTAGGCAAAAAACCAACACTTTCTGAAGTCTAGTTATGAATGTACTCCAGTTTTGCGAGCGAATTATTAGAAACTTTGTAAAGATTTATTTAAATCAAAACTCTTAGAGCGTAAGCTGTTTGGATATGAATGCAATTTAATCAAAAAATTGTACGCAAAAAAAATTAACCATTTCATGGATACCGGTATGATTGTAGATAAATCTTGGGAACCAATTTTTATATACAATATTGTTGTGGAATTCACTAAAACATAAATATTGAAATTTTAATATATGACTGGAATCATAAATGAAATAAAGAATAAAGAGAACTTTTACAAATTATACTTTCATATATAATTAATGAACTAAAAAGAAAAAGAATGTTATATTCAAAGGGAAGAGAAAAATAAAGAATTTAATATTCACTTACAATCTAATA
The DNA here is from genome assembly GCA_947359355.1 of Acrocera orbiculus. Lineage (NCBI taxonomy): Eukaryota > Metazoa > Arthropoda > Insecta > Diptera > Acroceridae > Acrocera > Acrocera orbiculus. The sequence continues at coordinate 8,105,253 of OX375758.1, forward strand.
TCACGAAAATTAAAAATATAGGGCATCGAAGAATTGTGGTTCTCAAAGCGGTAGCAATTTCATTTAATACTATTATTTAATTTTTACTGAACTTTTTGAAGGATTAACACTTAACAATTGAATTAAGATAATACCATTTTACTGCTTCTTTGAAGTTTTTCGTTAATTTTATTTTTTATTGTAAATTGCATTCCATTGCAAAATCTCGATTGATTGATATTTTGCAATACAATAATTTGTAGGCCAATTTACAAATACTTTTTCAAGCAATTCTTTATTTTGATGTTCATCCATTTAAATCACCAACACTGTCAAAGCTATCATATGCAAAAATTATTATAAAAATTTAATAAAAATCATCAAACTTTCAGCACAATTATTGCAGGAACATTTTTAAGATTCTCTAAAACTATTTAGCTGTAAAATGAAAAATCCAATTAGTACCATTCTTTAAAACTCTCAAAACTAAACCTTACAGAAGTAATAACAAAATTCACCAAATAATCATTAAAAAACCAAATAAACAAGTATAAACTACTTCTGTGAAATGTAACAATGCAATCTGACTTGAATTAAAAATACATTGCTGAAACTGAGATTAAAACTAAATTAGTCTAAATAGTTTACATAAAACAGTGAGTCAAGAGTTGTACTAAAAATATCAACTTCGGGAACGATTATGAAAATGAACAAAATTGAGTTGTGTCTAAAAATTGTATCTCACTTACATTAAATTTGAAGTAAAATGAGTAAAAGCTTCAAAATATTTGGAAAATATATGTTAAAGACACGATTTTTATAACATCTCCACCCTAAAATTCTTTATCTTCATCACAATTTTGGTTAACTACCAATAAAAGCAACCCCCAAATTGATACTATAATCTATAAACTGTAAACGTTCTTACACCTTTTTCTCTTATGAATCATAAAATTTCTATATAGGTTGCATTGCTAGTATGACCCCAATTTCGCATAATAAAAGACGTGAAGATCTTCATTTTGGATGAAAGGTAAAACTATTTTTATATAAACACAAAGCTTTTTTATGTGTTGCCAAAAATTATTTAAAAAAGGAAATGATTTCTATAATTTATCCTTAAAATATCTCTCCCTATTTTCAAACCCAATTATATTCCTAAGACAGTTATCAAACTTAACAATTTCTAATAATTACTAAAAATTTAAAATAAAAAACAACAAGCACAAAAGAAACCCTTAAAGAAATTTTGTGCTGACACTAAATCTCCTGAAAACTCGTACTGAATTTAAAGTTATACAAAAAAAACGAAAAAAAAAACTGCTGACAGTACTTTTACTTTCTTCAACCATTCTGTCAAGTATTGGGATAAGAAAAACAAAATAAAATTCATTTTTCCTTAATCAAGTCCTTAGCTTAATAACCAATTCTTAAGTATACTGACTTTTTATATATGAAAGGATACAACAGTATTAGATTTATTTTTTGTCTTCCTCTATTCAAATTTTCGGGTTGATAATTGTTCATAGTAGCAACAACAACAACAAAATCAACATTAAAAGTAGATGAATCTCTCCTAACAAGAGCTACAAATAAACATCATGAATAAGGGGTAAGGGGTAAAGTAGTCATGATGAAAAAATAAAATTAAAATATCGATCACCCACAACCCCTTTGATTCTAGTCTAAATAAAAAAAAGAAAATTACTTGAAGTAAGAAAAGCAAAGAAAAAAAAAAATGTTGCAAAGGAAATCATCATTTACCCCCAAAAATTTTTTATACTTAAAAATTTCACCCCATGAAACCCGTTTCTTGTATATATATATATATATGCATAAATATAATTTCTTTTTTTTTTTTTCATTTCACTTGTGACGCTTTTACTTTTTTAATAGCATCGTGTTCTTAGGACTATACCCAGGATTCATTACTAAATAAGTGTTTGTGATCCTTAATACTTTCTAGCAATGCTTTTTCTTTTTCTCTCTATAAAAAAAATGAGGGTAGCTAAATTGATGGTGGTTGTGTTATAAGGGTAATTTTCATAAGAAAAATTAAAATAAATAAATTATGAATACTAAAAGGATATGACGTCAAAATATTAGAAAAATAAAAGCGAGCTAGAGAAATTTTTTATGGTAATTAAATAATTTTAATTAAAATTCTCAACAATTTTAATTATTTTCAATAATTGATCTGAGATTTTAATTTGAGGTTAAATTAATTGAAAGTGGAAAAGATAATTTTCTTTACTTTTTGAAAATAATTCTATGAGTGAGACTTTATTATAAAATTTTTATTGACCTTATTGTATTTAGTAATCTTATTTATTTGATCCTTTTTACATACATATATACTAGTAGGGAAATTTTTTCCAGTGTACTTCTGAAGCATGAATGTATGCATAACATATGCTAAAAAGAGCACTAATACAAAATTGAACTTTATTAAAGAATGAGAGCTAGTTTTCAGTCATAGTGCCTGATTCCTGAGAGAAAATATCAATGAATTTAGTTAAAAATACCCAATTCATAAAAATATGACTGTAAAATAGCTGTGATAACAATTTTTTGAATGATATATTAGTGCATTTTTTACTAGTTAACTTTTAAGCATATTTCAGACATGAATGGCTCCATGAAAAACTCACTCTTGAATGATTTTTCTATTTGCTTTTAGTCATGTTTTCAACTAAAGTATTTCTTAATAAATTTAAAATCAAATCCTATATTCTGTTAAATTTGACTTTGCTTACCAAAAAATACTCCAAAAGTCACATAAAGCTATAATTTTGATAATATTTCGTAAAGTTTTGACATTCATTTGTCAAAAATGATACAATTTGCAAAAATTACAATATGATATGATTTTCGAAATTTCCAAAAATAATTTAATCAATTAAGACATCAATGTGAGCAAAAGACAGTTTTTTGTTGGTTTCTTTGGTTTGGTTTTCATAAATATTTCAATTTTATTGTTAAAAACTTTTATTAAAGTGTATTTGAACTAGGAAGTAGGAGAGTAAAAAAAAAACCACTAAAATCATTAATAATAATTGAAAGAAAGGAAATTTTAACAAATTAAAAAATAACACATGTCTTAATTTATTTACCCTACATGAGTCGTTCAGAAGCCAATGTGGATAAGTCCAAAAAATTCAAACTGAGAAATTTAATGTTTCTTAGTGCATTCATAATACATAACACATGCAGAGGCTATTAAAAAAAGGGTATTTTGACCTACAAAAAATGAAAGTATGAGCAAATCCTTTTAAGACTAAGAAATATATTATATATTCTATTAAAATTTGCAAAAATCAGAAAATATGACTTATCCACATTATTACAATACAACGACAAAAATTTCGTATGAAAAATCCGTACAAAATTTCCGTCGTTGTATTGTAATAATGAGTAAAAGCTTCGGTGGAGAATGGGTATCACATATAAAACTCAATTATTTGTTTAACCTTTTTGCAATGCATCATAAAATACCAGAATTTCTTCACTTAACAACAAATAAACAAGCATCCTAAAATTAAAACCATACTTTAAGTCTTTTTATTTCATTATCCTCATTATCAATTGATATTCACTGACACTTTTTTCAAAAAATTCTAATTAAAAATGTCCTTAGATCAAACGAAAACAATAAAAAATCAAATATCTTTAGAAAAAGCTTTAAGACTTAAGCCAAAGATTTTCCTTACAAAATTTGCCGCCATACAATCAGCACTAAAAATCTTGCGGTCCTTTGTTAATTTCTTAAATCCTTTAGATCCGGTATAGGTGAAATTTATTTTGATTAGAAAAAAAGGGAAATACATAAAGATTTCTAAGGATGCTGTCAATTTTCTTGATATAAATATATTTTCAGATTTAGTTCCGCATCCTTCAATGAATCCGATTTATGTTATACAATAACAGGATTTAAGAACCTTAAATAAGAGGGTGTAACATTGAATTTCATTTTATTTGAAAAAAGAACAAATTTATGAAAACAAAATTTTAAAAATGAGAAGAAAAAAAATCATCTGTAGGTCATCTGCCAAACTGTAGAAAAAAATAGTTTAAGGACTATTGATTCAGTTTTTTTTTTTTAAAATCTCTTATGATTTTGTTTATTTGTTGGAAATGGAAATATTTATAGTTTTAAATCAATCTAATGTTTATTGATTTCTTTTTCTCTTTGCGCCACTCTCAAATCCAAATTTGAATAGTCTAAAAAATTAAAAGAGTAATAGTTTTGGCCAGAATAAAATCAAGAAAACAACAAATAAACTAAAAGCCTTAAACCTAGCTTAACCAACTCCATCTACATACGAAATAATTATATTAACATCTGGGATAATAACTTCAGTTCTAAATCATGATCCAAATTTATTGGCTAAGTCCAAGAAAAATACATTCAGACAGACAATTTTGATTAAACGTAAGCCTGGAAAGAAAACTTCTTAATTTTCGCATTCTTACCGCATAGGAAGAAAATTTAAGAAAAGTGTAAAACCTGTTCAGCTTTTCTAAGATTTCATGAGATTGCAATAATAATAAGTGTCATCGGGCCTCAAAAAATTGTGGCCATTATATCGGATTTTGGGATTGACACTTCATTTCAATGAGATCTTTTGAGGAGTGCTATAAATTCACAGGTTATAATACACATTTTATTCCTAGAAAGTATAAAAAAAAATGAAATTTCTTAAATCTGATAACAGCGAATTGATCATTAATCATCCTAAAACTTCTTCCAAAACTATTTTTCTAACATAATTACACACGATGTACCCTCAAATGCTTATAGCTCCTAAGAAAAGTTTCTTATCAAATAAGAAGAATAGTGACAAGGTTGAGATCAAACTTATAATCCTTCTGTTTACTAATATGCTTGCTTCAACGATCACTCTCCAACTCTCCAGCTTGGTATGGTGTTCGGTACATTAATTTTTACCTGTTGCTTTTATTCTGTAAAGAGTTTGATTTTGCTGGATCAGATGGCAGATTTTAGCTCTCCTTTCCTATTTTCAAAGATATTTAACATTGTAACTGAACAAAAAAAATCAGCCATAATTTTTTTTTTCGGATAAGTCTACGACATAGATGTTTTAAATGATTTGTGATGACTGACCACAAGTTTTTTACCAGTCATAACCAGCTTATTATATTTTAAGAGCATTTTGCCACTGGAGTTACACAATTCCTGTAAATTATTCTCAAAGTATTGCTACAAAGTTATATATTTCGTAAGGAAAAAATTATGGAATTTAGTAAAGCTGGAGTTCAGCTCAACTAAACCAAAGTTCAAACTGACCTAGACTTGAATAACTGGATTTCCCTATCAGCTACTTATTTATAGTCCTTTTTTGTCAGCTTATTCTACTTGATCTTATTTCCTTGTTCCTTTATTTAAAAGTCATTAAAGGATTAGAACTGCTAAAATCCTCCAGTATTTTTCTCATAATCAAATGCTTAATACTAAACAAAATATATTTGAATGATTCAATTTAAATAAAATACTAATAATAGAAATTATTCCATTACATGTTACATAAATGACTAAAAAGGATATCCATGTGATAAAGTTTCAAAGTCATGTCATGATTTAAATACCAAGCTATTATTAACATTAAGATATGGTCATATATTACTATCTTCAAGATAATAAAATTAATTAAGTTGTTAATTTCCAATTAAGGATGCTACCTACTTACTTTATTTTTATTTTATTTATTATAGACATCTTTTTTATTAGAATAGGATTTGATATCTTACATTTATCTATAAGGAAAAACAGAAACAAAAATATTCTCATTACTATTTTGGTAAGTTTAAATCAAGCATTCTTTGGATTATTTCTTTTTGGCTTTTCTTCTACAAATTGTTAATCAAGATAACATATCTTACTACCTTTCTTGTACACGCAAAAGGTTTATTTGGTTTCCTTATTTAGTTAAAAAGTTTATGATTAAGGGATAAAATATATCGTGACGTTATTAAGCATGATATAAATTTCTATGGTTAGAAAAGCTCATAATTGGCTTATTGCTTTGGCTAAATTTAAATGTAAATATATATATATTAAGAAACTAAAAACAAAATTATTAAATCACAACAATTTTTAATCTGAAAATTCTATTAAAAAAATTTTAGCTTAAAAGATAAATCAGAATACCAAAAAATCCATTTACCCAAAAAATTCCTAAACTAAAATTATTAATAGAAGTCAACAGAAAAAAGCTTTCAGGTACTTCTTTTGTTAATACATAAAAGAAAGGCTCTGCACCCATTAAATATGAAATCACCTTTGAAATGTGTCATTTAACAGTAAAAAAAAGTGGCAAGTCATTAAATGTTGCGAACGCGTCGTAGCTGTCATCACCCCTAAAAAGAAAATTTTCTCTTGTCTTATTCTCTGTTGTCATAAAACAAAAAAAGAAAAAAGAAGACAAAATAAAAACAAAACAAAATATATACATCCTTCCTTAGGTATGATGGACCCTTAATAATATCTTTTGCTGGGCTTTTGGTTAATGGACTTTCGAAGTAAACAAAAAAAGATTCAAATGCAAAACAAAAATTATTTTGATTTTTCTTTTGTTATATTCTCTTTCATTATTAATAAAAACAAAATGTACAAAAAAGGAAGTGTTTTTTAAAAAAGAAATTGTCTTGAATAATTTATTTAAAATAAAAAAAACAAAAACGATATGATTATCTTTGATTGGGTAAAAAGGAAAGTTTTATAAATTTCATATTTTAGGTTTTTGAGTTAAATTTTTATTTTAAGGAATTTTTGAAAACAACATTTCACACATATTTAAATAAATTTTTGTAAACTTTAATTTTAAATAATAATTTTGAAACTGAAGTGTAGAAAATCAAAAATTAATAAAATTAGTTGATTTTTCAAAACATTATTTCCAAATATTTTAGATTCTCTCTAAAATTGATCAAATCTGTCTTGATTCAAATAGGCGAAATTTTGATATTATGAATGCTTACTAATCTCTTTATGATATCAGATTTGATTTACTTAAAATAAATATAGTAGAAATATTTTAATTAAACTACATTAAGACATTTTGAAATCAAAGACATCATTACCTCAAAACTGCAGCGTATGTTGGGGATTGAATAGCGTTCAGTTTTTATGATTTTTAATCGAAAAAAAAAGTATTTTCGTAAGCTCTGTATCTAAATTTCTAGATTTTCAATTTTCCATGGTCAGAAATGAGCGAACTTTCTACTGCAATGGGTCAAATAAAAATCTACAAAATTTTCCGGGGCCGCATAAAAAAACCACAAAAAACACGTTGACTGCTTTGTAAGAAAGTCTCTGTCAACCAACGCGTATTAGTAATATAATATATCAGTAATATAATGCATAAAGGGCATCTTTTTGGAAAATCTAATTATCCAAGAAAGTGTATGAGATTGCAACAACAATAAAAAAAATAAATCTTAAAAAATTTAAAGAGTTATAAGCTCTGAAATTATTAGGACTAACTGATAAAGAAACTCAAGCATAATATTGCCATCGGAAAAAATTCTTCTGGACAAAGCATTAGACGTGCTTGCAAAATATGCTACAAAAGACTCCATACGGACCGATCAAAAGTGCGAACAAATATTTATAAAACCACAACTTTTGATAACGCGGCCTAATCAAGATGTTATCAGGATGTCTATTGGCAATATTTCGGAGAACTTTATTTTGATAGCGTAAAAGAAAACTTTTATTACTTGTGTTGGCATAATCCCAGGACTAAATGCTAAACGTCCAAACTGGCTTTAAGGGGACTATTCACTATTAATTTCCAAGTTGTCAAATGGTTCTCTCATCCCATGAAGCTATACATGTTTAAATTTTTACTCAAAAATGGGCATTTCGAGAGAGCCATTTGTAGAATTGGAAAAAATAGTTAATAGTCCCTATAAATGATTGACTAATGTTTTCCTTTCTGTCAAATTTTTGATATCATTAAATATCTTTATCATGTGTCCTGCATTAAGAACTTCCTTGATTACTGGCACAGGAGGATGCAATATTCCAATTCCATGTAAAACACATTTAGAGCCATTAATGTCAATGGAACTATTACTTTTCGAAATATTTTCCTGTAGCAGCCCGAGCCCTGCAGCCCGAGAATCCAGTTTTATATCAATTTAGCTAATTTTATTCTTAAATTTTGTTACAAGATTGAAAACCATACTAAAACTTCCTTCACTTGGTCAAAGTAACTATCAGGTACAGTTTTTTGAAACCAGAATAGCTGATACCCATTTCTAAACTGTACCTAAATTTCTACGGTAGGACGTACATCTTCTGTTTTGGAAAATCCGTTTTTAAATGTCTCCATATAATTGATTATCTTTTGAGGTATTATCAATATCCAAACAGCTTCATACCAGAAAACTGAAAAGAACTATTTTTTAACAACAAATTTTTAGCCTCTGTTTTTTGCACTTAGATATGAAATCCTAAAGTTTTAATATATTTTTTAGAATCAAAAAAACTAAAATTTTTTAATTTAAAATAATTGAAAAATACAATTAAATATATTTACTGCATTTTTCTTTAACAAAAAGAAAAAATATTGGAAGAAGAAAAATAATACTCCGTTAGAAATTTCAAAGAAATAAAATCTAAACAATTAAAGACCTCCAGTGATCTTTACTAAGTGCTCAATTGTACAAAAGAACGTCCTGTCATACCTTTAAGAAACCCTTCTAAAACCATATTTCATGGTCATTTAGTGATCCTTATAGGAATTTACAATGAGGTAAGATCAGATCATTGACAATAATTCTATTTGTCCAAAGTAAGGAGCAAATTCTTTTGAATTTCTTATTATTGTATTTTGTTATATTTATTTTTTTTTTTTTTTTGCTCGATTAATGATGAGTGTCCTTTTGCAAGAAATCCCTTTGGACTCAAGGAAAACATAAATAACATAAAAATTGTACAATTGATAGTGAAGGAAATGGTGACATTGAAAAAATATCACTACTTTGATAGAGGATTGAAGACAACAATAACAACAACAATAGAAAAAATACGAATAAATATATATATACATATATATATATAAATTTTAATTTTTTTCCACTTTGTACGGTCAACAAAAGATTGTCATTTTATGCCTAGAATTGATGTTTGTGCAAGGATAATGCACCTGGGATAGCTTCCTACATAGACAATTTTTTAAAGAGTTCAATAAAAAAAGATTTTTGATTTTTTATTGTTATGCCCTAAATTTTTTTAAGAAGTACGAAATGAGGTGGTGCTAAGGGTTGGAATTTATAAGTGTTTACGGATTTAAAATTCATGCTCAATATACGGTATAAGCTTGAAGATGTTTTTCTATAATAAAGGGCCATTTTCTAAAAATGAAAGGTGATAATTATAGCAATTTATGTGTTTTTTTTGTCATTTGTAAACTGTAAATAAAATTTTCTTGTGATTAATTAAAATATTTTCTTTTTATACTTAAGATCTGAGTACACTTAACATTTTGTCATTCCGTCTTTAATGACGTTTTCAGATAGCCTTAAATCTTATTGGCAAGACATACTTAAAGGCTCGAAAATTGTATCTAGAATAACATATGGTGATGAATATGGGGCACTATTAAGTGTGATTTGAGTTACAAAAGAGCATTAAGTATGAAAGAATGCCATAATCGTCTTGAAAAATATGTTTTTACAATTTATTACACTAACTAAGGACACCAATTATGCTTTTAAACAGAATAATATTCCTATTCATGGTGTCAGTACTAATAAAAAATTTTTGAAAAATAAGAAATACTTATTCCAAACTTAAGTTCCATAGAGAATTCGTAGAACTTTATCATGAGGATAAAAATATTTGGTAATAACTAACATTGCTGATTTTAAATCAATAATTTTAATAGCGTTGAGCTATGTAACCAAAAGGATATAATAAATTAAATAGAAACATTAGTTGTTTGTAATTAAGAAAATGATAATAGAAGAAAGTATGAAGCCATTTTTTTGTTCTTGTTTATAATAATCATCTCTATTTGAATAAAACTATAAACTATACACTAACAATTTTTCATTTACTTGTGCTTCTTTGTTATATTATTATAAGGAAGATGGATATGTCTTATTATAGTATTTGTTTTTTATGGTAGAAGTCATTTTTTGTTTTGTAATTTTTTACTTAGCTTTCAGTAATTTTTACTAATTTTTAGATGCTCTGATCATTTTTTATAGCACTCTATTTTCCTAGCTACAAAACTTGATTTTAATTTCATTTTGGAAAGCAAAAACTATCTTAAAAAATAGTTGAAAAGCACTTTTATATAATTAAATATTTATTTAATAAATTATGTAAATAAATGAAATGACAGCATTTTACTTTATTGCCAAAAAAAATTCTTAAAGAAACTTTAAAATCTCAAATGTTACATGAAATTAACCACCAAATACATTAAACTAATTCAAATTTTTTGAATAAAATTCATTTTTTAAATACTATCAAATAGAATAAACTGTAGCAACATTTTTTTTTTTTTTTTTGTAAAATCAAGTTAAAAAGTAAAATTTCAGCTCAACCTCAATGTAAAAAAAGGAAACCAAATATTTTGTTCAATTCATTCAATTGACCTGTCCATATGCTCTTCTTAAATTGCATTCGATATTATCTTTTTATCCTTTTGCAATTTATTTTTAAGGGTATCACGCCTATATTTAACGATACATAACCTTATGTTCCTTTCTATTTTTTTTTATATTTTTTAACTTAACATTTTTGTTGTTAGTATATTTCTAAAATGTATTCACCACCTGCCATCATACCCTGTGCTATACAGTTGGATAATTTTCATACAAGAATTTTTCGTCATTTAAAACTCTTTTAAGATGAATCCTTGCATAACAAAAGGCGTAACGAAAGATGCTATCCCACATATATACTAAAAACTGGTATTAATTTTGAAAGGAACCAATCATCTCAGGTAATAAGTCTATGTTCTTCATCTCAATTTTCAATTCCTTTCTTAAATTTTGGTTTTTCAGTTTTACTATGTATATATATCCCAAAATAATAACTAACGCAAATTTTTAAAAAAATGTTAAAGGATCTAATTTAGATTAATTGTGATTCTTATAATAAAAAAAGAAAACAATGTTTAAATTCCTTTATGACGTTTTATGTTGATACAATATTTAGGTGTAAGGAATACGTATAAAAAAATTTGCAAACCAAACTAAATTAAAGAAATTTCTTTGTTTTCAACAATATCAGAGAATTTAAGAATTTTTAAAACAAAATTTCTGATAAAAAGTTTTATATAATCAAAGTTTTCACTTAAGGGGAAGGTTCGGTATTTAATTTTTTTTTCCATTTCAGTTTTTTATATTTTACATTGATGTTTAATATCTTAAAAATATTGTGTCAAAATTTCAAATAGATCGGAGAAAAATTAACGAAATTATGAGCATTTAAGCATCCTTTACTCTAGAGCAAAGAGTGATTGAGCAAAATTTTAGAGCGTTTTTCTGAAAATTTGTATCTTCGAAGTCGCTGTTCACGATATTTCAAAATCTACTGAATCAATCATTTTTAAATTTTACACACCACTTTTTTACGTATTTTATCAATTAATGACTAGAGCTTTCTTTCTTTTTTTAATAATTATTAATTTGACCATAGCAAATATGTCAATTTTTTAACCGAAAATCAGTATTTTGAATTTTAAAAGCTACCAAAATTTAGAAAAATCGGAAAAGAAAATCAACGCCTCGTCATTACCTTAAAAAATATTTCCTTTGATAAACAAGTATTGAATTTTTGGTTTAGATAATTATGTTGCGAGTAATGGTGATCACCGGAAAACAACTTTTTTTTTTTGAGGTGTCTCCAGATATTTGCTTGCCACTCGCTCGCTTATTATTATTTTGAAAAGAAAATTTGGAAAAACATTGTTAAAACGTTGTGTTATTCTATAGAAATCAATTAAGTAAACTAGAAATACCGTTATTGCAAAGAGAAATTTTTAATTTTTAATGAATTATGAATGAATAATTTTAATGAATAAATTGAACCTCCCCCTTAAAATATAAGTAAAAATTTCTTGCACACTTTGCTGTTAAAACAACTACTTGCAAATGAAAATTTACGTTTTAATAACTTTTAAGGTTAATTTTATTTTTATTTCCATTACATTGAGGCATTTGTTTGCTACTTTATAAATCAGTTTGCAAGACAACACTCAACTTTTAATTTTTCTTAAATGGATTTTTATCAAATAATTCTATACACTTCTCAGTTGTTAACTTTTTTGCTTATCCTGGTGATTTATAGTTTAATCTAAGTGGCAACTTTAAAATAGAGTAAACCAATTTTGATATATTTAATCAGCTGGCACACCTTTTGACAACATTATTTTTTCATTTTTAAGTAATGTACTCTTGGACTTGTAACAGAAGGGTGCATAATTTTGATGAAAAAACACTTTTTTCTTGTTTATATGCTAACATTTTTCTAGAATTTTTCGCTTCAAAAGCACTAATATTGCTTATAGTACCTGAATATGGTTAATCTTTCTAAAAGTACCCACTTGATAAGCAAAATATCATGAGCATCTTAATATGAAACATCCGTATGCAAAATATGGTATTTATTAATTGGATTTATTAAGCAAAATTCTTTGCAAACTTTATTTCTTTTTTCCTAAAACCTAAATTTAAGCACGTCAATTAAAAACTCTTACTTAATTATTAATTAGCCTTTTTTTACAGTCAAAGTTCTAAGCTTTGATTTTATTTAAACATAATTATACTTAAATTTACGTTTCTAACCATTTGATAAAAATCTTATAGCTTTATTCTCTTTAGTGATATTCAAAAATGTATTTGGTTGTTGTGTTCAGTGATTTTAAGTTGGTTGCTGTGAATTTTTTTTTTCATTTTTCCATTATAAGAAAAATACACATCAAAGAATTCCCAAAATGAAGTAATTTTAATTTTAATTTTTTCACTTTGTTTATTTTTGACCTGGTTTTAGAATTTAATTTTAATTTTAATAATTAGTTTTTTTCTCAAAAAACCTCCAAAAGATTTAATTGATTTTGTCCCTTGAATATTGTAATACTTGAATTAAAAAAATAAAAGGAATCCTAAAAATAATATTTCTAAGTAAAATTGGATCATAAAGCTAGGACCTTCAATTTCATTTTTTCAAACAACAAAGAAAAATAAAGCTTTGATTAGTTTTCTTCCTTTTTTTTTGATCTACTCAAACTTCAACAATTAAAAATTACCTAGAATTAAGGAATATATTTTACATTTGTTGCCGTTGCTATAGATAAAATTCTAGGAAATTATTAAAATAAAGGTAAGCTTTCTATTTGAGATAAGGTACACACAGGAAATGTATTTGTGCGTAGGATCTAGGATAACTACTACTTTGAAGTTGCTTTCTGAAGTTATTTTTACTTTCAAATATTTAAAAAGACTTGATAAATAAAATAATAGCAACAACAAAATTTTTAAATACGTAACAAGCTGTTTAGGTATATTTTTGGTAAATTTTTCCACAAAATATCTTTCATATATTTTTTTTATAAAATTTTCATTGTAAAATGTGTTGTTAATTTAAAAAAAATATTATAAACTATATAAAGAATATTTCCAGGAAAAATTTTTATGTGTTAGATTCAAGATAACCTTTTGCTATATTTCGTTTGAATTTATATACCCACAAATATAAAAATGATGAATTCTTTTTTAACAAAAAATCGTAAAATTGTTTATTTCCGTTAATAGGTTCTTTTCTTATTGGAAAAAACTAAGCTTTCTTTTAAAATTTAAATACTTAAAGCTAGAAGAAAAAATGAAACCTCAAAAATTAATTTACACTATTTAGAGGAAAGTATGAAAAGTACACAAAGGATATTTGCTTCTAATTATATAAATATTAGATCGTGGTTCATATCAAAATAACTTTAAGCTACTTTTAATCGTGTAACTTTATAAATGACATAAATTTTCATGGGCAAGTGTCAATTTATGGTATCCAATGAGTCGAGGTCTGTTTTGATATGTTTACACTATAAATTTCACTACAGTTTCAAAAGTTTCAAAATTTCATGACGTCTCATCTTTTTAGTCTTTCTTACAATAAGAATAACAACTTCCAGCCTCGTGTGATACCGCGGGATCGATTTCTCACAAATCAAAGACATCTCTCGTCACTGAAAGCAGCTTGAAGTCACTTTCATGGAGTCCTCAGCCTTAAGCTGACGCAGACCAAAGAGACAACTGCAGGGATAGTAGCGGCTACAGTTGCTGATTCAACTATTTTTGCTGGGTGTATCAAAATCTGGTTTTTAAATGTAAGCAACCTATTTAGTTAAATATTTTTTATTATTGTTGATTAGTATTGTTTTTGCTCATTAACAAATATTACTACAGTCTAAAATTTAAGCGAAGATATTTAAATGATTTAGATTCTGAGTCTTTCTAAATTATAAAATAATCAAACAAAAATTTATACTTGTTTTGACTTCGCCTTTGATAATAGTGGCGGATTTAGGCATAGGCCCTGTGGGCCCGGCCTAGAGCGGCAAAGTACTCGTTCTGAAGCCTTATGAATTGGAAGCCTTCTGAAGTCTTATTAAATAAAATTAGGAAATTAGAAACTGTATTTTTAGCTATTACATGGAATACAATATTAAATCGTTTCAATGCAGTTAACTTGAAACTTCAAAATGTGAAAATTGTTATAACTAATATCCTGTAATTATACAATTCTTTAGTTAAATTTTTAGGAGAGTTGCGTAATGATACATCCCTTATTAAGAATTATGAGAAGAAGGCAAGAAATTTAAGCAAGATGGTGAACTACTCTTATGATTCTAAACGTAAAAAAACGCAAGGTTCATTTTGATGAAAGTCAAAGTGGAAAATTTCAACCAGAAAATGGATCGCATTATTTCAGAATTAGAATTTTTAATCCCATTTTGGATCATTTAACTGTAGAATTAAATCGTCGTACCAAAGCATGTACTAAATTAAATGATAGTTTTGCTTTTTTAAGTCAATCGACCGAATTAAAATCAAACGAAATTGCTCAATCTGCAAATAATTTAGTAAAAAAATATCCAAATGATTTAGAAGATACTCTACAAGAAGAATATATTCATTTAAGTGAGTATTTATCGTCAATAGTGAAAAAACAAAAAGCTTTTTCATTCTTGGAATTGTCTACTTTCTTACAAGAAGTGTATCTAAATGTGGATATGACAATACATATTTTTCTCAGCATTCCAGAGACTAATTGTTTAGGAGAACGTTCATTTTCAACATTAAAACGCGTGAAAAGTTATTTACGATCAAATACCGGCCAGGACAGGGGAAATGGGCTAGCCATACTAGCAAAAATGGATTGCGAGAAAATCATTATTAAGTTGGCGAATACAAAAGCAAGAAAAAAGTGGATAAAGTAGTAATTTTTTTCATTTCAAAAATAATTATTTGTATTGAATTAGTAATTAATTAATCAATATAAGCACTGTGAATGTTATGAATAAGCACAAATAATTTTTTATTTTGAATCCTTACTTAGATAATTAGAAATTATTTTGAGCTGGGGCATTTCAACTGTTGGGCTTAAGGGCGCTACGGCTACACTCATAAATCCGCCACTGTTTGATAGGAGTTTTATTAGTATCGCCACCATTGATATGCAGATGCTCAATAGATCTCTGAAAACTAAGGCTAACTTCTAAGAATTTGGTTAATATTATCATGTTTTCAGGTCTTTAAATCTACACAGAAAAAATATTTTCTCCAAATCGTATATACACACCAATTTGTTTAAAGGAAAGTCACTTAGGTCTGCGTTAGGCTTTAATCTTATAAGTACAACACACGTATTCATGCTATTTTACGTTCACAAATTATCTAGAATGCAATCTCAACAAACATTATGGTCCCCCTACACACTCTATAATATATGTGACCAGTTTTCACGTACTTTATGCAAATAATGAAAAAGGATTTTGCACGTATTCGTGTTGTATTTTGTTTGCGTGTAAATTTTTTTTAATGCATGAAATTATTCATGAGTAGTTTTTCGGAAATTTTCAAATAATATAAGTGCCACTTTGCAACTTTTGGAGTCACTAAAGTCAATACCGTCTTCCTTGATTGCGTACCATGTAAAACAGTTTTTCTACACGGGAAAAGAATGATACACTAATATGATATGAAAGTCGATGTGAAAAGGTGATTAGCAAATGATACACAGTGAAATTACTTAAATTGTGATGGATAAATGAAATAACAAGCGGCAAATTTAGCTTTATTTTTATTTTATTTTATCCATAAAATAAATAACTTGCTGTCTAGTATGTAATAGCAGAATTATGTATGCTAAATGCTTAGAATATAATTATTGTGCGTCTTTTTTCTATTATATGGCACATGCTATGTATTAAATTCTTACAAGAACAGCAATTTTTAGATTGTACTGTACCCTACCCTACCTTAAATGTTTTGATTATAATTTTTGAAAATAATTAACAATATTTATGTAATAATCATCATAAAATAAAATTTGTACATACCTAATAATCATCAGCCTTCTCTCATAAAATTAAATATTCACTAAAATGCCCATCTAGTACCCCATCTTATACTCTTAATCTGTATAATTTTATAAGTGTGGCAATTATAACTTTAGCCCTTATATTTTTCATTAAGCATTATTGTTACATTATCTATGAAATAACCAACAAATTATTTGATATCTCCTCCTACGTAAATTTTTTTAGTAAAATCATCTAAATAAAAACATATTTACATCAAAAGTGAAAAAAACTTCCCCACACCATTCAAATCTATTCAAAAATCGTAACATTTCGCAATTGAAAAAATAAAAAAAACGATACAAGAATTTATATGCCTAATGTGAATGCAACTAGTGTCAGAGACACACATATATATGTAAATCATTTTGCCGGAAGTCAAAAATCCTTAAAAAGTATGATAAACCCAATTTTATTCAAGTATTTATTTTCATCATTTCACATTTCTACCCATATTGTGGGTGGCAAACCTAGCATATGTGTGTATATATATATACTTATGTTTATAATAAAAAAGTTCGCATCCTTGCGATGCTTTTGTGGTTAAATTTGATGTGGACCAAATAATTTTGCTTTTAAACTCTAAAGTTTAAGCTATTCTATTTTTTTTTTTCGCTCAATTTGACGTTTGTTCGAGTTCGTAATTGATGTATTGGACAATTTTTCGCTATTTGAACTACAACTGTTTTCCCTTTGGAGGATATTTATTTTTTAAATCGATGATATATACATTTAGGTAGATTGATGCCTTATTAGGGACACTAGGGTTCATCAATATTTCAATGATATCCTGAGAGAGTTCGTTTTTTTATTTTTGTTTTTTTTGAAATTTTCAAAGTAGATACATTTATTTGATCCTTTCGCATGTTATTGCTTATCAGCTTGTAGAAAACTAGAATTAATGTTTTTCCTACAGTCATGAAAAACTCTAACCATGACTAAAAATTCGTTAATTTATTGGAATTTAAGCTTTAAGCTAGTAATAAATGGTTAATATTGTTAACCTCAATATTTTTTTAACATTAATCGTTTAATTGTTAAGTACGCTTTTCACTTATCTCATTGATTTTCTGTGCGTAAGAAGCCGGCACCAAAGCTATTAAATAATAATTAAAAAAATAAAAAACTCAAAACATGCTCACATTTTAATCGTTTCTTAAAAAATTTGTTCACATATTTTTGGAAGGGTTTTCAAAAAAATAAAAACATGAATAAATCGCACTATCAATATTAACCATTTATTACTAGCTTAAATTTCAATAAATTAACGAATTTTTATTCATGGTTAGAGCTTTTCTTCAACTTGGTTTGGAAAATTTTTAAGGCTCTTTGAAAAATATTTGCAGAACTTTAGATGAAAAGACGAACCAAAAAGTTTATCGTATTATATATACCAAATTGAATTATAAAATATTAATAATAATTTAACAAAAAATTATTTCATTCTTCATAAATCTTATTCTTTTTTATCATACCCTATTATAGCCTTAAAACTAGGAAGGCTAACGAATATTTTATTTTTATGGTAAAACTACCACTTTTTATAATCTTGTCTTGAAAAACAACAATTAAACGCCTCTAAGTATGCAATATATTTAACAGGCCCCTGAAACTGTGCAACTATATGTAAGATAAACTTTTAACCAATTTCTAATATTTAACATGATATCTATATAGTTAAACGGCAAGCACTTAAATGTGTCCACATTTTTTCTCGGTTGATATACACGCAAATTAGATAAAGATTATATATTTGCGCAGCCCTTGACAGAGAGATGTGTAGAATATCAATTTAGTTTATATCTTTCACTTAATTATACATAAGTAAAAATATAACAAATATTTCCTTTAATTTTGACACTCATTGACAGTTTCATTCCTTACTTAACGAATCTTTGCTGAGGGTCTACAAAAAATTCAATCTCATAGCAAGAAAATGTTACTAACTGCATTGCTAATTGAAAGCGCAATTTGTATCTTGACTGACATTTAATCATATGTGATTTTAATTACTCTACATTTCCTCTACATCTACAAGATTCTATATATTTTTACGTTAGAAATATTTGATATTTAATTTTAGGTGTTATACATTAAATAATTACAATGCTTCACCGAAGAACTTTAACAGATAGAGTAGAGCAAAATCACGATGTAAATAGAAAAAAAATTAATCGTAGTAAACAAGTCACTAAAAGCCCTATCGGTAATCCATTAAATGAAATAAATTTTTTTACCTTGAAATATTCATATAAAAGTGCGTTAAATTCCGTTCCGCGATATTTTGAATCCTTGAACCTTGGAGAAATGAATCAGCTTTGTTCATTATGTTGAACAAAACATTTTAAATCTGACATTACTAATTGGGATAAAAACATATTCATAAGGGGATAGTATTTTCATAAGGAGAAAATATCTTTGCCTTCCTTATCTCAAAACTCATACTTTCGAAGCCTTTGTGAAGGTATTATTTCAACAGGCCCTGTGGTGAAGAAAGACTAATGATAATTAAAAATTCATAAGTCTACAAAAGAAGTAATTTTTAGGAACTCCCATAATTTTAGAATGCGGGAAATTGTATTATTGTATTATTAATATTATTGTATTAAAATATTAAAGAAAATTTTAGCTTTGATAAAACCTCCTAAAGTTGGGAATAGAAATTTTACTTTATGTATTCCTGAATCCACTTACTCAACAACTAACATATTTAGGCTTAACTGACCCTAACTTAACTGTCTGAAGAACTCGACTCCTCTCGCATTTCACAGTTTTTTTATATGCTTTGCTTTCTAAGGGTCTTTGCCTATTGAGTTTTCTCATAGGTCCCTTTAATCATAATTCAATTTTATACTATAACTAACAAATCCTTAAAATATTTTTAAGATAAGTACGTACAGCGTTTATTTTGTCCTAGAGAGCAAAAAATTTCGGGTGGTCAATTCAAAAACATGTCTTTTCAGTTTTTCATCATAATTACGATAAATATATATTCTTAAATGAAATATTTATCAATTAATTCATTAAAATAAAATGGTCTAGCATAAAATCCTGTGAAATTCATTTTACGGCTTTAAACAGCATTTTTTTCTAAAACAGAATAGGTTATAACCTAATTAATTTTAAATTGTTACATTTGAAACTTGAAAACCATTTTTACAAAACATTAAGTATCAATTTTTTATAAACAAGTAAATCATCCTTTTTAGCCAAAAATCTACCACTTATCTTCAAATACTTACCATATGCACAAAAAACAGGCAATTTTTTGTTAATTTCATGATTAGTTCTTAAAGATAAATGGATGAAAATTGAGGGGGGTTAGAAGTGATCATTTCCCTTAGTGCTGATTGTTCAAAGTTATTTTTAATTCAAAAAAGAAAAAGAAAACATTTTCCCAAAAAATTATACTAAAAATTATCCTTCTGATGAAATGTTATTCCCAGAAAAAATTTAATTCAATCAATCGTAAATTTGTTTAACAATTGAAAATCAAAAACCATAAAAATGTCATCAATACTCAAAGAATTCTTATCAACAAATCTATTATTGTCCAAAAAAATCATCCACCTTCATTGACTATAAAAATAGATAACCTTTAGATTGGCTCAAAATATTATATCAAAAATGTTGTTAGCTCACCTGAATTCAATTCATCCCTTACAAAAAAAAAGTCTAAAGCCATGGGATGCAAATCATAACAAGATTTTGCGATTGTTCATCTAACCGTACACAGTTGTTTCCGTATCCATATCAAGGGGACTCAAAATTTGTAAGCACTAAAAGTATAAATAAATATGTAAGCACATATGTATATAAATTTATGTATTTACCAAATAAAATAAAAAAATTACTTCAATAATTCTAAATTCGATAGAAATTTTGATATAAATGGAAAATTTTATGCAACAAGGAACGTTTTATTCATTCTACCAAATCAAATGTAATCTTTAAGGTGTCGTTAAGGCTTCTTAAAATTTAGAATGTCCAAGGATTTTTTTATTTAAAATATCTTTGTCAATAATTTTTTCCTTTCCTGTTCAAATTTTCATATATAATTTTTTTTTTTGTTAAGTTCTATTCACATCCATTTTGTAAGCGAATTAAATTTTCCTTTTTACTATATACCCTGGACGACAAGAATTGTTATATCCTAAAATCAAATCAACCCTAGAGCTCAACCTTTACTCACATTTTTACCCTGAGGGCCAAATGTATTAAGATTGAAACGTATGTTTTTGACATTTGTTGTGATGTTAGAATTGTGGACAATTTGTGGAGCCTATAAATAGATACTAAACTAAATTTCAAGTGATTTAAGCTATATAAAAATTGATTGCTTAAATTTAAAAAAATAAAATTTGAATATTAAAATGTATTATTAAATATGTTGTTTACATTGAAAGTTAGTATTCTATAGATCTTAGTTGGGATTCATATTGAACCCTAAAGAATAAATTTATTTGAATGATATTCATATTTTTGAAGCTGCCATAATTTTTTTGTAGAAGGTCCTCTAAAAGCAAGTGTAGGGCTTTGATTTCGAAAATCTACAAAAAACTTAATATCACCAAAAACATAAGAATTTTAATATATCAAATTATCTTTACAAAGAACTCAACTCTTAACCTCTGCAGACTGAGAGAAATCTTCACCGCTTCATTCCAGCAGATCTGTACAGATTTCAACAGCCACTTATCCGCTTGGTAGCATTGATAGTGATGAAACTGGAATAGGTTTCATTTTCAGTGACATTTATGTAATCGCTGCTTTTGAGCCGTTTCATCATTATTTCCAAATGTATCATCAATGCAATTCAGTGTATACATTTTCTTTTGTCTGAATATAACCACGTCCTCTAAATCTTCACTACTTTCGATTTTAGATGAATATATTCTTTGAAATCGTTCTTCTCTATCACCCAAACAATAACCTCCATCACTTTTAAATTCATTATCATACCCCGTTGAACGTTAACTCTGTCGTTTAGCCATATTGTTTATAAAAAAATTATTTTATAAAAATCGATGTTGAACCACACTCAACATAGGACGTGTCAGAACAAAAAACAATGTCAATCCATACCTAAAATAGGACCGCAAAGGATTAATCGAATCACATGATCAATATATCATATTTTTGCAACAAAAACAAAAAACTCAATTATGGGTTTAATAAATGGAAGCTAATAAAGAAAGAGATTGAATGCAAAAAGTGCCTTATGTACCTTATTCATACATAACACTGCATATTAATGGACTTGGCAAATCATTGCATCGTCAGACATCGTATGACACATGATTTTTTTACACTATTTACTTTTTTGACATTTTATACTTTACTCCTCATCAAATAACCAGAAATATTTTTCCACTAAAGAAATATATTTAACAACCACAAAATAGTTTATTTTTATCCGGATGATATGCAGGAGTTGCAAGTGAATCAGGAGATAGAGCAGGACACTGTATTGAATTATAACAAAAAACAAACAGTGTTGACCATCAATATTTGTTCCAATTAATGATATTAAGTTGAAAAAATACTACACTTTTATTCTATCCGTTAGGTCCTAGCATTTGTCAAGTAGTTTTTCAGCAAAAAAATTAAAGCTTATAGTCATATTATTATTTTTATTTCGATTCTTTTCAAACATACAAAATTCTAAAAAAAATGTATAAACATATTTAAAAAATCCTGCGTACTATTAACCACAAATTTGATATTTTTTTAAATACAATCTTGACAACTAAGTAGGGTATATAATTGAATTAAATACAAATGGGTACAGCTGAAAGAATATTTTGTTTAATGAAAAAAACTGTAGACAAAAATATTTAATTTAATCAAATTAAATTATGGCCCTAATCCTTTGCTATCACTCTGACAGTACGCAAGATCATAAATCTACCCCACAATATCTGTTAATATACGGCAAAAAAAAAAAAATTAAGAAAGCAAAATTTCAACCCTTCATCGTTACCCTAGTAAAAATTTAAAAAAAAAAAATCATTAAAAAAATGCATCATAGTCATTTTAAGTGTACCTTATCGATTTTTTATTTTCTATTTCACATCTAAGTCTTATTTTTTTATATCACATCCTAGAGGGTGGCTTATAATTTAAATGAGCTCAACCGCTTGTGTCACCCTCATTTTTTTTACTCTAACTCGAAATGCTGGTAAGGATACAGATGAAAGAATATTTTTATACGTTCTTTAATTTTAATTTTGGTTAGATTTGAAACTGGCTTTATAAAATATTTAAAAAAAAACGTATTAGAGCAATTTTCTTTATTGGAAATTTATTTTTTCTCTTTCATATATGTCAAATTCGATACTTAATAATATACAAACGCTTTTTCAAAAATATATTATACTAATGATTCCCACATTTCCTTAAACGCATTTGTTTATAATTATCTACATATTTACTATATATAAATGTGCTTTTAACTAAAGTTATACAATTTTATTCAAATCATTTCCTTTGGATTCATTTTATACTAAATTTTGTAGAAAAAGCTATTAAACTTCTTAAATTAATTTCAATATATATATATATAAATATATATATCCTGCAAAAAAAAAAAACGAAAAGATAAATTAAAATTTCTTTTCTTGTTCACAAAAAAGGTCTTAATATATATCTCAACCCATTTATTTTAGCAAAAATAAAATTCCTGAACTAAACAGAATATAAAACTTAAGAAAAAAATAATACGGAAGCTGTATACAAATAAAATGAAGGCCGCTAAATTAATTTGCCTTTAAGGCAACAAAAAAAAAACGAAAGAAAAAAAACATGAACCGACTATCATTGAATATACAAAGGGGTGTCTTTAGAAAATGGCAAACAAATGGTAGAATGTCTTGAGAAAAATTATCACAAAGACTTTGAATTAGCTTCTAGGCATTTACAAGAGTCATCCATCCTAGATTCTGAAGTCAAAGCCACTAGGATGACCCTTAGTCTTGTCATGATGAAGAAAAAGATTTACTAAGGGTAAAAATAGCTTCCATTATCCTCCTAGTTCATTTTTTTAGTAATTGATATAATCTTAAGTTCTTCTGTTTATCGTTCAGATTAAAAATCTAATTAAAAAATTTTTAAGGATAATTTCTTGTGATCCTTTGATAAAAAAAAAAAGTATATAATGGTTGAAAAGCAAAATAGTTTCTAGATTCTTATTAATTTTTTTTTTTTTTGCTGATCGATTTAGATTTAAAAAAGATTTATTTTACAACTAAATTTGACTTTTATTTGAATTTAACAAAATATTTGTCAACTTGCAGTTTTGCTAAATTAATTAAAATATGAAAGTTTTTAAGTTAAAAATGAAGATATACAAACTAAATCTCAAAATTAATATAAAATGATGTAAGCGATGTTTAGTTTTATTAAAATGTCTTAAAATACAAACTCCTTACAAATTCGAAGTTAGTTTCTCGAAAATTCTCATAATTGAACTTAAAAACAGAAAACAGGAAAAGCTTAAATAAAATAAAAAAAAGGAGTTACAGCACCTTAAATAATTGGTACGCCATTACTAATAACAGGATATAAAAAACCTATAAGCACATTGTTAAGTGTTTGGTAAATATAAAGCAACAAAACTGAATTTTATGAATAAAATAAGAGAATATATATTTTTATCTATTAATGAAAAAATTCAAACAAAATTTCCCTACGTGTGGAAAGTCAAACACAAAAAAATTTAAGCTACATGTAGATAAAACAAGTTCCTTTTTCTACCAATATTATTAAACAATTAAATATTATGAAGAAAAGAGACGAATGAAAAAATTCTCATGCAGGTGTGCTTATAACCTTCCGATCTATAATTCAAAACATAACCAAAATACTCGTATGCAAAACATATCTTTGGACTTCTCAAGTTTTATTTTTTGTACTGGCATCCATTACACATTTTGGTTGGTAAACCAAACCATTTAGTAAAGCTAAATTCCGAGTGCTTTGAATTAGCAACTTTAAATTTCTTAATCGATCAATGTAATTCTTAGAGGTTTTATGTACTGCTTTAATTTCCCAACAGTTCTCATATTACTATTAGATCCTCACCTATATAATTTATTCCCCATACTGATGACATTTAAATTTCTTTCGTTTGGATGTGCATAGTTCGAAAGTATATAAAAAAATAACTTGCTAAAATTTGAAATATCTTGAAATGACATATAATTATTTTTATTTATATTCGGGACACAGATAGCATTATAAATTTAGTTAGATACTAAGCTTTATCTAATTTATTAATGCCTCAGATAAATTTCATTTAAGATAAATTAATTTCTGACAGTCTCATACATTCTGTCAATGTAATATTTATATAAATAACTCATAAAATTGTTTCTGTAGTTGAAATTTTATTCAATCTAAAATTATCAAAAAGTTTCAATAGTTCTTAAAATAAAACATATTTTCTTAAATTTTATTGTATATCTTTATCATTGCCTTCCACATCACTATTAGCTTATATACATATCCCAGCACTTTATCCATTTTCTATTGATTTCTCATAATGCGCTGAACCAATTTCATCTTTACATTATATCGTTTTGATAGAGTCGAAACGCTTTTTCTTTTAGTTATTAATTAGAGGCGGAGGAACCAAAATAGACACTAGGAGCCATAACAGGTATCGTGTGCGACTAATCGTCATTGTCGAATTTTTGTCGAAAAAATGCGAGAAAGTAAGCATAAATATATTCATGTTCAAAAACAAAATCAACACAAATACCTTTCAAGAAAATACTGATAATTAGATTGCACTCAAACTTTGACAAAAAGTGTGTCTTTTATGTTGTTACCAATTCAAGAAAAAAGTTGCACTGATTTTTCAAATTCAACATTTTGGAATCTAAGTCCAAAGAGAAATAATTTTTAACTCTTCTTTAAGTTGGTTTAAGTTGAAGTGCATAAAATATCCCTTGAAATATATCTTAAATAATATAAATCGGAATTAACTCATTATTTTGCTATGTACAAATGATCTGTCAAGGTATGAGATAACTATGCGATCATGAAAACGTCTAATATTCTTTCTGCCTTTTTCAATGTCATTTTTGAGGCCATATTTTTTTATTTAATATTATTTCAAGGGTTAGAATTTGTTTTTTCTTGTTAATTTTATTTATTGTGGTTTATAGTGAAAAGTGTCATTGTAAAATAACAAAACAAATATCTAAATATAGAAAAAAATAAGTAATATAGAAAGAGTCTTTGAAGTGAAGAAGAATTCCATTGCAGATACTCAACTTTATGCATCGTAGCGTTTTTACTTTAATTACCACTTAACTATTATACATAGAAGGGGGATACCTATATATCCTCTATATACGCCACTCAAAAATATTATTTGAATTTATTCAATAAATCAAGATATAATTTACAAATTTAAAGAATATTAAACAATTTTACAGAAAATTAACAACAAAAATCTAAAACCAACAATTGATAATAATAAACAATAATTAAAAATAAAAAAACAAAGATTAAAATTAAAAACTGATTTAGTAAAGTGACAAAATTAAAACTAAGAATATTTTTTTAAATAAAGCAATCTTAATAAACTTTTTTGAAAAATACCATTATATCCTTTATTTAACATTATCTAGTTTCTATTTCATTACTTCTTAATATTTCATTTGACTTTATAACATTAAAATTGTAATTTTCAAAATAGTTCCCTATATCCGCCATTTTGAAATTAAATACTTAAAAATTGTCAAACATATTTATAAATTAGGAAATTTCAAATTAAATCAAGTCCATTTTTATTACTATTGACAAAATTAATCATTCAAATGACTCATTAGAGATTCAAAACGGAATCCATTACTCAAAAGCAAGAAAAACAAAAACAAAAACAAACTCCTGCTTGACTTAAGCAGTTTCCTTTTTTTGCAATTCAACTTGTAAATGCTTAATTCAAAAATTTAAAAGCTACTCCAATGTTTTGCTTATTAAATATTTATTGAACAAAATTAAGTCAAGTTGTAATCAAAAATAAAAAGTAACAAAAAAAAAGTTTTAGAGATAAATTATGATGTTTTTTCTGTTTTTGAATATTTTTAATCAATTTAACGAAATATTCATTGCAATCAATGACATAGTTGAAACGTTAAGCATTTATTGGCATTTATTATTAAGGCAAGAAAAAAAATAGTATTTTAAATAATTTTCAATTATATTTCGAATTTTATTGATTTAATATAAATTAGAATTGTTTTTAGAAAAATTTCAATATATTTAAGATTTTTTATTATATGCAAAGAAATTAAACATTAAAACATTGAAAAAATTTAATGAGCTAATTAAATATATTTAATACTTTTATTACTATAGAAATAATTGCGAGATACAAAATATAATACCAAAAATCGATTTAATAATGTGTTATACCGTAAAATATAATTTAAATTTTTATTTAAAAATAAAATATCAAAGAGGAATAAGTTTTTAGTCAAGCAGGTTTAGCGGCTTAGCATTTTGACAGTTTTTAGGTTAGCTAATAATAATTTAAGGGGGGGTTCCGTATTTGACTTTTTTATTTTTTATATTCCTACTATTAGGCTGCTCAAAAAACTTCAATTGTCAATAAAATCTTTTCTATTCATTCAATCAAGTACAAATAAATTTTGTTGTGTTGGGAGTGCATAACAACTGATGTTAATACAGTTAGTTCAAATATTATTCTTACCGTTAGCTCATAATGTCCAATATCTTTTACAAATTTTCAGTCATTAATAAAACCCTTTTCCAACCATCCAATCGAGTTCAAATAAATTTTGTTGTGTTGGGAGTGCATGACAATTGATGTTAATATAGTTAGCTCAAATATTATTTCATTAATTTTGTATTTAATAAACTACTTTTTAGTTTTATATGAGAGAAAAACTTCAGAAAACTGAATGCAACGAATTACGAATTCTGAATTCAGAAAAAATAAAAAACAATCTCAAGTAAGAATATACTTTAAAAAATTTCTTTTTATATTACTTGTCTAAATTAATATATGACACTTTAAAAATATTGTATGAAAAATTTAAATCGATCGGAGTAGAATTACCGAAATTATGAGCATTTGAGCGTCCTTTACTCTAGTAGAGCATGAAGTGAGTGAGAAAAACTTTAAAGCGTTTTCTAATAATACTTCTTCACATATTTTTCAAGGTGACAACGAGAGCATTCTTTTAATAATTATCAATTTTACAATAACAAATAAGTCGATATTTTTAGCAAAAATCTTTCAAAGGATACCAAGAATTGAAAAATCGAAATAAAAAACAACCCCTTGTTGTTACCTTGAAAAATATTAAATATTAAGAAATAAATTTCGATTTTTTGATTTTAAATGATTTTGTTGTCAGTTATGATAAATAACTCAAAACAACTCCATACGTTTGATGCCACTCGCTCACTTATTATTTTTTTTTTTTAATGAAAATAGGGAAAGATATTGTTCAGATGTGGTGTTAACATATAAAAATTAATTTAATTAACCAGAACTACCTGTACTGTCAAGTTCTTCAAAACATGCCTTTTTTTCAACTAATTAACAAATTATATCGTGACTTAAATTATTTCTACATGGGATGTGGCCAGATTATTACAAATTTAACTAAAAATTGTTACAAATTTTTTCAAATATTATTTAGGTTTAACTTTATTTTAAAGTTATTTTAAATTTTTCCATAAACATATTTTTTATTTATTATTTTTTGATTAATAGTTTTTATTTCACAAAACTATTGAAAATTGTCATCAAAATTTTTACATTTATAACTTCATATTCAAAGTAAGTAATTTAAATTCCAATAAAAACCAATTAAAGTGTGAGCTTAAAACCGCACCGCAGAAGTGAAAACATTAAAATTTTAATGGGGTTAATAATAATGCATTATTATTTACGGTAAAATATTTTGAAAGGTACAATTTATACTTTTCTAAAAGATTTGTAATGTAATTATTGCAGTCAATATAGTTCTGAGTATAATCGCCCATCAAAACTTATTATATCGCTTACAATACCACTGTCTAAAACGCTAATCTAGACATAGACATATATTGACAACAAATTAGAACTAATATACTAAGAACATCTTGACATTTTTATAGCTAGAGCAAAAAATTAAATTCCAAAGACTAGGTTATTTGTCTTTTTGTCTACGCAAAGAAGCAAGTATGGCAAAGTAAAAATATTAAAATACCAAAAAGATTTTTATTTAAAATATTAAAATTTTCATAATATTTAAACGTTTGCAGGTCACTTTTTTAAGGGCTGAGTCCTAAACAACTTAACTTATAAAATTTTTCCAAGCAACATTAAATTAAATAGTCAAAAAATTTTTTAACAAAATACAAAACCGTTATAAGTAATTCTTTAAGAAAAACAAAGATACTCACATATTTTGTTTGGATAATCAGAAATGTAAAAATAAAATACTGCTAACAAAATTCAATTTCAGAAAAGTACCTAACAGAAATTAAATAAAACACTTTGTGATACATTGCGCTCATGGGAATCAATTATAAGAGCATAAATAAGTGAAAAAATGTTGAAAATGCCTTCAATTCAATACTACAGCAAAATCTGTAGTTGAATTTTTGCTTCATCTTCTTTTAACTAATATTATGAAATTATCCTTGATTTCATAGAAAATGATTTGAAAAATTATTCAACAAAAATAAAAGATAGTATGACAGTATTTTAAATAATCTTAGGAGCATTAGGAAGTGAAAATATCCGAATCAGCGTAACGCACCCGAGCGTGACGGTAAAATGAAATTTACCCCCCAGAAAAAATGCAAAGTGCGCCTAAAGAAGTTTTCACTTCAATATTTGAACTTTTTCCGTAATAATTTGTGCATTCTTTCCAAAAAAGTCCTCAAAATAAAAAATAAACCCAAGTTTTTAACATAATTCGTTGAAAATTCTTTAAAAATTTTGTATGGATGTAACATCAGAACAATAAATTTTTCATGCTATTTACCCACAAAGTTTCAATTTATTATTCTTAATATTTGATCAAAATAAAAGTTCAAAAAGTTTTCTTTTATAATGTAAAAGTAATCAAGATTTTCTAGAGTTTTTTAACATAATTAATTTTTCATATGCGCATTTACCTAGCTAAACGTTATAACAAAAAACTTTCCCTGTTAATTAGTAATAAATTGATTAACTTAACTTGATAATTTTTTATAAAACTAAATAAAAGTTTTCCTACAAATTGAACGAAACCTAATTAATTATTGTCCTGATATTTCATTCACAATTAAAAAATGTAAACAGGTTAAAAGGTTGACCTGCGTATTCTAAAAGTTCAAAAACAAGGTATTTCCAATAATTTTATTTTTATCATTTTAGCACAGCTTTAAAAAATTTTTTTTATTAAGCCATTGAAATATTCTTAAAGCAAATGTAAATTCCATTGATTCTAAAGCATTTTGTTAAGAGTTCGGTTGTGGCATGCCATTTTGTAAGTAGTTTTTAAAGTTAATCTTAAGTATTTTTCCAAAGCAAGCTTTGAGTTTTAAGGTTTTAAAAACAAATAAGCATCAAAATAAAAAAATATTCAATTATATCAATGTGAGAAGAAAGATTCGGCAGACACTACAGTTTGTGTTCCTTAAATTTATTTTAACTTTCCCAATATGTAAAAGGAACTGAAGATAAAAATTAATTAAAATAAATATAACAATTCTTCGTAAATATTAAATTAAAACTTTAAATAAAATATATTTTTGAAATTTTACGAAAATAAATTTAATTAATAGAAATAGAAAAGATAGTTTGGGTGATTTTAACTGTAAGTTAAGGAATTATTATACTACAATTAACTCGAAAAAGTTGGTTTCTTTTTAACTCTTTAAAATCGTATATATTTAAAAATACTAGACAAAAATGTAAAAATGTACTAACCATTTGAATTTTGTTTTTCTATAACTTTTACGTTGCTATCTTAACTCAAATCAGTAAAAGAAAAAGATTTCTTTTATCAAAAACTATTGATAAGAGCGTGTTTAATATTTTTTTTTCCTATGCCCCAAAAAAAACAAACATTTAAAATTTTAAACACTTTTTTTAGCTAACAAAATAATAAAAAAAAAATTATTTAAAATTTTGAAACTAATTTTTACAAGACCAACACAAATAGAGGAGAAATACTTTTAGTGCAAATACACTTACTAAAATTTTCTTTGTGGAAAACTATATTGTCACCCATAAATATAAAATTTATCCAAGCCACAAAGATGAAAATTAAAATACAGACAAGCGAAGGAGAGTCGCCTCTAATTCTTATATTTGTGTATACATTACATGTTATTCATGACGTCAGCTATCCACGTTTTTAGAGAAGCCATCCGCTCAACAAAATTAAATCAATAGCAACATACACAGTTTGAATCTTCTATAATTTGTGAAATTTATTTCTCGTGCTTCAGGATCAGTTTAGCTTTTTGTTTTTCTATATTACATTATATACATACACTTAGACTTTTTTTAGTTCCATTTTCACATATATTTGACATTGCACATATATTTGAGTACATACACAGAAAATTTCAACTTGATCCGACAATTGTTCTAGAAGTTACATACATATTTGTAAAAACGCGTCAGATCGATTGAAGATGTTTTTGAAACTTTAAACGCGTTTTTCTCAAAACTGTGTCTTCAAAGTCAGTGACCACGATTTCTCGGAAACAGCTTAACTGATCAGCCTCAAATTTTAACACAAGCTTCTTAAGTATATTTTTTAGGATCTGATCATGGATTTTTCTAAACAATAAATATATTTTTTGTAAATAAAAGGTTTAAATTCAATATTTTTGTCAAAAATCGATTTTTTTTTTTTTTGAGAAGCCGCCATTTTGTCAGAAAAAGTTTATTTTGCTTATCCCTACAATCAAGTCCTAGATTTTACAGTGCTTTAATGAAATTTATTTGGCTTTTTAAATTTAGATGAACCAATCCAGAGATATCGTGCTCACATATCGCAAGACGTCTTTTTTGAGTACAGCTCCAGAAGATCAGCTATTGCATCTTTCAATATTATTATTTTTAAATATCAAAAATGGTAAAATACAGTTACTGTAGTATGTGTATTAATTTCTACATTAATAAATGTAAAGGTTTTCTCAAGAAAACTTCTCGAAAAACCCTTATCTTAAAGGCTTCTAAGTGTATATAACCCCTTAAATTAATTTACATATTAAGATCATTTGACTTTTCATCAAAAGCTGGATACGCTATTATTGTTTTGACAGCTGTTTGTATTCTTCAATTTTTAACATGGATAAAACAACTTTCTTCAAGTTTTTGAGCAATAATTCAACAAACACTATTAAAAAGGTATCATATCCGCAAGCCATAGCTCATGTAGCCCTTTTCTTTTTGTTTCCCTGACTCCACTTGATATTAAAAAGCAAGTATTTCTAGTTCATTGAAACTATAAAATGAAATTTGAGGAAGTGAAGGCCACACTTTATGAGGAGTTGATGGCAAATTGGTTATATGTGCATTACTTTGATAATTATTTTGAAGATAATAAAAAAATATATAATAAAATTTTGAAAAATTATAGAACCTTTATGACCGGTTATACACGAATAAAAGTACTGGTAGCAAGTAGATATATTCTCAACATGGTGAGGATTAAATATATTTACTTGAATTTTATAGAATTGATTATTTAAATTATTGACTGTAGAATTAGTTTTCTGGTCTCTGGAACAAGTAAATGCGCTTACATGAAAACCAAATTTTTTTTTCAGTCTATGTTTCGAACTATTAAGATCGAGCTCAATTATAGGCTCAAAATAAACCAAAAGTCTTATTATAGGTAAATAGGTGAATTTTATTTACAAAAAAAACGTGTAAATTCTATAGCAAGTAGGTGAACTTAATCTGCAAAACACAAATTAATTTTTGATGTCTTTAAAACTGAGGATTAGTTAGTTTTTTGTAAAGACTTTTATTTTACATTGCACCATCATATAATTAACCTTTACTACTACGATTTGAAGTCAATAGATTATTACTCATGTTATGTAATACTTGAAACGCCTGCTATATATCGCAATGAAGGTCTCCTATCTAAGCTATCTATGTCCTTCCCAAGCCCAATTATCAAAAGTTTTAGCGGGAAAACTAAGCAAAAGCACACATTCACCGAGGTTCATTTTCCTCAGTGAAAATGTGTTTTTGGAAGCCAACATTATTTGTAATATACAGTAAAATCTGAACATTAAACTTACATTGGCAAAGCATTCAAAAACCAATACATAACAACTTTTTACAGTACATAGAATATGGAAAATTAAAGTATATTAATTTGTCCACATTTTGATTGGTATTTTTTCAGGTCAAGTTTAATAATTATTTTTGCAAATTAAACATATTTCATAGCAAAAAGTTTTTATCATATGTTTATTCTTATAAATTTTTCAAATTTTTTCATTATCTCGATATAAAAAAAAGAAATTATTACCTTTTATTTTATCTTTGACAAAATTATTCAGAGTTAGAAAATCTAATTCAAAACCAATCTATATATCCCTTTACCATATGCTTTAATATAGATTTATGTATGTTAAGTTAAAATTTCTTTTATATAACAAACTTATTATTTATTATCCTGCATTAAAAACAAATATGCATAATTTAAGGCCCCTTTTTTTTTGAATGTTACAGTGTGAATATTCTACCGTAATTTAAGATAATGAAGAAACAACCCTCTTATTCTAACCCATTCCTTATATATTTATATAGATTTTTATAAAATTAGGGGGATCCCCTAATTTTTTTTTAGACGACAACACTTAAAATAAAAAATGTAAAAGTTCACATCATAGCTACCAAAATATCTTTTTATACCAACCCCCAAAATATTTTTACATTAAGGAAGTCTTTTCTTTAGATTCCATATCATTGTAAATCGCTGTATAACTAGAGAAATATATATATAGCCACCTTGCACTCTATGTAACACTTTTTTAAATGAAACCAAAAGAACAAAAAAAAACGAAATAAAATAATATAAAATACCAACAACAACAAACTAATGAACCCTTTTCGTTTTACCATCAATTGCTTACAGTGAAAAATTTTTCGCTGTCTCCCCGCTTATTCATTTGCATAAAAACTCAGCTACAGGGTTGGTTATGGCTGCGTAAATTTAAATGAGGAATACACAAAAAGATGGTTGTTAGATTTTGCCTTTATGTGGGGTAACAAAAAAAAACAAAACAAAAAAAAAAAGAGGTAGAGGGTGGTAATGATTCTATCTTATAGTTCCTATCACTAGAGTTAGATGGAAAACATAAAAATCTCATGATTAGAAATGAAATTTCTACTTTAGCTTCCAAATAATATATACATATATATATATAACTTGAGCTAAATATGCGATCCGTTATTTAAAAAAAAATTTTTTATTTCCTTCATCCGCGAAAAAGTAGATCGGAATATTAAAGAAAGCTTCAAAAATAGAAAAAGAAAGGATTTTACTTTATTTCATCATTAAATATTTTCTTTAGTATATATACAATGAAAGAAATGGAGTATGGTGTTTTCAAGAGGGAAAAAATAAAAGGCTTAGAGCTAAATTAAAATCCAAAAAGAAACCAAGAACTTTGATGGCAAGGGTAAAAGTTTATCAAAGTGGTGTGCTTCACAAAAATGGAGTCGTCGCAGATTTTATTATAGAACTTAAGTATAGAATAAGTCCCACCATGTCTTATGTTAATGCCGGCTTCAATTAATTGCAAAAAAAAAAAAAACGAAAAAGAAGCATTAAAAAATAAAAAATTTTCTTTTAGGGTTTGAAAAATTTTCTTTAATTTATTCCTTTAGAAAGCTTAGAGGGTATATACAATAAGATTTCTATGATAAATCTTGAAAATTGGCTTCGTTATTTCGTTAACGAACCCTTAGACTAGACATAATTTCATATTTTTATTTGTTTTTATCAAACAGAGCTTAGGGTCTAGTTTTATATTTATTAGAAGATATTTATTTTGAATAAATAAAAATGAAATCTATTCTATAAGAATTAATCTTTGACATATAAAATCTAACATAGGCTACGTGGTACTTTAGTAAAAAAATTTTTTTTGTATGTATAAAACTGTAGACAGATATTATTTTCTATATTAAAAGAATTTCATTTATTTAACCTGTCTTTAAAAATATCAAACCTATTAGAAAATAAATAATAATTGTTTTCCTTACCAAAATATTAAATAATTTTTATATCACAATTTTTCAATGTAATAACCTTTCCAGATATTTCATCATATGTTCTCATACAGTGTATTAGCTTTGTTTGGAAATGGTTTTTTTATTCAGGAGCTAATACATTCTATTTGAAAAAAAGGAAGCTTTTAAGATGACTATTTATTATAGCAAACACTACCGAATAGGTTTAAAAATAATGTCATGGTAATGTTAAATTATTCTTTCGATCCTGATAGTTCGTTAGTAAAAAATGATTACTGGGTTTTTAAACTATCATTCAAAAATTTTTTTGGAGAAATACACATTCGTAATAATTACCAAATACAAAATTTGTTCTATTTGCCGCCTTTGCTGTGCATCCATCCAAACTGCTTTGTTTATCAGACATTTTCATTTTAACGTTTTTGTAGTATTACATTTGACATTTTTCACGTTTGCGTTGCATAAATTTGTATAAATTTTACCAACAGAGCAAACTTAAATAAAACTTCACAAAGTCTGGCAAACTAAGTCAAATACACCCTCTACACATTCGGGTATTTGTTGCATTTGCTAATCATTGCCGAATGTATAGAGTTCATTAGTAAAAGAAAGATTTCTGGAAATTCTTAACTATTTAGAAAAATAAAACTTTTACACTACAAAAGGACCAATGCTTGAATATATATTAAACAATGTTATATATACAGTGTGACCCGAGATTGGTGGATCAAACGCTTAGGATAGATAAAATTTGGACTTTTTTCTATGGAAAACAATTAAGAAAATTCTTATCAAGTTATCGGAAAAGGCTTACTTTGTTAGATTTTTATTGCACTGTGGGAAACAGTTTGGTCGTTATATTGTACCAACTTTTTATTGGAAAAATTCATGATTTAAGAAAATAAAATAAAAAAACCATCTTATGCTGGCATTTTTTTAAAAAAAAAGCAAGAAACCTCAAAACATGCCCAAGATTTTTACCAACGGTTCTACTTAAAAATTTTGTTCTCCGCCATTTGTTATTATTTTTAAATTTTTGTCTTTGTAATAATAAAACAATATTGCAAGCTAAAAAAAAGTGTTTTTTTACTCGTTATTAAATAGATTCAAAAGTTGTAAGTGATCGAGTGCGTGGAGGTAAAAACTAAGTATGAAAAATTCAAGAGGCTTGAACCCGAAAACGAAAACAGAACCCCACTTTTTGTGTTTTTTGTTGATGAAATTTTATCTCCTTTTTATTCTAAATGTTTGATCCACAAATCTCGGGACACCCTGTATAATAACTTTAATAAATAAATATGAGGCTATGAGACCTGCGTTCTGTGATTTAGTTATTACACAATCAATTAATATATTTTACCAAATTTATGATCACACTTATATCATTATTTATTAATATTATTAAATAAGAGCTTCTAGAGATTAGTAATGTAAGGAAATTTATAAGCTTAGCAGTGAAGAAAATTGTTATCGAGGATCATTTAATCACTTTTAGAGAATTTGCTTAAGATTTTGGCCGATATTACTTATATTTTACAAAATTCCTAAATTTTGACGAAAGGAACATTTTGTGTTTGAAGTTTGTTGGCTACAAGCACAATCATGTCTCAGGGATATTTTAATGTTCCCAAGGCTGAAAAACCCTATGAAGAATGACTATTTTCTACAATTAAGTAGTTAAAAATGGTATTACTGGAAGAGCTTAGACCATGCGTGTCAAACTCACATCCCGCGGGCTGCATGCAGCCCACAATCAGTATTTCTGTGGCCCGCCAATATTGTTAGCCTAATAGTCCTGCCCAAGAAAAATTTCGTTAAGTGGGTTAGTGAAATCATTTTTTTACTAATAGCCAAAAAACACATAACATAGAAAGTTTATGCATTTTAAGTTTTCTTCTGCGGCCCGCTTTGACGTAAATCTTTTAGTTTTGGCCCATATTAGCCTTTCAGTTTGACACCTATGGCTTAGACCATATCATACCATACAATAAAGAGCAAATTGTAACTGCTTTCAGGATTGGATGAATCCGATTTGAAGGAAATCAACTTGAAGAATAAAAAAACAACATAAATTAAAAATTTTTTTGTTAAAGAAGATAACAATGGTTTGTTTTCTTTTTTCAATTTTTAGTAGCCTTTAGAAGCCAAAAGTGATCTTCTTTAGAGCGACGAAAGCTGAAATTAAACAAACAATAATATAGCCTACTAGCACCTTTTGATGGGATCAGGGTGGTCAATCCCGTTATTGGTCAATAATGTTTTCAAATTAAAAGGTTTAGACACCCAAGAAAATTAATTGTCTACAATCATACCCCCTCATCCCCATCTTATTTATATTAAAATTATCAAATCAGAATCCATGTCTACAAAAAAAAATCAAAATAAAATAATAACTCTTAATTTTTATTCGGAGCTTGGATACTTTTCTGGCTTTCATATATATCTGACTTTGGTTAATTGAAAAGATTTTAACAATTAATTTTGACTTTTCATTTTGCATAGAATATAAAAATTTGTTACTTGATTCGCAAATAAAATATTTCGCTCAAATTCTGAAAGATTACAACAAATAAGAAAGGTAAAATTTTCACCACCTGAATATAGGTAATTTTTTTATGAACAGTTATTGCTTTATATCAACTGTAGAGCTATTATTTGATATTTTATTTATGATTCTTTTGAACAAATTTCATAAATATAGCCAAAAAGCCGAAAATTTAAAAAGATTATGTTCGAAGCTTAATTTAATTTATTTATACTTTAAAGTAAAATAAAGCATAAATAACTTTTAAAAAAAGTTTTAAATAAAATGGAATTAAGTTATCAAAAACTAAAAATCAAAAATACCCCTACAGAAATATATTAAACTTAAAATATACCCTGATTGCTTTTGATTATAGGTATTCACTGAATCCCTGTTAAATAATTCAATATATATATAAAAAAAATTAAATACAATTAAAATACCCTTAGGATAAAATGTATACAAACCCCTAACAACTCATATAACAAAAAATTTTAACTGAAATTCAATTCAGCCAAAGTCCAGTGTCATAGGTCATCTTTGGTCCTTCATTCCCCTCCAATGAACCTTTGAATCTCTTAATTTAATGCAAGTCATTTTCATCTCTTATGCCACTTAACATTTTTATTTTTTTTTTTTAATTTTTGCTTATTTAGACAGAAAACGACACAATACAAAAAATGTCAAAAAACTATTGAAGCATAAACTGTGAATTGATTTTTTGCCCTTGTTTCATTTTCGATTGACAGTTGATTTGAAATTTAAGCTTTATAAGCAAATTTTATAGTATTTAAGATTGTAAGGAATTACAATATATTAATATATATATATATATATATATATATATATATAAATTTTAATTTTAATCTTTTTACTATCTTGTACATCGTGCAAAGTATGAAGTTTTTTAAAAGCAATTATGTAAGTGTCTCAAAACGAAAATTGAATATGAAAAACAGAGCAAAGGATATAAGCAAACATCAAATGATGTTTTCACATAAAAAATATTCAACATAAATATATATTAATTTTCGTATTTTGCTGAATAATATTTAAATCATATAAATTTGAAAACTTAGAAATTTCTATTCATCACTCAAAAATTCGAAAACTTTTAAACTTTTAGAAAATATTAGCAATGTCTATCGCCATTTGTAAACCTGACATTTAATTGAAGGGGGTATAACCACTAGAATGATGTTAACCCAGCAACTTAAAAATCTTTTTG
This sequence comes from Acrocera orbiculus, assembly GCA_947359355.1. Classification (NCBI taxonomy): domain Eukaryota; kingdom Metazoa; phylum Arthropoda; class Insecta; order Diptera; family Acroceridae; genus Acrocera; species Acrocera orbiculus. The sequence continues at coordinate 8,143,850 of OX375758.1, forward strand.
AATTCGATGCATCCCTTCGTACCATATCTTCGATGTACAGGAACTTTTTTCTCTTATTTTGATTTTCTCTTCATTTCTTCGTCTTTTTCTTAAATATTTTTAGTAAAATTTAGTACCCACTTAATAATCATAAAGTTTAATATAAGTTTTAATTTATAATCAAAAGCCATCTCCTCTTTTTTGAATAAAAAACTTCTAAAATGCTATAAAGCTTTTCCGTTAGAATAGGTATGTGTCTCGTACTCTTTTCGAACATGAAAAGTTCTCCATTTGTGATTTTCCAATCTCGTCACGGTATTGGATGCAATGCATCACCCCAGATATGTAGCTTGGAAACTATGAAATTACATTTATCGGTGATTTTATACATCGCATTGTAAACGAATGAGAGAATTTTCACCGCTGGGCACTTTTCATCCACTTAAAATATTTTCCAGTGCTTGAAATTCCATCTGTACTTGAAAAAAGGAAACCAAGTGGTGAGAAATCAATGTCAAATTATTCTCTATATCCATTGTGGATTATTAAAACTGCGACTAGATTGAAAAGTCAGGTATAATTTGAATGTACACTGACGATCCTTTTCATATATCATTCCTAATAAAAATTTAAGCATAAATATCTTAGTTAAACGATTTAGTTAAAAGATTTTAATACAAAAATATTTATTAATAACTAAAAATAACTAAAAATAAAATAGTATTAGTTTTAACTTTTGAATTAAAGAAAGTACAGTAAAAGCTCTCTATTCGTGGGGTATGTGTTCCACAAATATACCGCGAATACAGAAACTGTGAATACGGAATGATAATTTATATGGGATTTTAGGGGATACGTTCCTAGGTGACAAAATAAAAGAAAAAGACAAATATATAAAAAAATCAATTTAATTGAAGTTTTTGAACATTTTGATTAATTAATTATCTTAAGGCTTAGGCAATGGTTTGAAGAATTTTGTAATTTTCTCTTTCTTGGAAGTTTTTAAAAGCTCCTTCAATTCAGACTGATACGCAGCTGTCGCATCAGTAATTTGCCACTTAAAAATAAGACTTCGTTCCATAGACGGATCAATGTTCATAAAGAAGTCGCAAAGCTTATTTGCCACTCTGAAACCTTCACTAAGATTTTTCAAATTAAATGTCACGTTTCCAGTGCTTGTTGAAGCCTCTTCTTCAATGGGCTGTGAATTTCCTCCAAGTCGGTTTCAGTCAAATCTTCATCTTACGATTCAAGCAATTCTTGAATATCACTTGTTTCTATCTGTTCGAACCCTTGTTCTCGGCGATATCATTGGCAAAGTTGTAATATTATCTATTTTACTTTCTTTTATTAGTCCATTTGACGGCATTTACAAAGGATATTGGGTTGAATACCTATTATTATGTATGTACCTATTAGATCCGCGAATAAAGAAATTTTTAGCCGCGAATTGGGTCGCACCTTTTTTAATCCGCGAATAGTTAAAACTGCGAATGAAGGAAGTGCAAATAAGGAGCTTTTACTGTATACACAAAAATTTCAAAAATTGTAACCATTTTCAAACAATAATGATCGTAAAGCGAATTTTATTGAGTTTGCTTTAAGTTTGAGGATGAACCTTCTGATAATATATTTCTGCGATATTTGTGAAAAATTTTTTAACTAAAAATCATTAAAAAATAAGCATACAAAGTGTAGCTTGGTTTAATTTAAAAAATATGGATGGAAATAGATATTTATGGTTATTGTATTCTTAATAGCAATATTTCAAAAATAGTAATATTATTTTTTTGATAATAACCTAAAAATTTCTGGGGGTTCTACTTTCTGTATTTTTATTTACTTTTTCCAGGTATTTTTTATACAGTAGGTATTTGTTTGTAAAATAGTTTTTGCCTAATTTAATATGTAAAACAATTTATAGGACTTTTGGAGTTTATATTTAATTAATTTGTAATTAATTTAATTTAATTAAACTGATTTTAATTTTCTGGAAAAATTAAATTTCTTATATGAACTTTCAAAAGATTTTAATTTATCATTTTTTCTTTTCTTTTTGCTTTTTGTGCATTCTGGCTTAGAAATAAAATATTAAAATATTACATTTGCTCAAAATTTATATTTAAAAACCAACATTACTGTTTGAAATATATTAATAATAAAAAAATCATTAAAAAAACTAACTTCAAAAACAACAAGAAACAGAAATAAAAGGTATCACATGAGTGACCGCATAGCAAACCGCATCAATGAAGACATTGGAATCTGAATGAGTGTTGGAATTAGGAATCGTATATTAGACAGCATGAAAAAATTCTTGCATGACCGCCTAAAGCACTCATGCATTGAGATTGGTGACAAGAAATTCATTAATAATTATTTTTTTAAAAATATAAAGTTTTCTTTAATTTTAGTATAATTATTTCTAAATTTTTAATATATTATTTTTATTCTTTTTATTAACAATAAATTAAAAAATGTTAATAGAACTATTAAAATCACAACAAAAATATTCAAATGAAAATCGAGCTATGAACATTTTTTTTAAAATTAAAGGAAGCTTAAATTTTAAAATTTTACTTTCAATTAAATCAGAAAAAAAAAGAAATGTAAATAAATCTAAATATGTCATCCTTGAAAATAAATGAATTAGAAAATAAATAATAATAATTTGTTTTATTTTTCCTTGCCCGTTTTAATCAAAGCTTTGAATAGATTTAAATCTACTTAAATAATGTACGCGACAATAATAATTTAAGAAATAAGTGGACAGATTAAGGAACTCCCTATCTTATCTATATTTGTGAACACATTAGGATCTAGATACAAAAAAAAGGACAACTTTTAGGAAAGAAAAATTTGCAAATAACAAAAAAAAAAGCTATATAAGATATAATATCACGTTTGTTAATTAGCTTCATGAAGTAATAAAAGCTGAAAAAATGAATCTAATCTACCAGGATATGAAATTTAGAAACATTGCATAACTCGCAATCACCAAAAGATTCTCAACATTAAAATTTTTAAAGGGAAAGTTTTTGGTAATAATATTCTTATTTCCTTTATAACCTAAGGAAATTTTTACTGTTCTAGTCCCGTTAAGGAATATGAATGTTCACGTCCATCTTTTCTTTTTCTTTATTTTTTGTTTCTTATTTTACTAAAAGACTTCATCATCAATCTGAAAAATGATAGTATCCCATCAACACGCACTCAACTTTTTTTTGCCCCTTAGGTATATCAGGGGGATAAATAAAATAAAAATTTTATAGAAAATAATTTCTCTGAATGGAAAAAATTATACAAAAAGTTTAATTGAAGTAATCAAATTTGGCCATTATAAATGTAATTACTTATGTTTGATGGCCATTTCCTTTTATTAATATATATATATGTATGTATATTTTTATATATTTTTTGTATTCCTTCAAAACTTTTAATTTTAAAACTTAATTTCAAATAAATTTTCGCATATAAATACTTTAAAGGAAAGAAAACCTTATGGCATATGATTATTTCTAAAATTTACACAAATTAAAGCATTTTGGTTATATTAATAAGGTTGCCTGAGAATCTAGTTTAATATAGGACTCATTTTAACGCTTAAAAGACCTACCACTCCTATTTCTACGCCTAAAGTTTTAAAAACTTTAAATATGACGACTACCTATATAAGGCAATGAGTCAAAGAATTTGTTTTATTAGGAAAAAACATCTGTAATTTATTAGAGAAACTAAAATTATGATTATAAATATATATTTAAAAAAGAACAGATGCATTTTAGACCATATTTTGATCTTAAAAGAGATTCCAAACTTTGAAATTATTGGTGAACCCATGTTCATTTTCTTTACAACTTTATTTTGATGCTTTCTCTATAAATTATTTAGTCGAAAGTTATAAACATAAAGAACAATTCCACGAGGATATCACATCATTTGAGAAGTGGTATAAAGAGCATTATGAACACATCGATGATTACTGCTAAATGCAAATTCACAAATACAGAGATACATATTTTATTTGTTTTGTTAAGTGCTTTGATTTTAGAATAGTTCAATTCTCCTGTAATAACCCCAATTTCCAAGTAATTGTTGATAAATGATGTTTACTTTCAGGCAATATCTTTATTTATTGATTAGAATTATCAATTACACACCATCTCGGCCAGAAGTTAACATAGCTTGGGTTAAAGGGAGTGCTCTATAATAAATTTTTTAAGGTAAAAATATCAATGTACCCATATACTTAAACTCTAACTAAAACTTCAATTCGAGACAGACTTCAGAAAACATGAGAAGATTCACAAATTAGAAACATTTTTCCCGATTTAATTTCACTTTTATTCCAAATAGTTAGGCAGCTTTTTTGGTTACTTTTATGACATTATTGCATACCAGAATTGATTTAGTTAATTAAAGAGACTTTAATTTTTTCCCTAATAGAAAAAATTATATAAAATTCAAACTTGGAAGCCTTTGGACGCTAAAATACCGATTTTTATCTAAAAAATCGATTTATTTGTTCTTGTAGAGGAAAACACTTTAAAGTTTTGCCCACTCACTTCTTGCTATAAAATAAACGACGCTCAAATGCTTAAATTACGTCGGTAATTTAACTCCGATCGACTAGAAATTTGGACACAATACTTTTCAGATGTTATACATAGATTTAAAAGAATTCAATACCCCCATCTCCTTCTTCCCCATTAAACGAGAGCTAAAAATTGTTTTCAAGCTATCTGATCACTAAATTGTATTGCCAAAATTGGATTTTTGTGTTTAGAGATCCCTTTTACTATATATACTGGAATTTTAAGGTATTTACGAACACATTCAAAACTTTGCCTTTAAATATAAATGCTTCAGCTATAACTACTGTAAGAATATGAAACTAGATAACTACTTCATAAAAAAGTGATTAAAGAAACAGAAAAAAGTCACAAAATAACATATAAAAATTCTGTTCTAAGCTTAATTTTCAATTAGTCTCACTTTTAAAATATCTAAACACACAAAAAACTTAAATTTACATCAATTACAGTTGATTTCATTTTCAATTTTTTTAATAACATTTCATAAATCAATAAAAGCTTACAGAGGATTAATTAAAAGTTTACTTAAAAACCAAAATATTACAAATACTCTTAACCCTAATTTCGTCAAATTCTCTCCACGAAAAAAAAAAACTTAAATAGCACAAAAACTTTGGCTTAGAACCACAAAATTTTAAACCTACAAAGATTATCGAATAAAACTACAAAAAATTAATTTAATCTCTCAAATTTCACTAGTCTCAATTTCATAGAATTTTTTTTGTCTATTCTATATTTGTTTGTAAAATCCTTTGAGATTTCAGTACAATCAAGTTCATAAAAAAAAAACTTATGAGACTCACAAAGTGAGGGTAGCATAAGTGAAGAAAATAAAAACTAAAAAAAAAAATCACCCCCCTAAAAATGTAATTCAGCACTCAACTCAACATTCATCTGCATGAATACAGTTAGAAAACTTCTAAAATTCAACCCTTTAGTATATTTTTTTTAAACCCTTTAATTTGCATTTTATTTTGAAATGAATTTCTTCGTTTTTTTTTTTGTTTGTATCCCTCAGGCAAGTGAGCTGCATTCGATAGGGTTAAACTACCCCTAGAATTTGATGAATAAAAAAACATCAGTCGGGTCAGAAATATTTTGCTTTTGACATTAACTGATTTACAGGGTGTTTCGAAATTTTAAAATTTGAATTTTGTTTTTTACATAGAATTTTTGTTAAATTTTTTAAATTTTATGTAGTTTTAAGAAAAATAATTTGAGGAAATTAAGTATGAATTTTTAACTTTTAGGTGCAAATTTGCAAAAAGTATAAAACTCTTGTGGATTTTTGCAACACATTTTATTCGTGTATAATATTATAAAATTCTATACCAAAACTGATTTCTAGTCATTTTGCCGGAAAAATAAACTGGATTTATAAAGTTATCTTAAATTCTAATAAATTTCTATTTAATTTAAATCATTTTAAGGATTTCCTTGTGATAAGTCCAGTGAGAATTGATGTTCAATACTAATATTCTCTTGTAAGGTATTTTTAGTGAACAAATTTTAAGCTTCCTGGGAAGATCCCTTGAATAGTTAAAAAGTTACTTAGGCTCATTAAGTTTTTCCAAAATTTGGTTTTATGCAAAATATACAGGTTAAACACTAGCAGAGCTCTACAGCAAAAAAAAAAGAAAAGAAATTATAGAATATCCATTAAAGAGTGCTAAAAAAGTAATTTCAACAAAATTAATAGCTCACCCCCACAAGATTTTATTACTTTTGTGTAAACCTGCTAAACTGAGCACAGTCTTGTTAACTTTTTATATAAAAAGCAATTTTGATCAAGAGATTTTACTTAAGAATTAAATGTAGTTCAATTTTATGCCTGTAATAAAGAAATTTTCCTTTCTAACTCTTAAATATTTTGACTTTCTTTAGTGTTAAGCCTCTTTGTTTAGACCTAAGCGATAGCTGCGCTACAGTAGTTTGAATTAGGCTTAAGGCTTGACACGTAATATTTGCCCAATTGCAATTTATAAAAATTAGGAATAAAAATCAAATTTTTTGGATGTATTTTACTTTCTTTACCGACAGAGTTTCATTCCGACATAACTCAAACTTTTCTATACCTGCCATATAAGAAAAATTATCTTTGAATAACCTTAGAATAAATTATCAGTTTCATTGATAATTTCTTGATTTGAACCAAATTCTTTTCCCTAAACCATCTTCATAAGATTTACAAACAGCTAGCAATCACAAGAAGTCAGATATGATAAATATAGTTGACACAAAAGCAAGTGAAGTCTGAATTTGTGTATCTTGGTCATCGTTCTAAACGTTTCATAGTACTGTCTCAGCGAACTCGCACATTATTATCTCTCAAATAAATAATAGTTTACTATGGAAACTAGAAGAAAAAGTTATCAGTGTATTGCTATATTCGAGAGTGTAGAAGATATTAAGGGAAATGTATTGCCCACCTACAAAGATGTCATGAAATATTATGAATGGAATAGATGACTACTTAAAATTAACAGAAATACTATCCATCATTTTTAGATATTGTCGAGCCTATAGCTCAAAGTTTAAGATGTTTGAAGAATATCGTCTCTTCCTACAGTTACACATACAAAAATCATTCAGCTATTAAAGGCTTAACACTTAAAGTGCAAAAACCTTATCAAATCTTAAAATAGATTGTCTGCAGATCAGATCTGCAAGTTTTATACAGTAAAGAAAAAATCTATTTGACATTTGTTCATGTAAATGTAAGCAAATTCAATTTTGTTATTCTCCAAAGGAAAACAAGGAACTTAAAGAACAGTAGAAGTTTTTTCTTGATCAAAGACAAAGAAGGAATGACTGCATTCCTTCAATTAAATTAGAAAATTAGTTAGCACAAGCCTCGAAGACAAAAACATTAAGTTTGAACATTAACAAAAATTCAAAGAAAACAAATACTGAACAACAAGGGCTCATCTATCCTCATCTGAAGTCAATATTTCTTCAATTGATAGGCTAATCTTACCCTCCACATCACAATCAGGAAAAAAGCAAACAAAATTAGTAAAAAGTTTGCCACAGTTTTAGTATTTCTGATAGAGTAGCCGCTTAAATTGTTTCTTTTCAGTATTGCATGACATATGTTCAGATATTGAAATAATTAATAAATCAAAAATACGCCAAGAAAATAAGGAAAGGAGCATATTTGTAAAGACAAAAAGTGATTGAGGAACATATATCTCTCGTTAAAGCACAAAATTCAGTTTGGGTACGCTACGCCAGCCATAATTCAAGATACTGCCAAAAGTATTGAAGCATCGATTAATGCAATTCTTTTGTCACAAAAAAATAAACTAGAATGTTTTCTGAAAATAATGATGGAAACATCACTGTCCGGAAAAAAAATTAAGAGAAGGTTTAAAACAAGCGAAACTTGAATCCAAAAAATTAATGACCCAATTTAAGAGTAAACGAGGATTTTCGTCCAAAACATAAGTTAGATTTTTTTTTGTAATGTTTTCTATTGACAATGTTTTATACTATCTTAATTATTTATCCATTTTATATAGTATTTTTTACTTTTTATGAATATAAAACTGATTCTTAGGTCAAGCCAAAATGTCATTTTTTCGAAAATTTCCGAAGGATAAAGATATCACTTTTTATTGCTAATAGTTATTTGTTTGATCCTAAGACAACATAATTAGAATATGATCAAATAACTTTTTTTTTCCATACATTAATGACCCCACCTCACCTCATTGCACCTCAATGCACATGTCTTTTTCGTCATATAGTTTCATGATATTTTTCTTTAAACGCATCAAAAATGCAATTTATAGTCACTGTTAATGTTTTCTTTTCTTAAGATAGGTAATCAACATAATATCATTTTTAGTAGGTATATATGTATGTAGTTTGATAGTATTTTGATCAGTCGCCAATTTAAGCTTGGGGTTCTTTAGTGGATCCATGTTTCATTTATGATGATATGGAAAAATTATGTTTCTTTCTTTTCAATACATATCCAAGTCGAAATATTTGATATAATGATATCATACTGTTCATTCAGCCACTTTATACTCAAATCAATATAATCCTTTACATATACTCTTACGTTGAAAGTTCATACTGAATTGATACTGAAAGGCTTAGATTCAACCGTACCAGTATCAAAACAGTATCAAAGTTATAAACTTTTTCAATAAGTTCAGTATGAAAAGGGAGCACTTTTTCCATACATTCCATATGAATTCAGTATGAAATTATACCCAATTCAGACCGAACAGGTCTGAAATCAATACTGAAAATTTAGACTTGGGTATAGCTTCAAATATGGGAAAGAACGAACTATTTTTTTCAGTCAACTACGAGTATTTGCTATTTACGCAAATTTAAGAAGTATACTAAATTGATATATCTATTAACACATAATGAACTTTTATTGAATATAAATAGTATGAGGACTTTATTTTAATTTCCAAAAATTTACTACTTCAATCCTTTTCATTAAATTGATATGATATTATTATAAAATTTCATAGTTTTCTACTTTTTTTCATATCAAATTAAATGTAAGTAACACATCTGCTTTATAGTATAATTTCCATATTAAAAAAGAAATTGCTATTTAAAGTAATTTACTTCTATTCACTATAAGGATCAAATCCAAATAAGAAAGAAAACTCTATTTAAATATTAAAAAAAAAACTAAACATTTCACCACCTGGCAATAAAAAATAAATTTGATCTCACTTTCAGGGATTGCTTAAAATCTTTTATTAATCAGTCACCTTAAACCTTTAATTAGCATATCATTAAGGATCCTCTTGTGTGTTCTACAGCATATTTGTTTTCTGTTTTTTTTTTTTTCAAAATTGTTTTTTTTGCCTATGTCATTCTACACGTGTGTTACTAAATTTAACCCTAAAGGCATTTAAAAGAAGAACACCAGCCTTACTAACCGTGCCATACGCGTGGATAGATGAATATTTTTTGTTGCTGTTGGTAATCAATTCTAGGGTAAAGGATTTTTATGTTCAGACTGCATGTTGAGATCTTTTCTTTATTTTTTTGTTTTTTTTTTGCCATAACCGGATTGAGTTTTTTTTTTTGATGAATTTAACCCTTTCTTTTGCTAAGGGTTATAAGTATTGCCTTAGTGACGGGGTCATTTTTTTTCTCTATTCATTTTTTATATTCTAAAGGCTTATAGAGCATTTGGTTAAGTGAAAAAAATTTTTTAACAGGGTGGCCGAGTTTTTATGAAATTTACAAAATAAAAAATATATGATTTATTACCGGTTTTCATTTTAAATAATATATTTTATTGCATTTAAATGAAGTGTTTGGTTTTTTATTATTTTGTATTAGTATTTTGAAAAAGATTTTGCTTTTCTATAAAAAATTTAATACTGGTAATTATTTCTCTTATTAGGTAAAAGCTTCTGTTGTATTATCTAGATTTTATTGAAAAAAAGAATTGTTTTTTATTGTTACTTAATTAAAATATATCCCGGCTAATAAAATATCAAACGGAATAAATAAGCTAAACAAAGAAATTTTTCATTAACACTTTGAGGACAGTACAGTTTTTTCAATTTCACTTTATCTGGCGACTTCTTGCACAAAATTTTGTTTAGCAAAAAATTACTTCTATCTTCTAACCACCAAGTTTTTTTCATCTACTATGCTGATGGCCGATGTTTATCACCGGTTGTACATGCAATCCTCAAGGTGTTTAAGAATATTTCAGAAATATAAATGGATTGAAAGTTTTATTATAGTTTTGACTAATTATTTAAAGAAGATAAAATTCTTTTAAAACTCCCCAATTGTGAAAATTCTCTCATTCGTGTACGATGTGATATACAAAATCACCGATAAATGTAATTTCATAGCTTCCACGATATATATGTGAAAATCACCGATAAAAAAACTTTTCATACAAGACTTTTGAATCGAGAGGTGACCTTCAATCACCACTTGATATGCTGCGGTAAATTGATACGCGGCAGTAACTTTTTACATTTAGATTCTTCGACGCGATTTTCTACACTTTTTCTTTATAATCTTATGAAGTGTCAAATGACACACCTTTAAATGGAGATAAGACTTTTTTATTTGAAATTAGTCCGCAGCCACTAACCGGACTACATATCTAGAAAAATTGGAAAATACTATACCTAAAATGAAGAACGTAATATACCTTTTGCCAGCCGCGTAATCGAACCTCAACTTCAACCTTTGATTTCAAAGATATCGGAATCAGAATGGAAAGTTACACAATATTCTAACAGGAGTTAGGAATAACTTTCTGTTCTTAAATAAATAAACCCGGAAAAAGGAATCATATGACTAATATTTAAGTAATTATATTTATAAAGGTGTAAGGATATAATAAAATGTTAAAATTTAAAAATTTTATACATTAGTTTGTCTGTGTAATGAATTTAAATTACTCATAAGGAATGCATTAAAAGGCTGCGAAACGTCTCAAGTTGCTGTTTCACCATGCAAAAAATACCCCGAGTTTAAAGTGTTAACAATGGTTGGCGAGAATATTTTGTTAAGTGTTCGCTCATGCTAACACTTTTTGAAAATCATAATTTAATTTAGTTGCATTCTCTTAGTGTACAACATTTTAACAGCATCGTGCCTAAAGAAATTTGCAGTTGGAAAACACAGCGATGTAAAAAGCGCTTCAGTGTTATGGATTTTGAAAGCAAGGAGTCATAGAATTGGATTAGTATAGCTCAAAAGCTCTACGGTGCATGTAACTTGTACGATATATAGGGTGTAATTGAAATACAAAAAAATAATGGATTGATTGATTCGATCTAAAGTTTTTTGATTTTAATATTGCATAAATTGATTTTAAAAAATTTTTATAACAACTTGAAAATATATTTCTATAATTTATATAGAAGTTATAATTTTTTTTAAATAGAAAAAAACTAAGTATGTATTGCAAATAAGAACTTAAACGGTTGATTAGTTTTGTTTCAATCACGCCCCCAATTGAGTAAAACGACAAAAATCCAAGTAAAAAAACGTGCTTCAAAATTTTTAAGCTATTCAACTCAGCTCATTATTTTAGTTTTTGTATCATCGAAAATATTCCAAATCAGCCTTTTTAACTTTTTTAAGATATTTTTAAATATCTTAAGCATAATTTTAAGCAATAAAAAGCCTTCTAATTAGTAATCTACTTTCAAATGATTAATTAGAGAAATTGAATGGTAGGTGAAAACTTAATTTTAAACAGAAACAATTTTAGTTAGCAGGTGCAAGCTTTTCCATAGAAATATTTCTAAAGATCACTTAAAATGGACCCAAAAACAATAACAATTCATTGAACTCAAGAACTTTAATTAGTCATTACAAAAGAAGGATATTTTTAAGTAGCTATTTTTCTTTTTTTGCGAAATATCAATTACCTAAATGTAAGCTTATTTTATAGGCTAAGCATAAAAGGGGTTAAATCCGCCCATTTACGTAACCAATAAGCTTGAATTGTCCACTTAAGGAAAATAGCTTCGTATTTATTTCGTATACATAGCCCTTAAATGAGCTTCACAATTTACTTAAAGGGTGAATTTTAATTCATGAAAAGAAAACAAAAATAATTGAAAAAAAAAACAACACCCATAAAACTACGCCTTCTCTTAAGGTCCAATAAATATACAAACATTTTTCTTTTTTTTTCTGTGGAGAACATAAAAGATGGATTCTATTCATAAGAAAAGGTAAAATACCTTAAAATGAGGGTTGGGCACAGATTAATTATGAAAATCTTATTAAGAGCAGCAGGACTCTTTTACGGTACACGAAAGTAAAACTTTTCTTTTTCCTTAATTTTTCCTAGTTTACTTCTTTTTTTTTATTATTAGATATCCACAAATACATTCAAAACAACTTTTATTTAATAGTGCTGGAATATATCAGTTAAATTAAAAACATCTCTTTCAACCCCCACAAAATATAAATAAAATTGTATATGTACTCGAGTAATGATGGTTCCCGATGGGCTGGAGTGTTTCAGTTAATGCAAGGTAATTACAAAGTTTTACAAGAATTCTTAAAATTGTGGGATTTTACCATAAGACGCCCAGAGCATTTCAAGAGTTTTTTTTTGATAACAATTGGATACTGTTGAATTGAAAGAAGAGAGCATAATGTAAATTTTTTCTCATTAACTCAAGGAGATAGCCTTTAAATTATTTTTGCACGAGTTATAGAAAGTTTTTTTCCCCCTTTTTTTTATTAGATTTTTTCTTACTTATTTATATTTTCACTAGCAGCACAAGAACTTTTTTTTTTTTACTTTTAAAAGGGAAAAAAAAGAAGCCATTACTTTACCTGAAGATAAGACTATCTTGAATAATATAAAGGACGTATTGAATAGACTTAATTTAAAAAAAAAAAAGGAATCTTTTTGTTCCTAAACTTATTCCATTAAATTGAGAGACTAAAAAAAGAAAACTTCTCAGTTAGAAATAATAGATTTACTCAGTAGGCAGGCTCATCAAAAAAAATATATATCTATATAAATATATATATATATATAATAATAATAATAATAATAATCCCTGCAAGTGTTTTAAGAATATTTTGGGTTCTATATAGCTTTGTCCTTGTTGCCCATTGTGGTTAACTTAAACAATGACTAATTGTGTTTGCATTCAATTAGATGGAAATTCGGGCTTTTTAAAATAATAAATAATATCGTTAACCATACTACGCACCCCTGGAACGCTTTTCATTTTGTTTACTTTTTTTAGCTTCTCTTAAGCCTTAGAAATTCTAAATTTACGCGTCACAAGAGTTTTAACTTTTTTTTTTGGTAATTTTGCTATGATTAATTGAGGGGTTACCTATTTAAATATAAAATGAATTTTTCATAGTAAAAATTTAAGACTAAAAAGCTTCAAATTTTCTATATTGAAAAAGATAAGAATGGTCCATCAAACCTATATAAAAGAATTTTTTAAAGTGATATTCCATTGTTATGAATTAATTACTTTTAACAAAATAATAAAGAATTATTCTTTTGCATTATGAATTAAAAGTCGAAAAATTCAGACAAGTTATAAAAAAAAATTATAATATTTGATTAATCATTATAAAGCTTTGAAGCTGGTTGTAGTTTTCTTCCTTATATGAATAAAATTCAATTTCGTTATCAACGTCTGATTCTGTAAATTCCTAGATCACTCAGGAATCTTAACTTTTTTCATATTTTGGCTAACAATAATAAAATAATAAATAAAACCTTTAATATCGATGTTATTTCTGATTCAGTATTATTATTTCCTTATAATTAAATTGTTTTGGATAAATAATAATAGTACGAAATTTATAAATCTAGAATTTATTTCAAATGTCCACAGTTGAAAGAATATTTAAATATTTTTATATTTTTAGGTGCCAAAAAATTTACCAAGCTATAAATACTATGAAATGTTGTCTGAGAATAATTAACCTTGCTTATTCTCAAGCCCAACTTAAGCTTACCGCATCGATCCATCTGGCGGGGGATTGATGTGGTGGTGTTTATTTTATTCCGCGTTTAATTGATAAGTAAATAAAATGAAACGCAGTAGGCTAAATATGTCAGGTAGGCCAAGAAAGTTTACTTACTTCACATATGTAGAATTATGTTGGAGTCGAAGACATTGTCATTAAGCTATTAAATGTAAAGGTGGGCACCCACTTAGTGCGTATATCTCAGCGGCGTATATCTGAGTGACGTCATAGACTCACGCTAAAATTCCCCCTCATATGTGGATATTTCAGCGTGAAATTCATTTGTACGTCATTTTGACGTCAAAAAAGTTACCCACTGAGATATACGCACTAAGTGGGTGCCCACCTTAATGCAATACACATGATATGTGTAATGGTAATTAATAAATAAATGTGAGTTTAACAGATAATTACCATTAAAACTCACGCTATCAAACGTATTTGCGCGTATTTTAGTTGAAATTGATATAAATTTATTATTTGCGTTGCGGTTACATTCTGAAATATATTGACTGCAATAATTATTTGACAGTTTTAGTGAAAATATTATAGCTTATGCTAATTAACTAGTTTTATTATTTTGAATTGACTTGCCTTATATAATAATGCATTATAAATGCAATAAAATTAGTTGAAAGGTACAAATTGTATTTTTTTGAAAAGACTTGCATTAGCTTAGGCCTTTTTTTTAAAGCAAAAGTCTCCATTTTAATGCACCAAATGCACAATCAATTATTGTCCAGTAGTTATATGGCTGTTTTCTCCTTAGCAACTTGGTCGGCAACATTCTTGGCATCATTATAGGCGTTTTGAGGCGTGGTTACACTCAGGAATATATAGACAGTAATAATTACATTAAGTCTTTTCAAAATATACAGTTTGTGCCTTTCAACTAATTTTATAGCATTTATAATACATTATTATTTACGGCAAGTCAATATTGAACATAATAAAACTAGTTAGAAAGTATAAATTATATATTTCGAACCAAACTGCCAAATAATTATTGCAGTCAATATATTTTTGAAATATTCTGAATAAATATCTTCTGAATTTCTGAACCGCGTCTCAGAATTAAATAAATATATTCTTCTTTGCAAAATAACTGTTTATGCTGTTTTATGAATTTCTTTTCAATAAATTTATTATTTATATTAATATGAAATGAAAAATTATAATTCCAAACCTCATAATATCAGCTTTTACTATATCCTTATTACAATCTATAATATACATCTGGCAGTACTTATTTAATTAGCTGTCAAATGCAATCACGTTTCACCGCTAAGATTTTCGTGAGCGCGCAATATAAATTCGAAATTCTTGTTTAATTAAATGCTTTTTCATTGCAAGTAAATTTAATTTTGATTAATTCTCCTGCAGTTTTTTGAATATAAATTCCGAAGCTTACAAAATTTGTATGATAAAATTGAGAGAGGGAAAACAGTACTGAATGATTTGATTTTATATTTGAAAAGAGTTAAATTACATCTTTTTTTATAAAATCGCAAATAAACTTTTAGGTATGTATAGCCTTAAAATTGTTTTAATTATTCTTCAAAAATTTTATGAAAGGAAAAATGTATTAAATAAATATAATTATTATTATCTTTTAGTTCGTTCCTTCAAAGGAAAGTTGTAGGCCATTTTCTGGGAAACAATTTCAAACTAAAATAAAAAAAACTGCATTTATTATTAAATAAAATATGTATTGGACAACGTTTAAAAAGTGTGACTTCGATGCTAAAGTTATTGACCAATCTGTTGCTGTTGATAATTTAATATATTCATTTCTTAATTGGGGTCCTTGGGATAGAGAATCATTTGATATTTATGTATTAAATACACATACATTAACATGGTCAGCATTAGATTATCATGAAAATAGAGATGAGCCACTCAAAAGAAAGGGTCATACCATTGTCGCTTATGAAAAAAAAATTTATTTATGGGGTGGGAAAAATTCTGACGGATTATGTTCTACTTTGCGTTACTTTGATACTAAAATATTAAATTGGTCAAAGCCAAAAGTAAGTGGTATAATACCAAGCAATCGAGTTTATCATTCAGCATGTATTTCAAATGCTGAACCTAAAATGTATATATTTGGTGGTTGTGATCCTAATACAAATCAAGTGTTGCGTGATGTACATTGCCTCGATTTGAAAACAATGATTTGGAGTAATATAATTACTACTGGTGAAATACCACGTAGACTAAATTATTTAACAGCTGTAGTTGATAATCGTATGTACATACATGGAGGATATGATAGGCACAAATATTGTACTGATACAATGTATCTAGATTTAGAATCAAATCAATGGCATCGTCCAGAAACAACGGGTAATATACCCTTTGCTAAAAATAATCGTTCTTTATGTATGTCTTTTTAATTTTTTAAATGTTAAATAAATTTATGAAAAGTTTCTCTTATTGTTTTTTCAGTTGTACATAATAACATAATATATATTTTTGGAAGTTGTAAGGGTGACAAATATGGAAATTTCAATGATCTATATTATCTTGATACAAAAAGAAATCATTGGAATTTGATAAATCCACGTGGAAAAACACCAAAATTTAGAAATGAGCAATCATGTATAGTTATGGGCGATAAAATGTTTTTACTTGGATCTAGGTAAAAAAATTAATTTAATGGTTATATAGCATTAAATTTCCGAAATTGTATATGGATATAGTTTAATTTTAAAAGATACTTTTGAATGAACGAAACATTTTATGTAAAGGAGTAACGTAGTGCTCAGACTAAGCGTACAATCCAATTAAAAACTACTACAAATTTCTGGAAAAATGTATTAAAAAATCTGAGTCTGTTTTTTTAAAAAGTTCAAAATTGCACAGTAAAAATGCATAAAATTTACCGATGGTTTTCTTCATTTAGTTAGCCGTTACTGTATTTTTTTTAGAATGATTTTACTTTAATATTTAATGTCGTCGGAGACAGCTAAATATACTGAATTAAAATTCTTCTAAACACTTCAATCTTTTCTTCTCATCACTATCTCCAAATGTCAATGTGAAACCTTCAAATAATGTTTGTCAGTAAAAGGTTTTAGATATATAACCATCATTAACTTACTTGTTATTTAAGAATTAATTACTTCAAAAAATTTAATAATTATATTATTTTTTAGACCAGAGACAAGATATATATGTAGAGAAAGATATAAAAATACGATCAATGTATTGGATTTGAATCCTTCGCTCGAAACACTAGCAAAAATCACAATTGCTGAAAACGGATTGGATACTTCATGTTTACCAACAGAATTAAGGTATTTCTTATTTTAACCCTTTGCGGTCGTATTAATTTTAAACATAGGCGTCATGCTGGTCGGAATTAATTTTTGTTGAACGAACAGTAATACATAATATGCAAGATTATGAGGAAAAAATAAAATTGGTTAATTCTTTTTTAAACTTCAGATATAGGTAACACAATAATATGTTTTACTTTTATGTAAAAATTATATTATATAGTTTTCCATCGTATGATATCTTTCCAAGCAGTCCCCAAAATGAAGCACTGGTTTTCGAAAACATGTGTCGCAAAAGTAATTAGTTTGGCGTCTTTCGCCTTTAATTTTTCTCTTTGAACATACAGAACAATCTTTACTCTTTATATCTTCAGAGTACCGCAATATATGTAGTTTACCATTAAAATTTTCCTCTTTATCTGAGGACGAGGGTCTTCCGGATTTTGAAGATCCTCCTTCACGAACATCACCTACAAGCTGTTCCACTAATTTCAGGACAAACATAAAGTATTACATGGGTGTCTGCTTTCTCTTCTAGCTGACTCCTTATAAAATATGTAGTTATTAATTTCGCATATCTCTGATCCCCAGAAAAAAATTTTCCTCCACCATTTACAAAATTTTCTCATAAAACAATATGAAGTTATAAAATTTCTAATTGCATAACTCGTCGCTTCACTGGAGCTATATCACCATCAGAATCACTATTATAAATGTTTCCACAACCCTATAAAATTCGTGATCGCTACTTTTATTTTCAAGATAAACTTCAGTAAATTTCTTTTTGCCATTTTATTATTATTTTAGAATATTTCAATAAGCCAAAATTCCTAATTACCCTTAAACACAATCTATAAAATATTATTTCGAATTTTACATAACTCCGAAATTTGTCGATTTAATATAATATAAGATCAAAATGGTTTTTCTTGCTGTGGTGGCTGAGAGCAGACATACGACCGCAAAGGGTTAATAATATAAATTATGATAATGTTTTTTACAGCTAAATTTACTGAATTAAAAATCCTCCTAAACACCTTCAACCTTTGCTTCTCATCACTCTCTCCAAATGTCAATGTGAAAACTTCAAATAATGTTTGTCAGTAAAACGTATTATATTTATTATCATCTTTGATTTACTTGTTATTTAAGGACTAATTACTTCAAAAAATTTAGTAATTATCTTATTATTTAGGCTAGCTTTTGAAGATGAAAATACAGATGAAGATACAGATGAAGATGAAGATGAAGATTCAGATGAAGATATAAATGGAGTTACAGATGAATGTACACTGTGTTAAATTTTAACACAAATAAAATACTTGTTTGAGGCGAAGACGAAATTAAAACAATTTCTTTTATTTTAATTGTCAGCACTTCAGATATAAAATTTTCTAATATTTGATTTATAATTAATTTTTTGTTCTTAATTATTCCATTAGAGCTGTAAAATTCATTCGATGAGACAATATTTAACTCACATTTAGTAAGACTAAATGTTCAATCCGAATGATATTTTCGATATAAATTAAATTTTCTTACTACTATTTTGCTACTTGTTAAATATTTTTACTAATTAACTTTATAATCGGTTTTGAAGTTCAAAGATTTTATGTTATTCAAAAGAGTGCTGTTATTTTTTTTTTAATTT
Organism: Acrocera orbiculus; assembly: GCA_947359355.1. NCBI lineage: Eukaryota > Metazoa > Arthropoda > Insecta > Diptera > Acroceridae > Acrocera > Acrocera orbiculus. Next base: position 8,162,836 of record OX375758.1, read on the forward strand.
GAGTTAAGCTTTTTTTTTGTTTTCTACAGATTTTATTTATATAAGCATTCCTTAATTAATTAATAAAAGTCTATTAAATTGAGATCAACTGTATTAATTCATTGTACAAGAGTAAAATAGTAGCAAAATGATGATCAGTGTATCTCAAACAGTGACCACACTGTTGTCATCTTAGCAGGATTTATGATGGAATGGAAGCAATGAACAGCTAAATTTGTCTAAAAAAAATTTTAGTTCCTGGCTTAATTCCATCGATCATTGCGTCCGGGCAATAAAAGTCGAGCCAGTTATCTAGTTGCTTCTTCTCCTTTTTGGTATGGCATGTATCTAATTTGAGAACGCTGGTAAGAGCATTTTTATCGTAAGTTACTTTAGCTATTTCATATGTCAGTTCAAGGGTCCGTATATTTTGATAAACCCTGAGCAGCCTCTAAGAAGCACACCTTTACCTCCTATATTGATATTAGATTGGATATGTTTAATTTTTCCCATATCAGCTCTATTCCATAATCGCAATTTGGGACAATTTTAGCTTATTTATGATGAAATTCGTCCTCTCGATGTGCCGACCAAAAGGCAGTAAATTTGGCTTACTTACATACTTACCAGTTTTCTGAAGTTTTTTTTTCATATGAAACTAAAAATTAGTTTGATTAAAGAATTAATATTTGAACTAACTATACTAACATCAATTGTCACTCACTGCCAGCTCAAAAAAATTTATTTGAACTTGATTGGATGGTTAGAAAAGGGTTTTATTAACGACTAAAAATTTGTAGAAGATATTGAACATTATGAGCTAACAGTAAGAATAATATTTGAATTAACTGTATTAACTTCAATTGTCATGCACTCCCAACACAACAAAATTTATTTGAACTTGATAGGATAAATAGAAAAGATTTTAACAATTGAAGGTTTTTGAGCAAACTAATAGTAGGAATATAATAAATAGATTAAAATATATTATATTTTAATTTTAAATTTTAAATTTAAAAGTATCAAAAACGTCGCCATAATTTTAATAGCAAACGAACGGATTGAATTATATATTCCATTAATAAAATGATCATAATATGTAAATAAATATTTATTTAATAGTGCTTCAAATTAAATCCTAGACATAATTCGATAAAATTTTGCACATTCTATTTGACCTACATATACATATATATTAATGGAATAATGAAGCACAAAAAACAATTGGGACAAAAGCTATATAGCTTTGAATCTAAAATAAAACTGTAAATTACGGGAGGGATTTCATTCATTTGATTTACTTTAAGTGTAGGAATATTTACTATTTAAAATACAGGGGGACTCACTAGCGCTTGGTGGTATGAAATTTGGTACCAAATGGTAATGAGACCACTAATCTCCACTAAATTGGTATATATAGCCTAAATTGATGTCTTCTGTTCTTTAACTTGTCAGCTTTTCAAAAAATATCAAAGGAAATGTGTTTGAATAAAATTTGACGTGAGGGATGGTGAAATGTATGAATATAATTACATAAAATACAATTTCGATTGGAGTTGTTATCATTTACTTTCTGTCATGACTATAGGAAGGTTAGGGATTTTTTTTAAAGCAAAAGTTTCCATTTTTAATGAACCAAATCACCAAATCGTCAATTGCCAGCTGTCCTAGGTATTAATCTATAAATTTCTATCTTTCCGAACAAAAGCTATCAAACACATTGAGTAAATCTGCTGAAAGGGTACAATCTAAATGTTTAAAACTACTTCCATTCATGAATTTCTCCTGGTATCCGGACAGAAAAATTGTTCTCCTTCATCAATGAAGTAGAGTTGTAATAACTCTTTTTTAGAATAAAATAACAAAAAATATTTTTAAATAATGGCAAAAAATTTTATCTAACAATTTGGAAATTTTATTTTATTTTTGTAAATAGTATAAATTGGTTTCAAAATTCAAAAATTTCATTTAAAGCACAGTTCCAGTCACTAGCGAAGAGAGGGGAGGATAAGTAGAATTAATCCCTTATTCCAGCAATATTTAGTAGTAATTAAAGAAAAAAAGCTAAAACAGTAAGTAAAAAAAAAGAAATCTATCCATCCAGCTAATGTCGACTAATTTTCTAGTACCCTCTGATAAAATCTGAGTAAAAATGAACAAAAAACTTGTAAAATTGTAAAAATTTATAGTATAAAAGCATTTTTCATTAAACTTTTAAAAACAGTAAATTTAAAACTGTAAACTCTTACTTTCTAAAATCTCCTAAAACTCCTCTAATATATTTATTCTAAAACTTTTCCTTAAAATTAGTTAATTTAAGCCCGTAAGTATGCAATAATATTATCATTGTTCATTGAACGTGTGGCAACAATTTTAGTTCCCATGTAATCTGATCACAAAGAATTTGCTAAATTATTAAATTGTTATGTCTGGAAATTAGAGTAGATTATTTTATTGAGGAGTTTAAAATTATATTCTCCCGTGCATGCAGAGACAAAATTTGTAAATAAAGAGAAGTAAAATGATTCAAAAATTAGTCGTTGTTAAATTTGCTATATGAACCAGGCCCTATTCGGCAGGTATTTCTAAAGAGAAATAAATTAAATGCCCCAATTAGCATTTCTAAGCTTAAATAAAAGTTTGTCTTATTAGAAAAATATTGGCTCTTTAGCCACTAGCTTCCCTTTGCCCTACAAGGCAAATATTGTAAAAAATGAAGATGACTTCGTATTACATTATTGGTTGATCCCCTGTTCCTCTCAGCTGTTTCACCCATAAAAGAAAACATTTCAAATTAATTTTACTTCTATTTTTATAAATTTAAGTTATAAACTTTATAAATATTTTACTTCCTTTGATGACTAATGTGAAGATGGAATAATGACTTATTCCGCTATATTTGACGGGCATCATGCAGCTGATTCACTTTGATATTTTAGGCAAGGGAGGCACAATGTAAGGGTCAAATTTGAAATATTGAGCCCATAAACCAAAGTGAGTAAGTTTCATGATGCGACGCTAATATAGTTGATTTCAACATCTAAACAATTTGAATACATTGAAGAGCGTAGTACTGAATATTAATTAATTCATTGTATTTTAGTTTCTGGATTTGTGAATTTAATATAAAAATGTTCCGTTAAATATCGTTGGTGTTTTACAGAACAATAAATTTGGAATAATTGTCAGATATTTTAAGTTTTCTACTTTAGAATCAATTATTGTCCAGAAAAAGTTGTTATATATAATTTTATGTTTATATTTATATTTATAATAATTAAATAAATATATTCTTTTTTGCAAAATAACTGTTTATGCTGGTTTATGATTTTATTTAAATAATATCATTTTTATTAAAATATAATGAAGAACTATAATTCCAAACTTCATAATATCTACTTTTATTATATTATTTATTACAAATAATAATATATAGTTGGCAGTACCTATTTAATTGGCTGTTAAGTGACATATTGTCATCAATTTTCTTAAGCCGCTAAGCATTTTAAATATTATTTTTAAAAATTTTTATGATAAAATTGAGAGAGGGAAAACAGTGCTGAGTGATTTAATTTTATATTTCACAAGAATTAAATTCCATTCTTTTATAAAATCACAAATAAACTTAGGTATTTTTAATAACCTTTAAATTATTTTAATTATTATTTAACAGTTTTATGAAAAGAAAAATGTATTAAATAATTATAATTATTAATATCTTTTAGTTCGTTCCTTTAAAGGAAATTTGCAAGCCATTTTGGCGGAAAATAATTAATGCAATATAAAATTATATGAATAAAATAAATAAACAAAAAAAATTTAATTTATTATTTAATAAAAATGTATTGGACAACGTTTAAAACATGTGATTCAACTGAATATATTCAAGATAATTATGTTGTTGCAGTTGATAATTTATTATACTCAATTGGTAATGATTTATATCGTAATTACGACGAACCAATTGATATTCATGTATTAAATACAAATACATTAGAATGGTCATTATTGCCTGATCGTATTGATATAAATGGGGAACGATTAAAACCACCAGATGTGCCAAAAAAAAGATATGGTTATACCGTCGTGGCTTATGACAAAAAAATATATTTATGGGGTGGATCTAATAAAGGCAACGGATGTAATACCTTATATTGTTTTGATACTAAAACATTAAGCTGGTCAAGACCAAAAGTAACTGGAATAATACCGACTACTCGTATTGAACATTCAGCATGTATTTCAAATCATTTAATGTATGTATTTGGTGGTTTTAATTTTATTAGTAAAGAATACGTGGAGCGTGATGTACTTTGTCTTGATTTAAAAACAATGAATTGGAAAAATATAATAACAACTGGTGAAACTCCATCATATAAGCAACATAGACCAACTATTGTTAATGATCGAATGTATATATTTGGAGAATGTAGTTACAGAATGGAATATGGAATTAAAGAAGCAACTGATATTATGTATTTAGATTTAAAATCAAATCAATGGCATCATCCAGAAACAACTGGTAATATACCCGTTGTTGGTAAATATTTTTATTCTTTATGTATGTTTTTTTAATTTTTAAATGTCAAATAGTTTTATGAAAGATTTCCCTTATTGTTTTTTCAGTTGTACATAATAACATAATATATGCTTTTGGAGGTCATATCGAATGCGTTTTATATTATTTTGATACAAAATGGAATCATTGGAATTCGATAAAACCACGTGGAAAATCACCAAAACTAGCATCAGAGCAATCATGTATCGTTATTGGCAATAAAATGTTCTTCCTTTGTTTTACTAGGTAAATAAAATTAATTTTCGCGTTATATAACCTTAAATTTCCGCAATATATGGATATAATTTAATTTTATCAGGTACTTCTAAGTGAACTAAACATATTATGTAAAGGCGTAATGTGATGATCAGATTTAGTGCACAATCCAATTAAAAACTACTATAAATTTCAGCAAAATTATATTGAAAAATTATCACACAGTGTGCATAAATATTCATTGCTTGGATTGTTATTTATTTTTTCTTTTTGCATAGTTGTAGTTAGTTCCTTGTTTGTCTAAACCAAGTTTGGTGCAGTTTTTATTAGCCATATGCTTCATTCCAATATCTCATTCCCCTTTTTTTTTATTGCTACTGTAGCAAGTATCAAATTTAATGTCAACTTCGTCTCAGATGGTACGGTAACAAAAATTATTAAGAAAGGTGTTATCTTAGTCGGGATAAAGTGAATTTCTATAAAAGAAAACACGCTTTCTATTGAAATTATATATATTCTATATTATCCTGCATTTACCTTCTTTATTGTCGTCAGGTTGAATATGCTCAGCTTTTACTTAATAAATTATTTTTTGCAGGTGAGGATTGTGATGAATTTATTTGCAAACAGAAAAAGAGCTTTTTCGAATGAAAATGTGAAGTTTTCGCGAAGTGTATACTCCTGATTTCTTTCAATAATTAAATTAACCCTTTCCGGGCAGCTTTAATTTTTCTCTTATTAATTGATAATTTAAAGTTAGTTTTAAGTTTATTAGAAGAAATAATAACTAATGAATGACTAGCTGAAAATAAAATGTTCATCCATTATCCTGTAGGATGTGGTTACGCCACGATACCACTAAGCTGCAAAGTATTTTACGAAAAAAATATATGTATAAATAAAAAAACAATATTCTGAGCACAATGATATTATTTCGAATGGAAGGCTTTAAAATAGTTTTTCTCATTCTTAAGGCATAGTCCAACATCACAAGAACTGCATTTCCACAGCGCTCGAGTGACTTTTGACGAAGAGCTGCAATGAGCGCATCTTAGCGATAAACTTCTTTGTGGCATGTGACATGCATTTGAGGTCCTAACTTCTAATGGTATTACCCTTTTGAAATTACTAGAGTTGGATTGATTTTTGCCTCCAGATTTAGGAGCTTTATTTACTCCAATAAGTCCCACTACTAAAGCCAAACGGAATTCTTTCATGGTTATATTGGTTTGGTTATTTCTCATCCTGTAACGGATGAAAGCATTTACTACACATGCATCGAGAAAATAAAAACATATATGTTTATGCCATCTGCCGTTTGCATTTTTAGTGAGCTCATGCTCCAAACTTTTTTTGCATTTTCTATTGGGAAAAAAAAATTTATGCATAAGTGCTCAGTGGTTACTACAGAATACCACTTACAAATTAATGGATGCTTAGAAATTAACTTTTTCAAACTTATATATTCTGAAGACTTATAAGAAACAATTTCACGCACAAAATTTAAAAAAAACACAAATGCAAAAATTTTATATAATTAAAACTACGCGTAAGTTATGAACTATGTAATGAAGAAGTTTCAAGTAGCATTAAATTTTTATGTATCTACATAAACACATTTTGTTTCGGTGGCATATGCTGCATATTAGTTAAAACTGCGTAAATAATAGTGGTCGCGTGCAAAAACAAATAAGTCAATGAAAATTATGGATGAAATGTGTGGTATTGTAGCATGACCACTTGCCTTGAAAGGGTTAAACAAGTCTTTCATTATTTTGGTTTTATGAATTCGCTTCGATAATCTTGGATTGTTTTTAAATCACTTATTTGATTTTTTGTTTTGGAATTCAAACAGTCCCCACAAATTTATCACTTTTTACAAATCGTTAGTTTATTGAAGCTTAAGCTCACATCTAAAAGCTAAGGATTTCCGTATTAAAACCCATTAAAAGTAAATTAAACATACAAACCATTATGTTTGTTTGTTCTAAAAGTAGAAAATATTTTCCTTTTGTGTTTTTGAGTAAGTCTAACGGAGGCAGCAAAATTTACTGAATTAAAAATCCTCCTAAACACGTCAACCTTTGCTTCTCATCACTCTCTCCAAATATCAATGTGAAAACTTCAAATAATGTTTGTCAGTAAAACGTATTATATTTATTACCATATTTCATTTACTTGTTATTTAAGGACTAATTACTTCAAAACATTTAATAACTATCTTATTATTTAGGCTAGCTTCTGGAGATGAAGATACCGATGAAGGTACAAATGAGGATACAGATAAAGATGCAGATGAATATAGAAATTGGGTCCATGTCTTAGATTTTAATCCTTCGCTTCAAACGCTAGCAATTATGGAAATTATAGAAAATGGATTAGATTTTTCATGTTTACCAACAAAATTAAGGTATTTCTTAGTTTATTAATATTAATATAAATTATAATAATAATGTTTTTTTTTGTTTATGAAAGAGGGGAACGTGATTTAATGCAATTTTTGTGCAAGAGAATTTTTTAGATTTATTTATTATAAATAGGCATCACTTTTATTGGAAGAAGAAATCCAATTTAGGTAAATTCTCGTTATGGTTCTTTTATGATTGGTAGGAATAAAATTAATTTATAAAAATAATTTTAAGCATGCATAATTAATTACGAACTTTATATTTAAAGCAGCGCTTAAATATTTTTCGCTCAAGTACATCCTATTTATGTAATCAGTAACTAGTTTCGTGATGATAGGTTAAACCGTTCCGTATCTACAGTGTTTACTCACTTTAAAAACTTCATTTCTGTGTAAGATACAGACTTGCTTAACACTCCTTCGTTCAAGTCGCATATCTTTAGAAATTATCCTGATATTTTTTGATAAAATTTTAAGACAACATTTTTTAAATATTGTATTTTCGGAAAATGAAACACAAATTTTTTGAACGATTTTTTGATATTTCTAACAATAAGTGTATCTGCCCCGAAAACAAAAAAAACGAAACATGTAAAATTCCTATGAAACTCTTCCTGCGTTCGAGGTTCCAGTTGCCTACAAGTGGCTAAATGTTGTTTTTTAGCTATTTACACCTTAAAAAAATCATCAATTCCCAATGGGGAAATCATACATGAGTGAATTTCTCTTCAACGAATTCTTGCGTGCTTTATGATGGAAAAGTGCATAAGTGAAAAATTCACAGATAGAGCATGCAGAAAGTCGTTGTCATAGCTATTTTTTTCAGCAGAAAGTAGCCATAACGTGTTTTCCACGAGAAAGTTGTCGTTATGTCTGAAAAGTAGCTCTCTTTCTTGATGAAGTAGCTCTACTTTCTCTAAATTTCTAAATTGTGTTATAGATGCGTTTAATGAAAGATATTGCGAAAAATAAGATGTGGAGAGAAAGAAATAATACTGTTTCAGAAAGAGAGCACAATTGATCTAAGATTTTCTTTCGCGTGATAAATATAACAAATTTGATCGTGTCCAAATTTGATTCGCTTGAGATAGATAAATATATATATTAGTATGGAATCCATCAAAACAGATTTAAGTTTTAACTTCACTTTTTGTGATTTAATTAGTGCTGCATCATTCGTAAACATGGCCCTGGATAATCAATACATAAAGGGAATTTTTCTCATTTTCCCCTAAAAAATTTTTCATTGTCGGATTAACTCACAGTGTAAATCCCACTTCATGTTAAATTTTAGGTAGTTAAAATAAAGACAAATAAAATAATTGTTTGAAACGAAGACGAAATTGAAAATCTTTCTTTTTACTTTGATTAATAATTTGATTTTTTATTTCTTAATTTTTTCATTACAGATCTGAAATTGATTCAATGAGACAACATTCAGCTCAATAGCAAGACCTAAAGTCCAATCTGAATGATATTTTTATTATAAATTAAGTTTTTTTTACTACCATTTTGCCATTAATAATTGATATTTTCCTATGTGTTAAATATTTTTACTAAATAACTTAATGACTGTTTTTGAAGTTCAAAGATTTTATATGTGATTTAAAGAGTGATGTAATTTTATTCCTCTTACACAAAAATTTGAGCATTGAATTTAAGTTTTGATTTTGTTTTCTACAGATTTTATTTATATAAACATTCCTAAATTATAAATAAAAATCTATTCAATTGAGATTAACTGTATTAATTTATTATCCAAGTGTAGAATAGTAAAAAAAAACAGTAGCAAAAATGATGACAACTAAGGTTGAGATATAAAACTTTTCTTGTTATAGTAAAATTGTATACAGGATCCAATCGAAGTCTACGTAATTCGATTTGCACTCAAAAATTATATTAATCACTGGGCCAAGATTAGTTTAAGGGAAGAAATTCTTTAAATATAAGAAAAAGTTACGTGTCACAGACCCTTCCAAAAATATCTAAAATATAGAGAAGATATATTTTTTGCTTTTGATGAACAATAACCCACCTGATCTTTGATTCAATGAACTTTTTTTCGAGATGGTTGTATAACTCGAACTATTTATTTAAACACACTTTTTATTTTCTTGTCAAGGTTTCAGTTATTTCTCAGTCAAGTTATTTCAACTATAAACTTTATCAACTTAGAATAAAAAGACTCCACTTAACTGAACTTTCTACTTCAAAGTCTACTTCTTATATTTTCTAATCAAAATCTCAGCTCCGCTCCTAAAAATATATTCTTATTCATAAACAATTCATTTTTAATTTACAAATCTTTACGAATTTAAGTAGGTTACCAATACTATATTGTTAGTATTCGTATTTTGTTTTAAGAAAACGAAATTTATAAATCTAGAATTTATTTCAAATGTCCTAGAGTTGAAAGAATAATTAAATATTTTTATATTTTTAGGTGCCAGATATTTTACCAAGTTATAAATACTATGAAATGTTGTCTGAGAATAATAAACCTTGCTCTTACTCAAGCTCAACCTGAGCTTACCGCTTCGATCGGCTGTAAAGCAATCTCTTTCATTTAAATATTTCACCTATTATCACACATTAGTGGAAAAAAATTGGCAATTATTCTTTGCAACTACATTTTTTCACCCGTGAAAACCATTTTGTAATTTTTTATCTTTTCCTTAGAAGTTCTTTTTGATAAAGAGAAAATTTATAATTATTTATGGATGATGTTGAACTACGTTCAAACTTAACATGAAACTATTTTATTAATAATGAGAAACAAAACTTCAGCTTTTGAAATTATTCCAAGCGAAATAATTTTTAATAATTGCAACTACTCAAAATCAAATTTCTTCAAAAATTGCTAACATACAATAATTTTTGCAATATATTTTCACGCTTTTTATCTTATTTTTCTTTGTTATAGCTTGTTAATAATTAAAAATAAAACAAATTTAATGCTTGCAGAAATTTTATTAAACTAAAGCAACAAAACTAAAATAAATAAACGTTTTCAATTTGTTATATACGATATTATCCATTTATTTATTATAATTTAATTAATTTTTCTTGTTTTTTGAATCTTTATAAATAAATAATTAATAAATTATTGAAATTCTTAAGAATTATTTAGTCCAGCCAAATAATCATTATATTTCTGTTCCTGTGCTTGTTGCAATTTAATCAACTTTTTCATTAGTCCTTTGCTAATTTCTTTACCTTGTGCATCATGTGTTGGTAAACCCTTTAATAATAATAAATAATTAAATAATTAATTTTTTATATAAAAATTTTTACATTTTCATTAAATGCTGAATATTTATCTAAATCATTTAAAAACATTTTTTTTGGATCAATTTTTTTTTGTGCTTCTTTAGCTACTAATAAAGCAGTAGCATTAGCCTTTTTAAGTTCTTTTTCAACTTCAATTAATTTTTTAGCTTCTTTTTCACGAAATAAAGTTTCTTTATCAACAAGTTTAACAGCTGATTTTTTTCCATCTTTATCTTCAAGGCGTACACCTAAATTTGGTAAAATTTCATCACGAAGATCATCACAAAGTTTAAGTATATCAAATGATTTCAAAAGTTTTCCTTGTTCTCGTATAACAGTACGAAAATCAGCAAGAGCTGATATATAAGGCATTAATAAATTTTCAATATTATAATTATTATCATCAGTATTGCCTTTAATTGGAATTCCAATTAAACCACGTGGACCATTTATAGCACCAAATATATGTAACATATCTGTTATATATATAGCGATCCTTCGTAATAAAAGACTGTTATATGATAATTTATTGTCACGTATATAAATGTTAGAAGCACTTATCAAATCACGGATAACATCAAGAGTTGTTCGTGTATCGATATTATCTTAAATTAAATGAAAAATTTGAGTAAAAAAAAGAACATAAATATATACCATTTTTAATTAATTTTTTAATTCTATTCTAATATTAAATATTTTTTAAGGAATATAAGTATAATGAGCAAAACAAAACAAAGAAATATCAATTCAAAAATGTATTCCTACAAAACTCTTTCGCATCGACATCGTCTGACAATGGCGACTACAAAACGGTTGTTTCATTTTTATTTTGACAATCTTTTGAAATTAATTTCCTTAATTTTCATGATAGAAAAAAATACTATTTATGGCTTATATTGGGCCGGTTTCATAATTTACAAATGTGGGATATTTGCCTTACATTATATGAGTCGCTCAGAAGCCAATGTGGATAAATCCATTTTTTCATATTTTCTGATTTTTGCAAATTTTAATAGAATAAATAATATATTTCTTAGTCTTAAAAAGATTTACTCAGACTTTCATTTTTTGTAGTTCAAAAAGCCCTTTTTTTAATAGCCTCCGCATTATGAATGCTTTAAGAAACATTAAATTTCTCAGTTTGGATTTTTTAGACTTATCCACATTGGCTTCTGAACGACTCATATATCAAAATCCGACTTCATACATTCCCACTCTGACTTCTCACCGAGACAGAATCCCATTTTGATTAACTTGAAGATAAAACTAATACTACTTAAACCCTACCATCCTTACGAGACAGTTAACTGTGTGTTAAACGAGTATACAAGTCAATCTAATTGATTGCATTATAAATTTGTATACATCTTGTAAAATAAGAAACTAATATTCGATATAAAAATCTCAAAATTCGTTAAGATAAAATCCAGATATTATTAATATTATTTTTTATTCATATTAATAAAAATTATGCTAGTAATTTCGAAAAATAATGGTCATATGAAGTAGAGAGGTCATTATTCATATTTTTTATTAATTTATTGCGTTTTACAAAAGGTAAATCCCCTTTGGAAACATTTGTTTTTTGCAATAAAACTAAAATCTAGAAAGAATCACGTTACTAAACGCTCGAACTGTGAATTTTGTGCCATTTGGTGTGGTTCTTGGTTTAATAAAAATAAAACCAACCAAAAATTACCTAAATTTGTTCAATTTTTTATATTTAATTTTTCCTGTTTTTAAATTACTTAATGAAATGGAAATAGTTATTGTTTAACTTTGATTTTTACCATCATGAAACAATTTCCCAATAAGACGAGTACCCACGTCCTTTTTTTGATGTTAACTGCACACACACAGTGAAAGACTTTTTTAAAATAACTACGCAGTTAACTGAGCAAATTATATTGTTTTATATTTCTTACCACAAAGTGCCTCATGTATAAGATTTTTAGCTTTATTTAATTTATCTTGTAGTTCACTTTCATTATTTGTCCATTGATTAAATGATTGATCATTTGATTTTTCTGTTACTGAATGCCTTGTTAGATCTTTTACATTTAAAAAAAATTCCTTAAATAAAAATTTTATATTTAAAATATATAAAAACTTTTTTATACAAACATTTAAAAATTTTTCATATTGAACAGCCATTTCCATAGTATTATCTGAATAATCAAGAGTATCTTTCCATGAATGTAATAAAAATGCTAAACGTAATTGTGTTGAAGTATATTTAGCTAATGCCTGTTGTATTGTAATAAAATTTTTTAATGATTTTGACATTTTACAACCAGCTATTGTTAAATGTCCTGTATGTAAAAAATATTTAACCCATTCTGTATTTTCATAATATGCTTCAGATTGAGCTAATTCATTATCATGATGAGGAAATTTTAAATCAATACCACCAGTATGTATATCTAAATTAGATCCACAAATATCAGATGCCATTGCTGAACATTCAATATGCCAGCCAGGTCTACCATTACCCCATGGACTTTTCCAAAATGGTTCTCCACTTTTACTAGCTTTCCATAATGCAAAATCATTTGGTGATCTTTTCTCTGATAATCTATCTTCACCTAAAGATAAATCACCTTCACCTTCATGTAAAGATTTCATATCACCATAAGCTTCTGGTACTAATTTTGCATAGTAATGTTTTTTATTTTTATCAAAAGCATTTACATCAAAATAAACAGATGAATTAGCTTCATATGCATAACCATTTTTAATAATTTTTTCAATATATGATATTATTTGTGGTATATATTCACTAACTCTAGTAAGAACATCTGGAGGAAGTATCTATTGATTTGTTTTTAAATTAATAATATACAAAAATAAATATCAAAAATCTTACATTAAGTGCTATCATATCTTTACTAAATTCATTCTCCCAATATCTTGGTAATGTTGTAAAAATTGAATTTTCAGTAACAGTTGCACCTTCTTTTTTATCTAACCAAGCAGCAATTGCATCTTTTGCCTCATCAATGAAATTTTTTTGTGCTTTTTTTAATTCATCAGGTTTACTATCCTTAAATGCTTTTTCTAAAGTATCAATAGTTAATGTTATTCTTTCTAAAAGTTTTGTCATCATTAATTTTTTATCAGGATCAGTAACTTTAGCCAAGTTTTCATTATATTGAGTAAATATTTCATTTTTATCGTTAACTAATTGCTCCAAAGATGAAATACTATTGATATATCTTTCATAAAGATAATTTTGTCTTGCTCTCTTTATAATTTTATCATCTATATCAGTTATATTCATTACATAAAAAACATTATAACCAAAATATTCAGATAAAACTCTCCTTAATATATCAAAAGATATATAGGATCTAAAAAACAAAAATAATACACCAAAGAAATGTTAAAGAAGATTGCGATAGGTTTAAAAAAAATTATGCTATTACTATTTAAATTTAATTTGCTAAGTAGAAGTTTAATGATATCAAAAACATTTTTCTAACGAAAAGAATTAAAGTTATCTCAACTTGAAGTTAGTATCTTTGTTAAGACAAAAATATTTGGGAGTTTTAAAAAAATTCAGAATATTTTTAATAAAAATTATATCATTTTAAAAATTGTATACATATAAGTTTGGAGCCATCCACACAAATCGAACATAATAAAATAAAAGTAACAAAATAAAATGTCTCCTAAGCAAAAAAAACGACTGTTATTGCACTATAATTAAAGTATATTTAAAAATTACCTTGCGTGTCCCATATGCGAAGCATCATATACAGTTGGTCCACAACAATACCATTTAACCGTATTGCCCTCAGAAGGAATAAATATTTCCTTTTTTCTTGTTAAGCTATTGTAAAGACGTAAAATTGGCTTCTCTTTTACTTGTGGTGGAAGCCATTCTGGTTGTAGTCTTTTAGACATATTAGAAAAAAGTACAAAAAAATTTTTATTAAAAATTAGATTTTTATAACCGGGTAAAATCCTTAACACGTCTTTGACATATGTATATATGACTTAAGGAAAGAAGTACCAGATGTATGATAAATATAGTAATAGTCGCATAAATATATATTTATATACATTCTGAAAGAGATGGCAAAGTAAGTTCACTCTAATTATGACAGAAATCTATTAAAAACAAAGAAAAATTTAGTTATTAGTAAGTATTTGAAAACTATACACGTTTTGTGCATTATTTCTACTTGAAACAAATTTGCTTTGCTCTTCTTTTTTACTATTCTGATATTCGTCTACTACAAACATAAAAATTCTCTGATATTCAACTAACTTCACACTTTAAAGTTATTAAAATTCTCTTGAACGTGTGCAGCGTTTAAAAAAACTTCAAAAAATCATAATTTAAGCTTCATAATGCAAGGTCCTGCTGTATTTATTGATTTATCAGTTGATGAACAGGTATTTACAATATTATTATATTTAATAACTATAATTTTAATAGATAGTAATTTAATTTCAATATATTGAGGTTATGTTTATGTAAAATTTAATTTACATTTTAGGCACAAGAACTACGAAACTATTTTAAAAGTTTAGGTGCAGAAATATCACAAGATAAATCAACCAAAGGTATTGAAGATGATTTACATAAAATTATTGGTGTTTGTGATGTATGTTTCAAAGATGGTGATCCAAATGAAATTGATGGAATTTTAAACAGTATTGTTTCAATGATGTTATCCGTAAGTAGTAGCTAAATATATATATATTTTCATCTTTAAATAAATTCAATTTATTTCAAATAGATTGCACCTGATAGAGGTGAAAATATTGTTTTAGCATTTTGTGAAAAGTTGACAAAGGCACCAGAAATTGAGCTAGCACGAGTTTGCTTACAATCGTAAAAATTAAATTTAATTTTAAACAATAAATCTAATTAAAATAAAATTTTTAGATTATGGCGTTTATTTAGTAATTTGGAGCCTACATCACCATTAAGATATCATGTTTACTATCATTTAGTACAAATTGCAAAACAAGTTGATCAAGTTAAAGAAGTTTTTAGTGGTGTTGAACAATTAAAAACTCAATTTGCTCAATGTCCACCATCTAGTGAACAAATGCAAATGTTATATCGTCTTTTACATGATGTACTTAAAGATACAAATAGTGAATTATCTTCAAAAGTAATGATTGAATTACTTGGAACTTATACGACTGAAAATGCATCAGTTGCACGTGAAGATGCTATGAAATGTATTGTAACAGCATTAGCTGATCCAAATACATTTCTTCTTGATCCATTATTATCATTGAAACCAGTTAGATTTTTAGAAGGTGAATTAATACATGATTTATTATCAATATTTGTATCAGAAAAATTACCAGCATATTTACAATTTTATAATAATCATAAAGAATTTGTAACTTCACAAGGTCTTAATCATGAACAAAATATGAAAAAAATGCGTCTTTTAACATTTATGCAAGTTGCTGAAAGTAATCCAGAAATGACATTTAAACAGATACAAAATGAATTACAAATAACTGAAGAAGAAATTGAACCATTTATAATTGAAGTATTAAAAACAAAATTAGTACGAGCTAGACTTGATCAAACAAATAAAAAAATTCATATTTCGAGTACTATGCATAGAACTTTTGGTAAACAACAATGGTTACAGCTAAAAGATTTATTATTATCATGGAAAATAAATTTAAATACTATTAATGAGGGTATGCAGCATGTATCAAGCCAGCAATTAGAAATTGCTAGAAAACAAAAATGACATTAAGTGTTCTTTTTTCACTTTATTTGGGTATTTAAATATAATTGAATGAACATTATACTATATCCTTCATATTAATTCAGATAATGTAATAACATTTTATACAATGTTGTTCATGAATTTTCAATAAAAAACTATTTAAATTAAACAAATTTATTTAATTAACACAAAAATAATATGGTTTATGTATTATAGTATTTCTGTTTTACATTTTTTAATTTCTTATAATTTTTATTTATCTTAATAATAGTAATAAAAATATATTTTCATGTGGAAAATTTTATTAGGATATTAATAAATAAAATAATGTTATTTTATATACAAATATTTTCATCTTTACTTTAGTAAAAATAATATTCGTTTTAAACGAAGGCTTCATAGAACATTGGAATCTAAAATTTTTAATTTAAATTAGGAATATCCTTTAAGAAAAACTAAAACTAAATATAGGATACGATTGTACTGAAAGGTTTCAAATTGTTGTTTGTATATGCATGTCAAAAACCTATTTAAAATAATATTATTCAGTTAGCAGAAAAGAAAGTTTTCAATCTACACCACAAATTCTAAATAATAAATGGAATTTTTTTCAAAAATATTTCTTTTAAATATCTACATTAAATAGAAAAAAGTATTTGAATTTAATCATAAATACATAAAATCATCCGTTATGTATCTCACAGATGCCGTGTTCTATAATGTATAGTAAAGTTGTAAACTCAGTTGTCAATTGTGTCGAACTCAAAGAGATTTTGTGTATTGTAATGTTGGCACACATTGTTGACAAGCATCATTTTAATCCAAGTGTAAAAATTTTCAATTTGTTAAGGTGTTTTTTTAATTTAATTGAAATGGGACAAGTAACTAACAATAAATTTTGGGATGATTTTATAAATATATACAGAGATAACCCTGCATTATGGAAAATTGATCATTTTGGCTACAAAAATAAAACTGTGAAAAATAAATCATGGAATTTACTTGTACAAAAATACAAAGAAATTGATTCAAGTGCTAATATTGAGACTGTTAAAAAGAGAATAAATTCTATTCGTACTTGTTTTAGACGTGAACTAAAGAAACTTGAAGAAAGTGAAAAATATGCTACAAGTGAAAGTGAAATATATGCTCCAAGTTTATGGTATTTTCAAAAATTACTCTTTATAAGAGATCATGATAATAAAGGAAAACAAGATATCAATAATGATGATTATAAAATGGAAATAGTATGTTAACTTTTTTAGTTTTTAATGGTATTAAATTTTGTGTCATATATTAATATAATTTTATTTATTGATAAATATATGTAGATTTAATGCCTATAATAGAAGACTCACATGATTTTGGATAATTTTACTGATCTAGCGTGTAAATTACGTCTATAGTGTTGTCTGGATCAATTTTAACAGAAACAGGATAACCGAAAGTTTTTCTCAAACAAAATTGTATTCCTATTACTTCTTCGAATTAATATTCTCCAATATGCCAAAACTTAAAATTAAAAAACTTTAATATTATTTTAATATTTATATTTATTGCTTCGGGATGCAATACAAAACAACAAAATTTATTAAAGTTATACATATGCCGGATTTTGAATTTATTTGAAAGCTCAATGTGCGCAATAGAAAGTCAATTTTTGAGTAAATGAACTATAACCGTTTTATATTTTCTCGAAATTTTAGGTAGCTACCAAATTTTTTCTAAAGTTATTACTGAAAATGAAAAAAGTAACTCTTTAAACGAACACGTTTACTAAATATTTTATGGCGTCTACATTGTCCTCTACAGTAATTAAATTTTTAAAAAATAAACTAATAATATTTTATTTAAATTTATATAAAAGTTTAATAATAACAATGAACAAAATTAAATTTATGTTTTACAGATTGAAATACCACGTAAAAGACAATCTGAATCTGATGAGAATACTTGGTATACTAAGACAAATGAAGGCTGGAAAAAATTTAAAGAAAACCAATATGAAGAAGATATAGATGATGTTAGTATATTTGCAAAATCATGGGCAACAAGCTTTAGAAAACTTACTTCTATTCAACAAATATATGCTAAGAAAGCTATAGAAGATATTTTAATACAAGGACAACTTGGTAAATTAAATTTAAATTCATTTCAAAATGACTGTATATGTAAAATAAATGCATCATCTACTTCTATTTTGGGTAAATAACTGTAAAATTCTATATTTCACAATTGCTTTTTGTGTATTTGGATAATAATAAAATTTATCTTATTGTTAATAACTTTTATTTTAACATTAAATCTGTTTCTTTTTAATGGAAATATATTTTCGAATATTGCAAAAAAAATAATATAGTTTAATATAACAAAAAGTTATAAAGTTGATTAAGATTGAAATAAGATAAAAATTATAAGAAAAATTGAGGTTATATAAAAAAAAAAAAAAAAACTTAATAAATGTTCAATTAAATTTAAAATAGTAAAATAAAGTAAAAAATTTTAATATAAAATCTTTCAACCACTATTTTGACATGCTTGCTAAAAAGCTTGAAGAACTTTCAAGTTGTGCAACTTCCTATGAGCCTTGAACAGTAATAATACTGACCAAGTCATTCTAAGTTTTGATACAGTTGTTCTTTTACTTTTTAGTTTAATGTTTACTAAATTGCTCTTCGCATTTCATTTTAATCAGACACGAACTATCTCAAACTTGCAGCAATAATTTAAGCCACCAACGGGAATACGTATTTAGTTTTTTTAGGATTTAACCAAATTTTCATTCATATTTGAGTCATGTTTTACTTGGAAAAAAAAGTTATACCAAGAAACCAAGAAAACCACAAAATATGCATAAAATATTTTAAATTTAATAATCCAATACTATTTTTAAATTTAAAAAATTAAGAAAAATATCAAATCCTGAAATAGAAGCATTTTAAAGCTAATTGAAAATACAAAGAAGAAACATATTTTTGTTGTTGTTACTTAACAAATTTATTAACCTAGACATTATTTTTTCGGTATGAAAGATCATATTTTTTTTAACCATTTTTTTATGGTTTACATAACATGTTCATAAAATAAACAAATAAATATTTTTACAGACCACTTAGCATTGGTTTTCTTCCAGGCCAAGCTTCTTTAGCATATTTCTTTTTCTGGGGTTCATTATTATCCCCAATATTTGAATGTTCATCAAATCGAGTAGCTAAAATTTTTAATTATTATTATCTAAATTTCATAAAAATTATTATTTTACATTTAGAACAAGTAGCAAATGATATATTTCCAATTGAAGAATTATCATTAACTGGTGTAACATCTGGTGCAGGATTAGGAAGTAAAATACCTAATTTAGTTCCCATTGCAATTGGGGTAACATCAATATCCATTGAATTGTGCATTTTACTTGAAGTATTTTCTACTGCTGGTAAACCATGATAAAGTTGTGGTGTTAATGATGTCCGATGTAAATGTTTAATGTCATTTGATGTTATTGTAGATGAAATTGAACTTATTATCCCCATTTGATTTTCCATTTTAAATTTTTTTGTTGGAACTACTGTTGTTTGTATTAAATTACGAAAACGTCCAACATTTGGATCAATATCTTCCGGATTAATAACTATTTCTTCTTCATTAAAAGAAACTCCTCTTCTTTTACGTGGAGTTTTAGCAGTGTTTTGCTTTTATTAATTATACACATTAATGATTTTCTTCAAATAATACAATGGACACTTTAGTTACCTTTCGCAAAGCATCATCAGTTATTCCAAGCATTGAAATACGTCTATTATGGGCAGTGTTAAATTCAGTCAAATTCTTTCACAAAAAAATGAAAAACAAATTTTTTATTAAAAAAAGTTGTTTTCCTATCCAAATTTATAAATTTTGGTATATGTTAAGTTGTAACTTAGATTACAAAGATATAAGTTCAATTGAGCCTATTTACACGAAATTGGATTCACATAAAGTTTCCCAATTTATAGGAAAGTTGGAATTTCAAATCTTCACACTTCTTCCTTTTCCTCCTTCCTATAAATTCAAATATTCTGATAATAATCTAAAATTAAAAACCTCTATAGTAAATAACTCCTTTTTATTGGCTTTGATTGGCCGACAAGGAAAATTTATGGAAGAATTAATTAAGGCACATACAGACAAATGCGGAAAAAAAGTTTTACCCATTCCCAGCATGTATGTAGATTATATGATGATCTTTTGTAAACAGTACTTCATCAGTTAATTTAGGAAAAAAGGTAAATCTGAATGAGAACACTCTGACTGACTGAATTAGGTAGGCCATTTAATAAAAAATTTCCACACAGTTTCTATACAATATAAAGTGATGCAAATTGCAATTTAACGGCGAAAAATTACGACAGATATGTACTACTACTTAATATACTATATCTCAGTTTTATTTAAATATTTTAATGTACTTACATCTAGCTCAGTTTCACTCTCAGGAAGCCCTAATAAAGCGCCATCTCCTAATTCACTCATTGGAATATCTTCCATAATATTTGTCCTTAATCCCGTAGATGGTCGTTCTCTTAAAATGTACTTTCTTGTCGAAGCTCCAAAATGAAAGGTACTGTTGATATGCAATTGTGTTGGTTTATATGCTTCCAAACGTAATGGACCTATAAATGTACCATGTGCTAAAAATATACACAAATAAAATAATAATTAAACAATTTTATAGTAATTAAAATTATACTCGATCCTAAATCAGTTAAATATGGAATATTTAAATGTTTATGATATGTAAAGGCAGCATGTACTCTTGAACAAGATGCATGGTCAATACAAAAATCATTCATTTGAGCATTTCTTCCAAAAAGATAACATTTTTTTTCATCAATCATAAGTTTTTGTATTAATTTATCATCTTTTAAAACATCTAAATGTAATCCGGTAGGTGGTTTTCCAGCCCTTGTAAAAAAAGTAATTTATTTTTTGATTATAAACTGGTTTTGATGGAATTTTATTAAATTTCAAAAAATATTGTGCTTACCAACTTGGAACTTCATAGGCATTTGCCATTAGTATAATTTTTATTAAATACTTTTATAAATTAATTTTGAAAAATTATAATAGACAAACTAAAATTTTTATTTCTTAATTGATATTTGAAGCAAAATATTTTATTGACATTAAATTTATTTGTAAAAAAAATTCTACCATCAGTTCCCATACAAATATACTATAGTTATAATTTATTCCTAAATTGACAGATTTATAAAAGTAAAATAAATTCTACCTTGCGTTCAAAATCTCAGTCGCCTGCAAACTAAAAGCAGATATTTTTTCATTTCGAGGAGCTATACCAAACACAATGAACGCGGTTCGCGGCACGCAAGCGGTGACAGCTGTCACAGCTATGGGATCTTATATAGCTGAATTTCGTAATTGTGAATGAAAACCGCTTGAGCGCCGCGAACCGCGTTCATTGTGTTTGGGCCTTAAGGTAGTGTGAGAATCAGCTGTATTTGACGGCACATCATGAAGCTGACTCACTTTGGTTTTTAGTCTATGGAGACAACAGGTAAGGGGATAGATAATTCGGAGTTAATTATGATTCTTAAAATATAGTTGACTGACGGGTGCATTTACCAATCCACAGAAAGCAAGTTTTGTTTTGGCACTTATAAATCAGCTAGGCGAAACCCGATAAAGTTTTCTTCAGTGTTCAGTGTCGGTTTAATTATGAATTATGGTTAAATTCTTATAATTCAATTATAAAGTTATTTTTCCTTTATAAAATTTATTCAATTTTGACACTTTGAAATGTTACAAATAATTAATGCATATGAAAACCTACATGTAAACAAAATGAGTCAAAAATCCCAAGAAGCGCTGTGAAATACCGTTTCACGAGTTTCGACAGTTTTGATTTTGATGCACCGTCAAATATAGCCCAAGTCCTATTTTGACATATAATGTATGGCAAATAGGGGTCTGTAATCTCAAAAAAAAGAAATTGCACTGTACATCGTTTAGTTGTAAGTAATTGTAAAAATTCTTTCGGAGATTTCCCAAATAACAACCACAGAAATGTGCTAATTTCATCTTGATATTTAACATGAACCTGATTGTTAAAGTATATGTATATGGCAAATATGTCGCAAGTTGACAACAAAACAAGCTTTCAGTAAGTTTCATCGATGTCGTCTGTTGGCACGAATTTTTCTTACCACTTTTTATTAATCCTGAAACCTAACCAAGCCTTAGGGAACTACCTAACTAAGCTCTTTGCATGGAAAAGGCAAAGGGCCATGAATAAAGTATGAAATCTGTTAACAGGGCTCACAGTAGTGTTGGAAAAAATCATAGAGCAAATCAGGGAAGGCATATAAAACGAGAACCACATTATATGTAGTATAGGTCCAATAATGGCTAAAATTAATTTTATGATTATTTATTTATTCAATATACTTATAAGTATAAACTTGTCTCAAAAACTCAATTTTATATTTTAATCAAACAGCTTTTAATTTAATTTTGAATTGCATAAAAACAGAAGTGACCATATAAATTATAACAGTGTAAATCATCTTATAAAATATTTTTCTTCTAAAATAATTTTTTTTTGTTATTCTGACATTCATTTACTGCTATCTTCATTGTCAGAATTGCGCTTAACCTGAAATCGTATTGAAAAAGTTTTTGAAAATAAATAACTAGAATGACAACATATATTCCACCTTCGCATATTATAGATCTAAATGAACAAATTTATAATTTTGAAATATCTCATTATGAGCTCTCACAAAATTTGTTATGTATTGCACTAGCTAAAAATGTTGTTTTAATACAAATCAGATTTCCGGTATTTATAAAACAGATTTTTATAAGTTTACCTGTTATTTATTTTGAATATTTTAGGAGGATTCTGAAACAAATGAATTTGAATGGACTTATTTGAGAGAAATCGAACGCAATAATCGTTGTGATGTAATAAGTTTTGCACCAGGAAACTCCTTAACATTATTACCTAAAGTAATAAAATTATGTATGGGAGGAGAAGATTTTAATCTTCAAATTTACAAAACAGATTTAGAAAGTGATCACATTGAAAACATAAAGGGTAATATAAAAAATAATTTATTAGCAAATTTATAATATTATTTTAATATTAAGGTCATACAAATTATATAAATGATATTTCTTGGGAACCAGAAGGTGAATATCTAGCATCGGTAAGTGATGATTATACTTGTAAAATATGGAATGCAAAAGAAAATTTTGAAAGTGTAACTACATTTTGTTTAACATCAGCTGGTATGTCTGTTAAATGGCATCCAGATGAAATTGGAAAAGTATTAGTAGCAGAAAAAAATGGTATTATACATTTATATAATGCTATATCACAACAAGCTATAATGTCTCTTGAAAGTCCAAAAATACCATTATTAACTGCTGATTGGGCACTAACAAATCGTTTTTATGTATCTGCATTAGCTGGAGGAGATTTATTTACTTGGGATTTACGAAGAACATAGTAAATATACTATAAAATATTTTTGAAATTATTTAATATTTGTTTTATATATAATTAAAGCCGTCCAATTGATGTAAAACCAATTCATGAAGATTGTGGTAAAAAATTAAAATTTTGTCCAAATACTGAATTAGTTATTGCTAGCATTGGTCGACCAGAAAATACTTTAAAAGTTTTTAATTCAAAATCTCAAATACCACAATTAGAAGTACCATTAAAATTATATGGAGGATTATCCTGGCATTATGTTTTACCATATATTGCTTGTGCATCAGATAGGAAATTATGCTTTTGGAAAATAAAAATAAAATAATCTTTTTTTTTTTAAAGAAATAATATTTATAATAAATAATATTTTTTTCAAAATAAAAATTGAACTTTGGACTGTTGAAGTCAAAATAAAATAATAGTTTTATTACGTTTAATTAATATAGAATATAACCTAAAAAATTTTTTAAAATACTAAACAAATAGTTTATATTAAATCTATTTTTAAATCTTACCCCATTATAATATAAATTAATAAAATTATTTAATGATTGTAGACATCATTATAATCTTATCGGACTACTTAAGGCGGTGTTCTAGTTTAGACACCCGAATTTTTAGTGTTTTTTCGGACGTCATAAAACAAAACCATTAAATAATTTTACCATAAATTTTTTTTACACGTTATTTACTGATATTATTAATATTTATAATGAAATGGCGTGTCCTGGTGTACACGATACCAGTCTTTCCAGTAAAAAATTTTTTTAAATTCTATGAAAATATGCAAAGAAAAGTCGATTTCTTCGAATTTCAAAAGTAGTATACCCCCTTAACTCGCCAAAATTTGCAAATAATATCAAGTTTTTCTTATTAAAAACAATTATAACGCCAATAGTTAATTATGCTTCAAAATTAGGTTTCCTATATTTTTGGAATTCACTAAACAATCAGATATTTCATACAAAAATATGTACTAGGATTTTACAAATATTCCAAATAATTGATTCAAGAGGCCATAGTAAACCCAATAACTTAATATTTAAATAACTGGTGAATAGTGAAATTTCTCTATAGCATAAAGAATCAATCGAACGAATCCTTAAAGTTAATCACTCCTGCAATCCAAGGGTTTTATTTACTCATTGTCAGTATTAATACTGTTCGATACACTATACAATGACACCAAATCTTTGTTGAATGAAACTAGAAAATAAGTTAAAAATAATTCTTACATGGATGAGATTTATTTAGTCTTTTTTTATAAAGTTCTAATAACAAACTAAACTAACTAAATTCTACTGTGCAAGTTCCTAAAACGACTCACAGTAATCGTACAAATTAAAGGAAATCGACGAAAATAAGTAAATCAAATTTGTAATTCCTAATTAAAATTAAAATCTAAAATAAATACCTTTATTTATATAACAAAGATTGTGATATGGAGTTGTAAATCCTACCAGCAGATTAATTAGAGCACGTCAACTTTTTTCTGATTGCACAAGTTTAGGGTAAAGAGAACAAAAAAAAAGTGAAAACTTTTACAAATATTACGTGGGGAATAGTATATGAAAAAGCACTATATGGGGTTTAAATGAAGGAGGGGATGGGATAATACTTTTTAAAAATCGTAATAAATTTTATTGCACTTTCTTTTAAAAAATGTTGCTGAAAAATTATTCAGGAACTTGCAAAGTATTTCAATATATTTAATTTAACTAAATCTCTGAAAAAATTTCGTAAGAACATTGTTTTTGTCAACCATATCCCCCCCCCCCCCCCCCCGCCCTTATAACGCCAACACAAACAATGTTATCTTCCTACCCAAATCAGCAACACAAAAATCTCAGGAAATAAATAATTTTTTTGAAAAACAACTTCCAAATTTAATACTTTTTTGCAATCATTCATTCCAAATATATTAACAATATTCAATCTGTAAAATTTACTATAATTTAAATAAAACAAATTTTAATTAAATAAAATTTTATTTACTCGTTTAACACGTGTTTTTTTTTTAAATATCTTTTGATTTTTATGTTATATTATTTCACTACATTCTAATTATAAATTACATTTTAAATATTTTAACTTAAACCTTAAATAATTATATATACATAGCTGTTTATATACACTGTATGCCAACTACAATGGCAATTATGAAATTCAAAATAATTTCACGTAGTATCTTCTTGGTAACGTTTTTTTGCAGATAAAATTTTTACATATGTGTAGGATAACGCATCCGGTATTCATTTGTTTATTTAATGTTTTTTTTTTTGATTCCTTTAAATTGACACAAATCACGATTTAAAAACAAACGTAACTTTTGTCTAAATGTAATTAAAATAAATAAAACTTTCACAAAATAGTTCATTTTTGAATACTCTAAAATTTAGAGTCTAAATTAATTCACTTGTTTTTTTTATATATATTATTTATTTTAAAAAAAATTAAAAATAAATAACTCGATCTTCTTTTTTATGATCACAATAAAAAAAATTTTTTTTCGCTTTCTTTAAAATAATTAACTTACCCAGATATACTAAATATTATGATGAATTTTTTAATTCCCTTTTTATGGAAAATAAATAGGAACTATTTTATATACTCATCCAATTTTCATTTATAATCTCTTCTAGTCTTATATATGAATTATAAGTGTTCGAACTTGCAGTCTTTATCGTCACATTTATTTGAAAGTTGATTGGGGCAAATTATTCCATTTGGATTTAATATCCTATAAATTCAAAATTAAACAAAAACTAAACGGTTTACTTTTTATAATTTTCATAAATTTAAAAATATTTTATATTATTTTTCCTGGCAATAACTATAAGAATTTAAATTATGTAATGATATTTTTAAGTTATAAAGTGTTTTTCTAAACTCGAATTAAATGTAATTTATTTTACTTTATTCTTAAACTTGACGATGTTCTAGAATGTTAGTTGAGTAAATAGAACGTTTAGAAAAATTTATTTTTGTAGTCTAAAAGTGAAATGCCATAAACGAAAGGTAAAACATCATATTTTGACTAAAGTCGACAGAAGTCTTCCTAGAATTAGACGATAACGCACCCTTGCAGACACTTCAGACTTTAAATATTTCTACCATTTCTACAAAATTGAGTTCTCACAGTATGTAAAACTAAAATTAAATACTGTATCTATAAACGAATTGCAGATATTCGAAAGAATTTTCAAACAATAGTTCTGTACAAAAAAGACTTGAAAAGATGATTAAATTGAAAATTGTTCAACGATTTCTTAAGGAGACTATTTACTATATATTTCTAAATTGTCAAATGGCTCCCTCGTCTCATGTAAAGTATATGGAAATGGCCATTTGTAAGTAAAAATTTACTCATAAATCGTCATTTTCATATACTTCACGAGAGAGCCATTAAACGACTTAAAAAAAATAAAAAATACTCCCTAATATAGAATTCTCAATTACATTAAATAAGTTTCTAATTCACAGCCATCTTTAGATTTCAATAAAATTATATCTAAAAATCATTGAGTATGAATGTCATTTCCTCTCATTAAATCATTCTTTTATCTCAGAAATCTAATTAAAAAGTAATGAGAATCTAGATATGTATATATCTCTAGAATTTCTAATGTTGAAATGAACTACAACCCAATTCAAAAAGACTGTAATCTATTCGGACTAATAAATTACTCCTAATTTGAGTTTAGGTAAACATCTAACGCTAAATAATATTCAACTCACCTTATTTCACTATTGTAAGCTATTGGTGAAATATATTTATCTATAAATATTCCATCTTTAGACAATTTACAATTGTTATCACTTGAAATAATCTAAAAATAATTAAAAATTTATACTAAAATATTGAAAAATTAATAAATTATAATTACTTCATTAATAGTATTGTATAATATTTTCTTTTCATTTTCATAGATTTCTTGAATATTTTCTGATATCATCTTAGATTCATTATCAGATGTTATGGTTCCCTTGTTTGTAATAATAGAAATGTTTTTTATTAACAAGTTAATATTATCATCTTTTTTTACCTTTATTGCTTCATAATTTTGATTTTTTGCTGAAATATTTTCTTTTTTAAAAAACAAAAAAAAACAAAAAAAAAATTATATATTAGAATTTTTTTTTTAAAGAATTCTATAATATTTTTTTTTATATAACTTCCTTACCTAAAAGTTTAGAATTTTCATTAGTATCAATTCCAATATCATTATTTATTTCTAAATTAGTTTGAATAGCAGCATTTTTATAATTATTATCCTCAGAAATATCATTTGATTTAAAATTTTTCAATTTTATTATATTTAATGCCAGTTCCTTAGATTTTGAATCAATTATATCCTTTTTATCATTATTAAGTCTAAAAATATATATATTTAATATCTTAATTAAATTAAATTAAAAACTATTTATTTTATATAAATCTCAAAACTAAATTTAAATCATTTTGGAATTCCATTGAGAAAAATATGCTGTATTATTGAAATTACACTGTCTTTCGAATATCACAGTTATGTTTATATGTCCTTTTAATGTTACTGCTTAAAAACAAAAAATATATTCATTATGTATAGAAATATATTTAAATAATACCTTGTTTTATATTTTTCTTTAAATTATTTAATAGTTTTTATCCTGTTAACAAATTTAATATTCTTTTTGATAAGTATTTTTTTAAATTTTTTTTTAATTTATCAAAAAATTAACATAGAAATAAATTTCAAAGATTTTTAAATTATATTTAGTAATAGAAGCATAGAAAATTTTTTCGTTCGTTACATCTGATTAATAGAAATTTTAAGAAAAAACAACAAGTAACTTTTTTTGTTATTATTATTATTGCCAGTCTTGCCAACAATAATTAAATGTCATATAAGCCGTTTATTTTGAAAGTGGCCTAACTCCATTTGCCAATTTTTTCCAGTTACCCATAGTTACATGTAAAACTTCAAGTTATTTATCAATATAGCGTTGAAGGATACTTATTTTCCGAGTAAATACGATAATTTTTGACACATAAGTTTTGAGAGTTAGTTAAATAACTGATCCGTTTATTTTGAAAGTGGCCTAAGTCCATTTATACTTAAATTAAGATATTTATAATTGATAATGTCCGAAAGCAGTGATGAAGGTAATTTTAATTAATTAGTATTTAACAAGTCAACCTCAGGTTTTGGACAATTTCACTAGTTAAATAATCAGTACGTTTTATTCATGCAGTTAAACAAAATTTACACAGTATACATATTATGGACATACAATTAAATATAAAACTTAAAATTTAATATTAAATTTTAGAAGTTATTTCACCTATGGGGAAGAACAAAACGACAAGACCATTTAGTTCAGATACTTAAAATCAATTAGTAACCAATGATTTCAAAGAAAATCGAAAAAGAAAGAGAATTATAGTACATGACTCGTCTTTTGAGAAAGACACAGATAACAATGAAGAAAAAATTGATGCAAAATATACCCAAAAAGCGCGAAAGATTAAACGCAACGCAGGAAAAAGATATTGTACTCAAACTAGAAATATTGTAGCTTCAAAAGTTTTCCAAAACAAAGATTGCCGTTGTCGAAAAGCTTACATAAAAAATTACGAAAAAGAAGAAAGAAAGAGTATATTTGAGAAGTTTTGGAATTTGGGAGATTTTAATAAGCAAAATATATTGCTTTACGAAGCTATCAAGCGCAAAACTTTGAAACGAAGACGTCAAAAGAGCTTACAATGACATGTGTACTGGGCTAAATAGAAACATTAAACTAGTTTTAATGTGGTTAAAAATTATCCAAACTATTAAAAATAGTATGGAAATCATAAACCACAAATTTTTAATATCAGGACATTCGTTTTTACCAAATGCCATTAAAAAAAAATAATTTACTATTTCTTCCCCGAGATTATTACAATATTATCAAAAAGTGTCGAAAAAGAAATAACTTTATTGTACATGAAATGAGACAAGGAGATTTTGTATCAACAAAATTATTAGAAGACGAAATTTTTAAAAGGGTGAAGAATTCTAATGGAGAACCAATAAACTGGTTAAAAATATGTTGGATGCGTTTTGTCAGAAATGAACTGTAATATAATTTTCTGTAAGACATCAATGAATGAGAATAAAAATTTTAAAATCCTGAATTTATTACCACGTCGCGGTAGACCAAGAAAGTTCGAAAATATTGTATTGACACCATTGTATAAAAATACCAGACAAATTACAACCGCAAAATTCAAGGACATAATTGACTTATTATGATATATAACACCGGAAAATCATGATTTTCTTAAATCCCTTTTACACACATAAAATGTAGATGAATAGAAAATTGTTTTGTAATTTATATTTGTAAAAAATGTTTTGAATCGCATAAATTATGTTTTTAAAGTGTTATAAAGATATGTAAAATAAAATGAGTTTTTTTTTTCATCAATTTGCAGCATCTTAAATTATGTTGAATGGACTTCGGTTCTTCAAATTTAATATCTTATCTGTTTGTTAATTTTGAAAGTGGCCTAACTCCATTCTTGATATAAAAACACATATTATTCACTTAATAATTGCCTTTATTTTAATAGGAACTGTAAATACAACCCTTTTAGATACACTTAAGCAATATAATTTGTCGGTATCCTGTACGTATATTTTTAATTGCATTGAAACCTTAAATATTTCAATTTAAGTAAAAATGGACTTAGGTCACTTTCAAAATAAACGGCTCATATATATGATAAATATGTGAGTTTTTATTTAAACGTTTACAAATTTAGTATTTATGCAAATAAATTCCATAAGCATTAAAGTCTTTTCTTTTTTTTTCTTTGAAATTAGAACGTATCATTGACAAGTAATAATTTTAAATCAGAAAAATTGAATTATTTTTTCAGGATTCAAAGCTTCAAAGCAAAATTTTTACTATGAAATAAATAAAAAATAGAATTGTCAAATTTGGTCAGTAAATTTGGGGCAACTGAATACAATTTTATTCTTTAATTTCATGAAAACATTTAACGAAACAGTTTAATAAAAATTCCAAATTCTGCAATAAAAAAAAAATTACCTTCTCCCTTCAAAATTGTTAATTTTAGGATTTTAGATTTTAAAAATTAAAAATATTTCTAATTTACTGAACTGATTTTTCTATGCTATTCAATAATAAAATAAATTATTGTTCACACAAGTTGACTATTTTTAAATATTTTACGCGATATTAGTTTCTTTTTTTTTGTTTTAAATAGAAAACAAACATAAAGCAAGGTATTACTTAGTTTACTATTAAAATATTTTTTCTTTTTTTTAATTTACCCACAAGACTTAAATATTTTATAAAAATTTTCTTGCACAATATTATTTTAACAAAAAAATCAAATCCAATTACCTATATTGATCACCATTTAAGCATTTTCCCATTTGATTAGCAATTTTATCAATTTTTGATGATTTAACTTTCAAACGAATTATATTTTTCTGTGATTCTTTGATAGCTGGATATAATTTTGTTATTTTATCATTATGCCCTTTTAATTTATTTTCTAAAATTTCCATTTCTTTTTTTAAGCGATTTAATTTATTTTCAATTGTAAATTTTTTATATTTTTCCTCTTTAGCTGAATTGACTAGATTAATAGTTTTCTCTATATGGCCAATTAAGTAATGACTACAAAAGAAAAAAATTATAATAATATTTATATGTATGCATAAATATATATGAATAAAAATTAATAACCTATTTTTCTCGTATGCAGTCTCATATCGTTTTAGTAATAATAGTTTTTCTTTTTTAATATTCTCTTCTTTTTCAATTTCATATGATTCATCATTAATTATAGTTTCTGATGGTGTTGTTTCTATTTCTGATGGTGTTGTTTCTAATACTAATTGTTTATTTTCATTTGGAAGACTATTTATTTGTATTGATGAAGAATTTTCAATTTTATTTATATTTGGATTAGTTATAATTTCTTTAGTATTGTTATTATTTACGTTTTGTTCTTTTGTCTGTTTTTGTTTCATTAATATTTTCATTCGATTAACTAATCGACGGTATTCAAGTTGTGATGATGGTGGTAAATGGCAAACAGCCTACAAAAAAAAAAAAAAAAATATTAAAATATTAATTAATTTTTTGATTGTATTAAAGTTAATGCAAAAAACAAGTAATATAAAAAGATATTTTTTAAAGTATATTCCTACTTGAGATTGTTTTTTCTTTTTCTGAATTCAGAATTCGTAATTCTTTGCATTCAGTTTTCTGAAGTTTTTCTCTCATATAAAATTAAAATTAGTTTATTAAATATAATTAATGAATTAATATTTGAACTAACTATATTAACATCAATTGTCATGCACTCCCAACACAACAAAATTTATTTGACTTGATTGGATAAATAGAAAAGGGTTAAATTAACGATGGAAAGTTCCAAAAAGATATTGGACATTATGAGCTAACGGTAAGAATAATATTTGAACTAACTGTATTAACATCAATGGTCATGCACTCCCAACACAATAAAATTTATTTGATCTTGATTGGATGAATAGAAAAGATTTTATTAACAATTGAAGGTTTTTGAGTAACCTAAAGGTAGGAATATAATAATTGTGATATTTATTTGTTCAAATTTTAAGGCTTTAGCCTGGCATACCATAATCCATTTACCCTCACTAGACCTCTTGTCAAGTACACAAGTTTCCTAATTTTATCACCAACTAAATTTATAAAATTTCAGATTTATCACTCGGTTATCTATTTAAGTTTTTAGATTTAGTACCTCAAGAATTTAGTGTTAAGTGTACATTTTAGAAGTATATACAAAGAAATCAAAAACCAATAAGATTTTCTTGTTTATATTAACAATCAGGTTTAATCTTGGAAACAAAAAAATAATTAACAAATTTATAGAAAAATTATGCTGCTAAAACTCATTTTTTTGTG
Organism: Acrocera orbiculus; assembly: GCA_947359355.1. Lineage (NCBI taxonomy): Eukaryota > Metazoa > Arthropoda > Insecta > Diptera > Acroceridae > Acrocera > Acrocera orbiculus. The sequence continues at coordinate 8,195,430 of OX375758.1, forward strand.
ATAAGATTAAAATCTTTGGTAAAAGGCCTTCTTAACAATCCAATAATACTCAAAATATTTTTCGCAACAATTACCTGTCAAATTCAACCAATATTTGAATATAGCTTTTACACAAAACCACCCCATTTGTTCAATTCAATAGATAAAAAAGCGAGCCTTTATTATTCTTCATATCGTAATCAATAAAACACCAGCAATTTTGCCTTCGAAGCTATTTTTAAGCCAATTTTGGAATAAATAAAATTATTTATGTATATTGATTAATAATTAAAATATAATAAATATAAGTAAAAATTAGTAAAATGCATCAAAGAGACTCAATTACCACAATCAGCTTTCTCTATTAATGCCAAATACACAAAGTTACTATATTTAGAAAAAGGATGAATTATAAATGGAGAATAAACAAAGATTTTAAGCGAAAATTGTAAGAAATAAAATATTTCGTCAAAATTCATAATTAAATGTAAGAAAATATAAACGAATGGATGTGTGAAATTGTTTGTACTTGTCGACCTGCTATTTTTCAGGTTGATCAAGTTGAAAAAAAGTTATGAATTTTTCTATTTAACGCTTATCTTAGAAGTTTCTATTTATCACTATTAACGCCGAAATCAATACAAAAAATTATTGAATTCATGATGTCTAAAATTAACAGATTCCCTAATGCAAAAAAGATGATCATTGTGAATGTTTTCAAAGATTTTCGAAAATAAAATACATTAATTTAATTTTAATTAATAAACGATCAGATCAGATTAGTTTTTTACATATCACCTATTTTTTATTTTATTCTCTTCAACTTCCTGTTTTAACTTTTATAGTTTTTAGTTTAATGCTTCATTTTTGGAGCCGACACAAAATTAAAACGGTTGACAAACTATCCAATCGTTTGTTGGTAAATTGAAATAGAAAAAAACTTATAAAAATTTTTAAAAGCTTTTGGTTTTGCAGCCATGGCCACACCACTTTAACAGCAATTTGTTTTTTTCTACAATTATCTCATAAATGAATATAAATAACGGTTAAATTTTAAATTGAAAGAAAATTATAAATTTTTTATATATAAATTAAGTTAAAAGTTTTAAAAATTAAAGCAATTATAAAATTTTAATTAATTAATATAAATCATACTAACCAATGAATTTTCAGGAATTTTATCATTATCTTCTTTTATGACTGAAGTTTCATCCTTTTTAATCATATCAACTTTAGTTCTAGCATTTTTTAAAAATTCATCAAGTTTTATTTGAAAATTTTCATTAGTTGTTAATTCTTGATTATCATTTGTAATAATATTTATTTCTTTATTATTATCATCTTTTGTTATATTTGGTATTGGTGAATAACATGGACTACGCATTGGTAAACTTAATGGACTTGAATTATTATAATAATCAATATCTTTAAAATTATTTGTATTATTATCATTTATTTCACTTAAATCAGAATCAGTATCTGAATCAGATTTACCTAAATGAATAATTAATTTATTAACTTTAGGTATATCTAATTTTTTAATTAATTTATCATTTATATTATTTTTAGAAATTATTTTATTTGAATTTTGATTATTTATTTGTGATTGAAAATGAAATTGTTTTTTATTTTGTGGTAATATTGTTTTATACATTGTTTTAATTGCTGATGATAATTTATTTTGTTTTTGTGTTATTGTTTTCATTATTTTACCATTTTGTATATGATTTATTTTTTTTAAATTTGTTTTTTGTTCATGTAAAACTAAATTATTTTTATTTAATAATAATGTATTATTTGTACATTTATTAATAATATTTAAATTATCATTTTGTTTTATATGAGAATTATTAGTAATACTTTGTATTGATACAAGTGGTTCACGTATAATTTCATTACATTTATTAGTTTCATTATTTTCTAAATTTGTATTTTCTTTTAATACATTTTTTTTAGAATTAATATCCAATTCATAGTCCATTTTTATTATATGATCATCTGTTTTTGTTATATTTGTATTAAATATAATTTCATTTTTTTGTAAATTAGTTAAATTATCTTCAATTTTTGGATATATTAAAGAATTAAATGTTGAATTAGTTGTAAATTCTTTTATTTGATTTTTTTTGATAATATTATTTTCAGGTACATTTTTTATATTTTTATTTAATTTTTCATCTAAATTAGATGAATCAAATGTTAATTTATCAAATACGTTTGAATTATTTGTATTATTTCTTAATCTTTTAACAGCTTCTTTTAATACAACTTCAGTCTTTTTTGTACTATTTTTATCAACACCCAAAAATAATAAATTAGTTAAAACTTGAGGATCTAATGTACAACTATTATTATCATTTTCATTTTTATTAATTTTTTCATTTATTAATGGAATATTTTCTTGTTTTTCAGTTTTAATTATGGCATTTTTTTCAATTTTAGTACAATTTAATTTAGCTAATAAAAGTGCACGTAAAGCAACTTCTTCTTCATCAATTGGTTCTGGTGAACAATTTTTAGTTTTTATTTCAACACATTCATTTTCATCATTAATATTTATTTTTTGAAAATTTCTACTATTTGTTTTATCTGTATCTATAATTAAATTACTTGAATCAGTTTTATCATAATTTTCATATGATAAAATTGGATTTTCTTTTAGAATTTTTGTATTATTATTATTATTACCAATAAATAATGGATAATCTGAACTATTATTACTATCAGTACCTAAATCCATATCAATTGGATTTAATATACAATCATTATTAATTAAATTTGATGGTGGTGGTGATTTTATATTTTCATTATCAGATAATACTGATACTGATCCATCTGATATATCAATTTCAATTGGTAAATCATTTAATTGTAAAAATTCAGATGGTGAATATGGTTTTTTATCATCTATTTCTTTTTTCTTTTTACGATTATAATGTTTTTTCATAACAGCTGATTTTAATGCAATTAAACGTAATTCTTGTTCTTCTAATGTTATTGAATTATCAGAATCATCATCAGATATTTCTTCTATATTACAATCATTTGATAATTTAAATTTTAATTCATGTAATTTTTCTTGATTTGAATTTTTTTTATCAGATGGTAAATCAATTGATTGAAATTTAATATTATTTATTTTTTTTAATAAATCACCATCTGGTATATAGTATTCATTATCTGATGATAAATTGTCATGTTTTAATTTCATCTTTTTTAATTTAGATGATTTACGTTTTTTATGATTTTTATTAGATAAACCATGTTTTCGTTTTCTTTGTGTTACCTTTTTCGAGGAATTTTTATAATGTTCATTTGATAATTTAATATTATCCGTTTTATAATTTGTAAGATAATCAGATTTTTTATTTCTAAGAATATTTTCTTCATTAACATATTGAAATAATTGACTTTTATTATCGATATCCAAAAAAGTTCTTGATGGTAAATCATCCCTTGTATGTCTTGTTGTATATCTTATAGTTTTGCCTGAAATAGCTTGAAAATTATTTGAATTTTACAAAAATAATTTTTATTTTTCAATTACTTAATTTAAAATCCTTAAAAATTCTTTAATACTTCTTAAAAATTTATAATTTTCTAAAAAAAAAATATTTTTATTTATAATCCTAGATTATTTTTTCTTGAACAAGAAAATAGAATAGTTTTGTTCGTGATCCTTTTTTGTAGCGATTTTATACGTTTGCGCTACGACAAAAGACTTAAATGATGTTTTATTTCCCTAATTATAAAACTTAATCTTACTCCATTATATTTAAGCTAAGCCTATTACATCTTGTTTTTTTCTGGTTTCTCTTTAAGGTATTAGAAATTTCATTTCAAATTGAGTAAAATTATTTTTTATTTTCAAAATTATTAATAATTATTAATATTACAGGCAGTTATTTTACATATCATAATTATAATTTAAAGTCCCTAACTTTAATCTGTTTCCAAAAAATAATTAATCTATCCTAAATGTAATAGAGTTCGATTTAGATTTGACTTAAAATACAAACACATTAAATGACCGACTTTATTCTCATCTTTTTTCGCCATCAAAATTCATTCAGTGATATTTTCAGAAAAGTAGACTGAATAACTGAAATTAAACTCTATTTAATCAATTAAGTAGAACCAAATTCTCTACTTGGTAGAAAAACAAAAATCTAAAAGGAATGTGAATTGTAATTTAGGCAAAAATTTTGTTTCTAGAGTCGATATGAAGTAAAAATTGAAATTGATGTCTAACAAGTCAAAAGATTGACCTTAATAAAAAGGCTTTGGCTCGATTAGAGAGTCAATTCAATAGTGCAAACTATTACCGTGCAACGAATTTCCTTCACTTGAGAATGATCAATAAATTCTATGGTAAATGTCAAACGAGGTAAATCATTATACTATTTCGAAATTTATAAAGCTTCAACTTGTTTTCCATTTCTCTCGTCTATAAAAACTGTCTAAATATTTGGCATGTGCCTTAATACAAGAGGCACATTTAAAAAATTTATACTATACATTTCAACCACTGATATGAAAGCTTGATTGCATAAAGAAAAATCCTTAATTGCAGATCTTTATTTTCAAAAAAGTCTTATAAAAAATTCTATTGTGAATTTCACGTTTAACTCAGCCTAATTGTAAATTATTAATATTACTGTTTTGATACAGTTATATCTCTAAGTAATTTAGTTTTTATTTATATAAATAACAAATTTGTAAAAAAGATTAATATTGCCCTCAGGACCGAATTTTAATTTTTGTGAGAAGCCAGAATAAAAATTAAAGTTTAATTTTTATATATTTTGAATAGTAAATGACAAAATTAAATTTTTTAATTCTTATTAAAGTTAAATAAATTTATATTTGTTTTACAAGATAAAACACCAGGAATTTAATTAAAATATTATTTTTTTAAAGCAAACTTTACGAATTGAAAATATATTTATATACATATTAAATTTTTCCTTTGCGTTTATTTTAATTTAAAGAAAATATTAAGTTAATATAGGATTATGAAAAGCTTAAAAAGAAAAAAAACATTTTTTTATTTCTATATATCACAATTACCACAATTATAGATCCCAGATATATTGTCAATTTTTTCCAATTCCAAGTTTTTAGCTTCTAATTCTTCAATTCGTTTTCGTACATTTATTTCTTCATCAGAAGAAATATCTTCAAATTCATCATCAATAATTTCGCCATCTTCTCGATCACTAATATTTTTAGACTCCATGATTGTATCCTTAATATTACATGATTTTAAATCGATTGAAACACCCATTTTCTTAACTAAATAATAATATTGCAAAAAAATTTTTATATTTAAAAAACTCCGATTAATAATAAACTTATATCAAATTTGCAAAAAAATAAATCTTTGTCATTATTAAATATGTCAGAACAAGCAATTTTTAATATAAAAATTACGCTTCTGTCAGAAAATATATATATTTGATATCAATAGGCTGCGTTCACATTATTTAGTTATAGGGTTTTTATAAAATTAATTAAATTCTATTTAAGAGGTATAAATCAGAATTAGTTACAGCTTACACCAAATATAAAAAGTAAATTATTTTTATATATTGATTATATAAATCTGGTCTTTTTAAATTATACGATAAATATTTAAATTTTGGTTAATTGAAAATCTGAAACATATTTGACAGCACCTTAAAAACCAGACTCACTTTGCTTTTTAGGCTAGGAAGACACCAGGTAAGGGGAAATTTCAAAATATTGGGGGGTGACAAACGATTCGTCATGACATGCATAACTTTTCGAAGTTACGGGCGAGACGTATAAAGAGCTCCTTGCAAACTCACTGCTCATGTCATGACAACTCATGTGTCACTACCCATTTGGATTCAATTATGAGTCTAAAAATATGAAAGACTAATAGCCCAAACAGAATTTACGCAGTTTCGGAGCGGAAGCGTTGACAGCAAAGTAGAATCCATACAAACAAATGGGAGCTGACACAATGCGAACCGCGCAAGAAAAAAACCGCGGCTAAAGTAGAGATATAATTTCTACTTTGACGCGCGGTTTGTTTAAGCAAAATTAGAATAAATGGCTCTGCTTTTTTAGCTTTTAAAATTTTCTACTAGGATCATTTTACAACGATCATCTTTACAGATACAGATAATTAGTTTTATGCATTAGTTTTATTCATTGTTAACATTCCATAGTTTGTGCAATATGTTTATACAAATATTTTCAATGTTTTTATTATGAGTAGAGTAGCTGTATTAAGCGGGTTATTCACTATATTTCCGAATCAATGATTCGGCTCTTGGTTCCCATATAAAATATATGGAAAGCATGAATAAGAGAGAAAATATCCAACATGTTGGATGTTTTGGTTAAATTCTGAAGTGGTGTTAGGGCATTACTAACACATATAAACAAAATATTCATTTTAACTTTGGCTTTGTGCAGTGTAGATGGATGCTTCATCATATGAAAATGTCAAACTGGTTCTAAGGCAACAACAAATTATAAGGGAAAAAAACTCTCACACACACAGGAACAAAAATCGCTTTGGATAAAATAAACCAGCTAAATAGCAGAGCCATCTCTTATATTTTAACATAAAAGTCGGCAATATATGTCAACCGCTCCGCATGCATTTTGTCTTAAGATTCCACGCTCTGGTTTCGCTTCACAAAAATCCGTGCCACTACTCTACTTCCGCGCTACGTTCTTGTGCTTGCACCTTAACAGGTGTATTTACCAATACATAGAAAGCAAGTTTTGTTTTAACATTTATAAATTACCTGAACGAAAGCCGATAAAGATTTTTTATTTAATACATTTTATATACTTATTAAACTTTTTAAAGATAAAATCAAAATTGTTTTCAATTAATTCTTTATGAAATATTATTTTTCTTTTATAAAATTCATACAGTTTTGACAGTAGGCACAACTTTAATGTTACAAAATACAAAAAACGCTATGAAATAACATATCTCGAGTTTTGTCAGTTTTGAGCTATAGGTTCTTGAGGCGCTGACTAATATAGCCCAATGTATATATAGCCCTAATTTTTTCTCTACCAGATATGCTAACAGATATATATATATATATACATTTTTTGCATTGTAAAAAAACAACTGATGATTATTGGTTAGGGAAATAAAGAAGTCGTAGTTTTGTCAGATCTGTCAGATTTGCATAAAGAAAGATTCTTTTAATTCAAAAGCCAAATTTTTATAAAGTAGTTTTCTAGTTATATATTATCAATAAAATTTCTTTAAAAATTTTTACGCTTTATTCCCCCAAGTGATTTATAAGAAAAACAAGTGTTATTAAAACAATTAGCCATTGTTTCTTTGTTCTCTTGGAGTAAAATTTTTAACAAAAAAAAAGAAAAAAAGAAAATCATAATTTTATAATATTTAATTTTTTTGCTTGCATAAATATCGCCTTAAATCAAAATAATGCTGTTTGCCTGTAAATGCTACAATGTTTTTATTAATAATAATGGATATGTTCAACAGGAAAAAGATAAGCCTAAAGAATTTCAAGAAACCGGCGAAAAAAATATTGAACTTAAACATGGTGTTAATTTGTATGAATTACAAATTAAAAATAAATCTAATAAATTATATACCCAATGTTTTGAGTTTTTACGACAGGTAAAATTTTAATATGAAAATTTTATTTTAAAAAAAAACAAAAATTAATTAAGTCAAATTTAAATTAGATGTTTTTTTTATTTAATTTTAAAAAAGTATATTCCTTATATGGATTTATAATTTCATGAAATATATTTATTCCAAAAACTTCTTATGATTTTTAGTTACATACAGAAGACACGAAGGCTTTGGGACTAGAGAAATGGCAACTCATTTTCAGAAGAATTTATCTTAATTTGATATTAATTTTTTGAAAAAGTCAATAAATTGACATTTTAAAAAGTTCAACAGTGTTGCTAGGAGCGTAGTTCTACTATGTAAAAGATTTAATTAAGACTACTATTTTTTTGCAGTTACTTGTGCAGTGTTAAGGCTCAAAAATAAAACACGCGATTACGAAGCCGGAGCGGAATTCTACTTTGCTGTCAAAGCTTCCGCTGGGCAACCTTATGTTTTGTGTTTGAACCTTTAGTGTAGTCTCATTGGTATTATGCAATGAGCACATCTTGTTAGCAACTTTGCTAACTTTTTCATGTTTTTGTAACATTTCATTCACTTGATATCAATAAGTTTATGCTGTATGCTAAATTTTCTAATGAAATCATAATAGAAAAACTCTTGTGCTGGGCACAAAAAAAAAATTCACCCGCAGTTTCATAATTTGATGATTATTTCGCTCGTGGTATTTAATTTACTTCTCCATTACAGGAGACAATTCGATCGAAAAATTCATTAAATTTGAGGAAAGAAAATTTTTGATTCGGTTTTTCATTTTTCAAATTATATGGAAATTCACTTATCTGACTTATTTTAAAATACAGATTTTAGCTAAAGGAGTTATCACTATTTCTTCTTTGTTAGTCAAAATTTAAGAATAACTCATAAAAACACGGAGATGAGTAAAAATCAGAAATGATATTTATTTCACCATTACTAACCCCAGTAGGGAAATTACTCGTCAGTGAATTGCTTATGCATGAATTCATGTGTAAATCATGTCGGAAAGCTTACTTGTAAAATGGCCATTAATGCAGCATTCAGAAAGTAGCGATCATAGCTAATTTTCATTTATATTTTCATGCAGAAAGCCGACATCGAGTTTTGCGGTCATTTGTTAACTAAATTCATTGATGTTTTCCCTAAGAAAGTAGGTATTATGACTAAAAAGTAGCTCTCTTACATTGATGAAGTAGAACTACTTTCCCTACTGGGAACTTTTTATTCTTTGTGACAGATTTGCTCAACTGTAAGGTCAAAATTTTGCATATGAAATTTGACTAAACTATTTGTTACTATTTGCTGCATTGTTATAATTATTACTGAAGTTAAAACTTTATATTTATAATAAATAATATATATATATATATATACATAAATATGCATGTAATTTTTCTTATCTAATTTTTTTTTAGGGATATGGCCCAGTTGATGAAATTAATATAAATATAACATTACCAGATTTAATTTATAAAATTCCAATTGAACCATGGTCATTAAATTATTGTATTAATTGTGGAATAATAACCCATGCAATAAATTTATTAAATTCTACATATTTAATTAATTTTTCATTAGAAATAAATAAAGAAAATATGATATCCTTTAAACAAAATAAATCATATTCACAAAATTTTGGTGTTATATTATTTAATCCAAGACGACCAAGTGATGATGATAGTACAAAAGATAATTTTTTATCTAGGATAAATAATACTAAAACTAAAAATATACGTACTAAAAATTTAGAACAACATATGAAAGATATTTTACAAAAAGAAATATATGCAACTAATGAAAGAATACGTCATTATACAGAAACACAATTTTCTTTACTTAAAAATTTTCGTGAAAAAATTGAACAAGATTATAATACAATAATTAGAATAATTGATCAAGTACCTGAAGAATTGAAAATGTTTGATGAATTTAATAATAAAATAATTAATAATGATCAATTAAATAATAAAATTGGTACAGATAAAATATTAGAATTGAAAAATATAACAAATTTAGATACACCACCTGTAACACCTGATAGTACACCAATGAGTATTGGAAATAGTCCAACATTTCGTCATACAGCAGGAAATATTTATGTACCACCAATAAAAGAACAACAACATAAATCAATAAATATTAATGAAAATAATTTAGATACTGATTGTCTATTTGAATTAGAAGGTATGGAAGAGAGCAGTGCCTTCCCTAATCAAAATACAATGTCTGATTTAGATGAAGTTGTAGATGGTGAAGGTAATATTATTATTATTATTAATTTTTGGTTTCTTATTTTAATTAAATTCTCTTATAGATGTATCAGAAGATGAAGAAGATATTGGAATACATTTTAATGAATCCAAAAAATTACCAAACAATATAATTGCTAGAAGCTTACCAATATCTATTGCGGCTATAGGTGAAACTGATTTAAGATCCAATTTTGATTCTGATGATGAAGAGGTAATATAATTTTACTTTTTTATTTCACTTTGTTAATTATGACATATATAAAACTTTTAAATACGTACTAGATCAATTAAATAAATTGTTTGAATTTTTATGTAGTAGTAAAGAATATACCGTATTTCTTATTATATCTATGCAAAAATACTTCAAGTAAACTGTTGACTTTTTTTTTATTTCTATTTAAATGAAGATAGTTTGAATTTTTTCATCGCAGAATACTTTTTAAAATAAGTTTTATAAATGACATTTGTAGAATAATTATTTCCATAATAATTTGTAGTAAAATTTCTCTTTAAAAAATGAAACGGTGTAACGGTAAAAAAATTATCCTGTGGTCGTTACATAATCATTTGATCAAAATTGTTTTAATTAGTTAAAATCTTATACTTTTGACTACCAAAAAAAGCAAATATCTGTTTAGTTTTTGGGAGATTTAAAATAATCATAAAATTGCAGGAAATTATGTAGTTTAGAAGACGAGCTTGGCTGAAGGGGGCACAACTAGTTTGACGCTCTTAAAAAAGAGTGATTTTTGTGAATTTTTTTTGAAAAAACTACTCTTTTGAAATTTTGCACATACTTTTCGCATTAATAGATTATACAATGTAATTTTTTAAAGTAAAAATATTAATATAATTTTTCTGGAAGTTATCCACCATCTCCTGAAGTTTCAAAAATGAAAAGTACTCCAACTGCTGCAGTGATTGCAGCCTTCAGAGTGAATGAAATTGAAAAAAACTAAAATAATAATTAAACTAGATAATATTTCCCATACAATGAACCTCAGTTTTGAACAAAAATTAAAATTCCACGAAATGGAGGAGGTTTGAAGGAAAAAGTTAAAATTTTGCTGAAAAATCTGATTTTTCTTTGCTTAGCAGAATTATATTTTTCATCCAAACGGAATTTGAAGGTTCATTGTATGGAGCAACAGATGCAAAATATTCTAAAATAAGAATCATATCGATCGGATGATTTGTTATCGAGTTACAGCTGCAGCAAATTTGAAAAATTTAGTTTTGAGATAAACGCCTTTAAAGATAAGTAATGTCCCTATCTAACAGAGAAGCAGCATCTTTTTAAAAGGATGTAACTCGAAAATATTTGAAATTTTGATGTTATTTAGAAAAGTACAAATTATCGAAAAATGCAAAAATAAACAAATAATCAAAATTTTGAAAATGTCACACTAGTTGTGCCCCTTAAGGAACCTTTTCTTGTTAAACCAAAGAGTTAGGTATGCAAACACCATTTAGGTGACTCAAGTTTGTTCTTTAGAAAAATTTTACTGCAAATACGTTTTAAATTTATTTTTATAAATTTTATTAAAATACAAAATTAGATTACAAAGTCTGTATAAAATATTTAAGTACACCATAAAATACTTTAATATTTATTGAGCTTAAATTATAAAAGCTTAAAGGAAAAAAATAATAATCAATACCGTTAACAAAGAAATAAAAAACGCTTTTCACAAAATTCATTTTCAATTTTGTATCAAAAAAAATAAATGTTTGTTTCAATTGCGATCTCTTTGTAAATGTAACATTTTTACTTTAAAAGTGATGTAATGCCTTTTGAAGTCATTAAAGGTATAAATTTTTGTTAATCACACTTAAACAATGATTACATTATAAATTTAAATCAATTTTATATTTAAAAAATACAAAACTACTGCAATGCCATATATATATCCATATTTTTTAAATTATTCAAATGTAAAACCTTAAATATCTCCATATAAAATAAAATACACTTACACCAGTGTTCTAAATCTTTTTGAACTTTTAGAAATTTTATTCGGCAAAATAGGCTTGACCTTGAACGAATATTTATTTTTCCAAGATATTTTATATACTGTTGTAGCCTATGATAAAAATATGCAAAACATTCTTGTTTTAATAGTATTATAACTAAAATTAGTGGAAAATTGCACCGGTTTCAGTTTAAAATATAATGTATTTTTATCAAACAAATTTACGATTTTGTAATTTAAATCTTAATAGTTCATTTCAAAGGATGTGAAAATTTAGTCTCTTTTATTAGTCCCAAGAATTGGGAAAGGTTTAATTTTTTCACAAAACTTTTTCCATCAGATTATATTTATATTATACAAGTATAAGCAAAATTCATCAAAAACATCGATCACAAGTTTCTATAGGATAAAAAACAAGTTAAATAAAAGTCTATAAAAAGAAATCCTTCATTTAAATAATTTAATAAGTTTACAACACTTAAATAGAGATTGTCATTAACAAATAATACTCGTTTTAACAATAATAGTTTTTTTTTTTCTAAGTATACAAAAGTTAACACAACACTAAAGTGTATAGACAGATTTTTCAAAACGTAAATTATGCATTTGTTGATCAATCCACTGTTTTCCTGTAGTAATTATTGTCTGAGGTTGAGTTTTAAAATTTTGACAATTATATACATTGTTAAATATTCCAACTTGTATAAATCGATAATTTGGAAAATTTGAATTTATTTGGCATAAAATTGGAGCACCATCGATTAAATTACATATATTAAAATCATTATTTTTAGTTGCACATAAAAATGAGTCATCACTTTCATTTCTACACCCTTCTCCAGGCGAAATTGTTGTAGGAATTTTTTTCATAACACAATTACCAGAACAATTATAATTTTCCCAGCCTACAATGTAGCATCCATAATTACTTATTTGATTAAATTTTTCAAGAAGGCAAATTTCATTAATAGTCATCCAATAGAAATTCAATTCAATGGCCGTATTAAGCACGAGTAATGCCTAAAAGTTTAAAAATATCTCATAAAACCTGCTTTTATATTATATTTTATATAATTAAATTTACAAAGTCATATTTTTGTGAAGTCAGAGTAAAGTTATGATGTTTTAAAACTTTTGTAACAACAATACTCTGTAAAGGTCGATTTTCATGCCCTAATTTCCATTTTCCTACCTTTATTTCAATATCATCAATTCTGTAGTGACGTCAAAAGTTAATGTAAATAATTACAATCTTCCAAAAATTGTTGTAAAGTGTTTTCTTTTAAGTCTATTACCTACCCATTAATACAGGAAGCACTCGTCAAAATAACTTTCTTATGTATAATAGTTCCAGTGCAGGAAGGATATGAAAATCCTTTTTTATAAATTAGAACAGTCCAAGGGAATTCACCTTCTACAGAATCATACTAATATTAAAAATAATTGCTTTATGAATTTTGAATTTTCAATAAATTTATAAATAAATTCCTTACATTTATATACCCTCCATTAAGAACATCAGATTTTCCACATTCAAGCTTTAAAAGAAAATAATCAAAAACTAAAGTTATAGTCTGTGATTTTATTTTAATATATTTTATGTATATTCGTGAAATTATATATGGAAATTGAAATAATAATTTCCGTTATATTTAAAAATTTTTTTGAGAAAATGTATACAGATATGACGAATACGTTCAAAAAGAGTTCAAAATTTAATTTATCTAATTTGGCCATCGTTTAAAATATATTGTGACACAATGTATTCTCTTTCTTCTTTCTATCAAACTGTTGTTAATACAGTTATTTCTATCTCTATGTTAAACGGAGTACCAATGACCTTATCATTTGACTGATTCGTCTTTGTATTCTTGTTTGCCTTGCTTGTGTTATTTTTTTTTTTTTTGAACATTTTTCATAGATTTTTCTTTAACCACATGGAACAAAATGTACTCTGTCATTTGTTTTTCAAATTTTATAATGAAATTTGTTTTAAAAAATTCGTGCCAATTGCAAATTGGCAGAAACAATTTAACATAAATACATATAAACTTTTTTATATTAGATTTTTGTAAATTTGATCAAATATATTATTTAAATGGTTCAAAAAATTAATTTAATTTTTTCTTGCTCTTTAAAACATTTACAATTGAATACGAAATTAAAAATATTTTTCTTACCTCATAGTTATATTGAATACGTCCGGGTGGAATTGAGCATGCTGTCTCAAATACAAATAACAAAATTATTAATTTTATCATATTTTACTAGTTTATTTTTTAATTAAACACACTTAAATTTTACTAAACCAACTGTGGCAATTAACACTAAGCCTAGAGATTTTATACCAAATTTTCGATATACGTCAGTCACGTAGTAAAAATCTAATTAATTTTATCTATGAAAATTTTGCATATAAGTCAACAAAAGTATGATTCATTTATTTGTTTAAAATTTTTCGCAGAATAAATAAATATTGAACAAATCCAATTCAAATATACGTTAATCCCGTACGTATAGCTAATTAATGAGCTCCCTTTAAGCTGTATCAATAATATGTTTATGGTGAATTAATTAATAAATATTAAATTATCATTTAGTACAATAATTACCTTGAAATTTTCAAGCTGCCCAAAACTAATGACATAAAATTTTAAGAGTATAAAGTAGATAAAAATTGCATAAGAAGAAAAAATTAAAGAGTCTTTTCTCCCAGAAAATATTAACGGAAGTAACATCAGAAGATCTGAGGAGTAAAATATCGGATTATTTCTGTCTTTATATTTACCAATGATATGGAGTTTTTCATTTATTTGCTGCGAACCTTGTGCAGTATTAGCGTTCCCTCGAGATTTTTCCAACATATAAAACTTATCTACTAACTGAACAAACAATTTTTCGTTCTTTTCATTTTGGACGAATTTACATAGAATGAAGGAACTAGTAGCACATACTTCAAAGCCCCAGAGGAAGAGTTCTCACCATCATTTAAGAAATTTCCTTACGAAACAGTATTCCATCGACACACGTAATTTCTGATACATCCGAAGCATCATGAAGTGATACAATCCTCTTGGTCTTAAATGAAAGAAGTAAAAGTATTATTTCTTCTTTTGAAAATTTATTCTTCCTTTATTATAAGGCATTTTGCTCATACTATGAAATAATTTTTAATTTCCGATACCCAAACAAATTCGGGTATTCTAGAATCAAGAAATCTAAAAACTTCTTAAAGTGTAGTAAAAAAAAATTACTAGTAGCACTGCTGAAAATTTTTGATTTAAATGGGATTTTTATATAACAAATGTGAATACCCAACCGCGTTATTGTGAAAAAATCATCAAAGTTAAAAACTATAAACTTTTTGAAAATATTCAAAAATTGATAGAATAATGAAAGAAATAACGCTTAAATTTTTTTAATATGAATTTTCCCTAAAACATGTTTGAAGTTTCTATCGTATGGAACCAATATTAGTTCAAGATTTTACGATTTGAGTGTAGTTTTAATAGTCCGTACCTAATTACTTAAGCTTTGCATTAAAAAGATATCAAGGAAGCTCCCCTAGAAAATTAAAGTTTTTGAATAAAATACCAAAAATTATTAAAGGAAACATTCTATAAAACAAATTAAGTCCCTTAACATTACAGTTAAAAATTCTTATTTACCATTTTATTCATCACAAAAATATTTAAGATTTTTTCAGTTGGAAAAAAAAAAACAAAATTTAAATTCAAATTTTTTATAAAAATCAAAACTTGTTGAATTTTTTGAATAACCTGTTTTAACAGTTTAAAACTAAAAATTCTAAATTCTTAAATATTAAGAAAAATTTTAACCTTAAAATTATTTTCTTTTCCTTTTTTTTGTCTATTTTTAGTTAAATGAAAATAATGTGGATATTGCAGCTAGTATTAAAGCTTTAGCAAAAAGCGTACATGGTGATACTGTATTTGGTGATCTTCCAAGGCCAAGATTCAGCACACAAATTTAATGTGATCTCACTGTTATTATACGTGGTTTATTTTTTAAATTTTATGAAATTTTAACTTACTAGTTTTTTAGTTACTAAGTAATAAATAAAGTTTATCCTTCCGAAAAAGAAAACAAAAAAAAAAAAAAAAAAAACAATAAATTTGAAAATATAATTTGTTAAATCAAGACATCGAAATATAATTATTGATAAATAAATATAGTTTGGATTTTAAGGCTAATCTTTATAATTAATGCTGTTGAAAAGAAAAACCATTTATAGATTTTTTTTAAGAAAAAATATCTTAAGTCTATTTTTTATAATTAAAATAATGTAAAAAAAAAAAAGAAAAAACAGCAAAAGCTTTGCTTTGTGTTATTTGATCAAAATGAATTTTACTAACTTTTTTTTTGTTGTATTAATATGACTGACATCTTATAAATAACAAGGATTTATTAAATTAAAATTAATTAAATAGCAAATATTTTTATTTTATTAGAATAACAAAACTTGTAAGAGTAAAAAATCTTAGCTAGTATTTTAAATTCATATCATTTGTATTGGCGCCAGTTAAGAACTTGATGAATGACGAATATTTTATCTATTAGTAAAATGTTTATATTAAAATTATAGTTCATTTAAAATCGAAACATTACGTTATAAATTTAAAAATTTAACAAGAGATGCGAATTTACACCATGAAATTAATTGCACTTGAAAATTTCTGTCATTACAGTTATTTGAAAAGTTTCGAAGATTTCTAAACTCCGTCTGATTTTTCTCCGCTGTGATCTATACAAAATAACATTAGCCTGGCTCGTAACGTTAGGCTGTCCGCATAGTATTTATGAATTCATGCGTTTTTTATATTCCTACTATTAGGTTACTCAAAAACCTTCAATTGTTAATAAAATCTTTTCTATTCATCCAATCAAGTTCAAATAAATTTTGTTGTGTTGGGAGTGCATGACAGTTGATGTTAATACAGTTAGTTCAAATAATAATTCATTAATTATATTTAATAAACTAATTTTTAATTTTATATGAGAAAAAAATTCAGAAAACTGAATGCAATGAACTCCGAATTCTAAATTCAGAAAAAAGAAGGAACAATCTCAAGCAGGAATATACTTTAAAAATTTTTTTTTTATATTACTTGTTTCTTGTCAAAATATTACAAAGGAAATAAGGACTATACATACAATCTTGTCATTATAGTTCAAGAGATCTGTGATAAAATCTATCACACGGGTTAAATAGACTGCGCTAAACTTTGCTATAGGTTAAAAATATTATTTTTAGCTTTTTAAAATTTATATTAAATATATATTAATTTGTTTTTTTTTTATTATTACACTTATTTTAAAACTTCCTTTTATTTTTATTATTTATTTTGTAACTGTCAAAAATTGGAACTAAACAAATATTGCAGCCGTTTGTGTGCTTCCTACAAAGTGTGCACAGACACTTTATATTTAAACTCTTTCATGTAAACCACGTAAATAAGAAATTTGTTTTTTATATTAGAATAAATGTCAAAAAATTTATAAATCAAAATGTTAAGTAGATAACGGGGTTGAACTGATATTTTTACATTTCCTAAAACAATAAAATCTGTGATAACAAGACCTGCAAAAATAATTGTGTTTTAATGATATAAAATATTTTATTAAAAGCTAAAAAAATGTATTCAATTCCTACTATACCATTAGATTTGAGACATGAAGAAACTATAATCCAAGCAGCAAACGCAATGGAATGTTTAGAAAAGACAATCAATAATATTTTTAATAAAATTGACAGTCGTATCAAACAAAATAATGAAAAAGTTGATGAACTAAATTTACGTATTTCTTTTGTACATACAAAAATTAAAAGTTTACAAGGTACAAACAAAGCAATTAAAATATTTTCACCAGGTAGATTTCCAGCACAGCATATTTTTCATGACATTCCAATTACTTTCAAAGGTAGAAACGAAGAAATCAAGATAAATAAAGATTATAATGTTATTTCAAATTTTGATCCAGTAACTGAAAAGACTGTTGAAGAAAAACTTGTATTTTATCATGTTAAAGATACATCAAAAAATGAATATTCTTTAGAACAAGGCCTTGGTCAATTGCCATCAAATATAAGTTCAATTGACTCATTATTTTTATATAATAGTAATGTAAATATTTATGAATCATATAAAAATATGGATTCATTTTTAGATAAAACAAAATTTCATAATGATAATAATAATAAGATAATTCATAATAGCAATTCTAACAATAAGTTAAAATTACCGCCTTTATCTTTTTCTTCACTCAAAGAAAAAAAAACTAATCAAAAATATTTATATACACCTAAATTAAAAGAACTTCCAGAAATTGATGTACCTGTTGATTTGCCAGATCTTCCAGGTATTGCAGATGATATCAATTTTGAAGATTTTGAAAATGAAAAAATTGCTCCATTATATTTTGATAATTTACCATCAAATTTACCTAAATTATCGATTGATACTCATAATAAAATTGATGATATAGAAAAAAATATTAATTTTCTAAGTAATGAACCAAAACCATCTTCATCATCTACAAGTGAAGAGATGCTGAAATTTACCAAAAAAGAAAATTTAGATCCAATTTCAATAAAAAATGACAATGTAATTCCACCAGTACCACCTCCTCCACCTCCACCTCCACAAGAAAATTCAAAAACTATTAAGGATTCATCATCAAAAATGCCAGATGTTTTAGATGCAAGATCTAATTTAATGGAAGCAATTAGAAAAGCTGGTGGTACTAGTAAATTAAAAGCAATTAACCAAAATTTAGAAAAATTAGATAATTCTAATAGTAAAAATACTAGTGGAAATTTAATGGATGATTTACATAAAAAATTATTAATGAGACGAAAAGGAATTTCAGGTGCAATCGATTCAGAAATGAATAGTAAAACTACTAAAAGTGGTGGTAGTTTAATTGAAAAACTTTCCGCTATTATTCCAGCACCAATGAAACAAAATACAGCTGGTTCAACTGATGGGAGTGATATTGATGATTGGACTGATTAAATATTCTTTAAAATAAGGATAAATAAATACAACAAATTTTTTATATATATACAAATTATATATATTTTGTTTTACTAAATTATATAATAAAAAAAAATGAAAAATATAGCTTTTGTTTATAGTAATAAATGATTGGAGTAGAATTTAATAAAATATTTTGAAAATATAACTGTTTTTTTGTTTGGTAGAAATAATTTTTATTCTCTAATTATTAAATTTTTTTCATAAAAATCACAAAAAAAAAATGAATTCATTTATATTTTATTTACCTAATGGTAATTTTTCATATGCTATTTTCAACATTCTTTCTTTCCATACTTCATAATCTTCAATTTTTTCCTCTGTAATAATATTTACTTTATCTTCATTATCATATTTCTGAGAATTATATTCAATATTCTCTTTAATATCATTAATTATATTGGTCTTTTTTGTTACAAATTTATCCCATTCTTGTTCTAATCTTAGCCACTGTGTTGGCTTTAAATGACTTAAAGAAATAAATTTTGATTTGAAAATTTTTTTTTACAATTTTTACAAGCTTTATAAACAGCCATAGAAGCATATTGTGGATTATTAATATCTATATCATTTCTTTCATTTATATTAATTTTATAGTTTTCAAATTGATTTAAAGCTTCTGTAATATAATCAGTTATACCTAATTGAACACAAATATCACTTATATTTAGTATTTTATTGATATCAAATAATTTTTGTATTGTTCTTTTATAAGGTGACCAACCATCCTCCTTTTGGAAGGTGAGTCCTCCTTTTCTAAGCTTTGTCCTCCCTTGAAAAGTGTCCTCCCAAATATCCTCCTTTTCGATATTATTGCATTTTGTTCATAATCAAACTTCTATTTTTCACCAAACTACTCAAAAAATTGAAGGTGATCACATTTCAGCTACAGAAGTAAGTCTTATTTTGAATGACATTATCCTTCAATATAAATCTCGTGTTGAAGAAAAATTTTTACCCTTTAATGGTAAAAAGAAAACTGACAAATTTGGAGGAATCAAATCCAGGCATAACGAGAAAATTTATCAAAGAAGCCCAAAATTTTTACCAAACATGCTTTCAGTATATTGAAGAATGGATAAAAACAAACTTTACCAGTGTAAGCGATTCGGGTCCCACACAAGGCAGTACCAAAGATAATGATGACACATGGCAGTACTAGGGACTGCAATAATAAGTAGTAGAGGCGCTTGAATAAATGAAGATGGAAGCAATGACAGCAGATAACATCAACTGACATATGTGAAGATTAAAAATAGTAAAACGTGTATAATTTGAAAAATAAATAATAAATAAATCTGAGATTACACCAGTAACAACAGTTTTAAATGCTGTTTTTTAACTTCATCGCCAGTACATTGGGCAGATATTGAATCTTGTGTTGAGTTTTTATCTAACGAAATGCCAAACATTAAAATATATGACAATTTCCTCTTTGAAGAAATTTGAAAACTAAATGTATATTTAAATTCCGAAAAAAATATTACAATGGGAAAATAATCACGTTGAAATTGATCGAAGATGGGTCGAAATATTCAGCCATTACAAAAATGAACATAATCCATGCAAAAATTTATTTATTTCAATACAATTTACGTTGTGCTGCCCTGGAACTACTGCAGCAGTTGAAAGATTTTGGACTTCTTAAAAATCGTGATTAAATGCAGAAACTCTAGCTGCAGCCCTTACGGTAAAATTTAATCTGAAACATATGTCTTGTTCAGATATTTCTAATTATGTTGTAAGAAAACGAAACATTGAAAAAAACTATTCATAGCATTGAAAAGTACCAATTTAAATAAAAATTTAATGATCACATATAAATATATTGTTTTATTGTTAGTATCACCTCCCAATAAAACTTTTGAGACAATTTTTTTTATTCAATTTATTTTTGTCCTCCTTTTCATTGGAAAAAAGTTGGTCACCTTATCTTTTATGATTTAAATAATTTGATCTACGTAATCCTGATAATTTGTATGCAATATCCTAGTAAATAATTATAATATGTATAAAATAAAAAGAAAAAATTTATTAATATTAATAATTTTACATAATCAAATTCTATTCCTAGTATATTAGCTGTAAAATCTATACAAATTATAACTTTTCCATGATCTCCTAAAATTGGTGGAAGAATAGAACTTTCCCACATAATATTTATTATTATTATATCTTTCTTGCAATCAAAATATACACTTGGCAGTACTTATTTAATTGGCTTTCAAAAGTGACAAGAAATCACGTTTCTTAAACCGCTAAGCATTTCATGAGCGCGCAATATAAATCAAAATTCTTGTTTAATTAAATGTTTTTTCATCTTGTAGTTGTTTAAATATAAATTAAAAGTGAGAAAAATTTGTATGATAAAATTGAAAGAGGGAAAACAGTGCTGAGTGATTTAATTTTATGTTTGAAAAGAATTAAATTCCATGTTCTTTTATAAAATCATAAATAAACTGAGGTATTTATAATAACCTTAAAATTATTTTAATTACTATTCAAAAGCTTTATGAAAAGAAAAATGTATTAAATAATTATAATTATTATTATCTTTTAGTTCGTTCTTTCAAAGGAAATTTGCAAGCCATTTTGACGTAAATTAACTTCAAATTAAAAGTCAAAACAAAATATTTTTAAAAAAAATTTAATTTAATACTAGCTAAAAATGTATTGGACAACGTGTAAAATATATTTCTACGCCTCACTTAAATTTTTTGACCAATTTGTTGCTGTTGATAATTTAATATATTTATTTAATAGTCCTTTATTGGATAATGCACCATTTAATATTCATGTATTAAATACAAATACATTAGAATGGTCGTTATTATTTGCTCGTAGTGATATAAATAGTGAACGATCACCACCACATGCTCCACTCAAAAGATACGGTCATACTATTTTGGCTTATGATGAAAAAATTTACTTATGGGGTGGAAAAAATCATAAAACACAAACAACTAATACATTGTATTGTTTTGATACTAAAACATTAAGTTGGTCAAGACCACAAGTAACTGGAATAATACCGAGTGCTCGATATTATCATTCAGCATGTATTTCAAATGCTGAATCTAAAATGTATATATTAGGTGGTTTTGAAGTAAATACACATCAATTGTTGCGTGATGTACATTGCCTCGATTTAAAAACAATGAATTGGACTAATATAATTACTACTGGTGTAATACCACGTAGACTAAATTATTTAACAGCTGTAGTTGATAATCGTATGTACATCATACATGGAGGATATGATAATATTAAGGACACATTTTCTAATGTAACAATGTACCTAGATTTAGAATCAAATCAATGGCATCATCCAAAAACAACTGGTAATATACCTGTTGGTCCAAATGATCGTTCTTTATGTATGGTTCTTTAATTTTTTGAAAGTTAATTAGTTTTATGAAAAGTTCTCTTATTGTTTTTTCAGTTGTACATAATAACATAATATATGTTTTTGGAGCTTATGACAATTCCGATAATAATTTATATTATTTTAATACAAAAAGAAATAATTGGAATTTGATAAAACCACCAGGAAAATCACCAAAACAAAGAAATGATCAAGCATGTATCATTACTCGTGATAAAATGTTTTTACTTGGTATTAGGTAAAAAAAATTAATTTAAGGATTATATAGCATTAAATTTCCGAAATATATGGATATAATTTAATTTTACCAGATACCTTTGAATGAACCAAACAGTTTATGTAAAGGCGTAATGTGATGCTCAGACTAAGCATACAATCCAATTGAAAACTACTACAAATTTCTGGAAAATTGTAGTCTGTTTTTTTTTTAAAAAAGTTTAAAATTGCACAGTAAAAATTCATAAAATTTACTGATGGTTTTCTTCACTTAGTTAGCCGCTACAGTATTTTTTTAGACTGATTTCACTCTAATATTTAATGTTGTCGGAGGCAGCTAAATTTACTGAATTAAAGATCCTTCTAAACACTTCTTTTTTTTCTCTTCAACCTCTTCTTCTCTTCTTCAAATAATGTTTGTCAGTTTTAGATTTATTACCATTGTTAATTTACTTGCTATTTAATGATTAATTACTTTAAAAAAATTTAATAATTATGTTATTTTTTAGCCGAAATGATTCGTATATATCTAGAGCAAGATATAATAATACGATCAATGTCTTGGATTTTAATCCTTCGCTCGAAACACTAGCAAAAATCACAATTGTTGAAAACGGATTGGATACTTCATGTTTACCAACAGATTTAAGGTATTTCTTATTTTAATAATATAAATTATAATAATAATGTTTTTTATTTTTTGCTTATGGAAAAAGGGAACGTCATTTAATGCAATTTTTATTTAAGAGAATTTTTCACTTACTTTGAAAATGTTATTTCTAGAAAAATACGTTTAAGTTTTGAATAAGGTAAAAAGCCGCTTGGCTTTAGAAATTATGCTCAGATTTTGATAAAATGTGAAGAAAACATTTTTTGAATATTGTACTTTCGGAAAATGAAACCAAAAAAATGGATTTTTTGAAATTTTTAAGTTTGTCTGCCCCGAAAACAACAAAAACAAAAACTGTCAAATTTCTATGAAACTCCTGCGTTCGAGGTTCCAGCTGCCTGCAAAATAATAACAGGTGGCTAAATGTCCTCTCTTAGCTTTTACAGGCGAATGATTCTTGAACAATTAACAGTTGGAATTAATTAAACATACTCAGTTATGGCTTCAACTAAACATAATTAGACAAATAATAATTTATTATTAAACTATTTGGAAATATATAGAGATTTATTATCTAAAATGAAGAAGAAAAGAGGAGCAATACTTTAGATACTGGCTTAAGCTACCATAGCTGATGCAGCATTAATCTCAGAATTAACGCCATTGCTTACAGGCAACTGTAATCTCGAACATAAAATCATAAATTTCATTAATAAGTTCTCTGTATTTTGGGATGTCAACGGAATTGTATTTATTCACTACCTTAAAAAAATCATCAATAGCAATTGTTAAATTGTGTTACGGATGCGTTTAAAGAAAGATATCGCGAAAAAAAAGATTTGAAGAGAAACAAATAATACTCTGTTCCAGAAAGACATTTCAATCGAACTAAGATTTTCTTTTGCATGATAGAATATAAAAAATTTGATTGTGTTAAAATTTAATTCGCTTGAGATAAATAAATATATATATTAGTATGGATCCCAAAAACACTGGTTTAATATCATGCTAAACTTCACTTTTTGTAATTTAATTAGTGCTGCATTTTTTGTAACCAGGTGGCGTTCTGGATAATCAATATGTAAACAGAATTTTCGCCATTTCCCCATGTAAAACTTCTCATTGCCTGGTAAACTTACAGTGTAAACCCCACTTTGCGTTCAGTTTTAGGTAACTATAGTTAAAAGAAAGACAAATAAAATAATTGTTTGAGACAAAGACGAGATTGAATTTTTTTTTTTTTCATTTTGATTTTCAAACTTTCAAATAAAAGTTTTCCTATAATTTGATTAATAATTAATTGTTTTTTTTTCTTAATTATTCCGTTACAGATCTCAAATTCATGATTTTACATTAGACAACATTTAGCTCACATTTAGCAACACTAAAAGCTCAATCGGAATGATGTTTTCGATATTAATTTAGTTTTTTAACTACCATTTTGCCTTTGAGAATTAATTTATATGTTATTCAAAAGAGTTCTGTAATTTTATTTTTAATTTGAGCTTTGAATTTAAGTTTCTTTTTGTTTTCTACAGATTTTATTTGTGTAAACGTTCCTTAATTATAAATAAAAATCTATTAAATTGAGCTCAACTGTGTTAATTAATTATCCAAGAGTAGAATAGTAATAAAAAACAGTAGAAAAAATGATGATAACTAAAGCTAAGATATAAAACTTTTTTCATTTTTTATTAAAATTATATGTTCAAACTTTAACTTTAAAATATTAACAAAATTTAAAAACTTAGGCTAAAAACAAAGAAAAGCGCATAAAAATGATCGCGTCAAATTAAAAAATCACATAAAAAAGCGTGCATGTAATAAGAAAATAATATTTCTGGCAGAAAATAATTTTGCTAGTATGAAAAAAAAGCATAAAAAACTAATTGAAAATAGAAATTGTAAAATAATTAAAAATATTATACATTTATTGGGCAACATATTTCGCGAAGACTTTATGATCCTCAAGAAAACCTTATATTGGTATATATTGAAATTTTCTCCTTACCTAGTATCTTCCTATACTAAAAATTCAAAATGAATCTTCGTTAAATATCAGTGATTCAATGCCGTTTTACTAGAATACAATAAAACTGTAATGCAACAAAATTATTTTTTTCACATTATACGTTAGCAATTCGTTATTGTTACTATACTACTTTGGCTATAAAGATTGTCTAGATTTCTTTGGAATATTGAACAGTGCTAAGCATTAAGATCATTTCCCAGCAGGAATTTTGTTTAGCAGTAGACGAAATAGTAAAAAAGTTTGAGAGCAAATTTGCTACCACGACTAGGATACAAGTAATTTTTTATACAATAAATTTGCAACAAATTTTATGCATATTTATTAGAGCCTGTGGATATGTTTGTATTAAAAACTACGCCGATTGAATGCATATGCCGGAGATTGTACTGGTCAGCGAATACGAGGCACGGCGATATGTCTAGCAAGTCATTTCCTACTGTGTTACGCGTATAATACAATTATAATAATCTTTCTTTGCCAATTGCAGTCATTCTTGAATCCATCGTATTAAGAGTAAAAATGTCAATCAAGCGTTATCAAAACTTTATCAACTAAACAATATCCTTAACTTTTAATCTTTAAAGCCTTTTCTTCCTCAAATGTAATTGCCAGATTTATAATATTATTATTTACAGTTGGATATGTTAGCACAGCATTCATACATTTGCATATTGCCCCTCAAATCTGGATATAATGTTAACCGCGGAGATATGCACATTAAGTGGGTGCCCATCTTAAAGATAAAATTTTAAAAATCCGTAGAAAACAAGGTCAAACGTATTTAAAGTCCAACAATATTAATTTCAGGTACTATTTGAGGAACAATGAAAAAAAACCAACAATATTTTTAATATCTGTTTTTTTTTTAAATAATATTTATTGATTCATAAAGAATAAATGAAAAAAAAAAGTGAAAAAATCCAAAAAGTTACATGCTGATGATGTGGGGGGTTTCAAAAAAATGGTTCGGATGGTCGCCACGATTTTAACCCTCTGAGTAATCTAAAGTTTAAAAAAAAAACGAATAATTAATCTAGAGGAGTACCGCTATGGCAGGAACTAGGATAATTGAAAAAGAATTTCTTCGTGAAGTTGTGGCTGTTTGAAGTCAAGAGACATGTTTCTTATCACTTTTTTCACGTTTCCGAATTTTTTTAAAATAGTAAAAATTGAAATTTTTTTATAATCCTATTTCCTGTAATAGAGAAGTATATTGAAAAGACTCATACCAATTTGAATGGGTTCAGTGGAACTTTAGAAATCATGGCGACTGTTTCGAAAAAAACGCCTTTTAAGTTTCCTTCGGGTAAAGCTGTGCGCAGTGTAAGCCATATACGTCACTAAAACTGCTATATCTTCAATTGTGAAAAATCCTCATAAGGTCATATTCTTAAAGGCTTTTATACTTTGAAAATATGCACAAAAAAAATCGATTTTTTCAAATTTCTATACTAGAATACCCCCATAAAATGTGTAAAGAAAATGTTTATCTTCAAATAAATCATTTAAAATTAAAATCGTGTAAAAACAGACCACGGAGTAAAAGACCTGGGTATACCTTTTAATAAAAGGCTTTTATTATATTTTGAAATTATTTTACATGTAATTTATGCAATTAGGCTTTTCGTTTTCCTCAAGATGACATGGAAAAACTCAAGAAATTGTCAAAATTTTCTTGAATAATATTCTATTTTTTTTCTAAAGTAAAAATTCAATTAATTTTTTTAAAAAAACTATCAGTCAACTTGAACCCTGTAAATATATTTTACATTAGTTTCTATATAAAAATATTATATAATTTACAGATAAATAAAAGGCTGTAAATTTAATTTGTATTAAAATTCTAAAAAAAATAAAAATATATTTTGTTTTATTGTTTTCTTAAAGCAAACTTCTTAAAAGCAAACATTAAAATTAAGATGTTTATTATTTTTTCATAAAATACATATATATATATTCTATATCAAAAATAAAATAATTCAAATAAGTACTACAAAAACAAATATACAGCCGGCAAATGTGTCAAAATATATATATATATATATCTATATAGCTGAACGTGTAGGCCGATCACGCCGCCAACGAATGCACAACATAATTCTTTTTTGTTTGCCTTTAATTTTAACTCTCTCTGTTTGCCTTGGATATATATATATTCAAAAATTGCAATAGGAGAGATGCATTCATATATATATATATATATATATATGTTTTTCTATAGCCCAGGTACACTTTATCATTTGGTGTGTTTTATTTTACTTTTATTATTTTTTTCAATATCATATGAGAGTGAAAAATTGAGAGAGTTCATGCCAAATACAACAAAAAAAAAAAAAAATCTAATTTTTGTATTGCCGTTTCATTCGTCGTTTGTGTTTAATCGTTCTTTGGAGTTCAACGTGTACGGTAGTAAATTTTTTGGTTATTGAATTTTTAATTCAAATTAAATACAATAATATGAAATTTGTTGTGTAAAATTAAAGAAAAAAACAAAATTAATTTTTATTAATTTTTTTTTGGTATATTTTTTAATTTCTAACTAAAAATGGATATTAATTTAAAATATATTTTAATATTTTATGAATTTAATCATTAATTGTGGTGTATAATAAAATAATTGAATATTATAATTAAATATTTCTGGTTTTTTGTTTTTAAATAAATATATTAAACTAAAAGAAAATTATTAAAAATGTGGTGTATAGTAAATCTTCCAAATGGTACACAACAAGCTGTCAAATGTGATCCAAAAGCAATTGGACAGGAATGCCTTGAAAAGGTAAAAGGAATATAATTATTTAATATTATTATAATATAAAAAATTGAATATATTTTTAATATTTATAGTTTTAAATTTATTTGAACAAAAAGAGTTAATATAATGATTATGACGTTTTATTGTCCTTGATGTTTTTTAAAACAAAAGTTATATACCTTCAAATTTCGTAAGGAATAAATATATATATATATATATATATATCTATACAGACATGTGCACTATATATTTTAAAGTGCAACAACTTTTCTAACTTAGATGTCATTAACCCATAAACCGTTATCAGACATTTAAGAAAAAAAAACAATTTTTTATTGTGTGTTTTTTATTTAATTCATTTCTACTAGTTTCTAATTACCTTTTGTAATTTTAGTATTGCAATATTTAAATATAATTACTAAAATTTTTATAATAAATTTATTTAAATATGTGTGTAATTAATTAAAACTAATGTTACTAATTAACAGTAAATTTAAATTTCAATAAAAAAAATGGCTTTTCTTCTATGTCGTAGCTCCCAAATAATTTTACCCTATTATTCTTTTGAAAATTAACAAAAGAATTTTCAAAAACAAGGCTAAGAGGAGTAAGAAAAAGTAAAATTTCTTATTTTGACACTTCTAATGTATATTTCTAAAGGATATCAAAGTAAATAATTTTAAACATCGAAAAAGCTCATAAATTTAAAATTTTACTAATTTTTTGGGGGTCGGTTTACATAAGAAAAATTAAAAATTATTTGAAGGGCTTTGACATGGAAATCTTGAAAGAAATAAAAAAAACTTGATTTGTATTCATTAAAATTTGATTTATAAAAAAGAGAATGTGAATCACAATATAAAAGAAATTATTGCTAAAAACTTTTTATCAATTTATTAACTTTTGTTATTATCTAATAGATACAAAAATTCAATATAAATTTTTATTTTAATTGTCAGGTCAATGTATATACTATACGACATTTGACCTATCGAACATATTAAGGATAGTTCATCCAAAGCCTTGTTTTTTTTTTTCCTGGTTGTTGTATTTCAGTATGTTCCGAATTGTTATCGAAAATCAGAAAGTTATTTTATTGCAACACCTGTGGATGATGTAGGTTCCTCAGAAAACATTAGATGCCTATAAAGTGCTGATTAGTGTTAAAAAATGCTAAAATCTTCTCCAAGAAAATGAGTGCACTGTAAAGTGCTAAATGAGTGCACTGTAAAGTGCTAAATATGTACACTGCTGGTTCACCAGCTCCTACACATGCAATCAAAGTTATGATGAAAAAAACCTACAAAGAAAGCATGATTGATCAAAAACATGAAATGTTTGCTAGGCTGCATAAATGGTAAGATGAGTACTAAACGTATGAAAAATTACTGCTGGATTTTTGATAGTGAAAAAATATCTAGTTAGAATACATATTTTTAAAGTGTCTTGCGTAATTCAGTGGAGGCCTCAACTTTTCTCTCTCAAAATGTTAGGAATTTTTAATTAAGGCTGCCCAGTTTTGGGCTGGTAGCAATGCTAGCCACCGCAAAAATTAAATCTAATAGTATATATACATATGAATGTAACAACATAGCATACATTCCAATGATCTTTGTTTAAAAGACAATTTTTGACCTTTAAAACTTTGTTAGATATCCCGAGTCGAAAAATTTGATGATGATTTCATACTGTTCATCCTGCTACTTTATTCTCAAATAAGTATAATCTTTTACGTATACTCTTATGTTAAAAGTTCAAACTGAATTGATACTGTGACGTTTAGAAAAGTCCCCCGGTTCAACACTACCAATATCTAATCAGTATTAAAGTTACAAACTTTTTCAGTACATTCTCAGCGGTTTAAATCTGCTCTTTACGTGCTTTTTGAATGCAAATTTGAAGGTAAACTGATCCCAACTAAAATAGGAACTAGATATTTATAGAAAATCTTAGCTAATAAAGACTAATAAGAAAATATCAAAATCAGTAATGATTTAAATATATATTAGGGCATATTTACTACACAAAAGGATAATACAATTAATCCTAGAGTACGCATACTTGAATTAATAAAAGGGCAGCAATATTTTCTCTAAAAGGAAAGAAAACTCTTTACTATATCAAAATGAATTTTCAAAATGAACAAATATGTTTTTCTTTTCTTTTTTTTCAAATTCTGTTTATATCATTTATTTGATGGTGAATGAATCACTTTACGGAAGTAAAAGCAGGTGATGTCATTTACTACTAACAAATGCTTTAAATTTAAAGTAAATGCCGTTAAAATATTGTATTTTATTGTTGTATATATTTTTTTATTGTTATTACTTTTTTATTATATATTTTTTAAAACATGTGAAATAGTAAAAAAATTTTAATTCATATTTCACTTAAATTACAATAACAAAATATACAAATTCAAATAAAAAACACTAAACATAAACAAAATCAAAGCTTTTTGTTTAATTCAATCCATCAAATTGTATAGTTTTATTTTTTTCTGTCTGTTAGGGAAGAAATTAATTTTATTTGTTTTCTGTTATTATCGATTTGATGGGGTTGTTTTTTTACAAAAAGGAATATCAAAAAAGATTTCTTTAAATATAGGGGATGAATTTATTGAATGTCCAAGATATACAAACTCTGCCTGAACATTTTTGTAGCATTTAACTTCTCCCTAGAGGATAATTAACACGAATCAAAGTTTTTAGTCCTAGTCGATTAAATTCAAATTACATTTTGTTTTCATCTCATTATAAATATCTTAAGAATTAACAATAATTTCAAAATAAAAGAACAATATTTAATTCATAAAGTCAAGCAAAAAGTACTAGAATAAATATTTATTTTTTTTTTATATATTTTAATATATTAATTATTAAGTAAATGAAAAAACAAAAGAAATTTTATTTCATTTTTTTCAAAGTATGGTAATCCAAATAAAGAAACGCAACAAATCGTTTGTATATGATCTTTAAAGGAAAGTTAAAAATGAACTTATGAATTGATTTTGCTCAACTTGACATTAGAAAAATTTTGTCTTATCTCTTTGACCTTTCGACAAATTACATAAAGTATAATTATACTTTACAAATGTCAAATTATATTTAATAAAATTACAAGTCAACCTTTTTATTGTTAATTTTATTGAAAACGTGTATAATTGTATAATAAAAAATTGCAATCATCCATGTTAGGACCCCAAATTACAAAAATTAAATTAAAGTAAAAGTGAAGAAAAAATTTACTGACCCTCTAAACAATATAAATAGATATTTTTTAAATAAATTGAATAAAACGACGTAAAACAAGCAGCTTCTAAAAGAATCTCCAAAATTTTCTTAATTTTCCCTAATATTTCACTTTTTTATTCTATTGAGTGGAGGGGGTTTAACAGAATCTCTACCTAAATAAAAAAAAAATTGTATTTTCACATGGCCAATATTAGTTAACGTGAAACTGATATTTAATTAATTGTAGTGGCTTAATTAATTAATTAAAATAAGTATTAGTTTAAAAATTCTATTCAATTATTAGCTAAGCTGATTTTAAGTCGTGAAAATTGGGGAATTAACATTAGGACTTAAGGAAGTTCATCCTATGAAATGGGAAATTTCTTTATGTAGTAGAAGCTTAAGGTGACAGATACGCTAAACCATACTTAACACATTAAAGATGGGGTTATACCACGGGTGGTTCACACATTTGTTAAATGAAAAAAAAACTTTATGTGATAAAAGTAATTTTGTTTTATTAATAATTAGAGAGCTTATTTTTACAGATAGGCTATAGTAGACTTAATGTATTTACATTTAATTGCTTTTGTGGTTTAGCGGGTTCACACAGGCCAACTCAAAGCAGAAACTCACAGCGAAACCGGCTCATACAAAACTCACGGAATACTGGTACTGAATTTTTGAGTATGAAATTTGGCTAAATAACATTTTGTGCAATGTGACACGCCGCTAAAGCTCGATATTTATTGACACCAGACGAAATAAAAAAAAACTACGCCGTCCTCAACGTTTTAAGCTATATTTTTCCATATAAAATTCAAATAATCACTGTGAGTTTCTGTGTATTTTTTGTTTAAATCGTTTGGGATTTCAAAGCGTAAAATTATTATTAATTTAACGGTATTAAATTTTTAAAAATTATTGATAAACTTTGACTTTCAATAAGTCTTAAGATGTTTCAATGATCCTTGTAATTAAATGAAACAAAAAATAAAAATAAATGTTGATAATAATAATTAAAAGTAACTAAATCAATTTAATAATAATTTAAAACTGTTTGAACTTTAAACTTAAAAAAATATGATAAGAAAATTTTATATGAAAATTATAGTAAATTATTTTTAAAATATTTTTGCTTTTTTGTATTCATTTAATAATAAAGTAAAATAAAATTATTTTACATTACATTTACCTAAGTTACAGTAATGGAAATTTTTTTATTTTTAAACAAAATTAATCCTTGAAGTAAAAATTATTAGAAGATAATTTTTTTATAGTAAAATTCTATCTTGACACCTTTAATTAAAAAATTGGATCAGTTTAGTGAACCTTTAGGAGGTACTTTGACCCATGTCATGAATCAGTTAGTTCACATTTTAAATAAAAATTTATTACATTCAAGGTTAAAATTCTAATTGTATGAAAAGTAAGAATGAGAATGAAAATAAAAAAGAAAATTTTAAAATATTTTAGCATTCGTTATAAGTCAAAATGTAACGTTTTAGATGATAAATAACACACTAATTAAGTCTGAAATATTTACAGTGTCATTTCTGACAGATATCATAGAAAATCTATTATACTTAAAAATTATCAGTAAGATAAAAATGGATTACTCGTTTTAAATAAACAAAAACAAATTTAAATGATATAAAAAACAGTAATCTTTTAAGATAACTTATCTATAAATTTTTTGATTTTTAAATATAAATGGACTGAAATCAGTGGAGTAGATAGCTTTTTTTGTAGTGGAAGTGAGGATGAGATATTTTTTTTTATATCAAATCCCTTCGAGATTTAAACTTTTTATCTTTAAGTACCAATAAATGATTGATCCCCTCAATCACATCCTAATCTAAGCCACTGTTTAAAATACTACAAATTCAGCAGAATATGAGGAGAAAATATGACCAAGTTATGATTATAACAGCAATTTACCTTTGGAGTTTGGATGAATAATGAAATTTTTCATCGTTTGTGTGTATATGCATGTGTGTGTGTAAACAATGCTTGAAGTATATTTACATATACTTACAAGTATAACTGTTCTTTGTATAAAGAATTTCAAAATATGTCAAATAATTTGCCACAAATAAAAATATAATTTGTCTTAAATTTTTTAACGCTTAAATAAGTTAAATATTTAGAAGAGAATTGTCATTTTTCTAGTTAGATCAGTTGTTTTTTTTTCTTTTTCTTTTTTTGATTTCTACACTAACAAATTGCTAAATGTCTACTCTGGCCATTGAAAGGATCACAACAGTTTTTAATCATATTAAAGTTAAATTTTTCCTGAAAAGATACAAACTGCCAAACTTTTAAATATTTTTAAGGATATAAATTATAATAAATTTTGTCATAAATTTTAGTGAAAAGTTTTGTGGTATATTTATTCCTTTTAAACCGTTAGAAAACAGCAATTGATTAGAGATGTATTAAGTTAACAAGTAATGCATAATTAAAATATGCATGAAAATTTATTTGGAAATTTTCATGAAGATCGGTTCATATAATATTACCTGTTTTAGAAATTTTATGTAAAAATTAGGTCAGCTCATGTATATTTTCATCACAATTTAGTTTGCTTGTGTTTTTGGGTTTACTGATTTTGCAAATTAGTTTTTATCCATTTACTTCAAATTGAGTTCATTCATTGGAGTTTTGAAAAAGTTTCAGAATTATTGTCCAGGCAGTTAAAAGTATTAAGGGGGGTAAGAGATAAACACTTTTTTTTTACGAATTTGTCAGTGGCAAACATTTCTCAAGTCGTCTTATCATAGAATTGTCTAAAATTAAATTAAAACAGTTTTCCATTTTCTTTCGGCCTACGCTCGTTTTTAACTATCTTTTCTTTTTTTTTTTGCTTTTGTTTTGTCATTTCTATACTTTTCGTGTTTGTTTGAATTCCAAACAACGTTTTTCAACTTAAAATTTACTATAATATATCTTTATTTTATTAGATAGCACAAAATATGACAGATTATGGTTATCTGATGTAAAAATGGCTTAAGAAATACAAACAAAATAGCTGAATTAAGGCAATTTATAAAAATTGTATTGTAAAAAACACTCAGTTCTTAAGTAACACTTAAGTTTTCAAAGAAACTTAACTGAGTTGAAGCTTAAAGTCTATACCATGAAAACCGGCGGATAAAAAATAAAATAATTTTCTAAAATAGAATATAAAAATAACATATTTAATTTTTTTTAGATATAAATACCTAAATATTTTTTTCTTTAATTTAAATTTAATTTTGAATTTTATTTTTACCTGAGATATCATTAAAAACAAATAACAACCGATAGTCATCATATAAGCCCTTGACAGTTCGAAGATCATTTTATTTACCAATGGTAAACGATGGAAAAATACAAAGTAAATAAAGAGAAGAATTTAATTCCATCCTCCTCATACCCTCCGTCTTCCGCGCTCTCATACTATTTATATATATTTTCTTCACGTTATGAGAAACTCACGCTGGCAAATGATTGTACTAAACATAGCGGCACCCGTATTTGGACTTTAGACCTTTCTGATGAGCTAACAAACTACTGTTATTTTTGTACTTTTTATCTAGCTTTGTATTTTGATGTTACTTGATTGGACCATATATTTCATTTAATTTCCAAAAGTATAGTTCCAGTTGCACTTGTTTAACGGATAATCCATCTGTATAGGCCAGAAATACAAAAAAGAAATTTATTTAGATATATATCTATATTTGTATACTATTAGAATTTTTTTTGTACAATAGGTCAGTATTATGATATGTGATATTTCTGTTATTATTACTTTCCGTTTTGTTCTTTTTTTTAATTCTATTAATCACGGTTTATTGATCGATTGAATGATTTTATAGTGAAATAAGATAAATTGGTTCTTTATAGAGCAAATAAATTAATAATGATAGACTTGTGTCATGTTTGTCTTGAATAATTTGCGTTTTATTAAATAATGTAATTAGTATTGTCGGAATGATTTGATAATAATTTAATTTGCTAATATTTGCGTATAAAATATCCTAATATAAATGAATAAATGAAGGATGATCTCATAATTGTTTGTTTAGAAAGCCTATGTTTTTTTTTCGCCTTTTTTCTTCAAATTAAAATAATATTTGTTAATTGATTAATAAATTGATAATCAAAAAATATTTTTTTTGTTACACTAAGCCGCCTATAAAGCCACAAATCGTTTATATTGTGATATAGCTGATATAAAGTTAGGTAAAAATTCAGAAAAGATTAGAAAAAATTCCTTGTAACATGATGACATAAAAAATACAAAGAAAAGAGAATTTAAGTCAATTTAATAAAATAAAACTACAGTCAAAACCGCTTAATACGACATCGGTTAAAACGACCAAAACAAAAGGTCCCGACGGAGTTCCATATAATTGCACAATTAATTTACCGCTTACTACGACATTGCATATAACGACATACCGTTTTGAACGACCACTTTTTCTAATATTTTCAAAGAACTTAATCGGTTATAACAACATGCAGCATTTTTTTTTACATTTTGTGTGTCTATTTTCAGAAATTTTATGTTCATAATTAGTAAAAGTGTAGCTCAGTTATAGTCAATAGACGTTCCTAATAGATTTTTAAAAAATTCACTGTGGGCATGTCAGCACAAGATATGGTATAGTCATCAAATGAAATAAGAAAAAATAGTACAGGAAATTACTGTAGACATGGAGCCATAAGCGCTGTTACTTTACTTTGATTATGAAAAACACGAATTTTGACTGTAGATTTTCATCCCAGCAAATGACTAGAGTCAGTTTGATGCCATACGCAACGCTTAACACATCAGCTTAATTTTTTATAATTTTTCTCAAAACTTATACACTTATACTTATCCTTATAATAAAACTTTACAAATACGTTCCTACATTTTCAAACAAAATGTCAAATTTAATCAAACTATTCAGTATAACCGAACCTCAAAACTCCTATAAAACCACCGTCCAAAATTCTAATCTAAAATCATCCTAAATAAGAGTTCTATATTAATTATTAGCTGAATATCCGGCGTATTTTGTGACGCCTAGTAAAATAAACAAACTAAATGTATTTTTTGTTAGAAAATCTTAAATATATTTAATAAAAAAATATTTTTTTGTTTATTTATTTATATGAAAATCTAATGCGAAAAACAAAAACCTATCTATGATACGGAAATAAAATAGTCCTCATCATAGTCGCAATTTTGGCCAATGAAAATGCTTTTCTTTTGCAGCCATTTGCATTTAGCAGCGCTTTATTTGCTGATGGATTAGATTTCAGTAAAAATACAAAATTAATTGAGATGCAAAATTATTGTTAAAATGTCAAATAATATTGTCCTATAACTACCTACTTTTCTGTCCCACAACTAGTTTTTGACGCCAGTTTTTCGAGGCAGACTAAAAAGTTTTTACATCTGAATATCAATAGCATATTTAATTTACCTTTGCTCTTCAATATTGTCCTGTCCCACCCTATATATGTATATTAAAATTCAATTTTTAACTAAACATTTTTTGTTTTTATCTTTGTTCTTTTTTTTTACTTAACTTTTGCAAATTTTAATTACTATAATGAGAAACCAATTGCTTTAAGAGTTCTCTTAGAAAGTGTTAATAATCATAAAAATATATGTAAATTAAATTAAAATAAAATATAAATATAATTACCTAATAATAATTATCTCCTTATATTTTCTGGTTAAGGTCAATCAATATAATTTTCTATATGTGCGGTCAATGATCAATAAAATAAGAACAAGTATTATATTGCCTCGAGGAAATATCAGTACTAAAGGTCAAAAGTATACTCGTGCCCATAATCACGTTAGCGCCTAGTTTATATGTACAATGTGATGCGGCATCATGCCGCATCTTTTATTATTTTAAAATACTATAATATATATACATATATCTATAAATAATTTATATATATATATATATATATGCAAATAATGCCTGAAGCAATTAAGAATGTAGTTGTATATTTTAAGCATATGGTAGCCAAATGATGAAGCAACCTTTGTACTCAAAACTTGTTCAATTTTCTTTTCTTTTTTGCAATTTTATTTTTGGATTTAAGCTTTCTCACCGATAAGCGCCATTAAAGATATATATATATATATATATATATATTGAATATAATGTTCTTAAAATAAAAAAAATAAAATTATACTCATAGTAACATAATTTTTTGTTTTGAAGGATTTATTTTTAATTTAATTATAATGAATTTCTATACATATACTAATTTATATTATTCAATTATAAAATTTTAAAAATATTATAATAACGGTATATTTCCATTTCATTTTTGTTCCCTATAATGATATTTTTTCTTTGTGTTGCTAGAGATTTATGATCATTTGTTAGGCACGTGTCGCGCAATTATTCATGTTACACAATTAACAAAAGATATGAATTATTCTTTTTTGATATTTATTTTTAAATTTTAACCTTATTTAAATTGCTTATTAAAAGGAGATTGTCATACAGGAGTTTTTAGTATTATTTTTAAAATTTTATAGTAAATTTTTTACTTTATAAATATCTGCACAATGGTGGGAAAAAGGTTTTAAATACAAAGATTTTAAAAGTAAAATTAGCACAATTGAACATATTTTTTTTCATAAAATTAAATTAATTTTTTGTTGGTATATAAATAAATAGAAAGTAATTTACCACAAATTAATTTTCGTTGTTATTTTTTAACTGTCTTCACAAATTGGAAATATCACTATAAAATCATGAATCATAATAATTTGATTGAGTAAGTTCTACTTTTAGCTATAAATAATTCGAAATCTTAGTATTTTGAACCAGGAAAAATGTAACCATTAGAGAAAAAATGAAATCCTAAAAATTAATTAGGCCAAAAATGCATTATAAAAAATTGTTGCATTGAAATCTTTAAAAATTAATTAGGAAGTTTTAAGAATCAATCATTTTTTGTTTTTGTGACTGTGTTTTATAACTATAAATTTGTTGAGGAAAGATACTTTATTTTTCTTCTAATAAGAAAACTTCGCTAACACTGAATTCATCGATTTTCTTGAAGCTCAAATATTTTATAGTTTTTCAAAAAGTAAGTATAATAAATTTTTACCAGCTAAGAAATTCACTTTCAAGTAATGAAAACTATACCCCCAAACTTTTATTGATTATTCGAATTGTAATTAATATTTTTTTTGCGAAAATACATTATTTGTATTAAAAATTTAAACTTTTGCTAAAAATTTGATCATATAGTAACATAAATAATGTAAATATTTTATATAAATTTTTATATCAATTTCTATATTTTAAAAAAAATTAAAACTCAAGGAGGTAAATATCATACTCAGAATGCATGTGTGTGAAATGTAATATATAGAAAAACATGCGAATTGATTTCAGGTACCGATGACAATTATTGATGTGCTATTTTTTTGCAATTAAAAATTGAGTTAAGTAATGGCCTCTCTATTTTTTTGTTTTTGTTTATTTTTTTTTTTTATTCGTTCTACTAAATAAATATCTTCTGTTTACATATATTGTACTTAAAGATCAGACATCGTATTTATGTTTACAACAATAGATGTGACACATATAGCTAACATTGTTGTTCCACTTTAAATTTTTATACGTTTTTGATATACTTTAAATAGCTAAAATTTTATAATGTTAAAGAATAATTCGTTGTTTTAATTAAGCAAAAAGAAAAAGACGAATGAAAAAATGATCAGTGATTAGTGTTTACTAGAACTACAGTTACGAAACATTTCGTCTATAAAGGATCTTGTATTCATTCTCTTCTTTTTTTTACAAGTTTTTTTGGAAAAAATTTGTATATATGTATGTAGATTTATTAAGCATATATAAAAGGGATATGTGATTTTTGGGTTATACCCATTCTCCATTGAGGCTTATATACACATTATTATAATATACAGAAAGAAATTTTGTATAGAGAAAATTGTATTAAGAATGTTGCAATCATCGTGTTACCACATTTTTTACGTTTCCGAATTTTTGTAAAATAGTAAAAATTGAAATTTTTTTATAATCTTGGTTCATGCGATATGGAAATGTATGAAAAAGGTTCAAGTGAATCGGTTCAGTTGAACTTGAGAAATTATGTCGGCCGTCTCGAAAAATTTAGTTTCGAGAAAAACGCCTTTAAAGTTTCGTATTTAGGCCATACGTCATTAAAACAGCTATATTTCCAAAAGTAATTTAAGTTTTAATAAATCCTTTTAGGAACGTTTTCTTAAAGGGCTTATGCTTTGAAAATATGGAAAAAAAATCTCTTAAGGGAAATTTTCGCATCTATTGTGAATTTACAGATTGTCCGATAAAATATAATTAAAAATTCCCATCCTATTTATTGTGTCCCTTAATATTTATATATTATATCTAAATTATTATTTGTTTGTTTTGCCTTTTTGTAATTTAATTAATTAATTTAAACACTTTTGAAGTATTATTTCTAGAGATGCAACGAATAGTGGTGTTGGCCGAATACCGAATACCGAATGTTCGACCACGCTCTCGGCCGAAGCGCCGAATATTCGGCAGCCGAATATTTTGTGGAAAATTAACAAATAAAAAACAAAATTTTTTTATAATTATTCGATTAAAAAACACTAACAACACTACACTAACTAACAAATCAAACTGAATTTGAATGCAAATAGTTTCTCAACAACAAACAAACAAATATTTAGTGGAATAAACTTATGAGTTTATTACGAGCCTAACGGATTACGGATCTTTAAATAATTTGTCACTGATTCAGTGGATTTGAATGGAGCAATACATCAAAAAACTCCTGAAACCATTTGAAGAGATCGCTAAAATAACTAGCTCAGATTTATTTTGCATCTCTGAAGTAATTCCACATGTTGTCACGTTGTTGAAATACCTGGGAAAGGCATATACTGCCGATGGAACATCAAATTTATTAAAAATGAGAATTTCGCTAAAAGTTGAGCTTGAAAAACGGTTTGATTTTGATGGTAAAGACAGACATTTGGTTGCTACTTTTCTCGATCCGCAATTCCAAACTAGTTTCCTGGGATTAGTTCAAACAGAAAAAGCGAGACAAAAAATTATCTTAGAAACTTTATAAATTAGTAGTCTAGCTCTAATGATGATTGTTCTCCACCTCGTAAATAAAAATTTGAAATACATGACAGTTTCTGGAACTGTTTTGAGGAAATTGGGGGAAAAGTTCCGGGAAGTTTCGGGGAAAAGTTTGGGGAAGTTTCGGGGAAAAGTACTATTGCTAATGAAATTGATTTTTATTTAATAGCAAAATTTGTAAAGATTTACCTATCATCTCCTCCAAGTAATGTTTATAGTGAGAAACTATTTTCAGAAACTAAATGCTGAGAAAATGGTTTTCATTCACCATAATTTACCACTAGTTGATTTTAAGTATTAAAACAGATTATAACTTTTTCTTTAAATATATACAATTTTGAGTAACATGTGCTATTTTTTCATGAGTAGTGAAATATAATATGTGCTTTTTATTCAGTATTCGGCCGAATACCGAATGTTAGGAAAAGTGGCCGAATACGCCGAATAGCGAATAGTAGCCGAATATTCGTTGCATCTCTAATTATTTCAGTGCAATTAGATGGATTTAATGTTTACTTTTATGGCACTTATATTAAAATTTCTCTAACACAGATTATTACCAATTGAAGAACGATTTTTTTTGTACGGGAGGCTAATACACTGTATAAGCCACAATGGAGAATGGGTATTAATAAGAAATAACTTCTTTTTTTTTTTTTGGTTA
This sequence comes from Acrocera orbiculus, assembly GCA_947359355.1. Classification (NCBI taxonomy): domain Eukaryota; kingdom Metazoa; phylum Arthropoda; class Insecta; order Diptera; family Acroceridae; genus Acrocera; species Acrocera orbiculus. The sequence goes on from OX375758.1 coordinate 8,236,372, forward strand.
TATTGTTGAAGGTCCTGGATTCAATTAACAATTCAGTGATAATAATAATTCATAATAGTGAAACAAGAAAATATAATTTCTTTTTTTACAAAATTTAGTGAATTTAATCAATACAACATTGAAGTTTTTGGTATTTAGAAAAGTTTATTACTCACAAAAAAACCAAAAAAACCAAAAAAACAGCATAACTCAAAACGTATAAAAGAAAAATTAATTTATTTTTGATATAATCCCCATGGGATTAATAAAATCTAATAATCTTTTAATATTTGAAAGAATTTTACAAATTCCTTTAGGAAACGATATTATTTCGTTTAATATTTTTTGTTTTCATTTTAAATTATTTTCATATTTATTTTATTAAATTTTTAATAGCGCGTTTCTGTTAACAATAAAGAAAAACACTAAAAAATTTATCAAATTTATCAAATTGATGCATATTTAAAATAACCAAAATTTAGATAAATCTATAAATATATGAAACTTTTACTTTCGTTTATAGCCATGACCTTCAAATATATGTACGCAATGTACTTGAAATAAAATAATAATTGTTTTTTTGTTTTGCTTTTTAATAAAAGCATAAATCTACATATGTATGTAAATGTATTTATGTTAACAAAAATACAAAAGATATGTTATATCTACAAACATATATAACCAATTCAATAATGATATTTATCTTTTAAAATAAAAACAGTTATAAACCCTTTTATTTTTTTCTTAAAAGTATTGTTGTCTTCTTTTTTGTTTTTCTTGTTTTATTTAATAACAAACACCTCTAAAATTTCAATTAAATACATTAGAAAAAAATTTGGTAAATTGTCATAAAAAATGCACACATTTATATATATGTAGGATATAAAAATTTACTCATTAACATTTTCTTTGCATACTTTTAATAACAAAAAAAAATATATATATATATATAAACACATAGAACCTCACATCTTTCACCTAATTTCTTTAATTCCGCCATTTATAAAAGTAATAATGTATTGGTAGTGTACGTGAACACACACAGCAATATAAATATATATATATAATTTTGTATATCGGAATGATATTGCTTTGAATTTAAGTACAAAGTCCATTTTCTGTTTGGGTCGTGTTCAAAGTCCAAAGTACTTTCGTGATATGAGCAACACAGCTGGCATTTATTTGTTTGTTTGTTATTGCTGCTTTTTTTTCTTTTTTTAAATAGGTATATAATTTGTTGTTGTTATATTTATCCATTGTGTTTTGTTATTTCTTTTTTAGACATAATGGATTAGGTAGCAATACCAAGCAATTAATAATTTTTTGCTTTTGATTTTGGAAGCTTAGCAGATTTTTGTTTGCTTTTATTTTTTGCTAAAAACTTTTTAGAGAATTTAAAGAATTTTTTCATTTTAAATATATATTATTTATGTTAATATGTCAAAAGATTATAAAAATACACTATGTGGGTATTAGTAAAACTAATAAGAAAAAAGTTTTGAAATTTAATCCTTCATGAAATTTTCTTTTCTTTAAAAATAATTTTGCAATTAAATTATTAGATCATTTTCTTGTTGATTAATGAATAATTAAAAATTAATATATAAAAAAGCTGGAATTACCAATATTTTTACTTTTTCAAATTAGTTTTAATTTTATGAAATTAATTCTATTTTATTATTTGAATATCGGTAGTTCAAATCCTTTTAGATAAAAATGAATTTCGGTTTTTTTTTTTGCAATTTAATTTAAGTGAAGCGGATTTTAGTCAGATTTTATTTTAAAAAATTATAAAATCTATTACAATTTAAATTTTGATATAAAAAAAAATTTTTATAGGTTTAAAAATAATTTAGTATGTATTTTAATTTGATAATTATAAGTTTTTTTTTAACTCGCACTTTCAATTGTTGTTTGATTCCGTTCTATCCTAAATAAATGTATATATTTTATATATTAAAAGTTTTCCTAAGCATTATTTTTCTGTGATTCAGGAATCTTCTTTAAAAAGGCTTTAAACATACAAAAATCTAATAAAAGACTTTTGATTTTCTTTAGTTTTCAAAAAATTTGTTATAAAATGTTGGCACCAGATGTAGTAAATAAATTAATTTTACTTTTGCTTCTTTTGACATAACTTTAAATAAATTATTTTTCAACAATGATCAGAATAGATATCTGGGCTGGGATTCTGTCTAGGTGAGAAATTAGAATGAGAATGTCAAATTTTGACATATTTGCCATACATTATATGTATGTCAAAATCCGACTTTCTCATTCTCACGCTAACTTCTCACCGAGACAGAATCCCAGCCCTGTTTGCCTTCTTAGGAGTGAGATATTATTGAAGACTCAACTTTCTTATGTATCTTTTTCTTTGATTATCACTAAAATATTATTTAATTGATCTTTCTGATTCCATTTCCAACTAACAATATGTTACTAACTAGAATAGTAAAAGGCCGAAATACAATACACAAGGTTGCAGAGCCGAAACGTAAAGTAGAATTCCGCTTCCATTCCGCAATCGTGTGTATTATGTTTGAGCCTTAAGCTATTAATAAAATTAACATTTTCAAATTTCTATATAAATTGAATGTATTTGAAAACTGCAAATTTAGTTTTTTTTTGCGTAATTCAAAAATCATTATTTTCGAAATTTATACCTCTTTTTCCTATTAATCGTTCAAAGGAAGTAGCTGAAATTAAAAGTGGATTGTGAAAAAAAAGTTTCGTTTGTATTATTCATTTTTACAACCGCGTTGCCTTTATCTAAACAATATTTCAAATAAATTTCTAATAATTTTCAATGAATTACATAACAAAAAAAGAAAAATTTATTTACTAAAAACTACAAAATTTGTATTTGGTATGTATACTTAAATTTCGCTCTCTTTTTTTTAAAGAAAAATGTCACGAAACAATTAGTAAAACTCAAAAAAATATATATATACATGACATGAATTTAATTTCTAACCGTAATAAGAAATAATTAAATTCCATATTATAGTCATGATTGCGTGACAAACAAAAGAAAATTTACTATTTTTCATTAACTTAAGTTTAAATTTCCTACAAATTTAAAAAATAACAATTTTTGCACATATACATACAATAAAGAGTTTTTTAATTTAAACATGTCTCAAACCTGTTTGTGCTTTGTGTTGATTCTAAAAGTATAAAAGCAAAAATATAACTGATTGCACTTATTGCCTTGCATTTTCCATAACAAATTGCAAAAAATACTTACATATATGTAATTTTATACGGTTAATAGATTAACCGTTAAATACCTAAATGTCATTATATATCAATAGTATCAACACAATAAATAATACTAAAATTAAGTCATTTTTATTTTAATCCTATATAATTTTCTAATTAAAATAATAAAAACAATTTCTAAATATCGCAATTAAAAAGGAATAAAAGACTACTGTGAAAACTGGTATTTTTTAGCATATTTAAATGAAAATCAGTTTTATTTATTTCTTTTTCTATAATGAACAAAACAATTTTTAGAAGTGTTATTAAAATTTCAATTGTGAATGAATGATTGTTAAACGGACATTTATGACATTTAAATAAATTCTATAAAACAAACCAAAAAAATGTACCAGAAAACTCTTGTTTCTAGTACATTTTATTTACGTATTAACAAATGTTGAATAATGAAATAGTTTTTGTTGAGTTTTAATTATTATTAGAAAACATTTTAAAAACAGTTAAGTTTTTCTAGTTTTGCTTTATATAAAATAAAAATAAATAAATGTTATATATATATATACATAAATGTGTGTGTGTTTATTTTATTTATTTATTTATGCCCTGTTTTTTAATTTTTGGTTAAGAAAACTTTAAAAATATTAAAACAAATAAATTTTTAAAGCTATTTATTTATTTTAATTCAAATCATAAGTAATTTATATATCAAATAAAAACTATTTTTAATTAATTGCCAATGAATTTTTTTGGCTACCGGTAGTTTGAGATAACCTTTGCCCCTTATGATTCTGTTTCTAAAATTTGATTAATTTATTGATGTTAAATTAATTAAATTAAGATTTTTAATTGAATAATTTGTGAAAAAATAATTTTTTCAACAATTGAGTATTGAAATTTTTTTTTATAAATAAAAATTTGTTTTTTTGTTATATTTATATTTTTGGACTAGATATTTTCTATGTGAGAATATTCAAGATGTTTTATAAATAAATGGAATCACTTTTACTCAATATAATAATTATTTTTAATGTTATTAATAATTAAGTCTTTTTTATTTCGATTAATGTAATATTTTATTTTAACTTTAACAAAATAACATTCACAGTTCATACTTGAGTTTCTTAAAAAACTTAAGGCTTAAGAACTGCAAGTGTTTGACAGTATATTTTTATGATCTTCTTTAAGCCTTGTACAGATCAAAGCGAATTTTATTCACTATACGCCTAAGGTCATAAAACAGGTGATGCATTTTCTCTAACCATAGCTTAGAAGGAAAATGTTTGTTTCGTGAGGATCATTTATGACACTAAAAGGACACTTTATGGCCTTCAAAATTTTTGTTGCAAATGAAATTTTTGTTGTATTTATATTAAAAGGGATAAGAAATAATGATTTTATTACTTTTAGAGGTACACCAAAAATTTTGAAGGCCACAAAAGGCTTCTGTAAAAGTAATAAAATCATTATTTCCTATCACTTTTAATATAAATAGCTATGGCCAGCGCGAATTCACCACTTATTTTATGACCGAGCGATGGAAATACGCTCTGATCTCAACAAGGCTTAAGAAGGACTTAAGTATGAACTGTGAAACCGGGCGTATGAGAATGAAATCACCATTGTATTAAGTTGGTGTCAAAAATTCTGTAAAAGAATCAAGAAGAACTTTGCGAATGACTTTTTAAAAATCAACAAATTGTTTTTTAAAATAGTCAAATTTTGTTATAATTTTCCGGATAATTGTTTTACTTGAATAGCAAAACGGTTTTTTTTTGTTTTGTTTTTTAGAACTATTTTTCTAGTCATTGTTTAAAATGAAATTCATTATTTTAGAAAGAAACAAAAGGCCTGATCAGCATACATGTAACATTTTTTTTTTTAAATTTCTTAGTAATGTTTTTATTGTTATTATTATATATTTTTTTTTTTAATGATACAAAAATAAATGCTAAAAACAATAATCAAGAATGATAAATAAAAATAAATTCATAATGGACTCGGGTTCTATATTGTCCATTTGGATAATTTTATTAATTTTAAAAATTTCCATTAAAGCCTACAAATTTCAAAAACTTATTTAAAACTACCAAAAATTCAATGACCTTTATTAAGAAAACATGTTTAATTTACATATTTATTGTCAGGATCATATTTCGGGCTAACTTTGAATTTAGATTAGAGTTTTTAATATCGTTTTTATAGGCGCTTTTAAGACGTGATTATATTCTAAAGTATATTGACTGCAATAAGTTAAGAAAACGGCCTAATAGCGTGTCTACACAGGGCATTCACAGCAGAAACTTACACCGATTCTCTTATTTTTGAATAAAAAAAATGCAAATGTATGACTGTGAGAGTTATATTTCTGCTGTGAGTGCTCTGTGTAGACACGTTATAAGAGAGAAGATTTTGTGTTTTTTTTTTTTGTGGCCCACAAATTTTTTTCTTGGATTTATTAACACGAGAAGCAATTTCCATTTATAAAAGTGTTTTGTAGTATTGCAATCTATAGGATAAAAGGGTGTAGAATTTGAAAGGTTTTAACTATAGTTTCACCTTATTCTAGGAGTAATTGCACTCAATAGTAAATAAACCTCAATTTAAACTATCTATGTGTATACTTTCTCATATATATTATTACAGTTTTGATGTATTTAAGCTGGATTATTACAATTTAATTTCTTTTTTGTGTCATGATAGTGTGTGTGCCCTAAAAAATGTAATTAAGATTACAAAAAATAAGTTTTTAATGGAATAAAATCAATTAAATACCTGACTAATTCATATAAATTCAAGAAAACAAAAAAAAAACATAAATTTTCATACCTCCTTTATATTTTTACTGCGCATTTTATTATCATTGAATTAGCTTAAAATTATATACAAATTTTGTCTTTTTTTTTTTTTTTTTATTCTTTTGGTATCCTATACTTTCACAAATATGTTAAAAAAAAAAAAAAAACAAACAATAATTAACAAAAACAAAAAAATTTATTCTATTTTTAGGTATGCAAAGCCTTGAATATTATATGTGAAACAGAATACTTTGGACTTGAACACTGGTATCCAAATGAAAAAGATTCTAAAACACGAAAATGGATTAATTTACGAAATCGTTTAAGTATTGATAGTGGAAGTTGTAGTAGTAATATACAATTAATGTTAGCATTACGTATTAAATTTTGGGTACCTGTGCATTTAATATTACAGGATAGTGTACGTAATTTATTTTATATGCAAGCTAAATATGATTTAATTGAGGGACGTCTTAATACCAAAGATTGGAAAAAATCAGCTAAATTAAGTGCACTTTTATGTCAAGCAGATGGTATTTATTTTAATGAAAAATGTTTAATAGCTGATTGTCCAATTAAATTAAAAAATGATAATAATAATAAAGAAAAAATTAATAAAGAACCAAATTTAGTATCAAAAAAACGTAAATTATCTAAACAAAAATCAATTGATAGTATTGATTTAACAACAACATCAACAATATTAACAACAACAAATACAATATGTTCAACAAATATAAATGATTTTATAATATCACCATTAAGTATATATGAAGATTATATTATAAAACCAAATGGTATTAATAATTATGATAATATACCAAATGATTATTTAAGAGAAATAGCTATTGAACATGAAAAATTAAATAAATTAAAAATGAGTTCAAAATCAGCTAAATATTGGTTACTTAAAGAAATCCAAGAATTATCTGGTTTTGGTGAAGAAATATTTAATGGTACTACAAATAATGAAAATTCAATACGTTGTGATATATCAGTTGGACCAAATGGTTTAAAAGTAATAACTGATGATGAACATAAATGGTAAATAAAAATTTAATAAAAAACAAAACAAAAAATTTATAATAAATATTTCTTATTTCTATTTTAGCATCCCATTTAGTGCTATATCAACAGCTAAATCATTTCGTCGTACATTTAAACTTGAATATATTGATGATAATAATAATGAAAAAGAATTAGAAATAAAATTAACAAAACATTCAATAGCAGCATGTTTATATCGTTCAATAACTGAAAGGCATGCATTTTATGTCTGTGATAAAGTACGTTTTGTAGTTACAGCACAATTTACTAGAGATCTCAAAGGTACTATAGCATCAATGTTTAAAGAAGATACTGAATTAGGTAAACGTTATGTATTTGATATACAAAGGACATGCCGTGAGGTACATGATCAAGCAAGACGTATATTACATGATCGGGGTTACAAAATTAATATATTTAATAATAATAATAATGATAATAGATATTTATTTAATACATTTGATATATATAATACTAAAAATATTGATGATAATATTAAAGAAAATAAAGCTAAAGAGGATGCTATTGAAAATTATGTTGATAATAGAATATCAGATGCAATGACATGTAAAATATGTATGGATAAAGAAATTAATACAATGTTTTATCCTTGTGGTCATGTAACTGCTTGTATTATATGTGCAGAAAGGTAAATAATAAAATATAATTATTTTATTTTATTTATTAAAAAATTTTGATTTTTAATTTCTTTATTTTGTATATATCTAATGTCATAGTTGAGATTATTTGTTCTCTCTGATTGACATAAAGCTGCGGTATATTTCTTGTTAAACGTGGATTAATGACAAATGTTAGATTTTGTTAAAATTAAGAAAATATTTTTGCTAGCTAAAAAACAAAATATCGATTGATAGAATAGTAAAACAATATATAGTGTTGAGTTTTTGAAATATGTAATAGTATTTTTTTGTTTATATGGGTCTAGAACACTGTAAGTTTCATTTACTAATGGCTAGAAAGTAACTATTCCCTTAAATAATTCAATTCAATTAATTCAAAATTATCGTTTAACCATTCAGGTTATAAAGAATCAAATTTTCTTGCTTTTATATCATTCCCATTGATTTCAAACTATGTACAACTTGCTTTTTTTTATTAGCTTCTAGTCTACATGCAGGCTTTTCTTGCTTTTTGTAATCTTTATTTAATAATTCTTCTAATTCTGAATCTTGATAAACAGTCGAACATTAAATTTTAAGGGTTTTTTGCTTCCATATCCAACTCATTTTTCTTGAAATTTTTGCAATTAAAAAAATTTTTCTCACTTAAGGCAGGCAGTCCTACATTCAAACAAAACACTTTAGCTGCAGATTTCAATCCAAATATAGAATTGAATTAAAATGAATTAAAAAGCCGATATTTTAGACTGATAAATTAATAGAATTCTAATAGAAAATCTTTAATAGCCTTTTGTCATTTTGTTTGACTCATTAATTATTAAATCATCAATAATTAAATTTCTAACTAAAATGTATAACTTTTTTTTACAAACGTAAATCAGAAAAAACTAATGGGAGGGGTTTGAACCTTGACTGGTAGGAATTAACTTTACTAGAGGTTAAATATTAGCAAAGCTCTTCAATATATTAAAAAAGTACAAAGAAAAAAGAAGTGTCTTGAAATTAATCCAACAAAATAAATCGTGCAAAAAATATATATTGGTTTTTTGTTATGGATTATTTTACAATGAAACCACATTAAAGAAAATATCAGATTTAAGTCTATAGAATTATTTCCATATTGTATTTTTTTGTTTTTATTTTTCTTATAAATTGCTAAGTTTTAAAATATATATTTTTTTTAAAATAAATTTCAGATGTGAAAACTGCCCAAATTGTAGAGTAAAAATTTCTAATGTTATGAAAGTCTACCTGCCAACAGAATTAAGAACAAATCGAATAACACCAACTACAAAAATATTAACTTCAGCAATTTAGTCTAATTTTATTAAAAATTTAATTTCTAAAACTACATTTAAAGTTATCATAAATCGATAAAAAAAAAATTTAATTCTGTAGACATCACATGAAAACTTAACGAATTTCGTTAAGAAGCAAAAACAAAGACTTTAATAAAAATGGTGCTTGCATGTCATATATGAATTTTATCTCTTATAATATTAAAATTGGTTATTTTAAATAATAAATATTTAATGAGAAAATAAGAAAAAGCCTTAAGTACAATAATAAATGAAAAATTAACATTTTAAAAGAAGTTAAAATGTAAACGAAAAAAAGTATAACACTATAAAAAATTATATTTGAATTATTTATGTGTCTTATATTAATATTTAGCATTTAGGAAAACGAAAACACAAGTCATTTTCTTTTTTAACTGATCAATGCAAAGTACTTTTAATTATCATTATTATTTTTATTATTAAATAATTTTATAAACTAATGATTGATTCGAATTGAAATAAAAATGATTTCTATGAAAATCATTTTTTGTTGTATTTGATTTAAAAACAAAAGAAAAAAATACAAAATATTTTATTAATTCTTTGTAAGAAATTAAGTTTTTTTTTACCATTGAAAAAATTAAAATATTTATAAATAAAACTATGAAAATATTGTGTTTTATTTTTTGATATTAATTGAATGTAATATTTCTACATTTTGGACATTGCTGTTGGACTTGATAATGCTTTAAAATTTAAAAATAGAAAAAGTAATTGAATCAGCAAGCAAAATTGATAGCTAAGTGTTCTGTTATTCTAATTAGACAGACTTAAAACTAATAACAAAGAAAATTTTCGATTTAAGTTTAGGAGAAGTATATTCTTGCTTGATGTTGTAAAAACGCTGTCGAATACTCTAATCTAGACACGCACTTGGATGCCTTTAAATTGTTTATAGTCATAGCAAAAGGATTTATTAAGTTAGTTGTTCACTATTTCTAGTTATCATTTTTGAATAAGTTTTTGAGCAATTGTCACATCGTGTTACAAGGATATGATCTAATACAAAATGAAGGATAAAATTACAATGTTAACAAAATAAATCGATTTAAAGAAAATAAACAAAAGTCAAGGGTAAAGCTTTCAAGGATGAACACAAGATGACAAACTACATTGTTCCATTTGAGGATTTTGTTCTGGAACACAAAAATAAAAGAATATTTGCTTTTGTATTAATTCAAAGGCTGTCGAAAATAAGAAGGAATTGATTGAGATACAGGCGTAAGGCTGCCTGCAGAGTGCCGGCTTACACCAGAACTGACGCAGATTCCGATACTGAAGACTATAATGTCGTTATGGGCAAATCAATAGGAATATGCTCAAAGTGTTCAGAGTGTAAGCCTACCAAAGATTGCACTATCGAAATCGGAATCGGTGTCAGCTCGGCTATAAGCTCGGCTGTAAGCCGGCACTCTGCAGGCAGCCTAATTCAATAAATTAATTAAAATCTTTTCGGATAATATTTATGTATGTTGCTTGCCTTTTTTTTTAATAGCTTTGTGCCTAAAGCGGGGTATTCACTATATTTCCGAATCAATGATTCGGCTCTTAGTTCCCATTTAAAGTATATGGAAAGCACGAATAAGAGAGAAAATATATGGGAGCTAAGAGCCAAATCATTGATTCGGAAATATAGTGAATACCCCGCTTAAGTTTTTAGTACATGTTTACGTAATACCATGTCGCTTAAGTAATAAACTTAAGGTAAGTATTAAATAATTGAATTATGGAAATTTTGTTCTGCGTTTTAGCAGTCGAACGATTTACTCTAACACTGATACTTGTTGGACACTTCTTGTCTTGCTAATTGTCATTTGTGATAGACTTCTTTTTGACTTAGTATGATGTATGTTTTTATATGTTGCGCAGCTACAGTGGTATAAGCCCTAGAAATTTGGGTTAGTTTTCAGTCTTGAAACTAGTTGAGACTCCTTATTATAAATAAGAAAAAAATTAGTCATATTCTAGCGGTTTGTAGCTTTCAAAATTCCAATATTACTAAAAATATCAAGCAGTTAGACTTTGTAGAACCTCATAGAATCCATGTTTTAACATTCAATAAATCTAACCAACAAAATTTCTTCTTATGTAAATTCTATTTAAATTTGCCCTTCACCGTTTTAAAAATAGATTAATTAAATATTTTTAGATCTAATTTAAAGGGAAAGTAGTTCTACTTCACAATGAAAGAGAGTTACTTTTCAGTCATAAAACCTACTTCCTCGGTGAAAATATCAATGAATAAAATTAACAAATGGCCACAAAACTCGCCGTTATGACGAATTTCTGCATACTGCATTAATGAATATTACATAAGTGAACTTGCCGATATGATTCAGCCATGAATTAATGCATCAGTAGCTTACTAATGAGTAATTTCCTTACTGTGTTTTATTTTATTGTACACTTAGAAAGCCCTCTTTTATTATTATTACAAGACCCTAAAGTTATTACAGGATTATAGACTTTGTTCAAAAACGCTTAGTAAATTCATACAAAATGTGGTTCATTTTTTCCAAACATTTCCAAGTTGATCATAAATCATAAGCAATTTTCAACTTTTTTTAGCATTTTTGGCCTTTCTTTTGACTCAATTTAAACCTAAAAACCTGAAAACTCAAAAGTCATGTCAAGTATCACGCACTATCATGATATTTGATACGCAGTCATTGAAAAAAACAATTAAAATTGTTAATATTTGTTTTATACTCTTTAAAACCTTTGTAAATATTTTTTTTTAAATTTATTAATTTTAAAATTAGAAAAGATAAACCTAAAAAATAAAAATTAAATGACAGCCGCCACTGTCCTTCGATTATTATTATCTTAAGCGATTTAACTGCCATCTAGTAGCTAATAAAGTTCTATATGTTTAAAAGCCAGCAAAAGAATATGAAATAAAAAAATAAAATGTAGAACAGAGACAACAATAGAACAAACTATATTGGTTAGAGTGATACAAAACTAAATCATAGTGGCAAAAATCCAAGATGGTCGTATTAAGGCAAGATCTATTCATTTTTTAATAGATTTTTATTAAAAAAAAACTAACTTACAGTTATTATATACTTATATATATTTATAATTGCCCATAAAGTTGTAATTTAGTAAAGTATACAAAATAGTTGTTTTTTTATTATTATTTTAATTAAACAAAAAATTGTGTTTTAGTTGTCCATTCAATTTTTTTTAAGTGAGTGTTGCAACAATTGCGGGTTTTGTGCAAAAAATAAAAGAAGAAAAATTTAAAATTTTAATCAGAAAATTTACTAATAATTATTTTTAATTAGTTACAACAAAAAATTTATGTGATCAATAATGTAAATATAATAATTTTATAAATAAAATTTGTATATAATTTTTTTTAATAATATACTCGTGATAAATTATTAATTTTTGTAGTGTGTGCGGAAGCAAAAAAAAAAATGAAGAAATATAATAATAATAAAAGAAAATAAAAGTCGTGCAAAATTTTTCATATAAATTTAAATAATTAATAATTTAAAAATTGTAGATTTTCTATAGTTTTAATAAGTGATATCATCATTATTATATTTTCAAAATAAAAAAATATAATAAAATTATAATTAAATTAGTTTATTATCTCAGCATGTTGCCTATATTTGGATATTTGACGTTTGACCTAAACACTACTAATCAGGGTGGTGATTAAAGAAAATTCCATGGTCTGGATTAATAGCTGCTATCAGAAAAACAAAATTTATTTAAAATCTGAGAACGCTAAGCGTCAAAGATTATTAAAAAAAAAAAAAAAAAACCAAAAATAAATAAATAAATCAGTTGCCCTGGAGGTAAATTTTTTATTTTTTGGTTTATTCAAAAATCTTCATTAATAAAATTCAAATTTTTTCTTTTTCATTTGAGCTTCTTCTATTGTTGTTGTTGTTGTTTTTCATCTTTTGTTCATTTGGTTTTTTAAATATTGCAAAAACTTGTTTTACGGCTATAAATATACAAAAAAAACTGAAAAAGAAGAAAATTACATGGAAAATATATATTACCAAATTTTCAGATAAATAAAAAATATTTTCAGGAATTATTTGGATTTTTCTTCTTGTTTTTGTTTTTGTTTCTAAGAAGACGAAACTAAAATCAATATCAAATGATTAAAATGCTGTATAAACAATAAAATAAGCCAACAAAAATAAAATAAAAATATCAAAAAAACTTTGTTAACATTTGTGCAAAGCTTGCATGAAAATTTTGTTGTTGTTTTTATTTACTACATGCATAGAAAAAATATAACACAATACTTTTGCTGATGAATTTTTTTTTTTTTTTTTTTTAGATACATTTTAAAGTAGGAAATAAATCATTTAAGAAAAACTTTTATTAAAGATATTTTTAACTTTTACTCAAAAATATAAAGAATTAAATAATTTTGTTAAAGAGCCTTAAATTATTTATAGTGTAAGTAATAAAAATTAAATTTACAAACGGCTTAATTTATTAGTATTTACTAAACAAAATTCAAGATATTTTTTAAGTAAAATGTTAGAACGATTAGTTCCCTTGTCCCATATTGGAAGCGACTTTTGATATTGCTTCATAAATTTTTGGCGACAAGCTCGGATCAATCTCATAGAAATGTAAACTTTACCTTTTAAGAGGGACTATTCACTATAAATTTTCTGAATCGTCAAATGGATATCTCGTAGCATATGAAGTAAATCAAAATGACGATTTGTGAGTTTTTAAACACTACTTAAATTTTTACTTACAAATTGCTACCTCCATATACTTTACATAGGACGAGAGAGCCACTTGATGACTTGAAAATCATAGTAAATAGTCCCCTTTCAGGTCATGGTAAATATATGAAGTCACTTAATTCACTTCCATTGTGTTTCCACAGCCTAAAATTGTAAATAAATATATTAAATAAATTTGATATCGTTTCCATAAGGATAATGGTCGCAAACATTTGAAATAAGATTGTCAGCTATAAATTCATTGTCAAATGAATTCTCCGATTATCAGATAAAAATCTAAATTAACTTTTTGTGATGCTGTTTGTTGACAAATTTAGTTCTTGGTTACTTTAAATGTTAACTGTAATAAACAAAAAACTTTCTTGTCTTGAAATTTCTGCTAAACAGACTTCAAGCTAAAAGTGAACGTCATAGATACATCGATTTTTGTGAATATCGTAATTTATGCTTGTAGTTTAATGCCTGGGACTCACTAACGCTTAGCGTGTGTAGACGACTTAGCACAGTAAAAATGGAGAGTTTTTCTAAATACCAATCGGCGTGGACTCACTAGCATATATTACTGCTTTCATTGACAGAAAGCAAAATGCTTAAGTGATAGTTCTATTTGTAATTTATGTGTTGTTATTTGCTTTAAGTACAAAATCTTAATATTCAATGACTGAATTCTTCCCGAATTAAAATATTCCTTTGATCTTCTCTGAAAAACCGACGAGCTAGCGCTAATTAGTCGCTAATTCAGGCTATATACCAATTCAGTGGAGACTAATGGACTCATTAGCATTTAGCGCTAAATTTTGTGCCGTTAAGCGTTAGTGAGTCCTAGGCATAATATAAAGCAGGGAAAGGATTAAATATGTTGCTAGCAGTTAAGAAAAAGGCGTGATTCAAGTGAAATCTTCACATATGACTGTGGTACATATGGAAAATACTTTCAATATTTTTCAAACATTTGCCTGCCAAGTGTTTATCAATTCTATACCAAATGGACAAAAATTAATTGTCATTTAAAATCGAGCAAATATATGAAGATACTTCAATGAACTTTCCTATCTGATCCTTCCAACTTATTTGCAATACATTATTTACATAATAATTATATAAAGATTTAGTAGGAATTAATTAACAAAAAAATTGCACATCTATGTAAATTAATTTTATGTTTTATTTTACAATTCTAACAACAAAAAATTGCTTAGCACTTGTTAAATTTTGAATTTTATTAGTTTAAAATATTTATTTCCTTTAATATGATGTAGTTTCAATGGTAGACAATGCGAAAATAAAATAAAAGACAAAAAAAAATGATTTACGGTTTAAAATATGCAAAATGA
This sequence comes from Acrocera orbiculus, assembly GCA_947359355.1. Classification (NCBI taxonomy): domain Eukaryota; kingdom Metazoa; phylum Arthropoda; class Insecta; order Diptera; family Acroceridae; genus Acrocera; species Acrocera orbiculus. Next base: position 8,251,466 of record OX375758.1, read on the forward strand.
AGACTAGTAAAAATATCTAAGGAAGATGATTAGATGCTACGATTTCTAAAATAGCTCTACAAGATCTACAAGAGATTAAGAAGAAAAGAAGAAAATAACAAAAAAAGAAAAAAACAAAAATTAAGTTCCGAACTATTATGGTTCCCTGTGGTGTACGATAAAAGGATCAAGAAAATTAGCAAATCTTTTCTATTATTTAAATACTAGGATGGCCACATATTGAATTATAGTTATTTTTGATTGTTGTTGCTTTGCTTGGTTTTGTTTCTTCCCAAAAAAATTTTTCAAAAATAAAAACTGTTCTTGAGGTGAGACCTTTTCTAGTTTTTTTGTTCCTAATTCTAACTTTGTAGACAATGAGAGAATTTTTTTTCAAAAAACAAAAAGAAAAGAAAAATAGTTTATATCTTTTATATGAAATTATTTACTAGCTTCACCTGACCGAAAACCAATACAGATAAAAATACAACCATTTGATTACGTTTTTTTTTTTGTTTTTTTTTTTGTTAGAATTTCTTTGTTTTTCTAGACACAAAGGAAGAATTTCAGCTATTGCATGTTTTAACTTTTTTTTATACACAAATTGATCTAAATTTAATTTAAAAAGTTGCGAACTTGAAATAAAGTGTCGAGATTTCTTTAAATAGAAATAATTATAATCGAGCCATTGGCGTAGATAGCCTTTTGCAAGGATAGGAAGGTGGAGGAATGTAATTTGCGGACAATTAACTTTCTTAAGGCTCATTCACACCGAAGAGTTTTCCAATTGTTAAATTTAAGGAGGTAGAAAAAGTGCTGTCTTTTCCATTTAAGAATATTTTTGAAGAGGAATTGTTCACTTTAGAAACAGTAATTTGATTTAAGGATAATTAAAAGCAAAGCATCCTACTTCAAGAAATTTACAGTTTGGAAAACATCGATATGAATGGTTCTTTAGGCGTCACAACATTTTTTCTTTGAAAAACAAACTTAGACATTATTAGCCAAGGAGGGTATTAACCTATCTACGCTACTGAATTGAATTCTTTGCAAATCTATATTCCTAAAGATATCGCAAAGAGAACGAGAAATTTCGATAGTATACTTATATTTATCCCGTCTAAGCTTTCCGAATAAGTAAGGCTGTGGACAGAGTAGAGTCGAATTCAAATGACTTCATATATTTGCACAATTTCAAACGATACTCAAATTTTCTTATTTGTATGGGATTAGTAAAATGTTGCTAAGGTTTCCTAATCTATTCCTAGGTGTTATAAATGCAAAATATTTTTGTAGTCATGAAAATGAGTTAAAATGAAAACTTTTTTTTCAATTTTAACATAGCTCGTCACAAGTTAAAGCCCTCTGAAATCCAAATTTTGACATAAAATGTATGGCAAATATGTCAAAATCCGAATTTCTCATTCTCACGATGTTTTCTCACCAAGATAGAATCCCACTACAGGTTATAATTTATTTAACCGTTATAAATCTAATATGTACGACTAAATAAAAAAGAAAGTCCTGTGTAATTAAACTAATTTTACATTTAAATAACGGTGTTTAGCTAACTAAGAGCTAAGTACAGTTAAGAGATCTTACCAACACGAAAAATAATAAAACGTAGCAAGTAGTAGGATATCGCAGAAAATTTAGTAGACGTGTACAACATTTCAGTATGTAGGAGAAAATTATCAAAGACGTACATTACACGTCTAAATAACTCAAGACGTTAATAATAATGGCAATTAAATTATTTAATAAAGTTTGTTAACGGTAATTAAAATTTGAATTTTGTTTTAAACCAAAAAGGGAAAGAACTTTCGAGTAGATCTGATATAAAATCTTTTATTTTTTAAATGATTTTATCGTAAAAAAGGAGTCGTCAAGCACGTCAAATAATCTTACGGTCTTTATTTATTCTTAAATTTAAAAATAAACAAAAATTAAAAGAAAAATTCCTTACACAATAAAATTGATATACACAGACAAAATAATAATGTCCTATTTACATAACTATATTATATTTTTATTGTTATTATTTCTTATATATTTTAGGTTTTAAAAGTTCTATCAGAATTAAAGTAAACCAATTTAAAACGGTTTTATTTAAATTTAACACATCTAATCCACAAGGAATGAACAAGTTTTTAGTCTTACCTGAATTAGCCTTAGAAAATGAAAATTACAAAAGGCAAAAAATTATTTCTAATTTTTGTTTGGTTTCTGTTATACTTTTTTTTTTTTTTTATTGTTCTTTAGTTGACTTTTTGCAGCTTAGGCACTTTTCACGGTTTAATCACATTTGGAATGTCACTAGGCAAGTCATAAATGTGATTGGCTATTATTGTTTTTTTGCAAATATAAACGTGTTGACATATATGTATATATATGCCTTGCAAATTATGTATTCATGTTTTTTTTTTTAATATAAAATTCAATTATTAGAAAGGTGATATCCTTGCTTTTCAATTTTTTAATGGGAATATTTTGGTTTTCTAAGTTTTATTATAATAGAATGAAATTCATACTAAAAAAAGAAAAAGAACCAAGTTTTTCTACCAGAAATATAGTTAAAAAAAATAATATATTTAAATATTTTGCATGTTATTGACTGTTTCCATATGGGGAATACAATATTAAGCGTAACAGTGTTGACTTTTTTGCAAAATCATTTCCAGACGAAGTATTTTGATGCTTTAAAATATTTCATGTGTGTTCATTTTGATTTCTAATAGTGTGTTTACAGTAGAAATAATATTAGGCAAGAATACTACCCTTTGCTCCATATAAAAAAGAGGCCAGGACAACATCCTTACAACCATTTTTAAACAAAACTCAATCAAATTTTCCCCGATAAAATCGTTATGGCTGAAAAGTAATTCTCTTTCATCAAAGATAGATCCCTATGTTCTCTACAAGATTCAGATGGATCCCTCGCAACTGAAACTTAAAACGTTTTAGGCTCATATAAACAAAAAGTGCGTTTAAATATTTTAAAAGTTTAACATTATTATTTGTTTCATTGTTCTATAAATCGCTATTTCGGTTTCTTAGCTAAAAAAATCACTTTTCTTCAGTTTTGTTGTTTCAAGAATTTCAAAAGTCATCTGTGTACTACTACCATAAATAACTTACAGGATTGACAAGAACAAAAAATTACAATATAATACATCATCCACACATGTTTTAAGTGGTAAATGCTCTATCTGGCCGCATGAAACTAATCTTGTTACTGGTCGAAACCAAATATCTTATTCATTAGAAGAAAAATCTTTAGAAAATCTTTCTCAAAGATAGAGAAAAAAACAACATCTGGCTTTAGATTCTGCCAGAAGTTTGAAGATATACCTAATCACCTTTCTTTTATTAGGTAGAAGATTGAAACATTTTCTCTTCTATATTAACCGCAAATAGAAAGTGAGGAGGAAAATGTTAGCCTTATAGGGCGAAGTTATTTTTAAAAAAAACTTTTTGCACAAAACGGCGGCAGTTTTTCCCTGTATTTAGGGCTTTTTTTTAAAATAAACAGAAAAAACAATATTAAAAAACTCTTCGTAGTGCCATGCTATAATATATAAACGAGCTCTGTGCCAAATTTCAAGTGAATCGGTTAAGTAGAACTTGAGATATCATGTACACCGTTTCAAAAAAAAGTAGTTGCGAATAAAGCGCGTTTAAAGTTTAAAATCAAGTTTTGCACAGTATTGGGGTATTCACATTAAGGCCGGTATCATTCAATTTCAGGGTAAGCGGAGGTGAAATGTAACATGGAGTTACTTTCTGTAATATTTTACCAACACATATTCACATATTTTAATGGAGTGAGAATTGTAAGGGAACATTTCCAATTTGATACCGGCCTCAATGTGAATACCCTGTATGAATGTCAATCGAGCTACCAATCGGTTTTGTTGACACATCACAAAATGAGTTGTAACTTCAAAAGGGGATTAAATAATCGGATTATTTTGAAATTTAAACACCATTTTATCACATTCTTAAATAATAGAAAAACAGGTGAGTGTTTTTTTTAAACAAAATGGCGGCTCTACAGGTCATATCTTCATTTGCCCTCTCCAAAGACATCGAAAACTGCTGTAGCTGTAAAAAAATTTTCTACTGATCTGAAATAAAAAAAGTTTTTTTATTCTATGACTGACCTATTTAACGGAAGGATAAACTAACAAAATTCAAAAAAAGTGAAAAACTTTAATTTATATCGGCTGTTTAATCAAAGACTCCAATTTTTGACTATTTTTTCGTCAGTTTTTACCCCCAAAAAATACTTATTCATGTCATATCGCTAAGCTTTTAGTTCATCCTTCCGATAATATTGTAGACTAAAACCTCTCCAAATTTCAGTCAAATCGATTACTAACTTTTTGAGCTACAGCTGCAGCAGTTTTTGAAGATACAGTTTCGAGATAATCGCGTTTAAGGTTTCAATGCTGAACTGTCGACTATGCTCATTACTGATCAGATAGCGCAGTAAAAAGTGTAAAAAATTCAATAATTCTATATCCGTTCAAAGGATTTGTACAAATATCGTCACTAGTGTTAGTCCTTAGTTTTTTTTTTATTTGTATTTGTACACCTGTACCTGATTTAGGCATGGTATGCGGGCTCTAACCCCCAAACTTTTTTGACAATAACTTCATAAATATTCAATTTTTCGAGTTTTCCTTTTTACACTATATACTTAACATATCATACTTTGAAATTATGAAAAAGAAAAAAAATTCTAAGGTATCGCCTCCCTTAAAAATGGGGTATTTTTGTGAATTTTTTAAAAATAAAAGTATTGCACCGAATGTTTTAAAATTTTGTCCATATATTTTTGTGTAAAAAAATTATATAATGTAATTTTTTGAAGTAAAAATATTAATTTTTCTGGAAGTTATCCACTATCTCCTAAGGCTTAAAAAATGGAAAGTACCCCTACTGCTGCAGTGATTTTAGTCTTCAGAGTGCCTGAAATCAAAAAAACGAAAAAAAAAACGTTAAACTAGATAATATTTCCCATACAATGAACCTCGATTTTGAAGAACAATTAAAATGCGACGAAATGGCGGATTTTTGAAGAAAAAGTTAAAATTTTGCTAAAAACTCTTATGGTTTTTTGCTTATAGCAAAATTATATTTTGTATGCAATCGTAAAACTAGAGGATAATTGTATGGAGCCACAAATACAAAATTTGTTATAATAAGATTCAAATCGATCGAATGATTTGTTATCGAGTTACAGCTGCAGCAGTTTTGACAAACGTTGATTTGAGAAAAACGCCTTTATAGATAAGTAACGTCCCTTTCTAACAGAGGAGCAGCATCTATTTAGAAGGATGTAACTTGTAAAACATTTGAACTTTTAATATGTACAAATTATCGAAAAAAGCAACAACAAAAAATCTAAATTTTGGTAATATCACGCTAGTTGTGCCCCTTAAAGGGTAGAACTATGATAATATGCAAACAAGGATTGTTTTTCGTCAAATTTCTAAACCAAACAACCCCCACTGAACACGTAAAATATTTAATTTTCAATAAAAATAAAATATATAATTAAAAAAATGTTAAATTCTTTAATATTTTTTTAACTATTAAGAGTCTGATTATTTTCAACCGAAAATATTCCTTTATATATATTTAAAATAAACAAACCAACATAATGATGCAAAACTTTTCTAACTACTATTTTGATTGTTGGTAATATATCTGAAAATATTTGTTAAATTTTCTTGTTTGATTATATTCTGTCTGGCAAAATATTTATTCATATCGTTTACAATGTTCTTTAATACTCAGTTTGATGACTTATTATTTTCTTGTTTACTTATTTTTTTGTTTTTGTTATTACCCATTTGCAATATACATATATATATATATATATGTATATAAAAGTATATCGATAAGCAAAAATATGAAATTTGTTTTTAGTGGTGTTCTATTTTTTAGGTATAAAATCTACCGTTTGATATATGTACAAATGTACATATATAATATCTATATACGCGTTTATTTGTTTGTAACACCTCACTCGAACCTTTGTTAAAAGCACTTTATTCACTTCTATTTGACAAAAAACCAAATAAAAAAAAAATAACAACAATAATAATAAAAAAAACCTCATTTTAGTTGACTTAACGTTAAGGCAAATATCAAATATTGAAGTTTTGCAATAAAAATGGAGACCAATTTCTAGAGTTGTGCTAAATTTTTTTTCTAGGATATTACCTCGTTTACCTCCCTTGTCTCTTTCATATTTGTTTTTGTTTTATTTTTATTCTCTTATGTATTTCTAGAAAAATTTTATATGTAATTCAGAAATTTTTTTCCTTGTTACTAAGGGAGATACTCAAGATATATATAAAACTGTGACAGATATCTAGGGTAATATTTAAAATTTATTTTACTGAATTTTTCTGTATTTTTTTTTTTTTTTGCAATTTAAAAGAAAATAAAATTTTAATTCTACAATTGATATATTTTATCCTTTTTGTAACAATAATAAGTTTAATTAAATTAGTTAACTTACTTAACTACTTATAAATAACTATTAAAAATTGTTTTATTCAATTTTTGTTATTGTCACCATTTAAATATCCGGAAATCAATTCTAAAGAAATTAAATTTTTATTGCAATTTCTGATGTAAATAATTTGAAAAAAAGTTCTAGTATAAATAAAATTATAATCTCCATAAACAAGTAATATAAAAAAATATTTTTTTAAAGTTAATTCCTAATTAAGTCAGCCACAAATGCTAATAGCCTTTTTCCATTGAGGTTTATACAGTGTATTAGTCTCCTGTTACAAAAAAACTCGTTTCTCAATTGACAATAATCTGTATTAGGGAAATTTGATGGAAATTTCAAAATAAGTGTCATAAAAGTAAACATTAAATCCGTCTAATTGCACTTAAATAATATTTTAAAAGTATTTAAATTAATTAATTAAATTACAGAAAAACAAAACCAACAAATAATCATTTAGTTAATAAATAAAAAACATATTTAGGGACACAATAAATAGGGAAATTTTCAATATTAATTTGTTAGACAACCTGTAATTTCAAAATATATGCCAAAATTTCCTTTTTTCCGTCTATCAAAGTTTATATTTTAGCTTAGACACAATGATTGCAACATGCTTAATACACGTGTATTACATACTAGCTGAATACCCGGCGTACTTTGTCACGCCTAAAAAAATAGAGCAGATATGTTTTTCTTAAGGTGGGCACTCACTTAGTGCGTATATCTCACCAGGTAACTTTTATGACGTCATAGACTCACGCTAAACTTCCCCTTCATATATGGATATTTCAGCGTGAAATTCATTTGTACGTCATTTTGACGTCAAAAAAGTTACCCGCTGAGATATACGCACTAAGTGAGTGCCCACCTTTAGATATCCATAATTGATTCTGCAAATATGCTTACCTGTACATCAAAATGTACAAAATTCGATAAAGCCTTAATTTTCTAAATTTCATTAAAAAGGAATGACTCTAAAACTGGAAAATAATATAAAATTGAATTTATCGACTTATGAATCTAGAATAAGAAAATATTCTTATATTAAAGAATTCTAATGGAAATGTATAAACCTTAATATCCAAATCTTTTTAGCTTCACCGTCCCCTTCCTTAAAATATAAAAAATATAGTCCAAGATAGTCCAAGTTCATACTTTAAGGCAGCGGTTTCCAAACTTTCTGATACTGCGACCCACATAAGAAAAAAATAAAGAATTGGCGGCCCCCTTATTAGATAAAACAATAAAATAATATAAGCACATTTTGTCTCTATGAATCAGAGCATGCATTTGTGGACGTTCCATTGATTCATTTTAATCACTTAATTTTTTAAAAATTTCATCCAAATAGGCAAGTTTAAGAATAAAATTATCGTTGCAAAAGGAGGATGCCTCATCTTTGTGACTTTCAGCTAGAAAGATCGCAATTTCGTCTAAGTTCGATCACTCTTTGAGTAAATTTTGAACGAGATAGCCAACGTATTTCACAATAGTACAAGGGTGAAGTAAAATAGAGGAAAAAGCCGGTATTATCGGCATTTACAGGGATTTTTAATAAAGTAATATCGCAAGAAAAAATTTGCATTAAATAGATTTTTGTAGGTATTTTTTTAAATATGTAAAACAGTAATTAAAATCTTCACGACCCTCTCGAGGTTATTCCACGACCCCCCTGTGGGTCGCGACCCACAGTTTGGACATCGCTGCTTTAAGGCGTTTTTGCTGTTTTTTCGCACTTTTTTTCACACTTTAAGGTGTCTGGCTGAACTTTTGGCCCACGGGAAGTCAAATAATTTATATTTAAACTAACTTAAGAATAAGTTCTAAGATTGGTTATAAAAAATAAATAAAATTATTAAAATTTACTTAAAATTAATCTTGTTATGAGCTTCTTTTTTTTTAGTAGTTCCTTTTTCTTAGTTTGAAAATTCTTTCTTTTTTATTTCTTCCAAATTAATTCAACTGTTAAATTATATTGCAAGCAAATTCATTCAAGTATAATATCAATGCTTTAGCGAAATTCTTGTTAATATTTTAAAGATAATATGAAAAGCGGTAAATGTAATTTATATAATTTTTTTATTTAATTAATTTTGACATTCAACTTTCTAAAAAACAAAAATATTATGCACAAAAAAAAAATAATAATCGAAGTAACACTCACCTATCAATTTGAGACAAAAAGAAGTTAGGTTATGTGTTAAACACTATATTTTAATTAAATTAAGGAAAAGTAATTAAAGTTTTTAATATTTATTTCATGGTAAACCTTCTTCAGATCAAAACAAATTTTGTGGTAAATTTTCATTTAAATCTGGGCAGTAGTTTTAATGTCCATTGGCTTCAAACATAAAACGTTCGAGTTATATATATATAGATTTTTCTATACAAAATTTCTTTCCATGTATTATAATAATGTGTATAAGCCTTAATGAAGAAAAGGTATCACCCTATGTTTTTACTGGGATCCATACCTCATGAAGAGTATAGCTGCGAATTTACAAGGGTCATTTGTAGGTTAGTGTAGCATGTTTGCTTTGTTAGGCTATCGGTAGATTTTGGGGGCCGTTCTTAATTATGACACATTCAAAATTCTTCGCTACTTAATAAACATTAAAAAAAGAGATTAAGCATTGAGCTTGAAACTAGGGGTTCAAAGGTCACATAATACAGATAGATACGAAAAATAAAAAAACTGAATAAAAATCTTGACAAAGTTGTTAAATTGTTGGCTTATCTATTTTGCAGCTTGGTTGACCTAAAAATAGAATTAAGAAAGGGTCCAGACAGTGGAAACATCAAAGTTTGTACTCATCGATTTAAGCTAAAATTCATAATTTTATGGATTTTTGGGACTTGAAAAATTAATTTATTTATTGGACTAACCATATTCCGGTACGATTTGCTTCTAAATTGCGGTCGGATATCGTACATTAGTCTAAAAATATCGCATTTTTTACATGTGTCGAAAGAAATGTGTTTTCCATTTGTCTCAAAAAAACAATAGCTGAACTTTTTATTAAGACAATAATTTTTTTTTTTGACAGATAAAATATTTTGGTGAATGAAATTGCAGGAGTTACAAGCAATTAAACATAAATAATAAATACTTTTTGGAAATCGAACGTTGAAAACTTTATTTTCAATATTTTTATGTCAAAAGGATTTGGCATTTCTAAACTTTAAGCCTAATATCGCTATAATAAGGCTAAAAAAATAAAAATATTATGGGAAATTGAGTGGATTTTTATCTTACCTTAAACCCTAAGAAACCCTGAGAAATTATGGATACTGTTGATATTAGTACAGGAAAAATGAAAATACATGATGAGATTTTGGAAAAAACTCTTGATTTGAAATTCAAATTACTTTTAGCTGGCATTTTAGAATTGTTGACTGAATTCTTTGAGAATATATAATATATTTCTATTGATTTGCTAATAACGACTTTATAGTCTTCGGTATTGGAATCAGTATCAGCTTGGCTGTAAGCCGTCACTCTGTAGGCAGCCTTATATGTACATGCTCTCAAAGCTTGTATTTTAATAGACACAATGATTACAACATGTTTAATACACGTGTATTAAATGATTCCCCATATAAAATTTATTTCCGTATATTGTAATAATGTGTATTAACCTTAATGGAGAAAGGGTTTTTAGCGAATTTTGATTGCATGACTTTTGACTGTACTACTTGTCAGTTTCACTACACAATATAGGCAAAAGCTTCCTCAGCCTACCTGCATTGTAGAATTTGAAGATTAATAAGTACAACTATAGAGATTTTCATTTTTCCATGAGTAAGGGGTAACGGTTGAAAAAAAACAATGCGTATAAGTGTCAATGAAGAAAGGGTTTTAGGAATTTTTGACCTATGTATTAAATTATTATTGATTAATTCTGATAGTTAAAAACCTTTTTCTTTCTTGGATTTATTAACCGTTTGAGTGTGGCGAAGCGCTATTGCGCTTCACCTGTCACATACCAAGAAGTCGGAGAGGCGCGATAGCGCTTCTCTTGTAATGGCAATGGAATCAAACGATCCTACTCAATTTGCGCAATATGTAAAAAAGGAATCCATGGAATTTGTGCAGCAAAACATCCTTGTAATAAGTGAAAATAAAAAATATTTTTGTTGATCAATAATTATTAATGTTAATTATAATTATTTTTATTGTTATTCCTACGCATTTCATTCCGCACTTTTAGCATATTCATACATAAGAAAATTCTTCAGCACTCAATCGGTTAATTACAATGATAAATTTGGTTTTAATCCTAAAAAGGTTATTTTCTAATATTGTTTTTTTTTTATATTATCAGAATTAAAAAACCAAAAAAAAAAAAAAATTTAATTAAATAATAATTAATCCAAGAATAATTTTAAATAAATTATAAAAATAAATTTAAAATAAATCATTTTAGGTTAATTTTGAAGCAAATAAAAATAAAATAAATCAATCTTAACAGATTAAAATTGTGTTGTACGCATACAAAATATTTTTAAACAAACAAAAAAATTTTAAATCTAAATAAAATCATTTAAGAAGCTGATGAAATCGCAATTTCTTGGAATTTTTCAGTTGAATTCCTCAAGTGTGTTATTTATATGAGCTGCAAGATATATCTACACTCAATTAAATATATAAATAATATATATATACCTATATATATATATTTACGTATTAGCCCCTTTTATAACGTAAAAGAGATTAACAGTTATTTTCAACAATATAGTCATCAAAGGAAAAAGATGAATACACGATAAACGATTGAACAAATTCAATCAACTGCAAATTAAATCGTTTTTTTTTTTTTTGTTTTTGCCAATTAAAAAAATGTTTTTGTAAGTTTGTCGAATATCTAGCATGAATTATGAAACTCATTCAGTGTCTAACTAAGATTTTGATAGTAGTAGTTCGATAATGAAATTTAAATTTAAAACAAAAAAAATAAACTAAGAGAAAAAAGAGATTTAAAATGAAAATCAAAATATTTTGCCTGGCCTTTTGATTGACCTGAAACTTTGACCATTTTTTTTGCGATAACCTTTTCTAATCGATTCAGTTTAGGCAGGCCTGAGGGTGGTGTGAATACTTTCAATACTAGATGAAATTTTATTTATGTTTATTATTTTTTTTTAGAAGATTTTTTGTTTCTTTTTTTTTGTTTTTGTTTTAAATTGAAATTTTTTATGAGGAAATATATATTTAATACAAAAAAGAAAAACAAAATTAATAAATAGAGCATTAAAATAAATGATTGAATTGTGATTCGTTTTTGTATTTTATTTTATTTTAACTGTGACATTGATTAAGCAGTTATTTTTTTTTATATTACATTTATTAATAAATTTTTTTCTTTTAATCAAATCAGATTGTAAACTTTATATATATTATATAAATTTCTTTTTTTAAATGATTATTGAAGTGAATAAATTAGGAAATAAATTTTATTTATTTTTATTTTATATTAAATTGAAAAACAAAAAAATTAATAAAATTTATTGAAATACAAGTGAAGACTAAGTTTATATATTTTATTATAAAATAAATTGTTATGAGAAAATTTGATGTCAAGGAATTAACAAGTTAATGTTTGGCTAAGGCTGTGTATTGATTAGCGCTTTGGACGCCGATTTTATAGGAGTTTTGAGGCGCGGTAAAACATAATTAATAGTTTGTTTGAGTTTGACCATTTTATTTGAAAATATATAAATTATGCTTTCTAACTAGTTTTATTATATTAAATTGACTTACCGTAAATAATAATGCAATAAAGTCAGTTGAAAGGTAAAAATTATACTTTTCTAAAGGATTTGTAGTTGATTATTGCAGTCAATATAATTCTGAGTGTAACTTTGCCTCAAAACTCCTATAAAAGCGTTGTACAAAACGCTAATCTAGAACACCAAGTAAGAATAGAATATTCCATCACTAGGTAGAAATTATAGGATCCTAATAACTTAAGGCATATAACCACGTGATAATTTTGAATAAATTAAGTTATTGCTACATGTATGCGCTCATATCTTTTATGTCAATTTATACTCAATGTTTCCATTGAATACATTTTCATTCAATTTTGGTCCATGGCAATTTATTACGACTAATTTTTGGATACAATCAATTAATCTAGTGTCAAAAGAAACAAAAAAAAAGTGATCCTTTTGCTGAGTTTTTAATTATTTTTTCGAGCATCTTGTGCGATTATAGTATTAATTTCGCACAAATGTATGCCTTGAGTATTCATTGTCTATTGTCAATGATCTGAAGCTTACTGGCTTACATTTTGCTTTTCAAATAATTTCACAAAAAGAGATTTAAAAGGGTCAAATCGGAATATCTGAGTGGCCAGTCAATATCACCTCCAGGAAATTTTCGTGGATTACTTTTGATTTGCATGGGCACCCTCTTGTCTTGAATCCAGTAAATGGCAAGGATTTTTTCACGAAATTGTGGGCAAATATAATGAGCCAATATCAACATCGACATCCATTTCCATCAACTCTTTCGGTTTTTTTTTTTTTTTGAAAAAAAAGTCACCAGAATAATCCCTTTTTTAGTCATGCAATGGCATTTCATAGATCTCATGTGGGTTCTCTGCCAGAGAGTGTGAAATTTGCCTAGTCGATTATCAAAATTTGTTTACAGAATTCAGGTTCAGTGTCAACCATTCGAGTGACTGTGGCCATATTGCAAACCTCGTTGATGGTCTGTCGGCTATATTCATGGTGTAAATTATACTTTTCTTCTCTAAATTAGAAACTAATTTCTAATTTAGACAGAATTTTAACGTAAACAGGAGTTTTTCCTTTTTTTTGCATTTTCAATATATTATTTAAAAATTTTATAAAAATATTTTTATTTACAGATTAGTATGGAAAAAGCGAAAGCTTATATAAAAAATGAATTACATGGGGGCTCCAATAGTCAGAATGCATCGGAGCCCCCACAAAATTCATCGTCTGTAGGAGTAACAAATCCAACAAATTATCATCATACACATCAGCAGCATCAACAACAACAACAGCAACAACATCATCATCATCATCATCATCATCATCATCCTTCTCATCAGCAACACCATAAACAACAACATCAGCATTCAAATAAAACGAATAATAATGATATAACAAATCATGATATTATTCCATTATGTTATGTATGTGGTGGACGTGGTGGTTATGAACCATTAAGAGTTAGACCTAATTTAGATCGTCCAAATGAACCATATTTTCCATTTTTGGAAAGGCATGAAGCACCACCAGGTGTACCACAAGTATCAATAACACAAATGTATGTTATGGCATGCATGTTATGTTATACATCATTAAATGAACAATGGGATTCATATGAACGTGAAGGTAAATCACATCTACAACGTTTATATCATATGAAAAGAGTTGATGGCAAAGGTTATATTGGTGCTGATATGGCTACACAAGGTGAATATGCAGCACAAATGTTAGGTTTATGTACAGAACATATATCAAGTGGTGGTAATGGTATTGGTTTAACAACTGGTTCACATTTAATAACATCAGGAGGTTATTCATATACAGCACCAACACAACGTCCAATGTCTAGAGATTATTTACCATCTCAACAACAACAACAACAAATGATGTTACGTAATGAATCACCTCATAGGCCTATATCACGTAATGAATCACCTCATAATCAAAATTTATTACAAAGACCATCGAGCCGTAACAACGATAAAACACAAATTCGACAACAATTAGGTGATAATATAAATTTTAATCAACAACAACAACAATTAACAACACGTAGTGCAATTAATTCATTTGATGGTATTAATATAAAACCTTCATCATTTGCTCATCATAAATTTAAATTGGGACAAATTAATTATTTAAATTCAATAACAAATTCAACAACAATACCATCAACAACAATAGCAACAACTACAACAACTACTACAAATGATATAAATGTACATCATTTATATACAAGTAATAAAAATTCATCATATCCATTACAATCATCTATACATGGACAAATAACAACTGAAGATGATGGTGTTTTAGATTTACGAAATTCACATCATTCATCACCATTACCACCACAAATATTATCACATACACCAAATATTGTACATAATATATCACAAAATGCAAATACAATTACAAATTCAATTGATATTGAAATATTAGATTTGTCAATGCCAGATAAAAATTCAACAACTGAAGTTTGTTATGTATGCGGTGATGAACAACGTCGTGGTAGCCTAATTGAATTGAGTACAGCTGAACCAAAAGATGTTAAAGATCGAGATAAACCATTTTTTACTATTTTTAATGAAACACATCCACGTCCGGCACGTTCAAGACCAAAAGATCCAAGAGGTATGATACAGGCATGTCATTTATGTCATGAACATTTAATACAACAATGGAGTAAATATCAGGTAAGTCCTTTTATTTATTTTTTATATATATATATATATATATATTGATTTAAGAATTGGTAATGTTTTATTCAACAACAAAATTATTTTCCCTCCTTTTTTAACTTATTTTCTATGGAGCACCGTGTTTTAGTACGTGATCCAAATGGAATCGATTTCAAGCAACTAGATATTTATCGTTGCCTAAGTAACTCTCTTTTATTTTAGCGAATAGTTCAAACAGGAGTAGCTTTTGTTTAAAGCTTACTTGCTAATGACATACTTACCGGACTTTTTTGTAATTTTGAGGCTTTATTTCAAAAACAACATAAATTGGTACATTACTTAAAGTATTTTCCATCGTTGTCCACAACATTTTCTCATCTTTCTCGTAGATTATGGATTCTGTGCCAGAAGAACTGCTCACTTTTTGAGTCCAAAAAGGAATCAAGCCAATTTTTGATGCCTTGTTCTGTAGTGAAGCGTTTTTCAGTGAGAGCGTTCTGCATCGATCGAAACAAATGGTAGTCCGACGGGGCAAGGTTTGCGCTATAAGGCGGGTGGGCCAAAACTTCCCATCCACTATTGTTCATATAGTTCTTAACCGTTGCAGGCATATGTGGCCGAGCGTTATCATGATGAAAGATTATGGATTCGTGTCTAGTCGCATATTTTGGACATTTTTCGGTTATAGCTTTCTTTAAATGTATCTAATGTTTTCGGTAGAGATCCCCTGTGATTGTTTGGCCCGATTTAAAAGCTCATAATACTGGACACGCTTCTGGTCCCTCCAAATACAGAGCATTACCTTGTTACCATGGATATTCAGCTTTGGCATTGATTAAGCTGGTTGTCCGGGCTTTTTATATGAATTTTTGCGTTTTCGGTTGTCGTAATGAAGCCATTTTTCATCACCAGTCACAATGGGATACAAAAACGACTTGCTTTTATAGCTCTCAAGCAGCAAAATTGTATTTCCTTCCACATCTCGTGGTTTCAATTCGTGAGCTTCATTCACATTAAAAACTTGATCTGCGGTTTGTATCCCTTGCCTTTAATTATCTTGAAAACTTTCTATTTAAAAGTCTATAGCAGCTTTTTTATTGCCAGAGAATATTTCACCTACTTTACTTTGAAGCTACGCAGCTAAGGAAAGAATTAAACCAACCTTTACTGGCGGAAAACTTATTTTTTTGGACAATTTTGATAACTGCTGTTACTTAACTTTGCGATATATGTATATCCCAAAATTTTTATCTGCTTGTATTCCCATCCAGAAGGGTTCTTCTTTTAACATTTTCAGATATTCACAAAGCTAAGCTCTTTTTGATGGCATTATCTTTGAAATATGAAGCGGACTTTGTACTTGTACTTGTACCAAATATTATAGATTTTCTAATACCAGCATTATTATTTTTAATAGTCCGTATTGTCCTTTCCTATGTATGACGAACCTTTACCTCTTGCCAGGTGATTTAATATTCTTATGTTTCCTTATTCATTTTGGAATAACTTTTAAAAATTTTAAATTAAACTTATTAATTTTTTATCCTTCAAAAGAAAATAATTCACATATATAACCCTTAAATATCAGTATTCGGTCTTCCTGGAATATGAGTAATCAAAAACAAGCCAAATAAAAGTTAAGATGTGTGAAAAAAAACGTGTAAATTCGAATAAACCGCCTAGAAGCAAGAAACCATGTATAAATCTTTCAATGACAATTTTGAACTATTTTACAGTGTGATATCAGTAAAATTAAAATTTTTTTTGATCAAAAGTTCCTAAAATCATTTTTAAATAATTTTATTACTTCTTTTTATTTATCATACATAAATTTTCTCATTGTTCTTATCAATTTTTTCATCAATTCAAATATTTTTTCAATTGTTAAAATAATTTTTCTACTAATAAAATTTGAATTTTTTGTTTTGTTAAATTTTGTACAAAATTGAAACAAATTATTTAACATACAAATTCTTTGTTTTAATTTATTTAATATATAGAACAAATTATTATTTATCTTTCTGGGCTCAAAGAAAAATTTTGTTTTATTTTTATTTTTTTTTCAATTTCTTATGAAAAACTCTATTGAAAATTAAATATTTAAAACAGACAATTCAAGAACAAACGAAATAAATATTTTATTAATTGATTAAATAAATAAATGAAATTTTATTTGTTTCTTTTTCATATTTATTTGGTCTTGTTATTTTATTGTTTCACATTTAAAAAATGATATATTTTATGCTAATTATGCTAATTATAAAATTTTTTTGTCCTATTAATTTTTTAAGCATTGATAAAATATTTCGAAATATTTATAAAATAAATTTAATAAATTTCTTGATTTTTCTCGTTACAGTAAAATCATAAATTTTTAGTTTACCCTGTCTCTGACACATTAAGGTTTTGATCAATTTTTTCAATCGTTGTCCTTAAGGAAAGAACCTCATGGAAAAATGAAAATTTTTATGGTTGTACTTTAATCTTCAGACTGGGATAAAAAAAGCCCTTGCATATTGTGCAATCAAAAGTCTCCTTAGCAAGACTACCAATTAGCTTAGTCCTTTGAAACTAGTTTTTCAATTGAGGCCAATAAAATGTTGAGATTTTTATAGAATATTAGTTATAATTTATTTCAAATATATTCGAAACATTAAAATGATCTTTTTGTTCTTTTCGATCTGGATAATGTTAAAGCTCTTAGGGGGGTATTATTCTAGTCTAGAAATTTGAAAAAAATCAATTTTTGTTGTTGTGGATATATTTACAAAACTTTAAGAATATGTCTTTACGAGGATTTTTTTAAATTTTAAATTTTTGTATACTATTTTAGTGATGTATGGCTTTACTGGCCGTACCTTTACCCGGAATTTTAAATGAATTTTTTTCGAAACGGTCACTATGATTTCTTAAGTTCTAGTAAACTGATTCACTTGAACTTGTACGAACTAAGATTATAATAAATTTTCATTTTTTATTATTTTTAAAAACTTCGAAAAAGTAAAAAATAAAAAGAACTTTTCTTCTATTTAAACAGCCGTAATTTTGTGAAAAAATAGCAATATGTACTACTTCTTTTTACTTCGGAACACAATGAGCATTAGTGCCATTTTTTTTAACACCCCACACTTCATTATCCTGTAACTTTTTGAATTTATAATTATTATATTACTATGATTTTTAATTATTGCTTTTTAGCTTCATTATTTCTACCTTTTGGTAATAGATTTTTTTTATGTCATGCCTTGAAAGAACTCAAGTTTTCTACAAAAAAAGAAAAACAAAAAGACTAGATTTCAAAGAATTGAGTTCTTTTGTTTGTTCAACTAGGCTAAGAACACACCTTAAAGCTAATTTATGTTGTTGTTTTCCCTTAAGCTAAAAATGTAAAAATTTTTTATATATCTGCAAATGACTAATATGATAATATTAGATAACATATTAATCACTTACATTACCGTTACCAAATTTTGGTTATTATACATTTATATCATTATCAGTTTTAAAGCAATTTTTATTCTTATATTCTTAAATAAAAAAAACAAAAGAGTTTAAAATCTAAAATAAAACAAATATAGAAAGATAATTTGATGATTTAATATTTCAAAAAAAAAATTACAATTTATATCATAATTAAAAACGAATTCAAAAGTAAAACAAAAAACAAAAAAATATTAACCACCATTTTAAATTTGACATTCAAGACCCTGAGGAGTGAAAGTTTAATTTAGATAACCCAAACAATTAAGAGAACTCCTAAGATAACACTAAAAATATAATATAAATTTTATACGATAAGAGACTTAAAAAGCAAATAGAGCACCTCGTTTTACTGACGGTTTTAATAATATTTATATTTAATATATTTATTATATTTGTATATAGAAATAAAAATTTTGTGATTTAAAAAACCGAATTTTATACGTATATATATATATATGTTCCGTTTGTTTTTTTTTTTTTGTGTTTAAAAAATTTTATTTCAATTTTAACAGAAAGAAACTCTACTGACAACTGACCTAAATAGATAAAAACTAGATTCAATACAGAATTAAGCGGATGTTAACTTATGTCGTCTTTCCTTATGACTGTTTTGTTATTATATAGCTCAGAGTTTCTTAAATTACGGCATATAAAATAAATAAAAAGATTTTTTAATTTTTATTTTATTTTATTTTTTATGTGTATAATTAAAGTATATAAATATATACATATATTATATGGTATTTGTGCATAGTAGTTAAAAGTTAGATTTTCTTTTGATAATAGATCTTATCTATTTTTGCAGTCCCATCAAAATGTGATGAGATAATTTATTTTATATTAGTTAAGTGGTAAACATAATATATAACTTTATATCTTTATAAAAAAATAATCTAATATTACTCAAAAAATAATTGTTTCTGTTTTTTTTATTTTGTGGTTCTAATAAAAGCTTTAGAATTGCTAAAAAAATATTTTCAAATATAAAAAGTGAATGATTTTTTTACCTCAAATCAAATTAATACCTCTTGCCTTAAAGCAGCGGTTTCCAAACTTTCTGATACTGCGACCCACATAAGAAAAAAATAAAGAATTGGCGGCCCCCTTATTAGATAAAACAACAAAATAATATAAGCACATTTTGTCTCTATGAATCAGAGCATGCATTTGTGGACGTTCCATTGATTCATTTTAATCACTTAATTTTTTAAAAATTTCATCCAAATAGGCAAGTTTAAGAATAAAATTATCGTTGCAAAAGGAAGATGCCTCATCTTTGTGACTTTCAGCTAGAAAGATGGCAATTTCGTCTAAGTTCGATCACTCTTTGAGTAAATTTTGAACGAGATAGCCAACGTATTTCACAATAGTACAAGGGTGATGTAAAATAGAGGAAAAAGCCGGTATTATCGGCATTTACAGGGATTTTTAATAAAGTAATATCGCAACAAAAAATTTGCATTAAATAGATTTTTGTAGGTATTTTTTTAAATATGTAAAACAGAAATTAAAATCTTCACGACCCCCTCGAGGTTATTCCACGACCTCCCTGTGGGTCGCGACCCACAGTTTGGACATCGCTGCCTTAAAGATTAAATCTCAATTAGTACTCGGGAAGACAACTAAACTTGCTTAATTCTATGCCTGGAATTATCATAGAATAAAACTTAAATACTTTTGTTTTTATTTATTACATTTCTATAAAAATAAAAACTATTTCATTACAGGTTTATAAAGTAATGATAATATTAAATAAAAATTGAATTCTATTATTAAAAACTTTATTATTACTAAAATGTAGAAAATGAAATGGAAAATCAATGGAAAAAGTCTTATAACACTAGTATAGTCTAGGGAGTTCCAAAGTGTGCGTCACGAGACGGTACGTACAGGTCATCTGCATGCAACGTAATGAGTGAATATTTTTTCACCTAGCTTTCCGCTCTTTCGCTTCTTTACTCTTTTGTTTATTTAACGTTCGGCCAGTCTCAATTTGTAAAGTTATGCTCAGAAAATCAAACTTATCCTTCTTACTGATTTTATAATATACTATTATATTTTCTAATAAAAAATACTAAGAAAGAAAAATAAATCTAAAGATGATTTTTGGAGTTTTCTTTAATAATAAATAAAGTAATCTTAATGCATGTTAGAGCAAGCACAGTTTTTTTCTTAAAGAAGGGCGTGGCGAAAAATTAAAGTCTGTCAAGGGCGTCGCAGGTATAAAAGGATTAGGAACTTCTGGTATAGTCAATCAGACAAATAACCTGGTATTTGAATCTGGGTGGTTGCTCTAGCACATGGGTGTCAAACTCGCGGCCAACAATCAGTATTTCTGTGGCCCGTCAATATGTTTAGCCTAATATTCCTGCCCAAAAAAAATTTCATTAAAGTGGTTCAGTGAAGTTATTTTTTTACTAATGGCCAAAAAATGATTCACACACATATTTTAGGAAGTTTATGCATTTTAAACGTATTGGGTGTATTGGGTAACTTGGGGGTTTAACAATGAAGGTTTTTTTTAAAACCAATTGAAGTTAAAGCAGTACTGAGGTTATTTAGGCGCGACATACTCTGTCCACTAATAGGTCAACTACTAAAACTCTACCAATTAAATTTAACATGTGAAAACTCCTCATAATAACGCTTGATTTTTCTTTTTTTTTATTACTTTTAAGTTGATATTTAGATTATCCTTAGTATAAAAACCAGTAAAAATGACAATTATCATATAAATCTTCTTCTTTCCGCTGAATACATTGCAGGATCTCTATGAACATATTTACATTCTTCTGTACATGACAGGAAATAAATGTTAACAATTCTAACTATCAAATGTTATCAAATTTGTATTTTATGTAATTATTTTCACACATTTCATTATCACTCATGCTAATTTTTATGCAAATAAATTTCGTTAGATAACTAGACATTAATTCAGGCCATACATTAATTTAACTAATGCAATTTAGTATCATATTTAGTGTTGCCAAGCGCTGATATGTCCTACGCATAATGACAATCTGAGACGGAAGAAAAAAATGTCATAAGAATCTATTTCTGGCGAAAACTGTTTAGTTGAAAGTATTTGTTGAATTTTTGGTTACAAAATGAAGAAGAAAGTTAACGTTTTTGAAGTGGGTAATTTTACAAATCGCGGCAGTTTAAGTTTCTTAAAAAAATATAGAAACAAAGAAATTTAGGTGTTTTCAATCTAAACAACTAAATAGCGGGTGGTCCAAATAAAATTTGTATGATATAAATGGTTATAAAAAAAAACGGTTTAATATTTTTTCATAGTTTTTCTTTTATTGGAAAGCTGTATCCTTGTACTTTAATGATGGAATATAATTTCATTCAAATGTCTGCCACGGCTGGCCTCACAGTAGCCAATCCAGACGATCCAACTTTTCAATACATTTTCGATTGTTTGCGGCAGTGTCTTGCCAATTTCGGTGATGATATTGTGTTTGAGCTCTTCAACTGTTGTTGGATTATTGGCATAGCATTTGTCTTTCACGACACCCCACAAATAATAGTCCAACGGTGTCAAATCACAACTTCTTGGTGGTCAATTCACATCAGCATTTTTGATGATAACACGATTTTCAAATTTAGAGCGCACTAAGTCGACTGAAACGTTGCTTGTATGGCATGTGGTGCCATCCTGATCGTCCAATTCAATATCTTCAATTGCCGGAAAAAATTTTTCATTTAACATGTCACGATAGCGTTCGCCATTCAACGCAACAGCCTCGCCGGCGTCATTTTCAAAAAAAATGCACCAATTATGCCGGCCGACCAAAATCCGCACAATACAGTCACTCGTTTTGGGTGCATTGGAATCTCTTGAATTGCCTGTGGGTTTTCTGTGCCCCAAATAGAGCAATTTTGTTTATTTACGTAGCTTCGAAGATGGAAATGAGCTTCGTCGGAAATTTTTTTTTTTTGATTTTCGCACTGTTTCTGAAACTTTACAATCACTTTGAAAGTAATTTTTCAGTATTTCCTAGCGTTCTTCAAGCGTATATTTGACCATTTCCGTGTACTTCAGACTTCAAACTAAATTTATGTGGTTCTGATATTGACATTAGTGTTACCATATCAAAAAAACCTATACATCAAAATACAAATCTTATGTGGACCACCCTATATAATGCACATTTTTCAAAACCCAAAATATTTTGATATAGTTAACCTGTGTAAGCTTAGCGCAGACCAATATAATAGCTGCGCTACATTAGCAGCTAATATAGTGCTGCTACTTTGGCTAGGCTATAGGCAAAGTTAAAGATAAAGTTACACACAGTTAAAATAAAAAGATTAATTTAAGCGAAAGAAGAAAAAGGGTAAATCAGTAATTTGAAAAATACATAAATAAATCCTTTAATATTTTTTTAGGTAATTCATTGCTGTATAAATATTTGCTTATTATGATATCAATTTCTTTTAGATTAACTTTTAATTTTATTAAATTTTTTAAATGTTATAGTCTAAATACTGTTAAAAAACTGATGCAATATTTTGTAAAGAAATAGATGATGCAATAATTAATTAAATTATATGATGCAATATTTTTGATGGTTACACGATTAATCTTAGGTCTTATAATTTATCGCAAATTTTCTTATGGAATTTAACAACAACAATTCATGGAATATAATTGTAAGGAATTTAAAAAAATGATGATTTGAATAAAAATTAAATATGTATTTAATAAAAAGAAATTAATAATTTCAATTTCTATATTTTTTTTTGTTATTACGATCAGTTTCACATTACGATTTTTAGTCATTAGACACATTTAACTTCTCATGAGATTAAACTTTCAAGTTTGGACTTTAAAACTTTGTTCAACTGTCATTTGTTGGCTATATTGATATTATTTTTTGTAATTGTTTTAAGTTTCCGACCTCGACGTGAAGATGGCAGCACTCGTCAATAAAAGTGCGGGAATGTAGTTGTGTATCTTTTGACAGCAACACTTCAAGTTTCAGCCTTTTTGGACGCGCAGTTTTTATTTGAGTCATTTAGGTGAGTCGATGTGAGTATTTTTGTGAAAATGGAAAAAATCGAGTATCGAGCTGTCATAAAATATTTGTTTTTGAAAGGGAATACGCCCACGCAAATCAAAGTTGAGTTAGACTCTGTGTACGGGGACTCTTCACCGTCATTTACCACTGTGAAATTTTGGGCAGCTGAATTTAAACGTGGCCGTAAGAGCTTAGGAGATGATGAACGTTCGGGACGTCCAAAACTTTAACTACTGACGATAACATCGCTAAAGTTCACCAAATGGTGTTAGACGACCGCCGAATCAAAGTGAGAGAGATAGCAGAGACAATGAAAATGTCCAAAGAACGTGTTTGTCACATATTAAATCAAGATCTAGGCATGAAAAAGCCGTCCGCGCGTTGGGTGCCGCGTTTGCTAACGTTAGACCAAAAACGTCTTCGAATGAGTTTAGGCGCAATAAATCTGAGTTTTGGCGCCGATTAATTACTGTAGATGAAACTTGGATACACCACTATACGCCTGAAACAAAAATACAGTCAAAACAGTGGACTGCAAAGGGGGAACCGGCTCCAAAAAAAGCAAAATCTGTTTTTTCGGCTGGGAAAGTGATGGCGACTGTTTTTTGGGATAGCCATGGAGTTATCCTAATCGATTATCTTCAAAAAGGGAAAATCATTACAGGAGCATACTACGCATTATTACTTGACAAGCTGAAGGCAGAAATTGCAAATAAACGACCACATTTGCAGAAAAAGAAAACCCTGTTTCACCAAGACAACGCCCCATCTCACACTTCAACAGTCGCCATGGCGAAAATCTATGAATTACGGTTTGACCTGCTTGACCATCCACCTTATTCACCAGATCTAGCCCCAAGCGATTTCTTTCTGTTCCCTCAACTAAAAACTGCGCTCGGAGGACAAAGATTTTTGTCAAATGAGGAAGTAATCACCTTCGTGAACAATTATTTTGCAGAGAAGAACGCCGAGTACTATTTGGACGGATTAAAGAGATGGGAGTATCGCTGGGAGAAGTGTATAGAGTCACAAGGAGACTATGTAGAAAAATAAATTTTAACATAAAAATTGTTGTATCTATGTTAGGTCGGAAACTTTTCAGACCACCCTCGTATTATTAAGCAAACACTTCCAAATGCGTAGATATTTTTTATTCACTGTTTGTCCTTTCGGAAGATAATACAGAAATTAGGACTACTGTAACATTCAAAGCAGTTAATTTATTATTAGGGTATTTTATTACACCATCTTAAAATAGAACAAAAAAAAATTATTTTAATAAAAAAACTTCATTTTCATAAATATTATTCATTCATTATTCAAGTCAATATTATTTTGGTAAATGTAATTGTAAAAATGGCTTTTAACAATTACACACTACAAAGGTTACTGAACTCCTTGCCCTGGGCTAATATTGCTGTATAAGATACCACCAAAATTTTTGCTAGTATATTAGTAAAATTTAATTTTCCTTAATTTATATGTGTTTTAAATTTATTTTTATACAGAATAATAGTAAGCATAAAACTATAATTATATTTTTAGTAAATTTTTATTATACACTTTTAAGTTTATAATTTTTCTTTGTTTGTTTTCGCTTCAATTATTTCTCTTGTTTTTGTTATTTTCATAAACTTGTATAACTTTATAGCCAAAATAATAAAAATGTCCTTAAAATAAATTAAAATCAATAGCAAATAAAGTTATAAAACTGTTATAATAAATTCATTTTCCCATTTCCCGCAAATACGCGAATGTGTAGAGGGGTGAATTTGCCTTAGTTTAGTAGACTTTGTAAAGTTTGTATAAGTTCGCGCTTTTTAGCGAACTTTACACAAATTCATGCAACGCAATTGTCAAAAATGATAAATCCAAAGCAAGTGAATTCTTTTTCTTTGAAAAAATTAGATAATAGTTTAAGGCTGCCTACAGAGTGCCGGCTTAAACCCGAGCTGACACATATTCCGATACCGAAGACCTTAAAACCGTTGTGGGTAAATTAATAGGAATCTGCTGAAAGTATTCAGAGTGCAACCCTACCAAAGATTAGACTACCGTAATGGGAATCGGCGTAAGCTCAGCTGTAAGCCGGCACTCTGTAGGCAGCCTAAGGCATTTTTGTAAAACTTCTGTGTAATATAATTATAAATAATATTCTGATTATGATTAAATGCACGAATGTGTGGATGGATGCATAAGTGAAGGCGGCAATTGGAACGAATTTTATATTTGCCGAATATGTACAAATGTATAGAGGCATAATTTATAATATGTTCCTCAAAACTCTGCCAAAATCGCTCTCCAAAACGCTAACCTAGACATCAACTATATAGGTGCTTATGGCACCTTCATTTGTAATTCAGCACTTGGCCCAAAAGAATTTCCTTGTATCATAGCCCCCTTCTTCCTTCCCACTAAGCTTCCAAGTAACCAAATAATTACTTTAGCCGTAAATCGTAAAATTATTGACAAACATAACACGTTAAAGTTTTGGCGACAAAATTATATAACTTCTTTTGAATTATTCATTTTCACCAATTATATTATTAAATTATTGTTTGCAAGAATATTGTTTTTTTTTTTACCTAATCCATAAGTCTTTTTTTTTAACACTTATTTATCGTATGTTTTAACTATAACGGATTAAATAAAATTTCATTATTTATCATTCAATATTTTAATCTAACAAATTACTTAAATTTTATTAATAGATATTGTGAAGTGAAATAAAGTCTACAAAAAACAAAAATTATTAGAAAATATTTCATTTCAATTAATGTCAATCAATAGCAAATAAATATCAATCACAATTAAATATATTAAGCGCCAGCTTTACCATCATTTACCATGACCTTACTATATTTATGTATATCAATAAAATAAAATATATTGTTGACATCAATTATTTACATATAATATAGTTTGATTATACAAGACACAAAAGAAAAAATAAATAAAACAAAATCAAAAGAAACAAAATGGAAATATATAAAAAACGAAAGAGAATTTAATAAAAGTTGTATTTTTTATTCATTGTAGAATTGTTGTTGTTATTTTTCATTTTTTGTACCCTCGATTTCGAAATCAAATTTCAAATAAAATAATGTATAAGGAATTTTCATATATACACATACCATTAACATATAAAGTTAAATATATATATATACATGTGCTTAAGAGTTTTATTTTAATATAAATGTGTACCCTATAATAAGAAAAGATCAAAAGCACCAGCAAACAAAAAAAAAAAAGAAAAGAGAAAAAAAACAGCAACCAAACTGGATCCGTCAATTATAAGCCAAACAAATTTTTGCATTGAATTCAAAAACCGACACAGACCGGTTGAATATAAAATTTGGCACAAAACACTTGAAAGTTTTTGTGTGTTGTGTTGTTGTTGTTTTCTTTTTATGCTTAAATTTTGCATTTATATTTTATTTTGTATGTATCGATCTTAATTTAGTGTAAATGTTCGTGGTTAATAAAAAGTATAAATACTTAAAATTGATTAAAGACTTTACTAAATAACCAAAAGTAAAATAAAACAACAACAACAATTTTACACATAAACAAACTGCTAGAAAAAATAAAAAGTATTTTAATGGCAAATATATTAGTAGATGAATAAAGTGAAACAGTGAAAGGGTCAAAAGTGTTGATCACCTTTTGATTGCCATGTAATCATTTTTTATTTTTTTTAATGTTTTTTGTAGTTAATACTTTGATCGTTAGTGCAAATGCCTTGTATTTCTATTCTTATAAATGTTTAGTTAGAAGCCGTAAATGACCGCGAATGCGCTGACGTGCCAGACAATATTGTCCTAAAAATAAAAAAAAGGTCAATTATTTGAACGTTTTTGTTTATATTTCTTTTATGTTGTTAAGAAATTTTTTAAATATAAATTTATATATTTGTTGTTACAAATTTTCTATGAAATTCTTTTGTGAAATTTAATTATTTTTATAAATAATTGTTTCTTTTTATTGCTTACTTTTTTTATTTTTTTTAAAATATATATATGTAACTGGTAAAGTAAATGGCATAACTTGTCAGAATAAAAACAAAAAAAACAATGATATTTTGGTTTTTAAGTTGAATAGTTTAATAAATTATTGTGTAATGTAATTTATTTTTGGAAAAAAAAAAATGATTTTTCTTGAAAAAATTATTGTTAGCAGAAAAATAAATTCTAACAATTCAAAAAAAAAAGAAGATAATTTTCTAGTAATCTGCTGCCTTATAGTCTAATATCCCAAGTAGGCTTGCACTCTGAACACATTCAGCAAATTCCTATTCCTATAATGATTTTATAATCTTCGGTCTCGGAATCGGTGTCAGGTCGGCTGTAAGCCGACACTCTGTGTGTACAGCTTTAATTTAGGTCAAAGTATAAAGTTCATAAACTAAATGAAATTTATATCAACTGTCAAGTTTGCATTAAGTGCAATTCTATTGACTGTATGAGGATATATTAAGTTTTTTTTTTGATAATAAAAATACATATTATTGAATTGTAAAATAATTTTTAACCGAAACGAAAAATATACAAATGGCAGCTAACTTAACATTTGACTTAATGTGGAAAGACAATGAACACGGAAGCGGTGCGGAGCAAGGTTTCATTCAGAATTTTGCTTTACTGTTACAGCTGAATTTCAGGATTTTGAATAAAACCGCGTTCCGCAACGTTTCCACGTGCAATGTTCGATCAAGTCCTCGAAACATTTTTTAAACTTGATTTTGGGTATCTTCATCTCCTCTCGGCTGCATTCCTCTCAGTGGTTTTTTTTGATTCGATTGAACAGAAAGAAGTCACAGGGGGCCAAATCAGATAAGTTCAGTGGTAATTGTTTTTAGCCAAAAACTCGCGCATAATCGTGAACACGCTGAGAGTCACATGCACCTAATTCGACATAACTTTCACAATTGATGATGAAATGACGTTAAACTGTGATGCGAATATAAGTGGTAGTTGAACAACATTAAAAAAAAAAAATTTACAGCCGAGCGCTAGGAGTGCCAATCATTATTCTGACAACTTTTTGATCAAGTTAGTATTAATAAAACGTGTAAGGGTTATTTTACACGAACAACTGGTCATAAAGAAAATTTTATTCGTAACACTGTTTCGATTTATTCAAAGCTGTGTCGAGATTAGGCTTCTGAACTCCTTTTTTGAGGCATATAGGCATATTATAATTCATTTACTGATAATTTTATTACTTAGTTTTTCTATGGTAAGAAACACCGTCAATATTACCTGGTAGAAATTTATCTAGTATCTACTTTATCCAAAAAATGTTGTGATTTTCAAAAGTTTATTTATGAAATGTAAGATTTGTCTAGTACGGATATATCTAACTTTTTTATTGAATATAAAAGTTACTACTATCTTCACAAAAGACAATAAATATATGCTGTGCTTTAAAACAGATTTGACAGAAATAATTAGCTAATTGTATTAATTAAGGCGAGATTTTTAATAAATTTATAAAATCCATTCCCAACGGGAAAAATTCTCTCTTTGCATTACATTTGGAAATAGGAAAGTAACCTGGGCAATGTTAATCTCTAAATCTCAGCATCGATGGATTTTAACACGTGCGTTGATGCCATTGCCAAGTACGTTTTTAGATTACCGTCGTAAACAATGACAAAACAACAAAGACAAAAAGCTTTTCTGCATAGATTACCTTTTCGATTACTTTAATTGTAATCTTATTTGTGGTGGTAAATTTTAATTTTTTTATAGAATTTTATAAGGAAGGGATTTATTATTAATTAAAACAAGTTTTAACAAAATTTATTTTTTAATTTCTACATAGTATATTGAGTACACAGAAATTAATGAAAAAATAGCTAAAGGAATTAATTTAGAAATAATTATAATACTTCAACATTTATTATTAATAATATTTTTTTTAATAGCTTTTTCTTTTTTTAGCATTAATGCATTTATTTTTGAAGTATCAATTTTTATGAATACGGAAGGCTGCTTTCAACTCTTTGCTTGATTTTATCGAATCTGTAAAGTTTTATAAAATCTTGTCAATAATTGTTTTAAATATTATAGGTTGCTATTATTCTTACCAAAATAATACTGGAAAAAAGCTTTCTGTTTCGTTAATCTCAAGGTTTTTTTTTAAGTATTGCTGGAATAGAGATAAAAGCCAACTATATTTTCTTTGTGAAAATAAAGGCTTGTGAAACATAAATAATTTTAATTTCTTAATTCATGATCAGAATTGACCTGTTTTGTCTGTTGTCGCACTCCATTAAAAACAAATGTAAGAAAGAATTGTCATGGGACAAGGTCAAATCTCAAATGAAATGATTGTTGGATACATTTTAAATCATTTTAATAGCTAAACTAAAACTTTAAAACTGTCTTCTAGTGTAAAAGAATCTTTTCTTAAATATAAAGATGATGAGAAATAACACACTCACATAAAACACCCTCATAGCCTCACATATATACGTTTTGATTTTAGAGGTTTTTAATTTAAATTCTTTTTCAGCAAAAAAGAAAAAAAAAGGAATTTAAGTATCTCACTTTCAGCAACTATATATTAAAATTTTTCAAAATAATTTTTTTACCATTTCAATTTGTTTCAAAATAACATAAAATAAGTCCACCAAAGTCATCGTTAAAAAGTTTTTTTGTTTTATTTTTTATAGTTATTCTTGGAACTATAATTTTCAAAACATACTTTGACTTTTTAATATCTTTGTCATTTTGTTTTTTATTTTTTGTGTAAAAAAATGCTTACATTCGAATTATGCTAAACCAATATATGACAATTTGAGTGTCAGTGATCTCTTAAGTATTTTTTTTTTGTTGTTAAGCAAAATTCTTAGATGTGACATGTGATCGTCTTTAAATTTCAGTTTCATAGAATTTAAGTTTTGTTATACTTAATATTATTTTTTTGCTCCTCTTTTAGAATTGAATTGAGTTTTGTAATATAATAAATTTTACAAATTGTGATAAATTTCAATTACAATTAAATATTTTATGTTTATTGGTTATCTAAGACACAAAAAATAAAACAACATTTATTTTAGTTATGGTTAATAGAATTATTGCTAAACTGCATTCAACTGAATTCGCTACTAAATAAAAACTAATTAAACATTCTGTGCGAACTTTTTACATCCATTTTTCCAACGCAGTGAAAAATAAAATTTTATTTTTACATAGTCCCTGTGCATCCACTAAATTTGTTTAACATGAATAATAAAAAATTTATTTAATTTCACTTTGTTTATTTGTTGATTTTCTTGGAGTACGTTTTCGATGGATTTTTAAAGTTTTTTTCTCCAAATTAGTCGTTTTTTAATAATAACTTATTTTTATTTTCTCTTAATGAGACATCGTCAACTCTTGGGCCAAATATCGAACAATTTACTTGAATGCTTTTTATAGCTGACCAAAAGTTTTCAAGGATCTTCTTAAGAAAAGTACTAAACTCTAAAAGTGATTTTAGATTACAGGACTCATCGATATCATTTAGATTTATGCCTCATTCGAAATGTCTACTTAAGCCTGTTGTGTGCTAATTCAAGTGACTTTATTTATTTGTGCCCCTTAAAGGGACGAACAAAATTTTCCATTTGTATAAGATTGCCAAACAAATGTTTGGTATCGATAATTTGCCAAATCAAAAATCTCATCCAATGTTATTACAGGCTAAGACAAAACTAACGAGAAGCAGAGATTAGTCCTGAAAAGCATATTTAGATTGGTAGTGTAAAGTGGAGCCAGCTACAATATGGAATTGGTTTTTTTTTTTCAAAAATATATTTGAGATTTTTTACAGCCTGGTTAGAATGTGTCATTTTCAGGTATTATTACCATTAGCTTGTGATGTATTTTACCAGATGTGTTTATATTTTTATTAAAAAAGAATTAAAAATTCGTGTTGTGTCAAACGAAAAAATTTTTGGAGTTTATTTATTTCTATTTTGTGAATTCTTGGAATGAGATTCTTGAATGAGATTCTTTATTGTGGATACAGAGAGTAAGCTAAGAAAAACCTAACACCGACGAAAAAAAATCAACGATTTTTACTGTGTTTTGCGATAATTTTCGTTGATTTTATTTATTACCTTTACTGGTTCCGCTTTCAGTCAACGAGGCCTTAGCCTGTAATCCTCCTTATGGAAATAATTTCAGGTGACTGTCAGCAATTTCGTACTGTTATTACTATTTTTATTATTATTATTATTATTATTCACTAAAGTATATTAAGTTTATAAATTGCACTATCAAAAATCGCAGGAAGTTACTGTCATAACCTTAATTAATAAATTACCAATCAATTCCATCCAAAGAAGTTAATCACTTGAACTCGCCCAAGTTCGCTTAAAATCGCTTCCGCTTAAACTGTTTGCATAAATATCTCTCTCCTCTCTTGGAGTAGATTATAATAAAGAATATATTCATATATTCAAAATAGAAAATTATTATTTATTTTTATGATGTATAACAGCCCAAAACTTTTGTATTAAATAATATCTTTGAATCGATATGTGTTCCTTTATGTAAATCTTTAAGGGGATATTCTGGTTTAGAAATCCGAAAACTTGAAATTGAAATTTCTTTCAAAGCTTCTTTATACGTTATAGCATGGAACTACGAAGATTTTCTTAGTAAATTTTTTATTTTCATCTTTTTAAAAAATTCCAAAAGGTGAAAAGACGGGGAAAAAGCGTAACTTATTTTGCAAAGTGCCGCCATTTAGTAAAAAAAAACTCTTCCTTTTCTTTTAATTTTTCGGATCACTAGCAGGACTAGAATCCTAAACATCGAAACATGCCATTTGTCCGTAAGCCCCCATTTTCGCCAGCCTACCGTTTTTTCAAATTTCATTTGTTTTTTAATTAATACTTTATACTCTTAAAATATCAATAAATAAAACGTAAAAAATGGATAGTAAAAATATTAATTGTTTTCTTCTTATGACGTCCGAAAAACACTTAACATTCGGGCGTCTAAACAAAATTACTCCCTTAATAAAACATAATTCAATTCTTGCATCAGACTATTCCATTTTAATACACCTATCCCCCGATTTACACGGTACTTTTTTTACACGATTTCGCTTTAACACGGTTTTTTTTTTATAGTCTTATCCTCCGATTTGCACGGTAATTTTTGCTTTTACACGACTTGAAGTGTAAAGGCAAAATTAAAAAGGGTAAAAACAAAAATTTATATGGTTACTGGCGACAATCAAAAATTCCACGACAAAAAGGAGCCGACAATCCTCCTTTGTGTGATATATGTATATTTCATCAGGAAGGTGAGGAAGAAAAGATTAATTGCTTATAATAGTGACGATAGCGATTGAACTATTGTATTTATTTTCATTAACTTCGTATTTAATGTTTTTTGTTTTTCAATTTTATTTTATTCTTATTTCACGTTAAAATAAATGAATTAAATTTTTAAAAACCTGACTAAACTATGCTAAATATAGGTTTCTTTTCGATTTACACGGTTTTTAGTACAAAAAATATGATTTCGATTTACACGATATTTTAGGGAACCGATCTATCGTGTAAATCGGGGGACAGGTGTATATGAAAAATATAAATATAAATTTTTCTTTGTAAGAAAATTTATTGTCTTTTTTGTTTGTTTTCATAAGAATTATAAAATTGGAAAAGCTAAACAAAAATTCGATTTTCTAATTGAAATTGAAATTTCTTTCTACTAAATTTATGTACAATTTTGTCATTTTATGATTTAATAATAAAACAAATCAAATGAAAAACTCATAAAGAAATAATTCAATGAACTTGCAAATAACTTCGTTTCAAATTTATATTTCTCGAACATATAAATTAATTATGTTTAAAATTTTCGTTAGTACAATTTTATTGTTTAATTGACTTGTCAGAAAAATCATGACGTATTTCTTAAAAGTCATTTATATTTATATAAATATAAGAAGGATCAGAGATCATTCAATGATAAATTGCTTATTTTATTTTGATAACCTTTTGCCATTTTTCTGTATATGTTTAATAATTCCTATGTTTAGTTGAAGAACCTGTAAAGATTTTGCGAAAAACAGAGTAATCTGTTAGATTAAAATGTAATTAGACTATGACGTTACATATTTCATAAAAAAGTTTTTTTTGGAGCATAAAACGAATGGAAATTTGAAAGTGTGTCTCAACTTCAAAAGATGAATACGAGAATTTTTTCAGTTTAAAAAAAAAACTTTCAAGATATTAATTATTAAAAAGTTTTGTGTGCTCTATTATAATTTTAAAAGATCACGTCTGGTGTTTTGGATCTCTTTAAAAAGTTGAAATCGTTCTTTGATTGCTTAAAATACATTTCTGTTTAGTTATTAAAATTCATAAAATTTAAAGAATTTTAAGCTTAAGAACCTTTTTATTATAATATGTACAGTAGACTCCCGTAAAATGCAACATTCCGGGTTGTATGATATTGCGTTGAACAAGAAAAAATTGTGTTCCGTTGATGAATCCCTATTTGTGAAATATCTCAACAGGGAAATTATTTATTGGTAGGATTTTTATACATGGGTTCATGCATGAACTGAAAATGTAGATTTATCAGACTCCTTCATCGCACGTGGATTTAATGATTTTTTGATTAACGAAGTCTTCATAAGATAATTTCCAAATTTTTTTGGCTACATTAAAACGGAAAGTGTTATTCTCTCTTTAGCTGCTTTAAACCCAAGAGGAGAAATTACATTTTTGGAAAAGAAACATTCGCTTCGTTATTTTTCTTCATTTTCATTTGTATTAAATACCTCATCAGCTGTTATTTTCCTTTTTCTAAAAATTTTGGAAATTCTTCTTAAATCAAATTAATCTTGAATACCCGAGTCGAAATTTCGAACCTCCTTTTATCCTTTTTGGCCAGGAGGTCAAAGTATGGTCCTTAGTAAAGATATTAAGGAGGCCGATGAAGTTTAAATGAGGTTCAACTCTCTAATTTAAACTTCCCAGTAGGAAAATTGCGCATCAGTGAATTTTTCTTCTAAGAATTCTTCGTGCTCTAGGGTGGAAAAGTGCATATGTGAAAAATTCACAGATAGAGCATGTGATAGCTACTTTTTCCTGCAGAAAGTAGCCATAACAGCTGCTTTTCGTCCCCTCTTCTAACAAAATTCATTTATGTTTTTCCCAAAAGAGTTATCGTTATGTCTGAAAAGTAGGCCTCTTCCATTGTTGAAGTAGCTCTACTTTCCCCACTGGGTTATGTCAAAGTCTTCAACGTCTTGAGCCTACATAAGTCCCGATTTAGTACCAAGAGGCCCAAATAAGGTTAATGAAAGTTCGTATTTTTCAGGTTAAAGAGGATAAAAGGAGGATCAAAATTTCGAATCGGGTACCCGTTTTAGTTAGAGTTATGTATCTAATCAAAAGGAATATTTTGCCATAAATGGATATATATTTTTTGATTGATTTTTGTTTAATCACATAATTATTTGACGGATATTCCGCTTATAATTACAATCACCCACCGCTATTGATATTGTAGCTTCTTTGGTCTGTCGTGTAGTTTTTCTCAAACAATCGAATACCAACACTGGTTCTTATTTTTGGTTCATACATACTTTTGTACGAAGTATCATTTGATTAAATTTCTTTGGAAATAATCCTTAAATTTTTTACTAGATTTTAACTAATCTAAAATGAATAATTTTTCTTTAATAGAAATACATCTTTTTTCCACTTTTTTTTATATTTTATCTTAAAATTTTCAACAGTCCTTGTAATTAAAGGCAATTATAGCAATTAAAAATATATGTTTAAAAACAAACAATAAAATGTAATGAACTATAAAAAATATTGACTTAAATTAAAGTTTTTTCCATACCTAAACAAATTTGCATATCTGTTGCGTTCTTTACCTATTAATTTTTTCTTATCTTTTTTAACCTGTTAAAATTTGCAAATTTGCAAATTTTGTTATTTCTCTTGCCACGAAGAAATATTTTAAATGCATAATTTTGAGTTTTTTTTTATTATTTACTTTTAGAAATTATCTGAAAAAAATTGGTTAAATGAATTTCTCATCCATTTAACTTCTATTGATCATAGCTCAACTGATTTTAAATACAAAGAATTAAGTTTTTTGTATCTTTATTTAATCAAACGTTTAAAAATTTTATAGGATTATAAACTAATAAATGTGTAAATTATCAAATTATGATAATTTAGCAGTTTTTTTTTAATAATTTTCGTTTTTAGTTGTGGTAAAAAAGATTTTTTGACCCGAAATTTACTAATCTTAATTGTCTGAACATGTTATATATATAGTTTTATCTATAGAAATATATAGATAAAAGAATACATTACTACAATAAACCGGTTATTGTACGTAGAAAATAGTTTAAATGCAATATAGGAGTGCCTAATTATATCTCATTAGTTTTATCTGTAAATTTGGAGGCTATTTCTAATCATTGTTATTTTTTTTTTTTTTTTTCAAACAAAAGTAGCTAAGACAAGGCAAGTCTTGGAGAAGACAAATTTTGAATTTGAAAAGTACAAAAATAGCATTAGTCTACAATAAAAAATCAACTCTGTATTATTTCCCTACTTGGTTTGTTGTTATTCATTAAAATTATTCCATCGTAAATTTGGAATAATTTGAAATAATCTTAAGGATATTCTATAAAACAATTTTTGCCACAATGTATTGTCGCATTAGGGAATTAGGGGCAGTTAAGCGAAACGTCTGAAATGAAGCACTGGAGGTAGGGACAAAAATTCCGAGAACGATAACTTAATTAAATTCTATCTGTCCCCGTTGGACACATTTATATAAGGTTTATCATTATTTGTTACTTAACATCTTCACGCTCTTGCTTACATATATGGATGCTTAGATCTTTTTTGTAATTATAGTTAATGTCAACAATAAATAGAACAAACTTTGATAGCAATTTATTGACTACAGAAGGAATGTTACATTTTTTGGTTTAGTTGTACTCAAAAAAAAAAGAAGAAATTAAGTCATTTTGCTTCTTGCCATAAAAAAAATCATCCCTGAAGAGTTTAAATTTAATGAAGTCGATAAATTGCATAATTAAAAGTTGCTTGAAGTCTCTACAATAAAGGATATGGTTTTATGTGTCAGTATCATCAAATTGATATTTCTCTTTTAATAATTATCTTGTTTAGATGTCCAAATTTAAGGTGTTCTTTCGGACGCCATAAAAAGAAACCAAGTAATATTTTACCATCCATTTTTTTTTTTTTTCATTTTATTTATTGATTATAAAATATTAATAATATTCAAAAAAATCAAAATTGAAAAAACTCTAGGCCGGCAAAGTAGGGGCTCACAAAAAAATGACGTGCTTTTCCGTGCAGGATTCCAGTCTTTCCAGACAAAAAATTTTTTTTTTGTAATTCTTCAAGAAGAAGAATGTAGAAGATTTTTTTTTCTAAATTTCCACAAAATGGTGACAGTTTGAAAAATAAGTTACGTTTTTTTTTCTTTTCGGGATTTATTGAAAATAAAAAAATAAAATTTTATGAAAAAACCCTTCGTAACGTGATGCTATAATATATAAGGAAGTTCTGTGCCAAATTCTAAATGAATCGGTTAAGTAGAACTTGAAATATGATGCACACCGAAAAAAGTAATTTCGTAAAAAACGCGTTTAAGGTTTTAAAGACTGAATTGAACAGAGACTTCATGCGTCACAAAATGAGGTGTAACTCCTAAAATTATTTAAACTTCGAAAAATTCTATTAGAAGCATTTTTTTAAAGGTGTAAACTTGGAAAAATATGGACAAAAAGATATCGATTTTTTCGAATTTCTCAACCAGAATACTTCACACATAGTCCAGAATTACTATTGCTAATATATAGCAATTAAGAAATTAATTAGTAATAATTAATACAAACATAATCCTGAGATCCATTAAAAGCTATATGCTTTTATTTTTGCTTTGTAATTAAATTAGAGAAATTTCTACAATGATAAAAGATTAATTCAGTAAAAAAAATTATGTCTGTCTCTTCGGAATAAAAGAAAAGACCAAGATTTTTATATATGTATATATATATTACCATATTTTTTTATGAACTCATATGCAACTACCTAGCAGGAAATTGCTTAAAACAGCTTTGGTAGCTTTAGTTGTAACTTAAATTCTGGGGCATAACTAAGGTATTTATCATTTCTATCCGTTTATAGTTACTCATATATCAACATTGAATAACTGGAAAAAACAAAGGATAGATAAAGAGAATCATTTCCTACTACAAAGGGTAATTGCGGCCCTGAATAACGTTCAACAAAAATCAACTAAAAACAAACAAAACCAAAAAAAAAAAAAAATGAGAACATTTTACGTTAATAAGCTTAATTTTGTAATGTATAACAGTTCAAGTTGCTAACTTCTGGCTCCATTGGCATTTAAGCTTATATAATGATGAAATTAGCACTAGACGACAATAAGGTTGCTGACATTATGCCTAATTTATATTATTTATTTAATATTTTATATCATTTTAATCTTTTTTTTTATTGAAAATAAACTTAAAATATAATTTTAAAACTTTCATTATTCAATTTAATGCACTCAAATTTGTCTTCTATTTAGACCTGCCCTAAAACAAAAAAAAAAAACAAAAAAACAAACAAAAAATACTAACAAAACCAGTTAAGTAACTTAAGTAAATTGTTTATCTTTGACAAATGAAAAAGGTCAAAATAAGTCACCTGCGGCTAAAACCTTGTAGCATATTATAAAAATTACTTGTTAAATATTTCGAAATTTTTATTAATAAAAAATAAATAACTAATATACTAAATTTATAAACAGGAATTATTTTTACTTAATTTATTTCTTTTATTATTTTTCAATAAATTCAATAAAACAACAACAACAAAATTCTAAGAAATTATTATTCAACCGAAACAAAATATTTTAACTACAATTAGTAACAGTATTATTATTTTTAATGAACTGTATTCAATGGTATTGTTAATCAATTTATTTGCAAAAAAAGAAACAACACAAAACAAGAAATCTTTTAATTTTGTTTTATATAAAACACAAACACAAAACTTTAATTATATATGCATGTATATATACAATTATAAATATAAAAGTGTTAAGTACAACACAACAACAAAATTGTTTAATTCCAAAAAAAAAAAAAGAAACGAAAAATATAATTTTGTATTATGATAAGAGATATTCCTATTTTAATTATATCTATATAGCTTTTGCTATCAAAATTTGTTACGTTTACGATATTAACAGAAGCAGAACCTGGTAATGAACTCCGGCTATAGCCAGTTTCCTGATAAAAACAAAATTCTTAATATATATATATTAACAAGAAAAACAGTAACAAAAAAGAAGGAAAACGACAAAAACAGCAATAAATACAAAAAACAAATGAAAAAACGAATTAACAAATTCATGATTGTGTGACGTTATTAATCTCTCTTAAAAGCTTTAAAAACAAAAAAAAACAAAACACAAAAATATATTTTCTCACTTGAGGTTAATAATTTTTGTTCAGTGTGAGACGACGACATTTGAGTTTAGCTTCTCATGAGTTAAATAGATTGTTGTTATTTTTCGTGTTTAGGTTGTTTTTTTTTTTGCATTTTTATATTTTTTTGATTTTAAATTTGATATTGCAAAAATAAAAACAGTTTAAGGTACAATAAAATTAAATAAAAACACCTGTGGCTAATGTGATAAAATAATAAAATTAGATAATTCTTTATGATAATATAAAATTATTTATTTGTATTTAATTAATTTAAATAATTTAATTGAATTTTATTACATTTTATTTATATTTTAATTTTTTGTTGTTGTTGTTTGTTAACATAAAAATTATTATAATTGAAATAAATAAAAATATAAATTCATTTATTTAATATAAAGTGATATGAAATTTGAATAGTTTAATTTATGTTTGTGTGTGTGTGTGTGTATGTGCGGTAGATTTTAAATAAATATGTGCATTTCTATTATATCTAAAAATATTTTTGTTATTTTAAAAAAAATAAATGGCAAAAATTAATATGGTTAATTCAAGTTATATGGATTTCCATAATTTAGGAGGTTTTAATAAACTTAAATCTTATTTAATGTTTAGAAATTCACAAAATAAGGTAAATTAACTGTTATTGTTTAGTTTTCTTTTATTTTTGGTTTTTTTGTCTTATTAGTGATATCTAAATTATGCAAAAATAGGTACTAATAATACCATTTAATAAATTTACCGTAAAAGTTATTTATTAATTTTAGTTTAACTATTTCCTATTTTTTGTTTTACTATAATTTTTGGTTTTTCTATTATTAAAAAATCATTTTCAATTTTAATATAAATCATTGGCATTTCATTTTGATTTTAAGATAATAAAAATAATTTTATTACTATAGTAATTAAATAATAAATTTAAATAAAGTTGTTAAAAAATAAAAAATTGTTGATAATATTATTTTGTTAATATTTATGTTTTTTTTTGTTATGGTAGAGCAATTAAATTGTTAATTACTTGGAAACAGTGTATTAAAAATTTGTAAAGTTTTTTTGTTAATTTAAAAAATTTCATAAATTTTTTGTAAAAAATATCTTTAACAGTTATTTTTTATATCTCTGTTTAAAAATAAAATTATTAATATATTTTTGCCAAAGACTGTGTGAGAGAACATAAGCGAAAGTAAATTTAAATTATTTTTGATTTAACGATCAAATATCATTATCACAGTTCTTATATGGAAAGATATGGAAAGAACTCGTAATGGGGTCATAAATTTGTATAATTACAAATGAGAAGTAAATTTTCCTATTTGTATGGGATTTATTATCACTTGTCATTTGTCGTGTCGATAAATTGCATCAATAAAACAAAAAAAATTATAAATATGAAAAACTATGAATGAAAAATATAAAATTAAGACGATGATTCATCGTTTTTTTATCGATTTTCGAGACACATATTAGTGCGCACTTTGTAAACGTCGTGACACAGTTAACTGGTTAAAGTCACTGCCATTAGTACCACACCTTTATTTGTATTAACCACACATAGAGTTGTTGTAAAAATTTTTTTGCCAACCATTAATTACTCCACGGTATTACAATAAGGTGGCAGGTGCAATTCTTATGATAAGAGCGATGAAAAATAAGGCAGAGTTTCGAAATTTTTGAAAATTTCATAACTCTCAATGTATTCTTAAAATTTCAAATTTTGTACTTTTGACAATATCAAATAATAACAAATTTCTGACAAATGAAAATTGTACAAATGTAAGAATACTAGAGTCCAGTATAAACATTTCTTTTTTGTATATAAAGCAAAATATAGTGCTCTTGACTAGTATTCTGGTCACTATTTTGAATTTTTTTTGGATCTCGTTAGTGTATTGGGAGCTTTATAATGTATTTTTATTGAATATCATTCAAAGAAGGCCTGGCTTAATATGATACTTCTAAATGATTAATTCATATAGATCAGCTTAAGGGAAAAGCTTTTCCTGGTAAAATGGATAACATACTAAAGTGCAGAATCTGATAAAAATAGTGATAACATGAATATTTTCATATTGGGAAAAGGTTTTCTGTGCAGAAGTGCAATTTGGTCTCGGGGAGAAGTAAAGGCGAGAATGAGAACGTTAGTATTGTGATTTATAATGTATGGTAAATAAGTCAAAATCCGACTTTCTCATGCTCACCCTGACTTCTTTCTCATCGAGACAGAATCCCACTTCAGTGCATAAACAAAAAGCCATTTTTTAACTCTGGTAACTTTTTATTCATGTAAAATGTATCAAAAAAAAAAATTAATTATTTTATAAAACTACAGCATTTGATCTAGGTAAAGTAGAGCTTTAAACCTGTAAAATGAGCTTTAAACCTGTGAGCACAGACTTCAAACGATTTCATGCATAAATTGTGCGACTACAAGCGATTAGCGAATTTTTCCATTTGTATGGATCGTAAGCACATGCCAAAAAAAATGTATGGCATTGATAAATTGCACGATCAATAATTAACTTCCGTAAATGAAATTGAGTTCAACCCATAGTTTTTTTTCTGTTTTTGGCATTGTCACTACTTTAAGAAAATTAAAAGGAATTTTAGATGGATGGTATATGAGTCGTTCAGAAGCCAATGTGGATAAGTCCAAAAAATCGAAATTGAGATAATCAATGTGTTTTAATACATTCATTTTTAAAATTCCTGGTATATTATTTTGATCAAAAAAGTATATTAATTTAATCAGAAAAGTGTAGACTATACAATAAAATGAGATATGTTCAAAATGTGTAAATAAAAACGTAAGTATTTATTGAGACAATGGCAGAATCATGAAAACTTATGGACTTATACCTTTTGGCAACTGAAAAAGTTAGGTTTATGTGAAAATTAAACAATACCATTTATTATCATAAAAGTTTTAAATTTATTCATCATAACAAACATCTTCTTCTTCCGAGTTTTCCAAATTTTGATCTCCACGTGTTGTTCTTAATGTCCTGTAAAAGTCGTGTTTTATTGGAGGTATATATTTTAATAATTTCATCATATCTTTTTTTGTTTCTTTTGAAATTGTTCTACCATTAGGATACAATAATGGTTGATATATATTTTTTAATGCTGTTGGTCGCCCTCTTTTGGATATTTTTATGTCAATTTCATGGAAGGTGTCATCCTCGTCAAAATTATATTTGAACTTAATGCTGCTTGGGTTTGATCTTTCTACTTTTATCCATCGCATATTAAGCCAATTGACTGTTAGTCCACTTGTTGTCTTTTTTCTGTTGGTAATAGCCATTTCCAATGGTTTTGTGGACAGGAAATATTGGTGACTCATTTCAACAAGGCTGAAAGGTTTTTTTTTTTTACTATTTTGAATTATGTGATACCAGTCACTAGGATTATAAATATACTGCTGTTTTTTCGCATGAGATTCTATGACTGCAAAATCAGAGTCGTTAGGCAAAAAACTGTGCCCGCTTAGCAAAAATTTTTGCTCAATTGATTCTGCTTTTATGCTTTCACTCTGAATCAATTTCAGTAAACTTAAAACAACTTTTATATTTCGGTTCTGTCCGGTGCACGAATCTGAATACATTATTATTTTTCGGGAATCTTTTGCATATAATTCAATATGTTTAATAAGGCACGATGACACTTCTTGTGAACCTCGAGAGCCATGGGTTATAGGCCAAATATACATGTAGCCCTCGTTAGTCCTTAAGTCATGACAACCAAGATTATATAGATATAAGTTTCTCATGTAATAAGCCACTGATGTGGAGAGTTTAGGAAATGGTAATGCTTTTTCTAAATCAAAACTAAATACG
This sequence comes from Acrocera orbiculus, assembly GCA_947359355.1. Classification (NCBI taxonomy): domain Eukaryota; kingdom Metazoa; phylum Arthropoda; class Insecta; order Diptera; family Acroceridae; genus Acrocera; species Acrocera orbiculus. The sequence continues at coordinate 8,294,268 of OX375758.1, forward strand.
TAAATTTCATCTGAAGCTCTTAATCGATCATTAGTGATACTAATACGAGCAATTTCTGTTTTGCAAGTGTTCGTTGTGTTCAATTTCAGCCGCATGTTTTTCTTCATCTATTAGTGATTTTTTTTTATTGCCAAATAATCACACTTTTGACAAGTATCTTTCAAAGGTGGCTTAAAGCGCAGATTAAATTTTGTCGAAAATATATTATAATAAAATTTTTCCTTTACTGGCACAACTTGATCTTTATGACATTTTTCAACATACAGCTTATACATTTTTGCAATAGAAAGATCTGGATTCAAGTATCGGCGTCGGGGATTATGAGCTCTTGTATAGTGACTTGAAATAGCAGGAAATGAACTTATGTGTTCTATTACATGGGAATCATCTATTTTGTTTCCTGGAATATGCTGCCCACGGTTGTCCTTCAGATCTACCTTCGAACAACAGCTATGTAGTCTCCCGTTACTTATTTGATACGTTTCTGTAAAATATTTTCTGCAAACTTGAACATCTTGGTCGTTAAGTCTAATAAAATATTCAAAAGACTGCGATTTTGGACCCTTAGTGCTATTTCTGGGTCGTCGTCTTTTGATAGCACAAACTCTAATTAAACCACTTAAAAAAAAAATTTGCTTGTGATGATCATTAAGCTTGTAGAAACTTTTCATCGCCTTCTTTCTTTGAGAAAAGGTTATGTTACTGTTACAAAGCCGTGAGCAATTACAAGGCTTATTCTCAAATTTCTTTGCAGGAACTATACTGTTATTTCTATTTAGATACTGTTTACCTTGTATCCGTTTTCGTTTTTCGGCATTCCGCGACCATTTATCTGTATTTTTCTTACCAACTTGTCGGTCGGTGGGTGAATTATTTTCTTTATCTGACGATGTGTCAGTATCAATACGATTAACTCTCCTTGAATTAGGATAAAATGGCACATCACTTTCACTTTCACTCATTGTCAATTCTATTTCCGTTACCCTTACAATAAATCAATTTGTATTATTTTAAGTCAGCAAAACAATTATTCACAAACACTTCAGCGTAGTATTATTATTTTTCAACCAAAGTTTAAATATTACGTAGTAACGCACATAAAACTCAAAATAAATGGGGTTCTTTTCAAATCTTTCTTCTAGAAAGTGGAATTAACAGATAGTATTTATTATAAATTTATGTTGTTTGATGGTTACTAAAATATATAGAAGGAAGAAGAAAAGTTTTGTTGTTATTTTAAAGTTGATGTGAGAAAATAATGCAAAGAAGTGGACTTATACTCAATGGCTTCTGAAATTTTTATATTACACATTCAGAGGCTATAAAGAAAAGGGTTGTTTGACCTACAAAAAATAAAAAAACTGAGTAAATCTTTTTAAAACTAAGAAATATATTATTTATTCTATTAAAATTTGTAAAAATCAGAAAAAATGAAAAAATGGACTTATCCACATTGGCTTCTGAGCGGCTCATATAATGAATTGACTGACATAGAGCAAAACAAATTTACAAAAAAAAAAAAAAAAAAAACCTTAAGAAAGTATGCCGACATCAAGGAAGCACATTAAAAGAAAAAGATAAACTCTTAATTTAGTTTTTCATAAAGCATTTAAAGATCAACAAATGAAGTTTTCTTGACTTTTATTTTTTTTTTGCTTTGTTTTGCTTTGTTGTATAAACTTATGTTATCTTCTAAAAAATTAAATTAAAAACGAAAATGAACAATATTTTAATGATAAATGGTTTTCAGTGAGAGTGATGTAATTTTGAAAATAAAAATTTTATGTGTATAGGAACACCAAATAAATTTTTTTTGTTTTTACTCTAAAACTTAAGCTATCTTTTCGTTTAAATCTTTACAATACAACAAAAAAATTACTGGAAAGATTTTTAAAAAAAATATATAATCAGCCAAAAATTGATTTTTCAATTATTTATTTGTTTACGAGGTTGTGCTCCAAGCACTTCAATCAACATTTCTACAAGATTATTAGCAACAATCTAAAAAAAAAATAAACAAAAAAATAATCAATTATCTTTTTTTTGATATTATTTTTAATACGAAAATTACAATAATTGCAATTTGTTATAAAATCCTTGCAGAAAAATTATATAACAATCTTTAGGCAGCTGATTTTAATTCTTGAATTTCAAGTAAATCCTTTTAGGATATTAACATTGTTTAATAAATTTTGAGTTTAAAATATGGTGCACATATTTCGTACATTAAATTTTTATGTATGATAATATACATGATGCTCATACTAATGTCAAAAAATATCTGAATCTCTACGGTATTTCACATATGGAAATCTTCATTTATAAGTTTTCTCATAATATCAAAGTCCTTCAACATTATGGTAATTTTTTTGGTCGAACTTTGTGGTACTCGCTAATAAGTAACGATTTTTTAGGTGAAAATCTGAATTTTGGCTTCAATTTCCTTTAATTAACAAATTTTGATTCTTTGGTTTTAATTGATTCTGTTGCAAGTTATGGTGCCCACCCTATAACAACTTTTTTTCAAAGCGCTTCCAGACATTCCCTGCCATTCTCTCACTTATTAATATTTTGAAATGAAATTTTAGAAGAATATTGTTCAAACCCCTCCCGTAATAATAAATTTTTTTTTTTTTTTACTATTTTACGCTTCATTTCATAAGCTTATCTCACTTTAAGTCGTATGTAAGTAAACAACATTTTTTGTATGTTAACTGTTTTTGACGTGTGTACACGTCAAACCAAATCTCTATTACGGTGCATTCGACGTGTATACACGTCGTCGTTACCATATTGACTATTTTATTATTATATGAGTATTTTTAGGTTAATAATAAAAATAACTTTAGCAGAAATAAATTGTTAGCTTTAACCTTGTTAGGTTTCTCTTAAATAAAAATGTAGTTCTTCGTTTTTCATAGGAATGGGATCATTTTGCCTTGTATATTCGTCGTGAAAACACGTCATCGTTTAATTTTAATTCCATACACTGTAAGGGGTTTTTAAAATTAAATTCGACAGTTTACTTGTTAACAAATAGACAAAAAATCGATAAATTTAAAATGAATAATATCAAAGTTTAGTCATACTACTAAATTGCTTTGACTTTTCTACCTTGCTTTTCACTCCTCTGATCTATACGAAAGCTAGAAAATTAATATTTCGTATTGACTTCCTCAATGGGCAATTATTAATTACAAAAATTTAAATCAAATTTCAAAGATTCTTATCTAAATAGCCTCTTTTAAATAAATTTTTTTTAATCTATGTATTATCATAACTGCATATCAAAAATGAACAGTTATAAAAAAAACCCTTTATTTTGCAATGTTCCCATATTTTTAAACAAAATTTAAATTTAAATTGATTCAATTTTATAATAGACAATGATTTAAATATTTGTTTTTTAAAACAAAAATGTTTTACATTTTTAAAGAGATAATATTTAATTTTAATTAAATGATTATTTTAATATTTCAAATAATTTTTGCAGAATTTTGAAGAAGAAATAATAAAAAAAAAGTAAAAAATTATATTTTTAGTTCTTCGTCGAACCAGTTGTCAATTTAATTAATTTTATGTTAATTAATTGTCGGAATTTACTAACTTAAATCATTTAAGTCACATTATGAATATTTTAAATTAATAAATTTACAATTTAAACTAATTTAAAATTAATTCATTTCAAGGTTTTGTATTAGTAGCTATTTAATTAACAAATTATCAAATAAATTGAGAAATTAACTGTTGTTATAATATATCAAAAGTAACCTTTTTGTTTTTTATTAAATGTTTATATATAACTATATATATATATGACTATTAATTATAATTATAATTATAATTTATATAAAATTTTTTATTTTTGTTTTCTTTACTTATAGACAGCTGGAACTAGAGAATGTGAACGTTATTATTCATTACGTAAACGTCCTGCATCTGTAGCCGAAAGGACAACATTTGTTTGTTATACATGTGGCTTAGATACACCATCTTCACAATTACGCTTAGTTTATTGTTGTCCGAATGCCGAAAGAGAGCCTTATTATCCTTTTATAACTTCATTAAAACCATTTCCAAATGCTAGTCCAATTAGTCCCCAAGGTAATAAATTTAATTATTTTTGTTTTTTTTTTTGAATAGTATTTTATTAAAATAATATTAATAATGTTTATTTTTTTTTTAATTCATATTTGTTTTTCTTATAATAGGTATGGTGCAAATATGTTCCTTGTGCAATGATAAGCACTCACATTTAGCTGAAGGTGGTACACCAACAACTACAAATATTGATAATATAAATAGTAATGTTGGTATTGTTAATAATATTAATGAACGTTATACACCATCGGATAAATCTCAAAGTAATTCAGATCCAAGCAATGTACGCTTTAAGGTATGTTTATTGATATTTTAAGACCAAAAAAAGAAAAAAAAAGAAAAAGAAACAAGAAAATCCATTTGATCAGTTTGTATTTATTCTCTTTCTTTTTATTTAGTAGTTTTTACTATTATTGTGAATTTTTGTAGTCACTTGATGTCACAATTATTAATAATTTGCAAGTTATCCAAAAGATGATGTTTGAAATTCATCGAAACTAGTCTTAGCTGGTTTATTACTATATCAGTCGTGGGGAAATTCTAAATATATATATGAGTACCAAAAGTTTTAGCTAGAGTAAGCAGGTCACATATTATTAGAATATCAGATATTGTATTATCACAAAACAATCTTTGTGATATTTTTCAATAGTCCTCATCTTCAATATCAAATGTTCAAGTATCTGATGCTGATAGGCAGAAAAGATTTGGTTGCCACTAGAATATTAAAAACATAAATCCTAAATTATTATTATTTAATTGTATTTGAATATTTTTATTTTCATGATTTTTTTTTAATGAGGTAAAAGATATCTTAATCTTTTAGTATAATTTATTCTAAAACTATATCTAGTAGTACTTATGGTAAAACCCTATTTATAATTTACACCATAGAGATTTAGGAGTATCATAAGACGCTATCAGCTGTCAGTTTTATGATAAGAATGATGAAAAGTAAAACGGAGTTTCGAAACTTTCGAAAATTTTATTCCCATGATTGAGGCAAAAATTCTATTGTCTTTTTCTTTGCATCTTAGCATTGCATATTTACAAGTTCAAATGTAGTTTAGTGTACCTTTATACGGTGTTTTAAAGTTCAAAATAAACCTGATCTTGTGAGATACCACTCCGAATTGATACTAAATATAAGTGTTATCTCAAGTTTGAATTAATTGTCAAATAATTTCACATAATTTAATAGTAACTTATCGCCGCCGTATTAATTTGTAGAAGAAAAAACAAAGGAAAAGTTGATGAAATAAAATCTTAGAATACCCGAGATGAAATTTTGAGCCTCCTTTCATCCTCTTAAGAAGCCGATGAAGGTGAAAGAAAGTTCAACTCTCTTATTTTACCTCATTTATATTACCCCAAAGGAGGTTAACGGAAATTCACATTTTTAAGGTTCAAGGGGCTGAAAGGAGGTTGATGAGAATACACATTTTTCAGGTTAAGGAGAGTGGAAGGAGGCTCAAAATTTCGGCTCCCATAAAATTCGATACTTAACATTTCAAGCCTTAACACGTTGAAGATGGCTCAGTTTTTAACTTCTCTTGGGAAGTTACTATATTAGGCCCGAAAATCGAAATCAATAATTTTGTGTTTTCTTTACGTTTCAAGATCTGGAGAATCATTTGCAATTATTTTTAGAGTGGTGACTGTCCGTGTGTGTGTATGTATGTATGTGAGCTTTTTTATGAGATTCTCAAAAACTACTGGACCAAATTACGTTTTGGATATATCAATCGATAGGCCCCATCATGACTTAGATCTGAAAGGAGTTTGAGCGAAGTCGGTCCAGCGGTTCGTTTTTCATGAATAAAAAACTAACGTTCTCAAGCATAGAACAAAAATTTTTATGTAACCATCATATTCTAACTATCGAGGGGTACATGGGGGTTTTCGAAGGTGCTGATCTTGAATCTTTTATGAGTTTTTTAAATTTCAAGATGGCGGACCCAATATGACCTAATTTTTGTTTTTTCGTAAATATTCTTCAAATTGGATGAATTTTAGTTTTAAGCTGGGTTTTAAGTAGCTAATTATAAAATATTGTGTAAAGTTGAAAAGTTCGATTCAAATGCAGAAAACGAAATAGATACACATTTAACCGTAATTATCCAGTAAGAGTTTTATGATTCCGTCCTCTAGGTAGCGAAATGCGGAAGTTTCAATAAAAATTCAGGAATTTGCCAAATATCAAATGAATTTTGAAATTTCGTTTAATATTCAAGGTATCGGAACATTAAAAAAAAAATTTTTTTCTCAATTTCAAGAGAAGTTACTTTTGCGGTACCTGCTGCCGGACGTATTTTTATTTCTATTTCGTTTCGTTTGATGGCAGTAAAAATCGTATTTTACTTTATTTGACGGCACAGCAAATTGCACAAAAAGTTTTTCTTAGCAAAAATTCTTATTGTACTTAAGAATTAAGTCTACTATAGCACACCTGTACCTGTAAAAATAAGCTCTCCAATTTTTAATAAAAAAAGTTTTTTTCATTTAACAAAACTATAGTCGATGTGAGCCAACGGTGGTACACGACATCCTCAACGTTTTAATTATTAGTAATATGTTAAACGAGAGGCATCAAATTTTTTTCTCACAAATTGTTCCGAATTTTCAAAGTTCTGTCTTGCCGTAACAATATATCGTTTAGTGGATTCTAGCAAATTGGTTCTTATTTAACTGTATCTAATGTGTAAATATCAAAAAAATATATCGATATTCGCCTTTATATTGCTCACTATTGCTAGCATGACATTACTTTAGTACCCTAAATTTTGAGTCACATTGAAATTTTTTTACCATATTTATAATTAAAATTATTACATATTTTGGTAGTAATCTTTTTTAAAGCTTTAAATTTTTTTCTGATCATTTCCTTGGAACAATTTGTTACATATACATCCAGAATTGTAGTAACATAATTTATAAATATACAAAAAAATTTCTATTGACACAATAATAATCAATTAATTGACGTAGTAAATATCAAATCACGTGTCGACATATTAATTTTTATCTCAATATTCAATTTAAAAAAAAAAAACCACAACAACAAAAAATGAACAATAATTTAGATCTTATTTAAACTAAAAACCAAACATGCAATTCAGTATGAGATTAACATGCAAAAAATAAATTTTTTGTTTTAATATTTAAATTATTTTAATCGAAGTTCAAAGTTCAACTGATCTTTGATAAACTTAACTGATCTTTTGACATTTGTAGTGATTTGAGAGTAGGCAAAATGATTTCCAAAGAAAAAAGTAGCAACAAAAAAAAAATAAATAAATACCGTAACAAATAAATTCAAAGTCAATCTTTTCATTATCAGTTTTGACACTAAAATATTTATTTTTATATTAAAACATGTGTCGAACAAAATTTTGTCATTTTAAGCAATGAAAAAAAAAAAACCAAACAAATAAATAAATTCCTTAATCATTTAAGGGTGAAGGTGAGGTCTTAAGAGTCTACAATTGATGATAACTATGAAAATTAGTTTCTATAATTTAATTATAAAATATAAAAGTTTTCATTGTTGATAAAAAGAACCATTTTGTTTGTTTAAATGTTTCGATTAAATTTGTTATCATTTAAAGCTTCCTGAAAATTATTTAGCTGAAGCAAATAATTTATTAGCAAATAAGTTTCTAGCCATAAAGAGATTATTATTTATAGGAAAAAAAGACAAAAAATAAAAAATTTAAAATTTTGGTGGTGCAATATAAAAATTCAAAAGTGAAAAATTGACACTATTTATATGAGTTGGTAATTAAAATTTTATAAAAAAAATTGTGTTAGCTTTAAAGTAATGACGTAAAGTTAAGCGGGGGTAAGGGTTTCAACGTTAAAAAACAAAACACATTTTTCAATTAATTTCTTTTATGAATATGGATTAAACAAATTTATTCAAACATTTTGTACATTATTAAGAATGACTTTAACAATATTGTGTAATTTTTTTAATAGAAAATATCTACAAACAAGCCGGTGACACAGCTTTTCCAAGGACGTCTTTGAAAACAGATGATTTTTGTTGATCACTATATCTCAGCTGAAAATTACCTGTAAACAAAAACCCTTAAAATTTTGTCAAAGTATTATCAAATCCTCCCCCCAACTTTGTCTGATTATTTTTTTCTTTCATTTCAAAATTTATGGTACTCATTTAAAATAAGGACTACTATTTTCGACGAAAAATTACGCCATTTTGTAAACGCTAATGTTAATGTTGGGGGGAGGTATTTTATGTGTAGGAATTATGTACCAATTTTCAAGTGAATCGTTTATGTAGTTTTTAAATGGCAGTAAATACCGACTTTGAAAAAGTAGTTTTAGGAAAAACGCGTTTAGGAATTTTGAAAGCTCAAAAAATAATGAATGAATGAGTAAAGGAGTGGAGACTAACTAGTCAACAACTTTGAGAGTCTTGCTCTGGTCTGTTATATTCCTATAATTTATATTTTTATATTATATTATATTATTAAAATATTTAACTATAAGAATAGACGAAAACCTACCCAAATCTCTCCTTAAGGAAGTTTAATATGCTTACCAAAATGTGCTTTGGAAATTTCTAATTGTAAGTTATTGCCGATCAAAAATTTTTACCTTTTTTTCACATTTTTGAATTGTTCAATGCAAATAAATAAAAAATACAACTAATTTGTTGAAAGCCTTAATTATTCTTATAGTTAAAATAAGCTTCTAACATTTAACAAAAGATGAAGTCATCATTAAGTTATTGCTAAAATTATCAAATAGTAAACGTCATAACTTAGACCATGTCTAGATTAGAGATTTTATAGGCGTTTTTTGAGGCTTAGCTATATTTAAAAGTATATTGGCTGCAATACTTTTTTGACATTTCGATTGGAAATATATAGATATTATGCTTTTTAACTAGTTTTATTATATTAAATTAATTTGGCATAAATAATATAGCATTTCATATTCAGCAAAATTATTTGAAAATTATAAAATATATTTTTCTAAAAGATTTGTAATGTAATTATTGCATTAAATATACTTTTTGAGTATAATCTCCCTTCAAAAACGCTTTCGAAAACGCTAATCTAGTCACCAAGGTTAAGCATCTTTAACCAACATAAAATATTATCAATTTTGTATTTCTATCACAAATTTTTATTCTGCAAAAATTTTGGCCTAAAATAAACATCATTTGTGGGAAATTTTGATTTACTTTTTTAATTAGAAGAAATCTACAGTTAAAGCAAATCGCATTGTCGAGCAAAACCTGCTTGAAAACACTCACTTATAAGACATTCTTTCTTCTTCTTATTGTTAATTATTTTGATCAATATGGCATTATCCGTCTAAGCAACACGTCATATTTTATGGAAATATCAAAAATTTGTCCGATTTGTGTATAACCTCAACCGACGAGGCATACTTCGGGAAGTATGTCTTCATACTCTTTGACAGATGTAAATGAAATGGAATTAGCTGGCCCAACATTTTGATAAAAAAATATTCAAAAAAGAAAAAAAACCTTTGGCAATCTTATCAATTACTTTATGTACACAATATAATATAATATATAATATGCAAAATTTCAGGTGAATCGATTGACTAAAACTTGAGATATCTTACACACCATTTCGCAAAACGTATTGTAGTTTCGAGAAAAACGCGTTTGAAGTTCCACAGACTGGACTGAACTACTTTTTTTTTTAGAAAAGTTGTGCACGATATCTCAAGTTTTAGTCAACCGATTCACTTGAAATTTTGCACAAAGATTTTTTATAAGTCAGGCCATAGCACAACAAATAGTTTTTTCCAATTTTCTTTTTTGTTTTGTTTTTTTTTTTAACTTCGAATGGTAAAAAAAACCGGAAAAAAACGTAACTTTTTTCTCAAATTGCCGCCATTTCGTGCAAAAAGATTTTTTTTAAAAAAAAAACTCTTCGTAGTGCCATAGCTACATTCCTTTTGTTGAAGAATTTAGAAAAATTTTGTTCTTCAGATTACTGGAAGGGCTGGAATCGTGCACACCAGGACACAACTTTCTTTTTAAGAGCCCCCACTTTGCAAGCCTGTAGTATTTTCAATTGTGATTTTTTTGTTCAATATTATTGATTTTCTATATTTTCAACGCATTAATAAACGAAAAAAAAAAAAAATTTAGTTAAAAATATTTATTGATTCTTTTTTATGGCGTCCGAAAAAAACACCCAAAATTCGAGCACCTAAACCAGAAGACTACTCTTCAAGCAAAAATCACGAAATTCTCAAAACTTTGACCCCCTCAATTTTCCAATATAAATTAAAAAAAAAAAAAAAATCCTCAAACACGTATATCTTTTTTTTCATTGCTAAAACCGTAAAAAAAAATTCAGCCAAATCAAAAATGTTGCGGTCAATTTTTGTACGATTTGTAAAAGAATGCCCCATGTGCGAGCTTCCATGAGAATTTTGCCATGTACTGATCTGGATATTTTGAATAAATTCCAATGAAATAAAAAATCCTTCATTGCATTTAGATGCTGTTATATTAGCTGCAAATTCCACAATGGTTGAAGTGCTTGGAGGAATTTTCTAAATAAGCTGATTGAGGCTCTCATTTCTATTTTAAGCAACAATTTACAGCACAAAAAATAGTATTTATTAACAAAAACTGAAAATAATCTTTAGCGTCGCATAAAATTACTTTTCAATTGATCTGCTCGACATTATTTATATAGGAAATAAGCAATGAACACTTAAATACTAATAAATTAGTTATTTTTGTTTCTATTTATTTGTAATTTTGACATAATATTTTGTAGATGTTTCACATTCATTCCGGCAGTTCTTTTCATTCTCACAATAACCTAGGATCGTATTACAGTCGGTCATTTAATTCTAATAATAAAAACAATATTAAAGTATGCTTTTGCAGCTTTTTAATGTTTTCAAGAAAGTAAGAAAAAACCTTTAATTTTAATCAAACAGCAAATTAAGGGGCACAACTAGTTTGAAATTTCAAATGAAAATCTCAAATATTTTCTAAGTTACATCTTTCTAAAGAGCAGCTCCTCATCTAGTAGAAAGGTGCGTTACTTGTCCTTAAAGGCGTTTTCTTTTCAAAACTACGTTTTTCAAACTCAGGAGATGGTGGATAACTTGAGGAACGAATATTTTTATTTCAAAAAATTACTTTGTACTTTTCATTTTTGCAAAAATATGTCTACCAAATTTTGAAACATTCGGTGCAATACTTTTATTTTTAAAAAATTCACAAAAATAAGCCTTTTTTTAGTTGATCAGACTAGTTGCGCCTTTTTAACCTTAAATACTTTTTACAATTTGAGTGTATTAGATTTTTTCACGATGATAAAAGTGAAAATCTAGAAAAGAGTCAAGATTAAGGATTAGAAATTTACAAAATAATTAAATTATTAATTGCTTTTATTTCTTATAATTTGTTAACATAATTAATTTTAAATTAAATAAATAAATTTCAGCCTTATGAAAATACAAATTCAGCCTCATTACGTGATTTAAAATCGGCTCGACGTGATTCTCGACCAAATACCCCACCGCATTCACAGGGTCCATTAGAGAATGGACATGGACAATATCCGTTAGTATTAATTAATTAAAAACAATAAAATATAATTTTATATATATATATATTTGTCATTTTTTTTTTGTTTTTAGTAATCTGTGTTATATATGTAAAACATTTTGTCCATCAAATAAAATGGAATGGTTATTAACAAGTGCTGAACATATGAATTCACATGCAATGCATTTTCCTTGCCTTAAAGGAGGAAATGATTCAAGTTCAAATCGTGTATTAGCATGTAAGGATTGTGTTAATCATTTGGCACGTCAATGGGAAACAATGGATGCAGAACGTGTTCCTTTAGAGCATCGAAGGTATATGAAAAAAAAAATATAAATATAAAAGGAATAACGACTAAAGAAAATTTTGTTTTTGTTTTTTTTATATAGATATAACATTCCATCCCCAATGCTAACATCTGGTTCACCAAATAGTTCAAGACATGGTGGTATGGGTATAAATACACCACCATCAACACCATCAGTTTCATCAACACCGGCTAGTACTTCAATATATTGTTTTCTATGTGGTCTTCATTCTGATTTGACACTTGCCAGAGTTTTATATGCTAGTAAAGAAGTAAATATTTATATTATTTTTTTTTGTTAAATAATAAATAATTAATTTAATATTTTTAATTTTTAATTAGGGTTCAAGACCATATTTTTCACATTTGTTAGAACATAAATCACCACCAAATGCTGAACAATTAAGATCTGATTATTCAGCATTAGTTTGTACATTCTGTTATCATTCTTTGCTTAATCAATGGAGAAAGTATTATTTATTATTATTAATATTTAATATAAATATTAAAATTTATATTCCATTATATTGTTTTAGATATGAAGCACAAAATACAATTAGTCCAGCTGAAAGAAAATATAATTGGCATGATTATATTTGTCATTTATGTGGTATAACAACATATCGTAAACGTGTACGTGCTTTACCAATTCGTGAATTTCCATTTGTTGCAAATCGTAAAAGTGATGATGCTTTATTATTAGAAAATGGAGAATATGCTGTTGTTTGTTTAGACTGTTATGAAAGTCTTAGGTATTATATAAAAATAATTATTTTCATATTGTTTATTATTATTTCAAAATTAAGTTTAATTAACAACATAAATTTTAATATTTCATATGAAATATTCAAACTGTAAGTTTGTTGTTAAAAAGTTATTAAGTTTGTGGATTTGATTGAGTTAAGAGAATTACATACTTGATTTTTTTTTTTTATATTTAGCGAAATTATTGACCAAATTTTTGGCATCGATAAGTTATATGATTAGCAATCAAAAAGCCTGTGGATATACTGGAAGCGATTTTTGATTATGCAAATTATTTGGTGCCATAGATTTGTACGGCAAGTGTTGATCATTTGGGAAATTTCGCTAAACGCTTGAAATCGCGCAAATGTATGAACTCATTTGAATATGCTTTCATTATGCCTACAGCCTAAGGTTGCCTACAGAGTGCCGCCTTACAGCTGAGCTGACACCGATTTCCATTGCAAAGGTCTAATCTTTGGTAGGCTTGCACTCTAAATACTTTGAGCATATTCCTATTGATATACCACATCGATCAATAAGTCCCGGGACTAATAAAGAAAAAAACATTTTTTTAAAAAAAATTCATATTTATTCTTCAACATAGTTTCCCTCAAGAGCGATACACTGTTCCCAACGCTCTTCCAACTTTTCGATACCTCTTTTGTAGAATAATTTATCTTTTCCCTCAAAATAGGCATTTGTAGCAGCGATTACTTCTTCATTGGAACCATATCTTTGTCCCTGGAGCATCTTTTTAAGATCTGAAAAAAGTCAATAATCACTGGAGGCCAGATCTGGTGAATATGGTGGGTGCGAAAGCAATTCAAACTTCAATTCGACAATTTTTTCATTGTTTTGAATGATCTGTGACAAGGTGCATTGTCTTGGTGAAAAAGCAATTTTTTCTTAGCCATTTGACGTCTTTTGGCAACACATTCTTTTTTCAATCGCTCCAATTCAGCCATGTAATATTCGCTGTTGATGGTATTACCCTTTTCAAGGTAGTCGATGAATATAATACCATGCACATCCCAAAATACGGAAGCCATAACCTTGCCAGCTGATTGTTGGGCTTTTGTCCGCTTCGAACGGCTTTCATGGCTTGCCTTCCACTCAGCTGAGGATCGTTTCGACTCTGGTGTATAGTGGTGGACCCAAGTTTCATCCATCGTTACATACCGCATGAAAAAATCCCTTTTATTGCATCTAAACAGCTCCAAACATTTCTTTGAATAGCTCACGCGTTGTTGTTTTTGCTCAGGTGTAAGCAAACGCGGTACCCACTTAGAAAACAGCTTGCGCATGCCCAAATGTTCATTCAAAAATGTGCAAATCGACCCATAAGATATCTCTATGGCCTCTGCTAACTCGCGTACTTTCACTTTTCGATTTTCCAACACGATGTCCAGAACTTTTTTTCTATTTTCTGGTACAACAGCGTCATTTGGACGTCCAGGACGTTCATCATCATCGGTGTTGGTACGGCCGCGTTTAAAATCAGCGTACCACCGACAAATGGTTGTTTTCGATGGAGCAGAGTCCGGATAACGTTTTTCAAGCCATTCCTGACATTGAACAGTATTTTTTTTCATTAAAAAGCAATGATAGATACACGGAATTGTTTTGAATCCATAGTTTTAAAAATATCAAAAATAGCGTCACTAAAAGCACTGTAACTCACATACAAATAGTTAGATTGTCATGAAATGTTGACAGTATACCTTTGACACTTGGTACGTTCTAGAAATCTTATGTATATTAAATTAGCAGTGCCATCTGTTTTTCAGTCCCGGGACTTATTGATCGATGTGTTACCTATAACGACTTTATAGTCTTCGGTATAAAAATCGGCGTCAGCTCGGCTGTAAGCCGGCACTTTGAAGGCAGCCTAAGAATTAAAGCCTAAAAGTCTTTATATATATATATTTACTGGAATTATCTCATATTTAGAGAATTTATCAACACTTGCACTCGAATATATGACGTTAAGTTACTTAACGTTGCTTCTGCAATGATTATACCCTAACGGTTTGGTTTTTTTTTATAATATTTTTGTGGAATTTTATTTTTTTACTTGTAAAATGACATGATTGAAAGATAAAATAAGGAAACTAATTTAAATTTTCTTTATTTTATGCTAAACATTTTTTTTGTGTATACATTTTTTATCTGAGTTTTCTTACAGTTTTGTTATCTCACCGTGGTGAGAGTCTTTTTCTCTGCTCAATCATTGTTGTTCGCCATTTGTTAGTACAACCTGGAAATTCTTTTAGGTACTAAGTTTCTGTTGGCTTTGACTGAGCAGACGGAAAATCTTGTTTTTAATGTAAAAAATAGACTGATACTCAAACTGCTGGATTTAGCTTGTTTTCCAGCTTGTTACGCCTGACGGTCTTTCAGTGCTGGTATGGCCTCTAGTTAGTATAAAAAACTCGGGGCGTGTAGCTACATTATCTTGAATTTTTTTTTGATTCCTTCATGCTCAGGCGCGTTGGGAACGCTCTTCACGGTCTCTTTAACTAAAAAAATTATCCATTGTTGTGGGGTTTAAAAACAAACCCTGATGGTTTTAAATTTTCCCTTTTTATCTATTTTTGATGAAGCAAATAACTTCGTGTCGTAGTTTGCTGATGTAAAAACAATTATTCCAAATATTATATCAACTTTTGGTTGGAGTTGATGGGTCTAATTTACTATCGGGAAAATGAAGAACTAAATGTTTTAAAAGGAAAAAAAACAAAATTACATTTACTATAACCAAATTTTCTTATATTTGGGCTTTTTTTTTTTAGAAGTTGTTTATAAAGCCTAGGCCAGAATCCAACGGTTTTGATTACTCTTTGAATTTATACCAAAATTATACAGCTCTTCAAAAAACTATACACTACAGATATGTCCTGAATAGGTCTAAAAAATATAAAGAGATTAATTTGAACATTTCTCGACTTAAGAAAAGGGATGGTGTTGCTTTTTGAGATAAGTTTTTGATTCAGTTTTTGTTGGTATGATTTAATATTTAGCATTTTTGCATTTACCAGTTTCAAGGTAGTTTATATTAAATTTAAGAGAATTATGCTCGCTAGTTTCCCAAAAAATTATTATTTTGCATTTGAAAAAAGTTTATTTACTTTTAGCATAAAAATAAAAGGATCTGAAAATAATATTTTGGAAAATTTGGAGCATTAAGTCTACCACGTTTATTTTGAATTGTTCTGCTACAAAATCTATTATCAGCTTAATCCATGTAGTGCTGTGAGTGTTATGTAAAATCAACCATTTCGAGTACAGTAAGGTTATAAATTGAATAGTAGAAATTAATTCTATTAAATACTGCGTAAATTTTGGATAATAAGTTTTTTATCTAAGTAAAATGGATACGTGATCAAATTTAGCCAATTTGAGTAGTTTGGGTGCCCCTAATGTAAGAGGTATAAAACCTTGTGAATATTTTTCTTATTTTATTTTTTGTAGTAGCTTAGAATCGAAGATATACTTATTTATTTTATCTGTTGTACAAATATGTTGAGATTTTTATCCAGATTTGAGATATTATTCAAGCTCTAACCATTATTCCTTTCTTTCAAGGGCAAGTTATAAAAGAGAAATCTCTTCCTCATTTTGACTTTATCCCTCTCAAACTAAAGATTAGTTGTATTGGCGTATCTTTTAGCACATAATTTAATCTGGTTTGCTGTGATATTTGGTTTATTGTCAAAATGAACGAACTTTGTGTTATTTAATTACTAGGAAGGTAGGAAGCACCACTCTGTCTGGTTTTTTTAAATATTTTATCCATAATTTAACATTTAAGCCCTTGGAAGACCAAATGATTTCCTAAATCTCTAAAAATGTGTCCTGTTTGTTTAGTTTTTAAACATTATCAAATTTCTAAACTTAATTTTTATCTTACTAAATAGATTAGTAAATTACTAGAAAATTTTAAGCTAAATTTTTGAAATATTAAAAAAAAAAATTAGATTTGTTAGTTTAATATTTTGCCACATTAACGAATATTTTTTTGAAATTTAATTTCTGGTAAGAACGTTAACATTTAAATTTAAACACATTCCAAAACTGTTATTCAAACTGGTCTTATTTTGCAGCATTATCTAATGGCTAACTAACATTTCAAGACAGGCAACTGCACTAATTCCCGTACGAAAATATGAGATCATATAATGAAAATGTCACAATATGTGTCATAATTATAAATATTAAATCATTTAATTGAGCTAAAATAGAGTTTTAAAAATATTTTAGTTAATTAGTTTAAGAACAAAAAGACAAAATAATTGGCTGGAAAGAAACCCTTATTTTTTTAGCAATTTTTCTCATAGATATTTTTAAGTTAAATATAATTAAAAATTTTGCAAGTTCTTAAATAACTTTTCAATTACATTCTGTAAAATTTTTGTATGAAAATATTTAGAAATAAGCCGGTGATAAAGCATTTAACAAGTCATCTTTCAGAAAAGTCAATTAATGGTGATCACAATATCTCAGCCTAGAATTATTATAAATCAGAAAACCAAACATAAGTTTTTACCCCTGCCAACGATCTTTTCTTAATTGATTTTGGTATTTTTATATTTTTTGTGTTCGTTTAAAGTCAAAACAGTGATTTCTAACGAAAAATTGCCGTTTTCCCCTTTAGAAGGTTACTCTAAATAGTATAAAGAATAAAAAAAAGACGTCGTTTGAGGGAGTTATTTTATGTTTAGAAAGTAAGTGTAAAATTTCAAATGATTTGGTACAAAAATTTTTCAATGCTGATGATTACCGAATTTTAAAAGGTCGTTTCGAGAAGAATGCTTTTAAAATTTTAAAGTCTGGAAAATTCAAAAAATGTGAATAGATGTAAATTTTAATAACAACTATGACTTTCGAGCCGATTTTCTTAAAATTTTTAAACATTTTTAAAGAGTGTTATCCAATAAGAACAAAATTGCAAATGTTATAATCCCTTAACACGCCTTTAAACTCATGAATAATTGTGTAATAAAATTTGAAATCTATATTGTTAACTACTTTAAATATAAATTAAAATGACGTTAAATCTGTAGAAAAAATTTTGTAGGCCCCTGAAAAATACAAACAAATGTTTTTTCAAATATATTTGTAAAAAGTCGCAAGACTAGTGAACCTGTGCTCAAATTCATTCTTTAAATGTTTTTGTATATCAAACTGAAATATTGCAGAAATATTTAATCTCAGCTTTTTAACATTCATGGAAACATTGCGATCAGATAAGAAATAATTTTATGCGCTCTCGGGATACATATATTAAGACCGTTTATGACAGGAAATATTTAAATATTTAATGTTTTTCAACATAATTTATTTTAATAATTTAATTTTAGTTAAACTGTTGTGAAAAGACACCACAACAATTTTTTATTTATTGAACACAAATTAGAACATATTTATAAAACAAAAGTTTAATTGTCAAATGGAATTAGAAAATGTTTTCTTTGCCATTTGAAATTTTGTGAAATAGAACTAAGTGTTCTTTAACTTCCACTTTCATCTCCTTAAAAGTACGTATTCATAACTCAAGAGAGATTAACCGTTGGGTATTGCTTCAAAAAAAAATCTTCGAAATTTCTCCTTGCATTTCATTTCTCTGATCTAAATAGAACTAATATCCTTATTAATATTCAAATATTGGATTGCGTAAATATTTTTGGAATCATTATGCTAATTATTATTATTATTATTAAATTATATAAAAATAATTTTATAGACAACAAGCAGCCCAATATGATCGTGTTGGTGTTCCTATATCACGTCGTGGTTATAATTGGGTACCACAGCCTCCACCACCTGAAGATAGTCCCGATGTTACTGTAGCTAGATTACCATGTGGAGAAAGATCTGATAAAACTGTAAACATAAAATCAATACGATATTTATTTATTGTGAAAATAATTATAAAAATTATTATTTTTTAGGTGAATTCTTCGCTAAGATCAATACCAAATAAGAAAAATGCATCACCAAAACAATATAATAATGAAAAACAAAGAGATTCGGGTAAGTTTTGTCTTTTTTTTTTTTTTTTACTTTTGATTGGTTTGAAAAAAAAAAGTTATAATTTCAAGAAATAATGATTGTTAGATATTTTAATAGAATTTACTTGTTTTTTTTAGCGTGTTATTAAATTATTGTTCCGTGAAGCTATTAAATTTCATGGTTGATTAGACTTTTTATTTTTTATAATATCAAGTGAGCATTTTTTGTTTTTAGTAAAGGAGGGTGCAAAAATGATACACTCTAGAATTAAAATAATAGACAATCAATAAAGTTCGACTATTACCACAAGAAAAAGAACAATTTGATGTTTAATGTTTAGCTATAAATTTTTATTTTTCGTCTTCAAAGATATTTAGCACAGTTATTCGTTTGAGTTGTTAGCATAATTTCTTTTTAATATGAATATTCATATGATTCAGTTAAAATTTTAAATACTTGACAAACTAAATTTAGTTTATTTCATTGTTGTAATTACAAGAAAAAGTAAGGCACAAATATGCCTTGATTTAAGGGGCACAACTAATGTGACCATCTAAGAAAAAGGGTGATTTTTGTGAATTTGTTCAATTAAAAAAGTATTGCACTTAATATTTTAAAATTTGGTAGATATATTTTTACATAAATAAAGAATACAATGTAATTCGTTCCTCACACCCAGAGTACCCAAAATCAAAAAATAACCAAAAAGATCGGTAAACTGAAAGATATTTCCAATGCAATGAACTAGGATTTGAAGAAAAAAATTAAAATGCCACACAATGGCAGATTGTAGAAATAACAAGTTGAAATTTTGCTTAAAAAAATCTGATAGTTTTTGGCCTGGCAAAATTTTATTTTTTATCCAATCATAAAACTGGAGGATCATTGTATGGAGGAACAAATACAAAATATACTGAAACAAGAATCAAATTTATCGGATGATTTGTTGTCGACTTACAGCTGCAGTAAATTTGAAAAATGCAGTTTTGAGAAAAATGACTTTCCTTTCTAACAAAGAAGAAGCTGCTCTTTAGAAGGATGTAATTGTTTGATTAAAACTTAAGGTTTTTTCTTACTTTCCTGAAAACATTAAAAGGCTCAAAAAGCATATTTTAAATTTGTGTTTATATTATTAGAATTAAATGACTGTTTCTAGTGCTGAATTCAGTAATTTAGGAGCCTTGATACAAGTTTTTAGCGATTAATTGGATAAAAATTTGCTATCTAATTTGACCATAAATAACGTGTGCTTCTTTGTTTTAAATTTAAATATGATACTATCCATCAAAGTTTAATCAGAAGTTGTTTTGATGTCTACTGTTACTGTTGATTCTTTGATTTTTATGAGATTTTTTTAAATGAGAGATACCCAAAAACAAGAATATTACGTTGCATATTGTTTTTATAAGCCGAATACAATTATAAGTAATTTTTTTATTTTGAGAATAATTTTAAAATTATTTTCCAGGGTGGGTAATATTATTTGTTTTAAAACTTTTGTAAAAGTTTGGGCTGATATCCATTTAAGTAAATTTAGATTTTTAACTATCTACAATGTGTATCTGTTTTTTAACGTTTAGTTATCCAGACACATAGACAAGTTGACAGATTTAATACTCGCTGTTTACATACGTTTTTAGATTAAGGACCTTTATGAGTCGTTTCTTTCAAATATTTATTTCTTTTATTTATTTTTTCGGGAAACATAAAAATAATGTTGGAAATTTAAGTGAGAAAAAATTTTTAAGTTTCAAATAAATTTTTGGTGAAACAAATAAAAATTATAAAAGTTACAAGCAATCAAATTTCTTTTCAACCTCTTTAGATATCACGCAATTTCACATTTAATTATTTTATAGTGAAATAAACTTTGTTTTTAATATTCAACGTTAAAAATAAATTTTCTTTTAAGCCCAAATTCACTCCAATCGTTTATAAAAACTAAAACGTTATCTGGCATTGAGTGAAAAAGAAGCATCAAAATTTTCCGACCACACCGAAATTCCTCAAATAAACGATTTTCTGTAAAAATTTACAATTTTCAAGCAAAACGATAATTAATTGAAATATATATTTTAAAACTGTTTCAATATTTTATGGTTTTAGTGATTTAAAAACTCAATTTGCATAGAATCCAGCCATTTAACGTGGCAGTTAACAATAAGTCTTTCCTTTTAACCGCTCGATAGGGAAAATAAAATTAATTTTTTTTTTGTTAGAGACGACATTTATTTGTGAATGTTAAAGCCTTTTACCGTCTACAGAATTGGGATTCGATTTGGATGAGTACGAAAAACTCCAAATTTTGACATATGGGAAATATATCAAAATCCGATTTTCTCGCTAACTTCTCACCGAAACAGAATCCAATTTATGGTTAAATGATACTAAAAAACTAATTGTGAAGTTTTTGAGTTTTTTACTGTGTTTTTCTAGAGATTGAATCTATTACAGAAAGTTCAATTGTTTTAAATTTATTACTACTTCTATTTAACAGCAAAAGAGAAAGATTTTAAGTTGAGAGTTAGACAATTAAATTATTATGATAAGCTTGTAACGCTTTTTTTCTTCTTTTTGTTTACATAAAACCACCCCAATTTTAAGACGAAGTATTTAGCTACACTGATAAAACATAATTATGTGATAGGATCACTTATTTGAATAATACATTAACTAATTCAAATATAAACTCATTCACCCCCTTTTTATTATCAACCAAACGAAAAAAAAGAAAAAATTAAAGAAAAAGAAGATAGAAAAACCAACAACAAGAAATCCATTAAACCATGCCCTTAATTATTCTAAAGCGATACAATTTGGGTAGATCCCTTGGGAATAAACAAATTGCCACTTAAAATAATTCTTCCCCTTCAATATTTTTGTTTGTTACTATTTTACTGCATTATATATAGTTATAGCATTCAATTAATGTAAGAACACTTTTCGTATATCCTTTTCTATTCTTTTATATAATTCTTTTATTATTTTGTGACTTCATAGGGTATACTAAACTATTGTGTTTTACTGTTTATATCTAAAACGGACCACAATAATAGGGTGAAATAATGTTAACATCTAGAACAATATTTTAATATATATATATTGGAAGTGAGTGAAAAGATAAACTAAAAATGGTCTCAGTTGATAATTTTAAAGGTTTTAATTTATTTTTATCTTTTGAAGGTTAGTTTTTGAGTTAATTTTTTTATTAAATTTTTCTATTTTAGTATTTTCTTTTTAGTTTTAATATCGTTGCATTAAAAAATTATTGTTGTTGTTTTTTTCCTTTTAGATTACGGTTTTTTGTGTATATTACTGGGCCTGAAATTATAAAAAATAATTAAACAGTAAACTTTAAACAATAAACGTAGAATAATAGTCAAAATTATCTATTGGAAGCATTCGGTTTTATTTCATATAAACCTAAGAACGTGCTCCTTGAGTAATCTCTAATTAATGTCAGTTTTCTTCATAAGACACGATTTTTGTCCTTAATAACATTTAATTTCTAAGAACTTTCTCTCTAATCGTTTCATATCGTATCGATAGCTTGATTCGAAGCTGCCTAGCCATACGGTTCGGGATGGTGCATATATAATTTGGGGAATGTTAAGCCAAAAGAATCAGGGGGAATAGCTTAAAACCTAAGATTAAAAATAAAAATAGATATAAGAGAGGTGTTTTGAAGAATAGTGTTTTTGCGGAATCAATCTAACGTGTAAATCGATATCTACCTGGAGACAACTGTTCAATCAGTTTAAACACATAAACTGTAGCATAAATTTATTCACAACAAATTCATTGAGGAAAAATTTCTATCCCGGGATCTCGTTTTCACAGTTATCCCAGTTATCTACAGGGTCGGCCATATTCGACGAAAAGATGTTTTTTTTTTAAAATATTTAGATTTAACGCCTCCTGATTTTTTTTTGTGGCGCTACTTAAAATCAAAAGTTTTTATCAATAAGCCAAAGACCCTAGAATAGCTGAAAAACAACATCCGCCAGGAAATAGCTGCCATTCCGGCGGAAATGCTAGATAAAACCATGAAAAACGCTGAAAAAAGGGCATTTCTCGCAGTACAGGCTCAAGGTGGTCATTTAAGGGATATCATATTCAAAAAGTAATGTAAACAAATCTCCTTGAACCCAATTAAATGATTTTAAACATTAACAGTAAAAAATGAGTTTTTTTCCATGATATTTTCAAAAAAAACATCTTTTCGTCGAATATGGCCGACCCTGTAGATCTTTCTATTAGCTCAAATAAAAATCAAGAATGATTAAAAAGATAAATTGATAATTTTTTTTGTACAACTTGGTCTAACAAGGAGAGACAGCAGGTTATAGCCTGAAATTGTGTAAAATATTACGCAATATGCTTACAAGTAAATATGTAATCTTTCAACTATTCTCAGTGGTGAAAAACTGCTCTTAACATGAGTGGTAGAAACCTTAAGAGGGGATGGTTCAGTGTTATATTAATATTTAAGTCCTTAAAAATGTTTTGCATAATTTCAATTTGATCTAGTGAGTGATAATTATGGGTTTTACAATGATAGATAAGTCGGGTTTTTAAGGTGAAAAATCAGAATTTTGGGTTCCCAAGGCTGGCTACTCAAAATTGAGAAATCGAAAAAAAACAATCCCCTCGTCATTACCACCGAAAAAAATCCCTAATAAACTTTGACATGTTGGTTTTGGACGATTCTGTTACTGAATAATAATTTTGAAATATAGCCAAAATAAATTCTTGGAAACATGCCTTTTTTGCCTTTTTTGTTATTATTTTTTAACACATTTTTTTTATTTTCTGTCCTTATAAATATATAAATTTGCGATCGAATTGAAATGTCAATCACAGTATTTTTTGTTACTAGTATTAAATTATGTAGACACAGTCAAACAATTCTCTGACGTCAGAGGCATTCCTAATTGAAGAAGATTTCACCATTAGGTCCTTGTCCCTGAAAAATGTAGCAAAAACAACTAAAATTGAAAAATAATTAATTTTTTAATTAATCAATTCCATTATTAATATTTCTAATTTAGTAAATATTTGAAATAGATTAGAAATTTTTTGTTATTTGTTTCTTTTGCTTTAAAAAATACTTAAAATTTGAAATATTACAAAAAAACAACAACAAAAATTTCTACTTCAAATAAGAAAACAAAAAAAAAATTAACATACTATATCCACAATTTATTCCCCACAATTTAAGTCATCTCATATATCCCTTATCCAAGCTGGAAATGATTGCATTCATTTCATTCATTTAGAAAAGAAAAATCAACACAAAAAACAAAAGGAAAAAACAAGTGACAGAAAAAGAAGAAATAAAATTTTTCTTATGCGCTGACATACAATTTCCTTGAATTTCGGATATAAAAATCCACAAAACTACAACAACAACAACAAAAAAACCCAAGTGAAAAGGAAATAGTTCAATGGAAGGTAATAAAAAATATAAAAAGAGTAAAAGAAAAGTTATATAAATAATAACATAAAACCAATATCAAAGAGTGAGACAAATCTAATGATAACTTGAAACGCATGCATTATAATGCATATCCTTTTAAACATTACTTATATATATATTTTTATAAAGTAGTCCTTTTTCAACTGGATAACTGTGAAAAGTCCTTTTAGCTGTTTGTAAATTTTTAGTGTGGTTTTTTGTTTTTTTTTTTTTATTATTATTTTTAGAGCACATTTGTGCATATTTTTGATTTTGATTGAAAAATATTTTTACTAAATATAAAAATTATTGTCTCCTTTTTTGGGTTTCTATTTACTTTTTAGTCAATGCGCCTGTTTCAATGTTAACCAAAAGAGTATTGTTACCTTTTTGTTTTTGTTTTTATTTGTTTTTTCTTTGCTTATTTGTTAGGGTTTTATTAGTGTTTATTCTTAAATATATATATATATAGTCCTTTGAACAATAGATATATATATATATAAAACAGGAAAACATCTATAATAGTATCCTAAAATTATATTTATGTATTATATATATCCTCTTATTTTGTAATATATGAAACGGTATATATATCCTTATAATAAATATATATAATACTGAATTTTAAGGAAGTGAAATATATGTTTGAGTGATGATTGGCAGTGTATTTAAATGTTTTCATGTCCATGTCAAAATGTCGTCATAATGATTGATTACAAATAATGAAATTCATCAAATGTGATAAATTATTTTTGTAGATGTTTTATATACAATTAAACTATGTGTAAAATATAAAGGACAAATAAAGAAGATTGTATACATATTTCAAGCGCCAAACAGTTATAAATAATGGTGTAAATATATAAAAATATGCGAATTAAATATTACAATTACAAGTTTATGTGTCTAATTTATTTATAGAGAGGGTGTATATTAGTGGTAAGGATTATCAAAGTCGGTTTATCCTTTGTTTAGATATTAGTTCATATATATATATATGCATATAACTGTATAATCGCGAACGCGGAAATATCCTTAGTGTGTTGGGATACGGTGTCTATATATATGTATATATACATAATATATTTTTTTTTCTTAATTTTTTTCGATTTCTTTTTCTTTCTATGCTCCCTCTTCTTTTTGGTTTTGTTTTTGTTTATTTTTCTTTCGTTTTTTATATATATGCATGTTATTCGATCGATGTGGTCGCGAAGGGTTGTTTTAGATTCATTTTTGCAATGATATTTTATACTCATCCATAGAGAGAGAGTATCATATCATATAAAGATAATTATTTATTTTAAATTGATTCCTTTTATTGAATAAAAAACAAATATATATATATATATATGGATCATAATAATTAAAATGAAAACAAAATAATAATTTTAATAAAAATGAATATTTTTATATTTATTATTTATTAAATAATATTAAACTGTGAATTGATTCAATAAATAATTAGTGTTATTTGTGTCGAATATGTAATTAAGGATATTTATATGTTTATATATATATATATATATATGTGAAGAAAATTCAGTTTGAAAACGGAAAATGGATAATTATAGAGTGAGTGAATATAAAATTTTATGACTAGAAAATTAAGAACGACAATAAAAACTTAGTATTTAGTTTTTTTTTTTTTTTTTGCTGTCCATAAAAAAAGGATAGCTGTGAATTAAAAACATCTGTCGTTTAGAAAATTTTTAAATTGTTATTATAGATAATTATTTATTTCCTGAAGGATGTAATTATTGCTTTTTTTTTGTGTACTATCTTATATTTTTTGTTGTTTTTTTTTCATGGTGATTATAAAAATTTTTATGTGAAATTTCCTACTGCTTATTTTAGATTAAAACCTTAAAATTAAATTATGTTCTTAAAAGAAATTTCTTTAAAGTTAGTAGGTGCCTAAAAGTGATTTTACTTTTAGTTAAAATTAAGTGTAAACATTTTTAATATATTTTTCTAATAAAAATAAGTTATGGAATGGATACCAAGAGGATTACCAAATATTCAAGCTCCGATACCAATTTGTGGTAAGATTTCCTTGTAAAAAAAAATATGAAAAGGAAATAATATAATTAGAAATATTTTTTTTTGGAATTATTTCTTTTTTAAAATAGTTTACAGATTAGAAATTACAAAAATAAAATCTGTTTAATACTTTGCGGACGACGGTTTGTTCGACCCAGATAGGTAGCAGGACGAGGCATTTTTTGTAAATATATTAAGTGACTTAAATATAAATTATTGCATAAAAATTTTTTATTTCGACTCTTTATCTATCTTTGAAACTATATCTTTACAATAATAATATTTGTAACTTGGCTTTGTGTGATAATTCATAAAGCATTCACCAAGAACATATTAAAATGGTTCAAAGGTTCTCCCACATCGGAGAGTACCTGTGGTTCTGCAAATATTTCGCTCTGTATTAATTTTATACTGAATGATACTTCCTTAAATTCGTCACAAATTGTCCATTTCAATTTATCGGAGATTTCTGGGGCATCACTATCATTTTCGGATTCGCTCTCAATTACTCTGATATTTCGAGTTCTTACGTCTACTACTACAACATCACCTTCATCGTTTGATTAACTTTTCGTCACGAACCGTATCAAAACAAAATTCGTCTTCACTAAGGCTGAGTTAATTTGTGAAATCCATTTTCATAGGCATTCATACAAAATCACGAACAAAATTCCTCTAATGCTGACGCCGTGCTCGTCAATAAGTTTCAACTAATTTTGAGTATCACGCATCGTATAAAAGAACCCAATAGTGTGGTTGGAGATAAAAAAAATTTATATATACACCGAATGGCGCCTCTCACTCCACACACACTTCGCGCTACACGAAACTTCATGATGACGACTGAGAATCGCCTCTCGTCCGCAAAGAGTTTAAAAATTTGGTCAGAATTTCAATATGAAATTGAGGAAACACTCGATTTATCAATATTTCCGTGAAATAAGAAATAAGTTTATACGAAACACTTTCCTTATATCTTTTTTATATTTAATATTGGGTTAAATGCAATTTCGCTTAAAATTTACAAAAAAATCAACAACAGCAAAATATCCCAAGCTAATTTTTTTTTTATTTTACTTACGTTTTGTTCCTTTCTTGATTCTTTAGTCTTAATAATTTTGAGTGATTTTTTATAGTTGGTGATTTTATGTGGATTAAATCGTACAGACATCTTCCTTAGATTTAAATGGTCGGTCAAAATGTGATGAATTGAATTTATGGACGTATTCAATTCTATTTTCATGAATATTTCGGCTCATTTCTGATAAATTCACGCACTTTTACGTTATTATTTTCTGTAATAATGATTTTTGTAGGACCTGGATGTTCGTCATCCTCACGACCTTTTTTGAACTGCCTTAAATCATCATAATAATTATCATCATAAACTTCTTTCATCAAATAAAATGTTAAAAGTTTAACCGAGTATTAAAATAGAACATAATGTTTGCTTTTTGTTTCGAAGTTCGTTTTTAGCCCGATGATATAAACATAATGTCACTTTTAGCGCAATATTTTGTTGTCAGCTAAACCAAATGTTAAAAAGTTTTGACAGGAGTTTTTTCTCTTTGACTACGATTAGGCTATGTCCAAGCTACTTTTAAATTCTGTGACTTGGCTAATATCTTAAAAACTACTTTAAATTTTCATAAAATATTTTTATGAGTTTCTTTTTTACTTTTTAGAAAATGTAAAAAACGAAAAAACTAAAACTTTATGAAATATTTATTGAATTTTTGTCCTGTGGGTATGTGTTATAAAAAAACAGCTATTAAAATCTTTATAACTTTTTAATAGTTAATGTTAATAAATGTTCAAAATTAAGCAAACATCTGTGCCTACAGCTTGAATTGTAAAATATTATTTTGTTACAATTAAAAAATATATCTGAATATTGAATTTAAAAAACCAAACAAAAATTTGTTCTTTGTAGTTTTCAGTTAAAAATTTACTAAAAAAAGTTTTCGATGTGTTTTAAATGTGTATTTAATTAATCTAAATGATTTTTTGTATTGCTATCCTTTAGAAAATTTTTGTTATTTTATTGTTTCGTATTGTAAAAATTTTTAGCTAAAAAAAATTTATATTTCTGTTTTTCGTTTTGATATTTTTCCCCTTTTCTAATAGTATCAAAATGAAAATCGACTCCTTTAACCTCAATGAAAATGTTTAACCCTCTCTATAAGCTGTTAAATGGAAATCAATAGCTGCTCTACCCCATTCTAACTAATGCCTTATATAGATGAGAAAGACTTCTTTTTAAGTGGTTTAACAAACCAAAAGAGAAAGGGTTTAATTTTATAGCTTGCCATAAAACTGAAAATAAGTGATGACAAATTTTATGGACACCATTTTCTTTAGAGGGTTGGATTTATTTTTTTTTTGTTGCTTTCTTCTTTTTCTTTTTAGTTATTTTGCTTTTCTTCTATTTGTATAAAAAAAATATAAAAAAAAAAACAAAATCTAAAGTTTAAGCTATTTAGTGAATATAAATATCGTTCGTTTTTTTGTCGTTTTTTTTCTTTAGTAAAAAGAAATCTGGCTTAAAGAATTTTTTTTTTGATTATAGGATCAAAAAACTTGCTAAATAGAGTTTTTAGATATCACAATACACCAAGGGTTATAGATATAATGGAATTTTGTTTTATACTTTTTGGAATTAATAAGGAAGATTAGTTACTTGAGATTATTTTTGGTCTCCCCTTTTATTCA
The DNA here is from genome assembly GCA_947359355.1 of Acrocera orbiculus. NCBI lineage: Eukaryota > Metazoa > Arthropoda > Insecta > Diptera > Acroceridae > Acrocera > Acrocera orbiculus. The sequence continues at coordinate 8,323,224 of OX375758.1, forward strand.
TATGACTTGAGAATGTTTCCTTTAAAGATTTGTTGAGTTTTTATTTATTTATTATCATAATCAAATTTTATTTATTATCCTTGAATTAATTTCCATTTGATTTTTTTAATATGATTTCTTTTATTTATTATTAATTTATGTATTATTTCTATAGTAAACTTTTATGGTTATTGTTTTTGTTGTAAACACATTTATCACATTTTGTGTTCTTTTTTCTCATATAGTAAAAACAAAAAAATTATTAAATGATGAATGTGAGTATGTATTGCTTTTGAGAAAGTTTTGTTTAAGTTGGGATATTTTTAAAATTTATTTACAAACGAAATTTTATATGGAAATTTTAGTATAAAATAAAATTAAGAATGAAATTATTCAAAAAACAAAGCTCATATCTTTGAGATATTAAACATTGACCAATAAAGCTCCAGGTTTACACATAAAAATACAATTTTTATGGACAAAATTTGACTTTATTCATCATTATATTCTCCTTTAAGCTGAATAAATTCATTTTAGCGCTTTTCTAACTTTTCTATACTGGCTGTGAAGAGAAATTTATTTATTGCTTTAAAATAGCTTTTATATTACGTTTACAGTGGCCAAATACTAGGCAAGAATTTTGCTCCATATACAAAAAAGGGATGTTTATACTGGGCCCTAGTATTCTTAGATTAGTACAACTTTCATCTGTCAAAAATTAACAAATTGTTTGTCTTTGTAAGCAGTGTTTAACATTATATTTACAGTTAGATTTAATCTAATTTTCAAATTTTATCACTATTAAATAATTCCCGAAAGGGCGAGAATTCGAAAAATTACTCAAAATTTCCTCTCTGCGTTATAACTTTTAATTTAGTTTCCTTGTGAGAAATATTAAAGATCTCCCATAAAAAATGTGAACAGTTTTTAGTCATTATAGTGGTCAGATGTAGCAAACATGGTGGTTGTGAAAGCAAATCAAATCTCATTTTGTGTAATTTAGTAATCATTTTAGCAATGATTTTTGGAATTACATATTATTGTCTTAGTCAAAAAACGTTTTTTCTTCTTCTTCTCCTTTATCAAAGATCATTTTCTTGATGATTTCTACCGAACGACTAAAGGATCGCGGTTAATGATTTTTCTTTTCTCAATATATTCGATGAATAGAATACCATTTAACATCCCAAAATATAGATGCCATAACCTTTCCCAGTAGGGAAAGTAGCCTTTAGTTCTTGAATGAAAGATAGCTACTTTTCAATCATAATGGCTACTTTTTTCGAGGAAAATATCAATGAATTTTTTTAACAAATGGCCGCAAAAGTCGCCTTCATGGCGATTTCCTGCATGAAAATGTGACTGAAAAGTAGCTATGATGGCTACTTTCAGGATGCTGCATCAATGAATATTTCACAAGTGAACTTTTCAACATGTTTCATACATTATAATTAATTAATGAGAAACTCACTGATGAGTAATTTCCCTACTGGGTTTTCATTTGACTTTTACGTTGTTGATTGCTTTAACCGGGCGGGACGTCAAATGTAAACAATATCGGGTTCGGGTAGGACATATGAATACGTCCTTGAAATATATTTAGTACTTAAGAACCATTGCTTTTCTGCACCATTTCCCTTCACTACACATTCTGGAAAAACTTTAGATGTTCCCCCCAAAAAGTTTCTTTTTGTTTTATCTTCAGAAGTTTTCAGATATGCTGCTTAATTAAAAAGGTTATAACAGGTTATACCCTTTCTTAACAGGCGCTATGTACAATCTTGTAGTCTTCCATACAAAAAAATCGGTTCTTAACAAGCAAATTCTGTACATGACGACAAAAGAAACATGGCGTCTAAATCTCAAAACATATGATGTGAAATGTCAAATTAGATGACACAGGTTGTTAAATTTTTTAAAAGTGTTTATACTAAAAACATTAAGAAATTTCAATTTATTTTGGTAAATTGTTTTAAAAAGTTAAGCAATGAATATTTGTGAAGTAAACCGAGCTATAGATACACGAAACAGGAGGATCCAATAAGAAAAAGTTCACAATAGATGTAAATTTTCTGTGTATACAGACTTTAAAAGGCTGTAGTTATTACACATTTCCAACCTTCTATGTACACAGTTCTCCATACAAAAGTGGCTTTCTGTGTAGTTAGAAAGTGTGTACATCCGCCTGTTAAGAAAGGATATTAAATGACTCTTTTTTGGTTAATCATTATTTGACTAACTGTTAATTTGATAGCAAGGTGTAATTGTGGATATATAAATTTCATACATTTGTTACATTCTAACGTAAAAAATCCTTTTTGTTGCAATTTGAATCGTTGAATTATCGAAGAGTTTGAGAGCATTTGAGTGAATAAGGCCTCCACATTTAATATCAGATTTCCCTATGCTTTTGGATATTTTTAAAATTTCATCCTTCTTTTAGCTTCGTTTTATATCTGATTATAATCATTTTGTTGAGTTTTATAACATTTTCAAGTGTCAAAATATGACCAGGATGAAAATTAAACTAACTAACAAACCAACAGTTCCAAGGTTGCTTTTGATGGAGCAAGTTCTGAATAAAACGTTTTAAACCAAAATTTTACTATAGGAACATTTTATACCATCAAAAATAAATGATAAAATAACACAAAAAAATCGTTGTAAAATTATCCTATTATAAAATATTCAAAGCTACAAAAACTGAATGACAACAAATTGAAACTGCGTGTCAAAAGTAAAATTAGACTTACTTTAACGGAACTGTTGCGACTGTTTTTCTAGCGTGGCTTGTATTGTGTCAGCTCTAAAGTTACTTTATTAAAGAATTCATTACTTTTATAATTATTTAAATATTTTTTTATAAATCTTTTCTCAATACTTTTCGTAATACGTTTTTTTTTTTTTTTACTTTTAATATCTTTACTGACAATAGAAACCAAATAAATATTATCTAATATGGTTAGACAGTGTAATTTTATTTTCATTTCTAAAAAAATAATGTAAATATTCTAATAAGATGAAATACCCACAGGGAAGAAAATAAAAAAACAAATCAAATTGTTTTTTCTTCCTTTTTACATACTCAAAAACATTTTCAGTATTCTGTCTTTTACTATTTACCATAAGCATCTTGGCAACTTTTTATGTAAAACTATTGCCATCCTGAAATATATTTTGTCTGATATAGTATATATGTATATATGTACATCTCATTATTTTTATCCTTTGTTCTTTAGTCTCTAATACTATTTGACTTTCATGAATAAAATTTCAAAAGAAAATAATTGTTTTGTTTTTTGTTTTCTACTATAAAATTACCACAAAAGAAAATTACTATAAAATATGAGAAAAACGAATGAAAAAAAAAAACTTTTTCATTCCCTTAAGAATTTTATATCCGCTTTTGTCTTTGTTTTTGGCTGTTGATTTTGTTTGGTACAAGTAACTACATTCTTAATCGTGATAATATTTACAGAAAAGTCGATGAAAATATCTACATATTTAACAGTTTAGCTTGTTTCTTACTATTTTGTTTTTATAGTTCAACTATCTTTGACTTCTTGTCTAAAAATTTGGGATAAAATTTCAGTAAAATGAGCTTCAAGATTTTTTTAAGACAAAAGATATATATAATTTTTAAAATGATGAGAGTTGATTTTTCTTTGCCATAATGTGGTCAAATATGAAGAAAATTAAAATTAATATAGCTAAGATATTCTTTTAGAGAAAAATAGAGAATACTGTCGTGCGTATAAAAAGGAAAAAAATTTCACTTTATTTGTGAAAATTTGAAATATTTTCTGTTGTAACATTTAAAGAATGACAACAAAAACTTAAACATCCTTTAGTTTTTTGGTTTGAATTTATATCCTTTTCGTTTTGTAAATTTCTTGAAGGGAAATATCATTTACATTGCCATGGCTAGTATTACTATAATAAACATTTTATATTGTAATTAAAATTGTTCTAGTTTTGTACTGTTTGCTACAATTTTTTTTATAATAATTTAAATTTTCATATAAAGAAAATTCTTAAAACTTTTTTTGTTAATAGGTTTTTTCCATTTATTTATCCTAGCACAAAAATTTAGTTATTAAAAGTATTCTTAAAATAAAATTTCCACCTTTTTTAGGGCTAGATTGTTCGTAAATTTGATCTGATACGACTTTTTGGTGGCTGAATCCAACATATCTTTTATTTGCCTTGTTTATGAAAGCAAATCTAATGTGGAATTCTGTCTCGGTGAGATGTTAGAATGAGAATGTCTTTTAACATATTTGCCATATGTCAAAATTGACTTTTTTTTTTTTGCATTCAAAAGTAACATTAAAATTTCAAGTGAAAATCTTAAATAGTTTCTATGTAACATTCTTCTAAAAAGCAGCTGCTCCTCTGTTAGAAAGGTACGTTACTTGTTTTTAAAGGATTTTTCTCAAAACTGAATTTTTTTAAATTCCTGCAGCTGTAACTCGATAACAAATCATCCGATAAATTTGATCCTTGTTCTATTATATTTTGTACTTGTTTCTTCAGCTTATGATTGGATAAAAAGGCCTAAAACAATCAAATTTTTTACTGATTAACAATTATGCTCCTCACAGATTTGTAAAACTTACATAATGAAAAATATTTATAAAATTTGATATATTCGAAACTAATTATATTAATATGAATATTTTTATTGATGTAATTTTAGTTCAACCAAAATCAGGACAAAAAAGATTAAATACTAGTCCATCTCCTTTACAACCGACTTCGCATCATATTTCTTCATCTACAGGAAATCAAATAGGTATTAATAATCATGTAGTAACATCAAATCATATTGGTGTCACTTCACCACAAAATCCAACCCAACAACAACAACAACAGATAACAGGTTCAGGTGGGGGAGGAGTTTCTAGTGGAAATAATAATAATACAGGAAATAATTCAAGTAATACTAATAATAATAATAGTAATACAAGTGGTAGAGGACCATTTGCTTCAGCACTTCGTAATTTAGCTAAACAAGCTGATATTAAAGATGATGATGATACAATAACATCACGTGATCGTAATACTACTGGTAACAGTAATAATCAAAATGTAGCTACAGCTAAATCATCTACAGCTAATGATTCTCGTTTAGATGGACGGAGTAATATTGATGAAAGAAATTGTATAACACAACATAATAAAAAAAGGACTGAAGCATCACCTCAACCGCCTGAAAAAATAGCTAGATTAAATCCAGTACCATCATCAATTCAACCAGAATTATTAGCACGTAGTGGTTTTCAACCATATAGATCTGATGAAAGATTAATGCATCCAGCTGGTGCATTTCCATTAGATGCATATTCACCATTTGCTAGCTTAGCTGGCATACCACCAGGTAATGTTATTTAATAATTTTATTTAACTATAATATAAATAATTTGATTTTTTTTTTTAAGGCGCACTCTTTAATCCAGCTGCATTACCCTATCCAGAACAATTATATTTAGATCAAAGATTTCAAAATATGTTGCGTGCTAGTGCACATCATCCACATGCACATGCTCATCCATTATATTCACCAATGGCTTATTATTCAATGTTGCCTGGTAGTGCTGCAGCGCTTGGTTTAGGTGTTCCAGGTTTACATGAAAGATTAAAATTGGAGGAAGAGCATCGTTTGCGTTTAGCTAGAGAAGAGGAACGGGAGCGTGAATTACAAAGAGAAAAAGAACAAAGAGAAAGACTAGAAAGAGAGAAAGAACAAAGAGAAAGATTAGAAAGAGAGAAAGAACAAAGAGAAAGATTAGAGAGAGAGAAAGAACAAAGAGAAAGATTAGAACGAGAGAAAGAACAAAGAGAAAGAATAGAGAGAGAGAAAGAACAAAGAGCATCTGAAAGAGAGAGATTGTTAACAGCATCCCATCATTATTCATCACAATTATATTCACCATTACAAAGAAATTTATTAGGTCCAATATTACCACCAATTGGTTTAAGTTTACGACCACCACAGACAACATTACATGGTTTACCAACAATGCCACCATATCATAATACAGCACAAAGACAAAGTCCACATGCAGCAGCAATGGGATTAAATTTAGCATTAGGTCTATCAACAGTACCAAATAGCTTAAATTTATCACATCAACAACAACAACAACAGCAGCAGACACAACCATCATCAAGTGTTCATACATCATCGGCACTAGGTTTAGCACATCATTTAACACCAACTAGCTTAAATTTAGGACATCCAGGTGCTAGTTTATCACATCATAATCAAGTTAATTTAGCTGCTATGGGTGTACATTCAACAGGTTCTGTTAATAATTTAAATTTAGGACATAGTGGATTAAATTTAACACATCCTGGATTAAGTTTAACTCATCATTTGACTCAACAACATCAATTAGCTCATAATAATCAACAGACATTAAATTTAGCAACAACTAGTACACATGGTAGCTTAAATTTAACACAAAATGTATCATCAATATCAAAACATACAAATGATATTGCTAATACATATACATCATCATCTCATGTACGTGTATCAACACCATCATCTACACAAAATTTAAATATAACAAGTGGTGTACAATCAGTAAATAGTTCCTTATATTATCCACATCATCATACAACAAATTATCATCATACACATCAGCAGCATCAACAACAGCAGCAACAACAACAACAACAAACGCAACACCAACAGCAGCAGATATCAAATAATTCAAATCATCAACAATTAGCATTAAGTGGACATCATAATATAACATCTATTTCTGGACAAAAAGGAAATATATTATCAATAACGCCACCAACAAATTTATCAAATACAACATCATTTAATCAAAATGGTGGTCGTAAATCAATTAGTCCAATAATAGCACGTAATGAAAAAGATGTAACAAATAATGATCAACAATTATTATCTAATCAATCAGATAATAATAAAAATAATAATAATAATAGGATAACACCATCGTTAACTAATGAAATACAAAATGGTAATAGTTCTGATACTATTGTTGATCCAAATAAGGATAATCATAATAAGTCTAGTAATATTACTAAAGATGATAATAAATTAATTGAAGAACAACAACAACAAAATAGACCCAAAACGCCAAATACTAATGGCAATAATAATAATAATAACAACAACAACAACAGCAAAAATAATAATATAAATAAAACTTCTCATATAAGTACATCATCGTCAACAACAACAACAATAACAGCAACAACACCAACAGCTCAATTGCAGACAAATACAAATAGTACAGATACAACTATAAAAAATTTAAATGATGAAACAAATATAACAGCTGGAAATCCAATTACAGGTAATAATGAGATTAATAATATCTGTAATAATAATAATAATAACAATAATAATAATAGTAAAACAGAGCATTTAAATAATGATTCAAATACAATTATAAATCGTAATAGTATATCACCCAATTTTAATAATGATAATAAAAATTCAAATTGTAATAATGATACAACAGCAACAACGACAACAACAACAATGATATCAACATCACAAAATCCAACAAATAGTGTTGTTAATTTTAATAATTTAAATTCTGGTAATAATAATTTAACATCAAATGATGTTTCAAATGAAGTAAGTCGATAGATTTATATTTTATATTATTATCATTTATTTAAGGAAATTTTTTCATTTTTATGTTCAGAAATCAAAAACAAAAAGAAATTAATTCTAATAAAGCCTAACTTGTATTTTAAGTACTTATAATTCTTATTATAATCTATAATTGAATTTTATTTTTCTTTTTTCTTTATATCTTGAATATCAACAGTTATAAAGTATCAAAAAAAAAAAAAATTATTTTTATGATTGGCATAATATATCTGTGATATTTCTTTTTCATTTGTGGGTTAAGCGTTTTCATAATGGAAAATAAAATAGTTATTATTTTGTTATAAATAAGGGGAATTCATAAATTTTTTATATTTGAATTAATAAATTCAAAAAGGTTTAAATTTAATCATACTTGAATAATTTGTTTACTTTTATGCACTTCATATGAAATACTTTTTTTCTGGGAAAGGTAGAAATAACATTGAAAAGGTACAAATATGGACATACCTTAGGATGTTTTGTTTTAATGACTCATAGGTAACTCGCGTTTTGTTTTTTGTTCTTTTTCAAAAGAAATATCAATATTTACCCTACAAAAATTTCATTTAATCCTCCTTCGGTTACATATTCAAGAGGATTTATAAAGAGGAAAATAATAGTAAACAATTTAAATGTGTTTTAATATTTTCTTATTTATTTAAAATGATTACGATATAAAACGTTGAAAACCAACATACTGGTGGATATAAATGCTATTTCTAATTGTTATAGGCTAGTATTGATGTGGTTAGCACTCTTAATATACACATTAGATACTCCAAATACTGTTTTCCAAACCGTATCAAAAAAGAAAAACATGGTTTCACCAATCACAAAATATGTACACGATAAAATCATCTGCTGTTTTTTTTTTTTTTGTGTACTTTAAAATAATTTTCTTAAGCCTTTGTTTAGTGAGATGTTAAGCACATATAAAGATATTCGGTTGAAAAATCTTTCAATCTAACTGTTTAATAAGTGTTAAGTTTTCCTGTATACCATCAAAAATAATAATTCAGTTACAATATGACCATAGCTTAAATACATATATGATAATATATTAATAAAAAGCTTAAAAATATTTCTAAGAATTCGATAAGACAAAAAGTAAAAGTTTCAATAATTTTTGTGTTTCTTTTACTTTTTTGAAATAAAAATTTGTAGTTTTGAGTTAAAACTAAATTAATATTTGTAAGTCATAAAAATATATATAAAATTCAATAAAGACAACTTTTTAAATGCACTTGTGATTCCATGATGATAAAGTAGGAATATTATAAATTTCATAACATTTTCGATTATTTATGATTGGCTTTTTTTTTTTTTTAAAAAACAATAGAAAGACAGCAAAAAAAATAATCTATTTATTTAATTTTTTAGGAAAAATATTCGTTTAATTTTGTATCATTCCTTTTTTCTTTATGTAATTCGATATAATTTCAATTAGTTTTATGTAAATTTCAAATGCTGTGTTCTAGAATTCAAGCAGTGTCATTAGAATATTCGTAAACTTAAATATGATAATATGAACCAAATATTATTGTAATAACACTTAAAATATTTGATAAACTAAATTTTAAGATTTAAATTCAAAAAAACATTTCTATTATGAAAAATTGTAATCAGCAAAAAAACAAAAAAATAAAACTAGCACGTGCTCTGGCTTATAATAGAAACAAAAATCAATGTATTTTTTTATTTAAAGACAAAAAAAGAATATATCGAATGTATCAAATGTCATCCCCATATATTGGTCATTTAGTCTCAATTCTCAGCTTTTCAAGCTGTTAAACTACAAGTGAGGCGGTTAAGAAAATAATTTGCTGCAAGAGCAAAGGAAAAAGTAATAGATCATTTATTTCGACTACAACATCAAACGGTTATGCTAACTTCGCTAGCTAAACTGTATTTGTTCTCCCCACAAAGAAATTTTACTAACTTTTATTTTTTGATTGTACAAGTTAAATGGCTTTATTAGATTTTTTTTTTATATAAAATAAAAAATTAAAAAAGAAAAAAATAAGAACACTATGCGGAAAAATGTTGATATAAAATGTTATTAAAAAATATACAAAAAAATAAGATTGAACATTTGAATAACTGGTCGTCAAAACGTATATATATATATATATATATATATGAGTGTAATAATAATAATAATGTCAACCCATGTCAATGTATTAGATATTTTGTTGTATTATTGTTTACAATTAAAATTAAGCTCGAAAAGAAATTAATTGCATCCTAAAATATTTTTATAATTCTTATTATTTCATTTATTAAGAATATTAAATGTTTTAATTCATAAATTCTTAAAGATTTTTGTTTATTTGTTATAAGTTTTGTTGCATATACCAACAGAGCCTTAATTTTCAGTATATAAGTAGATATATATTTATATATATCACTCAAATATATTATAAATCTAGTAAGAAATTTAATATGTAAAATATAATTAAATATATTATGCTGTAAATACAATTATTATTTCAATATATAGTTTTTTTTTTCTTTTTTTAAATAAATACGTAATTATGTTAATATTAGTAATTTTATTTGTGTTCACATTTTAGTGTAAAAAAGAATGTGATTAAATAAGTGTTAAAATAATTAAAAATGATTGCACATAATTTTATTTATTTTTTTTATTATTAATTGTATACATGTACATATAATTTCTTATTAGGATTGTAGTTTTTATTTTTTTTTTTTGCCTTGATTGTAGCTCTTAGAATTTTTCTAATACAATTTTGAATTTTAAATCAAACCATTTTTTCTTTGTATGGCTTTGTTGTTATTTTTGCAGATTTGGTTTTTAGTTTATTTTTAAAGTATTATCTTCTCTAAAGAATATATCAGTTGTGATCTAAAGAAAGTTAATTTATTGTTATTTCTAAGATATGACTAAATTTTGAGTTTTTTTAATCTGTTTTTTTTTTTTTTTATTATTCACTTGATTGTCGTCTTATATATTTATTTCATCATTTCAGTAATTATTAAAGTTTGATTTTAAATAAGCAATTAACTAACTTTGAGTTGTATCTAGTATAAACCTTCTATAACTTTTTATAGTTATATATTCTTTTTTTCTGTCTTATAAAGACAAATTCGAAGATAATTTATTAATGTTAGAAATTGTTAATTGCCATTAAAATAAAAAACAAGTGACAAATGAAGCGTTAAAACTCGATAATATGGCTCCCTTTGATTATGATTAAAAGAGTTAAAAAAAATATTTCAAAATTCGAATCAGAGAAGAAGTTTTAAAGTGCAATAAACAATATGTTAGCTCTCCATAGTCATTAATTTTCTGCTTGAAATTATAAGAAAGTGGTTACAGTTAACGAGTTAAAAAAAATCTGTTGATAGTGCACTTTTCTTAAAAACGAATTATTTCTAGCTCTACACTAAATTTTTGTAGGATTTAAAAGTCTTGCTGAGAATAATATAAAAATAATTGTGTGCTTAAAGCTAAAAACAAAAAAGGAACAACAAATTTTTTATAGACCGAAGTAGCTGAAGCATATTCAACTGAATTTGTTTGTAATTTATACCAATACGAATTAAAAATTCACTTATTATGGATGATAAATATTACTTTTCATGTAAATTATAAAAAAAATTATATAATTATTTAGAAGTATTACAAATAATTATACAATTAAATAAAATACAAATGAAAATTATTTTCAATACTAAGCTTAGCCATTTTTTATTTTATGCTTTAATTCTATTTATAAAAAAAAAAATTATTCTGATTTTAAAAAAATCACTGAGTTTTCAGCATTTATAAAAAAGTTCTATTGAATAAATATTCAATTAAAAATCAATCAAAAAATTTATATTATGATAATCAATCTTTGTAAAAAATTTTCAATATTTAACATTAAATATTTTTATCTCACTCATAAATACTATTAGAATTTTCAAGTTGCAAAATTAATCATTTTCTTATTTTGAAATTTCAATTTATCAGCAGAAGAATATAATTTCAAAGGACATAAAATGCAGAAAATATTAAATTTTCCTTATAGAATTTAGTTTAATCTTGGCTCTATAGCCAAAAGTAAAATATTTTTTGAAATCTGCTTATTAAAATTTGTTCCTCAAGAAATCTTCTCATCTATGAGACTTAAGAATTCAATAAAATTAAATTTTTATTTTCTGATTTCTCTACTGTTATTTAAATATTATTTATAAAGTTTTTGTTTTAATTAAAGAATTAATTAAATCAGAGTTTTGTTTTTGTATTTCGCTTTCAATTATTGTAGAGTATTTATTGCGTTAGAAAACAGCTTTCATGAGATTTGCATTATATTTTGAAAGATATCACAATTAAACTATTTCTCAAGTCTATATAAAAATAAAAACTATGGACCTAAACGAATAAAGTCAAGAGTTTGAAAAAAATTTCTTTTATTTTAATTTAGTATATTTAACTAGAAACTATAAATATTTATATTTTATGAACTTGAAATATTTCAGAAAATCAACCATCTTCTATATCAAGAACAAACAGCAGTGAAGATTCAGCATTATGACAGCAGCTTTTTAGTAACTAACTAATTAAAAAATTTAAATGTTTAACTAGAATTCAAAATGATTTAATTATCTTGAAAATGTTTTCTATATTTTAACAAATAAAAATAATAAAAAAACTTAAGAAATAAAGATAAATTAATGTTTACAGCTGTAATAAATTTATCCTTCTGTCAGTCAGTATTGATTTAGAGATCAAACAACCAAATAATCAAATTTTATTTCAATCACTGTTAAACTAAAGAAAATCTATGAATATTAAATATTTTTATGAATAATTGAAACATTAAAATATTTTAGCAAAAATAAATAATTATAAATTGTGACGAGAGTTAATTCACATCTGAAAATTATTTAAAAATTTTAATCGGGACGAAAAACAAAATAAATAAAGTGTATAAAAATTTATTTCTTATTCATAATAAACAGCATTAAATTATCAAATTGAAATTATATAAAATAAAAATAATATTGTCTAAAAGTTATTCAAAGAAGTTGGAAAAAAACACAAAAAAAAAGTAAATAAATAAATAAATATTCAAAATCTGTGATATGAAAAAAAAAATATAATATTGCAAAAATTAACTTGTATGAAATTGATTAAAATTTTGTTTTTATTTCATCAAATTTATATAAAACAAAATTTTATATTTCTAATAATATTTTTATCTTGGTATTTAATGTTTTTTATTTTAATTTGTTGTGATTTGAATTTTATTTAATAATTTTATAAAAATTTTTGATAAAGTTTCGAAATAAATTTTTAAGTAAGAGAGAAATGATAGAACAAGTGAACTAGTTTAGTTTTATTCTATTTTTTATAAATTATCAAATTGAATTCAATTTTGAAGTCTAACATTGGAAAATCTTAATAAAAAATATTTAAAGATATTGGGTTTGATTTTTAAATTTTCAATTAGATTTTTTTTATTTAAAGTTTTCAATTCTATTTTTAGCCCTTCCTTTAGGGATGAATGCATAAATTGTGAAAATTATATGGTTCGTTATTTAATTTTTTATTTTTCCATTTTTTTTTTTATTTCTTTAAATTAATGAAAAATATCTTTAAAATATTGTGTCAAATTTCAAATTGATCGGATTAAAATTACCGAAGTTATGAGCATTTAAGTGTCCTTTACTCTGGAACAAAAAGTGAGTGAGCAAAACTTTAAAGCGTTTTCCTGGAGTTGTTCATGATAATTCATAAGCTATTGAACCGATCGAAATTTGAAATTTTCCACACTACTTCCTCACATATTTCAGGCTACATATTAGAGGCTATCAAAAATTGAAAAATCAAAAAAAATTGCCATAAAAAAAAAATGCTTGAAAACATGCGTTTTTTCAACGAATTAACCCGATTCGTAAAATAATTAGAGCAATCAATCTTTTCGACGAAGTTGCGTAATTCATTAAATTAAATAAAATAAAATTTTACAATTTATTTAAACTTGGACTAGGTCACAAGTCTGTTATTGCTTTTATCTCTATTTGAGGAATTCTCTACTAAAGAAATTTGCTTTGGAGTACTGCAACTAAAAAATCCTATGCTCACCGCCAATTCGCATTTGTATTTTATAAAAGGTTTACAATTAAAATAATATAAGTGACCAATGGTTGCTTTGTTAGGTATAAATGTGATTCATCTAGGATACACGAGATGCTAAGCTGCTGCTTTCCTACTTTAGGATACATTAAGATTATATTACAGCCAATTTAGGTTCTACAGACTTTATACATATGCGTTAGTTCGAGGGTTTAGCCTTTTTCCTCATTTATATTGAATATATCAACACTTTTCGTTCAGGTTTATGACATCGATAATACGCATTGTCAAAATCTGCTTGAACTTGCTTCCATATGAATCACAGCTTTAGGCTGCCCACAGAGTCCCAGCTTATAGCCGAGCTGACGTCGATTCCGATACCGAAGACTATAAAGTCGTTATGGGTAAATCAATAGGAATAAGCTCAAAGTGTTCAGAGCGCAAGCCTATCAATTACAATGGGAATCGGTGTCAGCTCGGCTGTAAGCCGGCACTCTATGCCCAGCCTTAGGCTGTTGTCTTTATAAGAGCAATTCTATATCTTTCCACTTGTTCAAATATCTATGGACCTTCTCAATTTTAATGGTATTCGATGGTAATAGTTTGATAATAAATATGTAAAACTGGTATTTTGTAAGATCAAAATAAATATAGTAATTAAAAAACTTTTTTTATTTTTCCTTATATAAGAGCTCCATTTATAGTAGTTTTAAGTTCCTTTAGCAATAAATGTTCTTTTTATAAGATTTATGTCAATAGTTTTTTCTAAATATAAAAAAAGAACAAAAAAATGCCTAGCGTTAAAGTGGATTCAATCTTTACAATGGCAATGGTCAGAACTAGTCAAATTAAAACAAAAAGAAATATTCAAATTTAATTTTAACAAAATTTTTGTAATAAAATTAGCTAAATTTTCTTTTAGAAATAACTTTGGTTATAAAACGAGACTGATTTTTCGAAATTTTTATCCTTAATTTATTTTTTTATTAATGAAAAAGTGCCTATTTTATACAAAAAATAAATAATTTAATTATGATGTTGTTATTCATTGTTTAAATACAAATTGTACTATATTCAATGATATTTGTTCGTTTTCATTGAATCCTTGTAGAGGTAAATTTAGATTTTGAATTATATTTTTATTATTAAATATTTGATTAAAGGAACTTAATTTAAATGTTCAAGTTCTTCTCAATCCAAGGTAAATATGATGAAACACGGCTGTATATTCCTGGAAAATCATGTCTTCCACACTCAAAACCATACAATTCCAATTAAATTATAAGAATTGTATTTACCATCAGGAGCAAGCTGAAAAAAAGTTTTTCTAAGAATTTTCGTTCTATTTTTTTTTTTTATCGATGCATTATAATTGTGATTATATCGCGATCCTTTTTTATTTTAAACATGGTGATTAGCAAATATAATGTATTTTCCTTGTTAAAATAAGACAAAAATTTTAACGTTAATTCATGATTTTCTTTAAAGAAGAAAATAACATACGATTATATTGCAAATTTTATATGTTTTTATTACTATCTTGAAATGTACAAAAAAAATTTTTTGAACTTAGTTTTATAATAATTTATATATGTTAATTGTTGCCAAAATAGGCTCCTTGAAAAAAAAGTGAAGCAGCTTGGGGAAGCAGACAGCCTTCTGTGGTGATCCGAAATTAAAAAAATCAATTGTTTGTTTCTTATGTTAGGTATGAAGATCTTCAATCTTCATATTTTCTCAATTTTTAAGATAAAAAAAATTAAAACTAAACAATCAATTCTAATTATAAAACTTTGATTCATTTAATACAATGAACCATAATAAACTTTGAAAATGTGGAATTTGGAAATCGAAATATATTTTATCGATTTGCGGATTTCGCATAAATAATATTCAAGAAAAAAAAGAAAAGTTTTATATAGTAATATATATAGTTCAACCAAAGCAATGAACTTTTTAAGTGCGAAATTTGCAAATCAAAATATATTTGATTGATTTGCAGATTTCGCAAAAAATATTATGGAAGATGAAAAAATTGTATTGAGGAGTGGGATGAAAAATTCCCTATAAAAGTAGAAATATTTTAATAGTCGAATCAGTTCTTGTTAAATTTTCTCAAAAGACAAACCAAAGCCCTACTCGGCAGGTAAGTCTATCTTTTAAAAATAAAGTAAACAAATTGCCCCAATTGGCAATTAATAAATTAAAATTATCTTGTGTTTTAATTCTACACCTCGGCTTTTTAGCCATCATTAGCTGCCCTACAAGGCAAATATTCTACATCTCGGCTTTTTAGCCACTCTAGAACAAAAAGATTGCATCAACTCTTAAGACGCTCTTCACGTTTGGTCCCGGACCCTGTTTTTCTATATCGAGAAGTGATTTTCTGAACCTTGCAAATAGTGCTATGTACCCTTAATAGGAGACTTCATAACACTTAAAAAGTTAAACTAGTAAAAAAAAAGTTTTTGAAAATCACGTTTTTTTTTAATTGTTTAAAAAAATAGTTAATTATTAAAAAATAAAATATTTTTAGGGTTCCACACCTGGCTATGGATGTGTTAAATAACGGGTTAAAATTTCAGCAAAATCGGTTAGGTAGTTTTTTGTAGGTGCTTCCCCGTGATTTTGAGAAAAACGCGTTTAAAGTTTTGATATCGTGAACCGTGCTACTGCGGCGTGCTCTCTTCTATTTTCTGTAACTAAGAATATTTTGAATTTCGGTCTAAGATTTCCACAGTATATTTTCAACATGTTTTACTACAGAAATATGTAAAAAAAAAACGATTTTTTGAACCCGTCACACTATACTACTACCTTAAACTTTCCTACTTAAATATTAAAAAATAACATAGTTAACCAAAGAAAATCTTTAGAAGAGAATATAGGAGAAACACTAACAAACGTATACAAAAATTTAAGGTTAACTTTTTTTTTAATAGAATTTTTGTCTAGGAATCAACCGCAAAATCAGTTATGAAAAAAGTAATCCCCCAAAGAATTTTTAATTCTTAGAACTAACAATTAAATTTTATTCTTCATCTCTTTCATTCATTGCTAAACTGAAATGAACAATATAGAATTGTGTGGAGCCATAATAAATATCGCTATACACAATTAAAAAACTATTTCAACCTATGCCTTCAGTGGGATTTGTGATTTTAATGTATTGACATTTGATTTCATTTGTTCCGTTTAATTTAGATAAAATTAAGATTTTTTAAATTCTAATAGTTTTTAAATAAGTGCTAAATTGGAAAACAGTACTGATATTATTGTAATAAAGGTAAAGGGTGTAAAGGTGTAAAAAAATAATAAAAATATATAATATAACTTATCCGCCATGTTGACTTCATATTGAAATAATTTCTTTTGATTATACATTTCGGATAAAAGTCTTGTGTTGTGTAAATTTCAACGATCAAAAAATATTTTTAAACAGCTATTTTATCGTTCAAAACATTCAGGACAAGAATATTTGTACAAATGTTATACAAATGATTTTATATTGTTTAAATTCTCAATTTAGTTTAATTCTACGAGTATATGAGTTAAATAAAGATTAGTTTATTTTTCAGATCATTTCACTTTTAGTGGAAAAAAATCTGCTAACTGAAAAGCAATCGATGAAATGCATTATCCATGCATTTGTTATTATATCGTGTTCTCTATTATTATTATATTTTTTTTTGTGATTATATTAAAACGAGTTTCTTAGCAAATTATGCTTTTTCTTTGTGCTGTGGTTGCTTATTGCTTAAAGGCTGTGTGTCTAGATTAGCAATTTCGACAGCAATTTTCTAGGCAATTTGCGTCGCGGTTACATTCTGAAGTGTATTGACTGCAATAATTATTTGACAGTTTTAGTGAAAATATTATAACTTATGCTAATTGATTAGTTTTATTATTTTGAATTGACTTACCTTAAATAATAATGCATTATAAATGCAATAAAATTAGTTGAAAGGTACAAATTGTATTTTTTGAAAAGACTTGTAATGTAATTATTGCAGTAAATATACCTTTGAAATATTGATATAAAAAATGTCGTTACATTGCAGAAATGTTTTAAAATTTTCTGGAAATTAATGAAAATTGCATTTTTTTAAGGATTAAAAGTGTTTTTTTGTTTGCATTAGTAGTAGTAGTACAGTTTTTTATTCACCGTTTAAGTTGCTAAAAAATGCCTGCTTTAAGGTGGCTATACAATTCAAAAAAACTCAATAATTTCTGCTCATTTTTTTATACAAAACCTGTTTTCTAGGACTTTTCTGGCTGATATTAAACATGTTTGATATTTTGCAGATTTTTACATGCTCTGCACTAATACACTCACAGATAAATTCATTTTTCAATTTTTCTTCGATTTGTGTACATCGGTCTCCACCATATGATATACCAAATGGTAATATAATCAATTAAGAAATTAGACTAAATGAATTAAACATAAAAAAGCGCTCTAAAATAATTGGATGCCAGTATATAGTGTAAAAATTTCATGGATATTGTCTTTTAGGGTCTTCAACATATAGTATAACAAAGCATTTTCAGCAGCAAAAGAATAATTACCCTAAATAAATAAATAATAATTATTGAATATTGGTTTTTATTGGAATCAATTCCAAAAGACACAAATTCCCTTCACTAAAATACAACAATCCAATTGGAAAACTTTATATTAATAGTTTTCTTTTTTTGTAGATGCCTCAAAGACTTTTACTTGTTGGGCTACTATTGAAGTAATTGATTTATGCAGTTAATAAAACTTGAATCAAGAAATGTAAAAGATGAAGATATTTTTACCTGTGGTACTTTGGAATATTATGATCAATAATATGTTCAATAATATGTTCAAAAAGATCGCATATTTCATAATATAACAACAAGTAATGATCCAATGATACTAAAAATATCAAAAATGGGAGGTAATATTTTTGCTACAGATAAAATCTTAGCAACTATAATGTCCCAGCTCATGGGAAATAGTTGTCGATAAAATTGGTAATATTATTATTAGAAAAACAAAATTAAGTTTAATTTAATTTTTTTTCTATTTTATTTGGTTAGGTGATAAATTTTTATAGACAATAGAAGTAATAATGAGCTTGATTTTTTAAATATGAATGATGGAAATTCATTAAATTCTCCAAGAAATTTAGAAATTGAGACTATCCGTATAAATCATGGATTATCTTGTATTATCTTGTTTTAATCTGTTTAACATAAATTTTCAAATGTAATTTGTTTCTTTAAAGTGGAAGAGGGGAGCCAAAATAAAAATTTGAATTATCTAATCCATTCATTGGAGTAGATGAAGAAAGTAAAATGGCAAGTGTGGGGTATAGGTATCGTAAATGGAATGTTGATGGTATTGTAAGTACAAGTTTTGTTTTTTTTTTTATATATTATTATCTTATTAACAAAGTAATTTTTTTTGTTAAGACTCTTATAGCACGTTGTCAACATGATGCTACTAAAGGACCGAAAGGTGAAGAACAATTTGCAACAATTAGAGCATTATTATAGTGAAGTATTTAAAATAATTAAACACAAAGAATATTTTATCAAAAAACACACACAAGTTTATAATACTCTTAATTAACTTATAACTAATTAAATCTATGGTAACATTTTTTTAAAACAAATTTATTTCTTCAAAATGGTTAAAAAAAAACTTTATATTAAGAGAACAAACATACTCTTTTGAACAATGTTATTAAATCTAATAATTATCAGTTCTTTAAAATTTACATTGCAATTTTCTTTGATCAAATAAAGTGTCATAATTTTTGTGAAATAATATTTGAAATCCGTAAATTTAGAATAAGATTTAAGCCCTTTAGAAAACAATTTTTATGGTTAATAAGTCATAATCAGAAATTTGCTAATTAAGTAAATTTATGGCTAAATATATCAAGTATAATGAACTTTTACAGATATATTTAATTTTATTTGCGCTGTTAAAAAATTTAAAAAATATTTATTTTTAGGATAAAAATTTCGCAAAAAAAGAAAAAGCATTATTATATATTTCGTCGCGACTATACAGCTATTTTTAGAATTTTTCTAAGGCATATTGATACATTTGAGAAATATTAATTTAATTCAATGATAATTTTTGTAACCTTAAAAATTATCATCTCAGCACATTCATCAAAATGACTTCTTATGGAAAAGTTCTCATTTTAATTGCAAGTTTAAATTTAATTAATCAAAGTAAAGGATTATATACAGTATATAGTAATTACTCAGATGAAATTTCACAAGAAAGTAAAGAAATAGATCAAAATGATATTTTTCGGAATGGTATTTATTCTAATAATACACTTTTGTGTCCTGGTGAAATTGAAAGAGGTGTCCTTCTTGTAGAAAAAAGTTGTATTCGTAATAGATATTTTAAGTCAGTACGAAATAATGATAATTTATATATTAAAACAAAAACTGGAAAATATAAATCACCCCAATATTATCCTATAGTTGAAACCAAAGAAATATGTACTACAGTACCAAGAAAAAAAATGGCTTTCATTGTTGGCTCCATAATTGATGGGAAGAAAAATTAAATTTTTTATTACTTATATGATAAAAAATAAATGTTTTCAAACTAAAAATCTTGGTTTTATTTTATTATTTTATATTTCCTTACCTCTTGTCTAACCTCCTCCTGTGATAGTTATATAAAGATGTTTTGGTTAAGTTGGGAGCTCGGTTAATTCGTAAAAAAAAAATGCATGTTTTCAAGAATTAGTGAGTGAGTGACAGTGAATATCTTGAAGCGCCTTGGAGAAAAATGGTTTTGCGATGTTCAACAAAAATCGCAACAGAATCATTTAAAACAAAAAAATCAAAAGTTATTTATTAAAGGAGATGTTTTTTATATTTTTAGTAGCCTTTGGAAATCAAAATACCGATTTTCACTTAAAAATTCGACCTATTTGTTATTACAAAATTAAAAATTTAAAAAAAAAGTTCTCGATGTTACCTGGAAAATTATGTCAAAAAGTAGTGTGTAAAATTTTAAAATGATCACTTTAGTAGACTTGGAGTTA
Source organism: Acrocera orbiculus (assembly GCA_947359355.1). NCBI lineage: Eukaryota > Metazoa > Arthropoda > Insecta > Diptera > Acroceridae > Acrocera > Acrocera orbiculus. Next base: position 8,343,979 of record OX375758.1, read on the forward strand.
TCCTGAACACCGACTTCGAAGATAACAATTCTCAGAAAAATGCTTTAAAGTTTTGCTTATTCACTATGCTTGCTCTAGAGCAAAGGATGTTCAAATGGTCATAACTTCGTTAATTTTACTCCGATCGTCTTAAAATTTTGACACAATATTTTTAAGATGCTACACATTAATTTAAAAAGTAAAAAGAAATTAAATACCGTAGTAAAATAATTACTTCTGATTTTTATATATGTACTCGTATGACTATAGATAATTAAATAATTTCTTAAATAATTACTAGTAATGGCTACAGTGAAGTTCTTATGTTGAAAATAAAAGAAATAGTTTTCAATATAATAATCTTAATTACAAAACCTTAAAATACCAAAAGGTATCTACCAAACTTAAGCTTGAAGTTATTGCAATAATTAATATCGTCTTTTTTGCTCTAATTAGTGAGAGCCCAATATTACATCATGCTTGTATCGTAGCTTACTTAAATAATTAATCAAGTCATTTATTAATTTTTGTTTTTTAGATTATAAAATTTAATTTTCATAAAAAAATTCTCTAATTGTTTTATTTACAAACTTCTTCCACATCTAAAATACAATCTCTCACACTGTAGAACTCAAATGTTCTTTATATTTCATAAAGGATTCCTCAATTTTATTAATTAAATCACTTTTGGTGTATCAAGTTGTTGAAATACATTATTCAAATTACTTGTTACTATTTGTGTTTTAATAATTCCGTAATTTTTCCAAGTTTTTCTATTATTACTTAAAGTAGAAAATTGGCAACAACTAAAAATTTTATAAAAGACAGAATTTCGGCAAATATTAGAACATGTATGATTGCTCTTCTTGATTAGTGCCATTATACCTGAAGCTTTTTTTAATTTGTCACATAATAGTACTCAATTTTGTTTACAAATAAATTTGGCAACCAAAAATTTCGACAACAAAACAAAAATTTCACTTATTTGCAAGCGGTAAATTCGATATTTCAAACAACAAAACATTACAGGCAACGGATGTCGAACGGTTGATTGCTGTTCACATATAGCAGCAATCATTTAATATTTAGCACATGGAAGATATTTGTCAAAAATCATTCGACTTGCTGAAATATTAAGCCACTTATTCGAAGAAGACAAAGTTAATGTTGTCATTAATCGAGACAGTGATGAAGATTAACAACAAAGAGACCTTTAACAACTTTTATAACTATAAAAACTGAAAATAAAATAGAAATCTTTGATTAATAATTTCTTAAATATCCAAATCTATGTTAATACTTTTATATAGTAAAATATTAATTCAAATGTTATATTTTTTATAAAAAATTGGGTTTTATTTTCTTTGAGTATGGCGTACCTTTAGGAAAAATTTGAAAAAAATTGAGGTTATTAAAGGTGGCATGGGCTTAAAGAAAAATACTTTCAAAAATATACCACGAGGATATCATGGTGAAAAAAAATCGAAAAAAAATTTTGAGAAAAGTTCTTTTTTCATATTAAGGATTAATGAACAGGACTAAAATATTTATCAAAAAAAGCTATTATTATTTCAAAGATTCTGTAGGAGTTTTATTAAAATCGTTTGGGCTAATTCAGAGAAAAAATATTTTTTTTCTTTTTTCTTTTTTGTTTTGATTTCTAAAAAAATAATTAAGGTAGAGGTCTAAAACTTTCAAAATCTTAGTACTGTTACAATGCAATCATATCCTCAAAATCCCAATCGGATATCTCTGGGGGCAATTTTTGTATGCTTTTTTATTTTTTAATAAAGTGCCAATTAGGGCTTAGCAAAGTTTTATACATAATTGTTTAATTATGTTAACAATTAGCCAATTAGGGCTAATGATCGATTTAACAAAATTTCACTAAACTTATAGTGCGTTTTCACTGACGTTAGTACTTAGTATTTAGTACTTTTTTAAAAGTATTTTTATTGGATATTTCTAGCTTAGTTTTTAAATATGTCAATAATAATTATTGAGTAGGTACTAGGCACTAGGTTCAGTGAACACGCACTATTATTTGAGAAATAAACTAGAGATTTTCCCTAAAAATACTTTTAAAAAAATACTAAATACTAAGTACTAACGTCAGTGAAAACGCACTATTACCTGCTAATTAGGGCCTGGTAGTATAATAGAATTCAAACTATTAACGACTAATAATAAAATCTATCAATAACTAAACTCTCAGATAAAAATTATACACATACAAACTGATTTCTTTAAAATTAGCAATCATAGATAACAAATTATAAGCACTAAACGAACAAAATATTCTATATAATTTATAAATCAATTCGCAATGCGCTTTCTTATGCTCTCTTTTTAAGGTATATACATATACTCAACCGATTTTATGCAAGCCAGTTTCATTAGAAAGGCGAAAGGCTGATCCTAGTATTGATTAATAAGCAATAGGCACAAGAATCATTAAACAATGCCAAATCAATCTTAAAAGAATAGAAATGATTGTAAAATGAATCCAAATAATTTCAGGAAAAGAGATCATTTATATTTAATGAAGGAAAATATTAAAAGGCCTTAGATACCCTACGAAGGGTATGATAACCTAAAATTATTAAAACATTAAACCGTAATTGAATACAATACAAGCCAAGCCAAGGGAAAAAGTAGAATACAAAAAAAAGAAAAACAATATTTTCATGCTTTATTAAGCTTAAACTAATATGATGAGTTAACGGCGAAAAAGAATTCCAAATTCTCAACTTATGGGGAAAGGCTTAACTTGTTAAATTTTTATTGCAACATGGAAAAGAGTTACGCTTTTACAATATACCAATTTTTCATTGGAAAATATTTAAAGTTTACTAAAATAAAAAAAAAAGATTAACTTCCCAGTAGGAAATGCGAATATAGCCGGAGTAGTTTTGTTATGTATGCATTGAGTCGGGATCGGGATGCAAGCCAATGATGCATATGTGTGCGTAGCATCTTTGGATAGGGGAATATAATTAAGCTTTTTAATTTAAAAGCTCTTTGAAATAATATTATATAGCAAAAATAAGTAAAACTGGGATAGATATATAACACATATAGTGATCAAATAGCATATGCCCTATGATCATGTGTTATATGCCCATCCTTCTTTAACCAAAGTGTAAGTCTGAAAATAAATATATATAATTTATAAAATAATTAAAAATGGGTTAAATTAATATAGTTTTAATTACAAGTATTTTATTTATTCAACGCCATTAATATTAATTCACAATTGAACAATTATAAAATAAAAATTTAAATTTACTACAATGACTTAACCTAAACAAAGTCACAACTTTGACTATTCTTTTATTGAAAATTAAATAAACCATATATTGACAGTAGTTATAATAAAATATATTATACAAAAATAGTTTCCTAAATATATATATAGTTAATTTTAATTTTTTAACACATGACATAACACGCGTACTTCCCGAAATGTCAAAAATTATAACTTTCAAACAAACACTACCAAACGTAGTATATTCACGGATACACATTATGATACACACCATTAAAAAGAGCCCATGTAAATGAGTAAAAACTTACTACTATTTGCCTTACTTTGGAGGCATTTTGTTCGCATAGCGAGTATACTCCAGTCCAAGATAGCTCTCCTAATTTCCTACTAGGTTATGTTGGCATTTTTCTAAGAAAAAAGGAAAAAACGTCGGGATTTTTACCAAAGGTTCCATCCATTTAAAAAATTTTTTCTCCGCTATTTGTTATTATTTTTAAGTTTTTGCTATTTTAATAATAAAACAATATTGCAAGCTTTAAAAAGCAAATTTTTTCTAACTCATTATCGTATAGATTCAAAAGTTATAAGTGATAGAGTGCATGCGGGTAAAAACGACGCTTGCAAAATACAAGAAGCTGCAACTCGAAAACGAAGAAAAGTTAGACCCCCACTTTTTGTGTTTTTTGTCAATGAAATTTCATTTACTTCCTATCCTAAGCATTTGATCATACATTTTTGGGTCACCCTGTATAAGTATAAAAAATTATTATACTTAGAAAAACACCTCCTTTAATAAATAACTTTTAATTTTTTTGTTTTAGATGATTCTGCTGCGAGTTGTGTTGAATACCGCAAAACCATTGTTCGCGATATTCTATTCACTGTCACTCACTAATTCTTGAAAACATGCATTTTTTTTACGAATTAACCGAGCTCCCAACTTAACCAAAACATCTTTATATAACTATCACAGGAGGAGGTTAGACAAGAGGTAAGAAAATATAAAATAATAAAATAAAACCAAGATTTTTAGTTTGAAAATATTTATTTTTTATCATATAAGTAATAAAAAATTTAATTTTTCTTCTCATCAATTATGGAGCCAACAATGAAAGCCATTTTTTTTCTTGGTACTGTAGTACATATTTCTTTGGTTTCAACTATAGGATAATATTGGGGTGATTTATATTTTCCAGTTTTTGTTTTAATATGTAAATTATCATTATTTCGTACTGACTTAAAATATCTATTACGAATACAACTTTTTTCTACAAGAAGGACACCTCTTTCAATTTCACCAGGACACAAAAGTTTACTCTTAAGATAAATACCATTCCGAAAAATATCATTTTGATCTATTTCTTTACTTTCTTGTGAAATTTTACCTGAGGTATTACTATATACTGTATATAATCCTTTACTTTGATTAATTAAATTTAAACTTGCAATTAAAATGAGAACTTTTCCATAAGAAGTCATTTTGATGAATGTGCTGAGATGATATTTTTTAAGATTACAAAAATTATCATTGAATTAAATTAATATTTCTCAAATGTATCAATATGCCTTAGAAAAATTCTAAAAATAGCTGTATAGTCGCGACAAAATATATAATAATGCTTTTTCTTTTTCTATGTAGCTAATGAATACATTTTTGCGAAATTTTTATCAGTAAATATCCTAAAAATAAATATTTTTTAAATTTTTTAACAGCTTAGATATATCTGTATTTTGAAATTTTATATGAAATAATGGCATAAAATTAAATATATCTAGAAAAAGTTTATTTAGTTAACATCTTTTGCTTAGCCATAAAAGAGAGTAAAATTTATATTTAGATAATATTTTTTACCTTACTAGGTAATTATTCGTGAAAGTTATTTTATCGTTTAATATACCAAAAATAATTTTTTTTTAAATTTTTTAACAGCTTTGGGATATGTTTTTCTTTAAATTATATATTAAATGTTTCCATAAAATTAAATATATCTAAAAAAGTTCATTACACTTGATATATATAGCCATAAATTTACTAAATTAGCAAATTTTAAAATTTATGACTTCAATTAAAAGTGATATTTATAATCATGTGTATAAACTTTAGCTCTAATATGAAATGTAAAAATTTTGATATATCAAAGGCCTTTGTAAATTTTCTATTACAGCTGCTTAATTTAATTAATCATTAGGATGCCTACAAAGTGCCGGCTTACAGCCGGGCTAACACCAATTCCGATACTGAAGACTATTAAAGTCGTTATGGGTAAATGAATAGAAATCTGCTGAAAGTATTCAGAGTGCAAGCCTACCAAAGATTAGACTATCGCAATAGAAATCAGGTGTCAGATTGGCTGTAAGCCAGCACCCTGTAGGCAGCCTTACAATGAATTGCAACTGTATCACAACTTTTACATTTTATTATATTAGCCTTTATAACAGTTCATTCTTACCTAAAATTTGTTCAAAGAGTCTTTTAAGAATTAATTCAAATAGAGATAAATTGCCATTTCCCTTTTATAATAAGTATATTGTAGGGTTTAACATTTTATTTATAACATTAACTTTTTTAACTTTATCAGCCCAATTTTTAATAAGAGACCCTGATAATTTTAATCCTTTCAAGCCCCTAGTTTGCTCCTAATTATAGCATAAGAAAAGAAAAACCTGAAAGAATTAATAAGTTAAAATTTCGTTAGTTATACTTGACAATGAGTGAATGATGTTAAGTTCTTAGGTTTTTCAAATCTTCATTATTCAAACGAAAATAAAAAAATTCTTTTCATAGAAATAGAGAAACTTTTCAATATAACAAAATTTGTAAAAGAAAAATATTAAAATCAATTTTAGCTTGTCTCAAAATTTCCTTTATTTCAATAAATTTAAAATTCATTACAGAGGAAGGTACTTATTATAATACAGAGAATTAAGTATTATTAATGAAAAACAAATTGTATTTTATTCAGTTATCTTTTTTCCGTTTCTGTTTCAGTTTTTTGTAATTTTAATAATAATATCGCCATGTCTAAAAAGGGAAAAGAAAGAAGAAGAAAAAATGTCTTTTATTGAATTTTTTGGAATAAATAAAATCTTAGTTAAATCTTTTTACTTAGTTAAATCTTTTTACTTAGTTAAATTAGAAATTTAAAATTGACTACCTTTGGGAGTTGTGCAACTTTGTCGCAATTTGTATTTGCAACAAACTTGAAACACAAAATTGACGCGTTTATATATGATAGCAACGTTATTGCGTAAAGTCTTTGTGCTATTCTCCGTTAGCGAAATGGCATATCTGGTAGTATTGCCACCTGAATTAAATTTTTAAAAAATTTTTTTTCCTGCTGTTTGCTTCCATTTTCCTATTCTTTATTATATTTTATATTATTTATTTACATATATACATATTTATTCTATTAAAACACATTTACCTGAGAGAACCATCATAAAAAATATGTAAACAGATATTAAATACATTTATAAATTATAATGTTTTTTAAATTTATCATTTAAATTTATAAATTTTATGCCTTTTATGCCTTAAATCACACAATAGAATTTTATACGTTTAGTTTTCTAATAAACCTGGCTGATCGCAATGTCAGTACAAGAATAAGATAACCGTTTGGATTGATCAATATTTTACATGTCTGACATAAAAACATTAAAACTTTTGGTAAAATTTAACATTCTTCATGGACATTTTTGGTTTATGGAGCTGGTTTTTGGCAGTGACTTATCTTGCCGATGAACCAAAACTCAAAAAAAGGAATTTTTTTCTTAAGTGTTGCTTACATCGCCCAACTTAAATTTAGATTTTAGTTTCAGTCTTTTCAAACTCTTTCCCTGATTGCAATTTTTAGTTATTTAAAAACATGCCTAGATTTGTATTTTACTCTACCCTAGATCAAATTTGTTTTTTTTTTCTGATTTGTTATTACTATTATAAAGGAATAACCATGTACTTTGATGTATAGATCTATTTGACTATCCAACACACACATCTATAATGGAAAGGTACGTCATTGAGGTTCACATTACTTTCCTTTGCCAGTTAAATTTGATGAAAAACTAGGTAACCTCATGAAGTTAGAATCATTCAAATATTTTTTATCCTATATTTGATGAAAGTCTTCGTTTAAAGCAAACTTGAGTCCTTATCCTATGACGTAGCATTGATACTTATAAATCAACTGATGTTAAGTCTTAAGCGAATATACTATTTTTTAACCTATGTATGTTCTAGCTAATCAATATGCATCCTAATTTTCTTAAGCCTTTTTATCGCCAGTAATATTTTGTGAAACATTGAAGTTGATCGTTGTTTTTTGTTATTTAAAAATTTTCAGCCAATTATTTCTGCTCAATTATTATTTTTGATTTCTATTTTGAAAGAATGGATTTTACTCCATTATATTTACCCTAAGTTTTTATAACAAAAACTATTAAACTATTAAACTGAAAGGCAATTCATTTGATTTTTGTTTCCTGCATATAAATTTCCAAAATTCAAAATAAAATGAAAAAAAAAAGAAAAGAAAACAAATAAATATGAAATTAAGAAGCAAAACTAACAAAGAAAATATAAGAAATTTATGTCTCTGCCCATGAATTTTTGATTAACAGATTTGCTTTATTGAATTACGTTCTTGTTTTTTTTGAAGACATACCTCAAGTTATAATTCTTGTTGCCTCATCGGCAAGATAAGTCACTGCCAAAAACCAGCTCCATAAACCAAAAATGTCCATGAAGAATGTTAAATTTTACCAAAAGTTTTAATGTTTTTATGTCAGACATGGAACATATTGATCAATCCAAACGGTTATCTTATTCTTGTACTGACATTGCGATCAGCCAGGTTTATTAGAAAACTAAACGTATAAAATTCTATGGTGTGATTTAAGGCATAAAAGGCATAAAATTTATAAATTCAAATGATAAATTTAAAAAATATTATAATTTATAAATGTATTTAATATCTGTTTACATATTTTTTATGATGGTTCTCTCACATAAATGTGTTTTAATAGAATAAATATGTATATATGTAAATAAATAATATAAAATATAATAAAGAATAGGAAAATGGAAGCAAACAGCAGGAAAAAAAAAAAATTTTTTTAAATTTAATTCAGGGGATGAGGGTGAAACTTTTGGGTGATATTTTCACCCCTTAGAATCAATTTAATAGAAAAACGCAAAAACACGTGTCCACTACTTTTTTACACTCTTTAATTTAAGAGTAGTTTCATTCAAATCGGACAAGTAGTTTTTTTTTAAATAGGAATTTTGTGAATTTCAACCCTTATAACTTTTGCCATATAACTCCGATCAACATGGTGTCTGTGCCAGTTTTAAGGGTTTTTATATGAGTCTAATCTATATAGGTTTCATTCAAAAAAAAAATTGTAAATATATGAAAACAGCAAAAAAGTGATTTTAGGGGGTATTTTTAAGGGTGATTTTCACCCCCTAGAACCATTTTTCCGCCAATAAAAAAAAACATGTGTCTCTTATTTTTCGATGGGCTATAACATATTTAAGTTTGAGCGAAATCGAAGGCGGACACTTCGGGTACCTTCCTTGTTAGTAAAAATTATGGCATTTGCAACAAAATTAAAATTATTTTTACAATAGATATGGATATGCAATCTTTTGCAGATGATTTTAAACTTGAAAAGCATAAAAAATTTCTGACTTCATATGAGTTTATATGTATGTATATGATGAATTTTGGTAAAAATGGACAAGAAAATTTATAATTCAACATTTAACTCGCTCTCCTTCATAAAGTCTTACTCTTTTACTAAAAGATATTTTGTTATTGTTTTGCTAATGAAATTGAGAAAAATGTATCAGTTAAATTTATAAATAAACAAATACAAATATTATAAACGAAACTGGTAATGAAAAATTTCTATAAAATAGTTTTTATATCTGAGAAAAAGTCTTTTTTATCGGGTACAATATGTTTTATTGTTAATATTGTGTTTATTATAATCAGTTTTAGCACAAATGTTCGATTTTTTAGAAGGAAAGCTTTTTTGTTATGGAAGTTTAAGTAGCTTAGACGTATTAAAGTGGGATACAAATTATATTGAATTAATAATCGAAAAGATAAATCGTCATAATCTACTTTGAAACTTAACAAGAGGAAATTACTTATAATTTCAATTAGAATGTTGTAGCCTAACCAATGATGAGTTTTATTAAAAGAAAATGATTTTAATAATAATATATTCCCAAAAAATAATTTTTATAATAAATAAGTTAAAACCTAAATCAATATTATTTCTGTATTAATTGAAATATTTATATGTATTAAAAAATGGATAAATAAATGTTATTACAAGGAAAACTGTTTTAGTTTTTAATTTATTAAAATTTCTATGTATGTATAATTATAATCAAATTTCATCACGCAGGTGACGGACGTTTCTATAATTTTAATTTCAAAATGGTCATCCCAAAGTTGTTCAAAATTCCCTCGTTAGATTAATTTTTTGCTACATCTTTTTAATTATACCAAATTTTTATTTAATCAATTTTTACAACCAAAATTTCAACCTAAAAACTCACCAGATAGTAAGTACTTAAATAATTAAAAAATTTATTATTTTTATTTTTATATTTAAGATAAAATTTGATGAGTTTTATATTTAATCGATTTGCTGTTAGTCAAAGTAAAATTTTCATTCTGATACATTCTACGAATTCCGTAAAGCAAATAAAAATTTGTTAATAAAAGGAAAACTGTTTCAGGCAAAATCATTTTAAGAAATGTGCTCCAAAATAAATGTTAGTTTTAGTACAAAGAAAAAAAAAACAAATTTAGCACTAAATTATATTTGTGAGTAAACTAAGCCTTTTGTTTTAGTATCTTTTGCGAAAGTGGCAATGCTTAGACGTTAAAATCCTCTGTTAATTAAAAATATTTTGCATAATGTCTAACAATAATACTATTTATCTTGCGTTGATACTGTGTATCTTGTTTACAAGCAAACATTTTTTATCTCATAAGCAGACATTTTAATATTCCCAGCTGGGTATGCAGATATCGATATATTATTTCTTATCTTATTCAAGAGCCATTTTTTTTATGGTTGATTGAAATTTTATTTTCATGAAATTATTATTAGATTTCTTGAAACAAAGCTACTAATACCTATACTTATATATTCAATGGTATAGCACCATAGACAAAATAAAATTATTTTTTAATTCAATTAGCATGTCTCAGTCATAATAAATGGAATTAATTACATTTAATATAATCGATCAGCAGAACAATACAATTTTTATCTATGATAAATAAATTTTTTTAAGGTTACCTTGTGTTGATTTGGTTTAAAAGAAACCTTGTACCAATATTGACAACAAAACTTTGATAGATTGAATGAATGTAAAAGTTTTGTTGCTTAGTCTGTCGCTTTATTTGCTTCCCCATTCAAAAAAAAAACATAAAACAGAGAATTCAAAAAAACAAAAACTGTTCCACGATTTCTTCATTTACTTCGCAAATTATAGTTTTAGGAAATTTTTTATACAATAATTGTAGATGTGTTAAATGGTTTTTTTCTTTGTAAAACTAAAGTGGAAACACGTTTAATCTAGATAACTGAACTGATAACTTCTTTTTTGGTTCGGTATTTAAATTTTTTTCCCATTTTCAATTAATGTTTAACATCTTAAAAATATTTTGCTCAAATTTCAAGTTTATGGGAGTAAAATTACCGAAGTTATAATAATTTGAGCTGTCTTTGCGCTCGAGCAGAGTTTTCTAAATTGTAGATTGCGACCCGGTGCCAAAGCCACTAAAAAAAAAAACAGGGTTGCTTCGCGGAGCAGGAAAACACGCAACGGTGCTTTCAATTGCATATCTTTAATTGATATATTATTTTTTTAAATTTAATTTAATTGTTAGACTTAATATTTTATTATTGAAATATTATAAAACCAACCAACAATAGACAAATAAACTTATTTTATTTTACTCATACGCCAAAATACACAAATAATCTTTTAGTGGGTCACGAAGCAGAAACCTTAAAAATACTGGGAAACACTGTTGTAAAGCAAGGAGTGAGTGAGCAAAACTTTAAGGTGTTTCCCTGAAGCTTGTTATTTTTGAAGTCGGTGATCACGGTAACCTTAAATCCATGGGACCGATCGTTTTGAAATTTTGCACACATCTTCTTCACATATTTCCACATGCCTAGGACTCTATAGCACTTAGCGTATGGGACAACTTAGCATAGTAATAATGGAGATTTTTCCTAAATACCAATCGGAGTGGACTCTGTGGCATATTACTGTTTTCATTGACAGAAAGCAAAATGCCAAAGTGACAGCTCTATTTGTGATTTATGTGTTCTTATTTGCTTCACGTGCAAAATTTTAATATTCAAATCAATTCTTCCCGAATTAAAATATTCTTTTGATCTTCTTTGAAAAACCGCCAAGCTAGCACTAACTAGTCACTAATTCAGGCTATATACCAATTCAGTGGAGACTAATGGGCTCATTAGCATTTAGTGCTAAATTTTGTGCCGCTAAGCGCTAGTGAGTCCTAGGCATCAGATAATGACGATAGTTTTTTGTATTTTTATTTTTTTGATAACTATTAATTTTACAATAACAAAAAGGTCCACTGGAAATTATTGACTCAAGAATTATTTTCTTGAAAATTAAGTGAACCAAACTTTTTTTTTCAGTGTGGAAAAGTTTTATTTACCAAATACAAGTAACCATAGGCTCTCTCTATACCTAATTCTATTCGATTTTTAGAAACAATAAATAACGAATTTTTTAATCAAAAAAATACTTAAAGCGCTGTAGAATGTTAAAATATTTTCTTTTTTAAATAATATAAAATAAGACGCGGTGAATAAAAATTATATAAATAGATAAAAATTAGCATTAAAATTTGACTCTTTTTAGTAAAATTTCGAATTCAAGATACAAAATTTAATAAATTTTTTGTTACCTTTTATTTGAAAAAGTTCATTCTAAAATTAAAAATGAAAGATAAAGGCTGACTTTTTTTTTCTTTTTCTTTTTTTTTTGTTAAAAGCCAACTTACTATGGATTACTCTATAGTAAAATCTTTAGGCTAAAGCCTGAAAAAGTAATTTAAATATTACTAAAATAACTAAAAATAAGACAAATATAGGAGCAACAAAATAATGCAAAAGTTTTAGTCACACCAAAACCTTAAAATAAATGGATTGACAACAAATGCAATCAATTCAACTCAATGTAATATGTAATTTGCTAATGAAACATAATGCCCTACATTTTTATATTTCGTGATATGAAATTGTCATTGAATTTCTTTCAAATTAAGAACAAACAAAGACAAAGACAAATTTATGTGAATTCCTGAAATATTTGATTGGAAATTTTTAAATAAAAAAGCAATTAAACCTCTTGGATTATATCTCAATATGCATCCACTGAGTTTGGTTCTTATTTTAAATTTTCTTGTGATATTATTTTTTGTTGGTAACTGCGAGTATAGTGCATCTATTTGTTTGGATGAGAATCTAATTTGTATGGCGGATACCGGACCTGGTAGTGTTATAGTAACAGATACAAATTGTATCAGGAAAATATCAAATGAAACAAACCGAAATAATATTGATGTTATTATTAATGGTAAAATGTTTATGATTTCTTCAATTCAATGTGAAGTTTCTTCCTGTACTTTTTATGTCGAAGATTCCCAAAATTTCAATAACGAATTTAATATTAGTGATAATTTATTTGAATAATAAATAAAAATATTTTTGTATAGATATTAAAAATATTTTGTTTTCTTTATTTCCAATTGGGTGACGTATTTTATTCTGAAAGATTACATTTAGATGTACATATATAAAAGGATATATTTTAGTGAACAACTTTTGAAAAATTGGCTCATAGAAAGAATAATTCATATGCTGTATTCGATTTTAAAAAATAAGATTTTAGGTATTTTTGTGATGGATATCTGCACAACTGAGTGACTAAGCTAAAATATCAGTAGCTCTTTTTGTAGCCCTAAAGAAAATTTCAGGAGTAAATGATCAGAGCAAGAAAAGTTTAAGAAAAACAATTTAACAATTCGTTTAAAAAATTTTGAATTATTTTTAATCTTTCACAAAATTTACAAAAGTGTTTGTCAGCTTATCACATGATCATTGCGTGATAGCCGTTCGAACGTTAAGCCTTTGATTTTTTGTAAATATTTTCTCCCCTTGCAAATCAAGCTACATAGTTTTATGAACAAAAAAAATTATGAAGTAGTATCATGAATGTTTTCAAATTTCAATTTATTTTTTTATTTCTTTAAATATTGAAATTACTGCATTTACAAGCAAATGAGAACTAATTCTTTATTATAGTTATACTGCACTTAAATTATTAACACAAATAAATAAAATTATAATTTATTTTACTCAAATAACCTCAATTTTAAATTTTGAACAGTGACAGGTTTTAAAATGTCAAAACAACATTTGTATGTATTAGAAAAGCTGCCCGAAAATCTACTTTAATGTATGGGGGGTGACACACGAGTTGTCACGACCTGCATAACTTTTCGAAGTTACGGGCGAGACGTATAAAAAGCAGTGAGTTTGCAGGGAGCTCTTTATACGTCTCTCCCGTAACTTCGAAAAGTTATGCATGTCGTGACAACTCGTGTGTCACCCCCCCCCCCCCATTAGGCTGGATCGCAAACAACTTATGAAAAATGAAAAGTTTCAGGTTTCGGATTATTATAGCATTATTTCAGAAAACAGCGAAATGAAATGAAGAATTTTTCAGAGAATTCGGAATTTAATTTGATTTTAATGATATTTAAATCAGCATCAAACACGTAGTAGGAAGGTGCATGTCGGAAATTCAGATTGCAATGAAATTTATAGATATTGAGGAGCATAGTTATGTGAAATGCAACAAAAAATTTAGAAGTGGTTTTTTATTCAAAAACTTTCTTTGTAAATTCGAGGACTATTACAAGTTCAACTTGTGATTTATCCACTGCAAAAAATAGCTTAATGAGCAATTAGGAATAGCCTTCTTTGCTCAAAAAAAAAACCCAATGCAAATGAGCTAACGAAGTCAAATGTTATAATTCCAGCTGGAAGTATTTATCACCTCGGATACTATCAGAGCAAATTGTTACTTCTGATTGAAAATTAAACCAAGAAGTGTCGAATGTAGTTCTAACCAAGGGTAATTTCACCTAAGCCCAATTTGCTTGACAACTTACATTTGGTCTAAATTTTCCTTTAACTGACACCAAAATATTGTCTCCGACAAAAATTTAATACATATTTTAAAATGATATCCTTAAAATTGTACCAGTTAAAATTGTTTTTATCTAAAAAAACCTAATCTTAAAGGTCCACAATTGACTAAATAGTATTATAGAATCTCAGTCAAAGCAACAATTGATATGTGGTAAATCCCCGTTATTAGGGCTGTTCGACAATTCAAAAAACAATTATTAATGTGAAAGGAGCATAATTGTAAAAATAACAATACAGGTATAAATGCTGATGAGTGTTTTAGGCATTCTTATGAAGAACTTCTCTTAGGAAGCAACAAGTAAACAAAAATTTTTCCCGCTGATTATATTTAAAAAACGTCCATAGAACATCTGATATTGTAAGAATCATAATCGAATCTGTTCTTTCAAATTTTATATTAATATCTACATATGATAAAAATTTATTCAAAATGAGTACACAAAAAGTAAATTGAGCCATTTGACGTTGTGTAAGAGGAATAAAAAGAGCTTTTTATGTTGGTATGTTGCAATGTATAACATGTGGATTCATTAAATTCCACTTTCGTTTGGTTGATATGGTCTGTACCTATAATATAATTTGAGTTTTTTTTTTGTATAAACGTCATTATAACGCAAGTGACTCTAAATTATATAAATTTTCAGTTACTAAACACATTTTGCAATTATTAATTGTTAATTTCATTTTAGTTATCTGTAAAAATACAAATTAATAAAAAATTGTGCGTCATTAAAACAAAATTCCAATCGCTTGAATTATTAAAAATTTTCGTCAATATTGAACAAAATTTAATTAGGTTTTTAATATTTTAAAGGAGTTAAATAGAGATTGAGTTGATACAAGAAACAAAAATTTAATTATCGAAATATTTGTACAGGTGTAAATAAAATTAGCAATTTTTTCATATAGATATACATCTATGTATATGTTTATATGTCAATGCTCGAGTAAATAATTCGATGTATGTAAGATAATATAAGAAAACTGTAATTTGTAGGTAAGAAATATTTTGGATGAAACTTTAGGCTTCTGTAATGTGGGTGTAAAATTGTTCATATGCACAGAAGCTAATGAAGTGTAATTAAAAAATTGTTTTTGGTCTTGGTCTTGGTCTTAACTTTTGTATCTTGGCCTTGGTCTTACATTATCAGTTTTAGTATTGGTCTTGGTCTTGGTCTTGCATAAATTGGTCTTGCAGAGTTGAGTCTTGGTCTTGGTCTTGAAAACTTATTTTATTGTAAAATTTTTTATTTCTTGTATAAAAATTGCATGAAAAGATACCGCTTAAAAACAGGGTTGACTTTATGTGCTATCCATTCATGTTTTTAATAATACGTATGAAACGTATCGTAATACACTTTTCTTAGACTTCATGTATGTATGTAAGATCATAAGTGTTAAATCATTTGTTTTAAGTATAAGATTATACAACGTATAGAATTGTAAAATATAAGCAACATAAGTCGTTATAGGTATGATACAAAGATTTAATACGTATAGAAAAGTCACATACATGACTCATATATGTTACGTTTCAGCGTGAGCCGTAGATGAGTGTTTAGCAATGTTAAATCACTGTGTTTTCAATCAAAACTCAATCAAAAATATGTAAGTATATTATTTGAAATGTTTTGATAAACACTAAAACTCTATTCTCGATAAAATAAAACAGCACATTAAAAAGTTCTCTTGGGGATCTACTAACAAGTATTTTTAGCAATTACTTCGGTAAAAGTCTTGTTATGAGCCTTGGTCTTGCTCAAATAAGTCTTGGTCTTGCCCAAATCAGTCTTGGTCTTGCAGAGTTAAGTCTTGGTCTTGGTCTTGTTGAACTGAAAACTATATTGTTATTGGTCTTGGTCTTGCAAAATTTGCAAGACCGCAAGACCAAGACCAATTTCGCTCATCACTATTTTTGGTATTACACAGCACTTCTCAATACTTATATTTATTTTGTATCTAAGTAAGTGGATAAATGTTTAAAAACTTTATGTAATAATAAAATGTAGTAACTCTTTTTGTAGCCCTAAAGAAAATTTCAGGAGTAAATGATCAGAGCAAGAAAAGTTTAAGATGTGATTAAGGGTTTTTAGTTATTTTAAGATCATAAAGCTTTTAGTTAACCTCCATGAAATACATGGAGGATAAAACAAATGATTAATAATTTACATTTGAATCTGTTAAAATACTTAAACATAAATTTCAATATTGAATGAATAATCATATATAAAGGGTCTTTTAGTGTTAAAATAACTCAATGACTCAATGTGCTATTAGTAAAAAAAACGAATATTTTATCGTCTAAATTTATTTAATGCAAAATCAGCTAAATAATTAAAACTAAAAATTTTTCGTCAATGCAAGAAATTTTATAAGGCAAATTTTTTTTTTGTTTTCAAAAAATATGCAAAAAAGAAATTAAGGAAATGGATGCAAAAATGCAGAAACCATTAACTACCACCTTAAATACTTCAAATTATTCATTTAAATAATTCCGTTTTTGAGGCGCGTTTACACTCAGTCATTCTTTAACCCCCGGTAAGCAACTTAGTTCTTATACTTGATACTTTTTAACTAATTTCATTTTATCAAATTCATTAAATTGATTTAAGAAAATTACTAAAATAATTAAATATTAGTGGGTTATTATTATTTTGTTCAAATTTTGAATGGTTAATAAAATATTTCTTTATTCATCCACTCAAGTTCAAATAAATTCTTTTAAGCTTGTATTAGATAAAACTTGATGGTTAATATAGTTTCTCCAAATATTAATTCAATAATTAAATTTAATTAGAAAATTCAGAAAATTATTCAAATTCAGAATCAGAAAAAGCTTTCCTTTTCTGATTCTTTTTCAGAAAAAATAGATTTTGTCTTGCTAAATTAATAGAACGTCGGCTTACGGCTTTTTCGTCAAACCATAAAATTTTTTCATATGATTTTCGAATAATTTTTATTATTTTAAATAACATTTTGAGCTGTTTTTAATGAAAATTGAAATAAACAGGCAGTAGTCCAACTGATAAAATGCAAGGAGTTTAGTATTTTTCACGTAAAGATGAGAAATACGAGTTAAATTCTTGTAAAAATCAAGCACGATATACTTTCAGATTTAGTAGCTGGCCGTCCAAAAAGTTATTTCTAGTATGAGCTTAGAGCAAGTATTCTTAAATTTTTTCAACTAACACCCAAACTTAGTTTGAATAAAGGTTCATTTGTTATATTGAGTCGAGTCCAACAAAACAGATGATTTCACTAACAAAATACCACAAACATATGAAACTGTGAATAGTAAATTTTACTAAAGTTAATTGTGCCTGAATAGTGATATAAATGTAAATAAATATGAAATAAAATAATTTTATAATAAAATTTTGTAATTAAATTCCCCCAAAGTATACACTTGATTTTTTAACACCTTACAATAAATAATAGGAACGCCCAGTAAATGAAAATTTCAACAATACATCGAAAAAAGCATTGCTTTGTTTTTATATTGTTGTTGTTTTTTCTCCCATACATTTTATATGGGATAAAACATGCAACACACATACACACATCACTCATTTGCGAGTGACGTTTGTGGAATTTTGGAATAATTTTTTCATTCCGCACATCTTGGTAACGTTGCCTTTCAAATGAAATAATTTTGAGTAAAATCGGTTAAGTATAAATACCTTGAAAAGGGAGTGCAAAAAAACGCCTTGCATATTGATATATAGATGGGAAACATTAAAAAATTCGTGTAATCTTTAATTTTTTTAAAAATAATACCAAAGATCTTCAAAGAAGAATGTTTATTAAGCTTTTTAGCAACCTAAAACAAAGATTTTTACTTTACTGAAAAGATAATACTTCATGATTTTTGTATTTGTCTCTGTTATTTAATGAAGAACCTGCGTACAATCAGAAATATTTTCCTAATCAACTTTTGTAAAATTATAATTTTATTTAACTCAAAGTAAAAAACATTTACTTAAGCTTTAATTTAAAGGAAACAATAATTTAATTTGAGATTTTGCTAAGGAAAGTTGTTAATATTTTTGATATAACTAAATATTCTATCATTATAGATAAATTTGTTAATCTAAATAAAAGGTAGATGGCAGATATCTGGTCTAAAGTAGATAATAAGTATAGTGAAGTTATTAGGGATGATTATTATTTTTAATGTATAATGTCAAAGACATATATTTAATATTTGCTATATATATCTAATTGTTGTTGAAAATGAACACAAAAGTATTTCCTTGAGAAGGAGATTGTAATTTACTAAAAAAAATCATATAATACAGACAGGCATCCTTTTATTCTTTTATATTTTTATTTTATTTAATATATTTGCTCCTTTCATCATTTTTTTGTTTTTCGTTTGGTAAATTACAATAAATTTAATAACATTTAAATTTAAAGGCTAAGCAAAATTGTATTTTTATGTCAAAAATAAGTTTTTTCAAGTTGATATTGTGCACTTCCTTCCTGATATTAACATATCTTCTGATTAAGAAAGTTTACTAAACTAATGAAATTTTCGAATCGTAATGTATAATATTGCTTCACTTCTTACATAAAATATAATTATGAGCAGAATATATTTTTTAATAAATAAAGGCAAAATATTTTTGTACCTAATTATAGTTATATGCAAAATTATTTTTTAGTATTGGAATAATATCCTACTGCATGTATAATATAAAATGTTAGTGAAAAATTTAGTGGAAATTCTATTTTTCAATAAGAATATTTTAACAAGATATAAAATCCTCCCAGAATTAATACTAATGCAAAATATAAAGGGGTACTACTCACTATAAATTTCCAAATTATCAAATAACTCTTTCATCCCATGTAAAGTATATGGAAATGACGATTTGGGAGCAAGTTTTTAAACATGTTTAAATCTTTACTCACAAATCGTGACTTCTATACTTTATATAGAATGAGAGTGCCATTTGACGAATTGGAAATTATATTGAGTCCATTTTTCTTTAAGAAAAAAAAAAAGAAAAGAGAATTTGTTTAAAGCTGAAGCTCATATATGTATATACATTGTAAAATAATTAAAATATGCAATAAAAAGTCATATTTAATATTCAGATAAAAATTTGATCTATAAAAAAAAAGTTGAAAAGGCTTACATGGTAATAGCCAGTAAATAGGGATTTTGGGCCAAAAATAAATCATATATTACAGCAATTTGAAACACACAAAAAAATTTTCATGTTTTAAGTAGTTCTTGTACTTCAGTAAAATTGAAAATTCTGTATATTGAACACAACTCAACCCCTTCGCTGTCAACTACCAAATATCTCGTAAATTATTAAGCCTTTGGCATATGCTTAGAAACTGTTATCAATGTGAAAAGTTATTAACCCATATACAAGCTATTTAAGCACCTGTGATATTCATAATTAATAAAAAAAACTCAACTTAGATCAGTATTAAAAGTAATAACTGCAGACAATATTTACCTAAAATTAATTAATTTTGATAATTTCATAAAAGTAAATTTTAATTTTTATTCATTTTACAAGATTTTTATGGTTTCCTTAAACTAAAATTTGTTACATTGACATAAATACTCTACCTACATGATGAAACTATTCTTCAAGTAAAAGAATCCTTTAAAAAATAGAATCTCTATAGCTTAAAAGTTTTTTTATGTAACTTTGAGTTAAACTAATTATCAAAAATTAAATTTACTTGTGTTGGATCGAATCTTTAATTAATTTTAATTTCAGATATTTATAAAACCTATGTAAGAATTTAGAAATTTACACAAGTCCACAAGGTTAGCTTGTAGTTATTAGATTTTGAAATTCAAACTGAAAATCATAATTTTGTTTAAAAAAAAGTCTAATTTTGCAAATAAATTTGGTTTATTGTGAGCAAAAGTAGCACATTTTTTGAGAACAGCTTTTCCAAAGACAAATGCTTATGCAGTGCAGTTATGTAGTGAAACCATTAATTTTTAATGGCTTTAAGAAGTTAGCTTTTTATGAAAATTTCACTTTACAATCAGTAATATTCATTTTATTCACTTTTTTGTTTGTTGGTTTTTTGGTTCAGTATCTTGGAGTTTCTTATGCTTACCCCAGCGAATTAGAGAGCCTAGATAACACAGATTTTACTCTGAATGTGTTTTTTCTAGCATAAAACACTCATATGGTGTGGCTAATATTGATGCAATCCATATAACGGCTTATAACTTGTTCCCTGATGTATTATTCCTATCAAATTTACAATTCCTAAGCTATCTCATCGCTATCATTCAGTCAACTTTTAGATTGATTAAATACATTCTCGAATTGATTTATTTTTACGGATTTTAGAGAATTTTCTTTTTACATCCATGGTCAATCATGATTGTAATAAATCACTTTAACCAGATGAAATCAATCATTACAGTTCCAGTGAAGTTTTTCTTACAACACGTTGAGTTTGGTGTATTTTATATGATACCTGTGAATTAATTTTAGATCAGGGTAACCCAGTGCTTAACCAAATCTTTTACAAGCACGGTTTAGCTGAAGCCCGATTTCTATGTTACTTGAGGTGGTGAAACGACTGAGGGGACATTTTGTCAGCAATTCTTCTCAGTAATTATATTTCTCCGTTATGTGCGGCAAATGCCACAAATAATGAATCACCTTTATACTTTTCAAACGTTTTCAAATTGAAAATCATTTCAAAAAAGCAGTTAGAATTGAACACAATAAAATTTAGCTAAAAGTTTGAAATTAAATTAAAAATAACTAAAATTCAATGTTAATTAGACTTAAAAAGTTTAACCAATTATTAACTGATAACGATTATATATAAATACATAAATATAAGGATAATTAGAAACAACACTTATTTATTATAAATTATATTTAAATAAATCAAAATTTTAGTCATCCACATTAAATTCATTCCCAGCTGGATGCCAAAGAATACAGTTGGTAGTTGTACATTTTGTTAACGAAATCCAATATCTAGCGAAATCAATTTCGATTTTAATTTTATTTTGAATTACTCTCAAAATTTCTCCAAAACATTTCATATCTAATACAATTTTATTATTTATGATTTTAGTTGAGAAACAAATTCTTTCATTATTTATAACGAGATATCCAGTCTCCTCAGTTGTAACAAGACTTAGTAAAATATTAAAAAATATTACAATTATTGTTAACTTCATGTTGAATATTGAGCTTTTTCTTCACTTTCAATGCATTTTTATAAGAATTTATGACCTTAAGAGCTTTAGCGTATCTTTTATAAAAATGAACCCTAATAACGTTATACAACAGCTCAGCCATGCTCTACATTTATTCAATTTTTTGGCATTCAACTGCATTTCATGGTTACCAAATTTCAAATAAAATTTGAATTATTTTCGAATGAGAGATAAATTATTTTATTGAAAAATATTTACATGCAAAAATGTGATTATCAAAAAGTGGAAAAATATATATTTTATTTTTACTTTAATTGCCTGTAGCCCCTGTAGCCTGTTTTATTTAAATTAAATATTGCAACCCACATAAGAAAAAACTAAAAAACTGGTGGTCCCCTTATTAGATAAAATAATAAAATAATATAAGCACATTCTCAAGTTGTAAAAAGTTCATAGAATAAAACTAAACAAAAATTAATAAAAATTTAGCTTGTTTGCTAGCACAAAATTTCTCAAATCGTGGTGTTATTGTTCTTTTTCCACTAGTAAACGATTTGGATATGTCGATTTCATGGCTGCTAAAGCAGAAAATCCAGTTTCGCATATATGTATATGATGTTTCGAATGTTAACAGCACTAGCACTCTTTTTTTCGCTCCACACAAAACTGAATTTAAGTTTTACTATCAAATTCCTGTTGCAATGAAGCATCGCAAGATATTTTAATCAGTTGTTGTTTTTTGGAAAATTGTCAATTCAAATGAATTAAGTTGGTTATTCAAAAATGGATTCTGGATCCATGCAAAATCAATATTGTTGAAATAATGTGTTAAATGTTTTAGTAAATTTTGCAAATGTTTTACAAAAAGATTTATGTTTGCTTTAATATTGATTCAGGTACCGGCGTCATTTAAAATTGGAAATATTTCATATATGTATATCCTTTTCTAAATTGGATATCCATAGCTCTAAATTTTTAATGAATGTCGTGACTTTGTCTTTTTGAATCAGAGCACACATTTGTGGACCTTGCATTCATTCATGTAAATCGCTTAATTTTTTTAAAATTTTAACCAAATAAGCAAGTTTAAGAATAAAGTTATCATTGCGAAAGGATGATACCTCATCTTTGTGATTTTCAGCAAAAAAGTTCGACATTTCGTCTTTAAGTTCAAACACTCTTTGAATAAATTTTGAACGAGATAGTCAACGTACTTCTTAATAGTACCAGAGTGATGTATATTTGCCTTCCATATCTTCACACAACTTTCCAAATATTCTCGCTATCAAAGGACTGTTTTTGGTATAGTTAACAACTTTTGTAACAATATGAAGTATGTTATTAAATTCCTCATGCATATTTTTTGATACAAAAGCTGCTCTATAAAGCATGCAGTGCGTCCATAGAAGTTAAGGTGATTTATTTTTAATCTGCTTTGAGTCCAATGCAATTATCCCATTTTAAATCGTTCTCAACAAAAAAATTGTCTAGTATATTAAAAATTTCCATAGACGTAGCCTTGCCCAAAATAGGTTAGCAAAATAATACATCTTCTTTTACATTATTTTCTGTAACATATCGAACATATGCGATTAAATGAGCATATTTAGCTACATCTCTAGCCTCATCTACTTGTATAGCGAATTTTGAAGTATGCAGTTGATAAACTAGTTGATCGGAAAGATCTTCAAATATATCAGCAATTCTTCTACCAACTGTATTATCAGCGAGCGGTATATTTCGCAACTGCTGTGCATATCCAATCATTGTTTCAACCATATCAAAAGCTGCTTGTAGTACTAGCGTTTCACCTATTGAATGGGGTTTTTTACATTTTGCAATTCTCTAGGAAACTTGGTATGATGCAAACAGTACTTCTGATGGTAACTGAAATTGTTTTTTTAAATGTTTTTACAGGGATTCTTAATAAAGCAATATCCCAACTAAAAAATTTGCATTAAATAGATTTTTGAAAGTATTTCTTTTAAATATGTAAAACAGAAATTAAAAACTTCACGACCCCCCTGTGGGTCATGACCCACAGTTTGGAAACCGCTGGGTTTCATTGCTTTGGAATAACCAATATATTTTGATAGACTTGAGTTCAACATTAAATACAAGAATTTATCCTTCATGTAAAAATAATTCAAAATAAAATTTCATTTGAAATTTGGTAACCATGAAATGTAGCTGAATGCCAAAAGACTGAATAAATTTGGAGCATGGCTGAGCTGTTGTATAAATACAAGAATTTATCCTTCATTCAAAAATAATTCAAAATGAAATTTTATTTGAAATTTGTTAACCATGAAATGCAGCTGAATGCCAAAAAATTGAATAAATGTAGAGCATGGCTGAGCTGTTGTATAACGATATTAGGGTTCATTTTTATAAAAGATACGGTAAAGCTCTTAAGGTCATGAATTTTTATAAAAATGCATTGAAAGTGAAGATAAAACTCAATATTCAACATGAAGTTAACAATAATTGTAATATTTTTTAATATTTTACTAAGTCTTGTTACAACTAAGGAAACTGGATTTCTCATTATAAATAATGAAAGAATTTGTTTCTCAACTAAAACAATAAATAATAAAATTGTTTTAGATACGAAGTGCTTAGGAGAAATTTTGAACGTAATTAAAGACGAAATTACAATCGTAATTAATTTCAATAGATATTGGATTTCATCAACAAAATGTACAACTACCAACTGCACCCTTTGGTATTCATCAGAGCATCCTTTAATTATCGATGACTAAAACTTTAATTTATTTAAATATAATTTATAATAAATAAGTGTTGTTTTTAATTATCCTTATATTTATGTATTTATATATAATCGTTATCAGTTAATAATTGGTTAAACTTTTTAAGTCAAATTAACATTTAATTTTAGTTATTTTAAATTTAACTTCAAACTTTTAGCTAAATTTTATTGTGTTCAATTCTAACTTCTTTTTTAAAATTTTCTTAATTTGAAAACGTTTGAAAAGTATAAAGGTGGTTTATTATTTGTGGCATTTGCCATTCGCCGCAAATAACGGAGAAATATAATTACTGACAAGAACCGAGCTTCAGCTGTTTGTTCAGGATCAGGGTCAGGGCTACCCTGATCTGAAATTATTCTACTGGTATCATATAAGACACTCCAAGCCCAACGTGTAGTGCAAAAAACTGCACTGGAAATCTATAATGATTGATTTAGTCAGCCTAAAACTTAACTGAATGATGCTGATGAAAAAGCTGAATAACTGCAAAAAACACTGTAATTTTGTGAAATATCCATAAATAGCTAACTTTTTAATGATATTAAAAATAAATGACTACGCTACTTCGTATGAACATTTATCAATGTACAATGTACAAGAGTACAATGTTGTACTCTTCTGCTTACAACTAGCCAAATTTATTTAAGGGGATGGTAGAGTTTTGAAACCTTTTTCTTTTGAATTTTTTCTTAAATTTTTTCCGAGTATCCAACAGGTCAAGAATATTGTGTCAAAATTTAAAGTACATTGGAGTAAAAAAACGAAGATACATCCCTTTAAATGACTGCTCCTGATATAAAACACCTCGTATACAAAACTTTAAATCGATTTTCTCATAAACAACATTTTTGGAGTCCATGAACATTATAACTAAAAATCTACTTAACCGATGCTTTTGAAACTTTGTACACTATTTCTACACATAAATCAATATGTAATCAGGAGTTTTTTTTCTTTTAACAACTTTTTTCTATTTTATAATAACAAATACACCAAAATTTTTGAGTGAAGATTGCATTTTTCACTTCAAAATGCTGCCAAAAATCAAAAAATTCAAAAAAAAAAAACGCTTCCTGATTACCTCAGTCACATATCACCTTTAAAATGCACTTCGATTTTTTTGTTTCCGATGATCGGGAAATTCGCTGGAATTGTCTTATTTATTAATATTTTTTATTAAAAATTTCAAAAAAGATGCCTAAGGGGGGCTATACCTTTAGAGCATGAAAATTGATCATTTTTCGTGATTTTTTAATTAAATACTTAAATAATAAAAAAACATGTGAGTTTTGTTTTTTTAAACAAAACAGCGGCTTCGCAGATCATATCTTCATGCATCTGTAAAAAATTTTTATTTATCCAAAATAAAAAAAGTTTTTTTTATTCAATTACTGGCATATTAAAGGGAACGATAAACCTATAAAATTATAAAAAAGTCAAAAAATTTAAATTTATATCGGCTGTTTATTAAAAGCTCTAATTTTTGGCTATTTTTTCGTCAGCTTATACCCCTAAAAAATTATTTATTCATGCGGTATCGCTTAAACTTTAGGTACATCCTAACGATAGTACAAAAGATAAAAATCTTTCCAAATTTTAGCCAAATCGGTTAATAACTTTTTGATCTACAGAACCAGCAGTTTTTCAATATACAGTTTCGAGATAATCGCGTTTAAAGTTTCAATGCACAAAAAATAAAAGTTTTGTCGACTAACCGATCAATCGGCGATTCCAGGTCCATATAATTAACCTTCTTCTTTCTCTTAAAGCTGATTGTCTTCGAGCTGAAGCTTATTTGGAGCAGTACGAGCTGCTTTCATTGCGGAAAGACTCATCCACACCACTCGCCTTTCATAAGTTTTTTCGGCAAAAATTTTACAGTAATTGAATTGTTGGCATTTGAATTTTATTTAGCTGGTTCATAATTTGAAGAATGGCAGTGTAACCTTTATTAAATATTCCAGGAGCAATATAGGCTGAAATTTCGATGTTTTTCAGTCCACAATTGAGGTTCACTATTCTGCAATTTATTTCATAACCAGTATTAATACAAGGTCCTGAATTTATTTCTTTATAACTACACCTACACTGAACAACAATTTTGAAGTCGATCTAGACTCTCCAAAACTTATTGTCTGCTTACATGAAAAGCATATCAAAAGCTGAGATAGCGTAGTAAAGACTGTAAAATATTCTATAATTCTATATCCGTGCAAAGGATTTGTACGAATATCGTCAATAGCATTAGCCCGTATTTTTTTTTTACTTGCAATTTCACTTGTACTCGCTCCATAATTCATCCCGTATTTACCGGTAAATTGATAACCCTGATAATATCTTTTTTTAGACTTTTTGCAAGCAGTATTACCTCACGTTCTTTTAGATAGTTTGGAATTTTAGATTTAAAAATTCAACAAATAATATATGTGCAAAGATATTGTGAAACGAAATCGCTTCGACATAAGTAGACTAGTAACGACTATAACTCCATTAATATTCAATTTTTCCTTTTTACAGTATATTTTTAACATATACTTCAAAATTATGGAAAAAAAATGGATTTTTTTAAAGTTCTAAAGGTATCGCCCCCCTTAAGATGTTGTATTTTAACATTTTTATAAAATAAATAAATCAACATGATACAAATTTCACAAAAAACAAAATCATGAAAATATGCCTGTTTCGCCTTTAAAACCCTACCATATCCCCTTAAAAAATTTGACGTTTCTTTTAAAAAATCTTACGATTTTTTGTTAGAATTTCAATATCTAATAAGTCAGCTACGTATTTTTTTTTAATTTTAATTTTTATGTTAATTTTCCTTGTGTAAATTTCTAAATTCTTACATAAGTATTATAAATACCTTTAAAAAAATTAGATTAGAGTTTAGGGTGTTAGTTGTTGATTAACTTAAACAATTCTAGATTTTAAATTGATATGTTTGGATTTGGGAAATTCCCTGGTAGGAAAGTTCCTTTAAATAAGTCAATAAGTCACTTTTTTTTGCTATGATGCATTAATAACTTAATTATACAACAGACTGTAAAAATAAATAATTCCTATGTATGGTGTTAGTAAGACGTAATAAAATAACTTTAATATAATTTAATTGAGCTGTAATTATGTTTTTTTTTTGGCATTAGCTGAAACTAGATTTAATTTTTATATTTTAAACATAAAAATACTTTTTTGAATTCATATCTCTACACAAAAAAAATTCTCAATATTTTTAATTCCGAAAAATTAACATCGTAAATATTTTATTTTATATAATTACATGAGTAAATTTTGAAAATTATAAATCAAACTTTTATACACACTTAATTTAAAAATCAATACTTCAATAAAAAGAATTCAAGAATTACAATTCTTAATATTTTAAGAGAAAAATTAAAGTAACTCAAGGGAATCAGCATTTAAAATTCCTAATTATAGCTTTTTTTCAAAATTTTTACTCATTTTAAGAAAAAATTCCCCACTTTTATATTTATTCTCACTTGAATTTCATTGCAAGTGAATAAAAGAGCTTCCCATCTTGGATAATAACATTTCTTAGCATTTCAAATTCTATAAAAATGAATTCATATAAAATTGTTTTCGTTTTATTTATTGTTTTAAATTTAATTTACGGTGAAATCACTACTGGTGTTTATTTGAATGATACACTTATTTGTCCTGGATTGTATGATAGAGGAAAAATTTTTGTAGAAAAAAATTGTATAAAAGAATCTTATTTCCCAAATACAAATCAAAATGATGTTCTGCATATTAAAACAGAAAATGGATCATTTGGGCTTACCAGTTATCTACCAAAAATAACCTTAGCTGATGAAAATCAAGAGGTAAAATTCTTTTTTATTCTTGGTGCAATAATATCATCAGTACAGGAATAAATTCAATCAACATTTTTATGTAATATTATGAAAATAATGTAATTCAAAATAAAAAACTTGATAAAAATAATATAAGCCTTTTATATTGTTTTTTAATATTTTCCAAATTTTTATATATTTTAATATGATTTTAAGCTTCAACTAAGTTAAATAAGTTAACTGCAAGAATCTCTAAGGTCCATAAAAGAGTTCAGTGTTCTCATATGTGGCTTAAAAAATGTCTTATTTGATCTAATGTCAATCAAATCATACAATTTTAATTGAAGCTACTAGAGAAGCTTAAAACTATTTAAATAGGTGAACAATATATCGTTTTGTTATTTATCAATAAAAATATAAATTTAAATTATGCTTTTATAATTTTATAGTGCCCTAAAAAATATAAAAATAAAACTATACTTTTAATTTTTAAATAATTAAAAATAATGGTATAGGGCCTAATTTATGAGCAGAAGTATGACTGAAGTTTTTACTTAACCAAATATGTATTAAAGTCATTACAAAAATATATTATTGTAAACTGCATGCAGCCAGAATGCCATGTCCTTGTCAATATATTTCTATGAGTGTAAACTTGTCTTAGAACTCCAATAAAATCTCCTATAATACTGCTCTCCAAAATGCTAATCTAGACCCAGCCTTAATAAAGTTAGATTGCCATATCCTTGAATAAAGTTAGAGTGAAAAGTTTTTGTCTATTTGTCAATTTTTAGGAAATCAAGAAAATTTTTATCGTCATTTCATTTTCAGTAAAAAGATAAACAATTTAAGTGAAAGTCATTTTTCTTAAATCTAAGAAAGCATTTGAAAACTAATATTTTGATTTTGTTATGTTTAAATTCCTTTCTAACCAAGACATATTGGACTACAATACCTTTAGTTTCAGGTTGTTTAGGCCTAGTTTAATTGAATCACCAACACTTCTTCCGGTGGAGGTGTTAAATATTAAAAATTTTTATACTTATATTTTTATCTTTTTTTCTAATTGGACTACACATCGAAGTTGTTAAAAATTTGAATTTTTAATACGAAATATCTTTTAAATAGCCCAAATTTCAGGTAGCAGGTATTATACACGCAATTAAGTCATATAAAACTATAGTTGGGCAAAATTTTTACAACAAACTTTTCTGAAAAGTCTACTAGGTCTTGGACTATTACTCCTTTAAGTTATTAACCATTACTTGGCAAACTGAAATGGGGTAACTTTTGGCAGAATTGGAATGACATTTTGTCAATATACAGCACTTTCCAAGTGTTGCATTAGATTTGTCATATTATATGCATTGAATAATAATAAATATGAAATTTAAACTTCTACATATATAAATTCATTCCATCAGCGATGGATTAAGTTTAAGAATGGATTCCCTTAAAAGCCTCAAATATGAGTTTTGAATAATTTAGCTGCAAAAAAGGACAAAGTCCTACAAACACACATCAATGGGAAGAAAATTAAAGTCAAAATTATATCTTTTTCATATAAATCTTGGTTTCTTACTAGAAAAAACTAATAAAAAAAGCAGTTTCAAAATATTAAATTGAACTGAATTTTTCTAAATCCTACAAAATTTTTGTTGTGTTTTAAAAATGAATTAATTTAATATTATTTATCTTAAGCTGGTTCATTTTAGTCTAAATACACAATTTATTGGTATTGTCAAGTAAAATGAACTTTTCTCAAAAACAAAACAGGAGAAACAATTAATTTTTTTATTTTTTAAATACAGCTGTTGCTTAAATATGAAATAATTACTGCTTTTAAATTTTTACTGTGACATTTGAAAAATAAGAATGGAAAACATTTTTTAATCGAAAAATAAAAAACAAAAGAGCAGAATTTGTTGTTTTTCTTTTGTTCTTTAAATGTATTTAACTTTTGATAACTTTTTTAATATTAAGGTGCTCTTAGCACACTCACATGCTGTTCAATCACCCAATGCGTATACGTCATGAGTTAAGTAGGCTAACAAAAATAGACTGCAATAATTTCCCTTTTAAATTGCAGAAAAGAGAGTATTTATATTTTTTATAACTGATTAAATTTGTAGATATTTACGTAGTATTTTGTTTTGATTTCCAATTTAAGACTTTTATTTAATGTTCATTTGTACTTTGCAATGTACTGTAAAAATGTAATGTACATCTCACCTCGCTTGCTAGCCCATTTCAGCTATCTGGTCTTACAATTAGGAAGTTTTGATTAATAGCCTGATGATAATACCTTATTGTCGTTTTCTAGTGGCCTCTATCTTTTTGGGGCAAACACCTGTGGGAATGCTTTTAGCACTGGATATTTTCTTAAGGGGAAATATTTGGCACACATAATATCATACATGGAGGCAGGTATATTTTAGCTTCGAAGTGACTAGGGTATATCTTTAGTTCTTGACTTGAGCGCTGTTTTGTAGATACATTGGACATAACTTTCATAGTTTCTATATGTGGAAAAAGTTCTCAATGCACGCGTGCAGTAATATACATATGCTTTCAGTTTCTAGGGTGAGAAGCAATCTTTCGTGAATATCAAACTTAATCTGTATTTAAGAGGGATTTCTAGTCTAGAAATTTGTAAAAATTGTTTTTTTGTTGTCATATTCTCAAAGCTTAAACCTTTAGGAATATATCTTTATGAGAATTTGTCAAAGTTTAGACATCCCTAAGAAAATACCTTAAATTCACGTCTCTAGACTAGAATAACCCCTTAAGGTCATGTTATTAATTAAAAATTGGTTGGAAACAACTAAGGTACTAAAGAAGCACAGAACTAAGGTCCGGAATTGATTGTTTCAATTTGGTGATGTATAACCCTGACACATAAAACTGGATACTGAGCTCTGGCGAAAAAATACTGATATTATCAAGAGATACTCCTCATGACAGTTCAAGCTTTTAATTAACTGAACTGAAGGCTATTTTTAAATTCTAATAATAAGAATTTATTAAATATTTATGCATCTTGTTCAAATTTTCAAGCGTCAATAAAATATTTTTTAGTCATCCACACAAGTTCAAATAAATTTTTAAAAAATTGTAGTGGTTTTTTCAAATATTAATTCCTTAATTAAAATTGATTAATTAATTTAAGTTTTATATGGGAGAAAAAAATCAGAAAATTCTTCAGATTCAGGCTCAGAATAGAATTCCTTTTTCCGATTTTTTGTCTTGCAATGGCAAAGTTGGTAGAGCGTTGGTAGAAATTTAAGTAAATATTTGGTGATAATTATTAATTCCGAAATTAAAAACCGAATTAATTAAAAATGACTGAAAAAATAAATATTCGCCAACTAAAGAATTTTAAATGTTTTTACATTTATATTTAAAAATGTTATACATAAATGCCAATCTAATTCATAAAATTATCGTAAGTGATATGCGGTATTTTACTATTCACCTGTAGTAATTTCCTCGCATCGTAACCGCAATATTACTACTATTTGCAGACTCATTGTCTGGTTCATGTAATATAAACGAAATTTTCCTTTCATTTTAAACTACAAACAAATATCAACATTTTGAATATTTTTAATTTTATTTTTCATTCAACTCTATAATACCTCCCTCAACAATTGCAATTGATTGAAGACTTTGTGCTGATGTACATTCACCTTCTTCCTCATTCTGCTGTGAAAGTTTTCCCCTTTTATCGAGAAATAAAAATTTTGGTTCAGTATAATTCTGTTCTTCGGTATTTAAAATATCTTCAAAGCGAACTCCAATTACTTCAACCCACTAAAAAATTAAAAATCGAATTACTAAATAAAACGATTAATGTTGGGTGAAAGTGTTTCACTTAATACTAATTCATTAACAAGCTGCGTTATACTGTAAGACGAGGTGGCTGTGTGGTTAAGGCGTAGGACTGCCTTGGAACAAAATGAAATTTTTCAGTATCAGATAGTCAAAACAATATAAATAACGAGTTTTATTTTGTTCTTGATTATTTAATCATTTAATCATTTATTTTATCATTTTATCCCAATTCCAACACTTGCACTCTGGGGACACTACATTTCTTTTCATATAGGTTTTGAGGATTACTTTTATTATAATACTATAATCGCTCAAAAGTAAAATAATCTTCTTTGAGAAATATAAGGATCATATAGCTTCATAAAGCATGTAGCTAGCCAGCATTAAGCAAATCAGGTTCAAGAATTTCAGAATTTAACTTAAAGATAATTTTGAAATAAACAAAAATATATTTAGTAAAAGAAACAAATAAAAAACTCCCAGCGACGAGAATGGGATTCGAACCCAAGCTTGCAGACAAACTGAATTTACTTTTCAAATTAAATATTTTTCCAAAATGACTATATCAGGTTATTGTTTAAAAAAACTCCATTTGGTGCAATTGCAAGTGCCTTTTATTTAAACCATTGCACTTGAAAGGGATTTTTAATCGAACTTATGCATAAAATGAGCATTCCACACTACTCAGGTTTCTGATTTTTATAGCATTATTTTAGAAAACAGCGAAATGAAATGAAGAATTTTTCAGAGAATTCGGAATTTAATTTGATTTTAATGATATTTAAATCAGCATCAAACACGTAGTAGGAAGGTGCATGTCAGAAATTCAGATTGCAATGAAATTTATAGATATTGAGGAGCGTAGTTATGTGAAATTCAACAAAAAATTTAGAAGTGGTTTTTTATTAAAAAACTTTCCTTGTAAATTCGAGGACTATTGCAAGTTCAAATTGTGATTTATCCGCTGCAAAAAATAGCTTAATGAGCAATTAGGAATAGCCTAAGCCCAACTTGCTTGACAACTTACATTTGGTCTAAATTTTCCTTTAACTGACACCAAAATATTGTCTCCGACAAAAATTTAATACATATTTTAAAATGATATCCTTAAAATTGTACCAGTTAAAATTGTTTTTATGTAAAAAAACCTAATCTTAAAGGTCCACAATTGACTAAACAGTATTATAGAATCTCTGTCAAAACAACAATTGATATGTGGTAAATCCCCGTTATTAGGGCTGTTCGACAATTCAAAAAACAATTATTATTAATGTGAAAGGAGCATAATTGTAAAAATAACAATACAGGTATAAATGCTGATGAGTGTTTTAGGCATTCTTATGAAGAACTTCTCTTAGGAAGCAACAAGTAAACAAAAATTTTTCCCGCTGATTATATTTAAAAAACGTCCATAGAACATCTGATATTGTAAGAATCATAATCGAATCTGTTCTTTCAAATTTTATATTAATAACTACATATGATAAAAATTCGAACACGAAAACAAATTTAGCCATTTGACGTTGTGTAAGAGGAATAAAAAGAGCTTTTTATGTTGGTATTTTGCAATGTATAACATGTGGATTCATTAAATTCCACTTTCGTTTGGTTGATATGGTCTGTACCTATAATATAATTTGAGTTTTTTTTTTGTATAAACGTCATTATAACGCAAGTGACTCTAAATTATATAAATTTTCAGTTACTAAACACATTTTGTAATTATTAATTTCATTTTAGTTATCTGTAAAAATACAAATTAATAAAAAATTGTGCGTCATTAAAATAAAATTCCAATCGCTTGAATTGTTAAAAATTTTCGTCAATATTAAACAAAATTTAATTAGGTTTTTAATATTTTAAAGGAGTTAAATAGAGTTTGAGTTGATACAAGAAACAAAAATTTAATTATCGAAATATTTGTACAGTTGTAAACTAAACTAACAATTTTTTCATATATATATACATATATACATAATTCCATGTATATAAGATAAAAAAAGAAAACTGTAAGTAAGAAATATTTTGGATGAAAATTTAGGCTTCTGTAATGTGTGTGTAAAATTGTTCATATGACACAGAAAAGCTAATGAAGTGTAATTTAAAAATTGTTTTTAGTATTACACAGACCTTCTCAAATTTTATTTAACAAAGCAATCGTTATGGTTAAAAAACTTTTTATTAATATTTATAAAGAATTATTAATATGACAAGAATGTTTAAAATGATAAGAAAAGCAAATGGATGTTTGGATAGCATTTGAAATGAAATAATTTATTCTTGAAATAATATTAAGGCTCATTTAGTCATTGGATATCACTATGTATCCACGCGTTTTTTTTATTCTCTGTATTGTTTTAACTGTAACAGCTCAAATGAGACTCGGAGGGACGTCATCAATACTTGACGGAGATGCACAAAATATATCGCAAGTTCCTTGGTTTGCAATTGTTCATTATGAAACACCAATCAGAAGTTCTCATTCAATAAGTAAACTATGTGTAGGTGCATTAGTTTCAGCAGATAAAATTATTACTGCAGCTAGCTGTATTCTATATATGGACAAAGCCCGTAGTTATGTTAATGTTGGACATCAAAATTCAACCAAATATAACATAACAGATTATAGAACACATCCGCTTTATGGTTCAAGACACGATATTTTTGGAAGCTTTAATATTGGAGTAATAAAGGTTGCAAGCAATACATTCCAAAGTTCTACTGTCAGTTATATTTCATTGCCATCCATTGATGAAATATATCCTGAAAATGCAGTTGGAAGGGTTTGTGTCTTCAAAAATTGGCGTAATAATCAACATTTTCGTTGTGTAAATTTAACATTTATGCCATGCAACAATTACTACAATTTTCTACATAATACGGATAACGAAAGAAATCTAATATGTGCTAATGATTCGATGAGTAACACGTGTCCCCATGATTTTGGAAGTGGTTTTGTTATTCAAAATAAACTTATGGGTCTTCTAGTAGGAAGTTCACTCTGCAATCCAAGTGATAATGATGTCCCGAGTATTTTTGCTAAAATTACTGCTTTGAAAAATTGGACTGGAGTAAATAATTTCAGTGATTATCATGTTATTCTTGGAGAAATTTTTGAAAATAGTCGTTTAGTGCCTATCACTAGTCTTTAAACTTATTTGATTTAGTTTTTGTTCTCATAATTAAAAAATAAAGTTATTCAATGTTAATTTATAATTATGAAAAATTTATTTTGAATAAAATTAATTACTATTAAATGCTTTGAACTTGGTTTTATTTATCGTACATCATACATTTTCCTAAGTATTAACCTTATTATTCGTGCCGTGTTGATAATCCTTCCATTACAGTAGTTTCTGTATCATTATTTCTAGTCAATTAATTGTGTATTTTAGCTTTTATGTACTTCCATGTATAGGTCATACATACATTAAGGAGTAGACTTTGTAAAGAATAACAACTATCTCATGTACCATAGTGGATTATTTAGAAAGAATATTTCAAAGGAATACAAGTATACCAAAAGCATTCTATGTCATCGTAAAGTTAATATCCCTCGAAGGAAAGCTATAAATTTTATTAATGCAAATTATGGATACTAATTAAATTAAATATTTCTAAAAAGTTTAATTTTGACAAAAGTATTTCCACTAATAATAGTCAATACAAAAGAAATCATCCTTACCAATGTATGGCGGATAAGGTAAACATTGTTGAAATGCTTTAAATAACTAAGAGAATTTTAATTTCGTCAAATAAAGTTTCCAAATCATAAATAAATATTAAATATAAATTATACGTGACACCTTATTCTACTCAAGTGTTAAATATCTTCAAAGATGGAAAAAATTCCTTAAAACATTAAAAATTTTAACTCAGGCATTTATGCAACATAGTTATATTTCTTCAGAGCAGCACACATTTACATAAATAAAATTAAATATTCTCTAAATACAAATGCTAAGCAATATTAAATTCTTTTTCTTATCATTTTTAAACATTTTTGCTTCATAAATAATTCAACATACAAGTTTTTTAGCCAAATTGATTGCATTATTAAATTAATATTAATTGTTTTCAACAAATTTAAATTTCAAACAAATGGATTAAAATTTTATATCTATAACGTTTAAATAAAAATTTTTTATGCTTTCAACGGACAAAGCAAGGTGTTTCTTATCCTTATGTTATTATTTTGGTTACTGAAAATCTTGCATTTCCTTCATAACAAAAACTTTCTCTTGTTTTCAGCATGCTCCAAATCCTAACATATACATCGCAATCACTAGAATAGATCGACAGAACTTTCAAATGTCACAAGTAATCTAAGGGCATTTTATGTGCTGCAAGGCCTTTAGAAGAATTAAGGTGTCATAACTGAATATCCTTATATTTTAGCCGAGAAATGTGTTATTCTTTTAGTGAGGCTTAGTAACAGAAACCCTATATAAAGGTTGTCATATGTTCACTTACAGAAATTAATAAAAAACAGAAATTAATAAAAAACAAAAAAACAAAAATTTTCACTTTTTTACTACACTACTCGACAAAAAAAACCTTATTAACCTCAACCAAAAGATATTTTTTAGATTAATTTTGGGTCGCTGAGTCCCGAAAATAGCAATCATACTTTTGTACTAAGAAGGTTTTTGAGATATTCTCCAAAAGACGTGTTTTAGTTTTGTAAATATATGACCTACTTAACTTCATGAAGGCATAATTTCTGTTATTTAAACCATTATTTCACACTTTTATTTATATAAAGTGAAAAAATTACATTAGAGTAAAATATTTAATTTATTTTTCAATTTACATGAGCTAACTTCATTGAACCAGTTAGCCACATTTTGTGAGGGTCCGTAGCAGACCTGAAAAATGAAAAAATCACGTCCCAACTTAATGATCTCTAACTTTTTTATTTTTCCTTGGATAAAGGAAAATACACAAAAAAAAAAACGTTTTTTGGGAATATCCCAAAAACGCTTCTTAAAACAAAAAAAATGATTTCTATTTTCAGACTCAACGACCCATAATTAACCTAAAAATCATCT
Source organism: Acrocera orbiculus (assembly GCA_947359355.1). Classification (NCBI taxonomy): domain Eukaryota; kingdom Metazoa; phylum Arthropoda; class Insecta; order Diptera; family Acroceridae; genus Acrocera; species Acrocera orbiculus. Next base: position 8,381,151 of record OX375758.1, read on the forward strand.
TTTTGTTGAGGTTAACGGAAAAAGTTGAAAATTTGTAGCGTTGTGTTATTTATAATGTGTATGACCAACGTTTTTCAAAATAACTTCACAAGGTTGGAAATAATATAAAAACCCTATATATTGTATTATTGGCGTACGTCAAACCCTAAATATTTTCTGGTTAATATGCAGGCTATTATAAAAGATTGATGTTTTGTTGACGAAACTACGTTTTAACTACGTTATTGTTATGGTGCATTGTCTTGTGCAATTATTCATTGAAAAGTCCTAAATAAATTTTCAAATTTAGGTATAGCGTTTCCCATAATATCTTTATATATGCTACGTTCCGTTCCAAAGTAAGATATTATACCTCATATCATACTAGTAGCTAGCTTGGCTTTGATATTTCTATAAAAACTGTTCGCAGAAATTAATAATTGAAACCATCAGAGCCATCTTAATTAAATTTCCTTTTCATCTATAAAAATAACATGTTTCCACTCTGATTTGTAAAATTTTTTATGGTTTTCTTAAAAGAAAACATTACATTTTTGGTTCTTTTGGCGTGACAAAGTATGCCGGGCACTCAGCTAGTATCTATATGTAATATATATATATATATATATATATATATATATTTGGAATTTTTAAAGAGATTTCCAGCTAAAAGCTTATAAATTTTTAAATGGCATTCATTTTTAATTATTATTTTCCTAATAAAAATAATTACATTTAGTCTTGACGACTCAAGATATTTGTTCTTTTGTCTGCTACACACACTTCATTTTATTTTTATAATTAAAGCTCTCATTTTATGTTATATAAAAAAAAAAATCTATTTAGGAGTCATTTTGTTAGGAGCATCTATGTTTGAGAATAAAAACAAGGATTCATGAGAAAAATATTAAATGAAACGTTTAAATGGACTGTAATTAATGAAATCAGAGTTGTTAATGATTACCTATATATGGTTAATCTTTTCAACGATGTTAACTTGAATGACTAATCCCAGCTGTTGAATACTTGGCTGAACACAGACAAGTCCAAATTGATCTATTGCAAAATAGTAGTGATCCAAACACAATGACTGGCTAGAATAAAATAGAAAGTGGTATATGAGAAATAGCCCAAAACACTTTGATTACAAAGTCAAACAAAAATTAGAACGTAATGACATATTGCTGTTAATGTTTGTTTTCTCGTAGTTTTCATTTCTATACATATGCTAAAAAAATATTATACAAAAGAACTAGCACACTTAATGCACATTCATGCCTTGTGGTTACAACAAACAATTGACATAAAATCAACATACCCAAACAAGTTTTGGGTGATGTATTTCTAGTGATTTTTCATACAAAAAAATCAGACAAATTGACCACTAATAACTCAGCCATCCAACAGATGACTTATATACTTGATCAAGTATCAATGATTATGACAAATTAACCGTTAAAACATGAATGTTAGACAAAAGAAATACTTTAAAACAAAAAAACAACATATGCATAAACATAAAATACCACCTGATGTCGTTGATTCAGTGTCCAACAAATTTGTTTATGTTACCACCACTATAATCACTTTACAATGTTAAATAAGTTAAAAAAACATCCTACTTCGCTGTGAGCTTACTTTGATTAATTAATTTTGTTAGCTTTAAACACATTTAATATAATTTATGATTTTAAAATTTAATTTTAAAATTTTATTTGTACTAAAAGGAAGTTCGCATGAATTATTATTTAAACTTCTTTTAAGTATTGATTTATAATTCTAATATCTTCTAATATCTTTAGTTATGAATGAAATAATATCCTTTTTAATATCTTCAAATGAATTTAATTTCTGACAACGAAATTCCAATGTTGAAGTCAAGACAAAATTTAAGATTTGTGTATTATATACATACTAGGATCGTCCAGTTGTTGAAAATTTCAACCATACATCGAAAAAAACAATATATATGGAATATATATTCTTCGTTTGAATATTGTTTTGCTCTATTTGTATAAGAGAAATTTCTTATATTATTCATGTCCCTGCTTTCAATACAAAAATATGGCAATCTGAAACGTAAATATACACTCGGCTTATCTACGCGTTAACCGAATTGAGCCGAAAAGAGAAAAAACCAACAACAGTATAAAGGTATATTTTATAATAATCAAATGGTATTATAATAAACAAAACAAGTGTCAAGTATAATACAATTATCGTCAAAAATAAAGTTCCTACATATTGCAATATGTCACATCTTGCTTCAGCTTACGTATATGATTCCTTCAAATTTTTGATAGTAAAAAGGTTTACATTAGCACTTGAAGTACTGGTACCAGGCTGTAAATCAGGTTCCACAGCAATACCTTCACTTTGAGATAAGATTTCATCTAATGAAATCAAATACATTTAGACATTAGAAATTTGGATTAGCTCATATAAGAAAATACTTGCCAATGATCACATATTATCATGATCACATGATTAACAGATATTAAATTTATTCAATAACTTATTGATTTAAACTTAATCTTAACACCAACTAAAATTGTGTAAATTTTGGATTGATGTAATAACTTTACAGATTCAAAATTTCAGTTTACACAACGTTTTCAGGGAACAATCTTTCATCATTAGCCAAACGACCATGTGACTGTACCCAGAAATATAAAACTTCAGTCCATTGAAAGAACGAACATGACTTGCAGCAAAATAAAGCTGCCCATGTGTAAAAACTGGTTGATGTTACAAAATTCCAACCCTATCAAAAGTTTGGCCTTGCGACTTATTTATAGTCATTGCAAATAAAAGAATGACTGGATACTGAGTTCTATGTAATTTAAATGGTAAAAGTGTGCCGAAATAAGTCAAATTTATGCTCGGGATCAAAATTAGTTCATCGCTTGCATTTCTAGTTAGAACTTCACAATCAATAACAATTCTATGCATTGCTTTAATACGCAATCATGTACCATTAAGTAATTCTTTGGAGGTATTTTTCTTAATACCCATTCTCCATCAAAGCTTATACTCATTATTAGCCTGCCGTACAAAAAAATCGATTCTCCATCGAAAATTTTTTGTATTAGGGAAATTTGATGGAAGTTTAAAAAAAAAGTGTCATAAAAGCAAACATTGAACTATTGAATCTGTGAAAATACACAAAATATTTTTTAATGTGCTTACTCGCCAAACTAGTATTAAGCTAACTTCTAAATATTATATTAAAAATAACCTAAAAAAAAATTAATTATTTTTGAATACATAAAAAAATTGAAAAATACTTATTAAAATGCCACCATTTAATTCCTTTTTGACACATAAAAAGGGGAATTTTTAATGATGGACAACCTGCTAATTCACAATAGATGGCAAAGTTTCCAATATGCAGCCCTTCAAAGGCTGTATTTTATACAAGACATGCGACATGCTTAATACGCGTGTTTTACAGATTTCTCAATACAAAATTTTCGTCGTTGTATTGTAATAATGAGTATAAGCTTCGGAGGCAGTCTTAAGCCCATCCATCAAATTCGTATCATTTCCTTGATGTTGAACCCAACGCCTATTTTTTAATCCCTCTCTGTTAACATTTTCCCTTCCCGATAAACCAAAGTTAAACATCTCGGAATTTATTTCAATAAAAAAAAGGAGAACTATATAGGCGAGTCTAAAATAATATTTCCTAAATTTAGATTCTGTAACTATAAAAATACTTACCTAATATATAAAAACTTAATTTATGTATTCGTTGAATTTCAAGTACATTTTGTCATGTTGACCAAGTATTACATAGTAAAACTTTAAATTTCCAGAAAATTTTTCATACTTTTTTGACAGTTAAAGCAAAGCAACTTTTAGACATAGCAGTTGTTTTGTTCTTCCATATATTTTATATGGAAAAAACATCACTCATTTGTGAGTGACATCTGCAAAATTTTGAAATAATTTTGATATTCGGCACATCTTGACAACGTCACCTTTCGAATGAAACCGTTTTGAGTAAAATCGCTTAGGTATAAATACCTTAAAAAGGGAGTACAAAAAAACGCCTTGCGTATTAATATATAGAAGATTTATACGAGTATATATATATATGTATTTATATATTAGTATATTCAGAAAAAGAATAATCATCAAGAGGACAAACACTACATCAAATTGAGTATATAAATTTCATTTTATATGGGTTCATATTTTTGGTAATTTGAATTGATCATCCTTCTGCATAAGAATTCACAGCAAAAAAAACAAAAAAAAACAAGAAAAATTAATAGTCATAAAAATTATAATATAAGTTAATAACATCATAAAAAAATCTTTCAAAAGGAACCCAACAATAATTATTCCTTTCCTAAAATCATAATAAAAATTTTTATTTAAGTGAATTTTTATATATTAGTAAAGAAAATAAACAACAACAACGTAATCATGAATTACCGTTTAAATTCACAGTCATAATAATAATCAAATTTAATTTAATCACAATTTTTACACATTATAATTTTTAGTTATAATAAAAATTTATTGAATTGGACTGCAATTCAAAATATTAATAAATATCAAGGGTCAATTATATAATTGCATGGTTCAATTTTTAACACAAAATGTTCTCATTATATCTTTGCTATAGAATTTAAAATTTTATATTTTTATAGCTTCTATTACTGAAATTTTATTTCATCATTTTATAAGCTATTTTATAGTTATATATATATGAATGGTTGTAATTGGTAGAACCCCTAAAAAGTTAAGAAATTTGGAAAAAACTAAAACAAAAAATATTTTCTTTTTGAATTTCTGTATTATAACTCAGTTGTCAACTTTCTGTGCTACCCAAGCTATACTTCCACACAATTAAATATATTTTTGTAGTATTTTAAATATTTTTTAATATTAGATTAGAGTAATTTTTTTCCCTTTTCATAACTTAATAATTAAGATTTAAGAATAAAATTTTTGAATTTTATAGAAAGGACATCTAATTAGTAAATTTATTCTCTACTTATATGTATATCAATTTCGGTTGTGTCAAAGCATTCTTCAATTAAAGCAATATAAAAAAATTTTGAATTGTTTGACAAATGATGGTTGGACTCTACTAACATTTTAAAGCTTACTTCAGTCAGTGTTTCATTTAAGATCTAAAATTATTAAAAATATTTGTTGATAATGTTACAGTTATTAAAAAGCTAGTTTTAACCAAGTCAAATTTCGATAATACACATGCAAAAAGTTTCTTGATTTTATATGGTGCAGGGTCGTTGGTATTTAGATAGTTAACAGTTTCATCTATGTATAAAGCAATGTAATTTATATAAAATTTATAAAAATTTTGTTTTCAGAAATGTTCTTACTCGCTAAAATATTAAATTTCATCCCACATTGCAAAATAGCATTTAAATTTTCTTCTTTACCCTAAAAACCAATATTTAAAATTTAAAAAAAAGTTTTTCTTATGTGTTGCTTAAAAATATCCTTGTTGTAAGTATTTACAGCTAACCTACTAATACTTTCGACTTTGATTTCCTTCTTAAGGACTTTTGTCTTAAAATGAATTAATTTAATATTATTTATCTTAAGCTGGTTCATTTTAGTCTAAATACACAATTTATTGGTATTGTCAAGTAAAATGAACTTTTCTTAAAAACAAAACAGGAGAAACAATTAATTTTTTTGTTATTTTTTAAATACAGCTGTTGCTTAAATATGAAATAATTACTGCTTTTAAATTTTTACTGTAACATTTGAAAAATAAGAATGGAAAACATTTTTTAATCGAAAAATAAAAAACAAAAGAGCAGTTTTCCTTTTGTTCTTTAAATGTATTTAACTTTTGATAACTTTTTTAATATTAAGGTGCTCTTAGCACACTCACATGCTGTTCAATCACCCAATGCGTATACCTCATGAGTTAAGTGGGCTAACAAAAATAGACTGCAATAATTTCCCTTTTAAATTGAAGAAAAGAGAGTATTTATATTTTTTATAACTGATTAAATTTGTAGATATTTACGTAGTATTTTGTTTTGATTTCCAATTTAAGACTTTTATTTATTGTTCATTTGTACTTTGTAATGTACTGTAAAAATGTAATGTACCTCTCACCTCGCTTGCTAGCCCATTTCAGCTATCTGGTCTTACAATTAGGAAGTTTTGATTAATAGTCTAATGATAATACCTTATTGTCGTTTTCTAGTGGCCTCTATCTTTTTGGGGCAAATACCTGAGGGAATGCTTTTAGCACTGGATATTTTCTTAAGGGTAAATATTTGGCACACATAATATCATACATGGAGGCAGGTATATTTTAGCTTCGAAGTGATTAGGGTATATCTTTAGTTCTTGACTTGAGCGCTGTTTTGTAGATACATTGGACATAACTTTCATAGTTTCTATATGTGGAAAAAGTTCTCAATGTACGCGTGTAGTAATATACATATGCTTTCAGTTTCCAGGGTGAGAAGCAATCTTTCGTGAATATCAAACTTAATCTGTATTTAAGGGGGTATTCTAGTCTAGAGATTTGTAAAAATTGTTTTTTTGTTGTCATATTCTCAAAGCTTAAACCTTTAGGAATATATCTTTATGAGAATTTGTCAAAGTTTAGACATACCTAAAAAAATACCTTAAATTCACGTCTCTAGAGTAGAATAACCCCTTAAGGTCATGTTATTAATTAAAAATTGGTTGGAAACAACTAAGGTACTAAAGAAGCACAGAACTAAGGTCCGGAATTGATTGTTTCAATTTGGTGATGTATAACCCTGACACATAAAACTGGATACTGAGCTCTGGCGAAAAAATACTGATATTATCAAGAGATACTCCTCATGACAGTTCAAGCTTTTAATTAACTGAACTGAAGGCTATTTTTAAATTCTAATAATAAGAATTTATTAAATATTTATGCATCTTGTTCAAATTTTCAAGCGTCAATAAAATTTTTTTAGTCATCCACATAAGTTCAAATAATTTTTTTAAAAATTGTAGTGGTTTTTTCAAATATTAATTCCTTAATTAAAATTGATTAATTAATTTAAGTTTTATATGGGAGAAAAAATTCAGAAAATTCTTCAGATTCAGGCTCAGAATAGAATTCCTTTTTCCGATTTTTTGTCTTGCAATGGCAAAGTTGGTAGAGCGTTGGTAGAAATTTAAATATACATTTGGTGATAATTATTAATTCCGAAATTAAAAACCGAATTAATTAAAAATGACTGAAAAAATAAATATTCGCCAACTAAAGAATTTTAAATGTCTTTACATTTATATTTAAAAATGTTATACATAAATGCCAATCTAATTCATAAAATTATCGTAAGTGATGTGTGGTATTTTACTATTCACCTGTAGTAATTTCCTCGCATCGTAACGGCAATATTGCTACTATTTGCAGACTCATTGTCTGGTTCATGTAATATAAACGAAATTTTCCTTTCATTTTAAACTACAAACAGATATCAACATTTTGAATATTTTTAATTTTATTTTTCATTCAACTCTATAATACCTCCCTCAACAATTGCAATTGATTGAAGACTTTGTGCTGAAGCTTGGGACTGCCCCATTGAACTTACAGCCATTGACCAACAACGATTTGCTTCTCTAATATAAAAAAATGAAAAATAAAATTTCTTAAAATCAATTGCAGTTATGATGTAGAGTTTTTTTATTTGAATACCTGTATATACTTTTTCCCAAGGTGCATGTTTTTCCTTGGTGGAAATTTTTGATGTTTTTGGAAGAGTTTGATATGTTTCACGTAAAAATGCTGTTATCTCATACAGTAAAACACAAGCAACCATCTTAAGAGCATGCAGACAAATATTTCCGCAAGGATTTACACAAGCTGTTTATTTATTTGATTATTATTTTACAATTTTGTTTTATGATCCATAGTCTCTAGTTACCATCTTCAAGAAAACCTTCTTCCTCATTCTGCTGTGAAAGCTTTGCCCTTTTATCGAGAAATAAAAATTTTGGTTGAGTATAATTCTGTTTTTTGGTATTTAAAATATCTTCAAAGCGAGCTCCAATTACTTCAACCCACTAAAAAATTAAAAATCGAATTACTAAATAAAACGATTAATGTTGGGTGAAAGTGTTTCACTTAATACTAATTCATTATCAAGCTGCGTTATACTGTAAGACGAGGTGGCTGAGTGGTTAAGGCGTAGGACTGCCTTGGAACAAAATGAAATTTTTCAGTATCAGATAGTAAAAACAATATAAATAACGAGTTTTATTTTGTTCTTGATTATTTAATCATTTAATCATTTATTTTATCATTTTATCCCAATTCATTCAAAGAGATTCGATTCAAATTAAATATTTTTTCAAAATGACTAATCAGGTTATTGTTTAAAAAAACTCCATTTGGTGGAAGTGCAAGTGTTTATTTAAAAAATTGCACTTGAAAGAATTTTTAATCGAACTTATGCATAAAATGAACATTCCACCCTACTCAGGTTTCTGATTTTTATAGCATTATTTTAGAAAACAACGAAATGAAATGAAGAATTTTTCAGAGACTTCGGAATTTAATTTGATTTTAATGATATTTAAATCAGCATCAAACACGTAGTAGGAAGGTGCATGTCAGAAATTAAGATTGCAATGAAATTTATAGATATTGAGGAGCATAGTTATGTGAAATTCAACAAAAAATTTAGAAGTGGTTTTTTATTCAAAAACTTTCTTTGTAAATTCGAGGACTATTGCAAGTTCAAATTGTGATTTATTCGCTGCAAAAAATAGCTTAATGAGCAATTAGGAATAGCCTTCTTAGCTCAAAAAAAAAAAAACCCAATGCAAATGAGCTAACGAAGTCAAATGTTATAATTCCAGCTGGAAGTATTAATCACCCCGGATACTATCAGAGCAAATTGTTACTTCTGATTGAAAAGAAGTGTCGAATGTAGTAAATTCTAACCAAGGGTAATTTCACCTAAGCCCAATTTGCTTGACAACTTACATTTGGTCTAAATTTTCCTTTAACTGACACCGAAATATTGTCTCCGACAAAAATTTAATACATATTTTAAAATCCTTAAAATTGTACCAGTTAAAATTGTTTTTATGTAAAAAAACCTAATCTTAAAGGTCCACAATTGACTAAACAGTATTATAGAATCTCTGTCAAAACAACAATTGATATGTGGTAAATCCCCGTTATTAGGGCTGTTCGACAATTCAAAAAACAATTATTATTAATGTGAAAGGAGCATAATTGTAAAAATAACAATACAGGTATAAATGCTGATGAGTGTTTTAGGCATTCTTATGAAGAACTTCTCTTAGGAAGCAAAAAAGACACAAAAAATTGTTCCCAGTGATTATTGAAAAAAGTCCATAGCACATCTGATATTGTAAGAATCATAATCGAATCTGTTCTTTCAAATTTTATATTAATATCTACATATGATAAAAATTTATTCAAAATGAGTACACAAAAAGTAAATTGAGCCATTTGACGTTGTGTAAGAGGAATAAAAAGAGCTTTTTATGTTGGTATTTTGCAATGCATAGCATGTGGATTCATTAAATTCCACTTTCGTTTGGTTGATATGGTCTGTACCTATAATATAATTTTAGTTTTTTTTTTTTGTATAAACGTCATTATAACGCAAGTGACTCTAAATTATATAAATTTTCAGTTACTAAACACATTTTGTAATTATTAATTTTATTTTAGTTATCTGTAAAAATACAAATTAATAAAAAATTGTGCGTCATTAAAACAAAATTCCAATCGCTTGAATTGTTAAAAATTTTCGTAAACAAAATTTAATTAGGTTTTTAATATTTTAAAAGAGTTAAATAGAGATTGAGTTGATACAAGAAACAAAAATTTAATTATCGAAATATTTGTACAGGTGTAAATAAAATTAGCAATTTTTTCATATAGATATACATCTATGTATGTATATGTTTATATGTCAATGCTCGAGTAAATAATTCGATGTATGTAAGATAAAATAAGAAAACTGTAATTTGTAGGTAAGAAATATTTTGGATGAAAATTTAGGCTTCTGTAATGTGTGTGTAAAATTGTTCATATGCACAGAAGCTAATGAAGTGTAATTAAAAAATTGTTTTTGGTCTTGTACTTGGTCTTAACGTTTGTATCTTGGCCTTGGTCTTACATTATCAGTTTTAGTATTGGTCTTGGTCTTGGTCTTGCATAAATTGGTCTTGCAGAGTTGAGTCTTGGTCTTGGTCTTGAAAACTTATTTTATTATAAAATTTTTTATTTCTTGTATAAAAATTGCATGAAAAGATACCGCTTAAAAACAGGGTTGACTTTATGTGCTATCCATTCATGTTTTTAATAATACGTATGAAACGTATCGTAATACACTTTTCTTAGACTTCATGTATGTATGTAAGATCATAAGTGTTAAATCATTTGTTTTAAGTATAAGATTATACAACGTATAGAATTGTAAAATATAAGCAACATAAGTCGTTATAGGTATGATACAAAGATTTAATACGTATAGAAAAGTCACATACATGACTCATATATGTTACGTTTCAGCGTGAGCCGTAGATGAGTGTTTAGCAGTGTTAAATCACTGTGTTTTCAATCAAAACTCAATCAAAAATATGTAAGTATATTATTTGAAATGTTTTGATAAACACTAAAACTCTATTCTCGATAAAATAAAACAGCACATTAAAAAGTTCTCTTGGGGATCTACTAACAAGTATTTTTAGCAATTACTTCGGTAAAAGTCTTGTTATGAGCCTTGGTCTTGCTTAAATAAGTCTTGGTCTTGCCCAAATCAGTCTTGGTCTTGCAGAGTTGAGTCTTGGTCTTGGTCTTGTTAAACTGAAAACTATATTGTTATTGGTCTTTGTCTTGCAAAATTTGCAAGACCGCAAGACCAAGACCAATTTCGCTCATCACTATTTTTGGTATTACACAGCACTTCTCAATACAAAAATTTTTACCCCAGTTTAATAAAAGAGCTATGGCTAGTCGGGTACCAAGTTGGGTGCCATGTCGGATGCCAAATCGGGGCCAAATCGGGTGCCTAGTTAGGGCACTGTACTGACACAGCGTAACGGCCCAAATTGGGCACCAAGTCGGGCATGCCAAACTTGCGCCTAGTTTCAAATCGGGCAAATAATCTGGCACCCTGTCTGGTGCCCAATTACATTTTCTACTAGGGACAGCACTTCTCAATACTTATATTTATTTTGTATCTAAGTAAGTGGATAAATGTATAAAAACTTTATGTATAAACGCCATTCATCTACAAAATTGAATCGTTTTTTTTTGTTAAATTGGAGAAAATATTAGTATAATAACTATTGATTTTCATTATGCTGATTAAGTTCATAAATTTCTTCATCAACAAAAGCTATTATCACTATGAATAATTTAATTATTTATTTAATTAACTTTTTTTTATAATTTTTAATTACTAAAAATTTACTACATTAAAACCAATTTCAAAATGTTCTAAAATGTCAAATTATTTTGTATAAATTTTTGTTTAAAAATAATTTTCTTTCTATTTTATTGGTAAACCAGCGGATACTCTACTCTTTTTTCATACTCTGCCCAAATATTTGGAATATTTCCTTTAAGTAGTATCACTCAAGCCTAAAAATGAAAAAGAGACCTTAAAGTAGTCATATAATATGTAATGGGTGCAACATTCTTTAACAATTGAATGCCTATTTTATTTATTTTCAAATCAAATAAATAAATATGCAGTTACAGAATTTATACAATCGTTTTGTCAGCTTATCACATGATCATTGCGTAATAGCCGTTTTAACGTTAAGCCTTGTTTGTACAAATTTAGGCAAGCATTTAAAGTTAATTAATGGAAAAGTCATAAAGATATTTGATTTAAATCATATATGTAATAAATTCTAGGTTAAGGTATACGAGAAAATATTTTCTACTACCCTTCAACTTTTTGTTGGCTTTAATACTTTCATTGTTTAGGGAATCCACATAACAATACCTTCTTTCCTAACAGGGAGTTAACAAGGAAGTTAATTCAATATTTTAAAATTATTTAATTGTAACAACATATTTAATTTTCAATATTATTTTTAGGGGAAAGGATTTCAATACTATTTTTATTAATTATATATTAAAAACTGGTAAACTTTTGCATAAAATTTTATTGATAAACTTTAATATTATAACAAAATCAACCAAATCGCTCAGAAAATGATAGCTCTCTATGCAAAGGACCACTATCTTGAATTGAACTCTCTGCAAAGTGATCATGACAAATGGTATGAAGACTTAAAATTTTGTGGTCTCCTTCATTCGTTATATTAGCTACATTATACCGGCAGCTACTGTCATCTAATAGAACTTTATCTCCTTTACCTATAATACAAGCTTGATTTACTTGCAATTTGGTATTGTGTCGACCCTTTTTTTGCTCTCCTTTGCATAAATGTTCTCTATTCACTTTCTTAATATCTACCTCCCTTGCTAAGGCGACATAACAACTGAATGCTATTAAAATTAGAGCAAAGTTTAGCTGAGCCATTTTGAACTGTGAATTTTTGCCTGTTGTAGCAAGCTTTTTATACTAATTATCTGACATAAAATCATATAAATGATATATACATATGTATATGTATCTATGACTATATTTTGTGTATAATATATATAAAAGTTTCTAAGCACATGCCAAAGTTTTAATAATTTGCTAATCTACACGTGTACTAAATATTTCTCAATCTCAATTAGTTTATTTGTTCATGATTAGGCTTTGTGTTTATATTAATTGAAAAAATTAAGAAAATTTGTATTGCAAACAAATGGAATTTTATACCCATTTACTGCCAAGCAAATGAAATGCGTCTTCCTCTGTATGTCAAGGTTTTATTTAAAAGAAATTTACATTTATATATATGTAATTTTTAGGCTTATTTAATAAAAATTTTGAATAATTGAAATTAGTTTTTTTTTGTAATAAATTTTTAGTAATTGAAATTTATAAAAATAAGTTAATTAAATAAATAATTAAATTATTCATAGTGATAATAGCTTTTGTTGATGAAGAAATTTATGAACTTAATCAGCATAATGAAAATCAATAGTTATTATACTAATACTTCCTCCAATTTAACAAAAGAAACGATTCAATTTCGCAGATGAATGGCGTTTATACATAAAGTTTTTATACATTTATCCACTTACTTAGATACAAAATAAATATAAGTATTGAGAAGTGCTGTGTAATACCAAAAACAATTTTTAAATTATACTTCATTAGCTTTTCTGTGTCATATGAACAATTTTACACACACATTACAGAAGCCTAAATTTTCATCCAAAATATTTCTTACCTACAAATTACAGTTTTCTTATTTTATCTTACATACATCGAATTATTTACTCGAGCATTGACATATAAACATATACATACATAGATGTATATCTATATGAAAAAATTGCTAATTTTATTTACACCTGTACAAATATTTCGATAATTAAATTTTTGTTTCTTGTATCAACTCAATCTCTATTTAACTCTTTTAAAATATTAAAAACCTAATTAAATTTTGTTTACGAAAATTTTTAACAATTCAAGCGATTGGAATTTTGTTTTAATGACGCACAATTTTTTATTAATTTGTATTTTTACAGATAACTAAAATAAAATTAATAATTACAAAATGTGTTTAGTAACTGAAAATTTATATAATTTAGAGTCACTTGCGTTATAATGACGTTTATACAAAAAAAAAAAACTAAAATTATATTATAGGTACAGACCATATCAACCAAACGAAAGTGGAATTTAATGAATCCACATGCTATGCATTGCAAAATACCAACATAAAAAGCTCTTTTTATTCCTCTTACACAACGTCAAATGGCTCAATTTACTTTTTGTGTACTCATTTTGAATAAATTTTTATCATATGTAGATATTAATATAAAATTTGAAAGAACAGATTCGATTATGATTCTTACAATATCAGATGTGCTATGGACTTTTTTCAATAATCACTGGGAACAATTTTTTGTGTCTTTTTTGCTTCCTAAGAGAAGTTCTTCATAAGAATGCCTAAAACACTCATCAGCATTTATACCTGTATTGTTATTTTTACAATTATGCTCCTTTCACATTAATAATTGTTTTTTGAGTTGTTGAACAGCCCTAATAACGGGGATTTACCACATATCAATTGTTGTTTTGACTGAGATTCTATAATACTATTTAGTCAATTGTGGACCTTTAAGATTAGGTTTTTTTACATAAAAACAATTTTAACTGGTACAATTTTAAGGATTTTAAAATATGTATTAAATTTTTGTCGGAGACAATATTTCGGTGTCAGTTAAAGGAAAATTTAGACCAAATGTAAGTTGTCAAGCAAATTGGGCTTAGGTGAAATTACCCTTGGTTAGAATCAGTGGCGGATTTATGAGTGTAGCGCCCTTAGGCCTTTAGGCCCAAACGCCCCAACTCAAAATAATTTCTAATTATCTAAGTAAGGATTTAAAATAAAAATTATTTGTGCTTATTCATAACATTCACAGTGATTATATTGATTTATTAATTACTAATTCAATACAAATGATTATTTTTGAAATGAATGTTTTAGTTAAAAAAAAAAAATTACTACTTTATCCTCTTTTTTCTTGCTTTTGTATTCACCAACTTAATAATGATTTCCTCGCAATTCATTTTTGCTAGTAGATCTGCTTCAATTGTTAATAATAACTTTTCACGTGTTTTAATGTTGAAAATGAACGTTCTCCTGAATAATTAGTCACTGGAATGCTGAGAAAAATACGTATTGCTATATCCACATTTGGATACACTTCTTGTAATCCATTTTCTCGTAAGATAGTAGACAATTCCAAGAATGAAAAAGCTTTTTGATTTTTTATTATCGACGATAAATACTCACTTAAATGAATACATTCTTCTTGTAGAGCATCTTCTAAATCATTTGGATATTTTTTTACTAAATTATTTGCAGATTGAGCAATTTCGTTTGATTTTCATTCTGTCAATCGACTTAAAAAAGCAAAAATTTAGTACATGCCTTGGTACGACGATTTAATTCTACAGTTAAGTGATCCAAAATGGGATTAAAAATTCTAATTCTGAAATAATGCGATCCATTTTCTAGTTGAAATTCTCCACTTTGACTTTCATCAAAATGAAGCTTGCGTATTTTTTTACGTTTTGAATCGTAAGAGTAGTTCTCCATCTTACTAAAATTTCTTGCCTTCTTCTCATAATTCTTAAAATACGATGTATCATTACGCAACTCTCCTAAAAATTCAACTAAAGAGTTGTATAATTGCAGGATATTAGTTATATCAATTTTCACATTTTGAAGCTTCAAGTTAACTGCATTGAAACGATTTAATATTGTATTCCATGTGATAGCTAAAAATGCAGTTTCTAATATCCCAATTTTATTTAATAAGCCTTCGGCTTCAGAAAGAGTACTTTGATTTTCGGTTTTTTCATTAGCAATAAATTTGATCGATTTAATGACACCATCCCACTCTTCAACCAATGTACGACAAGCATCATGTCTCGCTGACCAACGAGTTACGCATAAACTTTTGAGATTAAAATTTCCCAACGATGAGTAGAGACAGAAAAAAGTTGTAAAGTGCCTGCAAAGTATCAAAAAAATCTGTGACGTCTGGAGTAGAATCTACTGTACATTTTCCAACAAGATTTAATGAGTGAGCTCCACAAGGAACATAAGCAGCTAGTGGGTTCAAAAACGCTAGAAAAACTATAATTCAATACAATTATAAAATAAATCATATTTTATTAAAAATCCCAAAAAATTTTTAAGAAAATAGTCCACTATATTAGTTACAAAATAAATTTTCGTTTAGAATACTTGAATTTTTTGGCGCCCCCCAAATTTTACCACCCTAGGCCCGGGCCTTGCTCTGATAGTATCCGTGGTGATTGTAATACTTCTAGCTGGAATTACAACATTTGATTTCGTTAGCTCATTTGCATTATCTGAAATTTTTGTTTAGCTTTTTTTTGAGCTAAGAAAGCTATTCCTAATTGCTCATTAAGCTATTTTTTGCAGCGGATAAATCACAATTTGAACTTGCAATAGTCCTCGAATTTACAAGTAAAGTTTTTGAATAAAAAACTACTTCTAAATTTTTTGTTGAATTTCACATAACTATGCTCCTCAATATCTATAAATTTCATTGCAATCTGAATTTCTGACATGCACCTTCCTACTACGTGTTTGATGCTGATTTAAATATCATTAAAATCAAAATAAATTCCGTATTCTCTGAAAAATTCTTCATTTCATTTCGCTGTTTTCTGAAATAATGCTATAATAATCCGAAACCTGAAACTTTTCATTTTGCATAAGTTGTTTGAGATCCTGCCTCATGGGGGGGGGGGGGGGTGTGTGACACACGAGTTGTCACGACATGCATAACTTTTCGAAGTTACGGGAGAGACGTATAAAGAGCTCCCTGCAAACTCACTGCTTTTTATACGTCTCGCCCGTAACTTCGAAAAGTTGTGCATGTCATGACGACTCTTGTGTCACCCCCCATATATTAAAGTAGATTTTCGGGCAGCTTTTCTAATACATACAAATGTTGTTTTGACATTTTAAAACCTGTCACTGTTCAAAATTTAAAATTGAGGTTATTTGAGTAAAATAAATTATAATTTTATTTATTTGTGTTAATAATTTAAGTGCAGTATAACTATAATAAAGAATTAGTTCTCATTTGCTTGTAAATGCAGTAATTTCAATAATTAAAAAAAATAAATTGAAATTTGAAAACATTCATGATACTACTTCATAATTTTTTTTGTTCATAAAACTATGTAGCTTGATTTGCAAGGGGAGAAAATATTTACAAAAAATCAAAGGCTTAACGTTCGAACGGCTATCACGCAATGATCATGTGATAAGCTGACAAACACTTTTGTAAATTTTGTGAAAGATTAAAAATAATTCAAAATTTTTTAAACGAATTGTTAAATTGTTTTTCTTAAACTTTTCTTGCTCTGATCATTTACTCCTGAAATTTTCTTTAGGGCTACAAAAGGAGTTACTGATATTTTGGCTTAGTCACTCAGTTATGCAGATATCCATCACAAAAATACCTAAAATCTTATTTTTTAAAATCGAATACAACATATGAATTATTCTTTCTATGAGTCAATTTTTCAAAAATTGTTCACTAAATATATCCTTTTATATATGTACATCTAAATGTAATATTTCAGAATAAAATACGTCACCCAATTGGAAATAAAGAAAACAAAATATTTTTAATATCTATACAAAAATATTTTTATTTATTATTCAAATAAATTATCACTAATATTAAACTCATTATTGAAATTTTGGGAATCTTCAACATAAAAAGTACAGGAAGAAACTTCACATTGAATTGAAGAAATCATAAACATTTTACCATTAATAATAACATCAATATTATTTCGGTTTGTTTCATTTGATATTTTCCTGATACAATTTGTATCTGTTACTATAACACTACCAGGTCCGGTATCTGCCATACAAATTAAATTCTCGTCCAAACAAATAGATGCACTATACTCGCAGTTACCAACAAAAAATAATATCACAAGAAAATTCAAAATAAGAACCAAACTCAGTGAATGCATATTGAGATATAATCCAAGAGGTTTAATTGCTTTTTTATTTAAAAATTTCCAATCAAATATTTCAGGAATTCACATAAATTTGTCTTTGTCTTTGTTTGTTCTTAATTTGAAAGAAATTCAATGACAATTTTATATCACGAAATATAAAAATGTAGGGCATTATGTTTCATTAGCAAATTACATATTACATTGAGTTGAATTGATTGCATTTGTTGTCACTCCATTTATTTTGGTGTGACTTAAACTTTTGCATTATTTTGTTGCTCCTATATTTGTCTTATTTTTAGTTATTTTAGTAATATTTAAATTACTTATTCAGGCTTTAGCCTAAAAAATTTACTGTAGAGTAATCCATAGTAAGTTGGCTTCTAAGAAAAAAAAGAAAAAGTCAATTTTAGCCTTTATCTTTCATTTTTAATTTTAGAATGAACTTTTTCAAATAAAAGGTAACAAAAAATTTATTAAATTTTGTATCTTGAATTCGAAATTTTACTAATAAAAGTCAAATTTTAATGCTAATTTTTATCTATTTATATAATTTTAATTCACCGCGTCTTATTTTATGTTATTTAAAAAAGAAAATATTTTAACATTCTACAGCGCTTAAAGTATTTTTATGATTAAAAAATTCGTTATTTATTGTTTCTAAAAATCGAATAGAATTAGGTATAGAGAGAGCCTATGGTTACTTGTATTAAGTAAATAAAACTTTTCCACACTGAAAAAAAAAGTTTGGTTCACTTAATTTTCAAGAAAATAATTCTTGAGTCAATAATTTCCAGAGGATCTTTTTGTTATTGTAAAATTAATAGTTATCAAAAAAATAAAAATACAAAAAACTATCGTCATTATCTGATGCCTAGGACTCACTAGCGCTTAGCGGCACAAAATTTAGCACTAAATGCTCTCCACTGAATTGGTATATAGCCTGAATTAGTGACTATAGTTAGCGCTAGCTTGGCGGTTTTTCAAAGAAGATCAAAAGAATATTTTAATTCAGGAAGAATTGATTTGAATATTAAGATTTTGCACGTAAAGCAAATAAGAACACATACACAGTATGTCTCAAAATAACTTTTTGGATATAGAATAAAACACACATTATATTATCTTTGAAAGTTATTATTTATTCAAAGTAGGTTCCATTAGACTCAATACAACGTTTGGCACGATCAACCAACGCATGCATAGATTTCTTTATGTCATTTATAGAAATGCTCTTCAACACCTCGGTTACGGCTGCTTGAATGACTGGGATAACATCATAAAAAGCTCCTTCCATCCTGGTTTTCAGTTTAGGAAATAGAAAATAGTCACATGGTGATAAATCTGGCGAATATGAATATGATTGATGAGAAAAATCCGTTTTTTCATCAAAAATTCGTTCACTTTTTTGGTCTTTATTCAACTCATGTGGAACAAAACGCGAACAGACCTTTCTTTTACCCAAATCTTCAGTTAAAATTCCCCAAATAGTGTTTTTACTCATATTAAATTCCTTAGACAACTTCTTCGTAGTAAAATTAACATCGATACTAATGATTTCACGGATTTTTTCCACCAATTCAGCACGATTACTAGCTTCTAGACGACCTAGCTTTAGGTTATCATTTAAATCCTCACGACTATTTTTAAATCGTGTAAACC
This sequence comes from Acrocera orbiculus, assembly GCA_947359355.1. Lineage (NCBI taxonomy): Eukaryota > Metazoa > Arthropoda > Insecta > Diptera > Acroceridae > Acrocera > Acrocera orbiculus. Next base: position 8,400,428 of record OX375758.1, read on the forward strand.
ACGTATAAACTTGAGTAAGACTCATACAATCATCACTATAAACTTTTTTCATCAATTTTTATGTCTCAGCGAATTTTTTTTCACAAAATTTTATATTTGCTCTTTGTTCCATTCTTGTTTTGGAACCTTAGCACTCTTACTACTTTTATTCAAATGGCCGTAACTTTGACATCTGTCATCCGATTTACATGAATATAGGTGCGTTTGAAAGAGGACAAATTTATCTTTTTAATGCCTAAATAGATGGCTCTGCATGTTATACGATTTAAACATAAAGTTCGGTTATATTTGAGACACACCGTGTAAATCACAAATAGAACTGTCACTTTGGCATTTTGCTTTCTGTCAATGAAAACAGTAATATGCCAGTGAGTCCACTCCGAAAGGATTTAGGAAAACTCTCCATTTTTACTGTGCTAAGTCGTCCCATACGCTAAGCGCTATAGAGTCCTAGGCATGAGGAAATATGTGAAGAAGATGTGTGCAAAATTTCAAAACGATCGGTCCCATGGATTTTAAGGTTATCGTGATCACCGACTTCGAAAATAACAAGCTTCAGGGAAACACCTTAAAGTTTTGCTCACTCACTTCTTGCTTTACAGCAGTGTTTCCCAGTATTTTTAAGGTTTCTGCTTCGTGACCCACTAAAAGATTATTTGTGTATTTTGGCGTATGAGTAAAATAAAATAAGTTTATTTGTCTATTGTTGGTTGGTTTAATAATATTTCAATAATGAAATATTAAGTCTAACAATTACATCAAATTAAAAAAAATAATATATCAATTAAAGATATGCAATTGAAAGCACCGTTGCGTGTTTTCCTGCTCCGCGAAGCAGCCCTGTTTGTTTTTTTTAGTGGCCTTGGCACCGGGTCGTAATCTACAATTTAGAAAACTCTGCTCGAGCGCAAAGACAGCTCAAATTATTATAACTTCGGTAATTTTACTCCCATAAACTTGAAATTTGAGCAAAATATTTTTAAGATGTCAAACATTAATTGAAAATGGGAAAAAAATTTAAATACCGAACCAAAAAAGAAGTTATCAGTTCAGTTATCCAGATTAAACGTGTTTCCACCTTAGTTTTTCAAAGAAAGGAAGCATTTAACACATCTACAATTATTGTATAAAAAATTTCCTAAAACTATAATTTGCGAAGTAAATGAAGAAATCGTGGAACAGTTTTTGTTTTTTTGAATTCTCTGTTTTATGTTTTTTTTTTGAATGGGGAAGCAAATAAAGCGACAGACTAAGCAACAAAACTTTTACATTCATTTAATCTATAAAAGTTTTGTTGTCAATATTGGTACAAGGTTTCTTTTAAACCAAATCAACACAAGGTAACCTTAAAAAAATTTATTTATCAAAGATAAAAATTGTATTGTTCTGCTGATCGATTATATTAAATGTAATTAATTTCATTTATTATGACTGAGACATGCTAATTGAATTAAAAAATAATTTTATTTTGTCTATGGTGCTATACCATTGAATATATAATATCTATATAATATAAATAAGCTGGGCTAGATAGGCTAGAGTGGCATAGACAGGAATGGGATCAGGAATATAACGTTTTAGTGTTAATTAAAGAAAAATGTCTAAAATTCACCTAAGAATGATGATGGAAAAAAAGTAATATTCCTGTTTATCGCAAAAAGATATCCGCACCACTGCAAAGCTATATAAGTATAGGTATTAGTAGCTTTGTTTCAAGAAATCTAATAATAATTTCATGAAAATAAAATTTCAATCAACCATTAAAAAAAATGGCTCTTGAATAAGATAAGAAATAATATATCGATATCTGCATACCCAGCTGGGAATAATAAAATGTCTGCTTATGAGATAAAAAATGTTCATACAAGCAAACAAGATACACAGTATACACACAAGATAAATGGTATTATTATTAGACATTATGCAAAATATTTTTAATTAAAAGAGGATTTTAACGTCTAAGCATTGCCACTTTCGCAAAAGATACTAAAAGAAGAGCTTAGTTTACTCACACATATAATTAAGTGCTAAATTTTTTTTTTTTTTTCTTTGTACTAAAACTAACATTTATTTTGGAGCACATTTCTTAAAATGATTTTGCCTGAAACAGTTCTCTTTTTATTAACAAATTTTTATTTGCTTTACGGAATTCGTGGAATGTATCAGAATGAAAATTTTATTTTGACTAACAGCAAATCGATCAAAAATAAAACTAATAAAATTTTATCTAATATAAAAATAAATTTTGGTAAATTAACTAAAGATCTTTCGGAAAAATATAGCTACAATAATTCTATGGAAGGAATGGAAGGTAATATTTATAGATTTTAATCCATAGAATAGAACAAGTGAGCATTCTTGTATTTTATTTAGAGTCTTTAATAGATTTGGAAATGGACAAGGAAGATTCTGTGTACTTTGAGAAGAATAAAGATGATGAAATATCTTCAAATAAGACAATCCTCACTGGTATATACCTTAACGATACGCTTATTTGTCCTGGAAAAATAGATAAAGGAATACTTCATGTTACACCAGCTTGCATTTATAATCATTATTTTTTGAACGTAACAGAAGATAATAACTTGATAATTAAAAGAGAAAATGAAACATTTGTTTCACCACATTACAATCCAATAATTAGTAGAGTAGAAATTTGTACACAATATAAAACGAAAGAAATAATAGGTTTCATACTTGGCCGAAAAATAAATGTCTAAAAATGATTTATAAAAATAAGTAATTAATATTTTGAAAATCAAATAGATTAAATTATTTTCTTTAATTTGTGTTTTGCTTTTGTTACTTTGTTTTGGATATTTTGATTATTTATTAAAGAAATTGGTTTTGTTATTTGTTATAAAATTGTTTTGTTTGAGTGTTGAAAATTATATTTTTATATATTCAAATCAAGATCAAATCTCGTAGAAACGTAAAATTTTTCTATTTGATTTGAAATAATTTTTAATACTTTAAATTAGGGGTGTCCAACCTTTTAGCTTCCCTGGGCCGCATTGAAAGTGGACGAATTGTTTTGGGCCACAAAAAAATAGCATTAAAATGAATTGATGAGCAAAAAAAGTATATATATATATTTTTTTATAAACCCTGAAACCTTGCTTTAGGCCGCGGGTTGGACATCCTGCTTTAAATAGAGTATTAGCAGTTTTTAATGAAAATGGAAATTTTCAGGCACTAGCTCAATTGGTAAAATGCAGTATTTTTTACTTGAAGATTTAATTCTTGCGAAAATCAATAACTTTTTGGTAAATTTTTATAACTTTTTGCTTTACGTAGATGTTTTATACAAATGATTTTCGAGAGTGAGTTAGCAGTTATGATGATCTAAGTAGGAATTGACCTAAATAAAAAACTGTTCTTATTATTTGTTGTTTGTAAATTTAAATTTGTATTAATATGATTAAAATTTTATTTCAAAAGAATGTTCAGCAGAACAATATTCTAAAATATATTATATACTTATATATTAAAAGTTGTCAAAGATTATTATCATAAAACAAACTTCGGGAAAGATTTAAGTAAAGAAAAGAAGTAAATATTTTCTGCATTAGTTTTGGATTTTCAAATCATAATTGAGAATTTAATTATATACAAATAAACCTTATTCAAAATTAAAAATTTCAAAAGTATACTAAAAATTATAATTGATGAACAATTACAAAAAAATTATCATCAAAGTTGATATTATTAGAAAATTTTATTTTGGGTTGAAGACTCATTATTCTAAGTAGTTAAATATTCCCCTACGTCCTGGAAAGCAGGAGTCATATGATCTACAGAGTAAATTTTAAATTGATAATTATGTATGGGCACTAATGTAATGTTTTATTTTGATTAATAAAAGGAACGATTATCATGTTATGTCTGGGACTCACTATCGCTTAGCGGCACAAAATTTAATGCTAAATGCTAATGAGTCCATTAGTCTCCACTGGGACGCTAGTGCGTCCCAGGCATAAGAGTACTATAGTGGTATTTGATAGGGGTGCAATCATAAGAATCCTGTGTGGTTAATAATGTTTCGATTTATAATCCATGACTATTTGGATTGCTGAATGTATATTCATTATTCTAAACAAAATGTGGTTCTATTTCTGCTTTTAAACATCCACTAATTGCAAGAAGTCATTGTTAGCTATTGTCTCATTCCAATTTTAGCTGATTTCTAATTTTTTCAAATTTTCAAAAATTTTTCTGTCTTTGTGAGAAATTAGCGGGAGATGTAAGAGATGTAAGATTTGGACATATATACTATACATTATGTGTCAAAATTTTAATGTTTTCATTAAAACCGACTTCAGGTGTCAGGTCAGCTAGGGCATCAGGACAGTGTAAGCAGAATATAAAAAAGGAATTATAGTGCTCTATTTTTCTATGAGCTGAAAGAAGATTAAAACTCATTTTTTGGCAAATTTGGCTCTAATATTCAAATTAGTTATGGTTATGAATAAGAAAGTTGGTTAATTTTGACTTTCATGTGACTATCTCATGATGAAAAAACGATTTATATATTTAATAAAAATGTTTTTTTCTTTGTAAACGTTTAAGATGTATTTGGACAGCAAAAATTATGTTCAATAAAAAATATGAAATGGTTGAATTAAAAGAAAATGTTATAGATAGCTTTTAAAAGAATTTGAGCACTTTTATGATTATTTTTTCATGAATAAATGAACTCATTATTAGTAATAAATATAAATATCTTTAACATCTGGCGATAGTGAGTTTTCTTGCTGTGTATTTAACTTGCGGGGTTATAAGCTTATGAGTTGAATAATTATGGAAATTTCTATTTCGATTATGATAAAAATAAAAAAGTATTTTTAAATAAAAAATAAATTCTTAGTTATAATTTTAATTGCACATTAATTTTTGTTTTTCAAAATGGAATTAATAAAAATATTTTTTAATTATTATATTATTTTATTCAAAATGATTTAACACAATTTCAATAGTTTTATATGAATGTTAAATTTTGGAGGTATTCTCTTTAGTGAAAACAACTTAAATGAAAATTCATTTTTGTTCAATTAAAATATTTTATTAAAGAGTTAGAGTTTGATTCATTTGGAAGACTTTAGGGTTTTGAAAATTTACAATAACTTAAAAAGTAGTAAATATTTTCTCCTTGAAATCCACATTTTAAGTTGTATTTCTTAATTCCCCTTTTGTACATTGCTTCTGATTCCCCAGTGGTGGAAGTATCCTGAAGACGATTGTGAATCATTTATTATTTTATATTTTCATATTTTTGTTTAGTATCTCAACTGGAAAAGGACAGTAAACTTGATTAGAAGTCATTGAAAACGGTGCCCAAATAGCTTAAAATTGAGCCTCGAGCTGTTGCCACACGCTCTATTTATTTCAGATTTAACCTTTAGCCATTTCGGTTTTCCTAAAAGTATGAAATACTATCTTGATCAAAAAGTTCCCGGAATAATGTGTGATGCCCGTGGGGCGTTCTTAGCACTTGGCTGTAACTTTTGTTTTTGTTATAGTGCTCAACTAACACTGACATCCCCATCAAAGTTTGGCTTCATTTCATCGTCAGTTGTGAAAGTTACAAGTCACGTTGAGTATATGAGCATGTTCATGATTTTTGAGAATTTTCGCCATCATTATCCGCGAGTCTTTGACTTAAAGCAACATGAATACTATCCAGCAACCACCAAATTCACCTGGTTTGGTTCCCTGTGACCTTTTTCTGTTCAATCAAATCACAAAGTCACTGAAAGGAACGTGTTTTAACAGCCGAGAGGAGATAATGGAAAAATCGAAGATGGCCCTAATAGGAGCAAGTTTAAAAATTGTTTCGAGGACTGGATCAAGCGTTGGCAGAAATGCATTGCAGTTGACGGAAAAAGTCTTTGAAGGGGACAATACCGATTTGTAACCATAAACTGGTATTGTTTATTTTTCTAATAAAGTCTGGGAACATTTAGATCAGGGTAGTGGGAAAAAATATTTGCTTTATCGCCAAAATTGAGGGAATTAAAAATCATTGAAAGAGTAATAAAGTGATTTTGCATCTAGATTTTTGAAAAACATACTTTCTTTGGTAAAAACTTTCTTGAAGGCTACGTATGCCAAAAAACAAATAATTTATTATTATTTCAATCTTTGGTAGTCTTTCCCTCTTTTAATAACTCTTTTTTTAACTTTAAATTAAATAGAATGATGTTATCCAATTTAATAAAAATAAAAATTCATTAGCTAAATAACATATTTAAAACATTTAATAAAAAAGAAACACAAATATTGTAACAAATAAAAATCTATGAAGACTCTTGAGATATTTTATATGCAAATAAACTTCCACGTTCAATAAAAGTTTTTTGTTGTTCTTCATTTGGGATTGAATTCATTTTATTGTTACTAATTGGACCATAACCTCCACCACCAGGCGTTTTCATATGAAATATATCCTGTAATTATAAAAAAAGTTAATAAAATTTAATCAGATTGTTGCTAAAAGTATTTCAGATGAAATTTCCATTAAAATAAGGCTTTTTAATTTTATTCATTTTGTTGTGAAACTAAAAATTAATATTTTTGAGAAGCAGATGAGTTCACAAAGAATAACCATTATGTCATTACATATTACTCATAAATTAAGCACAAGAAAATTATTGGTAGTATAAAAATCTTTGGGAATAGATCACCAGTTAAAATTGTAAGTTATAAAATTTTATATTTGGACATTGACATCGAGAAAGAATAGGAAATTTATCTAGAGAAAAAATTGAGAAAAAGAGAAAAATAAAAATAGAAAAACAAAAAACAAAGAATTATGTTAGGATTGTATGAGCCAGGAAAAGAGGTAAAATATTTAGACATTGTTCCCTGCGGTTAACATTAACATAACAAAGCAAACTCGCATGCAGAACTAGAACTAATAGAAATTTGCGACCGATTTATGACCAATGACACAATTTCGACGCCTCGACGTCGCCACAACGTCATAGTCACTAAATTAACAAAATTTGTGACTGTTACACACATTATTGACACAATGTGGTCACAGCGACGTAACTGTGTCTAAATTGTGTCTTAGAACAAAAAGGAACAAGTTGACACAATCAAGACACAGCGACGTCGCCGCGACTAAAATGTTACCAAAGTGACACAAACTGTCAAAAGTTTACAGACATTATTTAAAGTTTTAATTTTGTCTAAATGATAAAGTCTGTACAATTTCACAAGATGGCTACTATTTTTGATGGAAAAATTTCTTTTAATATTGGGGATGAAAAAATTTTTAACCAAAAGGTGTGAAATTTTATTAAACATTAGGATAATTTGTATTTTTTTTAAACAAGAAAGGTATTATTAGACAAAGTAGCTCATTCACTTACATTTATTAATGTTTCAAATATTTTTACTGGTTTTAAAATTTGTATTATTTTAACAAGATCAATAATTATCGCAAAATCCCAGGGCGCATGAGTTTTAGGTAAGCACAATCTTCACTTTCACAATAAATTTAATTTGGCATATAACTTTAGTGTTATTCGGTAAATTTATGCTTCATAAAATATCAATAAGAAATTATTTCCATCTTCATTACTTCAAAAAATATTTCTCATCTATATATGTACTAGATTGATAAATGCATACATTTATAAGAAAAATTATATACTTGTAAGTCAAAAATTGTAATAGGTTTCATTTTGTGTGCTCTTGAGACATTTTAGTCGCAGTTTACTACTTTGTTACCAATTTGTGTGCTCTTGACACATTTGGCACTTTATGTTGCACCAATGTCGAAACATGGAGGTTACTACAACGTCACGGCGACGTAACTCTGTGTCATCATTGAAATATTTTTAGACACGGAAACGTCGCTGCGACTAAAATGTGTCAACTATTTCTACTTGGGAGGCTTCCTAACAGTTTTGATATTTAAAATTGGGATCAGATTGGAAACTGCATACAAAAAGGCAATTTTAAGCGCTCTCGGGTACATAAATGGGGAGCATTTATATGGGAGATTTTTCTTATCTTGTGTTTCTTTTAACATCTTCTTCTGATTAGATTATACCTTTATACTATTCAATCGCTATGTGATATTTATTATGGACAAAACATATATAAAGGGAAAAAAATTAAACAAAACTTCACAATTACCAGCTTTATTTTTATGATAATTATATTTATTTACAAAAAGCCATCATGCTTAATATCTACACTGTCTTTTACACTGTAACTCTATAAATAGATCACTTGCAACTTTTTTTATTCAAATAAACTTTAACTAAACCCCGATATGAGCAAGCAAGAAATACTTACCTTATACAAATTAGTTTGATAGACATTTTAGTGCCTACAAATGGACACAAAAGGAAGCGGCCTTAGAATATTTTTCTAAGTCCTCGGAAAATGAGTTCTTTTATTTCCATATTCCAGTTCTTTAAAAAACGCATACGTATTTTGAGAGAAATTAACCGCTGGGATGATTAAAAATAAAATGAAATTTCTGTAGAGCGTTAGCATTTGATTCTGAAATGAGTAGATAAAAAACAGTTGTTGTCATCAGGGGAAAATTAAACTTTTCAAATCATAAAAATATCCGCAATAAATAAAACAATTGATGTCTAGAACAAATTATATAAATAGAAGTTTCTATGAGAATGTTCAAATTTATAGCAATGTATTTGCCTTTGCTTCATTCTATGCCCAAACTGTTGATTCTAAGGGATCATGGGGATCATAAGGGATAAGGACCATATTCTAAGCTTTATTATTGAGTGAGGCTTAATAAATGGAGCCACATCTCTTTACATCTCATATAATATCTCAATTCGGGCAAATATATATTTACAAAGGTGGAGAAGCGTTAGGAAGCTAAGGGAAGCGTGAAGTGGCTGATCGAACAAAACGGGGGTTGATGAGTGAAACGAGCAGGGGGTAGAGCACAAATTTTATAGACTGTTTTGATAAAACAGCAATAATATTTTTCACCAAAAATAATAAAATTTCAAATAATTTTAGCTAAACTAAATCCTAAATTTCTTTTATAGAAATGAAAAATTAAAATAATCTCTAAAATAAAATAAATACTTACTCCAGTTTTAACATTAACAGCTGTTTTTCCACCCAAATTAATAATACGTCCATCAGTTTTAATTAAAAGATTAACTCCACATTTACCAGGATTTCCATTTGCAATACCATATGGACGTAATGTTCTCCTTTCAGTAAGTACAGATAATGTAACTGGTTTTCGAAAAAGAATTTCCCTTATAATCCCTTCACCGCCATTAAATTGCCCCCTACCACCAGAATTATCATCTCTTAAACAAAATCTAATTAATATCAATGGATAACGTAATTCTAATATTTCTGGATCTGTAATACGAGTATTTGTCATATGAGAATGTATTCCACCAATACCATTCCATGTTGGACCAGCACCACTACCACCAGCAACTGTCTCATAATATCCCCAATTTTCATCACCAATAGTTATATTATTCATACAACCTTGTGAAGCAGCACAAATTTCAAATGCTTTAAGTACAGTATCAACAATACGTTGTGATGTTAATACATTACCACCAACAACTGCTGCATCATCGGACGGATTTAAAATTGAATTTTTTGGTATTATAGTTTTAATAGGAGTTAAACATCCTTGATTTAATGGTACATCATGTCCAACCATACAACGTAAACAATATATAAGAGCAGATAAGGTTATAGCACGTGGTGCATTACAATTACCCCAGACTTCGTAACCAGATTTACTGTAAAAACAATAATAATAAATTATTTTTTAATTCCTTTTGATTATATAAATTAACAAAATATATACCTAAAGTCAAATACTGCTGAACCTAGTTTTTCATCTATATTTATTTTTAGATTAATTGGAGAGCCATCATCCATATATTCGACAGCTTTTAAAACTGTTGAATTTGTTCTGTACCAATAAATTTAAAAGAGAAACTTATTATTTCATGTAAATATTAACATTTTTTAGATAAAAATCTAACTAATTGTAGTACAGTAGCGAAAGTAGAGCTACTTTTCAGACATAACGACAACTTTCTTGGGGAAAACAACAATGAATTTTGTTAGAAAAGAGGACGAAAAATGCTCTATCTGTGAATTTTTCACTTATGCACTTTTCCACCATAAAGCGCGCAAGAATTTGACGAAGAGAAACTCACTATTGATGGTTCCCCACTGTGAAGGTATGTTTCAGTGGGACAAATTCAACTTACAAGCATATTTCTTGATAGAATTTTTAACAAAAATTGTTATAATTTTCCTCCCCTTAAATCTTATAAACTTAACTTACCTCTGTTTGGTTTTTATAGCAATTTCTTTAAGCATATCACGGACTGCAATCTCAGCATTTTCTTGTATATAACTCATATACGCTTGAACGACTTTTAGACCATATATATCAATTAATTCACATACAAGTTGTATACCCTTTTGATTTGCAGCAATTTGTGCTTTTAGATCTGAAAGATTATCAGCTAAATTACGTGTACCAGTTGCTCCGATAGCATCAGTTGGTGTTGTAAATCTTTCAATTACTTCCTTTTCACGAAAAACACCACCTTCAACAATTAAAAATGATTTAAATGATGTACCCTCTTGTGCTAATGATGTTGAATGGGCTGGCATTGAACCAGGTGTTATACCCCCAATATCAGCATGATGTCCTCTAGATGCTACGAAAAATACTGGTTTTTTTATATTCCTAAAATATTGAAATTCAAAAAAAAAAAGTGTCTTTTAAAATTATAACAAAAATATGTGTAAAATTTTAATATTAACTGATAAAAAACTGGTGTTATTACTGTTAGATCAGGTAAATGTGAACCACCAGCTTGTGGATGATTTGAGAGTATTACATCACCTGATTTTATAGTTTCACCACGTACTTTGAGTTGATATTGTACTGTTTCTTGCATAGCTCCTAAATGAACTGGAATATGTGGAGCATTGCTAACAAGACCTCCATCTGGACCAAATAAAGCACATGAAAAATCAAGACGTTCTTTAATATTTGTTGATATTGAAGTTCGTTGAAGTACACTGAAATTAAAATTTTACTAAGAATGATATTTCCTTTTTTTTTTTGTAAAATATTAATACGAGTTAAAATCTGAATCTACCTTAAATATTTTCAAGAGAAATGAATCAATATTTTATAATAAAATTTTAAAAATATTCTCTAATGTCGTACATACTTGAAATGTTATTTAAGAGTGTAAATCAGGGGTTGGCAACTGCTACTCCAGAGACGTATTCGTTTACTTCAATGCACAATTATGTTTCTTAACTACACGGTAAGTAATTATAAATGAAAGTTGTTATCATAATTTCATTCATTTTAAATGAAATGTTCTGTTTTTGTTTGTTTCTACAGTTTAAAAAATTCGCAAGTTGACAAAAAAAACAAGTAATATAAAAAAAAATTTTTTTAAGTATATTCCTACTTGAGATTGTTTCTTCTTTTTTCTGAATTTAGAATTCGTAATTCATTGCATTCAGTTTTCTGAATTTTTTCTCTCATATAAAACTAAAAATTATTTTATTAAATATAATTAATGAATTAATATTTGAACTAACTATATTAACATCAATTGTCACTCACTGCTCACTCAAAAAAATTTATTTGAACTTGATTGGATGAATAGAAAAGTATTTTTTGACGATTTAAAATTTGTAAAAGATATTGGGCATTATTAGCTAACAACAGAAACAATATTTGAACTAACTTTGTCATGCGCTGTCAACACAACAAAGTTTATTTGAACTTGATTGGATGAATAGAAAAGATTTTATTAACAATTGAAGTTTTTTGAGCAAGCTAATAGTAGAAATATAAGACAGAGTTCCTAGATAAAAATAAATGTGAGCCTGCATTCCGTTTTCAGGGAAATAATAACGAACCAAAAAAATATTGCAAAGCACCAAAGATAGCTGATAAAACTATACGAACAATAACTTTTAAATATGTTTAAAAAAAACGAAATAGAAATGAAAATTAAAACAATTGCTGATATTAATATCTAGTTATGATAATTTCAATTGAACTTCAAGGAACTTTGAAATATTACACTGGTCGACAAAATTTAACTTTTTTTTGTGCCACACGAGCTTTTTGGTGTTTTTTTTATAATAGAGGCTGTCACTAGTAAAAATAAGCAGTTTTAAAGTTTCCATCTCCCGTCAATTTTATTTTGGTGGAGGAAACGTTGATTTTGAAGAAAAAATAACATTTTTCGAGAAAAAATTAATAAAAGCACAGCATGGTAAATTATTTTCTGGTTTAATTTATGGTATAAATATTTATTTATATCAGTATTTATCATTATATATTAAAATCCACGCTTTCTGGAATATTCAGCTTTCGGTTGATCCCTATTGATCGTCCAGCAGTAGTCAGCCAACATCCTTACCCTCCATCTGCCCTGATAACATTTTTCTATATTTGAAATGTCCTGGTGGAATCTTTCTCCATGCTTATTGCTTACATCTTCCAAATTTCAGGGAAAAAATCTAGATGTAAGTCCAGGAAATGGATTTTTAGCGACATATGGCAACCCAAAGTTTTATATGACAAAAGCAATTCGTTAATCAGTTCTCTATAGTTATCACTCTTATGGTCACCTAAAAAATTTCCAGCTACATTCTTAAAACACTGCCATGCTGATTTTTCCATAACGTTTAATTTTTCTTCAAATTTTGGATCTTTTATTAATTCTCTGATTTGAGGTACTATGAAAATGCCCTCTTTGATTTTGGCATCACTTATTCTGGGAAATTTCTCTTTTAAGTACAAAAATCCGCTTCCATTTTGATCCATTGCCTTTACAAAATTTTGAAAAAGGCCTTACTTGATATGAAGTGGTAAAAGTACATGAGAAGGGTTTACAAGTAGTAAAGCCTTCACATTTTTCTGCCCAAGGCTTAGAGATTCACGCACAGGCCATATTCTTTCAATATAATGATTTCTTTTTATCCCTGCTGTCCCATTCGCATAAAAAGCAGCAAAATTTAGTAAAACCCCACTGTAGTCCAAGTAGTAGGGCAATAACTTTTAAATCACCGCAAATTTTGTATTTGATTTTTTCAAGCAATAGTTTCATATTTTCATAAGTTTCTTTCATATTAAAAGCGAGTCCTAGTGAAACAGAAAGAAATAGATTGCTATTATAGAGAAGAACTGCTTTTAAGCTTGTTTTGGACGAGTCTATAAAGTCACAGTAGACTGATGTATAAATATAGCGCAGAAGTAAAAAGTATGGGGCCCGTGGCATAAGATGCAAAATCATTGAAATGAGCTTAGGGTTATCACAAAAAAACTGAGGGTGATTGAATCAAATTAAGTTTATTTTCGTAATATGGGTAGGTAGTTCTAACAAAACTACATACCAAACTTCGTGTGGCAAAACCACTGTTGACCAGTGATTGGCCATTTTATTGATATGAATATATGAATATAAACTCGGTATTCTTCGCTATAAAGATAAATAGTTGCGTTTTGGATAAAAGGTTTGATTACAATATAATTGAATAAATTAATTATGTGCATAATTACTACGATTTGTGGTAAATTTTTCGATCTGTGGTGATTATTATTTGTATAATATACTATGAATTTTCTTAAAATTAATTTTATAACATAGAATGAAAGTGTTGATAATTTTGCGCGTTCTTATTCCGCAATTGCAACAGATGTAACAGTCATTTTTAATACTGTTGAGCGTGACGCACCTTCTGAACGAAACATGATTACGTTCTCAAAAACGAATGGTGTAGTACAACATGGTTCTGTTTATGTGACGATTTTCGGCAAATTTTACCTGTCGTGCTATATAGAACACGTGATTGATTGAGAATTGTGTAACAAGTTTGATTCATTTCACCATTTTACAGAAAGTTTTACACAAAATATGTGAGCATTACCAGAAGAATTAGAGTTTGTTAATTTTTTAAAGAAAATTAGCAATGTTGAAACAATTCAATATCCAGAGTTTGGTGAAAATGTTATAGAAATTCCTCGAGAATTGGTTGGTGATGAAGTCAAAATAATTGATAATGTTTTTGGTAAGGTTGCTGAAAACATTTTGTCAGAACGCATGTTGAATTCGTTTGTTTAGGCACCAACAAATAATTCTTGCTCCATTGTTAATAATGAAGTCTTACATCGTATACCCGGTAAACAGAACACATATTTCAGCTATGATAAAATATTATCTATATATATAGAAAACTCGAACATTTCGTGTTTGAAGCCAATGGACATCAAAACTCCTGCCCAGATTTAAATGAAAATTTACCACAAAATTTGTTTTGATCTGAAGAAGGTTTACCACGAAATAAATATTAAAAACTTTAATTACTTTTCCTTAATTTAATTAAAATATAGTGTTTAACCTACCTAACCTAACTTCTTTTTGTCTCAATTTGACAGGTGATTGTTACTTCGATTTTTTTTTTTTTTTTGGCATAATATTTTTGTTTTTTACAAAGTTGAATGTTAAAATTAATTTAATAGAAAAATTATATAAATTGCATTTACCGCTTTTCAGATTATCTTTAAAATATTAACAAGAATTTCGCTAAAGCATTGATATTATACTTGAATGAATTTGCTGACAATATAATTTAACAGTTGAATTAATTTTGAAGAAATAAAAAAGAAAGAATTTTCAGACTAAGAAGAAAAAGGAACTACTAAAAAAAGGAAGCTCAAAAGTAATTTTTAATTTTAATAATTTTAATAATTATATATATTTTTTATAACCCATCTTAGAACTTATTCTAAAGTTAGTTTAAATATAAATTATTTGACTTCCCGTAGGCCAAAAGTTCAGCCATACACCTTAAAGCAGCGGTTTCCAAACTGTGGGTCGCGACCCACAGGGGGGTCGCGTAATAACCTCAAGGGGGTCGTGAAATTTTTAATTTCTGTTTTACATATTTAAAAAAAATACTTACAAAAATCTATGTAATGAAAATTTTATGTTGCGATATTACTTTATTAAGAATCCCTGTAAA
The DNA here is from genome assembly GCA_947359355.1 of Acrocera orbiculus. Classification (NCBI taxonomy): domain Eukaryota; kingdom Metazoa; phylum Arthropoda; class Insecta; order Diptera; family Acroceridae; genus Acrocera; species Acrocera orbiculus. Next base: position 8,415,476 of record OX375758.1, read on the forward strand.
TGCCGATATTTTCTCTCTATTTTACATCACTCAATATACATCACTCTTGTACTATTGTGAAGTACGTTAGCTACCTCGTTCAAAATTTATTCAAAGAGTGTTTGAATTTAAAGACGAAATTGTGATCTTTCTTGCTGAAAATGATGAGGAATATTCCTTTCGCAACGATAACTTTATTCTTAAATTTGCTTATTTGGTTGAAATTTTTAAAAAATTAATTGATTAAAATGAATCAAGGTCCACAAATGATTCACTCTGATTCAAAAAGACAAAATGTGCTTATATTATTTTATTGTTTTATCTAATTAGGGGGCCGCCATTTTTTATTTTTTACTTATGTGGGTCGCAGTATCAGAAAGTTTGGAAACCGCTGCCTTAAAGTGTGAAAAAAGTGCGATAAGCGAGTGTATTATTTACGTTTCTGCTTGCCATATATTTGTATTGCAAGCAGAAACATGAATATAAGCTCGGTATTCTTCGCTAATACAACACATTTCACTTATACAAATCGAGCGAAGCAAATATTCAAGCAAAGAATATATTTCATATTGATTTTTGCGATGTATTGTTAAAATGTCGAATTTCGACTACTGGGCGATCCTAGTTAAGGATTAATATACTGACAGCATTTTTTCTTTTTTTGAAAAATTTTTCCAATTATTCAGTTAGTTGCTTTTAATGAGTACGCTTAAGACAGTATTAGCAATTAATTTTATTTTCAATCACGCCCTACCAATTGAAGAAAACTGTAAAAATAATACACCCTTTATTCAACAACTGCTTAACGTCTCACCACTTTAATTTCTATGTCTTTAGAGCTAGCCTTTGTAGTTTTGGGTACATAATCTTAAATATTTAAGAAATTAAAAATTTGATTTTTTGATATTCTGATTGGTAATACCCCCCTTAAATCTTACTTGACATACTTCTCTAGAGTCACTAGCTTGGCGCACATTGAACATTGAGTGTATCATACTCCAGTGCAACTTTTGGACATTACTTTAGAGAGACTAACTGACAAAACTTCATCCTAATACCGCTAAAGTTTAGAGCAATTTTTCATTATAGACACATAGTGCAATAGATCATCTTATTTACTTATGTTTTGGGTGTATGACACCCCAGTGTGCCAAGAAAGAAGTAAGTACGAAATGTATGAAATTTTCAAAATTTCGACTTTTTTGTTTGAATTTTTCTATAATTTGTACCTCTTAAAGTCAACATCAAAAGTTGGAGAGAAAATTTAAAATAGTTTCTGAGTTATATCGTTCTAAAGAGCAGCTGTCCTTCTATAAGAGAGGCACGTTACATGTATTTAAAGCCGTTTTCCTCAAAACTACACGTTTGTCAAAACTGCTGCAGCTTTAACTCGATAACAAATAATCCAAACGGTTTGATTCTTGTTTTAGTATATTTAACTTCTCTTGAGAAGTTATTATAATAGGTCCGAAAATCGAAAAAAAATCAAAAATTTTGTGTTTTCCTTACGTTTCAAGACCTGGAGAATCATTTGCAATCATTTCTAGAGTGGTGTCTGTCTGTGTGTGTGTGTGTGTGTGCCTATGTATGTAGGGTTGTGAGCTTTTTTATGAGATTCGTTTTCTCAAAAACTACTGGACCAAATTGCGTGTTATATATATCAATCGATACGCCGCATCATGACTTAGATCTGAAAAGAGTCTGAGCGAAATCGGCCCAGCGGTTCGTTTTTTATAAATAAAAAACTAACGTTTATGTAACCATCATATTCTAACTATCCAGGGGTACACGGGGGTTTTCGAAGGTGCTGATTTTGAATATTTTATGAGTTTTTTAAAATTCAAGATGGCGGACCTAATATGACGTCATTTTTTTCTTTTTTTGTAAAAATTCTCCAAATTGGATTTTAGTTTTGAGCGGGGTTTCAGGTAATAAATATAAATTATTGTGTAATGTTGAAAAGTTGTTTTTTTTTTTAATTTTGAGCTTCGTCAAAGTTAAAAGTATGGATTCGTAAAGTTAAAATAGATATTTATCGAAACGCTTATGTATTTGTCTAGTCTGAATAGATAGTGACATATAATAATTATAAGATAGTGTCGAATGATTTTCTAGGTATCAGAACATTAAAAAAATTTCTTTTCTCAAGAGAAGTTGTTGCTTTATTTTCTGTACAAAAAATTACGTTTTATGACTGGATGTAAAATAAAATTTTACGAGCCCGAAACAATCAAATTTTTAGCAACATTTTAACCTTTTTTTCTAAAATCTGCCATTGTAGATTTTTTTTACAATCATTGTATGGGAAATATCTTTTAGTTTAATGATTTTTTTGAGTTTTTTTTTATTTCAGGTACTCCAAAGGTCAGAATCACTGCAGCAGTGGAAAGACTTTTTTTCTTTTTGAAGACACTCAGCAGATAACTTGCTGAAAAGCTAACATTTTTATTTCAAAAAACCACTTTGTATTATTCATTTATGCAAAAATATATCTGTCAAATTTCAAAATATTCGGTGCAATAATTTTTTTTGCAAAAATTGACAAAAATAACCTTTTGTTTAGAAGTTCACACTAGTTGTGCGTTGCAAAGGAAAACATTGTTCAAAATTTTCAAATTTTGATTAAATTGAAAATATAACTTACCGTCCCATTTGTTCAGCAATACTCATAAATCTATGACTAAAAATGCTTAATTGTACTGCATTTAATTTATCATCAATTAACCATTTACCATTTGATGATACATATATAACAATGTCGCCATATTTTGTAATTTCAGCACGACATCCTGGTTCAACTAAAATTGTTGAATTTTTATCAATTAGCATTGCTGGTCCTTTGATTTGATAACCTTGTGTTAATTTATTTGTTAAAAAAATTGGACAATCAAAAATTCCATTCTCAAAATATATTTTAGTAAAATCTTCTGGTTCTATATTTTTATTAATTTCATGTAATGGTTTTTCAATTGGTGTTAATGTTTTACCACATCCACGTACACGAATATCATCAATTATTATTTTACGATTTTTTAAAACAAAACCAAATTCTGTTTTATAGCATTCAATAAATGTTGAATAAAAATCACCATATTCCATTAGGGGATCATTATGGCTAGAAATTATTTTAGATTTTTTTGGAGAACACATTAAGGCACAATCAGTTCCTTCATATCGTAAATTAAGAAATGTTTCTAAACTAATATCATTAAATCCTTGATTTTTCAGCAATTTTTCACAATCATAAGATAATTTATCTAAACGATTTTTTATTAATTCAGAATTTTTTATATTAAATTCTAAGCCACATGGTTCTTGTGTTTCATTAACAACATCTGCAAGTGCTATACCATAAGCTGATAATATTCCAGCATATTTATGTATTAAAACTTTAGACATTCCAAGTTCACGAGCAATACTACATGCATGTTGACCTCCAGCTCCACCAAAACATGCTAAAACATGTCTAGATGTATCTAATCCACGTGATTGTGTTAATGTACGTATTGGGCGGCACATAGCTTCATTAGCAACTTTTATAAAACCTAAAGCAACTTCTTCAATTGTAAAAATTTTATTATCATTTGTTTGCTTTAAATATTCATTTATATCATTTGTTAATATATCAAAATTATATTTAGCTGATTTATAATCAAGACTTTCATTTTCATTTGGCCCAAAAATTTTTGGAAAATATTGTGGTAATAATCTTCCTAAAATTAAATTAGCATCAGTTACTGTCAATGGACCACCTTTTTTATAACAAGTGGGTCCTGGATTAGCACCAGCCGATTCAGGGCCAACAATAAAAAGGCCTGAACGAAAAAATAATCGTGAGCCACCGCCTGCAGCTACAGTATTTATATCTAATTGTGGTGCCTGTATTGTAATACCAGCTGTTGTAGATTCTAAAACATGTTCATATTTTCCAGCGAAACGTGATACATCAGTGGATGTTCCACCCATATCAAAACCAATTAATGGTAGTTCAGTATCACGACTACCAGTTATAGCATAACCTAGTAAAAAATGAAGAAAAAAGTTTTAATTGACAAAACCCAGAGAATGATAGTCTAGCCAATACCCACAACTCCTCCCGCCGGTCCACTTAATATTGCACGGGCTCCACGAAAATTTTCCATTTGAGTTAAACCACCATCACTTTGCATAAAGAGAACATCGATACCTTTGAGTTCATCTTTGAATCCTGATTTAAAACTAAAAAAAATTTTATTTTATAGAAAATATATTGTAATAAAATGTTAAAATTAATTAATCACAATAAAAAAGAAGAAGCAATCATAAAAAAAACATGTCACATGACTTACGTCATAAGAAACAGAAGGTAGAAGGATGTAAAAAGCTGTCTATTTACAGTTTATTAGCAAGTATCGATATTTCATCATTTGTGATTGGTTTAAGATAGCTTTTGGATATTTTTTTTCAGTTTTTTACGCCACTAAACGACATGATCTTTTTCATTTAGGTTCCCATTAAATTTTGCAAAATACAAAGAGGGCACACAGATGGTACTGGTACCCAGTATGAGGCGTGGTGCCTTTTAGAGATCCTTTTCTCACAGTATTCTATGTGGCGAACACCCGAAGCGCATCCAATCGGCCTACAAAAAAGCATAGCTTGACGCCCTTACGGACAATTACGAAGTTCTTTCTTTTAGGAAAATCTGGGACATTAGCCCCAAAGTTTTTTTAATATTTCATTTTAAGGTTACCATCTTTAAAAGTTTTCTTGATGGAAACATGTTGTTTAATTATGACAAAGTCCAATTGGTAATTAACAGCTATTCCGATTTTAAAAGGGAGTCTTTCATTTTTAATGATATAGTAATATTTTGGAAAATTCTGCAAAATGCTTTTCATCAAAGAAAAAATAAATTATTTTTAGGTTGAATTTGAATTAAAAAGCCAGAAAATGTTTGTTTTTTTTAGTAAAAGAATAATCTTTTGCATGCTTGCACCTAATTGTGTTAAAGATAATTTAAAAATAGCTGTTACTTTTGAAGGATCATACAAAAGATTTCAAAAAACCCAGGCTAATTTTTATTGTAAAGGAAAATTTTTTTTATAGTTAAATTAAAATATATTTTTTATTTATAAAAATATTTTTTCCTTAAAAACAGAAATCATAAAAGAAATTTTCCCTACATTTAATAAATAATACTTTCTGTATAAACATCAAAAATATTAATCTAACAAAAACTATAATTCATTTTTTTTTAAAATCAATCAAAACTTATTATGTTTAAGATTTACCTAGATAAATAACGTTCAACATGTGGTGTAAGATAAGCCTCAGCGCAAGCAGTATAACCGCGTGGTACTATTCTGCACATTGGCATTGCTTGATGAGACATAGTTATATGAAGAAAACCTAAAAAAAAGTTATAAAATTTAGTTCAATCCTAGATATATTATATATAATTGGATTATATTATGTTAAGGAGGAACTATTAGGTAAAAGTTTCAAAAAATTAATTTCTTAATTAGATATTTCGGAAAGAAACATTAATTAAAAAATATATTGTTAAAATATCAGAAGAAAATTTGAATTATTTAGAGTTATAGAACATAAAGCTGAATGCTCACAATAAGGATTCAAACACATGTTAAAAACTTTCACATATTTCCGCGGGCATGTATCAATATACATTAAGGATTATTCTATTCGCAATCTTGTAACACAAGTTTTACAAAGAAAAAAAAGTAAATTAAATTCGTAGTTTTTGCTACTAAGAAGATAATAAGTTGAGACAGATGAGGCAAACTAGGAAGTAAGATGAAATCACATGCTGTGAAATACAAAAGCAACAAGTTTCACGTTTTTTAATGAAAAAAAAAAAAAATGCTTCAGAAAATCTGTCGAAGCATGCTTACAATCAATGGCTTTTATGTAAAGTAGAATTATTTATTATTAAAAGTAATTTATATTTTTGTAACTGATTTACAACGAATAAAGCAGTCAATTTTTGATTTGGACCAAATGATTCAAATATAAGAATAAATCATCTTGTTCCAAACAAAGATTCAGAGCATAAAAAATCGTATCTTATAATTAGTAAAAAAATACAGGAAATTAGCCCATAATATCATCTTGTACCAAAGAATGAAGTATGAAGTACATTGTATTTTTTTTTTCAATACGTTTGAATCATAAGGAAGTATGTAGTTCATTAAAAAATTAACACTTTGCTGACCGGTGACGAGTTAACTCGTCTTTTCATTCCCTTTTGTTGACCGGTAATGCATTAACTTTTATCTACGCATTATCTGATAATCGCCTATCGAAAAAGTATAAAGTGATATAAAGAATGATATTTCTTGTAATCAATTGTATTTTGTTTAATGTATTCAAAATTTACTCTAAAAAGCAACAATATAAACTAAGATACAAAAAATTCCTACAAAAAGTAGCCAGGGAATGGATTTCTGTAGATTCAAATGAATGCAGTACATCGTCTGGTACTTCTAAAAGGAATCCTTACAAAAATCCACCTTCCAGACTTTCAGGAAAACTATACGACCCTGTTTTAGAACAAATAGTCAGTGGAGTAAAAACAAATCCAACTATAAGGTGTAAAGTTTAGTTCCATACAGTTTATCATACCAAAAAAATTATTAAAATTTATATAAAAAATATGTCAAAAGTTTAATTTCATTTCATTTAGTATAAAAAGAAGTTATTGGAGTTTATTTAAAACGTTTTACTTTCATATTTAATTACAAAAATTGCTGGTGACATGACATAGTTTCTGTGTAAAATTGCCGGTAAGCAAAGTGTTCAAAAAATGAAAATATACACACTTCATTTAGATATACTCCGATTAAATTTTTACGTTAAAAGTATAGGTATAAAAGTGTCATATGTCACATAATGAAGAATACAGGGGCTATAAAAATAAAGATGCATAGGATATTTGACAGAAGCCGAGCTTGGTTTTAATTAAATCTATTTATATAATGTATTTATTTAGTACAAAAACCCATTAAATCTTAAAAAATTTTACAAACCTAATTTTTTAGCTATTTCACCAATTTTTATTTCATGATCAGGGCATGCATAGCTATGTGCCAAAACTATAGAAATTGATGTTATTCCTTCAGAAATAATTAATTTTAATTGCTGTTCAACTTCATTTTCATTTACTGGTGATTTTTCTAAATATTTTGCACCAGATACACCTTGTAAGATTTTCCATGTATGTTCTAAAAATTGTGAATGGAATTATTTCTGTTTTTTGTTTAATTATACCTGTTATTAATACATACCCAATTGACATAAATTTGATGTTGGTACAATACGACAATCAACTTCAATTACTTTTTGATAAAGATTAGAAGGTTTTTTTATATTTAAATTAAAAATTTTAGGCCTTGCTTGGTTACCAATATATAGTAAATCTTTGAAACCTTTATTTACTACTAAAACAACTGGATCACCTTTTCTTTCAAGAAGAGCATTAGTAGCAACTGTTGTACCCATACGAACCCAACCAATTAATGATGTATCGACTAAACCATTTTCTGTTATAGGATTTTCGTTTTCCTATAAAAAAAAAACAAAAATTAAATTATAAAATAATATAATTTATTAATATGAATATTAAAAACCTCTAATAAAATTCGTTTAATTCCTTCTCTTGGTGCATCATCATATCTCAAAGGATCTTCTGATAAAAGTTTCATTGTTCGTATCCTGCCATTTGGGCATATGCATAAAATATCGGTAAATGTACCACCACGATCAATTGCAAAACAATATTTTCCTTGCATAGCTTTGGCTTAAAAAAATGGCACTTTTTATAAGATTTTAAATTTCTAGTTTTTTCACTTTTTTGTATTTAAAATTTTTTTAAATTATTAACACTTAAAAGATTATTTAAAAATTCATTTAATATTTTATATGAGGTCTTTTAAAACGAATTACAGAAAAAACTGTAAAGCTAAACTTATACTAGTAGCGAAATTCATATATATTCAAGCAACTTTAAGCTAACTAACAGTTTTTCTTTTTTATGGGAATTTTAAGATAATAAAAACGTTCATAAGTTGGTCATTTATGTCACTGAACATGGTTAATTGATATTTTATAATCTCATACAACATAATAGGAAAAAGCGATATCTAAAGTCAGAATTTATCACTATCGTTATCAGTCAAATATATCATTCTGATAAGACAGTCACACACCAAGATGATAGAAATATTTAATGATCAGCATCGTATTTATCAATTAAATTACTTTTGAAAAAAGAAATTTGGCATTTTCATTTGTTCAGTTAAATAGATCCTTTATACATGAACAACTTATATATTTAAAGTAGGCATATTATTAAATTAAAACAAATGTTCTTTAGACCACTTTTAATATTCCAATTTACTAATATCATACATTTAAGTGATAACTATCAATAAGTTCCATAAGAATGGTTTAATCATCAGTCGCTTGAAGTCTCTCAAATTCAGGAAATGATTTTGAAACACTACTTTAAAACAACATACTATCAAATATGTGAAAAGTCATTAACATGTTGAGGACGGGTGCAGTTTTTTCTCTTTTGCTTCATCTGGCGCGAGTGAAAATCATATTTCTGGCGGCGCCGGCGCCTTAAGGGGTTAGGTGGGTTTCAAAATTTCAAAAAATCATTTTTTTTTTATTTGCTTATTTATTAATACAATATGTCTAGAATATTCTCTAAAAATTTTAAAACGATCCGATTAAAATTCAAAGAGAAGTTCCACCCTTTAGTCCACATGTTATTTGAATGTGAAAGTTTAATCGTTTTTTTCTCGAAACTCTATTTTTGAAATCGATGGTCAAAATTTCTCAAAAAGTTATGAACCGATCTTCTTCCAATTTTGCACACTTCTTCTATATAATATTTTTTACTGCTTGAACGAAGGATTTTTTTCTTCTATATTTTAAGTAATTTTTCAAGGTTATAAAGGGTGCAAATTTTACTTAAAAATGAGACTTTTGGTTCACAACTCCGTCAAAAATACAAATTTCTATTTTTTTTCCTTCGTTCAAGCACGAGCCATAACCATCTACTAACAGAAAATTTTTGGTTTCTTAATTTCAGATGAATCTGTCATGAAATATCCTGACTACAAAGAAACAACTTTTTGTTAAAGGGTAACAGGGAATAAGGTCCCTATGGTTTAAATTTCAAAATTTTTTAATATAAATTTCGTAAAGTACAAATAAAATATTTATCTTTTAGATGGTAAATCGTTTTAATAAAATATTTCATTTGATATATGGAAAAAAAATCGTTAAAATGTACACGTTTTGAGACGTTGAAACCTACCTAACCCCATAAATAAAATAGCCAAAAATATTCGCTTATATACTGCCGCCCTCAGCGTGTTAAAGATTTAACTTGTAAAGAGAAAATGCTAGAAATGCTAAACAAAAATATTAAAAGCAAACAAATAAAAACAGCAAATATAGCAACTACAACAACAACAACAACAAAAACTCGTAAATTCCTTAAAATTCTAACAAAATTTTAAACATACCTTCTAAATCTGTCATTTTGATTTTTAAGGTCATACTTTCTAATAATTACATTTTTTTGCTTTTTTTAGTCATTCATAAATTCCATTCCATCTTAGATAAACTTTAGAAAATGTACAATACATACATAAACATATAACATTAACAAGTAATAGTAAATTATTTTTAATTTCTGTTTCTCTAATATTGAAAATTTTCAAATAAAAAACATGAAAAATTAAATAATTAAGAAATGAGAATGAAAACAAATCCCATCAGGATAATCTTACGTATAAGCAATTATTTTAATTGTAGATAATAAAACTACATACTTTTTAACTAATATTTTAATTACATATATTTTTTGCTAGTGCTATATAAATATAATAAAAAAATTAAAAAAAGAAAACTAACATAAGACTTGAATAAAATAAAATGACACTTGTTATCATATTTATAACACTTGTCGACACTTGTTATCAGTCATAATAATAACCGGAGTTGTCATATGACACTTGTCAACAAATCTTCCTAAATTAAAGTGTATTCAATATTTTCAATTTCACTTGAATTTATCGCATGGGAATTTTTCTTATTTCAAATGAGTTAAATACATTTTTTATTTTTATTGTCAATTTTTGTAAAAAATTTTCATATGCATATGAATTAATATATATACACCCAAAGTACGTTTATGTTAAAATTATGCAAACAGTTTTTGTTCTGCGATTTGCATTCTGATCGCATGCTACTCTTCTCTTTTTTTGTTTTGAGTTATTTTGCCTACAAATTGCTTGCGATAAAATTTAAATAACTTTTATAAACTTATAAAATGTAAGAATTATCATCATAATAATAAGAAAAATTGAATAAAATAAAATTGGGTTCCACTTGTTATCAGTTGAATTGTCATATGGGCTGGGATTTTGTCTCGGTGAGAAATTTGCGTGAGAATGATAAAGTCGGATGTTGAAATAGTATAATTTATGGCAAATATGTCAAAATTTAACATTCTCATTTTCACTTCTCGAGACCGAATCCCAGCCATATGACAATTCAACTGATAACAAGTGGAACGCAATTTTGTTTTATTCAATTTTTCTTATTATTATGAACAGGAAATGGGATGGAAACGTCATATTTTTCGTAACATTATTGATAATAGGTATACTAGGATTCACTAACGCTTAGCGGCACAAAATTTAGCAGTAAATGCTAATGAGTCCATTAGTCTCCATTGAATTGGTATATAGCCTGAATTAGCGACTAGTTGGCGCTAGCTTGTCGGTTTCTTAAAGAAGATCAAAGGAATATTTTAATTCGGGAAGAATTGAGTCATTCAATATTAAGATTTTGTACTTAAAGCAAATAGCAACACATAAATTACAAATAGAACTATCACTAAGGCATTTTGCTTTGTGTCAATGAAAGCAGTAATATGCTAGTAAGTCCACGCCGATTGGTATTTAGGAAAACACTCCAATTTTACTGTGCTAAGTCGTCCTACACGCTAAGCGCTAGTGACTCCTAGGTATTATAAGATATATCAACTAGAAGCGCACCTATAATTACTGGCAATCAGCGTTTCTGGAGTTATTTTACCCCCTAACACTCCTTTTCTTGGTATTTCATTTTTATTATTAAAATTAATGTATAACATCTTAATTTTGTGCCAAAATTTCAATTTTATCAGAGTAAAATTATAAAAGTAAGCAAGGGAGGGAGTAAGCAAAAATTTAAAGCACTTTTCTGAAGCTTATTCCGATTCAGATAATTCCGTTGCGAATTTTTTTAATAAAAAATTTTGAAAAATTATGTTCAAATGTTGTAACTTTTTTATTTTCAATTGAAAATGAATAAAAATTGCATTTTTATATTTTGTAAGTCAGTTTGGTACAATAAAATTATCATTTTTATTTATTTAGAGGCAGATATTTGAGAGTTATCTTGTTATTTTTTAATTTTTGGTATTTATATTAACAGATAAAGTATAAAAATGCCAATTGAAGTCGTTAGTTCTATTAAAAATGATATTTCTATTCGTGCCAGTGAATTTGAAATAGTGTAACCCATAATTCATCAGATGTGTCAACTTTCTTGATCAGAAATTCTTTTCCTAACATAATAGACCGGGAGCCGGTGACACAAAGTGTGCACCCATCGAGTTAAAGAAAAATTCATGTTTTTAGCGATATTTCATAATTAGGACATAAAAAAAAGTTTGGTCGGCCGGGCCTTATCCTGGTGGGATTCGAGCAGGGGGGTTATTTCTACACCGAAAAAACCGAGGCTAAACACCCATCGAGTTAAAGAATGAAATTGGGTTTTTTCAATCATATTTATGTAGCAGATTAATTTAAGAAAGGTCGGCCTCGCGATATCTTGGTGGGATTGGCGGTATGACCGGATCTTGTGGTATAAAAATAGGAGGCCTTGCACCCATCGAGTTAAAGAATGAAACTCATGCCAAATTAAAGGTTAAATATTCAGCTTTAATAATTTTTTGGTCGGCCGAGTGTTATCTTGGTGGTTTTTTTTTGCCGAGCAAATTTATAAGGAAAAGTCAGGAGGCGCGTGGCTTTAGCTATGCTCAAAATTTGAGTGCCTTGGGTGTGCTGTAAAAGAAAAAGTGTTTTTTATAATATATTTTAGTTGCTGAATGCGAATATGAAAACCATTTTTTTTTCTAAAATAAAATGTTTGAAATTTTCGCTAAAAACGTGTTTTTTAGCTCCTTCTGATATAATAACATATATCTCCAAAACTAAATCACATTACAAACAAAACCAGCCTTTTAATTAAAGGTTTTGTTATTTCCTTTCTAATAGTGCATAATTTGTTTGAATTAATGTAAAATTGTCGCCGTTGCTTCCAAAGAAAGTCGAGAAAACTTCATTTTTACACTTGCTCTAATATTACATATTTGCATTTGTTTTTTTTTTTTAAATAAGAAAGTTTAAAATGAAAGAAAAATTGTTTATAAAAATTTTGAGCCCAAAATTTCTACAATCGGACGAAAAATAAAAACTTTATGGAGCATTGGGTACAAGCACAAACCTAGCATTTTCAATTTCTACAACGGAAGCTTAAAAGGTGCTCACATTTATGTATTAAAAAGTCCCCATTTGATTTATTTTTATTGTTTATATTGAGTGGTTCAATTATTTCAATTGTAGAGGAAATATCTTCATGAATAATTTCAAAATTATTCTGGGTTGATAATTCACATTAAATTTGTATGTATTGTAGAAATTAATATATTTAAATAGTATAAATCCATATTGTTAAATAAAAGCCATTTTAATGTTTAAAAAAAATCAATCATTTTATTATAAAAATAATTTTTTGAGTTTTATTTATTCCTTCAGAAGAATTTTGTAAATTGACAATATCATTTAAATATCTAATAAATTTAATTTAAAAATACCTAGAAAAATGAAAAAGGCTTTGAACTTAAAATTTTAGTTATACTTTAAATTTTTATTATACCTCTAAAAGTAATAAAATCATTGTTTTCTACAAGCACAAGGAAAATTTAAAGTAAAACAAGAATTTGAGGTACAACAAAAATTTCAAGTACTTTGGTTTAAAGGAGGCTTAATTGGTCCTTGCCAATGTCATTTAGATAGCCAATAAATGTGTAATTAAAGAATTTCGAGGAAAATAAAAAAGGTGAACATTATGTTTGGTATGTTTTATGACCATGTTGAACCCTTAAGGCCCAGAATTCATATTTGTCGGCACTTCTTTAAAAGAACTTTACACTCTTTCTGATAGAAATTATTGAAAATGGCAACAAAACTTACTTATTGAAAAATGATGATTTTTTTTAAACATTAAAATTGCTTTTATTTAATAAATTTAAGGTTAATATGGATTTATACTATTTAAATATATTAATTTCTACAATACATACAAATTTAATGTGAATTATCAACCCAGAATAATTCTGAAATTATTCATGAAGATATTTCCTCTACAATTGAAATAATTGAACCACTCAATATAAACAATAAAAATAAATCAAATGGGGACTTTTTAATACATAAATGTGAGCACCTTTTAAGCTTCCGTTGTAGAAATTGAAAATGCTAGGTTTGTGCTTGTACCCAATGCTCCATAAAGTTTTTATTTTTCGTCCGATTGTAGAAATTTTGGGCTCAAAATTTTTATAAACAATTTTTCTTTCATTTTAAACTTTCTTATTTAAAAAAAAAAAAACAAATTCAAATGTGTAATATTAGAGCAAGTGTAAAAATGAAGTTTTCTCGACTTTCTTTGGAAGCAACGGCGACAATTTTACATTAATTCAAACAAATTATGCACTATTAGAAAGGAAATAACAAAACCTTTAATTAAAAGGTTGGTTTTGTTTGTAATGTGATTTAGTTTTGGAGATATATGTTATTATATCAGAAGGAGCTAAAAAACACGTTTTTAGCGAAAATTTCAAACATTTTATTTTAGAAAAAAAAATGGTTTTCATATTCGCATTCAGCAACTAAAATATATTATAAAAAACACTTTTTCTTTTACAGCACACCCAAGGCACTCAAATTTTGAGCATAGCTAAAGCCACGCGCCTCCTGACTTTTCCTTATAAATTTGCTCGGCAAAAAAAAACCACCAAGATAACACTCGGCCGACCAAAAAATTATTAAAGCTGAATATTTAACCTTTAATTTGGCATGAGTTTCATTCTTTAACTCGATGGGTGCAAGGCCTCCTATTTTTATACCACAAGATCCGGTCATACCGCCAATCCCACCAAGATATCGCGAGGCCGACCTTTCTTAAATTAATCTGCTACATAAATATGATTGAAAAAACCCAATTTCATTCTTTAACTCGATGGGTGTTTAGCCTCGGTTTTTTCGGTGTAGAAATAACCCCCCTGCTCGAATCCCACCAGGATAAGGCCCGGCCGACCAAACTTTTTTTTATGTCCTAATTATGAACTATCGCTAAAAACATGAATTTTTCTTTAACTCGATGGGTGCACACTTTGTGTCACCGGCTCCCAGTCTATAAGACCTTGTTAGCAGTATGACATTTTTATGCATACTATTCCTACCAAAGGTGTCAAAAGACACCTTTTAAAATTTTAATCTGAAATGAATTTCAAAGTTTAATAATTTTTTCTCAGTTAATGTTTTGACTTTTCGTACAATAATTGTTAAATTTATTTAGGGTTATCATTTTCCTACAGCTCATCCTAGATCTATATATATGTACGTACATGATATACCCATTTTTACCATGAGGTGTCTTTTGACGCCTTAACGATTTTACAACATTTTTAGTTTATTTATTCTAATTTGTATCTAATTCTAAGGATACCCAGACTTTCAAGAATTAAGGAGGTATTGCAAGGAATAAATAATATAAGTGAAGAATGCTCTGTGATTGATGAAGTCTCACAATCTCAAAGAGAAGATGAGCTGGATGAATTTTTTGAAAGTGACTATGAAATCAATAGCGAATATGAAAATTACTCGTCAAACATTGAAGAAGAAGAGGAAGATATTTTGAATGTAAGCAGAAGACGAAAGAGAATGAGGTTGCTGACAGATTCTGAAGACGACAGTGAAGAAAATAATGAAAATGAGAATATTGAAATTGCTAGTGATGGTACAATTTGGAAGATAATCGAAATAGGTTCCTCTGCTAGAAGACCACCTCTTCATACTATTTTCAAAGCTGTATCTGGTCCAACTGGATACGCCAAAAGAAATATAATGAAGGGCAAGGTAAGCACATCATTTCATTTACTATTTGACAACCATATCCTAGAATACATTATAAAATGCACGGAATTGGAAGAAGGAATGATTTTGAAAAAAGAATGGAGTTTATCTCGGGATAAAGGCATTTATAGGTATTTTGTATGAAGGTTGTGCATATGAGCAAAAAAAATGTAAACGCATCGTTTTTATGGAATAAAAAATGGGGTCCTTCATTTTTTACGAACACCATGAGACGAAATTGCTTCAGGGAAATACTAAGATTTCTGCGGTTTGATTAAAAAAATGACAGAAGGCAGCGTTTGAGAGAGGATAAATTTACTTTGGTATCAAAAGTATGGTACTAATTCATTGAAAAAAGTGTGGTATTGAATAAGGGAATGTTTTTTTTACATCATTTTATTATGATTAAAATATTTTATAATGAAGATTAAAGTTTTATGAAGACTGAAAGTTTGTTAAGTTTATAATATTACAATGTTTAATTATTTTGTTGTTTTGTAATTAAAATGCAAAATAAAAAAAATAAAAAGAGAACATGTTTTAATAATTATTTCCATAGTTATATTTGCATCCAAACGCAAAGGTGTCAAAAGACACCTTATTGTCGGAATAGGTATCGTGGTAGAAATAGTGTTAAGAAAAAAACTTCTATGAGCCCCAAAAATGTTTTTTTAAATTTACTTTCACTTTATTACTCTATCATTACCAAAATATCCATCATTATTGATTAAATTAATGTTGAATTATTATGAAAGACCATTTTCTCTTTATACTATTTATAAAATATCTTTTAAGTATATTTCTGGTACAATTGAAACTGTTAGCAAAAGTTTTTAGAACTAGAATTCTCGAGTGCTGAATATTTTCTAGCTTCCACAGAATCATGTTAGCTGCTTAATATCCATTGAGGGAGCTTTATAGAGATTTTATTTTCAATTAAAACTACTAATATTGTAAAACTTATATTAAAATATTATCCGACTTTTGAAAATAATATATTAAAATAATTCACCAAAATTCTATTCCATTAGTTCATTCATAATTATGCATTGCTCGATGAAATAATGTCCAATTATATTGGTCCTTTTAGTTCATAGTTTTATGAAATATAAAAATAATAAAATTATTTAGAGTATACAGAAATATATGTTTTTGTTGTTTTAAATTGGAATATCTGATATAGAAGACCAATGAGACAAATAAATAATTTTCATGCATATTAGTTTTATTCCTCTTTTAAACTTTTATCAAGCTTTGCTATTTTAAAATTCATCCTTTTCAACAAGTCCTTGGAAAATGGTTAAAATATATATGCTTCGTTTCATGATATAAAATTAACTTAATAAAAATTGTAACTCTTTTAACAGTCTGTTAGAGATGGAAATTAAGTGCAATATATGTATACATAATTTAAATGTTGAATTGACATCTAATTAAAATCTACTTCACATATCCTGAAACATACAAATATATCTGACACCAATTCAAATGAATCTTTTATATGATTTGCTAAATATAGAAATTGCTATTATATTCCTCCTACAAGTTCTGGAATATTTAAAAAAATTTAAGTACAAAAAATAAAGTCTTAATTTTACTGTTATATTTTCTTTAACTCTAAAAATACAAAAACAAAAAAAAAAATTATATTCTGATGATAAGCCATAAAAAAATGATTTAAGTCCACCTTTAATTAATTTTTTTTACATGTTACGAGAATTCATTTAGAGACTTTTAAGCTTGGCTTAATACTCCTTAATTGTTTCATTTTATAAACTTAGTTCGCTGAAAAGCTAGCAAAATCCTTTATGAATAAGGAAAACATAAAATTTGTTAGCCTTTGCTTATAATTTATATGATGACACATTATAAACTATGCTCTGAATACTCAATGCTTTTATCTTAATGAGTATACCCTTCAATTTGTCTGACAAGTTGAGGCAGGACTTTTTATGGTTTTAAGGTTAGCACTAGTAATAAATCAAAATTTCAGTAGAGCTGATATATATATATATATATATTTATATATGTTATAAGCATTTCCTATTTTTATTTTAATTCTATTAAATATGGTTTGAAAGTTATATATTTAAAATTTTCAATTAAAATAGTTAAGTCCTTAATGTATCCCTTGATTCCTATAAAATTCTCATTAAAGTGCATAAATTTAACCATTGTAAGCATCTGTGGTTAATTTTAATTGATTTATGAGGGCTAAAGCAAATATTTGAATTAATATTGTTGCATTAAAATTTACTGTAAGCAAAGACTTAAAAAAAAAACTTTGTAAAAGGGATTTTTATTTTAACTAAATTAGGAAATTAGGAAAAAATATTAAAGTGATAAATATAATTATAAATAAATAAATAAATATTATATATATATAAATATAGAAAAATTGATAATTTTTGTTTAAAAAAACTCCTGCGGCTTATGTTTTGAAAGTTTTTTATATTCAATTTTTTTGCTTTAAAAAATTTATATTATAATTCATGTTTATGAATTTTATTTGATATTTTTGTGAAATTCAAACCAAGAAAAAAAAAAATTTTATGAATTTTGAAAAATGCTTTTACATAAAATGTGAGGCTGAAAAATCGACGATTATATATATCCGATATTTTTAAGTCAAATTTACAATCTTTTACAAAAAAAAATTAATTGAAAGTTATTAATGAGTTTTATTTAGGATTTAAACTGTCACTTTCAGCTGTCCTAGCCCAAAGGTACTTGTGTTAAAATTATCAATCTAAATGTATATTTAAAGGGGTGTATTCACTCTAATTACCAAATCGTCAAATGGTTCCCTCACGCTATATAAAGTATATCAAAATGGCGATTTTTGAGCAAGTTTTTTTATTGATTTCTAACTGGGATCTTAGTAAAACTCTTTCCTAGTTTGAAATTGTTTTTCATTTATTTAACATTAAGATTATTATTTTAATTATCATGGCATGATTTAAATTATTATTTTTAAAGCATTTATAACATTTATTTTGAACATTTAAATTTGTCTTTTTATAAGTTCCTTCTTTTTTTTCTTTTTTGTCTAAGTTTTAAAGTTTTATATATATATGTATACAGGAATGTATATATATATATATATTATTTTATTTTACTTTTAAAAAGAAATAACAGTTTTTCTCTTCACTTAATTTTATCTAACATGCGTTTATTATAAATTTATAACAGTCACAATATAAAAGAAGTAGTTTTGATTTTAAATTTAGTTTTGTTTTCAATTCCAAAGGAAAATATCAAATGAAAAACATTTCAAAATGATTAAAAACAAAAAGATTAAAAGAAATGTGGTCCTCTAATTGTTAAGTTTAGTTTTATAAACTGTTTTTTGTTTTTCTTTATTTTGGGAATAACTCTTATAATTTAGAAAATTTAATAATTTTCAATTGTTTTACAATTTGCAAGCTTTGTACAAAATTAGTTTTCTAATTTGTATTTTTTTTGTATTTCATAAAGTGCATATAATAAATCTTTGTTTTATTTTTTTTGTAAATATTAAGAGCGAGTTTTGTATATTTTTAATAAATTATCCAAAAATTCTATTAAATTTATTAATTTAAAACTAAAAACAATTGAAATGTATTTTTTTGATTTTTGCGACTACTGGAAAAATAGGTGTTTTAGTTAAAAAAATTGAAATTCAAAAGATTGGGTAAAATTGATTCATTAAAGAAAAGCATATTTTAAAAATTCTTTTCATCTATGAAGATATTTATTGATTTATTTAATTAATTGTTACACAATAATTAAATGTTTGTTTATTATTTCATTAAATTTTGACTTTAAAATCTACAAAAAGAAGCCTTTAGCAGCGAATCTCCGAAGTCACGTCTTAAAAACTTGATTTCCGGTGTACCTTATAATTCGATATTAGATGATACGAAAATAAAAAAAGGAAACAAAAAAACAAATGAATTGATTATATGAAATTTTTTCATTTTATGTAGCGAAAAACAAGATTTTCGTTAAAAAAATTTATAAATATTTTATTGTGTGATTAAAAAATAATTAACAAAATGGGAATCTTGACCACGTTAGCTGGCAATTTATGTACAGCATCAGTACACAAAGTTTTGACAGAATCGGTGATTTAGCATTGGAGGTTTACCGACTTCAAAAATTGGTCATTTTGAGAAAACCGCTTTAAAGTTTCATTGTAGAAAATATATAATAATTTTATTATACTCATATGGAGTCATCAATACCAATTCAACATGAGCAGCTTGGGTAGATTCATTCAGAAAAAAGTCGGCCAAGGGGTAATAAAGGTCGCTTCTGCATTTCTACATGAAAGATACACTTAACAATAGAGTTATATGTATTTGAAGTATGAAATTCATCATGCATGGTGATATGAAAGGACTGAAATTGTTTTAGAATTAAAGGAGTACTCCAATTATAAAGTTCGAAAAAATCGATAATTTTATAGGTTAACTTAACCCTTGAAAAAAATGATACTAAGAGGATTTTTCGGAATTTTAATAATTTTCGGAGTTATGGCTCATTTTGTAATGCTTCGATAAACCGGTTGGCGACTCAAACTTCAAACTTTACTTTTTTCGGAACGGTGTTAAATATTATAATTATTTTATAATCTTAAAATATTAATAAATAAAAAGTGAAAAAAATGGATGGTAAAAATATTTACTGGTTTCTTTTTATGGCGTCCGAAAAAACACCCGAAATTGGGGCGTCTAAACTAGAACACCCCTTTAAATAGCTGGAAAAAGTTCTTACAATAAGATAAGATAAGATAAGTGAAATAAGGGAACAAGTTTCAATGATTCAATTACAAGTATGAGTTCAGGTTTGTAAATGTTGTGTTAAATAACCCAAGACCATAAACTTTGGCCTTTCATTCCGTTTTAAATATATGCCTACTATTAGCTTGCATAAAAATCTTCAATTGTTAATAAAATCTTTTCTATTCATTCAATCAAGTTCAAATAAATTTTGTTGTGTTGGCAGTGTATGACCATTGATGTTAATACAGTTAGTTCAAATATTAATTCAGTAATTATATTTAATAAATTACTTTTTAATTTTATATGAGAGAAAAACTTCAGAAAAATGAATGAAACGAATTCCAAATTCAGAAAAAAGAAAAAAACAATCTCACTGAATGGGAATGAATGAGAAAAATAAGTCGGAATATACTTTAAAAAATTTCTTTTTATATTACTTGTTTATAAAGATGAAGTATTATAAGAAATAACTGTAAACTAAAGTCTTATGTTTTTAGTTATGTGTAAAATTTAATTTTCAATGAAAAACTTTAAAATAAAATCTTAAAAAATAAAACGAAAATCTACATATAATTACTTTTAAATTGTATTTAATTAATTCGTAGTTGATTTGACGAAAGTTTGAAAAACCCGTTGTAAAAAAGACAAGTTGACGAGACTCTCTGGGTTAAATGATTACAGCGTATAGCATACAGTTTTATTAGTTCACTATGAAAATTAATATTTTCAGAAGTTTTATTTGTATAAAAGATTTCATAAATTAAATAAGTTTTTTATAGTATTTATTTTTCTTTAACATTTTTTTCTTGAATATTTCACTCATTTCAAGAATTCTCCATCTTAAAGATTAAGGGGCATAAATAGTTTAAAATTTTCAAAATTTTATTTTGTATTTTTGTATATTTCAATAGTTTGTATCCTTAAAAGTGACATATTACAATTTCCAGTGAAAATCTCAACAAATTTCTGAGTTACATCTCTCTAAAGAGCAACTGCTCAACAGTTAGAAAGGCATGTTACTTGACCGCTGTATCTGAGTTATTTTCTGGGCTCTGTCAATCCCCTAATTGACATTGAGATATATAGCTTTGTATGCAGAAATAATTTTTCGCTTATACATACATGCATACATACATATGCCGATTAGTTCTAGGTGAAATTAATACTTTTGTCTTTAAATGCTTTTTTCTCAAATTTTTTTTCAAATTTGCTACAGTTCTAACTCGATAATAAATCATTCGAACGATTTGATTCTTGTTTTAGCATATTTTATCCTTTTTTCCATACAAAAACTACCAATTTTATGATTGGATGAAAAATATAATTTTGTGTGGCCAAAAACGATCAGATTCTTAGCATAATTTTAAGTTTTTACCCTAAAATCTGCCGTTTTATGTTTTTTTTCACAATCACGGGTATATTTTAGGTATTATTTAGGCAATACCTTGTAGTTTAACGATCTTTTCAATTTTTTTTGACTTCGGGAACTCAGAAGGGCAGAATGACTGCAGCAATGAGAGAAATTTTATTTTAAGACTGAAAAGGGAGAAGTTAAACTAGTCAAACTAGTTGTACCCCTTAGTCTTTAGTTCACATTTATCAAAATTAAGTTTAAAATTTCCTAACTATTAAAAAATCAAAACATAAATATTAAATCAAATATTTTATATAAACGGAAACCAATTTGCTTTTGAGTGCTTTCACTTTTAAATTTTCCTGTAATATTTTGATAATTTGAAAGTCATTAAGTGCGTTAAGACTGAGTGTTTATAAGACAGTTGAATAAACATAAATATACAAACATACAAAGAAAGTTAAATAAAAGTATTCAAAAAGTAGTCAATATTAATTAAATATTCCTATAAAAATCTCATAATATTAAAAACTTAATAAATAAATATTTTATAAAAATAATTGATTAATAAATGAACCACAATGTAGCTAGCTTAAAGGGTTGAAATAAATATTTATATACCTCAAAAGTAAAATATAAAATAAGAAATTTTCTTCTATTAAATCTTTCATCTTTTGTTAGCACAGCTTGTTTACAATCTAGCCCTGAAGTTATTGAAGAAAATTACACATTATTAAGGTTAGATTGTTAGTCTTATGATGAAAGAATAAATAGCAAAAAAAAAATGAAAAAAAAAAATAAATAACGAAGTAAGAAAAGAAAATTATTAAGTAAAGCTTATGAAGTATAACAGATGTTGTCTAAAATTCTATGAAACATTCATATTTTATTTTATCCTTTTAAGTCAAATAACTTAATTTTGCCTTTTTAGAATATTCAATGAGTTTCTTATTTTGTCTTTTTTCTACTGTTACACAGCCACAGCTGTTTGAAATAAATAAAATTAGTATATTTTGACTAAGTTATAAGGTAATTTTTTGATAGCACACTGATTGAAATTTTAAAGTGACAGAAAAACATAAGATTAGGGTTGAAAAATAAATTGGGGTAGGTAGATTGTTGGTAAAAAAAATTTCATTATAATAATTTAGATATTTCTTGAAGTTGTTATTATTTTGCTTAATTAATTCTCTAATTACATTAAGTAAAAAAGCGGGTGAATTCATATAACTTAACTAATTTTTAAAATTTCAATTAAATTAGTTTGAGCTATACACCGTAAAAAAAAGCCTTAAGTAGAGGCCTCTAGGGATAAATTGTAAAAAAAAAATTAAAAATTCAATTATTTTTGAATGAAGTTACGATATTTTAACTTTTAAATAAAGGAAACTTTTCATTCTATCTCCTTAATTGAAATATTTCAAATGCAGGAGTTAGAAGTTTTTGTTGTTACCCTTTAATGACATTGTTGACAGTTCAAAAATATTTGCAATTCATCAGCGTTCTATTTTCTTGTTAAAATAGTTTTTTTTTTATAGTCGACAATATTACAAAAATATTTTTTCATTCAAATGCTATTTATTAATATTGCTTTTTTATAAAAAATGTTTATATCTTGATAGTTTGGCAGCCTGGTATCCATGCGAGTACTTTTTTTGTAGTACAAGCGAAAAAATAAAATAAATAAGAAATTAAAGAATGTATTATTATTTGTAATTCTTCTTATTGTTTTAGAGATTCTCAATATTTTAACCACGAGTATGATTCATGGTAATGAATTTGTGCCATAAGCGAAGAGCATGAGTCTTAGGCTGCCCAAAGAGTGCCGTCTTACAGCCGAGCTGACGCCGATTCCAATACCGAAGACTATAAAGTCGTTATGGGTAAATCAATAGGAATATGCTCAAAGTGTTCGAGCGCAAGCCTACCAATCACAATGGAAATCGGTGTCAGCTCGGCTGTAAGCCGGCACTCTGTGGGCAGCCTTGCTCGTTGGGAAGCATTAATATTAAACTAACGCATTAAGTTATTTTAAGTAGAATATTTTTCTTATAAAACTTTATGATCTATAGTTTTATTTTTCTTTAAGGATTTATTACGCTTACACGTTTAAATATAACTCAGTAGAAAAGTTTTATACCCTTTATGTCAGGAAAAAGAAAAGTTTCATTTTTCTAAATCGAATGAATTTTATGTTATTTTTGTACAAATGAAATTTTACAATTAAATATACAAAAAAAATGTTATTCTTATTTTCATTGTTTTCTTAATTCATCTTTGGAATCAAATATAAAAATTTGTATGGGTTTCGGAATATTATCATCAAAATTGTATTGAATAAAACGGAACCAATTAGCCAATGTTATTCAAGGGATGCCTATATTTATTAGTTTTCTTAGAATTTTTAGAAAATTGACACAATAAATACAAATTTGTTCATGTAATATTCAAAAATTCATATTATTTGTATGAAATCTAAGGATAGTAACTTAAAATTGGTTTATTTACTAATAAGAGATATAAAGACAGTATAACATAATTAACTAAATAAGAGTCAAAAGATTTTCTTTCTTGCTTATCTAATCATTTGTCAACGATAATTGAACAATAAGCTTAAGCTACTTTATATAGACCTAATGTTATATAATACTAATGAAATGGCAAAAGCTACCCCTATAAAACTTAAGTAAAAAAAATTAAAAAAAAAAAAAACCAAAATCTCTAACCCTCATTTTATTTATATTTTATTAGTAAGGTTTATTAGCTTGATAGATAAAGTTATCAGAAATAAAGAAGAAAATATAAAAAGGAAATAAATTAAAAGAAATTTTATTCAGTAAACATTAAAAATAGAAAACATTACAAAAAAAACAAATAAGAACACCCTTAAATATATTTTTTGTAATTCTTTTCACGATTTTTTTTGCTATCTTTGTATTTTAAAAAATTTTTACATTTTATTATTGTATATTTGTATCAATTACAATAATTCAAATAAAATATTAAAAAAACACAGCTTGAAATAATTTCAAATCATTAGATTTAATGATATCCATTATTATGAAATTGCTTGATTTTATTAGCCTATTAAAGTAATATACATATGAAAATCCTATAAAAAATATCTAACAAGAAATTTGTCATACAAAATTTTTAGTAAATGTTATAAATTAAGGGATAAGAAATGAAAATTGAGTACGAAAAATATAAAAGAGAAAAAAAAAAAGAAAGTAAAAAATATAATAATATTTATGTTTTGTATAGGTATGGATTTATAAATGGCCATTTTTATTTTTGTATTTATGTTAAATAGCTTTGCTTTTGGTAAAGATTTGTTGTGATAAAATTTTTACGGTATGTATATATGTATATATGATTTTTGTTTTTTTGTTGGTTAAATAAAATTACCTCTTATACATAAAAAAATCTTTTATATACATAAAAAAATCCTTATTAATGATTGTATCTACACAATAAGCGAAATTAATGAAGGAAAAATCCTTTGATAATAAATAATTTCATATTTTAATGGTAGTGACATCTGCATTTTGTACCTAATTTTTCGATAAAAATTTCAATTTAATTTTTAAATAGTATACAAGGATTTATATTAGTTGTCGTTTTCATGAGATTTATAATTATTATTTATTTTGTTGTTGTTGTTATTGTTATTGGTTTTATTTCATTTTTATTTTTATTTTCAATTTTGTAGTTTGTTTATTCGATTTATTGTTGTTCAGATAAAACAAGAACAAAATTAATTTGATCAATTTTTAATGAAGTTTTATGTTTGTGGTTTAATTCAAAAATTTTAATGGAAATTTTGTTTATAATTGAAAAATATTTGTATATTTTTTTAGTGCTTTTTTATTTCACGATACAAGTAATTCATAAAAGTAATATCCATATGTTTTTGTAGATTTTAAATTGTGATTTTAATTTGTTAACTTAATTGAAGAAATGATTTTCTTGTTTTTTTTTTTTAAATTTTGACAAAAGTAGTTAATTTCGGTATATAAACGAGACATGTTTTTATGAGTTCAGTGATATTTGTTTGTTGAAAAAAAATGGATCCACAAAATGTGTAATATATTTTGCGTAAAAAATGAAATAAAATTTAACAAAGCGGCTTAAACTGAGCTTGCTATGAGGTTAAGACTATGATTTATGAATGGTATAAGTGTGAAGGTGCTTTCAAGATGTCCGTGAAGACGTTAAAGATGACGAATGCTGTGAATGCCTCAGTACATCAACTACCGATAAAACTGTGAAAAAACTTTAAAAAAAAGGTTATGAACCGTTGCCGAAAAATTGCTAATGACGTTGGTATATTAAGTGTCTCAAGTCATTAAATTTTTTTGAATTTCTGGATATGAAACGGTCGGCAGCAAAGTTTGTTCCAAAATGGTTGAATTTTGAAGAAAAACTGCGTCGAATCGAAGTTGTTCAGCAGTCAGTAAATAAAGTCAACAATAAAACATTTTGTAACAGGAGAAGAAATATACGTATACAAATATGATGGTGAAGCTAAGGCTCAATCCTCCCAGTGAAGGCATTCTGGATCATCAAGCTGGCAAAATACTCGACAAGTGGTCTCAAACTTGAAAGTTATGTTTAGTGTGTTTTTTGATTTCAATGGCGTCATAAATTCTTGCCACGAAATCAAACGATTAATAAGGAACACTACCTACAAGCTCAACGCCATTTGCGTAAAGCAACCCAAAAAAATGCCTAGATTTGTGATAAAAAAATTCATGGCTTTTGCATTAAGATAATCTTACTATTTACACTTCATTGCTTGTTTTGGAGTTTATGGGGAAAAAAAACTATAACGATGCCACAGCCTTCATATTTACCAGCTCAGTGTGACTTTTTTTTTGTCCAAAAATATAGAGAACCTTAAAAGACCATCGTTTTACAAGCATAAAAGACATTAAAAGCGCGTCGCTGAGCTAAGCTTGAGTTTGGGAGGTATTTCGGGGATTACAAGAAGTGCTGGCGCAAGTCAATAATATCTAATGGGGACTATTTTGAAGAGACAACACTAATGTAGATGAAAAAATTAATATTTTTTTTTTTAAAAAATCGAAAATTTTGTATA
This sequence comes from Acrocera orbiculus, assembly GCA_947359355.1. Taxonomy (NCBI): domain Eukaryota; kingdom Metazoa; phylum Arthropoda; class Insecta; order Diptera; family Acroceridae; genus Acrocera; species Acrocera orbiculus. Next base: position 8,441,939 of record OX375758.1, read on the forward strand.
ATTCCACTTTTTTTAGTAAGTAATTATTCTGTTAAGGCTTGAATCTTCCCTGACTAATTACTGAGTCACTGTCCTGTCTTCATTAATTACATCAGTCTCCATTGCTAGATTTGTGTACATTTTTAAGGAAGATTATGCTATATTTAAATGTGTTTTTCTCAAAACGAGCATTTTATAGATCACTGGTAAAAAAAATTTCAAAAAAAAATCTAACTAATCATCTATCAAGATTTAGCTACTTATTATACATACCGTGCAAACATTCAAACTTTTGATTAAAATTGAATTATTTTATAAAAACTTCCACGCACTATACGCCTATCCCTTGAAATAAGATCCTACCTAAAGACTCTCTGATTTTATAATTGAATTATTGTATTGAAAAAAGAAAATAATAGAAAATTTAAAGAATTAAACATTGTAATAGAGCTCATTAAAAATCTACTGGAAAAATACCCTTAAAATCCACACAATAATTCCGAGGTTTTGCCTGTATTTTGCTTAACAGTATTTTACCAAAGAGTAGTCAAAAAGAAAACCAAGTAAAAAAATAGGATGTTAAATGTTGCATTATATATGACTTATAGTCGGAATAAATTCCAAAAAAATTAAAATTTATTTGTCCAATTAAAAGTAGTCAGGCATACAAAAATATAAATTAGAAGGGTATCAATAAATTCATTCCTTAAAGAAACATTTTTATTTTTTTTAAATAAAAATTCTGTATCACTCCAAATACTTTAAGTTAATTTCGTTATTATTTGTTTCGTTTTGTTGCTAATTATTAACAAATTCGTTCGCTCGTTTTAATATGCACTTTATATATTAATTAATTTATTATTTTAAGTTAGTTTTAAATAATATTTTCTTCAAATAGATTAATTTCAAATTATGCTAATAATTATTTATCACTTTAAATTTCTAATGGCATTTTTTTGTTAATATTTGAAATTCTAATTTGAATTTGTTAATTATATCTATATTTAAAAAGAAAAATAAATTTAAATATTTATTTTTGTATTTTTTAAATTTTTTTGTTTTAATTTTTTATGTAAAAATGTACCAAAAATGTGACGTTGGAATATTTTTTAAAAAAACCAATAAAATAATAACAACTATTATAAAAAAAATTTTTATAATTATTTGTTTTTAATTTAAAAATATTTCTCAAACACCTTGAGATAAAGTTTGCTTAGAATTGGATGTTAAATTTTCGTCTACGGTATGTGATAAAAAAAGTGGTGAATTTACCGTCTGAAGATGTCTTAAAAAGATTTTATATTTAATTTGAAAACGGTAATATTTTATTTAAACGTTAAATGAAATATAATTAAAATAAAAATAACAAGCAACAAATTCAACTTACTCAGGTAATCCATTATTTGTTCCTAAGCCACGTACATTATGAAGTACTTGTGAATTTTTCGCACGTGCCAAAAGTGTCATCACAGTTCGTTTAGTTGGATTCATATTTGATCTTGGTACACCAAGTAGTGGTCGTTTTCTAGCTAATCCACCAGCTGTTTGTAAATAATTAAATGGTACTAAAAATTTTGGTTATTTGTTTAATTATTTAAATTAAAATTAATTTACCAATATTAACAGCTTTAATACCACGTAAGGCTGGATGTAAAAGGGCACCTGGTGGTTCCAATAATGCTAATGTTGGTGTATTAGCTTCAGCTTCACTTGGTATTCTTAAATCTGTTTGATTTGGTGTTGGGCCAGTTATAGCAGCAACTCCTGTTGCTGGTTTTATTATATTCATATTAGTAAATTGTTGTTGGTGTTGTTGTTGTTGTTGCTGTTGTAAAGCAGCTACAATTGTTTGTGAATTAATTTGATGATGTACAGGAATATCTCCAGTAGTATGATTATTTAGATTTGTTTGATGATGAATTATATTTTGTCCATTATGTGTATTTGTTGCTATATTTGTTGTTGTTAAAGGAATATTTATATGATCAATTAAATTATCTGTTTGACAATCCATTGTATATTGTATATTATCATTTAGAGATTTTTCTAATTTTGTTATTTCAATTTCTGATAAACTATTTGGGCTATTTTGTTCACCAGTTTGTGTCTGTGATGTTGAACTTAATGCTTGCATTTCCCACATTTGTTCTTGTCGAATATCATCATGATAATCCTTTAAAAAAATGAAATAAAATTGTAATGAATTAAAAGAAACTGAAATTATATTCTTTTTTTATGATTTTTATTCTGGTTAGACATTAATTGTAAAAAGAAATAAAATTTATTTAAGTCCGAGGAACAATTGAATTTTATTTAACATAAAGGAACAATTAAAATTTTTTAAAGTTTTCTAGTCAATTGCTCTAAAATATTTAGAAGATCTGTAGTGTTGTTAAGAGCAATTGAAAGAAGTATCTCTAAAAACAGTGGAGTAAGGATAAACTTTTTAATTTTATTGAAGATTGTATACTTCCAGGAGAGCTCACTTAATAGTGCGTTTACAGTGGCCCTAGTTTTTAGTATTTAGTACTATTTTGTGTAAATTTGTATGGGAAATCTCTAGTATATTTCTCAAAAGAACTAATCTAAATCTAGTTCTGTTTTTTAGGTCTTTGCTCTAGTACTAGGCAAACTCATGGCAGTACGGAGGGGAAATTTTGAGTAATTTTTTCGGATTTTCTCTTTTGGTAATAGTTTGCAGTGAATAATTGTGGAAGTTACGTTATATTGAAAATAATTATTGAGTAAAAGGTAAGAATATTTTAATTTGATATGATTTCGACTTATTTAATTGTTTATTTAACACCAAAATTACAAAAATTAACACAAATACAACAACAAACAACGAAAAATTTTTTGACAGATGAAATATGTACCAATCAAAAGATACTAGGTTCCAGTGTAAACACTTATTTTTATATATAAACAAATGGTAATACTAGGTACTGGGCACTATAAGAGCATAGGCACGCGTTGTCGACAGATTCCAGAGATCCAGAGCTACTTGGGGTCCTTCTAATGGATTATGTCTGCTTTTAATACAAATATTAGGATAGAAAAATAATATTTAATTTATTAAAACCTTTTAAAAACAAGATGGGTCTAAACAATCAAAATTATGTATTCCAGTTAAAAATATATACCTATATGATATGAGAATCTACATTATAAGTTTTTATAGTTATTTTAAGACAAAACATAAAAAAACGGCCAAAATTATGGATTTGTAGAGTCCAATCATGGATTTTGGGTCCAAAGACGGTAAAACAACAACAGTATCCAAGAATTTCATGACATGGTTTTTTGAGTTTAAGGGAAAAATTCAAACTGGATGGTTAGTTATTATAAATTATTTTACTTACCTCTTTTAAAATAACCGTACAAGAGTACGGAAAATCAAGCTTATAGGCAAATTGTATAAAAGATTTTTCAGCAATTCACAATTTCCCTGTCAAAAGCATAAAATCAAAAAAACCAATTTTTATGGTTAAGGTTGTAAAACACAAAACTCGCAGAAAATGGAATCAGGCAAGGAATAGAATTCCTTGGCCGAATAGGTCAAAATGGAGTACTTACTTTATATAACTAGTAAAATTATACCAGTCAAAAATTCATTTGTTCACTCTTCTTTTGGACGGCATAGAAGTTTTTAGAAAGGGACAGGTTACCGGGACGGTTTGAATAAGTAAAGTATGAAATATTTGTGGTATAAAAAAACAAAAAAGTTGCTCTTTCGGGTTAACGTTAGGTCTTAAAGACAATGCAAGCAGTTGCGGAGTCGGATCGTGTAGCGTGGAACTTTATGAAGCTGTGTCCAGACTGCGGGATCTTAACACAATGCAGCTTATTGTAAGTGGAGCCATTTAAATGATATAATATTGTCAACCTTTTCAAAAAAATATTATAAATAGTCCAGCTATTTAGCTGGTTTGTTTTACCAAAGCGAACAAATGGCTTTGAAAATTGCTTCTATAGACATAATGCAGTAATTTAAATATTTACCCAATAAACATCCAATTAGTCCACTTGAAATACTATTTTCCACTTTTCAATAAAAAAAAAACACCGAAAATATTTGTTTATACATATAAAGGTGGGCACTCACTTAGTGCGTATAACTCAGCGGGTAGCTTTTTTGACGTCATAGATTCACGCTAAATTGTTGATTCTGTTCCCCCTCAAATGTGGATATTTCAGCGTGAAATTATATATACTTTTTTGATCATTTTTTTGTTGTTTTTGCAATGCCTTTACGCTTGTTAAAAAATTGCTCTGTTTTAGCTATTTCTATTTTATTGTTTTTATAAAAATTAGATTTTGCTTGTGGCGAAACAAACAGGCAAGGGTATTTTTGTTTTGTTTTTTATTATAAATGATAAATGAATCCACACACATTTTGAGAAAAAAGGGTAAAAAAAGTAAAAAGAAATTTAAAAAATAGAAAAGTTTTATTAGGAAGCCAAGTTTTGAAATATTTTGCGGCTGTTAGTGATTAGCCAAAAAGAATATGTACCCATGAATTTCATTCCAAAATCTAATATTTACAACAACAATCAAACACAAATAGCTAAAGCAAAGCAATTCTTTTACAAGCGTAAAGGCATTGCAAAAAAAAAAAAATTAGCCAAAAAGAATATGTACCCATGAATTTCACACCCAATTCAAAGACATCACTACTAAAGCAAATAATAACTTCATTCAAGCTCATACAATCGAAAATACAAACAACCGCAGAGATTCCCGCGGAACCACACTAACTGAATTTTGAAATTTTTGTTATTTTTGACCTCATAAAAGTTACCCGCTGAGTTAAACGCATTAAGTGAGTGCCCACCTTAACACATATTGGTTTGAGAAAATATGGCAGCATAAAGCTTCCATATGAAAACCGCTGCGGTTACTTTTCCAGCGCGGCTTTTATTGTATCAGCTTCTATTTGCTTATATGTATTCTAATTTGCTGTCATCACTTCTGCTCCGCAACCACATGTATTTTGTTCAAACCTTTAGAGTTATGGTACTACAATTTTAAAATAAGTCTGCTCCCTCTCTTTAAGTTTTCAAAATATTTCTTCAAATAATAAATTATAATGTTTGATTGAACTGAAAATATTTCGTTTCAGATGTTTTAATCTTTTCTTCGCAACCATCTCAGCTTTGGAGCTTATACGTAAAGGATCCTTGCTTCTTTGTCTAAGCTCTCATTTCTTTCCCTTTCACTCTTTTGCTAAATCTTTATTTTAGTATGAAGTCCTATACACCTATGATTTTTTGAGTATAAAGTTGTTAAATTTTTTATTCTATTAGCGAGAATTCACACAGTGTATCAGTGGCATGAATCTCTTCTAAAATCTATCACATTAGTTGCACAGAGAATGCTCACAACAATATCACACAAATGATACCTGGAAAAATATGGCTTTTTTGGGGTAATCAAAAAGTATGAACCTAAAACCATTTCAATGTTACAGGTAAATGAGATCTAAAACAATTTGGTAGAAAATTTTATTTTATTTAAAGATTTGAGAAAAAGCCATAATATTATATTATTTTTTTAATGCCTACTTAGTGTAACCCTTGAAAAAATTCGACCTTTATTCTATAATTTATTCTAATTAATTAAATAAAATAAGACAACCCAAAAAATTAATGGAACTTATGAGTAATTTTCTGTACACCTTTAACTTTTTAGTTTCTTGATAAAGCTTTATAGTAATAAACTGAATAGAATTTGATACAATAAATCCTTAACAAGTCATATATTTCCTTAGTTGGTTGATCCTTAGTTAGTTGTATTTAACCAATAACAATTTATTTTTTTTTACTAATGTACTTTTATTTCCTTCTCTATTAATATTTTAGGAAAAAATACAAAAATTTATTTTTTTCTTTCTTTGGCTATTGAAAATAATTAAGATATCCTTTTTGAAGGATTCTCATTAAAAATTTCATTAGAAAAAGGTAAAATGAAAAATATTAAATTAGTTTTGCAGAAATGTTCCCTTCAAATAGGTTTCTTTTTTACTGAAAAATGTGACAATAAATAATGAAGAAAAAAAAAGTATCAAAATAATGATTTGCATATGATGCCACACCCAGGAAAATTTGACAAATCGATTATACTAAAATTAGACATGCAATTTTAAACATTGTTACAATTTTAATTGTAGGTACTTTTGTTGTTTTATTGTCAAGATGATATATAGAATAGCCAGCCCGGCGGCAGCAATTGTTTTATTAGAATCTAAGCAACCTCTTCTAACTCTATACACACACATTAACTCTAAATTTTGTTTCCAATAGGAAATTTCTAGATGTTAGTAGCAAAATATATTTGTATGGTAAGTGCATAGTAATATTTCATAATACATACATCCTTCAGGCAAAATTTGTGAGAGGGATAGATTTCACTTCTAAGTTTATCTATTGTTTATGGAAATTTAACAAATAACTTGTTAAAGTTACAGTTATGAATATATATCTCTATCATTAATAATCCAGCTCAAAGTTAGAATGAAAATATAATTACCAAAAAAAAGCTATGTAATTAAATCTACAGCTATCATAAATAAATTTGTAATTCAGGTGTGAAAGACATATATAAACAAAATTGTTGATACTATATAAAACAAAAAGTTAGAAAAGTGAAATTTTTGAAATTTCTTTTTTAATAAGAGTGAAAATAATTTGATTAAAATTGATTGATTTATGTTTTTACTTTCTTTAACATTCCAAAAATTCAAGAAATGGGAGTTAGATTGGAATTGAAAAATGTAAAATTAAAATATTTAAAGTTCCTTGTTTTTATTTTCAGTTTTCCTTAACACGAATTTAATTCAGTTTTTTCTTAATGAAACAACAATAACAAAATTTTCCTTTTGCTATTTAATTTGTTTTGTATTGAAATTACATAATGATTAAATGTCACCGAATTTTATTTAAAATTATAGAAAGAAAATTTTTTTTCAGATTTTTTGACATACTGAGAAGTGTGAATGGCAGCAATTGTTATTTGAAATGTGAGTGTTGTTGTATTAAAGTACATTTTCTTAAGGCTCTTTAATTTAAAATTTTAAAATGTAAAATTAATTATACTACATTCAGTTTGAAGTTTCCGTAGAGCTAATTTTAAAATTTATACTGGTCAACAAATTTTGAACATTTTATGCTCATTAAATGATTATAAAATATTCAAAGGCTTACAAAATTTTGTGTTTGTCACAGCCAAAGAAATTATTAACATTATTTTTAAAAAGTTTTAATTTAAAAAATCAACAGTATTTATTTAAGAGGAAAAGGAGTTGGGTGGGTCAGTTAATTTGTTGACACAATGTATGTTTTAAAGAATTATTTATGCAATACAGGTAGTCCTAGTTTATTTAATTAATTTACATATATATGAAAACACAACATTCGAACAATATGCTTCTTAAATTTCATTTCAAAATATTAATAAGTCAGAGAGTAACAGTGTCTAGAAGCGCTTTGAAAAAAATTTGTTTTACGGTACGCATCAGTAATTGCAACAGAATAATCTTAAACTACAAAATCAAAATTTCTTTATTAAAGGAGATATTTTTCAAGGTTATGACATGAGTAGTTTTTTTGCTTTTCGATATTTTAATTTTTGTTAGCCTTTAAAAGCTCAATTACAGATTTTGACTTAAAAAATCAACATATTTATTATTTTAAAATCAATAATTATTAAAAAAAATATTAGCTGGTGAAATATGTAAAAAAATAGTGTGCAAAATTTCAAAACGATCGGTTTAGTAAATTTTGTGTTATCGAGTGCACCAACTTCAAAAATAACAAGGTTTAGAAAAAAATTTTGCTCACTCACTCCTTGACATAGAAAGAAGGATGCTCAAATGTTCATAACTTCGATAACTTTACTCTGATCAACTTAAAGTTTTGACAAAATGTTTTTAAGATATTTTTCATTAATTCAAAAAAATTAAAAAAAAAAGATTAAATACCGAAGATACCAATAGAAATATTTACAAGTCACTGAAAAATCACTTAGTGTTCATACTTTTTCAGGCTTCAAAATTACCTCTATTTTCAGTACAATTTACTATTGAATACAGTGATGTAGATCAGGGAAATGAATCCTTTCCCTTGGCTTTTTATCTTTGGGTCGTAATCAAAGAAAAAAAATCCAAGATGTCTAAGAAAGTTGAACGTTTAGTTCCCTAAACGTAGAAAGAGCTATATACGCAGCTGATTCAATGTATTTAACATCTCTTCTGTTTTAAAAGGACATATTTCTTGCCTTGTAATCAATGAAAAGAGTTGAGCGTGAGTTTTTCCCAAATTTTTGTTAGGAATAATTAAATTTTAGTTGGTTTATTAAATTCAAAATATAAGTTTTAATATTTCTACTTGCTCAAAAAGACAACCAAAGCACTAATTAAAGTATTTAATTCTTTTATTTGGATTTGGCAAGTCATTTAGCTGGGGCTAAATCATGGAAATTGCGTTAGTTCGTGTTAAACAAATCAGACTATAGTTTTATTACTTTATTTATTGAACGTAGAAGTTTTAATAGAGCCATATGGCTTGCTCCTAGTTTACTTCTAAGTTTACGAATATTTGTTTATTAATCAAATTTCACAGTCATGCTTAATTTCTTATTATTGGTTGGTGATTCTCTTTGAGACTCATTGACCTAACGCAAATTGCTAGAACGAAATTTTTGGAACAATTATCGAGCATTATTTTCATTAGTGGAATCATCTCCGAACACATAATTAATATTTCTCGAAGCTTGGGCCCGTACTTGAAAGGTAGAAGTAAAACATATTTTGGTTTCATTTGGTTTAAGGGAAAAATAAAATAAAAATGGGATATTAGCAGAAAACAAGTTTTACTTAATGAATATAAAGAATACAATTAAAATGTATAATTAAAAATATCGAGAGCACGTTACAAAAAACCTCAGTCGTAGCTGAATATAAAATAACCAAAACACCCATTTCTGGTTTTTAATATACTAGGGGAGACATTTGTAGGTTGAGACGGTGTGCAGATTGAAACACCGCCATTTTAAAATGCTGCTGAATAGCTTGCTCAAATGTTTCAACTGTTAAAGTAATGTCACATCACATGTTCATTTTGCATAGCCATCCAAAAAAACCAGTCGCATTCCGTGCTGTTGTTCTGAGCACGCTGTTAACAATTGTGCTTTTGATCTAATTTTTGTAGTTTTTAAATTTTGCATAAAGTGAACATTTTCTACCAATTCAAAAAGGTAAATCAGCGTATTTTTTAGATTTTTATTGTCAAGTGAAAAGATGTAAAACATGAACTGAAAAAAAAAAAAGCGTGGATTTCGAAAATGTCACTTTTTTGCAGGTTGAGACACTATCGTGGTTCGTCTCGAGTATTTGCAGCCGCCATTTTTGTGATTATTTTTGATTGAAATCATTAATGTAAATCATTTGCAAAGCATTTTACTGTGATTAATTAGTTTTCTTTTTTTTTTTTGAATGCTCTTTTGATTTAGAATGGCTGCCCGCCGAGAAAGGATAACCAATCACGGCTTTACTGATTTTGATTTGTTAGTTCGAGCAGTGAAAGGAATAAAAATTGAAAAAAAATCTATTGGGAGAGTTTCAGCCGCATACAGCATTCCGAAATCTAGCTTGGTACGCAAAATTAAGAAAATCAACAAAAAATGTCAAGATATTTCACTCCGCGATGATACTGAACTACTCGCGTTAGTTCGTAAATCTGCATCGTATTTCCCACCATCTCTAGTGACGATTTTCATTTCTCAAGAACAAATTAGACCTGTTATATTGACTGTTTTTTCAGGTGTTCGATCCGCAAGGGGAGTTGCTTGAATACGTAGTAAAATGTACCAAAGCATTTCGGACCATTTCCTTAAATAAAACATGCATATCTACTGTATTTTTTCACTTTTCCAGTAGACTAATAGTGGTCTTTCAATCTGCAAAGCATTTTTTTTCTGTTACATTTTTAATACTTTAGAAAATCGTCTGCCAAAATGTGTTTTTGCTCGCAATCCAAAAGAAATCTTCTACAAAAGTTTGCTCTGGTTTGCCGCTTTCCAACGATATACTGTAGTCTTCATAACTTAGTTTTATTAAAATGTTATCTCACAAACTCATTATATTAGACCAGAGTACAAAAGTCCATATTGCAACTTTTGCATATTTGGAAAGAAAGGTCCCTCGAAACTTTCCAAACAATTCCTTAAGGTAAAAGATTTTCAGGCTCTTATTTAATATCTTACCAATAAATACTTATTGATTTCAAGTGTAGCAAGTTTTATTGTTTGCTTTAATTGTACATCAATTACGAAAGTTTTAAACAGCATCTGGGGACTGGTATATGCACAAAGAAATGACAACTGTCAAAAATGAGATCAACTGCGCCAACTATTTTGTAAATTCTGACTGCTAAAAATCACACCTTTGTGGGACGACAAATATTTGCATGAAGACTTATGTATTATGTCCAACAGTCTAAGTCATACTTTTTCTAATAAAAATAATGTTAACATTTGAAAATTTCAAATTTTACGGGAAAAATTTGTATTCAGGATTAAAAATTGTTTAACTTTTAACAATTACTTTGAAATTAATGGCTAACTATTAGTCAGCTCACTTTAAAATAATTGAATATGCCTAACTTTAGTGTAGATAGTAAAAAATTTTAAATATTCTTAGAAACTTAATAAATACTCAAAACCTCCTCTTTTTAAAAAGTTAATTATCCAAAATGCCTCTGTGAAAAATTCTTAGAAAGTAAGTAAAATATTTTTATGTTCGCATTGCGTAATTTAAATTAAATTAAAAACGTAACAGAAAAAGTCCATTTTTTCTTCTAATTACAATAGAGAAATATACTTTTAAATAGCAGTGTACTTTAAATGGTATTACATTTTTCACATCCAAAGAAATAAAGGACATTATTTCTGAGTAATTTTTATTTAAGACAAATAATAATTTCCTTCTTTCAGATATATTAAGTTCGTGTTTTGTTTAATAAAGTGCAATTCTGAAAGCTAAAGGACTTTAATGAATAATGATGTCCTTAAGAGATAATAAATTGTATAAATATTTAAGGTACTTATTGGATTATTCTTGTGGAAATATTTTCAAACGAGGTATAACAAGAGGGAAAATTTAAAGGATATTTTCTTAGTTTTAACGAGACAAATTTTGCAAAAAAGCATTTTATGAGGTAGTGTAGCCTAGAGGTTTGCTATTTTTATTCATTATATATTTGAGGCAATTTTGTTTTTTTGTTCAAATTAAATAAAAGTTGTGGAAAAGATTTGATATAAGTTTTTAGATCTTTAATAGTAATTATTTGATTAAAAGGAAACATAAATTATATTAATGTAATCAAAGCAAAGCTTTAAGTATATGTTAGTTGAAAGATTTTCAATTCGATATACTAGTAGAAAAAGTTAACAAAATAAAATGTTTAACTTTATTTATCAAAAACTTATTGGAATAATTTATTGCAAAACACCTTTTAGTAAGCTTAGGGTTTAAAAACACAAAAAAAAATGTTGACATCTTTTTTATAGACTTCTACATAATTTATTTTTATTCTGTAGAAGATTGTGTGATGGATGTGTTTGCTAAAATAAATTACTTGTATAAGAGCATAATCTGATTAAAGATATTTTGTCAAAAACTTAACATTTTCTAAGTTTTGGCATGAATACAGAATATTTCTGAGACTGAGTTCTCATCTACTTTGGGATCGGCCCTCAGAATTCAAAAGAAGAAGATTGTAAGCTTTTTTATTAAAAAGTCAATTTGCTCCTATTTCTAGTCATGGAAATCCAGTAGTGTTTGCATTTGAGTTTTTAACAGGTAAGGATGGAGCTATTGAAATTTTTATTAATAAATCATAAACTGCTTAGTTAACAGGGAAAACTAATTAAAAATATGTTGCAGAACACTCAACCCATTTGTATTTCAAGCCATTTACGATGAGCTGTTTTATTTTACTATTACATAAAAAGTTAAAGTAAGGGATAAACATGAATTAAAAGGATTAAATGAAACTCTTTAGAAATTTTATCAGTTTAAAACAAATATTGAAATTATAAAAGGCAATGATTACTTTAATTATATTCGAACAAACTGATCACAATTTTGGAAAAATATTTAAATTAATGATTTAACTATTGTCAGTGATAAAACGGACCTTAAAATAATGGAAAATAAAATAAAGAATACTTCAAAAATCGATTTCGAAGGTCTAAAAATCAAATTAAAGCACTCGTCAAAAATTGAAAGAATTTAAACATGAATTTGACTACTTTCGACAATTTTGAGATCCTTAACCTATAAAATAGCTTAAGCATCATGTTAGCGGTACTTTTAGAGCCAAGCAATTGAATTGAAAAATCTACTACAAAGTGCAAAAATCACTTGATTTTTTTGCAGAGCTTAGCCACAGTCTTATTTAGCTGAATACTTTCTTGTTTTCCTTTTTTTTCTGAAAGTACTTTTTCAATTAAAAGAATTAATTGTGTAGCTGAACACAACAATAGAATTCAGAGTTTTATTTGCATTCTATCATTTGGCACACTGAAGAGTGACATACCCCACCTCTTTATTTATGTAGTTATTAGTGGAAGAATTCTCTAAAGTTTCAGCTCTTAATATTGAAAAATAAAAATTTTATAAATTTGCACTCACATGCACCCACAGTTATTTTTTTACAATTTTTGTTCTTGTTTTTTACTTTAGACAGAAATTCTATATTTCGCATAAATATTTTTATTAATTTTCTAGAAATTTGTTTTCTTCAAAAAGTAAAATAAATAAAAACAAACCAGAAAATTTGATAAAAATTGAAACCATTAAACAAGTTGTTAAGAATTTTCTTTTTGTTTTTCATTTAAAAATCAAAAATTTCACCAATAATAATAAGAAATATATTCTTTTTGTTTTTTATTCATTTTGTTGTTGTTGTTGTTATTGTCTTTTCTTTTTGTTTAAGTATTACAGAGGATACAGTTTCTAATTAGAACTGGATAACACTATATAAAATTTTGATGATTTTAATGGATTAAGGAACACAATAAGTAGATTGAAAAGATGAAAATTTTGTCAGCAATTTAGCAACGAAAATTTGCTTTTCTAGTATTAATTAGAAATCCTTTCTAAAGCAAAATAGCTTACAATATGTAATAGTTGAATTTTATTTTTTGGATGTTTTTATTGATTTAGTATTTAACATAAAAATATAAGATATTAAAAATAATGTAAAAGTTTAAAATTCGCTCGCATCTGAAGATTATGACGTCATCTTTAATTGACAATGTTTTTTATGGAAACTTCAAGAAAGTAAAAAAGTTATGTTAAATTATTACTTAAATTTTCCTAATAATTGTTCAGTTATATCATATCGTAGCCACAGATAAAAGTTTAAATATCAATGAGGTCACACATCCAAAATGATTGGTTTAGTGCCTAAGTAATGGAAAGATGAATCAGTTACATCTCAAGATGCCGTACTTCTTAGACTTACTTTGTTTTTAAGGTTAGGGGTTTAGTGGGTTTTGGTTTAGGCTTTAGGGTTTTGGTATATTAAATATCTAAATTTTTCATTCCTGGTTCTTTTCTTTGGGGGCCTAGTGAATTTATTATTTTGTTTGTTTTTTTTACTAACCAGAGTTTTTCTTAATAATCGGTTAATTCAGCTAATTCAGAAGTCTTGAATAATATTCTCTTGTTATTATTTTGTTTTGTTAAAGATAATCAATTAACAGAATTCCTTTGACATCCCAAAAACATTAGCTGGGACTGGCAGATGAAATTAGCTTCGTCTTTTTTCTTTGAACAAAAAGCAAACAGACCTCCAACTAATATTATGAGTGTTGTTTGTTTTTTGGTATATACATAATTGTAGATCCAAATTTAATCCATGATAATAGAATGCAACAGAAAATCACTCTAAACGTTTTTGAAAAAATCCTATTATTCTTGTGAAATTTACTTTCGCAATAGTTTTCAGCCGGCACTTACATAATAATAACAACAACATTTAGTCATAAGGTTCCTTCATTTGGTTATATAGTGGATAGTATCTAGGAGCTTACATAATTGGAATGTGGTAGAATGCATGGATTTTAATGTGATTCTTTTTTAAGTAATTTTTTACATAATTTTTAATATGAAATGAGAATTGTACTTAGCTACGCTTTGCAGTGGTTCAGTCAAATGATAGGAAGGACAAAGACAAGGAATATATTAGATTACAAAATACTTGTGGGTGTAAAATATTTTGATTGTTCGATTGTCTTTTTAGATATGAAGATAAATTGTGATTTGTCAACTCTAAAAGAAGCAAATTATAACTGGTCATCTCTTCAGCTAAGTGGTTCAATTTAAAAGAATAATTGCAAATTTCATTGAAGTTGAATTTAAACCTGGAACTGAATTTCAGGTTATTCATTTTAATGTAATATTTTCTCTAGTTCTAGTTAGACAACTTTTATGACTTTTTTATCAATTTCTAGTAAAACATATTATCCATTGTTTGTTTTTGTTACATTTTCTTGTAAGACTTGCTACATAGCCAGTGTGTGTATAATGATCGGAAGGTTTTGTCTTATTTTGCAATTTTATAAGAAAAGTTTTACATTTAACTAGATTTCCTTTAGAAAAAGCAAGTTTTTCCACAATTTTATTTTTATAGTAAAGCTTGAGATTATTACAATAACAACAAAAATATCCGGTAAATTTATTAAAAATGGAGGTTTAATTTGTAGTTTATTACATGCTCTTCGCATAGAAATGATGGATGGAAATGATGGAGGAGCCATGAATAAAGTTTAGCCTTTATAACACTGTAGTTTTTAAAAGATATGTTAAAATGAGATTTTTATTTTAGTTGGAGGGTATCCTGGTTCCCAAACTACCTATGCTATTACCACTTGAAATTTATTTATCTCATCACTTACCTCATCTTGTCCATCGTTTCAGAAAAAATTAATTCAACTAGGGTTGAATTTTGTTTAAGTTTGTTAGAGCTTTAATTTTTAAATTTCATATAAAAAATAAAATTACAACAAATTTTTAAAGCTTATTTCAAGTTTTTAGGGGAATTGGGTTAACAGAAGCTTAGTAACAAGGATTATTTAGAAAAAATGTATAATCCTTTATATTCATACAAAAGAAAAAAAAAAAAAAACAAAAATTATCATAAATATCAAATGTAGCAATCCTGAAATCTTTGCTAGCATGAAAATTACTTAGGAAAACAAAAATTAAAATAATTTTCAAAAAGGTTACTTGAATAACCCAAATTTTATATAATGAAAAATGAGTATCTGAAATTGAAGTTCAGGATTGAATATAATTTTCATGAAAATAAAAACTAATCCAATTATTACTTTTTTTTGTATCATAATTATTTGGTTGAAATTGAAATTTAGAAGAGGTAGCAAAGTATATTCATGTAGAAAATATAAATGGTTTAAGTATGGTCGTCAAAATAATAAGGGTAAACTTATTTGAAATTCAAATGGCAACCATAATAAATATACTCAAGGATGGCAGATATTTCAAGCATCTTTTGAGACCTATAAACTGATAAAATAAAGAAAAAAAAATTTTTTTACCATATTTTATCATCTATTGCTATGAATATTTTTTTAATGTTTTACATTAATTTTTTTTCCCCAGAATTTTGGATATGCTCGGATATTCTTGATTTATTTAGTGAAAGGAAGCGAGTGCAAAGCAAAAACAAAAAAAACGTACACATACATATTTCCAAAGTATAAAAAGCTTGAAATTATTTAAATATTTTCTCTTTTTTGCCTATTACTTTAATAAAATATAGGAAACTTGTCCACAGAGATCAAAAGAAATCGCTTCTTGTTTTTTGTTAACAAAATAATTTTTTTGATGAAATATTTTTATGTTATATGAAGTACTAAAAAAATATCTGTGTTTTTTTCATCTTTTACTAGTATTTTTTTATGTAATGTTACTTTGTGAAAAATGATGATGAATTGTGATAGGATAAGTTTGAAAATTTGGATAAGATTTACCATAATTTTAGAACAATTATCAATATAAACGTGGAAAAACTAAACTAAAAATAAGTTAACAATAATAAAAACTACTAATAATACTCATGAAACTAATAATAAGCTAACAATAGATTTACGGAACCTGTCAATTTGACAGATTTTGAATTTTGAAATAAAATTCCTGAAAAATAATAACAACAATTCATGGTTGCTTCGTAAATTAATCACTTTACCCAAAGAATCTATACACAAAATTATTTCTTCCTAAGTTTCCTAATTTTTGAGATTTATATATGTAGTACTATATAACTATCTCTACGAAACCCGTCAAATTGACGGACCGTCTGTTTTCATAAACAATCATATATTTACTTCGCTTGTCACATGAGTAATCCATAAGAAAATAAAGATTGTTCTCAGATTTACTCCGAAGAAAACCAATATAGATAAACGAAACTGACAGTGAAAGTTCGGAATGCGTTGAAAGTAGAGAGAAAGAAAGATTTTCAGGTAGTGAAAGAAAAACTTTTTGAAAGTGTGTTGTAACAAGAAAAGGATGCATATTCTTTGAAGTTCTAGATCCGAGGATGAGAGGAAGAGTATTCCAAGTATATCCCAGGACGTATTGGATAAAATTAAACTTACATTTGACGGGATACAATCGATAAGACACGAAGTAGGCGGCTCTGGAGGTAGAATGGCTGCTCGTATGATATTTAAGAATATCGCACGCTAAAAGGAATATCATATCAAGCTGTATAATTAGTGTATTCAAATTGATAAGTGAAAGATACATAACGGAAAAGATCAAAGAATGCACTAAAACCGAGGCATACCAAGTTTTGAAAAAAACTGGAAGATCACATTTACTGAATTACTTAGAGTTTTAGGAATTCTATATGCCACCCTCATATAAATCGAAATGATTAAAAGTCAGCTATCTATCGTCGAAAAAATGTAAACCTGTTTTTTTGGCAAATACAATACGTAGAGATCAATTTATAGAAATTCTGAGACTCATACGTCTTCACAAAATAAACCAGCGATCTGAAAGATTACAAGCGAATAAATTTGTACTAATATCTGAGATATAGGACAAATTTGTATATAATAGCAGGCTTGTTTTAAGCTATTTGAAAATATATCAGAAGAGAAATTATTTCCTATAATAGTTCCCTCAAGTTTTTTTCAATATTTTAGATTTAGCCGCATTAAACGTGTAGATATTGTATAAAATGTGCACCGGATCGAATATATGCATTAAAGATTTTGTTTAGCTGAAGAATTAACTGGAGAAAATAAGAACAGTTGTCAAAGATTAGACACTTCACTTGTGTCAGTAGGAAGCAGTAATTATATTGTACATATTACAAAAACATCGTATGCGGAAAATACACAAACAAAATTCTGTATAATATATGTAAAAAATGTATTCAGAAAATATGATTACTCTATCCCGTTATTATTACCATGGTGATGACTTTTTACCTATTATTAATTTACTTAAATATGAAGCCTAATATTGTTCAGTTCAGACCTAATTTCTCGGGTGCTCGTAGAGATAAGTATGTATATGTATAAGAAATGCCGGTAAACCTAGTGTTTTTGAAAAGTGAGTATAATAGTATTGAAATAATTTATTTTATGAAATATTACGTAGCTTCCATTAATTGTTAAAGTAGTAAATGATGTAGTTTCCAACGTATAAATTTGATAAATGTGTATTTTTTCGAAAATTTGATGTTTTCAAATACAAATATTTATTTTTCATGGTTTATTATTTAAAAAAAAAATCTACATTTTAGACTATTGGCTTTATAAGAGTGTCCTTGATCGTGTTGATCATTGGTTCAATACATTTAATTGAATAATCTCAATTAATTTAACAGATAGAGAAAAATTATTTAAAGCGATGGAAGTGTTTCTATGAAGAACTTTAAACGAAAAAATTGATTTGGGTTTGTGAACATATTTTTCTTCTGGTTTCCTTGTTTAATATTGCTTCCTGATAAGATTTATCTAAAAGAAATTGTTCTATTTTTTAATAATATTATATATATATATATTATGTGGAATATACAAAATTCAAATTTCATTCAGTTTTCTAGTTCTTGTAGAGATTGTTAATGTAGAAAACTCATCCTTAATGCTTTTAGAGAAAAGAGATTTGTTAACCATAAATATATATATGTAAATCTCTATTTTTGACAATCTTGTAACATTTTGGGATATGTAATTTCAAAAGATGCTTTTACATTCGGATTTAGTGGATTATGCTTGTAAATATCTATAGCATCACAGAAATTACATTAAAATCTGAATATTTAAAAAATTTCTGCGAGAAAAAATCAAGGCCTATGAACCATCAGCCGACCTAGAAAAAATTGAGAATCAAACTAATACAATTGAATTTTTGAGAAGTAAAAATGAAGCTTTCCATAATACAGGTCATAGAAAAAGAAGAATTTCTTTTGCATCGTAAAGTAGATCAAGTGATAATAATCATTTTATAACTCCTAGAAAATAAAAGTACGATATATTCCAGATTATAAAAGCTAAAGTTACCATAAAAAAAAGAATAATAATGAAGAAATTTCAACACAAAAAGCTGCAGACATTATGAAAACACTGAAAGATGGTACCAATATTGGTGGATTTTCCGGTCATACTACATTTGAAAACATTCTCAGGTCAACTTAATTTGCTAAAAGAAATATTACACTTGGTTGTGTACAGACGGTACTATTCAATTTGATATCCGGCAAAGGTATAATGGAGTTTATAAAAACATGCAGTGAGTCTGAAGCTTGCAAAATTTTGAAAAAAGATTGGACAGTATGAAAATCGGAATTAGGGGACTTTGTAGCAATTTAATATGCTTGAAGAGCTCATGAGACAAGAATTTTGAAGTTTTTGTATTTATGTTCTTAGAAATGGGAGCCTCCTTCTTCTCCAAAGCTATATGCAAAGATAAGTTCAGAGAAGTACTTCAATAAGATAAGAAAAATGAGCAAAATAAACGATTCAAAATGAATAAATTTGTCTTGATTTCAAAAGTATGGGAAAAGTTTATTGAGAATAGCCAGGCTTGTTATAAAACTGGTACAAACATAGCAGTTAGTGAACGCATGCTCTGAACCAAACGCTCCCTTTAATCAATACATGCCAAACTAAGCAGACAAATTTGGCATTAAATTCTGACCGGCTGTGGATGGTAGAAGCAATAATCTTTTGAATATTTTTCCTTATTTATATAAAAATGCAGCCAGTGAATCGAATACTCCCTTAAGCGAGTTAATTGTATTATATGACATCACTCATTTTTAGGCTTTGAACGAAATGTTACCAAAAAACAAAACAAAATCAGTTGCTTTGGTTGGAGCAGTACAAGCAAATAGAAAAGATTTACCTAAAATTGCAAATGTCAAAAAGTATGACATGATACGGTTTTTCACACAATTTTATAAAAAGAAGGACTGTACTCTAACTATTAATAAAAGTGAGCCGATTAAAAAAGTTCTAGTATTGAGTTCGAAGCATTGAAGTGTAGAGATTCTAAAAATAAAAAAAAATAAACAAAAAATGTGTACTGGAAATATAAATATAATATTTTCCAATAATTTTAAGTATGGTGTTGATCAGAGTCTCTTGTACATGGCCTGTTCAAGTATTCTATAATATCTTAAATTCAGGTGAAATCAATTCTTTGATTTTATATAAAGAATCAACGCAAGTAAAAATCTCAAGAAAGGAAGCCCAAAATATTTTCATGCCTTCACCTAATATACAAAATATTGAAAAACGAAAGTAAGGACAGGGCATCTGTGCTAAATGTAATGAAAATATCTGTGAAAAATGTGTTGTAAAAGAATATATGTGTAAAAACTGTTTTAAATACATTTCCTTTGTAATAATTGGATTTAATTTGATTTAATTTGATTTATTTTAGATAAAATAGGTATAAACCCAAAATTTGGTAATCTTGTGTTAATTTTATTCTATGAAGGTTTATAAAAAAAATAAAGTTATTTACACTTTCAAATAGATTGAATTTTATTTTAGCCTTAAATCTTGAGTTTAATTTAGGTCAACCAAATTTAAAAAACTGCCGCAAAAGCAATAACTGCCAGGATATTTATGGAGGTTACTATGGGTCAATTTTTTTTTATTATTTATGTTGGATGTATTTTTTCTGATAAATGGGCATCACAGGTTTTAAGATTAGATGGCAAAATTTTTTATGTAAACTTTAGAGAAAAACAGGGATTCAATATATTCAGTATTGAATCAGGTTTGTAAATCTGAAGTAGCTTATTAAAAAATATCTCAATAATGTGAAGTCAATGACTTCTGCTAATACAATATGAAAAATATTACTGCTGTATTTGCTTTTAATTGCTGAAGAATTTTATTTATAAAATATTTAATGGTCATATAAAATTACCCTTTTTTCATATTCTATTTTCATTCTTATTTCATACTAAGCAGCCTGTAAAACTTTTATCATTTTGGGTACTTATTTCAAATCTGGTTTTGCCAAAATGGGAATTATTTAGAAAATTCAATATAAATGCAGATAACATAAGCATAAGTGAAAAAGATTATAGTAATTTGAACCTGTTAAAATGGTAAGTGGCAGTATGGAATCAATATAAATTATTTCAACCTGGGTAGTGGGGTAGCAGTCTTTAGATTTTATCCAATAAAATATGAAATTTTTGTGTAAATTCCAGAATTTTTTCTATTGTCGAAACAACTAAAATTTTTAGTATTTTTTTAAGTATGCATGAAATCCTTTTCTTTTAAACCTTTAATCTGTTTATTAGTATTAAAAGAAAAAACAATCCAAAAAATTTAACTTACCGGTACAAGAAATCTTCTAACTTCAGCTAAAGCATATGCAATTCTAGCATGAGCTTCAGCTGGTGCAGCAAATGTAGATATTTCAACATGAAGATCTTCAGATAAATGTGCATACCTAGATTCACCACTTAATCTAAGTTCTTCTTCTTTTTTTCTATCTTTCATAGAACCTCTTCCTAGTACAGCCATTTTACACATTGTATCTTCCTGCAGTCTTTTCATTGAATTTCCTTTTGGTCCTAAAAGTTTTCCCACAAAATTAAACTATAAAGAGAAATAAATTAAAAACAAAAAACTATACAACAAAAATTAATATGAAAATTGTAAGACAAATTTAATATAAAAAGTTTTAAAATGTTTTGTGACTCTTTTGATTTTCTGTTTTGTTATTTACCTTTGGATGATCTCGCACAGGTACAGCAACTCTAACAGCAACTTTAATTGGTTTATCTCTAGTTATATCCAACATTTTAGTTTTTTCTCCTGTCATAGATCCTAAAGTAAAAAAACGAAGAAATTAATACTTAAATATATTCATAGAATATAACTAAATTTAAATATGTTTTTTCGCTTCGATGAAATTTTGTATATTTTCTTAAATAAGTTTCTAATTAAATTGATATAATTTGGAAAAATTTTATATTTTGTAACATTTTCC
The DNA here is from genome assembly GCA_947359355.1 of Acrocera orbiculus. NCBI lineage: Eukaryota > Metazoa > Arthropoda > Insecta > Diptera > Acroceridae > Acrocera > Acrocera orbiculus. The sequence continues at coordinate 8,463,477 of OX375758.1, forward strand.
TAATAGAAATTTAAAAATCGTGTAAATTAGTTTTTCAAACATATTTCTGATGTTTTTACTTTATTTATTTCAATTTTCAAAAAAACATAAAATATGCTTCTTAGTCTTTCTCTGTCACTCTCAGACTTTTTAAATATTACAAAAAAAAACAAAAACTTTGAACGTTATTTGCTATTAAATACAGGAAATTACATTTTTCAGTGATGAAAGCTGAAATTTAATTATTTAAAAAGACTAAAATCAAAGCATGAGAGTCAATTTTGTTTAGTGGGCATAATTAGTATGAAAAATTTTTACATAGTCCTTTGATAAAATTTTATGATCCTTAATAAAATTAATAATTATTTTTTTTAGGTTTTTTAGTCGTTATTATTTAACGTTATTTAGTTTTTTTTTAGTTTTCCCTTTGGAAAACAGAAAGAGATAAACATTTTTATTACGAATTAAAATTTATTGAAATTGAAAATTTTAAAATGCTTTTGATTAAAATATTTGGTTTTATGAAAAGAAATTTTTATGGACGTTTGTCTGCAATTAAAATTAGTATTGATCATTATTATTATTTTCATATTTTTTTTCTTTTATTCCTGCAGGGATAGTTTCCTTTTTCTGTTATTATTAAAAATTTATTTCTGTATAAAAGTTAGATATTTTTATTTGAATATATGTATATTAAATAAATAAATAATGGTTTTAAATGAACTTTTTAAATTCTTTATAAATGTCATGATATCTTCTTTCCCTTTAAAATGGATAAAATTCCTTGGCCTAGACCAGGGATGGGCAAATTTTTTCGATCGCGGGCCAAAAATTGAAAAATAAAGGGTTGGCGGGCCAAGATAAATTTTTATAAAATTTTAAAAACAATATACAAGTATTAAAATTTAAATATGTTAATGAGATTTCATTGTTAAAAGTTCTTTATATTGAAGTTCGAAATGAGATGTACTGATTTTAAGGAACGAGGCTAAATGTTCATCTATCAGTACTTCTGAAATTATTCTTTCTAAGGTTCATAGTTGAAAACACTTGTTCACATATACATATATAAGATGAAGCAAACATAGCACTGATTTTCTGGGCGTGGGATATTAAATTTAGGAAACTTACTTTCAATAATGATTTGTATAACTCTAACTTTGGCATACTTAGAAACAGCTGCTTGAGATGATTGTTAGAGGGGAACTCAATTAATTCAAGCTGCAAATCTGACTTCACTACTTCACAATTTACGTTGAAAGGCATGGTAAAAATTTCCAATTGGCACTGAAATCTTGAAATCTGCGTTCGATCGAACTCAAAGTGTCATTTTTTCAAGTTGTCTGCGCTTGCTTTTTCCGTAGATTCATATTTTGTAGCACAAAAATAAAGAAAGTAAAAATATCATCAGTCCTTTGAAAAAAAGAAAAAAAAAATAAAATTTAAACAAAGTAGAAAAGGAGATGGATTGTACATATAATATATAAATCATATTTCGGATCGGCAAATAAAAATCTATCCGCGGGCCACATAAAACCTTCCGCGGGCCGTAGTTTGCCCATCCCTGGCCTAGACTCTAGACTTTTTTTTACCCTCATTGTATTTATTTTTATTTTAATTCGCAGCTTTAACATATCTTTAATAGGACTTTATGCTAAATTTTTAATTTTATACTTTAGGAACAAAAAGGATAATAATTTTGGTTGCGAAAACTATGCCTTTGACTATAGCTCAACAGTCACATATGCTCTGACAGACTGAATGGCGATCGCAAACTTTGTTTTTGTTTTATTCTTCAAAAGTTTCAAAGCATTATGGGATAATATGACCACATGACACTTTTTAGCAAGGTTGTCAAACCATAGTAAAAGAAATATTCTTAAAAAAGTATATTTGTTAATGGAAATGTTATCAATGAATTAATTTCAAAGTAAAAAAATTTAAAACTAATCAAAGCACGTAAATTTTTCCTTTCAAGTATAAGTGAACAGTTATAATAATATCGATATTGTATTTAATTAATTCATTAAAAAGTGGCTTACTAAGAATCATAATTTATAATAACCACTAGAAATCCTTTGTTTCCACCCAGAAAAATCACGATTTACTTGCCAGATTCTTTACATTTAGCTTTATTTTTTATTTCAATTTTTTAAGTACAATTCTTATAAATTCAAGATGTAAATCAGTTTTTTAACCCTGGGATATTATAATAAGAACAAAATACAGCTTTCTATTTCAACAAAATCGATAACTAATGTGTCAAAAAATTGATTAATGTAATAAAATTGAAACTTTTCTTAAAGATAAATGTAATTTTTTTTGGGTTTAAAACAAAACAAAATGGCTCTGAAGACATAAAGAGTCTCAAAATGGAAAAGTGGGTATCACAAATCATTTAAATAAATTACTTTTTTATTTTTTTCAAGTATTTTTTGGAAGTCTTAAGGTTTAAAGAGTTTAAAAAAAGTTTTAGGGTTATCGTTTTTTATTTATTTGTTTAATTAATTATAGTGTTCCTCATATAAAGAGCACACATAATAATCACTGGGATTATGGCATGCCTTTTCTTTGCAGACCTTGTGATGGGATCTATGGGTATCTGAATTTGTCTAAAAGAGCCTTAGCTCCTAGATGGTTCTTATCTAGGTTATGTTGACCGTCACATTCGAGCCTTAAAACTGAACCCGAAATCTTTCTTTTTTCTTTTCCTCTTTGCTATGATAAGTATTCAATTTGATGACGTTGATAATAACATCTTAGTCCTTAGTTATTGTAGCTAAAAAAGTTAGTTAGCTTGAATACAAGCGTATAGGCCAATAAATCTAGAGAGAATTTTGAGAAATGCGCCTTTACACTAAGCTATTGCCATCAGGCTGGATATGCTTAGTTTTCTTGCATATCAACTCATAAGCGAGAATTGCGAATATTTTATTTTCGAAGAAAAACAAACTCAACGTAGGGATATTTTTGATGGATAAGTGCTGCTGAGATTCTAGTATAGATATGTGTGCTGAGTGTTTTTTGGTTGCCAGCATCATTAATCTCAAATGTTTAAATACTGTTTTCTTGGTTGCTCGGGGAAAGTTAGCTATACTGTTTTGTCTCTTTTAATAGAAAAGTGATTTTTATTTGTCCATTCCGTTAGTATGTCCAAGGTCGGCTTTACTTCCTCTACAATTTGTAAAAAGACAGAATATATCTGCATAGATACGTATCATCTGTATGGAGTGGTTTCTTTCAATTAATCTTTCCATATTTTTTAGATGTTGGGGGCTGATGAACTAAGCAATAGTTAGCTTAGTAGGACTATTTAAGGAACTCGGTTTGCTATCTAATTGCTTTTAATGAAGCTCATTGTGTGATACAGTATTAGTGGATAGGATGGTGTGTACTTGTTTTAATTTTAGGGTCTTCTAGTGTGTTGTTTTTTTATCTTTTTACCAACTACGTTACGGTGATAACGGTCGTTAAATTTTCCTTTTGGCTTCCATATCAAGCCCATTATTGATCTTAATTGCAAGCTTCCAGTGTGAAGAGTGTGTTAGAGGATATTTTTTAATCTCCTATTTAAAATCATTGTAAAAATTTTAAAGAGAGTGTAACAAAGAGTGTTGTTTCTTTGCATAGGTTTGGATCTTTTGTCCTTCTTTATCTTTCTACAAATTTTTGATTTTGGTACGCTCTATTTTTCTGAAATGGTCCAAATTTTAAGGCATGTATTTATTAGTGCCCTCTATATACCAAGTCATTCTACTTATGATTATTATGTCGTTAGGGCTTCACAATTTTTCTTTTTTTGAGATTTCAGTGCTATTTTTACTTTGTTTTCTGCATCACAAATGTTTTTCGATTCTTTGCACAACCTTGTTGAATGGCTTTTCCTACTTGTTCTCATTTTTAAGCTGTTAAGCAGATGCGAAAAGTGTTTGCCCCAGTCCTCGATTTATGTACCTCTGGGAAGTATAGGTAGGCCCTCTTTGAAGAACATATTTAATTCTTATTACAGTTTAGTATTTGAAAATTTTGACTGTTTTGCCTTTATAAATAAAATTATATTATTTACTATCAAAACTGTAAATTTTATATTGACTTTCTACGCTTACTCTAATGAGCAGCTTTACTTTAAAACTTCTTTGTTCTATCTAATTTTTATTTAAACCATATTAAAAACCAATAAATCGGCCACCAAGAGTCATTTATCTTTATATTGAAAATAATGGGGCGTTTTTGAAGTTCAAAATACTAAAAAACTTAAAAAACTTATATCACCAAATTACTTTTTAATGAAAAAATATTAGTTAAATGTTCATCTTCTTTTTCCCATTATTAAAATATATTTTATATAGTTTTAGCATAGATTTATTTTTAAAATATTTTCTTTCTGATAGCAGATTTATTAAATTTTGTTCAAAGCCCTACACCAAATATTATTTCAATTAGTTCTCTATTTTGTTGTCTTCTTGCAACACGTTTATTGCCTTTTTTTTCTTTAAAAAGTATAATAATATTCAAATTTAAGTCATAGAATTAGCTATAGAAGTTCAAGTTGAATTCATTAGTATGATAATTTTATTCCTATGAAAGAAAACGTGGCAGTATTTAGTGCATTTTCGTGTTTTTATAGCTAACGTAATTGAAAATTGTCGCTCATAGTAATGAGGGTACTAAAGTTTTGTGAGTCTTTAAAAACCAAAAATTTGATCCAAGATGAAGTATTATTATTAATTATTCCACAAATTTTTAATTTAATTTAATTTTTTCAGCTTTAAAAAAGTTCTAATTTTTTAAACTTTTTAAGAAAATTCAAATTTAAAAACAATAAAAATCAGTTTTATCAAATTTATGCTTAGGTTATTTATAAAAATAAAGAAATCGTTTTGGCTTTAGAATTAAAAAAAAATTTTTCTTGTTTCAAACTAAACTTCAAAAAACAATGACACAAGGAAAACAAAGTTTTTATATAGCATGTAAATTACTTAAGCAACACAAATTTTATTCACTACAATTGGTTTTTTGTTTATTTTTCTGGGTTTTTTAGTTGTTATTCATTTTTACAAACACTGCAGTTGGAGTAAAATTTCAGCTACCTCTTTTATTCAGTCAAAGAAAGAAATTTTCATATGCATAAAACTTATGTTCTTATGCAATATAAATATTTTTTTTATTCCTAGAGAAATTTAATGTACAAAACAAAAAATATATATAGTATTTTTTCCATTTTGAAATTTAAAAATTTTTCTGTTGTTGTTGTTTTATAACAGAAAACTTTTGCAAAAATTAGATTTGTGCTAAGCTGGGTATATATAGAAAAAAGTACATTTGTATGTTAAAAGGAAAAGTTTTAATATACTAAAAGTTTTATTATAAATTAATTAAAAAAAAAATTAAATTTAGTTGAGTGCAAACTGAATATTTAAGTTTAAGTATTGCTAGGATGAATACCCTTTGAAAATATCGTTTAAAAATTATTCTAATCAATGAAGAGATCGTTGATCTTAATAATTGAAAATTGCAATTCGATACCTTCTAAATGAAAATATGTTCATAAGCAATAATGCAGGTTGAAATTTGAATTTAAACTTAACTTAAGGGTGTATTATGTGAACGTATAAATTTTACAGCTTTTAGGGGAATTTTTTTTTATAAGACAATAAAATTTAATCATTTTAATTTTTGATATGTTTTTATTTGTATCTTAAACTATATAAAAAAATTTTGATTTCTTATTCTACATTTCTACATTTCTTATATATTGAATTCGACACAAAGAAAAACTGGTCATGGTAATAGCGTAAAATCGGTAAAAAAAGGGATTATTGTTCAGTCGCTATCGCCCCTAACAAAATTAATCAATTTCATTGAAAAGAAAAACAAAATGGCGGAATGTAGAAAATCTTGTTTTTTTTTTGTTAAAAATCGTTTAAACAAAATAAGAAAATATTTTCGAAAATAAACTATTTTGGTACGGACGATGACTATTGATGAGTAGAAGAACATATATAAATTTCAAAGCAATCGGTTGCATAGTTTTTTTTAGGGCCATGACAGTTTTAGAAAATGATGTTTCGAGAAAAATGCGTTGAAAGTTTGATGTTTGATGTTGACACACAGAGCATCGAAAGTATACTGCTAAATTTGTTCTAGGATTTTATATATATATTTACGATAAAAATTTATATATACTATTTCACATATACACAGGTAGGAAATATACTATAGTTGGCCGTGAGAAACTCCGTACGCAGGTATAAAAGACTGGTCAAAACAATAGAAATGTAGCAGCTGCGTACCTGGCGCTTCGGCAACTATGAGTCTATCTATACTCTGATTTTATACTAGGAATTTAGGTCTAAGTTTTTACAGCATATTTTCGATAGGTTTTAATATCGAAATATGAAAAAAGAGAAACAAAACATTGATTTTTCTAAGTGCTCACATGAGAATACCCCCTTAAGAATGAAAATGTAAGCAATAAAGGTGTAAATTAAATATTTATTTATGTAAATTATTATTGATCACTAAGCAATAATATGAGCTTAAACTGCTATCCAAATTTAATTTAAAACAAATTTATAATATGATGAATAAATCAGAGTTTAAGTTCGAATTTGTTTAATTGAAGAACAACTTAATCTAGCCAAGACTTAAGAAAAGTTTGCCTGTAATAAGAAAAGTTGTGCCTCTTCCAAATCAGCTTATTCTAGCCAACACTTTATTTAGAAGTTATTTATAGGATTTAGAGAGTAACAAAGATTGGCAAGGGATATAAATTGCCATATGAATAAAGACCAGATCCTAGTAGCTTGCGTTTGACATATTAGTCTAAATAATATCCAGCTCTATTCTGGTCTATAGCATCAGATATCTGGACAACGATTAAAGGCGAATATACTACAACTTTATTATATGATTAAGATATTCTATGTGACCAAAGATGAGTCTATTTTGGCTAAAACTTTGGTGCTCACAAATATTTAGCATATCTCGATATAAAAATAAGCTTTTACATTGGCCAACCTAAAAAATACTAACTTCTACAAATGGCAGACAAAAAAAGCTCAAATTAGGCTCATTATATTTTGGTATACTTTGATGAGAGCTAAATACAAAAATTTTCGCGTTTAGGAATATGAGAATATGTTTGTATTATTTCAGATATTAGTTTAGGGATGAACAAACTTTTTTGTGCCGCAGGTCAAAATTAATCAAAATGTGAAAGAGACGTTTGGTTGAGAGATAGTTTCATATTAAAACAATCTTTTAGATATAATAAGATATTTATTTTACCAAGAAAATAATTGCAATTATAATAAAATGAACTTTATATTTAAGCGTTTTCTTCGATATGAAATGGCTCTCCTGATGTTCAACTTTTGACGTCAATTTTATTAATTTTGGATTTTAGTCATTTCAAAACTTATAAAAGCATCTAAATTTTGGGTTATTGTTCTGTTCTTGTTTAACCCTTTGCAATCGTGAAACGTAACCAGAAAAAATATAATGACGTCTATACGGCGACATACGAGTACAAAGGTTTAATATAAATTTCAGTACTAAATTTGTGCAATAATTGTAATTGACACTAAGTTAAGAAAACAATATTTACATTTTCCCTTATTTTTAACTAATTCCATAAGCCTGTTCGGCATACTCTTAAAAACATCTGTAGCTAAATTCTTCCATGGATTTGTAATCTTGTTTTTCAAATCACTGGTAGCGGGGCTTACCCACACACATATATGGAACCTATGAAATGAAACTCAGGGGAAAGACAATATAACCTGATAAAATATTTTTACTTTCACGAAATCAAATAGACGGAAATGTCAGCAAAAATACCTTCGGCCTATGATTAATTGTTGAAGTGTAAAATATTTGTTTTTTATTTAGAAAAAATAAATAAACTTTGGAATTGAAATTTTACCTTAAACCCAATATTGATACTTTATAAAGATTCTGTTAAGTTCTTGAATTCTTTGCACACTTATTGTGTCAATAAAATAAATTTTTGTTTATAGCTCAAAATAAATCAATACACTCAAAAATCTAATTTATGCAAAAAAATAAAAAAATAATAAAAATGAATAAAAGTTAAATTCTTGAGATTGTTGAAACCGTTACTTTTCCCTATTAGAGCAAAAATTTTCTGATACAACAAATGACATGACAGTCTCTTGAAATTAATTAAAAAAACAAAAAAATTACAATAATAACATGCAAAACACTATTTCTGTATATTTTCATAAAAAATGAAAGTGAAAAAAATTATTTCAATATGATATTCAAAAACTTGTTTTCCTTACAATGTAGGACCTTTCAATCATTTCCATCATGAAATCCCAGATGTGATTTTGCTTGTTTATTATTTGTTACGAATTTAACAAAAATATATTGTTAGCATGTTATAAAGGAAAAACTGACACAAAAAAAAAAAAAAAATAGTTTTCCACGCGAAAAAAGATTGAAGGAAAATTGAAAGTATGAAATATTAAAATATTAAATTCGTAGCATAATCAAAATGTTAACAATCTTTTGAACGACTACACAATAGACCATGCTTAAAATTTTCCTTTACTAAACAAAAAACTTTAGAGAAATAAAAAAGTGAAAAATATATCAGAAATTAAATTCAAAATGTTTAAAAGAGCAAAAAAGGGAACAAACTGTAAGCTTAGTAAAGCTTAAATGTTAGGAACTTAAACAATGGTAGGTAAAATTTCATCTGTTTTGAATTTTGGTAACACCCTCATCTTTTCCAGAACAAAAAAACAACCAAAATGTACAAAAATATACTTGTTGTATAAACATAACTGTTTAGAACTGAAACTGGATATCATCATTTTAAATATTTTTCTGCTAGAAAGGATTCTGAATATGAAAAGTATTTTGGTATGGAATGAGACAGTTTACCTGGCACCACAAAACAAAATTTAATGATGAAACAATAGAAAATATCCTTCGAAAGAGATTTTATCTACTTAGTGTACAAAACGATTCTTTCATTTCAAGTATGGGGGGCGTCTTTTGTCTTTTGTTGTGATAATTTATTTGTTTTTCTTTTATTATTATTATTATTATTATTATTTTTCTTACATTTCTTTTTCCTTTTTAAGTAGTTTATCTTATTACCATTATCTTTAGATTATTGTTTAGCTGATAGCTATTAAATTTAGTATGTAGAAATTATTGTAAATATTAAGGATGGTATCTGTATTTTTTGTTGTTGTTTAATTCTCTAAATGAAGTTTTTATTCACATGCTTTTTGTGTAGCTTAAACTTAATTTATTATACTTGACAAGTTAATTAATGCTTCACTTAAAGGATTTTCTAATGTTGTAGCCACTTTTTAATAAGTATTTTTGTTTTTTGTTTTAAAATCAATTTGTAGTACTTAGTATGAAATAAAGAAAAAATTTATTGATTTTATTTATTTTGATTATAAAATTCAATGCTAAGAATACTATAAAATTTTATGATATAACAAATTAAGCTGAAAAGTATAATTACTCATTTTTTGCTTTAAATGCAATAATTTTCAGTTTATTCATTATTCCAGAAAACTCTTTTTAAGAAAATTGGATTTTTACACGAACTGTAAGAGTCTAGGGAAAATCTCCATATCCCGAGTTTTTAGAGAAAATTATGAAAATCTAAATTACATTTTATGAAAGTTACTTCTTTAGTTTGATAATAGTTTTTAGGAATATTTATGTATATATTAAGCACATCATTTAAAAAAATTTTTGAATAAATTCTCGGTGTGTGCGCTTTGACTAACAAGTACCTAAGGAAATTGCATTTTTTGTTTAACTGAAATTGATTTAAAGTTTTAAACTTTTGTCAGATAATGTAATATTTTATTTCAAGTTTACTATGTTTGGGTTTTTCAGTTAATTTATATTATATTTGGTTATTTCATATTCAAAATTTTAGTTTTTGAAGAAAATTTTTGAAGTAATAGATTATCATTTCACTTTAAACCAGAAATTTCCACAATAGCCTTAAAAACTTATTAAGTCTGTTTAATTTTAAGTTTTCAATAACTTTTGCAGAAATAAATTGTTAAGTTCTCTTAAATAAAAACGTACTTCTTTATTTTTCATAAAATTTGTAATAGGAAAATTTTGTCCTGCGTTCATTATATATACATGTCATCACTTGATTTTAATGTCGCACACTGTGAGGAGTTTTTTAAATTAAATTAGATGCTTATTTGTTTAAAAGGTCAGTGTTCTCCATGATTTCTCAAAAAAGCCCTAGTACTTAAGTACAGGATCATTTAAATGAAAAAGATTTAAAAATAATTTTAATTTTAGATATTGTGGCATAAATTTTAATTTTTTATGTCTTAGATGGAATTTTAGAGAATAATTTGAAATTGAATCAATCAATAAGATATTATTAAAATCTGAAAAATTAAATTTCATAATTTTTAAATCCTTACAAATTGCTACAAAGACTAAAATAATTCGAAATTTTTTTTCCTTTTAATTGATATATAAAACGTGTAAATCAATAAATATTTGACAAAGTTACAATAGATCAAATTTAAAAAAAAAATTCATTTTTTCACGTTTTTTAAAAATGACCCATTTTTATTTGCTTTTTTTCGAATGAAAAAAGACTTTCAAGTAAAATTTTTAAAACTTCATATAAAAGATAAGTTTGTTACAAAAATGTTGGTGTTAAAATCTTTTAGATCGGATGAAAAATAAAAAAGTTATAGATTATTATTAAGTAGGGACGTGATTTTTTCATTTTCTAGATTTGCTACGTACGCTCACAAAATGCTGCTTACTAGTTCAATGAAGCTAACTCATAGAAAATGAAAAATAAATTAAATGTTTAACTATTATGCAACTTTCATAATTTGTGTAAATAAAAGTGCAAAATTATGGTTGAAATAACAGAAATTATGCCTTCATGTAGTTAAGTGGGACAATCAAAACTTTATTTTCTAAGATACAGAAAAATAAAGGAAAAAACATCCAAAAAACACGTTTTTTGAGAATATCTCAAAAGGCTTCTTTGAACAAAAAAATAAATTTGATTTTAAGATTAAGAGATTCAAAGTTACCTGAAAAAACATCTTTTTGTCGAGCTTAACGCAAAAACTTAAAAATGTGTAGATTAGTGTAATCTAATCAATATCCTTATGCTCCTTAAAAATTACTTAATACTTGCTCTAAGCAATATAGATTTACATAATTCTAATTTGCAGTCAATAAATAAACTTTTTTTTCCACTAAAAAGTTATCTCAGATAATTTCACTTGTAGAAAAATATTAAAAATTAGATTTTTGTTATACATTTAATGTTAACAATATTATAAAAACTTTAGTTTTAAATAAAATCCAAATAAGATTAATTTTTTATAATAAATTAATTTTCATACTAATAATTTCGAAAGTGAAAATTGGGAAAATTTTATGCCTGGTATTATTATCTATAAACTAATGAAATGTAAATAGATTCCTCTGGGCAAAATTAATCAAAATTGTTTATAAAGTGAAATGATTCTAAATCAAATAATTTTATAATTAATTTATTTAGTTTTCTTTATTTAAATTAACAGCAATTTAAAGTTTTAATTTATATTTGTTCAACAATAATTAAAAATTAATAGCAACAATATTAAATTCAAACTTTTCAAGAAAGTTATAATAACAAAATAGAATCAATCAGAGATGATGAAGTCTCTTTCTACATTGATCCCACATTAATAGCTAATTTTATATGCTAGAGATGGTAATCTATTCCCTAGGCATGATGAATATAACTGGCCCAGCTTAATTATAAAGAAATAGAATAAATTGTCATTGAAAAAAGGAACTTTTCTTTTGATGTACGTATTTACTCAGTTGGTGTAACTCAAGTTATGAATTAAGAGAACTAATTTTATGGTTTTTTTCTGTTAAAATTTATTTTAGGTTATTCATAGAGTAAGAAACTTAGAACACTTAAGATCAACTTGTAAATACAGAAAAAAAGGAGGATGTAGCCACATATGTAAGACTGCAATGCCATTGAAATAATTTTTTAATTTATGGTTTGTTAAAATCAGGACAAGAGTTTGTTAAAGGTCGAAATATTAACAGCAGAGTTCAATGAAAAAATTATATTTTGAGTTGATTTATAAATGCAAAGAAAAACTAGTTTATCCATTTAAGAACCTATTTATTGTATAGAATGGTATTGGACAAGTATTGTGATTAAAGCAGACATAACATATCACCAGATAAACGTTTCAGTTCTGTATTCAATCTAAAGGTGGGCACCCAATTAGTGCACATATCGCAACGGGTAAATTTTTTGACTTCATAGATTCGCGGTAAGTTGTTGATTCTGTTCCCCCTCAAATCTGGGGAACTTGCAAAAGAATTGCAACATTTTCCTATTTGTATACAGTTCTTTTTGTAAATCTTTGTTTTGATTGTGGCAAAACAAAGAGGCAATGGCTTTTTTTTTCCCTTTTTTTTTCTCTAAATGTATCTAAACTCATATTCCTATAAACTGAAAAAAAAAACACAAATGCCATTGCCTGTCTGTTTGAAAAATTAAAGCAATGTTTTACAACAGTACATGTAGCAAAAAAATTAATTCAAAGTACGATAAAATCGGAAATACAGAGATTCCCGCTGAACCGGGACGTCATAAAAGTTACCCGTTGCGATATGTGCACTAAGTGGGTGCCAACCTTAAGAGATTTGGAGGCAAAAAAGATCTGAGAAACGTTTTGCTAAAACGTATTAGTTGTGTATTTTCAAAAATGTCCAAAAATATTTGGGTGCCAACCCAGAAAAGGGTACACCGTTGATTATAACTTTTGGTATCACTAAAATGGAGCTAATATAAATATAACCCTTGATGGTAATGCCATGATGAAAAATTTAAAACAAATTTAATTATATTTAAAAATATCCAAGATTTAATTATTTAGGGTAGGTTCTCTTTTGATTTGGGTAAATGTCAAGTTAATAATATCTTTCTAATACGTGCTTGTAATGTTATTAGTTTTATTTAATTAAATTTAAAGTTGGTAAAGAAAGCAAAGGATAAAGTGGATTAGAGCGATCTTTAATTGAAAACAGATTTGAGTTAAGATATGTACTTAATTATAATTATCTATAGCGATTAATAATTACAAACTTTGTAAAATTCTATATGAAATTTATAATTATGTAAAGAAAGCTTAGAACTATAAATTCCAAAAGTAGAACAGAAACATGTACGCAAATTGCAAAAAAATAAAATTAAATAAAACTTAATAAAAGTTTAATTGGTTATATATCCCTGGATTGAAGATATTCAAGTAACGTTTAACTGTAGTGCACTAATACTTTAGATGTTATTATGAGAAGAGTTTTTTGATCTTAATTTTAGAGGATATATCTTCTAATGTATAGGAAAACCAGTTTTTAATGATTTAGTTGTCAAATGTTATAGTTAAAAAACAATCTGAAAATACCTCAAAAAAAAATATGATAATTTTTTCAAGTGTAAACACCTTTTGGTACTTTGGGTAGTATTTCTTTTAGAGTAAAATCATAAAAGCTTATCACGCTAAAGACAAAGCAGAGCTTTATATATCCTTTCTTTTTACAAAAACTAAGAAACATATCAGCAAAGTTTGCTGTGAAAATCAAACCTATATACCAGTGTGAAAAGTATCACTTTGACTAGTGTGACATTTTCAAAATTTCGAGAGAAAATCTAAAATTGTTTTTCTGGGTTACATCCTTCAAAAGAGCAGCTGTCCCTCTCTTAGAGAGGCATGATATATGTGTTTAAAGCCGTTTTTCTCAAAATTATATTTTTGTCAAAACTAATTTAATGATCTTTTTCTTTTTTTCATTTATCTTTTAATATATCTGCCAAATTTCAAAACATTCGGTGTAATACTTTTTCTTAAAAAAACTCACAAAAATCACCCTTTTTCTAGGTGGTTAAACTAGCTGTGCTCCTTAAGCATGTTACTAATAACATAATGTTAATAACAGTGTCAGCCTACAAATAATGTTGCTAGATGTAAGAAATGTTTTTGGTAAACTTTGTATTACTGCAGTTTGTTCCGCAATGAAAGTAATTACAAATTTCAAACTTATAAATTTTCCGGTTCATATATTAAATATTAAAAATGTCTATTTAATATTTGTTAAATTTTTGCTCTGCGTTTTTAAATGGTATATAAAAACAATTTATAATTTTATACAAAATGAGTCTTTTACATTCAGAGCCTTACGGGCAGTTTTTTTAAATCATATATCAAATGAAAGTTCAATTAAGAGTTCTATTTACCAATAGTATCAAAATGGAAGAAGAAATTGGATTTTTTAAAACGGACTACTATATGTTATTTTATTACCTATAAAAATTTAAAAAAAAACTTATATCTCCGATAAAAGTTTAAAACATAAAACTTGAGTGTTGATCTAAAAATGATAATAATGCCTTACAGTAGTTTTATTATGTAATTTGTTAGGATAGTAGATCTCATATCACAATTTTATTAGTTAATTTTAAAGGATACACAAATCAGCTTATTAATTGTTGTTCAAAAAGAAAGTTTGCTTATTTCGAAAAACAAGGAAAATCAAAAATTATAATTACTAAAACGGAAAATATCTTTCATATTAAAAAGTCTTCATTTGGCTCTTTTAAGACGAATAATTTGCCTGATGAGATATTGTCAACCATTTTTTTGTTTCGTTTTGACAAGACGTGGTTTGTTTTTCACATAACTAATGTGAATAAAAATAAAGAAAGACGTATCCTAAAAAACCCGAATCTGAAGTAAGCTCCAGAAATTCATATAAAAATATACAGTGAACTTGTGAATGCAGTTTTAGACAGCTATAATTATTAAAAATAGCAACCAATTGTAATTAACAACCACTAATAATCATTGACCACAACAAGCAATGTTATATTAACAGCACTAAAAAGTCAAATTACAGAAATCTGAGCGAAGGGGTCACCCTTTTGTACCTTTTTGCATTAAAAAAAGTAAAATAATGACGGAAAAGTTATATATTAATATCTTTTTTAAATATAAGGGGGGAGGTCCAGTCAGAGACATGAAAAAATGATAATTTTAAATAATTTTATTTCCCCAGTAAATTATTTTATTTTATAAAAGTAAAAATATGGCATCATTTAATAATGCTTCGACTTGACTTCACGAAAATTTGAAAAAAAAAATTTAATAATTTTAAAAGTTTTGGCTGTTGGTGTTGACCCAGTTCCAAACAAAAGTTCCAGTTCCAAGTACAAATCTTTGAAAATTCATCTAAAATCAGTCGGACGAAAAAAATTATTTTTACTATCAAATAATCTCGTGCCTCACAGAGGCTTTTTTTAAAAAAAAAACTAACAAAATGGCGGCCTCGGGAAATTTTTTTCCAGATTTTCGGGAAAAAACAGCAGTTAATTATTTATAAAAAATCGAAATTTAAACAAAAAAAAATCCTTCGATCAGGCACGAGTTTGTTATGCTTTACAAAAGCGGTATAAATTTCATTGAAATCTAACCAGCGGCTTTCGAGTTACAGTGATCACCGGTTCAAAAACATTGTTTTGAGAAAAACGCATTTAAAGTTTTACACTCAATGTATGTAAAGCCCGAGAGCCCTTTTTAATTAGTGAATAACTCGAAAAGTATTTGTCGGATTCACTTCAAATTTTCAGAGAATATTTTCAAGATATTAAGATAATGCAAAAATTTTTATTGAAAATGCTGACTGGACCTCCCCCCATAAGTTGATATTACTTTACGTAAAAGGATTTACTTAATGCTTAGTTATTTAGTTCAACTAAATATTTAACAAATAATATATTAAATCTCAGCTCACCAGATGAATTACTATTCCGAGATGATCTTTCCTCTTGAGTAATTTGATTTTTACTATATTCATCCATTGCTATCTATCAGCCTCTAGCTGAATATTTAATGAAATACGTTCTATGGATATTCTGGAAAAAAAATAACATGTAAAAAAATACTCTAATTATTTTCCTTACTCAACAATAATAGGAATAAAATCTAAAGCTGTATCAGACTAGTAATTGAATTGATAGTAAAACAAAAAACAACACTCAAAAATTGATTAATATATTCATTTATTTGACTCTCGTACATCTCATACAATACAAAAAAAAACAAAGAAGAAAATATATATAAGAAACCAAGTGTCATTTATTTTAATAAAACAAAGTAAATCCGAAATTGAACATACCAAAGTGGCATCAGGTATAAATTACAAGATAAAAAACCTTAAAGAAAGTCCTTTCAAAAGTTTTCCAATGTAAACTAAATCTAAAAAGAACAAAACTGAAAAACCTCAAACCATTAAACATGTTTTATAGAAAAGTAGGATAAAATTGACAACAATTTTTCCTCAAATGTTCACATATATAAACCAAATCTACCTTTCTATATTGAATAATCCTTTGAATATCTTATCGTCATGGAATAATAGAATTAAAATAAGGAAGATACATGTATATAAAATGTATCTGTAAAGATTTTCAATAACTAACCATGTGCATATCCTTGCATATAAGTTTGACAGTAGATACAATAAGAATGTTTCAAATCAAACTGAAAACTTATTCAAAGAAAGATATCCAGAAGGTGTTGAAAGATTTATAAGAAGATATTTTTTACATAGAAAATAAGGTTAGGTTAAGATTTTCAATATACTTAAATATTTCTTTAAGTAAAATACAGTATAAGATATCAACAAAGGTTTTGTAATTTTTTTTTAAAAAGAAAAAATTCTTTCTGATTCTTTTTATTTGAATTAAAAATAGAATTTTCTTCGTTAGTAAAGATTGTTTGCTAATGTTCCGATGGCTTATACAATCCTTTTGAAAAGAAATTGTTCTTCTTTTCATCGCTCTCAAACAGTTCAAATCAGAAGAAAGAAGAAAAGAAAAGCAAGAATATGTGAAAGAGTTTAACCAAGCTGCATGTAAAAATTGTCTTGACGACAGATCACAATTTTTCTTTGACGAGATAAAAGCTTAAGGTGCAAATACAATGCACGCGATGCGATAGCGAAACTACAAAGCGAATCCAAAACGACAACTCCCTGAAGATATTCACAGGCTACGTAACGCGATGTCTTAACACAAATGAATGCGATGCGACAATGACGAAATGACATATTTTTTCATACTCTTCATATTGTTAATTTTGCAAGTTAAAAAATTTACATGGCAATGTAATCGATTTTGTATTAAGATAAATATAAAAAGTATTATATTTTATTTTTGGAATTTACGTTATCCCTACTAATAAAATTTCGTAGCATCTAACAATAATAAAAGACATATACTAATATACATGCAATTCTAAGATATTTGGTTTTATTTGAAAACAGATTTTCCAGCCTTTTCATAGGTATAAAAAAGTCTAAGGTCACCGAAAGTAGTCATTTTTAATAGAGATGTACTTGAAATATTGTATTTCGTGGAAGGGTACATATCTTGTATTACTCATTTATTGCAGTATCCACCTTTTTCTGTTTAAATATCCTTTCATGATCAAGAAGTTCAAGAATTATATCAAAATATACAAAGGTAGCATCGAAAATTAAAGTTTAAAATTTTATAGTATGAACTGTGTTTAGTTCAAAGTGAAACGCAGATAGAAAAGGTTCGTTATATTTCAAATTTTTTAACGTATACTAAAGTTTGTGTCTTTCAATTCAAAATAATTAAAGAAAAGTGATTATCTTTCAATGATGAACAATCCTGTTAGAAAATTTCCAAAGCTACACAAGCAGATCCATCTATTTAAATTTTGCTCCAAAAAAAACTTAGGTTCTTAGAATGTAATTATTTATTTTTATATATTTCATCTTTATAATTAATATATAATTATAATATATTTAGTATAATCATTTATGTAACCTACAATCAAACTATTAATAAAGGCTTAAAAACAAAGAACAAAATTTATTTATTTTCACTAAATTTTATAGAAAATTTAATTTAAAAAGAAAAATAATCCCATCTTGTAGAACTTATTATAACTATTAAAGAAAGATGGACATCTATTCCTATCTTTACTCGAAAAATCCTGTCATCGCGTTGAAAAGTAGAAAGTAGGTCTACTCAAGCGACGAGAAAGCGAAACGACGGCGCAAAGCGATTTTCATTGTGTTAGCTCCCATTGAATACACATTCTACTTAGCTGTTAAAAATTCGCTATCGCATCGCGTGCATTGTGTGTTTGGGCCTTTACAATAGTGCTCAGATCAGAGATATTAGGCCAAAAAGTAAGCATTAGAAATTTATAACAAATAAAAGGGTAAAGATAATAAATATATAAAATTTATTTTATTTGCCAAATATTTTCTCCAATTAGCAAGTATCAATAAAACTTTACAAAACAGACAGAACTTTTAATTACACCAAAAACAAAACAATTATATCTCAAATTTATGTTTTTTCCCTTATTTGATTTTTTAAGCTAAAAACTAAAATTAAAATTACCAATTTTGCGTTTAATAAATTGAAACTGTATCAAACAGAATATTTTTTACAAATAAAAATTTTATAGTAAATATTTTTCATGAATTGCAGCATTATAAAGTATTATTGTATTATTAAATATTTAACAAATCAAAATTTTAAGCCAGGTTTATATCATTGGAAATTTTTATTTCTACATAAGTCCTACAAAGGCAACGACATTGTCAACAGCTATTGATATTTTTCTTTTATAGCAAACCAGTACTTCCGGTAAAAGTTTTGTTTTTTTTTTATTTACTATTCCGGATATCCTCTTTGGTATTATTCGAAAATAACTCAACTATTCATATCCTGGAGTTAAGAATTAAATAAATTTTTAGAATAGAAATCAATATCAGAAAACTTTTTAAACCCAGTGGAATTTAATGTCTTTTTTTTTATTTGAAAGATAATAATAAAATCAAAATTTTTCTTAACTGTTAGTGATATTAAATTAAAATTAAAATAAAATTTTTTTATGTTGTTATTCAGCTAAAAACAAAAACAAAGCGAATTTTGTGATAGAATTAATATAACTTAGTTTTTAATTTTTTTCTTTCAATTAAAAATAGGAAGTTTTATATCTACCAAACTTGTCATTATTTGACATAAATTTGACTGAAATAGAAATTTTAACAAGATTAAATCAATAAATTAGTCACAAAGGAATCAATTTCAATCAGAGTTTAATTAATATTTTTAATGACAATTTTTTCTAGAAAAGTTAATGTAGTTTTTAGTAACTTTTTTGTTTCTTTTATCTTACAATTAGAAAGTTTCTTATATAATGGAAATACTTAAGTTTTATCAAAACATTAGGTCCTTTTAAACAAGTGCTTCACTTCCATTTTGATATAGATGAAAATTCTAAAATATTTGTTGTTTATTTTTTTCCTATAAACTACAATTCGAATTTTACAACCAATTTATTGGTATTACTGGTTTGGACATTGAGGAAAATTTGTATGAGTATGTGCACCATTGTGTAACTCCCAGGAGTATAGTATTATTTCATCGTTATTGTAAGGTTTTGTAAAATTCAGATGCTTAGTCTGGTTGTTTGTTAAAAAGTGATATGAATTGTGGTAGCTTTCAAGTCAAGCAGGCGTAGATACAAGTTTTACCTGTTTGACTGTTTAACAGTTAATAGAAGTAATTATATTTCATAACATATAATCTATTGAATTCGATTGAAATGAAGCATATTTTTGCAAATTTTTTCCAAATATAATTTATTTTAATAAAAAAATGCCGTTGATAGCGAATTGTGGTCAACGATTTTAAAAAAACTTTGAATTTTACTATAATACAAATTCATGTCTGAATTATCTGAATTAGATTACTTAAGTTGAGAAGTTTCTTGAAGGAATACTGTCAAATTTAATAGTGTTAATTAATTAACATTAATCCAAAAAAAGAAAAAAGTTGAATGATTCGTATGTGCTTTACTTTTAAAAGGAAAAATTTTGTATAACCTTAACAATTCTTACTGGACAAAAGAAAAAGATACAAGACTATAGCCAAGGTGATATAGATTTCACGTGTTGGCTCCCGTGCAAGTGGAAAATAGAAAACAAAAATATATAAATAAATGAAAGGCATAAGGATTGAATTGCCCGTCGGCAAAATAAAGAAAACATATTATGGCGGTGGCATTTTTTTTGAATAATTAATTTAATTTATGTATATATATATATATATATATATATATATCATTTTTAATAATAGTTAGAAGGAAAAAAACGGAGACAATTTTTTTTTTGGTTGTTATGTTTTATGAGCCCTGGTTTTACTTGGCCCATCAAACCAGAGCCGAGAAAAAAATAAAGTAAGCAATTGTATTTTATTAATTTTCATAAAAAAAAGTTAATATTATTTCCAATGATTAGTTTTTTGAATCAATTTCTATAATTTTTTAAAGTTCTGATCGTTTTTTCATCTTTTTAGTTATAATGTACAAACTTTCAATTGTCAATAAAATCTTTTCTATTCATCCAATCAAGTTCAAATATATTTTTTGAGCTGGCAGAGAATGACAATTGACAGTTAGCTCAAATATTAATTAATTAATTATATTTAATAAACTACATTTTAGCTTTATATGAGAGAAAAACTTCAG
The DNA here is from genome assembly GCA_947359355.1 of Acrocera orbiculus. Classification (NCBI taxonomy): domain Eukaryota; kingdom Metazoa; phylum Arthropoda; class Insecta; order Diptera; family Acroceridae; genus Acrocera; species Acrocera orbiculus. The sequence continues at coordinate 8,484,098 of OX375758.1, forward strand.
AAAACTGAATGAAACGATTTCCGAATTCTGAATTCAGAAAAAATAAAACGTAAATCTCACTGAATAGGAATTAATGATATAAGGAGGAATATACTTTTAAAAAATTTTATTTTGATTATAATACGATTCTAGATTTGTTTCATACAGACTTAATATATAAATGTATATTTATTTCCTATAGTTTTTTTATTAATTAAATTTTTATGCTAAATACTTAATTATAATTTTTGCATTAATTCATTTTTCTCAATTTAGGCTTTTTATGTAAAAATCTTTGATTTAAGATGTCTTAATCTCCTTCCCTCATAAATCCAAGTTTTAATTTCAGGTCAGCCGATCCACTTAAAGGATGGATTAGCAAAGTGGTTTAATTCTTTTTTTTTCAAGTTCTCTTTTTTTAGCTTTTGCTTCTCTTCTCTGTTTTCTGTAGTCTACTGTAGCTAGCCTTTTGTTTCAAGCCTAGTACTCTTCTCTTCAAAATGCCTCCTCATATTTAGGACAAAATTAGATTTGTCAAGACAAGAAACATCACCCCCTTTAAATCTACTACAATAGTCGTGCATATGAAGCTTGCTACGACGCCATCTGATGAACCGCGCCTATGTTTGGTCCTTAGGGGTATCGACCCTAGCGAAAAACATATGGTTACACAACACAGATTCATATCATTTACAAGGTTTATAATATTTACATTGTAATAATATTTTCCAAAATATCCTCCATGGAAGTTTAATGTCAATTTCATGATAATAAATCTTAGAGCAGTAGTTTAAAGTAGTTGTGTGTTACAGCAGTCGTTGTTTGTTGTTGACTAAAACCAGATAACCCATAATAAAGCAGGTACAAAATTTTACTAGATTCAAGCCCAAAAACGATTAACATTGTAATAAAAATATTAGTCATATATGTATCTCATTACTATCAACTTATGAATTTCAATAAATATAAATATGCTAATATATATATCTCATAAATATCAAAAGAATGTCTGCAGGTCTATGGTATAAAAAAATAAATTTCAACACTATTTTCCATAAAATGAAATTTTGTTTATATTTTATTTTTGTTCTAAGCTTAGATTAAGTAAATATCTAAATTTGTTTGCTATATTTGTAGAGAAATATTTTCATAGTTCATTCAATTTCTTCTGAACCAAATTGCTTTTATTTTTAATATAGTCTTTTTCTGGAATTAAAGCATCCTTAAAATGTATGTTCTCATTTTTATTAAGAAACTTTTCTAGTTAAGATGATAGGTTAAAGATTCTATCTTAGAAGGACAAATAGTATTCTTAAAGTGTGTATATATCCACAAAAGGTGAATAGCATTAGAACAAGTAAAAGTGTTATCAAATAATTTCGTTAAATTTCATTTTGATGTTATCCATTTAATGTTTTTCTTAGAGTATGCTTTTGCTTTGTTTCTATTGTCTTTAGATAATATTGTTATGAAAAAAAGGAAAGAGGATGTTTTTTATTTTTTTTTCATTTGACTTTGTTTACAAATTAAAATTTTATAACTTTTGTAAGAATGAGTAAAAAATTTTACTTGTTTTAAAATATAACAATCAAAAATTTTGTTTGTGTCACAGTAGTAGAATCTTTGTTGTTTTTATAAAGTTGAAAATATAGAAGAGTTTTTTTTTTGCTAACACAACAAAAACATATTTTGCTTATTGCTTTTTTTATATGAATAGCAATATTAAAGTAGCAAATAAAATAAAAATAAACCATGTGAATAGACAGTAGTAAGTAATATTAATTTTGTCTATAGTCTAAAATAGTAAGAACTTTGCACGTAATGACGTTACATGTTTACAAACTTTTTTAAAGTTTAGATAAAGTTTTTCGTCCAGTTTGCTATTTTTTTGTGTTTGTGTTTGAGACTCAAAACATGTCTCTTAGTGTTATTAACTTTTAAAATTATATACACTCAAAAAGTAAAAAGTTGCCTTGATGTTGAGTTTTTATATTTTCTATATCCAAGTTCATGATTTAAGGCTACCTTGAATTAGTTTCAACAGCTATATTAGTAACATTTTTAAAGCTGTTATTAAATTCTATAAAAGTACAGAGTTGTCATAAATCGGAAATATAAAAAGAGAGAATAATTTCAGATTTATTCTCCTTAAGGCCATTGAAATAAGAAGTCTATTTCATTTATTTATTTTAAGGTTGTTATTATTAGGTTGGAAACTATAAAACAGGCATTGATTAGAAAAACAATAATAAAAAGCACATTATTTATCATATTGAATCGAAATAACTTCCATTAGCATCTACAATTTTCTGTCAACGACTGGACAACTCATATATGACTTTTCGAAAAAAATTCTTTATTTCTAGAGGTAATAAACGATTCAAAGTCTTCTATTATACCCTTTGATTTGAAAGAAGATAGGGACTGGCAGGAAATAAGAGAAGAAAGTCCAATACTAAAAGAATATTCGGAAGATGATAAATTTTCAATTGAAGGCATCGACTGTAATAACCCTTATGGTTAATATAATTTATACTTCACAGATTATACGCCTAAATCTTTAAAAAGTTAAGATGTTTGGTCAATTAATTGAGTTTTTGGCACGGACAACAAAAAGAAAATTGGTTTTAGATTCAATATTACTATAACTATAAATATATATGAATAAATATCAAAACGGTGGCCATTTTCTTCAAAAATATATCATTCTCAACAAAATTTGTTATTGTTTGTTTTTGTAAAAAGTGTTTTACATCCTATTTACAATTAATCACTATCAAATCAAAAGAGAGATATAGTTTGAAAAATGACTCAAAATTTCCCCTCTATGTTGACATAAGTTATCTAGTATAAATTATAAGTTATAAATTAATATTAAAGAAATACAATACTATTAAAAATAAAAATAAATATTCATCTTATCTCTTCCCAGCGAAATGGATATGAAATTCAGCAAAGCACACTCTTCATTTTAAAGTGCAACCTTTATAACGAGTTTTTATAGAACGAAGTTTATTCGTGTCAGTTGAACTTTCAACCGAAATTACTTTGGTTAAAAATAAGGCTTTAAGTGTTAAAGATGAATATTAATTATGTTTTGAAATATTATAAACCAAAAATGGAAATGAATATCCACCACAATTATATAAAGATTATTTCATAATTTCAATTCTCATATTATTCCAATATTTTTAGATATTATTCTAGTTTATTATTTAAAAAGGATAAAATCAAATTAATATGTTATATTTTACAATAAAAATTAAATAAATTTGTTTTTAATTTGAAAATTATAACTAAGAATCGGGCTTTAAGTGACTGTTTTTTTGGGAGGAGTTCATCAGGCGTTAAGTGATTGCTTGTTTTGAGGGTCCAGCAGTTTTGACCCCGTTGAAGTAAATGTCGGCTAATTATGGATCTCTTAGTTTTTGATATATTACAACATATTTAAGTTTCCGTTCAATATGGGTTAGAGTGGTTTCTTTGTAAGTAAAATTTATGTTTGAATATTAATAAAATCATCAAAAAAATTAACTAATAATTTTTGTTTTTAATTGAACAAAAAACTTAATTTGTGCTTCTTATTAAAATTAAGATTAAAATATATACACAGTACACAGTTAGATATTTCAAAATAAAAGGGATTTCCCATTTAAATAAACCAAATTTCAATATGAAAAAATAAAGTTCTCTAAAACAAAGAAAAGAAATAATTTCTTAACTAATCAATAAATACTTAATGTAAATCAATAAAATTCTAGCCTACCTAATCAAATGATTTTATCTTTAGTATTATCTTTTTCAGGAAAAGTTTAATTAAATTCATCTATAACGAACATATTAAGCAATTATGTCATGACTTTTGTAACCCAAGCAATTTATTCTAATTAAATTAATTGTTAATCTCGATTAATTTTATGCAATATAAAGGCCCAAGAATTTGATTGTAGTTAGTATAATCTTTTATAGTGAATTTGATTTTTGGTATAATCATTTTGTATAAAACTTTTCTGAATCTAAAGATGGTAAAACTAGTATAGAAATATTTTCATTTTAACTTTCAGTATAATCAAAGAAAATTATAGCAATATACATTAATTATTTATCAACTGAATAGAGTTGGGCTATTAATTGAGATATTCTTCAGCTGTGCAAAAAGTAAATTTCATTTCTGAGTTAAATTTTCGTATTTAAGGATAGTCTTAAAGATATATAAGTATATATAAAATAAAAAATTATTGTTTTATCTTATCTATTTTACTTTCTGTTTTTATTTATAATAACTATCTTGAAATTCTTTTATTATATTCATTGCAATTATTTATGTAAGAAATTTTTTATGTTTAATATAATTGGACAACAGAAATATTATTTAAAACTTATTTTAAATAATCATAACAATAAAGGATTAAAGAAAATCTTATGGTTTTCTTATCTTTTTGTACACAAGGAAATATAAAATAAAAGGGCCTTATTTACTAACACTAGCAAGTATGAAAGAAATTTTAATATTTAAGTCTTTTGTCCATATAAATGAAAACTGTTTCTAACTAAGGCTAAATTGTATTAGATTTAAAGTTTGCTGAGTATGTGTGCAAATATATTGAGTTAATGTGGTGTAAAAGAGAATAATACTGTATTTTTTTATTCCTACTATTAGTTTGCTCAAAAACCTTTAATTGTTTATAAAATCTTTTTTATTCATCCAATCAAGTTTAAATAAATTTTATTGTGTTGGGAGTGCATGAAAATTGATGTTAATATATTTAGTTTAAAGATTAATTCATTAATTATCCATATATATAAAATTGAATGTCTTTCTGTGTGTACTCGATAGATTCAAAAACCATACATCCAATTGCAGTGAAAATTTGGGAAATTATTAGAATTTATTAAAATCCCTGGGAAGGTTTTTTGCAAATTTTTGTTAAAATCAGAGTTGAGGTTCTAGGTGCTCCCGAACAAATATTCCAAATTTCCCAATTTGACAGGTGAGTGTTACTTAAATTATTTACGTTCAATTTTTTTTTTAGTTTTATATGAGAGAAAAACTTAAGAAAAATGTATGAAATGAATTCCTAATTCCGAATTCAGAAAAAAGAAAAAACAACCTTACTAAATGGGAATGAATGAGAAATATAAGTAGGAATATACTTAAAAACAATTTTTTTTTATATTACTTGTTTGCAATAAAAATAATTCAGGACTAATTTAGGTTTTATTTAAAATTAAATTAAATACTTTATTTTCAATTATATAAAGCTCCACTTTGAGAAATCCAAATGGAGTCCTATTGAAATTGAAAAAAATTGAGCCATAAATTTTTGACCAAAATATTTTTTAAAGCAATATAAAAATCTATGCGAACCATAAATTACCATGTCCGAATTACAAAATTATGATATATTATTGCCAAGAAAAAATTTTGTTAACTTAATATTAATATCCGTAAAAGCTGATGCACGTTTACTATTTCACACTTTAATAAGTAAAATATTTGATTTATACAAGAAATAGGTGCTCAAGTTTTAAACATTCGTCCAAAATAGAAATTATTGACAAAAAATATAAAACAAATTTGACTAAATCCTTCGTAACACTTCGAGAGCAAAACATATCTTATCCTGTTGTATTTTTTTTTATAATTCCGAATAAATTCCTCTTCCGCTCCCCAATCGCGTGCATTGTGTTTGAACCTTAATTTTTGTTACAAAAAATCAAGTAATATCGTGGATGATTTTTAAGCAAAATTTTCATTGAATTTTATTTTATTTTATCAATTCTATTATTTTATATGACTATCAAATGTCATTTTTAGAATATTTGCTTGCCTTTTTTATTGCAATTTACTCGATTTCAGTTAAAAATTAAATTAAAAGTTAAAACACGTAGAAGTACATATATCTCAATATTTCGCATTTAGGAAGCGATCGGGTCTTGGTGTAGCAGTAGAATCTCTGGAGAGGATGGCTAAGATCTCCAGATCTTCAGTGAGATCTTTGGTCGTATACAGTATTTTTTCTGGGTTTTTCCATATATTTCATTCGACTTAATTTCGACTTAATATTTTTTTTATTGCAAATTGAACGTAATTATTAAAAAGTTCCATACGTTTTTAATAATTCACTTAGTTTATCGACGTAAAACGTTAAAATACTTCAGTTTTAGCGCTTGCTTGATACTACAATTTATTTCACATGACACATATGATCTAACCCAAGTAGAAATAGTTGACACATTAAAGACACAGCGATGTAGCGGGGCCTTAAAATGTTTCAAATATGACGCAATATTTTGTCGCTTTAACGTTGCAGTTACCTCTATGTTTCGAAACTAATGCAACACAAAGTGTGAAATGTGTCAGAATTGGGTCCGAATGTGATCATTGTACTGCCTGCGCCCTTCATTTTTACAATATTTATTTAAATTGCTTAAAAAAAAAAATTACAAAATTAGTAAAAAAATTGTAAATAGTATTTTAAGCTATTAAATGAGTATTTTTTGTCAAAATGTTTTTTTCTCATCAGAAATAAAGTACCAAATACCGTGAATTACATCCAAATTGTGTGATAGATCATTTGTCAGCAAGCGCGTAGTGTAGTACAGGTTTTAGTAACTGTGCGCCATTTGCATTTTAGTTAGCCTTTTTAAATTTCCTATAGTATATTGTTGTGGTTCTAAAAGGTCGTTCGTTTTTATTTTTACTATTTTCCATATTGTCAGCTTCAAATTAATACCCGGAAATATTCGAAAAGAATGAAAAATTACATTTAAGAAACAATTTTATAGTACTTTGACGATTGCTATCTTTTGACAGTTTGTGTCATTTTTGTAACATTTTAGATGCAAATCTTATCTGCTGATACTTTCTTTTTCTAAGACACAATGTAGACACAATGACGAAACTGCGACCACATTGCGTCAATATTGCTAACTTATTTATTTTCAAAAATTTTATCTGTGTTTAAGATGCAATTTGGTAACCACGACTTTGTTGCGACGACAACATGTGGAAAATGGTCACAAATGGTCACAAATTTCTTGTTGGGATCTTTGTTTCTATATTACCGTATTTTTAGTAGTTATGAGGAACATTTACACTTAGAAGTAAATTGAATGAGATAATAAAACTTTTTTAGAATAATGTAACTCTAAGCAAATTTTACAAGAAGCCCCATAGGAAGATTATCCTTCAAAAAAAGATAGATTATTTTCAAATTATTAACATTAAATATTAACTACTGCAGAATTTATATATTGTAAAGTTTTAACTTTTTAATAGTATTTTCTAAGAAATATTTGGGACAGGTGGGGTAAAACAATCAACCCTTGGGCTAAACTTTTCTTGAAGGTGGGTTCAGATAACATTATTTACCTAGCAATGTAATAATGTAATAATGTAATAATTGATTCTGTTTATGTTTTCTTATTAATATTAGTAATATTATTTTGTTTTAGTGCAATTTAATAGTTCTGAAAATGTATAATACTTAAAATATGAATTCAAAAAGTAAAACTTTTATCCTGATAGAAAAAACTTTGCTTATAGCCTATTACTTTTCTTTTATATATTCCTTAAGATTAAAGTTTTAGTTTGTATTGTATCATAAAAGTATATAAAGCATAGAATAAGCCAATAAACAGAATTTTTTTTGTGTTGCTTCCTTTATCAAAACAGATTAAATAGAAATTAAGTTTATTCATAAATATTTGTTGACCATAGAGAACTAAAAATACGGTAAAAATGTCCCAACTATTGACCATTGAACATGAATTGCTGAATTCCATTTGTTGGCACATTATACAATAATCAAATTTGTAAGCTCATTATAAGTATACAAAAAAATAAAAACAGCAAAAAATTAGGTCATTGAATTGATTACCGATGTTTTTGTAGAACATTTTAGATAAGTCAGAAATAAATAAACCTGGAAAAGTTCTCAATCAAGAATACTATAGAAAATACAAAAATTAGGGTATGACATTTGAAAAGACTTAGTTAAGATTATCTTAAGGGATAAAAAAAAAGGCGACTTCATCTATCATAAATTATATTTAACGGAAACTTAAGCATCATCATATGACATGAAGCTAACATGACATAATTTTTTGTTTATATTGTCAAATAAATACTATGAGTGACATATACTTATGTATGTAAATTAAGTTTATAATATTTTCTGCATTTCTTTAAGGATAATTAGAGTTTTTCAGTTAAATTAAAGTAATAATAATGAAGATTTAACCCAGTAAGTAACAAAAGTTATTTGAATAGGAAAGTTAAGACTCATTTAAAGAGCAATCATTTGACGGAAATATTTTTTTAAAATCAGGATTAATATTTTGTGTGAAAAATTAATACGAAATTTTTATAATATTTTAAATTTTCATGGTGTCTATAGATCTCATTGAGTGTGCAATGCATGTATGTGGTTTTGGCTTTAACAAATTTAATGAATTTTAAGTAAAAGAGTTTCAGAATGAAGCCAAGAAACTTAAAGTATCAGAAGGACAGTATGAATAAAAATTTGAATTTATTTTTGTTGTATGGAATAAATTTAATAAAATTGTATTTTGAAATATTTGAACAATTTTTTATTATTTTTTCAATGTGTGATTAGAAACCTCTACACAAACGTGCATAGAAAACCTTTTTTTGCTAATTTAACTTTAGTTTTATTCTTTTAAATATTTTGTATTGATTTTATATGTAAATACATATAATATTATTTATTACAAAGCTCTTGGTACAATTCTGCGGTGGGACTACGATATCGTTTTTCCTTACACGTCTTGTAGTGGAATCGTAAACAGCAAAATTTTCCCGCCTATATTTTATTTTTTGATTATGTAAACTCCAACATCTATCAAGCAAGGCTTGAGTACGTTAGTAATGATGTTATACATAAATTCTCTCATTTTTGACTCACCTTTGACAGTTGAGGTCAGTGATAGAACAATTTTGGCTCTCATTTGTTGTGGTAAAAAGGGTTCTTTAACAACCTCATATGCAATCTGGGATGGCTTGCAATTAGAAAAATTAAGAATGGGTTTCTATTAATGTACTTTAATATTGTAGATTGCATTCAGGTCAAATAAGCTTAGCTATTCTCAGTCATGATATGTAGCATATTTAACTTAAAAGATAAACAGAATAATATTTAAGGATAATGTTGTAATATTTTTGATAGAATAGATGTCTTTTAATGCTGCCGAGATGACGTTTTGGAAATGGGCATTAAAGGACTTTGCTGGATTGATTATTTTCATTAGTTTACCTTCATGTACTAGAAAATATTTGGCCAATAGTTTTTCATGCCTTTTGAAAAGTCATTTGCAAAATTTTTTTATGTTTGCATTTAAGAAATTTTTGTCAGCTATTTTAAGTTTCGGTTTTAAACCACGTTTTTGGTGTAATAATTACGTATATAATCATCAATATACAATGTATGTATTTTATGATTTTAATAAACATTTTTAAGAAATAAATTAAAAAGTTATGGACATTTTAGGAATCGTATATATTAATACACCGAAGTTTTTCTTGTGGTACTTGTGGTACTTAACCTTTATGCATAATTTTACTTTTATTAAATAGAAAAAGTTCTGTAATTCTTTAGAATGTATTTTTTTCTATTATTTCTACTTTTTGATAGTGTTAATAACAAAATAATAATAAATTATTTGATGTTAATGCTGCCATATATGCAATAGAATGAATACAAATCTTCTTATATTTAAAAGGCTTAAATTGTGGTTGATTTTACTTCAAAAATAGTACAAAGTGACAGTTTTGTAGGTAATTTTAACTTCTTGTAGTAGCTTTTACAAAATTTAAAGAGTTTGGGGAAATGCAAAACGGTAAAAAAAAATAAACTTTTTCAAAAAACATTAATTGCTGCCAAAATTGAGTCAAATGTCAAATGTCAAATATGTGCTAAGTCAATATTTAATTTTTTTTTAGAGCAAATTGTTACATTAAAGAGTTGTAAATATCCTTGTAGGCAAGGCAATAATTTTTTAGACATTTTGTTAGGTTTTCCAGATCCCAACTGTGGGAAACTGAATTTAAGATGTATCTTTTGCAAAGTGAAATGGCGGAAATTACGATGGAGATCGTAACAGATTTAAGCCATGTTATCACAAAGTTAAACCCACCTGCCCTTCTTCCTCACTTCTTACTTCTAATGCCATAAAGAAAAAAATTAAGCTAAATATCAATCTGTTTGACAATGGATCATTGAACAAACGTAGTTACTAAATTGTTATCACACTTGTAACAAATTTACTTACTGTAATATTGAGTTGAACTTTGCAAAAGAAACAAAATAAACACCGCAAAGTAAATAAAAAGAAATTGATTACCTCAAAACCACCAATAAATCTACAGAGAAAGTAGAAGCTAATATTGTAAGTAATCAAAATATTACACTATTTCTTGATGATCTTGACGTAATATCTAATAGCGGCCATAAAAACTTACAGTATCAATCCATAAAGTTACTTCTTAATAAAGCATTGGTTACCATTAAAATGATAAGTGCCTTTAAAAAGTAAACTATAGTCCCGTGGTAGTCACATTTGACATTTCGTTGTAAATAATGTTTAGTGATAGTTATGATTTTGTTGAAAGAAAAGAAAAAATCCATTTGTACCACATTTTACTACTACCACAGTTGAATTGTGGACAAAATTATTTTATTTCGAATATTCCTTCAATATTAACCCAAGGTGTGAATTTTATCGTGCATAAAATAAAATAAATTGCGCTTTTCAAAACTAAAATACGTTTACATTACCAGAAGATGTTTAATTGTAAAAGTTTTTCAAAAACTTGAATAGTAAATGTGTATATCAAGGTATCTAAATGGAAAAGGAAAATGCTTAAAATCTTAATAGCTTGAAATTAAATTATTACTGCTGCAACTGAAGTAGTCCTTGTACATTGCAAAAAATAAAAAATTGTTTATTTAAAGTATTTTACTCAATAAGGATCAAATAATTATATTAGGATAACAAAAATATTGAAAAATACTCAGTAGAACGATTGCAGATGAACGGGCGAAATAAAAATCAAACAGAAAACATTTAAGAAGTTGGAGTGTTGTTTAATATTAGGCTTGAATCTAAATGAAAGATTCTTAATTTCAGTCAACCAGAGTCGAAATTTTGAGCCAACTTTCATTCTCTTCAATCTCAACAATGAGAACTTTGGTATACTTTTGTATAGTTTGGTAAACTTTGAACCTCGTTTCATTCTCTTGGGCCTCTTGAATGCAAACTTATCACGTATTGGAGGTTAAGCAGGCTAATTCTAACTTCTTTCAAATTTGCTGAATTTGTATAATTTAGTTATCTTTTTCAAAAAATACAATACATTGTATTTGTGAAACAACACTTCATATGTTTCAGCAATAGATTCTTAAAATTGACTAAAAAACATCATGAATTTATTGATGTTAATATGTTTTGCTTTTTCTGGTGAGTAAGTAGAAAATATGCTAAGATCCGATCAAATATAGTTACCATACTTTTTCTAGCAGATTTTGAAATTTTTGATCAATTTAGAGGACTTTAACTGCCTAATTTCTACCTAATTTACAGTTAATTTGATCATCAATTATAATGGCAAATTTTTATTTTATATACGGTTAAATATTGCCTTAAAAATTTATATTTATTGTACTTAAAATACATCATTAAATCACAAAATCACATTGCTATTTTTTTGTCAATTGTAGAGAAACGTGGTACTCATTTTAAAAACAGCTTTACTATATATTTATGCAAAAATGATAAATATACTAGCTTTAAATGTCAACTATCTTTTGCATCTCAGCTTGATTACCAAATTATTCATTTTGTAAATATTCTTTGCTCCTACCTCATTCAGGTGATGAAATTATTCAACATCATTGGTATTTGTTTGAGCATATTTAAAGTAAGCAAAGATATACTCAATAAATTAGAGTTTAAAGAGTAGTTATTTAGTGAAGTTTGTGATATGATGATATTATTTCCTACTTAAAAACAGGAAGATAAATGAATATAAGGAATTGCTTTAAATAATTTTGTGTTTTTAATAGTAATAAATGTTACAACACTAAAATGATTACACTCACTGAATTTAATATGAGATGGTTATAAAATTTTATAAAAATGAAATAAAAATTTTAGTGGCTCCAGCACTAATCAACGTATTAGTTTATTAAAATATCTCATCAACTAATCTTAAGATTCATCATCTACTAAAAAAATCTTTTAAATGGATTTCAAGTATATTTCACTTATTTATTACCCTAATTGTTCATTGGTGGGTATACAAGAGCTATTTCCAGTATACTCCTTGGACTAAAATATTCATTGAAGAACTGAACTTTACTTTCTTTAAAATCGTTGCATTTTAAATTTAATATTTACAATAAAATAAAAAACCACCAAGAACTTTCATATTTTAAATTAATTACTTTACTCATAATAAAAAAAAAATACAAAGATTATTTTTCTGTGCTTCATAAATAGCATTTTAGCCTCAACTCAATTAGTATAAAACCACAAAACTGGACTTTATGAATAAATAATTCAATTTCAAAAGTACTTGTTTCCCTTTTTTTCTTGAAAATATTCATTCCGTCTATATTCATGCCTATAAGTTTTATATTAGAGACACAAAGGATCTTATTATTAAATTATTTACATAGAAGTTAAATAACTAAAAAACATTTTAACAATAAAGTTTTAGTTTGTTTTTTGTTTTTAAGTAGCAAAACAATTCTCTTCTTAAAATAAGAATCACTTTTGATGATGATCACATTAAACAGAAAATCATAGACGCCATATGTAACTAAAATTTAAAAAAATTTGCTTGAAATAATTCTAAAATTCTAGCATTCTAATATTAATTTATGAATTTTTTGGTTCAATATGTCCTATTTACTTGCCAGCTAACTTTAATAATTCTAAAAATTTCAGAAGTTCTTGTTAATAGCTATTATAAAAAAAAATATAAATGAAAAAATAGGGATCTATGAGCATACTTTAGAATTAATTTATTATTTTCAATTTCAATTGACCAAATTTAGATTTATAGTTTTCTTTATGGTTCAATTGAACCGAAAGGTTAAAAAATACCCAAAGGACTCGTTATTATTCTCTAATCGAAGTTGATAACATAAATTTATGATTAATAAAAATAATATTTATAGCTAAATATAATCAACTTTTTTCTATTAAATTGTTGTATTTAGAAGAGTAAAATTTAATATCTTACATTAAATTTAGTTTTACCTAATTTATTATTAATAAAAAGAATTTAATATTAATATTTTAAATTTTTTTGTTTATATTGGAACATAAGCAAAACTAAAAATTTCAAAAATAAAGTTTTCGATAAATATAATTTACTACTAATATACCTTTCTATATTTTTTATCGAACTTCTTTTTGATAAATTTTACTAAACAAATCCAAATTTATTTGATATATTTAGCACATTGTAACAAATTGCCACTTTAGTTAAAAACTTTACATAGATAGTAAGAGCCATAAGTCCTCTTAACATCCTATTTTTATTTTTAGCATCATCTAAGCACACAAAACTAGAATATTTTCATAAAAATAAGTTTTATTTATTTATTTATTTTTATTATTTTTATATATAATACCTAAATTAACATAACACTTAACACAATATTATAACTACTGTTAGCCTTAATTAAGGATACGTTTTATATTTTACGATATGAATTTCTTAATTTGTTAAAAACCCAAAAATACTTGAAATTAATACGTCCGTTCACATGAAATATTCGTAAGTAACTGAAACGTAAATGTTATTCACCTAGTGTTGAATAAAATTTGTTGTTGTTGTTTTTATTATTATTTTCTATCGTTTCCAGTTTTTCTTTAACCATAACTAAGATATCCTGATGACATATAACCAAAATTTTGGTACTATGATGTTATTTCCTGTTAGATATTCGCTCTCAAAGATTTTTCTTGGGGTATTTTAAGAAAAATTCAGGGGTTGTTTAGAGTATGCGCTTGTTTTTAAAGTGCAGTAAGGGTTAAAAGCTTTTCTTTTGTTGTGTTGTATATTAAGGGGAAATGATTTAATAAAAAAATTTTGTAAAGTTATTTTTCTTGAATTTTTGAAGAAGTTATTGGTATTCTTTTTAAAAATATGTATTTAAAATTAAAAGAGGATCAATAAAATATGCTCTTGACCTAAACATTAGTTGAAAATATTTTCAATTTTACATAGATTTGATTTGTAAGTTCAAATTGTTTCTTATTTTTAGTGGTTTTGATACTTCAAATGGATTATATAGATTCAAGATTTGAGAGATTATTTTTCCAAATCAATAAACTGAAGTAGATGTTAAAAGGCGTTGTATATTGGTTTTTGAGGACTCTTTTGTAGTATTTTAGCTGATTCAAACAATTTTGTTTTAATTATACTATAAAATTTATAGCTGTGACTATGATTTAGATGATGTTTGTTTTTCGGTTTTCTTATATAATACTAAAAATATTTTGTGTATGCTTCTAATTATTTCACATTCATTATTTTTATAATTTGAAACAATTTCAAAAAATCTTGCATGATAGTTATGCTTAAAATATGTTTTTAAAAATATGAACTAGAATTTTGATTTTATTGGGTAGTTTTTTAAGGAACATATGGGAAATATTTTCAATGGAAAATAATTTTAAGTTTATATTAATAACTTTTGCTATGACTGTTAAAGGTTGACTTTTTTTCTTTTTTTTTGCTTAGATTATTTTCTTTAGTGGATGTCTGTAGGTAATATTTCTATCTAGGCTCTAACTTATTGGCTTTAAATCAATTTGAATCTGATAAGACTTGGCATAAATGTTTTTAACCGATGCAGACCAAGCTGTGTCAATAGATTAAATTTACAGAAACCTTATTAGGTATTTCTGTTGAGTGCCAAGAATGATTAAGTTATGACGTAGGCAACTGTTAGTTATAATTATCACCTGGCAGAGCGGATGCGATTTTGATTCTTGGCTTTATAACGATTTATTATTTGTTTTATTTAATTAAATTTTTTTGGTTTTAAGTTTGTAAGTATAAGCTAGTTTTTGGAAGAAGAGATTGTACAATTTTTTCCTTTTCAGTTTCTATTTGAC
The DNA here is from genome assembly GCA_947359355.1 of Acrocera orbiculus. Taxonomy (NCBI): domain Eukaryota; kingdom Metazoa; phylum Arthropoda; class Insecta; order Diptera; family Acroceridae; genus Acrocera; species Acrocera orbiculus. Next base: position 8,499,233 of record OX375758.1, read on the forward strand.
TTTGTGGAAGAAATAAAAGTAAAGAGAAAAGACAAAACAATAAATAAATAAAATAAAAGGTAATTTATGTTGCTGCAGTTTAGTAGATACTAAAAGCTATATCAAATTTGAAGAAGAAATATTAAATTAGGTTTAGAATTAATTTATAATAAATGTGAATTGGGAAATTACAAGTTAACTTAATAAAACACAACACCTGCCAAATTCAGTCTTAAGGAATATGAAACCTTAAACAAACGTAAAGTCGTTTTATATATTTTCAATTTGAACAATAACATTTTATTAAGTATGTATTTTTACTTTTTTTTTATTAGAAATAAACTATTATAAAAACAAAGGCAACAAATATTGACAATTGATGGGATATGATGATAATTGCATATTTTTTAATCATTTTAAACCCTCCGTGGCAAGGCAATGTGTCACTATCTGATTTTATATATTTATTAAAAAGTTTTTCTTTCGTTATCGGTGTTAAAAAAATTATTGAAAATTAAATTTTTACCACAATGAGTTGTAAGTTGTCATCAAAGTAGCCCGTGAAACAATTTGGTTTGCCCTGGCCTCGTTTTAAATATCAGATTGTGTTATGTACTGTTGCCGGTATCAAAATTTGAAAGTAGTGCAATGCAAACCCGCAAAAAACAGAAAATTATAGTATTATTAAATATTATTTGCCCCTTTAAGTCTGTTTATTGCTATGGGCTTGAAATACCTATTTGAATTTTAACATGTACTTGATAAATAGATAAATATGTTACAAAATAATACAAATTTTATTTTATTGTGAATTAAATTGATTTTGTAATATTTGATGAAAAATTAGAGTACAATAAACAAAGGGGTGTGAGTATATTAAGTATAGTAATGTTAATACCGCAGGTATCCATGTGGATTACTTATTATCATCACCATAGCCATAGCGGATTGGTATAGCTAACAACATCTAGTTTTGTCTTGGTGAAACGGACACTTTTAAATTTTCTGTGAAGCTGAACTGAGCTAATTATGCTTCTAAATGTCTATAGAATCACTTCCAAAAATTCCATTCAAAGCTGAAATTTTGAAAATTTTTCATGGAAAAAATCAAGGCCAATCACCAGCCAATTTTTCAAATTTTAGTCAATTTTCTAAAAAAATATTCGAGCTAAAAAACCTATTCTCAATTAATTATAAAAAACTACTTTTTGCATAATTATGCTCATAAATGATTAATTAGGGTGGCTGAAAGCGGTTAAATCAAAAATTAAACTTGTCAATTGTATTCAAATTTATAAAGAAAGTTTATGAATAAAAAACTATCACTATTAGTGAGAAACAGAAACAAAAAATTAAATAAATGACATGTAAAAACACAAGTATTTTTGGAGCTTTGATAAACAACATCATTTTTCATTTTATTTAGTTTTCTATTGCAAGGTTTATGAAAGAAAGTGAGAAAAAAAAATTTAAGAAACATGCAACGATATCACATGAGCCCGATAGTAGCCATTTTTAGATTAAAAGCAGTTAAAAGTAAAACGGGGTTTCATACCCCTCTGAGAGGCGGAAATTTCACTGCATCTTGTTTGTCATCCTTTTTAAATAAGGGTGCAGTAAGCTTTATAGTGTATTTTGATTGAATACTAATAGTTCTAAACAGACCTGGCCTTGTATGATACTGTGCATAGAATAACCAACTTTCTTCATTTAATATACCCTTCCCCCACACGTCCCTAGCACAAAATATAGAAAGAAATTTTGTATGAAGAATCATGTAAATAGTTTGTTGTAATCTTGTATATAAATGCAGAATTTAAAAGCGTGTATACAGGAAAATTCAAGTATTTAGTTATAATTTACAGGTTATCCAAAAGAACAAACAAACAAATTTTAATCATACGCATAAAAAGAGGCAGTACAAATTTTTTTTTACCTTCGTGTTAAGTTTGAGCGCCATATGTGTATGCTAGGCATTGATTGGTTTACGACAGCTCATCCTACAACTACAGTGTATTTGCCTGTGCCAAAATTTGCCACAACCAAAATGAAAAGAAAGGAAAGTAAAAAAAAAATATCTTGCCTTCGTTGTCATTGCTTTTGACAAATTTGAACGCATTCAAATGACGGTCAAATGACTGCTGTAAAGAAACAAATGTATCTTAATATAAAAAGAGATTTTAGCCAATTTTTTTCGGGAAGTAAATAATAAAAAAAGTTGTAAATATTGAAAAATGGATTTTTTGTATATTACAGGAAAGCTCAATAAGTTACACTAACGTTGTATATGAGAAGTTCTAAACGAAATTTCAAAAATGGTAATTTGACCGTATATAGTAGGTGTAGTGTTACATTACTCATGGTATTAGGAAACATTAAATGTAGGCAAACTAATCACTGAATATCGTTATGTAAATTTTAGACATTCTTAAATACCCAACCTTAAAATGAACATTTAAATCTAAAAATGCTTTATTCATGTACCCTTTGATAATTTTTGATGTTAAATATTTTACGGCTATCAATATTAAACACACTCTTAAGATTTAAATTAGGTTCTCAGGTATCAAAAACTTATAAATAAAATATCAAAAAAATTACTGGATGAAATTTTAACAATTCCCATGGGTACACTTAATAAAATATTACTTTAAATTGGTTAAGACATTAAAGGAAAATTTACCCACAATCTAATTTTGGTTTTTTGATATTTTGCTATTCAAATTGGTTCAATTTCAGATAAAATATTTTATATCTATTCTAAAGTGATTCTGTTCAAGTAATTTGAAACCTCTGAGATTTATCACTTTTAGCTAGTAGAAATAAGGAAGGATCTACAAGTCATACAAAAACACGCGAAGATGAAGAACTAACATTAAAATGTGATGACCCAATAAATTCTAGACATGAAACTTAGCTTAAAAATTTATTACATTTGTTGAATTTTGCTCTTTTGAAATTGTTTTTGTTGTTGTTATTGTAATATTGGTGGTTATAAACGTACTGTTATAGTCAACATTTTCTAACAAAATTAATTTGACAGGGTCACTAAATTTAAGTAAACAATATTTATACTATCTCACGATTTAGATAATTAATTTAGTTTTGATTTATATGTTGAACATAATTAATTAGGATTTATTGTTATTTTCATAGATAATATTTATAGTTGTGTAGATTTTGTTAAAAAATTGTATTGAAATAAAGTTTAAAAAAAGAAAATTAATACACTCAAACCTGTTTTTTTATGGGATTTTTTTTTGCGCGGTATTTCAAAATTTTTATCACATTTGATGAAGTTACCAACAACAGAATGTAAGTAGGCTAGATGGGCTATATTGTTTTTCCATTTTTATTATATATCTCATATAGGCTTTTTGCTAGTTTTGAGTTTATACGGCTTCTAGGAGACACTACGGGACTTCATCAAAGTCAAAATTAATTCCTCTAGAAATCCATTAAAAATATTGAGCCTGGCCTAACTGCGTAATTAATAGAAGTGCATTCGAAAATGATAGATTGAGCCGATTGAAGATAGCCATCGCCTAGTTTCACGACGAGATTTTACCAGTGAAAGATCTCTAACTCAAAAAAACCTCGCTTGCGAGACCTGGATAAGTTAAATAAGACACAACACAGGGACATACCACACAAGTACAAAGGCTTCTGACGAACAAAGATATTTGTATGACCAAAGAACATTGAAAAAATATTGGCCGAAAGAAGATGTATTAATTTTTAAATTAGAGCATTTTTCACTAATCAAATTACCTTTTAACTTAGCGAAATAGAAGCAAAAAGTAACAAAGATTTCAGAACATTAAAGACAGAAATCGTTGAGCTAGCACATAAGCGGAGACGAGTTTAATATGAGCTTTCACTAAAAATGATCTTGCCAAAATGATTCAAAATGAACTCATAAGGGATGATAACCATGTAAATTACGTAACAACTATTACTGATAGGTAAAAAGAATAGCTGATGAAATCTATGCAGGAGTCTAAATTCGCTTCAAATTAGAATGTATGTAGTTTCCCTATAATCAATGACATAAAACTATTTTCTATAGCTACTCCTTAACTTTTCTACGTTATTTTTATGCATTTTCTTTTATGCTGATGAGTCAGCCGCATAACCACAGGTTTGAGTGTACATGCTTAAATGCTGAAATCTTATATTTCCGAATCAATGATTCGGCTCTTAGTTCCCATTTAAAGTTTATGGAAAGCACGAATAAGAGAGAAAATATCCAACATGTTGAATATTTTACTCACAAATGGTTCAGCCATATACTTTATATGCGATGAGAGAGCCGAATCATTGATTCACATTTATAGTGAATACCCTGCTTTAAACAGCTATGGTTAACTTTTCAAAAAATAAGTGTGTTAGCGGTTAAAATTATCTCTTACTATTTCTGGTCTACCTTAGCCGTGAGACTTTTTTCAAATCTTAAGCATCCATTCATACAATATCTACAATGAATAGAAACTTTAGAACTTTATTTAGAATTTTTTTTTGCTTTTTTTAAAAATATTTTTAGTTAAATGTCAACTCACTTAATAACAATCAAACTTAATTGATTAATAATTAAAACCTCTTTCTCTTTTTCTAAACAAAAGACCGCTTATATGCTATAAAGCCTTTCGTATAGTATAAACAATGTGTCTTATGCTCTTTTCTTTTCTTTTTCTTTTTTCTTTTCTTTTTAAAAATTTTACAATTGCACTAAAAAATTTTGTTGGTGTTGGAATTTTATGACATTCATTTGTTTTAATGATATTTTTAAGTGTTCAATATATAAATAATGGCGTTAATTTGTGTTTTTATTTACAAAAAATTTTAAATTTCGAATTATTGTTTAGATTTTATTAAATATAAATAAAGGAAAGGATATATAGCAACTGACTGTAAGATTACTTCATTGGTCAAGTAAGAAAGGGTCTACATAGGACAACTCACAGCAGAAACTCACAGTGAAACCGGTTATTTTTCATACAAAACTCACAGAATAGCTGTGAGTGAGTTTCGGCTATGAGTTTTTCTTTGTAGACCCACTCTAAGCTCACCATGCCTGTTACTCTTTTTATCTACTTGATTGTATTTTAAAAATTTGTTTCCACATTATTTAGTGGTCATATTATCCTGTGATTACTTAAGACTCCCTCAGTGGGATTCCACCATCGCTTTTGGTTGAAAATATCAATATCAATATTAAATGGTTCTTGTTTTCTCCGCTCTTATTTGCCAAACTAACTAAAACGTCAGTGCTTTGTAAAAACTTAAAAAAAAGGACACTCACAATAATGCTTTCGCTTGACTTTAAGAAAAACAAATTTTCAAAATAAAAGCAAATATCTATTTTTTTGTTTTTTTTTATTTAAACAAAAGAAAAAAATTGCAAACTTTTCAAATTTAAAGTAGGCAATTTATTTTTTGATTCAATATTTTGCTTTCTTTAGTTTTCTTTATTTGACAGAAATTTCCAAATAGTTTCAATTTGAAATTTAAATGGAAAAATATAAGAAGAATTTGAAGTAAATGTTTTAAGGATTTTATAAATAATTAATATTTATGTTTACTTAATTAGGTATGGTGAAGATGATGGATTTGATCCTCATGATTACAGAGAAGATAAAAACAGAATCAGGTAATTTTTGTTCATTCTTTGAAAAAATTTTATTGTATTTTTCTTTAGTAATGCAGCCGCCCTAACACATATTTTAAAAGGAGCAATTGGAACAGGCGTTTTAGCTATTCCTCAAGGTTTAAAAAATGCTGGATATGTTTCTGGAGTGTTAATGATATTTTTTATGGGCTTTTTGTGTACATACAGTATACATATTTTGGTAAATAATTTTCTTTTTATTTAAGAAATATTGTTGGTAAAATTTTTCTTGAAATGAGAATTCATTTTAAACTTCTAACACAAAAGCTTTATTATGAAAACAATAAAAAAATTATATTTTTTAAAGCTTAAGTATTTTTGAAACGATTGACAAAAATGGCAAACGCTTAGATTTGAAAACTACAGGAGAAAGCCTCAAAATATTAAAAAATCATATTTCAATGATATCTTGGGTGTCCAATCTCGAAAATTTTTTGTTACACTGTTAATGCGGCTCTTTGCTGAGGCGAAAGTGGTTAAAGAAGTTATAACAACATTAAAGTATAAATGATTACTTCTCACACCATTTTTATATGTCGTTAAGTCATTTATTTGTAAAATTTTGGCTTAGCCAGAAATTATTTTTCGGGAAAAACTAACTCTCTTCGACGGAATGTCTTGGATTATATTTTTTCCTTGCTAATAATGCGTTCTACTGTATTCCACTTTCAGAGTGTTGCAAAGACTATTTTGGTTTTTCAACCGTTAACATGTCTGTCCAAGTTACACATCTTACACTACGTGATCATGTTTTTCCAAGGATTCATAACACTTCAGGATCAAAATATAAGCACGGTTTACCATGTGTCGTATATGTGGCTCGTAGGGAGCCTGCTATATGCAGTTATTGCGATAGAATTTAGAGGGTTGGTTCACTGACATACTGGTTGATTCTTGATACTATTGTAAAATGAACACTTTGATAATATTGAAAAGATAGGAAGAAAAATGATGTCATGGTCCTAAGGCCTGTAATATTAAAAGCAGCAAACACTTGCAAAATATGGCAAATATTACTGGAAAATCCTTTTTTTCTACAGAACTATTTAAGTGTTTTCACCTAAATATTTTTTTTTACAAAATTTAAGAAAAAGTATTCGAATTTCCTATCGTAACATAACCTATAAATTTTCATAAATTTAAATGTCAAAGCGTAGCTCTCTGAAATTAACACAAACAATTATAGAATTAATCCACACTATTTTAGAGCATAAATTTTACACTATGTACTTATACGAGTGGTAGGAGGCAAGCAAGTTTTGACGTCAAATGGAAAAAATAGTCCTATAAGGCCGCCTGCAGAGTGCTGGCTTACAGCCGAGCTGAGGCCGATTCCGATACCGAAGACTATAAAGTAAATCAATAGGAATATGCTTAAAGTGCAAGCCTATCAAATATTAGACTATCGCAATGGGAATCGGTGTCAGCTTGGCTGTAAGCCGGCACTCTGTAGGCAGCCTAAAGCAGGGTATTCACTATAAATGTGAATCAATGATTTGGCTCTCTCAGCCCATATAAAGTATATGGCTGAATCATTTGTGAGTAAAATATTCAACGTGTTGGATATTTTATCTCTTATTCGTGCTTTCCATAAACTTTAAATGGGAACTAAGAGCCGAATCATTGATTCGGAAATATAGTGAATACCCCGCTTAAGGTATTCTGCCTTACACGTCAATCCAGCACATAGTCAAATAATGACCAAGCTTGTGAATTTTAACGCCATAAGTTTTGTTATTTTGTAAGCCAATCTTTTGGAGAACTAAGTCTGGTAAACAGTCTTTACTGCATTTCACCGATTTACAGAACAAAAACGATTATTTTAACTATACAATATTATTGAATATTTATTAAAATTTTGTTTAAGATTATTGGTAAATGAGTGTTGAGCTCCTAAATATATCCTAGTATTATCCTTTCTTTTAAAAAAAAACTAATTTGTATCTTATATTTCCCAGGTAAAAGCACAATATGTTCTTTGTAAAAGGCATAAAATTGGATATTTAACTTTTTCACGATCAATTTATGTTGGATTGAATGAAGGTCCTGAGTTTTTACGGTTTCTAGCCCGAGCGCTTGAGTAAGTTTTTTCATTAAATATCTTCAATTTAATTTTGTTTTCTTTTTCATTTCAGGTTCATGGTAGAATTCTGTATATTCATGAATCAGTCTGGCGTATGCATTGTTTACTGTACATTTATTGCAAAAAATATAAAAAATGTAGTTGACGAATATTTCAAGATAATCGATGTTAGAATTTATATAGCAATACAATTCATTCCATTATTTTTATTGTGCTGTATTCAGAGTTACAAAATTTTGGCACCTTTCTCAACATTTGCTAATATTGTTATGTTTACTGGTGAGTATTTTATTAATTAATTTTCAGTTTTGTATATTAAATCTCTCTTAACTTTTTAACATACTTAGTTTTGGTAAGTTTCATTTAGAGATAGCAGTCAATATATAGTTGGATATAACCGCATTCAAAAATGGTTATGAAAACGCTGTAAAATTGTTAAATCTCTAGAAAATATTATGTAAGCCCAAACTATATTAGTTCTACTTATTTTGTCAAATGAGAGATGCTATCAGTCTTATTCAGAACAAATATTAATACACATCAAATTCCTTAGCGCAGTTTTTTAATTAGTTCAGTTGTAATTGTGGTGATAGTATATGATCCGTGTTTCTGATTTTGACTTACGCTTGTGTCTGTTACATGACTATTTTAAAATTGTTGTACATATTTAGAAACATTCAAGTGTATTTTTATGTGATTGCTGATAGGGAATTCCTATTTTTGAGTGATTACTGGTAAAATTTGGTCCCATCATTTTTTTATTCACTTAGAAAATAAGCCAACAAAAATTGTAGTATTAAAGGAGTTCCACCTCATAATAGAAAAGTTTGAAATCGAGCTAGTTTTCAGAAGTAAGTTAAAACTCAGAAAATAAAGACCCAACTCGACTATTTTGCAAAGATATAAAAGCAATATTTTATAACATTTTACCGGAAATTGAAGTAGCGGCAGAAAATATAAAAAGTTTACATAGTTAAAATATTAATTCAGAAAATTATAGAAATTGAATACTCGTGAAAATAAATTATGTAAATATTTATTAAATATTGAGACTGGATGATTCTGGCCAAAATTTTAATTACTGTCCCAATGACTCATCTCAGATCAAAACAGATTTTATTAATAATTTATTAAACAGAATTAAAATTTAATTAAGAGTATTAGAAAAAAATTAGGAATTAATTAAAAACAACATAAGATCCTTGTTAATAGTTAAGTGTTTGATACCTTTAACATTAATAAAATATTGAAAATGTATAGACCCTATTTTCCTTAATACGTGGTAATCCTGGCTTTTATTGTTTGTACAGAATTCTTCTAGAGAGATAAATCAGACAAACATTGGTGTTTCCCTTTTCTTTAATAACATAAAAAAGATAATCTCCAATAAGATGTCATCGATTTGGAAAGGTAAAACAAGCAACCAACTGGGTACATGAACTTAATGAGAAAGTTTATAGACATCCCCATCGCTGGCTCCACACCAATTAGTAGCCAAAAGTATTAATTTCTAGGGGCTTAAAGGCCGAGAAGAAAAGTTAATCCAACAAACATCACGAGTATTTCATCAAGAACTTGAATCCGTGACCCGGTATCAAACAGTCACCCTGAAGAGACCGTTAAAGGATCCCACAAGACCAAAGAGTTCAGGTCAATTCCTCGATGAAGATCACTCAACTTTACGAGGAAATTCTCATCAACACAGACAATTCAATTTCCATTTTTTTGTAGCCCTGCTAACAATTCATCATAATTTCATATAATATTAATTTTTCTTCTTTTTTTGCAGCAATCATTTGGATGATGTATTATGTTGTTCAAGATTTACCATCAATTAGCACCATTAAACCTTTTGCGTCTTTTCAAACAAGTCCTTTATTTTTTGGCACAATTCTTTTTAGTTATGGTGCCATTGCTGTTGTAAGTATTTACGTGTATATTTATAACGTCAAAAAATTATTTTTATTTTTGTTTTAAGATAATATCACTTGAAGGAAAAATGAAAAAACCAAAAGATTTCGGTGGATATTTTGGTGTTTTAAATATTGGGTTGGGTATTATAACTTCTATTTACGCTATAGTTGGATTTTTAGGATATCTTAAGTACAATGATGGTATTCAAAGTACCTTGTCTTTAAGCATTCCTCAAGAAGAAATGTAAGTATTAAGTGGCTCCCAAAATTATTTGTTAATTAATAAGCTGAATAGTGTAAAACGTTTAATTTTGCAAAAATGTATACCGATAAAAACAATACGTTCGGGAGATGTGTTATATTCTCGGATTGAAGTAAGTTTAACATTTTAAGGTCTGATGGACGTAAGTTTATGTGTTGACAAGGGGAGGGGAGAATATGAATAATATTGAAAGCCATTCTATATGAATAATCCTTGTTTTTTTACAAAATCGATTTTTGAGTCTCAAGACTTGCTTTTGCTCTTTTGAAATGTGATCTAAAATTGATAAAAACGATTTTATATCGTCAGCTACTGTGTCTTAAGTAATTTTTTAGACCTTTAAATTCCTGTTGATCTTTTTGCTTTCTATTTGGAAAGAACGACGACTTCAAAGCAACTTGTTTTCTATTTTGAAATTTCATTTATATACATTCATTTGATTATGTAATCTTTCAGTGGAGCTCAATTTGTAAAATTGGCTTTAGCAGTGGATATTTTTATCTCTTATGCACTTCAAGGTTTTGTAGCATTTGAAACGATATGGAACCGAATCATACCTGAAAATCTAAAACAGGAATCAAAAGCTTATTCTATCCAAATTGGAGTACGATTTATTTTCGTAATAGTAACAAGTAAATTTATTTTACAACATAATCAAATAATTTTTTATTTATTTAAATTTACAGCTGCAATTGCTATTGCTGTCCCTTTATTGGGTTTATTCATATCATTAATAGGTGCAGTATTCTTATCATTTTTGGCTCTAATATTTCCCCCTCTATTGGAATTTTGTGTACGTTGGCCTGATGATTTTGGTAAATACAAAGGGCATATGTATAAGGATATATTTATGTTTCTATTCGGTTTTGTTGTCTGTATGGTTGGAACTTATTGTAGCTTACGTGATATAATAGCACATTTCCAAGAATGAAAAACAGCTAATTAAAATTGTATTTGAATAAATGAAACTATTTTTGACTAAATTTGCTTTATTGAGTATATATTAAAAATTTTATTGCCATTTTTCTTAATACTTTAAACTTTGAATTTTTAATTTTATTAGACTGTTCTATTTTTATTACTTTCGTTTGGGTTCATGCATATTTCATGTTACATTTGTAACATTTTTCCTATGAAAATCTAATGAAATATCATATTTCTGTGAATGAAAAAAAATTAAACTTATATTTTATTAGTTTTGGAATTAGTTTAAATTGTTGCAATATTTACATTTATTGCCAGATTTAGCTCTTTTTGACTTCTGCGTGTTTTTACATTTTAAACAGTTCAAAGAGAAACAATTTTAATGAGAAAATAAAATATCAGTCAGGGAAACTTATTTTACAAAAACTTTAAACAGCTTTGGAGAAATTGAAAAAAAAACTTAAATTAAAATACTACCTAAATTCAAAGAAGCCTTCGATTAAAGTGAACATCCCATTGAAAATAAGGATTTCATTTTTGCCAAAATTGTGCTTAAGATTTTTTTCATAAATCAAGATAAAATGTGTCCTCTTTCTTCTAGCAAAAATTCTTTCTGTAGGTAAAATATTTTATATCCTTTATTCTTTTTTCTCAAAGTAATATTCTTTAAGGTATTGTATTTTATATTAGCTAGGATATCTTTTTTTTTTACTGTACATTAGAGATACACAAAGATTACATTCACAAAAGTTGTAATCCTCTAGTTACCAATTTATCAACAACAAAAAGTAATCCTGATTAAAGCAAATACTACTTAAAAACTTCAAAAGTTTCCTTAATATATTTAACTTTAGTTTAAATGCAACAAAAAATATCTCAATAGAATATTTTCTAATTATTTTTCTAAAAAAAAAAAAAAAATGTTATTTGTATTTAGAATTAGGGACAAAACAATTTAGATTTTAACAAAAGAAAAATATATCACTGTCTAATATTTGATTTGAAGAAATACTTTAAGGTTATTTTTCAATAAACACAAAACACATAAAAATTTGGACATTAATTTATTTGTCTAATGGGACTTAATGTAAGTTACAAGCTTTGATTTATATTTTAGTATCCTTTAAATGAATACAAATCTTTTAACAAAGGCTTAGGATTAAACTGAGTATTAAGGAGTTACATTCAGGAGATAATATACCGTTGGCTGATTTTGAATATATATATCCCTAAATGACTATATCAGGATTTTATAGCAAGAAAATTAATTTAATTTAACGAAGCTAAGAAAATTAATTTAATTTAACGAAGCTAAGAAACTTTTTATTATAAAGTTTTTGCCTATATATTTTATTTTATTTATCTAAAGGATATATTTGATTCCTATTTAAGCTAGAAAAAAAAGGACTAAAATTGTTTATTTTGTATTTTGTTAAACTTAAATATTACAATGTGTGCTGATTTATATTTTGTCTCTTACGATATTGTCTAAAAGGAACTAATATCTTGATTTTAGTATTTTCAATTTTATTTTTATTACCAAAAGTTCAAACAATTTTGGTGCAGTCATTTTATTTATAAAAGAAAACTGATATATATTTAGGTGTTTTTAAAAATTTAAATTTTTTTAAGAAAAACAATTTTCGAGTTCACGGTTACACATTTTTGCCCACTATTTCTGTTATGCTTATTTTGGTTTTGAATCATTTCTGTGATCTTGTTTTCGAAGATGCATTATTTTATTGATGTTCTTCATCCGCGGAAGTTATTTCTTCATCTAATAAAACGAAACTTATTTTACTGTATTATCGTGAATATTTCTGTTAAGTAAAATATATAGCAAAATTTTAAAATTCAAAGATTCTTCTATATTACTGATTAGCAAAAATGCTCGCATTAAAATCTCAGTGATTTTTAACATTACTTAAGAATTTTGTCTTAAATTCTGAGATTCCTGTAAGTTGTAAGTAATTTATTTGTTAAGTAAGTTTTTCTCAAAAAATTAGATAAGTCAGTTCCAAAATAAACGCGTTATTTAATATATACATTCCTTTTTATACACTATTGTGAGAAAGTAATAGTTTAACTTCTAAACAAATTTTATCCAAAAAACTAAAAAAAAAAAACAGATACTCACAAAAGATAAATAAATAGAAAAACATTCAACAGTGTCCTTCGTGATAGATTATTCAAATACTCAAAACAAACAACAACAAAAATCAAAATATATTAATTAATTATCAAGAAAAGTATATTTGAAAATTATTTTAATTAAAAGTACAACAAATTTTTGTTTGCCATATCTAACTTCCTAAAACCAAAAAGTTTATCTAAGTATGTAAAACTGAGTAAGTATATACAAACTGGAAAATTACTTTGTGGCCTATTGAAAATGTGGTAACAATCAGCAACTTCTTTAAAAAGTAATATTTTCAGTATAGTTTTAAAGTTGTAACAAATTTTATAGTGAAACAGATAAAAAGGAAAATTAATTATGAAATTCAACTAAAATCATTTAAATAACTAAACAAAATTTAAGAACACTTAACTTAATTTACCTTTCTCATTCATGATTTATTTATAAATGTTAATTAATTAATAAAACAATGAGTTTAAATATGGGGTTAATTAAATTAGTATTGGTACCACAATAAAATTATAAAATGTCTTTGAATTAATTTTTAAACGTAATTCTTTTTGATCCTTACTTTCAAACCTTTATAAGTGTAAATATTTGTTAAAATTGTCTATTATTACTTTAGCAATCAAATTGTTTTTCTGTTTTTCTTTTTATCTCAGTACTATAGTAAATTCAATTTCATTTATTTACAAAAAAAAACTTTAAATACATTCATAGAAAACAATCTTTTCAATAGCTTTCATTGTATTAAAATTGTTTATGTATACTTTTTAGATTTATCGCTTTATTTTGAGTGCCAAAAGTTGTTCAAAAATTTTACATTCCGCCAGAAAGGCACTTTTAGTTTAACATTTATACACTTTTATTTTTATCCTTTTGAAAAAGAAGCAATAAAAAGAAAGTAAAGGATATAATGATATTCGTCTTATCTTCAGAAGATTTTTTTTTTTTTTCTTTAATTTTTTGTTGTTTTTCCTTATTTACCAAAAACTAAGATAACATAATTTATTCGATTTTCTGTTTACCTCTTGGTTAACTGTAAATTACTGAATTAGATACGCATTAGTAAATTTTCATCATAATACCGGAAAATGGGGTACATATAAAGTTGTTTATTTCCTTATTAGATAGCATTAAAACGCGTAATTTTCTGGTATAATGAACTTAACGCTAGATTATTATTTGTAATTTATTGTTGGTATTTGTTATTGCTTTATATGTAGAACGTGTTTAACTTTTTTACAGTATGTGACATGTTTCTAATGAACAATTAATGTACTAAAATAGTAATAAAATTTTATAACTATATATATAAATAGTTATATTATATGTCGAAAAGTATGCAATTAAGAAACAGTTTTTTTTATATATATAAAGAATAATAAAAGTAAAAGTAAAAGTTTAACAAGTTAATAAATATTTTATGATTTATTAAAATTACTAAGGATTAAGTAAGTCTTTTAAAACAGGATATTTTGTGTTTTTTTAAATGTATATTAAACAATTTTTGACAGTAATAACATTTGATATCAGCTGGAAAATTGATTTTCTATTTGATATTTGTAAACATAATTTAAAGTAATCCTGATTTATTTTAGTTTTATATAATAAATACAGATAAGCATTTTATTAAATATAAAAAGGGAAATTTTGAAAAAATAACTGATGTTATATGTTTGCTAAGATTTTTAGTACACATTTTTCTATATGATTTGAAAATTTTTTTTGAGTCCTTGTATTTATTATAATTTAAAGAATAATATAAAATTTGCTTTATTGAGCATAGGTAAAAAAAAATAAATAAAACTGAAAAGCTGATATTATATACTAAAATCACAGATATAATATTTATTATTTATGAGTCATATGTGTTATAAAAATATATTTTTGCTTATTGGAGCAAATATAATAAACATATGTATGTCTATGAATTGGCGACAGTATTTTTGCTATCTCCATATATCTATATACTTATATGCTATATATACTATTCAATTCTTATACCCAGCAAACATATAGTTGCGTCTGTAATACAGTAGCTGCTACTTTAGCGCAGCTGTCACTTTGGTCTGCGTTAGGTTTATAGCTTGTCATACGATAGTTCCTTAAGCTATTAAGTGGCACCTTATACTCTCAAAATGGTTTAACAAAGATCCCAACATTTTTATTAAAGGTTTCTCGAGCCGAATATTTTCAGTCTTCTTTTAGTTTCTGCGACCTGAAAAAATTATGCGAATTTTTGTATACTTTGAACCACCCTTCGTGCTAAGCCACTTCTTAATATTGAAGGTTATAGAGGCCAAAGGCAGTTAATTTACATTAGTATACTCTCGGTTATTTAAAATCCTCTCATGTAAAGCAGAAAGTATTATTTTCAATTTATTTTAAAAATGAGTTCATATTATCTTTTAAAATTACAACTAATTAGAAATATTCCCCCATTATTGCAGTGAAAATATTGATTAGATTAGTTTAATTAGCAACCAAAAATGCAAAATACTAGATAAACAGCAAAACTTTTTTAATTATTTCAGTACAAGAAATTTATACTGATACTATGAATAATGTACGATTTTTCAATATATTATTCAAATTTTTAATAATTTTAAAACTTATTTTATGAATAATTTTTGATGTCTTTGCTAAAAATGACCAAGCTTTTGAATTTAGTTTAACTTTAATATTTATGTATGATAATGTTGGAACTATAGATGTTAAATAAATCCCAAATCTTTTTGACTAAAAGCTTAAACAAAATGATGAAAAATCAAGATTGGCTGAGGGAATGAGTTATTCTAGTGTAGAAGAACAAAAAAGTTAACAATATTAATCTGTCAAGCAATTAAAACGAGCCAATCCATTGATATTTTTATAAAATATAAAATATAAAATCGTTAATTTTCTAACCAAGTTTTTGAATTTATACATTCTCCATTAGATGCCAACGTATGAACTACGATTAAGAATTTGTTATGTGACCATATGTTTTTATGCAGGGGTCCATACCCCTGGAGGACCAAACATAGGCACGATATACCAGGTGTCGTTAATGTGGCTGTCGTAGCGAGCTCGCTAGCCGGCTATAGCGGTAGAATTCAAGGGGTGGTTCTTGCCACAGACACACTGGACATAATCTCGCTACTTTAAAGTGAAAATTTCAAAGAAAAGAGCGCTAGGCTCGAATTAATAGGGGACTGCATGCCGCAGAAAGAGAAAAAAAAAAAGCTAAACAGTAGAAAAGGGAATTCGAGACAAAGGAGTTAAGCCCCTTTGCTCGTCCATCCCATGATTGGGCCGGCTGACCTGAAAACAATATCAAAAAAAAATATACGGGAAGTGGGATTAGGACATCTTAAGATAAAAAAATTATTCAAACATTATTACCATATTTATTAATTCCAAAAAAAAATTAAAAAATATTTTTATGAGTAAAACATGTGTTATGGCCCTATAAACTAGACAAAACTTGAGAATCTTCTTAATAATAAAAAAAAAAAAAAAATCCATTTCATTCAATAAAATTTATACATGCCTATATGTAGAAAAATTAAATTGAAATAAAAAAAGAAACAATCTTAAAATTAATAGTAATTAAAAAAAATTTTAAATATATATATATATATAAACCCAAAAGCTACTTTTAATTATTCCCTAGATATAAACAGAAATCAATTCCTTGTAAATTTAAGCCTTAAATACATAAAAAAAAAACCCAAAATCGATATATAGTCCAAAGCAATCATAAAAAAATAAAAGAAAAACTATTCTTCCTTATAAAAACTTACATGACTGTTTTTTTTTTTTCTTTTCCTCGAAGTCTGATGGGCCCAGCAAACCCTTTCTGAAAGAACTTCTACAAAAAAATAATTTAAAACCTATGATGAAATTTTCCTCCGGAATTCTGAAAGCTACATATGTTTTGAAATATAATTTCTGTTTATTGAACAATATGTTATGTGTATATAAACATATATATATAAGACTTAACTTCTTCTACTTCTAAATTGTTACTAATATAATATTTCAAAAAAAAATAGTATAAATTCACAACCAATACATCTTCTTCAACATCGTATCCGGTGTTCCAATTTCTAGCTTCTTCTCCCCCTTTTTTTTTTTTTCAACTTCAAAACGAAAGAACGGTCTTTGAATATAAATAAAAAAATCTGTTACCTTGAAATATTAGAGGGTTATGTCGTCCTCTTTCTTTTAATTAATTTTTTTTTCTTCTCTATTATTTCCTTTCTTATTCATATGAATATTCGATTTGGAATCCCGCTATTCTGATCCATTTTCTTTCTTCACAATTCCTAACTATGTGTTTTTTTTTCTTTTATGCTTATGAAAAAAACGTGTACAAAATCAACTGCCATTTGAACCGTTCCTTTGCTAAGGATCATATAATATTTTTTTTTGTATAAAAAGCAATGTAGCTATACATTTATTTATTAATTTATATAAGTTTATGTTCTTAATATGAATTATTTTCACTTAAAAGTTAATTAATTTTAAACCCCCCCACGGAATTCAACCATGGCAAAATTTTATTCACTATAGTTATAAGTTTTTTTTTTTTCCCATAAGTTTTTCGTATCACCACAATAGCCATTTAATTTTTTTTTCTAATTCTCACGTTGATTCATAAAAATATTTAAGCAATAATTAACGCGAAATTTTCACTTTTCCTTTTTTTTTTTTTTAATACAAAAATACATTTTTTTTTTTTTTTTTTTGTTAAACTTCAAAAAAAATATGACAAGGGCTCTGCCCTGTTTTAAACTCTGACGCCGACTGCCTGCATTTCAATCGCAATCACATTACCAGATTGGTGATAGCGGTAAGCCTACCGGCTTTTCCCAGTCAACCAACCTGCCACTTGGTTTGTTAACAAGTTGATTGACCGAGGAAACCGATAATTTCACCGCTATCGTTTTCTGATTGCAATTGAAATGCAGTCAGAAACAATTTTTAAGATTTTATATATTTTTTCTTTTTCTATATTTAATTTAAAAAAAAATAAAATAAAATAAAACTAAGGCAGGTGTCCGTTACAAAACAGGTACCCTTTCGTTCCATCTCTCGCCAAGTTGGAACGGAAGGGTAGCTGGAGGGCTCCTGCATTCATTTAAATTTGGTTTTCTAAGTTTACGTAAGATTTCTAAATTTCAAAAAAAAAATCCTTCTAAGAAGGTATACAAGATTCACTTTCTCCGAATTTTTAATAATACCACATGGACATCACAAAGTAAAAATAATGTCTCTCGACGGTTAAGATACCCATACTTTGCTAAGCGGCTACACATTTAGTCTCAAATACAATAAATTGCTTTTATAAAATTTAAAAATTTATCACAATTAGCTGCAATTACTAATTACGTTTTGGATGTACAAAGTTCACTTGCAGCAAAGCCTCAAATAGCTTTAGGATTTAATTCGCTTAATTCACACCTTCATCAAATTGAACGTGATATGAAAGAAAAACAAGCCATTATGTTCATACTTTTCTATTTAAAGAATTTACTTTTTTTTTTTTTTTTTTTTTTTTTAAATTTTAATAAAACGTTGGCTTGTTATTTTGACCTAAAAACGAAGTCAACGGTCAACTGTCTCTTCTCGCCCATCGGCGCTCTACACGTGTGGCCCGACCCACGACCCTGAGATTAAGCTAAATAGATGTGAAATGGGAGAAAAGAGGAAGAGAGAGTATTTTGTGATTATAATATTTGTAACAGTACTATTTACACCGAGGCTGAAAGGGAACAAAAGAGACATGTATATCCCTCATGGCGTGCGAAATATTAACATATGTTATCAGGGAAGTGTCACCGTCATGTTCTTTTATTGCTTGATATCCTTTGCGTGGTATACGCCCAGCTTACGCCCCTGGAGATCTTCCAGCTCATAGAGGGAGTTGCCTACGCTTTTCACAATCCGTGCTTTTAAGAATTTCTTGGCCAATTTGGCATTGTAGCAATCCTTAAAAACACTTTGCGAAAAGTTCCTCCTATAAACCTCTTGTCCAGGTCGAAAGTTTATTTTTCTGGTACGGAGGTTATAGGATTGGGCACTCTGGTCGTAAGCTGCGCGTATATTTTCTCGGGCTTTATCGCGGCCCAGAAGCATTCTATCTGACTCACACACGTCCACCCTATTCTCTCCTTTCAAATCATCCATCTTCCGGAGGAGTTGATAGACCGATCCATGACTGATCATAGGCTGACCACACAAAAGCTGGTAAGGGGAATGGCCTGTTGCCGAATGGACCGCGCTCCTAAGAGCAAATGCTATATGGCTTAAATGAAGGTCCCATTCCCTGTGGTCGTCCTTAATATAGGCTCTAATCGCAGCCAGGATCGATCTATTAACTCTCTCTGATGCGTTAATTTGCGGAGAGTAATAGGCCGTACGAATGTGTTGGACCCCATATTTATTCAGCAGAACGCTGAATTCTTTGGCACAAAACTGAGGTCCATTGTCCGATAAAATGCTCTCTGGCACCCCGAATGTGTGGAAAACCTCACATTCCAAAAATTTTACAATGTTGCCTACTGCAAATTTCTTTACAGCATGCAACAATGGGAACTTAGTGAGGTGGTCCAGAACAATCAGGATGCCTATGTTTCCCCCCTTGGTTCGAGGATATGGCCCAAGAAGGTCAACATAGAGCCTTTGAAAAGGTCTGTATGATGGGGCTAATTGTCCCATAGCAGGGCGTAGGGCATGGTTGGGAGCCTTGGTTTCTTTGCAAACTTCGCACGAAGCGACGGCTTTTCGGACTTGGGAAGACATGTTCGGCCAGTAAAAAAATTGCCGTAGTCTCGCTAATGTCTTCCCAATTCCACCGTGAGCTGCCATAGGAGGATGATGTGCACTAGATATCAGCTCGTCCGTCAGCTCCGTTGGAACCCAAAGCTTCCAGGCTGCATCGGTCTGATCGAGGTCACCAGTTCGTGGCTCCATCCGCCTGTACACATACCCATCAGAGATGTGCAAATCTGGAAGTCTTGACGAATTCTGTAGGATCGTTTCCTTGAGCTCCTCATATTTACCTGAAGAGAAATATGGGGAGTTCAAGTCGATCCCACAACTCGCCCCTTCCAGCTCTGCCACCTCCGAAGAATAAACTCGTGACAGTGCGTCTGGCACCACGTTCTGACTTCCCTTTCGATGCTCTATGTCGAAATCGAAAGCCTGTAGCTTTAAGCTCCAACGAGCCAACCGGCCACCAAGGTCTTTCTGTCCCATTAGCCATTTCAGACTTGCATGGTCAGTCACAATGGTAAAACTATGACCTTCCACATAAGCCCGAAATTTCTTCACACTCAACACAGCTGCATAGCATTCCAGTTCAGTTATGCTATAGTTGCGTTGAGCGGAATTGAGCTTCTGGGACATAAAGGCAATGGGGCGTTCAACTCCATCCTTGTCTTTTTGGAATAAGACACTCCCAACTCCTGTCCTACTCGCGTCACATTGTATGTGGAAACGCTCCGTGAAATCGGGGTTAACCAGCGTTGGTGCCTCCGTGAGTCGACTCTTCAAAATGTCGAACGATTGCTGAGCCTCCTGTGACCATTTATAGGCCTTAGATCCTTTTAGCATGTCTGTTAGTGGGGCAGACAAGGTAGCATAGTCAGCGATGAACCGTCTATACCACCCTGCCATTCCCAAAAACCGACGTAGCTGCTTTGTTGTTCTTGGCACAGGAAATTCAGCAATCGCCGCAACTTTTGAAGGGTCAGTCCTGAGGCCGGACTCCCCAACAATGTACCCAAGGTATTTGACTTCTTTCATGCAGAATTTACTCTTTTGTACATTGATGGTGAGACCAGCCTTCCGCAAGCAACCCGCTGTCTCACGCAGCGTCTCCAAGTGGGCAGTTAATGTCGGGCTAACAATCAATAGATCGTCTAAGTAGATAAAGACATTGGGTCGTAGACGTGCCGGAATGACCTTGTCCATGAGTCGAGCCATTCGCTGAGGTGCATTGCACAACCCGAATGGCATCACTGTAAACTGGTACAAAGGCCTTCCCGGCACGGTGAACGCAGTCTTGTCCCTCGAAGACTTCTCCAGCCCAATTTGCCAGAAGGCATCTTTCAGGTCCAGGCTACTAATATATTTAGTATCCTGTAAACGACCAAGAATACCTTCTACCATGCCAATTGGATATGCATCTTTTTTTGTCACTTCGTTGACCTTTCTCGAGTCGAGACAAAGGCGGACCTTTCCCGGTTTCCTCACCAGGACAACCGGGGAATTCCACGCACTTTGACTCTCCTCTATCACTCCAAGTTCCAACATCCTATCCAGTTCCGCGTACATCATCTCCTGTACGGCCGGGGAAACTGGATAGTGTCGTTGTTTTATAGGAGTTGCCTCCCCCACCTCAATGACATGTTCCTCTAAAGTGGTTTTACCCAACCCTTCCTTTTCGTAACAGGGGAACAATGTCACGACATCTTGGAGCAGACAACTCTCAGTTGGAGACAAGGAGTGAATGTTCGGGTCAACGGCAGCATGGTTGGCAATACCCTGAGATAGCTCTTCGAGGAAAACCGGGGCAAGCCCTGCTTTCATCCAAAAGTCTATCCCTAGGTATAAAGGCTGTTGAAGAGAGGGGACTAGCAAGAGTGTCATAAGCAGGTCCCTCCTCCGAAAAACAAGACGTACGCTCACACGCCCCACTATAGCCTGTCCTTCTCCGTCTGCTGTCTGAATATTTGCCGACATAGGTTTCCAGACCAAGTTAAGCCGTCGTACGAGATCCATACATCCTGACCCCAAACAGCTGACGCTAGCACCACTGTCTAATAGACCTGTAATGCTTTCGCCCGCTATTTGAACGTCTAAAAACGGACGTATGTCTCCCGCACGACCAAGCGTAGCTTCATCTAAATTCCGACGAAAAAGGAGGACTCTCTTCCAATATAGACGACACCTCCGGGATTTGACGTTATGGTAATGTCCTCGTTGTCCTAAAAAAATTTCATTAATTTGATACTGTTTAGGGTTAATAGTGGAACCGAATATCCTCTCTCGGGCCTCCCGGTAAATCTTCAACCGTTCATGTAAGGGCCGGCGAGGAGCCATGTTCGATTTTACTGTAGATGACGGGGAAGTCCGAGGGAGGATGGACGGTCCACTGCTGTTTCTGGCCTCTATTGGTTTCTGGGACACGGTGGGCCTGAGGGATTCCGCTCCCGAAGATGGTTTCCCGGCGTGCATTTTGGACAATGTGGTTTCATTACACCATCTTTCCCACACGAAAAACAAAACTTTCGTCGCACTTCTTCTGGGCAATCAAGGAAACCATGTCCCGGTCGGTGGCAATTCCAGCAAGTCCATGTCCGTGTAAGGTGTTTTTGTTGTCTGGTCTCAGGAAGCTTTGGATGGAGAGCCTCTAAGGTTCTGCATTCTACTTCATTTTCTATTTCTTTGTGTAGTTCGTGTACTTTGTGGTTGGACGAAGGCCGGGGCTGTGGATACGTTGGGGAACTCTCTAGATGTTCCACCATCAAGCATCGTTGACGCATCTCTCCTATTGTGTTCATGTGGGTAATATCTAGTTGTCTAGCTATGTCCCTTTTAACTGAGCGATAGATCATGCTAATAAAGTCCTTCTCTGACATTGGCGCCTTCATCGCCTGTCGCAGCTTGGTAACTCGTGCAAAGTAGCTACTAATTGATTCATTTTCTCGCTGTTTTTTCGTCATTAGCTCCATCAGATGATCTGCGTCGGTTGTGAAGGAACCAAAGGCCTCTATCAACGCAGCTTTTAATCTAAACCATGAACATCTTGGTTCTAGGCTCACAAAATCCAGGTACCAGTCCAAAGCCTGGCCCCGTAGGAGTAAGTGGAAATCCGTCTGAAGTTGATCCCATTCTACTCTATGAAGTCCACACAAGGCTTCAAAATGGCGTAAGAAATCTTCTATACTTTTGCTACCACCTGGACCTTCAAAATATATTCCCCATTTCTCTATTCGGTGTGTTCTCTTTTCTACTTTATATTCTGCCTGCTCGGGTGGCTCACTTTCTGTTTGTTGAGGCCTCGCCTCAGGTTGTATCTTCCAACCTCTATCCAATCTGTCTACCAGTCTGTCCACTACCGCCATCATATTGTCCATATTCCGAGCGCTAGCTTCTTCTAACTTCCTTGTCAATTTTTGTTCTAAGCTTAAATTCGACTGAGATTCGCTACTGGCATTATATATTTTCTCCGCTCCTAAAGGGTTCTTCTCACTCGGCTCATCTTCCACATCTTCTGCCTGATGGCTGCGAGTACTCACGGTGCGTCCGCTTTTACCCTTTCCCGTGAATCTGGTGGGACTATGATCTATTGGCATTTATAAGTTTTCTGTTTTGTCATACAATAATTTAAGATGTCCTAATCTATGGAGGAAGGAGGAAGGTGCATAATAAGGGTAATAAAATGGGGAAGGGAAAACCAAGTGAGTGAGCATACTGCTCACTGTCTATCAGCCAGTCCAATCATAAGATGTGAAAGTAGATTATTTCGGGTTTGTGCCGGTTGAGCTCCAATAAGTGGTTCAAGTAAACAGACTATATAAAAACATTTGCCGTTTAGGCGGGTTTGTAGCACTTGAGTGCAAAGAGCTCATGGTTGTTGAGTGGGCAGATAAACAAACAGAAAAAAATAAGAGTACTATGGCTGAAGTGTAAGTTGGAACTACATTGAACTGATCCACTTCCGGACAAGCCGCAGCGTCTTGGCCTAGCCAAGAACACAGATTCAAGGATTAAATCCTTCGGCTTCACAACTCAATGCAGCCCAAACCCACGTTCTTGCCATGGATCTTCACGATAAGAAGTTGGGAGTAAGACGAAATAAACTTCCTCTTAAGTTCCACAACTTGTGAACAAGCCGCATTGTCTTGGCTCAGCCAAGAACAAAGATTCAAGGTTTAAATTCACAAGTTGTTTCCCTTTTGAATTCATTCATCTCGTCCCTCTCCAGCTCTTTAGATGAATACCGCAGGACAGGAGGCCTAGCCCCGTGCCTGTTCAAGGAGTTCATCTAAAGGCCTTTATCTTAAAGTGAGACCTGACTCACGACAGTCAGACTTCGCAAAAGCTGCTCTAAGTTCGTGCAGAACAATCTGACCGAGAAGGAAACGCAGACTAGAAGGTCTCAACAACCAAAAAAAAGGTCAAGGGTGCGTAAAGCATACTTTAAATTGCAACTAAGTTGCTACTACGGGGGGAATGAGGGTAATGTTTATCACATTACACCTCGGATCTAAACAAATCCTCCATTGATATGTTTTAGCATATCAACTTCGGGTAAGCCGATCGTTGGGCGCCATGTTACGTGACCATATGTTTTTATGCAGGGGTCCATACCCCTGGAGGACCAAACATAGGCACGATATACCAGGTGTCGTTAATGTGGCTGTCGTAGCGAGCTCGCTAGCCGGCTATAGCGGTAGAATTCAAGGGGTGGTTCTTGCCACAGACACACTGGACATAATCTCGCTACTTTAAAGTGAAAATTTCAAAGAAAAGAGCGCTAGGCTCGAATTAATAGGGGACTGCATGCCGCAGAAAGAGAAAAAAAAAAAAGCTAAACAGTAGAAAAGGGAATTCGAGACAAAGGAGTTAAGCCCCTTTGCTCGTCCATCCCATGATTGGGCCGGCTGACCTGAAAACAATATCAAAAAAAAATATACGGGAAGTGGGATTAGGACATCTTAAGATAAAAAAATTATTCAAACATTATTACCATATTTATTAATTCCAAAAAAAAATTAAAAAATATTTTTATGAGTAAAACATGTGTTATGGCCCTATAAACTAGACAAAACTTGAGAATCTTCTTAATAATAAAAAAAAAAAAAAAAATCCATTTCATTCAATAAAATTTATACATGCCTATATGTAGAAAAATTAAATTGAAATAAAAAAAGAAACAATCTTAAAATTAATAGTAATTAAAAAAAATTTTAAATATATATATATATATAAACCCAAAAGCTACTTTTAATTATTCCCTAGATATAAACAGAAATCAATTCCTTGTAAATTTAAGCCTTAAATACATAAAAAAAAACCCAAAATCGATATATAGTCCAAAGCAATCATAAAAAAATAAAAGAAAAACTATTCTTCCTTATAAAAACTTACATGACTGTTTTTTTTTTTCTTTTCCTCGAAGTCTGATGGGCCCAGCAAACCCTTTCTGAAAGAACTTCTACAAAAAAATAATTTAAAACCTATGATGAAATTTTCCTCCGGAATTCTGAAAGCTACATATGTTTTGAAATATAATTTCTGTTTATTGAACAATATGTTATGTGTATATAAACATATATATATAAGACTTAACTTCTTCTACTTCTAAATTGTTACTAATATAATATTTATAAATAGTATAATAGTATAATAGTATAATAGTATAATAGTATAAATTCACAACCAATACATCTTCTTCAACATCGTATCCGGTGTTCCAATTTCTAGCTTCTTCTCCCCCTTTTTTTTTTTTTCAACTTCAAAACGAAAGAACGGTCTTTGAATATAAATAAAAAAATCTGTTACCTTGAAATATTAGAGGGTTATGTCGTCCTCTTTCTTTTAATTAATTTTTTTTTCTTCTCTATTATTTCCTTTCTTATTCATATGAATATTCGATTTGGAATCCCGCTATTCTGATCCATTTTCTTTCTTCACAATTCCTAACTATGTGTTTTTTTTTCTTTTATGCTTATGAAAAAAACTAGTACAAAATCAACTGCCATTTGAACCGTTCCTTTGCTAAGGATCATATAATCTTTTTTTTTGTATAAAAAGCAATGTAGCTATACATTTATTTATTAATTTATATAAGTTTATGTTCTTAATATGAATTATTTTCACTTAAAAGTTAATTAATTTTAAACCCCCCCACGGAATTCAACCATGGCAAAATTTTATTCACTATAGTTATAAGTTTTTTTTTTTCCCATAAGTTTTTCGTATCACCACAATAGCCATTTAATTTTTTTTTCTAATTCTCACGTTGATTCATAAAAATATTTAAGCAATAATTAACGCGAAATTTTCACTTTTCCTTTTTTTTTTTTTTAATACAAAAATACATTTTTTTTTTTTTTTTTTTTGTTAAACTTCAAAAAAAATATGACAAGGGCTCTGCCCTGTTTTAAACTCTGACGCCGACTGCCTGCATTTCAATCGCAATCACATTACCAGATTGGTGATAGCGGTAAGCCTACCGGCTTTTCCCAGTCAACCAACCTGCCACTTGGTTTGTTAACAAGTTGATTGACCGAGGAAACCGATAATTTCACCGCTATCGTTTTCTGATTGCAATTGAAATGCAGTCAGAAACAATTTTTAAGATTTTATATATTTTTTCTTTTTCTATATTTAATTTAAAAAAAAATAAAATAAAATAAAACTAAGGCAGGTGTCCGTTACAAATTGACGTGCAACAAGCAAAGGCATGTATGTAGCTTACAACTAAAAAATTATACAGCAACATTGTAGAAATCAAAACTTAGAAAAGACTTTCCAAAAGTGAATTTAAGAGAATTCAATTCAGATTTCAATTAGCGTTTGTAATCACCATCAATAAGGCTCGAGAATAGTTTTTGAAACTGTATGTTTTCCATTTAAGGTGAACAACTATAAATTGCGAGTTTTACATTTGACAGAGTAGAGAATTGCAAAAAATTGCACAAAGTATTGCCCATAAAATGGTGAAATTAAACACATTATAAGCATGGTTTTTCCCTTTAATATGATTTCAATTCAAGCCGCAATAAAGCGTAGCTGGGTATGCTTAGTTTTACTAATTAACAATAAATTGCTAAAGAGAAGTATTTAGTTAACACATTGAGAACCGCAAAGTTTTTGCTATCTTGCTTAGTCGAGCGGTAGTAAAAATTGTATTTTGCTTTCTTTGGCGGCACGGTACTTTGCACAAAATGTTGTCTAGCAAAACTTCATACCCAAAAGCTCAGTAGCCACAGGAAATTATTTGCATGCTGTAGATGTGCGATGCACTTTACAAAATGAGTTTACTTTTACTGTAATTCTTTCCTTGCTAAGTACTGCACTTATTAGTAGTAATCCAAAGGGGGACAAGTTGCACCGCAACCAGCCTTGATCTATTGTGCTCTTCGCCAGACATTTTATTATGGAAACCTAATATCCAGTTCCCTTGCCATAGCTAGGACATCTTTCAAACCTATTTCCAACCCTCCAATGCAGAGGTTACTTGTCTAGTGAGAAGATGCTTCGCTCTCTTTGACGTCACCCTCACACAGTCAAAAACTAAGTGAGTAGGCGTCTTCTCTCTACCTCGTGACAAAATCTGCAATTTGGAGTCGTTGATTTTCCAACGCACGTAGTTTTTTCTATAAATATAAAGCTAACTGTTGGTAAATATAATTAATCAGTCTTTACGGATTCATATAAATAGTGAACTACTATTGTGGTGTAACTTTATTTTTCATTTTGTATGCGAAAATTAAGTTTACTATAGCTCACCTGTAAAAAATAAGCTCTAAAATTTTAAATAAAAAAATTATTTTTAATTACATAAAGTTTTACCTCATCTAACAAAAAACTATAGAGCCGATGTGAGCCACCAGTAATATACGCTGCCAGATGAAACTTTCACGTGTCAACCATCGATGGTACATACCGTGTTCAACGTGTTAAATAATGTTAATTGAAATTATGTACAGTGTTACAAAAATAAAAAACAATAAAAATAGTATTTGTATTGGTTTCGCCAAAATAATAAAAATTGAAAAATAGAGCTAACCTTAAGTAAGTTTTAAAACGATTTAATATTAAAAGTATTAAGACTGCTTATAAACTTATCGGGGTGAAATAATTGCAATTTGTAAACAAAAAATTAATATATATATATTATTCTCATTTCAAATGTAAATATAATCTCAAATGAAAAATTTTTCTTAAAAAGCAATTTATTTACATTTAAATAGACTTCAAAATTTAAATCTACTCGAATCATTTAATTCCTTTCTTAAAAATATTACTTAAAACTTCTAAAATTTTATTTTAGGTTAACTTTTATGCAGTCTCTATTTATTTTTTATTAAATGTTAAATTAATATTTGTATAAAGATTTAGGAAGTTAAGTGAATCATTTCAATTCACTCTATTTTATCGTTTTTAAATTGATATTTACTTACAATGGATATACATAGATTTTATGCCATAAAAATTTTATTCTTAAATCGATTTTTAACTAACAATAAGAAATTTTGAAACATTGTAAGGATCAATACAAAAAAAGAACAATCTTTGCTGGCTAAATAAGTTTTGCTGTAGAAAACATTTTCCTCACTTTCGAAATTATTGATATGCCAGGGGCTTAATAAAAAAATATAAATACATATATTCTTTGGCGTTTCAAAAATCAATTTTTAATTTTTTAAACACCAAACAATAGACAAGCTTCTATAAAAAACAAAAATATTATATTATTCACATTGTACATGTTGATTTCTTATCTTTTTTACGATAATCTAAAATTAGTTAAGCTCCTAATATGATTCTTATTTAACAAAAACCTTTCTTTATAAAAAAAATGTAGTTAAATCCTAAATAAACAAACTGAAAATCACAAAAAATATTCAAAGAACTAGGGGATGAATATTTATTTACTAAGCTTATCCCTTTTAATATTTCAAAAGAAATAAATAATAAACTTTGAAATTGTCTTTTTAAACTATTAATAAAATTACTAATCCTAATTTTAAACTATAATGGTGCACATTAAGTCTCTTTGTTGTCATTTTGTAATAAATTGATTTTACATCAATAGGAGTAATGTATATCGCTTTCAGTTTCAATTAAAATTTGGTATATGAACCTTTTTTGGGTCATTATATTTTTTGTTAAGAAACTTAAAACGAAAACATAAAAGGAAAAAAAAATAATAGGTTAAAATAAAGTATATAACCTTTTAAGGATAATATTTTTCATTAAAATCTTTTTTTTAATACTATGGTCATAATATTAGGTAATTTTTAATCTCTTATATAAAATCTTGGATTAATATTTTCTAAGTAAAAGTAGTGAATGAATAGAACAAAGGAAGCTTAAATTAAAAAAAGGAAAAATTTAATAAGGATCACTCCTTAGTTAGAATTTTTAAAAACTCAATTTGTTTTCAATCTTTTCTTAAAGTTTTAATAAAAGTTTTAATACTTTGCTTTTAGTTGAAAACTTGTTATCCTTCTACAAAAAAGTATCAAACTTTTTACTTTTAATTTACATATCAAAAATTTTAATTTTATATAATTTTAGAGGTGACAAAAATTTTAAATTGTGTATAAAACCAATTCAGTATGCAAAAGATGTATCTAAAGGAATTCACAAAAAGCAGAATGAAAAACATCAAATATCTACAAGAAATTTTGATATTTATATATATATATAAATATAGTTTAAAAGTCTCTGCATTCAACAGGATTTTAAAGTAAATATTTTTGCATTCATTTTACATAGTAGCATTACCAATGTAAAATAGATATTATTTATACAAGAATGTCAACAGTAATGCCCCTTGCAAGTGTAAATTTTAATGGTTGCTGCGATATACACAGAAATTTAATATTTATTCATGGGTTTCTACTCAAAGTTTTCCTTTTATTGAAAACAGCCAGGACTACCTAATAAATGTATAATATATATATATATATAAATATATAACTATTTTATATCTATATTAGTAAAAAGTTTGTACCAACTTATTTGAAACAACTATAAGTTTTGGGTATTAAAGTCACTTTCTCTTAAATAAATGAAAATTATGACAATGAAGTCAATTTTATTAAAAGTTATACACTGTTTTAATACAGTGTTGTTCTTAAATATCTAAAAATAATAATTGAGTTAACGAAAAAGCTTAGTTTTTGAATTTAATAAAGGATTTAGGTAAATTAAATGTAAATTAAGTTCAAGTAGAATTACAGAATTTAAAATGTGGTATATTTTTTATAGCTGAATAATAAATTGATTTATACCATTCAACAAGCGTTTGTGCTTTTCAAATTTTCCAATTAAATAATTTAATGCCTAATAATATGCAAAATGTTTGATAAGTCTTCAAATCACTTTTCTAGTCCCTGAGGGTTGCTGTTATGCATATTATATGTAATTTAGTAGATAAGTTTAATTAGCTGATACCTAAACTTAATTTCAAATACACTTAATAAATTAAATTTATTAAGGATCAGGGCTAACTAGGAATTTTATCTTTGAAAAATTTATAAAGAAACCACTTAAAATTATACTAAGATATTTAAAGTTAGATAAATTTTAATTTCATTTCATAACTTTTGGGTAGATTTTAATATCAAAACTAATTTCTAGAAAATTAAATAGTTATTAAAAATTAATAATTTACACTAGGGATATGAGTTAATTGACTTTAAAAGTAGTTAGTCTAGAAAATTTATTTTTTATGGAAAGTGACTTTGTTTATTTTAAGAGGTTTTCAATGCCGTTGAAAATTTCTTTTAATATGAAATTATATTGGAGTCGAAGAAGTTTGATTAAACTAAATAAGATATAGAAAAAAGGATCTTAAATTGCATAAAATGTATTTTCGGGGTATTCTTGATTAGACACCATAAAAAAAAGAGCAATAAGTATTTCTACCGTCCATTTTTTTAGTTGTTATTTATTGATATTTTAAGAGTATATAATATTTATAATATTGAAAAAGAAAATCAAAATGATCAAAGCTGCAGGATGGCACAAAAAAATGGTGTGTCCTGGTGTGCAGGATTCTCGTAGTTCCATTGATCCTCAAAAAAATTCTTTCTAATTCTTCAAGAAGAAGGATGTAGCATTAGCACTGCGACGAGCTTCTTTTTAAAAAACCTTTTAACATGAAATGGTGACGGTTTGAAAAATAAGTTACATCTTTTCCCTCTTTTTTACCTCTTTTTTCGGAATTTTTTAAGAAGAAAAAGAAAAATTTACTAAAAGCTCTGTGCCGAATTTCAAGTGAATCGGTTGAGTATAACTTAGGATATCATGAACACCGTTTCGGAAAAACCGCTTCTAAAGTTTGAGGATCGAGTTTCACGCAGTGTGAGTTGGGCTACAAACCAAATTATTCAAATTTCGCAAAAACCTCTTAGAAATATATTTCTAAAAGTTTAAACTATGAAAAACTTCTATATCAACCTGGATTCTCAATTTTACTAACATAAAAATTTACGGTTATTTCAATGGCTATAATTATACATGAGCTAGACTCATGGATCCTAGTTTACATGTAAACCAAAAAGATGCTTCCGGAAAGGAGTAAATCATGTGCCATCACCTATGAATTTTTTCTTTGTTCTCAATAAATCGTCAGTCATAATTAGTGTGTTTCTAGATTGAAAACAAAGATGCAATTATGATGGCAGAATGAACAAAAGATAAAAATGAAGCTTTAAAGGGTTCTTATGTATAATTAAATAGTCATTTTTAGATTTTTATAAAGCCAAAAATCAAATTTTTCCTTAGAAATACTCTATCGGATCCTGTTAATACAATTAACATAATTTAAAAAATTTATAAAAATGTTGTATTTAGTTTAAGTAAGCCTTGAAACTTAGTTGCCTTTGAAAGGCAGCTATGTATATAAAGCAAGAAAATTACAAAAATAAAGTCAGTTATTGTTTTGTGAATTTGAATAAAGTTGTTTTATTTAAATCATCACAATTAACAATTCAGAATTTAGGTTACCTAATTCTGCAATTGTAAAAACAGTAGCGCTTAACAAAGTTCGAAGCAAGGTTGAATTTAGGTTACCTAATTCCTCCTTGCTGGTGAACAATTTTTGGTGACCCCGACGTGATACGAGTTGGAAGGAGTTGGAGGAAGTTGGAAACTTCAAGTGGTAAAATATTTTGAAAAAATTATCAAGTTTTCTAGAAAAAAGTCAAGTGGTAGGAAGAAGTCAAGTGGTCAACTGAAAAAATAATCAAGTGATCAAGAAAAAAGTCAAGTGCAAAAATATTTTGGTTAGGATAAATTCAGGTTGCCTAATTTATCCTAATATTAAATATTTAGTCACGGAAAAATAATCAATCAGGAAGAATGGACCAATTAGTTGCTTCACAAACGCAACTAGGAACAGAGATTCAGAGAATCTCTGCAATTTATTTTAGAGATCGGACTGCAAAAAAGAATAAAATATATTTAAAAGAAAAATTAAGGAAAATTCAAGAGCTTTGGACTAAATTAGAAGAAAATAATGATAGAATTAAAGAAGAATTTTCTACAATGACTTCTCATGAGTATTTTGAAGAAGATCAGTATAATTGCATCAAGGAAGAATACTTGAAAATTTACTCAAATATTCAGGAGAGGCTAGAATCACAAGGTATGCAGCAGTCCATCGATATGACTGAAAGTTTGATAAGAATTGGAGATCAAGCCAGCAGTCAAAGGGAACAAAATGAAGTACTGAGTGTTAATCAAGAAATACAAGAAATTAATGGATCCGAATCAAGCCTATTAATTTATCAAAAACAATTGATGAAAAGTTTACTGAACATACTAAATAAAATTAAAGGATTGGATGAGTATCAGTCAAAGGAATTTTATGACATTAAAATTAATAATGTTAAGAGACGTTGGCAAGAAATTGTAGATAATCATAAACAACTGGTTATAGAACACAATGGTCAACAGTTGGTAAATTATGATTGGGAAACTGTTGATGAATTAGAGGGTTATGTGGATGAGGTCATAAGCGAAGTACAATCAAAAAGAAATGCTTTGGCAAATATATCAGATGTGACATTTACTAGAATACAACCAGCATTCAAGCTACCTGAAATTCAAATACCAAAATTTGATGGAAATTATTTGAAGTGGCAACAGTTCCACGATCTTTTTTTACAAATCGTACATCAGCAAAATATCGGTGATTGTCAGAAAATGATTTATTTAAAATCAAATCTGTCAGGTGAAGCAGAATTACTGATAAGGCATATTCCTATATCAAATGAAAATTACAACTCAGCTTGGGAGGTGTTGAATCGTCGATATAACAATAAGAGACTATTAGTGAATGCGTTATTGGATAAATTAATGGCACAGCCAACAATGCACTATGAATCAGCATCTTTAATTAAATCAATGCATGACTTGATTAAGGAGTGTGTAGTTGGGTTAGAAAACTTAGGTTTAAAAGTTCAAGGCTGTTGGGATCCAATAATTTTACATAATTTACTTAAAAAGTTGGATAAAAATACTCTAAGTCTATATGAGCAATCTCTCAAAGCTCCGAGGGAATTGCAATCTTTACAAAGGTTTTTAGAATTCTTAGAACTACGATTTCAAGCTTTAGAATCAGTAGGGCAAAACCAAACCAATATTAGTCAGCACAAGCAAATAAAGCCAACTGTTTTCTCAAACATGGAGAAAGAAAAGGGAAGGTGCAAATACTGCTCAGGATCACATGCCATTTACTTTTGCAAAAACTTTTTAGAATCATCAATAGATGAAAAAAGGGCAGCTGTAAAAAGATTAAATCTGTGTCTGAATTGTTTAAAAGACGGACATAAAGCAGAAGAATGCCGTTCTAGAGGTTGTATGAAGTGCCAAAGGAAGCATAATAGTTTATTACATCCATTGATTTATTCAAGTTCTACAAAGCAAAATACTCCAATGACGAGTCTTGTTGGAGGTACATCAGTCTCGGAAGAATCACATGTTTTTTTGGGCACTGCTGTTGTGTTCATTAAGAATGGTGAAGGAAAACTGATTAAGTGTCGAGCATTGTTAGATTCAGGATCACAACTTTGTTTTATTACCGAAAAATTAAAACGAAAATTAAAAACACAAAGTATAATAAATCAAAGAAACTTAAATGGAATCGGTGAAATGCGTTTAAAAGTAAAGGACAAGATTAATATAGAAATTCAGTCTGGTACATCAGGATATCAGACAACTCTGGAAGCTTATGTTCTGAAGGAGATAACATCAAGTCAACCTCAACAATTTATAAATATTGACCAATGGAATATACCACAGCATATAAAATTAGCCGATCCTGAGTTTAACAAACCAGAAAGAATAGATTTATTAATTGGAGCAGAATTGTATGGAGAACTATTGCTGAATGGGCAATATAAAATTGGGAAAGAGCTTCCATTACTACAAAACACTACGTTTGGTTGGATTGTTTTGGGAAAGGCAACAGTTTCCACAGATAAATTCTGCGGTATTATGAATATTGAATTAGAAACGCAGTTAAAAAAATTTTGGGAACAAGAAGAATGTCCTCAAATAAGACGATTGAGTGCAATTGATCAACGGTGTGAGGAGTTTTTTGTTGCTACAACAATACGAACAAATTCTGGACAATTCAAAGTCAATCTGCCAATTTTTAGCGAGCCAAGTCTTTTAGGAAACTCTTATAACAGGGCTTATAGTAGATTACTGAGTATGGAAAAAAAGTTACTTAGTAATCATGAGTTAAAAGATCAATATCAAAGCTTTATGCAAGAATATGTCAATTTGGGTCATATGGAAGAAATTCAAGAAATTCCAAAATTACATTATTTTCTACCCCATCATTATGTTTTGAAGCCCGATAGCAGCACCACTAAATTGAGAATCGTGTTTGATGCGTCAGCCAAAACATCAACAAATTTATCATTAAATGATTTAATGGTAAAAGGTCCGAAAGTTCAAGATGAATTATTTGATATTATTCTTCGCTTCAGAATGCATAAATATGTATTTACCGCTGATATAACACAAATGTATAGACAAATTTTAGTGAATGAAGAGGACAGAAATTTACAGCTCATAATGTGGCGATCAAACCCTAATAGCCCTATACGGTATTATCAACTATGTACTGCAACTTATGGGACAAAGGCGGCTCCTTACTTAGCAACAAGATGCTTAAACCAACTAGCAAGTGATGAATTAACAAAGTTTCCCTTAGGGGCCAGGGTCATCAAAGACTTTTATGTGGATGATGTATTAACTGGACATGACAGTCTAACTGAAATCATCAAAATAAAGGGTGAGCTAATGGCTATGTTGAAATCAGGAGGATTTCACTTACGAAAATGGTGTGCCAATAATGGGCAAATTTTAAAAGATATTCAGAAGAAAGACCTTGAAGTTATATTGAACTTCGACAGTAATAGTGAAGGGCATATAAAGACATTAGGACTAGCATGGGAACCACAGCGCGATTGTTTTAAATTTATTACAAATAAATTCTCGCAGCAAAAGATGACAAAGCGCACAATTTTATCTGAGACCGCTCAATTATTTGATCCATTGGGGTTAGTCAATCCTGTAATAGTTAAGGCAAAGATTTTTATCCAACAACTTTGGAAAGATAAAATACAATGGGATGAAGAGCTTCCAGTGGAACTTCAAAAAAATGGAGTCAATATCGAAAGAATCTTGAAGTGCTCAGTAATTTGAAAGTAGGCAGACATGTAACGATCAATGACAGTTCTGCAAATATTCAGTTACATGTGTTTGCTGATGCTAGCGAAAAGGCATATGGAGCAGTCGCATATTTAAGATCAAAAAGTGCAATGGAAGGCTGTTGCATAAAGCTACTCTGTGCAAAATCTCGGGTAGCCCCTATAAAAGTGGTGACTTTACCAAGACTCGAGCTATGTGCAGCAACGTTAGCAATAGATTTAGTACAGCAAATTATGAAAAATATAAAAAAGAAAATAGAAAAAGTTATTTATTGGTCAGATTCAGAAATTGTACTCTCATGGATACAAAATGACCCGGCTTCATTAAAAACATATGTAGGTACAAGAGTGCAGAAAATAATTGAATATTCTTTATCATCGCAGTGGAGGTATATCAACACTAAAGATAATCCAGCAGATTTACTATCAAGAGGAGTAAACGCACAAGATCTAGTAGTGTCAAGTCTATGGTTTAGTGGTCCAAGGTTTCTTCAAGAAGAAGAAATCTCATGGCCTGTTCAAAAAATTAATAAAAAAATATTATCAGAAGAAGAGAAGAAAGTTAAAATTATACTTAATTGTGTTTCTAATAA
This sequence comes from Acrocera orbiculus, assembly GCA_947359355.1. Taxonomy (NCBI): domain Eukaryota; kingdom Metazoa; phylum Arthropoda; class Insecta; order Diptera; family Acroceridae; genus Acrocera; species Acrocera orbiculus. Next base: position 8,535,261 of record OX375758.1, read on the forward strand.
TGATAATAACCATTTTATATCAAGAATCAATCATAACAATTCATTTGAAAAACTTCAGCGTGTTGTAGCAAGAGTCATTTGTGGAGCCAGTTACTTTAAGAAGTTAAGAAAAAATCAAACAAGTTCAAAGGATAAAGGTAAACAAGAAAACTGGTTGTTAGTCAAAGATTTGGAAGAAGGTTTGAAAATAATTATATCATTTATTCAGCAAACAGCATTTGATGAAGAATTAAAAGATTTAAAAAAATCAAATATGGTAAAACCGACAAGCAAGTTAAAGTCATTAAGCCCATTTTTAGATCAAAATGGATTAATAAGAGTAGGTGGACGATTGGAAGCAGCGGAAATCAGTTACGATGCAAAGCATCCATGGCTTCTTCCAGGAGATCATGTTTTATCGAAGCTGTTAATGCATCATTTACACAAGCAAAATTTCCATGCTGGACCACAAGCTCTTCTAACAATAGCACGTCAACGGTTTTGGATAACACAAGGAAGAAATATAGCTAAGACGGTGGTCAATAATTGTGTTATATGTGTACGAGCCAGACCACAGATGATGAGCCAATTAATGAGCAATCTGCCGAAATCTAGGGTTCTTCCAGGGAGACCATTTTTAATATCTGGAGTTGATTTTTGTGGTCCCATTTGGACACATTTCAAGGTACGAGGAAAAAAACCAAAAAAAACATATATAGCTGTATTTGTCTGTTTTGTTACAAAAGCCATTCATCTGGAAGTTGTATCTGACCTGACATCTGATGCATTCATAGGAGCGCTGAAACGATTTATGGGTCGTCGAGGATACTGTAAAGAGATTGTTTGCGATAATGCAACTAACTTTGTAGGCGCAAACAACAAATTAAAAGAATTGAATGAAGTGTTGAAAAATAAGGAATCACAAGAAAAAATTGTAAATTCTTGCGCACGACATTGCACTCAATTCAATTTTATTCCACCGCAGTCACCCCACTTTGGTGGTTTGTGGGAGGCAGCTGTCAAATCTTTCAAAGCACTATTTTCCAAAACATTGGGATCCACAGCATTAACGTTTGAAGAATTATGTACTGCTACAATCGAAATCGAAGCCATTTTGAATTCAAGGCCGTTGACATCAATGTCAACAAATCCGAATGATCTCTCAGCTTTAACCCCGGGACATTTTCTCATTGGGGAACCATTGACTGCATTACCGGAACAAGAAATAAAAAATTTGACTACTTTAAGTAGGTGGAAGCTAGTTAGCTACATTAGGCAAGAGTTCTGGAAAAGATGGTCGAGAGAATACTTGTGCGAACTTCAAAAAAGAAATAAATGGGCTAAAAAGCATGAAAATATTGAATTAAATACAATGGTGGTAATTAAAGATAGGGACACACCACCACTGAAATGGTCTTTAGGTCGTATAATTAAAATATATCCAGGTACTGATGGAATAGTCCGTGTAGTTGAAATTTTAACAGCAGATGGTGTGTTTAAACGTGCAATCAATAATATTTGTCCACTACCAATAGAATTAGAAGAAACTAAAAAACGAGGAAGCACAGTCGCCACAATGTTAATAAAAACGAAAAGAAAAAAAATAAAGTAAGATTGAAGCATGAAACTTCAAGGAGGCGGAGAATGTTAATACAATTAACATAATTTAAAAAATTTATAAAAATGTTGTATTTAGTTTAAGTAAGCTTTGAAACTTAGTTGCCTTTGAAAGGCAGCTATGTATATAAAGCAAGAAAATTACAAAAATAAAGTCAGTTATTGTTTTGTGAATTTGAATAAAGTTGTTTTATTTAAATCATCACAATTAACAATTCAGAATTTAGGTTACCTAATTCTGCAATTGTAAAAACAGTAGCGCTTAACAAAGTTCGAAGCAAGGTTGAATTTAGGTTACCTAATTCCTCCTTGCTGGTGAACAGATCCTAAAATCCATAAATAATAGAAATATTCCTTTGAACAAGTGTTTAGCATCAACCACGATAACCATGATGGTGGAGTTCAAAAACTCATAAAAATAAATAAAATTATAGAAATGAAAGCAATTTCTTAAATTGTGTAGTAAATTTTTCTTTCTACTAAGCCGTTAGGTTTGATATAAATCCAACTAAATAACCAATACGTTCTATGCAACTATTGCATCAAAAAATCAGTTAGTTGGGATGTAAGAAAAGCAAATAGTACCAATTCTATTAAACTACCAAGGATTGATGAAGATATTTATGTTAATGTTTTTTAGTTGCAAAATTTTACAGACTATCAATGCTATATCTGATATCCTTCAATCTAAGACTATAGGGCCTTGAAATACCTCAAAGGGATTGTTAGTAAATTGAAAATATATCGATATGAATAAGGAGACCTAAAAATTTTAGATACATGTTGTGAATCTGAAAAATTCCGAAATTATCGAAATTGCAAAAGATAGGAAGAAAAAAGAAAATAAAGTAACTTTTAAATAGTTTAAAATAAACCAATATCAAAGTGGATTCTTAGGCAGTTTTACTAACACAATCAAAGTTTTTGATAGGTTTATTACTAAAAACTCATACACGCCTAAATAGCTCTATATTGCTTGAATATTGCCTGCTTACTCGTGTGGCAGCAAACAAAAAAGCTACTCCAAAAATGTTGTGAGTGTCAAGAATTTTTGTGTGCCCTACCCCTTTTAAAATCTATATTTTCAAATACATCAGAGGCAAATGAAACGTCACTTTCATGAAAATTTCGAGAATAAACGTCTTTAGGATCTTAAATGCTTGTTGTAATTAAACGCATCTTCTCACATATTGAGCATCATAATTAATCAACTGAGATCGCGTTTCTTTAATATGAATAAAATTATTGTTGATTTGATTTTTATTGCAATTTGCAATTATATTTTCCATAATTGATAAAGTGTAAAACTTAACTCTTCCCCAGGATATCCATTTAAATTAACAAAGCAAAGCAGATAACTAAATTTTAAAGTTATATTTAAAACTTTTTCCTTGTTTCCTTGGTTTTTATAAGTTTATTTAAATATATTTTTGTTTTTTCAAGGGTTTTTTTAAAATTTTTCAAAATAAACTTTCACAAGTTTGGGATAGACCAAGTGATATCAAGATAAAATTCAATTTATTATAAAAAAAATAAAAAATTCAAAACACCCATTTCATGTAAAAAATTTGTTTTTTCTATTTCTAAATTGAATTCAAGTATTAAGATAAATGGTTACATCCGGTAAAGAAAAACAAATGGAAACTCTTTTTTTTTCACAATGCATTATTATTTTACCATGTAGTTAAAGAAGCAACAACAAAAAAAACTAGAAAAGTTCTGCTTTTCAGTCCATTACTACTTTTTAGTGAAATTTAAAATAAAAGTATTACCTTATTAACTTTTAATCCCTTAGTCCTAATAATTCAAATGGAATTAAAAACAATTCTCCTCAAAAGTCCAGAGCTCTAGATAAACAAAACAAATACCATTTACCAACCTTTGTGAATTTTCATTACCACATTAAAACTTAAATGAAAGAATTTTTTTAAATATTTAATACTCTATTGCCTCGATTTAATTTGTTAAAAAGTTTTTGTTGTTAAAAAAAAGTTAAAAACAATTCCTTAGTTTACAAGTCATAAACAAGGTCAATTAACACTTCAATGACTTCCAGTTAAACAAAATTAATTCACATAACCTAAAGCTAAAAAGGCTGGGTTCAGGCCAAAGATTCTTTTACTATTCAACTTGGTATAAAATATTCCTTTTAAAATCATTCGTCCATCTCGTGTAGTTGAAGCAAACAAAAATTTGTTGTTCTTATTTTGTTTTGTTTTATTATTTGTTTTTTTTTTTTTTGTGTTTTTCTCTTTCTGATAACACTTCCTTGTTGTATGCCATTGGTCTGTAAAAATAATATTACAATAAAAACAAATAAAAAAAATAGTTGGAAGTTTTAGTTCAGCGAAGGCATAGATGGAATTCATTTATAGTTTTTTCTTTTTTGAGTTTGTATTAAAAAGTTGGTATGTTCCTGTTTTTTTTGAATTGTGCTTCAAATATGATTTTTACAAGCATTAAATGACTAGAGATTCATTGGAGTGAAAGGTAATAAAAGATGAATAATTAAACTTGCCGTATACAACATTTGATCAATGTTTTTAATTAGAGACGTAATTGATGAAGATTACAGTAGACTTAAGTGATCAAGGAAGTAAGCCGCTTTGGACTAGATATTCCTTGTGCAATGATGAATTTGTTAAATTTATTAACAAAGCAATATAACAAGAAGACCAATCCAACCCGAATTCAGTGGTTTTCTCAAAACTCAAATAAGTCAAAAAAATTAAAATCTCAGTTACGTTTATTTTTTTATGAGTTACTCACCCTTAAATTAGTCCATTAGTAGTAGTAGTAGTGGTAAAATGAGAAATATTGCACCGTAACTAGACTCGATCTATTGTGCTTCCCACCAGACATCCTATGATGGAAACCTAATATCCAGCTCCCTTGCCAGAACTAGAATATCTCTTAAGCCTCTTCCCGACCCCCCATACAGGTCACTTGTCAAGTGAGAAGATGCCTTACTTTCTTTGACATCATTCTCCCATAATCAGTCCACTTAAAATTAAACGTCTTTTATAACTCGAGTTTTAATTCTTGTTATTAAATGACATAAAAGATAGCTATTTGTATAATACTTAGGGGTTTCATCCCCTTAGTTTATGTAGAAATAAATCAATTTATAAGCTTATAGTGCCATGACTGATCAAAAAGTATATAAAGTCATTCGATTAGAGTAAATTAGTTAAAATTGACGAAGGACTCTAGCATTTTTGTTTCACTATTGTATTGTAAAAATAGAACTATGTAGCAAGTTTCATTTAGGCTTGAATGAAGGAAAAAGTCGCTAAGCAATACCCCAAAATGACTAAAATTTAAAGATATTGAAATAATAAATAAATTCACTCAAAATACTAAAAAAAATAGTTACATTAACTATTAACTACCTTTAATGAGAATAAATTTAATAAATTCTTCAAAATTATATTCAGAAAAATATCAGCACAACAATAAATATCAGAAAAATTTAATTGTTCAATTTTTCATTAAAAAAGCTGAGCCACGAACATTGAACACTAAAAACTAAATAAAAACATATCATTTAATACGTTTTTCATCATAAAAAGCCAACGATATTTGAACTCCAAAATTAATAAGTTAAATGCAAAAAATTATTTTATAACAGCAGTAAAAGTCTATCCCTTCCTTTTTTCAATGTGAAGTTATTTCCGTAAAAAAATCGTTTTTATTTATTATTCGTTTTTAATTTATTGCTTCTATTCATATTTTTTTTACTTAAGGTACTTTAATAAAATCTGATGACATAAGAAGAAAACAAGAAAAATATCAAAAACTAAAAGCCCATTAACATTTCTATAATTGCCTACCTTACGGTGTTTATAAACTGAAACTGTGAAATTGTTCAGAAATGAAATTCTTTACTAAAAATTTTTCATTATTAAAATAATTACACTTGAAATTAATTTAACAATTCACAACTGATCATCTGATTGTTCAGAACGAATCAATTTAAATCTTTATGTTTACTGTAAGAACAAGAAAAGTAATTAAATATCCATTAAATAGCAAAAGGATAATCTCTTTATTGTAAATCATCAGCTTGAAAATGAAAATTAAACAAGTTTAAGGAAGGAATTTGAATTCAAAACCTTAAAATATAATTACTAAATGAGCTCATGAACTTTTAAAGCTAATATTTTTCTAAAGATCCCACTGAAAATAAAAAACTTTATATATAGTTTTGAACTATAGACCTAATTAATGGATATTTAAGTTAATTTCGCTTAAACTAACAGGAAATTAGTATTTACTAAAATATGACAGGTTCCCAAAGTTTATAGCCCCTTACAAAAAAATTTTTTTTATTTTTGTAATTGAGTATGCCATTAAGGATGAAAACTTTTCTTGTAAATATTATCCAAGAGTAGATTGATGAAAGTCTCAAAGGAAAAAATTTGTACTTTTTTTCGTTTTTGTAGTTGGAACTACCAGAAAGTCAATATAAAAGCTTGAAAATTTTTTGAAAAAAAGAATCACTTAATTTTTTATCTTTGAAATTTACTTTTGTTTATGTAGTTATAACAGAATCCTTATCAATCAACAGTAGAAATCAAAAAAAAGGATCTTTTTAAAAGGTTTGTGACGGAGAAACTTAATTTTATTCAATTTTGTCTTTTAAGGAATTAGTTTAAATAATAATAATAATAACTTTCATAAAAAATTCCAGGATATAATTTATTCCCAATTTCATTTGCATTTGTCGTTAGAAGTGGAGGTAGGTGAGAGTATTCCGCCCAATTTTTCAATTGACTTTAGACGTTTATGCAAGCAGTTTATGATTTTTTGATTCAAATCTCAATCGCTTATCCTAAACTAGGTGAGAGTTTAGACGCAGAATTGGTACCCAGAATTATGTTAATTTTTCAACAAAAGATTTTCCATCACATTGTATGGGAAGTCTACAACTTCCTTATTTAAACTTAAATAGTTTATCCCAAAGAAGTGCCAAGAAAAGCGAAAGAATCAATTTTTTGACAAAACAAATAGTTCATTACTCAAAAAATCATTTTTCTTTACAACCAAAAAGAATTTAAAAATTATAATACATTATAAAATGTGGCGGTAAAGTAAATTAAAAACGAATATCCATGAAAATTCAAACTTTTAAACTTAAAGCTATTTTAAGGAGGAATTGCTTAGTGTTTTTACTCTCAATAAATTGATTTATTTTGAAAAAATAATTCTGACCCATAAAAAAAGGTAAACAAGCACTTTTCAAAGTAAACAAAAGGGTTTTCATTATTTATCCATTTAGACAAACAGCAAATAATAGAAATAGAATATTATATTTTTCTACTTTTCTTTAATTACACAACATTAAGTTTCAATTTCTCCTCTTTTCATTTTTATTTTCTCTTCTTACAGTTGGAATTAATGAAGCACAGAGCACGTCTGCTTTATTAAAATAAACAATGAATTTTTTTTTTAAAATAAACTTAAATTTCACATTATTTTGAGGTTTAAGTACAAAAATATCAATAAATCATTCTCAATAATAGCCATATGAGTCTCCATTGCAACTGAATCAAAATCATATTGAATGATTGACATTTAAAGAAATAAACCTGATACTCGTTAAAAATGCCCATATCAAGATTGAATAACTTGAACCCTGACAGCTTGATTTCATATTTGAAAGGGTGGCCTAGTATTTACTATGTTTGTGTGCATCATGAGTTTCAAATGATATGATAATAATAAGTTTTCTTATATTTGAAAAATAAAAAAAGGGTAGTGATAGTTTGGTCACTCCGACAACTGTTCAATGATAGTGTGTGTGATTCCAAATGAAAATTAAGTAAGCTAAAGACAAGCAGTGCTTGTGATGGTACTTAAAGCAAGACCAAATTAATTAATTTAAGCAAAAATCAGAAATAATAGAGTTAAATATCGTATATGCCGGAGTTCCAAAGCATTTCAACTGATTCTAAATTTGTTCTAAGACTTTAGGACGAAAAACAGATTATTAGCAATAAACTAAGTTTTCTGACAATTTCTCTTAATTAAATAAAATATAACTTCTAGTTGTTGTTAAAATTGAAAATTTTGATTAAAGGAAAATCTGCTAACATTCAGAATGGCAAAGCGAAACAGCTTAGATGTTTTTCTAAAGTGAACTTCCAAAATGTTTTCAATTGTTTCATTAACACTGACAAAAATGCATCGCTTTTTAAGAAAAATTATTTGAAAATAAATTTAATTTAGTTTCTTATTAAATCCGTAACATTTTATTGTATATATGCTAATTAAGTTTTAATTAAATTGTTGATTTTTCACTTACATAACAAAAAGTTTGCCACATTCAAAATTTTTCAGCATATTTTAGTCATAAATTTATATACAATCAAAATTATAGATTTAACAGGGCAAGATAACTATAAAAATACATGAATTCCGAAGAGATCTCATTTGTTTCAATGCACTTTGTGCAGTAAATGGATTCCATTCGATAAATAACTATTTACAGCTAATATCACAATTTGGTAGATAATTTTGCCCATTTGAGTTAAAACTGATGAAGACATTTTCAGCTTTAGAAACAGATGAAAGTAAGAGGAAGCTAAATTTGGAAAATAAGTTCGATACATTTGTTTTCTGATGAAAAATTAATTTTTTCCCAAAATAGGTCTTTTCTCACCAATCACTTTATTTTGTTAAACCAGAAGTCTTGGATAATATTTTTCTAGTGTTTCTTTTAGCATCCCAAGAATATAACCAGCAGATGAAACGAGCTTCACTTTTTTGATGCAGAATTGCTGAATTCCAACCAATTCTTTGACACTTGTTTGATGTTTAATGTATAGTAATAGTAGCTCCAATAAGTTTCATTTGTGGTAGCAAAATGATGCATAAAATCTTTCAGATTATGTCTGAAATGGTTTAAATTTTACAAAAATATTTGCTTTCTCATTAGGCTTTTATTGAGAGTTAACGAATATTGTACCCGCAAAATGGCACAAAGTTTTTCTATATTTAATTGAAGCATAAATAAATTTAGATTGAATTCAAGTGAAATGTCATGTAAGATGTATCTATTTCTTTTTTAAAGATGCACATGGCTAAAGTTATTGCAAGTGATCATTTTCTAACAATTTTCTATTGTGTACATTTGTTTATATTTTGATCGATTTTAAGAGTTTTTGGACAACTTTCCTGTGGAAAAACACACTACAAGCAAGCTCAAAGGCGAATGTTTATTTTCTAACAATTGAAAATAAAGGAATAGATCTAACTATCATTACTTTCATCAGTTTTTAATGAATTACTGTTTATGTTAAAGTACCCAAAATGAAAAATTTTATCATTCCACTGAATTTTTTAATTTTGTAATGCTATAAAGTAATTAAAAAGGTCATCCTTTAAGAGTCAACTATTCAATTGATTGGCTTGGCATCTATTATCAGTAATTAAAATAAATATACAACCCAGAAAAGATTATAACACATACTAAAGCAATGCCATTTCTTTGCCAGACTGACAGACTTTTCACTTTACTCTCGTATAAAATTATTTCAAGGAAAAAACTTTTTATACAAACAGAATAAATTTATATAAAAAATTCATTGAAATTTTGTTTCACGCGTTGGTAAAAAGCTTTTATTTGCCACATGAATATTTTAATATATGACATTTATTTTTCTTAAAATTTGATAGCTTTGACTTCAGTATGGAATCATATTACGAAAATAATAAATATAAATTTAGAAGCATTAGATGATTTCTAAAACAGCCTATCTGGGTATTCAACAAAAAGCAAATAACAATAAAAAACTTGTCTACCTAAGTACACTTTCTATCGGTTTTTTATACATTTAATAATTCTCTATTAAAATCTGTAAAGTTGAAAACTTTTCAAAAAAGTTTATTTAGTTTTAAAAATATATAAATATAAAAATTTGTAAGCGTTCCTTTATAAACATTATTTGAATCAAAGTTCTTTGTTCAAAAATATTTATGAAAGTTTTATAATCAAAATTTTAAGAACTTTTATAGTTTTAAGAACAAGACTAGAACTTATAAGCTAAAGTTACTTATACTAAGCATAGAAAAATTTTCTCAATATTAATAAATAGGATTTTGTATTTAAGGATATTTTTTAAAACGAAAAGTTTCGTAAACAAAAGTCTAAATATTATTAAAAAGAAAGCTACCAAACATAGCATATATCTCAATATATACGGATATATATATATATATATATATATAATATGCTATCTTTTTTATATAATTCAACGTTTAGTCATCTCTCGTTGACTTGAATGCAAATTAAGCATTAAAAAAAGGAAAAAGAAAACACATAAAAAGTCAGAGAAAGGGAACACATGTCCACACCCTAAGCATTTATATACCATTTCAGATAAAAAGTACTTTACCAAAGAAGTAATATAAAATGAAAAGATAGATATATAGTGAAAGCTAAAGCTTATGCTACTGATAAAACTTAAATTTTCTACTGCAAGTATGGAAAATCATATCCATTGAAAGTTCAAATGATTGCAGTTTATCTTTTCATATATAGTTTGCCCCCTAAGTATCTAGCTACCATATTTTAAATATGGTTATGAATATTAGCCACAAAAACATTACAGGATATCCGCTTTTTTCTGATATTTGATTACTTTTAAGTAGAATTCAACCAATTTTTAGAGGTATTCAACTGTTTAATAAACTATGATTGATGAATAAAATATGAAAAATATGGTTTTCTATATTGAATATTGAAGAAATTTTGATAGTTGCATTTTTGAGATATTCTTTGGATTTTTGCAACTGATGTTGTTAAAATTAAAATTTTGATATTTTTTGTAGAAATAATATTATTTTTTTATAGTAAAAATGATAACAGTAAATAAATCGAAGTGATTTTGTTCTAACAGCTCAAATTTCTTTGAATGTGTAACTTTTGAAATGAGGACACATTTATATTATTTCCCTTTTGTAGTTTTATGCATGTGTCAAGTATAATAATTAGGTAAATACAATTTTTAGTTCATTTTGTGAAATCGCATATGAGATGAACTAATGGAATATTTTCCATCCGCATTGTTTGTTTTGTTTTTGTGACACCAAGGGAAAGAATGTAGCAACTCACTTTATCGAATTTTCTGATAGAAATGGTAGTGTCAAACGCAAGCTTAAATCCATATCGTATCAATGATTTACAGATTCCATATTTTATAAAATTAAAACAAAGTATCTACATAACCTTAAAATTTACTAATTATCATCAAAGCAGGTTGATCGTCTTAAACAATGCCCACTTCTGAGACTTGTTATCCTTAAAGCCGGTGTGCACGATAACTTCCAATCTAATAAAGCAATCGTTTTGAAATTTTGCACATTACTTTTTGACATAATTTTTCAGGCAACATGGAGAGCTTCTTTTTTTTTAAAAAATTATTAATTTTATAGGACCAAATAGGTCGATTTTTTAAGCGAAAATCGGTATTTTGAATTCCAAAGGTTACCAAAAATAGAAAAATCGAAAAAAATCCCCTCGAAGTTACCCCGAAAAATATCTCCTTTAATAAATAATTTTTGATTCTTTTGTTTTAGATAACTCTGTTGCGAGTTGTGTTTCACACCTGCAAGGCGCTTCAAGTGATTTACTGTCACTCACTCACTTCTTATTATTTTGAAATGAAAATTTAAAAAAATATTCTTCAAATGTTTTGTTAGTATATCAAAATTAAAAAAATAAACGAGAACTACCTGTATCGCCAAAAGAAAATTATTGTAAACATGCATTTTTTTGAGCGAATCAACCGAACTCCTCCCTTAAATAAGATTATGTTGTTGAATTGAATCAAATTCAATTCAACCCTTTATCTACTGCATTATGAACTACTGAAAATTTCTTCATAAATATATTTTTTTTAGCTGCCGTTGTGATAATTAAAGAATAAGAAAAAAATAAAATTTCCTTTGTGAAAAATTTAATTTGTTAGGTCTAATTAATTAAAGTGGTACCACTTTAATCCTCCTCCTCGCAAAATTAATCAACCTAGAATAACTAACTGCCGTCTATCATAAAAAAATGGAGTTAAAAAACGTACCATCAGAATATAAGTAATGGTTGTTGTGCTAAAAAGTTTTAAAATGGTTGGCACTTATAAGTACCGTCAGTAGATAAATAGTTAAAAGATTAATTTTTATATGAAAGCCTCAGGAATTAATGATCAATATCTTGATTACTTCTTGATATTTCATGATAGCAAAAAACAAACTTGTTTTACAAAAATTGTAATTCTTTTCATACCAATTAATTAAAGAAAAATTTCCCTTACTGAAAAAAGCAACACATAGAGTTAGTCAAGATACAAAAATGACACTAGTAATTATTCAGGTTTGGTTCAAGTCATGGATATTATTTACTTTACACTGAGTTATGTACTACCTTAATCAAAAGTTCCCGTATACATACAACAAGCACCAACTACATCTGACTTTTCCCACTGTAACTTCTTCCCGTTCAATCGAATCATAAAATCACTAAGAGGAACGCATTTCAGCAGCCGAGAGAAGATAGTGGAGATACCTAACATCAAGTTTAAAAAATATTTCGAGGAAGGACTGGATCAAGGATTGTAGTCGACAAATAAACTGGTATTGTTTATTTTTTTAATAAAATCCGGAAACATTTTGATCAAAGTAGTAGCATCAATTTCCTAATTTTTTAAATCGCTATCGTGTCATTCAGGAAGACTACTATCTTCCGTGATAAAAATATTTCTCAAATATATCAGAAATATATTTTTAAATTTTAAATATACTTTACTTTATTTAAAATCTAATTTCTATATTGAATCTATAAAAATTCTATAGTTTCTAGTTTCAAGAAAAATTGTTAAACATCTTAATTTAATCGTTTTCAAAGTCCTGCAATTAAAGAGTATTGCTTTGTGGTGATATAATGGCAAATAAGAAAACAATAAAACTGTTTATTCTTTGCACTTCAAAAAAAAGCTCAAACAGCACTTTTCGAGCTCACTAATAAAAATTGGAACATTGCCAGCTAAAGAAAAAGAATTTATTTTGCCAACAGACTGTAAACAAATTGTCTTGTGTTTTATGTTTTTTTGTTTTAAACAGATGAAAGACTATTTTTACCTAAAATAGAATTACCTTTTATCAATTCCATTAAAGTTCTTATAAATATCATTTTTGATATATGCACGATAAACAATAATAATTGAGAACAGCTGAAATATTTTCCAAGGACTAAATTAAAATTTTCAATTAACATTTAATATTAAATTTTTTCATTGCAATTTTAATGAAAATTTGTTAGCCATACAGACAGACACACGTAAAAACTAGGTTTATGAGTTTTTTTTCGGCCATAAAAATCATACATTAAATTAAAATTGACATAATGTCAAATAATTTAGTATTTCAAATCAATGTTAGCAGTTTGGCTTAAATTTTAGAACTTTATTTTAGCTAAGAGGGCAAAAATAGGTTTTTTTTGTTCCGAAAAGTGGTCACAATAAGTTTTAATATATTGTCATACAAGTTAAGTACAAAAATTCCCAATGAAAATTTTACTATATTTCTTAACTGAAAAATTTCAATAATGATTGCACTTCTAGGATCTACATTTAACACCATTGAGATTTCTTTCTTTAAATTTCTGAAATACCAATAAATAAGAATTTAAAAAAATGTTTTGTTTCGCAAATCATATGAAAATTCCAAAATGATTTTAATATTCTTACTCAAATACAGTCGTGAAGCTTGGAAAATGTATCAGGTGCGGTTATCAAATTCTATTTCATGCTCATAATGAAGTTTCAATGTTATTTTATGTAAATTTAATGCTCTTGATGTATTAAGACATCATGAAAAATTAATGCTAGCTTTAAGGTCTTAGAATAATTACAAAATTTTGACTGAAAATGAATGAAAAGCAGAATGACATAAGAAATTTTTGAAATTATTTGTAGTCCCGACAAATTCTAAGGAACCCTTTTACTAATTGTAAGAAACTTAAAAAAAAGGGGGATGTTTCATGAATTTATTTCGAAGTTGCTATTTATACATTCATAAATTACTAAAGTTATGCGCAAACTTGAAAAATTACTATTGTATATCCTGAATCGACTGCAATTCGAGGAAAATCTATTCAAGAAAATATATTGCGGTCAAAAGTCATTTAAATGACGAAAAAAAATGTACTTTTGATGGTCCCAATATTTTTAAATACAGTTGACATTATTTGGGAATAGAAAAACAATTCATCCTATAAGATTTTTAGGAGGAGGCTCTGTAATGATATGGGCAGCTTTTATTTACAATGGAAAATCTAAAATGGTTTCCATAAAAGGCAAAATAAATACAAAGGGAAATGAAACCATATTACACAACTTTTTATTACCATTCTAAGAAATTAATGTGATAAAAATATTATATTCCAGAAGGATAACGCTTCTTCACATAATGCTCAATGAACAAGAGCAGTACACAAAAAATGGATTCGTCGTATTGGAGACAATGGCATTGAATTTAAATGAATATAGTTATTAGTATTTTGAAATATAATTTAATTTATCATTAGTAGTCAAGTTCTTATGTGTATTATGCTGGCAACAATTCTTGACACCAAAAATATTATTCTTTTATTACATGCCCATTTTTTAGGCGGTTTTTTTAATTAACGCTTTTTTTTACACGGTATGCTGCTACCACGTAAAAATAGACCTAAATTAATGTGTTTAACGCACCCGAGCATGGTGGCTGATTCAAGTTTGGGTCTTAGAAAATAATTCTTCTAATACTTCCTTAATATAATTTATTTTTAAAATATATATTTATGCATATAATTAAATATAAATCTACACAAGGGATGATTTTTACCTGTCAATCAAACGCTATTTTGGAACTAATTAAACTTTTTCAAAAGAAGTTATTTTTTTTCTGTTCACAAAAAATTAACTTTAGAATATTTAATTTTATAAGAAAAAAATTAATTCTATGGTAGTTAAACTCAATTATATGGTCCGTTAAATCCTCACCTTTTATCCTTTTTGTAAGAATTTGTTATTAAAATTAAAAAATAATACATCTTTTACTCCTTTTTATACGACTCACTAAAGTTTTTATATCATTGATGACTTGTAGATCTTTTAAAAAAGCTTTTAAGGTTATAAATCCTTTTCCCTAGATCATCAAATAGAAAATGTATTAAGTAGATAAGGACTAGAGTTGATGCTTTTATCAAAATATTATAAAATATGATTGATCACTTTTTATAATGGACTTAAAGTGTCGTGAGGATATCCTGTTTCCTTTTCATTGTAAATATCGGAATATGGTAAAAAAATTTTATAAAAGTTTTTCTTATAAAATATATTTTGAATTCTTAAAAATATATTTTATTCTTTACAATCACTTCAGAAGGACTTAAATTGATGTTAAAAAATTTAAGTAAAATTGTAAAGTCATTAAAATCTTTGGCAGTTTTTAGTAAAGTGGCTCAAAACAGGAAACAAAATTTTATAATACTTATGTAGCAAAATGAAAAAGAAAAACCTTTCTTGATTGAATTTGAATAGATTCAAAATGTTTTAACTGTGGTAGATTTATAAAAAAATTTTATAAAGGTTTTAAGTGGTATAAGTTGTAAAATATTAAGAGCTAGACTAATAATAATTGAACAAATAGCTGAATGAGCACAATTTACTTGAAAAAGTTCCGACAAAAGAGTAATAAAAGAGCAGGATAATTAATCACTGATTTTAAAAAGGACACAACAAGAAAGTAGAAAAATATTTATGAAAATTTGTATTGTGAAATATACAAGAGTAAGGAATAAGGAAACAACTTTTTACATTATACTAAAAAAAAATATATTGAAAGGCACTAACAATGAGTATTTGGTTTTTATTACCAAATTTTACTAACAAGAAATAATGAAAGAGGTCCTTCTTGTATTAATTATGCATTTTAAACACTTTAAGGCTATTATAGAAGACGACAGACATGGTTTGTAGACATTTTTAAGCTGCGCACAATAGAAAATGGTTTAATTTTAGCTATAGTCAATCTCTAAGGCTTAGTTAATTGAGAATAGATTCAAAGAATTACTGAATATCCAAATTCTTTAAATTTTCCAATATTCTTCTTTTCGGATCACATTTGGAAATTTCTTGTCATATTCAAGTCTTTAAATCTGTACATGATTTGGCACATCCTAGTATAATGAGAACTAGAAAGATGATAAGCAATAAATTTTTTTGGTCTCCTATAAATAGTGAGCCGGTTTAGATAACCAATGCTCAACTCTTAATTTATTATGTTTTATATATTTTTCTCTTTTTGACGTAGGTTATGTGCTTTAATCGGTTTAAACCATCTGATCTCGTGGTTAATATCAAGAAGTTGAATACGTTGCCCTATCTAAGTAAATATTTTTTGTGATTATCAGCGCATTATTGGATCACATGATTGGCCCATTCAATATTTAAGACTTTCTGTATTTTCCGATTGCTCATATATCTTTAAGCGTTTGTTGTCATGGAGAGGATTTTATTTTGATTTCGTTAGATGATATTGTGAATCAATTGTTTGATATATCCCAATAATTGGATTCCGTACATCCAAATCGGTTTGATGATGGATATATAAGTCATTTCTTTCTAATTCATGTTACAACGTAACAATTGTATCCTTTTACACAATAAATTTCATCTGTTTTGCGTTTAGTCTTACATGATGCTTCCAGTTTAATCATAAGTCTAGGAGAATTTTAAAATACTTTACTGATTCAGCCTGGAGTATTTGAATCTCATTAAGATATATAAAGAAGGCTTTTATTCTTGCACCAGAACGTAAAGATGTGCTGAGGTGAAGTTCTCTGTCATTTTGCTAACTTTTTCTAATGCTAGTGTAGTTTTTCAAACACTTTGGTTTGGGATTCTTCTGTAAACATAAAAACGGTATCGTCAACGAGTTTTCCTATAAAAGTATCAACTGCTATTGGTATTGATTTAGTAGAGAAAGGGTCCTAGGATACTTCACTATGGAACTCTCGCTTTTGTTTGATAAAAGGCCGTAATAATAATAAAATAAATATATATGATAAAAAAAATATTTTTAACTAAAATTATTTAAAGTGTAATAAATTATAAATTATGAATAAAATCATATAACATTAAAAAAATATGTATTTATAATATAAATTATTAAAAAGCAAATATTTAAAAATAAAGTGAGTCTATCTTAAAGAAAAATAGAAATATACAAACCACACTAAGTTCAATTTGAAGATTTAAATTTTTTCCTTTCGTTCTATTGAAAATATTTTGTAGTAAACTTTAAGTAAAGTCCTAAATTTTAGTTCTTTCCACTTCTATTTATGCATAAGACATTAATAGATCACATAGCAATCGTGTAAGTATACAGTAAAAAGAGCTGAATTACCTTTCATAAAAAAAACTTTCCAAATATTTACATTTAAATTACAATTTTTTTTTCATACTTCCTTCCGGAATGGTAAAGTCTCTCTGTTTATAAAAATATCACAATAGCATTTTCGGCCTACATGAATTTCCTTTATTTTGGTACAATTCAGCCAAATATCTACAAAAGTTGATATTTGTTATGTAAATTTTAGATACAAAATTCATGTGTAACGGATGAAATTATGACTTTGATAAATATTTTCTTCTATTTTTTTGTTATTTCAGAAAAAAAAAATAACTTATTAAAATGTTATGACATATAAATATGACAAAGATATCAAATGCAATTTATTACTAAAATAATATTTTGTTTTGGTATAAAATTTTGAAAGAAAAAGAAAACACAAAATTGCAGACTTTAAATTTAACAAAATTAATTTATTAAATAAAAACCAAAAAATTGTGTTTCCATTAAAACTTCAGAAGAAAAATAAATATAAAAGAAATTGTGAACAAACTAAAACGACCTCTCATTAGAAATTGTAATTAAAACAACATAGCTTGGTTGCTTTCATTGTGACACCTCCTTTAACCTTAAACGTAACTTTAATGATATAATTTCAGTGGAAATATTTTTAATCTGGTCAAGTGGATACTTAATTTAAATAGGTTCATCATTTAGTTAATTAAATCTACTTAATTGAGAATTAAAGTACTTTTTGAATATCATCCAAAATAAAACATTGAAAACACATTGTCAAATACTGCTTTAACCACACAAAAATTCTATTAAAGTATAATTATCCAGTTGTCACAAAACGAAAAACTCACAAAGAAAAAGGAAGTTAAAATATTGTACAATTTTTTCTTATAAAAAATTATTCTTTTCAACTCCTTAATGTTTGACAGAATTCAATATTATTTTCTTTAATAGAAATCGTCTTTGATGTATAAATCAAACGAAACAAACTATTATTATTAGCATAACTTCTTGAACCATAGATTTTTATAAACAATTCTTTTATAAAGAAAGTTCTAAAATGTTTAGTAGTTCTCAAATTCAATTTGTGATATAAACACAAACATAATATTGCTTTCATTTAGTTTTATTTGATAGCAAACAAAGATTTTTGGCTTTATGTATATCCATTGAAAACAATTAAATAGGGTGATTCAGTGGCAATTAACAACTAGATGAAAATTTAAAATTATTGCAATATAAGAAATTTAAAGTTAAAATTAACCTAATAAAAGTTTTATGGTTTGTAAAATTAAAGGACTTCAATTTTGTAATTAAAATTAATTTGTGTTAAACTTTTAAGAATAAAATTTGATTTGAATTTTGCTTTAAAATAATTAGCTGAAAATGTTAATTATGGGATTAGATATTTATGGGAAAAAATTTTAAGAATGCTAGCAAGTCTTTGAGATTTTAAATTAAAAATATGTAAACTTGTGGATAGCAAGGGATTTTAATACCCTTTTTACACAATTTAATACACTATATTACCTCCCATACAAAAAACAGCTTCTACAAAGGGTAATACATTATATTAGAACGAGCATATGATTGAAATGTCAAAATATGTGTCATGAAAACAAAGTATGTAGACAATAGAATCGTCTAATTATGCTAAAAGAGACTTTTAAAAGTATTTAAATTAATTAATTTAAGAAAATAAAAATAAAATAAAAGGTTAAAGTTTTAAAATTGTTTTTGAAAATTAAATAAATAACATAATTCAAGGCAGTATATAAAGTGGGGTTTAAATTTCATAACGCTACATTACCTGTAAATTAAGAATAAACTTCTAAATTTCCCGGTATACAGGCTACTAAAATCTGTATTTAGGGACTAGAAAAATGGTTATGAAAATGGTGTGGCTTCGATATTAAAATAGCTCCAAAACAAAAGAGCATTTCATTGAATATGCATATAAAGAATATCTGAATAGAAACTTCGGTACAGTGCGAATCATTGAAAAGTATTTTGTAACACTATGCTTTGAATTTTTCATCATGTTTGATATTTTTTACCTGGAACACCTGCAAATAAAACGAATAAAGCTCTTCATAGGAGCGATAGAACCATCTATTAATTATTTTGATAGTGCGTAAGCCCTGGAATGTAGGTTAATGCTCTTTTTAATATGAAAGCGACTTCCTACCATGTGATTAACCGTAGCCTACCTTCATGTGACAGATGTAGATCAACAAAACACAAATTGGAATCATAAACCACACCAACTAGCTTAATATTGCTTCGATAAGAAATATGTCCCAAAGCTCTTTTGGTTTTATAAATAAAACAAATAAAATTTTAATACTAATTTTAACCCAGTCATCCTTATCAAATGATTTTGATGTGGAGAGTTTTATTTTTCTAATAAAAAAAACTGCAAATAATTATCTAACGTGATCGTTTTTTTGTAGGGAAATAATACATGTCAAGCAGGCTGTGATTTTGAACTTGTGGGACTTATTATCATCTTGAAGTCAGTTAAGAGGCTATATTGTAGTGGGTTCTTAAAAAAATTGACACTTTTTAGTTTTGATAATGCAATAAAACAATAAAAATGATTTTTTAGAGGTTCTTTATTCATACAATAAACCAAAGATTTTTTCGTAAAATGATGTTATTTAGGGGTATTTGAAAAGCATGTTTCGGAGGTAAAATAACTTTTGCAATTTTCATCTAATCAACTTGAAATTTAAGCTGCAATTTCATGTATATTTTAATGATTGATTGACGATTACATTTTTTAATTCAATTTTTTGCTAGAGAACAAAACATAAAATACAAAAGAGAAAACTATTCAAGTGACAGTAGATAAAAGATCTGCTTTTTCAAATATCTGCACTGTCACCATTTTAGAAGAAAAATCTTAAAAACGATTGTTTTCTTCACCTTATTATACGCATAATAAACCCTCAGAATGTCATTTTTATTATTTTCTTACATTATGAATTCTATTTTAAGTTGTGTTTTGCATGTAGTCTACATAGCTATGAAATTAATTAAA
Source organism: Acrocera orbiculus (assembly GCA_947359355.1). NCBI lineage: Eukaryota > Metazoa > Arthropoda > Insecta > Diptera > Acroceridae > Acrocera > Acrocera orbiculus. Next base: position 8,555,308 of record OX375758.1, read on the forward strand.
ATTTTTCTTTTCTTAAAGCAAATATTTTATTATAAGCAAACCAATTTTTGTAAATAAATATCATATATTCCAAGTCAATAGGTCTACCTTGGAAAACTTTTTAAATTTCTGATCTTAAATCAAAAATAAAATAACAGTAAAGTCAAATATATTAAAACTCTATGATATTTGTTGATGCTTCAAGTTATGCAACGAAGCTGTTAACATTTATAGCTACAGTTAAGTAAATTTAACAATTTATCTTAAGTTTAAGCGAACGTAGTATGTATTCCCTGAGGTATTGAACTTAAAATGGTCATTTTTTAAATTTCCACCTTACATAAGAATTCTTTCGTTTAGTCGTTTGAGTCACTACATAATAGGTCTGTGCAATTCAGGCAAAATGTTACTGATTTTCTGAGTGACCAAGATAATAAGGATAATATTTTAAATCGTTTGAAATTTCTGAACAACTTTGTAAAGGTAATGTAATTGTGCCTTTCTTATTTGACATTTCACCAATGCATATTTATTAATTTAAAGTAATATTTGCCAGTGTGCTGGAAGAATCACTCCAAAATGGTACATAATTAAGTATAGTCCAAAATTAAAAAAAATTATAATAACTGAACATAAGTAGGGTTCACAGCTTTTGCTTCGTAACAAATTTCTTATATCAGTTATAATAAATTCTAAGGTTTTACTTTGCACCCAGTAAGATTATTCCCCAAACGGCATAGCTAATATTCTAGCAAATTTTTAAGTAAATAACCTTCATTATAAAAACTACCTGAAAGTTATTAATCAATGTTCATATAAAAAATATTATCATTTGATTTGATCATTTTTTTTACTTATTAAATATTTATAAAAACTGCTTTTTATCCTTTTTTTACATCTTAGAAGTATTAAATTTCATGCTATCAAAAGAAAATGCTAGTGTTTTTAGGCTATATATATACTTTTATTTCCTTTTGATTTTAGATTTTCTATGAATTTTACTAATTATCTTTACTTTAAGCAATTTAAAGAATTTTTGATATCCTAAAACATACATTTTTCTGAAGAAATTTAAGAAATTCTTTAACCTACCGTAGATTTCTTCAAAGAAACCTCGAAAAAATGGATTGAAACCCAATGAAAAAACATTTTGGAGCTTTTCAAATCCACACAAAAGTATTTCCTGATATTTGAATTTGAGATCAGCTGATTGAATGAATTTTTCTTTCCTTCTTTAGATCATAAAACTTTTAAAAGTTAATTTAATTTAATGAAAAACTATAGCTGGTATTAGTAATTACTTTCCTCCAAAAAAACTATTCCAAGATTTCTTCCCAAAATTAGAATATTATTTAAGCTAATCCCTGTATATCTATCATGTTTGCATTTGCTCTTATCAGTTTTAACCTGCAGGAATCGAATAATAGGTGGCAACTTGCAAGAAACTTCAATATTTATATCAAAAAAGCTTTGTAAGGATTTTTTATATTTAACTGAACTTTAAAACAGCATATAGAAAAATTCAATTTATAAAGGATTTCTATATTTCTTTTTTATATTAAAAAAAAAACGTCTTTTCATGCCATTTACACAATTTTCCAGAATTGTACATAAATGGTCTGAACACAAGGATAACATATAATTGCTGATATATATTATGATGTATAAAGGATATACTAAGTTTGTGCTTCAAAATATTTTATGTAGAAAAAAAGTTCACAAATTTGAAAACTTATTTGTTGATCATTGCTTTGAGTGCGAGGAAAAGTAAAATAGAGATTGAATATTAAATGCCTTTTGTTTTTATCATTTGAGATGTTTGAGCAAAATTATCTGACGTAAGGTACCAGATTTTTTTATTCAAGACGATGAAACTCCTTTTTACAAGGAAATAAGGCTTATTAAATACAAAGTCAATAGCTCAATAAAAACGATTAATAAGATATCCGTTTTTGTTTAATCTTACACCGTGTAGTTTTTTTCTTTTCGCTCCATCTGAAACTGATGCTCTTTGAAACTCCTTACTTATAAATTGAATATCTATAATAAAAGAATTTGCAGGATAAATTGAAGGCAATATTTTGTTCTGCTAAAAAAAAAATTATCAAAGAATGAGATCTATGTTATTCATTGCATACAATCGGGACTAATTCAACGGAAACAAAATAAATTTGGTTGGTTAAACTGAACTTTACATGGGTTTCTTTCATCAATTTCAGGTAGTTTTTATATTATTATTTTATATAATTTTGATACTAATACTTATATAATAGCCACTTAATAGCTTTAATCAAAAATTAAAATATTTTCTAAACAAAATTTTAAATATATTTTATAATACAGCAGAATTATCATACACCATATTTTCAGCATAAAATATATACATAAAAAAACTACAAAAATTTCGTTTATAAAAAATATTATTCTAATAAAATGCTACTTTGTTTAATTTATTTCAATATTTCACTTAAAGGTTTGACACCATTAATAAATGCTTCTTGAAAATAAAAGTATAAAAAGTCAGGTCTAATTAAGCTTAAAAAAAAAACCAAATTCTAGTGTAGAGTATCAAATTCTTACCTTGTAGATTTATTTTCCAACATAAATAAAGACATGTCTAAAATTTCAACAAATATTCCATTTATTCTTTGTTTCTGAGGTTTTTAGAATTTGATTTATTACTTTAATCTAATTTCAATCTACTACAAAAGAAAAAAAATCTAAAATTCATGAATTTTAGGACCAAACACATGCTTTTTCTCTCTTATATCTAAACAAAGCTTCCCCTTGACTGCTACATTATGTGCTTCAAATCAAGGTAAATATATCATCAAGAGTAGAGATGTTAACTCCGAGTAAATTTTTAATTTATGCATAAATTTTTTAATATAAATCTCTCTAAAATGCATTTCAATAAAAAATAAAATATACTTATACAACCATGGGTGAGACACATAAGTTATCAAAAAAAAAAAAAAAAAATATTTTACCTAACACATTTTTTGTACTAGTATAAGTTTTCCTGTGCACTCATCATGATCTTTAGAGAATTAATTCTGATTTGTTTATGGAATTTTTTATGTTCATACATTCAAAATTGTGCCATTGTATTAAAATAATTCTCAGGTATGTATATATTGCATTAAAACTACAAAAGACAAAAATATTCTCACTTCTAAATATCAGTTCTTCCCTGGAGAAAATGCTGTACTGTACAGTATTTTTTTATTATATTTATTTTTTTAATTAATTTAAAAAAATATATATATATTTTCACATTAGCATATGATACAAAAAAAATAATAATAAGAAAAATATTTTTCAATACAACTTACATATAAGCCTTTAGTATAGATTTTCATTTTTAAGTCTTTCGTTTTCCACGGACCGTTATAAAATCATACAATGAAAAAAATATAAATCACAAACACTTTAAACAATATAAATAACCAATTTATTGTATTAAAATATATAAAATTTAATTTAAAATTGCACTAAAAGACAAACGATGAACTATAAAAATATAAACACGAGCGACTAGATAGGCATCTGAATAAAACTGATCATCTATAACTTATACACAAACAAAAAACCAATTGATAAGTTAAAAGTTTAATGATATATGTGTGTTTCTATAATTTTATTTAAAGATGCATACATCATACATAGAAAAATCGCTAACGGATAGTGAAACAAAGACAAAAGAAAAAAACAAAATCGCAAAAGGGGGCAAGTGAAACTTTTTATATCAGCGAAATGATTGTCCTTATAGCTCTAACTAAAAAAAAGGTGGGGACGCACAATCAAACCGTTTTATTTTTATTGCAACCTGACTTATTTTTGACGCTATTTCATACGGTACATAAGCTGTGTAAAAATTGTGTGATATAGATTAAAATTTTTTTGTATTTGTTTTTGAGTGAGAAGAATTTAGAATTTTTTTGTTATGACGGCTAAAATAATACTTTGGTAAGGAATTTTTTTATAACTTTTAAACAAAAATTAATCTTATTTTTTTAAAAATATTATTTGGAAAAAACTTGTTAGTAAAATCCTTCTTTATTTGTATTTTAAAATTTATTCTTCATAAAATGACTGATTTCGTTACTACAATATATGCCCTAGTCAAATTTTGCACTAGTATAAGACATATACAATCGCAATGAGATATGCATGATAAACTTTTATTTAGAAATTTAATTAAGAAATTGATTATATGTGTGTATGTTAAGGTATTTGTGTATTAAATTGATGTAATTTTATGCTTCGTCTTAAGTGAAAAAATTCAAAATGTCAGTATTTTTGTTAATAAATTTTCTAAATTATGTTCAAAAAAATTTAACAATTCTAGAACATGTTTGACTTTGGAAATTGCAATGGACCTGTGAAAAGATTTTAATTTAAACAAAAATTGATCGCAAATAAAAGAAAATCGAGAATTCATGGAAATAAATTTTTAGCTATTTGAATTAATATTTTTCTACATTTTTGGCTGTCCAAATATTAATTTCCTTTACGTTTTAGTTTTTCATTTAAAAAATATTTTTTTTTAACTCCATATTTTACTTTAATACAAGCTGGTAATCATTGATGCCTTAGTCTGGCAAGTAACGACTCAAACACAATGGACGCGATTGTAAAGCGGAAGCGGAATTTATTTGGAATTCTACGAATGTTTGAGCCTTAAGATATTTCAGTCTGATTTGATTGATTTTTTAAATGACCAATAATTCCTCTTTGAACAGTAAATTTTCTTATAAAATAACAATTTTTTCATATTTTCTATTTAAATATACAACTGATAGTAATATTTTCTTTTATCTTGTAGACATGTAACATATTAAACTTAGTAAATATCTTTAAACTCTAAAAGCTGTTACTAAAACTAAAGAAAAAGTAAATCCAATACTAAATAAACATCAAAAGTATCTAAAAAGAAGTAGTAAAAAAGTATTACTTGAATTTTTTTATTGAAACGTTAGTATTCCATTCCAATTATATGAAAAAGTGGTTTAGTGTTTGTGTTATCCTTCAGGCTTTTTCTTTTAAGGCCTCAGTAATATTTTAAAAATTCTCAAAGTGGACTTTTATGCAGATATACAGCTCTCTTTCAATAGGCCTAAAATTCAGCACACCAGATCCATAACTTTGTTCAAATAACTTTGAGTTTTCTTGGGCTTGCCTTTTTGGAAGAATGAAGCAACCTGCTTCACTGTTAATAGGGCATGACTATTTGGCGATCACAAATTTTCGAAATTAAAGGGGAAAAATACAAAGAGCTGAAGAAATGTATCCCTATTCCCATTTAAAAATGGATTGTTGATTAAACTGGAACCTTACTACTAAAAATTTATACCCACTTCAATGGTGTTAAGAAGATTTTCTAAATATCTATCAGTTACATTGCTACCTCGGTATGCACATTTTTAAATTCTATTAATATGTATATATCACAAGGGAAGTTCTGTCAAATCGCTTTCACAAGTTTGTACCTTTACTTCTAAGAAATACTTAGAAATCCGCTCAACCAATACGCTCAATCTATAACTTAACTTTACTATGGAAACGTTCACTAAAACCTCTATGTGGATAATTGACCAATACATCTTCGTGTGTCAGAAAACAAAGAAGGTGCTATAAAAAATGTGTGAATATGGGCCATGCCCCGAATACTGTTGTTGTATTGTGCATCATGTTTGATTTATTGGAATAGATTTTCATGTTTTTTATACCTTAACTTCAAAATGAGACATTTTGATTTTCATATTTTTCCAAAAGACTTTTAGAATTAGTTAAACAAAAATATTGTGAAGTTTGAGCAAAGATTATTGGGATTAACCTTAAGGTCAGATGCAAAACAAATAAAATCTAATAAACTTATTCATTAGTAAATATTTCGTCAACTGAGTCAATATTACATGAATTCGAATTCTATTTGGTCACTTGAAGCTTCCGTATAAAATGCTATAGTGACTAAAATTTTTGAGCCTAAAGAGCTGAATTCTTTTGACATTAGTTTTAGTTGAAGTTCATTTTTTACTCTAGGCAGAAAACTTGTTCCTTAATTTTTATCTGGTATAATTTTTAATTCATTATTTAGTTAATTATTATTATTTTTTCATGAGTATTAAAATAAAATTTGTTTTTATTTAAAGTGTTGTAATAGTTTTAATTTTTGGCTGTTTGTTAAACATAAAACTTCTATGAATCTATTTTTAAAATCAAAACTAAATAGTATTAATTAGTTGATCAAAAGAAATTCAGAATTGAGGACCAGTATATTTCTCTATTTTATATAGCGAAGAAATTATTAATGCTGGTTTCAATAGATGTTTTTGATTCGTTAGTATACATAGAATTAGTATATACAGCAAAAACAATGCTAAATGTGATGTTGATTTTGAATCTAATTCTATTATTTGATTGTTTTCCTGTTGATTATAGTGGTTTTGTTATCCATAGTTTACATTGAACTGTGGTGATGGATTCTGAACTAATTAGTTTAGTTAATTACATCTGATTTTTAAATTATTTTTTAATTAAAAAAAAATATACTTAAAAAGCAAGGTTAGTATCCACTTAACCTAAAAGTAAAACTTTTAATATAAAAGGGCAAACACTGGGTGGCAAACCGAGTTGATAAGAAAATTTTTTTTCTCTGATTGGTACAACTTTTTTTGACATTCGTGTAAAGTATAAGCGTCATATATCAATTGGTGTGTATTTGGCAGCTATTTGCTTAAGACCCGAAAAGTTTGTCTTGGTAATTTTTACAATAGAAAAAAAAAATAATTGAATAAAGATGGCTATGAAATCATTGAAAATGTTTTAAAAGTGTTTGGGAAGTCTATTCTTTCAAGAATAAAAGTATTTGAATGGCACAAGGCATGCAGTGAAAATCGTAAAGTCATCAAAAACTTGCATTGCATGCAAGTCACCCATTCACCTCTGTTACCGACGATAGCATTAAAAAAGTTAAGGAAATCATCCTTATAAATCGTAATGCCAAAAAAATTACTACTCTCAATAAATTTATTTCCTTACTTTTATCTTTTACTATCGACTTGTTCCATAGAAATTGTGGTCATATTTAATGTGTCTATAATGAATTATAAAAAACTGACTTTTATATTAAAAATGTTCCTCTCTTTTATACTAGCTTCTGATTTTTATTATGGAAATCAGTTAAGTTCTTGTGCTGATCTAGTGATAGTTTGAAATTTTTGAGAAATAAAAGGAGAAACACGCAATTATTTTGATTTTTCTTTAAGAAAATATAAAAACCTCGAAAAGTATCAAAAATTTTTACGAAAATAATTTCAAAAGTAATTTTCAAAATAAAAACAAAATATTTCAAGCTTTGAGTGGAACTTTTTTTGTGATTATGACTTTATTCGAAAAGCTTAAGTAAAGTGATTAGCGGCATACGGACAAAAAACGAACTCTGGAAAATTTAAGAAGCTCGAAAGCTCGAAAACAATGTTAGACAAACAATTTTTATGTTTTTTGTCGATAAAATTATATCTTCTATCTTACTTTACTGGATTTTTACATAATATTGAGACATCCTGTGTGTCAGATTATATATACATATATACATCTGACACAATTTGTTAACCCGAGTCGAAATTTTGAGCCTGCTTTGAGCTTGCTCGACCTGCAACGGGAATTATGTAGGCTTAACAGATTCATAGCAGGCTGAACTTTTGACATAAGCGTAAATGTAGGCAGGTCGAGCAGGTTTAAAGCAGGCTAAAAAATTTCGACTCGGGAAATATTGAATTGTTTACTACTATCCAAGAAAACATTTCAATTCTATAATAAATCATCAAAGATGGTGAACAAATTTTCTAATATAATTTTAAAAAAGTAATAGAGCTTTGATTTTTATTTTTTTCAATAATATTGTTTCGAAATTATTTCAATAATTTCCTTGAGAATCAACAAAATTTCCCTTGTAATTATTTTATTATCCATATTCATATTGTATCTGATAAAATACCAAAGCATTTTGTTTCTATTAAATTATCTATTTAGCTACTATACAAACAAACAAAGAAACAAAAAAAAATACCCATAAGCTGCTTATAAGATCCCTTAATTCTAAAAATGATGTAATAATATCCTATTCATGATATCAGCCAGGATATTTGAGCTGAGAACGATTTCCTTGGCTAGTCACAATTTCAACTTACTAATTTTCTACTGGCTGACAATGATAACATTTTTTTCTTTTGTCTTTATTATGAATCCTTGATATCCTTTTTGATACTATAGCAATATTTCACATTATTATCCTTCAGAGAATTTTAAGACATAAGATTATGAAACTTTGACAAAGTTAGTTTTCAAATATGTATTTCTTGGATATACACGTTACATGTATATATATATAAATTTTTTTATCCTCAATTGTTGCTATCGAAAAATCTAATTTATTCTATTTGGATTGTTTCTTGGGGTAGAATTTTTATTTTATAACAAAAACAAAATTTCATGTGCTGTTAGAAAAAATAAATAAGCTTTCAAGGAGAAAATTGGATACTCAAGTTTTTATAACTGCTTAGCCTTTTCTTTTTTATTGATTGTAATAAGTTTTAAGCAGGTTAATTTGAACTGTTGAATATCACATAAATATTTCTTTTATAGGATTCATGATGTCCATTTTACTAATACACCTAAAGTTTGATTAAAATTTTTTAAATAGAATTGAAAAATATAAATTACAATGTCCCTAAGATAAAGAGCCGAAATAATGATAAAAAGAAATTTTTTTCTGACTTTTTTGTTTTGGTTTTCTTTTTTTTTTTTTGAATTTCTAACATAAAAGTACCTTAATACTTTTTTTTCTTTTGAAATGAAATAAATTACATCAATAACTTTTCATGGTACATTAAATGTGCAAAAAGTAAAAATTATTTTTCATTATTTATCTAAGGTACAAGTAAAAGAAAGTACTATAACGGCAGGATTATGAGATTAAGAATTACATATATTTGCCAGGTATGGATTCTTTTCATTTTTTTTTTCTTTGATGTATCAGTGTCGATTTTAGTTTTTATGGAATTCTTTTTTTTCTATTTTCCTTTTTTTTGTTTATTTAATATTTCATGCAATAAAAAGATAAATACTTTTAGCCCTTCTTGAAAAGTTGTTATCAGAAAGTTGTCATAAAAATTTATTGATGCTAAGCCACAGAGCTTATTTTTTGGATATTAAATTTTGCTGATTTTGATAATATCCACAGTTTGTCATAAAAATGTTCATATTCTTATAACTGTTTTTTTTTTTTTTTTTGCTTTTATTTCATTTTATCAATATGGCTTTTTCTTTATCCAGTTCTCTAAAATGTTATGATCAATCATATTTTTATGGTTTTTATTTTCAGTACCAACAAAAGTTGTCCAATTTTTGCCTAACTTTAGACACACAAGGAAATTCCTTAAATACAATAATTTTATTTATTTTTTTGCTTTCTTTCAAAGAGAAAGCAATTATTGACACAAATTTAGGTTAGAAATATTGGGAAAAAATATAATAAAATATTTTATTAACCAATAAGTAGTAGACAACAGTTAAATTAAATGCAATTGAAGCAATTATAGTACCAACAAAAACTGAGTTGGATTTATTTTTCGATTTTATTTGTTATGTTAAGCACTAAGTAAAATTACGATTTATCTAAACAAAATAGATGTTCTGACAAATACATCTAAAATAACCAAAAATAATTTATTTTTTAAAGAATTCAATATTCTGACAAATACTTTAAAGTTAATTTTGCAGACGAATAAAATTTTTAACACAAAAAAAAACTCCTTTATCATGTGGCTAAAATTAGAAATATCAAAATCTACCTTAGAAATCAATACTTGATATTAAAAGCTTTAAATTAAGATAAAAGGAAATTTACAGATAGCCAAGTATTACTGAAAACACTGATAAGTCATTTTTGTTACATCAAAAAGAGTAGGAAAATGATATAAAACCCTTTAGCTCTTAAGTAAAGAAAAAAATCAGTCTCATCTATAATAAATCAAAGAGTGGACTAATGAATCAATTAATTAAATCCAAATTAAGACATTCTTATTATCAAAGATAAACGATCCAAAAGAGGCTAAATGTTTGTTAAATTTCTCACTTTGCTTATAATGGGTCATGAACTCCTTAGTAAATATTTCTACAAAACAAAGACGGCAGCAAAGGGTTTAAAAGAAATCCTATCCGCCTAACTTTTAATTATGTGGCGCTGGTGTCAAAAAATATTATGACACACATTTTCTTCATTCAACTACCACTAGAGTGTAGAGAAATTGTTTATCTCAGAGAAATTTTAGCAAATGATAACTAATCTTGGAATTAAACGTTGAGGATAACAATAAGTCTACAAACATGTTTATTCATCTGATAATATAAAAACGATCACAGCTTTAGAGTGAAATTAAAGTAAGGAAGTTTATTTAACACATTCATCCGGAAGAAAAACGTAATTGATTAAATGCTTAAAAATCTTTACATTGTAGGTTGGGTAAGTTCATTGAATATTCCAATATTTTCACTCGAATGAAATCTTTGCTTTAAATTACTGCTACAAAAGTTGGTTTATTTATCAAGAAATCAAACAAAAATAATAGCAAAGTTTAGTTAGGTGAGAAAATTAAAGTTCAACTATCAAAAGACTAAAACAAAGGTCAAGAAAGTATAAAATATTTTTGTAATGAGCCACAATTTAGAATATATAAAAAGCAAGACTCCAAGCAATAACTATCCAAGTTATCAATTCATGAGTGTAGTATATAAATAGGAAATAATCTAAGAAACTCTGAGACAAGATATTATTGAAAATTCTACTCTCATCAGACTCCAAATTAAGAATTTTATGTGAACAACAGTTAGCGTGCATATTACAAAAAAACTTAAATATCTTTGACAATAATTTAATTAAAAATATTCAATGTTTCTTAAAACAGTTTTTACTTAAATTTTTTTATTTTGGTTCCTGAAAATTTCCAGTAAAATTTCAAAGTTTATTTGAGTCAAAACTTTGATTCCTTAAAATTATTAAAGTAATATTTATGCAATTTTTATAAATTTCAACTTGATATTCAATTTCTTGAAAGAAAATATTCACTTCACAGAAATCCTGAAATGTCACAAATTCAAAAATCTAATATATCATAATGTAAAAGATTTTATTATTACAATACACTGATTTAGGATTGAATACATATGAAATCAAACAATTCAAAATATATCTAAGGAAAAGATTATTTTTAATATAATTTTCTTTGTATTTTGAAAGGTATAAAATTATTTAGAATTTTAAACTAACCAGAAAAGCTTTAAGATTATTCATTTCTAAAATATATTTAATTTTATACTGACTGAATACCATGAAAATGAAATAACATTTTCCATTTCTTCAATAAATTTAAGTTATTCACTTATTCTATAGAAAATTTAAGGAATATTTAAATATATTTACACAGCAGGATTGGGATTTGAAAAAAGATTATTTCTATCCAGTCAAGTAAAACACAAAAAACCCCAAAGAATATTTCAATTTTTTTTTTTTTATTCCAAAGGACATTAATTCTATAACACTCCTATGAGAATTCAAATCAAAATCTAAAGAGACTATGGTAGGATTTAACATTTTACTAATTTACACTCCTCTATACACCTTTATTAGTATTTCTATCCTTCTATAGAAAGCTTCTTTAATCCTACAGGCAAGTAACTTGTATTAAATTATCGTAAAGTGAAGAGAACTCTAAATAAACAGTGGATTTTAAGTTTAATCTAGCAACAACAAAAATAAAAGAAAAACTAAAAACTTGAAGAATATTAAGCATACTTTAGCTTTGTTGGTTTAATATGCAAAATGATAATAAGAAGTCTCATAAAATTGTTTTCATTTGGAATAACTTGAAAGGTTTCTATTTTACTAAAAAGAAGTCTTGAGTAAAAAATGGAAATTTATGTTTAGTTTGTTATCGTTAAATATATTGATTTTATCATTTGAATATCTTTTTGTACTTCTTTTTGGTATTTGTTATTTTTCCTTGAGCTCCATGCTGAGGTTTTATTAGTCTATATATGTTTTAGGTTTTGTAAAATTTTTTTTTAACAAAATTCCCTCAGGGCTACACCTTTTAATTGCCTATGCTATTATATTTAATTAGTTTTAATTAAGTGTCCAAAAAAAAAATTACGATAAATAGATTTTTTTATTTTTGGTGGTGAATATAGTAATAAAAATTGCCGGATTCGCATTTAAAAAAAGAGGAAAATTTAATGAAGTAAAATCATTTTATAACAAAAACATACATCATTTACACAAACCAAATAAATTAAATTCAATGTACAAAATCCTGCAGACAAGAGACCATGAGTTATAGGAAAAAAACAATGGAATGCCACAAATACTAAAACTATATTCTTTTAAATTAGTTTTTAAATTAATAAATCCTATGACTGTTAATGACTATACAGGCGAGTATTAAAATTTTGATTAATACCAATTTGCTGGGTCTTGTTATAAAAAATATGGTTACCTTTTAGTAGAGTAATGGAATGTACATAGATCCATGCATATTTAATCCACCAGTCACCTATATTCATAGTCAGAGCAGACTATAAACACTTACAATAACTAAGCGATTGCAATGTCAGGTTTCTTTTAATCCCATAACTTATATATAAAATTTCATGTAAATTAGAAAATCTTTAGTCTTGGAAAATGATTTGAAGTTGTTTAAAGTTGCTAAATTGTCACTTTCATTAGAAATACATCCCAAGTAATTATAAATGAATCTGTTGAGCTATTAACAAATTTATCAGCAGTTGATTGAAATGAATCATATTTACTTAAAACTTTCTAAAGAACTTTAAAGGTGTCATATTAAGACCTGTAATCTTCAATGGTAAATAAAAATACACTGAAGCACTAAACTGTATCCAAAAATATTAAAATTACAAAAAGACATCACTTGTAATAGGCTTAAAAAATCTATGTTTTCAGTTAAATGTCGCATATTTAAATTTTGAGTTTACTTTCTTGAGTAAAAAAAATATTTCTCCAAATATACTTTTATTAAGTAATTTCTCCTTATTGAAATAAAATTTGAGTTTTTACACATAACCCTTGCCAATCTTTCGAAACCCTTACAACTTATTTCCTCACAGAGTTTCGATCGAATACAATCCAAACATCACAGTACTTATCAGAAAAAGTATAACAACATCTGCTGTACTAGTATGTACGCGTATATATGAATACACAGCTGGAAATTTAGTCCTCGCTAAAGGCCTTCAAAGATACTAACATTTAAGATGGATCGGCTATCTACCTTCCTTTCTGCTTCATTTAATATTACGACTTCATTAGAGGAAAAGCCGCAATACATAGATGTAACAGGGTTTAAATATGTGTGTAATTTTGATATGAAAAACTCACACTTGTATATGTAAATATTTAATATATATGATTCCGGGATGAATTCATTAGTGAAGGTGCTTCACCTTAGATGATTCCATAGTGAATTCATTAGAGAATCATTTTGTTTGCTGGGATATTAAGGAGATCTTTCAGATACAGAATGGAAGGCATTAAGAAAAATTTTTCTTAAGTATGGAATACATTACGACATTCCATACTTAAATATATCGCGGATACTATAGAGTATTAGATTTTGGGCCACAAATTGATTCTGGGGTAAGCGTATTCCCATGTATTTCTAATTGGACTGAAGGGTATTCATGAGGATCCCATTTTGCACTGATTTTTTGCATTTTCAGCTCTTTAGTAATTATTCCGTGACAAGAGGTTTTAGGGATACCTAGATTTGCTCGCAGCAACCTCAGGCTTAAGCAGGCTTTGTTCAGTTAAATGTTTCTCTCATGCCTGGGACTCACTAGCGCTTAGCGTGTGGAGACGACTTAGCACAGTAAAAATGGAGAGTTTGTTTTATATACCAGTGGAGTGGAACATCAGTGGAGACTAATGGATTCATTAGCATTTAGCACTAAATTTTGTGCCGCTAAGCGCTAGTGAGTCCCAGGCATCACGATAATCTTGAACTTCGTATTCTTTTGTTTGAAACTTTCGATACCATGTGAGAAACGTTGAATCATCAAGAGAATTCTACTCTTTCTCTAAATCTTTTTTAAGTGCAGTTGTTGACGAGCTTCATAATAAAAAACTTATATAAGCTCTTCTTTAAAGAACGGGGTAATTGCTGCGGACAGGGTTAAGATAAAAATATGTAAAAAAAAGCAAAACTGACTTTATTGACCCTCAAGTTTTAGATTATGCAAAAAAAAGTTCTTCCTACATCTTAATTTAAAGGAAATATTAGGGATAGGTACCATTTAATTCTGTAAGTATACCAGGTGGAAAATCAGTTATAACTTTTCTTTAGGATAGAATAGAAGTGGTTTCCTTTCGGTTTAAGTATAAATTCCTTAAGTATCAAATATGAATGTTTTCTTGAATTTACACCCTCAATCCAATTAAAATTTTTGTTAGGTATTACTTTTTATTTTATGAGATTATAAGGGAATTATTTACTATGAACTTCTGAAATGTGGAGAAACTGTAACTGCAGATATTAACTGAAAGCAGTTAAATAAACTGAACGAAAAGTTAATTCAAAAATCGCAAGAAATTCTTAATAGAGATGGATTTATTCTTCAATATGATAACTCCTAAGCTTATTGCGGATAAAAAGACACGTGAAATCTGGATGTAAAGTTTTTTTTTATCCATCAGACATTGCACCTTTGACTTATATTTATTTCGTTTCATACAACATTTTTTCAGTATTAAATTACTTCCAAACAAACTGTCCTTCAACAATTTTTCTCTTCTAAATCTATTAAATTTTTTAAGCATGGAATGTTTCCACTTCCTGACAGATGTAACAATGTTGTTAATGACGATGGTAATTATATATTTAAATAAAGTTTATATATTTTTCTGAAAAATTGCCAAAATTAAATAGCCCCCCATATAATTATTTTTTGCTTTCAAACATCCACTAAAATAAATCCAAGTACAAAATTGAAGCAAATTCTCGGTTTTTAAGCTGGACTTAAGTCTTCTGTCTTCCAAAAAAATGAAAATATTTCTTCCAGTTTTATTAATTATCTTAGGGGAAAAATAAATAATAACAAAATGTAATATTCTTCCAAATCTTAGATGGAAATGAAAACCTACAATCATAAGATGCTGTTATATTTAAATTTGCTTAAATTTTCTTTATCCTATATCACTCTGAATGCAAATTAAAGGACCACATAATCTTTAAATATCAAGTTTGATACCTTCTTTTCAATTTTATGAGATAGGTTAAATTCTTTTTGCATCCTTTGATAAATGAATTTAGGAATTGTAATCAAGATTTTAAACTTCACTACAAAAATATATTTCAACTTCTTTTACTGTCTTAAAGTAGTAATTTAAAAAATTTTTTTTTTTTTATCTAATACATTAAGATTCGTTTTATAAACAATAAAATTACAATAGTGTCTTTTATTTTCTTATCCTTTGATTATATCATTATATTTTTTGAATTTGTATCCTTTTTTTTTATAACTATTACTTTAAATAACGATGAAAGATAGGCATATAAGGAACATTCATTTCTTTGCGCTAAAAAACAAAATGGTTAACCAAATCATTTTAAGTTATATATAAAATTGAGACAATTGAAAGAGAACAGCATAGAAAACATTTTAAGGATATGACAAGTACAAATACATGACAATTCATCACTTTTAATAAAATGTATATTTCCTTAAAAAGAATTTTATGGGTTTTGAACAAGATTTATGTTTGCTAAATTTATTGGATATCCTGAATTTTTGACTTAGCAAAAAATCAGAAATTCAAATCACATACACAAATTTTTTCCTACTTTCTTGTTTCTTGTTGGTTGGTTTTATTATTATACTTTAGGAATATAGAAGAGTTCTAATGCAACAGATGTTTTAAAATTTGGGTCTTTATTTATTTGCTTTAAATCATTTCATAAATGTTGAATAAAAATATTTAATAGTAGTAGTAATTTTTTGAAAACTGATGTAGAAACATCATTTATTTAATATACTATTCGTAATAGTAATAATAGAAATGGTGGAATTATTTGAATTGAAACTAGAATATAATAAAATAAATATCAAATCCAATATCATGGGTAAAAACTTCAATTCACTTATATCATCCTTAAAAGAGCTCAGTAGAAATAAATGATCGAACTATTATCTCTTGAAACCTCACAATTTCGTTTTTTATGAAATAACTAAAATTTACAAAATGAAGCATTATTTATTCTTATGTTTTCAATCACCGATATTCAATATAATTTTTCTCCTTTAAATTTGTCAATTGCACAGAATGGTCATCAATATAATCCTCTTTTTGATAATTTTAATTTAATGATATTGTTACTTATTCGTTTTTGATAGAGTTTATCTCTTACTATAAATATTTATATTATAGTAAAATTCCACTATACTTGTGTCCAGAACTATGATATTGTTGATTTTTTAGCCAGAATGCACTTTTTTCATGTGAGCAAAATTTGAAGCAAATAAATCATCGGCAAGTATTTCAAATATGGATCATAATCCTCTATCAAAGTAAATTCCTTTACTTGGATTTACTTTTCTTTAACTAAAACAATAAATTTCATTTTTTTTTTCATATAAAATTAAGACTGTAGCAATTGTGTTGAGAAAAATATTTCGCATCAATTAGTTTTACTTTAAAAATAATTTTTAGTCCAAAAACTCTTTTATTTGACAGTCTATAACCGTCCAAAAACTATCAGTTAATCCGACATAAATCTTGATTATTGAAATACCATTTATACCCAAAAATTAACGTTATTCATCAAAACAGTATCCTTAAAGTTTTAAGCATTTATTACAAAACTCTCTAACATTTCTGTACTAACTATTTAAAACAAGTAATTATTGCTTTAAAATAATTTCCAGATTTGGTAAAGTCAAATCCTTTTCCCTAGAATATTTTGTTGAGATCTGCATCTTATTTTATGACATTTTACGACAATGTAACAAACGCTTCTTATAGTTATTGGTTTCCTTAATTTCGGTTTGGGTACCATTTAATGGCTGTAAATCTAGCGATAGACCATTTTGACAATTTCTCTAATTGTGGTGGCTGAAATTAGTTAATTTATCGTAAAAAATTACGATAATTTGTAAGTGAAGTGTTTTAAAGGGAAAAAACTTCACCACACAGAACTCTTCATTTATTTTAAACCAAATTGCGTACAGTATAAAACTCAATAATTATTATTCTCAATTTCATGCCTCAATGAAAAATTTAAAAACAACTTTCATTATAACAAAAATAAATGTATGTGGCAGCATGCTGTGCATCCTCTTCTTAATTATAAAAGTTATTTTCCGATATTTAATAATGAAGTTAGGAAGCTGAATTTTGATTGAGTTAAACCTGCATTCATCTTGCTTGATAAAAGCATTTCATAAATGGCGATTTATTAAATCTATTAAGATTGCTACAAGCGTATCCCATTAAAAATGCCATTTATCAAAAAGACTTTAGTTTTGTTCTTTTAAATTAAAATTTTCCAACCGATTATTATTTGTAATAACTTCTTAACTCTTGTAAATATCCGAAAGTTGTCCAAAAACTCTATTTCAAATATAAACAAAAAAAATTGGATACGCCTCAAAAACACATAGAAGCTAAAATGTCCTTTTTAGCTTACTCAAGATTTTCAAAAAGTTTTATATCTATTTTATTACCCTTTAAAAATATCTTTTAAAATTCTTTGTATGCTTTTCTTTTAAATATTTAATTCTACTTAAGTAAACTAAATTGAATTGAAATTGATCTTACAGAGATATTATCTATTTCATTTTTATAAAAGAAATGAATATTTAAAGGGATTCCCTTTCAACTAAAATCTTTTGTTGAAAAACTGTTTTTGTTTTCAAAGTTATAATATGAAAATTGAATTTGATTTGTGAGAATATAAAAATTAAAAAAAAGATAATTTAACCTAAATTATCAGATATAAAATGCTCTTCAATAATAAAAATTTTTTACTTTTTTGGATTTTTGCCAAGAATTTGAAAGTAGATTTTGTTATTTTAAAAAAGGCATATTCTTGGTTTTTGCTCACGGAAAAATCCCTGATACTTATAACTTTTAATAATATCTGAAATTGCATATGGATTTGGATGCAATTATGAAAAGTTATTTAACAAATTAATTCAAAGGAAGAACATTACACACCTAGAAGTTCTTTTGAAAGAAAACGGGTTAAAAATTGTGTATGCCAATTTTTTTAAAACGGTGCCAGAATAATATAAAACTGTAGAGAAATGTGAATGTATTTTGCTTATGTGTTACTTAAAGCTTAAGCTTATGTGTTGCTTAAAGTTTTATGCTTTTTGACTCAAGAGCTTGACCCACGTTGATTGTTCCTATCTTAAATTGTTCATGAAAAACTTGAATGCACTATAACTATCAAAATATATCATAAAACTAGTCAAATACATGAAATTCAGCCCGAATTTTAAAAGTTCTGATGAAGAAATGCCAAACACATTTTTTTACAGTTGCCATATTTTCTGGAGAAATAATCGAACATTTTAATTTTCATAGAACAATTATTAATGTAAAAAGTTGAAAAATTTTACAATTTCTGGACACTATAAAGTGATTATTTTCATCCATATTTTTCAGATCGCCATTTTCCCATGTGAACTAAGACAAATAAAATGCACTCCCCCATTATTAAAAAAGCTATTTCTAAATTTGCTACTGTTTCTACCCCAAATATATCAAAACAGAAAATTACTATTCAACACTGAAAAAAGTAGTTCTTAAAAAAAGGAACAGATGGAACATGCGGTATATAGTCTTACAGTTCTTTATCTCGCAAATTGTAAAAAAATCTTCAAAAGTCTTAGTTGATTTAAAAATATCCTCAAATGAACTAAAAATAAAACTGGCAACAACAAAATTTGTAACTTAAAAAAAACTTTTTATTGTTTTTTAATGAGGACATCATTTAGAACAACCTTAACACCTATTTTTTTATATTTTAAATAGCGCCATAAACTGAATTGAGAACGAAACCTTTATGAATAAAACAAATAAGTTTACCTTTATTGTCGATGAGTTTTATTTGTTATCACCTTAGATAGCCCCTTGTTTCCTTTTTATGGGATTAGTTTAATATTTAAATTTTCAGTAAAAGATCTTAAAAAGGTAAATATTTTATTTGAGCTCCTTTTTTAGTAAAGTATTAATGAACTTGAAAACAATTGGGAAACATTAAATGAAAGTGAAGGGATATCAAATTGAATATATAAAAATTTACGCTATTATTTGATACTACAAAGGAAAAATTAATAAATAATGAAAAAAACTATTTTGAAAATAATTTATAATATATGTATTAGCATGGCGGTGCTAAGAGTATTTATGTGCCACATATTCTGTCCAATAAAACTCCACTAACAAAAGTTTATCTTTTAAATCCTCGATAATAATACTTACATCCCTTTTTATTAATTTATAATTTGATTCTTGGTTTATTTCAAGGAAGAATTCAAATCTGAAATAATTACTTTAATGTTGGGAATTTAGTGCTTTAAGTACGACTTCTTTATTTTAATTCTATTATTATTTTCATATTTCAAAAGTTTATTATTGACAACCATCGATAATAAGGACAATAGTCATTATCTTTCAAAAATACAAAAGGCAACAACAATTGCCTTGATATAAATCCTTCCAAGAGATTTAAGCACCTCTTCTTTGTTTTCACTTAATTTCTATTAGAGCAATCAAATCATCTCTTTCTCTATTAATGGTTCCTTAAGGGAGACAGTGTCACTGATGTTAAATCTTTGAATTAAGGGCTCATCCGATGTGTAGTCATTAGATATCAGAAGAACACTATAACTGGTAGAAAATTGTGAATTTCAGAGCAAGTTCAATTGGTTCAATTGAACGGGGTGAAAATAGTGCCAGAACCATATGAGGAGTAGTCAAATTGTTTCACTTTTTTTCGGTTTTGTTACGGCCCCTTTTTACTTTCGATATAGGATTATATGTCTATATGCGATCCTGCATCCTACTAAATAATTCTGAAGATATTCTGCTATTGACTTTTAATTTCGCGGTGAAGTGAAGTGTCTTTATTCAAACTCTCAGACAAAGTTTAACCAATTAAAGTTTTTTCTAAGCGTTTCGTCTTACAAAATTCTATAAATGGAAATAAAACTTTTAACTTTTTCTTGTTTGGTGGTTATTCAATTGCTTTAGTTCATCTGCATAAAAATTTCAAATTTTAGTTTCTCATTTCATTTTTGGTATTTGATATTTTGAGTCTCGTTTTTAATTTGTTTTTACGTATATTTCTAATAAACTAACATTTTCATGTGAATTGCACAAATTTCTATTTATTTAAAAGGCTATAATAACTTCACTAAAGTTACAACTTATGAGAATCACAGCTAACTAAAAGACTTCCATATAAAATATTCTGTTACTTTTCACCTTTTCAGGGATGATTTCTTTATGGCAAGAAAAAAAAGACTTAACTTTTGTTTTCTTTTACGATTATCAGTTCAGCCACTTCTACGCGAAAACCCACTTGAAATCTTGTGTTTTATTGCTATTGCTTCTATTAAATATAACGTATACGTGTTCGTAAATTTTGTATAAGTCATAAATTTCATAATTTGATTTATATTTTACCTTAAAAATTATTTAATATATGAAGAACGTTTTTATTACTGTACTTTTATTAATTTGTTTATGCCTGAAACTAAGCAATAATAAATTATGAAATTCTTGCTCTTATGCCAACAATTTTAGATTCATATAAAATCATGTGAATTTTAATTTTCAGATTATAAGATTATTAATTTTACATGTTGAAAGAATTTGCAAATTTGACTAATTATTATATCGTGAAGTTTAGAGTAATTTCTTTCATAAAATTTGAAATTTGTTTTCTCACGGACATAGACAGACAAAGCTAAGAATAAATAAAAATACTTTTTATTTAGATAAATCATTCGTGCCCTAAGGAGTAATTGCTAAGAAGCCTTGTTTGACACTTTCAATAAAACTATTTTTAAGTGTCAACATGAGCTTTATTTCAAATCAACTTCGACAATATTGTGTTTAATATTGTTACTTCCACCGGCAAACAAACATTTCAGCAATTTTTAGCAAATAAACACTTCGGCAATGTTGTCACTTATAAGATATTATCTCCTCGGTCACTTGCAGTTACAGATCATCAATAAATTAGACGATCAAGCAAAATCAATCAACTATGTAAGTACAATACTTTCTTTAAAAAATATAAAAGGATATCTTTCTGTTATATAATAGTTCAATAATATTTAGAAAAATGTATGTACGTTTACATGAGCAATTATATTATTTTATTTTTAGAAATATTAACTCACATAAAAATAATTGGAGTCCCCTAGGAATTCATTTAAGAGCCTTTTTTTAATTTGGATTACTTTGTTGTTCACAAAAATTATTTTGGTCTACATTTTATCATAAAGTTGAATAATTTTTGAATATATGAAAAAGGACTCTTTCAGTTTGTTCGAACATTGTCTAAACAGCATAACCATCCTTTACGTTTTTTAGTAGAGAAGAAAAATAAAATTTTAATTTAAGTTAATACCCTTTAAAAGGTTTCTATTATTACTTCATAATTTTGTTAGTAGTTTGATAAAATTTAATCACATTTCAATGAAAATTTAATTAAAACTTTAAATAAAACAAAAAATCAGTCAAGAGTTAACGGAAATTTGATTCTTTTTAATGTAAAAACCTCATCATTATCCTAGTTTGGTAATTATTATGACCATTTTAATGTAATAAACGTTTATATATACATATATATACATACAATACAAAAGGGGTGCTCTGTAAAACTCCTAACGAGTTGATGAAACAGCCCTTTAACATGGGAGAATTTAAATTCAGTGGCTTAGAAGAGCCAAGTGAAATTATTTGCATGCATAATGAGATTGTTTAAATATTTTAAAGTAGTTTTCATATATTCACACAATTAAAAATATTAATTAAAATTTGATGGTTTCAGTAATGAATTAAAAAATTCTATTAAAAATTTTATTTAAATTTGTATTACAATAATTTGGTTTTTTGTATTTTCATGACATCTGCCTTTAAACATTTTATAAAAAGCTAATTTTCTCACAGCAGGATATTTTAAATTGGTGTTTTTTTTTTATTTTTGTGTTCTTTAAGGCAAATTGTGTTCAGATAATGCATTTCCTTCTTTAGACTAGTAGCTTTTTTTCAACAATTTAAAATAAAAATTTCATTCTTAAGTGGAAACAAAAACTTGAGTAAAAGAAAAAAATATATTTCTAGTTTTTCCTAAAGCCACTTTGTACTTTCTTTGATTCAGGAAGCTTTTGCAAAAAAGAAATGCATGCAACTAAAAAATTGCCCTTAGCTTAAACTACATTTATATAGCTGAATTTTTATATAATTTCCGCTCTTTTGAAATTTTAAGATTATATATTTCATGGTAAGAATTTTGTTTGTTTGGAAACACTATAAATTGAAAACAGTTTTTTAGATAAAATTACATAAAGTCTCTCACCGAGGGTGGAATTTTGAGCAGATTAATCGGGGAGTATGGCTTAGCACTTTTTAAAATCGAATTTCTTTTTATATTCCTACTATTAGCTTGCAAAAAGTATGTAAAAATCATAAATTGTTAATAAAATCTTTTCCATTCATCCAATCAAGTTCAAATAAATTTTGTTGTGTTGGGAGTGGATGACAATTGATGTTAATGCAGTTAGTTCAAATATTATTCTTACCGTTAGCTCATAATGTCCAATATCTTTTTGGAACTTTCCATCGTTAATTAAACCCTTTTCTATTTATCCAATCAAGTTCAAATAAATTTTGTTGTAAAACTAATTTTAATTTTATATGAGAGAAAAACTTCAGAAAACTGAATGCAACGAATTACGAATTCTGAATTCAGAAAAAATATAAAAAAATCTCAAGTAGGAATATACTTTAAAAAATTTCTTTTTATATTACTTGTTTTTTGTATTTTCTTATAGTTTAATATTTCAAAAATATAAGCCCACAAAATAAGTTGATTTGAAGGCAAAACTGTCGAAGTTATCAGGTAATTTAAACCATAAATAAGCTTTTAAAATTTTTATACGCGTTTTTGTCAAAACTACTTTTTCAAAGTTGGTGCTTACTGCCATTTAAAAACTACATTACCGATTCACTTCAAACCTGGTATACAATTCCTACATATAAAATACCTCCCACAAAGATTAACATTATTAACATTTAGTGGGTATTCCACTTACAAAATGGCGGAATTTTTCGTGAAAAATATCATTTTTCAGTTAAAAAGAGCACCAAAATTTTTTAAAGAAAAAAAAAGTAATCAGGCAACGTTGGAGAAAGGATTCAATAGTAATTTGATTAAATTTTTAAGGTTTTTTGATTTCAGGAATTTTCAGCTGAGATACAGTGATCACCGCAAATCATCTTTTTCCAAAGACGTCCTTGGAAAAGCTGTGCCACCGGCTTCTATATAAAGATTTTCTAACAAAAAAATTTAAAAATGTTGCTAACATCACGCTTAATAATTTGCAAAAACTTTGAATAAATTTCACGAAAAAAGTGATTTTTTTACGCTTAAAACCATACTCCCCCCTTAAGTATTTGATTAATGAAATATTTCATAAATTTATGTTTTCTAACCGTCAAAAATCAGACCATTTTATAAAAACATTTTTATTTTATCTAAAAATCGCACAAAATTTGAAAACCAAAAACTGCAAAAGTTTTTATTTTTTCTAAAATAGTTCAAGTTTTAGTAGAAAAATAACAAATTTAAATGTGTTTCTGATTAACTCTGATTAAAACTAACTCATAAATATATGAAAACTATTGAGCCTTTCTCTTAAAACCACAAAAATTTAGCCAAAATACTATTCACCTAACTCAATGACATCATTTTAGCATTTATGGAATTTCCTTTGGTTAATTGATGGCCTTTCAAAAACTGTATCTTATATCTTATATTTCTGTTGTTAATGCATTTTTAAAATTTAATCTACCGGAAATTTTAGACAACATATTAATATTCCGAATGTTTATTTTCTCTTGGAAATTTATTTCTGTACCTTTTTAATTCTAAACAGTCATCCTATTCGGTAGTTCTATTTCTTTGTTTACATAAAATTTTTAAATAAACAAAAACTATTTACTGATTTTAGAATTTGATTAAAAAGTGGTTTTTTTCATACTCGACTTAGTAAAGGACGAATAAATTATGCTAACAAAAAAATATCAATTGATTAAAGCTTGTAAATTTATTTTCCTTAAGTACGGTTGAAATATTTTCTACAATTCATAAAATAAATTACCCCTGTCTAGTGATATATTTCTATATTTACTTAAAATTTTACTTCAAGGTATATCCAACAGTGACCAGGAATTTTAAGGTTCAATAATTTTAAAATTACTCAAAAATAATCCAACAATTTACGCTCGACCTAAATATTCAATCAAATAAGGTGCTAAAATTATTTCCATTAGTAGACAAAATATTTACATAAAAGCCTAAATTAAGTAAGCTAAAAAATTATTTTGAAACTTTAAGAAAAAAAAAACATTTGAAAAAATTATAAAAGAAGCTTTTTTATGGTTTATGGTTATTTTCAACGAAAAAAATCTAGTAAAATATACATTCAAATTATCCCATTAACTATATACATAAGTTTGTTCTATTTGAACCTCTTAAAAAACAAGAAAATCTAAAAGTTCTAAGCTGTTAATCCTACGAACCAAAACGATGTAATTTCTTTAGAATTTTCCATTACATGAAAGCATTTTTATTACTAAAAGAGAAGTCAATTTATTTACTCAAGAAAAAATGAAAAATTTTCAGTTATAATGGATACCACTTTTTTTCTTGTCACAAATATAAAGAATTTTTTAAAATATCAAAAAAAATTAGTAAGAACACCACTAGATTTGCCTTGTCTTCCTTCATGTGAAATATATTAAAATAGAATTTTTTTTATTATTTTATGTTTTTTATTTTTTATTTTTTGTATTACATATCCATCAATTAGCTCTGAGGCTGACAGATAAATAGCAATATTATTGACAACTTTTCATGATTTTAAGAGTGTGCAAAATTTAATACTAGTAATATTAGTTTACAACAAATCATTCAAAGCAATTGAAATCTTAAGAGTGTAAAATATTAATAATACCAAAAAAATCAAAATTGAAAGAACTGCTGGCTAGCAAAGTGGGGGCTCATGAAAAAAATGGTGTCTTCTGGTATGAAGAATTCCAGTCTTTCCAGTGATCCGAAAAAAACTCTTTTTTTAATTCTTCAAGAAAAAAGATGTAGTTACCATGCTATAGTATACAAGAATGTCTGTGCCAAACCGAATTGATTAAGTAGAACTTGAGATATCATGCACACCGTTTTAAAAAAAGTAGTTTCGAGAAAAACACGTTTCAAGTTTGAGGTCAGTTTCACGCAGTGTAAGTTAGGCTGCCAACCGGTTTTGTAGAATGCATCACAAAATAACATGTAACTCTGAAAATTATTTTAATTTCGAAAAATTCTCTTAGAAACATTTTCTTAAAGGGTTAAAGTATGAAAATATGCAAAAAAATGCGAAAATTTTTTTTGGTATTTATAAAACTTAATAAATAGCCCAAAAACTTGTTACATCATTATCTGAATTAATTGGCTTAGTCCAAATATCACAGTTTTTCAATTACATGATGAATAAAGCAAGTAAGCCTATTTTTTAGGTTCTAATTTAGCCACAAAATCATCTTAACGATAAAACAAAAGATCTTGGGATACATTAGATTATGTTGTGTGGTTATATTGCAGGGTTAGGCACTCGAAGTGCAACCAAATTTAAAATTTACATACGATTCATCCCCGAGTCGGTCCTAATTTAACCCTACTTGTCCTGAAAGATACGTACTTTGGTGGTATACTTATTCCTCCAAATTAAATTCTTTTAGGCAACCTTCTAACAATTTTATAGTTTTATGTCTCTTTTGCTCCAATTATACTAACAATAAAATCTTATGAGAGATATATAACTACCGCAATATCATCATAGATTTTTAAATTTAAATTTTATTAATCCTTTATTCTTAATAATTTATTTTTCTCTAATGCTCGAATAAAAACAAAAACTTTGTTTTATTACAATATCTTAATATCCTAATATTGTGATCGAGATCGGAGTGCTAGAACCTAAAGGTGTGCCCCCACTAATTAATTCATTTTATGACTACCTAATGTCGTTTTAAAACTTTAAACACGATTATCTCGGAATCGTATTTTTGAAAATATGCCATCGCTGTGAGCACCATATATCTCGCTAACCACTATATCGATCAATTTGAAATTTCCAATAGATTTCTTTTTTTAATTTTATTTGAGCTGTTACCGATATTTCATGCTCACCGTAAATCACTACAAAAAAAAAGAGTTCTGGGGCAAGGAGTGTACCTCCCCCCATTTTCCGAATTTTCACTCGAAATTTTATACGAAAACACCCTAAGAAAACTTTTTGAAACCTTTTTGAAACTTTTTATCGTACTTGAATAAAACTATGGTAACATAATTTAAAAAAAAAAAGGAAACCTATATTTTCGCAGAGCACAACATATGTAACTCCTTAATCTAATTTTTATATATCAAGACATTATAGATTTTCAATAGGTAATAACTAAAGTCCTTTTTCATTAATTTAAACATTTTGAAAAAGTTTAAAACAAAATAAACACCAATTTTTTATCTTTAAATACATTATTCATCTAAAATTTCATAATTTATTCAATTTCTTTACACATTTTTTCAATTAAATTTCCATTAGTATTTCTGGTAAAGACAGTTAGATAGATCCATTTGGTAAATCAAATAAAAATTATGCACAACAGTAAAAAAGTTCACAGTAAATTGAATTACTGTTAATATCATTAATAAAAAACTAACGAAAAAAAAAATAAAAGAAAATCGATTTTAACATCTATTGAAATATTCTTGATTCAAAGCCTTTTCTATTTCTTTTGTGCACGGTAAATTTACATAATTTGAAAAAAAAATATTGGACTCTTGTATATAAAATACTGCAGTTCTATTTATAAAAAGTTTCTATAAGAAAAAAAGAATTTTCATTTTGACTTTATATTTAAGTGAGTTTTTATGAAAGAAAAAGCTTTATGGCAGTGTTTTATAATATTGTTGAAAAATTGTCTTTAAG
Organism: Acrocera orbiculus; assembly: GCA_947359355.1. Lineage (NCBI taxonomy): Eukaryota > Metazoa > Arthropoda > Insecta > Diptera > Acroceridae > Acrocera > Acrocera orbiculus. The sequence continues at coordinate 8,582,647 of OX375758.1, forward strand.
GTTTTAGTGTTTAAAGGTAAACAACACTTTTATTTTTTGTGACATGAAAATGAGTCTTTATAAAAGCATTATTTTCCCTTTTCTTTTCATTATATGTATACAGTCAAAACCGCTTAATACGACATCGGTTAATACGACCAAAACAAATAGTCCCGACAGAGTTCCATATAATTGCACAATTAATTTACCGCTTACTACGACATTGCATATAACGACATAGCGTTTTGAACGACTACTTTTTCTAATATTTTCAAAGAACTTAATCGGTTATAACAACATGCAGCATTTTTTTTACATTTTGTGTGTCTATTTTCAGAAATTTTATTTTCATAATTATTAAACGTGTAGCTCAGTTATAGTCAATAGGCGTCCCTAATAGATTTTTAAAAAATTTGTTACTTTACTTTGAATATGAAAATCACGAATTTTGACTAGCTTTTCATCCCAGTAAATGACTTAGTTTGATGCCATATACGCAACGCTTAACACATCGGCTTAATTTTTTATAATTTTTCTCAAAATACTTATCCTTATAATAAAACTTTGCAAATACGTTCCTACATTTTTAGGCAAAAAATAATGGTACCGCTTTTTACGATTATCGGTTATTACGACCGAAAATAATGGTCCCCTGGATGTCGTATTAACCGGTTTCTACTGTATATTATAAATATTTATTTTTACTCCTTTTAACTAATTAATTTTGTAAAATATTCATGAAAAAAATCAATTGCATTAAATGATCATAGTTCAAAATCCATTTTTTGATTAAGTTATCCTTATTTTATCTCTTCTTGTCCTATTTATCTTATACCTACAATATTTATGCTATAGAAAAATCACTGCCGTTAAAACTCACTTTTTGCATATTTCTTTAAAGCAAACTCGTGTTGAGAAATGTTAAATCTAAACCTCCTGATATTTAACAATTGTGTTCAGATTGGAAAATGCATATGCAGTGAATGCATATTTATTTATATATAATAATTGTAGGTATGTATATTTATACACCCAAAAATTTTCCCCTATAATAAATTTTAAATTTTAAAGTAATTGAAATAAAAGAAATTTAATTGTTTCAACATTTTTTAAATAATTTAATTTTACATGTTGAGGATAGTGAAGTTTTTTTTGTTTTGCTTTATCGAGCGGAAGTTAAAATCGCACTTTCCTGTTTCCGGTGGCGCCTTACATAAAATTTTGCTTAGCAAAAAATTAAAAGTTGGTTTTAATAAAAAATTGGCTTAAAAATTTTGTCGAAGTCTTCAAAAAATTATTCATTCTCTTCTAACTATGTATATTTAAGTTCTCAAAACCAGGCAATTAAATTCATTGAAAAAATTTTTGTCAACCCCCTTACTAAGCTCGAAGTTTTACTATATCCGTGACTAGAAGTAGGAGTGGTTTTTGTTACACATTCTATTGTCATAAAAGCATTTTACGATTTCCTAAATCAAACTTCAAAAGCTCATTCAAAAGTAAGTGAGAAAATTCAGTTGCAAGATATTTATGTATTTGTGCTCAAAACTAGACACAAAAGCTAACCTTTTGACAAAAATTTTTTTTACCGATTATACTTCAAATATTAATCAGAAGCTTCTACAGAACAGAAACCACGATAAGTAAAAGTCTATAAAAATTATTTTTATTTTTACTCTAGAATTTATTTCTTACATAGTAAAAATTTGGAATTTGTTTTCTTGCCTCTAACAATTATAATTTTTTTGTTTTTTTCAAAGCTCATTAAAAAAGACATGTATAGCATAGTTCTTAAAATATCCTTTTAGTGCAAGCTAGTTAGCTCTCAGATTACCTTGTAGCCTTTCAGTCATCCTGGTATCTTAAAAAATGTGTCATACATCATTAAATATTCTTGGCAAAGTATCAACATGAAAATAATTTTTGTTGTTGTATCTCTGTGCATCGTTTGTAGCTATATTGTAAAAACAATTAAACCTGCCCTTGTGTAAAATTTCAGGTGCTTGTGATAGAAATAATAAAATAGAAAAACCAAAAAAAAAAATTGTAAACATGGAAATGCTCACTTGACGAGCACATGAGGAATTTGTAAAACAAAAAAAGAAATTAAAATTGCAGTTGTTTAAAAATTTATCTATTTGAATTCATAGAACTGAAAATTATACTATAATAGTTTTTGGATATAGACATTATTTGCAAATGTTGCTTGTAAAAAAAAAAACTCAATTTAGTTGAAGCTAAAAGGGTTTTAAGACTTAGCAAATAATTCTAGGATTGTGCATTTCAATTTAATAAATAAAGTCCTTCCGCATGAATTAATGATAAAATATAAGCATACCTACTAATTGCTATTTTTTTTTATTAATATTAAAAAAAAATTAAAATGGCATCTGGAATATCATGAAGGAGACGCTAGTGAAAAGTGTGATATTATTACAAAAAAATGTACTATTTGAAAGCGTTCACGGTTCAAGAGACCAGATTTGTTGTTAAAAAATTGTTCTAAGATGACAAATAAGTATTTCTGGATTGTTCATATATGCGTGAAATTTTTAGTAAATATTGTTCTTAAACATTGTATGAAATGAATACAATCTCGAAATGTTTGAACTTTTTAACAGATAAAAAAAGGGAGAAACAATTACATAACAATCCAAAAAACATGAGTTAGGAAATTAAATTTATATGCGTTAAATGTGTATGTATGTATACCTTCTTTGATCAAATTTGTTTCGGACTGGTCCATTTAAACCATAGATACTTGCAAACCATGTCGTTTTTTTTGGCAGTTATTTGTTTACACTGCAAAAAGTTTGTTGGGCGATTTTTACTATGATAAAAAAAGACAAAAAATTAAACAACAATTTTGTGTTTTCAATTTAATTATGTCTACGAAATTGTTAAGAAGCTTTCTGAGGATTCTACGCTATCGAAAACGCAGGTATTTGAGTAGCACAAAGCTTTCAGTAAAGGTCGTACGATTGTCGAAAACTTAGCACATGCAAGTCGTCCATCTACCTCTGTTAATGATGAAAACATCAAAAAAATGTATGAATACATCCTCGATGGTTGTGTTGACATTAGAGAGATAGAAGGGGCTCTCAACATTTTTTATTAATTGAGAAAACATATTTTGGTTGATGTTTTGAGTATGAAGCGTATCAACGCTGGCCTCATACCAGAAGACCTGAATTTTTTGTAAAAATGCCATCGTGTAAAAGTGCTAAAAGTTTGTCAACGTAGCTGATGACCCTACATTTATCAATTAATTTATAATTTGTTATTAATTAAATCATAAATGCACTGTGCAAAAGTATTGCACAGAGTCCACAAAAACAAAACCTAAACACTTGACTGACAATACCATAGACAAAACGATTGCCCATTTATCGCTTAGGCGATATATCAAAAAATGCTTGTTGGGATGTAAAATGAATAAACTTTAATTTCAAATTAACATTTTAGCTGGAAGATTTAAATTATATTCAAAAAATTGATTTTCTTAAGCTTAGCAACATGTTCAATCTTTTCTACTTGTATACCGTATCTAGAAATTGTTCTTGCCATTTATGACAGTTATAACTTTAAAATATTGTTTGTGTCAATTTTAAAAAGAAATTACATGTCCACTTTTCTTAGTATGTCATTTTAAGGTAAAAACATTAAAAAAATGATTTTCCCTCATCATTTCTGCTCAAACAAAATTTTTGAAAAAGACAAGTAATTCTTTTAATTATAACATTTTCTTTAAGGAAAAACTCAGAAATATTTTTTAAGATCCAAAGAGGTTCGTTAAATAAAAAGCTTGATTTCCAAGACCAAGCATCTCCTCTTTTGGTTTAAGAAAAAAATTTAATGGATTTTATTTTCTTCTTTTCTTCCTATTAAAACTTTGTGTCCTTTGACTTGAATGATTCCTTCAAGTATTTAATATATATATATATATATATATATATATACCCTGTTAAGCAAGTACAAACATTTCTATGTTCGTCATGGAGAATTGGTAGCTGAAAGGATCTCCTATACAAGGAATAATAAAAATTTAACAAAGAAATTACACGAAAGGAAATGTTTTTGAATGTGAGCGACTTACTTTTTAGTTTGCTTAGAATAGAGAACGTGTTAAGCAAGATAAACTTTTCAACATCTTTATAGTAATCAAATTAATGTCAATAATTAGAAAGAAATAAAGAAAAACTTTTATTGTTTTTCCATTTAAAACAAAAGAACAACAGAATCCGAGAGAGCAATAATAAACAATGCAAAGTTTTCTTTATAGCTGAAGTTTAGTTGTGTGCAATTCATTAAATATTCTTTAAAGAGAATTTTTTTTAATTCAAGGGCTTAAAAATAAGTATTTATAAATATAAATTTAAAACAAATAAATTATTTTGATTAATGATACATATAAGGCGACAGCTTTTTTTATTAATTAATTGAGCTTTGAACGATTCATGTAAAAATATTAACAGTTTTAGCAAATTTTGGTTAAAATTATCACATTTTTAATATACAAAGGAAATATCATTTTTGGTCTTGACTAGAAATTTTAATGATAATTTTATCTTGGAGATTCTTTATACACAGTCCTAAGCAACTTCTTTTGAAAACTAAAACAAGTTCTAGTAGTTGGTTAATAGACTTTCAAAAGTTTAAGAAAATAGCGTAGCTAGAGAGTGGATCAGAAGGAATAATACTCCAATGGCTAATAATTTTTGAATGGTAACAAAAGAGAAAAGCTGTATTCCCTAAGAAGCTTGAGTGTTTGCATTTATTACCTCTGCTTCTTTTTCCCTTATCAGAAGAAGCTATCAATGTCACTAGTTCTAAACTGTAAAATAATTTATTTCACTTTGATCGAGTTGGTCTATCTTTTTCTCGGTTAAATTAAATAAAAATTATACAGTCAAGAGATACCATTATAGGCGCATCAGCCTATTTTATGTTCATGGCTGGCTTCCCCTTTAGGTTCACAGGCCATGGTCAAATATTTTATATAATTTAATGAATACATAATTTTAAAATATATTTTAACCATATAATATTACTAATCTTATTGGACCTATACTACCTGACAGGTAATTCCCCTTCACATATACAAGCCCGTACGTTGTCGCCAGTTGACAGGAAAAACAAGCTTTCGACAAGCTTATCGATGTAAAAGAAGTCACCAGGTGTGACTGACCACATCAATGGCCAGCAGAAGACTGAGCTGTGTTCTGAATGATTCCCAACTTTATATAGAATATGTGCATTCATTAAGTCAATTAAGCTTATCTTCATAAATTCCAAAATCTAACACTTTAGTAAGTAGGAAGTCTAATGGTCGCACGAAATCATGTTGAAACAAGTCGCATCATTTCACAGAAGATCGCACACATTAGATCGTGTCGTACGAAGTCACTAAGCAAGTAAAAATTTATAAATCTTCATATATAGTATATTGCTCTATATCTAATACACCATCCTGACAAGCTGGAGCTCATCTGTTCACAGCAGTTTAGTTCACTTCCGCTCGCTATTCTCTCAGCTCCATTTTAAGCCGGCACTATGATTACTAATCAGGAAAATATATATATTCACTCTTTGTTTTCATAAAGGAAAAGTACCTTTTCCCTCTCCAATTTCAAAATTTATACATTTCAAAACTTTTGTTAAAGGATTACGTTAACTGAAGTCTAAAATTTTTTTAAATAAAAATCTTTCATATAACGCTTAATTTGCGATGATAAGTTCTGTAACTCAAATAGCTGAGAAGACATTATCTATTATTTCAAAGTTCACCCCCACTTATAGAAGTCAATTTTAAGATCTGGCACTTTTTTTAAAGGAATACACATACGTTAGAAACTTTTATAGTTTCGTTAATAACTAAAACTTTTAAACAAATAACATAAATTGAACATATTTATCAACTTTACATATTAATCTATAACTTTGTCGTTAGATACTTATAAATAAATACAATAGATACAATACAATACAATAGATGAAAAATATTAAATATATAAAAAATTACACAAATAAACAAAAACTTTGAAATTACTTTATGGAAAAATTTTTTATTATAATTACATAATTTTCTTTTTATTTAGCTATATCCTTAGATAATAATCCTATTACACTAATTAGATCGAAGATTGTATATGTCAAGTTTATCTAAATAATGATTTCAATTATAATTAAGAGAGCATATAAATCGATCTAAATAAAAAACTTTTTCTGTTACATTTTGATCAATAGAAAAATTGTTTTCTCTCCATTTAATCATATAATCCTTAAAATAAATCCTATCATATAAATCTTAAAGTACTAAAATCATCATAATTTATATTAAGTTATAATATCAATGTAAATTCCAAAATGAAATTTAATAATTGCAGCCATTAAATAGGAAGAAAAATATCACTAAAATAGAAATAGTAAAACTGGAGCCAGATTTCTCATTAACTTAAGGCTTTAGAAGTTTTCAAGTTTTACAAAACTTCACTTAAAATCACAACTTTTTCTCATTTACTTAACACTTGAGAATTGCCTATAGAAATAAATATCCTGGCAAGGATTTTTAAATCAAGTTTTTTTTCTTTTTGGTTATTCTTTTACTTTTATTCAGTTTTAGATATTTTTCTTGTTTGTATTGTTGTTTGTTTTTATATTTATTTTATTTTTTTAATGTAAAACTTAGCAATAGCTTATACAGTTTGCATTGTGCTAGTTTTGAAACCAGCAATAATATCAACAACAACAAAAAAGAAAACATGAAAAAAAAAAATAGGACACTGATTCTAAGATTTATTTCCCCAAATATCATGAAAACTTTAAGTAAAAGTTTTTATAACTTTCACCAGTAACAAAACTTAAATTATTTCCGTAAAATCTTTTAAGGATATTAAATTATCCTAAAAAAAAAATTTACAACTTTACTTTTAGTTTTATTTCATGGAACAAAAATGACGTCGAAGTTATAAATTTGTAAATAAGTCAATTAGTTAACTTTAATTTTATCTTTCCAAAGGACATAAATTACGACAAGGGAGATATTTTAATTACTACATTTTATAAATTAATTTTTTGGGCATCAAATAATATATTTCATTAATATTTTTGGTATTACAATAAATTCAATATTGGATTTTGGTCTTTTTTTGTTACTTGTGAATGTTAAAACAGTAAAAATTGATAGCGCTTTCCTATATGCTGACAACCAGTCATCTATAAAATATTTATCACTACGTTGTGAATAAATCTGTTTGTAGCCTTCAAATTTTTGATTAGTATAATCAATATTAAGCTCTGCAAAAGAATTATGACCATGTCTGCAGGATGATAAAATCCTATCATTTTGAAATTTTATTTATTACATTCAATTGTTTAATTAAATTTTTTATTAAACAAAGCTTTTAATTATTTTAAAAAGCTTTTTGTTTGGATTTTAATTGAAATAGCCTGTAATTGTTTATATCAAGGAGGTGTAACTTTTATTTGCATTGGCCAAAGTACACAAATTTAAAAAACTTGTGTATGCTGCCTGAAAAGAAATGTTTAAAAGTACAAATCACATTTTTATTGACAAAATGAGTAAAAATAAAAAAACAATGACAACAACAAAAATTAGACAATGGAAATAGTACAAACAGTACAAATAGTAAACGTTATTTTTCCTTTTTTGAAACCAATTAATCTATATTCATAGCCAGATATAGCCAGTACCCAGCGGGAAATTGAACGCCCGGAGAGACCTATTCCAGCGCTCCTAAATCAATACCGAGTACTCAACCTTCATGAGAGCCTTAATTGAAGATTTTACACTACGTTAAAGGGATTTAGGAGCTCTTTAATTTTTTTTTGTAAATTAAAAATTAGCATTCACAAATTGAATTGTCAACGTAAAATTCTAAGCTGTGACTGAAAACATTCTTTTTTTATGTCTAGACAACGTGGTCATATGAGGATTCATATAAAAAAGAGCTCAACTCGAGTGCTTGAATTGAGCTCGGTATACGAGCGCTACAGAAATTTCCCGCTTTTATAATCATAATATTTTATGTGGTTGTCTGCGTGTTCACTAACCTTACCTTCTTGCTCTGATTGTGAGTATAACTTGAGAATAAATATTAAATTAATATAAAAAATAAATTTCTTGAAAATCACTTCTTACGTAGCCCCTTTCTACTATGCATATTCGCTCAGTATCCTCCTATTTTGATATTTGTTATGTGGTGGCCCTAAAAGCTACTTTTAATCGTGTAACATTTCAAAAATATCAATAAAAAATTTTAATTTATTTCATACAAATCAGATAAAGCAATTTTTCACCTGAAGTCGCTGAAAATAGCTTGAAGTGGCTTCTATAAGAATCAAAGCCTTAAAGTATTCAGATGGTACAGTGCTTGCATAATTAATACAGTGGTCTTGAAGTACGACTCTGACTCACATGCGAATTAAAGCGAATTAATCAACTCGTTTTTAATTAGAAGTTTTATATTTTCCTTTTAGCCTGGAAGTCATGCACCCAGCTTTTATTTTCGTTTTTTATTTTAATCATGGCTCCTATATCGGCCTCAGTTCTTTGCAAAATGACAGACTGTTTTTATATTATTACTTGTTCACTGACTTCAACACTTTTTTATATTCCTACTATTAACTTGCTCAAAAACCTTCAATTGTTAATAAAATCTTTTCTATTCATCCAATCAAGTTCAAATAATTGTGTTAGGAGTGCATGACAATTGATGTTAATACAGTTAGTTCAAATATCAATTCATTAATTATATTTAATAAACTAATTTTAATTTTATATGAGAGAAAAACTTCAGAAAACTGAATGCAACGAATTACGAATTCTGAATTCAGAAAAAAGAAAAAACAATCTCAAGTAGGAATATACTTTAAAAAATTTCTTTTTATATTACTTGTTTATATATATTTTTTCCTTTTCTATTTCTTAATCAACTTTTAAGAGTTGAAACAAAAGATATTTTCTGTTAACAATCCTTAGAAGTTATATCTTAATATCTATAACTTTTTTTTAGATATGAAATTTTTAATGTCATAAAATAAAAACAAATATTTCAGCCTCATTTTTATTAGATACTGAAGAATAAATTTGAAATATGAATTAATTTATTCTTTGATCGTGAAAATTTCATGTAAAAAGCTATCCAAATAATATAAAAAATATTCTCAAATTTTATACTTAAATCATACACAAAAAATATTATCCTTTTAACAGACTAAAAAAAAATTTTTTAACAAAATTTACATCTAATATAATGTTGTTAAATATTTTTCTTTTTCATACAAGTAAAAAATTTTTAAAATTTGATGCCTATCAAAAATCAAAAAATGGGCTTCATTTAAACACTAACATAAGAAATTTCTTCAAAAGGCATTTTGCTATAGGTAACTTTCATAGCTGTAATAAATTTTCCGCTTGAATTTTATCAGAACACGTAAAAGTAATCAACCCTTCGAACTTCTATTTCACAAATTTCATGTGACAGTATTACATGAAAGTCTTCATTTTATAAATTACAAATACTAAAAAAGTTACACACTTTCTAACTTTGTTATAAGTATTAAATTTTATACACGGTATATAGAATTCAGTTGCTTACATTTTTATTACCTATTTTTGGAGTTAGTTTTTTGAATTTCAAAGAAAATGGAAGAAATACAAAATATCAGGAAGAAAACATACCATAAAACTTTTAAATGATTTGTTTACATCTGGGATATATGACATTAAACTTTTGCAATTGGGGAACGTAAGATGTTTAGCCTATGAAAGGTGACAATATATTATAAAGTTTTAAAAAAAAAAAAAAACAACAACAAAAAGTATAAAGACAATTTTTTTATTCCCTGGAAAATATTTATTTGGATGACATTTTAATGTCAAAACATTTTCTGTAATCCCAAATGATTTTAACAAAAACAATACAAATATTTTAAGAAAATAAATTAAACAAAAAGGATAATTCAATTGAAAAATATTAAACAATCGATTTTTTTAAGAAACAAAAAAATAAAATTTTGGTATACTCACAACTAAGTCTAATGCTTAGGACTCACTAGCTCTTAGCGGCACAAAATTTAGCAGTAAATTAAAACAGTAATATGCTAGTGAGTCCATTCCTATTGGTATTTAGAAAACTCTCCAGTTTTACTATGCTAAGTCGTCCTATACGCTAAGCGATAGTGAGTCCTAGGCATAAGAAATATAGAAAAATAATCGTTCTTACCCTTTCTGGGAATATGATTTTTAAGTAAACTTTAAAAGCCTTAAGGAACATATATATCGGATTTAGTTCCTTGAAAAAAAATCTAAACTCTATACACCACCAAAAATGCCTGAAGGAAGATAAATAAATTGCTTTTTAGGAATTTGATATTTTGAAAGTTTTTCTAATAAATAGAAAATATGCATCCAAATTTTTCACACGAAAACGGATAAGATTGAATTTATGATTGCATTCAAATGTATTCAAAATGCATTTATTATTTGCATGAATAACTTTTCTCTTCAAAAATATTATTTGTATTTTACATATTATAAACATAAAGGATTAGATTTTCATTACGTAACTTTTGTAAAAACCTAAATTCTTAAGTTCAAAATGCTGTATCTAAAGTCCTCACATTTGATTTTGTGCTTAATTTGTTATTGCACGGAAGTAATGAAGCTGGACTGAAGCAAGCCAAAAACTAAAAGTAAGAAAAATCTAGCTGTCCATGGCTGCCTTCACAAAATCAGTAAGAAAAAATCATATCACAGGCTCCGAGTAGGATGTATATACTCATTATGAGAGAAATACTTTGATAGATATTATATCACTAAATATAGAAGCAGAATAAAGTCCTTAGAATAGTTTATGCTAAAAGCTAATTGCATAAAACATATCATAAAACATCTTTTGCACCAGATTTTTGTTTTTTATAAGCTCTGAAGCTCATAATCAAACTTTATTTGTAAGTTTTGTGCGAAACTTTATTATTATTATTATAATCAAATTAAAAACTTTAATATTTTGAAATGTTTTAGAATTTTTACAAATTTTATTATACACTGGAAGCAAACTATTTGTAAAAAAATAACAAAAAACATTATTTTAATAAATATTTTTTCAGTTTTGTTTGACTCTTACTATGCTTGCCAGAGTTAAAATATTTGATTCTCTTTTAAAAGGTTTTGATATGTGATATGCGCAGTGCTGTTTGCCATCTTTTTATCATTTTGATGATATTTGAATCAAATTTTAATTTTGAAAGAGTTTTTAAAGGCAAAATTTTGCGTATGGGAGACTAAAGAGGCTCAAAAGATTTTCATCTGACTTTTGGTAAACTTAAGAAGAGAAATACTACAATATATAAAATTTTTCATAGGCTTTGTTAAATAAAACAACAGTCAAACTGCATTTGGTTTGAGAGCAATGTTTGAGGTATAGTTGTGCTTCAAATATTTCTTTAAATTAATGTATATATATATCTTCCCAAGTAATTAAGTAACAAAATCAAAAAAAAGTGCGAAATTATTTAATTTGAATTTTTGTTAGCTTTTATTCGCCTTTTTTCCTGACTTAAAATCAATATTCCTTTAGACTAAATAGGCTAACTGTCATTTTTCTCCACTGCTAAAATTATTTATTGTATTAAAAATATTTACGATTTTCAAAAATCTATTTAATTTGATTATTACTAAAAGTATTAACATAAGAATAAATTATAAATTATTTTAATATTCAAAAAAGAACAAAAAAATTAGCAAGCATAGATCAAATAACAACCATAAAGTACAAATTTTTTATCTAAACAGACTCACTCAATGTAAATATATCTAATCAAATTTCTGGTCACAGTTTTGAAACTTTGTTCTTGACATTTTCAACTTTTCTAGGTTAAATTTCAAAGTTTATGATAGAAAATCTTATATTACTTGGGTTGAAACTTGACTTGACTGTCAACTTTGAAAAACTTTTTGGTAACAATCCAGAAACTAATTAAACTAAAATTTTAGAATTTCCTTTTTCATCTCAAGCTACAAATGACAAAAAGTCATTGTTATAATTTTAATTGGTACCATTATTAAGTTTGATTTTATAAAATTAAGAATTGAAAACCTAGAATTACTATTTTCTTTTTCTGTTTGATCAAATTTAGACTAAAATTTGTATTAGTTTTTGTGTAATTTTAGAAATCAACAGATTGTCAGTTATATGGTTTGATAGGAAATGAAGCAAAACCACATTTACTATATATTTGTGAAGGTAATTAATTCTAAATAAACTTGAGGTGATTATGCTGTAATTAGTCACCTTATGATGTATTGATTTACTAGCTCTATAGCACATTGCAATTTCTCCTTTTATAATTACTAGTCTGGAACCAATATTCCTTAGAAGTTTGCGGTAAATTGTGTTAATGATGACTTTTTTAATAAGTATTGGCCTCGTTTGCTATTTTATTTAGTTTATATCATCCAATTTAACTTCAAATTACAATAACTATATAGAAAAAGCCCCCTATAATGTTGTTTTTTCTTTTCTGAAGAGTAGGTTAAATTAAATCCTAGTTACACATAGACAAAAATATATTTTATTGATTTTTTTTAACGATCTGAGAATGCTATAATCCAGTGCTAAATACATAATATTAGATGTCAAATATCATTTTTATATTGAAAGACAATAATTTTTTAGAAAAAATTGTATGTAGAATCTTATTTTATTTCTATGATTTTCAATAATTGGTTTTATTGCTATAGTTTTTTGTACTATTTTTCTGTACTATTTTGTCCATGTGCAATGCCTTAAAAGAATTTTTGTCTCTTTGACTACGCTGTTAGTTGAACATCTTAGCAAAATAAGCTTACAAAATTAATAATGGATAATTTCAAACAGATATTTGACACTTAGTTAATTTTTTACTTTAGTCATCTGACGATAAATCAAAATTTTATTGCACTTTCTGACAGATAAGTCTAAAAATGAAAACAAACTTACAAAAAATAAATAGCGTAACAAGAGGAAAGGTTAACATCACGACTAGCAAAAGGTTCCTTATTCAGTGGATAAAATCAGTGTGTGATGATTAGCAGGATATTATATTTTATTTTGACTGTCTTTTTGTGAAATTTTATTTATTTATTATTATTTTATTATGCCCTTAATAAATATAAAGAAAAGAGAAAAAAATTTTCCTTTTGCCATGAGGCATTTGTCATTTTTACTTGGAGGATATATAAACTCTTTTTAAGTTCTTTGTTATTTAATTTAACAGTTTATCGCTAGCAAAAAATACAATAAAATGGAACATATTTGTGGCACAGTGAAAGCGAATTGAAGCGACTTCAATCAAATTCAAGAATTCAAGTAAATGAAATACTGGCGTGTGTTGTGAAGTTTGCTATAGATGATGGACATTTATCCTAGTTCTTATTTTCTTTTAATGCTTCTATGCCAAAGTGGGCATAGGTAGGTGCTCTGTAACAAAATTAATCACAAAAATTTAACAACAACTGACTTCTTAACTAAATTATTCTTGATTTTATACAAAAATTCTATTAATTTCCTCGTTTCTTTTAATTTCCGCGTTACAAAAATTCTTACAGTGATTCCCTTGTTTTCTGTTAATTTCTTAATATCAAAAAGTTCTTCTAAATTTCTCAATTTCCGTATATTTCTAAACTTGAAAGAATTCACTTCAAGTCCATACTAAAAATGCTTGGATCTGCAAATTCCGCAAATTCTTTTCAAGTTCACTTTCTTTACTCTATATTCTTTTTAAAAAGCTCTTTTCTCTGTAATTATTTAAATTTACGCCCATTAAACTCTCTTAACTTCTTAATTATTAATTAACACATATTAGTGTTATATTTACATATAGTGATTAAAGCTTTATGGGCGTGAACTTTGCATTTTCATATATCTTTGTATGTATTGGTATGATATTAAAACTAATTAAATTCTAATGGCCATTGAACAAACATGGCCGATTATTTTTTAATTTAAATTAATTCCCAAAGAATTAATAAATTATTAATTAAATGGGTAATAAATAGATTAATACCTAATACGTGACTGTCGCATTTTCCCATTTATTTAGTATTGATCGTTACTTGTTATGCCTGGGACTCACTTGCGCTTAGCGGCACAAAATTTAGTGCTAAATGCTAATGAGTCCATTAGTCTCCACCGATGTTCCACTCCACTGGTATATAGAAAAGACTCTCCATTTTTACTGTGTCGTCTCCACGCGCTAAGTGCTAGTGAGTCCCACGCATCACACAAATATATGGTATCGATATTTCGCACGATCAAAAAATGCTCTCACTGCTCCCACAGGCTTTAAGCAATATTATTAACATGTTGTTGTGAAATAGGAAAATGTGAAAAGTAAAAATGTGCTTTGTTTGTTTATAAGTTCTAAAACTCATAAGCAAATTTGACGTTGATCTTATTTGTGTTATTGTTGTTTTAGCACGTTGTGTTTTACTATAAATTTTTCAATCACTTTGTGCTACTCTACACTCGTTTTGGCTATATGACAAATTTGCAAAAATGCTAAATAGTTTTTAGTTTGCAGACTACCCATGGCAGGATTTGAGGAAGTAAATTACATTTTGCAAAATCAGTTGATGTATATAAAACCAATATTTTGTCAAGTTTTAGCTTCAAAAATGTGTCTTACAAGGAGAAACCATTTTAATTTTAATAAATTATTTACTTCATTTTTCAACTTTCATATTAAACGGATGTTTAAGATATCTTTTCTGCCCCCTTTTAGCTGGTCTAATTTACTTCTGACAAGCAGAAATAAATATGCAAATGTTAAAACGACTAACAGCAAAAGCTTTCAATAAAATTACTCAAAGAATACTCAAAAAATTACCAAAATTCAAAATTACAAATTACTAACATGATTTTCGATAAAATTAAATACTTATATTCTTATTCTTTTACAATCCGACTAATCTGGAGGCCATATCAAGGTTAATCTAAACCTCTGATATGCATCGAATTCGTTATATTTCCGGTAAGAAAAATTTGATTTGGGAATGGATAAAACAGTTTATACGCTTCTTATATGCTTTCAAAAAGTAGTCAAAATCAAATACGAATAATATATACCACCAAATTAGAATTGCATGCATGAATTGTAAATTTAACTATTTAACAATTTAATTATAAAATACTAGGATGCTCTCTTTTATACATGAACTGTGTTCATCTTTATTTATCTTTCTGAATCTTTGGCTTAGCCTAATTTAAATCCATCCCTATTTCAGTTTAGCATCATTTTCACAGCATTTATTAGTACTCCGTAAAACTATCATTTTCACTAAATTTTTCCAAGCATAGATCTTTTTTTAAGTTATTAAGTTATTATAATTTTTTTATCAAAATCCACTTTTAATTTTTTGCTATACAAAATTTTGTGCAAGGTGCCAACAGAGTACCACCACCACCGGATGAAGCGAAATAGAAAAAACTGCACTATATCCTCAATGTGTTAAAGCACGTTGACTACGACACGTAGCTAAATTTAAAAGTGAATTTCAAGCAGAACCAATTTGAAATATATAAATAGCTACAGGCTCGTAAAAAATACACCCGAAAATAAAAAATTCAAACTTTTGTGGTTTTTCCAATATCTAAATTTTATGCCAACTTCACAATTAAGCTGGCCGAGTTCTTTTAATTAAAATCAACTAAACAATTATAACACTGTCTTTTTTTAAACTGGGGCAACCATATAATTTCAACAATAGTAAAACTTAAAACCTCTAAAGTTGTGCATTGTTCATTTTCCATGTGCTTTTTCTTCAAAGCATTATGCTTTAAGTTATTATCAACCAAATAGTTATGAAACTTTGTCTTTCTTTAAACTGAGGCAACCATATGACATCAGAAATAGTTTTCATTTGATTTTTTTTTTTAGACATGTTCACTGGATACAATTTCTTGACACTAAATTAGATAAAGCTTAACACAAAAAGTTGCTAGAATGAATACAATATAAATTTTGCACGTGACAAGAATCATACATGACACGTGAATTTAAGTAAACGTGCACCTGAACTCCTTTTCAACTCTATTTTAAAAGTTATTATTAGCACTTGATTAAATACGGACTGGCAGTTTTATTAAAATTAAATAAAATTAGTAGCTGAAAAATAATAATATTATTTAAAATTTTTTCTATTTAATTTATTTAAGTCTTTTTATTTCATTAATATTAAACTATTTTTATAATCAATTGTGTTATAAAAGTAAATTTAACAAAAATATAGAAATTTTTTAATTTACTTGAAAATAAATAAATTCCTTTTTTTTCTGTTGTTACAAGTGTTTTAGATTTTCTATTTCTTAAAAATGTTTAAATTTTAAATTTATTACAGACACATTGCTAAATATAACTCTCTTTTCTACGTACTTAATATAAAATTCAAAATTTATGTCTTCAAGAAGTCATCTTAGTATGTCATGAATTAAAATTTATTTTCTATGTTTCAAGTTGATATAAACAATTGTCCTTTTGTCATAATGTCAAAAATTTGAGAAATAGGTTGTAAACATGACAAAAACATTCCTCATTTTGATAAACATTAATTATATATTAAGTAAACAAACTTGAAATTTACCCAAAAACCTCTTCAAATATTTATTTGGTTAAAAGAGAACATTTTAAAGATATCAAAAATATAAACAACAATTGTTCAATTGTTCTCAAGATGAAACTTAAAAAATAATTTATTATGTAAAATATTTGCATTAATCTAACCAAATGTAATTAATAACAAATTATTGATATTTTCTTTGAAGTAGAATAAAGAAATCTAAAAGTAATATCGAAGCTTAGGACAAACATTTAGAAAAAAACCTTTATTAAAATTTTCTTTTTCATCTTCAAAATTCAAAAATATTTTTAGAGCTATTTTTATTAAGTATTAATATCTTTAGCATATCAGGATTTTTAAACCACTTCCAAGAAACATTATTTTAATTTAGTTTTATAGCTTTAAACAATTAAGCGCTTTTCAAGGAATTCCTAGGCTTAAATAATTAAATACTTTTAACTAGTAAATAAT
Source organism: Acrocera orbiculus (assembly GCA_947359355.1). Lineage (NCBI taxonomy): Eukaryota > Metazoa > Arthropoda > Insecta > Diptera > Acroceridae > Acrocera > Acrocera orbiculus. The sequence continues at coordinate 8,599,718 of OX375758.1, forward strand.
ATTCTTTACTATCAAAATTAAAATTTTTGGATAATTTTATTAGATATCGTAAATTTACAATTACAAGCTCGCTATCCCTTGCAAAACGTGACATGTTTTAAAGCTCAAAGAATATGCTGCCTAGTGAAAACATACAATGACAGACATTCTAGCTTATTGTAGCAATTTTACATAAAAAAAATATAAAAATATTTGTTACCATAGATTCCAATAAAGCTTAGCTGTTCGAAGCAGTTTTTTGTTATCCACTTTTGATGTATCGAACCGCATACTTCTGCTCTGTGTAAAATTTCTACTTGCAAAATCGAATCGAAAGTATTAGTCATCAATATAAAATAAAAATGGAAAATACAATTCATTGTTTGATTTTTTTCTTTTTTGATGTACGCTGTCAGATATTTTATGTCTGCTAAACTAGAAATAATATAAAGAAAATCCAACAATTATTATGATTTTTAGGAGTTTTTCTTTGAACTCAATAATTGAAATTCATATTTTATGATTTAGTCATAAAAATTAAAGTGCTATTTATTAATTTTTTGTAGTACTAACTTGGAAAAACCCGACTAATTTTGTAATAAAATTATTATCATAATTTATTTGAATATAGTCTACATCTAACATTTTCAAAAATGCACCAAATTAACCCAATTCAAACTTCAAAGTTTGATAAAACTATAGCTACAAAGGGCTCCAAACTGAAAGTATTTGTTCCGGGATTTTCCATAAATTTAATTTCGAAGTAAAAATAATTTATCAGGTTATATAATAAGGGTATTTACTTTAAACAGGTTTTATGACTAAATTTGTATTCAAAATCTGGAAATGGCTATAAACTCACTTCAAATATTGTAATAGTTTTATTTAATAACTAATATATTTGCCATTATTTTTAAGTAATTTATAGTATACTCTTAATTTGATTCCCAATACATTTGAAATCCTGTTCTTAAATTTGCTGAGAGTGAGAATTCCAGGGAATTCAGGTGCATAAATTTCATGGCAACTATCACCCATAATTTTTCAATCGAATTTAAATCAGGGCTTAATGGTGGCCAATCCAGAACAGAAAGTCTTTTTCCTAAATACCATGCTTTTATTCGTTGAGCATTATCCTGCTAGAACATACTATTTTTTTTTTCAGTTATCTTCTAAGGATGGTAACAAAAAGTTGTCAAATATGGCTCTCTCCTCCTCTAATGACTCGTCTGCCTTTATTAGCCATTTTATGGAAGCCATTTTAGATTTTTAACCATGAATGCAAGCTGCCTACATCATTACCGACTCTCCTTCTAAAATTCTTCTCGAATGAATCTAATTTTCATTTTTTCAAATTATGCCAATAATGTTTCAAACCAACTACAAATGACCTTTGACCACAACAAATTTTGTTAAATACATTTTTATACAAACTGCAGCCGAGTCAAAATGTGATTATTTTTTAACTTTGGAGCTTGATAAATTTTAAATTTTCCTCTAATTTTCGCTTTCCATTGCATTTAACTGCATTCTAGGTTAAATTGTTGCACATTTTTCTAAGATGATGCTATTTAATGTCTATTTTGTTCACGTTACATTCAACAATTCTGGATATAATACACTAGTGCTAGTTCCTTCTTTTATCCTCAAAGCCCTTCGGAAATGTGATTTTTGTATGGCCATTGTGGAATTATTGTAACTTCTTTGATTCACTTCGGTTTTTATAGTTTTTTTTAAACAATTTTTATCTAAGATTTTGTATTATTTTTGATTTTAATTATTTTATAAAAATTGACAATAACGAACAAAACTAAAGTAAATTGAATATATGTAGCCCTTGGGATTTGAAGACTCATTTCATTTTTTGAACAAACTTCGTATATAGCTCAAATATTTTTCAATTGAAAAAGAAATTTTCACCCCTATATGATTTGTATACATTAAATTTATATATATATATATATATATATATACCTATATAAATGCACTCCAACGTAATCGCTTAGTTTTGTTCACAGGTTAGAAAAAGTGCAAAGTGCTCCTAAGGAAGCTTTCATTTGAAAACCATTCAACATCAATTATCCTTATTAATTATTACTTTCAGTTCCTATTCACTAGGTAGCATAAAATTACAATTAATTTCTAGTTTAAAAAAGTAAAAAAAAAAATTAATCCATTTAGTTTTGTGAAAAATTTATTCACACTTGATTAACTTTGAACACAAATAGAGAAAATGTAACTGAAATCAATCAGAGCTTTCAATTTTGATTATTTTTAAAGCCATAAGAAAAATATATATATGTTTTTTACATAAAACATCATTTCAATAATATTATTTCTAGCAGGCAAAGGATACCTCAAGGGATTTAAATGTATATATCTTGTTTTTTGATATCTAAATATATTTCAAATTAAATATTAACCCAACACAGAAAATAAGGTCAAATAAATCTTTTGGTCAATAAACTTTGTTTAAGTATTATCAATGATTTTCAGATCAATGTGTCAATAAAATAAGTACAAATGTTAAATAATTATTGCTTGAAATTTGTAAAGTTTTGTTATCGTGAAAATCTCTGTTTAACGGAAAAGAATCACTTGGGTGTTAATTATTGTGAATATTTTCACTCACTCAGTGAAATCAAATTATGTGTTCTCATAAAAAAAACAATTTCAGCTTAGCTTAAATTAATTAATTTTTGAGTGCTATTTGAAGAATTTTTGATATATATTTCATAATTTTGTTAATAAAATAATTTATATATAGAAATATTACTCAAATCTAGAAAGGACAATGAAATGATCTGAGTTAATTAGCTCATAATTTTTTTTTTAGTTTATTCAAACAAAAAGTAGAACTTTTTTCATTTAATCAGCTTTAAGGAGTCAGATTTATAGCCATATACAATATCCAATTAGTTTACTTAATTAATAGAATGAAAGAAACTATATCGCAAGCATAACGGGAAAATTCTTTAAATCTCACCTATCAGATAACTTAATCTTTTTTACTAAATATCGGCCTTGGAATTGATTAAGGTTGGTTAATCTTTTTTACTTCGTGGTCTCCTGCACTTAGAATTTTTGTAAACAACCCATTTTTCTTCGACAGTAATGATTTAGTTAAAAAACAGATCATTTTCTTGACATTTGATAAAGCGATAAAGTGAATTTCATTCTGTAAGAAGCCATGGAACCCATATGTTGCATAAGTTTTTAAATTAAACCAAGACATTTTACTTGATCATTACCAGTTGTCAAGAAGGATAATAATTGGGCGACTTAAGTGTCATTTGTAAAAAAATTTACTGATAAAAATATGATATAAGATTTGTAATTGTAAAAACTGGTGTAGTTTTCTATTTTTATTTTTTATATTAAAAAACTTTGAACTAAAAGTTTTGAATGTGTGGTTCCATAATAAAATTAGGAAATAGTTTGTTTTTGTTATATAAATAATTTGAATTTTATACAAAAGAATATCGTGTGCAAACCATCAAACGAAAAGTTTTATCTTTTTTCAAAGAATGAAATAATAATATTTTACTTCTTAGTCTATAATAATAGAAAAAAGAAATGGAGACAAAATGAAAATTAGTGGTAATTAACCCTTAAACATGGACATTTTATACATCAATTAAAAGTTGGTAAAATCGAATTAAAGGCTATTTTATTAGTAGACTTGAAAATATAAAAAATTATTAGAGTAAATTGTTTGACTACATTAATTTCTTAGTGTAAGGATATGATATAATAAATGATAACGAGAAAATATTTAATTATTAAAACTTTTCCTTATTTTTGAGATAATTAGTCGCACGTATATTCCGTAAAAATTTATGCTAATGGGATTATGTACATATGTAACTTAATGAGCTCTCCAAAAGAACTTAATTTAGCTATTACTAAAGCCAAAGGATTTTAGAAAATATAAAATTACATTACACATTAAATCAAGTATCAATTTTATCATATAAATACCCTTGTAAGGTCTCTAATGAAGTTTTAGATTTTTGGATAATTACGTGAAAATTTTCTTGAAATTAATGGATATACAAAAAACAATAGAAAATTTAAACAATGAGAATTTCAAAAAATTCATAAATGAAAATCATAGCGACGTAGATGCTTCGGTTATAGAAGTTTCCGAGAGTGACCATAATTTCTTCATAATATATACTATATTTTTTGTAGAATAATTAATTTTAACTTATTTTAGCTTAGTTTAAGATCCTCTTTTGGGTACTCAAAAAACTGCCTGGTTTAATTAAACCTGTTAATATATGTACATCGAATATTTCATAAAATTTTTTCGTTTTATTTTATATACAAAAACCTAAATTAAAACAAAATGTTAAATTATGGTTTCCTGTATATTTTATGGATCAATAGAATGAACTTTATTGTCCACGATTATATTAATAATATGTACCATAATTCCCACGGTTAAAAAACTTTTTAAAATTCTTTATGCAATATTGTTTTTATTTTTCATATTGTAAAATATTTTCATTCAAATAAAATCAATAAAAATTTTGGTTATACAAATAAATTTTCCATTTGTGATGCAAATTGGTTAAAGGTTAAGGGTGTAGTCTTATAATCAATTTTCGAAAAATTTATACATTATCTTTAGTTTATTTCGTTCAATGTAGCAGAAATATATTGTAAAATTTTTAGCTAGAAATTTCAAAAAATCTTTCAATCCAATTGAATTCAGCCTTCAAAATATTATTGTTCAAATCCGTTGATATGGTGGGAGCTGTAATTATCTCTTTAACATAATGATTTCCAAGTTTTTCCCTCAATCAAAAAAAAAATATATTGATTTTTGAATTTTTTTTAACAATTCTGCCATTTTGCTATTTTTTAATAACAGTTCTTCACCCTAGCTCGAGTCAAAATGAAAACGGTATACAACTAATTATTTTAATATTTTTTCAGATGTTCGCATATGACTCTAAGCTAACGTTCAGTCAATTATCTTTTTGTTATAGGGATTTTTTTATCTTATTATAAGAATCTAAAATGATATCAGCAAAACTTTTTTTCTATATTCTATAATATTTTCTACATTTTATTGGACCATAAAAAAGGCAAATGATTATACCCATTCTCCATTAAGTCTTATACACATTATTATATTACACGAAAATAAATTTCGAATGGAAAAATGTGTAAAACACGTGTATTTAGCATTTTGCAATCATTGCGTCTTAAAATACAGACTTTGAAAAGCTAGAAAAGGGAAATTTCGGCATCTATTTTGAATTTGCAGGTTATCCAACAAACTAACATTTAAAATTTCCCTACTTATTCTGTCATTAAATATGTTATTTATTTATTGTCTAAATTATTATTTGTTTTTTTTTCTCTTTCTGTTAATTAATTAATTTACTAATTTATACACTTTCAAAATAATATTTCAATACAATTAGATGGATTTAATGTTTACTTTTATGACACTTATTTTAAAATTCCCATCAAATTTCCCTAATACAGATTATTGTCAATTGAGAAACGATTTTTTTGTAAAAATTTAGTAATACTTGTAATTTTTGTAATACCCACACAGGAATTTTTTTGAAGCTTAATTAATATTACTTTAGAAAGTAAAAAAGAATCTATTTTTTGCAATTGTTACATAAGGACATCCACTTAAAAATTATTTATGGAATTAAATAATCAACACAACAATTATATTTCAAATGAGAATGAAATTTTTTCTTTATAAATATCAAAAGCTTAGAAACATTTATGAGCCTCTACTTAAGAGTACCCAAAATCCTCTTTAAGTTGAAATATATTAAATTTTATTCAGCTAACAATATAAAAACTACAAAATTTCAATTTAAATTTAATATATGTAAAATTTTGAGCACCAGCTAAGTATCCATAACTTAAGTATATATAAAACTCAATTAATTTATATTATATTTCGATGAAAAAAGATGCTCTTAAAAATAAAACCATTGATAGTCACTTAAAAAAATTTCAATAAAATTCAAAGAAAAAATACTCTTATTATAACTTTTTTAGAGTAGGCTTTAATGGTAAACTTAATATATCAACAAAAAAGAAACTTTTTTATTGTTTGAAAACTTCAATTCTTTGATTTTATGTCAAATAAAAAACAGTATATATATATACATATAAAATTTACCTGATATTGGTTTTCATACCGTTTTCAAGAATCATAAAGAACTCGACTTGGGAAATCAAATCAATTTATTGGCAAAGTCCGTTCAAAACAAAACCAATACCGTTACATTATAGTTTCTTTTGGGGATATTCTAAATGTAAACAAATCGACAAACTTTTCTTGCAATTTTAAAAGAAAAATCCCAAAATCTTTGGATATAATATTTTCAATGGAATAGAAAATGACTTTAAATCCATTCTCTTGTGCTATTTGTATTTGTTCGAAACAAATTTTACACCCCTTTTAGAGATCGTTAATATAAATATTAAGTGTACTTCAATTTTTTATAGTAACTCATTTTTTATTTTATTTGAAGAAACTTATTTTTTTTGATATTGACAATTTTATATAATATAATAATAAAGGATATTGACAAATTTTTAAAATGAATATAACAAGCAACTTAATGTCTAAGAAGAATGGTATTTCAAGTAGTCTCCTTGAATTATGATGAAACTCAATAACGATTTTCGCTTTTGTAGTCATTCAAAAAATAAAGTGCTTTACTAAAAAAACTTACAACAAAAGGTGTCTGATTCTAGCCAAAACTTTAACTAATTTCCTTAGAAATCTCACTTGATAAAAATTAATCTCAGTTATTTTTGTTAATTGACTTAAAATCAAAAGTAAAAGTAATATTTTAACGGCTTCCATTTAAAAGTATGTAATATTATACATAAAGTGTGAGTTATCTTAGAAATTTCCCAGTCCTAGACGGTGAATAAAATTGTTTCAAATCTTACTTATTCCAAGTCCTTTCCTCAGAGTTACAATTGAGAAATCTTAGTATTTGATTCCTCAATTTCAAAGCATTGAACGTAAGCCCAAAATATTATTTTTAAATTCATTAATAAGATGCTATAAACATAGAACGTCTACAAAAACTATGTAAAACCCCTCCAGCTAGCACTAGATTCCTAAACATCAAGAAAAATTGACGTATCGAACTTGCAAATTTAAATTTGAATTTGAAGAAAATAATGATATGAACAAAATTATAAAACTTTATCTGAAATATTCCTTTAACCAATTATAAAGTCATATTTTGAATTATTCGATTTTGATTCAAGAAAAAACGTAATGAGTCAGCAAAAATAAAAAAAAATAAAAATAAAAAGTTATAATCTAAATGCCATGAATACTTTTAAAAATAGATTTAAAAAAAAAATCTTATTTTTAAGGATAATATTTCACGTGATCACAAAAAATAAATGTATGGTCATCAAGAAATTATTATCTTAAATCGGGAAATACTTCAGTCAATTCATTCATTTTTACTGAACTTTTCAAGGATGTTATAAATGAAGTGAAAAATATTATATTTGTGAAGTGTAATATTCACTAAAGTGCAGGCAATTGACTCTCCTGGCAGTCTCGAAGGAGACTTATATAGTAGATGCTAAATTTAGAAGTGTTCAGAAAGATTCTGAAGGCTTTTGTTTATTTTACACTTTAAATTTCTCAGTAAGCCTACACAAAGTCTCCTACATGGCTAAATCTAAATGTTGCAGTTTGCCATATTATCGACAGAAGACTATGCACCAAATCGAGTGAAAATGATGAACATGTTTCATCGTTGAGTATAACTATCTTCATCTGAAAGCTCCTCAAAATAATTAAATGAAAGTAATTATTATTCACCTGCTCTTGTTGCTGGGAACAATACTTAAAATAACTATAAGACTAGTAGAACAGGAAATGTACCAAAGCTATTAATTTAACTGCAAGAGAAGCATAATAAATAAAGGAATACCGGAAATAAACCTTTTAAACAATAGCGGATAAAGTTTAATCATTGTATGATAAATAAATTTTTTGTTTTATTTTTATAACTGATGCTTATTGCTTTTTTTGTTTTTGTTATATTAAGCATAATAACTGACAGTATTGGATGAGTAGTTTTTCTTTTTATTTCTCATGATAATCCTCAATTAAACAGAAATTGTTTTACTTTGAAATGTCCTAATCCCATTTCCTTTAAATTTATTTCAATGTGTCGAAGTCAGCTAGTCCAGCTGCAAGGTGATAGGTAAAAGAACTTTTAGTTCTTTTGGCTTATATTGTTTTTCTCTCTTTAAACGCTATTAGCCCTTTTACTTTAAGCCTAGAACTCTTTTTCTAAAAATTTCTACAAACGGGAAAAGTTAGTACTGTTTGAGGCAAGAATTATTCTCCAAATTCTACCACTATAGCTATTCATAACCTACCAGGAAAAGACACCTGACAAACCTTGCCTATATTTGGCACTCAAAGGGTATGGATCGTATTTATTATATTCCCACTATTATGCCTAGAACTCACTAGCTCTTAGCGTAAAGGATGACTTAGCACAGTAATAATGGAGAGTTTTTCTAAATACCAATCGGAGTGGACTCACTAGCATATTACTGCTTTCATTGACAGAAAGCAAATTGCTTAAGTGATAATAGTTCTATTTGTAATTTATGTGTTGTTATTTGCTTTAAGTACAAAATCTTAATACTCAATGACTTAATTTAATAAAATATTCCTTTGATCTAAAAAACTGACAAGCTAGCGCTGACTAGTCGCTAATTAAGGCTATATACCAATTCAGCGGAGACTAATGAACTCATTAGCATTTAATGCTAAATTTTGTGCTGCTAAGCGCTAGTAAGTCCTAGGCATTAGCTTGCATAATGCACAAATTTTCAATCGTTAATAAAATCTTTACTATTCATCCAATCAAGCTCAAATCAATTTTTTTGAGCTAGCAGTGGATGGCAATTGATGTTAATACAGTTAGTTCAAATGTTAATTCAATAATTATATTTAATATACTACTTTTTAGTTTTATATGAGAGAAAAACTTCATAAAACAGAATGAAACGAATTCCGCATTCTGAATTCAGAAAAAAGAAAAAAAATCTCCCTGAATGGGAATAAATGAAAAATATAAGTAGGAATATACTTTAAAAAATATAATACAGTAAACAAATCTTCTGAAAACAATTATTTCTCCTTTTTTTCCTATTTAATTTTATTAAATATTGTTTCTCTGCTTTTAGTTTACTAATTTTATAAAACTCTCATAGACAAAAGTCTATTTTTTGAAGGTTTTTTTTAATGTAATTTATATTTTATCCTTTTTACCTTTTTCTTATAACTAGCCCTTACTTTTACTTTATGTTGTAGTAAATAATAATATATAAAATATTTTAGCAATATTAAGTGTAGTGAAAAATTTTGTGGCAAAATTATCCTTTATTAATGACTAGAACTGAGAACAGGTTCACTTTTTGAATAAAATTTTTTTACTTGTTGCATTGTCATCTTAAGCAATACCTGATTTCCTAATTGAAATCTTAATAACTTATCCCAAAATATTTGAAAATTTGGCTTAATGTATTCTAGATTCTAGATCAGAACTACAAAAAGTTTAATTATTTAGACCAAAATTTTCCAACAAATTACATTCTTACACAGTCAGTTAATTTACTAAAATTTAAAGCAATTTGCTCATCAGAAAACACTGCAAAAATCAATCAAAAATCTCTACAGAACAAAAAGTAAGAGAAATTAAAGTCTATTGAAAAAAACCGCATTCAACCTTGGAAAATGAATTAAAATCCTTGTAAAAAATTTTTCATAATAAATATCTAAATATATGTAAATATAAAACTAAAATATATTATTCCTTTTAACTGAATAAAAAAATTTTCTAAAGACTAAATTCTATAAATGTGTCTCACAACAGAATTTATAATGTTTAAGAAATAAAATGCCATCATTTTAAAGGTTGAATAAGGTTAAAATTCCTCAATAGAAAATTAATGAAATCAGGTCAAATTTGAGCACAAATGAAATTACTAGAAGGGGCGGAAACATTCCAACAATGGCTGAATGATTTATAAGAACATTCAAGAAAGATTGATGATACTGTGATTAGCTACCAATCGAATTTATACAGGTGAATAGCAAAGTTGCAATTTATCTTCGATTATAAGGGGTCATGTCTAATTTTGATTAAAGGAATTCCTTTTTCTTTGTTTTAAGATTTTAGTACAATAGTCTAATAAATATGTTACAATTAAATAAATATTTTTTTTAATTATTCGATAAATCGTTAATCATTAGGATAAAATCAAACAGCAAAAATAACATCAACCATAAAAATTATATTATTACTGTGACATTGAAAATGAAAAGCTTTTACTTTCACCAGATTTCCTAATAACTAGTGCTTGGCATAATAGTGCCTTAAAAATCTCAAAATAATGCTTTAGAGTAAGATCTTTGTATCAACTGAAAACGTCATCGCTTTAGCTGAGAGCTACATTAAAGTCAAAAACATTTGCTGTTGAAGGATTAGAATAGCGTTTCAAGAAATATTTTGTAATCAAAAAATTTTCGTAAATATGGATATAATTTTTGTTCTTAACTTGGTATCACCCTGTGATACCTTCTGTCAACATTTTGAGTGTAATCCAAGAATTAGTATTATTATGACAGTGGTTTGTGGTGTGTTGGCAAAAAGTATTCTTCAATTTATGCATCTGTGATCCAAAAATTCGACAAATACAATAAACCGAGCACCATATTTACCAGATATGATTCCATATTACTTTTCACCCGACTTAAGCAATCATAAAGCAAAACTGAAGATTTACCTTTTGACCATACCTTACTAACTTTATGTGAAGTTCATGGAAAACTGGAATAAGTGCTGAAAGCTATATACTATATATAAGTTTCTGATTGTGATTGTTTTGGAGGAGATAAGGAAGATTCTATAATTAAATTTAAGAAAATGTGTTTTTGTTGATTTAGGTGCAATTTCTCTTTTAGTTTTTGATTAACTTTTTATATTTTTCATACAAATCTGAGATGTCGTTAAGCTTCTTGGTTTTTTTATAGGTCCGCCAGCATAGTGATCAGATAAATAGACAAAGTGACTCAACATTTTTGCCTACTTTTCATTTTCTTCTTTGACTCTCTTTGATATAAAGCCTTAAAACACCTTTTTCGATATCTCTGTTAGTTACCTCACCTTTAGTGGCAAAAAAATTCAAATTTTTCGTTGACAAAATCACCCTTTGGCTCTAACGTAATAGCCAGGCATTTAGAATTCATTATAATACCACCAATCTGGCAAAACACTGCCGACAGCTGGCAAAACACTGCATTGCTTGATCCTGAAAGTATATGCACCCTAGAAAAAACCTAATGTCTCTTAACACTTTCTTAATCTTTTAACTAAAAATGAAATTTTGGGTAAATAGATTGTTTACATATTTAAAAATTTCTCAAGAAATATCTCAGGTATATATCCAAGCTTTACAGAATTTGTTTAGTGATTTTGGAGTTTTAAAAGGTCTTTTGTGAAATTTATTTCAATCAGTGTGAAATTAACAACCACAAAAATTTGTTACATGAATATTTTCATTTTCTTTCTTTTTTCTTTTATTTTTACTCTACCAAAGAAAGAATACAAAAACAATATTAACTATAGCTTATAATAAATTTTTTTTTACATCATTTTTCCCTTATTTTATTCAAGTAACTGAATATGTTTAAAGTAATTCAAAGAAAGTACCCTTCACGAAGTTCTAAGATTGTAGATTCTTACAAATGAAAATCATACATTATCAATTTTATTTAAGTGTGTTCATAATTAATCAAATACTTATTTTTATTTAATTATTTTTTCTAACTCCTAAATATGGACAATAACTTAAGAAGAAAATGTAACATTAAATAAACAAAGAAATTGGCTCTGAAAGAAATATTGCTTAGATTATCATCAATTATTGATGAAGATTATATTAATTAAAAACCATACTCAATTAATAATACTTGAAAGTTATTGATGATACTCGTTTTTTCCCTATTAATATTTTCTACATTAATATTTCTTCAAACTACTTCTACCAATTAAACAAATAAATATAGCATTAAAGAACTTGATTATGTCAGCTGCTGGTTTTTAAGCTAGGCTAGGGCTTTAAATATGTAAATATGATTAGGTACTTTCAAAGAGTCCAATGCAAAATATTACATAGTAAAACCATGCTAAAAATTAACATATTTTACATACATATTCAAATTTTAACTATGAACATTTCTACTTTCAAAAATGTTCTTTTTTTTAATTAGATTACAAGCTGGGAAGGTTTTTAATTGTGTTTAAAAAAATTTATATATCTCAATTTTGTACATAATTTAGCCTTCTTTATGTAAAGTAGAAATTATTTACATTCCCACAATAGTTTCTTATTGATTTTAAAATTTCCTATGATTAAATAGTTTTCTCAAGCCCCTGGCATGACTTTGTAACACTTTTAACTGGACATTTTTAAATGTCGCATGGAGCATCATATTTAAGTTTTAACTTGATGTGAAGGAGAAGGATTGGAAAAAACGTATCTTTTTAAGAATGGATTATGCAATACAATACATAGTTCTAGTTTCTATATAATAATAAAACATTTGAATAATATTTTGCTAAATTTTATCAATAACTAAGCAAGAAGTGGCAGTGAATGTTTGGAAGTTCTTTGAAAAAAAGTTGTTTTGAAGTGTTCATCATAATTTGCAACGGAATCATCTATAGCCAAAAATTCAAAATTTACCTATCAAAGGAGATGTTTTTTGAGATGTTTTTTAAGGTAAAAACGAGAGGATTTCTTTTTCGATTTTTCAATTTTTGGTAGCCTTTGAAGACCAAAACACCGATTTTCGTTTAAAAAACTCGACTTTTTAGTTACTGTAACATTATTAACTCTTTCTTCTTTACTGGCACTGGCTGCATGCTTATCTGCTCTACTAATTTGCAACTTATGAGCTTGTAGCGCCTATTTATCAAAGCTTTGCCCTGTACTGATATGTATTTCTTTTATAAAATTTACCAAAGTAAAACAACCTTTATTGAAAGTACATGCAGCCTCATTAGCCTCATTAGCTACAATATTAATAATTGTACAGGTGCCACTCACAGACTTGATTTTTGTGCCATTGTTTTTACAGATATATTCCCACTCTCTTTTGGACATGGCTTATACATTTTTTATAGCTTAATCTTCACCATAAGGTTTGACTTTGATAGGGCTGCTGTACGTTTTCAAATCATCGTTTTCCATATAGTAATGATATATCACCACAAAGTGTTTCAATAGCCACTCAACATTTCTAAAATTGCTGATACCTCAATTTTTTTGAATGGTGTAGTTGTGCTCTGCCATTTGCCAGCAAATTCCCAAAGAACGTTTTGGAGTGAAAAACCACTTCTAAATTTTCTGTGAAGCTGAGCTTTACATAATTTAGCTTCTAAATTTCTATTGAATCAATGAATTTTTAAAAATTTGTCGCGAAAAAATATCAAGGCCATTTTTTAAAATCAGCCATTTTTTTAAATTTTCATCAATTTTTCAAATGAAGTTTTGTCTTTAGAAACCTATTCTCAATTATTTGTATACCAAAAATTAATTTCAACTTAAAAAAAAACTCAAAAACCAAATAAATTTGATCATTTCAACTTTATAGTGAAATAAAGTTTAAATACTTTCTAACTAAGGTGGCACAATAAAAAATAAAATATCTACCCCTAAAACTTTCCAAACAGTCTTATATAAAGGAAACAGTTAGTTGTTTTAAAAAGAAATTATATTTAGACTTTTTTTCTTTCATTAACTTTAAGATTGGTCCTTAAACAAGTGTTAAACTCCAGAATGTTAATATATGTTAGGTTAGTATAAATGGAAAATATTTCTGCTCAAATTTAATTGAGCAAAGAAAAAGAAAAGAATTTGTTTTTTAAAATTTTTTCTTGGCTCATTTCCTAAAAAGGAATAATAAATTTTTAACAGGCAGTTTTCAGAAATCTATAAAGTTTTACAACATTTAAAGTTATTATAAAACTTTATACAGAATTTTATATAGCACAAAGTTCAAATGATAAATGAGAGAGTAGAGGGCATAGCAGGGTGTATCAACAAATTGTACATAAGCCAACGAAACTCTGAAGTTAAGTAGTATAATCATAATAAATTTTCAAAAAAATAAAAAACATACCACTTCAAGAATGAAGAAAAAGAAGAGAAAAATCTGTGATTTTTACAGACGCTCTTCATATCAGACCGAATTCAATTTTAAAGTGTTTGATAATTTAAGCTCTCATAAAAGCTATAACCATAATTTCTTTCCTTATGGTAATATAAAAAATAAATTTTGTATTTTTTTTTTCTTTGCCATCCTTTATAGGAAAAAGTAGCAATAATTATAATTTTTTTGATATTGCAAACTGAAAAATAGTTATTGAAATTTTATTACATATTTTTGAACATATTAGCGTTTAACTCTAATCTATTAGATAAATAAATTTACTTTGATATCCTGTCCCTTGTGTATGTACATAAATTAATTTTTTACAAGAACTAACAAAATTTTAAATAGAAAAAATGCTATCCAAGAAATACATAAATTTAATGATTCTTAACTTAATTAAATCAAAAGTTTATTGTAAAATTTCTATGTATAACTGCTAAAATATTTCAATGTAAAATTACAAAACAATTTATATAAAAACAAAAAGTAGGACATTGAGACAATCTAAAGTGGTGATGGTAGATAAAATAGATTTTAAATTATTATATCGGGTCATATTATCCGAGTCGAAATATTTGATGATGATTTCATACTGATTATTCTGATACATGAAAAGTTCAACATTTTCAGGACATTCAGCACGAAATCATATCCAATTTAGTACAGAATTGTATAGAAGGAATATTGGCAGACATAAATTTAATAACTTCCTCAAATTATTATCAGTAGCTGTTAATAAGGATGATGTACTCATTTATCGCTGACACTTGGAGACCCTTTACCATGTATTTAAGGAACGACAGCCAAGAAATTTTAAAGATAAACATACCAGACTGGATATTAAATCTATTTTTCAAATTTTAACACAGCAGAAACATCTTTTTTAATAGAACAACTTATAGAACTGATAACAAACGATAAACTAAAACTTTAATTGTTGAATTACTTCCAAAAATTTCGGATATAGAAACAAAAACTCCCAGCTGTACCCGTAGCTAGGATTAATGGCTTAACAGATTTCAAAAGCATTCCCAATATTTGTATAAATTTAGGTTTAGTACTAGTATAAAAAGAAAAATTGACTGCAAGTTTTTAAACATATTATGTAGTTATCAGTTGCCTTTTTAGAGATCAGGGACCTGACATTGAGAAACTTGTCAAAACACATAAGATTCATCCTTCATATCACTAGTCTACAAATTTTGGGCTAATTTTATGCACCTCAAAATAAAATTGTTTTTTAGTATAAATTTGGGTCACTGAATTCGAAAATGATGATCGTTTTTTTTTTTAAAGAAGCGTTTTCGAGATATTTCCAAAAAACGTGTTTTTTGGGTATAGTTTCTTTTATTGGTATATATCTAAAGAAATAATTTTTAATTGACCTAAAACGGATTGTTTTAAAAAGCCATCATATTTTGCTTTCATAAGATGTATAAAACGTTCAAATCAGTTAATATTTAACGAAGTTACGGGAAATCAAATTTAAAAAAAAGTGCTTTTACAAGCACTTACAATTGTTACAAAAATTTTAAAGGTAAAATCTTTAAGATCTAAAGAAAATTTAAGAAGTTATGGATCATTAAGTGGGGACGTGATTTTTTCATTTTTCAGGTCTGCTACGGACGTGTAGATAACACTACCCGACAAAAAAAATTAACCTCAACAAAAAGATGTTTTTTTGGGTAATATAAGGTCGCTGAGTCCAAAAATAGCAATCATTTTTTATCTTAAAAATCGTTTTTGAGATATTCCCAAAAAACGTGTTTTTGGGTGTATTTTCCTTTATTGGTCTCTCTCTCAGAAAAGACCTGAAAAATGAAAAAATTACGTCCCCACTTAATCATCTATAACTTTTTTAATTTTCTTTAAATATTAAAGACTTTACCTTTAAAATTTTTGTTACAAATTTATCTTTTATCCAAAGTATTAAAAACTTTAGTTAACAATTTTTTTGAACGAAAAAAAAGCAAACAAAAATGGGTCATTTTCAAGTAATGTGAAAAAAATCACTTTTTTTTAAATTTGATTTCCCTATACTTCGTCAAATATTAATTGATTTGAACGTTTTATTTAGCAAATTAAAGAAAAATATGATAACTTTTCAAAAAAAGGCTACTTTTAATCTTTCAGAAAATTATTTCGTGAGATATAGACCAATAAAGGAAAATACACCCTAAAAACATGTTTTTTGGAAATATCTCGAAAACGCTTCTTTAAAAACCAAAACGATTATCATTTTCGAACTCAGCGACCCAAATATACCCTAAAAAACAATTTTATTTTGAGGAGCATTTTTCGTGTAAACTAGTGATTCGATAATTTTTTAATGTCAATAAAAAATGCTTCAAAAAATATGAGTTTAATTTCTTCTCATTTAAACACTCTTTAACTTCGTAAAAATGATATTTATCTCATCCTTACAATAATCAATATTTTAAAATTATATTTGTGATAACTGTTTTTAAGGCATGCAACAGATGTTAGGGTAAAAAAAATAATTTAAAAATTATAGAAAATTTTTTAATCTTAATGAGAGTAGTGGTAAATATACTTAAGAATGCTTATTAAGCTCTATCAGAGTTATGGAAAGCTATTTTATTTTTATCTGTCATTCTTTTCATTACTTACTGATAGTTATGAATTTTGCTATCTCAAATTTTTGACTGAAAAGGTTCACAACAACAACATATATATAACAACAACAGCTACAATGAGCGGGCCTTAAACGGGACTATCAACTTTCCGTAAGCATTTTTCACAACATACAACAATCAAAAAATTTCATTTAAATTTCTATACTCTTATTGCGGTAATTTTTATATTCATTTATCTTAATTAATTCATGAAAAAAAATAATCTAGGATAAACCTTATTTTAATAAAAATTATGATAACTATAACACCATTAGCTATGTAATAAAATAATCATAAATTTATAATCCAGTATAAATATTAGAAGAAAAGTTCATAAATAAAAATGAACAACTTAAATAATATTTTTACAAAGAAATTTGATATATTTTATTAACTATTTTTATAGTTTTTATGTAGTAAAAAACTATTTATCATGTAACTATATCAATTTGTATAGACTAATGTCAAATTAAAAAAGATTTATAACATAAATGCTAAAGAAAACAAGGATAAACAACAAACAAAAAATAACACATTTCTATTTTTACTGTTTTAGGTTATTTTTTTAAGATTTAATTTACGAGATAATTAATATTCTTATACCATATAAATAAAGAAAATATGATAAACAAAGTTTAAATCATATTTTTGTTTTAAAGTCATAGAATGTTTAGTTATACAAAAATCCTTAGAATTTTCTAATTTAAATAATATCATATAAAATTACTACCAAAATATTATAAAAGACATTAAAAAGTTTTAATTAATTTTACCCAATCATGGGTAAAAACTTTGATAGTTTATCTTATTTCTATTTTTAATTATCCTTTTAGCAAGATATTTAAAATTAATTGCCATTAAATTTTCAAGAACATTTAAAAAATTTTATTTTCTTAGTTTATATATCTTGTAGAATTTTGAACTAAGCTTAGTTTTTGGTTTTCAAATAAAAATAAAATATTAATTTCATAATTTTTCTAATTATTGTATTTAATTAATAATACAAAATATTAAGCCATATAATAATTGCTGTAAAATTTACTACTCATATAGAGAGAAGCAATAAAAAAACACATAATTTGTCATTTTATGTGACAGCATGAAGTAAATTTTTGTTTAATTAATTTAATAAAAACAAATATGTTAATTAACACTGTTTTATTTTAAGGATATATGTTTACTTAGTTAATACTCTTTTAAAGTTAAAATTTATGTTAACAAATGTAATCAACTGAGGGAGATGGCTTTTTATGATAAGGGAAGTATAATTCCGGACATTTAAACTTCTTCGGTGTCGTAGTATTTATTCTTTAATTAACACTTGAGCATTATTCGCAAGAAAAGTTAATCCTATGGGATTTAATATCTAACAAATCCGCATTTGTTTTGAATTTATTTCGGATTATTATTTATTTCAGTTTTTCTTAAATCCCAAATTTACTTGATATTATAAAAATTTATTTTTGTTTTTATTAGCCAAAATTTGCCAACATTAATACAAAAATATAATCAATATATACATATAAGCTTGTTAAATTGTTTGACTAATTGTCAAACTGTCATGCAGGGAAACTTAGTATGTCAAAACCTGCTTAACTTAACTTAATACTTTTTTATTGCTCTTTGTATCTCTTTTTAAAATAAAAAATAAAATTAGTCTTTCCTACAACTGTTGATCCTCCACAATTCCACTTCTATCAACTGGTGGTAATAAACATTCTATAAAAAAAAAATATCATTTTTTTATTAAACCACATTTGAGTTTTACGAGGATCAAGCAAATGGTAATATTTTTCTAAATATTCATTTAAGACTTTTCATATTAAATTTTTTAAAGTTTAGAATCCCATGCCTTCATCTAATTTTTTAGTATTTTTCAAGTATTTTCATTTCTAGGAAAATAAAATACAATAACTTGGATTTTTTATTTTAATATTATATTATAAAATTATTCCAAAATTTTGCATTTGGGACATTCTTTTACAAACCGAACACCTTTTTGACCGACACATTTTTGTTTTGACTGAACTTTTTTTACGGTTTTAGCAATGCAAAAGGAGATACATGTACGTGTTTTAAGATTTTTTTTTTTTATATTATTTCATACATATTTTTATGGCCAAATTGACCAAGGAAAAAACTGTATGTGGCCTGTTAGGGTTACTTGAAACACATAATTTAAAAAGATTGTTAATTTATGGGCTTTTTATGGTAGATTGAAATATTTTCAATAAAAAATAACAAAATGGTGAATTTCTAAGGAAAAATTTTTTCTTTTAAATTGTTGAAAACAGCTTGTGTTCATTACGTCTCTTTTACCTTTGTAAAATACAGTATCTTCTATATAATAACGGCAAGCACTTAAATTTGTCCACCTTTTTTCTCGGTTGATATACACGCCAATATGATAAAAATTATATATTTACGTAGCTCTTGGCACAGAGATGTGCAGAATATTAATTTCGTTTATATCTTTTACTTAATTTTAAGTAAAAATATAAAAAATATTTCCTTTAATTTTGCAAAAAAATTCAGTCTCATAGCAAGAAAATGCTACTAACTTCATTACTAATCGAAAGCGCAATTTGTATCTGACATTTAATCATATGTAATTTTAATTACTCTACATTTTCTCTAAATCTACATGGTTCTCTACATTTTTACGTTAGGAATATTTGATATTTAATTTTAGGTGTTATACATTCAATAATCACTATGCGCATAACTTTGCCAAGTAGAGTGAGCAAAATCACAATAGATGTAAAATTAATCGTAGTAAATAAGTCACTGAAAGCCCTATAGGTTATCCATCAAATTAAATAAATGTTTTTAGCTTGACATATTCATACAAATGTGAGTTAAATTCCGTTCCACAATATTTTGAATCATAAAATCTTGGAGAAATAAATCAACTTTGTTCACTATGTGGAGCAAAACATTTTAAATCTGAGATTTCTTATTGGGATAGAAATATATTCACCCTTTGTTGTCATAAGGGGAAGTATCTTTTCCTCCCTTATCACAAAATTTATACTTTCAAAGCCTTTGTGAAAGTATTATTCCAACTGACCCTGTAGTGAAGATGGACTAACGATATTAGATTATACTACAAGATAATTAAAAAATCATAAGTCTACAAAGGAAGTAATTTCTAAAAACTGTCCATAATTTTAGAATGCAGGAAAGTTGCTCTCGAATTTTGAGAGCTGGACCTTACTTATAATTATAAATATATAAAAAGAAAAATGCTTTTACTCTTTGAAATATATAAAAACTAAGTAAGTTTCAAGAAGGTAAACTTATATCGCAATATTCTTGACCTAAAAACAACAAATAAATTTCAAAGAGGTTATGTTGATGAATAAAATAAAATTTTATACAAAAAATTTAATTTTGATGTGTCAAGCAAACATTTATTAAAAAAAACTAAATTTTTCATAATTTCTATTATAGCTTTTGATTTAATTTTTCTATAATTTATATCATTTTTATTTCTTTGTGCATTTTTTTGACTTAAAATATCACCTTCATATAAGATTAGCACAATAACTTTTGATTAAGTCAAAACAAATTTTGAGCTTCTTTCGTTCAACTCAAAAAAGATAAGATAATTTTGGATCATTAAATCTTGAAAATTGTAACCGTTTTTTATTTAAAAAAGTATTTTTAAGATATTTCTGTAAAAATCTTCTTTTCTAGGTCTTTTTTCCTTTAATGATATATATTTTAAAAGATAATTTTCAATTAGCTGAAGCTACTTTTCAAATTATCCTTTTTTTTGTATTATATAAATATACATACATATATTAAGTATAAATTAATCAACATTCAGTGAAGGTACAGATGCCACATTTTTATTTCTTTTCTTTTTTCAGTTTAAAAAATTTTATACTTCAAAATTTTGTGACTTAAAATAAAAGATAAGGAATAAGTTTTTTAAAAAAGTTTTAAGCACAAAATCATTAAGATCAACAGAAGAACTGAAAAGGTCATAGATTATTGAGTGGGAACTAAAATTCATACAAATTCTCCCAACTATTAATACAATTAAAATTAATTCCTTCTAATTAATTCTTCGAAACTATGAATAAAAAACAATGAAGGGTTACGTCTTCCAAAAGCTCATATTTAAGGAACAAAATTGAATTTTTTTCCCAAAAAGTAAATTTTAAAGATAAAGCTAAATATATATATAGCAGGGATGGCGAACCTTTTTTTATGTCCGTGCCACAAAGTCATAAAATTTTTTTTTTAAATTGGTAACGTGCCACAATAAAATTTCATTCGAAATCTTAGCGTGGTGAAACTATACGTAAGTATAATTAAATAAACAAATAAAAGCAATTCTTTTTTCAACAATTTTTTATTAATCAATGTTTTAGCAATATGCTAAAAACTAAATTCACGTCAAAAACAATAGTTTTTAATGTAATTTTTGTTGCTGTACACAGGATGATAAAGATTTAATATCTGGTTCATATTTAGTTAATTTCAACAATACGCATACAGAGCTCGACTCATCCGTCATTTTATTCCTATATTTATTTTTTATAAAATTTAATTCTGAAAATAGAGATCCACATGCCCACGTCGATGAAAATATTGATAAAATTGCCTTTACTAATACTTTTAAAGAATTAAATGTGTCAGGAATTGAATTCCATGTAGTTAGAATTTCTTCTTCTGCAATTTTATTTATTTTACACAATATAATCGATTACTTTCAATAAGTTCTAAATCATTTCTTAAATCAACAAATTTTTGGATCCATATGGTACTTGACTGAAATTCAACTAATTCCATTTCTAATCCATTCACATATAAAAATATATAAAAAAATAACTAAAAAATATTGCATTTAAAAAGTATTGTGTCGAAATTTCAAACGGAGAAAAATTACCCAATCTATGAACATTTGACCGTCCCTTATACCCTTCCTAAACTGACGTTATGTACACACTTGTAGTTTTTCATACAAAAAAATCGGTTCATAACTAGCAAAGTGCATACATGACATTTTAAAATATGGCATCTAAATCTGAAAACGTATGATGTAAAATGTCAAATCAGATGTCACAGATTGTTAAATGTTTTAACTAAAAAATTAAAGAAAAGTTAAGAGTTTTTAATTTATTTTGGTAAATTTTTTTATAAAGTTAATCAATGAATAATAGTGAAGTAAACCGAGCTAGGGATATACAAAACAGAGGGATCCAATAAGAGAAAATTCACAATAGATGCCAATTTTCTCTCTCTACAGAATTTAAAAGGCTGTTATTAGTACACATTACTAACCACCTACACTTCTGCATAAAAAAGTGGCTTTTTCTGCACTTTTAGAAAGCTTGTACATCCGCGTGTATTACATCCGCGGGTATTACTCTCTAGAGCAAGAAGTGTGTAAGCAAAACTTTAAAGCAATTTCCTGAAAAGTTGGTTATCTTCGAAGTCAGTGCGCATCTAAACTTAAATTTTATTAAACCGATCGTTGTGAATGTTTGCAGAGTGCTTTTTCACATTTTTTACCAGGTAATGACGAGAGCTTCTTTTTTTAAATAATTATTAATTTTACAGTAACAAATAATTTGTTGTTTAATGTGAAAATCGATATTTTGGCTTCCAAAAGCTACCAAAAGTTGAAAAATCAAAAAAATCGTCATTACCTCTAAAAATGTCATAAATTTTGGTTGGATGTTGTGTTGTTATATACTTAGAAATTAATTAAATAATCTGGGCCTACCTGTATTGCCAAAAAAGAACTCTTGAAAACATGCCTTCTTTTTTCAACGAAATATCCGACACCCCTCAACCTTAAAGAACTTCTTCCCTATAATACCAAATCAAAGTAATAAATTTTGTTTGACGATAAATTTAAAACTAATTCTATGTATTTAGTTAATTTTAAAGACAGCGTGATTTGTATTCTATGACTGTAACTGTAGAACTGTAGAATTTCTAGGATAATGTAAAAAATATTTTTCGGGACCTCATTTGAATAAATTTTCTTTTGTTCTGATGTATAAATGCGAAGTATATTTTATTTTAAACTTATATTTGAATTAAAAAAGATATAAAAATTATCTATAGTTGCCATATTTTTTTTTTCTTTCTACCAATTCAAACATATTTTATGGTTTCTTAATTTAGATAAAAATTATTCTTAAAATGAACTGTACATTTTCGCTATTGAAACAAAATTTCAATATTAATGCACAAAGATGTATCTTATTGATATTCAAATTTGCAATTTTAGATAACAGTAAGAGTCCTACTAATATCAAATTTAGATTAAAATTCGAATTTTACTTTGTCTTTGTAATATCAGCCATGAAAGTAAATTCTATTCTTTGGTTGTAATTTATGGTTTTCAATTCCTTTAAATTAATCTCAAAACTTTTTCAATATTTTATAAAATATTCCCTTCTCTTTTTTTCAAATTAATAGACACCTATAATGGATGCAAGTTATAACAAAAAGAATTAGAAATTAAGCCCTGTCATCTCTTACATAACATTTTATCCTTTATTTTATAAATTTACTTACAATAAATATTTTTAATATTAAGTGTAAAATTGTCACTAAAATAATAAATGTAATTTGTTTACACCAGATGTTCTAAAGTTTTAAAAATACATCCTTTTCATAAAAGTATTAAGCTGATATAATAATTTAATTCTATATTTTCATACATAAATAGTATATCCTGACAATGTTACATCAATAGCGAAGAAATAATTATTTTAAGCATTCCCTTGTCATTTTACTATCTCTGGTATTTAGTTATTGTCCTTTTCTTCTTTTGTTCTCAATTTATAAAAGAGGTTAATAGCTTAAATTAATAATAATAGCGTCTTTTTTTTTTGTTCATTTTCCTAAATGAAAATTCCTCTCGGAAGTGATTAATTGTTTTGTTTAATTGACTCTTTTCAATGAGTTGTTAAACTTGATCAAAAGAACTTTCATTTTTATTCATTACAATAGAACTTCAATATTTTATTTTAATTAAAATTAAAATTATTATTTATTTTCCGGTTCATAAAAGTTTCAAAGGGATAGTTTTTTATATAAATGTATTTTTATTTTGTTAAAGTCTAAAATATGACTATATTTGTTTGCTGCTGCAATGAATGTTTCTAGCCAATATTTCTTTAGTTTTTTTTAATAAAATTGTGTAAGAAATAGTCAAAAATCGATTTAGAAGTATTATTTTAGCTTTACTAGCTTCCTAGCCTGAACTTTATGATTTCCTTATTACTCAGTTATATTGTAATACATGAAACGGAAAAGGAACTTTCATCACTATCATCTGTGCTATCATTTGTTAGTGCTTCAATCAATCATCATAAATGTGATGTAAAATTTAATTTTTTTCACAATTTTTACATTTTTATCTCTATACTTTTCATAAAGGTATAAAAAATTATAAAAAAAACATATTTACTGCATTTAATGTATATTTTAGTATTGAATTTGTCACCTGTAGTTAATAAAATCGTGTTCTTTCTTTCAATTTAAAGGAGTAGATACACTCAGGGAGCAAAAAATTAATTTTTCATTAATTATTATTAGATTACTTCATTTTGCCCCATTTGAATAATGTATATTTCCTTTATTTCCATATAAAATTTTATTAAAAGTAAGCAGAAAAAGAAATTAGTAACTTGACGGTGAAAATCAAAATTTTAATTTAGGACAAAATATGGCATATGTACGAACCAAAAACTAATTTTTTCTACAAAAAGTTTACTGACTTTTTATGGGTAAAATATACAAAAAATGCATTAAATTTAAATATTGTTAACTTAAGTATACCACATTTTTGCTATTAAAAACTTCTTAAAATTTGGTGATGATTGATTAAATATTTCCGGAACTATTTTGAAGACAATTTTCAAAGGTTGCACTTTCAGAAAACGAAACCATGAAGAATTGACTTTTTTAAATGTTTCATTATTTTTTTAAAACAAATTCAGATATAATTAAAATATTTTTTTTTTCCACACTGTATAGAAAATTCTAATATACATAATCAAGAATTCCCTTTTTTATCTCCATATCTGTTTTATAGGAAATAAATAAAATTTCAAAAAAATCAAATCAAATTTTACAACAAATCATCCTCAAAGATTTTCTAAACATCTAACATAGTAACCGTTATGAATACTAACTAAAATGCAACAAAATAATCATTCAGGATAGCACCTTCTCTATATAATAAAAACCAACATCATGTCCTTATATCAGCATCCATCATTTAATTATTTTGACAATTTTAAAAGTGTTAGTAAATTTTTATGAGATAGTTTTTAGAGGGACATTTCCATTAAGCACGTACGGTTTCTACATGATAGTTGGTAGTTTTTTTATGCATGTTTTTCATAGTTGTTTATTTTCAGTTGCTAATTTTTTGTTCGTTTTTGGATGGTAAAATAAAAATTTTTCATATTGCTAAAAATATTTTTATAAGATTCCTTAACAAATCCTTAGTCAGATATATATTTTATGTTACCTAGAATAATAAATGAAATAAAATAGATAAAAAAACAATTTTGATACATTTATGGAGTATGAAATTAATAAAAAAAACTTTCTATAAATTTCTTCATATTACTTCAATTTGAAGTAATTTTTCCATTTTAAAGAATTTTGAAATGAATCTTTGACGTGCTTAGAAATCAAGCATTAAGGGAGTTAAAATACTGTTTATTTTTTTAGACGTAATAAAAAAAACAAACAGTATTTTTATTATCCATTATTTTACGCATATTTATCAATGCTTAAAGAATACATAGAGAAAAAAAAGTGAGCTGTCACGATTGTAACAGAGTAATAATACCTCCTAAAATAATCTAAATTTATTCTTAATGGTTCAAGCTTGGAAAATAGGAAAGAAAATCGATTTTTTCAAATTTCCCGACTATAATAGTATCTCCTTAAATTGTAGTTTTACTTTCTGTCATCAAATTTAAGCCATTTCACAGCTATCATTAGGATATAAATTATAACTTAGTTATTTTTATTAATCTGGTAACATCTTAAGATACTTTCTGGTAAATTATTGAACCTGATTGAATTATTAAAGCTCTTTTGAGTGATGTTTGCATATAATAAAAATAAACAACTTCTTAAATTTTCAATGGCAATAAAATATTTTTACTCAGTTTTTATATAATTTGAAACGAAACATTCAAGCACCGTGTTCACTAAATATGGCTCTATCTGACTATTTTTTGTTCCATCAACTCAAATTGCTATTAAAAGGAAAGTGTTTTGGCTTATTTCAAATAAGGACCTTATGTGAAGTGCCCAAATTTGTTAGAGATTTGCATATCAAGCTTTTTTTTTTCATGGTTTTTGTTTTACTATGAGTTCAAACTTTACTTATCTGACATTGATTAGGCAGTAGTCTTTTGCAGAGTTTACTTCCACAAAGATACTTCAAAAATCTTAAAATGCCTGAAAATTCTTGAAGGCCAATTTAATTTGCTGGCTGGCCAAAATTTATTACAAAATTCTCTTTTAGTGTATTCTTCCTCAATATTCTTTACTTTATTTTTTGACTAATTTTCATATATATTCGAATTTTAAACTTTTTTATAATTAGTAAAATGAAAATAAACATAAATTACTTCAGTGAATTCATTGTTAAAAACTTTTTGTGTATTTAATTTATTCAAAATGTGACATTTCATCAAAAACATTATTCATAGATATTTATTCTAAGCTGATCTAAATGATGTCATGCTTAATTCAATTAAAATATTTGATATTCAAAACATTTTCAAATGATATTATTAGCAATTCAATTTTGTTTATTTTCAAAATAAGAAAAAAGTATGATATCAAAAGAAACGAAATTTTATAAAGCATTGAGAATTTTTTTCCTTTACTTTTTTACTTGTATCAACAATGGATGCAAATGTTTTATATCATATTTGGTAACAATATGCTTGTTAATTGCAGACTAGATATTAGAAATGAAATTATCTGAATAAAATATAAGAATATGTATACTTTTTCTGGTTAAAAAATTAACATAATAAAAGTTTTCATAAATTGTGTCAAATAAAGAGATAAAGAGCCAAAAGCTTCTATGAATTTTAAATAAAAATCGTATACACAATATATTTTTTCTTATAATAAAAATTATTTTAATCGTTAATAAGTTAAAGACTAAAGTAGACTTAATAAACCAAAAATATGTTTAAGTGGTTAATAATTTTGGCAGCAATTATTTTTGGCGTTTTTGCAATGGTTTGTATAAAATACTTTTTTATTATTTGACTATTTTTAACAATTAAAGATGTAATAAATATTTATCAAACTAAAAAGTAATAAGCAATAATATTTTATTCGTGAATATATTTCAGTTTCTTAAAACTTTCATATCCTGAATGACAATAATAATAATATTGTTATTTTGTATATATAATTCCTTAGTCGAGTTATGTGGCAAATATTTTCATTGACATTAGTGATAATTATAGAATGAAAACTAAAACTCCTAAAAAACTTGCCAAAAACTCATATCCGCCTTTCACATCACAAAAAGCTATCTATGCCACTGAATATACAGTTAAAATAAAATTTATTTTGTATTTTTAGGTCATACTAACGACATAGACTAAATAAATAAAATAAAATCTCTCACCTTAGATCCTAAATATCACTAAGGTTTACTATGATTCTTTAGCTAAACAGGGTTGAAATTGGGTTTTTGTAGATTTACAACTACACTTGAGTACTCTAAGCTTTAGAAAAATGTTCCTACTTTCATAAAAATCTAACTGTATCTACGCCTGTAGAGAAGTTCTGATGCATGCAGAAAGTAGCCATCATAGCCACTTTTCAGTCACATTTTCATTCAAAAAGTCGCCATGATGATTTTGTGGCCATTTGTTAACCAAACTTTTTGATGTTTTCTCTGAAAGTGTAGTTGTTGTGATTGAAAAGTAGCTCTCTTTCATTGATGAAGTAAATCTACTTTCCCTACTGGGTTTTCATGTAAATACAGTTATTACAAATGATAGAGATTAAATCTTTCCATCTTAGTGTAAAGAAATGCTTAGAGATTCTCATTGAATTTTCGTAATTGATAAGCTTTGCCTGAAGATCCGTATATCTTCTTTTTTTTCTTAACAGTTATGAAGGCGTTGTTTAACTTTTATCATTGTTAAAAAATGTTTGTCTACTTCTTATGTAGCTTTTAAATAAACATTCGACAAAGAAGATCATCCAAGCAACCTATTTTTCAAGTACACTTTTCGGTGTCTTCTGATATTTTTGATATTTCAGTTTTAATGATCACAAAATTTAATTTAATTTCTCAAACTAACCGACAAACACTTATATTTTTTTGCATTAAAATTTTACATGCTAAAAAAATAAATTCAGTGTTTATTAAAATACTTAATAGATCAAATTTTAAAGGGCAATTCTAATTAAAGTTAAAAACTTTCCTTGAACTAAATGGGATAAAAATTTATTTAAATGGTGGAAAATTTATTAAAAATGAATTTCAATTTGTTAAGTAGCATAACTTGGTGTTATAAAAGAAGAAAATAAAGTATAGTGTAATTCAATTGATTACATTAACGGTAAAAATTAGTGTAAAAAGGAAGAAGTTTTAAGGTAAAGTGTCAAAATTTATTTACTAATTCAAAAATCCGTTTAGTTAGAATTTTCATGTAGTATAAAAAATGAAATTTTAATTTTAAGACAAAAGTCCTTAAAAAGTAAATCAAAGTCGAAAATATAAGTAGGTTAGCTATAAATACTTACAACAAGCATATTTTTAAGTAACATTTAAGAAAAACTTTTTTAAAATTTTAAATATTGGTTTTTAGGAAAAAGAAGAAAAATTAAATGCTATTTTGCAATGTGGCATCAAATTTAATATTTCAGCGAGTAAGAATATTTTTGAAAACAACATTTTTATAAATTTTATATAAATTACATTGTTTTATACATAGATGAAGCTGTTAACTATCTAAATACCAACGACCCTGCACCATATGAAATCAAGGAATTTTTTGTATGCCTATTATCGAAATTTGACATGGTTAAAACTAGCTTTTTAATAACTTTAGCATTATCAACAGATATTTTTAATAATTTTAGATCTTCAATGAAACACTGACTGAAGTAAGCTTTAAAATGTTAGTAGAGTCCAACCATCATTTGTCAAACAATTCAAAATTTTTATATATTGCTGTAATTGAAGAATGCTTGGACACAACCGAAATTGATATGTAAGCAGTAAATTAATTTACTAATTAGATGTCCTTTCTATAAAATTCAAAAATTTTATTCTTAAATCATTTTTAAATTTGTGTATACCATAATTAAGTTGCGTATGTTTGTGTTTAAAAGACGGAAGTTCGGTTGATTCGTTGACAAAAAGGCAGGTTTTTAAGAACTTTTTTTTGACAATACAGGTAGTTCTAGTTGATTTATTTGAGTTTTATATGATAACATAACATTTGAATGATGTTTTTCTAGATTTTAATTTATTAAAATATTAATAAGTGAACGAGTGGCAGTGAATGTTTGAAGGCACCTTGAAAAAAAGTTGTTTTGCGATGTTCGTCATAAACATAACTATTTCTAAGATTTTATAAATTATTTGAATAAAATAAAAAAAAAATTAAATACCGAACGTCCCCCTTAAAAACTTAAAAATTAATGAATCGATTGCGCTTACCATACTTGGTCTATTAGAGCTGTCGTTTGGTGAATTGAAGCCTTTGATATATTGGACCTACATAGGTATATTCCTGCTTTAGTTATAATATTTATAATATTTTCAATCAATTTCCAAAGTTCACTAAGGATTGCATTGACCATTTTATAATAATTGAAGTTTAATTGTCATAAATTATCGCTTAAATTATATTTAATTCAGGCAAACTTTATCTGTAAATTTCAATCGGTGTCAGGAAAATAAATCAATGCCAAAAGACTCTACTTTTTTGTTAATACGCAAAGGACGTTAAAACTAATACAAATAGTTTAGCTGGAAAGTGATCGATCAAAAGGTCTAAGAATTATTAGAAATTCCCCCGCTTCCCTCCTACCAATAAACCTTTCCAATAAAATCAACAATTACTAAATAGCAAATAGGTTGATTTACACTTGGTTTATGTCTAACGTTAAGATGTGCTTTAATTTTAAAATTGCTTCAATTATTTAGTTAAAATCTAACGACTACAAACAATCTTACATAAATAATAATTAAATTTATTATTTGATAAAAAGAAAACTAAATAATATTGAAAATACTTTAATTTACTTATGATTTAACATTTTTTAATAGTTATGAACAATTATTTAAATATTTACGATGTAAAGAACAAAGGTACAAAATGCAATCGGCTAAATATTATTCAATTATTTTTAATTGTGAAAAGGACCATAATATATCGGCAGGTAATATTCATATTTATATTTATAAAATAAATTTAATTTAAATGTTTTTGCATGTTTTTTTTTTAAGAAAATGCAACTCATTTCCTTTCAACTAATGATCCTGTAGACCAAAATGTAAAAGACTTTCATGTTTGCCATATGAAAGGACTTGGATTTGTAAGTAAAAATTTATATTTTTACATAATATTCAAGCGCTAATACTAACTGCATTAATTATTTTAGATTATAAATGACACAATTACTAATGAAACTGTTAAATATGCGATTAATTCGGAAAAATATATTTCACCAGAAGAAAAATTTAATTGGATTAATGAACTTACAATTTGTATGAATAGCACAGAATCTGATTTGTAAGTTCAATTTTATCTATTTACACTATAGTGACTTTTTTAATTAGTTTTTATTTTGTTGTTATTCCCTTTAAAAAAATAAATTCAACAAGTTCTTTTACAACCAAAATTGAAAAAATGATATTAGTAGATCTGTCAATTGATAATTTTAAGTTGAGCTCTAGGAATTTAAATATACTTTCCATAACTACTACAGTTGCAATTTTATATTATGTATCTGTACAGGATATATAATTTTATAAAAAGAGGACGTAGTTTTGTAGATGTTTTATAAACGGTTGAGTTCAAATTTTTGTAAATTTTGTTGAAATTTGAAAAACCCGTAATTTCATTTTTAGTAAAAAAAGATTAGAAGCAATTTTAAAAGAAAAATATTTCTTGTTTTTTGGTTTTCTTTTTAAATTAGCATAAAAACCTGTAAATTTATGCCTTTTTCTTATTTTTATATATGACAAGGCATGCTCGATACCCTTTAGTATATAATAAATAAATAAATTATTTATAATATTGTATAATTTTCTAACCATAATGTATATGGTTTTTATTTTCAGACATGAATTTGTATTAAATATGTTACGCTGTCGGGAACAAAACCTTAATCAAGGTGAGAGTTTTAATAGGAAGTAAATTCCTGCTGTACTACATTATAAATTACTTCTAACAATAATCTTTAAAATTATTAACTTTTCATTCTTTTATTTAAAATCAGATTGTAATTTTGATTATAATAAAGCTTCAAGGATTTCAATTTAATTAATTTTGCCAAAAATTTCTAAAATAAAGTTATTTATGAGGAGTTTTTTAAAAGTGGTATAATTTCTATGTCTTTAATATTTTTATATAATTTTTTGGAAATTTAATAAAATACGGGGCGATGAAAATTCGTAAGCTTTATATCCTTCCAGAGTTTTAAAAGTGAGTGAATACGGCTACTATAAATATTCAACAAACTTATATGTATGTCCAAATAAGAGCTAAATGTCAACAGTGTAAATAGTGAAGTTTATTTTATAAGTCAAATTTTCAAGGTACATATGTTAAAACTTAGATTTTTATCAATATCTTTAAAGTATAATGACCCATTTGAATAACTAAATTAAATAGAAAAAAGGAAATGAGATGTCTAGGGACATTCGGTGGCAACGAAGTTTCCTAAAGTAACTTCCTTTCAATCAATAACTAAAACCAATAAAATTAAACTTAAAAACAGCAATTAATCAAATAAAAAACAAATCAATAACAACAATATATTGTTAAGGAATAAATAACAATTAACAGTAATATGAAATAAATTAATTTTTGTATGACTTAATTATTTCTAAAGCTTTGAAGTGTAAAAACACCGACGAGCACAAATGGACCACTCTTTTTCGACAATAAAACTTTTAATACTCAAGAAAATTTAAAGAAGTTTTTAGTTAAATATTAAAAATTAACTTAAAAAAGGTCTTTATTTTTTCTTTATTCTCTGATATGATTCGACATGATCTCTACTATTTTTTCGATATGTGCTTTTTTCATATTATTCCATTAAGTCCAAAAA
The DNA here is from genome assembly GCA_947359355.1 of Acrocera orbiculus. Classification (NCBI taxonomy): domain Eukaryota; kingdom Metazoa; phylum Arthropoda; class Insecta; order Diptera; family Acroceridae; genus Acrocera; species Acrocera orbiculus. The sequence continues at coordinate 8,631,920 of OX375758.1, forward strand.
TCTTGAACGCTCTTAGGGATTCTTTCATATATATTCAACCTTTTTTTTTAATTATAGCCAATAAGCTTTCAATGAATTACAAGTCTAGGCTTTGTGTAGGCCATTTTAACTGCTGGATTGACAGTCAGTGTTCTGGAAAGCGATCTTACTAAAACATCTCCTCCTCTTTTGGATACGTGCTCATATCTGATACATAAATTCCGGGAGATTTGTTTTCAAAATATATTATATTATAGTATTCCTTTTTCATTTTTCTCTCTATTTTAACTAATGGGCTTATATGGTACCATGTAAAGCAGCCATAAACCATGTTTCACAGTTGGTTTTACTTGATGTTTCTTAATAGTTTCATAGAGTCGATGCCAAGAATATTCTTTCCGAGCCAACTGATATCCATTGTTTTTTGTTTCGTCTGATCAGATAACTTTTTTCTAGCCAACAGTCTATTTTTTGTATTCATTGCAGAACTCTAATCTTGCTTTTATATTTTTTGTTGATAAAGTTGATCTCTATTGCTTTATAGCTGATACTACTCACTACTATCCTTTCCTATCTCTAAGGAAGCTAGTTTTGATGTTTTACACTCACCAGTAATTTTTAAACGCTCCATAATTTGTGAATCTTGGTCTGTTAACTTTAATGACGTCTCTTTGCATACAATTTTGAATCCGAATTATGCCCTTTTTAGACTCGAGGCAAAGTATTATATGCTTAATTCTCTTAAAAACACTACTAATATATTTTCAATTTCAATTGATTTTTTCACATCTTTTTGGTTTAACAACGAAACTGCCACAATATATCAAAACATTTTCATTATTAGATATGTATCATTAAAAACCGTGCGCGACGTAGTAAGGAAATATCTCGCAGTGAGTAATTAAAATTGGTTCAAGTTTTAACTAAAAATTAATAGCAACAAAACGTGTAAAAATGGCCGAATGCAGTTATATAATGGTTCCTAAAGCTTAACAATTAATTTTTATTTTCTTCACTTTGTAATTTATGTTATCATAAAAAAAAGCCGAACATAGAATAAAGACTAAACATTTCTTTAAATTTTATTAAATTTTAAAAGTTTTATTGTTCTATAAGTTGAAAATTGAAATACGGGGTAACTACAAGGCTTGTCTGTGTTTAATTTGTCATCAGTGCATAGCATGCATAAATTTACATTGATCGGTGAAAACTTCGCTTCACATATCTCGCAAAAATTGGATTTTAACCGCATGGATATTGTTCTAGTACTAAGGCTTCTGTAAAGAGGATATTTTTAAAAACTATTGATTTTTGGAGTAGTTAAAAATCTATCTATTAAAATACTAGCTGATATCTAAATTATTAAAATTAAGCATAAAATATGTAAGTTGTTTTATTGTGGATGCGAATATATGGAGAACATTTAGAATTACTAAAACAAAAGTTCATACATAAAAATCCAGTATTTTATCAAGAATTAAGAATAATATTTAACTTAAACTGTTTATTAAAATCATTATTAATTTTATATTTTCTCAAAAATCTATGATCGAATATAGAATATGAAGTTTTTTTAATATTCTTTCATCTTTTTTATTACTTTTTTTCTCTTTTTAAATAAGTATCATTTAATCAAGGATCAAATTATTACTTTTTTATTCCCTGTGATAAATAAATAAATTACTAACAGCCGAATACTTAAGCCTAATAAAACTTAATGAAGTGATGATTTTGTTGAGTGTAAATTTTTTAACTTTACGTTTTCGTGATGCTTATTTTTATTTCCTTAATACCATTCAAACAAAAAATTTTATGCTAACGCCCTGAAGAGATATTTTATGTATTAATAATTATAATAATATTAATATTCTTTTGCGTAAAATTGAGAGCATCTTATCGTCCCCTGTTTATTAACAAAAAAAAGAATGAGAAGATCTCAAGAGATAAAAGTCTTTTGAAAGTCTTTTTGGCCTTTTTTGTAATTCATTTAAAATTCTCAAGCCTCCAATAAAATTTTTTACAGTCAACTACTATGATAAAAATTTTTTTTTTACAATTTTTTAACAATTCTAGGAAAATTATGGTAATATAAAAAAACTAAAATTTTTAGCAATTTCTTATGAAGAGTTCATGAATACATCATAGAAATCTTTGTTATAGTTATGCTGTTAATTATTAATTTTTAAATTTTTCATATTTTGAAATCTAATTAATTCACCATTTTTATTTTCATTTTTATTTAAAAAAGCAAAATGATTAGGTATTAGAATCTTTGGTTGATATTTGAATCTTGGCAACAATTTTACGTTAAATTATGATTTAAAAGGAATGTATTTACATGCATGTATGACATAAATTAGAATTGTAATGTTATTAATGTTAAAAAGACGTTTTAAAAATTAATAAATAAAATAATTATAAAACCGGTTAAAATAATATGAGTAAAATAAAAACTTTATACAACATAAGTTTTATATTAAACTTTAGTATACGAGGTGTGTTTAAAAAGTAACCGAAATTTCCACTTGTTGAAAAACATATTTATTTATTCGCCTACATTTAGTACTGTCGCCTTCAAAATATACATAGTCGTCGCCATCGCACTTCTTTCAATCTGTGAGACACTTTTCAAATTTGATCTTTGAGATAGTATTTAACTTTTTCAACGATGTGCTTTTAATGGCATCTATGCATATAAAAAAAAGACCTTTCATCATCAAACAGAATTTGCCGCATCAATTGAAGCCAATACTTTCTTCAGTCTATGAAATATGTACAGAGAATTGCGTTAGACGTATCTGGACATTAGAAGAAATCTGGTACACTCAAGACATAAATATTTACCTCTACCTTTGGTAATCGTTGCTTATTGTGCTTACAAGCTTATATAGAAATATATGTGCCTTGCAACAATATTTTGTTGGTATCAAAATAGGAAAAAGGATTTTCTTCTTTATTTTGTAAAAGAAGATAATTTAGTTTATTGGTGCAATGTGTCTCAAGTTGTATGATGTGAAACACAATCGACTGGAGAGATTTTATGGATTCCTCGAAACGAAGTCTTAAAGCAGTAATGATAACAAATTTGTTCTTTGCTTTTTGATATTCCATTGATTTGAAGGAACACTATGAAAATTTAGGTTTTATCTTTAACAAATTAATTATTCAGATCATGGTTCGACTGTACGCGAACGGATCAGCAAGGAGAATACAAAAAATAATGAGATAGTGAGAAATATGAATATTATAAAGGGAACACTTTGGATCAAAAAAGATTGGGCCCAGTTAACATCATTAATCCTTGGATATAAAAATGTTGTAAGAAGGAGCTAGTTGATCTTTTAAATCCTCTGAATCCTCCATTTTGAATTAACTTAAGGGTTTAGAATCAATTTGTAAATCTATTACTTAAGGAAGATACTTCCTTTAAGTAGGATTGTAATAAATTCAAGCACTTATCCGACGCAAAAATGAAAGAAGATATTTTTATAGGCTCTGACACAAAGAAACTATAATAACTTAACTGAAAAACTGACGAGTTCTCTTAAAAATTTATTTAAAAAGTTTATGCGTCATGTTTTAGGTAACAAAAAAAGCCCTGATTATGTATTTATAGGCGACATCATGCTTTATAATTACAATAAACTGGGATAAACTATGATTATAAAGTTACATTTTCTACATTCTCATATTGAGTTATTTTCTGAAAATTTTAGTGTTGTCTGTGAAGAGGAGAGACTAACCAAAAAGGACTAACATTGAAGTGTTATCCACTTTAGTCAAAACCTTAAGCAAACACCGTGGTTTTTAGCACAAAAAAAAGACCCACTAAGTAACTAACATTTGAGTCTTATACCACAGATACTTGGATTAATTTAAAGTGAGTTTACTCAATGCCAGATCTGCATCTCAATATGCAAATAATTCATCAGAATATATTATACAGATAATAAAAAAACAAAGCAACACCTACGAGTTATGTACATTTCCTAATTTGTGGTAAATCGAGATAACATGGAAAACTAATGTTTATTGTTTTTCTACTCAATCTACACGATCTAAGCATCTTTCAATAAATATTTCTTCTTTAGCACAATAATAAATTTAACCGACAACAAAAATGTTATCCTTTGACAAAAATATGAACTACTTTTAATACATAAGTTATTTAATGTATAACACAAGCAAAGCAGCTAATTTTTTAAACATTTCATCCCAAAACCATAAAAATCAAACTAAAGCCTTAATTTAACCATTTCTAAAAGCATAATTAATTTCTAAATTTAAGGTCCCGGAAAATGAATGTTAATTGAAACCTTTTAGAAAATATTTTACTTCACTCACCTAACCACAGATGCCAAGTATATTAATTGAAATCTCTACTTTTAGTTTAAAGTTTAATGAGTGAACATATTTGGAATATAACAAAAAATTAATATAAAACCAAAAACCTTAAAATTCATCTACATAAATTCACTTTTAAGGGACTTTTCAAAGAGCTAAATTCAGTCATACAAATTTTAATTATTATCAAAGAAAAAATATCTACCAAGAAACATTTTCACATTTGTTCGTTAATAGAAATATTATGCAGTGAATAAAAAGAAAACAACAAAAATAAGAAGTAGAAATTTATTATTTAAGCTTTATATCCTGAAATAGATACATTATAAATGTACAAAAAAAAAGAAAAATTTTTTGGAAAAGGGTTGAACGAAAAGCGACAAAGAAAAACATTTTCTTCTTCTTTGTACTACTTAATTTTTATTTTTTCTTCTTTTCTCTTGTGTTAAATATACAGCTCCCTATAAAACCTTAATTTTGGATGGTTTCAAGGATCAAAATATAAAATTAATTATGGAAATACACCCGCTTTTAAATTAAATTGTTCTTTTATAACACTTTTTTAGTATTAAACATTATCCTAATTTTCTTATAACTTTTTCCTTTTTTCAATTATTACTTTTATAAATTTATTATAACAAAATGATGCTTTAATTTTTTTTAGATAACTATTTAAATTTTTTATTTTTAATTAATTGATTTAAAATTAATTAAAACATTTTATTTTAACGTAACCCCCATAGGAAATAAAATTAAATGGTTTTAAAATATGAACAAAAACAACAACAAAATCTTGATGTATGAAAAAAGTTTTTAGCAAAACTTTTTCCATACGAAAAACTGATTAAGGATAAAGCTATGAAAACTGCATTTTATGCAAAAAATCATGGACTGACATTTTTATGGATGAGAAAATTACGTTAGATCATAGCAATATTGAAGCTTTGAAAAAAAAGAAAGAAAAAGGATGCACTTTAACTTTTTTCAAAGAAGTGTTGAAAATTAAAACATTGATCTGAAATAAAACTTTTATGGTTTTAATGAAATTTTCTTTTTGTCCTTAATATTTTTTTGTTACCATAGACGTTTTGAAAAGCTGAAATATGTAATCTTTTCATGCTTAAAAAGATATCAAAAATAGATAATTATGACATATTTTAGTAGGAATATAAATTTGCAAATTTATGACATTTTTGATTCCATTTGGAATATTAAATTAAGGTATCTGCAATATATCTGGCAATATATCATCCTGCAAGAAAATGACTCTTGCACTTTTTACTAAGTGATTTAGTTATTAAAGTGAATTCAAAAAAACAAGATGAAAAGAGTAAATTACTAATCAATCTTTTGAGTTATTAGTTTTTAATTATTCTAATCGACAAATTTAATACTTTTACGAAATCTTATGAAAATGTTACCCAGTAGGGAAAGTAGAGCTACTTAATCAATGAAAGAGAGCTATTTTTTCAGACATAACGACAACTTTCTCGGGGAAAACATCAATGAAAAAGGGAAGAAAAGTTGTGGTTATGATTATTTTCTGCCGGAATTCTATGAAGGAATTCTTACAGGAATTCAGCACTGATGTTTTCTCGGTAAGTTTCTCTTTAAAGAAATCTTGCAATAAATTGCTGTGAAATAAATTATAAAAAAGAGCAGTTTCAGAATAAAAGGAATTATATAAAAACAATTACAAAAAAAAATTAATTTAAAAAAGTTTTGCTTACTCACTCCTTGGTCTAGAGCAAAGGACGCTCAAATTAAATTTCATGATGCTTTGTCAGTCACTTTAAATTTGTCTCTAGGTCTCTTAGCTTAAAATTGTATTTGAAAAATTCATCAGAAATTGAAAAAATCACTAAAAGTTAAATCCATCAACAAATTACACAAAAAGTAAAATGATAAACACAAACAATAATTTTCTTTAACCTTATCCACTTTTTATTGAACTATTTCCTGAGAATTTTTAGATTGAGTCGTGTTATTTTAAAGAAAAAATTCGTGCAAAAAAAAAACCAATTTTAGATCATGTGTAAAAGAAAGTCATCTAAAAATAGAATTAGGTACATAAAAATTAGTACTATGAAGATAAGAAAGATTGGTAAAATTTTTTACGTTCATTTTCTTCCTGATGTGTTTAAAGGGCCAGGATCTTGTGGTTATAATACTACATAATTCCTAAAAGCCAAGCCAAATGAATGTTTTTCGACTGTAAAAATTATACTTCAAAATTGTATAAAAATTATATTTAATGCAAAATAAAATAAATTTTTTCAAATAGACTAAATAAAAAGGAAGTAATTTATTTAAAGCATCTACAACTATAAGAAAAAATTTATTCTAGCAATAACGATTGGTCTACCTCATACTTAAAGTCTGTAAACTCTCAATGGTTCTTATAGTAACATAAAGCTCTCAGTTTATGTAAGGGAACATTAAGTGTGAAAATACATTCAATCAATATATATTATTAAGTGACTACCAAGTGCCAATATCCAATCATTAACAAGTGTTTGTATAATACAGAGAAGAAGAAGAGCAGTAGTCCTTTCAATAGAAAATTTAATTTTGAAACTACAAATGCAGATACTAATTAGAGTAAATTAAATACGATAGAATCAGTAACACTATATTTTGGTATCCTTATTCCTTATACTTCAATATAATACAAACCAAAAAACAAAACTAATTCGATACTTGAAAATGTTTAGAATATCAACGAAGCATACTAAACAAAAACAAAAATAAATATATTTTTTATTATATAAAATTCAATGGAATTGAACTTTTGTGGATAGACTAATACCATTTTATAGAAAGTATCTTATCTAACAGGTTTATCTATAGCCTGCATATATATTTGAAATTTATATCAAGAAGGTTATAAGCTACTACCAAGGAGTTTTAATTTGTTATCTAGCCACCACGTTAAATTTGTACGTGATCCAATTCAATACAAAGTGCAGGATATAGTTCTATTTGGATTAAGTTAAATGAATTTCATTTACAAATCTGTCACATATTGAGTGATAGAAATTAATGAATTTTTTATTTAGGAGGAAAGTTTTTCTGATTTAATCAGCCTAAGTAATTAATTAATATTTAATTTTTATCCTTTTAAATTCAGGAAAATTTCAATTGAAATTTTCTGTTGAATATAAATAAATATTATTATTTTAATATTTTAATATTTTTTCTTTAAAAAAAGATTTTATTTTACAAAATTTACAATAAAATAATAAAAAATGTGAAAATATGAATGTAAAAAATTTAATTACACTGAATTTATAATAATCCTTGCCAAATAATTTCATTTTATTAATAAGCCAATTTATTTTTTTTTTATAATTTTAAAAAACAATTTAACTTTAGAGCAGATAAAATATTAAATAGTTCTTTAGGTATTCAAATCTGAAAAATTTTACTACAATTTTCACTTAATTTAGGTAAAAAAAAAGTTAAAAGCAAGAAGTCCCTTTGCTTAGAAATTTCTAACCGCTGACAGTTTCCAATATTTTGGATAAATCCACTACAAGTGATGTGGGTTTTACATTAGCCAAAATTCATTGGACTCACTTTGAGTATTTAGGGCAAAACAACAAAAAATTATAAGAGGAAAACTTCAAATATTTGGAAAAAATTTTCAGTCTCGATAAACAAACAACTCAAACAGCTCAACTATGATTTTCGATGTTTTACAGTAAATCTTAATCTCAGGTTAATGCATCAAGCCACATGTTATACATATGATCTTCAACTGCCCCCTTATTTGGGGGGGTAATACTTTTTATATGTTAATTCCCCCATTTTTAGTAGCAATATAAGAGCAGTTTCCAGTCACAAGGCCAACGCCTAAAAATTTATAACATCAACTATAAATCGCGAGAATTCTATGACGCGACACAAAAGGACACTTGGGAAAGCATGCCTACATATGTTTAGTCCTCAAGGGGTATGTAACCTTGTTTGAAACATACGATCACGTAACAAAGTGCAGCTTATTGAAGATCATGTAAAACCTATCAATGGGTCCCAATGGGTTTCGAAACTTTAATTGTTCGAGGAGAATATGATTTTTAAAAGTAAACCTGAATGGCTTACTAATCCACAGGAAGCCAATTATTTATTACGTACATAAAGTTTTTAAAATATAGAAAAACCATTTGAACTAAGTTTATGTGCACAATAAATACAAACAAAAGTAAATACTATACTTTTGCCAGGAGAAGGAAACTTATATTTACCTCATTTCCCGTTGATGAAATAAATATCAAAATAAAATATTTGCTAATCGACTGTCTAATTCTGGACAGCAAAGCTTAGATTCTTTGAAATACATAATCAATATGAAACAACAGTCTTGTAATGCCAAGAAGAAGCTTACCAAAATGTTGGTAACGAAGTTTCTGTGAAACAATCATCAAAAAAATTTGATTTTTCCATGAATTAAGTGCTAAAATTACTTCTAACGTCTAATACTTCTATAAAATCTTAATAAATAAAGAAAGATAAGGAATTAGCTAGACTAATAAACGAAAATATAATCAGAAGATATAATAAATATATGTATATAAATCCTTAGGCAGCCTCTGGTATACTCATGGTTTTCTGTTCATCGACTCTTTTGAAAAATGAAATACGATCTCTATCAACTATTACAATATGTTATTGGTTATTTTTGAAGAAAATAGAATGTGGTATTTTTATTTTATTCATACCGTTTTCTAAATGCTCATCACTAGTAAAATCAACATTGGATGTTTGATTAAAAGTCGTTAAAATAGCTCCATCTTTAAATTGGATAAAACTTTTAAATGCAGCTGCTGCTGCCACAGTTTTAGCAATTTTTTTATTACGTCCTTCGCCCAAGTATGTTTGTCCATCAATCTCAACTGAAGTAGTGAAAACGGGAGCATGATCAGGGCCTGTTTGTGATTCCAATTTATAAACAAGTCCACGTCTTAATTCATTTAACATAGCAGCAGTATTTTTTGGTTGACGTGCTCTTTCTTGAGAAAATTTTGCTTTTTTTTTATCGGCCTGCTCAGCATTATTATCTTTAAGTCGACGTTTGATTCGTCGTTTAGGGATAGTACCATGTTACTATGTTTAATTTTAATTCCTTTAATTAAGATGCACTCGAAAAAAAATTGTAACGACATTAGAACTTGCAGAGATAACATAAAAATTGTTCATTCATTCTAAAACTACACAAAGAGAAAAAAAGACACCTAAAGAACCCTTGTCAAGAGGTATATTCAAACAATTTTAGTGAATTATTTTTGTAAGGATAGAGTCCATCTAAAAATATGTCAAAATTCTAAAGAGTAGATGTAAAATTATTAAAGAAAAGTTTTTATTCTGTTATATGCTAATTAATTTTTTGTATTAACATTAACAATATTATAAAAATAAAAGGAAAAACGAATAAAAAATAAAATGAGAATCATAAAAAACCCAGATTTATAAAAAAAAAATTCTTACAATTAGTAAAAATTACGTATAACAGTTTTTATTTTTCATAAAAATATATTTGACTTCTTCAAGACTCCGAAGAAAACGGTTATATTAAACAGTTAAAAGGCACCAATAAAACATAATAAAATACTTTTTTGGGAAAAACAATTTAATATTTACCAATTTATTAATAAAAGAATATCCGATCAATTATATTGTTTGATTATATAGAAAAAAATTTTTTAAAAAGTCAATTAATTTTTTACAATTATTCGTGAATTTATAAAAACATAAAATTAATAAAAGAAATTTTCAAAATTATATTTAAGTATTCAATCTCAGTTAATTTATATGTATATACATAAGTGAATAGGTTGACACGCTAGTTTCTTTTGAAGTTTGGGAAAAATTTCATAGTTAAACATATTTTACATTTAAATTATTATAATAAAATACTATAAGGTCTCGTTTTATGCGGATTATTTTTATGCGATTTTGAAGTTGTGCGGTTTGTATTTCATCCAAAAATTATGCGATTTTGAAGTTATGCGGTTTGTATTTCCTCCAAAAATTTCTTGAACAAATAATTAAGAACAATAAAGTCGCAATAAGAAAATCTGTCATGTCTGGTACAAAATTAAGCCCCAAATTATCATCTTACTCAAGGGATGTATTATTAGAGAGAACAGAAAGAGCCCTCGTAATTTGGATTGAGGAACGAATTCAAAGACGAATTCCTGTAAATGGTTATTTAATCAAAGAAAAAGTTCTTCTGTTTTATGAGTCAACAAAACAGTCAGAGCCATCAGCTTCCACTTCCCAGGCTGGTAAAGAATTTTCAGCTAGCAAAGGATGGCTAACCGGGTTTTTAAAAAGAAATGTATTTCATAATATCAAAATTACAGGGCAGGCTGCAAGTGGACATAAAGCAAGTAAAGATCGAGTAACATTATTACTTTGTAGCAATGCATCGGGATATTGGATATTGAAACCGCTAATAATAAATCGATATCTTAGACCACTTGCTCTAAAAGGCAAAAATTTAAAGCAACTGCCAGCGCATTGGATGGCTAACCCGAAAGACTGGGTGACAACAGCTATTTTTACAGAATGGTTCAATAATTGCTTTGTACCAGAAGTGGAAGCCTATATGAAGGAAAAATCTCTCAATTTTAAAGTTTTGTTAATTATTGACAATGCATTAAGTTTGAATACACGTTTAAGCTTTTATATGAATTTCTTTTAGACATTCGAAGTAATTTATTAAGTAGCATACTTCTTTTAATTTCAGCAAACTTTTTTATGCGATTTTAAGTTAATTTTAACTCGTTGTTTTGGTTTTATGCGATTTGGGAAAATTACGGAACGTATCCCTAGGTTTTCAAGGCCAGTAAAGTATTTTTTAATGCGAATTTTTTATATGCGCTTTTCTGTAGAACGTATCCACCGCATTAAAATGAGACCTTACAGTACTTACAAATTAATTGTACGATTTAATGTCTTAACTATGGTAGTGTATTATAAATAATATACCCTGAACACATAGTATGAGAAATCTTAGAAATAATATAAAATGCAGTCTGAAATGGTTGCAAATCATTTATAAATATTTAGAATGATTAATTTAACAATTATTATCACTTTGGTTTCATTAAAATTATGCACTATTAGAGAAAAGCGAGAAACACCAGCAAATACTAACTTTACGTAAATCTGAAAAAAATTTCCCAGAGAAAAACATTTTACTCAAATCATCGTCGAAACTGAAGACGGCTTTAAGATCAAAACTGAATCAATCTCCATGGCCAGTAGAGACAATTTAGAGTGAATTTATGGCACTACTGTTAACAGAAACTTTGTTATTTTTATAAATAAAATTTAGTTTTACACAAAAATAAGAACTTCAAGGACCAATGTGTTAAAGAACCCAACTAGAGTTTAATCTGTTTGATCTAAATACTCAAACGTAACATTAACAAGCGGCCTAACAAATATAGTGCTAAGTTATGGTCCAAATCTGTTAAATTTTCCTAAGTGAGAGTATTCTCCCAATATAAGAAAAATCTCTTTGGTGATTTTCGTAAACTAGATGGCAAAATTTTAGTATGTTAAAATGTCCTATTTAAACAACTTTAAATGCATCAAATTTGACAGTTAGTAAGAAAACCGATATTGAAACCGGATAACATTCTAATTTTGTTAATTTAAGAATCTCTTTCAAGGTTTTTAGGCTTTTTTTTATAACTGCCCATTTTTATGTTTTTACACATTTTTCTAAAACTTTTGAAAATGTTTTATATTGATTTTTGTAATTCAACACATTCTCTACTTTTTATTTTTCATTAAATTTACTTGCGTTAATATTTACAAACTTTGTTATCTCTAATTAAAAAATACTTTTTTACAAATTAAAGTGCTGAATGGCAGTTGGTTGACAAGTCTATTCCAGACGTATTCATACAAATCGCCGAATATATTCAATCCCAAAAAATCAAAAATAAAATAAATAAAAACAAAAGGATAAACAAAAAATTTTAAAGTTTAAATTTAAATAATTTAATAATCATTCTATAAAATATGCACAAGCAATCATACTAAAAATTCAGTTCACTAGAAAATGATATAAATTTTTCAATGTACTTTTTTAAAAAAAATAAAAAATCAAACCTATTTTTCTTTTTTCATTTTATAATCACTAGATTCAAAATGGTAACCCCTAACAACTTGTATATTGGGTCATTAGTAACAAATTCGAAGTAAAATATCTTCAAATACGGAAATAAAATTTGTTTTCTAAATTCAAAGCACAAAGTTCATATATTCAAGCATTCAGTGATATGTTTAATATGTTTAACAGTTATCAGTGGGTCACGTTTATACATGTAGAAATGTGTAATTTTTTTTAACGTTAGTAAAAGGTTATATTACCCATTAGTTTGACTTCAATTTTAATGGAAGACTTCACTTTTCTAAGCTATATATCCATAGCCAATCAATCCTTTTTTATATATCAAATGATTTTTAAATAAATTCTGGCAAGTTTTAAAAAATTTGCTGATATATAAACCGTGATAATAAATTTTTATTAACAAATATTCCATTACTATTATTACTTGTAATTTAATGTAAAATGGAAAAATAGTTTTTGATTTTTCTATATTTTATTTTTTGATTGATTTCTTAAGTAAAGTTGGCAGAGCCATTATAGCAGAAAAATGTTATGGAAAAAAATAATTTTTCGTTGCTTCTTTTCGCTTTTCGGTCTTTTCGCAATAAATAAGGTGGCCAACTTTTTTCCAATGAAAAGGAGGAGAAAAATAAATTGAATAAAAAAAATTGTTTCAAAAGTTTTATTGGGAGGTGATACTAACAATAAGACAATATATTTATATGTGATCATTAAATATTTATTTAAATTGGTACTTTTCTATGCTATGAATAATTTTTTTCAATGTTTCGTTTTCTAACAACATATTAGAAATATCTGAACAAGACATATGTTCCAGATTTAATTTTACCGTAAGGGCTGCAGCTATAGCTCTATAGAGTTTCTACATTTAATTTTGATTTTTCGGAAGTCCTAAAATCATTAGCAATTGAAAAGACTCTTTCAAAGAGGCAATTGTCATCTATTTTAATGTTTGGCATTTCGTTAGATAAAAACTTCTCTTCTCACTCTTCTCTTCTCACTCGACAAGTAACCTGCACAGAGGGGTTGGAAATAGGTCTTAGAGAGATCCTAGGTCTGGCAAGGGACCTGGATATCAGGTTCCCACAGTAGCATGTCTGGCGGGGAGCACAATAGATCAAATTGGTCGCGGTGCATCTTGTTTCCCTTTCACTACTACTACTACTACTACTAGATAAAAACTCAACACAAGATTCAATATCTGCCCAATGTACTGGCGATAAAGTTAAAAAACACCATTTAAAACTGTTGTTACTGGTAAAGTTTGCTTCTAACCATTCTTCAATATACTGAAAGCATGTTTGGTAAAAATTTTGGGCTTCTTTGATAAATTTTTTCGTTATGCCTGGATTTGATTCCTCCAAATTTGTCAGTTTTCTTTTTACCATTAAAGGGTAAAAATTTTTCTTCAACACGAGATTTATATTGAAGGATAATGTCATTCAAAATAAGACTTACTTCTGTAGCTGAAATGTGATCACCTTCAATTTTTTGAGTAGTTGGGTAAAAAATAGAAGCTTGATTATGAACAAAATGCAATAATATCGAAAAGGAGGATGTTTGGGAGGATACTTTTCAAGGGAAGACATTTAGGAGGACACTTTTCAAGGGAGGACAAAGCTTAGAAAAGGAGGACTGTTCCAGCAAAAGGAGGACGGTTGGTCACCTTACAATAAAGGAATTAGGTTCATCTTTCAAGAAAATGATTAAGGATGATGAAGTAATCAAAAATTTATTATGTTTGAATAGCACCAAAATGTAATGCAACAGGTTGTAGCTCACAATCAAAAGTCAAAACTATATTCAGCGAAACAAGTAAAATAGTTTTTCTTTTTTCAATTAAAGAGTATATAATTAAGTCTTTGTGCTTTTAAGGAAACTTTGTGGTTTTTTTATATTTTGATGTAGAAAACCAAACTCCTACACAATTGGCAACTTTAAAAATTGAATTACCTTTCAATTCGCACTTAATTATCCACATATTTTGAAGGTTTTCTGCTATAATGGCTCTGCCAGCTTTACCTACGTTAATCACAGATTAAAAGATTGCTTAAATTGAAAGCTAAGTCTCGGCCGAATAATAAATAAGTTTTACATTTTCAACTGTTAAACTGTATATTTAAGCAATGAACAGAATAAATTTGAAGAATGGAAATAAAGTAAAAAAAACTCTTTTATTTAATTCTTTTACTTAATTTTTAATTACATCTCGTGTATTGTTATTTGTATGTCTTTCACTCAAATTTAACGCACTAAATACCTGAAACTTTTTTCAGGGATGTTCGATACTGGGAATATTATTATTAAATTTTATCTTTATGCAGTTATTTATTCACTTTTGGGTCATAATTGGGACTTTATTGTTTTTTTAGATAAAAATCTAGCAGGAGAATGAAACTTTGAAAGTTTTGAAACTCTAAATTAGTAGGTACTACAGTCAATAATTTCTGGTTATAAAGAGTAATCACTGAATAGCGAAAATTTTGCTATTTGAGACGTCAATCTTTTAGAAAAGTATAATTTGTACCTTTCAGATAACTTTATTGCAATTTATAAAGTATTATTATTTACGGTAGATCAATTAAATACAATAAAGTAATAGAAAGCATAATGTATGTACATATTTTCAATCAAAAACTCCCATAAAATCCGCTATAAAATCTCCTATAAAAGCGCTGTCCAAAACATTAATCTAAGCACAGCCTAAATGAAAAAAATTTTCTCAAAAAACTGAATTCTGTAACATAAAATCTTAAGTGAAATATTAAAGCTATTTTTAGCTAATATTATTGATAATAATCATTTTTTCTTCCAATATTACAGGGATAGCTAACGGCATAGAGGAGAACTTTGTTTCATCTGAAGTCATATATAAAAAAACCTTAAATGAAATACTACCAACAAATTTACGTTGTCCTTATCGAAGCGACATTAGGAGTTTCTCATTTGTGTGAGATTGGCTGAGTTCTGAGATGCAGTGATACATTGCAGTGTAATTTTCTAGATACTTTTTTACATTGCTTCAACAAAAAATTTGATACACTTATTGCGTGATTCATTTGCATCTAATACAATCGTAAAAGTTTTCGAACTCATGACATTCAGGGTATTCACATTGAGGCTTGTAACATTTCGGAAATGTTCCCCTACAATTCTCAGTCCACTAAAATATGTGAATATGTGTTGGAAAATATTACAGATAACATGTGTATATAAATGTGTATTAGTAAGATACCAAGCAAGAGGCAGAAATATTTCTACCTCAGGAAGGGGTAAAAGCTTTTTCGAAATTTGCGAAACTCCGTCTTACCTTTCACCTCCGCTTACCATGAAATTAAATGTTACCGGACTCAATTTGAATACCCTGA
The DNA here is from genome assembly GCA_947359355.1 of Acrocera orbiculus. Classification (NCBI taxonomy): domain Eukaryota; kingdom Metazoa; phylum Arthropoda; class Insecta; order Diptera; family Acroceridae; genus Acrocera; species Acrocera orbiculus. The sequence continues at coordinate 8,647,760 of OX375758.1, forward strand.
TTGTATAACATTTGCAGTTTGACATTTATGAACTCGTCATGACAATGCATTACAGCGGTAGTACTGCATTTCAGAACTCAGCCATTAATTGACACTTGTTGTGTTCTCGCACAATAAAGTCATTTGAAGTCTCTCGTCCATATGAACCTTAACTTTAGTCAGCATGTAAAATTTTACATTGACTCTAGTACTTCATTTATGAGTAATAAACGAAGCTTCTGAATTTTTATTACAACAGTTGGTAGAATTGTTAATATACATGACACTGACACATATAAATTTTGCCGACATTTTTATACTGTACTAGTGAAGTTTTTTTTGCACAATTTTAAAATTTAATATTAAAAGAAAATATTTTATTATCAATATAACTAAAATGGCTGATGGAGAAGGAAATGGTGATTATTCTCATAATGGTGAAGAAGGTGATTTCAAAAGGAAAGTTGGCGCAGATATTTCAGATGATCAAAATGATGGCGTCCACTTAAATGAAAAAGCAAGTGAATATATTAGAGATTGTATATTAGAAAAAAATAAACTAGATAAAGGATTTCCAATTGCTCAACGATTATTGGATTCAGGTAAATAATTACTCAAAATTTATAATATCAATGACAAAATTTACTTATCTTGCCGGCCATTTTGACTATTCCTCTTGAAAGCATAGAATTTGTTTTTCCTTAATTAAAATTTTAAATATATTTATACAAATTACAGCAAAAAAAAAAGAAAACATTTAAAAATTATTAAATTTTAACATATTGTTAAATTTTGTTTTTTTTTTTTTTTTTTTTAATTATAGAAGTGGAAAAAGTGCAGACTACAGGTAGGATACCAACTAGAGATCAAAGATATGCTGATGTCTATAGAGAAAAACCAATACGTGTATCACAAAAAGTGTTAGTACCAGTCAAAGAACATCCAAAAGTATATAAATAGAATATTTTTTTTTTTTTTTTTCTTAAGCAAATTATTAAATTTTTAACTATAATTTCAGTTTAATTTTGTTGGTAAACTTCTTGGTCCAAAAGGTAATTCTTTAAGACGCCTTCAAGAGGATACACTTTGTAAAATGACAGTTCTTGGTCGTAATTCAATGAAAGACCGTGCAAAAGAAGATGAATTAAGAAATTCAATGGATCCTAAATATGCACATTTAAATGATAATTTACATGTTGAAATATCAACAATTGCACCACCAGCTGAAGCATATGCTAGAATGGCATATGCTATGGCTGAATTAAGAAAATATTTAGTACCAGATAGTAATGATAATATACGTCAAGAGCAATTAAGGGAATTAATGGAAAATCCAAATGAAATTGAAGGAAAAACTGTTGTATATAAAAGATCTATACCTCCAACAGCTAGGCCATCATATGCATATAGGTATAATTAATATAAATTTTATTTAATTGTAAATTAATATAGAAATAATTATTTAAAAAAAAAAGAACTCCAGCACCTGTTTCTGCACATCCACCTCCAACAGCTAGAAATCCTATACCAGCTAAACAAAAAGTACTTTCGATACTTGATAGAGCTAGAACTGCAATGGACGAATCTTACAGGTAATTTGATTATTAATATGTTGCACTGAAATATATTTTATAGTGAAAAAGTTAAATTTTTTTACTTATACTCTCAAAAAACAACTTACGAAATTAGCGTAGGTTTAATTTAAATCAAAATTTTTTAGTCTAAATCGAAAATAAAAATATAAAATTTCTCTCTTGATGTTATATCTGCGCATTTTTTCTGTGTACTTTGAATTTAGAAATGTCATACACAATGTGCTAGTGATCCTTTAAAGTTAACAAATGATTTTAATTAATATTATACGACAAAACTTTCCCTACTGGAATGTTAAACACGAGAAAGTGGAATTAACTATCTCCCTTAAAAGTTTAGAATTTTCTTATTACAAAATTATAAAAATTGTATGCGATAAATTTTTTTGAAGAAAGTACTTTGTTAAATGCTTTATATTAATTTTTTGTTTTTCCTTAATATTTCCCAAGTCGACAATATGAAGAAGCTATTGAATATGAACCAGCGACATATGAAAGCTATTCATATAGTCATCCGGTTGCACCTCCAAGCCGGATCAGTTATGAGACAACCGAGTATGATACTTCAGATTATCGTCGAGAATATTATCCACATTCTCCTAGTTATCCAGGTAAATTTTTAAAAGTATTTTTCTATTTTATAAAATCAAGTAAATAAAAACTAAAAGAAAAAAAAATACTTAAAAGCAAATTAATAACCTCAATTTTTAAGTGCTAATACATTTAAAAAAGATAAAAATGAAAAATAAGAAATCGTTATAATTTTACTATAAAAACACTAAATATTTATTTTGAAATATTTAAAAACAAAAAAAAAAAAAACAAAACATAAAATTTACTAAGACATAACCAAATAAAAATTATAGTGAAACCAAGCTCAAGTTCATCAAGTGTTCGTCCCTCTTGGAAATTATCTAATAGTGGTGGAAGCTCTTATCATCATTCGTCGTCATCAGCAAGACGTCATGATGATGTTGGACCAATGGTATCATCGTCTAAGCATTCCCATAGTAGTCGTGAAAGTCGTTATAAAAGTACTCCATATTCAAGAATATCTAAATAATAAACAAAATTAAATTTAAATACAAAAAATCTGAAACGTATAAAATCACATAAATAATAATAAGATAAAATTATTTTAAATCTGTTTCGTTTTTGATTTATTCAAGATGAAAATTTTCATTTTGTTTTGTTTATTTTTTAATTTTTCTTTTTGTTTTTAATAATCAATAAACTCAATTAAAGACAATTTTTAATTACGAAGCTTAAATTAAATGTATATATATATATATATATATATATATATCAAATATCAATTCAAATATACTTTTAAAAAAAATGTTTTTAAATTAAATAATAAACAATTGTATGTATATAAGCTCTAAAAAAACCTTTCCTAACAAATAGGTATTAAATACATTGAAATAAATTAATAATTTAAAATTAATATAAATACAAAGTTTATTAAATAACAGTAAGAAAACTAAAGGTACATAACCTAAAATATAATTTAAACTTATTTAGAAGACAGATAATATGCTTGAAATCAAAATGAATAAAAAATATAAAAGTAATATTTTAATAAATATAAATACATGAGCAGTCAATTGTAACAATTAAGAAAGTTTTGCTTTTTGTTTTTCAAATCCAAAACAACTATACCATTTCTAACGGATATAATTCTTCTTTTTTTTTATAAAAATAAAAAACGTGCTGGCTCTAAAATAATATCAAATATTTATAAACTAAGTAATTTCTTTTTATTTAAAACAAAAAACTTCAATTTTAACAGAATAAAATAAAAGTTTTAAAGTTTACATAATTTAATTTAAAAAAGTAATGGTAAATAGTCAAAAACTAGTTAAGTTTTTGTCCCCTTACTTTAAGGTAAATAGGAATTTTATTATAGTATAAAAAAATGGTGTCAAAAATTTTTTATTAATTTTTTAAAAATATACATATATGTATGTATGTATATATATATATATGAGTATATCTATATATATATGTTCATATATGTATACATATAGCATGCAGTAATGTTATACTTATTTAATTAAATACTTTAATGTTAAAAAAATTTAGAAATATTATAATAGCGAATGAAAATAATATGAGTACATATGTTGCACCAAAAAATTCAAACCGTGTTTTTGTGGAATATTCCGAATAGTGCGCCCTAATATTTTAAAATTATGTTATATTAAGTGAGATCTATCACCAACAAAAATATAGAACCAAAACGCGGAGTCAACAGCTGTACGGTCTCCTTGTTAGATCAGTTTATTTTTGATTTTTTGATAACTATTGTTAATATTTCTTCGGCAACGATTATTTAGGAATTTAATTTCGAATTAAAATTTTTCGTAATTTTATTATCAGGAAATTCAACTAGAACATTTATGCACAATAATATCAATCCTTATAATTCCATTTTATAGTGAAATAATTTTAAATGTAAGCTTTTCATTTTTGAATGAAGATGAGTCTGAGTAATTTGACAGATTTTATCACATTGGCTTTTTCTATTTAAAAGTGTGATCTTTATGAAAGTGATGTTTTTTACCATTTATCTAGATACATGGGTGTCTCAAACTCGCGGTCCGCCTAATCTTTCTGCCCAAGAAAAATTTCATTAAAGTGGTTCAATGAAGTCATATTTTTACTAAAAACCAAAAAAAATTAAAAACTATGGTTCACACACATAACATAGGATGCATTTTATGCATTTTAAGTTTTCTTTTGCGGCCCACCTTGACGTAAATCCTTTAGTTTTAGCCCATATTAGCCTTTCAGTTTGAGACCCATGATCTAGAATTTACCGATACTTGTCACCCAAATGTCTTGTATCAATAAGAAGAACGATCAAACATTTCCCAACGTCAATTTAATTACCAAATCTTAATAATCTTAGATGTTTTCCTTTGGTAATTTACTTTTGATTAAGTTATAAGTTTCAATAAATTCCTTACAATTAAGAAAATTCGCTTTTAAATGAAAAGTGCAAACAAAAAAATTAACAAAATATTAAATATCGCTAACATCATAAAATATAAAAGGTACCAAAATCAATTGCAAACATTTTACCGTTAGTGTTGCAGGTAAAAACCTTATATGGCATTTAAAGTAAAATTTAATTTGAATTTTCATGATAGTGGTTTGCTGAATTAAAACATCTACATCTCTTGTGTGTGCTGTTTTATTTAATTTTATTAAAATGAAATTTTTTTCTAATTTATAGTCGGCTTTAAAATCAATTTATTCACAATTGCTTATTACTTCAGCCGTTTGGCTAAATATATAGCCAAATATTGTATTTTCCAGTTGACTGCAAATTATTGCTACTACTACTGTTAGCTGTCGCTTTAGTCAATAAATATTCTTAGCTCTGGCGGCATGAACTACACATTGTTGACAAATGAGACGCTCTAAAGGGAAATAACAATTTATTTGAATAAAATATTCCAGATTTTTTAAAATATATCAAATAATTATCATATAAAAGTTATTCGGGGCTATTGTCGTCTACATGTATACATTTTGCAATCAATAATGTAGTCGGAAACGACAATATATATATATAACAATCAAAAAATGACATAAATACGCTAAACGAAGACTTTAAAACAAGCTATAGGCATGAATACACAAAAATTTCTATACAAAAGACTGGAATAATTAGTTAGAATTCTTAATTTAATTGGGGAATATTTTTTTTAAAAAATTTTAAAATACAAAGAAGTCTAAGCCATTAATTGAAAGATAATATTTTAATAGCTGTTGTATATCAATTTTTATATATACAGAGCCCACCAGTCGAGTTGAATTCCTCCAATTCAAATAGAGTAGAAAAAAGTAATAATCTATATTTTAAAAAAAGAAATTTTTATTTATATAAAATAAATAAAAACGAAATATCGTTACTCTTTGATAAATAATTATTTTAGAATGAAATATAAATTTAATCTTTATAATATCTAAAATTTTATTATAACAAAAATTTAAAAAAGAAGATATAAAAATCAAAATACTTTTTTATTTTAAATTAAATATATAAAATCATTTCAAATATTTAAGTAAATATTAAAACAATAAACATATAAAAAGTCAAATTTATGTTGATTTTATAAATAAAACGTTCTTTTAATTTTTTAAGAAAATTTTCTGTGTAAATTAACGTAATATAAAAATTATTGTAAACTTATTATACATAAAGCAAGTATAAAAATTTTAAAAATACTTTTAATTTATTCAAAAAATTTCTTTTGGAAGTATTAAAAATATCACTTAATAATTTTATTATTTCTTTCTTTTAAATTTTATCAGTTAAATCTTAATTTAAAACTACTAATATTTAAACGGTTCAAAAGCAACAAATAGTGTGTAATAATTTTTCTACTTTTTTAATATTTTAGCGTGTAAAAAAAATTTAAGCTACCTTCATCTTAATTCAAAATTAAATCTATTGAAAAATATCAAAGCACTTCACAGTGCAAAAGTTGTTAAACTAGTGGTACTTGGTTTTGTGAACAATTTTTAAATCATCTGACGTATAACTGTCAAATTATGCGCTGCCACCGAACATTATTTAAAGTTATTGTAAAGTAAAATACTAACAAATTCTAATCAATTATAAAAACTAATTAGAAAAACGGTAATTTAATGAAAAATAAAATTTAGGAACGTCTATTCTTTTTCAGATAAAAATGAAATTAAATTTAAATTTTTTCTGGTGATTTTTTTTTTTCTTATTTGTACTGAAAATCTTACAACAACAATTTTAAAATTTACACATTTTGCTATATTCAAGAATTACAAAGCAGTTTGCTAAGTGTAAGCAAAATTATTGCTCAACCTCTCAAAGTGAGCTTTAACTTCTTCCTCTCTTTCAACTGGAAATTTTATAAACCCAGCAAAGCACATATTTTTTTTTATTTTTATTATATTTAATACTATTACATTGAACCGCATTTACACCAAATATGTTGCTTGAAAAAAGAAAAAATACAATAACTGCAAAATAAAATAGTACAAAAAGAAAGAAAGTATTAGATTGACAAAAAAGTTTAGCAGCAGCTAATTATTTGGCATTAACTTATAATTTTACCGTTTTCTTTTTGGAATGTTATATATTTACTCAATGAAACAATATCGAACTCGGAGAACTATATAAACAACAAAATAAAAAAATATTAATAAATTACTTACACATGAACTAAATGAAAAACATAAACAAAAAGTTATGGAAATGTGTTAGAAGCTCTCTTCTCGTTACAAATCTAATCAATTTGATGAAATTGTCACTTGTAACAAAAATGAATGCAATATAATAACTGCAAGCATTCAGTCCAGTAGTTGTCAAATGGTGAACTCATTAAAGGAACAAAACAAAATGCTAAGGTATCCTTTTCAATTACTATGTTAAAAAATACTTAAAGAACTCAAGCCATATTTATTTAAACAACGAAATGAAAAAAAAAAAATCTTAATTATAAACAAAAAACGTTTTAAATAAAATAAATTTGAAATCTAATATAAAAATGTAATCGAATCTATTTAAATGAAATTTATTTAATGATTTTAAAATATATTTAATTACTTTTTCATTAAATATTTTATTTATATTTAAAGCACATCATTCAACAGCTACAAATCCTCATTTAAATCATAGAACGCATGTAAACAGATGAAATATATTCCTGGATAATTTTAGTTATTTTAAAAAGAATAAATTGGATTTAATATCCAATTTGTTAGGAACAATGAACAAATTGATTAATTCTGCAGTGATATTTAAGGTATTTCAAATATATATATATATATATATGTATACTATTTTTAATCAATTTATTTTTCTATTTTTAGAATATTTAATCTTTCCGCTTCATATTAAAAAAAAATTACCATATGTGCCCGTACTGTTTCTTTAACAAAGCTCAAATCAATTAATTTAAAATAAAAGCAATAAAAGAGCATTTTAGATCAACAATATTATTTCAAATTCGAATATAATTTTCTTTACATTTTTTTTTCTTTTGTTATTAAACAAAATTATTGAAGCATGAAAGATTATATTATAATTAAATAGGAACACAAGTGGAATATTATAATTAAAAACCGTGATTTAATCATATTAAATATATAATCGTTTTTTTTAGAAATATAGTTTGGTTTTATTAATTTTACCCAAACTTTATTTGTATTTTTTATATAATAAAGGAAAAGTGATTTTTATTTTAAAATCTATTATTGAAATAAAATTAATGCTATTAAAATTCAATTAAATGAATATTGTAACGTACACCTGCTGATAAGCAAGCGAAAGATGTATATAATAATATTTCTGCTTGCTTGTTTGAAGCTTGTTTTCGTTGCAGACTGGATTTTGGCAACGATGACGATGGAGCTATGAGTAAAAAGTTCGGGGAGTTATAAATTGATATAAAAGCAAATTACTTTTATTTTTATTCTTTTGAAAAAGGAACTTTATCAATCTAATTTATTAGCTTCTTTGCTGTTCTGGCAATCAATAAAAAAAAATAATTAAGACATCTAAGTTTTTCGTTTCTTGGTTGCCGCTAATGAGTTGAGTTTATTAATAACAAAAATTGTTATAAAGTCATATATAAACAAATGTGCGTTAAATTCAATGTTTTTACTACTAAAAAATTTGAGAATACAAAAAACGATGTAGAATAGAACGGAACCAATAAGAGTTTTTACTGATTTCAAATTGACATAACAAAAATAGATAGATGGGACTTAAGATAATTGGAACAAAAATAGTTAATTAATAATAGTTCAATTTTTTTGAATTAAGTAATTCTAAATTAGGTATCTAAAGTTTTAAAAACTGATAATGTGCATTTTACTAAATTCCTAAATATCCCTTAGAACTGCAGTAATATTCCGATTTGATGTTTTTTCTGGTAAGCTGAGCTTTGTGTTATAAAAGAAATTTAAGTTTTCTGTCTTTTAGGAAATGGTCAATGTTTTTCGCTTTGACATTCTGCCCTGTTTGCTTTAAATTGTTATACTTACAAATATTAATAATTCATCTTGCTTGGAGTGATTGCCAAAATAGTTGTACGCTAATAATCTGCAATAAATTACATTACTCATCTGTCTCGCAAAGTATTTTTCTAAGTTGGATTAAAGTTAGATTTATCTGAATTACTTTAACAAGATTGCCTTTTTTTCAATAAGTAGAACTTTATTATTTACACATTAATTTCATTAATATAATAATGAGACAACAGGACAAAAAATTTTGGAAAAAATGGAATATTCCGATCCACAATGTTTAGAAGTTTTGTAAATATGTTGATAAGGTATTTATTTATCCATTTGTTTCCACTAAACATTATAACAAATTTTCGTTAATTATATTAAATAAAAATTTATTTTTTAAAAAATATTTTTTAAGTTAGTTTTTTACTAAAGAAATGTAATTGTTTTCTTTAAAATCTTTTTCAAAAATATAAATTATTATTAGATATATTACACAAATATAATTTATAATTTTAATAAAATGTATTTAAAAAATTATAAAATTTACTTAATCATTCTTAAAAGCAAAATTTATTAAAGTTAAGGAGGTTTAATGGCTATGCAGACAAAAGTAAAAATTGCACTACAAATATAAAAGAATTTTGTTTTTATTTAACTAACAATATTAAATTTATTATAAAATTTTTTAAATAAATACCTAATATTTAGCCGTTAGCTGTTATGTAAATTTTTATATTTAATTTCACACTCTTTTTGAAAGAAAAAAAAAACAAAACAAAATAGATTTGCAACAAAATAAAAAATTGACATAATTTATTCTGTAGGTTTTTGGATTGCAATTAAAATATAATCTTTGTCTGGCGAAATAAGAAGTTCATGTTTTTTTGATCGTACCCGTAAAAATGTTAAATCATTAGAAGGATCTAAATCTCTTACGACACCTCTTGCTTTGTCTGCAAGCTGACCGACGAGAGCTGCATAGTGGACTGCTGTAGTATTGTCTACGGTTGCTTTAACAGGAATACCTTAAATAAAATTATTAGTGAATATTAAAATGTGTTGTTTTCATTATTTACAAACATGTATCAAATGAAAAACAATGCAAATATTATTAATATGTTTTACAAATTACATTTTTTTAAATTTTTAATTAATTAAAATCTGGTTTGTGTCTATATAAATTTTTTCTGTCAAATAAATTAACATAAAACTAAAATTAAATAGCAAAAATGAAATACCAAGTTTAGAATTAAAACAATGTGATGTATTTGCAATTAGACTAAATAAAATAATACAAAAAACTTTTACATTGGTTCGTTAACACAAAACACAAAGTTTTTTGAAAATTTTAAACTCATGAAGTTTTTTTAAGGAAAAAAGGAACTACAAATTTGAAAAATATAAAATGAGATATGTTTTCCTTGGCTTATAATTATTGTATGGCTGTTTTTTTTTACTAATAACGTATGTAGAATTAATTTTGGATTATAATGCCTCCGAAGACATTTGTATTAGTTTAATGTCTCTAGTAATTTCCATCAATAAATCTAACGGTCACATGAAATTTCCGAACAAATAACCCTTACAGATAGACGACGGCCGATGACGTCTAAGACATTGTAGACGTAGACCGATTTCTGTTAGCATTACTATGGAAACAACTTTGTTTAATCGATTTGTTTTAAGGCACCTTCGAAAAAAAAGGAATCCTTTATATGTATTTATAGATAATCTTTCAATGTAATAAAGTTTGAGGCCAAGGCGTATTAATTAAGAAATATCAAAGTAATAAAATAAAAGAAATCAAATATTTTAAAGACCACTAAATTATTTTTAATATTAAATTTTTCATACCTTCATTATTTACAACTATCGTTCCAATAACACCTCTATGGGACTGAATACGTTTTAATGCTTCATCGACTTCTTGTGCCTAAAATTTTGTTTACATTAATAAAATAAATATCTAGTTTTAACAACAAAAATACCATTTTAATATTCTTCAAATGCTAAATAATTTTACTATTAATCACAGCTTATAAATGTCAAATTTTATTTATTCGATGATTTTATGGTATAACCATAAAGTTAAAAATGATTTTGACAGCTTTGACATAACATGAAGATATACGCGATTGATAATTTGTTACAATAAACTAATCAAGTTTTCTTATAATTATAACTAAAATAAAAATTTTCAAAATTAATATTATTTGTGAATATATTAGTATTTAGTATAGTATTGGAACAAATAATGGTAAGAGTCCTTACAATTGATGTAGTCAAAAATCAAATTTTTTTTTTTACTTAAGAATTCGACATAACTAATTAATTTCTAAGGATTCTAATAGAAAATAATTAAAGTATTTAAGGCTTCTGCTTCTTCAAAGGCAGAAAAAAAGTTTTAAAATTAGATTTTAAATTTTTTTTAAAATAATAATTAAAAATTTAATGCAAAATGTACATAAAAATTTATGGTTATTTGATATATTCAATCAATCTTTCTTGTATTCTTTTGAAACATTTTCTTAAATTATATATTTAATGATGTGATATCTACCGAAAAATTCCCAACATAATTTACACACAAATTTAGCTTTAGAATTGTGATACAATCACCTTTTTTTTGTTTTACAATCTGCAAACTTTCCTGCAAATGCAAATACATTCTGAGTTAGCCTTCGTTTCATTAATTTCTATCTACACGTAAATTTATTAGCAAAGTAAATGCTTTGTGTGAACATATATTCCAGTTAATTTTGACTAAAGCAACCTTTGTGAAAGCTTAGCAGACAAATGCTATCAGAAAACATCAGATGTTAATTAACTGGGGTATAGAAAAGCTACTGCCTAACGGAATCAAAAGAGTTATTGAACCAATAAATATAGAGAATTGTAGTGAAGACATTAAACAAAATTTTCATTCTAAATTTGTTCATAAATTTAATAATTATAAATTTAATGTGATTTTCATACATTTCTACATTTTTCTTCATTTAAAATTCAGTAAATTACAGAAAAAAAGTTTAGAATTAAACTCCCGTTAGTAGCCAATTAAATGTTCTTTGTTTGTTTAATTTTCATGTGATAAACATAAAAAAATGTTTTATTAAATTAAAAAAAAAGAATTGAAGACAACTGCAAAAAGGTTAGTTTAAATACATATCTTTCATATTTCCTTTAAGCAAATTTTATATAAAAATATTTACAGTTTGTTGATTGCCGCTATAATATCCCGTTTATAAAGAAAATGGCGTTTAATTAAAAAATTACTTTTTAAATAAAACTTATATAGAGTAATAAGTAATCAAATTAGTTTGGCTAAATATAATTTTAATCTTTTAGATTAGTTAAAGTATTTTCCATGGCTAAACAAATATAATATAGTACAGCAGATTAGACAAATTAAAATTTATGTAAGGATCAAACCAAAAATTTGCATTTGTACCTTTAATTTTATCAACTATATAGATTGGCATACCTCAAGATCTTAAGGGATCTAAGGAATTCGATATGATAAGGAATAGTACTTCTGTCCAAGACGAAAATTGGACTTCCGATGTCTAGTCTTTATTCTTCTGGAAGCCCGCCAAAAGTCTTTCCAGTCAGGCATCTGATATACTATACCAGAACACTTTAACGAACATTTGGTATGCAATATAGCCTGTTGAAATCATATGTATATAAATACAACCTATTAAACAGAAAAAACAAAATAAAATTTAAATCGCATATTCTAAAGCAAAATAGTTTTTCTGGCAAACCAGAAAACTATAACTAATCCAAGTATTTCAATCAAATTTAGTAATTTGATTAAATTTATGACAAACTTTTAGTAAATCGTCCGCCAATCGTTGGGATTTTTTTTTACATCAAGTTCAAATTGATACAATTCAATTGACTAGACCTTACCTAAGCTCCCAATATCAAAGAAAGGCCAAGTACTTCGTAGATTATTTTGAAAAGTCAAAAAATTAATTTTGTTTTGCATATATTTCGCACTGTTCTGAAAATTCATGAAAATATATGAAGGCAATGACAGATAATATTAATAATTTAATAATAAAAAATCTTAAAAGCGGCAGTTAGTAGCGAAATTATCTTAATTTCTTTATTTTTATACTAATCATTTAATTTGTATAAACCTGAAAATATATCTGATAAGAAATTGAAAATTCACTAAATATTGATATGTTTTAGATGAATAGTGGAATCGATAGTGTACGCGTTGCAATCAGAATCCGTCCATTAGTTGCTTCAGAGAAGGATAAAGGATTTCAAATCACTGTAGAGAAAATTCCAGGAGAATCACAAATTTTTGTTAAAAATCATGAAGCTTTTATATTTAATTATGTGTTTTTGCCAGAAATAACCCAGGAAGATTATACAACAATGCAGTTAGAAGTAATTTTCATCAACTATTCAAAGGTAAAATTAAGTTATTTTTGACTTCTTATAATGATTTTTCATAAAAGTCTTGATATTTATAATCATTGTGTATTAAGTTTACTTTTTAAATATTCAAATATATTGTAAACTTTTTTGACTCTACAATTTTATAATATTGAAATCGATATATTTTTTGGCTATTAATTATTTCCTTTAGATTCTTAAATTATATTAAAGGTTTTAAATTGTTACTTTCTATTGGAGGCTATTTTGCAACTTAGGCAAGCTTAAAAATTATTAAATTTATTTTAGGCTATAATGAAACTCCTATAAATCGTTGCAGTGAAGATCCTTTTTTATTATTCTGGTCCTTATCAATTATCTTAGCTAAAACGAGTAGCCTTGGATATCAGGCAGTTGATAAGGATATTTATCTTTGATGGATATTTCTTTCAATTTTTAAAAAGTCTTAACGGGAAAAGCTGATCCATAATAATTAGCAAAAATATTACGAATAGTCTATTGTTTTTTAGCGGAAAGTGCAAAGTCTTTTTGCAGATTTATCTTGTAAATTGCCGGAATTATAAAAAGTTTTAGTGGGAAACGCTGGTCTTTGGTAACCTAATAAAAACTCTTAATGCTTCGATTCTAAAATATCAACTGATTTATTTAAGTAATTTTACAGCTATTTATATTAAAATTATAAAAGAATTTACCAAAAGTTCACTTTCACTGAGGTTCAAATATATATTACATATATATATATATATTTAATTCTTTTTTAGGGAAAACTCTTTGATGACATTGTTCTTTAAGAATAAGTTCCCGATCAATTGAACTCTGGCGTACTTTCAAGAGCCATGAATGATAAAAATTCAAAATATGTCAGAATATCCATTTAAAGTTACATGTTCTTTTATGGGAGTATATAACGAACAGCTTTATGATTTATTATCAGAAAAATACTATGAGCAATCCACTGTTATAAAAGAAGATAAACACAAAGGAATATCTATCCCAGGCTTAACCGAAAAAGTTGTATCTTCAGCTAAAGACGCAACTGAATATTTAATTAAAGGTTCGGCTGGTCATGTTGTTGTTGAAACTGCCATGAATAAACAGTCAAGCAGATCTCATGCTATTTTACAGTTAATATCCAAATAATTAACACTGAAAATCTGTAAGAATATAATTTATTAACTATATTAAATTTTCTAAATTGTGAATATAATTTTAGTAATAATTCAACATCATCTGAATTTCATTTAGTCGATTTGGCAGGTTCCGAACGGGCAAAAAAAACAAAAGCAACAGGTGATAGATTCAAAGAGAAGAGTGAAAATTAATCAAGATCCTTTTGCTTTAAGGAATGTAATATCAGCTCTTGGAAGTAAGTACATATTTTTTGTCATATTTCCATATTTTTAAAAGCACAAATTGGATGCATAATTTGGCTATTTTTTTATTTAATATAAATATTTTAAAAAATACAAAGGAACTTGATGACATCAGTAGTGTAAAGACAAAGTTAACCCTTTGCACTCGAAGGGTGAGTCTTGCTCACCACATGATTTAATGCCGCAGCTCGAGAGGTGACTGTCATTCACCACTTGGTTTGGTGAGGGAATCCGATGCGCTGTGTAAACAATTTATGTTTTGGAGTCTGGAAACTTGCTCAATAGATTCATATATACTCTACAAAATCACTAAACAGAGAGGATAACAGCCGCCTTACCACTTGCGGTATGTGAAAACCTTAGTTCAGCAATTGACTGAAGATTTTGGTTAGATACGTACTTGAGCTTTGACTTCAACTTCCGATTCCGAACACATATGCCTAAATGGAAAGCTACATAACATTCGAACAGAAGTTAGGAAAGATGGTAAAGTCTATTCTCAAAGAAATAAGCCCGGCAAAAGACATCAAACGATATACAATTGTGACACTTGTCCCGACAAGCTGGGCATGCATCTCGGAAGTTGTTACATTAAATATCATAGAAAGCAAAATTAGAAAGACTAATGTTTAAGAAATTATCTTCTTAAAGATGTAAAGATACATTAAATATTAAAATATAATAGTTTTATGTGTTGCTTTATGTGTGTAATCATTTTAAGTCAGAGGTAAGAAATTCAACAAAAGCGCTACGAAATGCTTCCAGTTGTTGATTAGTCCACGCGAAAACGGCTCCGAGTGCAAAGGGTTAAGAATATTGTTAAAAATTCAACGAAAAATGCAAAAAAAATTGAAATTGTAATGTTTTAATTAAAAAAACTGACCAATCATTGCCTATTATTAAGAAATTAACAGAATGAGTGGTCTATGAAATACTAAAGGAAATTACTAAAAATACGAATCATTACTAAATTTCAGTCTAGTTTTATAAAACAACATAAAATAGTAAAAAATTTTAGCACGAAAATAGTACTATAAACATTAATTGAAAATTGATTATGAGAAGTAGTTAGGAGACAAGAAATGGTTGCGATTTTCTTAAATTCATCAAAGTAGTAAAGTATATGAATGGATAGAAGATTATATCTTTTACGGTAAATTTACGGAAAAATTTACAAGAGGTGGAGAGATTCAAATGATAATAAGTATGACAGTTTTGACCCGATTGCCTTGAAATTTTTGAAAATTTGACATCCCTTTTATTTTGATTTAGTTGATAATTTGTTTTTCGAAATCGAGAAAAAAAATACCTGAAATAAACGTTTATTTAGTTAATAGCATAATTATAATGAGTTCCATCATAAAACATGCGTATGTTACTGTCAGGAAACATTTAGGCTACTAAAAAACAATAGCTTAATTTTTCTTAAGAAATATTTATCTCCATAAAATTTATTTAATCTTTGTATTGCCGAAACGAAACTTTTTACTTAATAAATTTTATTTTTAAAGCTGTGCAGGGCTCTGGAGGATTTGTTGGCTATAGAGATTCAAAGTTAACTCGTCTACTTCAGGATTCATTAGCTGGAAATTCGGTTACACTTATAATTGCATTAAAAATAAAAAATAAGCCAATTGTTAATCAAGAACCAAAAACTGCTGAAATCAATAGACTTATTAACAGCATTATACAAAAATTAAGACTTGAACTTTTTACTGCGGAAGTGAAATTGCTCAGACTAGTGCAGAAGTCAAAAAAACTATTGATATAACTTAAATGAAAAAAATCTTATATTACAACAACAACAACTACAAACTACGTTGAATGATATGATGACTGATATTGAAATGAAAGCTTTAAATGCTGAAACAAGTTGTGATTAATTGTCACAAAAAAACACGAAAATGAATGAATACATTAATGGGATCTATGATAATATAAGCAAAGATATAATTTCAGAAGATATTTATCATAAAATTACCGAATTAAAAAATCTCACTGATAAAGTTAGTGGTACAATTACTAAAATTACATTCAAAATTTAAACTATTTAATATAATTTCTAATTAATTTTTTTCTTACAGATTTTCAATGTTAATTATTTGGATATTAACTGTAAAATAGCATGAGATCTGATTGACTGTTTATTCATGGCAATTTCAACAACAACATGACCAGCCGAACTTTTAATTAAATATTCAGTTGCGTCTTTAGCTGAAGATACAACTTTTTCGGTTAAGCCTGGGATAGATATTCCTTTGTGTTTATCTTCTTTTATAACAGTGGATTTTTCTGATAATAAATCATAAAGCTGTTAATGATATACTTTCATAAAAAAACATGTAACTTTAAATGGATATTCTGACATATTTTGAATTTTTATCATTCATGGCTCTTGAAATTACGCCAGAGTTCAATTGATCGTGAACTTATCATTAAAGAACAATGTCATCAAAGAGTTTTCCATAATTATGTAGCATTAGAGAGCTTAGAAACTGTGAGGCTTGTGAAGAAAAAACCAAGAACTTTGAGGTAATGATAAAAAACTTAGAAGAAGAAAAGAAAAAATCTTTGTGAAAAACCTAAATGTAAAACGAATCTATCAGTAAAAATTGCTGGAGATAGAAGAAAAAGATTACAAAAACTTGAACATGAACAACAACATTAGTTAGTTACGAGAAAAAAATATACAACAAAGTAAATTATTAGAAATACATGAAAAAGAATCTCAAAAAGTTATAAATTTACATAAAGATATTCAAGAGATGAAAGCCACTAAAGTCAAACTAATACGTGCAATAAAAACAGAAAACGAAAATTTCCGTCAATGGAAATTCAATCGTGTAAAAGAATTAGCAGATTTCTTTTTATCTAAATTAAGAGGAAAACATTCAGATGTTGGTGTTAATCAATTAGCATCACTTGATCCTGTATTGCATAAAACTTCATTTTCATTAAAAATTTCATTTCATAGAAAGGTGATGTTAGTGATTTAGGATTAGATTTTACAGTTGTTACCAATGATTTAGATAAAACTCATATTGAAGAACTAAAGCCAAATGGGCAAACCATAACAGTTACAACAAATAATAGAATTCGAAATGAAATTTATTACAAAAAATTAGCGAAGTTATCATAACGTTATTTTGGATTAAACTCCTTGTCTAAATGTAAGCTGTTCGCTCCTAACATTGCTGGAGTTAAATAAATGAAAGAGCAAAATTTTCTACTAGAATACTAAAACTCGCTCAAGTTTTGTTAACCTGCTGGAACACATTTATGCTAAAAGTATAATAATATTATTTTACTTATACTTCATAAATTCTTTATTTTTAATATTGTTAGTTTAAATTTATATCTTTTAGATGTGATTTCTAAAACTTTTTAAAAAGGATTTTAAAGAGCATTTTTAAGAAAATTGATATATTTAATGAATTTATTTGAACTATTAATATATGTATAAAATTTATTTAAAACTGAATTTGTATTTAAATATTATTTTTATTTTTATTTTAATAAATCGTATTACAAAAGATAATTCTGTTTTTTAAACAGATGTTTTTGAACAGTAAATAATTTTATTAATAATAATATAATTTATGCTAAGTTTCCAATTGTTGGATGTTTTATTTTTTAGGAAAGATGAATGCGAATTTAATAATTCATAAATATATTGATAAGTAAGAATTTTATTCATCTATTGATCACCTAAAGTCGGAAGTTTGTTTAATTTTTCACAACTATACATTTTCAATAATTTTGATTGCTACAATGAATTTTTTTGTGGTAAATTCAGAAATTTTTAACAAAATTTTGGTTCAAACCATTATTAAAGTTATCTTAAGCGAATTTAATTGATTTAAATAATATTAATTAAAAAATATTTTTTAGTGTTACTCTTTATAACTCAAAAGTTATGAAAGCTTGTAAAACTGCTGGCATTAAATTTTATTGCGGTAGGTCAAGTTCAAATAAAAAAAAACGGTGATAACTTATGTTATAGGAATGATGGGAATGAATAGTTAATTTAATTTTTGTTTGTTACTGTGTTCAATAAAATTTTCCTACAAATATAATTTTTTTTCTTTTGTGCATGTAAAAATGCATAAAAAGAAACTTTATGAAAAACGAAGTTTATAATTTAATGGATGGGTATAGATATATGAGAAATATATTAAATTAAAAGATTTTTTGTTAGAATACTGTTTTAATAGTGATTATTTCAATAAAGTAAACATGAATTATCATACTTTATAGATTCTGATAAAGTAAAATTGGGGACTAAATATCGAAATTTTATAGCAAAAGATATTAAAAAGAACATTTTACAAAACCTAACTAGTTTTTCAATTAAAACTATAAAAAATCTGGAGTGACGGAAGAAGACAAATATTTTATACGGCTTAAGTGATAAGCAAAACTCTTTGTGAAAAAAATCCCTATGTAGCGAACTTTATTCCAATTTACTCCAAGTTTCTCCTATTTGAAATCAATATGAAAACATGAATAAATGTTTAATGGAGACCTTTTTTCGTGTAAATATGAATTAAGAACTTTTTAATTTTCTTATTAAATTTATATAAAATTAGATATTCTGATGTTTTTTTTGTTTCAGCTAAACAATTCGGGCATAATATATACAATATCACTTAGGTAAAAATAATCCCTAAGTTTAAAAGATTCACAAAACATTAAATGTGAAAAAAGTGCCTGAAAGCTATTTATATTTTTGAAAATAAGCTAAAAATGTATTGCATCCATTTATCAGTAATGAAAGTTATTTATTAGGTAGCAGGTTAAGATAATCTTTAGTATTGACGTGAAATAATTAATTGAAATTATTGGAAGAACTAAACAAATTTTTTACGTCTCCACAGATAAATCTTTACTTTAAAAAATAAGGATGATTTATTATAGTTTTATTTATTTCATATAAATAAATATACGTCTTAAAAGACATAAATTAAAATATAATTTTATTTAAAAACAAGGATTGTTTGAAAAATTACAAAATTAAAAAATTGTCAAATAATTCACGAAAGCAGCAGTAGTAGTTGTGTCTCTACTAAAAAGAACTAGACAAGTCCCTCAAAATCCCTGAGAATTTTGTCTCTACTAAAAATGAATAATGATGCACGCTTTCTGCTGAATTTCTTCATTGGGACTTATGTTCCAAACAAATTCGATGCAAGATTACTAGTGTATCCTGGGCCAATGAGTGATTTTTAAAAAGAACAAAAAACAAAATGCTTGTATGGTTCAAAACACTAAAATAAGGATATAATTTCCAGCTGGCATAGCCCGCGCTATTACACTAAGTCGGAAGCTGTCATTTTTATGATAAGAGTGATGAAATGTAAGGCGGAATTTCGAAAATTTCAATCTCCTGTGTGAGAGCATAAATTCATCTTTGCATCTTACCATTACATGTTTATAAATTCAAATTTAGTGAGCTTTATATAGGGTAAACAGTAATTAAATAGCAGGCCTGGTCTCATGTGATAACGTTGATTGGATGCTATCTATATTGTATATTTATGAGCACCGCGTGACAAATATCTTTTGTCTATATAAGTTTAATAACAATTCACAAAACTAAAAAGATTACATTCCCAAAAACTGGTGAGGGAAGACAAGTTATTTACATATATAATTATTCAAACAGAGCGTGACATATCATTAAAAAACTTAGAGAGAATGCTAAAAATATGACCCCTATATTTAACTCAAATTAATAACATAATAATTGAGAAAACTTTAACTTCGAGAAAATCATTAATAATCCTTCTTCTCTTTGGAATTTAATTCTGAAATTAATCTAATTATAATTTATAGTTTTTCAATTTTTGTAACTTTTTTTGACATTTGATCAACTGAATTCTGAACAACAATAAAAGTAATTTTTCCATCAGGTGTAACTAAGATTTCATGATCTCTTGTACGAACTCTTAATATTAAAACATCATCCTTAGGATCAATATCATGGATAACTAGTATTGCTTTACGTAATAAATCATCCAAGAGAACAGCATATTTAAGACCATCATCATAGCTTAAGGTTGTTTTAATTGGATCACCTGATGAATTTATTATTAAAATATCCCTTACTTCATTTTGTGCCTGAATTTCGTTGAAAGCTTTTTCAACATAAGAACGAGTCCTTTTAGACTGTTAAAATAATAACAGTTTTATTAAAATCAAGAATTTAAATAACCATAAACTATAATTACCATATTTATGTTTTCTATTTACAAATAATCTGTAAATCAAATTTAATTGTAGCCTTAAAGATTGTAAGCTAAAGAAATATTTGAAAAAATTCTTTAGTTATTAATTTTTAATACAATTAAAAAAACCGGTGAAATCTTCTTTTTATTAACACATTTTCCTTGAGTTTCAAGTGTCATTCAATTTGTTATTAATATAATCAAAAACTATTTGATTACTCTGTTATTTCAAATAATATTATGTTGCTAATAGTAACCATAAAAGCTATGCTTTAATTTTTAGAAAGTTAATTAAGAAAATGATATTTCTAATTAGTCCCTAATTCCAGTCAAGGGAAAAATAATTGTTGTTTTAACTGACATTTAGAAAAAGCTATGACCTAACTTAATTTCTTATTTTTCTCTGAATCCTTATCGAAGTGACTTGAAATAGTTTGACTTCATATGTTTGAGTGCGAAGTATTGACTTATTCCATACAAATGGCGAAAGTCTCTATTCGTTGAAAGCCGCTTCCACAGCTTAATCCTTAATACTAGGTTTATGTACAAATAGCACGTGCTGTATACCGGTGTGCAATGTCTGGACATCCTATCCGTCTATAGCAAGTTTGAGATGACGGTTTTCCTTCTTACCTTTTTTTTGCAATCTCCACTCACTTCCAATTTGCATTCAGATATAGTTTTGCTAGATATTTTAACCATTATTTTAGTGTCCCTGTAGAGCAGCGATACTCAACCTACGGCCCGTGGAATACTTATAAGTGCCCCAACTATTTGGCCCTGTTGGTAAATAAGGCAAGTAATTGTGTCGAAATGAAGCTTTACCGATCGCAACAATTCCCACACGTTCTAATAACTATTAGTTCAATACTGATCTATTTAATTTAGCTGTTTGGCAATAGCTTCGTTCTTTTTCATCATTCTTTTGTTTTTTAAAATGCTTATAAATAGTTTGTTTTGCCTACTTTTGAAGATTTCACTATATAGAAGTACAAAATCGTTCGGTCGGTCGGCAAAATGTTAAGTCAGTGAGTGCAGTGGAAGTTATTTTTGACCATCTGGACTTATCAATGTCATACATTTGATGTCGATCAACTCCATACAAATGGGAAATTTTACTAGACGCTTGAAGTATTACAAATGTATGAAGTGTGCTTTTACTGTGCCCATAGGCTAAGATTGGTCTTTATAATTTTTATAGTTATTCTGTCTAAGTAAGTGAATAGGCGAAAGCATAGCTATTAGCTAGCAAATCAATTAAATACTTAAATCATATCCAATTTATGTATTGAATAAATTATTTTTAAATTCAGCTCTTTTTTGAGTAGAAGATATTTTTTTATGGCGGTGCAGTTTGTAGTGGCTTGAATAAGGTTGGATCAGGAGGATCAACCCCTCTTCCCCCTGGCTAGTAATATTTTAGTAGTAGTTAAGGGAAAAAGGTTAAGACGCTCTCTTTATCAAAACCAAAAAAAAAACAAAACAAAACTTTAACTTCATTTAAATAATTTGAAAAATTTCGACTAGAAGGCTATGCATATCAATGCGTCAAAAAATTTTTTGAACTACTTTATGTACCTTCGCTTTTTTTGGAATAATTCCTAATATTTTTAAAAATGGTAATTACAAAAAAGCAACAAGTTTTTAAATATCCTTATTAATTATTAATAAATTTCTAGTCAATTCTTGAAGATATCGTTAAAGAGAATGAAGATGTCCTCAAGCGTATCCTTACCAAAGTATCAGGTGCAATAATTCTTTCTGACATGGGAATTGCATTGCAGACATCTTTTGATACAACAACAACACAGGGTTATGCCCGTTTAATAGCCGGAACTTTTACAGATTTATGTCGTAGCCTTGTCCGTGATATGGATCCTGAAGATGATTTAAGTTATATACGTATTAAAACTAAAAATAATGAAATAATTGTAGCACCACAAAAAGAATTTACTATAATTTCTGTACAAAAATGATAATTTATTTTGAATTTTCTAATTTTACAGATAAATACAAAATTAAATTATTATTGAAATTATTTAACTAATTAGTTTTACTTTGGCTAAAGAATAAACTCGTTTGTAAATAAATTAAAATAAATGTTCAGTATTTATATATTTTGTTTATTTTGATATTTTTGACAGATAGTAAAGTTGTATAACTAAAACATCGTTTATCACCAGGCAACATAGAAAATAATTTTTAGGCTTTAGCAGGGACGGATTTATTCATTTTTCAAGTGTAGGCTATTGAATTTTTGCCGCTCTTACCTTTACAGTTGTCAGTTCCTAGATTATTTTCTATATATGGAGGTAGTGTAATATATAATACTAACATAATAATGTACACACACTCAGTAAACGTAATTAAAAGAATTTATTTTGCATAAAAACAGTTAAAAAATATGGAAATCAATTAAGTTACTATCCTTTCTTTCGTGATTTTTTGTTAGCAAAGTCATCGATGATATCGTCGTAAGTAATTTTGTTCATTAATTTTGACTCTATGCATAAAAGAGCTAAAGCGTTTAATTTTTCTTGACATATGGTCGATCGCAGATAATTTTTGACCCTTTTTAGACAGGAAAAGCTTCTCTCACCCGAACAATTCGTCACTGGAGTACATAATACCATACGAAGAGCTATGTCCAAGTTAGGAGAGATGTTTTGTAAACCCTGTTTTCGCAGAAATGAAGACAGACTTTCCAATGATTCAGACTTTGATTTTACCAAAAATTTTTTCAAAGGAATGTAGCTTTTGCATTCTTGAACTAAGTCAGTCTCTAAATCATTAGTATACATTTTTATCAGTGAAATAGCTTTGTTTGTAAGGGTTAATGATGACATTTCACTTATTTTCGTCAGAAATGAAAACTTTTCATTAAACTTGTTGTAGGCCTCTTACCTTTTTTCCAATTCGAATACAAGTCTATCAATGATGGCGAGAAATGTGTTTACCCGGAAAGTATCACTCGCACTCATTTTCATTTTTTCATCGGGTGGTTCATCATAATTTTTTTTTCTTCTCGGTTGTCTTTTTCCCATGTCTTTTGTGTACCGCTTCGACGCGCTCAATTCCATCGCTTCTTTTTCGAAGTACTTGAAATTTTCTCGTTGATCTACGAAAAACTTGCGAAGTGATTCATAAAGATTAGCTGCAGTAATCAAATCTACGGTAGAAGCCTGAATTTCAACATTCACTTTGTTGGTTCTTTCTAAAACAACATTCCACACAACAACCATTATCGCAGGTTCTAATTGTTCTAATTTTAAAAGAATGCCTGTCGCTTCGTTTCGTGTGCCAAGCTTTTCGGTAGAATTATCCCTGATTGATTCCAAAGTTTTAAGGACTTCTTGCCAAGAATCTCTCAAACTTCTACATGCATCTTCTCTTGCTGACCAACGTGTGAGGTTTACTCTCTTTAACGTTTTTCCTTCTCCGATTTCAGTCATAAATTTTTTCCAGCGCTGTGACGAACTCACAAAGAAAAAGTAAATTTCTTGGAGCAGCATGAAGAAACGACAAACTTCTGTGCAAGATTATCACTAAATTTAAAGAGTGGCAGAACAAGGAATGAAAAAAGCAAATGGTGCTTGGCTTCGAATTATAGCTTGTATGCCATTGTATATACCAGTTATATTCGCGGCATTATCGTATGATTGCATTATTGTACCACCAAGTACCATTTACAGTCAAAAGATATAACTATCAGGCACCATCAAAAACCATGTAGCACCAATATTGTGGGCCATGACAGTCTTCAATACTTATGTTTTAGGTTTTTAGCTCCACAGTAATGGCAGAAAACATATCTTAGTTTTATGTCCCACTGAAGGCAAAAACTTGAGAAATCTTTCACATGGTTTTTCTGATCTTTCTAAGACAGTAAAAAAAAATCCCTAGGCTCCAGCCTACTCAGCCTGCTGGTAAATCCGCCACTGGGTCTTAGCCTAAATAGAACCAAATTCAAATGAATTTAAGGTTCTATTAAGGTGCAAACACGGTTTGCGAAGCGGAAGCAAATTCATTCAGTATTCTGCTTTGCTGTCACAGCTGAATTTCAGAATTCCATTTCCGTTCCGCAAAAGGCGTCATTGTGTTTGCACCTTTATGCCTAGGACTTAGTATTTAGTACTTTTCTTTTAATATTTTTATTAGAAATCTCTTTTTTATTACTCAAATATGCCAATAATAATTATTGAGTAGGTACTAGGCAGTAGGCACTAAGTTCAGTGAAAACGCACTATTAGCGGCACAAAGTTAGGCATTAAATGCTAATGAGCCCATTTGACTCCACTGTAACATATGCTAGTGAGTCCACTCCGATTGGTATTTAGAAAAACTCTACGTTTTTACTGTGCTAAATGGTTTCCACACGCTAAGCGCTAGTGAGTCCTAGGCATTAGACAATATCCTTTTGATGTAAAGAACTAACTCAACGCGATTGAAACCAGCCAGAAAACATCAGGTTTTAATATGGGAAATAGCGGAAATTGCTACTTTTTGTCAAGTGATAATTTGAACGGCTGTCACAATGTTAATTACAAATTGTTTCGCACCAAATGTTTCAACAGATTCTGTTGGCAAAAACTTGATGAAATATTAGATTATATCGTCGAAAACATTCTCACTGAAGTTGTAAAGAAAATTGTTCAGTGTAGGTATAGCCTTATTTTAATTTCTCATTTGAGCAACATGACTACTAAAAATGACTGAAGATGTGGTGAATTTTTAATTAAAACTTTATTATAGTATATATGTATATTTATGTATTTTTTGCTATTAACATCCTGATTTTATTATATACACGTGTGATTGATAAAAAAAACATGCCAGATTTAGAATTAGCAAATCATAAAAGTTTTTTCGCTTTGCGTTGCAGTATTATAAAAGTCTGTTAAGCAGGTGTAGTAATCCAATGAAAAATAAAAATTTCGTAGTTTTGTGTATAGACATCAAAAATTTAGTTTTAAGAAAATTAATTTTATATTAATTCATTATTCGGGTGTATTGTGAAAATTTAAAGTTTATTATTGTGTATCTTATATAAAAAGTGACTGTAAAAATTTTAAGGTGAGTGAAATTATTTTATTGATTTAGTTATTGAAATTGTGCCATGGAGAAATTTGTATGACTGTCATTTATTTTGACAATTATTCCAGCCATTTGTAAGATATTTCTTAAAAAAATAAATTAAATTAATTAAAATATAAGTACTATAATATGATTAAAAAAGTTACAGGATTCAAGGTTTTACAGCTTTATATATTGTTTGGATTTTTATTTAGATATATTTCAGAAAATTACTGAACTTAATTGATTTATACCATTTTATCCTTGCAGTAATCATGTTAGTTCGTACTGCTTCCTTATAACCAAGTTTTTTATTTTGTAGTTGCTTTATTTGTGATTATCACATTTCTTCCTTTCATTTAATTTAATTAAAGTCGTCGACGTATTTTTGGGGTATTATTTATAAGTACAAATTTTTACCATAAGGGCATCTACTAAAAAGGCAGCAGCAGACAGGATTTATTCAAATTAAATTTGAAATAATTTTCTTAAATTTTCTAGTTTTCAAACATTTTTAAATGGCTTAGAATGGTTTTTAAATATTTTTTACGAATTTAGGAAGGGTCAGTGCATGCAAAAGAAGTTAAAATTATTTGAGGGACCATGATATGGAAATCCTACCAAATTTGAGTTTGTCTTTGTTGTTAACTCTACAAATATTTTTATGTTGAATAATAAAATTAAATTTTAGGCTTAAATCATATTTTATATTTTTTAATAATCGATTATTAGTCAAAAAAGCTATAAAAAGTTTACTTGTTATAAAATTTATATGTTATATAGAACCTCAAAATTAAGAATTATTGTTTAAGCATAATTTCTGCCATAACCATCAAATTTAAAAACCTTTTCTTTTTCATTATATTTTACACGTTTCCGCAGCTACTTGTAACCAATTAATTTTTAAAAAAAGCTAAAGATTATATCACAAAAAATTAACATGGTTTGCCTGGAATAGGGCTAATATATTTTACAAAGATTACAAACCCCTACAAGCAACTAACAAAAGTATTTTTTCATATAGAATTTTCCCCATATCTGGTGTATCTTCCCAGCCGTAAAGTTGAAGATGAGAGTGTTGGTAAAGAGGATTATTCACTATAAATTTGCAAATCATCAAATGTCTCCCTCGATCCATGGAAACATGGAATATTCATTTCCATATATGGAAATGACGATTTGTGAGCAAGCTTTTAAACATGTTTAAATTTAACGACTCGGAAATTAAGATTTCACTAATAGCCTTATGCCTACGACTCACTAACGTTTAGCGTATGGGATGACTTGGCACAGTAAAAATGAAGGGTTTTCCTAAATACCAATCGGAGTGGACTCACTAGCATATTGCTGTTTTCATTGACAGAAAGCAAAATGCCAATTCGTTTGATCTTCTTTGAAAAATCGACAAGCTAGCGCTAACTAGTCGCTAATTCAGGCTATATAATAATTCGGTGGAGACTAATAGACTCATTAGCATTTAGTGCTAAATTTTATGCCGCTAAGCGCTAGTGAGTCCTAGGCATTAGGCTGCATAATATTTAAGCCTAACGCAGACCAAAAGTGGGATTATGTTTCGGTGAGAAGTCAACGTGAAAATGAGAAAAAAAATCTGATTTTAACATATATGAAAATATAAATACGCATTAAAAAAGTTTTTTGATAAATTCTTGGTTTTTTTTAAAAAAAAAAATCCGAAAGGCGGAAAAGACTAGAGAAAAATTCACCTTAAACTCAAAGTACCGCCATTTTGTGGAAAAATTTTTTTAAAAAAAAATCCCCCCGAAGTGCTTCTTCTTCAAGAAATAAAAAATGATCATTGAAAGGATTGGAATCCTGCACACCATGACGTGCAATTTTTTCACGAGCACCCACTTTGGTGCCTTCAAGTTTTTTCAATTTGATTTTGTTTTTGAATATTATTAATATTTTTTACTCTTAAATTATGTATAAATAATAAGTACAAAATGGATGGTAAAAATCTTTAGTATTTTCTTTTTATAGTGTCCGAAAAAATACCCAAAATTCCTCGTTAAGTTTATATTTTTGTTAAACGAAAACCAACCAACGAAATCCAAGTGTTTTGTTCTAAAGCACTTTTAAATATTTGAAGCATATATGTTAAAATTATTACCCAATATTTTTATATGCTAGAATTTCTGCTTTTTTTGAGTTGAAGTTGATGTCATACAAAAAATATAATTTGAACTTTAATATTGTTCTCCAGTACTTTTCTTTCTAAAAAACAAACAATAATTAAAACGAATTCAGTAATTCAGGTGTTTGCTTTCTAGTTTAATATCCGTAAGTTTCCCTATACCTCAACCTTTGCTCATTAAAGCTCTATGAATTATTCTGATTTCCTTTTGTTTTTTTGTTTTTTTTTTTTTTCAACGAAAACAAAAGAAGTTTTAATGTAGAATGGAAATTCCTTTTTTCATCTTTGACTAAAAGAATAAACGTTTCCTTTTCTCTTTGTTATGATTTTTTATCATTTTTTCGTTTTTATTTTTGTTCTCATTGCATGACCTAGTGTCTCTCATATTGTTGCTCTAGACTCTAGAGAAAAGTAAACTTCAGAGAAGTACACAAAACTGTTAATTATTGTTTTTGTTCTTTTTTTAATTTCCTTTATTTATTTTGCAAAAATTGTTTTCATATCGGCATATAATATTTCATAAAGCTTTGTGAAAAAGGCCAATTAATTAGCCTTTTTTTATTTTTGGTTTTATTATTCGGTTTTTGGATGGTTAAAAAAATAATAGAAACATAATAATAAAGACCAAGTAACAGTTACAAGTCGTTCATAATTCAAATGGATAATTTCTTTAGAATTTATCCTTCAAAATGTTCATTGATGTTATTTTTAGAAAATAAAAAAATGGTATAGATATTTATATATCTTGTTTTTAGAAACAAAAAAGTTACCTAAAGGCTCTTGAGAAATTATTGGCACCCCAAAAAATTTTTATATGATAAAAAGAAAAATCATGTTAAGAGATAAAATAAATTTTTGTATTAAAAACTCTATTTTTAAATGGGAGATAGGTTCGTATTGTAAAACCAATCCATGGTTTCTTAAATATCACTTTAAAAAAAAAATATTGAAAACCGAAAAAGTAGGGATATGATATTCTATTGAGAAATAATAATTTAATGTTAATACAAAATTTATGGAATAAAAATTAGTAACGTTTATATTGTTAATTTTATTATTAAAAAATTTGTTATAGACATTTTTAAAGTTGCTTATTTATCACGTTGAAGACGGCGTGTACCACCAGTTGTACACATACGAAAGGTAATATCTGGTGGCTCATATCGGTTATAGTTTTGTTTGATGAAAAAAACTTTATGTGATTAAAAATATTTTTTTTATTAAAATCAACTTTAAATTTTTTTTTGCTAAACAACATTTTGTACAAGGCGTCACCAGATAAAGCAAAGTACGATTTTCACTGCCGCCGGATAGAAATACCGAAATAGAAAGAACTGTACCGTCCTCAACGGGTTATTCTGCCGCTACACATTTGTAACATTCGCCAAATATAAAATTCGTTCTATTTGCCAGCTTCACTTGTGCATCCATCCACACATTTGTGCATTTGACACTTTTAAGTTTCCGTTGTATAAATTTGTATAAAGTTCGCCAACAAAGCGAACTCGGACATACTGTACAAAGTCTATTGCCTTGGATTTACTAGCGCTTAGCGTGTGGAGACGACTTAGCACAGTAAAAATGGAGAGTTTTTTTTATATACCAGTGGCGTGGAACATCAGTGGAGACTCATTAGCATTTAGCACTAAATTTTGTGCCGTTAAGCGCTAGTGAGTCCCAGGCATGCCAAACTAAGGCAAATGTGTATTTGCTTAATTTGCTTAACTTGCTGAATGTGGAGAGGCTACATTAGGCTATTTATACAAGTCTTGTTATCCAGTCCAATAATTCTTCATATCATTGTGGGTGAGGTGTTGTTTTTTGTTTTCCTTTTTTTTTAATCTTAATATTGCGAAAAGCAATTATTAAACGTTTTAGATTAGGTTCTGAAAATAATATGTCTATGATTTGTTTACATTGCTTTTGGTAACATAATTAAAACAAAAAACAACCCAACATTGAACAACAATGAAAAATTTTAACCAAAAAAAAAAACTATACATCACATAATACGTTCAAAAACTAAACAAAAATTGTGTCAAATGTCATATTTGTGTGTTTGTGTTAAGTATGACATCTCTAGTCTGACAGTAATAGAAAAGATAAAGGCACATTTTTTTACAGAATTCAGGATGATTTTAGAAATATTAAGGAATCATTCAAGAAATTTCGAATTATAAAAGATCTTAAATAGAAGAAAAAATCTCTATTTAAAAGTTTACTAAATATTATTTTAATATAAAACAACCAAAATGAAATGAGAAATAAAAAATATTTATTTTATCAACAATTCTTTTCATTGTTAAAAAATCTTTAATGACATCTCATGAATCTTTTTGAATTTTTTTCCTGTCTAAGTATGTAGAAGGGTACATCCAGACTTGAAAAGTTAATAATATTCCATCCTTTTAATGCTTCTAAGTACTCTCAACATTATTTGCCCAATGTACAATTTTTCTTTCATTTAATATTGAATTATGTGAAGAAAAAAAATAATAATAATAAGAAAAATAATAATACAAAACAAAAATTTCATTTTGTTTTTTATATCTATGGATTTTAATTTTTATAAATGCATTAGTCCTTATATGTAAAATGATACAAAGCTATAAGAAGCCATTAAACTCTAACCAGGATTAATCTAGCGATATTTTCCTGGCTTGGCAGGTACTATTGTCCTCTTAATATAAACGATACTACTTGAGGGTGTTGTTTTATAATGAAAAATAAAACAAGTATTTTTTTTTTTTTATTTTAACTTTTGCAACATTTTATTCTTCATTTGTATATCATGCTAAGAATGCTTATGGGAAGCGGAAAATTTTAGTCACTTAAAGTTCATATTGGCTAGAAAATAAGTATACAATTGCTTTTTTTTTATTTTACTTGTTTTATGTCATTTTTTTTTAATTTTGTTTTGTTTTTTTTTTAGATTAAATGTAAAGGTGGAAGTATTTTCTGTCTCATTTAATTTTCCTCTGTTTTTGTTTAAGCAAATTCTAGGAGAAAAAGTTATTTTTTTTGTAGTTTAGTCTCCTTGCAATATATATATATATATATATGTATATAATTAGCTTTATTTTAACATTACGCTCTTAAGAATATTTTAAGGGAGGGTAACGGTTTGCTTTGCACTTTTTAAAAATCAAATTTTTGCTGTCGTCTTTTCTTATAGTTAATTATTTCAAGAGTGCAAATTCCATCAGAAAAAAATTCTCAAATCCATTTAAAAACTGCATTACCGATTCACTTCAAATTTGGAACACAATTCCTACATATAAAACACCTCTCCCCAACATTAACATTATTTACATTTAGTGGGTTCCGCTTATAAAATGGCAGATAGCAACCTTCACTTTAAATAAGTACCAACAATTTTTAAATATCAAAACAAAAAAATAATCAGACAGTGTTGGGGGTGGGGGGTGTGGATTAGATGATAATTGGACTAAATTTTACGGGTTTTTGATTTTGAGTAATTTCCAACTGAGATATAATGAACACCAAAAGTCATCCGTTTCCAAAGACGTATTTGGAAAAGCTGTCACCGGCGGTTGTAGATATTTTCTAAAAAAAAATTACAGATTGTTGTTTAAAGTCATGCTTAAAATAATGTACAAATAAATTTTCTTAATCCATATTTATAAAAAAAATTCACGAAAGAAGTGGTTTTTTTTTGCGTTGAAACTCTTACCCCTCCCTTAAGTAATTTTTTTTACTATCGGGATTTATAATTTTATGAACTTTTTCACTTTTTTAGTGGCTCCCAATGAAGCTGTTTCATTTGGGTGACCAAAACATTGAAAATTATTGCTGTTTTTACGACAATGTTCAAAAATATGTAAATAATGATCACGGAAATGCAAAGCTTTTGCTTTAACGATATATATTTTATCAATAAAGCAAAACACTTGGAATTATTTTGTTTGTAAAATAACAAGAGTAGCGTCACTAATTCACTGTAACTTTTACAACAAACATAAGATTTTTCATTAAATTCTACATGATGCAATTTTCCCTAGTTTATGATTAAGTTTTTTTGTCCGATGTTTTATTGGTGTAGGTTAGTAAAAATGTGTGAAAAAATCATCAAAACAATAACACAATTTTTGACTAATTAAAATTAAATTTTAATTTACAGTAGAAAACTGTAGAAATTTGATAATTGTGAATAATAGTACCAACTACTTTAAGAAATACAAGTAATGCCTAACACAAACCCGAGCGACAGCTGATGCGACAAGATTTTGGGCCTAGCAACAGTCGTGGTCACCAGTTCAACTATTTTTGCTGCTAGAAAAAGTCTGTATCGTAGTCTCGTTCAATTTTTTTGTTTATTTTGTTAAAATTTTGTTGTTGTGACTGCTACTGCTACTGTATTTGGAACTATCACTTTCGTCTACGTTATACTTAAGACCAAGGTCTTTAGGGAAGTGACAAGCAATTTTTACTATTTGTATTGGATTGATCAAAAGTTATTTGAGGTCGCTGCGATAAGAATCATAAACCTAAGACATTGAGACATAGCTCGTGACCATTGTCTCTATAGAAGCGACTTTCAGTTACATTCAATAACTTCATACATTTCATACACTGCGTTCTATCGCATTTTCTCCTCTGTATCAACTCCTTGTTATTCAAATGTATAAAGTTGGACGATCATAAGTCGGTTATAGTCGTTTTTTCCCTGGTCACTTAAATCCGCTTATACTATGCTTATAGAAACTAGCCACCAGGGAATGCATTAAGAGAACATCTTTTATTTTAAATCAATGCAAACTATTTTAATAATTTTTCCTGGAATTAAAAATATTTTACTTTTCTTAAAGATAATAATATTTTTTTACTTAAAACAGAAAATTGAAGATAAATTTTTCATTTGAAAATAGTTTTTCTGGACTCTTATAAAATTTATTCTTAAAAATTTCTACCACATAAATTTAAGAAAATTTGTTACAATTTCTTGTGGTTTACTTGGATACTAGCCCTCACATATGTAATTCTATATATATGTAAAATCTGCAGATATAGTTTCAGGAGACAGAACGACGACATAGTTTGACCATGTTCTTATCCTTGCATTCTGACTCGTACTCATCGATTTTTTTCTTATTAAAAATGGTCAATACATCTTGAGGTTTTGTTTTGTTTGCTTGTTTTCTTTTATTTTTTGTTAAGGAAAAAGAAAATTTTCTTCACACTTGACAACAAATTTTTTGTATAAGAATTTTATCTATTAAAATCCTAGCGTATATTTGTGTTATTTTCAATGTTTATTTTGTTAAAAATAGAAAATGTTATTGATTAAAGTTTTTATTTTTTTCTATTTTCAAGTGAAAAATAAAATAAAATGGAAGAAGAAAACGAAGAAAATTATATTTTATAATTATTACTTGAGTTCATTTAGTACTAATTCTTTAAGTAATTTGGCATTTATCCAAATATCAAATTTTTTGGTTTATGATGCCGTAAAATTTTTTATTAGTGAATTTTCTTTCGTCAGTTTGGCAATATTTTCAATTAAAATACATTATTGTTGTCATTAAATAATTTTATTTATTTAATGGAATATTAAAGATATTAATTTTCTTGTTATACTGATTTAAATTCAAGGATGAACTAATTTTTGTCACCATAATTTTAAATACTTTATTAATTAATATAGAATGCAGAGCTTTGATAATTTTTTTGTTTTTTAATATTTTCTAGGGATTAAATATCAGAAAAACACTAACTTAATTAGATTTATTCTTTAGATAAACTATTTTAAATATAAGGGTTAACATTCATTGTAGCAAACCCTGCTGAATAGATTTAATGTCGCCTACTTTTTTTCCCGAAAATTTAAAAAAAATATAATAAATTTTTTTAAATTTTATAGAAATCAGCTCAAGGGTTTTATTTGAAGATTATAGGGTGTTTTGAGAAAAACACATTTAAAGTTTTAACAACAAAATTTTCATAGAAAAATTATACTTCGACTAATCAGCTATGTCCGCCGTATATAATAAACCTTATTTTTCTGTAAACATCGTTTCTAAAGGTAATTTTTTTATCTGTTGCTTACCCTAGCCAGCTTTGTGGCCTCAGACCTGAAATATGAGATCTTTAGAGATATCCAGTAAGAAGAAAAGTCCTTATGTCCTATTTTATAGCCATCTGCTTTAAATTATATCAACTCCAAAAAATACAATTAATCTAAATAAAAGAAAAAAATAATAACTAGAATACACAACAATTAACAATTATAGTAAACAATTACATTTTTGTGTTAGAAATTTCGTTTAAGAATTTAGTTCAGGAATTTCAGTTTAGAAATAATGTTTAGAAATTTTGTTTAGAAAATTCGTTTAGGGATTTAGTTTTGAGAATTTCGTTTAGGAATTTAGTGTCAGCATTTATTGGATACCATTTAAAATTTTCGGTCTAGTACTCATGTAGAAACCCGCGATAAGAAACTTCGTTCCTAAACGTTATAACACACAGTCACACGAGAATATTCCTAAATAAATGAAAATTTCAACAGTTCATTACAAAGTGCAAATTTTTTTCGCACACAGTGAAATAATATACACAACTAACGAACAATTTAACTATGAAATATCATGACGGGCTTATCCGACGTTTAAATTTTAAACTTTCAATTGTTCCTCCTGTTTTTTTTTTTTTTTTTTTGAATTTCTGTAGATTTCATACATTTTCCAAATTTTATTCGTCACGAACAATTTCATCAAAATATTTTTACAAGGATCATCGCTCTCATTACTATGTATGCTAAATTTCTTGTGTAAACCTTTTATAAGGCTTAGAGTTAGTATTTTGTTACTTGTTTGGTGTATTATTTGCATCATCTCATTTGAAATTCTTGACATTTTTTCTTAAAATTTATCTAATCTAATTTAATGGCAATTTTTACTCTCTTTAGTAATTGTAATCCTTATCCTTTAGGAATGCTAATCTATGAAGCAGACAATGAATTTTTCTGAAGGCTTTTATAAAACATTTTTATTAAAAATGAATTTCTATTTGTAAAAAAAATGTTTAAGAAGAGTTATATTTAATTTTATTTCCTGCAATTGTGTATATTTCACACTTTTTTATTGCTTAAAAATTAATAACAAATATTAACATAATTAAAATATGTTTACATTAGGTTTAGTTGAAATTTTCGTGTGATATTCTTATTTGTGAATAATCGATTTAATGACTACTTCATGTGTCCTGAATTTCTTTGATTACGTGATTCTTAAAATTTTGCTTTAATTCAAAGTTTTTGTTTTCTTTAGGTTACATTTATTTATTTTAGTTGAAATAATGTTCATTTTATTATGAAAATTAGTTTGAAACGAGCTAACATTTTATCAGAAAGTTAACATCTTTAAATAATTTTCTGTTTATATTCTAACTTTAGACTAAAATATAATTAATCAAAATTTAATTATGAAACAAAAGATTATTTTTGTCAAAATAAAATATGATTAATGGACAGAGTTGTGAAATAAAAATTTTGATTAAAGTTGGAGAACTTTTAAGTAGTTATAAAAGAAAGCTTCAATGGAAACCTAAACCAAATTTTAATATTTTGAATTATTTATACTTGAATATTATATTATTATATTGTTATTTCTTTTTATAAAATTGAATATAAAAAAGGCTATAGATAGTCTATAGCCTTTTCATATTGAGAAACAACGTTGTATGTTCCTTGTATGAAACATCCCATCAATATTATGTTCTTCTTTTGTATACCATCCCTGTAAAGATTTTCTCGGTCTTGAAACAAATCCAAGTGAAGGCAAAAAACAAGCGAAGGCGAAAAAAAAGAAATTAAACTCTGAACATTTGTTTAAGTGAAGAATCTACTAGGAATAGTGAATTTTCTCTGATTCCCTCATTACTCTACCATTTTAAACCATATATCTCGAGACAATGTTTAAAGCCTCATTTTATCCTCTTTGACTTTTTTTTTTTTTACTAAGGAGACTGATGAAGTTGAAAACTCTCTCATATAAGCTTATTTCAAAGTTGGGTCTCCTTTAAATGTCTTGAGCCTACATAAGTCCCGATTCAGTACCAAGAGGTCTAAAGAAGTTTAACGAAAGTTTGCTTTTTTCAGGTCAAAGAGGATGAAAGTAAACCAAAGAATACTAAAGTATAACAGAATTCGCCAAATTCTAAAGTAAGATTAATCTCATTAACCTTCAAAAGGTGAAAAGTTTTTATTTAAGAGGTCGAAGAGGATGAAAAGAAGTTGAAAGTATACCAAAATATATCAAAGTTCGCGTTTTTGAGGTTAAAGAGGAAACATTATGATACACTAGCGACTACCTAGCAAGTTACTATGTCTTGAAATATATATGTACAAACTTCCAAAATAAATCACTTCAAATGAAATATAGGTGAAACCTATTTGTATTATTCCAATATAAAAGAGCTAGAGAACCATTAAAAACTCCACATGAGATTTTGAAGACACATCTCATAACACCAAAACATTCAAAAGTCTTAACTAATATTTCACTTGAAGCCATTGATATTCAATTCTGGATATATTTCATCTCTGGAAGACTTAGCAACTTTGCTAGAGAGTTGCAAGAAAAACAAGAGAAACTTGTTTCACTTAAACTGAATTCATTAGTAAATCGAAATTTTATTAATAAAAGGACTCCTATTCAGTATCATTCTATACACTTCTATGCCGTGTATTTGTTTATATTAAGGCCATGATCCTTATGATAGCAATATTCAGTGATTTACGTAATTTTAAGGTGTTTGCTAAGTGTGTTCACGGTTTGCTGATGAACCGTGCTCGTAATTTCTATAAAAATTTAATGTTAATTATAGAAAGCGAAAGCATTAGTCTATCCTTTATTCAACAGTACTTCAGGAATTATTTAGAAGCAATCATAAAATAGATGATGAGATAGGAGCTTATCAGTAGAATTACACTTTTCAAACCCAGACTTGCTTACATTTAAAAATATTTTGACTATTTTTTGGTTCACTTTCATGAAGGTTCATCTCATGCCAAGAAAAAAGGCAAAAATAAAATAAAAGGCAAAGCCTCAGTTGCAGATGCAAATAGGTGCAAAACAAAAAATAATGTTTTTTTAAAACCATCCTTAATTTTTAGCTGACTATAAAATAGGAATGAAAAAAAGAAACTTAAAAAGGATCTTAATTGAAACAGTGCAAATGAGTAAATTTTTTCTGTTTTTGTTAGTTTTATTTTACACTTCTATCCTTAATCCTTTCTTTTAATGTCAAGTACTCTCTAGTTCTTAAGTAGAATAGCAGAGTAAAAAATCAACAAGAAAAACAATTTTGAAATAAGAAAGCTGTTGAGTTGTTTTTTTGTTAAGTATTCCTTTTATACTCAGAACATAAACTTGTTCAGATCTGACATTTAGGTTAAATATTTCTTAATTGGAAACATATATAAAATTTAAAAAAACTAAATAAAAAAAAAACTTGAAATTTAATTAGTAAAATTTTCAAATATGTGTATGATAGCTATCCAACAATCCTTGGTTTTATTTCCTACAGCATAAAATCAAATTGGAAAATCTAAGCTAAAACAATTTCAATTTGTTCCAATGAAAGAGAATCCAGTGAATAGAAGTTTATTTAAATTAAATAAAATTGGTTGACGAGTTATTTTTTTAAAATAATTATTTAATTATTCTAAAAAAGGATGCTTAGATTTTCTTTTACTTATAGAAAT
The DNA here is from genome assembly GCA_947359355.1 of Acrocera orbiculus. Lineage (NCBI taxonomy): Eukaryota > Metazoa > Arthropoda > Insecta > Diptera > Acroceridae > Acrocera > Acrocera orbiculus. Next base: position 8,685,307 of record OX375758.1, read on the forward strand.
ATGTCCCATGGAAAAATTATATATATAAGAGATATTATTTTTGGCACTAATCATTAAAAAAGGAGCCTGTGTTAGAAATTTGTTTAGTAAAGAAAAAGAAGAAGAAATATTATGTAATATTTAACGTTAATCAAACAGAAATTGATCTAAATTTGAATCCTATTTTTCATTTAATTTTATTTTACATGATTTTTAAAATCATTTTAAATATTTCTTTAAAGCCAAAATTCAAACTTCAACGTTTACCATAATTTTTAAGTAATTCTATAAGGCTATTTGGTATACTCCTAATTGAATTTCCCAAAACATCTTTAGTTAAATTTCCCCATGCATTTGTAATCGTGTTTTTCAACTAGCTGACAGTGTGGGACTTCCGGGAGTTCAGGTGCAAAGAATTCATGACAAATAAATTCCCCATAAGTTTTCAATAGAATTTAAATCAGAACTGAATGAACTGAAGAAATGAAGAAGAAGAACAGAAATTCCTTTTTCTAAAAACCATAATTTTATTCGTCAAGGATTATGTATAGGGGTGTTGTCCTGCTGGAATATACAATTTTCTTCACAGTAAATTTCTAAGAATTGTAACGAATTGCGTTTATTTTTTCTTTAATGGAAGCCATTTTAGATTTGCCATTCCGATTGAAAGTTTCCCATATCATTACAAAACCTCCTCCCAAAACTTTTCTAGAATGAAAAATCGTTTTTTCTTTTCTCAAATCAAAGCCAACAATGTTTCAAACCATCGACAACATCAAAATTGAACTTTTTTTCGTCACTAAAAATTACACTTGAACACAATAAATTATGATGAATGAATTTTTCTGCGAATTGCAGACGATGGTGATTTTTTAGGTTTGAACCTCGATAAATTTTAAATTTTTGTTTCATTAGCTAATTTTTTAACCACACATGAACTGCAGCCTAGGTTGAAACGTTACACAATTTTCAAAGATGATGCTCTAGATTTATTGATTTACTGTAAAACTGTCCGCTTCGTTCGGAGAAAAAACTTTCAAGGACAGCCTTTTCTCTTTAATATTCCATAATTTTCTAATTCCAAAGTAAAAAGTTTTGTGAATGGCTCACCCTTGAAGCAATTTCTCTTTGTGACTAAGCAGCACCTTTAAAATCTATCTAAATTTGTTTTTCAATATTTGTTACTTTTTTTTACCTCGTAGTCTCAAAAGCGTCCAACGCACGCCTATCGTGTTGATTATTATTTACAACGTCTTAAACATTAAGGGTCGCAAATAGTTTAAAATTTTCAAAATTTTATTTTGTATTTTTGCATATTTCAATAGTTTGTATCCTTAAAAGTAACATATTAAAATTTCAAATGAAAATCTCAAATAGCTTTTGAGTTACATCCTTCTAAAGAGCAGCTGATCCTCTGTTAGAAAGTAATGTTATTTGTCTTTAAAGGCGTTTTTCTTAAAACTACATTTGTCAAAGCTGCTGCAGCTGTAACTTGATAACAAATCTTCCAATCGATTTGATTCTTGGTTTAGCATATTTTGTACTTGTTTCTCCATAGAATGATCCTACAGTTTTATAAATTTTGGATAAAAAAAATAATATTGCTAGGCGAAAAACAATCAAATTTTTCAGCAAAATTTCAATTTTTTTCTTTTAAAAGCCGCCCTTTTGTGGCATTTTGATTTTTCTTTACAGTCGTAGGCAATATCTTCAAATTTAACGATTTTTTTGGTTTATTTTTTATTTCACTCTGAAGGACAGAATCACTGCAGCAGTGTGGGAAATGTTTTTTTTAAGACTCTGAAAATGGTGGAAAACTTGTTAAAAAAAACAAATATTTATATTTCAAAAAATTACATTATATTTTTCATTTATGCAAAAATATATCTGTCAAATTTTAAAACATTCAGTGCAATAGTTTTTTTTTTAAAAAATTCACAAAAATCACCCTTTTGTTTTAGATGGTCATACAAGTTGTGTCTCTTAAGTATGCCTCAAAAACTTAATGGTCTCAGTTTTTATATTTCAATTTCATTCTTATTTTTCTAAAATCCAGTTTCAAGGATCATAGGATTCAGTCTATAGTTAATTTATATCAAATAAAAATTGTGAACATTGTTTTTTTTATACAATATATCCTTTCCTTTTTTTTCTTTTTTGAAATTCATCAATGATTTTTGTATTACTCTCCAGCAGTGATTTCCTTTAAGTTTGTGGTTCGATGACCTGATGTCTAGAAGCAAATATAAAATCTACTGAATATGTATATAGATGTATATGTATTTATATTATATTAAAAACCAATGAGGTTAATGCGTTTCCTTATTTTTATTATTTAATAGAACTCCTTTTCGAAACAAAAAAATCACAATAAATGGCTGCTCTATATTTCTTTTAAGAGTAATGCATAAATTAAAATTGAAATAAAAGCATGAAAAGGGATTTTATTTGTTATTATTTTTTCAAATAATTTTTGTTTCTTATATAAATTATATGTGTGTGTTTGTTGTGTCTATTTTCTTTCTAATTTAATCTAAAATTGAATCAAAAATGAATGCAAAAATTCGAAGTGTATGTAAATGTACTTTTAAGTAGACTTAATAAATTTTATCTTTTCTACTGAGAAGATGACTCTATAGCAAATACTTTAAAAAATCTCTTAAATTTTCTACTCTCTAAAAGGATTAGTCTCCACTTGATATATTGATGGGAAATGTTAATCTATCCTTTAAAAATGGCGTATTATATAATAAAATATTGAAATTATATACTTAAGACTCTACTTTTAAGACAGACTCTTTAAGACTATGAAGTTATTATATTTAGCTTGGAAATTATTTAGATTTTATAAGGGATGCATATTTAAGGGGTGTCATTGAAAGGGTAAAAAGCAAAAAAAAAGGAACACAAAAAGAAATAATATAGTTAAAAATTATAAATCAAAAAATCTAAAGTTCTAGTTTTGGAAAATTTGAAAATTTTTCTGGGAGTTTCTGGGAGCATCTTGGAAAATAAGAACTGACTCAATATATTATGTGAAAATATCTTTTAAAAAATGCATTTTTTGACTAGTTAAGTGCGATTTTCGTGTATACACGTCAAAACAAATTTATATTACGATGCGTTTGACGTGCTAACTCGTCGTCGTTACCATTGACTATGAAAACTATTTTATTTTTATTTAAGTTTTATTTTTACTAATAACTTTTGCAGAAATAAATTTTTAAGTTTCTCTTAAATAAAAATGTAGTTCTTTGTTTTTCATAAATTTTGGAATATGACCATTTTATTCTGTATTCTTCGTAAATGTCACTCTTTGATTTTAATTCCCTACAAATTCGTGGGGTTTTTTAAATTAAATTCGACAGTTAACTGGTTAAACTGGAAGCATAATTAATTATATAAACCAAAAATCGATGTATCTATGTTCGTTTTTTGTTCGAAGTCTGTTTAGCAGAAAGTTGAAGTCAATTTATGTTTTTTTGTTTATTACAGTTAACATTTAAGGAAACTAAATTTTTTAATCAATATTATCACAAAAAGTTAATTTAGATTATTTATGTAATGATCGGAATTCATTTGACAATAAATTTACAGCTGATAATCTTATTTCAAATATTACCGCTATTATCCTTATGGAAACGATATCAAACTTATTTCATATATTTATGTACGATTTTAGGCTTGGTGAAATTAATTAGCAACACAAATGATAATAAATATCAACATATCATATTAAACACAATTTTTATGTTTATTAATTTTCTATATTTAACCAAATTTATGTTTAAATTACAAATTTATAGCTACAAAAAGAACTCGTTTTATTAAGTTTAGTATAAGATTTTTTTTTTGTTAAACATAAAAAATTTTATGACTACTATAAACATAAAAATCAAATTTATATTGTATTACATGATGTTTTTTTATATTTGAAATATTAACAAAAAAATATTTTACAGATAAAAACATCTTTGAATATTTGTAATAATTAAAATGATGGAAGTTGAACCACGTGTTGCTATTCTACAAGATTTAAGATTACAAACATTTGATACAATACGTTTTGCATCATATAGAACAGCATCAAAATTACGTTATATACAAAAATCAACAAATTTACATTTAGTTGATATATGGAATGTAATTGAAGCATTCAGAGAAAATGGTCTTAATACAATGGAACCACAAAATGATGTTAGTGTTGCACGTCTTGAAACTTTGGTTTCTTCATTATATCATAACCTGAATAAACGTCTTCCAACAGCACAACAAGTTCCTGTAGATTCTAAAGCTAGCCTATTACTTAATTGGCTTTTAGCTGCCTATTCTAGGTAAATTTTTTTTGTTTATATTTTTTTTACAAATTTTATTTAATTTTATATTTCCAAGGCAAGAAAAAAAAGATTTTATGCTAAAAGGTTTTAATTATAATCATACTTTTGGCAAATGACAAGTTTAGTTTTTTGATAGTACATGACAATAATTAGACCTAATTAAATTTTATAAAAGGTTTTTGTTTTTAATTATAGAAAAAGTCAAGGTTTCTCTAATGAGATCAATAAAAATGATAAATCATTAATAATAATAAGCAAAAGTGATTTCTTGGGCAGTTTTACTTAAAAATACTACTTTTTTAGCAACGATTTGCGAAGGAGTAACTTTCATTAAACGTGTGTAATTTGAGTACAAGCTAACAATTTGACTGACATTTTCCGAATGATGATTGGGTGTTAACAAATTAACAAACACTTCCAGCAACAAAAAAAAAAACAAAGAAATACTATTAAAAATTATTTGTTTTATGATTCTCTAATGCAGAGAGGTCAGTATTCTGCAGCTCCGGATCTGCATGTGGCTCTTTGAATGCACAATTCCGGCTCTATAATTCTTGTTAAGTACCACTTGTGGTACATACACACATTATGCATATTAGACAGCCGTCAAATAAAGCAAACTAAGTATTAGGGAGTCGTCTAATCCCATGAACTACAAATATGGGTCATTGGTGTGAACGTATTAAATAATCTACATCTTAACAAAAAACAGACAGGATTCCTAAATAAAAGCTTGAAGTTACTATAGTCAAATCTTAAAAGAAATTCCCTAGAAAAACATTTTGTGGCCTTTTTTAGTGCCAAGAATGCAGCAGTCACGATAGTGAAAAATAATAATATTTTGTTTGATTCATATTTCACTTCTTTGTAATATCTTTTGACGGATAATTAGAATTTTACTTTTTATATAAAAACTAAATACGGAGAAGAGTTGGAATAATTAATATTGTCGACTAATTAAGTAATTTGTAATTAAATGATGTGTAAATCTTAATAGCTTTAATTAAAATTAAAATGTTTAGTTTTGATAAATAAGAATTTTGTTTTCTTACTAAAAACCGTTTTGAATTTTTACTACGTTTTTCTAAGAATTTTAAAATCATTTCCCTTAATTTTTGTTTTTTTAGAAATTATATAATAAAAGAAACTATTGAAAATTACTCCAAAAAATTACTATTTCAAAATTTTTGTACATTCGGCCATGAAATAACATTAATCGAGATGCAGCTATAATAAATTTTGAATTTAACAACAGAAAAGTTGTTAGAGTATGTAAAAGTTTGAAACTTTGTTTATTTTTCACTTAAGTAATTACGAATATTGTAACATTCCTTTTCTTCAGAGCTCACTTTAGTTTCAAAGTATTTATCTTTCATTGATTTTGGAATATCTCGACCTACAAAAATTACTTCTTTAAGCTTAGCCTTTGAAAGTGATTACAGAGATATTTTAAACACTGTCCTTGCTTTGATTGTGCTTTCGCGAATTGCTTCATGAGTCCAAGTTTAATATGAAACGGGGAAAGGAGAACTTTTGCTAGATTAACAAAATTTTCTCTTAATATATTTTTCATTCCGGGTTTTAAGAATTTTCTTAAATGCCAATCCTTTCTTATCCAGTGCAAATCATTGTTTCGACTATTCAATTCACACAAAAAAAATGGAAATTTTGAGTGGCCTCCTTGTTGTCCAAGTAACATAGATATAATTTCCAAGAAAACCAAATTTTTGAGTGCAAAGAATTAGGTGTTCTTTCAAAAACTAAAACAGCTTCAATTTTAAATCATAGAATATAAAAGGTAAAAAAACATAAATATTCAATTCATTAATTAAATATGTGTATAAATTTAATTTTATTACATAAACTTCACATTTTTCAGCAACATAGCACGATCTGGATAGCTTAGGTAGCTTTTACCAGAATTTCTAAAAGTTCTTACTTGATTGATTGAAGCACCTCGAAATCTTTGAGAAATCATTGTTCAATCTCAGACAATTTTACCCATGCATACCTGTGTAATTAATTTCCATTTTTTGTTTTTATATTATAGCCAACAATATCCAGGTGGCTAGACAAGTTTCGTCTTTTCCTCACCGGCCATTTAGATATCATTTTCGTATTTACCATCCCGATGTCTATGTTAAATAACCTTATAATATAATTAGGTTGGAAAGCAATTTCAAAAATTAATTAATTATTTAAAATAATATAAAATGTACGCTTTCCAGTATATTTTCATTTATTTAATATTTTAATCATCCTTCACGATATTATTGGCAACATCTTTAGGCATAAATTAAAAATATATTTTCAGAAATTCATCTAAATTTCTATAAAAAAAAATAAAAAAGATTTTATTTAGAGCAGAAAATACAAATCATTAACTCAAATTAAACACACAGTATCGCTAAATTTATAATGAATTAAACAGCGGAAGTCTATTATTAATAGAAGTATTTAAAATTATTATCCATTATAGAATTACACCTCCACATGACACACATATCCAACAGGTGTTTGCAATTATATCGTGCAGTTAATTAATAATGTTTATTTAATATTAACAGACAATTTATTTCAACACTTCAGCTCTAAAATTAAATTTTATAGTCAATTAGAGCTAACAAAACTAGTAGGAGTTTACACATTTGTTTTGTGTTTTTAAAATTGAAAACTAAATTGATTAATTAATAGAAATTTAATTGAAATAAAAATATTATTAAAATATTAAATAAATTCTTTAGGTTACCATAAATATGCAAATAAAAAAGCTAAAGAATAATCAGATTATTTATTAGAGATATAAAGAAAAAGGGAAGAATTTAATGATAACTTTCATTGCATTTAAGTATTTTTGAATTTTTTAATTCATTTTAATTAAATTTAGAATTGATTTTTTTTTTTATAATTTTGTAGCTTAATAATAATTCTTTATTATTTCAGTGACAACACTGGAAAAATTCGAGTATTTTCAATTAAAGTTGCACTAGCTACCATGTGTGCCGGAAAATTAGTTGACAAATTAAGATGTAAATAATAATTGAAATTTAAATATAATATTTATTAATTAATTAATTAATTTCCAGATATATTTTCACAAATATCAGATGGAGCTGGACAATTAGTACATTGGAAATTAGGTGAATTTTTACGTGAAATATTATCATTACCAGCTGCTGTTTATGAATCACCAACATTCCATTATAAAGATGGTCTTGAAGAGGAAATATTTTCATCTGATAATAAAATTAGTGTTAATGATTTTATGGCAACATTAATATCAGAACCAGGACCATCATGTTTAGTATGGTTACCATTATTACATCGTTTAGCAAGTGTTGAAACAATTATACATCCAACAATATGTTCAGTATGTCATAAAGAAAATTTTAGTGGATTCCGTTATAGATGTCAAAGATGTCATGGCTATCAATTATGTCAAGAATGTTTTTGGCATGGACGTACATCACTTAATCATCAAAATGATCATGAAGTTAAAGAATATTCAACATATAAATCACCAAGTAAACAAATTGGTCATTCACTTAGAAAAAGTTTTCGTTGTGTACCAGAAAAAAATAATCAAATATTACCAAGATTTCCTGAACAACCAGAAAAGACATTAAATTTATCACATATAGTACCACCATCACCTTTACCATCACATAATGGTTTCTCAGATCCAAGTTTATTAGAACATCGTAATATATATGATAGAAGTAGCACCTTAGATTCAAGAGCAACTGGTCGTAGTTTAGATAGTGCTGGTGCATCTATATCACGTGCTATATCATCAAATGATGAAGAACATCGTTTAATTGCACGATATGCAGCCAGATTAGCACAAGAGAATCGAACAGTAATTATTTTTAAATGATTTAAAATCAATTAAAATATTCTTTTTACTTATATATATATATATATATATATATTTTTTTTTTTTATAGCCAACTGGTAATATAAATGATACAACAAATATAACAGATAATTCAAGAGCACAACGTGAATTAATAGCACAATTAGAAACTAAAAATAAAGAAATAATGCGTGAAATAGCACGACTTAGACGTCAACAAGAATCTGAACAAATTAATCAAGATAGTCCAGCATTAATGAATGAATTACGTGCATTAAGGCAACGTAAAGGTGAACTTGAAGGTCATTTGGGTGCATTACAAGATTCAAGAAGACAATTAATGGTACAATTAGAAGGTTTAATGCGTATGTTAAAAAATCAACAGACATCAAGTCCAAGATCAACACCAAATTCTAGTCCACGTTCTGGTAAAAGTCCACCATTACCAACACAATTAACAAATACAACAAGTGGACAAATAATTGGTAATTCAATACGTAATGTACAACAATTATCACATCAGCAACATCATCAAATTACAACAAATACAAATACATGTATTGGTCAACAACCAATTTTAATTGATAATAATACATTAAATTGTATGGGTACTGATGTTAGAACAGCATTTGGAAATAATGGAACAATAAGTAAGATAATTTATATTTTAGAATACATAATTTAATGTAATAAAATTTTTTAAATTGTTTTTCTATGTTAATTTAATTATTGATTTCATATTAATAATATTTTAGCTATAACAAATGATGACAATTTTTGAATCCTTTTCTAACATTTTAATACTTAAATTTATTCATGGAAATGTTAATGTGTTTATTTTCTGTATTATATTGGAAATAATTAGCATTTTTATTGTTCCTGTTATTCATTGCTAATGTAAATTTTCAAAAGTAATCGGTTTTCAATATGTAAATGATCTTATGGCAAAGTTACACATCATTTATGTATAGTTTTTCAATAGGAAATTATGAAATATACAATACATTAAAGGAAGAATTTGTGTCTCGGGCATAAGTTATTCAAAATGAAGAGAAACTGGCTTTAAATGCGTATAAGCCAAAACATTAATTATTTTTCATAAATTCGTTTCTTTTTTATTCGTCTCCCATGAATTTTGTGCTGGAGAATGAAATAAATTAAAATATTAACTTCTCTTGGGAAGTTACTATATTAGGTCCGAAAATCGATAGGCCACATCATGACTTAGATCTGAAAGGAGTTTGAGTGAAGTCGGTCCAGCGGTTCGCTTTTTATGAATAAAAACTAACGTTCTCAAGCATGGAACAAAAATTTTTATGTAACCAGAATATATAACCAAAATAGATGAGTCACAGAATGCATATAGTACACATGATACACATTTAACCGTAATTATCCAGTAAGAGTTTTATGATCCCGTCCTCTAAGTAACGAAATGCGGAAGTTTCAATAAAAATTCAGGAATTAGCCAAATTTCAAATGTATCGGAAAAAAAAATTGTTCTCAAGAGAAGTTGCTTGTACGGTACCTGCTGCCGGACGTATTTTTGTCGATTTGTTTTGGAGTAATAATTTAATTAAATTGCTTAAGCATAAATTCTACACTAGAAATTATACCTACATATTTTATATTGATTATGCCAAGCAATAACTCGTAATATTATCAGAATCAAAAAAAATAGATTGAAATTTTTATATTCCGTTTAATTTTTCACCTCTTCGAATTAAACATCAATATATTAATATTATGGGTACCGGAAAGTAATATCGTTTTCTTACAATTAAATTCAAATGTATAAATTTTTAATCAATAATATAATCACCCTCAAATATAAACAATCTTTTGCCATCTACTGTGCAAATTTTCAATCCCGTATCGACAAAAATCAATTGGTTTTTGAGTAAAATACATCTCGAGATGGCATTATGGACATCATCCAAATTTTTGAATTTTTGCCTGTAGGAATTGAGATAAATGGAAATCTGAAAGTGTAATATCGCGCGAATATGGTATAGTCACCCCAAATCATTAATTTTTTCCAGTGTTATCCTTGCATATTATGGTCTTGCATTGTCGTACTGCATAATCATGACTTTACTGTTGAAAATCGTCATATACTTTTCGATGAAAAGTTAGTTCACTCGATCGAATTATTTCTACATTAACGATTTGTCCAGATTTCAGCACTTCAGAATGAACAATTACGCGAATATTTCATCAAACCCAAAGAAGTGCCTTTTTAGGGTGTAAACCCGGCTTTGTAGTACTTTTTATTTGGAGACAGCCACCATCTTTTGCGTTTTGGATTATTATATAGGACCCGTTTTTCGTTTCCGGTGATCAAAAGAACAAAAAATAGTTCTGTATTGTGGTTTTAAAGCAATATGTTACATTTGAGGGATCAATTGCCTTTGTTCTCTTCGGACCACATTATTACTTTCTGGTCCGGCTAATACTTCCTGCATATTTTCATACTTTTGAATTTGCTTCTAAATTCATGAATTACGTAATAAAATTCTAAATTAATCTCTTATCTATTGCAGTAGGTGGTATTACTTTGCTTTAAAAACTTACGAAAATATTAGGCTGTCTATGTAGGTTTATGTCAACGACCTTTGTTTTCACTTTTAGTAAATTTAGTACTTAGACGTCTACTTAGGTTTTCAGATTTACTACCATAAAATGTTAATATTTCAAAAAAAAATGTTCTTGGAATCACAAAAGCGCCACAGCAAATGAAAAGCACAAAACACATTTGCTAAGTAAAATTTTTCGTTAAAATATTCACTTTAAAAAGAAAACGAGAAATTCAGTGCAATCGACCGACAATTGTCAGTTTTTTTTCCATTATACTGTTCGCTTTTATGAATCTGGTGGTATAAATTTGTGGGTTTTTGTAATTTGTAATCATTTTTTGAGATATTAAATATTATTTTATTTGATTATTTTTAAACAAATAAAAAATAACTGATATAATTGTAGATGGCCAATCAGGAAACAGAAATTTAAAGACAGACCTTCATTTTGCTGCTGATTCAGTAACATCGGCCATGTCATCTTTGGTACGAGAACTAAACACAGGTTCGTTATAATATTTAATTAAAATAAAAGAAATAAATTTAAATAGAATTAAAATATATTTGATCAATTTTATATTTATTAATTTTGTAAAAAATCAAAATAATTTTGCACAAATAGAAAATATTTTTATTTACATCACGTAAATTTTATTTATATTTTGCTTAAAAGTTGTGAATTACTAAAGATATATATATAAAAAAATTGATGTCGATGAATGTAATAACTCCTCCTGTTTGAATTTTTTCATTATAAATTTTAATATCAATGTTTTTGTTTAAATTATATTTAAATTTAAATTGAATAAAAAAAAAAAAGAATTTTCATAATTATATTTTAAAATTATTAGAGGAATGTTAAATGTTTTCAGAAGGAAGCAACTCGGATTGTGTTAATAACATACGAAAACCATTAGGTAAGTTTTTTATTATTATCTTTAAATATTATATTATTTTATTTCCTTGTATATAAATGATTTTGTAGCCAAAATAGTGGAATCCTTAAAAACTTTTTTTTTTGTTTTTTATTCAAATTAAATAAATTTTATAAAATGGTTATTTTCTTAAACTGAAATCTAAATATACTTGGCTCCTCTTTGGTTTAAAGCTCAATTTCAGCTCAAGAGAACTGTCTGAAATTAACAGAGAAAATGACATATATTTTCCTTATTTTATTCAAAACAAAAAATACTCAGTTTAGGAAAGTACCTAAAATTAATGAAATTTAAAAAAAAAAATTTACAAAGAAAACAAAAATCGAATGAATTTTAAAATATCTTTGAAATTAATATTATTCAATTTAGATTTTATTTTGTTATATATTATTGTTGTTTGTCTTCAGATAAAAACTTTTGTTTAAAGTTAACACGAATGCTTTTTGATTTTATTAACTTAGTTTAAAATAAAAGAAATATTTTCCCGAAAATTTGTCATTGTCTGATATGATTTGATAAGTCAAGAGAATTTTATACGTACAAACTAAAAAAAATTAAACTGTGTGCTTAAGACCATATGGCAGAAGTGTAAATTTATTAATTTGTTTTATTCATTTTTTTATTATATTGTCATTAAGTATTGACGATAATACAAAAATCTATACGAATCAATGAATTCCACCATTGTGGAAATGGTGAAAGCATTGCGGTTTAATATAAAATATTTTATGTTATTGGTATCAACAAATTTTCTAAAAATGTTATTAACTAAATATTACTTTCTGTATATATTTCATTATTTAAAACCTAAGAAATTAAATATTTGTTTTATACAAGAAATAAGTCCGTAGGCTTTAAACATTATTCCATGATATAAATTATTACTTTATGATAACAAATGAACCAAACGAATAATTTTGACTTAAACTTCTCCAAAAACCTTTTAAACAGAGAATCGAGATTGTTGTTGTGTTCTTGTTATGCTTTTTTTTGAATGCATTAGACATGGTCCGGTTCAATTTATGATGCAAAAAATTAAACAATAGCTTAAACAATTTTTCTATTCCTATTAAAATCGCCAAATACTTGGTATTTCATAAAAGTTTTGTCTTCGCAAAGTAGAATCCGCTGCTGTATATATCAGCATATATTTATATATGTATATATACAAATGTAAGGAAATATATTCATATATATTTCTAAAACTCAATCGGACATAATCTAGCAGTGAATTTCCCCTTAAAAGTTGATGAGTGACAAATGCCAGCTTTTATCATCTACAATCACAAAATTTACACAAGAAAAATTTCCTGATATGCTTAATTTCATATAAAAGTGGGAAAAGTTATTCTATAAAATTGTTAGTGAATTCCTACTGAAGGTGTAGTGTGTTTCAAAGTCGAGCAGGAACAGTTCACCATCACATAGGATAAAAGAAGAGTTTTGTTTGTCAATTACCACCAAAATGATAGTACGGCGAACTCAAATTTTTATTTTTGTATTTTGTGTCTATATTCTACAGGTCTACCGTCCAAGTGAATCCATTCCTTTAATCACTAGCTGTAGTGCCTAAATTTTATAGATTAAGCACTTCTACACGCACACCCAAAATGATAGAAAGTAAGCCTTCTATCTTGCACCCCGCTTCGAGGAATTTCTTAATAGAAAACTTTTCCAAACAAACTTGCGAAGAAAACTTATTTATAAATATTTTGCCTACCATTTATCTTATTGTTAGAGAAATTTTCTCCCGTTCAAACTTTTCAACCAACTTCATTACCGCAGCCCAAAATGTTATACTTGCCCTTGAATATTTTGTGAAGGTCTCTAAACAGCGCGTTTATTTTTATACACGAAAATATTTGAGCAAACACACTGAATAAACTTTTCAACCAACTTCATTAACTCAGCCTAAAACGTTATACTTGCCCTTGAATATTTTGTGAAGGTCTTTAAACAGCGCGTTTATTTTTATACACGAAAATATTTGAGCAAACACACTGAATAAACTTTTCAACCATCTTCATTTGCTCAGCCTAAAACGTTATACTTGCCCTTGAATATTTTGTGAAGGTCTCTAAACAGCGCGTTTATTTTTATACACGAAAATATTTGAGCAAACACACTGAATAAACTTTTCAACCAACTTCATTAACTCAGCCTAAAACGTTATACTTGCCCTTGAATATTTTGTGAAGGTCTTTAAACAGCGCGTTTATTTTTATACACGAAAATATTTGAGCAAACACACTGAATAAACTTTTCAACCAACTTCATTTGCTCAGCCTAAAACGTTATACTTGCCCTTGAATATTTTGTGAAGGTCTCTAAACAGCGCGTTTATTTTTATACACGAAAATATTTGAGCAAACACACTGAATAAACTTTTCAACCAACTTCATTAACTCAGCCTAAAACGTTATACTTGCCCTTGAATATTTTGTGAAGGTCTTTAAACAGCGCGTTTATTTTTATACACGAAAATATTTGAGCAAACACACTGAATAAACTTTTCAACCAACTTCATTTGCTCAGCCTAAAACGTTATACTTGCCCTTGAATATTTTGTGAAGGTCTCTAAACAGCGCGTTTATTTTTATACACGAAAATATTTGAGCAAACACACTGAATAAACTTTTCAACCAACTTCATTAACTCAGCCTAAAACGTTATACTTGCCCTTGAATATTTTGTGAAGGTCTTTAAACAGCGCGTTTATTTTTATACACGAAAATATTTGAGCAAACACACTGAATAAACTTTTCAACCAACTTCATTTGCTCAGCCTAAAACGTTATACTTGCCCTTGAATATTTTGTGAAGGTCTCTAAACAGCGCGTTTATTTTTATACACGAAAATATTTGAGCAAACACACTGAATAAACTTTTCAACCAACTTCATTAACTCAGCCTAAAACGTTATACTTGCCCTTGAATATTTTGTGAAGGTCTTTAAACAGCGCGTTTATTTTTATACACGAAAATATTTGAGCAAACACACTGAATAAACTTTTCAACCAACTTCATTTGCTCAGCCTAAAACGTTATACTTGCCCTTGAATATTTTGTGAAGGTCTCTAAACAGCGCGTTTATTTTTATACACGAAAATATTTGAGCAAACACACTGAATAAACTTTTCAACCAACTTCATTTGCTCAGCCTAAAATGTTATACTTGCCCTTGAATATTTTGTGAAGGTCTCTAAACAGTGCGTTTATTTTTATACACGAAAATATTTGAGCAAACACACTGAATAAACTTTTCAACCAACTTCATTAACTCAGCCTAAAACGTTATACTTGCCCTTGAATATTTTGTGAAGGTCTCTAAACAGCGCGTTTATTTTTATACACGAAAATATTTGAGCAAACACACTGAATAAACTTTTCAACCAACTTCATTAGCTCGGCCTAAAATGTTATACTTGCCCTTGAATATTTTGTGAAGGTCTCTAAACAGCGCGTTTATTTTTATACACGAAAATATTTGAGCAAACACACTGAATAAATTTTTCAACCAACTTCATTAGCTCGGCCTAAAATGTTATACTTGCCCTTGAATATTTTGTGAAGGTCTCTAAACAGCGCGTTTATTTTTATACACGAAAATATTTGAGCAAACACACTGAATAAATTTTTCAACCAACTTCATTAGCTCGGCCTAAAATGTTATACTTGCCCTTGAATATTTTGTGAAGGTCTCTAAACAGCGCGTTTATTTTTATACACGAAAATATTTGAGCAAACACACTGAATAAACTTTTCAACCAACTTCATTAGCTCGGCCTAAAACTTTATACTTGCCCTTGAATATTTTGTGAAGGTCTTTAAACAGCGCGTTTATTTTTATACACGAAAATATTTGAGCAAACACACTGAATAAACTTTTCAACCATCTTCATTTGCTCGGCCTAAAACGTTATACTTGCCCTTGAATATTTTGTGAAGGTCTCTAAACAGCGCGTTTATTTTTATACACGAAAATATTTGAGCAAACACACTGAATAAACTTTTCAACCAACTTCATTTGCTCAGCCTAAAATGTTATACTTGCCCTTGAATATTTTGTGAAGGTCTTTAAACAGCGCGTTTATTTTTATACACGAAAATATTTGAGCAAACACACTGAATAAACTTTTCAACCAACTTCATTTGCTCAGCCTAAAACGTTATACTTGCCCTTGAATATTTTGTGAAGGTCTCTGAAGTCATTTACAAAAAATTTGCTTGTGCAAATAATTTTTTTTACTAAAAACTAATATTAGAAGTATTTAGTAATAATTTACACTTGTAAAAATAGAGAAGTGTATTGATAAAGAATTGATTAAAATGAATATAAAAGGCGGGTTTTTAGGCGGCATTTAGTTAGTTTTCATCTTTTCGTAAACTAAAGAAAAAATGGATCTTTTAGTTTGCTTGATTTTAATTGTGTCAGTACTGAACATCAATGCTTTAACCGAAGATGATCTAAATCGGGAAACTATAAATCATACTATTGCAATTTTAACTCACAATTATCCCCGGGAGTTAGGGAATACACTTACGGAATATAGGAAATCAATTACTAATGCAATGATAGCTTTTGCAGTAATTATGGAAGAGATTATCAAGTATAAAGATAGAAACAATCATATAGATGCCAAAGACGCCTTTGGAAAATTCATCAATTTTTATAAAGAATTTCGATCATTTAAGACGGAAGTCCAAACTGCACCTTGGCCTACTGAGGTAGATCTAGAAGCAATTAATACCACTATAAAAGGTATAGTCGAGCTTTTAAAGAAAGTTTCATGTGAAAATTGTCGAAAGGCCACTGTAAATGTTTTGAAGCAAAACCCCTTGCAAAAATGGGTAGTGTACCCAGAAGTACTTAACACCGAAAAAGCTAAATATTTATTAGATGTAGCGAAAAAGCTTAGTGTTATTTCGGGATTTTCAGGTCCTTTTGAAATTGGTATGACGGCTGTTAAGGACGAGTTTAATGGTTTTAAAAACAGTGTTGAAGAATTCTCTAGATACCACTATGATAAGATATTAAGGACCTTAACAGAAATTAAATTCTGGTTAAGTCTACAGGACACATAATTATTGATTATAAAGAAATTTGTATTTTTCTTTAAGTTAATAAAAAAAAAATTGCCAAATATAAACAATAATTATGTCATACTAAAAAAACGTTTTTGAAAATTTTCTAGCAGTGGCTTAAGGCGCTAACAATTTTTTTATAATTCCTCTATAATTAACCTTTATATTTTTTTTTTTGTCATTTATAATTTGAGAAGACAAAGAAGAAAAGTTTTATTTAAAAATTATAAACGAATTGTGGAATGTAGGATTACCATTGTGTTGTATAGTAAATTACGATCAAAATTAATTCAATATTCCTTCTCCCTAT
Organism: Acrocera orbiculus; assembly: GCA_947359355.1. Lineage (NCBI taxonomy): Eukaryota > Metazoa > Arthropoda > Insecta > Diptera > Acroceridae > Acrocera > Acrocera orbiculus. The sequence continues at coordinate 8,702,385 of OX375758.1, forward strand.
GGGGAGATCTCCTATGTACATTCTTCAGAACGGAAAATAGGACTAGAACATCAATGGACAAGAGTTACTTTTCAATCATAACGGCTATTAACTCGAAAAAAACCAAAAGATTTTTTTCTGCTTGAAAAAAAGAGCTATAATGTCTGTATGTGCTGTTGATGAACTTTGGACTTTTTCATCATAATTACATAAGAATTAATATATGAAGGATACATTGTGGAATATTTTCACTTTTAAGATGTAGATGAATTTCATTTGTAAAATTTTTATAAGTATAATTATTTTAGTTCTATTTATTAGTTTAATCTTGGTATAGCGGTAAAACATCTGACTGTAAGATATCGTTTTATCAGTGCTAAAAGGAGAATACTAGGGCGTTCAAGATGCTGCCGGTCTCCAAGAGATGGCACTGTCAATCTTCAAATCAATAACATTTTTGACAACTATACCAACCTTTTATTGAAAACATTATAAATTTCAGATCGATCTGTCAACTAATACTGACGCTACAGACTTTTAAAGTAAACAACTTGTGATATTTTCATAAAAATGGATAAAAACGAATTTCGTGTCTTAATTAAGCACTATTTTTTGCGTGGAAAGAGTGGAAAAGAAACAAAAGAAAAGCTCAATAAATATTATGGTGAATCTGCTCCGTCGTATTCAACCGTAAACTATTGGATTGCAGAGTTCAAAAGAGGCCGAACAAGCACAAAAGACGACTACGCCGGGGGACCACAAAAAACAGTGACCACTCCAGAAACTATCGAAAAAATTCACGATATGGTGTTATATGATCCGAAAGTGAAAGTGCGTGAGATAGCTGAAGCTATAGGCGTGTCAACTGGGTCGGTGGTTTCAATTTTACATGAACATTTGGGCTATAGAAAACTGACTGCAAGATTGGTGCCGCGTTTGTTAACAATGGATCAAAAACGTGAACGTGTTCGCACTTCCCATCAATGTTTAAGCATGTTTAAAAAAAATCCGGCTGATTTTTTGCGTCGAATAGTGACTATTGATGAAACATGGATCCATTATTATACACCAGAATCGAAGGAATCATCAAAAGAGTGGGTAGGACCCAGTGGAAGTGCACCAAAGCGGCCGAAGTCTCAACAATCAGCTGGAAAGGTGTTGGCATCTATTTTTTGGGATTCAAGTGGCATATTGTTTATTGACTATTTAAGAAAAGGAAAAACAATCAACAGCGACTATTACTGTGAATTATTAGACCGATTAAAGGAAGAAATCACAAAAAAACGGCCCCATTTATCGAAGAAAAAATGCATCTTTTTACAAGACAATGCACCAGCTCACAAATCGGTAAAAACTATGGCCAAATTACATGAGTTACACTTTGAACTGCTTCCCCATCCCCCGTATTCCCCTGATTTGGCCCCCAGTGACTATTATCTTTTCCCAAACTTGAAGAGGTGGCTCCAAGGAAAGAGATTTGCAACGAATGAAGAGGTTGAAGGGGAAACTGATGCGTATTTTGGACGCCTTCAGAAATCTGACTATTCAAAGGGCATCGCAATGTTGGAAAAACGTTGGACTAAATGTATCGAGCTGAAAGGGGACTACATTGAAGAATAAATAATAATTTTGAAAAAAATCGTGTATTTTATTTGTATACCGGCAGCATCTTGAACGCCCTAGTATATACTCTTCAAATGGTATCATACGTAATGTAGTTTAGGCGTAATATTTTTGGATTATATATCAAGGTCCCTTTTAATTTTCAGGTAACTTGACTAAAACTACCTTTACCTAAGGGGTTCTTCTGGTTTAGAAATTTGACAAAATCAATTTGGTTTTTGCTTATTTTCATAACTTAACTCCTTACAAAAATGTTCTCAAGAGGATTTTTCCAAATTCAAATAATTTTCAGAGTTATAGCTTATTTTGTGACACACTTAGTGCTAAGTTCAGTTCAGTCTTTAAAACTTTAAACGAATTTTTCTCGAAACTACTTTTTGCGAAATGGTGTCCACGATATCTCAAGTTTTACTCAACCGATCTACTTGATATTTGGCACAGAGATTTTTTAAAAATCAGGCACAACAAAGAGTTTTTCAGGAAAAAACGTAACTTTTATTTTAAACTGCCTCAATTTTGTGAAAAAAACTTTTTTTAAAAAAGAACTTTTTGTAGTGCCATAACTACATTCTTCTAGTTGAATAATCAAGAAAGATTTTTTTCTTCAGATTACTGGAGAGGCTAGAATCGTGCACACCAGGACACAACCTCTTTTCAAGAGCCCCCACTTTGCCGGCATGTAGTATTTTCAATTTTGATTTTTTTTTAATATTAATAGTTTTTTATATTCTCAATACATCAATAAGCAAAAAACAAAAAAATTTTTTTTAATTAAATTAATTGGTTCTTTTTTATGTCGTCCGAAAAAAAAACCCAAAATTCAAGCGTCTAAACCAGAAGACCCCTTTAAAGAAATCTAATAAAGTATAAATGACAACTTGATTATGGGATGATTTGAGTCTCGAATTAATATAATAAGCAATATAATTTAAGCCTTTGTTAAGCTAGCAAAACAAACCCTTTTTTTCGAAAAAATAATTACATTGAAATAAAAATATAGTATATTTATTTCCTTGTTCAAAAGATGAAGAACTAACAAAGAGCAAAGAGCAAATTGATGAACTTCGTTTACTTAAAATATTATGTGAAGTGGTGAAGGTAAATGCAGAATAAAATACTAGAATCAATTTATTGTCTCTTTCTTTTTTTATTCTCATAGTGTTATTACATTCAGATTAAAATAGTTTAATTAATTAGAAATATAATTATATTTGTTATTTATAATAAATCCTAGCACAGAGTAATTTTTAATTAGAGTAAAATTATGCACAAATAGTACAAAAAAAATAATAATTTCTTTGATATTTTAATTCTATATTGAAAACCATGGAGTCATTAACTAAATTTTCGTTTTAAAGAAAAATGTTAATAGTTCTTTTTGTGTATCAAATCATAATTAATAAAATTAGAACGTAAATAATTCCGAACTTAGAGCATGTAAAATAATTAGTTTAATTTCTATTATATGCTAACCAAACAAGGAGCTCGTCTTTTAATATTTTCTTTAGTAGAAATTATACATAATTTTTTAATATGTTCTAAAATTTTTTTTTTTTTGAATCGAAAAAGTTCACTTTTTGATATTCAGCGTTCAGTAATGTACTCTAAAACTTGCTTTGGAGATTGTTGTGTGAATAATTCAAAACAGAAATGGTTAAATATATATAAATTCAAAAAAAAAATTTACAAAGAAAACAAAAATCGAATTAATTTTAAAATATCTTTGAAATTAATATTATTCAATTTAGATTTTATTTTGTTATATATTATTGTTGTTTGTCTTCAGATAAAAACTTTTGTTTAAAGTTAACACGAATGCTTTTTGATTTTATTAACTTAGTTTAAAATAAAAGAAATATTTTCCCGAAAATTTGTCATTGTCTGATATGATTTGATAAGTCAAGAGAATTTTATACGTACACACTAAAAAAAATTAAACTGTGTGCTTAAGACCATATGGCAGAAGTGTAAATTTATTAATTTGTTTTACTCATTTTTTTATTATATTGTCATTAAGTATTGACGATAATACAAAAATCTATACGAATCAATGAATTCCACCATTGTGGAAATGGTGAAAGCATTGCGGTTTAATATAAAATATTTTATGTTATTGGTATCAACAAATTTTCTAAAAATGTTATTAACTAAATATTACTTTCTGTATATATTTCATTATTTAAAACCTAAGAAATTAAATATTTGTTTTATACAAGAAATAAGTCCGTAGGCTTTAAACATTATTCCATGATATAAATTATTACTTTATGATAACAAATGAACCAAACGAATAATTTTGACTTAAACTTCTCCAAAAACCTTTTAAACAGAGAATCGAGATTGTTGTTGTGTTCTTGTTATGCTTTTTTTTGAATGCATTAGACATGGTCCGGTTCAATTTATGATGCAAAAAATTAAACAATAGCTTAAACAATTTTTCTATTCCTATTAAAATCGCCACTTAAAATAATTGGTATTTCATAAAAGTTTTGTCTTCGCAAAGTAGAATCCGCTGCTGTATATATCAGCATATATTTATATATGTATATATACAAATGTAAGGAAATATATTCATATATATTTCTAAAACTCAATCGGACATAATCTAGCAGTGAATTTCCCCTTAAAAGTTGATGAGTGACAAATGTCAGCTTTTATCATCTACAATCACAAAATTTACACAAGAAAAATTTCCTGATATGCTTAATTTCATATAGAAGTGGGAAAAGTTATTCTATAAAATTGTTAGTGATTTCCTACTGAAGGTGTGGTGTGTTTCAAAGTCGAGCAGGAAAAGTTCACCATCACATAGGATAAAAGAAGAGTTTTGTTTGTCAATTACCACCAAAATGATAGTACTTCGAACTCAAATTTTTATTTTAGTATTTTGTGTCTATATTCTACAGGTCTACCGTCCTAGTGAATTCATTCCTTTAATCACTAGCTGTAGTGCCTAAATTTTATAGATTAAGTACTTCTACACGCACACCCAAAATGACAGAAAGTAAGCAATGACCTTCTGGCACCCCGCTTCGAGGAATTTCTTAATAGAAAACTTTTCCAAACAAACTTACGAAGAAAACTTACTTATAAATATTTTGCCTACCATTTATCTTAGAGAAATTTTCTCCCGTTCAAACTTTTCAACCAACTTCATTACCGCAGCCTAAAACGTTATACTTGCCCTTGAATATTTTGTGAAGCTCTCTAAACAGCGCGTTTATTTTTATACACGAAAATATTTGAGCAAACACACTGAATAAATTTTCCAACCAACTTCATTAGCTCGGCCTAAAATGTTATACTTGCCCTTGAATATTTTGTGAAGGTCTCTAAACAGCGCGTTTATTTTTATACACGAAAATATTTGAGCAAACACACTGAATAAATTTTTCAACCAACTTCATTAGCTCGGCCTAAAATGTTATACTTGCCCTTCAATATTTTGTGAAGGTCTCTAAACAGCGCGTTTATTTTTATACACGAAAATATTTGAGCAAACACACTGAATAAATTTTCCAACCAACTTCATTAGCTCGGCCTAAAATGTTATACTTGCCCTTGAATATTTTGTGAAGGTCTCTAAACAGCGCGTTTATTTTTATACACGAAAATATTTGAGCAAACACACTGAATAAATTTTTCAACCAACTTCATTAGCTCGGCCTAAAATGTTATACTTGCCCTTGAATATTTTGTGAAGGTCTCTAAACAGCGCGTTTATTTTTATACACGAAAATATTTGAGCAAACACACTGAATAAACTTTTCAACCAACTTCATTAGCTCGGCCTAAAATGTTATACTTGCCCTTGAATATTTTGTGAAGGTCTCTAAACAGCGCGTTTATTTTTATACACGAAAATATTTGAGCAAACACACTGAATAAATTTTTCAACCAACTTCATTAGCTCGGCCTAAAATGTTATACTTGCCCTTGAATATTTTGTGAAGGTCTCTAAACAGCGCGTTTATTTTTATACACGAAAATATTTGAGCAAACACACTGAATAAATTTTCCAACCAACTTCATTAGCTCGGCCTAAAATGTTATACTTGCCCTTGAATATTTTGTGAAGGTCTCTAAACAGCGCGTTTATTTTTATACACGAAAATATTTGAGCAAACACACTGAATAAACTTTTCAACCAACTTCATTAGCTCAGCCTAAAATGTTATACTTGCCCTTGAATATTTTGTGAAGGTCTCTAAACAGAGCATTTATTTTTATACACGAAAATATTTGAGCAAACACACTGAATAAACTTTTCAACCAACTTCATTAGCTCAGCCTAAAATGTTATACTTGCCCTTGAATATTTTGTGAAGGTCTCTAAACAGCGCGTTTATTTTTATACACGAAAATATTTGAGCAAACACACTGAATAAACTTTTCAACCAACTTCATTAGCTCAGCCTAAAATGTTATACTTGCCCTTGAATATTTTGTGAAGGTCTCTAAACAGAGCATTTATTTTTATACACGAAAATATTTGAGCAAACACACTGAATAAATTTTCCAACCAACTTCATTAGCTCAGCCTAAAATGATATACTTGCCCTTGAATATTTTGTGAAGGTCTCTAAACAGCGCGTTTATTTTTATACACGAAAATATTTGAGCAAACACACTGAATAAACTTTTCAACCAACTTCATTAGCTCAGCCTAAAATGTTATACTTGCCCTTAAATATTTTGTGAAGGTCTCTAAACAGCGCGTTTATTTTTATACACGAAAATATTTGAGCAAACACACTGAATAAACTTTTCAACCAACTTCATTAGCTCAGCCTAAAATGATATACTTGCCCTTGAATATTTTGTGAAGGTCTCTAAACAGCGCGTTTATTTTTATACACGAAAATATTTGAGCAAACACACTGAATAAACTTTTCAACCAACTTCATTAGCTCGGCCTAAAATGTTATACTTGCCCTTGAATATTTTGTGAAGGTCTCTAAACAGCGCGTTTATTTTTATACACGAAAATATTTGAGCAAACACACTGAATAAACTTTTCAACCAACTTCATTAGCTCGGCCTAAAATGTTATACTTGCCCTTGAATATTTTGTGAAGGTCTCTAAACAGCGCGTTTATTTTTATACACGAAAATATTTGAGCAAACACACTGAATAAATTTTTCAACCAACTTCATTAGCTCGGCCTAAAATGTTATACTTGCCCTTGAATATTTTGTGAAGGTCTCTAAACAGCGCGTTTATTTTTATACACGAAAATATTTGAGCAAACACACTGAATAAACTTTTCAACCAACTTCATTAGCTCGGCCTAAAATGTTATACTTGCCCTTGAATATTTTGTGAAGGTCTCTAAACAGCGCGTTTATTTTTATACACGAAAATATTTGAGCAAACACACTGAATAAATTTTTCAACCAACTTCATTAGCTCGGCCTAAAATGTTATACTTGCCCTTGAATATTTTGTGAAGGTCTCTAAACAGCGCGTTTATTTTTATACACGAAAATATTTGAGCAAACACACTGAATAAATTTTCCAACCAACTTCATTAGCTCGGCCTAAAATGTTATACTTGCCCTTGAATATTTTGTGAAGGTCTCTAAACAGCGCGTTTATTTTTATACACGAAAATATTTGAGCAAACACACTGAATAAACTTTTCAACCAACTTCATTAGCTCAGCCTAAAATGTTATACTTGCCCTTGAATATTTTGTGAAGGTCTCTAAACAGAGCATTTATTTTTATACACGAAAATATTTGAGCAAACACACTGAATAAACTTTTCAACCAACTTCATTAGCTCAGCCTAAAATGTTATACTTGCCCTTGAATATTTTGTGAAGGTCTCTAAACAGCGCGTTTATTTTTATACACGAAAATATTTGAGCAAACACACTGAATAAACTTTTCAACCAACTTCATTAGCTCAGCCTAAAATGTTATACTTGCCCTTGAATATTTTGTGAAGGTCTCTAAACAGAGCATTTATTTTTATACACGAAAATATTTGAGCAAACACACTGAATAAATTTTCCAACCAACTTCATTAGCTCAGCCTAAAATGATATACTTGCCCTTGAATATTTTGTGAAGGTCTCTAAACAGCGCGTTTATTTTTATACACGAAAATATTTGAGCAAACACACTGAATAAACTTTTCAACCAACTTCATTAGCTCAGCCTAAAATGTTATACTTGCCCTTGAATATTTTGTGAAGGTCTCTAAACAGCGCGTTTATTTTTATACATGAAAATATTTGAGCAAACACACTGAATAAATTTTTCAACCAACTTCATTAGCTCGGCCTAAAAGTTATACTTGCCCTTGAATATTTTGTGAAGGTCTCTAAACAGCGCGTTTATTTTTATACACGAAAATATTTGAGCAAACACACTGAATAAATTTTCCAACCAACTTCATTAGCTCAGCCTAAAATGATATACTTGCCCTTGAATATTTTGTGAAGGTCTCTAAACAGCGCGTTTATTTTTATACACGAAAATATTTGAGCAAACACACTGAATAAACTTTCCAACCAACTTCATTAGCTCAGCGTAAAACGTTATACTTGCCCTTGAATATTTTGTGAAGGTCTCTAAACAGAGCATTTATTTTTATACACGAAAATATTTGAGCAAACACACTGAATAAATTTTCCAACCAACTTCATTAGCTCAGCCTAAAATGATATACTTGCCCTTGAATATTTTGTGAAGGTCTCTAAACAGCGCGTTTATTTTTATACACGAAAATATTTGAGCAAACACACTGAATAAACTTTTCAACCAACTTCATTAGCTCAGCCTAAAATGTTATACTTGCCCTTAAATATTTTGTGAAGGTCTCTAAACAGCGCGTTTATTTTTATACACGAAAATATTTGAGCAAACACACTGAATAAACTTTTCAACCAACTTCATTAGCTCAGCCTAAAATGATATACTTGCCCTTGAATATTTTGTGAAGGTCTCTAAACAGCGCGTTTATTTTTATACACGAAAATATTTGAGCAAACACACTGAATAAACTTTTCAACCAACTTCATTAGCTCAGCCTAAAATGTTATACTTGCCCTTGAATATTTTGTGAAGGTCTCTAAACAGCGCGTTTATTTTTATACATGAAAATATTTGAGCAAACACACTGAATAAATTTTTCAACCAACTTCATTAGCTCAGCCTAAAATGTTATACTTGCCCTTGAATATTTTGTGAAGGTCTCTAAACAGCGCGTTTATTTTTATACACGAAAATATTTGAGCCAACACACTGAATAAACTTTTCAACCAACTTCATTAGCTCAGCCTAAAATGTTATACTTGCCCTTGAATATTTTGTGAAGGTCTCTAAACAGCGCGTTTATTTTTATACACGAAAATATTTGAGCAAACACACTGAATAAACTTTCCAACCAACTTCATTAGCTCAGCGTAAAACGTTATACTTGCCCTTGAATATTTTGTGAAGGTCTCTAAACAGCGCGTTTATTTTTATACACGAAAATATTTGAGCAAACACACTGAATAAACTTTTCAACCAACTTCATTAACTCAGCCTAAAATGTTATACTTGCCCTTGAATATTTTGTGAAGGTCTTTAAACAGCGCGTTTATTTTTATACACGAAAATATTTGAGCAAACACACTGAATAAACTTTTCAACCAACTTCATTTGCTCAGCCTAAAACGTTATACTTGCCCTTGAATATTTTGTGAAGGTCTCTGAAGTCATTTACAAAAAATTTGCTTGTGCAAATAATTTTTTTTACTAAAAACTAATATTAGAAGTATTTAGTAATAATTTACACTTGTAAAAATAGAGAAGTGTATTGATAAAGAATTGATTAAAATGAATATAAAAGGCGGGTTTTTAGGCGGCATTTAGTTAGTTTTCATCTTTTCGTAAACTAAAGAAAAAATGGATCTTTTAGTTTGCTTGATTTTAATTGTGTCAGTACTGAACATCAATGCTTCAACCGAAGATGATCTAAATCGGGAAACTATAAATCATACTATTGCAAATTTAACTCACAATTATCCACGGGAGTTAAAGATTACACTTACGAAGCATAGGGAATCAATTACTAAAGCAATGATAGCTTTTGAAGTAATTATGGAAAATATTACCATATATAAAGATAAAAACAATCATACAGATGCCAAAGACGCCTTTGGAAAATTCATCAATTTTTATAAAGAATTTCGATCATTTAAGACGGAAGTCCAAACTGCACCTTGGCCTACTGAGGTAGATATAGAAGCAATTAATACCACTATAAAAGGTATGGTCGAGCTTTTAAAGAAAGTTTCATGCGAAAATTGTCGAAAGACCACTGTAAATATTTTGAAGCAAAACCCCTTGCAAAAGTGGGTAGTGTACCCAGAAGAACTTGCCACCGAAAAAGCTAAAAATTTATTAGATGTAGCGGAAAAGCTTAGTGCTATTTCGGGATTTTCAGGTCCTTTTGAAATTGGTACGACGGCTGTTAAGGACGAGTTTAATGCTTTTAAGAACAGTGTTGAAAGTTTCTCTAGACGCCAATATTATAACATATTAAGGACCTTAACAGAAATTCAATTCCAGTTAAGTCTACAGGACACATAATTATTGATTATAAAGAAATTTGTATTTTTCTTTAAGTTAGTAAAAAAAAATTGCCAAATATAAACAATTATTATGTCATACTAAAAAAACGTTTTTGAAAATTTTCTAGCAGTGGCTTAAGGCGCTAACAATTTTTTTATAATTCCTCTATAATTAACCTTTATATTTTTTTTTTTGTCATTTATAATTTGAGAAGACAAAGAAGAAAAGTTTTATTTAAAAATTATAAACGAATTGTGGAATGTAGGATTACCATTGTGTTGTATAGTAAATTACGATCAAAATTAATTCAATATTCCTTCTCCCTATGGGGAGATCTCCTATGTACATTCTTCAGAACGGAAAATAGGACTAGAACATCAATGGACAAGAGTTACTTTTCAATCATAACGGCTATTAACTCGAAAAAAACCAAAAGATTTTTTTCTGCTTGAAAAAAAGAGCTATAATGTCTGTATGTGCTGTTGATGAACTTTGGACTTTTTCATCATAATTACATAAGAATTAATATATGAAGGATACATTGTGGAATATTTTCACTTTTAAGATGTAGATGAATTTCATTTGTAAAATTTTTATAAGTATAATTATTTTAGTTCTATTTATTAGTTTAATCTTGGTATAGCGGTAAAACATCTGACTGTAAGATATCGTTTTATCAGTGCTAAAAGGAGAATATATACTCTTCAAATGGTATCATACGTAATGTAGTTTAGGCGTAATATTTTTGGATTATATATCAAGGTCCCTTTTAATTTTCAGGTAACTTGACTAAAACTACCTTTACCTAAGGGGTTCTTCTGGTTTAGAAATTTGACAAAATCAATTTGGTTTTTGCTTATTTTCATAACTTAACTCCTTACAAAAATGTTCTCAAGAGGATTTTTCCAAATTCAAATAATTTTCAGAGTTATAGCTTATTTTGTGACACACTTAGTGCTAAGTTCAGTTCAGTCTTTAAAACTTTAAACGAATTTTTCTCGAAACTACTTTTTGCGAAATGGTGTCCACGATATCTCAAGTTTTACTCAACCGATCTACTTGATATTTGGCACAGAGATTTTTTAAAAATCAGGCACAACAAAGAGTTTTTCAGGAAAAAACGTAACTTTTATTTTAAACTGCCTCAATTTTGTGAAAAAAACTTTTTTTAAAAAAGAACTTTTTGTAGTGCCATAACTACATTCTTCTAGTTGAATAATCAAGAAAGATTTTTTTCTTCAGATTACTGGAGAGGCTAGAATCGTGCACACCAGGACACAACCTCTTTTCAAGAGCCCCCACTTTGCCGGCATGTAGTATTTTCAATTTTGATTTTTTTTTAATATTAATAGTTTTTTATATTCTCAATACATCAATAAGCAAAAAACAAAAAAATTTTTTTAATTAAATTAATTGGTTCTTTTTTATGTCGTCCGAAAAAAAAACCCAAAATTCAAGCGTCTAAACCAGAAGACCCCTTTAAAGAAATCTAATAAAGCATAAATGACAACTTGATTATGGGATGATTTGAGTCTCGAATTAATATAATAAGCAATATAATTTAAGCCTTTGTTAAGCTAGCAAAACAAACCCTTTTTTTCGAAAAAATAATTACATTGAAATAAAAATATAGTATATTTATTTCCTTGTTCAAAAGATGAAGAACTAACAAAGAGCAAAGAGCAAATTGATGAACTTCGTTTACTTAAAATATTATGTGAAGTGGTGAAGGTAAATGCAGAATAAAATACTAGAATCAATTTATTGTCTCTTTCTTTTTTTATTCTCATAGTGTTATTACATTCAGATTAAAATAGTTTAATTAATTAGAAATATAATTATATTTGTTATTTATAATAAATCCTAGCACAGTGTAATTTTTAATTAGAGCAAAATTATGCACAAATAGTACAAAAAAAATAATAATTTCTTTGATATTTTTATTTTATATTGAAAACCATGAAGTCATTAGCTAAATTTTCGTTTTAAAGAAAAATGTTAATAGTTTTTTTTGTGTATCAAATCATAATTAATAAAATTAGAACGTAAATAATTCCAAACTTAGAGCATGTAAAATAATTAGTTTAATTTCTATTATATGCTAACCAAACAAGGAGCTCGTCTTTTAATATTTTCTTTAGTAGAAATTATACATAATTTTTTAATATGTTCTAAAATTTTTTTTTTTTGAATCGAAGAAGTTCACTTTTTGATATTCAGCGTTCAGTAATGTACTCTAAAACTTGCTTTGGAGATTGTTGTGTGAATAATTCAAAACAGAAATTGTAAACATAACCGCTCTTAAGTACAAAAATGGCTTTAATGGCAATAAAATTGATTGTGTTTTTTATTTAACACTTTGACGGCCTCACCTTTGATAAAAAAGCTTTGAACTTGTCGCCGGTACATATTGAGGAAAACTACTGCCTGCCGCCGGCACTTTTTACAAGCTTTATTAAAATTAATTAATGAGGCAGACATAATTATTATTTAAAAAGTTCAAATCCTTACTTATTTCAATGTTATTCAAGAAGTTTTTATTAAAATTAATATTTCACTTTAGTATGATAGTTTTCAAAACATTGAAATTAGATCCAACAAATGACAATGCGAATGTTTATTTCCCAAGATAATCAATAAAAACAAATATCACAATAAATAAATGTGAACTGATAATCGTTAATCAAGCAAAGCCACAAGATTCAGGCCGACAATCGCCAGAAATTTAAATCACATAAACGTGATGCCAGCTGACAACGACCAGAAAAATTAAGTCACATAAATGTGACTCCAGCGATTAAAGTGTTAAGCTGTGTAGTATTATATCCTATCCTATTTTTTGTTATTCAACTGATTAGAAAAAATTATCATAGCCATTGGAGGTCACTGCAGTCAACTTTTTAACAAAAACCTTAAATGAAATTGTTGAAGCAAAATGTTATACAATTTGATCCAGGCGCAAGTTATATGTCCACACGTGCATATATAACATTAGTATTAGAGGTTAACAATCTTTTCCTTAATATGTGTTACTTAGCATCATTTTCTATATCTGAGAAGATTTCTTCAACTTTTTGTATAATAATAGTAAAAAAATAAATAAATGAGAAAATAAAATAATATTTCAGGTTTTAGAAATAATAATGAAATAAAATTAATACTTTGGTTATTACAGGGTTGCTTCCCTTCGAAATTGATGCCATTATTATATCATCTTCTGTGTAAACGTACCTAATGAGACTATTTATCTGCAGCTCAATGACTTCTTTAGTCTTTGAAATTGTAAGAGAAAAGGTTGATGGGCTATGTAAGACTTTAAAGTTCCACACTGTTCTGGTCCATGAATTCTAATATTTTAGAAGTACACCAAGGTTAATTATCATCCTTCGTGTGGATAAAAAATATCGGTATAGCCAACTTAATATCGAGCGAACCTTCAATCATTCCACGATGACAAATTTTGCCACTTGTACACTTCCAATGAATACATTGGCTTCCATAGACATATTAAGAATATCCACAGATCCATAGAGTGAAGCTTTATGTGTACAAATTTTTCCTCTTTAGCTACTTATTTGAGCTTATAAAGTAAATTTCTTTATTTTTATTTAAGGGTGGGGGGGCGATTATAAGGGATACATTTTTTCAAAAATCGCAATTTTTTATGACAATTCCTGTTTGTACAATATTTTAAGAATATTGTATCCAAATTTCAATAGAATCAGTTCAAAATTCTCGTAGTTAAGTCTTTCATCTTCTTGCACATTTTTCGGAGTTTAAAACTTTAAACACTTTTTTCTCGAGAGGATGTTTTAAGTTGAAAAACTATTCTACCAACGTTGCTTCTTTTTCTTTTCTGTTTTTTTGTTGGTACCATTTAAAGTGTTAAAAAATGACAAAATGTTGAAATTTTCCTTAAAAATCACTGTTTTGACTTCAAATGAACACAAAAAATATTAAACAAGAAAATCAATTTAAAAAATGTGATTGAAGGGAGAAAAAACTTATGTTTTAACGAAATAAATTTATTTTTCTGATTTCCGATAAATCTAGGCTGAGATAATTGTTATCACCGTAAATTGACTTTTTTAAAAGATGACTTGGGAAATATTTTTATACAAAAATTTTTAAAGAATGTTCTTGAAAGGTTATTCAATAACTTTCAAAATATTTAATTATATTGGCTCAAACCATATCTCTGGAAAGAATTTGTAAAAAACAGAGTTTTTTCAGCCATCATCCCTTTTTGTTTCGGAACACGATTTATCTTAACAAAAATTTATTTGAAAAAAACCAAAAAAAATTCACTTAATAATATCATAATACAATTCTGAAGATTGTTGCTTTTACGAGTATAATTGTTAAATAAAATTGATTGTAAATAATTTTAAATATTGAAATAGTTTAAAATTTTCAATACAAGCTAATAATAAGTACAGTAATTACTGATTATTAAATTGAAATCATCAAAATCACTGTATTTAATAACTAGAAAGCTTTATTTTTAATCGCTACAAATCAAATACAAAAAGATTTAGAAAAAAATTTTAATAAAATCAATTTTTTAAATTATTATCTATTAAATTTATTTCAGATTTTGATGAGTCTCAATCATATAATCCCGATTGGAGTGAAAAGGTAAATATTATTTTAAAAAATTAAATAAAATATACATTAATTATTAAACCAATTTTAGTCAAACATAAATAATCAATGGCATGAACAGTTTGCACAATGGAATTTGAATACACAAAAACAATAAAGCTGACCGACAGAGTTAAGTATTTTACTTAGGTATTAAGTGAATCCACTAAAACCAAAGCTGTTTAGCTAAAAACAAAAAATATATATAAATAAATATTATAAAGACAATTTTTAACGTTTTATAATACAAATAATGAAAATTTTAATTATAATTATCTATAGCAATCCATTTTAACTTAAATATTACTTAGTTAAGCTGAAATAAAAATTTAAATATATATTATTTTTAATTTAATGAAATTTAGAATTAGTATTAATTAAATTTTTAAAACATAACCATTCCAAGTATTTATGTAAAAAAATTTCTGTTAAGTTTTTAAATTTTATAGTGAAGAAATTTGAACATATATATATATATATATCTCAGAGAAATCCAATACAATAAAATGAAATAAATTTGACGTCTGTTTAATGTAAATAGCTAAATTCCCCGAAAAAAAGGATTAACTATATTTTATTGTAATCATTTTACAAATTATTATTGTATCTTATTTCAATACATATGCTACAAGCTTGATTTAATTATGATTAAGCATATTAAAAAATTATGAAAAAAAATTCACATATTACATTTTAAAAAATTACTTAATCAGTAATCTAAATTTTATAAAATTCATTCAAAATTTTTCACTATAAAATAAACAAATATTTAGTGTTAAAAAAATTAAAAATTTAGTGTTTGTTTTTGCTTTTGTTTTTCTTACATTTATCCTTAAAACTTTTTAAATTACATTCCTTATTAGGAATTTCTGTTAACATTTTAAAAATTAATTATGTGATACTTAATTTGAAATTTATTTTAAAATCTTAACAATTACACGCTTTTATATAAATAAAAAAGAAAAAAAAAACAGATTAGCAGAAAAAAGACTGTAAAATTTTTAATTAAAATATAACAAACAAAAAAATAATAAACGAAAATTATGCAAATATATTAAAATTTTGCTTATAAAATTTATACGCATTTAGCTGTTATTTAAAACTAATTTTAAATAAATGTAATTTATAATCCTTAAAACAATATTTATAAAATGTGTTTATATATAAATTATATTAGGAAAATGCTTTTAATATTTAAAAAAAAAAAATAATACTAATGTTATTTACATTTAATACAACGTAAATATTGCTATAAATATATATTTATTACATCATAAAAACAATTTTTTTTGTTAATATTAAAGATATTACCTGAATTTACTTCATTAAATAACTAAGCATAAGATCTGGTATAATTATATTATTTCATAAAAAAAACACTTAGATCCTAGGTTGGCTATAAAATAACAATCTGTTTTCTCTATAAATTATAGCCATTAGCGAATCTGTTACCTACAAATGAGGATAGCTGCTTCTAATTTAATAAAAGTCATGGTTTTTATTTAAGCAACTTTCTATTGTGTATCTTAAAATATTTCACATAGTCAAGTGTCGATATTTTAAATTTAAATTGAAGAAGTCATGCAAGTATTTGAAGTCTCTTGAAGTTGCTTTGATTTGAACGACTTCATATATTTGAATTACTTTAATAAATTAGAGTAATTTTCATCCATTTAAGCTATGGTCCTTATAGAAATGAATTCAACCGACTATTGATCTTTAAACTTATTGATGCTGTACAAAGAGAAAAAATCCCTAATCATTTAAATTCTTACTAATTGTATGAAATATAAAATATTTTTTATGACACAGCCTTATGGCCTATTCACATCGCAGTGTTTACCCTATCGCTACATTTTCTAACTGTAAATTTCTTAAAACAGGATACTGTCTTTTTATTCATTCCTATAAGTCAAATAATTGTTTCTAACGAGATCATTCTTCTTTAAACATTCTTGAAGGAATAGACAGTATACTAACTAATGTAATTTAATGTGGGAAAATGCAGCGACAGAGAAAATGATTCTTTGTAAATGGTCCTTTGTATGAAATTTATTTATATTCTAAGCTTAGATGGGTAAAATTGATAAAAGTTTGAAGTAAAAGTGTAAACTAATTTCTACTAGGATCATAGACTTATATAAGGACAAATTCGTTCACATAGTAACTAGTTTTCGTCTATAGCCTTCTTCAAAAGTATATTGCGTATAAATAATTTATATAAACTGTATGCATTACCTTTAAATATATTACAAGAATAATTTGTTTACTTCTAAAACTAAAAACACAAATACCATGCAAGTGTTAAGGCTTATTTCTTATAGCTTAAGTAATGAATAGTTATTAAGGAAATAGTATAAACTTAACAATTTTCTTCTTATTTTCGGTCATATAAAAATTTCTGTGTCCTCTGAATCAACATACTCAATGGGTATAGATAAAATTTCAATTGTCGGATCAAGTAAATTGTTGCACTTCGAAAACTTTCTTCTTTCCCTCAAAGGCCTAAAATTTTAAAAAGCAATAAATATTCGTTATTCAATGTATATAAATCTAATTTTAAATGATTCAACAAATAACCACAGTAAATAATGTTGTCATTTATTCATTATGAGACGAATTAAGCCCAGTGATGTATAAAATATTCAACAACTAAGCCTGATTCATCTTACAATAAACATTTCAACTATAACTTAAAAAAAACAAAAAGTATTTAATATAATAGAAAAATACATATATAATTACTTATACCTTTTCCAGAAAATAACAAAATAGTTTTAGCTTTGTTATATTTAATATTGTGAGCCAAATCATTATCCAGTGATGGAAATTAATAATTACATCAACTGAAAAAGATTTGTCTAACAATAAAAAATAAAGCATTATTTTTTATTTATTTATTTTTTTAAATTTCAATATAATTATGATAAATTTTTTACTTTGCTTATAAGAGACGGTTTTTGCCCAGTGATGATTAATATAAAACATCTCCCAGGAAAAATACGTCTCCCAAAAGCAAGGAATTAAATAATTTTTTGTTGTATTTATTTAAAGAAAAATATATAAAATTTGTAATATTTTAAAATAGTCTTGCCTGTTTTTTTCTTTTTTGGAAAAATAATAAATGTTGTTGTTTAGTCTAATTAAGTATAAAGTACAACCACTGTGATATGAAAGTTAAATATTTATACATATCCCAATGATCGTTCCTTTCACTGTATTAGAAAATATTTTTAATAATATTCAACAATAAAAAAAAAAAAAATTTAAAAATTTCTTAGTATAAATCTGTTGAAAAATATTTTCTGAATTTGATTAAAATTTAATAATAATCAAAACTTCTGACTTAAAAATTGTTAATAAATCAAATTTTAATTATCTTTGAATAACAAAAACAAATTTGTACCTATAATAAAATAAACAAAACAAATATATAAATAATATGATGCATTCTTTCACTGTTATATAAGTTACAACCACTGTGATATATAGATTAAAAACATAAATCAAAGTGATCGTTCCTTTATTTACAGTGAAAATATAAATTTACAATAACAACAAAATAAATTTAAAAAAAAAAGTAATTCACTTAATATATTTTTTGTGTCTTCACATTTAACTTCAATGATGTCCAAGCTTTATGATGTCCAATATCACCAAAAGCTAGGGCACCAAAGAAATTAACTGTTACTCAAATTTCATAAATTATATATATCACATTATCGAAAACTCATACAATTTATTTTTTTTTAAAAAAAAAACAAAAATTTCTCAGAAAAAATTTGATATATTCCACTCACAGACCACAGCTGGCTACTACTCATAAATAAATTCTTTATGGCTAACAGTTCCATTTAAATAATTCAAATTCATATTAAAAAATATGTTTAAAACATTTAAAAAGTAAATAAATTAAATTCTATAAACTTTTGAATTTTTCACAAAGAACACATTTATTTTTTAAGCTTTATAAACAAAACACAAATAAAAAAACTTAACACATTTTCAATTATACTCTTAAAAACCAAACGACTACTATTTAACTTGATTTATTTAAAAATTTAAAAAAAAAAAAAATTAATAATAAAATTAAAAATTATATTTTTCAGCAAATCGATAAACCGAACAGACTCTCAGAACTATTTCAAATGACCTGAAATGCATTTTTCTGCTTAGTTTTATAGACAAAAAATTCCATGAAGGAGGTATTAATTTTGCAATTATTGGTTTTAAAATGAAAGACTGTCGTCAGTTAATGGCAATAATATCTACCTGACTAAATAAAAATTTTCTAGAAGAAGTGGAAATATATGTTTAAGAAGTTTATACCTAAAAGTTACAAAATGTCACCACCTCCCCTAAATGTTAATCTGTTTGTAATTATAACATTCAAGGAATTTGAAATAAATAAATTTAAAAAGAAATAATAATGAACAAATGTTTCTAGCAATAATAATGTTGCTTGCAATATGATGTCATTATTTTTGATTGTGATAAAGTTTGTTGTTTCGATTTAAAAGTGTCTCCTTTTCATTGAAACTGTTTTATTATAGTTTTTAGTTTTTTTCTCAACTGAAATTAAGTTTGAAATATTTTTTAGGATGTTAAGATCAGCTTGGACGAATCTGGTTTTAAATAAAATATTTATTAGATGTTAGGATGAGTTGGGATAGATCTTATATTTTATCCCAAAAATCATGTTAAAGTAATGCAATAATTAGATTAAATAGTGGAGTCTTTAAAGGCTTACCCTTCGGTGTAGAATGGGAATTTTTTAAAACTTAATTATTATCAAATGCTACATAGGTTTGAAAATTTTGAATTTATTAACTAAAAGTTTTAAATTATTAAGAATAATACTAACTCCCCGAGAACCTTGGAAAGTTGTCAATGCCTGGTGCCGACAGCCGTACATAACGTTTTTCATGAAATTCTATTTCTGAAATCGTTCGTGATGATTTCTTAAAATATAATGAACCTTTTTTTCAAGTTTTACACACTTCTTTAATATAAAATTAAATTATGCATAAACAAGCACAAAAATCTAAGAATTCAAAAGTTGATAACCTCCGGATAGAGATATAAAATGCATGGATTTTTATATAACCAAATACTACTGTATTTGTCAGAGGTTGGCAAACTACAATTTAGAGCCATATGCACCTCTTGAGTTTAACCAAGGCTTTTATAATTTATTAAGTTAAATTTTGAACCGTTGTATAAGTTGAAAAACATGCAATACTAAGGAGGAGGGCAAAGCAAGTATCAAAAATTAAAATTGATAGAAGTATTGAAGGATTTTGACCTGAGTCAACGAACTTCAATCGGTTTAAGGACGTTTTTAGCAACAGCCTTCTTATTCTAATTAAATTAATAAAAATTCATCTTCTCAAGAATTTGATTCTAAAAAGAAATTTCACTGTTTGCCGAACCTTACAATAAGTAATATAATTTTTTTGAATGATAGAATGATAAATCAAAAGGTATATTTTTAATAACTAAAAAACAAAGTTTCCTTGAAGCTTTAATGATATTTATTTAGTGAATATTTGGCATATAACTCTATTATTTAGTTAAAAGTTATGTATTTTTGGATTTTACGTCCATTTCTAAGTCCTAAATATTCTAATATAACTTGCCAAAAATTAAATTTAAAAATGCCATCCCTATGTCTAATGTCTATGAACCATGTAGGTTAAAACCTCTGAAAGTTCCACTATGCAAAAAAAATTTTTCGAATCCGTTTTAATTCATATTACCAAAATTATTTTTTTTCTTTTTCATGTCCGCTTTTTGTACAAACATTTTCTACATTGCTTATTTCAATTCATCAGAAGCGTTTTAATAGTAATTTTAATAATAATTTTAAAAGGAAATATCTAAAGGATACAAATAAGTAAAAAATAATTTAATACTAATCCTTTTTTTAACAAAATTGATGATGCTAATTTAAGGTATGTTCATAAATACAATTTAAATTTGATTTTCGAAGTAACTCTGACTGTTAGACTTTTATTAAATGAGCCCAAACGACTATAGTTGTTTCTATTTTTATATATTTTAGTAATAAAACATTAGTTCTATTTTTATTTAGAACATTTAATCAAACAGCTGATAAGTAAATTTTTATTTTTAACACCTTTTGTTTTATACAAAAATTGATTTTTATTTACTAAATTATAAAAGTATATTTTCAATTTACTATTCCAAACAAAGAATATATTTTAACACATACAACAAGGACTTTCATGTATTACCAAATGATTAAAAGAGGAATTTTCAACATTTTAAAAATATTTATCAAAAAAAAAAAAAAAGAAGAAGGCAAACACCAAATTTCTTATCTAAAACAAAAATTTGTAACCACCTCACTCAACAGCATTCTTAATTTTTAGTCAAGGTAAATGATTTTTAGGTAGAAATCTGTTACACACTATATCATAAATGCCCTTCAGCTGTTATTACTTAGCAAACATATTTCTTGCAATCATAAAACATATGCAGGGACAACTTTCTCTGGAATTTTAGTTTAAGCAATTTTACCTTTATATTACTTTGATTGCACTTTAGCAACTAAAACTATATTAGCGAGAGAAAATTTCCAGGTAATTAATTAGTAAATTGCCGACAGGACAAGGTGGGTATATATAGTATATATATAACATACAAATAATTTAGTTTTCTTACTAAAAATCATAAATGTTAAATTTTGTATTATTCTAATTGTAAGTTTTGATTTTTCTTTGCTAAAGTACCATTTCTAAGAAAAATTTACAATAAGATATTAGTTTATTTATCTATGTGAATAACTTATGTACTTTATTTTCTACCATAATTTCTTCATATTAAATACTTAGGATTAGTAAAATGTTAATTAGTTTCTAGCTTATTCCTAAGTTAGGATAATTAAAGCCCTTCAGTTTTGTATGATGTTATATTTTATTACTGATATTAGTGGTATAAGAGTTACTATAATTTGTTTCTAATCTTTCTTAATAACTTGAGGGAGGATCCCTGAAAGCAATCATACGAGTTTAAAGTGAAGTTATATAGTTAAGATTTTCAAGCAAAATATAATAAACACTCAAGAGCCAATGGTCTTTTGTACATTTTTTTTTTTAAATAAATTTCTTGATATATTTCTACTCGATAAAATTTCATACTATTTAATTATATTGAAATAATTTTATATATAGTTTTAAAATATGGAAATTTATTGTAAAATTTGAAATTTTTAAGTTTCTATCATTTTTATATTATGAAATTCTTTATTTAAAAAATTAAATCAAATATTTTATATTTAATTATTAAAATTAAGTTAATAAAAACATATTTTATGGGTGTTGAGCTCTAATCCTTTATTGAAAAATAATTCAAACAAATTATTACATAGATCATACAAGTTTAAGTTAAGATTACATTAATTTTAAAAGTAAGAAACAAAAAAAAAAATGTATAACTGCTAATAATTACTTATGAAAAAATTTTTTTGTTTTGCTTTTTACTGGCAAATAAGTAAAAATATTAAATCATTTTTCTTTTCTTTTTTTTTTAAGTTATTTTATGTATTTTTAGTATCATGAAGTACAAAATTTATTTAACTAGACCCTGATTTTATGAATAAAATTAATTATAAAAAATAAAATAAAATGTATCTTAAAAACAAAAAAGAAAGTGTATGACATAAACTTGAATGGTTAAGCATAAAACATGTATTAAATTATTTTAACCTTTTTATAAAAATACAAAAGGTTAGACAAAAATAATAAAAGGGTCAAAAATAATGTTTTGAAATATCTCCATATTTGTTGAAAAATACATTTATTTTAAGAAAGATATCTACTTCAAAAGAATTAATATTCTTTTCAATGATATATAAAAATGAATTAAACTTGAAACTTGTATTTTCAATAGAAATTTATTTGAAAAAGTAATTATACCCAAATAATATAATCATTTTTATGATTGCCGCTGCAAAAATCAATCTATTAAAATCTAGTTTAATAGAATTCGAAGAAATTTTATATTTCACCCATATTTCATTTATCTTCTTTTTTTTTTTTGCTAGAGTCTAAGTTTTTGATGTAATTTCAATAAACAAAAAGATTCCAAAAAAAAAAAACAAAAAAGAAAAAGGAAGTAAATTATTGCCAAAACACAAAAATTGATGAACATCTGTGGAAGACAGTACCTTTAGGCTGTTTAGATTTTTATAATTAAAATAAAGAAATTAATTAAAATTAAAATTAAAAAAAAAAAAGAAAAAATTTAATTTAGAAATATTGAATTCAATTCACAATGTATCTATAGATTACTGATTGTTTAGCTAAAATTAATAAAATTACACAATTATTATAGACATTATTTTTGAAATTAATTTTTTTTGTAACTAGAAAATGCTTTTTAATAATAAATGTTTGATTTTCTGTTGATATAATAAAAATAAAAAAAAACGAAGAAATTGTTGTTTATATTAAAGTTAGAAAAATTAATAACTAATTAATTAAACTAAATTTTGTACATTAACCTATTTCTTTTTGTTATTTACATACACAAAAAATAAAAACCAGGGTCAAATATATTGTGGGGAATAATATTAATATATTTTTAAATAGGTTTATCGTTTCATTTAATTTCTTTTTATTTTCTATACATAGCAAAGTATAGAATGAATTTTAAATATTTACAGAAACATAAAAATCAGTAAATTCTATAATTATCTAAATTATTAAATATGTATATATATAAATATACATATAT
Organism: Acrocera orbiculus; assembly: GCA_947359355.1. Taxonomy (NCBI): domain Eukaryota; kingdom Metazoa; phylum Arthropoda; class Insecta; order Diptera; family Acroceridae; genus Acrocera; species Acrocera orbiculus. The sequence continues at coordinate 8,725,962 of OX375758.1, forward strand.
AAAAAAAACATAAATTTCTCTTATTATTATTTTCATTTCCATATTGGATAAAAATTCTCATCTCGCTAAGAGAATTGTGTATAAGTAAATTGTTTTTTTTTTTCTTTTTACTGGAATAAACTAGTAATAATTTTATCAAATAATTTAGTTTACTGACAACATATAAAATAGATTTGTACTTTTTTCTATGGTTATTTTTGAAAATAAGAAATTGTCATAAAATAAACAATAAAATCGTTTTATAAATTAAATTAGATATCTTCACTGTCACAACTTTAATTGGATTATGGATGTTCTCAAATAAAAATTAAATTAAATAAAAATAGATTAAAAAAATTCTTTTTTTCCTGCTTTTTTTTTGTTTATATGTCAATAATATTTAATTTGTGTTTTCAATTTTCCTGTATGTTGTCAAAATTTGTTGATGGTTTACGCTAAAAAATATAAACAATAGCATTAAATAAGTTATTTAGTTATATAATTTAAATAATAAAAATAAATAATAATCATTTCTTTATTAAGAAATAGTATGAGCACATAGTGCAACTAAATTCCCAAAAATTTCATGCTTAAATTTTTACTAATACTTTAATGTCTTTATTTTACCCACATTAGAAAGAGTATAAAATTTGTCAAAAATTCTGACATGTACTTCTTTTTGAAAATTCAAAAAGTTATTAAATTAAATTTGGTTTTTTATTAATATAAATGAACTTATGTTCATTTTTGCCTTTATTGAGCTTCAAAAAATGAGTGACTAAAAGAGTAAAACAAACATATGACAAACTCTTTTGCTATACAGCATTAAACTTTTTGAGAACGTTCTGTTAACTTTGTTAACAATTTTTGATATTATTTTTAAATAATATAAATCGTAATATTAAAAACCATTCTATACTGTAGCCATTCAAATGTCAAAAATGATACCACAAAATATTAAACTAGTACATTTCACTAATAGTAATATCCCATCCTCATACATGTGGAAAAAAGCTAAATGTAATTTTGATCGATTCAATATTTAATTAAGATTTAATAAAGTTTGTTTGTATTTTAATAATTCTATGCAAATAAATTGACTTAACCATAATTTGAATTAGACATAAATTACCTCTAAACTTTTGAAAAAAAATGGCTATAGTTTGGGTAAAATCAACCTTAAAATGAGTATACCTAATTCATACCCTTCAAGTTACTACTCAAGATTTAGAAAAACCATTTTCCTTAGATTTAAATTAATAATTATTTAAAGTATATTTGCCTGCCTCTACGTGACTCTATTATATAAAAATTAAATGTTTTAAAAATTAATAAAACTTACAAGTTTATTACATTTAAAATAGTTTCTTTTTCCTCATTATCCTTATCAATTTAATTTTCAGATTTTTGTCACGAGCATGCAACTTCAGTTGCTGTTGTTGTTGGTGTTGTTGAATTTGAAATAATATTATCATCCATTTCATTATCTTTTTTTTCATTTATTTCAATCATTTGATGTTCATTTGATGATATAACTGTTATAGTACTTGATGATGATATTTGTGCTGTAGGGGATGATGGTGATTTTACTGTTGTTGTAGGACTATTTGATGAATATGTTGTTGTTTCTTGTGGTGAAGAATTTATGGTTGATGTTGAACTTATATTTGGTGTTGAACCTACCATTGAATCATCATGATTTGATGATTCACTATTATTCATTGATGTATTTGAATTTTCTTCATTCTAGGAATTAAAAGAATTAAACACAACAACAAAAACAAAAAGAATAAAAAATTATTTATATTTTTTTTAAATGAATAATAAAATTATTAAAAGTAATTATTATATAAAACAAAATATATTTTGTCAAAAGTTTTAATTACAAAATTTCACCTACTGAAGTAATTAGCAATGAAAATATTTTTATTTTACTTAAAACTGTGATAATTTACCAACTAAATTTCATCATGAATTTTAACAAAATAATATAAAAAAAATCTCCAAGAGCATAAAATTAATAAAAGAAACTATGAAAAACTGTTGGAAGTATCATAGCACAATGAGAAATTTTAGGAATGTGTAATAGGAAAGACGAAAATCTACTTTTAAATTAAGTCATTTTAAAATTTCAGTTTCAATTTTAAAAAGGTATTTTTGAAACAAATCATTCTAGAAAAATAAGTACTTTTTAAGCTATTTTTACCAGTACTCATCTCTCTTAAAATCTCTTAAACTGTCACATTAAAAACTCCCTAACTAACTAAAAATTAAAATTGTTAACCGATAATTTGTTCTATATTTTAATATCAATATTCATTATTTTATTTTTTACTCACATTTTCATTGCGTCGTTTATTGCGTCTATTTTGTATTGGATTTTTTATTTCAGCTGATATTCTTTTTTTATTAGCTTTTATAGAAATTTTGAAATTATTATGAATTTCTGTTTTACGTTTTTCACGTTTCAAAAAATCCATATCAAGATATTCTGTAAGATGTTTTCTTCTTACATGACGTACTTCAATACGCATTCCTTCTTTTAATTTTTTTGTATAAACCTAAAAGAAAATATTTTTTAATTTAATTTTATTATTATTATCCTTTAAGACTTATTTTATTTATTTATTTTTTCTTTAATTTTATATAATCTTTGAATAAAATATTGATAAGTTTTCTTTTTAAAATAATATATTTATACTAATTCCTATTATTAATTTACCCCATGGGATTGTAAATGTCCTGTAAAACTTTGTATACTCTCTGTTAAATCCACATTATTTTTATTTTTGTTATTATCAGTTAAATCCATATTATTGGTTGTTTGTCGTTTAAATTGAAGACCAATAAACCATACTGAACAAAATGGTGATGTTATTTCAACTTTTTGACATTCTTCAAAATTATCCATACTAATATCATTTAAACTACTGTCATTAGATCTATTTATATTATTAACATCATTTTGCGGTGCAAGTACAAAACATTTTGGATTAACATGTGCGATTATAATACGTTCATCACGTTCTAAACTAGCAACTAATAGACGAATTTTTGATTCAACTAAACCACACCATTCGAGATGATCTTTTGCTGTTTCTGAACAAGTAAGTAGTGCAATAAAATGCCGATATCTTGAAAATAATCAAAACAAATATATATATACACATATATATTGTATTTATATACATAAATAAATAAATAAATAAATAAATGAAAAAAAAAACAAATAAATAAATTTGTTTACTTTAAAAAAAAGCTAGGAGCTTCAAAAAATCTTTCCCATGGAGCTTTTCCTAACATTATTTCCTCTGTTATTGCCATACCATTATCAAATTCTTCTATAATAACTTTTTTTGTTGATTCTGATACGTTAAAAGTTGAATTTTGTTGTGGATATGCTGGTGTTATAATTGGCATTAAATGATACCTGTCTGCAACACATGTTCTTGGATCCCACTCCTAAAAAACGAAAAAAAATTAAAAATAAAAGAATAGCATAAAACCAAAATTTATTATACTTTCTTCTTTTTTTTATAAAATACTTTTCCTACGAGAATATATATCAGGATTTGTTCTGACGTAAAAAGAAATAAAATAAAAATAATTTAATGAACGATTATTTTCTTAATTTAACCGATTTGGTGAATTTTTAGTTTGATCTAATTTTCTATGTATCCTTTTGAGTCGTATTTAGCTGTGACATTAAGAGTTTGCTTGATAAAAATAAATTTTTATTCCAGACGGTTCAAATTTTATAAAGAAATCATAAAATTTTTTTAGCCATTTATAAGTAATTTCTATGAGTTTTTAAAGGTTACATTTAAATTTTCATGAAGAGTTCAAGTATCATTTTTTTGCCCTCAGTTAATTGTTTTATTTTTTGTGATTCATAAAATAAAATTAACCGTTACTTGGCACACTGGGGTTTAAAGCACTCCAGCCATTCTTATCTGTTAATTTCGAGTATTTGAACATAAGGAAGGTGATCTTTAGCAATACATGTCTTTAAAGAACAGATTGCTCTAAGCTTTGGTGGTATTTTGATGAAGTTTGGCAAATTAGTTTATCTACAGTAATGTTAAAAAGATTCACTGGGTTGTGGGTGTACCATGTAACTAATTTTTTTTAAGTGTGCCAAGTAGGGGTTAATTTTCACTTAATTTCAAATGTTAGACAAATACTCGGTCTACATTATTCTTGAACATTATTTTCGATAGTTATAATGGGCCACATTTTTTTTTTTGCTTGGTTTTAGTACGTTTGGCTTAATTTTATGACCATTTAATAAAACTTAAAATGCTTGAATTATTTTCAAGATTATTATTATTTATACTTTTAGATATTAAAAAGGGTATATAAATAATCAGAGACTGAAAATATATATTTATAAATATGAAATTTTTAACATAATTAATAAGTAATCCAAGAATAAAAATTTTCATCAGCCACATATGAAAGTTTTCTTATTGAACATAATCACCAGTTGTCTACGTAGATTTTCTCAATTTATCAATATTCATTTAAAATGTTAACACTTGGGCTAGTTTAATTTACATAACTTGAAAATTTATATAGCCTTGAATCGGATTAAATAATATTTGTTTTTGTAACTAACGTTGATTCTCAATCGCAGTAAATCGGCCGATTGAATATTTTTTTCAGATTTAGTACACATAAATTTTCAGATTTAGTACTTATACTTCAAGTACACATTCAGCTTTAGTACTGCAAGATTTAAGTGATGAAGTTAAGTCTAATAATAATAAATTAACCATAAATTACTTCTTTGATTGCTTACACAATGCTTTATATTATTAAATAATAAAAATATAATTTTATAAAAACCTTTTTTTCTTGTTAATAACATAATAAAACAGAAAATTTCTTTGAGAAATCATTTTCACTTTAAAATATAACTAAATATACTTACGGTAAATCCTAAATTTTTAACTTCTGGATGTTTTAAAAGAACAGGATGAGGCCATTTCCATCTTGAGAATACTAAAAAAAATTTATGTACTAATGTAGCTGCTACTGCATTTGGATAAAGTTGACATGTTCTAGCTACTAACATAGCCCATGTAACACCTCCAAAATATCCCAATGAATTTGAATAAATTCCATGTTCTATAATCAAATATATATATATATATACATTAAAATAATTTGAAAATTAAAATAATTACTTTTTGCCCATAATTTTATAGCCCTTAATGTTAAACGAAAATTTTCAATATTTGGTACTAAACTTAAAATTTCATCTGTAACTCGGCAACCATTTAAACTTCTAACTGAACGTGGATCCAAATTTTTTAATAATATATCATCACGTAATTCAAAATCATCAGGTATTTCTTTAAGTGTTAATCTAGCAAATAATAAATCAATTTCAATACCATCAAAATTCATTTTAATAACAGGAACAAAAGCTTCTTCAACTGAACGACATTCAGTTACTTCTTTTTGTTTTTTTAATAATTCTAAAAATGAACCAAAATAATCATTACGTTCAATATTTCTAGGTGCAACACAAAGTGCATCAATATCAGCACCCTTATGATGTACACCAAGCCTATATGAACCAAATGTATAAATTTTACCACCTAATTTTTCAGCCATTTGTGGTGGCATATTTTTAGCTATTGATACATCACGAACCCATTTTTTAACAAGTGTATTTAATTTTGCTAATATTTCCATACGATGATTTAATTCAATTTCTGTTTCAAAAACATTATATGGTTCTAATGCTTTTTCTAATTCTTTTGTTTTTTGTATATCATCTGGTTTTGGTTCAGCTGTACTTATTGCTGATGTCATACCAAGTGTTTTAGGTGTATTTGATTTTGTATTTGTTGTTGTAGTACCTGGAACTTTTGTACCATTTTGTGGTGCTTCAGAATTCCACATTGTTCTTTTCTACAATATAAACATTAAAAAAACTATTAAAAAAAAAAAAAATAAAAATATATTAATATTTATAAATGATATTATTTTAACACATTTATTAAATATTACTTCTGTAACAGGTCATCTAACGAACTCTTAATGTCGTATCAATATAAAAATAATACACTTTGAGTACCGTTTTAATAATAAATTTCTTACCACTATAATATTCCGATTTTTCACGTAAGGCCATTGATTAAAATTATTGTTTGTATTTGAATAAAATTTCATGTTTTTAATTAAAACTTATCCTTAAAATAAAAATGTTAAAATAAACTCTACTGTTATGTATTACTTGTACTGCTTTACTATTGAATAACGGATAAGGTATAAAATTTAAAACAAGTTTTATATTTGTATTATGCTGTTATAAATAATGAAACAATGTAAACTTTTATCAGTTCTCAGATTTTATTCAATAATTATTAAAGAGAAATGAACAATACATCTATCCCAGAAACACAATTTACTAATTAAATATGAACCAAAAATTTTAATATAAATTCCAACGGTTACTAAGGTAAAAATCATATATATATATAAGTATATATATTTATATATGTCAATATTATTGGTGAGTTAAATTCAAATAATAATGATAAACAATTCAAACTTATAACCTGGCCTAGTTAAAAATATTTATATTTAATAAAAATTAATTAAATATTTTGATATTATTTTTCATATTGTAACATAAAAATAATATTTTATTTTGTTTACCTAAAATCTTAAAATATGACACTTTCTCAATAGGGGCTAAAAATGTGCTATTCTGAATTACTAAAAAGTAAAACAAATATTTTTTTGTTTTGTTTTAAGTCTTTTAATATTTAAAAAAAAACTATTTGTATAAAAAATAAACAATACAACAGGTTTAATTGATATTTTTTAATAATAATAAAAAATAAAAAATAACAATAATAATAATAAGATTTACTCATGCCTAGCAAGTGCGTATCAAATACATAAATATTTTCTTAAGCATGTATGCATAATTTAAGCTTAGCATTTTTTATAAAAATGAATTAAATAAGTTTACACGAACCTATTATAATGGTTCTATTTTTCAAATTTTATTAATTAATATAACTCAGTTTAAAAGCATCGACTATATTTATAAAATTACTGTATCATTTAATATTTTATTAAACCAATTCTAAATTTAACAATTTTTATCCACAACATTCACAAACATGTCGCCTTTTTGTGGTGTCACTTTTGCGTTCTTAAATGCATGTTGTTCATAATGTTCTTATTCGTATGGTTTTAATACAATTATTTTTTCATGTTGTCTAACATGTCCCCGTTATAAAACAACAACAATTTCCACAAAAGCGCTTATAATCTTAAAATAATAATATAATATTATAATAATATTATAATAATATTATAATCTTATAATAATTTTCTACAATTAAAGGTTGACCACCCAGCAGGAAATCTGTCATCATGATGACATGTCAACATATTTTAAACAGCTATTCATCGTAATCATGTCATCTAGGTTATAGATTTTATAAGTTTATACTAATATTGTTAAATTCATCAGCGTAAATATATTTGTGCTATGCGTGGTCTTTATATGCCGGTAAGTAAAATTTTGGTTAGTGTATGTTTTAAGTTAAAATGACAGATGGAATGAAAAGTGCTTTGGAATTTTTGTGAGTTATACATAAGTAGATAAATAACAGATTAATGTACAAAGAAATGTTTAACTGTAAAACAATTTAGGGAATTAGCAAACACAGAAAGGTAATAAAAAAATGCATTAAACGTTAAAAAGAATTAATTATTATTGAAATTTCAGATATGCACCTCCAAAAAATTTCGATTTTGAAAACTTAGAGCCAAAATACTGGAAGAATATTACATAAATTGCACCGATTTATGGAGCTGATGTAAGCGGTACCCCAACTGATCCTGATGTTGATATATTGATAGTTTTTATTAAATAATATAAAATTAATTAATTTAATTTATATTTAGGAATGGAATTTAAATCGTTTAGGAAAAATATTATATTTAATTAAAGTTTAAGTCAGGCATATTTTCGACATAAAATGACATATTGTATTAAAATAACAGGATGTACCATTTAATAAAATAAATAAATATATTAATTTTTAAAAATTATATTGGCATTTTTACTAAATATAATAAGTTAAATATTCAATAGTATTTAGCTATATATATATACTATAGCAGACTCACTCACACATAAAAGTAATGTGTATGTGTTGAAAGGTGATATTTTTAGCGGCTGTCGCTATATTAATGTCATCAAACTTTATATCTAAGTTTATATCATAGACAGTTGACAGAAAGACTATGATATATCAGATTTATCATCGTACGGATTTCCTGCTGGGCAGGGCTGGGATTCTGTCTCAGTGAGAAGTTAGCGTGAGAATGACAAAGTTGGATTTTGACATATAATGACATATAATCTCAAACTCCCAGCCCTGGGGTGGGATTCTGTTTTGGTGAGAAGTGCGAATGAAAATGAGAATGTCAAATTTTGACATATTTGCCATACATTATATGTCAAAATCTGACTTACTCATTCTCACGCTAACTTCTCATCGAGACAGAATCCCAACCCTGGACTACAATTTTGTTCAGATAGTTCGGAATATTCCAGACACTCTGCAACAACAAAATATGATTAAAAGGAATTGAATTTTTAGAAAATAAATATATGTTGAAATATGATTGACGATTGATATTTTGTAAACAGCAATAAAAAATATAAATAATAAATTATTTTCTTATATAATAAACAATAAAGTCAAAAGTATCCTAATACCTATTAAATATGATTTCAAAGCAGAATATTTATATAATTAGTGATTGCAGCATACAAAATTGAATATTATACCAATAAATTTATAGAACAAATATCTTGAACAAAATTCTTCTATGTTATTAATGAGATTAAAATTGATATTTTCTATTTGATATTTTAAGTATTTTAGAAAATATCAGTTTTAATTTAGATGCCGCCTCTAGAACCTGACTCACTTTGGTTTCTAGGCTAAATATTTCGAATTTCCACTTGGTGATACACGAGTTGTCATAACATCAGGGTATTCACACTGAGTCCGGTAGCATTTAATTTCTAGGTAAGCGGTGGTGAAAGGTAAGACGGAGTTTCGTAAATTTCGAAAAAGCTTTTACCCCTTCCTGAGGCAAAAATATTTCTGCCTCATGCTTGGTATCTTACTAATACACATTTATATACACATGTTTTCTGTAATATTTTCTAACACATATTCACATATTTTAGTGGACTGAGAATTGTAGGGGAACATTTCCGAAATGTTACAAGCCTCAATGTGAATACCCCCCATGCATAACTTTTCGAAGTTAATTAATTTCGCATTTTCTAGTTTCTGGATTTGTGAATTATACACAAAAATGTTCCGTTAAATAGCGTTGATGTTTTACAGAAGCATTAATTTGGAATAGTCGTCAGATATTTTAAGTTTTCTAACGAAAAATTAATTTTTGATATTCTTATGGGTTCACGTAGAGTTCACGTAGAGAATCAATTATTGTTACTAAATTAATTTATTATTATAATAATTAAATAAATATATTCTTCTTTGCAAAATAATTGCTTATGCTGTTATATGAATTTCTTTTAAATAAATTTTTTATTTTTATCATATTAAAATTTAATGAAAAACAATAATTTCATACCTCATAATATCTACTTTTATTATATCTTTATACAGCTGGCAGTACTTATTTAATTTGCTGTCAGTCTAGGTTATACAGGCGTTTAATAAACCGCTAAGCATATTCAAAGTTTCTTTTTAATTAAATGCATTTTCATCACAAGTAAATTTAGTTTTCATTAAATTTTTTTGTAGTTTTTTAAATATAAATTTCCAAGTTCGGAAAATTGGTATTATAAAATTGAGAGGGCGAAAATAGTGCTGAGTAATTTAATTTTATATTTGTAAATGAATTAAATTCCATTTTTTTTCATAAAATTACAAATAAACGTAGGTATTTATAATAACCTTAAAATTATTTTAATTATTATTATCTTTTAGTTCGTTCCCTCAAAGCCATTTTGGTAGAAATGAACTTTAATCGTCAAATTAAAAATAATTAATGCAATATAAATTTATATGAATAAAACAAAATTGAATTTATTATTAAATGAAAATGTATTGGACAACTTTTAGAACATGTGACTCAAGTGAAAAAATTAAATTTTCTTCTGTTGTTGCTGTTGATAATATAATATACTCAATTGGTAGTGATTTTTGTGCTAATGAACCAATTGATATTCATATATTAAATACAAATACATTTATATGGTCATTATTACCTGATCGTATTGATATAAATGGTAAACGATTAAAACCACCAGATGTGCCAAAAAAAAGATATGGTCATACCGTCGTGGCTTATGATAAAAAAATCTATTTATGGGGTGGAGGCAATGGAAACGAAGCATTTAATACATTGTATTCTTTTGATACTGAAACATTAAGTTGGTCAAGACCACAAGTAACTGGAATAATACCAAGTAATCGATATTTTCATTCGGCATGTATTTCAAATGCTGAATGTAAAATGTATATATTTGGTGGTTCTGAACCAAATACGGATCAATTGTTGCGTGATGTACACTGTCTTGATTTAAAAACAATGAATTGGAATAATATAATAACTACTGGTGAAATGCCATTACCTAGAGAACTTCATGCAGCAACTGTAGTTGACAATCGCATGTACATACATGGAGGAAAAGATAGTTATAACATGTATTTTACTGATACTATGTATTTAGATTTAAAATCAAATCAATGGCATCGTCCAGAAACAACTGGTAAAAGACCCGATGGTGATGAAGATCTTTCTCTATGTATGTTTTTTTAATTTTTTAATTTTTTAAATGTTAAATAGTTTTATGAAAATTTTCTCTTGTTGTTTTTTTAGTTGTACATAATGACATAATATATGTTTTTGGAAGTTGTACTGGTCGCAATTATAGAAAATTTAATGATTTATATTATTTTGATACAAAACGAAATCATTGGAATTTGATAAATCCACCTGGAAAATCACCAAAAGAAAGATATAATCAGTCATGCATAGTTATTGGTGATAAAATGTTTTTACTTCATGGAACTAGGTAAATAAAATTAATTTTACAAGATAATTTTGAATGAGCCAAACATTTTATTTAATGGCGTAATAGTATACGCAGACTAAAATTGTACAGTAAACATGCATAAAATTTACTGATGGTTTTCTGCACTTAGACAGCTATTACTGTATTCTTTTAGACTGATTTTACTCCAATATTTGATGTTGTCGTATTTATAAGAATTATCACACAATGTGCATAAATATTCATTGCTTTGATTGTGATTGGTTTTTTCTTTTTGCATAGTTGGCGAAGTAGACCTCAGACAATAAAACTTGTCTGCCTTAGTTTCTGGTGTACCTAAATCAAGCTTGGTCCAGTTTTTATCATCATGCGCTAAATGCTCATAGAACCAAGTGCATATATCTTTTTCGCTTTTTTTATTGCCACTGTAACAACTATCAAATTTAACGTCAATTAACAAAAGGGTTTAAGATGGCTCTTTTGTTAGTCTGAATAAAGTGAATTTTTATAAACGAAACAACGTTTTCAAGGAACCTGCATTTACTTTCTTTATTAATGTCAGCTTAAATATGCTCAGCCTTTTCTAGATAAATTATTTTCTGCAGGTGATGATTTGGATGATTTTAGTTGCAAACAGAAAAAGTGTTGTTTCGAATGAAAATGCGAAGATTTTGGCGAAGTGTATACTCCTGATTTCTTTATGCAATTAAATTAATCAAGTCTTTCATTATTTTGGTTTTATGAATTCGCTTGGATAATCTTGGATGGTTTTTAAATCACTTATTTGATTTTTTGTTTTGGAATTCAAACAGTCCCCACAAATTTAACACTTTTTACAAATCGTTAGTTTATTGAAGCTTAAGCTCACATCTAAAAGTTAAGGATTTGCTTATTAAAATCCATTAAAAATAAATTAAACATACAAATCGTAATGTTTGTTTGTTCTAAAAGTAAAAAACGTAGCCTTTTGTGTTTTTTAATAAGGCTAACGAAGGCAACTAAATTTACTGAATTAAAAACCCTTCTAAACACTTCAATCTTTGCTTCTCATCGCTCGATCCAAATGTCATTGTGAAGCCTTCAAATAATGTTTGTCAGTAAAACGCTTTAGATTTATTACCATCACTAATTTACTTGTTATTTAAGGATTAATTACTTTAAAAAATTTAATAATTGCTATTTTTAGACCAAGTCATTTTGTATATAGAAATAAGATCCATGTCTTGGATTTAAATCCTTCGCTGAAAACTCTAGCAATCATCTCCATAAATAAAAACGGATTGGATTATTCATGTCTACCAACAAAATTAAGGTATTTCTTAATTTATTAATATTAATATAAATTATAATAATAATGTTTTTTATTTTTTTGTTTATGGAAAAGGGGAAGGTGATTTAATGCAATTTTTGTTTAAGAGTATTTTTTGGATTCATTAATTATAAATTATATCTCTTTTATTGGATAAAACAATCCATTTTTGGTAAATTCCTGTTATGGTTATTATATGATTGGTGGAAATAAAAGTAATTTGCAAAAGTAATTTTAAGTATGCATAATGAATTACGAAATTTGTATTCAAGACAACGCTTAAATATCGGTTAGGCCGTTTCGAAGCTACAGTGTTCAATCACTTTGAAAACTTCATTTCGAGAAAAATGTATTTAAAAATCTTTGTAAGGTACAAAGTTGCTTAGTACCCTTTCGATTTAAGTCGCATATCTTTAGAAATTATCCTCAGATTTTGATAAAATTTCAAGACAACAATTTTTAAATATTGTACTTTGGAAAAGTGAAACAAAAAAAATCGATTTTTTGAAATTTCTAAGTTTATCTGCCACGAAAACATGTAAAATTTCTATGAAATTCGAGGTTCCGATTGCCTGCAAAATCATAATAGGTGGCTAAATGTCATTTTAACAATTAACAGTTGGAATTAATTAAACATACCCAGTTATGGTGTATCTATAAAATTTTTATTTATATGAAATAAAAAAAAGCTATCATTAGAAGAGGAATATCGTATATGAAAAAAACTAATCATTATTAAACCAAAATGAAGAGGAAATATTATTTCTTTGTTATTTATAAAAAGACATTTCTTCTTTTTTTTGACCAAAACTAAGCAACAATGACTTTAATTGAATTAGAAAAACTATTCTAATAAAGAAAAGAATAAAATTAAATTTTGATGGGCCCAGCAAACCTTCTGTAAAGGATACATAAAAATTTAAAAATATATATATATTTTCGTTATAATTTTATTCTTTTTTTTTTCCTTTCTTTTACACTTTCTTCTCGTTTATTTTCCTAACCATAAGAACTTACTACTTATTGATTTATCTCCAGGAAAAAAAAAAATTTCCTCGGTGATCTTAATCCTGATATGACTTCCATATAAGACGAAATTCTCTTTATGTACACTCTCCAGTCTCTGGGACTCGCCTAGGTCAAGGAAAGGTATTGATTTATCGTTTTCCTTTTCTCCTCCCAAAATATTTAATTATTTTTAATTCCACTCCCAACAACACAATAATAGTTTGATATAAAAACTTATAGTATGGTGTTTTACACTTATTTTTAAGGCCCCTTCCTTTTTTTTTATATTTTTGCGAACGTAGAAATAACAACTATAAAATAGTTTCACTTTTATTTAAATTAGTAGTTAATCAAACTTTTTTTTCCTGACACTTAATTTCTCGAGTCTTTATGCGTAACAATTGATGAAGTGGGGCTCATTTTAAAACATAGGTAGATAAAATAAAGGCAAATAAAATAATTGTTTAAGATGAAGTCGAGATTGAAAATTGTTTTTTATTTTGATTTTCAGTATTTCAAACATAATATTTTAAGATTTAATTAATAATTAATTGTTTTTTTTCTTAATTACTCCATTACAGATGTGAAGTTTGTGCAATGGGACTACATTTAAAACGCAAACGAAATTAAAAAAAAATTTTTTTATTTTGATTTTCAGCATTCCAAGATTTCCTAATATTTAATTGATAATCACTTTTTTTTTTTTAATATTAGAGGTCTCAAATTCATTCAATGAGTTAATATTTATCTCACATTTAGCTAAACTAAAAGTTCAATCCGAATGATATTTTTGATATAAATTTAGTTTTTTTACTACCATTTTGCCATTGGCAATTAATATTTATCTATTTGTTACATATTTCTACTAAATAACTTTATGACTGGTTTTTAAGTTCAAAGATTTTTTTATGTAATACAAAAGAATGCTTTAATTTTATTTTTAATTTGAGCATTGAATTAAGTTTTTTTTTGTTTTCTGCAGATTTTATTTATGTAAGCATTCCTTAATTATAAATAAAAATGTATTAAATTGAGATCAATTGTGTTAATTTATTATCCATTAACAAAAAATAGTAGGAAAAATGACAACTAAAGTTGAGATATAAAACTTTCTTCTTTAAAATTGTATACAGGATCCAATCAAGTCTACGTAATTCGATTTGCACTCAAAAATTATATTTAAAATTATATTTGTATTAAAAATGTGTGATGCAAATACTGGAATCTGCATCGCAACAAGATATTTTAGACACATGACCTATTAAGTGCTACCGGAAATTATGGAAAATATAGTCTTTAGTCATATATATGCCTAAATGTGTCAATGATACAGTATCTTTAACTAAATTTCTAATTTAAACTTATCGTCGGGGAGCGTAGTATTGCTACAGGTTGCGAATGCAAATAATCTATCGAATATTAAAGAAAAAGAGAAAAAACTGGGAAATTCAAATTGAAAATATAATCTTTCATCCTTGTTTTTCCTTATATAAAATTTTTTATCATAAAACCGTATAGAAATTTGAAATGAATTTAATAACCAAATCTACATTATTGTAAACTTTATTTAATTAAACCAAAAATTATCTTTTTAAGTTAAAAATTATTTTAATTTGCCTGCCTAATAAAACTTGACGCCTTGGTTGAAATTCCCTAAAATATAATCTCATGACACATTTTTAAAAAAATTCACATATTAAAATACACTTACATGGTAAATTAAACATGTTTCCTTTGAAAATAGTTACTATGATTGGGATTAACTATTATATTACTGTCCATTGCTCAAAAACGCCTTTAAGGTTATGAAAATTTATGCTAAGAATAAATGGGAACTATACTTTAATATTTCTAAACGGACAAAATTGTACTTACACACATATTTTTCACATAAAATGGGTGAAAATGAAATCCGGGTAAATCAAAACCATTTTTAAAACAATCCTCTTACTGAAACGAGCAAGGAAATAGCGAATCGAACAAATTTTTTACATTTCACCAAGATAATGATCTGAAATATAAAATAAATTTATTAAGGAAGTATTTGTTGTATAATTGCCTTATAACGGCTTAAAAACTTTATCGAATCTATGGGACCATCTTGCATCTACACTTACTGATGTGATATCTATAACAGTGTATCTCAAATAATGAGCACACAGTTGTCATCTTTGCAGGTTTTTGATGGAATGGAAGCAATGGAAAGCTAGATTTGTCTAAAAAAATTTTAGATCCTGGTTTACTTCCATCGATCATTGCGTTCGGACAATTAAAGTAGAGTCAGTTATCTATTTGTTTTCTTCCCTTTTTTACTATGACATGTATCTAAGTTGAGAACGCTGGAAAGAGCATTTTAATCGTATGTTACTTTAGATAGTTCATATGCCAGTTCAAGATTCCGTATATTTTGATAAACCCTGAGCAGCCTTTAAGAAGCAACACATATATAATATGTTGCGGAATCAAAAGATTCAGCCATATATTTTATATGGCCGAGTCATTTGATTCCACATATTATTCCGCATAGTGAATACCCTGCATTAATAAAGGATGATTTGCAAGCTTTCTTATATTCATCATAATTATTACACCCGCCAATTTTTTATTAGAATAAAATTGAACCAAATTTTTTAATTATGTTTTTGTTTTTCTTTGATTGCAATTTTAACCTTGTGAAAAAAATTAAAATATTATTACCATTATTTAATTATTAATAATTTTACAATAAGTTCAGTTTTTTTCGGTAATTTTTTGAGGACATATTTTTTAAGACTGTCCTAGGTATTAATCCATAAATTTCTATCTTTCCGAACAAAAACTATCAAACACATTGAGTAAATCTTCTGAAAGGGTACAATTTAAATGTTTAGAACTACTTCCATTCATGAATTTCTCGTGGTATCCTGACAGAAAAATTGTTCTCCTTCATCAATAAAATAGAGTTGTAATAACTCTTTTTTAGAATAAATTAACAAAAAATATTTTTAAATAATGGCAAAAAATTTTATCAATTTGGAAATTTTATTTTATTTTTGTAAATAGTGCAAATTGGTTGAATTTTTTTGAATAATGTGAGAAAAATAATTCATTGTGGGTTTAAAATTATAAAAAATTTATATTTTTACTCAGAATCATCAATTCTTATTTGATTTATTTCAAAATTCAACCATTATCGAAAACAAAATTCAAAAATTTCAGTTAAAGCACAGCTCTAGTGACTAGTGAAGAGAGGGGAGGATAAGTAGAATTAATCCCCCATTCTAGGAATATTTAGTAGTAATTAAAGAAAAAAAGCTGAAACGGTAAGAAAGTTAAAAAAAAGAAATCTATCCATCCAGCTAATGTCGACTAATTTTCTAGTACCCTCTGATAAAATCTGAGTAAAAATGATGAAATTTGGAGTATATAAGCATTTTTCATTAAACTTTTAGAAACAAAATTCTTAATAGTAAATTCTTTATAAAATCTCCGAAAACTCCTCTAATATATTTATTCTAAAGGGCACCCTTGACTATCAAGGATCTTTGATCAAGGCCAATTTAATCAAGGACCCTTGATAGTCAAGGGTGCCCTTCAAACTTTTCCCTAAAATTAATTAACTTAGCCCATAAGTATGCAATACTATTATCATTGTTCATTGACCCGTGTGGCAGCAATTTTAGTTCACATGAAATCTGATCACTATAGATAGAATTTTTGTGATCAGACTTTGAAAATTATATTTTTGTATAGCAAAGAATTTGTTAAATTAATAAATTGTTATGTCTGGAAATTAGAGTAGATTATTTTATTGAGTGCATGAATAGACAAAATTTGTAAATAAAGAGGAGTAAAATGATTCAAAAATTAGTCGTTGTTAAATTTGCTATATGAACCAGGCCCTATTCGTATTTCTAAATAGAATTAAATTAAATGCCCCAATTGGCATTTCTAAGCTTAAATAAAAGTTTGTTTTATTAGAAAAATATTGGCTCTTTAGCCACTAACTTCCCTTTGCCCTCCAAGGCAAATATTGTCAAAAATGAAGATGACTTCGTGTTGCATTATTAGTTGAGCCACTGTTCCTCTCAGCTGTTTCACCCATAAAAGAAAACATTTCAAATTAATTTTACTTCTATTTTTATAAATTTAACTTATAAACATTATAAATATTTTACTTCCTTTGATGACTTACTTCATGAAGCTGACTCACTTTAATATTTAAGGCTAGGGAGGAACGATGTAAGGGGAAAATATTGAGCCCGAAAGGGTACCTTTGACCAATCCAATCAAACTGTCAAAGCACTTTGATCATAGTAACTTGATGAGTTAAGGGATTTTCAGGTCAAATATATCTGTCATTTTGGGAAAATTTGATGAATACCCATAAAATTTATATGTCACAATTAGATATATTTTGAGCAATTATGTGAATAGCTCTAGTTTTCATATTATCATAGTAAAATAGAATATATATTAAAATAAGTTTTTGAACTTTCTATTATTTTGATTTTTAAGCTGTTTTAGAGGAATTTTAAAAATAATTTTTTAAAAATGCAAGTGCATACATAAATCGAACAATATATTTATATGTTAAAATTAGCACTATTTTGTCACCTCCCACATTTCGCAACATTTCCCAACAAAAAAAAGACTTTTGTTGTTGATTGTATATTTTACCATTACACATTTAGTTTTCTTTTATTTTTACATAGCAATTGAAAATTGAATATTTGTAATTTTTATTCAGTTAAAAATAATCATTTTCTTAGTATAAATATAAATATAAGTGTGCAATTCATACACTATACTTTGATTGATTGACACCTATTGTGAATTTTTTCTTATTGGATCCTCCTTTTTTGTGTATCTCAGCTCGGTTTATTTCACTAATATTCATTATTTAACTTTATAAAACAATTTACATGAATAAAATTAAAAACTTAACTTTTCCTTAATTTTTGTAGTTAAAACACTTTTAAAAAATTTAATAACCTGTAACATTTTATTAGATATTTCAAATCTTTGAGATTTAGACGCCATGTTTTTTTTTTGTAGTGACTACAGACTTTGCTGTTAAGAACGGAGTTCTTTTGTATGGAAGACTACAACGTTGTATAAGGGTCTCATATTGGGTGAATATATATAAGCAAAATTTGCTTAACTTCCATCAAATAACTTTGACAGTTTAATTGGATTGGTCAAGGGTGCCCTAAAAACCAAAGTGAGCCAGTTTCATGATGCGACGCTAATATAGTTGATTTAAACATCTAAACAATTTGAATATATTGAAGAGCGTAGTACTGAATATTAATTAATTCATTGTATTTTAGTTTCTGGATTTTTGAATTTAATACAAAAATGTTCCGTTAAATATCGTTGGTGTTTTACAGAACAATAAATTTGGAATATTTGTCTGATATTTTAAGTTTTCTACTTTAGAATCTGTTCGAACCCCTTTCCTTTTTATTAACTTTTGTGTGAGCAAATAATTTTTCTCTTGAGCTTCTTATCTTTACCAGACACATAACTATTTTGTTTATGTCATGGATTTCTTGCGCTAATGTTTCCGGACTAATGTAATCAAAGTAGCTAAATGATGTCAAGATAAAAATGAAACGTAAACACATTGTGCTGTTATGAGATTTTATTAAGTGGCATAAACAAAATAGTTATGTGTTTATGCTATGGAAAATGGACATTGTGATAAATTGTATTATATTACAATATGCTACAATGTATTTAAATATTAAATATAGTATAAGAAGAAAAAAATAAAAGATAAGGGATTCAACAGAATCATTTATTGTCCAGAAAAAGTTGTTATATATAATTTTATATTTATATTTATAATAATTAAATAAATATATTCTTTTTTGCAAAATAACTGTTTATGCTGGTTTATGATTTTATTTAAATAATATTAGCATTTTTTTTTAAAATATATATTGAAGAACTATAATTCCAAACTTCATAATATCTACTTTTATTATATTATTTATTACAATCAAAATATACAGTTGGCAGTACATATTTAATTGGCTGTCAAGTGACATTGTCAACAAGTTTCTTAAGCCGCTAAGCATTTTAAATATTATTTTGAAAAATTTTTATGATAAAATTGAGAAAAGGAAAACAGTGCTGAGTGATTTAATTTTATATTTCAAAAGAATTAAATTCCATTCTTTTTATAAAATCACAAATAAACTCAGGTTCTAAAATTATTTTAATTATTATTTAACAGTTTTATGAAAAGAAAAATGTATTAAATAATTATAATTATTATTATCTTTTAGTTCGTTCCTTTAAAGGAAATTTGCAAGCCATTTTGGCAGAAATTAACTTTAATCGTCAAATTGAAAATAATTAATGCAATATAAAATTATATGAATAAAATAAATAAACAAGAAAAATTGAATTTATTATTTAGTAAAAATGTATTGGATAACGTTTAAAACATGTGATTTAACTGAATATATTCAAGAAAATTATGTTGTTGCAGTTGATAATTTATTATACTCAATTGGTAATGATTTATATCCAAACCGCGACGAACCAATTGATATTCATGTATTAAATACAAATACATTAGAATGGTCATTATTGCCTGATCGTATTGATATAAATGGGGAACGATTAAAACCACCAGATGTGCCAAAAAAAAGATATGGTTATACCGTCGTGGCTTATGACAAAAAAATATATTTATGGGGTGGATCTAATAAAGGCAACGGATGTAATACCTTATATTGTTTTGATACTAAAACATTAAGCTGGTCAAGACCAAAAGTAACTGGAATAATACCGAGTACTCGTGTTAAACATTCAGCATGTATTTCAAATCATCTAATGTATATTTTTGGTGGTTTTAATGTTATTAGTAAAGAATACGTGGAGAGTGATGTACTTTGTCTTGATTTAAAAACAATGAATTGGAAAAATATAATAACTACTGGTGAAACTCCATCATATAGGCAACATAGAGCAACTATTGTTAATGATCGTATGTATATATTTGGAGAATGTAATTACAGAGTTGAATATGGAATTGAAGAAGCAACTGATATTATGTATTTAGATTTAAAATCAAGTCAATGGCATCATCCAGTAACAACTGGTAATATACCCGTTGTTGGTGAATATTTTTATTCTTTATGTATGTTTTTTTGATTTTTAAATGTCAAATAGTTTTATGAAAGATTTCCCTTATTGTTTTTTCAGTTGTATATAATAACATAATATATGTTTATGGAGGTCATACCGAAAGCTATTTATATTATTTTGATACAGTTTGGAATCATTGGAATTCGATAAATCCACGTGGAAAATCACCAAAACTAGCATCAGAGCAATCATGTATCGTTATTGGCAATAAAATGTTCTTCCTTTGTTTTACTAGGTAAATAAAATTAATTTTCGCGTTATATAACCTTAAATTTCCGCAATATATGGATATAATTTAATTTTACCAGATACTTCTAAGTGAACTAAACATATTATGTAAAGGCGTAATGTGATGATCAGATTTAGTGTACAATCCAAAAAAAAACTACTATAAATTTCTGGAAAATTATATTGAAAAATCTTAGTCTAAGAAAAATTATCACACAGTGTACATAAATATTCATTGCTTGGATTGTGCTTGGTTTTTTTCTTTTTGGATAGTTGTAGTTAGTTCCTTGTTTGTCTAAACCAAGTTTGGTGCAGTTTTTATTAACCATATGCTTCATGCCAAAGATATTAGCGCATATCTCATTCCCCTTTTTTTTTATTGCTACTGTAGCAAGTATCAAATTTAATGTCAACTTCATCTCAGATGGTACGGTAACAAAAATTATTAAGAAAGGTCTTATCTCAGTCGGGATAAAGTGAATTTCTATAAAAGAAAAAACGCTTTCAATAAACCTGCATTTATCTCCTTTATTGTCGTCAGGTTGAATATGCTCAGCTTTTACTTAATAAATTATTTTTTGCAGGTGAGGATTGTGATGAATTTATTTGCAAACAGAAAAAGAGCTTTTTCGAATGAAAATGTGAAGTTTTCGCGAAGTGTATACTCCTGATTTCTTTCAATAATTAAATTAACCCTTTCCGGGCAGCTTTAATTTTTCTCTTATTAATTGATAATTTAAAGTTAGTTTTAAGTTTATTAGAAGAAATAATAACTAATGAATGACTAGCTGAAAATAAAATGTTCATCCATTATCCTGTAGGATGTGGTTACGCCACGATACCACTAAGCTGCAAAGTATTTTACGAAAAAAATATATGTATAAATAAAAAAAAAATATTCTGAGCACAATGATATTATTTCGAATGGAAGGCTTTAAAATAGTTTTTCTCATTCTTAAGGCATAGTCCAACATCACAAGAACTGCATTTCCACAGCGCTCGAGTGACTTTTGACGAAGAGCTGCAATGAGCGCATCTTAGCGATGAACTTCTTTGTGGCATGTGACATGCATTTGAGGTCCTAACTTCTAATGGTATTACCCTTTTTAAATTACGAGAGTTGGATTGATTTTTGGCTCCAGATTTAGGAGCTTTATTTACTCCAATAAGTCCCACTACTAAAGCCAAACGGAATTCTTTCATGATTATATTGGTTTGGTCATTTCTCATCCTGTAACGGATGAAAGCATTTACTAAACATGCATCGAGAAAATAAGAACATATATGTTTATGTCATCTGCGGTTTGCATTTTTAGTGAGCTCATGCTCCAAACTTTTTTTGCATTTTCTATTGGGAAAAAAAATTTTATGCATAAGTGCTCAGTGGTTACTACAGAATACCACTTACAAATTAATGGATGCTTAGAAATTACATTTTTCAAACTTATATATTCTGAAGACTTATAAGAAACAATTTCACGCACAAAATTTAAAAAAAACACAAATGCAAAAATTTTATATAATTAAAACTACGCGTAAGTTATGAACTATGTAATGAAGAAGTTTCAAGTAGCATTAAATTCTTATGTATCTACATAAACACATTTTGTTTCGGTGGCATATGCTGTATATTAGTTAAAACTGCGTAAATAATAGTGTAGTCGCGTGCAAAAACAAATAAGTCAATGAAAATTATGGATGAAATGTGTGGTATTGTAGCATGACCACTTGCCTTGAAAGGGTTAAACAAGTCTTGCATTATTTCGATTTTATGAATTCGCTTGGATAATCTTGGATAGTTTTTAAATCACTTATTTGATTTTTTCTTTGGAATTCAAACAGTCCCCACAAATTTATCGCTTTTTACAAATCGTTAGTTTATTGAAGCTTAAGCTCACATCAAAAACCTAAGGATTTCCGTATTAAAATCCATTAAAAGTAAATTAAACATACAAACCATTATGTTTGTTTGTTCTAAAAGTAGAAAATATTTTCCTTTTGTGTTTTTGAGTAAGTCTAACGGAGGCAGCAAAATTTACTGAATTAAAAATCCTCCTAAACACGTCAACCTTTGCTTCTCATCACTCTTTCCAAATATCAATGTGAAAACTTCAAATAATGTTTGTCAGTAAAACGTATTATATTTATTACCATCTTTCATTTACTTGTTATTTAAGGACTAATTACTTCAAAACATTTAATAACTATCTTATTATTTAGGCTAGCTTCTGGAGATAAAGATATATATAGAAATTGGGTCCATGTCTTAGATTTTAATCCTTCGCTTCAAACGCTAGCAATTATGGAAATTATAGAAAATGGATTAGATTTTTCATGTTTACCAACAAAATTAAGGTATTTCTTAGTTTATCAATATTAATATAAATTAAAATAATAATGTTTTTTTTGTTTATGAAAGAGGGGGACGTGATTTAATGCAATTTTTGTGTAAGAGAATTTTTTAGATTTATTTATTATAAATAGGAATCACTTTAATTGGAAGAAGAAATTCAATTTTGGTAAATTCTCATTATGGTTCTTTTATGATTGGCGGAAATAAAATTAATTTTTAAAAATAACTTTAAGCATGCATAATGCATCACGAACTTTGTATTCAAAGCAACGCTTAAATATTTTTCGCTCAAGTACATTCCATTTATGTTATCAGTAACTAGTTGAGTAATGATCGGTTAAACCGTTCCGTAGCTACAGTGTTTACTCACTTTAAAAACTTCATTTCTGTGTAAGATACAGACTTGCTTAACACTCCTTCGATTCAAGTCGCATATCTTTAGAAATTATCCTGATATTTTGATAAAATTTCAAGACAACATTTTTTAAATATTGTATTTTCGGAAAATGAAACACAAATTTTTTGAACGATTTTTTGATATTTCTAAGTGTATCTAATTTCTAATATTTGATTAATAATTTGAATTTGTTTTTTAATTTTTTCGTTACAGATCTGAAATTGATTCAATGATACAACATTCAGTTCAATAGCAAGACCAGAAGTCCAATCCGAATGATATTTTTATTATAAATTAAGTTTTTTTACTACCATTTTTATATGTGATTTAAAAGAGTACTGAAATTTTATTTTTAATTTGAGCATTGAATTTAAGTTTTTTTTTTGTTTTCTACAGATTTTATTTATGTAAGCATTCCTTAATTGTAAATAAAAATCTATTAACTGTATTAATTCGTTATCCAGGAGTAGAATAGTAACAAAAAATAGTAGCAAAAAAAGTGTATACAGGATTCAATCGAAGTCTACGTAATTCGATTTGCACTCAAAAATAATATTAATCACTGGGCCAAGACGAGTCACAGACCCTTTCAAAAATATCTCTAAAATATAGGGAAGATAACAACATATAGGTGTATTTTTTGATCTGGATAGACAATAACCCACCTGATCTTTGATTCCATGAACTTTATGTCGAGATGGTTGTATAATTTTCATAACTCGAACTATTTATTTAAACACACTTTTTGTTTTCTTGTCAAGGTTTCAGTTATTTCTCAGTCATATTATTTCAACTTTAAACTTTATCAACTTAGAATAAAAAGACTCCACTTAACTGAACTTTCTATTTCAAAGTCTACTTCTTCTTTTTTCTAATCAAAACTTAATTCTTATTTAAATAATAATTCAGTTTTCAGAACGTCATCCACGAAAGGTTATAAATAAAAAGCTATGCAACAACAAAAGTTCCATAACATTTTTTTATTCAATATACAAGAAAAAGAAGCGTTGTATACATTTTTTTAAATATTATCCATTTTTGAAAATCGGATAAATACGCCAAACCTTCGAAAATATGATTAGAGTTATCTCCTTTATATATTGGACACTTTTCTATTTTTGTTGCTATTTTTTGTACAACATCATCACTATAAAGCGGGGAATTCACTATGTTGCGGAATCAAAAGATTCAGCCATATATTTTATATGGCCGAGTCATTTGATTCCGCATAGTGAATACCCTGCTTAATAGTTTCGCATTAATAAAGGATGATTTCCAAGCTTTCTTATATCCATCATAATTATTGCACCCTCCAATTCATTATTAAAATAAAATTCAACCAAATCTTTGTAATATTGTTTTTGTTTTTCTGTGATTGCAATAAAATTCCTTGTGAAAAAAATTAAAATATTATTATCATTATTTAATTACTGAAATGTATTATATTTAAAAATATGTTCGGTTTTTTTTTCGGTAATTTTTTTTGGACATATTTTTTAAGACGACATAAAGCAAACAGTTTGATTACATTAAAAAATTATTATTTTTGAGTCTATATTTCTTATCTGTTAGAGAAATTATTTGTGACAAAAATATGGAATAAAGTTAAAAATAATGTTTAAGTTAAACTTAAAAAAAAAACAAACAAACCAAATGTTTCCTTTAAAATAAATAATACTAATACATATAGATTTATAAAAAAATTTATAAATAAATAAATAGATTTAAATATATAGATATTTCTGAATACTTGTTCCTCTCTGAATATCATATTTGAATTTAAAATTTAAGGGTATCAAAAACGTCAGCATAATTTGAATAGCAAACGAACGGATTGAATTATATATTCCATTAATAAAATGCCTGTATTATATTCCTTATATGTAAATAAGTATTTATTTAATAGGAATCTAATTACATCCTAGACATAATGCGACAAAATTGTGCACTCTCTATTTGACCTACATATATATATTAATGGAATAATGAAGTATAAAAAAGCAATTGGGACAAAAGTTATATATATTTGCATCTACAATTAAACTGTAAATTAAAGAAGAGATTCCGTTCATTTGATTTACTTCAAGTGCTTAGCAGCAACATTTCTGATTTTGGTAGAATTTAGCAATATTTACTATTTAAAATACAGGGAGACTCATTAGCACTTGGTGGCATGAAATTTGGTACCAAATGATTATGAGACCACTGATCTCCACTTAATTGGCATATATAGCCTCAATTGATGTCTTCTGATCACTAACTTGTCAGCTTTTCAAAAAATATCAAATATGTTTGAATAAAATTTGACGTGAAGGATGATGGTGAAATGTATGAATATAATTACATAAAATTTAATTTAGGTTGGAATTGTTATCATTTCTGTCATGACTATAAGAAGCTTAGTCCTTTTTTTAAAGCAAATTTAATCCAAAAATTTCCATTTTTCTGTACAAAAACTATTAAATAAACGCTCGAGGGGTACAATCGAAACATTTAAAGCTATTTCCAATTCCTACACGGAAGTTAATCATCCATAAATTTCTCCTGGTGTCCTGACCGTAAAATAGTTCTCCTTCATCAATGAAGTAGAGCTATAATGCCTTTTTTTTTAGAATAAAATATAAATAAATATTATTAAACAATGGCAAATACTTTTAGCTGACAATGTGGAAATTTTATTTTATTTTTGTAAATAGTGCAAATTGTTTGAAATTTTTTGAAGAATGTGAGAAAAATAATTCATTGTGGGTTTAAAATTATAAAAAATCGATATTTTTACTCAGAAACATCAATTCTTATTTAAGTTTATTTCAAAATTCAACCATTATCGAAAACAAATTCAAAAATTTCAGTTAAAAAGGGGAGGATAAGTAGGATTAATTCCCTATTCTAGCAATATTTAGTAGTAATTAAAAAGTAAAAAAAGCTATAATGTGTAAGAAAGTTAACAAAACGTGATATAAATTGAAGTATTTTAGGTTAATATTATTTGAAATTTTATAAATTAAAAAAAAAAAAAAAAAAAATGGTTGTAATTTTATATTTTTTTGACTTTTTATTTAAATTAAAAACAATATCTAATTTTACCCTTAATTGCCGCCAATATTTCTGCACTACCCCAGCCTTGTTTTCTTTTTGAAATACTTACCACAATAGTTAAATAGTTCTTAAAGTTTTTAACGCTTCTGCGTCCATTAACGTTTCTATACCAAATTTCTTTCCTCAAACCATATAGTTACATAGAATTTTAAATACCCCAGAGTATCATGCAATCAGAATTTCTTTTATTTCTTTTGTATACAATTTTTACACAAGAAAACAACCGACCATAGAATTTCTGTTGCTATTGAACTTTTAAAGGTTTTTAATTTAAATATTTTTCTTCTTTATTTTTTGTTAAAACAATGCGCATATATTAAACTTTTATTTAAATTGTTTTTTAAAAGTATCTGGTGCTGAATCAAGTTAAGAATTTTTAGTTTTAATTATATATATATATATATATATTGTAAATGTAAGATGTGTTTTTTTTTAAACTCATTTAAAGAGTTTCAAAATTACAATATGGCAGATTTTTTCGTTGAAAAAACCTTATTTTCACTTCAAACGAACACAAGAAATTTAAAAATAATTAAAAAAGATCGTTAGGAGGAAGAAAAACTTATAATTTATATTTTAACTGTATATAAATTTGATTTTGTGATCTCAGACAGTTCTAGGCTAACTTTGGAACTGCTTTGCCTATGGCTTATTACTTGATAATTTTGTACAATATTATTCAATATTTTATGTATTTGAAAATATTTATTTTAACTCCTACTTTAGCAACGTTCATTGATACCTTTCCCGAGAAAGTATAGCCTTTATAAATAAAAAGTAGCTTCCTTTTGCCAATAATCAAACCAATAGATATACTCTTATTAGTCAAGGCATTATATAGTTTTTATGCTTAATTAAGCCAAAATAATTAAAACACTTATTTACATTTGTAACAAGTTTTTTAAATTTTTTTGTAGTAAAAAAATTTATTAACTTAAAGTGATACTCTATTAATTGAATAAACTTTCATAATTAAAATTCATTTCTCTAAAATGGATGCATAATTTATTAAAAGTTTTAAAAATATTTCTTAATTTACATACTTTTTTTCACAATATTACAATTAAATAGTATTTAAACAAGTTAAAAATCATTTTTGAATATTTTCTTATTTAAAACAAATTATTCATTCAATATGAATGGCACATTATGGACTACAATTTTATCTTTACAAAAAAAAAAAAAAACAAACAAAACTATAAACAATATTTTTTTTTTTTTTCACATTTAAAATTTGAACTATATATGACCAAAAAATGGTTTGTATTTTATATTCTTTTATTTTTTTTTTTTAAATTTGTCATAATAAAATTAAAGAATTCTTTTTAATTAAAAACAAAAAATAACATTTCAATTATTCTTGTTATAATTATTTTTTAATATCTTTGTCATTATGTTGTATTTCTTGTTTCATATTATTTCCAACATTTTTTAATACATTTTGTGTCTTTTGTATCTGTAAACGAATATCACGTTCAATTTGTTCTTTTTTCAAATTTGAATTATGAATTCTTTTCCATGTATCTTCTAAAGCACGTTTAGTACGTGTAAGTTTACGACGTAATTCAGAATTTTCTAAATCAACTTTTGCACATTCATGAGGAAGATGATTATATTTTATTTTGGTAGATTTATTTTCTAAAATATCAGTTTTAATCTCATTATCAACAAATGTTTGCATTTCTTTTGTGGAATCTATAAATAAAAAAAAAAAAATAATTTTTATAAAAACAAAAAAAAAAAAAAAAAAAAATTTATAATAATATTTAAACATACCATTGTTACCTTCTTCCTCAGCAAATTGTTTAACATTTGTATCATTCTGAGATAATTTTATCTGATGTATATTTTTTGGGACATCACTTTCAATACCTAAATCAGGTGATGTATTCTGTTGTCTTCTTAAATTTCCACCAATTGATATCATAGGAATATCTTCACTTGTATAACCTGAATTAGAACCATCACTATTAATTATATTATGTTCTAAAATATGATCTTTTATAATAGTCTTTGATTCATTTTCTAAATTAATATTTTTAGTTGCTGATATATAACGTTTTTCAATATCATATTTGGCCAATTTTAATATTTCTATTTGATTCATAAGTTCAGTAATACGAGATTCTAATGCCAATTTATCAGTAACATTTTTAGTACATTCTAAAACTGTTTTGGATGCTTGCATAGTTGTTTCATCCAATTTTAATTGTAGATTTCTTATTTCCATTTCATTTTGTTTAATTTTTTCATTTAGTTCTTTATTATTTTCTTGCATAAAATCAATTGAAAATTTAGCATCTTTTAGTTTTTTTTGATAAATTAAAAGTTCATTTGTCGTTTGTTCATATATTTTACGTGATATCCAATCACGTTCTAAACAATCATTATGTTTTTTTTCTTGTTCTTTTAATTTTTTATCAAAATCAACAGTCATATTTTCAATTATTTCATTCGATTTATCTTTTTCATTTTCAATTGCTTGATCTAAATCATTTTTAAATTTTTCTTTAAGTTGTTCATAATTAGTTTTAAGCAATTTATATGATTCTTTTGTTTTGAAATAATCATTTTGTAATTTTTCATATTTCTCTTTTATTTCATTTAATTGTTTATCACTATACTTAAGTTCATTTATAATAATTTCCTTTTCATTAAGTACTTCAATCATTTTTAGATTTTCTTTTTTAAGTCTATTATCAGTTTCAACTAAATCACATTGAATTTTTAATATTATATTATCCTTTTCAGCAATTTGTAATCTAAGTTGATTAACTTTTTCAAGACTTTTTGATTTTGTTTTACGATTAAATGTATCACTTTCTGTACTTGTATTATCTAAAGCCTCTTTAAATTTTTCTTCAATACCAATTCTAGCTAAAGAAACATCACGATCTGGTGCTGACCATGCTTCTGATTCTGATTGATAATTTAAATTAGTAAATATATTTTTACGATCTTTTTTAATTGTATCAATTGTTTTACGTCTTTCATTTTCTGTTTTTGATAATAATATTTTATTATCTTTTTCAGATAATATAAGACTTTTAATGGCACGTTGTTCAATTATGGTAGAAAATGTATTCTCTTTATTTTCATAATCATTATCTAAAATTGCTGATATATTACTTAAATTAATTAGGCTATTCTCTAAGGATACTGCACTTACTGATAAAGAGGTATTATTAAGACTTTTAGAAAGTATTAAACTTCTATCGATAGCTTTTTTCATTGAATGACGTTTTTCTGTACCTAATATAGCAAGTACATCCTTATGATTAAGAAGAGTATTCAAAAATCCTGCTAATTCTTCTAATCGAAGTGTAAGTATAGTGAATATTTCCATTAATTCTTTTCGATATTTGTTAGCTGTATCTAATTCATCTTTAGCATTAGAAATATCATTTTTAAGTTTGCAAATAATAATTGCACAATCTTCTTCCCATGTAGTTTTTATATTTTCAATTAAATTTTCAATACGTTTTTGTAAAATATTATTTCTATCTAAAGAATTTTTGTAATTATTGTCAGATAAGGAATTTTGTAAATCATTTATTTCACGTAATGGATTTCGTGGAGATATTCCAATTGAATTATTTATGTTGTGTAAAATTTTCTCTAATAAATGTATCAAACTATGTTTGGCGATTATTTCCTTGTTTACAAGTTCCTAAGAAGAAAATTTATTTAGTATTTAATAAAAAATTATTATTTAATAATATTATGATTCATTTTTTAAAATATCAAAGGTAAAAATACAAATGTATCAGAGTAAAGTTTTGATAGTAATACGGATTTATTTTATAAATTTAAAGTTGTACTGGAGCATGAAAACTTTGCTAACGTTTTGTTAATATTCTTGAACACTACCAATAAAATGGTAATTATGTAAGCACATTTTGAAATCTATTTTCTTTTTAAAATAAATTGAAACAAAATGAAAACTAGAAATTATTGCAGTTAAGAAATAATTGTCTGAAAACTTTTAGATTCAAATAATTCATTTATAAATAGAACAGATTCTTGAGTAATGTTTTATACATAATTACTACTTTTTACATTTAAATGGCAATGTATATATATTTACTGACAAGATAATCATTTCTGCAATTTGTGTAACAACAAACTTCGAAAGGAAGTTAAAAGTATTTAGTTTGACATCAAACAAAAGGTGAAAGAACTCTCAACAACTACAAGGGTGTCGGTTAAAAATGCTAGAATGTTATGTAGAAGCTAAAGGTGTAGTAAATTAAGACCATTACTAAATAAACGTTTGGAAAATTAGACATTATCACTAAAAAGTTTCTGTATTTCGAAAAAAAAAGTAACCGATCAACGTCAAGTTTTTAACAAACTTCAAAACATAAACAAAACAAAACACAAAACAATTGTAAAGCTCTGTTTTACTTCTATATTTATTTTTTTTTTTTATTTAATTACTCTGAAACACAGAGAAAAGTTAAGTTTTACTTTTCAGTAATCTTATCCAGTTTTTTTTTCTTATATGCTTCATGCAAACAATTCTAAGTAGAACTAACTTTAGAGTGCAATAGCAGTAAAATTAAACATAGAAAAAAGATAATTGCCTGCATTATTTTATAATGTCAACCTTTATGTACATAAATATAGTTCAAATTAATAAAATAAATTTTTCGAAAGAAATCTATTATACTGATTTTGATCTTTGACGGCAGTATTAAAAATATGGTTTATATTTTAATTGATATGATCATGTTGAATATTATATATTATATTAAAGAAATTTATGTTATAAACAGAATTCTTTATAAAATAGGATATTTAAAAATAGAAAGGAAAATCAAAAGAATTGTATTAATTATTATTTATCTTAACAGAAGAAAGAAAATAAGTGAAGAATGTCGGTTAATTTCGACATAGAATAGACTGAAATCTTCAAAAATCTAGACTAATGTAACAAAATGTAATAAAATATTAATGAAAGCATATAAAAAGCCGATTTAATTGACAACTCACAACAGTAAGGGACAAATTAATATATTTTTTATTTAACTAAAATTTTGTATTTAAAAATATATAAAATAAAAAAATAATACATTTACCTGCAATTGTGTTTTTTTATTATCCAATTCAATTGTTAAATTATTAATTTGAACTTCTTTTTCCTGAATTAATATTTCTGTTTTTGTTTCATTTGATAAACTGCTTTCCATATTATTAATGACTTTGCTTTTAGCTAATTCATGTGTCAATAAATCCTATTATATTTAAATAATAACAAAAATTTCAAAAGTTTTAATTAAATTTTAATAATCCTTACAAAAGTTATTACATATTAAACAAAAACAATAAAAAAAAAAAAAAACAATATACAATATAAATTTAACTTTTATATTCACTACTTGTATCAAGGATTTCAATAATTTTTTGAATTGTTAAATAAAGGAACTACAGAAAGAAAAAAAAAACAACTTTCATATTTCATGCAAACAATTAATTTATTATGTAATTAGAGAAATTACCTCTTTTAGACCAGATTCATTTGTTAATAAAATCTAAAATTAAATATATATATATATATATATATAAATATTAATTGAAATTTTATTTTAAAATTTACCGATTTTTCAAGATGTTTAATTTTATTTTGAAGATTTGTATTATTTTCTAATAAATTTTTAATAGCCACTAATCCTTTTTCATGTGCAATTGTTTTGTCTTTTAATTTTTTTTCAGTTTCATCTATTATACAAAGTTTATCAGCAAGCGTTACTTTATATTTGTCCAAATCTTCTTTCAATTTATGATTCTGAAAAGAAAGAAATATTTTGGTATTTAATTATAACTTACAATCAAAAAAATTTCAACTAAAATAATTAAAAAATTGTTTACTTTTAGTGTTATTTATACAAAAGTAAATATAATTTCTATATATAATATTTATACTCGCTTGCCTATAATTTCATTAAATTACTTTTTGAAACTAATTTTATAAAAACTTTAATGTAATAGTGAATGAGCTCAATTAAATTAACATAACCTTCAAAATATTCAAATATTTGAAGAAAATTTTACTTTTGTTGATGATATTTTAAGCGATTTTCTAAGCTTTTAAATAGCTTTTTGTATTACGACAAATATTGTAGTTTATTGAATTGTTCAGTTAACTTTATGCCGCATTCAGAGTATCAGCTGCTGAGAAATAGATGTTGTCTAATACTTTGATACTCGTTAACCAAAAGACTATCTAAAAAAATCCATAGACCAATCTTAATGTTTCTCTTAATCATGAAAAATTAAAACGATTAACACCACTTTTTGGCAAATCACAAAGAAAATTACTTGTAGTAAAATATCTTTTCGTACTATCAAGTTTTTACTAGGAAACGCTGATCTTTGGTAATTATGAAGAAATATTAAAACTACTGCAGGAAAAATTATTTAGAATATGAACTAAAAGTGAAGCTGGCCAGAATTTGTTTTAAAAGTGTATTTAAATTTACATCTGAAGTGAAATTCTCTCTTATGTAAGCGTGAGAATGACAAATATGGCAAATATATCAAAATCCGGCTTTTTCCTTCTCAAGCTAATTTCTTGCAGAGACAGAGACCAAGATATGGTAATAACTTCATAACTAAAATCATATAGATTAATGAATCATCTTTAGGACTTATTCGCCGATATATTATTTACGTAAGAGTTGTTAGATTTTAAAACTTAATTTATTTTATGTGTTTTACGTTCCAAAATACATAAAATATTATAAACTATTGGCATAATAAAACTTCATATCATACTAAAAGATGACCAAACTGTAAGATTAATCATAATTAAATGTTAAAATCATTATTTAAGATTAAATATTACAATAATTTATCATTAATATTCACAAAAAGCAATAACGAGACTATCAAAAGAACTTCTTAACCGTTTAACTATCAAATTTAATTTTAAAAATCCCTAACAGTGTGCGGAATTAAAATCAAACGATGACGTATATAAACGACGAATGCAGGACAAAATGATCCTATTACAAATTTTATTCAAAACAAAGAACTACAATTTTACTTAATAATATTTCGTGAAAACCAGTCAAAAAAACTTTAAAAATTGCCCTCACAGAACTAACATCAATCGTTGAACAATTACACATTTTATTCAAATATTAAAAAAATTCGAATATTTTTTTTTCATTATTAATTAAAAATAGCATGTGAACTCTTTCGAAGTGTTGCTCAATACAATTTATATTTGTCAAAAACTGATGAAATTTTTTCAAAGTTGTCATTTCTACTTGACCAAATCTCCATTAACTATCAAGTTTACTTGAACAAGGCGACTTTGATCAAGGATCCCTGATAGTCTAGGGTGCCCTTAAAAAGAATTATGTATCTTAAGAGAAAAAAAACATCAAATTAACGTATCTAAAAATGATCGACATTAATAAAAACAAATTAGCTCAAATTTCCTTGATCAAGTAGACTTGATAGTTAGTGGCTAAATTTCTAGCAACTATTTGTGCCAATTTTGCTCACATTCCATCAAGTCTACTTGATCAAGGATCTTTGATAGTCTAGGGGGCCCTTTACAGCCGAGCTGACGCCGATTCCGATACCGAAGATTATAAAGTCGTTATGGGTAAATCAATACGAATATGCTCAAAGTATTCAGAATGCAAGCCTACCAATCACAATGGGAATCGGTGTCAGCTTGGCTGTAAGCCGCCACTCTGTGCGCAGCCTTAGGGTTTGAGTTTTTAAATTAGCAAACAAGTTTTTGTTTTTTCGAAATTTTAAAAAAGAATAATTGTTTGGTTGTATAAAATAAAAAATGTATCAATAAACTAAAACAAGTTTTGATTACTTAAGTTTTAAATCATATTTTATTTAAAACTACAAAAAAAAAAAAAAAAAAAAAAATTCATAATAACATTTTCCGTTCTTTTTTACAAATATTGAAAATTTTTAAAATATAATTTTTTCTCAGTAAGTAACAAAACTTATCTTTAGTTTAGCTAAATATTGAAAAAAAAAAAAAACACAAAAACCAAATAAACAAACAAAAAACAAGAATTTAAATCTTACAAATTTTTTTGTTTTTATTTCCACGAAAAAATTTACTAAATATATGATTGTTCTTTTGATTCATTAAATTTTTCTCTTCAAAATAAGGTTCCTAGGGAAAACCATTTACAAAAATTAATTAAATTAGAAATAATTATTATGAATAATAATTTTAATTTTTATGAAAATTTCGTAAAATTCTCCAAAATGAAATTACATTACTTGTAAATCCCAAACATATTAGGATATAACATGAAAAACGTAGAAAATAATTTATATGGTCATATCTATAATTTACCTTTGAAGAAAATTCTTGTTGATAATTATTATCATCATCAATTAGATTTTGTTTATAACAATTGCAATTATTTTTAGATAATTGATAGTTTTTATTAATTGGATATTCAATATTAAAATCAATATCTGAAATATTTGATGGTATTTTATTTATATCCTGTATATAACTATTATAATTATATTGATTAAATGTTATAAAACCATTTTTATATTGTGGATTTTCTATATTTGAATATGATTCATTTATATAATTAAAATTTTTTGATAATCTATTTGAATAATTTCCATTTATTTCATCTTGAATTTCATTATTTATATTAGGTAAAATATAATTATTTCTATCATCTTGATTATAAAAAGAACAACAAAATTTCTTTTTTAATTTAAGTTTAGTTTTATGATAATTATCATCAATTGATGTTGTTTCATTTTCAACATCTTTAATTAGATTTTCAAATAATGGATTAGCATAATTAAATGAAGAATAATATTGTCTAGGATTTTCTTCATTATGTAAAGTTGTTTTACATTTTCTAGATTTATTATATTTACTATTTAAATAATAATTATTATCAAAAATTTTATCATTTTGATTTTCTAAACTAAATTTATGAAGTTTTTCTTGTTGTAAATTATAAATGATTTCTTTAAGATGAATATTTTCTTTTAATGTTTGTTCTTTTTCAATTTTAAGATTAGATATTGTTTTTTCAAAATCTTCAAAATTTTTAGATAATTTCCACATATTTTTGATTTTATTAGTTATTGATTGCTGCTTAAATAAAAAAAGAATTTATAGAAGATGCGTTTTTTTATGCTTGAAATACGAATTTAGTATCTTTTTTTAGAAATTAAATTTAAACTAATTTAAAAGGCATAATGAAGCTTATTGAAAAGTTTTATTTATCAACAAAAATGTCTGTAATTATAGAATTAAAAATTGTGTAGAATTGATATTTTTAAAGCAGTTTTCTTGTTTTGAATAAACTTTTTCACCTAAACAAATTAAACTATTAAAGAATTCTCATTTTAATCTAATTCTAATGAATATGATTCCTAAAGATAAATTAATACTTTGAAAAAAGAAAAAATTATCAGCAAAAATTTAAAATTAGGAGCTCTACATGAATCTTAGGTAATCATAAACGAACTCTAGACATTTTAAACTTTAGTGTTTATTTAATATAATAAATAATATGAAATAGAGCGTTTTTTTTTAGCATTTAAGTCAATAATAAAAATATTAGCTATGTTTAGCAATGATTTTTTCTCTCCTTTCTGGCAATTTAAAGATTCCTTGCTCATATCACTTCACGTTTTTTGAGGCTAACCATAAATTAAGCTAATTTTCTACTTCTACGTAGAAATAGAAGTTTGTTACCATCGAACGGAATAAGTAGTAGTCAGATGGATCTAGGTCTGGTGAGTAAGACAGAACGGATAGATTACTTACTACTTTCCAAATATATTATTACTGATTTTGCAACATTAGGCCGAGCATTGTCATTGAGCAAAATTACTTTTGTTTGTTTGTTGAGCAAAACCTTTCTATGAATATTTCGAACTGTTTGTAATATTAATAGTTTTGTTGGGTCTGTTTACTCATGATACACTTGAAATTGTCAAAATATATTCATTTTTTATCGCCAGTAACTATTCGATACAAAAATAATTCCTTTTTTTATGCCTGGCGAAAAGCATTCCGCAGAAGGTTTATCGTCTTTCAATATTTTTTCCCTTCAATTCGTATGGCATCCATTTTTCAAGTTTTTTGGATCTTTTCCATCAAATGTAAACATCTGGAAACAACTAATGCTTCAGTCAAGTCGAGTCTTCGTCTAATAATTCTTGCAATTCAACATCATCTTCAAATTTTTCCGAAAGTTTTCGTCACTCTTCATTTTGAAGGTTAAAATTACCACTTTTGAACCATCTAAAAACAAGTTACTTACACTTACACTTACAGAATGTTCATCACAAAACTCCCACAAACATTCAATAAGTTGGACCTGTCCTTTTCTACCCGATAGAAGCAAAAAGTAAAACTTCCCGCACATGATGAGAATCTTGTTAGAATTTCCACATTTTTGAAGTGATGGCAAATTATATTATTTAGTGTTCTACCGAATTTTTATGACATATGTCTATTACTTCACACAAACCGATTGTATGAGTTAAGCCATTTATTATCAAACGCTTTATTTCATATGCCAGGAAAAATTAGTTCCTTAAAACTTTATGAGTCCCAAGTTTGACATAAGAAAAGCTGACTTTTTCACAGCTTACACTATTTTCTTTAACAAATACTAATAAATTATATTATTAGTACATTTGAAGGAAGAAATTGTAAAAAATTTGTACCATATGACAAAGAAAATTATTTATTCCATCAAGAAAGTAAACTCAGTAACAAAAAGTTTTAAAAAAATTGCTAAATTATACGAAATTAGCTTTGAGTTGGTTCCACATTCATCGTATTTATCAGTAACCATATTTGCTGTTCAAGGATTGAATTTAGCGCTTAACTTGTGAAGTGTTTAAATTATGAGTTCTTGATGGTAAGATTTTTCTCATACTTTTAATTTTGAAAATATATTAGAAAAGCACTGATTGGAAGGAGGATAGTTAGGTTTGTTTTAGATAATAGTCTACTTAAAATGATTGAAGCTAAAATTTGTGTACATCGGCACCTTAAAAAAGTAAAGAGAAAATATTCAAAGTACATTTCTTTTAATTAGACAATAATACATTAAAAGTTTAAATCTACAGAAGTTAAATTAGTAAAATAATGTTAGACCTGTGATAAATTTTGGAAAATATAATAAAGTTACTATGAATCACTGATGCAAAGGAAAAACCCTAAAACTACCCAGAAATGGGACATACAATGGGTGTTGTATTTATTAAAGGTAGCCTTCTTTTCCATATTAAAAAATAATTAAAATGCTTTTAAGCCAGACCAAAAGTTGTCCTTGAACAAGGGCCGGAAAAATATTAATACAAAGTACCAAATGTCATCAGTGCAAACAGAAAAATTACTCTTTGAGAGCCAAGTTATTAGAAAGTAAATTTTTATTAATTTTATTAATAAATATTCTACATATTCGTAACATTCGTAACATTCATCAAATATAAAATTCCTTATATATGCCATCTTCACTGTACATCCATCCACACATTCGTGCATTTTTATCAATAATTTTCATTTTGGCGTTGTGTAAAGTTCGCCAACAGAGCGAACTCGCACAAACTTAACAAAGTCTGGCAAACTAAGGCAAAAGCATCCTCTACACATTCGTGTATTTGCTGAATTTGCTTATTATTGCCGCATATGTAGAGGCTATATTAAAATAGGATGGCTTTTGCTAGGAACGTGATTAAATAAAGTACGGCCTGGACATGGTATTTTGAAGAAGAATCACACCGCTTACCGAACTCATTTAAAATATATTAATCAGTATAATAAGATACTTCCTAAATATCTTGATCTCTTATAGAATTATCGATTTAAAACAAAACAAAAAAAAGCAAAGGCATTTGTGTAGAATATGCATAAAGTTTAGTCTTAGCTGTTTAATATCAAAACGAAACTATGCGTACTTTGCAAAACAAAAACAAACAAACATTCTTTTAATCCTTACTTGCATTTGTTCTATTACATTTTGCTGTTCTGTAGTTTTTTGAAATTTTTCTTCAGATATAATTTTTTGACTTTCTAATTTATATTCAAGTTTTCGAATTATTTCCATTAAATGTTTATTTTGTAAGTATAAATCATCTAAATTGGGATCAGTTTGACATTCATGACTTTTATTGCTTGTATTTAATTTTCTCTTAAGAAAAAAAAAAGAAATCAATTTTTATTTAATTTAATTTTGAAACAATTTTAATAAATTTTATATTCAAGTAATGAAATATCTTAATTTTCAAATAAATATAAAGTTTTCATAATTAATATTTAATAATTCACGAATTTTGTGAAGTATTTAGAAAGAGCGCATAATATGTAATTGTGATTAACGTAAAAGCGAAACCGGATTAAATGAAATATTTAAAGTTTTCACTTTAAAATTATTAACAAAAAAACGAAACATTCATATGAAATATTTCAATAATCCTTTAAACACGTCAAGAATCACATATGGCCCTTAATCTAAATTAAAATCTCATTTACACGTTTACTTTTCCTCATATATTTGAGATTTGAGATTTGAGAAATCTCCCAAGGCCATAAAATTAAAATTTTTAAACTAACCTTATTAAAAACGTTAAACATCCAAATACCCGACTTTAAATTGTATATTTATAAAAAAACATCTTTAATCTCTTCATAATAATATCTACATACCTCAGCTTTTAAAACTTCTTCTTTTTTTAATTCAAGTTGTTCATTTAGTTCTGCGGTTTGAAATAGAAGTTGTTTAATTTTGAGTTGACAATCTTCGATTGTTTTATTTTTTTCTTCGATTTCTTGATTTAAAATAAATGTTTGTCTTTTGAATTCTTCATTTATATTCTCGGTTTCTTTAATTTTATTCTCAAGTTCGGTTATCTATAAAATATAAAAAATAATAAATAAATTGTTATTAAATTAAACTTGTTTGTTTCTAGTTAAAATATTATTTTTTTTATTTAGTCAAGTCCAAATCATACTCTATTAGTTTTAGGCTAGCTGTTTGCCTTTTCTACAATAAATTAATCTTCTTTAACTTATTGTTATAGAGTTTAATAATTCAAACAACTGCCCACAGTGCCGGCTTACAGCCGAGATGACACCGATTCAGATTATGATAGTCTAATCTAAAGTAATTTTGGAAGAAGATTCTCATTGATTGATCCATAGAGATTTTATACCGGCCTAAGGCTTAAGATATAAAAAATTCTAAAGAAGCAAATTGTATTCAATAGGGATTCATTTGTTACTTAAAATGATAAAAGTAGTTTTTATATATTAAGCTAAAAAGTTGAAATATTTTTATTGGAGTTTGGATTATGCGATCCAAATTTTTAAATATCGATATAAAACAAAAACAAAATATATTCCAGCTAGTTAAATGCAATTAAATAAGCGTAAAAGCTCAAAAACAATGCACACGATTGTAGAGTGGAAGCGGAATACATTTAGAATTCTACTTTGCTGTCACTGGTTCCGCTTAGCGATTGCGTGCATTGTGTATGAGCCTTAAGTCGAACTTATTCTTGACAAATTAAT
This sequence comes from Acrocera orbiculus, assembly GCA_947359355.1. Classification (NCBI taxonomy): domain Eukaryota; kingdom Metazoa; phylum Arthropoda; class Insecta; order Diptera; family Acroceridae; genus Acrocera; species Acrocera orbiculus. The sequence continues at coordinate 8,766,113 of OX375758.1, forward strand.
TTTTAATTTAGGTCTAGAAAGATTCGTACTCTTAAATTACTCTAAAAAAAAAAGAACAAAGTTTAAAGTAATATTAATACTCACCTTTTTAATAAGATCAATATCTTCGTCAAGATTCTTTTCTAGTTTTTCATCTACTTTAGATTGCCGTTGTTTTAAGCTTTCTACATCACTAACATCGTTCTATAAATATATAAAAAAACAAAAAAACTAAATAAAAAAAACTAATTTCAATAAAAGTAAACATTTACATCCTGTATTCCCATTTTTTGATTTAATTGTTCAATTAATTGATTCTTTCTTTCCTCAGCTTTTTTATGTTGTTCTTCCATTATTTCCATAGCTTTAGCAGCTTCACAAAGAAGAGATTGTTTTTCTTTTAATTCTTTTCTTAGTGCTTCAAGATCAACCTAAATATAAAATAATAAAAAATGATCAATTTATATTTATTAAACAATATAATTATATTTTTACAGGAAATTTTTTTTTTTAAATTGGAGACAAAAATTGAGTGTAGATATTTAAAGTTTTTGTTATTAAACCTTAGTGGCAAAATTTTTTGTACTAAATTCGAGTTTTAAATGTTTTAAGGTTTAAAAATCATATGAATTTCTTTAAACATTTAAAATAAAAATATTATTATGGTTAATACATTGACTCTATCTAAATTGACCTTGGTTGGTGATAACGTTTTAAACAGTTTTTTATTTTATCAAATCCAATTCGTATTTCATCTCATCTGAAAGAGCTCGATTTGGACTAAAATTTTATAAAATATGTAAAATCAGTAATCAGGATAATGTTTAGGTTTTAAGATTTATATTGGTCAGGATAAATATAATAATAGTTTTATTACATATGGGGGGGGGGGGCATATGGGAATACTAGAGAACAAAATTTCATTTATTCAAAATATCGATCCGAATTCTTTTCTTCCAAATAATTTTGGGTATCGACCAACATTAAATCATTATTCAGTGTATCGATCTAGAATTTATCCTTTAATCCTAACCTTAAAGTACAATAATTGTTACAGTGAAGTTAAATATTAATTAGTGAATTTTCTTAGTGCCAATGACAGGTGTTAGGCAGGTGAGTAAATAAATAAATTTCATAAAAAAGTTTTGTATATTTTTTAATTAAGTTGAAAAATAATATTTTTCTAAAACTAAAATCTAATTCATATTCCAAACAATTACCTTGAGATCAATATTTTGTTTCATTAGATTATTAACCCCTTCCTGATTATTTGTATTAAATCCTGGAATTTTTTCTTCTAAAAAATATATTCGTAGTTTTAGATTAAAATTTTCTTTTTTTAATGCGGCCATTTGTTCTTCAATTTCACGCATTGAACGCACTTGTCCAGGTGAATTTGAATCTCCGTATTGTATGCATATAGCTGGTGATCGATATCCTGTTGCATCTAAAATATAAAAAATTAATGAATTATTTATTTATCAAATTATTATTTAAATAAAAATATATACTTTTATTTATCGACACCACTTTTTTTGGGGTAGTTTTCACTTTAGAATCCATTTAAGAAAATTTTATTTTTTTTCTTTATTATTGATAAATAATTAAAAGGATAAAGATATCAATATACAAATTCAAGAAACTAGTTTGGCAAGTAATTTCTATGCATATATATGAAATTACATAAAATTAGAAACAAAAAATAATTAAAACAAAAGAAAAGGAGCAAACATTCAGATACTGTCAAAAACAAAAAAAAAAAATTAAATAAAGCTACTTTGTTAACAGAAAACTCGATTATTTTTGTTTATAAATTTCTAATTATTAAAAAAAAAAAATAAAAAAGAAAAATATCGTATATTAAAAAACTGAATATCAATAAATTTTAATATTATAAGAAAGTAAATTTTTAGGGTATATTACTTACTTCCTTAAATCTTTGAAATATATAAATATAAATATAATATAAAGTTCGATTTAGTTTAAATGTGTTTATACTATTTTGGAGCCTTTCCACGCTAAGCTAAAACTTTTACCATAGATGAAATTAACTATAAAGAGGACAATATGCAATTGACTGGTTACCATTTACACGTGTGCTGAAGCAATAATACACAATAAAATAAGCCAATAACAGAAATAAATTTCTTAAGAAAGTTTGGATTGTAACCAAAAGGATTCGAGGAATTTTATATAGCATTTCTTTACTATAGACATAGGTGCATATCAAAAAAACTGTCAAAAAGTTGGTGAAAGCCTGCAGTTTTTTATTAAATAGTAGAAATCCATTTTAGTGGCTATAAAAAGTCATGGATCATGTTTTTTTTTTGGGATGCCAAAGTAATTATGCTGAAAAGATGTATATGAAAATTTTTGAGAAAAGATTTAGTTTAAAAAATAAAAATTAGAAAGTTAAGAAGTCTAATCACCTGTAAAATTTCTTTCTGTTTATAATGTTGAAAAATTTCTGACAATAAACGTTTTAGTTAAAATCAAGGATGTAAATAAGTACTCTGCAAAGTTTCTAAAATTTTATTTTATGGAACAAAGTTGCACTAAATTAAACCGAAATTATGCTGATAAATATTATTATTTTTTTTTTCAATACAAAAAGTGATTTTTACCATCAGGCGAAGACTTTTTATTTTGCTTCCGAAAAGGCTCCTTATTCAAATATTTATTGAAATTATTCGAAATAATCTTTTTGAAAAATAGTTTGAAATCCTTTTGAATTAGTTATTGAGTGCTTTTGAGATTAAAACAATCGTTAAAATGAATGCAAAAGGATTTATATTTGTTTTTCAACGTTGCCTTAAGTTTACGACTATATTCTTGAGCAATTGATTACAAAAAGTTTTAATATTAGTGAAATTGGCAAATTTCACTGATAGATCCCATAAAATAATGCAAGAATCTGCAATAAATAACGTAACTAAATTCATTTAAAAATGTTATTTTCATAGCTTTCCGTTGTTGAATTTAAAATTATGCAAAAATCAAATTTTAAAAACAATATTTATTAACTAGAACATTTGTAAATTTTCGTAAAAGTCGACTAAAGCTAGCTGAAAAACAAAATACAAGTAGATCTGTTTTTACGGTTTTTTTTTTACTTTTCCTGAGTATTTTTATACGCGGTTTTTTTAATTTGCATGATTTTCTTTTACGCGATTTATTCGAAGATACGTGTTTAAACATTTCAACTTTTTGCTAGGCTGTTAGCACTATTTACCCACTTTGCTGGTTTTAATTTTTCAAACTTATTTAGTGTTGTTTGTTATTAAGTACGTTTTACTTAAACATGTTTGCAATTGGCCAATAAACATCATTTTATTATAAATGATCGTAATGCTAAGCGCTCTTTAAGACTTTAAGTAAATCTAATAGCCTTTCTCTACTAATGCTTATATACTGTATTATTAGCTTCCCGTACAAGAAAAAACGTTTCTCCATTGGCAATAAACTGTATTAGAATATTTGATGGAAATGTCAAAAAAGTGCCTGAAAAAATTAACATTGAATCTTCTAATTGCGTTAAAATACAGTTTCAAAGTGTTTAAATTAGTTGATTAAATAACATAACGACAAAAAACCAACTAAAAATCTTTATAATAAATAAAGAACATATTTAAAGACATAATAATTTTGTTTTATACAGGACTTCTAAAGCTATATTTCAATATACACGATTTCAACGTGCTAAGCACACAGTTCTCCGTACAAAATTTCTTTGCGTGTATTGTAATACAGTTTATAAACGTAAGTGGAGAAAGGCTATAAGCAATTCTATATCTTGCTACAAGGAAATCTTAGAGGAGAATGTAAAATAGAACGAAAACAATTTTGTTTTAGTGCACAAAAAACGGATTCGTTGTATTGTAGACAGTGATACTAAATAAATGTATATACACAGTATGTCCCAAAAATAACCGAACTTTATATTTAAATCGTATAACATGAAGCGCCATCCATTTAAAATTTGTATTATTAAAAAGATAAATTCATCTTCTTTCAAACGCACCTATATTCATGTAAATCAGATGACAGATGTCAAAGTTACACCATTTTAATAACAGAAAGAAAAGTGCTAAGGTTCCAAAACAAGAATGGAACAAAGAGCAAATATAAAATTTTGTGAAAAAAAATTCGCTGAGAAATAAAAATTGATGAAAAAAGTTTATGGTGCTGAATTAGTGGAAAAAGTCCGTGAAATCATTGGTATCGATGTTAATTTTACTACGAGAAGTTGTCTAAGGAATTTAATATGAGTAAAAACACTATTTGGGGAATTTTAACTGAAGATTTGGGTAAAAGAAAGGTCTGTTCGCGTTTTGTTCCACATGAGTTAAATGAAGACCAAAAAAGTGAACGAATTTTTGATGAAAAAATGGGTTTCTCTCATCAACCATCCTCCATATTCGCCTGATCTATCACCATGGACTATTTTCTATTTCCAAAAATGAAAATCAAGATGAAAGGAGCATTTTATGATGATATGCCAGCCATTCAAGCAGCCGTAACTGAAGTGTTGAAGAACATTCCTATAAATGACATAAAAAAAATCTATGCATGCGCTAATTGATCGTGCCAAACGTTGTATTGAGTCTAATGGAACCTATTTTGAATAAATAATAACTTTTAAAGATAATATCATGTGTGTTTTATTCTATATCTAAAAAGTTCGGTTATTTTCGGGACATACTGTGTATGTATTAGTATTTTGAAATTTTTTGCTTATTATTTTATGATGACAGCACCAGGAATACTATTTTCTTATTACATCTTTTATAATAAAGTAACACAAATAATTATACAAATTTTGCTATCGGAAGCTTTACTTCAGCTCTTGATTTATGTAACATCTTTGAACTGTCCTTTACTTTCTGTAGAAAGTTTTTCAAACTAAAAACTATAAGGAAGTTTAAAAGGCTATGGAAATCTATCAGGTCAGTCTATTGCTTCGTGTGCATTTTAAAGTAAAGATTCTTAAAAATCTTTGGGAGTCAGAAACACAATTTACAGTGGATAAGATCACAGAAAAAAATTGATGTATCTCATGAAACAGTCTTAAGTCATTTAAAGGAGATTAGAAAAGTATTCAAGCTTGAAAAGTAGGTATCAAATGAGTTAGCCGAAACCAATTGCAAGTAACGAATAAACATTTGTATTTTTCTATAATCGCGTTTCGAAAGGAAATCATTTAGTAACCATTTAGTAACAAGTGAGTAAATTATTTGGATTATTTATCATAACGTCAGAAGAAAAATAGTGTGAACAGATAAAGATAAGCAGCCAATTCCAATAGCAAAGGTGCCTTTACATTTTAAAATGATATTTTGGTGGGATAAATATAAGTAGTGTGATTTATTTGAAAATGTGGGAATTAAATCACACAATTATTACAGATATTTACACTAAGCAACTTTGTCGTTTAGACATAGAATTGATAAAACAAAAAGGTCCACAATTGGTACATATCAAGAAAGTTTTGTTATATCATGATAACTTTAGATCATATACGGCTCGAATAACGCTGTAAAAAATTAGTGAATTTAATTGAAAGCTATTGCCACATTTTGCTTGCTCCAAGTTCTAATTCCAATTGTTCCAAGGGATTTTCCTTTAGTTCATGCCATACGAAATTTTTTGACTAGGGAAAAAGTTAAATCCTAACCAGGTTATATGAAATAAACTTTCAAGCTTATTTTTTGCACCTAATCCAACGTCTTTCTACAACAATGAAATTAAAAAGCTACCTGTAAGATAGTGAAAAATTGTGGATAATGAAGAAAAATAAATCATTGATTAGAATGTTGAATTGTGTTTTATTTAAACTTTTTATAATTTTCCCAAAAATGCGGACAAACTTTTGAACTAATGTAATACTTTAGCCCCAAAACAGAAATTTTTGTTTTTCAAGGTTTGGATAGACAACCAAAGGCTGTATACAACTTTAATAAACAAAATAAATCAAATGCTTGATTAATTTTTAAATAAAACTTACAAAAAATTCATTCATTTAGAAGAAAAAGAACCAAAGAGCTTTTTTATTTACTTTCGCTTATTTAATCAACTAGAATTTCAGTTAGGAATTAAACTTAACATTTTTCATTAAATTCAACATTTGTTTATTTTTGCAAAATCATTTAATATCTATTGTCATATCAAAAAGAGTTTAATTTGTTAAATTAATTTCTAAATTGAAATATAATAAATTAATTCAAAGTGGTGCACTTACATGAATTATCCATTGTGACATCTTGCAATTGTCCTGCGGTTGTGCTAAAAAGAAAAAAATAAAAATAAAAATCAACTTGTTTAGTTGAGATAACAATAAAAACAAAAATATATAACAATAACTATACAAAATCGAGGAAAGATTTCTTTGTGTTAGACATTTCCTCTTTATAACAATTTATAGCTCGATTTGTAGTTTGTTTGTTTGATTTGAACCATTCTTAAATTTAATTGAAACCGTTTAATGTTAAAATTAATTTTTGTTTTGTTTAATAGTTTTCAAAAAAATGCGTTTTTCATATTTTTAACATTAATCCTTTATAATACTCCCAAAACTAGATTAGATATTAAGATTTTAACCCTTTTTGTTGTGTACATTTTTGTATTAGTAATTAGAAATTCCAAAAAACCAGAAAAGAAGGACACATTTTAAATTTTATAATTTATCATGGTGTGATATCTTTCGAAATAAACCCAGCGGGGAAAATTCTCTCTTATGTGGACGATACGATTTATAAAATCATCGATCAATATTAATTTATAGGTTTGACGCTATATGGGGGCAAAGCATCGCATTTAACATGGGTACGAGATTAAAAAGTCACCGATAGAGAATCCGGCGTATCACACAAGGTCAGACCTGTTTCAAGCTTTGGCAACACAACATTGCCTTTTTTTCTAAAGCGATTCAGTCTTGTGGTCAGTGGCGGATTAAGGCATAGGCCCTGTAGGCCCAGGCCTAGGGCGGCAAAATTTGGGGGTGCCAAAAAATTCAAGTATTCTAAACGAAAATTTATTTTATAACTAATGTAGTGGACTATTTTCTTAAAATCTTTTTGTGATTTTTAATAAGATATGATTTATTGTATAATTGTATTGAAATATAGGATGGTGTCATTAAATCGCTCAAATTTATTCTTAATGAAAAAATCGAAAATCAAAGTACTCTTTCTGAAATAAAATTAGGAAATTAGAAACTGCATTTTTAGCTATTACATGGAATACAAGATAAAATCATTTCAATGCAGTTAACTTGAAGCTTCAAAATGTTAAAATTAATATAACTAATATCCTGCAATTATACAACTCTTTAGTTGAATTTTTAGGAGACTTGCGTAATGATACATCCCATTTTAAGAATTATGAGAAGAAGGCAAAAAATTTGAGTAAGATGGAGAACTATTCTTACGATTCTAAACGTAAAAGATTGTGCAAGATTCATTCTGATGAAAGTCAAAGTGGAGAATTTCAACCAGAAAATGGATCGCATTATTTATTATTCTTAATCCCATTTTGGATTATTTAACTGTAGAATTAAATCGTCGTATCAAGGCATACACTAAATTAAACGATAGTTTTGCTTTTTTAAGTCGATTGACAGAATTGAAATCAAACGAAATTGCTCAATCTGCAAATAATTTAGTAAAAAAATATTCAAATGATTTAAAAGATGCTCTACAAGAAGAATGTATTCATTTAAGTGAGTATTTATCGTCGATAATGAAGAAAAAAGAAGCTTTTTCATTCTTGGAATTGTCTACTATCTTACGAGAAAATGAATTACAAGAAGTGTATCCAAATGTGGATATAGCAATACGTATTTTTCTCAGCATTCCAGCGACTAATTGTTCAGGAGAACGTTCATTTTCAACATTAAAACGCGTGAAAAGTTATTTGCGATCAAATACAGGCCAGGCGAGGTTAAATGCTCTAGCATTATTAACAATTGAAGCAGATCTAATAGCAAAAATGGATTGCGAGGAAATCATTACTAAGTTGGCGAATACAAAAGCAAGAAAAAAGAGGATAAAGTAGTAATTTTTTTTTTTTAACTAAAACATTCATTTCAAAAATAATCATTTGTATTGAATTAGTAATTAATAAATCAATATAATCACTGTGAATGTTATGAATAAGCACAAATAATTTTTATTTTAAATCCTTACTTAGATAATTAGAAATTATTTTGAGCTGGGGCGTTTCAATTGTTGGGCCTAAGGGCGCTACACTCATAAATCCGCCGCTGCTTGTGGTAGATGTTGATGGTTGACCCCAGTCTACTCATGATTATCTACGTTTGGGGTACTTGAAATATATTCATTTGTCATCTCGTTGTCTCAACGTTGTCATCAACGTTTTTATCTATATCACGAAAACAAAATTTCGCATACTGCATTGCACCTTACCATTTGTCTTGTCATTCAGTTGATGAGGTACCCACTTTCCTACCTTTTGAATCTTTCCGATGGCATGCAGACAGCCATATATCTTTCGGCAACCAAAGTTTAACATTTCTACCATGTGTTGTTGAGTTTTTGTATCGTCTTTGCTGAGAAAATTTTTGTAATTCGATTAACTCCTTTTTTTCAATTCAGGGCACAAGATGAATGAAATATGACTTGCTTTTCCTGACTTCTACCTTGCACAGTTAATGAACACAGATGGGTAGAAATTTCTTTCATATCGTAGCAGAGACCACAGCTCGGTAAGCGATACATAAGTATTACTCAGAATAGACTTATCAAATTTTTATTAAGTATCACGTAATTTTTGAGGACTCAAATTATATAAAGTGAATAAAATTGGTTATCTGCTTGGATTTGAAAGCATAAAAAAGACATTGATTTTACTACTAGGAATAATAAATCAAATTTATCAACATTTTATCCTAAAAAAAACTAAAGAAATTTATCCATAATTATTTCAATTTCAGTTTTATTTTTTAAAATAAACAAAAATATTATTTCCTTATTAGTATAATTATTGCTGACAGATAAATTGAAAATTCTTAGTAATTCTTTGATATCTTTCATCACTTCCAAAAATTTTTAGGTAGACAAATGCTATAAATTTCTTAAAATAAATTTTTTTTAAAATTTTTAATACATAAACCCCAGAAAATACTTTAAAATTTTAGGTTTATATTTAGCAGCTATGCTAACAACCCCAAATCCACTTGGTTTATGGAAATAAAAAAAAAATTAAATATTCTTGAGCTGCCAATAATTTATCATAAATTCAAATTAATAGTTTTTTTTATTTTAAGTGATTCTTTTATATTTTGTTGCTTTTAAAAGTGTCGTTTTTTGAGAAAAAGAATGTCTGATATTGTAACAGAAATCAGCGAAATTTTTCTTTCTAGTTAAAATATTTATTTTATAATTTCATATACAAAGCGTTACGTAATTGCGTAATTTGGGTTAAAATATTTCACTTGTTGATTTTATAAGTGATTTACAAGTAAAAATCTTGAGGTTTTTATTATACTTTTGCTATATAAATAAATATTTTTTGTGTTTTATTTCACTCCCATTTCATTTCCATTTTCAAGGAATCCAGAGTGGCAAAATATGAGCGAAGTATATTAAAAAATTCTTTGAAATGGCAATAGGTTGAATCAATGATATTATTTCGGCACACATATCTGTTCACATTTATGGCAACCTCCTGCCTGAATTGCGGCTTTTCCTATACATTGACAAGAATTGATAGATACCAACGCTGTTTTTCATTTTTCTCTTTTAATGCCAATAAAACTTTTATTATTAAATTTTGTAATCCTTATTTTATGGTAAGCTTCTTTGAATTTAACGTAAATTATAGAAAAGCTTTTTGTCGTCATTTACGAATCTTTTTATAAATCTTTTTCACTCTATCTTTCCAAGCTTTCTTTTGTGTACGAAATTTATTTTTATTATTATATCTCTTTGACTCTCGATAATATATAACCTAATTTTAAATACAGTTAATGTTGTAAAAGAGAGTGTGGGGTGGCTGAGCGAAGCGAAGCGAGGTGCAGACCACCCTAGTATATAATATATCAATTTCACCAGTCCGCACGCAAGGTCTGGCCTGTTGTGAACTTCTTTAAAACACAAAAACAACAATTAAATATTTTCAGTACATAAATGACACTAACATCACGTATAATTAAGGACAGAAGGAGTTGTATCTTTATTTTGTCAGCTTTCCTATTTCAATTTATGTAAATGTACTTATTTTCGTGAAATTCTCAATCTTTGTATTTATCCTAAATGGTTGTTAAAATACTGATCAGCATGAAAAAAATCATTTTCCAAGATAACAGATTCTCCGTTTATTTCAGCCTTTAAAAAACACATGAAATCTTGTTCAAGCTATAATTATAAAGATTTTTGTTTTTTTTTTTTTGTTTACTATTGCTTCAATGTGTTTATCAGTAGTAATTGCGGACATATCCGGAAAGGTCACTACTTTAATATTTGCCTTATCAATTACTAAGCATTTAGCAATTAAAAATAAAGCTGATAACTTTTTACTAAAAAAATTTAAACAATTTTATTTGCAAGAAATTTATTATTGGAACCAAAAAATTTTGTTTATTCATAGCACTCCTTTATTTTTGCCATTTTGAAGAAAAAAGGAAAAAAAAAGTGACTTTGTTTCATAATTTTTGTTTTAATTGTCCTGTTTTAATTGTAGTCAATAAAATGCCTATATTCTCAATAGTTATCACACGTTACTAGTTTCAACTTTACTATATCAAATTTTGTGGACTCCAATGAATTAACAGATTGTATACGTGCAGATGCTACGAGTGCTGGTTATACTATGGAAGTGAATTTCCGTAATTTCATTCATTAGTTAGAGTGACTTCATGTATTCAAGAATCTGTAGGTTGTGGTCCTTTGGAAGTGGCTTTAATCTATTTTCAACAACTGCACGAGACAAGCAAACTTTCCCTTTTATTAAGATTGATTGACACTTGTCGCGCAAAAGCATCGCATAGATAATTTGAACGATAAAAAGTAACTTGTCTTTTTCATGAGGAACACAGCTTTAGTGGATCAGTGGAAGAAAATTCCAGTGACTTTATGAATTTGAATGACTTTTCCCATTTGTATAGGATTAATCAATACTTGTCACTCAAATATATGAAGTTGATAAGTCTAACGATCAAAATTCCCTTTCATAAGAATCAAGATCTTAGGATTTTGAATAAATTATATCATCGCTAAATCAGGATTTCTTTTTTGTGATTTTTTTACCCTCTCTGAAGTTATGAATTTTTTGAATTTTCTTAAAAAATAATTTGGCTGACACCTCACTACTAGCCACCAAACGTTACTGAAACTTCTACTTTAGACTTAAGAATTCAACGTGTGTGGCATTCTCTCCATAAGAACTGAATAGATTTTATTCTTTTTAACACTTAGCTTAAAGTTTCAAACGGATTTTCTTAAAAATAAAATTATTACATATTGTACCTAAGTTAAATTCTAAAATGGCTAAACGCCAACAAATTTACTTCGTTTAATCAGTAGTTTATAAAATAGAAAACAATTCTATTAATAGTATTAAGCATCTTCGATACATAACATATGTATGTCGTATTTCGTTTGAAGTAGCAAAAAGTTACGGATCATTAATCTTTAAGGTTGTTTTTTTTATATCAAATTGTTCAAACAATTCTTTATTTACAAGCCACGGATTATATTTTCCACTCTAGTGAACAATTTGACTATTATGGTAAACAAGATCTTAAATAATATTTTTATAGATATCTAATAAATTGAAACTATATTAAAAAATGACATACGGATGCTATATTGCCGTAAGAAATGTATTATAATTTTTTATTTATGATCCTGGTACCGATTAATTTTGAATGAAAAATGAAAACAGTACAATTACATTGAAGTTTTTAAAAATGATGTCGACCAAATGGCTACCTGGCAACACTTGTCTCAAAGTAGGTAAATTGAGCAAGCTCACCAATGTGACACGATGAGAAACTGAGGAAGCGAGAATCTCGAGCAAGCAAGCAAGCAACCACGTGGCATAATGGTGACTCTGACGTGAAATATTTGTAACGATCATCATTTGAAATATAATTAAGAACAAAAGTCTTTGGATAAAGCTCCAAAGAAAAAATCAGTATGAAAACAAAACAACAATTCAAATACTAACAAAAGTTTACAAATATATTTCATAGCTGACTGTACTAGAAATGGTTGAAATTGTGACCTTTCTTCAAACGAAGTGCCAAAAACTAGGTTTTTTTTTGGCATATATTGAAAACTGAAAGAAGAAAGTATGAAAGAGTATTTCGTAAAATACTTTCTTCTAACTTCCATTCAAACTAGTCAAAACTTTCAACGCATATTTTTCAGTTATATCACTTTTTGAGTTGGGAAAAAGTCAAAAAGTAATAATGCGATTAGGCTGAAACTTACATCATCTTTTCAAATATTTAATAATATTAGTCGCAAAATGAATTAAGAATTTTTTGAATTATCCCAAAAATAGCGGCAAAAAAATCAGTTTTTTCGAAAAACTTGTGGCAAATATTGAATTTTTGCTTTTTATTTAATTTCAATTTAATTCAACAAGGATCTACAAGTATAATTAACGTTATTTTTCTTTCCCAGCTGCTTTAGTTCAAAATTATGGCCTAACAGATTATTCGCTAATGAAGTTTAAGGTCTTCTTCTCTGCTATTGTATACCCGAGTCGAAATTTTGAACCTCTTTCATCTTCTATAATTTCAAAAATGTGCACTTTGGTATACTTTGTATCTCCTTTCATTCTCTTCAAATTCCTAAATACAAACTTTTCATCTACTGAAATTTAATAAGGTTAATCTTACTTTTGAACTTGGTGAAATTTGGTATACTTTGTTGTTCTTTTGTATACTTTAATACTTCTTTCATCCTCTTTAACCTGAACCTTCTGAGGGCCTCTTGGTACTGAATCGGGATTTATGTAGGCTGAAAGTGTTGAAAGGAAGCCGTACTTTTACATAAGATTAAATGAGAGAGTTGAACCTCCTTTCAACTTCTTCGGCCTACTTAAGTAAGGAGGTCAAAGAGGATAAAAAAAAAAAGGCTCAAAATTTCGTTTCAGGCAGCCATCATTTTGTTTGTAATAAAAAACAAAAATTTTTTTTTTCATATACGCCATGAATACATTAATAATCTTACAACTTATTAACTACTTAAAAAAAAATCCTTATAAAAAAAATCCTTATAAAAAAAATCCTTTTTTTCATCTAATTTCATTTCCTTCCTTCCTGCCGCTAATAAGGTCTAAGCATGATAGAATCATGCGATAAGAAGCTTTCATGAACATTGCTGAAAGGAAATAACGGAACAAATTTTTATTAGCCCATAATTTGTGAGAAAATTAAGTTTATTTTCACTTTCCAATATACAGAAAGACTGTTTTTGCATGGAAGTTGAGAGTTGAATTAGTGATGCTTTTTGACAAAAAAGTAGCTCTCTTTCATTGATGAATCAAAGATACATTCTTTCCCTCCTGATTTAACTCTTTCCACTTTTCATAATCCAAGCTTTGAATTATTTAAAATAAAATAATTTAGTATTTTATTTAGCTATTTAGTCAGCAATTTGGATTTTTGATTTGAATTTTCAAAGATTCAAAAAATTAGACTGAAATAATTTCAATTTTTTATGTCAAATACTTTAAAAATGATGTAAAAAAGTTTTGTTTAAAACTTTTTCCAAGAAATTAAATATATATTTCTATAAATAAATTTCTAATTAAAATTTGAACATTTGAAATCCTTGAAATTAAAATGTTGAAAATTTATTTTAGAAATGACTTTCAGATAAATAAAATTATGTTACATTAAATTAGTTGATACCTGCTGCAGCATATAATTCATTTCATTTATGCTGTCTGTATCATAAATACAAAAACAATAACAGCAAATTCTATATTAATGTAAGAGATTCAAACAAAAATATAATTTAATTTTAGTTATTTTAGAGACAGTGTAATAAGCCTCATTTAATGACGTATATAGAACACTAGAATTTGTTGTTAGATATTTCACTTAAAGAAGAGGACACAGACCTCTAAAAATTAATTATCTAGTATCTTCTTAATGATAATTATAAACAAATATCTAGATTTTAAAATCTATTTTTATCATAAATAGGAATAGTAAGTTTAGTTTCATATAATTTCATAAATAATATTTTTGAAAATTTCGAAGAAAAAGATAAAATCTCTGTTGACAGAGACCTCTAAAATTCAATTTGATTTTTATTTAGGAATTGAAATTATTTTAATTATTTTTGTTTTCTATCATAATTTTAGATATTATTAATATTATATGTAAACAAACAAAACGTTTTTAATTATTTTAAAAATCAAAAGAAATAGAAATTTAGATGATGGGTTTTTTGAACCTGAAATATAAATTTAAGAAAAAAAGGGACGGAAAACTGAAATCTCTTAATTACTTCCGGAGGCGATGTTGAACGAAAGTCAAAATTTATGTTCAAATTTTTATTTTTCTTGTTATTTTTTTTTTCAGTTCCTTTGAACTGAAGATATTTAAAGAAATGAAGCTGAAAAAAATCAGAATGGTTTAAGTTTTTAAAAATAATATAAATAAATTTGAATGCATTTGTTAGTATTCCCGGAACAAAAACTGCTTTTATATTAAGAACCCGGGTTTAAAGTCAATGCATCCGATTATAATTTTCTTAGTGGAGGGAAATTCGGTGAATTTGTTGAAAAAAAAAGAATTTCTTTTGGCAGTACAGGTAGTTCTAGTTTATTTAATCAATTCCTATATGATAAACACAACATTTGAACAATATTTGTCTATATTTGGCAGTGAATAATTGGATGCGCCTTAGAAAAAAGTTATTTTGCGTTGTTCATCATAATTAGCAACAGAATCCAAAACTAAAATTTCAAAAATTATTTAATAAAGGAGATCTTTTTCGAGTTAATGATAAGGGGATTTTTTATTTTCGTTTTTTCGATTTTTGGTAGCCTTTGGAAGTCAATCAACTAATTTGTTATTGTAAATTTAATAATTATTAGCAAAAGGCTTTCGTCATTACCTGGTAAAATATGTGAAGAAATAGTGTGCAAAATTTTACAACGATCGGACAAGTAGATTTTGAGTTATCGTAATGCAACGACTTCGAAAATAACAAATTTCAGGGAAACGTTTTAAAATTTTCCATACTCATTCCTTGCTTTAAAGAAAAGAATGCTTATAAACTCATAACTACGGTAATTTTATTCCGATCGACTTGAAATTTTGACATAATATATTTAAGATGTTAGACATTAATTTCAAAAATTAAAAAAAAAATTAAATACCAAACTCTCCAATTAAAACGTCTACTTAGATACTGGTATAATTTGGTGTATGTTCGGATTTGCAATTTTACCAAAAATGACAATTTTTGTATGGAAAATTCAAGAGTGTAACAAAAATAAATTACTACGGGAATTCTTAAAGTAATAAAATAATTTGCTGTGGATCATAACCGCGAGCACTAACGGGATTTCCTGAATTTTTGGTAGAATAAACTTTAACGAAAATTATTTTGACAGAAGTGAAATTATTATTTAAAGTTATATTAACCTCAGAATTGGCTAATTAAAAAGACAAAAATCAACAGTCAGCTAGCTAAGTAATATCCTTTTTATTTTAATTTATAATTACGGTATTCTGTGATGACTGCCTTGAGAAAGGTAAAAATGTTATTAGCAATCATTAAATTGTTTAAATGTGACGACTGCCCTAAGAAAGGGAAAAATGTTATAAACAATCATTAAATTTTTTTAAATAAATCGATTAAGAGAATAAATCGCAAAAAAACGTCCCAATATGAACAAAAAAGTGCTGTTTTCCCAAAATTTTGTTATAAAATTCTGAAAAAATGTCCAAATATTATGAATTCAGCTTCAAGTTTCTCCATTAAGTAACTACTATCTTCTTGGATCTGGACATCAGCAATTACTGACTATTCTTAAGTCTTAAAGTCTAAGAGATTTGACTCAAATGAAGAAATTATCATTCTTAGAAACTGAGGCCTTAGTAAGACCAAAAATAAATCATTTTACATAGAAGAAATGTTACAAAAAGTAAACAAAATAAAAGTATTCAATTTCAAAGAGATCATATTGATGATTAATGTGGAATTTTGTTAAAAAGTTGTATTTTTATATGCTAGAGTCAAGGGACTTACTTAATGTACAATATAGTTTTTTGTATGTATTTTTCTATGATGTCAAATAGTTTTTTAAAGTAATTTAGAAACCAAAATCTATTTAAGAACGAAAAGATTTTTCTTTTTAAAATGATTATTTTAAATTAAACGACTTGCTTAAATATTTCTTACTTATTTGAAATATTTTAAAATTTTCAGCACTTTTTTAAACAACTTTTTTTTTTATAGATTAAAGAAAAACATAAAATTCTTACCAAAATGGATTTGAAGTAGTTCGACGTAGTGGAGTTGAACTGGTTACATTAGATCTAAATATGCCTGACATTATTTACATTGAATTAAATATTAATTCTAATTTTCATATCCTTAAAACTTTTAAAAACACATTTTACAAAATATTTTTGTTTTGTATTGTTTTTTTTTATTAAATATTTACCACTTTAAATATCTATTTAAAAAAAAGTTACACTAATGATATATTTATCATTTATCTTTAAAAAAAGTTTAAAAGGACTTTCACAATATTTTACAAATAACAAAGGCACATTTTGTACTTAATCAATTATGTGATTTGAGTTAAAATATAATAATATACAAAACAAAGAAATATTTATAATAAAAATTCTGTAAATACAAGAAACTAGAAATTAAATAATATTTTTGGCAATTAAATGTCAACATTTAGGATCAACAAAAATGTATATTAGCCTATAATTAATTAAAAGAAAACATTGCCAATGTAGATATAAATGAGAAAGATACATTTATTGAACAGCAACAGCTGAAATAGTTTGACAATCAAATGACCAAAAATTATGTAAACATTATGACAATTTTTGGCATTTAGTTTTGTTTTGCCAATTTAAAATACTATGACAACACGACTGACTTAATCAGAACAAAATAAAATTTAACTGCGTATTGTTTTTTTTTTTTATATAAAAAATAATTATAGTACAAGAGAAATAAAAGATACACAAATTAATTAATTTTAAAGAAAAATGTCTCATAAAATTAATGAAATATTAAATAACATCTAACAGTAGGGATATATCAGTAATATTATCAGGTAAAATTATACTGATTAGCCAATTTAAGGACGATTCATGCTGAAGCATTATTATTCCATCGCTGTATTTACCATCTGTAAATTTCTTGAGGTAAAGTGCTGTCATTTCATTCATTTCTAAATGAAATGATTTCTGAGGAAATTTACAGTTGAAAACCGTAAGGATGAAAACAAAAATTCATTGTGAATGGTCCTTTATCCATATATATAACTAAAATATAGTGGAAAAAACTTAAAAAGTCACAAAATTTTGGAAAATTACAGCATTTTATTCATCTTAAGGAAATCTGTAAAATTGCCTGCGAATCCTTAGCCTGTCTTAGACTAGACTTAGGACAGAAAATATTTTAATACAATCATGTAATAAACTTTTTATTTACATGACAAGCTTAAGGTTAATGTAATTTACAAAACTCGGGGGAAAAAATTTGCATAACTGAACATTTTTATAAATGAATTCTCACGTGTCTATGACGAAAAAGTTCACAATTTTAAATTTCATATGGATAACATGCAGAGAATAGTTAAAGAATGGAAATATTCGTTTCTATTATTATAGACAGACATTTCTTAATGCCATTTTCGAGTAAGTAGTGGTTAAACTCTATTTATTAATGATTTCTTTCCAGCTGTCAGCAGGTACTTGGAGATGCAATTTTCAATTATCGACTGCTAAAATAAATTATATAGTCAGCAGATGTCCAGGACTAACTAGCGATGGTTGGACGATATTTTGATACGTTAAAAACTGAGATTTTTTCTTTAAATTAATCGGATTGGATTCATTATTAATACTCGTATATTGATGACAGAAAGCAAATTATAACAATTCCAACTGTCAAATATTATTAAAATTGAATTTTGTATAAATCTCAGACTAAGACTAAAAACCTAATAAACCTTAAAATTTACAGAATTATAAAATAGTAAATTTATTTTTTTTAAATATCCTTTCAAAGTTATATAACAGGAAAAAAACGCAATCAATAAATTAATACATAAATTGTTTTAGAAAAGAACATTTGTGAGTAAATTTAGCAGCCATGATTGAATAAAATCTAACAAAGTTTTCAATGAAAATGTATTCCTTTTAATATATTTGCCGTCATTGCTAGGAATGAACAGTCCAATTGATTAATATTTTCTGAATTAATAAAAAAAACTCAAAATTGAAGGAATAAGAGCTATCATCGTACTTGCAGAGTGCGCAATCTTTGATAATTATTATTCAGTACATGACGTAAAAAGCTTTTTATCATTTTCTTGCACTTTTGCACTTTGAGTTGACCCCAGTTCCAATTCAAAACAAAAAAAAAAGGACTCCATTGAAATCAAATTTTTATTTAAATAATCTTCCGAGTTTCTAAGTAAAAATTTCTTATTTGAACAAGAATTAGTGATTAGAATCCACCAACAAAGAATACATACAACAATTAAAAATCATTAATTAGACTAATTTTAGAAATATATAATTGATATTTTCAAATATTTTACATAAAAACTTAACTTTTGGTTATTTAAGGAAAAATATTTCTGCCTAACATAAATTTTCTGGTAGCCAAGTGGAAATTCATGCAATTGGATATCATAAATCTATCCTCAAATTATGTTTTTTTCAAATTTTCTTTCATCTATTTTTGAATCGCTTAGAAAACTTTTCTTTTTGTTTTTTATCTAAATAGATTTTCAATTAAAAAATCAATTTTTAAATATATTTTTATGTGACCATATGTTTGGCTATTCTAATGGGAATTTTGGTTTTGTTTTTTTATGTTTTGTTTGGAGATAAAACTTTTAAGGTAAAATAATATTAGATAGAGTTGTAAAAAAGAATAAGAAACAAATTTAGGATTAAATATAATTTCTTGATAGAAAATTTAAATTTATTAATTATTTTTAATTTTTCCGTCTATAAAGATTCTAATTTAATATGAAAATGCGTGAAACGTCTGATTTTGCATAGATTTACGAAAAGTTTTCCAAGTGTTTCTCTTATATTATTGGATCCTCAATTCATAAATGAATTATCAAATGTTGTTTTTACTATATTATAATAATAAATAAAAATATTTTCAAGGTTTAATAAACCAGTAAATACTACCCAATTGAGGAGTTAATATTTCGAAGTGCATAATTCTACCCGAGCCGAATTTTATGCAACGGTTCTTATGAAAGTTACTTGAAAGGACTTTTGAACGTGTGACACATCAACTGAAAATTTATAAAAGAGCAAAAGAGTTTCTCAAATGATTTTTTCAAATTAAAATATTTCTGAAATTATCCACAAATAAATTTATTTGGGATTTGAAATGAAAAATTTCTTGATCTAATTGAGTGTTTCTTTGACAAGTGTCGAGAAATCGTCAACTGTTTAAAGTTCTGCAATATAAAGCGACTTCCATAAAGAAAACGATCTTAAAGAATGAAATTACGCCAAGGATATTATTCTCATGGGCATTTGTAAAATGGCCACTACAATTATTCATTTTTTAACAGTTTGCAATATTTTAATTGGCTCCTATAACGGTTGCTAAGTATGTCCCTTAATCCGATTTCAAGTGAAGAGTATAATTTTTTAATTTGTTTAAATTAAAAACTAGAACAAAAATTGACATATCCTATCAACTATCACGTTAAAATTTGAGCAAATTTATACAAAGATAAATTCTTCTATAAATTTTAGGAAATGTTTTAATTTTTTTGTGTTTCTTTGGAGGCCAATTATAGACAAAATATGTTCAAATAACTTTTATTTTTTCCCATACATTACACTAGTTTACACGAAAAATGTACCTTAAAAATAAAGTGCTTTTTAGACTAATTTGGGGTCACTGAATTCGAAAATGAAAACCATTTTTTTTTTGAAAGAACGGTTTTTGATATTTTGCCGAAAAACCTGTTTTTTGGCTCGTCTTTTCATTATTGGCTCGTATCTTAAAAACCTAATATTAAACCCACACAAATTTCTTATTATTAAATTGGCAACTTTTCATTTTTTTAAACAAAATATTTTTTGTGCAAATCAAATAAAAGTTGGCGGAGTTACAGGTGATCAAAGTTGAAAAAAAGGTGTTTTTTTCACCTTTTTTCAAAATTACCCATTTTCATTTCCTTTTTTTCGCCTCAAAAAACCTCATTACCAAAAGTTTTAAAATTTTTAGTGAAAGATAAATTTGTAACAAAAATTTTAAAGGTAAAATCTTTAAGGTCGTAAGAAAATTAGAAAAGTTATAGATCCTTAAAGGAGGACGTGATTTTTTCATTTTTCAGGTTTGCTACGGACGTGTAGATACACTACTCGGCAAAAAAAATTAAACTCAACAGAAAGATGTTTTTTAGGGTAATTTTGGGTCGCTGAGTCCGAAAATAACAATTATTTCTACATCCTAAAAAGCGTTTTTGAGATATTCTTAAAATACGTGTTTTTTGGGTATATTTTCTTTATTGATCTATATCTCCAGAAATAATCTTTTGATTGATTAAAAATGGCTCTTTTTAAAAAGCTATCATGTTTTTCTTTAATTTGATATACAAAAAATACAAATCAATTTATATTTGACGAAGTTACAAGTGACTAAATTTCAAAAAAAGTGATTTTTTCACCTTTTCTCAGAATCACAGATTTTTATTTACTTTCTTTTGCCTCAAAAAACCTCATTACTAAAATTTTTTAAATATTTGTAGAAGATAAACTTATTACAAATATTTTAAGCTAAAAATTATCAAAATTGAAAGGAAAATAAAAAAGTTACGGATCATTGAGTGAAGACGTTCATTTTTCATTTTTTAGGTCTGCTGCGGATGTTTAAATAATGTTTGGTACTAGATAAATGAAATTTATTCAATTGCACTTAGTTCTTATAAATTAAATTAAAATGATATTAAGAACATTAAGGAGTATATATTTTCTAATTATACCCGACATCTAATAAATTTAAAGTACCTTAATCCTTACTAAATAGATTCTTAGAAATATCAAATAATTATTTACCAAGTGAAAAAATTAAAAGAACACACCTAACTGCAAATACATCATGCAAGGAAACATGCTGGAACATTGTAAAAATTTAAAATTAACCCTGAAATTCACTTATTTCTTATGAAAAACAATTTAATTTGTTTTGTTAATATGACCTGCCTCTATTTTGGTAGGCGTAAACCTCAATCCTAAATGCATTTCTAGCTAAATTTTTTGGAATTTACACCAAAATTTTCCACTTTTACTTGTACGTATTAAAAAAAATAAAATAATTTTTTAACATTTTAATTATAACTTTAAAGAATAAATAATTTTTTAACATTTTAATT
The DNA here is from genome assembly GCA_947359355.1 of Acrocera orbiculus. Taxonomy (NCBI): domain Eukaryota; kingdom Metazoa; phylum Arthropoda; class Insecta; order Diptera; family Acroceridae; genus Acrocera; species Acrocera orbiculus. The sequence goes on from OX375758.1 coordinate 8,787,689, forward strand.
ATAATTTTAAAGAACTAATTGCAATGAAATAAATTTCATTTAACTAATACCAAACATTATATAAACGTCCGTAGCAGACCTGAAAAATGAAAAATGAACGTCTTCGCTCAATGATCTGTAACTTTTTTATTTTTCTTGCAATTTTAATGATTTTTAGCTTAAACTGTTTGTGTTAAGTTTATCTTTTACAAAAAATTTTAAAACTTTTAAAAATGAGGTTTTTTGAGGCAAAAAAAGCAAATGAAATTGTGTAATTTTGAAAAAGGTGAAAAAAATCACTTTTTTTAAAATTTGATCTCCTGTAACTTCGTTAAATATTAATTGATTTCAATTTTTTATATATTAAATAAAAGAAAAACATGATAAAATTTCGAAACAAGTCACTTTTAATCAATCACAAAATTATTTCTGGAGATATAGACCAATAAAGAAAATACACCCAAAAAACACGTATTTAAGAATATCTCAAAAACGCTTCTTAAGATGTAAAAATAATTGTTATTTTCGGACTCAACGACCCAAAATTACCCTAAAAAACATCTTTTTGTTGAGTTTAATTTTTTTTGGCGAGTAGTGTATCTATACGTCCGTAGCAGACCTGAAAATGAAAAAATCATGTCCCCACTTAATGCTCCATAACTTTTTTAATTTTCTTACGACCTTAAAGATTTTACCTTTAAAATTTTTGTTATAAATTTATCTTTTCCAAAAAAATTTTTTACTTTAAGTAATGAAGTTTTTTGAGGCAAAAAAAAGGAAATGAAAATGGGTGATTTTGAAAAAAGGTGAAAAAAACACCTTTTTTTTCAACTTCGATTACCTTTAACTCCGACAATTTCTATTTGATTTGCACAAATAATGTTTTGTTTAAAAGAATGAAAAATTACCGATTTATTAAGAAAAAAATGGTTTTCATTTTCGAATTTAGCGACCCCAAATTAGTCTAAAAAGAACTTTATTTTTAAAGTACACGAAAATGACCCAAAATTTGTCGACTAGTGTTATTGAACCACCCGAAAATGTGTACTCTGATATTTTTCTGTAATCTTGTAATTATATTTTCTTATCATAGGTTCTTTTATAGGTTTGTTAAGCCTGTTTAGCTTTCAAATTAACTTTTAGGCTGAATAATCAGAGATTTACCACTCTTTGTTTTCTCTCAGGAATAGCTTTCGCTGATGTTCACTTTCTCTACTCGAATAGTCAAGAATTAAATTAAATTTAACTATTTTTCTTTTATTTAAATATATTAGCAAACAAATTGTTAAAATTCTCCCCACTAATATATAAAAAATAATACTAAATTTTATATAACGTATTAAAACGTAATTTTTATTATTAAACTTTTTGAAAGAATCAAAGTCTAAACAGAAACAATAACAACAATAGAGATCCAAAATTAATATAGCTTCAAATTCTTAATCAATGATCTAAATAAATTTTATCAGTAGTTTTATTCTTTATAAACATTGTCTGCCTTCTAAGAAACTTTAATTTTTTCAGTTCAGTTCAGGCAAGTGTCCATTTTATATAAATATTTATATATATATATATATATATATATAACATTTTGCTTTAGATTTTTAACAAGTGTAATATAAATTTCATATAAATATGAAGTAGTCATTGCAACGGAACTGTAACTCTGACGTCAGCAGTCTTCAGTAATATGATAAGGAAATAATATTATATAGAAGGGAAACAAAGATAAATGGAAAAATTTTTTCTTTTATAATTTTATCTTTAAAAATAGACTAAAGAAAAAATAAATAAAAATTCAATCTGAGTCTTACAAATGTTATAAACTAGAAATTTTCTATTAACAAAAGTTTCAAATTGCTGCAGTTTAGTTTATGTTATATTTTGTTCTATCAGAAAAATAAAATTAATACATACATATATATATATAAATGTATATTTGTTGAAAAATTCAAATTGTTACGTTCATTGACTTTTTGCTCTGCTTTAATTTATAACTTAAAAGTCAATCGAGCAATATAACAAATTTAATTCGCATTTTATCTTCAAAACAAAAACAAAAACAACAACAAAAAAACAGTAAATAACCAACCAACAGCAAATGTTCTAAAACTATTTTATCTGACCAAAAATTATATTTTTTGCTTGTTTGTTATATTTTATTTTTTCCTTTTATTATCAATTAAATCAGAAGTATATTTAAGAAGAGTCGAGGTCAATAATGTCGTCGTCTCGTCAATGATCAACATTAGAAAAAAACAAACAAATTTTATTCGAATGAGTTATATTTTAGAAAATTTGCACCAAATTATTGCGTACTTGTCTTTTTTAATAATAATTAATTAATTATGCATTTTTCATGGACAAATATATGTTGTTAACTATATTTGGAAATAATGAATACTGTGTGCCATGTGTGTAAAAGATTAAATGTGTGGGCTTAAAAAATTATATCAAATATTATTCCTAATATGTTTATTATGTTTATGTTTTTTTACATTTTAATCAATTTGTTGTTTATATGAAGGACATATAGAAATAAATGAAATTCCAAAATTCTTTACACATAACTTTGATGGTTTTTTAAAATAAGCATAAAAGTAAATATTTGGAATTTTCTCGGAAAGAATTATTTAATATTTGAATTAATTTTTATTATTATTTATAATACTCGAATTAATTGTTAAAAAATGGTTTAAAAAATTGTGGAAAATGTATAAAACGGACCTTTGACTGATAAAATTAGATTTTTAAGAGACAGTGGTTAAGGGTTTGCACTTTTTTTGTCGACTTTTCTTATAGTTAAATATTTCAAGAATATAATCCCAAAATTTGAAGTCAATCAGAGCAAAACTCTTAAAGTTTAGAAGACTAGTTGGTCTTCTCTGCTTTACTCATTATTCCATTATTTTTTAGCTTTCAAAATTTTGAACGCGTTTTTCTCAAAACCATTTTTCAAAGTCGGTGTTCACTGCCATTTAAAAACTACATTACTTCAAACACAAGTTCTTTATATATAAAGTGCCTCCACCCAACGTTGAGTTTTAGAACTTTTTAAGAGGGTTTTCCACATACAAAATTGCGGAATTTTTCGTCGAAAATACCAGCCTTCACTTTAAATGAGCACCAAAATTTTTAAAACATTTCTAAAAAAAACAATGTTGAGACAACATTGGGGTGAGGATTCGATAATACTTTGACTAAATTTTAAGGGTTTTTGATTTAAGGTAATACAGTAATCACTAAAAATCATCCGTTTCAAAAGACGTGTTTGGAAAAGCTATATCTCCGGCTTGTTTATAGATATTTTCGAATAAAAAAATTCAAGAATGTTGTTAAGGTCATGCTTAATAATGTAAAAAAGGTTTGAATAAATTTGCTTACTCAATATTCATTAAAAAAAATTCAAAAAAAAAAATGTTATTTTAAAGCTGAAACCCTTACCCTCCCTTTAACTGCTTTGATTAAATTAACACATTACCTACAGTGGACATACATTTTTGCATTTTACAGATATAAAGTTTCCTTGAACGTACCAATGATAACCATAACGTAAGATTAACAATTATTCTCCAGCAATCGTTATACACACATGTTTCTATGAGAAATTAGAACACCAAAAGAGAGGAAAAAAGAAAAATATACAAACAGCATCAAATAAAATTGATGTGTTTTTTTATTCTTCTTGAAAAGAAATGATTTTTTTCTCCGAATACTTAATATAAAACGTGCACAATCAAAAATCAAAATCATGTCCAATGATAATATAATTTATAAATTTTCCCATAAATCCACATAAATAAAAATTCTTTCTTCGAATTATTTTAACTAAAAGATTTTTCATATTAATATGTAAATATTGCAGTAAATATTTAACTAAGAAAATCGTTTTTATTTAAAGCAAAAAAAAAATTTCTGATAAGATGGATGCTAAAAGATTTTTACCATCTATAAGGATATTCTGTTTTTCATAATATTTTTTGTTTTATATAAGATGAAAAATTCAAGGCTCAATTTCACGTCTCAGCATTTAGATAAATAAATTAAAAAGATAAAAGATAGCCCAAATCTTTACACAGAAGAAAATTATCGCAGGTAAATTTGAATATTATTACTAGCAAATAAAAATAAAAAATGGAAAGTTGATCACGTATTCCTTTTATGGCAATTATTATGCGTGATATTATTACAAATAGAACTTATGTCATTTATAGACAAATAGTTAAAAAAAGAGAGAGAAAAAAAAAGGAATGTCAAGTCTGAAGTAACATTACGATCAAAAATTAGAAATATATTTGAATCATTAGTCGTTATTAATGAAGATGATGTCGTGGGTAAATTTTTAATCAACGCATTTAAATTTTAATCATATTATAATTTTCGTTTTGTATTATTTATAAATAAAGATGTGAAAAATGTGAAAAATGTGAAAAAATAAGCTAAAGTACAAAAAAGTCATTATATTTATTTACCAGGTGTGTATGCCAAAGAATATTGCGTTCAGGATAACTTTTTTCGCATGAAAGAATATGAAAAATGATATAATTAATTTTTTAGTAATGAAAAGAAAACAGAACAAGAAATTATATATAAATTTAAAATAATAAAACTTAATTAGATCAAAAATAAGAAATTTTTCATTTCAAATCCCAAATAAACTTGTTTTTGGACAATTACAGAAATATTTTGACTTAAAAAAAGAGCTTGAGCTCTTCTATACATTTTCCCTGGCCAACATTTTATATATTTTAAACCAAAATACTGCTTGATGTCCTTTTTGGGCATATGGGGCATTCTTTTACAAATCGTACAAAAATTGATCGACACATTTTTGATTTGGCTGAATTTTCTTTACGGTTTTAGCAATGAAAAAAAAGATATACGTGTTTGAGGATTTTTTTTTTTAAATTTATTTTGGAAAATGGAGATTTAAAAAAAAAAATAAATTTAAATAGCCGGTATTATTACCTGATACTAAAATAAAGTTTAACAAACCAGTAATACTACCATACTGAGCAGTTTTCTTAAGTTTTCGAAGTACATAATTCTACCCGAACCGAATTTTATGCAACGGTTCTTATGAAAGTTACTTGAAAGAACTTTAGATCGTGCGACACATCAACTGAAAATTTATAGAAGAGCAAAACAGTTTCTCAAGCTATTTTTTTCAAATCAAACTATTTCTGAAATTGTTCAAAAATAAATTTATTTGGCATTTGAAATTAAAAATTTCTTGATCTAATTGAGTGTTTTTATTTGACAAATGTCGAAAAATCGCCAACCGTTTAAAGTTTCACAAATGTATAAGGCCACTTCCATAAGGACAACGATCTTAAGGAATGAAATTACGTCAAGGACATTTATTCTCATATTCAATTGTAAAATGGCCACTACAATTAAATATTTTTTAACAGTATGCAATATTTTAATTGGCTCCTATAACGGTTGCTAAGTGTGTCCCTTAATCAGATTTCAAGTGAAGAGTATAATTTTTTAATTTGTTATTTTTTAGAATTTGTTTAAATTAAAAACTAGAACCAATATTTAATGAAAATTTGAGATATCCTATCATCTATCACGTCAAAATTTGAGCAAATTTATACAAAGATAAATTCTTCTATAAAATTTGGAAAAAATTTTAAGTTTTTTGTGTTTTTTTTTAGGCCAATTTAATAAAAAATAATTAGCAAATTTTGTAAAATAAAAAAAATTCCTTTTATAGGTATGTTTTAAGACACGTGCTATAAAAAAAGTCTGAAAACTTTCAGTTTCATTTTAAACTGATTTTTTCTACCCCTTTTTTAGTTTTATTTTTGAACCTTGAATAATTCTTTAACCAAATGTTTTCTATTTTAAATTTAAATATTATTTCAAATATTAAATTAAAAACTATGAATAAATATTGTGAAATTAGAACAAGATCAAGTCCACAAAATATATTAAAAAATTTTATATGGAAAAATATTTATTTTTTTTAACAGATTGCCAGATTCTACTGACATGAAAAGTGAGAACAAAAAGGTCAGATTTTTGACGTATAAATAAATGTAATATGTCAAAATTAAATTTTTAATTTTATTCAATATTCCCACTTTTCAACACAATTAAAATCTGGCCCCAGGCCGGTTGTATTTTTTTCCAGCTAATTTTCATTTCCAATTTAAAATTCTATAAATAGATTTTTATTCATTATATTTTTAGGTAGAAAATAAAATTTTTTATATACATATCTTCTAGGATACACGAATTAAATTACATGTTAACGAAAATAAAATAAATTGACGTTGACATCACAAAAACCAAATAAAAAATTGTGTTATCAAAATTAAAAAATAAAAGAAAAAGAAAATATGTTAACAATATGTTGACATTTCGATAAACAAAAACAAAAAAGTCAATGATAAACATAAGGATTACTCATCAAGATATTCCTTAAATAAAAAGGAATACATTTGTGATGCTGTGAGTAAAAGAGATAAAAAAAAACACAACAACAAAATTTCGTCGTATATTTCTCTAAGAACAAAAAAGGAATAAATCAAACTAAATATATAAGCTAATATACATCTTTTGAATGTTTATATAAAATAAAAAGAATAAAAATTTTGCACAATAATATCCCCACCTAATTTCTCATGAAATCAAATTTATTTCAACAATAAAACCATTTAATCCATTTAAAATGATTAAAATCAATTAAAAAATTATGTTTGTTAGCATTATAGCACTTTGAAAATTTAAACTAAAAAAAAATTTGGCACACAAATATTATTAACTGTTAAATATTTAGAAAATTTTAAAAAGCTTCATAACCCGAATTACATTTTAGAATCGAAAACAAACGAATAAAATGAAGACAAATTGTCACGTTGTGCCTTCACATAGCAAAAGCAAAAACAGAACTACTACCACAACTTCGTTATTGCTGCTGATATGGCTTTATAGAACTTATAAATTCATAATAGCATATATATGTAATATATAGATCTATTTTTGCCCTGAACATCCCAAGTAAAAAAAAACTTAAAAAAAAGTATAAAGCATGCTTCTAGATGGGGTGTGCGCGCTCTCAGAATAGAATTTTCCGCCATCGTATATATATATATCACCACCACATGAGCTCTCTCAGTATCAGAGAGAAGATGAATAAAATACAAAATTTTTAAATGAAGCATATGAGATAAGGAGATTAAATAACATTCGCCTTGCGTTATATAAATTTTCTATTTTACTTTGTAAACTACAAAAAATTTATTAACTCTGGTAATGATGTTATTTAAGATAAATTCTTTACAGTTATTAATATTTAATACTTAACAGTTATATACATATTAAAGAATATATGTAAAATAATATTGAAGGTCAATAAATATATACTTATAAAATTCTAAAGTAAAGGAAAAATTAACAATAAATTTTATTGTTTGCAAAAAAAATACTTGATTAAAAGAGAAAATAATTTTTATTTCTTAAAATTAAATTAAGTTTGTTGGTTTTTTTTCAATATAAATTTCTTGGAATAATATTTCAACTGTTTTAATATGATTTTACTAAAAATAAATCAAAATAAGGAAGAAGAGAAAATGAGAAATATTTCAAATTAATAAAATCAAATTAATCAAAATTGAGATTTATAATTTATGTAAGTATGATTTAAAAATGTTTTTTGTTTTGTTCTAATAAAACTGTTAGAAAAAGTTAGTAATCTGGACAATGAATAAATAAGGTCTTTAATTTAGAATAACGGAAATTTTAGAAATTGTTTATAGTAAATGAAATTTGTACTTTTTTTTTTTTAATTCAGCGGCATATTTTATCCCTTTCGTTACTGGCGAAGTAATGCCACTTTGCGGAGCAGACGACTGCCGTAACGAAAGGGTTAAGAGCACATGAGAAATTTTTAATCATTTTTGAATATTTTCAGGTTTTGTAATCGCTATTAACGCAATATTAGTTATTATTTATAGTTAAAAATTAAATTGCCAAAAGTGTATTTTCAAGTTGATATATCTGTGGCGTAGATAAAGATATGATCAAAGGAATCAATACTCTACTAACAATATTAAAGCCTTCTGATAATACCATGTTATAGTTTTCAGTATACATCTGGCAGGAGTACATATTTCAAACTCATGACATCGAATCTAGTATAGATATCACACCGGCAGTATTGAAATTTTAAAAAGATCACTAAATACGAGATTGATGAAGAAATCAATAAAAAAAAACAAAAAACCTTAATCCACAAAAAACTCCGGGAATAGATATGCAATATCCTCTGGACTATTTTAACAACTATCACAAAAGGCCAATCATCATGCTAACATATTTATTTAATGCTTGATTGAGATTGAAATACGTTCCAACCAGTTTAAAAATGGCAGAAATAATTATAATGAAGAAACAAGATAAGCCAGCAGAAGAAATATCTGTCTTACAGACACAAATATCACTTTTACCAACTTTTATTTGTAAAACTGTTACCGAAAAGGAGCAAACCAATTGATGGATATTATTCCAAATTTTCAATTTTGGTTTCGAAATAATTACTCAGCAATCGATCACTGAGTTTGATTGTACAAGTTTAAAGCTGTGAGTACATCCGCGTGCCAGACGCTTTCTAGAGACGTTATATACTCCCTAGACTTGGTCTTGCTAGATCCTCTCCATATACGCGGTAGACTTCTGGTATTGAAAATTATATTAAATTAAACTATTCAATGATCTTTAGTTATTTTTAGTTTGAGATGAAAAACGCTAAAGCATCAAAAAGGTTTTAAAATGGTTTTTGAATATTTTTACAAAAAAGTTATGTGAATTTATGAAAAAAGTTTTAGATTACAAGTTTTTTTCCTTGTAAAAATTTTTATTGAAAACAAAAATTAATTCAAAATTCATAAAAATTGAAGTAAATTAATTTTATTTCTGTTTTATTTGCTCTCCCCTTAAATTTATAGATACTAAATACAAACACAAAGAGGCAAAAACAAAAGATATATTCCTGTAATGATATTTTATTATTTTTAACTAACTTTTGTTCAATATGTTTCCTCTATCTGCTTCCTTTAAAGGACATTCTTATATATTTGAAGTACACTTATTATTAAGACATCTGCTGGTAATTTTTTGTTTTTGTTTTTACTTGAATCCTATTGAAATATAAGGATCATAAATTTGTCATGTGTTTAGAAAGTATATAGTGCGTGTGGGCGGGAAGAAAAACTTCATGTTTTTTTTTCCTTAAGTACTTTTTTGTCTTTTAGGGTGTCTTTTTCAGTAGTTTGCTACAGTAAAAACAAAAGAAAAAACTAATTATAACAAAGAAGAAAAACCAAAAAAAAACTTTTTTAAAGCCTTAAGTCTCTAAAGCGTCCGTCGTACACAAAACGCGATTCGATGCGCGTATTAACTAGAATGTATTTTTTTTTTGTTTTGATTTAAAAATTTGTATTCAACAGTTATACACATTTTTATTAGGTTGTGTCTAGATTATCGTTTTGGTGAGTAATTTTACAAGGATTTTTCAAAGGAGGTTTATTTAATTTATTTATTATTAATACAATAATAATTTTTTAAATTTCTTTTATTCATAATTCAATGTTCTTTCCTTTGAATAAATTGAAAAATTATTACTAAACACAAAAAAATATTTGATTAAAAAAATTTCGATTTCTTTAAAAACGAATTCATAAATTTACTGACCGTCGGTTGGCAGTCAAAAGGTTAAGGATGAATTCCATTGAGCCGAAGGTAAGGGAAAATGTTTGATAAAATAGACTTTCTTTACAAATTTTTTCTAGAAATATGTTTAAAAGTTAACATATTAAAATATTTTACAAGGTATTAAGTAACTTGTCAACAACATTATGTAAAATTTTTGTACAAAAATGTGTAGAAAAAAGCCGCCTTTCAAAAAAGTCAATTTATGGTGATCACCAGTAATCTCAGTCTAAAATTGACCGAAGTCAATTGATAATAATTAATTAATTAATAATTAATATAAAAACATAAAATTGTCCTTCTTCTAATTACTTTTGCGATTCTTTTGTGGTGATTTGAAGGCAAAACAGTCATTTTAAACAAAAAAATTCAACCTTTTTGTCATTTTTTAATCCACTAAAGACTAAATAGATAAAAAATATTTAAAAAAAAACAAGGAGAATATAAAATTTGAAATAATTTGATACAGAAGTTTTCGAATAACGATGATCATCGACTTTTCAAACTTTATTTCGAGAAAAACCCGAATTTCGAGTGTTTTTTCGAACGCCATGAAAAATAACCAGTAAATATTTTTACCACACATTTTTTTACTTGTTATTTATTTGATATTTTAATATTAATATTAATAGCATTTAAAGAAATGATTAAAAATTGCAGGCCGGCGAAGTGGGAGCTCACGAAAAAATATATAAAAAGCTCTATGCCAAATACCAAATGAATCGGTTAAGTGGAGTTTGAGATACCATGCACACAATGTCGAAAAAAGTAGTTTCGAGAAAAACGCGTTTAAAATTTGTGGACCATTTTTGTCGAAGCTATCACTTCGAAAATCATTTAAATTTCAAAAAATTTTCTTAGCAACATTTTATTAAAAGGGTTAAACTATGAAAATAAGCCAAAAAAAATAAACGAGAACTCTGATAAAATCTACACGATTAAAGATCAATAAGTACGAAAGCATAGACTTGATTACTTTCAAATTTTGACACAACCTTTTAAAAATGTTGTACAATAGATTTATAGCAAAAAATTGCAATTTTTAAAATGAAAGTGTTACCCGTTACCCCCTTTTCCTTAACAAATGAATAAATTTCAATTCTAAAGAGATGAATTTCATATAAAATTTGTTAAATTCTTATTGCAAATGAATCACTTTATAGCCAACATGACACACGTTATAGCTACACAGAGTTTAAGCACAAGAAATACCCTTTTATCCTTTTTGAGGTATATATGCGTAACTTAATATTTAAAATATTAATAAATATTTAATTTATGTGAATTTCAATTAAATATTTTGTTGTGAAGAGTTCAATTGGAAAATTCAGTAAAATTTGTCTTTCTTATATAAAATTTTTGCTAATTAAATGCAAACAAATTTATTATACTTATATATATATATATATAACGAAAACAACCTACTTATTTGAGATAGAAAACGAGCCAAGAAAATATATTTTTGGATACATGAAATTTTATTTTATTTAATCTAAACTTTTTTACCTTTCTCTGCAAATCTTTGGTTCTTTCATTTACCCAAAAAAAAAATAAATAAATTAAAAAACATGAGTAAAATATAAAATAAAATAAAAAATATACTGATACGCAATACTTTCGGAAGTTTCTTTGTAGTTTATTGGAGACCAGCCAAAAGTAAACGCAAAATATTTTCACTTTGCATTAGAAAATGTTGCAAGTCTACTCTTAAACGTTAATTTCTGTCTACTAAATTTTCCGTCTACAATAATCATTGAATAATTTAGTTCACTGAAATTTATGCACAATATTTTGGTTTAAGAAAATAAATTTTTGTATTTGTTTTATTTAATATTTCAATACTAGTTAAATAGAATTTAGTTAAAAAAACAAATAAATTTATTAAGTGAAGAATTTTGTTTAAAATTTTCTTATGGAAGAGGAATAATTTGGCAACAAGAATTTCTTTTTTCTTACTATTCTAAAATCTTTTGGGCGAATTTCAATTAATTTTTCTTCTTTAAAATGTTTCTTTTTGTTTTCTTTATTTATTTAAATTTCTCCTAAGCGCCAGCTTTGCTTTAATTTTGCAGCCAATATTGTTTATATATAACAGGAATAATTTTATTTTGAAAAAAAGTTTTCTCTCCCGGTGTCAGTCAGATTGACACACTTTTTTTTTTTTTGTACAAATTTCTATCCTTTGGTTTTCGTAATTCTGCCAAATTGAAATTTGTACCTGATACAGCCCACAAAAACAAGACATCAGGTCTTTTATTTTTATCGTTCAAATTGGACAAAGACAAGATAAATTTTTCAAAATTTGAAATCGAGTGAAAACATTCGAAATAAAACGAAATTTCCTGACTTTTCTTTAGTATTTACTATCATAAAAAAGAAACATTTTTGAAAACAATCTTAAAATAATATCCAACAAGTTTTTCGGCGATAAATTGAGTTAATTGTTGTCTAATTGATTTATCAATTTAGATAACTTTTATGAAAATAACTTGAAAGTTCATCAAAACATAAACTTTAAATTTCTGTTTGTAAAAAATATGTTACAACTATTGTACAATAAAAGCTTTTATTGTAGGCGAATTTATAAAATAATGTATGGAAAGTGTAGCAAATATAATTTGCATTGAAAAAAAGTTGGATTTTTCTAAAATCAGTTTATCATACCAAAGCACAAGAATTGAAGAGTTTAGCAATTTAGTTGAAACAATTACATATACCAATTTGAAATTCTATTCGTTAGCCATGGACGAAAGCACGAACGCTTCTAAAACGGAACAATTTGCAATTTTATAAATAGAATCGATCAACATTATAATATCACAGAAGAAATAATATTATTAAAAGGTACAACAAAGCCATTAGATTTATTTGATGTAGATTAAAAACGATGATGAAAAGGTTTTCCTTAACTATGAATAATTTATCAGTAATTATTACCAATGGAGCTAATGTTATGGTTGGTTAAAATGTAGGATTCATTAAAATATAGTTAATAAAATGAAGCTGTCGCCACGGGCAATACGATCTTGATGGCATATCATTGTATTGTAAATCAGGGCAATTTATGTGGAAAAATTTTAAAAATGAAAAAAGTATTAAGCGTTTGTTATAAAAACCATTAACTTTATAAAAGTAAAAAGAATTAATTATAGACAAATTTAAGAGTTTCTTAAGGTAATGGGCACTGAATTTGAAGATGTTATTTATTATACAGAAGCCACATGGCTCAGAAAAAGGAAAATCTTCTAAAGATTATACTGAATTAAAAATATTTATGGAAACAAAAGAAAAACCTGTGACTGAATTTGAAGACAAAGATTTAGATTTAAATTAAGCTTTAGAAATAAATAAATTACCTTCAAATCTTCAAATGGAATGCATTCAACTGCAAAGTGTTACCCAACCGAAAGAAAATTTGGGAATGTTTCCTTATTGGATTTTTATAAAGACTATCTACCCCGTAATAAATATCCTAATTTTTACAATCTTGCTTTAAGACTTCATCTGTATCTTAGAATTCAAAGACAATGTGTTTTAGTGTTTAGTGTTCAATTTACACCGACTGCCACTAAAGCAGTTTAAATTGCACAATTGCAGTTGTTTTATTTTCCATTACAGCCTCCAAAGAATATCAAAGAGGAAAAATAAGCGAAATACATGCTAAAAATTAATAAAAATTAATTTAATAGTCTAAACAACTATATTCTATATTAAAATATTTGAAATATGAATAAATCTAATTATTTATTTGTATGTATAATAAAATATTTTCTTAAGTTCATCTAAAAATTATTTTCTTTGTTGTAATCTGGTTGTCAGGTTTTATATTAAAGCAGATCTGCCAGTTTTCTTGCCAATTAAGGCAGTTATTTTCAAACGGTTTATAGCATTGAGTTAAACAAAGTTTCAGTATTGTATCCGCAAACTCTTTTATACGATTAGGCTTGTCGTTTTTATGTGCCTTTTGAGGTCAAATTATTATATTTATTCAAAGAAATAAAAGTTTTTTCTATATCCAATGAAAATATATAAATTGTTTTAATCAATGAAAAAGGATCAAAATGTACTTAAGAAAAAAACAATACAACATTACATTCAGGATTGAACCAATATAAGAATTTCTTCTCTTTTTCTTTTTTTTATATTTGTTATATAGTAAAACTAAACGGCTACGAATGTCTTCTTTTGGTTTTAATTTACTTTTAACTGTTTAAGCACCTCTTTAAAAGTTTATTAATTTGCTATAATAATAATTTGCTAATAATAATAAATTTATTTTATATAAAACCTTTAAAAATAAAATTTCATTTTTGCTTCTAAATAAATGTGAAGCTCTATTTCAGCGCCAGCTTAACCAAAAAATTTCATTTACTCTAAATGTTTTATTAATATAATTTTACTTACTTTGAGACCTCATCATAAACATGATTTACATAATATTGTTGACTATCGTCAGACATATTTCACATATAAATTAGTAATTTTCACAAAATTAAAACTTCACAAAAAAAAAAGACGCGTAAAGAAACCGTTGTTGTCAAACAGTATTCAAACAATAGCAATAAACTATTTTTATAAGAATAAAGAATATTCAAACAATATCAGTGAATTGTTTTTATAAGGATAGAGTCCGCCAAAAAATATGTCAAAACTCTAAACAGTAGAATCAGATTAAAAATTAATAAAAAAAGTTTTTATGCTGTTATATGATAATTAATTTTCTTTATTAACATTAACAATATTAAATAAGCAAAAGGAAAAACGCATAATAAATAAAATGAGAACCATTGCTGACTTCTTCTTCTTCTTTCTTTATTGAGACTTAAAGAAACACAAGTACAATTTGAAGTAAACTATAACTATATATACTCTAGTAACATAATTGGCCCGAAATAGTGTATAAGCCAGACTAAATTGAAATGATATATTATATTCCCACAAGTGGGAAGTGCCAATTTACATAGTGTTGCCCTATGACATCAATACTTTGGAAATTATATGACTGCGGCTTGCTCCCGACTGCAGCACACACTGAACTTAAAGTAGATAAGTTATAAGATCACTAAGCTTCGTACAATTAGTACAAATATAAATATATATATATATATACATATCTTAAAAATTAGGGCTATTGCTAAAACTACATTTACATGTCTTAATAGAAACAACTTGAGTTAATTAAATTAACCTGTGTTTTAAGTACATGAAACATGATAACATATTATTATTACTATTACTCTTATATATTTTTTTTTTTTTTTTTTCTGTTTTTTTTTTTTTTTTTTTTTTTTTTTTTTTTTTTCTTTTAAAAAAAAACTTATCTTATTTACTAACACAACTATTTACAGGATACAGAATATAACAATGCGTATTAATTTTAACTAAAGATTATTACATTTACTAAAACTTAATAGTAATAACTGATTTTAATTAAATTAGACTTAAGAGCTACTAAAGAAACAACTATTTACAGGATATAACTTTGCATAATATACTTTTTATTTTATTCATTTATATAATTTTGATCAAGTATGGTCTAGTAAATGTCTCAGCCTCTGAAGTTATTAGGACTAGCCTTGGAGTAGAATCTCGATGGGTGATTCGTAGTGCTCTGTTGAGGGTTTAAATAAACCTCGGAATCATCGTTTATCAAATTGAAAGGTGAAAGATAATAATGATCCAATAAGGAAGTACTAACATTGTCAGTATAAATGGTATGCAGAAATGTATTAGGATGGTGGGACAACCTATTCAAGAGTTTGCAACCTAGGTTAATCAGATAGGTTAATAGCGGAGTGATTTTGGCTTCCTCGTATAGTGTGGTGTTTTTATAGTACTTAGCATCGGACCTCCTAAATTTACCAGTACAATGTCTAAGTATGTTGCGTTCTAGTAGTTCTAGTTTTTTCGCATGCGTAGGGGAGATCGTAAACCAAACTGGGAACGCGTATGACATTACGGGTCTTATGATGGCTTTATAGACCAGTAGCTTTGTGTCAACTGTCCACATACTGGAGTTGAGCAGCTTTGACAATGCCACAGTGGCAAATTTAGCTTTGTTTAGCGTAATCTGTGCATGTCTGTTGAAGCCGAATTTATTATTCAGAGTTAGACCTAAATATTTTATTTCTCTACGAAGAGGGATGGATTTACCATGCATTGTTAAATTTATCTTTTTGCTCTCTGCTACACAGTTTCTGTGGCCTTTACCATATGAGTTACGAAAGCAAATGAGGTTGCATTTGTTGATGTTGACTTTAAGTCCCCACTTGAGTAGGAAATATTCAAGTTTTGGCATCGCTCTCTGGAGTGCTCCTACCGCTTGGAGGGGGCTGTCGTCGCCCTTCATTATCATTATATCGTCCGCATAAAGCACTGCTTGGATGTTATTAGCTGATTCACTTTGGAAAGGGAAGTCAATAAAGGCCAAGTTGAATAATATTGGACCCAGGACTGATCCCTGGGGGACGCCTGCTATCACCTGAACAGGATTTGAGATAACACTATTGATACAAACCTTGAAGGTCCTGCCTTCGAAGTAGCTAACGAGAAGTTTGATGATGCCAGGCGGAAAATCATAATAGCCTAGTTTTAATAGTATACCATGTTGCCATATTCTATCGAAAGCTTTTTCAACGTCCAGTTCTACTGCAACTGTGCATTTCTTTTTCCGTAAATTTTGTATCACTGTGTTGCCTACTGCAAGGAGTGCGTGCACAGTAGAGTGCTGAGGTCTGAAACCAAACAGATTCCACGGGATCAAATCCTTTGATTCACAGAAGTCCGTTAGTCGTTTTTTAATTATCTTTTCAAACACCTTTCCAATATTAGATAGGAGTGATATGGGTCTAAAGTTTGAGATATCTGGATCCTGACCTTTTTTATGAACAGGTAGAATTTTAGCTTCCTTCCACTTAGCAGGAAAGTAGCTGATGTAAAAACATTGATTAAATATTATTGCAAGAGACTCCGAAATGGACGGGGCACAGCCCCGTAGTGCCTTGTTACTTATTTCATCGAAACCGAAAGATTTTTTCCCGTTTGAGGACACTAGAATCCCTTCAACTTCCTCTTTAGTGCAGTAAGTGATGCCCATTGGCGATTGATTACTCACGTCAAATTCCTTTTCTGGAGAGATTTTACGGTAATTGAGTAAGAATTTTTCAGCCGCTGCATTGACCCCTATGAATGCACTCTGTGCCGGCCTGCCTGCAAACTTGGCGAACTCTTTTCTGAAACCATTTGCCTTTTGATGATCACTGAGTAGATACTTGTTGTGTGCCTTTATGGGTCCTTGACTGAGGACTGCATTTTTGGCACGTTTCCTGCCAGACAAAGCGTCAATCTCTTTCCAAACACCTGGGCCAGGTTTTATGTTCTGCAATTTGATCTGTAGATCTTGATTCAACTCTTTTTTTGTTCTTTCTTTTATGATGCGATTGAGACAAGAGATTTGACTCTTGAGTAACACGTACTCGGCTCCTTCAGAATTTAGATTCCTTGTGTAGATTTTGTGAAGTTTATGTCCCCATGCATTCCTGATGTCTATTAGTTTATGTGTTTGCAGGTCGACATTATTCAGGTAACTTTTTTTAGCTGGAAATTTGTAAGTGGATTGTTTCCTGAGTGCATTTCTAATAGCTGTAGTTACTGTTTCTATTTCCTTGTCTATTAACTCCTTATCGGGATGAAGATTTAGGTATTTGTCCATGGACTTTAGTGTCCGAGCTAATTCCGCGTTTATAGCCCTCCAATTACAATTATCATAGTTAATAACATTTTTCTTGTCCCGGAGCTCTGCTGAAAACGTCTGTTTGAACTCTAACTTAATTCCTAGATGGTCAGAAAGCGCAAAAAACGTAGTGCAGACGGGATCAGTATGTGTAGAGTAATTTAGTGATTCCCAATTAGCAGAGATGCAGTATAAGTCTATGTAGGACCCAGAACGAGGAAAAGTGGGTGTATTAGCTGTAACAAGTCGGGTGTTAATGAGACCGTCCTCACTAAGCCATTTTTTCAAAAGTTTCCCATTAATGTTCTCCACTGTATCACCCCACGAAGGGCTTCTAGCATTGAAGTCGCCCCCCCAGATGTACAAATCAGCTTTCATGCAGAGCATACGGAGATCAGTTAAATCTTGGAGGACCTCCGGTGAAGCCTGGCTTGGCATGTATATGGCAGCCACTATAAGCGAATGGGACCTGTTCCCTATTTTGACGCTGAGTTTTCCTACTGTGGCCGATAGACATTTAGGTAAGAAATTAAGTTTTGTTATCTTGATTTTGTCACGAGTGACAATGGCTGTGCCTCTGAGCTGATCATTTCGAATGATATTAAGGCCCTCCAGTGTAACATTGTGGTTGCTGTTTAAGCAAGTTTCTGAAAGTAGAGAGACTAATGGATTTTTGCTTAAGATTAATTTCTGGAGGGAAAGCCTCCGTTCAAGAGATATTAAAGAGTTCACATTGATTGCGAGAAAATGGTCCGAAAAACTCATTTTGCAAGCATTTCATTTCCTGCATCGAGGTCGGCTAAGAATTCAATGTATTTAGCCTTACGGACCGCAGCACTGGATATTGTCCTAATACTACTCATGAAATTTTCTATTTTATCCCAAATGACGCTGAGCGGATTTCTAAATAAGTTTTTGAACTCACTCAAGAATTCAGAAAACGGATTAGGGCGTGCCGCGTTCGTGTCCAAGCGGCCTAAGGAGTTCTGCTCCGCCTTTCGCGTTCCCTTAAGCACTTCAGCGTATGAAGTATTGTTTACCATTAAATTGTCGAGAAAAGTGGCGTTGTTGTGAGCACCCTTAGCTCGTTTGATCGATATTGATTCTTTAAGTGCTTTCTTTTTGGCCAAGTAGTCTTGGAAAGCCTCACAATCAGTTGAGTTAGCTGCGTGCCCGATTTTTTTGCAATTCGCGCATTTGTAGGTAACATTTCCTGACTCTTGAAGGCTACTTTTATGTTTTATAGGGCATTCTAGTACGCTGTGAGGCTCCGCACAGAGCATACATCTTTCCGTAGTACAGCAGAATTTCGCCGTGTGCCCGAAGTTTTGGCAACGATAGCATCTTATTATAAGTCTTGCTCGAAGTCTTTCCCATTTTATCCTCTGATGGAGTAACGTTTTGATTTCAAGGAGTTTATCAGGGTTTTGCCCCTGCGATAACGTGATCGCGAATACGTTCAACCTATAATTTTGTTCCCTTGATCTTGGAGTGGAGAAATTTTCGATTTTATCTATGCGCATCTCTGGGATGTAGTCAAGCAGACCTTTGCGAATGTCCTCAGGGTCCTCGTACGCATCCAAACCTTTAATGAGGAGTGTGGTTCTCCTCAGACCCTTTGGGCAGTAGGAGTACGCTGTGGCATTAATTTTTTTGAGTTCACTCAAGCACCGAGTGTGAAAGTTACTTGAGTTAGTACGCAGTATGACCCTGTTGCCGCTAATAATTTTAATCCAGTATTGGTCATCCTTATCTGTGATGAGACCCTCGAGGAATTTTCTAATTTCCATCGGGCTTGAGTTAGCAATTATTATAGGCGGACATTTCTCCGGCTGATTTATATCCGTGTCACCCGTGGCTCCATTGTTTAGCCTAGGGCTGATTTCCTTATGTGTGTCATGCATGTTGTCGCTCCTTTCTTCATCATCATAGACTTCCTTTAGAATGCCAAATGAGTTGCTGGGAGTCAACGGTGTGTAGTCGTGTTCGTTTATCCTTTGCGGGTTCAGGTTTGCGTTGATAGTAGGGCTGTTGCAGTATTTTTCGGATGCCACTTTAGCTAGTTTGACCAACGGGTTACTAGAGTTTGGCGAATTGTATAGTTTCCTCTGCGCTTTATTGAGCGCGCTGATAGGGATTTGCCGTTTTCTCTTGGTATTGGGTGTAGGTACCGATGGGGAGATATTAAGTTTCTGTGAAACGTTAAGATGATTTTCTTGCGACTTCTCATCAGAGCTACCATAAACCCTACAGATATGTTTCAATTTTAGAAGCTCTTTTGCTGTCAGCGTAAGCGAAGGAGGAGTGAAATTTTTGTCAGGGGTTTTGTTTTTTTTTTTAGGCATTATGAGGCCGCTTGTTATACCATCTGCTGAGACACTTACCAATCTAGCAAGGAAAAATAGTTGTTTCCTCTTGATGCAATGTTATTATATTATTGTTTTTTTTTTTTTTTTTTTTTTTATTTTTTTTATTTTTTTTGTTGATGTTTATGAACGAAAACAAGCACTGAACAAGATGAGCTGGTGCCTTAGCAGCGAACTGGACAAAATGAGCTGGAGCCTGAGCAGCAAACAAATGAAGAGTGTTTTAACGCTATTTATCGAGACTTGTTTCCCTCCTTCTTCTCCAATATTTTGTTTAAGAATATGTGTTTTGATTTCACAGTTATTTTGTGTTTTTTTTTTTTTTTTTTTTTTTTTTATTTATATTATATTATATTATTATATTATTTTTTTTTTTTTTATTTTTTTTTTTTGATGTTTATGATCGAAATGGGCTGGTGCCTTCACAGCAATTCGAAAAAGAAAAATGTTTTTAAACTTATTATGTGAGTTTTGTTTCCCTCCTACTTCTCCAATATTTTGTTTAAGAACATAAGTTTTGGTCTTAATATTATTTTGCTGTTTTTTTTTTTTTTTTTTTTTTTTTTGATTTGATTTATATAATTTTTTTCTTTTATTATTTTATTTATTGATGTTTATGAACTACACAAACACTGCAAAAATGAGGTGGTGCCTTAACAGCAACCAAAGAAAGTATTTTAGCGATATTATCAAGTTTTGTTTCCCTCCTACTTCTCCAATGTTTTGTTTAGGAATATGAGTTTTGATTTTAATTTTTTTTTTTTTTTTTATTTATATTATTTTATGTTTAGTAACTAAATGACCACTGAAGAAAAGGGCTGGTGCCTTTAATATTTATTTAGCACATAATTGAGCACGTGGCCGTCCCGCCAAAAAATGGCGGCAATGACGCCGATGCACAAGATATTAGATCAAATCGCTGTATTTCACAAGTAAATGAATCAAAACTAGATTATACAGATTTATAGGAATTAATAGATTCGAGTGATAATTATTAGTCAGGGATTTAATTCTTGCACCGCAGACCTAGAAATCACTTGATAAATACATTCAACTGAAGCAAAGGCAACCTTACTTGGTGACTGTACGCACTCGACTGACCATTGCTGACATACACAAATGACAACAATATCAATAAACTATTTATATAAGGATAGACAGCATTCAAAGCAATGAAATATTTTTATGAGGATAACGTCCCCTTAAAAATATGTCAAATGTCCTGATGCCGCCTCTACATATTCGGCAAACTATGCAATTTTAGCGATTACGTGAATGTGTAGAAGGTGCATTTGACTTTATATTCTTTAAAATTGCATATTTGACGTTTGACATCTACTGTTTATATGCATCCCTCTTTTACTTATGATATAATATGTTAACATATGATAAGTTCTGTGCATGCACAGTACCAAATTTTGTTTTCTAGTGTGTATCAAATTCTACCAAAAACCCAGCAAACATTACGGACCGTATGAAGTATTATACACGGATTCTCGAAAATTGGCA
Organism: Acrocera orbiculus; assembly: GCA_947359355.1. NCBI lineage: Eukaryota > Metazoa > Arthropoda > Insecta > Diptera > Acroceridae > Acrocera > Acrocera orbiculus. The sequence goes on from OX375758.1 coordinate 8,808,995, forward strand.
AGCTAACTTGACTTCGACATAACTTTCATTTAGCTTATGAACACTTCCCTGGGTAAAACTAACCCAAGTGGGTTGATTAAAAAAACACATTCGTTGTTGTTGTTGTGGTTATAACAAATTTTTATACAATTTCAACAGTGTAGTCTGAATATATAGTAATTAATTCATCGTATTCCACTTTCCTGGATTAGTGAATCATAAACAAAAATGTTTCCTTGAATAGCGTTTGTGTTTTATAGAACAATAAATTTGGAATATTCCTCAGATATTTTAAGTTTTCTACTGAAAAATTAATATTTTATATTTTTAGAATAAAGTTGTTATAGATAATTTTATATTTAATTATTATTATAAGAATTAAACAAATATTTACAAAATAAGCTTTTATGCGGTTTAATGAATTTCTTTTAAAAAAACTTATTACTTACATTTAAAATTAAATGAAAAACTATAATTTCAAACCTCATAATATCTACTTTTATTATATCTTTATTGCAATCATAAAATACAGCTGGCAGTACTTATTTCATTTGCTGATGTCATTGCAGGTTCATGCACGTTTCATTGGCCGCTAAGCATTTTTCGTGCATAATTTTCTTTTTAGTTAAGTGCTATTTCATTACAAAAGTTAATTTAGTTTTCAGTAAATTCTCTTGTTGTTTCTTAAATATAAATTTCAAAGTTCAGAAAATTTTTATGATAAAATTGAGAGAGCGAAAATCAATTGACTTCCATCTTTTCTTTCTAAAATCACAAATAAACTAAGGTATTTACAGTAACTCTAAAATTATTTTAATAATTATTTAAAAGTTTTATGAACATAAAAATGTATTAAATAATTATAATTATTATTATCTTCTAGCTCGTTCCTTCAAATGAAATTTGCAGGCCATTTTGGCCGAAATTAACTTTAATCTTCAAATTAAAAATAATTGATGCAATATAAATTTATATGAATAAAATAAATGATTAAAAATAAGGTATTTGCTATTAAATAAAAATGTATTGGACAACGTTTAAAAAATCTGACCTAAATATATGGATTAATCATTCTGCCAGTGTTGCTGTTGATGATTTGATATATTCATTTAATAGTGTTTCTGGGGGTAATGAACCAATTGATATTTATGTATTTAATACACATACATTACAATGTTCATTATTACCTCATCCTATTGGTATAAATGGTGAACGATTAAAACCACCAGATGTGCCAAAAAAAAGAGAGGGTCATACCGTCGTGGCTTATGATAAGAAAATCTATTTATGGGGTGGAGAAAAAGCATGTAATACATTATATTGCTTTGATACTAAAACATTAAATTGGTCAAGACCAAAAGTAAGTGGAATAATATCAAGTAGTCGAATTTTTCACTCAGCATGTACTTTTAATCATCTAATGTATGTTTTTGGTGGTTTTGATTCCTATCCCTACCGATCAAACCTTGATGTACTTTGTCTTGATTTAAAAACAATGAATTGGAGTTATATAAAAACTACTGGTGAAACTCCATCATGTAAGCGGTATAGAGCAACTATTATTAATGATCGTATGTATATATTTGAAGCAGAATATATGCTATAGGACGTTTCGATGATTTATATTACTTTGATACAAAACGGAATCATTGGAATTTGGCAAGAGACCGTGGAAACTCACCAAGACGAATAGAAAATCAATCATTTGTAGTTATTGGTGATAAAATATTTATTCTTGGATATAGGTAAAAAAAATTAATTTAAGGGTTATATAGCATTAAATTTTGGAAATATATGGATATAATTTAATTTTACAAGATACTTTTGAATGAACCAAACGTTTTAAGTAAATGCGTAATGTAATGCTTAGACTAAGTGTACAATCCAATTTAAAACTACTACAAATTTCTGGAAAATTGTAGTGAAAATCTTAGTCTGTTTTTTTTTTTAATAAGTTAAAAATTGCATAGTAAACAGGCATAAAATTAACCAATGGTTTTCTTCATTTAGTTAGTCGTTACTGTATCTTTTAGTCTGATTTTACTCTTAAGGACTAATTACTTCAAAAAATTTAATAACTATGTTATTATTAACCTACCTTCTAGAGAGGAAGATACATATGAATATAGAAATGTGATCCATGTCTTGGATTTTAATCCTTCGCTTCAAACGCTAGCAGTTATGGAAATTATAGAAAATGGATTGGATTTTTCATGTTTACCAACAAAATTAAGGTATTTCTTAGTTTAGTAATATAAATTATAATAATAATCTTTTTTTGTTTTTTTTTATGGAAAAGGGGGACGTGATTTAATGCAATTTTTGTTTAAGAGAATTTTATAGATTTATTTATTATAAATGGATTCACTTTTATTGGAAAAACAAACCCATTTTTGGTAAATTCTCTTTATATGATTGGTGGAAATAAAATTAATTTGTAAAATTAACTTTAAGCATGCATAATTATTCACGAACTTTGTATTTAAAAAAACCCTTTAATATTTTTCGCTCAAGTACACCACATTTACGTTATCAATATCTAGTTTAATGATGATGGGTTAAACCATTCCGAAGCTACAGTGTTTACTCATTTTGAAAACTCCATTTCGAGAAAAATGCGTTTAAAATTCTAGGTAAAGGACAAAAATGTTTGGCACCCTTTCGATTTAAGCCGCATATTCCAGACAACATTTTTTAGATAATTTAATTTCAGAAAATGAAACAAAAAAAGTCTATTTCTATGAAACTCCTCCTGCGTTCGAGCTTCCAGTTGCCTAAAAAATCATAACAGGTGGTTAAATGTCCTCTTTTAATAATTTACAGACCAACAATTCTTGAATGATTAACCGGAATTAATTAAACATACTTAGCTATAGCTTCAACTAAGCAAAATTAGACAAATAATAATTTATTATTAAACTTTTTGGAAATGAATAAGAGCTTAAGAGATTTATTTTCAAAAATGAAGAGGAAAAGAGGAGCAATACTTTAGATTCTGGCTTAAGCTTCCACAACTGATGCAGCATTAATCTCAGAATTAAAGCCATTGCTTACAGGTAACTGTCATCGCGAACATAATTTCATTAATAAGTTCTCTGTATTTTGGAATGTTAACGGAATTGTAATTTGTTATAGATGCGTTTAAAGAAAGATATCGCGAAAAAAAGGTGTGGAGAAGAAAATAATACTGTTTCAGAAAGATAGTTCAATCGAACTAAGATTTTCTTTCGCATGATAGAATATAAAAAATTTGAGCATGTCCAAATTTGATTCGCTTGAGATAGATAAATATACATATATGTACATTCGTATGGAACCTATCAAAACAAAACTGATTTATTGTCATAAAATATATTTTTGATTTTAAATAAATAGCATGCTAAAGTTTTAAATTCACTTTTTGTGCTTTAACTAGTGCTGCATAGTTCGTAACCAGGTAATCAATACATAAACAGAATTTCCTTCATTTCACCATAGAAAATTTCTTGTTGCCGAGTAAACTCCACTTTGTGTTAAATTTTAGGTAGTTAAAATAAAGACAAATAAAATAATTATTTGAGACGAAGACGAAATTGAAAATTTTTTTTTTTATTTTGATTTTCAAAGTTTCAAATAAAAATTTTCCTATAATTTGATTTATAATTAATTGTTTTTTTTCTTAATTATTCCATTATAGATCTCAAATTCATGATTTCAAATTGGGCAACATTTAGCAACACTAAAAGTTCAATCCGAATGATATTTTCGATATAAATTAAGTATTTTTACTAAATAACTTTAGGACTATTTTTGAAGTTTAAAGATTTTATATGTGATTTAAAAGAGTGGTGTAATTTTATTTTTAATTTGAACATTGAATGTAAGTTTTTTCTTTGTTTTCTACAGATTTTATTTATGTAAGCATTCCTTAACTATAAATAAAAATCTATTAAATTGAGATCAACTGTGTTATTTTATTACACAAAGTATCAGTATCAGTATATTTTTATTGAGACTTATATGAGTACAAAAGTTTTACAAAATGCCTTATATTAAGTAAGAAGCATCTAGTATGTAAGGTTGTTACCATTTTCAAAAGTATTTATTGAGTCTTAAACTATAACAATGTCTATACAAAGTAACAACTTATGTCCACCGCTACATAGCACAGTGTGAGGCACTTATGTGGCTACTTTAAACTAAGCCTATACTAATGTGATAATGACTAGAAGAGTCCCATGTAATAAAGTGAAAGATTGGTAAGTGTTGTATAAGAAGTATTAATGATTATGATAGTATGTAAACCAACTTAAAGCAATTTATGCATCCTCAACATGGAGGAGTATTAAAGTTTTGACAAAAAAGACAGTGCCGTTAACAAGCAATTTGCTTCCGGGTGCCTAAGGCTTTAATATTCTACTGCTACTTAAACTACTTAAGCTTAATTTTTTTTTTTGCTTTTTTATTTTATTTTATTTTTGAATTTTTGTTCTATTTTTTTACAAACATTTTGATTATACAGCACTTAATATTAAACATATGTATGTACAACTTAGAACTAGATTTACTGCTTAAGCAAATTAAGCAAGTTCAAATATTGAAAATTAAAATAAAGCTAAAAAAGGACAACTAAACCTTTTTCTTAAGTATATTAAAGACTATAAGTTTCAATATATATATATATATATATATATATATATATATATGCATGGTTTTCGAAATGAATCAATTAAACAAAATAAAAATATAATTTTAAATTATATATCCTTAAGCTATTAAAGCTAACCAGTCATTAAGGTAAATCAAATTCATCCTGTTCAATTGGTTTTTTTAACCAATTACCTAAATCCTCACGGCGAAATGCATCAAATAATTCACATTTTGATATCTGGTAATCTTTAACCATTTGTTTAGTACACCCATAATCGCATTTTAACTTCTTATTTTGCATACCAGGTAGTATTTTTAAAAGCTTACCATATTGAGCATATAAATTCTTCTTAGTTATACGAGATATTTGATTTTGTATTGTTTTTCCAGTTAATGAATTTACTATTTCTATATCGTTATCACCAATAGTCCAATTAACTGAAAAATTAGGTGCTTTTGCTTGATTACGTGGTTCAGCTGATGTAACGAGTGCTAAACGTGGTTTATTTAAATGATAAGGCGATGGTAGTCCTTGTATTGATTTTTCAATACGTCCACAAATTGCACGATACATATGTTCAGCATGTAATAAACTTCCTAGCACAATTGAATTAAGATATATTGGTTCAACAATTGATGCTAATAGTGCACCCTGTACACCTAATATATTCCATCGTGCTATTTTATCAGAGCATGACATTGTTAAAAGTCTTTGACCTTGTAAAACACCATCCCATGTTTGTATTCCATCACTATTTTTAACTGGAATAGTACCTTCACCTGATTCAATTTTTGTTCGAAGTTGGCCTCTAGCTTTTCTATTCGGATGTTTATCAACGCCTGAATCATTTTCATGTGGACTAAATATACGAGCATCACCACAAGGAGCACTACTTATATAAAGATGAAAATGGATATTTTTTTTTAATTTATATGGATATAGTTCATTTTGGATAGCACTTTCAAATATTGACTGACTTTTTAGATTTGGATTGCAACAAAGTTCTAGCTGCGAGTATAAAAATTTGACAAGACATCTTCTGGAAACAATTTCAGCATGACAATCATTTAAGACAGCACCATTTACACTCATGTATTCGCCATTAATACATTTTGTTCCTGTAGACACGGAAATTACCTTAGCCTCATTGAAATTAAGATTTTCAGTCATCACAATACCAGCTAGAACTTTTCTTCGAGAATAAGGCTCTTGTCCTATCATAAGTTGCAAAAATTTCTCCAATACAATACGCCCAACAATATCAGCTTGAATTTGTGGTAGTTCCATTGATAATGTTTTTTCGACATTTGGTACTGGAATATCCTTTTGTGGTAATGTCATCGGGCTATATGATATATTACACAAAGATGCTAAAGCAGCCTTTGCGGCTGCATTCTTAGCTAATTTTTTTGATGTTCCGAAGCCTTCAAATTTCGAAGTATTAACATTAACGGTCATTTTAAAGCGGCAATTCTGGAATCCATCGACTGGTGAACATTCAAAATCCACGTCATTGAATAATTCATATAGTAACATAACTGGACTCTTTTCTGGTACTTTTTTTTGTCCTTCAGATGTCATCAACTTTTTTGCTAATTTTTCTAAACGATAAGGCCATGTAGTTTTTATTAATTTTTTAGTATGGTCAATATACTGTGCTAAGGATATAGAACGTGGTGTTTTCATTTTATTCATACCGTTTTCTAAATGCTCATCACTAGTAAAATCAACATTGGATGTTTGATTGAAAGTCGTTAAAACAGCTCCATCTTTAAATTGGATAAAACTTTTTAATGCAGCTGCTGCTGCCTCAGTTTTAGCAAATTTTTTATTACGTCCTTCACCCAAGTAGGTTTGTCCATCAACCTCAACTGAAATAGTGAAAACGGGAGCATGATCAGGGCCTATTTGTGATTCCAATTTATAAACAAGTCCACGTCTTAATTCATTTAACATGGCAACAGTATTTTTTGATTGACGTGCTCTTTCTTGAGAATATTTTGCTTTTTTTTTAAGGGCCGGCTCAGCATTATTATCTTCAAGCCGACGTTTGATTCGTCGTTTAGGGGTAGTACCATTTATTCCATTGGTTTTATAAGCCATGTTACTATGTTTAATTTAATTCCTTTGATTAAGATGCACTCACAAAAATATTGTAACCACATTAGAACTTGCAGAAATAACATAAAAATTATTCATTCATCCTAAAACTACATAAAGAGAAAAACAAGAAACCGTTGTTGTCACATATAAATTAGTAATTTTCACAAAATTAAAACTTCACAAAAAAAAAAAAAAAGACGCGGAAAGAAACCGTTGTTGTCAAACAGTATTCAAACAATAGCAATAAACTATTTTTATAAGGATAGACAGCATTCAAACAATTTCAGTGAATTATTTTTATAAGGATAGAGTCCACCTAAAAATATGTCAAAAATTCTAAAGAGTAGATGTAAAATTATTAAAGAAAAGTTTTTATTCTGTTATATGCTAATTAATTTTTTGTATTAACATTAACAATATTATATAAATAAAAGGAAAAACGAATAAAAATTAAAATGAGAATCATTAAAAACCCAGTTTTATAAAAAAAAGTTTTTTTACAATTAGTAAAAAGTACGTATAACAGTTTTTATTTTTCATAAAAATATATTTGACATTTTCATAATGTCAACTCCGCATATAGGAAATGTCAAATCTTGTTTAGTTTTGGATTAAATCACGACACGACAAAAGTTGATAAGACTTTGATTAGAATAATTAAATTTAAATCATATTTAATCAAAAATTAATCAATTTATGATGTTATGTAAAATAAAAAATGTATTTTTAGAATAAATGGCATATTATAAATATGCCGACAAAAGTTAAATTATATAAAATTGTCTAATCGGATTATTGTGTTAAATTTAAAAAAAAGAAAGAATTTTTATTTTTTTTTTAAATTTAAATAAAACTAATATAATTTTAAAAATATATATAGTTAATGTAATTTAATTTAAAAAAATAAATACATATGTTTTCATCCCTTAAAAATAAAATTAAAGAGGAAACTGGAACTGATATACAAAATTTGACTACAAAAACTTTAAATGGGAGCCGTAATTTACGAGGACGGCTTTCGTCCTCAACTAGTATTGCATCTTTTGATGATTCACAAATTTTCGAACAAGTAAGAATAATTAATATATTTAAGGAAATCAGGAATTTTGTTGATTTTTATGTGCATGAAAAAGCAAATAATTTGTCAAAACTTTATTTTGTGTTTAATATATCCTTTTAAGGACATTAGTATTCTCCTAAAAAAAAAATGTAATGACATCTAATATTATTTATTATTTCTATAAAATAAATTTAGTGTATGCCAACGTTGGTCTCCGAGGTTTCCACAAAGGTCGTTTTTGTGGTTTTGGTGATATTACTGTAACCTCCTTATAAAATCAGTACAAATTCAAATTTACGTACATTTGTTGATTAAAAATAAAACAAATCTAAAGTAAAGTAAAAAAATGGGGGACAAAAATGCACCGCGACCAGTCTTGATCTATTGTGCCCTCCGGCAGACATGTTATTATGGAAACCTAATACTCAGGTCCATTGCCAGAGTTAGGATCCCTCTCAGACCTATTTTCAACCCTTCTGTGTAGGTTACTTGTCGAGTGAGAAGATGCTTCACTCTCTTTGACATCACCCTACCACAGTCAAAGAGTAGGTGATTAGGCGTCTCCTCTACCTCGTGACAGAATCTGCATTTAGGGGTTGTTGATCTTCCCAATTTATAAAGGAACTTAAGGAAGGGGCCATGTCCTGTGATGAACCATGTCAATATCCTAAGGGACTTTTTATCCAACTTCCTTGCCTCGTCTAGGTTCTTTATTTTAAGGCTGTAGAATGCTTTGGACTGTACCAAGCCAGATGACTCGGTCCATGTCTTAGCACTGTAGTCATTTGACCATTTATTTAGGTACTGCTTGAGTACACTTATGCAATAGGGGACGCTGGGTACTGGGCCATTGTAGCATTTGCTTGAGCCCATCCTTGCCAGCCTATCGGCCTCAAACAAATCTAAACTAGAGTTACATAAATATTGGGGAAAGTTTCTTTAAAAATATTAACATGGTTTTATCAAACAAATACTTCTATAAAATAGGATAATTGATAACGATAGGATGAAGATTCTGCCATTAACGGGTGAAAGAGATGTTCGCCTGTAGAGGAGTCATTCTCTTCATCAAATACCCTACCCTAGAGTATGGGGAGTCGCATTACATCTTGGTCCTGAAATTATTAATGCTACTAATTAAGCAAATCTATGGCTCTGGTAGGATCTCTATTGTTTCATTGAATTACTTAAAGTATGTACCATCTCCTCTTCTTTTCTTTATCTATTTTGTAAGTTAATTATATTTGAAATCAAAATAATTATTCTTTTCAAAAGTTTTAAGTGATTTTTATAATCTAAAAACAATCTAATATATTCTTTAATTTTTAATATTTTAGAAAAATTCCGAAATAAATTTACTACGTGCTGATAACATTGATTTAACATCAAAATTTACAGAATTATCAATAAAATATGAAAATTTACAAAAAGATAAACTTAGAATAGAAAAAGAAAATGAAATTCTTTCAGAATCACTTAAAGAAACTCAATCACAAAAAAATTTAATTTATAATGAACAAGAAAAAATTCAAGATGTACAACAGGAAGAAATTAACAAATTAAAGTCATTATTATCATTTAGAGAACAAGAAGCTGTTGATTTATTATCAACAATAAAACAAAATCAACAAGAGATTGAAAATTTAAAAGTTGAAATTCAAAGGCTTAAACCATTTGAAGCACAAATAGATGGCTTACAGGTAAGTAATAAAATTTTTCAGAGAATTTTTTTAAGTACTGCGAAATAGTAAGAAATAATTAAAATAATTTTGTTTCTTTTAAGCGTTTCGTTGATAATTTTTGGAATAATTTTCATATATTTTTTTTTTTTGCATTTATTTGTATTCCGAAGAATCCGTATTCTGTCTTCATTATTTGAATATAAATTAAGGAGACAATTGATTTACTTGATAAAATTTGTTTAATATAAAATGAATAAAAATCGAAAAGTATCTACTTGCTTATTGTTATCGATTTATAAATTTATTAATAACTTTTTGGAATTTTCAATTGAAAATTATTCTATCTCGAAAAATTGTATTTGGATTATTTGTAGGATGGGTTCACTGTAATTTATTTATTAGTTATTACTTGTTATTGAATAATTTTTCAACTATATTCTGTAAAATTTGTTGTAGAAAAATGTTAAGAAAAAAGCCAGCGGCAAAGCATTTCCTTAGTCGTCTTTTGAAAAAGTCAATTTACGGTGATCACCATATCTCAACCTAGAGATTACTTGAAATTAGAAAACTAAATTTAATTTTTATATTTTTTGTGTTCGTTTGAAATCAAAACAGATTTTTACCGAAAAAATTGGCCGTTTTGTTATATTTTCTTTTCTAAATGGTATAAAAAATTAAAAAAGACATCGTTAGGGGAATTATGCATAAGTTTTAAAACGTCGTTTCAAGAAACGTTTTTTAAGCGTGAAGAATTTACATTTTAAAAGTCAATAACTATGAGAGTTTTGCCCCATATTACCTTGCAATTTTGACACAACATTTTTAAAATGTTGTAATAATATGAAAATTCCATAAAGAAGTTTTGATTTTTAGTGTCAGAAAATGTAAAAAATATTTTGCTTTTTTTTAAGGTTCAAGTTTTGTAGTTTTAAAATTCGTATACGATATTTTAGTTTTTTTCTAATTGTAATTTTGGCAGTTGAATGCTTAAGCTGTTGACAAAGGAAAATTTTTAAAAGTTTTGGTTGTTTCACACTCAACAATAATCACCAAAACAGAAAGATGAAACAATTGTAATATTCAGGTATCATCTCGTCTAAAGCACCCTTGCTAAAATAGCAAAATTTTACAATTAATGACACTAATTTTTGTTTTCCCCGTTATACTATTCGTCGTTAACCGTGATCCGTTACTATAAAAGAAATTTTATAGTACGATTTAATGATGTTCATCATACATTTAAGTGACCAATGTCGATAAGTACCATAAAAATAAGAAAATTCTATGGAAACTGTTTTCATAAAGCCTTCTTTTTGTCGGTGATACAAAAAATTCTCTGGTAATCTTTTGGGTTATTTTATACCGAAAAGTATTACTTCATTTTTACTAATAAATGAGTCCAAAAGATAAAATCAAAGTAATATTAAAAAGATAAAGAAGCATTTATTTTTATTCCGTTAAAAAAATAATGTCCATTAATAGTTTTATAACACAAAAATTGGGTATTTTAAAGTCGAAAGATAATTCTTCTTCAGCATAGTTTTCTCAAGGATGTCATCAGTGATATCAGTGATCTAGAAAGAAGAAAAGCCAATTTTTAAATCACACTAAACGGCCTTATTTAAACAGTTTCATCATGTATTTCTGTCTTCGTGCGAATGGGGAAGTCGGATGTTGACATATAATGTATGGCAAATATGTCAAAATTTGACGTTCTCACTTCTCACCGAGACGGAATCCCAGCTTATGGCTTACGGTATTATTCTATAAAGATTAACAGTAAAAATTATTAAATATAGTAAATATAAGTCTAGAATATTTTTATAATTTCACTATTTATTTATTTAAAAATAACAAAACTTTATTTATTTAAATTCTCTTATTTTCACTTATATTACCTTAACGTTTTTGTTTTGGAATGGGCTATATTTCACGTCGACTCATGCACCCCCAAAAAACTGTCAAAATAAATTTCCTCTTATCTGGCCTTCTTTCGATTATAAAAAGTGAGTCTTGATAAAACCTCACTGAAAGATTGAATTTAAGATTGATTATATTCAAAACAATGAGGCCAATCCTTTGTATTTCAACGACATCTAATGTCCATGCAGAAGCTCTACACAAAGTATTGCAGGGTCTTACACGTATGACGTGTTATAAAAGAACTTTTGCATGCTTCGCTGTGCGTTTTAATGGCCCAAACACAATAACGTGGTTCGTGGAAGCGGCGCGGTGACAGCAAAGTAGAATCCATACAAACAAATAGGAGCTGACACAATGCGAACCGCGCTGGAAAAAAACCGCGGCTAAAGTAGAGCTATTGTTTCTACTTTGACACGCGGTTTGTGCACAACTTCACAAAAAATTGCGCCAAAGCAACGCTTGCGTGCTAGGTTAATTGCGTTTGCAGCTTAAGAGCTGACTGGATACGATATTTCTGTCTAATATTTGTAGGTTATGTTACACTATTCAACTTTCAAAAATTAATCTAATTGAATACTTTTTATTCATTCATCTAATGACAGTTTAAATATTTGATTAACGTCAAAATTTTCATTTAAATTTCGCAGTACTTAATTTATAAACAAATAAAATAAAACTATTGTAATATAAATATTTAAATTAAGTTTTTTTTTTACAAAATCTTCATTATAATATTATTTTTATTTGAATATTGGTGGAAGGTGGCTTTAATGTTATTTTCTTTAGCATTTTAGTTTATAAATATTTCAAATTTATAAAATATATTTTTGATATATTAAAACACAAAAAAACAAAAATAGTTTTATGTCATCATACAACAAAAAATTAAAATTTTTACGGTTCTATATAATTTTTCTTTTTTTTTTTCTGCAAATTTATACCAAAAGTCTTTTTGATTCTGTATTTAATTTTCTTGCATTCATTTGGGTTAACCTAGTTTTCAGAATATTACTAAGAAGTCTATTTGGTTCAGGTTTATCTCATATTAAATTTTGTTTAATTTTTTGGCAGTCAAATACAAATTAAATTGAACTAAATTTATTCAAAAAAGATTCTTAAAAATTTATTTAACATTCATTTGTGGTTGTTGAATAAAATATTTTTATTTTTCCATCTATTGAGGCGCATGGTACACGAGTATTCTTCAAAATTCACAATTTTTCGGTTGCAGCTTTTTTGCTTGTTGGCACACTTGAATTTCTGGTACTGAAAATCTAAAAATATTGAATGAATTCCATGAATTTTTAGTTGTAAAATTATCAAAAGATTCGGAATGTTAGTAATGTTGTTAGAGAATCCAATTTTTTTTTTATTAACTTCCAAAAGCGGCTACTCTCCTTTTGTTCTTCATACTTTTCATTTTTAATTCCGAACAGTTGTAAATGTGGAGAATAACCGTTTACTATTCCTCATTAATGGTAAATACTTGTGTACTAAATATTTTGTTTTGTTGGTTTTTTACTAAGGTGAAGTTTTATGAAAATATTTTTTATAATTTCGTTAAGGTGTTGGAAAAAGAATTAAAAGAAATGAGTTTACTTTTAAAAATTATAAAATAGGTTATAATTTATTGTTTTTTACGTTTTTAGAAAGTGTGTTTCCATTTTATGTGAACTACAAAAAAAAATGTTTTAAATCATGATATCAAGCTTTTAGTCAATTTTATCATCATTTTTGCAGTGCTACTAGCAAATAACTAAAAAAAAACAAAAGTGGAAAAAGTTTTATGCTTATTTATAAATTTTTATATATTTTTCTATTATTGTGATTCATTGTTATAAAAATTTGCTTTTTTTTTATATTCTTCTTATATTTATATAGGTACGTACAATAATTATTATTTTCAAAAAATAAATATTTTTTTTTTTTTACTTTATAAATTTATTAAATTAAATTATAATTTTTATTTTAGGATAAATTAGAAAGTCTTAGACATTCATTTCAACATGATAAAAATAATTTAACAACAACTTTAGCTGTTGTTGAAGAAGAAAATCGTCATTTAAAATGTAAATTAAAAATTTATAATCAAACACGTTTAGAGGCATTATCAACACTTAATTCAGATGAAAAAATTCAAACTCTTATACAAGAAAGAAAATTATTAGAACAAAATTTAGAAGAAGCACATTTACAATTATCTGATATTAAAAGTTTTTGGTGTGGACAAAATTTATCATTAGAGACACAAGTAAATCGTTTATCAATGCAAGTTGCAGAAGAAACAACTGAAAAACGTAAAGCATATAAAGAACGTGATGAATATAATGAAAGAATTAAACAATTAGAATTTGAATTACATAAAAATAAAGAAGAAATAATTCAGCGTGAAAATAAGGTTAATTTTTTATGTATATATTTTAATTGTTGATTTAACTAAAATTATGAATTTTAAGTTAAACATTTTGCTATGCAATCGATCATTTGTTACAAAAAGGGTTTACAATAGAAACTCTACTATTTCAGTGTACAAGTTTTTCTTTATCGTCTCTTATGAATTTCGTCAATTTTAATATTTAATATCAGTGTCAGTAAAACTTTTCTTATAACTTTTATTTTGCTTGTTTTTAACTGAAAATTCAATTGGAAGTAAAAATTTTACTATTTATTTGGTCTCTTTAGTATATTTAATATCTCGCATACAGAAAACTTTAATAATTTTTTTCCGAATCTTGAAAAATCACTTTTTCAAATTTATTTATGTGAGTAACTTTGGTTTAATAAAAATTTTCATGCAAAAACAATGAGCCCAAAACCCATAAAGTTATTTTTTTATTGAATAATTTTACGGCTTGATTTGAACACTTTTAAGATCCAAAATTATGTCCATTAATTTGACGTAAAATAATATTTTCAGGTTGTTTGCCATACAATAAAAAATAATTAAAATATAATTTAAAAAAAGTAAAAATATGCTTTTATGGTTTCTAGTGTAATAAAAAGTAAACAAAAAATTGTATTAAAAAAACTTTTAATATTTTTATAGATTCAATAAAGTAAAAGGAGAAAAATAATATTTAATATCAATAACAGAAGGATAAAAAAAAAGTTTGTCCCAAATTGTCAATTTTGTATAACAAAAACTAAAATTGTAGGGCGTCGAGAAATTATATAATTCATAAACTAGTAATTATTTCATTTAATATAATTTATTAATTTTTACTGAACTTTTCAAAGGATGATATGAATAAATTGCTAAATATTACATTTCATGCAGATATTAGAAATTATTATAAAGGATGTCCTATACTTATATTTTGTGTGATACAAAATTGAAAAGGGATTTTTTGAAAATCATTTTTTATCCTTTTGTTTCCCGGTAATAATTCTTAATTTTTTCCCTTTTATTAATTGAATCTATAAAATTATTAGAGATAAAAATCTATTTTTTTTAAAGTTTTTTTTTTAATATATTATCCTTTTTAGTCATATTTACTTCCTATTTTCGATCTTTTTGTTACTGTAAAATTAAAGAGTTCATCTAAAATATTTCGTAATTTGCTTATCAATCTTCCACTGCATTCCACTGTAACTAGAAGTTGGAGTAGGTTGAATGCACTACACCAATTGTTTCGAGGACTTTAGACGTTTATCCAAGCTGTTTATGACTTCTTAATTCAAACCTTATCCTTATCCTTAGCTTATCCTAAAGCAAGTGAAAATAAGGTTACAAAATTTCATTGTATTCGTGTTCAAAACTAGGAAAGAGTTAATTTTTTTGACAAAACCTTTTCAACTGGATTATACTCTTATACAAGTAGTTTATGAAAGCAAAATTGAGAGCAATCGGCAAATACTTCAAACATGGATTACAAGTCTTTAAAGAGCAGAAAGCAAGTTTAATAAAAAATCTATAAAAAAAGATACTTTTAACTAAGCAATATCTGAAATGCTCTCAAAATTTAGTTCAAAGATTTCATTGACCTGACGAGAACTCTTCAATCCAATATTTTAACGAAACAAAAATATATTTTTATTCAAATGTTATGACTTTCAAGTATTCTTGCAAAAATTTAGGACTTTTTCATTAAGTACATTAAAATTTAATTTGAATGGCACTAGACCGACAAACCAAAAGATAAATAAAAATATATTTAAAAGAAAAACAATGTCAAACTGTCTTTATTCATTCCAACAACAAGAAATGAAAAGAATATTAGTAGCAAAATTAGCAAAATTAAAACCACAAGGGCTGTTCGTTAGCACTAAGTAAGACTAATCATTGCATTTGGCAAACATAACGTCAAGCAGAAATTGGGTTGGGTAATATTGGCAACTTTATATATCTTATAAATCTCTTAAAAATGGCTTTGGAAGTTTTTGTAATAAATCGGAAATATCAAAATTTTTAAGTATAGAGTCAAAATTTTTAACTACATTTTGTAGACAACACAGTTTTGTAGTATTTTTTTTAGTATTGAAATAAGAAAATTTAAGAATTCTAATAATATGAAATTTTCTCATGAAGTTTTTCTTTAGACATTTTAATTCTTATTTTTATCCAAGGTTTATTATATCTACAATTGCTTGAAACCAAATTTGTTAAGTCTCAAGTTTTTTTTTTATAATTCTCTGAAATAATCTTTACCGTTGGAAATTTATAAAAATAATTTTTATATCTTTAAAGTAGTACTTAAAACCTACAAAAATATATCTACAATTTTTTTAGTTTAACAAATTAATGAATCCTATTAAAATCCATCACTTCAAAATCATAAAAAAAATTTAATAGTATATTTTTTTAAGAGTGTATTGTTAAATTTCATACAATTTCCTGGCCTTTTGTATATCTGTAAAAATTTACCCTAATTAAGCCAGACACGTGGTTATAATTTTTGATTAAATTCATATACAACGAGGATTGTTGTTAAAGTTGTAAGCAAAAAGGGACTTACAAATTCGATTGCAAATGCAAATTCAACGAAATAAACTATAAAATAGAATTTATCACAAATTACTTTCCTTTTTTTTTTATTTATGAAGATTAAACTTTTGGAAGAAGAAGTTGATGAAGTAACATTGGTACTAAAAGCAGTTCGTGAAGAGACCGAAGAAGAAATAATTTGTTTTCAAAATAAAGTTGTAAGTACGATTAAATCTTAAGAATAAATTGTTTTTTTTTAAAATAATTTCTATAATTCTATTTTGTAAATACATAATATATAATTTTCATATGGGTTTAATGTATTTGAAAAGTAATTGTTTATTTTTTTTTATATAAAATTTCAATAAAATAAAAATTATTTATGGATTTTTTATTTTAGTTTAGATTCCTAAAACATAATTAATTTCTATCCAAATACTTTTATTTTATATATAAATAATTTCAATAAGGAAAATATTTTGTCCATTTTATAATGGAGAACATTTTTAAAATGAAGGAATAAATTATATGCTTTGTAAATTTTGTTTGTTTTTGATTGAGGAAATAATTGACTATAAATTTTCTTTTATTAAATTTGCATATTACAATCATATGGTATAAAACATGACCAAAAAATTATTAAAAGTAATTTTATGCTGACCCTTTTCCTTATACTTAAGAAATTTATATAAATTTTAAAAGTAGTATATGAGAATTAATTTTGTAATAAAAGATTGCAAAACACTTGAAATGAACAGAGGGTAATTAAATCTTAATATTAACAAATTCTAACATTTTTAGTTTTAGAAATTATCTGTAGGGTTACATAAATCCGGCAGCTGTAATGTTTATGGTTTTAGCGGTAAAAGGTAAGACGGAATTTACCATAAATTTCATACCACTCTGTGAAATCGAAATTTTGTTGAATCTCTTTTGTGATAAGGCACTTTTTGATATTCACTGCCACTTTTTATTATTTTAAAATTAAAATTTAGAAAAATATATTGTTCAAATGTTGTGTTCCCTCAAATAAAAAGTATCTATGGCAGTTACTATTTGCAATGTTTGATGTAAGGACGAAAATATGTCTTCGTGATAAGTGAGAATTAAAAAATATTTTTTTATTTTTATTTCTTCTTTCCGTTCTCATCACTTCAGTTTTTATAAAAACGGGATTCTATATCTGTTGAGCAAAAAAAAGGGGACCAATGAATTTACTAATTGAGAATTTTTGCCAGACATTTGTTAGAAATGAAAAATATTAAGAAATATTATATTTGTATTTTATATTTTGCATATTAATAAATTTTAACAAACCTTCCTAAAAGAGCTGTTTTCACAAACCTTCGTCGATTCCACTACACCTTAATTTGGTATCATTTTAAAGTCAAATGTATATATTTTTATTTTATTTTTTTTTTTGTCTTATTTTAAAGTATTTCATTAAAAATCATATTTTGAGAATAAACAAAACATAATGTATTTTACCAGCTTTTATTTACATTTACTTCCTACGAATTCTACGGACAGCAAGAATTTCATTAAATAATTACTCGTCGTTTCGACGAAGGTTTGTGATCTAATACAGATAGCGCCTGCAATAGCAATAAAAAAAAAACCAACATTTAAATAATTATTTTCGTTTTGGTTTTTATTTCAAATTATTATACGTTATTATCAACTTTTCCCGTTGCTTTTACACGACACATTTTTGAGTGAGAAAATATTTCTCATATTAAGAGATTTCGATTGTTCTTTTCAATCTCATGAAAATTTAAATTGCTCGCTTGAAAATATGCATGAAAACTTCATATTTTGAATTCACACGGAGACAAAATTTCTCTTCAAAAATATACTTTAGTGAAAAATTCATAAATAAATTCTGAAAGTTGTCGAGAAAGTGATATTTTAGCTTTGGTAAGATTGCAGAATGAAATTTCTTTTACAGTATGTCTGTCGAGGAACGCAATAGATCTATTAATGGTAGCATTACAATTCTGATCCTCAAACTACTACTACTACTACTACTACTACTAATAAACTTCTTAAACCCAGCCAAGCTAAATATGAAACAAAAAAGGACTATTCCCTTTTAGACTAAATATGACCAAATATATTTTACTTAGACCCCTCTGAACAGTGAATGTATCGTTTTTATACAGAATTTTCGCCATACATGGGGATCTCTTTAACCTAAAAATCAAAAATCTTTGTAAGTCTAATTAAAGTTCAAAATAGATTTTGTTTATCTTTGATATTTTAAACTTTTTTCATTTTAACGTTTCAAATGTGACTTTTCTTAAGTTATTATTCAATTTTATGTTAATATAAATTTAAAAAATTTCCATTTCTTATTTGATTAAATCAAAATATTAAATATACTAATTAAAATATTTTCAATTTCAAAGGAATCAGCTAATAAAGAAATTAAGGATCTTAAATCAAGATTAACAGCTGCTGATGATAGATTTAATGAATGTATAAATAATTCTGATAATCAGATACAAGCATTACAAAAACAAAATTCTAAATTACAAGAAGAAATTCAAATTATATCTGGATTTTTAGATAATGAAAAACAAGAAAAATTAACAGCATTATTACGTAATGCTGAAATTTCACAAAGTGAAGAATTATTAAGAAAACAAATTCGTATTGAACATGATGAAATAAATGAATTAAATGATAAAATTAATGAAAATCAAAGACAACTTAAAATAAAATCAGAACAAATTTTATTAATGGATAAAAAATTAATTGATTTAAATTCTGTGATTAGTAGCCAAAGAGATCGTAATATTTTAATAGAAGAATTAAAAAATGAAATTAATGAAAAAAATAAAGTAATTAATTATTTTTTAAAAATTATAATCAATGAATTTATTAATAATTTGTATTTTATATTTTCATATATATTTTTAGTCAATAAAAATTCTTAATCAACGTTTGATTGATGTTAAAAAAACCTTTCAACAAGAAATTAAAAATGGAAATATTATTGATACATTTGTATCCTCTGAAAGAGGACTTCATGATTATAAAAATTTTGGTAATGGAGGACCAATAATTATGGATGAAGTTAATTTTAAATATTTAAAACATGTTATTGTAAAATTTTTAACAAGTCGAGAGGTAAGTTAAACAAAATAAAACATAACTTTTTTTATTTATTAAAATATTTGTGTAGAAATCAATTTTCTTTTAATTTTAATTAAATCAATTTGTGTGTTAGTTAACTTCTTGTATACAGTTTAAACTTTGAAGGCTATAATTATAAAAAATAAATATATATTGCCTTGACGGTTAAACAGTTAGTGAGTGTCTGATATAAAGCCCGAATCAATTTTGTAGTTAACTCTGAATCAGAATCTTAAAAAATTAATAAAAGAGATATCTAGAGACATGTGGCAGGGGCGAAGCTCCTTATGTCTTACCCTATAGCAACCTAAACACAATAATAACAAACCAAAAATAATAAATAACAAAATATTAACGAAAAAAACTATTATTAACAATAATAAGAAACAATTACTTTTTTCTGTTAGAATATTGTGTAAGAATTTCGTGGTAACAGTCGTTAGATACTATTTAAAATTTCGATCTAGCCCTCATATTAAAATCCTCGATAAGGAATATCTTTCTGGTACTATTTCTATAAAAATGTACTTAACCCACTCTGTGCTAACTACGAGATATCTCGTAGTAGACGTATGCACCAAAATTTTCTTCACATGGAATTGGTTAAATGCGAATTATTTAGTCTGATAACTTAATTTTAAGTAACTGCTTGCATACGTCAGTTCAGTTTATACATAGAGGTAACTAAATTAAAGCTATTTTACAGTTAATTTGAATTATTTTAACATGCATATTTATTCTTAGAACAATTTAAAATTCTAGAACTATAATTAATTGAAATCTCACTAATTAATTTTATTTTCGTTTGAAGAATTTCAAAACTTTAAAAATATTATAAAATAAATTTTGTACAAAATTTCTAGGTAGAAGCACGACATTTAATTAGAGCTGTTGCAACATTACTTCAATTAACAAATG
Source organism: Acrocera orbiculus (assembly GCA_947359355.1). Taxonomy (NCBI): domain Eukaryota; kingdom Metazoa; phylum Arthropoda; class Insecta; order Diptera; family Acroceridae; genus Acrocera; species Acrocera orbiculus. The sequence goes on from OX375758.1 coordinate 8,829,352, forward strand.
AGGAAGAAAAATTATTACATGATACCCTAAATTGGAAAATGAGCTGGTTTGGAACTAAACCAGATCATGGTAATGGTCAGAAAGCTTTTTCAATACCTCCAGGATAGAAAAAACTAAAAAAACATTATACTTGACAGTTAATAATTGAAGTAAAAAAATTTTTTTTTCCTTTTTGTATATTTTTAAAAAGCAAAAAATGAGTTATTAATTTTTTAGATTTATTGTTGCTGTATTACGATTGCAACAATAATAATAAATCCAAAACCGAACAAATCGACCTTAATTTTAAAAAATTTTCAATATATTTCTATGATTAAAATTGTTGTTTTAGTTGTAAGCATAGAAATTAAAATGTTTAAAATTAAGAATACAACATTCACCGTTAATTTTTTGAACTCAATTAACAACATTTTATATTTTAAATACAGTTAAATTAAATAATACACAATAAACAAAAATATTATGATAATAACAATGCACTAAAACCATTTAATATTTTATATAAATTAAATTTTTCTAATGTTTTTTTCTTTTTTTTAAAAAAAAGACTAATATAATTTTCAATTGCTTTTTCATTTAATGAATCTCAAAACTATTTATTTAAATTAAATTTTTCTATGTGTAAACAGAGTTTTTTAATAAAAAATAATAGTATTTGCAATATTTGCAAGGTGGAAACACAATGCACGCGGTTTTCGGCGCAAGCGTTTTCGTTCAGAATTCCGAAATTCAGCTATACTAATTCCTTTAGCTGTGACAGCTGTCACCGGGCCGCTGCCACAAACCGTGTGCATTGTGTTTGGGCCTTAACTTATGATATCTGAACTTTTTGATAAAAACAATTTAAACAAAACTATTTTCTTTTAACTGTAGCCATATTTTGTTATGGTAATTTTCAGGTGTGTCATTAACACGTCTCTTATGGATTTGGGCCATAAAACAGGGTATTCACTATGCGGAATAATGACTCGATTCTCTCATTTTCCATATAAAGTATATGGAAATGAGAGAGCTGAGTCATTTGTGAGTAAAATATTAAACATGTACAGTATATAGTAAAACAGTTCCACACTTAAAAAAAATCAAAAAGGGAAGATCTACATAGGGAAAGATTAGCGGAACATCGGAGAACAAATGACTAAACAAAAATTATATTAGTTAGCTATAGGGGGTATTCACATTGAGGCTTGTAACATTTCGGAAATGCTCCCCTACAATTCTCAGTCCCCTAAAATATGTGAATATGTGTTGGAAAATATTACAGATAACACGTGTATATAAATGTGTATTAGTAAGATACCAAGCATGAGGCAGAAATATTTCTACCTCAGGAAGGGGTAAAAGCTTTTTCGAAATTTGCCAAACTCCGTCTTACCTTTCACCTCCGCTTATCTAGAAATTAAATGTTACCGGACTCAATGTGAATACCCCCATAGATATACCTTCTAAATTTTCCATTTCTCGTCATAGATGTTAATAGAAATAATAAAAATACATGTACAATATTTAAAATAAAAAAAAGAATCATTAACTCCTGAACAGGCCATTTTTTTATTTAATTTTGATTTTTAATTATATTTTATTTTCAGGATTAAATACAAATTGTAAATAATAATTGCAAACAAAAATTTTACCGAAACAAAAATTGGCAGCTAACTTGACTTCGACATAACTTTCGTTTAGTTTATGAACACTTCCCTGGGTAAAACTAACCCTAGTGGGTTGATTAAAAAAACACCCCAACGGGAAATTTGGAATCAGAAGCTAAAAGAATCATAGATGAATCGCTTCATATTTGATTCTACAGGATGCAGGGGTAAGCAATTCATGTATTTTATATATCTTATAGGCATATATACTCAACCCTATAAACCTAACACATTTAAAGTTATCACACGTATGATAACTATGAAGAGTGTGTGATTAAAATGTGTTGACATTTCGGAAAGTACGCGTGTTATATGGTGTTGTGTTAAAAAATTAGGTATATCTTAAGGAAACTATGTTTGTTTAATTTAATTGAATATATTATTGTCAATAAATGATTTAGTTAATTTGTAATAAAATCATAGTTAAATAAGTTTCATAGATAATAAGTTTAATAGTTAATAATTTTAGGTTAAGTTTTGTATTGATTTTAAGATTTATTAAATAAATTGCTCAATAGTGAATAGTGTTGAATAAATAAAATATTTAATTATAAACTATGTTTTACTTATTCCATTTTTAATTATTTTGTTAATTATGTATTTATTTTCAGACTTACACTTAAGTGAAAGAAGGATGGATATATAACATGTGATTATATAGCATATATGCTGCTTCATCACTATGTGTTATATATCCATCCCTCTTTTATTAATGAAATATAAAATATAACACTTTATAAAGGTATAACAGCTCATATATGACCGGTACAATACTAACGCAGTTTTCTTACATGTGTTAGTAAGTGATTCCCACTGCGATCATGCTTTGGTTAAAATTTGCTATGATTAGATGAAAAGAGAATCGATTCATAGCTTCCCAGGGATGGATTACGAATGCATTGAGGAATCATTCTTTTTCCCGCTGGGACACTCGTTGTTGTTGTTGTTGTGGTTATAACCAATTTTTATACAATATTTAAACAGCGTAGTCTGAATATATAGTAATTAATTCATCGTATTCCACTTTCCTGGATTAGTGAATCATAAACAAAAATGTTTCCTTGAATAGCGTTTGTGTTTTATAGAACAATAAATTTGGAATATTCCTCAGATATTTTAAGTTTTCTACTGAAAAATTAATATTTTATATTTTTAGAATAAAGTTGTTATAGATAATTTTATATTTAATTATTATTATAAGAATTAAACAAATATTTACAAAGTAAGCTTTTATGCGGTTTAATGAATTTCTTTTAAAAAAACTTATTACTTACATTTAAAATTAAATGAAAAACTATAATTTCAAACCTCATAATATCTACTTTTATTATATCTTTATTGCAATCATAAAATACAGCTGGCAGTACTTATTTAATTTGCTGATGTCATTGCGGGCTCATGCACTTTTCATAGGCCGCTAAGCATTTTTCGTGCATAATTTCCTTTTTAGTTAAGTGCTATTTCATTGCAAATTAATTTAGTTGGCAGTAAATTCTCTTGTTGTTTTTTAAATATAAATTTCAAAGTTCAGAAAATTTTTATGATAAAATTGAGAGAGCGAAAATCAATTGTCTTCCATCTTTTCTTTCTAAAATCACAAATAAACTAAGGTATTTACAGTAACTCTAAAATTATTTTAATAATTATTTAAAAGTTTTATGAACATAAAAATGTATTAAATAATTATAATTATTATTATCTTCTAGCTCGTTCCTTCAAATGAAATTTGCAGGCCATTTTGGCCGAAATTAACTTTAATCTTCAAATTAAAAATAATTGATGCAATATAAATTTATATGAATAAAATAAATGATTAAAAATAAGGTATTTGCTATTAAATAAAAATGTATTGGACAACGTTTAAAAAATCTGACCCAAATATATCGATTGAGGATTATGCCAGTGTTGCTGTTGATGATTTGATATATTCATTTAATGGTGTTTTAAGGGGTAATGAACCAATTGATATTAATGTATTAAATACACATACATTACAATGGTCATTATTACCTCATCCTATTGGTATAAATGGTGAACGATTAAAACCACCAGATGTGCCAAAAAAAAGATTTGGTCATAGCGTCGTGGCTTATGATAAGAAAATCTATTTATGGGGTGGAAAAAATAAACAAGAACCATTTAATACATTATACTGTTTTGATACTAAAACATTAAATTGGTCAAGACCAAAAGTAAGTGGAATAATACCAAGTAGTCGAATTTTTCACTCAGCATGTACTTTTAATCATCTAATGTATGTTTTTGGTGGTGATCTTTCCTATACCTACCAATCAAACCTTGATGTACATTGTCTTGATTTAAAAACAATGAATTGGAGTTATATAAAAACTACCGGTGAAACTCCATCACGTAGGCGGTATATAGCAACTATTATTAATGATCGTATGTATATATTGGAAGACATGGGTGAATCTGTTGTGTATTTAGACTTAAAATCAAATTGCTGGCATCGTCAAGAAACAACTGGTGAAAACCCATATATTGAAATAACTACTTCTCTAGGTATGCTTTTTTTTTTTTAAATGTTAAATAGTTTTATGAAAAGTTTCTCTTATTGTGTTTCTCTTATTGTGTTTTCAGTTGTACATAATAGCATAATATATGTTTGTACTGGTTCCGATTTATATTACTTTGATACAAAACGGAATCATTGGAATTTGATAAGACCACGTGGAAAATCACCAAAACAAATACTATCGCAATCATGTGTAGTTATTGGTGATAAAATGTTTTTACTTGGATATAGGTAAAAAAATTAATTTAAGGGTTATATAGCATTAAATTTTGGAAATATATGGATATAATTTAATTTTACAAAGTCCTTTGGAATGAACCAAACGTTTTAAGTAAATGCGTAATGTAATGCTTAGACTAAGTGTACAATCCAATTTAAAACTACTACAAATTTCTGGAAAATTGTAGTGAAAATCTTAGTCTGTTTTTTTTTTAATAAGTTTAAAATTGCATAGTAAAGAGGCATAAAACTAACGGCTGGTTTTCTTCATTTAGTTAGTCGTTACTGTATCTTTTAGTCTGATTTTACTCTAATATTTAAACTTGTCGGAGTGAGCTAAATTTACTGTATTAAAATCATTCTAAACACTTCACTCTTTACTTCTCACCACTCTATCCAAATATCAATGTGAAGATTTCAAATAATGTTTGCCAGTAAAACGTATTATATTTATTTCCATCTTTGATTTACTTGTTATTTAAGGACTAATTACTTCAAAAAATTTAATAACTATGTTATTATTTAGCCTAGCTTCTAAAGATGAAGATACAGATGAAGATACAGATAAATATAGAAATGTGATCCATGTCTTGGATTTTAATCCTTCGCTCAAAACATTAGCAATTATGGAAATTATAGAAAATGGATTGGATTTTTCATGTTTGCCAACACAATTAAGGTATATCTTAGTTTATTAATATTAATATAAATTATAATAATAATGTTTTTTTAATAAATTTTTTTAAATATTGTACTTTCGGAAAATAAAACAAAAAAAATCGATTTTTCGAAATTTCTAAGTGTATCTGCCCGACAACAACGAAAACGAAACATGTTACGTATTTCGTACCTATGAAATAGTTTCTATGAAAGTCTCCCTACCTTCGAGATTCCAGTTGCTTGTGAAATCAGAACAGGTGGCTTAATGTCGTTTTTATGTCCAAATTTGATTCGCTTGAGATAGATAAATATATAAAGTCATTCAGAGTGTTTTTTTATTTTAAATAAATGGCATGCTAAAGTTAGTTTTAAATAAAAATTTTCCTATAATTTGATTTATAATTAATTGTTTTTTTTCTTAATTTTTTCATTACAGATCTGAAATTCATGATTTTAAATTGGGCAACATTTAGCTCACATTTAGCCACCTTAAAAGTTCAATTGGAATGATATTTTCAATATAAATTAAGTTTTTTTACTAACATTTTGTCATTAATAATTAATATTTACCTATTTGTTAAATATTTTTACTAATTAAAGCTTAGTAAGAAAAAAACTTTGCATTTTTATTGCTTTAGCCTGGAAAAAATAAATTAAATGTGTGACACCTCGCTGATTTTGCAGTCATAGAAGCTCATGCGAAAAGAAGCAGTATATTTATAATTCAAGTGACTGGTATCACATAATTCAAAATAGTAAAAAAAACAAAAAAGGAGCCTTTCAGCCTTGTTGAAATGAGTTACCAAGATTTCCTGTCCACAAAACCATTGGAATCTGCTATTACTAACAGAAAAAAGACAACAAGTGGACTAACAGTCAATTGGCTTAATATGTGATGGATAAAACTAGATTAATTTCAAATATAATTTTGACGAGGATGACACCTCACATGAAATTGACATAAAAAAAACCAAAAAAGTTAGCGTTAAAAAATATAAATCAACCATTATAAGATACAATAGTAGAACAATTTCAAAAGAAACAAAAAAAGATATGATGAAATTATTGAAATATATACCTCCGATAAAACACGGCTTTTACAGGATATTGAGGACAATACGTGGAGATCAAAATTTGGAAAATTCGGAAGAAGAAGATGTTTGTTATGATGAATAAATACAAAACTGATGACAATAAATGGTATTGTTTAATTTTCGCATAAATTTTTTAACTTTTTCAGTTGCCAAAAGGTATAAGTCCATAAGTTTTTATGATGCTGCCATTTCCCCAATAAATACTTACGTTTTTATTTACACATTTTGAACATATCTCATTTTATTGTAGAGTCTACACTTTTTTGATCAAAGTAATATACCAGGAATTTTAAAAATGAATGTATTAAAAAACATTAATTATCTCAATTTCGATTTTTTGGACTTATCCACATTGGCTTTTGAACGACTCAAATATTAACAATATACATTTTTGATTATTGAGGAGCCAGTTAAAAGCACTTCTGAGTTTATTTTTTTCCATTAAAAATCCATTAATAAATTAAATCTTTTATCCAGTAACTTTCTCAGCACTTTTTATTTTATATTGTGTAATTCTTACAAAAAAATAATGATTTTCCATGATCTCATAATATTTTTCTATGCAAGTCAGAATAAAATATCCTTTTATCTGATTTTCATACTCCAAACGTTGAAAGCTCTCCCAATAAATCCTTTATGCTGTATTTATCTAGTTTGTTAGTCAGTAAATCGTTATTGATCGGCAGTAAAAGCATCCTTAAATGAATACCAAGGTTGCTAAGTCGCTGAAAACATACGAAACCTTTCAGACAAGGGTATAAATATTAAGCTTCAAGGGTTTTTGATTCCCGTGAATACATATGACCACGTAATATGCAAAGCTTTCAGTGACAATTTTAAATAATTCTTGCGTTTTACACAATTGTTTATAAACAAGCTACTTGGTTGGAAAATTAAATGCCTTTAAATTAAACAAACAATTTTCTTCACTATAGAAAAGGACACGAGTATCAATACTAAATAGTAAATTAATTAAAATATCTACTGAAATATATAATCTCCACGAGTTTAATTAAATAAATGCATATGTATTTTAATTCAAATAAAATAAAAGTATTCATTTTAATTTCCTATCTACAAAGCTCAAGTGAAAAAGAGAAACGCCAATTACAAGCCATTACAAAGCTACCATTTCTAATTCTTCGCTTGAATATATTCAGTTAAAAAGACCATTAGGTTTGCTGGTGTTTTGAGTGTTTTCTGTATAAATTTTTTTTCTGGAAATGCTTTAGAGAAAGACTAAATATTTGTTATCAAAATTAGATGTTTACATTTTTTATAATATACTTCTAATTTTTAAACCAAAAACTATTTGAATGATTTTAATATCAAACAAGTGCAGCTTGAAATCATGCGAAATCAAAAACGAAAGAGGAAAGTTTAATTTCCATGCTCATAGTTTTACTTTTACTAATAGTAAATTAAAATTTTCGTTTTTTCCTTTCTTCTAATTTAAGAATTACATCTCTAAAGTGAATTTCCGCACGAATGTCAAAATACGCCACAATGGTTTCACGTGTACACAAACTGCTTGTATAACAGTACATTTGTCTTAAAAAGAACTAAAGATTGCTGTAGAATACTCAACCCACTCCAATTTCTAGTCACAAATTCAGTGAAACTTGACGAAGAAATTGTAAAATATTTATTTAACTTTGCTATATTATAAATATTGAAAGTAAGGAAATTAAGCATAAATCTCGGAGATCTTCTAATATCTCCTTGTATATTAATTTTTAGTTTTATATGAATTTTATTAATTAAAAATTAATATAAGGAACTTAAAGAGTTTTATTTAAAAAAAATATTATATAGTAGAAAATTATAATAAAAATAATAACATTAATAAAATAAACGGCAATAGTTAAATATATCTTAATCGCGCCCAAAAATTAATATATATATATAGATAGCTAGAAATAAAGCTTTCGGGTCTTTGCTTAGTGGATTGGCAGAACCATAAAAAAATAATTTCATTCTTAATGCCAATCGAACATACTTTTAGATTATATCGGTTATGTGGTTTAATCTAAGATTTTGTTTATTTTTTTGCTTAGCGGATCAAAGGGATGAACCAAAAGTAAGTGCAAAAGAAATGAACAGTTTTAATACAGAAGTCTGTTTTTTTTTTTAATTAAATAGACTAACTGTAAGTAAGATTACAAAGCCCTGTTCAGGGTAGGTGAGTCCAAATACACTTCGTAAAGTGTTATAAGAATTAGAAAATCATCACAACAGGGAAAAAATAAATAAAACTTTTGTAAAATACAATTTTTATACAATCAAAGAGCTAAAATGAAATTAAGTTAATTAATTTATTCATTTGTTGTAGGTAAAATTATAACTTATCTTGACTTAACTGTAAATAAATTTCATTATTTACTTAATTTGGTATTTTAAAATTACAAAAAAGAAGAACATTTTTATATATAAAAAAATTATCAAAGTTTTCAATATATTTTGAGAAATTTTCAAATTATTACGCGCAAAAAAGCAAAAGAATTCAACCAGTTAGGGAAACAAAAAGTTCTTTAAACGTTTACATATTCTGGTATAATAATATTTTTATTTACCTAAATTACACAATTTTTTATATGCTTTAGTATTTTATTTCTAATGTTGTTATAAGCCTTAAATGTAACTCGTAATACACTAACACAAATTGACTTATTAGAAGAATTCAATTGAAAAGTAAACTAAAAATACAACACAATGGGCTCAGTATTTATTTAAAATTGAAAAAATTTTAGACCTTGGATTAATAGTGGAAAAAATGTTTTCTTAAAATTATGATCAGGTATTTATAGATCTCAAACTTTATCTGACTGAATAGAACTAAGCAAATAATAGAAGCTGGCTTTAAATTTTAGCTTTGTATCTATGAGTGAACAAAATATAAAATTTTACATTGAAACCAAAAAAATAAAATAGTTAAATTTTTAATTTTAATCTAGGGTAATTTCTGGACAGATCTACATTAAAAATCATTTTAATGAATGCGAAATACTTTTTTAACTAGCTTTATAGTAATTTAATCTGAGGTAACGAGTGCTTGAACTTCTTTAATATAATTCATTTTTATATATTTTAGAGCATAATAGGTTACTTTGATGCATCTTTGGTAAGTTTAAAATCTAAGTAATCTCACAACTAGTCGCTACAATTTTATTTTGCTTTTTAAACACGCCCCTGAAATAGCTGTTGATTAACTAATTTTCAAGTTAACTGAAAACTCTGAATCCGGACGTTTTTGTAGTATTCCTTCATTGTAGTTTTTTTTAGGGTAGTCATTATTTTTCTTAGATAGAATTACTATTTTTTGATGAAAGTAGTTTAACTTAAGCCTTGATGAGAGTTTTCTATTTTTCAATTGTAATAGAAATAAACTAATAAAATCCTAAAGCTTTTATTTAATACTTATTTAATGGTATTCCATATTGAAATACAGGAAAAACTGTTTAAGATCTATGAAAATGTCTAATTTATTAATCAAAGCTATTTGCAGCGTTTCAATATGATACAAAATTAACATAAAAAATATATTTTTATAAATAAACCTTCTATAAAATTAATGAACTTAAAGCAAAAAAAAAAAAAAATCTTTGTATTCTTTAAATGAAAACCAAGAAAACGTCTTAGTCATACATTCTATATTCGCTAGATGCATGATAAGAACTGAAAATGTGTTGAGTATTTTAAAAATGCACTAGTATCAAAGCAGTTTACGATACACTTATACAGATATCAAAAACTCATTACAAAGTAAATGAGCATTCAATCACAAGATTCCCCTTTTTTCATGTAAAAGGTTAAGGAAAAGGTTAATTTTTCAACAAAACCTTTTTGCTTCGATTACTTTTTTATGTAATATCAGTAAAGCTCCAAAAAAAGCTGAGTGGTAAGTATGAACTTCAAATATCAACCACAAGCATTAACAGGATAAAAAATTCAAAATAAGTGAAAGTCTGTAAAAAAATAATCGTTTGGTTTCAAGCACAGCACCTTGAAAGAGCCTTGTAACAAATAAATTATAGGAAATATCGGTTGTTTTGATAACCTTATCTTTTAATTAAATGAACAAAAAATAATTATAGTATTCAAATATTTTTGTTAAATTTCTTATCAAACAGGAAGCTCGTAGCTTATAACAATTTTGTTTTATAAATAATTCAATTGCATAAATAATTTGTGTCATGTTTATATGCAAGGCTGTTTTTAATATTAATCCAAATTTTGAAGGATTTTCAATGAACCATTTTCAAAAATTTGTACTTAAAACCTTGATCAGATAGACTTAAAGTAAATTCACTATTTTTTTTTTCAAATTTTTAACTTTTATAAAGCAACACAGCTTTTGGGCAATATCAACTGCTATCGATGAAGACGCGCCACTATTTCCCATCAGAAAAAATGGCGATTTATTTTGTAAATATGACCTACTTAACTTCATGATGGTGTAATTTTTGGTATTTCAACCCCAATTTCCCACTTTTATTTACATAAATTATAAAAATTACTGAAAAATTAAATATCGAATTTATTTTCAATTTAAATGAGTTAACTTCATTGAACTAGTAGGCAACATTTTGTGAGCGTCCGTAGCAGATCTGAAAAATAAAAAAATCACGTCCCCACTCAATAATAATCTATAACTTTCTTATTTTGCTTTCAGTCTTAAAGATTTTAAAACCAAAACTTTTGTAACAAATTTGTTTTTCATTTAAAGTCTTAAAAACTTTACTAGCAAGTCTTTTTATATAAAAAAAAGCAAATAAAAATGGATCATTATTAAAAAAAAAGGCCAAAAAAATCATTTTTTTTTTCAAATTTGATCTCCTGTAACTTTGTCAAATATTTATAATTTTGCACATTTTATATTTTCAACGACATTTTCATAAAGTACAAATTTGACTGAAATGGATTTTGGCTTTGTGAGTCATAATATTGTTGTGGACATAAGTAGTTTTTTTAACCAAGAATATTTTTCTTAATATATTTTAATGATAATTTGGCCATAAATTAAGTTGTAAGTACGAAAGTAAAACTAAAATGTAATGTCTAAAAGCTTGTAGAACTTGGAGAAATCATATATTTACTTTTTAGCATAGTCACAAATAAGGCTATAATACATATTTTCCAAGGTGTAACAAAATCTTTCATTACGTAACCGATAAATTCTTTTGACTTTTATTAAATCCTGCACTTGCCAGCTATTTTTTGCTATCTATCTTTTATTCTCTAACAATAAGTTAAAGTTTCTATGCTATTCTAGTAGATTAACATCACTAAAAATAAAGATTGAAAGCGTCTAAGCCCTTGTATTGTTTGTTTATCTCTTTTTCCTTTCTTTAAGATCATCGATCATGATTTTTCATAATGTTTTTTTGATTTAAAGGCCAAGTTTAAATATAATAAAATCTCTTTTAATTGTACTACATAGAGAATCTCCGGTGACCAATTAATTTATTTTTATATGTTCTTATAATTTTTTTAACGGCTTAAAGTTCTCCAACCATGGGGACTCAAATTTCAAAGAGTGAAATCTTATTTTTTATTTTCTCCTATTCCCCAGATAAAGTCTAAAGCCATTTTTGCTCTAAATTTCACCTTGGATACACAAACAACCTTGGATCTTTAAACGCACGTGAAAAGATAACTAATTCATGTTTTTCTTTCAAGGATTATTAGATAAAACTTCTCTGAGTTTCGCCAACTGATACAATTATCAAAATATAAGTATTTATTTTCACTGAATTGCGTGATAATTAATACAATTTTTTGTTTGTTTCCTATAGTCCTAATTATCATCATATTAAACAGAAAATGATGGTAAAATTTTAAATTTTTGATAAATTTCTTATCTGTAAGAAAATTGTTTGATAAATGCGTTAATATTAAAATTTTTCAATATAAAATACAATGAGTAATATTTGTTTTAAAATAATGTCAAGACTTTTTCCAATATAAATTAAAAATTTTGAAGGTTTTTTAATAAATTATTCTAAGAAATTTGTATTTAAGGCAATGACAAGATAGGCTAAATATCAATCGTATTTCACAAATTTCGATACTAACTATACGACAAAAGCAAAATGAAGTTTTGGCGAATATCTCTCATCATGGTTGCTTTGGCTACAATGGTCATGGGAGGACCATTATTTTTAGAAAGTGGTTTAAATGCAGCTAGGAGATTGAGTGGCAGAGTAAGAAATGGAGTCGAAAATGTAATACAGTTCAAAAGGGGTTTGGTCAATACAGCAATAGAGCTTAAAGTAAATAAACTTGAAAGAATTATAAAAGCATTACAGGACATAGTAAATGTAATCAATCAGGCAAAGCCACAGCAAGGAAATGAAATAAATCCATTTAACCCAAAGGAAAACAGCATTCCAGATAACCAAGGCAATCGAGCAGAACAGCAGCCGCCAGAAATATATCCATTTCAAGGCGTGATTGCAGATAACAAAAGATCATTAGGTGCATAGCAAAACAAAATAAAAAATTATATCATATAATCATATATTTAAATAATATAATTAAATTAAATCAAAATTATATTTTTTTTAAATTTGTTTTTGAAATAGCTTTTTAATAAAATTTATTAAAATTTAGCAATTACTTTAAGTAACATTCAATATTATAACAAAACTGTACTTACTTTCAATAAACTTCAAATAAAGAAATACATATCTTTTTTTTATAAAAGAGTATGGTGGGATAAGCATGGTGTGGTGGTTCCAGAAGGATTTAGCGCTGCAAATTATTTTATGAGAAGGTTTTATCATTGCTAACAAGTAAGGATGTAAGTAAGGTATCCCAACCCGATCTCACCGGTTTTTTTGAAGCTCTGATATATTGTAGTACATCAAAAACTAAGAGATCCATGTTTTTTTTGTCTACTAACATTCACTTTGAGGGGGTAAAATATACCCCCAAACTTACTCCCAAAATCAAATTTTTCCCTATAACTCGAGTTGTAGTTGATACTTTCAAACCAAATAAAATTATTTTAAGTTTTGATTTCATAAGGGTTGCAAGCAAGGGAAAAACAATATTTTTCTTAATATTTTTGCAATAAAAATTTTCAATTTTTATATATTTTAGATTTTCATTAAGTAAAAAAAGAAATAAAATGGAAGTATTTTTTGATTTTTTCGAAAAAAGTTATCAGGGGTAAGAACTACCCCTACTTCAAAAAAATCAATAATTCCACTTTTCACACATTTAAAATGTTTTCATGTAAAATCCTGATATTTATCCTATTAATGATAGAGATTTAACTTTTCCCATGCACATTTATAATTTTTGGGGTAAGAACCCCCGAAAGAATTCTGTTCGCTAGCTTCATAAAAAAAAAAAAAATTTTTGTTATTTAAATGGCTTGAGGGATTTAAATGGGGTTGGGATATGTTGAAGCCACACTGATGTACTATCATGCTGTACATCCATACATATATACCCCTTTAAAGAAATCAAAATTTTTATGCTGTTTTTTAACTTTTTAAGTTTTTTTTCTTTTTCCTTTGAAATGCTGGCATACCCACCAAAACAAGAGCTCTCATCTATGCCTAACAATATATATTTTTTTCAGAATTTTAAGATGAGTGAAAGGGGGTGGAAAAAATTATCGAGTCCTAACAAATCAATTTTATTTCATATTCAAGAAAGTAATGAGCAGTGCACTTTTATTATATGATTTATAATATTAAGATAATTATTTTTAATTAAACATTTTAGACAAACATTGCTTCAATACATTTAATCCAATAGTATTTTATATCGAAAACGAATCTATTTTAAGCAATAAAATTCTGCGGTAAATAGTCTTAACATATGCGCAAACATGTTTGCACGTGAATCACTTTTGTAAGCGATAAACTAAACTACATCACTCATATTACAACTTACAATTGGTGTTAAGTCTGTATCTGAGAATTATATAACTTTTTAACCATGCAAAATAAAAAATATTCAATATGTGCTGTGCGTAATCGTTTTATTGAAAAAATACCCGGAAAAAGAAAAGTAAAATAGCAAAACTCGTATTAAAAGTTCCATAATACTGCTAAGCTTATTTATCCGATATTGTAATATAATTATTTTATTAAGTTTTTAATTATAATAAAAAAAACTTTAAATAATTTCATTATGGCATTTTTATATTTACGCTTATAAAATTTAACTTCGGAAATGTATGCAAAATTTTGTTTTAAAATGTTGTATATATATTTTAATTTTTCAAACGCCCCAATATATGCAGTTAAATTTTATATTGATTCATTACATCCATGAGGTAAATAAATAAATTGAATTATTTTGTCAATTAATCATATTTGATTTTTACAAAATAAAATTTGCTAATTTTTGTAAACTTAAAACAAATAAATATGATTCAACTCAAGCTAAGAAATAAGGGGCATTGTACTCACCTTCCGTTAGAATAAATTTCAGTAAGCAAATTTTATAACAATCCAATGACTATAAAAAGAAGTGCATTATAAAAAAGTTAGTATTGTTCGGTATTTATAATAAGCCCTAATTGGCAGACAGTATTCATTCTATATGTATATAGGGATGTGAGCTTTTTTATGAGATTCGTTTTCTCAAAAACTACTGGACCAAATTACGTGTTATATATATCAATCGATGCGCCGCATCATGACTTAGATCTGAAAGGAGTTTGGGCCAAGTCGATCCAGCGGTTCGTTTTTTTGTTGATAAAAAACTGACTTTTTTAAGCCCGCAAAAGTGAAGATTCGGTTAATCAAGAACTACTGGACCAAATTACGTTTTTGACTATATCAATCTATATGCCATGTCATGACTTAGATCTGAAAAGAGTCTGAGCAAAATCGGAACAGCGGTTCGTTTTTTATGAATAAAAAACTAACGTTCTTAAGAATGAATCAAAAATTTGTATGTAACCTTCATATTCTAAGTATCGAGGGGTACATGGGGGTTTTCGAAGGTGCTAATTTAAAATCTTTTATGAGTTTTTTAAAATTCAAGATGGCAGACCCAATATGACGTCATTTTTTTTTTGTAAAAATTCTTTAAATTGGATGAAATTTAGTTTTGAGCGGGATTTCAGGTAATAGATTATAAATTATTGTGTAATGTTGAAAAGTTGTTTTTGAGCTCCATCAAAGTTAAAAGTATGGATTCATAGATTTAAAATTTTTCGAAATGCTTATGTATTTGTCTAGTCTGAATAGATAGTGCCATATAGTAATTATGAGATAGTGTCGAATGATTTTCGAGGTATCGGAACATTAAAAAAAAAAATTTTTTTTCAAGAAAAGTTGCTTGTGTGGTACCTGCTGCCGGATGTATTTTTGTGATCTAGTGTTATATATATGTTTGTTGTATAGACAGAAATTATCGTTCATACAACGAACATTACAATATCTTTGTTTTTTTATTTATAGTAGGAAATATTTTAGAATAAAACAGCTATTCTTATTTCTGTTTTAAAAATTCACTAGAATCAACAAAAATAATGCTATAAGTTGCAAAGCTTAGCTAAAATTAAGTTTTCCCAAAATAATTGGTTTTTAATCCAGTTTGTAATGTTTTAAGTTATAATTTTCTTGAATATAAATTTTCTTTTTGGAACATCAAAATATGGAATATTTCATATAGTCCATTTAATACTAACTTTAACGTTTGAATTTAGCCGTTCAATAATGTCTAAATTTTAAATACTTCATTTTTAAGTTTTTTATAAACCAACAGAAGCAGCTAACATTACTTTTTTATGAGTTAATTCAAACTTCAATTTTAATAGAAAAATAACTTGTAAGCTAATTGTCTAAAGCTGATTAACAAGTCAATGTTTAAATTATTGTATAAAACCGATATCCTTTTCTAATATTCCTACTACTAGCGTGCAAAATGTATGTAAAAATCTTAAATTTTTAATAAAATCTTTTTTATTCATCCAATCAAGTTCAAATAAATTTGCTGAATTCTGAATTCAGAAAAAAGAAAAAACATTCTCACTGAATGGGAATGAATGAGAAATAATATGTTAAGTAGGAATATACTTTAAAAAATTTTTTGCTATATTAGTAGCTTGCATTTTAATTGTATAAATCAAAATTACTAAACTGCTGCTGTGGATTTTCAATTTCATCAAATATTGAAGCAAGTTTTGATTTTTTTATACCTATTTACTTAAATACTTATATTGAAGCTACATTAATTCTCCAAAACAAGCATCCCAGCTTATTATGAAAGTCTGCTTTTTCTAATGGTCATACCAAACACAACTGATCATTATTCTTATTGACTAGATTGTAAGCAGCTACTTTTCATGTTACTGTAAGCAGCTCTGTTCAAGCATGTTTTAGTATTTAATCAACTTATTATATTGGATGAATGCCAAAAATAACTCAACAATTCTTGTGAGAATATTTGATTCTTCAAAATGCAATATATTTGTAATACATTACTTTAAATGTGTTTTCCTGACTTGACATAATTTAATTATTAATTATAAGCAATTTATATTTGCAAAATTTGAAGCAAATGGTTAATCAGAAGTGCTTCAAACATTGCTCACAATCCTTCACATAACAAAATACCCTGCATTATCTATCAAAAATCTACAAGAAATAATTATTCATATTCAAACATAACACCTTGAAAAAGTCTTATAACAAATAAATTATAGAAAACTTTATTTGTTTTGATAACCTCATTTTCTCATTAAATGAACAAAAAATTATGAGAGTATTTAAATATTTTTGTTAAATTACTTATCAACCAGAAAGCTCGAAGTCTATAGCAAATTTGGTTTTATGGAAAAATCAACAGGCAATATTTGTCTCACATTTAAATATTATCAAGGCTCTTTTTAATATTACAGATATTAATAATTATTAGTAAAGACTATATGATCTAATTTTATTTTATATTCTTCAAAGGTTTTCAATATTAGCCATAATTATAAATATTTATATTAATGCTGATAAAAATAACATATTGTAATGATTTTTCTTTCAACCCTGAATCACTACATGGAGTATCATTGTCAATGGCAAAAAAATACTTGTTATTAAAGTAAACCAAAATACGGCAGGATAGAAATAAAATTGCTTTTGTGTCAAAGTAACTTTTGGTAAAAATCTAAGTAAAAATGGTTAACACTTTACTTTAGAAGTTATAAAAAGTTAATGCCAAACCTAAGACCTACTATAGGAAATGACTGTTACACCAAAGTGAATAAGTAAAATTTATTTTAAAATAACAAACTTGGAATTTATTAAATTTAATAAACTTCATAATCTGTCATATTGGGATTGGATCATAATTCAAAATATGCTGAAAATTAATAATTCTTAAAGAGGGTGAATAAAATTTACATTTCGAATTACAAAATTAACATTAATAATTTCTTTTTGAGAAATTTGCAAAATTGACAAAATTGTCAAATTAAATTTTTTACCTTTTCGGTGGAATGAGCTACTATGAGCTTTTTTATTAAACTTGATAACATATTTTTGGGCGTTATCTCGTAGCTCATATCCTTAGGTAGACTAGAACTA
Source organism: Acrocera orbiculus (assembly GCA_947359355.1). Taxonomy (NCBI): domain Eukaryota; kingdom Metazoa; phylum Arthropoda; class Insecta; order Diptera; family Acroceridae; genus Acrocera; species Acrocera orbiculus. Next base: position 8,847,059 of record OX375758.1, read on the forward strand.
TGATATATACAAAATATAGTAGAATTGATATCATTTTGATTTATATGGTATCTTACGTATTAACTTATACTGTAATTACAATTTTATAATAATAAAACACACTCTAAAATTAAGTTATTCAAGTTTGAAGATATGTAAAAACACAGTATGCAGATTTAATGAAAACAAAGGGTCTTAAATCCTAGTTTATATTGCTTAAATGGTTTATTAAAATCAATTTTTTATGGAACATTTATTTTGAAGTTTTACAAGAATTGTTTTTTTTTTTAATTTGTATGTTACATAACTTCAGCAGGATACAAAATGCTACATACCTTACTTAAGCACTTATCACATGATTAAAAAATATATCAAAATTAAATACTAGTCTCCTATTCCTCAAATTCACTTCAGAAACGTTTTTTAGTTTTTTTTTAAAGATTTTCTAGGTTTTTTTAATCCGATATATTCGAGCCCGGCTCTCGCGCAGCAACTGCAATTGGCGTCAATATTAAAAAAATTAACCATTTTATATTCAATTCCATTTTTTACACTGCTGGGTTGAAACGTAAGCTCCGGAATGCGATGAACACCGAATTTTATTGAACCTAATCATCGAATCGAATAAAAACTAAAATTTACGCTGAGAATCTGGCTTTCAATAGTTTTGTACTCCTAATTGTTAAGATCTAATTCAAGCAAACAAAAATAATTATAATCATTGACATTAACGGAAATTTCCTCTAAACAAACGATAACTAACGGCATTGGCGCTGTGAAAACACCATTTTTTTTATATGAACTCAATCTTTGTGAGTTTCTGCTGTGAGTTGGGCTGTCTGAACCCACTATTAGACATGTTGTTGTTCTTGTGAATATAACCACCCAGTAGGAAATGCGAGTATAGCAGGAGTAGTTTTGCTATGTATGCATTGAGTCTGGGATTACTTGCCTTTCACTATGACACTTCATATACATTTCTAGAACACATGTCTACTTTTTGGAGTAATAATATACACATGCGAACTTAACGATGCATATGTGTGCGTAGAATTTTTGTAGGGGAATAATTAAGCTTATTAATTTAAAAGCTCTTTGAAATATTAGTAAAAGAAAGACGGACATATAACACATATAGTGATGAAACAGCATATGCTATATGATCATGTGTTATATGTCCATCCTTCTTTCACCAAAGGGTAAGTCTGAAAATAAATATAGAATTAATAAAATAATTAAAAATGGAATAAATTAAACAAAGTTATTTAACTAAATATTTTATTTATTCATCACTATTAATACAATTGAACAGTTTAGTTATAGTAAAAACTTAAATTTAATGCAAGACTTAACCTATATAAAATCACAAGTTATTTAACTATATTTTTATCAAAAATTACATAAATCATATATTAACAATTATTATATTATATTAAATTAAGCAAAAATAGATATATTTAATATATTTATTTAATTATATATATTTAATTTTTATTTTGTAACACATCACATGCCTATACTTTCCGAAATGTCAAAAATTATGCTTTTAAACAAACAATACCAAACGTAGTATATTAACGGATATACTTTGAAACACCCCTTTAAAAAGAGCCCATATATAAATGAGTAAAAGCTTCAATTTACTCCTCGTTGCCTGACTTTGGAGGCATGCTGGTTACATAGATTATATACTCCAGCTCAAGATTGCTCTCCTAATTTCCTACTGGGATATACATAATTCCAAAACTCATAATATCTACTTTTATTATATCTTTATTGCAAACATAAAATACAGCTGGCAGTACTTATTTCATTTGCTGTCATTGCAAGTTCATGCACGTTCAAGCATTTTGTAGGCATAATTTTCTTTTTAGTTAAGTGCTATTTCATTACAAATTAACTTAGTTTGCAGTAAATTTTCTTGTTGTTTTTTAAATATAAATTTCAAAGTTCAGAAAATTTTTATCATAAAATTGAGAGAGCGAAAATCAATTGACTTCCATCTTTTCTTTCTAAAATCACAAATAAACTAAGGTATTTACAGTAACTCTAAAATTATTTTAATTATTATTTAAAAGTTTTATGAACGTAAAAATGTATTAAATAATTATAATTATTATTATCTTCTAGCTCGTTCCTTCAAATGAAATTTGCTGGCCATTTTGGCCGAAATTAACTTTAATCTTCAAATTAAAAATAATTTATGCAATATAAATTTATATGAATAAAATAAATGATTAAAAATAAGGTATTTCTATTAAATAAAAATGTATTGGAAAACGTTTAAAAAATCTGACCCAAAAATATGGATTGAGGATTCTGCCAGTGTTGCTGTTGATGATTTGATATATTCATTTAATGGTGTTTTTGGGGGTAATGAACCAATTGATATTAATGTATTAAATACAAATACATTACAATGGTCATTATTACCTCATCCTATTGGTATAAATGGTGAACGATTAAAACCACCAGATGTGCCAAGCAAAAGAAAGGGTCATACCGTCGTGGCTTATGATAAGAAAATCTACTTATGGGGTGGAGAAAATGGAAACGAAGAATGTAATACATTATATTGCTTTGATACTAAAACATTAAATTGGTCAAGACCAAAAGTAAGCGGAATATTACCAAGTAGTCGATTTCTTCATTCAGCATGTACTTCTAATCATCTAATGTATGTTTTTGGTGGTTATGATTCCTATAATTACCAATCAACGCTTGATGTACCTTGTCTTGATTTAAAAACAATGAATTGGAGTTATATAAAAACTACCGGTGAAACTCCATCGCCTAGGCGGTATAGAGCAACTATTATTAATGATCGTATGTATATATTTGGAGTCGTTGGACACATGGGTGAATCTATTATGTATTTAGACTTAAAATCAAATTGCTGGCATCTTCAAGAAATAACTGGTGAAAAACCATATAGTATTGATATAATTACTTCTATAGGTATGCTTTTTTATTTTTTTAAATGTTAAATAGTTTTATGAAAAGTTCCTCTTATTGTTTTTTTAGTTGTACATAATAGCATTATATGTGTTATAGATTTTTGTACTGGTTTCGATTTATATTACTTTGATACAAAACGGAATCATTGGAATTTGATAAGACCACATGGAAAATCACCAAAACAAATACTATCGCAATCATTTATCATTGGTGATAAAATGTTTTTACTTGGATATAGGTAAAAAAAAAATTAATTTAAGGGTTATATAGCATTAATTTTTCGAAATAAAGGCGTAATTTGATGCTCAGATTTAGTACCATCCAATTATAAACTACTACAAATTTCTAAAAATTGTGTTGAAAAATTGTTGTCTGTTTTGTTAATAGTTTAAAATTGCACATTGCCGTTACTGTATTTTTTTAGATTGATTTTACTCTAATATTTAATCTTGTCGGAGGCAGCTAAATTTACTGTATTAAAATCATTCTAAACACTTTAATCTTTTTTCTCATCACTCTCTCCAAATGTCAAGGTGGAACCTTCAAGTAATGTTTGTCAGAAAAAGGTTTTAGATTTATTACCATCTTTATTTTACTTGTTATTTAATGATTAATTACTTCAAAAAATTTAATAATTATATTATTTTTTAGAACATTTACAAATAAAAATGGAAATGTGATCCATGTCTTGGATTTTAATCCTTCGCTCAAAACACTAGCAATCATCTCCATTATAGAAAATGGTTTGGATTTTTCATGTTTACCAAAAAAATTAAGGTATTTCTTTATTTAGTATATTATAAATTATAATAATAATGTTTTTTTGTTTTTTGTTTATGGAAAAGTGGGTCGTGATTTAATGCAATTTTTGTTTAAGAGAACTTTCTAGTTTTATTTATTATAAATGGGTTCCCTTTTATTGGAAAAAGAAACCCATTTTTGGTAAATTCCTGTTATGTTTATTATTCGATTGGTGGAAATAAAATTAATTTTGAAAAATAGCTTTAAGCATGTATAATGTATCACGAACTTTGTATTTAAAGCAGCGCTTATCAGATGGACATTCTGGAGCTACAGTGTTCAATCACTTTGAAAATTTCATTTCGAGAAAAATGCGTACAAAGTCGCTTGGCTTTAGAAATTTGAAGAAAACTTTTTTTAAATATTGTACTTTCGGAAAATAAAACAAAAAAAATCGATTTTTCGAAATTTCTAAGTGTATCTGCCCGACAACAACGAAAACGAAACATGTTACGTATTTCGTACCTATGAAATAGTTTCTATGAAAGTCTCCCTACCTTCGAGTGGCTTAATGTCGTTTTTATGTCCAAATTTGATTCGCTCGAGATAGATAAATATATAAAGTCATAAAGAGTATTTTTTTATTTTAAATAAATAGCATGCTAAAGTTTTACTTTAATTTTTTGTCATTTAATTAGTGATGCATCGTTCGTAACTAGGAGGCGTCCTGGATTATAACTATATAATGAGATTTTTGCCATTTTCCACTTACAGTTTAAATTCAACTTCGGGTTAAATTTTAGGTAGTTTAAATAAGGACAAATAAAATAATTGTTTGGGTCGAAGTCGAGATTGAAAATTTTTTTTACTTCTATTTTCAATATTTCAAACATCAAATTTTCTAATATTTGATTAATAATTAAATTTTTTTTTTAATTTTTCCATTACAGATCTGAAATTGATTCAATGAGACAACATTTAGCTGAATAGCAAGACCAAGAATTCAATCCGAATGATATTTTCAATATAAACTAAGTCTTTTTACTAAAATTTTGCGATTAATAATTAATATTTTCATATTTGTTAAATATTTTTACTAATTAAAGCTTAATAAGAGAAGAAATTTGCATTTTTATTGCTTTAGCCTGGAAAAAATAAATTAAATGTGTGACACCTCGCTGTTCCCTAATTTTAATTTTATAAAGAAAATCAAATTTCCTTTCTTATCTATAAATTGCAAAAGATTGATTTTTTTTTAATACAAGAATTTTGGAATTAAATTATGGAATCTATTCAAATCACTGCTCTTCCACTTCTTGGCTAGTTTTTGTTACTGAATCTCAGCGTAAAACTTCGCAGTTATCATATTTAGCTTTTTAAAGTGATAACTTAATGTATGAAGTTAACCATCTTTAATAAAGATGTGAGTGTATTGGTTTTGCAAATTTAATTGCACACTGAAGAGATATAAGTGTTGACATATTTATTCAGAATCAAACTCGCGAATCTTTAAACTGTTTAATTTAACAATTGATTAATTTAATTAAAATTAAATTAATTAATTACATTAATTAGCTTAGAAGCAATTGAAGGTATTGTTTCTATAAAATGTGAGCCTGAAAATGATAAAATGGTTAATAAACTGATAAATGTGGTTAAACTTGATAAATGTGGTAGTTTTTTATCACAAACTATTATCAGATTCAAACTATATTCAATTTTTACATGGAATATAAGCAATTTTGTTTGGGGAATGTTTTGCTAAAAATAATATCATTGTAAGTATATCTATCAAATTAATTTTATTCATTAATTATTTAATTTATCCTTTGGATGATATTAAATTAAAATTATTACTCAGTATTTTAAAAGATAAAATTACTTCAATGCTGTCGATTTAGTAAAGGAATTTATTTAGTCGAATTTTGCCATATTTTCTTACAAGCTCCCGTTATAAATGCAAAGAAAATGGCCCAGTTTTACTTTATGGAGATATATTTACCCAATTTGATGAAACACCTGAGAATTACATTATGATATTAAAAGTAATATAAATGACATATTATTAATATGTATCTCATTTTTCTAAGTATTAAGTAAGTAAGAAGCACGACATTTAATTAGAGCTGTTGCAACATTACTTCAATTAACAAATGAGGAAGAAAAATTATTACATGATACCCTAAACTGGAAGATGAGCTGGTTTCGAACTAAACCAGATCATGGTAATGGTGAGAAAGCTTTTTCAATACCTCCAGGGTAGAAAAAACTAAAAAAAACAGTAAACTTGACAGCTAATTATTTATTGAAGTAAAAATTTTTACTTTCCTTTTTGTATATTTTTAAAAAGCAAAAACAAAAAAATTATTAATTTTTTAAATTTATTGTTGTTGTATTATGATTGCAACAATAATAATAAATCTAAAAACGAACAAATCGATCTTAATTTAAAAAAATTTTCAATATATTTCTATGATTAAAATTGTTGTTTTAGTTGTAAGCATAGAAATTAAAATGTTTAAAATTAAGAATACAATATTCACCGTTAATTTTTCGAACTCCATAAACTACGTTTTATATTTTAAATAAAGTCAAATTAAATAATACACAATAAATAAAATATTATGAATAACAATGCACTAAATCATTTAATATTTTATATAAATTAAATTTTTCTGTTGTTTTTTTTTTTTTTTAAAAAAAAATACTAAAGTTTGCAATATATTAATAGATAGATTCTCGTTTATGTTAAGTGTGTTTTTTTAAACTTGTTCATTTTTGTAGATGTAGAATTTCTTCCTAATTTATGACATCTGATAACCTTTTAATAAAAACAATCAAAACAAAACTTTTCTTAAATATGAATTATTCGTCTTGCTTGAATAATCGAAACATTGTGTGAAGTTTGTGCGTCGTTCACTCATTCTAAATTGTCCTCTTAAAAAGAGAAACAAACTTTAACCAAATTCAATGAAAAACGAAACTAAAATTTTTTGCAAAATTTAATAATTTAAGGGACTTTAACGTCAGAATCGATTTTAGCTTCGGCTTTATTGAACAATTAACTGTAAAAATCAATAACATTAACAATATCAGACCTTAAATTTAAACTTAAAAAATTCTTAATTCAAGTGAATTTATCTTTTTTTTTTTTTAAAAAAAAACTAATTTTCATGTATATTTTACGGTTTTTCTGCAATGCTTAATTTAAGATTATATTAAAAACAGTTAAAGTAAATATTAATTGAGTTCAACAACTTCTTATGTGTTCGGTAAGCAACTGCAACCAATAGAAAATAAATCACTTGACTTTCTATATTCTATACCTACACGACTGTCCCATGACAAAAGTACAAATCTATTAAAAGAATTTTTTACTTTCCTTCTTAAAACTGATTACTACTAACAAGCTAAAACATCAATAATTGTCGTTTATATCATATCCAACGTATATATGTAAATTCTAAATTCAAGAAGAACTAAAAAAATTTGTACTAGATTTGTACTTTCTGTTCTATGTGGTAGTCAACGTACAAAATCTAGAAATATGCTAAATGTGCTCAACTATACAACTGTCAGAAGCTTTTACTTTAAATTCAATTTAAAATTTGTAGGCAGTTTTGCATTTTTAGTTGAAAATTTTAGCTCTGTTAAAGCATTAAGCTCATTTTGATCAGATAAAGCTTGCTTTATTACAACGCAATTTATGACGTTTATTATAGAAATTTCTCCTTAAATTTCGTTTGCTTTTGTTTTTTACAATTTTAAAAAGGTTAATTCCATTGGAAGCACAATAGTCCTATGAGAGGGCTATAGTATATATACAAATCGCATGCTAAGTTTTCTTTCGAAAAAGTAGCGGGATATAAAAACAAAGAAAATAATTTTTCAGTCATTGGTTTGGTTAAAAAAGCTAATTAATATTCAGCTTCCTGGCTATTATTGCATTAAATATTATTCAAAAAGGGTACTGATGATTACTCTTTGTTTCTCGATTGACAAATTTGTTACTAGTGATCCTTTCTATCATAAATAATTTTAAAATTCCATGAATATAAACTTATTTATGCGTATTTTTTAAAACTAGGTTTTTAATCAATTAAATAGGAAAATTTCAATATTAAATTTTACTTATTAGTTGGTTTTTTCTAACTTTGCATTTTAAAGTTTTACCGGATCATAATAAATTTCTATTTCGTAATTTACAATTAGAGTAAATAATAATTTTTATTTTTAAAAAATATCATACAAAATGTAATAATTTAAATCAAAAGAATTGAAAAAATGTTTCAAAAATAATTAAAATTTTTATAGGACTATTTTATTTTAACATTGATAAAAATATTTATCTTTACAATAAAAGATAAAACAAAAGAAGAAAACACGCGAAAACAATTAACAGTTTCTTTTTACACTTTTTTGACTTACAGGTGGTATAGTTTTTAGTCTATAATTATTATAGTACATATAAATAAAATCCCTACAAGTACACAAAGAAAAGCAATAAAAATTAATATATATATATATATATATTAATAATTAATTAAAATTCTAGAATCTTAATTCACCACGAGCTATTTGTTCATATATATTTGTGGTTAAAATTTCATAATTTCCTTTAGTTGTTAAATAATAAATTTTTTCACTAATTGTATTTGGATTAAAACCTTCTTTTTGTAAATCCACTTTACGTAATTTAAATGTTCCAGTTAAATCAATTTTCGTTAATATTCTTAAAAATAATGGTCTTGCATATGTTGGTAAAACTTTTTTAATATTATCAGTGAATTCATTTAAATTTATTGTATAATCAGGATCATATATAGCTGCCATACCAGCACGTCCTTCAGTATGTGGTATTTCAACACCATAAACAATAGTATCACGAAAGCCAGTCACATTACTAACTTGTGCTTCAACTTCACTTGTTGAAACATTTTCACCTTTCCAACGAAATGTATCACCAGTACGATCTTTAAAATATAAATAACCTTTTTCATCAGCTATTAATAAATCTCCAGATAAAAATGCCATATCACCATTACGAAATACATTACGTACAATTTTTTTTTTTGATGCTTCAGCATCAACATAACCAAGAAATTCACGTGTTGGATTATTTGGAATTATTTTCCCAATAAAAACACCCGGTTCATATGGTTTACATATTTGACATAAACCATTATTATCACGTATTGGTTCACCAGTATTTGGATCAGCACGGATTATTGTTATTGGATAAACCGATGGAATTATACGTGATATAAAACCTATTGCTCCAATTGTATTATCATTATTAACAATATTTGCATTTCCTTCTGTAGCACCATAAAATTCACCAACTTGTGGTATATTAAAACGTTGAATAAATTGTGGCCATATTTGTGGACGTAAACCATTCCCAAATATAATACGAATTTTATGTGATTTATCATTTATTGATGATGGTGTTGCTAACATATAACGGCACATTTCACCAATATATTGTGCAACCTACAATTAAACGAAGAAAAATTTAATAAAATAGTTTGATGATCAAAATTAATAATGAAAAAGATAGAAAAAAAGGAAGAGATTCTTGTAACATCATGGGATATAAAAGTGTATTAAGAATTCTGATATTTTAATTATTAAAATTGTTAAAAATGTAGTAATTAAATTTGTTGTTTCAATAATAAATAAATTACATAAAAAAAATATTAGTAATACAGTAATACAATAATAATACAGTCAGTGCTGACTACTGTTATTCTGTTTATTTAATTTTTCCTTTTCTGTTAAAAAAATGTCTTAATAACTCTTATAGCACAAATATAAAAACTAAACTATATATAATTTGTCGTTATAGTACCAAAACTTAGATAAAATTGTACTAGAATATAATTCATGAATGTAAATCAAATTGATGAAAGCTTTAAATTTCTGTCACCAGAGTTCATTCAATGACAAGTGTTGAAGTACCGGTCATGTTTTCTCTTTAATGCGAATTTTTTTTCTATTCAAGTGAAATATTTGTGTATTGTGAGTTGTTTTATTAAAAATTTTATCGGTGACGTGTGTGTGTGTGTGTTAATTAAATATTAATTTCTTATTAATTATAAAAGTTTAATATGATTTATGCTAATACAAAAAATAACAAAATGGTGGACTAATTAATTAATTTGTTAACAAAATATAATGTGGTTATTTTAATTGTATTAACAAGAGCAGAAATTAAAGTAATTATTAAGTAAAAATTATAAAAAATATTTATTTCTAAATTTATAAAAATATATTCTTTATAATATAATAAATAAGGACAAAATTTGAAAATTTAATTTAAATGTCTGTAGATAAATTCAGGTAAGAATAATTTCTAAGAATCTAATAATAATAAAAAATTATGAGATTTTATTATTTATAATTAATAAAATTTTATATGAAGCTGAAAGTTATAAAATTCTTTTAACTTTATAAATTCTAAAGTTGTAATTGAATTACAAAAAAATATGTTTTAAAAAACTCTTAAAATTTTTGTAGTGAGTTTAAAAATATTTTTAGTCCTTGTCTAATAGTCAAGGAACTTTTTGAAGCTTTCGCGTTTTGTGACACGTCGTGTAAGTGAGAATATTAAGGAATTTTTGATCTAGGTTTCTTGTTTTGTCAAAATTGTATATTTGAAGATTTTTAACGTTTTAATTTGGATCATGATTTGACCTTGAATTCTTTAGCCCAGTTATTTATGTAAAGTTTGGATATACAGACAGATTCAGTACGAAGGATTGAATTTTGGGGTCTATACGTATTCTCTGACTTTATACCTGCTAATTGATATTATTCTTTATTGTTTGTGATTTTTTTTATGACCATGGGATAGTAATAGTGTGAATTTATTTTGTTTAGATAAATTATTATTGAAAGAGCACTATTGTAAACTTGATGTAAATGTAGATACTGGCCATGGCTTCAATGAAATATGACACTTTAAAATAATTTGGAAAAAACTCAGAGAAATGACAAAAGATAAAAAAGTTATAAATCTTTGAATGTATTAATTAAACTGCAAATATTTTAGAATAGATAAAATGATTTTTTTAGTTGATTCTCTAGTCACAAGTAAAAAGAAACTTTTATTACAGTTTTTTTTTTTATTACTTTTTTCATGTAATCTGTAGTTAATATCATGCAAGTAGCTAAACTATTTGATAGCCTTGAACGGATTTGTTTGCATTAGTATATGACAATGAGTAAAACATGGAACTACTCCGATATTTTATAATCAAATCAGCAGACAGATGAATTGAGGACAGACAGTGAAAGTCATGGACAGTCAGTTGCCAAGGTTATGTCCTCTGTATTTAGGGATACTAATGCTTATGGATTCTGGAATCCCTTGAGAAAAATAGAATCGATTAAAAGTGATTGTTAGAATGAAATTTTTGATCGACTGATGACTGTTCCATCAATACAATCTATAACATTAAAAATTGTTTTATAACAGACAACTGCTCGAAGAAGTGGCGAGCTGACAATATTATTATCGATTTTCCTCCAAATTTCGAAGGAGACTTTAAGCGCAGATGCTCGAAATAAAAGGTTTAAGTGGATACTTAGGACTTTTTATTATTTATTAACTTTGAAATCTTCAATAAGCCTTCATAAAGTCATTCCACTGAAGAACCAGCATATCAGAGTGACGAAAATATTTGAATGTAAGGTTAAGCTGGATAATCAAACTTAAGATTATGTTGCAATTAAAAACGATGTCCAAATAATATGACCTTAGCTTTAAATTGCTTTCGCATGTTCGCCAGGTTGGCCTTCTAGCGACCATTGGCTGTTCATAGATCTCTCAAAGATATCCCAGAAAAGTGATTTGACTCCAATAAAGAAATTTGAAGCTAGTTTAAGATGAAATATATAAAATTTTACGCGGCAGATTAAGTAAAATCAGAGAAACGTTCAACAGATTGGTAGGTAAAATATGGGGTTATTGTCTAAAAGTAAGGCTCAACCTGTTTTTTTGCTTTAAAAACTAGTTTAAAAACTAATTCCAACCATTAACGAAATTCTTTTTCTGTAATGAGAGTTAAAAGTTGATATAATTTTTCGTCGTGTAATTTATTTTAAAACTAAAATTATTAATTATCCAAAATGTCAGGAGTGTTTTTCAAAAATAAATAAAAAATTTCTAATAAAAATAGAATATATCACAACAAATGAAAAATTTATTATTTCCTCATGCAAAACAAACATAACTTAACGCCACAAAAGTATTATACGAAAAAAAATACAATATCACTAAATTCGAATCTTTTAATGAAACTTATCCTCCAGGATCTTCCATAGGATGTGAAAATTTGGAGCAAGTAGGTAGTCAATATACACATGAAGCAACGAATTTAAGGTTGGATTTAAAGAAAAAACTGAAAGTGAAGAATATGCTATGGGAAATCCCTGGCTTTTAGTACTTCTAATAATATGGGAAATCTCATGTGTATTTAGATGCAATTATGTCAAGTTATTTGATGAATTCATTGAAATGATAGCAATACACACGAAGAAGCTATTTTCAAAATAAAAAACTAGGAGGAAAATGATACCTGAACAATAGAAAACTGTACAGAAATGTGAATAAATTTTGTGTATGTGTTTCGCATCAACATTCCTTTACGAGTTATCCTAACTAAAAATAAACTATGCTAAGAATATCTATAGAAAATGTCTTACTGGTTCTCATTTGGATAATATTCGATACAAAAATCCCAAAAGTCTTATTAAAAGTTGTTGATTAGAAATGAATTTATTTTAGTAGCCGCAAGGCAAATATTTTGTTTAATAAAAAAATACATATATAGCATTTTTTTTTTATATATTTCTAATCTTGCTACCCATGTATAAAAGTTATATGTATGTGTCCCGAGGAAAAAAACAACAACATTGAGTATAAATGATTTAAATAAAAATTCTACTAAAATTATTACTAAATTATTGTAAATTTCTTTAACTTACCGTACAATTATATTTTTTACAATCAGCAAAATATCCTGATGCAGAAAATTTTTTTTTAATAACAACAGTTGCTCCAAATAAAAGTGCTTGTCCAACACTCATAACGCCGCCAGCTGTATGATATAACGGTAATGGTGTATAAAAAATATCAGTCTTTTTGAAATTTAATAAATAATGAATTGCTGCCACAATAAAGAAATATCTAAAAAATACAACAAAAAGAGAAAAATAAGTAAAAAATTTAGAAAAATAATATTATAGAACAGAAGGCAGTCACACTTAAGTATTAATATACTTAAAAATTTATATTTTTAAGGATAGCTGATCTCAAGAACATGCATAATTATTCGGTCAGCCGAGCAATATCCTGGTAAAAATTCTATATTGAAATCAGAAATTGTGCTTTATTCTATTAGTCTAAAAATTTCGGATTCTTTGCATATATCTAACCATCAAAATTATATTTTTTGAATAATTGTAGTTTGTTAAATTTAATGTTAAAAAAGTATTTTTTTCAGCAAAGAACTTTAAAATTTCCTTAAAAAACATGCTTTTTTGGTAAGTATCATGTATAGGAATTTATCTAAAAAAGGATAATCATTTAAATATATAAATTTTCTTAAGATAAAATTTCTATTTTTAAAAGAAATAAAGTTTTGCTGAATCAAATGGAGCTACAAGTAATTAAAGTCAAAGAAAATATAACTTTTTTCCATCTGTTTGAATATCACATTTTCACATTTAACTATTTTATTACAGTGGAGAAAACTTTGTTTTTGAAATTTTTACATTTAACGTTAAAGATAAACTTCTTACAAAATATTTAAAACCAAAATTCATTTCAAGTAGATAAAAAACAAAAATTTTATATGGGTATTGATTGAAAAAGATAATAGAAAATTTCTAATCAAACTCAAAATTTCTCATAAAATTTATCAAGCGATTATCTTAAAAAACTAACAATTTTTAAAAAAGTTTCAGAAACTAATTCAGAACTTGTTTTTTTTCTTAATCCATTGCATTAATCTGAAAATTTTATCTAATTCGTGAATCGTGACAATTTGAGGTATTTTTATTTAAAACCATAAAAATATTCAAACAATTTTAAAATATAAAAAAAATTAAAAGAGATTTCTAGGGACTTGAACTTTCAAAGAAACTTAATGGAGTTAAAACTTAAGTCTGTACTGTAAAACTTGGAATATATCTTTCAAGAAATTAAAGTGTTTTATCTTAAGGAAAAATAAAATTTTAGCTATTTAAAAGATTTCCTTTTTTGTTAAGAATATTTCCAAAAAGCGCGTTTTTTAAGGAAATTTAAAAAACGCTTTGTTAAAATAAATCTTTTTTAGTAATTTTAAATTTAATAATCTACAATTACTTAAAAAATATAATTTTGCTCTTTAAATACATACAAAGAACACGAAATTTTTAGACTAATAAAATGAAGCACAATTTCTGATTTCAATGTAGAAATTAAACTCCTGTCAAATTTTATCACAAATATAGCTTAGCCGAGCAAATGATTTTGTTACGTCCTTAAAATCAGCTATCTATAAATATATAAATTATTGAATATATCACAATGGATCCACCATCTTCTGGACTATTAAATTTAATTATAAATTTTACCTTGCATGTGATATTACAGCTGCTTTTGGTAAACCAGTTGTACCCGATGTATAAATATATAAAAGACGATCTTGATGTTTTGGCCTTTCAATATTATTTGGTACTTTATCTTTAGCTACATTTTGTAATAATTTAGTTAAATCTTTTGCTATACCATCAATTTTTTGATTAATATCATCATTAAATTGATATAAAGCTAATGTTGATGGTAATTCATTACTAATTTCATTTATAGCATCTTTAAAATTTTCACCATAAATAAATGCCATTGTATTTGCTATATTAATACTATGTATAAGTGTTTTACCACGTAAATTTGTATTTATTAATGGTGTTATAATACCAATTTTTGATAAACCCAACCATATAGCTATAAATTCAGGACGATTTTCTAATAATAAACCAATAATATCACCATTTTTATAACCATGTGAATGAAATAAATTTGCTATACGATTAGCAAATTCATTTATTTCTAAAAATGACCATGTTTGATTTTCATAAATAATACAAGCTTTATGTGGATTTTCAGCAACATAAATTTCAAATATATCTGATATTGTCATATTTTTTCTTTGATAACGTCGTGTTAATGTTAAAAGTTTTATGAATGATATTAATGCCCTAAAAAAAAAGAAGAAAAAAGATATTTATTAAAATTTTTAGTTTTATATTAAAAAAAATAATATAAATTTGATTTCTATGATAAAAATATTGTAAACGTGACACTTGTCGTTTTTTAAGTTTAATTGAATTTTATGCATTAAGTTTAATTTATATAACTGCGATTTTTTTTTTGCAAAATTGAGCTAAAAACAAAATTTTTATTTATGTTTGCTTTTTGTATAATTTCTCGATTGAAAACATTTTAACGTGTTTATATAATTGAAATTTTTAATAAAGAATTATCTACAAAATGGTAAATTTTTTGCCATTTATTTCACATTATGTGGGGATTGAGCTAGCAGTAAGTCCTGTAAATCTTATTATGTTCCCCAGTAGACACGCCTGGAATGGAAATTTAATTCCAGGATTACATGTAAGTTTATTTGCATAAAATCTGATGTGAATGATGGTGACAAGGATCTTGAATCCTTGCTAGTTCTGCATATAGCTGGGCAAGGTTAGCCTTTAGTCTCTTGCCGACATCTCCACATTGTTTTTTATAAGAATTTATTTTTGCAGTTTCACATCTCCTTAATTAATAAATTTTATGCAGACGAGGTTCGGTCTTGTTCGTGAAACTACTCTACCCACTAAACTTCTCTTAATTCATAGTTTGTCACATTTGGCTGACTGGCGGCGTCTATATTTCTCAAAGTTAATCGATATGGAACCAGCTGATAAAATCGTAAGGATCTCCTGTTATATTTGTTTATTAGCGGGCACGGTTTTCATTTCTCTGTAAACGTAAAGAGTGGTAGAGGTTGAATTAAAACGAAAACCTCCAAACTTACCAATTATTTACACACGCAGTATTAGATTCTTTCCACTTGGGCTCGAAAGATCGTTAATTTTTTGCCAGGATGCTATTTGCACTTTGCTGAACGGTTACGAGTTAACTCGTCTTCTCATTCTCAAACGTTGTTGACCTGTGACGAGTTAACCTTTAACTATCTATTTCAATTTATATAATCCGGGGCGGTACTCATTGCCACTTTATAATGAAAAAAAAAATAATACTTTTCTTGGTATTTAGATTTTTATCACAATTTTAGTATAATTCCAAAATTTTCAACCATGATAGAACGAACGTATCGACGAAATTACCAAAATAAATTATTAAAATTTATAAGAAAAATATGTCCAAAGTTTAATTTAAATAAAATTTATTGGAGTTTATTTTGAAAGTTTTAGTTTCATATTCAAATACAAAAATTGCTGGTGATATTAAATAATTTCTGTATAAAATTGCCGGTCAGCAAAGTATTAAGCACCTAACTGTCTGCATATAATTTCAGATTAAGTGACTTTTCACGTTTTATAACTGATTTATACAATTGTGCAATTTCGGACAACTAATGATTTAATATTTCTTAAAATATTTTGCTTGAAATTTCACTTCTGTCCAATACATACTAAAAATTTCTATTCAATATTTGATGAAATAATTTTATCATTAAGAGAAGGGCCTTTGATGACTTTTCTTTTTTTCACTTGTCATAGGAATGTATGATTTTGATAAGTCAACCGGTTAAAAGTCGCTTGATTTCCTGATTTGATAACAATCTCGACTTAAAAGTAATAAGTCTATTTGTTTTTTGGGCCATTGGACTGATATTTAAGGGCTCGAAGTTTGTAGAAAAACACAAAAAAAAAAAAAATATATATATTAAATTTTCAAAATTATTTTGATGCACTTCAAAAATTATCTCCCAAGTAATTCCTTTTCTAATAATTACTTACTGTAGAAACGTTGTTGCATTAATTATTTTGATACGCATGATGCCAATGACTAAAATACGACTGGGATATAACCATTCTCAATATAATTTCTTGTAGTTTTTGTCCTCCATCCGAATAAATCTGAAAGTTGCAAATGCATCCAGACTCAATTTTCAGTAAAATACCGTATTTTTTAGTCTTTAATATTTTAAAGCTGAGACATCCCCTCCCATTACATCTCCTTTTGGTTCATAGATAGCTGGGATTTCTGTAATAAGTTTATTCAATAGAGGTGTAATTTTACGAAGGCAAAGAGAGTAAAGCATCTTCTCACTCGACAAGTAACCTGCATAGGAGGGTTGGAAATAGGTTTGAGAGATATTCTAGCTCTGGCAAGAGAGCTGAATATTACATTTTCATAGTAACATGTCTAGCGGGGAGTACAATAGATTAAGACTGGTCTGAGTGCATTTTGTACATTATCACTGAGATTTGAAAAATATCATGATTTGTTCGAACTTCATCCTGCACATAGTATTAAGAAATATTGGTGCTTAAACCAGAGAAAGGGTCCTTTGACCAGTTATCTCTCCAAAAAGCTTTTTTAGTTTATCCCATCAATATCAATAACCCAAGAAATTTCTTCATATCGCTTTTTGTAACTTCCGTCCAAGTTTTTACAGAATTCTTATGCAATTCTTTCATTTAGAAGTGGAATAAATTGGTTTCAGAAACATGTAAGTTTTTATTGATAAATAAGATCGAATTATTGAAATTTTGTTCACGTTTTCTTGTTCACAATAATTTAAAATTGATTTTGTATGAAACAAGCTTGTTAAAATTTTCAAGAAAAGTTTCTGTCAAAAATTATATAACAAGCAAAAATCAAATTTAATTTTCTTCTATCTACTTTTACGACAAAATTTTCATAACCGTTAATTATCCCAAAATAATATCAATTGTATTGTAAACCATTTTTACTTTATTGTTCTTTAATTTTCATTGTAATAACAAAAATTTTGGATGGTTACAAAAGGATTAAATACAAGTTTTAATTACATTCGCAGATAAGATTGAGTATCAGAAAATATTCTTACATTAGTTTCTTTAGTATCTTCTTACAATTTTTATATATTTTATCTTTTTCCTAGTTGAATAACAACTAATTCTATAGTAAATATCAACAGTTTCTGTGAATTATATTATAGATTGGCACAAACAAAAAACGGAAAAAATTTGCATTGCAAATTGTAAAAAAGCAGGAAACAATATTTGCGGTTGTTTTGATTTGTGATGCATTTCTTATAACAAATATCAATTAAATTAATTTAAGTTATATCATAAAAACCATATTTAATTTTTTACAAACATTTTTGCAGCAAAAAATAAATATTTTTTCAAGTAAATTACTAAAAGTTTCAATATTTTATATAATCAAATGCTATAAAAACAATTCCCATGTTCGTTTCTATGCAAAAAAATTTCTTAAAATAGAAAGAAAAAAAAGAGTCGTGTCTCTAGCAATAGAATTGCCGTTCTCTTTCGACCTGATATCGACTATAATTGCTGGAGTGTAATATTTGCGGTAAAGCAATTATATTTGTATCAACTTTCTAGAGTTTGTAGATTTTTGTGCTTTTTGTATTACTTTTTTTTGGGTAAAGATATTGGTTCAATAATTTCATTAAAATAAAACAGTTTAAGATACATTTTAGATACTACAATAGAAATGCCGGTGGTAATAGCTATCAATTTGATGTCTTTATATATATTTTAGGTGTTTGATAGTTTAAATTTGTGTTGTTGTTTTCAAAAAAAGGTTATTAAATAGTTATCGTATTTAATGGAAAAAAATTGTATTTCGTAAAAAAGTTAATTAGAATAATTAGAATAATTTGAAAGTTTTACATTTTGATTTTATTTGATACTATCCTTTTATTTTTTTTGTTTTTGTAATAAAGTTTCTTATCACGGGTTCCCAAATGAGGGCTAGACCAAAAATTTTATTGGCATCTAGGGTTAATATTAACACAAAATTCCGAATTTCAAAGTAACTCTGGAACGTTTATCAAAAAACCCGAGAAAAGGTTTATTGCTAAATTGTAAAGTGAAATTGCAGGATATATCTGACTTTTTGACTCGTTGAGGACGGCTCAGTTTCTGCTATTTCGCTTGGTCGGGCAGCAGTTGAAATCTTACATTGCTTTATCTGGTGGCGCGACACCTTGCACAAAATTTTGCTTAGAAAAAGTTCAAAACTGTAAGAATAAGTTCTTTAATTTTTAATGAAAAAATCATTTTTAACCACATGAAGTTTTTTTTATCTAACAAAACTATAGCCGATATGAGCCATCGATGGTACACGACGTCCTAAACGTATTAAAAGTATCAAAAAACAGTGAATTTCATTATTTTACATGAGAATGTTTTAATAAGGAGATTCTTTCGAAATGGATGCAACAAAATAATGATGAAAACATTGATGAAAAACAATAAAACTTCAACGATTTAGAGTAGTTTTTAAGCATAATAAAAGGGATTTTATTATATCAGTATATGACTATATCCCGAACTACAATCAGCAATCAGTAGAAGTTATTTAAAGTCATCAAAAACTCAACAACCAGCTTTGAAAAGTTATAACTTCGGTATTTCGGGATGTTTAGTGTATTTTTTTCATTGTTTACCTGGAGAAAAGAAATATCATTAACAACATAAATTACATTAAAAAATCCCGGCTCTATTTAAAGAAGAAATGAAAACTGTTTCACCAAGATAATGCACCGTGTCAAATTTCGTTGAAAATATTGACTAAATTTCACGGATTTCGGTTTGAATTGCTGGCAACTGTTTAGAGACTTAACGTAAATGAAGAAGCAATATCCTTTTGAATGGCCGGTTTAGAAAAGTAAGCTTGAACATTGTCAAAGCAAAAATCTATTGATCGTTATACTAATATTTAAGACGGGGAACGAGAAAGGATACATATGTAATATTTTTCACAAAATTCATTTTCAATTTGGCATCACAAAAAATAAAATTGTGAAGCATCGAAAAATTATAATTTCTGGTTTAAATATTATTCTCCTTTTAGTTTATTGCATCTATAAAATTATTATTTTTATAGTCTATTTTTTTAATATTAATTTTTTATTTTGTTCTTTTTAGTCAAATTTAGTCCTTACGTTCAACATTTATGCTACAGTAAAATCAAAGTTCATATAAAATATTTCGGAATTTTCTTCCCCGATTCTCGCTGCATTCGTGACTAGAAGTGGGTGTGGGTTAAATGTTCTACAACAATTTTTTCAATAACTTTAGACATTTATCCAAGCAGTTTATGATTTTTTAATTCAAATCTCAATAGCTTATCTTAAAGCAAGTGAAAATATGTTTACAAGATTCCATTGTAATCCTGCCCAGAACTGGGAAAGGATTAATTTTTTTGACAAAACCTTTTCCACCAGTTTATATAAAAAAAATTTAAAGCAAATATCTCTTAGGCCAATATTTCGAACATTGATCACAAGCCTCTACAGAACAAAAAGCATGTTTAAGTTGCAAAAAAAGAGGCTTGTCAATAAAATTTTTCTTTTCTCCATCAAATTTAAGAGCAAATTCTGAAATTCTGAAAATGATTACTACTCCAATTATTTTAAATATCTAAAAACCAATTTAGTTAGTTGCACTAGATGTCAGCCCAAATGTAAAAAATTTGGTATTATGCATTTTATATGCCCATAAAAATATTACAGATCCAGTTTAGCTTAATTTCATTTGGTAAAGTTTTTAGTTTTAGCAAAATCTTTAGCTTTCTCTCTCCAATAAGGTAAAAAAAAAGAAGGCCTATGACTACGAGCCTGATTTGTGGTAATGAATTTGTGCCATAAGCAAAGAACAGAAGTCTGACTCGTGAGAAAAAACAAGTACATAAAATAATTATTTGCTCTAAAACGTGTTTTTGTTTTTTTATTTCACAACTTCTTTCGGTTCACCCAAAGTATAAATTTCATGAAAACAAATATTTTGTGCCAGTTTGAATCCACAACGCATAACTGATCTTGTTGACTATGGCTTGTGCAATTGGCCAATCGTGGTATTGGCCAAAGGTTAACCTTTTAAGGTTAACTAACCAAAAAAAAAAACAAAAACATTTACCTCAATATGTAAGAAAATTAAAGTTTTATAAATGAAATTTGGATCATTTTGTTAATAATTTAAGAAATTTTTCAATTGAATGCAACCGTTTTTTAAAAGAATAGAAATTTTATTAAAACATAACTAAATTATTAAAATTAGAAATGTTTTTTTTTGGCTTTATTTACAAAGCCAGAAAAAATTATATTTATAGTTTTCATGATTTTTAAACTAAATAATTTAAAAAAAATATTGTTTTCCGGTTGAATATATGAATTTCAATTTTTTGGTCTTTTGGTTTTGAATACAAGATAAAGAAAAAATATATCCTTGTACTGATTAGTTCAATATCACTAATAAAAGCTAAATAATAAGATATTTCAATTCAAAATTTAATTAATAAATTTCTAAAGTTGATGATCTTCTTTATTATTATTGAATGAAAAAGTTTTATTTATTTTTTTTTTTTGGTCCTTGGTATTTTCATGGTCAGAAAAGTTTACAACCTTCAAACTAAGATTTTCAAAATTAAAATTTTTAATATTAAATAAGTATTCCGGTTTTATTAACAATTATTAAAAACACTTGTACAATGTTTTGTTTTTTTATAATTTTTTAATAATTACAAAAAAAAAAAAAACAGAAGAATAATTTGTATTTATTTTGAAAATGAAATTTATTGCAAAACAAATGAAGAACTATTTGAGTAAAATGTTTAGCAGTTTTCTTAACTTGTTAACTGATTATGCATGCAAAACGGTCAAGGTTTCCTGTTCAAACAACAAGTAATTTTCTTGGCATGTACATAAAAAGATATATATATATACATATATAGTATATATGATGTTGTTTAAGGTATACACATACTAAATGACTTGCTTTAAATCTAGATACATGCTTTCATTTAATGAATTAAATTATTTATACCTGGCATTAAACAGATACTTGACTTTTTTTCAAATATTTGAAACCATAGTTATATATATAGAGGTTAATTGATTTATTTTCATTTTTGTTGTACACATTTAAAAAGTCACAAAATTTAACACAAGATAAAAACTAAATTTTAAATCAAATATTATTTAAAAAAAAAAAATAAAAATAAAACTTACTTTACATCTCTCGGAGTTGTTACGGCAGCAATATAAAACCATCTCCAGCCAACTTTTGTTAAAATAACGGCAGCAAATGCTACACATAATGATGATAAACCATATATCCAACCCATATAATACCATAAAAGTGTTACAAATGCCGCCAAAATAATTATGATGATTGGTAAAAATACTTTACGAACCGCTACTACCGCTCTAGACAATAATGTTGAACTCTTTGATGATATTTTATGATGTTCACATTTACTTGAATATAATTCAGCCCCACTATCATTATTTCTTCGTTTACAGTTTGATTTTTTATTAATACTATCAGCTGAGACACAATAATTGCATGATGTATTTGTATCTGTAGTAGTTGTTGTTGTTGTTGTTATTGTTGGTATTTGATAACCTTTTTCAATATCAATCGAATTTAGTTTAACATTTTTTATATCATCATTTTCAACTAAATCCTGTTTTGAATTAAAATTAAAAAATTGAAATTTAATTTTTGAATAATATCTAATTAAATAATTTCGTCATAATAAATAATATGATGATCGTATTGGTAAATTAATAATACTTAAAGGAAATAGAAAGTTTCGTATTAACATTTTTTTCTTTTAGTATAGTTTGACAAATATGTTAAAGAAGTTTTATTTAAACTAATGAACAGATTATTTGTGCTTAATGTTATTTTAAAATTTCACATTTTAATCACAAATTTATTATTAAATTGAATTGAAAAATCATTTTACAAAACTTAAAAACAAGTATTAATTGAGAAGAATTACTACTTAACCTGTCAATAACACGACTATTACTGAAATGAACATGACGTAAACATATGTGTTTATTTTGACATGTGTCAAAGTCAATATACATGACACGACCATCAGTTTTATAGTAGATTTTATAGGAGTTTTGAGGCGCGGTTATACTTAATAGTTTGTTTGAGTTTGACATTTTGATTGAAAATATGCGCTTTTTGAAATTGACATTTTGCAGTGTTGTCGTGTAGATTTTCATGTGTTTTAAAAAATTAAAGTGAAAATAGTAAGTATTAATAAAAAATAATATTAATATATTGTTCATAAGCTTAAAACTAAATTAAAAATTCATCAATTTTTAATGTTTAACTAATTTATATTACTGAATAGTTTAAAATCAACTTTTAGGTCAGTTTTAACTAAAATGGATTTAACGATGTAACTTTTTAAATATCCTCTATGGATTTTAAGAGCGATTGAATTATTTGATTCTTAATTTTATGTTAATAAGAAAAGTCGTCAAGGGCTCTCAGAGTGGGATACAAACATTAAAATTAGAACCTTAACCTAGATTTAAAAATAGTAAATCGGTTTTGTTTATAGATTATGGACCCCTAAAAAAATATGTCTGAAGTCAATGCTGGTCCTTGAGAGTGGGTCTACACAGGACAACTGACAGCAAAAAATCACAGCGAAACCGGTTATTTTTCATACAAAACTCACAGAATCGCTGTAAGTTTTTGCTGTAAGTTGTCCTGTGTAGACCCACTCTGAGAGTATTAATATGGTATAACACGTTCAACCTTTCCTGTGTGGCCATTAAATATATAAAGCTATGTAGTTTTTCAGAGAACAATCAGGAGAAATTATATTTCACTAATAAATAAGACATTCAGGGTATTCACATTGAGTCCGGTAACATTTTATTTAATGCTAAGCGGAGGTGAAAGGTAGGACAGAGTTTCGCAAATTTCGAAAAAGCTTTTACCCCTTCCTGAGGTAGAAATATTTCTGCCTCATGCTTGGTATCTCACTAATACACATTTATATATACACGTTATCTGTAATATTTTACCAACACATATCCACATATTTTACTGGAGTGAGAATTGTAGAGGAACATTACCGAAATGATACAAGCTCATTGGTTCAAAACCTCGCACGTTGTTTTTCGAAACTAAATTTCTAAAAACTTTCCCAATGAGATAGTAAAATTTTATTACTATTCGCGTTAGACTAACTTTTTCTGAAACTTTGTGTTCTTGACAATACCTGTATATTTACATGATTTCCATCAAATTTCGTCTGGTATACTAAAAAGAAATATAGAACTGATGATATTTTAACAGTTGAATATGCGAGACTTTCTATTAAAGTAAGCTTAAGAGCATTCAATGTGCTAAATTTTTTCTTTTCAAGGCCTACAAGTAAATTACATGTAAGGATATTGTGCATAGAAGTGCAAAAAGTAAGGGTTCTGAGTGAAAGAGTTGAATTTATTATTAGTGCCATCATAAGCTCAACTTTTTTCAGCAGATTAACTGTATTTTTTTAATGTAACTACTTGATATATTTTGACCAGCTTAAAGAAAATCGAAAAAAGCTTTTATAGCATGTGATATTAATTATTAATTGAAAAATTGACTTTGCAAACTTTGCCTATTTCCAGGTTTTTGTTTATATAATTAACTCAAGAATATCCCCTTAATTTCTAAAATTTCTTGCAAATTAGGATGAAAAACTAAATCTAACCTAATTATTAAATATTATGTAAACTTGTAATTAAGTCTTTGAAATGTTTTTAATAAATACATTTTAAATTTGTTTATATTTAGCAAAAATATTTCGAGTTTACATTTTACTATAAAAAAATAAAAATGTTGATACAAAAAGCATAACTTTAAAAAAAATATCAGTTTAAAAAGTTTTATATTAAGATGGTAATAAATTCATTGGTTAAAGACTAATAAGGTTGATAGGATGCTCCGGCAGATACAAGAAATGAGTATATCACATTGAAATAATGTTATTCCTATATTCCGCAAGGAATAGTTTCACTTATATACTTGATTTTTGTCCTTATGTCTAAATTAGAGGCGAGAAAGGAATGAACTCATCTTAGGCCTTTCTATTAGAGAAAGTAGGTCAGAATCGAATTCTGGGTTCGTTTCTATTTAAATGTTTAAGATTTTGGAGTGTATTTGTGAATGTTAAAGTTAAGGATCATATGACATAAATCTTGCCCTGACGATGTATAAAGTTTCTATGACCAGATGGCATTAAGTCAAATTGGTGGAAATCTTTGGGTTTGAAGGAGATTTGAGCTTTGGCTATTGGTACATAGAGGAAAAGTTATTAGTGTAAAAGTGAGATGAGGAATTATAAGTACATGAATACTAATAAAATTAATCAAAGAATGCTTTTTATGCAGTTGTAACATAATAAATTCTCTGCAATTATTATTTTTTACTAGCTTCAGCCTCTTATATAAACACTATAAATAAATATATACATATTTATACAAGTTTATACCTGAGCAAAATTATCCCTTAACTTTTCCATCCATTTGAGATAAAAGATGATAAATCTTAATGCTATGTAGAATATAATTCTTTTGTAATGTATAAATTAAATTATAAGAAGGTAATTGTAAAATGCACACAGTTTTACAATTTATTACAATTTCAGAATAATAGTTAGTGGGAAGAAAATTAGTAATGAACAAAAGAAAATAATAATGGGAAATCATGGATTAGAAGGAGTGACGGTGGATGATATCAAGAAAAAGGCAGGATGCTCGGGCTGGGCGGTGCGATGTCAGATAAAAAAATTATCAGAAGGGCCCAGGACGGCAAGTAGTGGGGCAGAAAAAGAAAAAAAAATAATCGGAACAATTTAAGAACCAAATAAAAGAGTTAAAAGAAAAATTATTACAGAAGGAGGAAGAAAGAAAAAGATGTTATTATAAAAGTCCTACCTGAGGATCCCTTAGAAGAAAGAGAAATGGTAATAAAGTATAAATAAATTTGGTTTTTATTAATTAAACATTTCATCTCATTGCAGAATAATCCGATCGCACGAAAAAAAAGTTACCTGGATGGATGCTAATGAAATTGACGATTTTCAAACTTTTAAAAACGAAAATGTTGAGAAAGTGAAAAAGCACGTCAGAAAAAAAAAGATCTATTGTGCAATGCAAGTTATGTAATAAATTTTTGAGTGGCAGAAATATATATGTATATAGAAATATGGAAAGTATTTTTCAACTGAATAATTCTTTAGCTAATAAACTAATGTTTGACTCGATGTTTGGTTTTTTATTAAAATGAATTGATTGCTTCAGTAGACTCTTACAGGATTGCACTTTTTGCTTCTATTACTCTACTAACCTTGTAGCTTGTTGATTCAATTCGTAGTGTTTGCTTTTCGTACAAAGTTATCTTTTCTTACAATTCCACAAAAGAGCTTTATGTATTCATTACAATTGAAATGGTGAACTATTTACAAACAGTTTACTGATTATGAAATCGATTGTTGAAAAAATATAGCTTTGATTGAGGCTTATTTTAAATAAAAAATGAAGTTATCATTTACAGGGTATTTGATGGTGTAAACTTGTTGGTTTACTTGTTTGTTTACTTAATTTTTTGTTCTGCAATTGATTTTTTCAAAACTATGAGCAGTTTTCACTTCTGCAAATATTCTCTTATTTTACATACATACATACATTTTTAAACTTAGCCAAGTCTTAGTGCTCAGAATGAACAATTATGGATTTGATTGATTGCGTTTCCCTGATGTGGTGATACCTCTAACAATAAGAAAAACTGGAGTACTTTTATACACTAATTATGCATTAAAATGCACTGAATTGAATTGAATTGGATAAAATTATTATTATAGTCATAGTAATATTTTAAAAAATTTTCTAAGGTCTTCCTATCTTTTGCACTTTCATAAAAAAGAATTAACCATTGCATTGATTGCTTTCTTTCAAATTTCAGTTTTTTACGTTCATTATCAACTAATTTTGAGTAAAAATTATTTTAATAGCAATTAATATGACTGGAAAGTGACAGTATAATGATATAGAACAGTCAAGGCCAAAATGAGGTTGAAGGTCTAATATTACATCAACACAGATTGACTCTAATTTATTTACTATTATAGAACAAAGGATATTTACTATTTTATTTTAATATCCCGTTAACTTTATTGAAAGCAGGCACTCAGCTTAAGTTATTAAGTAATCATTAACATATCAAGAGTAAATCAGGGAAGACATATAAACTAAAAACACAAGTTAAACAAAGGTAAAAAGCCACAGTGATAAATATACATGGAAAATGCAAAGGGCCATGAATGAAGTATGAAATCTGTTAGCAGGGTGAAATTTACCTTTAATCATAAAATAAAATCAAATATTTCGATTACTAACTATATCATAAATATGTATATGAACGTTACGCGTCCTTAAATAGTGTGGGCAGAAATTATATATTTATGAAATTTCCAAACGTAGTTCAATTTTATGTGTGTTATAAAAATTTGTGGCTTTTAGAAATATTAACTTAAAATTCCAGGAATACTTAATATAATCTTAACCGTCCACCTAAAATAGGGTGGAAATACTGGGGGTGAGACCCGTGAGAATATTGTCTATCAATAGCTGAGGATATGCTTCGTAAACTGCCACCTCAATATAATGAATATGAAATTGAAGAGAATTTAAGAAGAATGGGATCACTTTTACCCATAACTATTTTCTAATCCAATTTCATGGATAATGAATATTTATTAAGAAAACTCAAATAATGAAGACAGTTAACAGAAAGCTTGCTTAAAAGAGGGAAAAATATTAATTAAAAATTTTGTTTAGTCATTTATTGACATTATCAAAATAATGTGTTGACTTCCCTAAGATACATCAGCAATCGGCAAAAGAAGAAATATGAAAACTAGGGCAATGTCTAAATTCTAAATATTAGTATTGTTCATCCGTTGTTTTATCAAAAATTAACATTAATTACAAATTAACTCAAAAATAGAAAATTCTTGTATTTAATAATGCGTTTACAGTAGCCAAAGGTACTAAACAATCCATATATAATATAATATATAATATATAATATATATATATGGCGCTTGTGCATTTTGATAATTACATATTTTAATTTGTTTATCTTTGTTGTTGTAAAAAATGTTTTACGTCATATTAACAGTCAAACTTAACCTAATTTCCACAATTATTTACCCTTAAACAATTGCCGAAAGAGAGAAACCAAAAAAATTACTCAAATTTTTCCCCACGGTACTGCCATTTAGTACATTTAGCAATGAACTAGAAAAGCAGATTAGACATTTGTCTAGTACTTTAGCCACTGCCAACAGACTATAATTGCTTGGATATATTTCCAAAATTATTTTGTTAATTTTTTTGTTACGCTCTGCATCGTTGAAATACCACTTTTTAATCATTCAAATGCGTTTTGGTTTTGGCCAACCTTGATCTAAACAATCAGGTTATATATGGTTTATGAATGAATATAATTTTTTTTTTAAATTATAAAACAAAACAATAAATGCTTATGTTATTTTAAGTACAAAATCTTGACATGTGGATAGCCTATTTTGAATAAAAAACGGTTAGAACCTATGGCTAGCGAAAATTAGTCTTTTAAAAATTTTTTATATAGTTTAAGCTTTTACAAAAAGCTCCTAAAGCTTTTTTAAGTAGTAGTAATCTTTTTCAAACTAATATAATAAAAAATTACAAAAATATAATAAATCCGAGCCCACATAGTAAAATTGTAATAGGTAAAAAAAAATTATGATTTTAATATGGTTAATAACTTCAAATTTAATCTTCAAGGTTATTTTCTTGTTTAGTTTCTTGTCACATCCATATTTTGACTAATATAATATACTTAACACTATTATGTCAAGAAAAAAACATAATAATAAGAAAACGATAAAGATGTAACCGGAAATTATTACTATAAAGGAATTTTACTAAAATTAGTCAAAAATTTTATCTAATAGACAAAAATTTAAATAAAATAAAATGTTATTTTTTTTGTTTTGTTTTTTCTTTGACAACTTTATATATATAATATACATATATAAAATAAAATCAAAAATTAATCACATTTTCAAGACATATTTTACTATTTAAACACAAAAACAAATGAAAGAAAAAACAACAACACTTTTAATACATTTGATTAAGTCCAGTTAGTCCGGTTGTGAGATACTTTTAATTCTGCTGCTACTGATTAAAAGAAACTATTAAACCCAAAGTAATTCGAATTATTGTTGTTATTATTATTGTTGACAGTTACTAAATTTTACGATGCATATGATTGTATTTAAATTATCTGTTGTTATTATTATATTGATATGTGTTTAGATTATATTTAAATTTGTTGACCATCAAAGAATATTTGACATAAGATAAACTTGTATCTTAAGATTTAATATTTTTTCTTTTGAAATTATATAAAAGCAAAAATGATAATTTTGATTACATTGATGAGTGCTATTATCAATAAAGGTTAAAAGTTTTTTCTTTTAAAAACTAGTATAGACATCCTCTAAATTATTTAACTAATAGACTGGATTTTTAAATATAAAATTTAAAATTTGTAATGGTTTTTTGTTTAAGTTTTTTTTTTTTTTGTCTTTTGATTGCATTCAAAATAAAATTTAAATGTCATTATGAAAGATATTTTGTTAAAATATTATTTTCAGTCATTCACCTCTTTTTGATGTTTTAATATAAATTTATATTTTTATTTTTAGTTTATCGCTGTCAATTTGAATAGAAAAGCAAGAATTTAGTCGATGCATATTTAATGCATTTTCTTGTTTTCTTGTTTATAAAGTATGTAGGTAGGTCAATAATTAATACAGGATTATTTTATTTGAATATTAATTTATTTGAGAATGACTTTTTAAAATTTATATTGTAAATTTAGTTAAGTAGGTTAACTAATTTATAAAATTGATGCTAGACAATTTAAATGTGAATAAAAATTCAAGTTTAAATATAATATTTTAAAATTTACAGTTTTTAGTTGTTTTAAAAGTTTAAAAAATTTTTAAATCTTACGGTTTAGATTAATTTACATACAAAAATTAGTTTATTTAAAAAAATAAAAACTGTAGCTGTATCCGGTTACGTGTTTCTCTGCTTTAAAAATTCTGGTATTTCGTAATAATCACATAAACATGTATATATGCCAATTATTTTTATTATATTTCTACTATTAGCTTGCATAATGTAGAAATTTTCAATTGTTAATAAAATCTTTACTATTCATCCAGTCAAGTTTAAATAAATTTTTTTGAGCTGGCAGTGGATGACAATTGATGTTAATATAGTTAGTTCGAATATTAATTCATTAATTATATTTAATAAAATACTTTTTAGTTTTATATGAGAGAAAAACTTCAGAAAAATGAATGAAACTAATTCCGAATTTCGAATTCAGAAAAAAGAAAAAACAATCTCACTGAATGGGAATAAATGAGAAATATAGGTTGAAATATACTTTAAAAAATTTTTCTTAATATTACTTGTTCAAACCTCTTAACCTTTTGCCAAATATTTAAATTTATAGTAAGAATAAATTCGACTATACTTTGTTAAAGGGGTTATTTTAGTTTATATGCCCGAATTTTGGATGTTTTTGAGGACGCCATAAGAATATAAACCAATAAATATTTTAACCATCCATTGTTATTTATTGATAGTTTGAGAGTAAAGAATATTAATAATATTAAAAGAATTAAAGTAAACTGCAGGCTGGCAAAGTCAGGGCTAATACCCTTTCTTAACACATGCCTGTACACAGCATTTAGTTCGAAAAAAGACACTTTTGTATGGAAAAATCATGTACTTCTCTTGTTGGAATCATGTACGCAGTACAGCCTTTGAAACGCTGTACTCCGTGAAAATCTCACATCTATTGTGAATTTTAAGGTTGTGTACCAAATTAAAATTAAAATTCCGTATGGACTTATGTCAAAATTATAATGCAAATGTTGGCAAATTTGTAAGTATATTAGTTTGTTTTGTTTTAAAAGTATATTCTGATTAATTACAATATAGATTATTGATTTTTACAGTGATTTATATATCCTAATAGTAATTGATTGACAGATCCGCGTAGACATTCCGATCATATGTTTTAATAAGCCGCCATGTTGTACACGGTTTCTCTGTTAAGAATCAGTTTTTTAGAAGGAGGTGTACAAGCATGTACACAGCGTCAGTAAAGAAAGGGTATAACAAAATAAATTGATTGATGTGCAGAATTCGAGCCCTTCCAGTGATCTCACAAAAAAGAATGTTTTTATTTCGTTGAGAAGAAGGATGTAGATCTAGTACTGTGAAGGATTTTAAAATAAAAGAAGTTTTTCCACAAAATGGCGGCGGTTTGAAAAATGAGTTATATTTTAATACATTTTTTCTTGTTATTTATGTGTCTTTATTGATATTTTCAATATTCTTAGAAAATTTAATTTGCTGATTAACTATTTATTAATAATATCCTTAAATATTAGGTAAAAAAAACTCATAACTTACTTTACTATACTTAATTACTATGTATTATATTGATTTACGAATAATTATACCTTGTAAAAAATTAAAAAATTCCGGTATATATGTAATTAGTTGTTTAGCATCTAAGATTTTTATGACATAAAAAGAACAACAAAAAAGCTGCTATATCATATAGCATACAATTTATTGTGGTTTTTCTAGCAAAAATGCTAACCATAACTTCTATTAAAAAGTACCTTGAAATTAATTTTTTTTTCTCCAATGATGCAACTAGAAACTTGACCCATTAGAAACAATACCTTGGCTTTTTTTGTTTTTTACCATGAATAACAGAAAATTTTTCATATAAAATTATTTCCTTATTTAATTTAATTTTAATTTAAATATTCAAAACCATTTTTTTTTCTTTCAAATTTAGTAAGTCTTTAGGAAGTTAGCAATAAAAAGTAATTTTGTTAAAAAAATTATCGAAAAATATTCTGTAAATTTTAAATGGAAAGCAAAAATTAAAATTATTTAGGTGTGAAGAAAGTTAATTAAACGGTAAATCAACTGCTAAATGTATATAATTTTTGGATGTTAATTTTAAACAACTCATTGCTTTTTTTTTTAAGGAATAATTAAAAGTTCATACACGTAACCTTTATTTCTTAAGTATATCTAAAGAATACAAAATTTTACACAAGACTTGCCTAGTTTTTATATATACAAAAAAATATTATGTTTAAACTCTTTGTGTTATTTAACTATCTAACATGCTTAGAAAATTAGGACTTAAGTGCTAAAAAGAAAACAGGGAAATTGTTTATAATCAAAAGAAATTTATTGTTAAAAAAAAATTAATAATTTCCGGATAGAAAAATTGCATTTAGAAACGCTCTTTAAGATTTGAATTGATTACAAGAAGAAAAACAAAAACAACAAAATTTTTTGTGCTCAACCATTAAATAAAACTCTAAGCACAATATTTCATTATTCAAAAACACAAACACTTTAGAAATTATTTTTATATCATAGTAAAAATGTTTCATGACAGGCATATGAAGAATATCATTAAATTTGGAAGTTTTTAGCATAAATTCTTTCATGATTATGTTAAAATAAATTTTTGGGTGTTTAAAAATTGAGCGAAAGTTTATTACTTTTGCACCAATTTTATTATTATTATATTTTTTCAACTAATATTACATGGTGAGAATTTATAAAGTTTATAAGTGTTTGATATTAGTGAAAAGCCTCGCAGTTTTTCTTTTCTTTTTAAATAATTAAAAATAGTTTGACTATTAACAACTATTTTTTTATATTTAATTTAACGTTATTAAAAAATAAAGTTAAAGTAAATCTTAAGACTTAATAAATCTTCACACTTGACAAGCTTAGAAGGTCTTATTGTTAGTCACCTGTTAGGCTATATTCATCATATTTGAAATCTTGGATTGTCTTATGTCATGTCGCCTATTCTGGTTGTTTTTCTTTAATTTCCGATTCAATTTGATCAATTGTTGTCAGGAGTGTTTTTTATTAATAGTTTCACCCAGTTTAAGCAGCTCATAGTATACGACACTGTTCTAATTCCACCAACTACAGAGCATTACCTTCAAACCATGAATACTCGGCTTTGGCGTTGATTTTGCTGCTTGAACAGGCTTCACATACGAAATTTTCCGTTTGGGTTAATCATAATAAATCCAATTTTCTTCTCTAGTGACAATACGATACAGAAATTATTTCTTTTTGTAGCATTGAAGTAGTATTTTTGATATGTGAAATCGTCTTTTAACGTCTTTCGGTTTCATTTTATTATGTACGTGATTTCCTTATTTTGCGGTGAATCCTAATGCTTTCAACTATCTGAAAATTGTTGATCGATCAACAATCAAATGATTTTGCAAGCTCGTCTTGCACTTGACATGAATTTTCAAACAATAATGTCTTCAATTTCTCATTTTTAGATCATTTCGTCAGTCCTGGATGTTTTCTGACTTTCACATTAAAATCATCGTCTTTGAAGCGTGTAAACCAATACTGACACATCCTTAAGTCTACAAAAAAGTCAGGATAGGTTTTAGTGAGTAAGCGATATACTTCAGTTGCATATTTCTCCAAGTGGAAGAAGCGAATTGAAACTTCCCGCAAATGCTGTTTTGTTGGCACGAAATTCGACATTTTTTGTATAATAAAAAAATTTTTGTTTGTTTACTAATATTCACCGTAACAAATCGTATTTAGTAGATTTTTTGACGCTCTTCACAATACAATAGCTGTCACTGTCAAAAAAAATGACGCGTGTTTTATATACACATATCCAATATTATAAATAATTTAAAGTACATTTTGAGTGCTTAACGTTGTGGTAATAAAATTTGAAATATTAAATGATAATAAAACAATTTGTTTATATAAAGATATTTTCAAGTTTTGTAACGCCATTTAAAACTTAAAAGTCAAACAAAGTTATTAATTGAGAAATAAAATCTACAAAAAAACAGCTCTGTTAGCTCATTAAAGTTTTTTTTTAATAATGTCTTTTGCTGTTAGTATAACTAATATATTTTAACAATTTTTTATTTATTTTTGTTGGCACTTTTTCTTTAACTGAAATTAGCTTATTCAATAAATCAAATATAATAATTACAATTTATGTATGGGCATTGAAAACAAAGATTAATAGTTGCGTTTCTATAGTTTCATCTTATTTGCATTACAATTGCTACGTGAGAATATTACAAGGTAAATTTTTTGTCATTAAATTTATTTTCTTCAAAAAAGTCAATAGAATTTTTATGTATAATTTATTTAAGTGACAATTTCAATTTGTTGAGAAAAACTAATAACAAAAGCTTTAGAATTTTTTTCCGGTTGAATATTATTTAGTTTATTTAACTTTTAACAATCCACAAGTGTCTTGTGGACACAATTTTTTTTTCATGTATAAAAGTTAAAGTATTTATTTCTTTGAAAAACCTTTTCATCTATTTTTTGTCCAAATTTTTAAGAATCTAAGCGTATAATACAAATATATAAACGCTAATCTATTTTCCAAAACGTGATAGAATTATAATAAAGAGTTATTTAATTATTTAAACCTGCTGCAAAAAGTAAGAAACGTCACAATTATCTTTCAAAATTATTTAAACATTCTAAACAGTGCTGTACATTTCATTCTAAATCATTATCAGGATTTAAGGTGCAAACACAATGAACGCGGTTTCGGAGCGAAGCGCGGTTTCATTCAGAATTCTGCTTTACGGTCACAGCCGAATTTCGGATTTCTAAATGAAACTGCGCCTCGCTCCACAACCGCGCTTATTGTGTTTGCATCTTAAGCCAATGGCTTGCCAAATCAAGAATAAAATCTTTGTATCCTTATATGAGTCGTTCAGAAGCCAATGTGGATAAGTCCAAAAAATCCAAATTGAGAAATTCAATGTTTCTTAATGCATTCATAATACATAACACATGCAGAGGCTATTAGAAAAAAGGTTGACCAACAAAAAATGAAAGTATGTGTAGTTAAATCCTTTTAAAACCAGGAAATATATTATTTATTCTATTAAAATTTGCAAAAATATGAAAAAATGGACTTATCCATATTCGCTTCTGAGCGGCTCATATTACTTTTTTGATCCAGACTTTTGTTGAGAATAAATATTTTCCGTGACAATGATTTTTAACTACTCAGAAATCGTAACTACCTGGCCATTGGGTACGGTTAGCAATAAAACTTCGTGTCCGCAATGTGTTAAGAGAGATTACTGGATACTGGATATTGGTTGAAATCTTAAAAATTTTCTTTTGAGAATCCATTTAACTTAAATGAACTGAAATATAGTAAAAATATTCACTTTAACACCGTTTTAAGGTATCGTCCTAAAGACCAACTTACATGGAAGCATTTTTTCCGTCGCTACATTTTCTAACTGTAAATTTCTTTAGGCAAGGTGCTGTCTTTTTCTAACAAGAGTATTTGAAGAGAAATAATCTCTTTAGAAACAAATACTAGACTTAAGCAGGGTATTCACTATAATCCGAATCAATGATTCGGCTCTTAGCTCCTATTTAAACCCAGCGGGAAAAAATCTCTCTTTGCATTACCAATGTAAGTAGGAAAGTAACCTGGGCAATGTTAATCTATAAATTACCAGTATCGATGGATTTTATCACGCTGATGTTATTGGAAAGTAACGTGTGCCTTTTTAGATTACCGTCGGAAACAAAGTGGTAACCAAAGACAAAAAGCTTTTCTGCATAGATTACCTTTTCGATTACTTTAGGAAATTTAATTGTAATCTTATTTGTGGTGGTAAATTTTAATTTTTTAATGGAATTTTATAAGGAAGGATTTGTAATTAATTAAAACAAGTTTTAACAAAATTTATTTTTTACAAATTTATTTTCTACAAAGTATATTGAGTACAAAGAAATTAATGAAAAAATAACATTTGTTAGTAATATAATACTTTTTTAAAGGCTATATATAAAATATTAATTATTATTAATATTTTTTAACTTTAAATTATAATTTACAAATTTATAGTATAATTTATTGATTTTTGCTTCGCACTTTAAACTAATTCACGACCGACTGACGCCTAAACCATAAATTAACTGTAAATTGCTGAAAAGTTTAATTCAATACATGTACATGATATATACATATGCTTCGCATTTTATATTTCCTTTAGTTTTAGTGTTCTTGGTTTTTGGCACATACAAACCTGTTGATTACCACTTCGATTACTAAATTCACATATACGCAAATTCATTAGCAAAGAGAGAATTTTTCCCGCTGGGATATGGAAAGCACGAATAAGAGAGAAATTATCCAACATGTTGAATATTTTACTCACAAATGATTCAGCCATATACTTTACATGGGCTGAGAGAGCCGAATCATTGATTCATTTTTATAGTGAATACCCTGCTTTATACCCATTCTCCACCAAAGCTTATACTCATTATTACAATACAACGACGGAAATTTTTTATGAAAAATCCATACAAAATTTCCGTCGGTGTATTGTAATAATGAGTATAAGCTTCGGTGGAGAATGGGTATTAGACTCTGATTATTCTTTCATTTTTTTTGTAGCAATATTACATCTCACAATAACAAATAATGAGCTTGCAGAATTTTTAAAATAAATCTCTATGTGAGTCATCTAATTCAGACTATAATCCCTTACAAGGTGATATATAAAATATTCGGAAGTAGCAATTACTTAAGGCTAAATGTAAATCATTGTAATTAACTGTAAAAATTTTTTAAAATAAAGTTACAAAATTTTCCCACCTAAGAAGGCGTCTCTAACCAATTAAAATATTGAAAGATTTTTTGAAAGTTAACAAATTTAAGCTCCTACTGAACTCAACAATATTTCAGGGTAATCATATACCTTGAAGGATTTTTTCTATAAAAAAAAAGAAAAGAAACTAACGGTAAAATTTTTTTTGAGTTTAATACCAAAGATTTTAAATAATTTTTAATAAAATTGCTTAATTGATTGATTGCAACAAAATTATTACAAAATTTTTGTAACCTTTAAAATAAATAAACTAAATAAATTTATTCATAAGAATTGAGGGCAAATATATTTAGAAATTTTTACAATAAAATAAAGATAGAGATGAACGACTCCTACACACATGATAATTGATTTTTGTTTATTTTTTATTATTTATATACTCAAGGTTAAAACATGTTTATCCATTTAATATTGACAAAAAAACCTAAAATGGATCCAGTTACTTCCAGACAAATACCCTATTCAAATATTTTTATAAATAATTTACAGTAATATATTTCAAGGTCTCTATTTCATGTAAGGGAAAATAAACTTCAAAACTTTAAGTTTAAGGCTATCAACAATCCATTTAGAGAAAATTTTTTTTAGTAAAATTTTATTAAAACTTTAAATCAAAAAAATATTCCAAGAATTGAAATTTTGCTCTTTTAATGTTAGAAATTATTTTTGTTGACATTACTCGTACAAAAAACAAGGTCACAAATTATTTTCTTATATAAAATTATACAAATTTAGGCTAATTACAACAATTGTTTAGCATTTGAAATATATAATTTGAGTTGTATATAATGAGCTTGGTTTTATTTTCAGATTAACTTAATGACAAAACAAAAAAAAAAAAAAAAACGTCACGCTAAATATTTAAACTTGAATATAACTAATATAATTGTTCGTTGTTAGACCTTAATTTTTGTATTTCCTACAAAACCTATTTGAACTAGAGAAGGTCATAAGTTTGACTGTAAAAAAAATCTACAAACAAAACAAAAGCATGCTGTAAAGATAGTAATAAATCCTCGGTAATTAATCAGAATTAACAGTTCAGGTACATGTGAGGATTAGCAATTTAATAAATGATGCAAATAAGGGGTCATTAACCTTACTTTATGTAATTTAAACGTTTTCCTGAAAATTATTTATTTAATTTCCTGGCTCGTTTATGAATTAAGTTTTGATTATTTTAACTAATTTAGTGGTTTTAGTTTTGTTTTTTCTGAATTATTCTTGAGCTATTAACTAATCAGCAAAAATTGTTTACCCATCCCACTGGAAAAAAATTTAAACCCTTTTTACTTGCTAATTTTCAGGCTCTAAGATCTAGCTGGACCGAAGGCACTAAGAATAAATAAAAAACAAAATATTAATTCAATAATTTTTCCTTTAAAATTAACAATTTCTTGTTATTGATAATTCATTCATCTGAGTTTGGTAAATTTCAAAAAAAGATCAGCAAGGTGCAAGGCAATAAGGCACCTCTTACATTTCCACACGGTTTCACTACATTTATTGTGTATTTATATTTTGTAAGATTTCTTCTGCAATGTTCTGCAATTTTTTAACTTTTTATATATAGATAAATAAAGGACAGTATAAACTATATTTTACTATTTTTATTTAAAAAAAAAACTTTTCGTAAAAGCCTTAAAAACTAAGCTATTCCAAAAATACTTAGGTGTACGAAGACTTTTCACACTCACTGCATAAAAATTGACCTTAAACTAGAAAAATACGACAAAAGGAGGCTCTCGTGAATACAATTTAACTTTTCACCTTCTGCTTGAGCAAATCTTTGACAAATTTAATTTTATTTTGCATAAAATTATTTTTTTTATGACTATTTTTAAAAGTTAGTTGTAATTTATTACTTTTTCACATTTAAATATTTTAAATATTTTGGTACATTATTTGACACATACTTGGTGTCTAGATTAGCGTTTTTGATATCGGTTTTATAGGCGTTTTAGAGTCACAGGTTTTAATTTATTAAAAGTAAACGTGAACTTACATAAAAGTTACCTAGATAATTCCATAGTAATAGTTTTTGGATTTGGAGTTTGAACGCTGCGTTTATTGCGTTTTACAGTGCGCGTTAATATTTTTAACTAACAATAAGTTAAACTTTAAATGGAGTTTAAGTTAAATCCAGTTTAAACTAGCTTAATAAGAAGTCACAATAAAACTTGTTTAGTTGTTGAATTAATTACTTTTTAAAGGTATTTGAAAATAAGGGAATATTTTCTTATTTTTTAATATTTTTGTTTTTTTCTTATTCTCTGGTATTTTTTAGTCATTATATATCCATGCAGAAGTTTTAAAAAGTCATTGGATTATAGGTAAAAGTGATAGCAAACCTGCTCTTTATTCACGTTCACCTTGGAGTACTAGGAATGCATCTTGACAATTTTTTGTGGACTTCCTTAATACAATGTCAAAATAACTTAATTATTTTATTATTAAATACCTCTAGGGTTTAATAGATATAACTTGATTTTATTGATAAGAAAATAATTGTAATGAACTACTTTTGTAGTACGAAAATTAAGAAATTTTTGTTTGTTTAGTTACGTTGGTTTTTCTTTTAAGTATATTCTAAATATTAATATTTTATGAATTTGTATAACTTAAAAATCTAGGAAAAATTTGATGTTCAGGTTGAAGTCTTTTAGCTTGAAATAGTTCAGGTACAAAATAGAAAATCTTGGCAAGGCAAAGAAATCCAACAGAATGTTTGCAAGGATCATAATTAGATACATTCCTTTGTATATACATGTACCTCTATAAATTAGGGAAGTCAATGACCCCGAGTTACAGATCCTGCCATGTAGTGGAGGAAATGTCTACCCACCTATTGTTTGGTTTTTTGGGAGTTGATATATAAAGGAGAGCGAAACATTTTCTCAACCGTCACGTGTCCTGCATAGTGCAAACGGTTGTGGTAAAATAAGTTTTACCACTAATAATTATCACAATTTCAATTTTAAAATAATTTCTTAATTATTTCCTTTATTAAACACTATTTATTTTATTAAATTAATTGAGTTAATTAATTAAGTGTTAAGTTTTATGGTTGTTCTTGCTCTAGAGCTAGAGATAAATTTTTCATTGTAGCATATCTGTCGGGGGGTTGGTTGTTGCAGTAGTGCAATATGATGGTTCCCACTACTACTACTACTACTACTACTACTACTATATCATACAAAAGTCAATATCCTTTTTATAAAGATAAAACTTTTAGTTAAATTTTACACAAAATACTGATTGAGAAGCAACAGCCACCAACCACATGGAAAGAAATTTTTTAGTATACTTAGTTTAAATCATAGTGATTTCTGATTATTAGAAAAAAAACAAAAAAACTATATCTATATTTTTAGATAATTAAACTTTTTTATGTTTTTTTAAATTAAAATTCAGCTAAAAATATTTTATTTATGTTGTACACTTGAATCTAGTTATATAACAATTGCTATCTTACACATACATAAAAGAAAATGAAATTATAATTGCCTGACATTTAGGAAAACCTCTAGGCATATATTTATTATTTTTCAAGAGTCGCATTTCATAGTTTTACATAGTTTAGTGGCAAAAGATAAGTATTTCCACATAAAGAAAAAACTCTTAAGTAATTTGTTGTTGTTATATTTATTGAAATACCATTTGAATATATATCAGAGAGCTATATAGTATTAGTTTTATTTTCAAAAGCTTTAGGCTAATGCTTTTTTCAATTATTCCACTTACTTAGTCGATTGCCTTAGGCTTAAATTTTATTGAAACCAAAAAATGTTTGGTAAAAATTTTAATTATTTTGAATAAAAATCAATGTGACATTTAGGTCAATTTTTTCATTAATTTTATCAATCAAGTGCTTTGTTAATTTATTAACTTGTGCGATCGGTTATTTAAAACAAAAAAATGCCAAGTGTAAAATTTTCTCTTTTGTATTTGTTCTTATACTAATACATATATAAGACAAATAAATTCATGACATTAAAAATAGCAATAATTTTGCTTTTCTGGTGTCTACAGTTAGACTTGTGGTTTAGGTTCCGTTGTTATTAGAAGTTCTCTTTGATTTTATTTTAGCCCTGACATAAAGAAATATTTGTTTTTTTTTTTTTTTGTTTTTTTGCTGCGTAAATAACAATCAAATAAATCATAACAGTAAACAATAACAATAAAAAATTAACAATATTTAACTAAAAAAAACTTTCCAATCAGATAAATCCTGCAAAAATAGTTCAACAGTAAACGCAATTGTAGCGCAGCTGACGCTTTGGTTTGGCTTTACTCTAACACAATTGCTGAGTTCTATTGAAATTCATTTGAGAACCAGAATATCAAATCTTATTTATGGTAGAAAATGGTTTTTTCAGTATAAAAATCTAAACAGTCTGATCTCTCAAATAAAAGACATTAAAAAAGTTTTATTTGTTAGGTAAAAATATTTCATCATTTTCATATTTTTTACTTCCTACAAAGGCTGAGTATATGTAGCTCAAAGGACAAGCATTTGTTCTTATTTTAACGCAAAACTGCTTTTTACAAAGGTTTTATCCCTCTATTAATAAAAATGTCTTATAATGCCTTTACAGTGGCCAAAAATTCCTCGTCTGAAATTTTAGAATTTTGTATGGGAACTCTTTAGTATTGTTCTCAAATGTACTAATCCAAATTTAGTTTTCTAGTCTTTTGCAAAAAAAATACTAAATAACTTATGGCAACACGGAGGTGAGATTTTGAATAAATTTTCGAACTCTCTCTTTCGAAAATTATTTAATTGTTTGATTGAGGCCGATATCAAATCGGAAATGTTCCCTTACAATTCTCACTCCACTAAAATATGTGAATATGTGTTGGTAAAATATTATAGAAAGTAATATAAGGTAAGTAAGTATTAGTAAGATGCTAAGCATGAGGCAGGAATATTTCTGCCTCAGGAAGGGGTAAAAATTTTTTCGAAACTTGCGAAATTCCGTCTTACATTTTACCTCCGCTTACCCTGAAATTGAATGATACCAATGTAAAGCATTTTTTTATAACAACGACGAATGAAATATGTACTAATCAGAAAGTACTAGGGCCCAGTATAAATACTTCTTTTTATATGTATATGGAACAAATTGTAGTACTTTAACTAATATTCTGGGTCACTATAAACACAATATTAGATAAAATAATAAAATCCGCTGAATCAAATATAAATGAGTTGCTTTTAATACATACAAACCAGTTAGATATGAGAAAATTGAAGTTTAAAGTTATTCACATGCATACTGGCAAACTTTTATATTTGATCTCTATTAAAATTTTATATTCTCATACATATATGTATATCTTTTTAATGACACTCATGTATCACTTAATAAATAAAATTACAGTTAATTATTGTTTTTTGTTGTTGTTTTAAATATGTATCAAATATTTTTGCTGCAGCAATTTCGAAATGATAACATTAAACGGTGTTGCATTATTCCACATTTGAAATATTTTAAAGTGTAGCGACTCTGGATTACCTTAAATGTTTTTCAACTAACTGTTTTTTGGTATGGTAGCTTTTAGATTTGAAATTCTTATAATTCCTTATGTACGACTGTTAATGTTGATTGTGAAAATTAACAGTTATTTTGGTTAAGTTTATTTTTAAGAATATTTGTTTTTAGTTATTTTCTGCTTTCAAATAATTTCAACATACTTAGATTGTCGCAATTATATCTGGGATTTTTGATTAGGTTAAATTACAAAATGACGTTAATTGTGTTTTTATTTTGTGTTTAAATTTGAGCTATAAAAAGATTTTTCTTTTTGTTTTTGTTAATTCGAAAAAATAAATTTACTATTTAGGGCTCATTTCCTTTTGCTTGTCTTCTTTACTCTTTCTTCACTGAGGGTTATATGTACACTGTATAAAACAAATCATTTCTGCATTGGTAATAATCTGTATGAGTTGAATTTAATGGAAATTTAAAAATAAAGTAAACATTAAATCATCTGATTACACTGAAATAATGTTTTAAAAGTGTTTAAATTAATTAATTAAATAACAAAAAGACAAAACAAACAAATAATAAATTAGATAATAAATAAATAACATATTTAGGGAAAAAATAAATAGAGGAATTTTTGATTTCATTTTGTTGGACAATCTGTAAATTCACAATAGTTGCCAAAATTTTCCTTTATACAGACAGGCTTTCAAAGGCTGTTTTTAATACACGATTGTAACATGTATATTACACGATTTTTCATAAAAAATTTATTTCCATGTATTGTTATTAAAGTGTATAAGCCTCAATGGAGAAAGGGTGTTATATATAATGACCCAACAAGATTTTTTTGTGATAAATTGCTTAATACCCTTTCTCCACAGATGCTAATACATTGTATTAGAATCAATGCACTAATGTTTTCTATTACCAGATTTTTATATTATGTTAATTATGCATTGCATTTTATATAATTTTTTTTACTTTCTATTAACATAAAATTGATTCTTAATAAAATATCTGCAGCCAAATGTCATTTTTTCGAAAATGTCCGAAACATTTAATCTCATGCGTGGGCTTAA
This sequence comes from Acrocera orbiculus, assembly GCA_947359355.1. Lineage (NCBI taxonomy): Eukaryota > Metazoa > Arthropoda > Insecta > Diptera > Acroceridae > Acrocera > Acrocera orbiculus. The sequence goes on from OX375758.1 coordinate 8,890,195, forward strand.
TAGTGTGTTTTCACTGAACCTAGTACCTAGAACCCTAGTACATATTTCATCTGTCAAGAATTTTGTTGTTGTTTGTTGTTGTATTTGTGTTAATTGTGTTAATTTTTATGTTAAATAAACAATTAAATAATTCAAAATCATATCAAATTAAAAAATTCTTACCTTCTACTCAATAATTATTGTTGACATAAACTCACTTCGCAATTATTCACTTTCAAACTATTGCCGAAAGAGAAAGTTCGAAAAAATTACTCAAATTTTCCCCTCCGTAATGCTATGAGTTGTCTACTACATTAGCAAATGAAATAGAAAAACAAACTAGATTTAAATTAGTTTATTTGAGAAATAAACTAGAGATTTCCCATACAAATTCTAAAAAAATTGTACTAGGTAATAGGTATGAGGTTCAGTGAAAACACACTATAAGATATCACTTAATTTAACTTTTTATTGCTAATTTTTATTTGTCTGGATCTAAGACAACATAATATTAGTATTAGAATATGATCAAGTAACTTTTATTTTTTCTCATGCATTACTGACCCATCCTAATGTGTACTTTGGATATTTTTCTGTAATCTTGTAATTATTTCCTTATTCATAGGTTTGTATCTAATTCGTTAAGTCTGTTTAGCTTTCAAACTAAATTTTTGCCAAAATAATCAGATATTTACTATTGTTAGCTTTCTTCCTGGTTAAAATTAAAAAGTAATTTGATAGTAGCATATTCACCCTAAATAATGGGTCGAGAGACCAACATTTTTGTTTTTTTTTTATTCTCTTATATAATTTTAAAATTTATCAATAAATATCTCATTATTATTATTATTAATTAACCCTGGATTTATTTTTTCGTGTATATACTCTGTCCCAAGTAGCACATACAATCTTTGACTAAAAAGGATCAATTTCTAATTGAAATATTTTAAGATATATGCAAAAATTGATGTTTACACCTATAAAAAATCAAAAATTCTACTTCATAAATTTAAAAATTTCTTAGGTTAATTTTATAAATCTTTCGAATTTGATTTCCTTCTAGGAATACATTAAAATAAATTAAAATTTTTTTTTGAATTTTTAATATCGTAAATAAAATTACCATATAAATATATAAAAGAGCAAATTATTTTTATTCTACTTTAGTTTTTTTGTGTTTAGACTGAAGAATATTTTTTTGTCATTTGTCAGTTTTGGCTTTTAGTGACAAAACAATAAAATAAAACATAAATTTTTAAAGTTTTTTGTCATTTGTGGGATTTTCCAAATTATAATCAAAAAAGAAAATTCACTAACTAAAAATTAACATTGGTATTTTTTGATTTCGGTAAAACACAAAAAAAAAAACGAACAGAAATTTTTGTTCTATATTGAAATGATTTCCATATATTAAACTTTTTGTTTGTTTGTTTGTTTGTTTGTTTGTTTTTAAATTGATAATAAATTTTAGTTTAACCTGCAGAGTTTATTTTTGTTTGAAATTTTGTATTTTTTAGAATTAGTATTTTTAAATCTCATCTTCATTTCAAAGTCTTCTTAATTTATTAAAAGCAGTTATTTATCTAACATAGAATTTATATTTTTGGAAATGTGAATCATTTGCTATTATTTTGCTTTTTTATTTTTAATTTGTTTGTTATTAAATTCAAAAAACTTTAAACCCAATTTCGATGATAGAAAAATTTGCATTTTTTATTATTCCAGCAGATATGAAAAAAACTTTGCTACTTTTTTAGCTTAGACGGGGCTATAAACTTGATGACATTTTAAAAATTTTAAGAAATTTTGTGATGTTTTTAATTTATTTAAATTACTATTTTTGTAATTTGAATTACTATTTAGTAATTCATATTTCTATGTATGCATATTTTTATGCATATATTTTATCATAAGTAATGCAAATTTTGATTTTTGATTTCACTTTGATCACTTGCTATGTTCAGCGAGCTTACATCCTGATTAAATTTTTCTACTAGTCAAAAAAAAAAAAATAAATACGCTTGCTAATTTCTTTAATCTCATACGACCAATTATTTTAATTCTCAGCTGAACGACTGCATCAGTTGCAGTTGTTACAATCGCTCACTCTGAGATCTAGTATGCAGTGTTTTATACGTAGAAACTTTTATTTTGTTTCCTATTTCTATATAATTATAAACTTAAACTAATTGAACCTCTTTGACAAGCTTTACCGGAGTACCAATAAATCAGTACCAAGTGGAGTCACGTAGGATGAAATTCGAATTTATTGGTTCAAACTAAAGAGTTCATGTTTTCAATAAAAATATGCAGATAATCAGGATATCCCTTAATATAATATAAGGGAGAGTTGTCAAAAAATTTATTTATTTGTTATTTAATTTTATTGATATTTGGCAATATGTCAACAAATCAGAAACAATTTTTGTTTTTATAATGAACCATAAGACTTATTAGAATCTTTATCGGATTATTATCTAAGCTGGCACAATTCAATACTCTCTGGGTAACTAGAAGCACCCAGATTAAAATTAATTAGTTAAGTCTGTAGTTTAGTTTGTAGAATCGTAGCGATGAATTTGGTTATCACTGAATGCCTTTATGAATAATTTTCAAAAATTATTAAAATATTGTGCATATCAGACATACAATTTGTCATCTTCACAAATAACACTCAAATCAGACAATGTATTAAAATGAAAAAAACGAAACATTTACAATGTAAACAATTACTGTATAAAATTTTAAGAAAGTTAAATGAAAATAATACAAATTTTGTAACAACAATTTTCCGAGACAAGTCAAGCAAATATAACGGGGTTAATACTGGTAAACAAAAGAAAAATTATCAAGTAAAAAATTTTACTGTCACCTGTTTTATTGAATATTTAATGTTGTTAAACTGTTTTTTAACACGTTCGTGGACGTGAATGCTATAGCATTCAATTTTTAAAGCCAATTTTTATAATGACCAATTTTAAGAAACCTTAAATTAACCTTAACCAAAGTGGTTATCGCAGATACACTAGCAGCATAGGTTTGCGCAAGACTAATAGTTATAGTTGTGGACATTGTAACATGACATCAATGTACCATTTCTTTATGCAATGCACACTGGAAATGCTCAGGCATTAGGTTATCTACTTCAATTAGATATTTGAGATCAAAGTAAAAACTGTAGCTAATGATGTAAAAAACTGAAAAACTCTGAAAGAGAATTTCAATAAAATTTGGTCTACAGTAATTTAATATTAAGTTGCACAAATGAATATTGCTACCAGTTTTATGCCCATAAACAAGAAGCTGCCGAATAATGAAGGGTATTCTTTGGTCTTTGTTTATTAAAGTATCAAATAAATACATCTACAATTCGTTCAAACTGGTCTGAAGATCTCTTATCCAGTTATCCAGTTTTCGAAGGGTCTATTATAGGGTGCAGGTTTGAATAGATTTTGCATTGCTTGAATTTTGAATCCGTACCAAATCATGACAGATTAGCTAAGATTTCTGAGCTTCTAAAGCTTGTAAATAGTTCATTTTAAAATGCATATACATAAACCAGGATTTCCACTGTGTCTTGGAAAGTCATTCTAATAATGAGATATACTTCCTGAATATCATAATAACTCCGATTGTAACTAGTTTACGAAAAAATTCCCCGTCTATTTATGCAGCTCAAAGAAATTTTTATTTTCCATGAACATGTTAGAATTCTAAGAAGTAGTACAAAATTAAACAGTTTATTCAATTTTTAAACCTTAAGGGGTATAATTAGCGTGAAATTTTCAAAATTTTGACTTCTGTTTTTTGCAATTATCGATAATTTTTAACTCTAAAAGTTACATATTAAACTTTCAAGTAAAAATAGCCTTCTAAAGAAAAGCTGCTTCTCAGTTAGAAAGATTTGATACTTGACTGCCATACTTAAGTTATTGTCTGACCTCTGTCAACCCCGTAGATCATTATATAGAATTGGGGATACTATTATTGACCTCGATGAGATACACAGATTTGTATACATAGGTAATTTTTTACATATAATTACATATCTCAGAGGATTTTTGGTACATTGTTGCCAGTCACAAGTTTCATAAGAAATCAATGCTTTTGTCAATATTATATTTTTCAAATTTCCTGCAGCTGTAACTTGATTACAAACAATTCAATCGTTTTGATTCTTATTTTACCATATTTTGTACATGCTTCTCCACACATTAATCTTCAGTTTTATGATTGCATAAAAAATATAATTTTATGAGACCAAAAAATCAGATTTTTAGCCCAATTTTTATTCTAAAATCCACCATTTTGGGACATGTTGATTTTTCTTCACAATCGTAGGTCATTGTATAAGCAATATCCTCCAGTTTAACGAAATTTTTGGTGTTTTTTTCATTTCGGGCACACTGAAGGCCTGAATCACTGCAGCAGTGGGAGAAGTTTTTTTTTTTTAAGGACTCAGGAGATACTGGATAACTTGGTAAAAAGCCAGTAACTTTATTTTAAAAAACTACATTGTATTTTTCATTTATAAAAGATATATCTGTAAAATTTCAAAACATTCTGTGTAATACTTTTTTTTTTAAGAAAATTCACAAAATTCACCCCTGTTTTTAGATTGTCAGACTAGTTGTGCCCCTTAATTTATTTTATTAAAATTATTTGTTCAAAGTTTGAGATAAAATAAACGAAAAACAAATTTAAAATTCTCTTGTGTGCTAAAATTAAATATTTTTTATATTTTCAATCCAACTTCGATTACAAATGATTTTAAACTTAATTAATTAATATTACTTAATAAGTATTTAATTATTTTAATTTACACTTAAGTAAGCAATTTAATTTATTTTCGTTTTTTTTCTACAGCTTTTGTAAACCTTATAATGGTAAGAACATATATTAACCAATCATGACGTAAGCTTTTATTAATTTTTGTTGCTTTTTCTAATATGAAAAATGAAATCGTCTGAGGTATAAAATATTTTTGTATTAATCTAATTCTTTATATTAAAAGTGAATGTTTAGTAATTAAGAAATATAAAGCAAAAACTTAAAGACACGTTTAAATGAGATTAGGATGAAATTTATTTTATATTTATCAAAAGAGGAACGAAAATTTAGTTTTTTTCTTGTTAATTATTAATTAAGTAACAAATCTAAAAGTTGAGATTTTACTATTGAAAAAAACTCTAGTACAGCAACGTTAGCAAAACTGACAAATTAAAATATTTTCAAAAATATTTTAATTCGTATATCTAGCTAGAGGTTAAATTTAAGGTTATAACCTCTTGTATATGATATCCTGTAAAGTTTTATGTGTTTTTATATCAAATTTTATATTCCAAAGTCAAATATGATTTTATTATAAATTTTATGTTGATAAAAAATTTTTAATGATGATCAAAAATGAAAAATGATTTTTACCAATGTTATTTTGGGTGAAGTTTGGAAATAGTTCAAGTTGTACGTTATATGACTTCTTTTTTTTACTAGAAATATATTTTTTTTTACGTATAAGATTCTATATGAAAGTATAATTTATATTTTGAATATTAGTTTGAGGATTTCTATTTATATGATTTTAATGACCTGAAATCTGAATTGAAAAGTAATAGTAACTCGACCAAAATATGTTGTTATGTAAGGAAAAATGTTTTTCTTCAGATTTTAAATGATTTTAAATGATTGATTTAATGTTGAAAATATAAAAATTATGTTTAAAAGGAGGCATATTTAAACTACAATTTTTCTTACGAATAAAAAATGTGTTTCTTTTTGAAAGATAAAAATTCACAATCAAAATTTAATTTTAGTAGATAAAAAGAAAGAAATATTTTTGCATTGCGCTTAATGGAATTAAGTCTTTAAGCACAATTGAATGATGACTTTTTCGGCCAGGTTAGGTAGTAAGGCGACAGCATTTTTGCAAATGTGTTGAGTGACTTATATTATACAATAAAATGATCTTACACCTTAAAAACTAAAACTAAACAAGAATACTATCTGTAGTTTCACTTTTTGTAATACTTAATAAATCATTCACCAAGATGCATTCTTGACTTATTAGAGCATACGTCGTCTCAAGTCTTTTACCTGGTATGTTACCCGTTGTACAACAAACTTTGTAATTCTTCTTTGTTCCAGTTTTTTGTCTAGACTAAGTTTGTTAGAGCTGAAGGTCGATCGCTAACGCTATGTTCGTCAAGTCTCAAAATTGATTTTTGATATCACACATTGTTTAAAAGAACCCAAACAGCCAAAGAATTTTGCAAAGAAACAATAGTATGATCCTATTGTTTGGAGATAACAAAAACTTACATATACACTGACTGAAGCTTCTCACTCGTTACTCTTCCTGCCGCGCGAAACTCAATGGCGACAAAAAGTCACCTCTCATCGGTTACACGGCTAATGAATTTCTCTGTTTGTATGAGATTTATTGACACTTGTTACTCAAATGTCGATAAGCCACACCAACCGAACTATATAAATGGCCAGAAGTTAAATCAAAAAGGAAATTGATTTAGATACTTGAAGGCAGTTGGAATAGCTTGCAATCTATCTGAAATAGTCAAAGAGGTATGAAGTAAATTGAAACCGGTACAGGTTTACAATAAAAGTTGTTTTTAAATTGAACCAAAAAAAAAATATACTAAGAACAGCAAATAATTAGGAATTCTTGTTGTGCATTCCGAAATGTGGATACCTAGTTATAGCGAAAAGTATAAGGAATACAACGAAAGTGACCTTACAACTAACAAAATTTGTTATTCTCAAGCTTAGTTATTGGTATTTTTTCTTCTCAAAATTGAGCTCAGTTTTCAGAATATAATTATACACACTAGAAGCTACAGCAGGACCCAGGATTATTCATTTAACACAGTAATGAATTCATGCATGAGAAACTCACTGATGACTAATTTCCCTACTGGGATAGTTTCTTTACAAGATTTTCTTTTTGAATGAAGAACATAAGTGGAAAGACAAAATTAAATTATCGGACGTCACTGTTCGTACTATATGTGTGTGTACCCGCTTTGATATTTTGTACCAAAAAATTCTTTTTACTGCCACATGCATTATTTTGGGTCTTTTTTTTCTTTTTCCAATAGCTCAGCATAAAATAAAAAAAAGAAGTTGAATTAAATCATAAAAACATAGAAAAATAAATCTTTAATGTTAATAACATTAAATAAAAGATTTATAATTCTTAATTTTATACATAAAGGGATTATTTTTTGTTTTTTTTTTTTTATATTTTATGAAATTTACAACTGATACAAGACAATCCTTTTTTGGCTCTTTATAAAGGAAATATTTTATAATGCCTGATAAAATTTTTATATGTTAATTAAGATTATTACTATAAAGTGATAAATTATCATGGACAGCTAATGTTCCTTTTTGTTGGTTTATTTAATTTTAAATTATTTTTTAAATTTTACTAAGGTATCAGTCTGATAAATAATTTATGAACCTTTAAAAATTTATATTTAATGAAACATTTTACTACAGAACAATTTTTTCTTTAGAAATTTTTTATTTTTATCCTGTCATACATAAATCCTTTCACTTAAAATTAGCTTAGCTACCTATAAAAATTTTTTAATCGTTTTGTTTCTTAAAATATAAATTTTCTTCTTCTTCTTATTTCAAGAGATTTTTTTGCATTTTTTATTGCTAAGACACATTTCAAATTTTATTTGAAAGACACTTAAAATTATAGCAGGTATTCGCGTGCTGTAAGAATTGCTTTAAGTTTTTTTTGGGCTATTGTATAATTTTGAACTTGAAAAAATAAAATTTTTGTTTTATGGATTTTTCGTAATATTTTTAACATTGCTTTGATCTAAGCATCTAAGCTTTGATCAAAAAATTTTCTTAGAAAAATAATTAGCAGATTATTTTTAAAAGGATTTTAATATACCAGCATTTTTAAAACACTTAAAAAAGTCAAAAGTCAACAGTTTTGTTTAGTTTTTATTTTCAGTTTACAAAAGAAACACAAAAAAAATTACAGAATTATTAGTCAAGTGGAAAAGTGCTAAAAATTTATTTAAAAAAAAGTTTGAAGTAAATAATTTTGATTTTGTCATAGTAAAAAATTATTCCAAAGAAAACAAAAAATAGACGAATCTTCAACAGAAAAATTGTTTTTGTTTGATTATTTTTCATTGGTCTTTTATTTTGAAAAAGATCTAAACCTTAGGGTGATTTATGTTTTCGTAATATATGACATTAAATGCAATTTTAGTTGTGTTTTGTTATAATAAATTTTAGTAATACACTATTTACCCAATTAAATAGCTTTTTGCGATGTGGAGGATATATGGAGGTAAAATTTCTTAGAATTGGACCTTTTTCTTTAATTTGCAATACAATATTACTTGCCAATGTCGAGATTGACCCCCTTGGTCACACCCTTATCTACACCACTGGCGGTACAAATAGATAAGTTATAAAAATTATATATTTTGGTTATGAAAAACATTAAAAGTTTATTTGGTGCATCTATCTAAGATTTTTTAGCTATGATTATAGAAGCTCTAACCGTTCACAAATTTTTTAATAGTATTTTCCATGGAAAAAAACTTTTTTTCCTTATATTTAAGCTGATAATTTCTTTATTTAGATTAACAGTTCTTGCCCTTATGGCTCATGATAAAAGTGTTACATCGGATCTTATCAGCTTTATAAAATTGAACTCTGGAGATGAGAATTTTGAAGATTTTTAGAAGGCTAGTAGACGGGCTGGAAAATTATATCTAGACCTTCAGCTCCAAATTCCTTATTTCATATGATTAAGTTAAGATTAAGATTATTTCTGAACTGAGTCTGCTGTAGGAATTCTTTAATTACACAAAAATGAGAATCTTGACGAAACAGAAAATTTTATCATAATATTTCTTAGAATGTTCATGGGATTTATCATGGGATAAGCTCCTTTTGAAAAATATCTCAATAAAAAAGAAAAATTAACAACGCCAAGATACATATTTTGTGTACCACCGGTGGCTCACATCGACTATAATTTTGTTAGATGAAAAAAACTTCATGTGGTTAAAAATAATTTTTTTTTTATTAAAATTAACTTTTAATTTTTTGCTATACAAAATTTTGGGCAAGACGTCTCCAGATAAAGCAATTAATGATTTTTACTGTCGTCTGACGAAACGAAGTAGAAAAACTACGATGTCCTTATCGTGCTAAACAATAAATTGTCACAATTAATTGCACATGAAGAATATAATCGTCAAAACACAAATTTCTGGACGAGTATACTCTTTAAAAACAGTTAACTGGTTAAAATATAAACTTCAAATTTTATAGAGAAAGTGTTTAAAAAAAATAAAAATAAAAAAGGTATCAAACTATAATTGAATCATTGGTGTAACACATTTATAAAAAAAGTTAAATATAATCAAAAGCTAATTTTAAATTCAAGCTTATAAAATTTTGCTTCCTTAATTAACTTTGACGTTAGAGCAATTTTTAACTTATCATTGGCAAAAATTCACTTTGGCACATAAGCCAATTTTTCCTTGCCGTATTTTGGCCAATTATGAAAAATATATATATATTATGGATACAGTTACTCCTTACATCAATTGTTTAACAAAAGCTTTAAAAAAAATATTATTATAAAAAACTATATAAATTTATTTACTTTAGATCCGTTTAAAATAATTTTTAATTAAAAATCTTTGAATATGTTAAAAGAATCCTCATAACCTTTTTCTTAAATAGCTTTTAACCCTAACCGTGCCACGTGATTTTATAACAAATAATACCACGATGCGATGTGACTAATATCGCTCTTGGTTAATGTATTTGGCAGGTGTTCAACTTCCATTGTAGTGGATGCATGGTTAAGAACTTCGGTTATGCCTGCAACATTGGGTTTATTCATTGGTGGCGCTGTAACCTTTTCCTGAGCCAAATCTCTTAGAAAAAAACTTACGTTTCCAAATTTGTAAATCTGTAAATCTTTTGCACGCTCTAAATAATGGATTGCCATGTAAAGCAATAAGCCAAAATCACTTATGCCTTTCTTTTTGGGCCAGAATTTATAAGAATCTTACTACGATTGGGTCAATTTTTTCCAATCATCAGCAGCTATCCTCTGTCCTTTCATGTTTGTGTATTTGACCATCATACTAATATATTTTCATCGAGAAATAATGAAAATGCGTCTATCGCTAAGTCAATAAGCTTGCGTGGTGGTAAATTTACCTTATGAATAACTCCTCTAATGTGATTAGACACGGGTATACGGTCTTCTCTCCCATTCTGAGCCGTCTTTTCCAATGTAGATTGTATTTTTTTCATTTTATTCTACTGCTACTCACAGAAAGCTTATCATCAAGATCATTTTGCCACACACACATAACACACTTTTCGAAAAAAAAGTTAATTTTGATACTATGAGTAACTCAAAATGTACAAAAACTTTTATTTATTCTTAATTGTTAATTTAACGTAAAATCTAAAGAAAAAAATTTTGGAAGTGCAATATAAATTAATACAAAAATTCCAGTTCAAAGTTCAAATGTGACTCAGTCACATCGTGGTACAATTAGGGGTAAAAAATTTTAAAATGACAGTTATTTTTCTACATTTTTGTGATAGGCTTTGAATTTGAATATCAAATTCCAGACAAACCAAAGTCTCCTTTTTTATTTTGATTTAAAGTTTTGTTTGAACTATTGTTGGGTAGCTGAAAGGCGAAAAATTGTTTGACATAGATTAACATACATATAAAAGACACTGCTTTGATTTATTAAAAATTTAAGACTTTATCTTTGAATTTGTTGTGTTAGACACAACTCTGAAAAAGTTTTTTTCCTTTTTATATTGAAAAATAACTTCCATCAGTTCTTTTATTTTTTAAAAATACTGTCGGGGTGGGAAGTAAATATATTTTGTTGGTGATTCTTAAGTTCACTGGAATTTACTAGAATTGAGTATTTAAATTACTAATTCAAAAATTATTTACTTGATTCAAGTACAACAAAAATCAAGTAAATGCAATTACTTCAAACCCAAAAACTATTTTTTTTAAGTGTAGGTGTAAGAAATTTTAAAAAGCTATTGACATACATTTTTGAAATATTTAGTAAAGAAGTTTTATAGCTAAATTTTTTATTTATGTTAATTCAGATGCAGAAATTTTTCTGGAGTCAGAATTTTCATTAAAACAGAAAAAAATATTTCTCTACAGAATAAAAACTCAGAAAAAGAAGATCATTTGTGCTCATTTATGAAGGAGATGGTACAATTTTTTTTTTGCAATTGAAAGACATAACAAAATACTCCTATTTATCACTTTATTAATTAGTAGCCAATAAAGCACATACACAAAATTGTATGAAAGTTTATTTTCAATGGAATATAATTGTAAGTAAAGAATTTAAAAATTGATCCCAAATCCTCATGTAAATTCCAGTAATTGAATCAGTTATTGAAATGTATAAAATATGACAGAATTATCTTAAATATAATCGGAAATTCAAGATTTGTAATCTTTTTGGTAAGTTTTGTGTGCCCTACACTAGAGACCTTAACTACCGCTGATATAAGTTTTTCAAATTTATGTATTGTAAGCTTACAAAAAAAAATGTAATTAAAGAAACAGCCTGTTATCCGTCTACACTCCGATTACAGACTGTAAGTAGAGAAGTAGTAGCATTTTGTCACAATAGTTCTGATTTCCGAGACAAAAAATTGACTTATTAAAATATTTGACAATTTTGTATTGTTTATTTTGATATTTATGTGAATTCCCAAAAAAAATTAATGCTCCTTGTAATAAAAGTATTAGATGGGGAAAAATTAGCTGGACAAAAATACACAGTTTAAGTTTATAATTAAGGGAAACATTAAATAAATACTGTATAGAGTTTTTTTATAATTTAACAATTTAGCAGTGGTAAATGCGTTCTGTTAATTCATTGAAAAAAAGACATGCTTTTGAGAGTTTTTTTTGGCAGTACAAATGGAGTTAGTTTATTTAATTAATTTGAACAATATTTTTCCAAATTTTTATTTCAAAATAATAATAAGTGAGTGAGTGGGAGTCTTGTCTTGGGGCAAGCTTTGAAGTGTGCATCATAACTCGCAACAGAATCATCCAAAACCAAAGCATTAGATTTTATTAATTAAGGGAGATATTTTTCAAGGTAAGGGAGCAAGAGTTTTCTTAAGTTTTGATTTTTCAATTTTTGGTAGTTTTTGGAAGTCAAAATAACGATTTTTGACACATTTGTTATTTGTAAATTTAATAATTATTAAAAACAAAAAAAAGCTCTCGTTGTCACTTGGTAAAGTATGTCTGTGAAGAAGTGTGCAATATTTTAAAACGATCAGTCAAGTAGATTTTGAGTTATCGTGCATATCGACTTTTAAAGTAACAAAATTCAGAAAAATGTTTTAAAGTTTTGTCCACTCACTCACTCTAGAGTAAAGGATGCTCAAATGCTCATAACTTCGGTAATTTTACTTCAAATAACTTGATACTTTGGAATACTATATTTTAAAAATTTTATACACTAATTTAAAAAATAAATAGAAAGATAAAAAATTAAATACCGAACTATCCCTTTAAAGGAATAATAACAATTAAAAGGCTCAAAAAATTTGAATATAAATGAATAATAACTATGATATAAATGAAACGCAGAAATATTGAAACCCGGAATTTCAAACTAAGTTTTTTTATAAATTTCTGTTAAAAAGAAATACACCCAAAAAATTACACTACAATACGATCACCAAATATCTTCTAAATTCTATTAATTAAATTAATATATTAATTTAAACCTACCTTATTAGCCATTTTACTATAACTATTTATTAAGTAAACTCTGTCAACTGTTAATAAAATTTCAAATAATTAAAACTAACTCATAATATTATTAGTAAAAATGATAATTTTTAACACTTAACATAATTCATTATTATTTTAAATGAAAATATTTCTTTTTAAAAAGTTTCAAGTGTAAAAAAAAAGAACCACAAATATTAGAAAAAATAACAGAAAAATTATAATATTACATCAAATGTTTTGTTTTTATTTTATAATAAATCTACTTATGGTATCACGTTTTGTGGGCGAACAATTCTGCGGTTTCAACGGAACTGACTTCAATAGCTTGAAACTTTGGTTGGCTATGTTCGATGATGACTGCTGTTAATGCTTTGCTTACTCAGACTTTAAACATAAAAAAGAAATGTATGCCAGACGATTAATTTGTACCAACGTAAATTTAACGGATTATTTAGATGTTTGATATTCTTAAAGCTTTCATGAAGAATAATTTTGATTTATTTAATAAGCTTAATTGTTGAAATTGGATAAAAATTATAAAGCTATCTATATTTTTTTTGGCCTTTTTTTTTGATCAATTTTTCGATTTATTAATATCTAAACTTTTTATTTATTATTTATTGTTTTTTATACTGATTTTGCCTTCTTAATGCTTTCATGCGGAAGCTTTTTTTTTCGAAAATGTTCAAAGTTTGAGTAATGTTTATTGCGGTAAATTGCATAAAGAGCTATACAAATAAAATAAAAAGTAAATCTAATAATTTTTAGTGGGCTCACAAATGCCAGAATACTAGTTAAGTATTCTTAAAATTTTAAATTTTTTACGGAAGATTTTTAGTATTTTACGCAAAGATAAAAATTTGTTTTCTTTTCTAGTATTGTGCTTCTTACAAATTTTTTACCCTTCTATTAATAAAACGTCTTATGGTACGTTTACAATGGCGAAAATACTAGTCTAGTAATCTAGTAAATATTAGAATTTTGTTTCGAAATTTTCTAGTATTGGGAGAAATTTTGACTAACTTTTCGAACTTTCTATTTCGAAAATTATTTGAAAGTAATTCAAGGGATATCCCAGTCTAAAGACATAAATTTCAGGTACTTTTTTAGGAGTAATACAAAAAGAAAAATAAACAATATTTTTACCATCCATGATTTTACAAGATATTTATTAATGCTTATAGTGCGTTTTCACTGAACCTAGTTTTTAGTATTTAGTAGGTACTTATCTCATCTGTCAAAAATTTGTTTGTTGTGTCATTTATGTTAAATTAAAATTTAGGAAACAAAAATAAAGACTTATTTATTATAAAACATTTATTTTATATGGAAAAATTAACATAATATTTATTTGTTGTGTTGCATTTTTGTTAATTATTTCAAATATGAATTAATGAATGCGGCCATCTCATCCGCTTTGCTACTTGATTTGTTTGTACATTTTTCTGTAAAATAAACAAATAAAACATTAGCACAAAAATAAATTAAATTTATCTTGATGATTGACGATTTTAAATATATATTTTTGCTGTAAATAAAACATTAGCACAAAAACAATCAAAATTTAAAAATTCTTACCTTTATTTACTCAAGTATATTATTATTGACATAACCTAACTTGTACAATTATTTACTGTCAAACTATTGCCGAAGCAGAAATTTCGAAAAAATTACTCAAAATTTCCCCTCGGTACTGCCATGAGTTTGTCCAGTTTTTCGCAAAAAAATAGAAAGGAAAACTAGATTTAGATTAGTTCTTTTGAGAAATATACTAAAGATTTCCCATACAAAAACTAACAAAATAGTACTAAATCCTAAAAACTCGGTTCAGTGAAAACGCACTATTAAAGAATATATGAACAAATATTCTCCTTTGTTTTTTATTTAAAAATAATTAAACTGAATAAGAAGTTCAGTCAGCATCAGGTTTTAATTAATTAACATCAAGTTTATTTTTAAAAGAAAAATCATTTAAAGAAAATTTTTTGTATTTTTCTTAATAATTTTAATTTCATACAGAAAAAATATGAAAAAACAAAACAATTATGAGTATAAATTAATTAACAGCATCAAAGACCTAAATTAAAAAACTTTCCGTTCTTATTTTTAACATAATTTGGAAAAGCTTCCAAAAAAACCTTTTTTTTATTTTTTGATTTACTACGCCGTACATCTTTAAACCACCTAATTACTTTTTTTATGCTCTGACAATCACAATACCAACAAAAAATAAAATCAATCACAAAAAGAAAAATTATCGCTACAATAATTCTTTTAACTACTTCATGCATTCATAAATGATGAAAGTTGAAAAAAAAACAACAAAAAATAAAAATTTATTGAATGGAACTTCAAGTTTAGATTTAAATCTGTTGGAAAAATTTTCAAAAAAAAACAGAAAATTGCAATCTTTCATGTAGAGAAAGTAGAAGAAAACTATGCAAAACATAGAGAAAAATTGAAACTTGACTTTGGTTTATTTCAAATACAAACTACGAATAATTACTGTAGTAGTGAAAGTTTTTTCAGTTATAAAATTGATTAGATTTTTATTTTTCATTTTTTGCTTGCATAGTTTGTAATTTTTTTCTTTTATATTATCACTAGTTTTTTTTTTTTTTGTTATTCATTATTGTTTTCTGTTTTGCGGTTAGGGAAAACAAAATTAAACGTAATTTCTTTTTGTAATTAATTCAATATAAAAACTCATGAATTATTTAAGAATAGGAGCCTATTTAGGCACCTATTGACTTAGTTCTTACTTGAAGAAAATCATCAAAAACAAAGACAGAAATTTGTTAAAATTCAAATTTAGGGATAATGGAAATTACTAATTGTAATTTAAGTAGTACTTTCTTGACCTTTTTAAGTAAAATTTGCGCTTACGCAACAAAGTTGAGGTGGTTTTGTTTTTTTGCCTTTAAGGAAATTGAAACAGACAAAATGTTTAGACTCAAGAGAGGTTAGGATGTAGTGTACCATTCTGGAAAGTGAAGTTAATATAAATGAAACTAAACTTAATTTAAAATTACTTAAGCCTTGTGAACACTGGTGCAAAATTGGTTTATCAGTCACATATCGTTTGTGTATTTGACACCTTATTTTCAAAATTTATCTTTCAAATTGTCATTAGTTGTTTTTAGTATTAATTTTTCTTAGTTTTTATTTAAATAAATATTCGGTGTAAGCAGGGCTTTAGTCTACAACTTTTGTAGGTTCATTAGGTCAAAGCTAGGTTTGTCTTTAAAATTAGCTAATATAGTGCCTATTTTACTGTTAACAGGTTTTTTCTTGCTTCGCAGTATCTAAACAGAACAATTGGTGACTGAATAGTCATAAAGTTCGAAAATTTTTACAAATTGGGTTTCTTGATTAGTTTAAAGAATGATCCAAAAAGCAAAAAAAAAAAACATTTCTATTGAGATATTGTAGTTTATAAGATTTTTTGGAATGTGTATTATAAAAACTATCGTTACATCCTTACCAAAATGGGATTGGAAAGGATCATAGTATTATCAATGACGTTTGTATTTTTTAAAAGCATTACTCTTCCAGTTTTCAGTTTAGAACTTACCTCTCTTGAGATCTACATAAAAAGCAGCTGTTTGTCTCTTGTATATACATATCTCTTGTCCAATGCTGTGTAGGTGGCATTTAATAAAAGTGTCGAAAAACTATTCATGCTATATAAAGATAGTTAGGCCTTTTGAATATACAAAATAGGGCCTGAACTAACCTTGTGCAACTGGCTTTAAATTTATTTTCAAACAAGAGATAAAAAAGGAAAACAAAGACGGAGTAAGGTGTACTTCGTAATGAATGGGCGATCAAAAAGTTTTCTATATTAAAATTTTGGCCCAATTGAAAATAATAACTTAACTTTTAAGTTAATATTGAATATTAAAGCTCTTTGCTTTATGGACCTGACATAGGTGACTCTATGTATGGGTGTAATGGAATTATCATAGATTTTCTATTGCGTGAAAATTTTTAAGCATTTTTCTGAAATTTGTCAATTTTCAAGTCGGTGTACACTATAACTCAAAATCTAAAACAAAAATTCTTGTTGTTATTAAACATAAATCACCAAGAAATTCTGTCAAGATTTTTTTTATTATATAATAAAAAATTTGTCGATTATTTTAAGGAAAATCGAATCTTTGAAAGCTGCAGGAAATTAATAACTAAAAAGAATATAGCTTGATAGTGTTAGCTTGAAAAAGTTCTTATCAAAATAAATTCATTTTTGATATTTTTTCTTTGTGGATTGATCTATTGACAAATAAAAGCGTACAACAAAAAGGTACTTTCCTTCGAAGATTCGCTGTCAGTGGTTTATTGATAGAGACTTTACAGTGAAAATTTAATGAAATATAGGTCAAATGTTGTGTAATTATATAATAACTAGGATCGCCCAGTTATTGAAACTTTCAAAAATTCATCGATAAAAACAATATGGTATATATTCTTCGCTTGAATATAAAAAAAAATTGCTCTGTTTCGCCATTATATTGTTGTTGTTTTTTTCTTCCATGCATTTAATATGGAAGAAAGCGTCACTCATTTGGGAGTGATATGTGTAAAATTTTGAAATAATTTTTTCATTCCGCACATCTTGGTGACGTCAACTTTCGAATGAAACCATTTTGTGTAAAATCGGTTAAGTATAAATACCTTAAAAAGGGAATGCATAAAAACGCCTTGCGTATTAGTATATAGATTAATTAAACAAATCACTGCTACTTATAATAACAACAAAAAAAATCTTCAAAATATGCTTATTTTTCACTAAATAGCCAACCACCACCCCATTTCCTCCATTTTTAAGTAGCTTTCTTTAGAGCAAGTACCATTTTTTATTTTTCGTAAATTTAAATTACATAGTAATCAATTTAAAACTTAAGTTCATAATTTAAAAATTAAAACTTGAAAAACCTGAAAATTTATGAAGTTCAGTAATTAGATCACATTTTTTACGAATTTCCTAACCAGTTATATTAAAGTTTAATAATAGAATATAAAAAAAACAAGAATTAATTAAATAAATAATTTTTAATGTAATTAATTATGAAATAAAATTCAAATTTTAGAATTTTTTCTGTTATCATTTTATCCATATGAACTTTGAACAAAAAATATGACATAATTTATTATACTAAACTTTAAGGTTTTTGTTTTATTTTTTTATATATTTTTTGTTGATTTTATTCTAATATTGTCATTGTAATAAAATTTTATATGATTTGATAATAATTTTTCGAATAGTGTATTTTTTTTTTGTCCTATTATTTTGATATTTGTTTTTTTTTACCTATCTTTTACAAAAAACAAAAATAAATAATTAACATTAAATTTAATTGATTACATGAACTTTTTGTTGTTGATGAAAGTAATTAACATAATGTAAAAATGTTTGTCATGAATCTCTTCAATTATTTTCGATGACTTTTTAAAAATTATTTTACTTTATTTAATTCTGTGGTTTTTCTTTTTTGACTATTTGGTTATTTTTTTTTAACTATTTGGTTAATTTTTAAAAATTATACCTTTGTATAGAATAAAATTTTCATTTTACATTTGACAATTTTAAAACGTAATAAATTTTTCTAAAAAATTATTTTTATCTAGATATTCTACGAAAAACTAAAGGTTAAATTTTCCTTAATTTAAAAAAAATTGATATTGTAATTATTTCATTTTAAAATAACTTTTTAACGTTCATTGAACTAATGGTAACAGTAATCATTGCACATTTTAAAATGTTTTTGAGCTAAAAAAAATTTTTTTTACTATTATTCTGTACGCTTTTAAACTTTAATTTAATATTTCTAAAAAATTTATTACATTCAACTTTATTAGGTAAGGATATAAAAAAATATAAAATTTTTACTTATAATTACCCAAAAAATAATTAGAGATAAACATAAAATGACAAGGCAAACATGAAAATTTAAGTATACAAATGAAATAGGTAAATATTATGTTGGAATATGAATTAGGAGCATCAAAGTAAAGTTTAAATGCTTAAATAACCTTCAAATAGCCAAATGTACCTAAATTAAATTCTCTTAAATTTAAAAGCTCAAAATTTCAAAATATGTTGTAGGACATCATTAATTTTACTTTAGCCAAAGAATAATGAATTAAATGATTGCGCCAAAAGGTAACCAACCATTGAAATGGTGCAATCAATTTGACGCAATCTTTGCAATAATATGCTGCAAGATTTAAGCAATTAGGCCAAATGAATTTTGTTAAATCATCTGCTAACAAAAGGTAAATTTTTTATTTTTTATTTGCTTTCTTGAATCATTTAAAAATCATTAAATGAAGCCTAAGTTCAATTGAACCGGTTTCTAATTTTGTTATTTGTTGTTTTATTTTGTTTAGTAAAATCTATGAAAGTTTTTTTTAATAATAATTAAATAAAATAAAGAACAAAAAAATGGGGGTAATTAGTTTAGTTTTAATGTAAATCTCCCAAGATGAAATTTTATGCCACGCGACTATTTAGCTTAAAAACTTGTTTGATCTTGAATAGCTGTCAGCTTATAGAAGTAATTTAATTGTTGTTATTGTTTTTGTTATTGTTTCCATTCAATACTACCAGAAACAACAATTCATCAATTAAGTGAAATTTTTTATAAGATAATTTAAGAAAAAAAACAAAACAACAACAAAAATTCATACAAAAACTACAAAAAGAAGATAAATATCATGCAATAATTTTTGGTTGAATTAATTGAAGTGCAATCAATTATGAGGTCAGGGTCAAATATCAGTGAAATTACCAGAAAGTGATTTCTTTTTGTTAGGGAAAATATCGTCTGAATCAAGTTTTATATTATTTATTGTTTTGTGTTTTGTTTTGTTAAGTTTGCAAAAATTATATCATCGACAATTTGGAAATATTACTTCTTCATTTCTTTGGGAAATTTTAACTTGATTAATGAAATTATATGTTGTTGTTGTTGTTGTGTCTGGTATTAACGGTGTTAACTGAACTTTTTTGTTTTTTTTTTTTTGAGTTTTCATAAAATAATTTCAATGTCTGTAGTTTTTGGTTTTCTTTTTATGAATGATTTAAGATTATAAAATAAAATCAAATTTATTATTATTGTTGATTTTAATATTATAAGAAAAAAATGTTTTTTATTTGATTTAATATAGTAAAATAATTTAATATGATTTAATTACATTTTAAATAATTTTCCTAATATTTATAAAGAAAATTTGATAGTAATAATTTACTTTATAAAATGAAATTTTTACTTGGTTAGGTTAACATAAACAAACAACAACAAAAATAACATAAAAAGAATTTTTTAAAAATAAACTTTTATCTATGATCACATTTTGTTTATTAAGATGTATTACACAGGAATTTACCACAATTTGACCAAAAAAGATTTTTTCTAGATTTTTTTTAAATGGGAAACAGTGAGAAAAAAAACTGATTTTTCGATTTTTTTTTTTAAAACTTCCGCCATTTTTTTCTTTTTTACAATTTTTTCATAAATGTGCTAAATTCCTACGTAAGGAAGCTTTCTTTTTGAGTAATCATTTGGATTTTTTGTTTCAGACTCGCTGATCCTGAGATTAACTGTCCGCCATGGAGCAACTTTTTTTAGAGGCTTCATTTTGGCGCTTCCTGGACGTAACTTTGAAAATTAAAACAAAAAAAAAACAATTTACTGCTAAAATATGCGAAAATATAATAGAAAAAGTTTCACATCATTTTCATATAAAGGAGCTGAGAAAAACAATGTTTAAAATACTCGTGTTTTTAGCATTCTAATTAGGACATGTACCATAATAAATACATTTGAACAATATTATTCAAAATTTTTATTGCAAAATATTTGGAGGTGCCTTGAAAAAAAGTTGTTTTGCGGTGTTCATCATTGCTCATAAGATATTCATCTGATACAAAAAAACATAAAAAGGAAATATTTCTTAAGGTAAGAAAAGCAATTTTTTTCTTTAGATTTTTCAATTTTTGATACCCTTCGGAGACTAAAATTTCTGTTTTCGCTTAAAAAATTGACTTACATTCTTGTTTTTGTAAAATTAATAATTATTTAAAAAACAGAAAAATAAAAACTCCTGTTGATATCTGGTCAAATATGTGAAAAAATACTGTACAAAATTTCAAGACGATTTTGAGTTATTGTGATCACAGACTTCGAAAATAAGAAGTTTTAAGGAAACGCTTTAATAATTAAAGTTTAATAATTTAATCATACTATGTTTGGGCCACATTAATTGCAATTTTAACAATATTGTAAAGTTGCTATTCACAGACTCTAGAAATATTTTTCACATTGACTATAGCAACAGACCCTCAAACCCCTATAACTTTAGTAATTTTGCTCCGATCGTTTTGAAATTCAAACAGAATATTTTTAAGATGTTATACATTAATTCAAACAAAGTTTTAACAATGCAATGCTCTATCATGAAAAGAAGTTTACGATTTCTTAATTCAATTTTCAATAGTTCATTCTGAAATAGGTGAGAATTTAACCACATGATTCTTTTGTATTTTTGTCCACACCTGGAAAGCAGTTAGTTTTTTTTTTGTTAAAACTTTTTCCATCAGATTATATTTTTATACAAGGAGTTTATGTAAGTAAAATTTGAAATAAATACTTTAAATATCAATCACAAACTTCTACAGAACAAAAAGCATGTTAAATAAAATTCTATAATAAATAATTTATGCGTTTCTTTTAAAAAAAATTTCAATGATGCATTTACTCATATATTTTTTTATAAATATCTAGGGTGGGTGATCTCCCCCCTCCTCCCGCTCCCGGTGTTTGCGTGGCCTAGAATACTAATTAAAGTACTACCATTTGTGCCTCATATAAAAAGAAGTATTTAGTACTGGGCACTATGTAGTACTTTCTGATTAGTACATACATATATCATCTATCGTAAATTTGCTTATCTATGATGTTTATTTGAAAAAAATACTTTACATCATATTCACAATCAAACTTAACCTAAATTCGACAGTTAATGAAAACCAAATAAACCTCAAAGGAGAGAGTTCGAAAAATTATTCAAAATCTCACCTCCGTGTTTCCATAAGTTATTTAGTATTTTTTTTGCAAAAGACTAGAAAACTAAATTTAGTTTAGTACATTTGAGAACAATACTAGAGAGTTCCCATACAAATTTCTAAAATTTCAGAATACTAGACTAGTATTTTGGCAACATTTTTTTTAAAATTTTTATACAAGCAGTTACGACAGAAAATATGCTTTGTATAATAGAATAGAAATAGAGAGAGAATGACAGATATGAAATAAAATTTTCGAACGACACTAAATTTTTTTATCAAATAGAAAGTAATTAAAAAGTGAAATGATTTCAATTAAATTTATATTTCTTGTTCCGTATTAGATATCTGAAAATTTCTATTTTCGAAAATTAATACATTGAATTTTAGCACTTTATAAAGTTGAATTTAATCAAATCTACCTTTCTCTTTTGCTATTAATGCAATAGAAAAGTTAGCTATAATTGTAAATTAATGCAGTATATCTGTATGTATGTCAAGTCTGTTCATTGACTTTATATTAGAAAGAAAAACGAAAGACATAGAAAGAAAAAACCGAAATCAAATACTCAAAATCATTTTCAATTTTAATTTGCATCATTTTAACTTGTTTGTGATAATTATTATTGGCTTTTTGTAAAGGAAACTATATAATAAGAGGGCCAAACAAGTTTCTGGTGATATAACCTTCGGTGGCGGATATTTCTTAGTTCAGATTCAAATAAAATAATCATCAGTTTTGGATAAGTTGCAAGGTTGCATTCAGTTAAATCGTTTTTACATTTTTTGTTTGTTTGGTTGTTTCTTTTTTTTTTTGGTTATTTGGTAAACTTATTGTTGTTATAGTTCGTTTTGTTTTTTAATTTTTGGCTTTTTTTTTATAACAATCTAAATGTGCAGTAATATTAGGCACCTTGAGGAATTTTTTTTTGTTTTTTATTATTCAAAATGTTCCTAAAGATCAAATATTCTATTAACCTTGTTGAATATTTTAAAAACTATAAGTTCCGTATTTAATTTGTTCTTATATCATTTTTTTTTAATTTGGTCTTAAATAATATCCTCAATTGATTAAATAATGTCCTTGCAAATTTTTTTGTTTTTTTATTAATATTACTAGTTTGATTTTCAAATTGATTTTTAATAATATGAAAATTCCCGGTTGTATTTTTAAAGAAGTAAATTTTCACGTGATAATTTCTTATCTGAGAAGATTTAATTGAAAAAAAAAAAACGCAAATTAAGTTATTTGAAAAGATTTTTTAAAATTTTCTATATTTTTCACATTAATAGAATTTATTCTGAATATATGAAATTAAATTATTTTTCTTATTTACTTTATTTACATGTCCCAAGAGAAATTTTTATAATTAAATTCAGATTATGGTGTAATTATAAAAAGAAATTGGGTTAAATTAAAATTTCAATTAAATTTTTCCTATTGTTTGTGTTTTTCGCATTAAAACTAGTATTCAGTCTTATTAATTAAAAACGTGTAAACTATGTTAATAAATGATCTTTTTTATATATTAGTACCTATATTTTTTATTTGGGTTAGGTGACTTAAAAATATTCATGATAGTAGAATTTTACTTCTAAAAAGTTCAATAAGCTAGCGTTTTGATTGCTTTTAATCTTAATAGCTTTAGTTGAGTTAAAAGGTTAAAGATTACGATGTGATTAAGAGAATATTATAGTCGAGAAATTTGAAAAAAATTGATTTTTTTGAAAGTTTAAACATGTAGGAATATGTCTTTACGAAGATTTTTCAAAATTGGAATTACTTTTGATGACTTAGCTGTTTTTGCGACATGTCATCTAAACCGGGTTAGCTAGAACAAATCGAACAGAAGATGATGGGGATTCATGGTCTACTTGCGATCGTGTTTCCTTCTAAGGTCTTTCGTACCTTTATATATCACCATAATAAGGTTATATCTTGAAAGCGGTGAATGTTTCCCTTTTTGGCTGATAGTTTTGCGTGATCTAATTCTACCAATAGGGAGTGCAGGATTTGATGTTATGTCGATAGCATAGCAGTTTTAAGCATACATCAAGTAAACGCTTTCATTATCCCAGCGGTTAATTTCCCCTTAAACGCAGACGAGTGAAAAGATTTCACGCATAAAGCATGTGTAAAATGTATGAAATTTTATCACGAAAATATTCTAAGTCCTAAAGACTTAGAAAATATTTGTTAACTCTCAAACTATCTCCTATCTCGCTTTGATATTGTTAGTTCTTTGTTTGCTTTAGGCGCGAGTGATTGTGTTTAATTACATAGTTTTAGTGTTTTGTTTTAATGTGTTCAAAATTGAAATAATAATTTATTTTTAATTAAAAATTGTAATTTTTATGTAATTTATGTATTTAATAAATATATTTATATAAAAAAAATAAGAGTTTGCATTCCCCTATTCTTATTCCTAAACTACATTCATTTTCAGGTAGTCTGACAAAAAAAAAATAAAATATATATACCCCTTTAAATATGCCAGCCTATATATAACACCGATATGCACGCACACACCCAACCGATACGTGAACTTTCTGCGCGTACTTGCCTTTAAGATTTCGCATGTGCGTGGAGTCTATAAATTAACATTGATAAGTGAACACTTGGCTTCATTACTTCACGCATCGAGGGGAAATTAACCGCTGGGATTTTCTAAATATATATATAGTCTAATGTGACACTTGAGAAAAAGTCCTAAATCTAAATAAAATTGAACATTTATTCCTTATTCCTTAAGAAAAGGTATACGTGTATCTTTCACATTTACAAGTTTTTAGTAACAGCTTTTTTTTCCTTTCCTGATACACTCTGCAACGCATGAACCTAACTTACAATTAGTGTAATGTACACATATAGAGCTAATAAAGTGTGGATAAATTTTTTGCTAGTAAAAGCTATGAAAATCTTTGGTTGTGTTTGTAAAGCTGCCCAAGAATCAAGTTTAATATGAGATTCTTCTTATGACTTTGTAATATTTGCTACGTTCGCTCTGCTCTTTATATTTTTTACCTAGGATTATGAAAAGTTGTGAATATTAGAAATACAACAAAAAGACTTCAAGTAGATAATAAGGTAAAAAATTTTATATATAATATTGGATAATAAGTTCTCTAGAGTTTTCTTTTGAAAATCATTTACAGAAAAATATCTGACTTATGCCTGTGACACACATACCTTTTAAGGTAGATTTAGTTAATGTGCATTTAAAAAATTAATATGGAAAGATGGATCTTCTTAAATTGCTATCCTACAAGGCATTAAACAGTTTTACAAAGCAACTGAAAGCATTTTTCTTTATTGTTGCTGTATGCAACCACAATTTAACTATTATAAAAATATAAGACAATGGTTTGATTGCCAAAATACATGAAAAATGATTATTGTTATCAAGTATATAGAGATTAACTTCCTTATTCAATACGAAAGTCTTAACTACGATCTCCTTGTGCTGCTTTGGAGAATTAAGTAAATAAAAGCTATGTTATATCATTTTGAGGATATATTCACAAATATATTTGTAGGGGCTTGAGCTGTGAAATAAAGAAATATAATTTATCCATGAAAATTGAAAATATTTAATTTTTGATTAAGGATAATTCCGAATATTCGAATTCAATTATGGATTGTAAAATGCAAATGAAATTATTTACATCAGAAACTTTTTGCGAAATTTAAAATTAAATAAAAAAACTATTGCTAAAGTTATCAAAATAATAATTAATAATTTTCTACATTACAAAATTTTATAACTTTCTTTCAATTATATCGTAAGAGGTTAAGACTGTGGGGTATCTTTGAGAAATCAATGGATCTTATAGGAAGCAAATTTAACTTAATTTAACGATAGAAAAGTTTTTGGTTGTAATCCTCTTAGCAAACATTTTAATTTTTCATAAATATAAAATATAAATTGTTATTTTTAAAACTTCCTAAAGAGCACATTTTATGAAATATTATCATAACGTGATGTATTTTTAGTTTTTAAAATATTTTCAAATTCTTTTTGTTCTATACCTTCAACTTCTCGTACCATTTTTTTTGCTTTTTGCAATAACCAAATAGCTGTTAAAATAGAAATAGTAGCCAGACATACGCCAGTCAATTTTAAAAACTATGAAAATAAAACAAATCAAAAAGAAAATATTGTATTAAAATAGAATAAAAATTGTTTAAATACCAAAATATAAGTTTCCTTAGAAATCTTCATTTTCAAGCAGCTTTTTTTCTATTTTGATTTATAACTTTGTGAAATTCTTATTTTTAAAATAAAAATATTTTTGAAACTATTAAAATTAAATATAAAATACTTGTATGACATTTTATTTAGCTTTACGTTAAATTTATTAAATGTCAGATAAATAAAAAATTTTCATGTCACATGACCTTTGAAATATTTTTTGGTTATATCCTAAATTAATTAGACAGCAAATTTAGTATTGATAAACTTGAAAACTGGAAAGGATCAATGAGAAATTTATTATTTTACATGAAATTTGGCAATGTGTGATAAATTTTTTGGTTGAAATCCACTTGGTAAACATTTTATTTAATTTTTTATAAATATCAAATATAAATTGTTAGTTCTAAAACTTCCTAAAGAGGACACTTAATAAAATATTATCATAGCGTGATGTATTTTTAGTTTTTAAAATATTTTCAAATTCTTTTTGTTCTACACCTCCACCCTCCATTTTTTGCTTGCTTTTGCCAATAACCAAGTAGCTGTTAAAACAGAAGCAGTAAGCAGACATATGCCAACCAATTTTAAAAACTATAAAAATAAAACAAATCAAAAAGAAAATATTGTATTAAAATAGAATAAAAAAATTTTTAAATACCACAATATAAGCTTCCTTAGAAATTTTCATTTTTAAGAAACCTTTTTTCTATTTTGATTTATAATTTTATGAAAATCTTATTTTTAAAATAACGATATTTTTGAAAGCATTAAAATTAAGTGTAAAATATTTATATGACATTATTTTGATTTAGCTTTACGTTAAATTTATTAAATGTCAGATAAATAAAAATTTTCATGTCACATGACCTTTGAAATATTTTTTGTTTTATTCTAATTTAATTAGACAGAAAATTTAGTATTAATAAACTTTAAAACTGGAAAGGATCAATGAGAAATTTATTTATTTACTCAAATAAATAGTTTTATATTGAATAAATATATTATTTTGAATGAAAAGATCTCTAGGAATCTTGTTTAAAGTGTCCAGTGTCATTTTCAATTGATGTCCTTTTTCATTACTTACCAATTTGATAGTTCTTATTCTTATATTTATTGGGGTTTTGTTTGAGAGAAATGGCTGCCCTTTTTGTTTCTTGGATAGCTTCATGAAAGTACTAGAAGCTCTATAGGGCGAGTATCTCACTTTTTTCTTCTTCGTATTAGACTGTTTAATGGGATATAAATCCTTAGTATACAGCTTTCGTTTCTTTTTTGGTAGTGTTTTTCCAAGAAATCAAAAATGATTTTGATTTCTGCTTTATTTTAAGGACATTTAATTAAGTTATTCTCTCTTCCCTATAAGGTCTGTCATTATTGTCATTATTAATCCCAATTGCCTAGCTTTGCTTAAGATGATATATTTCAATTGACAATTTTTTATCATATCTGGTGTTATAAAATTGTTACTTTTCGTTTACTTGGATGATATCAGTAGCTTAGAACCAAAAACAAAAAAAAAAAAAAAAATTAAAGTTTTTGTAAGGTTCTGAAAATTCGTAGACTTTGCATACTTTAATTGGAAGTTTTTGACAGAATTTACCAAAAATTTTAGCTTAAAACAAAGCACAATGTAAGTAAGAATATTTTTCAATACAGTTTTCAAGCTTTACAAATTTTTGAAGAAAAAATAAAATAACTTTAAAGCCATGCCTAAGCTAGAGTCTTTTTTTTGGGTATTTTGTATAAAAAAATTTCTTAAAATGTCAAAATTTATTAGAAATATTTTGTTTTTAGTATCTTTGGTTATTTGGAGTAATTTTTGGTTTGTTAATTCTAACTGGGCTAATATTTATTTTAGGGATATCTTCAAAAACTTCTTCAATTTTCAAGGATATAGGAGATATAACTGTTGGACGTTCTTTTTAAAAATATTTCAAAACTAAACAATGAAAAATTACGTTAAAATTATTTTTGATTTTTTAAGATTACTTCGTTTTTGTTATTATGTTGGTATGTTTGACAGATTTTTGAAATATTATATTTAATTTCTATTTTTTTCTTAAGTATTTTTCGTACCAATGGCAGAAGGTACTAATTATCGTGTTATTTGGGTAGGAAAATTAAAATACTATATACGATATAAGACTATATATATATATATATATATTTTTAGTGTTAAATTTTTTTGTTTTTGTTTTCAGTGTCTTCGAATATTTGGAATATTACTTGGTTTAGGTGCAATTATTTTGATTATGTTTCTTACTCAGAAATCATCGGAAATTGATGTAACGAGAACCTTTAATCGTCGGTTAAATTTAATGAAAAGACTAGATCCGAATTCCAGTGTAAATAGCACAAAATTATAAATAATTTTTTTAAAATTTCAATTAATTTTATTGTAATTTATGATTCAATTCAATTCAAAATTTATTTTAACTGTAATTAATATATGTGGTATATATAAGCTGTCAACTATTTTAATTCTTTCATTTAAAATTTTGAAAAAATTTCTGAAATAATATTTATTTATGAATTGAATTCAATTTTTAATGTTTTTAATTATGTTATGAGGATCATATTATCGTGTATATCTTACTCGCCACGCTCCACGCATCGAAAAGTTAAGTTGGAAAGATGTCCTAGCTTTCGTAAGACTTATTTAGTAATGTTGGTTTTTGAAGTAACTTTGCGGTCAAGTTTTTACTTCTGTATATTTTACAATAGCAAATGAACAAAAAAAAGGATTTCTTAGTTCTTTATATTTTATAATACGAAATTATCTAATTTGTAAAATAATCGAAGAGTTAGGGCTGGTAAACCTGCCTAATAAGTCAATTTAATATAGCACTTATTTAGTTCTTTTGTTTTTGGTATTATTGTCCCCCAGTATAACAATGCCAACTTCAACACTGCTTCGAGATTAGATGAAAAACTAAAGCCGTTTGATAACTAAGTCTTATAATATTTTGGCATCCAACAATTTTTTATTCTTTTTATCTGAAAGGAATAAAGATTTAAGGTAATTAGCTGATGAAAATTTACGCTAGATTTGAAAGTAACTTTAAGTTTAACCAATGTAATTAGGTCAATGTTTTAAATGACTTGTGACATGATAAATTGTCTTTGTAAAACAAGATTTTACCTTCAAATGGGGTTGTTTTCTAAAAGTTTTTCTTGCAATAAATCTAATAATGTAATGTTAGAGTCAGTGTTGTTTTTTCTCTTTTTTTTAATGTATTCGACGAATAAAACACCTTAAAAATCCTTAAATAGAAACACCATAACATTTTCTGCTGACTGTTTTGTTTTTATTTGCTTCAGAAGGCTTCCATGGACTGCTCTCAAATTAGCCGACTGCCAATTGTGGTATATTTTTGTTGCATCAATATAAAAAATTTTTTTTTAATTACTTTGCCCTAAGCTATTAAAGCGATGCACTTTTTGGACAACTCTGAGCAAATGTGATACTTACAACAGCTTTATCATGGGAAAACGTCAAACTTCGTCAAATATTCAAATATAATTGTTTGATTTTTACATTGGAAAACAGTAATACTATATAAATTATGATATAGACGTCAATGGTTATAAAAGTTGCAATAAATTTTCTTTTTTGTTGATAATTATCGGTACAAGTCAATAGCATAAATTAAGCAAAAACTAAAAATTTAAAATTCTCATAGGTTATTTATACATTTATTAAACAGCTGTCAAATTTGAATCCACTAAATATCTCCAAATTATTTACATATAAATTTTATTTCTAGTTACATTAATTAATTAAAAAATATTAATAATAATATTTTATATATAAAAGTTTTCATTTTGTTCAGCTTTTTTATAAAAGGCTCTACTATAGGCACCTGGAGCCGGATTACCGACTAATCCAAAACAACCACGACGATACATATAAATCGATGCAAATGTAAGTGTTATGCCAACAATTAGACCCAATACCATTCCAATTAAAATTGCTGAATCACGTTGTGGCCGATTACCATAACGATCAGGAAATCTAAGTGCTCTTTTATTTGTATAAATATCTTCAAATTTTTGATTGAAATGATCACCAGGCCCACATATTAATTCCTTTTGTAAAGATGGAGTTTTTTCACGAATTTCTGGATATAAAATATGAAGTAAAAATTCATTTTCTGCATTACATTTCCATGGATTTTTTCGGATATCAATAACATCAACTTTATCCCAACGAGCTATAAAAATAAATAGAAAAACTTAATTATATTCAAAAATATGACGTAGAAGTCTTAGATTAGTTTCTGTAAAGCAAGAATAGTTATAATTTAAATAAAGCCAGGTATAAACTATGTTTAATGCGATCTTATATTTTAATACATAGCAACAATAAATAAAATAATTGACTGTTAAGATTTTCATTAAAACTAAAGAAGAAATATGTGTTATGTTTTTTTCAAACTTACCCAGCAATGTTTTATTTAAAACTGTTAAATTATTGTTGTGTATATAGATCTAGAAGAAGAAAAAAATATCAAAATAAATTTTTGTTTATAAGTGAGGTTAAATAATAATTCTAAATTGAACCTTTTTGATTGGTGGATAATCATCTTCAACATCATCCTTGTGAGGTCGACTTAGGGCATTCGGATGAATAAATGACAAATGTGGACTATTGCTAAGTTTTAAGACTTCCAAATCTAATAGAAATAAAATTTATGTATATAGTTTCTGTTTTTATAAGGAGTTTATGTATGCGGGGGGGAAATCACAAAAATACTAAGCAGGAAAAAGCTACATAGCTTAGGGGCACACATATTTGCTAAAGTCAACAGTAAATTACACAAAAACCTTCAATTGATAGACATCTTTAAAAATATAAAAGAAAATAATAAAATACAATTATTTTTAAGACTAAAGAAATTGTCAGCAAATTTAAAACTTAATAAATCCTACATATCTACATACTTAAATTAAAGTATTCTTAAGCGTTTGAAAGTCAAAACAAAACTGTCTAGTATTTTATGTCACTAGAGCCTAAAGATATCTAAAAATTCAACCAAAATTTAAATATCTAAATAACTTTAAAGCCAAGTAGGCCTTCCATAAAAATCAACAAAATTGTTTAAATCTTCCTTTGAATAAATAATATCGAAATTTACTGTTTCTATTACAAAATGTTATTATTTTAAAGGAAACAATTTCTGTAATTTTCTTTTTACTTACTCTCAAGTCCACTTAGTGCTCTTTTTCCAATTGCAATTAGTACTGGCATATAACACATACTCAAAGTTTTTAAACTTTGCATTTTAGGGAAAACACTGAAAAAATAAAAGAAAAAAAAAAAATAGGTTAAATATTACGAAATTTGCCTCTTTTGTAATGTTTTATGACATACTTTTCACCACCAAGCATTTCAATATAATTTTCATCTAAATATAATTCCTTTAAATTGTTTGTCAGTCCTAACGTGTTAGGTATTGATGTTAAAAAATTTCCTGTTAAATTTAATACTTCTAAATCTCTAGGACTATGAAATATATAATCAGGTAAAGATGTTAGTTCCATGAAACTTAAATCCAAAGACTAAAAATAAAAATACCATTTTTTATTTAATATGAAAAAAGAAAAATTATTTACTATAAAATTTACAAACCTTTAAATTAATTACATTTGAGATGGCTATTGTTGAAACATGATCCAATATTTTAAAATTGTTTTTTGAAAGTGAAAGTATTTCTAAATTTGGAAAATGTTCAAATAAATCTTGATGAATTGAATGAAGTTGATTCATTCCTAAATTTAATTCACGTAAATTTTCCATTGGTAAATATTCAGTTGGATTATATTTACTAGCAAAAACTTTAGGTTGAAGTATTTTTGTTGTTAATTTGTTATCATATAAATCCAAAATCTCTAAATTTGTTAACTCTTTGAAAGCTTCATTTTCAATACTTTCAATTAAATTGTTACGTAAAATTAATCTTTTTATTGATAGTTTTGGTAATACAGGAATATATTTGATATTATTTCTTTCTAAACGTAATTCCTCAAATTTTATTCCATTTTCTTCAATTAATTTAAATTCGTCTGTTGTAAACCATTTAAAATTACGAATTTTCGAACAATTTAGCAATTTGGTTTTATTATTACAGACACATTTTTGGCAGATTGCTTCTAAATTTTTACTAACAATTGATTCAGTTGTTGTCTAAAAAAAAACATTTAGCATAGTTTTAGACATTTTAAAATAAAATTTATTTGATATTACCGAATTTTGTGCTAAAGTTGTGTGAAAAATTAGCACAATTGCAATCACCAGCAACAAAAATCTGTCCATCTTGAAGAAATATTTTTTTCATTAGCTTTTTTTGATTAAAAAATTTTAGTATATATTTCATTGTTAACATAAAATTGTTCAAATTCTGAAAAATTTTAGGTATTTCACATAATTGATAATTGGAAAATTATGTTATGAAAATCATGTATAAATTAAGGCATGAATTATGATAAAAAACTATCCTTAAAGCCATTTTGCTTCTGAACTTGTTTGTATACAAGAAAATAAAGGGATAGACAGGGAAATAAGGAACACTCTGAAGGTTAATTTACTCTTAAAATGGTATGCCTGACTTTAGTCAAAGCTCGAGTCACGTCTCAAAACTAGAACTATATCAACATCTTCTAACATAGTAGTCACACAGGCGCTAGTGATATTTTCGTACACTTGGCCATCCCTTTTTTTCAGTTAATATATAAAATACAATTTTCGGATTCTTTTGGTACCGATTTGAAACTTTCGAAAGTGAAATACAGCTTCACATGAACTTTTTTTTTTGTAGCAAGATCAAATTTTTAGTTAGTTCGAAAGTGTTCCTTCCTCATTTTATAAATTACATATTATAATTTATTTGTAAACAGTTAAAAAAGTAATTATTAAATAAAATCAGAATTTGTTTTAAATTTAAAAAACTAGCGAGAAAAATAGGTTTTAGTTAGCTATTTCCGCTCATAAAAATGGAAAATCACAAAATTTTTTTAAATTAAACTCTAAAAGTGTTTAAAGTTTAACACAGGATTACTGTATATTATTGGTTTCGATGATGACGGTTATTTTCGGTTTAATTTTTTGGTGAACAATTAAAATATACATTACTTGAAGCAATTTTGTTGTAAATGTCACAACGTCATGGTTCAAACGAAATTTGTTAATAGGAAATTTCTAAAAGTTTCTATAATGGCTTAATTCTCAATAGAATTATTTATCATCAATCATTTTCTGCATATAAACATATAAAATCCAACTTTGACAGTAAAGTTTGATTTATTTCAGAAAATGGAGCAGACAATTAGCTTTTTTGAGGCTTTTTGGAAGCCTAGAAGAAGTTTTTGGTCAATGCTAAAGATAAAACCATTTAAAAGCCAACACTGAAACTGAACTTTAGATTGTAATTTAGGTTTAATTTTATTATGATGCTATTTACAATAAAAAATAAGAAGTAATTTCACAAAATTAATTTAAAAATTGTCCAATTATCTACCCTTGAAGCCTGATAAAATCAGAAAACTTTTTCGGTTTGATTTTCAGTTATCGTTGTGAAAAATGAACTTGTATGGTTTTTTACTTTAAGTATAAAATTATTAACTAAATTATACTTATAAGAATTGTTAGAGTAAAAGATTCATCCCCGCGTTCGAGATCTCAGTTACAAACTGAGAGAAAGCAATCGTTCAAACAAACAGCCAAATAGTGTAGAAATAAATTATTATTTATAAAATTTTGCACATCTAATGCAAAATTATATTGAACTACTTCTATCTTAAAATATAAATTTTTCGAAGACGCACGTACACCAATATTCAATTCGAGGCACACCCTAAGAAAATAAAAGTAATAAAAGTACTGGTAACACTATTTTTATGAAGACAGGAAGGAAAAACGTATAAAAAAATATTTTTTTAAATAAATATATTGAAATGTTTTGAATGTTATCAAGTAACGATAAAATTCACCATTTTGTCATGTGGCATGATAAAACAAATATGACGTTGGGTGGAAGTATTTCATATGAATTAAAAAACTTCAAATGAATTGGTAAAGTAGTTTTTGAATGCTGGTGATCACGAATCGATAAAATGTGGTCCTGAGAAAAACGGGCTTAAAGTTTAAAACTCTGAAAAATGTACAAGATGTGGGGAGACTTAATGTATTTAATTCCTTTTCCTTTTTTAAATTAGTGTATAACATTTTAAAAATAATTGTGTTGAAGTTGATTGGAGAAAAATTGCCAAACTTATGCTCATTTGAGCGTTCGTTGCTCAATAGTAGTCTTCTATACCTACTTGAAAAATTTATTTTTTCATTTTTTCATAGGAACATTTTTTGAGGTAACGCTTTTTATATTTTCGTCAACCCTCTTTTCATTCGTGTACGTTAATAGAGTAGATGAGCAAACAACGCACGATATTAAAGAAGAAAGAGTTTTCCGTAGAGAAGAGCAAAAAGATGCTTTAGATCTCCTAGCTGAAAGCACTTTTCCCTATGGACCAATGAGTGATCTGTTATTTAGTTTCTTTCATAATATTTTAGTAAGCGAAACTTTAAAGTATTTTTTGAACCTTGTTATTCTCAAAGATAACCGTGCGGAGTGATTAAAATTTTTACTTAATTAACTTTTATCATTTCAATATTTTTTCAAAGTTTAGTATTTTCATTTTGAATTCTATTTTATTTAAATGAAATAAAATATTTCTAATAAACGACCTTTTCTATATATACAACAAAATTTTGTGGCATGAACTACGCAATAATTTTTTGTAAGAGTAAAATTAATTTATTGTTTAATACGGTACCCACTCACTATTGAAATTTATAAGTTATATGGTCAGCCGGTGGTATTATCAATGAAGAATGATAAAATATAATTTAATATTGATAAATTGTCAAAAATCAATGATTTCGATAAGATTGAATTTCGCTAAATATATGCTGTCAACTTAGTCACAATAATTTCAAGTTGTTGTTCCTAAAAAATTTGTTTTTTTATTTATTTTTGTTTAATTTTTAACTGAATTTCAGGCAGAGCAAATT
This sequence comes from Acrocera orbiculus, assembly GCA_947359355.1. Classification (NCBI taxonomy): domain Eukaryota; kingdom Metazoa; phylum Arthropoda; class Insecta; order Diptera; family Acroceridae; genus Acrocera; species Acrocera orbiculus. Next base: position 8,925,330 of record OX375758.1, read on the forward strand.
TTTATCCAATATGGTTAGAAAAACAAAAAATATCAACAATTATGATAGTTGTTGTTTTCTTTAAATTCAAATTTCCTTTGGACATATGTAATTCATTAGTAAATAATTTTTTTGAAACTTGGTCAAGAGTTTCTATGATTTCACCTTTAAAAGATAAGATATAAAAATTTATTTGAAATTGTTCTTCAATTAAATTCTAGGAAATAATATTTTTATTAAATCATTTTCTGGAAGATTTTTATTGAAATTTAATAATAAAATTAGTAAATTTAGCAAATTTTATTTAAATATTTGAAATAGAATCAAATAAGAAAAAACTTACTTTAATAAAAGTTTCACTTAGCTATTTTGAATAAATAAAAAACTTTTATCACAGTTTATTTAAAAAGTTTTAATTGATAAAAGTCTAAGAAATTCTTTACAAGTTTAATGTTGGACTACGTTTTAAGCACTGTTCTTCATTATTTTTACATTATTAATTAATGATAATGATTAATATGACCTCTTATCATTATTATTAAATTCTTTTTTACTTTTTCGATTTAAAAATGTGTGACTATAAGCTTTGGCGGTATATTTTAGTACTTAAACTCAAATAAGAAGACACCTATTGAACAAGTTTTATCATTCATAATCTTGATTTCAGTTTTCTTGATATCTTATCTTTGAGCATTGGTTTTAGTGCTGCCAGCAATACTTTGGGAGCATTTTTACATGATATTTTTATTATTTAATATTTTTATTTTAGTTTACATTCCATTATAAGCAATTTTATGTAATGATCTATGGTCCAGTCTACATAAAAACAATAGAGGAGAAATTTGGATGTTAAAGAGATAGCAAATATTCTAAAATGATTTTTCATTTTGTTTTGTTCTAGATAAATATTGTAGTTCAATAAACCGTGTCAAAATTTTAAGTCAATCAGAGAAAATCAAGGTAGTTTTTGGTATTTAATGTGTTCGTTGTTTCAGGCTGATTTTCGATAGCGAGTTGGGAAAAAGGAAGAGGATTACTTAGAGGTTTTATAGTATAAAAAATAGCTAATTTGGAAAATTTCACCGAAATTAATGAGTGCACTTAACACTTTCGTTGCTAGGGCTTCAGGATAAAAACTGCCACCACAACCCAAATGTTTTTCTTACCAGACCAAAAACATCTTTAATTTATTTTTTGGTTTGTATGACATTATACTTGTATGTGCCGTACGATTAACAATTATTATAAATTGACAGTGAACATCTGTCTGTCACATACTTGTGACACCGTGCCTAGCAAAGAAAATCGGGTTGACGCTGTTAGCGATAGGATTAAAATATTATAGAGATTGATCTGTACTTTATGCCATCGATGACTTTGGATATTTAAAGGAAATTAAATTTTCTCTGGGTATAAAATTTGGTTATGACTTGAAAAAAGGAATATTAAAATTAGGCCAAAAGCAGTATTTCCTGATAATATTGAAGAGATTCAACATAACCCATTGTAAGGAGTCTAATACTCTGATGGAAAAATGCTTAAAGCTGAAGGCAGGAATTGATGGATAGATGACAGAGAACTCTTATAGAGAACTAATAGTTATTTTAATGTACGAAATGCTAGGAACTAGACCTGATTTGTGTATTGCTGTGAATTACTTTAGCCAGTTCCAAACTAAACACTGGTCTCATTTAGAATGAGCTTCGAGATATATAAAACAAACTATTGATGCCAGATTAATTTTTAAACTTAATATTTATGATCTAAATTTTATTTTTTATGCCGATTCTGATTGAGCAAATGAAAATAACAATAGGAAGTCGAAATTCATATTATTTAGGTGTCATGAATAACAAGAAAGCAATGATGTGTTACGCTCGTATTAACTGAGTATTTCGTTCTAGCAGAGGTCTCTCGGGAAGCATTATGGCTGAAACAATTGATAAAGGAAGTGACAACTTGGAATTTTTCCTTATTAGCTATATTTGGGGACAATTAAGGCTTAGATGGATAAAAAATTTAGGTTTGGAGTTACATTTCATTAGAAAACTTGTGCGAGACTAAGGGATAAGGGAAGCATCAATTTGATAAGCTGCGAAAACTGATGGGAGTTGACATTGAAGGAGAGTGTTTGATTTTATATGCCAATTGTGAGCCATATTATTTTATATGTTGAAGTGAATCAAACTTCACTTCACTGTTACATCTTTTGACTTATAAACAGATAAAACATACGCGTATGGACCACTTGTGGTACACGCCATCCTCAACGTGTTAAATAAGTGCTATCTAACCTTATTTCGTTAAATTTTTTATATTTAATTGAATATTTTCAATTAAAAGTAAAGTAAAATTCAGGATCACATAGCATAATTTTATCCTTGATACTCAAAAGTTAAAAAAAGAAAAATACTCTGCTACAGGACTTTAATCATTATCATTATTTTGTCATAAATTTTTAATAAAAACAAATTAAAATTTTTATATCTAAAAGTATAAATTTATTAATTTTGACAGGCAAATAAAATAATATTTTGCATTATTTCTATGAACATTTTTAATAAATCAAAATGTCATCATTTTAAATACTTATAAAATGTTTCTAATATTAAAGTATGTGACAAATATCAAATATTCAAAAGAAGAAAACAAAAAAAAAAACTTGAAAATATGAAAAATGATTGTCAAAGGAAAACATAGCTAACTACTACCCCACAAGTGGACATCTGTCCACAGTCTCTGTAATTATCTGTGAGAAAATATCTTCCATAATAAAATAAGTTGAATTAACTCAATCCTCAATTTGGACACTCTAAGAACATTTTCAATGACAGATGTTCTATCTTATGTCAGTTTTAATGAGTTCTATGCTCTATGGTTACAAAATTATATATATCGTTTGCCATTAAAACGTAACATGAAATTTTTATTTTATTCAAAAACTTATTTTTTTTTTTTAAATCAAAATTAAAAAAAATTAATTTAGATAATTTAATTTTGTGAGTGTTGCAAGAATTTTTTTTTATATAAATTGCATCTTTCAAAATTCTTGTCAGTCTTTTCATAGGATTAAAGGAAAAATTGAAAAATTTTCATTTCAACAAAAATCTGACAAAAAAAAATTAAATAAATTACTTTGTTTAAAATTTTGTTTTTATTTTTTTTGTTTGTATTTTTCAATTTTGTTTGAATGAAACAAACTTAGAAGAATATTGGTAGTGATGGGTAAACATAAAAATACCAAAATGACAGGGTTATAGGATTGTTGTTGTTGTTGTTGTTATTTTTAAAATTTTTATTTTTCTTGTTCTGTTTGTTGTATGTGTACAAAAAACTTTAATTGGAACGGTGTCGACAGATGTTACTGGATGTCGATTTGTTTTTCGATTTGTGCTGACACCTCTGATGGATTCTAAAACTGACAGAAAAATCAAAATGAAAAAACCACACACACACACACACTAAGAAAAAAATTCGAGTACAAACAACAATAGTTTTAGTCAGTTAGGTGAAAATTAGCTTTTCTTGATGTTTGGGGCACATATCATTAATGTGAAAGGTTGTCATGTTGTGATTAAATAAAAAAATTTATGTGAAATGTTTTAAGTGTTCATTCATAGGATTTTTTAAATACTAGCATTAAAGGAAAAAGAAAAGAGTTTTAAAATGACAATTTGAAGATAATAAATATTCTATGGGCTTAAAGAATTCAAAGAATTTTGGTTATGTACTTAAATTTTCTTTGAAGTTACTAAATTTTTGTGGTAATAAAAAGATTCTATTTTTTAAATGAAATTTATTTTTATTTAAGTGAAATTTCAATTTCTTATTAGTTTAGTATAAAAATTTAGTTAAAGGAAAATTTTTATTTTAAGCAAACATTAATTTAATAATAATTAACTTTTTAGCAAAATATTAAAGACAAAATTTTAATTGCTTAAATATAATTTTATATTGTATGAAAATTTAATAACAAATTTAAATAAACGAGAAGTATTTGGGTTGAATTTAATTTGAAACAAATTTTCGGTTAAGCCAGGCCATTAAGATTTAAAGATAAAGATGAATACATCAAAGTATCTCTTGATGTAGAACTTGATTGTTTTAGTAAAAATGCTATAACTCCTCGTTATTAGATTAAGTTTACATAATTTTCAAAAGCCACAAGTAATCTTAGGGTATTTTACCTGAAGCAATGCCTTTAGACCAATTAGGGAATCTTTAGTAAATATCTATATACTTATATATACGATTTGGATTTCTGATAGTTTATCTAAATAATCTAAACAAACACATAAATGTTGGATTAAATATGTATGATTAAAATTGCCGACGGCAAAATTGTTATAACTCAGCTAACAAAATATTGTCAATAATATAGTTTAGCCAAAAATTCGAATACTTGGTTGGTAAACGGATGCTTAAATAATAATGCTCAGATATTTTCTTTCAAAGTACAATGTAGTTTTTTTTTGAACGCTTCCACTGTTTGAGGCTTATACAGTGTATTAGTGTTCCGCCCGAAAAAAAAAACATTTCTTTATTGGCAATATTCTGTATTAGAACATATGATGGAAGTTTTAAAATATATGTCATAAAAGTAAACATTAAATTATTTAATTGCACTAAAATAATATTTTAAACATGTGTAAGTTAATTAATTAAATAGCTAAAAGACAAAAAAAAAACATATTTTAAAACACAATAAATAAAAGAATTTTTGATTTCATTTTGTTGGAGAACTTGTAAATTCACAATTGATGCTCAAATTTTCCCTTATAGAGGCTTTTAAAGGTGTCAACATATGCTAAATACACGTGTATTACACGATTCTGCGTACACCTCTCCATTCTTCATTTTTTCCGTGTTTTTAATACTGTGTATAAGCGTCAATAGGGGATATTAAGTTTGTGATATCTCCATCATAGCTTGCAAATGGATTCCTAAAATTAAATCTACCATATTAAATCTTTTTGTTAAAGTATTAAAAGCGATTTAATAACTTGTATCAGTAGCGTACAAATTTTTTAGTAATAAAGTTACATACTTCATTTTTCAATGACATTTTTAAGTATTGGAATTTCGATATGTAGTTTTTAACACTGAATACAAATAAATTGTACAAAAACTACCAATCTTGGTGTTTGCTCTTGAAAATTAGTATCTTAGCTATTCACAATTTAACTTTTGATTGTGTATTCATAGGGAAATTATTGTTGATGACGATGATAGCAAATTATTTCCACATTTCAGATAAAATTTCATAGTGCTCACTTAACTTGAAGATTACTTAATTGCCAGATAATTTTAGGATGAGTTAAAAGTACAAGCTGTAAGTGGAACTGACTTGAATATGGAAAAGAATTTTTGTTTTTCAGTTTATTATTTATTTATACGTTTATTTTAAATTATAGTAATAAAATATATGATTTTTATGCATTTCTATTTTATTTAGCTTGTAATCTTGCATTTTACCTAGCTCCTCTTCTCACATTCTAGCTAGCATTTTCCTTACAACTCTTTTACCCTAAATACATTCTAAAATTTACTGATGATTAATTAAGCTTCAGGTTAACTGAAAATTTTGGAACTGCGAATATTTGTACTTCTTTGTCGTTGAGCTTCTCCGTCCAGTGATTCTATTTTGGAGTGAATTTTCAATTCTTCATCACTTATATAATTTTTTATACCTACCTATATTGAAATAAAACAGAATATTATTCAGTATAATTCAACATTATATTGAATCGTTTAATTTCACCAATAAGTGATTTTGAGAAGGAGAAAAAATATACTCGCATATTTATTTTTTTATGTTTAGTTACAAATTTGATACTCGCTATTTACTATCCATCGCTTTTAATGGGAACCATCATTGTAGACCCCCCAAATAGCATTTTTTAAACATTTGTTCATTCATAGAATGAAAAGTAAAAAAGAAAATCTATTTATACATAGTATATTATTAGGCATATATTGAGAGACAAGAAAAAAATTATTCTTTGAAAATATTTGCAAAATGGCAGCTTAGATTTATTTTCTCAAGGTAGATCACCTTTGAGGTACTCACAATTTACTAGAACTGATGAGAATATCAATCTAGGAAAATCTATAAATATTTTTTGTTAATTTACTTAAATATAAGTAGAAAAACATTCAAAAAACCCCAATTAAAAATAATTTAAATTTTTGATGAAAAACAGGACAGCTCTTTTTTTTTAAGAAAAACTTTAACTCTGATAAAATGAGATGCTTTTAGATTTATATAAACTAATTATGCAATACTTATCAATCGTGGAAGCTCCGGAAGCTGGAACTGCAATAGAAACCGTTTAGAGCAGATTGTTAAAATTATTTTTGATTATCGTGGGTTTCAACATGAAGGCTAGACTAAAAAGTTTAAATGGTAACTAATACGAAATCCCAGCTTGAAATCCTATAACTAAACTTTAACACGAAATTCCAATACAAAAGTGTAATAGTTTCTTATTATTGTTAAGTGTTTTGTTTTCTCCTTTTTCTTTTGGTTAATTATTGTTTTTAGTTGTTAATTGTATTTTATTATTGTTGTTTGTGTTTTTTTATTCTAAATTTTGTATTATTTGTTTATTGCTATTTTTAGCTGTTAATTCAAAGCAAGGTGCTGAAGAGTAAGATTTAAAGAACTTCCTTCCTAACGTAGGGTATTCATAGACATTTCATTTACTTTTTTTTTGAGTTCTTTACTGAAAAATAAATAAAGTATTGATGTGTTCTCAATAAATACATTAATTAATCTTAATTTTTAAATAAAAAAAAATATCGATACTTTTGGCATTGATGTACCACTTTTACAAATATCGATGCTTTAAAATGGATGCTTCCATGAGCGCGGTATTGACATCCTTATTCAAAGCAAAACTTAGAGCTGTTCAAGATTAGCCCATCCTTAATAGTAAGTGAAATATAAGCTTCTCATTACAACTTGTAGTGGAGGTGATTGGCTATGGCAGAGGTCCGCAAACCGCGGCTCGCGAGCCACATGCGGCTCTTTCGTCTCTTAAGTTTGGCTCTTCTACAAAATATCATTGCCATGTGGATACTTAAAGTGTGGTTAAAAGTTCGTAGCTCATGTGTAAAAGTCAGTTTTCTTGACTTCAGATTTTTTTTGGACTTGCTAAATAGGAAATATAGTGTTGTGTAACAAAAATTAGCTTCTTGTGCTTATTTTTTTTCTATTAGTGTTACATTTTTCATCTATATTTCTTCCTGTCTTTTTATTCATTTAAAAAGTTTTTGTAATAAAATTCAATACTTTCAATTAACCAAACAACAAACATTGCGTTAACTGCAGGAAATTTATTTTTCGTAACACATGAATTGTTGTTGTTTTCATCCTATGAAAGCACTGGATATTTATACATAAAATGTCAAAACAAATATACACGACAGAATTACTGAAGAACAAAAGGTTTGCCCGACATGTACGTTATGAAAAAAGTTGCTTGTTCAATAATAAATAAAAAAAAATTGGAATGACCAAAAAAAAAGAAAAGGCACAATAAGTATAAATAACGAAAGTGGAGGAAAGAGTCGAAAGATTTCGATCTCAGTGAACGTACGTCAATTAGTTTACCTTAAATAAATTTATAAAAATCTATCTTCTAATATAATGTAGCTTAAGTTGAAATAATTTGGATCAGAACAAAGTTCAGTGATTTTTTGACATTTGGTTCTCTTGGCTAATGAATTTTCCGACCCTTGGGCTATGGAGTGAAGAGAAGCCAATAAAATTCAACCAAAACTTCCACAAATGCAAGAGACAACTAGTAAAGTTGTGACTTCTGTATGCCGGGATGCTCAGAGTATTTATATTTCATTTTGCTCAGGAAGTAAGGACATAGTTATTAAAGTATTCTGTTATTGCTGACTTTGAAAAAACAAAATACGCAAAACAGACTTTTTATGAAGAAGAAAAATGAATGAGAAAAATGTTGCTACCCTAAATACGGTATTGGATAAAATATTGGTGAAAATTATAATCAAATGAGTTGAACTTCAATTTGATGAAGTGGGATTCTTTTTCGGTGAGAAGTTAGCGTGAGAATGAAACAGTCAGATTTTGACATATGACATAAAATACAATTTTCTCAATCTCACGCTGACTTTTCATCAAGAAAGAATCTCATGTCTGGTAGGATATATTCAAATTTAAAATCCTGGATGCCTAAATATTTACATAATTTTTAGTAATTTTTCATGATTGCTGGCATGGCGGGATTTCCATATCATTTTAATTACATTTAAATTCATTCAAGGCACACTCCCTTGAGTGGCTGACTTTTCACCGAGACAGAATCCCACTTCTGTTGCATCCAAAATTTTCAACCCACAGTCAATTCGCTTATCTTAAAAAATACTTGAATTTGGGTTAAATTTGTCAAAGCCAAAGCCAAAGAACTCATCACCAAATATGAGGGCAATTCAAAGCTATACTCAGGGCTATATTCAAAGGTATAGAAAATTAATAAAAATGAATTTATTACTTTTGATCACGATAAATTATGTTGATTAGTTGAAGTTTTCTTAAAAACTGTACTTCTACATGTCATCTTTGGGATTTATTGATAAATATGTTAATCATTCGTCACGTTCTAAACGACATTATATTTATGGTAATAGTTTTTAAATATATCATGAAGTATAAATTCTATAATTTAAAATGAATATTTTTCTAGCAGAAAAATTTTTATATTATTTTAGGGATTATTGGTCACACATGTGAACATCATAAGTTTACGTAAAATTTTATCCATAAAAAAGAAAACTATTTTATAAATTTTTATCCAAATAAATGAAAACATATAAGCACAAAATTTATTCTTATTATCAACAAAACTATGTCATTTTTCTTGACATTCAATTTACATGAAATTTTTCAATGACTACTATAACTGACGGCAGGAAGAACATTATGATGGTGTGAATAAAGCAATTAATTGCAGTAAATTGCAAGAAATATTTTGACATATATGTATTTAAATTTCTGACATCTGGCCTTAACTAATATATCCTTTTTCATTTTTTGTTCTTTTATTTATACTTGTATATTTTCGAAATATTTCCGTTTTTATAATACAATAAATAAACAAAATAAATACATTTTAAATTTTACATAACTTAAAAATAAATATTTCAATAAATGTTATCACTTAATTTCATTGAGAAATTAAAGCATAAAATATTACATGAAGATAATATCTAGTGACATGAGACATAATTACTCTATTCTTGGATACAATCATCAACAAGTTACAACAATTTGCAACTATTTTAGCCATATTCTAAGAATAAACTAGTTCTCACTTTTTAACTATATTGCTCATCCCATTTGGCACAGAGATGACAAGAAATTCACCAGAATGTAACACACGTGTTTCAAATTGTATAAGTCTAGGAAGCGCCTTCAAGTTTTTTTTCTTCTTTGTATTTTAAGATTTTTTGGTTTCCTTCATTTTATCATCTCACAAAGTTGACTTTTATGTATGACTTTGAGTATCATTTGAAGTAAACATAATGTCCTCTAGTTATCTACATTAATTTATGATGACTGCCAATGATAAAATTTATGATCTAAAAATTTTATTATAAAGTTATATAGAGAAAATTTACTTTTATCTTCTCACAAAGAAAGGGAATACAATTAAAATTGGTAAAAACTTTGTTTTAAGTGTGTTCCATACCAGAAATTACTTTTAATTTTCCAAAAAATTATTTTCAACTAATGTGAGTCAAAAAACAAAAATGTAACCTAAGCCTAGCGGGTTGCTTTTATAAAAAAATCTTCTTCTTGTGCAATTTTTTATGCCTGCCAAGGGATAGTTCAAAAGGCGCGAAAAATTTTTTTTCCGAACTTAAAGAAAAAAATTAAAATGAACTAAGCCCGATGTATAAATAAAAATACTGAAACAAATATAAAAAAAAAGGAAATAAAACAAAAACATAGGAAGCAAAAAAAAAAGGCAAACAACGTCCTTTGGCTCACTACCAAAGTTAAAACATATGTGAAGCATGCAATTAAACTTTTGTATCTTTAAAGTAAGCCGCATAAATTATCCAAAAGAAAAAAACAAAAAACAAAAACTACCATTTTAACTTTATGTCCTGTTGGGAGGGCGCTTAACATCAACTCGATTCCCTTGAAAGCTATTGTTTTGTCACTATATAACCTTTCCACATGTGTTGTCTCAAATATTCTTTTAATTATGACCATAGGGATATACTGAGTCAAGGATTTCCTCAAGGATATTTTTATGTTTTTTCTTTCATGCATTCATATTATATTAGCACACGTGGTAATTTATTGTTTCTTTTGGGTTAGTTAAAATTTAGGAACCTAAAAGAAAATTAAAAAAAACAAAAGATTTTTATCTTAAATTTTTTGTTCATTTGAAGCTTAAGAAAGATTTTTTTTGGTTATTCTTATAAAAAAAGCGAAGATTTTTTAATTTTTTAGAATGTTCCTATTTTAATCTATTTTATTAAACTTTATGTTATAATTCTAGTTTTCAAGTTTCCTTTTTATAGACACCTTTGAATACAGGATCCACATATGAGTTTCTTATGGCCATTGGACTAAAGGATTATTTTTTTTACTTATCAGAAATTTAAGTATTTTATTTATTTTTAAAGTTCAGATATTTTATGATTGCTTCTAGAGAGTATAAGTACCTACTAAAACAAGCCGAGCGGATAAAATCCTTTTCTTGCGTAACATGCGGAAACTACGTTTTTACCTATAAAAATCTAAATTATGCATTTATAATAACCAAAAAACAGAAAAAAGTAATCAAATTTTACTCAATATCGTTTCATTTAGTAATTAAACTTAAAATATAACCACAAAAATAGTCAGCAATGATTTTCTTAAGCCTTATTCACGCCAAATCGCGTGGCAGCTGCCTGCTGACGAAAGTATTAAACCAGGTGTTTTGTTATTCAACGCGTGGCTCGGTGTGAATAAAGCTTTAGAATGCTAATTAAATAGTCGAAATATTGTTATTTATGACATTTTAATTCCTTTTCATTATACTTTTTGTTTTAGAGGTTGAGTAGTTTTTAATTGTTTGAGTAAATAGTCCTCTTAAGTATCCAATATTTCTCAAAATATTTAGCTTAAAATTTAATTTCAACAATTTAGAACAATCCAATTCAATATTAGATGGCGAAGGAGTCCTTAAATCGTTAGTCATGAATTATCTTTTATCTTGTTTTCTTAGACAATTTAATATTTTCTATAAAAGTAGAAAGTTTTTATAAAATTCTTTAATAACAGTTTAACAAAGTAAGATATCCATTTTTGTATAATTTCACTTAAATCCTTAATGTGCTCCTGTTTTCGGTCCATCAAGTAATGTTGTAACCGCTTCATTAACGTAAATAAATTTGGTTAATTGGTGGAAAATGTTGGGGTGGGGATTATTACAGGCAACCATTTTAAATTTGCATTTTAGCTTTTTTTCTGTAATATTATTAGCCAAGGGAAGGATCTAAGCCACTGAACCGATTTTAAGTCAAATCTTTTACATTATCAGAGCTTTCAGAATTGTTTGGGTCTTTGCGATTTCAATTAAGTTCAGTAAAAATCAAACAAATATACTTTGGAATTTATATAACACTTTTCAAATCATTGCTTGGTTTTTTTTACCATCATATTCATTTACCCATGAAACTTCTTTTTTTTCGAAGTTTGTTGCAAACCAATAAATCATTAATGATTGAAAAACAGAATAAAATTTCAAAAGTTATTGTTTTTATTCCTTGGATTCATTAGCATTTGATGTCACAAAATTTAGCATCAAAAGCTACCGAATCCACTAATAGCCTAGCTTCATTGGGACTTATACAATGTATTGGCATCCCAAACAAAAAAATCGTTTATCTATAGGCAGTATTCTGTATTAGAATATATGATGGAAATATCAAAGAAAAAAGCCTTAAAAATTAATATTAAATAATTTAATTGTGTTGAGAAAGCGGTTTTATAACAAAAAGAGAAAAAAAAAAACAATTAGTTATTTAGATAAAGAGGAATTTTTAATTTTATTTTGTTGTACAACCTGTAAATTCCCAATAGTTGGCCAAATTTCCTATTACACAGGCTTTTAAAGGCTGTATTTTAATATAAAATTGCAGGATGCTAAATACGCGTGTATTATATGATTGTTGATATAAAATTTCATTTGATGTCTATTGTAATACTGTGTATAAGCGTCAATGAAGAAAGGCTATAATCTTCACTAAATTGGTATATAGCATGAAAATTTTCACAAAAGAACAAAGTAAATTTATTTGCATAGAATCTGACGTGAGTAATGAAAAAATTTTTAGTTATAATTACATAAAATATAATTTTGAACATATTTGACAGTTAGAAATGCTATCATGATCACCAGATCACCAGAGCGTTAGTGAATGGGCTTCGAGTGGTTTCTCTGAGATTCATTATTATTAATGTGACAAGTAACCAAATGCTGGTGAGGCCTTGGTGTTATTGCCTAGGTACCCTAATATTGATAGATGTTGAACGACATCTTTGTCCCAATATTTACATATGTGTGGACAAATTTCATTCGAGATCAAGCTTTTTAGTTACCAGTTCAGCTAAAGTTAGTTTTTTGTAAATTTTATAAAAATAAATTTCACTAATTTTTAATCATTTAGCTTTAAATGTTCTAAGATAGTTAAATAGCTAAATCGAAGGATTAACGCAGTCTGCTATGGCACACCTGGATAGGTTGCAGATTAATTAAATATAAAATTTTTCTAAGTAATCTGAATCTAATAAACAGAATAAAAATTTATCATTAAAAGAGACAGCACTTAATTTCCTGATGATTATTTAAAAAATATTTTATCCACTGTTTAAGATAAATAAATTATTAACTAAGAAAAGGCTTTGAAGCCTCTAAAAATAACAAAAATTCCAGGAAAATTTTCTTTTTGTTTTTGAAAAACTCATAAAAGCAGCTAATAGTTGCTTGGAATGGCATATGTCCAATAAATGACATAACAAATATCTTCTCAATTAACAATTTCTTTGAATATTCTTCTTAAGTATGTTTGCCAAAACATATCCAAACAAAAAAAAACAAAAAAATAAATAAATAAATAAATGGTAGAGAAGATTTTCCTAAAATTTCATTCTATTATTTCTACTAAAATATATGTCAAGAGATTTTCAAATCTCTAATCAAAGACTAACTAAAACAACAACATAAAATTGACATGACTTTTATTTTAAATTAAATTTATTATATTTTATTTTTACCTAAAAAAAATTCAAATTCTTTATTCATAAAACCAATAATGACTGGGTTCGGGTTATTTGTCTGTTGCACTTTGTGTGCTAAAATTCTATTTTTAAGAAATTTCATTCTATTCAACCTCTAAATTTCTTTGAAATTTAAAAATAATTTCTCTGACTGGATATTTGTAAGTTGGAATAGGTTTTTCTTTTTATATTCAGATTTAAAAAAAAAAACAAAACAAAAACAAAATTTTATTCCAGGACATGTTTTGGGTGCATTTGCAATAAGTCAAAAATTTTCATAAGTTTATTTATATTTTTGTACTGAAACCAAAAGTAGGGCACATTTTTTTATCATGAATATTATTGGAAAAATTTTTTATGGTAGTTTTAAACACTTAAGATTTTAACCCGGGGTTATTTTAAGGGTTTTTAAATTTTTCTCTTTAGATCTCTGTAGACCTCTCATAGCAACAATTTTACTTGTATTTGTTAGTTACTAAGTTTACTAACAATAAGTTTAAATGTAATAATCATTTTAAAAGAAAAAATAAAAATAAATAAAAAATTAACTTATTTGGACTTCAATCTAGAAATAACACATTGGTCGCAAAGCTGTCATATAAAAATTCAAATATTTCGTAAAACTTGACTTAATTTTAAACATAATATTTTCAAATGTGATAAATTATATCTAACACTTTTTAGTATATTTAATAACAGTCCTGAAGATTCACTTACTTTTGGCCTAAAAGAAGCAGAAACTTTTTTATTTTCTCTCAATCTATTTTCTTGTAGCATTTGAGGCTTAATTTGTATATTTTAGAGATCATTTTTAACGATTTGTGCTATTCAACAATGCACCACAATAACTTGGTGAAAAGTACGTTTTCTTTTTAACATATTTTTGTAGTTTCTTCGATCAAATGTAACAATAACTCAATATAATAGTTGATAAAGTTGGTTTTTTTCCCCCTTTTTAAGAATATTGATGAATAAAAAACGATGAGCAGGAAAAAAAGGTGACATTTATTTGGCTTAAGTTACCAAAATTATGTTGCATGCTACAGCGTATCTTGGATATTGCTTTATTGATTTTTGGAACGTTATTAGTTGGTACTAGTATTATTGTCACCTATTACCTGGGCAAATGTCCAAGTGATGTAGCAGCTAACATGTTGACAAGTCTTTCGGTTTTAGCTAGAAACAATTTTTAAATATTTTTAATTGTAATAAATTGTAACTTTTATTTTTCTCTTTTTGTCCATTTCAGTTTTTGGAATTCATCTAAAAGCTAGAAATACTCAAAAGTAATTATAAGACTCGGCATTTCTTTAAGGTAAGAGTACTTAAATCATAGTTTCTAGTAAAAAGATGACAGTAAAATAAAAACAAGAAAACAAAATTAGTTTTTTAAAACAAATTATTAAGATTATTATCCCTAAAAAACATAACAAAGTGTCAAATAAGTTCTAAGGTGTATTTTCGTGTGACGACTACAGAAACCAGACTTTTTTAACATACTTTGGAAATTACATATAAAAAATGTACGAAATTTTAAGTATTAATGAATTTGGAACACATAAATTTATGTTGGCTCTACATTTACTAAAACTCATGCTTGAAATTTAAATTTTTTTTTCTCAGAAAAGCATTTTCCTAAACCCCCCGTAGGCTTCAAAAAAAATTTATGAACCAAATTCATTAATAGATTGCAATAAAATAAAATTAAAATATCAGGAAATTTACGGAAATATTAGCTTTAAAATTATTAGAGCTGACAGATTTTTTTTTTCTTTTTAAACATTCCTTTACTTACTACAATCTTAATCTTAATTAATTTATTAGTATTATTGATAATTAGCTATATGTTACTTAAGTTATTGTTAAGTGTGGGAGTTCTGTCCAGTGATCAGTTCCCTATGATAATGTTACGTTTTATATGTTAGTGCATGTGGCTTGGTGCGCTGAAGTCTTCTCAGTTGTCCAGTTATATCAAGTAATTTAATTGCTTCTATGTTGGTGTGATATAGAAGCCGTGTCTCATGTCTGGTCGCATATTCGTGAATGGCCTCTTCAACCCATTTAATTTTTAGGTCGTGATGGAGTTCTTTGTTCGTTATAAATCTGTACGCGTTCGTAATCAATCTCAAGAACTTATTTTGGCATTTTTGGATGATTTCCCTGTTTGATTTGCGTGTACATCCCCATATCTGAATACCGTAAGTCCAGATTGGTTTAATTATAGACAGGTATAACAACCTTTTGTTTTTTAGCTCAAGTTGAGAATGCTTCCCAATTAGCCAGTATAATTTGCTTGTTTGATGTTTAATCTGTTTTGCTTTCTGCCTCACGTGGTGCTTCCAGTTAAGTTTAGAGTCTAGGTGGAGGCCCAAGTATCTAGCTGATTCAGCTTGAGGGACTCGTTCACCGTCAAGATATATGTTGAGGTTATTGTTTTTCCTCTTCAGTGTGTATGTCACTTGGACTGATTTGGTTCTGTTGAGCTTAATTTTCCAATCATTAGTCCATTTCTTGACGTTGTTTAATGTCCGTTGTAGTTTTTCCACTGCTTTGACCTGCGACACATCGCTCGCTAGGATTACTGTGTCGTCTGCAAATGTACCCACGAATGTATTGAGCTGACAGATGATATAAATAAATCTTCAGTCATTATATTCCCATCCGAAGGAAAAAAATAAAATTATATTAATCGAACAAGAGACTTCATACGAAACGATCAAAAACCCGACAAAATATAAATAAAACAACAACATTCAGCTTAGATTGGCCTAATCAAACCTAAATTTGTAAATACTGCTTAAAAGCATTTCATTTTAAATAAGTTTTTTAAGAAATTATAAAATAACAATTAAAATTTTTAAACTAAAAATATCTTATGTCACGATATTTGTGGGCGATGCGGAATTAATTTTTTCAATCGCTACGATTTTTTTGTTTCATTTAAAAACGTTATTTTTTTTGGCTTAGTTTTTTTTCCAAATTTTAAATGAACAAAAAAACGTGCCCTAATTTTTATTACTCAGTTTTTATAGCGGGCGTACTGAAGACTTAAATATTGAAAAACCTTTAAGTTTTAGAATCCAATTTAATACCATAGTCATGTCTTATTTCATTTTCAAATATCAAAAATTTAAAGGAAACTCGAAGAATTCAAATTATCATTTTGGCTGAGGGAGAAGAGGGGAAAGAAGTCATTTCACTAATAAATAATATCAAGTAGCCAAATTTTCAAATCATCTCCTATCGGTGTATGTACCACTAATCAATTAATGACAACGCCTTTATTCCATAAATTATAGTTTTGATCAAAATTATTGATATCAAAAGAAACAAAAAACAAACAAGTATTTCTACTCGTATATAATTGAAACGCATAATAGAAAATTTCTAAAAATAGGAGAAAAGTAGAAATAAAAAGAAAAATAATAATAAATAAATTTTGAAAATGCGTTTTTTATTAACTCTTTTTTTACAACACACAACCAGAGAGGAATTTTTTGTTTACAATAAATTATTATAGCTAAAAGTTTATCTAGAAAATATAGTGAACAACTAATCATCAAACGATTACAGCTACATAAAATTCGCCTCAAGATGAGCTTCGGTTCTGGCATAAAAATTAAATAAAAACCAAAAACACAACAACAAGACCAACCTAAAAATCTTAAAAAAAAAATTAAAAAAACACAAAAACCAAAAATAAAATTCTAGATATATTAAAAAAATTCATCATCTCCGACAGATATTTTGAGTCGTTGGCTGGTTTCTGTTGTTGTTGTTGTTGTTGTTGTAGATCCCAAAAACTTTTCAATTTTCTTAGGTTGATCTTTTCTATACTTAATAACCCCCTGTACAGTGTTTTCTTAACATTTTCATAGTGGACGGAAGACATCACTGAAACTGGGTGTCGAATTACTTTTTCATATTTGTTGGTTTTTTTTTGCATTAATGATTGAGGGGGATATTTTAAATGGAACAGAGGATAAAGGAACCCAGTTTTGGGTAAAATATTGAAAAAAAAAATTTTTTTTTTCTTTTATACGAACGAAAGAGCTCTAGATACAATAAACAACAACAAAATTTGACATAATGTGTCTTCAGTTAAATCCCCTGACTAGATATATATATATATATGTACATGAAAATTATAATACATTAAGGATAGCAATGGATCCCATTGCTATCGTTAAATTATGGGAAGACAACCACAATTCCTCTGCAAGCAAAAAATAACAACAGTTTTGAAGAATTTTTCAATATAAAAACAACAAAGTGAAAACCCTAAAAAGAAGGAGTTATGAGTTATGGGCAACAGTGGCGGGTGGAATATTTTTATTATCCCGAACGTATAATAAAATGCACTTTATGATCCTTTCAGGGTAAATAGCGGCTGATTTTTGTCAGTTTTTGTCAGTCTATATGTGTTTCAATTAAATAAAATACTAAAAGTTGTCTTGTTTTTGTTTTTTTGTGTGGTTTTTTCCTTTTTCTTTTTATCTATGATGTTGATCAGCATCATGATCTATGGATATAGAGGTGTTGTCACTAAATGATTATGGTTATGGTATTTGCTGATGGAAACTGATTGAAAATATTGCCACTTGATTTTTATTTTATTAGTTAGAGGAAGGGGGGGTTTTAAATGTTGAATTTTGGATTTTTTTTTTGAACTTTTTTTCTTTTGACAATTGAAAATGAAATAAAACATAACTTTGGTATTAAGTTGGATTTGAAAATTTTATTTTAAAATTTTTATTTAGTAAAAGGGGTAGTTGTTTTTTTTTCAATTTTTTTGAGTGTAATGCCCTCATAATTGTATTACAATAAACTTGAGAAAAATAATTTTACTTAATTTTAAATATAATCAATAAACAATAATTCATAATTCAAAGTTAGGCATACATACTTTTATTTACTCATACAATAAAATTTCTTTGCATATTTGTAACTTAAATAAATTTCGTAATTTGCGTAAATGAATTTTTTAGAAAACTCGCAAATTCGCATATAAGCAAAAAGCATAAAAATAATTGAAATTAAATTCTCAAAATATAGGAAACATATGAATTAGTTAGAATTCTCTTCACTTATTTTACTACTTCTTAACCCTTATCACTCCAACCAGCATTAATACTGGCCAAACTTTAGCTACTGTTTTACTCCAATGGGCAGTGTCACTGTCAGAATGTTAATGCCATGTTATGATTATTGCATTCAGTTCATTGAAAGCCAGCGTATAGTCTCCCTTTTTATATAAAATCATTTCCAAATAAAATATTTAATTTTATTATTTATAATGGTTTCTCGTTAAATATAAATTTAAAAAAAACGTGGAAAAAATGAATGAAGAAATGATCATGAATTTTATATTGAAGACTTTCAAAGTGATTTTAATGATTCTGGCAGTAGTAATATTGAAGATAATGCAGGGAAATAAAAAACAGTACCACTAAATTGTTCAAGCGAAGGCAGTGATAAGGATAATTATTCAATGAACTGGGAAAATGTATCATCAGACAATGAAGAAATACCGAGGATGATTCCATTTTGCATTGGCAATAGGAACGTTAGACCATATATAAGAACAAGTCAAAATTTATTGGTGTTATTCTTAATATGGTCCTTATTCTTCTTGGAAATATAAAAGAATACTAAAGTCAAAAATTTTGTGCACCATAGTTTGCCAAAATATTCATAAGACAGTGATTCCTTTAAATATTTTGGATGATCCTTACAGAATAGATCATTTAAGGTTATGAAAAATTACTACAAATATCTACTTTGAGACGTATGAGATGTAAGATTGATGGCATCTCTGCCAAAATTATTACTAATTAAAACCTCTTTCTTAATCGGTTCGAAATAAACAAACATTTGCTAAATTGGCTATAAATTACTCTGGAAAATTCATGGAGTGATAAGGGTTAAGATTACAAATTTAGTTTATCCTAGGAAAATAAATTTTCTTAGACTTTTACGCCTAAAACTCATTGGCACTTGGTGGTGCCAAATTTGGCATCAAATGCTAAAACTCCACAAGTCTCCACTAAATTGATACATGACCTGGATTAGCATCTAGTCATCGCTAGCTTGTCAGCTTTTCAGATAAAATCAAAGGAAATTTGTTTTCATTAAATTTGACGGGAATAATGATGACATTTGTAGATGTAATTACATATAAATACTAATTGGAATTGTTATCATTTACTTTCTTTCATTAACACAAGAATGTTAGTGAGTTCAATCTGATTAATTTTTAAGTAAAATTTTCTGTTATTAAATCACCAAGAAATAAAACATGCAAAGTGCTGGCGAGTCCTAAGTATCAAAGTTTTTGATTTTGTATAAAGAGGGTTTAAGTATTCAAATAAAATCAGATTCATAATGAATCTTTGCTTTTTGACTTATCTATCTCATCTATTTTACAAGTGTCAAACAAGCCTGAAGAAATGATTTTTTCATATACGTTATTCAACATTGACTTAAGTTAAGTCTAGTGCAGACCAAAGCAGTAGCTAACTCAGTCATATTGGACTTACGTTCGTTTTCACGGTTCAAGCTAAAACTTGCTTTAACGCAAACTCCATTTGAAGTTTAAATTAATTAAAAAATACCAACACGTTTCACAGCGGAAACTTAAACTCCAAATAGTTGAACTATTGTTACTTAAACTTCTTAAGTGACTTTAATGTTATCTGAAGCTTATATGTCAAATTATTTTCTACACAGAGCATAGATCTAAATTATTCAAGGGTGAAAAAGAAATAAATTACAACAAATTTTTGGGGATGAAAAGCTAAATTATATTAACGAGAATCTTCATTTTTCGTATTTTACCAATGTAACGTTTTAAAACTGTTTTTTTTTTTGCATTTTCTGAATGGAAAACTTTTCTAGAATGTTGTCTATAAATTTTAGATGACTAACTAACTAACACGGTAGGCACACAGGCGCTAATGGCCATACTTTTAATGACCATTAGCCCTTAATGGCCATATTTCCCTGTGTGAACGCCATATTTTCGCAATATATTGTCAATAATATTACCAAAAATATGGTGTTCACGAACGCAATATAATGGCCATCAGCTTCAAAATGATCATCTGGCAACATTAAAGGCGAAAATTTTCTTTTTGCCGTAGCCATTTGACAACTGAATCATAGCAATATGATTTATAATTACTTGAAAAAACATATATTAATATTATGCATCTTAAGCGGTAAGTTTTGTTTACTGTATTTATTGAATTCAGTGATTAGATTATAGTTTTCAGTGATTAGATTATAGTTTTCAGTGATCAAATTATAGTTTTTGAATTTCAGTTAGTAAAAATATTTGAAAAAAACATATTAAGTTTGATCAATATGAGGCTACAATTTTACGAATATTTTCTTTCCTTATATTATACATTTTTATAATATATTTTTAAACACTTTGAAAAACCAATTATAAAATTAAACAACTCGTTTTAAGTCTATAAAGTATTTAAAAGTAAACAAATTCCGCAAAATAAAACACTGTGTAAACTCAAATGACATTAATCAGCTGCTTTGAAAATATTACGTTTCGCCTGTGTGCCACCGAAATTGTATGGCCTAAAATATGGCCATTAGAGGCAAAATATGGTGTTTGAAAGTATGGCCATTAGCGCCTGTGTGCCTACCATGTAAGATAGATAACTAAGATAGTTAGATAGTGGTCTACCTGCTACATTTTTTTAAATATTTATGTCATTAAATTCGGTATCTTCATTAAAGTCACACTTGAATTGTTTCGGGGCGGGGTTTCAACCTTTTTAATTTTATCCAGTGCATTTTGAGCCAGTTAACTGGTGTTCCTGTAACTGATACCTTTCTGTTATTGAGAGAATTTCCAAAGTACTTGTAGAGAAAAAGGCATGGCAGATTTGAAAATATTTTTTTAAACGTCCACTTCTATTTCTGTATCTTAAACCTTTTATTCTCTTATTCTTTTGGACATTTTGGTCCCATTTGGCAAGATTATGGCTTCTTTTTCGTCCCATCGATTTGCTGCGATTTTTTTATTGCTATGATCAGATGATGAATCCGGTAAAATATAAAATCCTTTTCTTGAGCTGAGCTTTCTCCAATCTGATTATAATTTGTATTGAAGAACCATCCGATTCATTATTTTCCTTACTCAAATAATTGTTATTAACATTTGCCATCTTAATGTTATAACAGTTTTATTTTTTTTTTTAAAACAATTTACAAAAAAATTGAAATTTATAAGTATTTGCTCCTGTGGCAGTTCGAACACATCTAATTTATATTTTATTTTTCTCGTACTTAGTTCATGAGAGCGTTAACAGTTCTCGTCTAGCAGGAACAACGAAATTAAACAAATAACTTTCAGATGTCTCCATAGCCGAGGAAAAATAGTGTAGCGGGTTAACTGGATTTTTATTATGATATACAAGGTCTGTTCAAAAGAAAAGGTGAATTTTTAATTAGTTCGAAAAATATTTATTTATTCAGCAATATGCATTTTATCCCCTTCAAAGTAATTCCCCTCAGACATAATGCACTTATGTCAGCGCTTCTTCCAATCTTCGAAGCACTTCTGAAATGCACTTTTCGGTATGGCCATCAGCTCGTTCTTCGATTTCGACTTTATCTCATCAATTGTGGCAAAACGCTTTCCTTTCATTGGTTTCTTCAGTTTAGAGAATAGAAAAAAGTCGCAGGGAGCCAAATCTGGTGAATACGGTGGTTGAGGCATGACTACGGTGTTGTTTTTGGCCAAAAAATCACGAACAAGCAATGATGTGTGAGCAATTTTGGAACAAACTTCGCTGCCACACACACATGCCACGTTTCATGCCTAAAACATCCGAGAAAATTGCATGGCATGAGCCTATTGATATGCCAACATCCTCTGCAACTTCCCTAATAGTGATTCGACGATTTTTCAAAACCATTTTCTCCACTGTTTCGATGTTTTCTTCGCTTGTTGCAACTCCAGGACGCTCATCGTCCTCAACTTCTTCTCGGCCTTCTGTAAACCGCTTGTACCACTTATAAACATTTTGTTGAGACAAAGTAGACTCGCCGAATGCCACAGTGAACATTTTAAGTGCGTAGGAGCCCTTTATTTCATTTTTAACGCAAAATTTAATACAAATTCTTTGATCCATTTTTTTTTAAGTAGAAAATCGAAGAACACACAAAAATGTAACTCACTGTTTCAGTTGTCGAAAACAAACTACTAATCCAAAATAGCTGATAATGTCAACATATGAGAAACATATGTGTACCAACATAACAAAAAAAAAATTTCGATAATCGAAAACGCGAAAACTCAAAATTCACCTTTTCTTTTGAACAGACCTCGTAAATACAGTATGGAGTTAATCAGATTGGCTTCTGACAATACTTATTTATTATTATTTAATGGCTAAAAAGATTTTGTCATTTAGTGGTATTTGTACTTGTTATTAGAGAAATTTGTTTTCAATATGTACAGTTTGGAGCCAATCAAGTGGTTTGATATTAAAATTTAATAATATTCAAAAAATGGAGTTAATCGATTTGGAAAGTGAAGCTTCCATATAGCAACTGTTTTGCTCATTATATGATCCCTAACCTTACCCTCAGGCAAAAAGATGCTTTAGAAATTCTGGATGATATGCAACATCCTTTATGGATCTGACATCGATAATTCAGTGTAAGATAAGCCGATAAAACTTGCTTATGAACGTTTTATTTAAAATTTTAAAACTTTCATACTACTTCGAAGTCGGTGCCCCTCACAACTTCAAAATCGTTTCACCGATCCGTTTTAATTTTTTCTTTGTACATAATTTATGAGATAATACTGGAAAATTGTTATTTTCAAATTTGTTAATATTTTTTATTTTACAATAACAAATTAGCCGATTTTTGTCGGAAAAATTACGTTTTTCACTTCAAAGTGTTCCCCAAAATTGAAAAATTCATATTTTGTAAAACTCTTTCAGCGTTACATGAGGAAAGTGGTTTATTTAACGAAAAAACTTTGATTTTTTGATTTCAATTGATCCAGCACCTAGTTATGAAGGGCACCGCCATTCTTTTTTCTTTTTTCCCAGGCGCTTCCAATTTAATTGCTGCCATTGCCTTATTTTTTAATATTTCTTTATGATAATTGCACATAATATACTTCGTATTTTATGCTTTAATTTATAATTAGTCTTAATTAAAAGGTTTTAACTGTGTCCTCAAAATACAAAAGTCTGCTTTTTTTGCACGAATTAACCTCCCCTTACCCCTTCGCTTAATCTAACTGGAATTCTATTCTTCTAAATAAAAAGTTCCTTTAAATGAATTTTAAACATAATACATTTGGCGTATACATCAATATTTATATTAAAATCCATAAAACTTTATAGATAATAAAACTAAGACTCAGTTTTTTTATTATTTTAATAGAAAATTTTTTAAAAACATCTCAGTACAAGCCTTTTAATAAATTTTTTATTTAACGATGCTCATCATTTTCTCTACTGTGTATGAAAAAGTGATCAATTCCCACGATATGAACTTATCTAAGATTTAGTTAAGACATTTTTCTCTATATACATATACATATATATTTTTTTTTTAGTTTCTTAAAAAAAATTTGTTTATTTTTTTGCGCTCACTGTAGGGGGGCAAAGACATAATTTATTTATAGCTCTATTTTTTATTTTTTTAATGAATCTTTAAAAATTCATTCAAAAGCTTAAAAACAACAAAATGTTTAAAAGAAAATTAAAATGACAATTTCGTTTGATCCATCCACAAAAACTTCAAATATCAGCGATGACAAGAAGGTTGGTATTTTTTTTTCGTGATATTTCATTTAACTTTTTTATTGTTTATGGTTGTCTTTATATTTTTTATTTTATTATTTTTTTGTTTTTGTGACTTTATGGGTCGTAATTGCTTCTTAATGTTTATAGCTTATGCATCTTGTCATCTTGAAACCCTATCCGAATCTGTTTTATATTAGTAACGCCATGTTGTTTGTTAATGCAAAACATTGTTTGCATCCCATTTAATTGTATTTCTTATTTTTTAATTTTTTCAATGATCTAAATAGGGTATAGATTATCATGTTAAAAGCGTTAAAAGGATTATTTAGTTAGCATTTTAAAACTATATAAAATAAAAACTTAAAAACAAAAATGATCATATTAAGATAATTCTAATTAAAACAGGAAAAACATTTAAGTAGCAAGAAAATAATGTAGAAAAATAAAATTTGTTTTTTCTCTGCACCTGTTTGGGTACACAACTTGTATAGGAGACAGATCTAGTGGTGGTGTTTATATTATCATCGTCCCTGTGGGAATATTTTGTTAGTAAAGCCGCCAATTTTGTAGTGCATTTGACTAGGGATAAAAAAACATAAATGTATATCAACTAAACCGAAAAAATAACAAACCAAAGAAAATAATAAGAAAAGACACTGAAAATATATTATTGAAGGGAACAGCTATACATATTTTAATTACTACGTTTTTGGCATTTAAAGAAGAAGGAACAAAACAAAAAAAAAAAAAAAACAGCATAGGATAATAAATCTCAACCGGATGTTCTTTTCGTTTCGCACTTGATATATACAGAGGGAGGGTGTTGTATGTAACATACATTCCTAGTATATCTACGGACCGCTCATCCTCAAGTGGGAATTCTTTGAATTCAAGTGGACTACTACTGTGTTTTTGGGTATCCAACATAGTTGATAAGAGAATTCTCTTCGTTTTAGTGATTTATGTTTTTCGTTTGAATTTTTCTTAATTTTAAAGTTTTGAAGTTTTTTAATTCCTTCTGTTTTTTGTTTTATAATTTAATTTAGTCCATGCGTAGAAGATTCTTTGGGTTTTTGTTTGTTTTTTTTTTTTTTTAATTTTTTAATTAAAACAAAAATAATTTAATTTTTAAAAAGCTATTAAAAATAACTTTGTTAAGGTTAGTTTGAGTCTTTGGATTTAAAAATCTCTAATCTTGACTTCCTTTGAAAATCAAAAAAAGGGTAGTAAAATCCAACGGAAACATTATTGTTTGTATCCATATTATTTAATATTCTTACGGAAATCTCGCAAATCAGTTAAGGGTCGGATTTAATTTTAAAAATCCTTCACAGTGTGTGACTGTCAGGCGATGATGTATACATATATTCGACGAACGTAGGTCTAAAATTGTCCTATTACAAATTTTATGAAAACCAAACTTAACAATTTATTTCTGCAAAAGTTTTTGTTATTATAAACTTAAAAATTCTCAAATAATAATAAAATATTTTTCATAGTCAATAGTAAGTAAGGACGACGAATAAACACGTTGAACGCACCATAATTGAGATTTGGTTTGACGTGACAAATGCGCTTAACTGATTAAACCGATCCAAACTTCAAATTCGGAGACATTGTTGATAGCTTTTAATTAAATATTATATAAAATTAATTTATTTAATTATTTTAATAAGTTATTCATATTTTAAATATGAGAACTCGAAATTATTTTATGGTAAAATGAAATAAAAATAAAGTTTTAATATTTTGACATATTCCTATCTTCACTGAATTTGCAACATTATCTGTCAAAAATATGTGTATGATTGCTTGGTGTTCGACAAAAATTATTACATTCTTCTTCTTCTGGACCAAATTTTCAAACTGATTCTAAGATATTAAAAAGAAATTAAAAATTTTCACAAACAATAAAGAAAATAATCTTTGAAAATAAAGCTAAAACCCAAAAGTGAAGCAAAAATTTTGACCAATATTTAGGAAAAGGGGTATGCAAGAAAACCAAAAATAAAAAACAAGAAAAATATAATAATATAAACGTCAATTGGATTTTTTATATAAAAGAAAAATTTAACATTATTTTTTTTAGCTAACAAAGAAAAAAAAGTTATCATTTTATCGAATGTTATAGTTTAAAAAATAATATAAAAAAAAGAAAATAGTCCAATAAAGTGCTATCCTTTTCCACTGTTCCATTCGCCTTGCATTCTCCAGACACTGAAAAGATAACTAAGCTTTTCTTGAGGGCCACTTCGGTTACTTGAACAGCTACTTGAACTGGCTGTAGATGGACTTAAGCCAATTCCACTATTTGATTCATTTTCTTGAGCTCCAACATTTTTTTCAAGTGCTTGAATTAAAGATACTTCATTGTTGGATAAAATTTTATATAAGAAGTCAATGTATCTGTAAAAATAAGAAATAAATTTATTAGATTTTTTTTTATAGAAAATTTTATGCAATTTTTTAAATGAAATTTTATTTTCAAATAATTTGGTTGGAGTTAATATCATTTATTTTTTTGGAGGTTTAATTTTTCATGCCGAAATATTACAGAAATTATTTAAAGCTTTTTTAATTAATACAAATTTAATAAAAGTTATCTTTTTATCGAAAAATTGCAGAAACTTTTTTTATATAGAAACTTTTATCCCTCAACCACAATTATTTTTAAATAGTAGATCAAATTTTAAAAAAATTTCGGTAGTTTTGTGATTTGCTGTCAGAATATACATAGTCATAAAAATTTTTGAAAAACTGCCAAACACAGGACTTTCTCTAAAGAGTCAATTTCCTGTAATATTTGTAGAAAACTGAGAGAGTAACTAAGGTTCAAGTTTCTAGTCTAAAAATCTAATCAAAACGATTTCAATTAATAAAGGATAAAATTCCTTGCATTGTAGAATTGTATACAATTGTTGAGAAAACTCACAGCTCACAGCGGGAGAAAGATTAACAGTTCTCACATGTTTTCTGTATTGATTATAGTTAAAATGGCAATGAATTTTGCAATATTACGCAACTAAAACCCATAACTTAATGAAATGTATAAATATAGAAAGGTTAATAAAGGATAAAGCTTATAAGTTATGTCATCAATATAAATTTCATCGATTGTAACACAAAAATTATTTGTCAGGATTATGTTCTTTCATCGGAGCTCATATCTATCACCAGTTAATTTTGTGCTATTAGTTAAATAGTTGGATTTGGTTAGGATCAGCATTTAAAAACTACTGTTTGAAATTTGATATTTACTTCCAACATATGAAATATTTTCCACCAAAATCGTTTTATTTATTTAGAAGATTGTAAAATGACAAAGAGAATGGAATTTTTTGTTAAAAATCCACGATTTGATTTCAGAAGACCACAAAAAATATAAAAATGAGAAAAAAGATTAAAAACAAATGTCGGGTGCTCAAAAACTAAACAAATTTGGTTTTTTTCATTTCATATAATTCTAGGATAAATTATTGGGGATCATCACTGATGACCATATCACTGCCACTGATTTACTTCTGAAGATTTTTGTACTTTAATAATATCTCTGGAGAAAATTCGTAAAGAAAGTTCTTTTTACTGGTTTAAACCCCCCTCCTCACACATAAACACAATCCTTCTTACCCTTTTTAAAATAATCACCAAACTGTCAGTTTTCTTTCTTAATTTTCTAAGGCCTGAACTCAAAGAAAAGATTATAGAAAGCGAAATATTTACTTATACAAATTCTAATAAATAAGTATTTTGGTTATAATTTCCATTAACTTCTTGGGCTGCCTGCAGAGTGCCGGCTTACAGCCGAGCTAACACTGATTCCCATTGCGATAGTCTAATCTTTGGTAGGCTTACACTCTGCACACTTTGAGCATATTCTTATTGATTTACCCATAACGACTTTATAGTCTTCGGTATCGGAATCAGCGTCAGCTCGGCTGTAAGCCGGCACTTTGTAGGCAGCCTTAGTATAGTAATTTAATTAAAATATATATTACGGTTCATAACAAGCTACAGAATTATTCAAAACCAAAAAATAAAAATTTATTTACTAAAAGGGATGTTTATTTAAGTAGTGATAGGAGGATTTCTTTTTGTTTTTGGTTTTTCAATATTTTGGTAGCCTTTGGAAGCGAAAATACCGATTTTCAAATAAAAAATCGACGTATTTATTATTGTAAAATTAATAATCACTAAAAAGGTCTGTCGTCCTTAACTAATAAAATATGTGAAGAAGTATTGTGCAAATCCTGCGCAACAACTTCGAAACGCATAACTTTCAGGAAAAAGCTTTAACGTTTCGCTCACTCCTTGCTCTAGAGGAAAGGACATTTAAAAATTACTCATACAAATATGAATTTTATACTAATTCTTATAATAGCTCTATGGTTATTTTGAAATATGTGGTTTTGGACTTGTTATTTTATTTCATATTTTTTGGAACAAGCAATTTCAGCATGAGAACCTAAATAATCCGTTTACCACGTGAGAGCAACTGAGTTGGTATATCATGTAAGAATGTGAAAATTTGTTGCTAACTATTGTTGGCTTTTCAATATTAACTAGAAAAATTTTGTTGTTGTAAGACTTCGAAAAGAGAAAAATGAGTAATTTATCATTAATTTACTATTCAACATTATAAATGTTTGCAAAAATACTGCTAAGACCAGATATAGGATTCTGTCTCGGTGAGAAGTTAGCGTGAGAATGAAAATATCAAATTTTGACATATTTGCCATACATTAGATGTCAAAATTTGAGAGCTAACTTCTCACCGAGACAGAAGCCCACAGCCTAAGCCACAGAAGCTTAAACAAAAATTAACAACAAGAAAGAATAAAATATGAAATTTTTTTGTGTTTGTGTTTTGAAAGTTTGTGAAGGACTATTTAATTAGAAAAAAGGTAATTGAAGATAACAAAAAGAATCCTTTTAAAGATTAAAATATTTTAAACTTTTTAATTATAAATCCCTGCTACTGGCATATATATATATGTACGTCCCCATAAATCGATGTAAGTTTTTCTCGGCAGGTAACAATTCGTTTTGAAACCCCGCATTCTTATAATCATGGTTAAATTCTTCATAAAACTTTTATTTACTTTTTAAACTTTTAGTTGTTCAAATTTACTATTAATATGTAAAGATTTAAAAATATATTTTATTAGTTTTAAATTTCCCACTGCTATCCTAAATGAAATTTAATTGTATTAGAAGTTCAGTGAAGCCTAAAGACAAATATTTTTGGCATTGAAGAATTAAAATTTTGCTTAGGATTGTGAATTTTTAAAAACATTTCTTCGGTTGATGCTAGTAATTAGTAATTTTGAATTTTACTGCCTACAGAATGACAAAAGTTTTCAAAATCTTTTCAAAGTAATTATGCTTCTTCTTAATTGATTCATGACTTTTGATAGATTGTTTTTTTATAGTTTTATAGTTCTATCCACACGAATATTTTAGCTTAAGAATCTAATATTACAGAAATCTATTTACACCAATTTTTAATTTTTTTAAAATTATTGATGAACTTTAATGATTTTAAATTTTTTTTGTTTGCTAGGATTAAAATGGCAAAATTTGTGATTCTTAAAGAAGAAGTTAAGCCTTTAAGTCTAGTTTTGTTGATGAAACTTTTCAAAGTCGTCCAAAACCAATATAATATTATTGAGGATTTATGATTTTAGACTGTAGCACAGTAAAAGTTTTACTTTTTGAAATTTTTGGCTATAAACTGTAAAGTAAGCTTTGAGTGTCTTTAAATTATTACTAGATATGTTGCTATAGTTTTTATGAATTTCTCCAATGTTTATAAACGTTTTATTTATTTGATATAGTATTTTTACTGTTAAAAAAATAGTTAAAAGTTTTTTTATTACAATTTTTCCCCTCAAAATATTTAGTACTATCTCAAGTCAATTAGAACTAAAGATGGAAACAATTGTGGTTTTTTATAGTGTTTTTAACAATAATCCCGAAATTGCAATTTATTATTGTAGCAAATAAAAGGAAATCATTAAAATTGTTTATAAATTGTGTAAGAAAATGCTTTTATCTTAAAATTTGTTAGTAATAATATTTTACTTCTTGTAATTTGTTTGTAAATTGTTAATATTATTAATCAAAAATGCATTTTACTGACTGCATATGAGAGTGGTGTAGAGATTAAATATGTATATGATTAAATTATGATGTCCAAACTTTTATTGGATAAACTGTTTTTGGATAGGCAAGGCACATCTCGTCTACAGCTCTTTTCCTGACAAGAGCTGTGAAAGGCAAAAATTAAAACGAAAACTTTTACTCGTACATAAGGCAAACAGCATAACGAGAAGAAAAACTGCAGACAAACGATTTTTTCAAGACTAAAGATACGGTTATTGTTAAAATTTTACTGAGAGGCTACTTCACTCTAGTAAAAGGCTTAGATAATCCAAAGATTACGTAATATATAAGCTTGATTCTGTGGAAATCTGCCTGTAATGGTGTCACTTTTAGAGACTGACAACATCTTACTTGGATGATATTTTACCAAATGACCAACACATGCAATTAAAGTGCATATGTATTTATACCCAAAAAATCTCCCATCCTATGTCAAAAAAAGATAAAAATCAAAAGAAATGTATAACCTTCATGAAGGTTATAGATAACAAAAACTAAGGATATAAGATTGGAAGACTCAAATGAGCTTTTTTTAGTATGTTTTAGGCTCTTGCAGGGTATTTATATATAGAAAATTTATTCATCACTAGCTAATTAGTTATTTAAAACCATGTGTTTTGCTCCTTAAAAATTTCTCCTCGTCACTAATAACTAAGGATGGATTGTAGCCTTCATGAATAAAGTTAGACTCTAAATTTAACCGAAACCAAAATATAAATTTTAAGTTTTTTACTGGGTATAAATATAGAAAATTTATTCATTAACAGTAAAATCAGTGATATCTAATGTTGACTCACTTTCAAGGCTCAATTTCGATTTTTATGTTAGGCAGGTACCAGATAAGAAGGAAATTCCGTATATAAAGCAAATTTTCACACTTATAATAACATGAGCTTACGTCAACTATGGCCAATAGATATTTTAGATCCATGTGTTTAATACTTTAAAAATTTATTGTCATCAAATTATAAAGAGGAAAAAACTAGGATTGAATTTTATGGCTTTGATGAAAGGAATTGAGAGCCTTAAATGAAATTTTTTGGTATAACGTAGCTTTCTTAATCAGCAGTGAATTAGTGATATCTCATGAAGACTTACTTTCAAGCTACAGAGGTACCAGGTAAAGAGGAAATTCCATATAAAAAGCAAATTTTCCAAGTTATTTTTTGAAATAACATGAATTTACGTCAACTATGGCCAATAGGTATTCTAAATAGAAATGAGGTTTTGTGGTATAATTTAGGTGTCTTAATCAGCAATAAATCAGTAATAGCTTAGGAAGAGTCATTTTCAAGGTTTAATTTCGATTTTTAGGCTAGGAATAGACCAGATAAGGAGAAAATTTAGGTGAAATATGTATTTTGCACCTGAAAAATTACTTTTCATCATATTAGAAAAAGGTAAAAGCTAAGAATGGATTAAAGGTCTCATAAATAGAGTTCGAATCCTTAAGGGAGGGTTTTTTTTTTGTTATATTTTATATTTCTTATTAGGTTTACGTGTAGAAAATTTATTCATCTTAAGATTGAAAAGTCAAATCAAATCCATGTGCTTTGCACCTTAAAAAATTGTTCCTTATCTATAATGTTTTATTTCTTATTATCCTTCATTCATTTTTGTCAAAATACAAGAAGTTAAAATTGAATACAACGACAATAGGTCAGATTAAATCAGGATTAGTTAAGGTTGGACTAAAATTATTCTACTTAATTGTTTCTAATAAACATTTTAACTAAATTTCATTAAAAATAAAAGTATACCTTGTTGCTAACTTCAATGTCTGAATTTTACTTAATTTGTCACTTGGTAATGTTGGAATGATTTTTCTTAATGCTGCAAATGCCTCATTTAAACTTTGTGTACGTTGACGTTCTCTAACATTAGCCATAACACGTTGTGATTGTAAATCATTATAATTAATTTCTTTAAAATTTCTTCGTTTTATTCTTGTCTTTGTTTTATATATTCTACCATTTGTTATTCTTGATTTTTTTTCTAATTTTTTTATATCATTTGTATTATAATTATAATCATTTTCATCATGTTCTGAACTTGTTTGACTAACATCACAATTTTGTTCAATATCAAAATATTGATTATTATTATTATTATTATTATTATTAATTGTATAATTATTAGTTATATTATTTGAATTAAGTTCAATACTAGATGGTGAATTACCAATACTATTGTCACAAAAATCTTGATCTTCATCACCAAATTGAAATTGTGGTGATTGACTTGTTGTACATGTTATTGTTTCATTTTCTAATGAATTTTTAACAATATTATTAGCTACCTCATCAATTGTTGTTGGTCTATAATCTAAATATTTATTTTGTCGTTGTATATATTGTGTTTCATCTAAATTAATATTTTTATTTAAATTAAAATTATTTATATTATCATTATTAATATGATAATCTAAATTTAAACGTTTTCTATTACGATATTGATAAAAATTTGTATTAAATGTATTTAAATCATTTTGTTCATTTGAATTGGATACAATTAGTTTAGTTGTATCAATTTCATGATTATTTGATGCTATAGTTGTTGTTGTTGTTGTTGTATTATTAACTAAAATCTCATTTAATGGAATATTATATGTTATATCATTATTTGAATAAATAAATCCATTATTTTGATTATTATTCATAATCATATTTCTATTGTCTAAATAATTTGGTTCTAATTTGATCACTTGCATTATATTATTATTATTATTATTATTATTATTAAAATTAATTGTACTTTCCATTTGTTTATAACTAATATCCAATAAAACTTTTGGTGACACTGAACGTGCTGCTGACATTCTAAATATCACTTATTTAATTAATTAAACATTTTTTTTTCTTAATAAATTAATAGATGAAATTTTTTTAAATTAAATATAAAAACAAATCACTCAACGTTATAATGTTTATGAAAAAAATAAAACCCCAAAACAAAACTAAAACTTAATATCTTGAAAATTTGTTTATTTTTTGAAAAATTAAATCTTATCAAAAAAGGACTACTGATCATGTCACGTAAATTTTTGAAACTGATCGGTTACATAAATGATCGATCCTTGTGCCTACAACATTTTAAATAAGACGACATAAGATAATTTAGACAATATAAGTTTTACTACTTTCAAAACACATAGATTTAAATTCTAAATGCAAAAACCATAGAAAATATTTTTTTTAACTATATCCCTTCTACTTTTAGGCAACCAATCAGATTACAGTTTGTTTCCATTGGACTTTAAAAGTACTGATATTGTAATTGTACACATACAGTATTAAAAAAAATGGGAATTTCCCGTCAATTTTATATCTATATATATAATATAGATATATGTGTCTATATATGCCTAAATAGTCCTTTATCCATGTATAAGTGATCAACATGAAATGAAGAAAAAATAAGTAGCAAAACCCCAAAAAAAAAAAAAAAACGAAATAATCTCAAAAAGATTTATATGCAAATTTGAAAAATTTGTGGGTGGTAATGC
This sequence comes from Acrocera orbiculus, assembly GCA_947359355.1. Classification (NCBI taxonomy): domain Eukaryota; kingdom Metazoa; phylum Arthropoda; class Insecta; order Diptera; family Acroceridae; genus Acrocera; species Acrocera orbiculus. The sequence goes on from OX375758.1 coordinate 8,959,084, forward strand.
AAGTTCTGACATATTTTCAAGAAACGCCCATATTTATTCTGTTTTTTTTTTTTTTTTGTATTAAATTTATTTAATTTTTTGTTGTTCTAATTTTTGTAAATTTTATATAAAACTGATACTACAATGGTTTAGGCTGTCTTTGTTTTTCTTATTTAAATGAAAAAACAAGTGAATTTGGTTTAAAAATTTTCTCATTTGAAAAATATTAAGAAAGCACGTGTAAATTTAAAAGAAAATTAATAAAAAATTGATATTAACAAAAATAGAACATTTTGTTGTGATGACATAAACATCCAATTAGTGGAGATATTAAATGGATGGCAACGAATAAGAATTTAATTTTTAGTTTTTCAATTGTTTTATGTTTGGTATGAATAGGAGCTTGAAAATGATGTAAGGTGTGGTAATTAAATTTTTGAATTATTGATGTAATCAGGCAGAATTCCTTTTTTTTTACTTTTTTTTTGTATTTAGGATTTTTATAAAATAAAGTTTAAAAATTTTGTTTATCTAAATTATTGATCTAAGCGATTGCTAGATTCTATGAGTTAATAGCAATGAGATAGGGATTGAGGTCCCTTCGTCTCTCTTAAGGCAGGCAATATTTTACTAATAATCGAAGAAAAAAAGCTAATTGTAAGATGCCTGGAGAAAGTTAACAGAATAAATTATATTCCATATCTACAGTACTAGTAGAATAAATTTCAAGCGGAAAAAACTCTATATAAAAAAAAATTTTTATAATTTTTTATATATTTTCTCAGGGTCGGGGTTTTAGGAGGTTAGTCTCATAAGAGAAAATTATTTAGCGTTGAGAAATATCATTTTTGAGACATATTTCTAACTAAATATTAAGACATTGAAAATTTTTGAAATATCAAAAAAGTTTTTTTTTTTAATTGTTTTTCAATGCTTGTACAGTTGACTTACTTTTTATGGGGAAGGTTCGGTATTTAATTTTGTTTTCCATTTTTTTTTAAATTAATATATAATACCTTAAAAATTGTTCGAATTAAAATACCTTAAAATTTTTTCGAAGTAAAATTACCGAAACTATGATCATTTGAGCAAAGAATGATTTAGCAAAACTTTAAAGCGTTTTTTTGAAGCTTGTATTCTTTTCGAAGTCGGTATTCAAAACTAAATCGTTTTAAAATATTTCACACACCTTTTTCACATATTTCGCCAGGTAACAATGAGAGCTTTTTTTTCTTTAATAATTATTAATTTTACAATAACAATGGAGTCGTTTTTTTAAGCGAAAATTGGTATTTTGACTTCCAAAGGCTACCAAAAATTGAAAAATCCAAATAAAACACAAACTCTTTGTGGTTACCTTGAAAAGCATCTCTTTTAATAAATAACTTTTGATTTTTTTTTTCTCTGGTGTAGTGATAAATACCGTAAAACAACTTTTTTTTGAAGGTATTTCCAGATTCACTGCCACTCGCTCACTTATAATTATTTTAAAATAAAAATTTGGAAAGATATTCTTCAAACGTTGGTTTAATTATATAAAGCAGGACTATCTGCGTTGCCACAAAATCTTCTTGAAAACATGCCTTTTTTCAATGAGGTAACCGAACCATTCCCTCAAATATGAATTTTTCTTAATTAATATTTTAAATTGGATTTTTGAGTTTGATTATTTTAAAGCTAGCCTAATTTTTTTTTTTTTAAATAAAGTAGAACTAGGGGCTTCAATTTGACGGATTGAACATTATGGCTCTGGGCTATCTATTTGGCTAGTATCGATCCCTGAGACCTAAAAATGTTATAAAATATAGCTAAGAATGCTTAGTTAAACCTTTTTTAATAGCAATATGACTTGAATTTAAGTGCTTAGTAAAATCTTATATCTTTTTGGGTATCAAATTTGGTTGTTCTAATATCTTGAAAGTTATTTTAGACTTTGTGCATCTGTTTTTTTATTTTGTTTAGTATTTTATATTGTAAATCGAATGACAATTACGTGTGCCACTTTCGATGAAATTTTTTTCATCCTCAACCTCAATAATGCTACAACAATAAAATTATCATGTAAAAAAAAATCAAGTTTGGTACGAGCGTTTCACTTTTGACCAGAAAAAGTCATTACGTGTCTCATACGAGGTTCTCATTTTAAGCACAGAAGTAGTATTATGTCTCCCACACATTGTTTTAAGGCAAAAGGTTAAAAGCGATTATAGTTCAATACATTTGAAAATTTCTAAATTAATAGTGAAAAAGAAGGAAGTGTCAAAAATGTTAGCCTATTAAAAAGAATCATTTATAGATAAATTCGCTCTCAAAACATATTTTCTTTTAACAGGAAAGATAGCAATCAAACAAGCAAGTATTTTAGTCAAAACGTAAAGCTATGAACAATCGCATGCATTCTTTCACAATATTTTCAAATTTTCCTATCAATCTGACTTACGAAATTTTAATTTCTTGTTATTTCATAAACAAATATGAACAAAGTATTAACTAAAAAATATGTTTGAAACCCTTTTAGAGTTTTTCTTAAAATTTAATTATTGAATTCATCGCCTGTTTTATTGAGCTTTTCAACAATTATAAACGTAGCAGTTCGTGATAATACATTCTCCAGAATCAATTCAGAAACAAATCTCTAAAGCTATACTAAGAGAAGTGTACTAGAAAATGATTTGTCTAGAAGGTGAGCATACATTTGAATCAAAGGGTTAAAAATAAGGAGCCACATAAATTGAATATTTATCAGGTTGAATTATTTTACTACTGGTAAAACAATTTTTTGACAAAAAAGGACATTTTCTGGAATTAAATTAAAAATAATGAATAAATTGTAACATTATCGAAAATAATGCAACTGTTCTGCTATATTTACAACCCTTAGATTTGATGTATTTAACGTGACTCTAAATTAGAAATCCTGAAAGTATTAGAAGAAGTCCCACAAGATAACATATCTATACAGGAAGATTGTTAATACGGTCAGATCATTTTCTCTATGAGAATTTTGACATCTATTCTGAAAAAATCAAAATTGCACTTGTATCACTTAAGAAAAGGACAAAATATTGTTAATTTCAAAATAACCATTTTTCAGATCTACCACGGTAGGCCTTTCTTTATTAAAGAAATAAGCGAAATTGAGAAAAAGAACAATTGACCGGAATGAGATGTACGAAAACGTATAAAGGTTCTAATTTCAGTTTAACTACTATTTCAGTTGCGTTATTTTAACGACTGGGCTAAGATTTTTCGTCCTCAATTATTTATTAAAACAACTCAATGACAATGGAAAAGAAATTAATATAGTAATTAAGCTGGATTCCGTATGGAATGGAAACGCAGAACAAAAACTCAGTTGATACCATTCGTTGACCAAAATTCCAAACCATGTCAATTACTATAAAAAAATAAATCCAATATTAGAAGTTTACTGCGTTAGAAGTTAAAATAAATTTTCAGAACACGCTCTAAAATATAATATTCAATAGAAGTATTTGTGGATGAGTTTTTCGGTGGTCTAGATCTGAAGTGTTCAATTATGATTCCATTACTCTTTCTAGTTGAGTCCACAATCAAAATTACAAAAGTTTGGGAAGAATATGAATCCATATTTGACTGAATGAAATAATTTTTTATACTTTTATCGGGCAATTTTGTTTTTATTTTTGTCACCATAGCCACCCTTGGCAATCTGACAATAATTTCTCATTTTTTATAACCTTCAAAAACATAAAATATATTCCAATTCATCGGCATTTGGCTAAAGGCTTAACACTATATTTTTATACACTTTGAAATACAATAAAAAATCTACTAAATAAATGTCTTAGTTTAAGATCTCTTAATTCTATCTTCAAAAACTTTTGCTGTATTTTCATTTTATTGTTAAGTTTTAAAAATTTTAACATGGGACGATATTTTTTTATTTGATATTTTTTAACTTATTTTTCATTTGGAAAAATAAAAAACAGAAAAAAAAATCCCCTAATACGCTCCGTATATAATAATTTCAATAATTTTTCAATTTGTTTTGATAAGAGTGAAATTGAAAGTGCAACCAGTATCTTTATCGTATTTTTTCCTTACAATATTAACATAATTTATTTTTCAAACTCTTATAAAATATCTGTAGGCCATAAACTTTGTCTTTGTAAATAAATTTTTTAGGTACAATTTTTCAATTTTTTTTTAAAGTTAGCTTAATGCCTTTATACCTTGAATCTCTATTGCTGTTGTCCTTATCAGCAAAATTTTATTATATTACCTAAGATAATATTCCAATGTACCAAAATAGAAAATATTTACAATCCTTTCATGGTTACATATAAGGATTTATAAAAATTTTACCTCCATAAATTTTGTATAATGCTCAAAAATGCAAAAAAAAAAAAAAAAAAATAACAAAGTAGGATAACTATAAAATTAACAAAAGGATAATATTTGTTAAATTTGGGAAAGTCCTACCTATACATATAAAACCAAACATCTTATATTGGTGACAATATGTCTGGTTTAATGGCAGGGATTTCCACTTTAATGAAATTCGTCAACATGGATAAAAGTTTTTAACAGCCTTTGGAAATTCCTGATGGCCTAATATATATAATATTCCTGTTTAGAAGGACTTAGTTGTTTTTTTTTTTTGTGGATATTAGGCCTTGTGGGTTTTTCTAAATATTTAAGCGTTAAAATTTTATTGGCTTTATAATTTGTGCGTAAATAGAAGAAGATTAAAATAATTTTTTTCCGTTATTTAGGAAACATTTTTTTAATAATTATTTTTTAGTTATTTAAAGATTATATAATTATATTATCATAAAAATTTTTTTTTTTTGTTTTTTTTTTTGATCTAATATGGCTCTAATCAATTTATAATATTATTTAATCCTTTAAAATATTCTCTACTTAAGGCATAAGAACAAGAAAAGTTAAGAAATTCAAATAAACCCCTTTTGTATGCTGTCATCTCTTAAAAGCATTATGTCAACAGAAAATTTTTCTTTAAAATATTTTAGAAACCAATTTCTAATTAAAAAATTCCTTACAAAGTCTACTAAAATCTTTTATAAATGTAAGCATCATAAATCTTTCATTTCAAAATAGTCAAAGCCTTGAAAAATGATCTGATATAGGATACCACCCTATGATATAGTTGATTTGAACAAAAAAATGGGTGACGACCTAATAACCTTTAAGTCTTTACATGACACAAACCAAAAATATTTAAAAAAAAAAAAACTCTATGCCAAAAATTGTCAGTGTCTTAATACAAGGTGAAGGTCGTAATTAATATTTTAATAATTGAAAATTTCTTTATTAGATTTAATTTTTTGTTTCTCCTTTGCTTTGTGAAAACTAAAAACACAACAACAAAAAAAAAGGTTACACCTCGTGTAATATAAAACCATATTTAAATAAATTGGGGCAAACACAAAAAAAAACATAAATTCTCTTGAGAATATAAATCTTAAATTTTGGTTTTTCTTTTTAAATTTTTCATGAGAAGACCGGATTGTCTTGTCAATAGGAATACCAATCGTCTAATTACCATGTTAGAGGCTTCTGTAACATGACGTTCAAATATAAGACGATATGGTCTACTGAAAATTAAGGATTTTCAATATCGATTTAAACTTTTTAAAATCATATAAAATACAAAGATCTCTTCACTTGGTGTACGTGACTGATTTTTTAATAAAATTTGGAGGATTGTTTCTTTAAACAAAAACATTAAAACAGAATAAATTTACTTTATTACTGGAAATGTTTCTCAGGATATTAGTAATATTACTTTCAACTTTTTAAAAATTTGAAAAGTGAACAAAATTACTACTTTATCTGAATTAGAAATTACAAAAATTTTGATACCTGGATCAGTAAGCAAATTATTATAATTTATGTATCAGAATACCTAAATAATGAGTCAGAAAATTTTAAACAAAATAATTCAGAGAAAAGATTATCAAGGCTTAACCCTTTTCATACTGAATTCAAGTAGGTAGGTAATTGGCACGAATTATATCCAGTTTTATTTGATAAAAATAAAACTAGTTTTTGTTTATTTTTAATTTCACCCCAAGGACCATATATGACCTGAAAATTGTTTTCAGTAATTCAAGAAATAAATATGTATGTGTGAATTATTTATACCAAGTTTTTGACCTCTGATAACAAGAAACAATATGATGTTAAGGTAATTAGTAAGATCAGAAAATTTTTCCATTGCATATTTGTTTCCAAACTCTCCGTTTTAACCCTTTGCCTTGTAATTTCTTTTCTAAAATAACACTAGAGATCAATCACATGAGACTGTGTGCATTTTGTCCTATTAAGTATTCAATGGAACTTTACTTTTTGCATTGCAAAAAGAGAGGACTTTTTTTTCAAAAGAAATTCATTAAATATTTTTTATTATTATTTCCTTACAAAAAATTTAAAAGTCTGATTTATCGAGTTCAGTGTACTATGAAAATTACATTAACTCGTCACAATATGATTTTTTAGTATTCTTCTGGGCTTTGTAGCTATATTTTGATATTTTAGCAAAGAAAAATAGGAACAGAAAACAAATATTTGAAAGGGAGCACAATAGAAGTTTAAACTTTTAATATTTTTATAATTTAGGTAATATAAAATTACACGGTATATCAATTGACAAGAGACCAATTACTACAAAATCAACTATTTCTAAATTTTCAACCAAAAAAAAATTATCTACGAATTTACTTTTTACTTTAACTATATTTGCTGGATTTACTGATAAATTCTTAAAATATTTGTATCATTGATTCATAGATCACAAAAAATTATTGATTAATATCAAATTATATTTCAAGAAATAGTTGATAACTTCTTAGAGCAGTGATTCTCAACCACTGTGCCGCGTCATTTTTGTGTGCCACGAAATTCTAAAAGTGTGCCTCTAAGGCTTAGAGCAGTGATTCTCAACCTTTTTTTTGTTGCGGCACACTTCAATCGATTTCAAAATTTGGCGGCACACAAAGAAAAAGTTTTTGTACGTAAGTGATAAGTGTGAGCCGACTTGAGGCATAAAAAGCGGTGAGTAGAGCGGTGAGCAAAGCTGTTTATACAGTGAAAAAATAGCTCGCCCGAGTATTGAACCGCGCTGGTCACCATTTCCAAAACAAACATGTTTAATTCCGGCTATACCGCTGCAGTAACGACCTCTTCACCGCTTTGTAAAACGCCTTATTATAAATGCATGCATTTATGCCTATTAGTTTGATTAAAATGCTATGCTCGCCGCTTCACTATAATCTGGCACTAAGAAAGAACGCGTTGCAAAACAAATAATTAAGTAATATCAAAATTTTTTATGAATTTAAATCTCTACTCCTGTTAAAAGTATTTTTATTTTTAAATCATATTATTTAATAATATTAACATTATTATATATCTAACATTTGGCGGCACACTTTTAGAATTTCGTGGCACACAAAAGTGCCACGGCACCGTGGTTGAGAATCACTGGCTTAGAGATATAGAAAAACAGAATATTTACTTTTTTGTATGAAAATTTGTAAATGAGAAAGCTGCTTTCGTAATGTTGACTAACAAGAAATGATAACACATCAGTAATTTAGGACATGGACACTTTCAAAATGCAATAAAGGAACGTGAACGTTAGCTGAAAAGTGGGTAAAATCTGTCCAACCCAGGACAGTCAGCTGGCAGACTTCCTTGTCTTCTATTAATTTGGATTGCTTAAGATATTCTGTTTTTTAAACTTCATGAGGAAAAATATTAATGATGGCTTTTAAATTTCATTAATTATATGTTTGTTGTAAAAATCAAGACCTCATTTCGAGAAAAAAAGGGCAGGACAAGTTGTAACTTTTTATAAAACAGTTTTGATTGAACAAATATGGAACAATGGTACAAAATTGATGAAAATTCAATATCCTTCAATATTAATAAATCGAATTCGGTAATTAAGCCGTTGATGTTCTAAGTTAAAAGAAAAAAGGCTATATTTTTAGGCATCCTCCCAACAAATAATTATTATTATTCAGAAAGTAGTATGGAATGAAAATTTATATATAAATTTTTATACTTTCTCAAATTGCTAAATTAAAAATAATTGTGCCCTTAAATTCTCTTCTTTGGTGTGTGTTCTAAATAAAAAAAAAAACACATTATTAAAAATTACAAATTCGTATAGGAAATTTAAATGAAAATAGAATCAAATAAGGATCATTTCCAATAGATTCATATAAACTCAATTAGAATCAAAAAATATTTGCATGCAAAATAGACTCAGAAAAAATTTTATTTTTGAATTTTATAGAAATTTTTTTAGATTTGCCTTTGTATCTGGTCGCATGCTATCTTGAGTCTATTTTGGATTTAAGGTTAAGACCGAAAAAACAAAATTTTGTAGTTCATAATTTTAATTACTTACATAAAAAATTTGCATAATTTTAATTTGTAATGAAAAACGTGAAAACTGGTGTCATGGGTGTCATGTGTCGTGTGTCAGCTGAATTCGCCCGTATTTTAAAAATATGGCACAAAAAATTATACCATACTTAGATTTAGTTAACAGTTAATTCAACAGATTTCAGGGTACAAGAAAACTAATTCAATATTCTGAATAGTATATTTGAATTTGAGATGCCATCTTGTGGCGAATTCAACTGACATAGTTAACTGAAAATTATGCGAATATGGCTGGCTAACAACTGCTTATAATTAAAAACTTCTAGATTTTTGTGGCACAAATTTGGAGTAATATATTTTTGCCGGTGTGCAGACAACTATTTTTTTTTTCCCGCATAATTGACAAAAAATTAAATATTTCCTGCAAAAAATATATGTGAAATATAAATATAATTTATATAAATATAAATTTAAGAAAGTAATTTTTTCACATATAAATTTTTCTTGTGAAGGAGAAAAATTTCAAAAACAATTAAGCTTAGAGAAACATTTTTTTTGACGTCATAAAGAGCAGCAAAAAATGGGGGGGCTTACTTTAAAATATATCTATAAAACATCTGTTTTAGTATACATATACACACATAGTAAGGGAAATAATTTGGGACTCATAACTTACTAAATGTTTCTATAGTCAAATTGATCAATTTTGCAACAAAAGTCTTAAATGCAAATTAATATTTTTTTGGAAGCTTATAAAAAAAGTGTATAATATCTTTGACATGATATTTTAGTTAGTTCCTCTGCATTTTGTGTCACTTTTTAATTAAAAAACCCATTTTCAGTTAATAATTCTGTATATATTAAAATTTATAAATGGAACTATAAGTTCTTCATCGCGAGTTTCTACATGAGGTCTAGGCCAAATTTTGAATGGAATCTAAGAAATGCTAACACGAAATTCGTAAACTAAATTCCTAATACCAAATTCTAAACACGAAATTCTATTACAAAAATTTAACACAAAATTCTAATATAAAAAATTTATCTTATTATTTTGTTAACTGTTGTGTTTTTTAGTTAATCTTCTTGCTTAATTGTTGTTTTTATTCTTAATTATTGTTTTTTGTTTATAATATTCTAAATAGTTTTATTAGCACTCGGCTTACCTTAGAAGGAAAAATAGTTTAGTTTGAAAGCATATTTATTGCAAAGGTATAAATATTACTTAAAAACACCTTAAGTTTAATTCAACACGTTGAAGACGGCTTATACCACCGATGGTAAACATCTGCTATAGTTTTGTAGATGAAAAAACTTATGTGGTTAAAAATAATTTTTTTCTAAAAATTTTTGGTACAGGTCTACAATGGATTGGCATTAGAGGGGAGCAATTTTGAAATGGATAATTTTTCGGCAAATGCGCCTTAATCGCTGTAAACCTGTCAGCAGCCCCACTGCTGTCAGCTGGATTCGCCGGATTCATCAAGTCAGCGTTCGTTGTCGCGACTAGTTATTGTGCCAAATATAAAGTTGTAGAAAGTAATTTTATTCCAATAAAATGTTGCTTGTGTTTGAAATTTTAATATTTTAAATAAATTTTATTGTTGTTAACGACATTTTTATTGCTGTTAACGACATTTTTGTTTCTATTTTTTTTTGTTCAATTTCAATTTTAAGTTATTTAAGGAAACTAAAACAGATTTAAAAATGAAAATGGTAAAAGGGCATAACAACACTTTACATTTTATGGAAAACTAATTGTCATACATTGTAAAAAGAAGAACAAACAAAACTTTCCTTTATCACTCAAATGTGTTCTTTCACTACCACTTTCACCTTCTTAAAAGTATGTTTATATACATATTTTAAGAGAGATTAACTGCTGTGGAATAGCTAATAAAAATTTTTTTTCTTCTAGTATTAAAGAGAAAAATAAAAATTATCTTATTTCTTTAATATTTAACAATATACCTGTATATTTTGTTTCAGGTAAATCTTTTCTTATATCTAACAAATAAAATCGGACAGAAACAATTTTATACCAGAAATAACAAATTTTAATATTAAACAAAATAGAAAGAATTATTGTCTTATCTATTGAAAATTTATTTACGCATTTGCTATATTGAAAAGTTAAAACAAAAAACAAAAATAAATAACCCGCATATATTGAGTAAATTAACGATGAACTCAAATTTGTCGTAAGACCTGTTTTAGTAATTTTATCAATTCAAACGGATTGGTCTTCTCTATAACATTTACTGATCATATTGATCAAACAGTTATCTGTCTGCAGACTTTCAGCTTCAGTTAAATTTTATTACCTTGTCTATTGATTCGGTTTCGATTGTGAAGAGAGTTCTGTTCGTCGTTATATGAATTAAATAGCCTCTGGCTATTAATCATTTCATTAATTATTATTATTGCATTTATTGATGTTGTCTACAAATACAAAATGCTACTGTAAATTTTTTTTATTTGTTAAATTTTATTTGACATTAATTATTAAGATGGATCATTTACATAGGATTTAATTTAAGTAATGCTAATTTGATGTCCTGTTGAAAGCGTAAACACTTGAATATATAATCTATGATAATCAAAATATTTTAGGTTAGTTTTTTTTCTTTTTCGTTTATTTCTTTTGTAGTTTGCATATATGTATAATGCATCAAAATAATTTTTTTATTAACAGAAAAGAACTTAAAAATACAAGAAGAAATAAAAATATAAACCGTTATAATCAAATATTGATAAAATTTTAAATGATAAAATTATATACTATTAAAATGTAGTTAAGAATTTTTGTTTCTAGTGGAATAAACGGTAAATTGGTTGTTGTTAGTGAAGATATATATAACTGATCAAAGAGAGAAAAGGGAAGAGAAATTTAAATTGTATATTCCTTAAGGCTTAATGGCTTTATCCATAAAGTATGTAACTTTTTGGCTTATTAATATTTTTTTTTTTTTGTTAAATAAAACCTGCAAAGTATTATTAGATCAATTTTATATAATTTTTGTTCATCACCTAAATTTAATATTAGTTGTGAGTTTTTTTTTATTTTAAAAATGTACTCCTTTTTACACAAACACGGCTGAGATCAAGTAATGACTTTAAGCAAGTTTTGCATATGTTATTTAACTTTTTTAAAGCAATAAGTGTTGTCAAAATGAATTAAAAAAAATTGTATATTAGATATTTTGTACTCAAAGGACAAAACTTCCCAGCGTACTCAATAGTTTTTTTTTTCCAGTAAATTTATAGTTATTATTTTAATAAGTATATGTACACAGTAAGATATTCCTATGTGTATAACTGTAACATTGGATATCTTGTACCTGAGTACCTCGAAACATCTTGTCCTCTATTTTTTCGGGCCAAATTGGGTTATTTAAATGGCAGACAAATGCTTTGTGATATTCGTCATAATAAAAGAGATGGTTCAAGACAGAAGAAAATTAGACTAAAAGAGCGCATCATTACTCAGCAAGAAATTGGCTGAGCAACTTTCAGGTGAAGGAGTTTTAGAAGTCTTATAGGGGCTATAATTAAACACGTTTAATTTTCTACTCTCAAGCCTATATCGGTTCCTTTGTATTAGTCGTTCACTAATACATACATGCCAAAAAATCATTTTAATTTTGCACATCTAAGAAAACATATGAAAATACCAAAACAAGCTGGGTTTCTACAGCAGAGTTTTGATGTATGCGTTTATACGTCAAAGTTAAAATTACATTTAAAAAATACTTTTAATTCTTTCAATTTTGCTTTTTTTTAGAAACTTTAGGAATTTTTATTCTAGTCCTACCCTATTTACCTGCAAAATATGGCAAATATTACTGGTAAATCCTTGTGACATTTTTGTGTTTAAAACATTATTTTTCACAAAAACAACACTTTTAACTTAAAACAAATTGATGTTGTTTGTTTCTACAGAACTATTTAAGTGTTTTCACCTAAAAATATTTTAGTTTTTTTCACCTAAATATTTTATTTTTCAAAATTTAAGAAAAAGTATTCGAATTTCCTATGGTAACATAACCTATAAAATTTTATAAATTGAAATGTCAAAGCATTGCTCTCTCAAATAAACATACACAATTATAGAATTATCTACACCATTTTAAAACATATATTTTACACTATATGTACGTATACGAGTGGTAGGAGGAGAAGCAATGTTTGACGTCAAGCGGAAAAAATAGTGAATAGCCCCTATTAGATTTTGTAGGCACTCATCCTGCAAAAATCAGTTTTTGTTATATTTCGTTTCACATTTACCCTGCAAACATTGCGATACGAAAACGAATTCATTTTCGTATCGTTTCGACGAACAAATAATACGAAAACGAATTCGCGTACGACACGCGTATGAATCCGGGAAAGAACAATACGTTACATCATTTGCGATTCGAAAAACGAATCGTTTGCGATACGAAAAGCGATGAAAAGCGCGATGACTTTGAATGTGTTGGTATTGAAGTATAATATGCAAGATATCATGCGATTTCATAAAATCTATCGTTTGTTGCATTCGTTCTCGTATCGCATTTCGCATCGCTTTCGCATCGTTTTTCGTATCGCAAACGATGTAACGCATTTTTCTTTTCCGGATTCATACGCGTGTCGTACGCGAATTCGTTTTCGTATTATTTGTTCGTCGAAACGATACGAAAATGAATTCGTTTTCGTATCGCGTTCCGCATCGCTTTTCGTATTCGTTTTTTAAATATATGTTTGCTGATAAAATATGAAATTAATATTATTGAATTTATTATTAAGGGCAGTATTAATAAAAAAATATGTTTTAGAGAATATTCAGTAAGTTTATTGAATTTTAATTTAAGATAAAAATTAAAACATTTTATAAAAAATAAACTTAAAATCAAACAATAAACCTACACTTAAAATTTACATAATGGATAATTTTACAATTTTATTATAGCTCCTTCACATTTTTTTTATTTTTTAAGCTTTTGTTGAGTCGATCGTTGGCGTATTGGAAGTGCTTCATGCAGCTTTTTTCAAAAATGTCAGTTGTAATAAGCTGCGGGTATTTGTCGTAAAATGTATCTGAAAGTAATTAATAAAGTTTATTGAAAAATAGTGTTAACCTTTATACCTTTCAGCGCTGAAATTAGCCTAAGCGTTCGGGCTGTTTTCTTGTCCTTAGTCCCCATCCACGAAAATAGCTTTGCCACTTCGTCTTTGAGTAAAATTTTTAGATTTTCTCTTACAAATCTTCGAGAATCCGATAAATTCATCTTACCAAAAGTCATTTTCTGAAAAATAATACTAAATGATTTGCCAAAAAATATAATTAATTTCAAATTACCAATTCGTCATATTTTTCTTTGTCTTGTGCAATGCTTTCATCAAAGCCCAAGACATCTTCCATTCTCAAAACAAAGATTTAATCCTACTATTATATTTCGACCTTGTAAAAAGAGATGACCAAAATATTTTTGCACTAAAAATTATAACAGAGGGATCAAGTAAACCTAAAATTCTCAAAATTAAGATTTAATCCTATTTTACTCCAGCCTTGAGTATAAAACATAGTCGAAACGTATGGGGAAAACTCATAAACAATTAAAGGACGTAGTCAAAATTACCTGGAAATCTAATTAAAATTGCAAACTTAATTTTTCTTAATTTTTAGAACTACACTTTACTAGAATTGAAAATAGATCAACCATAAACATTTCAACTTTCCTTTAAAATTATATATCCCTTGATATTTTAAAATATATTGTATATATAAATATATTAAATGCAATGTACTTACCTGGTATCATAAGACTCACCACTTTTTGTATTATATTAAAAATAACCTTATAGAAAATCACATGATATGTCAAGCTGACGTATACACAAAGCACACACGTTTAAAATATATCTTTCCTATTTAATGCGTATGGGTAATTTAAAACTCATGCACATTTATCTCTTTCTTTGGCATATTTTATACTTTTCTAACAGTTCGCGCTTTGATTCGCTGCGAACGAAGCTTCGTAGAAATGTTTGCAGGGTAGCTTCATGTTATCTGAAAATTATTTTCTACACATACATGAAAGTTAAATATACATAAATATATGTGCGGGTGTTGATTTTTTCTATAAATTTCTAGCTCCTGAAAATAATGTTTTTAATTTTGAAACGTTAAATAAAAAATATTTTAGTCGAAATTTCTTTTCTAAGCTCTCATTTTCCATACCTTTTGCCTCTTTCCTGACGTAAAATAGTATGAGACGTTATGCGATTCTGGTTATACCTCGTACTCAACAACGGTACATGAATATTGTATGTATTTTTGCTGCGAAAAAATTTTTCATAGATTATTGAGGCAGTTTTAATAAATTTTCTTAAATAAATAAATTTCAACCCAGTCAAAAATTATTAAATTTAATTATTAACCCATAAATATATTTTTTACCTGAAAATTTTTATTTTGAGAGTTGAGGTAGAAAAAATCAAATAAAAAGGCAGGATACAGTTAGGAAAAAACAACTACAAAAGATGTTATTTCAATTTACAGCTTTAGAAATTTAAAATAAAATTAATCATTTTTACAAAAAAGTTTGCAATTTATTATTTTTTTAAAAAAAACAAAAATTTTACCTAAAATTTTGATATCGGTTTACAAAAATTTTCTTTTTATATTTACATTAATTTTATATTTATGAAATTAATATCATTTTTTTTTTTTACTTTAAAAAAAAAAAACAAAAAAAGAAAACTGGAATGTTAATTAATATACATAAATTTTCAGTTTTTCTGTTTTGAGTATTTTAAAAAAATTATTTTACAAATTTTTAAATAATATATCTATAAAAAACTTAAAATGAAATATATAAATAGTACATATATAAAATTTACTGACCACTTTTCATTTGTAATTTTTCTACTAAATAAGTTCATTGTTTTTTTTGCTACGTTTTTCTTTTTTTGCCTTTGTTTTTCTAAAACTATGAGAAATATATAAAAAAAAATATATAATTTATAATACTATAAATTTTTCATAATCAAAAATTAAACTTGGGATTTAATATTAAATATACAAAGTAAAATAAAATATAGTCTATCAAATTAAATAAAATACAAAAAGAAACCAACAAAAATAAATAAATGTTGGTGTTTAAATTTTGATTGAGAGTTTAGTTAAAAAGAATTTTCTTTCAAAAAATATCAATTTGACAGACTTGTTGCATTCTTTTTTACTTTTTTGATATTTATATTTACAAATCCAAAAAATATTATTCCGAAAAAAAAATTTGCTATAAAAATTATCTTTCCATGAAGAATAAATTTAAATAATACTTATAGAAATTTTTATTTTTTTAACTTGGAATATTATTTATAAATATTTCAAAACACTAACAAAAATTATTTAGACACCCTAAAATCTTTAAAATTTTATTGAACTACTAATTCTGATTATTTTATTAATTAAAATAATTTAAATTAATTTTTAGCCTTAGTAGTTTTCTTCCTTTTTTAAATAAAATCTTAAAAAACATATTTCATAGCCTGAGACCATTAAATTTCTTTTCTTTTTCTTTTTCTATTTCATTTATAACTACTTAGCATAAAAAATAAATAATTGTATAATTCATTTAACTAAATTTAAATTTTTTTTGCTTTTTTTTTTGTTTTGTAAAAATATCATCAAGTATTTATTTTTTTATTTATAATACATATAAAAGTTTTTAATAAAACTTAATAAAAAAACGGTAATTATATAAAAAAAACACTGGCTAAAATATACTGGCATTAAGTTCCTCATCTAAATACAAAATATAATTTTTCTAATTTGTAAAATTAACAATATTTGTCTAAGTTTAAAAAATATCCTATAAATAAAATAAAATAAAAATAAAAAGACAATAAATTATTTTAAACAAAATTAATAATAACAAAAAATTTGCATTATTCTTTTTTTTTTTAAAGCAAAAATAATAATAATAATTATAAACTATGTCAAGTAAAATACATTTTTCTATCTATTAAATTAAAAATAATTTTACAAAAAAATAATAAAAATAAAAAAAACGAAACAGCAAAATGTCAATGTCTTCTCATGTGTAATGAAAGATGATCTGATCTACTAAATGATCGTGTACATAGCTTACAACGGAATGGTTTGACACCTGTATGTTTTCGGAAATGACGTGTTAATTCATCTGATCTAGCAAACCGCCACACGCAACCCTCCCATGTACAAACATAAGGTTTCTCACCTGAAATTTAATAAATGAAATTTAGTAGAAAAATATTAATTTTCAGTATAAACTTGAACTTGAAATATAATTAAAATTATTTTTATTAATGATAATAATTATGAAATCTCTTTAATGAAAGTTTTGGCAGTGATTCTATGGACATTTAGAAGCATAACTATGTGAAACTCAGCTTAGCAGAAAATTTAGAAGTGGGGGTTTACTCAAAAATCTTCTTCGGGAATTTAAACAACTATTGAGAACTTTATTTGTGATTTAACTGCTATCAGTCACCTAAAGGAGTCATTTATTGTTACCGGACGAAGCCAAATAGACAAAAGTGCACCATATTCAATGTCTTAAATAAATTGATCTAAAATTTGGCTATTCTTTCAACTAGTTCAAAAAGACAAAAAGAGTAGTTTTTTTATTAAATTCTAACTAAAATTTGGATTGGAAACAAAAAAGAGTTATCATTGTAGCATTTTAGGCCATTTAACATTGTTTTTATTGTTTTTATATAATTGCATAGTTTTAGGATACTAGAAATTTGTTGTAAAAAAAATAACAAAGTAAAAGGAAAGCATTTATCTATCAATTTGTTAAAAAGTGGTAAACTTTCACTTTTTTTAACTCAATGAAAGGAGTTCTATAAATTCATACAATGGAAAAACAAAAATAATTTAGAAAAACAATTTAGATATGTCATATGTAAATAAATTTGGTGACATAGACATATGTCACAAAGCATATTTAATATAATTAAAGACTAGTCTTTTAGCCAACTAGTCCAATTTTGGAATGGATGCCAATTCAATAAAAGGGTAATAAAAAAGGAAGAAGAAGAAAACGTTGAGTAGTATTGGGCTGTATTTCTAAAAGTGGAAAACTAATTAATCTGATTCTCCTTGTAATTCTTTCACACTAAAATTAAAATTTGTACGAAGGAACCGACACAATATAAAACGCATCCAATACCTTAAGATTTCATCGTACATTGAATTATTTTCTATTTTGCACGCAATGACAGTCGTGGTAAAGTGGTACTAGACAACTCATTTCTATTTGATTTGATTTGATTTGATTCTATTTCTAATATATTTATCGTAGTTTTTAACAAAGCTGATAGATTCTCATTTCATTGATCAGCATCTCTGATTTATTTTGCTGAACAATAAAAATTTATCCTGAATCTAGTTTATTAAGTTTTTATATAAAAAGCACATACAATTAATTATATGATGCAAGCTTACTGATTGAAGCAATAAAAGAAACTAACTAACATGAAGTGATTGTTGATTGAACTGTTTTTGTTTTCCTGAAATTATCTCTCACGCAAGTCACGTAAAATTAACTCATCTATCATCTTTTCTGCTAAAGATACATCTTTTATCGAATCGAATACTGTTAGCACTTATGTTCTGCGCTACGTATGCGAAATCAACTTTAAATTATGTAATTAAATCATATCAGACATCAGATTCATTGTTTTTCCACAGTTAAAGTTGCGGTCTTTAAGTTTGCGGTTTTTTTTTTTTTAAAATGAATTTTATCATGTAACTTATCAATGCTATACATTTGTGAGACAAATATCGATTAATCCTTTCGCTTTAAGTTACATAAATCAAAGTAACTCGAAGACTACAACCTTAGCGGCTTCATATATTTTCGTGAATCCAAACGAATTTTTCAATTTGTATCAGATATTTTGACACTAGTTAACCAAATTCAAAAAGTCGATAAGTTACACGGTTAATAGTCCTTTAGGATTGCTATTATAACGACAATGGGATTAAAGATATAAAACTTTTGTATGACTCTATGAAATGCAAGAAAAATTGATAATTATTGAAAAAAAGATCTTGAATTTGAAGTGAATATAAAGCACCACAACTCTAAGAGTTTAGGAAATCCTCACGAGATCCTAACCGATATTTCCCCAAATTCCTAATTCACTTAACGAAATATCGTATTTAACAATTAAAATTAGGACTGAAAGCCAATAATTTGGTATGAATTGCAATATCAGAGAAAAAATTAAAAAAAAATTTAAATAAAATAAAATTAATAAAAAAATTTAATTTACCTGTATGTGTTCGTTTATGTGCTTTTAAATGTGAACTTTTTGTATAAACTTTATCACATCCCTCAGCATCACATCTATGAACTTTTCGTCCTTTTGTGAGATCATTATCTTCTCTACTAGTACCAAAAAATCGATTACTATTATTATTATTATTATTATAATTACTACTACTACTACTACAGCTACTACTATTATTATTATAATTGTTATTATTATAAAAATGAGCTGTAGATGAGATACTTGGTGTTGTTGCTTTCCATGGTATTGTTGGTGTTGTTGAAAAACTTCTTACAGAAACACTTGATGTAAATGGTGATGATTTTGTTATATTATTATAATTGCTAATTGTTGTTGATGCTATATTTGATGCTGCTAAACTTGCTGATGTTGATCTAGTTACTATCGGTGGTCTATCATTTCCATATTTATAAGGATTTTTAAATAAATTAAGAAGATTAAATTTTTTATCATAGCTGCTGAATAATGGTGATGAACATGGATTATTATTGTTAAAGGTACTGGTGTTATTATTATTATTATTATTATTATTATTTGTTTCATCCTTGAAACGACGATAAGTGAAAAGATATGATGGTGCTGCTAATAACGGTGGGATTGGTCTTTTATTTTGAGACTCTGCTAGATTTGCTGTTAGTGATGTAGTGCGTATATGTGATTGCCTTGAATTTATTCCTGAAATTGATTAGCAATTTTATATATTTATATTAGTTTTATATTTTATTCATTTAAATGATAAAATATTTAAATATAAACAAAAAAAGGTGCGAAAAAGGCCTTAAAAATAAATATAATACTTAATTTTAGGTCAAATAGACATATGCTATACCACAATTTAGTATACTAGTATTAATTATTTTCCATTTATGATAAAAAGGATATTTTCAGCTGTAAAATCAAAGAAATCTTATACACTTTTCTGTTAATTGAATTTAAAAATTAAACTAACAACCAAGATTCTTAAAAAATAAAATAAACTTTTCATTTTTCGTGATGTAAAATTGTGAATGAATTTTGTAAATAAATTTTCGTCTCCTTTCTATTCCCATTTAACGGCATAAAAAATTAATTTTCTTCCTTTGAGTTTATTAATTTTGTAAAATAGTAATAAAAAAGTCTATTTTTTAAAATTTTTTTTAATGTTATTTTTATTTCATCATTTTTGGTCATATTTATTTTTTACTTTTAGTTTTTTAGGAATATTTTTTTATAACTGTGCAATGTCAAGCAAACAGCTTGACGACTTTTTGATTATAATTTCAATAGCTGATCCCAAAGTAGTTAGGATTTTGTTTGCAAGATTCCTTAGCATTTTTGACTAGCACTTTAAATTTAGGACGCCAGCCCAAATTCAAGTAATTTTATATTTGGCATATTTCATGTCAGAATGAAGTAAAGAACTAACATTTTATCAAATAAAACAAAAGTTTTCTTTCCCTATTGACTGTAAAAATCATTTCAACAGTCCAACAGTTCAAACATATTTTTTTAAGCTTGTATTGAATGACATTTGATCTTAATACAATTTTTTCAAATGTTAATTTAAATTATTTTAATTAATTCATTTTAGTTTTATATAGGGGAAAAAATTTAAAAAATTCTTCAGATTATTCAGATTCAGATTTCAGAAAAAACAAAAAATTTTTGTAGGCAGATAGAGCATCTGCGTCGAACTTTCATTTCTTCGGATCGAATCTCGTCCATAAAATTTTTTTATTTGATTTTCAAATATTTGGCAATCCTTTAAATAGAGTTTTAGCAGTTTTTTACGAAAATTAAAAACAATAGACAGTTGCTCAATCGGTAAAATGCAAGGATTTTAGAAGTTTTCACGTGAATCTGAAGAATGTGAGTTTAATTTTTGGCAAAAACAATAAATTTTTAAAAAATTATTGAAAATTTTTGCATTAAGTAGGGGAAGTTGTTCGGTTGTGGTCACTGTTCGGTTATGGACATCCCTGCTTATCTTTTGATAAGATGATCTGATTTTTCTGGCCAATGTCATTCGTGTAATATGGCAACACGTAAGTTTCGTGCTAAATAATTCAGTAAAAGGACGCCGATTTTTTGTGTTGTGAATCAATTTGGATTTTGTGTCATCAAAAACTTTATAAAAAATTTTTAAAGTAATATAAAACCTACTGAATTGATTAAAAATGTGAGTACAATACATTTTAATTTAATAAATTTAGTGTACTTTATTTTTTTATAATTAATTTCAAACAATATGTTGAAAATAGGAAATTTATCACCATTTTTGAAGATGACTGCTAAATTCGGTTATGGGCACCCATTTTCTTGAGTGAAAATTATTTAAAAAGTAATTTTCAATTGTAGTTTCATTGCTACATAGATTTTTAAAGAGAAACAGTTAAACGTGTTTTTAGTTTTCTCTTTTATTTTTGTAAATGGTTGAATGTCAACTTTGATGGTGTTTTTATGCTTTTTTTGAATTTTTTTTAGCCATGTCGTCAAATAAACATTCGGAAATAGACTTTAATGTGCTACTTAATGCAATTAAATGTTGTATTGTTAAAAGTAAAAGAAAATTTTAAAGACATCGATACCGTCAACAATGGTAAAATCTGGTAAATTTATCCAGAAAAGCTACCACTCAAATTAACCGCTGCCAATTCCATTAATTTTAATGGATGCGATCGGCCAGTTCATTTAAGGTGCGCTTGCATGCGTGCAAGCTATTTTACATGCCAGTACTGTGATTCTGATGAAGAATGATGTAAATAAAAGGTAAAATCAATAAATTTTAATTTTTTCAATATTTAAGGTGGTT
Organism: Acrocera orbiculus; assembly: GCA_947359355.1. Classification (NCBI taxonomy): domain Eukaryota; kingdom Metazoa; phylum Arthropoda; class Insecta; order Diptera; family Acroceridae; genus Acrocera; species Acrocera orbiculus. Next base: position 8,980,583 of record OX375758.1, read on the forward strand.
CTTCTCAATGTTTTCCTATTTAGTAAAGATTTTCCAAGGGTACCCGCAACCGAACACAAAAAAAAAATTTTTTAAAAGTGACGACTTCACGAAAGTAAATATTACTTTTTCCTACTTATTGCTATTGGGGTTTTTTTTTGTTTTTAGTTAGCTAACATCCTTAGCTTTCCATTGATATCTATATATAGTAATAATATGCTCTTGCTCAAAAGTTATGGACAAAAATCAAAGTGGTGCCCATAACCGAACAACCTGCCCTATTATTTTCGCGAGTACCATAAGTTAGCAATTGTGGTTGATTTAAGTAGGATTTGAATTTAAAAAAATGTTTTTTATATTACTTTTAATGGTTTTAAAATAAATATTTGTCGTTTTAAAGTGCGTTTACTTTTCTGCGTCTTTAAATAAATAATTCTATACACGTGAGACCTTTAAATGATTCTCAAAAAATTACATTAGGTTATAATAAATCCTCAATGCCTTTACCTCTCTAAATTTAAGGAAAGTTATCAGCAATTTCTAATCTTTAAAAATTTATTTAAGAATCTGTTGGTAGAAAAGATAATTATATAAAAATTATAATACAAAATTAAATATTACAATCAAACCAAAAAAAAATAATTAAACTACATTCAAGCAAACACAATATAATTATAACCAACTTGATCAAATAATTTGAAAGTAATATTTTTGCAATAATAATAAATTAACATGCGTTAGATTTTCGTTTTTCTCTTGAAAATAAAATGTTACATGTTTACCTGTCTAATAAAAACAAATTACTATCATTTACTATACCGTTTTTTTTTTTATATATATATATAAAAATATTTTACTTAACTTTTAGTAAAAATCATAAATCTTTAAAGATTGTTGTTATTATAAAATAAAACAAAAAACTAAAAATAAAAAAAGTTGAACATATGTACATTAAATATAACTATTACCATCATTTATGCCATTCACTTTACTAAACTGCTTAAGAGCTAGTGTAGTCTAAACTCATCAGAAATGATCGCGTAATATTGTATTCTTGATCTCATTATATAACCATATATATGATCGTGATCTACATAAAACTTAACAATAATTTATCGTTAGTTTCAATGAAAAACAAAATCATTAACAATGATCATTATATATATATATATATATATATAAGTAGAATTCTGGAACTGAAGATCTTTTTAATACCTATATATGTATCTATTTAGTTTAAATTAAATATAAAAGTGAACGTAAAATTTATCTACAAACACGGATATTCTATCTTTACACCTTTCCCTTTTTTTCTTATATTTGATTATTTCCCATGTAATTAAAATATGAAAATTATTGAACATATATTGATAATATATTAAAAACGACAACAGAACAAATTTTAATATTATTAATTTACTTAGTTTGTATATCCTATAAAATACACTGTTTTAGAGTAATAAAAGTGTGGCGTAATTTGTTGAATTATAGCTAGAAAAGTACCAAAAAAAAAAAGAAAGAAAGATTGTAAAAGTTTGTTAACTAAAATCAAAAACATTATCTGCATTTGCAGCAATATCTATCAACTAGATACGGCTCTCATGACATTAGAATATTCCATAATCTCTGCTGTAAAATATCAGAAAGACTCGTAAAATATTTGTTGGATCACCGATCTCAACAAACGTCCCTCTCAATAATCAAATGTTAAAGTGAATAAACGCTGCACTTATTATTATGATGGAGGAGATGGAATAAATATTTTATCTGCTTATTAAAAATTTTAGCCAGCAAGGCTGGTCTTTGATAACTAAAACGAAATACTACTTGTTTAGGTTTGTTCTTACTTACCAAAAGTTTTGGTGGATAACAAAAGACCGACAAGCTTTGGTAATTAAAAATATAAAACTAAGTTTGTAGATTTAACAAAAACTAAATTTTTTATTAAAAATACTTAATGCTATTAAGGGGCATAAGTAGTTTGAAATTTTCAAAATTTTGATTTTGTTTTTTTTTTGTGTTATTCAATAATTTGTACCTTTAGAGGTGACACAAGTAAAAACTACAAATAATTTCTGAGTAATATCCTTCTAAGGAGGAACTGCTCATACCTACTCATACCGTACCTGAGTTATTTTCTGGACTCTGTCAACCCCGTAAGATAGTTACATACATATATAGAATTAGGGATGCTATTATTGACCTCTAGATACACAGATTTGTATGCATAAGTAATTTTTTACTGATAAATACATATCTGAGAGGATTTTTGGTACATTGTTGAACAAGTTTCACAAGAAATCAATACCTTTGGCTTTAAAGGCGTTTTCCGTAAAACTAAATTTTTCAAATATGCTGCAGCTAAAACTCGGTAACAAATCATTCGATCAATTCGTTTCTTGTTTTAGCGCATTTTGTACTTTTTTCTCCATACAAAAAACTGCCAGTTTTATGATTGAATGAAAAATATAATTTCGTCAGGCTGAACACAATCAGACTTCTTTGGTAAAGTTTCAACCTTTTATTCCAAAATTTGCCATTTTGTTGAATCTTAATTTTTTTTTACAATCGTCGGTCATAGGCAATACTTTTTAGTTTAACGATTTTTTTTTTTGGTTTTTTCAATTTCAGGTACTCTAAAGCCCACTGCAAATCACTGCAGAAGCGGGAAGACTTGTTTTTTTTTTTTTGTCGAAGACTTAGGAAATGGTGGATAAGTTGATGAAGACTGAAGTATTTTTATTTTAAAAAAGCCACTTTGTATTTTTCATTTATGCAAAAGTATATCTGCCAAATTTTGAAACGATTGGCTAGTTTGGTCAACCTTTGCAAAACAAACGTCACAATGATCATCTCACTTACTGGGAATTCTAAGTTCATATGAACAGTTTCAGTTCATAATCCCAAGCTAGAAAGTGATTTAGTTATTGTAGCATGCGTGCAATCCAGGACATCTAAGAGCATCACAGACCTCATTCTCATTATTGTCCATTTAAGAAGCAAGTGTCCGTATTAATGGAACAAGTACAGCTCCACATATAAAAACTCACTTAAAAATTTGTGCATATTAGTAATAATATAAGAAGGCTATATAATGTTTCACCAATATTAATCCTGTAAGCATCTATTTAATATATTTGAGTCTCATTCGTTATTACTCCACTAACTAATAACGGCCATGCACCAACAAGCGTAGATTCAAGAAAGAGCTATTAATCTTTCTTACTTACTTATTTATGTACGGGCCTTTTAAATTTTCCCGTGTTGAACTAAATTCAAATGATGTAAAAATTAAAAAAATATAAAGGTTAACATATTCTATAAGGAAAGCATAAAGAAATAAATTTTAATAATTTCATTTCTAAAGTGCTAATTATATTCCTAAATCCAATAATGAAAAATTGAAGAATATCATATACGAGTAAAACTCGTTAGCATTTCACATTAATCACGCTTTCAGTCTTTTTTACAATTAAAAGTTGGTTATTATCAAGTCGATAAGATAACAACAAAAAAACCAACATTTGTATATATTCAGTTTATTTCATTACTTAAACATTTAAATAAATTATAGTGATTTCAAAGTTTAGTTTAGTTTTTATAACATTCTTACCTTAATTATCACCTCCCATTTATACATTAAAAAGTTATTAAAATATATATTTAATTACATAATATGAAAATTTTCTTTGAATACTATATAAATATATAGCTTATAGTATCATATTCTATTTTTGTTTAGTTTTTTTATTGTTTTTATTTTCTTTTAATCAATACAAAATCAAGGTTTCACATATAAAAAAATGTCTTAAACATTCTCTTAAGACAATAAAAATTTTTTAATAGCCATAGCAAAAGCTATGATATTATTTAATCAGAATCATAAAAACAAAACTTTAGATATTACTATATAACCAGAAGTCAAAAAGATATTAAAACAAGATTAACGCTTTGCACGCCCATTTATAGTATGTTGACTGATCATCAAATCAAATATAAAAATAAATTGTTGTTTTAGATTCCCTGAAGCGATATTATAATGATCGATTAGTTTATCTTGATTAGCTTTAGGATATGAACATTTTTAATTATTGAGATAATAATAAACAAGAAAAAAATACATTTAAGAATTGATTTTATTTTCATATAGGTTAAAGAAATTATCATGAGAGATGGTAATTTCAGTAGTGACGTAAGATCCAAAAGTGAAAGAGAACACTACTATATATGTATATCATCTGAATAAATTTGTCGCGGACTAGTTTATTTAAACCATATGCGTATAAACCGAGTAAGTAAAAATTTTTCCCCTTGATTGGTATAACGTTTTTTGACATTCCTGTGACATTTGAGCGTCATTTGGTGTGTGATTGGCAGATATTTGTTTATTACACGAAAAGTTTAGTTTTCAATTTGCTTAAAATTTTTTTTTCCCAATGGATATGGGATCATTTAAATTATTGCAGAAGTGTTTTGGAGAGTCTAGTATTTGAGCAGGACAAAGCATTTGATAAACGTTAGGAAGTCGCTGAAAACTTACGTCATGCGAGTCGTCCATCCACCTCTATTAAAGATGACAACATCGAAAAAGTTAAGGAAATCATTCTTTAAAATCGTCGTGATGGAATTTGGGAAATAGTGGTGCATCTTAACTTCTTTTATGGATCGTCCCAACAAATTTTGGTTGATATTTTCGGTTAGAAGCTTGGCAACGCTAGAGTTGTACCAAAAAACTTGGTTTTTGGAAAAAAGAACGTAGAGTAGATGTTGTAAAAAGGATGCTATCCAATGTAGTTGATGGTCCTACATTTATCAAATGCATTATTACTAGTGATAAAACGTGGATTTATGAATATGACTGCAAACAATTTTGGATTTGGTGTTCCAAAAGTGAGCCGAAACCGAAAAAACTCATGTCAAAATCAGTCGAATATCAAGTTAATGCTCATCTCTTTCTTCGATTACCGTAGTGTGGTTTACCATGAATTCGTTCCATAGGGAAAAACGGTCAATAAGGAATACTACTTTTACATATTAAACTGTCTACTTTGAGCGATTTTTCGTGAACGACAGGATTTGTAGGCAGGCAATTTATTCATTCTTTACCATGATAATGCGCCTTCACATTCCAGTATGATTGTGACTGAAAGTTATCGCTTAGTCACCGTATTCAACAGATTTTGCTCCCTGTGATTCTTTCCTGTTTCAGAACCTTAAATATCCGCTTCGGGGAATGCACCATGAATCCAATGAAGTCAAAATAATTCGTTAAAGGAACTGATGGCAGTCCCAGCCTAAGATTATAGCAAATGTATAGAAAATTGGACTAATTGTTGGCTTGTATTGGCTTAAAAGGAACCTTTTTTGAAGACAATAATAAAGATTAAAATATGTACGTAAAAATGATGTTCTTTTTTTTTGAAAGTTCGAGTCAAATTTGATTAGAAATGGAATTCTGCCTCAAATTTTGGCATGTAATGTCTGGCAAATATATATGTCAAAATCTGACTTTCTTATTCCCACAATGACTTCTCACTGAGACAAAATCTCACTTTAAATGGTATAATAAAAAGATAGGGTGAGTTTTAATTTAAAAGTTAAAGAATATTTTAATAAAAACTTTTACTTGGACAGCGAGTTTTTATAAGATTTTTGAAATTTTAATTGAAAATATATAACTTATGCTTTCTAACTAATTTTATTATATTAAATTGACTATACGTTAATAATAAAGCATTATAAATGCAATAAAATTAGTTGAAAGCTACAAATTATACTTTTCTAAAAGATTTTTAATTTAATTATTGCCGTCAATATACTTTTGAGTGTAAACTTGCGTTATTCTGGTCTAGAGACATGAATTTTAGGTACTTTTTGAGGAGTAATAAACAAAAACAACAATATTTTTAGTATTCGTAATTTTGTATAATATTTATTGATTCCTAAAAAATTGAAAAAATCAAAAATCCAGAAAGTTACAGGCTGATGAAGTGGGAAGTGTAAAAAAAATGGTGCTCAATGGTTGCCACGACTTTATCCCTCTGAGTAATCTGAAGTTAAAAAAAGTGAATAATGTGAAATTAGTCTACAGGAGTACCGCTATGGCAGGAACTAGGATAATTGAAAAAAAAAAAAGTTTTTTTCGCGAAGTTGTGGCCGCTTGAAGTCAAGAGACGTGTTTATTATCACTTTTTTTACGTTTCCGATTTCTTTTTTAAATAGAATAAATTAAAATTTTTTTATAGTCCTAGTTTCTACGATAGGGAAATGTATAAAAAAAACTCACACTAATTTTTAAGTGAATTGATTCAGTGGAACTTGATAAATTACGGGAAACGTTTCGAAAAAAGAGTAATTTCGAGAAAAACGCCTTCAAAGTTTCGGATAAAGCTTGGCACAGTATCACTAAAACAGCTATATTTCCAAAAATAATTTAAATTTTGTAAAATCCTTATAGGAGCGTTTTCCTAAAAGCTTATGCTTTGAAAATATGCAAAAAAAAAAATCGATTTTTTCAAATTTCTTAATCTAGACACCGCCTTATAAAATTTTGAATAGAATAGTATTCCTGTTGTTAAAAATCTTTTAAAAAGAAACAACAACAAAAACTAAATAATTCTAATTACTAAGTTACACTTGTGCCGTGTGTAATGTAAAGCAGCAATTTAATTTTTTTTCTTTTTTACTTTATTTTGTTGTTTTATTTTGTCAATGAATAAAAATAAATCCAAACAATCAAATAAATTATACTAAAAAAAATAAAGCATAAATGTAGTCAATATGAACACTACTTGACAAGTCTATTAATTTAAACTTTGACCTAAACTTAAAATAGCAACAAAAAAACAAACATTATTATAAAATAAATAACAACAAGTTGAAATATTAAACTAGTCCCGTAAGAGATTAAAAACTATACTAGCAGCTGGCTTTTCTATATGTAAAGTAGCTGTGACATCTGTAACAGAGAGATACAATTCGCAAAACTTTATGTACCATGTTACGATTTCACACAATTAATTAAAACTTCTTTTGGTTACAAAGGCATGGAGGTCTTTTAAAAACAACTATATATACATATGTGCATGTATGTATATAACTAAACAGCAATTGAACTGTTTGGGAAAACTTTCATACTCTTGGAAGTTGGAAAAACGGCAAAATCATGTTATACAAATCGATATCAGCTGGTAAAATCACTGTTTATATTCAATATACATACTGTTGTTATTTTTACCGTTATATTTGTTCTTATTTAATTTATAATCGAAAATAATTTTTAACAATTAATACAATCACTTAAAATAAGTTTGTACATAAAAAAAATCTTTTAATTCACTTTCTAAAGATTTTTTTTTTTGTATTGTTTAAATTATTTGTAGTAAAAACAATGTTTAAAATATTTGTTAAAACATAATTAGACTTAAATCAAAAACTTTTATTTACCATATACTTTTTTAATATTATTAATTTGCGAAAATTTCTGTTTTGTTAAACATTTCGTTCCCACGATCAAAAAGTTGAATAATGGCCTTTAACAGTATGCAAATTAAGCAAAGTACACACTCATTCTGTACTTTAGCTTCACTCTGCTCGTATAGTATAATCTATGGAATATTGTAGCGCATCCATGATCAGAGCCGAGCCTTGAGGGATATTTTTATATATATATATATTTAGATATTTCTCTATATATAAATAAGATATATATATATATGTGCTATATACATTAAAGGTTAATTTCAAATAAAAATTGTTGATATATTCAGTACATCTTCTCAATTATCAACGACATTGACATGTTGTTTGATTTTTTAGATGTTCTTTTTATTCATTTTAATAGTATTATGGGATATCATAAGGTTAAAAAAGGTCATTGTGCCATTCAAATAAAAGATTTAAATGATAACAATTGTATTATTAGACACGCCCTCAACACTAGACAATTGAAACTGACAATCTCAAGGTAAATTGTTTTTCATGACGTCTAACCTGATGAGGGAACCTTTAAACTGAGATCATACTGATGGTAATTGGAGTTACTTAATTGTAACTGTCGACGTCATACTGATCTTAAAGTTTTATTTTACTTAAGTGTAGATATATCTATATATATAGATTTGTAGTCTTTGTTGTGACTATATTATTGTTACTGTTTTTTATCTCTCACTGCTGACACGAATGATGTCTAAAAGTAGGTAAATTGATGGGAGGCGGTAGTGATCGTGAGAAGGTAAAAACCCGGATATGATCATTGATCAGTTAGTAATAGAGAAGTGGATAGAACAGTAAAGGGGAGGAAAGAGGGGGAGGTAGGTTAGTAAAAACGATGGTACAAAGCGGGCGTGTCATTGTCAAAATAAATGAGTTTAATTGTTGGGAATGCATAACAAGACCTTCAGTTAGAGAGTTCCCAACATAAATTATTTTTGATTTTTTCTTTAGACAAAGTTTAGTTTAGTTTTGTTGTTATTGTTGTTAAGCTTTTCTCTCTTCGTTTTGTTTTTGTTTTGACTATTATTTTTTTCAAAGCGCAAAGTATTAAATGAAATGTGAGATTTTTTTCATATATTTCATTAGTTTAACAATCTATTTGGGTGGCCAAAATTTTTTTTTTTTTTTTTAGAAGTGTGAAATGAAAATGAATAACAAAAAAAAAAACTAACTAAAAATAAATTAAAGTTAACAATGATTAACGTTTTTATAATGACTAATATAGCAATTCGTAAAGATGGTTTTTTTTTTGTTTTCAATTTTTTGTTTGTTACTATTGTAGGTTATACATAGTTTAAAAAAACTCAAAAAGATTAATATAAAAAATGATATAAGGTCTTAATGGCAATTTATGTATTTGCTTGTTATTAAATATCTTCTGGGAAATTTCGTTTTTTCTAGCTAAGCATTTTTGATTAATTAAATTAAATCTAAAGATATGATTTAGCGCAGTGGTGCACAAACTATTTTCACTGGCGATCCCCCTTTTGGTGTAAAATTTCATCATGACCCTTAGGGGTCACTATTTTCATATAACCTGATACTCGTTGAAGAAAAGTCTTTTTTTTAAATAACAAATAAATTTGTGAGTTTTTGACGACCCTCAAAACTTTTCTGGCAACCCCTTAGGGGGTACACTCGTACACTCCCGAATTGATAGAATTGATGTCTACATCCTTGGTTTGGGGAAGCAACTATAAGAACTGATGAAATGACAGGAATATACTTTAATAACTAAACTTAAATTTATGTAAGTTCTAGGATAATAGAAACATTCATTTGGAATTTTCATTGGAATTTTCATTTCAAAGATCAGAAAATTATTAATTTCATTTAAAAATTAGAATTTCATTTTGCTATAAAAAAAGGATTCAATATTTTTCAATGATTGAACATTTATTTGAAAAGTCAATTTATGAAATTTATTTATGACAAATAATTTCGATCAAATGACTACCACGGCTTGCTTGACAGTAGCCTATTCAATCCAACAAATTTTTGAGTACATTTTCGTTTTTTTCATTTTTATGTCAGCAATAGCAGCTTGGATTTCAGATTTAAGGTCGTTAATTGTTTCAAGACGACCCCGGCAGCTCCTTGGTGGCCAAGTCACATCAACATTTTGCTGATTATTTATTCGATTTCCAAAGATAGGGCGCAAAATATCGATTGTGGCGTTCGCTGTATGACACGTAGCGCCATCCTGTTGGAACCAAATATTGTCCAAGTCTTCAGCTTTAATTTCCTTGAAGATCCAATACGGTCAACATTGCGCGGTAGCGCTCACTATTGACGTTTACGCTGGCTCCTTCTTCAATGGTCCAATAATGCCGTTAGACCAAAACCCACACAAAACAGTCACTCGTTGCGGGTTTATTGGCTTCTCTACGATAATGTGCGAGTTTTCTGTGCTACAGATACGACAATTTTGCTTATTAACATAACCACCAAGTTTGAAATGAGCTTCGTCAAGTTTTTTTTTAAATTTCTCACTGTTTGAGTAGAACTTTCTTCAAGTGAATAGCGTCCCATTTTGCAAATTTCAAAGGTTTTACTAATTTTACTTGTCACTTCTAGAATGACATTTGACGTTTTTGAAGTCAAAATCAGTTCAAATTCCAAGCATTAGATGGACCACTCTATATTTTAGATATTTATTGCTTTTAAATAATAAAAACTACAATTTTCAATAGTTTATCTTCCTTTTTCTTAGTTATTTTTGATTTTAATTAAAAATCATTAGTTTTGGTTTTGATTTAATTTTATAGATTTGTTTATATGAAAAATAAAGAAAATATGATTAAATAAAATTCTTTTAATTTAAGATGTCCTAATAAACTTCTTTTTTCAGGGCAGCCAGTTGTGCTATAAGATTTGTCTCAAATTTTCATATTTATTTTTTAGTTATTCAAACAATCATTTCTTGTCTATGTGAAATACTTAAAAATGTACCTTTCACTCCCATAGATACTTGAGTGGGTATACAAAAAACTTAGCTTAAATTTTATATGTCAATTAGAATCTTAAATACCTTTTTACTTATAAATACTCTTAACTTTAACTATAAACAAAACAAAAAAATAAAACTTTTTTGAAGTATATACAATCAATTCAAAAGTACTTTAAAAAAAACTTCTTGCTTTCGCCAATAACAAACTTCTTTAGTCAACTGCCATATGTAAAGATGACTTCCTTAAAGAATTCTAGACCTCATGTCAATCTTCTTTTCACACCTTCCACCTACAATAGTTATTTTGTTTTTCTATTGAACAACTAAAATAATTTTAGTTCTTATTCCCTTTGGTTATAACATCTAAAAAGATCAGAGCAAAAGATCAGTTAAAAATTTTCAATTGGTATCTTGCTGTGAAAGAGATATAACCTAAGACCAACTATTTTAATATAAAAGAAAACAACAAATGTTAACTATTTTTGGTTAAGACAACGATTTGAATTCTGTTATTGAGGGCTTAAAAGTCACAGATCGTGAATCTAAGATCATTTGCTGTAAAATGATTGCCAATTGAGGGTAACTGAAGTTAGATTATTGTGCAGGTGTAATAAGAGGCCTTAGTATGGTGATCTGTTGTTTAGTATTTTCCTTATATGAATATTGGTTGCACGACAGGACATGGTGGGAATAACATAGCTTGTATAGTATGCTTAACTACCATTAGTGGCCGATGACCAAACCTTCTATGGATTTTATATAAACAAAGTTAATAGCACTAGTTCACACGGTTTTGCTTTTACGGCTTCTTCTTTAATCTACTTTTGTCCATTGATTGCAAAATTTGTTATTCGTGTAAGATATACAAAGCTAATTATATTTGTTGTTTTGTTTAAAACTTATATAAAAAAAAAAACAACTATGTAAAGAAAGATTTTGTTTTTCTTTTAATTCTTAATTTGATGGATTTAAAGTAAAATTAAGTTTTCTTTTTCAACGAAAAATATTAATGAGAAATTAAGTGACAAGATAACATAAAGTTACATAACACAACATTTTAATGATTTAAATAATTGAATATAGTTCGATTAGAGATTTAGGACAAATTTGAAAATATTAGATTTAAAAGATTGAAAGAAATATATTTCTCATTTATCATGAAGATCAATGATTTGATTGGCAAAATTGTGATCAAATTGAAAGGTGAATTAATTTAATTTAATTTTTCTTCTGTAAGTTGGTGGTACTGTTAATGACATCTGTGCCAAATTTCACGTCAAAATATTCATTATTGTTCGAGTTACACTTCGTTTTGTGAAGTACAAAGAAGTGTGTTTGCGGAATGAAATTTTGGGTGCGGAAATGTTGCAGAAAACCTTTGGGGATCAGACTCTGTCCTCTGTCTGTGAATGAAGTGAAGTTAAATTAAAAATTCACCTTCCAATTTGATCACAGTAAAATTAAATTTCTGCCTACGAATGTTTGTCCTCATTATCATCCTTATCGAAGGATAAAGGGGATATTGAGCTCAAATTTTCAAAAAATCTTTGGTGTCTGAGAAAAATTTTTAATGAAAAGATAACAACTGCAAAGAAAAATCTTCAGCAACTGTAAAATAAACAATAAAAAAATATGATCTAATTTTAATTATAATTATTTTTAATTTTAACTCGTAATTTTTGTGAATTCTGATATTAATTCGGCAAATAGTAAGCTTTGGTATAATTTATGGTTTTTATTAGGGAGTATTCTGGGTTAGAAATTCGAAAAAATCGTTAAGTTTTGTATATTTTCATAGTTCAACCCTTAAAAAAAATGTTCTTAAGATGATTTTTTAAAACTCGAATAATTTTATGAGTTACAGCTCATTTTGTGACGCATTTAATACTCCGTTCCGTTCCGTTCAGTCCTAAAAACTTTAAACACGTTTTTCTCGAATATATTTTTTTCGAAACGGTCAAGTTCTACTTATACGATTCACTTGAAATTTGGCACAAAGTTTCTTTATATATTATAGCATAGCACAACGAAACAGTTTAATAGTAAATTTTACTTTTTTATTTCTAAAAAATTCCGAAATGCACAAAAAATAACGAACAAATGTAAGCTATCTTACAAACTGCCACCGTTTTGTGAAAACAATTTTTAAAAAAATGCTCCTAGTAGTGGTAACTACATTCTTCTTTTTGAAGAATTAAAAAAAAAAATTTTCTCAAATTACTGGAAGAACTGAAATCCTGCAAACCAGGGCACGCACTTTGCCGACCTACAGTTTTTACAATTTTTATTATTTTTCTAATATTATTAATATTTTATGCTCTCTCGATATCAATAAATAAAAAGTAAAAAAATGGATGGTAAACATATTTATTGGTTTTTTTTTAATGGTGTCTAAAGAAATACCTAAAATTCGCCCGAATTTAACCAGAACACCCCCTTAATGGGTTCTTTTAACATTTAATGGTTTTGCCAAATTTTGGTTTTATATCTGCAATAGGCAATTTCGATTTTGGGAGTTTTACGATTATTTCTTAATGTAGTGTAGCTCTGACACGTTTGTTGCATTAAATATATAAACTTCAAAAGAATTGTAAAAAAATCACAATTGGTCGAGCTAATCTTGGATACAAACTTAAATAAAAAGATAATAATTTTCTTCAGTTTAACATTTAAAATGAGGCAATCAGATAAAAGTTTGTTAATAGTTTTTAAGAAACCCAGCGGTCAAACTCTCTTTAAAACCAATGTATCCTTTTGTATCATATTCGCATTTCTTGGTTTTTTTCTTAAATATTTTTTTGGAAAATGTAATATTTACTTAATAGTCATAAGATATTAGTTACATGTCTTTAAATAAAAAACCCCTAAGATGTTATGATCCTTCATATCCATCAATATATTACTTGCTGTTTTTCTCTTTTTAATTGGCCCAAAGTTAAAATTTATACTAATAATTGTTTTAACAAAGTTGTTTTGTAAATCTTTCAGTATTGATGTATCCAAACTGAATTGTGGAATATTTATGAAGTCTTTTGTTTCGTAGTTTTTATTTTAGTTCGTTTCTAAAATTTTTAGTTAATAAAAATATAAAAAATATAAATTAAAAGATGTTTAAAATAGAAAAAGTTTATATACTTAGGCCGATTTTTATAGGCATTTTCGAGGCGACACGAACTTTTACATAGAATTCATAATGTCAAATAACTTTACTGGTAGTCACAATTGCATCAAAAATAAAAATAAAAATTGGCAATGCACTTGTTGCGTGAATAATACGAATCTAAAATAATCATAAGACTTTTTCGACTCTTGATATTTTATCAGGTTTACATTTTAATATTTCCGAATATATCCATAATTTCGTAACACTCCATCAGCTTAGTTTGGAAAATCTTTATTAATTTCATAATTAAAATACTTAAATCAATTCCAAAATATCTATTTAAGATTATTATATAATTTTATTTTATCAAAAATCTTTATTGTTAATAATTAATTAAATAAAAACTGATTATTATTAGCTTCCGTATGTACCTATAATAATTTTAATTATTAAAAAAAAAACACAAATCATCCTCTTGTGGTTCACTGGATCCACAAATAATAATAATAATAATAATCAGATTATAAATAATTGAGATACCTGACTTCATCTTTTCTAGGTATATATGAATCGCGTGCCTACAAATAATAACTCGACAAAAGCCTACAATTTCCTTCTTTCACCTGGCATACCAGGTGAGAAATGAAATGAATTTTCGCTGTTTGCATATAAAGAAAATTAATAATGCGATTAATTTGGCATAAACTATGGCTAGAGACATGGTGTGAATATTATTAATAATGGAATGAGATATTGAAACTTTTTCTACATGTATATATATATATATATATTTTAATATAAGTTAGGCATATCATTAGATCATTTGAAGTTTTAGTAGTCTTAAGAATTGGCCTTGTCTTCCTGTACCTTTTATAGGCGTTGAAATGTGATTCCAATTAACATACTAAGCATAAATAATAAATCTTTTATGTCATTCCATTGGTCCAATAGAGTTGGAATGAAGGCGTTCAAGAATATTTCATAGTTTCATTTCTACGTTTTTAGTATTTGACATATGTTTGAAAATAACAGAAAATAATAAGAAAGATATAATCATTGTTAGCTTTGTTTTCGTTTTTTTTTTGTATGTAATTTTTTAATTTTTCTTATTTAAATTTGTTTATTTATAATTTTTGTTATTATTTGCTTTGCTCTTGTGAATAATAATTAACACAACAATCATAAATTTCAATAATTTCTTTTTTAAAACATAATATCATATGTATTTGATTACATATATTTAATTTATTGTTGTTCTTGTTATAAAAGCAAACTTTATCATAATTTATGATCAAACTTAAATAAAAATAAATGCTACTAAACATTTACAATTCTCTATCGATTATAGAGGACAATTTAAATTCAATGTTGTCAATATCTGACCATATTAGAAATTAATTTTTTTTGTAATTTGTTGTATTTTCAATGGCTTTAATGAAATCAATTATACTGAAGAAGATTTCTCTTGTCTCTTATATTACAAACAAAAATGCAGCATTAAATGATGTATAAAAGTAATAAAAATAGCTACAAGCCTAACAACTATTTGGTCATCTCATGAAAATTATATTCATTGGATATCTAAAGATTTCCCATAATTACATCAAAAAGGAAATTGAATTCCATAAGATTTATGGTTTGTATAGAATTTGTTGGTATCATTCTTATATTATGTGAATTGGTTGTTAACATTTTTGTTAACTGTTAATTTCTTTAAGAATAATAATTTTATTAAATCAAATGAATAACTTTTGATTAGAATTATTTAGCTGAATTTTATGTGTATAGAATTAGATATTAAGAGAAAATTTGTTTTTTTTTTTGTTTGTATTTAATTTCATACTAGTCGACCTCATTTGAACTTGGTTTTATGTATACGGAATATCCTGAAAAATGATAAACTTGCATTCTGAATGAACTCTGACTTAAACTTTCATTTTTCTTAATTTGGGATGTTTGGAAAAATGTAATATACAAAACGAAAGACAGTTTTTGGCAGATTTAATGAATGGTTCTATTTTTAATACTTCCATGATTTTGTCAAATTCTGGTTTTAATTCTGGAAGTAGTTTCAACTTTAGCAGGTTTAACAGTTTCAATGAAGGAACGTTAAAAAAAAAATTTGATTAAAAAAGTATTTTCCAATATTCAAGATACTTAGCACATAGACGTCTAACGTGTGTCCGTGTCGATATGCATATGATGTCTTTAGGAGTCGTATAACTGTAATTTAATTTTAATGTTTTTGTATTTAGTTTTCAGCCATTTTTATTGAATTATTTTCAGAAAACAATGCTAAATATTTGAAAACTTAAATGGCCGTTTTTTGCGTATCAGAGAAATTGAAGCTACAACAAACAAATGACGGCTAAAGACATATGCAATTTATTAGGAGAATATATGTCAATATGTAGCGGCGTATTATCGTGTTGAAAAATTTATGAATTCCCCTTAAACAACATGTGTTGAGTCGATATTATCGTCGTTAACGAGGTCGATGGAGGGCCTTCACTGAATGCTTTGTGCCACCCAAAGAACTTTTTTTTCTATAGAATAGTCTCCCCAGAACACTTCTGCAACAAATTCTTTGTTAATTTCTTTTTCCAAAGTAAAAATCGCAGTACAAACTTTTCGCGTCGTAAACAAAATGCTGCCGAAAACATACTAATTGGGGGTATTCACATTGAGGCTTGTAACATTTTGGAAATGTTCCCCTACAATTCTCAGTCCACTAAAATATGTGAATATGTGTTGGAAAATATTACAGATAACATGTGTATATAAATGTGTATTAGTACGATACCAAGCATGAGGCAGAAATATTTCTGCCTCAGGAAGGGGTAAAAGCTTTTTCGAAATTTGCGAAACTCCGTCTTACCTTTCACCTCCGCTTACCATGAAATTAAATGTTACCGGACTCAATGTGAATACCCTGATTGGCATATGGGCCTCAAACTTCACAGAAATGTCAAAAAAGGTTTATGTGCGTGATTCAAAATTTGATCAAATGGTATTTAAAATGCTATATTTTAATTCCAGTTTGATAGTTTTGATCGTGGGCTTTCAAAACGTCGTTTCGAGAAAAATGAGTTCAAAGTTTTAAATTCTGAAAAACGTACAACAAGTGGGGAGAATTAAAGGTTAATAACTACAAGAGTTTTGTTCCAATTGACTTCAAATTTTAAATTCATATAATGTTGTATAATGAGAAAATGTAAATTGATTTTTAAAAAGTGTTTTCAATTATCAGAACCCTTTCTCCCCACCTAATAGAATTCACTAAGCCTTTTGTTGACCAAAATGATAAACGTCTATAAATTTAACCACAATATTCTTGTGTTTTAAAATTAAGTTATGACCAGAAAAATAAAAGTTGAGTAGAATAGTTCTATGAAACTTAGTTTTTTCTTTTAAACCATTTTAAGTTTTATGTTCTTTATTTCAAGTGAATTTTGACTGTTCTACCCACCGGCGGTGTCTAAAATTTCAGTGACAAACATCGATAATTTCCATAAAAATTGGAAAAACTGCTTTTGATTTTAATCTAAACAATTTACGGGAAGTGGCTTATAAGGTCTCTTCAATAAAATTTTAGTCAGACTGGGCGGCACTAACAACTAAAACACCATAAAATTGGCTCTATGAGTCAATTTATGATTGTAAAATTTTGAAATTTTTGAAACGACAGAACTTAACGAAAGTCACTTTATTAGTTTAAGAGTGAGTGGGAGGAGTATTATGTATACACCCGTGAAATAAATGAATAACATGAAATTTCGAAAAATAGAACGTGAGTGAGATCCAGCCATATCTCACAATTTAGGACACAATTTTTTTTATATTGACCTTAAATCTTGTCACATTTTAAAATTTTAATTTTCAGCTTATCTTGTTTCCCTTATTTTTTGTGACTAACCAGAGGTAAAGATTTTCCATCTATAATTTAGGAAAAACAATTCAAATATTTGAAGAGTTTTTGAATGGTTGGACAGTTAACAATTATAAATGTCAAGATATTAAATCTAAAAGCATACGTAGACGACGATCAAAAAGTTAATCTGAAAATATACGTAAGCAGCTAGCCATAAAACGATGAAAC
Organism: Acrocera orbiculus; assembly: GCA_947359355.1. Classification (NCBI taxonomy): domain Eukaryota; kingdom Metazoa; phylum Arthropoda; class Insecta; order Diptera; family Acroceridae; genus Acrocera; species Acrocera orbiculus. Next base: position 8,998,208 of record OX375758.1, read on the forward strand.
ACATAGACAAAAATTATTATCCGATCTGAAGCGTATAATTTAACCTAATTTGATGTTTAAGTGTTATGTTAAAAGTTAAGTTAATTGGAATCTAATATCAAAAAAAAAAAATTAAAGTAAATAAATCTAATTTTATTGTACAGTTCTCTAAATGAAATTGCAGAATATCAAGCTTAACCTTGACCAACTTAAAATTCAATTAAAACTAACAGCATAAAAATTTCCACATTTGAATGAGGAAAATTATAAGTTCAAAAAGTTATATACTCAGCATACATTTTGTAGACAGAAAGCCAATAAGTAACACATTCATGCATTCTGCAATGAATTTTTCTTGTTTGCATTCTAATTTTACTTTTTCAATTTTAATAAGCGAAAGCTTTACTGATTAGATTTTTATGTAGTATTTGTAATTATTATTAGGTTAGCTAATCTAAAGAAGGATGATGCCCCATGAGATTTTCACTTATAGCCGTTATTTAAAATTTGCAATAGGTTAAAATGTTAATTGTTGCACTTTGTAGTTTTAATTTTGCAGAAAATTTTAAATTAATTTGAAATATAGTGATAAGATATAAATATTTGAAGTATTTATTCATTTATTTAAGATTTCCATTAAATATTTGCGTAATATGTTCATTGCGATATTTGTTGTTAATATAAAGAAAAGTTTTTAGCTATTTCTTTAACTTTTTAGCATTTATCAAGTCAATTATTTTTCGTTTTTTTAATTTTTGACTTTACACATTCTGACTGTATATGTTTTTCAAATGCTGTATTTAAAAAGAAAACAAAACCAACAAAAATTCTCTCAAGGAAGTATCCTAGAATGCCAATTTTTCAAAATTGAGTTCAAACTACAGACCAAATATTAGAAACTTCTGGCTCCTCTAATTTCCCGAAAATCTATAGTAAGTCCTATATCAGCCTTAACGGTTAACGGGGGGTTCGGTTATTCGCAACAGAATCATCCAAAACCAGAAAATTATAATTTATTTGTAAAAGGAGATGCTTTTAAAGGTAATGACAAGGGATTTTTTTTTTCGATTTTTCAATTTTTGGTAAACCTTTAAAAACTTTTTTTTCTCCTAAAAAAATCGACTTAAGAAAAAAAAAAAAAGGAAAAACTGTCGTCATTACCTGTTAAAATATGATATTTGAGGAAGTAAAAATTGCTGAACACCGAATTCGATAATAACAAGTTTCAGGAAAATAATTAAAAGTTTTTCTACCTAACTCCTTGCTCTAAGCCAAAGGACGCTCAAATGCTCATGGCTTTGACAATTTCGTTCTGATCGTTTTGAACTTTTGACACAATATTTTTAGAATGTTTTACATTAATTTAAAGAAATAAAAAAACATGGAAAAGTTGAATGAAAACAGAGTAAATAGGTGTATTTGCCAAATAAAAATAGGCAAATAAAAGGAAATTTTAATCAGTAGTTTTACCGTGAATGAATCAGTAGACCATTTGACTTTCAGAAGAAGCAAGCGTTAAAAATAAAGCTCTATTTATATTCAATGAAAAGTTAATCCTTGTTTCTAAATTTTGCTAGTAATGGTTACCCAATTAAGCCGGAATGTATTGAGACGCATGATGACCGCTTACAGAGTATACAATTTGTACATATGGCGACAACACATACCATAAACACTTTAGAGCAAATTTACTTAATATGCATTATCCATTTTGTGGGCTAATGCAAAATTATCATTATTCCTTTATGAACTTATGTAAATTAAGGAATTAATTAGGTGTGACAAGATAATTTCGCATATGTTCTAGAGAAAGAATTCATACCATAATTCAAAAAAGTTTGAACTCGTTGGGCTCACACCTTTATGTCACCATTTCTCGCTCTATAAACTCTATAAATAAATTATATATTGGGGCAATGGCGTAAATAGAATTCTTCGCTAGTAATATTGTAGTGGTAGTCAAAAAAATAAAATAAAATAAAAGCTAAGAACCCTGAATCACTAAAAAGTAAAAATCTACTCAGCTTAAGTGGAATTTTGCATTTTTGTCCAGAATAAAGTTATATTTTTAAAAGTTTCTCCTAAAATTAAATCCCCATTTTCAAATGAATTAGAAATTTGTGAAATTAAGATTTTACGTGATAAAAATATCAGTGTGTAGCTGCCCAGTAGGGAAATCGCGCAACAGTGAATTTCTCTTCGACAAATTCTTGCGTGCTCTATGTTATAAAAGTGCATAAATGAAAAATTCACAGATAGAGCATGCAGAAAATCGTCCTCATAGCTACTTTTTCCTGAAGAAATTCACCATAACGGCTGCCTTTCGTCCCCTTTTCTAACAAAATTCATTGATGTTTTCCCCTAGAAAGCTGTCAATATGTCTGAAAAATAGGCCTTTGTCATTGATGAAGTAGCTCTACTTTCCCCACTAGGTGTTGTCAGTGACAAAGCTGCTATAAAATTTTGTGGCAGAAGTTATATTGATACGGAGGCACCTGCATTGCAAGTTAAATACCTTAGAGTAACTTTATCCTCTTATTTTAAAATCAATCCTGATATCAAAATCATTCTAAGAAAAGCATATTTCACCTATACTCTTATCTCAGCCTTATTAACCCACAACTCACCCAGTGTACCCAATATACAAACAACAAATTCAACCAATTCTAACTTAAAGTTTTCCAATTTGGATTACTATATCCAAGAGCTACTCGATAAAACTGGAAACAAAAAATTCTACGTAATAGTATTAGTTTTTTTTACCGAAATCCCGTCACTGTGAATTATTACAACAATGCTGAACTGTATAAAGCAGCTGGTAAGTTAGAAAACAATTCAACCATTCGTAAAGAAACCGCCTTGGTATGTTAAAGGATCATGATAACCCCATTCCTGGGAAAACTTATAGATAATATTTTTATTTCTAAACAGAGATATTTACAACTCCTGGCTCTCAAGCCTTTGTTAGTAACAAACTCTGTCAAATCCACTCACCCAAGTACCATGAAGGGCTAACTTAAGTTCCCCTTACCATCTTTGCAATCGATTTAAATCCACTTTTTACTTATTTTTCTTTAATTTTTCATTAATAAGTACAGTGCTTGTTCTACTTTGAATTAGTAGATCATCATGCACTAATTAAAGCACAATTTTATTTTTAATGCAATATTTTAACCATCTCAACAAACTCAACTGACCGTATTGTATCGTATCGTATCGATAACTTCATTTGAGGCTATCTAATTATACGGATTGGTTCGATATACGGTTAACAAATATTTTTTAATATCAAATTTAACTTTAAAAAAACGAAATTTGATTTTATTTATATCTTAGTTTTTTAGTTATACTTTTAGAAATTAATTTTTAATAATTATTTAGAGTAATATTCAAATCCAGCTACTCATTGCTGGTCCAGGCTACTCGTTACTCGTCGACGTTACATAGTTACTGAAAACTAATGTGTTAAAGTATAAGATTAATTTTTCTAACCCATTTTGACGTATTATTTTTAATAAAAATCTAGTCATATTTTTATTTCTTTTGTATTTATTTTAATTTGATTTTCCCACATAACAATAACTTCCGTCACAATTTAATTTTGAAAAAAAAAATAGAAGACACTTTTAAAATTATTTTTTCTCGCTCTTAATTAGCCAAAACTAACAAATCAACCTAAGGATAATATTATCAATGTCGACAAAGTTTAACTTTTTATCAGCAATAGAAAAATAAATGTTTCACATTCACACACATAAAATGAATCGATTTCTCGGAAATTATATAGAAATAAAAGACAATTCAGGTATTCATATAGCTATAAATTTATACCAAATCTTATTCTAAACTGATTTAACATAAAAGAGTCAACCTAAGATCGAATCAATTAACAGGACATGAAAAATACAATCACCTCTGACCTAATGTCTATCATTTTATCTGACGATGTTTTGGATGTTAACCTTTCACACTATAAACATAACATTTTCTTTGTTAAACAATACACCTACTAGTTTTTTAGATCGCGATAACTACATGTACAGTTTAACATTAGAATCCAAGATAGAGAATTATAACAAATAAAATAAATAAATATTTTTACATATATATACATATATGTACCTATTAGTCAAGTTGTAGACATAGTCATGGTTAATGTGGACAACTGCCGACAATTTAATTGAAAAATATTTCATTAGCACTGAAAAATCTCTTGAGTACTGATGATAAACTGAATTGAATAAAATTGTTAAAATGAATGTTTTTAATTTAAAACTAGTAAATAAATTAGTTTATCAATTTTTGTAATAAATTATAATTTAATTGTCAGATACTTTTGTAAAAAAAAAAAAAAAAAAACAGATAAAAAGGTGAAGTAGATATGTTTAGAGCGGTAGGAGGTCTTAATTGATCAACCGGAGTATAGAATTCTTTAAAAACGGTTTTTGATTCTATAGAAAAGTATCATTAGAAATGAGATTAACCTGAGAATTGAGTTTTAACAACAACAAAGAAACTGTAATTTCAATAATTAATTATTTTTCAGTTATTGCTTTCAAATTGTTTTGAATTTCAATAATATTTTGACTCAATATTATTGCGTTTTACTTTTGATTCTTTAGTAAAAAAGTAAAGAACTTAACCTGTTCACTTGAGCACAAATTTTACCAAATAATGCATATTTTTAATATATTAAAAAAATGAAAGTGTTCCATGAAGAAAAAGTGTATTAAGAAATAGAAAAATGTTATGAAATCAATATTAAACTGAATATTTAGGTTTTATTTTATATCCTTATATTTGCCATCCCCAACAAATGATGAAATTAAGATTAAGATTTAGTTTTGACATTGAACATTTTGGTGACGCCTTTTAGATTATGAGCTAAAGGAATTGAAAGGAGTTTAAGTTGCATATATTAATTCGGAACAAAGATTGAATATAATCTTAATAAGTTTTAATTTGGAAGGATTTTCAACCGGAAAGAAAAAAAGTTGGATTACAGATTCAACTTGAATTAGAGATTGAGTAGGTATGCGAAAAAAAAGGCTTTATCTAAGCCAAGAGGTCAAAAAAGTGCAAGAAATTTGGAATAAATTTAAAAACAAAGATGACAAAACCAGGGGACTGTGTCTTTTCACATTAAATTTTGTAAGATTTATGCAGAAATTCACTCAATAAAAATCAATCATTTTGAAAAATGATTTTTCAAAAAAACGAAAGAAAAAAAATATTTATTTTTTGAGAAACAAGGGCTTAGCCGAAAATACACTTTTTTGGCAAAATTTCAAAACGGTTATTTAAAAAAATCAAATTCAAAAACAGACGGCTATCATTTTTGAATACGGATAAGCTTAGAAGACATTTGACCATGCTCTAAAATTTATAGAGCAATATTATCAACCCATAAATCTTCTACCATAGATTAATTCTTATTGAAAACTTCCTTCACCTTTTTATTTAATATATATCTTAAAAGTTTGTACCATTTGTCTAATCTAAATCAAAAATCTTTATCATTGATAGATTTAAATGAAAGACCAAATTCGTAATAAATAAAAACGAAACTGAAAACCAATTTTCAACACTATTTAAGGACTGTCCTATATTATTGCAGCCTTTAAAGTGATATTATTAAAAAAAATATTTGAAATATCATGAAATAAATTAACCAAAGTGTTTTGTTTGAAATGCAAAAGTCATTTGTTGACAATCAAATCGGACAAATATCAACAAACTATAAAGTGACAGGTATGCATTTAAAATATTCGCTTAATTTATGTCAAACAAACTATTTACCTTGGATGATATACAAATATATAAATATATTGATATGTATAATATATGAAAATTACGAAATATTGATTGACTGGGTGATCGTGCGGCTAATTCTCTTTAATCAGCAGTCCTCTTCATAGTTTTGCCGACAAAGTAGCGCTACCAAACCATAAGTAAAAGGGTACGATCAAAATGAAATAATTAAATGAGGTGCAGTACGTCAAAAATTTAAATTAACATTTTATGACAAAAAACTAAAAGTAAAAATATTAGTATGCATAGTTTGTAATATAAAAGTGATCAACATTGATCTTTTGATTAAAAAAAGAAACGAAAAAAATATTTTTCTAATAAGAATTAATCAAAGACAAAAGATATTTTATTTAAGGGGATGGTTCGGTTAATTTGGTAAAAAAAAGGCATGTTTTTAAGATATTTTTTTGGCAATGCAGGTATTGTTAGTTTATTTAATTAATTTTTATATGATAATACAATATTTGAACAATATTTTTCAAAATTTTCATTTCAAAAAAATAATAAGTGGGCGAGTGAGAGCGATTGTCTTGAAGCGCCTTGAAAACTAGTTGTTTTTGAGTGCCCGAAAGAATCATTCGAAGCATAAAAACCAAAATTTATTTATTAAAGGAGGTGTTTAATAAGGAGATTTTTCTTCTTTTTGATTTTGCAATTTTTGGTAGCCTTTGGAAGCCAAAATACCAATTTTCACCTAAAAAATTGACTTATTTGTTATCGCGAAATATTTAAATGTTAAAAATAAAACTCTCTAAAATATGAAAAGAAGTAATGTACAAAATTTCAAAATAAAATCAGTAAAGTAGATTTCGAGTTATCGAAAGCATCGACTTTGAAAGTAACGACATTTAGAAAAATGCTTTTAGTCTTTGCTCAAGAACACAGGACGCTTAAATGTTCATAACTTCTATTTTTTCCGATCGCCTTGAAATGTTATACATTAATAAAAAAATAAAAAATTTTAGTCCGATCGCCTTGAAATGTTATACATTAATTTAAAAAAAAATAATACTAAAGATGTTCTTAAACAAAAAAAGTAAAAAATTTGTACCTAACTAAATTTTGCAATATTAAAAAACTAAACAACAAAATTCTTAACTCATATTTTGGTAAAAGTTCATCGTTTTATCTTAAAGCTTAGTTCAAAAATAAAAAAATCCTTAAAATAAATAAGAAATTAAATAAGATAAAAATAATAAATAAAAAAATCAAAAAAATATCAAAGAATTTTTCCATCGTTTAAAATCAAAAAGAAATAAAAAAAAAAAAACTAAAAAACCAACTAACATCCTGAATTTATATAAAACGTAAAATAAAAAAATTTCTCCATATTGCACTCTAAGGTTATGCGAAAGGTCAAGTTCGTGAGGTATACTCAACACGATAGAAGAATTCTTTCAATGGAGACACGTTGTCTCGATACTTCTATCCAGTTTCTAGTTAGTAGAAAGAAGATGGCTTTTAACAGCAAGCAAAAATAATAACAACAACTAATAAGAATAATAATACCAACAACAAGAACAATTTTTACCTCAGGGGCAATATCTTCTGGCCACAAAACTAAAACCAATAAACAAAAAAAAAAAAAAATATTAATATAAAATAATACTTTTATGGTTTAAAATGCAACCAAAAGTCATGTCTTACAGGTATTTTTACTTAATAAATAGATAAAAGTCAATAGATGATCTTTAGTTTTTGTTTAATATCTACCACAATGACATTTTAGTAGTTTGTTTCTTTTTTTTCTATGAATATATGCAACGTCAGTTAATTTACATAATTGTTAAATTTATCCTACAGGTTGATTAGATTCGGTTAGATAGTTAAATCTTATTATTATCAATAAATATACATATACATATGTATATATAACTATTGATTAAGCAATAGTTTAGTTTTTGTTGTTATTGTTGTTGTTACTTATATTTCCTTATATTGTAAATTTTCAGATCTGAACTTATCATTGTGTGCATAATTTTTCAATAAACTAACCAAATAAATGCTACTTTAATTTCTAGAAAAACCATTGGTAATGTATGTAAATTGAATAAATATGAGAATTGAATACTATAAAGGAATATTTTAGTTTTTTTAATAACTTGGTTTCGATTTAACTATTTGTTAAACTATAAAATTGCATAAAACATGGCAAGAAAAATATTTTTTGTTATGTTCTTATTCAGTGAATTTGTTAGCTATTTAATCCTTAATGGATTTAAATACAAATGTTTTAAGATCTGAAGGCATATTTTGGCGAGTGTTGTTTTCTTCTTGTTTTTTTTTTTATGTTGAAAAACTTGATTAAAATTAAAGGATAATAATAATAGTGTATTACAGTATTTAAAAATGGCCTGAAAATGTTTTGTTGTTGTCATCTTTAATTTAATAATTTTGAACTAGTTTTGTTCAATTTGTGATTTAACCGCTATCTGTCACGCTAAATACTCACTTATGAGCATAATTATGCAAAAAATAATTTAATAAATAATTGAGACTAGATTTCTTAGCTTAAAGCTTTATTTAAAAAATTCATCAAAATGTGAAAAAATGGCTGATTCTATTCAGATCATAATAAAATTTTTTGCAGTGATTCTATAGACATTTAGAAGCATAATTATGTGAAACTCAGCTTCGCAGAAAATTTAGAAGTGGTTTTTCAGTTAAAAATCTTCTTCGGGAATTTGAACAATTATTGAAAATTTTATTTGTGATTTAACTGCTATCAGTCAAGCTAATTGTAAGTAGTCATTTATTATCTTAAATATGAAAAAATTCCTTTAATAAATAACACTAGTCTACAAATTTTGGGTCATTTTAGTGTGCCTTAAAAGAAAAGCGCTTTTTAGACCAAATTGGGGTCTCTGAATTCGAAAATGAAAACCATTTTTTTTTTTTTTTTTTGAACGAACAGTTTTTGATATTTTGTCAAAAAACCTGTTTTTTAGCTCGTCATTTCATTATTGGCTCGTAACTTCAAAACTTATTATTAAAGCCTTACAAATTTTTTTTTGTTACAATTAAAAACTTCGGAGTTGGCAGAGTTACAGGTGATCAAAATTGAAATACAAACTACGTGTTACACTATATTTAATAAAAGTTCTTATTTGTATTTGCAGTTAGCTGTTCTTTTAATTTTGTCACTTGGTAATTATTTGATACTTCAAAGAATCATTTCAGCAATATTAGTTAATATTAGAAAACGTATACTCCCTAATGTTCTTAATCTCCTTCAATTAAACTTTCGTGTTAACAACTTTTTTTTTTTTTAAAACATCCTCTTTGGGATATGGCTAGTACAATCTTAATTATATTAATTTATTACTAGTGTTGAGTTGTGCTTATATAAGCAGGACTTGTGCAGGAAGGTCTGTACCAATGTTCAGCTCCTTAGCTATTATTCATTAAATCATGTGGTTTAGTCCTCTTGAGCCTTCTGGTCTCGTTGGTAGCTTCCAATAGCTTAATTGCTTCCACATTAGTATGGTTGGGTAAACGTTTTTCGTGTTGAGGGGCCATCCATAAATTACGTCACACGAATTTCATGATTTTTTGACCCCCCCTACCCCCTTGTCACACTTTCACTTATTTTTTACTACATGAATATCATATCAAACCACCCCTTGTCACACTTCGTCGACCCCCCCCCCCCCCCCCCTTAACGTGTGACGTAATTTATGGATGGCCCCTTACCAGCGTATTCTTTAACCACTTCGTTAATCCATTTGATTTTAAAGCCCTTATGAATCTCATAGTTGGTAACATAACGATAACCTTTCGTTATCAAACGCAAAAATTTATTTTGGCATTTTTGTATTATGTGCCGATTGGACTGTTTCGTACAGCCCCACACCTGTATTCCATACATCCATACTGGTTTGATGATAGATTCGTAGACCAGTCTTTTGTTATACAAGTTAAGTTTACTTAATGATCTGTAACTTTTTTATGTTTCTTTCAATTTTGATGATTTTTAGCTTAAAATGTTTGTAATAGGTTTATCTTCTACAAAAAATTTAAAAATTTTTAGTAATAAGGTTTTTTGAGGCAAAAAAAAAGTAAATGAAAATGTGTGAAAAAAACACCTTTTTTTCAACTTTGATCACCTGTAACTCCGCCAATTTTTATTTGATTTGCAAAACTAATGTTTTGTTGAAAAGAATGGAAATTTTTAAAGATTTAATAATAGGTTTTGAAGATACTAACCAATAATGAAAAGATGAGCTAAAAAAATAGGTTTTTTGACAAAATATCAAAAAACGTTCTTTAAAAAAAAAATGGTTTACATTTTCGAATTCAGCGACCCCAAATTAGTCTAAAAAGCACTTTTTCTTTGATTTACCTTTTTCGTGTAAACTAGTGTAATTGAAAATAGACTTCATATGTTTACGTAAATGTTAAGTAAAGTTATACATGTTATCTATTCAATTAGCTTAGCAAATAAAACTTATACCAATATAAAAGGCAAATGGTTTTAGAATATCTTTCGTTGTCTTTTTGAAATGTATAAAATTAGCTTCAATATTATTTTACTTTAATTTTAATTTAAAATCTTAAAAACACGGGTAAGCTAGAAATAGTATCAGAGTGAAAAATTTCAGGAGAACAAATAAAAAATTATTTGAATTTCTATTCCTCAGCTAAATAAATCCTTGAAACTATTGTTACTAGCAAAAAATAACATCTTTATCATATATTAGATAGATTTTATTAGTTTTACAACATAACTTGAAGTCAATTTCTAAGATAAATTTCACAAAAATATGCAATTTATCATTATGTCTATCACATGATTGAATATAATCAAATTATGATGTCTTTTTGATTATAAAATATTAAAAAAGAACCAAAACAAAAAATAATAAAAAAATAAAAATACTATCAGAAATAATAAATTAATTTTCTAATGACATGAACATGATTATAACTTAAAGATCAAGTCTATAACTCATTTAGGTTTTTATTTTTACAAACTATTCATAGTTATCAACCAAGTGTTTTGCAATAATTCTTCTTGTTAAGATCAAGGACATTTTGTTTAATTAATAAATAATATGTTGACCTTTTTTAATTCTAGAAAAAGCAATGTTGGTGGTAAAATTCATTATCTATCTCCTAACTTAAATTAAAAACTCTGATCTAATTAAATATGTAATTCAACTTATTTATAACTATGGATCTTGGATCTATCGTTAACTATTTGATAATTAATGCTATACTAATGCTAATAATGTGCTCTGGTTAAATATAATCATTGCCCAGTTAATTATCCATGTGGACAACTATATTTTCTCAAATCATTGTCCAGATATGATCTTTAGCGTGTGTAAATCTAGTATTACCAAATGGATGACTTTTTCATTTGTATATAATGTCGGCCTCTTTTTGATTTTCTTTCATTTCAAATGTTATTACAAATATACAAACAAATGTATATATATATAAATATTATTGATCGTGATTTATGGTAATTAGATTTTCATTGTTGAAACTATAGCCTGTCAAAATTGTTGACTTGATATCATGATAATAGTAAACAAACAAAAAAACAACAATTTTGGTGATGAAATATAAAGTTTTGTATTTGAAGGGTTTAATTTAAACGAAATTGAGAAGTAGTCTGTCTGACATTGAAAATGATCGATATATTTGATCAAAAAATGATAATTTTGGTTAATTGTTAATTGTTTTAGGTGTTTTTTTTGTTGTTTTTATATTTGGCTTTTATGATGAGATGAGAAATAGTTGGACCAGTTTCGAAATTTTAATTTTTTGTATCTCAATTAACGAATTCTCTGTTTTCGTGGACCAATTTTATTTATATATGAGTCGTTCAGAAGCCAATGTGGATAAGTCTAAAAAATCCAAACTGAGAAATTTAATGTTTCTTAATGCATTCATAATACATAACACATGCGGAGGCTATTGAAAAAAGGGCTTTTTGACCAACGTAAAATGAAAATATGAGTAAATCCTTTTAAGATTAAGAAATATATTATTTATTCTATTAAAATTTGCAAAAATCAGAAAATATGAAAAAATGGACTTATCCACATTGGCTTCTGAGCGACTCATATCTCTCTTTTTATTTTATATGACTTAATTTTGAACACAATATATATGTAAAAGAAAGTGGAGCAAAGCGATGTGGGGAGCAGAGCTAGTATTTATGTTATATACAAGGTGCAATTCAAAAATTCCAAGACTTTTAATAAAAAATGAAAATTATTAATTTTTGTTTGAAAAATTTATTGGTCGCTTTCAAAATAATCTCCTTCGGATTGAATACAACGATTGGCACGTTCAAGAAGTTTATCGAATGACTCTTTTAGGTCATTTATCGGTATAGCGTTGAGGATGGCGGTCGCCGCCTTTTTGATGGCATCAACGTCAGCATAGCGTTTTCCTTTCATGGCCAAATGAAGTTTTCCGAACAAATAAAAGTCGCACGGTTCCATGTCAGGCGAATAAGGTGATTGGTTAATAGGGTGAATGTTGAATTCTTTTTCGTGTTGCTTTAAAGTGTGCGGAACAAATTTAGTGCAAACCTTTCTGTAGCCCAAATTTTCTGTCAAAATACGGTAAATCGACGCTGCGGATATTTTTAATTCCGATTCCATAAATATAAGCGATGATTTGGACATTTTTTTTTATGAATTCGCGCACAATTTCCGTGTTTTTTTCGTTCACAACATCTCTTGGACGTTTATCATCTTCCAAGTCCTCCCGTCCCTCTTGAAAACGTTTAAACCACTCGTGAATACGGCTACGGGATGGACAATCATCACCATAAACTTTTTTTATCGGTTTCGGTAAAAGTTTTACCAAAAATTAATATTGCTTCTGTGTTCGATGCTCATTTTTCGACTGACACTACAAATGTACTGTCACATTTAGCGTGCTATCTCGGCTTCTATACCTCCAAATTTCATAAAAGTTTGACACAACATGACTGGTGGATAGACTATCGAACGACCAAAATTTCAAGAAGATGGCGCCACTACGAAGTGAGAAATTTGAAAAGTCCTGGAATTTTTGAATTGCACCTTGTTTTTTTCTAGAACTAGCTTTACGTTATTTCAAAGCTAGGATTCCATAATTCTAAATAATACTGATGTGATATTAAATATTTTTTATAGTATTAAAGCACTAACATAAAGGTTTTTATTTTATAAGCCTAAAAGCATATTTTTATCCATTTGCTTCTTCAATAAATCCCACTTGCCAATAAATTCTACTTGCCGATATACAGCCCCACACCATCAAAGATCCTCCGCCATATTTTAGTGCTGGTCTAAGGTTTTTCATATCGAGCTCGGTATTCAATTGTCTCCCCCAACAAGCTTACTTCCATCAGACCTCCAAAAGTCGAACTTCTTTCCATCCAAAAATATAAGATGATTCCAGAATGTATTAATGTACATTTTTGCAAAATTTAACGTTTCATTATAAATTTTCAGTTTTTTACGAGCTATTCTCAACCAGTATTGGTCCAAGAATTTCGTTTTTAAGTTGTATTCTGAATCAATTGACTTCTGCAAAATTCTGCAAAGATAGAATGTATCGTCTCAACGGGTCTAATTAGCTGAACTAAGAGTTCCTTTAGGTTCTCACAAACATTTTTTATAATTTACTCTAGTATAATTGGATTTTTTGTGTACCAAGAATAAATTAAGAAGAGTACAATTCAAAGGATATAATGTAGCCTCTTTTGTCCACTTTGTATTCTTCCACAAAATATGATAGATATTGATCAGCTCGATCACCACTTTTCATAAATTTGTTGTACTCTCCATTCAGGTTTGAGTATTGCTTTTCCTGACTGAGTTGAGTTGTGATCATTTTTGCCAAATATATTCTCGAGATTATTTTAACTGTTTTCTTTTAATTAGAATGTTATTTTTTTTTTAGGAAATATTTTCCACCTTTTTTCATTTTGATTTCTTTTAAATCTATAGGAATACCTTTATTTAAGGGGTTAGGGGTACTCAGCATTTTTGAAAAGTCTTTTTACATTTTCTTAAAGTACAATATCGTAAAAATATTCTCTGAAAGTTTGAAGTGCACTCGTCAAATACTTTTCGAGTTATTCGGCAAACAACAAAGGGATCTCGGGCTCTACATACATCGAGTGTAAAAGTTTAACTTCATAGTTCCGCAAATTCTTATATTTTGAGTTGATAGTACCTGAATGGTTTTTTGAGCCCGAGAATAACGATAGAAGTGATAAAAACTTTTGTTACCATTTTTAACCAGTACTTGATTACACTTCAAATTGGGAATATATATCCCCCTGATTCAGCATCACAAACCATAAGACAAAGAATGATATATTTTGTTGTAGTTTTGCTAGGTTGTAATTTTAAAAAATCTAATCATGTCATGCTATAATACCTTCATCAAATGAGGAACTTCTGCTTTTGCTTATATCATTATTGCAAAAACATCACAATTTCCATAGTAATTATTAATTAACACAGATTCCTGTGTAAAAACTGTTAGTAATACATTTTCACAAATAAAATAAAAAATTACATAAGACTATTTTAATTGGAGAAAAATAACAAAACCAACAAAATATTAAAAAAGCAGTCGTCATTTAAAAGAAAAATGAAAAAGAAAAACAATTAAAAACCAAAAGTTTTTAAGAATTAGAGTAATGAATTTTTTGTTGTTGTTTGCGCCAAATAAATTGTTGTACTTGAGGTAATTTAATTGAATTTTTATTATAAAAAGAAAAAACATACCTACAAAAGTCCGATAAAATGAATTTTTTAGTAGAACAGAATGTGACATGATGCCATAATTTTTCACAATTTATTTTTTTAACAACTTTTCTGCTGTTCTCGTTTCATTTCTTCTGTTGGTTTTTAATTTCAAGTTTTTTAATTTAATAACATGACCAAATTATTTTTATGATTTTTGTATTTTATTTTTAAATGTTTACCAAAAACGATAAAATTCTTTTTTTTTATTCTAAATTTAATAAAATTATTAAAGTATATAAAACTTTTAATCAATTGTAAACTTTTAAAGATATTTAAAATACCATAAAAAGTTAAAAAAACAATCTTAGAAATCAAATTAAAATGTCAAAAAAAAAAGTTACTTGTAGTGATTAACGTAATGAAATTTTGTAATTGATGTCTTCGAATGACAGAAACTTGAACATATTGTGACCATAAACAACGACATAATTACCAAGTTAGTTATAGTTATGGTTGTTGTTAAAAAAAAAAAAACCTCATAGTTTTGTCGATACAACACGCAATCGTTTGTGTGTCAATTAATAAATTTTATTTAACGATAAATATTTATTGTTTTGTTTCTTTTTTTTTTTGTATTTAATAAAATTTAAAAAACTTTAACACTATATAATCAAATAGAATTGTCTAACAAACATATTTAGTGATACGATTAACATAGAAAATGTTATGAAAATTTGTGATCATGCAATCAAAATGATTTTCTATAGTACAAAACTTTAGAAAGAAAGAAAAGGAATAAGAAAAATTTTTAGTTAAATTAAATTAAATATTATCATTAAGATCTATTTGAAATTTATACATAGTTTTTGAATTTAATTTAATTAATAAACATGAAATGCGTAAAGAAAATCTCTGAAATACAACTTTAAGTTATTTAGTAATCTTAAGGAAGACTTTCTTAATAACTTTTCTATGTTAAATATAAAATGAGGTCATATTTAATGCTATAATTGGCAAATAACATGCAAATTTTAAACAATGTTTAGATAAAATTATCATAGAATTTTGTAGGATTAATTAATAAGTTATAATTTATTTTATTTTTTTATATCGTATAGGTATTAAAAATTGTTCTCTTGATGACTATAAGGATAAAGAAATCCACTAAGAATCTCTTGAGAATGTTGCACCCAATTATAACGGGCAATATAAACAAATATTAAATGATTAAGAAATTGATTCTGATGAAAATAAAAGTCAATTTTCTTATATTTTGTTCATATTTTTCAAAATTACAAGAGTACTCTGCCCACTTACAGAATTTTTTTTAATGCCCTAAAAATGACACGAGTTACGAGCTAAATAAAGAGATAGAGATGTTTTAGTACAACCAAAAGAGAAACGTTAGTGAGAGCCGACGAATCTTTGTACAAACTTATGGTAAAAAGGTCCCAACTTAAAAATAGGGAAAAATGTGGCAATTAATAATAAGAATAAAACAATGAAATAATTTTATTTTTTTTCCAAGTTTAGAGTAATATTTAGTCACAAAAAATAATTAAAGTAAATCCACATGCACTAATTACCTGCAAAATTGATTCTAGGAAAAAGGTAAAACGAATAAATTAAATATATGGAAAAAGTTCAAAGTTTATAATTATTTAGAGCATTTTATATACAATTTTTTTATTATTTTTGTCATTGAACTCGGTCTAAGTATCGAAACATAATATTGCAGCAGTATTACTAATAAAATTAACGGAGTGCTAGCTTTAAAATGACTTAAGGGTAGTTCTGGAAAAAAATAATATATGTATATATGTATATATATATTAAGGTGCTCGGCCACCCGCTTCGCTTTGCGCAACCACCTTCGGTTCTACTTACACACAGAAAGATAGAAAAATAAAACTCATAAAAGACTGAAACCCTTTCTATATATGGCAGAAAGAGAGAGAGAGAGAGTGACAGACATAAAATAAAATTCGCGCACGACGACAGATATTTTCTTTAAATAATAAAAAGATACATACATATATTCTCCATTTTGGCAATAGCATGATTCTATAATTTTTAATTTTGTCCTGTTAAAAAAATGATCGATGGCATTTTGACATCCTTATTTGAAGTGAAGATTTTGAAACCTAAAAAATTTTGATGGAACAAAGCAAGGAATAATTCAAAGTTTCCCATTTTGGGAAGTATGGTGAATGTAACTGTATATATCATCCAAGTTGTAAAAGATTATTGAGGGTTACTAAACTTGTATTCGATTTTTCATTAATTAGTTTGGTGCGACGCTAAACATATCCTACCTCACGCCCTCACCCTCCTATCTGTGGGAGGGTGGCGTCAAAGAGAGTGAAGCATCGTCTTACTCGATAAGTAACCTGCATGGAAGGGTTGGAAATAGGTTTGAGACATGTCCTAGCTCTCTGGCAAGGGAACTGGATATTAGGTTTCCATAATAACATATCTGAGGGGGAGCACAATAGATCAATACTGGTCACGGTGCGATTTCTCTCTCCTTTTTTACTACTACTACTACGACACATATCCAATTGTCTAATTCTGGACTTTTCTGTATCAATGAGTTACTCAATTTGTACAAATAATAAGAATACATTTCCGATTTGATCATGATATTGTTTGATAGCAACTCAAAAAAACAAAACAATTCCCTTGTAATTATCATCAAACACACTCTATGATCTTAACGTGCTTATAACGTTATTTTAGATAACCCATTTCTCATTTCCAGTAAAGATTTACTTTAAAAATGGATTATTTTGTTGGTATCTAAGGAACAAATTACAGACTTCAATACTATGGATGAGATTTCTTTTCTTAGGAACATATGAAATTCATATATCGATTTTTGAAACCAAACCTAGGAATTTCACATGCTCATAAATGATAGAATTTGACAAATTCAATTAGCCAGAATTTGGCACATTTACAACTTCAAATTTACTAGAATGAAATTTTGTAAATCAATTTTGCCAATGACGTTCTGTTAATACAACATATTTTCCATACATATACCTCCAATATTCTTTTTCTTGCTTGAACAATATCCTTTTTTCTTTTTGATGCCGAAAATGCTTCTTCTTGGCTTTCAATATTTGATAGAGCTCCAAAGAGAAATAAAGGAACTTTTTTTTACAAAAAAAACTTGCCTGTCTAAAAGCAATCAAAATATTTTATAACAATACCGCTTAATAGTGAAGTTGGCTTTAAAAAACACACAATTAAATCATCTGTTGCTAAAAAATTAAATTACTTTTAAACAAATCAATACAAATTAAGCTAACGGCTAAAATCTGCTCTTTGCATAACATATGGACGCCAAGTTATCAACGATTAATGTTAATTAATACATGCAACATATTGATAAACCCTAGAATGCAGAGGATTCTAGAATAGTCACTTATTTGTTTGATATGCACGTAACATGTAACATTTATAAATTTTGCCTATGTATAGCGTGTGTGTATAGGTGACAAAATCTGACTTTTGTCACTCTTCCGCATTTGTAGACAATCCAACCGCTAAAAAAAAAAAGTAAAAAGCATTTTTCCATTCTCCTTTCTTTTCTCTTTGTGACTCTATATACACTTAAAAGTTCTTATCCCATAAAATGTATTTTTATATTATCAATTTTTTATTTAGTTAACTTTTCATTGTAAATAATTAAGACAATTTTAGTTTTTACACAAAATGAATATTCAAATAAATTTCGAAATCACATCAGATTGAATAATTTTAATGACTTTAATGACATAATTCTAAAAACGAAAACAACAAAAAATATAGCATAACCAGTAAAAATTAATTTTGGTATTTCTTAAGATTAAATCAAATTAAAAAAGAATAATTAATAAATTTTCAGACTGTTTATAATTGAATTCTTGTTGTTTTTATTTTTATAATACTTTCAGCCATCATTTAAATCAATTTTATTACCAAAACTTTCAGTATTAATTTATTTAGCATGTTTATCTGGCTATTCGTACCTTTCACTGTAATTAGCTGTCATTTTCTTGATCGTTAATTACTTAATTTTATGTTAAGAACTAAATACAATCGATAATTAATGGTAAAATGTATAAATCAACTGTTTCAAGTAGCCAAGAATTGTCTTAAATACGTTCACTATATTCCAATAATTATATGGATAGCGTGCAACGTTAATGACATTTTATTGGCTTCGATTATGTGCT
The DNA here is from genome assembly GCA_947359355.1 of Acrocera orbiculus. Lineage (NCBI taxonomy): Eukaryota > Metazoa > Arthropoda > Insecta > Diptera > Acroceridae > Acrocera > Acrocera orbiculus. The sequence goes on from OX375758.1 coordinate 9,016,929, forward strand.
AAGTTAATACTTATATTAATAATAATAATAATAATAATAATAATAATAATAATAATTATAATAATAATAATAAAAATCTTCAATAGCCAACTAAATGCTATTAAGATTTTAAGATTATTTGAAAGAAGATAAAATTAAAAAGAAAATCTACTTAAGACATGATATATGGAAAATATTATTTTTGGTTTCATAAAAAAGTGAAAATTGTTTAATTAAAATGTAACGGATACCTATCAGGCATATATAAGCATTTTTTTTTGTGTGTTTAGGCTTTTTACTTCATCAGGATACCCAAATATATTACAGAGATTAAGTCAGTAGCGTAGATAGGTTTTTGGAATGGGGAACGGTAGAGGATAAGATTTTCATTTACTCAACTTTCAAAGGTATTGTGGCAGAAGTCATGTCATCTAGAGTAATAATTTTTTTTTTGGTTATTTCAAGATAAAATATTAAAGCGATATAAATCTGGTTTTTAGTGGTTTTTTGTTCTTTAAGTCAAGCAAGCTTTGACTGTTTGCCAGTTAATAGCTTGTTTTTCATTTTTATAAATTAGTACCTAGATATATTAAGTTACAAGGATATATTGTCATGTTTTTAAAAATATCTTTTAAAATAATTAATTAATTTGAAGTTATGTCTAAAATTAAAATAAAAAAGTAAATAATAAAATGGAAAATAAATAAAGAACAATTAAAAACAATAGAAAAATGCGGGGACTTTCTAGTATCTTAATATTTTTTTCGATGACCATTGAAAAACTACTCGCCAAAGGAAGAGATTTATATTCCTGATTTCATCCCTAGCTACGCCATCCGGTATTTCCGTGTGCTATCAAAAATTGGCTTGTTAAAGCAATAAGCTTGATCATTACATCAAGTGAGCGATAAATTATCGCATAGTGTAGAATGCCATTCATTCACACTCTCAAATGCGATTAACTTCTTTTCTTTTTTTTTATTTTATTAGAAAAAAGCAAATGTCCACCAACGCAATATAAGCTATTAATGTATTAAAGAATAAGAATTTGATATTTTTTTAATTTAAAGTGAAATAAAAAAAAAATATTATTATAAATTATAGATAAATTGTTTGTTTTGCTTAAATTAAGTATCTAATAAGTATTGTTTTAATTTAATTTTTAACCGTTTTGAAAAAAGTAGTTTAGAGAAAAACGTGTTTAAGACTGAAATGAATTGAGACTAAATACGTCATAAAATGAGCTGTAGCTTCGAAAATTATTTAAACTTCCAAAAATCCTCTTAGGATGACCACAGAAGTCCGGCTTACAGCCGAACTGACCCCGATTCCGATTACGATAGTCTAATCCAATATAGGCCTGCACTCTGAACACTTTCAGTAGATTCCTATTGATTTAACCATAAAGACTTTATAATCTTCGGTATCGGAATCGGTGTCAGTTCGGCTTTAACCCTGTAACCCTGTAAAAGGTTAAACTCTGAAAATAGGCAAAAAGAAATAACACATTTTTTTTTTTGAATTTCTAAACCAGAATAACTCCTTGAACATTGCAAAAAAAAGCGTTTTTCTTCTTAATATCTCTAAATTGGTACTTTTTTAAAATTTTTGGACTCAATTTTCAGTCTTACTACACAATTTTACATTTTAAATAAGACTAAAAAAATGTAATGGATATAAATCACTTTAAACTAGTATAATTAAAAGATCTTTAAATCTAGTTTAGTTTTTTAATTGTAACTAAAATGTGAAATTGAACATATTAAAAACTAACATATTACCAGTTATTTATTAGTATTTTTAAAATGTCCTATTTATCCATCAAATACAATTAAATATACACATATATATGTAGAATTCCTTCTTTTTATTTACAAGTTAACATATTAAACTTGATAATTCAAAAGTAATAAAATAGTTAGCCGCAAAACATAATTCGTCCATCACAAATGTTGTAAATTAAGTTTAATTAGCTCTAGTTATCGTTGCAAAAAACCATAAGTCACTTAACGCATTTAACATTTTGTATAGCACTTAAAACAAATAATTCAAAACTAACAACCTCATAAAATGTTATTACATTGTAAATAAACAATTTCTATATATAAGCTAGTAATGTGTTAACGTCACCAAAATTACCTTTGACCATAACATATCGTTAGTATACTACATTAAAAATTGGAACAAACATAATAAGAAGGCTTTTTCTTTTCTGTTTCTTTTATTTATTTTTTTATAAGTAATCTGAAGGCTAACAAGGATCAATAAGATTATATTTAAGTTTCATAGTTAAATCTAATTTTGACCAGAATTTGAAAATTGATTAGCAATCAATCACAATGTCTTATACCAAATAAGTAAAAATTTAAATTTAAAATTTACATATTATCTGCCCTCAAGTTTAGAAAAGCTAAATTTTTAGTATTTTAAGGTATCTAATGTACATTTGTACATTCATAAGAGAACTATTAAGGTTTGTGGTTTAAATTTTGTAATAATATGCCAGAGGTGTAATTTAAATTAATTATTTTAGCTAACACTGGTAGCTAACTTGGTCATTGCCAATGGCTGTAAGTATTTTAGTTTTAATATTTATACAGTATCTCTTTTATGTTTTTTATATCCAAAAAGTATAAAAAATCATTGAAAATCTTCTAGAGTTTTAGTATATTTTCTATTAAAATATAAAATATTTGATTAAATGAGCTTCTTAAAACTTTTCTTTTTTTTTTTTGTCTTTTGCAGTTGTAGTTATAGTTGTTGTTTTTGTTGTTGTAGGGACTAGAAAGTACTGTACCCAAGATCGACCTTATTGCGCCACCCGAAAAGCATGTTTTGATGCAAAATTTATTTTGTAAAGGAAAGTGTTTCTTTTTATACTTTACCTTAAGGGGCACAATTAGTCTGACCAATTCAAAAAATGGTGATTTTTGTGAATTTTTTAAATACAAAGTATTGCACCAAATATTTTGATATTTGGCAGATATATTTTTGCAAAAATGAAAAATACAAAGTAATTTTCTGAAATAAAAATTAGGTTTTTCAGCAAGTTATCCACCATCTTCTAAGTCTTCAAAAAAGAAAAGTTCTCTGACTGCTGCAGTGATTCTGGCCTTCAGATGACCTCGAAATAAAAAAAACCAGAATACTTTTCCCATACAATAAACTAAGATTGTGAAAAAAAATTAACAGACAATAACTTCTTTTCTCTAGACTCTAGACTCTAGAGCAAGGAGTAAGTGAGCAAAAGTTTAAAGCGTTTTCTTGACTTTTGTTAGTTTTAAAGTCGTTGTTTACGATAACTCAAAATCTACTTACACTACTTTTCCACATATTTCACAAGTTAATGAGGAAAACCTTTTTTTAGGTGAAAATCGGTATTTTGGTTTCCTAAAGCTACCAAAAATTGAAAAATCTCAAGAAACATCTTCTTCAATAAATAAATTTTGATTTTTTTCATTGCAGATAATTTTTTTTCAAGATGCCTTCATATATTCATTGCCACTGGTTCACTTAAGTATTATTATTTTGAAATGAAAATTTCAAAAAAAATTCTTGAAAACATGCCTTTTTTTGCACCGAATTAGCCGAAATAATTTTCAAAAATACCAACCATAAATGTTGATAAAAGATGCGCTAATATTGTACACTCAGGATCAGGACGTGTAGGATTAATTTAAAGAATCAATAAACATTGTGTGAAATAGGGAAGCAATATATAAGAATTATACATACCAATGTTTTGGATTGATTTTTTATTCCAGTTCTAGGCGAATACTTCATTTTTAAGGTATTTGCATAGATAAATGACTTGAAAATTAGATTTTTTTTAAGTAATAAAACTAGCAAAGTAAATTAATTATTGTTAGATGAAACTTAACAGGGATTAAACTCTACCGCTATTATTTGATCAGCAAAAATGTGTGTCCATCCCACCAGAAAAAATTCGAAAACTTTCACATGCTAATTATTGTCAGGCTCTAATATCTAGCTAAACCGAAGACACTACGAATAAGTGCAAATCAATAAAATATTAATCCAATAATGTTTACTTCTAGAATTAACAATTTCTTGTAACTTCCTGAGTCGAAATTTTTAGTGATGATTTCATACCGTTCGATCTAAATTAGGTATGATTTCAAACTGAATGTACTGAATGTATGATTTCATATTGAATGTCCTGAAAATGTTGAACTTTTCATCTGTCAAAATCATCATCATCAACTTTATTTCAAATAGTTGATACTGATTTCATACGGTTCGTGTTGAATTGAGTATGATTTCATTCTTAATGTACTGAAAAATGTGAACTTTTATGCTTCAGGATCACCAATATGAATTCATCATTAACTTTTTGAAGTAAAGCTCATGATGATTTCATACTGCTGATTCTGAATTGAGTATGATTTCGTACTTAATGTATTGAAATTTGACAAATGATTATTTTATTCTCTATTTTAATCTTAATTTCAGATTTTTGAGAGAATGAAATAAAATCTCTCTCTATATGGAAAAATTTTCTGAATCCAAATTGACATTTAGTTGACGTTTAGCTTTAAGTAACAAAAGATATGATTTGTTTATAGTGATTTGTGCTATATTTAAGATTTATTTGTATTTATAATAAAAAATTGTATAGTGTAGATATTAAGTGTAACAGTTTTTTTGTAAAATAAGTATATGTCTTAATCAAATAAAGCATTAAATTTTGAAATTTTGTTTACTTTTTGTCCTATTTTTTTCTACTGTCCGTGAAACTTGTTTTTTCTTTTCAGGGATGGTTATGTATAATTATTGTTAAATTATTGTGATTATATATATATAATCAATTAAATGCTTTGTTTTTGAAATTGTGTTTAGTTTTCATAGTGAAATTTTATTTATTTTGTCTATTTTCAGCATAAATTGTCTCTTGTTTTAAGGTTTACACGTAGAAAGATAGATATGTGATATATATATAAAAGTTATTGTGGTAATATAACATGTATATAAGCTTTCAATAAATAAAATGTTTTACTATAAATTTTTTTAAATTTATTTATTCATTCTTTAAACATTTTAGCAATTAATTATTTATTTTCAGACTTAAACGAAAGTATAACAGGTATAGCTATATATGCTATTTGATCACTATATAATCACTGTATAATACATATACATCCCTCTTTTACTTATGAAGTATACAAACTTTTTCAGTTCTATATTCTCTTTTTTCATACTGAATTGATGTTGAAAGTACGGAAAAGTTTGTAACTTGTATTGAAAAAGAGCTCTCTTTTCGTACTCAAAGTATTAAAAAGTGCTCTCTCTTGATACTGAATTTATACTGGTGCTGTTGGATCGGGAATTATCTATCAGTATCAGTATCAAATCAGTACTAACTTTTAACATAAGAGTATATGTAAAACATAATACTGATTTGAGTCTGGTTGTACTGAAAAAGTACCAGGATTAACATTATGAAATCATCACTAAAAATTTTGACTCGGGTAGGCTTATTGTGCTTTGCACAAACCTTGCATCTTCACTGGGGTCTTTTCTCTCTTTTTTTTCTTTCTTGTAGGTAGGTTCATGGAAAATGTGCTCACTACTTCGCCTGCCTGCAGACGCTGTGGTGTTTTACCTGAAGACGAATTTCTATATTCAAGAATATCTACATTTTGTAAGATTTCTTATGGCATCTCGAGCTGAAATTTAGAAAATGAAAACTTCCTGGTTTTCGAGATTGATTGTAATTTTTAAAATCAAACAAAAACATTAAAAAGGGTCATGTCCATTAGATAAAAAAAATTTACTTGTAGTTTTTATAAAATTTTAGCTCTCTTTTTGAAAGTGGTCGAAAAATATCACCACCTAGATTCTAAATTTCTTTAAAATTAAATGCCGTAAATGTCGTAAATGTCGTAAAACAATTTAGTGTTCATAGACTTGATCAAAGACAAACATTAATTATTCTATATAAAATTAATTTATAATAATTATATAGGAATTATAAGCACACAACTCATGGTTTAATAATATCAAACAAAAATAAATTACATGGTCAAACATATGACAGCTGCTTACAACAAAAATAGAACAAAAGTACCTCGCATATAAGTTTTAAAATGTCACACAGTAATAAATTGATTAATGAAAGTTTTATCATTACTACTAAATCTCACCTCTTTCATCTTCTAGCAATTTTTTTTTTGTACATTCTTCCCCATTAAATTCTCTCTAGAACTATTTGTTATAACAAAATTGCTTTTGACATAAATGAAATTTCTCACAGATTTTCAAATGCATTCTACGGAAAACTTTTTCATACATTTAATCAATATACATAAAAAAAAAACTAAAAAGAAAGATAGATAAATTCCTTTATTTTTCTTTCCTTCCTGAAAGAGAATACCAAATGAAATGTAGCTAACATACAAAAAAACCACCTACTGTATACCCATAACGTTATATTCAATTCAAAAGTACCGCTTTAGTCAGAGTTTAGGATTTTTCATTTAAAATATTTTTTTTTTTTTTTTTTTTTGATTTGCTATCTCATTTGTTAAGAAATAAATATCTTCAATAGCTGGACATCATGTTCTACCTGTCTCTCTATTTAATGTTGTCGGAATTGTCAACTATGGTTATCTTAGTAAAAAATCTTATAACTGTTACTATAAATAAGACGCCATGATAGAAATTACCGATGGTCATGTGATTGTGAGCGCCACTAAAACAAATTTTATTTTATATGAAAATTTTATTGGATTTTTCTTACATGAGATTCGGTAACTAAAATAGTCACGGAAGCTATATTTTTTATGCTTTTAAACATAATTTGTTGTTTTTAATGATTATAATTTATTATTTTTGTTAAAAATTCTGTAGGCTTTTATCTAAAATATAATTTTTATTGTTTTAAATATGTGCAAATAGGTTCCTTTTAACGAGTTAGAATTTGTACTAATAGATTTACCGATTTGATAGTTAATATTACGATTACTAATAAAATAATTAATTTTTAATTTGAAATAAATTAAATTAATAAGATCATAGGGCCGTAGTATTTATAAGAATCAAACAAGGCTGTATACAGTTACAAATTTACAAATTTTTTAAGGTGATAAAATATATTTTATTTTTATTTTTAACATGACTGGCTTTACAGTTTTTCTTATAGTGCATTTACAGTGGCCGAAATACTAGTCTAGTATTTCTAAAATTTTCAGTTTTGTATGGGAGATCTCTAATATTGTTCTCAAGGAAAATAATTTAAAATTTGCAAAAAATACTAAATAACTAATGGCAATATGGAGAGGAAATTTTGAGTAATTTTTCGAACTGTCTCCCTCTTTCAAGAATTATTTCATAGTGATTAATTGTGTGCATTTTTGGAATGTACATATATTTAAATATACTCTCTAATAATTTCGTATCGATCCGGTAAATATTTTGTAAAAATACCCATAGTTGTAAAGACGTTTCCAACGTTCACGTAAGACGTTTATTTATAAACAATTCTGCCACGTTGTAAAGTAATGGGTTGTTTTTCAACTTACTGTTCTTGGTTTTTAATTTTAGACTTTTTTTAAATTTAATGTGAAGCTTAATTAAAATGCCCCGCAAGTGCCCAAGAATACGTAGAAAATCTGAAAAAATTCAAATATCAAGAAGTAAACTTCTATGTATAAATTTCTTCTTAAACCATAAACGCATTTTACTTAAAACCGTATTTTCAAAGTCAATGAGCACGATTTTTAAAAAACGTCTTAATTGATCGATCTTAAATTTTAACTCTACCTTCTCAGATATATTTTTCAGGTATTAATGGAAACAACAAAATTTGCGAGAATTATTCCTATTTTTTTAAACAATTTTTCGTATAAAGCTTTGTCGGAAATTACATAGCCGCCATTTTCTCAAAAATTATAATTTAGACTATTCCTTCGATCAAGCCCAAGACTCATCTATTCATTAATCTAATTGGTTTTTTGATTTCAGATAATTCAAAACAAAAATGTATGTTGCTCACCGCCCAACGCCTTCTTTTGAAAGACCTTCGGGAAATCGTGTTTAGGAGCAGGAGCAGGAGCAGGAGCTATTTAAAGGTAAACATTAATTCGAAAATTATTACTTGTATTTGAATCTAAGTTTTTAGTCTTTTTAATTCACAGGGTTTTGAATTATGTATATACCAATTTTTGCCTCAGTTGAGCTGACTCATAACTTTTTAAATAATGTTACATCCACAAAGAAAACTTATTGAGTCTAAGGTTTATAATATTTTCCTTTTATTCAAAAAAAAAAAATTAATTTTGTAAAATATTAACAACCTAAAAACAACCAAATTAATAATTTTAATGCTATGGCATACAAAGGAACATGGTACTTCCTTCCACCTTTAGCTCCACACTTTGGTGGGATTTGGGAAGCGGGAGTAAAAAATATTATAAAACATTTATATAATTCTTTACTTACTTATGAAGAATGTACTACATTGCTATATTCAAGACCATTATGTATCAAGTCTCACGAGAAAATGAATTTAATGCATTAACGCTTGCTCACTTTCTAATACATCGTGCAATACTTGTTCCTTCAGAACTCTATGTTGAAGTTAAACCTTTAAATGAACTTAGTCAAAGGTTGCATTAGAGCTTTTGGAAGAGATAGTCGACAGAATACCTAATTCAATTACAGCAACGAACAAAATGGAAATCAAAACGAAAAAAATATTAAAATTAATGACATCTGTTTCATCATGGAAAATAATTTACCACCATCATCATGGTTATTGGGAAAAGTGGTAAAGGTGTATCCAGAAAAAGCTGGTCTAATACGACTAGTTGTGAATTAGGCTACTAGATTTGTCTACTTTCGTGACTGGAATTGGGAATGATTTTAAATTTTTTTTGGTAAAATCTTTTTATCTATATTACATTGTGATCTAATATTACGTTTACTTTTGGAATATAGTTTCGGTACTACCGAGCGAATATAGTATGTACAACATTTGTTTAAGTTATCGTAAAATTTACTCCTTGCAGAAGCATAAAAATAACTGGGCCACGTAAGTCAAGTATGGGAAACACTCGCCTAGAACAAGGGGTGAATAAGCAAAACTTTAAAGTATTTTCCTGAAACTTAATAACGATAACTCAAAATCTACGGGACCTAACATTTTGAAATTTTACACACTACTTCTTCACATATTTCAACAGGTAATGACAAGAGCTTTTTTTAATAATTTTTAATTTTACAATAACAAATGAGTCGATTTTTTAGGTGACAATTGGTATTTTGACTTGTAAAAGCTACCAAAAATCAAAGAATCCAAAAAAACAATAACCCCGTCCTTACTTCAAAAGGAATTTCCTTTTATAAATAAATTTTGAATATTTGGTTTTGGATAATCCTGTTGTGAGATGATGCGCATCACAAAACTCCTTTTTTTCAAGATGCCTCAAGATATTCCCTGCCACCTACTCACTTATTATTATTTTGAAATAAAAATTTGGAAAAATATTGTTCAGATGTTTTGTTATCATATAGAAATTAATTAAATAAACTAGAACTATTTTCATTGCCAAAAACCATCCCTTTTTTCCACCGAATTAACCGAACCATCTGCTTAAAGTGTGAGATTGAAAGGTAAATAAAATTGTCATTAATATATTAATAGAATATTTTTGAAATTATAATAAACAGGAGATTATTAAATAAAGTTATTATATATTTTTATTATTTTATAAAAATACCGCTTACGTTTCTTAAATATTATACAATTTCCCTAAGTGTTTGGGTAGTTTCATTTTACTTTCTTTCTTTTATAATATATTTTCAATACAACCACGTTGTAAACATCAAGTTTAGCAGTTTTGATATCATGATATACACGATGTCAGTGTAAGCGATTTTTATGCAGTTTAAGATTTTTTCATTAAAACTTCAATAACTTATCTAAAAAATGAGTAAGAATTTGATTGCAAGATTTCCCTCCTTACGTGCCAAATGATAACTAGGAATGGGTTAATTATTTCATAAAATTTTCTTCATCAGATTACTTTCTTATACAAAAAGTTTAGGTTGCCAAATTTGTAGGAAATAACTTACTGGCAAGTACCTCAAATCACAATCCTCTACAGAATAAAAGCACGATAAGTTTATCAAAAGGATACTATTTCGTAAAACACAATTGTTGAAGTGTGTGTGTTTTTTTAAGCTTTCTAAGTTAGCGTTTTATATGTAATCTAAAGAATGTTAATTACAACATAACGACTTTTTTTCATTAATTTTATTATAAAATTATTTAAAAGCCTTACAAATTATTTACTCTAAAAATTTATTCTAGAATATCATTTTATATGTTTTGTAGCATAAAATTAACCTTATAAAAAATCTACAGCAAAATAGAATCGAATTAATTAGATAAATCTTAAACATCTAAGCCTTTAAGGTGAGAATATAAAGTTATCTTTTGCATTTTAACTAAAATGTTTTTTGTATCCACAAGATACAAATAGAATAGATTCTTTCTTAGCATTTATTTTAAATAATCTTGAAATAACATGCTAAGCATATAAAATGTCTATTAACTAATGAGATTCTTGTTAAATAATAAAATTATTTTATTCTTATTACTTAACTTTGAGTGTTTTTTTTTTATTTTGTTATTTATTTTTTCTTTAATACGCATCTATTGCCAGAATAAATATTTTATATAGTATATATATATATATATATATATATATATATATATATACCTTATAAAGCCATTAGCTTTAAGAAACCAATTAGCAATTGAATTTAATCCAATCACCAGGGCTACAACATTTTTACCAAGCATAGAAAAATAAGGTTTTATATCAATGGTAAACCACTTGAATTGCAATCAATTTATTATACCATAACAGCACTAAGTGGTCAAGTTAGCCTCCAGTTTCACGTTCTAAAAGGTCTAATATGCGAATTTATGGCAATCAAGGTACACAATTTCCGCATTTCTATTGGCCTACAACTAAGCTCACCCACTGTCTAATATATATATATACATATATATTTATAAAATTCTTTTGAAATTGTACTAATAAATTGATATAAAGAAAATGTAATTTACAAATATCAACAAAAACAAATACGTTCAAAAAAAAAAAAATAAAAAATCTATAATAATAAAAATTAACTAACTAATAAAAATTTAAAAAACAAGAAAAAATCTCATTGTTATATTATATCAAATGTAAACAATTGTTAAAACTTTTCAAATATCTCGACAAGGATAACGATCGAAATTTAAAATTCAATATGATCACCATATGTCTAATGTACATTCCATATCCATAATAATTGTGATCATTATATATATATATATACATATATATAGCTAAATAAATAAATATATCTATATATTGCGCAAAAAGTAACCTGCTTAAATCAGGTAAATAACCTACAATTAAAAATAAAATAAAAAAAATGTTTTCTCTATTCTATCAATCGCTTTAGTCTTTAAAACAGCAGGGAAAATTCTTAAAACACAAAACAAACAAAAAAAAGCTTGATACAGTTTCCATATAATATTCTAACTATAAGTCTGAAAGTCCTTCGCCTGTTTAATATTGTACATACATACATACATCTATAAGTTCACCTTGAATACGAATCTCTTTTTGTTTTATTGTTGATTTGTTCTTTTGTTAAGTTTTCTTCCGATTAATTATTATTAAAATTGAATACAAAAAAAGAAAACAAAACAACTAGAAAATTTATTACAAAAACAATTGAAAAAGAAAAAGTGTGTAAGTGCGCCATTTAATTAGCACATGGTACGTGATTAACTAGAGCACTAACGGCCACCGTTCGTTGGAGGTGGTTTACACAAAACACGGTAAGCTACCACCAAAACAACCTGCTAGCAAAAATTTTAATCTTGTTTGTTATGTGCCAATTTTATAGATATACATATATACATGTGTGATATTGATATCAAATTTCAATGGCGCGACAAAACAATATCTGACAGTTTTTTTTTGTATTTGTTTTGATTTGTTTGTATAACTTTTATTGTTTTATATTATTATTGTTTTTATTATTTTACATAAAATTTAATATCATATTTAGTATTGGTTTATATAAATTATTGTAAATATTGGTTTGTTAAAACGAAAGAAAAGAAACGAAAGAGATAATTTTAAAAGGTTCAATATGAATGTTAGATATTAGCCTTTCCCTTTTTTTGATTTTTGGTCAGACATTTATTTGACCATGTCACAATTATCGTGATATTAGAATTTTTCTATTTGTGAAGGGTTCTTATTTTTTTTTTTTTTTATGACATAATGAACATAATTATTTTTAATTAATTTATGAATTTTAATTAATTTTATATATATATATATATTTATTCATATCGACTATAACTATCATTTGTAGACTTTGATATTATTATAGTAGAAAGTTTAATATGAATTAATGGACAGATCACTTATTGTTATAGTTGTTGGACTTAATTTTTATTTTTATTTTTTTGTTTAGAAAGTAAATAATATAATTATGATCTATTTTTGAATAGTGTAATATATTTAGGTCTTTAGAATTTTGACTCCTAAATATATAAAGATACATTTAAACCACAGTTAAATGATACTCCCTAGCAGTTAATTTCTCTTAAAACACGTATGCATGCTTTGGAGAAGTTGAATGTGAAAACGAAAGAGAACACTGGTTCTTTTACACAGTATGCTAGGATTTAGAAAAATTTTCTGATTTATTTTTTAAGTTATAGTGCAAAGTGTATACGTAGATATTAAGTATAATATTTTTTTTTGTAAAATAAGTATAACTTTCATCTAATCAGAAGAAATTAATAATGTACTCCAGGAGCTTTTAAAATTCACTCTTTGCATGCAGTATCGGGCGTATCGAGTGGAGGGTGTGACACCCCCTGCAAAACATTCGGCAGTCGGCAAATCTCAGTTATTCTATCGTGCAATTCAAATATGCTTGACATGGATTCATGAATTCTGGAATTTCTGAGACTATATTTTATGAAGAATGATAGATGTAACATTAGTTTCTTAAATTGCTTTTTTATTTCAAACTTTTTGCATTCGATTGTGAATATATGGGTCAGCACTTCCAAAAATATCTCGTAGATTTTTGGTTGAAAGTGCTAATTAAATGATATCAAGTGAATCAAAACAGAGAGAAAGTAGTAATTATAGAAAACTTAACACTGATTATTTTTTCTATCAGAATGAACACTGCAGTCAGTTTTTAAATCGCAGTTATTCAAGTCATAAATCATTGTGACAAAAACACTGACTAAATAAGAGTTTAATGAGTAAGTGAAGAGACTTTCGCAATAGCAATTTCGAAGAATGTTAAACGATGAAGAATAATAAAATAAGTGCTTAACAAAAATTCCAATTTTGTAGATATAATGGTTTCGTTTGATTACTCGGACACAGAAAACATCGTATACCAAAGAAGTATGATGAATACCCAGAAACAGCTACTAATTTCGAGTTTATAGCAAGGAATTTAGATCTGTCTTGCAAGTTTTTACAAGCTGTATTGACGACAATATGAAAGAAACCTTTTCAATGTTTGTACCTATTCAAAAAATTTTCAAATTTTCAAATCAATTGTGCAATTAAACCCAACATTTTTCACAGAAGAACCAGAATTGCTGAATTAGAAATTCTTTTGGATTCATCTACAAAATGTACGAATTTTGGAGATATTTCTAAAATAGTGTTTAAATTGCGCAAAGTGATTCCGTTGGCGCATAAGCTTGTTTGTTTTATTCTGACTGCTCCAGTGATATAAGCTTTTTGTGAACGCTCATTTAGTAAATTAAAACTAGTTTTGAATTATTTACGTACAACAATGGGGGATGATCGTTTGAATGCGTTCATGTTGTTTCATTCTTCAAAAGATAATTTTGACAAAATTAGCCTGCGTGAAGTCGTTGAGAAATGGTCGGTATTGAAACATCGCAAAGTTAAACTTTGACACCTATCATTCTATGGATAAGAAGCACTTATAAAAATAAGACAATGCTCATTGTGTACTTAATAATTTTTTTAAGAATTATTTTTGCGATCGTTTAGCTGTGATAATTTCAAAAAATTCTTTAGAGTAATTATTTGTTTTGTTATAATAAAATTCTTTAATAGTTAATTTGAACACACTATATTTCCACCCACAATGCCACATATGCAGTCATCAAGCTTTCTGGGTAAGTCGGCTTTTTTATTTATACCACGATCAGCAAACTACGGGCCTGTTTGCATGCATTTTCCCATCTGCTCCTAATGTGTGTTGGAAAATGTAGATTCAACATTTCTACGTGCGAGTTTGTTTTACAGAACATCAAAAGTGTGAATTTAAATCATATAGTGAAACAATAATGCAAAATCTTCACTTTTAAGTTTCTCTCTTTTATGGAGGATACAATATGTATAGAGCCAGTATGTTTCGTGAATATGAATCTAGAACTCGATGATATAATTTATGAAATATACAAGGATAAATCTTTTTACAATCTCAGTGATAAGTGACTAGTTTTTTTGAAGCTGATGCAAGGGTAATGCCCTTAGTAAATATATAAAATATATAATTCTTAAAATTACACAAAAAAATGTATTTTTGCATAGCTTGCGAAACCACAATTTCACTGAGTGAGGCAAATGAGCTCTGTGAAGGTGTGTTTTCGCTTAGCTTGCGACAAAGTAATAAAAAGTATGTTTTCACTTAATTCGGGAAAAAATAATAATAAATATTTTTCACTTAACTTTGTTAACCAAGGAACTCCATTTTAATTAAGCAGCGTATCTAAAAACCTCTGAAGATAAAACAAAAAAACTTTTTTGGGGGGAGCATCTAAAGTTTTTCCAGGATGTGCAGTGAAGGGAAATGGTGCAGTGAGGAAAAATGGTGCAGTGAGGAAAAATGGTGCAGAACAGCATTGCTTCCTAAGCACTACATATATTTTAAGGACGTATTCATATGTTCTACCCGTACTCGTCATTGTTTACGTTGGACGTATATATACGTCCTGCCTGGTTAACAGGTTAACCAGCGGAAGCACATTTTCACTGAGCTGATAAAAATAAATCAATTTGTGTTTTTAAATTGAAGTATTAATAGTTTAATTTGGTTACTCTAAAGACCAGCGTTTCCCGCTAAAAATTTTGGTATCTTAGGCAAAAACATCGACAAGTCGGAACTTGACAAGGACCAGCGTTTTTCAGCTAAAGAATAAAGAACTTTTGGTAACACTTTTGGTTATTTTTGAATAAAGGAGAACGTTTTTGAATACCTAGCTACCAAAGACCAGCGTTTCCCGCTAAGAATTTTTGACACTTGGAAGAAATATCCACCGAAGATAGTCTTCCTTAACAATTTCCTGAAATTCAGCGCTATCCGCTTTAGCTAAGGTAATTGATAGTGACCAGAAAAATTAAAAAGGGTCTTCAATGCAACGATTAGTAGGAGTTCCCCGTATTACATAACACTGACAATAGTGAAACAGAATTAAGAAAATTCTCTTGTGCAAAGGAAATTCAAAAAAAATATCACCAAAAATGTTTTTAGAACTGAAAAATACATTCTTTAAAAAATTAAATTAAATATTTCAGTTTTCTTTGAAATTCATATAAAACAAAACAAAAAGATATACAGGATTTATTCCCTATTTAATCCCAGTTCAGTGACATTTATGGGTGGCATGACATCGTTTATGCTTGGCTAAAGACAGAGAGATTTAATAAAATATATTAAACAAGAAAATTTTTAATTACTGAAAGTTATTACAAACATTAATTAAATGAGTGGTTCATAAACGTTTAAAAATCTGAACAAAATTTTCGCTTGGTTAATTTTAAATTTCGTGATAATTTTTTTGTTTAGCTTTTTACGAAATGCATGAAAGAAATTATGACATTTATTTCATACTTGAATGATATATATGATATACAAATATATATATTTTAGTTAAAAATTTTAATTGAAACGAAGTCCCTTATCTAAAGAATGCTAACGTGCAATTTTATTACAAAATGTTAACACATAATTCTAAAAACTGTAATTGTTTCTAATTATTATCGCTATTTGGCGTGTTTTTTAGTTAATTTTTTTTCTTTTCATTTTCTTTTGGTTAATTGTTGCTTTAAGTGCTAATTATGGTTTTGAGTTGTTACTACAAAGCAAATTATTATAGGACGAGATATAAGAAACTCAGTTTTTAAACCCAGGAATATAAAATATATATATACATCCTTAATCTTTATAAAGACAGATATATTAGAAGGTTTTATGTTAATTTTCAGTATTCTTCTATGTCTCGATCTTTTTTAAAAAATTATAATCAAAATTTAAGTAATATTTACCGAAGTTGAATCTAGCGGACTAATGATGACTAATTTTTTAGTCAGCTTTACGTAAAAAAACATTAACTATCCTTTTAAGATTTTGTGAAAATACTTGATTTAGAATTCTAGAAATCTAGATACGCAATAGTGCGACATACTTGACCTTTAGCACGCAAAATTAGCTTAAAATTTTAAATCTTGTTCATTTCCATTTAATGATTCTGTATGGTCGAATATATTGCAGAATATTAAAATAAACCCTTAAATAAAAAGTGATCAATACATATAACTTTTATTTTTAAATAGACTTCATACTTAAAATAGACTTCATACCCATTTTCGGGTCTTTAGACCATAATAAGCTGGACACTTAATAATAAATAATAAACATTTTATTGGAGTTCATCAAAACTCTAATAAAAAAATGCTATTTTAATCGATGCACTTTACACCAATTACGACGTTTAAGCCCTTAGAAACTTAACTAATTAAGAAACCGGGCATTAAGACATTATTTTTGATATATTTCTTCTTATTTTCTGTTTGTATAAGTTTTATTTAAAAAATTAACAATTGATTATAACAACAACTTGCTTACTTTAAGTTGCAATAAACAAAAAACCTTAACAGGCTTTGGACTATAATAAGCTGGACAGATGAGTTTGGAGCTTAATTCTCAGTATGTATGACGTCAAAAAACGTACGCGATAATAAGTTAATTAATTAAAAATTAATGATGTATTTCCTTCTGAAGTACCTTAAATTTTCGAATGTGATAACTGTGATAACTTAAGTTTGAGATGTATTTTTTGCAAAGCAAAATATTTACAATGGGGAATCAGAAATGGAGATCGTAACAAATTTACATCATGTTGCAACAAAGGTAAGCTTAATTTTACATCTTGTACTCAAAATATATAATTTTAAGGGTTGTATGAAATTCATTTCATCAGATTTAAATGCAAAAGAGAGTATTTTTAACAACATCATCAGTTTTATGCTACATCTAGGATTTAAATATAAATATAGGTTAAAATTTGACCACTAGTTATTTATTGTAAGTAGGTTAAAGTTTTAAAATTGTATTATTTTCATTTCTTTTATTATTGTTTAAAAAAATTTCCTTGAACTAAAAGAATTTTGGTTTAAAATAAAAAAAAAAAAAAAAAGGAAATTTATATTAAAAACTTTTAGGTATGAAAACAAGTTTTCAGGGGTTCAGGGGTCTTCAGGGTTTGGGTTTAATTTAAGCAATTTAAGCATTTAGGATGTTATTTAAATTTAGAAATCTTTTAAAGTTTCGTGAAAAAATTCTTTGTCCTGAAGAATATTAAGGAAATGATTTTTTCTTCCATTATTATTTTTAAAAATTAATATTAAACAACATCAAAATATTGAGTAAAAATTTTAAGTTGTTTAGGGTGAAATTACCAAAGTGAGCGAGCAAAACTTTAAAGCATATTTGGCAATTTTGTTACTTTCGAAGTCGGTGCGCAAGAAAACTTAAAATCTACCGAGCCAATCGTTTTGAAATTTTGCACACTATTTTTTCACATATTTCTCCAGGTTATGACGTGAACATTTTTTTTTTAATATTCATTTTTATAACAATAACAAATAAGTCGATTTTTTAGATGAAAGCCGTTATTTTGGGTTCAAACACTTCAAAACATTGAAAAATCTAAAAAAGAAAAAAATCCCGAAAACTTCGAAAAACATATTGGGAATAGGATTATTACAGATCATTTTCGCATGGCTGCTCATCTTGGAAATAAGGGCAGGAATTACGTATTACGCAGATTAATTAGGAAAGCCGCGCGTTATATCCAGCTGCTTGGATATAATGATTCTCTAAAAAAAACTGTTTGTTTATGGGGCATTTTAATTTTTCTTTAGTTCTATTCCTCATATGAACTGAAAAAAAAGTTTGGTGTTCAAGTAAACGTATTTACTTGATTTTCGATGTACTTGAATCATGAAAATAAATCTTGAGTCAATAATTTAAGGGGGTTCGGTGGGTTTCAACGACTCAAAGCGTGTACATTTTTACGATTTTTTTTCATATATCAAATGAAATATTTTATTAACACGATTTAACATCTAAAAAGATACAAATTTCAACCATTCGGACCTGATTCCCTGGGACCCTAAAAAAACCCTGTTTTTTCGTGGTCAGGATATCTCATGACAGATTCATCCGAAATTAAAAAACCACAAATTTTCAGTTAGTAAATGGTTATAGCTCGTGCTTTAATGAAGGAAAAAAAACTTTTACATTTTTGACGGAGTTGTGAACCCAACGTCTCAGTTTTGAGTAAAATTTGCTCACTTTATCTTCATAACCTTAAAATAGAGAGAAAAAAAAATCCTTCGTTCAAGCAGTAGAAAATTTTATATAGAAGAAGTGTGCAAAATTGGAAGAAGATCGGTTCATAACTTTTTGAGAAATTGTGACTACCGATTTCAAAAATAGAAGAATGAGATAAACGTGATTAAACTTTTACATTCAAATAACACGTGTCCTAAAGGGTGGAACTTCCAAAGACTATATCTTATATTTTTTACTCGGATCTTTTTGAAATTTTGGGAAAATATTCTAGACATATTGTCTAAAAAAATTAATTTTTTGAAATTTTGAAACCCACCTAACCCCCTAAATATTCAGTTCTAGTAAATTCAAGTAAATTATATACTCATTACCCAAATATATTTACTTGCCATCCGTATTAATTTTTTTCAGTGTGTATATTTAAGAAGCTCATCAATTTCTTTGTCCTTTATATGAGATGTACTATGCTTTTTGAGATCTAAAAATTTAGTAAAGCTATTACAATCACTCTGATGATGAAAAGTTACATTTCGTCTTTTTCTTGCAACTTTTTATCTTTAACTACCTGTGCTTTAGCAAGCGCAATTGTAAGTTTATGGCCTACATGTTATGTTATCATATAAAAATTAATTAAATAAAACTACAACTACCTGTATTGACGAAAAAAAAAATACTTGAAATCCTGACTTTTTTTCACCGAACTAACCGAACAATCCCAAAAACAGCAAAAAGTGAGGTAAGTGATAAGTAACATCAAATTATTTATGCCTAATTAGAAAATCATGAAATTGATTTGCATCAAACATCAAAATTGAATTCAATTGAGGATCAAATAATTTATCTTCGTCTTTTTTTGGTTTGTTTTTTGTGTTATTGTTTATAAAAACATTGAAAAATTGTCTATATTAAAAAACAAAGAAAACCAACAAAAAAAAAACTAATGTCAGTAAAAAGTGCAACTTATACCAAGCACACCTTGTGGTCTAATTGATCTCAAAAATAAAAAAACATCAAGTATTGATTATTTATGGAATAATTAATAATATTACTTAAGCAATCATGTGTGTAATTTTCTCACGATCACTTTTAGATATTTTAGACTGGTATGTAGGGCGGCTTCACTATTAATGTACACGCGTGTATGTAATATTCCCCAACTATCCAAGTTGTATATATACCATGGCTCATAAATAATCACCAATAGCCATAATTACTTGATATGATGATGCTGGCTGCTATTAAATATTCTTTACTTGCTGAGATCTTTTTTCTTGGTTACATTTACTTTAAGCTTTGTTTTTTTTTTTTTTTGATTTGTCTGTTTTTTTTTTTTGTTTTCAATTTTTAGTTTTCTTAATATAACCAAAAGTCGATAGTTAAATTTTGAAAAGTAATAATGAAAATAATGTAATATTGTTAATTACATACCTCTTGGTGATCGTAAACTTAAATCCACAGGTTCCACTTGAACTGGAGGGCCCTCTGCCTGCAATTATAATGAAAATTAGAAAAATGAATTTAAAAAACTATCTATATATAATATGAAGACACAAAAAAACTTGAAGAAAATGAAAAATTAAAAAATAAAAAAACACACACACACAAAAGCAAAACAAAAAAAAAAGTGATAGTTGAAAATTAGAAATTTAACTAGAATAATCATTTTAAAATATAGTTTGTAACCGAGAATAGATATAATAGGCAACCTACAGTGTCTGGTAATGAGATATGCGTGCAAATGACATGTCTTACTTATACTACTAGCCATAATTTTGGATATGTAAGACTTGCAACATAAACGGTACTTTAAAGGAAATGTATATTTAATTATAAAAAACAAGTAAAAGGAATCGATAAAAAATCTGTAATTTATACAAAAATGAATTAAGAATAAATTGTTTTTAAATAGTGCTGCATGTTAAATTGTGAATTTTTGGATAACTTTTGAGAAAAAATATTTGTTTTTTTTTTATAATTTTACCGTTAGTTTACTTACTTTAAATTTTAGTAAAATAGCTTTTAGTTAAACGATAGAAAGTTTATGCTTCAAATCAAATGCAAAAACAAAATAAAACAAAACTAAATTTTTTACTTAAATGTTTTAAAGGTTTTGAAGGTAAATATTATTTAGCTTTAAAGAAATAATTTTTTTGATTGTTATCCTCATATTTCACCTGCTTTCAATTTTTTTTTAGAAAATAGAGGTCTTCTAAATAATATAGACAAAAAAATAGATTCCTTTGGAATAATTGAGTAAAATTTTACTCTAAATTCAAACGTTTCACTTTTAGGAAAACAAAGTTCAGTTAAGTAAAAATTCCTTGATTAAAAAGCTCCCAGAATTTATTAAAAACAATAAAAAAATACCAGTTTATTGTTACAAATCGATATTATCCCCTCCAAAGTATTCCCCATTGTCCGCAACGCCAACGCTTGATCCAGCCCTCGAAACATTTTTTAAACTCGATGTTAGGAATCTCCATTTTTGATTTTTCCTTTATCCCGCTCGGCTGGTGAAATGCGTTTCTCTCAGTAATTTTTTGAGTTTATTGGACAGGAAAAATTCACAGGGGACAAATCAAGTGATGGCAAAAATTCTCAAAAACTTTTTTATCAAAGTAGTATTAGTTTAATTTAAAGAAAGAAATAGAACCAAAAATAACATAAAAACAATTTTTGTTTGTGATCATTTTATACAATCAGGAGAAAAATAATATTTTATGCCTCCGAAAAGGAAGAGAAGGATGTATAATACTATTTGCAAGATTCATTTACAATTTTATATCAAAAAGAATAGAAGTATGGGGCTTTAAGAAGTTATAAATCCTTAAGAAGCCATAAATCCTCTTGCATTTAAGGGATTATTCCATCAAATCAGTCCATATCTTTGTACGTATTTTAAATTAAAGATTCTTAAAAGTTCAGAACCACATTTAACAGTGGATTAGATCGTAGAAGGGATAGATTCATCTCCTGGAATAGTTTTTTTTTTTATGTGAAAAAAGACATTGCTGTGCATCTGGTGCAATCAGAATAGAGTCCTGTACAATGACCTCATAAAATTAGGTGAAAATGTTAACACTGTTTGCTACAGTCAATTTTAAGGGTGCATGGATCGAAAAGAGGCGGTAATGGGCTTCGTGATAGTAAAAGCGATAAGCGAAAAGACACACTACGTTTGGCTGAGAGCTTTTGCTCCAATCGTAATACTCCACCGGATCTGGCTCCATCTTACTACTATACCTTTTTTCATCAATGTCCCATGGGTTCTTTACGAAACACCTCGAGAGCTACAAAGATGTCGAAAAACAAGCTTGGCGACTGGACAATTTCTAAAGATGAACATTTTTTCTGGAAGCGTATCTATGAAGTGCAAGATGGAAGGAAAAAATGTGTAGCAATGCAATGGCGTATACTTTGTGTAAAAGGGGTTTTTTTTTACTTTGTTACCTAAATGATGTTCTTTTTCTTTCGAATAATTAAGAATTATTAATCGCCACACCTGGTACATTAGAATTGTACTAGACATACCCGATAAATAGTGTTAATTAATGCTGTTTAACAAAAAACAGAAATTTAGCGGAAAAAAATTAAAAATATATTTTTTCATAACAATTTCGTTAAGTTGAAATAAAATCTATAAAAGTTTAATCAATTTGCATTTGAGTCGAACAAAGAAATTTAGTAAATGGACATTATTAATCCTCATTGGATCAGGAAATGAGTAGATAAAAGTCCCCCTTTGGTATTGTAATGATAATCAAAAGAAAAAACACAACAAAACAATTTAAAGCGCCTAAGAAAGTTACATGTCCACAACACTTAATAAAAACTATTTATTCTACTACTAAAAGTATACCTTAAGATAACCAGTCAATCAGAAATTTATAGACGTATATCGTGTATCGTCACAAATCATTTCCTAATTACCTTTTAGAAATTGTCTGACAATAAATTACAATAACCCTCTGACCTATTCGTTTTTCAATTAAAAACTATTTTCAAATAGTAACAGTAGCTACTATATAAATATTTGTCAATCCCATAGAATCTGATCAAAAATAAAAAAAAAAAACAAAACAAGTAAACTATCCACACCTTCAATTGAGCAATTACTGGCAGACAGAGATTTACAAACAATAATAAAACATTACAAAAAAAAAAACACTAAACCTTTCTTTCCCGACACATTAAATCAAACAAATGTCATCAGATATAATCAAAAAAGGAACAAAATCGAAATCTCATCTATGCCATTATTACTGATCATCATCATATATGATCTAAAGGTGCTGTCCCGATTGTAATTGAAATCGAAATATACAATTTATAGATTTTTATCAATTGATATGTCGCTTCTCTATAACGAATTGTTATACTCTTGTGGCTGATGGTATCATAAATACATTTTAGAAAAAACTAACCAAAAGTTATGTAGTAAAGAATTCATTTTCTAATTAACAACTATAGTAATTGTGATATTTACAAACGATTGATCAGGTAATGAGATCGCTACTCCTTGATTTAATTTTCCTCTCACTCACTCAGTTTGATCACGGCGGTAGGTAATTTTCTGTTTTTATGTTTGTTTGTGTAATATTTTTTTTGTAATTAAGTTCTTGTTCTTTTCATTCTTCAAATTAAAATCTATCGATAATGATTGTAAATTGTTTGTAATAAACAAAAATATTAATTCAATTGCTGGCTGATTAAAATTATTTTTTTTTTCTGTTGTTTTTGTTATTGTTTTTTATTTTGTTTTACCTACAATTGCGGCTAACTTCTTAAGACAATAATTGCAAAAAGAAAAACAAGAAAAACAAATATATTTTATTTTTAAATTAAATAAAATTTTATACAGAGTAGAGTACTTAAATATCTTTAGAAACATTGTGACATGGTGATGATGGCAAATATAGTGACGGTAGCGTTACCATAGACAATGGCAACTTGACCTAAAGCATAATAAAAAGAAGCATATTACAAACAAACACAAAAAAACGATAAAAACTTGTACACCTTGATTACGATCACTTTGTCGATCTGTCAATCATTGGTAACCTAATCGATCGAAAACTTGTATATGATCTTCCAGAGAACAGGTCACAATGATCTCAGCTATCGTCTGTTTGTGATCGTAGTATATAATTGGCATACGTTTTATCGTCAAGGATATTTTTTTTCTTGTTTAACTTTTATACTTTTTTATAATATAAAAATTTAAATTATTTGCAAAAATTATTTGATAAATATTTTTGGTTTTTTTATTTTTCTATTACTAGATAATAAAATTTGTATGGGGTTTAATTGATGTGAAACTCAAGGATTTTAAAAATTAAAAATAAAGAAGATGAATCTTAGCATTAGCAATAGCTAATGAAATCGTTTTAAATATCAATTATTCTTATTGTTTAAGGTAGGAAAGGGTTTGGACTTTTGAAAAATCGATTTTAATATTTAAATATTTTAAGAATATAATCACGAAATTTGGAGTCGATTAGAGCAAAACTCTTAAAGTTATTGACTTGTTAGTCTCCTTTACTTCAGTACTAATTCATTCATTTTTCTTTAGCTTTCAAAATTGTTTAACACTTTTTTCTCAAAACTGATTTTTCAAGTCGGTCTTCACTGCCATTTAAAAACTTCATTACCGATTTTGTTCCAACTTGGTACACAATTTCTACATATGAAATACCTTCCCCCAACGTTGAGTTTAAGAAATTCTTTTTCACATTAAGACACTAACAAAATGGCGAAATTTTTCGTCGTAAACAACAGGCTTCACTTCAGAGGAGCTCCAAAAATTTTTAAATGGGTAAAAAAGTTAACAGGATGAGATAAAGTGAACAGAAAAAAGGACGTTCAAGGACGTCTTTGGAAAAGCTGTGTAAAAGCTGTGTCTCCATATAGAAAAACTCGTATGAAAAAATTTAAATCGATTTTCCCACAAACATTTTTTGATCCCGTGAACATCATAACTAAAAATCCACTAAACCGATCCGTTTGAAATTTTGTACACTTTTTCTACATATAAATCACCAGGTAACCACGAAGAGTTTTTTTATAACAATTTTTTGCCATTTTATAATAATAAATACATTGAAATTTTGGGGTAAATTTTGCATTTTTCGCTTCAAAATACTGCCAAAATTCAAAAAATCGAAAAAAACGCTTCGTGGGGGCAATATGCCACCTGTAAAACGCTATTTGATTTTTTTGATTCAGATGATCTGGTAACCACTTAAGGCGTTCACGGCAAGACTACTTTTCTCGGAGGCGCCCCAGGAAATTCGCTTGCACAGCCCTATTTATTAATATTAAAAAAAAAAAATTCCGAAATGATGCTTAAGATGTTGTAAATAAATAAATTAACATGACTTCTATTTCAAAAAACAAGAATCATGAAAGTATGCCTTTTTTGCCTTTAAAACCCTACCATCCCCTTAAAGTCATGCTTAACTATGTACAAAAGATTTGAATAAATTTGTTTAATGCCTATTATAATAAAAAAATTCACGAAGAAGGTTTATTTTTTACGCTGAAGCCCTTACCCCTCCCTTAATATTGAAATGAATGGAAATGTCAGCTAATAATTTTGTTATACTTATTA
This sequence comes from Acrocera orbiculus, assembly GCA_947359355.1. Lineage (NCBI taxonomy): Eukaryota > Metazoa > Arthropoda > Insecta > Diptera > Acroceridae > Acrocera > Acrocera orbiculus. Next base: position 9,042,202 of record OX375758.1, read on the forward strand.
TAATACTTTATTATATTTTGATATTGTGCGAATGTTACAGTTACATTTTTATTGCATTCAAATTTTTTCTTCAGCTTCTCGCAAGAGAATGTAAATTGATATTAAATTATTTTAAACTCTAGCGATATTTTTATTGAAATTTTTTAAAGAATTTAATAGAGACTATAAGTAATAATAAACTTTCTTTAAAGAAAACTATTTAAACAAAATATTTAAGGTGAAAATTAGTTTAGTGTTTAGTTATTTTACTTGGAAAAGAAGTTAAAAAATTTACAACAGTCTTTTGTGGTATTTGGCTTAAAATATTTTATAAAATTATTCAGCAATAACTTAGAAAAAATTTCGAGTTACAATATTTATTTCGTTTTTTAGTAAAAGGGAGAAGAAAAAATTTTTAATGAATATATAAAATGTCGTAGTACGGCACACATTTTGAAAAGGGAATCACATGCTTGATATTCATGTAACTCCTTCCAGTGCGTAGATGAGGGTGGAATCAATGAGATCAATTCATCTTCCCTCCTTGGCAATCAACACATTCCTATTTACCTAGGCAGCAAATTAATAAGCAAAGTGATTAAGGAATACATTGTTTGTCATGAAAAACGTTAAATTTGCCACATAAACATTCAACTTCTGGATATTACCAAGAAATTAATAATTCCTAATTTTTATCACTGCAAATGAGAGTTGGTTGCCATTCATATGTTTTATATCATTTTCTTGCTACGTAAGTGCTCTTTGAGACGAGAAAGTTGTTTGTAAGATTCGCTATCACAATTGTACGATAATTTTTTATTTTTCGTGCTCTAAAAATGATGACTTACGAGCCAAATTTAAAGTATTTGTGGCACGAATTGCTGTTTTTGTTCCGATTAAGAGTCAATAAATACTTGTACAAACCTACGGTCGAAATGTCCAAACGCTAGATGTTTACTTGTTTTATGACTTAGAAGATAAAGAACGTCAAGGGCAACCGAAAAAATTTATAGATGCCGATAGACAAGGATTACTAGATGAAGACAATACACAAAATTAGCACCAGATGGCAGAAAATTTAAATGTTGGTCGCTGAATGACTATTTGACTGTCTGCATGTCATTAGAAAGATTCAGCAGGCAGGAAAACGGGTACTAAAATCAACTGAACGATAGATAGACATAGAAAGACGCAAGATAGTTTGCGAATTTTTGTTTTCTCGATATGGATAAACTTTTTAGCATCAGATTGACACTGAAGATAAAAAATGGGTATATTTAAAAAATCTAAAACGTAAAAAATCATTGTAGACCTGGATCAACCGTCAACTTCTATCGAGCGACTGAATTACTTCAGAAAAAGGACCCACTATATTGCCTGAACAGGGCCCATCTTTTTACCATTTTTCTTTTTACCATCAACAAAACACTTCAAGAACTACGAAGACGTCAAAAAACAAACAAAAATGTGTAGCAAACAATAGCAAATACTTTGGACAAACGGTTTGTCTACTTTGTTTCCTAAATGACGTGCTTTTTCTTTCGAATAATTAAAAATTATTAACCGTCACACGTTATATGTTAGGATTATACGAGACATACCCTACAATTCTATTGTGAATCTTGAGAGAGACAGTTTTATGCATAAATCAATTTCAGTTCAATTTTGGATCTCTCAAATGAAAACTCTAAAATTTTTGTTTCTATTCTATAAATTTGAATGTGGTATAAAAGTTTAATTTTTTTTTATTTTTAGAGGACAGTATTAAAACAAATGCATTTCAGCGTGTATTTAATAACTTTTTAGGATAGATTAAACACTACATACGCACATTAATAAATACTGCATATGAAATTTTAAAACATCTTAATAGATTTGACTTAAATATATTTAATCGGCTTAAAATTATCATAATGGATCATTTTGCCTACCGAATATCTTTTAGTAGGATTCTGAATATTAAAGATAAACAGGTTTTGAGAGAAATGAGGAAAGATCATTAAAATTCATATTTATCGATTAACCAATCACAAATTTCTTTGTAAAAGTATTAAGGTTAAAAAAAGATTATTTTTAATTTAATTTAAATCAATTACAGTTCATAGGAAACCATATTATCAACTGATAAATAGTTGCTAAGTAAAACTGTTATTGCTCTTGGCTGCTAGGTAGGCAGAAGAGGGTTGCTGGGTAAAAATCAAATTAAGTTATATAAAATATGTAAATATCTTTGCCTAATTGAATTATCGAATTATAAATTAAATATTTGACTTTAACAAATTTTCTTATTTATTTTAATGTTTGAAATATTTAACATTTGCATAAAACTATATTAAATCTTACCCTATTTAAATATTTTAACTTGTTTAATGATTGCTTTTTATAGCTAATTATAATTAGTATTTTCTTGAATTTTCATGTAAAATAAAGAATTAAATTGTAAATTATTCATTAGGACTACATTGTAAAAGAAAGTTATAAAAAAAAGAAGTTTAAATCTAGTGAATAGTTAAGTGAAAAATCCAGAAAGTTATAGAAAAAACCGAAAAGAAAGAATTTTGAAAGAAGGTGAATAGTAAGAAAAGCTTCAAATTCATCTCTATCAGCGGCACAAAAGGCATCAAGTGTTGCGGTTAAGGCCATTATTGCAACAGTTAGAAGAATTTTGAAGTCATCTCGAAACAAGGAAAGAAAAAACTGCAGAAAAAACCACATCTTTGCAACGACATTAAGAACATTGTCTAAGATTTTGGGGGGATGCTATGAGTTAGTCACCAGAGTAGGAATGCGTTATTCTTACAATATGAAAAGAAGTTATTCTAAGTTCCTCTGAAGGGTTTAACTATTATTTTTCACGATTTAAGAAAGAAGAACGCATTTTCGATGTTATTTTGAAAAAAAGTGGTCATACGCATTATTAAATAATAATAAAATACAAAAAATTATATAATTTTCTTGCTTTTTATTTATTTCTGTAAGTATATCTATTGACCACCTTTATGTAGGGCTCCTGTTATTAAGACTCATTAAAAGGATTACAAACTTCTGCAAAAAAAAGAGAAGATATATAGATATTTAGTTATAATATCCTAATTGTTCTTAAGGCATTAAAGAATATCATAGTTTTTTATTTAGTTGAAAATGTCGAAATTTGTACCAGACATGTATTGGTTTTTAGATATAGTTCGAATAAAAATTCAGTTGAAAATTATTAAATGCTATTCTCTAAGTGTAACAGTTTATTAACTCTAAGTCAAACAATTCAAAAGTGCCAATTATGATTTGCAAAATGAAAACCACCTAGAAAGATGACGAAATGTCGAATTACAAGCGTTATAAGACAAAAAAAGCTACTCAAACTCAACGGCAATTGTCTAAAATATTAAATTTCAAACAAAAAACCATCAACATAAGACTAACTATAATGGGAAAAAATCAGAAAGCCGTAAGATATATACCACACAAATTAAACGATTGTCAGATTGAAAAAGAGAAAAACCATCAGCAAAATTTTATCTCAACAAAACAATAAAAAAATGAATTTACTATATCAGTTCTTATGGTACTAAAAAACGAGTATTTTTAACATTTTTTTTCAACTCCTTTATAAGAAAGTGATGTGAAGCTTTTTTTATTTTATTTTCACATATTTTAGCAGTAAAAGAAAATTTTTTTATTTGTTTTAGTTTTCAAAGTTACGTCCAGGAAGCGCCAAAGTGAAGCCTCTAAAACAAAGTTGCTCCATGACTGAAAGTTAATCTCAGAATCAGCAAGCCTCAAACAAAAAATCCAAACGATTTCTCAAAAAGAAAGCTTCCTTACGTAGGATTTACCCACATTTATGGAAATATTGCCAAAAAGAAAAAAGTGACGGACGTTTGAAAAAAAAAATCGGAAAATCAGCGTTTTTCTCACTGTTTTCCATATAAAAAAAAATCTAAAAAAAAATTGTTTTTGTCAAATTGTGGTAAGACAAAAAAAAACTAATTACGAGAAAAATGTGTTTAAAGTATTCTGACAGCTTTGAGTGTGCGCACACATTCGGCTATTTAGAATTAGAATTTTTTTAAAATATTATAGGAGAAGATTTTTAAATGCCTCAGGAAAGGCATTCTAATTAGGACTAGTACCTTAATGTAAAAAAAAAATATGGGTTGATCCAGGATGACTATTTACATCGACTGCAAAAAACCAACTCGTTTCGATTACAAGGAAACGCTGCATCTTTGTTAGGATTAGCTAACAAAAAATTATGAAACTGTTAATGTTATAAACAACAATTTAATCGTAGGATAATAAGAAAATTCCGCCCAAATGATTTTCCTGTATGATAATGCTCAAATGCAGCATAAAAACGATCGAAAGACAGAATAAAAGTATTTGGCTTAGAAGTGTTACGCCATCCGCCTAATTTATCAGACTTGACTCCTTCAGATTAAGACTTATTTTCATCGATTTGATAGGAACTTTCTGATCAGCACTTCGAGAACTACGAAGTAGTCAACAAATTTTTCAATAATGCTGTGCTTTATTAGTATGGATTACCACAAATTACCAGAGAGGTGAGAAAAAGTAATATTTATATAGCGATGTGATAATACCTTCAAATAAATCATTTTGAATTTTTCTACAATAAAAGTTGTGTTTAATTTGGCACCAAAAAAGAACATAAGATATTTTTTAAAGTCGTGTACATATTTAAAACATAAGAGAAAAAAGAGTGTAACCAGAGAAAAACTAAAAAAAAAAACATAAATCCGTAACTTCCAGGGCATTACTGAAAGTAAAAATTTTTAAAACAATCCAATTTCATTTCTGCAACTAGATTTTCTTCATTAATATTTTATTAATTTTGAAATCAGGTTATATAAAAAGATTTATTTAAACAACAGCAACAAAAAAAATCCATTTTATATAATTAGCTAAAATACCATTAGCAATTTTTGTTGTTTTTTGTTTTAGATAAATATAAGATGAAATCAACTTTGTATTACATTGGATGTTAGCTTGTTTAATTTATTTCAGTAATTCATGAAGATACATCTTCTGATGATATCTCATCAAAATAGTGAAATCTTTTAATATAATTAATCCTACTTGATTTGAGGTAGTTATAAATGACACGGAATACTTAAAAACCAGATTTTATATCTCAAATAATATAATTGCCATTTCATATAACCTAAATTTAATTTTATTTACTTTTACCAGAAAATTATAAAATTTAATTGAAACAACCAAATAGATTTTTAGTTTTTATTTTGAATGGTTTAATGCTCTTTTTGATTTTTTTTATTTATTTATTTTTTTCGATGTAGTATCATCACTTTTTCCATGTTAAAGGAAATTACCATAGAATTTTGCAAAACTTTTACTAACAATAAATGCAACAGTGATAGCAACAGAATTCATGACAGCTCCATAATTTGTTACAATACTTTGCTCGATCTCTATGGCCTGCTAAGCGGATACCCGCTGTCCATTATATATATATATATATATATATATGTATATAATCGTGCAGGTTTTTTGAATTTTTATATCTAGAAAACGGTGCAATACTGTATGCTGCTTTGGCAATGTCGAAAACCATAAGTTTTTAGTCAGCTATATAACATTTTATTTCGTTTGTATATTTCCGCAGTTGGTGGTAATGTGACTGTTTTTTGCCGCTACAAATGCTTCCTTTACTTGTTGGGTTAGATCATGTTTTTTGTGATTTTATATGGCTACTAAAGCCGGTACAAAAACAACAACAACTACTATTTCTACAATTTTTGATGTCTGCTTCTTATTTTTTTAGTTTTTTAATATTTTTTAACTATTACCTTCCTATTATTATTGTTATTATTATTATTATTATTAATATTATTATTATTATTTTTAGTCTTCTTTTATTTTATTTTATATTCTGAATATCATTTGAAAGCAATATAACCAAAAGCAGCTGGAAAATTTAACTTGTTCCTCATTTATATTATTTCGAAAACAGATACCAAAAATATGTTAAAGGTGTCTTTAGTCTTATGTTCTCGAGCCTGTTACGGTAAAGTGAGTAAATAAATGTTTTACTTAAAATCGTGATTTTGTTATTTTGTAAGGTGAGAGACGTTCTTTAGATGTTTCTCCGATTTCAAATCGTGAAAACTGGTAAATAATTCCTTCTATGGAATTTTTTTGGTTTTTGTTATTTGTAGTTTATTTTATTTTATGTCCTGTAGATATTTGTTTAAACGTTCTTCTTCTTTTTTTTATTTATAAATTTTAATACAAAGCAAATGTTTTATTTATAAAAATGGAAATTACATGTGTTAGTCATCTATGAATGTTATTTAATTAAACAATTCTAAGATTCTATTTCAAATTAAAAGGATCTGAAGAAATATTTTGCATAGTAAAATTTTTAGTTTGTGAAAAATTATATTAAAGATATGAACAGAAACATGAACATCCTATAATAGGATTTATGATAATGTAGAAAGCTGAACAATTATGGATCTATAATTATCGGAAGTTTTTCTTAATATAAAAATTAAAAGGTTTAAAAAAATTCATTGTTTATGAATTGTTTTTTAATAACATTTTAGAAATAATATATGCAGGATTCATCTCTTTTAAGGCTTTAAGTACCATTCATACTGAAGTGTTTTATCTGTCGCTGTGTTTTCCAACTGCAAATTTATTGAAACAGGGTGCTTTTCCTTCTAAGAACATTTAAAGAGGAATAATCCCTTTAGAAACAAGTATTTGACCTGGGAAAAAAATAGAACCATCTTCCAAGACAATTGGAAAACGCAATTACGGAAAAAAATGTTAGGTATGAATGGTCCTTTGTACGTCAAACACTTAGTTCCACAGTAAAAGTTTAAGCTTGTGTTAACTTAAACGCCATTTAGCATTTCATTTAGTTAAAAATTTTGGGGTAGACGACTACACACAATAAAACGATTCCAAAACTATAGAAAAAAGAAGTGAAATGCAGGGAAAAAGAAGCTGCTTCGTTCTAATACATTTAAAATTCAATTTGTTTGTAATGAACAAAGGGTCAACATTTTTTGAATAATGTTACATTATTATTATTGCAAAATAGTTAGTTATCCGAACGATTCTATTTCACAATATTTACCCAAGGGATGAAGTAAAATTTTATAGAAAATGAAAAGTGGTACCATGGAGATTGCATTAGGAAAATTAAAACACTTCAAAATCAAGGGAGAAAAAGAAGAAGTAAAATTTTCATTTCTTATGGGAACAGAGCGGAGATTCTATATTTCTATGTTATTGTGCTTCAAAAAACTTTTGCTCCTTGTACACTTAAAATTTAAATTTAATTTAAAATATTTAAACTTTGATTTCTGGACAGAAAAAGTCATTATAAAGAAAATTTAATGAATATAAGAAAAACAACAACTTATTTAGTAAAAAAATTTTATAGTTAATAGATTTTTTATATTTTAGATTGAAAAATTTATATAAAATTGTACACATGGTTCAAAGATGTTTTTTTCTTTATAGGCGAGCTTAAGAAGCAATAAGAAACAACACATGTACTTTAATTAAGTATTATATAACTATTGTCTGTTCACATGTATTAAAAGACTACTACAGTGAATAAGATTTGACTGCAATGAAGAAGTCATTGGCTAAAGTAAATATCAATTTAAGGCCAAAAATGAATCCTTTCACATGAATTTCCAGTCTCATCAATGTGCTAACATTTAGAAGTCAAAAAGAAACACTAGATAAAGTTTCAATCTCAGGAGTATTAGAGCAACCCAGCAGGAAATTTAATGCATCTTAAGTGATGTTTTAATGAGTTTTGTTTGGCTCAGAAGTCCTTAGCATCACCTTAGTTTTCATACAAAAAATCTCCTTAGTTTTGTATGAAGAGGAGCCGCTTTTAAGGAGATTTGCATGTATGCACGAATAACATGCCTTTGCATCTGTATGGGTGCTATTTCTGGGCATGCGCGTACATTGAAAAAGCTTTAGGAAAGCTTTGTTTGCATGTATACATATATATATATTTCATATGATTTTCGTTGTAAACCTAAAATCTTAGTCAGATTTATAAAAGAAAAAAAAAATAGTTTTACGTTTCAACTGATTTATTTTTAATTATTTTTACAAATTTAGAACTAAAAACAAATTATTTTATTTCCTTATTATTGTAATTATGTAATGTAATTAATAATTACTTAAACCTAACTTCTATTTTTAATGAATTAAATTAAATTTAATAAAACATTAAATTATATTGCAATACTTCTATTTATATTTAACTTTTTATCAAAACTAAACTTTACATTAAAACCATTTTAAAAAAACACAGCTACTTTAATTTTACCACGTGCACTCCACTACTAATAATTATAAAATGTCAACCAAAAACTTTTTAAAAGCGAACACTTAAAAATTTATGTATTTATACTTATGCCTATATGGATTAGTTTGATAGGCATATGTGAGTGCCTATAAAAAAATAAGAATGCAAACTCCTTAGTATGCCTTAGAATTTAAGGTAATACTAAGGCTTTTTTAGCTGCTTCCATTGGAAGCTCTTAGTCGATTTCCTGCTGGGAAGTTATCAAGCAGGAAAGAGCAGAACTACACATCATATGAGTTGGAGAAACTAGCTAAGATCAAAATTAACGTTTTTTGTTGCAAAGTTGCCATTTTTATAAAAAACTTTTAATGATTTCATAAAAAAAAAATTCTTTTTTTTTTTGGAACATACAAATGAAGTATTCACTTAATAAATACTTGATTACTTTGTAGAATTCCAATTCGCAATAATACAAAAGGGATGAACTTCATTTTCATAAAGATGAGTTCTATTTACCAACAAAAAAGATGAATTTTATTTGCAATAATATGAATTTCATACGTCAAAAATGATTATTTATAAAAGGAATGAATTTCATTTTCCAAAAAAAAATGAATCCCAATTTCACAAAAAATAAATTCAACTTGAGAAAAGATAAATTAAAATTCGCGAAGGAATAATATGTTTCAATTAGCAAAAGGATGAATGTTATTTTCAAAAAGATGAATTTGATTTATAAAAAGAATAAATTTCACAAAAAATGGATTCAATTTGCAAAAAGATGAATTCAATTCGTAATGGGATAAACTTCATTTTCAAAAAGATGAGTTCTATTTGCAAATAATAAAAAATTCAATTCGAGAAGAAATCTGTTTCAATTTGGCAAAAGAATGAATTTTATCCTCAAAGAAATAAATTTCATTTGCAAACAGTCAAATTTAATCTACAAAACATGTAAAAGCTTGACATATGTATTTACATACACATAACATGATATGGATCCAGAATTTTCAAAAAATTTTACTTAAATTATTTCTTAAATATTTTCCATTCAATTTCTCAAATATTTTGATCATTTTGTTCTTCATTGTGTCAACTTCATCGTTATGTTATATCCTATTAAAATATTTGTCATTTAGTAACAAATACGAAAAAAATTTCTTGCTAAGTTAAGTGAGGGTACATAAATAATCGAACCAAAAACAAAATTGAAAAAGAAAGATTAATGGCAATAAATTCCATTTTATAAAATTTTTTTTTACATATAATTCCCAAAATCAGAAATATATTTTCAAGTACTTAAAATATTTCCTTTTTATTGTAAGATTCGAGTAAGTTAGGAATTAGGTTAAGCCATATATGTATAGTACCATTTTAAGTTGAATTATAAATTATCAATTTAATTCTATTAAAACTCCAACTGGACTGATAACTTAATACCCACATTTTAGATATTTTAAACTGCTTAAAATATATTTTTCTTTTTGAAAGCTTAAACCTAGCTTTAAGAATTAACTTGAAGAAGTTGAAAAAGTTATTAAAGAGAGAGAGAGAAGAAAACTGTCATCACTTTTTAAACATAAACTAAAATTGAATACGTTTATCAATCAATACCGGCAACTAACAATGTTTATTGTTCTAGACACCTTTTCCCTCTTCTAAGTCACTTATCAAACCTTTTTTTTTATTAAGATGTTATAGAAAAGAACAAATATTTGTAACTGGATCTTAAATCTCTTCAAAAAAATGTTTCTTCATTAATGATTCTTACAAGGGATAAGTGTCAAACTTTAAATCTATCAAAAAACTGTCGATAACATAATTGTTGTCTTTTAATTTATTTTTTAATCTTCAATTTTTCTTTTAAAATCTCATCTTATATTCTGTCTCCTATTCTAAGCCTATCAAATTAATATTAACCGTAGATCACTTAGTTAAACATTTCATTTATGCATTCCTTTAGTTGTAGACGCCATTAGGTATGTCGTGACGACTTAAATCATTTTTTTTTTTTTTGCAGTTTATTTTGATCGTAATTTCTGATAAATATTAAAGTGACGACGCATTTTCATTTTTATGACAAGATAATTTCTTTTATTTGCCACTGATCCAAGACATGATCCAAGACACGATCCAGATAATTATTGTGTTTGATATACTTGACAATTGTTGTATATAATTTTTATAGTTGTTATTAGTTTATTTCTCTTATTTTGATCGTTTTTTTTTTTTTGTTTTGTTTTTTTTTTCATTCTGTAAAACATTTTCATACACTACTATTTGTATACACACTATAATTTTTTTATTAGATATCATTTAAGTGATCAGAAATTAGCAATAGTAAAAGCGATGGCGACATAAGATGCGTTTAGCTAACGCCGCGTTTAATCTTTATCAATCGTTTCAAAATACTAATAGGACAAAAGAAATATAAAAAAACATACAAAAAAAGAAGAAAACATTATAGAGTGCGTCTAGTTTTAAAGACGACTTCTTGCTCAAGATGTTTGTTTTGTTTTATTTATCTTTTTTTGTTAACAATTTGATTGGAAAAGTAATCGTTTATTGCTGATTCTAATCAAATTAGTCTGTCTAGTGATTTAATTTAGCAGCGTATATATTATTACATTACTATAATAGTAGTTGGCTACTATGTGTAGTTGTATTATTTGAAAAGTTGTTGACAAGTCAGCTGATGATTGGTAAGCATATCTCCTGATCAAATCCTAAGTTAATTGGAAGCAGTTGTTAAATTTATAACATTAATCATGTAATAATTAATTTGTCTGTGTTAAATAAATATAAAAACGGATGGATTAAATATCATTGAAATATTTAATAAACGTATAGAAATATTTTTCTTTATATAAATTTTATTTTAATTTGGTTTTTATTAGATTTAATTTATACCTTTGTAGATGAAAAGTTGAAATCATTCCAAGTATGTTGAAATTTGTTGTTGTTGTTGTTGTTTGAATTTTAAAAATATAAATTAAGAAAATATTTTGTGAAAACTCATTAAAGGATACAAAAATAAAAGAATGTAGCTGCGATTGTACTGAAGAATTTTTTATTAGACAAAATGTTCTGATTACATGAAATTGCTGGCTAAAAACAGCTTATTTGCTCTAATTATCCTTTAAATATAATAAGTGAAACATTTTATCATATATTTGATAAAGTTTCCATTTCGAAATTCGGCGATTGGGATCTTATTTCCTGTGAATCATGAAAATTGTCGTTAAAACTGTAACTCAAAATAGATTCATCCAAAATTAAAAATCAAAATTATTTCGGTTTGAATAAAGAATCGGAACTTTTGCTGACGATACTATCATTGAATCAACAGACGAAAATCAAACCAAAGCGATTAAAAAATTACAACTGGCACTAGACAACATTAGCAAATGGACAAACAACTGGAATATTAAACGTAATGAGTCAAAATCAGCACACGTAACTTATACATTGCGTTGTAAGAACAAAAAACTCCATACGTATCTCAATGGTGCTCAAATACCCCAGGTACAATCTGTGAAGTATCTTGGATTTCACTTAGATTCAAGATTGAACTGGAAGCATCATGTAAGACAAAAAATAATGCAGATGAAACTCAAACAGCGTCAAATGTACTGGTTAATAGGACATCATTCCCAACTTAACCTTTACTGATTTATATAGGAATCATCAAACCGATTTGGATGTATGGTATGCAATTATGGGGATGCACAAAACAGACCAATCAAAATTTAATCCAACGATTTCAAAACAAATTTCTTCCCATAATAACTAATGCTTACAGATATGTGAGCAATCATGAAATCCACAAGGATTTAAACATAAAATGAGTCAAGTTATCCGGGAATTTGCTGTTAAATACGAAAAATGATCACTAGGACATAGCAATGTAGAAGCCATACAACTCTTGGACATTACAAATGAAATCAGGAGACTCAAACAAGTCAAGCCTCATGACTTAACGTGAAATATAAAAGTAGTAAATTAGGAGCTGAGCACACCGTGACTTAACGTGAAATATAAAAGTAGTAAATTAGGAGCTCAGCACACCTGCACACCTTTCTGCTTTAAATAAAGTACATTTCAACAATAGTAATAAATTAACTTGTTGAGATTGTCCTAGTCATATCCAATAAAGGATGTTATTTTTAAAAAATGTTTGAATAAAGAAAAACAAGCAAAATTTAAAATTTTTGCCAATTTTGTACAAAAAAACATAATTTTTGATATAATTTTCACTAAACTTATCGCTTTGTAAAGTTAGTTGTGATTAAAAAAAAGAAAGAATTCTTTGTCCAAGCCAAGGGTGGCCAACCTTTCGCATGTCATCGGCTAATTTGCTTCATAAGCAAATTCGGATCCACCATATAACTCGAACACTATTTATATCTTTTACCTAAGGCTTAGGTAAGCCCAAGTTAAAGTTTGTTTATGAGATGTAGGTATATATTTGTATGTGTCTTCCTTATTGCAGATCTAGCCTCATGAACTTTGTTCGTCTACTTGTACACACTAACAGCTAACTTAAGCCAAAGTTAAAGGTAAACCAAGTTCAAGCTTTTCATCTGTTCCTCCGTGTTGCGCTTTTGCAAATTAAATATATTCAATGGAAAACCTGAATGTACCTACCAAAGCGCCACTTGTAGTCATCTAACGTGCCATGGTTTAGCCACCTCTCGTTCAAGCCGAAGTCAAATTTACATTAAAGACGTATGTCAACTCCGAAAAGTTTTTTTAGTTTTTTAATAGTCATGTAAATCGGCTTTAAAAATAGAGGCTACGAAAGACTATCATCACCAGAGGGGAGATTTTACCTTCGTGACATGTAATTAAGAAAAAACCGAATTTCGACATATTTACCACGCATAGTATTTCAAAATATGACTTTTTCATTATCAATCCATTTTTAAGAAGACAGAATCCAGGCTAAGGATGACAACAGTGCAATAGACAGAACTTTCCAATTCAAATACATTTATTGGCTACTGATTTATATTAAGCTAATAACAAAATAAATTTGATATGTTTATGAATTTAATAAAGTCAGGTCTCTTAGCTTTTGATAAAATATAGCAGGTGTGAGTTTCAAGAAAATCAAAGAGCTCAAATTGGGGAGATTCTTATACTAGCTTTTGTTCTTGGAAATCCACTAAATAAACTACCACTTCACACCTTCCTATATTTTTTGTACCTTGTACACTCACATTTAACAATTTTGTTCATTTCAAAAAATTTTTGCAAGAATAGATTATTGCAATTAATTCCAATTAGAAATTAAACTTCAAAAAATTTTTTCTATATAAATCTCAAAGAAAGATAACCGCTAAAATTCTGCAATTAAGCCACCAAGGTTGCTGTTCATGTATTTTAAATGACTTAACAGAAAATAAAAATACAATTATGTATATATACTTATGTATATATATATATATATATTTGCATTAATAGTATAAAGTAGCGCTACGACGACCTACAACGTTGAAATTCAATTAACTTAAGATCAACGGCCATAAACAAACAATGTGAGAGTGACTGGTGAATTAAACAAAAAACATCATCAACAAATATTCATGAATCCATGCATATATATATATATAGTTAAGATAATTTCTAGTAGTTTCTTTTTTAATGCCACTTCTACTAGCACTTGTCACCTCCTTATGCGAAACGCTTCATTAAAAGATCACATCTGATGATCCATCGATTATGGTAGTTGACCATGCTTAAAAAAGACTAAGGATCATATTTATATACATATATGTATGTATATATGTTTCAAAATGTGACTATTCCATTCTCTTATCGTTTTTTTCTCTTGTTTTTGATTATATTTATTTATTTATTTTTTGTTTTTTTCTTGTAAAATATTTTCAACCATTAAATGAGGAGATAGCTAAGATTATATTAAAAATATAAAAATAAAATTTACAAGCACATGTAGTGTGATAAAGTCAATAACAATCACTATTATAATTCTAATGCCATTCACTTTAGTTGTCACTCTATGATGGTAATGAGTACAATTTTGAATTTTAATGATACTCAAGTGATATTACCAAAAGGAAGGTGAAAAAACGTTTTATTTTATTTTTATTTATTTTTTAGATATGATGCTAATATGTGGGTTTTATATTACAATTTGTCTTTATTTTTAAAATATAATATATTTAATATGTATATGTATATAGTTCTTGTTTAAATAATTTATATCCTTTCTACAAAGTTGTAGCGACAAAAATATTCAACTAAATAAGCTATATTCAAAGGTTATTTGAACCAGATTTTTGATACACCCGTTTTCTAGCAGCAAAAACAGTTGAATCGGCGATTATAGCCATGACTGCTACTAGGCCTTAAATCTTGTTGCGGTAGCAGTCGCTTTGATCAGAGTTAGGCTTAAGGGGGTACTCTGGTTTAGGAATTCGAAGGAACTGTTTTTTTTTTGCATATTTCCATACTTTAACCTCATAAGAAAATGCACATAAAAAGATTATTCGAAAGTTAAATAATTTTCGGAACTACAGCTCATTTTTTGACGCATTTAGTCTTACCTCAATTCAGTTTTTAAAACTTTAAACGCGTTTTTCTCGTAACAGCATGCATGATATCTCAATTCTAATTAACCGATTTACCTTAAATTTGGCACAGAGCTCTATTATAGCATAAATCATAGAAGAGCATCACGAAGAGTTTTTTAATCAATTTTTCTTTTTTCTTTTTAAAAAATTCCGAAAGGAGAAAAAAACAAGGAGAAAACCTAACTTATTGTTGAAAGAGCCGCTTGTTTTTTTTACAAAAAAAAAAAAAAAACAACTCCTCATAGTGTTGTAACTACATCCTTCATCTTGAAGAATTAGAAAAAACTTTTTTTATCAGATTAGAGGAAAGAATGAAATCCTGTATGCCAAGAGCACGTAATTTTTTTCGTGTGCTGCTCGCAATTTGCCAGCCTACAGTTTTTTCAAATTTATCTTTTTTTATAATATTATTAATATTTTATACTCTTAAAATATCAATAAATACAAAGTAAAAAAAATGGATACTAAAAATATTAATTGGTTTCTTTTTATGGCGTCCGAAAGAACACCTAAAATTCGGGCGTCAAAACAAGACGTCTTAATACATTAATAATTATCAAAGCATACAAAGAACGAAAACCAGCTTCTCCATGGACTAATTAACTGTATTGGATTATATAATTGAAATGTCAAAATAAATGTGTTAAAAATCAGCACCTAAATATTTATTTTTGTTGAAGTAGAAGTTTTAAAAGTGTTTAAAATAATTAATTAAACGACAAAAGGACAAAGTATAAAGATGTAATAATTTAAGAAATAAAAAATAACAAATTTAAAGGTAAAATAATTGTGAACCTAAATTTTAGTTCATTGGATAAACTGTAAAATCACAATTAATTCCCAAATTTCCCTGTATACAGGCTTCTAAATGTTTGTTCATGATTATAACATACTATAGGGTGGTCCAAATAAAATTTGTATGATATAAATGGTTATAAAAACAAAACGGTTCAATATTTTTTTATAATTTTTCTGTTATTGGAAAGCTGTATCCTTATACTTTAATGATGAAATATAATTTCATTCAAATAACTACCACGGCTGACCTCAGAGTAGCCAATTCGGTCGATCCAATTTTTCAATACATTTTCGATTGTTTGCGGCTGTATCTTGCAAATTTCGGTGATGATATTATGTTTGGCCCCTTCAATTGTTGTTGAATTATTGGCATAACATTTATCTTTCACGGTACCCCACAAATAATAGTCCACCGGTGTCAAATCACAACTTCTTGGCAGCCAATTCACATCAGCAGCATTTTTCCTGATAACACGATTTTCAGCGCACTAACAATAAGTCGACTGAAACGTTGCTTGTGTGGCATGTGGCGCCATCCTGTTGAAACCAAACATCGTCCAATTCAATATCTTCAATTGCCGGAACAAATTTTTCATTTAACATGTCACGATAGAGTTCGCCATTCAACGTAACAGCCTCGCCGGCATCATTTTCAAAGAAAAATGAACCAATTATGCCGTCCGACCAAAATCCGTACCATACAATCACTCGTTTTAGGTGCATTGGAATCTCTTGAATCGCCTATGGATTTTTTCTGTACCC
The DNA here is from genome assembly GCA_947359355.1 of Acrocera orbiculus. Lineage (NCBI taxonomy): Eukaryota > Metazoa > Arthropoda > Insecta > Diptera > Acroceridae > Acrocera > Acrocera orbiculus. The sequence continues at coordinate 9,058,663 of OX375758.1, forward strand.
CAAATACGGCAATTTTGCTTATTTACGTAGCCGCCAAGATGAAAATGAGCTTCGTCGGAATATTTTTTTTGAATTTCTGAAACTTTACAATCACTTTGAAAGTAATTTTTCAGTATTTCCCAGCGTTCTTCAAGTGTACATATATTTGACCATTTTCGTGTACTTCAGGCTTTAAACTAAATTTATGTCGTTCCGATATTAACATCAGTGTTACCATATCAAAAAAAAAACTATACATCAAAATACAAATCTTATTTGGACCACCCTATATATACACGATTCTTGATATTAAATTTATGTTTTTCGTGTATTAAAATACAGCATATTAGCGTCTGTAGAAAAATAGTATTACGTTAAAATCGTAAATTTTCCATTTACCTAAATTAAAATCATTTTAAAGTAGAAAAACAGCAATTCACTGTTAGTAATAACTAAAGTACACGCTAAGCTTGAAGCTACTGTATTTGTTTATTAGTTACTAACACCATTAAATTTATTCTTATCTAAAGACGAAAAATTTTAATTTTTATTACTATTGCTAAAGTATTAATGTAACTTTCTTTTTTTCTCCTTTGGCTTTTTGTACATTTAACTCTAGTATTTAAAATAGACGGTTACCTATTGAAAACAAAGTACATAAATGATATTTCAAATCACATAATAAAAATAAATATTTATCTGTTCACTCACTACTAAAGAAAGAGCTTCATGCATTACAATTAGAAGTAAAATTATATCTGAAATTTTGTTGAAATCAGCTTAAACTTAGCTGTAGACAATATATTTTAATTAACTGACAAATGTAATAAAAAATCTTTGTGAGTTTTGTTTCTTGGTAATAAAAAATTTTATGAGCTCTACTTTCTTTGCTATAACTTGGAGTATGTTCAAAAAAATTAATTTTATTTGATTTCTAAAGGATATCGTTAGAATATTAACAAATTTCTTGATACTTAGTTTATTTTATGTTAACTGTTTTTTTTTTGTAAATACTCATTTAAGTCCGTTTTTTTGTTCGTTTTACTTACTTAGAAATAACCCATCGACGAAAATTTTTTCTTTATATATTTTTTGTATATGGTAATCGCATTAAAAAATGTCACTTTGCATGATTATTAAAATTGCAATAGAAAAAATATGCCTCGGAAGAATTTTAAGTATTCTCAGATATTCTATAATATTCAAATAGAGGATTTTTACCGCTGGGATTATTTTAATAAGTAAAACAGTTCATCTCCACTCACAATCAGGGATCACATAATATTTTCTCGACTCTAACTTTGAGCTTAAATTTAACTTTTTGTTGCACTCCGAAAAATTTTTAATATGAGCTAATATGTGGCCACAGTGGCCACAATTCAGTGCTAAGGTTTACAATCTTCCATCATTGTTTGCAAAAATTTAAATATATTTTTTTATAAAACACTTCTTTTTGTCTTAAATATTTTTAAAAAATTGAATTCTTAATATTATAATAAGAATAATTTATATCAATTAAAAGTTCTTTAAAATAAATCTACTTATAGCACTTTTTATTTTAGGGTTTCCTTGCAATTAAACTTTAAAAGACTTAAATAAGTTTGTGATTCGGAGAAAACTTCATCGAATATTTCACAATTTTCTCAGGTATTTTATTTTATTCTGCTTTAATTTGACTATGAATGGAAACATCAATTTTATAATTTCAATTAAACTTTTAAAAATTATTGAAATAATTAAAAGAAAGAAACAATTGACTACATACATAAAATTTCTGTCACCTCCTTAAGATTTTTATTGTTTTTAAATTTTATACCGTAACACGACACTAATAAGAAAAAGCACACAATTTTAATTTAAAACACACATCATTAACTCTAAATCAAATAATCTATAATATAGTTATTAATTAAAATTTAAATAAAAACTTCTTTTAAGTCCTGTAAACCGGCGTCATTCAATTTCGAGACCAAATTAAATGTTAAGAGAGCGCCATACAAGTGGATTCTGCATGTATGCATATCGTTTTATATATCGTACAGTATAAAAATCAATATAAAAAAACGAATACTACTTAAAAAATGTAGTATATATACAAAAATGCAGCTCCTACATGTCTAATCTAAATTTTTTTAGATTTCTCTGAGAATCCATGAAAAAAAAAATCTAGTATAGCCAGTGCAGAATATTATTTGTGCTGAAATAGTATTAAAAGTAGTCTAGCTCTCTAGGGCTGCCAAAATTCTGATGAATAAAATTGCGAAACTGAACTGGATATCATGTCAGGCTGAGATAGCACAATTTTGGTAGCCCTAGAACAAGACTATCCATCAAAATTTTCAGCCCAAATATTCTACACTGGCTATACTGCAGTTTTTGTTTTTTTTATATTTCTCAGAAGCGCGAGTTTCATTTTTCTCTTACAATTTTGTGTGATTTGTAACTTTTAGAACGAATGGTGTCGGTATAAAAGACTTAAAATACGTTTTTATATTAATTTTAATTAAAAATTATTTTATAAACTTAAATTAGTGATGTGATGTGTTAAGTTGCGGTACAAAATTTTAAAAACAATGAAAAGGGTAGGGAGCAGACATTTTATGTATGTATTCTATTGTTTCTTTGTTTGAATTATTCAAAAAAAAATTTTTTAAATTTAATTGAAATTATTAAATTAATATTTGAAGTATTAGTTAAATTTAAAAAGAATAAAGTTGTGAAATATTCGATTAAGTTTTCTTTCGAATTACAAACTTAGTTAAGGTTTAATTGCAAGGAAAGAACTTTTCATTGTAATAAATTATTTTTATTATATTATAAGAATTTGATTTTTCAGCTAAAAATATTCATAAAGATAAACAAATTTTTTCTATAGAAAAATATATTAAAAATTTTAAAAGCAATGGCGAAAGATCGAATAGAAAATTATGTGAACCTTGAGTGTTAGTGAAGGTGAACCATTTTATTTAGAATAATTCTAACGGTGAAAATCCTCTATTTGGGTATTATATGGAAACCAAGTTTTCTTTAATAAATATAAATTTATGTGTGCCACGCATTGATGATCTTGACTCATCTGCAGGGATTCAATGTGTAAATTTTGTATATACTAAGTGTGTTTATAAGTGACACTTGTCACTTTATCGTGTTTAAGGAGAGCTTCACTGCTGAGTGTATATAATACGTATTTAAATGAAAATACGTAAAGGATAAGTGAATTTCATGAGCTTTTCTTTACAAGACAATAGCAAACAGATGATCTTTGTAATAAAAGCAATATAGAAAATACAAAAAATTGTGACCTATTTAGTCCCTGATTATACATACTTAGAGGTATTCTAATGTTTTTAATATTTGTAATATAAAATTAAAATTAAAGAAATATTTTAGCTTTTAGATATTTGTACGACTGCTTGGATATCATCAGGGATCTTTTCTAGGAAAAAAAGATTGATTTTAAGATATTTTGAAGCCTTAGTTTGAAAAACCTCATTATGTGCAAAGACCTGGAGGTATATATGTTCCATATTAATATGAAGTTTTCATGACACTCAAGGTAGTTGATAAATTTATGGGCGGATTTATACAGGAAAACTATAATATTTTCCAAGTTTCCTTCTGATTTATGCATTTTCATATTACTATAAAAATGATTGGTATAAGGATTTCGAAAGAGATTTGTGCTCTGATGGAAGTATCCTACGAACGAACATCTCAATTTTAGGCCAATAAGATATTAGTTCAGATTGTAAAACCAAATGCCGAAATTGGATGGATTAGCTGTTTGTACATAAGTACTATGACTTTATTACTAAGAGATTTAAGTTATTATACAAAATTGGCTTTCTTAAATTTATTTTTTATGTGAGGATTAAATCAAAAATCTGTAGAGAAAGTTATCCTCAGATATTTTACATTAGTAGTAGGTACACATTAAATTGTCTGCTAAGAGAAATTTCTTAGAATCTTAACACCAGAACCTCAACCGCAAGTTGGCCTTAAGATAATAAGCTGGGATTTTGAAATATTGATTAGAAAAATACAAATTTTAATATTTTAGTTCATTTTTTGTTTAAGCAAAAGCTTCATAGATAAACTAACACAAATTATTTCCGCTGATATTATAATCCGTTGATACTTATTCTCTTTTGGGCACAGGAAACAAGCACCCAATGGCTGCAATAGTAAATTTTTAGCAACTGACATTTTTTAATAGCATTAATTGGTAAAATTGGGTAAAAAAAAACTATTACTTGTTAAGTTCTGTTGAATTTGTAATAATAAATACCCCAAAACTACAACCAAGCATAAATATTTTCAGTAAATCTAAAGTTGAAATTAGCCAAAACTTTCAATTAAGAAATCTTAAGATATCCATTAAAAGTTTCAATAAAATTTTCAAATCTTAATAAAATAAACTTTAAAAACTTAAATATTTAACATAAAATTTCAACTAAATTAATCAAAAATTATAAAATCAAAAATAAATTACAAAATCAAATGTTTTTCTACTTTTATTTGATTTGTTTAAATTAAATTATAATATTTCCAATTATATTAACCTAAATAACCAAATATAATCAAAATTAAAATTAATTACTTGATTTCTAATCAATTTTAAAAATATACAAATCAAAATATTTTATATTCTATCATTTAATAATCATTTAATCCCTTGTTAAATTTTTGGAAGAATAATATAATTGAACATGCTCTTGGCTATCAATTCAATTCAACAAATATAAATTTTAATAAAATTCATGTCATCCAACAACATATGTTTAAAGGCTTTTAAACTACTCCATGGTAGCGACTTAATTTATTCAACGATCACTTTCAGATGGTTAATACAACAAGCGTTTGAGTCATGATCAGTAGCCGGACCTCTATTATATAAAGTGGGTGATCAATTGATCGATTCATTTGGAAAATAGACTTTAGTTGTTTAATATTATCATTGATTTAAAGCGTTAGCTAAAATAAAGAAGTTAAAGGATAAAAACAAAACAAAAAAATACACATGTATATATATATATATATGTTAAAATATATAAATAAATAAATTATTAATAAAACAACAGCATAAAAGGTAAAAGACTAGACATAGAAAATCTAGAAATATAGCAAGTTAACGAGCGTTACAACTAAAATCAGATTAGCCTGCGGCTAAAGTAATTTAAAATACGATTGATTTTTAATAACTTTATTGGCGGTTTTTCAGTATAAGGTATTAGATTAAATTGTTCTTTTAATAAGTTATAATAAATAAATAAATAAATAAGTAACTAAAATTCAACTCAGGCAATTCATAATGGATTCAGGTGTAAATTACGTTTTAGAAATTTAAAGAGCCCTAATTTAAATAGCATTTATTTTCTTTGGAGTCACAAACAAATAAATAATTATAATAAAGGCTCAATAATTATGTCGTTAACAAATCATGTAAAATAAAAGAGAATAAACAGACACAAAAACACTCAAAAAATGTAAATAACTCAAAACGCGATTGTAAAATGGTATCCTAAATATTATAAAATTCCAGGATTCCATTTAATGCGTTAAATGGGTTTTGCCGATTAAAAGCAAAAAAATATATTCTCTAATTATTTTTTTTTTTGATAAAATAAATAAAATACTTTATTGAACTTTTAAGACAAACATTTGCCAAATATTTTCAATTTCAAAATTTTAAATATTCCGTCATTGGGACTTAATTTCCTGTAACCCCACAATACCGTTGACATGGTTAAGAGTTTCATTCAAAATTAAAAAATCAAATTATTTCTGTTAATTCTGTTGTTTTTGTTATTTCTTGTGCTTGACTGAAAGAAAAACTAAAATACATATTATAATTTTAATTTTTCCACAGCTTTTGTACAAAAATGTACAATTTTTGGTATAATTTTTACCACATATTGCACTGTAAAGTTAGTTTTAATTAAAAAAGAAGCAAATCCTTTGTTAAAGCTAGTTCTTATGAAATAATGTCAATTGTCTTCAAAAATAGAGTTTTGAGAAAAATGTGGCCCTCCTACAAGGGTCCAAAATCTCACTTCGTGAAAAGTAATAACGAAAACGATAATGATAAAATTGGATTTCGACATATCTTCCATAAATAGTATTACAAAATATGACTTTTTAATTTTTATTTTCACTTTTTAAGAGGACAGAATGCAGCCTAATGATAACAGAGTAATAGACAGAACTTTCCAAGGAGCATACTTTGATAGTTTTAATCTGATTTACTTGAACTTTACTTATTTTTAGATAATATTTTAGACACTTTGTATTAGTTTTTACTTAAGAAAATCTTACGTTTCCCAATTCTATCCTTTCGCTACCAGAGCTTGAAAATAAAATTTTATACCACAGACCAGATAAACTTTTCTTTTAATTTTAACTTAAATTGACATTGGCTTTGTAGAATTATAAAAAGAACATTGAAAATAATTCTAATATGCAAATTTCTACACTGACGCATATTTGCAAACGCTGGGCCACGGAATAACATTTTTATTTAACAGACCGAGCGTCGCATATATGCGACATTCTCAATAAACGAAACATAATTATATAATAATGAAAGATAATAAAGAAAAAAACAGAATTTTTGATTAAAATATAAGTAATTCATTTATTTTCGTGAAAAATTCGAAAACATTTATCGATACACATGCCAACGGGTAAACCTTTATTTGTTGTACATATTCCTCACGAATAAAAAGTTTCTTTTCGAAGCTTGTTTTTGCTTCATACACTACACCTTATCCTACTCTTCATTTTTTGAGGAAAATGTGTTGTTTCAGTGCTGCTGTATTTAATGGAAGTATATTTAGTTCACAATCTGTATGTTTTAGCTAGTGCGTTCCTAAAATCTAATTATTTCATTTTAGATGATTGTGATTTGTTGTATAACCAACATGCACTCCAAATTAAAACGTCTATTACATGAAAAAGAACTTGATGTACCATCGCAGCGACGTTCGGGGGGAAGAATAGTAAGATATCATTTCATCACACCTGTCAATGCCCGACATATTGTGATTGTAATCCAAAACTGCATTAGGTTTACTTGTTATTCTTCCGTTTTTCGACTGAACAAATGATGAATTATGTTTCGTTGATATCATCAAAACATCTTGTTTGTCTCTCCATTTTTGGACTAAAATATTATTATTTCTGGCAAAAATTTGTAGTTTTTTTTCAATTATATGTTTTGGTATATTTTTTTTCGTTTTTCCGAAGTGTTCCAACAACATGTGCCTGGTCTTCATAAAGTGAAGCGGCTAATTTTACACTGCTATAATAGTTATCCATGTAAACTGTGTGTCCTTTTCCTAAATAATTTTGCAACAATTTATATACGACACTAAATGCATTCCCATTTTCATTTTTGACAATATTTTTACCGAAATATATAAAGAAATTTAAAACAAAACCATGAGGTGTACACAGTTCGTATATCTTTATTCCAAATTTTGCTTTCTTCAGTGAAATATATTGCCTAAACTGCAAACGGCCTCGCAATAATAATAAAGCTTCGTCTAAAGACAAGCTGATTCCGGGATAGTAAACTTTTCGAATGTTGGTTGTTATATGGTTTGACACCTGATCGATTTTGTGAAGACGATTGGTTTTATCAGTTGTTTCATCATAAAATCGCAGACAACGAAATATGTTTTCAAATCGATTCCTGGACATATTTTTTGCCAAATAAAGGCTGATAGTACAATGAACTATTACTCCAATATGATTTAAGTGAAGGCATATGAATGTTCCCAATCATAATGCACAAACCTAAAAACTTTTCAATTTCATTGGCTGTAACATTTTTCCAATTTTTTAAATTTGATTCATTTGAAAAGCGTTTCGTTTTTAATATTCTCGCATGATCGTTTGTCCAATGAACAATTTTTTAAAATAATTTATCATCAAATAATATTGAAAAAGCTACAAAAGGTTTGCTATTTGGTAATAATTCAACTTTTAAGCCTTCTTGGCCGACAAAATCGTGTAGTACAGGATATAGATCTGCTTTAGTCCATTGCCAATTGTTTGGTGAATTGATGATTTCATTGTTAACATTATCTGAAGAATTGTCTGATGTGGAATCTTCATCAGAGTCCAACAATTCCGAAAAGTTTGATGATTTAAACATATTTTCATAGTCTGTAAAATCACTTAGATTAATTGGTACATTTACATCGCAAGTTATACTTTCTTCACTCGAATATGTAAGACGCCTTTTCTTAATTAAACATTCCTTACAAAGATTTGACATCTTACAAACTGTAAAACACTTCTGTAAAAAGATTATACTATAACTATATTTTATAGCATCGCATATCTAGCTACTCACTACAATAGTTACTTACTTAATAAAATTTAAACACTCAAAAAAATAAAAACTCATATATAACTTTCGCTTAACACATCTACTAATCAACTAAAAGACTCGATCAACTTACAAGTAAATCATAAAACAGAAAATTTTTCTACCTGGAATTAATTTTGTTTTTTTCCTACTATGTTACAGAGAATTTAAATATCATATCTTCAAAATGATAAATTGATCACTTATCAATTAACCTTTCTTAGAAACTATATCAAAATATAATTACACCCAGCCCAAGACAATTATTAATTTTTTTGTTTGTTTTATTAGCCATTGCAAGAAAATTTCGACGAAAAATTGGTTCAAAACACTGTCATAAACTCATAAATAAATAAAATATAAGATGTCGCATATATGCGACGATGGTAGCGAAAGGGTTAAGCTAGCTCCAATTCATGCTTAAGTTAAACTAATAATTTTCTTGACTTGAAAATGGTTAGGCTTTTAGCTGCGTGAGAAATTAGCTAAAAATGAGCTAATGAAATAAATTTTTTATATATAAAAATTATAAAATAAAGCATATAAAATATGTAAATTTCGGCATCACTTTTTTTAATATAAAAATTTTAACCTAATTAGATAAATTTATATTAAAATGAATATCTTGAAATTAAAGTTTGAAATTAATTCAAAAAAAATGTTAAATTTTAAGTAAATCAGTTAAGTAGAACTTAAGAAAAACGCGCTTAAAGTTTGAGGTCCAAGAGGAAACGGTTTTGTATATTTTAACTGCATTGATTGTGGTTGTACTCTTGGAATGAAAACCATTTTTCTTCCTTGTCAATCTTCTTCCCCAGTTTTGTCTTTGCTGCTTCATCCTTACAACAGCTTTTTCTGTCCTTTCCATCTACTCCATTTTCGCTATCTTCATTCTAATCATTGCCAATACTTCCATTACGAACTTTTTTGTCATTCCTTCCCACTATTTCAACTTTATAACACTTTTTTCTCTTTCATCAACGCTTGTGTTTTACATCTTTAAAATTAAATTCCGTCAATTAATAATTTTTCCTACTATATTCTCTGTCTCCAGTATCATCATTATCATCATCTGCTTCTTCATAAAAAGCAAATTCCTTCATGTAATTCTTTCGACCACTATTTTCACCATAATTTAATTTTAGTCATAAAATAATTTAAAAGTCTAGTACTTATATTCTTTATTTTTCTTTTATTTAATTTCTATGAATTAAATTTTAATTAAATACAAATATCGTTCAATTTTATATAACCTCTGTGGCTTGTTTTTTTTAACTTGCTTTTTTTTAATGATTTTCTAAAAATATATCTACTGTGTAAGCCGAAATACTAACTCCGTCTGTAAACACAGTCTGTTTAATTAAATTTAAAAGGAAAAATATGCAAAAATAAGAAATTATAACTAATTCTCAGATAAAAATTTTGTAAATTTGTGGTTATGGAGTTAGAGAAAAAACTGCTTAGAGATATTTTTGCTATCAGTGAAAATATGTAAAAAATTATATTAACGGTGGCATACTTTTATTTATTTAAATAATTTCAGTTCTATTTTACTAAAAAACAATAAAAAATAAAATCAACTCTAAAATATCCTTTAAATTATTTATATCAAAAACAATAAAATTCGATTGAATAAACTTGTTAGCGGCAAATACGGTTTGTTTTTTAAAAGCATTTAAAACAAGTTTGTTTGTGTTCTTGTTTTTTTTTTTACTTTTTATTTTTTATTTTTTTGTTTGATTTTATAACCAACATTTCTGCATAAGCATTCTACTATTTTATTTATACTCCCAAGATTGATCTTATTCATTTAGTTGAATGCACAAAGTTAAACTAGGAAAATTCCTTAACTGTCAGATAAGATATGAATATCATTCATACCTGTAATTGGCAAGTTGCCACAATTTTCTGGTATTTAAGTTATTTTTTTTCATGAAATATAATCTGAATTCTCTATCTTGATTTTTACTATGTAAAAAATTTCAAAATGAAAAACTTTATAGGAAAAAGTGTGACATTCGTAATTATAAGTACAGATTACAGATAAATACCATAAAAATATATTGAAAAATATAATAAAAAATATTAAATAGAAGGTAACAAAAAAAAAAGAAATGAACAAAAATTAAAAACATATTAAGAAATTTGTTCAAGTAGCACCTGTAAAAGTAATCGCTGATATCATTTTGATTTCTATTATAGATATAAAAACAGGAACAATTTGTTGCCAAGTTGTTTAATTACAATCATTGGGGACATGAATAAAACTTGAAGAATAATAAAAACTTTTAGAAAGAAATAAGAAAAAACAGAAATAGAAAGCTTTTTTCTTTATTATAAATTTTCTGTAACTGATTTTTTTTAATTAAATAAGTTTAAATTTCTTTTAATCAGTTTTTAAATGACGGTAAATTTTTACGACGGTTCTTACACTTGAATACCATACCACAAGGCACAGTCTGCTATGGCATTGTAGTGAACTCGTAATGCGTTAATATTGGTATAATGTTTAGGGACAATACTTGCTCTCCCGACAACATTAGGTTTTCTCACTATTCAAATGGAAAACCTGAAAGATAGAAAGTATAGAATTCTAAAAATAAAGGGGTTTAACTGTCCCTTTTGCAGTTTGTTATGTTCGACAAAAAAATACAACCAAAAACTCTTCTATAAAGATCCATCATGTCAGATTTTTGTTAAGTTTATAGTTTTCAGAAGTTTAAAGTTTAGTTTCTTAAAAATTGGGAATGATAAAAGTCTTATTGTTAGGTAATTTCTAAAAATGCAGTTCTGAAAGTCTTATATGACGTTCATTACAGGAATAGACACTTAAATACGTAGTGGCGTAAATTAAATTTTCTCAAGAAAGATTTCCTAAGCAAGTCAAAGATAAAGCAGCAAAAAAACCACGAAAATGAGGTTTTATATTGAGTATCCAACTGTTTTATATTTCTCAACTATTTAACAAGCTTGACACAAGTTTTTTGACACTTTTAGAATTTTGTTTATCATAAAGAGTTTTTGTTAGTGCTACAATATATTATTTATTCTAATAATAAAATTAAATTACTACAACTTTTTTATTGATTATAATTTTTCTTAATAAAACTGAGAAGAAATTTTGTTTAATATTTTCAAAAACTTTTAGATTGTGAAGTTTTTTTCATTTATTTTCAAAAACTTTCCGTAATATTTGAACATAATTTTTATAAATTTTATTGTATTATTTTTATTTCTAATTACAATTAGAAGATATACGCATATGTTGAATCTTAATAGCGGCCATCATTTCCTTTTTTCAAATTTTATTTTATGGTTTCGATCAAATCAAAAAAGCTTCCCTTTAAAATTATTACATGTGCCAGGTGAACATAAAAGAGAAAAACGCACATGAAGCACATGTCTAATAAATAGAGCTTTTGGCTAATTTTTGTTATTTGTAGAACGTTTGGCCAAAAGTTGAATAAAAACCTAATAAATAATTTTAATCCATATTCAAAATCGAACAATGTGCCGTTTTTTTTTTTACTATCAAACAAACAGCTATCAAATCAATACTAATGATTGAATCACACTGAGAATATTAAAAAAAGAAAGACTTAAGCTTTTACAAAATTAAGTATCAAAAAAAGGTTTACCGATTCTCAAGTGCGAGGAGTTTTATTTATAAATTTTTTTAATAAATACTTCAATGTAAATGTAAAGTTCTGAAATAATATTTAAAATAAAGGAAAATGTTCAAAAAACTTTTCCTAAAATTCTCAAAGTCTGCACTATTTTATTCAAAAAAAAACTCTAAACAGCTTACCTCCTTAGCTGGCAGAGGGTCTGGTCCAAGTCCATTCTGAAATATAAAACAAAAAAAAAAACGAATTAAAATCAACAAAAAACTCATTAAAACTAATTACATTAACTAAAAACTATTTTTTATTTTTCTTTGGAAACAATCAAAATTAAAATTATTCACAGTTAATAATACAATTTTTATAAATGGTAAAATGTTAACTTTCTCATATAAGTCCAGAGTGAAATTGATTTAATACTAAAAAACTGAAATAAATTAAAAGAAAAAAATATATATTATTAATTCAAGTAGTTGCCTCATCAATAAAACCAAAATCTAAACCAAATTAAAACAAACCACAACAAGAGTACCTCGTTTGGAATGGCAAATAGACAATTCTTTTGCGCGATCTTATATGGAATTTTACAGGCCACACTATAGACAATTATTGAAATTCTAATTGGCCATCATAAATTTTACCTTCAGATCCGTGTTTACAATTTTATTTATTTATTTAAAATTTATTTATGTTTATTTATGCTACAATTGTTTTTTTCTTTTAAGCATTGTTTCATTTCATTTGTTTATTTATTTATTTTATTTTTTTTTTAATTTTTATTTTTTTCTTTTTTTGCTAGTTTTTTTGTTATATGTGTTTGTATATGTGTATAATATAACAAAACTATATATGTGATTAAATATATTTTATTAGAAAAGAAGTTCACTTGACCAAATATATAGTTGAAGGCAAATTTGTTCATTTGAGAAAGATAATAATTCACAAAAAAGGGAAACAAGTTGTACAATTGTCGTAATTGAAACCAAAAAAAAAAAAGGTAAAATAAAAAGATATAGTTGTATCTTATATGGATGCTATAATAACTATGACCATCTTCTCATGGCCATTTTTCATCGCTTCTGGTGCTTGGTATAAATTTACATATAAGGTCAATTGTTTTATTGAACATAATTTCAAGATATGTGAACGTTAGATTTATATTAAATACAATACTGAATAATAGATATACGATTGCTAACTTTGAATTAGTGTTTAGATATTACAAGCACCAGATAATAAGTTGGATTAAAACTACTTATATATATATACTATATAAAGTGTAGAGATTTCAATAGCAATTGTTTTTAGTATTTGTTATTGATAGTTAATTAAATACAAAATATTTTTGTTATAATGTGATTTCTGTTAGAATTCTGACAGTTCTGATGTTATAACAAGATTTTATCTATTACAAGGTTGAAAAATATTTTATTTAAATAAAATTGAATATTTAGTATCTAGTTTGAGTAGCTTTTTTTGTTTGACATCCTTTATTGGAGATGTCTAGTACAATCTTAACTTAGTTAAGGGGATATCTGGTTTAGTCGCCCGAATTTTGGATGTTTCATCGGACGCCATAAAAAGAAACAAAAAATAAATATTTTTGCCATCCATTTTTTTAGTTTTTATTTATTGATATTGATATAAAATATTAATAATTTTAGAAATATAATGAAAATTGTAAGAACTGTCGGCAAAGTGGGGGCTAAATAACGTACCTGCCGTGCAGGATTCCAATCCTGACAAAGCAAATTCTTTTTTAATTCTTCAAAAAGAAAGATGTTGTTCCAGCACTACAAGGGGTTTTTTAAAGAATAATTTTTCCACAAATTGGCGGCATTGTGAAAAATAAGCTACGTTTTTTCCCATTTTTTCGCTTTTCGTAATTTTTTAAAAATAAAAAAAAAGGATAACTATAAACTACTATTAACAAACTACTAAAAGAATTACTATTAATATATGAAAAAGTTCTGTGCCAAAATTCCAGTAAATCGGTTAAGTAGAACTCGAAATATCATGCACGCAGTTTCGAAAAAAACGCATTTAAAGTTTTAAAGACTGAACTGAACTGAGACTAAATGCGTTACAAAATAATCTTTAACTCCAAAAATTATTTAAATTTCAAAAAATCCTTTTAGAAGTGTTTTCTTAAAAAGTTGAACTATGAAAATATGCAAAACAAAAATCAATTTTTTCGAATTTCAAAACTAGAATATCCCCTTAATTTATTACTATAATTAAATTGTGCTTATCAAGCAAAACATGTGCGGATTTGGGTAAACCAATGCTCAATATAATGAATTGGATGTTTTATATATTTTTTTCTGTTTTTTACGTTTGTTCATGGGGTTTAATTCGCTTCTATTAATTTAGAAGAAGCTGCATCTGCTGCAGCACCATTAGCATTAAGCAGGAGAAGAATAGGGGTATGATTAGATGTAAAGTTAATTTTTTAATTTGCTCATGATTTTTAACACATATATAGCAAGACTAACGGTCAAATGAGAAGAAAAAGAAGACAAAATTGTTAGATAATTTTAAAATATTGTTGCCAATTTCAAATTTCGAAATATTATCAAAATTCTTTTGTTTAACTTCTTCAGACATAAGTTATCAATTTAATCTAATACATTAATTAGCTCTATCGAGTTAATGCATAACGGTGTTAAAATACCTCCTTTGTTTATGCATTTTTTTCAGAAATACGCTTTAAGTAATTATATCAAAATATTTTACACAGTAGCTTAGATAAATTTATTGGGAGATGAGCTATAATTTATAGACACTAAATTTTCGTCGACACCTTAGACTTTTTTCTTTGATTACCAGTGAATAATCACTAGCCAAGGAAGGGAATTGAACCAAATCACACCACAATCTACGCCACTGATTTGGTTATCAAGTAACTTTATAATGAAATTCTGTAAAAAAATCGTATACAAAAATAATAAGAACGAAACATTTGTTAAGTTGCCTTTCAAAAAAGTCAATTTAGAGTGATCACCATATTTCTGTCTAAAATTATCTGAAATTAAAAAAACAAAATTTATTTAATTACGTTTCTCCTCTCTACAACATTATTTTTAATCTTTGTTGTGATTTTTATAATTTTTATATTCATTTGAAGTCAAAACTTGTGATTTTTAACCAAAATATCCGCCATTTTGTCAATTTACAATCCCCATAACTCAAATTGAACTTGTATCGTAGATTTTTAATGCCGATGATCATAAAATTTTAACATTTTGCTTAGAGAAAATTTCGTTTATAGTTTTAATATCTCAAAACTTTGACAGTTTGCTCCGGATTGAATTGAAATTTTAGCACAACATTTTCAAAATATTGTACAGTAAAAACTTAAAAATAAAATTTATTGAAATTTTTGAACAGTGTTACATCTTATCCCTTCTTGCTTCTTCCCTTAATATAAGGACCTGATTTGCTAATGTCATTCAAGTTAATATTTAGGAATTCTTAGTAAAGACTTTTAAATTGTACCTTTCTAAAACTGGCATTAAGAAAAATATTTAAAAGCTAATTTTTTAAGATTTATAAATCAAGCGAATTCTCTCATATCTAGGACTTATTAGGCTTTAAGATACGTATGATGACTAAGCATGCTAAAAATTAAATATTTTGCTTAAAAAAATCAGAGCTAAATCAATAACATTGTTGTTTTTATGACAGAAAATAAATACATAATGTCATTTCCAACTGTCAAATGTTACTAAAATAGTTTAAGCAAAGTAAAGATTTGTTATTCTTAAATTGCATCTTTACTCCCATGGTTACTAAATTTTTACGCAAGAGAACTGAAATAAAATATGGAGACTAAATATTTAATTTTATGATTTGGTTAAACTTTATATTATAATATCAACTAATTAACTTGTTATTTGTTAGTTGATATTTTTCTGACGACGCAAGATATCAAAACTGTCAATTAAACACTTTTTGATATGCAGTATGTTTATAGCATGTTTTTAGTCCTTCACTCTGAGATAGTAATCCAAAAAACGTGACTGTATGTGAGTAAAACTGTCAGGCTCAAAATTTTATATAATCTGCTTCAAAAAATTAATGAAAAACAGCGTAAACAAATCCAAATAAAATTTACATTTTATGTAATTATAATCACGCATTTCACGAGTAGCATAAATAGCTTTTTGCGATGAAGAAGATATGAATTGCAGACAATAAACTATCTTGAATGCATTAGGTTTTTTTCTTTGATAACCACTAAAATATTGTTCGTCAAGAGAGGTGATTAAATCATCTTATGCTACTACAGGTCTTCATAACTTATGTCATATTTTATGCAAATAAATTTTCTTCTTCTATTCTAACAAGGTGCTAATTTATACTATATAAGGATTTAGTGAAAACTATTTGTCGCATTAGCATTTCCTGGCAAATTTTTTTACCATCAAGCGCTATTTAGTTTTATTTTTCAATATTTACTTTAGATTTACAGAAAGAGTTTTTGTTTAGTTGCAGTTTTTGGGGTGGGGATTCAAAAAAGCTCAGCAAACTGATGATATAATTATTTTTGCTTATGGTAAGTTTTTACAATGGTAAAATACTAGTCTGGTATTTTTAAAATTTCCAATTTTGTATAACTAATTTAAATTGGTTTTGTTTTCTAGTCTTTTGTAAAAAATACTAGATAACTCATGACAACATAGACGGGAAATTTTGATTATTTTTTCGATATCTCTCTCTCTCTCTCTCGTTCAAGAATAATTTGTCAGTGATTAATTATGAACTTTAGGTTAAATCTGACTTTGAATATGATGTAAAACACTTTTTACTAGAACAAATAATAGTAATTTTCTAACAGATACACTTACAACAAAAATATATGTATTTTCTATATAGGTTGTCCCAAGATTGTAAGATCGAACGTTTAGGGTGGAAAATAGATAAAATTTCATTGACAAAAACGACAAAATGTTGGGGTCTAACCTTTTTCGTTTTCGAGTTACAATTTTTCAGACGTCGTTTTCAACCTCAAACACCTTACTGTAAAACATTAATAAGCCCTTAAAGATAGTCAGGTACAAAAGTTCTTATCAAGCTATGGGGAAGGGCTTATTTTGTTAGAATTATATTACACTATGGAAAAGAGAAGTTTAAAAAGTTTCTTCTCCGCCATTCGTTAATATTTTTCAACTTTTGCTTTTTTAATAATAAAACACAATTATAAGTTATTAAACAATATTTTTGTTTTTTTATTCATTATTACATAATTCAAGAGTTATAAGTGATCGAGTACGTGGGGGTAAAAACTGAGTCTGAGAAATTTAAGAAGTTGTAAGTCGAAAACGAAAACAGTTAGACCCCCACTTTTTGTGCTTTTTATCTTTGAAATTTTATCTACTTGCTACCCTAAGTGTTTGATGAACTAATCTTGGGACACCCTGCATAGAAAATAAAACAAATTCTAAAAATTAGTTTTTCTTTTTTTGAGAACAATACGGTATATGGCGCACAATCAAAAATTATTTCCACTGTACTTTCACACGCTTATGTTACCTTTTCATCATGCAACACAACGTCACAAATTTAATTCACTAAATCCGATAAATCTCATATACATAAATACAAAAAACCTTAGATCAATTGAAGTTACACAATTGCATGATATCCACTGAAAATTGCTTTAAATCACACTTTAACATCATGAAAACATCATAAAACAATAACAGGTTAAATTTTCCTTAAATAAAAGATAACTGTGCAATTTCCAGTATTTTTTGTTTTTTTTTCTGTATTTGTTTTCTAATCAAACTTTTAGTATTATTTCTTTCCTGCCATATTAGAAATTTAATTTTATATACACTTTAAAATAAAAATCTTGTTTTTTTTATTATCCCAAATAATTTCTCTATAAGAGAAATATCTTTGATATACCCAAAGGTAACTGGTTCCCACATAAGATTTAAATTTTAAATACAATTTAAAATTTTTTTTTATAACTTTCTATAGTTTCCAATTACAAATATTTTTTTTTTTTTTTCATATATCAAATAAAACGATAAAATTATAATTTGTTTAGGCCAAAAATATTTATGATAACAAAACAAAAAATTGTTTGTAACAAGTTTTTAAATAACACAAAAAGAAAATTACAAATTTTTGCATATTATTTATATTACCAGGAAAAAAAGAACACATATTTAAAAAACACATAAAAAAAGAAAAAGAAGGAATAAGTATATACATATGAAAACAGGTCTCATAATTTGTATTAACTGTTTAGACTTCCTCTCATAAAATTGTAAATGCCAGAAATACTTGTTTTATACATCAAAAGAATTCACCTGTAATATTGCAGTAATAAATTGCATCGTTTTAAACATGAAGATCCCATAGTTTCATAAATTTCATGGGTGTGATATTAATATTTTATAGAAAGAACATGAATATTTTAAATAATATAAAGAAAATTTTCAAACAACAACAACAATCAAATATATAGCAACAACAAAAAACTAACAAAAACATAAGAAATTTCTATATATTTAACATTACTATCAATAAATCTATATTGTATAATCACAACAACAACAAAAAAAAGAAATATATTTGACAACATAAAATAATTTTTAATACTCGATTTTGGTCATCATCAGTTAAATTCACCATAAAAAGTAAATACTTGTTTACCATACTAAGTTTGAAATTTATATAATTAAATGTACAAATATAAATAATATTATATTTAAGGCCTGGTCAAGCCATTTTTGTTACATCTAAAAAAATAAAACATCACATACTATCATCATTTAAAAATAAAATCAGAAAAGGTGGTGAAAGCATTTTATATTAAAGGGGATAAAGGAGTAAAGAAATATTGGAATTACCTAGTTTAGAAAAGATACATATATCAAATTTATTATTTACCAATAGTCTTTATATATAAAGGATTACCGCTAATATAACCACTGGATATAAATATATTATAAAATGAAATCAATAGAAATAAAATAAGATTTATATGAAGTTAAAGATTTATTAGTAACTGTTATGAAAATTTCAGTTATAATTTTGTTGTTGATGATAAGCTACCTCTCTATCTAGTTTACTTATAATATACAATGAAATAATTCTCACTATTTTATTGTTCTCTTGGTTGTGCTTAAAACTCATCTGACATTATATCTATAGAAAAGCAATGGGATGGGTAATATAAAGGCGAAGTACTTCTACCTACCAAAGCGATGCATGAAGCGATGTTCATTTTTCCTACTGAGTATATAATATCATATTCTTTGTTTGTGTATTATTATCAAAGATATCAGACTTCTGTTCAAAACCAAATCACTTTTAAAATAAACAACAATAACACAACACAAAAAAAAAAAAACAAACATTTAGTAAAAGTAATTAACACAATTATATATTATTTCTGATAAAATATAAAATTAAACAAAACAACAACAAAAAATCAACACAAAAATTGATTTGTTCCAATTGTGGTTGCATTTTAGTAGATGATCATCAGCTTCGGTATAACAAGGTTCACTTCTGTAGTATTTAATTTTTTATTTTTCTCTTTTCTTTATTTTTATTTTCTTGTTTTCAAAATCGTCTCAGCTGTCATTTGTTTATATATATATATATATATATTTATATAAATAAATAGTAGGTTAAAAATACTATATAGAAATTTATTAGCCAATATGTTATTCAATGGTTTGTTGTGGTGATTTGAATACATTTTAGCCCCAAAGGTCTTCACGTTTTTTTATGTGATTTACATACATTTAAAATTGCTGTCTTATGATTTATGATCTCTTTCTTGTTTTTTCAACGCCTGACATGAAATGATTTGTTCATTTTCATTTGGTGTCGATATATAAATAAATTAAATATATAAATATATATGTATATATATGTGTGTTTTTTTATGCGTTTACATATATATAGATTTTCCTATTTCTTTTATATTTTTTTTGTTTTTATTTCTGTAAAATTTGGTTGTTGTAATATGCTTTTTTTTACGCTTTTCTTTCAAAACTAAAAACTTTTGAATATATGATCACAATTAAAATCATTTGTTATTCTTTGTTAGTATTATTTAATTTGACATGACTTTGACACTTCTTAACTTATGTTCTGCCCTTATTTGGTCACCAAAAACTAAAAAAATATATACTTATTTTGTATTTATATTTTAAACCTTACAACGATAACAACAACAGAAATACAAAAACAAAACCATTTTTTTTTTCTTATTCTTCTCTCTTATACAATTTTTGTGTGTAGAAATTAACATTAGAATAGTTTAAAATATTAAATGAGCCTTCACTTTTTTATCCTTGAAATTATGTTAAGACTGTGGGAAAAACTTATAAATTCAATATAATATTCTAAAGTCTAAAAATTAAAGTTTTTTACATTATTTTTTTAATAATTTTAGTTAAGTGATAGAACTTAAGATTTTTTTGGTTAGAAATTTGGTACAGTATATAAATAAAGTATAATTTTTTTTTTCGGGTTTTCTAGTCACATTTATTTGTTAGTATTCAGGCCATTTTCGGAGCTTATATTCTTAATATAAATTCCTGAGTAGTATCCAATAGAGAAAACAGTTCTACTTAATCAATGAAAGAGACATATTTTTCAGTAAAAATGCCTACTATCTCAGGGAAAACACCAACGAAATTTATTAATAAAAAGCTGTAAAATTTGACATCATGATGACATTTTGCATGGAAATATGATTGAAAAGTACAGGGTTAGGCACTCGAAGTGTCACCAAATTGAAAGACTGCATCTTTCTCGTTTGAAGTTATTTTTTTATTGATTCAAAGAAAAAAATTGCGAAAACATTCCAAAATTAAAGAATAATTTTAGTTTTGCTCAATACGACCTTCTTTTGTCTTAATTTTTGCCTTGAGACGGTCAAAAAATGAATTGCAGGATGCCGTATGTGACTCTGTGGGTATTTTTGCCCATTCTCGGCGAAGCACCATTTGTTATCGAACAACTTGTAAACAAACAAAATCACCACCGTATTTGATAGTTTGGGGTGCCGTGACCACTGATAGTCCCTCTCCATTGGCAGTATTGGACCAAGGAGTAAAGATAAATGGACGAGCTATCAGGAAACTGTCTTGGAGGCAGTATTGAAACCCTGGGCTTGCAAAAATTTTAGTGACAGATCGTGGACATTCCAACAAGACTCAGCACCGACTCACAAAGCTCATATTAATCAAGAATGGTTAAAAAATAACATTCCATATTTCATTTCGTCATAACAATTGCTAACAAATGCATGAAAAACTCACTGATAAGTACTTTCCCTACTAAGGGATTTTTCCGAAAGGTAGGGCCAAAAGAAATTTTTAACTAATAGAATATATTATGGTTAGTTAGCAACCCTTAGAAAATAAATTTTTCAAACATTAAACTTCAGTTTTCACTCTAAATTTTTTTTAGATATTTTTAACATTGCAATGTCTCACATAATTTATATAACTATAACTTAATAGACTGTAGAATATTTATGCCAAAGTGAAAGCTCGCTACTGTTCTATGTTTATGTCTAATGGAATTTTTAGATAGGCCATTTACAGCTAAAGCTTACAATGTTTTAAATCATATTCAGCGAAATTCTTACCAATTTATTTGGCTTTGTTTAGTATTTTCGATTCTTTTAGAAATGCACTTCTTCAAGGCTAGCGTTCAAATGAAGCCACTTTTTTACATGTGGTCAACTTTAAATTCAATGTTTTTTTGAAAATCAAACAAAAAGCAAAATATTGATCTGGAAAATGCTTAACTTCAACTAATCTCAAATGTTCCAGATGTTCGTTTTTCAACTGAAGTTTTTTCTATATTCTCTCTCAAATGCCTCTCAAATCTTTATTTAAATTGTGAGATCCCTGTAAGATTTAAGTAATTTAATTTTTAATTGAATTTTTTCCAAAAACTGACTAACACGATTAGGAAACGCAGTTAATGGGCTTATTTCACAAATCTATCAATCTGCTCTTAGGCGAGAAAGATGATAAGGAAAGTATTTCGCTCATAAGCTTAATGAAAATTTTGTCAAATGTCAAGTTAGCTGCCAAGTAAAATTTGTTAACATAACATATCTGACACAGTTTACGTTAAGATTTGAGCATCCTGTTAAATTTCAGCAATTTGCTGGAGTTGTGAAAAATAACCCAATATGGAAGCATTATAGGATTTAACGTTTTGAAAAAAAATTACTAAAGAATAAGATACTAATCCTAATCCATCTTATCTTAGTAAAATTCTAATTATATAAAGTGGAATAATTAAAAATAATAAAAAAATAAAATAAATAGTAAAAAAATCACCCATTTGTCCCAAAAAAGCTATTTACCCCATCGAATAGGTATAAATTAAATAAACTTGGTTTTTTTAATGACCAAGTCCTGTCCCAGGACTTTTTTTTATGTCATCTGCTGATTTCAGAGTTTTTATGGAGTTTATAGAAATTATTCGTTATTTTTTTAATGAATTTATTGCAATATATTTTAGGAGTGGGTCAAAAAGGTGTTTTTCTCAAATACATTTATTATAATGAAAATAAGTTTCTTATTAGGTCAATTACAAGCCTCTAAAACAATATTCATTAATATTCATTTATCCTAAAACATTAAAAATGTTTAGAGAATATCATCCCTTACTACAGTTTCACATACAAGAGTCATTCAGTTATTATATAAAGATTTATCACCTAGCGCACGTTACAATGGATTATCTGCATGCTACATTTAAATGAATCGCCTTTGGGACACCTATTTAACAAATTAAATTGTGTTGCCACTGCCCCATCCTCACAGTCCTATTGCAAAATTATTAGAAAATTGCGAAAAATTTCCAATAAAACAAACTATGAAAAAAGTGAACTTCCAGAAGTTAAATTTGAAGATCTGAGTAACGATCAAAAATATTTATATAAAATAACAATGTCAGCTATTAGTAAAAAATGTTCTAATGATTTGGTTAAACCAGTTCTCTAGGAAAGATGTCCCATGCCCGATGTTTAACAAAAGCAAATAGAGTATTGCGACTATACATGACTACATGAAATCTATTAAATGAATTGAAATTATTAGCTGCACACTGTATTAAAGTATATGCACTGGTATGGTTTCAAATAATAACAAATCCAACTTGCAAAAATGGGTCTAAGGATTTGTGGAAATTAATTAAAAGTTTTCGATACCTGGTAGCAAAATTTACACTAATAATAGATCCCGTAATTCAACGTAATGCCCCATTTTGCCCACTTTCAAAAAATTTACAAGACAATGAAAGAATTCACTGCCAGGATGATACTTAAAGTACGGAATTCACCTCATACCTGTATTTGAAGTGAAGACAATCAATTTTGATACCAATAGTTATATTGATCTCATAGATTGGAAGCAAAAGTTTTTCGAACCGACTAATCAAAAAGTAAACGAGATTATTAAGTCTGGATGTGACGAAAATTTAATTTTTTCGAAGCTACCATGTCATACGCAAGCGGTTAAATGTTCTCTGAGAATACTGATAAAAGGATCTACATCTGATAAATAGTATATGTGATAAAAAATCAAGAGACGTTTTAATACAAGCGAAACTTGAATCCAGAAAACATATGCTGTGATTTGAGAGTAAGCGAGAATTTGCGGCCAAAACGTTAAATATATTTTTTGCAATATATTAATGTTTTCTATTAACAAATTTTTATATTATGTTAATTATTCATGCATTTTATATGATATTTTGTACTTTCTATTAATATAAAATTAATTCTTAATAAAATATTCAGGTCTAGTCAAATGTCATTTTTTCGAAAATTCCCGAAACATTAAATCATATACGCGGGCTAAAGATATCACTTAATTTAACTTATTATTTTTTTGGAGCTAGTACAAAGTAATATTAGTATTAGAAATATGATCAAATAACTTATTATTTTTTCCCATTCATTATTGGCCCACCCTAATATACTAAATATACATATATCGTAAATCCAGGCAATTTAATTGCCCAAATGCTACCACTGTAATCAAAACTAATTTTGTAATACAAACGGCTCTCATGTTATATCTGTAAAACCAATCTAAGCCCAACAGTAAACCAAAAATGTATATTTTTTGGTGTTTTTGTGTATGTTTGTAAGCATGTCAAACATAATAAAATTATCATTTTAAGTGTACGACTAAAAATAAAGTAAACAAAGCAAACAACACAATATTATTAAATCAGATAAATAAAAATAATTTTTTATTGTTTTTTATTATTTTAAATTTTATTTTCAATAAAGATCAAATCAACTGAACAAAAAAATAAAATTTAGTCATATATCGCTTACTATATTTGTACTAAAATTGCAAAAATTTATCAGCTAAAATTGTTACAGTTATTTTATTTAAAGGTATTTTACAGCCTTCACAATTAATTACAAATAAAACCACTTAACTGTCATTTTATATAACTGGGTGGAGTGGCAGTAAAATGACATTTATTAGATATCAAGTTAAGTGTTTTCCTTTTGAATTTTTCCTGTTCAATGATTTTCTTGTTTTTAATCCAATGTTAGATATCAGATAAAATTATCCTATATGTACATATATATGTATGTATGAGGATAAAAAATGTTAAAATTAGTTCTAGTTCTTAGTTCTTATTCAATTCATTTTTTGCTTTATAATTATTTTGTTATTATTGTTGTTGTTTTATTTTTCTTATATAAATGTTATTTATTTATTTTAAATAGTTTTTAGCTCATGCGTGATCCGACAGAATATATGTTGTACTGTCAACTACCTGTTACTATATATTAAATATGCTTTGTGGCAGGCTAGACTATAATACTTGTCATGTGTACTGATTTACATGACTATAACCGACATTAGTGTTATTTGTTAGAGTATTTATTGAAAAATAAACAACAACAAAAATTAAAAAATGTAACATAAAAATTTACTAATATATAAGGTAGGATTAATATTTTAATAAAATTGAAAGTTTTTAGTTTTCATGTTTGTAGTCGGTGTAAATTTAACATTGTTAATTTTTTGAATACAAGTAAATTCCACTTAGATTTTATTTTGATTTGTAGAAATCTATAGGTTGAATATTTTCATTTTTATTTTTAGGAGTCCAATCAAATTTTCTGTATGAGTTAATTAATTCAAATTCTAATTGAAATAAACAATTCTTCTTTTCTTGAGTCAAAATTTCTCAGTCTCCTCTAAATCTATTCGATCTAAAAACTATGAATTTTGGTATATTTTGAATCTCCATTTAAATCCAATCAAATTAATATAAGCTCACCCATAACCCATACTCCAAAACTGTAAACATTAAAAGATAAAAAATTTGTATGTCATATATTGTAAGAATTTTTTGTAAACGAATCCTCTACTGTTTTGAAACATATGATAAAGAACTTCATTCCTAAAACAAGTAAAGTACAGACAGAAGTAAAATTGTTTGTTAATTTGAAATATCCCAAACCGATGGTTAATTTTCTAAGAAATTTGAGGAATTTTGTTACAAAATATCATGTAAATCTGGACAAAACTCTTGTAGTTTTTAACTTTTACGTCTCCCACCTCTTATTTATTTTTCAGAATTGAAAAATTTGAACGTGTTTTTCTCGAAATGACGTTTTAAAAGTCTGTGATCATCGGTATTTAAAAACTACTGTACAAATTCATTTATAATTTTATATTTACATTCTATATCTAAAAAAGTTTAAACGCTGTTAGAGGATTTTAAAATGACAAAATTTATATGTGGCATCTTTGCTATTAGAATTGGCATATTATTTTCATTTGTTTACTGTTCTTTCCTTCTGACATTACGATAAATAATCCATTTTTCGTCATTTGTTACTAAACGATCTAAAAAGGGTTGCCTTTTTAAGCACGATATAAGGAAAATACAGATGTTTATTCGCTGCAAACAATTGACTTCGGGTAGCTCATGCGGTATCCCGAATTCCCCATTGGTTTGGAAATTTCCAAACTTGAATACTTTTCAAATCTTTTCCGAATGACAAATAATGAATTCATCCTTTCAACGATCCTCTGCTAATTTAAGTTCTGACTTCACAAGATCTTTAGGAATTTTTAAATTATAATGTGTCCAAATTATTGACTGATTTAATTGTATTTAGAAATTCCTAAATTTCTTTGATTATATTTTATATTACTGAAGTTGAGCTATTTTTATATTGCAATTAATCGATTTTAAGAAGAATCAATAACAAAAAAAATAAAAACTATCATTGAGACAGATAAACATTTCAAGCATGATATAGTTTTAATAGTTTTCGTTTTTTATTTTACAGAAAGTTCCACCCACAATTACAAAAATTCACCTGACTTACTAAAATAGCAATTTTATTTAGGTGAGGTAATCATTAAAATTTTCAATTCAAGGATAATTGTTATATAAAGATTTACTAAACTATTAAAGCCAACAACAACAAAATAAACATTTTTTTCTTGTATTTAACTATTACAGCTATTAAATAAACAACAGTATCTTTTCGGTTACCGCCAGTAAATCGATTTTAATTGACGAAACTATAGAACAAAATAATTTAACTGTCTATCTGCCGTTACAATGTGCACGATGACTATTGTCTAGAGTTGAGATTTAATCAACTAAATGAACTGTACATTATGCGATTTGTTTTTGTCTTTCTTGTTTTGTGTGTGTCTGTGTGTGTTTTTCTTTTTTGTTTTTAATAAATTAGGCATCGAAGATATTTTCCAGTTTGCAAAAAGTACCGTTGATAATCAATGTAAGATATTCCATTTTCAAGTAAACAAAAGTAGCAATAACTAAGTTTGTTAATATTTCAAATAAAAAATTTTTTTATTAAATTTTATGAAATTTGAGGTTTGAGTTTTAAGCTTTTCAGTTCTGAAATTTTAATTTCAACTTTAGCAATGAAATTTTTATTAAAATTTCTATTTTATTTATTTTTTTTACTGGCCCTTTGAGTATAACATCATGTTTCTGTCTTTGCCATTCAAATTCAAACTTGATGTTCTAAATGAGGCCAACTACATTTGGTTTAAATATACTTCGAAGATGCCAAGTTTGTCAAAAACAAAATTCTAAAGCCTCTTTAGCCTCAAAAATCCGAACTTTCTTTAACCACCTTTGCTTCTCTTGGTACCAAGAGGCCTTGAAAGTAAGCCTAACTTTGTCATAAGCTTAATACGTTGAGGACTGAGCAGTTTTTCTCTATTTCGCTTCATCCGGCGGTGCCTTGCACAAAATGTTTAACAGAAAATTAAAAGTTGATATGATGTTAAACGAAGAAAAATTGCTTTGACTATGCCAAAAGACTAAATTGTTAAAATTTTAGTTTGGATATTGTTGCTACTTAGGCCGTTGCCTTAATTGATGGGACTTTTAGTTACTTCAGGTATTAACAGCTTTTCTCCTTTTGGGATTTATCAACACTCTAATTTATGAAATCACGATCAAAAGTCATTTGAAATCTCTTCTATATGTAACATGGCCTGATTGCCATAAAGCTTTTACTCAAAAGATAAATCTTGATTTATCATTGAAGTTCATTCTAGGTAGGCTAGTAATTTTGGTTTCAAGCAATGGTCAAAGTGATTTATTTACTTCATACCTTTTATGGATTAGTTTCAATAAATACATTGCTAATAAGAAAAATTTTTAACCAATAAAGTCACCTGATTTCACTTCTATAAGAACCATAGTAGGAGCTTTAGGGCACAGGAAAAGTAACTTTTGACGATGTAACGCCATTCATTTTTGTGGCATGAGTCGATAAATCCCATACAAATGGAAAAATTTACTTATCACTTGAAGTCAATTCTACTATATGCCCAAAGCCTAAAGAACTATTCACACTGAAGTGTTTCAACCGTTGTTGTGTTTCTAACTCTAAATATTTTGAATCAGGAGATGCTATATTTATTTTCTAAGAATATTTGAAAAGGAATTTTCTCTTTGGAAATAAGCGTTTTATTGCTTAAGAATGAATGAAAAGATACATCATCCTAGCTCAACAGTTGAAAAAAACAGCAACCGAAAAAAAACGGTTGGTTACAACATTGGATTTCTTGTTTATAAAGCACGCAACTCCTTTTAGATATTTCTAAGCACAACTTCATTAGAGAATTTAAATTAAGTTAACTTTTTTGCAAAATTTCGGACTAAAGGATTTTTAATTTGCTCATGGAATGCCAGACTTTAATTAACTGGACTTCTGCTGACTACTGATTAATTTTTCTTCTACGTTTCTGACTGAAGTAACTTTTCTTTTAGAATACTTTTTTTCTGGGCTGCTAACTAAGTCTACTCTTCTATCCATGAATTTCTTGTAAATGAAATTGTTTTTTTCATACTTATTGCTAGTACTTTGAGGTCGGTGTCAAATCTAACTTAAAATTCTATTGCACGAATACCTTTTTAAATTTTGCACATTTTTGCTAAATATAAAAAAAACAAAGGTGACGCTGTTGAGATTTTTCATTTTTTAATAAAAATTAATAATTTTTTATCAACAACACGAATTTTATTTGTTGAAAAACCGTGATTTAGCTTAAAAAATTAAACAAAGAAAATAAATAAATTAAAACTCGACTGCGCTCTTTCGAAAAAGATCCATTTGGATTTTTAAATTCAGATAATCCAGAAATGAGCTATTATTGGTACCGCAATTCAATTTTGTAAAAAATTTTCAGCCATGAAACGCCTTCAATGAGTTAGTTATAAATATTTTCAAATGAAATTTTCAAAAAATATATTTAAAATATCATTGTGTTATATGTTGATTGCATGAATAAAATTATGTCATTTCAAAAATATGCTACATTTCGAGCGAATTAACTACATTTCCTTCTTAAGCCAGAGAAGCAATGAAAAATAACACAAATTTCATCTACTCGTTCCAATTCTTTCATAATTTTTCCATTCTGACCGTAAACAAATATTTTTTTTCTTTGATATTTGGCCTTGTCAATTTTGACGAGATATGTTTCACTTTGAACTAAATGTCTTTCTATATATGAAGCAATGTTTTCATGATATCTTCTTTTAGGAACACCAATGATATTAGATTTTTTTTCCTTCTTAAGGTAGAGTCACCGTTAAAGAGTACCGTAAGGATTCAAATATTATGAAAAAAAAAAAACACTTAATTTCTATATTTACGCTAGATTTAACCCTCTGTTTGTTCATTCCGCGGGCGTGTGTTTTTTTCCTTTATTAAAGAATTCCGTTTATTCCTCGTTTAAGCAAATTATTGAACATTTTACATTTTTTTACCATGAAAAAAATAGAATATAATTGTAATTCAATTGAATTTTATTTCAAAAAGAATTATTTTGATGATAACATTTGAAATTAATTTTTCTGGCAAAAAATATGCAATTTTTAAAGCGATTTCGGTCTACAAATTGAGCAGTCGAAATCGACTGTTTTTTGTTAATTTTCATAGCTTAATCCTTTCAGAAAATTTTCCTAAGAGGATGTTTCGAAATTTAATTAATTTTCATTGTTACATTACATTTTGTAACGCGTCGACAAAACCGGTCCCCTTTAGACTGGAGCACACAAATTTTATTGCAATAAAGTAAAACTTTATTAAATTTTTGTATAAGAGTTCTGTAGTACCGTAGATAGCTTTTTGTGATGGACTGGATATTACTGGACTTTTGTTAACTATTGCAGAAAATTTCTTCTTTAATTACTACTAAAATTACCCTAGCTAAGGGATGGGGGGATTAACCCCAAGAATCATGAGTATAAGAATTCAATTCTAATTTCTAAAAAGAAAAAAAGACTAAGTATATTTTAAAAAATTTCGAGAAACAATAAAAATTATTGAAAATTTAACAAACTTTCCCATAATTTATAAAACAATCTATACAATATGTTTCTTCTTTTTTTTGTAAATAAACGAAACTAAATTTGTTGTAATATATTCCAAACAAAAAAAAAACAGAAATAATTAATTAAAAAAAATTTACTAATTTAAAAGAATACAATAATAAAAACAAATAAACAAGTTAACAAAAAAAAAACAAAAACATCAATAATAATAAAATGAATAACTTACCATGAAAACCATTAAATTATAAAACAGCAACACAAAATGATGGCTCCTCGTTTTGTTTAGCGCTAATAAGATGCAATCATATGGGAAAAAAAGCACTGTTTTTTTTTTCTTTTATTTTTTGTTGCTATTTAATATTTATATAAAAATTTATAATCATGATTGAATGTAATTCAAGCTTTCGAATTGTAAAAAATTTCAAAATTATTTTATTTTGCACTTGGTCAGATAGATAAACTGAGTTTAATTATATTGAAATATTTTGTTTATAACTTTTGCCTAATTTTATAATAATAATCAAATAATTAATCAATTTTTGTACATAATGCATTTACTTTTTGTAAGATTTTAATTTAATATTTATCACTTGAATAAAATATATTTATTGATTGTCATTTATTTAATTACTACTTTTTTATGTGTTTTATATTTTGTTTATTGTCGTTGTTTTTTTACTGTTTTAGTTTTATGTTGTTGTTATTTTTCCTCATTTTTATTTTCTCTTTTGTTTCATTTAAATATAAGAAATCGCCAACAGTAATATCTCATGTATTATAAATGAGCAAATGTGCAACTTTATATATATATATATACATATATATATATGTATCTGTATAGATAATAAAATTATATTAAAATATTAACACTATGTGAATTTAACTATATTTAATACTATATAACTTATGAAATAATTTCGTGTTTCGTTATGATTTTCACTGTCCACCGATATAATAAAATCAAATATTTAACTGGCCATTAACAAGTTATAAAATTTTTTTTATATATAACTTAAGCTAAATATATGTATATATATAAACTGGTATTGCATTTTAAGTTTTAATTATTATAAAACTATGAACTTTATGACATGCTATAAAAAAAATTTATATATATTTATTTTTTGTTTCTTGTTTTCCTATTTTTTTGTATTATCCACATGTTAAATATTTTTTCAGTTAATAAACACATAACTTTATTTAATCAATTTAATACACAACAATGTTGTTTAATTTAAATTGTTTCACCTATTTAACTAAACAATAATATTATATGATTTATTGATATATCAATGCTGAGTAATAAAAACAGTCAATTAATTATTTTATTTAAGTATAGTATGACCCAAAAAACAACATATATATTTATATATATATATATATGTGTGTATATATTGAACAAACAATAAATAATATAGTTACTAGTACAGGAAGTTTAGAATTTAAACATTTAATTATTTATAAATGCTACTAGTAATACACGCCCACAAGTTTTATTAAACCATAATTGATTTCAATTGAAAAATCAACTTTACACCTTTTATAATAATAACACCAAATCCTTTGATTTAATAAAACATAAAAATTATTATTTTATTTACAACTTCTAACATTATTATTAAATTTCTTTTTCTTATTTTTAATCAATATTGTACACTAATTTCTATCGAATAACACATGTATTACTGACCGTTAGTTACATTAAAAAGCGTTTAGAAAAAAAATATAAACTAAAAAAAAAAACTGTAATGAAATACACAAAAAAAAAAACCTAAAAATTATTCAAAACCTTGATATATATAAAATAAATTAAAAAGAAAAACAATAAATAAAAATTTAATTTAGTTTTTTAATAAGTTAACAAAACAAAAACAAACAAAAAATAATAATAAATTTATTAACAACAATGACAATAATAATAATAAATATATAAAGATAATAATAATAAAAACAAAACCTAAGAACTGCACTTCACGCCTCACGATGCATTACATACTGTTTCAAGTTGAATTGTTTCATCGACTTTAATCTGTGGGATATTATGAAAAAAGCTAAAAGTGAAAAACAAAAACAAAAACACACAAACAACTCTACTAAAGCCGAAACAAGCGAAATAACAAAACAGAAAATGATAACATTTAATAATATATATATATATATATATATATGTATTATAAGTAATAAAAAATGAAGGTAAATGAAACGCAAAGTAAAAAAAAAAATAATCATCAAACTGAAATTAATAATAAAAACAACAATAATAACAAATCAGATCGTCTGAATTTTTATATGGAAACGAAATGGCTTCTCCTCTACAGTCTGCAAAAAAAGCTGATATAAGAATAGCTTTTCTGCAAAAAGAAACAATGAAATTTGAAACATAAGAAATCAAATTAGAATCAATTCCAATAGATTCATATTGACTCACATATAAACTCAATTAGAATCAAAATTAAAATACATAGAAAAATAGACTTAGAAAAGAGTCTATTAACGTTTATTAACGAAAAAAACAAAATTTTGTAAACGTGAAAAATTTAAAATTACAATAGGTGTCATGAAAGATCTGTCACTCGTGTCAGCTGAAAGAGGGGAAAGCTTTTATGAGGAGGAGTAATTCTATTTGAATCATGACGTTACAAATCTGCAATTCTGCAAATTTTTTATAATTTAATCGTTTCATATATCATGATATATCGTTTTCATATCATGATATTTAAAACTTTAAAATTTTAATACATGACAGAAAAAAGTGGATTTAAAAAATATAATATTTTATTGATGCAAGCAGTTTCAATAATTTTTCTTTTTATTACTGTTACCCGACTGGAAATTAGTTAAGGGAAACCTGAATTTGATCCGGATTGGATCAGGCTATACTTAATTAAATGCTTTGGATCAATCGTTGTTCAGGAATTGATCCAGAAATATATATTTACTATTGCAGTCCTCCTCAGAAAAAGACTTCGATAGCCTAATGATTGCCTTAATAAGATTTTGAATATTTCATCTGGATCCGTACTTATTAACGCCTTTATGCAGAATGAATTTTTTTCGCTGATCCAATCCTGATCATAATTGTATGAAGTCGATCGTGTCGCAATAAATTTGATTTCACTTGATCAGGGACACATCAGGATGCTGCAATGGGACATTAATAGAGAATCGCAAATAGATTTTGTGTCTTTTACTTGGGAAAATTAAACTTCATATAATTCGCGCTTTTGCAATAAAAGAAGGATATAAATACTTTTGAACTTCTTCAAAAGCTTTAACCTATATCACGGACATAGGTTAAAGGTAAGTATATAAATTTTATGTATTTTAGGAATTTTAGGAGTGGTTGGAGTATTTTGTTCACTTCTTTGTTTGTTGTTTATTGTCTGTTTATTTGGTAGTTTATATGTATACATATATCAATTCATGTTGTGTGATCATTTAAAAATACTAATCTGAACTAGATCCTAAAATTTGATCCATCTTGGATTTATACATTCCATCCAGACTAGATCACAAAATTTAGTCCATGTTGGATCAGATAACCTAATCCGGCTAGGATTCAATGAGGCGTTACATCCGTGATGCTTCCTGGATCAATAATCCCGAACGGAATACAGATAAGGGAAACCGGATCCATTCCTGATCCTATTCTTACGAATTTTCTAGTCGGGTAGCTACTGAGGTTCAATTATTCTTTGGTACCTTATTTTCAAAATGCAGGGGATGCATTCAAGTGTGTTTTCAAGATAATAGCATACTTAAAAACAATAAAAATGGAGAGCTTGAGGAAATATCCTTGTAGCTAAAATCCACCATTTGTATGTTCTTTGTATGCAAAAACAACAAAGTATTCTTTCACATTGTTAAAAAAAAACTTCCAATGTTTTAAGATAAATTAACTACTCGGATGTTTGACTAAGAAATTTACTCTTTCACAAGCTTTTACTAAAATATATTGAAAAAGTATTTTTTCCTTGTTTTCAGGAATCAGAAAACTGTACGAAAAATTCATACATGCATTCATATCCCTTATGTGTGTAGAAAATCAATTTTTAAGTTGCATTCAGCTGAATGAAAAACAAAAAATAAGAAAAATCGTTTCGAAATTTCCAAATACCAAATTCCACTGCACAATTTTTTTACAATAATTTCAAATGTTTATGGAAACATTTTATGATTTCTTAATTCAAATTTCAATAGATGGATATTCGGTTGCAAGACTCCATTATTTCTGTGTCTAAAAGTGGGGATGAACTATTTTTTTGGGAAAATTCTTTTAGCTGCATACAATTGACATCAAAGCAGCAACTGTTTTGCTATTTCAAGTCTTAATAGCTTATCCTAAAGTTGGTGAGAATTCAT
Organism: Acrocera orbiculus; assembly: GCA_947359355.1. Lineage (NCBI taxonomy): Eukaryota > Metazoa > Arthropoda > Insecta > Diptera > Acroceridae > Acrocera > Acrocera orbiculus. Next base: position 9,092,872 of record OX375758.1, read on the forward strand.
TTATAAGGTTTATCTATATTTGGGACTAGAACTACAAATGGGTTAATGTTTTAGCAAAACCTTTTCCATCAGAACATACTCTTATACAAGCACCTTATGTAAATGAAAATTAAAGCAAGTAGCTTCAAACATAAAAAAACAAGTCTCTACAGAACAAAAAGCAAATTAAAAACTTCTTCTGCCCTAGTTCCACTGATTATAATGAGATGCAGCGAAATATATTTCTTTCCTTTCAAAGTAATCCTAATTAACAATTTATCAATCCTCTGTCTCTGTGAATATATTTTTCAATAAAAGATTCCAGCAAGTTTACTTTCATCAATAAGTTATAAAAAGTAATAATTATAAAGTTCACTGTCGCTTTAAAAATTCCGCATCTTTTTTGAAAGAACTTGCATCTCTAATAACAAATTTCTTCTTAACATAAAGCCCATTGTTAGCAGTTATTGAGAATCAATTTAACTATGAAAACTTTCAAAATTGTTACAAGTATAAAAATTGGCATTTTCTACGTGATCAATTTTTATAGAATCTAATATCTAGGCTATAAGAAGGCTATTTATAGTAAAAATAAAATTTTTATACGAGCTTTTATTCAGTAAACTGTGATACAAGGCTTCCTTCCTTAAAGTAATCATATTAATTTTAAAATACTACTTTAATATTGTGTTTAAAATTTAAACAAGATTAACCAAAATTTTGATTTAAAAAGTGAAAACTTTTTCTTTAAAAATAGCTTCTTGAGTTTAGCTTAAAAAAAGGTTCAAAAGCGACAAACCTGCACTTAAAAATCTATTAAACCTCAAAACGCAATAACAAGAAACACATTAAACCAATAAATTTGATAATAAAATTTGCTCAGCTCATTAATTTTTAACCAGAGATGACTATGAAGTATGCTTTTTTTTCTAATCTTTCACTGGTTTTGGTATAAAAAATGTCCAGAAACTGAATTAATTTTTTAGATATCAAAAACTGTTTGCGCTAAACTTTTTGTACGAGTACTTTAAACGAGCTGATCCAATAAAACTTTGCATGCATTTCGCAATAAAAACCACCACTGGACTTAATTACTTTAAAATTTAGGATAGAATTAGGCAAAAAATTGTTTTAAATGTGTCCCTGAGCGATTTATTATCTCAATAATCAAATTTAATGCATTAGTGAAATTTTTAATGGTACCTGCACAAAATTATTTGTATAAAAGCGATGCCAGCCGGGAATACATCATCATCCAAGAATCAAACTCTCTACTGAAAACATGAAGGTAAGACTTCCGAAAAATTTTCTGTAAGGTTTGATATAAATTTTTAAACTAAATTATTTTGAAACAGACTTTTGTAAGTGTACTCGCTGTCCTCATCGCTGTTGGTGTTGCTGAGGCAAAGCCTGGCAATCCAGGATTGATTTCAAGTGTTGCCAATGGTCCTCATGTTGCTGGCCATCATGTGAGTACAGTTCATGTTGGTGCACATCATGTTAGCGGTTATCCTTTCAATGGACTTTATACTCTGCCAGCTAGTACAGGATTTGTTCACACACATCAAACTCCAGTTTTAAGTGTACTCCCAGTTGGAGGACATCATTTTACTCATGGAGGATACACTCATGGATTTGTTGGTGGTTATGGAGGATATCATGGTGGACATTTGGGAGGACATGTAAAAGTTATTCATCACTAAAAATTTTAAATAAAGGAATTGAGATTTAATTTCTTGTCTGATTTTTTATTATCATCCTTTTTTAATTGAATTTTTTGCTCTTCAACGATATTTTCATATTATTATTTTTTCAGGATTTATTTATTTTAATAAAATAAGCAAAAATAATCACTTGGATAAATTCAAAGTGTTACAGTTCCACTGACGATAACTAAAATGTTTTTGCAGTAAAATTTTCGGATAAAATGGAATCGTGCTTTAGTAATAAATTTCAGTTTCCTTTCTGAGTAATTTTTAGAAATCTAAACAAAATCTAACGAAGTTTTTAGAAATGCTGTTAGAAAAATTGTCTAAAATTACAAAAACACAATTTCTTCAATCTAGTCACTATATTAAGGGAAACTTTGGTTATTGTATTTAAAAATATACATATATAAGAGTAGAAAAGGCTTTACCAGGGAACACGATCACGAAGTAGAAGGTAAATCCTAATCCTGTATAAACTTTTTGCATTAAGATTTTTAAAATATGAATTCTACAAGTTTTTCAATGACAAATTTGACTCCATAAATTTGACAATTTTCACACAGAGATTAAAAAGTACACAGGATTATTATATAAATTATTATATAAATTTGACTATGATTACTTTTGTAAAACCTGAATCACCTATTAAAATATTTAATTTTAATTACTTGGTTTAATTTTATAAAATAAATCGAAGACTCTTACTATCTTTAAATTCTGATAACATATTTTTATTCAATTAATTTGTTTAATTTCTGTAATTTTCTCATAATGAGTAATCGGTTAAATACTAAAAGAAACTCTAATAACATCCTTTATCTTATTATACCTATCATTTCTAATGTCGCTAAGAAACTCGAAGGACTAAAATTATATTTGGGCTTACTTAAAATCCAAAACACACCAGGGTTTCCTTTATTTAAGGCTAAATTACGTAAATATTATGATCAGATGGGGTATTAACTAACTTCTCAAAATATAAAGAACAGCTTGGTGTATATAATATTACAAGAAAACTTTATTTTGAATCGATGACTACCTTGACTAAGAAATGAGTCTAGTTCACCTGAGGAACCACTTTCAAATGTAAATGAAGCCATATTGAATTTATTTGCTTTAGATACAAATCTATAACTATTTTAGACTAAAAACAAAAAACAACAACAAAAAATAGTTATATAGCATTTTAACATTCATTTTCAATCTTCTAAGGATAGCAATCAAATCAAATCTGATTAACTTGTTTCGCATCAATTTAATCCAATTTAAACAACAAACAAAAAAAAAAACGATTTTGATCCATGAGAACTAAAAATTCAATTTCAACATTAATCACATACATAATATTGGTCAAATTTAACAAGATCTTTAGTTACCATATACGATATTTACCTTTAATAATGATAAAAGTAACATAAGTAGTACGAAAAATTATTTCTATTGATTTCATAAAAAAGAGAAAGGTAGTAACTTATTTTGTCACAATAAAATTAAATATCTCAAGACTTTAAAGAAAAATAAAATACAAGAAAATTATATTAAACATTTAAATTCAAACTTTGTATGTATAGCAACAATAGCTAACAACAACAAAAAACCCATGATCCACCTTCAAATCGAGGATCAATTGTCGTGCATCAAAAAGTTCGCATCACCCACGATCAGCTGTCTCATGTTTGCTCAATCGCTAATAACTTCATTACTTAACAAAATCGTTTCGTGGGAATATATCAGAGCCTCTCTATATTTTTATTTTTTCCAAAGTTATATATATATATATATAACCCAGTTGAGGTAATACTCGTCCGTGTTGGATATTATGAACATGATTAAATAAACACGATTAAAGCAATTTTTGTTTTTTTCCTTTAATCAGCTCAAATATTGCAACTGTTTTGTCGAGGGTGTAGTTAATATAATAAAACTTATAACGAATATATAGAGTAACCAAAAAGAGAAAATGATTCTTGAGATCATTTTATGGTGATCATAAGACATAAGAAAGAATATCTGACAGTCCATGGTCAATAAGTAGCGCACTTGAAATTGACATTATCGATCAATTAAATTGGTAACAGTTAGATCAAAGTTTTTCTTTGCGGTTATTCGATAGGAAAATTCAATGTTGAAATTTTATTTGTGTTGAAATATATATATATATATATTCAAAAAAAGGAAAAATTTTTAATCAATCATTAAACTGTTATGAAAGAATGGAGATTGTTATGAATTTATCACCATTTGCAAAATTTTCACAAAAAGATTATAAAAGACATAAGTAATCGAAGATCATCAAAGAAAATCAATTGTCTCGTAAATTATAACACTCTATTTAACACTGAGAAGTGATAGAGTTTTTTTAAATGGGCTTAGGGTAAAGTTAAGGGCTTCAGCGTAAAAAAGAGCACTTTTTTCATAAATTTTTTTTTTATGAATACGGATTAAACAAAAATTATACAAACGTTTTGTACATTTTTAAGGATGAGCTTAACAAAATTCTGTCATTTTCTTATTAGAAAATATCCAGGGGAAAGCCAAGGCTTCTCCAAAGACGTCTTTGGAAGCAGATGATTTTTGGTGTTTACCTGAAATCATAAACTCCGCCAATTGTAACTGAAAAACTTTCTTAATGTAAAAAAAAATTCTGAAAATCAAAGTTTGGGGGGGGTGTTTTATATGTAAAAATTGTGTACCAAGCTTAATAATGGAGGCACCCACTTTGAAAAAGTAGTTTTGAGACGAATGCGTTTAAAAATTTTGAAAACTAAAAAATAATGATTAAATGAGTAAAGGAGAAGAGACTAACTAGTCAATAACTTCGAGAGTTTTTCTCTGATCGAATTCAAAATTTGGGATTATATTCTTGAAATATTTAACTTAAAAAGTAAAAATATTACAACACTTTAAATTGTTACTTAAATTTTAATGCAATGTACCCACTTAGTGCGCATATCTCCGCGGGCAAATTTTTGGACATCATAAACTCACGCTAAGTTGTCGATTCTGTTCCCCCTCAAATCTGGATATTTCAGCCTAAAATTCAAGTTTACATATATTTTTTGGATAATTTTTTTTTGTTTTAGCAATGCTTTTGCGCTTGCAAAAGAATTGCTATATTTTCCCGATTTATATTTAGTTGTTGTTGCAAAACTTTGTTTGGATTTTGGCAAAACAGACAGGCAAGAGCATTTTTTTCCAGTTTAAAAGGAGATGAATCACACATATTTAGAGAAAAAAAAGTAAAAAGAAAGCAAAGAAATAGAAAAGTTTTAGGAAGTTAAGTTTCGAAATATAATAGAAAATAAAATAGACATCACTACCAAAGCAAAAGGGTCGATTTAAGGAATGAATTCTACTCATAGCTTAGACTACAAACAAAAAAGATTATTGAGGTTTTTAGTGAGTTTATTATCATATTTTGCTCTTCATGTGTTAAGAAATTTAGGGACATCTGAAATATTATTTTTATTTACTTTTTTCATTTTAATTTGATTTTTTAAAAATGTTTTAAATAGTTTTAATTTTAAATTTATGGAAAAAAAAGAATTGAATAAAAAATTTTCATGTAGTTAGGCAGCGTTTCCCAAACTATTTTGGTCGCGGAACCCCCAAATTTTTTGCCAGTGAGTGCGGAACCCTGAATATTTTTTATGCAACCACTTTTCAAATTTTAATAGCTGATATTAAATGAAACAAGTATTATTTTGATATTTCAGATTTTATTCCATTAATAAAAACTCAAAAAAAAGAAATTCGTAGAAATAATGAATGAAAATACAAAACAAAAACTAAAAAAATGAAAAAACTTTAATGTGCTTCTTTGATTCTTTGATTCTATGATTCTCTTAAAATTGGACGTTATGTTTGATAACTGAACTCGCATATCTGGTGTAGCATCAAGTTTGTTACGATAATTGGTCTTTGGTCTTTGTATTCTTTGTATTTTGGATATTCATCGAATACATCTGACCAAAATACTGTCAATGAAACTGTTCTAAATTTGGCTTATAATTGTGTATCCGATCTTAACTCAATCAAATTTTCATAATCCATGGAATTAAATCCTTTTGGTTTATCTTTTATTTTGGAAGAATTTTGTATTCAGTAATTATCTTTATTCTCCAGGTTTGGAAAGTAATCACTGAGTGTTTGCTGTAAGCTGGGCAGATGTGTTTTTATACCATCACGTATTTCCATATCCAAATCCACTCCCGATTCTTCGAGAAAATCACTAAGCGTCTGGAAGTTATTTTGCTCCACAGCTGAAATTCAATATTGTATTTTCCTTACAAAGGCAACCAATTTATCTTTTGCTTGCAATATGTTGACTTGTTTTTCTTGCAGAGCCAAACATAATTCGTTCAATTTTCCAAATATATCAGCAAGGTATGCAAGTGTAGATAGCCAAGTTATATTATTTAATCTGTCTGATAATTCAAATTTATGACCAATAAAAAACGCCAATGTTTCCGTTCGCAATTCAAATATTCGTACAAGAATTTTACCACGTGATAACCATCTAACTTCAGTATGAAGAAGTAAAGTGCTAAGAATACTACCCATATCTTTGCACAAGGCTTTGAAAATACGAGATTGCAATGGTTTACTTTAAATTAAATTAATAATCTTTACTGCTTCACCTAGAACAGATTTAAATGACACTGAAATCCTTTTTGTTACTAATGAATATCTGTGAAGAATACAATGAGTACTGTTACAATTTTTTGCAACATTTTTAATCCGTTCCATCATGCGTGTGTTAGGTGACAAAAGAAAAGCCGCGGATCTTATTCGTTTGATGGGTAGCCTGATATAGATGAAACACGCACGTGACGGAATTGCGTATGTGAATATTTTTTCTCCTTCGCTTGCAGTGACGACTAGAATTGCGAGTGGAGTCAGTCAATAGGAGTCAGGGGAAAGAGTCAGGCTGCAAATAACAATAACCATGGATAGTTTGGCAGTTAAATTTAGTTTTCAAAATACGGTGACAGTAAAAAATTTGATCATTTGGTAATTAATCATTCAATTTGATAGTTGACATCATTGATAATTGAATAAAAAATTAAAACATTAAAAATCATAATAATAAGTAGTTATGAAAATTATTATACAAGAATTTATATTTAAGAAGTTACATTATTTATATTACTATATTAAATGTTATTTATATTACAAAATTATTAAATATTATTTATATTACAAAAATGTGAATATATTAAAAACAATTCTTATTTTGTTTTAATGAAATAAAATTTGTCACACGGAACCCCTAAATTTTTTGGCGGAACCTCAGGGTTCCGCGGAACACACTTTGGGAATCGCTGAGTTAGGGTATCGATCGCAAGCAATTTGAGAACCTCTTAAAATCTTCTCGCATTAGTTACATTTTGCTCATCTTTTCCTTATGCGTTTTGGCGGAAAATGACTTCAAGCGAACAAAATTTATATAAACAGCTTGAACAAACGCTTGAAACGCTAGATTTTTGTTTAATAACAACTCACTGGAACGCTTAAAGAACCAAGAATCCCAAATCCGAAGCTATCATAACTGATAGCAATTGACATGTAATTCTGAAATTTTAACGTAATCTGAATTCTTAACTGAATCCATAAAAATCATTCCACAATGTGGAAATCATACTTGCAATGGGGCTTTTTAAACAAATAAAAGAAGAAATACATATTTAATTTGAAAGTGAAATATTATGGTGAGCTTTTTGGTGTGGAATATGAAATTATGTATTGGCTGAATATATTTAAGAAAAGCCTTAAAGTTCAAAGCTCCTCACTAGATGCCACTAGATTAGTTACTAGATTATTATTAGTACGCAAGTTGTTGATATAAGACGTATGCTGACGTATGTCGACGTATGGAAATGCGACATTCGCATTCAAATTATTTTACCGGGGTAAATTAACCGCGTTTTTCGCGATTTTGAGTCTAATTTCAGCGAACTAGCAGAGCTGATGTGTTAACTTGCTGTATAAAAATTCCAATAGAATTTTACATCTTATAAGCGTCGATGTACACGACTACTCTCGTACATTTAAAGTTGAAATATTTCAACTTATTGTTATATCAATTGTTAATTTTTTAAATGAAATTTATACAAACAGAAAATAAGAAGGAATATATCAAAAATAATTTATTAATGCCCGGTTAAGTATTGGTTAAGTATTTAAGAGTTTAAATGTCGTAATTTGTGTAAACTGCATTGAAAAAATGGCATTTTTCTCTTAGATTTTTGATGAGCTCTTATAAAGTATTTAATAATTAAAATTTGCCGATAATTATTTTACACATTAAATAATTTAATAATTTGATTCTACAATATGGGAGTTAATACTTTGAGATAGAAGTTTAGTAATGCAAAATGAATATTGATAGGATCTAAGAAATAAAGCAGAGATTACTTGCGGAAAGGCTTGCAGTGTTCAATAAATTGAAGGCGTTTTACTTCAAAGACAATTTTTGTAACAGTATTTCTAAAAACTTCGTTAGATTTTGTTTAGATTTCTAAAAATTACTCAGAAAGGAAACTGAAATTTATTACTAAAGCACGATTCCATTTTATCAGAAAATTTTACTGAAAAAACATTTTAGTCATCGTCAGTGGAACTGTAACACTTTGAACTTGTCCAAGTGATTGTTTTTGCTTATTTTTATTAAAATAAATAAATCCTGAAAAAATAGTAATATGAAAATATCGTTGAAGAGCAAAAAATTCAATTAAAAAAGGATGATAATAAAAAATAAGACAAGAAATTAAATCTCAATTCCTTTATTTCAAATTTTTAGTGATGAATAACTTTTACATGTCCTCCCAAATGTCCACCATGATATCCTCCATAACCACCAACAAATCCATGAGTGTATCCTCCATGAGTAAAATGATGTCCTCCAACTGGGAGTACGCTTAAAACTGGAGTTTGATGTGAGTGAACAAATCCTGTACTAGCTGGCAGAGTATAAAGTCCATTGAAAGGATAACCGCTAACATGATGTGCACCAACATGAACTGTACTCACATGATGGCCAGCAACATGAGGACCATTGGCAACACTTGAAATTAATCCTGGATTGCCAGGCTTTGCCTCAGAAACACCAACAGCGATGAGGACAGCGAGTACACTTACAAAAGTCTGTTTCAAAATAATTTAATTTAAAAATTTATATCAAACCTTACAGAAAATTTTTCGGAAGTCTTACCTTCATGTTTTCAGTAGAGAGTTTGATTCTTGGATGATGATGTATTCCCGGCTGGCATCGCTTTTATACAAATAATTTTGTGCAGGTACCATTAAAAATTTCACTAATGCATTAAATTTGATTATTGAGATAATAAATCGCTCAGGGACACATTTAAAACAATTTTTTGCCTAATTCTATCCTAAATTTTAAAGTAATTAAGTCCAGTGGTGGTTTTTATTGCGAAATGCATGCAAAGTTTTATTGGATCAGCTCGTTTAAAGTACTCGTACAAAAAGTTTGGAGCAAACAATTTTTGATATCTAAAAAATTAATTCAGTTTCTGGACATTTTTTACACCAAAACCAGTGAAAGATTAGAAAAAAAAGCATACTTCATAGTCATCTCTGGTTAAAAATTAATGAGCTGAGCAAATTTTATTATCAAATTTATTGGTTTAATGTGTTTTTTGTTATTGCGTTTTGAGGTTTAATAGATTTTTAAGTTCAGGTTTGTCGCTTTTGAACCTTTTTTCTTAAGCTCTAAACTCAAGAAGCTATTTTTAAAACAAAAATTTTTGACGTTTTGACCTGAATGTTAGTTTTTTTGTTAATTCAATCAACCCGGTGCGCTAAATATTTCAATAAATTTAACTAGTAACATACTTTAAAATATTTAGATACTTTTTCTTGACAATATTTTACAGGTAATTATTAAGGAATTACAGAAGAAAAGTGAAATTATTAGTTTTTAATTAAATGGTGACATGACGGCACATGTTTTTTGTTTCAACAAAAGAAGAATTCTGATAATTAATAATAATTAACGAAAGTATTAATAAATTTATAATAAAATGAAATTGATTAAAAACCTCCAAACTTCAAAATTTGTTGTTATAGCTTTTGATCATGTTATAAAAATTTAATAGTAATTTAATTTTAATTAAATAAAATCCTTGATGTAAGTTTCTTTTATAAAAAAATCAAATGAAAAACATCAAATATTATCCCTAAACAGAAAATAATTCAATCATATTTGTAAAATTTATCATCAATATTAATCCTGCATAGGATATGAACTTAATTCAATAACCAAAATAATTTGTTTTATTTCCTTTAGTTATATAACCAATCTCTAGGATATATATTTTGACATTTGCAAATATTATCATTTCTCAATACAATGAACAAGGAATTTTCATACATCAATCTCATACAATTCAATTGCATTTAATACAAAAATCATCGATTTACTGCGGTATTATTATCGCCTTCTTCTATCTCTTTAGAGGGTAATCACTTATCATCCAATATTCATAACAACAACAAAAACCTGACTTCCTTAAATGCTTTCCGTTGACAATCTTTGCATCCGAATTGAGAAATAAGCTTTGATGCATTCTAATAAAATTTAGTATGTTAAACGGCATAAGGCGTATATATTAATATATATATACATAGAACAAATTTATAAACGATTCAAATATTGAAATTGATTTTAAGGAATCCAGTTCATGTCTTGCATAAATTTTATATATACATTGTATATTTATACAGAAATTTAAGAACTAAAATCACTCAGATTCGATTTATAAAACCAAAGTTAAACATCAACCAAATATTTAAGTAAAAGCCCAATTTTTGTCACCAATTTGTAGAAATAGATACATAATTTTTGTGTAATTGTTAAAAACATATTTCATTTTAGTTTTTTTAATATTTTCTTGGTTTTATTTACTTACACCCAAAAAATCATAAAAAATTGCTACCGCATAGCTAAATTATAAATTATACAAGTATCAAAAATTTACAAAAAAAAAAAAGGATATCAAGCTCATTTTCAGGATTATAAAAAATTAAAAAGTTCATGCAGACAAAGACAATATCTCTATGCTACTATCATGAGAACACACTTGAATGCATCCATTACCCTTGCCATTTTGGAAATCAGGTACCAAAGAATAATTCAACCTCAGTAGCTAACAGTAATAAAAAAGAAATTTTAATTTTTTTTTTTATAGTATTCCTGAAAGGACTACGAAAAGTACCTTTAGATCTTAATTTATTGAAATTGCTTGCATTAATAAAATATTATTTTAGTAACACAAAGACAAAAAAGAATAAAACATTTAAATCCACTTTTTTTTTTATCTTGTATTAAAACCATCTGTGAATGAATTTGAAATTCCATAAAATATAAATAAATTTTAATGGTTTTAATATAAATTTTTAAATATCTAAAAAATAGAGAATATAATTTTAGGAAAAAACGTTATAGTTATCTTTATTGTCTAGTTACTTTTTAAAGGCTCTTGAATATTCTGAAACTTCACAAAATATATGACAAGTGGATTGCAAACACAAAGATAGTTAACCTGTAGACATTCAAGAGATAAAGTTTAGTTGAAAAGCAATTCAAGGGCTCTAAATTAAAGTTCAGAAAGAGAAAACTATTTTTTATCATTTTCAAGCATCAATTAAACTTCTTTTTGGTATAATAAAACTTTATTGTAATATATTGGGTTCATCACTTTTCAATATGTTGTAATAGACATTTGCTCAAGGTCGTGGCGAACCTCTTGGGAAAAAAGGTAATCAGGTTGTCGCCGATAAGAACCACTCCTTAAGTTCTACTGCTATAGCCGCGCTAGTAAGCTCGACACTTTATTAATCATGACGATGTTTTGCCCTCAGAGGTATGGAACCCTTCGAAAAACATATGATCCCGTAACAATGTCTCAATTTGTCGAAAAGTGAAAAATATCAATTTTTATATCAGTGAATATGAGAAATTACGTACTAACAAGATAGCATTGGGTATTTTTTTGATAATCTAAAGAAAAGTGCTGTTGAAATTCATTGATTAAAAAATATATGAGTATTGATTTCAATGCTTAAAAAGTGATGATTCGGACACTAAGAAGAAAGAGTGCCTTGGCCTAACAGAATGTTTTGAAAGTGCAAGATTAGAGGAATTCCTTCATAAAAGCCCATGCTGTATGCAATAAAAAGCTTATAGTATTCTGGAATATTGGTTAATCGACAATTGAAAGCCATTGGAATGATTCAAAAATATGAAATTAGGTGCCATATGAACTGAAACCGAGAGACGTTGAAAAATGATATTACATAACAAAAATGATGCTTCAACGCTACAAACAGGAGTCATTTAGGCATTATATGGCCACTTGTAATCAAAAATTGATATACTACGATAATTTAAAGCGCAAAATGTCTGAGTATACTTGCTTCGATTATAAAGATCAGTATTTGATGGAATCAAAAGGCTGTACTGTATTATGAACTGTTAAAAATGAGAATAAAGCCTGTACTTGGGAACGTTATGAAAGGCATAAAAGAAAAATTATTCAAAATGAGGCCAGAATATAAGACTCCACCCCTAATTACTTCTCATAATTATACAACAGGAAAACCCTAAGAACAAATTTCAGCTTGTTAAAAAAACCACAACTGAATAAAAAACTAAATATCATCTTTTACATTTCTGGTAATTTTGAATCAAATATAAAAAAAAAAACAAAATCTTTCACAGAGTCTTAAAGTTTTTCTATTTTTTTAGACTATTCAATAGACTATCCTTGATACTTAAAAATTACAGTAATATTACAAGTAATCTATTGTTAAAAAATCTACAAAATTATAAAGTAACTAAAAACAGATGTTTTGTCAATTATATTTGACAATAATCTATAGTGCTTAAGACTATTTCCATTTTTGTCAACTTAAATCCTTATAAATTTCTTTGGTACTTACAGAAAAATACTTGAAATTACAAAAGGAATATTGTTAGGAAATATTTCAATTATTATAACCAGAATTGAATTCGAATCTGCTATCTACAATTAATGTTATAAAAAAGTTTTATTTTTAGTTTTAAATTTAATAAATCTAAAGAAATTTACTAGATTTCAACTCAGAAAACCATGAAATTGTAAAATATTTTGAAATTTGTTGTACTCAGATGATATTTTATTGTGAAGATTTTTTAGGATATATGAAAGAATTTAAAATTTTTGAAACTGAATAATAATAAATTATGAGAATAGTTTTTGATGTTTGAAGTGGAAGTCAGTCTCGGTGAGAAGTTAGCGTGAGAATGAGAAAGTCCGATTTTGATATATTTACCATACACTGAAGTTTACACCACTAACATGAGCCTTTTAACTAAAATTTGGAAGTTTAAAACTTCTACATAATTTACAAAAATCAACAAAAAACATTAATCATGATCGTTAATAAAATTTATGGGTTTTTGGAAACACTTCTACCTTAAGACTAGAGCCTTTTAGAATTTATGAAAAGAAAGAAAAATCTCAAATATTAATTTTTCATTGGGAATCTTTGATCACTTGCATGGATCCGAAATGTCGTCTTTTTTTTCAAGTTGTACTCTACCTTTAAAATTTTTTTATTCACAAGTTCCTTAAAGAATTCTTATGACAACATGAAATCTTTTATCAGTCATAAAATTCACTAAGTTGAGTCCGCAATTTGGTATTAAAGTATTTAACCAATTAAAAAATTTACATCCAAAGTTTTATGTCCTTTAAAGACTTTACTTAAAACTTGTACACCCTTCAACATAAAAAATTTATTACAAAAAAAAAAAAAAACAAAACTGTATTTTCATATTCCAAAAAGGAATCCCTTAAAATTATTTAATTAAAATAAAAACTAAATGAACCATTCTCAAGATAACAAGTCATACTTTAGCTTCAATCAAATCCAAACAAAAACTAAGAATGACCAATTAAATGCTGAATAATAAAATTTTTTACATTTCTAAAACCTATTCACAAAAATCATGAACAATAATAATAAAAACAAAAAATTTAATTAATTTGTACTTTCTGATGCTGTTTATTCAAATACCTTTTTTGAAAATTGAAAACAATAAAAATAATATCAAAAAAAGGAATTTAGTACACTTTAAAAATGACCAAAAGTATTTAATAAGTTTCTTCGAAATAATAATCAAGGACTAAGCAAAAAAATTAACATAAAAAAAGCAAAAAACAATAATACTTTTGTTTGTGGTGTATCTAAATAAAATGAAATCAAAACACAAAAAAAAAAAATAAAGAAAAACACAAAATTGATGTTAGATAACAGCAGTCAAAATATACCAGAAAAAACTGTTTCAATCTGAATCCTTTTCCTTTTGTTGTTTTTTTTTTTTTGTTGTTTTTCGGTTTTGTTTTTTTTTTAGTTATTTTTGTGGTACAATATCGCGCCTAAGGAAGGATATTTTAGGTAAGAATGACCAAAATCCTTCCCTTTTTTTTGTTTTGGTCAGTTTTTTTGACGCGCAAGCAAGTTTTATCTAGGAAATAAATTTCTCTTTGTTTTTGTTTTTCTCCTGTAAAACTGACCATAAGAATTCTTTGAGCTCATTAGAGCAGAAATCTTTGTTTGTAGCTTAATTGGTTTCTTGAAAAGGTCAAAAAGTTCAATAACAACTAATCGCTCTTGATGGTAATTAAATTTCTTTTCTAAGGATTTTTTTTTTTCCTTTTTGCACATTACGTGTTAAAAGTTTTTCTTGATTTTTAATTGCCAACCTCTTAAGGAAACTATTTGAAAACAAACAAAAAAAATTTATTTTTTTATCTTCACTTTTATCAGAATGTGTGAAAGATTCAACAAGTGTTTCCCTTAACTATATAGGAATAGATAAATTTATAGCAAAAATTCTATTTAGGACTATTTTATTCTAGTACAAAAGAAAAAAGAACAAAAACAAATTTTATTTCTATTTATATTTTCACAATAGAAAAAAAAAGACTACAAAGAAATAAATTGCAAAACAAAAATTAATGATCCTTAAAACAAGACAAAACAAGGATATAATTTTAATCACATTCATTTACAGCTTAAGTTTAGATACTTGAATCTATGTATATGAAAATAAATTTTTTTATTCATATTCTTGTTTGTTTTTTATGCATTTTAAAATGCAATGGAACAGAAGCAAGCATAAACTTTAGTCAGTTGAAATTTCTATACATTTTTTTTTTTGGTTTTTTTAGTTTTGGTAGGACACATATAAGTTACTAAAAAAATTATAATGAGTATTTGGATTTTTGTTTTAGAAATAAGGTCATATTGTCCTGGATAAATAGAGTATTAAGAACTGAATATGTATTTAAAATTTTATAGAGCAAAAACAATTGACATTTGTTTTTATGAATGAAAAGGTATTGAAATAATACAACAAAAATATACAATTTGTTTATGTTTTTTATTGAAATTTTTAGGAATTTTAATTTATTTTGATTTATGCTGGAATACTTGATATCAATTTATATTGATTTTTAATTAATGTTTCTATGATTCGTATAAAATAACATTTTTAATAAACAAATACGAAAAAATTAAACTTGAATAAATACGCAATAGAATTAAGAAAAATAAAATTATAACCAATGTTACGGAAATATGATGAAAATTTTAACGATAATTATAAAACAATATTTCCTAATCGAATAACTTAAAGTTTGCCTTATTCGGAATGTTATGTTCCCTTTAATTGTTTAACAGTCGAATGGGACATCGTCTTTTTGTTTCAGATCATTATAAGAATTAGGTATTTTTAATCATTATTTTACTTATTTTAGAATTTTAGGAATTCGAAAAAAATCGATTTATTTTTTGAATATTTTCATAGTTAACCCCTTTAATGTTCCCGAGAAAATTTTTTGAAATTTATATAATTCTCAGAGTTACAGTTCATTTTGTGACGTGTCGACAAAACTGGTTGGCAGAAGGACTCACACTACCTCTAACTTTAAACGTGTTTTTCTCGAAACTACTTTTTTCGAAACGGTGTGCATAATATCTCAAATTCTACTTAACCGATTCACTTGGAACTTGGCACAGGGCTTCTATATATATATTATAGCATCGCACTACGAAAAGTTTTTTAACAAATTTTGTTTTTTATTTTTAAAAAATTCCGAAGACGAAAACATTTCTTAGTCATTTATAATAAATATAAAAACGAAAATTTACTACTGACTAAGAAAACTTGAAAATTATCATAAAGAGTAGAAAGAATTTTTCGAAACGTTTACAGTCTAAATTTGTGATTCATAGATAAAATTGCATATCTCACGATCATTTTGAAAAGTAGATTTTATTTATTATCAATTACCTGCTTTTAGGGTAAATAAATATTTGCATAATAATATTTCTTTGCTGCTTTATGACTAATTAAATTTAAAAATTTAAAAAATTATTTGAAATTTTTGTTTTGTTTTGTTTTCAGGGGTGACCAAAGATTTTAACTAAAAAAAATATTTTAATTATATTAAAATTTCTAACTTGCAATAATTTTGGTTTTTTTACTTTAAAAGTAAAAAATTTTTGAATACAAATTTTACAAAGTTATATAAGATAAATAGATAATCTGTATAGTTGGATATAGATAAAAAATTGCATGAGCTTTCTGAAAATTTTATACGATATATCAAAAGTTTTTAAGACTTTCATTTCACTTTTGACTAGTATTATGTAGAAAATTTTTGGTATAAAACTGTTATTTTATCCCTGAGACACATACAAAGTGTATGTTAGCTATTTATGGGTATCTTTTCATACAAATGTATCTAATCCATATTAACTACCCAGCGGTAAAAATCTTTTCCTTATATGACATGTGGAAACCAATTTGTCACTGACAAAATAAATTTATGCGTGCCACGCACTGATGACTATTTAAATGCAGGCCCAGGATAGTCACTTATCAATTAATTATCATTGTATACGACGAAATACGTATAAAAACATGTGTAAATTTTGTATACGCATTGCATGATGAAAGCCTAACACTTGTCACTCATCAAAAACTCTCAGAAATTGGACTACATGATCTAGTGGTTAAAATACCTAGGACCATCCTAGGAAACCCGGGTTCGATTCCCGGTGTGGTCACAATTTTTGTTTTTGTTTTTTTAAGTTATTTTTATTATTTTAAATTTTTTAAACTATAGAATTAATGAATTTTAATTTGAGTTATTTTCTAAATGTTAATGGGAAAGAATAAAAGCGAAAAAACTTTTCATATTGCATACAGTGTTATAAGTGTATCTTTTTCTTAGCTTATGCTAACAGTTCTAATAAATAATTAAAAGAGCTGTAATTCGTTTAATTTAAGAAGAGGTGTTTTCATAAAATCAAATTAAAAATGCACAAACAGCTGCTTTACTAAATGGCCTAACTTGGCTAAGTAGAATTACCAACATCGAAGAAATAGCCAGGTTTATATTACTCTATTGAAAATTAAAGAATTAATAGTTGGAAAGCTATCAACATTTTCCAAATTTTTTAGCGTAATTTAATGAGCCTTTTCCTTTTAATCCTTTATGAATTTATCATTTATTTTATAATAGCTTTCTTAATAATAATTGCACTAATTTTAGTGTAACAGCAGAAGCTCACTCGTGTAGCCTTTGTGCGACAATCTACGTAAATTAAGTAGATTTTATATTTTTTATTAGTTTTTTCCATAACAGCAATTCTTTTTAACAATAAAAACTACAAATGTATTTATAAATTTTGTTGACAACTTTTAAATCGATTCTTAATTTCAAGTTTTTTGAAATTTCATAAATTAAAAATTATACACCCTATTTTTTTGGTAGATAGCTGTTCACTTCAGTAGCCAACACTTAAGTTTTTTTTTTGTTTTTCAGTTTTATGTTTACTACTATCTTAATTAATATTAATTTATTAGTATATTTGATATATATTAACTTAACTAACTTATATTATTACGTATCCGTTTGCTGGAGGAGTTGGTCCATTGATCAATGCCTCTTAGCTCTGAAAAATTATGTTAGATCGTGTGGTTTTCTTCACAATATTCTTTTCTTAACAATATCGTATTACATTATGTGATATATAAGGGGCCACTTTAGGCCCTTTACAAGATAAATCGTTGCAATCAGAATTCGTCCATTAGTTGATTCAGAATTCGATAAAGGATTACAAACCATTGTAGAGAAAATTCCAGGAGAACTACAAATTCTTGTTAAAAATCATGTTGTATAGTTCTTATTGGGTAATTTCGAACCGATATTTTTGATATATTTTTGTTATCATAATTGTTTGATATCTTAAGATATCTTTTCGGAAGAAATTACCAAAGAAGAACTATACAACATGATTTTTTATTTCTCTAGAAATAACTCAAGAACAATTAGACAACAATGTGGTTTCAGAATTTAAAGCTTTCATTTTTTCTTCTTTTTTTTTGACTTTGGATTCGTCAGGAACTGAACCTGTAAACCTATGAACCTATCGTATAGTTCGAGCTCTTTATTTTTGTCTTCTGTGCCACTCACTGAAGTGTTGGTTTAGCTTGATATTTGGTTTAATTTTTTTTATTTTTTAATAAAAATACACTAAAGCAAATAAAATGATTTTAGGTAAAGTTTATTTTAGTAGATTTTTATTTTAATAGATTTTTAAAATATAATTATTTCTTTAATTTTGTATGTACATGAGGTAGATAATTCAGGCTCATATGCACTAATAAACGGTAAAGGCCGTTTCTTTGTCCCAGTAGAAAAAGTTAAAGACATAACGACAATTTTCTCGGGAAAAACATCAGTGAATTTTGTTAGAAAAGATGACGAAATTCAGACGTTATGGCTACTTTCTTCCGGAAAAACTCTTCGACAAATTCTTGCAAGAATTTGGCATTGATATTTTCTCCGTGAATTTCTCTTTGAAGCAATATAAATTGTTGTGAAATAAATTTTAAGGGCAAATTATAAAAAAAAAAAACCTTTTATTAAAATCTTTATTAATTTTTAATTAACAAATTAACAATAATAATACATATAAAAACTAAATAAAAATAATTATAATTCTAAGTTTTTCATATATTGTTATTAATATTTTAAGCTATTACTAATTTATTTAAATATATTAATAATATAATTAATATATTAATACACTTTAAATATACAGTTTAATATTTCTTTCGGATGAATTCTTGCGTGCTCTATGATGGAAAGGTGCATAAGTGAAAAATTCCCAGGTAGCGCATGTAGAAGGTCACCGTTATAGCTACTTTTTCATGGAGAAGGTAGCTATAATTGTTTTTATATGTAAAAACTTCATACAGACCTACACGCAATGTTTACAGTAATTTACATATATATATGCTTTTTTCATTTATTTTTGGCCTATAGGCACTATCTCTTAACTTTATTTCTATTGCAATATATCCGATAATGTACTTTTTACCATCTTACTAGTATATGTATGGCTTAACAAATTTTTTTTTTATGAACTTGGTCATAACAATAGCTTAAAAGCATTTCAGGATTTTGACATGATCATCATTTAAAAAGGAGATCAGCTGAGGTAGCTGAGTTTTACTGGTTTTTTTCTATAATTCGTATTTTGAAGATTTTTAAACGATAATTAAAATTAAATCTTTTTATTTTACATTGCTTGAAACATTCAAAATGAACTTTTGTTATTATTTTTTGTGATAATAATTAATTATATACGACCTGCATTATAAATTTAATATAAATTCCCTAATTCTATAATTTAAAAATTTAAAATAATAAAAAAAAACTTAAAAAAATAAAAACCAAAATTGTGACCACACCGGGAATCGAACCCGGGTTTCTTAGGATGGTCCTAGGTATCCTAACCACTAGATCATGTAGTCCAATTTCTAAGTTTCGTTTTTGCGGTGTTATTTAGTGAAGGAAGTTTGGTGGCTATATAAATGATGATTTCTACATAACTCTCTACTAGAAAAAAATCATTTTATTGAGTTCCTCTACATAGAATTCTTGCGTGTTTATGGTAAAAAAGATCATTAGTGATAAATGCATAAATATAATAAAGAGCAAAAAGATATTATAGCTATTCTTTCATGTTTAATTATGAGTGAAATATTATTTGGCAAAAAGTGCCGGTGGAGGGGTATGATTTTTGTTTTCCTTTCTTAAGTGTCTTAACCTACCAAGAAGCTTTAAATTCCCATTAGAATATTGTTTTCCGTATAGTTAACACAAGTATACTTTATGAATATGTAAATATACCTATTTTTAAACTTTTAAGATCACTTAAAAAAAGATCTTAAGTTCAGTTTTGGAAAATAAATTATTTTAAAGTTCTGGTAATACTAAAATTTGAAAAATTTAAGAGAATCTGTGAAACTAAAATAAGAGAGCCAAATATTTCACAAATCTAAGGGGGCTCTCTTTACTTATTTCTAAGGTATTTATTAAAAGAAATAACTTTTGGCGGGAAATATGTAGAAAATTCATAAATTATGAATTTCTTGAATTCTTTCAACTAATTTCATTTAAAATATTTAAAAAATAACCATTTCCCATGAATATTTAATTATACAGTATCATAAAATGTATTTTCTTTAAATTTTTAGTCAGCTAAAATCAAAAATATTGTTAAACATATTTTAGAATGGATAGGTCAGTTAACCGGTTTATCAAGATTCTGCGCACGGTTTGTATTTAAAATCTTAACCTTTTTATCATAAGAATTTGTTCCTTATCTTAACTTTTTAAAATATTATATAAACATTCATAAAAGTATACATCTTTTCCTATACATATATACAATATATATGTATATATATATATCCAATGCTGACAACCTGTACGAATTAATTTATTATTCAGTGGCAATTGGTATGAGAATTTCAAAAGCGATTCATGTTTTCAGTTTGTCGTTAACTCTGTAAGTGGTTGGACGTATGAAATTTTTTTCGAAAAAAATATTTTATAAAAGTTTCGTAAAACGAATTAGTGTTTTTCTATTAATAATTTGTATTTTTGAATTAAGTGTTTATTAATTGCTAATAAAAGCGTTTGATTGTTTACTTTAAAAAAGAAAGTAGAAACGTTTAAAATTAAAATATTTAAATAATTTTCTTTTTCGTTCAGTATTTACTATGAAGTAAATTCATAGTTTATTTACATAAATAAAAATATCATAAAATTCTGTTATAGCTTTTACTTAAAAAACAATTGTATTAAATTTAAAAAAAATATTAAAATTAAATTAATGTCAAAAATTAATTAATGAAGTTTAATAAATAAAATTAAGTATAATTTTCGACTTTTTGTTTAGGTAAATAATTTTTAATTGAAGTGATGTTCTTTTTGAGTTCCGGCATTAAAATTTAATGTTTTTGCAACAACAACCAAAAAACACCAACCTAAGTAAACTTTATAAAAAAATTAAGAAATATATAACTCTATTCTTGCTTTTGCTACCAAAAACAAATAAGGAATAAAAAAAAAAATAAACTAACAACGTTAAAAACATAAACACATAACAAAAAAAAAAGGTGAAATTCCCTTTAAGCACGTGACAAAAATTTTTGATTTTTGAAAAACTGGAATTACAAATCACATTAACAAATAGTGCCTAAACTTGGACAGAACAAAAAAAAGAAAAAGGTTTTTTTTTGAAAGGAACTTTTCCCTTTTTTTATATTCCGTGTTTACTTTAGTTTTTATACTGTGTATTCCCTTATTTTTTTATTTTATTTTTGTTTTCTTACATTTTTTCCTTTGATATTATTTTATTTCAAATGAAATGTTAATTAAATTTGGACACATTTGGAAGCCTGAATAGATTTCCTGAACGAGGTCAAAGCTTGTTGCTTATGTTTTAATATAAACATACACATATAGATACAAATAAATTAATATATATATATATAAACATACTTCATTAACTGAACAAGTTTTGCATTTTAATAACAAATAAAAAAAAAACTTGTTATTTTTGGGATTTAAAGTTCTTTAAAAATCAACAAATTCTTGTTGTAATTAAGTTAATTAAATTAATTGTTTTTAATAAGTTATATTAGCCGGAAGAAAAAATTTAACAACAACAAAAAAATAATTAAAATTAAAAATTTTTTTTTGTGTGGTATTAAATTAAAAAATTTTGCAAAATGAAATCATTAGCTGAACTTAATTATGCTGTTTGCTGTTTTATGGGTATGTATTAAATAAATAAATTAACTTAAATAGTAACAAAAAAATAACGACAACAACTATAATAAAATAATTAAAATAAACAAATATTCATTAAGATGAACAAAATAAATTCTTATCCAGAAAACAATTAATCATCATTAGAATAATTTCATTGCAATTGTGTTATTCATATTTAAAATTTTAGTTAATTTACAAATTCTCTTCTCTATTCTCTTTTCTTTTTGTTTCTTCTTTTCATTTATATAATTTACTCAATTTAAAATTTTCAAATAAAATTTGTGCATCCAATAGAATATATAAATAGAATATGAACTGTTAATCCTAACAATTAAAATACATGATATTTATATTTTATCCGTTATATTATTATTACTCTTGAAATTAAGCAATATATATATATATATTATATATTATTTAGCTCTATTACAACAACAATAATAAAACAAAATCGTTTCTTGTTCAACAAAGTGGGAATTTATTTATATGTGAGTGAGAATATATTCTTTGTAATAACTGCCGGGGAATCATATAAAATGATAGGCAAAAAGTTGTTTTAAAAACAATAGAATTTGTTATTGTTATACTTTTTGTTGTTGTTGTTAACCTATAACTATTTCAAGGCTGTATCAGCAATTTAAACCATGAAGTCACTTAAAGTTGAATATTTAATTATTTTTATTTTATTTATCTTTTTTTTTCTCATCTTTTTAATAATAATTTAAAATATGTTTTATTAATTGGCCAATTGAAATTCAAACCATTTAAATTAGGTTAATTTAATTAGTGTTAATAGCTTAAATTGTAATGATATTAATTTTGTTTATTTGTACATACACACACATATATATATATATATATATATAGATATATGTTTTTTTCTTTTGTTTTCTTAATTTTATTAGAATCATAAACAATATTATGTAGTATATTTTCCAATTAAATTGTATATTAAATAAATTATTTAAGTTTGAGCACGTGTTAATTAAATATAACCTTCAGACAAAATTCATATTATATATTTATGTGTTTATGTACAAAATTAACAATATGCCTATAAGAATTTTATTATCATAGTATGCCAAATTGTTAGTTATTTAATTATCAAATCCTGAAATTATATTAATTCTCTTATCAAAATAATTTCTATTAAAAAGGGGAAGCTTAATTTTTCTAAAAAAATCTTGTAATCAAAGTTTTGTATTATAAATATCTAAATTACAGATAAAGATTAGATAGATTAACGATCTTTTAATTTTTGTTTATTATAAACAAGGCAAATATATAATCTGTGAAAATTTCAACTTGAAAATGAATTTATTTTTACTTTGTGACTACAAACAAATATTTAGAGAACAATTTAAAGGGGCACAAATAGTGTGACCATTTTAAAAAAAGGATGATTTTTGTGAATATTTTTTTTACAAAAAAAAAGTATTGCACTGAATGTTTCAAAATTTGGCAGATATATTTTTGCATAAATTGAAAATACAATGTAATATTTTTAATAAGAAAAATGGTTTTTCAGCAAGTTATCCACCATCTCCTGAGTCTTCAAAAGAAAAAAAAAAAAACTTTCTCCCACTGCTACAGTGATTCTGTCCTTCAGAGTGCGCGAAATAAAAAAAAACCAAAAAGATCGTTAAACTAGAAAATATTCTCCATTCAATGAACTAGGATTTTGCAAAGTGATTAAAATGCCACAAAATGATACATTTTAGAAGAAAAAAGGTGAAATTTTGCTAAAATAAAATCTAAATTGTTTTTGGCCTGGCAAAATTATATTTTTCATCCAATAATAAAACTATCAGTTCACTGTTTGGAGAAACAAGTACAAAATATGCTAAAACAAGAATTAAAATTGATCGGATGATTTTTTATCGAGTTACAGCTGCAACAAACTTGCAAAATGCAGTTCTGTGAAAAACCCCTTTAAAAACAAGTAGCATGACTTTCCAACAGAGGTGCAGCTGCTCTTTAAAAGGATCTAACTCAAGAACTATTTGAAATTTTCACTTGAAGGGAAAATTCGTGTGAAAAATATATTCATAGGATACTCTTTTAATAGTATTATAATTTGTTCTAGACACAAAGATACAAAGAGAACAATGTGCTTTTAATATGCTTTACATATACAAAAAAATAATAACTTCCTAAAATTACAAAATATGTTTAAATTTACATTTCTCAATAACAAAAAATTAGCGAAATTCATAATTATTAATAACGAAATTTTATTCACTGTCAGCTTTAGAGAAAATAAATGCATACAGTTATAACACCTTTTTTCGCTTAAATTATTATCTTTTCCTTTACAAATACAAAAACTTCTTGTTTGTTTTTTATTATTGTTAATTTTTGGTGTTTTTTATTAGTAATAGTTTTCTTTTATAATAATAATAGTTTCATTTTATTAATTTGTTTTTTTATTCCATTATCTTAATTTTCTTTTTTTTCCAACAACAAAACACACATGAAATGAATAGCTCCAAATAAAATCATACAAACACAAACAATCATTCTCTCTGATCTTATTCGCTTTGAATTGAACTAGATCCTGAAAATATTGCGTAAAAAAACCAATTTTTGATCGTGTAAAACATAATTTTGCTTGAAAATCTTAAAATGATTCAAGCATTTTAGGTCTATTGTTATCTATATTTTACGTTACGCCATTAGCGTGAAAATTAACCTAGACAAAAATTTTAAGTGCATTTTACTCAAGACTACATTTTGAAAATTATTTACTCATTTTACAAATATTATAATGCATCCTTACAAAATAATGGCTGCTGAATAATTATATATACCATGTATTAAAGGTATTAAGTCTACCTGAACGGAAGTAAGGTAGATTTAACATACCAATTAACATACCAACGGTTGTCAATATAAACAAGGGGAAGAGGATTTCATTTTCAAAAAGTTTGACCTTGTCTAATTATTCGCCTTAAGGGAATAAAATATGAATATAACATATCTGACCGGAATTATTTGGGACATAATTTCAAAACTTTGTCTCCTGTGGTCACTTAAAATAAAGAAATATGATCAAAATCAAAATTTATTTGAATTCTTTGAAATACTTAAATACTTAATGGATATAACAAGGATATAACAAAAATTTAAAGCTGAAAAAATTAAAATAAAATTACCTAACATTTTAGGATAACTAATACTTAACCAAATAGTACTATAAAATAAATTTGTTTTAATTATAGATCCCGTTTAAGTTAAAAGGGTATTATTTTAACAGTCCTCAGAGTATTTAAAGATTTTTCTTAGCTAATTATCTGGGTGTTAAGGCAGTTAAATTAGATCAAAGGATACTAAATTTATTTGCAATGTTTTTACTTTAATGTTTTTCTTTATTTTTTTTTTATGTTGTTGTTCTTTTCAATTGTAACAACAAAATAAATAAATATAAATTAAAATAAGGATAAATTTTAAAAGACAGAAATGAATTCAAATGCAACGATAGCTGGATAGCTCATTAAAAAAATAAAGTTTTCTAGGTATGTCCTGGTCAAAGTTTTCATTTTGGGAATTGAAGTAAATTAGTATCTATTGCTACTACTATACTGGGTTAAGAGAAAAAGGATTCTAATTTTTGCAAGTATATATATGAAAAGAAATAAAAATACTTCTTCTATTGGATTAGCTTTGTTTATCCTTAATGAGGTACCAAAATTTAAAAGATTAAATCCTCACGGAAATGAATTTTGAGAGAAAGATAAATATTATAATTTTTCTGTTAAATGGAAGTTTTGTTATAATACTTCCCTTTTTTAATTATATCTTTTTTTTTCTTCTCTTTTTTTTTTACTAAAGTGCAAAAAGTTTTGAATTACTTTTCTGCTGGATGGCTGTCTTTTCGAGGGTGTTTTTTTTTCTTAATAAAAACAAAATTTTTAAGGATTTTAAATTGCAAAAAAAAAAAAAAAATATATAGCCTCTAATTTAAAATATCTTATTTACTTGTGGGGACATATTAAAGGATTTTTATCATTGAGGGATAAATATTTAAGGGATATTTAATATTATTGTAAACAACATAGAAGAGCAGCTGCTCTTTAAAAGGATGTAACACAGAAACTACACCTAAGATTTTCACTTATCAAAAAATTCATTTAAAAAAAATCGAAATTTTAAAAATTTCACACGATTTGTACCCCGTATATAAACTTTTTTTTAACCCTTTGCACTCGTATGCACTTTATATGCGATATATGTTTTAACGTTGCGTTTTACGGGTGTACAGGGTTAATAATTTGTGTATTGATTTCTACGTCTCATGCACCAGGTGGTGATTTACTGAAATGGCATTAGGTCTACTATGAAAAATTTTTTAAAGAAAATTTCCTTTAATTTATCTCTGATTCTATGCAAAGGCATAATCATTAATCTTTAATTTGAAGTAAACCTAAAATGATCAAAAACAAAAAAAAAAACCATTCTGATAAAATATTTTATCTTTTTGCCATCGATAAGCAGTCGACATGTGCTGTTTGTAAATTAAATTTGCTTTTAAATGTTTTTTTGTCTACATTTATATTTTAATTTTATATAATTTTTTAATCCAAATTCTGAACTTCGACTATAAAGGAAGAAAGAGAGAGTGAAAGAAAGAGAAAGGCTTTAACATAAAGAAACAAAATAAATAAATTAAAATGTTTTAGAAACATATTTTCATTTCTTAAACATTTTAAATAAAAACAAAATTTCGAAATAAAAAATGTACCTATTTTAGTATCATTTTACTTAAATTTTAATCTAATAACCATAAAACTGAATTTACAGAAAAAAAAAAGTTTTCATGGCAAAAATATTTTTAACCAGTTAACTGTTTGAACCTCATTAGAAAATAAGTTTTTAAATTGTGTAGCAAAAATTTATCGATGACAAGTATACGTCATACCTTAATCAAAAAGTTCCCGGAATAGTGATACTCCTACCAAAGTTTGGCGTTATTTCATTATCAGTTGTTAAAGTTACGTCGAGTTGAGTACATGTGCCTCTGAGCGTGTTGATGAGTTTTGAGAATTTTTGCCAACATTATCCACTAGTTTTTGTCCAAAAACAATGCGAATACCATCCAACAACAACCAAATTCATCTGAATTGACCCTTTTGTGACTTTTTCCTGTTCAATCGAATCGAAAAACTACTGAAGGAAACATGTTTCAGCTGCCGAAAGGGGAGATAATGGAAAAATCGAAGATGGCCCTAAACATTGAGTTTAAAATATGTTTCGAGGAATGAAGTTGGTACAAGTGCGTTGAAGTCGAAGGGAAGAATCACCAGAGGTTCCTGAACCTGTTTGAAAACCTTTTCGCTTCTCTTTGTATATAATAATATATATATAATACCCCAATGTAAACACTGCTTTTTATATATGCTCCTAAAACTACTATGAAAAGGTTTCGGTCTAAAGAAGCATTTTAAGTAAAGAAACTCAGCACTTTTATCCTGAAATTTTTGCATTTTTAATTTATTTCGTTAATTTGCACTGTTTGAAAAGCCTATTATTAAATTTAAATGCAAAATTTTTAATGAAGGTTATAAGTTTTCATATTTAAAAAGTATTAATTTTAAAACTGCCCTGAAAACAGTAAGAATTCTGATATAAACGTTATATAATTAGTGATTTACCATCGAAAAAGATGGGAGAACCTGAACCGTTTTTACTAAAGTTTTAATTTCACCCTACTGGTAAGGATTTAGTTACTAAAAATTATAAATTTCTTTTAGGTATACAACGTCAGAAAATTTTTATCGTAAAGTTTTTAAAATTGAAATTTTTTAAAACTTTCTATTTTTTTAAAAGAAAATTTGACTTATTAGAAGCATAGAAGGTAAATTAATACTTTTTAAATCTTAAGATTGTAGAACAAGTTGCACTTATAGTTGTACATTGTTTGTAGCCAGAATAATAGAACAATTAAGTATATAGCAAGTTCAGCAAGGTAAAAATATTTTATATTTTATCTTTTACAATGCTCACATTTTAGACGAGGAAAGAACTTACAGAGTTGATTTATGGTTCCTCTTTAAGAGTAATTGCGCTGTAGCTTTGATATTTTTGTAGTATACTAAACAGTGCTATATATATACTATTTTAAAGATATCAAAAACATTGAAAACAAAGAACAATAAAACCCGCCAAGAATAAAACAATCAGTACAAACGACTATCTAATTTTTTGACTGGCCAAAAAACCAATCTTTTACCATCTCAAATGTAATAAAAGATAAATTAAAATGCTTATACGGTGATCAAATTTTGTTACTATTCATTAGAAGAAGATAATCTGACTGAGAGGATTACAAGGCTACCATAACCCAAAGGAGACCTTTAGCCTTTCATCATATATAACCCAATTTGCGCAAACCGCTTAATTTTTGTAAATGATTCTGATGGAGTAATGAACCAAAGTTATAGAGTGATGGCAAAAGATATGAATAGTGAAATTCTTGGTATGCGTTAAAAACCATTAATTATAGTGGTAGCAGCTTCATGGCTTGGGTTATTTTTATAACGCTAATTGCACGATATATCAGAGTTTTTTTTAGAAATTTCCTAGGGCCATACTCTTATGATAATAAACAGTAGCGTAGACAAAGGTAGAATCACAGTGATCATTATTTCCTCAGCTACTACTATTTTAGTGCTAATTGAAGAGAAAAGTCTAAGACGTCTAATGGATCATTTATATTAAAGTGTTCTTTTCCGGTACTGCACTTTCCAACGGTTTCTAAGTCTTATGCTTCTTTTGGAAGAAATAATTCCTTTCAAATATTCTTAGAAGAAAAAGATAGCTTCCTGACTGGAAAAATTTACTTTTCACACGCTTTGGTGTGAATTGTTCTTATGAAAGTTGAAAGTGTCCATAAATCAATCTTTTCCATAATTATATCTCATATACGTTCTTTTTATTAAATAATTTCCTTAATTATAACATGCTAAAGGAAATTATGATGTTTAATAAAAGCTCTAAACGTCTTTAACTCCTTTCCGTGTCATTTAACTCGACAAAACTCAGGCCTAAGTAGTAGTCAGTCATCAAAGCACGCTAAACAAAGAAGACTGATTATCTGGAATAGCATCCAACTAACTAATCAACTAACATTCAATAATGATCATAACTGGTAAAAAATCATGTTTATGTTTAGTCCAACTATTAGATTCATGTTTGGGCCAAAATTTTCATCACAAGTCAGACTGGTTAAAGAGAAAGAGGTTCAATTCAAATATTCTATTTTTCTGGCCACATAACGATATATTTTAGCTATCTAGAATTTTGGCTACCATCAAATTATCCCAACGCACAATATAAAATTTACACTTTTAAAATGTTATACAATTTTTTGGAATTGGTTTTCAAGTCAAACATAAAAATGAATTGCTAAATGTATTTTTTTTTGTTTTTTCTTTTTATTTAACAAAAAAATTTCATTTAAAATTTTATCCTTGAGAAAATTTCAAGAATATTTTGTAATTACATGATGAAACTTTTATGTAATTTACATTTTCTACTTAAAAAAAATTATTGTAAATGATACAATTGTGTACTATTAGGCTGAAGTTTTAGATAATTTTCTTTCATCCTTTATGATGTAAGAAAATAACCATTAAATAGAATTCTAATCCTTAATATGCATAACTTATGATGCAATTTTGTTATTTTCCATGTTATTAAGAAACAAATTATCCACTTTAAATTAATTATGCATATATACATATATATATATCTTAAAGATGCTAAGATACCAGATTTCCACTTGCATTTTTTTGTAGATATTTAATTATATCAAATGTTACTCTTGGTTGCAATCACCTAATAAAATGATAAAAGTAAGAAAATCGCATAGGAGATAATTTTTGTAATAAGATATTCTTTATATGGTATCTCAAATTTCTCATGGGAGATATTCTAACTAATAAGAAAATCTCATGAAATTCTCTTGATAAAATTTATAAATTCTGACCCCCATAATCTTGTTATTTTTCATTATTCTCTAATATGTAATTGAGGTTAAGTACATCATATTTTATGAATATTTAAAATAGTTTCATCGTGTTTCGTTTTGTAAATGATATCAAAAGTTTGATGGTATTTGTAAAATGAAAATTAAATATTTTTCTTTTAAGCTGAAATCTCAGGTACATCTTTTGAAAAAAAAAAAAAGGAATTTTAAATTTGATATTAAATATTCATTTAAATTTTGAGATTTTTAAAATTTCTACTTCTCTTTTTTTTATATTTTTTTATAGTCATGCTTTGATTTTTCACATTCATATATGTAATATGAATGTGTAAATAATGTAAAACGCAACTTTTAAAATATTTTTATTTATGTTCAGAATGTATGATAGATTCTTATAAATAATTCTTTTAGCTTTTTATATGGGGAAGTAAATATAAAGAAATTAGTTTTTGAATGCCATTATTTTAAATAAAATATTGCTATTAAGGTGGGAGAATGGCTGAATAAGGTTTAAAATTTTCTTCTTGATTTTTCTTTTTTTTTTTGTCATTTATAATACATAGCATTCCAAAAATATTGTGTCAAAATTTTAAGTTGATCGGAGAAAAATTAAAAGTTCCCGGAATTTATTAAAAACATTTACAATATCAATTTATTGTTAGAAATCCATATTTTCCCCTTCAAAGTATTCCTTGAACCCACTTATGCCAACGCTTAAACCAATCCTTAAAATATTTTATAAAGTCGATGTTAGGTATCTCTATTAGAGCCATCTTTGATTTTTCTATTATCTCCACTCGGGTGCTGAAATACGTACTTCTCAGTGGCCTTTAGGTTCTATTATACAGGAAGAAGTCACAAGGGGTCAAATCAGATGAATTTGGTTGCTGTTAGATGGTATTCGTGTTGTTTTTAGCTAGAAAACCGTGATTACTTATAGCTTAAATTCTTAAAAATTGTGAACACGCTCAGAGGCACATGTACTCAACTTGACGTAACTTAAACAACTGATGATGTAATGATGTCAAGCTTTGGTTTGGAATATCAATGACAATTGAACAATATAACAAAAAAAAATTGACAGCCGAGTGCTAAGAGCGCCACATATTCATTCCGGGAACTTTTTGATCAAGGTAGTATTAGTATTTAAGTGTTCGTTTGTGAATTTTATTATACTTGGGGCTTCCCTGCAAACAGTTTGTCGGAGTATCGTTCCCCGCGATACAAAGCGCGAAGTATTAGAAAAGTACAAAGTATTCCAAAGAGTAAGAAGAACCCAGCGGTGAATTCATCCTTCATACTAATGTATGAAGTTTTGATCACGAAATATACTAAAGAAAATTTCTGTTCAACTCTCAAAATTCATGCAACAAATATAAGTCCTAAGATCTCTGCTCTTTGACATTGTTAGTGTAGTATTTTGTTTGCCTAAGTCCCGAGTGCTTGTTTTAAATTTTGTTTTAATGTGTAAAAAATTGGAATAGTTTATTTGTAATTAAATAATTTATATGTAATTTATGTGTTTAAGAAAAACAATTATATTTTTTATATAAAAAAATATTCATTTTCTTTCCCCTAATATAATTCATTTTCAGTAAGTGTGACAGAGAGACAAAATATATACAACCCCTGTTCACCAGCAAGGAGGAATTAGGTAACCTAAATTCAACCTTGCTTCGAACTTTATAAAACGCTACTGTTTTGACAGTTGCAGAACTAGGTAACCTAAATTCTGAATTGTTAATTTTGATGATTTAACTATAACAACTTTTAATCAAATTCACAAAACAATAACAAAATTTATTTTTGTCATTTTCTTGCTTTATATAGCTGCCTTTCAAAGGCAACTTAGTTTCAAAGCTTACATGTTTAAAATTTATATTTCAAAACTACTTAAATTAAATAAAACATATTTATAAATTTTTTAAATTATGTTAATTGTATTAAAAACCCTTAAGAAGTCATGAAGTCACATGACATATCTATCATGGATTTGCTATAACACCTATACATTTAAAGATATCGCCGTTTGTATCGTTTGTCGGATCCGAAAATGGACTAACGTTTTTATCGCGTGCGAATCCAACCGCGATACATTTCTGGATCCGATTTCGGATGATTTGTTCACTGTTCAAACAAAAAAAATACTTGATTAATAAATTCTCGCCGATACTCGTAAATTGTAGTTCACAGCATTCCTATTTTTACTTCATCTGATGGCTGTCTCATGTATAGAATGTGTATATGTTCTGTTATTGCTAGATGCCTGGGAGAGCGTGTAAAACTTTTAAAATCTGAGGAGGGTACAAAAGGTAGGGGAAATAGATAAACAAAAAGAACAAGTTAATGGGATATGAATATAAGGTATACTAGTCTACACTCTGATTTTCTAGCACTAAGAAGAAAAAAGATTTGGTTCAAGTTTGCAACTTATACTTCTGTATGATAAAAAAACAAAAAATAAATAAAAATAAGCTAGCACTGATTGAAGTTGAAAAATTCTCAATTTAAAATTCTTAGAATTAAAGGAATCTCAAGCCAAAACCCTGAGGTGTTGATTCGGAAACGTCAACAGGTCACAGTAGAAAAATTACAGCAAGTGCCATATGCTATTTATTTAAAATTGACGGGATATATGTGAAATGTAAATTTCAGTTCACACGATCAAGTTTATCATTTCTTGTTTGTACAGCAATAATTCCTCTTGATTAATTCAATAATTGGAATTATTAGTACAGAAATATAGTACTTTACATATAGTGCGTTTTCATTGAACCTAGTTTTTAGTATTTAGTACTATTTGTTAGAATTTGTATGGGAGGAAATCTCTAGTCTTTTTCTCAAAAGAACTAATCTAAATCTAGTTCTTATGTTTAGTTCTTTGCTCAAGTACTAGACAAACTCATGGTATAACTCCTCAAGTTATAATGTCAAATTTATACTATCAAGACGGGTTGGAATTATAAGAATTTTGATTTGGCGGCACTAATTAAAATGTTAAAACTACACAAATAAATAAATATTTTCCAAGAAGAACTGCTGCAATATAATAAAAGTAAAACTCTAAGTTTCTACTGTGGCTCCGAACAGTAGGTCAAAAGCTAAAATAATCTACTAAATAGCTTTTTAGCTGTTTTTTAAAAGTAGTTTTTTTAAAAATTAACTAAAAAGAAAACTCTTATACCCAACTTGAAAGTAAATTAAATAAAAAATCTTCATGAAATTCAAGACTCTTACTTAATAAAATTATACTTGAAATAGTTTTTCAAATCTCGTCCCATTAAAATAAAAACTTTTGCATGCTTCGCTTAAAAAAATATTCTATTTTGTTTTTAGCACATCTTTAGACTTAATAAAAGAAGGTCAACCACTAAACATAAGACGTCAGCATATTTTTCTATTTATTTTAGTTTGTTTTGTTTTGTTTTGTTTTTTTTCAAAGTTTAACAAAACTCAATTAAGACATTTTTCTTTAATTTCTAGCGATTGTTGTTGTTATAGTTGTTGTTTGACATCATTTTATTTAAAGTCAAAAAGACTGGGAAAGTGCCAAAAAGGAAAACATAGAAAACTAAAAGAAAGAAAATAATTATTTTGTCTAAAAATAAAATTTTGCTAATTTAGTTACAGATACTTCTTTGACTTAAGACATTTTTAAGTCATCATTTCCTTGTTTTGTGTAATTTTTGTTTTTGTTATGCTGGATTTAAATATGAATTGCTAAATTTTATAAGTATTAATTACTTGCTGGTTTTTTTTATAATAGTCCAAAAAACAAAAAAACAAAACAGAGTATTAAAATTGCAATATGTCTATCTGCTTGTCATCATTTTTTGGTTCATTTGCTTTTCTGTGTTTCTTTTTTTCCTTTTTGTTTTAATTTAATTAAAAATTTCGTCCAATATTAATTAAGATATTTAAGCTATGACCATGGATGGGAACTTTTCATGAAGCTATTGTAGCTACAGATTTTAATCCCTTTTTTTAAATGGATTTTAAATGATTTTAATTAAAAATTAAATGACGTGTTATTACCAGATTTTTTCATTAAACAATTGTGTGTTTATTTTGTGTGAATTTTTATGTAATTAAAAACAATGCCTTGTAGTCTACGTGTTGGATAAAGATACTAAAAGACAAATTTTTTTGTTATTAATTTCAGTTAAGTATTTAAATTTTTAGCGATAATTTATAAAATTAACAAGAAATGTTGTCAATTTTTGTGTAAAGAATAAAATCAAAAGTAAATTGTGAAAAATAATTTTTGATTTAAATCACTGGGCTTAGCATAAGAAAATTCTTTCGAGTTTTTTCGAAGACCTCAAAAAAAAAAAAAAAAAAATTGGCAGAAACTCCAAAGGAAATTCTTTGGACTTTGGTAAGAATTTTTCTTAAAATTATTTAAGAAAATCTTTTGAATTCTTAGGGCATTCCTTTGGAATGCCTCCAAAAAATGCCTTAAGCGGATATTCTGGTTTAGACCCTGTCCAGCAAATGTGTGGAATCGATAAGTTCTCGTTTAAGGGCAGCTCATGGAGTTGCCTTCATAAGGAACACAGCCTTAGGTGTCTTAACTTGTTTTCCTTGCTTAACTCTAAAACTTTACAAGCCAAAGAGTGAGGTGTTTGGATTGATCTTCCTGTTGTCATCTCTATTTAAGTCACTGGTTTAAAAGTTCGAAGTATTCCGATCAATATCTACATTGGAAAAGAAAAAACCTTTAACTGTAACTATAATATTGCTTTATTGAACCGATTAACGTATAAAATAATTGCATACTTAAAAGAGAAATGTGATATTTAAGCAAGACAAATGTACTTGTTTTATAAGCTATTGAAAACGAAAACAAAATAAAATTCATTGGGCTCCAATTGATTCTTTTGATTTTATTAAATCCGGCCCCAAAGATCTATTGGATTTTTGCAGATTTTAAAAAAATACTTAAATGAAGAAATTATCACCAAAACTGATTGTTATTATGTATAATTATAGACAAATATAGCAGAATTATATTACTGTATATTATCCCTAAAGAATAAACTTAGAGGTAAAAATAAGAACAGATTTCTTATGTGTTCTTTTCGGTACTTGTTGACATATATATTAATATTGTTAGGCTACGACTTTCACTGACGCTTAAGGCAGCAGTTAAACATTAATAAGGCCATAGTTAATTTAATGCTTTCAAACAATAATGATAAAAGTGATAAATTCGATAACAGGCACTATTTTAAATTTTGTTTTTATTATGAATAAAAAAATGACTTATGTCAACAAAAAATTGAAATTTGCTTATTAGATTCAAAAATTCTTAAATCTTTGCCATTAAATTTGTTTCTAGTATGGCCATTTTGGTATAAAGTCGACATTAAAATTGATGCATTAAGTTAATTAATCCTTCACAATAAACATTAGTGAAGATGTAGTATTACAATTATAAAAACAACTCTTAAACTTTGAAAACAATCATCTAGAAATTATATTAGAACAAAAGAAATTATATTTAACACTTATCCTTCAGTTAGAATTCACAAATAATTAAAAAGAAAAGTAAAATATTATTCATAATGGCCTTAGAATCATAACCTCCTTTTGTTACATGGTTTAAGTATAAAACTTTTAATTTTTAAATCTTTTTAATACTAAATAAATATCAAAATTATGAACTTTTTTTTTTGTCTAATAAAAGAAAAGCAAATGTGAAAAAATTACACACTTGAATCCTTGATAAATCAAAGATGAGAACTCTTTGTTAAGGATATTTTTTTTATGTTGTAACAGAACAAAGCACTAACCTACAAGTACAATAAGTATGATGATTTCATTATACAGTTGAGTATTTATAAGTATCCTCTTATACTTAGAAAATTATAAAATCCTTTATATGAAATTTAAATAGACAAACAAGAAAATTGTTGAACATTGTTAAACATTTCGTATATTTTAAGTATTGTTCATTTGTTTTCAAAAATAATTGCAATTAGTGCTGACATTTATTATCTATCAAAACTAAAACGAAGGAAAACCTAATTTTAAATTTAATGACAAATTTTGATGCTTTAACAATCATTCTTTTACTAATTCCAAAGGATTAATATACATATTTTACTCAAATATTATTTATGTTAATCATCAAGGATTCGTAATATCTATTCCTTAGGCTGTTTATATGTTCCGTCATCTACAGAACATATTTTATTAAAAATTATAACAAATAATGTCATCCTTAAAACCTCTAAATAAAATTGATGATACTGGAAATTTATTACACGAAAGAAAAATCAGTGGCACAATCACCCTGTAAAAATTTACTATCAGTGTTTTTTTTATATTAGCTTAAAATATTTTAATTGTTTGATTTCATGACTTCAATTTAATTATTTAAGCATGAAAATCCAATAAAAGTAAAAAAAAATTTTAAAATAAAACAAAAAATCTTCTGTATAAATTTAGGGACGGTAAAAATATTCCATTATCAGAACTACTAAATATTTTGCCATTATTAGAAGTGTAAAGGTGATATTTTATATCTTTTCCAGTAGTAAATATTTTAATATTTCCCTTTCACCTGTTTTTAATAATTAAACATTGGTTTATTGATTTCTATTAAAAAAGAAAACTCAATTTTATGATTTCAAACAGATTTTATAATTCAATATACTTTCCCGGAATTTTATTTTTAGTAATTTTCTTTAATTATGGATTTTATCCCTAATACCCATTCTCCACCGAAGCTTATACTCATTATTACAATACAACGACGGAAATTTTGTATGGAGAATCCGGTGGAGAATGGGTATAAGATTAATAATCTGGAAGACTGTTGAAATAGACTTTCATGGCTGGTATTATCAGTTTGTTAAATAAAAATTTTTTATCACGCATGAAAGTTTTGATATATGAGAAGTCAAATAAACATAAATCTAACAAATAGGATTAATTTTGCAATAATTCGTAATTTAATTTACTGATTTTTGAGATAGCTTGTTTACTTATTAAAAATATGTGGCAGAGTAGTGAAAAATGTATTTTTTCTTCTGTGAATTTTGTGAATTTTTTTTGTCTAAAGTTATTTTGAACTTTGGTGAAGAAAATCCACCAAAAAAATTTCTTTTTTAATTCAAAAAAATAAAAGAGAAAGCAATTGTCGGGTTTTTGGAGCCTAACTTGCTTCAACTACACAAATCCTTAATCTCTTGTCAAGCTAATGATATTCATTCCAAGTCTCATCCATCATAAAATCATGCTTTAAATTCTTTTTTTGATAATTTTTAAAATGATTTCAATGTTGCTGAGGAACTCAAATTGGAATTAATTTTTGCTTTGCTTCCAAAAAATGTGGTACCCATTTTGTACACTATTTCTTTAAGCCTCTTGCGACCTAGAAATCATCTGCTATACTCGATGGCCACATCTTTCGGTATCGGCAGAACATTTTCTCTTGATTTTATTGATTCCAATATGTCATTTAATCATTTCTTAGAAGCGTTCTTTGTTGAGACCACATCCAAACGTATTATGGAAATAAAATCAAGACGATCGTTAACTGTTTTATATCAAATCTTAAAAGCATTCTTTGTTTAATTTAAAGCATTCTTTTTCAAATTATAGTTAAAATGATAAAAGAACGGATTTATTGTATAAGTGTACAGATCGTAATGTTGAGTTTTGTATAGATCCTTGCTTTAAAATATATAAAACGGAATTTTAATTAATAGTTTTTGCTAAGTCTTCCTTGTTTCCACGCATTTTTCATTGGAATTATATAAACATGAACGTGTGGATTTAAAGCGTTGTAACTACAATAAAACTTTATTAAATCAATTATATTTCTTATAAAATATTCTATAACAGTATTTATTCTTTACCGGTGTGATATGCTGTAAAATATTCACTTTTATGCAATCGAATCTGATAAAAACGACAAATATATCTAGTTTTGATCCTTTTTCCATAAGAGCTGTAGACTTTGCATAATTTTATAAGACTATATCCTGTATTTTTGCTATGATTTCTTGTATTTATGAATTTTTTAAATATCCTTAACGCTGATCATTTTAAAGACTGTACGATCACATTTAAATTCAACAACTCGAGTTTTCTAGGTCTTTTTTAATTAACAGTTACCCAAAAGCATTCAAATTCGTTTCTAATTTTTATCTTTCATTATGTTTATTTTTTTATAAAAAAAAAAAATAAATTCAATCTATTTAATTAATTAATCCTAATCAAAAAATTCATTTAAGTATAAAAATAAATTTTAAAATAGTTTTACAATATAAAAATAGCACACACATACACACAAATATTATACATACAAATAAAATTGTTATAAAATTAAATTTTTCATACCTTACCTTAATTTATAATCTTAATCTTTAATTTGCCTGTAGAATTTCTAATCACAAATTATCATTTTTCTTGAATTAATTAGCAGGCAACCAACAAATAAAAAAAATAAAACCGTGATTATAATAAAAGTCTATATAAGCCGCATACAAATCTAAAAAAGAAGGTATTAAACACATAGAAAAATTTAGTATTATTAGCAGCATTAGAGAATACAAAAAACCTTCACAAAATAAAAATAAAAATAAAAAAAAACATATAAAACGAATCGCATGATCGCTTTCATTATTTCCTCTTTTCCCCCTCAGAGTCGGTATTTTCATGTCTATAGAAATGCACCTGCATTATTTTTGTCTTTTATTTTTATTTTTTTCACAGTCTACTGAAAACAATATTTTAAATTCACGTGCGGAAAAAAAATATATACATATATTTATATATATATGAAAAAATAAAATCAGAGCGTTCAATGGCATGACGAGCCTCTTAAATAAAATACATTCATAATATATTCTGTATATATGTATATATATAGGCGTACATACCCTTTACTTATACACTTATTTATAAGTGTATAGCTATATAATTCCTATAAAAATAAACGAAGGGGATTATATATAAAAATAGACGAATTGATCGTATGATTTTTATTTAAACCAATCACAGCTTTCGATTCATATAACGTCATATCAGCTGATCAAGCAGTTATAAATATAAGATAAAAAAAAAATAAAAGAAAACAAGTTTTGTTACATACGATTTTAATTCTTGGAATTCATTAGTTATGTGATAAATGAACAGAAAGTGACCGCAAAAGTTTATAAATATTTACAAATACGTAAAAGAAAATTTCTATTGTGTATTAATTTATTATTTATATATATGAAAGGAGTTAATTTAAATTGATAACTGCTGACTTTGTCTCTATCAATGTCATTTAGGATTGTAGCCAATTAAATAAAATTTTTATTAATTGATTTTCAATGAATAAAATTTACAGTGGGTTAAAAAACTTTTTTAGTACATACATACATACATATATTATTTACTTTTAATTTAGTTGTTTTCTTTCATTTTTATATAAAAGCTTGTAAACTTTACAAATAACGAATTTATTTAACAAGTGCAATTATATCCAGTAAATTTAATAATTTCATTTTAATATTTGCATTTATTTTCAATGTTAGATGAAATTTTTTCCTTATGAAAGTCAAAGATAAGGATCCACCATAAAATTATTTTAATGGTATTTATAGTAATTGGTTAAAATATTTACTCAGAGCAAACACATGATTAAAAAAAAATGAACAATTATAATAAAAGAGATTATAATAAAATATTGTATTTTTTGATTTAAACTGAGTTTCTGGTTACTCGAAAGATTTTCAACAGATTTTACAATAAGGGTTCAAACGAAAGGAGTGTTGGAAAACATCAATAAATTGAGCAAGTCGCAATGAAAGTCTGAGGACGCCTTGCAAAAAACAAATTGTTTTATGGTGTTTATCATAACTCTTAACATATCCATCTGAAATAAAAATATTAAAATTTATTTTTTAAAGGAAATATTTTACAAGCTTACCTAGGTTACCTAAGTTTAGGTAACAACGAGAAGATTTCTCCTTTTTATCGATTTTCCAATTTTTGGTAGCTTTTAGAAGCCAAGTAACTGATTTTCACGTGTAAAGTTAAAAATTATTAAACAGAAGAAATGCTGTGCGAGATTTCAAAACGATCGGTCCATTTGATTTTGGGTAAATGTGAACACCGACTTCAAAAATAACTTTAAAATAAGTTTTAGGAAAACGCTCTAAAGCTTTTCTGACTAAAAAGTGAAAAATAAAACTCGATAATTCTTTTTTAGTCATACTGATAGTCAGTCATGAATGTGAAGTTCAAAGAGCGAAGGACATTAAAGAGATCTTGATTATTTATTTTGTTTTTATCTACCCAAAAATCTTTCTTCTTTACTGTCTTGGCTTGTCTCTACTCTACTAATTCACAATTCGTCAGCTTGTTGTGCCCATTGGTGAGAACTTGGCGTTATACCGATGTGCCTCTCAATAAAGCAAAAGAACCTTCATTGGAAGTACATGCAGTAACATCAGCTGCAATTTAAGCAATTGTAGAAATTATTATCTCAAATAAGCTCTCATTATTATTTTGCGTAGCTCCAGAAAGACACCCTGCAAAAGTGCGTCCTTGCTTAAGTCCTTTTAAATAAGCTTTATGGCGTGTAGAAGGTCTGTAGAAGGAGATGTGTAGATCTGTTTGAATAATTCTAGAGCATCTGCAACTTTTGGGCATTTTTCGTGCTGGGGGTTCTCGTCGGTTGAACTGTAGTGACCATATAACATTTTTCATATTCTCATATTCACATATTGTTCATATGGTCCATTTCTAAGTGACTTTACAGTAAAAGCGTGTTCAAGTGACTTTATACATATATTTTCAGGACTTTAAGCATCTAGAGTAATTTCTCATTTGTATAGGATTATTTCACGTTTGCCACACAAATGTATGGAGTCGATAAGTCACATAATTATAATTCGTTTCCACTATGCAACTCACAGGCTAAAGCAACTATTGACTGTTAACATTTATCGATGTCGTACATTTTAATGTCGATGAATCCAACACACATAGAAAAACAGGCACTAGTTACTTGAAATCATAAAAACAATTGAAATAGCTGAGAAGTATATTGAAGTCGTTTCAATAAAGACACCAGCATGAAACAGTTAAGTGATTTTTCATACATTACATCCTATTGATTCTTGTTTATTCAATTTCAAAACACTCTTGTGCTCTTCTTTCATATCTTATAAATCTATTTACAAGGCCCAATAAATAATATAAAACTTTATTGATCATCAATGATAAAAAAGTTTTACAAATTTTTATGAGTTAACTTGAAATCAGATCAAAAATTTAGAAGTAAACTTTAGTAATTTAATCTTTAGTTGATGCAATTCAGGACCATCTAAATAATTTGTATATAAAATATACGGGTAATGTTTATTGACAATTGGTAGCACATCTCTTCATAAAATTGAAAATCGCCAATGAACTAAAGGAAGCTGGGAAACTTCAAATTTTTTTAGCGATTTCCAAAGCTTTTTAACTTCTTTTCTTAATAAGAAATACTGTTCTAGTTTTTTTTTAACACTAATTAAAAATTATTAATGCATCAGTCTTGAAAAAAATTATTTATTATTAAAACAAGTTTTCGTATAATAATTAATATTGAAGTTTTAACTGCGCCATTTTCATCAGAAATTCTCTTATAAAACAAGAAATAATTTTGTGACTTCAGCTCTTGAAAAAGCTATGAAACTACAAAAAAAATATCAAAAGAAAAACAAATTATTTTCTTAGCTTAAACTAAGCATCATTAATTTTAAATTAAGGGTTGTTAAAAATATAATCTTATTAAACCTTAATTTATTAATTGTTTATCTTTTTATTTGTTTTATTAATTAGTTTTTTGATTAACTTGACATAATTTATAGAGTTTTCTTAAGGTTTTTTTCAGTCTTTTTCATTTTTCATAAATAAATTTTTTTTAAATTCTTTTTTTAAAGTAATGAACAGAAATCGTTTTTAATATATTTTTATATTTTATTTTTATTAATTTAGAAAATTTTTGGTCATAATTTATTGTGATTGAAAATGTCAAACAGCTAGAATTGGTCGTAGTAAGATGTAGTTCCCTGATTTACAACTAGCATCACAACCGAAAAAAACTTGAAATTTTGAAACTAGTTATTTAAAACTTGCGCAACTTTAGTGAACAAATATCTCAGTGACAATAAGTGAAAATACCAAAAATATTAAATACGGAAAACAAGACTTTGTAGTTGTTCTTTCGTGTTAATTTTAAAAATACCCTTGAGCTGGAACAACATTAAGGACTGCTATTTCCACGTCAAAAAATTTATCTGTGTTTCCTTTAATTTTCTTAGTTTTTTCTTTATTTTCTAACTTAGTTATTTTACTTCTTATAATTTAAAAATGGAAAAAATTTGAATGATATCTTCCTTTAAAAATAATCTGAAAGATTTTTTTCTTTTGGAAATTGCTTAAATAAAATAATAATTAATGAATTTTTTTAAAGTCTTTTCCATAATAAACTAAACAATAAATTTGCATACCTTGTGGCACCAACAAAAAATAAATTTTATTTAATTTTTGCTGTGAAATAATTTTAAATGGAACCTTAATTAAATTATGTAGTTTCAATTATGTTAGCGGAAATATTTTCAAAAAAAAATTAGCTAACAGTCAGGAAAGTTAAGAAAGCTAACTAGCCCCAAATGAAAGGAGAACGAAAGAGGATACTAAATTAACTGTTTATAACAAGGAAAACAATTATTTTCAATATAATATTGGATACATTTTTTTTTTGTTTTTGAAAAAAATTACAACGATTTCTTTGATACAAAATTTTAGTCATTTCATTTATGTCTTATATATGAAAATAATTTAATTAACGAACTCAGAATTTTTTAATATCAAAAAAACTAAACTATAATGAAAAGGAGTATTAAATAATTATCTTAATATAAACAAAACTTTATACATCCAATTCATACTCTAATTAATTTATAAACCAAAGTATTTATATAGTCAATAAATACAAAAATCATCAGTTCAGGTACATCAGTAATTTACAATTAAATCAGTGAAACAAACTTGAAGTCAATTGGCATACTCAGGTGATATATTTGAATTCCTGGTCAAATATAATACTCTTCATTTTATACTAATTGTAATATATGTTAACACATGTAGAAATTGAATTAATTATCTTTTAATTACAAACAGCTACAATATGAAATAATTAAATAAAATGTAATTCGATTTAATTGAAAATATAATCAACTCCTATAGGGAGACAATATTGAATTTACAAGTTATTTACCGAATTGAAAGCGTTTACAAAATATGCCCACATAAAAAGAATTTCCGCCCCATTACACAAAGCTATATTGAATAATTCAAATATTTATATTAATGTGTAGGGACATAGTAGCAGTATTTATATTAATATTGCAAATAGAAAGAGAAAAATATTCCTGTGCCTGAAAACTACAAAAATGTAAATTAAGACCAATTTACTATTTTATTCATATTAATCAAATTTAATTTGTCGAATGATCAAAATTGTTAACAGGCATGACTGGGCAACATATCAAAAAAGAAATTTCTATCCTAGTAGTAAAAAAACAACACGTACACCAACAAACCTTCTCTTTCCTCTTTCCTTATGGTTGAATCAGCAAGTCAGACTGATTTTATTGACGCTAATTGACATATCTAGCCTACACTCAATTGAATTGTAGTTTAATGTTTATAAAGGAGATGAGATAAATGAAAGAAAATTTTATAAATTTAAAGCATAATAAAATATAAAGATCATTGAATATGTATGTATAAAATTTT
This sequence comes from Acrocera orbiculus, assembly GCA_947359355.1. NCBI lineage: Eukaryota > Metazoa > Arthropoda > Insecta > Diptera > Acroceridae > Acrocera > Acrocera orbiculus. The sequence goes on from OX375758.1 coordinate 9,136,554, forward strand.
TCAGGATTGAAAACTAACTAAAATTTCTATGTAACTCATCTAGGAAATTTTTTTTTTTCGTTTTCAACCGAAAAAATTTATAAATACTAAATAAATCTTAATTAAAGTAATGAATTGAATATTGATTCATCGGAGTTGTATGTACAAAAAAAAAAAATAAAATTATTGCAGTTGGTTACTGTGAAAAATTTTTCTCTGGAAAAAATTTAACGAATTTAAACCAATAAAATGTAAGCAATAATGACGAGATTAATTTTCTTAAATAATATATTTTAATAGTTTCATTTATTATAGAAAAAACTTACAATTAGTGAATTTTTTACAATTATTTTTTTCATCCGAAAAAAAAAAATTAATCATAAAAAAAAGCTAAAACAAGTTTATTATAATGAAATTTTTGTCTATGCTAAAGACAAAATTTGAAAATAAGTACTGGAAAATTCAGAAATGGGAATTATAAATTGAGAAGAAAGCGTTAAAATCGATTCTTTGTTCTTTAACACGCTAAGGCCAGTGCAGATTTATCTATTTTGCTGGGTCGGGTAGTAGTAAAAATAGTACTTTGCTTTATTTGGTGACGCGGTATCTTGCACCAAATATTGTTTAGCAAAATTTCATATTCAAAGAGTTCGGTACCCACATTTTCTTTAGAATTATCCTGAAACTACGACTAACAATAAGCCACAGAAAGGATAGCATGAATATTACAAATTGTTATCTACTTAAGAGTTCTTTATCAATTTGAAGTTTGACAATGTTTATATCTGGATTAAAGGCTAAATTTGAATTTGATTTAAAGAAAATTATTGCCATTATCGACCATAAATTAAATGGGATTAATAGTAAGAATTTTATGTTTAAAATTTTTTCATTTTTTCGCACATGCTTTATTTAAAGCTGGAATAAAATCGAAAAGGGTTTTTTTTTTATGACATATATTGCTGATTTTACAAAGTTGAACTAAAATGTTTTGGAAAAACCCACAAAAATAATTAAATGTATATACATAAAGTCTACTATAACTCTGCCACTGTAAATATTAGCTCTGTAATTATCAATTAAAAAATTATTTTTAACTACATAAAATTTTTTCCCATCTAACAAAATTTAAACCAATGCAATAACGCCCTCAATCACAAAAACATTAAAAAATCCTTTTTTTTTTTTGGAAAGCATTTCGATCTGGTTATGAAATGAACTCGATCACTAATAAGTATTGGGAGGAGACGAATTTAAAAAATTATTCCTTCCTTCACGTTTTGAATATATAAATTATACTTTTTGAGTTTTATTTTTTGAGTATTATTGAGTAATAGAAAAATCAAACAAATAATTTTTTAAATATTTTACTACGAAGCCAATAAAAAAAAATTTTCAACATTGCTAATCAAGATGATGGATTCTCTTGTCGTAAAAAATCAGAAAGATAATAAAAAACATTTTATTTTACTCTAAATTTTGCGTAGAAGTATTTCATAAACCAAGTTAATTTTTTGGAGCTTTAATCTATTCACTGCCAGGCAAATTTAGCGAGTCTTGCCCTGTATGCCAAGGGTTTATTTTAAAGATATTTACATTTATATTTATGTAATTTTTATGTCCTAATTTTTATAATAAAAATTGATAATTTCTATGTTTTTTACACTATACAAATTTTTCATTACGTCTTTCGAATAATTTCTACTTCTAAATCAGGGGTGTCCAACCCGCGGCCCAAAGCGAGATTTCATTTGGTCCAGAGAGCTCCAGACAAAAAAATTATTAATAGTTGGCTTTGGTGGTAAGGCCATCCAGTAATAAAAGATCCCGCATTATTCATTCGTCCAATGGACAATGCATAATTTAAAACGGGTGAGCCGTATTTCCCGAAGCTTGTCATTAAGCCGATGACCTGTTGACCTTAGATAAGCACCAAGATTAAGGTCCTCTTTAACAATACGAGACATAATCCTCTTGCAGATTTTCATCTCACGTGCCATGATTTTTTGTTTTCGGAGTGAATTTCTAATTAAATGACGCACTGCTTCATTGAAGCATCTTTTGCTCGACCGGTGCGGGGTCTGCCATTTCTTGGTTGATTATCCAAAGTAGAAGATGTATCGATTAATAGTACGACAAATGAATTTCATCGTATTTTCAGGGGCTGGAGAAGCTCAAATATCTCCTTCGGTTCTTTGTTACATTTGTGTGGCGCAATCACTGCGATCTTGTTCGCTTTGATGTCCCACTCCATGTTACTTCTTTTAAAGACAATTGACTATTGATATTTTTCTGATAGGTACCGGAAAAAAATGTCAAGAGACAGAACTTATGGCAAAAAAATTGAACATGAAGATACAACCCAGCGAAAAATTCATGTACCATATTTATACTAGGTATATTTTTGTATGGCACAGAACAATTCGTCCACTTTCAATGTAGCCCAGGGAAGCTAAAAGGTTGGACACCCCTGCTCTAAATCAATCAATTACAAAATTGGCAGGTAGTTGATTGGCAGGTAGTGAATGGGTTAAATCTGATCTCAGACGAAGAAAATTTAAATAAATGCCGTATGGTAGGCAATTAATTGTGTTATTTCGTCAACGATTTTTTCTTGTAAACTTTTACTAGTTAAAAAATAATAATCAAAACAAAAAGTAGACATAAGAGCTAAATAATATTTAGCTATATAAATATTAAGATAAATTGTGTTAGATTTATTACGTCTTCAATATTGTTGGTCTGTTTTTTTGACTTAATACACTGTTGTTTGTTGAGGGCTGTTTTAAAACTTACTTATTATTTAACATCGTTCCTAAGGATAAGTATATAATAAAAGAATCTTCTTTCAAATATAAAGGGTCTCGCCGGATAGCCATATAAAATCTGCACTAGCATCTTTTTCGGCATTTGTGTTGTTATCTTGTTCCTAGATGTAAGAAATAATTTTTCGCGAATTATTATCAACCCCCAAAGCTTATTCGTTTTTAAGAAAAGGGGGTTGCAACCCCTATCTTTAACATTTTTTTTTCCGAAACTATGATAGATATTTGAATGAAACTAATGCGAAATGAAAGCTAGTAATTACTATTATACCCCATATTTTTTTCATAATTTTTCAACTAAATTAAAGGCAGCAAAGAAAAACTAAGGGGTGGTTTTTAACGGCTATTTTTCGAGGTACACCCACCAGAAAAATTACATATAATCAGCAGTTATTCAACTATAATACATACATAGCAGTTTCATAAGTGTCCGATGGGTGGAACATATTTTTATTTAAAATAATATGAATTCAAAAAATGTAAATGTAAAATTAAATTTAAATTTTTCATATTTCTAATAGGTTTGTTTTGACTTAGTCTTTTAACACAATTTAACATCGACAAAAGCAAGGTTGACTTAAAGTGAAAATAGCCTAAATATTAATATTATAATTCAATATTAAAAACATAAACAAAAAGAAGTCAAAAGATGAAATTTTTCAAGGATAAAAAGCACTAAATTCTTGAGTCTACAAGTTTCTTTTAGTATAGACATTACCTGCTCTGTTGATTTTTTAAGTAAAATAAAAAAAAACAAAATCCACATCAATTTTCCTTGGTAATTTTAAATGCATTGTTTTATCTTACGAAAAAAAATTTTTTGTTGTTGTCCTTCTTTATTCCTTTTTTCTTTTTGCTTCTTAAAAATCTAATGTAATTTATTTAGGTGCAAATAATTCTTATTTGCTGTTTTATTTATTTATTTATTTTTGTTTCTATTCAAAAATTCTTTAAAATATTCAAATAAAATATTTACATTTTATACCTTCATTTTTTTATTTATTTATTTTTATTTTTCTTTGTTTTTTTCTTTTCTTTCTTAAGCAAAAAACACTTGAGCTTGACACGGATTTGAGACAATAGAAAAGCAAATAAGTCATCAGAAAAGTTGTTTACTAAAAGTTATCTTTATGGCAAAGAGTTAGCTTATGATAATATTAAATTATGTGTCATTTTTCATTTTTTTAACTCATTGAATTGTTCCTTAATAGTCGTTACAGAATAAATGGTTAACACTTGTTGGCAATTTTCAATGATATATTTTCTTATTTTTTAAATATTTATGTGTTGCTAAGATTTTTAAAACTCTAAATCATTTTGAAATATTCTATAACTGTGATGGTATAGTACCAAAATTTGAATAAAAGAAGTTTATTTTAGAAAAATTGGCTATATCTGTCCCAGGTTAGTTGATTCAATCTCAAAAAAATTCGAAAGTTTTCGATTATGTATTAAAAATATTGTTATTATCTAAAAAGTTTTATAGTAACCTTTAGTTTTAATATTTAGTCCTTTTAATTATAATTACACTTATTTAATCTAATGATTAGTCCTAAATAAAAATCTATGTATCAATCTTTTCTCATGATCATTTAAATGGAATTTCTATTGGAGAGAAATTAGTAGTAGTAGTAGTGAAAGGGAAATAAGATGCACCGCGACCAATTTGATCTATTGTGCTCCCCGCCAGACATGCTACTGTGGGAACCTGATACCCAGGTCCCTTGCCAGAGTTAGGATTTCTCTAAGACCTATTTCTAACCCTTCTGTGCAGGTTACTTGTCGAGTGAGAAGATGCTTCACCCTCTTTGACATCACCCTACCACATTCAAAGAGTAGGTGAGTAGGCGTCTCCTCTACCTCGTGGCAGAATCTACACATATGGGTTGTTGATCTTCCCAATTTGAACTGGAGAGAAATTAAATGATGCAAGTATACAATTAATCAAACTTCTGAAAAATATTATTTTGAAGTTCTCCGCGTAATTTCTACTACTCATCTTTAAGCACTTTGCTGTCCACATTTCATAATTTTTTATCACTTGCCCAATTATTCAAAGTGAAAAAAAATTTACTTGTTTATTAGTATTTCACGCATTTTATCGTTTTATCGTCTTAATAAAATCTCACAGAGTTTTTGAGTCACATCCTACTAAAGAGCAGCTGTTCTTTGAATAGAAAGTCACATTTCTTGTCTTTAAAGGCGTTTTTGAAAATTTGCTTCGTCTAATAAACTCAATAACAAATTATTCGATCGATTTGATTCTTATTGTGGTTGTTAAATGTTTCATTAAATTAACACACCATATTTTTTATTTGACTAATGATTAATAACTAATTCAGTTTATATTATTTTTAAATTTTATTAACAATCACAAAAATAATAACAGGATCTTGAATATCAATTGCTAAATTACATCAATTATTTTTTAACTAATTTTAAACAACATTATTTTTTAAAGAAAATGATCCTTTGAACAAAAACACTAAATAAATATAATAATGCTTGAACTTCTAAAATGATATAAAATATTTTATTATAAAATTTGACTTAACTTCCTTTAAATGATATGTTAAGCCTACAAGTAAACAACGGATGGCTTACTTTACATATCATTTAAAGAACAGTCAGCTAGATTTAAATTAAATTGACCCATTTTTAGGCTATAAAAAAAAAAGTGCTATCACCATATTATTTTAGCATATTTTGTACTTATTTCTCCATATAATGACTGTAAAATTTTATGATTGGATAAAAAATATAACTTTACTAGGCCAAAAGATTATTAGCAAAATTTCAACTTTTTTCTTCAGAAGTGCCATTTTTCTGCATTTTATTATTTTTTTTCATAATCCTAGTTCATCATTCTCGTCTAGTCTAGTTTAGTTTATTTATCGATCTTTTTTTTTTTGGTGACTTTCGGGCACTCTGAAGGCTAGAATCACTTCAGCAGTAGGAGAACTTTTCTTTTTTGAAAACTTAGGAAATGGTAAATAACTTGATGAGGAACGAATATTTTTATTTCAAGAAATTACTTTTTTCATTTTTGCAAAAATATATCTGCCAAATTTCAAAATATTTGGTGCAATATTTTTTTTAAAAAAAAATTCACGCGGCTTAAAATGACACCTCCTCATAAACCGTAGCATGGCAAGGATCTTGTTAATAGAAGTTTCGTAAATAATTTTCTAAGAACCCTTATTTTTGTAAATTATATCCTAAGTAATGAAAGATATTTGTCATTTTCACTTTATTATTTTTTTTTACGTCAGCTTAGTGTAGTTTAATCCTCCTGATCTAGTGGATAATATCCAAAAGCTGAATAGCTAAAACGTTGCTATGTCTAATTGTAAGTAAGCATTTTTCGTAGTTATCTGCACATTCCTGGATCACTTATTGTTAGTTGACCCATCAAATTTTTTAGATAAATATATACATAAAATATTTCATTTGATGTTAAAGTCATATCTGTCATTTTTTATTTATTTTTTCATTTTCATGATAAAATTTGTACGATTTCATATTTTCTTGTAAAAATTAAAAATTTTTACATAAAATATTTCTTATTGTTACTATTTTAAAGAAAGAAAACAATAATTTATAGAAATAGAATTAATTTTCTCTTCATCTATCCATCTGTTATCCTTGATATAATATTTTAGTTTAAAATACTTGGAGAAAACTATTTATTCCAAGCTGCACTTTCAACGGAACATACGGTTAAGATGGAATTTATAATAAAATTTCTTAAATTATGTAAATTTCAAAGTCTTTGATTAGGAGTAAACTTCTTCTTCTTCGTTTGAAATTTCAACTAGAATTTGCAAGATTAAATTTAAAAGGACACCTGTAATAAAAATTTTTTTTTAATTTCATAAATATTAAATTATATATTCTTGAAATTAAAATTAATAGATGCCAGCTGTTATTAAACACAATTATTATTATTATGTCTTGGTATCAGAGGATTTGCGCCTTATCTGGAGTAGTAAAATTCAAATATGTTTAGTCATCAATTCTATCCATAAAGTAAATACTCAATAAATTTCTTGTTTTTGTTATTCCCATTCCAATAGCTTATATCCTTCTGTAGTATTCAAAATATTTTTTAGTAAGATATATGACATTTATCAAAATGATAGAAAGAGATCTACCTGCAGTGATTTATTATCCTTATATCATTGATATGACAATAAAACATATAAATTTTAGATACTGATAAGAAAAAAAGAACAAAAAAAAACTTTTCATATTTAAAACTTTCAAAAAAAAAAGAAAAAAGCAGCTGACTCATTTGTACCTTTTAATAAAATATATTTTATCATTATCATCCTTACAAGAAAAAATATTTTTATTTAATTTATAAAACTATTTCAGATATATTAATAAAAATTATTATATTGCTTCTTTTTACTTTTTTTGCAGTATTAATGACATTTTATCATGTAGCAAATGGGAAAGCCTGTGGACAAGAAGAACTAACTGAATGTGCAAGACCATTACAGGCACTTCAGACCACCTCAGAATTGTCTATTGTAGTCAAAAAAGAAGAACTTAATAAACTTTGTCCGTAAGTTATTTCTAAATATATAAGATTACTATTTTTGTCATAAACTATAATTCCAACAGTATTTTATCGTATTTTTTTTTTGTCTTATAATAAATTCTATGATATCTTATATCATATCTTTTGTTAAAGATACTTTAGTAATGGAAACTTTTATGATAACCATAAGAAAATTTTTGGAAAGTTAACAACAGAGAATTTTATGATTTCCTTTTGTTTTACAGAATTTCTTTTGTCAAGTATTTATTTAGTTTATATTTTAATCGTATTTTTTATTTAAACCAAATTTAATGATTTTAAGTGAACTATAACAGATGTTTGAGAATAACAAGAAAAAAGCTTTAATCGCATTTTGTGTACACTTTTTTGTGTAACTTTCATAGAAAATTTTAAAGCCTGAGATTATGACATTTTGAATGTTGTTTTAATTCAAAAATTTGTTTTCCTTTCTCTCAGTCAGCCTTTACTGTATTCTTTTCATGATTTTTCTCTGTTTCCGCATTTCTTATCAAAAGACGTAACGCATATTTTTCACAAACAATCTTCCGTGGAACTGTGATATGTATGCTTTTTTTTTGTGCATATTTTGTGGTGGAATTTGGCTATTTGTGTGTTAGTATCAAAATTGTACCGAAGTTGACTCTTGTCGTATCAGGCAATATCCTTAAACTTCGAATTTGCTAAAAATTTCGTTTTCTATAGCTATTGGCCAAAAAATATTTAACGGCAGAAGCAATTTTAACTTATTTTAACTATAGTTGCAAGAGTTTCGGGCTTTTTTGATTAGACAATTTTGATTTAAAACTTAGCTTACAACCCAATGACTTTCAGTATAGCTAGACAAGCCTTCCCAACTAGAAATTTGCGACCGATTTGTGACCAATAACACATTTTCGACGCCTTGACGCCGCCACAACGTCATAGTTACCAAATTACCAAAATGTGTGACTGTTACACACATTATTGACACAATGTGGTCGCAGCAACGTAACTGTGTCTAAATTGTGTCCTAGAACAAAAAGGAACAAGTTGACACAATCAACACACAGCGACGTCGCCGTTACTAAAATGTTACCAAAGTGACACAAACTGTCAAAAGTTTACAGACATTATTTAAAGTTTTTAATGAATACAAACTATTAATTACTTGTTCATATGGCACTAGCTACTCTTAGGAAGGGGTTTTAAATATTATTTGAGAAAAAAGCAGTAAAAGTTTGCCTAAAAATGACTTAAAATAAAGACAAATAAAAGCATAATTCTTACACACATTATTGACAGAATGTAGTCGCAGCGACGTAACTGTGTCATGTTTTCAAGAATTTTTTTTTGGCAATGTGGATAGCTCTGGTTTATTCAACTAATTCTTATATGCTAACAAAACATTTCAAGAATATTTTTCTTCAATTTTTATTTCAAAATAATAATAAGTGAGCGAGTGGCAGTTAATGTCTGGAGGCGCCTCAAAATATATCAAAAGTAGAGTACAAAATATCAAAACTTCGCAAAGCTCTGGGAAAACGTTTAAAATTTTTGCTCACTCACTCCTTGCTGTAGAGGTAATTTTACACAAAATTTTTAAGATGTTATGCATTAATTTTAAAAAATGCCAACAAAAAAAAATTAAATACTGAACCTATCCCTTATGCAACTCACCCTTCTAGCTGTTATAATTGAAAGTAAAAGGTCCTTATCCCACTTTCAATGACAGTTTGTTGATTGATTCTTTTAATGCTAATAAACGGTGTAATAAAATTTGTCTTAATCCTTTTTTTATTATATAAAAATATCATGAAATTTAAACTATTAGATCTACATGAAAAATTTCACAACATTTTAGATAAAAAAATAAAATAAATAAAGAAATTTCCTATAACTTTATTTTATTTTATTAACTTTTATTTTATTTAATATCAAAAATATCATTATAAAAATTTATATTATACAAAAATTGATTTAAATTTATGTCAAAAACAGAAATTTTGTTATTAATTTGACAAAACCAAAAAACCATGAACCTATCATCTATACTTCAGCTTTAACTATTTACCCTATTTAAGTTTAACCCACTAAATGACATAAACTCGGATAGAATGGAGACACAAAATTTAATTATCATCATCACCACCATCCAATATTATTCTCATTTCATTCTAAAATTTAATCAAATAAAACTAAATTTTAAAGATAACTTTTTCTTAATTTCCTTTTTGTGTTTTTTGTTTTAAATTGTTTTTTATTTCTCAATATAGAGACTTGGATAATGCTTTTCAATGTATTCGAAGTTATACACGTAGATGTATGTCACTTCAACAACGGAATCAATTTTATAAATTATACCATGGAACCAATCAAGTTATACGAGATCTTTGTAAGGAAGGACCATCTCAAGACGGTAAGTACCCAAAAAAAAACTATTTTTCTATAGTATTAGTGTTTTTTTTTTTGTTTTTTAATTTTTTTGTATTAGTTTTTATTTCACTTGAACTATAACAGAATTTCAGCAAAATTTTCCACTTTGCTGGATGAAGTTTATCGCTAATTGGATAGTTACAAGAAATAAAAATAAAGCAATATATACATATATATATATATACTTATATACAAGGGACATAACTAAAGTTGCTTTCCTTTTTTTTTTTGTTTATTTCATTTAGAATTTCTTTATCATGCTCCATGTTTAAAACTTGTCCAAGAAGACTATGAGATCTGTTCAAAACGCTACCAAAAGACAATTGCATTCATTAATAGTGAAAATGTAACTGCAACAGAAGATGAAAATATTAAAACTGTTTGCTGGTAATTTATAATATAATAAAAAATTATTATTTAAATATTAATTTTAATTTTATGGATTGTTTAGTTCATTTATTGAATATCTTGATTGTTCAGAGCAAGCTGCAAGAAGGACTTGTGGGGAAGAATCTGCACAATTTACACGTAATTTTTTGAATAAAATGTCATCAACTTTGGTTAAGGTGAGATTTTTTGTATGTTTTTTTTTTTTTTGATAAATATGTAAAAGACTACCAAATTTTATTCTGAAGATTTTTGAGGAAAAATATACAACAGACAAATTTTCTACTACACAAACTGCTATAAAGCATATTTTTCCTTGTTTTCTTGGGTCAGAAATTTGTATGATAAATTCACACACACACACGCACACACATACATACTAATTCCTTATATACTTATAGAAAATATTTTAGGTTGTATGAGACTGAGTGCGTAACGAATAATATTTAAAAATTATTTCTAATTGGTTTAGCAACTAATAAGTAATTACGGATTTTAAATTTCAATGAATAAAAATTCAAAAATTTTCCTTAAGTAATATAATTTTATAATTAATTAAAGATACTGAGGGTTTTGGTGTATGGCTTCTTGCTATCATTCAGGTAGTGCCATTACATTCGCGCTTCCTTCATTCGCGTTTCCACTATTCGCGGTAAAAAAAAAAATGCGACCCAATTCCTATATTCGCGGCTAAAAATTTCTTCATTCGTGGATCTAATAGGTACGTACATACATTTCTGACTGCGGAAAATTACGAAGAATCTATGCAAGTTCAAACTTTGACTGCAAACATAGCCGAAATCGCGATTGGAGATGGGTTCGAACAGATAGAATCAAGTGACATTCAGGAATTGCTTAAATCGCAAGATGAAGATTTGACTGAAACCGACTTGGAGGAAATGTTAAATTCACAGCCCATTGAAGAAAAGGCTTCAACAAGCACTGGAAATGTGACATTTAATTTGAAAAATCTTAGTGAAGGTTTAAGAATGTCAAATGAGCTTTGCGATTTCTTTATGAACATTGATTCGTCTATGGAACGAAGTCTTATTTTTAAGTGGCAAATTGCTGATGCGACTGCTTTGTATCAGTCTGAATTGAAGGAGCTTTTAAAAACTGCCAAGCAAGAGAAAATTACAAAATACTTCAAACCATTGCCTAAGCCTTAAGATAATTAATCAAAATGTTCAAAAATTTCAATTAAATTAATTATTTTATATACCTATATATTTTTTTTTTACTCACCTAGGAACGTATCCCCTATAATCCCATATAAATTACCATTCCGTATTCACGGTTTCTGTATTCGCGGCTTATTTATGGAACAATAAAGAGCTTTTACTGTATTTATAAAATTTCTGATATTTGCAAACAAAAAACTGAATTAAGGATGATTTGACAACATTAAAAATTTCACCATTTAAGGAATTCTGCATGGAACCAAAAATATGATAGTCTGAAGTTGTAATATCAGGACTATATGGGAAATATGATAACATTTCCCAATCTAAATCCAATAGTTTTTGTCAACTGATCAAAAATGTATGAAATCTTGTATTGTCATGGTGGAAACAACCTTACCCCTACGATTTGCCACCTTTGGCCTACGTCAGTTTGGAAACTTGTTGAACGTACACATTTAAATTGATCGTTTGGTTGTTTGGTAAAAGTTCAAAGTAGAGAATTCCTTTATAATCCCACCTGACTGATCTTGTTTTTGATGATTCTCTGCTTTTGTTGTCGTCTCTTTTTCTTTCGATTAACACTGTAATAAACTATCTATGTACTTTTCATCGCCAGTAATTAATCTTTTTAGAAATATATCAATTTTCAGATGGTAATGCATTGTGCTAAAAGAATTTATTTAAGCTTGTCACGAATTCATAGTTCAAGCTTCTGAACATAGGCAAACTTTTTTATTTTCTTTTTTCAAAGTATCTATGGGATACCTTGAGCTTCGAATACTAAAACAATTCCTTATTAACCAAATGTTTTAACAGCTTTTATTAGTTAAAATTTATGTACACTTCAATGGTTCTATATGTAAAGTAGCTATAATTAGTCTTCTGCAGCATCGTGTGCCAGTGCCATAGAAAAGTTGTTACTAAATATTTTTGAATATGAAAAATACTCGTATGTTATCCCTAATTACGCTCGTTTTCTTATCTCAAGGTCCTTATAAAAGTGCCTTGAAGCTAGTTTTAGGGAATTTGTATAACTTTTCCCATTTGTATGGGATTGATTGACACTTGGCACGCTAAGGAATTGCATCGGTAAGTCACACGATCAAAAATAACTTGAAGTTGCTTTCATAAAGACCAAGTCCTAATATAGCCAGTCGAGCTCTAAGGGCATTCCATTATTTTTTAACAATAGTTTTTAATCGATTATTTTTAAAATTAGTTTTTTCAACACAATAACTAACACTGACAACAATAATCATGACTGATAAAAAATAGTATGCTCCTTTAAATTTAATGGCAAACTATTAGCCACAGATGTATGCAAAGTGGATATAACCACACTACGTGATCATTTTTTAAATTAAATATATTTAATTTTTTCATCTAAATAAAATCAAAAAATCTTAATTTTTACAGACATACTGTGATAGCTACTATAAAGGTTCAGGACGTTGTAGTGAATTTGAATCATCAGGCTCAAATTTAAGAATATCAGAAATTATATTATTTACATTTCCGCTTGCGATTTTATCATTAAGTAAACAAATTTTAAGATAGATACAAAAAATAAATAAATTAATAGCAATAAAATTAAAAAAAAAAATAATAATAATTTACAAAGAACAAAAATAATTAATTAATTAATTAAGAAATTAGCAAATACGGTAAATTTTATCTTCGAATTTATTAAAATTTTCGAATATGTCATTTATAAACACGTCCAATTACTTTCGAAGTACAATTTAAATAAACAATTTTCGATTACGATCATTTTTATTTTTAAATATATATATACACAAAAACACTTTTAAAATATTATATTTAATACACACATACATATAAAGAAAAGGATGTTAAAAAAAAAAACAAACAAGCAAAAACACAAATACACATATGCGCACACAAATTACTGATATTATTAGTCAATTTAATTACTATTTAGTATATTAATTAATTAAAATTTATTTGATTTTGTTAAATAATTATTTATTTATTAAATAAATATATTTATAAAACTTTATTAAAATATATAATTGAATCAATGCAATTAGTTAGTTATATTAGTTTTAGTAAATTGCATAATTGTAGATAAATTTGTTGACATTTATTCTATTTTATTACACAAATTGTGATTCTTACTGTAAATAATAATAAAGAAGAAAAGTTTATGTTTAAATTTAATTTATATATTTTTAATCCTTTTAGAATGAATATGAATGATTGTTGTTTTTTTGTGAGTTTTCGATAAAAGGTGTAAAGTAACCGCTGTCATGATTTTTTTCTAGTTAAAAATTAAAATCAATTCTGTCAGATCAGGTGTATGTTAATAGATGAAATCATGAGGTTAACGCCGTTTCATCTCTCTTTCTGATATTAATGTTTTAGTGGTACTCAAGTATAAAAGGCTGAAATGCTTATCTTCCTAAGAGATATGAAACATGAGATGCTGAGAGATGTGAAACAATTTATATCAATTCCCCTATGTATAAATTAGTTATCCTTTTAAAGTACAATATTCAAGTTTCCATTTTATTTTAGTTTAGAAATTAATAGAAGCACAATTTATTGTACTTAACTAGCTTTTATTTATAATTAATTCTTATCACTACTAAGGAAAGGAGAGTCGATATTTTTGTGATCTGAACTTAAGAGAGAGGTTCGATATTTAACTTTCTTTTTTATTTTGCCATTTTTTAAAATTAATGTTTAACATCTTAAAAATATTATGTCAAAATTTCAAGATGATCAGAGTAAAATAACCGCAAGTATGAGCAGGGCCGGCTTAACCATAAGGCTAAAAAGGCTATAGCCTTAGGCCCTTGAAAATTTTCGGCCCTCGATTATGATAATAAATTTTATTTTTTATTTGATTTTATTAAAAAAATTTTCTTAAGTAAAACATTTTTGAGAGATTTGTGAGAGATTCTAGCATCAAACAAAAAGATTAAGAAAGTAGATGCTTGTGGATACATCGTGTCTTAACTCAATTGAAACATTATTGAAAGTTTCCCAAACGTAGACGACGTGGCCTTAAGAATTTATTTGAGCTTAATGGTGACTAATTGTTCGGGTGAAAGATCGTTTTCATTATTGAAAAGTGTGCAAAGTGTATTACGATCGAATTTATCGCAAGATAATCTCACTGCTTTATCGTTACTTGCTATAAACAGTTAACTCGCTAGAAATTTAAATGTCGAAGAGATAATTCACGATTTGCATTTAATCACCATTATTCAATGATGTTCCGATGATGTCCGGCCTTTTCAAAAAGTTAGCCTACGGCCCAAAAATGCTTAAGCCGGCCCTGAGTATGAGCACTGAAGACGCCTCTGCTCTAGACCAAGTGAGTAAAACTTTAAAACGTTTTTCTGAAGCTTGTTATCTTCGAAGTTGGGCCCAAGATAACTCAAAATCGATTGGACCGATCGTTTTGAAATTTCGTAAACTTCTTCTTCACAGATTTCACCAGATAACAACTGTAGCTTTTTTTTTTTAATAATTTTTAATTTAACAATAACAAATAAGCCGATTTTTTAACCGAAAATCGGTATTTTGACTTCCAAAGGCTTTTAAAAATTAAAAAAAACCTCGTTATTAACCTGAAAAACATCTCCTTTAATAAATTAATTTTAATTTTTTAGTTTTAGATGATTCTGTTTCGAGTTATGGTGAACACGGCAAAATAAGTTTTCTTTTGAAAGGCCTGCAGTCATTTACTGCCATTCGCTCAGTGATTAATGTTTTTAAAAAAAAATTTGGAAAAAGAGTTTTCAAATAATCTTTAATCATACAAAAATTAATTAAATAAACCAGAACTAATTATATTGCCAAAAAAAATTCCTGAAAGCATGCCTTTTTTCAACAAATTAACTAAAAGAATGTTAAGTATCCTTTCAGCCTCTTTAGCCTAAAATATGCGAATATTTATTAAACTCTTTTTCGCTTCTTGATACTGAATAAGGGAATATCCCTTACCCTGTGAAAATAGCCTCAGGCTCATTATATAATATGATTCGTTGCTGTGGCCTTTAGAAATTTCAAACGTCCAAAATGAACTCCTTCATAACTTATAGATCGAACAATAAAAAATCAAACTAATTGAAAAAATAGTTGGCAATATTTAATTGAGCGAAAAGCATTTAAGATTTATGATGCAAAGTGACAATTTATCTAAAATGTTTTCCCGGTAAAAAGAAACACTCATTCTTCATATATTTCTATAGTTATATACAAACAAAAAATTATTTTCTCGACGCATTTAAATATAAAGTTTCAAAAGAAACTAACTTTTTGTTTGTTTTGTGTGTTTTTTTTTTTTTTTTTTTTTTGATTTGTTAAAACTTGTTTAAATTTTAATTCTTTGATATTTTTCAGACACTTTTTAACTTACTCCATGCAATTTTTTATTCTTTATTTTACTTTTAGTAACTAATAAAGATAAGAAAACTTTTTTAAGAGGTGTTAAAATTACTTCATGGAAATATTGCAACAAATTTTTTGTTAAGAAATAAACAGACATAATGATAAGAACAAGTCTTACTAGGGAATATTTTTAAAAGTCTTTCAATTTTATGTCTTCTTTTTATTTTATGATATTTAAGTATCCATATTTAAAAATGTTCACAGTATTTAAAAATTATAAATAAGTGAGGAGAAAAAAAAAGAAGTTGTTTCTAAAGAAGAAAAAAAAAATTAAATAATTGTCAGTAATTAGAAAAAATTTTAAGTAGACTTAAGTCAACTATTTCTACGATAATCAGAAAGTATAACTTAAGCATGTCGTTATAATTAAAGGAAAAAAAATGTAAAAAAAAACCATAAGAGCTGCTGAAAAGGATATTTTGAAATTATTCTTGGGAAATGGAGTAAATTATATATAAGTCATACGAGTATCCTTTTAGAATAAGCATTAAAAAAAAAAAGGATGTGTTTGAAATATAAAAAAGCAATTTTACAGAATTTTACTTTAAATATCCAATTAAGCTTTTCAGAAGAATTAATTCCTTAATGATGGAACTAAATTTTACTTATCCTTATATCAATTGAAGGTGACTCATCATGTCATAAGTTTATCAAAGGAAAATTGTGCTTTTGGTTTAATAGAAATATATTAAGAAGAAATAAGAACTTAATTTATGATTCATAGAAAATACCTAAAGCTGTGAGATTTTTTAATTAATTTTAATTTTGGCATTTAATTTAGAAAGTTTTGGTTTTTATTTAGTTAAGGAAAATATATTTTCCCCATGTAATCAATTAATTTTCAAGTGGAAGTATATTATGGATGGCTTACTCTTTAGGGCTCTTTTAGGCAAAATTTAAATATTTTATAGTGTAAATAAAAAAACTATTAATATCACTAACCTTATTGGACCTATACTACATGACGAGGATATGCCCATCACATACTATACGCTTGCGTCAGTTGACAGAAAAAACAAGCTTCTGGCAAGCACATCGATGTCACCTGTTAACACAATTTTTCCACTTTTCCTAATTTATACGAATCTTATTTATTATAAATTGTTATTATTTTTTTGTTTTTGACCAAAAACTTTGAAAAATAAGCTAAAGTAGTAGTAATTAATTTTCCCCGCGACTCTACCTGTGCGACGGTACTTGCGGTTTTGTTTACCTAATATGTTTCTGACGACACTATTTGAACGATTGATTTATCTCTGTGACAAATCATAATTTCAGAAAGCTATCATTATTTTTTCATCTTTTGTAAGTTTTCTGTCTGGTGGCATTTTTATTAAAAACACAAAACTCGCCAAACAAAAAAAAAAAAAATAACAATAACCACAACACAATTTTTTTAGTTTTTATTTATTTCTGTCAATATTTTTATTGACCATGGAACAAGAAATGTAACAAGTTTTTTAGTGGACTATTTAATTGATTGATTAAAATAATACATGTCCCTTTTAGAATAAATTATTAACCGATAGAAAGATTTTAAGTATTTTGTAGTACAGTTTCTCAAACTTTGATAATGAAATCTTTCACTGAAAATTACTACGAAAAAACATGCAAGCGATTTATTTTAATGTTAAACTTTATTTTTTTTTATTTTTCTAAATAAATAATTAAATATTTCTAAATATTAAGTGAAAAAATTTTATTCAAAGGGAGAACACAAATCGTGTAAAGCAATAAATTTCATTACAAATATAACTTTAAAATAAATTTATTTGCAGTTATTTAAAATGAAATTCATTTTAGGTTAATTGTCATTTTGGATTTGAAAATAAATTTCTTTAGTTATTTAAATTGAAATAAATTTTAACTTATTGTTAGTTAGTCATTTTGGGTTATATGTATCAAAAAATCAAAAGGAATATAATTAAATAGAAACTTTTAATTATATACAAATAATACGAAATTTAATCGAAACTAATACATCCTTTTGGTGCTTCTTAAAGTATAAAAAATCTTTGAGATATTTAACAATAAGAAATCCTATTAAATTTTCAACGTTAATTATAATATAAAGGATAAATCCCCTAAATGGCACAAACTTTTAAACAACCAAATATAATGAAAACATTTTAAAATAAAAGATAAAATGAAAATTGTACCTTTCAATAGTCGACAAGAGTTCAAAATAATTTAAAATATTAACAAACACCTTAACATTATCAGTTAAAATAAAAGGATCAATAAGGAATTTCAAAGTTAGTACTCTTGTCTTATTTAATTATAAACAATTCTTAGTAAAATTGAAAATACAAATACAAAACAATAACAAAAGAAACATAAGAAATTCCAATGATTAAAACCATAGTGTAAAATTTATCCTGCTGATGTAATCATTGGTGATGTTCAGATTTATAATTTTAACCCTTTCCTATATAAAGTCCTTGATTATGATTGTGAATTTATCCAGATGAGGTATAGTGTATATATCGGTTGGAGTGAAGTGACATTAATGCTAATGGCTTTCTATTGGATGAAATAATATTTTAGCACGATAGAAAGATTTCAATTACTTTAGAATTATTGGAACCTGTCGCGGAATGAAATGGTCTTTGTTAAAATTTTAATCAACATTTTGTAATAAAATTGAAAATAACCGAAGTAAAAGTAAAATAAATAAAACAGACTTGACTTATAGTTTAATTAATTTTATTTTATTTATTTTCGTAACCAAGTTTTGGTATAAGTTTATTGACTTATAAGAAACAAAATTAAATTGATTTTCATTTAGTTTTTAAGGATATATGATATCAAAAAAAATGTAAATTTTATACAGATGTATAAATATAATTTTTTAAGATGCTTATGTTATTGTCTGTAATTAATTTGATTAAGTGCTGAAGTAAATGCAAAGTTATTTTAATATGGAAATAAATGATAACATTTTATGGTAACAAATAGAAAAATAATAACATATTTGAAAACTTTTTTAGATTTTCGTTACTTTTTATCCAGCAAAAAGAAAAAGATTTGAATAATACTTGTCAGAAATTTTTTATCTATCTGGCTTTTATTTCCGTAAAAATATTAATACACTGTATTAAAATACATGAAAAGAAATTGTGTATAGAGAGCTCTGAATATAGACTATTAAAATCTTGTCTTTAAAAGCTTGTATACCAGGGGTGGCCAATTTGGTTCATAGGCGAATTCAGATGCATCATATATCTCGAACACCTTTTATATACATTCTTATCTAAGGCTTAGCTAGATAGGGATAAGAATGGAATATACTTTGCTTATAAGAAGAGAAGGAATAACTTAATTACACAGTTGAATTAGTTTACACTGTCAGTTTAATTTAACACTAATCAACAATAGTCAAAATTGCTATTCTTTCCGAAGTGGTGATCCTTTCATGGTAGACGTGAGAGTCTCGCTTGACGAAGATAACACTAGATGTCTAAGCCGCAATTCTTGCCACTTAAAGTGAGCTTGGAACTTGGATCTTGATATTGTCTTTGCTTGATAAATAGAAGTAATAAAAGTCCTATTTAACCTAAAAAATAATTTAATTATTGTATGTAAAGTAAAGCCTATTACAGTACATAAACATTACTTGATATAGGAGAAATTTTGAGCCTATTTAGATTTTGCTAGTTTTGTAGTGTTTGGTGCCAAATTTGTCATCAAGGGCTGCTTAGAATTCTTCAAATTTGAATTTCATTGATGAAAATGCTTTTTCACATCTTTATGTTGTTCCAAAGCGACATATATAACTCTTTGCAAATTAAATATATTCAGAGTTCAATAGAAAACCTCAACCATTGCACCATGGCTTGGACACCCCTTCTGTATACAGTTATAATTAGAACTTTAATATGAGTTTTTAGGTTTTGCAACAAAATAAATTTCTTTTGAATATGTTATGCTTATACTAACCGTGGCTCACATCGATTATTTTGGCTTAGTTTTCTTTTAATAATTAGTTAAAAAACACTTTTGAAAATACTCTATTTTAGCTTAATTAAACGATTTAATGTTTATTATTATGACAATTATTTTGACATTTCCATCATATATTCTAATACAGTATAGTTATTAGCTTTGTCCGGTGGCTTATTTGGGAAAGAATATCAAGAGCGATATTGTGTCTGTGTGAGAAATGAGAAATTTTTCATTTCCTTAGACTCTCATTCTCAATTTTCACCAAAACAACACGATCCATCCTTGTTGGGTTGCTGTATGGGAACTATTATCTGTCATTTTTTAAATGTAAAAATTATAGTGTAAGTTTTGCAAATATAAAAAATATAATAAGTCAAATTTTTGCTTATAGACTTCTGTATTTTTCTCGGAACTATATGGTCCCCTTTTTCTCTCAAAAGTATATTTTAATCATCAGGGCTTAATTTATTAGTTTTTTTTATACAAAACGTCTCAAAATGAAAAGATTTAGTTATTCATAATAATATTTAATGATTCAACTATAAAAAAAGGTTTTTAAGATTTAAGGTTTACTTAAATTTAGCAAAAAAACCACCAAAAAACTTCTAATTTTTAAAAGCTTAAACAAGAGGATGAGGGAAAAGAATTCACTAAAAATTTTAAATAAATCTTTAAAAAATTTGTTAAAAAACTAAGCCCTTTAAAATAAAGAATTCGGTAAGATCTTACCTCAAAAGCTTTTTCGAGTGCTCCTTTTAAAATTCCTCACTCCATTGAACTACAATTGACAAGAACTCGGCGCTGATTTTAGAGCACTCAGAAAGATATTTTCGAGCCCACGATTTCCCTTTGAGGCACAATTGGCTACAATTATTTCTTTATAATTGTAAAAATTGTCCGAATTGAAAAATGTACTCGTAGTTCAATGTAGACACAGTTTTGCGGTGCGCATCATAATTTACAACAGAATCATCCAAAACTAAAAAATCCAAAATTGATTTATTAAAGCAGATATTTTTTGAGAAAATGATTAGGAGATTTTTTTTTTTTGATTTTTCAATTTTTGGTAGCTTTTGGAAGGCAAAATACTGATGTCCACCTAAAAAAACCAACTTATTCGTGTATGTAAAACATGGAAAGATAAAAAATTAAAGACCGAACCTTATGGAGCTTTTGAAAGCATTGATTATAAAACTAGCTAAAATAAATAACTTTAAGTACAAGTAGTTTAAATGTCATATTCAGCCAAAATCCATTTTACTTCACCACTAAATTCTAGAAACAAAAAGCAATTTTAGACCACTTGAAAGCTATGTCCATTCTATCATTTATCCCTATAATCATTCACAACTCTACGAATATATCAATATATACGAATCAAATTAACAATATAAATAGAAGAAAATAAATCTATTTTGTGTAGCTTTTTCATTTAAATTTTTATTTGAGTACTTTTAGATTGCAAAACAAAGAAAACTACAACCAATCATCATACACAAATCAAATTTTTATAGAATTCACTATAAAGAGAAAATAACTAAGGTCCCACTTTATCCTAAATTAAATGAAAATCGAAAAGACACTCATCTACCTAAAAGCTTTAATCATTGGCAATTTTCCTATTTTTTGTTTTTGTTCTTTTTGTGAAATGCATTCAAACTAAATAAAAGCCTAAACAAACAGTAATACCCTTAAAACCAAAAACAAAAAACAGATGAAAAAAACGAATCGAAAATTCGATACCCAATTAATCATAGTATAAACCAGCATTTAATCTCTCAAAACCGCATTTTAAAAAGAACAACAACAAAAAAAATCCATTTAAAACAAACAATTCAGTGAATTAGTATTTCTACCTCTTTTCACTTTCTGGTGTAAAATTGTTTTCTTTTTTACTTGTTTTCCTCTATTTTTGTATATTTCTTTTTATTTTGTATTATTTAAGTTTTTCTATTGAATATAAAAGGAACTCTCATTGGAAAAACAAAAAAAAAAAAAACGAACCAAACATTTCCCAAATAAATTATTTATTTCACTTTTAAGTACTATATTTGTGGGAGTTGATCTCCTGGTATATTATTATTATATATTCACCGTTATATTTAACGATATATATATATATATATATATATGTATACAGCATCTGGATGCATCTGGTGAACAGTGAATTAAAGTATTTTTTAGTATCCGGTAACAGGGATTGGAAAATAACTAACGATATTTCATTTTAGTAGATTCCTATAGTGAATTTATGGAACGATTTGTAACCACTCCAAATCTTTAAAATTCAAAAGTTAAATACGTGTGGGAATTTTTAATCCATTTTTTTCTTTTTTTGTTTTTGTGCTGTTGAATTTCTTTTTACTTTTAATTCTTTTATTTTTTTGTTTTATGTATGATTCGGATATAAAATTTGATTTAAGAAAGAGACAAAATAAAAAGAATTTTATCATTAAATCTTTTTATATAAATTTTTCATCAATTGAATTGAAATGAGGTTAAGGATTTATGGATAAAGTATAAATAGAATTTTTAGTTTATTATTTAACTTTCAAGTATAAGATTTGAGTTTGATTATTTTGAATAGTTTTGTATTAGTTGCTATTGCTTAGTCATTGATAACTGAAATTTTTGCAGAGATTTATATATATATATAGATGTGTATACAATAACTAAATAAAACTAAAAGGACAAAAGATACTTTAAAGATAAGTTATTAAATTTCGACTTATTGTATTTTTCATTCCTTTTTTGATACAATATTTATTTAAAATAAACATAAAAATGTTTTAGGTCTATAATATTTTAAAATATAGTTGTTTAGTTTTGAATGAATGTTTACACAACTTAAAATCAAGCTAGACAAACTACCTTTAAAAAAATGAGGTTAACTTAGTATATATGTAACTTAACAAGTTTTTATTAGAAGGATGGAATAAGTCAAAACTGTTAAATCTTAGCTTTTTCTAAGAAAATACACCCACACACACATACAAAAAGCTATCTATGCCAATGTGGACAAGTTTAACATTTACAATAAAAACCGAAAAAAATGTATAAAACTGAAAGAAAATAAAATTGTCGAGAAAGCTGGAGAGGCATGGAGGGGTAAAGGTTAAAAAATGAACACTTCTTTTCAGAGATATCGTTCAACTAATTAAATTGAAATATTTTGTATAGGGTGTTTTTTTTTGTTGTACCCGCTATTAAATACGTATATCTTTACAATCAAGTGTCAGATCGACATGCGACAACCCACGTTGTAAACGTCAATTCAGTGCAATCTTTACCATGGAACATTTAATACAACAAAACCGCACTGAATTTGTGAAATTTTATTACCAAAATAACTTCTCAGTTACTCTAACGCAACGTGCATATAGAGCTAAATATCGTGATCGAAAAGCGCCAGCACCGAAGACACTTCAAAGCCTAGTGGCTAAATTTAATGAAATTGGCTCTGTGGCAACATCTAAGCTCAAGATGAAAACACGTCAACGTCGAGCTGGTGATGTTATTAACATCACCACATGGTGCGACAGTGACTGTGAATGGAGAGCGATACCGGGCAATGATACGCGATTTTTTGACAATCGAAATGGCTGACAATAGCATGGAGAGCTACTGGTTACAGCAAGATAAAACAATAATGAATTTTTTGCGGCCAATATTCCCCAGTCGATTGTTTTCAAAAGGAGGTGATTATGACTGGCTGCCACGATCACCAGATTTGACTGCTACAGACTTTCTTTTGTGGGGATATTGAAAAGGTAAAGTTTATGCCAAAAAACCTGATGCTCTCGCACAACTTAAAGCCAACATATGCCGGAAATCCCTCAAATTACGCCCGAAAGACCTCAAAAAGTGATGCAAAACGGTGAAAAACGGGCAAATATTTGTGTAGCTGCTGTTGGTGGCCATTTGCCAGATATTATTTTTAAAAAGTGACCAAACGAATTGTAAAAGTCCAAATTTACCGAAAATAAAGGAAACATAAAGAGTTTTTTGCATTTTATTCATTTTTTTAAAAAAAAATTTCAGGTACAACAAAAAAAAACACCCTATATATTGTTGAATAACTTCTCAACAATATTCTGAAGATTTTTTTGTTTAAATGTATCAAGAACTAAGCCAATAACAATTTCTTACCAACAATCCTAATTTTGTCTTTCATGAAAGTCAATTTACCATCGTGAATTCAAAAATCGAAAATTATTTAGCTTAACAAGTTGAGGACGGTGTAGTTTTTAATATTTCACTTTATCCAGCGGCAGTGAAAATCTTACTTTGCTTTATCTGGCCGCACCTTGTATAAACTTTTGTTTAGCATAAAATTAAAAGCTGATTTTAATAAAAAAAGTTTTTTTCATCTACAAAACTAGACCCGATGTGTACCAACACTGATATACTCGGTCCTCAATGTGTTAAACATTAGTTTTCCTTCTCTCCAGCATTTTTTTTTTTCATTTCTATATTTTCTGTGTTTGTTTGAAGTCAAAAGAGTGATTTTTAACAAAGAAATTTACCATTTTGTCATTTTATAATTTTCTCTAAATGATGTAAAAAGGAAATTTTGGGGAGAAGTATTTTCTGTGTAATGTAATATTTCAATAAATTTGGTAAATTAATTTTTGAATGCCGATAATTATGAACTTTACACAGACATCGTTTCGGAAAAATTCGTTAGATTTAAATGTTAACAACTGCATAAGATTTTACTTAATTGACTTGAAAATTCTACACAACATTCTTTAGAAAAAATGAAATTTTTTGTTATTCTATACTACAGGAATGGATCACAATAAGAAATTTTGTGTCACAAAAAATATATTTAAGCATTACTAATGGATTCAAAAGCAAAAATATTCTTAAGGTGAAATGTAAGCAAAATCGATTAACAAATAATTTCAAATAGATTTCAAGTCAAACTTTCAAATATTTGAGTCTTATAAGATGTTATTTCTCTTGCTACTTTGTAATTTAAGAATGATATCCATCAGGGAGTTAGTTTCCCAACAGAATGTTGATAAATAAGCTCAAAAATGGAATCACTTAAAGTATTTGTCATTTTATCATATCATTCTCAAATACAAACACTGTGATGTTTTCACTTTTTTCTAATTAAAACGAGGATACAAGGAACGAGAGTGTGAGAAAAATATTTGAAGTGTTAAGTCTTAAGCCGTTTTAGGAAGTTTTCTAGCTTTTTCATATTATGATTTGTAGTTCACTTGAAGTTAATTTCTTGTTGTGAGTGATTTATTAATAAATTGTTAAAAAATACAAATATAGATCTCAAAAAATTTAATCAAATTTAAATTCACTTAAAACAAAGAAAAATGCTTACAAAAGTTTTAAAAGCTTGTGTTTTTAAAAATGTCATTAAAAATTAAATGAAACATGTGTAGTTTAATCAAAACGAAAGAATTACTTCATAAAACATAAATTACTAAAGAAAATTAAAAAGAAAACAAATCTGTTAGAAAATATTTGTAAATGAATATGATTTGTCAAACTGTAATCACAAAGTCTAAAACACTTTACTATATCAATCTATATATATAAAATTGAATGTCTGTCTGTGTGTACTCGATGGATTCAAAAACCGTACATCCAATCGCCTTGAAAATTTGGGACACCTTAAATTGTGAAAAAAGTCCGGACGCTCCCGCGATTTTGTTAATAATTTAAGGCGTTTGGCTGACACGTTTTGCTGTTTTTTCACATTTTAAGGTGTCTTGCTGAACCTTTAGCCGACGGGAAGTGTCTGGCCGTGTCAAATATTGATTACTAATTATATTCCCTAAAACATATCCAAAAACTCAGCTCTGAGAAAATGAGGAAACTACCGCTAACTATTTTGTTCATATTTTAAGTCATCTGGCAAGGCGTTTTTGCTGTTTTTTCGCACTTTTTTCACATTTTAAGGTGTCTGGCAATATGAAATAATGATTATTAACATTATTCCCTAAAATATATCCAAAAATCAGCTCTGAGAAAATGAGGCAGTTTGCCCATGTATTTACGCACCTCCCCCCCAGCCCCACCCCACCCTCTGATATCTACAAAATGGCCGCCCAGACAAATTAACGACTATTTATACCTTCTTACATACACTTACTACTACTTATTCCCTAAATTTCGTTACTTCCAAAATGGGTGAGGTCTGGCGGCCCTGGGATCTTGGACTATATTTTTTATATTCCATCATCGTTCACAGCACTTCATGCCTCTTTCACTCATATATATACCACATCCTTACACACTGACAGTAAGTTAGTTATTTTTTCTACTTAAATAATCCTAGGAATAATTTATATTTGGCAAAACAACGTTTGCTGGGTCAGTTGCTAGTTCTTTATATATTTAACATTTAAAGTTATAAAATAATTCAAAAAATTACTTTTAATTCATCGCTAAGAGTGCGTTTCCAGTGCCCAAAAATTACTAGCCTAGTATTCTGAAATTTTAAAATTTTGTATGGGAACTTTTTAGTATTGTTCTCAAATGTACTAATCTAAAATTCAGTTTTCTTTTTTTTTAGTCTTTTGCTAAAAAATTACTAAATAACTCATGAAAGTACCGAGAAGAAATTTTGAGCAATTTTTCAAACTGTTTCTTATGGAAATAGTCTGACAGTGATTTAATGTGAATGTTGGGTTAAATCTGTTTTTATATCAGTGATAATTATTGAATAAAAGGTAAGAATTTTTCAATTTGTTATACTTTGGTGATAATACTTTGCTTATTTTCCAACAGACATAAAAAAAGAATTTTTATTTAGTTAAAACTGTCAAAAAAGGTAAGAATTTGACAAGTTTTTTTTTTTGATAACCTAATATTTTGTCTAATTTACAGTAAAATAGACAAACAAAAGCAGTCCTATATGAAAACAACTGCTCTATCGCCAGTAAGTAAAATTATCATCTTCAGAGTCATTTGAAAGTAAAGATTAAAAGGGATGACAGTTCTTCTATCAATTTCATAAAACTGTGTTGCTTCACTATTTTTAGAGTTTATTGCCATTTATTTCTTCCTTTTTTGTTTTAGATATAATTTTAAAATTGAACTCATTAACTCAAAACAAATTTTAAAAAAGATTATCACTTGTCTCTTTAAATGTTTTATGTTAATGTTTCTGAAAACTTTCCAAGGATTCTCTAACAAAATTTTATTTTCTGTTTGTGGTGGTAATAAAATTGTAATATAAAATAATGTTCTAACAGACAAAAACAATCAATTTAACATCTTTTAGTATAATATGTTAATAAAACATTAAAAAAGTTATCTGCATTAAATTGAAATTATTTTCTAAAACAAAAAACTGTCTATAAAATAGATATAAAAAAGTTAATAGAATTAATTAAAGTAACACAATATATTGTAGAAAGATCTAAAAAGAAAAAAGATTTAAATCGAAAAAATAGTTGAGTATCCTGGACTCGTGAACAATTAAATATTCATCAGTCCGTGGTATACATTAATTGATATTTATCGATGACAACTTGGTATCCGCATGTCATGCAAAGAGAGGATTTATACCACTGGGATTATGTCACAATCTTGTATACTGAAATAATTTAGATTCAAATGAAACATTAGAAATATTCATGGTAAATTTTCCAATACTCGAAATCTCTATTCATCTCTTCATTTTTATGATTAAATGTAAATTTTTATCCAATCCTCTTGCTAATAATTTTACACATAAACAATGTATTATAAATTTTACAGGTAAACAAGATTATAATTCCTAAAATTATAAAACTTTCACCCGATTTCATAGTAAAGACTTAAGCTTCAGTTTTAGTTTAGCTCTTAATTTATTAGGTTTTATCAGTTCATGTGGTCCGATACGTTTAATAGATAATATCCATGGAGTTGAATAACTTTTTAGTCTTTGTGATTAAATTTTGTGGTTATCAACAAATTCTTAGATTTTTTGGTTTACTCATTTAATGTTTAATCCTGATTTCTTACATATTTTCAAGCGTAAGCTATCGTGTACAAAAGTTTTTAAATACATGATATTCTGCTTTAATTGTTTCTATACATCCTCATAATTGGATTCACTACATCCAAGTTGGCTTGGTTATGGATGTATAAGTCAGTTTTTTGTAATGCAAATAAGGTTAGGAATCATCTCT
Organism: Acrocera orbiculus; assembly: GCA_947359355.1. Taxonomy (NCBI): domain Eukaryota; kingdom Metazoa; phylum Arthropoda; class Insecta; order Diptera; family Acroceridae; genus Acrocera; species Acrocera orbiculus. Next base: position 9,164,422 of record OX375758.1, read on the forward strand.
TTTTATTCAGTAAATTTGACGCTTCTTAAGCTTAATCTCTGTATTTCTGTTTTGTCTACCATGATGTTTCTAGTTTGTTCTTAACTCTTATTGTTAGTGAAGTTCAAGGTACTTTACTGATTTTTCCTAGGATTATGGGTAATAAACAACTGTTTTTTATCTTATTTTTTCAAATGAAATGCATTTGATTTTGATCAAGCTCCCAATTTTTTTAAAAATCAGAATTATTCTAGGTACAATCATAAATATCTCACATAATGAAGGTTTGAAAAGGAAAATGCTCATAGCCATTTATTAAAATTTTTCCCAAACAAAAATCACAGAACCTTATTTAGCAATCGGAACATGTTAATAAAATTTTCTTAAATTTAAAATGCACGTGACCAAAGATAAATTTTGTTATGAAATTGAAAAAACTTTAAATAAAGTTCTTAAATAATTCTTTTCAAATGAGAAATTATCATGACTCCTCAAAATAAAAATAAAAATTTGTAATTTTTAATTAAAATCCATTAACCAAAAAGGTTGAATATAATAAAACAAAGTAATCAAAATTAAAATTGCTCAATAACAACAAAACGGATATCAGATGCACAAATTGAAATTTCTTTGAATCAGTTTAATTGCATAAAACATTAGAAATCACGTTTTTGGCTAAGAGTATACCATTTAGAACCTAATAAATACAGGATTTTCCATGAGAAAATTCCATTCTGAAAAACTACATTTCATTTTTATAGTCATAAAAATGTTTAAACATTCAAACGAAATTCTATCCTTAGCATTCACGTATTAGATTTTCATTTTATACGTTTTTCAAATAAACAAAAAAAAGTCATAAAAACAAAACAAAAACAAAAATAAAAAAAATCATGAATCTAAAGAATAAAATGATTTTTTTTGCTTTTTAGTATCATAAGATTTAAATTGTTATAAAGGATACATAAGGTCCAAGTAAATACCTTTCTTATATTAGATTGATATTTAACACTTAAAGATCGTCAGGCAACATTAACTTCTTTAACGGTGCATTATATTGTGGTAGATAAATAGAATCCTATATGACTAGATACATTAACTTTACCTTTTGATATCGTGAAATAGTCAACCATATGATTCCATATGTTACCATGAAGTTAACTTTAATATGGAAGACATATCCTTTGAACGGAAACTTTACCTTTGTTTATTGTTTAAAATTTCTTAGACTGTGTAGACATTGAGAAATTCTATACTTCACTTGGGTATAGAATCCATGTGTTGTACATAAGGAGTGTTGAGTAAGGAAAACCAAGAAAAAAATCTAATTTAAATTGATATTATGGGATTGGACATACTACTTAAAAACTAGTGTAGATATTTTAATGTGAGTATGTGTTTGGGTGGTTATGGCTAAAGTACTAAGAAATTATATTGTATTAGTATGACTTAATTTTTTAGAGGGTTTTCTATAAGAGCACATTTTTTTAAGTCTATAAATTTAATTTCAGCAAAAATCTAATTTGAGTCTTACAAAAGTTATATAAAAAATAATGGAGTTATCCTTGTAACAAAACTAAAGATTTGGTTAAAAGTTAACTACTTTTTCAATTACCAATAAAAAGAAATAAATTAAAACTGATTTTTCAAGCTTACACTTGAGTTAGACTGAAAAATAAAGCCAGATTTTTCATCAGTATTAGCAGCACTTTCTATTGTGATGAATTACGAAATATCCTGAAATAGAATGTGCTGTAAAAAAAAGAGTTTAAGTTAGAGAATCGTGTAATACACGTGTATTTAGTATGTTTAAATCTTGTATTAAAGTAGAACCTTTGAAAGCCTGTCTATATAAGACGAAATTTTGGCATTTATTGTTAATTTACAGATTGTTCAACAAAATGAAATTAAAAATTCCCCTATTTAATGTGTAGCTAAATAGGTTTTGTTTTTTTTTGCCCTTTTGTTATTTTATTAATTAATTTAAACACTTTTCAAATATTATTTTAGTGCAATTAGATAATTCAATGCTACTTTTATGGCACTTTTTTTGAAATTTCCATCAAATTTACCTTAATTTCCCAAATACAGACAATTGCCAATGGAGAAATGATTCTTTTGTACGGGAGGCTAATACACTGTATAAGGGGAAATTTCCCGCTACGACTTCCCCATATTAAGATAGTAGTACAGTGTGATGGCCAAAATTTTAACGTTAATTCATGATTTTGTTTAAAAATTTTATTTAAATTAAAAATTTAAAAATACGGTTTTGTCATTTAGTAGTGTTACTACTTATTACTAGAGAAATTTGTTTTGAATATGTACAGTTTGGAGGTAATCAAGTGCTTTGAAATTAAAGTTTAATAATATTCAAAAAATGGAGTTAATCGATTTGGCAAGTGAGCCATCCAATGTTAATTCTTGCCAAAATAGACCCCTTGAAAAAAAAGTGAAGCAGCTCGGGGAAGCAGACAGCCTTCTGTGGTGATATGAAATTAAAAAAATCAATTGTTTCTTAATCTGTAAGGTTGCTGCTAATGACCGACCCAATAATATAATTTTTTTTTTTGTATTTTCAACAAAAAATTAAACTAGTTTTTGAAAATCACGTTTTTTTTTTTTAAATTGTTTAATTATTATTAAAAAATAAAATATTTTAAAGGTTCCACACCTGGCTATGGATGTGTAAAATAACGGGTTAAAATTTCAGTAAAATCGGTTAGGTAGTTTTTTGTAGCTGCTTACCCGAAATTTTAAAAACGTGATTTCGAGAAAAACGCGTTTAAAGTTTTGATAACATTAGCGGCGCTACTGCTCTCTTCTATTTGCTGTAACTTTAAGAATACTTTGAATTTTGGTCTAAGATTTCCACAGTATATTTTCAACATGTTTTAGTACAGAAATATTTGGAAAAAAAAAATGATTCTTTGAACCCGTCACACTGTACTACTACCTTAAGACCCATTTTCCTTTCGCTTGGGACAATATTTGCTATTCAGTACTACAACAACGTCATCAGCCAAATCCAAAATGAAAATTAAATAAAGTACAAAATAATTACTAAACAACTTTATACAAATAGTTTAGTATAATTTTCTTAATTTAAATAAAAAATAAAACTAACAAAGAAATAAACAAAATCTCAAAGATTTTCATCAGCAAGAAACTGCATTATATGCATTCAACCATATTAAGAGATACATTTGTTAGCTAGATTACATTCATTTATATATTATCCTTTCGTAGAAAACATTTTCTATTTAATATTCTTGCATATAGTGGTATATATGTATATATATATGGTAGTAAAAATCACTTTAATAGCATCATAACAACTTTTCTTGTTTTTTTGTTTCAATTTCTTTGTCCGAGGCGAACATGTAGTAAAATGAAATTTAATCCAAGTTTATTACCAAATTCTACTAAAAGTGCAATCACTGAGTACAAAATAATCTAAAAACTATTTCTTTCCCTCTCTTACATAGTGTCATATACACACACACATTTTACTCTTTACTTTAAATGATATCTTCATGTTATATTCAAGAATATCTTATTGAATTGTTATTATCAAATCTATTTCAAAAATTTGATTTTATGTAAGAAAAACATATTCAAGTATTCAAATACTAACAACAACAAAAATATTTTAAATTATTTTTAATTATTTAAAGTCATTAAATTGGTGTGAAAGTTTTGAACTTGAAAACAAATATAAGTCGGTTAGTTCTGTTGTTATGTTTACATTCTTAATTTAATTCAATTTCAACTGTCTATCTGACAAAATAAATTTAATTTTCTATCATACAGAATTTTTAAACAGTGTTAAATATCCTTCCAATTAAACTTATTTTTATTTATATAGAATAGTCTTTATGTATACATACATACATATATATATACAATCTAAAAACAATAAATTTAAAATTTAAATTTTCTCTTTATTTCGTATCGAATGTTTTATATTTCTTGGACATACCAATTGCATTTTTGACATACCACTTGGGGTTGTTTCTATTTGTCAATGACACAAAGATCTATTAGATTTTTTTTTTCCTTGGGGGAATCAGTTGACTATTAAGGATATCATCTGGTAAATTGTTTACAAAACAGAAAAACACCGATTCAATTGAATAAGGATTTGTTGATTGGATGCCTTTTGGGTATACTTGCACTAAATAGTATATCTAATTTCCATAAGGAATTCTTACTTTTAATGCAAATGACTTTTTTAGTTTGGTTCTTGTTTTTTTGTGGTTCATCATTTTTAATTAAATTGAAAATTTTTTAATTTTTTTTTACTATAATTAAGTTAAAATTTTTAAGTAAAATCAGCAAAAAAAGTTAATTAAACAGATTTTAATTTGAGCAAAAGCAGAAAATCAAGTTGAAAATGCTCAATTAAATTCTAACTTTTTTTTTAAATTAAATTTTATTTTAAATCAATACTAATCTTTTTAATTTTTTGCTGAGAATTATTATTTTTGTTAGTTCTAACTATGATTTTCTCAGTGATTAGTCTTGGGTTGTTAATCAGTTAATAAGCGCGAGTTAAATTTAAATTCTTCATCAAGTAAAAATAAAATTTCTTTTCTATTATTAATTAATTTTATTTATTAATTTCATAAATTTAGTTGTGTAGCAATATTAAATTCTTGATTCTTAAAACTTTGGAGTGAAAAATTTTTCTCTAAACTCAAAAATTTACTTTTACATTTATTTTTTACACAACTTGAATTTATAATTTCAATATTTTGATATTAATAGTCGTTCAAGACAAATAAATTTCATACATTTAAATTACATCAGAACAGAAAAAACTTAAAATTTTGTACAACCATTTAGATTGAGGTTCGGTTCAAAACTGGCTTCTTTTAAATTTTGTTGAAGAAGTTATCTGGTAATCTGATCCCTTTGTTTTCGTTAATTGGATTTCGAAATTAGAGCTTGTATTTGTAGATACTTACGATGCATTTTTGTTGACTTCATGGGAGTCTGTTGTAACCCGAAACTTTTGTTTTGCTGCTAATTTGAATGCATTTTTGTTGCTTTCGTGGAAAGAAATCAGAAATAGAATTTTGATAAAATGCGAATTAAGGGAAACGATGTGTAGTGCGTTTGTCGTGTGTACACCTCAAACCAAATTTTTATTATGGTACGTTCGACGTGCTACTCTTCGTCATTACCATTAATTATGAAAACTATTTTATTATTATTTGAGAAATTTTAAGTTTATAATAACAACAATTTTTGCAGAAATAAATTGTTAAGTTTCTCTTAAATAAAAATGTAGTTCTTTGTTTTTCATAAAATTTGTAATAGGACTAATTTTTTTTACGTTATTCATGTATACAAGTAATCGTTTAGTTTTAATTCCGTATACTGTGATGGGTTTTTAAAATTAAACTCGAAACATAACTGATTAATAAGATATAATTTATATAATTGATAGCTCTTCATATGGGATCCGATGTCAGATATCACCAGAGTAAGGAAATGACAGAAAAAGCTTTTCTAAGCTGGACCTTCTTTATAATATTCTTTATAATAATAATCATAAAAAATTATTATTTTTTGTCTACAATGCCTTCTGCTATCGCATATATTTATCATACTGCATGAGAAAATTTTTGGCTTTATAAGTTCATAATTCACTAATGATGGTGGCATATATAGGCTCTTCAAGTATATTTAGTTAATGTATATTTAATAATTTTGTATGAAAAGATAAACCATAAATGGCTAAAGGAACAAGCAAAATGAATACGATATGCAATACGATTTCAACGCTTGATTCGTATTCGATTGATATATGTGATATGAAATCCAAGTTCTGACAAAATTGATCCAATAGAAAATATATTTTTAGTAAAAAGAGAGCCGCCCTAAATACAAGGGAGTGCCTTTTGGTTTCTGTCAAAAAGAAAAATAGGTATATCTCCAATCACGTTATAGTAGTTAATAACTTTTATACCAGAAGTTAGGAAGGTTTGCGTAAGTTGTAAGTGTTGATTGCTTAAATCTAATAAATTCAATTAGAATGAACTTAAATTTTTCAATAAAATAAATAAGAGAAGCTAATTAGAAAAGTCACTTTCAGCTTTGTTAAAAACTACTATAAAATTTAAAAAACTTTGAGCCATTTACAAGCACTTCACTAACAACTGACTTTTCATCATATAAATTACGAAAGTAATTATATGAAAATGATTGATTAGAGGAGGCCCTTTTGGTCATTTGTGGACATTTAAGGCCATAAATAAATTGAATTCAAAGTGATATAATTGAGGTAAATTCAATTATTAATTGTTGAAACCTATTTATTTGGGGGGTGATTTTTATGGCCTTTTAGGTATTAGCGTAATTTGAATTAGTTAAGAAAATTTATATTTTTTAATTGCATTACGAAATTTTAGAAAATTCTATTATAATATTCAATGGAACAACATCTAATATCAATAACGAAAGTGGAACCTATCTAAACTTTAATGATGATCTTAAATTAAGCTTTAAACCTGAAAAAGTTTTCTTTAATGTCAAAAAATCACAGCAACAAAATCATGTATTAGGTAAAATTTATAGGTAGGGGAAAGTGGGGAATATCGAACCACACTTTCTTTTTGACTCATAACTCACCTAAAAGTCAAAATTTTTGAAAACTTTAAAATGGAGGCTGATTTAGAATCAAAGTACTACTTTTTAATGGCAGCAGAAATTTAAAATTTTAATTCGGTTCAAAACTTTAGGTGCTTATTCAAAAATATACGATTTCGACATTTTAAAAAATCATGGGGAATGTCGAACCACTTTGCAAATTGAGAAAAAGTCAAACAAATATTGTAAAAAGTTTTATTCATCATTTCATAATGGAAAAACTCACAATGGTTTTTTGTTAACTTTAATTTCTTTCATTGCAACTAAATATTCTCAGCTGTCATCCGACTGCTTATTTTTTGTATTGTAACCCGGCATATTGAAGACATATTGCTAAAAAAATTCGAAAAAGTGTGAAAAATCATCTATTAATTTGTTTTTTGTCGATGATATATTGTAGCTTTGCATGAAATAGCATCAAAGGGCATAAAAAACGGATTAGCTACGTGACAAATGTTAGGAACTATATGGTTCGATATTCCCCACAAAAAGTGGTTCAACATTCCCCACAAGCTATATTGCAGAATCGCCACCCATGAGTCAGAGAAAAACAATTTCATGCAAAATTCCTTTTTTGTGTTTAAAAAGTATTCACTAACGATGATTTTAGTAATGTTTACCTACTCGGTTTCACGTAAAAGTTTTGAAAAAAATATGCCGCTTCGAAAGTACGAAAACTTAAAGAATGACTCATATATCACACAGACCACACAACACGTCCGATCAGTTAACCTGCTAATGGAAAAATGAGGCTATGTTGAAACAATACAATGACATAAATTGCGGAAAAGGTTAAATAATAAATATGATTAATACATCCAGTGGTTCGACATTCCCCACTATCCCCTACTTATTAATTTCTATATATTTGTTATTTTTATATTTTACAGTTAAAGCTATGAATTTGTTCCTTAAACAAAATGGTCTTGAAGTATTCCATTTAATAAGACAACAATTGCAAACAAAATTTGTGGTAGAAATAAAGAAAATATTGGATAAATTATCAAAAAGTATTCCACTTGAACAATTTTACACCGATTAGATTTTATGCTGTTATTTTTTAGATGAAAGTGTTGCTAAAAAAGTTTTTAAAGTTATAATTCTCATCAATTTATAAAAATAGAAACAAGTTATCAAATAAAAAATTAGTTTTATAATTTTAAAAAATCATTTAAATTATTTAATAATGCATTTAAAAAATTAATTATAGAAGACAGCTATTATTATTCTTCTAATGGTTCGTTGAAAAAAAGGCATGTTTTCAAGAATTTTTTGAAGTAATACAGGTAGTTCTGGTTTAAGTATATAACTGATTTCTATACGATAACATCTGAACCATATTTTTCCAAATTTCAAACAATAATAAGTGGACGTTTTGTGGTGCAAACTATAACCCGCAGCAGACTCATACAAAACTGAATAATCAAAACTTATTAAAGATGTTTTTCAATGTAATGACGAGAGTATTTTTTTTTTTTTTTCAATTTTCTATAGCCTTTGGAAACCTAAATACCAATTTTCTCCTAAAAAATCGACTTATTTGTTGTTGTAAAATCAATAATTATTGAAAAAACAAAAAGCTCTAGTCATATCTGGTAAAATATGTGGAAAAATAGAGTGCAAAATTTCAAAAAAGTCGGTCCAGTAGATTATACGTTATCATGCCTATACCGGCTTCGAAGAGAACGAGCTTAAGGAAAACGCTTTAAAGTTTTGAACCTGAAGACGGGCTCCCGACGGGTGTGTTCCCTACATTCAAGTTTATTTACATTTTGTAAGATTTCTTCTGTAATGTTGAGCTGAAATTTAGAAAATGAATATTTTCTGGTTTTCGAGATTGGTTGTAATTTTTGAAATAAAATCAAAGCATAATGTTTTCCTATCAAAGCGAAGAGAAAGTAATTATCTTGAAAGTCTACGCCACCTAGAACTATTGTTCTAATCCAAAACTACATTCGTGTTTGTGTAAGTTTCCTGTTATCTTTATTTTTATTTTCACCATCATTATTCATTTTAAGGATCTGAATAAGGATAATACTTACTAAAAATAACAATGAAACTATTTTTATACTAACTAGATGTGAGATACTGTCTCAGTGAGAAGTCTACGTGAGAATGAAAAATCCAAATTTTGAAATAAAATGTATAGCAAATATTTTAAAATCCGACTTTCTCATTCTCATGTTGAGTTTTATTCCACTATAAATCTTATATGTACGACAATATGAAAAAGGAAGTTATGTGTAATTGCACTAATTTCACATTTGAATAACGGCATTTAGTTATGAGTTAAGTACAGTCAAGAGCTAATACCTACACGAGGAATTTAATAGACTTACAACGTCCATTATTTTCAGTATAGGAGAAAATTGTTAAAGATCAAAAGAGCGCAAGAGGTTAACAGATTTATTACTTTTATTTTTTTTTTAGTTTTTTGAATAAAATTTATAAAGTCTCTAATTCTAAATAAAACAGAAAATTTGCTTTTCTAAATAATGGTTTTTGATTTATAAAATATACCAAATTTATTTATGCAAAATTTATTATTCAGCAAAATTTGTTCAAAATAAAAACTTATAGTTAAAAGTTACTTTTTTTGCGAGAATTTCAAATAAATAATGTTAATATTTATGCAATCTTAAATCGAAAGTTCAAATTTTTGTTGTACAAAAAGCTTTGAATTTATAAAGAAAAATATTTTAAAGGAAGCAAACAATAACAATTTCACTCTCTAAATAGCTTAAAGTCAATGCAATCCCAATAATTCAACTTTAGGAAATGACAAACTTTTCACCAAACAGGGCTTAAAAACGAAAAAAAAAAAAAGTTTACCTTAAAGGATATAATCAAAATTCTTTTAAAGCCACAAGAAATGAATCTAAACTGAATGTCATAGCATATGACCTGTTGAGGTGAAAAACTCAACAAAAAATTTCACAATATACTTATCCTCAGGTGTAGTAGACTCAATCCTTAGTCAAGTTAGTCATCGATTCAAAATAAAGTTTTCTTGTATATTATATACACTAAGCTGTTCTTTATATTTTGAGAAGTTAGTTAATACCCCATCTGATCATAATATTTACGTAATTTAGCCTTAAATAAAGGGAACCCTGGTGTGTTTTGAATTTTAAGTAAGTCCAAATATATTTTAGTTCTTCAAGTTTCTTAGTAACATTAGAAATGATAGGCATAATAGGATAAAGGGTGTTATTAGAGTTTCTTTTGATATTCAACTGATTACTAATTAGGAAGAAATTTGTACAAATTAATTAAATAAAAATATGTTAAAGATAGTAAAAGTCTTCGATTTATTTAATAAAATTAATACAAGTAATTAAAATTGAATATTTTGATAGGTGATTCAAGCTTAGCAAAGTAATCATAGTCAAATTAATATAAATAATTGATAGAATAAAGAGAACTCCTGGGTATTTTTTAAATCTCTGCGTGAAAATTGTAAAGTTTATGGGGTCAAATTTGTCATTGAAAAACTTGTAGAATTCATATTTTAAAAATCTTAATGCAAAAAGTTTATACACTTCTAATCCAAGCACTTTAAGAGGACGAATGGTCAAAATAATTGATTAAAATGTTCACTAGCAAGATAGAATTAGGTTTCCAAAGGTTTCTCCATGTCAAATTAGTTTAATTTCAAATTGAATAAAATACGATAAGGATTTGACTTCTACTTCGTGATCATGTTCCCTGGTAAAGCCTTTTCTACTCTTATATATATCTTTAAATACAATAACTTGAGCGCGTTTTTCTCAAAAATACTTTTTCAAAGTCGGTGTTCACTGCCATTTAAAAACACGTTGAGTTTTAGAATTTTCTCTTATATTAAAGAAATTTTCCATTTACAAAATGACGGAATTTTTCCTCGAAAATAGCAGTCTTCCCTTTAAATGAGCACCAAAAATTTTAAAATAAAAAAAACACAACGTTGACGATAATTTAACTAGATTTTATGCGTTTTTAATTTCAGTTTTGATTTTTAGCAGAAATACACTGTGAACACCAAAAATCATCCGTTTCCAAAGACGTCCTTGGAATAGTTGTGTCATCATCTTGCTTGTAGATATTTAATAATAAAAAAATTACGAAATTTTCTCAAAGTCATGCTTAATAATTTATAAAAGGTTTGAATAATATTTTTGAATCCGTATATATAAAAAAAATCCACAAAAAAAGTGCTTTTTTTTACACTGAAACCGTTAACCATCCTTAATGACTGTAAATAATGAGCTGTAACTGCTTCTTCGGTGTGCGCTACATTTTAAACTTATGGAAAGAATTTATATGCAATCTTTTTATAACATCAAAATTAATTTACTTTAAAAATTCTTAAATTGGAATATTAGCTATTTTTTTTATAATTCCAATATAAAACCCAAATAGTAGAATTTTCTGTTCTATCCTAGTCTCTAAGGGCAAAATTGTTTGTTCATTTTTCAAAATTTGTGAGCTTTGAATCATTTTGATTAGCCTGAATTTATTTTGCTTTTGTTTTTTCTACGTTTAATAACAGCAGATCTCTAAATACCAAAAACAGTTTTTATTATTTTAGTTGAAAATTACTAATTGTAAATTTGTGGTTTTTTTTTTTTTTTGAGTGGTATTTCAAAGTTAAATAATTTTCAACAATATTGTTGCCTCTTTTTTTCTTTTTTATTTTATTGTATATGAAAACTAAATGAAATTTTCTTCATTGGCAATTTAAATATTGCATAAATTATTGAAATCTTTATTTACATTTGTATTCGATTCAATAATATGAATTCATTTTGAATGGAATATAAATTTGTATTTTGTAATTTTGTTTCGTTTTAATGTGTGTTCAGACTGAAAATCTACTGCCAGTTGAATGAATGTCGGAAATTACAACCTGAAACCTATTTTCATATTTAAATTATAAACTTTTTTCTGTTCTTTTTTTTTGTTTTGTAATTAGATTAGTGTTAAAATTTAATCTTAGGATTTTATTATTTCTCTAGAAAAAACTATTTTCGATTGTTTTATTAAATATATGTAAATAAACGGGTAGATAAAATATTTGCATATCTTTTGGTTAAATAGAATTTCTTATTGAACGGAAATAAATAGAATGATATTTTTTGTACCCATTTATTTAGGTATTTAACATAAAAAAAGGAAGAATATAAATATTAATACAGAACCAGATTATATCCGTCATAATATCGTTTGTATAAAAATAAAAGTATAAAAATTGTGCATTTACGAATGAGTAAAGCTATACAACAAAAGTTTTAAAGCGACCTATTTAAATTTGAATATTATTATAGAACTTGCTCAAAAACGTTAAAAAAGACTTTTGTTTCTATCTGTTTACAACAAGAGATTAGTATACAATTGGTTTGTTTCGCGTAGTAAACTAGACTTAAATTTCAAAATAGATTTAGTTTTCTTACAAAAAAAAGAAGGACCTGCATTTCTGTTTTAAAATTTTACTGTTTTTGCCATAAAGTGAATATTTTCTTTATTCGTATTAACATCAAATAAAAAACAGTAGGTATTAAATATTTTATACTCTCCCAACCTTTAGCGGTTAAGGAAAATTAAAGAATTTTTAGTTTTAAATATTCAGTGATTTTTATAGTATTGGTAGTTTGATTAATTGGCTGGGTACTAAGCCTTAGTATACCTACACGACCAAAAGGCTAAATTAAAAACCTCTTACACAAGGCTCGTAAACAAAAAAATATACTTATATAGATGGATATTATTACATCTATACATACGCATTTAAAACAGCTGAAATTACTGGACTGAATAGTTGAAAAAAATTTCTTTGTAGTAATAATCTTTATAGAAAGTGTGTTTCACAAGTCTAGCAAGTGGCTAAAAGTGCTGAAACTTCTTATTTATGTAAAAGAGAATAAAAATTAAAAATATTAAGGATAAAATGTTCAATATCACAAACGCATAGCTTTCTCGTGGAATTAAGAAATATCCACAGTAGCTTGCAGACCCTTCACAAACTATTAAAGAATTTATTTCCATAAATTGCAGAAAATATTCAAGTGTTTAGCTTTCCGTATGTTTTACACAATTTCTAGTTTTTTTGTCTTATTTCATAAGACATATAAAAAGTTCTAATATCTTATAAGAAAAACCTTTCTTTTTGTTTTGGTGTAGATCTAATATCTTATTGATTTGTATCTTAGCACAAATAAAACCAAACTCTTGATCAATTCACTAGTCAACACTGAAAAATTTTCCAGACTATTTTTGCTCATTTGCGCTTAATGTGTGTGTGTGATTTAGTGCGCTGGTTATGAAAATAACACTAGTTTTCTTCTAGCAGCTCTAGTTTTGAATTTACACGCAGGTTTTGAATTAATACAAAAGTATGATTTTCTTAAAAACTTTATTTTAAATAGTTACTGTAGTTGAGGAAAAAAAATTTTTTTATTGGATTTTCTTGAATGAGCTGCTTCTTCTAGATCCCGACAAAGATTCCAGCAGTAGTCAGCCATCATATGTATGTCCCATCTCCTTTGGTAACGCTCTTTCATCGTGCGAATATCCTGGTGAAACCTTTCACCTTGCTATTCACTATAATCTCCAAGGTTTTCAGGAAATCGGTCCAAATGAGAATGTAAAAAATGTAGTTTGATGCTCATGTTACACCCTAGAAGTTTTAAACTAAACAACATATCGCCAACTAATTGTAAATAGTTTTCTGGTTTATAATTCCCAAGAAAATTTTGAATCACCGAAATGAAACGTTTCCAGGCTTGCTTTTCTAGTTCGTTAAAAGATTTGGCAAAATTTGGGTCTTTTATCAGTTGTCTTATTTGTGGTCCATCGAAAATGTCTGCTTTCAACTTTTATTGCTTAGCCCAGGGAATTTTTTTGAAAGATAAGCGAAACATTCGCCATCTTTGTTGAGAGCTTTAACAAATTGCTTCATAATACCTAGTTTTATATGATCCGACTGTGTAAGAGGTCTCTGAGCAAAAGACAACGTCAGATATGTCCAGTTATCCCGGTTTGCAGAGTTTATACCCGTAATGTTAACTTTACAAAAATAACAATCACCTTGATGATTACGAGGCTCCCGCCATATCATGGGTGTCTTGAACTTGAGAGCAGATATTTTTCCACTTGACTATTGTCGCAAAGAGACAACAAAATTTTGGCATTCAGTATTAGGCACCCATGGCTTCTGTAGATTGCAGATATTCACTCCAAAGTAGTTAAAATACGCAGATTTAACAAAGTCCGTGATCGATTTACGATACTTAGCAAGATGTATTCGCCACAAATGATACATAACCGTCTGAATCGTTTGAACAACGTCTCCTCTTCGTAGCCATTGTCTTAACTTTAACAACAAAAAATTGATACACTACTTGAAACTCGCTTAATAATCACTTTCACCTCAAATGTGAATAGTATGAAAAATCTCGAAAATTAGAGCTGCTACACAAAAACTAGTGTGATTTTTCGAACGAGCACACTAAAATACATCAAACGTAATAATAATATTCTTAGAAAATTCGTTGGGCAGTGATCATTAAAAAGGGTCCACAATAAAAAATAGCAATATCATACAAATCTGTAATTAGTCTAGATAGTCTAAGAAGTCATTGTGAAGGAAAAAATTGACAAAATCAAAAAAGAAAGAATTAGTTTTTTAAAAGACAATGTACTTTTGCATACATTTCAGCTGCTAGGTGCATCCTGAAAGAAGTTGCCTTTGAAAATATCAACTATCCATCCTACAGCAATAATTTTTTAATTAGTGACTGAAAGAAAAATCTTTCTGCCTGTTGTTCCTACGGCATAGTTTTGACTTTAGGAAATATTTTTATATAATTTTATAACAGTAAAAATGGCAAGCCTGCCTGTTGTTCTTACATCGTAGTTTTAACTACTAATATTCAACCAAAAAGAAGAACTATAAGAGTGGATTCAGAAGGTAGATTGTCAGAAAAACTGAAGCACGGAATACCTTTACAATCATTGTGGGTAAAGGGAAACTGCAAAGTCTACAGTTCGCATGGAAAAAGGCACAAAACTAGATATATTTGTCGTTTTTGTCAGGTTCCATTGCCTAAAAGTGAACATTTTGCAGCATATCAAACCCTTAAAGAATACTAAAAACTTTAAAAAATACTGTTATAAAATATTTTATAAAAAATACAGTTGATTTAATAAAGTTTTATTGTAGTTACAACGCTTTAAATCCACACATTCATGTTTATTTCATTACTAGCTCAGTTAGATAAGCTAAAATCCATACCAGAAAACTCGAAAAACTTTTAACTAACAAATGATATACAATATAAGAAAATAATCCTTCATTGCAATACATAAATTGATTTTGTGTTATACAAGTTTTATGAAAAAATAAAAAAGAACAAATAAGTTTAAATTATTTAATTAATTTCATTATATTAAAAAAAAACCAAAAAATAAAAAAAATAAAATAATTTCCTATTAAAAACTCTTAATCCCCATGGGCACATTTATAGCTTACTTTGTAACTTAAAATTACAAAATTCAATTATTTAGTGTTCCAGTCTGATTAACTCAGTTTATTATTATGACGGATATCCTATTATTATCCTTTCATATGGTGAACAAAATAACTGAACAACCAAAAAACATAGATAAATGAAATAATGATAAATTAAAGTCCACTAAAATTCAGCATGAGGTCAGCATGTACCTAGGATCTACATTTTCCATATTTACACCCGGAAAGAAAAAAAGAATCTAGAAATTTATACATGCGAAGTTATATAAAAAGTTGTTGGTTGTTTTTTTTTTTGCTTTATTTTGAAACTAGAGACTCTTTGGTATTTTGTTGTTGTTTTTTTTTGTTCTTTTTTATTTATTCTGTATATTAGAGCAGTATATTAAGAAATTTCATCTGAAATATTATACATGCTACTTTGACTAGATTTAACAAAAATTCAAGACTTACAAGAATATCCTCATAAACGAATCAACCATGAAATAAGCAACACTTACAGCATAATCCTAGTTTATATATATTATATATATATATATATATATATATATATGTTTAACGGAGGATAGAAGGTGGGAATTAAATAAGATTAATTATATAGTAGCACGAGGCTATATACCAGTATCTGATATGCTCTAAAATAAAAAAAGGAATAAAATATAATTTAGTTGAATACATAAAATTTGTTAATACCAACAAAATAATATGAGGAACAAATCGGTCACACTGTTTGCTGCATTGCCTTTAGAGAAGAAAATACTACAAAAAAAAACCCCCAAAATATTTTAAAAACCTACAGGACTATAGGCAATAGTTCAACTAATCCACAAAACAATTAAATAAAGTGAACAGAAAATATACTTTTAACCACAAACCAAAAACAAAAAATTCTCTACTATGGTAGAGAATGGTAATTAATTTTATGCTCTATAAAAAAAAAAAGAAAAACTAAATTTTTCTCTACTTAACAGGAACCATATTCACCGATACCAAATTCTTTTTTATTCTCATCAAGAACGCATTTTTACTATATAAGAAAAATTTCTTTCCTAAAATTCAGTATGAAAATTCTTTTAGGGAACAACTTCTAGAACAGGAAACTATTTGACATAAAAAGAAATGTATCCTTGATGTTGTTCTAGAATTTTGGAGATAAATTTTATTTTTGTTTTAGTCCTTGTTGTTTTAAGATACTTATTTTGTCGGCGTAAATTCCTTTTTGGTAAATTTATTTATTAGGCGAAAAATTCACTTTTTCTTATGCCGTATTTTTATTTTGTTTTTTTTTTTTTGTTTTTGTTTTTTATTAAATAAAACAAAAACAAAAGGACGATATGTCCTTTTGGTGAGATAGTCCTTACTCTTTGATATGTAAGGCATTGAATTAGCTAGTCCATGTTGCATGGTCCTGGGATCTACTTTAAAATTTTTGTAGTTTCTTTAATATTGAATTAAGGAGACAACAACGAAATTATTCATATAAAATTCAAGGTTATAGAAGATATTGGTGTTTTTTTTTTTTTTGAGAAGTAGTGAAGGGAGACAGAAGATGGGCAAAATTCTCAAATATATGGTAAGTTAAATATGAATAATTAATTTGAAATTATAACAACTGACCTTAATTATGACGGATATTTTCAACATAATGATAGCCTCTGCTAGTCTGATAAAATGTCATTTGCTCAGTTGCAATTTTTTCGTGGATTTACCGTATGAATGTCATATCTTAAGCGATTTCATTAATATTAGCCCTGAGTGTTTTAATAGATTTTGGATTGCTGACATCAAACTTTTCTCTGTCTTAAACAATGCGTTAAGAACAATAGTCTACCGAAATAATATCATAGCTTTCCAATGGACATTTAATATCGAAAAGGTATTTTGAATATTAAATGTAACAATTCACTCATGGGGGACAAAGTCTCTTATTCTTCAAAAACAAGCCATCAATATTAATTTCTTTAAGTTTAGTAATAAAAAGTTAGCAGATCCATACTACTTTCAATATAAATGGTTCCATGTATGTATGGTTCCATGTATGGTTCCATGTCTTCCATGTATGATGTATATAGTATATAGCTTGGTTATCTGGTATAATGTCAAAAAGACAAATATCCTCTTTTTGCTGAATTAAAACTCACAGGCCTCAATTGTGATAAGTTCTGCTTGAAAAATTGATGTACGATTACGAACAGCTGTAATATACCATAAGTTTGGACAGTTAATCATAACTCATATACCAGAGTAAATTTTTTATTCATCAATATACCAAATAGAGGCTTATTTAGGAAGAAATATCGCAATATTCTCTCTGATTTTTACTTGGGGTTCTTTATGTAAAGAGAAGTATACACTAATGTTTCTCAGCTTACTCCTAATTAAAGGTTGGCAAAGGTTTTTATTCATATTGGTTCTGTTCACCAAGCCTTTAGTGAACAAACTTCATGTTTAAAGTTACATGGATTTATTACAAGTACTTGTCAGCAATAAACAAAGTAATATTAATGTGTGCTTTTTGGCATGAGTGTATTTAAAACTGCAAAAAGTCTGATAGACTAACTAAAATAGACTTAAGCAAATGCTAGATAAGCCTGTTGCCCAGCAACTTCTTTTGGTTGTATACTCAAACAGTATATATGTAACTGGCTCAAAAACTTACATACTAATTTAAGGGCCAATTACTTACTTGATGAGACAAAATGTCTCTTAAAACTTTCATGTGGTTTATATTTGGGTTACGGAACTTTTAACAAATATTTCTACAAAAAATAAAAATCAGTCACATTGAGATACAGACTAAAGTAATGAAGTGAAAGAGATGCTAGAAAAGAACTAAAAGAGATGCATCTGTTATTTGTTTTCGAGAAGCTTATCTCAAAGCAGTATTTCTTTTACCAAATGTCACAAGTCAAAGGTATCGTGATTAGCTAGAATAAATTCATAGTTTTGCTAGTGATCTCAGATAGACTAGATCTTTCTTGATCTATAAATCATTCAAATTCCACAATGACAAGTACGACTATAGTAAAAAATGATTTTTAAATAGTCCAAATCTTTAAATACACAATAATAAATCTTTTTAAATACGATCAAACTAAGCCATTATTCGTTTAATGTTCTTAATTGATTTACACTGACCAATGAATTTTTTAATAAAGGACACAACTACCGAAATATAAATGAGAATTCAATCGAATGTATAAAAACACAGCTACTCATCATTTCTTTAATTAGATTTGATTGCTATTAAGAACATAAAGATGTCTCTTTCTCTGTGTGCTACTACTGCAGAATGTCATATTGACATCAAATCTTTGAGCTGATTTTCTAGTTTCACATTTTCATTTTCAAAGTAAATCAATCTAATTATTCTACGAGTATAAAAACCACATCAATCACACTTTCATTGTCAAATGCATTCGCTATCCAACACCAATATTTGGATTTTCTATGCTTAATATTTGATATGTGCCGTCGAATTAGTTCTTAATTAAATTTGAAGCTTAGCCAGCCTCTGAAATTTTTCAAGATAAATTCATAAAAATTTCTTTTAAAATTGTTACCAAATTTATGAATAAAAACAATGCTAAAAATAATTTTTATTTAATTTGATAAAAATCTTTTGTTCTTGTTTTCCTTTTTGTTTATAGAAAAATACATTTTTCATATTTGTTTCTAACTTAAGCAATAAAAAACCAACTACTTAATCCATTGAAAAAGCTAACATAAATTAAGGGTTGTTTAATTCATTCAACTAAGGCAATTAGGTTTTCTTTTTTTCTTATTACTATTTTTCAATTGCAAAAATTCAACAAATTATTATACAAAAACAAAAATTAAAATACATACCTGCCGGCTAAATGACATATTGATTAATGAATTCTCAGGTAATTCCAATTTTAACTGCAAATTAATTCTTTTGTAATTTATTCAATACTATCCAAATCTACTTATCTGATTTCTTAATGCAATCTTTGGTTAAGTTTTGACGGAAATTTAAAAATAAATTCAACAATAATTAGTGAACTTTGAAATAATTTATTTTCCAAAACTGGACTTAAGATCTTTTTTTAAGCGGTCTTAAAAGTTCAAAAATAGGTAAAGTATAGTTACATATACATAAAAAATACTTATGTTAACTATTTTGAAAGTAATATTCTAATGGGAATTTAAGGCTTCTCCGTAGGCTAGGATGCTTAAAATGGTGAAACAAAAATAATACCCCTTCACCGGCCCTTTTTGCCAAATAATATTTCACTCATACTTAAACAAAAAGCACCCATATGCACCCATAAAGTATAGTGATGACTGAATTATATAAATTGAGCTTTGTGCTACTCTTGCAATCCCCGTTTTGGTTAGAACTAGCCCTCACAGATGCCTAAAGATTCATAGAGCTTAAGAAAACACTCCAAGGAACAGAAAACAATTTTGCTCAAATGAAGACTCTATGAAGACTCTAAGAATATGTCTCTTATCCTTCTTGAACAGGCTAATTATAATAAGCAAAATCAAATTTTCCCAAAAAAATCTGTATTTTCATTGGTAAGGCCATATTAGCACAGTAGGCAAAGTAAAGCTAAAACATAAATAGAAGAGAACTATACTTTTCAATTACGCGGTTACTTTGTCAGGGAAATTTTACTTGAAAAGAAAACTAAATATCGTCTTGACTACTTTGTGCATGAAAAAATTGCTAGAGTATCTTTTTGCTTTTTATTATATTTATGCATTTATCACTAATGAACCTTTTCACCATGAATAGACACGAATTCTATGCAGAGGAACTCAATAAAGCCATTATTCTCTACTAGTAGAGTTAGTTATGTAAAAATTATCATTTATATAGCCACCAAACTCCCTTCACTAACACCGAAATCAAAACTCAGAAATTGGACTACATGATCTAGTGGTTAGGATACCTAGGACCATCCTAGGAAACCCGGGTTCGATTCCCGGTGTGGTCACAATTTTTGTTTTTGTTTTTTTAAGTTATTTTTATTATTTTAAATTTTTTAAATTATAGAATTAGGGAATTTATATTAAATTTATAATGCAGGTCGTATATAATAAATTTTTATCACAAAAAATAATAACAAAAGTTCATTTTGAATGTTTCAAGCAATGTAAAATAAAAAGATTTAATTTTAATTATCGCTTAAAAATCTTCAAAATACGAATTATAGAAAAAAACTAGTAAAACTCAGCTACCAGGGTTATAAATCTGATCTCCTTTTTAAATGATGATCATGTCAAAATCCTGAAATGCTTTTAAACTATTGTTATAACCAAGTTCATAAAAAAAAAATTTGTTAAGCCATACATATACTAGTAAGATGGTAAAAAGTACATTATCGGATATATTGCAATAGAAATAAAGTTAAGAGATAGTGCCTATAGGCCAAAAATAAATGAAAAAAGCATATATATATGTAAATTACTGTAAACATTGCGTATAGGTCTGTATGAAGTTTTTACATATAAAAACAATTATAGCTACCTTCTCCATGAAAAAGTAGCTATAACGGCGACCATCTACATGCGCTACCTGTGAATTTTTCACTTATGCACCTTTCCATCATAGAGCACGCAAAAATTCATCCGAAAGAAATATTAAACTGAATATTTAAAGTGTATTAATATATTAATTATATTATTAATATATTTAAATAAATTACTAATAGCTTAAATAATATTAGTAACAATATATGAAAAGTTCAACAAGGGACCGGTTAATACTGGTTTGTTGAAGAATAACCCTTGAGAGTTGCGTCCTAGTATTTTATATTTGAGGTGCACTCATTATGATCTACTACTATGCAAATTATCATTCAAATCCGTTTCCCCAAGGTCGCGTGTTCCCCTTGATAATAATATAACATAACCTATCAATTGGGAGCTAAATTATTTATATTTTGTTTTTGATATTAAAAACTAAATAAAACTTAATAATGATTGAAAATTAATAATAACTTATGTACAACATAACCTAAAAACTTAGAATTATAATTATTTTTATTTAGTTTTTATATGTATTATTATTATTAATTTGTTAATTAAAAATTAATAAAGATTTTAAAAAAAGGTTTTTTTTTTCATAATTTGCCCTTAAAATTTATTTCACAACATTTATATTGCTTCAAAGAGAAATTCACGGAGAAAATATCAATGCCAAATTCTTGCAGGAATTCGTCAAAGAGTTTTTCCGGAAGAAAGTAGCCATAACGTCTGAATTTCGTCATCGTTTCTAACAAAATTCACTGATGTTTTTCCCGAGAAAATTGTCGTTATGTCTTTAACTTTTTCTACTGGGACAAAGTAACGGCCTTTACCGTTTATTAGTGCATATGAGCCTGAATTATCTACCTCATGTACATACAAAATTAAAGAAATAATTATATTTTAAAAATCTATTAAAATAAAAATCTACTAAAATGAACTATACCTAAAACCATTTTATTTGCTTTAGTGTATTTTTATTAAAAAATAAAAAAAATTAAACCAAATATCAAGCTAAACCAACACTTCAGTGAGTGGCACAGAAGACAAAAATAAAGAGCTCGAACTATACGATAGGTTCATAGGTTTACAGGTTCAGTTCCTGACGAATTCAAAGTCAAAAAAAAAGAAGAAAAAATGAAAGCTTTAAATTCTGAAACCACATTGTTGTCTAATTGTTCTTGAGTTATTTCTAGAGAAATAAAAAATCATGTTGTATAGTTCTTCTTTGGTAATTTCTTCCGAAAAGATATCTTAAGATATCAAACAATTATGATAACAAAAATATATCAAAAATATCGGTTCGAAATTACCCAATAAGAACTATACAACATGATTTTTAACAAGAATTTGTAGTTCTCCTGGAATTTTCTCTACAATGGTTTGTAATCCTTTATCGAATTCTGAATCAACTAATGGACGAATTCTGATTGCAACGATTTATCTTGTAAAGGGCCTAAAGTGGCCCCTTATATATCACATAATGTAATACGATATTGTTAAGAAAAGAATATTGTGAAGAAAACCACACGATCTAACATAATTTTTCAGAGCTAAGAGGCATTGATCAATGGACCAACTCCTCCAGCAAACGGATACGTAATAATATAAGTTAGTTAAGTTAATATATATCAAATATACTAATAAATTAATATTAATTAAGATAGTAGTAAACATAAAACTGAAAAAAAAAAAAAAAAAAACTTAAGTGTTGGCTACTGAAGTGAACAGCTATCTACCAAAAAAACAGGGCGTATAATTTTTATTTTATAAAATTTCAAAAAACTTGAAATTAAGAATCGATTTAAAAGTTGTCAACAAAATTTATAAATACATTTGTAGTTTTTATTGTTAAAAAGAATTGCTGCTATGGAAAAAACTAATTAAAAATATAAAATCTACTTAATTTACGTAGATTGTCGCACAAAGGCTACACGAGTGAGCTTCTGCTGTTACACTAAAATTAGTGCAATTATTATTAAGAAAGCTATTATAAAATAAATGATAAATTCATAAAGGATTAAAAGGAAAAGGCTCATTAAATTACGCTGAAAAATTTGGAAAATGTTGACAGCTTTGCAACTATTAATTCTTTAATTTTCAATAGAGTAATATAAACCTGTCTATTTCTTCGATGTTGGTAATTCACTTAGCCAAGTTAGGCCATATAGTAAAGCAGCTGTTTGTGCATTTTTAATTTGATTTTATGAAAACACCTCTTCTTAAATTAAACGAATACTTCAATACTTCAGAGATAATTACGGCTTTCAAATTACGAACTAAATGTCTATATCACCATTTTATAATAACCTATGATTATCTTGTTTTTTTTTTAAAAAAAAAGAAAACAATAAGAGGTTGGAGTCATATTATTATTTATCCAAAATTTCGATTAGTTTTATATAATTTTTGTTGTGCTGACTTTATTAAATAATAAGAATTCTTTCTAACAACGGGATGCTACGGCTTTGGGGAAACAGATTTTAATGAAAGTGGGCATAATGCTTATTCATGATGTGCATATAGTTTAAATTTAAATAATAGGACCCAACTCTCAAGCGTTTTTGAGGAAATCGATCCCAATGTTTTTACTGTAATTTATAATTTGAAAATATACTTTCAATTCCCTAAGTCGTTTGGTAGCACATACATATGGCCATCCTAGGAAACCCAGGTTCGATTTCTGGTGTGGTCACAATTTTTTTTTTTATTTTTTTAAGTTTTTTTATTATTTCAAAATATTTAAAATGATAGAATTAATGAATTTCAATTTAACTTATTTTCTAAATATTAATGGAAAAGAATAAAAACGAAAAAACTTTTCATATGGCATACAGTGTTATAAGGGCAATCTTTTTCTTAACTTATGCTAACAGTTCTAAAAAATAAATAAAAGAGCTCATTAAATATCTGAAAAGTTTTACAAAAATAAATTTCTCATATTTGTGAAAGTCGTTTTCGTTTAGCTCAGATTTCATAGTAATAATAGAAGTTGGCGGCATACACGTGTTCAAAACGGAATAGCTCTCACCTACATTCATAGATATAAACATCCTAAATAGACACGAAAAAATAGCAAAAATATTGATACGTAGGTAACCCTAAAAGTTTCCGGAAAATCATAGAAAAAACACAAATTTAATCGAAAAAATCACTTTATTGTTTTTCAAAATATTCGCCTTGAAGATTAATACACTTTTGCATGCGAATAAACCAGTCATTAAAACATTTATTCCACTCCGAAGTCGGTATCTCAAAAACATAGTTTTTGAATGCTTCAGGTGTCGTAAATCGCTGACCACGCATTTCATTTTTGACGAATGGGAACAGAAAAAAGTCATTATGTTATAAATCAGGTGAATACGGACAACAAATAGGCAAACAAATTTTTGTATACCATTTGGCATTGACTGTTCTTCTATCCTCAAGAGCAACGGTGTTAACAGGTCCATTTTTACGGAAGAAAAAAACAATCATTTTCTTCGACGTGCTTCTTGAACGCACAACTTTTGTTGGATTCGGCTCATTTTGGAACACCCAGCAGGCGATTGTTGTTTTGTTTCGGGCTCATACTCATATATCCATGTTTTGTCACCTGTTACGATACTATATACGTTTGGAGAAGCACCGAAATTGAATCTTTTCAGCGTTTCCTTGCACCATTTCACACGAGCCTCTTTTTGAGCTTCGGTCAAATTATGCGGAATCCAACGACTGCAAATCTTCTTCACAGCTAAATGGTCATGCAAAATCGTTTGTATTTGACTTTTACCAATGCCTAAGGTTGCCTCTATCTCACGATATGTCACATGCCGATCTGTCTCAATCATTTCTCTCACAGCATTGATGTTTGCTGGAACAACAGCAGTTGATGGACGACCTTCACGAAATTCGTCACTGAGGCTAACACGACTCCGTTTAATTTTCGAAAACCAGGCGTATACGGTGGTTTTGGATGGTGCTTCATCGCCAAAAGCAGAATGAAGCCGATCGATGCACTACTTTTGAGTTAGGCCACATTTAAAATCGTAAAAAATCATCGCACGAAAATTTTCACGAGAAATTTCCATTTTTTCACAAAATAATTTTTTTAAAACGCTGTGAAAACAAAACTACTTGGCAAAATTTGACCTGTCACTGGGGTTTACCTTACATAATGTCAAGTTTTACGAAAATAATAATGACGCCGCTGGTAAATGCCATCTAGTAGTATTCACAAAAATTACTTTAAAACATCAAATCAAAAAGAGCTTAAAATGTTTAAAAGTAATTAATAAATTCATTAGTCGGAAAACAACAATAAACATCTAACTTATCAAAGTTCCTAGGAAAATATACCTTAATTTGTAAACAATAAGTCTAAATTTTAACTGTTCTTAATATATTTTGACACGGTAAGGAAACTGTTGTTTCAATTAGTTCTGTTTTCCATTAATAGGATACTGAAGGGGACTTTCTTATTATTTAGCTAAATTATGAAAATTTTTGGCAAAGAGTGTACAAAATATCATTAAAAAATTTTTGTAATTCCAAGAATTGAAATTTTAAAAAATTTCAAATATTTGTACATTTGTTTATCAATTTGTATTGGAGAAACCTTGAAAAAATTAAATTTATATATCCATCCCCTCAGAAAGTGCTACATTTTTTGTTAAGATTATTAGAAGTGTTTTTAGTTAGAATTATTTCACTTTATGGAAAATTAAATATTTAATTAAATATTACTCTCATGTTCCCTTTTAAGCTGAATAGAAGTTTTTGTGAGTATTAAATTAATTTTTTTCAACATTCATTTCTTGAAGACTTCTAAAAGCCTGGAAATATTCTCCTTGAAAAACTTTTCCTAAAATTAATCAGATTACTTGCACCCTTAGAATAATTACATAAAGATATAAAAACTTCTTAACACTTCATTTTTTCTGAAAATATAACACCACTAATCAATGGTGAAAAAATTCTAAAGGCCAAAACCAAAAATTTTTCAAAGCTATGCCGATTGGTATAAGAAATTTGTGTTGTTACAATCCTGTACACATGTGTGTGTGTGAAATTTCATGTTTTAAAGGCGACTATGGATACTTTTCAGACATGAAACATGCAAAAAATTTTTGAAGAGAGCGTCAGTGATGCACATTTTCCCTACTGGGAATTATCAAAGGAGAAAGAAGAAAATCATAAGAATTTAGGAAATATTAGCGAATTTTTCACACGCTCTTTCAATGATTTCATAAACTAAAATTATAAATTCAACATTTTAACATATTTTATGCATTTATAGAGTTCACACTGTTTAGCATGAAGTATTTAATTTTTAAAAGTGTTAAATATATTTCAAAATATCACTTTATATGTTACCAAAAGATATTAAATCAATTTTTTGACAAAAAATTAATCCAAATTTATCACTATAAATATTTAAAAATTTGGTGACAAACGAAACCCATCAAATTTAAATTTACATGAAAATCATCATTTTGGTAACCCAAATCATTTTTAATTAAAAGTGATACAACTGTCTAAAACTTCTTGAATATAATTACATACAAGAAAATTTATAAAAAATAATTTTTATGCTTGTTTCATAGCCAAGTTCTTTTTTATTTTAATCAGTTAAGCGCGTTTGTCGCTTAACTTTCAGCATTTCGGTACGTTTGACGTGTTTACTCGTCGTCATTACCATTCACTATGAAAACTATTTTTTTTATTATTATTTGAGAATTTTTAAATTTATAATGACATTAACTGTTACAGAAATAAATTTTTAAGTTGCTCTTAAGTAAAAATGTAGTTTTTCATTTTTCATAGAATTTGTAATAGGACATTTTTGCCCTGCGTTCGTTATTTATACACGTCATCACTTAATTTTAATTCGACACACTGTAACAAGTTTTTTGGATTAAATTCAATGCTTAACTGGTTAAAGTCAAAAAGTACATAACCAAATAGTTTTTTCAATACCAAAATAAATATATTTTTAAAAAATATTTTCAAAACGTTGAACCTTAAAATTTATTACATATAACGGACAATCATTTAGAAAACTTTCTTAAACTGTTTAAGCCACAAAGTACATTTGGGAAATCAATCAAAAGCATGACATGAAAAATATGTTTTAATAAATATTTTGATAGAGCGTGTGATTGTAATATTTAATTTAAAAAGTTTTCTTTTGTACAAATTGAAAAATTAAAAAGACTTTTCAAAGGCTAAATTTAAAAATTTTTTAGGTTTCATTAAACTTTTCAATTAAGAACAAACATAAAATTCTCAAGTGACTCTTAAAATAGACGAAATACAAACAAAATAAAAACTAAAGAAAATTTTTTCAAATTTCTACATGAGAGCAAAATTAATAATAATAAAAAATGAAAACTTGTTTTTATTAGACACAAAAGTTTTTGCAAATTACAATAAAAAAAAAACTAAATTTTCAAATTGAACTTATTACAATTTAAACTTTAAACTGTCTATTTTCATGGATTATTAGCTTCATCATTTCGAAAAGTTCATTTCCCCTATGACTAATTAAAATATGAATGTATGTAAATTAGGGAATATATACGATAAACAATACTAAAATGCACTGTTCAAAAAGGAAAGTTTTCATATGTAGTTTATTAAAAGGCAAAAAAAAAAGGAAACAAGCATTTCCTACTGTCTCAATGTAACTTTTTATCAGACTGGACTATAACTTTGTGATACAAAAACAAACTAAAAACAAACATTATAAAACTAAGTTAATTAACTGAATTATTATAAGTTATTTGAGTGCATTAGAGTAAAGTTTCTAAATATTTTTTTATTTTTTATTTTTGCTTTTAAGAAGCATAAAAAATTATATTTACTACATTTTACTTTAAATAATTATTAATATAGTTAAAAAGTTTTTATTTAAAAAATTATTTGAAATTTTTGTTTTGTTTTGTTTTCAGGGGTGACCAAAGATTTTAACTAAAAAAGATATATTAAAATTTCTAACTTGCAATAATTTTGGTTTTTTTACTTTAAAAGTAAAAAATTGTTGAATACAAATTGATAAAATCTATATCTGGTAATTAAATGAGTAGTTATATAAGATAAATAGATAGATTATCTATTAGTTAGTATAGTTGGATATGGATATAGATAAAAATTGCATGAGCTTTCTGAAAATTTTATACGATATATCAAAAGTTTTTAAGACTTTCATTTCACTTTTGACTTGTATTATGGAGAAAATTTTTGGTATAAAACTGTTATTTTATGCCTGAGACACATATAACGTGTATGTTAGCTATTTATGGGGTATCTTTTCATACAAATTTATCTAATCCACATTAACTACCCAGCGGTAAAAATCTTTTCCTTATATGACATGTGGAAACCAATTTGTCACTGACACAATAAATTTATGCGTGCCACGCACTGTCCTGCGCACTATCCTGCAGGCCCAGGATAGTCACTTATCAATTATCATTGTATACGTCGAAATACGTATAAATTTTGTATACGCATTGCATGATGAAAGCCTAACACTTGTCACTCATCCACGTTTAAGGGGAAATTAACAGTTGGGTAAATGTGGTTTAAAGTTCTTTTTTAAAATGTTCTAAACAAAGTAAATAAAAGGATTTAATTTTAATTATCGTTTAAAAATTTTCCAAATACGAATTATATAAAAAAACTTGTAAAACTCAGTTACGAGAGTTATAAATCTGATCTCGTTATAATATGATGATCATGTCAAAATCTGGAAATGCTTTTAAACTCCTGTTTTAAACCAGTTGGTAAAATGAACATCAGTCAATTCGATTTTGAGAAATGCCTACAAAGTATTCATGGTTGACATTACGAATAAAAAATTGAAATTTGATGCACATATAGATATATTAAAAGATAATATGCCAGTGGAAAAAATAGGGCTAAAGCAATAATAAAATAATGCTACTTTACAGTCATAACGAACGGTTCTTTCACAGGGAAGACATCAATGAAGCAAAAGAAACCAAAATTTACCGTTTTGACTACTTTGTGCATGAAAAAATAGCTATAATATCTTTTTGCTTTATATTATAATTATGAATTTATCATTAATTAATTTTTTCACCATAAACACGCAAGAATTCTATGTAGAGGAACTCAATAATAAAACGATTTTTCTCTAGTAGAGTTATGTAAAAATTATCATTTATATAGTCACCAAACTCCCTTCACTAACACCGAAATCAAAACTCAGAAATTGGACTACATGATCTAGTGGTTAGGATACCTAGGACCATCCTAGGAAGCTCGGGTTCGATTCCCGGTGTGGTCACAATTTTTGTTTTTGTTTTTTTAAGTTATTTTTATTATTTTAAATTTTTTAAACTATAGAATTAATGAATTTTAATTTGAGTTATTTTCTAAATATTAATGGGAAAGAATAAAAACGAAAAAACTTTTCATATTGCATACAGTGTTATAAGTGTATCTTTTTCTTAGCTTATGCTAACAGCTCTAATAAATAATTAAAAGTGCTGATTAAATATCTGAAAAGTCTTACAAAAATAATTTTCTCATATTTGTGAAAGTTGTTTTCGTTCAGCTCAGTTTTCATAGTAATAAAGAAAGTGGGCGGGATACACGTGTTCAAAATGAAATAGTTCTCGCCTATATCCATAGACAAACATCCTAAATAGATGAGCGAAGAAAGTAACAAAAGTAGTCAACAAATGTTTAACTATCAACTATCGACTAATATCTCACTTTGGGGTGCTATTAAGTCTAACACAGGCTGTTGGTAAATCAAGTACTAATTCTAAAAGTAGAAATACAGCCAGTAATGAAAAAACAATACTCACATGGACAGTATTTATTACTCAATATCCAGTGCTTATTTGAATGTTGAAAGCAGGTTATTTTTTCCGATTCAACAATTACATAAGTTTTTGAAAACGGTTAATTTTACCCAAATCTGATGATTACTCAGTCTTAAGATTTTTTTAAAAAATTTTGTTTAATGAAAGAACTGATTTTTCTCAAGTTAAATTCCCCATACATTATTGCACACACAGCAAAACAGATTTCAGATACAGTTTTCCATACGATATAATTGCTATCAAAACTAATGAACAGTTGTTATATTTCTACCCTATTTTTGCTATTCTTTTCATTTTATTATAGTAATTAATTTCTTATGGCAAACATTCCGAAAAATTAATTTTAAGCTACCATAACGTTATTCTGAAATCGGTTCGGTAATCTTTGCTACAATTTTCTTAGCATTAGTTTGCAAGGATTTTTTAAGCTTAAAGCAAATCTAATACGAGTGGAGCAAGTCTTAATAATTTTATAATCAAAAGTAGATATTGTTAATACTAAACTTTAAAAACATTAGAAAATTTCTTTAAATCATGTTACAAAAAATTATACATAAATACCAAAATTTAATATAATTTCAATATGAATGATAGCTTTGGAAATTTTCTTGAAGCTAATAGTTAGAAATTTCAGAAATAGATAACAGAACTTGCCCCACCACCATCATATCTATCCACAGAATACTATAAATAATTTATCAAATTAATCTTTAATTAAAGTTTTTAGACTTTGATGGAATATTTATTTGAAAAATCGCCCCTAGAAAATTAATGAATAATAAGCACAAACAACTTTAAAAAAATCATCTAAACTGATAAATTACATCACTGCGAATGACGATCAAAGGAAATAATATTTTTTAAATAAATAGAACACCATTATATGAAACTGGAAAATTCTATGTAAACACTCAATAGGTATATAGGTAAACAACATATACATAATTTTAATACTTTTTAAAATTCTCATTTTATATTTTAGCCACATTTCATATGTGCCAAATGCAATATTCTATGATTTAAAAAAAAAGCAAAAAAACTGATCAAGTTCTTATTTTGAAAAAGTTAAAAAATAGAAATGAATTATTTCCTTTTTAAATTAATTCCACATAAAGGAAATCAAAGAAAAACACCTAAAGGCTATTCTATGTAGTATTGGAAAATTGATTTCCTGAATAGATGAATTTAAAATGTTATTATGTAGTTTGAATTTGTTAGGATTGAGGAAGTCAATTAGCAAAATGAAATGGAAATATTAATAATTTTTAAAGAATATAATAATTTTTTCACTTTAGAATGTTTTGTAATGTGTCAGTTAGACAAATAATAATATCGTTTGGTATTTGTAAAATTAGGGGAAAATTTATAAAAAATATTATTTCAGTTAAAGTTTTCTGATTTTCATGACAACATTTGAATGAATGTCAAGTAATCAGATAATATTTGTCGATATTAAAGATTTCATGATATATGTATATGTATATGTATATATATGTAATTATTTATTACACGGTAGATACCTTTCCCGGAAATTCATGTAAAAAGAATTTGTGTAAAAATATATAATTTTCCTAATGTTCAGCATGTTCCATGTTAATAGATCTTTGCTGACCGGTGACAAGTTAACTTTTATCTACGCATTATCTGATGATGATAATTTCGTCTATTGTAAAAGTTTAAAGTGGTATAAAAAAAAGCATTCTTGTAGTTTGTTTAATTTATTCAAAATTTACTCTAAAAAGTCACAAAATAAACTATGATAGAAAAAATTCTCTACGAGAAGTAGCTAGTAAATAGATTTCTGTAAATTCAAATGAACGCAGTACATCACCTGGCAGTTCTTGTCGTTTTCCTAAAATGTCTCCTTACAAAGATCCAACTTCCAGGCTTTCAGGTGACCACATTTTAGAATAAATAATTACTGGCGTAAAAAAAAAAAACACAGCTAAACGAGATATTTATGCAAAATCTTCTGTTTACCATTACACGTGGGTGATTTCCATAAAGTTTATCATACCAGACAAAAATATTAAAATTTCATTTAATTCAGTATAAATAAAATTTTTTTAAGTTTATTTAGAACGTTTTACTTTCATATCTAATTACAAAAATTGTCGGCGACATGACACGTAGTTTCGTATAATTTGCCGGCCAGCAAAGTGATAACAGTGATTAACATTCACATCACAGCTAACTGCTTAAAATCATAATAAATATTTAAAGGTGTTAAAAACAAAACTACTCTCTTTTGATTTATCATCAATTAATTGCTCCTAAAGATGAATTAATGGTGTACAAAGTTCTGAAGATTTTCCAAATTATACAAAAAATGCATCCGAAATACTGAAATAAAGGCTCTACTGAGGAATCCTGACATCTCCCTGACTAAGGGTATCTACTATCAAAAAAAAGTTTTAGACATCATTGCTTTTTCATATACTTTTTAGCTTCGAGACAAAGTGTTCTTCAAATTATTCCATGTATAGACCTGTTGTCCTCCAAGTTCTTTTATTCTCTCTCAAGGCAATTGGAATTTTCGGAATGATTTTTAACCCTTAAGCAATAGAAGCTCTACTATCCATTAAAATATTCAGCCGATTCTTAAAAGTTTCAATCCCTTTTGTCTGTTTTTTTTTCCTTGCTTCTACCATAAATATTCTGGCAGGATTTTTTTCCAGAATAGACTAGCTTTATCCACATTTAAAACTTAGTCAGGAAAATGGTCTCCTATCTTTGATTATTTTGCCTGGACTCGATAAAAATATTTTAAAATTCTCTTAATCTGCTTTCAATTTCTACAATTTCTCCTATAATTTTTTAATTACTAAATATCAAGACTTACATTGTAATGGAAATCAGATCTTTATACATATGTTTTAACTTTATAACGGTACTATAACTTAAAGACCTAATAAAAACAAGGCAAGAGTTTTTTATGTTTAAATTAAAATTTATTGAAATTTTGTCTCTAGAAATACTATTTTAAAAAATAAAGGCTAGTAAAAACGAATTATATTCAAGATTAATTTACAAAAATTATTCAAAATCTCTTAATAATATTTTTAGGAAATAAATTTTATGAAACCCAACAGGACCATATTAAATAAATTCAAATCAAATAAACTTCAAACTTCACTCTAGAAACATTTTGATATTCTTTTGAGTGAATGATTGAATGAAAGGTAAGGAAAAACAGCAATAGATCATATCCAATAGATTAGATGGCTTTTTCAAGATTGGGATGGCAAATGAAGTTGAAAGGAAGCTCAGCTCTTTCATTTACCAGATGTCAAACTTTAGCCTCCTTTTAATATCTTGAACCTACATAAGTTCCGATACAAGATCAAGAAGCCAATAGGAGATTAACAAAAGTTCACATTTTTGAGGCTAAAAAGCTCGACTTCCTTTCAGTTAATTCGTTGAAAAAAAAGCATGTTTTTCAAAAATTTTTTTTTTGACAATAAAGGTAGTTCTAGATTATTTATTTAATTTTTGTGTGATAATACAACATTGGAGCAGTATTTGTCCAAATTTTTATTTCAAAATAATAATAAGTGAGCGAGTGGCAGATAATATCTTGAGGCGAACAACTACAATAATTTTACTTCGATCGACTAGAAATTTTGACAAAATATTTTTAAGATATTATACATTAGTTTAAAGAAAAATTAAATACCGAACCATCTCCTTTAGAGATTAAGATCATTTCCATTTTTCATCTTAAATAATATTTATCAGTCCAAATTTTATAACGAAGTATAAAGGCAGATTTATAAAAAAAAAAAAAAGATTTTTATATAACTAAAAGCATAATCATTAATCAATAATATAATTGAATTTCAGTATGTGACCAAATATATGGACCACATCATTCACATAAAGTGAAATCACCTTTAATACTATTACTATTGAAATATTCAAAGCTGAATAGCTTAAATTTAAAGCTAAAAACAAAAATTTCAATTACGATTTTGTTATAGAATTCAGTTATATATAATCCATCCCTCAAAATAGTTATAATAGTCCAACAATTCAGGTGAGTACCTTAGAACTATATATCATGATATTCGGCTATTGAAGCATTCATTCCAATTCGGTCATGTTCAATTGCTTACCATCTCAGCCTTATATTTGTTTTGATAAATTGAAGTTCATGCCTATTAAACTTTAGGCTGATAGTTATATACTGCTGTTGTTGACATCGTGTATTACAGTTGAATACCTGAGTATCTATTTGCAGCATGTGTATCATAAGTTTACGTGTTCCAAATGATAGAATTTTAGAAGTACTTAGTCAAAGTATATTAAAACATTTGCATATTTTATAAAGAAGGAATCTATATTTGGATAAATAAATCATTAAAATTTTAATTTGTTTAATTAAAGTTACTATTTCAATTATAGAATGATTTTTTTTAATGGTTTGTAAATAAAATTTATTTAAAATTATTTTATAAGATTGATTTTTTCCTGAATTTTTTAATCAGATGATTAAAATTACCACTACTAATATGTCATACAAAGCTTAAATTTTATTTAAAATGTTAATAAAGAGCAAAAACTTTAAAGTCTAAAAGATAGAAAATTTGAGGAATATGAAAAAACGTTGAAAACTTATTTATTGAATGTTTCAAATTTTACATTTAGAATACAATAAAAATTTGAATATAAAAGACTGAAATATTTTAAATTTTTACTAATTCTGTAACATACAGAGTGACTTCAAAAAATGAGTGACTCATTTTTTAATATTCCTAAATGAGTGAAAGCTCAAAGTAAGCAAATTTATGCCAATTTTCAGCTGTTTTGTGAAAAGCATCCTTGAAGATCAAATATTTTTATTTGATAATGCCATTGGACAAAGTCTATGCTTAGATATTAGAAGGAAATTTTTAGTATTGATTTGACATCTACTAATATTGAGCAATAATTGAATAAAAATTTGATCATTACGATTTTGGCTGCTTTGGTTACTTACCTGCGAAAAGTTATTAAGTATACTTAGTTATAGTTTCAGCAGAATAAAATTTAATCAATAATATTCTATAAGTTGTTTGAAATTAAATGAAATGATGAAATGAAATGAAAGTCGTAAAAGAGAGAAGTAAATCAATACTTAATACTTGTCAGACGCAACTGATCCAAGATTTCGCATAGAATAAAAACGTTTGGCTGCATGTAAAATCATCTACATGACTGAGTTAAAAACTGATTGACTGATTTGACTTTGCGAGTATGTGAGATATTCAAAGAAGAAATAAATATTTCCCCTTTACACTAAAATGGTCAGGATACCAACCAAAACAGGCAAATCCGCTTTCCCTATTGAAAAATTACTCATCAGTGAGTTTCTCATGATTTCATGCGTTGATAATGTTAAAAGCTTTGCTAATAAAAAACTCATCCACACAACATGCAGAAATCACCCATTTTAGCTACTTTTTAGTCATACAGAAATGACTTGTTGTCATTTGTTAAGAAATTTCATTGATGTTTTCCCCAAGAAAATTAGGGGTTGTAACTGAAAAGTAGCTCTTTTTTTACTGATGAAATAGAGCTACGGTCGAGACCGGGTTTACTTTTGATTTAAATATGTCAACCATATTTTAGACGTTGAGGTTTTTATTTATTTTAAAATATGTTAAACTTGAACAATTTTATTTTATTAATACACACAAAAACACAGCATTTTTTTTGGGTGATTGATTGCCCTGAGCTATATTAAATAAATAAAAAAAAGAAATGTAGCTTACGTTTCAAAATATTCCATACACCGAAAGCACAAATTGAATAATAAAATTGGGAAAGAAATTAAGTTTATCTGAAGATTATTGGTGTATTTTTCCAACATTCAAAAAAGCGTTATTACATTTTAAAATATGATTTACTTCAGTGGCATAGATAGGAATAGAATATAAGAAGGATCAATCCCATCCACTGACTGATAATGTTTCAGTTGTAATAAAAGAAAACAAAGCTAAGACGCCTAAAAAAGTTCAGTGCCCACAAATCATATCCTCTTCAATTTCAAAGAGCTCATTGTTTAAAATTAATAAATTTCTTAAAATATTTTTTTACTAAATTTAAATACACTGAGAATATTTCGCTTGAAAAGAGCTAATTTAAATTCACATTTTTGTGTTCCAAAAATTTTGATTGAATTTCGTCTATTTTCTAAAATTAAGTACCAAAAATTTCAGCTATAAATTTTCTCCAGCCATAAATTTTAGATTATGGAAATATGTATCTAAAAATATTTTCAACAATTTAATATATAAAATGTCAATTTTAGCACAAATTTCAAAGGAATAATAATAAAAATCCCAAAACATATTTGCAATTTATAGCAAAACTTCATTAAGTTAGTTAACCTCTAATCAAACTAATGAGAATTCAATACAACAACAATGGAAGCTAAAAAATATCTGTAATTGTAATGCATCGTTACGCATTTAGACTTAAAAATTACCTTTTAAATAATAAATTCAAATCCAATTGAATTTCTAAGAATTCAGAAATTATTGGAGTCAATAGTTTTTCATAACTCACACGTTTAAATATAATAATTAAAAATGAAAAATCAAATTATGGAAACTACTATCTGTTAAATATTATGTTGCCTTGATTTTAACCTGCATTTCCATTTAATTTTGATACCTCTATATGCATAAATTTCTCTATAGACAAAATACAAAAGCAAACCGTGAATATTTTAAACCATTCCATTAGGATCAATTATGTAAATTCTTTCAACACCAGTCCTAAAAGCAAAATTTCATTTTGATTGATAGAAAATTTTACCAAACTATGCAGCAATCGAACCTTTCCATAAGGTCTAATAAATTTTATCAGTTTTAGAGAATAAAGCTGAAAACTAAGAATATTTAACATTTTAACACCATATAGAGAGGTTTTGATGGTCAAGTTTAATTATAAATATTATATCTCAAAAAGGATATAAGTAAAGCTTGAATGAGAATGAACCAAAACTTATTTTATGGTTTAATATTATTTAATTAAGGGGTTTTTATTCAAACAGTAAAAACAATTAATTTATTAGATTTGAAAAAAATACTGTATATATTCTTAGAAAATTGTCGATTGAACAAAAGAAATTTAATAGAATTCCAAGGGTTTGGCAATATCTCCTTTTGTTAGTTTAAAGAGCATAATTGATGTTTTAAGATCAATCCAACAGCCAAAATCCTTTTTTAATATACTAAGTTGAAAAAAATATTCAGCCAGAAGTTTTTAGTTTTCACACCTTGTCTTTGATGAAATTTTGTATTGTGATTAAATCGAAATTGTCAGGTATTAATCTACGATTATATTGCATTATATTTCTTGGGAACAAAATTTAAGCCTTTTAGACTAAAATCAGTTTGCTACAAGGAAACTGTTCAACCAAAATTAAAGCTGAAGCATGAAAAATCAATTCTCATTATTCTTAATTGCTTTTAATATTTCAAATTGCATTCGATTTTTAATTCGATTTTGAAATACTTAAAACGATAATTGAGGCTTGCAATTTCATTAAAGTTGTTAAGGCATTATTTTGATTTAATTATAAATTTCGGTAGTCATTCATAAGTCATGTAACGCTTTTGAGGGATATGGAGTTTTGTAAGTTTTTATTGCCATTACGTATGGAACAAAATATTAATTCTTTAAAAATACCAAACTTTAAACTTAAATTTCTTAATACTTGGTAATCAACCAGTTATGCGCGTTTGTCGTGTATACACTTTAAACCAAATTTCTATTACGATCCGTTCGACAGTTTTACTCGTCACCGATACCATTGAATATGAAAACTATTTTATTATTATTTGAGAATTTTATTATAACAATAATTTTTGCAGAAATAAATTGTTAACTTTCTCTTAAATAAAAATGTAATTCTTCGTTTTTCATAAAAATTTTAATAGGAAAATTTTACCTGCTTTTGCCGTATATATGTATATACGTCATCGCTTGATTTTAATTCCGTAGACTGTGAGGGGTTTTTAAAATTAAATTGGACGCTTAACTGGTTTAACTTAAAAATGTGATTAAAAATCGTTTTTTAGAAGAAGTCTAAATTATATGCTACAACTAAAATACTACTAAACCGAAATGTCAAGGGACAGGTGAAAAATTTATACCAGATTTGTACTCTGTCCTAGAATAATCGTAGGTATAGAATATAGACACACGATATTTATTAACACATCTTTAGACACCAAGATTCAGACAGGTAATATTACTCGATCTGTTAAATAATCACATTCGACAGTCTTTAGTTAAAAAGAAAACAATTTAATAATATATTTTTTAGTCTCCTCCCGTAGCTAAGATCTAATTAAGCTTAGCATCAAATTAAGTACAAATTTCTGTTATTTTATTACTTTTTATTATTTGATTAATACAATATTACAAATTTATGTATTTATATATATATATATATATATATGTACTTATATAACTTTCTACCAATCATTAATATCCAAATCCTCAACAATATCTATAACGTTTTCTTCATTATCAAGACATTGTTCCTCTTCATCTTTCACTAAATTTATATTTTGTTTTTTCTTTTTTATTTTTTTCAATTTTTTATTTTTTAATTTTTCATTTTCATCATTATTTATATTATCATCTTCACTATCTGAAGGAAAAAGTTCAACTGGACCATTATCTTCATTATTTTTTATTTCTGTTATTCGTTTTCTTTTAATAACTGGTAAATTATAATCATTTATATTATCAGTATTTGCTGCTTGTCTTTTCTTTTTAGTTTCATAAGTTTTAATCCAATTATTATAATAATTATTTAATGGTGTCCCCTTATTATAAATATTAGTTTCCCATGATTGTATTAATGTTTTATCTTTTAAACTAAAATTAATTTTTTTTCTTTCATTTTCAATAAATTTTGAATTTTCTAATATTTTATCTAATAATTGTTTTAATTTTCTTGAATAATTTGCATTTTTACAATTTTTTAAATATTCTTTTAATGAATAAACTGTTGGTACTATTAAATCTGGATATGCTAAACTATTTGATTCATTTGATAAATATTCAAGTGTTAATGCAAAAATATTTTCAATAACTTCATTACGAAAACCATTTTCAGTCATTTGTGGTTTATTTAAACGTAATATACATATAAAAGATATTGGTTTCATAGATACTTTTGTATGTTTTTTATTAAATGTATTACTTTTAAGTACTTCCAAAATAAATGGTAAAATTGGTATAAATGTTTTTGTATGTTTACTTAATTTTATCAAACATTGAATACAATGAAAACGTAATGGAAAATATTGTGCTGTTGGTATTAATTTAATTACACCAGTTATAATACTAACAAGTGGATAAATTAATGGTTCTAATTGTATTTTATCAATAGTTGAACAAATTAATTCTATCCATAATTTTAATGAATTTATAAATTGCCAATTATAAACAGATTGAAAACTATCTTTCTTTTTTAATATAATTGCATTTCTTAAATGAATAGCCAATTGACGTATATATAAAAATGAATGTTGATATGCTATATTTAAATCAAGTGCAAACATTTCAACTAATGATCTACGCATAAAATTAATACCAGGTAATGTATTTGGGCTAACAAATTTTGAATTTCTTATATAAGAAAAATACATAGCTTTTAATATATGATTTAAATATTGAATTTGTTGTGTTCTTGATATTTTTAATATACATAAAAATGAAAGTACTCTAATTGTTTCATTTGATGTACTCCAAAGTATAATTAAACGTTTTAATATTGGTTTTGTTATTGAATTAAATGAACTTATCATATTACACATTTGATGTAAATGTTTAAGTAAAACAATTAAAATATTTTCACTTGATATTTGTTCTAATAATCGTGTTAAATCTAAAAAATATATTCTTAATGAACTTTGTATTTTTTTCCATTTTTTTGTTTTATGTATTATTTGTTTTGATTTTATTGAATAATTTAAATACTTATAAATTGCATTTTGTAAATATAAAACACATAATTGTATAATTTTATTAAATACACCAGATTCTGTTACTTTATAAACAGAATTTTTATTTTCAATTCCTGAAATAGTTGCTAATGCTGAACTAAATGCTTGAATAATATTACGTAACGTTTCAATTGTTATATTATCTGATTGTAATTCAGATTCCCATATTTTAAGAGTTTTAAGTGTTAAATTTGTTATTTGATTACCAATAAATTCTTCATCATTTTGTTCAAAATCACTTTCATCACTTGCAACTTCTAAATTTGGATTTGGTTTATGAATAATATCATCATTATTAGTATTATTAAGTTCATCAGCATCGTCATTATCATCAAAATCACTATCTTCAAGATCAAATTCTAGCAACTTTTTATCATTTTCTTTTAAAAATTCATAAAACTCTGGGTCAATATTTTTTAAATTTTCTAAATCCTTTTTATGAATTTCTAATTCATCTGGATTTTCAATTGCTTTTGATTTTTTATCATTTTTATTCTTTTTTTTAATTTTTTTTTCATTGATTTCTTGTTCTGAATCAGAATTTTCTATATTCTCATTATCGGTTCCCTGATTTTCTATTTCCCTAGGAATTTTGATTGAATTTTTGGGTTTTTTCAATGCTTTAATTTCTTTCTTTTCTTTTGTCAACTTCTTTTCATTCTTTTCTGTACTCAATTCTTTCAAATTGTCCAGATTTTTGTCAACAGTTGACTCTTCAGTACGCTTTTTAGAATTATTTTTAGTAGTTTTTAAGATTTTATTCTTATTCCGAACTTTATTAAGCTTTTTTTTCGTGGCTTTTTCCAAGTCTAATTCAGTTAAGCTACTTTTAAGAAATTTAACCTTACTTATTTTTCTTTTCGCCCCACCATCATGCTCAAACTCATTAAGTTGATCTGTTTTGACCGATTTCTTCTTTTTACCTTGAATAGTTCCTTTTTTTACATTTTTAACTATCATCCTGAAGTCTAAAACTTTTATTACGAGTAAACTTTAACTGTTGTAAAACTTTTAAAAAAATGATTACCTTTTATATACTTTCGCAGCTAAAAAACTTTTGTAAGTCTTATAATTAAAAGAAGAAAGTAAACTTTAAAAATATTCTCCAAGCTTTAAAAAACTAAAAAGTTAACCAACCTACCACGCTTTGTACACTTTAATGAAATGAATTCAAGCACGTGCTAACCTAAATGACAGGTTATGAATGACAGAGGTTATGAAATATTCTGCTAGATTTTATTTTTAAGTCTAGCATCTATTTCTAGCATCTATATATATCTGAAAAGAGGTTATGGTTATACTCAGTAATTTATTTTGCTTTATTTTATATATATGCAAATAACGTGATGAGTATCTAAATTTTTTGTCTACAACGTAATGAATATATGGCTAGACTACGATATTAGAACACATCTATAATAAAGTAATTAATTTTACTTAAGTCCACTTATGAAAAATGATAAATACATTTCAAAATATAACTCTTACTGCTCACATGAAACTTTTTCATACGCCCATTTCGCCTTAGAGCAATAATCTTTGGAATCATTTCGCTGTTATTGTTGATATCGCAAAAATATAGAACTGTCACTTGGTAACCTAAAAACAGGTAATGACGTGTGCAATCATAATATTATTTAAATTTTTATATTTATAATCAGTTCTTTAATGAAATTTTTTTAAAATACATGCACTAAAATGTGAGTTGTTGTTATTATACATTAAAAATTATTACAGGATTTGTATTAGTAGTTGGTATTTTAAATTTAGAAAACCTTAATTAAAACTTCCTGCAAATACTGATTTTTATAGTTTAACACTAAAAATTTAATAAATAAATAATTTTTTTATTGATAATTACAGTTTATTTCTAAAAAACATGTCTTAATTAAAAACTGTAGAATAAAATATGATACAATTTAGTTTACTTGTCTTAATTTGAACAAAAAGAATTTGCTACACTAAAGATATAAATAATTCTTATAGATATATAGATAAAGATATAGATCTCAAAATACGGACTTAAACTGATGATGTATTGTAATCCTTTTATAATCACCATTTTTGCTAAAAATCGGTTTAATGAGTGATGTGCCACGTAGCACTGTGAAATTGG
The DNA here is from genome assembly GCA_947359355.1 of Acrocera orbiculus. Lineage (NCBI taxonomy): Eukaryota > Metazoa > Arthropoda > Insecta > Diptera > Acroceridae > Acrocera > Acrocera orbiculus. Next base: position 9,206,026 of record OX375758.1, read on the forward strand.
AAATAAAAGACAGAACTATTGATCTCGCTTTAGAGCCAGAAGAATTCATTTAGTACTCGCTTATTATATTCCCAGTAGGGAAAGCACAACTAAAACATTAATGAAGATCTACTTTTCAGACATAACGACAACTTTTTCGGGAAAGACACCAATGAACTTTGTTATAAAAGGGGGCAAAACGTAGCCGTTGTGGCTACCTTATGACGTAAAAAGAAACTAATTAGGGCTACTTTTTAGATGCTCTTTCTGTAAATTTTTCACTTATGCATTTTTCTATCAGAAGCACACAAGAATTCCTCGAATTCCGTTCGTATATTTTTTACATTTAGACTTTGTATAAATGGAAATAAAGATCAACATATAAAATTCGGTGTAAAGTGAATCGGTATATGTTTAATTGTTGTAAAAGATGTTGACAGTTTACCATTAACACTTTTATCTACAGCAGTCGCATTTTCTAGAGTACAAGTCGGTTAAGGGTTTGGATATATTCTATGGCCTAATAAGACACCAGTTTTAACTATACATATATACAGAACAATTCTACAAATTTGGAGCTATTATGGTGATTTTTGTTATACCTGTACTTGTTGACGAAGTCTACGAAATGTAAATTTTATATTTTCGTATTATTTCGACAATTAAAAGGCCCAGAAGGGAAAATACGTTTTAGTGAGATTTTCTTCAAGGAATTCTTGAGTGCTTATAATGCAAATTAGCATAAATGAAAATTCCATCAGTAAAACATAGCGAAAGTAGGCATCATAGTTACTTTTTCATTCAAAAATGGATGCCTACTTTTGGTTAAATTTTCATACAAAATTCATTGATGTTTTCCCGAATAAATTCGCCATTATTTTTGAAATGTAGCTCTCTTTCTTTAATCTTGAGTCCTACTCCTCCTACTGCAAAAATTAATGTACTTTGAATTATATTGAGGTTTGTTAATAAAATTGATATCGACAAAAACACAATATATAAGAATATGAAAAAAATTTCCCTACTTTCCCTACTTACTTCCATTCTTAAGAAATCCATGACTAAATTTGTTTTAGTTTTTACTTGATATATATCAAAACAGTGGGAAAAGAAATATTGAAACTAGTAATAAAAGAAAAACCAACAGATAAAACGATAAAATACTTTTGTATATGATCTCTATTGTACGATAAATTGTAAACAAATAAAAAACTTCATTTATACTTACTCAAATATTCTTTCATACTAAAAATTGAATAATTTCTTTTATATATTTCAGATATTAAGAACAACAATTTTTTAAAAAAATATTTGTTTATTTTTATTTAAAAAAAAGTCTAAAAAATGATATCAGATATGTACTTTATTCAAATGGCACTAATGTGTCTTATTATTAGTTATGTAAAATGTGATTATGGAGCTCCCCCAAATGTTCATCCAAATCATTATGTAAGGATATATTATATAAATATATTTATTATTTTTTCATTTTAAAATAGAAATATTTGATTTTAGGAAAAAGTTCCCCAGCATATGCAACAGCAACAACAATTTGCACAACATCAAGGAGCTCAACAATATCAAGGAGCTCCACAACATCAAGGAGCTCCACAACATCAAGGAGCTTCACAACAAGTACATTTAAATTTAATAAAGTTTTTAAAAGAAATAAAAAATTTTTAATTTCAACAATTTAATTTATTGTTCTAAATATAAATTACTTTTTGAATGTAGAATCAGAATAAAGTCCTTAAAAAAATATGCTTAAAAACATGATACAAATCATTAAACTTTTGCACTTTTTTGGCCAATTTTATTATTCTTATTGTTAGTTTGTAATTTAATCTATAATTTCGCAAATTTTTTTTGCTTTTATAAACCAAAAATTAGTTCAAAAACAGACAAACATTTTGGATGAAAATTCAGTTCTTGTAAATGATTATACGAATTACGCTACCCAAAGTCTTATTCGGCAGTTCTTTCCAAACATAATTTTATTAGAAAATAGCAGCCCAATTCTCATGATGGAATAATAAATATTTTACAAATAACTTTACTTTTTTGATTTTAACATGTTTTCCTTTTAGCCACTTTTCTATAAGCCCTAGAAGGCAATTAATAAGAAGAATATTGGTAATTAGTCTTCCAATCGATTTTACTCTTCGCAAAGTGCCAGGGCCAGAATTCTTCCTGTCATACTTTTTATGACTATTAATTGAACGTTAGACACAGGGAAAATTTGCTAGCTTATAGGAAAAACAGAGGTTTATTGCGTTAATTTTCATCTCTTGCAGATGCTAAATACCCTGTATTTATTCCAATGCACGAGTTGTTGGGTTAAAGGAGGTTCAACCCTCTCATATAAGCTTATGTTAAAGTTCAGCCTTCTTTCAACGTCTTGAACCTTTATAAATCCCGATTCAGTACCAAGAGTACTGTATTAAGACAGGCTTAGTTCTTGTATAACATGAAATTCTTTTCTATAATTCAGTAAATTTGCTTCTTCTTTTTTTTGTAGAAAACAAAAGAAGTGTTAAAGCCAGTTAAGATTTCTCATTCGGGATTAAATTTAAATCACTTTTTAAAAAAGTAACTTAATGTTCACAGTAAAACGTTATATTTTGCTAGATTTTATTAAAGTAAAACGGTGGTTTTTCTTTTTGTAATCCAGCCAAGTAATGTACATGTATATGTAATTTTTATGTCATAATTTTTATAATAATAATTATTAATTTCTATGTTTTTTTACACTATACAACTTTTTAATTGCGTCTTTCTAATAATTTCTACCTCAAATTGTGATCATCTTAACTACGAGATATCTCGTAGTCGGCTGGAATGGGTTAAAAAATTTTTAGTATCTTTTTATATGAAGATGCTAATTTCTCCATTGCACGTGTGCTTTTTTCCTTTTTTACTAATATATATATTTCTGTTTTTTAATATCTTTGTAAAAGTTTTTAATCTAATTTTATTTGTTGATATTTTGATTTTGATCGTTAAAATTTGCGCTAGAATTTAAAACTATATTTAATAGCCAGTATAAATTTTTCAAAAAATACTTTAAAGGAAAGTATTTAGGCAAAGGCTTTTCTATTTAATTACTGTTTCAAATTTGTGTAATATTTAAAAATATTAAAATAATGTTTAATAATTTTACTAATTAACTATTCTTTTACCTATTTTACTTTCATATAAATAAAATAGCAATATGCTAACGTTCAACATCAAAATAATGATCCTAATATGCATTATCAAAGGCAAAATACACAACATCCTCAACAAAATGGCCATGGCCATGGATATGGCCAAGAGGAACCTGGGTAATTTTTTTATATAATTAAAAAAATGCTTTTTAAAATTACAACTCACTTTATAATTAATTTATAGACATATTAGTGAACATTTTAAAGGTGCAGATACTTCCAATATGTCAGCTGAACAATTACAACTTTATTATTTTAAAATGCATGATTATGATGATAATAATAAATTGGATGGCTGTGAATTAATAAAATCAGTTTTTCATTGGCATGGTAAGCAAGATATTTTTTAGTTTTTAAATATTTTAGCATTGTTAAAATAAAAGTTCTTTTGTATTATACATTTTTAAGAAAAATCTCAACAGTTTTCAAAAAAATTCCATTTTACACTCAAAAAATCATAACTTTTTTTAATTTTTCATATTTTCGGTTAAAATTTCCTCCCAAATAAATACTCAGTATATATTCCGCTTCAATAAAAAAGTAATTGTTAAATGCGAATTTAAAAGCTTTCTTTTCCTTCTTAAAACATTTCCTAAGTTCGTGTCTAAATTAGCGTTTTTAAAGGCATTTTTCAAATGCGGTTATAATAACTGGCTGCAATAATTATTGACATTTTAATTGGAAATTATAATTTTTGCTTTCGAATTGTTTTTATTGTATTAAATTGTTTTGCGGTAATTAATAAAATTAGTTGAAAAGTACATATTATATTTTTCTAAAGGACTTGTAATGTAATTATTGCAGTCAATATACTTTTGAGTATAAGCGTGCTTCAAAAGCGCTGTTGAAAACGCTAATCTAACACCAATTAAGATGCAAGGTCAGTAATGTTTCTTAGATGTTTTTTAATTATAAAGCCACAAAATATTTAGCAAAAAATGTTAGGAAAATTTTTACAGCCACAATTAGCCATATTAAAGAGTGAATAATTAGTTGAGATTATTGAAAAAGTTTTTTAATCGTTGGCCTGTGTTATTTTACCATTAAAATAACAACAAAAATTGTAAAATTAATAACTTGTTTTTTTTTTTTATTCTTATTTTATGTCACCAACTATTAATTATTTTTGTATATATTTTATAAATTGTGATAAACATTTGTAGAAAATGAAGAAAAAAACCATACTCATCGTCCTGATACACCATTATCAGATGGAAAAATATTTTCAGATAATGATTTAGAAATGATGATTGATCCAATCATGAAAAATGATGACATTAATAAAGATGGTTATATTGAATTTTATGAATTTGTTAAAGCACAAGAAAAAGCATCTGTACAACAACAGGTACCTGTATGAAATGATTTTTAAGGATAATTAAACTTTAATCCATATTGTGATATGTAAAAGTAAATTTTTCTTTTTATTTATTTTTTCATTTTCATATAAAATGCCTGAATATATTAAAGAAATAATTGCTAAGAGTTTGTTTTTTTTGTTTTCATCCCTAAACTAAATAAAAGAAATTTTATATTTTATAATAAAATGATTTGAATTTCAAATTGAAAACTATTTACAGCTTACAAATATGAAATGTGTTAGAATTATTTTAACTTTTCAATTTGACATAATCTTGCATAATACTTTGACATGCAATTGAATAATTTTTTGGAATGCTCTCCTATTGATTGTGTTAAAAGTATCCAAAATATGTACCGATTACATAAAAGTATTTTGTAATCCTTTAGAGTTATATTTATAATTCTTTTGTGTTATATTTACAAAATTAGTTTCTTTTAGAAAAAACAATTACAGTTATTGGATAAAATAGGCAAAAATTTTAGTCGTTAAGCTCCTAAGGTGCTTTCCTAGTAGGAAAATTCAATGAGTTTTTAATGCATGAATTCATACGTGAATCATGTTGAAATCTTTAATTGGTGTAACATGTAGAAAGTAGCCATCATAGCTATTTTTCAGTCATACTTTTATTCAAAATGTCGTCATGACGTCGATTTTTAAGGCCATTTATTAAAAATATTCATTGGTGTTTTCCCTAAGATAGTAGACATTATGACTGAGTGAGAAGTAGCTCTTTTTCATGCATGAAGTATGTAAAACTATATTTTCCCTACTGGGTTGTTATCATAACTTTTGCATGATACTGAAATATTTGTAATGTTGATTTTTTACTTATAAAAAATCACGTAAAACTTTTGTTTAAATATTACAAATATTCCCCATTCAAAGTGGAAACTACAAAAAAATATACCTCTTCTATATATTCTGATTTTCGCTTTTTTTGTGTTTTGAGCAATTTTTTGTTTTTTTTTTCTTTCGTCACGAATACAGCAGAAGTTTTGCCTGTTTATTTGGAAGTTTTAAGATAAAGTATTTTTTATATTTAACATTAGCATTAAATAACTGTAATTTGTCACTTTTCATGATCTTTTATAGTATGAAAAATTTTAAAACAGGGACAAATACACAATCCAACACAGCAATCCTTACACTCATAACATGATTCACGTCTGCTTCTGAAACAGATTCGCTCATCTCTTTCCGTTCTTTCCTACTGGTATATTGTATTTTAAAAACGATAAACTTAAAATATTTATTAACATTAAGAAGAAAAAAAAGTGAAATTAGAGGTCTTATCGATGTAATAAGTAATTCGGCTCACTTTATTTCTCATTTGAATCTAATACACTACAAACTTATAGAAAATAAATGAACTTTTTTTTCGTATCAAATAATTTTTAGCAAAACAATTCTTTGTTGCCTTGTATTCACATGCAAAAAAACTTATACTAACAATAAGAAAAATTCATCTTTATTTCTCTAACAATAAACAGCCGTTGCTAACACGGATAAATGACTGCCGTGTTATTATAAGATTATTATAAGAATTTTAATAATTTATATTGATTATTAGCATAAATTGATTTCTGCATTGTATAAAATGCACAATTTTATTCATATTGCTTTTGTTGTCCCGTATGCCCCACACACTTAAAGTATTACTTAAAGACTTTTTGACCACAATAACAAACTTTGATAATTTTGAAGGTTTTATACCACCTCCGCCTTTACGCCTAAATTTTACTAATTTTATGCAGGTAGTTTAACTTAATAACTTAATATTATAAATAATTATGTGTTAAAATCATAAAAATAAAGTTAAATATTTATTTAGTCTATGTAAAAAATATTAAACCCCTTCTTTCCTTTATATTTAATTTATTTACATTAAAAACTTCTCTTCTTTTGAGAAGTAAAAAAGTTATTGAATACTGATAAGGAAAATATAACCATTTAATACTTGTACTAAAAACGTATTATTTATGATCAAAATTAACTTTTTTCTGCCGTTATTTTTTCTATAAGTTATCATAGGGCAAATAATTTCAATTTTGGAAAAAAAAACCAATATATGTATGTGCATATATTGAAAGTTACTAAAAAAGCTTCCTGTTTCAAACATTAAATATATTTACTCTAAAAAGCTTTAGAAGGAGACTTTAGAAAGCTTTCTTGAAGTGAATGATGCCAACAGAAACTTACTTTTTCAATAAGAATTTATTTGTCAGATTTTTAGTATTCAAAAGTTTCTTGTCAAGTATAAACAATAAAACTTATTTTATCTTTAGTGTTTTTTTGACATATATCAAATGAAAATACTCAAAATAAATCAAAAAATTTGACAAATAATTAAATAAGTGAGAGAAAATTATTGTTTAAAAATTTTTGATATGTGAGGTAAGTAATATTAAAATTAATTGTTGTTGTAATAATGCCGGCTAAAATAACAGACGTAGATTTATTTCATAAAATTTCTTTTACTTTTTTTGGGTTTTTTTATTGTTTTACTGTCATCGCATTAGTTTATAATGTCAATAGCTTTTGCAATTGTCACATACATAGTTGTTTTTGTGTAAAAAAATATAATAGGATAACATCGTGCTCATTTTTTGTTTTTATTTCTTATAGAGTAAATAAAGGGATTTATTATTTAACAATTGTTGAATCTTGAAATATGTAACATGTTTTAATATAGCTCATATGTCATATACATAAATATTACTGAGGATTACTGAATAGGATAAAACCTTATTTTTGAGATAATTTTTTTTTAACTGTAATATAATTATAATTTATAAAATTTTATTTTGTTGTTAATGTAAACTTTTCTTTCGAATCTATTTGGTTTAGTGGCAAGGATAAGAATCCCAAAATTACCACCCACTTTCTTATAAAGTATTAATTTTGTAATATTAAAATGGCCTTTTTGGCTTTTTGGCTTTTAGATATATGTGAGGAGCATCAATTCTTCATATAAAAAATTTCAGAATATCTATGGCTAAAAGAAAAGTCAACTTAAAAGCTGTTGGTGGAAATACCTAAACACATTTTTGTTTTTATGAATAATATCCTTCAAAGAATATTAACTTAGTTAATTTATTACGATTATTAAACTGTGCAAATTGTTAAATTGTCCAATTTATAGCTAAACACATGCCAAGAAAGCTGTCAGGGATGTATACAGCCAAAAGTAGTTTCACTATAGTTTGCTAGTAAAATGGTAAATTAATGATCCGGCATCCGGCTAACAAAATCTCTATATAAGCCAACAATTTTCATTCACTTTAATATTGATAGCCTAAAAAACTAGAAATAACATGCCCAACATACAGAAACACTGTAAATTTATTCACATTTTTCCTTTTTAATAATCAATTCAACTCTTTTGTTATAATGTTTGTTGATCTTCTTTTAAGCCTATATGGCAGTCTATTGTGCTATCCAAGATCAAACTTTACAGTTGCCTGAATAAGCCAGAAAACGTCTATAGTGCATTAATTTGAACATTGTTCAATGTCAAGTAGATGTGACGTTAAACACCAAAGATAAAAGTAAATAGGAAGGATAATAGGGGATGGAATACTAGTATTCATTTTCACAAAATTCTGGTGGCAAGTTTTCTATTTAGATTTTAGTAGTAAAATCTGTCAAAACAATTGGTCGTGTTAGTAAAGCTGCCTAAGAATCCAGTTTGATATGAGATTCTTTTTAATATTCAAAATGGCTAAATCCCTTTGGCTCTTTTTGTACTTCTAGCCTGTAATTTTGAAAAATTGTTAATCACTAATCGTGCACGAGATACATCCTGCTTTGAATTTAGCCAGTAATGTATCAATAAAATGACACTAATCTTAAATCCGAAAATATACCATATGTAATAGTAAGATGACAAACGAGAGGCAGAAAAGTTTCTCATGTCTAATTCAGGAGTTTAAAATTTTCGAAAAACTTTCAACTCCGTCTTATATTTCACTCCTTTCATCCATCAAAGATGCAGCTGCTACGCCAGTGTGGGTAATATTCGTGTGTCATCCCCCCAGTCCCTTTTGCTGACATTGAAATGTTGTAGAATTGATAACAACACTATCTTCAATTTTGGTTTTAGTTTGAGCTAAAAACGCTTAAAAGGTGAAACACTTTTTCTTATTAGTACGAGACGCCTTCGGAAATTCGCTGTCAATGAAAACTAAAGACCGTCAAAAACCAAAGACTATGCTGCTAATATATTGGGCTCATTTTTGTCGTGTATACTTTATTATATTTAGAATTTCCTTTAGGAATTAGGTGGAATATAGTTTGAATATTGTATTATTATATAAAATACATCTTTTCCAAGTTTTTGCAGTGATATGATAACATATTGAAATATTTTGTATGATTTTAAGTAACTATTTAAGTACTATTTTCCTTCCCTTCTTTTTAATCTTTTCATTTCTGCGTTCTTTTGGAAGAACCGCCATTTTGTTATTTTATAATTTCCTAAATGATGTTAAAACCAAACTACGCTAGGAAGAGATATTTTATGCATAAAAAATAAATGAAAATTTCAAATAATTTGGTATTGTAGTCTTTGAATGCCGACGATGACAGACTTTTAAAACATCGTTTCAAAAAAAAATGCCTTTGAAGTTTTAAACTTTGAAAATTGTACAAAAGATGGAAAGATTTAATTTACAATAATTGCAAGAGTTTTTACCCGATTGGCTTGAAATTTCGATATAACATTATTAAAATGTTGTACAATAAGAAAAATGTTTTCTCCTATCCTTAATTAATTTTTATTTTTCTAAATTAATTAATTAAGCTAATGAAATAATTATTTCAATATAATCATATATGACATAGATTTCTAAATAAAATTTTCCTTTTATAACAAAAAAACTACAAAAGTAATAATTATTTTTCAAAAATCTATAATTAAAATTGAACAATTTAAATAAATTTCTTTAGTTATATATCAAAAATATCGTAAATCATATCTCAAATAAAATAGTTCCTTGAAATGTTTCTCTAATCTATTTCCGGCTGTTGTCAAATTTTTCGTTTTTAAAAAATTAAAAAAAATATTGCTAAATTAAATAGGTTATGACAAAAATAATTTTTTTTATTTATTTTCTCTACACTTAATACATAGTTAACCCATTTTATTATTAGAATTTTAATATATTTTTCTAGTATATTTAGTTTTCTCTTATGGATTTAGAAAGAAATTATTTTGTTGTTGTTATATTTCATGTAAAATAAATTCCTAATTTTATACTTCTGAACAATTTCTAATCATTTTGTTGTAATTTTAAATTTATTTATATTTGTTTGCATATTTATTTTGACCTAGATTACTTATTAAAATTATTATATTTGATATTTTTGTCACTCCTTTAAATTTTACTTACTGTACCTATATGATTATATGAACAGATGTTTAAGATAAATATCTAATGATATTTTTATGTTTAGATTTAATTAACTTGATAATATTTGCATGATAAAATACTAATTTTAAGTTAGGTATTATTTATAGTTACACATCATGCAAGCTTCAAAATATTTTCTTCATTTTCTAGTAAAGTATCTAATCTAAAGTCTTGAACCTTTTGTACAACTCTTTTTGATAGCTCTAAAAAACTTAATGTAAATCCAATACTCTTTGACTCAATTACTTTGCTAAAAAAATTTTAATTACTTGTACGCGATTTGCTGCCATTTCGAGTTAGACTGCTTTTTTCCACCTTGAATTTCTTTATTTTAGTTTTTTGGTTGAAAATGTTTAATTTTATATAAGTTTACAGAAATCAGTCAAATGCAATTTTTTTAAGCCCCGCAATTTATAATATGTCCTTTGATAATTTTTCTTTCTCAGGACTAGCTTTTAAGAGCTAATTTCGGACAGGGATGCCCTTAAAAAACACTATCAAAGCTTCTATTTCTGTCCAAACTTGCGTCGTTTTTGTAATTTCATCAGATGGCAAGTACGATATTGCCTGTCTGACGACCACAACCCTAGGCATTCTAAATTTAGTAATAAAATGTTGCAAAGTGTTAAAGTTGTTACCCCATATAAGGCGAATAGTTTGACGGGAAAAAAAAGTTAGATCTAATTATCTCACTTAACATCTTGTTTATTATTTCCAATTAAATTGGATAAATGCCTAATTATTGTTTGTGAGGTGTCGTCTTTTTTTTTTCTTTTTTGGTACTTTTATTAGGATAAATAATAAAAAAATGTTTCAATCATTAATTATATGCATTTATTATCATAGGGAATTTTTAAATGAAAAGCAATAGCGTTTTAGATAAGTTTTGTGGTGGGAGAAGGAGTTAAGTTTTTTTTAACCAAAAGAAGGTTAATCCCTTTAATCCCTCCCAATCTGTGCCACTAGTTAGAACGAAATTTTCTCTTTCGGTGCGTTTGACGTGTTTATTCCTCGTCCTTGCCATGAAAATGATTTTGTTATTAGTTAAGAATTTTAAATTTTATAATAAAAATAACTCTAACAGAAATAAATTGTTAAGTTTCTCTTAAATAAAAATGCATTTGTTCATTTTTTATTAAATTTAGAACAGGACCATTTTTGCTCTGCATTCGTCGCGTATACACGTATAGCGCATACACGGCTAGAACCAATTTTTTAATTATTATTTCGGCTTTCTTTTCAATATTCAATATGAATTCTATTCTATAATTATACATAATTCTAGTATTTAAATGTCATATTTCTAAAAGATTGGTTAGTAAAAAACTTGCCAAGGAACAATATTACAAACTTGTCATATAATATTTAGTATCATTATGCATTGTATCTCACTCAATATGTGAAGTTTATCTAAAGTTCTTTGTAACACAAAGAAATGTTTCCTTGTTTTTTTTCATTATGTAAAATTACCCAGTGGCTCTTGCTTCAATATAAAGTATCTTTCACCAAAATGAATAAAAATATTTCATACATATGACAAATAACACAGAATTTTTTATAAGTTTCAAAAACAGAATAAAACTTTATACTCCAAGTGTCATGTGTTCTACAAATAAAAGTTTTTTTTCGTAAAGAAAAGTGATTCATTTCACAAATTTATTTTCTTCTGACTGAAAAACTGAAGTTTTTACTTTGTTTTGTGTATCACACAAGATATATGAAAGTTTCAAAATTAAACAAAAAATTTATATGTGATCTATTATCACTAAATTAAAATATAATTAAAGAAATCACACTTCAAAAATATTTTATCTCATATAAATGTCATGAGTAATTGTTTTAGTCATGAAAGATATTTTAATCATTAATCCTTATTATTACGTAGGATTATTATTAATGATTTGTTCTATTAATTTATTGAAAAAAATGTTTATGCTGAGTTATATAAAGCTTTATATATGTATATATGTATGTATATAGAGAGAGAGAGAGAAATTTTACTTGATTTTGTAGCTTTTAACTAGCAGATCGAGTATTAATACGTCTTTTAAAGAACTGACGTAAAAAGCCATGCTAAATAATTATATACTTATTTTTTCTATACACAAGTTTTGTAATTAAGCACTGTTTTAATCAATCTTTAAATCAGTCCCCTTCTTCCGATATAACTAACGACTTTTTTAGCCCTTAAATCCCTTCTGACATGCGCTTCTTGATATGGTCTAAAATTCTTCAAATGATGCAGTCTTTACTTCTTTAATATATAGTAGCAAAACGTCATTGTTTTATTAGTCTTTTCAATTTTGAGAATATAAAAAAGTCTTAAAGAGATCAAGGGCAGTAAATATAATGGCTAAGACATGACTAAGTTTTTATGTTTGACCGCAATTAATAATAAGAAATTAGCAATTAACAAAATTAGAAACTTTGGTGCCACACTTTGGCTTAATTCCCAAAATATCTTTAAAAAAATTGCATAACATGAGCTAACTGTTATGTTAACATCCTCATAAACTTTTTTTTTTTACTAATGATTCTCCATAGAAATTTTCTTTACTGCACCAATCTTTTCTTGGTTTGTTAATAAGCTGGATCGTCGCAGGCGAACATCATCACTTACATCTTTTTAGTCTTTTGTAAAAAACTTGTACAACTTATTTTTGCTTGAAATAGACTCGCATAATAGAGCTACAGTCAACATTTAAAGCTCCTTGAAGTACTTAATTTTATTTTTCACACAAAATTTGATACAGATTCTTTGATCTATTTTTTCTTTTGTGGATAGCCAAAAATCGCTAAATGTGTCTTATGATTTATATTTGTCAAAATAAACTAAAAATATAATATTGCACATCAGCATATGTTAGAGACATGTTCACTAACATAACGAATATCGTGTAGCTCGTGAAATTTTAAAAATTGTCTTGTTTTTTGAACAAACTTTATTTTTATGACAAAAGACTAAGACAAAAAAAGCAACAACATTTACTTTTGTTAGTTTTTAATTCCCAACAGGGAAAATCTTTTCTTAACGTGCTAGGGAATTTTAGATTCAATTACTCCTTCGATGTATAAGTAATCGGTTAGACAAATTTATGGTTTTGTATTTTTTGCTAAATTTTGGAGAATGCAAAACGAATGCTCTCCAGTGGATCACTGAGAAAAGCAGCCAGAAACTAACTGCTATCATTATTAGTTTATCTCACTATAATTCCTGTTTTGCTTATTACTAAAAGTAGGAATAGACTAAGACCTTGTGTTACATTTGGGTAACGTTTTTCCTATATTGCTAGAGATTTTTTCAATCATGATTCAGAAGAAGCTTTTAGTTTATTAACATCCTGTCTTCCCCAAAAGAGTTGATACGGAAAAACCTCCGTCTATTCAACCTGAATACAACAGAAGAGGTAAGTTTACTCCTGACGTTTTAACGTACTTGCCTTCCTGATTTTCATATAAGGTAACTTTTTTAATTTCAGTAGCTAACGACAAAAATTCTATTGCTATCATCCTCAAGTTGGATTTTTATCATAATCAAAAGAAAAAAGAAAACAATAAAATATTTAGCATAATTTTTTTTTTTTTACAATTTTATTGGTTAGCAGAAGCTGGATCGATTTATAAAGGATATAAGGTTTTTGTAGACAAATCTATCTATGCATCGTTTTCGAGGAAATTTCGTGCAGAATAAGTTTTAATGGTTTTTTGCGCTCAGCCATCCTTTATCATAATCCTTTAAGGACGTTACTCTAATCCTATATTTAGTGATGTGATATCTATTTTCCGATATCCACACCATTCCGTATGAAGCTTTTTGGCTTCAAAGAAGAACTGAACATAATCGAGTGATATACGGAAATATTCTTTTAAAGGGTTTAGCTTCGATTACTGTTGAGGTTTTGGCCTGAGCATATACCCATTACAATTGTTACTGTGATTTTTAAATATTTAGATTTAGAAAAAATCCAAACAAACGAATATAGAGTTCTTAAAGGAGATCCAGTCTGTCCATTATTGTTCACATCTGAAGAGATTAGGTCAGCATTTTTAAAAAATTTTTTTTACATTTTCTTAAATATCTTAAAAATATTCTCTGAAAATTTGAAGTGAATCCGAAAAATACTTTTCGAGTTATTCGACAATTAACAAAGGGCTCTCGGGCTCCACATACATTGAGTGTGAAACTTTAAATGCGTTTTTTTCAGAAATCTGGAAAAGAATTTCCTTAGGCCGCCATTTTGTTAGTTTTTTTTTTAAAAAAAAAAGCTTCGATCAGTCACGAGATTATTTGATAAATTTTTTTTGTCCGATTGATTTTAGATGAATTTTCTAGGATTTGTGGTGGTCACCGCAAGAGGCTTCTGTTTGGAACTGGGTCAACACAAACAGCCATAACTTTTGAAGTTATTAATTTTTTTTTCTTCAAATTTTCGTGAAGTCAAGTCGAAACATTGTGCAATGATGCCATATTTTTACTTTTATAAAATAAAATTATTTACTGGGAAAAAAAAATTATTTAAAATTATCATTTTTTCATGTCTCTGAACACACCTAAAAAAATGAAAATTATAATGCGGAACAAATATAATATTACCTTGTTCTTTTGATTCTTTTTTTTCTCACTGCGTAAATAGTTTATCCTGAATGTCACATTGGAAAAATTATATTATATCAGTCAGTATCAAAAGTTTTAATAAATTTAGAAGTGTGGAAGGCCTCATGAATCTTTTGCATAACGTTTTTCTTGTAATTCTTGTAAATTTTTTCAAATTATGAGTGAGAGCATACTAAATATAAAAACTACAGTCTTGTAGGTATCAGTCCTGAATATCATTCTTTTTCAGATTAGTAAAATTTAATTTTCTATGTAAAAATATATCTAGCTACCTTCTAACTGGTTTATGAAACATTCGCGATATATGACGCTTCAAATTTTTCCTTTTTCTATGAAAAAATATCTTCCTAGAATATATAGAACTAATTCCAATATTTTAAACTGAAAGTCTACAAATGTGTTGCTAATAATTAAATCACAAACTTGAAAATTTGGAATGCGTTCACGAGATATTTATTAGGCATCAAAATTATGAATCTTCAACGAAAAAAAAGAAAACACGCGCAAAAGACCTCTGTATTCCCATTGAGTTAACTTTTGTAACCTTTTTTATTTTACTTTTCACCTTTCAGCTACATAAAACTCAAAACAGTTTTATCTTTCTTATTTACATATTATATATGCTTAAGTTTATTCATTCTCTCACATTCATTTTTTGTACTATTAAAAAACAAAGCTTTGTTTTTATATAAAGAAAAAAAGTTGTCATATAAATATGAAAAACTGAAGGTGTTCAAAATGAAAACCATGCTTTCTTCACATATGAGCTAAAAAAAGTCCATGATATACAAAGAATAATTGTTTTACCTTTAAAAATGGTACTGGAAATGAATAGATATATTAAAAATGTGTTAACCGATCTTTATTTTTAGTTTCCTTTCGCTTTTTGGAAAATTCCTTTAAAGTATTATTGTAGAATTTTAATTCAATTAAAATTATCAGCAATAATAAATTGACCAAATTGAAGTTTAACATATTTAATTTTTTAACTTATATTTTTCTTAATTATTTAGACTTCAGTATTTTTACACGGTTAACCCTGTTATGGCGATCACCAAAGAAATTAGATGGAATAATTATTAGGATCATTGCAAACATGTGTGCTGTGAAGGAAACCAAAAATGAGATTATACTTAATTTAAGTATAGCACCTACAGTTCTTATAGTTTAATATCATGTACAGACACTTTAGTTTTAATTCAGCTTATGAGATTTATTGAAGCAACTGCAAATTGAATTTAAAGAAGTTATTCCATCGAGCCCGATAATCGTATAAAACAGGTACTATAAACACTTGAAAATCCAAAGAAAATTTGTTTTCCTTTCAAAATATTTAGTCTTATTAATTATTTTTTTTTGTCATTGTTGCCGTTTTTGTTTAAACAACAATCTGTGATATCACACGGCGCCAGCAACTTCCATTTTTACGGTAAGAGCTTAAGATTCAAATACAATCCAAGCGGTTGCGAAGCGGAAGTGGTGACAGCAAAGTAGAATTCCGAATAAATTCCGCTTCAGGTCAGCAACCGCGTGCATTGTGTTTGACCACGAAAGGTTAAAGTTAAAAAGAAGTTTCGAAACTTTCAAAAATTCTTCTGACTTTTACTATGCATCTTACCAATACACATTATTCAATTATTCAAGTGTAAGTGAGCTTTATTAGTGCAAATACACAGTTCAAAACAGGCCTGGCCTAATGTGATACCACGGAAAAACTAACAAATTGACTTCTTTTTTCTGTACTTGTGAAAGAAACTAATTAAAAAACTGTATTTTAATGAATCAGGACAAAAACATATTGACTAACATTTTGAAATATATGGAAATTTTATAACGGAACAATTTATGACAAAATTTTGCCATTTTTTGTTTCAGAAAAAAGCTTCCAGACTTTCAAATCATTAACAAACCCATTAAAAAAATCAGACAGATAAAACATGAACCTATAAATAAATTATATAATTGGCAAAATACTTTGCCAGGATTTAAAAGCATTTTGGGGTAAGCTTACGTTGTTAGAGCAATGTTATAATGTGTGAAGGCTTCAAAGGAAACATTTGTTTGGAAGATTTATCTTAATAGCTAGTATAAAATTTAGCTTTTTGTGAAAAATTTATTCAAATAAAAATAAATGGAAATGTGGATGCTAAAAATATTAATAGTTTTATACAAAAATTGCTTATTGCTGTCTAGGATAAATTTTACACAACGTTCAAATATCGATTAAACAAAATATTGTTTAATTTTATAAAACTCACTTAAAATTAGTTATTTCAGTACATTGACATATCGTGCTAATTTTTTTCTAATACTTAGATAAGTGGTATTGAAATTTATTACCTTTTTACCCTTGTCTAAGAGCCCATCAAGTCATATCAAAGTTTTGCTTAGAATGCACATAGTTCAATGAAGGTTTTTAAGTGCTTGATGTGACTAACTAGAAAGATATTTAAGTTAAATCCTTGTAACACAATCTACAAGTTATAGTTTCTAGTTAATCCTTTGATATTTGAAAGATAGTTATCTAGATTTATATCAAGTATTGGAAAAATGAATATATTTTTAGTTTTTTTGCTGACCTCAATTAAATGTACCTAAGATTTTAAATTTGAGGTAATCAAAATTTTTAATATAAAATGTTTAATATATAAATTGAAAGTTGTGTTATTCGGGATTTAAACTTATTAAAAAGTTTAGACAAAATTATTACATATGGACGAAGCTATAATATAGAGCACCATTTTGCATAACAGTACACAACAGATTATTGTATTTGATTGTACATATTCAGCGGTATCACACGAGGTTGGCAGCTGCCATTTTTATGGTAAGATCAGGAAAAAGTAAGATAAAGTTTCGAAAATTACATACAACTCCGTGAAACAGAAATTTTGCTAAATTTTGCTTGTAATCTTATTAAAACATATTTTACTAATTCAAATGTATCGGGCTTATAACGTATTTTTATTGAATATTATTAGCTAAAATTCAAAACAGGCTTAGCCTTGTATGATATCACCGATTGTGAGAAATATCACAACTAAATTTTATGTTGTTTGCGTGAAGAAAGTTACTTATTTTTGCATCAAAACAATGCAAGGCGCATTTTTGATTTTTCGCCAAAAATTCCACCCATATCGCTTAATAACCATTTTTTTTAAGACTATGTGACTTCTGGTTATCTTCGGAAATAAAAAGACTAGTAAGTGGAAATCTTTTTGAGTCAATAAAAGAACGTGAATTATTACGTGCTCTTAACTAATCTTGGAACCCGGCTTTAATTTTGGCTTAATTAATTTAAAGAGTGTCACAGATATAAGTGGGGTCAGGAAGATCATCCTCTACCCCATCAGGTCAGTTAATATTAATTAAAGAAAAAGAGCTAAGAACACCTAAGAAAGTTGACAACAAAAAAATCATATAAATCATGGACTGGAATTAACGTTGACATAAGTCGGAAATGAATCAATAATATCTCATGAAGACTCACTTTTTATTTTTAAGCTAGGAAGGTAAAAGGTAAGAGAAAAGTTCCATATAAAGAAACTGATTTCGAGATTTGCTTTCCAATTTGAATTATATTTGGAAGAATAAATATATATTTTTTTAATTAACCTCTTAAGGGACGACTTTTTTATAGCGAGCAACAAAATAACTTATTCTTTTTTTCACAATTTACCAATGTAGCAAAACCAAAAATTATGAAAGATACATTAATTTTATATTCATTCAAACAAATTGACCGCATTTTTCTTCTTCAATATTTTCTAACTTCATTTTTTTTTTACAACAACAACCAAAAATTATTTTACTATTTTATTATTTTGAATTCTTTTTTAAAACTAAACAACATTCTTATAACTTTGAATGTTAAGTAATTTAAAGCAATTTTTTTTAGAGCATATCCACTTCAAGAAACCTTAAATATGGATAGGAAGTTGCTTTATGCCTTTAGAGGTTGGATAGCATTTGTAGCATTTATGGATTTGGGGACAGCATTTCGTAGTTATATAGAAAAAAAATGTTTCCTTGGGGATCACTTAGACACACATTTCTTTGAAGGTAAGTTTTTATATATATATCTTAAGCAATAGTAAATAATCATATATTATATATATATATTTGTTTTTTGTTTTTATTATAGGAGACTATACAATCTCAAGGATAGTTGGAATGTATTGTATCCTGAAAGCGATTGCCTTAATACATTGTACATTATATATACATTATAAGCCGTAATATATTTATATGATTAAAGATTTTATGTTATTACGAAAAGAAGTTCTTGTTTTTGTCAATTTTTTTTAATTATAAAAAGAAATTGAATTGTGTTTAAATTTTTGTTCATTTAAAAACATAAAAATAACTTTAAATAATCGACATAACTATCTTCTTTATGATAACATAAAATTTTATGCATCATTTTCAAAATTATAATTATATTTAATTTTACAGTATTGTTAGTATGGGAGGATGGGCCCTTGGCCTAACTATGATTCTTTATGCAACGGAGGCCTTATATTTTCGTTCTAGTACTTTGAATTTTTATGTGATTTTTCCATGTGTTCTCAACTGTAAGTAAACTTTTAAAACTACTTTTTTGTTCATAGAACTGTTACGTTTTAAATGTTTTTCTATTCAAAAATTTATTATTTATAAATTATTAAAAATGAAACATAAAGAAATAACTTTCCATAGTAAAGTTTCAAGGGTCTTTATATGTTTAACTTTTGAAAAATTAATATATTTTTTGTTATTTATATCAAAAGTTTAATATATCAAGAATATACTGTAAAAATTTCAGACAGATATTTAAATATTTACAAAGTTATAGCAGTTAAACGAGAGCACTTTGTATACTAAAATATATACCATTTAGAACTTTAACACGTTGAGGACGACAAAGTTTTTTCTATTTCGCAGGCGGCAATGAAAACGGTACTTTGCTTTATCTGGCATCGACTAGCAGCAGAAAACGTTGTTTAGCAAAAAATCAAAAGTTGATTTTAATATACAAAACTATTTTTAACCAAATAAAAAATTTTTAATTTAACAAAACCGATGTCTACCATCTTTGGTACACACCACCAGATAAAACATTCGAGTGTGTACCACCGGTGGTACATGCCGTCCTCAACATTTTTTAAATATTTTTTCCTAGGAATAATGTTTTTTATTCGGACAGCATTATAAAAAAAAATCTAAACTATCCGATTCAGCTCTAATTTTAGAATATTACTATGGAAGGAACAAGGATTATTAATTAAACACAATAATTTCTTATTTCATAAAAATATATAAATCAGACTCATTTTCATTTAAAGATAGAAAAATTTTGAATATTAGGACTAAATATTAGTCTGAAAAAATATGTACTAAGCTTAATACAAAGAATATCAAAATTTTCTCTTTACTTGTTACCTGACTAGGCTAAAAACAAAAGTGAGTGCAGAAAGTGAGATATCACTGATTGTTCGACACTTGCCGCACAAATGTGTAACGGTGATAAACCACACGGTAAAATTTGAAGTAATTTGAAAACGGCCCAAATGCTTGTTAATTATTAATAGAAGATCTCGAAATCCGTATTCCTCATATTTTTTTATTATTTATTCGAAAATATATTATTATTAAAGTGAATATCAATTATTTTATAAATAACATCTAAACTTATGTCCCTTTATAAACACAAATATTAAATATATTTCATTACCCAACTGTTCTTAATTAATATATTTATTTTGCTTATTTAAAAAATTTAAATAATTATTTAATAATTTACCTTATTAACAGCAATAACACTTTTTGGTCTTTTTAAAATTTTAAAAATAACTTCTTTAAATTCTAGCAATAACACTTTTTGGCCTTTTATATATACCAAAACGATTAAGATTATGGGACCCACAATTAGATTTTGATGATGAAAATACACAACTCCTTAGACATATGACAGGTTTCAAAAAACGACGTATACCAAAGAAATCACCATAGGATTTTATAAATGAATTAAATTTATATAAATTCTTTGTTTGGATACAGATGCCTAAAACACATTATCCTGGAAAATGGAACTTTAAACAAAATAAAATTAAAGCTTTAAAACAATTTTGAAATTTATATTTAAAATTTCAACTCTTAGTAGTAGTAGTCTATAAATACAAATTGTTAAATCATAAATTATAAAAAATATTTTAACTACTATGCATATCGAAATTAATTCGAAAACTTGATCTTTTCAAATAGTTCTTAATAACTTTTTAGAGTTTATAGTGAACCTAATTTATTTATTATTAGAATTTGTAAAATATTAGGAATTTTTCGACTATTTCATAACGTTTTATTATTGATCTTGTGAATATTTCATGTTATATGTTTTATATAATATATAAATATTATTAGCTCATATATTTATTGTAAATGTGCCTCAATTAGTTGATTAACTTAATTAAATCCTTAAAATATCTCAAGTGGCATTTAGGCATATATGCCTAAAATTTAATATATATTTTTTTCCATAACAGCAATTTTTTATGTTATGAAATTTCAAGTTTTATATAGGATGTCATATCAAATTTGGTTTAGCTGCCCAACTATTACGGGAAAATTTCTATTTAAAATTATATATTTTCAAATTAATATCTCGGATTTCTTCTTGATTTTTTTAAATCTTAAATTTTTTCATATGAATTTATTATTATTTATTGTTAGTTTAAATTTTTAAACAATTTTATTCAAAGAGTTACACTAAGCTAAGTTTTTGAAAATATCAATCTCAAATTGAACTAAAAGCTATTCGCTCGAATTCAATGGGCAAACAAAATATTTTTTTTAAGCAATAATAAATCACCCTAAAAATAGAACTATTTTACCAAAATTTAAATAATATTTTTGAACACATGAACGAAGAGAATCAAATTTTTGTGTAGAAATTATTATTTATGATTACCTTACAAACTTTTTAATTTACATCTCTGATTAAGGAAGTTTGGACGAATCAAACTGTACGCAATTGAAATGTTCCAAAGAAAATTTTTACAACTACTGCACCAATAAAATTAAAAAAAAAAACATTAGTAATATTTATGATGAAAAGATATTCAGTTAGTTAACATCTGAAGCAAGAAAGATTTACGAAAGTACAAAAATTACAGAAGACTGTATATATATATATAAATTAACAATTTTAGTTTAGAAATAATTGGTTCAACATTATGGACGGATAAATTTATAAAATTGTGAAAAGATTTGAAATCAAAGGATTTAATCATCTTATGATATTAACATTTTGGACATCATTCCTTTCATTGTTTTCATCTTTGAAAAAATTTGGGTTTGCCATTTTGTCCACATTCGTTTCAATTTATAAATGTGAGCAAATATTGTTATAAATGGAATTTATATTAAGCAAGAACAGAAGTAGATTATCTATTAAAAATTCAGATGATTTTATTTTTTTTAAAACGGATAATTATAAATCAGACTTGACTAAATTAACGTCACAAGTTTAACATCAAGGAAGCCATTTAAATCGAAGCGAAAGTTTATAAATAAATTTCATTCAATTATGTTTGTAATTATTTTCTTAATACAATTATCATCTTATTATTTTGTAAAAGACTTTTTAATACGAAATTATCTCTGATCTAAATGTCTCCTTAATAATCAAATTTTGTTTGATTTTTAACCACAGCCAAAAAAGGTTGTCGACCTCTGCTGCACTTTGGTATATACTGAGATGAGGCTCCTAGACAACCTCATGACTTTTAAATGAAAAGTACTAAAAATTATTATTTTGTTACCGATATTAATACGTTTTGAATAAAATTGCAACACAACTTTTAATTGTTGTAAAATTAATTACTTTTT
Organism: Acrocera orbiculus; assembly: GCA_947359355.1. Classification (NCBI taxonomy): domain Eukaryota; kingdom Metazoa; phylum Arthropoda; class Insecta; order Diptera; family Acroceridae; genus Acrocera; species Acrocera orbiculus. Next base: position 9,228,466 of record OX375758.1, read on the forward strand.
GACAAAAAAATGTATTGTTTAAATTCATAAAAAGTTTAAAATATTAAAATTCAAGCTAATCATTTCGAAAAACTTTGTTTTCTAAAAAATAGGGTACATTTAGATTCTTATCGTTGATCTCTCTTTTATTAAATAAAAATTAAAAATATGTTAGTATAAACTTTTAGACCATTTCAACAAAAAAGACCTTAAAAATAAAGCCTTAAAAAAATAAAACAAAAGTTTATGTATTATACTATACATAAAAGGATACCTAATTAATGTGTTGTCGAATTGAAGAAGTTTTGTTACAACAGCTCTTTTAAGAAAGTCCGTGATTTAGAGTTAAGCAAAATTTAGAGAATGTTAAGTAAAAGCACATAAAAACGATTAAAAAAACTTTTTCTGTTTTTCTTTAAAAAAAGATTTATATTTATATTGGTATAAAAATATATTTATCGAATAAATAATATTAATTAATAATAATCTGGAACTGGAGCACATGCAATTTTGACAAAATCAGCGTAACGTACAGTGCCATTGTTTTTTACACTTGCTTCACGAAATATATTGTCAACCTGTAATTCAAATGTTTGATGTATTTCTTCTTTTTTAAAATATAGATCATGAGTTAAAAACTCTAAACAAATATTGCATATATATATATATATACCTCTCTAGCAGACAAGCCTTCTCCCCAGCTTTGTAGTAAAAATCTTAAATGTCTTGCAGATATTACACCTTTGTTTTGTGGATCACTTGCTTTGAAAGCAGCATTAACTTCCTCTGGTATATTTTCAGTTTTAGAATGTTGATGCATAACTTCTAAAAAATCAGCAAAACTCATTTTACCACCTTTTTTCTTTAAATAATTAATAAGTTCTTGAATAGTCGGTGATAAGCCCAATGATCTCATTATAACTGTCAATTCATCTAATGAGTTTATTTGACCAGAACGAGCAAATAAATAAAAACATTCACGAAATTCTAAAAATAGTTTTTGATAGTAAATTTTTTTAAATTAAAATTTTTTAAAATTAAATCTATTCAGATTAAAAATATGGTTTTAGCCCTTGTTACCTTTGCGTCGAAATATTATCAGGTCATATCAAAAATTATTCAGAATGCAAAGGGTTAAATTGTATAATTTATTAACTTAAAGGGATTTGATATAACAAAATTGCCAAATGAAGGATACTAAATTACAAAAAGTTTTTAAAAAGAATAAAATTTATAATTAAATATCCTAAAAGGGTCAGTATTTTTTAACATAAATTTCGCGATATTTTGAGTATTATCTCGAAAACTTCCCAATATGATGTCACACAGATATTATATACATTAATTAAGAAGGAACATCTTTAATTAAAGATAATTTAGTTTAAGTAATAAATAAAAGATTTATTGAAAATAATAATATAAATTAGATTGAAATTGTGGATTGGAATGTCAAAAAGACTTTGTTTAATTGCTTTAAATTTAATGCAACATAAATAAAATATAATGAATGAATGAATGAATGAAGAATGAAAATGTTTTCCTTGTATATTTCTCTTACCATCAATATCTTGCTCTTTGAAGTAACGTGCCTAAAAGAAAAACGAAAGATAAATAAATTATTTTTAAAATTATTATATACCATTTTTTTTCCAAACAACCAAAAAAAATACTTTGTCAATTTGACGTATTTTAACTTTTCTTTGCAATTCCTACATTCAGCAAATGTCAATGTTTAACACTGTGGGATGTTCCACAAATCTAGCAAGTTGCTTAGACCCATTCTACACTGGCTAACACACAGCAGAAACTCACAGCAATTCTGTGAGTTTTGTATGAAAATAACCGGTTTTGCTTTCAGTTTTCTGCTCTGAGTTGGCCTGTGTAGATGGGTCTAAACTATTAAAATTGCTAATTTAAGAAAAATCTGTTAAAATTTTTATTATTTTCTGCAAAGTTTTGTCCGTACGTTGTGCAAGTTGACAGATGTCGCTGGTTGACATGGGTTGATACGCGAGTCGTCATGACATGCCCAACTTTTCGAAATCCCGGGCGAGACGTATAAAGAACAGTGTGAGTTTGGAGGGAGTTCTTTTTACTGACAATTTTTCCTATAATTAAATGTAAATCAGCTATATTTGAAGGCGCCTCAAGAATTAGACTCACTTATAGTTGACTCACGGGTGCATTTACCAAAAAACAGAAAGGAAGCTTCGTTTTGAATTTTTATAAATCAGCTGGGCGAAAGCCGATAAAGTCTTTTAATTTTATACATTTTATATTTATTATATTTTTAAAGATAATCAAAATTTTTTTCTATTAATTTTTATGAAATATTATTATGTGAATTTCAAAAAACTGTAAATTAATAAATAATAAATAAAAATGTATTTATATTACAATAAAAGGTCTTTTATTTATAAAATATCTAGAATCAGGCATTGTTTTTATATACTTCGTCTTTACTATAGTGTTTCGTAAGGCTTTCTCATTTTTCTTACCCTGAATTATGGATAAATTCTTTATAATCACTAGGCACAGCTTTAAAATATATGTTACAAATAACCGATACATGTGAAAACCTACATGTACAAAAAATTAGTCGAAAATTCAAGAAAGCTGTTAAATACCGTTTCTCGATTTTTCACACTTTTGAGTCAGGGACTTGAACGCGGTCAAATATAGCTGAATGAAGTTAGTCACATTCCAAATCAACCAGTATACAGACATACCGGCTACTATAGCAAAAAGAGGCACGTGTTTGGATTGATTTTTATTTTATTAGACTATTTTCCTTTTATTAATCTGATTAGTCTAGGCTTTGTTTTTAATTTTAAGTTTCTTGTCTATACAAATAATTTCAAATATATATTTTCATAATACCTGCATTAAAAACGCGTCTAAATGTTATGTGATTTATGGTTTGTAATATAAATCTGACAAATTATTTAATTGATCTAACTTTATTATTAGTGATAAAATAAATAGATAACGGAAAATTTTGGAAATTGGACATGGTTGTTACCAAGGGGGTTAAGGTTTTCAAATACCTTATTGTGTTGTGCTTTTGTATCTAAATGTAACCTGTAAAAAAATACAATAGATCTATAGAGATCATAGAGCAATATTCTATTCCTAGATGATAATAAAAATATAAAAAAGAACAAGTAAAAAATAATGCTCTGCACTAAGAAATCTCTGCTGTTTTTAGAATAATTTTACAGGTTTCATATCGACTTGATTTTGTAAATTATGTATTTCTGTTGTCGTTTGAATAGTTATAATTCCAAATTATATTGTATAAAGATAATAAAAGTATATTTTTTTTATGCTTCTCTGTGTAAAAATTTTACATACATCCATCTCATAATAAAGAAATAAGTCAAAAAGCATTTCCTTCTTTTTGACTCTAACTAATTCAAGGTCTTCATACACCTTCATAAAATTGATAAATGAGAAGTATTTTATTTTTTAAATTTTTTAAATAAGATACCAAAAATTACACTTTTAAATCTTGTGCAAATCTAATAAAAAAATCATCTTAAAAAAATTAAAATAATTTTTGCTTTTTTAATAAAATTGTCAATGATGGAGATAGCAATGTTCTGTTCAAATTTATGTAACTGCTAACAAAGCAGGGAAAAAAGTTTTACCATTGAATTTTTTATGCTTATAATAGGAAATTGATTTAAAGAAAAATAGCCATCATTGTTTAATTTTCATGGAAAATGTAGTCAGGAAAATTTGCAGTGTTTTTAGAATGATATTTATTGTTATTTTCACCAAAAGAATAGCCATTATAAATAAAAAGAAGCTTTTAAATTTATTAAAAATAAATTCTTTACATCATCCGGTAATAATACCTAATCTGATCGTCTCCAGATATGAAAAATGAAAACTTTTAATTGTTTTAATAAAAGCAAACTTCTACCGCTATGAATATTTTGTATTAATTTTTTTGCCTTTATTTATTTTTTATCCAAGTCAAATTATAATACTTCAAGTTTTAAACTATTTCTAAACTTTTTTATTGATGTTATTAACATAAAATGGTAAGAACTTAAATTACAAACAAATATACATATATAAACTGAAATACAATTAGAAATATAATTCCAATATTTTTTTAGCTGTTTTTTTTTTTTAAATTAATAAATATTTTAGTTTTTAGTTAAAATAATAATCTAAAAATGAGTTAGAAAAAAAATCAAAACTTAACCAAATAAAAAATTTGCAAAAATGTAAATTAAATAATTGAAAATATTCAAAATCAGTATTATTAAAATATAGTATTTTATTCAATAATAACTGCAGCAACATAAAAAACAAACGAAATTCTCAAAAAAATAAACAAAAAAACTTCAACTAATTTAAATTTAAAGACAAAAAAAAATAAATAAACGACAATAAATGTAAGTTAAGATTATTTAAAAATCTTTGATTTACATTAATAAAATTAAGAAATTACTTTTATTTTTTCTCTTTTTTATTTCTTTAAAGACACAAAAAATGAAACTTCCTCCATTTGCAACACAATTTACTAGATTTTTTTTAAAGAATGATGAAATTAATCAAATTGAAACAGCAAATGAACAAGTAAGTAAAATTTTTTGATACTTTTGTTTAAAGTTTTAGTTTTATTTTTCTAAATAAGGTATTCCTTGTAAGAAAATTTTTCTACTGCTGAACTCTAAAGAAATTTTAGTGAAAAATTTTTAAATGAAAAATTTCCCATTTTAGGTAAAAACTAACTTAAATATGGAATTTAGAAAAATTTGAAATTTATTAGAATCGTTGATAGATTTATGATAATTAACTTAAATTTGTAAAATTTCCCTTTTATTTTTTTAAACATGAAATTTTTGAAAGTTTTCAAAATGTACTTCAAAAATAAAATCTGGTTTTGCTGATTAAATTACCATAATTGAGAAATGGCAAAAGAGTATTCCTCATATTTATAAATAATTTTTAAAATTGCTGACAGGAAGTATATAAAGAGCAGGGAGGGATCACAATTTTTAAAACATTTTTGAAACGGCTCTTTGCTGTTTGATTTATAACTAGTACAGAATTTTTGAAATCATGCTATATTAATATTTGTAACATTCTTAAAGCCACAAATTTCGCAAACAAATATTTCTTTAGCTTCAAAAATTTCTACAGCTTTAAAAATTTCTTCTCGTAGACCGGTTATATGAGCAACTCCAATATTTGTTAATTTTGTTTGATATATTTTATTATCCATCAATACCTTTAAAGGCTTTATCTTGCCGTTTTTAAAGAATGATGAATTATAATCACATCCACTTAAAGCATGAAAGCCAGGTAAGCTCGCACACAAAACTTATATTAATAAATCTTTCCTTAAACTTAATGTTTTTTAGTTCTTTAATTAAATTTGTGGGATTTGGCTTGAACCAGTAATGTTAAAGTCAATGGTACCTTGTTCATTCCTACGAGTACGTAATGAATGGCGTAAAATATTGATCAAATATAATATCAACATGTGGTGCACCAGTTGCTGTCAATATGCTCATAATTTTCTTAGAAATATTACCAAATGTAGCATCAATATCATGCATTGTATGTAACAAAAAAAAAATCGTCAAATATGACAACATCAAAGCTTTTTGGTACATTGTCGCAACAGTGTTTTGCTTCAAAAAATTTTACTACTGCAGATTTTTTGGTTTGATATATACTTCCATTGGTGCGGCACAAAGACATCGGGATAGGCGTTATAGGATAACATAACATTTTTTCCAAGTCCATCGCGAAGTCCATTGATAAACCCAACATTTGGCCAAACAAATCACGTTGTAGTTTTATTTCTTGACATTTTAAACTTTTTTTTAAAAATTTCAGTTGAAAAAATCGTAATTTTGACTTTTTTAATACGATTTTCGAACTTACTAGCAGATTCACTACATTCTACAATCAATTTTTCTCGTAATTTATCACCAGTTTCTTCAATATTTATCGGAAAATTTTTTACTTCAAACATTTATGATCACCAGACAGGTATATTCCATACGGAAAGGTCTGTTATATCTATGTTTAGTTTAACTATTATACTACTAAAGTGATGAAAATGCGTTTTTCAATTTCCTGAATACTAAATTACAGCATAATAAAATCTCATCTTGCCAAAAAAACATTTTTTGCGAAAAAAAATTCGCATTTTAAAAAATTCATAAAAAAAAGTCCGCCTGATACTACAGCCAGGTCTGCATTTTTGCATTCAGACATTGCAAAAGGAAGTATTAAATAGGTTTTCAAGTTGCCAGAAATATGTTCCCAAAAATATCTACCAGCTCTTGGACTAAAAGCAAAGGCAGTATTCTTGCCTAGTTTATTGGCCGCTGTAAACGCCAACTGACACTTTTGACAGCTTTAATTACTAAAAATGTACGTACACTTTAATTGCTTTATATGTACATAACCTGAAATTAGACTCATGCATGCATCCATTTTCGTTGAGCCTAAATTATTGATCTTAAAAACCTTGAGCGATTAAATAAATTTTAAGAATTTTTTAAATATTTAATTTGAATCGACTTTTCAATTAGCTAACAACTTAATTGATATTTATATATTTTTATTTTTGATGAATATGTGTCTCATTTTGGGTTCATAATGATTTTTTGATATGATTTTCAATATCAAAAATATATCAACAGTGTAAATCAAGGAATTATATTATTTGAACTTTAATTAACTCAATTTTTTAATTCCAATGATTTGGTTATTACTTTATGGTTCTGATTTGGATTAGGCTTCTTATTTTGTTTTTATCTTCTCATTTAATAGGTTGGTGGTGTTGGTGTGAATGCACAACAGCTAGAACTTATGCAAGTAATTAATCCAAATCCATTACCACAGCAGACGCCGAAATTTCAAGTTAGACAAATGCAATTACCAATAGAAAGTTTTCAACCTAGTGATAGAACTGTATTGACAGTAGCATATAGCCCACAGGATCATCATCAATTAATACCAAATCAAGGTTTTCCAGAAGGTGTAACTGTTTTACAGCCACAAGATTTACAGTATACAAATAAACAACAACAGCAACAACAAAATGGTGGTGTTGATGAAAATAAATCACAAAATAATATGTAAGGACTTTTTAATATATATCCTTGAAAATAAATTTCACTTTATAGAAATAATAAATGTTATAATAATAATTTTGGATTCAAAAACTGTTAACTATCTTTTAAATAATAATAATAAAAATTTTTTCAAGCAAACAGTTTTTGAAATGATAAATTGTAGAATACACGATATGGCTAACAATAGTTTCAAAATTTTTAAAGCAGGAAAATTTTTTACAAAATTACTGTGGATAGAGTTGAGATGTTTAAAAATCTAAGATAGATATCCACATAAGGTGAAAAATTTAACAGAAAAGTAATTTGATATCCGACCAGTAAAATTTTTTTATTTTTTGTTGGATATTGTAGAGAAGTAGATCTTATTTTCAATGAAATTAACTCATGATTATCGACTTTGAATTGAAAACATAATCAAGAAGCTAAGAAAGATTACTTTATTCGTCTCATTAGGGTTTTGGTCATGTATGAAGATCGACATCATTGCTTATTGTTCATTGAACAAACAAATATAGTTTAGAAAATTTCCAAATATTAAAAATTTTAATTTAAATTCTTTAAACTATAAACTAACAATAGAGCAGCATAATGAGGTGTTTTATTCGGTAAAACTTTTCTAGATAGCCACATTGTTTAAGTAAAATGTTACGAGTCTTCAAAAGTTATGTAGTATTTACCGTTAGTCATAGTACTCGACTCGTACTCCATCTATAAACAAAAAAATTTACCTTAAGGACCTCAATATTTTTATCATAGCTGTTACGTATAAATATATAATTAAATTAATTACAGAGAAGGTTTAACATGCATACAAGAGCCAGATTGGGATAATATCATGACACAAAATAACCAGACTAATATATCTGATTTAATAACTCAAGTTTGCCCTCTTAATTTAGAAGAATTTTTTGGATCTAATCCAGCTTCCACAATAGTAAGTAATTCAAAATAATATTCATATAAATATCAGGATATATCCTGTTAATATTTAATCATTTAAGCGTCTAATAGAAGACTAAAGTAAAATTAAAATAGTTTTTTACCATTTTAAATGTAGTCGTAACCTGACAGTATATCTAAATTATTAAATTATCCTTAGATAGAATAGGGGAATTATAAATAATAAAAATTTGTTTTGCTTTAGTTTTTCTGTACACTTAGAATTAAAATCAATGCCATTTATATCACTTAAATATATTTAAAAAAAATATATTCATAATTTTTTTCCTTTTTAGTATGAATCTGAACTTGATATATCAAAAACTTCAGAAAATATTGCTGAAAATGAAACTAATGATGTAGATGGAACAAAATTATTTTGTTGTCCAGAATGTGAAATGGCTTACCCAGAAAAAGAAAATTTAGAAGAGCATTTAAGTATGCACAAAATTGTAAGAAGGTAATTTAAAAATTATTGTATTATATGTATTTTAAGTAAAAACGATAACAACAATCACAGAATTTAATTTTACCTTGGAGAACTTTTGTATGAAATCTAATTGAATATGAGCTACTCAAAAATACAACAATGATCAGAAGGATGAAATTTTTGATTTTCCTTTTGACTGTTATTAATTCCATTCAAGCTGTTTACTTTTATACACTAAATTTAATTACTGTTATTAGAAAATACACAGTGATAAAATAAAACTTTATTTAAAGAATGATATCAAAGAAATTAACAGGTCCTTGACTTATAGCAATGTTTGGACAAAAGAAATTAAAGAGTCTATGGATGAATTATGGATTCATCCTGACGTATGAAGACTATAATATATATAATTTATATAAATATCATAAGGAGGTAAATTCAATAATTAACAACGTGCCTCTCACGGGTTTGATTTTTAACTGAAAGGTTATGTTGATTTTAATCTGAATTGTTTTATTTTTCTTCTAAACAAACAAACAAAAATTCAATAAAAATTACATATAAATAAGTCTTATATAATTGAAGTTAATATAATTAACTGTGTATTGAATATGTACATCAGAAAGTTATTAAATTTTATTTTAAAAAATTCTTTAACCATGCCCCAAATACTCAAAAAAATGATATTCATATATTAAATCATTGAATTCGGATATTTATAAATTCCTTAATGGAAAAAATTGAATAATAATTAGATTAGCTTTTGGCATTCATATCTTTATAAATAATTTTTAAAAAAAAAGAATACATTCTAATATATACAATTGGGTCAATTGTGATAAATTCTTTCCCTAAAGAATTGTATTAATATTTTAGTTGAATTATTTTGTTATTTCATAATTTAAATTAGGTGGAATGTAAAACCTATAAAAAGAAATGAAAACAATAACAAAACTAAATTAATGGGTCATAATTTATAAATAATAATTAAACACAATACTAAGCTGTAAAATTTTTAAAAAATTTGCTTAGTAGCTTCTTACAATTAGAAAAATTTCAAAATAACAATTTAACCTAAATAATATATGGAGAATAAATTGATAATCGTTTTAATAGCAAAACTTTTGAAACAAAAATATTTTTAACGAAAAACAAAAAAACTCAAATAAAATCTTTTGATAAATTTAAATGATTGTATGTGTACATAAATTTTTCTTTAGGTACATAATTTTCGTGAAATATTTTTGGACATATTCATATAATTTTCAAAATGTATTTAAGCATTTATTATTGCCACATGAAATTATTTTAAACGTAATCATTGAAAGCTAATTGAAAAGCCAACTTTTTTTCTTTTTTCCTTAAGGTTATATATTTGTGATATTTGTGGAGCTGGTCTTAAACGTAAAGAATGTTTAAAAAAACATAAACTAGTTCATAATCCGGTCAGGCCTTTTATTTGCAGTGTTTGTATGAAAAAATTTAAAAGAAAAGCAGATATGAAAAGACACTTTGGTACTCATAGTGGACAAAAAAATGAGGTTGAGTATAAAATTTTGATATATTTATTTGTGGTAAATTATTAAATTTACAATCAATTGATTTTAAATGAGTTTGATAAAATATTGAAATAGTAAATACTTTCATTTATTATTTTAAATTAATTTTTAACCATAAATATATTTAAATAAAACAAAAGTTAATAAGTTTCTTGTTTTTCCAAAGAAAGCATAATTTTTAGAATTTGTTTTTTTTTTTAGATATGCGGTGAATGTGGCAAAGGTTTTTATCGAAAGAGTGATTTAAAAAAACATTCAAAATTACATCAACAGAATCTCAAGAATATGAGCAAATTTTAGTAGATACACAACAATGACTAAAATAAAATTAATTTTCATTAAAATCTAGACAAAGATTATTAAAAAAAACACACTATTAGTGCAACATGTTCTTAAAAGAACTAATACTAATCAAAAATTAAATTGTAAAAAAAATAAAACAATAAGTATATTTTTAATAAAATAAATAAAATATCAAATACAGAAAAGAAAGCTATTTTATAACCTTAATATTAAATTCAAAGCCATATTTATAATTGATATAATATTTTAAAAGAACAAAAATCCAATTAGTCTACTTATATTACGAATTTTCTACTTTTTTTGATTATTTATATACATAGCATATATGTAAGACAATCGTATAAGACAATTATGTTTAGTTTTTAGTTTATAATTTGGATAAAATTTCAAAAAAAAAATTTATAATGTTTTCTTTTTTCTAATTTCTTAAAATTACTTAAAATTTCGCTTAATGGGTGGTGACACACGAGTTGTCATGACATGCACACTTCGAAGTTACGGGCGAGACGTTTAAAGAACAGGGAGTCGCAGGGAGCTCTTTATAGGGACTATTCACATTTAATATAAATATTCATTTAAACATGTTTAAATTTTTACACACAAATGGCCATTTCCATTTAAAGAGAGCCATTTGACGAGTTGGAAAAAATATACGTCTCTCCCGTAGCTTCGAAAAGCTATGCATGTCATGACAACTCGTGTGTCACCACCACCCAAATGACCAAATGGCAAAGCATTTTGAAGTTTGGGTAATTCGCCCTTAAATATACTAAAACAAATACTTCGAAAGAATGGACAGAGTAAAAAATTCCATCTTTGGTGTGTATTTAGCAGTTATTTAGTATTGAATAATGTTAAAATTTGGGGAGAGCCTACTCTCTAGTTTTTGAAATATGACTTTTCGTTTAACTTTTTTTTTTAATTTTCAGAGCACATAATTCATGATTGATCATATGTGAATTTCACTAAATTATATCTACACGTTCCAATTTTCGAGAAGTTCTCCCCCAAACTTCTATATTAAATTTTTTGAAAACTATATTATAGGCGTTAGGAGGCGCGGTTACACTCAGAAGTATATTGACTGTAATCATTAAATTACAAGCCTTTCGAAAAGTATAATTTGTACCTTCAAACTAATTTTATTGCATTTGTAATGCCATATTATTTAAGTTAAGTCAATTTAGTATAATACAACTAGTTAGAAAGCATAAAAGTTATATATTTTCAATCAAAATGTAAACCGCAGAAAATTTATAACTGCCCCTCCGAACTACTATAATATCGCGTATAATGCTGCTGTCCAAGTCGAGAGACAGCCTTAAATTGGATATTACTGAACGCAGCCATAGCTGTAGTTTTATTTTTTTTATTGTTTACTGGTTTGTTATTTTACGTTCTATGTACATAAATTAAAATTTATTTTTTTTTTCTAAACAAAAATGAAAAAATCTAAGAATATAGGCCAACTTGCACAGAAGTTAAACATTACTAAATCAGGAAAGGAACAAAAACGACTTCTTAAGGTATTACAAAATTGACTTTTTCTTTCCTGACCCGGCATTTTTTTTACTACCTTTTTATTTACATTAAAGAATTGATTTTAGCCAAATTTTATAGTATTCATTTTTCATAAAATATTCATTAATAACTATATACAAATTTTAGTCAGAAAATTTGCAAAACACATCCCAATATTTCTCGCCGAAAAAGGATAAAAAAAATACAGATATTCAATGTCATATAAATTCGAATAAGTCTCAAGATACTAAAGAATTTTCAAAAACTCACAATTCTACAATGTTAAATAATCAAGAAAATTGGGAACCATTGAATTGGAAAACAACACTTGATAATATTCGAATAATGAGAAAAAATAATCCTGCCCCTGTTGATAATATGGGATGTGACAAGTGTTCAGATAAAGAAGCAGATGAAAAGGTTTTTATATTTTTCAAATCATTAAAAATAATATTAATTTTAATTTATATTTAAATAGACAAAACGTTTTCAAATACTTGTTGCTTTAATGCTTTCAAGTCAAACAAAGGATCAGGTATTATTTCATTTAATTAAAATATAGTAGAAAATGATATTCAATTATTTAAGGTGACTTACGATGCAATGAATCGGCTAAAAAGCAAAAACTTAAATCCTTCAACTTTAAATAGCATGGATATAGTAGATATTGAAGATATTCTAAAACCTGTAGGCTTCTATAAGGTAAAAACTACAATTTCCATAAAAATCATAATGATACTTATTAAATATTGAACACGAAGATTAATAAATCAATTAAAAATGATTTTAGGCTAAAATTTTGCCTGAAACCAAATTTCCCTCGTTCTCTTCTAAAATACAAAATTTACAGTCAAATTGAATAATTTAAGGCATTTGCTTTAGTGGTCCTTTTGAAATTTCTTGATAGAATGATCAAATATATTTCTCAACTTCTTCGTCAATAAATCGAGGAGAATGTTTAAAATATTTCAATTGGTTTATAGATAAATATTGGTGCTATTAATACCAGTTCTTATCGCTTGCCGGACAATCCTTTAATCAAACATGTCAACTATCAAAAAATAATAGACTGCAAACTTTTAATGATGTTTTCTTTCATAATTTTTTCACAAAAAAATTTTCTCCTTCTTCCTTTTATTTCCAATGCATCATAACAATAATTTTTTGGAAGTGATATTTTTAACAGGACACTGGTAAGAAAGGATGTACCTTTGCGAAAAATCTTAAATCTCTATCGCTGATGTAATTTTGCTAATTTGACATCAAAAATTTCATTATAAAATATTTCCATTATAGAATCCAATTCTATCTTCCCTGTTGAACCGCTATGATTTGAAGAGCACGATTCTTTCGGATTTTCATTGCCATTTTACGAATTTGTGCCTTTTTTAAGGCACAAGTAACAAAATCGCCCCCTAAGAATTATATCAGATTGAATTTATTGGTATTCCTTTGATTAATCAAAAGAATCAAATATAATCATTAATACAAGTTGAATTATATCCTAATAACTAATATCTTTTTAGAACAAGGCGAAATATTTAAAAAAAACTGCAAAAATTTTAATTGAGGAATATAATTCTGACATTCCAAATAAATTAGAAGAATTAATAAAATTGCCAGGTGTTGGTCCGAAAATGGCTCATATCTGTATGAGCTCAGCATGGAATATTATTTCTGGGATAGGTAATTTTAAAAACGATAAAAATTTTAATTTTAAATTACTATTTTCAATTTTAGGTGTAGATGTTCATGTTCATAGAATATCAAATAGGCTTGGATGGGTGCAGAAACAAACAAAAGAACCTGAAAATACAAGAAAAGAATTAGAAAAGTGGTTACCGAAAGAATATTGGGCCGAAGTAAATCATCTTTTAGTAGGATTTGGACAAACAATTTGTACACCAATTAAACCCAAATGTGATATTTGCTTGAACAAAGATATTTGTCCGTCATTTACAGTTGGTAATTCAAAGGGGAGGAAAAAACGATTACCATTGTAAATTGATTTATTGTTTTGTTTTCATTGTTGTTGTGTTTTTTTTTTTTAAATTTAAAATTTATACACAGTTCATAAAAAAATGCAGTTTGAAATACATCCCAATTTTAATGCTTAAAACAACATTACAGGTTTTTTTTTGTTTTATTATTACGATGGCCAAAAAATATTTAAAAGGCATAAAAGTAAAAAACTTCTAGACATTCTTAATTTATATTAATTAATAATAATATAATTAATATCGACCAAAGTCGAAAGTTTTTTATGTTTTTGGAAGAAAGAAATTAGGCAAAGACAAATCGTCGTTCAATTAAGATATTCCAAGCTATAAAAGCCCAGCGAAAGTGAAAAAACACTTGCAATTATTTTAACTTCACACATTTTTAAAGGACAAAGAAAATTTTTTCTAATTCAATTTAACATTTAAAGTTAATGCTAATGCTAATTTGTGTTTTATGAAATATTAAAGTTTTGTATCAATGAAAGCTGTTTTAGAAATTTGCAATGACTTGAAGTCGCAATCATTAATCCTCGTAGGTCAAGGTTTGGCAACCTTTGTTGGGCTTAGTTTTGGTTGCATAAAATTGCATGCAATGAATGAAGTTATAAATTAATAAAAAATGTGTTGTAAGCGTTACTTTTTAGTATCTATATAACTTTTTTGGTGTTTAGGATCTTCTTCAAAAATTTTTTGACGAATCTGAAGGTTTTGTAAACTTGATGCTGTTAATTATGGTTAGTATAAAAGTTTGAGAATCACTGGTCTATATATAAATAATAATTTATATATTATTGTACTTCTATCATAAAAATGACCTTTTCTAACGACTGTGGTATTGTTCATTGAATTATTTACAGTGTTAAGAGTATTGAATTAAATTTTTTTTAAATCTTTTTGATAACAATATTGAAAATTTGTCAGTTAACTATACTTTGCCATTTCTTCGTTAAAGCAATTTAAGAGTATAAATTTGATTGAGTTCATTTGCTCAAATAAAAATGTCGTTGCTTAAGAAGACGTTTTATTAGGTTTTTATGCAAGCAAAAAGAAATCTTTCAATCTAAGTCTATAAGATTTACAGATAATTATAATAAAATAGCTTCCAAAATGAGTAAGATAATTAAGAAGATAACTTCACTTACTCATTTATTAATTTTATACATTTTCTATATTCACAGGTATAGAATAATTTTTCAGCTTCAGCCGTTTGTACGTCAACAATTTGTTGAATTTTTGATAAACATTTATTTAGTTGAATTAAACCTTTACTTTCAATATTAGTTTTATTTTTTGATGGAATTTCATAATGACGATTTATTTCACTACCCGAAGTAGCTTTAGAAAGACTTGAATGTAGAGAATATACAGGAGTGCTTTTTAAATCCTGAAGAATTCTAAAAAAAATTCTAATATGTAATTAATTTTATATTTCATTATGTATACTAATTTTGATTATAACAAACTTGTTAGCCGGTGAAATAATTGTTGTATAATTTGGTGTTAGAAGTTTTGTTGAAACATTTTTGTTAATTTTAACTTCATTTACTCTACTTTTTCTTATTTTCTCAGTTAGTTCTTTAATTGATTGTAATGTATTAATTGTAGCAATTGGAGTTTGTTCAGAATTATTATGCTATAATAATTGATAACATTAATTTAATTATAAAGAAATTTTATTTAAATACCAACAGCAGCTATTGATTCATAATATTTCTTTAATTAATATTTCTGTGTATTTCACCACCACTTACCAAGCCTCGGGTCGGTTGGGGTCGGTGAGGTCTTTTTTTACACTTTTATAATTTTTTAAATATTTTTTATTTTCACAATAAAAAATTTGTCAATTTCTTAAACGAAAGTCATGTTTTTGATTTCCAAATACTGCAAAAAATAAGAAAACTCGCCAAAACTACTTCGAAAAAAATCTCAACTAATAAATTAATTTTTAGTTTTTTGTTTTAGATCCAACGACGAGCTATAATGTAAAAGGTAAAACCTATATTTTCGTTTTCGCCGGTAACGGATTTTTTATAGAGATTTTGGTTTGAAGTTTTGACTGAATATACATATATTTCGAATGTTGTATTCATAGGAATTAATAAACTTAATCAGCAATTTCTGTATTATTAGATTTCTCAATATAAAATTCTAGAGGTTTGTCATAAAATTGATATCAATAAACACAACAAAGAAAGGCAAGGATTTTCAATTTATAGTTATTTTTTCTTCTTTAGAAAACTTAAAATATTACTGGATAAAAAGAAATCATTTGAGAATTTTGAACCAGGAATTATATTCTATCTTTGTATAAGCTAAAATAATTCAAACAAAGTACAATAGTTTTTAATTAAAGGTTTAATGTACAAATATTAATAAATTAATAATAAATTTAATTTAATTTATAATCATATCTATAAACATTATTTTATATATTTTAAAAAGAAAAATTATTTAATTTTTTACATACAAAAAAAAAATCAATTATTTGTCTTAATAGAAATATTTTTTACATGAAAAATTTAAATAATTAATTAATATTAAATCATGAACAAATTACTAATGATAAAAAATCATCAGAATTATAAATTACTTTTAAAGTACGTTTGTTAGTTGTAATTTGCCAAATTAATTTATTTACTATTGTGGTTGATTCTTCACTAAAATTTAAATAGAATTATTTTTTATTTTGTTTAGTAATTAAATTTTATACAAACCATTTCAATGAACAATCCCAAGTTTTAATATTTCCATTAATACAAGAAGATGTAATTCTTGTTCCTAATTTATTCCAAGATATACTTGAAATTGGTGATGTATAATCTTTAAGTTCACTTATTTGACATCCTGCAGCCAAATCATATAATCTAATTTTTGTTTCATCTCCACCAACTGCTAAATATTTTCCATTAGGACTAAAACAAAGACTTGTAATTGGAAAACGGCAATCAGTAAAAACTCTAAATAATTTTCCACTAGTTGTACACCATAAACGTACAGTAAGATCACAAGAACCTGTTGCTATATAATTACCATTAGGATGAAATGATACACACTAATTGAATATTATTTAGAAAATAATTTTAAAAAAAATTTTTATGAATAAATTACATCAACATCTTGTGTATGTCCAACATATGTTATTAAAGGTGATTTTCTTTCTAAACACCATAATCTTGCTGTATAATCTCTTGATCCGGTTGCTACAAATGGTCCTATAGGACTTTCTGTTAAACACCAAATAGGATAATTGTGACCCCTTAAATAAAATTTTTTTTTAATATTTAAATGATATTAAGGTTAGAAATTATATTTAATTTAGGCTTTTATTGTTTAAATAAAAACTAGAAAATTGATTTATATTTATTCTAGAAAATATTATTAAAATATAGTTCTATGATTTAGTTAATCCATAAGATATAAACTTAAAGAAATCTTTCGCAAAGTAACCTAAATTTTAAAATCAAACTAAACAAATACAATCACATTTGTTTTAGAAATCTTTTAAGAGTTTACCATAAATTAATAAAACTTTTGACCAACCCGATTAAGCTAGTTTTAACAAAAACCCTGACGAAAGTTCAGTTAAACAATTTAAAAATCTAGACACAAGGACTATGATGATTAAATTGAATTAAAAAAATTACAGAAGACATGGTTTTTTATTATTGTCGATGAAATAAAAACCAAAAAGTATTTCTCTCTTTATGAAAAATGTCAAATATATGAAGTAAACTGAGTCTAATACCCCATTACAGAAGTGAAATTTCTTAGTGATTTTCCCACTTCAAAAAAAATATTCAAAATATAAAGGTCAATAATTTTTTATTATCGAAGTATAAAATTTATACAAAATAAGGAGAATAAACACAGCAGGTTTCCATGAATAATTTGTAATTATTAGTTTGTTTTATTTTATTTTTGATTTATTTAAGAATTTTTTAAAACTTTTTATTCATTTTCATCACATTCAACTATTGACCAAGTATCTTTAGTATTTTGAGTATTAATGAAAGAAATAATTTAATTATGATATGAAAAATATGAAATATACATAAATAAGTCAATTTTGTTGATGCAAAAACTGCATTAATAGTTTTACTATGGTTGGTAGTTGATTGCATAGGATTATTAATCATAGATAAATGAAAAATATCCCGTAAAAAATTAACATATTTTACGAGCAGCTGATGTAAAAATAATTTAGTGAATAATTTAAGTAGCCTCAATATTTTAATAGTTCCTTAATATAATCCTAATATCCTATTGACCCTATTCAAATGTATAAAGTTAAAAAACCTGAAAGAAAAACTAAATATAAACATTTCTATACTATACGCACATAAATACGTATTAAATTTACTTAAGAAATGTTGAAAATATGCAAATTATCTACAGCAAAGGTTAAGTTTAAAATATTAACAAAAAGCTTTCAAAAGAAGATAAACTAAAAACAATCTGACTATAGAAAAAGGCTATCTACATTTTATGCTCGTTTTCATTTTTTGTTTTGATGTTCTTGATCATATAATAATGTTTTTAGTGTAACTAATTTAGACAATCTATTATCAATGCGTAACTTCTTTAATTTTAAAAGCGTTCCTTTGAAAAAGCTTGAACATAGCTCCCGTCAAGTATACAGAAAAATCTTGATGTTTTTATTTTTCTTATTATGATTGAAAGAACTACAACTAATTTGGTCCAATACTTATTTTATAATGTTAATTCTAAGAAAATAAAATAATATTGATAATAATTTCAATTAAAAATATTTACCTGTATATCGATCCACATGTATAATTCGAAGCTTGCCATGCTCTCATTGTTAAATCTTGGGAAGTACTTAATATTAAAGGATAATTACGTGAAAATTTTATATCTGTCACACCTTTTGAATGACCTACAAGTGATATTCCTCCTGATTCATCACTATAAAAATATAAAACCAGTTTAAAAAATTTGCCTGTACAATATTCTTTTAAAATAAATCTTACAAAGAATTTTCTATAAGTTTTCTTTTCTTTTTATGATCTTCATTTGTGGCTAAAAGATTACTATCTTCATCACTAAATTCTTCATCATTTACTCCAACTATATTAAAATCACATAATTTATCAATAAAAGTTGTATATAAATTTTTTCCAGTATGAGCTTGTTTATTGAGAGCCCATAATTTTATTAAAGATTGATTATATCCGGCTGCAATATGGCAATTTTGGAAATCAATGTCACTACATGAAACCCTAAAAAAAAATAGTTTTTGTGTTTATTCATTTATTTAATTATGGCTAATTTGGTAAATATAGAAGAGTTTTAAACTAAAAACTAAGGTTTTTGCTTTGTAATCCTATTAAAATATTTTGGACTGGTGATTGCGGTTAGGAATTAGAACAAATTATATGCAGCATATCGATTCTTTAGAGCACAGAGAAAATTTCTTTTAGGAGCTGCTAGTTTTGGTGGTGCTTTATCAATATATATAAAAAAAAGTTTTCTTTATATTGTTCAGAGGGTTATCAATTCTTTTTCCCAACTTCACTTTCATTTTGATTTTTATATTTCAGATAATTAGCATAGAAGATTACAATTTTTATTATACATTTATATACGAGTTTAAGAAGCAATAGAAAGTTTGTTTTCATCCAATTTAACATGAGCTTTATAAAGAATAATTATACCGCATTTAATTTACCACATTTACGGTTTAAAGATGATGTTATTAAATTTGACAAAACATTTTCTTTGTAACATTTTTTTAAAATAAATTTAATGTAGCAGCAAGTGCCATTTTTATGGTAAGAGTGATGGAAGTTAAGATAGCATTTTAAAATTTTTGAAAAATCTTGAGAACAAAAAGCCGCTGCCTGGCCTCAAGAAATACTGCGAAAAGTAACTTTATTTAAATTATATATTTTTTTAAATATAGTCTTGATATATTTTAACTAAATCTATACTTTAATTAATCTAAATAAATCTTGTATTATTTATACCTTTTATTTGGTGAATCTGTTATTTTTAAAAGTCTTGTAAAAAGTTCAGAATTTTGTAATTTTTCACAAGAATTTTTTAATTTACTAATACTAATAGATGATAAACTTTCATTATCATCATCTTTAATTGAACTAATTTCATCATATTCAATTTTTTCAGTTTTTATATGTATTTCATCTTTTACTTTAATTAATTTTTCATCATCTTCATCTGGTTCTTCAGATAAAATTTTACTATTTTTCATATCAAAATCTTCATGAAGTTCTTTTATATTAATATGTATCCAGGTTTGTATAATATTCATTAAAATTAAATGTCCCATTTTAGATAAATATCCTTTAAGTGCATTAACACTTTCAAATGAAAGATCTATTTCATATTTTGAACTTCTAAAAAGTATGATAGCATCATCTCCTTCAAATGATTCAGTTCGTAAATAAGATGATAAATTTTGTATAAGTTCTTTGAAATATTCTTGTAAAACATCTCCACTATTTTCATTTGTAAATAAAATTTGTGTTGTAGCTACAGGTAAACCAGATTGATCAATATTTGTGGAACAACCATTAATTTTTGTAGGATTTAAAGGAGCATTTAAATTTTCAACAGGTGCCACTAAATATGCATAATTTCGTAGAAAATCGAATGCAGGCTTCCAATCCTTGCCTTTAAGAAGTTCTATATATAAATGGCATATAATTGGTCCAAATAAATTACTTAATTCTTTTTTAATATCTTCTTTTTGGTTTTTCACAAAATTTAAAAATCTGTAAAATATTTTTTGTTTTATGTACTTTGTTATTTTTTTTTGTTTATTTTTGTTTTACCTTTTGAACTGTTGATCTACTATTGTATAATTATTGCTTAAACATAAAACATTTGAATAGGTAAATGAATTTGTATGAGATGTATCGAATTCAATCATTTTGTTAAAAATAAATTGTTTTGGTGTTTGTAAAAGAACTAAATCTGCTTTTCGAAATTTTTCTGTATCCTGTATTAAAAAATTAAGTATTGTGTTAGAATTTATTAATTCTAATAGGCTTCATTAACTAACAAACAAATTAAATAATAAATAAAATTTTTAAAACTTCGAATTAATTTAGAGACTACAAAATAACCAACGCTATTATAAAGTTTCAATCATTTTATTTATAAAGTTAAAGTTTCAGTTTTCATTTTAATCTTTAATAATATTTGATTAATGATGTAGTCAAGTTAAATTAATTAAAAGTTCCCAAAATAAATAATGTTTATAACTCACAATATAATTTTTCTGTTTTAAATAAGTTGTTAGAGAGCTGCGAATTATTTCATTTCGAGATTTTCTACTCTTACTTCCACTATTAATTTCTTTTTTTGATGTTTCAGACATTGTTAGACACTTTCAACACATAATTTAATTTCAAATCCTTTAAATTTAACAAATTTGGCTGAAACTTGTACGGAGTGGCTGAATTTGAAGGAATGGAAAATGTTGGCAGAACGCAACAAAGTTTGTAACCAATCCTTAAATCCTTAATAGAAATAGAATGAAATTGAAAAAAAAAACACAAAAAATTACAATTTTAATTGAAAAAATTAATTTTGAAGAAAAATTAAAATCTAACTACAAACACCAAATCAGCTGGTGAAAATTATTTAGGTTAGGTATTCTCATGTACTAGAACAAAGCAAGAAAATGTACTATAAAATTTTTTTACCTCAATTTAAAACTGTGTTCATTAGATAATCAAAATTTTAATTTTAGTGCGTTTGTATTTATTAGGTCAAAATGACTATAATTTCAAATTTTATATATAATGAATATAATTATTATATTTTATTGCATTTATAATGATTAATTACTTATATATTATATTCATCATTTTGCATTGAACACCTTAAAATATAAATAAACATAAATAGTGGGCTATTTTGTGCTATTTTCTTTCAAATTGTCAATCTCATTTCCCATTTTTCTCAATTATTATATAAATTTGATGCTGTTTAAATTTTGTCTGTTTTGCTTTTAGCTGTTTGCCTAGGACTCCACTAGCACTTAGCGTAACCAGAGCTCTGATGTTGATATGAAGGAAATTTATATCCGTAAGAGTTTTTAGTCGTTCTAATATAGCCTATTTAACGCTTTATTTCATTAATTAAAAAAAACCATTTGAGTTCCAAAAAATAGATATTAAGGTAAATTGCAAACAATTTTGATTTTGTTTTAATGTTTTCCCATTTTAGAACTTAAAATAAAACTAAGTGAGTGAGGGAAATGTTGGATATTTTATAGATCTTCATATTCAAAAAATAATATTTTTAAAAATTTTAATGATTTTCTTATGAATGATTTTTTTTGTTGTTTAGACGTGACAAAGTGAGCTATAGAGAAAAGTGTGTTTTTAGGAGTAAACTTTGGGGGTAGTTTTCATCCCTTTAAAGTGATTGTCAACCAATAAAAAATATGATTCTCTTAGTTTTTGATAAACTATTATATTTGAGTTTCAAGCAAAGCAATAAAATCAGGTTCATGAAGTTTCCTTGTAAGTTTCGCACCTTTTTCCTTTATATAAGACTTATTATCCCAGATAAACGCCAAATCGCAAAGTTGACAACTTTTCAAATAATGCAATACTTCATCTAAAGGATACTAGTGCAAAAAAATTGAGTATAAATGACAACATTTTATTGAAAATATATTACCGCTACTATTACAAGTAAACGTAGCATCATTGGCCATCTGCCAGATTTCCAAATTTTCAACCGCCTTAGAATGGATTTACACTGGCCAACTCACAGCAAAACCAGTTATTTTCATACAAAACTCACAGAATCGTATGAGCTTCTACTGTGAGTTGGCCTGTGTAAACCCATTCTTATTGAGAGGAATAAGCCGGGAAAAAATGACTCTGACTAAAAAAAATTAATAAATCAAATGTTTATGCGCTTTGCTGGATTTTAAATTAATAAATTGCAATATCTGGAGTAAAATTTTTAGTTTTTACAAGGAACTACTTATATTAATCCCTACAGTCCTGCCCATATTTAATCAATTAAATATAGTTTACTTAAAACTATGCGCATGTAAAATCAAAAGAAATTAATTTTGGTTTAAATGAATTTAATTTAGCTGTTTTCGATTGAACTTTAAAATAGGCTAAACTTAGAGAATAATTGTTTAAATAAATTGAGAAACTTTTATAAAATTACACCAAACTAAACCAAAATACACACATTTATATTTTAGAAAAAAAGAAAATAAAAGAAGTGGTAGTTGAGAAATGTCTTTTAAATTTTTTAAGAAATTTTCTATTTATCTCTTGCAGGGAATCTAAATTTGCAAGGGTATTAACAATCATTTCAAAAACTAAAGCCGGTCGGATATAAAAAGAAAATTCCTTCTTTGAAGTGACTGATTCGTAACGCGTTATATAGAAACCATTGTAAAATTAAACAAATTAAGAAATGTGTTCTATGGAAAACACATTATGAAAAACGTAAAACTGAGAAATCATTGACTTGTTATAAGAAATTCTGAACTAATATAATTTGAAGAAATTCGTGACGTAATAAAAAGTCAGAATTAAATCAGGCTTAAGAGGCCAAATGATTCCATTAAGATGATCTTCTTTCCATATCAATCTACGTATTATTCCCAAAAAGTTCTAATAAACACTGAATATACTTTTATTTTCAATTATAAGTAATTTGCTTGACAATTTTGATGGGGTTTCTATTGCTTCACAAGCCATTTTTATGAGATCATTTGGTTGATCTGTCTGCTTTATTCAGATCTATATTCTACAAAGTTGCACAGTTTCAAAAATGTATATAAACAAAAATTTATTTTTTAAAACTAATTTTTATAACTTTGACGCAACTGATCCTCATTTAGAAAAGACTAAATCAATGGATTATTAGTTTGAGCAGTTGTTAAAAAATTAATGAATATTGAAAATTTAATTGAATTATTTATTTTAATTTCTTTTTGAAGGGCATGGTTCTATACTTCCATATAGTCCACTTTAAGTGGCTTTAAGAGTTAATTTAAAAATATATGAATAGTCCGTTATATTCAAAGAAACAAATATTCTAAACACTAATATTATATTCATATAAATTTTATAAACAATTTATATAAAAAGTAAAATCATATTCGGGTTTTCGTACACAATTTTCTGGAAGTACACTTGTTCTATAATTCCAGCTTTCTGTATAAAATTAATTGACCAATTTTATTGTAGTTTGGTTATTTTAGAACAACAATAATATGTAATTCATAAATCAGAAATTTAAAGTACAAATAAAAGCTAAAAGCTATAAATACTACTGTATATATATATATATAAAAAACACATATAAAAAGATGTTCTCCAGAATTATATTCCACATTTTTTAATATATATAACGCGATATCGAGGGGAAAAAGAATTATACATAATGCAATAGAAATTATATATAACGCGATATTGCTTCATATAACTAAAAGAATTTTGTATTATTTAGGCATGGCAGAGCAAAAACATAGAAAATTTTTACTTGTTAACTGCATTACCTATCATTGTGACAATTCGGTTTGAATTGTCATGCAAATAAATAGAAGTTTACTTTTATTTAATTTTTTATACTTTGGATTATCAATAGTACTTGTTAAATTATAAATTATTTAAAATGAATATACTTGAAGAAGTTTGTAGCACTTTAGATACTTATAGTGGCCGAGATAAGGTAGTAATTTATTAAATTGTAAATTATTTGTTTAATGACTTTTTCTTTCAATCATTTCTTTTTTATATTTAATTACCTTGAAATCTACTTTTCTTGCAAAAATTTTATTAAGTGAAAGTATATCAATTCTGATACTCGTTTTTTTTTAAGAACTGGATTTGATTTAAAACTTTAGATGATTTAATTGTGATTTTTACATGACTTTTATGTTAATTATAGTAAATTTTAAATTAAAATTAGATGAAATTTTTTATTTAAGTATCATAAAAGAATTTCAACAAATAGATTAAAATATTCCTTGATTCATGGCTCTACATAATTTTCTTCCATGTTCGACAAATCTCAAGTTTTTATATCAAGGATTAGACAAGATTACCCCTTTCCTCTGAAAATACACGGGTTTCGCATAAAATCCCTTAGCTTAAAATTTAATAAACATCAGTTATAAATTTTGTTATATTATGATGCTAGAAAATTGAAATTTTTTCTCTTTATTTCCTTCTTATCATATCTGAGGTAGGATATATTCTGTGAAATGTAGGTTTACTATTCTCCTTGATAGACATTTGATAGATAGAAAATCCCATATTTTATTTTCACAGTGGTTCTGAACCCTACATCGATCTCTTTGATTTGGAAGTTTTTATTAGATGAAGTATCTTTTTCTCCTTGATAGCAATCAACAAGAAGAATAAATTGCTAACTTCTTGTAAGGATATTAACTAAAGGGTCTGTGACCCGTGTGATAAAAGATTTAAAAAATTTAATGAGCAAACATTAAACTTTTTGTTCCACTTCTTGACGTTATGGTTGAGTATTAAAATAGAGTATGCTACACTGAATTTAGGTTTTATATATGGTTTCTCTGCCCCGAATACTTGCAAAATGATCTGCTTCTTTATTTTTTTTAATTTATATAGAACCAGGGTTGGGATTTTGTCTCAGTGAGAAATTAGCGTGAGAATGAGAAAGTCGGATTTTAACATATTATGTCAAAATTTGGGCTATTTCGAAATGTCTCTTTTACTAAATCTTATTTCTTAGGCTGCCTACAGAGTGCCGGCTTACAGCTGAGCTGACACCGATTCCTATTACGATAGTCTAATCTTTGGTAGGCTTGCACTCTAAATACTTTGAGCATATTCCTATTGATTTACCCATAACGACTTTATAGTCTTCGGTATCGGAATCGGCGTCAGCTCGGATGTAAGCCGACACTCTGTAGGCAGCCTTAGTTTCTTCTTTCAAGAGTAAATCTAAATTCTTAGAATTATTCAATTCAAAAAACATGTTAGAATATTATGTGGGCTTATCTCTAAATTCATGTTAATCAATCATGTTAAAACGACACTGTTTTATAAATTAAAAACTAACATAAAATAATCAAACAAAATCTAATAATATTTTACGAATTCTAAAATATTAATCATATCCATTGTACTTCTAAAAATGATTTAAATAAATTTATTTTTCAGATAATGAAGCTTTTATGTTATAGTGCTAAACTATTTTCAGGGTTGTGTACAAAAAATTCTAATGCTGCACAAAAATTTACAATTTTTAGTTCCAAAATTTCCTCGGCTCGTGCAACACTTCGGTTAGTCGATGATATACCAATGCTTAGATATACAATTGAATATGGGCTTGGAAAAAATGTATTTAATTAAATTTTTTCACAATTTTTGTATAAATTGCTTGGATTTTTTTTAATTATAGGAAAACGATATATTTATGTCATCTCTGGGAGTAGTAGCAAATATTGTCGATCAATTATTTTATCCTATTGAAAAAATATGTTGGTTGGCTGAAAATAAAATTCTAGTACTATCCGAAACATCACGTTGGGAAACAATTAATTCTATTTTTTGGGCTGTATCAATTTATTTAAATTTATTACGGTATGATTTTTAAATTTTTAATAAAATTTTTAGTTTATCTTTTGTGTTTTCTTATAAACTTAACTTAAAGTATTTGTTAATATGATCGCAATTTAATTGGTCTAATTTATAATTAAATTGATAAAATTTCAGGATATTTATTAAAAAAATTTAGCAATTAACATTCATTAATCGAATCATATTATTTTTATATTTCTAGAACACTAAGGACAATTGCTTTATTGCAGAAACAAAAATATTATTATACAATTAAAGGGTAATTATTAAATGTTTATAAATTTAAAAATATTAGTTATTATTTCACAAGCAATTTTTATTATTAGAAATATGTAGAATGTTTTGGGTTACAATTTTAATGCTTCGATAGGTGAAAAACAATAATGGCGTCGTTCAATCATTTCGACATGAAGGATTCTCAATTAAAAAAAAAGATGAACTTATTATAAACTAGTTTAATTGTTTAACCTCTAACGGACAGTTTTTTTGAAAACAGTTTAACTCGCTCAAATTAACTCGAGCGTGCAAGATAATGAACATGTTCATCAATACATTAAATATATTTTTTCCTACAAATAACAGAAAACATTATTATAATATTTGAAAAAACTTATCCTAATGCTCGGTTAACTGTGGGAATCTGTTTTAAATTCATACCACGTAGTCCTAAAAGTTTTTATGCATAACGCTGTCCGTACGTTTGTCCATACAGTAATATTGATCATGTATTAGGAGCAAGTGTAATGAATGAGAAAAATGGCTGAGAAAAAGAAAATACTTCTTTTACGGTTTTTTTTTTAGAGATAGAGTTAAACTTAATATATTATAATATTTTACTAAATAAATTTTCAATAAGATTCTGTAAAATTTTTCTACAAAAATGTCAAGAAATATTCCAGCGGAGTAAAAGTTTTCCAAGTCGTCTTTCAAAAAAATTTATTTATGGTGATTCACATATCTCTGCTTAAAATTATCTGAAACCAAAAAACTTAAATTTATTTGATTTTAATATAAGTGCATATTTCATCCTCCAACGCCTTTTTTAAAGTTTTAGTCATTACTATATATATTTGAGGTCAAAACAGCATGAAAAAGTTGGCTGTTTTATTATTTTACAGTCTCCTAAACGGTGAACAGAAAAATATCATTGGGGATAGGTATTTTATTTGAAGAAAGTAAATATAAAATTTCAAATTAATTATTTTAGTAGTTTTTTAATGTTAATGATTAGGGGCCTTTAAAATGTCGTTTTGAGCAAAAACACGATTCAAGTTTTAAACTCTAAAAAAGTAAAGAAAGTAATTTTTTCTTTTAACTTATACTGAATTAAGAATCTAGCTTTAGGCAGAACTTTTCTGTTTGCAAAAAATCACAGTTTTTTCCAATCTATGATCCATTACAATGACTTAAATTATTGACAAGTTTTACATTCAATTAACCTTTGCCACTAAGTAATTCATTTTTCCTTTTCTTTCTAGTATTTTTCATTGTCTTTATCAATATTTCTTTAATAGTATTTTTAACGAAATCACGCAAACTTGGGCTTATCCGTTTTTTTTTAACATGCATTACGCATTCTTTTTTGTTAATAGTAAAATTAACACTATTAAGTTTTACTTTTATTAAATTATTTTATGTTTTACAATTGTCATCTCTCCATTACTTAAGCCTTGTCCTAATTTACTTGAAATTTTCACATAACATTCTTAAAATGTTGTAAAATAAGAAAATGAAATGGAAAGTTTTTGGAATGTTTACAATAGAGGCACACACTAAATTTAAAATTCTTATCGTTCGAAGGGGTCAAAAATGTAACAGTCAGCTACCAAGGTTTTTCCTGTTTTAAGAGAGGAAAAACTATTAACAGTGACTATTTTATTGAAGAAAAAATTTGTGGAAAAATGGTTTCATACGTAACAAAACAAAGCTTTGTTTCATTTTAACAATGCACCGTGACATAAGTTTTTGAAAATTATTTACAAATTAAATTAATCGAGTTTTGAGTGGCTTTCGTATTCACTGTATTCGACAAATCTAATTTCAAGCAACGACTTAGTTTGCGGAATTCTTAAAAAAGCCTCTTAAAAGCTTCAAATTTACTTTAAATAAAAAAGTCAAAGCTTCGTAACTTTTTCTCCTCTAAATCCGAAACTCCATAAAAAATGTACGCTTATTTCAAATAAGGTTAATTAATCGGCCGCAAATTTATTAAAAGTCGATAATATAAATTATACAAAAAAGAAAAATTGAAATCTTTTACTTTTAATATTTTTTAGGGAAGACTTTCAAAAACTTCAAATGAAAGAAAGAATGGAAATAATATCAATTCTTCGATTATCATTGGATTTAACACAAGCAGTTAGCACATTACCATCTGGTTGTCTTTGGGGTGGTAAATTACAAACATGGCATATTGGTTTTATAGGTTCATTATCGGCAGCTATAGGTATTTATCAAATCTTACGAAAAAAGTCATTAGCAAAATAATCTTCTCAAAAATAATTTTAAATGTGCCTTTCTTAATTAATTTCAAATTTTTTAAGGGTTTTAAAACCAAATAAATTAGTTTTATAAAAAAAGTTTTGATACTATTATAAATGGTCTTGGGAAAATGTGATATATTAGGAACAGGATTGTTTTTTAAATTTGTTATTTAATTTAAACTTAAAATTATCCGTTAATTTGAATTGTATATAGTAAATATATTAATGTTATGTATAATAAAAATCATGTAAAATTCATTGCAAAATTTAAATTGTTTATATTAGGAGAAAAGTAAAATAAAACTAGAAACAGATCTTTGAAAAACAAAAACTGTTTAATTATGTAAAGTAGAAACATGACTAAAACGTTTCTATTACAAGTTTCTTAAAATTTAACTTTCCGTGTTAAAAGTGAAAACTTTACTTACTTAAAGTTGTCCTTTGAAAGATTTTACTATTGGAAAAGAATATAAATTGCTGACGATATTGCAAGGAAAAACAGAAATAAAGTAAAAGCTTACGCGCTCAATCCAATTTCTCATAACGTTTTACTCAATTTCACATAATAACTAATCTGATTTTATTTAAAATGTGGAACGTTTTCAACCTGTTTACTAACTGAAATATTTGCAAAGCAGAAAGAAGCTGAAAATACTACTAAAAGATGTGTATGTAGTTGTAAGCTATAAAGTTAAATAAAAAGTCAACATTAATTTTGAAGATGAATACTCGCTATATAAGAATAATATTAGGCTTCATTTTGTTTTTTAAAGAGGTTTAACACAATGTTAGATCCATTATGGAGTATCACAAGAGGCCAACAGCTGTCAGTTTTATAATTAGAGCCGAATTTTATTTCCCTGCGTAAGGCAACAAATTTAACTGCCTCTTGCTTTACATTTTCATATTTACAAATTCAAGTGTAAAATGAGCTTTATAGTATATTTTTATTGCACATGTGTGTTACTAAAGCTTACCACATGAGATCCCCAAATTATCTTCATGTAAATAAAAATTTATAGTTTTATAATAATTTAAATGATGCTAATAAAAATCACAAATAAGTTATTTTTATTTTATTTTAAGCTTTGTCTAATTTATAGTATACGCTCACATATTGTCATAATTTAGAATACATTATATATTTATGTATATATGTTTTATCATATAACTAAATAATATTTTAGCAGTGAATTAATTTTTTTTTTTGTATTTATTTTTCTTATTGTTCTACTAAACTATTTATATATTATTATGAGATTCTGCGAATGATAAAATGTTTGATTTACTGCAAATTTCACTGTTTATAAATATCTCGAAGCTTTTTAAAATGATTTAACGCGAATATTAGCGTTAGATTCATATATATTATATATATTTATATAATAGAATGTATGTATATATATATATATATTTTATTTTAAAAATCTAACTATAAAACAATTTCCTTAAATTTACGAGTATCATTTATTTAATTTCTATTTTGATTAAACATTTATTGCTAGTAATGCACCTGACAAGTTGTAGAAAAAATTATTTTGTAAATATTTCACTTGGTTTGGGTAAAGTAATAAGTAAATTAATTTCTTAGACCATTTGAAATATGTATCTGTTTTTTTTTTTCTTCTGAATTTTTCAAAATATTTTCGATATTTTAAATGCGAATTTTTCGTGCAGAGGATGAAAGAAAAGTGTACATATAAATGAACTTGCAAAATTGGACATTCTTAAAAAATCACACATAGTCAGTTTTTATTGAAATTGTAAGAATACTTAAAATTCGTATAAACGCTATCATTTCAAAATTTGTTGGTTTTTGCCAACAAAAACTTAAAAATAAAAAAATGCAAAACCAGTTTCATACGGGAGATTTTTTCAGATTTTAATTTCAAGTATGTCATTTTATAGCATGATTATAGAATAAGTTAATAATTAGGACCTAACCTTGAAAATAAGTGTATGCATATTGCCTTTGTTTGTTCGTTATCTTTACTGTTTGTATTCATGCAAACATGTGATTCGCAGAATAATGTCACTGGGCTAAATTACATTACGGTACCTAGAGAAGATATCACTAGAGAAAATTTCGACAACTTTTAAAATTTTGAAGATTATTTTTAAAGTTTCTAGTTTTGCGGCTTCTTATAACCTTTCTTAACACAAGCATGTACACACACTACACAGTATGCGGCAAGGGACTTTTGTATGGAAAACAACAACAGTTGAACAAGAGAAGTGCACGAGTTTTCCATACAAAAGTAGGGACTTGACATTTTTAAAGAAAGCTCGGTATAGTTATACTATAACGTAATTTTGACCTTTGGCCAGCATTACATGATGTTGGCAGCTGCTATTTCTATGATAGGAACGATGAAAAGTAACACGAAGATTCAAAATATTCAATAATATCAAACCCTTCTGTGTGACAGAAGTTTTGCTCCATCTCGTTTGTTATCTAACCAATAGATATTAACGGATTCAAGTGTAGTGGGCTTAGTGTATTTTTATTGAATATCTACATGCTAAGTTTGAAAAAGTCCGGGCACGGGTGACTGGAAATTCTCACATTGCCTCAACAAATATTTTTTGAACTAATAAGAGAACGATATGAGACAGATTTCGAGAAAGAAAAAAACTTTAAGATTTGATTCCCGATGTCCCGATGTTGAAATTTTTTGCAGGGAGGTTTTCTTACTTTTTAAGATAATACAAAATAATAAGTTATTAATTAATTGATAATGAAGAGTAAAAATTGATATTATCAATTTTTATCCACATTAATTAAATGTGCTGGAAGAGGTTTTTGTGTCTCTGGCATAAATCTAAAATTTTTTTTAACCAATTAAATTTAAAAAAATTGCTATAAGCCTTTATGTACACTTTTGAATTCATTGATGCTTTTTTAAGTGAATATCATTCAAATGGAACAAAAGCATTTGATAATAGATGTTTAAATTTATTTGAAGAAAAAAAGGATTCTTAGTAACATTTCAATAAAGTACGATATAAAGAATAACAATAAAAAGAAATTACTTTACTGTAGGGTTTTTAAAAAAAATTATCTTATTTTACTTTTACTAAAATTATGTCCTTCTACTTACTTATCAGGTAAGGTACATTTACTTAAATCAGCCTTTTTAGATTACATAATATTTAAATTTAATTTAATACAATGTAAACATTTTTAATTAGCCAGTTAATACAATGTTTTAGATTTTCTAAAATTTGTTAGCTAAAAATATATATTATAGAGCAGTTTTTTTTTTTTTTAAAATAATTTACAATAATTTTTAAAAGAAATTTCTTATTTTGGTCGTTATGATTATTAAATCAAGTATACCTAAAACTTACTAAAATTTTTTAAATATTAATAGATCTTAATTAAAAACTATGTTTAAAACTTTAAACTAATTTTATATTATTTTCTTTTAAAAAGTATTCTACAAAAAAGCACCTTTAATATTTAAATATAAAATAAAATACTGATTAATAACTTAATAACTTTTTCCTGTTATATTTAGTGAGTATAAAAACAAATAAAATTTTAAAATTTAAAATATTATTTCAAAGCTTTATATTCACAAATATTTTTTTTTTCATTACTTTGGCTTTTTATTAGTAAATTTTTACTAAATAACTAAAATAATGTGATGATTCCGGTTTTTTATAATATTATATTATATCCTGTTTAAAAAAAAGAAGGCAGCTAAGGTAAATTAAAAAAAAATAATAATATTTTTATATCTAAAATATAAAAAATAATTTAGATATTTTATACTTTCTAAGCTAGTAATAGTTATTATTTTATAATATTTGGTTTTCCTAACTAATGCAAAGTCACGTCCCAACAAATGTGTGAATGCAATTGTTTGTTTGATTTAACTGTTAAAATAATAATATTAATGTTAACCTATTATATATATTAAATATATAGAAAAAGATGTTCCTATTATAGGTAAAAGTCTTATAGACTCTAAATCACTGAATTAATTAAAAATCTTTGGTATACACCTGAGATATTTGTTGTGAAATTTGGTCAAATTCGTGGTAGCCATTTGCTTTGCAATTATATTTTAAATAATTAAAACAGATGAAAAACTATTTAAATAGTACAAAATGATGAAATTTCAAATAACTACCAAGTTAAATACTGAAAACTTTAACCACAAAATTACTCATATTTTCTCTTTTCATTTAGGTGGGACAATAGTGTTATATAAACATAAATAATGTATTAATATCACATTTTTATGAAAAATCTTTAATAATTTTGGTTTTTGCCTTAAGGTTTGAAATTTGTGATAATTAACCTTAAAAATTTATAATAATTGCGGGTGTTAAGATGTTAAAACTATGAAGAACAGCTGAATAATATGAGTTAAGCTCTTATAGAGAAAAGGTTTTTTTATTCCAGATAAATATTAATTAGTATGTTTTCTTTAGTTCAAATAGAAAGTTGTTAGTAATAATTTTTGGCATATGTTTAACTTTAATACAATTAAAACAAAGAAAGAAGGTTTACGTAGGCGCATGAAAGTGAGTTGTAAAATCTGTTATAGGAGCTATTCAACATCGAATGCCCTTTTGAACCATATGCGTAAAATATACAAATTGTCGTTTTAAACGTATGAAATTTATTTTGGTTTTATTGTGCTTCTTTTGATATTTTTATAATTTAGATCAAATTGGATGATTTATGAACATATTACAAAATTTTTATTAATGGATAAAACATATCAAAGACAAAGACACATATAATGAATGTTCAAATAGAAAGTTGTTAGTAATAATTCCTGGTATATGTTTAATACATTAAACATTAATTTAGTTAATTTTAAACTAAGTTAGCATGGATCAATCTTAGTTGGCAATGACTGGGTATATAAGGTGAAAAATTGTTTAATAAAGGGAGAAATATTTAAATTGGTTATATAGAATTTAAGTGACTAAATTCTGCAATTGGCAGTTGCAACAACATATTTATTCTTTTAAAAAATTTTTGAAGTTACAATAAATTTTGAAAATCTAATTCTATCTTGCTGGTGAACAGTATATTCTAGTTCTGTATAAAGGAAAACAAAGCGAGTCATTTTTCCTGCTATTCAGCCACTGTTGATTTTAGTTTAGAAAAACATCTTTTATTTATAAGAAAATAAGTATTTTCAACTATTTAATTATATGCAATTAAAGAATTGTTATTTTATTTTCGATACTAAATAAAGACAAACAAAAGTATATACTGTTATTTTATTTTTTAAAGTTTTTATTATTTTATTCGCTTTTGCTGGAACGGAAAAAGATTATTTTTTTTGTAATAATTCTAATTTAGTAGAAAAGTTTTTTTACAAAATATAGAAAATACGATATATTCTGTTTGTTTTGTTATAGATGATAAGAACTATAATTGTTAACTAAATAGAAATAATATTGTAAAACTTTTTATATATAAAATAATTATTTCATTGAAAAGAAAAAGAAAAGGACTGAAAATTGTAAAGAATATACAGATCTTGAAGTAATATTTTTTTGGGCGTCTCTGTTAATAACATTAAGAATTTTTATACTAACAAATTCATTCATTTTCATATCAATTATTCTATATAGATTCCATAGGATATGTAAGTAACAAAGCTGATAATATAATTATTATATTTTTTGAATATTTTTGAATATTTAAATTAAAAATTAAGAACCTTAAATTTTTCATTTTGAATACGGATAAAACTGTTAAAGATGTGAAATTTAAAATTTTTTTTTTGTTTTGGTCATGGCATCAGAAATTATATAATATTATTTTAATTTATAGCAGTCTTTCGTATATAAAATATATATTACATATAAATATTATATGCATATATCTAACGCACATGATGAAATATCAAAAAGAAGAAAAAATGTTGCTATAAAATCAAAAAATAAATTTCCTATTGATTTTTTTTTTTTTGTTTCTTAAGCAAAGTAATTTTAATAAGTCACTAATTTTCTATTTATTTAGCTTTTGATTAATTTGGCACATGATTTAGCACCACAAATTATTTCAATTTTAAAACAATAATTTTGCCATAATTTTGCAAGTTAAAATTTTATTATTTTTAAAAATTTTATTTCATATTAATTAAGATATTAATTTTTACTATTTTTTGTTTGTTGAATTTTTTTTTCTTTTTTTTTGATTTTGTTTTAGAATTTAATACTTATTAAATGGATACTAGTTTTTTTATTATTATTTTTTTTTTTTTGAAATTTTTAAAGGCAATATGAATTTTTTTAACCAAAAAATTAACATTTACAATATAATTTTTATTAAAAGGCTTTTTAAATATTTTCGTAAAATATGCAAAAAAGCATTTTACAGCCAATTATTATTTTCTTGTAGTTTTTAATAAAAATTCTTCTGTAATTAGGCATTATAAACTCATATATGGATATATATTGTATCTATTCCAAAAAATAATACAACTAATCAGACATTTATCACTCTAATTTATTGCTGAGGATACTTTAAAAATTTTTTTTATAATAAAAATTCTCGAAAAGAATTATTTTGGAATTTCTTATAACTAGGTTTTTTTAAATTTTCAAAATAAATTTAAAAAAAATTTTAATTGAGTATTTTTATGGAATTAATGATGAACATTATTCTCATATTTTAAATTAATTAAATTTCTAATGTACATTTTTATCATAATGGAAATTATTTAAAACCATATTATATATAAATTTTATTTAAAAATTTTTAAATACAATGAAATCAGTATTAAACTTGACCCTTTTAAATTTTAAAACCTTAAAAAAAAATCAAAATGTTCTTCCAAAATTTCTAGGAGTTTTACCTAGTAAAAATATATTTATTTTGTTATAAAATTTTTTGCATATTTACTTATTGTTAGTAAAATATGTAGTTTTTTTTCAGGTATTTATTATAATTTTAAAAAGGGATAATGTATTCTAGATGTACATTAAATTATTAATAAATCCCTAAATTAAGATATGAAAATTGTAATTTCTTATAGATTTGAATTTATTATCAATAATTTTTTTTTCTTTCAAAGTTTTTTAGCGTATCAAATAAAAAATAGAAAGCAATTATATTTACTAAAAATTTTTTGAAAATTTTTTTGTAATTATTTTTAAATACTTTTTAATCTAATAACTAAAAACATTTTATTATAATATTTATTATTCTTTTTATATATCTTAATTAAAAAAGTTTTATTTTTAAATGCCTGAATAAGATTTAAGCTATTTATACTTTGATGGTTGTTGTATAATAAATAAGTATCCTCAACACTTTTTAACATTTTTAATGAAAATTATTATTATTAATATTATTATTTTATATTATACATGTTATAAAAATATAATTATTTATGCTATAAATAGTTTTTTATTTTTTATTTTTATTTATATATATATTTAATATTTAATAGCTTTGTATATATGTATAGAGATCAATAAACTTTCTTTTTTTTTTTAATAACAAAAAATAAATTAAATTCTTTTATGAAAAAATAGAAAAACAAAAAAACCTTCGAGTTAAATAAATTAACAAAAAATATATTAACAAAATTTAACAACAATTAACATACTTCGTTTTATTATTTATTACAATTATATAGTAGGAACCCTTAAATTATTCTATATATTTGAATATTATATATATATATATAAAGTATATAAAGACAAATATTTTTAATACATGGTGGAGTCAAAAAGGAGTAAATATAAGAAGAGAAAAAAAAATTAAGATAAATGCTTCCATTAAAATTTCAAAAATTTCGACTATATTTTCACATAGTATTCAAAACATTGAACTGTTTTCATTAAATTGAAAACAGTTTTGATAGTTATCACAGTTTCAATAGATTGTTTTAATAGAAAATGACGTCATCAACGAATATCTTTACGCTTAAGGTTTGGTTAAATTATATTAAGTAAAATTTTAAATATCCTTTACTTTTTTTTTAATATTTTTTTTTATAAAAAATTGCCTTTATTTGATCGGCATTTAAATTCGAAACTTGAAAGTATACTTAAAAATTTTAAAATTAATTGTAATATAATATTTAACAATTAATATTTTGATAATTTTGTATAATTTGAAAATTATTCTTTTAGATAAGATAAATTTTTGTTGCTCGGTTTATTAAATATGATTTTTTTTTTTTATTTTAAAAAATTTGCTAAACATAAAGAAAATCAAATTTTCTATTAGATAGCCAAATAATTAAAGATATTAGACGTGATATGTCATTTAAAGAAAATAATTAAGAAGCATAAATAAGATACGATAATCTTAATGACTACACCATGTTTTCGGCCCCAGCTGTTTATTTTACAGCTTTTAAATACTATTTATAAAAAAGAAAAAAAATATACATATATATTCATGTTTAACGATATTTAAAGTAATTAATTAATTATTGCATTGATGATATTTGCTGTTTATTCATATTTCCTTGATGTGTTTGATTTATAGTAGGAGTCGCTTGTGGCCCGATTCCAATTAGTTGTTGTGATTTTGAATTACGTGTTAGAGGCTTATGACTTCTTAAATTATCACTTGAATGTTGCCATTGCCAACATGATCGACAAAAATATCTAAAAAAAATAAAATTATAAATATTAAATATATTAATTTTATATTTAATAATAATACAGTAGACTCCTTCCCCGTATAATGTGAGTAAAATGTTTCGCGTTGTATGAAATCATATTCACCGAAGAATAGTTTATATAAAACGAATTAAGTTAAGGTAAATTATTGATGATTATTATTGTATAAAAAGGTTTTAGATGAAATTAGATATAAGAAAAAAATAATATTCATTAAAACAAACCATGTACATATATTTTAATTAATTATTATATTTTGTATTTATTTAAAAATAGCTTTAAAAGACATTAATGTCTAGCTAACAACTAGCCACTACCCGTGAAACGTTATATTTGATCATTGTTTACTTGTAACTCTGCCTTAAGTTAAAAATATTTTTCAAGATATTCTCGAAAATCTATTTTAAATTGTATAGAGCGTTCCATTGATGAATCCTTGTTTGTGAAGTAACCTTCTAATTGTTAAGCCAATTCAAATCTTTGTTGAAATGTTCTGATGTAAAATTTGTTATTGTTTCCTCTGAAATCAAACTTTCCTAATGGCTGTTTATACATTTATAATTCTCATAAATTTTGATTCATTTAAACTTTCCTCATTATTAAGTAATTCTGATTAAATATAAAAAAATATATTCTTAAATATATCTGCACAGTTTATATCATCGTATCCCACCGAATAAACTGGCTACAGTTTAAATTTGATCAGTAACAATGAAGGTTGAAGAAATAATTGATTTTCTGTACTAGCCATTTTAGACCAAATAATTTTCCAGCAAGCATTTTGGCTTGGTTGCTTTACTTCCTTTTATCGACAATCCTATATTTTCTACACAATTCCAAATTGAAAAATTTCTCCATATATGTATGTGTTACTGTTTGATTTGGATTTGAATCAATTTTTGCTAAAATTTGTTTAAATGTTCGACACATATAATCAAATTTTTGGATTGCAATTGTTACCCATGTTTTTTTGTTTGCCTGCCATCAAATTAAAAATAGAGATTTTTATACTCCTTTATCACATGTGGATGATAGGATAACTTGTATTGTATGTATTGTCACATAAAAGAAGTGTTATTCTTTATTTAGTTGCTTTAACTTAGGATCAGATTTCTCATTTTCTTAAATAAAAGTTCGCTACAGCATTTTTGTCCAGAATTAACCAGTTTTGTATAAGTTAAATAGTTAATAATTTGTATATCCTTTTTTCTTTTAAATATGTCAGAAAACTTGATCAAAAATCGTCATTTCCGTATACTTTATATAGGACGAGAAAGTCTATTTTGGAGATTATAGTGTATAGTCACCTTTATCATCAAAAGGAATATGTTGGTACATATTTTGATTGTTTTTTGTTTAATCAGATGATTATATAAGGGAATACTTTTTTACTATAATCATCCACCTAAATCATTAAAATTTTTTCCATTTTTGGTATTATAGG
Source organism: Acrocera orbiculus (assembly GCA_947359355.1). Lineage (NCBI taxonomy): Eukaryota > Metazoa > Arthropoda > Insecta > Diptera > Acroceridae > Acrocera > Acrocera orbiculus. Next base: position 9,267,451 of record OX375758.1, read on the forward strand.
ATCTTTGATCCGTGCAGTTTTTCTTAAACTCTGTAACGATCGAATAACACTGGTTCTTATTTTTGTTTCATAATATTTCACAGTACGAAGTGTCGACCCATTTATTTCAAGTTCTTTTGTAAAGATTCTTTAATTTTTTGCCAAAATTTTAATCGATCTAAAATAATAATATTTTCGTTTATAGAAATACATCGTCTTTTCAATTTTGTTTTCTTTGTAACTTCATTTATTATGCCTTCTTTGCGTTAGAAATACTAGGTATTAAAACACTTCATTTCTTACTATTTAACCAATTTTTAAACTTTTATAAACAGAAAAGTAATTAAATTGACAAAAAAATACTATTCATGTAGTACATAAATATGCAATCACGTACATATTATTTTACATATTATACGGGAATCGCGTTACATTTCTTTTAACATGTTGTATAAAATTGCGATATATGAATTCACGTTATACAGGAGTCTACTATAAATAATTAAGAAAAATATATATAAAATAAAAATACCTAAAGCATGATAGCTCTCTACAATAATATGGACCGTGCTGTACTCCACAAACTGAGCATAAAGAATCCTCTAAGTAGGGATCAACTTGTACTTTTTTCGTAAATTTTGATGTTTTAATTTCAATAAATGCCGCTGAAACTGCTTTCATATACGAATGATTATTATTAAATGTTACTCTTGCTGATCCAATTGGATATTTATATTTGTCCGTGTCAATACCTTTAATAGTTTTATAAAAATATTAAAATAAATAATAGTGCTAAGTAATAATGTCAATAAATTTAATTGATTTGTAGTAAATTTAAATATTATTTTAAATAAATAGACATTGAACATATAATTCTTAAAGTAGACAGCGTGATTAAAATACAGTGAGAGGTGAGAAATTGATAGTTGAGACAGTTTTATTAGTAATTCAGAATTTCTGCGTGCTTATGATGAAAGTTTACAAGATAAATATTCATTAATATACTACGCAGAAAGTAGTAATCATATAGCTAGTCTTTTATACAGAAAAATCCAAGACGGGCTCCTTTTGGTTTCCTTTTCTAATAAAATTCTTTGATATTTTTCCGTAAGAAGTAGTCATTATTGTTCTAGGGTTTTTCAATGGCGTTGTTTGCATGCCATTGCCAAGTATATTCAGCTATAAAATTAATTCAAATATGGCCCCATTACACAGCAAAAGGAAATAAAAACTACAAAAAAACAGCAGAAGTATAAACAACAGCGCATACTGAAGAACCTTAACATAAAAAGTGAAGATCGTATGTAGTTAATATTTCTTTCTCTTACTTTAATCGTATTGAAAGTATAGTTGTCACTAGCTAACAAATAATAATCCCTGTCTTTATACTGCTCTTTTAGAACAAATTAATTTTTCGCATATTTTTTTTTCATATTGACGTGAGACCATGGAAAGAGCGGTATCTACTTTATCTCACAGTGTTAAACAGATTTCGATAATGATGATAAGACCAACTTTTGTACCAAACTTAGCAAAAAATAAAATTAGACTCCTAAGTCTCACAACACTTGAACCCGTAAATAAAGTATCGGTAAGTTATTAAACTAGAGGCAACAAAATTTCGTAGTTGTTTAGAAAGTTTCAAAAGTTTTTAAACTCCGTCTTTCGAAGATTTCTCTGATCTATAAAAATAGTGAAGCCGGACTTATATGTAAGCTTGGCCAATGTGCATAGAACACTAACAATTGAAATAAAGAACAGTTCTTTTCTTTATTTTCTTACTATCAGTTTTGATATTTATTTTATAGGTTAATGAAGGCTCTGTTAACTTACATTAACATGAATTGCATTTTTTAAACTATTTAATAGTATTTTCCGGTAAGCTCTGGTACTGTGGTACTGGCGTAAAATTTACCGAATCTGGCTCTGATAATTGAACATTAATTTAGGAATTTCTGATCAGGTACGGATGTTGATTACCTGAGAACAAACAAACTACTATTTAAATTCATCTGGCCCTGATAAGTGCCTGCTTTAAAAAATATTGAAGTATAAATGATTAGGCCCGGTAAGGGCATATCCTGCTTTTACCTTAATATAGAAAGCTCATAGAAATGTTGTCTGACCGTAACTAAAATTAGTTGACCTGTTCAAGCTTGTACTTTTAAAATAAGGTTAATTACGTATAGAACTTTAATTCTATAATATATCAGAGTTATATTTATTTTTCAGCCTAAATTATTCGAATTTACATTTTATCAAACATCCAGTTTAAATTCTGGGTGAATTCAGTAAATAGTGAGTAAATCATCTGAGATTGATTACTCTTAGTTTTGGTAATCACTCTTAACAATAAGTTGGCGTCATATAGATGGCATCCTGAAATATTTTAAAAATCATTGCCGAAAAATTTGTTATGCATTACTTCATAACAGTACTGTAATTATTAAGTAATTAGTTTAATATAAGCCTCACTTGGACCTCGAATTTTTAAAATAATTTTGATATATTAAATAAAACTGCTTAAAATATTTTCAAAACCCAAACAAACCTGCATATACAACACCATCAAATAAATCATTCATAATATTTGCAAGGCCTTCTGCAGTTAGTTTTCCATGTAATGCTCCAACAAATACTGTTTTAGTAGGATCAAGTTTTTGTGATGTAGATTTAACATAATTCGAATCTGCTATTATCCATGGTATTACTTCGACCTTAAAAATGATCAAATTAAAAAAAAAATAAAAAATAGAATTTATAATAAAAGAATGATTTTTTAATTATTTACTTCTTTTGCTTTTATCCTTTTCGATGAGATTTTATAATAATAACTACCAAAATTAGATAATTTATCCTCTTGCATAGTACATGCGGAAAGAAGTGATTTAACTTGCTTCTCCGACTCAAATATTATATAAACATAACCTTTTGGTTGTGAAGCTTGTTGTTCTTTCCCTGGCCACTCAACTCTTAAAATTTAAATAATTTTATAATAATATTTGATTGTATTTTGCTTAAAATGAAAAATTTTTACCTTATTTGTCCAAAAGTTTTAAATATTTGAATAAGAGATTGTTCACTGATATCCCATGGGATTCCGCCTAAAAAAACTTTTGGTGAGTAGCTAACAATTTTATGGGAACGAGGTGGTAGTATTCCACTCCATGTACACGTGGCATCATATAAGGCTAAAAATTTTTAATTAATATTAAATTGATTTTAGTTCATCGATTCAAATCGAATTATAATAAAGAATTAGTAGAAATAGGCTTTATTTATAATAATTTTCTAAGGGAGACATGAGCAAACCCTGCAACGGCAGAAATAAATTTCAATAACTAAAAAGATAAACTAATAAACTAGTTTTAGAAAAGCTGGTGAATTTGGGATAATTGTTATCTTTTCCTTAATGAGAGAGGGTTTTTTTTTAAATTTTCAAAAGCTAATTTGAGCGGCTAGGCATCTTACAGTTTTCGCCAGCACAATCCAAAACTGAACAAAATGTTTTGATTGAATTAATCCTGAAACTAAGTCAATTACAAAAACGAGAGCTTGCTGGGAATGCCCAAACAATTCAAATATGGCTTATGACTTTTATAATCCTCCCTGCTAAGTATTATTTGGAGGAGTATTACACGGTTCTGATGTTCTATTAAATTTTTTGTATATATAGCGTAAAAAAATACTTTGATTGGCTGTTAATCCTTACAAACCCTCAAATTCTCTTATATTTCTTATACTGCATTATTTCAAATTTTTATCTTTTGCCAGTGAAAGTAAAAAAGAAGGCGTCTATGGGAACCGCCGTGTTCAGTGCTGATTTTTTAATACTGATTAAAGGGAATGCGATATGAGCTGAAAACAGCGATTTCAAGCATATAAAAGTTTTTAATTGGTAGTTTTTTTTAGCGAATGTCACTTTGAAATTGTATCATACAAATTATTTACATTTCCTTAAGGATATTATAGTATTACAAACAATAAAAACAAGGATTCAAGTAAACAAACAGCTTCTTTACTTAAACAATTAATTGTTTTTCGTATAGTCAAAGATTTTATTAAAAGGTGAAAGATATTGGGTGTTCCATGACACTGGTCATTACTGAATTAGATTTAGACAGGTGAAGATGGTACGTGGCTTAAAAAGAAAGGCAAAGAAGTCAACGAGACCGTCAATTTTGGTTGAAAATTATTCTTATTAAATTATTATCTTCTGATTTGCTCATATATTGTTAAAAATTGCGGGTAATTAAACGGAATCGTTTATGGATACTGCAGAAAAGCGGTGGTATATAATCACAAACCTATCAATCAATTAAGAAATCAACAAATAAGAATAGCAGGGTACGTAATGCTTTTTACAGGATTCATTTACAACTTTATATCACAAAAAATAAAAGTGTGGGGCTTAGTATTTTAAAAACTGATCATAATTCTAAGTAGGAATTATGCCTGAGACTAACTAGCGCTTAGCGTGTGGAGACGACATAGCACAGTAAAAATGCAGTTTTTTTTATATACCAGTGGAGTGGAACATCAGTAGAGACTAATGGACTCATTAGCATTTAGCACTTAATTTTGTGCCGCTAAGCGCCAGTAAGTCCCAGGCATTAGAGAATGTTTGCTGTAAATAGAGTACCCACTAAAATAAGGCAAAGAGTAATAAGTTGAAGGATTTATTCAATTATTGAGGCTTTTTTCAAAAGATTGTTCTATACCGATACATAATATATATTTGTAAATAAAATATTTTTGGTGATATTTCTACACAGATACCAAAATGGCAATTTTGATATTTTGAACATAGTAAAAAGATTAAAATGTTTTAAAACAATTCGAAATGAATTTATAATGAAAATTATAAAACTATTTAAAAAGAAAATCTTTCAAACCCATAAATAGTCCCTTTGCCTTCATAAACTCAAAGAAAACACTTTAGCTATAAATAGAAAAGTAAAATACCCATTTTACAATTTTCAAGGATTAGCGTGACTGCCGTGAGACCCGGTATGAAGATGCCTTAAGAAAGTTAACAAAACTATTTACGCAACTGGCTAGATTTGACCATCAATCACTCAATATTTCGAAAAGTCAAATATATTCGTTAAAAATTCATTAAGAGCTAAGTTTTATTTAACTGAATAATTCAAAATTCATTTAAATTTATTTTTTAATGATAAAAACGTTACGAAAACAGCAAATTATTTCTAGTTAAATGAAAATGCATTAAAAACAGTGTAAAATTTTGTATACATAGCCAATTAAAATCAAATAACTAGAAGTTTTGGATAAAATAATCTTTTATTAATGTAGATTCATATATTTAGGAATTGTTTCTGAAAATCCTTAAATTAATTATTTTAATGAAAAAAATCTTACCTGCTGAACTTCTATGAAAACGAGCAGCACGATCTAAATGAATATCATTTCCATTAGTTTGATTTTGCTGTAGATGCCAATTTTTGAGCTAAAATTTAAACAATATAAAAATTTTTTTATTTTAATTGAAAATATAATTATTAAATCATACTTGATTTGGTGCACATCCCTGAAGAAGTTGATTAAGATTAAGTAATGGCATTGAAAATGGATTTTGTGCTTGTTGTAGAATTTTTAATGCATTAAATGCTTGAAGATTTTGTAATTTAGCCAGTTCTAAATCAGCTGCAGTAATATTAATTCCTTGTTGTGAGGCAAAATTTTGAATATTTTGTTGCTGTTGTTGCTGCTGTTGTTGTTGCATAGCAATCTGTTGTTGCTGCTGCTGATATTGTTGTTGTTGTTGATTCTGTTGTTGTTGACTAAGTGTTAAAATACTCTAAAAATTTATTTTAATAATTTTTCATATGATATTTTATATAAATTTTTCAATTGTTATAAATATTTATTTACCATTATATCAGCTAAATTATTATCCGAATTTGAATTTCCACTATTATCACTTTCAGGAGAGTTTGAACGACTTGAAGAAATTCCATTATAAATTAGTGAGGGATCAACTGTACTAGGACTACTGCAATCACTTAAAAAAATAAAAATAAAATAGTATTTAAAAAAACCTTAAATAAAAAATTAATTACATACCTAACTTGAGGCGATCCATGAAATGATCTGTTGTAAATAGATGATGGCGTACTTGGTGACATTGGTGTTGAACAATCAAAACTAATATTCCTTTGAAATACCTTCAAAGGTGAGTTCTGACCAATGTTATCAAACTTTAAATAAATATAAATAAATATTAATTAAATTTTGATAAATAAAAGTCGTAAAAAAGTAAAACGTTAAAGTCAATTAGTAAATTATTTTTTCTATTTTAAAAAAAAAAAACCAAAAGATCTTATTTATTAATAAAAGTTGTACAGTGTCTGATTATAATTCTTCGCAATTTCCATGCTATTAAAAATTAATTTCCTTTTGTTTTTGAATAAAAAATTTCGTCATCAATTTACTTACATTCATGTTTAACTTTAATTAGGATCGCCTTAAATAAATCTATAAAATAAATATAATGAAATAAAAACTTCAAAAATAGAATTAACTGAAAGCTAAGCCCTAACAAAATAAGATTTTTGACATTATTACGATGAAAACTCGATTACCTATTAAAAATTATTTTAGAAATAATTTTAAATAAAAAAAAAGGAGTGACTTTTGCTTTGAAAACATAAAATTAATTTTATTTTTATAAAAGTGAATTAGTTGTAAATTTTGCTTACAGCTATTATCTTAATGAAAAGTTTCAAAAGGACACCAAAATATTTAATATTTCAAAAAACGAAACAATAAATTTGAGTTTTTAAGGAGTTAAATATTAAATAAAAGCTATATTAAGGCCGTAAGAATAAATAAGTTGAAACTGAATTATAAAACGTTTTTATTTATAAAATTAATGATTTTACTATCTTAACTCTTTTTTGATTTTTTTGTTCATTTTATGTTGATATATAAAAATTCAATAAAAAACTTTTATATTTAATTTCAAGAAAGTTTTCCTATTTGTTGAAATTAAAAGAAAACATGTTAAAAATTTTTGAAAAACTTTAACACTTACTGTAAATGCATCAAAATTATTTGTTTGTGACATATTATTGCCAGGTGATATTGACGATTGTGTTGAATTTGGTGTTATTGCTATATATTGGGATACAGGCGAAAGCGATCTAACTTGTGATCCCAAGTAAGAGTTTCTATTATTCCCAATACCAAGAAAATCATTTATAGACATTGTATCACCTGTAAATAAAGAAAATTTTAAAAATAATTTAATTAAATAATTATAAAAATAAATTTTATTTAATTTTTTAATATTTTTTAAGTTCTAAGTTCAATGTTTATTAAATTTATAATGCAGGAAGTTTTTAGATGATGATCATGTCAGCATTCTGAAATACTTTTAAACTATTGTTATAACCAAGTTCGTAAAATGTACATCAGTCAGTTCGACTTTGAGGAATAAATGCCTACAAAGTATACTTTCATGGTCGCATAAAAAATTGAAATTTGACACACATATAGATATATTAATAAAAAATATGCCAGTAGAGAATATAGGGCTAAAACAATAATAAAATAGTGCTACTTTACAGTCATAATGGCTTCTTTCACAGGGAAAACATCAAAGAATTTTGTTAGCCAAAGAAAACCAAAATTTACCGTCTTGACTACTCCCTACATCAAAAAAATAGCTTTTGCTCTGTATTATATTTATGAATTTTTCACTAATGAACTTTTTCATCATAAATACGCAATAATTCTATGTAGAGAAACTCACTAAAAGACGATTTTTCTCTATTAAAGTTAATTAATTACTTTTTTACATTTTTAGCTCCTTTCGATGTGATTTTTTAAAGTATCATAATTTTTGTGAATATCACTATTTTTGCTATTTTCTTTGCTTCTATTTAAGCTGCTTGTCTATGTAAGCGAAAGCTATTTCGTTTTGAACACGTGTATCCCGCTCACTTTTATTATTTGAATGAAATCTGAGTTAAACGAAAACAAAGTTCGCAAGCACGAGAGAATGATTTCTGAAAAATTTTTCAGATTTTAATCAGCTCTTTTAAGAGGTCCCGGTGGTCTAGAATTTTCAGAAAATCAATTTTTTTTTTTGATATTTCGAAAGTATAACCCTTTAAGGATATACTGTTCAATTTTTGTAAAGATATCTATAATATTTTCGTTTCTATAGTCGTTTCAACAGATGGAGAGTAGTGTAAAGTATATCCATGCTTAAAACTTTAAACGCGTTTATCTCGAAACTACTTTTTTCGATATAATATTGAAGGAAAAAAAAAAAATATTCAACCGAATCGCCTGAAATTTTAATATGTTATTCACAACATCAATGACTATGGCCGGAACCAAAATCATAATTTTATTCCAATGATTTCATATTTTTTAATTAAAAACTTTGCAAAAAAACACCAAATTTTTAGAGTTGAATTTTCAAAAGAACGCCATTTTGTCAATTTACAATTTTTTTTTTTAATTGAGGTCCCGGCTATAACTGCCCTCATACTGATTCATAATTTTTTTTGGTTTTTATTTTCCAGATAAATAGAACAGCCAAAATCAACAACACCATCCAGGTCCTTTATTTTCGGAAGAGTCCACTTCAGGGTCATTTTTAAAATAATTACATTTCTTTTATAATTTCGAAAAAAATATTTTTGTGTGTACAATAAGTGTAGCAATAAACCTAAAATGTTTAAATATCATTTTTCTAGACCACCTTAAACAGAACTTTTAGTATATGCAGTATGAAAAGTTTTTTCGTTTTTATTCTTTTCCATTAATATTTAGAAAATAACTCAAATTGAAATTCATTAATTCTATAATTTAAAAAATATAAAATAATAAAGAAAAATTTAAAAAAATAAAAATAAAAATTGTGATCACACCCGGAATCAAACCCGTGTTTTTCCTAGGATGGTCCTAGGTATCCTAACCACTAACTAGATCATATGTAGTCCAATTTTTGTGAGTTTTTGTTTTGGGTGACTGTAAAAAGTTTGGTGGCTATATAAATGATGATTTTTACGCCGAAATGTATATTGTTGCAAAACAACACTTATCAAAATTTCTAAGAAAATATATGTAAATTTGTAAATAAATACGACTGAGCTTTAACTGTTTTTAATATTTTTGAATATGGCAAGGAAACTGTTGTTTTATTTAGTTCTTTTTTCTATTTACAGGTAACAGACGAAGCCTTTTCTACTATTTAGAGCCTATAATATATGAAAATAGATTGCAAAGTAAAACTTTATATAGTTGTTTAGAAGAATATGTACAAAAAATCATTAAAGAATTTTTTTAATTCCAAGAAATTAAATTTAAAAAAATATCAAATGATTTTACATTTCTTCACAAATTTGTGTTGAAGAAACTTTAAAAAAAATTCAGTTTATATCATTGCCTCAAAAAGTGCTACATTTTTTTAAAGATATTATAAGAAGTGTTTTTAATTAGGATTGTTTCATTTTACAGAAAATTCAATGTTTTAGTGTTTTTCATAAAAATTAATCCATCGGTATTGGATAAAAATTAATAAAATCTAGGATTAAATATTACTATCATGCTTTTAAGCTGAATAGAATTTTTTGTGAATATTAAAGAAATTTTTTTTAACATTCGTTTCTTTAAGGCTGGCTTCTATAAGTCGTAATTCTTTTAGAAATAAAAATATTTTATATTTGAAAAATCTTCTTATAAGCTTGCTAGCTTACTAAAAATTTTAATTTCTTATTCTGTTGATTTCTTAAATTAAAAATTAATAATTAAAGTGGAAAATATTGTCGAGTAATTAAGAAGATTTAAAGTTTAAGTATGTTACGTTTTTTGTTTGATAAAAACTGAAACCAATTAGTAAAAATTATTTTTGAATTATTTGACTAATAGTGTAGGTCGTTAAAAAAAAATAGTAAACTAGTATTAGATAAAATTATTCATTTCCAAAGGATTTACACGTTTTATTGAAATCACAGTCATCGATTTTGCTGTAATGCTGTAAAGTTTTATATTTTGAAGAGAGCTCTTGTTAAATTTTGTCTATCTTGAGAGGTCGATTTATATAATGCCCATTTTTTTCTTGTGTGTAGGTAGTTTACTATTAAAAATAGTTACCAACTTGTAAGAGAAATTTCAGTTAAAAATTCCCCTTTTTTGTTTTGAAGTTAAAATTGAGCTCGCAAAAATTGAAAGTAGATGAAAAAGACTTAAAAAATTTCAATTTTCTTCAAGTTTCAACTGAATTTAATTCTGTTTTTTTGGAGGAAAAAATTAAAAAACAACATTTTTTACGATGTTCTCATTAAATTTTTACGTTATAATAAAAATACTCTATTAAAAGTTTTTAGTTCTTTTTATTAGCTACAACTTTAGAAGTTTAAATTATTTAAATAAAGGTGGGCACCCACTTAGTGCGTATATCTCAGCGGGTAACTATTTCGACGTCAAAATGACGTACAAATGAATTTCACGCTGAAATATCTACATATGAGGGGGAACTTTAGCGTGAGTCTATGACGTCATAAAAGTTACCCGCTGAGATATACACACTAAGTGGGTGCCCACCTTAAGATACGTAATTTAGCCAAAAATAAAAGAAAACCATTTTTTCTCCTTAAAAAAACCTCCCCACTTTGCTAAAGAATATTTGTTCTGGTTTGGCTTATGATTTATTTTTGTTTGTTTGTGATAATATGGTCTAATAGGCCCTCTCTATCTGTTTGCAGTATTGATTTATTTTTTCTTTAAATCCTGATCGTACCTGGCTTATAACTTTTTAATGTAATATTTAAATGGAAGAACAACACAAATTTTAACTTTAGTGTTTTTACTATAAGAAAAACCAACAAAATTTTAGATATTTTAAAAGTATTCTAAATTTAAATTGTGCAAACAAATAAATATGTAAACTAATTAAGTTAATCAAAAGAAAATTATATAAAAGAACATTGAATATAAGCATTATAGAAAAATTTAATTTGAACATAAGTTTTTTATTGTTAGTGTAAAGGACATATTGGCTTTAAAAATCAATCTAATTAAAAATAATTTAGTCATTTAGTAAAAGGGCAAAACAATAAATTTATTTTTATACTCAATATAATAGGAAATAAAAGATTTTAATTGAAATTACGACATTTAATTCATCCCTAATAAATAATCAACTTATTCAATATTCAAGGTTACATAAATTTTTACATAAGTCATTATACTTAAAAAACTAAAAAAAAAAAAAACGAAAACTTTCTTAAAAGCAACCATAAATAATTGAATGGTTGATTTGAAAAATAAGGATATAAGAAATGCAAAAATGAAGAAAGAAAAAAAAAAAACATCAGGATTAAAAATAAAAGGATATCGTCTTTGAAAATTTCTCCACATATGTGAATACATGAAGACAGAATTATTGTCCCCGAATCTTTTATTTTATTTTTAATGGCTATACTTTATATAGCAATCGTAATTTGTAATTTTCTTCTTTTTTTTTTTTTTTAAATTCTTTTTTTCTTTATTCTCTGATTCACTCAACATGGAAAGTTCCCAAAATTCAGTGCTATTTTGCTGTAAATAAATTTTCAATCTTTCTGCTTGAAATCTTGAAAAGTGACTGCAGGCGATACTTCAAAATTTCACTGTTAGACATGAACCATTAAAACGAGATATTAATTCTATGAGTTTTCATTCAAGTGAATCCTTATATTCATATATATCTATTATAGATTTTCTATTTATATTGGAGGGGGTATTTATTGCTTTAGTTATTTTATTATTAAAATTATTGGAAAATTGTAAGTTAGTATTGTTATTTATGATAAATGTATTATATTTAGTATTGCTTTTAATTTTATTACATTATTTATGGACAACTAACACTAGTCGACAAATTTTGGGTCATTTTCGTGTACCTTAAAAATAAAGTTCTTTTTAGACTAATTTGGGGTCGCTAAATTCGAAAATGAAAACCATTTTTTTCTTGAAAGAACGGTTTTTGATATTTTGCCGAAAAACCTGTTTTTTGGCTCGTTTTTTCATTATTGGCTCGTATCTTAAAAACTTTTTGCTAAACCCACACAAATTTTTTATTAATAAATTGGTAATTTTTCATTCTTTTAAACAAAACATTATTTGTGCAAATCAAATAGAAATTGTCGGGGTTAAAGGTAATCGAAGTTGAAAAAAAGGTGTTTTTTTCACCTTTTTTCAAAATCACCCATTTTCATTTCCTTTTTTTTGCCTCAAAAAACCTCATTACTTAAAGTTAAAAAATTTTTTGGAAAAGATAAAATTATAACAAAAATTTTAAAGGTAAAATCTTTAAGGTCGTAAGAAAATTAAAAAAGTTATGGAGCATTAAGTGGGGACATGATTTTTTCATTTTCAGGTCTGCTACGGACGTATAGATACACTACTCGCCAAAAAAAATTAAACTCAACAAAAAGATGTTTTTTAGGGTAATTTTAGGTCGTTGAGTCCGAAAATAACAATTATTTTTACATCTTAAGAAGGGTTTTTGAGATATTCTTAAATACGTGTTTTTTGGGTGTATTTTCTTTATTGGTCTATATCTCCAGAAATAATTTTGTGATTGATTAAAAGTGACTTGTTTCGAAATTTTATCATGTTTTTCTTTTATTTAATATATAAAAAATTGAAATCAATTAATATTTAACGAAGTTACAGGAGATCAAATTTTAAAAAAAGTGATTTTTTTCACCTTTTTCAAAATTACACAATTTCATTTGCTTTTTTTGCCTCAAAAAACCTCATTTTTAAAAGTTTTAAAATTTTTTGTAAAAGATAAACTTAACACAAACAGTTTAAGCTAAAAATCATTAAAATTGCAAGAAAAATCAAAAAGTTACAGATCATTGAGCGAAGACGTTCATTTTTCATTTTTCAGGTCTGCTACGGACGTTTATATAATGTTTGGTATTAGTTAAATGAAATTGATTTCATTGCAATTAGTTCTTTAAAATTATAATTAAAATGTTAAAAAATTATTTATTCTTTAAAATTATAATTAAAATGTTAAAAAATTATTTTATTTTTTTTAATACGTACAAGTAAAAGTGGAAAATTTTGGTGTAAATTCCAAAAAATTTAGCTAGAAATGCATTTAGGATTGAGGTTTACGCCTACCAAAATAGAGGCAGGTCATATTAACAAAACAAATTAAATTGTTTTTCATAAGAAATAAGTGAATTTCAGGGTTAATTTTAAATTTTTACAATGTTCCAGCATGTTTCCTTGCATGATGTATTTGCAGTTAGGTGTGTTCTTTTAATTTTTTCACTTGGTAATTATTTGATATTTCTAAGAATCTATTTAGTAAGGATTAAGGTACTTTAAATTTATTAGATGTCAGGTATAATTAGAAAATATATACTCCTTAATGTTCTTAATATCATTTTAATTTAATTTATAAGAACTAAGTGCAATTGAATAAATTTCATTTATCTAGTATCAAACATTATTTAAACGTCCGCAGCAGACCTAATAAATGAAATATGAACGTCTTCACTCAATGATCCGTAACTTTTTTTATTTTCCTTTCACTTTTGATAATTTCTAGCTTAAAATGTTTGTAATAAGTTTATCTTCTACAAATATTTAAAAAATTTTAGTAATAAGGTTTTTTGAGGCAAAAGAAAGTAAATGAAAATCTGTGATTCTGAGAAAAGGTGAAAAAATCACTTTTTTTGAAATTTAGTCACTTGTTACTTCGTCAAATATAAATTGATTTGTATTTTTTGTATATCAAATTAAAGAAAAGCATGATAGCTTTTTAAAAAGAGCCATTTTTAATCAATCAAAAAATTATTTCTGGAGATATAGATCAATAAAGAAAATACACCCAAAAAACACGTATTTTAAGAATATCTCAAAAACGCTTTTTAGGATGTAAAAATAATTGTTATTTTCGGACTCAGCGACCCAAAATTACCCTAAAAAACATCTTTTTGTTGAGTTTAATTTTTTTTGCCGAGTAGTGTATCTACACGTCCGTAGCAAACCTGAAAAATGAAAAAATCACGTCCTCCTTTAAGGATCTATAACTTTTCTAATTTTCTTACGACCTTAAAGATTTTACCTTTAAAATTTTTATTACAAATTTATCTTTCACTAAAATTTTTAAAACTTTTGGTAATGAGGTTTTTTGAGGCGAAAAAAAGGAAATGAAAATGGGTAATTTTGAAAAAAGGTGAAAAAAACACCTTTTTTTCAACTTTGATCACCTGTAACTCCGCCAAATTTTATTTGATTTGCACAAATAATATTTTGTTTAAAAAAATAAAAAGTTGCCAATTTAATAATAAGAAATTTGTGTGGGTTTAATATTAGGTTTTTAAGATACGAGCCAATAATGAAAAGACGAGCCAAAAAACAGGTTTTTCGGCAAAATATCAAAAACCGTTCTTTCAAAAAAAAAATGGTTTTCATTTTCGAATTCAGTGACCCCAAATTAGTCTAAAAAGCACTTTATTTTTAAGGTACATTTTTCGTGTAAACTAGTGTAATTCATCTAAATTATGATTAACTATAGTGAGGAAATGTTTTACTATCATTGGTGAATTTTGAAGAAGTTAGTTTTAAATAATTTCCAAATTTTGTTTTATGTAATAAATTACAAAACCCTTTTGTAATAATTTTCGTTAGTTTCTTTTTTGCTGTAAATGATATTTTGAATTAGGGAAAGACTTTTGTTAATGAGTTTTAGCGAAAAAGATTAGTTCAAAAATTGAGATTAGGAAAAATTATTTAAGAAATCAAATTTTTTATGTTTAAAATGAGAAACTTTAGTATTTTCCCTCTCTATATAATTTAATAAGAGGAAATGAGATGTTTAAAGACATGCAGTAGGAACGAAATTTGTTGAGTCCTAAACTATAGCAACGTGTTTTGAATTAATAACCAAAAATATTAATTTTAGCTATAAACAAACATTAATCAAATAAAGAACAAATTAACGATTATTAACATAACAATAATTTAACAAAGAGTTAAAAACTAAAAATAACAATTAATCAAAAGAAAAAGAAAGAAAAAAAATCAACTAAAAACACGCTAATTAATAATAATAAGAAACAATTACATTTTTGTTGTTTGTGTTTATAATAGAATATTAATGTTAGAATTCCTTGGATACCATTTAAAATGGTATCAGTCTAGCTTTCATGTAGAAACCTGCGATTAGGAATTTTGTTCCAAAAAAATGATATGCTTATTATTTAAAAATAAACTCCAGGACAATATTAATACCCATTCTCCATTGAGGCTTATAAATATTATTACAATACACGGAAAGAAGTTTTGTATGGGGAAATGTGTAATATACGTGTATTAAATATTTTGCCATTTATTGTGAATTGATAGATTGTCCAAGAAAACGAAATTAAAAATTCCCCTATTCATTATGTCAAAAAGTGATTTAAACGGAGGCATTTTTTGTAAGCACATTCAAATTAATTTGTGTATTTTCACCGATTCAATGATTTAATGTTTACTTTTATGACACTTTTTTTTTGACATTTCCATAAAATTTCCCTAATACAGACAATTGCCAATGGAGAAAAGATTTTCTTTGTACGGGAAGCTAATACACCCTACAAGCCGCAATCGAGAATGGGTATAACCGAGAGACTGCACGACAGTTTTTAAGAATATCAGATCTATAAATGACACTGATGCCTAGGACGGAAAGTAAGCACCAATTCGGGCTGTAGAGACTAATGGCTTAATTAGCACTTTTGATGCCCAATTTGGTGCGCCAAGTGCTATGAGAGTCCAAGGCATAAGAGCCCAGCTGGCTTTTAAAAGTCAAATTGCCTGGTTTAAACCACTTTTAGCCAATTGATAGGCCTTAATATCATTAGTAATAATTAAATGACGCATAAAATCTTTTTTTTGTCTTTTTTAGAGCACTTTAAATTTTACTGAGAATGTTTTAAAATATTCTTCAACCTGCAAATTAGATCACTAGAGCTTCCTCGAAATTTCTGTTGGTCAATTGATTTTATTCCAAAATGATATTTTGTATTTCTGCCATAATTTCTAGTATTATTGATCTTTTCAACCTATTTACCGTGGATTTAACTGGGGGTTGGTTGAGTGTCCTACAAAATTTTTTTAATAGAGTACATTGTCTTCAAAGTAGTCTACAATTTCCAAATTCTGATTCCAAAAGCTCATTTTAAAGTAGATTAGAATTTGGTTGCAAGATTCAACACTTTTCATGCCCAGAACTGAGTTTATTTTATTTTAGCAAAATTTCAAGTAAATATCCCACCGGCAATTGTTTAAAAAATCGATCATTATCCTTAACAAAACAAAAAGCCATGTCATTGCTCAATTTTCACAATTGTTCATGAATTTGTTTTCACGTTTACACTTTCGAAAAATAAAAAATTTATCACTGTTTGATATTCAATTTTTTTTTTTTACTATAAAAAAACAAAAATACAATGACACTTCTACTTTAAATAGCTGTAAATATACAAGTAAATAAAACCCTGAAAACACCATTTCTTATTAAAAAAACTGCATCATTAACTATTCTAAACTAAAACTATAGAAATTATTGAAAAATAATAATTTATGACGGAAAAAATTGCAATTTTTTTTAAAGATTTCATTAATTTTGTATCGTCAAAGTAACATAAATCAAATGAAGTTCTTCCCTCTCGATTTAATATGTTTTCAGCTTCAGTTATGCACATATTTCTAAGTTATCTTTAACTTCCTTGAGACATTCAGAAAATTAGATATTTTCTACTTATTTTTAAAGTAATTAGTACTAATGGGCTTAGCTTATGGCTAAATTTATAGGCTTTAGACCACAGGCTGTCAAACTAATTTCAGCCACTTTGATATTAAATATTTCAATGAGAAAAATTAAACCTCATATTTAATCATTTTTAAGAATTATTGTTATTCATATAAAAAGAAGGTTTTAAATTGTAAACTTATTTAATTTATTGTAGTAGTAGAACTAGGGGGGGATCAAAATGCATTGGGATCAAGATCGGTCTCTTGTGCGCCCTGACGACATGTATCTAAATTGAAGAATGAATTTGATCCGTTTTGATGAGTTTACTAATATCAGGCTCGAATTGACTTGAGCTAATTTCTTTTTCTAATTAGCAACGTCATCACTAAATCCAAGTTTATGTAAATATTACGATAACAATGCTATTAGAAATCGTTGAATAACAAATTATTGTCTAGAGTCCAGTTTGGAGATGGAGATGGAAATGGTTCGGGATTCATTTTTAAATTAAATTTTTAATTTTTTATTTGTTGTCAGCTCTATATAGTGGCGTCTTTTTGGTTAGTAATAGTTTAGTTGTAATTAAAGAAAATTAAGGTTATAATGCCTTAGAAAATTAATAAAATAAAAAATGTATCGTCCCTTTATCTAAAAAAGCTTTTTACGCTACTAGTTTTATAAGTAGTTATTCTAACTGAGATGTTTAAATCTAAAACAAATTTCCAATATCCAGTATAGTAATGTCAGGATATAAAATTTCTGGAAGTCGTTCTTTAAAACCACTATGGAGCAAGTCATCGTTTTTTTGCTAATTTAGGTAAGTTAATAAAATTCTTAACTGGTAATACTCCTTTTTACACATTAGTATTTTGGCTTCAAAAACAGTACTGATGTTTTGTTTTTGTTTTAATTAAATTGAAGTCGATGCCTTGGAGCTATATCATTAAATATATTATAAACAGGTAAAAAGGTTTTTTATAGGTAACAAGACTTAACGGTATCCAATTTTAGATTTACATTCATAGAAATCTATTGTTTTCGTGGAATGTTGCTTTAAAGTTGTCTTTTGTCTTTTAGGATATCGTTATTGTTCTAGATATAAGCATAAAAAGATTTACAAGATATTTTAAAGGTATTTAATAGCAATTAATATTTTGAATAAAGGATTTTTTGATCATATTTAAAGTGATTAAGTTTGGCAAAACTGATCATTATTTCTCTTATAGTTACAAAATAACTAAATCCTTAGCCCTTTAACTATTTCAATAAAATTTATGTCTACAAAACTTACTCTTTTTTAACAAATAATATATAGATATATATTTCACAGCTAAACAGAACTAAAGCTAAGCCTTTATATATATATACAAGTAATTTCTTAAAAATTATTTGTTTTTTTTTGCTTACCTTCAGTAGGAGATGAAAGTCCTTTATTGATAAGCTCTTGTTGTTCTAACAACGAATTAATTGAATGTCTATGAAGTATATCAGGTCCACTAAGAGTTCTGGCATCCGAATTTGAGCAATCATTTGTATTAAACTGAAAATAAATAAAAAGAAAAATATATAAGAACAAGAAAATCAATTTGATAAAATAAATAAAAATTAAACATTTATTGATATATTATTTATTTTTGCTTAAAGAATTTATACTTAATTTAAAACACCTACACTCTATCATATGTTTGCCAAAAACAACAAAATTAAACAAAATCTCAATACAAAAAAAAATTTTGTTCTTAAAAATTTTGAAAAAACGCCAAATTGAAAATTTCTTTTACATCCCACGAAATTTTAGATAACTGCAAGCTGTTCCCTTTTAGATAAAAATTTTTGTGCATTCATTGAGTAGGCAAATTATGTCTCAAAAAGTCAACTTTATCTTATCTAAAATAATTTAAAGGATATTCAGAACGCATTTTAGCACATAAATTTTAATGCAATTCGAGTATTTTAGTAAAAATAATTGTTTTTTTTTGTAACAAACTTTGATTTATACATTTTTATTGCTGTTTGTAGTTATTAACTGTATAAAACTATTATTTATGGCATTTTCAAAAATTTTAAAATTTCCATTGCAAAAACACTTTTCAAGTTCTGTGTATAAGAATTATTTTTAAGTATGCAATTAATATGTAAGTTAGTATAGTAGAAAACCGTTGAAAAGAGGGTGATATATGAAAGTTTCAAGTTTATTTTTTATTCTTTTGGAACGAAGTTTTTTATCACAGGCTTTCAAACTGCAGGAGGCTGGCTAAAAAGAAGCTGAAAGTCTTGAAAAAATCAATACAAGAAAAAAGTTCTGTTTAATTTGATGAAATTTGGAATTATTATGTGAGAAGGGTTAGGGTTAGGCTTAAGCAATTATTTTCCCACATAGGGTAATGGTTTTGACGAAATTTTGATATTACTTTGATTTTATTTAACAAAAAATTCATACAAATTGGAAAATTCTGTAGACGCCTGAAGTCACGCAAATATATGAAGTCAAATATAATATAAAATATGGGCAAATATATGCCCATAGGTTTACTAGGTATAAAACTATAATATGATGATCATTAACCTCGCGAACGTAGTTTCAATAAAAATTGGTCTAAACTAAACTTTAAATTTCATTCAACTATAATTGAATTGGCTGAGAATACTTTTGAAATATTGTACATACTTTCAAAAAATGCAAACAAAAAGGAAATAACTTTTAAAAATTTTAAAACTTATCTGACCCCTTTCTTCTCACTCGACAAGTGACCTGTATAGTGGGGGCTTGAGAAATATCCAAGGTCTGGCAAGGGAACTATAGACATCATAGCATGTCTGATGTGGAGCACAATAGCTTGAGTCTTGTTGCGGTGCATTTTTCCTATTTTTATCCTTAACTACTACCACTATCTCGCCCCTTGAGGCAATGCCTAAAAATCATGCATTGTGTAGCCTAGCATTATAAACAATAATTGAAGATATTATCTTATGTGCATCTATGCTGAGCTTTAAAAACCACCCCTATTCCGTTATTATGCCCAATTAATAATAATTTTGTTCAAAATTCTAGCAAACTCGCATATTTGTAAAATATTTTCATTAATATTTGGTCAATTTTGTCAAAATTACTATAGTTTCAATTCATAGAATATTCAAGGCTTAAGCTGCACAGAAAAAAAAACGATTACTTCTTTTCCTTATTTACATATTCTTTAGTTTTTAATTATATATTTATAATAGTCATACATAATTGCATGAAATCGACAAAAATATAATACATGGTCAGAATTCTTTAAGGATTAATACAATAAACCTACATAAAATCACATATCAAACATATACAACTTAATATAATAGATTTACAAAATTGTTTGGTTGCATTAGTGAATTATAACAATACCAACAAAAGAAAATAAATCTCTTTTCATGAATTGAAAAGTCACGTGATAAGGAACGATTAAATTCTCTATAATACCAGAAAATTGTTGTTCTTTATAAATTTTACTAAGGTAGAAAAATATATATTTCCTTAATATTGAGATAAGATTGTTTGCTTTTTTTCTTATATATCTTTCCTGCCTGCATATAACAAGCAAATTTTAGAGATTTGTAAAATAAATCAAAAATTTTCAATCTTTTTTATTCCTAAATATTTTTGCTTTCAAATTGTTCTTATTTATTGATAGAGAACTTAATTTGAGTAAAGAAAGATGGTTGAAACAAGAAAACTATATTTTAATATTTTTTAAAAATCATAACACTTAATAAATTAAAGCTGATTTATTTACAGAAATAACGGTACTTCACAACAAGTTAATTCAAAATAGCAGCAGCAATTCAAGCTAAAATGACGAAAATCAATCAGAAATTTTTTTTTTGAGTATTGAAAAGAGTTAACCCAAAGTCAACAAGATTAAAAAGAAAACAGTTATACAAAAATTGATAAGAAAAATTTTTCAGATAAACAATATTTGGTAAAATAAAATTTGGTATAACGGAATATTTTTTGACAGCAAAATTTTTGGAATTAACTCATAAATATACTGATATCTTGTAATGAAATGACAATAAAAACAGTTCTAATTAGATTTAAAAAGACAAAAAGATATAAACAAATCGAGAAAACTTTGAAAAATAAAAACTTACGTTACTTTTGACAAATTGAGTGTGTGTATGTTAATGATTTTTCTGAAAATTTATTAATTTCTGTTTGTCTGTGAGAAAGACTTCTTCAAATAGATGTTTAAATAAATAAAAACTTCTGACATTTGTGCTTTTTTCCTTTGAAAAGTTTAAAGAAAAATAGGACTTACAGATGAAAGATAGATTTTAAAACTATGACCCGGTGTCCGGATTTAATAAAATAAGGAAACAGTAAAAGCTTCCAAGCTAGAAAACAGTAAAAGCAATAAAAAAAATGTTACCCAATTCTCCTCGGTTCATCTCATTTTAAATCAGAACACCTCAATTCAAGGAAAGAGTTATAGAATTTGTACAAATTCTAAGAGGACAAAATAAAAACTTTCTAAATTTTTGAAAGTTGATAGTTGAAAAAATTTCTTCTGTCGCGATTTAGTGTTTAAGTTATAATTTGAATTAACTTTTTACTGTTTTAAATATTAATTTCTTAAAATCTTGAATTTATATTGCTTTAGTAAATTCAATATTCATAAATGCATACAAAATATGTTTTAAACTCCAAATTTACGTCATTATATAAACCTTTTAAAGTCTTTCAACTTGACTTTGAATAATTTTTATTGCAGTGTTGTTGTTGTATTTCCATAAAATTAGATTTTATTGTATGGAAAATTATTATGAAGAGTATTTATTTTGAGTATTTTGAATTTATTATTAAAAATAACTTTTAACAGGTATTCAATATTCACTCACGCAAGCATACATTCTACAGCATCCAACAAAAAAAAGCTCTACTATTGCTATTCTAATATGAAAACTTGAATCTCATTCGGGTGTTAGGATTTAGGCGTTCTAGAAAAAACATTTTCAACATGAGGACCTAAACAATTACTCTCCAAAAAGAAAGACATGATAGAATTTTATTTGATGGGTTATAGCATACCAAACTTTTCAAAATCTCAGTTACTTGCAAGCTGAGAGAAACTGCAAATTCTTTGCATTAGGGGTTACAATTTGCCGACATTCAATTTTTCGAGGAATCTCAATTTTTTTCTTTGGTTACCACTGAAAAATTGCTATCTAAGTTAAGATAAGATCCCAGTTTTATATAAGCCACTACTTCTGCCATCGACTCCTAAAGAGATATTCGCCATGATAGAAAAGAAAATAATAATGAATCTTATCATACTTAAACCATGGCCAGAAAACCTAACTAGGAAGTGCGATACTTGCTGACAACCAGTATTGGCATACGAGGCCCGGTCTATTGTGTACGTAGCAAATAATATTTAATAAAACTGGATTTAAAACACTTAAATTTGTCAATATGTCTTACTTAGTAAGATGTCAAATGAGAGGCAACAAAATTTCTAACTTGCGAAGGATTTTGAAATTTTCAAATATCTGTCTTCTCTTGTCCTTACTATAAAAGAGCAGCCTCGCGTGCGTATCGCCAATCTTAGTTATTGCGCCACAAAAATGCATTAAAAAAAAGAAGCATATCGCAATTCCACTAATGAATTTGCAAGTTCAGAAGGAGCAGAAGAAACGAATACAAAAATAGTTAATTGAAAAAAAATTATATATCATCAAATTTTATTTACGTTTTTTATGCAGTTTATTAATTTTTATTAATTTTTAAGAATCCAAAACCATATTTTCCTACAGTAAATTATTATGAGTACAGTTGATTGACAGGATATTTAAAACCAGGGAAGTAGATTATTATAACACACTACACAGCAATTCAATACACTCATAAACAAAGCTTTTTACTAATTATATTTTATTTAATTGTTAAGCGTTTCATAAAAAATTAACTAGTCTAAAAACACAAAAATCTTTCATTCTTTTCTAAGGATACCGGATATAAAATTATACTTCAGAGCCAATCATAGCCTGTTGATCCAAATAAGTTATCAAAATTCAATTTAGCTTAACATGAATTTTATTTTCAATTTAAGTTTTTATTTGTAAATAAAATATTTTAGGAAGAAAACATTTGTAAGAATTTACTACAAGGATGTCAAAAAAGAATTGCTTCAAGTTAATATGAATTATTTATAAGCTACATGAAAACTATTTCAAATTGAAAAGATTATTTTATTAGAAACTGATCAAAACTCAATTTTTAGGATGTTATTTCTTTAAAACTTTTTACTAACACATTTTTGTATGAAATTTTTTCACAGGATACAATTTGATTTCTTATATATCTCTTTTTTTACCGTTCTTTTCTTTTGAATTCCATACTTATAGTTTAACATAATTCAGCATTAAAAATATCAAAGAAAATTAACAAAATTATTTAGGATTATCTTTCAACTATGAAGAATTAAAAAAAATAAAATCATTTAAAATTGTTAACTTATAAAATAATAAAACATTTAAAAATTTTTTATTGTAGCTTAAATCATTAAATTTTATTGTTGTAAAATTAAGACTTATTTTCTATTAGAAAAGTTTAAAACAATTCTGACATCCTTGCTCATTGATAAATAATAGTTTCTTTAGAAAAATAAAAACCATAAGTCAAAAAGTAAAAAAAAAAAGAAAACAATAATTGCAAAAACCATTTTCAAAGTATAAAAGCAATTACTAAGTGTCATATACAGAAAAAAAGGGTTTGAAATTTGGGGAAAAAATTTTCATTCTTCTAAAATAACAATGGTTTAAACGTTTAGAGGATAATAGACAAACTTTAAAGGATGACAAAGTAAATAAATGAAATTCTGAGCAACAAATTTCCAATTATGATGGGTTTGAGATTATTCCTCATTTGTAAAAATTTAAATTTAAATTTATTGCAAATTAATTGGCAACATATTCTTATATTGAGAAATCAATTGAATTGATTTTTGATAAAATTTTGTTAGATCAAATCTTTTTATGTTTTATAATTTTTTTATATCATCTTAAGCAAAATTTACTTGCTAACTATTTCTAAGATATTCAAAAATTAAGATAATGAGGATATTGAATGCAACAAGGAGGAAAATAGACTGGTTGAAATCGGTTCTAGTAGGTGCTATTTAAGTCAGCAGACAAAAAATTCTTAACTCTTTATTTACATTTAAGCAGTATCTGCTGGCTGGGTACAATTAAAGCCATTTTTTAATTATAAGATTAAGAATCTTGGCAAGGCCACGATAATTGACAGAATATGGCTTAGAATGTTAACGTTATTCATCACCAAACATCGTCCTTTAAACAACAACAACAAAAAAAAAAAGAAGAAAAACTAACAAAACTGGCAGGATGATTTCACTTCATGGTAGAAGAAACACTTATACCCTTGTGCTATTTAACTGTAGGAGTTCAGTGTTGAATAAAGAAGAGCACTACATGCAACATGTCTGCAAAAATATCTTGGAATTAGCCTTCCAACATAACATGCCTCTCAGGAAGCATAATAGATCAATTCTGATCGTAGTGCATTCCGTTCCTCACAACTACTTTTTGACATAGAATTCGCTTCCCGAAAATATACAGAAAAATAAAAATTTATTATTATTTTTTTTTTCTTTGAATTTACGAAAACATGTGACATATAATCTAAAAGTTTTGCAAATAATAAACTTTAAATGAAAACGAACAATTGTTGGTTATATTGTACACTTTTTATGTTAAAACTCAGCTATTAAAAACTTCAAAGCTATTTATCACTCTTGAACTTTTTTAAGGTCGAAATCATTATAAATTTAGGTTTTAACTTAACTTCAGAGATTAATTTTGTTTTATATAACACAAAAAGGGAAAAGATACAATTCGTCTATACAATTCAAAAGATATTATCGAAAAATTTTCACCTTAATTTGCACACTTTAAATATGTTAATACTTCATCAAAGCTTTTATCTATCATCTTTTAATACTTGTACCATTTCAAATCATCTTTTAAAGTTATTTTTTCTTTTCTTTGACTTCTAAACAAGAAAAAATTTTTTAGTCCTTAATGAGGGTATTAAGAACATGAACTACATACTTTTAAAATTGTTTTTCATTTTCTATCTTTGGATTTAGTAATTTTATCGTCAGTTATTAGGTTCAAAGATACGAAAAAAAAAATTGCATAAAAACAAAAAATATTTATAAATTGTTTTTATGTATAAAAAATGTTTGTAAATACATACTTAAATTATCTTAAATTTATAAGTCAGATAAAATATTTTTGTGAAATTCAACAGTTAACTATTTTTTGAATAATTTTACTTACATTCATGGTGTGTCAAATCATTTTTGTATTTCCAAGCAAACAAAAAAGACAAAAAAACATTGTATGTTTATAACCAATTAAATTAAGGACAATTAGAAAATATAACTTCTTTGGGTTTATATTTTCAGTTATAAAACCAAATTTTAAAAACCAGTTTGTAAAATAATTCAATTAAAATTAGAAAGATTCTAAATTATAAGCAAATGTTACAAAAATAATTTAATATTATACCAAAAAAATGATAATTAAAGACAAAGGGTGTTCAATTTTCTATTCCTTTATAGTTTGGCAGATGTTATCTAAATATTAATTTTATATATTATCTTAAGGAACTTTTTAACTTGCGTTTATAGCCAAAGTAAAGTATTTAATTCCGGCAAGTTTGCTGGACTTTAAAATTGGATTTTTTATTTATTCAAGTTAAATGAATTGAATTTTTGTAATTGAAACGATAATACCTTAAAAGTGTAATGTAATTAATTTTATGATAAATTCAGTCATCAAGGGAAAACAGTGTTTATAATAATATTTTAATAATTTTCAATAGATGTCTTACAAAAGCTTTTTTAATTTTTAAAATAAATTATTTTTCTTTTATAGAATTTTTATTTCTAAAGCTGAAAAGAATAACATCCTAATGAAACCCACAAAGAACTTAGTTCTTTAAATCGAGTTTTTTACACAAGCCAATCAAAATGTCGTAATGAATATTTAACTACGCACATTACGCACTGTTTACATTATGAGCAACAAACGAAGTTTAAATCTCATCTGGAATTCCTGGTTCTATAACTTCTATTTAACTTAAAGCTTAGAGTTTGACTATTTATTGCAAGTTGACCTTGGTTTATTTGCAATCGTTGTAGGGATCACAAGCATCCTAATTAATCTAATTTAATTTAACTAGCAACACGATCGGCCTTTTCTTCATTTGAAAATATTGAAAGGTTAAAAATTTTTCTTATGCAGAGCTAACTGATTAATTTTTTCCTATTCACACTTATGTTGTACAGTATATTGAAAAGTGTTATAACAAAAAATTAAAAAACCAATAAACAGATATTATATAAAAATTCTCATTTTACTTCATCAAACAAATGTTGGTATTAATGATTTTTAATTACATATCTACATAATTATTAAATAATCTTCAGAAAAATGTAAAACAATCGATAACCAGCTGATCCGTTTTTGTCATCTCAGTTATAGCATTTCTTCATTGAAGCTTATACACCGTATTACAATACACGGAATGAAAATTCCTATGGAGAAATGTATAGTACACGTGTATTTAGCATATTGCAATTGTATGTTAAATTAGAGCCTTTGAAAACATGTCTATATAAGACGAAATTTTGGCATTTATTGTGAATTTACAGAATGTGCAACAAATTAACATTAAAAATTCTCCTGTTTATTATATCCAAATTATAATAATTGCTTCTTTTCGCCTTTTTATTAATTAATTTTAAAATAATTAATTCTTGATCATGATATTAATTATTGCAAATAGGTTAAAGCCCAATGTAATCATTTTTACAAACTACGACGTCAAATGCTTTCTCAATGTCTATAAGAAATAGCCCTGTTCAATTTTTTCACTAATATCCTTTCTCTTATTTAATTAATTAATTTAAACACTTTAAAAATTTTATTTCAGCACAATTAGATGATTCAATGTGTATTTTTAAGGCACTTTTATTTGACATTGCCATCATATGTCTAATACAGTTTATTAGCGTGTGTATAAGCGTCAATAGAAAAAGGATATCAAAAAAATCAGATGTTCTTTACTTGAATTCTTTGTAAAAACTAGATTTCAAAGTACTTGAGTTCTTTTGTCTTTTTGACCGCAATGTAAGCCCTGACTTTTTCAAAACTAGTATTTTTTTTTTTTGTGATATTACTGTATCTTAATAAATTCCCATAAATTTAGAATATTTTTTCAGTGTTTTGACATCCTACCTTCTATTTTTCAAAGTTTACATACAAGAAATGTTCCTTGTGAAACATCCTTAAATGAGCATAGATTTTAGACAAGAAAACTCATTGCATGCCTTTGATTTGGTAGACAGATGGATCAGAAACAGATTCCTTTTTGCATAGAAGTTCGAATCAACGGTTCAGTGGTAGGTTTAAAGCTTTAAGTAACAAATCTAACATTTTTTAAGCAAAAATTGAAACATCTTAAGTCTAAAAGACGTTTTGGGGAACACCATATTTAAAAATATTTTTAACAATCAAACCGTATTAAAAATTTTAGTAGCACTGAATTTGATAGCTAAGATTGTATAAAACTGTTAAGAGAACCTTTAGTGCTTTTTTATAAGAAATAAAGTTATATTAATGTGGGGAAAAATTAACAGAATAGAGATTATAATTTTTTAGTTAGTCAGCCAAAATTAATTAATTGTTTTGATTAAGTTAATATTTATTTAAAAAGTAATTATTCTTGTGAAAAATTAATTGAAGAAAATTTTAAAAGTTAAGTTGTAACTTAGCGTTCTTTGATTTTCGACATACAATTTTTTTTTGCAGTTTTTCGCCAAAAATTCAACAAAAACAAGCACCACATTCACCTTCATCTTGTTCTAATGACTTAAGTTACTCTTAAGTGAAAAGCATTATGACTCGATTTAAAATCTTAAGAGGAACTGATATCTTCGGCGAATTAAGAAAATATAATAAGTCATTTGTGCTTTACTTACAGCCGAACTGTTAAGTGTTTAGCAGAATTTTTGGTCCTTCGAATAATTCTGGCTCTATGTAAAAGGTATTTAAACAGTCTCCTGAATATTATATAAAAAAATCAGCACTTTAAAAATAAGAGATTTTGGATATGTTTTTATGCATCCTTCCTCCATGTAAAAGGGCCGCTTAAACAAGCTTAAAAGTATGCATAGATTGTTAAATATATGAATATACTCCTCATTTTGTGACTTCGAAAATAATAAAGGTCTGATGGCCCTGTGATCTTATTATATAAAGCTTTGTTCCTTTCGGAGCGTAAAAATGACTTTCGTTAAGTTTTGTTTTCTAAATACTCTAAACATTTAAGAATTCTTCTCTATTTCATATGATCATCAATAAAATTTTATTTACTGATGAAATTAAAGTGATGAATTTTATCAATTTCTCATAAAAAATTTTTAAATGTCAGTAATTGTTCGACGAACACGTACTATTATCCGTTCTTCCTCTGATGGGAGAGATTACTCAACTTCGATTAAAAAAAACAACAACTCATACATCCATAAAATTGAAAAATAAAGATTTTACTTAAAATCTATAAAAGAATGTATCTTAAATGGAATAGAAAACTTAGGCTAAAAATTTATGATTAACAAACCTTAACTAATACATTAACAATATTAACAGGACTTTTTAATTTAGAAACATGTAAATGTGAAGAAAAAAAAAACTTTTACTACTTTTTGTTTAGAAAATAACTTTTGTAGTTGTACTATTTGAGTATAAAAAGTATAAAAGAAACAAAGAAATTTCGCTTAAAGGACTCTTCTATCAGATTGATTTTTTGTTTTTGTTTGCCTAGTCCTGTCCAGAAACTTTTTGGAAGAAATTTGCTACATATTTTTTTATATGTATATGTATAAAACACTTTTTGCTATTATCCTGATGAACATATTGTGAAATATTATTTGATGTTTTCATTTTTGAAATTTCAACAGGACATTATACAATGTATCAATAATATATAACATATAAGTGCAACTTTTGTACTAGTAAGACTAATATAATGATTGTTGTATATTTTTTGTAACACAATGTCCTCATTTTTTTTACAATTTTTTTGTTTTGTTTTACACATTTCACATGTTTCAGCATTTAAAGGGAACTTTTTATAAGGATTTCATTTTCCTTTATCATTTTGTGAACGTTTGGAAACAGAAAATTTCTTTTTATTAAAATTTACACCTGTAAATTAATAAAACACTCGGAGCGCTTAAAGCGAGCTAATTTCAATCACAAATTTTTTAAATTAGTCCAGGAATAAAAACTTCAAAAAATATATATATTAGGGTATTTTTATTAAAAAAGATTTATTGATGGCAATGAAATGTAACATAAGTATCTCTAATGAAAATTCTTTAAAACCATTACACATGAAATTGTGAATAAATGGTGACAATATTAACAATGTTTTAGTACTTTTTTTTATTTATAGTAAAAAATTGATATTTAAAAAATCAGAGAGAAAAAATATTTTTTCGAGATCGAATGAGAACAGAACAATAAAAAATGTTTTTTATAAAATTCATTTATAACTTTATATCCCCAAAGAGTAAAATGTGGGGTATCAAGAGTTTATAATTCCTAAATTGATAACTTTTCCCTGTGGGTAATTTATCTGAAAAGGCAGGATGTGAGTGACAAAAGTCAGGTTTCGCGATTTATAAACGTTGGTATATATTCACGTGTGTATCATTCACACATATTTACACCTGAATATCCTAAACTTTTCTCTATTTTAATTTAATCTATTTATATTTATCAATGACAATTTCTTTTCTACACAAGTCAAGTCAAGACACAAGTCAAGAGAGGATTTTAATTGTATACATTTTTACTGAAATTTTTAGCAAATTATCATCATAAATTGACAATTTTAAAAATAATTCTCATACTTTTATTTTTCCATGATAAAAAATTATAAATGAATCCTGTAAAAAGAATTCCTTATCCATTTTTTCCAAAAGAATATATGTATATGTATGTAAAGAATGTAGTGGTAGAAACTAAAATGTGCCACGACTAGATTCGAGCTATTGTAGCCCTCGACAGACATTCAATGATGGGGAATTCATCGCTAGATCTCTTGCCAGGGCCTGGATACTTAACTCTGACTTCCCAATGCAGGACACGTGGCGAGTGAGTATATTTTTACTCTCCCTTACTCTTCTCCATATCTCATTATGAACCGGAGTCTTTTATTCCTTAATTTCAATATTTCAATATATCAAAGTAGTTGAGAATTCATTAAAAAGTTTTTTTCACATTTGTGACTGGAAATAGGAACTGGCAGATTACTTATAAGTTTGAAGTTTAAATGTATGTGTATTATATCGACACGTCGTGCATTAACAATAGAATTGACATCTAAAATCACATACTTGTCTCGCATTGTAAACGATTTAACGTTTTGTAATAATTTTTTGAAAAGATTCTTTTATTTTTTTCTCAAAAATTGTTCCATAATACGATTTGAAAATGATATCATTCTTGTATTAAAATGATTGCAGGAAAGCTCCTAAGCCAATGCATACAAAGTATGAAATGGCTAGCATTGCAATAATTACAATTTTATTTAGGAAATTGGCTTAGCACATTAACGCTCTTATAAAACTCATCAATAAATGACACGCACCTTCATGTCATGAAAATAAAGACAAGTTTTATAAAAGCTCGTAAAATGAAAAATTTATTAATCGCGATTATTTTCTTCAAATGCTCTATTTTTGCCTTTTATATCTTTTGCCTTCAAATCCTCGGTAACACATGAAGCGTACAATAAAGACACATCATAAAGCTCACCACATTTGAATTTTTAAATATGGATTAGTAAGAAGCAGTGCAAGAGGTTGTCAAATTTTTGCCCTATGCAGGGAAATGAAATTTTCGAAAGTTTTGAAACTCCATCTTACACCTGGCTGGCTTACTTACTTGGGCTAATACTTACAATTAGTATCTGGGACAATTAAGCATACCAAAAGCTGATAGTTTTCCTAAAAGCCAATCAGAGTAAACTCAATAACGTTCTTGTTTTCTTGACAAAAAGTAAATGATAACAGATCCAACTGTCAAATGCTATCAAAACTATAACATATGTTATCATCACTCACATCAGATTTTATGCGAACAAATTTTCTTTAATCTGTCTCTGTATAACCGACAAGCTAAGAATAACTATAGCCAACAAATCAGATTATGTACCAGTGACCTCATTAGCATTTGATGTTAAATTATGTACCACCAAACCCTTATTGGCCTAGGCCTGAGGATATATGATTCAGGCCAATGTGATATAGCGCATATACTAAATGAAATATTGCTTTTTTTACGATTAAAGGGTAAGAGAGTGTTTTGACATTATCAAAAATTCCCAAAGTATTTAGTCAGTAGAAATTTAACTGTGTTTAGTTTGTCATTTAAAAAAAGTATATTTACTGATTCAAGTAAAGTGAGTTTAATAGTTTAATTTTATTTTATATCAATTTCTTAATTTGACACGGCGGCAGGACTTGCACAGGGCTTGTAGAGTAACTTATCATTAATTAAGTCAATATACCAATTATTTATATCTTGTTTTATATAACAACATAGTAGAACATGTAGAACTTGTCCTTTTTCCATACTTGCAACTTTGGTTAGGATAAATTACAGTTTTATTCCAAAAACTTTTCTAATACATATTTTCGTGACGTGTAATAATATTTTGAATGTAAGTTGTTTCTAATTTTAATAACCAGCCGTTTGTGTTTGTTTTAAAATTTTAAAACTGATCAAATACTTACGTATTAATATAAACTACCCCAACATTCATGTTACAAAATTTTTAATATTTCACCCAACACTCAATATAAAAATTAATTTCAATATCCATAACAAGTTGAATAAATGAATATAAAATTATGACTAATTTTTTTATACATCGATGTAAAAATTACATAAAGTGGTAATAATTGGCAATGAAACTCTTACAAAATATGAAAATGTGATCTTCTACACCAATTTTTAACTCTAAAAAGTAATTATTTAGTTATATAGAGCCAACAAAAGTATTTACTTTAAACTATCAGTAGTGCTGTATAGGATATTTTTAATCTTATAAGTAAGCCTTCTATTAAGTAACTAGATAATGTGTTCGCCAAGTGTTGATTGCCAAAAAAACCTAATTTTCTAGTCTCATTAAAAAATCTAATAAAACCTTCTAAATACTTTTAGTATTATTTTTGTTTTTCAATGACCAGATGTATAGAATGTGACAATAAATAAATAGGTAAAGGAATCGATTAATTACAGTCTTTGGATTAAATCCTAGAACAATCAAAAAAAAATCTTACTTATTATATATTGATTTTATTAATTCTACAAATAGGAAGGATCAACCCCATTAAATGTACTTTTTTGTTTTAAAGGGTTAAAAATATCTTCTATATAATTTTTTTATTTTTGATTTTATTTGAAGTTAATTGATTTGACATGTAAGCAACTAATTTGTTTTCATGTGTCTATAAGTCTTTGATGTATACCTTTATATATATTAAATAAAAAAATAATACATTTTTAGGATGATTTTAAAGCTTAATAAATAAAAAAGTAAATTTATTTAACTTAATACATTGATGCGATAAAATGCTATTTAAAATAATTAAATTCAAAAAAAAAAAAAATCAAAATTGAATTTTGTATTTTTTGTTATTTTTAAATTAAATTTATACTTTTTTAGAAAAATAGTAAAAAATAAAAATTTTAAATATACTTAATAAATTTTTTGTTGTTATAATTATTGAAACATATTAAATTAATTAAATTTTTTAAAAAGAAATAAAATTTCATTTATTTAAAATATTAAAACTTCAAACACAAGCAACATTTTTATTGAAATAAAATGAGAGAACACACCCTGCAGTTTGTTTCATCTTTCTACAACAACTTTACAATTTGGCACAATAACTATATTATACTACATAAAGTTAAATGCTGCAACAACACGTTTTCAAAAAGAAATTTAATAATTTTGAAGACATTGAACAAAAACGAAAAAAAAAAAAACACGAACAAATTTTTCAAGATTAAATGATTTTGATTCAAAACCCAACAAAAAAAAAACAATACTGAAAACAACAAAATTTATTTTCTTATAATGAATTTTCATAGAAAATTTAAATTTCAAGAAGGATTTAATGAGAGCTTTTAAGCTTTTAAAAATGCATCCATTTTATATCTAGAAAAATTCATCACGCAATACATATACGCACTCATAAAAAAAGAAACACACATTTTGCAATCATATATATTTATATATATATATATGCATGTTCATACATATATATATACATAAATTTACTATCATTCAAAATAGCTAATTTTAGCGAAATTAATGTTAAACCCTAGGAAAATCCTTAAGTAAATACTAAACTAATCCTCAGTAATTATAATGTCAAGCTTAACACCTACTTTAATCAACTCCCACCTGTTTATTTTATTTTTCATTTTGTTACAACTCTACTCTACTACTACTACACATTTGTCAGTAAAGTAAAAAAACAAAAGAAAAAATTTTTTAACTTGAATTCACATACCTGTTGCAATATGGCATATTTTGGCATATTTGATTGCATGTATTAAGATGGCTGGTATAGTATTCTTCTATTTTTTTTTTTTTTGCGTAATATTAATATATGTATTTTGTATTTGTGTTTGTAACTATAGGAGTAGTATTTAAAAAACGATGCCAAATAAAAATTAGGATTGTTGTAGTTGTTGGAAATTTTATCAAAGCGCAACCACGTTGTTTGTATAGTTATACAATAAAAAAATTGCAATTTTATATATATATATATGTATAGTCATTTATAAAATGTATGTTTATGAAAATATACAAAATACTACCGGTTCAGAAAAATACAAATGTTCACCGGCTATTCACTTTTTTACACAACAATTATTGAATTATAAAAAACAAAAAAAAAAATAATTAAAAAAAATAAGAATATATGCTTTTTAATATAAATATATATACAGAAATATAAATGTTTATATATATAATAATATATAATGATTAAGTTACAAACAATATCGGTATTAAATACCGTAAGTTACAAACACTTTTAACTGTTTTGCTCGGGTTTGATATTGTTTTATAAGCATTTCTTTAATATTATATATATTTTATATTAAACGTTTTATTTATAAAATTTTAAATTAAATTAGTTAACTTTTTTTTTTTTTTAATAATATCTTTTTAAAAGTACCCGAGCAACTTTTTTAATAATACTAACAGTTATTAAACAAACAAATGAAACACTTCTTATCACTTCTTGAACGCGACTAAAACTTTCTGGTATTGAGATTCTGGAGAACATTTTTTTATATGTGTTTGTTTATATATATATATATATACAGTAGTATTTATAGCTTTTAGCTTTTATTTGTACTTTAAATTTCTGTTTATGAATTATTATTGCTTGTGGAATGTATTGAATTCTAAAATAACCAAACTTAACATTAATTTTTACTGCTATAAAGTTACTTCTGAGAATTATTTGTTTAAATTGTAAAGATTATAACGGTTGAAAGAAAAATCTTTATCGTAGATTTGAATATATAAAAATATTTTTGTAGAAAACTTGTTTCGTATTTATAAACAAGCTTTATACGAAATTCGTTTTGTTTACAATTTATTTTAATAAATTTGTTTTATCCATAGAACAGAAGCTTTTGTTTTAATTTTTCCTTTTGCTGTTTATTTATTTTAATTAATTTAAACATATGTAGGTATTAATTTAGGTTTTTAGTTTCATTGAAATATTTAAAGAAAAATTTAACTTTGCTTTACATATCCTTCTGTTCTACAAATTCAAATACTTAAGTGACAAGCGTTTTCTTATAGTAAAAATATTCATTATAGTGACTCCAAAAAGTTTATTTACTAATTCATGACGTATTTAATATGTTGATCAAGTGTATTTCTATAGAATTATATAATTAATAATTCACAAAATTTAATTTAAGTCGTCAATCATTTGCGACCCAAATGGAAACAATTTTTTAATATTATAATATCAAATATTATGTTCAAAATTTCCGTGAATAAATTGTATTAACAATTATTTCACAAATGATTTAATAATTTTACAACAATGAAGTTCTAAATTTATTTTATTTATTAATAATATATCGAATTTTGCTCTATTGTAATTATATTTCTATATTCACTATTTGAAATTTTAGTATATTTGTAGTGATCTAGTACATTTAGTACAATATAATTAGGCAGTACGCTCAATGTCAAAAAGCACAAAAAAATACAAAATTTAATCAATTTCATAAATAAATTAGTTTATATATACAGTTTAATTATGACGGGAGATACAGAAATGAAAACAAATACAAATGATTTGGATCAATCTGTTGATATTGAATTCTATAGAAAACTTGTACGTAATTTCATTGATATGGTATGTAAATTATATTATATTATATTTTTTGAGACTATTTATATTTTATCTTAGCTTGTAGTTTTAGTAAAGTGAAAGCCGCAAAGTTTTTAATATTTAAGTTCTGGATACCAATTTCTTAATGAAAACAATATCGAATATTTGTTAGGTTATGTTGTGTTGGTTTAACTTTATTTAATTTTAAGTGACTATTTCAGGGTTTTTTATTACTATTTTCTAGTTTGCCATTTGAACATAATACTTATTGAGAATGTAAGTTATTTAGCGTTTTATATAGTTAGAATTTTAGTTAAATAAACTTTAGCTTGAAATGTTTCAAAATTATTAACTTTTTAGTCCTTAGTTGACAACTCTTGAGTTTTCATTTTATTTGTATTTGACTATATGATTACCTCAATTTAAGGGATAATCAGGGGGAAAACTTATAAATTGAAGTTTTAGAATGTTTTTACGAGTTTAGGAGGCTGGTCTCCATACGAAAAAGTCAAACTAATTTGGGAGTGTAGATTGTAATAGTCGTGCCAAATTAAGCAATATTAAATGTTATTTTTGTAGGATTTAAGCCCGAAAGAATTAAATTCTTTGGTTTTGATTTTAGTAATTGAATAACTAGTTGTTTCCAATAAAAATTTGATTTGATTGCCTTTTAAGCAAGTATAAAACATTTTTGGAACTTTAAATATTTTATTTTTGTTTACAACATTTAATAAAATTTTAAGAAAAAATGAATACACTAACAAAATACATTAATATTTAATTTAATCCTAAATTTATCTTCTGTTTTAGAGAAGATATAATACTGCATTGTTTTGGGCTGAAAAAGTTTCAACACTAAGTAATTACGATCCAAAAGATGTTTATTGGCAGGCACAGTGTATGTTTTTGTTACGAGAATTTCATCGTGCTGCTTATCTAATTAAATTATATGGTCTAGAAAAAAGCAATATATCTTGTTATTATTTAGCTGTTGAAAGTTTATATGAAGCAAAAGAATACAATGAAGCATTAGATATATTAAATTCAGCTGAAAATGGAGATATTGCACTGTCATTAACAAATGCACATACAACTGATAATGAAACTAATCAATTATGGTTAGATGAAAGTAATAAAAATGAAATACTTTCCTCAATTTATTTTTTAAAAGGAAAAGTATTTGAAGCTATGGATAATAGAACATTAGCTATGGATTCTTATGTACAAGCATTACAAAAATCAATTTATTGTAGTGAAGCACTTGATGCTCTTGTTGAACATGAAATGCTAATGGCTTGGGAAGGTTAAAATTAATTTGAAGTTTAATTTTAATAAATATAATAATTTGTTTATTTTATTGTATTTTATGTTTAGAAAAGGAATTAATGCAGAATTTACCATTTAGTCATCAATGTACTGAGGCTGATGCTAAACTTGTAAAAATATTATATGAAACTAAATTAAAGAAATATTATGAATCAATAGCTGCTGTTGGTATTTAAATAAAATTTCATTATAATTAAATTAACATTATCAATTATTATAGCATAATAATTCTGAACAAACTCCAATTGCTACAATTAATACATTACAGTCAATTAAAGAACTAACTGAGAAAATAAGAAAAAGTAGAGTAAATGAAGTTAAAATTAACAAAAATGTTTCAACAAAACTTCTAACACCAAATTATACAACAATTATTTCACCGGCTAACAAGTTTGTTATAATCAAAATTATTATACATAATAAAATATAAAATTAATTATTAGAATTTTTTTTAGAATTCTTCAGGATTTAAAAAGCACTCCTGTATATTCTCTACATTCAAGTCTTTCTAAAGCTACTTCGGGTAGTGAAATAAATCGTCATTATGAAATTCCATCAAAAAATAAAACTAATATTGAAAGTAAAGGTTTAATTCAACTAAATAAATGTTTATCAAAAATTCAACAAAGTGTTGACGTACAAGCGGCTGAAGCTGAAAAATTATTCTATGCCTGTGAATATAGAAAATGTATAAAATTAATAAATGAGTAAGTAAAGTAAACTTCTTAATTATCTTACTCATTTTATTGTAATTATCTGTAAATATTATAGACTTAGATTGCAAGATTTCTTTTAGCTTGCATGAAAACCCAATAAAATGTCTTCTTAAGTAACGAAATTTTTATTTGAGCAAATGAACTCAATCAAATTTATACTCTTAAATTAAATAACGAAGAAATTTTCAGTACTCTTATCAAAAAGGTTTTTAAAAAATTTAATTCATTACTCTTAACACTATAAATAATTCAATGAACAATACCACAGTCGTTAGAGAAGGTCATTTTTATGATAGAAGTGCCATAATATATAAATTATTATTTATATAAAGACCAGTGATTCTCAAACTTTTTTACTAACCATAATAATTATGGTTATTAATTATTAACAGCATGAAGTTCAAAAAACTTTCAGATTCGTCAAAAAATCTTTGAACTTAAAAGTATTGCTTACAACACATTTTTTATTAATTTATAACTTCATTCATAGGTTGTGTTTTCCATAAAACTATTAAAATAACAAATTTGTCATTTGAGACTTGTTATTGACAACCTGTGTGGCAGAAAATGCTTAATTCATATATTTGAATGAAAAAAATTTTTTGACAATGCACCATTTTGTAAATATATAAATAATATATTTAAAAAAAACCAAAAAAATTGAATTGAAAGCCACAAAAGCCAAAAAGCACTAAAGAGA
The DNA here is from genome assembly GCA_947359355.1 of Acrocera orbiculus. Taxonomy (NCBI): domain Eukaryota; kingdom Metazoa; phylum Arthropoda; class Insecta; order Diptera; family Acroceridae; genus Acrocera; species Acrocera orbiculus. Next base: position 9,305,470 of record OX375758.1, read on the forward strand.
GGAATAAATACAAGTACAAATGTCTCCCCTGGTTTGAAAAAATCGAAATCTAATTCTGCCATACAGTTTAAGCTTTTAAGCATTTTTGTTTTAAAAAAAGAAATAAGCATTATGAAAAAACTAGCAGAATACAATTCTACATAATTTAGTAAAAATATATTCAATATTATTTGAAATAAGTCATTACTTTAATTATAGGTTACTAAAACGTGATCCTTATCATACAGTCGGTTTAACAGTGCAAATTGGATGTTTAGTAGAACTAAAAGAATTCAATAGTAAAAAATTTAACTAAAATAAAAATTAAATAAATTAAAATTTATACTTTTATTTTTGGAATAGAACTTTTCTTTCTAGCTCATAAATTGGTTGATTTGTATCCAGATAAAGCAATTTCATGGTATGCAGTCGGTTGTTATTATGATTTAATAGGTAAAAGTGATCCAGCAAGACGTTATCTTTCGAAAGCGACTTCTTTAGATCGATTATATGGACCAGCATGGCTTGCATATGGCCATTCATTTGCTAAAGAAAATGAACATGATCAGGTATAAATTTTTTCAATTTTTTCTTTTGCCTTTTTTAAACAAAACTTTTAATATTTTTTAAGGCAATGGCTGCATATTTTAAAGCAACCCAATTAATGAGAGGATGTCATCTACCTCTTCTTTATATTGGTGTAGAATGTGGATTAACAAAAAATTTAGAATTAGCTGAAAAATTTTTCTATCAAGCAATGTCTATAGCTCCTCTTGATGTATTTGTATTACATGAGTTGGGGGTAATTAAGTTTGAATATGAATAGTAAGTAATATTTTTAAAATATTTATTATTATTATTTTTGTTGTTTTTTCTTTACCATATTTATAAATATTTTATGGATCTGCAGATCTCGTTCCCTTCAAATTTCTATTCATATTTCGATAATAATTTAATTATCCTCAGAAATATTTTTTTGAATGGAAAGATCAGTTAAACGGACCAATGCGTTTTTGTACAAGTACAAAAAAAAATGCTATACCCATAGAACAAGAAAATATTTTCAATTTTGATAAAAAAAAAACAATACTTTTCTCAAAAATATAAAAAATAACATGAATGTTGTCCTATATTTTGTTCTTCTGTCCTTGGAGTATGCAAAGTGTTTTAAATGAGTAGCAATTAAAAAACTATCGTAATTACTATTAATTTATTATTAACTCTTCAAGTGTTAGGCTGCCTACAGAGTGGAAGCTTACAGCCAAGATGACACCGTTTCCCATTGCGATAGTTTAATCTTTTTTTTTTTCTTATTGATTTACCCATAAGGACTTTATAGTCTTCGGTATCGGAATCGGTGTCAGCTCGGCTGTAAGTAGGCACTCTGTAAGCAACCTTATTCTACTATATTAAAAGTTATGCTTGTGATAATCAAAAACTCTATAATTTTGCATAAAAAATGAAAACAAGAAAACGGTTAAAAAATATATATAATCAATCTGCATCTGCTGCTTTGAATAAATCAACTTGTGATAATGGGGTTCGAAATTGAATTGTAAAACCATTCATTTTGACAGTTGTTAAATACAAAAACGTTCTATTTTGCTATTTTATTCGATTGTGAAACTTTAATTTAAATTAAATTAAATTTAGGATTTATTATTTATATTTCTAGTTATGAAAGTGCTGAGGAAGTTCTTAAAACAACTGCTGATATAATAACCAATCGTGCTAAACAAAACAAAGAAGCAATATCATCAAGATGGGAACCATTATTTACAAATTTAGGCCATTGTTGTAGAAAAAATAAAAAATATAAAGAAGCACTAGAATATCATCAAATGGTATTTAATTAATATTAATAGTAATATTTTTTTAATCTATTTTAATATAGGCACTTTCTTTAAGACCACAAAATTCTGAAACATATACAGCAATAGGATTTGTAAAAGCATTAATGGGAAATCTTGAAGAAGCAATTGAATTTTTTCATAAAAGTTTATCATTAAATCGGGATAGTGTTGTTACTTCGACTATACTTAAAACATGTATTGAAGATTTAATGGAAGAAAATTCAGTCATAGATAATATTTGTACTAAAGGTTTGAAAAAATATGAAAAAAATTAATAATTTATTTATATAAATATTAAATTTTATTTTTTTAGTTGATGAAAAAAATATATCTACATTTTCTACAAAAAGTTCAAATTTAGATGAAAAAAATTCTATTAAATTAAATTGTGTTAAGCTAAAATTTGATGAATATGATGCAACACCTTCATCTATGGATATGAGTACTGATATGAGTATCGATAATTAAATTTTTTAAGAAATAAATTTTTAATATTTTATTTTGAAAATTATTTAATTTTTTTTTTTTTTGTTTACAATATTTATTAATTGTAAATATTGGATATTGATTAATTTTGTAGTCAACAATGCAATTTTATTTTAGTATTATATGAATTTTAAGTTTTCTAATGTGATAAGTTTTATATTGATTTATATGCAAGAAATAAATCGAATTTTTTTTTTTTTAAATGAAAATTTATGAAAAATTCAAAAAAAACGTAGTGTACAGCGTTTAAGTGACGTCAGGTGGGGTACCATTGACGACGAAAATAGTTTTCACGCCACTGCAGTCACTGCAGACATTTGTTCCAGTCGTCAGGTGGGCTACCATCAGCGCCACCGCCAATATAATATGGAGAAGTATATAATTATGGAAAAGTAAAAAACTACGCTTGCCCAAAATGTGCTAGGAGTTATATGCACAAAAGCAGCCTCAATAGGCATACTGACCACGACCACGACAACAAGAAGGTTTATTCACGCAGTGTGCAAACTTGCAAAAAAAACCTATTTAACTAAAGACTCCTTAAAAACTCACGAAAGACTACACCACAGAATCTAAATAAATTTAAAGAAAAAAAAATCAATTGAAGTAAAATCAAAGTAAATGCACACGTCATTTTCATTAAGGAAAACAAAGAAGAAAATAATGAAGCTGCACCTAATAAAGTATTACCAAAGAAATGAGTAGTTCAAAATCCCAAACTCAGGCTCACATAAAATTTAGAGGCAAAGGATGTGAAAAACAAGATCTAGATCTGATTCTGAAAGGTCTTCAATATTGGGCTCATCGAATGTATCTGAGTTATAGTTTTCAGGATGTCCTTACTAATATTGATCGTCTATGCAAAAAGAACCAATTACAGGCAAGGATTAATAGAACCAGATCAATTAGAAAATGCAGCTGAAAAATTCGATTAATTATGCTTCGAAAGATGATAAACTTTTTGACGGATTTGATGCTCTTTTACGGGAACAAATTGCAGTATCAGCGAATAATTTAAGCTTACCTTGATCAAATTTTGAGGAAAGTAATATAGCAGAAATACCAACATTCCTAAACGATAATATGATTTCATCAACACCAAATTCTATACAAGTTGATCAATTGTACAAAAGAAACTTTCATCAGAACAACTTACACAAAAAGCCGAAAATAGGAAGCTAAGCTAGCCCAAGAAAAATTACGTATGAAAAGGAATATAATAGGATCTACTCAGGTTAAGTCCGAAAGTGAATTTACTGACGAAGTTTAATGTTCTGCAACATAAATGTGTCCAATGCACTGAAATTTTTTGCATAAAACTTTATTTTTAAATAGTTTTGAAATCAAAACCTATTTTATTCTTGATTATTGAATTATTTTCATATAATTTTGGCAAAATGAAATTTTCCTAAATATTATACTAATTAATTACACATAATAATAAATGTTACATTTTTAAGTTAATTATGTGAACTGATTTTGTATTAGTTTTATTAAATCATCTTAAATTTTGGTTTCAAGAATCGTTTTTATTTAATTATTTGACAACATTGGATATTGATATTTAATTTAATATCAACAATCATAGAAAACAAGTTAATTTATAGGCCGCTTAATTATGGATTTTTTATTATTATTCTATCTTAACGCCTTCTTCCTGGTTGAAAAAGGCTAACATTACACTTTAGTGTAGTTCTTAAATTTTTAGCCATTTGACTAATTTGATAAGCAATATGTTCTTCAAGTGATATAAATTTAAAAGACATATGAAAATTTAAATATGAATCAATCATTTCGATATCTTTCGTGTGTACTTTAAAAATTTCCCTTACAACTTTATTAGAATCAGAAGTGGAATATGGTAAAGTTTTTCGTATTTTGTGACGAATCGAATCAGTTAATAGACTCGTTGAATTGACGAGTCGAGAAGATCTTTGGTTATGAATATACTTCATTCGATGTAAAGGAGGTAAAAAATGATATAAATATTTGATACTGGCTACTATTTCTTTGCTCAATATGCTTTCATGTTTTCTCTTTTCAGGTTTTTTTTATTAGATTGAGAACAATAACAGGACTTCCAAAATGAAACAGTAAACATTCAAAATGCATCCACGACAATTTGTTTTTTTTCAACTTCATTTGCAACATCATCCATAAAATTAGCTCCTCTTTTTAAAAATCTTGTTCCAGCAAAAAGAGTACTTCATCTTGTGATTAGTCCAACATCAGCTGTCTTTCCAAATATATTAATATTGGATTAGCTTATATAACCGTGTATTACTTCGACTAGCCAATCTTTAAGGACAATATTGATTAAATGCTTCAAAAGAAATGCATTCCAAACAAATCATCTCCTACGAGAATTACTGCAATATGCATAGTCAACGCTTTCATTTTCATTATGGATATTATTAGTTAATGCACCCCAATCAGACAGTGATTCGTCTTTTTCAATATCAATATCAGAGCCAACAAAGCGTGGTGCTAATAATTTATATTGCAATGTTCTTGTTAAATCATAGCTATAGCTGAAATGGAAATTATACCTTAAATCAATATTAAAAAACATTGTGATATATCTTTGTTCAAACGGATGAGGGTTTTTTGGTGGACTCTCATTTATTACAGTATCTTTAATGTGTATATAAAAGCACACCGTGTTCTCTTGGTAACAAGAATTAGATAAAACCCTTCTAAAAATTTTACAAACCCTCAAATTTCATAAGCACTAATGTAACCCAAAGATCCTACAAATCGTCTTATGTCTTTTGCTTCAATTTCATTTGGATCTTCAATTCAAGATCATCAATTGCAGTTCTATCTATTGTTAATAGCCTAAATCGGGTTTCTCGATTATTACTACCAATCAGATATAATTACTAAAATGTTATATAATCAATGAAAGTAAAAGCAAAATATTTGATTTAGACCGTTTTGGTTTACCTTTTGAATTGAACTGATTATAGGATGAAAAATAATACTATTTTTGTTATTATTTATGTTGTGGCAGATTTTCGAAACAATTTGAACAATTTGGTGATTTAGAGATGATGGTCGTTTGTGGACTCTACCAGAAATTGTCTTTTTATTAAAATTCGCACCTGTAAATTAATAAAATACTCAAAATCGCTTTACTTAAGGAGAGCTAATTTCAATCACACAATAATTGAATTAATAGCTGAAAACGTAATGTACAGCGTTTAAGTGACGAGACGTGTCTGTCTAATTGTAAGTAGAGCAGTAGCATTACAATAGAATCTGGATGTAGTGAAAACTGTTGTGCAAATAAGACCTACTCTCTACCTTTAACAAGAATATCTATCATCCAAATTTATATTTGGTAAATATATCAATTGAACAACCAAATGCACTTGTCAAAATAACTTTTTGGGCATCAAGGCTACTTTAGTTGTAAAAGTTATTTAGATAAACGTTTTTCTACAGAAAATTTGTTTTGACAAAGCAATTTGATTTAAAACAAAGCAATCTAAAACAAATTTCGTATTCACGCTTTTATTGTGTTAATTGCTCTTTCGCTATTTTAATTTAATATTGAACACCAAGCATTCACTAACGTCGTGAATACGTAAAGTTACAAGCATTCATTTTGTCAGCAGACTAAGTCCTAAGTATTAATAACATCTCTAGTTAGCGAAAATTATTTTGAAAGATAAAATATGCAATAAATTTATTGAAAAAAATGATTTCCTTAGTACAGAAAAGGGCGGGGGGATTTATTTGGCATTATACAATTAAAATATATTTTTTTGAGAGTAATTATGAGAAAAGAAATTGAAATAAATTATTTTATCCTATACTCGATAGTCATTCAAAAATTTACTATACTTATTTTTGGGCTTACACGAATAGCAATTTTATTTCTAGCTTTTTTAAATATAAATAAATGTTTTGAAAAATAAAACCAAAAATAAAATATTATATTGTATTCAACAAAATTATACGAATGAATTTTTTAGCCTTCTGCAGGTCTGTGTATAGATAAAACCTCCTTCCTTTAAAATAAAACTTTTATAATAAAGAATAATAATAAATTAGAGTATACTTACACTCTCCCTCTGGGTGATGTATTTCAGTACATCTCGCAGTCCTACGAAGGAAGTTTTCTATTGCACTTTGAGAGCGGGCTCGTTACCAATTTCCCTATATGTGATTTATTTCAAGTATTTAGGTAAAAAATTCAAATATTTTAATAATTGTAAAAATTTTCAGGGACATTTTGAGCAAAACATTGTCAAAAACCAATTTAAGCGTATTTAAGAGCCCAAAATTTTCTTTAAAAATATAATCAAAAGTTAAAGCATAAATAAATTTAATAAAAAATTTAAATTTAAATAAATAAAATTTAACTGTTAAAAATAATTTTAAATACTGTTATAAGTACAAATATTTAAAAAATTAATGAAAAACTGATTGAAAACAATTTTTGTAGTCTAAAAAGGTATGAAAAAAACATGAAAAAATTGAAAAAATCTCTGATTGACTTTAATTTTAATTTAATGAATTTTAGTGAAAAATTCAAATGTATTCAAAGTCTGCGAATTTGGTTTTACTAAATTTAAATTTTGGAGAAATGCTCATTTACATATAAAATTCCTTGTGGCGAAATCAATAACATTCAACACAATAACATTCACTTAAAAGGAAGTTATTGCTGATCAGAAAGATCAGTTTTCAAAAAAATAGTTGCAGTGTATTGAGTGCTCAAATTTTAGTAGACAAAAAATACAGAAAACAAATTAACTATGATTATAAACAAAATTAGTCAAGTCTAAAATTTATCGAATTAGGTTAATTTTTACCCAAGCGGTTTTTTATAATTTTTAGCTAGCAGTAGATTAATTTTTTAAAAACAGAATTTTCAAAGGGGAACTTTGTCCTTCAATTATATTTTATCATATGAATATTTTTGTAAAAAACTGAATATGGTTCTGGAGTAACAAATTGCTAACTCCAGAAAAATGCCAATTAGATATTATAAATTTTTTATCAAAATTATTTACTAAATTAAAAGAAAACACATAGTAATATGAATGCTATTACACTTTACATATCTGCGAAATTTAAGTTATTTGTGTGTTAAATATGAGTGTGATATATAACACGACTTACACTTAAAATACACAATTATTAGTTAAATAAAAAGCATACAAAAATAGTTGGGAATAACAAAAAGTTAAAAGAATATTAGTATTTTTCAAATGACAAAGTTTGTTGACATTTATATAAAAAAAACGCGTAAATTCTCATAGAAATGTCTACATCTAAAGAGATCGACTTTCTTGTCGCACAAAACAAAATAAATAAAATTATAAAAAACAAAAAATTGAAAACCATTTGATTACACAAAATTAATTAATTTTTTGTTAGTATTAATTCAATTGAAAAACAAAAAAGTAATAACGCCTGAATGTGTAAAAGTCTTAAACAAATAATAAAAAAATTACTTTACTTTATAATTATACTAACATAAGACAACCCAAAAAATTTCATTTAAAATATATACAGAATTTATTTAAGTTTTACATCTACAATATATGAAACACATACAATTATAATTCCCTTTGGCAATTTTCTTGAATTAAAAGAAATTGTAATTTACACAATTTTTCATTAATTCCATCTATAAATAAAATCAAATGGATAAATCATCATACGAAAGCTTTTAGGTAAACCTAAAGCTAACTACTATTGTAACGAATTTAGAAAATAGATGGCATTTACAACCAAACTAAAGACTTATGAAGTAAATATTATTTTAAAAATTTGATTAAAAATAAAAGGAAAATAATATTGTCGTCTCCAAATTGAATCTTTGACTAAAAAAGTAAGAAATTAGAAAATTAGTAAATAAAAAAACATTGTTAACATAAATGTCAACAATTCAACAATATTTTGGTGAAACGAGACCCATTAAAAATTGGCAAAACTTTATTCGCTACTAGAAAAATACACAATGGCTGGCTCCAGCCGGTGTTGACAATAAAAGAAGATAGGAAAAAACTATTTAATCTTTTGCCTGAAAATTTATTTCAAATTCTTGGTAAATATTATCAAGATATTTAGCGAAAAAGATCAAGAAGCTAAGAATCAATTCGATCTGCACTAAATAACAAAACTTTTAATTCAAATTATATAAAATATTTAAACTAGCAATAACAAAATTTACAAAAAAACAATGTAAATTGAAAAAAGAGAAAAATACTACACAGAATTTTTCAAAAAATTAATAAATTATTGTGTGCTAACATAACAACACCAAGCACAATAAATATGTATGTTTGATTAAAGTATATAAATTTTGCATCTACACAGTAAATTAGATTTAGGCGTGCATGGTATGTCTTATGTTACCCATAACAGAGTAGGAGACAAATAAAATAATTCAACTTGTGTGGTGAACAAATCAATATAGAAATGAATAGAGGTCTCATTTTGTACCAAAGATGTAGTACATAATTCTTTGTTTAATATGATCATACCCTGGAATTTATAGTATTTTTTGATAAAAATAAATATAATGTTTGTTGTATTAGAGACTTCTTTTAACCAAGGACTAAAGGGCCATCAATTAAATCATATAATCAAAATGTTAACAAATTACAATAATCTTGAATTTTGTTAGCTATCAATGACCAGACTTGTTGTTACAATACATCGTAATCTAAGACTTGCCATCTGTTAATTTGAACATTTTACAAACGTTTACTTTGATAGGTACCATAGGCATGAAACATGAGGCTACATGAGATGAATTTCATGTTTCTTAATCGATAAAATCTTGTTATCATGATAGTTTTAGGAAGAACATAAAAATAAAAATATAAACAATTTTTTAATGAAAATGATATGAATTATACGATTATTTTCAAATTAATATTATTTTAATAAAATTTATTATTGATTTCGTTTTCATTTGAAAAAAAAAAATGTGGTTAGTATTTGCTTTAAGCAGCTAATAATTAGGTCAACATCATAAAAACGATAATAGTAAATAGTTATTATCTATTTTAAGCGAATAAAATTAATAAGTTATAAAGCTATAAATCAATTTTATTACTTTTGAATAACGAATAATATGTCCTTGATTATTTTTGTAGCTTTTTTATATTTGGCTTAGAGTTTATTTACGCTTTTAAGGAATACAGTAGTTTCGATGAGGAAGATATTTACGAGACAATCTCATAAAAAATTCAATGGAAAAATAATACATCATTGGTTTTAGTTGATGGTATAAAATGGTGTGGATCAGATGATACTGTATTTTTTAATACTATTTACGAAATATTTTACTGATAAATAAATGTAAATATTATAATCCAACTCAGAGTATTAATTGTATTTTAATTGTATTTATTCCTCCTTAGTTGTTTCTATTCATTCTTAATTCATTTTTAAGATTTTTGGGAAAATTTAGTAGAACCGATAAATGTTGTACAATCATGGGTGTCAAACTGAAAGGCTAATATGGGCCAAAACTAAAAGATTTACATCAGGGGGGGCCGCAGAAGAAAACTTAAAATGAATAGAAATTGAATTTATTTCTAAACGAAAATTTAATATTTTTAATATTTTAAATCTAATAAGTGTTTTTAGTGGAGTGCCGTTAGGTTTTAACCTCGGAACCCAGTTCCACTGAAGGGATTTTCGTGAAATATTTTTTATTGCATTACTAATAGCCTAAATAAAAAAGTTGGGTTTGCCGCGTTCGATTTTTTAATTATTTAAAGGGGGGGGGGGGGGAGGGGTTATGGCTTAGCACTTTTGAAAAATCGAATTTTTTTTATCTTTTCTTATAGTTTAATATTTCAGAAATGTAATCCCAAAATTTGAAGTCGATCCAAGCAAAACTGTTAAAGTTATCTGGTAAATAAGGCCAGGTTACTAAGGCCATTTCAGAGCCGGTGATCACTGCCATTCAAAACGTACTTTACCGATTCACTTCAAAACTTGGTACACACTTTCTACATAAAAAATACCTCCCCTCAACGTTGAGTTTTCCACACACAAAATGGTGGAATTTTTCGTGAAAAATAGCATTTTTTATTTTAAATGAACATTTACTTTAAATGAATTTTTTAAATAGAAAAAAAAGTAATCAGACAACGTTGGGGGAAGGATTTAATAGTATTTTGACTAAATTTAAAGTGTTTTTGATTTCAAATAATTTCCAGCTGAGATACAGTGATCACCGCAAATCATCACCAAAATTGGGCAGGGACATTAGTCTAAACAAATTGGAGGGCCACAGAAATACAGATTGTGGGACGCATGCGACCTGTGGCCCGCGAGTTTGACACCCATGTTGTACATGATGTACACATGATAATTGTAATAATATAATGCCATCGTTCGGTGAAAAGTATAAACTAAAAAATCTTGTTCGGTTTCCACCTAATCAACCTAATCAAATATTTTGTATATAAACTTATTCCCATATTAGGTTTAGCATGTAAACAACCATTTTGTAAATTGCTTACAGAATACAGATGCTTCTAAATATCTAAAGCATAAATCTCATTACAATCTGAATTTTTAAAAATTTTTCGCGAAAAAAAATTAAGGCTAACCATCAGCGATTTTTTCAAATTTTAATCTGTTTTTGAGCTAAGTAAGAAACCTACTCTCAATTAATTATATTAAACCTTTTTTTGCATAATTATGCTCGTAAATGATTATTTAGGGTGACTGAAAGTGGTTAAATCATAAATTAAACTTGTCAATTTTCTTCAAATTTACAAAGAAAGTTTTTGAATTAAAAACCATTTCTAAATTTTTTGTGAAGTTGAGTTTCACATAATAATGCTCCGAAATATCTATGTATTATATCAAGTCTTATTAAAGCATGTAACACATAAAACTTACTACATTTTTTCTTGGAATTAAATGATTAATAAAATAAATGCTACCCATACACATATAACCATGTAACCAAGCTAAAAAAAGTTCTACAACCGATAAAAGTTTTAAAAATTTGAAATTTAACAGTTTTAAAATGTAATATAACCGACGTTTAATTATTGTTTTGATTGAAAATTCAATTTTGAACATTAAAACAAAAATTTAGCAATAATATTTTTAAACTTTTACAAACCTATTTCATTTTTATAGCCTAAGCAATAGTTTTTCTTTAAGAAAAGCATATTTTCTACAATTTTTTTCTAAAGATACAATTAATATTTATTTATTTCTATAATTATAGCATAATTATACAATATTTTAAGAATATTCTGTAAAAGTTTCATTAATAAGTGGTAAAAAAATGAGACGATGACAGCGAATCTCCGCAGACGTCTCAAAAAAAAAAAATTGATTCGCGATGAACATAATAACTCATTACTGGGTCAAATGAAATCAGAAAACCAAATTGATTTGATTAGTTGATAAGTTTCCTCAGGTAACGCTGTCAAGTTTTTTTTTTGGTATGATTCCTTTGAAAGAAAGAACTAGAGGTGTAGATATATTCAAAGAATTTGAAAAATTGCTGAATGACTTAAAAGTATCGCTTCTTAAATTAGTTTCAATAACAACGGATGGCGCAGCTGCAATGATAGGTAGCATAAATGGATGTATAGGACTGTGGAATAATAAAATTGTATTCCTATTAATATTGAGCTTCCACTGCATAATTCAACAAGTGTTAGCCAGCAAAAGACTAAATACAAAAGAAGTAATGGACATAGCTTTTAAAATTGTTAGCTCACTTCGAGGAGATCCTCTCAAACGATGTCTTTTCCAGCTGTAGCTGCATCAAGAGCAACCAGGATTACTGCTCCATACGGATGTAAGATGGCTAAGCAGAGGTAAATTTCTCCAGCGATTTCGAGATTTATTGCCTCAAATAAAAGATTTCCTTCGAGAGCAAGATCAAAAATGTGATATTTTAAATAATGAAACTTGGCTTAGTGATTTAGCATTTCTTACGGATTTTACTTTAATGTTAAGTAATTAAAATTTAGAACTACAAAGAAGAAACAAAACATTAATTGATATGATTAGCAGCATAGATGCATATAAAGCAAAATTCCTTTTGTTAATCGAAGATTTAAAAGAAAATAACCTTCATTTTCCAAATATGGGGGATAATTTTATTAAAAATAAAAATATTACTTATGAAATCGGCAAATATGTCACGGAAATCGAAAAAGTAATAGAAGATTTTGAGGTAATATTCCGAGACTTTGAAAAAAGGATAGAAGTTGTGAAATTTATACCCTTTAAAAAAGAATTAAGTGTGAAACGCACTAGTCAAAAAATTTCAGACACATTTCATATGAAGCAAAACGCATCGAAAAATGAAATCATAATTTTTCAAACTGATTTAATCTTGCAAGCCAGAAAATATTTGGATATATGTGAATCAGGAAAAAATATCCGAATATCACAAAATGCAGCGAATACATATATTTATTCTTGTTTCAGATCAACATATCTGTATGAATCCGCATTTTCATACTTAGAGTTGACAAAGACTAAACAACGGTCTGCCTGTACTGAAGACTCATTAATATTATCTTTGTCAGGATATACACCTAATTATGATTCATTAGTTAGAGAAATGTCAGTCTTTCCATTAATATTAAGGTAACAAAAATTATTATTACTCTTGCTTTGTTTAGAATTCAAATAAAAACAGAAGATTTTAAAAATAAATGAGGTTTATTATTATACATCAAATATTCTAAAAAATCTAAAAGTTATTTTCCACCAAGAGTGGTCACCATCATATTCCCCCTCCATTCCTATTCTGTAAGAATGAAATTCTAATCGCTTTGCTGAACCCACCTATAATAAAAGCATTTAACACCTTTTTCTAGTCCCTTGCGCTTCGCTTATAAGAGTAAGTTGATCGCGATACATTTTTGAGAAAAAAGTAGATCTTATGCACAAAAAAGTTGGCCACCCCTGCAATAAAGTACATAAAATAAAAGACTTGCAAGTTTATATCTCCGTTAGTTTTACTTCAATTGCTTTCAAATTTTCACAGAATAATCTTAAGATGTTGTACATCAATAATGCAAAATAAAAAAATAAAAATACCTTACTACCCCCTTAATTATGTTTTCATAATTAAATAGGGGACGTAACAATCAGAAAATAAAGATCATAAAAACGATTTTCTATAAAGAAGAGAAGTGTTTTAATATTCTTATATTTTATACTTTCGATATCCTTAATCATATGTATATCTGACAGTGCTGAATTTTTTTTTTTACTTTCTAGTTCGTATAATTACACCACTTGGGAAATTTCATGATACTAAATCCATAATCAAAAATAAAATTATATTTAATAATAAAAAATATTTATTTCTAAAAATACTAACAAACAAACAGAAGATTCTATTAAAAATAATAAAATCATTATTTTTTTTTTTTTGTTAAATTATATAAAATACTTAAAAATTTTCATCATTTTGTTTCTCTTCAGTATAATAATGGATTGAATAATTTTGTTGTAAGGCAAAAACTATTGGTCCCAATACATCCAACAAATAGTTGTAAAAGTGTTCACATTTTGCTCTAAAAATTTTTTTTATAATAATAATTAAGCACTTAAACTTTATATTATTAAAAAAAATTAATAGCTATTTTCAGAAATATACTTTTTGTATTAATACAAACCTATTATTTAGATCATTAGAACTACCCCATAAAATAACTCCATTAGCTCCAGCCTGTTTTATAGCATTTAAAACTTCAAATGCATCGTTTTCATTTAAAAATTTTAATGTATCGGTAAATAAATAACGATAATAAGCATAAATTTTAGGTATTTTACTCTCATTTGATAAATTAGCTAATCTATGTGCTTCTTGAATACGTCCTTTAACAATTTGTGAACGATATTCTTTAGGTATTCTTTCTGTCATATAAACAGAAGGTAAAATAACATCAGTTAAATTAAATAACCATTTTAATCTGTAATTAAAATACTTTGACAATTTATTATAATAATAATTATATCCAATTAATATTATTATAATATAATTACCGATCATTTTCATGTTGTACATTAATTGGACAGCTACTAGGTGAATTATTTCTTGAATTAAAACAATATGGATAACTATAATAACCCCATAATGCATATGGGCGTAAAGTTTTTGCTAACCAAAGTGTTTGTAACATAAAATTATGTCCTGCTCTTTCAAATTGCCAAATTGCTTCTTTTTTAATTTCTTTATCTAACCAAAATGGATATTCTTGTCGTATAATATCTTCAGATAAATCCTGATATGGTCTTAGTATACCAAAATTTTGTCGATATATTGGACGCCATGATTCAAAATCAATTATAGCAATACCTTTAAAATCTTTATCAGGTATTAATTCATTTATATGTTTAGTAAAAATTACTAAATGATCATAAAGATTCCCTTTTTGTGGTACTCCTCCATTACGATAAAAAAATTTTTGTGATGAAGTATTTTTTAAAATTGCAGGAAATAAACCTGGATCATATAGAATAGCAATTTTATTGCCACGAAATTCATCATTTTCATTTTGAATGATACCAAAATGTTGAACTAAATTTTCTATTGGAATTTGATATTTTTTACACATAAAACTTGGTATATTCCAATATACTTCAAAACTGTTTAAAAAAAAATCAAAATAAATATGAAAATGATTTGATAATTTAAATTAAAATAATTTCAAAATAGGAATTTAAATTTTCGTTAGTTTAAATCATATTTATTATATTAATAATTTTTTTAAAATTTTTGATGACTTCTTGTACCCTTTACAACTATTGAAATTTCTGATGAAAATCTTAAATAGTTTCTGAGTTACATCCTTTTAAAGAACAACTGCTTCTCTGTTATGCCTAGGACTCACTAGCACTTAGCGTATGGAATGACTTAGCACACAGTTAAAATGGAGAGTTTTCCTAAATACCAATCGGAGTGAACTCACTAGCATATTACTGTTTTCATTGAAGGAAAGCAATATGCCAAAGTGACAGTTCTATTTGTGATTTAAGTGTTTTTATTTGCTTTAAGTACAAAATTTCTTCTTTGAAAAAACTTCTTTGAAAAACCGACAAGCTAGCGTTAACTAGTCGCTAATTTTGGCTATATACCATTTCAATGAAGACTAATGGTCTCATTAGCATTTATGACTAAATTTTGTGCCACTAACAAGTGCTAATGAGTCCTACGCATTAGAAAGAGACGATACTTATTTTAAAAGGCGTTTTCCTCAGATTTACATACATTTTTCAAAGTCAACGGGAGAGATTTAAAATAAGGTTAGGGATATCAGTTTAAAAGCAAATCCACCGCATGGTTTGATTAAAGTAGCTTAAAAACCTAAAAAATTAAGGCCTGGTACAGAGTGTTGGCTAAAAATTGAGTTGAAGAGAATGAATAAAGAAAAATTCGTCGTCATGTACACATGTCATCGCTTGATTTTAATTACGCACACTCTGAGGGGTTTCTAAATTAAAATTAAATTCGACAGTTAACTGATTAAGGGGGGCGATACCTAAAGGTATCTAAAGAACTTAAAAAAGAATCGATTTTTCTTTTTCCATAATTTCAAAGTATGATATCTTAAGTATATAGTGTAAAAAGGAAAAATCGAAAAATTGAATATTTATGGAATTATTGTCAAAAACGTTTGGGGGTTAGGGCCCGTATACCATGCCTAGTCAGGTGCACGTGTACAAGTACAAGTAAAAAAAAAAACTAAGGACTAACACTAATGACAACAGTTGTACAAATCCTTTGCACGGATATAGAATTATTGAATGTTTTACAGTTTTTAGTGCGCTATCTGAGCAGTAATGAGCATAGTCGACAATTTAGCATTGAAACTTTAAACGCGATTATCTCGAAACTGTATATTGAAAAAATGCTGGTGCTGTAGGCTGTAGCTCAAAAAGTTATTAACAGATTTGGAAAGGTTTTTGTCTATAGTATTATCGGAAGGATGTACTTAAAGTTTGAGCAACTTTTTTTATTTTGGATTAATAGAAATTTTTTGACAGATGCAGCAGTTTTCAATGTCTTTGGAGAAGACGCATGAAGATATGATCTGCGGAGCTGCCATTTTGTTTAAAAAAAAACAAAACTCACATATTTTTTTATTAATTAAGAATGTAGTAAAATGGTGTTTAAATTTCAAAATAATCCGATTATTTAATCCTCTTGAAAAGAAATCACGAAAAATGACCAATTTTGCATGCTCTAAAGGTATTGCCCCCCTTAATAAGTTTTATTATGCCATTCTTTGGCTTCAGCAGTATTTTTCTCCATCAAATAAACAAAAGAAGAACTTTAATTAACACAAGAAATTATTTTTTATTTAGTATTTTGACAATTAAAGAAAACTATATACACTAAATGCTACCCCCTTTAAATGAATTTAAAATGTCATTAAATTTTGACTCATTTCATTTGAAGGCTACTACCTTCCAGAAAACTCTGAGGACCACCATAATAAATAGGAATAGCAACCAAACCCATACCAAAAATAAAATGGGTAATAAAAAAAATAATATATTTTACAGCTATGTATACTTTACCTTGCATTTATTGTGGTCCAAGTGGTTGTTATGAGCAACATCATTATTCGAATAATATTAGCCATTTCTGGTAACAGTTTTCTATCGCTCACAAAAAAAAAAGATTGACCAGTTTGGAAATAGTTTCAGGCTTATTTCATTATTGTCTAAAAACGAAGAAAACAAGATTTGATTTGAAAAAATAGCAGTATAAAAAAATTAATGAAACTAAAATATATTTCTTCCTAATTTGAAATGAGATGCAATTATTACACTCTTAAGGTGGGCACCCACTTAGTGCGTATATCCTAGCGGGTAACTTTTTTGACGTCATAGACTCACGCTAAAGTTCCCCCTCATATGTGGATACTTCAGCGTGAAATTAATTTGTACGTCATTTTGACGTCAAAAAAGTTACCCGCTGAGATATACGCACTAAGTGGGTGCCACCTATAGCATAAAACAAAAAAAGAATTTAGAATTAACGCATTTACTAAAAATTTCTGATATTAATTCAGAGATGTCATCTTCAATGAAAAATGCTTTTATTCTTTAGACTTTAGATAATGGCTGTCAAAATTTTACTTCATTTCGATCATTTATAATTGAAGGAGATTTTATAAATTGAAATTCTCTCTTTTAAATTTAGAAAGCTTGAATTTAAAGAAGCAAAATTTGTAGATGTAAAAATTCTAAAAGTACAAAATAAAAAATTTCTTAAACTTGAAACATTTTTGTGGCCATAAAGTGTTTCCTTCTCTTAAGGTTATTGTTTTTATTAAATATTTAGTTTGTTAAATTGTAATTTATTAAAATCCTGTATTACTATAATTCTTATTTTTAGCTATGCATGCATTTTAAAATTTCTTTATATGTCAAAAACTGGTATTTAATATATACTTATATGGAAAAGAGTCAGCTTTTATTTTATTTCTGATGACTTGTGGCCTTTTTATTAATAATTTGATTTCACTATGCATAAAAGTCTTTAAAAGCTCACATTCAAGATAAAACCTCTACAACAATAAGAAGCATTTATTATATCAAAAATATCACAAAATTATTCTTGAAGACAGATATGTTTCCCTATTAAGCCAAAATAAATTCGATTCTTTCCAATGGAAAAGAGCTATTTTGCGAAAAGTTGAACATATTTGACTTTTTTGTGAAAGCTGCTCTAAATACTTTCAAATACACAACTTTCATATAAGTAGGCCAAAGAGTATTATCATTGCAACAATGAAGGATAAAGATACTCAAGTATCCAAATGGGATTACTCATGATGATGGAAGAAAAAATAGAACAAGGCCTGAGTATCTGGCTTAAGTTGTATGATACACCGGCCATGGTTGACAAAAGATTACCTCAAGCCAACAAGAAAAAAAACACCAACAGACAAACATTCGTTAATGGGAGGGTTCGGTATTTAGTTTTTTTTTCCATATTTTTTAAATAAATGTTTAACATATCTTAAAAATATTGTGTCAAAATTTCAAGTTTATCGAAGCAAAATTGCAAAAGGTATGAGCACTTGAGCGTCCTTTGCTTTATACCAAGGAGGGAGTGAGCAAAACTTTAAAGCGTTTTTCTAAAGATTACTCTTTTCGAAGTCGGGGGTGCACACGATATTTTAAAATTTACTTGACCGATCGTTTAGAAATTTTGCAAACATATTTCACCAGTTAATAACGAGAGCTTTTTTTTGTAATAATTATTAATTTTACAATAACAAATAGGTTGATTTTTTTAAGATAAAAACCGGTATTTTTGGCTTCTAAAGGCTACCAAAAATTAAAGAAAAGAAAAAAAAATCCTCCCTTAATTACCTCGAAAAACGTCTCTTTTAATAAATAAATTTCAATTTTTTGGTTTTGGTTCGAATTTTTTTTAAAGGGCAACTTTTTTTTAAGGGGCCTCCAGATATATTCACTGTCATTCACTAACTTATTAAAATTTTGTAATAAAAATTTAAAAGAATATTATTCAAATGTTGTATGTTTATCATATAAAAATTAATTAAATAAACTGGAGCTGCCCGTATTGCCAAAACAAATTCTTGAAGACATGTCTTTTTTTCAACGAACTAACCAAACTCATTAAAGGACTGTAGGAGCCTTTCTCCATTGAATAAAATTTCATATGGAGAATCGTGTAATACATGTGTATTTAGCATGTTACAATCGTGTATAAAACACAGAATTTAAAATGTTGTATAAGGGAAATTTTGGCATCTATTGTGAATTTACAGGTTGTCCAACAAATTAACAATAAAAATTCTCTTATTTATTGTGTCATCAAATATTTTATTTTTTTTTATTATCTAAATTAATGTTTGTTTGTTTGTTTGTTTTTTTTTCTATTGTTTAATTAATTAATTTAAACACTTTTAAATTATTATTTTAGTGCAATTAGATGGATTTAATGCTTACTATAATGACACTTGTTTTAAAATTCATCATATGTTCTAATACGGAATATTGCAATGAAAAAACGATTTTTTTTGTACGGGAGGCTATTACCCTCAATAGAGAAAGGCTATAGGCAATCTATACTATGAACGATAAAATGAAACAACAAAGCATTATAAACCCTAAATAAAAATTTTAAATCCCTGAAAAATGTAGACACGCTTGAGGTGTTTTGGCTGCCTATAACATATTTCATATTAAACGAAATTTATAATAATGATTCTCAAGTATTGAGAAGACAAAAATATATGTAAAAAATTCTTGATAAAAGGAATATAGTTTTTAAATTTTGATTAAATCAACAAAAAATATATTATTCCTTTCGCTTCGTGTTAAATTGTTTATCATAAACACAAAAATTATATAAAAACCTTTTGCATGCCTTTAAATTAAGAGAAAATAAATTTGTAGTAATTTGCCACAGAAAGACACTTAAATTTTATATTAAAAATGACACAACACCAATAAATTCAATAAACTTCTAAATACGTAAATAGATAGATTAAACCAGTGGAAAATTCAAATTTATTTGTTAACTTTACTGTCAGATTAACTTCATTAAAGTATTACAAAGATAAAAAATTTTTTATTTTGAACACTAAAATAACAAAAATTTCACAACAAGAAAAAAATTACAATGTAAAAAGTTAAGAAGACAAAAATAAATAAGTTCCAACTCCAACTCTATTTATCATAAGAACTGAGATGTAACCGTTATAGCTTATGAATTTTAAGATTGCTTTAATCACCTGTTTGCTATCAATGACTTTTATCTCACAGATCTTTATGTAATTAGTTCAGGTGTTCTAAGATGCAATATTGAAACAGTGAAATCATCAGAAAAATAGAAAAGAATAAAATTATTAAATGACAAGTAATGAAGTTAATTGAAATCATTTGCATGAAGGACGTGCATGAAGCTTTTTAATTATTTTTAAGTAAAAAATAAATAAAAAATTTATTTTTACATATTTAATTGTGAAAATTTCTTAACTACTCTAATGTGAGGTATTATTAAAAAATTTTTCTGATAAAAATTGTTATAAAAATACATTAAGCGTGTATACTCAAATTAATTCAAGATTATTTTCAGCCAAGATTAGATTGAAAGATGACTTTGGTATAAGCAATCCGCAATAAAAAAAACATCTAAAAATATAAATTTGGGGTCATGTAATTCACTCTTTTTGCAAACTCTCATGGTTGCTTAGGTTAAAAACCAGAGATTTTTTTTCAATTTAGTTTTAGACTGAAAATATTTCTAAATCAATTATTTCTTCCATGATTTTGTTCTCATAAATGTCACTTAAATCATTGAAAGTAGTCTAATTATTATTTTGCATTATTCTCCAAAATTCATGGAAAAAAATTATGAATAAGTATTAAAGTTCTTTTTTATTTTTTGTTGAATTTTTCAACGGAGTTTTTGGGCCCAAAGAATACTTTTTACGGGGCTTTCCAACACATTCTAGCAAGATTATGGGGAGCGTAAGGTTTTAAAACTTTTTTTTTTGAATTTCTTTTTTAATTTTTTTCTAAATATCCAATATGTCGAAATTATTGTGTCAAAATTTCAGGTGAATCGGAATTAAATTGACAAAGATAAAGCGTTTCAAATGACCGCTCCTCATATAAAGCTACTCGTATAAAAAATATTTAATCGATTTACCCACAAAGAATTTTTTTTTGAATTTTTTTTAAATTTTTTTCTGAATGTCCAACATGTCGAAAATATTGTGTCAAAAATTTATGTACATCGGAGTAAAAGTAACAAAGATAAAGCGTTTCAAATGACCACTCCTCATATAAAAAACCTCGTATAAAAAACTTTAAATGGATTTTCCCACAAACAACATTTTTTGATCCCGTGAACATCATAACTAAAAAATCTACTAAACCGATCCATTTGAAATTTTGTACACTTTTTCTACATATAAATCACCATGTAACCAGAAAGACTTTGTTTTTAACAATTTTTTTCCATTTTACATATAATAACAAATACACAGAAATTTTGGGGTGAAAACCGCATTTTTCCCTTCAAAATACTGCCAAATATCAAAAAATTGAATTAAAAGAAAACTGTCACCTATAAAACGCAATTTGATTTTTTTGTTTCAGATGATCTGGTGACCACTTATGATGTTCACGGCAAGACTACTTTTTTTGAAGGCTCCCCAGGAAATTCGCTTGCACAGCTTAATTTATTAATAATTAAAAAAAAAAAAATATCATAAAAGTTGCTTAAGGTGTTGTGTCGTTTACAAAATAAATAAATCCACATGATTCCTATTACATAAAAAAAAAAAATCATGAAAGTATGCCTTTTTGTTGCCTTTAAAACCTTACCCTCCCCTTATGCTAAACAAACTTCTAAAAATCATTGAAAGTAAGCAAATTTATTTTTTATCTTCGATCAATTTTTTAAATAAATTTTCAGATTCTAAAAATACTTCTAAAATGATTTACAAGCTTCTTCTTGTTTCCTTTTGTGCTAATAAAAGTTCCTAAAATTATTGAAATTAGTCAAATTATTATTTTGAATTTTTCTATAATAATCGCGGAAAAAAGCTCAAGGCCAAGAACTAAAATTTTCATTTTATTCTTGTTGATTTTTGCAACTGAGTTTTCGGGTGTTAAAAAATTTTTTAAGTCGATCTTCAAACTGGTTTTTGTACACTTGTGTTCAAAATAGTCCTTAAAATTATTAATAATAGCCTAACTATCAGTTTAAATTTTTTACCAAAGCTGTTGGAAAAATATTAGGTCGTCTTGTAGTTTACAGTTTTGCCTACTTTGACAGCTTGGTATTTGAAAGTGCCTTAATATTTTCCTATGCTGTTTTTTTTGCTAAGAAGCTACACATATTGCCGGTAAAAGGAAATTATCCTAATATTTTCCTATGCTGTTTTTTTTGCTAAGAAGCTACACATATTGCCGGTAAAAGGAAATTATCCTAAGCTCTAAAAAATATTATTAACTTTTTTAGAAAACTGTTGTTTTTGATAATGGATTAGTCGGAAATTCATACTGTGATGCAGTATGATGCTAGAACTTAAAAAAAAAACAGCCTAATTTGGTCAACAGATCAACTCCTATCTTACTGCAAGATAACTCCAGACCACACACTGCGCAAATGACCATGGCAAAACAACAGGAATTGAAGTTGGAACTTCTTCATCATCCTCCATACTCGCCAAATCTAGCTCCCACAGACTACAACCTCTTCCGTAATTTGGACAACTTCTTGGTAGGAAAAAATTTCAATTCCGATAATGCAGTGAAAAGCAAAAACAACCTGCCGCTTAAATGGCAACAATGTGTTGACAATTTGGGCTCATACTTTAATGAGTAAAATCGTTTCTTGTGTTTATAAATTATTTATCAGCAAACTTTGCCTATTTTTCTACAGATTTCATACCTGACGATCCGATATTACGTGAAAGTAGAAATTCTAACAGAATAAAATTTTTTATACTGGGTTGAATCAGGCTTGCCCTAAATTATATCTGGCTTAGATATATGAAACCAAATATAAGGCCAAAATCCTTAATGTAACGTTACGATATATCTGTGGCGAAAATGCAAGCCGACTCACTCAGTTAAGGCTCTATTTACGTGACTACGTGAAAAATTCAAAGTCTGTAAATGTTGTTTTTCTCATTTCAAATTTTGAAACAAAATGCTCATTTAGCAAAAGCTAATACGATTGAAATTCCTTGGGGAAAAATTAATAACATTTAGCATTATTTATAACGCAGCATGGCATAGCAATTACTTAAAAGGAAGTTATTGCTAATCAGGAGGATCAGCCTTCAAAAGGATGGTTTCAAAGTATTGAGTCCTCAAATTTTAGTAGACAAACAATACAGAAAATAAATTAACTATGGTTATAAATTAAGTTAGTCAAGTCTAAAATTTATCGAATTAGATTAATTTTTACCCAAGCGGTTTTTTATAATTTTTAGCTAGCAGTAGGTTAATTTTTTAAAAACAGAATTTTCAAAGGGGAAACTTTGTCCTTCAATTATATTTTATCATATGAATATTTTTGTAAAAAACTGAATATGGTGGTTCTGGAGTGACAAATTGCTAACTCCAGAAAAATGCCAATTAGATATTATAAATTTTTTATCAAACACAATAATATGAATGCTATTACACTTTACATATCTGCGAAATTTAAGTTAAATGTGTGTTATATATGAGTGTGATATATAACACGACTTACACTTAAAATACATAATTATTAGTTAAATAAAAAGCATACAAAAACAGTTTGGGATAACAAAAAGTTAAAAGAATATTAGTATTTTTCAAATGACAAAGTTTGTTGACATTTATATAAAAAAAACGCGTAAATTCTCATAGAAATGTCTACATTTAAAGAGGTCGACTTTATTATCGCACAAAACAAAATAAATATAATTAAAAAAAACAAAAAATTGAAAACCATTTGATTACACGAAATTAATTAATTTTTTGTTAGTATTAATTCAATTGAAAAACAAAAAACTAATAACACCTGAATATGTAAAGATCTTAAACAAATAATAAAAAAATTACTTTACTTTATAATTATACTAAAAGCCAACCCAAAAAATTTCATTTAAAATATATACAGAATTTATTTAAGTTATTCTTCAATTTACATGTACAATATATGAAACACATACAGTTATAATAAAAATTATATTTAAGGCAGGGTAACCTAAGATATTTTAGTTAAAGTAATTCTTATTTTGTTAAAACTACATTAAAAATGTGGAAAAGTTGTATGAAAATATTATTTTTAATTAGTTGCATTAAAGTAATAGTGTGTGTGTATTGGGAAAATAAACCTGCACGAGTAATTCAAAAAAATCCTCCGCAAAATTTTAACAATTTAATTGTGCAATACATAAACGAAATACAAACAAACTTTCAAAAAACATTTAATAGTACAAAGGCTATTTTTAAAAATAGGGCAAATACTTATTTTATGGCTTTAGAAGTCTTAAAAATGTGGAATAAAAGTGTAAACCCTGATTATTACAAAAGCTTATATGTAGATTTACAGTCAGAGATTAAAGCAAAAATTGATGCTATGACAAAGATCAAAGAAAAATTTTGTTCAAGTTTTGATGTTATGCTTGATAATATATATGAAACTATTATAAAAATTAGTAATTCAACTATTTCAAATATAAGCCAACAATTTATTCAGTTAGATATTTTAATAAGTAATAAAGAAAAATTCATTGAAAAGACCAATAACATTATGGAAAATTGTTGGCGGGAATTAAATTTCGAGTCTGTCTTAAGAAACACAAATAAAACTTTAAATGAAAAAATTACGGAGTATAAAACAGCTGTGGCTAGATTATATCATCTTAATGAAACTAAACTCACAATAGAAATTCAAAACAAATGGGAGGACTTAGAGGATTTTGAAAAGCATTATCGAAAAACGGGTGAAATTTTTAAAAATAAAACTATAGAATTGGAAAAACAATGTAAAATGTGTTTATCGAAGAATTATAATAAAACTAATACTGAATTATTTAAAGAGATTGAAAAACAATAATGAAAATAAATTTTAAAATATGAAATTTTGAAAAATATGAATATTTAAATTTTTATTTCATGTAAAAAAAATTAATATATAATTTGTTTATTTATTAAAAGGATTATTGAAAATATATCCCTATCACTAAGTATTCATTCTTTGATTAAATAAATAAATATGTAATATAAAACAAAAAAAAAGGTTTTTTTATGTTCAAAATTTTTATGCTGTCTTTGTAGGAATATTTAAACTGAATGATCCCAGTGGGAAATTATTTCCAACAAGTTTAAACTTCGAGCACAATCCGAGCGCTCGTATTGATCTCCTTTTGAACATGAGTATTAACATGCCCTTATTGGTACGTGCTGTCTACTGTTAAGTCTAAAAGTTCTTTTGATGAAATCGTCGCTTTTATTTATAGTGATCTATTTCAAGTGTGCATACAGTAGCGTAACTAATACTTCTGAGGCCCGTGGCAAATTCTTCAGATGGGGCCCTCCTGCAATGTATAGAAGCTCAAACAAACCGTATGCAGTTTTTTTCCAGTAAAACAGGAAAATACGTATAAGACGATATTGTAAAAAGTGTATTAGATTAAGATCACAGTTTTATTTTTAGTCACAATTTTAATTTATTAAAATTCCTTTTTACGGGCTTTCTGTTCCGCAAGAGTGTTAATGGCATCATCAAAATTCAAATTTCTGGCCATGGAATGCTCAATTGATAAAATAGCTAAATTGCGTAATCTTACGTGTCCCATAGAATTCCTTAAATGATTTTTTATTAATTTTAATTTTGAAAATGATCGCTTGGTACTAGTCGTAGTTATAGGAATAGTTACAAACAACAGATACGCAGTGCACATTTCAGGGAAACTTGAGGACATAAAATGATTTTTTATGATTAATATATCGGCAAGTTGTCTTATAGAAGATGACTTTCCTTTTTTGTGTCTACAATTGGAACGAAAACTGAGAATCTCTTTAGCAAATGATACAGATATGTCTTTCTTATGTAGATCAACAGAATGTAATGCTTTTTCCAATAAATCAGCGTCATTTAAATTTTTCAAAGTCGCAGGCTGCAAAACACTGAAATTCGAAACAAT
This sequence comes from Acrocera orbiculus, assembly GCA_947359355.1. Classification (NCBI taxonomy): domain Eukaryota; kingdom Metazoa; phylum Arthropoda; class Insecta; order Diptera; family Acroceridae; genus Acrocera; species Acrocera orbiculus. Next base: position 9,331,445 of record OX375758.1, read on the forward strand.
TCCATTCATTCAAAGAAAACGCGCTTTCAATTGATTAATGATGATGTCTAATACGGTCTAATATGATAGAATACGGTCACTTTGAAAAAGCTCTCAGGATCCAGAAGACGCTCATCCTCGAAATTTTCATCAAAATGACGCTTCACCTTCCTATGACGAGTTTTAAAAAATTTAAATTCTTTTAACACTAAAAACAACTGCTGACTTGAAATAGAACACTTTAAATGAAACCAAAGACTTCAAAAAAACATAGACATTGCACTTTAGCACATAACTGGCAGACAACAGACGGGACACGTGTAAATTCATATATGGGCATGTAATACTCATATGAGCATTCATGTGCAAAAGGAACTCAATTCGAACACTCGGATTGTGCTCCACATTAATATGGTGACGGAGCGCTCGAATTTCGCTAGGAATTAATGCGCATTGAAAATTTCCCGCTGGGTATATATGTATATATATAAAACAGGGAAGTAGCCGAAAAACTACCACACTCTGTCTGTCCATGTATATACTCCTCAGTAGACGACTTCAATTAAAATGTAGAGGAGGATGTACTTCAGCACATATGTCTATATCAGGTCGAATAATCTATGGTAAGAAACATGCTCCGTAATTTTTGTGGTTTGGAAACTTAAGGTAATTTTACTAAATTTTGCTCATGGCCCTCTTCGGCAAGGGGCCCTTTCGGTTGGGGGCCCGTGGCATTTTGCCCGCTATGCCACCCTATTGTTACGCCACTGTGTGCATACGTTAGTTTTCAATGTTTGAAGAATTAAAATTTTTACAAAGTGTATTTTATAAAATTTTTCTTATCAATATGTAAGGGTAAGTACAAATTTTTTTATTAAAGTTATTAAATAAATTTTAAATACTTGTATAAGACTATATTATAGAAGCAAATATGATACCAAAAAAAACAAAACATTTTAAAGAATTTATCTTAACTTGTTGACTTATAAAATTATTGTTATAAACTGTTTAAATTAAAATAAAATTAAAACACTAATAAATTACAATAACGAAATTGTTTCTTTGTTTTTTATGCTTTTATTTTCATCAGATAAACTGAACTCCACAAAAAGTAGCGATGTCTGTTCAATTGATACTTTTAGATTTAATATAACCTTGGCCATTGCGCAAGGAGAAAAAAAAAACAATAAGAATAATACATAAACATATTTTTAAAAAATATTAAAATGGAAATTGAAAAAAAAATTAACGCCTTTAAAGCGCCTCTCTACAATGAACTATACAATGTTCATTGCAAGTGAGTTAACAGTTAAGTGTCACTCGGTGCTGATTTTAAAGCACCCGACAAAGTGTTTTCGAGCGCTCGATTGTTGCCGAATCAAATATTAAGGAAAATCTTCAAATTTAACAAAGCTTGAAAAGTTTATTAAGAGCCTTTTCGTTCTTCTAACCGGTTACCCTGTTTTTCGTTGTCATATCCATATATATATATATATATATGATTTTAAGCGTCTAAATGGCGGTTACTTGGTCAAAATTTAATAATTTTAATAAAAATAAAGTAAATAATAAAAATTTACGTCTCTGTTTCAACATTTTCATAGGATTTTGACTTACTAATGACACCTAATGTCATTAATACCGGCCTTCTGTAAAAAGCTAATTGCAACTATGAAGCGTATCAGCATCATATATTTTTCCCAGTCATTGCGTTGAAGCACTTAGTTTTATTTTTCATACAAAATTTAATATTAGTTCTTTTATAAATTAATCTCGATTACAAAAAAACGTTAAAAACACCAAAACCTTTGAAAATAGTCAAATCAATTTTTGAAGAATTTTTCAATTTTAATTTTTGGACTTTGCGAATATTTCTAATTGGATTTTCAAACTATTTCTTACATGACTGATATTATGAACACTGACAATATTCAAATTATGAATTTAAATATTCTTCCAAAATTCTGCAAAAAAATAATCAAACCCAGCGATATTTTCGATTTTTGGTAGATTTTTGAGTTTTATTTTTTGGTTCTAAAAATACTGCTTACACTCCTACTGCTAAGATTAATGTGGTTAAGGTTGTTTAAGCCCTTAAAAATGGTCAAATTAATTTACTAATTCTTGACGACTACTGTAATTTGAGTTTTGGCCCAAAATTGATTTTTTAACTATTTCTTATATCCTTTCTAAGCAGACATTATATTGGAATACATGGAAAGAAATGTTGTAAATACTAATAATCACCTATATACGGGGGATATTTAGGCACTTTTTGTGCATTTACAGGTTGTCCAGCAAAATAAAATTTAGATCCTACATTATTATTAAATTATTACTTGTTTTAATTTAGTCTTTATGTTATTTCATTTATTGGTGTAAACTTTTTTAAGCTCTTTTTTAGCACAATTATACAATTCAATTTTTAATTTTATGACGTTTATATTGACATTTACTTTTTTTTCTCTACGGGAGCTTTTAAGGTATGTTTAAAGCTAGTTTAGAAAGGATATTAGTTCCAAAAACACATTTAAAAGTATCAAAATCCCCTGCGAAAATATGCAAGAAAACTACACGAAATTTACATATGTAGTAAATAAAATTGTTTCAAGGATTATGTATTAAGTGAGTAAATACATATATTCATTTAGCAAATCCCTGTAAAATGTATTCTTGGACATTCTTTTATTTGAAGGTTTCTCTTTAAATTCTTAAACAATTTAAAAAAATATAAGAAAACCTAAATGAGTTTTGGTATAAAAAATTTTTATAATTTGTCAAACGCAACAAATGATTTCTTAACAAAAAAAATTAGTCGTTTATGGACTAGTTTTCTATACAAAAATATTAACAAAATGGACTTAAAGGGTGTATGCGTTCGGTGTAAGTGGCCTATGTAAAAAAATTATATTTTTTTCCTTATATTTCTATCTAATATTTTGTTTTCTTTCTTTTTGTTTGTATTCCGCTTTTATTTTGAATTCTTTTTTTTTATTGTTAATTTTATTTTAAAGAAAAAAACATTTTATATCATAATTTAATTGAGTTTTTGTTTTATTTGAGATTTTTTACATAGCCCAGTTGTAGAATATGTAGACAAAGGAGCTAAGCATTTTTAATCTAAATTCATTTTTTTTTTTTTTCTACACTATCTCCAACATAAAAATTTAAGACTCTTGAGTATTGAGTAATTACTCTCCTGTCTATCATTTTAATACATTACCACACTATCAACATTTGATAAGACAATATCTGTATATTAAAGGGATACAGATCCTAATAAATATACATACAGTCAAGTAATTATCATTTTAATCCCTTAATGCACAATGTTATTTTGAAAAAAAATCAAATTTTTTCAAGTAAAAAAACACAACATTGTCTTAATTAGGGAAAAAAAAAATTAGAAAATAATCAAAAAATTTATTTGAACACTTTAACGACCGGGAACACCAATTGACGTCATATATGAAATAATCATATTGTGATATGTAATCCGATATTTTAACAAATATGCAGCATCGTATTTAATAATTTAATTTAATTCTTTACATAATTTCGTATTTTGTGAAAATTGAAGCTTTTTAGTTCAGTTCATTATAAACCATCATGCGTGATTTGCAATAAAATATGTTTATTTGTAGTGGAGCTATCAAAAACTTTGAATTAAATTTTTCTTATTAGAAAAACTAAAATTATAACATTAATTATAATTATACTATTTGGCTGTTTGTTTTATACTTTGAATTTAAATACCGATAAAAAGGGATAACAAAGATGAAAATATATTTTTAGAAGACGACAATTGTTCAACTGTTTTAGTAGATATTTCTTAGGGTTAATGTTTTTTTCCCACATTTTATAAAAATGACCCCGAGTCGAATTAATTGATGATGATTTCATATTGAATATACTGAAAAGTGTTGAATCGTGACTTATCTAAACCTTTCAGTACGACATTTTAATATAAGATTATGTATAAAAGATTATACTGATTTTAGTATAAAGTAGTAAGATAAACACTGTGAAATCATCATCAAATATTTTGACTAGAGAGGTCACAGGTTCATAGCAAAATCTCCCTGTTCGATAAAGTTTTAATTTTAACACATTAAAGGCGGGGGATCTTGACGAAAGTACGCTAGGTAACGCGGTGACCACCCTACTCGTTTTTCGTCCTAAAGCGGACGATATTTTTGACTCTGCTTAAAAGCAGAAGTCGAAATACATCGAAGTAGTCCCGTCTTTAAGCAGCAGTCGAGAAAAATCGTAGTACTACGACTCCCGCTTTTAATGGGTTACAACACCACTCGAATTATCTCGATTTTGTACAGTTTATCTAATTTATCGGACTCGAATTAACTTGAGTGTGTGTACAAATTAAAGGGGTTAAATAACAAAACTTTATCATTCCATTTCTCAGTAAAAAAATTCAATTATAATAATAATAACTGAAAATAATTTATATTTGGTCATCTCTTGAAATTGTCTTTAGATAATTTCTTATTATCTTAAGTGACTTTTATTTATTTATTAATTATTTTTATTCTAATTTAAATTAATGATAAATAAATTATATCACAATACCTGTATAATTTTTATTAATACATTAAGTATGTCAATTTTAGAATTTCTCTGTTGAATATCTGACATTTTTTGTGTTCTTTTTTTTCAAAAAAAAATTTTATTTTTTAATTCACACATCATACTCGTTCATTGACCGAATTGCAAATTTCACTTCATGTACAATCATTATTTTGTGCTGTAATTTTGTTTTGGGTGCCATCATCTTAATTGTACTCGTCATATATACATATAACTATGCTAATTTTAGGCATAGTCACATGAAGCTAAAATTATAAAATACTGCAAAAAAAAAGAAAAACAAAAACAGAGGAATTAATATGTGAATATATAATAACAATTTTAAGTATTTAAAAGTTTTTTGTCAAGAATTTAAATATTTTACTAATTTGTCATAAATTGAATATTATGTCTTTAGATGAAAAATAGTTTACGGTGTTTACATTAACAGTCACATAATTTATTTCAATATTGAAATTTAGTAATTTAATATTTAACTGTTAATAAAGGATTTTTGTTTTTATTTGTTTTTTTTTTCTATCTAATTTTGTATTGTTTATATAGAATTTAAAAACTTTATTTAATCAAAATTGAAGATGCTTACCTTACCTCATAGTAATATAAATGGATTTGTCTCTATATTTATAATAAAACACAAACAAAAAAACTAATGGAAAAGATATATATATATATATATATATATAATATATATTTTAATGGAAACTTTAAATTAAAATACAACACAAAACTCGTGATCAGAGCAACAGCTAAAACACTTTTAAATTTTTTATTTTAATTCTAGAATTGAATTAGTTCCGCAAAATCTTTCATGCTGTATTAAAAATTTTGGGCTTATTTTGGGGGCTAATGTTTAAAATTAAAAGTATATATCAAAATCAAAAACAAAGAGAAAACCTTTCAAAGAAGTAATTACATGTTTTATTTTATTTCATTTTTATTGTAATTACAGCAAAATTAAGAAACTGTTTAAAAAACGAAAAACGTATAAATGCGTAGTGAAGAAAAGAAATACTAACTGTACAATGTCCAATTTAACAGTTTGAAATTAACCTTCTAAGTAAGTAAATGTTATATTAAAATATCTAGCGCCCTTTTGTCTTCAATTGTGTTTTTATTTTGTTTTTTTTTTTGTTTTTTGTTTTTGACACAAAAGAAAAACTAAAAATAAAATTAGAGCAAAGCTCAAATTTTCTGTACATTTATGAGCTTTGGTTTTGATTTGTTTAATTACAAAAATCGTGTGGCAAAGTGAACATGAAAGGTAGTCAACAGTACACGATTAACTGTTAGTGATTTAATTTTGTTGTTGTTGTAGTATGTGGTTTATTCAATTAATTTCGTGTTAATGTCATATAATTGTAAAGATAACATTACATTTATCTGACAGATATAGTTATTATATTTTAAATTATTTTAAAAATTATTATATTCAATTATGTTAAATTGTAAGCAATTGTTGCCTGTTAGTTTATTATTTTTTTGGTGTTGATCATATAATTTACAGATAATAGTTTTAATATGTTTTAATTTGTTATTTAGGCAATGAATTTATAGAATTGTGTACTGTTATTTTATTTCACATATTTGGAATAGTTATAAAAGTAAAAATATTGTCATAGTGATTTTATAAAATTAAATATAAGAAACTTTAAATTAAGGGGGTCATGTGATTTAGATGCTTAAATATTGGGTGTTTTTTCGAACGCCATAAAAAAGAATCAATAAATATTTTAAGCAAAAATTTTTTTTGTTTTGTTGTTTATTGATGTATTAAAAATATAAAAAATTAATAATATCTATTAAAAGAAAAAAAATCAAAATTGAAAATACTACAGGCTGGCAAAAGGTTGTGTCCTGGTGTGCACTATTACAGCCTTTCCAGTAATCTGAAGAAAAAAATCTTGAGATATGAAGAAGAGATTGAAGAATGTATAGCCGTGGTTCTCAACTTTTTTTTTGTTGCGGCACACTTTTAACAATTTCAAAATTTGGCGGCACACAAAGAATGTTTTTGAGCAAGAAGTATTTTTACTTGTACCAGGTGTGGGCTCATTAACTTGATCGCTAACGTTATCATTATCACTATAATCATTGTCATGCTTTCTTCTTTTTAACCATTTATCCATTTTTAGAAGGTTTTGTTAAAATAAAAATAATATTGTCGAAACATTATTAAAAAAAGGCGAATCAAATATTACCTTTAAATACGATTTATTCAAGTTTGAGAATACAATACTGCAAAACTAATATGTTTACATAATTTTTGAATTGACACTGCAAGCAAATAAATTAATATTAAACTGAATCACATACATTTGCCAATTTTAACGAAAGAAAATGTGCAGTAACTACTACGCAACGCGTTGGGAATCTCCTAGTGACTAGTGACAAGTGTGAGCTGGTTTGAAGCATAAAAATCAGTTTATGGTTCTAAGCCCAGGATTATAGTGAAACCAGCACTAAGAAAGAACGCGTTGCAAAACAAATAATGAAATATTGTAATATTAAATTTTTTTATGGATTATGGATTTTTTATCTATTCCTTTTAAAGGATTTTTATTTTGAAATCATATTATTTAATAATATTAACATTATTATATATCTAATATTTGGCAGTTCATTTTTAGAATTTCGTGGCACACAAAAGTTCCGCGGCAAAGTGGTTGAGAATCACTAAAGTATATAGTTATGGCACTACGAAGAGCTTTATAAAGAATCTCTGTGCCAAATTTCAAGTGAATCGGTTGAGTAAATTTTGGGATATCATGAACAATGTTCCTAAAAAATTAGTTTCGAGAAAAATGCGTTTAAAGTTTTAAAGACTGAGCTGAACCAATTACTAAATGTGTCACAAAATGGGCTGTAACTCCGAAGATAGTTAGAATTTCAAAAAATCCTTTTGATAACATTTTCGTAAACAGTTGATCTATGAAAATATGAAAACAACAAAAAATTGATTTCTCGGAATTTCTAAACCAGAAGACCCCCTTAAATATCAAATAAAAAAGTTTAAAGATTAATTACTATCTCAATTAATAAATAAATATACTAAATTTTAGTTATATGTAAATAAAAAAGTAGTAATAGCCAAGTTAGTTTTTTGCTTATATAAATTAAATGTCGCAAGGGTATTTTTCATATTCATATCTTTAAGGTAGTAAATTTTCTATTTCTCGACACACGAGAGTGATTGAGTTAATTTTCACGTAATATAAATATAGTGAAAAGAAAAATTTTTCAAAAAAGAAAATATTTTTTAACACGTTGTGAACGGCGTAGTTTTTTCTTTTTCGCTTCATCCGGCGGCAGTGAAAATCGTACTTTGTTTTATCTGGTGGCGCCTTGAACAAAATGTTATTTAGCAAAAAATTAAAATTTGATTTTAATAAAAAAATACTCGTATATAAAGTTTTCTTTATTCTAACAAAATTCTAGCCGATGTGAGCCACCACCGGTGGTATACACGCCGTCTTCATCGTGTTAAAGTAAAATATATATATTTTTCACTTCAAAATTTCGACGGAGATATTAATTTATTTGTTAAAGAATTAATTTGAATAATTATTTAACGTTGTAGAATTTAGAGATTATTTACCTCCTTGACATATTATTATTTTGAACTTAATTAGAATGTTGCTAATTTAAAAAACAGTCTACATTTTTTAATTAATTGAAGAAAATTATTAAATCTTATGAAAATAAAATCAAATAATTATTAAAAATTAGATGAAAATGTTACAAACCAAAAAAGGAGCTCATTATTAAAGTGTTTATTCAAAAAATAATAATTAAAAAGTATATAAATGTTAAAAATTTGACAATGACATAAAAATAAAATTGAAAGAGTTCCACAATTTCCGTAGTTTAATTTCATTATAGCAAAAAAGAAAACTATTTGCTAAAAATAACAGTTATCCTTTTAGTAAAAGATAAAAAAAAATTTAAAATAAATGGACACTCCTAAGACTGCTGTGAAAAAATTTGCAAAAAATGCAGTAAGGCTTCCATTATACATAAGTAAGAGTATTTACCACAAGTACGTATATAAGGGAGGGTTCTGAGAGTTTAAACCTTTCCCATTGTAAAAAAAGCTATACATTTTAGTTAGAAATTTAATTACACTGAATAAAATAATGCGAGTGTGTGCATCTCGAACAAATTTAAACCTGCACTCGTAAAACGCAACGGTCAAACATATAATGTCGCTTACGGCGACACACGACTGCAAAGGGTTAACTAGTGTTGTAAGCTAAGTAAACTTTAACGTGTACTATTCAAAAATATTACTCATTATCCGTGGGCACCAATTTCGCTGACATGTGTCAGTTTAACTTATGAAAAAAAATTTGTTAATACTTTAAAAATAAAATTCATAGTACTAAATGAAAATGCCAAACGGCTTAATAGAACTGCCCCCCCCCCCCCCCCCCCCTTAACAGTCATACCAGTTGATTTACCAGTTTCAGACTGTAATTTTAGCCTTTTTAGTTTAATTTAGTGGTTGATTTGAGCTGTTTAGAAGTCATTCGTTAAGCTAAGTGCATAAAAGTTAAATATTTCAAGAAAATAATTCCATCTAATGATGGAATTTTTTTTATCGAAAATTGCAGTCTTCAATTTAAATGAGCACCAAAATTTTTTAATTTAAAAAAAAATGTTAAGCAAATGTTAATTTTGCGGTAGAGTATCTGAATTTGTATTTACATAGCTTAAGACTATATAAAAATTATTTTAAAGATTCCAATCAGTTGCCGGAGTGTCACTTAAAGAAAAAATGTAGTTGGAGCTCAGTTAAGCACTCAAAATGCCTGTAGCAAAGCATGTGCTTAGTGGAAAAAGTTTTGAAGGGATTTAAGGTAAGTGTATAAATTTTGCATTTAATTTGTTTGTTTAAAATTTTTTTAAAGAATTATACTAAGGAAAAATGTGTGCCTCTATCAGGCAAGAGGATAATAGAAGTGATGTTAATGGTTTGCAAAAGAAAAAAGGTTTAGCGGAACTAGAAAGAAGTGCTGTCTCCCTTATGACACCAAAAAATATAAAGGAAGAGATTTCTGTTTTGCAGTTAGATGTAAGTAAATATAGTCTTTTTTTTTAAATTTTCAATTTTTCATACAGTCTGACATTGACTATGATCAATTTGTTCTTAAAGCGACTGATGGCAACTTAGAGGAAACTCCATTACATCGAGCGGTAGGTCCTGCTGCAAAATAACGGATAGGAAAGAAGAAAGTGATGAATTAAAAGAAGTCATTTTTCTGGGGGAAACCAGCAACAACACAATGTGCAAAATTTTGCTTGTTTTGACTCTTTGTTATTCGACTAATTAACTTAAACACTTTTTAAGTATTATTTCAGGGTAATTAGATGATTCAATGTTCAGTTTTATGATACTTAATTTGACATTTCCATTATAAGTTCTAATACAGAGTATTGCCAATGAAGAAGCTTTTTTTTCTATAGAGGAGGCTAATAAAGTGTATAAGAGTCAATGGAGAAAAGCTATTCTTTATTGATAAATGATTTTGTTAAATAAAAATTACACAACCATAAATTAGTGTAACTTTTTGTTAAAAACTTTTTTGACCAAATCTGTTATTTCATTTTTTAATTTGGTTTTATACATTATTTTAGTTCTTACAAAAAGCTAAAAAAAATTTTTGTAAAGCATTTGTAAACCTTTTGTTTTTATTAAGTTTCTACACTTTAATCTAGAAAATAACTACGCAAAAATATTTTAAATTTCATTGTCATTGCTTTGAAGGCTTACATTACGAGCCTTAAAAGATCTTTTGAGATAAATTCTTACATTTAATAAGACGAAAAAAGAAATTTGTTTGAACAGCTGCTACCATTTAATATGTATAAGACACTTGGAAAATATTTTTTAATTGACTACGTTTAATTTTGCTTACATCAAATCCTATAGGCCATAATTTTTGTAAGTGTTAAAAAAACTAACTGGAACGAAAAACAATTTGCAGTTCTTTTTCTCTCTTATTTGGCTCGAACTTATTTCTAATTTTTCTTTGCTTTTTTTAGGCAATTCCTCAATTTTATTCATCCTAAGAAATATTTTAAAATTTCATTTGATCATTTTTGAACAGATTTATGTTCTGTTATGTTTTTGCTAGAAATTACCTTCATAAGAAAAGTATTTGAGTTGAGTGAAAGCAAGGTCAGCTTCAAAGTCAGCAAATTAAGGAAAGGGAATTTGTATATTAGTTATTAAACCTTTTTAAGTAATAGAATCACTTTGTAAGATTATAACTTTTTTAGACTTACTTAGAAAAAGAGGTTTACACTTCTTTACACAGTTTGATATTTTTTATAAACGAACTAAAAATTTCAGAGAAGCTATAACGACTGCACACTTCTCACAAATATGGGTCTTAAGTATTGAAAAGATAAGTTAGAAAACAGCCTAATTTAGCAAGGATAAAGTCAGTGAAAGTATTAAGGAAAGGTCTACTTTTATGTTTTCATAATTAATTATGATACCAACAAATGGGCGTTTTTAAGCATTTTTTAGCACAGTTTAATCAACTCAGAAAAGTGTCCATAGTAAAATTGTTCAAGTTTTATTAGATTATTGCTTCTTTATTTTGGAATACACACATGCTTTTCTTCTAATTAAAAAGTAATAAAAGAAAACCAATTTTATCATCAATATGAGATTAATTAAAAATAAAAAATCCCATCCATTTTATTTGTGTTATTCATTTTGCATGCATTTTGTTTGTCAAGTTTGGGTTTTTACCATAATTGGCTGTTTAAAATACTGCTTCTAGGAAAATGATTTAATTCAAATAGAAAAATCTGCAGTAAAAAAAACCAAATATCCCAAATGCTTTAATAGTAAAGGCAAAGAGACGTTCAAATAAATGTATTCGAATTTTGCCAAAATTATATATTTATATATGTGACCAATCGGGTACTTTAACATGGTGAGAAAGTAGACCAGGGATGGCCAAATCATGACGTATCTGTCAAGCGTATTACAAGTGACACTTTATTGCGTTAAGTGGAGTATTCACTATAAATGTGAATCAATGATTTGGTTCTCTCATCCTATATAAAATATATGGAAACCAAGAATTTAGGGAAGATATCCAACATGTTGAATATTTTCTCTCTTATTCGTGCTTTCCATATACTTTAAATGGGAAATAAGAGCCGAATTATTGATTCGGAAATGTAGTGAATACCTCGCTTTGAGGTTTTCCATTGAGAGCTCTGAATATATTTAATTTGCAAACATATGAAAATCTCACTTTAAGTGACAACAGTTTCGGTTCAGAAGTCCAAAGTTATCTTCATCAAACGAGAATGTTACGACCGTTATGAAAGGATCACATTTTCGTAAAGAAAAAAAATTCTGACTATTGTAAAATATTGTTTAATTAAACTGGGAGTAAGCTAATTCAACTGCGTGATTACATTATTCATTATCCTCTCCTAAGCAAAGTATATTCCATCCTTATCACTATCAACCTAAGCCTTAGGTAAGAAGGTATAAAAGGTGTTCGAGTTATATGGCAGATGGCATGCGAAAGATTGGCAAACCATGAATTAAAAAATTTAGAATTAATTTTGATTTCCCTGCAGAGTTGATAAATCTCATTACCATCATTTGGCGATTTAAAAGAGTCAAGAAAAATAAGATGTTTCTTTTTTAACGCATTAAAAATTGTGAAAAAGTCATATTAGATAAAAAAAAAAATTTATGATAATGAAGTTTACTTTTTTATAAAAAAAGTACAAAAACGTTTGTTTTATTTTTTCGAAAGTAATATTTTAATGATATTTAAACCAAAAATTTACTTTTTGACTGGAAAGAATTTAACAGTTTTTTTTCCTAATTACGTATTAAAAAATATTTCAACTCTTACAAATACGACTTAAAAAATTATCTAAGAAAAAACAAATTTAATAAAACAGCTGCAAGCTTCCATGCTTTGTTAATTTTATTCTTGTAAACAATTAATTCTTGTATTTTAAAGTTTCATTGTCATTACCGAAAATTTGTATATAGTATAACAAGATTACATAAAGAAAACCTGGTGATAAATTTGTCTATTTTGAAATTAGAAATAGTTTAAACAGTTGTTTCCAATTGCTATTTATCGCAAAATTCAACCTTAATTCATTAATTTTTTAAGCTTTCAAAATTTTTAAGCGGATTTTTCTAACTACTTTTTCAAGGTCCGGTGTTCTCCATTTGAAAACTACATTACTGATTTACTTGGTACACAATTTCTACATATAAAATGCCTCCCCCCAACATTGAGTTTTAGAATTTTTTTTTTACATTAAGGAAGTTTTCCGGTTACAAAATGACGAAATTTTTCGTTAAAAATAGCATTCTTCACTTTAAATGAGCACCAAAAGTTTTCAAATGAAAAAAATAAATAATTAGAGAAGGTTGGGGGGAGGATTTGATAATACTTTGACTTAATTTTAAGGGTTTTTGATTTTAGGCTGAGATATAGTAAGCACCAAAAATCAGCCGTTTCCACAGACGTCCTCCCTTAAATAAATTAACTGTACCAAAGTTACAGTTAATTGAGTGTAAATTGTCTGTAAAAAATCATAGCTATACATATTTAAAATACAGTGTAATTAAGGATAGGCTACATGGTGTTTGACGGGAAAAAATTACTATTTCTAATGAAAAGTTCTTAGAGGAAAATCTTTAGGTAACTTCTACGAAACTTGCTTAAAAATTGGAAAAATTACGTGGTACTTTGTGTGATTCTTCAGCCATTAGGGAACGGCTTAATGAAAATGTTCTATAGCAAGTAAAAACCTTTATTTACTAAAATTATTCAAATAAATCGGTTCAATTAACAAAAATTTTTAAGAATTTTGGAAAAAAGTATTATTCCAAAGTAAATTTAACATTTTCGCAAGCGATAAAAACAAACAGGATTATGAAATTATAAAAATAAAGAGCTTAATCAGAAGATAATGAGAAAAGAATTTGATAGTCATGGAATATGCCAAGTTTTCCTTTTTCACAACAATAATACTACATCTTGCTGTGAGGTTTTGATCGAAAAAAATGGTTCCATCTCTTTAAAATCTTTCCAGAGGGGTAGTACTAAGAATATTATTAGTGGAGACGAGAACATTCTGTTTTAGAGCAGCCAGGATCATTCTGTTTTAGCTCCCGATAGACATATTACGATGAAAAACTTACTTCGAAATTTCTTGGCAGGGCCAGAACATCATTCGTATTAAGCTCCATATTTCTGATGCAGGCCATGTAATGAAGAAGAAGAAATCCTCTTCTCCTTGACGTTAAAGTCCTCCACCAAAGTAGAATAGCAATCGGTTTGATGTCTTCTCTATCTAATGACAGAAATTGCATATCAGACACATTAATTTTCTTAACTTGTAACTTATTTTTCTTTTGTATAAGTTGTACAGGTATACCTTGAATGGATTTATTTATGGTTTATTCCTCAAAATTGCGAACATTTTTGAATTGAATCACTGGCGTTGATAGAAATGGGATAAGGGGAAAAATTCCCCATCCCCTTTCATTAATATAACTTAAATGTTTATCAAAGAAAAAATCTAAGAAGGCTAAGGCTGCCTGCAGAGTGCAAAGTACTCCGTAGGCAGACTAAGAATGTTGAGTTAAGAATGTTGACTGAATTAAATACTATTTTGCTGTGCTTGTTATTACAATAATTGCTAAAATAAAAAATACATAAAACAATAATTGTAATCTTAAAAGCTGCTTGTTAAAAACTTCTTTCAAAGTTCAATGATACTTAAGACCCATGAATAACTATAAAAAAATAATTTTAAAATAATAACTTTCCTTTAATTATTAAAATTAGCAGTTTGCTCAGCTGTTTAGTATTAAAATTTAGATGGTACTTAATTATTTCAAAATTCAATCCTTCTATCTATTACTTTTTAAATTATTGTTGCAATAAATATGCTTAATTTAACTGACAGCCCATAAACTAACCTTATACGCTACTATTAAGAATGACATGTCTAACCAACACTTAACACGCCACACGTTCGTTATTAACCTTCATCATAATAACACTGGCAAATTATAGCAAATTATTTACCAAAAACTAACAATTAGAAGGACATAAATCAATGCTACTCGTAAACTCATATATCGTTATGGTAAGTTGGTTTTGTTATACAAAGTCCAACAAATGTAGCCGCTATGTCTGCACCCTTTGGCATCCCATGCAACACATGCCAATAGCTTAAAATCTTTTTAAAAAATTGTTTTTTTTTTTTTTGTTGGAAAATGTAAAAATTTGAAATGATTAATAGCAAGTAAAATTATCAGGCATTAGCAAGTTTTAGTTTATGTTGGCCTGTTCGCAACATAAATGCCCTCCATGGTAGAAGATTCATTTGATGCAACTAATTGAAATTCTTGTAGTAATTGCAGGGAGTGAGATATTGATCGCCTTTTTGGCATTTACTTTGATTTATTGACAAGTGATTGGTAGAATTAAGGTTTGTATTGTGTCAGAAATTTTTATGAATGTTTCTGGTGGTAATGAATTCATAATTAACGTTTCCTGTATTGTATTTGAAATAGTATATTACAAAAGATTCGTGTATTAACTAGTTTTTTAATTTGGAAACAGTTATTGAAAATATCTTTTGTAAGTTACAAAATTTGGACTAGTCAATTTAAAAAGTTATTTTGTTATTTTTATTCAATATTAAATTTTATTATTTTAATTTATTTTTATTAAGGTGGGCACCCACTTAGTACGTATATCTCAGAGGGTAACTTTTATGACGTTATAGACTCACGCTAAAGCTCCCCCTCATATGTGGATATTTCAGCTTGAAATTCATTTATACGTCATTTTGACGTCAAAAAAGTTACCCGCCCAGATATACGCACTAAGTGAGTGCCCAACTTTACATTTGTTTGGAGTTTAATTATGTTTTACGCTAATTTTTATTGCATACATCGGAGATGTTTTAGACAAAAAAAGTTTGTTTTAGTTTTTCCTTTGTTCTTGTACCAAAATAAAAAATAAAAATTTGATTTTGATGATAACAATCTTTCTTTCAGAATTTATGAACATAAAAACCAAAGTCGTATGTATTTTTAATCAAGGATTCACCCTTGATTTAAAAATTATATTAGCGAATTTGACAAATATTTGCAAAATATTCATTTTGCTTTTATTTGCTCTACTTTTATAATTAAATGGCATAAAATATTGTAGAATATAGTTAAAAAAAATTATTTTGCATAATTTCATAATTAATTGAAATTGAAATTTAAAACAGTCTAACAACCATTTTCTAATCGTAAGACATGAAATTATTTGTTTAATATAAACAATGGAAAATTTGAAAGAATTTATACATTTTGGCCAAATGCTGAAAAGTTAATCTGCACTAACAATAAACCTAATTTCGCTAGTTTCTTATTTTTCAAATTGCATTTTGCAATCACACAGTTTTAAAATTCTTTTAAAATTAATTAAAAAAACTATAAACCTTTTAGTTTTTTTACTTACTTTTTTAGTTAATGAATTATTATATCCCACTTTATGATCGAATTCTCCTTAGCTCAACATTTAGTCGTTAGTATATTTTGTCAACAATTTCTGCCTAAAAGTTTTAATATATTTTCATTACTTATTACATATTGATTTTCTGTTTGATAAAAATTCCATAATTTTGAAATAGTTTTGAAACATTTCAGTTCATACTAAGAAAATATAAAGAATTTCCCCTTTATTGGACATTCTAAAAGATATTTTACTAATTTTTCTGAATCGTCTAGCTTTATAGTATAGTTTAGTTATAATCTTAAACGTTTTTAATTACAATCTTATACTCATATAAAATATACGAAAAGGCCACTCATATTCATGAAATATTTACAATTTCTCAATTATTTATTTATATTTTTGTTATAAATTTATAAATTAACTAGATATTAAATATAATTTCACTAATAATTTTATATTTTGCATTTGATTAAAATTAAACAAATTGAATGTTTTTTATAACGTAAGCCAGGGATGGGCAAACTACAGCCCGCCGGAAGGTTTAATATGGCCCGCGGATAGATTTTTAATTTGCCAGTCTGACGGAAATTAAAAGAAATATGATTTATATATTATATGTGTACCTATCTCCTTTTCTACTTTGTTTAAATATTATTTTCTTTTTCTTTTTTTCAAAGGACTGATGATATTTTTACTTTCTTTATATTTGTGCTACAAAACATAAATCCACGGAAATAGCAAGCACAGACAGCTTTCAAGCTTGCAAAAATTGCATTTTGAGCTCGAACGCAGATTTCAAGATTTCAGTGCAATTCAAACAGAATTGGATATTTTTACCATGCCTTTCATCGTAAATTGTGAAGTAGTGAGGTCAGATTTGCAGCTTGAAGTAATTGAGTTCCCCTCTAACAATCATCTCATGCAGCTGTTTCTATAATAAATATGCCAAAGTTTTTTACAAACCATTATCGAAAGTAAGTTTCCCAAATTTAATATATCTCACGCCCAGAAAGTCAGTGCTGTTTGCTTCATCTTATATATATGTGAACAAGTTTTTTTCAACTATAAACCTTAGAAAGAATAATTTCAGAAGTATTGACAGATGAGCATTTAGCCTCGTTCCTTAAAATCAGTATATCTCACTTCGAACCTCAATATAAGGAACTTTTAAAAATGAAATCACATTAACATATTTAAATTGTAATACTTGTATATTGTTTTTAAAATTTTAGAAAAATTTATCTTGGCCCGGCAACTCATTATTTTTCAATTTTTGGCCCCCGACCGAAAAAGTTTGCCCATCCCTGTCGTAAGCCATTGAAGCAATTTCGGTTATTTTGAGCGAACATAAGTCATTTAAATAAAATAAAATCATTAAAATAAAATAAAATCATAGAATAAAATTAATTCCTGTTTTAAATATCATATCATATCAACATCATAATAAACTTTGGTTATACGATAACCAAAAAAAATTAAATACTTTGATTTCATAATTTATTAAATAACGTTTCTTAACAATCAAATAAAATAAATAAATTTATATATTTTGTATATATATATATATATATATATATATATATATATATATTATATTTTTATTTAAGTAATTATTAAAGGGTAAACGTTACAACAAAATTAAGAGCATATTTAAACAACTTCATACTTATCAACAAAAAGTATTTTCTCTGAATAAAATTTGATAGGAGTCTCATCATCAGTTTACTTCACTAGCGTGTTACTTAACATAACAACTTTTTGAAACAAAAGAGACTTTTATTTGGAAAGAAATCCTCAGGAATTTATATTGGAACACTCACTTATGTTTTTTATAGATGATGAAGAGGTCAGAGATAAGGACTGTGTTAATTCAATTTCAAGCAACAGCATCTATCTGAATAATGAGAAGCCATTCGGGCATATTGTGTAATTAAATCTCCTGAGCAAATAATTATGAGATCACCTGATACTGTTAATTGGACTGTACCATTAGATACTGGTAAAAAATTTACTGTTACGCAAAATGTTAAAGAAAGTAAACGTAAAAATGGAGTATAATTTTGCTAATATTTTATTAAAATTTCGGTATTTTCTTGTAGGTGAAAACTTAAGTGTTTCTTATATTTCAAATGGGAAACTCAAAAAATCATAATCATTAAAAACTGTTTTTTATTCAGCTATTTAAAACTTGAAATAATCCTAAAGAATTTCTATGAGAAAGGCTTGAACCAGCTTCGGTCTATTCAAACATCGTGTTTTAACAGCACACGTCATCAGTAACGGAGTAGTAAAAACGATATCTATAATTGATTACGTATGATCAAATTGAATAAAAATTGTATAACTATTTTAGTAGTATTTATATTTATTTTCTTAATAAAATTGTATAACTATTTTAGTATATATATATAAATTCTTTATTAGATTTTATATTTTATTAAAGAAGTCAAATAACATAAACATATTTTTAAAAATAAACATAATCCAATGCTAATATTTTTCACAAAACAAAAAATACAAAAAAATTAACAGGAGAACTGTCTCCTGTTAATGTATTATATAAATCTATAAAAAATATATTTTATTTAATTTTTAAAATACACTCATAATAATAATATTAATCTTATCATTTCTCTTTTGTTCTTGAGTTATCATTTGACGCAATTCAATATTAATTAGATAAAGTACCTCATTTTTTGTACACTTACTCTTACACTTACTCCAACTTAAATAAACAACTTTTTTCAACTTACTGCACTTGAGGAAAATCTTTTCCTCAAATTCTCCAACTGCTTCTCAATTTTTATAACGTATTGATCTTAAAGAACATCTATCCTCAATGTTCAGGACATAAATTTTGTTCTCGATCACTCTATCTATCCAGGATCTATCATCTGTTCAGAGATGGCAGTTTCATCATCACTGGTCAAGTCTATCAGAGCACAAGTGTATAACTCCCTCTAACGCATTTAAATCCATCCACTATTGGCGGATGAGAGATATGGCTTTTATTTTCCTTTTTCAAACTTTTGTAACGTACTGCACTTGAGGAAAATCTCTCCCTCAAATCCTCCAACTGCCTCTCCTTCTCGTCCTGCACTTGGAAAACTTGATTGATTTTGGGGAAAATTTCTTCTTCCTTAATAATAGAAATTAGATAAAGAAGTTTGAATAATTACAGCACAATGTCGGGAAAGTGGTTCCTCAACAACGTAGATTTAAGGTCTAACAAAATTATATCTATTTTAAAACCTCTACCGCATTTAAATAGTCAAATACAGAACTTTGTCACTAATACCCCTTCTTAACAGGAGCTTAGGTACAACCTTGTAGTCTTCCATACAAAAAAATCGGTTCCTAACAGGCAAAGTCTGTACATGACGACAAAAGAAACATGGCGTCTAAATCTTAAAACATATGTCAAATTTATTTGTCACACGTTGTTAAATTTTTTAAAAGTGTTTTAATTAAAAAACTAAAGAAAAGTTAAGAGTTTTTAGTTTATTTTGGTAAATTGTTTTATAAATATATAAGCAATGAATATTAATGAAGCTAAGATAGCTAGAGATACACAAAGCAGAGGGATCCAAAAAGAAAAAATTCACAATAGATCTCAGTTTTCTGTGTCTACAGACCTTAAAAGGCTGTAGTTACCACACATTTCCAACCACCTATGTACACAGTTCTCCATACAAAAGTGGCTTTCTGTGTAGTTAGAAAGTGTGTATATCCGCCTGTTAAGAAAGGTTAGAAGATAAAAGTCAGGTGCGGGTTTAAATGTTTTTGTATATAGTGTTATATTCAGAAATTATCTATTTACTGGACCAGCCTTATTTATATTTTTATTAGAACTTTTCAAAATGATTTCAATATTATATAAGAAAACTACAAACGTTTTATGGAAAATTTAAAGATAAATTTGAAATGTTTTAAGAAGGATTCTCTTAGAAATTCAGAAAATAAAGAACCAAAAATTTAGGCTGTAATACAAAAAAATTAAATAACAAAATTATCAATAACGCCTAGAGTTATGCAACTTTTCTAAATCTAGAAAAGAAAATAATTTTTTTTAACACATTTTAATTAAACTTTTAGTGTCCTGTGTCTTTTACTTTTAGTAGAACTCAATTTTTGATTATTTAATTTAAAAAATTATTTAATAAAAAATATTTCCTTATTTATGCAATTCTAAAACTTTCAATTCTAGCAATTGATAAAATTTTTATTTAAGTTAAAAATAATATTTTCCTATTTATATTTTTATATTTAAGCTTTCGTTTAAGTTCTCAGCTGCCTGTATCCAAATAGGAAAGGACTATATATAATTTTACAGCTATTCGCAGGGGCTTGTGACTGAAATGGTGAAAAATTGCCACCTTCAAAGTAATTAAATATAATTATTTATTTTTCAACTATTTGACTTATATACACTTTTAAATGGCACTGTGGAGTTATCCACATTTTTAATTTATTTATATATACAATACATATTAGTTTATTATAAAAAATATATATATATTAATGTTTATAATTTAAACAGCAAGACTTACTGACTGGTGTACGTAATATGTCAAGCAAGTAAATTTTCAAAGCCTGCTAGACATATTACGTACCTGTCGAAAACTACTGCGTTTTGTTTGTTTTAAATTTAATTTAATTTCTTAAATAAATAAATGCGTGTCATGTCGCCACAGCACCATATGACTTAGAACATTATTTTAGGTTAGAAGATTTTTTTTGATAAAAACTTAACTTAAAATCTAAACTTTTCCCTACATCCCCCTAATCCCTCATAACTTTTAATTAATGTATGAATATTTCTGAATAATTTAAGGCTAAATGTATTGACTTTTAGAAAAAATGATTAGTTCTGAAAAAAATCATAACCATTCGAGCAAATAGTGTTTTTAAGTAAAAGTGTTAAAAGTGAATTTGGGTATTTACAGGTCGAGTTGAAACACTTAAATCAAAAAGTTCAATTTTTTTAAGCATTTATTTACTCTCGCTTAATTTATCCTGCAAACCTTACTTTGATTTTGATTAATTTTTGCCAATAACATTATCAATTGATAATCAGATTTTGTTTTTGTGCAGAAATAAACTAAAGCACAATAGTTTAACATTTCCTTGTGATAAGGAATAAAACAATCTTAAATCTGAGCACTACAATCTTTAAAAGAAGTTCAAGCAGAATACGAGTATAACACAGTTCTAATTTTCCAGCAATTTTTATGCATTACATCTAACTTATGATCTCGTTGCGATATTAGTAGTCAAATCTGACTGGAAAAGGCTTCCTTTGTCGAAACAAAAAGTATTACTTTTAAGAATTATTCAAACTGAAGCCTTTTATCCGTCGCTGTGTTTTCAACACGTAAGCTTCTTTACACAGGGAGCCATATAAGAATTTATGAAAAGGAATGCTCTTTTTAGAAACAAAGAATTTGATCTACTAGGAATGAATAAAAAGTCAACAGCCTGCCTCAAGAAATTTAGACTTGGGAAAATACAGATAAATGAGTGAAAATTCCTTATCGCTCTCGTCCAAAATATTAGCTAATTCTGTTTTATTTAATTCGTTTTTAAAAAATAATTAAAGTTATAAATAATTTTAATTGTTTGGTATTTTAACACCGCAAAATAAAGTTGTGTTAGTTAATTTCAAACTATTATTAAAATATTAAAACTTACTAACTTTCTGTTAACTGCTAATATTTTGGAAAAATTACTTCCAAATAGAGTTGCTTAAATAAACAATTATTCAAGGACAAAATATACAATAATATCCTGTGATTTTATTTTAAATTCTCTCATCATCTTTTTCAAAACAACTAAATTAAGTTCATTGACGCTCCTAACTTTATTTCGTTTTATGGTGCATTATATTTATCTTTTTCCTTTCCTTTTATTTTATTTTATTTTTTTCTTTTGGCCAACTGTTCGCCTTTATAAATTCACATGTAAATGCCAATGGACATTGCTCCCTCAGATGAAATTTGATATTTTAACAGAGAGAAAGGACACAAGGGTTTATATATATCAGCAGACATAATACTAATACAAACAAAAACTAAAATTTTCAACCCAAGGAAATAATATCAATAGAATTTATGTAGTAAAGATACGCATCTAGTTTGCAAATTAAGTAAAAAAGAAAAAATAATAATAATAATTTATGTAGATAGACATACACACATATATGTATATGTATTAAAAGGGAAGAATTGAAAGAGTATCGAAAAACGATCAGAAAAAACATATTGTACTTATATGGAATATATGGATTAAAATTTGGAAACAAGAGACTGAAAATGAAGTAAGGTCAGGGGTTGCATTGTTGTTTATTTTATGCCAAGTTAAAAGCTACCAACATTTTTTGGTTTCCTTTTTCTTGTATTTTTTGTATTTTTATTAACTTAGAAATTATTTCACTGTTGGTGGTATTCTATATCAAAATTTATTTAGACGATGTGACACATTACCTCTAGAGAGGATCGGGTTCCAGAATTTTCCACCTGATTATCTTTGAACTTGTAAAAAATACAAAAGACTAAAAAAATTAGACTAACTTAAATCCATTTAGAAAAAGATCATTGTAGATTTTTTTGTTCAATTTACTACATACAAAAAAAAACTAAGTAAACTGGTTTCAAAATTTTTATATAAATTTTTGTTTTGTTTTTTAAGCCTTACATGAAATTTATTTCTTAGAAAGGATTTTAGATAATAATTTTAAGAATTATTTATTCTAGTAAATAAAATTTTTTTTTGTTTTTTTTAAATAAAGTTTAAAAGACGGCGCCAAATTTCACAGTTTTAGTTTTATAACCATTATTTAAGTTGAAACAAACTTTGATGCATTGTGAAAATGAGTTAAGTGGACGAAGACGGTAAAAGGGACGCGGAGAAGCCAAGTTGTTACTGATAAAATAAATTTATAGATTCGACGCAACGGTGACATTTTAAATGTAAATGAGTACAGAAAGTTCTCCTATCCGTTGGGTGTGTGCGTGTATGTAAATACGTTTGAGTAAGTGAAAAATAATTTATGATCCAATTTAAAAATGTTAAATACAATTTCCAAAAATAATTTATAAAATTTAGATTGATTATGTAGAATAAATTATATCAATGAGATCTGCGACTTTTTAGTATATTACAAATAATATGTAAGGGTAAGTGGGGTAAAGTGGGAAATAGCACTTCCCGGGCAAACTATTAAAGCACAGTTGTCATCCGCTACTGACATCTGTTAATTACGACCGTAAGCGAATCTTTATGGTATTCCGACGCGTGCAGAAATGTTTTTGTGCTTTCTGGCAATTACTGTCAAAGTTTTTAAGTGATTTCAAAATTTCTTTCTTCTAAGTTTGCACATGGATTTTTTTACTGTTTTTCGAGATAAACCGATTGTAAGTACAATCAAAGTGTTCTTTATAGTCTTAATTTTAATAATGGAAAAGAATTTCATGTCATTTATACATTGTAAAAAAATGACACTCACATTTTTGTAAAATGTGATGTCGGGGTAAAGTGGGAAATTTCAAAAATCGCTAATCGGGCGTCATCTTGCATCTAAATGTTGTCAATTCATTGTTAAAATGATTAAAAAAAAGTGTTGTGAGCTTATTTTCGCATTCGTACTCGTATTCGTATTTCGTATTTCGTACTTCGCACTCGCATCGCAAGAAGGAAATGCAGATGAACCACAAAAAAAAAAAATACCAGCAAAGAAAGGTTCAAAAAAGAAATAAGAAAGTTCTAACTCTGATGAAGATCATGATTTTTGCACAATTTGTCAGCAACTCATGCCCGAAATCATGACCAGGCACAATACGATCACATGTAACAAAAAGGATTGTTAACGATCATATACTAGCTTCTTCTATTGCCCAGATTGTGACTCGAAATTGGATATTTCTTTAGAGAACGACGAATAAGCCGCAATTTTACAATTTTTTTTTTTTTACATTTCTTTATTAATTTTTTTTATTGCAAAACTTTTGAATTTTTCCTTAGGTGTATTCTTTGAACCTTCTTTGACTTGAAATAAAGATTTAATAAATTTGCTACAAGATTTGTGTTAAGTTTATATACACTTGTAAAGTTTCCCACTTTACCCCAAGACTTTCAATTTTGGTAATTTTGAAAATGATTAGTCGGAGCTCGGTAACTCTCAGGAAAATCAATATTTTCGGTTAGTTTGTGTGACAAAAACATAGTTTATTTTATTCTCTTTACAGTAAGAGTAAGAGAAGAGTAAACATGAAAAATTAATTAGTTATGTTCACTTAACGGAGCTCCAAAAAAAAGTCTCCCACTTTACCCCACTTACCCCTACTCGAAATCGCAATATTACCAAAACAAGCAAAAAATTTATAGAAATTTTGCACCATCTAGTGGCAGGTATGATTTTTATTATTATTTAAAAATGTTCTATTATTGCCATAGGAGAATGTATGAGTCAAATTTCATGTATGTATTTCCAAACATTGGGACCATCAATAAATTTTATTGAATGCTTTCTATATACGAATTGCAGCCGATTCAGAATATGGTGATTTTTATAAGTTTAGAGCTTGACAAATTATTTAAATATTCTGTGTCATTTGTTCATTTTCTAACAAGACGCAAGCTACATCCTAGGTTGAAAAGTTTTTACAATTTTCGAAAATGATGACTCCAGATTCACTGATTCACTGATAAAACTGCCCGTTTCGTTTGATAAGAAAATTTTTAAAGACAACCTTTGCTCTTTTCAGCAACATAACTTTCTAATTCCAAAGGTAAAAAGTTTTGTGAACAGTTCACCTTTATAGCAATTTGTTGTCACGAAGACAACACCAGCACTTTTAAAATTTAATATCCTTTGGGCTTCAATATTTGTTAGTTTTTTACTCGCGACATCACTGCAAATAATTAAAACTTAAAATTTTATCATAAAATGTACAAAGTTTTTTATTAAAATTAAAAGAAAATAGTAAATAATTAAAATATAAATATTAATATTGAGATAACAAAACTATCTGGACTACTAAGGAGCTTAAAAAGAAATTGGAATAAGGTTAAGTTTATATAGGCATTTACAGATTTAGAGTACAAGTTTATTCATAAAATCATATTTACCATCTTATTCACATGTATCTGGATTTTATTCTCCTTTTCAACATAATTTGAAGCAATCAGTTTAAAGATTTATTTTATGAGAATTTTCTGAGGAATGAAAATGATCAGAATTTCCATTTGTTTGTTATCAAGGTTTTTTAAATTTTAATTTCGTCATCTTTCTTTTTTCTTTGTTTTTAATTTCTTATCCTATTAGGGTCTATAAATTTTTTTTCTGGTTATTTTCATCTATTCAATCAAACTTTTTTGATTCATTGGAAAATTTATTAATTGTAAAGAAAACTTCTAAAGGTTATTTAACATTTTCTGAATTTTCTTTTATAACCAGAATTATGGTTGTTAATTTCGAATGAATATAGAAATAAACATAAGGACTTGGAAAACTCAAAACCTTTAAAACTATCTTATTACTCATAATATCTGAACTCGACGATTTTCAAACTCAGATATATTACAGTACATAAAAACCAAAAATGCCCGTATTTATTATCACTTAAAATTTAGTTCAACGAAGTAATTAAATATTTTAGGTTAAATGATTAAGGGCTTATACTGATTATACTGATAAAAAAAACAAGTTATTTGCTGAAGTAAGCATGAAAATTATGAATAAATGAAGGCTTAAAAATAGATCTGTTTAAGGGGGGATTCTGGTCTAGAAATTTGAAAAAATCGATTTTTTTTCTTCATATTTTCAAAGCATAAGTCCTTACGAAAACGCTCTTAAAAGAATTTTTCAAAATTCAAATTATTTTTGGAGATATAGCTGTTTTAGTGATGTATGGCTCGCCTAACTTTATCCGGAGCATAGAAGGCGTTTTTCTCGAAACTACTTTTTTTGAGCTAGTCACCCCCCCCCCCCACTTTATCAGCATGTAACTTTCTGGATTTTTGATTTTTTTCAATTTTTTTTTTGTGTATTGTTTAGGAATCAATAAATCAATAAAATTCATGTCTCTAGACCAGAATACCCCCTTAACCCATTCAGTGCCAACTACGAGATATCTCGTAGTAGGTAGTGTAACATTTGATTTAGAGTTATGATTAAATGATAATCTTTGGAACTATAAATTTTAGAAAAAATATAAGAGGATGAAATATAGTTTCATGTAAAAGTAATAAAAAAACGAGAAAGTAATTAGAAAGTGACTTTTTATTGTTTAATAATAACCAAAATTAATTCTTCTTTTTTAAGTTTTTTTAAGGTAGAATACAATAATAAGCTTAATTCTAAGTTTGTTTTTTCGCATGGTTCTCCTCAAAACATGCACCTACGGGGCATACGTTATAAAGGCAGGGTTATAAGAGCACGCTGGGTAAAAATAGGGGCTTTCCTTGCGTCGCCTTAGCTTCGTGCACAACCGGCATGGTTTAATGGCTTATTTTTGCTTTTTTTGGTTGGATGGTGCTCCAGATAGTAAAATGCGTTTAGATCAGAAATTTTTACAACTGTTTTCAACATTACATATTTCACTTTTAATTAAGTTAATTAAATTTTATTAGATTAAAAATATTATTCCTAAAAATTAGCCTTTCATCCTAATCCTTATACATATGTTTACACCTTACCTAAAATGGCTTCCTTTTCAAAAATGGAATCATATAAAAATTAAGGGATATGTCATTGTAAAAATAATTACAGTAATTACCACTAAGAAGCGTGTCTTTCTGATAAATTCCATAAGAATAAAAATCTTGCATCTTAATCCTTACATGTTTACAACTTACCTAAAATCAACCTTTTCTCAGATGAGAAATCATATAACAATTAACAGAATTAAACAGCACTACGAGATAACTCGTAGAAAATTTTTTTTTTTTAAATATTTATAAATATTATCGCGATAACACAATTAAAGTGAAAAATTAAAAAAATTCATTGGCTTCATTAAAATAAAAGCTTGGCACTGGCAGCAAAATAATAAAATTTGCTTGGCACTGAATGGGTTAATAGGAAATATTTATACTAAGTTTATTATTTTAAAAGAATAAATTCTAATTAATATATTCAATTTTTCAATTAAATTCATATGAATTTTACATTATTTGAAAATAAATATTAAAACTCAAGCTATAAAAAAAACTTTGTTTTTCACAGTCCATTTTTTAAGGGTAAGAAAAAAATATGTGTGTCGTAGATTTTAATATCATATATCAAGAAAATCAGTGAGTTTAGGGCTCCTTATAAGTCAATTTCAATTTTAAAAATCAAACTTCCGTAAGAAATTCAATAAAAACTTTACATTCATAATAAAGTTAATCATGACCAATAAAATTAAAATGTTACATGAAGCAAAAATATTTTTTTAATTTTTTCAAACGCAAATCTTCAAATATCTCGAAATAAGAAATGTGTGCGCTATTGTAAGACAATTTTCATAATTAAGATCTCATTTAAGGACAATATTCTGTTTTTTTTTTTTCAAAATGTTTTGGGATAAAATTATTTAACGATCCTTTTAATTCGTCCACAACACTAAGCATATGCTGTTAGGTTAGCATTTTTTATTTAAAACAAAAATTTTTTAAAAAGTCTACAAATTTAATTACTATCATTTTTGGTATTTTGGCTTTTTAGTTAACATTAAAATTAAATCAATAGCGTGACTTGTTCCTATTAAATGTCAAAAAGACTACTCGTAATAAATGATTTTAGGACAAATAAATTTTAGCAACTGAATGCAATTATTAAATGCAATAAAAAAGAAAAAGAAAAAAACTATTGCTGCCTATAACTACCTGACATCTAACAAAATTGGAAAAAAAATGGTTTCTACTGATTTGATTTTATAAATTGATAAGGACAATGTTAATGGCAAATGGCAATGAAAAAACTAGTTAAACCTAGAAAATATGATAATAATTCAGGAAGGAATAAAAGGCAATCAGGGGTATAAGGGATGCAATTATATAGCTAACAATCCTGGTATTATACAAAAGTGCAATTAGTGGCGGGTTGTTAGAACCCTCTTAAAATGTATATATATATATATTTTTATTATCTTCCTTTGACAGCTTACTTAGTTATCCTTGTACAGGTAAATCATTGATCCCTACCGAATATCAAAATGCGCAATTATCCTTTCTGTTTTTTTTCATCTTTTGTTGTTGTTTTTCTTCTTTTTTTCTTGTAGTTTTTGTTAGATGTTCTTTACCATATTTTGCTAGCCCCCTGTGTTTTAAAATCCATTGAAAGTTTGCTCTGATTTTTGGATTAAAGTAACCAAAAAAAAAAAAAAAAAAATGGCTGCATGTTGTGTTGCTTTTCTTTATTTTTCGCATGAATGATCTGTCCAAGATACAAATAAATCCGATCAAAGATTTTGATTTGGGTAGTTTTGCTTCTGTTCCTTTTTGTGGATACTATTTATTTTGTTTATTTTATGAAATTTTTATGGATATAGATACTTCTAATCCTATAAGCGGTTATAATCTATAAAGTTGAAATGATTTTTTAAACGCAATGATGATCGGATTATGATAGTTGTTCTTTTAACCTAAATTTGGCTATAACACAAATAAATAATAAAACTATTAGGATAAATTTTAGGCTATATAATAGTTTTAGATTTAATTCTATATAAAACTTGATATACCATGAGGACTAAGAACTGTGATAATTTTACAATAATAATCACCAATTATATCAGGATCATTTGGATGTATATCAACTATTTTCCCTATTGGTAAATTTATATTAAGTATATTATTAATTAAAACAAGCACAGATCTTGATGTTGATGGACTGAATATTAAAAATTCAAGTGCTGCAATTAAAAGAACAGTAAAAAAATACTATTAAACACTGTTGAGGAATTGTTTCTTTATTGTATATTATATAAAGTTTTATTAAACCTTTTATTTAGAAGCGAAGAGTAATAAATTTAAAATTTTAAGACTGACTAAAGTAATTTCGTGAAAGAATGACAAAAATTTCTGTCAGTTTGAAGATTTTTTTCTATAGCAGTATTAAACAATACTGAAATCTTTCGTGTTATCTCTTTGTTATTTTTTCTACCGATAATTGATTTTTCAATTGTTCGGTTAGGAGTGCACATCGATGCACTATGAACCATGCGAACTTTATTATTATTAGCTATAATTATTATTTATTTTTAAATGTAATATTATTATTATTTTTTATTTGTAGACATATTTTTTCATAATTAATTTTTAGGTGCGTCATTAAAGCGCCTTTTCTTCCATAAGTTTTTTTGCGTGATGGACAACAATGCTTAACTCTTTTGTGTGAAGAAGTTTGGTAAGGTCGTAAAGCCGATTCATGCTTGTATTCCTTGTCGCAGGAATAGCATTTGTGTTTCTCCTTTTCTTTTGTAGGTAGTGTTCCTCCCACAACCTCTTTTTGTGAGCCCTTTTGAAGGCTCTGATTGTGAGAATCTGGAAATGGAGAATCTCTGAGAATCTGATGGAGATGGAGAATCTGAACTATGCTGAACTATGTATGCCATTGGAACTATTACGCTCGACACTATAATTTCTTGTATAGTCCCCACTTTTAGGACGGAGGCTGCAATTTCTTGTCTAGTTCCCTCTATTATGATGTATACCGTAGTTTCTTGTATAGTCCTGAATAGTATATAGCTCTTGTTATCTGGCGGCGTGTACCACCACATCGTGTTCACATCGGATATAGTTTTGTTAGATGAAAAAGGAACTTTATGTATTTTAAAATAATTTTTTACCGTTTCAAAAACATAGTTTTGAGAAAAACAAATTAAAAGTTTTACACTCAATGTATGTAGAGCCCGAGAGCCCGAGAGCCCTTTTTATTTAGCAAATAACTCAAAAAGTATTTGTCGGATTCACTTCAAATTTTCAGAGAATATTTTTAAGATATTAAGGTGGGCACTTACTTAGTGCGTATATCTCAGCGGGTAACTTTTATGACGTCAAAACGACGTCAAAAAAGTTACCCGCTGAGATATACGCACTAAGTCATTAAGTGAGTGTGAGGAACGGATGAAGATAAATAGAAAAAGCTGCGCCATTTTAAACAAGTTAATCATAGCATTTTTATAGTTTTTAATTCCAATTTATTATTTCAATGTACAAATTAAAGTTCATTTGACTATAATATGTTTCTAATGCCATGTTTTAAGTATGTTAAATATGCTTCTTTATAGATTTTTTGAATAAAAAAAGTCCTAAAATCAACAAAAATTATGTTATCATTCATAATATTGCTTCTTTTTCTAATAATCCATTTAAGAATTCTTATTTTTGAGATTTTTACAAATAAACAAGCAGAAGAAAGTTTTAATATCATATTCAGAATAATAATTTCCTTTTATAATTAAGCAATTTTAAACATATTGACGTCAACAAAATTCCTCTATTAAGAAAAAAGTTGACATTATGTCAATTATACAAACAAAAAACAAAAACACACCCAGTTTGAGAAAAAAGTTTTCTAATACGACCATAGAAGGATTATAGAATTTTAACAAAAATTAATCACATAATTTATTAATTTAGGAAATTTTTCAATAAAAATTAACATTTCACTTTGCTTTAAAATCTTTTGCATTTTTTGACATCAATTAATTTAAGTATAAAAACAACAAACAAATTCATGAAATAATCTGAAAAACTTGGAAAATTAATTCCAGAAAATAATCAAAAGAAAACTAAAACGCATGGTACATAAAAAAATTCACCAATCACAAAATTCTAGTTATCATTTTTCTTTTATGCCACGCCCTCTTTTATAGGGATAATTTTAAGTAAAATATATATCAAAAGAAATGGGCGGAGCATAAATTGCATAGAATAAAAAAAAAAAAAAAACAGACAAACAACAAAATGAGGATGTTATATGCAATGAAATTGTTTATTTAAAAGTTTATTGACATTTGATTTGAGTCAAACAAAAAATATCAAAAACAAACAAAAAAAAATGTTCAATAAAATAAACTAATTTATTATTTTATCTAAATATTTTGATAAAAAGCCAAAATATATATATAGATATATAGATATATAGATATATATATATATATATCATCACATGACTATTCATAGATATTTGTGTTTTTGTTTTGTATATTTCATTTTAATGATGTAAACATTGTTGTTTTTTGCTATAAGATAAACAAAGTTTGCAAAACGGATAAAATTTTCCGCATTGATTAAAGTTTATTTTTAGTTCCATATTTAAATATAACAGAAATTTTTTTTAATACATATACACAGCAAACATTCATAATACAAATATAGCATATATTCTATACATATATACATATATATATATGAAAATTGTAGCAAACTTCATACCATAGAAATAGCTCCTCAATTGGATGAAAATGAAACTCAATTCCTTTTGGTGGTGTTTGGTTTCAATGTTCAGTTCGCCGAGCGAAGCCTGAACGTAAAGGTCGTAAATATATGTGGATTAATTTACTACTATGACTTTTTATAATTATTTTGTGTATTTTTTCTTTAATAAAAAAAACAAAAATATTTTTCTAAAAAATTTTCACTTAAATTAAATTTTTATATATTTAAAAAATTCATTCATTTTATAAATTCATTATAAGTGATTATTATTTGTTTAATTTGATTATATGCAATAATTAGTGTAACATAATTCTTTATTTTTTTATAATTCATAAAAAAAACTTAAAAAATAAAGAAGAAATAAAGTGAAAAATTGACGGCTCTAATAATAGCCAAAATAGTGCTGATGTATATAAATAGAAAATTGTTATTTTTGGAATTTTATAGTGCACACATAGACAATAAAAAAATTTAATTTTAATCATTTTTAATATTGTGCGTGTAAATTTATTTATTTTTTTTTTTTTGCTTTTGTTTTATTTGTTATAAAGGTGAATGTGTAGAATAGAAGAATATAAAACAAAAACAACAATTACAAAAAATTAAATATCTATTCTTTATTTCAAAATTATATCTAACTATATATACGTACGTACATGTGATATCCTTTTAACTGTAAATAATATCAAATTACATCCATCGATGTTAGAGCTGAATTTTTTTTTTCATTTTTTTTTTCATGAATTTCTTGTTTATTTATTATATACATATACGTTTGTGTTGCCTTAAGGAAAAAACAAAAAATACTGCTAGATACCATTACTTTATTCTTCTGATCAAATATTATCTTATTGTTTAGTTTAGTTGTTTCGCTGTTCTTGTTTTTTTTTTTTTTTGTTGCTGTTGTCTTCTTCCCCCCTTAATATTGGATATCAAATTACACTCCAGAATTGTGGTTTGCAATATATTTTTAATGGCGCTAATGTCTTTTTTTCTATTCCTATCACCAAATTTACTTTTGCTGTTTGACTGTTTTTTTTATAAATTTAGTTTTTCTTCATATAGATAAAATATACCAAATTTTTATTGAAATATATTAATAATATATTGTGTAAAATAATTTAAAAATTCTTCTGTTTCGTTCAATAAGTCGAAAGTTTGACGCAATAATCAGCTGGCGAAAATAGAGTTTCTTTTTTTGAAGTGTTTTTTATCCACTAGTTTTAAAAAAAAAAGGAAAATCCTAAGCAATGACTATTAAATTACGTCATCTGTGGGTTTAACACAATCTTCATCGGGCGGCAGTGAAAATTGTACTCTTTTTGTATCTGGCGTCGCCCTGTTATAGTTCAGTTACACAATAACAAAAGAATACCCAGTCACAAATAAAACACAAAACACTGTCACAATTCACTGAAAATGATAACCAATTTACGTGAGTTAAAGCCTTTTTCAGACCAGAGCGATTTTCAGTCGCTAGCCACTTAAGGTCGTAATACATTTTCTCTAGCATAGCTAGACCAAACATTTTTGTTTCATGAGGATTATTTATGATAAAAGAACACTTTATGGCCTTCGAAATTTTTGTTGTACTTGAAATTTTTGATGTACTACTAGCGACTAGCGACTGAAAATCGCTTTGGTCTGAACAAAGCTTAAGAGCTGTGCTCAATGACTTTTATAGCGATGGGATCAGGTAGATTAATACCATCCTTTTACTCATAATAGTTAAGGGGTACCCAAAGAACAATATCTAAGACGCTTAA
This sequence comes from Acrocera orbiculus, assembly GCA_947359355.1. NCBI lineage: Eukaryota > Metazoa > Arthropoda > Insecta > Diptera > Acroceridae > Acrocera > Acrocera orbiculus. The sequence continues at coordinate 9,364,743 of OX375758.1, forward strand.
AAAAGAGTTAAGTGTACATTAATGATATACCCACCCCTCTCACCTTCCCTTCATCCTACGCAAAAATTTATTTACTTTACTGGAATTTCTCGTCCAACTTCCAACGAATAATTCTTCTTAAATCCTAAAAATATGTTCCAAAAGCTAAAGATTTGATTAAGATATAGTAGTCATAGTCAAAACTAAACAATTTTTAACACCAAAAATTAATCATCCGAAGCAACTTTTGTAGAATATTTTAAGAAGCCTTAAAATAAGTTTATGACCCAAAAAAAAGTTCACTTTGTTGGTGATGAATGAACAATGGCATACAAAAAATCTCTCGAGTTTTTTTTTTGTCGATCATTACAGAACTTAAAAAGGAATCTTAAACCATTTGACAAACCCTGAACATATAAAAACCGAAGAAACCATCTTTATTACTCTAAGACAATTACATGGATTTTTTTTTTGTCAAGATGCACCATTATAAGGTCATTTCCTAAACAAAAAAAAGTGTATTTTCTTTAAAAATTCCCTTAACATCTCTTACAATCATTAAAAAAATCGATTTTTTCAATTCAAGCAAATGAGAAACCCAAGTAAAACATTTTATTTCAAAAATATTTAACTCCAAATGGATAATTTGAATCATTTTTCTTATCCGAAATGAAGTTCTATGCAATGTACTCGAAGTCAGCGTTACCAGGGATGGTACATGATGAAGCTACATGTAATCTTGAGTCACCACTATTAATACCAAAAATATGTTAATTAACAATCAAAAACGAGCTACGTCTGGCTGAAACCATGTGTTCGTACCAATTTTCATTTCTAAATTTTGCAACTATTTAAAATTCTCTTGATAGTCACTTGCAGATTCCTGGTCAGACTCTATATATTTTATTTATCAACAGTTTTAGAATCCAATTGTTAAATTTGCATTTGGTGGCAGAAAATAAACGAGAAGAAATTATAAATAAAACATAAATATCGTTTTTTGGCAGTAAACTTTTGTTAGTTTTGTTTTTCATCAGTGTCAGTGGCGTAGACAGAGATGATATCAATCCTTTTCCTTGGCTAATAATGTTTCGATGTTAATAAAAGAAAACAAGCTAAACCACCTGAAACAAAGTTAAATGTCCGCAAATTATAGCATCAAAAGAAAAAGTTATCTTCGTTACAAGTTGACACTTGGTGCTAACTACCCCTATAGCCTTTTTCTAACTACGCCCCTACTCAAAATAATGATTGATTTTTTATTGTTATTGCAAACAAATAAAATTTTAAAATAAACCAAATCGACTTTATCAATTTTCCATTAGAAATAAGAATCAATTTGATTCCATAAATGCCCGCATATTTTTCATAAAATTTAAATAAATTTTATTCTTATTCGAATGATTAATTTTTTAGTATAATTTATTGGAAAATTCTAAAGAAATATTTTAAGATATTAAATTTTCATAGATGCCATTTAGATAACAAGATTAAACTTCTAATCATTTACATAAAATTATATTTTTGATAAATTTTATTAATTTTAATAATATAAGAATTTTTATTGGAACAAAAACAAAAATAGCGCCAGCAATAAATTAGTTTTGTATCTTTTTTGTTTTTTTTTTTTGGTCAGAATTAGACAAAACAAATTAAATTTTTTCTATACCACCTGTGGTTGTTTCTGTGGTATTTTTCATTAAATATTTTGACTGATTTTATTTTTTATGTCTAAACAGAAAATAAAACTACGGAACAGGTTATTAAAATTCAAATTCAAATTTGTGCAATATAAACTTTTTTTTGTTATTTTCTTTTTTAAATTCAAAAAAAAACAGCAAAATAATTAAACAAATAAATCAGTTTTAATAATCTTTAAAAAAAAAAATTGAATTGCATCAATAATTTTAATTAATTAAAATAAATTTCATGTAAAAACAAAAAGAGAATGTCAAACATAAAAATTAGTGTTAAAATTAAAATATTACCAATCAAAAAAGCAAATTTAAATTGAAAAATTTGAATAAAAGTGAAATAATTAACAACAAAACAACAAAAATATTATTTAATTTGATTCTCTAACCTGAAGAGAATATGCTTCAGCATCCAGCGTCTGATTTTTATGATATTTCACCAGGCACAGCAGTGGTGAGCAATCGCCAAACTTCATCATATAGTCCAGCAGGTGTTACAATTTCTGTAGCCACACAAAATACCAATAATAATAATAATAATAATAACAATAATAGCACAAATAATAATAACAATAATAATAATAATAATAATAATAATAATGGTGGTAATAATGTTGATATTTTGAGTCAGAATGGTTCAAGAGGCAATAATAATCGAAACGATGATGAACAAGGAAGTGGTACACATGAAACTTTACCTAGTTTTGGTTTTACACAAGAACAAGTTGCATGTGTGTGTGAGGTAAGATATTTATTTAATTTTAAAATTAAATTATTGTCAGTGTTTCTGATTGAAAAAAGGATAATGAGTGAGGAAACTCAACTTCTTTAAATCTGTAAAACTTTTAATGGTTAGAAATACTACCAAATTTTAATAATACCTCCCCGTTTCAAAAAGTAAAAGAAGCTCCATTCTTTAGGACTGCTTACATCAAGGTGAAAGCACATCAATAGCTTGGGTCAGAGAGTTAGCAAGCAAAGGGAAGAAAACTGCAAACATTCGAGCTAAAAAATCACATTACAATTATTTGGTTTAATAACAATACAAAAAAAAATGTTTTTTAACATTTAACACTAAACCTACCATACGCGGTCAAATGAGCGTTTTTCAAATTTCGTTTTTCAAATTTCTTTGCAATGTTTTTCCCCGTTTGATTTATATTTTTATATTTTAGTTTTTGCTTTATCATTTGTATATTCATCCCCTCATCTTTCGAGGAATATAAATTTACAAGACAAAATAAATAATATCAACGAGAATTGTTTAGAAAATGATAAGAAGTTTCCGATATTGGTAAGGAAAATATAATTATAACTTATTTGACAACAATACGGACGAAAAGAACATTTTAAATATACGAAGAGGAAAAAGTAAAAAGATTATTAACTAATTCCAATATTGAAAATGAGGAGATTAAAAAAAACTACGAACGGAAATAAATCATAGGTCCTACTTGGGAAGTTTGTAGCTTTGAAATTAGCAGAACCATATAAGAGCCATATCTGGAGAAATATAACAACTGATAATTTTTTTACAAGCATGTCATTAACGAGTAAACTTCTAGTTAAAACAAACTACGCTTGTTGGAACTATCCGCACAAATAAAACAGAGATACTAAAATTAGCGAGACAGGCAAAGGATAGTATGAAACTCTTCTCAACGATATTGTACAAATTTAGTTTAAAAAGCTAAACCAAAATGAAAGAATAATGATACTTACAAGGAAAAGTCTTCCAGTGTCCTCCTCCGATTTAATTCCTTTTGTGACATGTTATTCTGCATCAAAATGTAAGAGACTCGTATTTTTTTTCATCTGCTGAGAAACATTTTTAGGGGGTGAAATCGAACTTTTCTTGTTAGTTTAATTCATTGATCCTTTGAAATAGAAAAAAAGTAAACCCATATACCAGAGACAATTAGATTTTATAATAGCCAAAAATTCGGTACAGATTTAACCGATCAAATGGCCAGAAAATATAGTTTAAGATCTAAATGTCTAAATGTGCTTTTACAGGTATTTTTTTAATATCTTAGATTTAGCCAGGATAAATACTTGGATTTTATATAAAGAAACAAAGGTTGAAAAAATATCGAGGCAGGAAATTTTAGATCAATTTATAGAAGAGCTTGTGACCCAATATCAGAAGTAGGAGAGACAACTAAGCAAAAAATGTTCATCAGTTATAGATTCATCCGGACAGAAATTATATCAAATATGATATTTTACAGTTAATAAGACTAACAAAAATTGTATAAAATGTAAAATTACGCGTATGTGGAAAATTTGGAATACAAAATGCTGTAATTTGTAAAAAAAAATGTGCTGAAAATAGGTAAATAAAACTTTTCTAAATAGAAAAGCGGAAAGCGGATTTTTATTATAACACCAAAAAATATTTTGTTTACTATCCAATTAGATAAAATCTCCATCTTAGAATACATATGTTTTTTGAAAAGGCTATTTGTCTGCTCATGTTTAGTGGATGGATTAGATATATATTATTAAATGTCGATAGGTTTAGTGATAACTAAAACTGTCAAAACTATGATTTGAAAATAATCAAAATGGCCATATAAGATTTTTATAAGAGCAAAATTTGTATACTGAAGACATAACAACAAAAAATTCACTTTTTGCTCTTTTCTAACCCTAAAAATAACAAAAAGGATGATAAAAAAATATCAATTTTGGCATTTTTAGACTCAAAATTGTGTATATTTGCACTGAGGAGTTATTTTATGGAAACAAAATGGAACTAGATGCAAAAGTTTTGGAGATACAACAATTTCTAATGGCAAGAAGAGAATTTTTTTAAATTTTTGTTTTCCAAGTATCAACACTTAACCTTTATGTAAGTGGCACAAAAAAAAAAACTCCTTTATGAAAGTGATAAAGTACCCGGATACCTTAGCACAATTTACACATAATTTGAACAATGAAGTTCTGATTTTAAGAATCACTTCCTTTGACGTGTAATTACGTTTTAATTACGTAATATTTGCTTATATTACCTATACTTACGTAATTGTATTCATTCGCTTATTTTCGATATTTTAAGTGTTCATTTTTAGTTTGTAAATTGGAGCAAGTATGCACATCTAAACAAAGACAATAAGCTCAAAGACAAAATCGAATTTATTACTTCTGATAATGATCATGATTATATTCCTTTGGTTGAAGAGAATAAATCTGAAGTTTCTGAAGATAAAACAAGGAATAAGACTCCGCGATATCACACGAGACCGGCAGGTGCCATTTTTATGGTAAGAGCGTGGAAAGGTAAAACGGAAGTTTTGAAAAAAATCTCTTCATTAAAGGCAGAAATTTTGCTGCATCATTTATCATATCCTATAAATAAATATTTATGGAATATTGTTTTTTTATTGATTATCATTTGCTAAGGTTCCAATTTATCCATTTATCCAAATGTGAAAAAGCAAATTATTATGCATGGACAAATAAAACACCATAATAAAAAAATTTGTATTTTTGATATGGTTTTGTACAAAAAAGTATTATTTTTGGTATTAATTTTCTCCACATATTGCCTTGTAAAATAAGTTGTGATTAAAAAGTAGAAAAAGATCCAACGTTTAAGCAATATTAAACCTTACCTTGATCAAGTGTTGCAAAATTCCAAAAAAAAGATCACTTTATTAGTTTTTTTGAAAATTATATCAACCGAGTTTTTAGAAAAAATCGCTTAAAGACTGTCAGCATGCGGAAAATAATGCAATGAACAGAGATTCCCCAGAAATCATCGGCAGTTTAATTTTTTGATTGCTATGGATTTCTTGGAGATTATATTAAAAATATTGTAAAAGAATAAAAAAATGGCGATTTTTTAAAATTGTGATGCTACTACGATTCATATCGCATGTAAAATAATTAAATTTTTCTACACAACAGATTTCCAGTAAAAGGATTTACCTATGATTTGATTTCCGCAGGACTTATTTTAACATGAAATTTTTACATTAACTTCATTTTCTTTGTTTTTATTATAAATATTTTTCTTCTTTTTTTTTTTTTTTTGGGCATATTTAGGTACTTCAACAAGCCGGTAATATAGATCGTCTGGGACGATTTCTATGGTCATTACCACAATGTGATAAACTTCAGCTAAATGAATCAGTGCTAAAAGCTAAAGCTGTTGTTGCATTCAGTCGTCAACAATATAAAGAACTTTATAGGCTATTAGAACATCATCAATTTTCTCCTCATAATCACGCTAAGCTTCAGAATCTATGGCTCAAAGGTAAGAGGTAAGAAGAGGTTAGATACTGTACATTATTGATTAATTATTTTAAAGTAGAAAATATTTAAAATGTTTTGATTTTAAGAAAAATTACCCAGATAAATATTTGACGAAAAACTATGCCTTATACGTAAATATCTAAAAAAAATTAAGACTTAAAACTATAATTTCCTTTAATATAAGTTTTAAAAGGTTCAGATATTGTGCATTAAATGCAGTTATAAACTTTACGCTTAAAGTTGTATGGAGCTTTTTAAAGAACCTTTAATGCTGTAAGCGAGAAATGAACTAACACTAGCTTAAGTCTGTAATCATGAGGAGATTGAAAGCAAAAAAGATCCTGATAGATTATGCTATGTAGGCCCACATCCAAACATTTCCTACTCCATATTTATACTTAAATAAAGACAAAGGTTAAAAGATTTGAATGCTAAGAACTAAAATGCAGAACTAATGTAGAAACATTTTTCAATTACAGAATATAGAATCTTTGCGAGAAAAGAAAATTGAACACAATTTCTCTGAATCAGAGTTTTGACATGTTTCATCAAGGGAGTTAGGTCCTTTTAAAAACTATCTCTACATAAAGTTAACAATAAGGTTCACCTACCCATCTACCATCTGTTTGTGAGAGCATAATGTTAAGGTGAGCAAAGCACCTAAGCGCTCTTTCATCAAGTGCCACAGATTAAAGTAAGGAGGATTATTTTGAAAAATATCATAGCAATGGCAAGAGATTTTGCTTGAGTTTTCCTGCTTGACAGATCTGTAGAGAATCACAATTCACACATTCACTTTTAATAATTTTTCTCACATTCGACGGTTTGAAATTTTTTACAATTTTTAACATTATTTCTAAAAATTGTAAAAGTCATTGATTCCCTTTATTGTGCCAAAATCTAATTTGGATCCATCAAGTGCATTAAACAGAGCCGTGTTGGTGATTAGAACACAACTTATTTCTGATAGTATCCCTCGACTTCACATGGATAAAATAGTTTCTATTATAGTCCAGTATCCTCTTTATCTGGCCTGTATTTTGTGAGATATATCAATTTTAGCCTCTAAATTCGTCAATTTCACGTTATCTAGTCTAAAGAGTCCTGATGCTTACATCATGCTACATTTTTCTATTTCATTTGCTTTATGATAAGTGGATTTTGAGCAGAGATCTACATACACTTTTTATCTAATGCCGAATTAGATGTAAATTTCAGAGCATCTACTACACATAAACTGGCAGATCTTAGCACTTTAGATAACTATCATTTTTCACTCTTTTCCTCCACATTTCCGCCAGCAGGCTGCTAACCCACACGAAAGTTGATAGCTTATCACTTTCTGGCTGTAGCTAAAGATTTATATGCGGTTTTAGTCCCAAGCTAAACACCCAGCATTCATTAGCATGTAAAGAGGAATCTGATTGACTTAATTTTAACATATTTCAAGTCAAAGCTTCTGAACTCTGAACACTACAGGAATCTGTTTATTGAGTTTTATTTAAGTGCAATCTAATATTAATGGATTTAATCACTAATTTCTCTTTCCAAATTAAAATGATTGTTCATAATCTAAAAAAACAAATACAATAATAACATAAATCCAGTTTCAATCCTTGGATTTGTGAAGAATATGTTACATGCACTTCAATTAAACTATTAATACAGCATCACCCACTCAAACACTTAAAAAAGTTAAAATTACTTGATAAAAATTGATAAATTTTTTCTGTTTAACGTGGAAGACATTTAAAAATTTTTTAATTTGTCAAAATATCCAAGGCCCCTTTGATTTTCAGCTCGACTTAAGTCACATAGGCAGTTTTAACAAATAAAACTTTACTAGGTACTACTGGAACCTTGTAAAAACTTTAAAGACAATATTGTAAATATTTATTATTCGAATTAATTTAATTAATTAATTAAAAATAAATATACTGTAATTAAATATGAATTAAGATATAAAGTAAAATATATAACATAAAAAATAAGTATGAAATAGTCAACCGCTCTGAAGCCAGTTGCGTAGATTGCTTTTTGCGACGAAAGGAGGATTTTTTGACAACTTTCTTAAGTTTCTTAGCATTTTTTCCTTAATTACCAATTACCACTAAAATATTTCTAGCCAAAGGAAGATTGATCTACATGATCATACTTTTATCTATGCCACACATATGTATCTGAAGCTCCAAAATCTTTACTAGAGCTTATTTTTACAATCCTGCCGCTCTTTATATATGTATTTTTTAAAAGCCTATTTTTAATCTAGGGAATTTTGATCACATAGGAAATGAAGCCTATAAATTCAAGAAATCCGTGATAAGTTCTATTTAGCTTAAGAGGAAGCTAATATCTAAAGCTTAGTCTACTTTTCTGAAAAGTGCATTATTGAATTTCCTGCTGGGAATGAATTATCAAATAAATAAAGTTTATTTATTTGTTTGATTTAATTTTGTTGTTTTTTCTTCTCCAATAAACCCAAATATATGCAATACTAAAAATTTGAGATTCAAAAAAAGTTTCTATCCTATCATTACAGAAACTTACTAACTAGCTAACTCAGGTCCATTGTCAGGCCCACAAAACCAAGTAAAAATAGTATTTGAAAAAAATTCTAATTAATTCTAAATATATTTTTACTTTTATTATGACAATCTATAAAATATCCATTGCATCTCTCTCTTCTTGTCTTTTAATTAAAACGTTATAAGCCCAAGGTAAAAAAAACCATAAACAACAACAACTAAAAACATTATGTTTACCTTTGAGCTCAATAAACGCTTTAAAAACGTAATTAAAGGGTTGGTTCGGTTAATTCGTTGAAAAAAAGGCATGTTTTCAGGTTTTCTTTTAGCAATACAGGTAGTTCTAGTTTATTTTATTAACTTATATATGATAAGACAATATTTGAACAATATTTTTCCTAATTTTTATTCTAAAATAATAATAAGTGAGCGAATGGCAGTAAATATCTGGAACCACCTTAAAAAAAAGTTGTTTTGCGATATCAAAATTTATTTATTAAAGGGGAAGTTTTTCAAAGTAATGACCACCAGATTTTTTGTTGTTTTGATTTTTCAATTTTAGGTAGCCTTTGGGAACCAAAACACAGATTTTCACATAAAAAATTTGTCATTATAAAATTAATAATAAAAAAATTAAAAAAAGCTCTCGTCATTATCTGGTAAAATATGTGAAAAAGTAGTGTACAAAATTTTAAAATGATCGCGGTCCTGTAGATTTTGAGTTATCGTAAACACTTTCTTTGAAAAGAACAAGTTTCAGGAAAACACTTTAAAGTTTTGCTCACTTACTCTTTGCTCTGGACTAAGGGACGCTCAAATGCTCATAACTTCGGTAATTTTACTCCGATCGACTTGAAATTTTGACACAATATTTTTAAGATGTTAATTTTTAATATATTCGTTAGCTTATGTGATATTTTTTTCTAAATTTCTTTTCAAACAGAAAAAGTTAGGTTACGTTAAAAAAAAGCATATAACCAAAAAAAAAACTTGCTTAAATTCTGTTATATTTTTTGTGTACTGAGGTTTCTGCTTCTTAAAACATTTTGTGATCCCAACCGGATTTATAGTTTTGTAGCTATCATAGCAAAAGTATTTAACCGTTTAATAACAAAAGTTAAAAAACCAAAAAAAACCTTAAAAAAATAGAACAAATGTGCTCCATAATACATTTACAATTGTTACCATTCCCTTTTCTAAAGCCATCAAATGGTAACCAGATGCCATTGGATACTACTCGTCAATGCTCGACAAGACCTGACCGCCAAGAACGCGATGGTTAACGGGGAATATATACATATGTATATATATGGAAATTCGATACTTTCATGACAAAAACTAAAACAAAATTTAAAAATAAAAAGAAAACAAATTGAAAACTACCAACTCGAAACATTTTCATTCATTACTCGCCGTTCCTATAAAAACAAAAAACAAAATAAAATAAATGACTGTCTTGCTTTGTATCTTAAAATCATATGGCTTCACTGTTATATTTGAAGGGTAGCAGCGTAATGTTTTTTATTTTTTAATTTTTCTTTTTTTGTTGCGTTCAAGCAGATTATTTTAACTTATTTTTCATTTTTCTCTTAAAGCTATATATATATAAGTTTTATTTCGAAATTATTAACAAAATCAGAGATAGACTATAACAACCAACCCTACAACAATTTTTATTTAATATAAAATTTCATTATAAAAAAAAATTTTAAATTATCTTTTTTTCTTTGTTTTTTATTTTTTTTACAGCACATTATGTTGAAGCCGAAAGACTGCGTGGAAGACCACTTGGTGCTGTTGGTAAATACCGTGTTCGTCGTAAATTTCCACTACCTCGAACAATTTGGGATGGTGAAGAGACTAGTTACTGTTTCAAGGTAAGTCAAATGGAAAAATTTTCATTTAATAAACTTTGTTACAAATTAATCTGATGGAAACACGTGTGGACAGGTTAATATTAATATAGTATTTTAAGGGTGTCCCGATAATTTTTAGGGTTGTTTCTAATGCATAACCTTTGTACGTGTGTCTAAAGTTTGTTTTACTTAATTATAATTTTATTTGCTTCATTTGGCAACTTGTTTTAATTCTGTAAATGAAGAGTTGCTATAAGATACGCGAGGTATAAGGTAAATAGTCGTTTGCCAAAATTTTTTTTGTCAAAAACTAATAAAATAAGTTATAAATGATTGAATTGTCTATTATTATTTTTGTTGTTGTTATTTTTTCATACAGATATAATTTTATAATAAATTTAAAAATTGATTATAAATAATTTTTAATTTTTTGTTAATCTAAAATTGCAAGAAAAAAAGTTGATAATTTTTAAAATTATTTTTTCTCTTTGTTGTTTTATTATTTTCTTTAATTAAGATCAGATTAGATGTCTTTTTCGTCGTCGTTATCATTGACTATGAAAACTATTTAATTATTTTTTGAGGATTTTTACAATAATTTTTGTAGAATAAAATTTTTAAGTTTCTCTTAAATAAAAATGTAGTTTTGCTTTTTTCATAAAATTTGTAATAGGACAATTTTGCTCTACGTTAGTTGTGATTAAACGTCATCGCTTGATTTTAATTTCGCACACTGTGAGTGGTAGTCTTTCAAATTAAATACGACGTTTAACTGATTAAAATATTTCATACAATTTTTAATTTTTTGTAAATCAAAAATTGCAAAAAACAAAATTTAATTATTTAAAAAAAATAATATTTCTTTATCTTGTTTCTTTGAATAGGAAAAATCAAGATCAGTACTTCGGGACTGGTATGCACATAATCCATATCCTTCACCAAGAGAAAAAAGAGAACTTGCTGAGGCAACTGGCCTAACAACAACACAGGTTAGCTTCAATTATATTTAATAATATCATTTTGATTATATATTTATTTTTTTTTTTGATTTTTTGTTTTTATTTTTTCACTTATCCCATTTTATTATTGACACAATGTACTTCTATTATATGCCATGTGGTCAGTGTTAAATTTATTTTTATTTGCCAAGAAATTATTTTGTTAGCGTATCCACGTATCTATTTTTATCAGTAAAAAGAAAAATTTTTTTAAAGTATCAGACAATAAGTACAGCATCTTCTGACTGCAAATGTATTAAAAAATATTTTAATTATAAAAGTCATGTATTAAAAATAGTTCTCATTAATATAATGCAAACAGTAATAATATTTTGGTTTGATAAATTTTACTTGTACATATTCATATTTTATCACTTCATTGTGACAGTTAGAATACTTACTTAGAGTCATGTCATTTAGGAGCCCTAAGGTTAATTTCTCTAAAAACATGGATTAGTAACAAAAGTCAGGTGTATAATGGTGCCTGCCATATACAAATTTTCAACTATTTTCACCCACATATAAGAAAAATAGGTGACTATTATCCTGGGTTTCTCTGCATCAGTGCGTGGTATGCATAAATTTATACTTATCGGTGACAGTTTGGTTTCCGGATGTCTTGCAAACAGAGAAATTTATCCGCTGGTATATGTAAACTTTGTGAGAACATTCTCAGATGACTTCATACATTTAATTGACAAGAATTGATAATTTCCATACAAATAGAAAAAGTCAATAATTCCTTGAAGACGAAGAAAGTCGATTTAAGACCTTTTACAATTACTTTTTGGCACAACTTTAACTGACACACAAAAAAAAAACTTTATGTTGGGTTTAAATTAAGGTTTGTAAAGGTTAATGCAAGTAAATTTAATAAGGAATGGAAATTAGAGAATATGTAGAATCCAAAATTTAATATAAATCTTTTAAAAAGTTGTACAAAAACACGCAAAAATAGGCAGTTGTTAAAGAAAAAGCCTAAAAAACCAAAGAGTGCTAAAATTAAAAAAATTAGAATGTGATCCGTCTTGAATATGTTACTAACTGTGAAATTTTAATACATTTTAAGATGTTTAAGTAGGTCGGCTTAACATACTAGCAAAGATCTTGTGTTACATTGAAACTCAATCAACTTCCTTAGCAAATTTTTGGGCACACTGTTAATGTTAACACAAAATGTTAAAATTTTAACAAATTTAGGAACAAGATACCACATCCAGCTACAGTTGAAAAATCTCTTTTGAAACTCAATTCAAAATTTCAAATAAATTACGAAATTTAGAAGTAATTATTTTGAACAATTAACTTTGAAAAGAAACCCTGCGCATGTTTTAAGATTTTTTGCTACTCGTAATTGTAGTTTTTAAATTTATTAAAATCTCAAAACAGTTTTTATGAAGCGTTGCTATATTGTAATATTTCAGCTCCTTTTGAAAAAGAGGATGAATTGGACACTATAACTCTGAAGCCACTTTTTATTGTAGTTTCATTGATGTAATTTTATCTTCTTGTTAACATTAATGTTTTCTTCTATTTCTTTAAAGGCGACAATATTTAGCTTAATAGCTTCCACTATTATTGTAACAATTGCAAAAATTACACTTTACGTTTACAAAACGTTTGCACTTAGAGAAGGAAATAGGGGATGTAAAGAATAGCAGTTTTGAAAAATTTGCAATTTTTTGATTGCATTTTCTTATTGGAAAACATTTTAAGAATGTTATGTAAAAATTTCAAGGCCATCAGTTTAAAACGCTCACAGTACAATCTTAATTTTAAGAACCTAAAACTTTGAAGGCTTTTTTCTTAAAACGACGATTTAAAATTTTACATATAAAAGATCCCCCATAAATTTGCCTTCGTTGCTCATTTTACACCATTTAGAGGGTTTAGAATTTATTTGATGAAAATGGCTGTTTTTACGTGAAACATCCACAAAAAATATAAAAATAAAAAAATTAGCTAAAAAAAAGTAAATAAGGGGTTCTTTGGAGGGGTGGGGTAGGAATTATGTGTTAACTAAATAAATTTAGTTCTCTGATTTCAGATATTTCTAGGTTAAGATATGGTGATCTACTTAAGGGGGTAGTAAAGTGTTTTTTGTTATTCTTTCTTGTTTTTTTTTTTTATTGATGTACAACTTCCTAAGATTATTCTGTGAAAATTCGAAAGCCATTGAGGTAAAACTAACGGAGATATACACTTGCAAGTCTTTTATTTTATGTGTTTTATAGAATAAAATTCAAACTTTCTAACGTGTTTTTCTCACACTTAGCTTTTTCAAAGTCGGTGAACTCTATAACTCAAAATCTACTGAACCGATCCTTATGAAATTTCGCACACTCTTTCTTTACATAAATTACGAGGTAAGGCTGTCGAGTTTTTTTTGTTTTTTAAATTTAACTTTGAAACAACAAAATTCCTGATGTTTTTGATGAAAAATCAGTATTTTGACTTCCGAGCCTTGTAAAAAATCGAAAAATCAATAAAAAAAAAAAAAAAAAAAAAAAGAACTCGACAGCGTTACCTGAGGAAACTTATCAATTAATCAAATCAATTTGGGTTTTTGATTTCAGTTGACCCAGTAATGAGTTATGAGGTTCACCGCGAATCAACTTTTTCTTGAGACTTCTACGGAGATTCGCTGTCATCGGCTCATTTTTTAATATTTATTAATAAAACTTTCACAGAATATTCTTTAAATATTATATAATTATACTGTATATATAGAAATAAATAAATTTTAATTGTATCCTTATAAAAAATTGTGGAAAATATGCTTTTTTTCGGCCGAATTAACTTTACTACCCTTCCAAAGAAGTCCAAAGAGCTTGGGAAATGCTTTGCCATTGACTTGTTTCTAAATATTTTTATACAAAAATTTTATCGACTGTAGTTGAAAAGTCATTTAATAACATGCAAAATATTTCAATATATTTTTTTTAACCATATCTCTAAAAAGTGTTTGTTTATTTTTTCAACCATTATCCCTTATCAATTCTTTACTCCCCCATAAAAACTTTGATTATTAATTTAAAAGTGATTGCAGTTTTTATTAATTCATATCCTTAAAAGTCGTCTTATATTTTATTAGTTACACTAATTGTATAAGATAAGAGGTTTAAACATCCAAATAATTTTTGATCCTTATTCTAACGTAATTTTACTTTTATTATTAAATACAAAGCCCACGCTAAATTTTTCTGTGAAGCTTTGAACATTTTTACATTTACATATTTCTTTTTTTAAAACTCTTGAAAAAATCTAAAAACAACAACTCTTTTTTCTGTTAAATATTCCGAAAGTATTAATTCTAAAACAAAATACCAATTTTAATCCTTAAATTTAAATATTTTACTATATTTATAAAACTTAAAAAAAAATATTCAAAAATTAAAAAATTTGACTTTAATCCTTTCCAGGTTTCAAATTGGTTTAAAAACCGACGGCAAAGAGATCGAGCAGCTGAGCACAAAGAGTAAGTAACACACATGAATTTTACCCTTAAGATTTTTATTTGTTATACACTTAAAAGTCCTACAAAAAAATTTTTAAAGAATTAAGAGTTTTGTTTATTTAAAACTACTAGGATCTCCTTGAAATCATATTCAAAGAATATTAAATAAGGATGTTAAATGTTTTATGGAACAACAGCAAATGTTTGTTTAAAATGAGTCCTTTTTTTAGCTTATTGACAGCTTGATTTTAGTCCCTCTACAAATAAAATAAAAAAACAATATTTCTTGAAAATCCAAAAACACAAAAAAAATAAATAAACATCTGAAAATTGAAAGTAAACTTGCTTAGCACAAAACAGCTGAAAGGATTTTTATTGAAATTCGCTAAACTGTAAAAATGACTAAAATCAAAATGAGAAACAAAATATAAAAAAAAAACTTCTTTTTAAAAATGGAACTAGTATAATTAATAAGAAAGGAAAAAAAAAGGCCATAAACCCTAATTTATCGCATTAAGTAGAATAATATTTCAAAATCTAAACCTTTGGTGGCATTTTTTATTTTGTTTTCCTTTTATTTTTCTATCTTTTTCTTTTTTCGTTTATAATTTTCAACCTTATTCAAATATATTTTAATGACTTTTCAGTCACATTTTATTGATCTTAATCAGGAATATATATATATTTTTTTTGGTTTTTTATTTTCGAACCTCTAAAAAAAAACTATGACTGATAATCTTTGCAATCAAAGCAAGCCAATAACAACAACAAAAGAGGCTTCTTTTTACGAATGAAGTGTAAAAAAGAGTCAAGCAGAGAATAACAATAACAACAACAACAATTAAGAAAAAAAAAAAACAAACTATGAGAGAGTAAAGAGGATATAAATAATTTCTTAACTTGTCTTTCATCTGCTCAACTGGACATAAATTTCAGACTGATATAAATAATAAAATAAAAACAATAATAATAAAAAACAAATAATACGAAAAACAAAAAAAAAAAGAATTCCAACACGTTTTAATGTGATCACACGCCATGATATTTAACCGTTCAAAATTAGTCTGTGTGTGTCCAAAAAAGTTTATTATTCCTTGTGTGTTTATTTATGCACTAATTTGATGATTTTGTAAGATTTTATCAGGGATATATAAGATAAACTTTTAAAGGGAAGGCATAAAAAACAAATATATATATATATATATATATATACATATAAATTTGAGAGGGAAATTGAAAACCACGAAAAACAAAACGACTGACTGCATAGTAAAAAATTTTAAGAATGCATGAAACAATAACAACAACATAAAGATTATTAACAGCTACAGCTCGATTAGTGGTGCTTCTCACTTACCCCCTCGAAAAGTGATGGCACTTGCATTGCAATTAAACAAGAGGGACACACACCGTGAACTACACTTAAATATATCATGCTATAAGATATATAGCATGGAATTTAGAGCTATATGAAAAACAAAAACAAATACAACTAACTTGAATAATTGCAAATGCCATACAAAGTTTACGGTGTGAACAAGTTTTTACATTTAACAAATTTATACAAGCAAAATATTACAATTATTAAGTTATAAAACATTAAATTTCAATTAAATTAGTACTAAATTATTCAAGATTAATATTTAAAATTTTATTGAGTTATTTCTTAATTTAAAAAATTTATTTTTTTTATTAATTTTTATGAAAAATTGGGTTAGTAAGATAATAAGTAATTGGACAAATTCTTAAAAAAATTAACAGTAAAGTTCATTTTCGTTGATTTCAGTAAAAAATCGTAGTGTCGTGTCAGTAGCGTAGAATCAGAAGAATCAATCAATCGCCTTGGTCAGTAATATTAAATATTATTTTTCGTACGAAATTTTCACCTCTTTGGAAATGTTTTATATTCCGGGCTCAAAACTTTTAACCTCTCTAATATTAATTGCAGCATTTTAACACTTAACGGACGGATCAAATCTGTTCTTTGTCTTCCATGTTTCCAAGCATTTTTCAGGGGAATTATATAAACATGGATGTGTGGATTTAGAGCGTTGTAACTACCATAAAATTTTACTAAATCAAATATGTATATTTCTTTTAAAATATTTTATAACAGTATTTATTAAAGCGTTTAGTAATCTTTAAGGGTTTAATATGCTATAAAACATTCATTTTTATGCAGTGGAATCTGACAAAAATGGAAAACATAACTAGTTAGGCTTCTTTTTCCATGCGAGCTGTAGACTTTGCAAAGTTTTTAGGGATATCTTTTTTCCCCTGTTCTGGCAATTTATGTAAAGGTGTGCTGTGCTTTATGTTTTCTGACAATCTAGCTCCTGGATCCACTCTTGTTCTTGTTGTTGGTTGAACAATAGTAACAGTTTCCACGGAATCGGAATCATTTATTTGCTGTTCAATAATCCAGGTCATTGCGACTTCTTTTAAAAAAAAGTACACCATAGGAATAACAGACAGATAGTACTATAAATAATTGTATCAACAAAAAATAACAATGTATCCTAATGCAAAATACTAAAAATTCATGCAAAAAATGTAGATCTACGTAGCTCATCCTAGGAAGTCAGAATGCAAAAAAACGTAAATTTACAGGGCACGTCTGTCAAGTGTTAATGTCTGGCTTCCTAGGACGAGTTTAATTTAAAAACTAATTAATTGCCTCCCTTCTACAAAAATCTATCTAAGCTACTGGTTTAGAATAAAAATAACTCTTTTTAGCTTTTTGCTGAAAATATAAAAATCTATAGAAATTATTAAAATATCTCTTTTCGTTAGTTCCAAGTCCTCTGTAATCTCTGTAAGCCCGTAAGCTCTAATCTGGCTTTCTAGGTGGAAACAGATACTTGCGCCTGAGATATTAATCACTTGACTGCTAGAAGTAATTAATATGATTTTCTTAAATTTCATTTAATATCTTTACCATAACTTTTAAAATAATTACCGTTAGACCGTTTCCAACATCCAAACATCCAACATCCAACAATAATTTTTGTATGACTAATCCCGTATGTAGACTGTTTCAATCGTGTATATAAATAAGGTCTTTAGAAAGTGCGCACATATTTATGTCGCAAAAATCGAACAATGTCGTGTATAGACGTTAAAAGCAGAGTAAGTGTCACTGTTAAAATATTGTATAAATCAGGTTTATTTTATAAAATTACCATTTTTTTTTTTTTATTAATATTTAACTTTTTACTAATTTTGCCAATTTTTCATGACGTTATACAGTTAACTAGTTAAAAGCTTAAATACAGGGAAAATTAGAACTTTATTGTGAGTTTTCAGATTATTAAATAAAATAAAATTTAAATCCTACATTATTTTTCCTTTTAATATGTTATTTAACTATCGAATACAGTTTTAAATTTTTTTTTAACTCAATCCAACAATTAAAAGTTTTTTGACATTTCCATCATATGTTCTATTGCGGTTTATTAGCTTTCCTGAGAGTTTTTATTTTTTAAGAGATCTAATACAATGTATTATATGCTTGTCTGAACAAACTATTAGAAGCTGTATACATGTTTCATACTTTTCTCATACTTCTAAAGGTAGCCTTCATTTCATTCTTCAAAGTTTGTTTTATGGTTTTAGCCGGGTCAAACCGTTTCCCTTGTAATGGAAACTTAAGCCACAGAAACAAAAAGATCAACAATAAAATATTTCTGGTTGATTTTTGGTCAAAAACTACATAAAAACTAGATAAAAGTTTTTCATCAAAGTTAAACATCAAAGAATGGGTTTTTTTTTTAATCAACAGAAATAGCTGTCTAAACAATACTAAAAGTCAAACTTCTGTCAACACTTTGACAGATCTTCAAGAGTTGCCAACTTAAGAAAAAAAAGTTATATCTCAACGTTGAAATTTTAATTTAAAAAATTATAGAAAATTTTTGATCAATTTTTATGAAAAATTATTTATTACTCAATGCTCTTGAGTGATTTGAGAGTGTAAATTATTTGTTTTTAGAAAAGAAAACAAAAAAAAGTAGAGAAAAAATGTTAAAATTTAATTCTTGATTGAAAATTTATAGCTTAATCATTCTAATGATATTTGACTGAGGATGGCTCCGGAAATATTGCTTTGAGTTCCATTGTTGACCAGGTTGAAGTAGGTTCCAAACTTGTTCAAATTTTAACACAAAATAACTTATTAATGATGCAGAGTAGTGTTTGGAGCTATTTAAACGTAATATTAATGACTTATTTTATGCAAAAATTAATTTATGACAACAACCCGAACACACATCAACAGTCAGCTAAGTGGAGAGCAATCATCAGTGAAACTCTTTCGAAGATGGCGAAATTATGAACTCTGTATTTTGAAATTCTTACGATATTTTCTAAATCCAAACCATAAATCAAATCGAACAATAAAAAAACCATCAATAGCAAGAAACTCCAAAAAAAAACTACCTTACGCCAAGACGAAAAATTTGTGTAGAGTAAGCTTCGATTTGCCTTCTACGTTTTCGTTAAATTTGGCTCCCGACTACTTTCGGTTTGCAAAGGATGAAATAAAAAAGCTACCGTTGAAACTGACGCCAAAAAAAAACGAACGGTATAGAAAATTCAGAATTTTGGATATGATGAAATAAATGTGACACACTTAAATCAAATCCGAGTAAAGAAAATTGTATTTTCCATGTCAGCCTTCAGGTTATATATAAAATATTAAATTTGTGAGTTTTTTATAAAGCTTAAAAAGAATTTTTTTTGAAAAAGTACTTGTGATAGTTTAATTATTCGATATTTTAATTTATTAAATATAAATCAAAAAATTATTATTGGTGATAAGTCGAAAAAATACAGGCTACAATTCAAGTAAAGTAAACTGAGACATAAATAAAACGTAAAATTTATCATTTAAAAGTTTAACTTGGAGAAATTATAAACTCAAAAAATTGATTCTGTATTTCTTAATCATACTTAATACCAACAAAATCTCATTTAATTATCCATTTCTCAAAATGATTTACTGTATTTTATATATTTATAAACATTTTTGGTAAAATGATAAAATGGATCGCTGAAAGACGACAAATCGATGTTGACGCCAAGTTAATAAATGATTAATGACATATATATATATGTATATATTAATTTTTTAATACTTATAATATAAACAAGTAAAAAGCATTACAGAAGGGGTGTATAAAGAAAACTAATATAAACAACTTAAAGGCAAGCCACTCGACCACAACACGAAGTCGAGCAAAAAACCAAAAATTGCACCCAAAGAGCTATAGCTCCAAAGAGCCCCCTACAAGAGATGACGACTACTTTATTCAATTTTACAAGTTTTAATGGCGTTCTGGATATCAGATTTTAGCTTGCGGTGAAGGAACTGCTATATTTTGCCTTCAGTGTGGTCGGTGTTGAAGATGAACTATATTTCCTTTAACATTTTATATGATGTACATATATATTTATAAATATATTTTCTATATTTATATTAAAATACCATGATATAAATATATATTTGCATAGTATTTAAAGTGTAATATAAACTTTTGTAAAAATAGCAAAATATATAATTTAACGGCTAGAGGAAATGAAAATTTATAATTTGAAATTTTTAATTAAGAGAATGAAATAATTAGTGAAAATAATTCCCATATTAGTTAACTAATGGTAATTGGAATAAATATTATATTGCATATGATACAATTCTTTAGAAATGTTTTATATGTATGTTGGGATCAAGACTGTTTACCCCTCTCTAATGTCCGGTTTAACTAGAAGATTAATTAATTGCCAGTTAACTCTAGGGTAAGTTTAAAGTTAAAGTTAAAAATGAATCATACTCGAATGTGGAAAATAACTTTATTTTAAATGTAATAAAAGCGTATATTTTAAAGCATATCAAAAATAAATGTGATTTTAATGCATTTTCATCAGATTTTATATGGATTCTCGAATACGACCCTAGCCCAGTCTCTTTTAAGCTCTTTTTTAAGCATGCCCTAGAAATAACTCTTGATTAACTGGCCCAATGGTGAAAATTCTCTATTTTATAGACAATGCAATGTATAAAATCACCGATAAATGTAATTTCATAGCTTCCACGATATTAGGAGGTGATGCATCGCATTTAACACGACGATGAGATTGGAAAATCACCTATGGAAAGTTATTCATATAAAAAGATTATGAGACACATCGCTATACGAAAGGCTTTATATCATTTTAAAAGGTTTTTGTTCAAAAAAAAAAAGGGAAATAGCTTTTTTAATTAAAGCTTATCTAAAATTGTATCGTTATTAAGTAAGAATTAAATTTTCTAACAATATTTAAGAAAAAAACAAAGAAATGAAGAAAAAATCAAAATAAAAGACAAAAGTTCCTCTACATCGCGGATATGATACGAAGGGATGTATCAAATTTAAATTCACCGCTGGGTAATCTTCAAGTTAAGAGTGGTAATAAATTTGTGCCATAAGCAAAGACCACAAGTCTTCTTCGTGGGAAAAAACTTGTGCATAAAATTATTATTTGCTCAAAAATATGATTTATTATTTCACAAGTCCTTTTGATTCAATAAAATATACATGCCAGTTCGAATGCATGGCCTAACAGCTCAATAGCACGTCGCATTACTAATCTTCTTGTTTACTAAATGGTTCGAGCAAATTTTGAAAAATTCTGTGTTGGCCAAAGGGTTAAGGGCTTTATTATACCACTACAATAATTGATATGTTATCTATCACAATGAGTTTCATATAATAAGCACACATAGTCATCGATAGAATTTTGAAACTAATTTTCTTTATAAAAATTGGAATAAAAGCCTTGGACATATAGATTTTTCTAAAGGAGTCTTAGTTCCTGGTTTATTTCGGTCTAGCTTCTGTCGACGAACACTGTGTCAATACCATTAAACACTAAACCAGATTTTTTCCGTTTTCTTTCTTTATTTTCTATAATAAGTATCAATTTTGAGGACGTTGGAAATACTCATTCTTAACACGCGGATTTACACACTTTCTAAGTACAAAGAAAGCCACTTTTGTATGGAGAACTGTGTGCATAGGTGGTTGGAAATGTGTCTGTAGACAGAGAAAATTGACATCTATTGTGAATTTTTTCCTATTGGATCCCTCTGTTTTGTGTATCCCTAGCTCGGTTTACTTCAATAATATTAATAGCTTAACTTTATAAAAACAATTTACCAAAATAAATTAAAAACTCTTAACTTTTCTTTAATTTTTTAGTTAAAACACTTTTAAAACATTTAACAATCTGTGACATATAAGAGTATAAGGGTATAAGAGAGTTTTAGTTCTAACTTGCTCTAGTACTCCAGTTACTTGTGATGTGTTTTTTCACCTGTACGGTAATGCCATATGAATAGTAATACCTTCCGTTGGAATAATAAACATTTGAAATTATTCAAGGGAAAAATAAAAAAATTAAGGTCCAGCAAACATTTTCGATTTATGTGACTAAGACAGGAGCGAAATTATTTCCTTTTGGTTTTGCTATTGTATTTTATGATTTCACTAGTTACTAGTGAAATTTTATATCTGTGCTAAGAAAAATAAAATAAACAAAAACTTGGGTGTTATACAATAACCCGCAGCCATCACTATTTCCAACAAACAAACAAACATGAAATAAAAAGCACCAAATAAAATTATAAAATGATTCTCTCTCTGATCTTATTTAATTTAAATTGAATCATATTAAAAAACTAAAACTTGTGTAAAAATAGAATTAATTTGATAAATAATTGAAATAATATAACAAATAGAGCTTCTCGGTCAATATAATTCCATTTTTCGATTTCCTTTTCCTAAAGCTCAGACATTTTTAATTAAAATTTCCATTTAAGATCAAAAAATTAATTATAATTTTGTTTAATTGTACTTTTGAGTAACTTGTATCTATATTCTCTACCTTTCTAGGTAAAAAATATAATTTTTTTTTGCAATTCATTTCTATAATTAATTTCCAAATTTGTATTGATAAATATTGATTTGGGAAAAACCTCGAATACAAAACTTTACAAAATTAAAACAATTTTCTTTATATTATTTTGTCACGTTTTTGTTCCAATTATATTTTTGAAAACAAAAAGATAATACCTTTAGAATGAGGACAGTATTGCAGTTGGAGACAAAGAATTAATCAGGGGTTTAGGTCTACCCCCCCTTCTCTCCAGACCAGTAATATTATAGTAGTAGTCAAAAGAAAAAAAGCTAAGAAAACTAAAATGGCAGTGGTAAAATATTGTACAGGATCCTGTAAATTCTGTGTTCAAATATAGTATGGAAATTTATTCCAGAATTTAATAAAATAATTTGACAGACAGAAATTTAGAGCAATTAGACTGAATATTATAATAAATGTTTAAATGAAGATAAAGATATAAAGTAAAATATAATCCCTTCTTTTCCATAGTTCAGTTAATTAAAGTAAATTAGTAAACCTCACTTATTGTCTGGGCTCTGTCTACCCCGTAAATAATTTTTTCCAAATTAAATTTTTCAAATTTGCTGCAGCTGTAACTCGATAAAAAATCATCCAAACGCTTTCATCCTTGTTTTAGCACATTTTGTACTCGTTTCTGCATACAAAGATTCTCCAGTTTTATAATTGGATGAAAAATATAATTTTGCCAGGCCAGAAACAATCAGATTTTTAAGCAAAATTTAATCTTTTTTTCCTAAAATCCGCCATTTTGTTCCATTTCAATTTTTTTTCACTATCCTAGGTCATTGTATGGGCAAAACTTTCTAGTTAAAGATCTTTTTTTGGATTTCGGGCATTCTGAAGGCCAGAATCACTGAAGCATTGGAGGAACTTTTTTTTTGAAGACTCAGGATAACTTGCTGACGAACGAATATTTTTATTTCAAAAAATTTTCATTCATGTATGGGACTCGCGATGGCTCATTACCAGATCGATAAGATTTCGAACCTGCCAAACATGTCATCACTTGACTGATGTATTCGTCAGTTTGTCACCAAATTTCGTAAAGATCAGACGCATGTACCCATAAAAAATGAATATCGATAACGCGTATAAACGTGCTGTGTTATATTTTTTCTTTTCTAGTGGTAAAACTGCCAGATCTGCAGCAATAAAAATTAACAGTGTACATGGTGCACTAGTGTAAGGACTGTCCAGAAATATGTAGTTTGAAAAATTTAAACTTAGAAAAAGCGACATTAATGATGAACCCGGTTCGGGACGTCCTGTCGTTTTGTATAATGACCTCGTTAAAGGTCTTGTGGAGTCAGAGCCACATTTAACAGTGGATCAGATCGCAGAAGATATGCATTCATCTCAAGGGACACAGTCTTTCGCCATTTAAAATTTAGAATTGAGTAAAAACGCCCGTGATAGGTCAATATGAAGAAAGTGTTATTTCACCATGATAACGCTAGACCACATACGGCTCGAAGAACGCTACAAAAAATTAATGAACTGAATTGGTAGCTTTTGCCACATCTTCTATATTCCCCGGATATTACCCCAACTGTTTTTCAGTTATTTCGAGCAATAGAAAATTTTTGCAAAGGAAAAAAGATCAATTCTAAACAGGATACACAAAATTAACTCAGAAGCTTTTTTGCTTTAAAATCAAAATCCTTTTACAACAGTGGAATAAAAAAGCTATCAGAAAGATGGCGAGATATTGTAGATAGCGGAGGAAAATATATCACCGATTAAAATGTTAAATTGTGTTTTATTTGCACCATTTAAAAATTTCACCAAAATGCGCACGAACTTATGGACTGACCTGATATATGTATGCATCTGTCACATTTCAAGCCATTCGGTGAAATACTTGTTTTATTAAAAAATTCACAAAAATTATGCATTTTTTAGACAGTCAAACTAGTTCCGCCCTTTAATAAGTCACCACTGTATTTGTTGCCAGTGCGAGAAAAGGGTTAATTTTTTGACAAAACTTTTACCGGCAGATTATTTTGTTATACAAAAAGTTCATAGAAGCAAAATTTGAAGTTATTTAACTCATCAAAAAGTGTTTTAAACATTTTTTATGATATAAGACTAGAGCATGTAAAAAATCAAGAAAACACATTTTCTAGGAAAAAAACGAAAATTTTTCTTTAAAAAAAATTTAAATCGGTAAAAAAAAAAACACCTAACCTACAACACTCCATTAAATTATTATAATCTTAATTACTATAAAAATATTTCATTAATTTGCTAACTTTTATAATCAAAATTTTTTATAAAAATCAGATATTTTTTAATTAAATATTTAACTATATATTTTGTTATTGTTTAAATTATGTTAACAACAATATCTCACTTCATGTCTTCCCGTCTAACCAATTTGTCACAATTTTTATCTTGTTCCTTGAATCTAATGAAGAGTTTTTTATTCACAAGAAGCACCCCAATAAGGAGCTTCAGAATATTCAATGAATTATAATAAGATGACATCTTACAAATACAAATAAATAAAAAAGAAACAAAAAAAAAACAACAAGTATAAACACCCAAGATAAAAATAAGATGTGGAAAAAATGAAATTCAAGGAAAAAATAAAAATACAAACAAAAAGAAAAAAAACATTAAATGGATTAAATGTTAGAATCGAGACGATTCGACTCCACCGATTTCATTTTATCGCGACATCTTAAGGTGTTGATCATAAATTTGAGGGTCAGAATTAATTTTTTTGATTATTTTTCAGTTTTAAATACTCGTTTTTTAGCCTCCTAATTTTGTTTTGTTTTGCTTTTTGTGTTGTTTTTGTTTTTCTGTACCTATAGAATAACATTTACTAACATCAGAGGATCTTTTAAATTTATTGATCTTGATCAGTGATCATGAAGTATGATTATTAGATTTGATTGAAAATGTCCTATACAATTCATATAAAGAATTTATTAGCTATTTTGAATTTTATAACGTCATCAATTTAGAATACGTCACGCTTGGTAAGCAATTAAAGATTATGATTTTATTTTTATGTGATATATATCAGACTTAATGGGTCATTTAGTAAGGATTTTAATTAGATATGTTGGTAGTAAACCAGGAATTTTGTTCAACTAGTCTTTTTATAAATATATATGTATCTATATATATAAAAGATATGTATATTACATTAGATACGATTATATTGCTTTTAAATTAAATTTTCAGACCATTGCTTTTATTTTTTTTAAAAGTACTAAAGCAAAAGTTAACAAGTGTCAAAACAAATTTACATAAAATGTCAAGGGGAGATTTCCAGTGTAGGGGCCGGTCTCAATCGGGAAACGTAAAAATTATTACCCCAAACCAGTAATGGAAATCGTGGCAAAATTAATAATTTTACTCTAGCCTGGGACTCACTAATATTTTTTTTCTTTTTCTGAATTGACTGACGCTTGAAAGATAAAGATTTTGGCATAAAACAAATCGAAATCGAATCACTAAAATTCATGTGCCGATGACAGAAATTAAATGATAAAATATTCAAACTGTCAAACGTTATGAATTATACACTCACATTAATCACCAGTACTCATGTCAGATTTTATACAACTAAATTTTTCTTTGATTTTCTTTGAAAAACGGACACGGAAGACATAAATAGACGCAAATTTAGGCTTTCTACTAATTTAGTGAATTGTAGAGGCCTCATTAAAGGTGGAAACACAATGACGCGGTTTGCGGAGCGGAAGCCGATTCATTCAGAATTCTGAAATTCAGCTATATAAATTCCTATAGCTGTGACAGCTGTCACTGCAAACGAGTGTATTTTATTTGGCCCATAAGCATTGAAATAAGACATGTCTTTAATTTCAGTTTCCATACCGTCATTCATGCAGTCTTCGCTTGGAAAACTTCATGTGTGATTGCATAGTATTTTCAGTCCTTTACGCGTTCAAAACCTGTTTTTTTTTATTTCAAATAAAAAAAAAAATCGCCAAACTAAAAATTTTTTAAAATCCTTTGGTTTAAATTTTTTAAAAATATTTTTGGTAAAACAGCCATTGGTATATGCAAAACATAACAGTCGAGAGCTAAATAAGTTTCAATTAGATGAGAAAAGGATGATTTATATTTTATAATTTTTAAAACACATGTACATACATTTGGCATATTAAAATTATTTTAAAATAATGCGCAAAAAATTTAATTACATAAATTTTCTCTCATTCTTCAAAGAAAATAAAAACGCTACAAAGTAAAATTAAAAGAATTATCAATTAGATTAATTTTAGCATAAACTTAAAGAAAATCTAATTAGCTAAGCTCTTAATCTTTTTCACATGTTGGAAAAAATTTTGTATTACTAATCCTAAATTAAGTGCTTAAAGCGGCAAACAAATAAACTGCTGACCAATACTGTTTACTAGAGATTAAAAAAATTTTATTTTGTTGTTGTTTTTTTGTTCCATTGAAAGTCAGTTTTAATAACAAACCGGATCTAAAAATAATATTTACTTTATGAAAAAAGAAAGCTTCCCATAATTTTAATGCTATTATTATTATTTTATGGTTAGTTATTAAAATGATCAATGTTATTTTTCTTTTTTTTTTTCAAAATAAAAATTAATTTCCTCAGACTAGCATTTAAATATTAACCATTCAATATAATATCCTTTTCATAAAAACAAAAAATTTTTGTATATTTTAGAGAGTAAAAATGCACAGCACATTTAGGTAATTATTATAATTTACAAATCTAGAAAATTTATGAGTAGTTTCACTCTGGTCTGACTTGACTCTTAAAATCTCTGCGGTTAAAATTCAGATAAGATTCCCCCTGGCGAGGGAAGGGAGTTGAACTTAATCTTCTTTAGAATTTTGGTAGAGAAGACGCCTATCAACCTAGTTTCGACTTCAAAGAGAAAGGAGAAGGATATTGTTAAAAACCAGGTGTCTTCTATTCCACCATGTATCCTATATCGGAAAGACAGAGATCAATTTCAATGTAATTCTGACTCTGGCACAAGATTTTAGAATGAATTTTCCATTATAACAAAGTATGTCAAAGAGCATAACATACTAATCTTGATCACTGTGCATCCTAGCCCCTACTGGTGATACTACTGCCTTAAAAGTGCTTAAAACAGATTTATACTTTGGTATTCATATTTTAATTTCTAGCTAATAGCATAAGCTAGAGAAAAAAAAATAAACAATTTCTCAAACTGGTATAAATTTCTATGTGAAAGCTAAATAATTGAGTGTTAACAAGATCATAAGACTCTTATTTTAAAAGGACCCTTTGTATATTTATTTAATAACAATAAACTTGACTCTTATGTATAACAAATTCAAAATTAATTGATTTTCAATTAATGTAAAGTGCTTTTCACTTTAATACATTCCATTTTAGCCAGTAAAAAGTAAAATTTCTTCTTAACCCTAAGCCCTAAGTATGCATTGTATGCTTAGAGTATGCCGAAATCATTACCATAAGGATATATGAAAAGAATAGGTTTTACTTTTATTTTAAGGTAATATAATATTTTAAATTTTTTGTATTTATTTAATGAAATGCTTTTTTAGTTGGAGAAGTTGTAGATTTTTGCTATAGTATTAGAATTTCTTCCATTTATTACAATTCAATACAAAAACAAAAAATCTTCCTTTTGAGACAAATAATTGCTTGCACTTCAAATATGAAAAATCAATGTTAAACGCTTCTTAGCTTCTGTTCATATGAATCCTATTTAAGCTTTAAGCTTAATAAATGTCTTCATAAACTGTCAGCTTATTTATTATCCTTTTTAAATTTTTTACATCAAAATCACCGTTTTTAATCTATAGAAATAGATTAAAACAACTTCTTTTACTTAAAGTCGTCTATCTTTATGCTTGTTATGCTTCTGTGACTCAGCTTCAGATTTCTTTAAATTAAAAGTACATCAGAAATGCTCTTAAATGACATTTATTTTTGCTAATAGAAATATTTCAAGGTTATGTTGCTAATACCAGGTTTGTGTCTATAAATTTCTATAGGATTTTCTTCAAATTCAATTCAGTTCGAATTTTGGTTTGTTTTAAAGTTAATATGCATATAAAAATGAACTCAAATCGCCAAAATTTCTCAGCCAAAAAGGTTTCCATTATGGCGACGGCTCCAGACTACTCCTAACATTCTGATATGTCACATATCATATGTGGTAAATATCCGAAGCATCGTGTTCTTTTTTCATTCCATAGGAATGTAAACAATGTCACACCATCAAAAAATACCAAAAAAATAAATTGTTTAGTAATTTATTTTCTAGAAATTTCATAAAGTAACAAATTATCATTCAAATATATTTCCAATATTACCGTTAATCAGAACACAAGCTTATAACTTTTTTAGTTTTTAATTATTATTAGCGTTCGATGAACAAATTTAATTTTCTAGGCAACTATTTCTACCCAAAGGTCATAATTTGCTTACATATTTGAAAAAGAGTGAGAACATAAATATGCTGTTTGGATACAATTCCATAAGATATGAATATTTCCAAAGAATGTGCTGCACAAAATTTATTAATATTTGCGATGTCTTGTAGAATGAATTTCCGCAATTTCTTTCAGTAAATTACATGGAAAACATGGAACTATTAACCCGAGTCGAAATATTTGATACTGAATTGATAATGAACATCCTACCACTTTACCAGTACCACCAGTATCAATTCAGTACCTTTCTTACATTTACTCTTTTGTTAAATTTGATGTTGAATTGATACCGGAAAGTATTCAAAATAAGCGATCCTACACTATCAGTATCAATTCAGTATGAAAAGATACAAACTTTTCAACATCATCGGTATCAATTCAGTATATTGTGAGAGCGCTCTCTAAGTGCATTTATATACTCTCTTTCAGTTTGTAATTCAACATAAGAGTAAATAAAAGATGATACTGAATTGATACTGATAGTGTAGGATCGCTTATTTTGAAGACCTTTCAGTATTAATTCAGTATCAAATTTTAACATAAGAGTAAATGTAAAAGATGATGATGAATTGATACTGGTTGTACTGGTAAAGTGGTAGGATGTATGATTATACTTTTTTTAATTTAATATCAACCTGAAAATAAATACTTTTAAAAGGGAAAAAATTAAACACAATTTCAAAAGCAAAGCATTTATATAAATATGAGTAAATTGATAATTCAATTGATGAATTAATAACACAATAACGAAAAACAATAAATTATTAAACCTGTCAACACAAAAGAATTACAATAAGATATGTTAAATTTATTTTGTACTTGCTTTTTACAAAAGCAAAGAAATTTCTTTTATTAAATAAGTTATTTTAATACTTACCATTCAATATTCCAATTCGGAAACTTTATCATTAGTTTTAAAAGAACACTACTTTTATAGCACTGTATAATATATTAACAAAAAAACTGTTACTTAAATCACTTACAAGGAGACCGTACAGCTGTTGACTCCGCGTTTTGGCTTTATATTTTTTTTGGTGATAGATCTCACTTAATATAACATAATTTTAAAATATTAGGGCGCACTATTCGGAATATTCCACAAAAACACGGTTTGAATTTTTTGGTGCAACATATGTACTCATATTATTTTCATTCGCAATTATAATATTTCTAAATTTTTTTAACATTAAAGTATTTAATTAAATAAGTATAACATTACTGCATGCTATATGTATACATAGATGAACATATATATATATATATATATACTCATTTATATATATATATACATACATACATATACGTATATTTTTAAAAAATTAATAAAAAATTCTGGAATTTATAAAGCGCTTACAAAATTGCAGTTATTTAATAGAGGAAAATCGTGATATTAATTCTAGAGAAGATTGTATTAAAATATATTCAATTATTCATCATCAGTTATCAACACCAATATTCCGTAACATGATAAAATATGCATGGTATGCTTTAAAACTATCGAATAACCGAAATATCTTTATGAATGTAAATCAAGTATGTTTTTCAACGGATGCCTTAAGAACCCCTTGTGATTGTACAAAATCGGCATTTATATGTTGTACAAGATGCCGTAATAATTACTGTTTTGTGTGTTTCTATGACAATTATCATTCGGGCTGTTGTATATAATTGTACCATTAATAAAAATTTAATTCCTTCTAGTTTATTCCAGAATTTTTTATATATAGCATGCAGTAATGTAATACTTATTTAATTACATACTTTAATGCAAAAAAATTTTAGAAATATTATAATTGCGAATGAAAATAATATGAGTACATATGTTGCACCAAAAAATTCAAACCGTGTTTTTGTGGAATATTCCGAATAGTGCGCCCTAATATTTTAAAATTATGTTATATTAAGTGAGATCTATCACCAAAAAAAATATAGAGCCAAAACGCGGAGTCAACAGCTGTACGGTCTCCTTGTTAGAGTCACTTAAAAAATTAAAATTAAAAATTTCTGTTTTATTTATTTATTAATTAAAACTATATCACTAATTAAAACAATAATCACTTAAATTAATTTAAAAAAGTATCACATTATCACGGATACGCCGACTCTAAAATAAAATGGATGCGGAACTGTCACTTTTGCATTGAAAAATAATATTTCATACAGCGAGAGAGACATACATATATATTTTACTTTGTCATGTAAATAAAATAGAAAATTAAGTTGATGCTGGTTTGATACTGATCATCCTCAAACACAAAAGTTCACATCTTTCAACACTTTCAGTATAAAGTCAGTTTCAACTCAACACTATCAGTATCAAATCAACATCAACTTTAATTCAAAATGCTGATGTTGATTTGATACTGAACATACTGACACGCAAAAAGTTCACAACTTTCAGTATATTCAGTATAAAATCAGGTTCAATTCAACACTATCGGTATCAAATAAGGGTCTACTCAGGATGATCAGTATTAATTCAGTATCAAATATTTCGACTCGGGAAGCTTCCTTATGTTTCATACAATTTTATAGAGGGTCAATTAAAACTGTTCCCTGCGTTTAAATAAACTACATTGAACGCGGCTTAAAACAACAACAAAAATAATAAAAACTTGTTAATTTTGCAGATCACAACTAAATAAAATAAAACTTCTTAAAAAGTTTAAATCAACCTTTTTTGATTTATTTCAAAAAATAATTTTATTTTATTAAAATTAATTAGTAAATTGTCTTAGTGTTACCTCTTATTTGATTATATCCCATGGTAACACTCTTATCGTTCTAAATTCTAAATATAAAAAGCACTATATAGCTTCCTTAACATGAGTAAATTTATACACATGTGCCATTTCGATATATATTTAACAACGCGGCTGACATTGCTCTTGCTTCATTTGATGAACAAGGAGAACCAAATGCGGGATATCATATTTCAAAAATAAAACACATTTTTTTTAAATATACCCAACTCTATCATCACCATCGGCAACGGCAGAAAACATTAAAAACAACAAAAATATATCAGCAACCGAATAAGAACAGAAAAATAGAAAATTTCATGGAAATATTTAGTTGTTTTGTTTTTCATCTCTGTTATTTATGTATCATGTCCTACCGCACACACATTTAAAGATTTATTATGCATGTGTAATTATTAAAACCATATTAAAAAAAATTATTTTAATCCAATTACCACACAAAAAAAAAAAAACGGGGAGAATAATTGGAGAAATACTACTCAACCGGAAGCTGAAGACAAACAAAACAATATCAGTCTCAATTTTGACTTGTGTTAATATTCACCATAGATACGTGATAACAACAACAACAACAAAAAACAAATAAAATTTTCTTTAATAATTTTGGTAATTAAATGAAACAATCTTATACGAATGGGGTTTATTTATTTGTCCCCATTTCATCCACAAATGATTGTAATTTGACACCTAAACCAGCCCGTGTCATAATGAATCTCTCATGGGATTTTAACGTTGCTAGGGTAAATTTTGTTCACTGTATTAAAATATTAGGGGCGTATCTTGATGAAACCATAAAGTGATTTTATATAAATTGTATTTGTTATTTCTAAGTTTTAAGAGGGTTTAAAATGATAAATTTGTGGCTAAGTACTTAAACAACTTACTCAGCTTGATCCTAGGTGTCCCCTCGGGGATAAATTTCTTTGGATGATACAAATATTAAAATGATTTTTGACTTCCGCTTCTTTTAAAACAAAGAGGATGTGATGTGTTGAATGATATTAATTATAGATATTGATAATAATATATAAATTTTTTTTATCGGGATATTTTATAGGACAATTTCTTTACTAGGTAGAATGAAATCTTGAACATGTGATGTTTATAAAAATTTTTAACAAAAAAAATATTTTAACTAATTAAAAGGCTTAAGATATTCTTCAAATGTGGAAAATTTTCGTAAATTATATTTCTAGGATATTTTCAATTCTCCCGGTACATATCAGGGGATTCTTTTTTTAAAAGAAGCAAACAATATTTGCCATATTTTGTTTTAAATCAATCTAAAGATATTCCTATAAGGAATTTGTATTAGAAAATACGCATAAATCTATTTCAAACTACAATTATGATGTAACAAAATATTTAAGTATTTCTTAAGAATATGGAGGATATTTAAATCAAGATGATCCTTAAATAATTCATGAGGTATAGTTTAATAGACAGTTTTATAAAATGCTTGGCTTCATATGACAAGTCTATATGATATTTCTCTAGAAAACCAAAAGATGGTTCCCACAGTAAGAAGGATTTTAAGTCACTTGCTTTAAAATAAAGGGGGGACTATAAATATAGATGAGATTAAAGAAATCTAATAGAAAAACGATTAATTAGCCCCGAATTTAAATGCTTAAAAGTATTCTGTCCATCGAGGATCTTGAGAAAGAAAATACTATTAACAGCGACTGTTACAATGAATATATCTGACTTTATTGCCGATGTCTTATCAGTAACGTATGTAGCTCAGGGATCAGAAAAATCAATCTACGTTCACTTTGTTAATAACGTTTTACTGGTTATCAAAGAAAAACATAAAAGTAAGACATCACAAAAAATTTGAGTATCTGCAAATTCTATTGCCCCGTCCCTCACATTACAAAAATTTATCTACGCCACTTACGTATCTTATACCCTTTCTTGACTAACGCTGTGTACATGCTTGTACATCTCCTTCTAAAAAACCGATTCTTAACAGAGAAACCGTGTACAACATGGCAGCTTATTAAAACATATGATCGGAATGTTTACGCGGATCTGTCAATCAATTACTATTAGGATATATAAATCACTGTAAAAATCACTAATCTATATTGTAATTAATCAAAATATACTTTTAAAACAAAATCAAACTAATATACTGACAAATTTGCAAACATTTGCATTATAATTTTGACATAAGCCCATACGGAATTCAATTTTGATTTGGTACACAACCTTAAAATTCACAATAGATGCGAGATTTTCGCGGAGTACAGCGTTTAAAAGGCTGTACTGCGTACACGATTCCAACAAGTGAAGTACATGATTTTTCCATACAAAAGTGTCTTTTTTCGAACTAAATGCTGTGTACAGGCATGTGCTAAGAAAGGGTATTATCTATCAAATTAAGTATTTCAGGCTTTTATTATATCAAATATTTGTGTAATTTTATTAAAACTACATAATCGTTTTATTTATTAATCTAATCCATCCCAAATTTATATTTCTTAAATTCAGTTTTTATATAAGACTAAATAGTTTTTATTTATTTCGCAGATAAAAATATTAATAAGTTTAATTTTTCTTCTTATGTAGAACAGAGTTCATTTTAAAATTCTTAAATTTCCTTATTTATATTTTTCATAAATGATTTTAATGATGATTTTTTAAAAAACAAAACAATTTTTTCTTTACAGTAATGGCGGCACAGAAAGACAACATTTAGATTCATCAAGTGATTCTGAAATGGATACACCTAGTTCAATGCTTCATCAGAATTCACAATTAAGAAATCAACAACAACAACAACATCATCATTCACATCAGCATCATCATAATTTACATACAACAAATAATAGCACAACTGGAACAGATAGCACACAATTACAATCGCAACAACAACATCATCATGTAAATTCAATTAGTAATTTAAATGCATCACTTGCAGCATCAAATTCAAGTGGTGGTGGTCCTTTAACCGCTGGCGGTGGACTAATACAGAAGACTGGAATTGGTCAAGTTCCCGCAGTCGCTTATTCTCAATTACATAGTGTTATGGGTTCTATGCCACTTTATGATATGGGAGATTATCAACATTTATGATTTTAAGTTATTTACATGTTGTAATATTTTTTTTTCGTTTTTTTTATTGTAAATTTTAAATTATAATTATAAAAATAAAATTATTTGTGAGAAAATAAAAAGAAAAATTTAGATCAGTAGTGATTTTTTATTGTTGATACTTTGAAGGGTTCCAAAACAAAAAAACAGAGCCTAAATTATATTTTGTTAAAATTCAAAAATATTATGTCTTTTAAAAATTTCCGGCTAAGCGATACAATAGCTCGGGTTTTTTGTTTATTTATTCCTGTAACATAAAAGCTATTCTAAAAATCCAATAATCAATTTCTATTATAAAGATTAATTAGGCTCTTGTGTAACAAAATTATACAAGCATGAGATTCGTAGAAATATTAATAATTCTCTAATGGAGATATTTTTCCAGAACCAGATCTCACTAAATCAATGGCCAGCAAAAAACTGAGCTCTCTTATGAATAATTTCCGACTTTATATAGAATGAGTGCATTCATTAACTCAATTAAGACATTATGAGGCTACCCGAAGTATCGGATTTGTATTTAGTCACTCTCCTGCGACACGATCCTAATATCAAATATATATTTATATTAAATTAATAAACACTGACAGTAAAAAAGCAACCAATAATAGAGCTTGTTTAGGTTTCAGGTTTTAATTAAAAGTGTTACATGACTAAAATATTTTTTATTTTAGTTGCTGGTATCAACCCTGAATTCCATCGCGATGGCAACACAAAGTGAGCTCGCTACGACACAACAGAAAACGACGATCAAACAAAACATGACATTGTTTTTATAATAAAGGATAATGGATCCTAGCAAAAATATATTGTCACAAGACTATACATTCTGGTTTTTCCTCTATTAGCATAAAAATATTTGAATTTTTATGAAAAAACCGACTGAAATACTTCCTTCCAATATAAGAACTCTATCCTGTCATCCTATCGTGCATATCAGGAGTTCACTTGATCAGTCTCAATTTCATCTGACTTTTATTTTAACGTAGCATGTTATGCAGATTAAATCACATAAAATTACAGTTGAATATATCCTAAAATATTGATCTTTCAGGATATTATGACCAGTAGAACTACCTCTTTGCACATATCAATAAAATGAATTTAATTACAAAAGTCAATAATTACAGATAAAAATTATTGTTTACATGAAACCATTAATTTTTCGTCTAGCAATTTACAACCTGCATCCTATACAATTCACAATGAAATTAATTACACACAAAGTTTCGTCCACTTGAAATGTATTAATATTATGTAAAAGGAAAGCCAACAAAATTAAATTCATCGAAAAATATTTTCCTGAACTTGAATCAAAAGTAATTTAGCAGCTGTTAAACAGTGTTCAGTTAAAAAGAATTTTCTAAAAGCAGGAGAAAAAATTACAGTTTTGTATTAACTTAAATTAAAGATAATTATAACAAATCACTTAAATAAACACTTTAAAACTTTGTTTTAAATATCAGAAATTACAAATTGCCTTTTCGTCCTGTGACAGGTAAAAGTTTTAATTTAGTATCACATTTATACTGACTGATTGACCTATAATCATGATCCTTTACTCTGATCACCATTTAGATAATTTATTACATTTATTTTTTTTTAAATTATAAAAACTTTTGTCTATTATTGCTTATCATTTTTGACAGCAATTTTCCTAAATTAATTCAATATAAAAACTTTTTTTTATAAATATTTGAACTGCTCATTTTGTAAAAATATCTCAAAATAATAGAAGAAAAAAAATTTTTAACATTAAAGTAAAATTTTATTTATGACTTACCATTATTCTTATTTTATTCCATTGAAAAAGGCTCACTTAATCCAGTTATACAAATGAATTTAGTAAATCTAAAAATTCAGCAAAGAATGGTTTAAAGTACTATAGGATTAAAGAAAGGATTACCTTTTTATATTTGTTGAACTAACTAAATGCATCTTAATTCCTTATTCAATATTAATACTAATATTGTTCTGTTATTTCTACAAAAGGATTTAAGTCAGTTACAGAATGATAACAAAAGTATGAAAGTAAAAGTAATCGGAAATGAAAAAATTCACAATAATAAATTTAAAAAAGTTTACATACCTTTTCTTTAGGATGATATATTTTGAAGGACAGTAGTATACAAAATTATTCACAAACGAATCTTTAACTGAAAAAAATTTCTTTAATTATATAAATAAAATAGCAAGGAAAAATATTTTTTTTATAAATTTTGAAGATTTCTTAGATCAAAAATCATAATCCAGTAAATTTGTTTTAACCCAAATACTTTTAGCAGGATCATTAAGGTGTCCAAGTCGACTTGGACTTAAGGTTAAAATGAAAACGTCAAGCGAGACAGATCAAACTTAAACAACATCAAATTAATACTGGTTAATGGATAAC
Organism: Acrocera orbiculus; assembly: GCA_947359355.1. Classification (NCBI taxonomy): domain Eukaryota; kingdom Metazoa; phylum Arthropoda; class Insecta; order Diptera; family Acroceridae; genus Acrocera; species Acrocera orbiculus. Next base: position 9,402,171 of record OX375758.1, read on the forward strand.
GAATTCCAGCTTACACTGTTCTGCAAAACACTATTCTACCATAAAACCGGTTTAAATTAACGGAGTCTAATTTTATAGGACTTTTACAAAGCAATTAAATCATGAGATTAGTCAAAGAAGCCGAATTAAACTTCTATAAAAAAATAATGAATTCCCTTATTCATATATCCAGAAATACAGTGATAAACATGAAGAAATTTTACTTAACCTCGCTAACATAGAAGTTGTTAAATTCTAGATATTTACCTATGAAATCCTAAGATTTAAGATTAACCAAACCCAATGAACTCATATTTAATTAATTTAAAAAAATATTGGGAAACGGACACTGATTCAGGCATAGCTTTCACAGCGATTTTAAATTCAAGAATAACATAAAAATAGGCTTAAGCCTGTGTCTGGATTGATTTTGGACCCCACAAAAAAAGGAAAATACTTCAAGCAGCAAAAAATTGCTGAGCTTATATTCAATACCGAATAAAAAAATAAGTAAAGCTTCACGAGAGAAAACCAGCAACACGTTCTTGTCTCCAACTTTCTCAATGTATCGAGAAAACAAAAGGAATGAAATAATATTTTGTAGCTCTCAATAGAAAATATTTAATCCTCGAATGTACAGTAGAAACCGGTTAATACGACATCCAGGGGACCATTATTTTCGGTCGTAATAACCGACAGTCGTAAAAAGCGGTACCATTATTTTTTGCCTAAAAATTGCCGTATTTGTAAATTTTTATTATAAGGATAAGTATAAGTGTATAAGTTTTGAGAAAAATTATTAAAAATTAAGCCGATGTGTTAAGCGTTGCGAATGGTATCAAACTGACTAGTCATTTACTGGGATGAAAAGCTACAGTCAAAATTCGTGTTTTTCATAATCAAAGTAAAGTAACAGCGCTTATGACTCCATGTCTACAGTAATTTCCTGTACTATTTTTTCTTATTTCATTTGACGACTATACCATATCTTGTGCAGACATGCCCACAGTGAATTTTTTAAAAATCTATTAGGAACGCCTATTGACTATAACTGAGCTACACTTTTACTAATTATGAACATAAAATTTCTGAAAATAGACACACAAAATGTAAAAAAAATGCTGCATGTTGTTATAACCGATTAAGTTCTTTGAAAATATTAGAAAAAGTGGTCGTTCAAAACGGTATGTCGTTATATGCAATGTCGTAGTAAGCGGTAAATTAATTGTGCAATTTTATGGAACTCCGTCGGGACCTTTTGTTTTGGTCGTTTTAACCGATGTCGTATTAAGCGGTTTTGACTGTATATGAATATGTATGATTGGCTTCTAGTAAAGCCGTTATCAACCTAGAATTCAAAAAAATTAAAGCTTCTTTATAGTGGAAAACCATCTTTAAATAATTAACAATATTTTGGAGCAATGGACTTAGTTTTATTCATTATTATATAAACTATTACCTGCCTCCATTTTGCTTTTGAAATCAAAGACTGAATTTATTTTACAAAATAAAATATAAATCTTAAGTTTCTGCCTAAAAATTTGATTTTATTTCCAAGTCTCGTTGAAATTATTAGAATCAGCGTCCAAGGTAATAAATTATTTTCATTGAAATATTGCTGCATAAATATTTTTTCGTTTTTAAAAATGTTTAGTTTTTAGAAAAACACAGCTGATATTATCTACAATTTACATATAAAGGAACCAAATTTCAAATCATCAGACATTCTTAAATGGTTTTATTTATTTTGTTTACCGAAAAACTAAAAAACAAAAATTAGCTTCTTTGCCATTTTACCGGCTTGCTAAGAAAAATGGTTAATTTATAACTTTCACAAATTTTATTTTCTAGCTAATTAATCAGAGTAAAACTATCATAGTGCGTAATTGCGAAAAAAAAATTTATTTCAACTTGTTGCTTCATCCTAAACAGCTGTTTTGACATTTGAGTTTTCATATTTTGGCAGCACTTATTTGTATCAAAAAGTTTTTCTAAAATTATTTTTTATATCAAATATGACAGATTTTTATAGTGATATCTTTTTAAAAAATTTAAAATTATACTTAACACTTAATATTTGGGCAAAAAAAAGAACTTTCAATTTTCAATATGATTTGCAAAAATCTCAAACATTCCACTCTCTTATTTTTATTCCAAAGTTGGCAGCATTGTATTAAATAATAATGTAACAAACTTTATTGAAATTTTACTTAGCATTTTAATCGAAAATGAATTAGTATATAATTCTTTAAAAGTCAACATTATATTGTTAACAGTTTTAAGAAAATATTAAATAATGTTTTAAGCTTCATTGAAGTTTATATTAAATATAATTAGTTGCTGAACATCTTTGTTCTTTTACAAAAAATTTCTAAGCTATTGCATTTGCTAATTTAATCTATTACTGCAAAATATACTCTGCCAGCAAAACAAGTGAAACGTCAAAATTAGACCCTGATTTAAGTTGCAGCAAAATATCTTCAGACGTCAAGAAATATGACGTTTTTTATTTAATTTTTAGTGTATTTTTTTAAAAGTAATTTAATAAAAAATATCGTGATAATATTTTTAATTTGTTTATATTAATTAAATAACTTGTTTTGCTTATTTCTTTAAAGTACAAAATATTTTATAATTTCGAAAGCTACCATAAACTCTACTTTAACATTTTTAATTGAATATTTTTACTTAATATATTTAAATATATAATTAAATAAAGGTAATAATTAAATTTTTTATAAAATTTTTTATAAATATAATTTTAATTAAATCAATCAATAATGGTAGACAAAATAAAATTATAAAATAATTTTTTAAAAAAATTAAAAACCTATTAAAATATATATGAAATAATTTTTGTAGGATCTTTATAAATAACAAAAAACTATTATACAAATGATTTTCAAATGCTTATAAGTCAATTGGAGATGGACAGGTTTAATATTGGTCGTGATGTACGAGAATTAAAATTAGGCACAACATTTGGACCACAAAGCAATCAAAATGCTTTTCATACTCTTAAATGTAATTAGAAAATTATATTTAAATTATATAAATTAAATAATTAATATCTTTATTTAGATGATTTTAAACCGGCCAGCGTTGATTTAAGTAAAGTTGCAAGTTTAGATGTTAGTTCCAATAATCAAGTGACCGTAACAGTGCCAAATATAGGTAAGATAAATTGAATTAATTAATTATTACTTTTTACTTCTAAAGATTTTTGTTCCTTCCAAAGTTTTGTTTTTATAAGAAGACTAGCTGTACTCGGCCACAAATTAAAGGTGCCTCAGTCAAATGAAAAAGAGAAAGAACACATTTTTTATATATTTAGTTTCATATTGCTTGTGAGTATATAATATTTTGACTGCTCCCATTGTCTGTATAGATATGAAGATATTGTCTGTTTTTACGAATCTAGAATACAAAAATTATAATTGTCCGTTGAAGTAGTAATTTGTAGCTACGTCTATACCACACATATTAAAGTATTGACTATTTGCAAATTGAATACAATCTATTTATTCAAATCCAAAGAATGCAAGGAGGCTGTTTCTATGATGTCTCACTCCCTAATTTTTTTCCCAGTACAAATCGCCTTAAGCTTTGACTGATTAATATTTTCCAATACAATAATTTGCACGCTAAATTTCAATTTTAATATTCGACTTCGTAAAAATTTATAGTTTTTATCCGAAGAGTACCTCAGCTAATAGTGATTCATTTATGTCACCAAACCGTCGAAATTAGAATTTGCAGAAATTATGGGTAAATTTAGGGTCAGATTTATAAAAACTTCACAGAATTCACTATAAATACCTAAACACATAAAAGTTTTTTCTAAATCAATGATTTTTCAGAGTTCAATTCAGACAGGAAAATAAACACAATTTACATTTTTACTTTATATAGACTCCTGTCATTGAAGTTTTATAGATATTTGGAAAAATTGGAAAGAATTTTATGCTATTTACGTTTTACTTTGAAAAATAAACTATGCAAGAAACCAAATAAGTGGTTAAAGACGTTTAAAAATAACTTCATATATCTCTGCATATATTAAGAGTTAAAGTTGAAAACATTTTTATTTATTTTACTGAGCTTATAATACTTGTGGTATTTTTTATAACTAAATTCTTTAGAGACGTTTAGCCATATTGTCTCTTTATACCTTTTTTTAAATACAAAAAATTCCATAAGTCTTGATGGTAAATATATGGGTTTGAAATACATTCTAAGCTTAAGCAGTTACTAAGAATTAAATTTGAAATTAAGTCTTAAAAAATAAATGGCGTCATATTTTAAGAAATTGGTTAGGTTTAGCCTAACAATAATCGATCAATATGTCTGGAATTATCTCTTCATATATCGATCAATTTATTATTACTATAAGTTTCCATAAAATCCAATAAAGCGATTTTAATTATGCATCTTTTCTCTCTCTGGAAATAAAGTACTTAATTTCTTAAAAATCCTTCGTTCATTATTTAAAAAATTCCTTCGCTCGTTAAAGGTTAATATTTATGTAAGCCATATTTAAGAATAATTTCCTTACTTTACAAGTTTCTCATTGCTCATTTTATTAGGTTTGATTTAGATTTGACTTCAAATGGTTTTCCCATAGTTTTTTTAACTAAGGCTTCATTCTGATCTTTAAAATTCAATTTATATTTCGTATTATAAATACAACGAGCAAATTTTTAGCTTTTCTTTTGGAAATTTATTTATTAAAAAATTACAAGTAAAAATTAAAATTTAAGCTCAATAAAAATTATTAACTATCAACATTTCATTAATTAATTATACCGATATATTCATAAAACATTAAGCAGCTGTTTTTATCTAATATCATCAAAATTTGGGCAATTATAAAGCAAGTATTTTTTAATATAAATTTTAAATGCTTTTACTATTATAGTTTTTTCTAATTAGATAAATTTAATTAATATTTAATTAATTATATTATTTTATTTATTATATAGAAAGTTCCGGTGTGCCTAATACAGTTTTCAAGGGAAATCAAAGAAAATATACAAAAGAATGTCTTATAATTTTTGATAGAAAAACTGGTGTAATGACATTAGAAAAACTTAATCACAATATACAAGTAAAAAAAACAAGGTAATTATTTTTGTTTTTTCTTATTGTTAAATAATTAATTATTATTTTTGAAAAACAAAAAGGAGTGGACCAACTAATAAAAATATTGCACCTACTCCGCATAAAGTAGAAAATAATACACAAAGGACATCATCGAAAACAAGAGTTTCAACTGGTGTCCGAAAAAATGGAATAAGTAAAAATTATAATTATTTATTGTTCTTTTTTAAAAATATTTTAAAATTATTTAATTAATTATTACAGTAGGTTATGTTCCACGTTCATCACCAATGGAACAAAGTTCCCCATCATATACAACAACACATAGAAGCCCTCAAAATGCACCTGCGTAAGCTATTTATTTATTTTGTTGTTAATTATTGTTATTATTTTTTGTTTTTTCTTTATAGATGGAATGCTAATAATGCACAATCTACATTACCAAATATTCCATTTATTGGCATTGAAGAGGATGTTGATATGCAAATTAATTCCAGAGGCTCATCAATGGTAGCTAATCAAAATACTACAAATAATTTAGATTTTGAACAGCCTCAAAAATCCTATCATCAAAATAATAATTTATCAGCTAATAATTTAGTTCCGAGAGGAAAAATATCGCATGTAGCAGCTACTTCATCAATTGCAAGTAATGCTACTTCCGTAGAAAATGTAAGTTTTTTATTATTTATATTTCAATAATATTCCCTTAAAAATTTTGGAACAAAGAAAAAATTTTCTTGTGTTTTATTATCTGTTAATCTATTTCTATATATTTAAGCTTGGAAGTTATTGTATCATAGTCAAAATCTCTGTTAGGTGTAATTTACTTTCAAATTCCAAGTCAATATGGATATAATATTCTCCAACAGAACTGACAGAACATTAAAAAACGATGGATGAGTCTCTTTTCGAGTCAATATTTGCAAACTACTTTTAGCAACTTTAACTTTTTTACTATACTATGGAGGCTGAAAAAAAGTTCAATTTGTTCATTTAAACTTAAAAGATGCGTTAAAATGCTTTGCAAGACGTAATGAAATTTATTTATGGTGCCTTTGTGCCTTAGAAATTCGGTCAGATATCGTTTTGCTCTTTTTTCGTTTTTATTATGGCAATTATCTAATTAGGGGTTGATATTGAGAGCGTTTTTATTCTTAATTTCGGAAAAGAATTTCTAGTTAACTTATAATTCTGTAATGCGATCAGGTAAAATTAGCTCGTTCTTATTGAAAGATGTTTCCTAAAGGCCATCATTTTTGCCAAAGATGGTTGTCAGTCATTGTTAAAAATTTTTTATTTATTTTGTGATACAAAATAATTTCAATTTTTGTTAAGCTTCCGAAATTATTAACGTGTAGAGTAAATTACTTTTATAGTATTCAAATTTATAAACCAGAAAGGCATGATGCCTCTGTATTTCTACCCTTTTTTAGACCTTCTATCCTAAAAACTGGAGGTATCGAGGAATATGGTTCTTTTAGAGTAAATGTGAGCATTTGAGGTGTATATACATGATATCTTTGATCGGTTTACTTGTTTAAGAGAGTAAATTCTTCTTTGAGACTATTTTTTATAGTCCTTCTTTTGAGATAAGGTTTGTAAACTTGACCATAAAGATGTTTTCAATATTATGTCTATGACGGGATCTGCACAAAGGCTTGCGTTTCAGATAGGAGTGGAACAAAAATTACTTCCTGACTAATGTTCTGTCAGTTACATAAAAACCTGCTAAGTCAATAGTTTACTTGCTACGAAGGTTTACTAGAAATTTTCTGAAGTGTATTTAAGGGCAAAGCTATTTATAAAAAGTTTTGTTTTTACTACTTTTATCTTATAGATCTTTACAACTAGATTTCATGACTATTTCCATTTTTTAAGTATTCAATTATTAGGGGTCGAAATTCAAATCTGTTTTAGCTTTCCCTTACTAACCTGGCAATTTGTTTTTTGTTCTGCATACATCTTAGTCTTATTTTGGGCTAGATTAGTATTTAGAGTCTTGTTGTCGGTTTAAAAAATTCACTTTGACAAGTGATTTGACTTTTTATTGAATTAATTTTATTCATTGCAATTGGAACCCTCATTATATTATAAATTAGACTTATTTTCATTATTATTAGAAATCGGTCTGCGTTTAAAACTTTTTCATTTTCTATTCAATATTTTTTTTCTAGTTTTCACTCAAAAAAACTCATGATTAAACCCACTTTTATTGAAAGATTTTCTATTTGCTTGTTCTGTTTGTGTGTTTTTTCTTCATAAAACAACATTTCCTTTGCTTGAAATGACAAATAGAGTAAATATTGAAATTCTTAAGTTTATTTTTTTTAAATTTTACTCAATTTTGATTAATTTGATTCAAATTTTCCGATTATCTATTAAAATCTTTCTATAGAATTTTACTTAACTTGATTTTATGTTCTGAAGATTCTTGTAATCGATAATTGATGAGCTATTTGCCTCAAACATTAACTACTTGTATAAAAGTATAAATCTGACGGTAAAACTTTTGTCAAAAAATTAAACTTTTTCTAGCTCTGGCAACGAATATACTTTTTCATGTTATTTTTATTTATTTTAAAAATAAATTTAATAAAATGTCTACTGAATAACTAAAATTAATTTTAAACATTTCTAAATTGTTTAATAAATATATTTATTTATATATAATAGGAAATTGGTGTCCTATCATCATCAGATTCTAGCTCTGATTCAGATTCTAGTGGTAGTGGTTCTGATTCAGATGATAGCGCTGAACAAAATGAAGCACAAAACTTAAATATACGCCAAATTAATAACCGTCCGGAAAATAGTAATCACTTAAATCATCACCGCCCCCCGTATGAAAATGGTTCCCTGCCAGCACTGTTACATGATGACCTTCAATTATCCGAATCAAATTCCTCAGATTCAGACGATGACTGAATGAAAAAAATAAAACTACTATTGCAATTTTTTTTTATTTTTGTCTTATTATTATTTTTATTTTTATTTTTTTTTTATTATTATTATTCTTATTATTATTATTATTATTTAATGATAAAAACTATTTTATTATATATTGTAAAAGCAAAATGTTTCACTTGTATAAATTATTCTGGAATATAGGACTAAAAATTTTTTTTGTTATTATAAATTTATTGTAAATTTTTACAAACAAAACGCAAAAAAAGAAAATGAAGAAAATAATAATTTAATACAACAAAATTTTTTTGTTTATTTCCTTTTGTTCAGTTATTTAATTTAAAGTTAATTTGTAACTAAAAGTGTAGCAATTTGTTGATAATTTAAATAAAAAAATGAAATACTCTGTGTCTTTATCATTAGAGCAAGGAAAGTTATTTGATTTCTTTATTTTTTTAAATGAAAATAATTAAAAAACAAAAAAAAAAATGTATTCTTATTTTATTTGTTTAGCTATAGTTTAATATTTCTTTGTTAATAAAAGCACAATGTAAAAAATGTTTAAAAAAAATTTTAAAAAAATATGAGAAAACAAAAAAAAATACAATTAAAGTATAAAATAAATATTGAAGCATTAAAAAAATAATTATATATTTGTTTATGAATTATTTACGAACTCTTAGTTTTTTTACTGTTTTTATCTTTCATATACTTAACGTCTACTACTTCTGAAAAATTTGGTATCCATATTTGGATTTGAAAACATTAGACAAATGGGTATGGAATACGAAAAAATTTGCGCTCGCAGCTGATGATGGAAGTTGGAAATTTTTACATAGGCAGTAATCTGATTATAAAGAATAATTTCACTTGCTTCGATAAACATAAACATAAAAATGGAAATATCTGTGCTGCAATAACTTTTGATTAAATTATTTTTTCCACAATATTAAAAAATTTGTATTTTGTGTTCGATTTCGAACCTTTTTACATTTCGAATGGTAGAAAAGCACCCACATGAATATAAATTATTCGATCTTTATCGACTTAACTTGCTTTTTGTTATCTGGAGATTTGTGATCGATGTTTGCAGTATTTGCTCATGAGCTATTTGCTTCAAATTTTGCTTACATAAACTCTCTGTATAAGAGTATAATCTAGTGGAAAAGGTTTTGTTTCCCAGTTCTGCGCACAAATAGAAGATAATCTTGTGACTGGATTCTCTTTGGGATGTGCTATTGAGATTTGAATTAGAAAATCGTTAACAGCTTTGTTGACACTGTATTAAATATTTTGAACCAAATCAGTACATTTTCTCACTGAATTCAGATATGGTATTAGACGGACACACCCCACAGTTTTATCATGGGATGCAACCGTCCATAAAAAATAAGGCAAAAGCAGTACTATAGACCATGCAGTATTTTACCTCGTAAGTAAAACCGATTCCGATACCGAAGACTATAAAGTCGTTATGGATAAATCAATAGGAATAAGCTCAAAGTGTTCAGAGCGCAAGCCTACCAATCACAATGGGGATCGGTGTCAGCTCGGCTGTAAGCCGGTACTCTGTGGGCAGCCTTAGACGAGTAAAATCCCTAGCAGGACTTAAAATTAAAGAATTGAATAACACAAAACTAGCAGAAAGCAAACTATCCAATGACGATGTAATAAATAAAATTGCTACAAGTATTATAAATGATATATATGCGCTACCCTAACAGTACTATAACATAAAAATTAAAAGTTAGTGGTAAAAATAAATGGCAAGAACTCATAAATCCCATACAAATGGAAAAGGCCACATACTATAAATATGTATGATGCTTTATCGTCAGGATTCTCTTCTTCATTGCCATACATTTGCGTGACAAGTTTCAATTATTTCTATACAAAAAGGAGTCACCTATTACTTAAAGCTCTGCAAAGTTATTAAATCACAGAAAGTAGATTGTACTCACATCCATATAGACCATGAGCTTAATTGGTAAAATCGCTATTCATAAAAAGTTGCTTCCACAAGGACTCTCTGGTTCTCATATAAGTAAAGTTCGAAACAATAAATTTCCAGCCTATAAATTCAACAGTTTGGCTTAAGTTTAATGTTTTTATAAAATAAAATTTTTTTTTATATAAATTTTCACTTTTTATCTTTTCGTGTTTGTTTCTTATTATTATTTCACAATTGAAAGATGAAGGAAATATTATTGTAGATAAGTTCTAAAAAGCTAAAAAGTAAATAGAATTAAAAAACTTTTATCCGTTATATGTATCTAGGTACGAGCTTTAGAAATATTTTATAGTTTTATTTTCTGAACATTTTGAGCATTTGCGTAGTAATAATTATTACCAATGAAAGAGAATAAAAAGCGAAAGTTTTGTAAATTGAATAAGACCTTGAAACTTCTTGAAATAATCTCGTTCCCTATCTTATTATTTCCATGTTTACTTTCTAAAAAATTATACTTTATGATTAAAAGCTGTAAAATGTCAAATTTTTAATTTTTTTTTTGCATATTTTTAAGTGATTTTAGGTTAGATTTTTAAGAAAATTAAGCATAAAATTTTTTTTAAAACTCCAGGGGATTTGAATGGAAGAGATTATTTAGTGTGTGCACTGCAAAAAAGGAATGAAAAATAGAGTTAATTGGTAAAACCAATGGAATGATAGTCAAGCCTAGTAAAACACTATTTTGGCTTTTTATTTATTTTAATTCTAATTTTTCATTTATAAACTTCGAAGTATTAAGAAGCCAGAATATTTCAGACTTAGAGACAATTAGGAATTTAAATCAATTAAAGAAATCTTTTAATGTCAGCTAAATTTTAAAAATTTTCTCCAGATATATTCCCAAAGCTAAAACATTATTTATTAAAAATGAAAACATGATTTATTTGTGAGATCATTGAGAAAGAAAATTTCTTGTTTGGGCGGTTTATTTAAAGTGATATAAAAAATATCTTTAATCTATAAATCGATTCTGTTTTACTTTAAAAAATAAGGGAGGTAGTTTCGAACTTTTTTAAGCAAATCAAAACGTTAGTTTTTAATTCCTTTTGTAAATTTGTTTTCCCCTTTGAAAATATCTCTTTATTTTGTATTTTCCTTCTTCTTTGCTTTGCTAAAAATTTTTACTTAGCTCTAGTTATTTTAAAAAAACTTTTCTGAAATATATTTTAACCTGTTCTTTATCACTTACCGAAATACTAACAGCTTATATACTTCTAAAGTTTTTATTAAGCTTAACTTCAAAAGAAAACAAGAATAAAAACATGTTACTTTGTAAACTTCATAAAGTTGCACAATTAAAAAATTTCTAATATTATTATGAGAAATAGTGTTTAAAAGTTTTTACCAGATGTGGATTTACTAATAGGCTAACTAGGCTAAAGCCTAAAGCGGTAGCTTTTAGGAGGGTTTTTATAATAAAGACAAAAAAACTTCCATTGAACACATTTGAATCACTTAAATGATTCATCATTTGATTAAAAATTGAAAATTGTCTAAAGCCTTATTGACACCACGCCACGCGGCCATCGTCAGATGCCGAAAGTCGTAAAATGGGTGTTTCGTTTATTCTAGCCATACCTAGAACAAAATCTTTTTGTGTCATGTACATAAGTCATAACACCATTTATGAGTTTTATTAATGTTAAAAGGACTCTGTGGCCTTCAAAATATGTTTTATATCCACCTAACTTCTCTAAAAAGTAGAATCAATATTTCCTATTCCATGTATCTGTGTCCCATGTTAAAATATGGTGAAATGGCCATTTGTGAGTAAGGTTTTAGACATGTTTAAATTTTTGTTCTCAAATGGCAATTTCCATATACTTTACATTGAACATCCTGTTATCCTCTTTAACCTAAAAAATGTGAACTTTATTTAACCTCCTTTGGGCCTCTTGGTACTTAATCGGGACTTATGTAGGCTGAAGACGTTGAAAGGAGGCCCAACTTTAACGTAAGCTTTAATAACAGAGTTTGAATTTCCTTATTCAAAGAGGATGAAAGCCTTAAAATTTCGACTCGGGTTCCCATGATTTTCAAATTTATCCTTAAAAGATTTAACATCCCCAATCAGCTGTTAAATAGTTATTTTTTTACCCAGAAACAACCAATTTTTATTTTTAATAAAAAAAAATAACAAAAATTAATGACAAACATTATTAGCATTGAATATTTCAATCCAGTAACCATCAGGATCTTTTATAAAAGCCAATCCTTTCATTTTACCATCATTTGGTCGCTTTACGAAATCAACACCAAGTTCCTCAAATCTTAAAAAACAAAAGAACAACATAAATATCATTAAAAATGGATTAAAAATAAACTGAAAGTTTTATATGAGCCGCAATTAAATGACATCATTTTCCCGAATTATTACTATTATTGATTTAGGAACTTGTAAGTAAGTACGCTAAATTTTTAGGATCAAATTTTATTCCTATTATTCTAGAATACTCATAATACTTAAAATGAGTCCAGGGCATTGAGGTTAAGTAAAACCCATTATCAAATTAAACGTTAAGTAAAACCCTGTGATATTATAGTAATTTCAACAAAACCAAGCATAACATTTTTTTCAAAATACTTACTTAAATTTAATAAAAATAGCAACAAAAAAATACTTGTTGTTAAATTTAGATTAAGAAAAGGTAACACCATTTTAAGTCTTGAATACATCCACTCTCTAGAAGTGCTACGAAATCCGACATACATCGGCATTTCAGGGGGTGCAACATTTTCTACTTTGAAAAAGAAAATTATCCAAAATTATGAATATATTTACTTCGTTTTTTTAAAAAAAAATTTCAAGCAGAAAATGTTGGGCCCTAATTTTTTAAGCTAGTTTGACTTCTGATATGTGTACACATAGTGAAGCTGTATTTAAGACTTCAAAGCCTCTTAAGCACATTAGTACAGCAGCTGTTTAGCACTTATTGGGAAGTATCACACGAGGCCTACAACGGTTAGTTAAATGACAAGACCGGTGAAAAGTAAAATGGAGTTCCGAAACTTTCAAAAATTTCATTCCCCTGCGTGAGGTAAGAACTCTACAGCTTCTTGCTTTGCATTTTACAATTACATATTTACAAATTCATGGGAGCCATTAGATTAAGGCTCACCTATCAGACAACTGTTACACCGGTGTGCTTAAGCCATAAAACTTAAAATACCTACTGTCCCTAGGAAATATACCTTTTACAGGCTTCATTAACATCTGGTACCATAATTCCGATATGACCATATCCTCTTGGTTCACTATTACCAGTATGATAATTTTGAGAAGCATCGTTTTCTGTACCCCAATTACTAGAATTAACATAAATAAAATTTTATATAATTAAAATTTATAATATTTACTGAGTTAATTCTAATGTTGCCTTACGGCTTAATGCCCACTTGGATCTTTCTTTTTTATCTTCAGGAATATCTAATGGATTCTCATATCTTAAATTTATGTAATTTAATTTTTAAAAAAATGTAAAATATTATCTTTTACCCCATGAAATATAAAGAAAATTTCATTTCTGGAAAATCTAATTTCTGTAATAATGTCATACCTAAGGCACCAGTATAGAATGGTAAAGATTTTCTTGGATCTTTAATCCGATACATTGTTTGTTGAAATAAGAAATCCTAAAAGAAAGTTTAACTATAATTTTAGTTTAATTAAAATTAATATAAATAAAAAATCATAATAAAATTATATTTTAGTTTTATAATTCCAGCAATGTTCGTGTTCACACTGGAAACTGAATAGGATTTTTAGTGATTCCTTGGTGGTATTAGTAAATACACAGTTCAAAAAATATTCACTACTTGTATTGGAAGGAAGAAATTATATCGTTTGTTTAGTCCTCAGTGATTTTTAACCGTAAATTTTGCTATTTGTGGTATTAATTTTTTCTTTAAAACATTACGGAACAAAAAGAGAGTGTTCGTGCCTAGTATTCTGGCCACTGTAAGCACACTATTAGTTCTCGACTGGAATGTTCTTGTTTTGGCTTGCTGGCACGTCTCTTCGGAAAATATACGCTTCAACAAGAAATTTTTTTTTAATATTTCTTTTTTGTTTTGTGAATTGTGTTTAATTTATCATCAATTTAATTAATTTTTAATTATAAATAGAAAGGAGTTATTATCAACAAACCCGCAAGCAAACAAGCATTCCAGCCGAGGCTGCCTAAATTTCTGCATGTTTGATATGTACAATTTATAATTATTTTTGGTTTTATAAGATTAACGGAATATTCATATAACTTTTGTAATCATTTTGTGTATTTTTAATGGATATACATCTTATAGAACGGTATATAGCGTTTCTCTTATTTCCTTATTTTATGAATGCAAAACCTTGCAATGTAAGGCCTTGACTTTGATTATTTTTCGTTTTTTGCTTATCAGTAAATCAAAAACTTTAACAAATTGCGTAGGTGCGCTTTTTCTTTTTAAATAAGGCTTTAATAGATCTTTATATATGGAACTATTTATGTCATTTATTTTGAAGATTTGGTTTTATCTTTGATGGAAAATAATGGGATATAATTACTTGATGATTTTTTTTTTTGAAACAGAAAAACTAATTTTTTTACTGTAGAGAGAGACGAAAGAAAAATTTATTTCGTTCATTTTTAGATGGGTGTACGTCTTCGTTTCTCATCAGACTTTGCTGTATATATTTATATCTGATTGTGAAGATTGATGTATGTTTAATTTAAAGGCGTGAAATCATATTTAATCGGCATACAGTATGAAGTAAATATAATATTAAGTATAACCAAACCTCAAAAATACCTAAAAAATCCTGTAGAAAACGCTAATATAGAAACCAAGTTAGATCGGATATTTTGTAAGAAGAATCTACAGTCTTGCTTAAATAAACTATGGATTCTTAGAACAAGTTGGGAATATTAGAATATATATCCTGGTTTTTAGATTTATATTTTGAATTATTTCTTTTAATTTCCTTATTTGAATCCAGTCAATTATAATTGAATTTAAATATTTATTGGGTATAAGTAGTTGTTTCCAGTATTAATCTATCACTTTAAGACGTTTTTTTACTCATGGATACAAGTTGAGACTTAAGCAGGGTATTCACTATAAATGTGAATCAATGATTCGTCTCTCTCAGTCAATATAAAGTATATGGCTGAATCAATTGTGAGTAAAATATTCAACATGTTGGATATTTTCTCTCTTATTCTTGATTTCTATATACTTTAAATGGGAACTAAGAGCCAAATCAATGATTCGGAAATATAGTGAATACCCCGCTTTAGGCTGGCCAAATATATCAAAAAGCAAAAAAAAAAATCATTCTCGATTCCTGTATAACAAAGGCTTACACACTGTTCTCTTAACTTCTTCATCCTTACAGATATATTTTCTCATCATATAATCCTTTTCAACCTAACAAAACAACAAATGTTTCCAATTTTGTAAGAGAATCTTGAACTCCTTTCATATGATATTAAATTGGTACAAGAAATAATGAAGAAAAAAAATAATATTAGAAAATAATAATGATAATAATTTCAAGCATAAAAGTACACATTTCAAGTTGGACTCTGAAAATTTTTGAAATTTAATAGCAAAATTATTTTCATTGATTAAGCCAATTCCTGGCTGAATGAAGCATATATACTGCAGCAAAAAAAAAGGTAAAAAGCAGCAACAAAATTTTGTGGTGTCTGTGAAAATCAACCACCCTTGTTTCAAGAACACTAACTAATATATATATGTTTATGTTTAACCCGCTTAAATAGTTTTAATTAAGTTCATATTAATTTCTTTTAGGATAATTGCAAATGTAACACCAATGATACAAGCCGTTCAATGGAAAAGTCCGTAATGTACCACTAGTGTGTACATGTTTGATATAATGGTACCCTGACAAAGAAAAAAAGGATTTTCAAAAAATTTTACCAATCATTTTTCCTAATATATATAAAGAAAAAGAAAAGCTTTTGAGTTAAATGTGTTTACAAAGAATAGAATATAAATGAGAGAAATTTTATCTCTAAAATCCTGTTAAAAAACTTAATATAAATTTTTATATGGTTAAAAGGAAAATTATCATTATAAATTTGAGTTAAATATTTCAATAATAGATTTTTCAGCATCAAATTTTGGTTATTTTTCACCAGTAATTTCTTCAAATTTGGTATGGCAAGGTTCGCAAATAATAATAAGTAAGTTTTTCCTTTCTATTAAGGAGTAAATGACAGAATAACATATCACAAATAAAATTTCATATGGCTTTATATAAAATTATGATGGCACATCATTCAATAATAGATCAAGTTTATTTTTTTTAGAATATGAAATTATCAGACAACTGGAAGCAAAAACGAAAAACCGATTTTAACTAATTTTCATAAACAATAAATTTACTTTTGTTGTTGGATCCGGTTTTTTACATAATAAATTCGCCTCATTATCTGTTAATCCACTTGTATCTGCCATTATCACTAACTTTTCTATATTGTTTTTGCTAAATTTAAAAAATGTGTGTACTTAACCTTAATTCTATGAAATTTTTGACAGAAGTAGAGCTGACAAGTGAGAGTGGGACCTAAGTAGAAACTTTTAGGTTCCACTGAGCAATTTTCTTAAGAAAAATTTTTTTTTCCTTTTTTCAAAAATATCCTTTTCTTATTTTTACTATTCCTCATCACTCTTGGCATCACTCCTTTTAACTTGATATAATTTTTATGCGTGAAATGCGTAAAAGTTATAAATGAAAACAAATATGATTACGGCTCATCCACAAAACCAACATACTCGCCAACAGACATAAGGAAAACTCTAGATCTTCTAGACTTCTATATAACCAAAGGGATATCATCCAACTACATACAAATTGACGATATACAAGATCTATCATCACATCATACCCCAGTATTGTTAACACTAGGAATAAAGGTTAACGTTCATAAACGAAAAATAAACCTAACCAGTCAATTCATGGACTGGGACAGATTTAGATACAACCTCGAGAAAAACATTAACTTAAAAAAAAAACTGAAAAGCAGAAAAGACTTGGATAAACATACTTAAACATTCATAGAAAAAATTAGGTGAGCTGCAACCATAGCTACACCAAAAGAAAGGGAATCCAAAATGACATTATCCTACACCGCTGAAATTAGTGAAGGCATCAACGAAGAAGAACAGCACGGAGAATATGGCAAAATACACGTAACCCTGCCGATAGAAATACCTTCAATCACATCAGTAACAAAGTTAAGGAATTGATCAAACTACACAAAACTGAATGCTTTGATAGATATGTGAAAGAGCTAGGTCCAGACAAGGATAAGGACTACACCCTCTGGAAAGCGATACGTAAACTCACCTGCTGAGGAAGTCACATCATACAGACCTATATCACTCATACCAACGATCTCCAAACTGTTTGAAAAACTGCTAATGAAAAGACTAAAACCGCTTGTGAACATCCCGAACTTTTGAGTTTCCAGTTTTGGTTCAGAAGTAATCATTTAACTTTAGTTCAGATTCATAGAATTACCCACAAAATAGAACAAGCCTTCGAAGATAAGAACTACTGCTCTGCAGTATTCCAAGACGTGTCACAGGCGCTTGAAAGAGTCTGGCACAAAGGTCTGAGGTATAAAATGAGCCTAATCTTATCAAGCAATGTCTGCAAGATACTAGAATCATACATAAATGGTCGTAAATTCAGAGTATCTCACGAAGATGTCATAACGAGATATTACCCAATTGAAGCGGGTATACCACAAGGTAGTGTTCTAGGACCGTGCTGTACCTACTTTACATAGCAGATATACCAATCTCGAAACAAACGTTCATAGGCACCTTTGCAGACGACACTGCTATACTTGCAATAGACAAAACCCAAGCTAAGGCAACAGAAAAGCTTCAAACTATGCTTGATAAAATCAGTAACTGGACCACAGACTGGAAAATAAAACTAAACAGAGACAATTCAATACATGTTACATACTCACTACGCAAAATCGATGCGAACATGTACACATACCTGAATGGCGAAAAAATCCCACAATCTGACTCAGCTAGATACCTTAGGCTCCACTTGGATAAAAGGTTAAACTGGAAACATCATGTAAGGCAAAAGGCCAAGTAGATTAAACAATTAACATACAAACTATACTGGCTCATTGGGAAGTACTCCAAATTGAACCTCACATCTAAACGAACAATTTATTTATCAATCATAAAACCAATATGGACCTATCGAATCCAACTTTGTTGGTGTACTCGGAAGTCGAACCGAGCAATAATCCAAAGAAGCCAGAACAAAATCTTACGCCTTATCACCAATGCGTATAGATATGTGACTAACGAGGAACTTCATGCAGATCTGAATATTCAACGGGTCGAGGAAGCTAAGAAGCATGAGAAAAGACTGCTCTACCACTTAAACACCGAGGCCATACTATTGATGGATACCACCGATATTATGTTTAATTTTACATGATTTTTTGGTTCTCTTCATTTTAAACTTTCCTTTTTACATGAATATCTGATAATATGGATTCTATGACGACATCTGAAAATGGATTTATTTTCCTACTGAAAAAGAAATATAGCTTGAGGATTTTTATAAGTTTTCATTGTATAACTAACCAGGAAAGCTTCGTAGCTCATTAAGATATAAACAGTCTTAACAATTGTAAAATTTCATCATAGCTCGAAAACTGAGTTATGGAAGTTTAAAAAGCGTTTTGGAGAATGTGAGAGTTGATTTTAGAAAAGTACTATTGCTCATAGAAAAATCCTTGGCAGAATTATTTGACGAATTTATTCAAATGAAAGCAATACACACCTAGAAGCCATTTTCAATGAAAAGATGGTTAAAAGGGAGTATGCAGAGTTTTGAAAAATATTACAAGAATAATATAAAACTACACAAATTGAACACAAATCTTGCTTATGTGTTTCGCAATAACATACATATCTTTGCGAGTTTTCTTGGTTCTTCTTTAATATTTTAAGAATATTAATTTAAGCAATACAAAACAAAAAATTGATTTTCTTTTAGCCTCATAATTGGTAAGGGCTAAAATCTTTTCATATTTAAAAAAATTATGATCACCATAAAATTTCTTCTTACATTGTTCTAATATTTTCTTAATTCATTTTTCATTTCATTCAAAATTAATTTGATTTATGGAATTTATAGCTAACATCATTTGTGCCAAATAAATATGTATTAAAAATATCTTTAATAATATCTAAAAGAAGGAAATAATATCAAAATAACTTTTAAGAAATAGACTATCTGATTTTATAGATTTAATAAAATAAAAGGAGAAAAATAATATCTAAACGTAGAACAAAATGATAAATAATACTTTTAACAAAACTCATTTACAATTTTGTGCCACGAAAAATTAAAATGTAGGGTGTCCTTCATATTATTTACAAATTGTTGTATGAAATATTATAATCAACAATTTATTTATATCATCCTTTGAAAAATTCAGTAAAAATTAGTAAATTGTATTAAATACAAAATTTACTGATTTGGGAAAACCGATCTGTTGACACATAACACTTTTATTTTTCGTTGTACAAAATTCTAAACCTATCTTGTTAAAAGTATTATTTATCCTTCTGTTCCAATTATTCAACGGTATTAAATAATATTTTTCTTTTTTTAGTTAATTAATTTAATGAAATTATCATAGATAAGTCTAAAAAGGTTTTTTTATTTTATTCTCTTTAGTCATATTCATGTCCTATTTATGTCCTATTTCCTTTTCAATTTCCATCGCATTCGTGAGTAGAAAATGGGAATGGGTTGAGTTGAACTACACCATTTTTTTGAATGATTTTAGACTTTTATGAGTTTATGATTTCTTCAATAGCTCATCCTAAAGTAGATAAGAATTACGTCACAAGAGACTACTATACTCGTTACCGGAGCTAGAACAAGTTTAATTTTTTGGCAAAACTTTTACCGTCAGATTTATACTTCTATACAAGTAGTTTAAGTCTATTAAAAAACTAGAAACTTAGTAACTATAAGTTGAATTTTATTGTAATATTGCTTGACAATTTAAAATAAATTTACTTTTAAAAACAAAATAACATACACAAAATTATTGTGTACATTACAAAAAAATATCACAAAACTAAATCAATAAATCATAAATCTAACTATCCTTATATTAATTAATGCTAAATTATGTTATATTTTACATTTAATCATTTGTAAAATATATAAAATTACACAACCAGAATAATTATTTTAATTTTGATATATATCTCATGAAAATTTTTAATTTGAAATTAAAATTAAAAATTTTTTTAATTTTTTCTTGATGAATCTTGTATAATAATTTTATTTTTTTGTCTAGTAACTTTCATAGCTGATGGTAAATTTGTTTGTAATTGTTTTAAATTTTGTTCAGGTATTGAATTATCAATTAATTTTTTACGTTCATTATTAATATTATTTGTTCCATTTGTATTATTATGATATCTAGTTAATACTTGAAATTTAGCAAAAAGTTTATTTTTACAATCACGATCTTTTTCTTTAATTTTATCTAATGGTTTATATTTAGTTAATACATCTGGAAATTGGCATATATCAATTTCATTATGTTTATTTTTAATTAAATGTTTAGTATTATTTGTATTTGTTTTAAATAAATTAATATCAATATCTGTATCATTTGTTAATTGTGAATTTGTTTGTGTAAAATGTTGTAATGGATTTATATTATTTATAGCTGGATGTAATATACGATCACTAAAACTAGAACTACTAACTGTACTTGTTTCTTCAGCTAAATGACGTAACATTAATGTTAATTTTGTTTCATGTTGTCTTTGTAATAATATAGCATTACGCTCACCTTCTAAACGTGCTTGACGTACAGCATTACTTAAAACTCGTTCACGCCATTCCCATGTATCACGTTCTCTTTCAATATTAATTAATTGAATTTCTAATTTATGACTTGAATCCCTTAAATCAATAACTTTATTAAAATATTTATATAATAATGTACGCATTTCTTCTAATGATAATTTATTTAATCTTGCCATTAACATTTGTTCACCTTTTTCACGTTGTAATCTTTCATTAGTATTAATTGATTTATGTCCACATATTAATTCATTTTTAAATTCAATAGCAGCATCAATAGCTTCAATCGCTTCATCACATTCAAGAAGTTTTCTTTCTTCACGATATGATAATGATTTTTCTTTTTTTAATTTACGATCTAATGTACAACGTTGATCAAGTAAATGATCTCTAGTTCGTCGTAAATTTCGTATTTCATGACGTAATGCTTCTTTTTCTTCACAATTATCAAATTTTTCTAAATATTGGGATTTCTCTTTTAATATATGATCTAAATGTGATATACGAGCTTGTACTTGTTTTAAATTTTTACCTTTTTCATTTATATTTATTTTATGATTTTCTTTATCTTTAAGTGTTTTAAGTTCATTTTCAAGTTGTTCTTTTAATTTATTTTCTTTTTTAAAACATTTTTGTATACTATCTAATTGTTTTTTAGATTCATGTATAGATTGTTGTAATTTTTTCATTTTTTGTCCACTTTCACCAGCAATATGTTTAATTGATGCTAAATCTTGTAATCTTTGTTCAATATGTGATGTTAATACTTTTAAACGTTCAATTTCATTTTTATCACGTCCATTTACAATTGCTTTTGATAATTGTTTTTTAGCCTTTTCATATTCAGCTTCTAATTTACTTTTTTTTTTATTAAAACGATGCTTAGCATTTGTACGTGTTTCATTATTTTTAATTAAATCAGTTATTAATTTTTGTTTTAATGATATTGTATGTTCAAGTTCTTTAATTTGACGTTGTTTTGCTTCAATATCAGTTATAACTTTACGTAATTTTTTTTGTAAATTTTCACTTGGTGTATTTTGTACTCGTATTATAGGATTTATAATTTCAGTAGAACTTTCTAATGAATCATCATGTTCACGATTTGCTACACGATTTAATAAAGCAATTTCTGCACTACTTAATAAAGTTCCTGGTTGTATTGATCTTCGTCGTCCTATAGAATTTTTAAAAATTACAAAAAAAGAAAAACAAAAAACCAAAAATATTTTACATACCACCAAGTGATGAAGAAGCTCTTCTTTCTTTTATTTGAAAACTTTCTTTACTTTCCATAACAGCTTTTGGTTGTGATTTTATAAATTCTTGATATTTTTCTTCAATAACATTATCAGTCTTAATTTTTAATTCTTCCATTAAATTATCAATTTTTTCTTCTAAATCTGGACGTTGAGATTCTGAATCACTTTCATTATCAGAATTTTGTTGACATGATGTTTCTAGATCACTATTTGCTTCATCTGGTTCTTCAGTTTCTTGTATTGGTCCTAATGGTTTTTGAGAACGAAAATTAATTTCATTTGAACTTAAACATTCTTCACATTCTTGTTTAAGAAATAACCATTCTTCGATTTGTTCTCTATCGATTTCAGTTACATTCTTATTTGACATTAGCCTTAAAAATATTAAAAAAGATTTTTACTTATATTAAATCTATTAATAAATTTTTTTAAACAATTTTTAAGAAATTTTATTCTATTATTTTTAAAAGTATAAGAAAAACAAAGAAATTTAGTTAAAAATAAACAAATGGATTTAATATTGTTGTACTACAGGGCCCAGGCATAGTAAAATTTATTAATTTATTAAATCAAAGCGAAAAAATTCTCGTAATGTGTTTTATAATCCGACCTCACTTATAAAGAAATTTAAGTTATTTTATCCATCAAGATGTTTGAGTGTTTATTTAAAGAATAACCTAGTTGCTAGCTTAGTAAACTAAAATTTACCTTGAAAGTAATCCTTCAGCATTTGCAACCAATTTAGACCATTGTGAAGCAGCAAATTTTAAACCAAATGTATCTGTTGTATCTCTTCTGACATCATTAACACCATTAGGTGATATTGGTGTATTATTATCAGAAAATGTATTCATAATAACTAAATTTCTAACACATTGAATTTTAAATGCAAATTGTAAATTATATATAGTTTCATTAATATCACGTTCTAATGGTGAAATACACATTATAACAAGAGTTTGTGCTCTACCACCAAATGAATCCTTTAATAATGTTGTTAATGTTGTATCATTATATTGTATATTATTATTATTATAAAAATATGTTGGATCAGTTAATGATATAACAATTTTTTCAAGTGCCTGTAATCCTAAATCTTTTGGAACACTTACATGCTGTTGAATATTATTCATCATAAACATACGTTCTGTACCACATAAATCACAAAAACTTGCTGTAGATAAACGATGTTGTATAAGACCATCAGGTGATATCCATTGTTGTTCTAATGTTATTGTAAATAAACTATGAGAATTATCATTTATTCGATTTGTTAAACCAATTTGCATCCAACGAAAAACATCACTAATTGTATTACATTGTATACTTCCAGTTTCAAGAAGATCAGTTACCTAAAATTAATAAAAATTTTATTTATATAATTAATTTCTAATTAATTAAGAGCTAGGATAGTTGAATATTAAGGAAGATCTTATGGACAAAAAATTAACTTTAAGCTGGCAAAAGTGCAATTTGTTGTTATTAATGTTGCCAGCTTAAAAAACTTATTATTTTTCATTGGCTTTAACGGTTTACCATGAACAATAAATTCAAAGGACAAACTAAGACATCGTAAATCAAATCTTCGCATTTTGTAAAATTTCAGTTATTATTAAGTTTGTTTTTCGGGGTTCACTTCAAGAGGGTAGTTTCCACCGCGTTAAAATAAATGTCAGTCGATAAAAACCAAATTCGAGTCTCTTAGATTTTAATATTCTATAACATTTTGATATTTTGAAATGAGTAACATCTTCCACCCCATGCTAACAAGATTCATCTTGAGCTTCTTATATGATCCGAGTAGCAAAGAATCTTTAATATTAACCAACAACTGAAAATACTGCACATTAAGGCAAGCATTCCTCTGAGATCATTTTTGTTTTCCAAATTCTTTTCCATAGCCTTGGTTATCAGATCTAAAAACACTCAAAAAAGGTTTATGCTATATTACATGCGCATGATGGGGTATATAACGGCCAAAGGTAAACACTTGCATGAAAATCTTGTAAAATTAGAAAATACGTCCGGCAGCAGGTACCGCACAAGCAACTTCTCTTGAGAAAAAAAAGTTTTTTTAATGTTCCGATACCTCGAATATTAAGCGAAATTTCAAAATTCATTTAAAATTTGGCATATTCCTGAATTTTTATTGAAACTTCCGCATTTCGCTACCTAGAGGACGGGATCATAGAACTCTTGCTGGATAATTACGGTTTAATGTGTATCTATTTCCTTTGCTGTAGTTGAATCGAAATCAATATGCTCGAAAACCACTATTTCGATTTTTGGACTAATTATCATAACTTTAAAACGAAGAATTTTTACAAAAAAAAAAAAATTACGTCATATTGGGTCCGCCATCTTGAATTTTAAAAAACTCATAAAAAAACGAACCGCTGGACCGACTTTGCTCAAACTCCTTTCAGATCTAAGTCATGATGTGGCCGATCGATTGATTTGTAATTTGGCCCAGTAGTTTTTGAGAAAACGAATCTCATAAAAAGCTCACATACAAACATACACAAACTCACGGACAGACACCACTCTAAAAATAATTGCAAATGATTCTCTAGATCTTGAAACGTAAAGAAAACACAAAATTATTGATTTCGATTTTCGGACCTAATATAGTAACTTCCCAAGAGAAGTTAAAATATGAAGCCAAATTTTGAGAAGTTTTAAGTGGAATGAACCTATGGACACAGTTGAAGTGATTTTTGATTGGGCCACTTATAAATTCCATATATTTGTATAGTAAGTGTCAATCAATTCCAAGCAAATGAGAAATTTTGTTAGACATTAAGTCATGCAAATGTATGAAATTGCTTGAGTTCGAATTCACAAACATAAGCTTAAGCTTAACCTCAACAAAATGAACTTGACTTAACTCAGGGCATATCAAAGTCTCACTTTTCATGAATTCAGAAATAGTAGCTCTATCTTCTTTAGATCAATTCTCTAGGACAAAAAGAAGTTATCCTTCACGAAAAAATACTGCTCATTTAGTCAATAAAAATAATAATTTTGGAATAAGACAAAAAGGCCACTACCATCTTTACTGGAATTCTCTAAACCTATACTCCAACTTGCTATAGTACAAATATTTTCCTATTTTGTTAAACTTATAAACCATCGCATATGATATGCAGCCAAATTCGAAAACATCAAGAGAAATCTTGTTAGAGGCATTTTGACAATTCATCGAAGAAGCAAAAAATCCTGAATACTATTACCAATCATACAATTGACTTGATTGGTTAATTCAACTTAAAATGACTACAAAGCCATAAAAACATCGATCCTGTTAGAAAATAGACTGCTTAAGATCTTCATGTAAAATGCCGGACGATTCAGCTATCTAAGTATCTATTAGTATGACTAGCAACTTAACAACCTTCTATGAATATCTGAATCTAGACTTATTGGATTGAAAAAATTATTTTCTAAAGTTTAGAATTTACATTTTGCTTTGCTCTTCTCGTTTTTGATGGATTTTGTTGTCATATGATGAAAATATTTATTAATTTTTCGTTGGTTTTAGAGCTTTTTTAGATTTTACATAATTCCAGTAAAAATATGATGCGTAATCTTTGTAATTATAATTTTAAATTCATTTTAACACATAAAATTAACGATTAGACCGCAGTAGTATCACTAAAGTATTCTCGTCTAGAGTGCTCATCAATTTGAAAAAATTTTGGCAGTCAAGACTACAGTTTTTCTTCTCTTTTGAACTACTTAGCCCTAGATAAAAGGATGACAAAGTAAAATACTTTTCTTTGCATTCTCTTAAATTAGATCTTCATAGAAATTGTTACAAATATTTCAGTAATATTAATGATGATTACTTAAGAATCAATTTTTGCAAAAAAAGTTACTGTGGTTCAAACGATTTTGTGATCAATATAAATTTTTCCTAGGCTTGTTTCTAACTAAAATGTTTGATTCGTGAACGAAGGAATATTTATTTGGATTAAATTTTTTATTTATCAAAAAAGTAAGAATTAAAATCTTAAAAGTTGAACTTTTAGGAAAATCATCAACCTTTTCGCCAAAATTGTAAAAGCTTTTATGTAAGGATTAAAGTGATGAAGGTAAAAGTTTGCTGTGAATGCTGAATTCAAAAACTATGTCGACAGAAAGTACATCTTGTGTAAAATTTCTCAATTATTATAAAAATAACAGCGATGCAGGCTTATATTGAATTAAATGTTTGATTTTTACTAAAAAAATTAATTACTTTATATAAATTATTAATTAAATTTTACCTGTTCATTTTGTATTTCAACCCAGCCAACATTAACAATAAAACTTCTTTCCCGATAATTTGTTAATTGTCCAAATAATTCACGTACACATCTTTGAACAATCCCTTGTTCAGTTTCACTATAGACACAATCAAATCCAGGTCCAAAAAGTGTATAACTTTTCCCAGTACCTTTTTGGCCATATGTAACAACTGAAACATCAAATCCCTCAAGAAATAAACTAATCAAAGGATATACAGTTTGATGATAAACTTGACTTTGGCTACAATTAGCTGGCAATGAATGAGTAACTGGAAATGAATGTGTCCCGACTTGTACAATTCCCGATGATATGTTTCCATGAATACCATTAATTGGTGAAAAATTTGATTCTATCGGTACCGTTTGAACACATAAAGCATCTGAAGTACAAGGAAATATTCTTGCAGCTACTTGAATTGGAATATCCATTATATATATATATATTTATTATATTTATTTTATTATAGCTTTAAATAAAACTTTTTCATAAATTTGGCACATTTTATCTAGTTTTTTTTAGTAAAATTACAATTTTACGGAAAAATGTCAGCCTGTCAAATCGATTTCTTAAATAATATGTGAGGTTATTTCATATTTCAATACATATAGTTAAGACTTAAACCATTTGGGTATCAAAACAAAAATAATTTAAGTCAAGGCCGTGTCTAATAGTGCATTTAAAATGCGTTTACAGTAGCCAAGGAGACTAAACTATACTTGACTGTAAATGCCATTTTGGAAAATTTTCATAGGAAATAACCTCAAATAACCTAATTTCATTTTCTAATCTCACTTTAAGTGGCAACAATTTCGGTTTAGAAGTTCAGAGCTATTTTCATCAAACGAGAATCTTACGAACGTTATGAAAGGATCACATTTTCGTAAAGAAGAACAATTCTGACTGTTGTAAAATAATGTTCAATTAAACTGGGAGTAAACTAATTCAACTGCGTGATTACATTATTCCTTGTCCTCTCCTAAGCAAAGTATATTCCAGGGGTGGCCAAGATTCCTGATAATCCGAGCCATTTTTTAAAATTTGTCATTTTTCGGGAGCCGCAATTGAATACGTATTTGAAAGGTATGCGAGAAAGGTATTAAAAAATTTTTTTTACAGATATTATATTTATTGAAAACATATAAAAGTACAAAATATGTGTATTGAATTTAAATATTAAAAATTAAACACAATTATTTTACTTCTCTTGATGATTCTTTAAAATTTGGTGAATAATTGGTGACAGCACTTCTTAGTAATTCTTTGAGATGCTGGTTAGTTAATACTGATCAGTGTTTAGATTTCACGAATTTTAAAGTGGAATAAAAAGATTCACACAAGTACGTTGACACAAGTACCTGTAAACATTGCGATACGAAAACGAATTCGTCTTCGTATCGTTTCGACGAACAATCAATACGAAAACGAAATCGCGTACGACACGCGAATGAATCTGGAAAAGAACAATACGTTACATCGTTTGCGATTC
Organism: Acrocera orbiculus; assembly: GCA_947359355.1. Classification (NCBI taxonomy): domain Eukaryota; kingdom Metazoa; phylum Arthropoda; class Insecta; order Diptera; family Acroceridae; genus Acrocera; species Acrocera orbiculus. The sequence continues at coordinate 9,430,091 of OX375758.1, forward strand.
GAAAAAACGAATCGTTTGGAATACGAAAAGCGATGAAAAGCGCGATGTCTTTAAATGTATAAGTGTTATAGCAAATCCATGATAGTTATATATATAAAAAAAGGCATTTTGATGTGTCTAGCAAGACATTTCCTACTAAAAAAACATTTTAAAACACATACGGAACGATAATAATTTTTTAAAACATAATAACACAAAAATGGAAAGGAAACTCGGGTACACTTATCGAGAGCCACAAAGGAGAGCCGCAGGTTGGCCACCTCTGGTATATTCCACCCTCATCACTATCTACCTAAGCCTTAGATAAGAAGGTATAAAAGTTGTTCGAGTTATATGGCGCATATGAATTCGTCTATCAATCAAATTGGCGGATGGCATGCGAAAGATTGGCAAACCATTAAGTAAAAGATTTTAATTTTGATGTCCCTGCAGAGTTGATAAATCTCATTAACATGCTTTGGTGATTTCAAAGAGCTAGAGTCAAAAAAAAATAAGATGTTTCTTTCTTAACGCATTAAATATGGTAAAAAAGTCGTATTAGATAAAAAAGAAAATTTATGATAATGGAATTTACTTTTTTATAAAAAAAGTACAAAAACATTTGTTTTATTTTTTCGAAAGTTATATTTTAATGATATTTAAACCAAAAATTTACTTTTTGACTTAATGCTGGAAAGAATTTAACAATTTTTTTACGTATTAAAAAATATTTCAATTCTTACAAATACGACTTAAAAAATTATCTAACAAGAAAAAACAAATTTAATAAAACAAGTTTCAATGCTTTGTTAATTTAATTCTTGTAAACAATTAATTCTTGTACTTTAAAATTTCATTGTCATTACCGAAAATTTGTATGTACATATATAACAAAGATTACATAAAGAAAACCTTGAAATATATTTTTCCATTTTAAAATTAGAAATATGTAGTTTAAACAGTTGTTTCCAATTGCTATTTATCGCAAAATTTAACCGAATAACGCTTCAAGTTGAGTATGTAAAATTTTTTTAAATTATTTTTTTACATTAATTTTTTTTGCAATTAGTAAAGTTTTGAATAAATCTATTAATTTCCTAATATATTATGAATTATCCTTTATTAACTGAGAAAAAACTTAATAGTTAGCTAAAGCTATTGGCTTTAAATTGTTTTCGGTTTCTTTTAGAACTACAATTTGCACTTCTTCTGTCCTCTCTTATAGTTAAATATTTCAAAAATATAATCTAAAAATTTGAAGTCGATCAGAGCAAAACTCTCAAAGTTGTAGAATGATAATAATTAGTATTCTCTCTTTTCTCATTCATTCATTTATTTTTTATGCTTTCAAAATTTTTAAGCGCATTTTTCTCAAAACTACTTTTTCAAGGTCCGGTGTTCACTTCCATTTGAAAACTACATTACCGAATTACTTATTTCAAATTTGGTACACAATTTTTACATATAAAATGCCTCGACCAACTTTGAGTTTTAGAATTTTTTTTTTTTACAAAATGTAGAAATTTTTCATCAATAATAGTAGTTTTCACTTTAAATGGGCACCAAAAATTTTTAAATGAAAAAAATAAATAATTAGACAACGTTGGGGGGAGGGTTTGATAATATTTTGACTAAATTTTATGAGTTTTTGATTTTAGATATTTTCCAACAGAGATATAGTGAACAGAAAAATCATCCGTTTCTAAGGACGTCTTTGGAAAAGCTGTGTCACCGGCTTCTTTGGAGATATTTTCTAATAAATAAATTACCAAATGTTGATAAGGTTATGTCTAATAATAATATACAAAAGATTTGAAAAAATTTTCCTCCCATAAATTTCAAATATCAGATAAGAAGTGCTAAAAAATTTCTATATATTAATTAGCTTGGAAAAATGAAATCTTCGACACAGATTTTCTAAAAGCTTCATAGAAATATTCACGCAGTCTCTGTTAAAGAGCATACCTTAACAAGATCGAGTTAATTTTAGATACAAAAGTAAATAGTTTCCTGACTTTTAGAGTAAATGGGATATTTGTTTGCCATTATTTCCTTCAATCTTTAAAATCCTAGTTATTCAAGAAACTCAAAGAAATGAGTAAATTTCGAAGAGTTATCATTTCTTTGATGAACTTGTCATTTTGTTAAATATAATATTTCATTATGACACTTCTTTACCCTTTGAATTTATTGTTCTTAAAAAAATTGCCTTTCATAATACCAAGTTTTACCCACAATTTTCTTTTCAGTATAAAAAATAATTTTCGGGAAATAAATTTTTTATTAATAATATTAAATTCAAAGATAAATATTCATTTTTTTACAATGACACAGAAAATTTAATTTAACAACAATCAAAAACAAAAGTATGTTTATTTTTAAAAATAATAATATTATAAGGATAATATTAAATACGTTGTAGATCTGCTGAAATTTTATCCCTGAAAATAAGGAAATCTTAGTATATACTCTGTACATATAAGCTTAAAAATCCTATATTAAAATTAAAATTTAATGAAATTAATGAGACAAATATAGCTTTTAGGACATTTATTTGACGAGAAAAACAAAAATAATTCAATCTTAAAGGAGAAAATGAATAATATTCAAAAATATGTATTTGTTAAATATGTAACAGAAACATAACAAAAAACTCAGTTCATTATGTTCACTATCATGTAATTTTAATGTAATTTTCAATATAATTTTATTGTATGGCCGTATCTTAAAAATAATGCTATCTAGAAATTCACCACTTTAGTGGCACAATAAAAAGCGCTTCAATTAATTAAATTTAGTTAGAACTAAAAAATATTAACTCGTAATATTCAAAAATTTTTAATTTACCTGATGGCCTGAAGAATGGCCTTGGGAATGCTAAAAAATTAAAAAAATATTCGGTAAGTTACCAGAATAATATATTTGTTTAATTAATTGGAAAAAGGATTCTCTTAACTCATACGAAAGCTTGAGTAATAAGTTAATAATTGAAGATTTTGAAATATTTATTGACATATTTTCTAATGAAACTTAAATTCTGCCTAAATGTTTTGTCGGGTATTTTAGGCTGTAGATATAAAATTAAAAGAAGGAAATAATATAAATTATTAGTTCTGCTAAATATTTAAAAAATTACAACAATGAGAAGCATAATTTAAAAGAATATTAAACAAAGTACAAAAGGCTAGGCGATAAAAACTGTTAAAACTATTTTCAAAGTTACAAATATCTTACCCCGATACTTGGAGAATATCCATGACCCTAAAATATAAACTGTTTTTAAAAATTTCTAGTGCATAAATTTTCTTATTTAATTATTATATGCAAAAATAAGCAATTTATCTTCAGAAAATTACAGTTTTGTACACCTTCTTTTATCATTAAAGACAAGCACTGCAAGTGTGCGCTTATCACTAAAAAAAGGCTATTTTCAAAATTACAAATATCTTGCCTGATCACGATTACGATTAGTTGTTTTTAAATATGCAAAAAGTTTTTGATTTTTAAAATTTTAAATATGTTGCTTGCTTATTGTAACAAAATGCGATAGTTTTTAAAGTTAAAAGATTTTTAGGTATTAGGAAACTTTACTGAAAAATCTACATAGAAAATTTATGGATTATTTTCTGTGTAGGAAATATTAGAAATTGTTGTATCTAATAATTTTTTCTTTTACTTCATAGAATGATAATAAGTTAAAACTAAAAAATATTAAGATTATAGCAGAATATTTTATAGTCCAGCTCATAATATTCAAACATTTTTTAATTTACGTGAGGATAATCGTGGTGTCCATAGAAATGCTAAAAAAATAAAAAAATATTCGGTAAGTTACAAGAATTAAATATTTCTTTAATTAATTGGAAAAAAAGGATTCTCTTAATTCATATACGAGAGTTAAAGTAAGTTAATAATTGAAGATTTCCAAATATTTAGGTAAATTATCAAATGTTTATTGAAATTCTTCGTAAATGAAGTTTAAATTTAGCCTAAATGTTTTGTCGAGTATTTTACGCTGTTAATAATAAATTGAGAGAAAGAAATAATATTAATTATTAGTTTTACTAAATATTCAAAAAACTGCAATAATGCGAAACATAATTTATGAAAATATTAAACCAAGTAAGCAAGGCTAGATGGATGTACCCGATAAAAAGCTGTTAAATTTTCTATTTTCAAAATTATAAATATCTTACCTCATCACTTGAAGGATATCCATGACTCTAAAAAAATAAGCTATTTTTAAAAATTTTTAGTGTAAAACTTTTCTTATTTAATAAAGGAAACAAACAGAAATTAAAATAAACTCTGACATTTAATTTGTAACTTAATCATGAATAAAGCGAGGATTGGTTTAAAGTACTACGTCAAATGAACAAGCATAATTTTCCAATTCAAATTAGTCCTTTAAGGGTGTTTTGATAAGAAAAAAAAGACAAGTTTGCCAGAACGTTTTTTAACAAACCTTTGCACAATGAATAAAATTTTTTAATTTTTTTTTATTTCTATCTAAATTACAGTATAATAAATATTTAATTATATTTAATAAGATCTTTATAAATTTTTTAAATATTAAAAAACTGCAATAATGCGAAACATAATTTAAAAGAATATTAAATCAGGTTAGCAAGGCTAGACCGATTTACCCGATAAAAAATTGTTAAAACTTTTTATTTTCAAAATTACAAATATCTTACCCCATGACTACGACGATATCCATGACTCTAAAAGATAAACTAGTTTTAAAAATTTTTAGTATAAGTTTTCTTATTTAATAAAGGAGCCGAAGAGTAACTAAAATAAACTTTGACATTTAATTAGTAACTTAATCGTAACCCTTTAAGACTTTTGTTTAATTTTGAAAATGTGACTGTTGTGCTTAATTAATTTTAAGCAATGACGAATATACTCGATGAAAACACAGTAAATTGCATTTGCTGTAAAATTGAGTTAAATTCGTGAAATCGAGAAAAGTTTTTTGTTGTTTCCTTAAAAAATAATAATTTTATTTAAGTAATTCAGACGGCATTAACAGAGCTTAATATTAAATTTTTTGAAAACTATTTTATAACTAAAAATTACTGAAAACTCTCAAAAATGTGGAGAAAACAGCTTGAATTCAATTCATAAAAATAATTAAAAACTCAAATATTTTGAAAATCAAAGTGATTATAGTATGTTCGACATAAACGCTTAAAGGGATAAATAAAGCCAAGATTGGTTCAAAGTACAATGTTAAATAAACAAACTTAATTTTTCAATTTGAATAAGTTCTTCAGGGGTGTTTTAATGTGCGAAAAGGGTAGAATGCCAGAACGTTCCTTAAGAAGGGGATTCTGGTCTAGAGACATGAATTTTAGGTACTTTTTGAGGAGTAATAAAAAAGACAAACAATATTTTTAGTATTCGTTATATTGTATAATATTTATTGATACCTAAACAATACACAACAAAAAAAACTTCAAAAAATCAAAAATCCAGAAAATTACAGGCTGATGGATTGGGGGGTGTAAAAAAATGGTGCTCAATGGTCGGCTCGATATCAACCCTCTAAGTAAAAAGAAGCGAATAATTAATAGTTTGAAGTCAAGGACGTATTTTTACCACTTTTTTACGTTTCCGAATTTTTTTAAAATAGTAAAAATTGAAATTTTTTATATATTTAAAAAACTGCAATAATGCGAAACATAATTTAAAGAATATTAAACCACTTTAGCAAGGCTAGACTGATTTTGATTTTAAAAATTATAAATATATCTTACCCCAGAACTGGAAGGATATCCATGACTCTAAAAAAAAAACTATTTTAAAAAATTTTTAGTGTATAAGTTTTCTTATTCAATAAAGGAACCGAAGAGTAATTAAAATAAACTTTCACATTTAATTAGTAACTTAATCATGAAGAAAGCTAGGATTGGTTTAAAGTACTACGTCAAATAAACAAATATAATTTTTCTATTCAAATTAGTCCTTTTAGGGTGTTTTGATTAGAAAAGAAAGACATAAGATCGCCAGAACGTTCCTTCAAAAACTGTTGCTCAATGAATAAAATTTCATAGAATGAGATATACAATAATATAAAAATATAATTTTATTGTATGGCCGTATCTTAAAAATAATGCTATCTAGAAATTCACCACTTTAGTGGCAAAATAAAAAGCGCTTCAATTATTTAAAATTAATTACAACTAAAAAATATAAAAATTATATGAAATATTTTGTAAACCAACTCGTAATATTCAAAAATTGTTTAATTTACCTGATAGCCTGAAAAATGGCCTTGGGAATGCTAAAAAATTAAAAAAATATTCGGTAATTTTTGAAAGTTAGTCTGAAGTTTATTTTTTATCTTTATTTAAATTATAGTATAATAAATATTTAATTATATTTAATAATATCTTTATAAATTTTTTAAATATTTTAAAAACTGCAATAATGCGAAACATAATTTAAAAGAATTTTAAACAAAGTAAGCAAGGCTAGGCGGATGTATCCGATAAAAACTGTTAAAACAAAATTACAAATATCTTACCTCCATACTTGGAGAATGTCCATGACCCTAAAATATAAGCTGTTTTTAAAAATTTCTAATGCATAAATTTTCTTATTGAATAATTATATGCAAAAATAAGCAATTTATCTTCAGAAAATTACAGTTTTGTACACCTTCTTTTATCATTAAAGACAAGCACTGCAAGTGTGCGCTTATCACTGACAAATTTCTGCAACAGGGACATATTTAAATGTTATATGTGGTAACTGAAGAGATTAAAAGAACTTAATTTGTTTTGAATAGCTCCAAAATATATGGAATTTATTTTTGTAAACGATTATAAACTCAATTTAACTAATTAAGATAGCAAAGAAATTTAAAACCAATATAAAAAAATAAAAACTTTAATTGTTTATATTACTTACTGCTTCTACCATAAAAATGAACACAACTATTACAGCAACAATTGTAAACTTTCCTAAGAACAAAATTGAAAACTTTTTACTATTTCATTTATCACAGTATAAAAGATTAAATTTGTTTTTTCTTAAAATAAGCAAAAGGATTTTTATGGGTGTTCAAGTATGATAATCTTAAAAACTTTAAAATTGTTTAAATTTATTTTTTTATATTTTTCACATACAACTTTCAAATAATATATTTCGGGGTAACGAATAAAATTTATTCAGATTCAATCAAATCTATCCCTAAATTTTTTTAAAATTTTTTGCAAATTTATTTTACTAGCAATAAACAAACCCAAACTGATCGACTTTGCAATTTTGTTAGTTGAAAAAGACAAGAAATCTGACAAAGCATTCCGCGTTTTAATAAATACAACGAATTAGTTTATTTTTTTTTTAATCAGTGAATGGATAAAATTTAAATTAAAAATCAAGAACTTTAACTAATTATAAGAATTTTTGAAGGATTTAATTACATTTAATTTTTTAATTTCGTTGACTTCTCAAAAAGTTTAATCTGCCAAAACGATGAAAAGATCATAAAAATTTAGAATAAAAGAAAAACTTCTGAATATGTATTGTACATAGATAAATTTTATGTCGGGATTTAATAATTTTACTTCACTTCAAAACTTCTGCACTAAACTCAACAAAACTTGCTATAGTGAAAATTAATTTAATAAATAAATCAAATAAATGAGAACCAATCGATATAATTCAAAAATTAATATAATTTTCCAAATAATGCTAAAGCTAAATATGAAAATATAAAATTAACAGTCAATTGGTCTTTATAATTTTTTATTTGAAAAAAATTCTAATAAAATACGAATTGTTTGATAATTATTTAATACTATTAAAAAAATTAAAAAATTTTTGAAGATAAAAACGAAAATTTAATATAAAAACACTTAAATTAAACTTCAGTTAACATAAAACCAGTTAAATTTTTAATAAGAAACTCTTTAAAATCTAGCTTACCCATTTTTAAACTTTTCACTAAAATTTTTATCTAAATTCTAAGCAATTCTATTTAAATTTTTTTTTAGTTGTTTTTATATCCACTACTCACAGAAACTGAATTAAATTTATTATAGTTTGCTTCCACTTTTATACAATTTCTGGGGTAATAAAAAATGTAAAAAGAGGAGGGTTTAAAAGAGAATATCTGAATACATATGTATATCTCTTACCTTTAAAGGCAAGAAACATAAAATTTTTATCAATTTAAAAGAACATAACTTTACACAAAATACAAAGAAAAAAACCTACATTTACTACTTATAAATCTATTTATTAAAATTATTACAGGCATATGACATTTATCTTTGCTTAAATGTGTAGCTAAGAGCTTTAAAATTAATGTAAAAAACTTTAGCTCTTTAATTACTTATAAGTAGAAAATAGCAAACTTACTACAAGCTCACTTTTGGCGTGTTTTATGGTAAAATTTTATGTTCTAAAGAAGTAGGCAGTCCCGAGTCGAAATTTTTTGTACTGTTCTATCTGAATTAGGTATGATTTCAAACTGAATGTCCTGAAAATGTTGAACTTTTCGTGTGTCAGAATGTTTTATGTCTATTTAAAACCGAACACTCGAGGTAATCCTGAAAACTAACAAAAAACAGTGTCTAGCTAAGTATTGTGGACAGCAGGTGATTTTATCGAAGTTTTGAGACAGTTTTACACTAATGCCTCGGACTCACTAGCGCTTAGCGTATGGGACGGCTTAGCACAGTAAAACTGGAGAGTTTTCCTAAATTGACAGCAACAAAATGTCAAAGCGACAGTTCTATTTGTGATTTATGTGTTTTTATTTGCTTTAAGTACAAAATCTTAATATTCAATGACTGAATTCTTCCCCAATTAAAATATTTCTTTGATCTTCCTTGAAGAACCGGACAAGCTTTAGCGCTATAGCTAACTAGTCGCTAACTAAGGCTATATACCAATTCAGTGGAGACTAATGGACTCATTAACATTTAGTGCTAAATTTTATGCCGCTAAGCGTTAGTGAGTCCTAGGCATCAGAACTATATTGACTGCAATAATTACTTTACAAGTCCTTTTAAAAAATATAATTTGTACCTTTCAACTAATGGTATTGCATTTTTAATACATTATTATTTACGGTAAGTAATATAATATAATAAAACTAGTTAGAAAGCATAATTTATGTATTTTCAATCAAAATGTCAAGCTAAAATAAATAAGTACAACTGTGCCTCAGAACTCCAATAAAAACACCTTTAAAAATGCTGTCCAAAACGGTAATCTAGACACCAAGTGAACCAAATCCTCTAATCTAAGAAATCTCAACAACCGGAAAAATTACAGCTTTTTGCTACTCTATTAAAAACCGAACATTCGGGGTAATCCTGAAAGCTCAAGTTAATTTTTAGTTTATGAAAACATCTTTTATCCTAAGCAATCGTTACTAACTTCATATTTTAATGAAGAAAATTTCTATGGGTGTCAAATTTTGATGTTTTAATTAAAAAAATTAAAATATTATTTATTATTTTTAAAAAGAAATGTCAAAAAGACGAATTGAAGTTATTGATCCATATATTAAAAGAAAAAAGTGAGTTATAATAATAAAAAAGTTGTATATCTTAAGAAGGAATTTCATTAAAACCGCGTTGACCGCGTTGTATATAAAAAATTATATTTTTGTAACTTTTGTGCCATTACAGTTGTAATAAAAATTATTGCATTGTTATATATTTGAGAATTTAATTTTTAAAAAATAATTTAAACTCAAAAAGAATTTAATAATAATATTACATTAAGTTATCAGGTTTGAAATTATTAGTAATTAAATTTAAAGTTTAAATGGTAAAAAGAAAATGAAAAATTCTGTTAATTATAAATATTAATTTTCTAGACCTGAAGATAATTCTGAGCCAACAACATCAACAAATCCAGCTAATAGTAGTATGATGATATCTACAGCACGCGGTGGTACCAATCAAAATCCTTATACAGGAAGAGCATTTTCACAACGTTATCATGTTTTATATCGTAAACGTATAACATTACCAGTTTTTGAATATAAAGCTGATTTTATGAGATTATTAAATGAACATCAGTGTATTGTATTGGTTGGTGAAACAGGATCTGGTAAAACAACACAAATACCACAATGGTGTGTTGATTTTGCCCTTATGTCTGGCGGGAAAAAAGGTGTTTCATGTACACAACCACGTCGTGTTGCAGCTATGTCTGTAGCACAACGTGTATCTGAAGAAATGGATGTAACACTTGGTGAAGAAGTTGGATATAGTATACGTTTTGAGGATTGTTCATCACAAAAAACAATACTTAAATATATGACTGATGGTATGTTATTACGTGAAGCAATGTCTGATCCAATGTTAGAAACATATCAAGTTATATTACTTGATGAAGCACATGAACGTACATTAGCAACTGATATATTAATGGGTGTACTTAAAGAAGTTATAAGACAAAGAAAAGATTTAAAATTGGTTGTTATGTCAGCAACATTAGATGCTGGAAAATTTCAACAATATTTTGATAATGCACCACTTATGAATGTACCAGGACGTACACATCCAGTTGAAATATTTTATACACAAGAACCAGAAAGAGATTATTTGGAAGCAGCTATACGTACAGTTATACAAATACATATGTGTGAAGAAATTGAGGGTGATGTATTGATGTTTTTAACTGGACAAGAAGAAATTGAAGAGGCATGTAAAAGGATTAAACGTGAAATTGATAATTTAGGTTCAGATGTTGGTGAACTTAAATGTATTCCATTATATTCAACATTACCGCCAAATATGCAACAAAGAATATTTGAAGCAGCACCTGCTAAAAAATCAAATGGGGCAATTGGACGTAAAGTTGTTGTATCAACAAATATTGCTGAAACATCATTAACAATTGATGGTGTTGTTTTTGTTATTGATCCTGGGTTCGCCAAACAAAAAGTCTATAATCCACGTATACGTGTTGAAAGTTTATTAGTATCACCAATTAGTAAAGCATCAGCACAACAACGTGCTGGTCGTGCTGGACGTACAAAACCTGGTAAATGTTTCCGTTTATATACAGAAAAGGCATATAAAAGTGAAATGCAAGAGAATACATATCCAGAAATTCTAAGATCAAATTTAGGTTAGTTATAAATCACAAAAAAAAAAAAAAACTATTATTATTATATTAACATTAATACAATTTATTTTATTTGTTTTATAGGAACTGTTGTATTACAACTTAAAAAACTTGGTATTGATGATTTAGTACATTTTGATTTTATGGATCCACCTGCTCCAGAAACATTAATGCGTGCCTTGGAATTATTAAATTATCTTGCTGCACTTGATGATGATGGAAATCTAACTGAACTTGGAGCAATAATGTCAGAATTTCCACTTGATCCACAATTAGCTAAAATGTTAATAGCTAGCTGCCATCATAATTGTTCAAATGAAATTCTGTCAATTACTGCTATGTTATCGGGTGAGATAAATATTTATTTAAATAATTATTATTCTTATTATTAGAGAAATTATTTAAAAAAAAAAAAAAAGAAAGAAAAAATATGTTTAGAATGTGAAGAAAAAAATAAATAATTACAGGAAAGCTATTTTGACACTTCAACTTATCAGGTTATCAGGTTTTATTTAAAGAAGAAATTTCAAGAGATTTTTTAACCATATTTTCAATGTTTTTTTAACGGTATTTAGTAATCCCTACATTACGAGCTTTTAAGAAACCTCACAAACCCCAACTTATTGATTTTCTTAAAACTCAGATATGTTTGAGTCCATCAAAAACTGACAAAACCGTATTGCTTTTTTTATTGGCTGACATTAACCTTAAAAAGGTGAAAACTACTCCCAAAGTTTACCCTCTTAAGCTTTTCTAATGTTTTACAACAAAACTAAAAACAAATTACTTATATTCAAAATTTAAAGCTTTTGTTGAATCCCAAAATTTTTATAAAAGCAAGTCATTATTTTTTGACGTTTAAAATTTTTGAAAATTTGTTTTTTTTTGTGGGGTTAAATATTGTTTTAGATGTTAATTCAAGTCAGGTTGTTATAGGTTAGGACTAAAGTAACTTCATTTCTAGCGGTTGTCCCTAAACATCTTTCATTTACTTTTATTAGAATTTTAATAGAAAAATATATTTCGGCTCACATCGGCTATAGTTTTGGTTAGATGCAAAAAATTTTATATAGTTAAAAATAATTATTTTATTAAAATCAACTTTAAATTTTTTGCTAAAAACCATTTTGTGCAAGTTGCCACTAGATATAAAGCAAAGTATGATTTTCACTGCAACCGGATGAAGCGAAATAGAAAAAACTTCGCCACCTTCAACGCTTAACAAGTTTTTTCTATGTGCAGGTTAAAAAATGTCTGCAAATCAATCATTAGATTTTTCAAAATAAAAGTTTTCATTAGCTACAAAATAGATCTCTTAGGAAAATTGCATAATATTTGCTTAGATTATTACGGCATCTCTCGAATAACATAACTAATTGGTTCCGTGTTATTCGATACTAATAATTCATACAATTTTTGAGATCCATACAAATTTGTACATCTGGTTCCAAAAATTAATTAAGAAAACATTAAAAATAAAGACCAATTTTTTTTGTATTTTTAGTTGTAAAATTTCAGGTGTACAAAAGTAACAAAATTCATTCCATTTAGAAAAGTGAAACTTAAATGGTAAAGTCTTTTAAATACTTATACGAATAAACACAAAATTTAAAAAAACAATGTCTTATTCCTTTTCCTCTTGATGTCATATAGATAGGAGAACTAACTAAGTATTTCGTAATAGTAATACAGACAGTCAGTTTTCATTGTAAACCGACGATATGTATATGTACATATTTACTTTGTGGTCAAATTAATTTTAGCAGTAATTTTCGCGACTTAATATAATTTGTAACCCTTGTTATTCGAGGGTTGTCGCAGTTTTCAATCGTGCTATTCGAGACTTCGTGCAATTGAAGGGATACCTTTCTTATTATTTTTAGCTGAAGTTTCAATTTTAAAATGTCAGTGTCAAAATAGCTTTCGAAGATTGATGTATATATATATATATATATATATATTTTTAAAAGAAAAAATCAGTAAAATTGGCTCTCGATATATGAGTGTTTCATGTGCGATCCTTTATTTTGTATATTAAATTACAGTAAAAATTTTTGTTGTTGTTGTTGTTTATTTTACACATTTTATTTTTATTTATTTTATCGTAATTTTCAAACATTAAAAATCATATAAAAACAAAAAAAAAAAAAAACAATATAAGTATCACAGAGAGAAAGAGAGAAATATATAGAGTTTTATTAAAATCGCACATGAAACTGAGTAAAATCATAGCCCTAGGTGTTACAATAAAAAAGACAAATCAACTATATTTATGGGACGTGATGTGCCCGAAAAACTTGTTTAGTACCACAGTGCTTTGTTCGACCTAATGAAGTGAAGGAGGCAGCAGATGAATCTAAAATGAAATTTGCACACATAGATGGAGATCATTTGACACTTTTAAATGTTTATCATGCTTTTAAACAAAGTAAGTTATACTAATTATCATTTATATATTAAAAAAAAATAAAATATTAACATTTTAATTTTTTTTTTTTTCAAAAAAAAAAACAAGGTAATGAAGATCCAACTTGGTGTTATGAAAATTTTATTAATTTTCGTTCATTAAAATCAGCTGATAATGTTAGAAAACAGTTAGCACGTATTATGGATAGATTTAGTTTGAAAAAAACAAGTACAGAATTTGCATCAAAAGATTATTATGTTAATATACGTAAAGCATTAGTACAAGGATTTTTTATGCAAGTAGCACATCTTGAAAGAACTGGACATTATTTAACTATTAAAGATAATCAAATAGTTCAATTACATCCATCAACATGTTTGGATCATAAACCAGATTGGGTTATTTATAATGAATTTGTATTAACAACAAAAAATTATATCAGAACAGTGACAGATATTAAACGTAAAAATTTTATTATAATAATTTTATATATATATATATATATATATATATGTATATCCAACTAAACTAATTATTTTTTTATTTATCTTTTGTTTTATAGCTGAATGGTTATTAAAAATAGCCCCACAATATTATGAAATGAATAATTTTCCACAATGTGAAGCAAAAAGACAATTGGAAATGATACAATCTAGAATTGATTCGAAACAATTTCAACAAGGTTTTTAGAATATAAATTAAAATTTTTCTATTATATATAATTACTCTTTTATTATTCAATTTGAACAAATTTTAATAAAAGTTTTAATTTTATTAAAAAAACAAAAATATATCAAATAGAAAATATGACTTAGCTATTTGTAATTATAATTTTTACTTAGCTTAGTTTATACTTAAATTTTTCATTAAAATTTAAAACAAAAATAATAATAAAGACATTTATACTTGTATAACTTGTATGGCGTATTGCTTTTTAGTAAACATTTATTTCATGTTTTGCTTAAATTTACTATAGATAAGTTCTAATAAAGGGTATTAATCTATAAATTGTATTTTATTATTATATTTTGTTTTTTCTATCAGGCTTTAAAGAAAAAATCTGATAAGTGTGGGTTTTTTTTCGATTTTAATAAAGAACACACAATTAAGGCTTAGGAAACTATTTTTATTAATTATAGGACTAAGAAATTACACCGCAAATTATTTGGTCCACAAAGTTAAGAGGTTACCAAATTTGTTCTCTAAATTTATTCTAATTTGATTTTCATATTTCAGATGGTTAACATTAGAGATTGTAATTTTTATTATAAAATTACTCATGATTTTAAGAAATAATAAAAAGCTTCAAGTGTTTATCCTCTATGGCAGCGGTGGGCAAACTGTGGGTCGCGACTCCCTAGGGGGATGCAACCAACATTTTGAGGGTTGCCAAAAAACTCACAAATTTATTGGTTATTCAAAATACATATATAAGACTTTTCTTCAACGAGTATCAGGTAATATGAAAATAGACCTTTAATTTTTACGAAAGAAATTTGGTATCTAAGTATCTAACTTAGCAATCGGTAAGCGAATTATTATTATTTTATAAGATTAAAATATTTTATTGAAAACTCTAATTAATCGTTATTATAACCCAAAATAGAGAAATGAATTTAATTTTAACTGCATTAAAGTTTTAAATAAAATCACTGTCCACTGATATTCGTGCGCATGAGTATAAAATGCACATTTTACTGAAAGTGCATCCCCTTGGCAACGATTGTATGTTATATGGACTATTAACTATTTTTTCCAACTCACCAAATGGCTCTCTCGTCCCATATAAAGTGTATGGAAATGGTCACAAATCGCTATCGGTTTCCTTCGTATTAGTCGTTTACTAATACATACATGCCAAAAAAGCATTTTTAATTTTGTCTTCGATAAGTGCAAATCTAAGAAAACATATGAATTTTTACAAACAACCGGTGTTTCTACAGCAGAGTTTTAATGTATGCGTTTATACGTTAAAGTTAAAATCATATTTAAAAACAAAAATATGAGAAAAATATTTATAATTGTTCCAATTTTACTTTTTTTTGAAACTTTAAGAATTTTTATTTTAGTCTTACCCTATTTACCTGCAATATACAGCAAATATTATTGGAAAATCCTTGCGACATTTTTGTGATTAAAAGATTATTTTTCACAAAAACAAAACTTAAAATTTAAAGCAATTTGAAGTTAATTTTTCTACAGAACTATTTAAGTTTTTTCACCTGAAAATATTTTAATTCCTTTCATCCAAATATTTTATTTTACGAAATTTAAGAAAAAGTATTCGCATTTCCAATGGTAACATAACCTATAAAATTTTAAAAATTGAAATGTCAAAGCGTAGATCTCTATTATATACACACACAGGTATAGAATTAATCCACACTATTTTAAAGCAAATATGTACGTATACGAATAATGTGTATGCAACACCATGCATTTGTCCAGTTTCGGGAAGTGCACATAAATGTGTGTGTGTTAATTTTTGACATTTTATTTAAATTTCCAATCTATATTTAGAGTTGCTCTACCTAAAATAATTCAATTTTATCTAGAAATTCAACAAAATAATTTTACATATAAAATTTAATGACAATATTTAAGCAAAAAACGAGCAAAACTCATTTAAACATTCCAATAATTTATTAACGATTTTATATTTTTCTTTAGTTTTATGGCACTGTACTTTTTGAAAAGATCTGGTTTTTATTTTCTATCAAATTAAAAACAAAAACAAGTAATACAAAAAGAAATTTTTTAAAGTATATTCCTACTTGAGATTGTTTTTTCTTTTTTCTGAATTTAGAATTCGTAATTCGCTTCATTCAGTTTTCTGAAGTTTTTTTCTCATATAAAACTTAAAATTAGTTTATTAAATATAATTAATGAATTAATATTTGAACTAACTCTATTAACATCAATTGTCATGCACTCCCAACAGAACAAAATTTATTTGAACTTGATTGGATAAATAGAAAAGGGTTAAATTAACGATGGAAAGTTCCAAAAAGATATTGGACATTATGAGCTAACGGTATGAATAAATTTTGAACCAAATGCATTAACATCAGTTGTCATCCACTCCCAACACGACAAAATTTATTTGAACTTGATTGGATGAATGGAAAAGATTTTATTAACAATTTAAGATTTTTAAATACTTTTTGCAAGCTAATAGTAAGAATATAATAAATACAATTATAACTTATATAATTATAGCTAATAAGACGTACCAAAATGTCAAAACAACATTTTTATGTATATTAGAAAATCTGCTCGAGAATCCACTTTAATTTTAAACTCAAACAAACTATTGGAGTATAACCGCACTTTAAAACTCTTATAAAAACGCTGTCCAAAACAATAAATTTTAGACACCAAGTTTGCGTTTTGATTTAGTTCTTTTTACCATCCCTGATAAATTATCAGCTGACTTTTGTTTTCGTGTCAAAAATTATATTAATTTGGGCGTGCAACTGAAACAGGTGAATAAAATTTAATTACTTCGCGGTTATTATAAAAAAAAAATATGGTGTAATAATATTATAAAAAGTGTATTTGATTATTTATTTAATAATGGAAAATACATTAGATCCAGATTTAACAGAATATTTAGCTGAATATCGTTTACATGAACCGATAACTGAACAATATGAAGGTACTTTTTTATATTATTTTTTATAGTGTGTGTACCTGTGCTATATAAAAGATAATTTGTTTTTTTTTTTTTTTTATTTCATATTGAATGAGATAATGCAAAGGAATTTGAACAATTTTTATGATTTTTACTACAAAGTCTGACCCATTTTTTAATGTGTTTTGGTAGTTATCGAAGAATATGGAAAATATTATTTGTGTTATCTACTCCTAGAAATGAAAATGTTAACGCCCTGCCCTGTTTTCTATTAATTATTTTGCAAAATATTTTGTCAATTTTTGATCCTATTTAACTATAGTTCAAAAAATCAATGAAATCAATATTTGAACGATTTGTTTAGTCTGCTTCTGTATAAAAATGTTAATTTACTTTTCTAACATTTCGTAATGCAGTTTATTTCGCTTCTGTTGTTTTTTTAACCTTTTTTTCTTAACAACTAATATTTCCAATGAATTCTGTAGCTTTGTTAAGAAATGTTGAAATTTATTTATTGACAAACTTAAGTCGTAGTTTTTTTGTTTTTTTCTTTATTCTTCTTAAATCAATAAATAATCTGTTTGATTTGTACAATTCGATTAAATATTGATTTAAGTGAAATATTTGATTTATTGTTGTCTTTTTTTTGGAATCTTATTACATTTAATATGTGGAACATACATATTTACCCAAAATTTTTTTTTTGGTTGTTGTTGTTGTTAATATGTATGTCAAATAATAAGTTAATTATTTTCTGGATCTTTTTTTTATTAATTGTATCAAATTTTAGTCAGTGTCTACGCCATGATGTTGGCTAAGTCCGTTACTCGTAATTTTGTTGATCGAGAAATTGTTTTATCTGACATTTTGGTCAATTAATTTTTTATTATAGATAAATTTGGTTACAATCTTCAGAAGAATTTTAATATTTTTTTTGAATAAAAATTTTGTTTATATTTTTCTAATTCTCAAAAAATATTTTTTTTATCAAAAAATAAAATGTCAAATTATTGAATGCACAGGCTACTCAGCTTGTTAAGATATTCATTATTTTTCATGGATGTGCACTCTGCTAAGGAAAAATTATTATTCTGATAATTCCCTTAAAGCGTTGCCTGAATTGAAGTTTGACGATCCTTTAAAATGTCAAAATTACTTTAAAAGGCTTATACTTTATTTTTTGGACAATATCTAATCGTCCTTAACATTTGGTTAACCCTATTTTAGAACTACTAGCTCTGCTGAAAGATTTTAGTTTTTCCGCTTTGCTATTCTAGTAGTTCCTTTAAGAGATCTTCAAGTTCCTGATTAAATACCATACTCCGTTCATTTCCATATAATAATAAAATATACCAAAATCCTAATTATTAGGGTGTCTGCAAAAAGAACAAAAATGATCAGCATCCTGCTTCCATTGAACTTTCTATGGAAGAAAAGTACAAAAGCTACAAATTACCAAATATTATACTATACTTGAAAGAAGAATTTTTGTTTAGACTTGTTAGGACTTGCATGTTACAAAAACGCAACAGAATGATCATTATTAGATAGTATACATTCTGCAGCATAAATACTAAGATTGTACATAATATTCAAACTGAAATATTCCTGAGGGCATATGAGAGACAACATATATAATCGAAATGTGTGATAGAAAACTTGAATTGTATGTCGAAGTCTGTTTTGAATGCTCTGACATCATTAAGCAATTAGAAATAATGTTTGTAAAGTATTAATCTTTGTTTTATACATCTACCTATTCAGTAGTAAATTAAAAGTATTGAGTGATATTTGAGTTATCTGTATAGATCGGCTGGGATAAAATATAGCGTGGGTTTTAATGGGCTGAAAATATGTCACTAAATATTTCTATTTCAAATTCATATTTAAGAAGCTTAGTTAATTTATCGAAAAATATTTAAATTTTATTTGACTGATTTCTCATACTTCATAAATTTCTATAACTTTTTTTTAAATTTATTATTTTATATTTCAATATATATTTGACACCGACAATTGCGTTCGTGGAGAAATATTTTTCACGTGCAAAGATTCTGAGGATTGTTTTTATTTTCACGGCAGTTTACAAATTGTTCCCATATAAAAAATTAGACTTTTTGATTCTCATTTTTCATTTAATAAACACCTAAAATATGATCTCTGGAGTTTTGAACCTCCTTTTATTCCAGGAACACACATACATTAATATCTTGGTAAAATTTTGATGGGCTCCTACTTTGCTAAAATAAAATATTGTAATTCTCCTTATGTTTAAGCTTCGTCCAGTACAAGTCTACCAAACTTTTATTGAATATTGAGTAAATTTTAGAAAACTACAGTATTTTATCTAGATAAAGTGGTTACTAGGTAAATTCTTATCAAATAAACCCGCCTGTTCATCTCCTAATTGTTGAAATTTTATGTTTTCAACTTTGGTGTTATTGATTATAGAACTAGCTTAGTTTTCGGCAAAAACATAGTAAGAACAACCTGATTGGGATGTATTTATATTTTAGGTCCTAAGAAGTCTCCCTAAAGCCTTATATTTTTTTTATGAGAACAAATTTTCCTAATAGAAAGGGAGTAGGTCAAGACGATGAGTCCGACCATGCTGGCAATATTTTGGTCGTAATTAAAGATATGAAGCTAAGATGCCTAAAAAAGTTAACAACAGAAAATAATATGGCCCATATACATTATCCGGTTGAACATGAGGCCTCGCCTATTTAAAGCTTAACAAATGTTCTACGAATAATTTGGGCTGATATTGACCAGAAAAAATAGGCAAGATATCCAGAATTGGAATCGACATCGGCCCCTCGCTGGGCTATTTGGCCAAGTTTTTGTCCGCATTTTAATAAAAAATATGAATATTTTTGTTGTGTCAGTCTTTTTTATGACATTTTCTCGCATGAATGACATATCACAAGCCTAAATGTCCTTGAAGTAAATTTCTATTAACTTCAATATATATTTATCTTATTTTAATTACAATAAAAAAACATTTAAAAATTTGAAAATTGTACTAATCTGAGAACACTACTGGGCCCTGGTAGTATTTTGGCCTCTGTGAACGCACTATAAAACAAGGTTAGCGAAGGTTGTGCCTCACAGAGTGGTTTAAAATTTGGAAACTGGTAAGAGCGATAAAATCTCTAACAATAAAAATAGTAGATGGCCGCCTCATGTATGCCTGGCGATTTCGTCATCTTAATTTTTCTAATCTAATATATATTTTCCTGATGAGGACTTTAATAGATTTTCCATATTTATAGTCATTTATGTTATACGTTCTATAAGAATAAACTTTACATAAATATAAAATTCCATTTGACAATGTTCAGAAAATTACTTACTTTTATTGCGTAACTAACAAAATATTTTAGTTGAGTATAAACTGCGTCATAATCGATGACTCTAGTTTATCTTTTTCTATTAATTCCGATAAGCTTACCTTAAATTTTTAATAAAATAAAAATTTAGTATTCTGCTTACGAAAGCTTTATAAGAAATTTTGTAGTGATTTGGTATTGAAGTTCTTTAAAAATGTTCAAGCTTTAAATTTATATATTTTTATTATTTTTAAAATAAAAAGTGTTGATTAAAAATTTATAAACTTAGAATAATTAAATTTAATTAATTTAAAGCTAAAAAAATAATTAAACATTCTGATTCGCTTACAATTTCTTGATTTGTGTTAAAATATTTGATTCTTTTTCCTATATAAATAACAACATAAAAAAATGATTTTTGAGATCTCTGAACAAACAATGATTGATTTGGGTGAGTTAAAAAAGAAAAAGGAACATAATTTAATTTTTATAAAAATCATAAAAGTCTTATAAAATTTTTTGTTTCTCAATGGAAGATAAAAATAAAGCTAAAATTTTAATATTACACTTAAAAGCTGTTGTTTTGGAAATAACAACGAATTAAAATGGATAGTGGAATTTTTTTTTCCTTTAAAGGAACTTTAACCGTTACTTGGCACACTGAGGTGTAATACACCCCATCTCCATCAATTTAAATTATTTTAACATAAGATAATGTGGTCTTTAGCAATACTTGTCTATAATGAAAAGATTGCTTTAACCTCTGGTGGTATAGGGATGATGTTTTGCCAATTGGTCTCTCTACAGAAATGTCAAAAATTTACACTGGTGTGATATAAAACTTTACACCTATAGTCATGATTGTTGAAAAGATAGTGATCACTGAAAATCATCCACAATCATGACTGATTACATGGGATTATACCCTCTACACAATCATAATTTCCTATATTTGTTCCTTCATGCCTGATTATGTAGAGGAAGCATTAGCAGCACAGCTTTAAACCGAGTTTTATCGCTGTGTTCTTATATAATGGGATAACTAGCTCTATAGTATTCAAATTTATTGGACATAAGGCTCTGAAGCAAAATGTAACTTCAAAATCTTTGAGGACGATTCACAACAAAATATTTTTTCCATCACTGTAAATTTCTTGAGATAAGAGTAATAATTTCTATTCCTTTCCAGAGTATTTGAAAGGAAATGCTCGTTTTAAAATCAAGCATTTAATTTAGGAATGAATAAAAAATACAGCATCCTGCCATAAGGAATTTACAGTTAGAAAACGCAGCGGTGATAAAAGAAAAACGCTTTAATATGAATGATCCTTTATAGGTCCTTCTACTCCCATAAGATTAATTATTTTTAGATTTATATTTTAGAAGAATTTTCCAGCGAAAAATTTTCCCTTAAATGTGGATAAATGAGTAAATTTGATGCATTTATTCTCTATCCGATGTATGAAGTTTGGTCACGAAATTTCTGCGTTTATCTCTATTTAAAATGTCAACGGTGCGTGGAATCTATAAATTAGCATTATTGATAGGTGACAACTTGGATTCCACATGTCATTCATTAAGGATAATCCTTTTATAAATATCCTTCAATATTTAAAAAACTAATTTTCAATTATTTAAAAGTTTTTTCAACTGTCAATATTTATACAAATTTATTATTTATTTAACTTTCTATTTTTTTTTTGTTTTTTAATTTTTTTATATTAGTTAAACAAAAGATATAAAAACTTTACTAAATAACATTTTAACCTTGGTAATGTTTAATGACCGACTTAAATTTTTTAAATTTTGCAGCTAAATATGTCGATAATATTATAAAGCCAATCCTATATTTTCAATAAGGTCATCTATCATAATGATAAAAAAAAAACAAACAACAAAAAAACAAGAGAAGACAATAATATATGCCTCTGCCTTATATTGTTGTCATGTTTTATTTATTTATTCTTAATGCACACATATTACTTAAATTATTTATAGTTATATGCAATCAAATTTAAATGCAACAAACATAAAAAATAAAAAAGAGATTTTCTGTATCTAAAATTAAGGCACTCGAACCATATTTATTATTGAAAAACTAGTTCTAATGGCAGGTAATGAAATTACGATTAGAATGAAAAATATACAAAATAAAAACAACAACATGAAAATAAGTTTTGTCTTTGCTAAATTAGGTTCAGAGACATGTTTTAAATTGGCCCAAAGGCAGTTCGGTCCCCCCCTCTCCTGTACTTACTGTTATTGTTCTAATTTTCAAATCAAAAAGTTGTCTTCAAGGTTTTTTCCTGTATTTAATGATTTTTAATTTTTTTTATTTTTCTTTTGTTTTATATTGAAATACACAATTTTAATTTTATATTCTTAGATCGTTTTATTTTATTGTTCGTCATTTTGTTGTCAATATTTTTGTTTAATTACTTATTTAAAAATCTTATGAATGTCATTAGAAAATATTAAATATTGAAATATTTATCTAATACGTGATTTAATTTAATATATGCATATATATGTATATATGTATATTTACTATCTTTATGACTTTATTTTTCATATTTCAATTTTATTTTTTTCCAGATGGTGAACTCGAAGCTCAATGGTTAATTGCGGCTGGCTTTCCACAATTAATTAAACCATTTGAAGAAGTGAGTAAATACTCTTAAAGATAATTACTAATGAATTAATTGTTAAAAAAGCAAGAAGAAGAAAAAAAAAACAAAATGTACTCAAGCTTTTCTTCACATACATGCATAAAAGTTGAGTGAAAGCGTTAAAATTTTCATTTTGTTGTTGTTCGCTTTTTTTGTGTTTTTAATTTTTATTTTTATTATTATTGTTTAATTAAAAAATTAGTTTTTTTTTTTTTGTATTTTTTACTTTACTAGTTGTTGCTGTTGAAAATTTTTTAACTGTCTTTGTGATATACGGTTCCGTTACTCTATTATGATTTAATCTCTTGACTAATCTGAAATTGCAAAATTTTTTGTGTTAGGACATCTTTAAATAAAAAAGGGCCATAATTTTATTATTATTATTTTTTAAAATTAAATAACTGTACACTATTTAAATTGACTGAACCTTTTGTATAGATTTTTGAAATTATTCTTACATCAAATTTATTATTATGCAAGATTTTTCTTCGTTTCGTTTGAGATTTTTTTTTCTTATGTTAGTTCTGTTTATGTAAATTTAGCATTATTCATACTTAAGCTAGAGCTCTTATACCGCACTTTATTTTTATATTTTTTTCTAAGATAAACGTGTACTTTGGGTGTAGTTTATTGTTGTAAACATAAAAAATCTGACTTCTTTAAAATTTTATTCATTTTAAGTTACTGAATATTGATTTAAAATTTTTTTATTTGGTTTCTTTAAAAACTGATATTTAAAATGGCCAATAATTGTGTTGTTTTTCTTGTGTTACAACATCTTCAAATAGCTAAGGTAATTTTTTAGAATACTTTTAAAGGAATATAAACAAACTAAATTAGGAAATAGACTTTTTTTTTCTTTTTGTTTTTGTAATTTTAGATTTTTATATGGAAGTTACTTCGTGTGACTGTTAAATTTCTAAAAACATTAACAACTATGTATATTAATTACTAATTTGTTTATTATTGATTTTTGTTTAGAAATTTTTATTGACTTTCTTATGAATTAGTTGTTTTTTGTTTTTTTTGAAAAAAAAAAATAAAACAAAATATTTAAATTTTGATTAATAAAACTCAATAGAATATTGTAATCAAATATCTGTGACTAACAAATATCTAACTAAAAATTTATGACTAGATTTTAAAGTATTTTCCATGTGATAACTTCGCAATAACATGACACTTACTGAAATGGGTCAAAAAGTTAAAAAAAAAAATATTTGTATATAGTTCTGGTAAAAGATTTAATGTAATGTGATCACAGTTAGATAAAAGCGTCTAAATCCTTTTCTATGCCTAAGACTTACTTGGGCTTGGTGGCACAAAAATTATTACTTATGTCTATCAGTAGTAGTAGTAAATAGTGCTAGAAAAGAAGGGGGTGATTCTGACAACCTGACTTAATTCTCACTGCCTAAATTTGAATGGAAAGAGAGAAGAGAGCTAGGCTCGAAATAAAAGGGAGCTGCAGACCGCGGAAACAGGAAAAAGAAGTTATAATCAAAGAAAAAGAGAACTTGAGACAAATGAGTTAAGCTCCTTTGCTCGCCCATAATAATATCGGAGGTTTCACGATAATAAAACAATCTCATAACTAAAACTTGATTGAATACAGATTATGTATTTTGTAAGCTTCAATTTTTAAGATATGCTATAGAATTTTCTTTTACTTCTCGGGCTTCTAATGCGCTTACCAAAGAAATTCTGACCTGATTTTTTATGTGCTTAGCTTTCATCTCTTTCAAACATATATTATATGTTAATTTTAAGATAACAAAAGATTTAAGAAAATTTTTAAGGGTGATTTTCGGTTAATTCATTGAAAAAAGGCATGTTTTCAAGAATTTTTTTTTGACAATACAATGTGTTCTAGTTTATTTATTTAATTTCTATGTGATTACACAATATTTGAATAATATTCTTTTGAATTTTCATTTTAAAATAATAATAACTGAGTGATTGGCATCTAAAGACGACTTGAAAAAAAAGTTGTTTTGCGGTGCGCATCATAACTCGTAACAGAATCATCCAAAGGCAAAAAATCAAGATTTATTTATTAACCAGTTAAGTGTCGAATTTAATTTTAAAAACCTCTCACAGTGTGCGTAATTAAAATTAAGTGATGACTTGTTTTCACGACAAATACAGGGCTAAATGGTACTATTCCAAATTTTATGAAAAACGAAAACTACATTTTTATTTAAGAGAAACTTAACAATTTATTTCTGTAAAATTTTTTGTTATTATAATCTTAAAAATTCTCCAAAAATAATAAAATAGTTTTCTTAGTCAATGGTAAACGAAGACGAGTATACACGTCGAATGCACCGCAATAGAAAATCGGTTTGATGTTGATGTCATAATCAGTTAACTGGTTAAAGGAGATATTTTTTGAGGTAATGATGGGAGGATCATTTGTTTTTTCGATTTTTCATAATTTATAAGCCTTTGGAAATCAAAATACTGATTTTCACCTAATAATTCGACCTATTGTTGATTGTAAAATTAATAATTATTGCAAAAAACTAAAATGTTCTTGTCATTACCTGGTAAAATATGTGAAGAAGTAGTATGCGAAATTTGATAACGATCGGTCGAAGAGAAACTCAACAATCATCTAAAAATTTGAACTACTTTTTGAGTTATATACTGTACGCAAGCTGAATTTTTATATACAATTTTATATAAATTAAAATGTATTTATTTTTATGCTAAAAATTATTAAATATAAATTAATTTATTTTATAGGGACGTGAAGTTAAATCTACAGAATTAGGTCAAGTGATAGCAAATCTACCACAGCATCATGCAGAAGTAGTTAAACAGAGAGTTCAAGTATTAAATAGAACAGTCCGAGGGCGAACAAAGTCTAGATATAAAAGAAAACCTGATATTCGGGATGTTTTTCGTGATTTTGAGGTATTTTAAAAAATGATTTTATATTTTCAAATAGTATAAATAAAAAAAATATAAAACTATATTTGATAGGAACACAGTACAGGAACTAGATCACGTAGTGCAACTCCAGATTCATTGGATTCAACACCACACGATGATCCATGGAATAATTCATTACCTCTGTAAATAAAATTTGTTTTTTTTTTATCCTTTTTAGATATATATATAATCATTAAATAACTTGTTTGTTTTGTTTTTTAGATCAAATTTTACAAATGGCGCAAATGCTATACCCAATGAAAAACAAAGACAAAAATTACGTCGTACACCAAGTGCGCCATTACGTGGTTCAGCTGAATTATTTCGTGGTACAAATATTCGTTGTGATATTCCATTTTATACAGCTGAGGGTGTTGAACTTGTTGGTTTCCATAGAATTGGTACAATTCATATTCCACGTGTACGTTCTGGATCAGATCCTTCTTGTTCAATGGGGTAAGAATTTGGTTATTGTTTTTAAAAGTTTAATGATTTTAAATAGGCTTTTTTCTTGTGTATTAGAATCACAATGTTATTCTCAGCTGTTTGGTAGCAATTTTATTAATAAAATTGTCAGATGTAAAACATTTTCCAGTTGAAGAAAATGTGCTTTAATGAGTTTCACTTCGGGGAATTAATGCGTGTTTATGATGGAAATGTGAATAACTAAAAAATTTATTAATAAGGAATGCGAAAGTAGCAAGCCAGGATGGATCCTTTTTTTCACCCAGAAAGTATCTAGAATGGCTATTTTAGGTTTCCTATTTACCTTTTCAAACAAAATTTATTAATTCGACGAGAAAGTAGTCGTTATTTACGAAAAGCAGTTTCCTTTCATTATTGTTTTATCCCTGACATCAACATAACCTTAAAATATTATTGATTTTGTATCAGTATTATATATTTTTTAAGTGCAAAAATGTCAAGCTTTTAACCGAATCAGCGTCAATTGTGGAATTTTTTAACTTAAAGAAATCTACAGCTAAGCCACAATGATTGTTTTAAATGAAATATTTTATCATGAGTTATTTTTAAGCTTAAAAATGATAAATTTAATATAAAAAATAAAGAAATTGGAGTAAATTAAAACTTAACAAAGTTGCGCCAAATCAAAAGAATTATGTGAATAAGCTTAATGCCAGATACAACAGAAATTGGCATTTTAATTGCCCATAACCAACAATTTTATATCGGTTCAACATTATTTAAGCTCTCAAAGCACTTAAATTTTTAATCTGAAAGTACAACAGTCAGTGCAAAAAATATATTTTGTGTTTGGTAAATCTTGATCTCAATGACTCTTACAAGAATTGAAGAGACACAATTTAGTATACGGCTACCCAACCATGGATTAACGACCAATCTTGGGTTAAGTCAACCAAAGATATACTTAGTAAATGATAAAAACAAAAATTTAATAAAATAAGATAAACTTTATTAGAAAAAAGAACTTTTTTTGTATTTCAATTAAATTTTTTTAAATGAATTTTTAGCCGACAAGCTGGTAACCAAATAGCTACCTTCCATAGTGATAATGATTTATTAATGTCAACAGATGTTGATATTGATACTTTTCAAGGATCACCATCAAAAATTTCAAATACAACAAATTCTGGTTTCAAACAGGATAATATATCACGTATATCGAATGCATCAAAAGAGCCAATAAGTTTTGAAAATATGTGCAAAGAAACTAGTCAAGAGACTATTGTAAGTAAAAATATTAAATAAATAAAATTTAAGTATTTTTGTTGTTTTTTTTACAAAAAAAAACAGGATTGGGATTTAACAAAAGAGACTTGTATTGATATTGGTGATATTAATGAAATCGATTATAAACGTTTACAACCAATTTTATGGCTTGAATTAGCTGTAATTTTTGATAAACATCATATTACATTAGATAAAAGAAAACCATTTCGTCGGAAACGTAAAGAAGAGGGAAATTTATTTGGTGTTACATTAAATGCACTTGTTAGAAGGGATCAACAAGTAACTGGGGAAGTTTCTACATTAGTTCCATTATTTTTACAACAATTAATTGCAGAGTTAAAATTAAGGGGTAGTAAAGAAGAAGGAATACTTCGTGTTCCTGGACATAAACAGAAGGTATTTATGTTTTTATTAAATTTTCTTATACTTATAATTTCACTTTTTTTGTTTTTATATAATTGGAAAATTTTGAAAATATTCCATAGCTCCTTTAAATAAAATTATCTAGAGCAAAATATGGAAATATCTAATAAATTATAAATAAGTCCCAAGGCAGACATATACATAGATATAGACAGATATGGGATTCTATCTCGATGAGGAATTAGCATGGCCATACATCATATCTCATTCTCACGTTAACTTCTCACCGAGACACAATTTCATTTCAGAACTTTCTTTCCAATGTGCTTGCGTACACGGCAAATGGTGATGAATGTTTTTATAGACTAGAGAGATAAAAGGCAAGACGCAGTTTCGATACTTTTGAAACAATTCTGGATAACGGTTTCACATCTAAATGTTTCTGTGGCATCAATACCAGCAGTTACTACCTTGATTAAAAAGTTCCTGGAATTTATTAAAAAAATTAATTAAAACAGTTTTATTAATACAAAGCGATATTGTTCCCTTCAAAGTATTCCCCGTTAATGGCAACGCTTGATCCAGTCCTCGTAAAATTTTTTAAACTCAATGTTAGGTATCTTCATTATGAACATCTTTGATTTTCCACTATCTCCTTTCGGCTGCTGACACGCGTTCCTCTCACAGTAAATTTTTGATTTGAATGAAGAGGAAAAAATCAGGTTCGGTGGAGTTCGGTGGTTGTTGGCTGGTATTCATGTAGTTTTTAAACAGGCTCAGTCACCTAATCTGTTTAAATAAAACCAAGCAACTACATTATTTGATTTTTGAAATTTTCTCACGTGCATTTTGTCAACATTCAATAAATAAACTGATTAAAAATGTTAGGACTTTTATAGGTCCTAATTTTTCGAAACTATAAAAATAATTGCATAAATAAATTCTTATGCGTGTCTCCAGGAATTAAAGAAGCACTGACAATAGATAAATTGCTTCTTTTGTTTTTTTTTTTTTGTATTTAGAATACTTAACAATATAAAAAAATTTTTTTTACTAATTTGAGGGTTTATTTTAACAAAATGGCTTTGCGTTTGAATATGAGGGATCAGCTTAACGCTTGAAGTTGAATCATACTTTTGAGTATGACTGCGCCTCAAAAACACTGTCGACAAAAAAGCTAATTTAGACACAAAGTGAAGCCATAGCATTAGAACAAAATAGAACTGAAAAATCAACTTAATTGGTAAAATTTATCATTTTAAAATGTTTTTATGTTGAGTTTATTGAATAATCTAAGAATTTGATAGTAAATTATTAATAATAACTAAAATTAATGACATAATTTTAACGATAGAACTATTTTCATCTTTCAATCTTAAAAAAATTATATTTCATTTCAATAAATTTATTAAAAATATTAAAATTTAATTAAATTAAAACTGTTTTTATTTTTGTTTTTCTTTAGACAGAACATTTGTATAATGAACTTGAAGCAGTATTCTATCAAAAGCCAGAAAAAGTGCCATTATTATTATCTAAATTTAGTGTACATGATATAAGTGCATTATTAAAACGTTGGTTACGTGAATTACCACAACCACTTTTGGCTAATGAACTTGTACATTTATTTTATCAAACACATTCAATTCCACCACCAGATCAATATCGTGCCTTATCAATGATATGTATATTATTACCACATGAAAATAGGAATACAATAAGAGCAATATTATTATTTTTAAATTATTTAATAGAAAGACAAAAATTTAATAAAATGTCTGAACATAATGTAGCAACTATATTTGCTCCATCATTTTTTCCTCCACGTTTTGTACAACCAATTAATAAAAATGATATTGAATCACAGATTAAAATGGCAGCACATTGTTGCCATTTAGCTAAAACATTAATTAATCAGGGTGAAAAACTTTTTATGGTGCCAAAACGACTTATTGAACAGTCAAAACATTTTAAAAGTGGAAATGTAAGATATTATTTTTATATTTTTTTGTTTTTTAAAATTTTTAACTGTTTTTTTTTGAATTTTAGGCTAAAAAACATATACGTCGCAGGTCGAGCAGTAATGAAGCAACCAATGAAAATTTTATAGCTAACCCAAAACATATACACAGATTAATTATTTAGTAAATATTTAAAACAAACAAAGTCGTTTAAGACTTCTAAATATATAAATATATATATATATATATACGTGCACTTATTCAAAAATGCAATTTCTTATGAATATTATTTACAGAAAATGTTTTAATAAAATTTTAATAATGTGGGAATAAATTATTATTTCTTATTTATGAAGTGTCGAAAGTTAAAAATCTAAACTGTTTGCGATATATATAAAAATTAAATTTTTATTTGATTAAATATTTGAGATGTTAAAAGTAAAGAAGTTTCCAGTTTTCTGAATAAGAATTATTCAAAACTAAAAAAATTATTTATTAAAAGAGATATTTTACCAGGTAATGACGAGGGGATTATTTTTTGCAATTTTTGTTAGTCGTTGGTAGCCGCTAAAATACCGATTTTCATCCTAAAAAATTGATTTATTTGTTATTGTAAAATTAATAATAATAAATAATTATAATAATAATAATAAAATGAAAAAATAAACAAATAACTTTCGTCATTCCTTGGTGAAATTAGGAAAAATTAGAATATAATGAATGTAGGAAGAACCTGTTGATAAATAAAAGTGAATTTATTGTATTTTTAAGTATCAGGTGAGACTCTTATTGATTTGATTATTGACAACAGCAAATATTTTAAGATTTTAGCCAAGATCTAGAATTCAAGTCAAATGACGATAAACCTTTGTATCACACGAGGTCGGCAGCTCAAAGGGGTGAAAGGTAAGATAAAGTTTCGAAATTTTCAAAAACTCCACACATCTTCGTGAGCCTGAAATTTTGCTGCATCTCGCTTGTCATCTTAACCATCATATGTTCTATGTTTCACAATTGAGTTAGAAGCGGTAAAAATTTCAAACTGCTGGATATGCTTTTTAATTTAAAAAAATTAATATCGAAACCTTTCTCTATCACTTTTACTTAAGAAATTCCTGAACTCTTTGTGGCATTGACGCAAATGACTATATAAGTTGCATTTCCTCACAAATGTTTTAAGGCATATTGGGCAGCCGGCACTCACCCCTTCCACTTTGTGATCTTTCGATATATGCATCCAGAGGCTGAATGCATGTATAACCCTTCTGTCGTATAAAGGGCATGCCACTGGCTCTTCCAGTGGTTCCTTATATTTACGGAGCATATATTTCCGGAGGTCCCTTTTATTTATGTACCTTTTCGTACATTTTCTGCAATTGAATTTGCCATTGATTTTGAATGGGCACATAGCCCCAACATTCACCTCCTCCCCTTCCACTTCTTTAGAGCTGTTTATGATTTGGATTGTGTTGTTTGCAAAAACCGCATCAACATTTACCTCCCCTTCCTCTTCCACTGTGTTGTTCGAAAAAAAGAACCAACATTCACCTCGTTTGTTGTCATCTTTTTTACAGGTGCAACTCTAACAATTTGGGACATTGATTCGTGATGTTGTTGATGATTTGGAAGCCTGTTTGGCTTTTCCTCGTACACATCCAATTTTTGAATCGGTTCTGTATTTATTTCCGGATTACTTAACATTTCCATTACGCAGTCATACAGCTCAGAATTTAATGGAATTCGATTAAGATTATTTAAAATTGCGTTTCCTTACGTTTTCGCCATATTTTCAACAATACCTTTTATAATTATTAATGGAGTATCGCTTAGACTTTGTTGTTGCCACCAGGCACTGGGTAAAAGTAACATGAATTCATATATTTCATACAAAATAGCATCATAATCCAATTCATTTGAGCGCTCTGGTATTACTTCAACATAACTAACGCCAAATAAATTTCATTAATAAATCTGTAAATTTTGGTAAAGCATCACTACTGCGACACGTTTCTTTAAGTAAACGTATTAGGGCACAGTTGCAGTTCGTTAAATTAGTTTTTCTTTGAATTCTTAAGCAAATTGCATTAATTACTTTTGTGTATTCTCCATTATTAATTGGTGCTAATTTTTTTTCAGCTAATAGACCAAGCAATGCACATATAATACCTTTAATACATGGATTATCCAGATTTTTACCCAAACTCCTTGAATCAAAGAAATGTATACAAAATAGCTAATAGTGGTTGATATATAATCATAGATTCAATAATTATTGGCTCACGTGCAAGATTCTATAAATAAACAAGAGCATTTTAACATCATTTTGCAATTAATATTAGGTTTGGCATACTTTAAATTGTGCTAAAATATTCTGAATAAATATTTCTTCATAATCTTTTAGAACTGCCTGCTTTTCTTGAGATTGCATTATTTCTAAAATATCATTCATTGAAGCACGAGCCATTAAACTGTCAGTACTACCTACTGTTCGGAGTATTATCAAGTTACAATGCAGGAACTTGCACATCGAAAACTCGCGAAGAAAAGGACCCACTGCGTTAGCATGCACTATTTTTTTATATCGTCAAATCCTTTATAGTGTTCCAATTCACACCATGTGCTTATTCTTAAATTAATTTCTTACTTTAATATTCCTTCACGTTGGGCCGATACATCTATTATTTTATTAAGTCAAATCTTTTAATGGTGGTCAAATTCTTTAATTTATTTGATAATATGATATGCTTTCGAGTTGGGGTGATACATCTTTTATTTTCTATTTTTAACCATAATTTTCCATAACAATTAATTTAATTAAAATGAATATTAATTGTAAAATTTAAAGTATATTTATGATATTATTAGATAGTAAAATTAATTTAAGTTATTTAATTTATTAGGGGTAAATTTAAATAATTTGAGATTAATTTTAGGCATAAACAAATTTTTCATGCAGTTGAAGCATCACATAGGCTTCAGCCATAATTTGTTTAACAATAAGCGGTCAGACAGGACATTTATTATCTAAATACAAATTTGGATGCCAATTTGGACCACTTTCAAGAAGAAATTCCGTTATTATAGAATTATTTCCGATTGTCATATGTTTTAACTATTCGCCCATTTGAGACGTAACATTTGGTTTTTTCTTGAAATTATTCTTTCATCGTTCTCTTAATCTTTTTCGAAATATTTATTTGCTGGAAAAATCACTGAATAAATTAATTCTAGCATTATAATATTCGAATAGATACCTTTTTTTTATTTTTTATTTTTAAGTTTATGTTGATATTACAGTTTCCACTACAAAATATAATTACGAGGCTCAAAACTAAGCTTATAAATGTTTATATTTACTTTATATTTACTTCAATACTTCAATACTTTCTTACACAAATTGCTTGTATAGGAGTAATAATCCGGTGTAAAAATTTTTGTCAAAAATTAACCCTTTTCTATAGTTCTGAGCACCAATATAGTAGAATCTTTCTTTGGGATGAGCTATTAAGATTTAAGTTAGAAAATTGTGAACTGCTTTGATGGCAAAGCGTTGTATTAATAAAAAATTAACCTATTCTTAGTTGCAGTCCTGAGTATAGACAGATCTTGCGATTGAATTTTTCCCTATTTTGGGATGAGCTATTGAGATATGAATTAAAAAGCGCTTGGTTAAACGTCTAAAGTCATTCAGAAAATTGGTGTAGAGCATTCAACCCACTTTCTGTTTTAAACATAAATGCAGTGGAAACTACGAAGTATTTTAGATAAACTTTCTAATTTAACTGTAACATAAATATTAAAAATAATGAATTAATATGACTAAAAAGGATAGAATGAAAATAATATTAAAAAAATTTAAAAAAAATAGACTTTTATCTAAAATCTTTATATAGATTCAATGAACTAAAAGAAGTAAAATAAATATTAACACTGTGATAGTTCAAAAATGTCCCAAAGATGAGACCTATATCACTTACTTAACTCGGGCACGCTGGATTCAATGGTGTAATCAGTTTTTTTCAAATTGGCTCCAGTTTTTGAGAAATTTTGAAAATCAAAATGTGAAAAATTCTGTTGTAGTTTAGGCTGTTTACAGCCTACCTTGAATAGAATAAAACGGTTTTAATTTACTTCCATGAAATGCAAAATTTGTTGTTAGACCTTCATGTTGTTTCTCAAATTTTTTTTCAGCATTTGAGTTATTTGGTAAAATTAATTCAAATATTTGGGTTGGACGTCCTAAATTTTTGTACTTGATGAATTTTGTTAAGCACTTCATCGAACTAATAAATCAAAAATTTTAATTTTAATTAGTTAAACAAATTGATATTGATTACATTATAATTTGAGTGATCGCCTATAAATTTTGTAACATTATTAATGAAGATAAGAACCAAATGTATCTACTTGGTAGTACCCGAAGAGTAGAAGATAAAAAAAAAAAAACAATTTAGGAAAAGATTATAAAGGTGCAATTACTACAAAAAATTATAACGATTAATTTTACAAAAATCATTTGGCAAGGCTCTAACTTTTGCGATAATTAAGATAATTAAGATCCTTCGTTTACTTTGGGAATTAAAGTGCCATCAACAGTGATGATAATTAAATTGTCAGATAACTTCAATGGTGTAGATCTACGAAAGGTATGTACCGAACCTGGACTTTTTGCAATAAGGTAAAAAATAATGTGCAAAATTTCTATATCATGTCCTCGAAATAATTTTCACTTTCTCTTATGGAATATGAAATGATATAGAAATCTTATCCAAGAGGGCTTTATGAAAGTTGTACGAAAGGTTGCTGATAATAAAAAATTGGAAAGAAAATTAGATTATAAACCCGTTTAAAAAAAAATTTGTTTTGATTTTTACAATACATTTATTAATAAAAACAAATAACATATTTCTTTCATTCAACATTTTTTTTCAATTTTACGACTTTTTCGTTCTAAATATTCATTAACATTATCAAATTTTTTCAGGAACAACGAAAGAAATATCTTTTAAATGAATCCAACTATCATCAATAATTGCATTACTTAGTAAATTTTTAATATTTGCATTTGATTTTAAATTATAATTTTTTTCATAATCCAAACACTCCACAAAAAACGATGATTTCGAAACAAATGATTTCAAAATTTATATTATATTTATAATCGCTAATCGCTGATTTCTGAAATATAAAATATATTAATTAATTTCAAAAAATTATTTATTTTATCTTACCTTCATTGGAGCTAATTTTTTGGCTGTTTAGCTACCTTTTCAATGTTTTATTTTTGGCTTTTTCCTTTTCCAAGCGACGCTCTAGATCCCTATTTTTCACAGCTCTGTTGATGCTTATTTCTTTGTAAAATTCCACGTGTCCACGTGTAGCCCCATAAATGGGGCGTATATCAATAATGCCGTGACACAAATTCCTACATGTCGGGCAGCTAACATGATGCTTGAACCTCCGAAGAGATGCCCGCATGGGAGGCTTGAAATAGTGTGCTGCCGCATACATTTTATCAATTTGGATGTGCCCTTTTCTTTAATGAAGAAAGTTGTTTGTTTAATTTAAAGGCATTTAATTTTCCAACCAGGTAGCTTGTTTATAAACAATTGTGTAAAACGCAAGAATTATTTTAAAATTGTCACTAAAAGCTTGCAATGGTAATTATTTGGATTATTTTCTAACAAAAATTCTCCTTTTTGGAATTTCTCTAATACGAATAGCATCTATAAAATAGTTTTCAAATTTTTACAAATCCTAATGTATACATTTTTTGATTAAACTCTAAAAGGTCAATTCATATAATATAAAAACTTTCTTAAAGAAATGAAAAAAAAAAGTCTTATTTGAAGTGTCAACACCTTTTTTCTGCTAATACTTAATGTCCTAAGCATGTGTGAGCTTATTTCAAGCAAGTTGCTTAATATTTGAACAATATTTTTTTAAGTGGAATATGTATTAATTTTTAATTTTTTGAGCACATAAAATTTTAATTAACGGCACGTTTGTAATAAAATTAGGATATTCGTAGATAATTCCAAGAGATGAACTGCTTTTTAAATTACAAAAAGAAAAATACTTTACTGATTTTCTTGGTTGTGTTATAATATACATTTCTAGTAGTTGAAATCCTTTGACTTTTAAAATTTCTATATATTTCCATTATATTCAATAATTAAATAAAAAACATATTGGCATTTAATATGGCTTTGACTTTAGGCTTCATCAATATTTATTAGGCACATTTGAACTAATTCCAACTCGTACTCATTGTACAGCACGTATTTTGGAATGCTTTTATTTCAAATCAACAAATAAGGGCATTCCTTTTTTACTGCTGGCAAATTCTAAGCAAATTATTTTCTTTTGTCCAAATAGTAGTATTTTGTTGTGCTTATAGCATTCTTTTTCATTGAAATTTTTTAATTTTTATTTTATATAAGTTCGTAAAACTCTGTTAACGCATGAATCCGAGCATTTAGCCAATTAGTTGACAGAAGATAATTGAATCAATAAATTTGTATAGTGTATCATGATTTTTTATAATGAATTACAGCATAGAACGAGGAGTTTGCGTTAAGTGTTGTCTTGAATTCAGTATTATGTGTTATTGAAAAGGCTT
Source organism: Acrocera orbiculus (assembly GCA_947359355.1). Lineage (NCBI taxonomy): Eukaryota > Metazoa > Arthropoda > Insecta > Diptera > Acroceridae > Acrocera > Acrocera orbiculus. The sequence goes on from OX375758.1 coordinate 9,466,811, forward strand.
TATTGTGATTCAGTAATATTGGTACGAACTATTTAAAACATATTGTAAAGTAATTAAACCTGAAAAATTCTTCTACTATTTCCGACATTCAAATTTCTTCTCCAAAGGAAATTTTTTCATTAAAATAAAATCACCAAATTGGCACATGTAGGCCCCTATTCTACACATGAAAAAGTATATATGTATGTATTAACGATTGATTTGTAAAGAAATGCAGAAATTATTTATAATTTTCATATACAAAAATGTGAGTGCTATTTTTCTTTTTAAAAAAGTTATAAAAGTTTATATATCTTTCTTGCTTATTATGTCAAACAAGAAATAGCTCAAATTCTAGCTAGATGAGATGAAAGCTAAAACTGTTTAATTTTAATCAATCAATCAATTTTCAATCTATTTGTTATTTCATAAAGTATTTTCAAAATTTATACCACTTTGCGCCCTTTCCAAGGCTTGTTTCCGTATGATTCTTAATCTTAATTTAATTTGTATTATGACAAAAATTTTTTCAACAAGGATTTTGATTAAAATTAGTTTTCTTTTTTGTACTGTCCACTTTTAGTAGACCTCTGTATGTGACATGATTTGCAGATGCATTACATATATCTTTAGTGTTTTTTTCTTTTTCAGCAGCAGATACAACTTTTGTTTCAGATAAAGGCATTATTTTTAATATTTTGTGAACAGAAAACATAAAAACAATCAAAACTTGATGCTGATCAAATCAGCATCAGAATCAGCAAATATAACACTTTTAAAATTTAGAGTATTAGTTGTAATTTACTAATCATATGTACGTCAAAATATTCATTGAACACACAACCTATTTATACTGCTTAAATTTATTACACAAAACGAAATTACATTAAAATAATATGATCATCAATATCAATGGCTATTTTCAGCTTTTGATAATTAATATAAACATTTATTAAACATTAATTTACCGGTTATAACATAAAGGGAATAAAAACTGTTAATATTAAAATTTTTATTAGACTAGTAAATAAATAAATTGAGATCAGAGTGTGTTTTTTTAATCAACCCACTTGGGAAGTGTTCATAAACTAAACGAAAGTTATGTCGAATGTCAAGAGCTGCCAATTTTTGTTTCGGTAAATTTTTTGTTTGCAATTATTATTTACAATTTGTATTTAATCCTGAAAATAAAATATAATTAAAAATCAAAATAAAATAAAATAATTGTCTGTTCAGGAGGTAATGGTTCTTTCTTTTATTTTAAATATTGTACATGTATTTCCTTTATAGACAACAAATATGCCGGGAAATGGAGCAAAGAATTCTTTTTTTAATATATTCTTGTTATTTATAGTATTTTAAATAAAATTTATTTTTCTATTAATTTTATTCTTTCAATCTACTTCAAATCAATTTGATTATCAAACAGAATTTCATAATAATTTTATTCTTTTCATTCCTTTTTTATTTCAAAAAAAAAATTAATACAATTTCCATACATCTAAGTTAGATAAAGATAGGATAGATGTCACTAGTGATGGATGTGTTTTATTATGATTTATAATGAATTATTTTGATTTATAATTAATTTTATTTATTTATAATATACTTCAAATCAATTAAATAAGATGTTTAATTATAATTTATAGCTAAATCAAACAGAATTTAGTTTCAAATGTATGTAAATTAATTGTCTCCTGGATTTAGTGCAACCCAGAAATGAGAATCTGAGCTCATTCAAAAGAAAAGCACTTTATGGAAATCGCCAAAGAATTAAAAAAAAATTCGCGGGCGGAAATTCAGTTGGCAGCAAAGTAATAAAAAATTACTAAATTTAAAAGCTGCTTATAAGAAATGCGACAGCATTGTGGACTTTTTAGTGAATCAATATCAATAAAAATTAAAATTCAACTTAACATTTATACATTTTCTATTTAATAAAGATTTAATAAAAGATTAATTAATATATTTTATATTATTATTTATAATTAATAGAAAAAATGATATTAAATAAGAGATATACAAGACTCATATGGATAATAGCATCTTCTTAATAGTTTTTTACATTTTTGCCAAATTTTGTTTTATAATTGAATTATTCTGATGGATATCTACCCATTATATAAATTAAAATAAATCTTTTCCTTAATTATTCCCATAAACTTCCCCACGTATGTCTTTTCACTCCAATCAATTATTTACACGATATAAAATGAATTATCAGAAAATTTACAGTCTATATCTAAAAATTCATTAGACAAATCGTTGGGCAAGACACTTATCAATGGTGTTTTCTTATTTAGTGTTGCGAATACACCAATAATGTTTACTAATTAAATTATTAAATAAAAAATTTTTTAAAAAATATACAGTCTTTTATTTCTTATTCATGGTATAAATTTGCAATAAAAAATATTAAAACTTAAAGGTACATTAATTTCAAAAGAATATATTAAAACTTAAAGATACATTAATTTAAAAAAAAAATATATCACAAGTTAAGGCTATTTTGATTTTAAAAAGCTAGCAGGTGTTGAGAAAAGCAACAGCATTTTGGAGTTTTTAGTGAATTAATCTGAAAAAAATTAAAATTCAACATAAGATTTGTTTTCTTCATAAATATTTACAATATTTAAAATAAAAAAAAGAATCATTACCTCCTGAACAGGCCATTTTTTTTTTAATTTTGATTTTTAATTATATTTTATTTTCAGGATTAAATACAAATTGTAAATAATAATTGCAAGCAAAAATTTTACCGAAACCAAAATTGGCAGCTAACTCGACATTCGACATAACTTTCGTTTATTTTATGAACACTTCCCTGGGTTAAACTAACCCAAGTGGGTTGATTAAAAAAACACACTCAATTAGATTTCTGCTAGCATACTACTCCATATAATAAATGTTTGAAAAAGCTTTCTGACCATTACCATGATCTGGTTTAGTTCCAAAACAGCTCATCTTCCAGTTTAGGGTTTTACTTCCTCATTTGTTAATTGAAGTAATGTTGCAACAGCTCTAATTAAATGTTGTGCTTCTCTTCTACCTAGAATTTTTGCACAAAATTTAATTCATAATATTTTAAATTTTGTTACTCTTGTTACTCTTTCGATATCTTCTTTCGTTTATATTATTTTATTAGGCATACAAATTTTCGCTGATATATTTTAAATTTTGAGTTATGTAGACTAATAAGCCCAGGCTAACTCATAATTGCTGCTCTGTTCTATATGCCACTTGCTTTTAGTAAATATTGAGCGAAGTTAAGCATAGCTGAATATATTTTCCTCGTTAAGTTAACAAAGGGTATCAAATTTTGTTCTCTTGTAAATTTTCAAAACCCTAAATATTTTCAAAACATTAAATTGTAGCTTGAATCTTTAAAGATTTTTCTTGGTATTACATTTACTTGATTCAGTATGTTACACTAGATATAATAAATTAAAAAAAATTGTTTTTTTTTCTTATTTAGAGACTAAGACTAACTAAGATACATGTACTAAACTAAGGGAATCAAAATGCTATTACTTTTATACAATCGGTATATGCATGACTTAAACAGATTATAACACTTTTGTGGGATAAAATCCATAACAAGATTGTAAAAGTGTAAAATTTCCCTTTAGCTTGAGATCATTATTATTAAAAATTTCTTAATTACAAAATTTTCAATCTGATCAATTAAAAATCAATTTAAAATACTTCAACAAAGTCAACAACATAATAAGTACTTTCATTTGAAGCGATATGTTAAACATCACAAGATTAACTTCATTAGAAAACAAATTTTCCCATTTATCTATTATAATTAAAATTAATGTAGAAGAGCTTTTCGATTTTTCTTCTAAAATAATATATATACAGAATGCTTTGAATATTTGATGATATGAACATTGAAACCTTAAGATTATAGAAAAAAAGAAATGAAAAATTTTAATAGGTATTTATATAATATATAAACTTACTTTAGGATTTAGATAGTTATCTAAACTTTTTTAAATACTAAGTATCCAAGAACTTATCGCTAGACGTAAGAAATCCCAATTTTTAATTGAAAGTTCTCGTGGAAAATGCTCAAGTATATTTACTAAAACATTTACAATTTCAACAACAGCCATAACATTAACAATATCTATCCTAGAATTAACAGTATTCAATTAAAATTTATAGATAAATAAATATAATGATTTACATATTGTAAAGTAAAAATGATTTATCAGTTGCTAACTCGTCCAAAGGTGATAAAGCTAATGTAATGATTTTTCTATCTTTTACTATGTTAAAGTTACAACTAAAATTATTAGTAATAAGTTATCTGATTGTTACAAAATTTACATAATAATTTATATTTTCTACAAATATTGCTTGATTTATTATAATAATTATTGAAATTGGGCCATTTTCTTTGCGGGGATAGCGGAAGCTTGTAAGAAAATATGGCAAAATTCATAAGGAAATAAATCTCTTTATTATTTATAAGAATAAAAAGATTTTTAGATTTTATCATCCAAAAAGTTTTCATTGAAGTAATTTTATCTTTTGAAATACTTAGCAATGATTTTAATTTAACATCATCCCAAGGATAAGTTCAAAAATTAATTCGATATACTCACAATGATTCAGTAACAAAAACTAGCCAAGCAGTGGAAGGGCAGTGATTTGTATAGATTCTATAATTTAATTTCAAAATTCTTGTATTTAAACAAAAACATTCTTTTGCATCTTATCGATAAGAACGGAAATTTGATTTTCTTTATAAAAGTAAAATTAGGGAAAAGCGAGGTGTCATAAATTTAATTTATTTTTTCCAGGCTAAAGGAATAAAAAAGCAAATTTTTTCGCTTATTAAGCTTTAATTTAAATATATTTAACAAATATGAAAATATTAATTATTAATCGCAAAATGTTAGTAAAAAAAACTTAGTTTATATTGAAAATATCATTCGGATTGAATTCTTGGTCTTGCTATTCAGCTAAATGTTGTCTCATTAAATCAATTTCAGATCTGTAATGGAAAAATTAAGAAAAAAAAGTTAATCATTAAACAAATATTAGGAGATTTTATATTTGAAATGTTGAAAATCAAAATGAAAACAAAAATTTCAATCTCGACCTCGTCTCAAACAATTATTTTACTTGTCTTTATTCTAACTAAAACTAAAACTAAAATTTAACACATCACTAAACTAGTAGCTGAAACATAAATGGGATGTACTTGAGCGAACAATATTTAAGCGTTGCTTTATATACAAAGTTCATAATGCATTATGTATGCTTAAAGTTATTTTTACAAATAAAGTTTATTTTCACCAATCATAGAGTAACCGTAACGAGAATTTACCAAAAATGAGTTTCTTTTTCCAATAAAAGTGAACCCATTTATAATAAATCTAAAAAAACTCTCTTAAACAAAAATTGAATTAAATCACGTCCCCCTTTTCCATAAACAAAAAAAAATATTATTATTATTATAACTTATATTACTAAACTAAGAAATACCTTAATTTTTTTGGCAAACATGAAGGATCCAATCCCTTTTTTATAATGAAGATGATTGCTAGTGTTTTGAGCGAAGGATTAAAATCCAAGACATGGATCACACTTGTAGATGTTCTAAAAAATAGCATAATTATTAAATTTTTTGAAGTAATTAATCCTTAAATAACAAGTAAATTAAAGATAGTAATAAATCTAAAACGTTTAAATGAAAAATATTATTTGAAGGTTTCACATTGACATTTGGAGAGAGTGATGAGAAGAAAAGATTGAAGTGTTTAGAAGGATTTCAATTCAGTGAATTTAGCTGATCTGACAAGATTAAATATTAGAGTAAAATCAGTCTAAAAAAATACAGTAATGGCATTTTTAAACTATTAACAAAACATACAAAAATTTTTCAGAAATTTGTAGTAGTTAGTAAGTCTGCATCAGATTACGCCTTTACATAAAATGTTTGGTTCATTCAAAAGTATCTTGTAAATTAAATTATATCCGTATATTTCGGAAATTTAATGCTATATAATCATTTAATTAATTTTTTTTACCTAGATCCAAGAAAAAACATTTTATCACGAATAACTATACATGATTGCTTTTCTATTCGTTTTCCACGTACTCTTATTAATTTCCAATGATTCCGTTTTGTATCAAAGGAATACAAATAATCGAAAATATCTGATTCGATATTCAGATAACCTCCAATAACATATATTCTGTTATTATGAACAACTGAAAAAACAATAAGAGAAACTTTTCATAAAACTATTTAAAATTTAAAAAAATATACATACATAAAGAACGAACATGCTCACAAACGGCTATATTACCAGTTGTTACTGGACGATGCCATTGATTTGATATTAAGTCTAAATACATAGTAGATTCATCCTCGTTTTCAAAGTCTCCAAATATATACATACGATTATTAACAATAATTGCTTTATGGTTCCTACGTGATGGAGTTCTACCAGTAGTTTTTATATAACTCCAATTCATTGTTTCGAAATCAAGACAATGTACATCTACCGTTGATTGTTGGTTATAGGAATCATAACCACCAAAAATATACATGTGATTATAGGAAGTACATGCTGAGTGATAATATCGACTACTTGGTATCATTCCACTTACTTTTGGTGTTGACCAATTTAATGTTTTAGTATCAAAGCAATATAATATATTAGTTTGTGTGGTACCATTTAATCCACCCCATAAATAGATTTTTTTATCATAAGCTACGACTGTATGACCCTCTCTTTTAATTGGAGCATCTGGTGGTTTTAATTTTTCACCATTTATATCAATACGATCAGGCAGTAGTGACCATTCTAATGTATGTGTATTTAATACATGAATATCAACTGGTTCATTATCATTACCCATATCAGTACCACTAAAGGTATATATTAAATCATCAACAGCAACACTAGCAAATTCTTCAATACGTGAGTCATATTTTTTAAACGTTGTCCAATACATTTTTAATAATAAATTCAATTTTTTCTAATCATTTATTTTATTTATATAAACTTATATTGTATTAATTATTTTTAACTTCAAGATCAAAGTTAATTTCGGCCAAAATGGCTAGCAAATTTCCTTTGAAGAAAAGAACTAAAAGATAATAATAATTATAATTATTTATAATATTTTTCTTTTCATAATAATTTTAAATAATAATTAAAATAGTTTTAGGTTACTATAAATACCTTAGTTTATTTGTATTTTATAAAGAAAAGATGGATTTCAATTCAATTTCACTCTCTCAATTTTATCATAAAAATTTTCTGAACTTTGAAATTTGTATTTAAAAAACAACAAGAGAATTTATTGAAAACTAAATTAACTTGTAATGAAATACCACTTAATTAAAAAGAAAATTATGCGCGAAAAATGCTTGAAAATGCGAAAATGCTATGAAACGTACGTACACGTGTAGAACCTGCAATGACAGCAAATGAAATAAGTACTGCCAGCTGTATTTTATGTTTACAATAAAGATATAATAAAAGTAGATATTATGAGTTTTGGAATTATGTACGTAGGTAACCCTAAAAGTTTCCGGAAAATCATAAAAAAACACAAATTTAATCTAAAAAAATTACTTTATTGTTTTTCAAAATATTCGCCTTGAAGATTAATGCACTTTTGCATGCGAATAAACCAGGGATTAAAACATTTATTCCATTCCGAAGTCGGTATGTCAAAAACATGCTTTTTAAACGCTTCAACAGCCTCTTCAGATGTCATAAATCGCTGACCACGCATTTTTTTTTTAACAAATGGGAAGAGAAAGAAGTCATTAGGCGATAAATCTGGTGAATACGGGCAATGAGTCATTAATTCGATCTTCTTCTCTCTCAAATAATCATTTGTTCGTGTTGCTGTGTGAGAGCTTGCATTGTCATGGTGAAGAATGATGCGTCGTTGTCGGTTGTTTTTTCTCATTTCATCGAAGACTTCAGGCAAACAAATTGTTGTATACCATTCGGCATTGACTGCTCTTCGATCCTCAAGAGCAACGGTGGCAACAGGTCCATTTTTACGGAAGAAAAAAGCAATCATTTTCTTCGACGTGCTTCGTGAGCGCAAAACTTTTGTTGGATTCGGCTCATTTTGGAACACCCAAACAGGCGATTGTTGTTTTGTTTCGGGCTCGTACGCATATATCCAAGTTTCGTCACCTGTTACGATACTATATACGTTTGGAGAAGCACCGCGATTGAATTTTTTGAGTGTTTCTTTGCACCATTCCACACGCGCCTTTTTTTGAGCTTCGGTCAAATTATGCGGAATCCATCGACTGCAAATCTTCTTTACGGCTAAATGGTCATGCAAAATCGTTTGTATTTGACTTTTACCAATGCCCAAGGCTGCCTCTATCTCACGGTATGTCACATGCCGATCTACCTCAATCATTTCTTTCACAGCATTGATGTTTGCTGGAACAACAGCAGTTGATGGACGACCTTCACGAAATTCGTCACTGAGGCTAACACGACTACGCTTAATTTCTGAAAACCAGTCGTATACGGTGGTTTTGGATGGTGCTTCATCACCAAAAGCCAAATGAAGCCGATCGATGCACTGCTTTTGAGTAAGGCCACATTTAAAATCGTAAAAAATCATCGCACGAAAATTTTCACGGGAAATTTCCATTTTTTTCACAAAATAATTTTTTTAAAACTCTGTAAAAACGAAACTACTTAGCGGAATTTGATCCTGTCAATTTTGTTTACTTTACAAATAGTCAAATTTAACGAAAATAATAATGACGCCGCTGGCAAATGCCATCTAGTAGTCGATTCCGGAAACTTTTAGGGTTGCCCTCGTATAGTTTTTCATTTAATTTTAATAAAAGTAATAAATTTTTTTAAAAAGAAATTCATTAAACAGCATAAAAACTTATTTTGTAAATATTTGTTTAATTTTTATAATAATAATTAAATATAAAATTATATATAACAACTTTATTTCAAAAATATAAAGAATTAATTTTTCAGTAGAAAACTTAAAATATCGGACGAATATTCCAAATTAATTGTTCTGGGAAAACACAAACGCTATTTAAGGAAACATTTTTGTTTATGATTCACAAATTCAGAAACTAAAATAAGATAGACTACGTTTTTTAAATTGTATCAAAATTGGTTATAGCCGAAGGTATTTTTTGGGCGTAAATTTGCTTTCCACGTTCTTCATATCTTCTTCTTTCAATAGACTTTTTATACATTTTATCCAAAGAAGTGCTAGTTTTAATTTGACTTAATTTATATTAAAAAGTAATGGCTGGGACCTCAGTAACACATAATTAGATTAATATTTCTGGAATAATTTTTGTTTCTGTGTTTCAAGATTTTTCCAATCGACAAGAAATTCGAAGCAAAGTCTATTAAATACTGTTGTTATAGCTAATTTGACTAAGTAATCAGAGATCTTATAGTGAATGTTTGGAAGGAAACAAAAATTATTGGGTAAATTTTTTACTATTGCTTAAAGTTTGTTAATAGTAAACAAAACTGACTGAAGGTAAATATTTAGATGTGCAGGAGAAAATGGGTAAATAGGCCCGCGTGTGGAGCAGGCCTTTTGACATAGAAGGAGTGCTGTTAATTATATGGTTAATCCCCATATAAAAATTTGGCTTCACACCGACTAACCCGGTTAATATCAAATGTCATTATTTCAAACGTGAACTTTTGGGTTTTTAGTGATTTTTAAGTGAAAAGAAAAATTTTATATACATTTAAAAATTAATATAAATAATTATTATAATAGCAAAGAGAAAATTAACATCGAAAATGAAGGAAACTGGTACTAGTAGCACTTCTATGTTTAATACTGTTAACGCTGTTCGGGAACAGTGTTAATAAACTTTGTTCCTGCAAAAATTTTCCATACAAAACTGTTATAACCAAGTTCCATTAACCCGGTTATGCTCGGTGTGAAACGCGTATTACATGCTTGATGAATTTTGTATAAAAGACATTTAAGGCCTCTTTTTATTATTATTATTACAAGTGTTATGGAAGTTATCAGTATTTGCAGTTATATTTTCTTTGTTTTCAATTGATTTTTTTTTGGTTTTTCTTAAACATTAATTATCACAACTCAAATAAAAAATTGATTGTACTTGTTCTCTCTGATTTGAGTTTTTGATATTTTTTATTGCTGTTTAGGAGAAATTGCCGTTAACAGGAAAAAATACCTTTTATTCATACATATGTACATATATTCTTTCTTTAAATTCCAGGAATTCTATGAGCATATCAATGATTATAATTGTTTTTGTTTGCTTAAATTAGATCTTTGTGTCCCTTAGGATATTGATATGGTTCATAACGGGACACGGCCCTTTTCTTAAGTTCCTCTACAATATGTAGATTCTGCCACGAGGTAGGGGAGACGCCTACTCACCTACTCTTTGAATGTGGTAGGGTGATGTCAAAGAGGGTGAAGCATCTTCTCATTAGACAAGTAACCTGCACAGAAGGGTTGGAAATAGGTCTTTGAGAGATCCTAGCTCTGGCAAGGGATAGAGTTTAATTTAAGAATTTAATAAGGATTCTTAAACAATTTCTTGAATAAAATGTGATCCGATATTTGATCCTGTGTAATGAAATAAAGATGAAACAAATGATAAATAAATAATATTGATTTTTTTGTCATTTGGGGTTTCATAAATTCAAAAAAAAGACTAAATTGTATCCTTAACGTCCATTTTTCTAAAACTTTTAATTTTTACACGATATTTAAAACGCCAGTTACTTAGGTGACAATACATAGTATTAACGAACTATAACTCTATCAACTCAGTCAAACCCAAATCGTTTTTTATCCTAAGCTTAAAGTTCCTTAAGCTCACATTCTTTCTATTTCCCACTAGCAATGGATATAAAACGAGGTGCTTAAGTTTTTTCAATAAAAAATCTAATGCTGGAATCTGGAATCTTTGACCAATGATACAATAATAAACTGTTTTTTTTTTGAATGTTTTAAATATGGTGTATGAAGTGTTCTCTTTTAATTTATTTACATTTCCAGTCCACAACAGTAAAAACAAAACTTATTTAAGTTGAAACTAGATCAGTTCAACAAAACTCAACAAAACTTGATAAACAGTTTAAAATGTGCCTTATTTTTATCTGAATATTAGGGTTTAAAAATTCATTAAAATATGCCTTTTTCAAATGTTGAACATTTTATAATTTTATTGTGAAACCTATTAAATTTTTACAGCGTCTTTTACCAAACTGGATTAATTCATTCAACAACGGAATATACACTGAATGAGTATTATATGATCTATTGCAGTTTAAAATTTATTTAACAGTGCTTTGATTACAAATTATCTTAGCTGACTTTGTTCTGAAATTTTAGTGTATACAACATTTTAATCGGTTTCCAATTGCAAACCAAAAACAATAGACTTCATATTTCTGGTTATGGATAGTTGAAACTTTTTACTAAATATATGCGAATTATTATATTGTAAAACTTTTTTTTTTTACTTATAAATAAAATTAATTTTTACGCTTGGCGGCAAGTGAACTTTGTGCAAGAATTGAACATGCAGAACTAAAATTATTAATTGCAGCTAATTGCGGAATTAATTCTAATCAATCATTTTTATTTGTTGTCGAAAATGGAGATCATTAAACATTATCTAGATCTGTATTTGTTTCAATTATAAGAATAATTTTTATTATATAATTAATTCTAGAAATACTGTACAGGATAAAATAGAGAAATTATTAAGCTTGTAACCTAATCCTTTCCTCTTTCCTTAATTCTCATAAATTTACGCCTATAATTCAAAAAAGAAAAGTGTTTCACAAAATAGCAAAATATAATTTGATATTTTTAAAATTTAAAAATTATAGTTCAATTAAAATTAAATACATTTCTGTGAGCGAATTTTATTGAAAATAAAATTTGTATTTATAGAAATTGTATACCAATATAAAATTATTTTTCATATGATCCCCACATTTTTTTTCACTTTAGTAATTTCAGTTTAATTTTTTTTTGGTTTTTTCTAAACCAAAACGTTTTTTTTATAACGTATAAAAGTTCTAACTATTTTTGGTATATGTGAATTTCATGATTTTTATGATTTAATTTAAAAATTTTTTTATGATAAAAATTAATGCGTTAAATTTTAAATGTGCTTTTCTATGGGCTGTTAAATAAATATCCACCAACCGGGACCATTAAAAATGCTGGCTATGGGTAATCACGATATGTACAATTTCTGAAAATGCTGGCATTATTTGACACTTTGAGAAATATGTTTTATAATTTAGGCTTATTTTGGAAATTTATGTGCCAAAAGAAATATTCCCATTTTAAACAGTTTTTTAATATAAACCAAAATATATAAATGTCAAACTTTTCTTAGTTTAACAATTAAACGGTTTTTTAAAATGTGTTTTGATGTCTATGCAGCAAAGTCCTTTGGCCTGTCAATATACGTTTTTGGAGCTGTACAACATTGGAAAACATAGGTCTGAAATCAACAAAGTGATCTCACAAAACTGGCCCTTGAAGCAATAAAAACCCCATCAAAATTTTTAAGAAAATTACATATAATTGAAAATAAAAGGATATTCAGTGTTTATTAGAGCTTCCTGTGAATAAAACGTAGATTTATTTAAAAGTCAGATTGTTCAAATAATGAATATCAAAAAATTTCTGTGTATCGTATTTAATTTAAAATTACTTCCTCTAACTACAATAATTATCTTAATTTTAGTTACACTGACGGATAAAAATTTTATTTTAATCGATGCTAAGCAAATTCATATAAGAAATTGCTTCCATGTCTACAAAGTTTTGGTATAAATTGCACTTAATGAAAATACAATAGAAAATGGAAAATTGAAAAAAGAAATAAGTGTTGTCGAAAAACCGCAAAAGCAAAAACCTTGCTTGCTACGCTACAATTAAACATGACACCGGACTTTTTATTAGTCCTAAAAAAGTTATAAATTCATTTCAAGTCAATAAAATAATTTAAAATGCATAATTTTTGTCATTAGGCGTAACAATATATGTCAAATTTCTCAATAGTATTTTTATTTAATTATTCATAATTTTAATTTAAATTTAAGCTGCAAAAATTTCTCATTATTCTCAACCAATGAATGAAATTTTAAATATCACAAACTGAAAAAGAAACAAAAAATATTAATAAAATTTTCATTGATAAATTTCTAAATAAACAACTTTTCGACATTTCTTAAGCTTACATATCCTTCTACAAGCTCGATTCCCGCCAATTCATAAGTTTTTTGCTTTTGAATGTGTTCCACAATTTCTTCAAAAAGAATAAAAATAAAAAATTACAGACGCCAAAAATGCTTGTCTCACAAAACCATAAAACAAAAATTGACTGTCAACAGAAACAAAATTGAAATCATCAGCTACCACCTCCACTGTGAACCCCAAGAATATTGCTCGCCCCGTCATCAGCAGAAAATAAGAGAATTTAGTCTTCGTCGAGGTGTCGGCCATATTAGATCGAGATTTTTATGCAAGGAACTTTGTGGTCGCGTGTTAAAAGTTATTTTAATGTAAAAGAAAAAAGTGTTTTTTGTGATTACAACAACTATTTGTGGATTAGCAGAATTTATCAGCAAATTTTGTAATTAAATAATTGGTAAGAAATTAATAAGTTAAATTCTATTCAATAATACACATTTTGATTTCGGTTTATCGCCATTGGTTGATTACAAATTCTAATAAAATCGATGTAAAACAAAACAACAACAAAAAAAACTTTATCAAATGCCGGCTACTAAAGATTTGTGGTAGAATGTGTGTTTTTGATTAATAAAATTAAATTTATTTAGTAAGAAAAAGTTAGTTTTTGTGTTGTTGTATTCTTATTGATTTTTTTTTGGTTTTTTTGTGAATTAATTTGACTCTGACTGAAGGCAAGTTTAGCAATACACAAACAAAAAAATAGAACTAGAGTTTTATGCGCGCGCGGTGAACAAGGATTGAATGATGAAAAAATCAAATATGGCTAACATGACGCCCAATGTTATAACTATTCAAAAAAAAAAATTATATATATTTTACGGAAGTACAAAAGGGGATAAATATTTAGCATTTGCTACACATTTTATTATTTTGATAATGATTGCATTTATTTTTTGTTATCTTTTAAGAACCCTTACTTTATTTATTTATCTGGTCTTCTCTATTTGATTGTTAAAAGTCATTTTTATTTTAAAAGTTTTATTTTTATTCTTGAATTTATATAGTCCTGTTGTAGTTGGTTTTTCTTGCCTTTTTGTATCCCTGCGCTGTGCAAATTTATCTCTTATATAATTCTTGTACTCTTTAGTTGCATCTTTTTCAGCTTCCCGTTTATTACAGTTATATTGTAGCTGTGTTAATAAAATCCTGATAGATAGAAGGCTATTAACCTTACTTTAAATGATAATTGTTTTTGTTTTTCTAGTGTTTTTAGAGTTGATTATTTTTTAAAACTTTTATTTAGCAAAGTTTGAAGTAAATGTTAATAATTTATTAAGAATTTTTGTTGTGTTTTTTTGAATAATTTCATTTAATTATTAAAAATAATTTTCATGAATAGAATTTTTAATAGCACTAAAAAAATTGATATGTATTGCAAAAATATTTGAAATTAACTAAAAATAAAGAGGGTTTTGTTTGTTTTTTTATCTTTTTTAACGAATTTTTAGTTTTCTTCAATGGATTATTAATAAATTTTATTTATTTCTGTCATTTTTTGTGTAATTTTACTTTTCAAAAATTATTTTATTCTAGTTTTCAGCCAACAGTTTTAATGTTAGAGAATTAGATAACGAAAACAGAATATCCTGGCACAAGAAAAAAAAAATAATTAAAAATTGCTTGAATGCAAAACCTCATGAAAGGATACTTTAATACTAGCAAACATAGGCAGTAATGATAAAATAAAACTTATATAGTACCTTTTTATTACCTGATCCGATGTTCAACTGTTAAAAATTCCTTGTGAATAAAGTAAAACTTTAAAATTAAAAATAAAGTTTTGTTTCTGTCTGTCTGTAATGTGACAAATATATCAAAAATTACATCTGGAAATGCTACATATCAGTTTAAAAAAATATGTCACAAAATTTAGAAAATGAAAAATATTTGTAAACTGCAGTAGTAGTAGTAGTAATGTTAGTTTAGAGACTTGTATGAAATCTATTGTCATCCCTGTAGATCGGAGTTCATTTTCGATTCATCTGTGTACCAAACACAGTCATTTTGAAGGAATACAAATTTCCAACTAAAATTTTTTCAAAAATATGAAATTATTGGATTGATTCTTCCACAAAAATAATATTTGTAATTTCAGTGGGTTATGATGGCACAGAAGTATTATACATATTCGCAAATTTTCAAAATTATAGCCGAGAAGCATAAAGATCACAAGGAATATAGCCACTTTTCGAAGTTAGAAAGAATCCCATATCAAAAAGGATACTCGGGCAGCTCTATACACGCAACCAATTGTTTCGGCAGGTTTCACTACTAAAAATTTACACAAATTTCAATTCAATCAATATACAACAGGGTAGAGATTTTAAGTCAAAGGGGAGGAAGGTATATTAGTTGCGTTAACTTTGTTTTCTTGGGCGTCTTAACTTTTTTTCTTTGATTATCACTAAAATCTTTTTAGTCAAGGTACAGAGAATGATTCTGCTAATCGTGTTTATTGATGTATGAATCTAATTTCAGGTAATGTACATAAATCCCTTGGCTTCTTGTTTTTGGATCCCAGAATCCCTTTTCTTTTTTCATCTGCTCTTTATACTTTTCGTCTCTAATTCCGAAAAGTTGTTCTAAAATTGCTTTCTTGCCAATTATAGGTCTTTTTTAATGAATAATATAACTTCATTATACTATTTTCCTGGTACCAGATGATCCTTCAAGAAACCTTATTTTTTTGATTAATGAATAAATTTGTTTGTTTTTTGACGACCACGAAAGCTGTCTTGTGCCCATAGGGATTCGTAATCTACAGTTTACGTACCAAAATTCTAATTCAAAAAATATAATAATAAATTTTACACATTAAGCCTGTCATTAATTTATTTAGTATAAAAATCAATAAATGAAAAAAAGCGATGCTCAATACTAGTAAAATTCACTACCTATACTTATGAGGATATATGATATCAAGTCTGTTATCCTTTTAATATAACCATCTGTACACAATTATTACAATAGCAACGAAATTATTCCCTAACCAAAAATAGTGCGCGACTTTAATAAATTTTAGCATGACTCACAATGCCAAATATAACAACACCCCTCGCGTATATTTCCATTTAGTAATCCCTTTGCTACTTTTTGAGTGGAAGCATTAATTAAATCTCCCTTGGTTAAAAAAATTTATACGTATATATGTATAAAAATATGAGAATAACTCTTGAAGTGCTATGACAAGGAACTTGAATAGAATGACATCCTATAAGGCTAATCTATGTAATATCACCTGGTTTTGAATTGTTTGTTCTTTGTTCAAATATACGTCGTTTATGCTGTCATTTTAATTGAAATTAATTGATTTTTCATTTGAATCTAAAGAGGATTAAAGAATACAAAAAAGAAAATGAGAAATACATGATTTAAAACGTCTTTATTAGAAAAAAGGAAACAAGTTAAATATATGAGGATGTCCGCTTTTTATTTATTTATCTGAATTTATTTAATACAGAGAAAAAAATATGTTAGCCGATTTTATTTAACAAACTTTAAAAAATTTATTCTAGTATTAAATATTTTTATATAATGAAAATTAAAAGCTAATCATAGCCTCTGAACCTCATATGAATTTAATAATAAAACTAAGAAAAATCAGAAAAGAACTTTTCCTTTAAAATGTTATCCAAAGGTATTTTCATTTCAGACCATTTAAATTTTCTTTATGAAAATTCTGTTTTATTATTATTTCAGGCGCCATTAACTACAAGTTAAAAAACAAACAAAAAAATTCCCAAAGTAATCACAAAAGAGTTCATTTGAGTAATTTTAACCCTTTGGTAGTAGCTCAATGTCAATCAGTTTGAATTACTTAAAGGGAAAAAACAGAACTCACTCGTCATATGGCTTCTTAGCTTCAATATCAATTTCTGCCCCTTTAGAATTTATCCTAAGTTATAGTTTAGCAAGTGTTGGACTTACAATACAAGTAATAAAAACTTTAAAAATGATTTTCTACGTCATTAGATCACGTTAGGTTTTTCTGCTTTTTTTGTTTAAATTTCATTGGGAAAATTGGGAGGTAAGAAAATATTTAAAAAAAAGTATTATTTGGATATGTCTGGTGTATTTTTTAAATTTCTGATTTATTTTTAGGCATAGGAACTCTTGGCTCTGCTCTGAAGCTTTATTTTCCAATTATAAATTTCTTAAAAGGATAGTACTGTCTTTTTATTCATTTCTATGACAAATGTTTGCTTCTAAAAAGAACATTCCCCATCAGGAAGAATATTCATTAGGCTTATTATAAGTCGTTTCCTTGAAATTTCTGGCAAGCAATTTTTTTTTTTAAAGTACAGAAAGGTTAATTGCTTTAGTATTTCTTTTTAACGATCCTTTTTTAAGAAAAAAAATTAAGAGATTACACCATTTATTTTTCTAAAAATATTTTTTCAGGAAAAATTGAGCTAGACAGAATGCTAAAATGTTCCTGAAACTAAGTTCTTTGGTTTTTAATATAAAAATTTTTACAAATTTATGAAGAAATTGCTCAAAATATTTTTATTTAAAAAAAACTAAATATTTTTTGTAATAATTCGTTTTTTTTTTTCAATTTCAGATAAAATTTCATCTGTTGTCAAAAATCTGGCATAAACACCCACAGCCGGCTGTGTTGGTGGTTATTGCGGTTTAAACGGCTCTTGGGGCTTTAGCCCCCGCGAAGCCAAAAGTACAAAAAAAAATAGGATTGGTCCTAACTTATATGATTGTATTAGTGTTCTTGTGTGTATTTGTGATTTATATTAAGTGAAAAAAGAAAAAGCAAATAAATAAAAAATAAAGAAAAGTGATAAAAATAAAAATCAAAAGTGTTTTGTGGTGAGTGAGATTCACAAAAAAAATAATTCATTTACAGCCGCCATCATGGGATTAACTATAGCCAAATGGATAATTCTAGTGATAGCATTCATTGATTTAGGTATGTCAAAACTATTTATTGTTTTTAATTAGGTCATTAACCTTTTATGATATGAACGCGATGATGATGATGATGATGCATTGATATTTGTACACATAATTCTTACACTAAATCAACAATAAAAGGCGGCATTGTCTTTTTTAGCCTTTTTATGTTCAAACACTTGAAATAAATTATTTTTAGCTTTTGAGGCTCGAATCTCATCTATTTTAGATGGGGTCAAATTTATTGTTTTGTCTGATAAACAAAACTCTATTTAACTTCAAAAGTCTATTTAATTTTTTTTTCTAGTCTTTTAGTTTTATAAAATGATCCAAGATGAAGATATAAATATTCTTCCAGTAGGTGTCGTCATACTAACACTTTTATCTTAAGAACTGATGTCACTTGGTCATATGTGCCAGTTTTTATTTAATTTTTATATCTTGGGTCAAATCTAGTTAAGCTAATAAACAATTTTTTTGTTATTTTGTTTATTAAGTTAATTAATTAAATTTATCTTTTTATCAATTTTGAAATTAATAACAGGTTTTTGTAGAATTTATGTTATTCATTCTTCAGGTTAGTTTTTATCTTTTTATCTTTTTATAGTTTCTGAGAAATAATTTTGACAGTTAAATTTTCAATTTGAAATTATAAAAAACAGAATAGAAACAAGAACGTTTTTTTGTTTTTTTTTCAATTGCTATAAATCTATTTAAAATAAATATATAAATTCAGTTTGCAGATATTTGTGTTTGCATAACCTAAAAATTAGTTGATCAATTGAGTTCAAATTGTCAGAAAATTTTTTTTGCATATGTTTGAGATGGTTGTTTGTCAAACATTTTTACCGCGATTTTATTTTAGTGAAAAGATAAAAAAGTCGTTAAACAGGAAACTGCAATGAAAATTTTAAACAAAAAATATACAAATACAAATACAAACCGATATTAGAAAAACTTGCACCGTCCTTAACGTGTTAATTATAAACTTCTTGAATTTTTTATTTTTGTAATTTTTATGAATTAATTAAATTCCACGATTTCAATTTGCACCGCATTGTTAGGGGTTCCAATCCATCGTGTAAATAGTGGGTTACTTGTAGTCAATGTTCCAATTAGTAAACATACATAAATTGGGGTATAAATTCTTTCACAACAAATTTCTGACGGAAATTTTCTTTTTCTGGGATCAAGTTGAAGCTATATCAACTCAAATAAAAATAATAATCCCGAAGGTTATATTTTACCTTCAGTGTCTGCTGTCGGTATTGATTTTCCATCATTTTTGAAACGGTCACCACAGTTCTGGCTAGACTGTTACCCACTCAGTCCCCTCAGTTTTGGATGAGGATGTCATGCAAATTGTAAGTGAAATTATTCACTACATGTACTGAGATTAAAACTCGCAATGGTAATTATTATATTGTAAAATTTTAAATAATTAAAGATTTTCAACACGACTTTAACTGGGCCAACTGGCCCCAATATCCTTTACATCTCTCTTGTTCTAACATTCATTGAACATAATTGATTTAATATCAATCAAATTTAATTTAAATCAATTAAGTCATTATTTGATTTATTTTTAGCAAATGTTCAAAGAGCTTGAATATGTTTTGTGTTTAAATAATATTCAAAAAAGAAAAACGTTAACTTCAAACTATTATAACGATCTATAAATTAAGTAAAATTTGTTTATTTAAAATTCTAGAAAAAAAACTATTTTAAAACCTTTGAAAAAAAATTTGGGACAACTTTTAATCTCTGTTACTCAAAAAACTAAATCACAAACACTAATCTAAAAATATTTATGTTTTTACTTAATTGTCAGCTAATAAAAACTCTCTACAAAAGGCGTATTAGTTGGCTTAAAAAGAAAAAAACAAAAAAACACAATACAAACTAAACACCCCCAAGAATAGTTTCTTAAAGCCTATAAGTGTCCAATTATGGAATTATTTTCTTTAAAAATAGGTCGATGAAGCCAACTAAATGATAGCCACAAATAATAATTTCACCGATCATAGCATGTCATGTAATTTAGCTAGATTTATAGACTTAAAATTGACCTCTTAAGATATGTCAACATCTTTGCATATCCGCTAATAGTTTTTTTCTATTAACTAGAGCCGGATTCATTACTTTACATTGATTTAATTGAAATTTAAGAAGTGTGTGTGTGTGTGGATTACAGATAATGCTCGTAATATTTGTTTGATTGGTGCTACGATTCTTTTTTTTTTTTCTTTGAAAGAAAATCCATAAAATGGACGTACATTTTTGTTAATAGAGACTTTGAAGTACATATTTAACGTATTTGACATATTTAACATATTTGACGGTATTTACTATTTTTGATAACTCTTCATTTTTTCCGAGACAAAAGATTTACTTCTAAGCGCCAACAATACCACTAGTTATGGAAGTTAGTTAAATCTAACTGTGAATATGATGAACTTTAATTTTTACAACAACAAAAATTAACAAAGTTTTAACTGATTAATTATGTACTAAACAAATGGTACTAGAGCTCAGATAAACACTTCTTTTTATGTATGGAGCAAATGGTAGTTTGAAGTGTTTAATCCCTGTGTCCCGTTCAGTACCTCTGTTGTCCAGGTTTCTAAATTACAGATACGCAGCGGCTAATTTTCGTTCATATACGGGGAACAATATTTTATTAACTATAATGGAAAGCAAAAGATATGCTGGAAAAGTGGATGAAATTTTTCAGAAAAACTAAAGAACAAGAAAGAAAATCAAATTTTTGCAAACTTTGCCAATCCCAGCTCATAAAGCTCATGTGGAGCGTGTGTTTTCGTTGATTTCGTCGCAATGAACGAAAGAACGTAGTTCACTCAAAATAACCACAATCGAATAGAATTGCGTAGAATTTTATAATTTTGTTAAAGGTGAAAAAAAGTTGATTAAAAAAGTTAAAGCGTGCAGAAAATATGAATGGGTGAAGAAAATTGACAACGAGGACGTCGCGTAAGCCTACAGGATGTTAATTTTTTCATACATTTCATTGATTTTTGGAATTTTATTTTCTATGTAACTAAAATTAAAAGAAGAAGTTTCTAATCTAAGTTTTTGTTGTAAAAAGGTGATTTAACTAGTTTGTTGATGAAATTGCTATAATTAAATATTCAATTAGTTTTTAAATTATCTCCATAATATACCTATCCTATATTTATTTCAAATGTCCCGGTCAATGTTCTAAAAATTTATGGTAGCCCTACTTAGAGTGAAGCATTTTAAATATTTCCTGCTTGTGAGATCAGAAATTGGACCCTGAAAACAAATTAAAGCATCTTCTTAAATTTGGATGAATTCAGGCTGTAAGCACATTGGAAGCGAATTCAAGTGATTTCATTCATTTATTCAAATCCAAGCACATCTAACAAATTTTCCCACTTGTATGCGATTTATCGACACTTGTCACTCAAATAGATGAAGTCCATAAGAGCCCTGGTAGAAAATCTAGCCGGGCTCCAGACCGGGTGCCAGTTAATTTGCCCGTATACAAAGTAGGCGCCAGAGTGGCATGCCCGACCTGGTGTCATATAATTCATAAAAATCGGTCGAAAATTGCGGATGTAATAACAATTTAGGGCCAGTCTAACTACAGGTGAAATAGACCGGTGACCATGTGATATGACTATTTCAAAAATAATTATGGGTAGGTTTGCCATTTATGATTATTTAGTTGAAAAGAGCAATATTTAGATTTTTTATAGTATTTATAACATTATTTAAGATTTAAAAATGGCTCAGGTTTGACCTCATTTTCGGCTTTAGCGTGCGCCATTTTACATAAGAAATGACTATAAAATGTTGAGGATACAAAAATTTTTCAAAATTTGTAAACTAGTGTTATTTTTATTGTAGAGATATTTTCAAAGAATTATTTCGCACCAAACTCTCTATTTCAAATAAACTCTTCTAAAAAAACATTTTTTATTTATATTATTATTGGCCCTGACCTTTTATTAAACACAAAAAAAAACACACAAAACAAAGCAAAAATAATAAACTCTACCTTAAACGTGAAATTATTAGTGCTTATTCATTCCAATTATTCAATAAACAATTGTTATATTTATTACTTTACTTTGTTGTTTTGTTCCCTTCTTCTCAGCTTGAATGATAGAGCAAGAGAACACGTTTCAGCATGAAATCAGTTAATAATCTGCAAACAACAACTAGCGGCAGCGTTTTTTTTTTTTGTTATGTTTTGTATCTGTATCTCTGTATCTCTGTATCTCTGTATGGCGCTGGAATCTGTGAATATAGTTTTTATAACATATGCCCAAGAAGAATTTCTTTATCAGCAATATCAAATTCAATTTAATAATATTTAAGAACACCGTTAATATTATTGTTGTTGGTATTTATTACTAAGTATTTTAATAGCACTTCATTGATAAAGTGATTGGCTTTTTTTTTTGTTAATTATCACTGACCTCGTTTGTTTGTTAATTTAAACAATTGCCTGGAATTCATTGCAGGAAATTAGGAAAAAAAAGAAAAAAAGAAAAACAACAACAACAACAAAGTTTATAATTAGTGTGATACTAATGACTTTTAAAGGGTTTAAGTATGGGGCTAAATATAGGCTAGAATTTGATGGAATGAAATAAATGAAAGCGAATTTTCAATGATTCGCTTATTATTCAAGGTATAAGGGCAATAGACAAAATTGTGGATGTACAAAAAAAAAGTCATTATCTTAAGTAATTTCCTATAAAACTCAAAAAACAAACAAACCATTAACTACAGTTTTGAATAACCATCAATTTTTATTTATTTATTGAACATT
Organism: Acrocera orbiculus; assembly: GCA_947359355.1. Lineage (NCBI taxonomy): Eukaryota > Metazoa > Arthropoda > Insecta > Diptera > Acroceridae > Acrocera > Acrocera orbiculus. The sequence goes on from OX375758.1 coordinate 9,489,789, forward strand.
TTTCTGTATACACAGAAGCAACTTTGAATTCATTCTAAAAGAGAATTGTGAGTTAGTCATAGTTAAGTGGGCTCCACAAAAATTTAAAAGTTTAGAATTTTTTTTTCTTTTATCAAAAAAAGTTCTTTTTAAATACTTTTTTTTTCTTAGTAGTACATTGAATGTGGTGATAATTCTTCTGTGCCAGCATTAAACTTTCTGTTTTGGCCGGTGTTAAATATACTAGGAATTGAATTTTTGTGTTAGAGAAATATCTGTGTGTCGAATTTTATAGTTAAAAAATAAAAAAAAAGCAATTCCAGTAAATAATTTGCATGTTTGGTTTTGATCTTGTTGCCTTCAAATGTGCCTTTAATTGTGACATCTTGCATAATGCCCACTAGAGAAATTACTCATTCCTGAATTCATCCGGGAATCATTTCGAAATGCTCACTTATGAAATTTTCATTGATGTAGCTATCATAGTTAATTTTCAGCCATATTTTCATGCAGAAAGTCATCATGACGGCCAGTTTTGCGGTCATTTGTTAACAAAATTATTTAATGTTTACCTTAAAAAAGTAGCCGTTTTGACTGAAAATTAGCTATTTTTCATTGATGAAATAGAGCTACCTTTGCTACTGTGATGACTTCTCACTTTAATGGCCTCTAAGTCGTTTTTTTGTGGTAACTTATAAACAATTCGTTCTGTAATATTATTTGGAATACACTCCCCTTACATCCGACATACGCATAACCCTTGAAGTACATTTAGTTAATGTCTTTTTGATAAGTTTTTATAGGATATTAATTCATAAATGACTAATGTACCTTAACTAATTGTACTTTGGCGCATATGTGTTTCTTTGTTGAAATTATTTGGTAATGTGGAACTTTTTTCTTATAAAATTCTGATCATTTGTTGTATGTTTAAATTAAAGAAAAAGAACATTTAGGTTTTTGTGACTGTCCAGATGTTTTTTTAATGTTTGCCGGTTAATGAATTAGCTGGTAATTATAAGAGTAGTTTTATCTAAACTATTAGAACTTTAAAAAACTATAGAAAATTACTTTTTTTTAATACTTTTTTAAGAACGCTTTTTCTATATCAAAATACGGTGCTGTGATTTGTTATAAATTCACCTACTAACAATCAACAACTGTCAGGTAAGTAAAACTATATATCAGTGGTGCGCAAACTATTTTCACTGCCGACTCCTCTCTTCGTGTAAAATTTTATCGTGACCTCTAGGGGTCACCATTTTCATATTACCTGGTACTCGTTGAAGAAAAGTCTTATATTTTTTAAATAACAAATAAATTTGTGAGTTTCTGGCGACCCATAGTTTGCGCACCGCTGCTCTATATCATGAATTACATCCAGTTTGCTGATATTAAATGTATGAGCAATTTTGATAAAATTCTTAGCTTAAAATTGGAATGGTTCAATGATACACTGTAAAAATTAGCTCGGATTTAGAAGATGTTATATCGTTAATTTTAGTAATTTTTTAGGTGAATCATCAAAAGTAATTGTATTAAAAGTAAAAGATTTCAAGTATCTGTTTACTAAAAAATTTATTTCCTTAAAATATATCTTTATGTAATAATTTCTGGAATACATTTGTTTGTATTTGTCCCACTGTATTCAATTGGTTCGTGATATTTACTCATATAATTTATTTTCTTTAAAATTAGTTCAAAAAGGCATAAACTTGAAAAAGAAGCACACGTGCAAAATCTGAACCCTCCAAAATCGTAAAAAATAATTTCTATAATAAAAATATAAAATAAAAATTAAAAAAATCTAAATCAAACCAAAAATTTTTATTATATTTTGTTTAACATTTGAAAAAAGTTATGCTTTTATGGTTGTGGAAAGGGAAGAAGGGGTAGGATGTAAAATCATGTTACTTTTCAAAAATCCTAACATTTTTTATTTCATTTTCAAATTTTTTATTGCGTTTTAAGAATGTTGTGGTCAAATTTCAAAACAATCGGGACAAAAAACTCCTATAGTTATTGACATTTAAGCTTTCCCATCTCTTATAAATTTTTAACAGTTTAAAACTTTAAACACATTTTTCTCGAAATGACGTTTTAAACTTTGTGTCTACATTAGCGTTTTTACAGGCGTTTTTTAACACGCAGTTTTACACTCAATAATATATTGACTGCAGTAATTAATTGATATTTTGATTGGAAATATATAATTTATGCTTTCTAATTTTATCATATAAAATTGAATTGTCGTAAATGATTATGCTTTATAGAAATAAAAAATTCATGAACGTAAAAATGTAGAAATAAGAAAACAAAAAACAAATAAAAAAGATCATTGGAGAGTGGAAAACTTAACTAAATTTTTTAACATTTAAAGGGTTAAGGGTAGTCAGAGACATGAAAAAATGATAATTTTAAATAATTTTTTTAATTGTTTATAAAAAATCGAAATTTAAAAAAAAATCTTCAATTAGTTCACAAGTTTTTCATGTTTTCCAAAAGCTGTATCATTGAAATCTAACCAGCGATTTTCGAGTTACAGTGGTCACCGGTTCAAAAAATATAATTTTGAGAAAAACGCAGTCAAAGTTTACACTCGATGTATGTAGAGCCCGAGAGCCCTTTGTTAATTTGGCGAATAACTCGAAAACTGTTTGTCGGATGCACTTCAAATTTCCAGATATTATATTTAAAGAAAATGCAAAAAAACAAAAATCGATTTTTTGAAAATTCTGACTACTCCCAACCCCTTAATAAATTTAGTTTTGTAATTTCAGATAATTCTAGGCTGAGATATGGTAGTCAACGTTATTTGACTCTTTTAAAAGACGCGGTAGAAAATGTTTGGCTGCTGGCTTATTTCATGATATTTTTGTACAAAATTTTTGTTAAAAATATTGTTGGGAAACTATGTAATAATATGTAGAATATTTCAATATATTTCCTTTAATCAAATCTCTGGAAAAAATTCGTAAAGAATATATTTCTTTTTCAACGGTCATCCCTTAAGGCATAACTTCTCATTCACAACAGTTTAATTGTATAGTTTTAAAAATATTAAACGATCACAATTCAATTCAAATTAATAATAATATTTAAAGAAAAAATCTTAACACTTACACATTAGTAAAAATATTCCTAACTATCCCGTAATTAGCAACTTCCTATTTTATAAAAAGGTTGTCGACATTTACACTAACATAAAATACTTTGTCTATTTCCTGTTTGTAGTGAACATTAAACGTTAAAAAAAAGAAGAAAACTAACAAATAAAGAAACTAGTTTCTAACATTTTCTATTCTTGTCTTAAGTGGATAAAGTTTTTAAATGCTAAACCGGAAGTATCTAAGTACTAATTAAATTTTTAATTGATTTAAAAAAGTTATGAAAATCTCAAACAATCAACATCCAAAATTATAATTCAACAACAGTCAACAGAAAAAATATATAAAATTAAGAAAATATTTTACTTATAAAATGAAGATGTAATTTCTTTCATAGTTTTTTGGTCTTAGCTAAAAATTTTCTCATATTTTAACATCATAATAAGCAAACTTTTATGTTAGTATATTTGCTTTTGGTACTTTTTTTTTTTATCGTTTTTGTTGTTTGTTATAGTTTATTTGTTGTTGTAATAGTTTTGTAAAGTTCTCTGTACTCTAAGCATGTTAAAGTTCTTAGAAATAATATTTATTTTGACCTTAGGACATTATTTACCTAACCTGCCCTTCCCATAGTAGATATGAATAATTTTTTTTATTATCTCACTTGAATTCCAGACGATGACATTTGTCATAATTAGAAATCATTTGAATGACATTAGGATGCATTTCACGCGTTTATTCTTATTTGTTTGTTTTTCCGTTTCTTAAAGAATTTAAGTATCTTGAAACTAGTATAACAAAAAAATAATTTTACAAAAATATTAAAAAAAAGTATTGTTACAATTTACACGGACAATGTTAACATTTATACAAATCAATCCTTGTCTCTAAAAGAGTACGTGATATTTTTTTATTTGACAAAACATTCCAACAACAAATTGAATAGAATTCAAAAATTTTTCTAATTTTAATTATATTCTAATTATTTTTTCTTATTTTTTAAATTAAAATTTCATTCCTCTGAGAGAGTGCACTTAAAAAAAAACTATAAAAAAAATGAAAAATTCTAAAACATCTGTCAAACATCTGCTGCTGCTGGTATCTCATCACTAAACAATTCAGAGATCTACAGATGCACAAGTGAAAGGAACCTTTTGTTTTCTTAAACCGGATCCTCTGAAATTTTCATGTATAGCAGGAGGTTAAGGACTGAGGAGATCTTAAAATAAGATTTCTACCATTGAAATACAAAGAAAAAAAAAACAAAAAAGAACAGCAAAAAACACAAAATAAAATCGTTTTTGATAAGAAATCCAGAGTTTTAACCTTTTTTCTTTCTTTTTTATTTTGCTTTTTTTGGTTGACGTTTTGGTAGCAGGTGTGATTTTCACGATTCTGTTTTGGTTTACTTAATATTTTTATGTCTTTTTATTTATTTTTGGTTTATATATTTTTCTCTTTGTTTGGTTTTAATTGAAATCATTTCACTGACATTTTTTTTGCATATTAAAAAAGCTGAAGACAACAATAAAATGTTTTAAATTTTTGGTTGAATACAAGATGTAATAAGGAAATTTTGATCGTTAGAAGTTGTTTCATTAGGTAAAGATGCTAGAAAAAAAAAGAAATACTGGCCTGAGTCTTAATGTATAAAATCAGAACAAGACTGTGACGGTGGCAGCATTTTGAAACTGAAAACGTTTGTATTTTAGTTGGGATGTAAACCTGAATATAATAATACAGAAAGAGTGATGTAAAAAATAAATTTTCGGTGCCCAGGTATTATTACCTTATATAAATTTTTGAAGTATTTAATTTTACGTGACTTCACGTCTAAGAACGTGGTCCTTATGGAAGCGACTTCATACATTTGATGAACAAATGTTAACCAACCCCTATAAAACTGGGAAATGTCATTAGTCGCTTGAAATCGCATAAATTTATGAAGTTGCGTAAAAGCTGTTCAGACCGATGCGTTTTTCATTCGCACGACGGACAAGGTTGTAAAACGTTTGATGCATTTGCTCTAGCCATAGCTGGAACAAAAATTTTTGTTTCATAATAGTGAAAGGACACTTTATGGCCCTCAACATTTTTGTTGCGGTGAAATTTTTGTTGTATTTATATTAAAAGGGATAGGAAATAATGATTTTATTACGTTTAGAGGTACACCAAAAGTTTTGAAGGTCACAAAATGCTTCTCTAAAAGTAATAAAATCATTTCGTATCCCTTTTAATATAAATACAACAAAAATTTCAAATATAACAAAAATGTCACCACAACAAAAATTTAAAGTAAAACAAAAATTTTGAAGGCCATAAAGTGTCCTTTTATGAAACAAATATTTTTGTTCTAGCTATGGCTAGAGCAAATGCATCACCCGTTTTACAACCTTGTCTGTCGTGCGAATGAAAAACGCATTGTCTGAACAGGGCTTAAATTTATGAAGTCGTCTCTATAATTACCAGGGCCTAAGGCCATAGGTTCTTATGGAAATGAGTGTTAGTGAATAGCGACTTTTGTCATATGTATGGGAATGATCGTTACTTGTCGTTGATCGTTACTTTTTATTAAAAAATTCTGAAAGGCTAAAAAACAAGGAAAAAACGTAACTTATCCTTTTATTTTTAAATTTTTTTGAAAAAAACGGCTCGCAATGCTGTAACTACATTCTTAAAAATTAAAAAAAGCACACCAGGACACGCCATTCTTGCGTGAGCCCCCAATTTGCTGGCTTGCAGTTTTTTCAATTTTGGTTTTTCATTTAATTATTACTATTAATGTTTTATTTTCTTAAAATATCAATAAATAAAAAGTAAAAAAATGAATGCTAAGAATATTTATTGGTTTTTTTCATGGCGTCCGAAAAAACACCCAAAATTCGGGTGTCTAAACAAGAATATTCCCTTAAGAGGTATTTTTCTGCGGTATAAGCCATAAGTGTAAAGGTTGGAGTAGGCTGATTAGAGATTTGTTACTCTCTAAAAGAAATGAATCCATGCGGATTGAATTGGAACATATTTTAGAATTATCAAATGCCCGACGTGCAAAAAAAATATAAATATTTTTTTTAAATTTTTCTTAAAAGTTGAAACTGTGTAGCAGCAATAAACAGACAATTAGTTGTTATTTAAAAGAAAAATTGTAGGTGTTTGATATTAAAAATCAGGGCTAGAGATTTTACTTTATTTGTTTTTGGTTTTTTTACAAAACTAAACCAAACAAAAAAATAAATGTTTAAATAAATTCAAAGTTAAGTTTTTCACTAAACGCACACGCACTGATGATCTTTAATTTTTTATGACGTAATTAAAACTGTCGCCTACTTAAATTTTTAACTTAAATTTATTCCCAACTTTTTATTTAAGGAAAATATAAAATGATTAGTTTTTAAAGTACTACAACAACAACAAAAATAATAAATTTAAATAATTATTTTTTAAAATATCAAATTTGTTGCCATAACTTGAACCATATTTTAAAATGCTTCTCTTGAGTTGCGTTACGGAAGTCCAAATTTGATGTAGTGCACAAACGGAAATGACGTGTTATCTCTGCTTAATTTATTGTTTTTTGCTTTGCTTTTATTGTTATTCTGTTTGTGACAATGTCATGAACGTTACTCAATGGTTTTATTTTTAATTTTTATTCTTTAAATTCATTTTCTGTAACAAAATTTTAAACTTATTTTAACTAAGTTAGAGCTTCTATTGAATTTGTTTGTTTTTTTTTTGTTGTGTTTTAAAAATAAAAAATAAAATAAATATAAAAGTATAATGGCTGCCTATGAAACTTGATTGAATGTGTTGTATGTCCTCTATTTGTATACAAAAGTAAGTGATGTATAAACAACATTAATGACGGAAAATCTACATACATTCAAAATATATTATGATAATAAAAGGTTCTCTTTGTTAACGCACCATTGAAAAACAATAATCCAAGAACTCATAGTTCAAATGATCTGTAATTTTAAATGCTGATCACGTGCTATTTGATTATGTCCAGCTGTAACGATTTTATGCGCTACATGATTTTTGTATATAGCAGCGATGATGGTTCTATATAAAATTGTTCAATTGTAGTGTTTTGTTTTCGAAATAAAAGATTTTTTTGGAAAAAAGTGACTGAAGTTTTTTTTTTTTTAAAAAAGATAGAACAAATGGAATTTCATTTAATAAAAACCGACATAAGACAAACTATGCAAGTGGACAAAAAACTAAAAGATTAAACTCATTAATTATTTAAAAGACTTTTCCTATATTTTAAGTATTATGGAATAAATTTTATGCGGTATACCGATACTTTAGAACAGAGAGGGTGAAATGCAAGATGAAATTTTAGAAATTCTTTTAACACATTGAGGACGGCACAGTTTATTCTATTTTGCTTCAGCTGGCGGCAGTGAAAATCGTACTTTGCTTTATATCTGGCGGCGCCTTGCACAAAATGTTTAGAAAGAAATTAAAATTTGTTTTAAATAAAAAAATTATTTTTTACCACATAAAGTTGTCGCCGCCAGATAGAACATTTGCGTATGTACCACCGGTGGTACATGCCGTCTTTTCAACTTGTTAAAAGGACTTTTTGCTATGTTTTGTGGCACGAGGTTATTTTCCATATAAAAAATTTCTCTTAGCATTTGTTGAGTGGGTTATTTGCAGTTTGCGTTGACTTACGTTGGGCAAGAAACGAGGGCTAAACTTATAAAATTAGAAAATAAATGTAACTCTAAAAGTTTTTCATGGGCAACAAACTTTTACATAGAATTATCTTTCTCAATTGAGGCTACTTATACATATTATTAAAATACACGGAAAGAAATTTTGTATGAAGAATCGTGTATTTAGAATGTTGTAATCGTGTCTTAAAATACAGACTTTGAAAGGCTGTATAAGGGAAATTTTGGCATCTATTGTGAATTTAGTGCTTGTCCAAAAAATTAACATTAAAAATTCCCCTATTTATTGTCTGTTTAAATATGTTTTTAATTTTAAATGTAAATTTTTTTTTGTTTTTTTTTTACGTTTTAAGAATTTAACTAGTTCAAATACTTTTAAAATATTATTTCAGTGCAATTAGATAATTCATTGTTACTTTTATTAGAATTTTTTTGACATTTCCATCAAATTTACCTAAATTTCTCGAATACAGACAACTACCAATGGAGAAACGATTTTTTTGTACGTAGGATAATATATTGTATAAGCATCCATAGATAAAGTTATTTTTGCTCTTAACATAAAATGTCAAAATGCACAAAATACATTTAAAATCTCTATCTGCACATGAAATTTTTCCAAACATTGAAATAGTCGTCGTCTAGAAATGATTCTGTTATTAGGCCAGATTATTTTCGGCTTCTTCCTAATAAATTTAATTGATATTTATTTGTATTTAAGTATAAGTATAATTTGACATTTGATATTTACCCAGTGTAGTTATACTTCTTGTGTCCTTGTATTGAAAGGAAAAGGTTTTAAAAACATTTTCTAACTCTTATTATGTTTACTATGATCTCAATATAACAAAATTCATTGCTAATTTGTTATTGGATAAAAAGGAATTACTAAATAAATTTCTCAAAAATTAGTAAATTTCATAGTAATTGTTGTGTGAATTTATTCTTAATTTTTGAAAACTTACTTATTACATTTTTGCAAAAAAAAAAGGAAATTAATACAAAATTTACGAAATATTTATTAGCAGACATTTTTCATGGGAAATTTTTAAGCAATAATTTAATGCTAAATTTTCTTATTTTAATATATAACAATTTTTATTCAATTTACCGTTATACAGAACTCTTTTTTTGTCTTTAAATGTTCTATTAAATAAAATATAATAAATTTTTCTTTGTGTTATCTGCCCCCAACTACTACAAAAAAATTGATTTGAAAGTGTTAAAAAAAATTTTTCTTAGAATTTTCATTTCATAAAACTTCAAAAATTCCAAAAATTCCAATAGTAGTAAAAGCTTAAAATATTAATAAAAATACACAACAAAAACAATTCTTAAGATACATATCGAAACTAAAATAGATATCTTGAGTGGCAATATATTCTCTATATCTAGACCTAAAAGATAACAAAATCATTCCCGAATAACAAAAATTGTATATATACTAACAAAACAAACACTTCCATATGTTTTAATGTTCAAGTGGATATTTTTGGATGAATATTTAGAAAAGAAGTTTTCAATATAAACTAAAACCGCACAAATGATCCCAAAAACAATAACAAAATAAAAATTGATTGCTTACTCAATAAATTTGGTAACTATTAAAACAAGCAACAAAATTTTAAACAAAATAAAAAAAAGAAGCAAATTGTCTGACAATCACTCAGGATTTAGCCACTGGAATCGAATTAGATTCATTGCATGGGTATAATTAAATGATAATTGTTATTTATTGATATTTATAAATCCACAAACACAAGCTGAAATATTCTTATTCATTTAAATATATTTTGTTGCTCTTCTTATTTTTTTGTTAATTTTCTTTGATTCCTTAATGCCAAAAAATCATTCAATTGTGTGCCACTTAAGTATTGCATAATAATTAAATAAATCATTAACAATTTTATTGTTTGCTTTATTATCATTGAAACTCGTTTTATGAATAACGGTAGATACGTTTATAATTGAAAATTTAAACTTGTTTCTAGTTTCAATAATTTGAAATGATATCTAAATTAAAATATAAAGAAAAAAATAATTTTTTTATGAAAATTTTAATTTTTTTTTAAGCCTGATAGCTAGAGTTAATTTTTGTTGTTTTTGTTGCTTTTTTTTTTATTTTCTTGATACTTGCTACTGAAAAATGATTTGCCTAAAGTAAAAATATTTTAGAAAGGAAGGAATGACTTTTTAACCTACGCTCTATTCATTGTAAATTTAAATTATCTTGCAAAAGATTCTATATTAGTGTTGAATGAATTTTTGAAATTTAATTTTAGTGTGTATAAAAATTTCAGTTTATAAGGAGGGTTTTTTTTTTAGATATGTCAGTTTGTTATTAGACTTTGTGAAATTTTTGTTTTTCTATTTTAAACTTTGGATATAACAAATAAATTATTTATAAATCATTTGCACTGTGTTTATTTGTGCTTCAGGAATTTATATATAAATGTCTGGTCAGGTATTGATTATTGTTAAGTTTTTATATGAAAACATTTATTGCGGCTATATTTGACTAGGAAGTGAGTTTTTTTTATTGTTATCAATTTTTTTGCCATACTTAAGCATACAATTAATGTGAAATTTTCAAAATTTCGATTTAGTTTTTGGCATTTTTTGATAATTTATACCTTTAAATATAAAATATTTAAATTTCAAGTGAAAATTTCAAATAGCTTATGAGTTACATCCTTCTAAAGAGCAGCTGCTTCTCTGTTATATCCATCCTTCATTAAAGCTTGTACAGTATATTAGTCTTCCGTACAAAAAAATTGTTTCTCCATTGGCAATAAAATTGGTATTAGGGAATTTAGCGAAAGTTGATGGAAATGTCAAAAAATAAGCATTGAAACATCTAATTGTGCTGAAATATATTTTTTTAAATGTTTAAATTAAATAATTAAATAACAAAAAGGCAAAAAAATAAAACAAAAAATAATTTAGATAAATAAATAAAAAACAAATTGGGTAATTTTTAATGTTAACCTGTAAATTCACAATAGATGCCGAAATTTCCTTTATAAGTACAGCCTTTCAAAATCTGTATTTTAAGACACGATTGAAACATGCTTAATACACGTGTATTACATATTTCTTCTTTCCGTGTATTGTAATAATCTGTATAAGCCTCAATGAAAAATGTGTATTAGAAATTATTTTGTACTTGTTTTTCATACAATGATTCTCTCCAGTTTTGTGATTGGATAAAAAGTATAATTTTGCCAGGTCAAAACAATCAAATTTTTAGCAAAATTTCATCTTTTTTTTTCTTCTAAAATCTGCCATTTTGTGGTATTTTAGGTTTTTTTTTCATATTTGTAGTTCATTGTATTAGAAATAATTTCTAGTTTAACGACCTTTCTGTTTTTTTTTTCTGATTTTGGGTACTCTGAAGGTCAGAATCACTGCAGCACTGCAGAACTTTTTATTTTTTTTAGAAGTCTCACGAGATGTTAGATAATTTGCTGAAAAGCCTTTATTTTTATTTCAAAAAATTTAATTTATTTAAAAATATATTTCTGCCAAATTTCAAAAAATTCAGTGCCATACTTATTATTCAATTTAGCAAATAGTTCATTTTGAAATTCATCTTATAATATTTGAAACAAATATTAGTTTTCAAATCTTGCGAGTGTCGCCCTTGATGCTCTCATGTTTTTGTTATAAATTTAAATAATATTTTTATGGAGCATGTAGATTTATTTTTATTGAAGATAAAATGAAATAATAAAATTGAATGTTTGATAACAAACCAAACAATATTAGTTTGAAATAAGACCTAATGAGTCTTATGATATCTTTTTATTTTGAAATTTTTGGTAAATTTTTTTCCGTTTTAGTTACGATTCCAATTATCTTTCTACAATATCCAGCAGAAATCAGCTATCATGCTTACGTCCTACGTTTTTTAGATCTTTTCTTTATAATCTTATAGCCTTACAGAACTCGCTCCCCATATTCTTCACTGACACCATCAAGATTTTCGGGAAAGAAGTCAATATGGGACTGTAGAAAATGTACTTTATAATCATATTATATTTATTTAAATTATAAGGCATATTTTTGACTATAGTTAACTAGATAATCAGAGATTTTTCTGTCTCCTAGAGAATGTTCTACAACCTCTTTAAATAATTTTTAAGAAAGCTCTTCAGTTTTTTCCAAAGTCAGAGCATCTTGCATTAACTCCTTTATGTCAGGGCGTATAAAAATGATTTCTTTGATCTTTGTATCCGATAAGCCCTTAAATTTATTACATAACTATATAAAACAAGGATTGTCTATAGGTAGTGCCTTTACAAATTGCTTCATAATTTCTAATTTATTATGAAGTGGAGGTAACAGAACTTTTGAACTATCCAACTAGCACCTTTCTTATAAAATTTTTTTTTAAGGGATTTTTCGACCCAATGTGGTGCTCTTTTTCTATTATTCCATTTCACATAGAAAGCAGGCGTATTTTGCATACCCTTCTTTCTGACCCAAAGTTATGGTCAATGTTTTTAGATTATCGCATATAGTGAAAGCTTGCTGTCAGAGTTATTGACTTTTTTTTTGGGACGAAATTTAAATATTTATGATATTCTTTCAAATAATGGTATCTCCGACAGCAAATAAATGTATTTGTTACATTTATGTGGTGTAACCACTTTAAAACTTTGTATTGAAGAATCTATAAAAACTCTCAATTCGTTTGGATTATGTTTTACATCATACAACTTGAGTAGGCCAGAAATATTGCAATAATAAAGAAACTTTCTACTTTTAAAAAATTTCTTTATTTCTATAGCAATAAAAGATTGCTGCAGGACACATGTATCTCGAAATAGGCTCGTAAGTTCAAGAAACAACGACTGATGAGAATAGATATGAAAATTTTAAGGCTTGACAATACCTAAGCGGCTTAGAATGTTCCTTTTTTTTTTTGAAATATTAACTTCTTTTGAAATTCCTAGACCAGCTTACTTTATGAGATTTAGTCCTAGATAACAAACCTTCTTCGAAATGACGACACAGTCTGAATATTTCATTTTGCTGTCCTTAGGAGTCGTTAGAAATAACTGTAAATAAAATCTGGTTAATGAAAGATTGTCCTTTTCTCTATCCCTAAAATATAATTTTTAATATTTTTTTAACATGAAAAACTATTCTTAATCTAACGAGATATAAAAAAGTTGATCCAAACTTGAAAATATTAAAATATCGACTGCATATAGATTGCTTTCGTTGTTGTGACTTCCTTTATGTATCCCCAGTTAAAAATAATTCTTATTATTAACTAGAGAAAAATTATTTCAAAGTTTTTAGTTAATGAAATTTTTTTTGTATATATTTTTTTTTTATTGGAATTTTGTTGTTGTTAAGGTTGTTGAAATTTTATTACGAGAGAGCATTCACCCCTCTTCTAGTAGGACACAGAACTTGTTCATATAACTTCTATACAAGTTGAGCATGCGCAGATTTTATATTAATAACGTGCGAGTATCAATAAACTTTAATGTTATTTTATATGTATATGTGGGTATTTATGTATATGTTTCCTTTTTTGTATAGTTTCAATATATAAACAAAAATTTTCGATCGATAAATTAAATCACATTTCCTTTCCTTCAAGGACCAGATGAAACTTTCATTGTTTTTAAGTTTATTTCTTAGTTAAATTACTTTTCTTTTCATTTCTTTTTTTTTGTATTGCTTAAAGTCTATTATTAACAACAGTTTTTTGTCTCTATACTTCAAGAGCTCTTTGTGCATAGGTTTTTTTTAGTGGAGTTTGATAAAAATCTAAAAAGAAAGAATTAAGGAACGTGGAATAGAATTTACTTTTAGAAAAATGATAGAAAGCAAAGTTTGTATTGTTTTTTTTTTTTGTTTATCCTAATTTCAGCAAGAAAAATGCCCATGTCCGAATTATTCATACATGAATTTTTATATGAACTATGATTAAAAAGTATTTATAGCCATTCTTATATTAGAAAGTAAGAAAAAATACAAGATATGCAAGGAGGAAGGAATAAAAACTAGCTTTTCTGTTGTCAATTGCTGCTAAGCCTACATCAGACCAAACTTAAACTATAAATTTTTAAAATAATAAATTATTTGATTAAAATTATAAATCGTTTAATAATTATTATTTATTTAATAAAAAATTACTAACCACAAGTTGAATACCTGGCGTACTTTGTCAACAAAGTAAAATCATAAAAATATTTACAAATATTATTTCTTTAACATTTAACGGACGCGTCGAACCTGCTCTGTCTTCCCTGTTTCCGGGCATTTTTTCAGGGGAATTAAATAATCATGAATGTGTAGATTTAAAGCGTTGTAACTACAATAAAACTATATTAAATTAATTATATTTCTTATAATATTTCATAACAGTATTTATTAAAGCATTTAGGATTTTTTAAGAGTGTGATATTGGGTATTACTTGCACTTAAGTAGAACCAAGAAAAGATTCTAGAGACATTAACTAGTTCATTCATCTCTATTAAATTCATTATCTTCAAATTCACTCTCTGAAGAAGACAATCTAAGTGCAGTTTTTTTCCTGGGATATAAAAACTCACTGTCATCACTTGAAACTTTCACTTTCTTCATCAATGTTTTCAAACTTAACATCACTTCCGGATAAGTTTTCTAAAAACTCTTCGCTGTTTGCCATTTTTATCGTTATAAAATTATTTCAGAATATTTCCTAAAATTAAAACTTCGTCGTAAGAACAACAGGCAGATGGTATTATAAATTATAGTACATATCAAGAAAAAATAACAATGTGCCCTCATGCAACATACTAAAAATTCATGCAAAAAACGTACATCTACGTAGCCCATCGTAGGAAGTCAGAATGGAAAAAAGTAAATCTACGGAGCCCGTCCATTAGGTGTTAAAATGAAAATCTATTAAATATAAAAATTTTTCCCTCTCTCACAAAGTCTTATTGTAAAGTTATGAGTCTAGAGTGGGAAAACAAAACTAAATTTTTCGTAATTTACTTTAAAATCTATACTTTTTGTACCTCCGAGGTTTAGTTTCTATCAATGAAATAAAATAAAACTGTAATGAGCCTAAAATATCCAATATCAGAACAACAAAAAATTCTTACGGAAATATAGTTCCCTTCCTATTAACATCAACATCAGAGCTCTGGTTCTCTTCCTTGTAATTCAACTAATTGAATGTTTTATCTTAGAATAAGTGGATAAATAACTTTTATGGTATTTCCATTTGGTGCAAAAATAAACAATTTTTATTGCGTTTCCACTCTGGACCAAGCAATATACAAAATTAATGGATTTCTCTAAAATCAATTTAGCAAAATTGAGTGATTTTCCATGCGCTTTTTTATTGTGATCGTGAAAGCAAGCTGAACTAGAAATTTTACTTCCTAATATGAAATCTGTCGAAATCATTCGAATGCATGGAATTAGTACATCTCCTTAACATTTACCATTAATAGTTGTTGCTTCAATCATATTTGGCTTTAAATTCTTAATATAGTTCCTTATTCCATCACATAGTTTTTGGAAATCTGACGCTAAAGTTGTTTTTGAACTTTAAACATGGATCAATAGTACATCAGAATATTTTTGAAAAAGTGCTGCGTCCATATAGGGATTCTCTGACTCTGATTCTCTGAGTGAACAATTAAGTCAGCCATGAGATTTTGACCAAGTATATTGTCCTAAACTTTATCCATTTATCCAAGATGGCTTTACAGAACTTTGTAGCTATGGTTATTATATCCCTCGGATGACTTAGCTTACTACAATATCATATCGAGTTTCATTTACACTTCATCCCACTACCACACTATTAATTATCTTTTTAAACCCTGCATTTAATGAAAATATCAGAATTTTTTTAACTTTTTTTTTCTTGGTTTTCAGCTTCAACTGCCAATCCAGATGTCGATCAAAAAGGACCCGTTTTTCAAAAGGAACCAATTAATCGTATTGATTTCTCAAATTCCACTGGTGCTGAAGTCGAATGTCGTGCAAGTGGTAATCCACAACCAGAAATAATATGGATAAGAAGTGACGGGACAGCTGTTGGTGATGTTCCAGGATTACGTCAAGTGTCCTCAAATGGAAATTTAGTTTTTCCACCATTCCGTGCTGAAGATTATCGACAGGAAGTACATGCACAAGTTTATGCATGTCTTGCACGTAATCAATTTGGGACAATCATTTCAAGGGATGTGAATGTTCGTGCAGGTAAGATTTTTTTTGTTCTAAAGAACGTAAAAGTGATAATAAGAGAAGATGATATAGAGGGAGAGGGAGGGAGAAAGAGAGGACAAGTCATAAAATGAAGAAGCCGACAAATTAATAAAATTTGTGTAGAGAAATTTCGAAAATAAAATTTTCTATTTTATATCCTTCCAAGGATTAAGAGGACTTTGAAGGAAGTTGTATGAAATTCTTGAAGATCTTTAAGGGGTTGGGTTTCATTTTTTTATGAGTTAAAAGATTTGAAATATTTAACCAAATGATTTTGTGCTTTTTTTCACATGGAAGGTTAGTTAAAAATAATATTTTAACATGCCACATCCTACAGCGGCCCGGTAAAATTAGTTAAGAACAATTTTTTAAGGCTCGTCTAGGATAGTTTAGGATAGTAAAAATAACTAACAGAATTTCATAACGTTAAGATTTAAATATAGAAAGATGTAAATGACTTTACTACAGCACTACAAGTGCAGAATCTGAAAAGAAGTTTAGCTTTGCAGATCCTTTATAAGAAAACTTCAGATAGCACTTCACTTTTTTGTTGTATCTAATTTTAACTTAACTCAAAAAAAGAATCTAACAAATTATTATATTTATTTTTCTGTAGGGCTTATCCTTTAGATTTGATTTTGATATTCAAGAAGTGCTCTTTTTTGTTGAATGTTTTTGTTTTTCTTTTACTTAAATTTCAAGCAAAGCTAATTGAAATTTAATAACACTATTGACACGTGTAAAAAGATATTAAAATTTTTAATTTTTTTCTTTACCTTCTTAAAAAAGGAAGACGATATCACTTTCATTTTCTTTTATGTTATTAAATTTTGTTGTTTTTATTTTTTATTGAAAAAGGCTCTCAGGTTTGTAGTTTCATTTTTGTTTTTATATTTGGTAATCTTAGCATAATGGGAAATTATATGTTTATTAAGTTTTTTTCATTTTCACTTTGATAAATTAGTGTAAAAAAGTTGATAGGTTAAAGGATTAAGTTTAATATCGAAAAATAATGACAATTTTTTATTTGTATCATAAATTTTATATTGATTTTTTGGTGAATTATTTAATATCAACTTTGGCGTTATGTTTATGTTAAACAGTTAATTGTAAGGTCGTGATCCTTGTAAAAGCGATTTGAAGATAAATTTTCTTGTGTGACATATCGATGCCATACATCCAATACAATTGACAGAAACTGCTTCATACTTAAAGAAACATTCACAATTAATCGTTTTTTCTGTTACTATGTTTTCTAACTTCAAATTTCTTGAGATAGCATACTGTCTTTTCCTTCCCTTCCCTTCCGACGGGGAATATTCTTTTTTGACAAAAATATTTGACTTAGGAATTAATGGAAAGGTAGCAACCTGTTTCGGGAAAATTTACAGTAGGAAATTTAAGTGATGAGAAAAAACGCTGCAGTTTGAATGGTCCTTAAAATCAATTCCATAAAGCTACTTCATATAAAAATATGTGAAACCATATTGAATGAATACATTCGGGCAAAAAATTAATAATTTAAATTTTATTTGTTTCTTTTTTAAATTAAATTTTTAACCGTGTCATTGCGGAAAACTTTCTAAATTTGTATAATTTCAATAGTAAATATATATTTATTAATACTATAAGGCGGCAAAAAAAGAGTTGGTCTCTAATTCAAGCAGAGTTTTAACGTCTTAAGAAAAAAATAAAATATATTTCATTCCGTTAAATGCTTTAATTTTTTATGGAATTAAATAAAAATTTATTGAACAAAAGTTTTCGAAAATTCCCTTCAATTTTTTTCATTTATCAGTCATAAAGACAAAAGAAATAAATTTTATACAAATAACCGAGAACATAATTTTACCGAATCTTAATTACATACTTTTAATTATTTTATTCCTTATTGCTTGTGAAAATTTATTGATTTAATAATTTTTTTTTTTGTGTAATTAAAAATGCAGTTGTTACCCAATATTATGAAGCAGATGTAAATAAAGAGCATGTCATCCGTGGAAATTCAGCAATTATAAAATGTTTAATTCCTTCTTTTGTTGCTGATTTTGTTGAGGTTGTCTCCTGGCATACAGATCAAGATGAAACTTTTTTTCCCGAAAATAAATATGGTTTGTCTAAAAAATTCTGTTTCAAATTGAAAATAAGAAAATAATCCAAACTTCCCTTTTTAATCAATGCGATTATTTATATCCTTTTTTTGAATTCAGATCTTATACTATTGTTTAATTTCTTTAATTTATGATTTGTTTTATTCCAATAATAAAAAGAAGTAATTTTTTGTTTGTTTTTAATTAAAATAGTTGTTGCCCAATACTATGAAGTTGATTTTCATAAAGCATTTGTTATACGTGGTAATTCTGCCATTTTGAAATGTGATATACCATCATTTGTTGCTGATTTTGTTCAAGTTATATCCTGGCATACAGATCAGGATGAAACTTTTATGCTAGGATCTGAATATGGTTGGTTCGACAATGATTTTTTATTTGTTAATGTTTTTTTTTAATTAAATTGATATTAGGTCCTATATTCTCCATTTCCATAATCCTTTAGCTATTAATAATATATATTAAAATTTTAATATTTTGTTTTCTTTTTTGATAACTATCAATTAGTTGTTGCACAGTATTATGATACTGATGTAAATAAGGCATATGTGATTCGTGGTAATTCAGCTGTCCTTAAATGTGAAATTCCATCATTTGTTGCCGATTTTGTTAATGTTGTTTCCTGGCATACTGACAAAGATGAAAATTTTTATGCCGGCACAGAATATGGTTTGTACATAAATTTGACAAAAAAGAAAAATACTTAATTTAAAATATTTGAAGGAGGATTCCCTAAATCAAAAATCAAGCTTTTTAGTTATTTTTTTGTTAATTTTTTCAACAGTTTTAATTTTCTTTTCTTAACATTTTTGAGAATGATTTCTCAAAAATTATGATTTTGGTCATTTTCAAGTACAGCTTAACAAAGAAGAAAATTTTAAAGGTAAAAAACTAAAAGTCTGTTTAGAATTCTACCAACGCTTCTTTTTTAAATTAAAATTTTTGTTACCAACCTAAATTCTTATTATTCGTATAGATTCAAAATATCATATTTATTTTTTACTTTTTTTTACATTATTTAGTAAAATACACCACATAACCGCAAAGTTGTAGTGTTTCCAAAAGTCTTAACGTATTTCCAATAGGTGCCGTTGCTTGTACATATGATTTTTTATCAAAAATATTCAATTTAGAGGATAAAATATCTGTCTTTAAATATTCCATTTATCAAAATAATCAAAAGTGTAAACAATTAATTTTTTATTGTACAAAAAATGACGAATCGCTAGCAAAAATTATTTAATTACGTGCAAGAATCTGATTACTAAGATCTTAATTTTTAGATTATGACAATTTTATTTGTTATGTTAAAAGAATTTGTTAAATTGTTATGTCTTAATATTACCAAAGTTTTTTTTCAGGAGCATAAACAGATAAAATTTATTATAAACCAGAATGAATTTTATTTAGAAAAAATAACATTTTTGTTAAACCTATCAGAAGCCTTAAAAGGTAACCATTTAATGCCAAGAATTTGGCAAGAAACCTTAATTTATTTATTTTTGCCTTAAAAGGCATTTTCAATAAAATCATATTTTTATAAAAAATAAGTTTTATTTTTTAATTAACTTTGGCACTATTGTCAATATAAAGCCTTCTAGAGTATGAATAACTTCGACTTTGTTGTCATTTTTAATCCCTATAATAGCCCTTCTCCATTGAGGCTTGTACAGTGTATTAGCTTCCCATACAAAAAAATCGTTTCTCCATTGTAAATTGTCGGTATTAGAGAAATGTAGGTAAATTTAGGGAAATTTGATGGAAATGTTAAAAATAGTGGCATAAAAGTAAATCATTGAATCATTGAATCTGTGAAAATACTCAAAATAATTTCTATATGCTTACTGGGAAAAATAGTACTAAACTAACTTCTAAATATTATATTAAAAATAACCTGAAAAAAAGATCAATTACTTTAAATATACAAAATAATTTTAATATACTTACAAAAAATTCACTTTTGGACACAAATAAATAGGGGAATTTTTAATGCTGGATAACCTGTCAATTCACAATAAATGGCAAAATTTCCTTTATGCAGCCTTTCAAAGGGCGTATTTTATACACGATTGCAACATACTTAATACACGCGTATTACCCATTTTTGTCCATACAAAATTTTCTTCCTTGTATTTGTAATAATATGTATAAACCTTAATGGAGAAAGGTTGTAAGGCAAATAAATATTTTAGTAATTTTACCACACAGAGATATAGCCTACTTGAGTAAACCGTGAGTGGGAATCATTAAGTAAATATATTTATATCTACAACATTACACAATTCAATCAATACACAATTCAAATTGTATATATTTATAACATGGCTATCCTTGGTTTTGTGAACCCTTCAATTATAATATTATTGACTGGTTTTAAAGGAAAACTGTATTGCTCTTAAAAGCTGACTACTTTTTTTTGCTTATCTTTTGGGTAATGAAGGCAATGGAAATGATTCGAACACAATAAAGCCAGATTACAAATGATCTTATATTAAGAAAAGTTGAACTAAAGCTTTTTACAAGCAAATAGTAACATTTGATAATAATTTTATAAGATTAAAACATCTTTTTCAGGGCTTTGGAAAATGTCAAAATTAAAACTTTAGAGCTGATCGTATTGATCGTATTAAGTCGAACGTGCTTAGTTGACTTACTCTTTAGTGTAATTATATTGAATAAGAGCAATTTCTGTATAATTTTAAGCTCTGACAACAAAAATTTCAGCAATACAAGAAAATTTCAGAGATTTTTGAACAAAAAACTTATTAGCTTTATATATTTGAGTAGTAAAATAGATAAATCCCAAAACAAATGTATAAATTTGACCAAAAATGTACAAAAGATTAAAGCTGTAGTCCTTATGGAAGTGATTTCATACATTTGCACGACTTCAAGTGACTTTTCCCATTTATATAAAATTACCAAAATATACCAAAGAATTTCAGTGGCAAATATTTAGTGTAAATATTCATCCGATATTCCCACAAATATTTAAAAATTTTATCAAATTTAGCTACAAACAAAATCTAATTTCGTTATTAACAGTTGTTCAACAATTTTATGAATCTGAGGTAAATAATGAATATGTAATTCGTGGTAATTCAGCTGTAATCAAATGTTCAATACCATCATTTGTAGCTGATTTTGTACATGTTATATCATGGCAGGATGAAAATGGTAAACTTTATGGTACAGCAAATGATCCTCAAAATAAAAATGGTACAAATGTTTAAATAAAAATTAAATTTATTTATATAATAAATATCCTTTATATCCATTCCATTTTCATTGTTTTAGCATTACCAATTTTAGTAATGCTCTATTGAAATAATATAATTTCGATAAAATTATTTATTTATTTATTTATTTTTATAATCTCTTGTGTTTATAGTTGTTAATCAATATTATGAAGCTGAAGTTGTTTCGGAATATGTAATTAAAGGAAATACAGCTGTCTTAAAATGTAATATTCCAAGTTTTGTAGCAGATTTTGTTAAAGTTGAGTCTTGGGTTGGAAGTGATGGTTCCATATATAAACCAATGCCTAATTTTGGTATTTTAATATTTAATCTATGTAATTTTATTAAGAATTTCCAATCCTTTGTATTTATATGTCCTATTTGGTAATATTTATTTTTATTTTTGTATATTTAAAATTTTTAATTTATTATTTGTATTAATTTTTTGTAGTCGTTAATCAATATTATGGAGCTGATATATTAATGGAATATGTAATAAAAGGAAATTCAGCAATACTTAAATGTTCTATACCATCATTTGTTGCTGATTTTGTACGTGTTGAATCATGGATTGATGAATTAGGGAATGAACTTAAACATTCTGATAATTATGGTTAGATAAGAAATTTTAATTATTAAAATTTTAGGTATTCTGTGTTATCCTTTTACCAAATATCCATTTTGTTTTAAAT
Organism: Acrocera orbiculus; assembly: GCA_947359355.1. Taxonomy (NCBI): domain Eukaryota; kingdom Metazoa; phylum Arthropoda; class Insecta; order Diptera; family Acroceridae; genus Acrocera; species Acrocera orbiculus. Next base: position 9,511,829 of record OX375758.1, read on the forward strand.
TTTATGTTTATTTCAAAAGTCTAAAAGTATGAATAAATTATTTTGAATTTGATGAAACCACAAACAACGTCAAGCTTATAAGGCAAAAAGAAATATTCGAATATTTCGGTCTAAAACTTTAGCCTGAATTTTTTGTAAATACACCAAATGTTTAGATAAATTTTAAGGTATATAAAATTGTTAAAACAAGGAGAGTCTATGGATGAAATCGTAAGCATGTCTCATGCGATTAGCCTTCAGCTCATTTTTAGACAAAATGTAATAGATTTCTTTTCTTTCTGTTATTTTTCTGTTTGACTGGGCTGTGCTGTAAGGCTTTCTTCATAGTCCGGGCTCATAGCGAAGCTCTCAGGAATGCGAGATTGTTGTAAAAAAATATAATTTTTATGAAAATCAAAGTAATCAACTTATAACGTTGTAAGTTGAAGCGAACTAAGTTGCTGGTAAGAGATAATTCCAGTTTTTCAGAATGGTGGATGATAAATCAGGGAATATACTATAAGCCAAGTTTTATAAAGGTTTATTTGAGGTTATTTATACATACGTCGTGATATATTTATTTTAAATGGGGTCCTTGCAAATATTTTTTCGAAAGATCGAAGGAAATGGTTGAGATCTCAAACTGTTTGAATAGCACGGAAAATGACAAAAAGCGAGAAGCAATTATATACTCGTACATACTTCTCCAAAAACATAACTTTAAGAATCAAATGTGTAATCTTTATTATAAGAATGGAGAAAATCATTTCCTTTTAGGATAATTACACAGCGGTTAATTTCTCTAAAAACGCAGATGAGTGACAAAAATCAGGCTTTGTGTTATGTAATATACACACGTATAGGAAAAATAGGTGACTATCCTCAGCTCTGGGTAGACCCACAAAGTCATAAGTGCGTAGCATGCGTAAATTTATATTTATTGATGAAAACTTAATTGCCGCATTTCATGCAAGGGAAGATTTTAAAAGCAGGGATTTTGTCAAAAGATCTTGAAATAAGCTTTTTAATATGATAGAGACGCATGTTAGAAAGAATAAAAGATGTGTTATGGATCGTAGTGCTTTTTGGTGTACAATCTACCACTATTATTACTCTTGCTAATTCTATACATACATAGAACGATATTTAACGTTGTCCTTTTTAAGGAAACCCTACTTGAAAGGCTATATTTTAGTAGTATAGTGGATTAATTTTTATTTTCTATTTAAATTATTGAATTACATAAATTATTTGCAGTTATTTTTAATACTATTTTAAGTTTAAAGTTATTTAATTTTTTATCCATATTAAAAAAATTTCAGTTGTATCACAATATTATATAACTGAAGCCGAAAATGAATATGTAATAAAAGGAAATTCTGCTGTTATGAAATGTAAAATTCCATCATTTGTTGCGGATTTTGTTAGTATTGACTCTTGGATTGATGAAAATGGTATCGAATTGAAACGTCAAAATTCTACTGGTATTCATATAAAAAAATTTTCAATTAATATTTAATAAAATTTTGAAAATCCTTTCCATAATCCTTAGTTAGATGTATATATATATTTTTTTTGTTGATTCTTTTGAATTTAGTTGTTATACAAACCTATGAAGCTGAAGCTGATAACGAATATGTTATACGTGGAAATTCTGTAGTTATGAAATGTGAAATTCCATCATTTGTTGCGGATTTTGTTTATGTAGATTTATGGATGGATTCAAAAGGAAATTCATATTATCCAGGAGATCAAGAAATTGGTATTTGTCTATATAAATAATAAAAATTCAGTTAGATTTTTTGTTATAATAGAATGCGATTATAATATATGTTTTCTTGGAAAAACAATGTATTATTATTTCGTTCCGTATTGCGTTAAAATAAAATATCCTTTTTCCCAGTTTTTATATATTTTTATATGTTCTCATTTCATTTTAAATATTATAAAAAAAACAACTTTAAACAATCAAAAAGAAACGTCAAAGCTAAATTTAAAAGATTTAAAGACTGTTTTACTGTTTTTGATAATCTTAATCATAATTATTTATACTCCTACTTGCATAGCTGAGGATGTATTCAAGGTGATCAATTTTACCCCCTTTTCTAGTAATATTTTTGTGATCGTTAAAAGAAAAATGGCTAAAATGGCGAAAAAAGTTGACATAAAGAAAACATATCCGCCCGAATCACAAAAAAATACCCAAAGGAAATTATAGACTTATAAAAAAATTGATATTTGTTCTTTTATATATAATAATTAGAATTCATTAGCGATTAGCGTATAGAATGTTTAAGTGCCCTAAAAATTTAAAGTCAAGCTTAGCCGCAATCGTAGTGAACTCACTAACGTTCTTGTGTTCAAGTCAGAAAATAAATAATAACAATCCTGTGTGTAATTTTGTCTTAATATATGTACTTACAAGAAGATATCATCACTCATATCAGATTTTACACAAGAAAACTTCCTTTGATCATGCCAATGAAAAATCGAAATGCTAGCGGTAATTAAACGCCTGTTAAGGTTACATACCAATGAAGTGAGGACTAAAGGATTCATTAGTATTTAATGTCAAATTTGATGTTATCAAGCACTAACGAGTCCTAAGCATAAGAATAGAAGTGTTATAGATGGGAAACAAAAGATGGAATACATAACTTCTTTTTAACAATATTTTGCTTGTCATTATTTGTCCTCTTGATATGTGACATATAAATATTTAAATAATAACATATTTTTATTTTGTCTTATTAAAATTTATTTTATAGTAATATTTATCAATTAAAAATTTGATGTAATTATTGATTAAATCTATTTTTAAATGTTATTAAATCATTTTTTAATAAATTTTACATTTTCAATTATTATAAGTTAAAAACACTAAAATCACAGAAATACTTGACCTATTTAAAAATAATTAAATTAAACACAATATTATATTTATTTTTTATAAAAATAATAAAAAACACTTAACTGTCAAAAATTGAACCAGGTAAATTTATTTTAAAGTGTGCTCGACTTAGAAGCTACTGCAGTTCTTATCGCTTTAACCCTGTACACTTAAAGGTACATTTCTTTACTTTACACTTCTGCAAACCGACAACTCGAATCGATTTCGGCTAATTAGGGAAACCTTTTACAAGTATAAACAATGAAACGCATGCAATTAATAAAATTTCATTAATTTATTTATTTTTATATCGAAAACAACCAAATTTGATATTTTGTAAAAAAGTCAAGACACGTATCACAGTAATATTTCATTCCCCGCCTTGCTCCAGGTGCGTTACGGTCAAAGCAAACCTTGCAGTCCTTTTTTGGCACTTTAAGTAGTATGTGAAGCTTACGGATTTCACAAGAATGTGACGTAAACGCTTGTTTAAAATGCTGGCTATATGTTCCTGTCAATTGCTCAACAAGTGTTTTTAAAAGTTACAAATAGCTGATGGACTTTTACCGCTTTCTTGAGACTTTTCTTGTTTATAGAGAAGGCAAGAATTGAAAAATTGGCTGATTTCCGTGCCCCAAAAAAACTAAAACCTTACGCCACTTCAATTCAATACAATATTGGGTTTCTTAACGAGTATTTCCACACCACCTCGGATAACTTTTTTGACCTCGTAGTTAAACAACTGACAATTAATGCTTTTGTCTTTCCACGCTAAAAGTAAATTGTTCTCCTGTCAAAACACGATCGTGGATTTTTTCAATAAATTTAACTTTTTTTATTTTTTTTTGGCGATCATTTGCTGTTTGTTAAGATCGTTTTGGTGATATCACATTTCAACTTGGTTAGATCGTGAGCTAAAGTATAACTAGTATAATAGCGATCCGTATACATATAGAGCTCCTGAGTAACTAGAATTATCTAAACAAAATTATTAGTAAATAAATTTCTCCAATTTGAAAATCTTTGTTCGTTAAATATGTTCATAAAAATATTTCTAAATAAATCACTTTATTGAATTAATTCGTAAGTTTTGCAGCTAAAAAATAATATTTAAAGTAATCAATTCAATTTAATTTTAAAGTTGTTCATCAGTTTTATCAGACTCGTGTTATCGATGAATTTATTTTACGTGGAAATGCAGCAACACTTAAATGTCTTGTTCCATCATTTGTAGCCGATTTTATACAAATTATTGCATGGGTTAGTGATGATGGTACTGAAATTTTACCAAATTTAAATAAAACCGGTAAATGATTATTTTCTTGTAAAACAAAAAATTCTTTTAGTATAGTTATCCATAATCCAAATTACTTTCCTTATTAAATTGAATCAAAATAATTTTTGATTTTAATTGTTTTTTCGAATATATTTTTTTATTAACCAAAAAATATAATTAATATGACTAAAGGATACTAAAGGCACTTAAGGTACTTAAGGTGTTATTTGCGTGTTGAAAAAGGTCCTTAGATGTTAATGATGAAGAGTTACGCAGTAGGATTTACTCAAAATAGATTTGACTTTAAAGCTTGGAATTAATCAGACAAAAACTTGGCTGAAGCATAAATTAACAAAGTTTAAGCGAAAAAAGTTTAATTGAACAAATAAAATTTTTACAAGTTTCCTAATTTTGTTCATCACAAGAAATAACGATATTTAGATCGAATTGTTGACGAGATTAAAAAATAATATTTAATAGAACCGTAGTCACATTGGTCCATCTATAGTGGGAAGAATTAACTAAAAGGAGAGATTAAATTAAATATATTGCCGGAGGGGTTGCAATGGTAATGTACCAAAAACTGCTAATAATTCAAATCCAGAAATTCAAGATTAATATCAAAAGATAAGGTTTGATTTGTCATGAGTTTAAGCCGTCTTCAGTTGTATCAAATACATCTGTAAAAGTCTCCTTTTATTGCACTTTAAATCTACCATCTTTTTAGATAAGTAAATTTTAAGGATTAATGAAAGAGAATAGGCAACTAATTTGCTTATTTCCTTTTAGTTCCGGATCATGAGAAAAATTAAAGCAATCCAAGAGTTTGCTAGACGGCTTAGAATGTATTCAAGGAGATGCTTCGACTGCCCATACTACAGCATTCTCTTCTCTACAAATGTTTACTCAAGCAATCCTTAATTATAGACTGAGCTTTCCAAACCAATAACAGGAAGCATAATAGTTCTATCTATCTTGGATCTAGTACATCAAGGAATTTTAAAAACCTTAGAACTTCTAGAACTTTTCTTTTTTTCTAATAATTAAGAATTCGTTTTCGGATAGTTAGATAAACAAATTTACTTAACTTAACAATTTATTGACTATTCTCTCTTACAAAAATATCAAATGCGCATTAACTAAATTTGTTTTAAGGGATATGTGTTGTCTCCCGAAGAACCTATAATTAAAATTTTATTTATTTTATTATAAAAAATAGCACAAGACTGAAATTTTGAAGATATTAATAAATTATTTATTTTTTGGATAAAATTTTAGCTGTCAATCAATTTTATGAATCACAAGTTTATGATGAATATGTAATTAAAGGAAATTCTGCTATTTTCAAATGTCAAATTCCATAATTTGTTGCTGATCATGTTGAAATTGTTGAATGGTTAGATACAAATGAGGGTAGTTACATGGCAAATGTGACGGGTAAATAAATAAAATGCTACATTAAATTATTACCTTGTTAACTGGATCCAAATATTTGTCCTACTTGAATGATTTAATTAGTTTTGATTTTAAGTGCTTTTAGTATTATTTTTGTTTTTCTTACCATAATTTTGTTTTTTTTTTTTTATTAAGAATTTCAGAAAATGAATTTTTTCTTTTGTTTAAAAATATAGGGATCGATCAGGTACTGTGGTACTGGTACTCCTCCATTGATATGAAGGGAAGTCAATTCCGAAATCCTATATCATTGTCAAAATCTTCCTAAAGCAAACATTCTCCTCTCTCTCTAATAGTAGAGGAGAAGGTGCCTTTATGTTCTTTTGACAGCCTCATGCAATTAAAGGTGGGCAGGTTTCTTTTCAATCTACTGGCAGAACTAACAACAATCGGCCCTTGCCTTCATAATGTTGTTAAGATAAGAAATGGAATTTAGTCAAGTCAAGCTCTTGTGTTGCTTATGTTTATGTTTAAAAAATGATCCCATTTAAATAGTGAGCTTTGTAGTAATGTTTTTCTAATTTTCTGTGCAAAGAAAATTTAATCGAAATGTAGTGAGGGATTTTTATTATCTTTCTTTGTATTTATTTTCTTTCTTTGTATTTGGTTGAACTAGAGATATAGAGGTTTATTGCCAAATCTAATAAAATTAAAGTTTTATTACTAGTAATAGAGTTTTATTTGAATAAAATGCTGTAAAGCCTGGAACTCACTAGCGCTTAGCGTGGGGAGACGACTTAGCACAGTAAAAATGGAGAGTTTTTTTTATATACCAGTGGAGTGGAACATCAGTGGAGACTAATGGACTCATTAGTATTTAGCACTAAATATTGTGCCGCTAAGCGCTAGTGAGTCCCAGGCATAAGGCTTATTTCAAAAAATGAAGAAAAAAACAAAAAAAAAAATGTTCACCACAAACCTCACTGCTGCGGAACCAATGTGATGCTTAGCAACCCTCGTAGACTGTTGGTGTTTTACACTTATTTTCTTGTAAGTGTTCTTCGAAAAAGAACTTCTGCTTAAAATGCAAATATATATAATCTAAACAATAAATCCACATACCTTTATTTAGCTTTAGTAGTGTTAAATAAAAATTTCCGAGTATAACAACTACTTTCGAAAGCTCTTGATTCATTTTTCTCAAAAAAGTCTTTTCTTTTCTTTAAAGTGAAAACTAATTAGTTTTTGTTTATAAATATCTGCATGAATAAAGCAGAAATTCATAGAGAGTATTAAATTCTTCCCTATTCGAGTTAGAATACTGGAAACAATTCATTTATCTGTTTCTTTCCTATATACCATTGAGGTCAGTGGTGTAGATAGTTAGATCGATGAGGGGATATCATTTATAAACACTCAAATTTATAAGGCATCTTAGCTTTTTTTCCTTTTATAGCCACTAAAATATTATTGGCCAAGCTTGGTGGGTGATTTGATTGATCCCCCTGATCCCATTGTTATTTGCATCGCTAAATGAAGTGTAGAGATGCTAATATGGCATTAATACCAAAAATTCATGCATGCAAAGGACTAGTAACTTTTCTAATTCCTATGACACTTGTTACTCAAATGCATGAAGTCCACAAGTTACACGATCAATAGACTTAATTTTTTTAGTATTTTAACGGATGATAATTTCGGAACCGCCAACATAAAATATATACATGTTGCTAGTTTTACGGTCAAACAAAGCGGATTTTTGGAAATTCAAAACAACCTAAAAAAAGCGAAATTCGTCTTTTTCTTGAAACATTTTAAAATTTTACTAATACGCCTTAATCTAAGTATCATTTACGAATATCCTGCAAACATTATGATTTGCTTAGTAATTTACTTAAAGCGAAAAAAGCTTCACTAGTGAATTCACTATCAATTTTATAGTGAGTTGCTTCCGAGTTTGTTGTTGTTATGGGATGTGTTTTGAAAGTCTTATGTAATTTTTGAATTGTTTTCTCGCTTTTTAATATTAATAAAATTATAAATAAGCATTTTGCTAGTAATTTCACTTCTAAAAGATTTAAAAACTTGCTAGAGGATTAATATTCAATTCACCAGTGGAGCCTATTCGTTGGAAATGAATTGCTAATAATAATATAATGGGTTAATTTGAAGTAAAAACGCGGGAAAATGTTTGCAAGATACCAAAGACACACATATCCTTTAAGCATATTTAGTTAATGTGCATTCGATAATTTTTTATAGAAATATCGTCCGTAAATGTCTAATAATGCAGACAGCGTTATAGGACGTTTACACCGGCATCGAAATCATGATATCGAAATCATCAAACTTGGTGATTTCATGAAACAAGGTGAAATGAAACGCTTATGAATTATATATTTTCTTCTCAAAAAACTCGAGATAGCAGAATTTTTGGTATCACTTAATGGCGGATTGTTAAATGTCTACCTTTAATATGACAACAACAGCTGACTTCGAAAATATTTTGGGCTACGTTTATAAAATAAATGTGCTGAAATTGGACTAAATATGAAACGTATCACCTTCGCTTTGGTGATATAACGAAATCATATTGTGCCTGCAAATTTCATATAAAAATGCAAATGTGATTTCGATATCATGATTTCAATGCCGGTGTAAACGCCCTATTATCAGCGGTATATGTGTCTTCGACATAAGTTTGGCACATAATATTTATATTTTTTATTATTGTTAATTTTTTTTAAATTATTTTCAAATATGGTGTTTATTGCTAAATATTTTTCTTATTGTTGAATATTGTTACTAACTTTTGTCAAAAAGCTATAATAAATTAGTATAAAAACAATTGTGAATAATAATTAAAAATATTTAACAATAAAAAACACTAAAAAATTTCTTGTTTCTTTGACTGTTCAAAATTGAATTAACACATTGAGAACGGTGCAAGATTTTCTATTTCGCTTCATCTGGTGGCAATGAAAATCGTACTTTGCTTTATATCTAGCGGCGTCTTGCACAAAATGTTGTTTAACAAAAAATTCAAAGTTGATTTTAATAAAGTCAATCAAGTAAGTAGTAATACACGCAGTCCTTAACGTGTTAAATAAAATAAAATGCCTAAATATGAAAACTTGTATAGCTACATTTTGATGGTTATTTTTGTTCAATTTTGTTGTAAATATTCCTTAAATGAAAATTGAAAATAAATTAAATAAGAACCAATCAGGGATTAATCATTACAATACAAAAAATTAAAAACTGACAATGAAAATAAAAACTTAATTAATAAATATTTAATAAATCGATTGCTCGTTAACTTCGAATAAAACAGAGCAAACTTGTGTGCTAAGTATAGACATTTACACTTGTAGTAGTTAATTCCTACTACTACTAGTGTAAGCGATTTTAAATGCAGTATTGATTAACATCACAAAATACTTGACTTTTCTTTAGTATGATGTCAAAATGTCTACTCTGTATTTATTAAAAGAAACACATGATTTTAGTTTTTATTTAATTAGTTTGCTTCCTAAAATAATTTAGCAAACTATTAAAAGAAAAATAATTGGATTAACTTTGAATATTTTTACTAAATAAATCTAAAATTGAAATTTTTTTCATCAATCTTTAATTACTATGGTGTCAAAATCTTTTTAATTACTTATAGAATACATCAAATTGATGTTAAATATTTTTTTAATTTAATATGAACAAAAAAGAACCAAAAGAATTTCTCAATTTACAGTTGTACCCCAAACATATACAATCAATGTTATGGATGAAGCGGTATTACGTGGCAATACCGCAATTTTAAAATGTCATATTCCAAGTTTTGTTGCTGATTTTGTATTCGTTTTATCATGGATTGAAGATGATAAACGTGAAATTTATGCAACAAATGACAAAGAGAATTTTAAAAGTGGTAAAATATTCAAATATTTTTGTTTTTTCTTTTAAAGAAAACCCTAAAATAATTATTATTTTTAGATTTTTAATTTATTTTATATTTTATTTTTGTTAAAATCTTTCCTTTATTTTCCTATGATCCAACTTTCCATAAGCCTTACGGCTTACCTTTTCCTTAAAGTCCTCCTTCATTTAGAATAAGTTGCTTGCTAAAGTAGTGAAATTGATCTTTTTGTGGCAAATTGTTTGTTTTTTTAAAAGTTTTTAAGTAAAAATTTAAAAATTACATCAATTACTAACTAAATTTTTATAAAGTTAAGTAGGGCTGGAAAATTATTTTTTATAGTAATAACTTGAAAAATTTTATTTAAAAAAATGTTTTTTAACTACAAAATATTTTGGAATTTTTTAAATCGTAAAATTGATTGCTTTCAAGCTAACTTACAGTAAATGTAATTAAATTGATTTTTGAAAGTGTTAATTCCAATCATTAAGAAATATTTTTTAGTTTAAAATTACAAATCTGCAAGAGTTCAATTAAAAATACTTAAAAATAAAAATAGAATTGTGTATTTTTTAAAAATAAAAATTATTTGACTTATTAGAAATACTTGAGAACCTCCGTAATTTGGGAATAGTCGTCACATTTTTTATATTTTTCTCAAGCTAAAATATTTATTAAAAAATTTGATTTTTATGATATTAAAAAGTAAAAACGCTTGCTCTGAAGCAGATCATAATATGAAAATTATATTTTACTATTTTAACACTTTGCTGAACGGTGACGAGTGAGAAATTAACTTTTTTCCACGCATTTATTGTGTTTTTGTCTATCAAAAAAGTATAAAGTGGTAAAAAAGAAGAGCATTCTTGTAGTTTGTTTAATGTATTCAAAATTTATTCTAAAAAGCCAAAATAAAAACTAGAAAATGGATTTTTGTAGATTCAAATGATTGCAGTACATCACTTGGCAGTTTTTTTTGGTTTTCTAAAAGAGCTCTTTACAAAGATCTACCTTTCAGGCTTTCAGGTAAACATTTTAGAATAAATAGTCACTGGCGTAAAAACAAATCCAACTAGAAGGTGTAGAGTACTCTCTTCAAAAGAAAAGCGCACCTAAACGAGATATATGTATCTTCAAAATCTACTGTTTGCCATAACACGCAGGTGATTGACACCGGAAATTATTTGAAATCATTTTTTCAGTGGACTGCAACTATAAATATTCTCATGCTTTTGCCATTCAAAAAACATTTTCAGGGGAATTTTTAAAGGTTTTTTCTCTATAAACCCTTTAGCTCCATTTGTTTGAAGGAATTTCTCTTTTTGTTTATTTTGATTTTATTTTCTTTCCTTTTTAGAGTAGAAAACTAAAAATTGTAACCAGCCTACTTAAAATTTTAATATTTAAATATTTAATACATTATTCTTCATAGGTTTTTATCAATAAGTTCTAATATGATTGTTAATAATTGCAAAAAAAAGAAAAAAGTATATTTTAATTGTTATAAAAAGCCACAAAAAGATGAAATTTAATTAATGCATGCAAATGTTTTTTGTTTTGAATTAAAATGAAATTAAATCGACTAAAAACAACTTTTATTAAGCATAAGAAGAAAAATTAAAAAAAATTTTGTTTTTAAGAATAAAAAATTTTTCAATGTTTATTCTAAAACTAAACAAAAAAAATATTTATCTCAAAAAATCAATAAGAGTTGTTTTTAGTATTTTTATGAAATGCATGTTTGAAAATTTTTTAAAAGAAAATCAACTTTTTTCTAATATTTTCTTATTTTAATTTCTTTTAACAATTAAATGCAACAAATAGATGGTAAATATCTTGTTTTACCATCTGGAGAATTACATATCCGAGAAGTTGGACCTGAAGATGGCTACAAAAGCTATCAATGTCGAACCAAACATCGTTTAACCGGAGAGACAAGACTTAGTGCAACTAAAGGACGTCTAGTCATAACAGGTATGAAATTTTAATAATTTAATTTTTATATATTTACAAAAAACAATATTTATTAGAATTACTTTTTTTATTATATAAATATTGCATAATTTCTGGCGTGTTTTCCGATTTCGAAAATTAATTTAAAAATAAAATTATTTTGATATTAAAATGAAAAATATTTTTATTGAATTAGTATTTCCATGAGTTAAATCGCGTTTTTTTTAATATTTTTTTAATCAATTTTTAAAATTAGTGCCACAGAGTGAGTAATTTTGTTATCGTTTATCAAATTCACATTAACTAATTGTGCTTTCAGTGGAGAAAGGAAGTCTTCGGCATAAAGGAACCTTGATAAATAGAATAAACCCTTAAGGTTTATTCCTTAATACTTTCTATTCATAAAAAACATTTGTTCAATATTTTATTCTAATTAAAGCTACCCAAATATATTTAGAAATAAATAAACGTTAATCGTAGAAAATTTAAAGTTTCTGCTGGAAATTATGCAATGTTAAAAAATTAACGAAATGCTTTATCGAATGTTTTTTACATTTAAAGAATTTTTGTTTTTGTATCCTTCTAATTATAAATATATTAGTTTTAAAAATTTGTAAACTTTAGGGATTTATAAATTATTTCATTTTTTTCTTTAAACTTTGGTTATTTTAGAGCAGTTTGAGACTTATTGATCATTTTTTTATTTTTTATTGATAATTATAGTTTAATAGTTAAGCTTCAAATAATTTTTCATTTATTTTTATTGAATTAATTCAAATCCATAAATATTATTGTATTTCTAAAATTCGATAATGCATTTCATTATTTAAAATTTGTTCTATAAATATGAAAATTTTTTAAAATTGTAATAATTAGATTTGAATAATAAGTTTAATAAATAAAACTATGTACGGAACAAATTTTGAATAACTTTTAATAAAAATAAATATTTTAATTATTAAAATAAACACAAAAATAACAATTTTAAGAATTATAACTGGTTTTTTGCTCTTGATATTTCTTTCTTTTTTCGTAATTAATTAATTAAAAAATTCTAATTTGGCTTAAATTTGGCCTAACCAGAAAAATTTTCTATAAATTGTTGTTTTACTGCCTGAATGTTGGGATAGGGTACCCTGTTGCGCGATACGTGAAATTTTGTATTAAAATTATTAAATAAAATATTGTTGATTTTTTAAATAAAATTTTCTTCAAAAATTTCTCAACAATAAATTAATAAAATAAAATGCTTGACTTGAGCTTGATAAGCAGCGTTGACACAATTGAAAATATAAGAAAATCAAAGAAATTTAAAGAAGTGGTAAAAAAAAATTATTTCTTGTTTTAATTGTCATTTGTTTTTTTTTTTTTCAAAGAGGTAAGTTTGAAATTTGTATTTTTAAATTACCAAAAATTTCACAAGTTTAATAAAAATTTGTATTTTTTTTCTAAATAAACAAATATAAGGAGCAAAGAAAAACAACAACAAAAAAAAACCAAACAAAATATTTTATTACAGAACCAGTTGGCAGGGTTTCACCAAAATTCCCAACATTATTGACAAGTAGCAGCTTTATGTCGTCGGCAAATGGATATGTAACCCTTCTATGTCCTGCACAGGCATTTCCGGTACCATTTTATAGGTTAGATATTCTATTTAATTATTTCCAATTTTAATTGCTGTCAAACAATTTTAAAATACAAAAGAATTGTTTACCCTGTCCCTTCTATTTTGAGCAGATAAAAAGATAGTTTTTTTTCTTATATTTTGAACAAAAAAAGAAAAAGAACTTAAATTTTAAAAATTTTCATAATAGAACCAGTTGGAAGTGTTGGTCCTCGCTTAACTACAGGCAATGATATCAAGGTTATAACTGCCAGCAAGCAGTCATCGTTGACTTTTATATGCCCAGCCCAGGCATATCCAGTACCAGTCTTTAGGTAAGATTGGTTGGGTGGTTACTATTTTATTAGTAGCTTGTTCTATAACTAAAAAATAGAAATGGATACCTAATCTGAAGCTTCTTCTTTCACGAGTTACTTAATGTTGTTGTTGTCCATTATAATTTATTCATGCAAGAAAAACTCACCGATTTTTTGAACTGAGTTAGTCAATGGGAGAATTTGTAGAGTTTGTAGACTTTCTCCTTAGAGGACTAGTTTCAATATTCACTGCTAAAACCTAGATTATATTTGCAGCCAAGCAAGAAAACAAAAGCCAAAAATATAATAGATAAATATCGTAAATATTTTAGAGTTGGCAATTTCAGCCGATTCTATTATATTTTTTATATCCTTTCCTTTTATAACTGACTCTAAATTAAATTTACAAAATGGTGAAAGTCAAGCAAAATAGCTCTTAAGAAAAATTTATAAATTGAAGTTTCAATATTAGAAAACAGTGGAAATTTATCCTAATATTTTGTAATAGTTTAACATTATAAAATTTATGTTTGATATTTTTTTTACTTATTGCCAACAGAGCCAGTTGGCAGTGTTAGCCCAAAATTGATGTCAGGTGATACATCTCTAATAGTTAGGGCTCGTATTCAAAGAAATTTAACTTTAATGTGTCCAGCACAATCTTATCCAGTACCAGTCTTTCGGTAAATTAGAAGTATAAAAATATTAAATTACTTTATCCCAACAATTTTTTTGTTTGTTTACTTTTTCAAAAATTGGTTTTTTGAATTAAAATCAAAAAATATCTTTAGAACCTGTTGGAAGTGTTCGTCCTATGCTTACATCCGGTGATGATTTACGATCAGTAAAGGCACTTTTTGAGAATTATATAACACTTTTATGCCCTGCACAAGCATATCCTGTTCCTGTATTTAGGTAATAAAAATTATCGTTTTTCTATCTTTAAGGCCTATTAATAATGCAATATTTTAACGGAACAAAAATACATTTACACATTTAGATGTGTTGAGTGTGCTTCAAAAAATTTAGATCTCTTGAAAGTCATTAAGTGCGTCAAAATTTAGTTTGAAGGTCACAAAGATAAACTGAGCAAGTTAAATGTTTACCCATTACACTTACATATGTTATACAGTTATTCAGGTTGTAGCGAAAGCTTGTTTATAAAGTACGCAAGTTGAAATTGTTATCATTTTTTTCCTGTGATGAAAACAAGAATGTTAGTAAGTCCACTCCGATTGGTTTTAATTAAAACTCTCAATTTTTAGCGTGCCAAGTCATCCAATATGCTAAGCGTTACTGAATCCTAGGAACTACATGGAGATTTTTTTATTTTTATCTATCAACCAACTCTGTTAATAAATGCCCAAAGCTAATAAGGAGAGCCATCTAGTATTAGTATTAATAGTTCTACGAAATGCATAGTCGTTTGGATAATTAAACCAAATAATTCATCTATAGGCTTTTAATTTTGACAGGAACCAGGATAAATTATTTTTATTTAAAAATAACATAATGTTAATTCGCCAATAAAAAAATACTAAATAAATCGGGGTTTCTTTAAACTGAGGATCTCACCTTCCCAAGAGTTATAGTATTTAAAATTGCGATCCGATTAGAAAAAACATGCATAAAGTCAATTTTAAGCACTCTTGGGTTACATAAATGGAGAGCGTATTTGCAGGGGAATATTTTGTTTTCTTTTTTAGTTAAATTTTCTTTCACTTATTCATAATAACGACACAATTGAATATACATATATTTATGCACACGAAAATGCTAAGCAATTATCCTTAAAATAAATTTTGAAGTTGGTGAAATAAAAGAACTTTAATTTTTTTCAACATAATTTCTTTTAATAATTTGATTTAATTAAAACTGTGGTGCAAGGAGAGTACAAAACTTTATATTTTCGGAAACACAAACTAACACACAGTTCAAAAACAAAAACAAAAACTTTAAATGCCCTTCGAAAGTGTGTAAAGTAGAAAAAAGTATTCCACTTCCTTTACTTCCAATTTGAACTTCCTTAAAAGTATATATTCATATTTTAAGAGAGATTAACGGCTAGAGATACCTAATTTACTTCCAGGATGAATTTGAAGTTCGCTGCTGTTGATTTTTTAAATTTTTTGCAAGATCAAGCATGTCAGCGTTTTTCTATCTGATTTCCAAAATCAAACCAAATTTTTAATTTAACTAAAAATATCCCAAGTATTTTCTTTAAATTTTTCGAATATATTAAAATAAAATTTATGGATCCGTCGAACAAAAGTTAGTCAAAAATTGTGCTTGCTTAGAAAAATGTTACTGGAATGTTTAAAAATACAATTTTTTTTGAATGTATTCAATGCAACTTTTTGAACTCAATTCAACCAAACTTAACTAATCCAAATCCAAACTAAATCAATTTTATCCTATTGGCTGTCTGTCTAAACTTCTTAAGATGCATTTCAGCGGTGAAAGTAAAACAGAATTCAGAATGAAACCGCTTCCGCGTGCATTATGTTTGCACCTTTACTCTGACAGTGACATTATTCTGCAAATAATAAAAATATATGCAAATTGAAATAAATGAAAATTTAGCAATTTTATGTCCAGCTCAGTCTTATCCAATTTCATTTTATAGGTAAATAAATAACTAAGTTTTGTTTATAAATTATTTTCTTTATTAATTTTCGTAAATAAATCGAAATTTAAAGTACCCATCCACAACTTTTGGTAAAAAACAAAATTCTATTTGATATAATTTAAATTATTTAAATTTTGATTTAATTAGAACCGGTTGGAAGTGTACCCCCAAAAGTTAATATCGCTGATGAAATATCAAATTCAAGGGGACGAATTTTGGATATGATTACCTTAAGTTGTCCTGCGCAAGCTTATCCTACACCTGCGTACAGGTAAACTGCTTTTTTTTTGTTTAGATTTGGTGTAGGCTATAACAATCTGAAACTGACTGAAAATGTGGCATTTTCTTTTATTCTTAATGAAATTTTCGATCAGATTTATTTTTTTGGTATTTAGTTTGAAATTTTCGAAGTAAATCCTCTTTGAGACTTCTAAAACTTTAAAAGTGTCAGTGTTACCTCTATTTCAAAAATAAAAACGGAACAAAACGTTTAGAATAAAAACTTTTGAGTATTTTATCCAATATTCAGGTTTAAGGACTAAAGTGTCATTTATATGTTCTTTAGAGAAAAACAAAAATAATGTGATAACAATCTTTTTTTTTTTGGAAAATTTCTATAGAACCAGTTGGAAGTGTTTCACCAAAAGTCGATATTAAGGATAAACTGAGTATTTCCACTGTTAAAATTGGCATTAAAACGAGTCTTCTATGTCCCGCTCAATCTTACCCAATGCCAGCATTTAGGTAATTTATTTTTCTAATAATTTTATTTCGTTATCTTTATTAACATCGAGCTTAAAATCTATTCTAACATTCAGGATAAAATTTAGGAATAAAAAATCATTAAAATTGTTGTTATTTGAATTTTTTTTTTTAATATTAGAAAAATATTTTTGAATAATTTTCAAGAACCTATTGGAAGCGTGGCACCAAAAGTGAATAAAAAAGATGAATACAATCATGAGAGTGCTCGAATTACAAAAGATATTTCATTGTTATGTCCGGCACAGTCTTATCCTGTACCTAGTTATAGGTATTAAAAGTTTCTAATTTCAGTATTGAATTATAATATGATAAAAATTTAGTTTCTTTTTTGTTTTTAAAGCTCTGACTGTATCCTTTTCTGAAAATTTAGTTATTTTTTTTTTAATGATTTAAGAGTAATGTATCCACGCTTGTAGACCGTGAATAAAAAGAATAGGCAAAAAATGACTTCTAAGCAAGGATTTTAATCATCAAAATCATATATTTATCTTTTTACATAGCCACAGCCAAGGATAACTTATTACGGTCAATGTGTAACAAAGTTTTTTCATTCTAACATTTAAAAATTCTTATGACCCGAATTTCGAATCTGTTTTTTGATAGCTGCCTTTACCTCATCGTCCGTGGTGTAATGATTTCCCTTGAGTAGAAGAAAAATAGTGAAACGTCAGAAGGAGCGAGCTCAAGGGAATAAGGAGGTTGTAAAATCGCTTTTGCAAAGGTTGTGCGTGAGGCGTTTGTATGTTTTAAGATTATGGCCGTCAGGCTGCTTTAAAACGACAAAATCGACATCGAAGGTGTTTTAGTGTCTATACCGAAAAAAATTTACCTTTTTACCTCGTTTAAGAAAATCATATGATTGACTTTGGGAGCAGCCCAAATCACAACCAGGAGATATTTATTTTACGGATTGCTATGTTTCAATTCTTTTCACTTAAAGAGAAAATGGTAGTTGATATTTACAGTCCAGTCTTTTCATGTGACTTTTACTTATACTTATTCATACTTCTAGGCCACTTTTAAAGTGCTAAAGGTAAAACTTTTAAGAATGCGATATTGTTGCTGAAAAATTTATTCAAATTAGGGAGCGTTAATTGGAGCTAGCTACAATATGACAAATGGTTTTACCTCAAATGTGTTTTTAAAGCATTTATTTCTAATTTACAGCTCGTAGTTAATGCAAGTGAAATTTATGCATGACCACTTGTAATGCTGGTTTTTGGTATACCACCTTGATCAAAAAGTTCTCGAAATTTATTAACAAAATAAACAATACCAGTTTATTGTTACAAATTGATATTGTCCCCTTCAAAGTATCCTCTCGTCGACTGTAACGAACTTATGCCAACGCTTGATCCAGTCCTCGAAATATTTTTTAAACTTGATGTTAGGTATCTCCATTGATTTTTCCATTATCTCCCCAAATAAGTTTAAATGTAATAAAAGCAAATAAATTCATTTTAACGATGGAATTCCCCAAATGAGTAAAAACTGTATCCAAAAATTTACATATAGGCTATAAATAAGCCTTTAACGACTCATAAATCTTTAAAAAATTGTCATTTAGAAAAGTAAAATGTTTATTTTAAAACTTGATGTGCGATCCTCTGCATCAGGATCTTCAAAATTTAATTTTTCAGGAAATACTAAACTCTTTAATGATTCCTAAAATTACTTTTTTGTTAATATAAATATATTTTTTAAAAATTTAATTCAGTTACCATGAATTTTATCCTTAGAAACAGTTTCAAATTAAAATTACTTTACAGTTAATTTTAAACTAGGATTTTTGTAGTTTGAATATACCTATATATATATTCGCCTTTAGTCAAAATTTTAATTTGATAAATTTTTCAAAAATTTCATCAAAAATATTAAAATTAAAACTTCTATCCAACAACAACATTCAGGACATATTTTTCTTTAAGTTTTATTTAAAATTATTTATTAAAATTTTTTTTTTTTTAATGATTCAATCATAGAGCCCGTTGGTAGTGTTAGTCCAAAATTTAATGCTAACGATGAATTAAACAAAGTCCGTTCTCGTATAAATCGTTATGTGACACTTTTATGCCCTGCGCAATCATATCCTATTCCAAGATTCAGGTGAGATCATTTATTAGCAATTGAAAAAATAATCTATGCTTTTTATTACTACTGCTTTTATTGTTCTTTCATTTTTTTTTTATTGCTCATTTATGAAAACTAAGAGCCTGTCGGTAGTGTTAAACCAAAATTAACATCTGGAGACAAAACTCGAAATATTGATGTTGAGCTAATGACAAATTTTACATTACTTTGCCCTGCACAATCTTATCCGGTTCCAGCTTTTAGGTAAGAGTTTTTGTTTTCTTTTCCTTTGGCTTTTCTGGAAAGCTTGTAAAAATTTTGTCATTCTTTGTTAATATTTTCCTGTTTCTTTTGTATTCGTTTATGCTGTTATAATCAATATTTTGCTTATTTTAAAACAATATTTGTTAAATGGGTGACAGAGTCGAAATTTAAGTACAACGGATATCAAATTATCTGAACTCTAACAACGTGATTTCCCAAATATCTATATCACGTTTAGGATAAAATAAGAATTCGATTAATATGAGAAAGAATATGATTCCACAAAAAAGAGTCACAGTCAATTTGCATTCACTTCAGTCCCATTTAGCTATGTTCATATACTCATTTCTGTGATTTTTCATTTTACACTATAAAATTTTTAACCAGCTTTACAAAAAAAAATATCTTTTTTGCCTACCCTTATCGAAACACCTGTCATACAATTTTAAGTTTAGGCTCACGTAACGTAGACAACAGGGTACAAATCCATTTAAAAAACTTTATTAAAAGTTTCAATATAATTTTTTTTTTTGTTATTATATTAAGAACCAATTAGCGGTACAAGTCCTCGAGTTGCATTAATACAAAAAAATGCTATGGAAATTTCTACAATTGGTATGACCCTATCAATGCTGTGTCCTGCTCAAGCATATCCAGTACCAAATTATCGGTAAGAAAATTAACCTCTATGCTTTACTAAAATCTTAATCCATCCCAGCATTCAAAAAGGACTTGTAATTTCAATATTTTCTTAAAAATTATTTTCATTTAAATTAAACTTGTAGAACCTGTAAGTGGAGCAGCACCTAAAGTTGTGTCCTTATCAAAATTTGATGTAAAAAGTATACCAGAAAGAGAAACAATATCAATATTATGTCCTGCACAAGGATATCCAGTTCCTTTTTTTAGGTTTGAAGTTAATCATAGTTTATTTTTTTTTTAAATATTTTAAAACCAAAATACTTAAGTTTAAATCCTTCCCAATTAAATTATTAAAAAATTTGAACAAACAATTTAAATTTATTTTGTTTTAATTGTTTTTCTCGTCGCGTCGTCTGGATTCCTTTATCTTTGTATAAAAAAATATGCTTGAATTTGTTCATTTATCAAAGGATCTGCCTTTTCGCTGCTGCCATAGAAGGTAGCATATATTTTCAAGAAACTTCAGGAGGGCGATGAGAGTACACATATTTCAGGTTAAAGAGATTGAAAGAGGACTCAATATATATTTGTACTAACTTCCTAACTTAAGGAAAATTAAATGTTAACTTTCAATATCCGTTTTGAACCTAGTAAAAAAGATTTAAGATTTATTTTACCTCACAAGCTTCGCCATAAGCATAAATGTTAAAGTTAGACCTCAAACTCTTTAACCTTTTTAGCAAAAAAACCAAAAATGCTCAAAGTAGACTCAAATATTTCGAATCTGATAACCATATGTATAGCAAATACGTCGTGTGAAATGTCGTCAAACTCTCTTTTTTAAGACTATTCCTTATCCATTAGAGGTATTTTATTCTCTAAAACAAGATGAGTATATCTAACCCAATTCCTTCAATTGAAGACAAACATACAAGACATTAATTCCTTTATCAAATTTTATGATTTAATCGAGGAGTACTCGGAAATAAGTGAACAATATTAAAAAAAGCTAAGGATAATTCATAAAAATTTAATGTATTTATTAATATGTATTATAAAATTATTTTTTTGTAAGGCTTGAGAATTTAAAAATATTTCTTTTTAATTATTCTCGAGGAATAATCGACGGAAAATTAAAGCCTAAATATTTAAGACACTTTTTGTTATTGGTGAAAAGCATATCTATACTTTCCGTTAATCCAAATGGATATTGAGGAAGGTTTTTCTTAATATTTTTGTCAGCCAGTTTATTGAAGCCTTAAGTACTGCTCCATAAATGTGCACGTGCATATGCTTCATTACGTGAGATAATTGGTTCCATTGCCTCCTAAACAGCAAATAGGCATGGAGAAATAGAGAAGGTAGACTTTAAAAAACGACACATGGTCGAGTCTACTAGTAACTATATAATTATAATTTAGGAATTAATAGTTTCCAAGGCTACAAGTAAATGATTTTGGTAAAACATTTCTAATGAGTGTTCCTTTTCATTGAAATTTTTAAGTTAAACTCGTAGTTGTTTCTTTATCCCAACATAGTAAAAGGCTAACAGGATTTCTTATATTTAGTTAATTAAAACTAATTTAATTTTATTTTTCTTGAAATAGAACCATTAGGAGCAAAAGCTCCAACACTATCATCGGATATAAAACGTTCCTGGATTGAACGACAGTCAGGTCAAATATTTTCAATTCTATGTCCAGCACAAGCGTATCCTGTCCCAGCTTTCAGGTTATTAAATTTTAAATAATATATTTATTGGTTTCTTTTTTTTATTGTTTTTATAAAAATTTTTAAAAAATTTTTCTGCTATATAGAACCTGTTGGAGCTAAAGCCCCTACTTTATCAACTGATACCAAATGGTCTGGTATTGAAAGATATTTTGGAAAAGATTTATCAATTTTGTGTCCTGCTCAAGCTTATCCTGTACCATTTTTCAGGTAATTTTTTACCAAAAGTGTTTTATTGCTGGAATTAGTTACTTGTTTGAGAAATCTAATGGAATTCATAGGCTTCCACGTGTTTAGTGTGATTTCTCACAAATAAAGATTTCCAGAAGAAGTCAAGCACATTGTTGAAGTTGACTTTATTCAGTTCTGCTACAAATAAGTTTTGTTTTTGTTATTTACAAACAAGCTTGATTCATGGTTGAGTAACTGTTTTAGTAGGATTTTTGTGATATTAAGGGTTCGGCTACTACTTGAAATTTTGATTGGACATTTTTGTAACACTAAAAGTAAAAATTTTTAAACTAACCATTTTTTTTGTATATTTTCCGCTTGACTCTTTAGCTATTTTGCCTATAATCAAATAAAACTGTAATAGTGGAAAATAGAAAACGCGATTGACACGTCTAGGATGAAAAATTAATTCAAAGATCACCTAAAAGTGCTTTAAACTTTTTGAAATTTTCATAAACTCTTTTCTTGATAGTCTTTGAACAAGTAGGAGAGGATTTAGTCGTGTTAATTGCACTCCCATAATGATAAAGAGAAGATGAGTAGTTATGCTTATCCATCTCATGTCTTACTCTACACATATCTGTGTCATCTTCTTTATGTGGAAAATATATTTGCAAAATATTTTCTTATGTTTGATAAGACATTTGGAAATTTCTAGAGACTTATGGTCTTGTCTGCCCACTCTGGCAAGTTTGCTTTTCTTGGATTAGAATCATTTTTTCTTCTGGACTAGTAGATTCAGAACATGATTTGGTATTCGAGTTCTTGGTGCAGTTATTAATGTAATAGTAGTGCCTCCTGTATAATAGTACCCGGAATTGATGAAAAGAACACATAAGCTTTAATTTCATCATTCAAATTAATTTTTTCTTCTTCAAAGTAGTCCCAGTTGTGTGCAATATAATAATGATGACTTCAAATCCATTCATCCATACGTTTTTTGAAGACCATAAAAGGTCTAGCCTTCAATTCAAGCTGCAAACTTTGTTTAATACTTCAATTGATTCACCACTGAATCAAATTTTTAGGAAGGACTCACATAATGGAAGATCAGTCAAATACAATGAGTGTTAGAATTTAGTACTAATGTCTTTTAAAGTACTTTTTTCAATGTTTTTTTTTGCAAAAAACTGGACTCTTGCTTATCCAATTTCGCAGCAATGTGTCTCGTACCGCAAACATTAGCTAAGCTCAATTAATTGCTACTTTATTAATCTTCGAGACAAATTTCAAACAAATAAACGTCAGTAAAAGACGTCTAAGTAAAGGAAAATTATCAACTTCTTCTCGATCCTCTTTAAATAATTTTTCCTGCTCGTATGCTTGTATGTCAGATATCAGCTTTTAAAAACAAGACCTTATTTAACTTTTTAAGGGACTCGGCATAAGAAATTTGGTTTGTAACACAAAATTTCAAGGAAAATCTTTGTTCTACTAAGCAATTTAGAGGAAAATTCGTATAGCATTTTCGAGATCGACAGGAATCCAATTCTTTAATTGTAATAGTTTTTTTAACACTATAAAAAATTTCTAACATGTTAATTTTATATAAAGAAATTAATATATTAACTTTTTTATTTGATTGATGGAAACTTTTCCTTTAGTTGATCGAAACTTTGATAACTTAAAATAAAATGTTAGTTCATTAAATTTCATTACTCTTTATATCTGTTCTAAGTTTACTAAAAGAGACGATATGAATTGCTAATTAGATCTACTAAATCGTTAAACGTCCAGACGGTGGTCTCTTGAATTTTTTTGTAATGAAAATCTAATTGAATTTTCGGTTTAAAATAAAGATTTCTCCCAATAGTTTTGAGAACGAATAAAATATCCTGAAAACTGAACTAAAGTCAGCTAATTTTTTTTTGTGTTTTTAATTCCTTAAACCACAAATCCTCTTCACACGTTTTGAATATTTTTGAAATTCATATTTTGCCAACAATTTTTATAGAAAAATGTTAAGTGTCAAAGTTACATTTTGTGCCTTATTAAAACTTCAGCTTCAAGAACTTCTTACAAACTAACTTTGCATTAATGAAAAATTTTTTCAGAGTTATTTTTACTCAGAGAAATGACAGTTCATATATAAACTAGTAAAAGAACGTGACATCAATTTTAATTTTCCATTTTAAGCCAGAAGTAGAAAATTTTTTTTGCAAAAATTTTTTTTACTAAAATCATTGATATTCACCGTCAACAACAATGAAGCAACTACTTTCAATTGGGCTCTGAACTTGGAAATATTTTGCCATCAAATGCTTGTATTAAATAATTCTTTTTGACTCTTTAAAGGCAAGGCATAGTCATTTAATCCTTCCATAGATCCCATAGTATTTTTATTGTTGTTTTTATAAACTTATTAACTCTCCAAAAAAGAGTCTTTTGGTACGTGATTCAAGCTAAGGTTTCGAAACTCTGTATTAAATATATTTTTATTAAATTAGTTCTTTTTTTCATAGAATATCTGTAGACGGTATCTTGTGTTTTAAAAGTAATATTTTCATTTGTACAAAATCGAAAAGCAGTTCAAGTCTACTTTTTATTTGGATGAAACTCAATTTTATTACAACAGAGACTCGAAAAATTTAATTTTTTAGTAATCATAATAATTCTAATTGGGGAAGATGGATTATTAGAAACTTTTGGTTATTTGAATAGAAAATCCTGCTTGATCTTTATAAAAATGCATAAAGCCATTTTTCATAAAATTATATTCCTGATACAACATATAGACCTGATATAGACATAAAAACACACACAAATTATCTCTTATTTTAAATTTTATCAGTACAGGAAATCTATTATTGTATTCCTTTCTGTTCGCCACGTGAAAAGAAAATCTTTGGTATCTTTCGACTTCTATTTTCTTTATTTAGAATGAAATCTTAAAAGAGGACCAAACAACAAACACCAGATATGACTTTTAAAACCATTTGCGATATTAAATATTCTCAGTAGCAGGAAAGGAAGTTTTAAAATTGGTTGTTAACCACTTTTATTTATTATATGAAGAGTGGAATTTCACTGCTCGTTTTTTTTTGACAGAGATTGTTAATACTCCTCCATAAAATCAATGTGATTATAAGACAAGTCAAGATCGAAGTCCTTCTAGAGCTTAAAAAACTTTCAGCGATTTCAAGTGCTTGTAATACTCTCTTTTTGTGATATACAGAAATCCAGTTATCATCGATAAATGTAAGTTCATGTATGCCATACACTGATTACTATTTAAATATAGAAGAATCCAGGATAGAACCCTGTCTCTCCGATGTGTACTTGTAAAATACTTTACTGATTCAATCTGGCTTATTTGAGACTCATTAAAGCTGTATGAAGGCTGTATTTGCACATTACATGTGCCATTTTTTATTCATTCACTTTAATTTTAATTTTCCTTATCTAATGTAGTATTTCAGCCGCTTTGTTTAGGATTCATCTGTTGACATAATAATGTTATCGTTAGCAAATATTCCAATAAAGGTATCTACTGCTATAGGTATTTCCGCAGTGTAAATAGTGCAAGGGTTCTCTAGAATACTTTAAGTTTTGTTTCATGAAACACAAAAAAAAAAGAAGCTTCTTCGTTTATAACCCTCATATAGGATTGATATGGGACTCTTGCAATTGACAATAATTCATGGGGTACGACCCTGTACATTTAAGAAATGTATCCTTTCGGGCAGACCTTATCAAATGCCTAGGATACATCCAAGAACGCAGCAAAACAACACGTATGATGAATCATTTTAAGGCGCACAACTAGTGTAACCATTTAAAAAAGGATGATTTTTGTGAATATTTTATTTAAAAAAAAAGTATTGCACCGAATACTTTAAAAATTTGCAGATATATTTCAAATTAAGGAAAACTACAAAAACAAAATCGAAATTTTCAAAATTTAACACTAGTTTCTCTATAAACTAGGATAATTTCTCTATACTCATTGAAAATTGTATTTTAATTAGAAACAATATTATTTTACTACTTATTTTCATAGGAGGAAATATAATATTTCCCCTTTCTCCCAAGGAGCCAAAAAAACTGCATAATCCTTAACAGATGAAGCAATAATTCATGACTCATTTAACATTTAATCCCTAAAAACCGAAGAAAATAAAATAAACAAACAAACAAATATATATTGTACATATATATAGCACATTATGGAAATTGCCAATATCAGAAATTTATCTTTAGTTAATTAAGTCGATATTTGTTTTCTACAAGACTACAAGAAAAAAATAAATAAAATTACACCCAAGCAAACGGTATAACAAAACGAGTTTACTCCTGCCTTTTTTCATGTTTTGTTTTTAACTGATGACTAAATTTAGCTAAATTTAGCCATCACAAGTAATGAATTTCTTCATTTCAAAGAAGTCGTCAAAATTCAGACAAAGAGTCACCACAACTTTTGCATGCCTTCCTAAGTTTTTTTAAAAATATTCCTCTTGTCTCAAAAGAACTGCATTAGTTAAATTTTCTCAAAATTTACTCATTTCCCTCCAAAAAAGAGAAAAAAACTATTGACACAAATTATAAAAAAAAAAACAAACTAAAACTGCTTTCAATTTCTAATCAACATCGACTTTCAACAATTATATTGAACAAATGCAACAAATACACACACTTCCAAATACACTTTATATATATATATCATTTGAATACAAAACACAAATAAAAGACTTTTCTCCTCCATTGAAACCTGTTGATTTTGATGTCACAACGCGCAAGGCCATGAATTCTCTTTATTCATCAGATCTCTTAAATGCAGTGTATGCAGTTTTTCTCTTATTTAAATTTTCTGATAAAAAAAACTATATAAGTGATACCAAAAATTGATGTAGGCCCTTTGGAATGCTGGAAATTTAACAGGGGTTGAGATAGATGCGATTACGTCATAGTGTCTGACAATCTTTTTTATTATTTGGTTTACACGTGGTCGCTTATATAGTTGAGCTTTTTTTCACTTTCAATTAATGACATTGCATATAGGAATTTGTTGTTGTTCATATCAATTTTATATTTACGTTTGCGCGTTCTATTTGTTACTTTCACTTTCCTATGTGTAAAAATTGTTTTTTTCTTTTTGACTGTTTCTAGTAAAACGATGTTCTATTTTTTGTTTTAGTTCTGAATTAATTTGCTAGTAAGTGAGTTTTTTTTAAATGACTCATTTTGTCAAATTATTTAACGAAATATTTTAAATTAAACGGTTTTAATGTTATGTATTAAATTGTTTATTTCTTATTTTAATTTTTAGGTTAATTTGTTTGAAATTCTATAATAGCTTTGGTTTGGGTAAACAGATATTTGTGACCAAAAAACCAAAAAAGAATTCTAATGTTTTAAAAATTTCAATTTTACGCAAGTACGCAAAAATTTAAATAAAATTTCATGCATAACTAATGTAATTATTTCCATGCTTTGTGGAAGATATTTTGTATAAATTTTAATCATGTGCCATAAACCGTGTATTTTGCATTAAATTTTAATCATTAACACGTTGAGGATGGTGGCGTGTTCCGCCGGTGGTACATACACATCGGCTCAAATTTTGTAGGTGAAAAAATTTCTTAATTTCTTGCTAAACAAAATTTTGTGCAAGACGTCATCAGATAAAGCGAAGTACGATTTTGCTCCCGCCGGATGAAGCGAAATAGAAAAAAATGTGTCGTCCTTAAAGTGTTAAGTAAATTTTTATGCTTTCTTCGTATTGTGGTATCTTATTACAATATAATCAGGCAGATATTCAGTGTGAAAAGAATTTATTGAATAAATTTTAAATAATAGAAAAAAAAAACCAAATAATTTACAGAACCTGTAGGAGCTAAAGCTCCAACATTTTCATCTGATTCTAAAGGAAGTATATTTGAACGAGTTGTAAATTCTAGTTTTGCTCTTCTTTGTCAAGCTCAAGCCTATCCGGTTCCCTTAATAAGGTGATTAAATATTTTTAACTTTTTAAGATACGTTTTTTTTTATATACTTTATCCTGTAATTCAGCAAAAAACAAAGAAAATTGTGAAATTAAGTTTTTAGTTTTTAACTGTTTTTTTCTTTCTTGTTTTGGTTAAAAAAAATTTTAGAGCCAGTTGGTACAAAACCTCCAAGTTTTCCTTCAGCTTCAAAAACGAGTAGTTTTATTGAATATCAAGGTTCAAATTTATCTTTACTTTGCCAGGCTCAGGCATTTCCTGTTCCAATTATCAGGTAACTTCTTCTTTAAGTTTTTAATGACTACTTTTTTATATTTTGGTACTGTGACTAAATTGTGGCTGATTGAATTTGGGAATGAAATTAAACTCTTTTGTGATCTATTTAAAGGATTCTGAATATAATTTTTTGTTTTTTATTTTTTTTAAATCAATGCATAACATCTTTAAAAAAATTGTGTCAAAATATGAGCATTTGAACGTCCTTTTCTCTAAAGCAAGGAGTGAGTGAGCAAAGCTTTAAAGTCTTTTCCTGAAAATTGTTAGCTCTAAGGGTATTTTGACTTCCAAGAAACATAGTAAATGTTGAAAAATTGAATAAAAGTCCCTTGTCATTACCTTAAAAAACATCTCCTTTAATAAATAAATTTTGATTTTTTGGTCTTGGATGATTTTGTTATGGGGACCACCCAAAATACTTTTTTTTCGAAGAGCCTCTAGACATTCGCTGCCGCTCGCTCACTTATTAATGTTTCAAAATCAAAATTTGGAAAAGTATTATTCAAATGTTGTGTTATCATATAAAATTTAATTAAATAAACTAGAACTGCCCTACTCCAACAAAAGGCTATACACATTTTTTGTTTGTTTTAAATATCCAGTGTACCTAAACAAAATTAATGCAAATATTTTAATCTTCCAGAACCAATTGGTTATAAAGCTCCAACATTTTCTACTGATTCAAATATATTTTCCTACTCTCGTGCTGTCAGTCAAAATTTTGCCTTATTGTGTCAAGCTCAAGCATATCCAGTTCCTTCTACAAGGTAATCAAAAACCAAAAAAAAAAAAATAATAAAACCCTATTCCAACTATTCTAGGTTTTTGTTTTCTTTAATTTAATACAAGAAAAATATATATAAAATAAAAAATGAATAAATTTCCTTGCATTAGAACCTGTTGGTGCAAAACCACCTACATTTTCAACAAACGCTAAGAGTAGCACTTATATTGAACGCAAGGGAAATAATTTTTCACTTCTTTGTCAAGCTCAAGCATTTCCAGTTCCATTAATCAGGTAAAAGCATAAATAAAACTTAAAATATTTGAAGAAAATTATTTAAATTATAAAAAATTTCGTATAATCTATCGAATCCGTGTTTTTTTACCTAAAAGATCAAACTATAAAATCAAAAATTGAAAAAAAATACGATGTAAAATTTGACATTTGTCTCTGGTTTTGAAATTTATTTACAGAACCAGTTGGAGCTAAGGCACCAACCTTTTCAAATGATTACAATAGTTTTTCCTTAAAACGAAATATTGGTCAAAATTTTGCACTTTTATGTCAAGCTCAAGCATTTCCCGTCCCATTTATCAGGTATGTAATTAAAAATTTAATCAATTTTTAAAAAATTTTTAGAACCCGTTGGAGCTAAAGCACCAACATTTTCTACCGATTTAACTTTATTGGCATTTAATCGTCGAAAAGGTGAAAGTTTTGGATTATTATGTCAAGCTCAAGCATACCCTGTCCCAATTATTAGGTAGGTTGGATGCATTGTAAACATTTTTTAAGCAATTTTGTTTTTTGGGTTTGTTTTCCTTTTAAACAAAATTACAGAACCACTTGGCGCTAAGGCACCTTCATTTCAAACTGATTCTATTGGAAGTGTTTTTCGTAAAAATGCTCAACAAAGTTTTTCTTTACTTTGTCAGGCTCAAGCTTATCCGGTTCCTTTTTTCAGGTAGGTGGTTGTTACAGATATATCACAAGTCTTATGGACATTTTTTTTGGTGTTTACTATTAGAAAAATGTGTAAATGTTGCACAAAAGTAATTATGATTTAAGTAAAGGACTAAAGGCTTCCAGCAGTTAAAATTCCCCTTTGTGTGACATGCAGAAACCAAACTGTCACTGAAAAAATAAATTCATGCATAGCATGCACTGATAGCAATTTAAATGCAGAACAGCTCAGGATAGCCGCTTATCCGTTCGTTCTATTCACGTGTAAAACTTTGTATATGCGTAGCACCGTTAATAAATAGTGTGGAATAAAACTTGACTTTTGTCATTCATCCACGTTTTTGGAGAAATTAACAGCAGGGCTGTGTTCTTTACAGAAGCATTTTCAAAACATTTTAAGCGACTTTATAAATCTAAATAACCTTTAGCACCTTTTATAATCCACGACTAAGAAGGATCCAATCTCCAATACAGTGTTTGGAAGCTCCAATTCAACTTTTGCAAAATATTTTTCCGAATATGTAAAAACTTGGATTTTTTGAGATTTTCTAATTTTCTTATGCAATTCTTATACTTAAGTTTTTTTTGTGGTTTATAAATTGTGAAAATCGAGATAAAGAAACGCATTAATTTTGATTGTAAATATTAATAAATAAAATCTGAAGCTGCTACTTGTCAATTGCTACAAAAATTAAATAAATTTAAAAAATATATTAAAATGAATTGAAAACGAAAACAAAAACCATAAATATTCCAGAACCGATTGGAGCTAGGGCACCATCGTTTTCTGGAGAATTTAAAAGTTATACACTACTAAAACAAATTGGAAAAAGTTTTGCACTTTTATGTCAAGCACAGGCGTACCCTGTACCTTCAGCAAGGTTCGTTTTTTTTTACTATCAATAATAATTCTAATTATCTGTTTTTTTTGTTCCTCTTTTCCTAATATTTTCTAACTATATAGAACCGATTGGATTTAAAGCACCAACATTTTCCAGTGATGCTAAAAGTAGTACATATGTTCGGGAAGCTGGACATAATTTTAATTTATTGTGTCAAGCACAAGCATATCCTGTGCCCTTAATGAGGTCTGTAAAATGATGAAATTTTTTTTTAAAACAACAAAAACAAAACCCTTGTCGTTAAGAATATTAAACATAAAATAGTTGTCTATTTATATCCCAACAAAAAGGCATTGGAAATTTTCAATTTATTTATTTTCTTAATTTTTCTGTAAATGCATAATTTCTACCAAACTTTTTAGAACCTGTTGGTAGTGTTGCACCAAAAATTTCTGGTGGTCGTCTACATGAGAAAACCGTTTTGAATCGTTCAACAATTTCTATTCTTTGTCTTGGACAATCATATCCAATTCCAGTCTTTAGGTAATTCAAATTTTTAATATTTTATTATAAAAACGCAACAGGGTAGCCAAATTTCAAAATTAAAATTATTATTTTCCTGTATGAGAGAATTTAAGTAGAAAACATTTTTGTTTTTTGGATAAATTTTAGAACCTATTGGACATGTTAAACCACGAGTTATTAGTAAGAGTATCGATATTAAAGAGATCTATGCTGGCAAAACTTTTGTTGGTATTTGTTCAGGTCAATCATATCCTGTTCCTGTATACAGGGTAGTTTTTTGGTTAAATTTTTTGCGTATGCATAGGATATCAATTATGGAATTGGATTTGTTGGATTGAAATTCGAATATGAAGTATTAGATATAATTAAATTCAGGAATTTGGATTTACCTAAATGCTTAGGACTGCCAGGCTCACAAAATTGACGTGATTTTGATTTTTTTTAAATTGGGATGTTTTAGCCTTAAAAAAATCCAAAAAATTTTTGGTTCGTTTAACTGAAATCATTGTTTTTTTTTGTTTTTGAATTTTCAGGTTTGCTAGTGTAAATTTCACGAC
Source organism: Acrocera orbiculus (assembly GCA_947359355.1). Taxonomy (NCBI): domain Eukaryota; kingdom Metazoa; phylum Arthropoda; class Insecta; order Diptera; family Acroceridae; genus Acrocera; species Acrocera orbiculus. The sequence goes on from OX375758.1 coordinate 9,543,319, forward strand.
TTTTTAGACTAAAAAGGATTTTAAAGAAAACCCTAAATTTTTCATTCTAAAAATATAAAATCTGCTAGAATGAACTCGGTTCCCCAATTCAAATTATTGGGCTAATTGGTTTAAAAATGAAGAATTATGAGAAATTCTTTGCAATTTTTAGAATATTTGTTCTAGTATTAATTTTGAAAGATTAGAACTCCTTTGAGTGAAATTGACCTGGCACATACGAAGCTGGCTATTTAAATAAATATACGTGAAAAGCTATAGATGCAGTCTCGAAATATTCTAAATAAGAAATTTAAGAAAGTAAGTTTGATAAGTTTTATGAGGTATCTGCGCTTTTGTGCGTTCGCAGATTATTTTAAAAATGTCTACTTAGGGTGCTTAAAAATAAAACTGTTTTATTTAATTGATTAATAATAGAACTTGCTTGGACTTACAAATATCCTTAAAAACTACATACAACAAGTAATATAAAAAGAAATTTTTTAAAATATATTCCTACTTGAGATTGTTTTTCTTTTTTCTGAATTCAGAATTCTTAATTCGTTGAATTCAGTTTTTTGAAGTTTTTCTCTCATATAAAACTAAAAATTAGGTTATTAAATATAATTAATGAATTAATATTTGACATCAATTGTCATGCACTCCCAACTCAACAAAATTTATTTGAACTTGATTGGATGAATAGAAAAGATTTTATTGACAATTGAAGTTTTTTGAGCAAGCATGGTAAGTACCATGCATTTCCGTTGATTTGATTGGAGTCCGTTGTAACTCTAGTTTTGCTGCAAGTTGGAATTCAATTTGATTGTTATCGTGGGAAGAAATATAATTTAGTTAAATATAAGTTTAGGGAAAGGATATGTAGTGCTTAACTTGTGTTTTAAGAAGTTTGCAAAGAAACCAGAATATTTGTTCGAAAGTGGATGAACCTTTCAAATGATACATAAACTGCTTACTTCCACTCTAACGCGGAACGTAAAGTAAGCAGCTTTTCCATTTGGCTGATGCCCTAAACTTGACTCATTATAAAATAAAGATTCCAAAACCGACCCAAGTCGGCTTAGAAAATGCTCTGTCAATGAGTTTTTTTTACATATTTTTATGCAAAATTTTTACAGAATGTTATTGAAAAATTATTCATTAATTTCCAAAATATTTCAATATATTTACTTTACCATTATTTCTGCAAAAAATTCATAGTAAAAATGTTGTTTTTCCACCCTTATCCCCTTAACCCGCTTTAATCCCTTTAACTTTAACTTTTTTTCGTATAAACAAACTTACAAATATTCAAGTTAATCGCAACTTTTCTCAATTGTATCAAATCTATAGACACTTATCAAGGGAATATTTTAAGTTGATAAGTCGTATAATCAAAAGTTGCTTGAAATCGTTGCCATTAATGTCACCCCCATATTCGGTTCGGGAGTTTAAGCTTAGATCAAAGGTTACGATTTTTTTCTGACCTCATAATTTCACTATTCCGATTTGATTACAAGAAGTTTAAATTAAAACTGTTTTCAATTTCCCCTTCAGTTAAAGTTTGAGGTATTTACTTTAAATAGTATCGAAATCATAACTGATTCCTAGAAGTAATCCTCATTGATAAAAGGAGGTAGCGATAATTAAAAACAAAACTCCCTGAAACTTAAGTATAAAACGAGAAAATACCATGTAAAAATTATTGTTACTTATTTTCCACATTTAATACTCCTGACCTTGATATCTTCGCTTATCTCTGTTTTTAGTTTTCCTTAATTGCCAAATTTTTTACATAAACAAAGACTAATATTAATTAATATATTCACAGATGGTATAAATTTATTGATGGAACAACACGAAAACAAGCAGTAGTATTAAATGAACGTGTCAAACAAGTATCAGGAACTTTAATAATTAAGGATGCAATTGTTGAAGATTCTGGAAAATATCTTTGTGTTGTTAATAATTCAGTTGGTGGTGAAAGTGTTGAAACAGTTTTAACAGTGACTGCACCACTTTCAGCTAAAATCGATCCTCCAACACAAACAATTGATTTTGGCCGTCCAGCAATATTTACATGCCATTATACGGGTAATCCAATTAAAACAATAACATGGTTAAAAGATTGTAAACCAATTGGTCATAATGATCCAATATTAAAAATTGAATCTGTTAAAAAAGAAGATAAAGGAATGTATCAATGTTTTATTAGAAATGATCAAGAAAGTGCAGAAGCTAGTGCTGAATTAAAATTAGGTGGGAGATTTGATCCACCGGTTATACGACAAGCATTTACTGAAGAAACACTCAAACCAGGACCAGGTGTATTTTTAAAATGTTTAGCTGGTGGTAATCCAACACCTGAAATATCATGGGAACTTGATGGTAAAAAGATAGCAAATAATGATCGTTATCAGGTTGGACAATATGTAACTGTTAATGGTGATGTTGTTTCATATCTAAATATAACATCGGTACATGAAAATGATGGAGGTCTATATAAATGTATTGCTAGTAGCAAAGTTGGTACTGCAGAACATTCTGCTAAACTTAATGTCTATGGTCTTCCTTATATTCGTCCTATGGAAAAAAAAGCTATTGTTGCTGGTGAAACATTATTTGTAACATGTCCAGTTGCTGGATATCCTATTGAATCTATTGTATGGGAAAGGGGTTTGTATAGTTTTTTTAGTTTTTGTCAATTTTTGGTAATATATTATACATAATTATAGATAATCGTGCATTACCAATTAACCGTAAGCAAAAAGTTTTTCCAAATGGAACACTTATTATTGAAAATGTTGAAAGAAATTCTGATCAAGCTACCTACACATGTGTTGCTAAAAATGCTGAAGGATATAGTGCACGTGGTGCTCTTGAAGTTCAAGTTATGGGTATGTACTTTTTTTTTTTTTTTAATTTTTCTGAAAATCAGTGATAAGATATTAAAAGTGCTTTGAATGACATCGACTGAACCAAAATAGAAAATTTTTGAGCTCTAAAAAGGAAGATCTATTTCGTTTTATTTATAGTTATTAAATAATTTTTAAATGCCTTGAACAAGCAAACAATTTTTAGTATTTTGAAACTTATATTAAATATTAGATATATTGTCTTGACAAACTTCCTTAAAATAGGCGAGAAATATATGCAAGAATTTATAGCGCTCTCCTTTAAGGAGTTATACGCAGTCACGAATTTAGCAAAAAACGCTTTTTTTAAATGTACTTTAAGTAATGCTTCAAACTATATACACTCATCCCTCGATTTAAACGGTAGATTCGTTCTTGGAAAAATCGTACAAAACAAAACCATGTAAAATGAGACATAGAATTCATACAAAGTAGACGAATATGTTCAATTAATCTGAAAATCCTGTAAATCGATCTTAAGATAAGTCGAAGATGTGTTTATTATAATCGTGTAAAATGAAATAAGTGATGGAGAACAAAACGTGGATTGATTCGTTCAACTTACTTTAAAAAAGTAAACATTAATTAGCAATACAATCCTTTCAAACAATAAGAAATGTAAATAAAATTAACAATATTCTGTAAAAACACTGTACTGTTTCTTCTACTTTACCCAGAATGCCACAACCTTAATATATTTGTTTTGAAAAGGATGCATTTGGTAACTTTAAACGGAATTGTGTTATTTGAGTACCGTGCAAATCGAGGGACTGGAGTATAGACTAACTTTTTGACCAATTTGACTCACATTTTCAAAGTGATAAGAATATTCATAAAGAAGCCAAGAAAGCCCAATTCCTTGAGTCTGTGTAACTCAATAATGGCTGAAATGATCAGTTTAAAATTTAAACACAATTTTTTTGAATTAAATTTTTTAAGAAACCAATCGAAGGAAGTTGACATTTTATAAACAAGTCGCTATTTCTACAAAATTCAATATTTTGCTTTATTGCTTGAATTAATTTCTAAATAATTTTTGTAAATCAATCATTGGATCATAGATTTACAAATTTAACAGACATTTCCTATTTTATGAAGAATTTAAGGTCATAAATTTTTTAACTAGTCACCATTTTGTCTAAGTTTAATATTTAATTCTTAGGCTAGTTTTTAAATAATTTCATAACTTAAGGAAATCTTTCACGAGATATTATATAAATACTGTAAAATATATTTTTTCAAGAAGATTCCGGACATCATCCACAGTGACCTTAAAAATGCCTATTTAAAAAACAAAAATGGAAGAAAATATTATTAAAAATTTTCAGTTAATAATATAAAATTCTTCTGTAAAAGAAAATATTGAAAATATGCGTTTTCCTGACTGCGTATAACATCTTAACCCTTAACGGTCCAATGGCGCCATATAGGCGACATGACAATTTTACTTACTGGGTCCAATGGCGCAATATAGGCGACATGACAATTTTACCTACTGGGTCCAATGGCGCAATATAGGCGACATGACAATTTTACCTACTGGGTCCAATGGCGCCATATACGCGCCAAAAACCATTTCATTATTTTTATTACTATTATTGTTGCTACTGTTTTTCGTACATGCACTTTTGTGTTATTCGAATCCAAATTCAGTCTTGTTTTGATTTTTAAGGAGAGCGTAGACATTTTACAGAATTTAGTTTATTATATTTGATTTTGTTTGAAATCATAAAATATGGCATAAAATTATGGTGTCGATCGGGCAGATCACTATGTGTCCAACTACTGTTTCTTAAGGATATCCCTTAAATGGTGGCGAAAACTCTTTTTCTGAGGCCTTGAAGTATGTGCTACAAATTCCTACATTCTATATAAATCCGTTCAGGAAGAAAAGAACGAAAAAGCACTTTCACATTACGAGTTTATCAAAGAATTGGTTGATCAGTTAGTAGATGACTTTCATATGTTGCAAACACCTCGAGGACGCGCTAATACTGAACAAGATTTGCAGCGATTAGATGGTAAGCTCCACATCATTCGCAGTAGAACTAAAAGGGACTGCATAGTATGCTCGAATCGAAAGGTTTCAGGGGAAAGACGAGAAACAAAATTTTATTGCAACACTTGCACCGAAAAACCCGGAATTCATGTTGGAGAGTGCTTCGAAAAGTACCATACTCTCAAAAAATATAAAATTTAAATAATATTGTTAGTATTATTATCCTCTATATATATTAATAAACTTTCCCTAAAATAAAAATATTTCTTTGATTTAAAAACGTTTTACAGCTTCTCATCTATGAAAAATAGCTGGACCTGGTGGGAGGTAAACTTGAAATACTTCCGAACCGCTAAGGAGTTTTAATAAATTTTCACTAAAATATTAATATTTCTTTTTGATTTACTTGATTTACTTGATTTAGAAATATTTTACAACTTCTTTTGTATGAAAAATAGCTGGACCTGGTAGGAAGTAAACTTGAAATACTTTCGGACCGTTAAGGGTTAAAATATCAGGAATTTTTTTGACATAAATTTAATAAAATTGTTAATATATTATAAAAAAGCATAGTCCAAGGCTTAATACAAAACAGGCTCATTTAATAATTGCATAATATCAGGAGTATATTAATCGTTTTTTTCACTAATGGTTAAAATTATTAGAATTCAATTTTTATAGAAAATTAAAAAGCAAAAGATGGATTCAAAAGTGAATTTATTAAGTGTAAGTGATTCCGTTCAAGTTAAAATGATTTTTATTGACAGAAATCTTAATTTATAGCTTTTAATGAATTTTTTTTAGAAGTTCTACCAGACATTTTATTGAAATGAACATTTTTTGGTGACTTTAATAAAGATTTTTGTTATATTTGACGGACTAAATTATAGTTAAAGCTTTTTAAATTTTAGTCTTACTTGTTACATATTATTTTTGTGAAAATCATAAATTTGAACTTATTTTTGGTATACAATTAAATTTAATTAATTCAATGAAAAAAAAGAAGTGACAGCCTAATAAGAAGTACGAAAATAGTCCACAAGCACTTTAATATCTATCACTAAAAAATATATTTAATTTTTTTTTTCAGCTATTAGGAAATATTTTATATGTAAATATATTTAAAAGAATTTCAATACAATAACATCGTTGGTTGCCAGGATTCCGAGATCCTGTTCTTTTAGTTTATTTTAAAAACTTAAAAAACACAAAAATATTTATATAACCAATATAAAGAGTTCTATCTAATGTTACTTAGTACCACCCCAAATTGTACCTTTTGATTTTGGTGAGGAAACAATCAACATGTATGACATGGTTTCTGCTACATGTACAGTAAATAAAGGGGATATACCAATTGAATTATATTGGACAACAGCTCCATCACCAGAAAGTGGTAGAAAACTATCAACAAATGATGGTATTTTAATAACACAACCAACTCAACGTTTGAGTACACTTAGTATTGAATCAGTTCAGGCACGACATCGTGCTAATTATACATGTATAGCTAGAAATTCAGCTGGAACTGCTATGTATTCAGCAGAATTATTAATTAAGGGTAGATGAATATGCTCTTAAATACTTGTTTTTGAAAGGTTTTTTCTTTCTTTTTCTTTTTTTTTATTTTATTTAATTTCCAATATTTTATTTTTCTCCTTATTTCCTTTTATATAGTTTTACCACAAATTGTCCATTTTGATTTTGGTGAAGAGGATATTAATGAGCTGGATATGGTATCTGCTTATTGTACTGTAAATAAAGGAGATCTACCAATTAATATTAGTTGGATACGTAATGATAGAAAAGTTTATACAAATGATGGTATAGTTATAAGTAGAACTAGTCAAAGGATAAGTGTACTTAGTATTGAATCTGTACGTGCTAGACATGCTGGAAATTATTCATGTATTGCACAAAATTCAGCAGGAATTGCTCAATATTCAGCTATGTTAGCTGTTAATGGTGATTAGAATTTTTAATATTTGTAGTTCTAGGTTTTATTATTGTGTTTGATCCTTGAACCTTTCCGGCCCATATTAATTTTTATTTACAGTTTTTTTTTTTTAAATTTGTTAAAGAAATAAAAATTTATGAGTTATTAACTACAAATAAAATGTTAATCTATTGTCCTGAAGGACTTGGTCATCCTAAGATAACAAAGAAACTCTCTTAGTATCTCTATAAACAAATAAAACAATCTAAATTTTTTAAATAAATTGTGGCATGATCACTTGTGCTGAAAGGCTTTGTGGTAGCAGTGCCAACCCTGTCGTGGTTACAAGGCTCTCAGTCCTTTTATTGAGTTTCCTGACTTGTAAACACGCAACATGTCGATTGATAATGGCTAAAAGTCCTAGTTCTGCATGCACATTTCGCAAATATTAGTGAACATAATTTAATAAATAAACGTGATTTGAAAACACAACTTTCTGATAGAATAATATACATATCCTTAATGGAATCCCTGAATCTGGATTTCAGCTATTAAAAAAACTTCAAATATTGCCCACGAAATATTGGGTTGAAATTTAAGCTCAAAAAATATTAGCTCTGATCTGTAAGATACTTAAAAATTGAAAATTTTAAAGCCCGTGTCTTGACAAGATTTAGTTCATTTAGATTGTGTTTGAGGCTCACTATAGAACAAACTGACGACTTTTCATGGAGAAAGATTACTTTAAATTTCTTGATATTCATTCCATGTAATCAAAAAGAAAATGAGAAGGTTCTTCCTAAAATTTTTGATAAATATCTACACATGTTTGTTTTTGGCTTTCATTCCAACCAAAGACAATTGTTGAAAAGTTTAATAATGTAGGAAGTGTTACAAGGATTACGATTCCAGCTTAGGGTGGGTCTACACAGGCCAACTCACAGCGATTCTGTGAGTTTTCTGCTATGAGTTATTTGCTTCGTACTGCAATTTTATTCTGTACTTGAGGAAGTCTTCCATTTGAACCATGACTTAGCATTTACATTCTTGGCTTAAGGGAGTATTCTCGTTTAGGGGCCCGAATTTTAAGTGTTTTTTTGGACGCCATAAAAAAAGAACAGTAAATATTTTTAGTATTCATTTTTTTTACTTGTTATTTTTGATATTTTAATATTAATATTAATAATATTAGGAAAAAAATCAAAATTGAAAAAACTGCAGGACGACAATGTATGGGGTCACGAAAAAATGGCGTGTTTTGGTATGTAGGATTTCAGCCTTCCAGTGATCTGACAGAAAAATTCTTAATAACTCTTTAATAAGAAAAATGTAGTTACAGGCACTACGAGGTGCTTTATTTTTAAACTGTATTCTAATTATTTGAATATTTTTTCTTCTTTAATGCCTTAAAAATTTAAAAATATTTTACTAGAAAAATTCATATTTCTTTCTTTGCCTTTAAATATATTTTCTGTCGATCATCACTTTCATTTTCATATCGATTCCCAGAGTAATAAATGCAAATTCAAATTTTTTTTCAAAAATTCAAGCCCTACCATCAAATTTATCCTTTTAACCTTGGTAAACCACTTGATAAAAAAAGTTATTTGATAAAATTTAATCGTGCTATCACCAAAGGTTGGGAGATCACCTTGATATTTATTTGAAGCAGCAATAATAATAATATTATAAGATCAAATGAAAGTATCCTTATAGCTAAGAAAGATAAAAGGATCAAAATGTTAATTATTGATTTATTAAAATCACATTCAGGATTTTATGCATGTTTTGTAATTAATTTAGCACGATATTCAGCTCCACTTCATATTAATTGTATTTAAATAAAATAATTTTATATTTTGTGTTCTATTTTCCGTTTCTGGTTTTAATTATTTTAGTTCCTCCACAATTACTTCCATTTAGTTTTGGTGATGATCCTTTGAACACAGATGATATATGTAGCAATTGTTTATTGTATGGTACTTATAGGTGATCTACCATTGAAATAAATTGTCGACATCTTTTAGAATCAGTCAGCTAAACAACTGAATCGGTTAAATCAAATAATCAAGCATTATTTAAATGTACTTATTGCAAAAAATTTAGCTGGTTTTTTTTTTTATAACTCAGAATTAAGAATTAATGGTAAAATATATTTCTTTTATGGTTTTTAGTATTTTGTTGTTTTATTTTGATAAATGTTAGTCCAAAAAGAAATTTATTTATATTTTATTCCAATAGTACCTCCTCAGATAATGCCATTTAATTTTGGTGAAGAATCTTTTAATACGGGTGATAGTACTGGTGTTCAATGTATTATTGTCAAAGGTGATCTACCAATTAATATTACATGGACATTAAATTCACAACCAATAATAAATGGTGAAAATGGTATGAATGTTATGAAATTATCAGCAAAAACTAGTGTATTTAGTATAGTATCAGTGGATGAAGAACATCGTGGTATAGTTAAGTGTATTGCTGAAAATTCAGCTGGAATTGCTGAATATATATCACAGCTTAAAGTTAATGGTGTGCATTTTTTTATGTCTTTCTCTCAAAAATTATATTTAATTATATAAATTTTTTTATAAATAATATTTATTTAGCTTTTTTTTTTCATTTTTCTTAAATTTCAAATCCAAGTTCCACCACAAATAATGCCATTTAATTTTGGTGAAAATGCATTTAATCCTGGCGATGGTATCGCTGTAAATTGTATGCTTGTTAAAGGTGATCTTCCCGTTAATATTATATGGGCATTTAATACTGAACCAATTATAAGTGGAGATAATGGTATTAATATAATTAAAATGTCACAACGTCTTAGTTCATTAAGTATTGAATCAATAAATAGTTTACATCGTGGAATTTATCGTTGTATAGCATCAAATGATGCTGGATCAGCTGAATATACATCTGAACTCATTGTTAATGGTATTTTTCCAAAATAACCAAGAAAAACAAAAATTTTTTGCATGCTGTGTAGTATACACAAAATATTTAAAAAATTTTTCTTTTGAAACCATTAATTTAAAAATAAATCTGTATTTTTGTTTTATCCAAAATATCAGTCCCACCAATGATTACTCCTTTTACATTTGGTAATGAGCCAGCTAATATGGATGATATGACTGGAATTCAATGTATGGTAACTAAAGGTGATCTACCATTAGAAATACGTTGGACTTTAAATTCTAGTCCAATTGTTAATGGTGAAGATGGTTTTACACTTGTTAAACTTAATCCAAGAACAGTTACACTTAATATTGATTTATTAACTGCAAGACATCGAGGAATTTATAAATGTATTGCAATCAATAAAGCTGGAATTATGGAGTATTCTTCTGAATTACATATTAATGGTTTGTCAATTTGAGCTAGTTTTGAAATTTTTTTTTTTTGCTATTTTGAATAATTTGAAAGTTAGATTTTCGGTTTAGTTATTTAAATATTTCATATTCCATCTAAAATTTCCTTCCTTAAACTACTTGAAAATTACTTGACTAAAATAATTAAATTCTTTAGATTTGAATCTAAAGAAAAAAATTATTTTTTTAATAATTAACTAACATCTTGAAGAAAAAGCTGTAAAAAAACTTTATTCTTGATATTATTTACAGACGATTTCACAGTGTTCAGTTAACTTGTTGGTTAGTTAGCAATAAAAAATATGATTTAGGCTTAATTCTAGCAAGCTTGCCATTCAGATTTCATCCGATAAAACGTGTCCTAAAAATAATTGATTAACTAGATTTCAAGTTAACTAAGAACTGTGAAACTAACCGTCAGAGTTTAAAAATTTAGACAGTTCTTGCCTTTACAGTTGGCATTGAGAAAAGAACAGTTAAATAGATCTCCAGGAGATTATGGAAATGTAGTTAAAAATTAGTATTAATTTTGTTACTTTAGAAGTTTTCTTTGATCTGAAGTTTCCAATATTCTTGCACAGAATTCTGGATCAAACTTGTTCAGGTTATAGAAGCTTCATAGCTCTACTTTTTCTACTTTTCAATTAGCCAATGTTACAGTTAGGACGACTGTGGACCAATATCTCAAAAGTGTGTTCCGTTATTAAGAGCATTAGTATATCAAATTTTAGATCTAAAATGGCATGGACCTGTTACAAGAAACTCCAATGATTATCACAAATGAAAAGGAAATAATATTAAAGTAAACCTTTTGGTATAAGGTTATCGAAGGTAAAAGGAGAGCTAAAATAGACTCTAGCAAATGCTTGGTCTAGGTAGACCAGAATATAAATGATTTGTCAAAGAACTTGAATAGTTAATTATGGAATGACTCAGTTGGCTGGGTATAATCAAAGCCAATCTTCAATTATTATAATATTGAGAATCTTGGCTAGTATTTTAGGAAATTGGATAGATGTTGTTCATCACGGTGCCCATTACTTTTAACTAGTATCTCTACAAAATAGAAAAGTCAATGACTTTGAGGTGCAAATTCTTCCATGACGTGATAGAGATGCCTATCCATATGCTTTTTGACTTGTGTGAAATTAATGGTGAAAAGAGTAAAACACTGGCTCTTCCACCAAGTGTCACAAGTTGAGGGAAATGAAATTAACTGCATTGAAGATGAAGAATATAATTAACTTGTATCCCATACATTTCTAATCGGCTTTCTTATTGCTAAATTAATTGATCTTTTGCAATAGATGTTTAAATAATAATGTTTTCAGTTTAGTCTCAAATTAAGATGAAATTTTAGATGTTTGACAGTATCTGCTTGGAAACTTCACATCCCATAGTGGTAATCTAACTGCAGGTTACTACTCTTTCTTTTTCGTGGTGCGTCTACACTTAAGACACCTAAAATGTAAAATTCGTTAATCCATGATCCAAAATAAAAATTTTCAGAAATTAATTCAATTTGAAGTGTATAGAATCAGGAAGAATCATTTTTATGAATACAGTATTTTTTTTTGTATACGAATTTTGCTGGAACGTATCTATCGTACAAAAATAGAATTAGGTGTATATGACGTAATTCCATATTTTGAGTAGAGTTGTCACTTTTTTTGAAAATTCAGAAAAATTTAATTATGTGGTTTTAGTTTTCTGGTATCTTAATATTTTATATTTAAATGTCATTCCATTGAAATTTTTTTATTACAGAATCAAAGCTTAAGTCTTTCGAGAGGTCTTGCATATCACAATTTTAAGGGTTTTAAGGCTGATGCTGTCATTGATAGAAACCATGTCATTTTTTTTTGTTATTGTTACTCATCAAAAACTATGAAAAAAGTGTTCAATTAAAAAAATGTTTTTTCTCATTTTAATTAAAAGTTTTACCATACATCAATCCATTTGCATTCGATGGTGAAGCAAATTCAGGTGATAGTATTCAATTAATGTGTCACGTTTCAAAAGGAGATCTACCAATTTCAATTAAATGGATGTTTCGTGATATATCAATAACATCAGCTATTGGTGCTATATTTACAAAATTGGGTGAACGTACAAGTGTTCTCTCGATAACATCTGTTTCAGCTGGAAATAGTGGCAAATATACATGTATAGCTTCTAATATAGCTGGAAAATCAAATTATTCTGCTGAACTTTATGTGAATGGTATTTAAGTTGTTTTTTTTTGTTTAAGTTGTTTTCAGCAATTAATATTTTTTTAATGAAAATATTTCTCTTAAATTCTATTCTTTTGTTTAATTTTGATTTTAGTACCTCCACAAATTATGCCATTTTCATTTGGTGATGAACCCTCTAACTATGATGATAGTACAGCAGTTCAATGTATGATAAATAAAGGAGATTTACCTTTAGAAATTATATGGTCATTAAATAATAAATCAATTGATACTATTGATGGGATTCGAATTGTTAAAATGTCTAAAAAATTAAGTTCACTTAGTATTGAATTAATTCGATATCAACATCGTGGAATATATAAATGTATTGCTAAAAATCAGGCAGGAATTGCTGAAGAATTTGCTGAATTAGTTGTTAATGGTACCTAGTTTAAGGCTAAATAGTTTTTTATTATTCTTGTTATGTTTTATTTTTAATATCCAATCCAAGACCTTTAGAAATAATAGTGTTATTTTTGGGGATCAAGATTTTATTGCAAAGTTTGTGCAAATTGTTCAGCCATTAAAGGTAATGTTTTGCCAAAATTGCTTTTTCTTGTGGGGGTTTTAACAACATCCTTTATCGGATATTTTTACTACATTTTTAACATAATTAAATATAAATTTGCCAACATAAACTCGAAGGATAATTATAGAATTATTGAATCATGTACTCAAGATGGCTTAGTATTGGATGAAAAAATACTACAATCTTGAGCCTTTTTTGTTAAATTTTAATCTATACATCAGCTTAATTTCTTTTTCGATTAATACACTAATTCCAACGATTCCTTTGGAGCACTTTTTTCATATTTGCCAGCGTACAGTTGTCGTTGGAAATCTAATCTGGTAAAACATTCACTTTTAAGACAACTTGGCGTGTTTTTTTTAGTCTAAGCTGCCTTTAACGATTCTATTGAAATAAAAAGGCTTTGTTTTTGCTATCATGACCATTTATAATAAACCTTTCAGGAAAATCTGGATTGTCATTGAAACCCTTAAACAGTTCTTGAGTGATTCTCGTTGTAGAAATTTAGTAATTGTGGAACTAATTGCACTTTAAGAGGTTTCATGAATGATTTTTGCCAAATGTTATAACAATATCCGCATCTTCAATGATTTCCTAGTATAGTTGGTGTAAATTACACGTGGTATAGCTATAATTCGCAAATGTCGAGCTATACTTAATAAAATCGCACATCATGTCTTCTTATTTGTTTTTAAAGAAGTGTGTAATAAAAAATTTAGTCGTCCATGCTAACCACTTTAAATATAAATGAAATTTAAATTGGTGAAAAATTTTGCTGAACCATTTTGATAAAATGACGCAAAACTAGCGCCAATCTAATAGATTCTCCGAAATTTTCAAAAATTCACGAAAGGGATTTTACCTCTCTGCTCTAAGGGAGTTTGTATCACTTTTAAGCATTTTTATTGCTGCTGAGAGTGGACTCCACGCTAAATGTCAAATATCTATGCCAAAAATGCATTTAATGCTTTATTCTCTACATAAAGCTTATAACAGATCTCTTGATCTTATTTTTTTATTATCAGAAAACTCCCAAACATACCAAAAATACGTCAAAATTTTGTATCGATTGTTCGGTGAAAAAACAAACTAAAAACGCAAAAATGGATATTTTTGCTTAAAACCAATTGGAATCACTAACGTTCTTGTGTTTATGACAATTACTTAAGGCTTAAACACAATTCACGCTGTTGTGAAGCGGAAACACTGACAACAACGAAAAATACGTATAAGCAAATAGAAGCTGACACTAATAGCTTTGTTTTTGTAGTTTTGAAACTTTTCTAATAGACTAATTTTTTTGCAACGATCATTGTTTGTTTTTTTGTTGCTCAAATATGTATTACAATCATTTATAATTTCAATAGTCCTACCGCATATTCATCCCTTCAGTTTTGATGAAGAAGCAAATTCAGGTGATAGTGTTCAATTAACATGTCATGTCTCAAAGGGTGATCTACCATTACGAATACGTTGGCATCATAATGGGATACCAATATTTTCACATTTAGGAATAATTGCTAATAAAATTGGTGATAGAATTAGTTTGTTAACAATTAATTTTGTTAAAGCTGAAAATAGTGGAAATTATAGCTGCCTTGCATCAAATGAAGCTGGCAATTCAAGTTATTCAACTGAATTATTTGTCAATGGTATTTATTTTAAGTTTTTTTTAAAATAAATTTCAAATTACATATTTTTGTTTTTAATATTAAATCTCTTAAATCCTGTTGTGTTTTTTTGTTTTGTTTTTGATGTCCTAATCCTTTTTGGCTATTGCACAAGTCTTTTTTTTTCTTCGAATTTCGATAATTGCAATTATAACAATTTTGAAGAATGTGATTTATTTCTCTTTTAGAGGCATAACCATTTCTACATATAGCAACGGTTTAAGTCAAGAAAAATTATATAAAAATAAAATGTATCTTGGGTTAATATATATATATAAATTTAAGTTATATGTATACTAAGAGCTTAGTTGTAATTTAATCCCATTTTAAAGCTTTCAATCGGATCAACAAACCAGTGGAAGGAACGCGTTTCCGCAGCCGAGAGGAGATAATGGAAATATCAAAAATTGCCCTAATGCAAATAATAACATCGAGTTTAAAAAAATGTTTTGATGGCTGGATCAAGTGTTGCAATACTGATTTGTAATAATAAATTGGTGTTGTTTTTTTTTAATAAACTCCGTGAACATTTAGTATATTTCACGTGATAATCATTTTTAAAAGTGTGTGCGTATTAGTTTCATAAACACATTTAGAAATATCAAAAACCTATCGAAAAGCATGGATGTCAACTCCATGAAATCTATCTAAAAAAATGAAAATTTATCAACGGTTTTTAGTGAGTAAATATACATCCAAGGAACCCTTGTTAAATGTATTCTTTGTCGAGGCATTCTTTTATTTGTATTTCAAGGTTTTTTTTCAAATGCTAAAGGTGTGCACTATCTGAAGAAAAGTTGTAAAATGAGTTCACATGAAGTTGTATTAGTGCATTGCATATAGAAACAAGGAGATAACCCCAAAGATTTCAGTCATGTTTAATAACAACAAGAAAAATTTTAAAAAATCAGGTTTTTATAAGAGAAAATTTTGTCATTATTTGATTTGTAGTGTATTGCAACCTTTAGAGAAAAAATAAAACAAAAACAAAATAGTTTTATTTCCATTGAAAAATTTTTTAGAATTTGTGAAACGCAACAAACCGTGCTCTATGGCCTACCATTTACCTTATGAATTAATCTAGAAGATTATAGTACGCGTGCAGACAATTAAACTTGCGCAATTCAATGCTTGGAATTATTATAAAGTAAAACTTAAAAACTATTCTTTTTATAAAAGTAAAAACTATTTAATTTGTAAATAATATTAATATTAAATTTAATTGTAACTAAAATGTAGAAAATGAGAAATAACCAAATATCTTTTGAAAGGCATTATTTCGCTAAATACTGGGTGCTCATAATAGATCTTTTTGCGGATTTTCATTTCAGCCAAGATTTTTTTACTTGTGACATAATAATATTATGAACAGAAAATGTTTTCATTGAATCGGAAGTTACAGGCAACCAATCTTTGATCAAGTTTTTTTATTATGATGTTCATAGCTTGTTCTGCATACGAATGAGGGCATCAGTTTTATTTCCTAGTCAATGAAAACTACAAAGACTTTTAACTTCTGTAATCTCAATTATTTCGGGAATATTGTGCTTATCTTCCCAAATTCATTGGTCCGGTAAAGTGATTGAATCATTAGCAGTATTATCCTTGTAGCTACTTAAGCAGGGTATTCACTATAAATATGAATCAAAGATTCGGCTCTCTCAGCCCATATAAAGTGTATGGCTGAATCATTTGTGAGTAAAATATTCAACATGTTGGATAATTTCTCTCTTATTCGTGCTTTCCATATACTTTAAATGGGAACTAAGAGCCGAATCATTGATTCGGAAATATAGTGAATACCCCGCTTTAGACGTCTTGCGTGTTTTCTAATTTTGTGAACTACGCTGTTATCTTCACTATTTGCATCACTTTCACTTTCCCATGGATTATTACTTTCACATTCCAATTGTTCTTCTGTATCTTTTTCATAGAATTCATAGTCAGAATAATTACTTTCGTATAATATCTTTTCAGTTGTTGTTTCAGGCATTTTTAAGATTATTTTATATACAAATTGGATTTAACACTTTGACTACCAGGGGGGTCACCGGTGATCGGCATCGCATAATGGTCAAACCATCGAAAATGCTTCTGGTATTCAACGTGTTAATAAACTGTTAAAACTTATTTTCAACTCCGAGCAATAGAGTTTTATCTAAAGAACTGAAGTAACCTCGTAGAATATTTTAATGAGTACAATAAGAGTTTTACTAAAAAAATTACGGTTCTGGAATATTAAGAAGACCATATGCAACATTAATAATATTTTCATTTTTACATGTTTAAAAAAATTCATATGGTTTTTAAACATTAAAATTTACTGCGAGCGAAACCCGCCAAATTCGAATTTGGTACAGAAAATCTTGACTGTCATTTCCACTTAAGAGGGAATAAATATATCTGTTTTTTTCTTCATTTTCTTCAGATTCCAGCTCAATAAAAAAAGTATCCAACTCTTCAGCCAACCTTTAAAATATTTTTTATAGTAACTAAATATTAATTTTTGATTATTCTTTTTTGTTCTTTTCTTTTTATTTATTGAATTATGCTTTTCGTGTGTTAAAAGAAGATGGAAATATCCCATTTTTTTACTATCTTTATATCAATAATTTTACTATTAAGTTTTAAGGTATAAGAACTAAAATTAAAATTTATTTTTGAAAAACAAACAGAAATCCAAAAAACTAAAATAAAAAATAACAAAAATAAACAAAAGTTTTTTTTTCCCGGTCATATAGTTCTTCCAGAAATAATTCCATTCAGATATGATGGCATTATTAATGTTGGTGATTCAATTGATTTAATTTGTCAGATATCAAAAGGAGATAAACCAATTCAAATTAGTTGGAATTTTTTAAGTTGGAGTCATAAAAATCTAAAAGAAATTCAACCAATATTACGTACAAATCGTATTAGTGATAAATCAAGTATTTTATCAATATCATCAGCAAAAGCCGTACATAGTGGTGTTTACACTTGCAAGGCTGAAAATTCGGTTGGATTTATAACATATAGTACAAATCTGACCATAAATGGTACATTTTTGTACATAATTTTTTTTTTTTATATAATTAACTTTAACATAAGTAAAAAAATAAACAAACGGAAACAAAAAAAACTAGCATGAAATTAATTTTGAAATTTACAACTAATAAAATTACTCTTAACAATTTCATTTATTTATTTAGTTTTTTATTGTTGGTTTGTTAAATTAAAAAGAAAATTTAAATATATAGTTCCTCCACGTATAACTCCATTTCAATTTGGTGATGAGCCCATGAATTTTGGAGAACCAGCTTCAATACAATGTACAATATCTGGTGGTGATTGGCCAATTTATGTTGTTTGGCTTCTTAATGGTCATCCAATTGCTAATAAACTTAATATAATAACAACTAAATTTACACGACATACTCATGTATTGGCTATAGAAGCTGTTACTGCTAGCCATACAGGAAATTATACTTGTTTAGCTAAAAATTCAGCTGGTATTGCTGAACATACTACAAAACTAATTGTTAATGGTTTGTTTGCAAAAATATTAAAACATTTCTAATAATTTCATTTAAAATTATTTATTCTATTTTTTGTTGTTGTTTGTTTTAATTTAGTTTGAGTTTTTGTAAACTTTTTGGTTTTTTATTTGTTAGTATAAACAAAAAAAAAATTCCCAAATTATTTTTTATTTGAATGTATTGTAAATATTTTGTTAAAAATTTACAAACAAAATGCTTTTGTGTGTATTTGTGTTATTTTAATCCTAGATAGATAAACCTTCATTATATAACGGAGTTTACAAACCCTCATCGATTTAACTACGGTATTAAACAAATATCCTTTCAACGTATAATATTTTTAGATTTTTGTTTGATTTTTGAAGTTTTATTTTATAGAATTTCATTTAACACTTTGAGGTTTTTTCTATTTCGTTTCATCCGCAATAGCAGTGAAATCGTACTTTGCTTTATCTGGCGGTGCCTTGCACAAAATGTTCTTTAGTGAGAAATTAAAAGTTGATTTTAATAGAAAAAAATTATTTTTAACCACATCAAGTTTTTTTCATCTAACAAAACTATAGCCGATGTGTGTGTATCATCGGTAGTACAAGCCCTCCCCAACGTGTTGAAATCATATTTTAGGAATAATAAAAAAAAAATAAATAACATTTTACAAGCTTTTATTTGTAGTTAATTCTTATGACTTCTGTGAAAAGAAGAATGAAATATTAAAACTGCATTGTCATTTTGACGAAAGTTTGTGATCTAGGTTTAAAAACCTTAAGTTTGACAGTTGATTCTCAGAAAATGACGAAATCAAGTTAATACAAGCTTAAAAATTTCTTGAAATCATTTTTCTTATAGATATTCTGAACATATTGTTTTTAATATCTATTCTATGAAATTAGAAATTGAACTTTTGATTTTTCGAAAATATAACCTAAAATTTTGTTGGTTTTTCTCTTTTCAATAAAAATATGGATTCGATTTCGATATGATATCAATCCATGTTTTAATCTGATTTCGTATACACAGCGTAAAATGTAAATGCTTGGACTCCAAATCAATGACAATTGAAAATAATTGTTTCAGTACTTATTTAAAACGATATTAGATGGATTCAGAGTGTGTTTTCACCAAACGATTACTGATAAAATTATTGACGAGTTTATAAACAATCAGAAATTTTGTATGAGAAGTTTATACGTGCACAAGTTTCAGGAAAGCGCTTTAAAGTTTTGCTCACTCACTCCTTGGCCTAAAATAAAGGAAGCTTTAATACTTCGGTTATTTTACTCCGATCGCCTGAAAATTTACACACAATATTTTGAAGATGTTATACATTAATTTAAAAAAATAAAATAAAAAGAAAGTAAAAAAATTAAATATCGAACCTCCCCCTTAACAAAAGTCATTTTTACGCTGGAAAAGGTGCAATGCTTTATATTAAATATAAAATATTTATATTAAATATTTAAAAAAGGAAAAATTAAATATTTATTTTAAAATTTCTTGAAATTATTTATTAAACTCCATCTTTTCTTCCGTATATTTTTAAAGTTTTGTAGTATCAGATGTCAGTAAATTCGTCAGTAGTCATTGAGTGGAAACGGACTTTTAAACGAGAGTTAACTTTTTAGTAAAAAAAAAAACAAATAAATGTACAATCGCTCCATTTTACTTAATCACTTTTATTGCATAATTTAATGCGTTCCCATCAATCTAAGCCAGTGTTTCACACATGTTTTTTTTCGTAGCCCGGTTATTTTTATGTTTCTGAGTTGCGACCTCTGATCTGAAGTATAAATAAATTAATGAGCGATATAACAGACAGAAAACACTAAGAAATAATTTACTTATTCATAAGTGATATCCAGTTATCAGCTTTACTAAAAAGGAAAAAAGAAACATAGGCAGGAATAAGGTTTAAAAAATTTTACACCAAAATTTCTGCTTTAGAATGTTGTTTGGAAGTTTTGAAATTTTCGAAACTACATTTTGTTTTTCATCTCTGTCATACATAAAAATAGCAACTGCTGACCTAATGTGCGGCTTCCAAAAGTATCCACCATAAATATTTACATTTCTTTCTAAAACTCTGCCGTATTTATAATAAATAACTATCAATTCTATAGTAATAAACAGTTAAGGACACATAGTCGCACATTTTATTACGTCTTGTTGACAGAAAATGAGTAACACACCCCCAGTAGGGAAAGTAGCTCTACTTCATTAATAAAAGAGAGCTATTTTTCAGTCATAAGGTCTACTCTCTCCGGGAAAACATAAAAAAATGTTGCTAATAAATAGCCGTAAAAATCGCATAAAATTATGACTTTTTGCATGCCGCATTAATAAATTTGCCATAAGTGAAGTTTTCAACATGATTCACGAATGAATTTATGAATGAGAAACTCACTGTTGAGTAATTTCCTGACTGAGACATTTTGTTGTCGTTATGACAAGAAGAATTTCGTTTTAAATCAGTGTTTAGTGATTTCAGAAAGGCACAGAATTATTTCCCTCATTTTAATTCTTTATGAGTTAAAGAGTAAAAGACTGATCGCTCAAACTAGAATTTTATTTATTTCAACCTCTCAAAAATAAAATTTAGCTTAATGTATAAAATTTTTATGGCAATAATAATCAAAAATTTGTTTAATTAAAATAATCAACAAAAAATTATTTTAGTTCCACCAAAAATTGCTGATTTTGATTTTGGTTCGAGTCCATTAAATTTTGGTGAAACGGCATCGATTCAATGTACAATAATTGATGGTGATCTACCAATTAATGTAACATGGCATCTAAATAATGCTATAATTAATCAATTACATGATTTTTCAATAGCAAAATTAGGAAAACGTGTTAATGTACTTACAATTGAAACTGTAACCGGCCATCATGCTGGTATTTATACTTGTTATGCTGAAAATTTAGCTGGAATGGTATCATATTCAGCAAAACTAATTGTTAATGGTTTGTTTGAAAATTACAAAAAAGAGGAGAGAAAATAAAAATAATAACAAAATATTTAATATTTTATATATATTAAAATTATGATTTATATTTTATTGATTTTGTTAGTTATATTTTTTCGTATACTATTTCCTATTATCCTTCAGGAAAAACAAAACAAAATATATTTTAATTATAGTACCACCAAAAATTACACCATTTTCATTTGGTAATGAACCAATGAATTTTGGAGAACCAGTTTCAGTCCATTGTACAATATCAGGAGGTGATCTGCCAATTGATGTCATTTGGACATTAAATAAACATCCTTTGGTACCTGAATTAGAAATTTTAACAGAAAAACGTGGAAAAAGGATACATAGTCTCATGATTGATGCTATTGAAGCAAAACATGCTGGCAATTATACATGTATTGCTAGTAATAATGCCGGAATTGCTGAACATAGAGCTGAATTAGTTGTGAATGGTTAAAGAAAATTTTTATTAATTAGTTATTTGTTTGATAAATTAGGACACAAATTAAAATTAATCCATAAATTCTTTAAATATTTTTAAATAAAGTTAGTTCCGCTGTTTCGTTTATAAATTTCAATTTACAACAAAAATATATATATTTTAGTTCCACCAAAAATTGCACCATTTTCATTTGGGGATGAAGCTATGAGCTATGGTGATACAGTTTCTATACAGTGTATTATAGCTGGGGGTGATTTACCATTAAAAGTTAAATGGAAACTTAATGGTAAATCAATTGAAGATTATTTAGAAATTATATCAGAAAAACGAGGAAAACGTATTCATGTTTTGACTATTGAATCAGTATCTGGACGACATGCTGGCAATTATACTTGTATTGCTGAAAATAAAGCTAAAACAGTTGATTATTCAGCTGAATTAAGGGTTAATGGTTCGTTTAATTGCTGTTGTTATTGTAAAATTATTAATTAAAGTGTTTTTTTTTTTCAATTTGAATTTATTTCTATGGCCATGGCAAAACTAACGCATAATTTAGTTTGAATCTAATTTTAATTTGTTTAATATATAAAACTTTCTTATTTTTTCACTAAAGCCTAATATCCTATAAATTTTTGCACATTAAAACTCAGCCTGCGTATGTTTGTGCTTAAGTTAGCAAAACTCGAGTAGGAATGAATCGCCTAAGCTTAAATTATCAGAAATTCTTTATATATAAATCTAAAATGGTTGTTTGAGCAAGGTTTTGAAATTTAAATCAACTGTTTGCCCTTGATGGCATTTTTAATAAAAAGATAAACTATTTATTTAGTTTTTTTTTTATAAATATAATAAAAAGAAAGATGACTATTTTCAAGGTTCGGTTATTATTTTGGTGATTATAAACTTGTGAATGGTAGACTTTGTCAGTTTTAATGGTTTTTGGGGAATTTGGGCATTATTTCTGCAATAGTAATTTTAACACTTTCATATCAATTATACAATCTATAGCTTTGAATGATTAAAGAGTTTAAATGATTAGATTTAAAAGAGGAAGTGTTTGACAATTGGCTGAGCTATTATTGTGCCAACATCCAATTCCCAGCTTCGTTCCCAGTTAACATTCTTTCATTTTTTAATTTCTGACAAATATATCATTTTTTTAATGAAGAATTGTTACTCAGTTCCTATTTTGATTTGCGTTTAAAGTCACCATCAACAAAACTTGCAGACAATCTTTTAAGTTGTGTGGCTCAGACTTGAATGTCTACTTATATTAACAATGATAAATAAGTTAAGTCTAAAGCAGACCAAAATGACAGCTGCCGTGTCAAGATTTTGGGCCTAGCAGGGATCGTGGCTACAATCGCCGATTTAATAATTTTTGCTGCTAGAAAAAGGGTTAAAGAAAAGAAGGCTATTAAAATCTGCTTCAGATGTTTTTTCTGAATATAGATTCATCTTGTTCTTTTCTTTCTTTTCATTTGACTTAGCTTAAGGATGGGCTCAGCTAGTTTTGATTTATTCTGTTTGAAAATAAAATTCTCTATTTTAAATAACATCCGAACACAAAAGTATTTAACAGGTTCTACCCAGCGTGGACTACCGGTGGTCCACAGGTATTTTTATTTGCCAATTAAATTTGCAGAAAATTTCTTTATATGACTTACAGGAACTTTGACCTTTATAAATCATTTTCAGAAAAAATAAAACTACAAATTGTGTATAGTACGTTGCCGCTAGATAAAGCGAAACAAAAATTCCTGTAGTATCCTATAAAGCAAAATATGAATATCGACACCGGATAGAATGTGTTAAATATAGCCTTAAGTTTTCCCTATTTTTTTATATATAAAATTTATGAGAAATTTTGTTGTTGTCTATATTTTAAAGTAGTTCCCAATATGTGCAATAGAATTATGATAATGTCGAATCCATTTCTTATCATTCATATTTTTTAGGTTGAAGAAATTTCTTACTCCTAACTCACGGTACAAATTCTGCTTGAGTCTTTTATATTTCTAGTCAAAAAGAGTAAAAATTTAAGCATAGTACAAAACAATAATGCGGTAAATCACCCTTTCCTCCAACTAATCGTCTACAATAATTGTCAATGAAATTTACTGCCAATATTTTTTGAATAGTTATTTCAATAAATTTGGTTTTTATAACTTAATATTTTTCCAATTTAATTTAATTTAAAAATTTTTCCTTTTTTTTTTGTTTGTGAAAAGTACCACCAAAAATAGCTCCATTTGATTTTGGTGATCAATCTTCAAGTTTTGGTGATTCAGCAAGTGTACAATGTTTAGTTACATCTGGTGATTTTCCAATACATTTCCATTGGTTATTTAATGGTCAGCCAGCTGAACAATTTCAAGGCATATCAACAGTTAAATTGGGAAAACGTACATATGCTCTAACAATTGATTCCGTGCGAGCTAATCATGCAGGAAATTATAGTTGTATAGCATCAAATTTAGCTGCTTCAGTTAATCATTCAGCTGAATTGATAGTTGATGGTAGTTAAAAAGAATAAATAAAAAGAAGAAACATTTTCATTATAGAATATAAGTTAATTATTATATTTTTGTTTAATTTATATTAATTTCCTTTTGTATCATTTTATCCTCATAGTTCCACCAAAAATATCACCTTTCAATTTTGGTGATCATCCAGTTAATTTTGAAGAATCAGTTTCTATTAATTGTTTAATATATTTGGGTGATTTACCAATGGATATTGAATGGTTGTTCAATGATCAACCAATTCATGATTATTTTGGGATATCAATTGTTAAAGGAGGCAAAAGAGCAAGTTTATTAACAATTGATTCAGTTCATGCTGGACATGCTGGAAATTATACATGCATAGCTAAAAATATAGCTGCCAAAATCAGTTATACTGCTGAATTAATTGTTAATGGTATTTAGACATTACAATAGAAAATAATATATTTTTTTGGTTTTTTTTTTTTACTAAAATATATAATTAATTATTAATTTTATATCCGTTTTTTTTTCCCTTAAAGTACCACCAAAAATTGTACCATTTAGTTTTGGTGAAGATCCTACAAATTTTGATGATTCAATTTCTGTAAATTGTTTAATATCATCCGGTGATTTACCAATTGATATTAATTGGTTATTTAATGATCAACCAATTAATGCTTATTATGGTATTAATATTGTAAAAGGAGGAAGAAGAACAAGTTTATTAAGTATTGATGGTGTACGTGCAACACATGCTGGAAATTATACTTGTATAGCTAAAAATAATGCTGAATCAATTGGTTATTCGGCTGAATTAAAAGTGAATGGTTAGAGTATTAATTAATTATAATAATGATTTTTTTGTTGTAATATTAATTTATTTATCACATTCGCTGTTTTTGCCAAAACATTTCTTTTTTTCTAATTGAAACAAACAAAATTTTAAATAAAAGCATACTTGACATTTTAGAGGATATAAAATATATTTCAAAATCGTCCTTTTCTGCAAATTAGAATAGTCAAAATTTATGTTAATTAATTTTAGCAAAATTTGATATTTTATCTATTTGGAGCAACATTTAACAAATGTTTTGTATAGAAGATTTGCATATTTCGTAAACATCGGTACGAAATAATATTTAAGGGGAAAAACTAGTGTGAAATTTTCAAAATTTGATTTTTGTATTTGTTTCTTCATACAATGATCCTCCCAGTCTTATGATTGGATGAAAAATATAATTTTGCCAGGCCAAAAATAATCAAATTTTTAGCAAAATATCAACCTTTTTTTTTGTCTAAAATCTGCCATTTTGTGACATTTTAATTTTTGTCCACAATCCTAGTTTTTTGTATGGGCAATATCTTCTTTTTGGTTATTTTTTATTTCAGGCACAATGAAGGCTAGAAGAAAGATTCAGGAGATGGTGGATAATTTGCTAAAAATCTATTATTCTATCAATAATATATCCGCCAAATTACAAAAATTCACAAAAATCACCCTATTTTTTAGATAGTCACACTAGTTGTGCCCCTTAAAGGCTTAAACCATTTTCTTGTTTCTCTGCTAAAAGCGCTCGATTGCTTTCAGATATCTTATTTTTACAGTCTCAAGTGTGAATTGTAAAATTGTTGACTTGTTATCTCGTTTAAGTTCTTCTTTCGAGGAATTGCATTTGTTGGGTGCCAACAGATTTCATTTGTTCTAGCAAATCTTATTCCAACTTATGCGTAAATAAAATTGTTATTAAATAAACGTTTTACGTTTCATTTTGAATGTATCGAAATGATTTAACACAAATTTTGAGGCATTGTTTATTTTGTGTATAACTTTGTTATGAATTACTATATTTTCTTTACTTTTTGTTTTGTTTAATAAAAATATATTCAGCAAATTACAAAAAAATATTTTCATAAAATTATGTTAATATTGAATTGTAAAAATTATTAAATGTTTAGCCAAATATAAACAGCTCTGTTAGTTTGAAATTTTAGAAGCTTTTGTCCTGTGTATATTCTAAGGCTCTAAAATTAGTACATTAATCACAAATTTTATAGTGACATTGTGACCAAAAAAAAGAAAAGTCTACTTTTCCCGTACTACCGCCGATAAGAGCTCTAAGAACAGTAGCACTCATTTCTACTATAGAGAAAATTCTATTCCTGTCTGTTTTGCAAATTTCCTTTAAAAAATGGCTTCTAATAATGCAGGAAATTTGGAAGTATCAGGATATATTATTTGGAGTAATATAACTTACGAAATTATTCTACTAATTATTTTACTATTTAACATAATGCCTGCTGATTCCAAATTAATGATAGACTATATCAGAGGTTCCCAATATTTTTATACCTGTGTGCCCTTTACAGGCTTTAATTTTTTCGCGACGCCCTTTAAAAAAAGCTGTGCTTGTTCTAACATCTTAATACATATCATTACACTTAGGGAACTCCTGGACTATATTAAAAAAAGCATTGCACAAGAATAGATGGTTTTGTTTACATTGTGAGTCCAGAAAAGCAATCAGGGAAAAGCAATAAAAGAAGAAGTTCTATCACTGCCAAAATATGCCTTTAATTTAGCAAATAAATGTATCGGAAAAAAACTTTTGTCGGTAGTTGAATCGAAAATTCCATACTTTGGATATTTCTTAGCTTTTGGTAGTAACCAAGCTGCTTTTTAACTAAAAATTGCTGGTATAGACGTCACTGTGACTTACTATGTGCAAATAAGTAATTAAAAAGCTCAGATTTTTATTGTTTTAAGCTTTACATCGCAAGTAGTAAATATACAATAACTTATTGATCTCTATTTGTGATCTGTATACCCAATAATTAATCAAAGTTTTTAATTCTAAATCATGGTCCGAATCTGTAGGATTACTCCAAGCAAAGTAATTAAACAATTTCAACGATATGGGCAAATTTGAATGTAAGACTATTATTAACTCTTATTGTCAATCACATATAATGGATCATTTGATAAATATATCATTATTATAGGAAAGACAGGATTAGATATATGCAGATATCAAAGAAATAAAACTATTATAAAAAATAGAAAATGATTTTCTTGTGAACAAAAATATGTAAAACAAAAAATGTTGTATCTTTATTTTGAAATATTTTTGTGGCCAATATTTTTCAATATTGAACATTTAATCCCACTTATTTAAATATTTTTCTTTCATTTGTACAGTTCCACCAAATATAGCACCATTTGATTTTGGTGATATTCCAGCTAATTTTGAAGATTCTGTATCAGTTACTTGTCTTATTATGACCGGTGATCTTCCAATCGATATCGAATGGTTATTTAATAATAAATCAATTAATTCATATTCTGGAATTAATATCCTAAAAGGTGGTAAACGAACAAGTATTCTAACTATTGATAGTGTTCATGGAGGTCATGCTGGAAATTATACTTGTCGTGCAAAAAATTTAGCAAATTCAGCACATTTTTCAGCTAAATTAATTGTTAATGGTTTGTCTTAGGTTTTTTTGTTCCTAACTATATTATTGTTTTGTAGAATATTAGTTTTTGTTTTTCAACCTATCCAATTTTTCAAAAATTGTAGAAATTCGTAGAAAAAAGCAAAATTGCATATAAAGCAAAAAAATAGAAAATAATAATTTTAAATATAAAAAAACAAATTATTACAGTTTCACCACATATTGCTGAATTTGATTTTGGAGATAAATCAGTGAATTTTGGTGATTCAGTTTCTGTTAATTGCTTAGTATCAACCGGAGATTTACCAATTGATATTATTTGGTTATTTAATAATTCACCTATAAATTCATATTCTGGAGTTACAACTACTAAAATTGGAAAACGTGTCAGTGTATTAACTATAGATTCAGTTAATATTATACATGCTGGAAATTATACATGTAATGCTAAAAATTGGGCATCATCAATAAATTTTACTGCTCAATTAAATATTAACGGTATAAGAAAAATATATGTATAATATTTTGTTAGCTATTTCCTGAATGCTTCATCAAATGCTTACTGCTTAGAATTTTCTTTCACTGCTAATTAAACAAATATTACACATTTAGGGTACACGTATAACATTCGAATTTTCAGTTAAAAAATTGTTTTGTTTTAATTAATTATAAAAAAAAAAAAACACGAAAAAACCTAATATTCGATCTTTAGCTCTGAAAAAAATTGTACCTTTCCCTTTTGGTACAACTGCTGAGAATTTAGAAATTCTATTATAGTAAATTATTTGGAGGGGGGTCGGAGGTTTAAAAAAGACACTTTTTTTTTAAGAATATTTTTTAAAGATATGGTAAAAATAAATAGTTCAACAGCTTCTTAACAGCATAAAGTTTTTTGTGTTTGTTTGAAGTCAAAATAGTTCTATCTATCTATCGTTGGGGGCGAGGGTGGAGGTATTTTATACATAGAAACGATATGTTTCATATAAATTCAAATACTAAATTAGTACAATAGACGTTGAATTCCGAAGATCATGGTCTTCTAAAACGTCGTTTCGTGACGTTTTAAACTCCCTCAAAAATGTACAAGAGTAAGGGGGGATTCAAATGTTAATTAACAATGACAGATTGGTCCTGATTGACTTGAAATTTTGACATAACATACTGAAAATATTATTCGTTGCTAAATTGCAATGAAATATTGCAATTTTTGAAAAGTGTTATCTCTAAAACCTCCTTTCCCCTAATTCTTGATTTACTTGAAATTTTGACACAATTTATATATTAATACGCAAGGCGTTTCTTTGCACTCCCTTTTTAGGGTATTTATACTTAACCGATTTTACTCAAAATGATTTCATTCGAGAGGTGACGTGGCCAAGATGTGCGGAATGAAAAAATTATTTCAAAATTTTACACATGTCATTGGCAAATGAGTGACACTTTTTCCCATATAAAAAGTAAGGAAGAAGAAAACAACAACCATATAAAAGCAAAGCAGAGCAGTTTTTTTTATATTCGAGCGAGGAATATGTACCATATTGTTTTTATCGATGTATTGTTGAAAGTTTCAACAACTGGGCGATCCTAGAATTCTTTAAATATGTATTGCGAAAATGCAATAAAAAATTGCAATTTTAAAAAAGTGTTATCACCTCCTCTTTTATATCATCTGGTGGTGTTTCAATTAATATTCGCAGGTTTTTTAAATTATAAATCAATTGATAAATATTATGGGATAGCAATTTTATGTAGTGAAAAATGTTCAAATTGTTGAGAATAAACTTCTATTTGTTACTTATCAGAATAAAGTGACATTTGATATTTTCATTCGCCTGTGAGTAATGAACTACGATGTCGTTCGCAGCACTTTCATACCAATACTTAATTATATTTATTGTATGCACTCATTCCAATACAAATGTCCTGAATATATATAACTTTTAATCCAGGCATGCTGACAATTATTCCTTGTAAACCTGAAAATCATGTTGTATCGGTTGATTTTCCTTCAACTTCAATTATTAAGGGTATTTCTGATTAAAATTTTCAGAATTTAATTTATTAATATAAAAAAAAAATTTCTTTATTTTTATTATATTATAAAGTCCAACCACCAAACTTAGACAGTAATATATAAAAAATTAAAATATTTTTATTTTTATTTTATATCTAAACACATAATAGTCCCACCCAAGTTAGCTCCATTTGATTTTGGAAGTGATCCTGCAAATTTTGGGGAATCAGTTACTGTACAATGTACAATATCATCTGGTGATTTACCAATTGATATACAATGGTTATTTAATGATTATCCAATTAATTCATTTTCTGGTATAACAACATCAAAAATTGGTAAACGTGTTAGTGTTTTAACAATCGATTCAGTTAATGGTAATAATGCTGGAAATTATACATGTAAAGCTCGAAATCAAGCATCAATTGAATATTTAACAGCTGAATTAATTGTTAATGGTTAATAGATTTTAATTAATTTTCTTAGATATAGAAATTTATTTTATAAAATTTTTTCTTAATTATTTGTAATTTAATTTGTATCTTTTGTTTTTTCTTCTACTTTTCTTCATCCTAAAATAAACACAAAAATTTTAGTTCCTCCACAAATATCTCCTTTTTCATCTGGATTAAATCCTGTACATCTGGGCCAATATATTACTTATCAGTGTACAATAACTGAAGGTGATCTACCATTAACAATTTCATGGTGGTTTAATAAACATCCAATAACTACTGAAATGGATGTATTAATATCAAAATTAGGATATCGTAGTAGTGTTTTAACTATTGAAACAGTTTCTGATCATCATATGGGAAACTATACATGTCAGGGTGAAAATTTTGCAGGAAAAGCCAGCTATACAACAGAATTAAAAGTTATAGGTTATTATTAGCAATAATCACTGATTAATATAATTATTTTAAAAATTTTCTAATTTGTAATTATACTAAAATATTATGTCATTTATTTATTTTTTTTTTATTTATTATATAGTCCCACCTCGTATAATTCCTTTTGCTTTTGAAGAAGGTCCAGCACAGACTGGACAATATTTAAGTATACAATGTTTGGTACCAGAAGGTGATCTTCCTATAAAAATTAAATGGTTTTTAAATGAAAAAGAAATTGATGATACAATAGCCATATCAACAGCTAATATAGGAAAACGTAGTAATGTTTTAACTATAGATTCTGTTGATGGATATCATGCAGGAAATTATTCATGTCAAGCTACTAATATGGCAGCTAAAAGCAGTTTTTCAACTCAACTTATGGTTTATGGTTAGAATATAAACAAATTTCATGATTGAAAGCTTTAATTTTTTTGTTTATTATTATTTAAAAATTTTTCCAATTCCTTAAAATGTTTGCGACTATTGAAAAATTCCTTAAATTCAATAATTTAATATTATGCAAACTTATAAAGATAACACCCCGAAATTTTGGGAAAAACAAAAAAAACTACCCCTAGAGTTTTTATTCAAAATGATTAAATGCGTGTAGTGAACTTTTAAAATAACTTGTAAAAAAATAAAAGCGTTTATTAATGATAATTAGAAGAATGGTCTCTTGCTTTCAAGATGAGAAATCTTTCACTTACACAAATCGAATCGTGTAAGCACAACGTGCGAGCTTAAGTCGTTCTCTAAACTGTGAATACGAGTTTTTCTTCTTAGAAAAGTACGAAACAGAGATACATGCTTAAATTTTGTTTTATTTTTAACACTTATAATCTAACCTTTGCCTCCAATAATTTAAGTTTTTAAGAAAACTTGAGTTGTAGTGGGTAATTTTTGCTTAGAATTTTCTAGAAGAAATTTTCATCTTTAAGCATTTATAGTTTTTAAGCTTGTGCTCAACACTTACAACTTCTTATAAGAATTATATTGTTTTTATTTATCTCAAATTTAAAGGCAGTATTTTAATGTATTCCAATTTTTTGGGATAATAAACTTTGAGTTATTAAATGAGCTCTTAGGTTTTTGACACGTTGGTAAAACTGGCAAAGCCAACAGAAACTTTGTTTCTAAGAAAACAAAGAATGCAAAACAAAAAATAAATTTCTTTTACGCTTTTAATTGTTCGAAAACTTTTAAGTGCGTCTGCTGTAATGGCTTTGGCAGCTTAGCCAACGTGTTTCTGGAATAATTTGTTCGGTAGAGCATTTTTTCTAACTATTCAAAATTTGTAATCCAAATTTTGCACTTTTTAACAAAGTCGTTATACATTTGAACTCCAATTTGGGAAAATGTGTATTAATGAACTTTTCATGTATGAATTCTTGCTTTCTTATGATGGAAAAATGTACAAGTAAAAAATTCATAGTTAACTTGCTTTGCAAAAAGTAACCAGAATCTTTTTGGAATAAAATTCATCGGTTTTTAACCTATAATAGTTTTCTTTCATTGATAAAAGATTCCTGGCTTGCAATCAGAATTAGAAAATCGGTACCTTCCACTTTTATGGTTAGAGTAGTGATAGGTAAGAAGGAGCGCAGAAACTTTCATAATTTTCATTCCCTTGCATATAGCAGAAATTTTCCTACCTCACGTTTTGCATCTTACCAATAGGTATTAACAAATTCAAGTGTAGTGAGATTTATAACGTAAATATAGCTCGAAATAGGCCTAGCCTTGTGTGATACTGTGGATTTAATATATTCATAATTTGTTCCTTCAATGAACATTTTAAAATATTACATAATGATAGAAAAATACTAAAGAAAATCCCTTTTTTTTAAGTGTATAAGTTTGATTCTTTCTTTTTACTTCATTTCGATCTTTTGACTTCTTACCTAATTATATTTTTTGGATAATTCACTCATTCTATATCCTTTTTTAACGTGTCGAGAGCAACTTCATGTTTCGCTTCAATAATGTTCAAATACTTTAGTATCGATGTTGCCTCAACTTTTTAATGACGTTTTGAAATATTGGAATTTTTTAATTGCAGTTAACTGTTTATTGTTTACTGTTGAATTAAATAAATCATAAACAATGGCCAATCTTAAATTGATGGTAATTGCAATTTAACTTGTGAAATGCATAAAATAAATTTTTGTTGAGGATGTTAAAAGCAAACTCATTTCTTATTCTAGACTTATTTATGTCAGTTATAATTTTTGTTCACCATAACGTTTCCCTCCCCATCAAATTATTCGTTATCTTGAATTATATTTTCAATATTTTGTTGCGTTTTTTCATAATATTGGAAAAGTTGCATTGAAATTTAATTAAGTCGTGATTCGTAGTTTATGGCCACATTTCTAATCCGGAGAAACAAGCATTAATTGTGTTCTTTAATATTTCCATTGAAAAGAAACCATCATAGTATAAATCCTTGTTAAACTTCTTTTTAATTTGCAATCAAACATCATAAGTAAAGTTTCAATTTTCAAAAATTTTAAAGATATTTTTTAAACAATAATTATTTAATTCTTAATTATTACTGATATAATTTATTAATTTTTCCTTTTTCAATCAATAACAAAAAAAACTATAGTCTTACCAAAGCTTGCACCATTTTTTCCTCGATCTGATGCATTCTATCCTGGTGACTATTTTACCTTACAATGTTCTGTTATTCATGGAGATCATCCGATATTAATATATTGGGAATTTAATGGAAAAATTTTATTACCCGATAATTCGGCAGAAAAAGGAATTATTATATCAAAAATGGGATCAAGAAGTAGTGTTCTAACAATTGAATCAATACAAGGTTCCAATGCAGGAAATTATATTTGTTATGCTAAAAATTCAGTTGGAATTACAAATTACACAATTGATTTAATAGTAAACGGTTAATAAATTATTAAATATTGTATGAAATTTTAGTTTAAGAGTTTAATGTGTTATACAGTGTGCTCTAGAATATTTAGTTTTTGTTTTAATTAATTTATAGTTCCTCCTAAACTTGCACCATTCCCATCTGATTTGGATGAACCACTTTATGTTGGAGATTATTTTCAATTAAATTGTGCTGTCTTACATGGAGATTTCCCATATAAAATAAATTGGTATTTTAATGAACGTCCAGCTAATGAAATTATTGGTATAAATATTTTAAAACAAGGAAAACGTAGCAGTTCTTTAAGTATTGAATCTGTAAGAGGTGAAAATGCTGGAAATTATAGTTGTATTGTAACAAATAGAGCTGGTTCAGCAAAATCAATGACTTTACTTGCAATTAAGGGTTTGTTGAATTATTTGGTGTTATTCTTTTTTGGTTTTTTTTTTAGAAAAAAGTTTCTGTGTTTATTTCAAATTAATTTATTTGTTTTATTTTTCTTTTGGGTATAATTTATTTTAACAGCATGTGTAACAAACATTTCCAATTGAACACATTCAATCCTTTAAACATTTGCTTCTGTTCAGGTTAGGCTTAGTACTAAGTTTTAAATTTAAAATCAATATCATTCGTTTGAATAAAAATTGCAGTAACAAAAAACTTATATAAGTAAATTTTCAATAGAATAGCAAAAAATGGTGACTTTTGGCGCCATTCTAGAACTCAATTAATGAATGATTTCTTTGAAAAAATCATCATAATGATCAAAATGTATTAGTCATTCGTCGTTAACGGTGAATCCAGAATTCTCATTTGTGCATTGATTTGATCTTTAAATATTCCATAAGCAAATATTAGATTTTGATATTTATGGAGTCTACTTCAGGCAACTAGCCTGCATTTCTCATTTGTGTGGGTTTGAACTGACGCTTGTCGCCCAAATATTTCTTTATCGAAAGCCACTTGTAATTGCTTTCCATAGTCTTCAAGTTTAATGAATTCCAAAGAATCAAATGAGACAGTAAGCTGCTACCGATACTTATTTTGCATGTAAGAAAAAGGATCTTTTCCAAATCTGATTGAAAAATTTTTTCTTGGAAGCCAAAATAAATAAAAGTATATAAAAAGTACTTTTAGCACCATCACATTCTTCAAAAAGAAAAGGTATCATCCACAATTGTAAACAGAACGGTTGTAAGAAAATATTTATTTCTGTTGGAATCAATAACTAAAATTCCTTTTGTTTTTTGTTTTTGTGTAAAGAATAAAAAGTAATGAAACTAAATTAATTACAGAATTACCACAAATTGAATCTTTTAATTTTAATTCAAATGGAGTAAATGGTGGTCAATCTGTACGTATTACATGTATTATATCATCTGGTGATCTTCCAATTGATTTATATTGGTTAAAAGATGGAAATCCTTTAACACGATCAATACATCATAAACTTGATGAATATACAACAATGTTGTCTTTAAGACAAGCAACAATATCTGATGCTGGAAATTATACATGTGTTGCTAAAAATATTGCTGGAGAACGTCGTAGATCATCAATACTTAAAGTCAAGGGTGTGGATATTAATCTAAAATAGATACAAATATAGTTTTCAAGTTCTATTTTCTGTTGCCGTAATTTGACTTTTTTTATTTAAAAAACAATTTAAATTTATTTTATATCCACATACAAAATTTCTCTTTAGTTTAGATTTTATATGTTCAGATTTGTTTTTTATCTATTAAAGTGTGTGATTCAATTTTTCTTGAATACTAGAGACAAAAATATATTCTTTAAGCACATTTAGTTTTGCAAAAAATATCTTACTAACAACTTGACTCATACCCTGCGGTTAAAATTCATTTTGTATATCAAATTCGCATGCAAAAATGTTAAATTTAAACTTCCGCAATGTTGTGATATTTAACATTGCAATCAGATTAGAAAAAGACATGCAAAAAGTAAATTTTAAGCGCACTCGGGCTACAGAAATAGAGAGCGATGAATCTGAAAAATTTTATGAATTTTTTTCTCCCTTATAAAAAACTAAAATTAATTAATTAAATTTAATTACTGAATTAATATTTGAAAAAATTGTATTAACATCAAGTGCCATCCACTAAAAGTTGAAAAAAATGCAACGGTAAAACATATAATGTCGCTTATATGGCGACATACGAGTGGAAAGGGTTAAAGGGGTAGGAAGTGAAAATATATGTTAAACATATATACACCTATAATTCGTTATACATATATAAATAAAACGTTAATTCATGCACAAAAAGGCACATTTTTGCGATTTTTTTTTAATGACACAGTCAAATTTTTTGTATTGAAACTAATAGTGTGTTAAAGTACAATATTTACAGAAGATTAAGTAAAATTTTAATTAAAAAATATTAAAAATTACGGCAATGGCAGCAATTATATTCGGAGGTGCCTTGAGGAAAAGTAAAATGGCGGTGTTCATCATAACTCATGATGATGCTGGATTGTCTGAAATCAAAAAATTCAATTTTGTTGGTTAGATAATCGCTTTCCCCAGGTAACGCTGCGAGAGTTTTTCGAAATCCCAATTTTTCCCTTTTTTGGGAACACTTTGATGCGAAAAACGCGAATTTTGCGAAAAAATTGAGTTAATTTGTTATTGTAAAACCAAAAATATGAAAAAAAAACTCTCCAGTGTTACCTTGTAAATTTAAAAAAAAAAATAGTGCTTAAAATTTCAAAATGATCGGTGCAGTAGTTATAAAGGGCACCGGCTTTGAAAACATGAGTTGTGGGAAAAACGCTTTAAAGTTTACTAGATAGAATGTTTATTGCTGGGGAAGTAGCAAAACTTATCGCTGTATCTTCATTAGTTTTGCTCCGATTGATCTCAAATTTTTACATGATATTCTTGAAAAGTTGTCCATTTAAAAAATCGAATAAAAAAATGATTGTGTAATTGTGTATATGCAAATGGTATAGAAAATAAAGACTATACCAGAAGCTTCCAATCTTTTTATACTTGCGACGCCTTTTACAGACTTTTACGTACCGTATTGCGACGCCCTTGAAATAGCGCCGCACTTTGGGAACCAACGCCTGGACTATACATTAAAGAAATTTTTGGCTTAGTTATAGCTTACTAGAAAGCTAATTTATAACGCTATTTAACTTACATTTTTAATAAATGACTTATTAATTTCCTACTAGATAGTGAAAGGATAGGCTACAGGATATATAATTATTTGTACAATTCCATTTCATTTGATATAATTCCATTTGGCTCTCATTTAAATATTTGACTACTACTGTTTTTTATCTTATTTGTTGGAACTGTTTATTAATAAACAGACCTTATATTGTCTCAAATTCTCTAAAAAAAAAACAAAAACTTAAAAAAAGTTTCAATATCTTTGAGCTATAATAATTTTAATTGATTAAAAAAATTTCAAATAATTTAAATTTTCATTATTCTTTTTAATATCATTTTATTTTTTCCATGTTTTTTTTATTTTATATTTTAAAGAAATTCCATCACTGGCACCTCTTTCTCTTTCAATGGATATTAGTAATGAAGGTGATTATGTACAGTTAACTTGTATAGTAACAAAAGGTGATCTCCCAATTAAATTTTTTTGGACATTAAATGGAAATAATGTGACTGATACAATGGCATCAATTTTAAGTGTAGGACGTCAAACTAGTTTACTTATTATTCAACAGGTGGCATCTTATCATGCTGGAAATTACAACTGTATTGCTTCTAATAATGCAGGATATTCTTCACAATCTTCTAATCTTGCTGTTAAGGGTAGAAAACTTTGACCTTTTTTCATATATAGTATTTTTGTTTTTGTATTTTCTTCTTTTTTTTATTCTTTCTTTAACACATACAGTTCCTATTAATATTATAGCCTTACATAGAAGTAGATTAAGTTTGAAAATATTGCCATAAATATCAAGAAAAAAGAGTCTTACAGATAGAACAAAAGAAATACTTTTTATTCTCTAATAATAACGTAGAAATATTTTTATTTTAAAATTTAAACCAATTTTAATCCATTCTACATGTTATTTTATCGGTTCTTGATGTACATTTAAGCCTTATAACTCCAAGAATTTTTTCACATACGCTGTCCTTCAGTTAACTGTCCGCAATAATCAGAATATTGCAAAATTCTTGCAGTGACACTACCCTTTGAAGTAGAACGCTGACTAAAGCGTAAATTACTCGTATTACTGCCTGTTGGAGTGATAAGGGTTAATTTTTTTTTATGATGCCGGCTGAAAGTGGAGCGAGTAGAAATACGAGATTGTTAGCGAAAAACTTATTTAGAGTAGCAGTGTAAAGTGGTTAGAATCCTGGAAGGGAAATTATTTTAAAGATATGCTTGAAATTTTTTAAGCCTGTAGCAATAATTCTCAACGTGATAATACAAATGATGTGTGCTATCAGATGGGATTTCATACTCTATTTTGATTAAACAAAATTAAAAATTCGCGTATTATTTTTTGTAATGCTATTTTTTGGTTTTTGTCATAAAAGAAGGCCGTTTTATACCCCTCTTTGAATAATTTTTCCTACTCGTATTTCAAAGTGTTTTTTTTTTTTTTTTGTTTTTTGCCATTTGGACAAAAGCCTTATTTAACTTTTTAATGATTTGGCATAAGAAGTCTGTTAAGGAGGATTTACAGTCGTTTTAGCAATTAAAATGAAAAATTTTGGGTACTTTTTATACCTGGGATATTTTTTTTGACGTTCGTTAAAATTCGGAGTAGCCATTTGCTGTGAGATAAATTCAGTCTAAATTTTTAGTGAAAATTTTAATAAATTGTAAAAAGAAAACTGCAAGGAAAAATTCCAATTATTAAACAACTATCATTATCATAAAACGCCCATTTACTGTAGCAAGGACCATAGAACAGATTTTAAAAATGACGTATTTTTTTCGGATTAGTTACGTTCATGCCTCTTAATTACTTTTACCTTCGTAATAGATTTTTTATTTGTTTTTTACATTTGATTTAGTCTGGTGAATTTTTTATTTTTGTAAAAAAACTTAACAGAAAAAGGAAAAGAGTGAAAATTGTTTTCCTTATCGATAATACGTCAAATATAAACATTATTTATAACAACAAGAACTGGAAGGAATGATAGCAGTGAGAGGGAAAATAAAAAAACAAGAGTTTCAATACAATTTATTGCAATTTACGAACCTAGTGTCATTTCCAAATTTCCTCGGCAGCGTCTGCTACGAGGGTCCATTTAAACCCTTTCAAAATCTTACTCTCTTCTTTGGTCTAGATGTGACAGACTATGCCGGGCACCCATTAAGAGTTAATATTTCTCAGCAAAATCAACAAAAGAAAATTATTTTTCTTCTCTAATCGTTTAAAGGAATTTTATTGATTCCATATAAAATAGGTAAAAATCATTACAGATTTTCTTGATTCCTAATTCTTAAATTTCCAATCAGTTTTATAAAGCTCATGTGGTTAAATATATTTCATATTGCTACATTTCTGCTTATTTAAGGACTAACAGTGTTTAAGAATTCACCCTGAAAATAATTTTGTCTAATAATATTTCTTAATAAACAAATGAAAATAATATGAAAAATATCCTGGTTGCAAGCAAATTGTATCTTTTTTTCTATTATCTCAAAAATAAAAATTGTGTCAAAGAATGGCAATAATAAATATAAATACTATACTAAAACTGCACTGCAGTAAAAGTTTTAAATCACTTTTAGAATTTTACTTGAAGGATATGTTCTATTTTCATACTAAAAAAGCTTTCACATTGCTATAAAATGATGATTTAAAAGTCTTTTAGGGAGAACTATATAAAAAGTTAAGTATGTTTTTTGTGTTAAATAAACAAATAAATGTTTTAAACTTAAGAAGGTTAATCCTAAGGAGGTCAGTCAAACAAAAAAAGAAGATACTTCTTTTTCAAAAAACTCGAATATTTTTTAACTATGACATGACTTATGTCATGACTAAATAGTATAAAAATTATGTTTAATTTTTGGGAAGATTGTTAAAATGATAGTCTTATAGCTCAAAATATAATAATCTCGAAGAGGGCTGGCTAATTGTCAACTTGCAAAGTTTTCAATTGTGTATTTTAACTGACATAATAAAAATAATTCAGTTGTTTTTTTTTTTAAATATTTATTAAAATTGTGCAAAAAACACACTTTTTCAATTCAAAGTAACTAAAGTTCTGGCCTGGTTAGTTTTTTTCGAAAATAGAATTTTAAATACTAGCTTAGACACTCTCCAAAAAAACAAGTTTCGAGGTATATGGAATCTGTTCAAAAGTAAAAATAACCATCAGGGGAGGAAACACGAATATACCTTTGATTAGGAGATGGTAAGCGATTATTTCTCACATTCACAACATTTTGTTAACAGTTTTTCTGTTTGCTGGCACAGGGATTCATGAGTCTAATTTAAGATGATGTACATAGTCATTGAAGTAAGCATAACGTTTTAGAAACTACTCAAGAATTCAGTTAGATATGACATTCTTTTCAACTTCAAAAAGTGGCAACATTTCCTCTGCTCCTTATAACTTTCGTATTTAATTTCGAGAAGTTTTGAATATGAGGAATATTCCTGTGCCATCTCTCCCATATCATAAAGAATTTTTCGACTTTAACACTTGCTTGTAACATTAATCCAAATAGCACAAAATTTTTGATGGTTTACCTCTCCAAATAGCACAAAAAATTACGTATTTCTTAGTGCTAGCTAAAATTTTTGATATCTTTTCATTAATTTTTAATTTTTCTAACTTGATAAATTTAATTGATTAAAATCAATTTAACAAATAAAAAGAAATTATTGTTATACTTTTCTTAAAAATTTTGTAAATTTAAACAAATACAATTGCAAAAATTTTAACTGATACTAAGAAGTTATTCAGTGATAGTATTTTCTAACCTGAAGGATAAGTTTCTTTGAACAGGCAAACCACTAAGCAAGCTTTTCGCAATTCTTTTATGTTGCAAGTGTCAATCATTCCAATACAAATGAAAACAATTCGTTAAGGAATCATGTTTCACTATAAATTTCCAAAACGTCCCATGGAAATGACGTTTTGTGAGTAAAAATTTTAATATGTGTATAAACTTAGTCACAAATTGTCACTGCCATATACTTTACATGGGACGAGAGAGTCATTTGAAAATTATAGTGAACAGTCTCCTTTACGCCCGGTTTCACAGTTCATACTTAAGTGCTCCTTAGCGCATCTGTCAACTTAAAAATGTATTTAAGCAGATTTTTGTTTCACAGTTCCTCCTTAAGGAGCCTTAACTTCTCCCTTAAGTTAAGTCCCCAATTTTCACGACTTAACTTTCAGAAAAGTAGAATTTGTGTCAATTTTACTAAATTTGATGTCAAAAAAAGTTACTTTATGTAAATAATAATTTTCAAGAATAAAAATTAAATTGACTTTAAAGTTAGTGTTAATAAATAAAAGTGCAATTTTCATTTGATAGTGTTGTATAAGAAATGCACTATTTCGCGTATTATTTTTAAAATGTGAAAAGTAACTATTTAGTTGAATTGTACAAAAATATTAAAACATCATTAACATTATAAAAGTTTTATTACAATTTATTTAAAATTAATTTAACACTAACTTTTCAATAATAATTATTTATATTTTTCCAAAAACACTTGTTGAAACCATAAAGGACGCCAATGCCGAAAATAACTAATTATTTTATTACCCTTAAGCATTATAATTTTTAAATTACTCAGAATTGCCAAAGAAATGGTATTGCCATTTAACAATATGGCAAGATGTTTTACAATATCTTGTGAAAACATTTTCGGCATTAAAAAACTATTTAGTTTGTCAATCATTTTGTTAAGTTTAATCAGAAATAAAAGATTTAATGAATAATATGAAAAATATTTATTAGTTTGCTTTATAATAAACACAAGGAATATTTATATTTTAAGAAAATTACAGATTAGTTGTTGTTTTTAATAGTGGTGCTTATATTTTTTCACTATTTCACTTATTGTAACATATTTCTATGAAAAAAATATGACAAGTAATGATAATTTTACTTAAAAATGGCTTACAAAATTCAGCAATGAATGTTGAGTTAAGGAGTTCATAAAAATGAACTGTGAAACACTTCTAGTTCTTAAGGAAAACTTAAGTTTTTTAAGAAACTCAACTGAGGAAAAACTGAGGTGTCAACTGTGAAACCGGGCGTTAGTCATTTAGAATCGCACAAATATATATGAAGTCGCTTTGATTTGCTTTCACTAAAGCAATCATTAGCTAATTAAAAAGCAAATTTATTTTAAATAGAATATATTTCTATATTTTATTCTTTTTATTTTTATTTTTTTTTATTTTTAATTTTAATTTATTTATTTTATTTCATAAAACATTCAAATTTGGAATTGCATAATATGAAATATAACACCACAATTTTCAACATCAAATTAATTCCACTATAAAGACTGTAAAAATAATACACATCTTTATATAACTAATAAACACAAAATAATAAATATTAATATAATATATAAATAATAATATAAAAATATTTTAAGCAAAAATTCTGACTGTCTATATTAATCAAAAATAAGTATACTTAATCTCTAAATTGGTATTTGTATTAGCATCACTAATTTTTTTTTTTTGGGGTATTACTACTTAAAAATACCCTTAAACAATATATTCATAAATAAATTTTATAATTTATTAAATATATTGGAAGAGGAACAAAATAAATCTCATCTGTTAAAATGCTTTTTATAAAAATGGCGAAACAGCGGAATTCATTTACACCTTTAAACATTTTACACAAAAAACAACTGCTTTTTTCTCGAATGCTACGCATTATGCACAATTATCTATTATCATATGAATATGTATATAGTTACATATATTAATTAATATATATATATATATATATATATATATATATATATATATATATATATATGTATGTATATATATTTATATCAAAGTTTTATATATTTCGTATACATATTTAAATGTGCGCAAACACGGCCTCCTTGTATTTATTTCCATCCAAATTTTCCTTAAAATCCCATCATTTTACTTTACGACTAATTTAGAGGTTAGAAATTTATCCAAATATTTAAATAAAATTATTAAATAAATTATTAATTCATGAAATTCATTTTTAATAAGAAAAATTATAAAATTCAGTTGTTTTATTAAAATTTACAATATATCATTTTTTTTTAGTAAATAAAAAAATATTAATAGTAAATAAATGAAATTATTTATTATTATATTCAAGCATGTTTTTAAATATAATAAAAATGATGATATTGTAAAAATATTTTGATAAATTTCTTACTGTGCATGTAATTTTGAAATTTTTATTTGTTATTTTATCTATAATTAAGTTGTCCTAATTTTTACCATTTTTTTTGTTTTGAAATAATTTTGGTTTTTATTTAGATATAAACATATTAATTAACTTTAAAGGTATTGACAATTGACAATTTAATTTATATTAGCAATAAAAATTTAAGTTTATTCAATATAATATTTTAAAAAATACAGGATGTTTATTAAGATGCTTACAAATGAATAAAAGCTAAGATATTTTCTGACGTTATTTCGTTGAATACATATAAGATATACATAAAATTCGATTTTTGAATTTTTATTTATATTTTTAAATTAAATTACAATTATTTGTTACATATCTGATTAAATTTTAAACATATTTTGACGGTTTGATGATCGTTATAGGTATAAATATTTAAATAAGTTTTGTATTATATAAAAAAAATTACAAACACAAATAATATTTCTTCTTTTTGTTATAATAATAATATGTCCCAATTTCCATTAATTTTGGTTATTCGTAGCGTAAATTCCATAAATTTGTTGTTTATATATTTTTATAACCAATATTTATCTTAGCTAAATTCAATACAACTAAAAATTTTTATAAAAATATGACTACAAAACTATTCTATTGATTATTTAAACTTTAAGTCAAAAATTCATGCTAGGAAAAATTCCAACCTTTTCTTTTTGTCAGGAATAAAAAATAATAATACTAAAAAATTATTATTTCGTTTAAATTATGTCTGTTACTAAAGCTGTAAAACTTGACCTGACGCATTCTAATCCCACAGATTATAATTAATTGGCATATGACCTAAATTAGTGAGTAATTATTCTACCAGTGCTAGCCTTGACTACGATTTTAGAAAGTAATGTACAATAAAATTACATATTGTAAAGATGATTCTAATTTTGAGAAAAATAAAAATATATTTGTAAAATATCAAACGAGAGGCAACAAAATTTCTTCCCTATGATGTTGTGTAAAAAGTTTTGAAAATTTCAACTCTGTCTCTCAATCGTAAGAGTAACAAAATGATCAATAGTTTTTGACCTTATTTAATTTGGTCGACTATTTTTGGCTTTATAAATCAAAAAAAGGTTACACCAAGTTCATAATGAGACCTTTTATAAATAGGATAACTATCGCGGTAGTAAGTTTTATTAAATCGAGATGTT
Source organism: Acrocera orbiculus (assembly GCA_947359355.1). Classification (NCBI taxonomy): domain Eukaryota; kingdom Metazoa; phylum Arthropoda; class Insecta; order Diptera; family Acroceridae; genus Acrocera; species Acrocera orbiculus. Next base: position 9,587,169 of record OX375758.1, read on the forward strand.
AATTTTGTGTTATTGTCACATTTCTCATAGTACTTTCCTAACTTTTTTTAAATATTTTTGCGGCTAATATTATCGATATTAATAATTTTTGTAGCCGATCGTACAATAAAATTCAATCATAATCAATGGTTACTATTGAAAAATTTACATAAATCCATTTTATCTGACTTTGTTGAGTCACTTTAATTATTCAAATAAAAGAATATTACTTAAAATTTATAAAATATTTTTTACAATCGGCTTATTTAATAAATATCCTGTATCTTTGAAGTGCTGCCACCATCATTTTACTTAATTATATCAAAACTTACAGCAAATAAAAGAAAAAGTATTTTAATAACAAAAAATTCAGTAAAAATTATTAATATAAAATATTTGTCATTTTATTTTTACACGAAAAATGAAAAATTGTAAATAATTTTTAAAATTATTAGAAGTTAAAACGGGGGTAAGTTTTTATTAAAAATATTAAATTGTTTTCAATCATGTCAATACCTTTAAAATTAGTAAAATTGAAAGTGATTTTGAATGTAAAAATATAGCTTAAAAAAACAGAAACAAAAACGGTTTCATTCCTTTACATGGATCAATGTTAATTGCGGGATTAAATAGAAGCAACTCATCAGGACCTTTTAAATGAAAAATTTTTATAAACACTAATGATGTTTTGCTATTCAAAAAGGACACGTAACTATGTTACATTGCATGATTGTAATAATAATATTAACTTAAAGGATGTGTTTGTAAATATCATTGATCAAAAGAATTTCGAAGTTAAAATTTTCTTTAGTTCGTGTAAATTTTTAATTGATGACATCAAACTTTGTTTTAATAAAATTCAAAATCACTTTTAAACAAATTTCTATCTTACAAAGACAGGAATTTGTTGAATATATTGCATGCATTCAATCAGACTGAAGATTTAGAAATATTTTAACTAATTAATTTTTTTTTTCTACTTAAATTAAATAATAGTACCACCACGTTGGATATTGGAACCAACTGATAAAGCTTTCGCACAAGGTTCTGATGCAAAAGTTGAATGTAAAGCTGATGGCTTTCCAAAACCTCAAGTTACCTGGAAAAAAGCAGTTGGTAAGAATTTTTTTGTTTTTTTTGATTTCTCCTGTGAAAGAATTTAAATATGAAATTTGCTGCTCTTTTTTTTTTTTTTTTGTTTAAAATAGGTGATACACCTGGAGAATACAAAGACTTAAAACAAAATGATAATATTCGTGTTGATGAAGGAACTTTATATATTGATAATATTGCTAAAAATAATGAAGGATATTATTTATGTGAAGCTATAAATGGTATTGGATCAGGTTTAAGTGCTGTTATTATGGTTAGTGTACAAGCTCCACCTGAATTTACTGAAAAATTACGTAATCAGACTGCAAGACGTGGTGAACCAGCTGTACTACAATGTGAAGCGAAGGGCGAAAAACCAATTGGAATTTTATGGAATATGAATAATATGAGACTTGATCCAAAAACTGATAATCGTTATACAATTAGGTAAATTTTATTTAAATTATTTTTAATTACAAATAAAAAAAGAGAACGAAATAATTTACTTTCGCTTATTTTATTTTGTTGTGTAAAGTATTGAATTGAATGAATGAGTATTTTGGAATGAAGTTGTCTATCATGGGTTTTAACATGAGAGCTAGCTTCATAGCCATTCACATATGAGCTATAATATACATTTTTATAATTAGTTAAAGAAAAAGTAACAGATTTAGAGTACAAAAACTAAAATCTAATGTTAAAATATTAAAATTCTCTTTAAATAACATAAACTAAACTATATAATTTTTTTTTTTTTTATTTAACAGAGAAGAAATTCTATCAACTGGAGTTATGTCAAGTTTATCAATTAAACGAACTGAACGTACAGATTCAGCATTATTTTCATGTGTTGCCACAAATGCATTTGGAAGTGATGATTCAAGCATTAATTTAATAATACAAGAAGTTCCTGAAATGCCATATGCTCTTAAAGTTCTTGATAAATCAGGACGTAGTGTACAATTAAGTTGGGCACAACCATATGATGGTAATTCACCATTAATACGTTATATTATTGAATTTAAACGTTCTCGAGCATCATGGGATGAAGTTGATCGTGTTATTGTACCCGGGCATACAACTGAAGCACAAGTACAAAAATTAAGTCCAGCAACAACATATAATATACGTATTGTAGCTGAAAATAATATTGGTTCATCAGATTCATCAGAAGCAGTTACTATAATTACAGCCGAAGAGGCTCCATCTGGTAAACCACAAGCAATTAAAATTGAACCAGTTAATCAGACAACATTACGTGTAACATGGAAACCACCACAACGTACTGAATGGAATGGTGAAATTTTAGGATATTATGTTGGCTATAAATTATCAAATTCAAATAATTCATTTGTTTTTGAAACTGTTAATTATTCAACTGAAGAAGGAAAAGAACTTAGTTTAGAATTAACACATTTAAAAACATATACACAATATTCTGTAGTTATACAAGCTTATAATAAAGTTGGTGCTGGTCCAATTAGTGATGAAGAAAATCAATATACAGCAGAGGGTACACCAAGTCAGCCACCAAGTGATACGACATGTACAACACTCACGTCACAAACAATACGTGTATCTTGGGTAAGTCCACCACTTGAATCAGCTAATGGAGTTATCAAAAACTATAAAGTTGTTTATGCACCCACAGATTTATGGTATGGTAAGTAATAAATTGATTTTTATAGGGTGTTCCAAAATTTTGTTAAATAATTTATTGTAAAAAGCAAAAAAAAATAAATTTTATTTCTTTGAAATTAGTGAACAATATTGTCCTAGCATATTATTCTGAGTTTAGTTAATAGTAGAAAAAGGCAAATCATCCCATTTGCTTTTTAGAAACTCTTGGATCCATTTGATTGTAAAATAAAAATTTACTATTTCCGTGTTAGATTTTTTGTTACGATCGTCTTGGTTAAGAAGTTTGAAAAATGTTCCCGAAGAACAACAAACAACGATCCATAGAAAAGGAAAAATACATTTTAGTTAACAGAAAAGGATATTTCAGTTTAACTCTAACCTAAGAAAGAAATTAAACCCCATTACTGGGTCATTCATATACGGCTGATAAACTTAATAAACAAAAATCTACAATGATTCAATAATTTGTTCAGCTACAAAGCTGTAATATATTTGCCTAAATTTTATCTTTCTCTAAACCGGATTATTATTCCAGAATATTAAAACATTGGCCTTCAAGTCTTATATCAAGCTCACTGTGGGAAAATAAACTTACTTCAAACTATATCAACGTTGAATTAGCAACTTTAAAGCAAATTTTAAGACTCACTATCGCTTGGTGGGATAAATTTAGTGCTAAACGCTAATGGGACTACTGGCTTCTAGTACGAGTAAATTGTTATATAGCCTAAAAAAAACTATGTAGTAGTTGACTCTGTTACATTTAATTTAAGTTGTTATAACTGGAAAAAATTGTAATTTCAAAATATGTTCTTAAAGTATATCTTGCATTATCAATGACATCCTTTGTTTTGTTTCTGACGTATTAAAGCTGTCTTTTTCTTTATTTTTACTGCAGCTGTTTTTCTCTTACCAGTCTCAATGAATGAAATTAAAAATTTTTCATGTCAATATTTTAGTTTTCTATAACTCATATTATTTATTTTCTATTCTTCATACATTTTTTACTCTCCTCTTGTCTCTCTAGTAGAACGAACATAACTAATGTAAAAAGTACTCTTTAAATATCTAAACTAATATCTAATATCTAAAGCTAAATACAAATGATTAAAAGTTTCCATAGTGGAACACCCTAAATGAAAATTTCATTTTTATTATATTAATCAAAATAAATTATAGATGATCAAAATAAGGATTACAAAAAGACAGCATCAAGTGATACAGTCCTTCATGGTTTAAAAAAATATACAAATTATACAATGCAAGTGTTAGCAACCACAGCTGGTGGTGATGGAGTACGAAGTATACCAATTCATTGTCAAACAGAACAAGATGGTAAAAATTTGTTGTTTTCTAGCAAAGAAATTCTTTTAAATTGAAAAATTTTTTTTTTTATTATTTTAGTACCCGAAGCACCTACAGATGTTAAAGCTTTAGTTATGGGAAATGAAGCTATATTAGTATCATGGCGTCCACCAGCACAACCAAATGGTATTATTCTTACATATACAGTTTATTCAAAAGCTGAAGGTACTGAAAGTGAAGCAAAAACTCAAAAAATTCCACCATATCAAATGAGTTATGAAGCATCATCACTTGATAAAAATAAACCATATGAATTTTGGGTAACAGCTAGTACAGTTATTGGTGAAGGTCAGCCATCAAAAAGTATTATAGCAATGCCAAGTGATCAGGTTCCAGCAAAAATAGCATCATTTGATGATACATTTACAGCAACATTTAAAGAAGATACAAAATTACCATGTTTAGCTGTTGGCTCACCAACACCAGATATATCATGGAAAATTAAAGGTGTACCATTTACACCAAATGATAGAATGAGACAATTACCAGAAGGTTCATTATCTATAAAATCTGTTACTAGACAGGATGCTGGAGAATATACATGTTTAGCTGAAAATTCAATTGCTAAAGATTCTATAACACATAAATTAATAATATTGGCACCACCACAATCACCACAAGTTTCATTATCGGCAACAACAACAGATTCATTAACTGTTAAACTTAAACCTCATGAAGGTGATACAGCACCATTACATGGTTTTACTTTACATTATAAACCAGGTTTGAAAATAAAGTTCATATTTAATGGTAAAATTTTTAATTTTTATTCTTTTATATCTATTTCTAGAATTTGGTGAATGGGAAACAGTTGAAGTTGCTTTAGACGCTCAAAAATATACAATTGAAAATCTTTTCTGTGGATCAAGATACCAAGTATATGCTACTGGATATAATAAGTAAGCTTACAAAGAAGAGTTCTGTATTTCTAGGAATTTAAAAAAATTATTGAGTTTGTTAAATTTTTATCTTCCCTAGGAACCATAAGTTTTTCAAACTTTAAGTATTTTTTCATCATCCAGTGGTGACGGCTCATATAAATAATATTTATTTGATTTTTAGCAATTTTTGATCCCATATTTTTAGTACAGACGTGGGAATATAATGTGACAATTTTAAAAATCATACTTGCTCTTCCATTCCAAAGAATTTCAGATCCTATTTCATTAAATTAATCAACAAATCGGCACAATCTGAAAGAAAAGGGTTCTTTGGGATCCTTATTCACATCAAGACATCAAGTGATCTTAAAGAAACGTTAATAAATCGTCTTTCAACAAGTGAAGCTTACAAATTAAGTTAGTTTGTGGGGATAACGAGATAAAAAAAGATCATTTCTTTTCAAGAATATTTTTCAATGGTGTAGCTAAATAAATTATATTGAAATGTTTTGTATACTATTAAGTAACTTTTCAACTACATTCTGTAAAATTTTTGTACAAAAATATCAAGAAATAAGTCAATGACAAAACGTTTTCCAAGTCGTCTTTCAAAAAAGTCAATTTACCTAAAAAAATCAAAAACCAAATATATTTAATTAAAATATTAAAAAACATTCCCCCTGACGTCCTATTTTTTATTTTAGTTGCTGTTATTTCTATATTTGTGATGGTTGTTGAACTCAAAACAGAAGTTTTCAAAAACAAAATCCGCCATTTGGCGTATTAATAAATTTTTTTACAGCGGTATTTTCTGCAAGTTAAATGATATTTCCGCATGCTAAGAGTTTTCTTGGTGCTATTTTCTAAATCGGCTGACTCAGACTTTGGTTAGTAACCTACGTAAAGCCCCCAATTCACATCACTTTGTTTACTTTGTTTTTTTGTTTAAAATTTTCCACTTTTCCAAAAATTTCGAACTAACACCAAAGCTTGTTATAAGTTTAAAAGCCTAAGGAAGTAAAATAATAAAATTAAAGGATCAAATTTGTTTTGGTATAATAATTGTTTTCCAAATAGGGCTGCAAAATGTATTCAGCCGTGTTTATGTTCAGCTCAGGCAAAGGTATAAATTTTACACACCTAGCTTGCCTAGAGGGAAGTTTTTCATCCAGATTTAACTGTTATCTTCGTTCTATATGGCTAAATTTTATTTTCAAAACAAACAATTAATATAGTTATATATAGATGGAATTAATTTTTGTACATTTGTCCTTTTATTTTCTGCGGAAATCATACATCTTTTTCGTTAAAAATAATAAAAACTAAACAAAGAATTCAATTTCTTATAATAGTTATCTATCATTAAAATTTTTATATAATTCTTTAAATTATTTATACTTCATAGCATTGGGGCAGGAGAAGCATCAGATATACTTAATACACGAACTAAAGGATCAAAACCAATATTACCAGAAAAATCAAGATTTATTGAAGTTTCATCGAATTCTGTAAGTTTACATTTCCCCGCCTGGAAAGATGGAGGATGCCGAATGTCACATTTTGTTGTTGAACATAAAAAAAAGTAAATTAAATTTTGTTTAATTGAATCAAATGATGTTTGAAAAAAAAAAAAAAAACTTTTTATTTAAAGGGATCAAATCGAATGGAATCAAATTTCTAATAATGTTAAACCTGGAAATAATTTTGTTGTACTTGATTTAGAACCTGCTACATGGTATAATCTACGAATAACTGCCCACAATTCAGCCGGTTTTACAGTTGCTGAATATGAGTTTGCTACATTAACTGTCACTGGAGGTATTTATGAGAATTTTGTTTATATTTTGTAAAAAAAAAAATGAAAGTATTTTGTGGAAAAAAAACAGACAGTATTCACGCTTTTCTTTCTAGAAACAAAAAAGAATCTTAAGCATCACCAATTTTATTGTTCAATATTAGCTTTGATATTTTATATGCAGCCTTTCTTAACTTAATCATTCATAATTTTGTTTTGAATTAAATGCAATTTGAAGTTTGTAAATAATTCCAGCTTTCTATATATTTTTCTAGTGTTATCGCTGGTAGGTTAAAGTTTTGAACGCACAAGAATGGTTGAATTGCATTAAGTCTCATAATTACTTCTTTGAATTGTTTTTCAGTTAAGTTTTTTAGTGGAAAAAACATATTTGTTTGATATTACTTTAAAAGAAATGAATAATATCTAATAATAGTCTAGATAAATTAATTTAAAATAGCGAAAATGTGTAATGCATATCTCAAAGAAATTGTATTGCGTACACATTAACGTCCTAGAAGAAAAAAAGGAATTAATTTCCGCTAATAATAGAATTAGGAATGAGCATTTTGGCTCATACATTCTGTACATGAAAAGAAATTTCATTTCTTAAAAGTTTTTTCATATATAGTAGACTGCTTTTAATCGACATCGCAGAAAATTTAATGTGTGAGTAGGATAGAAGGGTTCAGAGTTTCTTGCATTTCCCATTGGAATAGAACTGCTTTTATGCTAAATACTTTCACATACAAGCAACTATGTCCAGTGTAGATTTTTCTTAAAAAGTGTATACAGAGAAAGTGAAGCTTATATAAACCCTGAGAAAAAAAGAGTGTTCAGAACCTAATCTTAGTGCAATTCTAAAATAGCTGTTAATGTTTCTTCTTCATAGAAGCCTTAATTAACAATTTAGCATTGAATTTAATTGAAAAAAGGCGTTCATTTTTGGATAGCTTGAAGAGGGCTTATTATAAAGGCCTTTATGGCTTCTTGGCTTAAAGAAGGTCTTTAAGTGAGTGTTTAAATTTTCAAAAAAAAATTAAATTAAAACTTATTTTTTGTATATTTCAATTATTTATTAATTGGTTAAAAATGCACACCTATACTTAAAGTGGCTGTAACAAGTATTAAAACAGTCCTTTGATTAATATATATATAAAATTTGAGACTGAAAGTTCTGCTATTTTTTTTTTTTTTTTTTGCTTTAGGGGGTCTGGTTGAAGTTTTACCCGACGAAAAAATATCTGGGAATTTTAAATAATGATTATTAATAATATTCTTCGAACAATTTTTGTTCCGAATGGCACTTCGAACAATTTTTATTATGACCTATCAGAAAATCTGCATAAAACTTGATATAGAACCAGAGAATTGGTTTTCTAATATGTTGCCAAAACAACGGATTGCTAAGGATTAATAATACTTTTATGCACATTTCCTCCCTGATAACTGTAAAATATCTGCTTAGCTAAGCTAACGAATTCGCATACATCTACTACAACTTATTCCTTAAATTTTATTACTTCGATAAATAAGTGTAGTCTTGTAGTTCTGGGATCTGACTTTATGTTATTTTCTCCTTTTAGTACAGTAATTTTATAAAATGATTTAAAAGCCACATTTTCTTTTATTTTAAAAGAAAACTTCAAAAAATTTTGAATTTAAAAAAAATGGATGAATTTCAGTGAATCTTCTTCCTCTGGTGTCTAATTTGACCTCTTGATAAGTTATTATTATTAAGCATACTTTTAGGCTTTATTCTTGTGGTGTTTAAGATATACATTTGAATTTATCTCAAAATTAGAATTTTTTTAAAGATATTTTACATGAATTTATAATTTATTAAAAAGCTGAGAGAAAGGAAAATGCAAAATAATGTCTGCTTTTTTTTTGTGTAATAATTGTTGCAAGTTATTTAAACCAATTGATAGTTAATTGATTTACAAATAAAATGCTTCTTTTTTTTTATTTAATATTTAGAATATTTATTCCTATCATATTTGCTGTCTTAGCTTATTTTTATTTAAGTCTTTTGTTTTTTATTATTTATTTTCACATCAAAAATAAAACACAAAATTCCTAACTCAAAGTACACACACATAAAAATATATATTTAAAAACAGTAGAAAACACACAAAATGACGAAATTTTTTGGAAATTGTTAAATTTAAATTTTAATTGCATTATTGCAATTTTTTTATTAAGAAAGAAAAAATTATTTTTTTATGCTAATTTAATTTTTTCTTTTTTTGTAATTTTATTATATTTTGGAAAAATATAAAATTCAATAACGCAAGTATATAAACTTGCTCGAATACAATACTTGTTAAAAATTATTTTAAAATCAAATACTATTTGTTAAATATTTAAAATATTTTTCGATAATATCTTTAAAAAAATGCAGATTTCTGGTATTATCATACCAAAGGTATGACAATGTAAATAAAATATGTTTATGTAATATTTAGTGAAAATATTGTATAATAATGCATTTTATGTAGTAAATAAAATAAATATTGGTGAACGAAATTTAAGTTAAATAACATGTGAACCATTTTTTTGATAAAAATTTTACACTCATCCCCCGATTTACACGGAAGATACGTTCTTGGAAAAATCGTGCAAAACGAAACTGTAAAATGAGACATACAAAATAGACGGGTATGTCCAATTAACCTGAAAACCGTGTAAATCTATCTTAAGATGACAAAGAAAAGTTGAAGATATCTTCTTTATAATCGTGTAAAATTAAATAAGGATTGAAAAGTAAAAAGGGGATTGATTCTTTCAATTTCAATTCAACTTATTTTTGAAAATTATACATTAATTAATAATACATTCCCTTCAAATGAATTCAATTCAATTTTCAATTAAAAAGAATAAAACACGTAAACGTTGTTGTGATTTAAAAACCGTGTAAAAGAGAAATCGTGTAATTAGAGAATACCGTGCAAATCGAGGTACTAGTGTACTTGAAAAGTTTGTAAAAATAATTAAGTCTAAATTGTTAACATGATTAAAGGCAAAAATTCAAAAATTTTCTAATCAATTGTTAATTTCGGTATTTATATAAGCAAATAACAATTTTTGGCAATACATTTGGGACTAACCCAGCTGTTGTCGTACATATTTAATTTATTTAAATATTATTAGTTGCTTTATTTAGCAATTGAAAAGCACTAAAATTATTAGTTTCGGATAACGTAAAATTTTTGAGATTTGCAACAAATTCAAATTTGTGTTCACAATTTTTCGCACTCTTTGTTTTAATAATAAGGAAATTCTTGGCTTAAAACTTCACCTTGATTTTTTTTTGCGAATTTTTTCAAAACTTAAAATTCTAATGTAATTACTGTTAGTGATTCTATAGACATTTAGAAGCATAATTAAGTAAAAGTCAGCTTCAAAAAATTTTTTTCGCTCAAAAACTTTCTTTGGGAATTTACAGAATTATTGAACAGTTCGTTTTGTGATTTAATCACTGTTAGTCACTATAAATAATCATTTATATTTATTAATCAGTAAAATAAAAGGCAATATTTTGTCATAAAATCCATGACTTGACTTGTTTACAGGTGTTTAAGGGGATAGTAGAGTTAATTCCGCCAAAAAAAGCATATTTTCTACAATTTTTTCTAAGGATACAATTAATATTTATTTATTTCTATATAAACAGTATAATTATATAATATTTAAAGAATATTCTTTGAAAGTTTCATTAATAAGTGGTAAAAAATGAGCCCATGACAGCGAATCTCCGCAGACGTCTCAAAAAAAAGTTGATTCGAGGTGAACATCTTAACTCATTACTGGGTCAACTGAAATCAAAAAACCAAATTGATTTAATTAGTTGATAAGTATCCTCAGGTAATGCTGTCGAGTTTCTTTTTTTTTATTGATTTTTCGATTTTTTACAAGGCTCGGAAGTCAAAACACTGATTTTTCATCAAAAACATCAGAAATTTTGTTGTTTTAAAATAAGTTAAAATTTAAAAAAAAAAAAACAACTCGACAGCATTACCTCGTAATTTATGTCTTTACATAAATACATAAAAGAGTGTACGAAATTTCAAAAGGATCGGTTCAGTAGATTTTGAGTTACAGACTTTCACAGACTTTAAAAGAAGATTTTTACTGTGAAATTCGGCAACTACATAGCCCACGCTTACGTTAAATGTTCATTTTGACATAGATATTAAAATCCAGAAAATCTGCATTTAAAAATTAAAAATATAATTTTAAAAAACTATTGTATTAAAGCATATTTATATACAATTAATTGTACATATTTTATTTAGACTTTTTTTTATTTGTAAATTTTAGCTTTGTGTTGTTAATATGAGATTCTTAAGTTGTCTTTTTTTTTCCTTATTTGAAAAATTATTTTAAGGAATAAATTAACAAAGATTTCCAGTGATTTTAGTTCCTGAAACAACCAAAAAACAACCGTGAATATAAGTTTTGTCTGTTTTCTTTAATTTTTTTTAAGAAAAAAAACCAAGAAATATTTAATTTTTTTAAGATCTTTAAAATATTTAAATAGTTTTTCAGTCTTTTTTTTGAATTTTTTGATTTAATAACTGCAGTTTTTAATTCATTTTTGATAAGTAAAGTCGGTAAAGTCGCTACGAGTAGATTCAATTGTAGCAAACTTGTTAAACTTAACTTGTTCAGTCAAAATTTGACATAAACTGTATTTAAAGTAAACTATATAGAGTTTTATATGCTTCCTTGATCCTTTTCATTTAATTAATGATTACTTATTGCGCATGAAAGAGAATAAATGATTATTGATTGCATAATTGAGTGCTTAAATTGTTTCAACTGAGTTGTCAAGATTAATATTTATTTATTTCATAAAATTCCTTTAAGAGACTTAAATTAAAGCTAAATTTATTTTATAAGAAATATCTGCCTACGGGAACAACATTTTATTTGCTAATAGCCCATTTTGATCCTTTTTTCTAGTCTAAGGACCTAAGTTAATAATTCCTAATCTGATCTTATTTTAATGTTAAAAGTTACAAGAATCTCGCCAAATGTTTTAATATTTTGAGCTACCTTTTCTATAAAAAGTACCAGGAAGTTGTTCTTAAAGCTCCAAAACTGCTCGGACTTGTTAGTTTTTGGTCAATTGTTAACAACAGTGAACAAATATCGTCATTAACAAAATATCTAAGTAAAATTGTGAAAACACTGCCTTTTGATGTCTTTAAGCAATCATTTATTTTTTGTAGCTTATATGTCTTCAGACTTTATAATTGTTATTTATTTTTTTTTAAAGGTAAACAGAAAAATTACTTAAAGCTCCTTAATTTTTTACTAAGAATAATACTACTATTCCTTTGGTTCATTTTATTCGTGACTTCTTATTTATTTTTGAATCAAAAGTTAACAATTCTTTGACTTTTGTTATTAACAAAATATTTTTTATTACTTTAATTTTTTTTATCTTTTAATTAAAGTTTTTAATATCTAAATTATCCAAAATTGAGTCTAACAAAACCCTTTGGTCTTTCCAAAAATTCACTTGTTTCTAAATTAATATTTGTTTAGTTTTATTTCCTACCCCAAGGAGTCAAAGATAAAAAAAACAGCAAGTCAAGCTTAAAAAAGTTGACTCTATTTAGTTTTAGTTTAAACCAGACACTCAGATTGAAAAGAATTTTAAAAAAGTTCAGATTCCAATTTACTTTTACAAAACACTTCATATCATAATGGAACTAAAAGGAACATTTTTTTTTTGTTTTTTTTATAAGAACTGCAGTTAAATATTTATAAAAATAAACTTCTAATGTAACACAAATATATTAACAAAATAAATTATACGTATATAAATTACTAATTAACACTATTAAATTATTATTAGTTTTAAATACATATCTAATAAATTTCGCGATTTGTTTTGTTTTTAATCTTAAATGTTTGTCCTTGTTCTATTCAAGAAATTTAATAATTAGAAATTCATTTAGAATAAAATAAAAATCAATTCTTGTTGTGTTATGCTGCTTTTGAAGTTCATTAAAAATATTTTTCATAATTAAGGATATACACAAATGTAAATTATATAAATAAATACTAGAAAAAAAGCAATTGACACAAATTTAAATTAAAATAATATAAAATATTTCTATAACAATTTGGTTAGAGAACATTTAATTTAGTAGTGAAGAAGTTTTCCTAACAAAAACATGTGCAAATCAGAAGCGTAGGTATTCGGTAGTATCGATAAAAACATTTGTTTGCCTTCTCTATTGTAAAACTCAGTGTGCATATTTTCATAGTTTAACCCTTTAAGGAAATTTTTCTAGGAGGATTGTTCGAAACTTAAACAATTTTCAGAGTTTCAGCTCATTTTGTGATCCGTCAACAAAACCAGTTGGCAGTCTGTCTCAAACTTCACGAAATTTTACACGATCTTTTCTCGAAATAAGTTTTTTCCAAACGGCGTGCATGATATTTCAAGTTCTACTTAATCGATTCACTTGAAATTTGCAACAGAGAACAGTTGTAGCATCGCACTGCTAAGGGTTTCTCAGTTAATCTCACTAAAAGCATTGGAGGTAATAAGAAAGTTGGTTGACTACCCAAAATGTGCTCAAGCCGATTTTACATAAGATAAAAGTATTAAATATATTTTATTGTAATTATTTTATGAAGAAACTTTAAATCAGACTCCATTTTGGTTGAATCATGATTTTAACTTCTAAATTTAAGTTGCTCGTGGTATTTCAACGCCACAAATATTTGCTATTGGCAAAAACTTATTTGGTCATATTTTTAAAAATATGTGAAATAAGTATAAAACTTTCATTCGTAGTAGTATCAACAGACTTAAGAACAAATTACATTGAATTTTGTTGTATGCCAAAATTTCACTGGTTTTCTTTGTGAAAAACAATTATCATAAAAATCTTGTATTTTAGAAAGTAAACTTAATGCGAACTTTCAAAAAGCCATTTTTTTCATTAATTAGAAAACGTCTTTTACTACTTTAAATATTAAAGCCTACTGGAATATATATTCAAAAAAGAATATCCTAATATAACTATAGTCAATCAATATACTGGAAAACTACAAAAAGTCTTTAAAATCATAATAAATACACAAGGGAATAAATTCTAATTACATAGAAAGTATAAAGAAAAATAGATCACTTGTTCCTGTATTGGAAATTTTTTTTTTTAACTGCAACTATTTTTTTTCATTAAATATCAATGATTTAAAAATTTTACTATAATCAATTGCTAAAATTTTAACAAATATTTAATAAATTTCTTAACTAAAAAAATAAGAAAAGACATTTATGTATATCCTTAATTTGTAGAAAAATTTAAAAATTTTAAAAATAATATTTTGCATTTTGAAAAGTTAAATATTATTACTTATAAATTAAATTAAAATTATTTGAAATATAAACTAAAAAAATAGAATGGAATGTTATTAAAATATAAAAAGTGAAAACTAAATTATTATTTCAACTATTCTTTTTTATTTTTTTTCTTTTGTTTTTGTTTGTTTTTTGTTTTGTTACCATCATTATCAACATTTGGTTGTTTCAGGGACTATTGCACCCTCACGCGATTTACCCGATTTAACCGCTGAGGATACAATTCGCATCATCTTATCAAATTTAAATTTAATTGTCCCGGTGGTAGCTGCTGTCCTAGTTATTATAATTGCAATTATTGTAATTTGTATATTACGTAGCAAAGGCAATCATCACAAAGGTATATTAAAAAAGACTAATTTATTTTTTTTCTTTTTCTTTTTTTATTTCTTGTTACACAATAACTGTTTGTCGAAACTACTACTACTACTACTACTACTACTACTACTACTATTACTACTATTATGCCATCAATCAACTCTATCTAAAATAAATATGGTATGTATTACTTAAATTTGATAAACACAAAAAACATCGAAATGCAAATAAAAAGGTACAATTGCACCACCTGATGGTGGCAACAACATTGGCAATACTAGAATAGCAATGCCAGCATGGTTACCAGAATGGCTTGATCTTAATTTTATGGTACCATTAATTGCTACATGTATTGTTGTTGCGGTGGGTATACTTGTTATATGTGTAGCATTATCAAGACGAAGAAATGATGATGGCAGAGGAGGCTCTAAAGATGTCTATTGTAGGTTTTAAATTATTTAACATATTAATTTCTACAATGAACAAACTAAGTATATAATAAGTATTAAATATTTATTAATATTATATAAAATCTTACCATGTTTACTTTTGGTGTTTAGCTAAAGTTTCTTAATACTTTAGTATTTTGCACGTTAAATGTTTTACTTTTTTTTTTTGATTTTTAAAACTATGATAGCATGTTTTTTTGAATATTAGCTGAAAAAAATTTGCTTTTTATATATTTCTTTTATTTGCTTTTAAAGTAAATTAATTTTTTGAAACATAGTTGGATCCATACGGTAAGAAATTCAGTTTTGTTATTATTTGGCTTTAAAACGTTGCGCTTGATTGAATAAAGTTCACAATTTTTAATTAATAAAAATTATTGTTATTGCACAAAGCAGAATGCAAAGAGTGTTTCTCTATTTTGACACCATGAAAACAAAATATAAAAAAATAGAGAAAAATTAATTTTAATCAAAGAAATCTGCTTTGAAGGATTTAAATCAAAGTCTCTCAACCCGTAGCTAGCATGAAATTATATCATAGCTCATAAGATACACATGGTAGCATAATAAAATTTATTCAAATTTTATCGCAAGTATTTTTACTATAAATAACTTAAAACCGAATACAGAAGAGTAGCATTCGATCAGATCGCAAATTGCAGATCAAAAACGGTTCTATAGACTCACATAGAGTCATATGAAGACTTAATGATTTGTATGAAAGTTTAATGATAAAGGCTCAAACACAGTGCACGCGGTTGCGGAGCGGTAGCGGTATTCATTCAGAATTCTACTTTGCTGTCACCGCTATCGCGTGCATTGTATTTGAGCCTTAGGACTCACTCGGCTAAGTATTTACGAAAAGATTTTAACTTGCCTTCGAGAAAAACATTCAATCGACTTTTGAATTCTGCTGTAAAATAAATCAACAAAAACTACTGCATTTGTACTTTGCCCTTTTGATGATTTGCGTGCGAATTCAATTTTAAACTTTACTGTGGAAAGTAATTTTGTAGATTATGAGAAGTAAAATTTGAGCAAATCTTGATCAGCTTTTAAAGGACTGGTTCAATTTATTCGGTGAAAAAACGGGCATGTTTTCAAGAATTCCTTTTTGGAAGCCTTTGGAAGCCCAAATACCCATTTTTGCCTAATAGATGAACTTATTTGTTGTAGTTAAATTAATAATAATTATTAGAAAAACAGCTCTCTTTGTTATCTGATGAAATATGTAAAGAAATAATGTGTAAAATTTTAAAACGATCAAATCAAGTAAATTTTAATTTATTGTGCGCACCGTGACTTCGGAAAGAACAAGCTTCAAAAACACGCTTTAAAGTTTTGCTCACTCATTCGTCCTTTATTTAAAGCAAAGGACGCTCAAAAACTTCGGTAATTTTATTCCGATCAACTTGAAATTTCGACAGAATATTTTTAAAATGCTAAACATTAACTTTAAAAGCTTTACAAAAAAGAATTTAAAGCCAAACCATCCCCTTAAGGAAAATATAAAATTCAGTTAAATAAAAACTTCAGAAAAACTTCTTCACCCTTTATATAACTTTTGCGAGTAGTTTGTTCCAAATTTCATCATTGAAAATTATTTTACGAAATATTCTTAAAAATTAATGTCTTTTTAATATCATGGAAGATTATTTAAATTATTCTTGTTAAAGGAAATATTAACTGTTCAAGAAAAATTTGGGATTTATAAAACGACATAACTGCAAATCATTTAACTCATACATCACACGGCTAAATTTTTTGCTTCCAAATTATTATAAAGCGTAATATTAAAACAATTTTTGCTAATTATTTCGATTTATAAAATTTTTTAAAAGCTAGTTTGGATTGAATTTTTGTTTTTCTATTTAGAAAAATATTTCAAGCACATTTTATTTTTGTTTTTCGTATGCATTCTGCAATTAAAGCACAACAAATCATTCATCAAAATTTTGCGATAATAAAATAAATATTTAAAATCGTTTACTCCAGCCAAAGAATAACAAAAATTTTTTTAAAAATAATCTAAAGTAATATTTTTAAAATTAATCTTTAATAAAAATTCTATATCTATATAAATATTCTATATACATATATATGTCTAAAATAAATACTTCTATTTTGTTATTATTTAATTAAAACTCACAACACAAAAATATAAATGAAAAAAGATGCTTTCATTATCGCAAAAAAATTTGAAAAAGAAATCATAAAATTCATAAAAATGCACTTTCCAGTTGAAAAATTTTTTTTTTCAATAAAAATTTGTATTGAATTTTTTGCACCAAAAAGTAAAAAAAAAAAAAAATTGGAAGATTTTGTATGGTAATTGTATTCAATTTAAATATTTCAATTGAATTAATATGAAATAAAAATAAGGTTTGGAATTTAAAACAAACAAAAAATGGTAAAAAAAGCATCTTCTTACCAAATTATTGAGAATACGATATCATCGATTAATTCTAGACGATGTAGTTTACAATCAGTCAATGGGCCCCGGTGCTACTTTGGACAAACGACGACCAGACTTAAGAGATGAACTTGGCTATATTGCTCCACCAAATAGGAAATTACCACCAGTACCAGGATCTAATTATAATACTTGTGACAGGATTAAACGAGGTACAGTCATAAGTAAGCAAAATTTTAAGATTTTTAATGTTGTTGCATTTATTTAATTAGTTATATATAATTATATATATATATATATATATATAAAAACATGTTGTATTTAGAAATAATAGTTAAATTTTTTCTTAAAATTTAATAATATATAATTAAAATTATTGTGCTTTGCTTTAACTTGGGCTTGAGGTTAACTTCTGCATGAAAATAATTATTTTAAAAATGCTGCAACAGAAAAAATCATTTTTATTTTTAAATCTAAAGTTACTGGAATTGGAGTCACTTGAAAAAAAGAGAAAAAAAGGATTATTTAATTTTAAATAACTTATTATTATATGTCCAGAGATAATAATCCTGACAAGTTATTGGATAAAACTAGAAAATGAATTGTTAGATACATTTTGAGATTCTTTCAAGACTACCAATGAAACATTATTTCCTACCCTACGTGGTGTTTTTTAACACGTTGAGGACGGTGAAATTTTTTCTATTTCGTACCGGTGGTACACGCCGTCCTTAACATGTTAAGCATTGTTTATAAATTGGACAAATTGTGACTAATTTTATACATTTTCTTAACACTTTTCCGTCCATATATTTCGTAATTTTTTTGTCACTTGGTAGCAACAACACTAATTTAGAATACTGCTCCTGTCTTCGATGGTTCTTTAGCATATCGTAAGATTATAACTAGTCAAAATTTACTAATTTTATTGTTCTCATTAGTTTTTAATCCTGTTTCGCTATTTTCATAAAATTTCAAAGATATGATAAATGCAAAATTTGTTTGTTTACTATATTTTACTCGCAACGCTACTATGGTGTCACCGGACTTAATCTTAATCTTAGCTTTGTGATTATTGGTTCACAAATATCTTTCTTTAATTCTTTGCGTTGGAACATGTTTCCTTAAGAACTTGGAATAGCCAGTAGTCGCCTGAGGTCATGGAATGGTATGAATGATTTTGCTTAGTGAACAAAATGCTTCAAGCATCTCAAAATAGAAAAATCATAACCCTGACTAAATAACAATTTATCAATCTGACCGCATTAAGAGAAAAATAAATTAAAAAAAGAAAATATTCTTCAATTCCAGTAAACAATAAATAAAAGTGGATTTTAATATTTTTCTTAAAATAATTGTTCCTTTATTTATTTATTTATTTATTTATTTATTTTATTTTTTCTTTAATTTTTGCTTTTGCAAATTTCGAAATTAAAATGTATTTCCCTGTTGCGTATATGCTTTGGTGTATTTACATTTAAACAAAAAATTTCGCAAAAACTTGCAAATAAGTAGGCAGACAAATGCGTTCAAATCATTCAACATGGGATCCAAGAAGACCTGTTTATGAAGAATTAAGGCATCCTCCGCCTGTACCACGAAGACAACATGGAAATAATGATTTTTATCATTCTCATCGAGGTAAGTTTTCTTCTGGCTTTTCTTTTAATAGCTTTTATAAATTTCTTATTTTATTTTTATTATTTCTATAATTTTTGTTAAACTAACAAATCAATTTTTTTAGGTTATATAATTTTTCTTTTCTTAAAAATTTTTTATTAAATATTTATAAAAAGATGAATATTATAATAGTGCTTTGAAATTTTAAAATTTACTTTACATAAAATCAAAGTTAAATTTAAGTGTACTGAAACTAATGTAAAATCGAGTTTTCGGCTGAAGCTTCTTGTATGCAGAACCAAGTATAGATACTAGCTGGCTTTTACTCGTTAGGTATAATACTAGCAGACCCATGTTGCTGTCGTTTAGTTATTATAGTTGATGAATATTAAATCCATTGGATTAAATCCCAATGATTGTCATCCTCTAGCAATTGCATCTCGCGACATGCATTTTAATATATATTGAACAACACTTGACTTTTAACAGTTCGCGAAAATTGAGAAGATGGGGGTCCTGATATTTTTCATCAACAATACGCGCATAACGAAAGATTTACGTTGCTTTTGATGTACTGTGTATAGTCGTCCCAATGTTTTGGCTTTTTGCGATTGTTGGATATGGCTCTCCTTGCTTACATGGCTTCCATTTTTTACTTAATTTTTTCCATGTAAAATAGAGCAGAACATCTTTGATTCTTTGATCTGCATTTAGTTGGGCAGATCTATTAGCTCCTGCAACACGTCAACGTCTTGTGACTTTGCTACATATATTTCATTACGATTAGACTTTATTCGTGGCATTTTTCTAAAAATAAAAATATCAAAATTAAAAGAAAATAAACAAACCTGTCAACTTGAAAATGAATCATGATAATATATACAATAAGAATTATAGAAGATCATTCTTCGGGATAGAAACTATATATTCTATCTATTAAGTTGGTCAAATGACACACGGTTATCGGCCGAGCTTACTTTTCAGTAAATGTTTTAATGAAATTGGACGATATCAAATTTTTATTATTAAGCGGTCCCTTGACTTCTTACTCTGTTCTAATTTCAAGTTATTCCAAAATTTAGCCTAAAACTCAATTTCAAATCAGATTCACAGAAATACATTATTTTTTTAAAAACTTCATTAAATTGTGATTAAAATTTTTTCATTATAATTTTACTAACTCAGAATTTGTGCCAGAAAAATAGAAAAAAATTTCTTACGGATTTTATAAAAAAGAATAAAGTTAACTGTACTTTTAGTTGGACCATTTAAATCAATACAAAGCATATATAAATTCATCTCTGAATATATAATTAATTTTTTAAATTATATATTTTTTTTTGTTGAGAATATTAAGTACTAATCTATCAGGATTTTTGTGGACTACTAATTTCAGTTGGTAAGAACTTGCATGAAGTAATTTGATTCCTGTACACGTAATTAATTAGCATGCAAAGCTAAATTATTAATAAAATATTTTGCCAATTTTTATTGTTTGTAAGTTATATAAAATAATCTCCAATAATTCCTTTATCCTGCTAAAAATTCTAATTTATCTATCTTAATTTTTATCCTGTATTAAAACGTGATTTGTAATCAATATTGACATAGATTCCTATTAATCCATTCTGATATTTCTTATATTCAAATTAATGCATGAAAGTTCAGAAAAAATATTTCTTCTAATAACAAAAAAAAAAAACAAACTTTGAATGCGTTCAAATTTAAAACCAGCTTTAGGGATTTACATGGGTTTTAGAATTTTACACAAACGATTTTTTGTTTATTATCGTATTTAACAGTCTGATGTGTTCAAAATATTCTTTAAAAACTTTAAGTCCATCAGAATAAAACTATCAGAAAGACCCTTGGTACGGCTGCATGCATGAAAACCTAACTGTGAAAGGTAATAATAGTTATTTTTCAAAGATAAGATTTATTACGTCAATCCAGCATAAAATGGTTTACAATATCAGCAGAAAAATTGACATCTTTGTCTTTCTTAATATAAATAGAACACTTTGGATAAAAAGAATTATAAAAGATTTGCTTTTGATTTAACTCTAAGAAAACACCAAATGTCTCTTACTCTGGCTGCAATTAACTGAAATATGGGAAATAATTATTTCCTTTTTCAAGAGAAATAATTCACAGCACAGCACCTGTTTGGACAGCTACAGCTATAGACAGGCTACAGTTAGACAGCTACAAACAGTGAGGAATTACTTATTTCTTCCTTCATAGTTCATGAGTAGCTAGTTATAAAATGAAAAAAACGAAAAATTACTGTTTGAAACTCTAACCATTCAAAGCCAATCCTTAATTAGAAATCAATTATCCTGAAACCTTAAACTTATCCATATTTCTATTTGATAATTTCTATCAATAATTATTTTACTAATTTCAAATTAATATTAACATTTAATAAGGTATGGAGGATGAAATATGCCCTTATGCGACATTCCATTTGCTTGGTTTTCGTGAAGAAATGGATCCAGCAAAAGCAATGAATTTTCAGACATTCCCACATCAGAATGGACATAATGGCCCACCACCACATGTTGGCACAATGGGGACAGCTGGACATCCCGGACATATACATTCTAGATCAGGTTCACAATCAATGCCACGACAAAATAATCGTTACGCACGTAAAAATAGTCAAGGTGGACAAAGTTCAATTTATACACCAGCGCCAGAATATGATGATCCTGCTAATTGTGCTGAAGAGGATCAATATGTTTGTTAAAATTAATTTGGATATAATTTTAATACTAAAGATATTATTGAAAAATTTTAGCGTCGCTATACTCGTGTTAATTCTCAAGGTGGAAGCTTATATGGAGGATCTGGTCCTGAATATGATGATCCAGCGAATTGTGCTCCTGAAGATGATCAATATGGCTCGCAATATGGTGGACCTTATGGAACACCCTATGATCATTATGGGTCTAGAGGTTCTGTTGGACGACGAAGTGTTGGTAAGAATAATTTTTTATAAACAAAAGAAAGAGGAAATGAAGAATTTATTTAATTAGGATCTGGACGTAATTTACCAAATAATGGTTCACCTGAACCGCCACCTCCTCCCCCACGTAATCACGATATGAGCAATTCTTCATTTAATGATTCCAAAGAAAGTAATGAAATTTCTGAAGCTGAATGTGATCGTGATCATGGACCTCGTGGAAATTATGGTGGTAAGTAAAATTTTTTTTATTTTTTAAATAATTTCCCTTATTAAAAATTTATCAAAAACAAGAGATCATTTTACTAAAATAAAAATTTCGTTTTTTTTTAATTTTCATTTTATTTCTCAACAATTGCAAAAAATTTGGTTATCGAATCAGATGACTCAACTGATGGTGAGTTAATATAAAATTTTGAGATCAGTTAGAGTACGTTTTGATTTTGTTTAAGAGATATGAAACCTCCTACCCTTCTTACGATTGTGTTGTGTTTTTATTAAATTTTTTTTTAATTAAAAAGAAAAACATTAAATTTTGAAAGTTTTTCTGATTATTGCCTGCAGTCTTCGAGGAATGATTTTTAAATTTTTTCATTATTACAAAGCATTTATTTTTTCTTTCATGGATAAAATGAAATTCATATTCTTCATACCATTTGACCCTTACCACGTGTTAAGAAATATTTATTTTCTGTTCTTGGTTTTTTGTTGATAAGAAGATATTTTAATTTCTTATAGAACAACTTTGAGATAAATTACTTTAAAGCTTTGTATTTAAATACAAGAGTTTTAGTTGTAAATTAATAATTTAGTATTCAAAAAAAAAAAAAAATGCACGCAAAATACATTTATTTCGTTTAAATATTTTTAGTGATTATCTAAATTTTTATAGAACTAAAAATTAAGTTTTTATTCAACAAGCAGCCTCACATATAGAAATCATTTAGCTAAAGTTTTTAATAGAGCAATAATTATGTTTTTCTTAAGTGAAAAAGCCAATATCGTCCCTTTTCAACTTAGTGATACCCAACGGCCACTTAGCACCTGAGTATTCTTCACAGTTTTTTGTTAATAGCTTTTCGGTTTCTGCTTCGATTTTAAAATTTTATAAATATAGAGCCATTAATTAATCTGACAGATGTTAATTATGTCAAAGTAAGCTGCACGAGAATCCTAGTTTGATATAAGACCTGTTTTAACTTTGAAAAGAGATTACTTTTTCCTCTGATTTTGTTTTATTATTTCCAATGTCTTTGATGAGCCCTGAAAATATTGTTTTTAATGATCGAGTTCTGTTTGATATTTTTGAATGAAAGAAAAATTAATCTGATTTAAACTGAAGAAATACAACACCTATTTTTTTGCTTTATTTCTATTTATAAAGCTCAAACTTTTTTTTGGCTGTCACTGATGAAGTAAAAATCTACAAAATGAGTTAAAAGTACTATAAAAATCAAATAATTTTCTATATTTTGATTAAAATATAACATTCATGTAAAAGGCATATAGAATTTTGAAAAAAAATTGGAATAAATTAATTATTTTACTATTTTATCAGTGATTAAACGAACCTTTATAAAAACAATCATGTAAGAAATAGTTTAAAAATACATTTTGAAGTATTTTTAAGAACAAAAAGCAAATTAAATAACTCATCAAAAATTAAAAAAATCGCTGATGTCGCTTTATCAATATAAAAATAAAATTCATGCTTAGTCTTCATTTATTGTGAACTGTCAAAGTTTATTTTTTTTAATGCCTCGCTAAATATGTCTGAGTTTTGAAATGCAGTACTACCGCAGTAATGCATTGTCATGAGTTCATAAATGTCAAACTGCACATGTTATACAATATGTCATGAGTTCGAAAACTTTTACGATTGTATTAGATGCACATGAATCACGCAATAAGTATATCAAATTTTTTGCTGAAGCAATGTAGAAAATCTAGAAAATTACACTGCAATGTATCACTGCATTTCAGAACTCAGCCTATTCTATCAAAATAGCCTCCTTCAAGAATAAAGCTCTTATTTCAACCCTTCTTTAACTTTACCATACGTTAAGAACAGTTTACTTTTGCGTTAAACTCCTCTTAAGTTTCTGCGATGACTTCTTCATTCAAACTTAATTATTTTCTTGAAATGTCATTTTAAAATACGAAAACAAGCGTTTTATTAGATAAGTTAAATGTAGAAGCAACTTGAAGAGTGCCACTTATGCAGTTTCGCTTTAGTTCTTATCAACGTGTCTTGATGGTGAAATAACACTCTCTTTTTATTATACAGGAGACAGACATATTTATTAGAGGACATTTAGCAGTTGATAAATTGTATGAAAATGTAGTCCATAAATAACTAATTCATATTAACAAAACGTGCTTTAAGGAACATGTATCTCTTCGGCTGTAGTATGAGGTAGTTTTTTCGCTAAATATTTATTCAATCGCATGAATACTGCAATTGAACAACTGCTTCTGATTTTTTTGTTTGTTTTTCTTAAAAAAGTTTATGTGAAGAATGCCACGAAGATCTCAAAAGTTTGAAAAAAAGAATTCCCCATAAACATACAATAACAATTTGCTTCTTTTCCTTTAATTAATATTCAGATGGAGTTAATAATAAGAATCCTTGACTGTATGCTGCTATGGAAATTTTCGAAAAAATTCACGTCATATTCAAAAGAAATGAATGTGACTAAGGCACATCGTTATTTTGAAATAGTAAAGTTGTTATGACTAGAAATAAAATTCTTATTTAGAAACTTATTTAGACCATTCACTGCAGGAAAATTTAATGCGTCTTGCCCTGTATGCCGAGGTTTTATTTTAAAGAAATTTACATTCATATATTTGTAACTTTCATAATAAAAATTGATAATTATTAATTTTTTTATACTATACCAACTTTTCATTGCGTCTTTATAATAATTTCTATTTCAAATAGTTATTTTTTTATCAATCGTAACTATGAGATATCTCGTAGCTAGCAGTTAATGGGTTAAATATATAGGTACTTAGAATATTAGCTATTTTTAATAACGGTCGAATTATTTTCCATTTTCACAAACTTTTATGTTAGTATTGAAAGGATTTATTTGTAATTATTTAATGAATATATGTCAGTTGTGAGAATTTTAGTAAAAATATATCAAAAACAATAGATTTTTACACGAATCACAACATATTATTATAGGTATAAGATTACATTTTACTATTTCGTAATATCAGGATTAGTTTTTGAATAGCTATATTTGAATTTTGAAAAAATCCGTGAGCTCAGAAGTGTGATTCTATCCCGGTGAGAATGAGAAAGTGAGTTTTTCATATAAAATTTATGAAAAATATGTCAAAATTATTTTAAAACCCGATTTTCTCATTCTCACGGTAACTTCTTATCGAGAAAAAATGCAACTTCAGGGATGTTTTCTTGTTAGTAATGTATGAATAATTTTCATATGTCAAATTGAGATTTCTTTTTTGCTCAAAAATCATTTTAATTTCTTATATATTATTTAGGATTCAATTGTAAGAAATAGAATAATTTTTCAAGATATTTTTCAACTCATAAATAAGTTGAATTTCATCAACTTAAATTACACTAACTAATTACAATTACACTAATTCACCACTCCTTAAGAAAATTCTAATGAGAACAATTTTTAAAGAAGATAATTTTAAACTAAACATAATCATTAATTTTTAATATATATATATATATATTATTTTTTTTTGTGTTTTTGGTTATTTGTTTTTCATAATCATACAAACATTCTTATATGTACCTAAAAAATTAAACAAAAAAATTGAATGCAAGCATGTAAAAATTAATTTTGTTTGTCCAAAATATTGGTTGCTAACCCTTGTTTTTTAATTAACAAAAATTGTTTTTTTGTGTTTTAAATTGGAGAATGCTTTTTATGGGAATGAATTCAAAATTAAAATTGATTTGTTTTATTGAATATACATATATATAATAATTAAATTAATATTATTTGCTAAGATAAAAAAGAAAATAAAAAAATTAAAAACTTTAATTTATTTGATTATTTGCCATCACTGATTTATATTTTTTTAGCAATTTTAAAATAAGTCTATCATATATACCGCATAATATAATTTACAACATTCATTTTAATAGTAAGTATAATAAGTTTTCTAATAAAAAATATAAAATACTAACTTTTATAGTTTGTATAATTAAAAATAAATTTTTATATCAAACTTATTGCATTTTGTATAGAATGCAGAGACATATTTAATTTTTAACAAACATAATAAATATTTAATAATGAATATTTATTTGCTCGCTATATAAACAAGAAGGATATAATATTATTTTTTTAATGTAAAAATTTTACAACTATCAAGGAATGTTTTGAGGAAACTTTTTTGTAATATACTCTGCTTGCTTATTTGCTTGACAATTTTATCTAATACTTAAATTTAAATTCAATCCAATATCCAAAAACCTTGAAATCTTGCCTTTAATCCTTTTTGTAGTGACCATTATGTATACCAATTATAAACAAAGGAGTCAAAATAATTTTCTAAAATTCAAAAATTTAACACAGTGCTCAGTCAACTTAAAGATTAGTCAATAAACCTGGATGTGTTTATAGTGATAGCTAAAAATAAAGGAGTCTTATTATAATTAAAACATATGTTTCAAAGCATAATTATAAAAAAATATGTTCTTCATGCATTTGAAACAGGTTTAATATTTAATCTTGATTTTTAGCCAGCTCTTTTTTCAACTTTCACCTTATACCCTTTCTTAACAGGTGAATGTATCCACTTTCTAACTACACAGAAAGCCACTTTTGTATGGAGAACTATGTACATAGCTGGTTGAAAACGTGTTGTAACTACAGCCTTTTAAAGTCTGTAGACACAGAAAATTGACATCTATTGTGAATTTTTTCTAATTGGAACCTCCTGTTTTTTGTATCTCTAGCTCGGTTTACTTCACTAATATTCATTATTTAACTTTATAAAACAATTTACATGAATAAAATTAAAAACCCTTAACTTTTCTGTAATTTTTTTAGTTAAAACACTTTTAAAACATTTAACAATCTGTGACATCTGATCTGACATTTGGCATCATATGTTTTGAGATTTAGATGTCATGTTTCATTTGTCGTCATGTACAGACTTTGCCTGTTAAGAAGTGATTTTTTTGTATAGGCGACTACAACCTATGTACAACGTTGTTAAGAAAGGGTATTTAATGCACCCTAGAAATAACTAATGACTGACGACTAATTTTCAAGTTGACAACTGAGAACTGTGAAACTGGCTGTTAGACTGACATTACATTTTTTTTGTTAAGATTGAAAATTTGACCACATTTCAGTCCTATTTTAATAGTTAACGTTTCTAATATTTTAATTTCAGTAAATTATCTCTAAGTAGTTTAAAACTCATTTGTAGGATTGAACTACATAAACGGCTAGAACTAGGAATAGTTAAATTTTATAACAAAAATAACAATTTAAATTTTATAAACTGAAATTTCAAAGTAGTTCGTAATTCTGTCGCAAAATCCCTTTTGAGTATATGCATTGAAAACAATAAATACGGGTGGCAGGTAAATATTGATTATTGAGTAAAAAATTTACTTGAATTGAGTAAATTTAAATTATTGTCTCAAGAATTATTTTCTTGATTTTAGTACATGAAAAATAAATTTGACTCAGTGTGACTGGAAAAAATTCCGCATTGTTTTTTTTAAAAAGACGAACCTTAAAATGTCAACCAAGCAGCTTACGTTTTCATAATTTGTAGTTTAAATTAACATTATTGATTTCAAATTGATTGAGACTCTGGAACTTGCAATAGATTAATTTTTTTTGCCAAATTTCTTTAATCCAATTTAGCTGTCTATTCATTGGAAAATAGATTTTGTAATACGCCACGTTCGGCAAACACAATCAATGGTGTCATAGTGATAAACCATTATATTTTTAATTTCCTTTTACTACTACCATTCGTCTCATTTCTTGTTGTTGTAATTTATGAAGAGAATTTCGCGCTGCTTTTTTTTTACATTGCGTTGTGTTCAGGTTAAACACAACATTTGCTTTTCCCTTTTGCTTCTTCAATCCGGTTTTTTTTTTCGCAAAGAAAAAAATAGTTTTAGATTAATATAAAAGTTATAACTAAAGAGAATATGAGAATATTGTTTTATTGAAAATTTACGAATTTTTATCTACTTTCTTCAATTGAAGGTTTTACCCTTTTTCTGTAGAATCCTACACATATTCGCCCATTCAAAAGCGTATAAATTTTTTATATAACTACTTTCGAACCTTTTATCGCTGCTATTAGTCAAGTTTAGTTAGCTTTTAGGGTTGAAACCTATATTCAATTTTTATCGGTTTAATAGGATACTTTCTTATAATTCGAAATTAAATTCGTCATGTGATTAAATAATTTCAATTAAATTTTGTTAAAGGCGCTTTTTTGATTTTATTATAAGATTGCTATTATAATTATTGATATAAAACTTACTTAGGTTAACAAAACTTTACTTTTCAAAGGGTAGGAATTTTTGAACCTTTAACGAGCTAGATCATAAAAAACATAAAACTTAAAATAGTTTTCGATTTAAAATGAATTCAGCTATCGCAAAAATCACCAATTTGATTATATATAACTTAAATAACTTAAACTCGAATATTTTTCTGAAAAAAAAGGAAAAAAGTGCCTTTTTCCAACTTATTTGTCATTAAAAAAAATTTTGAATTTAAAATCTTGAAAACATATAAAATATAACCTGAACAATTGCTGAAAATTTCATATGGATTGGCTTGGTTAGTAGTTTCGATGATTTTATCATTTTCCCGATGCAAAGTGTTTTATTGACAAAAACGTGCTTAAAATCTTGAGGTTTATTGCTTTGTAAATTTTAATTAGTAACTTGAAAAGGATAGAAAAATGTTCAAATTACCCTAAAATTTTCATTTTACAAAAACAAAAAATTCCCATTGATACCTAATAAAATAAATATGGGAAGAAGCAGTTTGCAAAATTTGAAAACGATATGTCTGGTAGGTTTTGAGTTAACGTGCGCACGGACTTCGTAAATAAGAAGCTTCAGGAAAATACTTTAAAGTTTTGCTTACTAAAAACTTATAAATAAAACTCGATATAATTTCTTTATACTCATAAAGAGTGGTCGATGCCAGGTCTATGGAGCAAAGAGCTTGATTTTAGGAGATCTAGAGTATCTTTTTGTTCTTGTCTACGCAAAACTTTTTCTTCTTTAATGTCGTGCGCCGTTCGCTCCTCCACTCAACTAATTCAGAATACTAAACAGTACAAAACAGTACAAAACACAAATAGGACAACGTGCTAAAATGAAAATGGAGTTAACGGAAATATAAACAATGCTATCTGAAAAGATACTTCTATAAAAAAATGAAAAAACTAATTTTTCGAGTAGGTAAGGTATAAAAGGCCCTTCTGGAGCAACAGCTGCTCGTAACTTGGCAAATTTTGATCCGATAAACTGGAAATTTTGACAAAACATTTTTAATATGTTATACATTAATTTAAAAAAAATAAAAAATTAAAAACCGAACCATCTCTTTAAGTAGAACGATTATTATTTAACAATATCTCAAAAATGTATTTAACACAAGAAAAAAGTAATCAAAGGAAATTATAAAAAAAAGTTTTAAATGAAATTTTACAAAAAATAAATATAACGTAATTCTTTTTGATTTATTATTATTATTATTATTATTTTAAACATATTTATAGCAGGCAAACGATCACCATATCTAAAGGATCAACGGACAACCGAGGAAATGCGAAAATTACTTGAAAGGTAAGAATTTCCAATATAAAAAATAAAATGAAATGTGTAACGAAATACTTAAATAAATAATTGTAAAATGTCTACAAAAATATTTATGAAAAAAACAAAAAAAAAAAATTAAATTAACAAATTTTCTGCTTAAATGCTACAACTATTGGTGGGGTAGCAGGAAACAGTAAGTTTTGCATGTTAACTAATCTGACTGTGTGTAATTGAATACTTTGCATGTTGCACATTTACTAATAATAAAATTGGTTAAAATATGCTAACACAAAATTTTAATTAAAAATTAAAATATTATTAATTTTAATTATTTTTATTTTTTGGGGATATTATTATTTAATTGTGCACTAACTTAAATTATAATTTTTAATCAACTTAAAAACTGCATAACTTAAAATAAATGCAAATTTTAATGCATATCAAAAAAAACGAATATGATGTTTATATAAAATTTAAAAACTTTGATTAAGCAATAAAAAAAACTAAAAACCCTTGAAAAATAACACTTTAAACATCACATATTTAGCTAATAAATTGTTTTTCTAAATGTGTCCTATATATTTGACATATTTAATAATCTGACATTACGTCACGTACTAAAATTAAACGTTTTCAAACTAAAAAGTACCCAACCATACATTGCTGCAAACAGATCCGAAATGATTTTGGAATAAAATGTTTAAGTAATGTGAAATTTAAGCCTTATTATTAAGGCTTAGACGCGCAAATTTTAGGTGTTTTCTCAGATGCCATATAAAAAAACCCAATTAATATTTTTACCATTCATTTTTTTACTTTTTATTAATTGATATTTTAATAGTATAAAATATTACAAAACAAAAACCAAAATTAATAAAAACTGTAGGCCGGCAAATAGGGGGCTCACGAAAAAATAGCATTTCCTGGTGTGCAGGACTCCAGACCTTTTGGTTATCTGACAAGCAAGTTTTTTTTAACTCTTCAAGAAGAAAGATGTAGTTACAGTACTGCGCGGAGTTTAATTTTTTAATTTTTTTTCACAAAATGGCGGCAGTTTAAGCTACCTGTTTTTCACTTTTTGGAATTTTTTAAAAATAAAAAAAAACTTCATAGTGAAATTTTATAACATAATAAAAGCTCTGTGCTAAATTTCAAGTGAATCGGTTAAGTGGAAATTGAGTTATCATGCCCACCTTTTCGAAAAAATGCGTTTAAAGTTTTAAAGACTAAACTAAGCTGAGCACTAAATGCGTCACAAAATGAACTGTAACAACGAAAATCATTAAAATTTCACAAAACCCTCTCAGAAACAAGTAAATGATTAAACTATGAAAATATGCATACAAAAAATCGATATTTTTAAAGACGAAATTGCGATCTTTCTAGCTGAAAATCACAAAGATGAGGCATCTTCCTTTCGCAACGATAACTTTATTTTTAAACTTGCCTATTTGGATGAAATTTTTAAAAAATTAAGTGATTAAAATGAATCAATGCAAGGTCCACAAATGGTCTGATTCATAGAGACAAAATGTGCTTATATTATTTTATTGTTTTATCTAATAAGGGGGCCGCCAATTTTTTATTTTGTTCTTATGTGGGTCGCAGTATCAGAAAGTTTGGAAACCGCTGGTGTAAGCAGTTGAGTTTTTTTTTATTAATTTTATTAACAATTCACGGGCTTAAATTCGTTTTATTGAAAAAATTACAAATGAAAATAAAACCAAGATTTCAATTTACGTGTTATTTACGAAAAAACTTAAAAATTTCTTTGTAGATGTTGATGTAGAAGTTTATTTCGGTCAATTAAGAGTCTACGAAATTTTTGTTTGAAGCAAATAATCTCAACAGCCATTTAAAGGAGAAGTATAAAAATTATGTTCAAAATAAAAACAAGTAAAAAGAAAAATTAATAATACAAATAAAACCGCAAGGGGGTTGAATAACTCTTCTTAAACCCTTGCGAAAATGCCTTTTTATAAGAAATGTTATCACGTCAAAGTATTTAAAGTCTATCATTGAAATAAGATGGCGAAAAATACATATACAAAAATTCATTTTGGTTTTTCAAACAGATCTTCATATAATCCTTTAAACTATTTTGTTCGTTATTCTTTCTATGAAAATTTAAATCTGCTTTTAGTTGCTTTATATTTGATTTGATTTGACGAAGGCGCAGTTTTTTCGGTTCATCGTGCGGCAGTAAAAATCGTACTTTACTTTATCCGGCGGCGTTGCATCTTGCACATAATATTGTTTAGCACAACTCTAAAACTGTAAGAATATAAGCTCTCTAAATTTTTAATAAAAAAATTATTTTTAACCATATAAAGTTTTTTTCATCTAAGAAAACTGTAGCCGATGTGAGCCACTGGTGACACACGCCGTCCCCAAAATATTTATTATTTTGTTACTGTCTTTGTTGTTGGTTTCCTTTTAAGATAATTTTCAAAATTGGTCTCTCAAAAGTCATGACATATTACATAACATAATACAATATACATGATATGAAATATATTTAGTCCGCTATTAAAGTAGTGGATATATAAATAGGTTGTTATGATCCTTGACATTGTACATAACATCCCATATATTCGAGGTGTAAGAAAGCTTTTAAAGTGTCCAAATTTAATTGTGCACTGGGATTTTGAAATGAATATCTACCAGAACAATGTCCTGAATAATGACCACTGATCTAAGTCAGGCTTGATACATCTATGGAGAATTTTAATTCTCAAACATTGCATTACAGATGCTGGATAAAATTTTAATTTTAGATTTATATTTCAAAATTTGACTAGAAAATGTATTTAGGTACAACTAAATTTATTTCATTACAGTAAATAGGAAAAAAAGTTAATAAGTAATATTTTTGTTTTAAACAAAATGCACATTAGCAAATGTTTAAATCCATAGTTTTTTATTTTTTATTTTTAACAGCTCATCATATAACTACGTGCCACATTTAATTCTTTTGCTTTGCTTAAACAAAAACTAAGCAA
This sequence comes from Acrocera orbiculus, assembly GCA_947359355.1. Classification (NCBI taxonomy): domain Eukaryota; kingdom Metazoa; phylum Arthropoda; class Insecta; order Diptera; family Acroceridae; genus Acrocera; species Acrocera orbiculus. The sequence goes on from OX375758.1 coordinate 9,619,889, forward strand.
TTACTATTTATTTTCTTGTTATTGTTTTTCTATGTAAATTTTTTAATAATAAATTCAATAAATTTAAAGATATTTTTTTTACTTTCTCAATTTTAATTTAAAATTAAATATAGAAACGAAGCAAGCCCAAAACAACTCCAACAACAAGGTAGCGCAGGATTCACAGCCTACGATACTATGGCAGTGTAATTTGTAAGGTATTGAGAACCAAAAAAAAAAACACAAAAAAAAGAGGATAAAAACACACACTATTAAATAATCAAAGAAAAAAATTAATTTAAATAGCTCGAAATAATTTTATTCGATTTGAAAACGATTTTATTTTTGGTGTCCCTGTTTTCTTTTTTTTTCTTTTTTGTTTAATCGAACAATTTATTAAAAATATTAAACTTTTTTAATTGTTTGCTCTGTGTGTTGACGAGTTTGTAATTGTTTTATTTTTATGCCATTTTTTTTTTCAATAAAAAATTGATGTGCTCTTTGTAATTGTTGTAATATGAGAAAAAGAAAAAATAATGTTTTTTTTTCTTCTAATTTTAATATAACGAATTTATTTTTAATAATATAAATCTATGTCACTATTTTAATTATTATTAATTAATGTAAAATAAACATTAGAATTTTATTTTTTAATGTGATTAGATAGAAAAAAAAAATAAAGGGACTGAGTTTTATTAAATAACCAAATTAAATATTTAGACATATTTATTTTTTATTATTAAGTACAGTCAATAATTTAAATTTTTTAATTTTTATTTTTGAGGTAATTGATAGATAACTTTAAAATTAAATTGGGTTTTTTTTTTATTGTTGTCTAAACTTCATAAGTAATTCATTTTATTTTTTTCTAAATTATATAAAATAAAGCTATTAGACATATTTATATAGATTATAAAAAATATATTTTGGCATGGTAAAAACAAAACCGGAAATTATTTAAAAATATTTCTAAATTTATTTTTATTGTTTGTGTTATTTGGTTCTTAACTTAATACAATTAAGTTTTTTAACCCTCAATTAGCAAGTGGCTGCGTTCGCATTAAATCCAAATATTTAATTAATAAAATAACACACTCCCTAACAGTATAGGATTACAGAGGCAAACACTGATACCGATAACTATTATACTTTTTGCAGGCAATGATGATTAGTTATTTTACTTCTCTTTGTTTATCGTTAGATTCCACATTTCAAATATTACCACACTGAATAAAATTTCTAAAAAAAATTATACGGAAATAATGCTCTGTTTTTACTTTTATACAATTTCACACCTAAATATAAAATAAAAATTTATTGACTTTTTTTTTCATATGATACAAAGGGATTAAGATTCAAATTATTTAAGTTACTCCATTTTATTGACCCATTTGAATTTATTATATTGACATCTAGTCCAAATGTGTTTTAAAATATCTTAGACCACAAAAATTAGATTTTGACTAAAAACAGTTAATTAAGACAATAAAAATGGATTAAACGATAAAAAACCAAAAAGGTTAGATAACTATTAAACAAAAAGATCCGAAAAATTCATAAAATTTGATCTATGATATTTCCTACAACATAATTTTGTTTAAAATGAATATAACGCATGTATTTTTTTTTTTCTTTTTTTTTTGTTGCTAGTTAATTTAATTCTTCCATAAAAATTTCATAAATAAAAACTTGTAACCTTGAAAAAGCTATTAAATTGCAAAGAATTGTTAAATCCATAGAAAGAAATAAATAACGTTATTTTATATCTTAACAACATTCCTCTCGATCTATAAAATTTCAAAAATTATTGTTCTAGACCTGTTTTTACTGTTATACAACAATTCTGTCAGCATTTAAAATTTATTTAACAAGAGATATAACTTGAATTTCTTGTTATCTTATTTCTTTTTTTATTTTGTTGCCGATATCGTTTTTCTCGTTTCTTTATTCCAAGAATAAATTCAATATTTGTAATTTTCATAGTTTTGAACTCTAGAACGTTAGATTTTATAAAATTAATTACTACTGAATTTTTTTGTTAAATATAAAACAAAATTTTTTAAATTTTATTTTAAAGGATTTGTGCTGGTTCATAATTTTCCTTTGCAAAAATTAAAATGTTTTAGTTAACAATAAATTTTCACGTATACCGAAAAACCACTCGAATACATATAATACATATAACCTACATATAATCTTAAGTTGGTAATCTTGATATACATTCAAGATTCAACAATTCTGCTATTAGAAATATGAAATTACAAATTATATAAAAAATATACATATTATATGAACTTAAGAGACATTTGGTGTTTGCGTTATTATAGAAAAAAATCAAAAAATAAGAATAATATTTATTTTTGATTTATTTATGAAGTTTGAATTCAAAATATAGTAATATTTTTTTTGAAGTTTAAAAAACAAAAACAAAAGAGAAGCTCAGTACCTTTATAATAAGTCATTTTTAGTAACTAAGTTTTTAAAAAACAATATTTTACTATAATTTGAAATAAATGTAAAACAAGTCAAGCACAAGCTTAATTTTAGTGTTACCGTTTTTTTTTAAAATAATTATTCAATAGACTATAAAAATATTTGTTTAATCATCTAACACAGCTGTGAAATAATATTATTATTTTTTCTTATTTAATAAGTATTGTTATTTGAAATAATTTTTAAAGTAAACAAAAAAAATATAAATAATATATTTTTCTTTTGAAATTCGGTTTATATAAACATCACATTTTTAATACGTATAACAACTAAAAAAAACCGAAATATTTTAAATAACAGCAACTTGTATTTATTTATGATATTTCCTATAAAAAAAAAAAACCTTGCAATCTAATTAAAATTAAGAAGAAAAAAATAAAAATTATGCGAGAAGACTGACATCGAATTGCTCAGAGATTTGTAGAAAAAATTTTTCAGTTTAAGTACTGAAAAATATTAGAAAGTAGCATTTTTTTAACGGTAGCAAGTCTTATTATGCTCATGAAAAACATACTATAAAAAATTTTCAATCAGAAATTATAATAAATATAAAAGTAGTTTGCACAAAATTTTAGAAAAAATTATTATAGTGAAATTTTTTTTTAAATGGAAATATCATAAAATTTTTTAATTTAGAAAATCCTTAAACTATTTTAGAGAGGTATAAAAAAGAAATACTTTTTAATCCTGTTTTTTTTTTTTTAATTAGATAAATATATATTTAAAATTTTATTTAATGAATTATGAATTAATAAAATTTATAATGTTTAGGAAATTTTATAGTTATATATTTTTATTTAAAATTTATGTAAAATATCTACTTTAAGAAGTCTTCCTAGATTATAAAATTATTAAAACAGAAAAAAAAGTCCTCTTTAGAATATTTAAAAAAATTCTATTCAATTCATTTTTTTTCTTTTAAATTTGTTGATTATATTATAAACATTTAAATTTTTAAAAAATTGGGAGCTGTAGGTGCTAAATAAAAGATCTTTTTTCATTTTGCTGGTAAAATCTAAAGGGTTAATAAATATAATTGATTCCAGTTCTACACAAAGATCGAAAGAAAAAAACACAAAAACTACTATCAAATTGATTCAAAAAAAGTGATTTTGTATTTTTGAAAATTTTGTTTTTCAATCATTTTAACTAATTTAAAAAAGTAAATCATATTTTTTTAAGGTTTTTACCCATAGCAGCTACAATAGTCTTTTTTACAAGTTGCTGTTTTTAATTTTATTAATTTCTTTTATAAAAATTGTGATTAATTTTAATATAATTGTATTTGTTTCTTTTTTAAATTTTTATAGCTTTTTTGTTTATAAGAAAAACAAACACATTACTAAACTTACACACTTATATTATACACATATATATACATATATATATTAGTTTTTAAGTTAAACATTATTTAAAATATAATATAACGACTTTTATATAAAAAAAATAAAAAAAATTAAATTAAAAATAAATACTAGTTCACATTTATGAGTAAATTTCGTTCAAACGATAAACTTTGTGAATTTTATTAATTGTTCAATTGTTGCCGCATAATATAAATAAGAATAATAAAGACTTTTTAAATTAAATTTACATACAAAAATATTTAGTAAAGCAAAACGTAAAAACATAATCAATTATTACAATATTTAATTACAAAAACAAGAAAAATATCATTAAATATTACATTGCATCATTAATTGTTTTGGTTTTTGTCTTGTTAACTTGTTTTTTTTTTTTTTTTTTTTGTGGTTTGATATTCATAAAATTTTCAAATACATCCATACATACATATATCATAATATTTGCAATGTAGTAGTTGTATATAACTTGAAATTGTTTCAAGTTTATATTTTAAATAAATTTCGATACTAAAAACAAAAATATTAATATTTAAAAAAAAAATATGTAGTAAAAATGTATGTTGTCGCTTGAAAAATAAAATAAAAAATTTATATTGCTTAAAATGATATTAATTGAAAGAATGAACGATAAATATTCTATACTAAATAATCGAATATAATTAAATATACATATATAAAAAATTTTCTTTACAAAGTACCAAAATCTAATAATAACGTAATTTAAAATATATTTAAATAAAATAAAATGATTCAAACAAATTTTAGTAGTTTAATTAATCATCTTTTGTATACAAATTTTCATTTTAACAACATACATTATTAAATTTTATTCAAGCAATTAACTTTTCATGTTTGAAAAAAAAAAAAACAAAAACCTAAGATAAATATGTTTATTACATAAAAAAGTAAAAAATAAAAATAAAAATGAAAAAAATAAAACATAAAACCGAAACACAAAAATAATGTTAAACTATCGAAATTGTGAATATTAATTATGCAGTTTATGAATTATATAGCATTAATACAATTATGTGTGATTATTTTATATTATAATTTAATGAAAAATAACTTTAGTAATAAATATAATATTCAATTTTGCTTTAAATTTTATTCATTTTATTAAGTAAAAATTATTCCATAGGAAAATAGTAGGTACAATTTATTTTTACTTGAAGAACAACTGAATATAGCGATAAAATTTGTTTTTTTGTTGTTATGGAAACGATTTGTTCTGATCGAAAATAAATTTTGTCAATAGGATTCTTATCAGATCCCCGTTAGCTAAAATATAAATATATAAACAAGCCGTAAAGCGAAAAGTGAAAAAAAAAACAAGAGTCAATAGGTGATTGGATTGTGTAAAAGGCAGAGAACCCTAGCGGTTTGTGCTCTGAATTTGACGTGGATTTTTTTTAATGCAGTGAATACGGCATAAAATTAATTTATTTCAGTGAAAAAGATTTTTTTTTTTTTCATTTTCTTTCTCTGTCTAGGGAATCGTTCTCTGGAGTTTGCTGTTGTGCCCAACATACCGAGAGAGAAGACGAATTGTTCATTATTGCATAAATATTGGTTTTTTTTAATTGGGTAAGTTTTTTTTTATTGCTAAGTAAAATAATTTTTAGACTGAACACTTTTTCTGTGTCAATAATACCAATTATTATTGATTACTTTTCCTAAAAGGACTGAACTGCAAAAGTAGCTGATTTTTTGCGGCAAAAATTTTTTAAAATTCACACAGGGACTAATGATAATACTTCTAACTATCATTGGCTTTTAATGATAATATTTACCTGTGTGTTTGTAATATTTTATCAATAATTAAGCATTAATGCTTTGTGTAATGGAGTATCCCCGTTTTTATCTCGAGTATTCATATTCGCCCCTTCAAGAACTAAAAGTTTAAGAATTTGTACGTGTTGACGTTCAACAGCTAAATGTAATGCTGTTTGAAGATTAACATTCTATCGATCCATATTTCCTTTTCCCATATGGACAAGCAGTTCAGCTATCTCGACATGATTATAAAATGCAGCTAAATAAAGGGCTGTATATCCATGATCTTCCTTTTCTTCAACAATCCATGGTCGGCTTGTTTTAGTTAACAGAATTTTCATAGCACTATAGATATAAATAAATAATCAAATTATAGTAATATGATTTTAAATTAATTGAAAATTTACCTAGGATTTCCCTTAAGTGCTGCATGATGTAAAGCATTAAATCAATTTTTATTTGTAAGCATTATATTAGCACCGTAATCAAGTAAAAGGCCTAGCATTTCATAATATTCTTTAGATATAGCATCATGTAAAGGTGTATCACCTTCGGAATCTTGAAGACGTATAATGCTAATAATGTTTTAACAACGTTTAAATGGCCTTTATTGACTGCAATATTTAAAGCGGTTTGCTGCCTTTTATTTCTAGTATTCAAATCAGATCCAGCTTTTGCTAAAATCTCGATTACAGCAGCTTCATCACCGATCAACAGCACGATAACCATTTTCATCTTCAATTTCCACAACGACAGTATAACGAAGTAATATATGAAAAACCTCAATATGACCATTCTTACTAGCTGCTTGTAAAACTGTATAACCAACAAAAACACTATTAACATCAGCAGTTGAATTAGATGAAGTATTCGGTGAGGGGCCAAGTAAATACTCTTTACATTTTGTCTTTGAAATAAATATTATTAAAATTTCTAATTGTAATATTTAATTAAATTCTAATTAACTGCATATCCATTAGCAGCAGCTTTTACAAACTCTTCAGTAGCATCCCCAGAAACATTTGGTTCAAATATTTTTTTCGAAATTGCTGAAAGCCGTTCCCTATTTGATGATGATTGTACATAACTCCCACCAGATAAAAGATAATGATAATGAAGCAACTTTTGTTACTGCTAAAGGTTATATGTCCATGAAGTATTTCCAACTTCAACTTCTAAATCAAAATCATTATCATGATAAATCTGTTTTACACAGCCAACTTTTCCAAGTGGCCACAAATAATTAAAATTAATTATATTTCAAAATAATTTATATAGCAATTTAACCAATTGCATAGCTTCTGCCCATTGTCCATGGCCACGTTGTAATTCTTTAATACTTTCGAAATCCCCACATATTTTTACAATATCACCAACAACAAAATCTGGAACAAAAGTTGCAGGCGATGATACTTTTGTTAATACTGCTGGACTAAATGTCCAACGATTTCCACTATAATAAGCGACAACAATATCATGATCTTCATCAATTCCAACTACTTTCCCTGTGGTGGTACACGAGTTTTCAAACTTGCATAACTTTTCGAAGAGCTCCCTGCAAAATCACTGTTCTTTAAGCGGGGTCTTCACTATATTTCCGAATCAATGATTCGGCTCTTTGTTCCCATATAAAATATATGGAAAGCACTAAAAAGAGAGAAAATATCCAACATGTTGGATATTTTGGTTAAATTCTAAAGTGGTGTTAAGGCATTACTAACATATATAAATAAAAATTTCACTTCAAATTTGCCTTCGTGCAGTGCAGGTGGATGCTTTATCATACGAAACTGTCAAACTGGTTCTAAGGCAACAACAAATTATACGGAAACAAAACACTCCAATACACAATAGCTAAAATCGTGTATGAAACTATAAAATGAATTTCAGCTGGAAAAAATGAGAGCCGAATCATTGATACGGAAATATAGTGAATACCCAGCTTTATACGTCTCGCCCGTAACTTCGAAAAGTTATGCATATCATGACAGCTCGTTTGTCACCACGCAATAAGATGAATAGTGTGGCATTACTTTTTAATAACAGTAAAATGTATCCATTCAGCACTGCATTACCTAAATTTCCATCTGATTTTGACATAACATTTGTAAACAACTTGACAAGATAAATCCTTAAAAAAGTTTTTAATAAATTGTTTAAAAGAAATAATGTTTTAAAAGAATGACCAAAAAAGTTTCAGAGTAAGACAAAATTTATATTAATCCTTTTCAATTTCTAGTTTTAAATTTTACTGTATTAAATTCGAATGTTGTGTAATATAATGGTTTTATATTTTAGTAAAAATAAAGCTTGGGAAAAAGACAGACGAGACCGACTAAATAAAGCTTTTGAACAATTAGCAAAAATTTTACCGCAATTTGATCCGTCCACCAACTGGAGTAAAATTGAAATAATTCAAAAATCAATTGAACATATTGAAAAACTACATGAAAAACATAAAAATTTTTTGGAAACAAATGATTTGGAAGCTTTAAGTAAGTACACAAAAATTTTTTAATTATAAATTAAAATTTAACCGTCTATTTATGATGTTATTTTTAGTTTTACTTCTAAAACGACTTATATTTTCTTTAATTATTAAGACTATCAAGAATTTTGATTGGAAAAATATTTTCAGTTAAACATTTTAGAAAAATTTCTTTAAATTAAAACACGAGAAAAACGAGATTATAGTTTTTTTCTCTTTACCACCTACAGTCTACAGTAATTTATTCCATTCCAAGGAGTGTTTTTTAGTATTTCATTTTATTTATCCTACAATCGAGTATGAATAAAATATTTTTTTGGTATATTTAATTTTATTTTTTCGTCAAAATGAATGTCTAGTAAGTTGTTGACATCTTCAGTAAATGTATGAAGTTCTATTAATCTGAGCTGTAACATCTTAAAAATATCTTACAAGTTCAATTTCAGCTAATAATTACCAATCCATTCAATAATAATAGGTTGAAAAGAGTTTTATCCCCTTATAAAGAATGTTTATAAACATACTTTTTGTTCCAAAACTTCAGTGAAGCTAGTAGTAGTGCTCTAGCTTAAAAGTAAGCTGTCGCTATATGGATTTATTCTTTCCTTTTCTGGGGTTAAATAATAAAAAGTTCCAAGAGCAAAAGAAAAAAGTATATATCATACTTTGATTAGAGTAATTAAATACCCTAACGTTCTGCTAACTATGATGTTTATTAATATTTTTGTGAAGTAAATAGAAGCTAAAATTGGTTTAGGATTTATAAAAATTTCAATTTCAGTTTTCTAAGTATTTTAATGAGCTCATAATTTGGCTCTGTTTCTAAGAAAACTGTTTTGATGTCGTAAGTAAAACTCCACCCAAAAATTCTTTAGTTTAATATATTAATTCAATTTATAAAATCGTTACCAGAAAAAACAAAACAAATATTTAATTAAAATTTCTTATTTTTTAGAAAACTACAAAGAACTAGATGACTGCCTTAAATATTTTCAAAGAAGAAATGGACAACTTTCAGAATTATTAAAAGAAGCAAATATTAATATACCAATACTAAAGCTTCCAAAATTTTTAGAAGATAATCCAAAATTTATTGAAAATACTCAGCCTCAATTATTTAAACCAAGACCAGTTGGTCGTCCTAAAAAATATGCAAATCTTTTATCAGTTGAATCTAATCAAAATATTTCTGAAAAAAATGTTGAAATACTTGGTAAAAATAATAAAGAAAACAATTCTATAACAAATTCAAAATTATGTGAATTTAATCCTAGTAAACAAAATAAAATTATAACAACACCAGGTAAGAAATATTTGTAAATATGAAATTTTTTTTGAATTTTTAAATTCAATTTTAGCTATTGTCACAACAGGAGTTCTACTGCCATTAATTCCCTGTCATACAATAGCATCAAATCCTGAGACAACATCCTTACCAACAAAAGTATCAATTAGTTCAATCTGTGATCCAATAAATGCAAAAATTCATAATACAAAAAGAAATAAATTAAAATCAATTAATCCATTGAAAGATAAAAATGGTAAAGTTAAAATTCTAGCAAAACCTGTTATAAAATTTTATTATCGTGGAACTGATAATAAAATTCCAATTCCTATACTTAAAAATAAAAAATTAACTTTAAATAAGAGAAAAAGGAGAAAAAATCTTAATTCAAGTGAAAAACAGCAATCGGCTAAAAAACCAAAAACAGATAAAAATATTGGAAATAACGTAATAATTATCAAACATAAATGTCAGCATAATAATGTGATATTGAATAAAAAGGATAAAGTAACAAATTCTGAAATTCCTACTCTACAAAATTCTAACGATGTTAAAATAGTAACAAAAAATAATGCTGAACTTAATAATAGAACAATATCACCAACAGCTGCATATTTATCATCGTTTCCAGTTGTAAGTTCTGGGACAATAATTTCTTCTAAAACTGATAATACTTCAATTAAGCCAATAGTTGCTGATACAATTATTGAAAATGTTACTAGCTTAACTGAAAATAACAGTTCGAATGCTATAATTTCAAATTTAACTAATAATAATCAGATAACTGAAATGGTTAAAATTTCTACTGAAACTAATGGTAAACATCTACAAAATTCTTCAATAAATACAACTAAGGATTCAATATCAGAATTATATACCTTACCTTTTAAGTATTCTTTTACTCAGGCTAATTTAATGTCTGATTATCCAATAAAACCCATGATTAGCTTAGATAATCAATCTTCAAGTGCAATAAAAATGCAAAATATATTACCAACAATTTCATCTAGTATATGTACATATTCTTCTGAAAATTTATTTGTTTCTAGTAAAGAAGGAGAAACAGTAGAAAAACCAAAAGATAATATAAATTCTATGGACAATATATTAACTTCTTCTCATTTACAAAATACAACAAATAATACCTTACCAACATTTACATATCCGTATAAATCTTCATCTAGTACACATCCGAATGTTAATAAAAGTACTAATCTAACATTTCCTAATTTAAGTAGTACAATCAATATGAATACATTTAATACAGATACATGGAAACCAATTGATTCCATATGTTCATCTATTGTATCTTCAAATCCACTATCATTGCCAAGTACATTTAATACATACAATATTGAAAATCAAAATTCCCAATCACTTCTTAATACAAATAATCAAAAATGTCAATTTAATTGTATTACAAATTGTTATCATAATAATTGTATTCAAACAACATCTGGCTTTACATTTAATTTATCTAATTCTGATAAAAATACAACAGTAAATAATTTATCATCGATTTCTCATACTCAGCCAATTGTTACATATTCAAATATTAAACCAGATTTACAATGGATACAACCCTTAACTAGTGATTATACGACAACATTTACATTTAGTTTAACACCACCAACACCAACATATACTAAATCAATTAATTCATCTAATATTAATTTAAATTTAGAAAATATTTCAAAAAATACAATACAATCAGATATAAATACTAAATTTGATGCATTTAGTAATTATCCAAGAATAAATGCAACACAAACATATGAAAATAAATGTCCTATTATAACTAATGAAACAACTAATTTTACATTTTCATTAACAAATACAACAAATACATTTGAAACAGATAAAACTTTACCTAAAATTTTAAATAATAAAACAATTAATTGTAATACAAATTATACAAATCTAATTGATAATAAAAACTATCCTTTGCAACAGATTTCAGCATGTGAAAATTATGAATCAAATAATTTAAATGGATTTTCATTTTCATTAACTAAAACAACAGAATCTTCAACAGTTGCATATACTAAAACTAAACCATTTACAATTGATGCTGTACATATTGATAATTATTATAATCAAAATAATAAAGATCAAATATTTAATACACATGAAATAAATCTATTAAATTCTGATTATACATATACAGGAAGTGATACTAAACGTATACAAAATTCTAAATTAGAAAAAACACAAAAAAATCATGTTAATTGGATGACATCTAATGATTTTATTTTAACACCACACGAAAATTCATTAGGATTATCTTGTCAAACAACAAATACATCACAAATAAATTTAAATAATAAAAAAAATGAAATATCATTTCCAAATTTTAATTTTGATGATAATTTACCACCTTGGTCACCATCTAAAATTTTAGATACTTCACATTTAATACCAGGAAGTTTTTCAAATGATTTACAACAAAATAATTATTTTACAATAAATCCAATGGAAAATACAAAATGTGATATACAAATAAAAAATGAAAAAACTACAAAATTAAATACTAATAGCTCAAATATAACATCAAATCAAACAAATTTTTTCTCAGTTACACAACTTGTTGATCAAGCAGACAATTCAAATCAGATGAAATTAATAACAGAAAAGAAAAATAATTTTAATAAAAATACTAAATCATGTAATTCAGCTGTATATAATGAAAATATGAAAATTAGTTATTCAGATAATCAACAATTATTTCAAAATATAAATAAAATTCAAACAGAAACAACAAATAAATCAACAAATATACCCTCAAATGGATGTTTTAGTAATTATTCAGCAGAAGCTTTAATTTCAAAAAAAGAAAATCTTAAAAATCTAATTAGTACTAGTAATAATAAAAATTTTAGTTCAATACCTGTTAATAATTTTGTAATAGATTCAAATTATAATTCTAATTATTTTTATAATTATATAACAAATCAAAATTATATACAAAATAATGAACAACTTCAAAATTCATCATATCCAACAGATTCAACAGTAATAAAATCAAATGATAAATCTTTTATAGATTCACGTACATCACAAGAAAATTACTTACCAATAAAATCATCAAATAATTCCGCTATAAATTTTTCAAATTTTACCAATTGTGATACCAGTTCATTTCGTATTAGTTCTTCTTCAACAATGCCACCAACAGAATCAGTACCACAAACTGAAATTTATGATAGCCAAAATTTTTGTCAAATAAATAATTTTTCCCAAAATTCTAATTGGAATACAAAATCATTTATTTCAATACCTCCACATCAGTTAAATTATCAAAATGTTAGAAATACTTCAAATCCAGAAAATACAAGTGGAAGTAATAATATTACTAATTTTAATTTAAGTACAATTTGTCCTGAAATAAGTGAAAATTTAGCACCAAATAATTGGTAAATAAAATCATTACATAGTGGATAATATTATTGTAATTATGAAATTCTGTTTTAAATTATTTATAATTTTTTATTTAAGTATTTATAATAATTGCTAATTACAATCTTATTAAATTTTTCTGTCATAAAGTATGAAAAAAAGTGAGGCAAATAAAATATATACATATATTGAACTACATTTTTTATAAATCGAAAAGTTTAACTGAAAATATGTTATCTTAAACTAGTGTAATTATATCCTTACCATGCAGATTATATGTTTTTTTAATTTCATAGAATAATAAACAGTTTTATAATTTAAACTTCTTTCAATAACTAAATCTAATCAAATCACTTCCACACAAAGGACTTTCATTCGGCTCAATTACACTCAGGTGAATTAATGAAATAAAGAGAATTTTTATTTCATTAATTAATTAAATTAACAATTATAAACATTAATTGATGTTATATGAGTGTTTATTAATATTTTAATAAGGTTTTAAAATAATTAAGTCTAAAATAGTAATTTTTTTTTATTGTACATATTTATAATAATAATTAGGTTAAGAATTTATATTCAAAATTTGTTCAAAATTGACCCAAACATTTATTTAACATTTTATTAAAGAATATAAAAAAAAAGGATTTTTATAGAATTTCATTAATCTAGCTTTTTTTCTATAGAGAATTTGTAATCGATGATTGAAGTACTTGCTGATAAGACATTTTTGACATTTTTTTACTATCATAAACTCTTTTCTAATTTTTTCCAGGTGTTAATAACTTTTCTTTTCAACATTATTATTATTAGCATTATTTCTCGCTTTTTTTTTTATTTTCAATCATATCGATGCAACAAAAAGGGCAATATTTAAATAATAATTGACCATTTCAAATACATTGAAATCATTGCGAAGCGTTTTAGATGGGAATTAGACAATTTCTTAACGTTTTAAATACTTTATGTTTGTGTTTTGTGTTATTTTTTCTACATCAACATAATTTCGGTGATTTTCTGTTTATCTATAATTTTACAGTTAACTTTAGTAAGTTTATTCTATCAAACAGTTTGAAAGAGCAACGTGATTTTTTGTTAATCTATGATTTTAATAATATAAAAATACATTATAATAAATAATTAATTGAAATAATCAACGTTTACCATTAATTTTGGTTTAACATTCTCTTTAGCATATACAATATATTTTTTAATAAATCTTGTGGTATTTCCATAGCTCCATGTATTTGTCAATCTTCGATAATTTTACATTAAATTTCAGTAAGTTTATTCTTTCAGACAGGTATTTTCATTACAAAATAATTTTCGATAATTTTATTACGGAATGGGTATTTAGTTTAGCCGGATTCTTTTAGAAGTTGAAGGAACGAGATGGCCGATATTCTCGGATGCAACCGTCAGAGGGTCCAGTTCTTTCAGCTCTAATCCTTGTACATACTCACTCCGGGGACACTTTACTCACGTCATTCAAAAACTGTTGGATCTGCGAGCCCCTGTCATCTTTGTATTTAAGAAAACACCGACGGTAAAAAAAAGGCTATGTACTGGTCAAGGATTGCAGGAGTACGTTTACTCCTCAAAGAACATTTTAAGAGTCTACTTTGGTTTTCTAAATGGTTTATAGTATTGATGGGGTTTCCCATTTCGACAAATTCACCAATACTGTGGTTTGTTTTTAGATGGAGTGCACCATCAGAAAAAACGTTTTCAACCCCAAGATACTGCTTCGCGCTATACCCCTGCCACAGGGTATTTTGTCTTTTGACATAAAGTAGATTTTTTTTAAGCCGTTTAGGTTTTTCAAGAGTTTGAATGCCGACATTACATGACCACAACCAGCCTAGCAATTATTAAAAAGATGGACAATCATCTCCGTTTATCAATATAATTGGAATGATTGGAATAAACCAATAAGGTTCAATTTCTTCAATTCCAAAAAATTGATGATGTAATTGTGGATAATCTTCAGTACGAAATATAATTCCTGTTAATGCCGAAATCATTGCATTAAATAACGTGCTTCGCTCTCTTCTACTTTCCCTGTTAGGCGGGAACCAAAGTCCGCTTCAAGTCCTCCATCAATGGTCAGTTCTTCTTCTTGTTGTGGTGCAGATTCCAACATCTGCAAGAAATCTGCATCAAGTATTAATACAACAACAATCATTGATACAACAACAATAGCAATCGTTAAGAAAATAAGTCAGTATTGCTTAATGATTGATGTTGTTGCAATATTGCTTAATGATTGTTGTTATTGCAATATTGTTTAATAATTATAATTTTAATTTATTTTTGTTTTTGAATTCAGGATTCGGTTTGATTTTAAAATTTGTTAGATTGATTTTGAATAGTTTATTACAATCAGGTTCATTTTAAATATCAAGAAGAAATTGTCACATATTTGTGGATGTTATTTGGAAAATCCTCAACAATTTCTACATCGACTTACACCACCAAAAACCAAATGATGTATAGTGCCATTTCTCTTTTTGAGGTTACAGACTACCCTACCCATCTTTTTAATAATTGCTAGGCTGGTTGTGCATCTAATGCTTTTTCCAGCTCATCCAAATTACTTACGCTAAAAAAAGGCGGCAGAAGAGGTGACAGCTCAGAGTATGGAAAGATGGCGGACAGATTGGGAGCTTCTTATTAAAATACTAAATTCTTTACAGTTCAGAAGTGGGATAAAGTATCCAAACGTGCTGAAAAACGAAAATAAACTCATATATACAAAAAAAGTGAAATAAGAAATACACGGCATGTGATAGGATCTGATATCCAAGAGTGTAATAAAAGAGAAAAATAATAAACTAAGTAACATAAGTGTTGAAACTAATATTTGTAATCATTAAACAAATAAAATTAAATAATTTGTGGCAAAACGCCATTAAACAAATAAAATTAAATAAATTGTGGTAAAACGCCATTAAACAAATAAAATTAAATAAGTTTCGGCAAAGCGCCATCAAAAAAAAAAAAAGACACCAGATGGGCCGACACAAGCACGGGAGCAGGAAAGACCGGGCGTACGATGAAGCGAATAGACATCACCCCGTACGAGATTCACCATCGAGTGGAAAAATGGATGAAAACAATCCCATAAATACGAGACTACAACGTCTCGAGTCTTTAGTTAATCTAATTACAAAAAGAGAAAGTAGCACAAGAGAGGTAACCCGCTACAAAAACTATGTAAAAGGTGACTGTATACCTGAGTTCCACCCTAACGATCAAAATGTAAGTGTATCTAAATGGTTAGTCAAAATTGACCAATTAGCTCAAATTAATATTGTAATTGGGACGAGAAAACAAAAGTATACTTTATGCAGAGCAAACTAACTGGCATAGCAAAAACGTGGTATGGAAACTTGGATTCTTACGATAAATCATGGAATGAGTGGAAAGAGTTTTTAATCGCAAATTTCCAGAACATCAGGACTTTGCCGTTTCACTAAGGAAGCTAGTGAACAGAATTAAGTCCAGTAGTGAAACAATGACCGAATATTATTTCTCTAAAATGAATCTAATTAGAATATGTAATATTGCTGACAAGGATGTAGTTTCCTGCTTAATAGATGGGATTCAGGATACGACAATTCAAACTAGTGCCAGAGCTGGAAGATTCAATTCGCCGCAGGGACTTTTTAGCGAATTTCTGTCAACAGTACGCAATAACGATAAAAACCTTGATGGCTGGCGTCACAAGATAAATCCTCCGCATAGAAAACCACTTATGGATGTTCAGAGGAATCAAAATTCAAAAATAAATGACAGCCGTGAATTAAAGTGCTTCAATTGCAACGAAAGGGGCCACATCTCTACAAAATGTAACAGACTAAGAATCGAATGCAACAATTGCAAACGGCTCGGGCATAACGAAGCAAACTGCAGATTTAAAAATAAAGCCAGTGTAAAGTTGTTACACGAAAAACAGGGAAATGAAAAAGAATGCTATTTTGTTAATTGTGAAATAAATAGTAAAAGTTTCAAAGGTTATATCGATATTGGTTGCAGCACGGTATTGATTACAGAAGAAGTAGCTAAACAATTAAATAGTAAAATGATAAAATGCTCAGTAACGATCAATGGATATGGTGGTGGTCACATACAAGCACTGGGTAAAATGTGTATAAGCTTGAAAGTGGATTTGGCAGAATGCGAAGTGGAAGCTGTTGTCGTCCCAAACAGCGTTCAAAACATAGAAGTGTTGATTGGACAGGGATATATAAATAATGATAACATTAATATGGTTATACAAGGTGACAAAATTCACATTTTCGAAAAGGAAAGGATCAGACTACACGAAATAGAATCATTAGCTTCGCAAAAAGTCATGTTATGGGCAAAAAATACTTCAGTGATCCCCGCAAGAAATAGCATCGTCCATTACCAAATAGCGAATACTGGGTTAACAGATGTATAACCAACGGAAAAACAGCTTTTATAAACGTCATGAATCATTCGACACAACCACTAACCTTCAATAAAGGACAGGTCATTGTAAGAGGAAGAAAATGCCAGGAGGTATCTGAGCTTAACATTGAACAGGAAAACTTATTAAAAATCACATGAACAAACTTAGAACCATTTTGTTTGGAAGATATAAATAAAAAAACAGATGTTGACCTAGAAATAAATGTAAAAATGCGATTGTTAACATTAATAAGTGAATACAGAGCATGTTTTGCTCGAAATATCAAGGAATTAGGTAAAACTTATGGGAGCGAATTGGAAATAAAACTAAAGGAAAATGATCCAGTGGTATACAAAGCATACAGAATGTCCTATGGTGAAAGGTAGTGCGGAAAATAGTCAACGAATTGTTGGAAAGCGAAATCATCAGAGAATCTAACTCATCGTACAGCAGTCCAATAATGTTAGTCAAAAAGAAAACAGGTGAACATAGAATGTTCATCGATTATCGACGATTAAATTCAAAAACCATCAAAGACGTCTACCCGTTACCCCGCATGGAAGATCAATTAGAGCGTTTAACCAGATGTAACTACTTTACGAGCCTTGATTTGGCAAGTGGATACTACCAGATACCCATAAGCAAGGAATCCATAGAGAAAACAGCATTCATCACACCCGATGGGCATTATGAATATTTACGCATGCCATTTGGGCTTACGAATGCACCATCCGTTTTCCAGAGAATGATAAATATAGTATTGGGTCCGCTTCGTTTTAATAAATCATTAGCCTATATGGACGACATACTGGTTCCAGCTAAAAGTATCGAGGAGACATTTGAAAACCTGAAATGTATATTCGACAAAATCAAGGAATACAACCTAACATTGAATTTACAAAAATGTCATTTCCTAAAGAAAAAGACAGAATATCTGGGGTATGAAATAAGTTCCCAAGGTATACAGCCTGGACAAAGGAAAATAATGTCCGTGGAAAAGTACCCCACACCTAAGAACGTACACGAAGTTCGTCAATTTTTGGGGCTGGCAAGTTATTTTCGTAAATTTATTAAAGGATTTGCATCGATTGCTCTCTTTCATCTTCAGTTTTTTTTATTATCTCACACCCCTCTTTTTCTTTTTTTCTTTCTTTCTTTTCTTATCTTTATTCTCTTTTCAGTTCCAGTTCACTGCCGGGAGCAAGCAGTGTTTAATTTCAATTGCTAACTAAAACCTAGGTGTACTTCTTGATAGGACATTTTTCTAGAGATTGGCCAACGGGCCAATTAAACTAAAATTTTTGTGTACCTTAGTTTTAAGGAATTCATGTATTCTAATGTAATTTTTTTTTGACTCAATAAAATATTTATGGTATGGTATGGTATTTTTAGTTATTTATGCCGCATTATATTACAACACCAGAAGCCTTAAAGATTTCAATAAATTTTGCGACCTATATAAGACCATTAATACTAAATTTATTAAAATTATTTTTTATCCATGTTACCATCTATTAAATTATATCACAAAAATCAGAAAAATGTTAGCAAAGACATACTATCCTAGCCAAGAGACCCCAAGACACCTTTATTAACCTACGGAACTTCACCATGCTAGAGAGATTTAATTTTTGTATTAAATATGCAAGTAATTCAAGTAGTAAAAATTGTAAAAAGGATTATAGCTTGAAAAACAATTTTTTCACCTACAAAAATTTCTTGTGCATTGTAAAATTTTGCATGTGTTACATTTCTAAATATTTTGAAATGTGTCTTAGATTTGAATTCTGAGGTTTATGAATTTTCTATTGTATTCATTGCAGCAATGAATTATGGGCTTTTTAAGAAATCTACCAAAGAGAAAGTTAACATCCTAGTAGAGAAAACAATGCTTAGCTGCAGAATGCATTTTTGAAAGATTCTATTTTACGAAAACTATAATTAATATAAAAAGAAACTTGTTTAGCTTATAAAAAAATATAATAAATATAATTATATTACCCTTGTATTAGCTTAATAATTTCAGAAGCACAAAATCCCGATATAACTGATATTAATGTGGCAATAGCTGATATTATTATACCAGCAATCAATTTAGATTTATGTCTATCAGCAAGTGGTATTTTATAAGCGGCTATAAAGTTTATATGTAATTTAGAGTCATCATCTTTTGCAAATTTCAAAGGCATAATCTCTGTTTAAGTTTTCTAAGTGATGCTAGCTCTGTTAAAATCTTATTTATACGATCCTGATCAATTTTCTCACACTGATTTTCAAATGTATTGTTTGTTTTACCCTCATTAACTTGAATTTTAATTGCAGATCTGGGAACAAATAAAGGAACCTACAAAATAATAAATGATTATTATAATTTGTATTATATATTATATTATATTATATTATATTATTATTATTTTGGCATTTTTCGATTATGAATAAATAGAACACAACTTCAGTTTTTATTTTTTGGATGTTGCTGTAGTTATTTTTTTTATATAAATATAAGATGAACAAGTAAAAACCTGGATAAAAACCCAATACAGTGATTGATTGCCTGCCTGTCGGTATATGTAAAATTAGCACCTAACAGCCTACACCAAGTTTATGGTACAAAATATCAACAAACTTCTATTGCGAACACTTAGATTAATTAGTTCTTGTTCTCAAACGAACAATATAGAAATACTTTCATTTAGATCACTCCATCAGACTCTTAAAAATAATCTGAAAAATTAATTTGACATCATCTTGACTTCATTCAGAAATTTATTCGACAGTGTTTGCGAATGAAAACCTTACAATTACGTTTTAAGAAGCTTCCAAGTGTTCCAGAATCTAATAATTATAGAAACAACTAATCATTAATGAGAAAGTTATTCCAACAATCAAATTTTTTCACTACGTTATTTTAGTTTCGCAAAAAAGTTGTTTCAAGATAAAATAAAAAAAAAGGAATAACTATGTTATCTAACACATAATTATATCAAACTTTTAGAAGAAGAACTAATACAATTAAATTAATAGTTTCAATGAAAAAAATGTAAAATTATATTACCTTAACATTTGAAACAATTTCAGCGATTTTTTCTCTATTTCGTACTTCGTCCCATAGACTTCAGCTTTGAGATTTGCCGCCGCAAATATATAATCTAAATGTAATGAATTTTTTATATAAAAAATTATTGGTTCTGAACAGCGTTTTGGGCCAGACCAAAATGGTTGTCTACTTGAAATTATTTGATCAGGGGGAAAATTATAAATTGCTTAATTTGATTTGTATATTGTTCTTCAAAATGAAATCTAGCCCATTTGACACGATCTTCTATATCAGCTGGTGTATCATCCATTAGAGGTTTCTTTTTAGAAAAAATAAAAACAAAAGTTTAATTTATTTCTAATTACTAAACAATAATATTAAAAAGATAAATGCTTTTTTAATTATACCTTGACTGATTCTATAATTTTGTAATGGTTGTACTCCAGACATTTTTAGAATTCTTTCTACAAAATCTGGATCATTAAGATATTGTGATGCATTTTCAGCTGCCTGTTTAAAAACACCCTCAAATGTATCAAGTGCCCATTGTACAAATTGCAATACTTTTTTCAGGTGGATCTTGCGATGAACTTTAACTTTCAGTTATAAATGGTACTTTCAACTTGAACATTACCAAGTGTTAATGATATTCTATGAAAAATACATTTTCTTTCCATATACCATCTAAATTTGAAAAAAAGTCTTCAGAAAATACTTTTTCAGTTTCAGTACTGACACGTAATTCATATTCCTTAAAATTCATTTGTTTGTTAATACTTTTGACTGCTTCTGCAACGACAGATTTTGGCTTTTCTACATCTTGTGGTCTAAATGAAAATTGACGATTCAAATTGGATTTTTCTATGAAATCCATATCCGTTACAATTATATCACCATTTAAACTGTCAATTCCAACATTGCAAAATTTTTTAAAAGCTCACAACCAATTGCACCAGCGTCAACTATAAAATATCTGAAATATTAAAATAAGGTAAAAGTTAATGAGAAGAAGTTTTCAAAACTTTGAAATTATGTCAAATAAATTGCTTTAACCTAAAACATATCCAAAGAAATGTTATATACATCTTACATGAAGAATTAAGCATTAGGAAGCTTTGTTGCAAAATTATATAGGTGCCGCATTTATTGCCAACCAACGCGAAAATCCCAAGGATATTTGAATCAATCAAATTATACCCTTAATCCAAATCATACCAAAATCATAACCTTAAATTTCTGATTTATTGTGATTAAAAATGAAACTTACCATTTTGAGCGCGAACTGATGTTCCAGATTGCCTAGTGACTTGCTACAGTAGACATTTTTTTAAATTGTTTTAAATTAATAAAATCAAAATTCAATATTTATTTTGCTTAAACAAAGTTGAATACAATTTATTCACAAAAAAATATTTGCAGGGTTGTCAGCACTGAATGTCAAAAATAATTTACTTAGGCCGTGTCTAGGAGTGTGTTTTACAAATTATCCACAGGGTGGGTGGGGACATGCACAACTTTTCGGTGTTTATTGTGTTTGTTATTTTTCTCGTACATTTATTTTGCACATTTTAATTATTAAAAAAATAATAACGTAAGTAATCGTTTTGATAAAAAATTTAAATGCAAATTGATCTAACTTTTCTTTGACAGCCAAATTCTCACTTTTTGTTCCATTTATAGAATCGAAACAGAAAAGTCATCTTCTATTAGAGAACTTGCTAAATTGTTAATCATCATCCTAAAGGCCCAAACACAATGAACGCGGTTCGCGGCGCGCAAGTGGTGACAGCTGTCACAGCTATGGGATCTTATAAAGGTGAATTTCGTAATTCTGAATGAAAACGCGTTCCACTTGAGCGCCGCGTTCATTGTGTTTGGGCCTTAAGGCATAATTTAACTACTTCAAGTTTTTCTGAAGTTTGCACTTCATATCTGTTGTGACTACGACCTTGCCAGTGACGTAGACAGCTTTTTGCGATTAGAGGGAATATGTTTTCGCTTCTGTCAACTATTTTATATTCTCTTTCCACATGCGTTAATACACTGTATTACAATACATGGAGAGAAATTTTGTATGAAGAATCTTAATCTCTTAAACTTAATTTAAATTTAAAAAAATAAAAATTGCGGTGGCCACCACAAATCCTTGAAAATTCATCTAAAAGAAATCGGACAGAAAAAATTAGTTTTATTATCATATAATCTCGTGCCTGATCGAAACTTTTTTTTAAAAAAAATATTAACAAAATGGCAGCCTCTGGAAGTTTTTTTTCCAGATTTTTGGGAAAAAAATAGCAGTTAATTGTTTATAAAAAATCGAAATTTAATAAAAAAAAAAAATCCTGCGATCAGGCACGAGTTTTTCATGTTTTCCAAAAGCTGTATAAATTTCATTGAAATCTAACCAGCGGTTTTCGAGTTACAGTGGCCACCGGTTCAAAAACAGTTTTGAGAAAAACGCATTAAAGTTGTATGCAGAGCCCGAGAGGCCTTTGTTAATTGTCGAATAACTCGAAAAGTATTTGTTGGATGCACTTCAAATTTCCAGAGAATATTTTTAAGATATCATACTTTTAGAAAATGCAAATAAAAAATCGATTTTTTGAAAATGCTGACTAGCCCTAACCCCTTAAAAAGTTGTATATAGGTTCAACATAATTCAACAGTTCAATAAAATAAAATTTATATCTCACATTATTTTGCCTTTAAATAATTTATTTATTTAATAATCTAAAATATTATTTCTTTTAATATTGTCTTCAGGTTATTTAATTAATTGTTTAAACACTTTTAAAACTCTATCTCAGCACTTATTCTGACATTTCTGACATCTGTGGAGATGCTTTTTATTTTTGTACTGGAGGCTAATACAATGTATTAGACATCTGTGGAGAAAGGGTATTAGGCATTTTATTTTAATTACCACTAAAATATACTAACCAGTGGTGGAGAAGAAAGATATTGATCAAACCCTTAACTATGCCACTGGATAGTGCTAGTTTTTTTTCCAAAACTAAAATTAATAAAAAAACTACTTAAGAAATTCTATGGAAGAAAAAAGTTATACAACTTTTATCAATCGGAAAAATTCCATCGCCCGAAGTTTGAACTTTGAGAATATCATTAACAACTTTTGTTGAGCAGAAAGCTCAAGAAAGGAAATTCTAATAATTAAGGTTATTAGTAAAAATAAAATTGTAGCTTCAAACTAAAAAACCAACGAAAATGAATGTACAAAAATTAAAATATTATTTTGAATGTATTTTCATGATTTTTCAAAATTGACTGAACTTTTTTACATAAAAAGGCGGCTCCCTTTGATTGGGACTCTGGAATAAAGTTACACCACTTGATTTGACGACAATGTCAATTAATTACTACTATTTAAAAAATAAATTTTTTGTGAAAGTTGAATAGACTTGTTACTTCTTATGCATGCATTTAATGTTTGATTTTAAAAAATTATACTTTGGAAAGTTTTGAAATTTTTCTTTAACCTATAAGATATCAAAAGATTAATAATAACATAAATTGTTAAGGTAATGACTACTTTATAAGACTAGTAAAATTGTTTCTTTAAATACTTATTAAAAACTAATTTTAATAGTATACCTACTTTTCAACCATATTTTATCACTAATAAACAACAAATCGAATATATATTTTCCATTAGCATATTGTCAAAGTCATAAATAATAAAAATATCCCGAGGGTAAATTGTTGCAGAGTGCATCATTCAGTATAATTAAATTTGAAAAACAAGTTTATCAGCAATTTTGATCCTTGACCCGGAGCAAATCGATAAGGGCTAAAATATTTTAAACACTGATTGCTGAACTCATTAAATCTTATCTAGTATAGAGGAATATTATTGCTTAGTTTTTTTTTTTTGATTTAAGGCAATCATCTTCTTCTTTTTATCTTTGTTTAACGAAATATTTTTGCCCTAAGAACTGAC
Source organism: Acrocera orbiculus (assembly GCA_947359355.1). Taxonomy (NCBI): domain Eukaryota; kingdom Metazoa; phylum Arthropoda; class Insecta; order Diptera; family Acroceridae; genus Acrocera; species Acrocera orbiculus. Next base: position 9,644,103 of record OX375758.1, read on the forward strand.
CTCTGATGAAAACAAGTTAAAAAAAAATTAAAAAGTTTTAATTTTTTTCCTTTATTTCAATAATGAATTATGTTAATAATCAAAATTTATTTGATTAAGAATGTTTTTAAGCTTACTCTTCTTAATATAAAAAATTAATTTGATTTAGGCATAATCCTACTCATATTATGGACTAGACTAGATAATATAATTGCAATATAAATAAAATCTAATTAATAGTGTTTTAATTTGAAACAACAGAAAAAAACCTTAAATCGGAAGCAAGAATAAAAATGTGCGGGCGTACTTTAAATTTTCCACTCGAATTAACAAAAGAAAAAAAAATAGACCAAAAAGCCTTAATTTCTATTCTTTAAAATGATGAAAATGTATGAAATTCCAAAACTTAAATACAATAAATTAGCATAAAATTTTTGACATAAAGCTCACCTACACCACCATTTAATGATATTTAATGCTAAAAATATATTTAAAAAAAAGGAGTTTAGTGTCGCCTCATTTTATTAAAACATGACGTTCCCACGAGAGATTTTTGTTTTTGTTTTTTTTTATGTATGCATTTTTCTTATACAAATTGAGGCAATAATTTCAATTTTAGTTCTATTTTTGAACTTTTGAGACAAAATTTATAGTAAAGATCCCTCTCCAAATTGTCTGCTTTAATTCCTTCTATTTCTTTTTCTTAAATGAAACATAAGCAAAGTATATAACTAAGGTTAATATTAGCTATGAATTTTTCAATTTTTAAATATAAGGAAAATTATTTTGGTTTAATTTTTTTTTTTTTTTTGTTAACCTAAATTTGGAAAAGCTATTGAAACGTTGAAAAAAAGAAAATTAGAGGCAATGACCTATTGATAGCATCTACTGACCTACACAAATTAATATTTCTATATTTAAATTTAGATTTTCAGGATACCTAACAAGCATTTAAGAGAAAATTTTTTTATTTAAATGAAAAATTTCTAATAAATTGTACGACATTAATAAATTTCTTATGATTAAAACTTCAACATATTTATGTATTTTTTTTTATAATAAAAATGTAATATTTGTTTAAGGAGACCTTTTAAAAATTACAATGAGTATTGTTGATTTCTAGAGTATTATTTTCAATATTTTTAAATTCAATCTCGTTATATATGAGTCACTTTTTTTTCCTTTATTTGCTTTCTTGGGGGTATGTCTCGATTAAAATGCTTATTTTCTGATTAATCTGTTCGAAAAACTTATATTTTGAGTGAGAAAAATCCATCTGTAAATTCCATACAAAAGGAAAAAGTTAGTAGTTATATAAATTCGCGTATATATAAAGTCACTCAATGTTGCTCGAAGTATCTTCTATAAATAAAATTAACATTTAAAGCTTAACACATATGCCAGAACGAAATATAATTTTTCTTGCACTTTTTATAAACCACTAAAAATATCGCTATCAGTTCCTTCTTTAAATTTTATTTTGCAATTTAATTCGAATCAAAAAGTTGTCCTCTTAATGGTAGTTTTAGCCGTAAGAATAAAATAAAGCTACATAAAGCAATTTCTGCTGAAAATGGTATTTGGCTTTGATTTGTAGAATATTTGGCTTAAAACTACAAGATAACAATGTGAGACTTATCCATGCTAAAAATAGAAGAATTCTTCTAAAAAACAACCTTCAGAAGACCACTAATGGTTAGATTCCATAGAAATATTGATAAAAAGTGTCTTGTGAAGCTACCAACTAAAGATATAAAGATGAGTGGACTTAAACTAACTAAACAACGGGTAAAGTTTAACTTAACCAAAAGTAACTGAAACCCAGGGTAAAAGAAATTTTATTGACAAATTATGGAGACTTTTTGATTAGCTCAAACCCTGAAGCTATCATGACTAAAAAAGAGTAAAAATTTGCATTAAGCTCTGATCAAACCGATATGTAATTGAAAATCTTCATTTTGTCTTTTTTTCATAGAAATGAAAACCTCCATTAAATTTTAGTTTCAAAATAATCAACAATTGAACGTTTTGTATTTCAAAAAAGTTTATTACGAAATTAGAATCGAAAATATTAATTTTTTCCTATTTTAACCAAAATAAAATCGAAATGAATCAATAGTTTTAAAATTCAAACACTAGCCGTATTTTTTTTAACTTTATTAAAAATTATTTACTACAAAACAAGTTATAGAGAAAAGTTAATTTTTAAGAATAAGTTTGGAGGTAGTTTTTCCTCCATCACACTGAAAGTCAGCCAATATCTTTTTAATTGCTACACTAAACCATATTCAAGCATTAATAAAATTGTTAAGTTCGGGCACGAGTGGTTTCCCTATCAGAATATTTGTTGACTTTAAAGATTAAAACAAATTAAAACATAAGAAATTTCTTACCTTCATTTTGTTATTACTTTGTTTTCAACTTTTAACCTCACTTTAGTTTCAATAACAAAATATCCTAACAAAATTGAAAATTTAGCTGATTTTAGCTACATAAAATTCCAATTAAATAAAAACAAAAGAATATATTTGAAATTTTGCTTGTATAGCAACAAAATGGGAAGATATTATGCCAGAAACTTAAAATAAAAAACTTGACACGATTATGTCACATCCTGCATTTTCTAATATTTTGCTTATTTGTAAAAAATATTTCAAGGTTCATAATTTTAATAAAATCGTAATAAAACCTTTAAGAGCCAAACAAAATTTTATGGTTGACCTTGTCATCAAAAATAAATAAACAAACAGCAACAAATATCATTTAATGACTCGCTATAGCATATATATGCGTGAATGAGCGATTAAATTGCATTTAAAAACAAATTTTTAAAAAAAGTTGCAAGCATGCATTTTTATTCTTTTCCAATGTAAAATAATTATATTTTATTTATTGAAAAATTTTATAACAGGTCAACGATATCAATTATTTGGATATAAAGAATCAACTTCATAAATTTAATTGCTGTCTTGATATGCTAATTAAATTGGACCTCAAATGGTGAAACTTATTAACTTAAACTCATATAAAGTTATACATTTGTCAGAATTTTATTAGCCAAATATTTAAATTAATATGAAAAATACTTAAAAATAATGAAAATTTTAAATTTTTTAGTTTTCAAAAGAATCAAATTATTATTTATCAAAAAACTATCATATTCAGTTAATTACACTTCACCTGCTTTAGAGAAAGTAGAAAGGTTTTCTGGTGACACTCAAATTGAACATAAGGAATAAATATACTGACACTTGTGGTCAAGTTTTTTAATTACAGTTTGGTAGACTTTCGTTAATTTAATCATTGATGCATTTAACCTGTTTATGAATTTGTATATTTTTTTTTAGAAAAATTAAATTTAAATTCAATTTAACATCTTAACACTTAGCTGAGTATAAAATCTAAAATGTAACCACTCAGCCATTATTACCCAATTCTATATTTATTTCTATAAGTTTAACGAAGTTGTTATTTTTACCCAACCTGACGTTTAATTATAAATGCAAGCCATGTTCAATTATTGAATTTATGGTTAAAGGTTCAAATGTCTTTCAAATTTCTCTTTAATAATATCCTAGTCAACAATACAAAAGAATCAAGTTCCTTGAATTTCCAATTTCTTTGATATTAGTTATAGTCTGGTTTAATTAATTAATATTTCTTATGTTTTTCGATTTAGGAATACTAAAAGGTGAACATTTGTTACTTTCACGACTATACAATATTAAAATCAAAATATCATTTTTATCACAAAAAGCAATAAGTGTAGGAATTTTTGTGTTTCACCTTTTTATTTATTTACTTGAATTTACTAGAATTGAGTATTTAAATTATTGATTCAAGAATTATTTTCTTGATTATAAAGGACATCAAAAATCAATAAAATATGTTTACGTGAAAATCAAACTACTTTTTTCATTATATCCTTTACAATAATCCATCTATTTAATTTTTACACCAAACTGATTCAAATAATCATTTCAAAAATTATTTCAAATAAAGATAAAATTCCATTTAATGGAACGTTATTTTTTATTTGCTGATGCAATTTTACGCTATTTATGCCTAATAATTTAAGAGCTTAATTGATTAATTCTTTTATCTAATATCTATTAGAATTTTATTTATTTTCCAATTTTATCATTTAGCACGTTGAGGACGTTGCAGTTTTTTCTATTTCGTTTCATTCAGCAGCAGTGAAAATCATACTCTGCTTTATCTGGCAGCGCCTTACACAAAATGTTGTTTAGCAAGAAACTAAAAGTTGATTTTAATAAAAAAAAATTATTTTTAACCATATAAAGTTTTTTTCATCTAACAAAACTATAGTCGATGTCTACCATCGCTATACGCCGTCCTCAACGTGTTAAGAAAATTTTGAGAAAATCAATTTTACCCAATCAATAAAATTCTATTTAGAACTATATAATAATATTCTTAACTTTATTAACATAAAATAGTGCACGATCAGTAGAAGATCCTTATATTATAATAGGATAGTTATTAAAAATTTTATATTTTATATATTTTTTTAATTAATCCACTAATTACAGACAATAAATTTTATTAGTTAATGAACTTGAATAAGCAATATGTTTCGAAAACATAATATAGAGTTAAAAAATTCAATTAACTTTACTAAAAAATCTCATTACCATAAATTAAAAACAAAAATTTTGAATATAATAAAAACAAGTTATATAAAAAGAAGTATATTCCTACTTAAGATTGTTTTTTCTTTTTTCTGAATTCAGAGTTTGGAATTCATTGCATTCAGTTTTCTGAAGTTTTTCTCTCATATAAAACAAAAATTTTGTTTATTAAATATAATTAATGGATTAATATTTAAACTAACTGTATTAACATCAATTGTCATGCACTCGCAACACAATAAAATTTATTTAAAATTGATTGGATGAATAGAAAATATTTTATTGACAATTGAAGGTTTTGAGCAAGCTAATAGTAGGAATATAAAAAACATAATTTATTGATAAAGGTAAAATTTTCTTTCACTTCATTAATAAAAACTCCTTGTAATTAATTTAATCCATATTAAATAAAAGATTGTCTGCTACTATTGATACAAAAATGAATTTTTATCCACTAAATAACTATTGCAAATAATTCTTATAGTTACTTCATTATTTCAAAACTTTGTATTTAATAAAATACAGAATAAAATTCAAATACTTACTTTTAAACGATTCAATGACCATTTTATAATTTTTAATATTGTCCACACAGGAATTTCAAATTACTTAATCGCAACTATGAAACAAAATTGCAATTTTTTAAGCAATTCTTAAAATTAGATCATATGTATATATTTCATAGTTTATTTTTAGACGATTTTGGAAATGCTTTATCTATAAGAGCAATTCTAAAATGAAAGAAAAATTATCATTTAATCTATTTTTACTTCTATCTTTTATTTATATTAAAACTTTTTAGTAAGACTATTAAAGCCTTTAGGTTATCATTGTATTTTCAGTTCTTGAAAATTTTTATGAAATGCTCATATAAATACTTTAAGATAATTCTAATCCTTAGTAACCAAAATAAATAATATTTAATATAACATAATAATCGGGTAGCAATCTTCTTAAAAAACAGAAAAAACAACAACATAAAATTCAGTATCATAAAAAACCGATAACATACAAAATGCTATGATTATAAATTTTATTTCAAAAAAAAAAAATAAAAAGAAAATGAGGGCATTTTTTGTGTTATTTAATATATTTTAATACAAATAAATGTAACTTCAAAAAATTAAATAATTCATATATATATATATATATATATGACTTAATTCCATTTTTAAAAATAAATAAAACAAAATGATAAGATTATCAAAAGTTTATTGCTTGAAGAAAATGTGCAATTTGAAAACATTTTAACATTTGACCTTAACCTCAATTGCAACGCCAACAAAATTCTGACTTCCTGACATGTTTTAGCATTTAGGTGTTGAAAACTAGGCGCAAGCAAACAATCAATAAATATGCATAAAGCAAAAAAAAAACAAAAAACCAAGACAGAATAAATAAAAAAGTATAGCAAACACAATTGAAAATTATATTACGAGTCATTTTCAAAAATGAATAAAATTACATTACCCTGTACTCTTTTCCTTTATATTCTATTTAAACTCAAAAAACTTCAAGAAGGCGATAGTTTCGATAGCAATTTACTACCGGATATTTGCCTATATTATTTTCGACGCCTATTTAGGTTTAAATTGTTGATAACCTTTTTAACTTATTTTCCCAAAAGAATTCTATACTTCAAGCAAAGATATCTTTTTAAATGATGCTAATTAGTTATTCATTCATTCTGATAATAGACTGATAATATAATTTCTTGGATTTTTTTTTTTTGAACTAAATCCAGAAATATAAATTGGGATAGTTTTTGGTATTTAAAATTTTATTTAATGATTTAATTTTGAATATTTTACCTTCATTTGGTGTTTTAATAATATTATAATATTTGAATCGTATGATAATCCCTGAATAAATTTATTAAGTAAAATTTAATTATCAAAAAAAAAATTATAAAATAAATTTCAAATCAGTAGTTTAAATAGCTGTACTTTAGGCTTATTTAAATAAAATTCAAAATAAAAAAATAGAAAAACTTTCCATCCATATAGACTGCTTTTTCTATTATTATTGTTGTTGTTGTTTTCTGTTTGACCTCAAAATGACAATATCTCGACCTTAGGATTTTAATTTGACTTTTTAATTATTTAAGTCCACCTATTGTGGCTTCTTCATACAAGAGAAGTCTCTAACATTTTTCTGGATTCATTTTAGTATTTAGTTTGTGATTTTTATTTTTTTTTTTATACATTTTTTGAGTCGATAAAAACTATATTGTTAGACATCTGCACGAATAATTTGAGAACATATTTAACTGATTTTAAAGACTTTAGTAGAAAACATTTAAAATTTTAATTTAAATCAAATTACAAGCCATATATTCGTTTTGGTATTTGATAGAAAAAGAAAATAATAAATAAATAATTATAATATTGCCTGTCGAAAAGGAAATTGTGTCTGGATTTTATGCTAAAATTTTTAATTCTAGGAAGTTTTATTCACATTTATATTTATGGAAATTTTTCTTAAAAAATGAATATAAGACAATTTGAAAAAGTGAATTACAATTTTTTATAGTAAGAAAACCTCTTTTTATCCTACATAAATTATAGAATTATAGGAAAAAATTCTTAATTTGGTCGTAAATAATAATTTAAAGGAAATAATCTAATATTTAATTTTATTATATCTACAGTAATTGATATTGAATATGAAAAACAAAAATTTAGGCCATATTTAGGATGCCCGCCAAATGTAAAGCCATCGGGAGAAGACAAGTTTGTTACGAGCAACATAATTGGGAAGTGGGAAAAATCCTGCATAGTTTTTAACTTTAATTATCTTTACCTAGATTAAAATTTAAACATATCTAAATCCTATAATTTTACGATTTATGTAAGATGAAAGGATTTATTACTATAAAAAATTGCATTTCACTTTTTCAAATCGTCTTATATTCATTTTTAAAAAGTTTCCATAAGTGCGAATAAAACTTCATAAAACTACATAAAAATTTTAGCATAAGAATCTGTCTACATTCTTTTGGTTTTCTCTTTTAATTTAAGTTAATAAAAAGACCAAAAAACTACAGTTTTTAATAATAAATGGGTAAATATCACTAATTCAAATTTCTACCCTACAAACATGGCAATGAAAAAATAACATCCTTTAAACGATTAATTTTTTTGGAAATAAATAAAAAAACACCGTTAAAATAATTTTGTAAAAAAATAACATTATTCATGCTCAAAAAAGAGATTTGTTGACAATACAAGGAACTTTATGATTCTTGAAGTCAGATAATATTTTAAATGTATTTTATCATAAAAACATTAAAAGTATTTTTTGGTCAGAATGATATGAAATTGAAATCATTTGATTATGAAACTTTTTTCCATGTTTTTTCTAGTTTTAATAACTAATTCTTTAAGTAGTTTGATAGTTGTTTTTATTTTAAATACTAGGTCTATAACAAAAGATTCTTTCTTTTCTTTATTTGCTGTTTTTCAAAGTATTTTCCATTTAATTGCACTCATTTTTCCATTAGTTCAAATCATTTCTAAAAACAATTTTTCAATTATATTTGGGAACAAAAAGAAATCAAAAGGAGCCAGATTAAGGCTATAAGGTGAATGACAGAATAGTTCTACTTTCTTCCAAATTAAGAAAGCAAAAATGTCATAAATATTTTTTGAACTGTTTAGTTGTTCTTTCGAAATTTTTCATTTTTGGAATATTGTGTAAAAAGTAGAAATGATTTGACTTTGAATCATTTAATAAATCTTAAATTTAGAAAAATACATAATGAGAAATCTAATGTAAATTTTGTAAATTTTTACACCACTGGATTTACGATTTTTCAAACCAAGGCTAACTTTTGTTGTAACTTGTAAAGTTTCAAAACGATACAATGTGAAACAATTCTTTCTTTCAAACAAATAAATTTATTGCTCTTTGAGCTTACCGCCTGAGACAGAACTGCGGTGCTATATATGATATGTATTGGTAAAAAGTTAAACGAGAGGTCAAAAAATTTCTGCCTTACAAAATTGTTTGAAAAGATTCGAAAAGTCTTAAGTTTCAACTTTCTAATCTATACAAGTACTAAAGTACGGCTTTGAATGCTCTTAGCCATTTTCTTATATATGATCTGAAAAATATTATTATCCTTGTGGCAATTAATACCACTTATAATTATAAAATTATTTTGATTCGTTATTTATATCATTTATAAGATTTTAATTAATTTTTTAACACATAAAATTTCTTTAATTTTAATTTATAATATTTTTAATTAAATTTAACACAAACTATTTTATTTACAAGATTCCATTAATTAAACTTAATATATTTTAAAATATCATTAACTTAAATAAATTGCTAACTGTAAAACTAACAACAACTAACTTCCTATTTGTAATATGTCAAGCAAGTAAATAATCAAGGCTTGCTTGACATAATACAATAACTTAAAACTACTACGTTTTGTTTTTCGTTATTGGTGAAAACAAATAATTTCAATGTCGCCACATTACTCCCCCACCAGATGGATCAAAGATCCAACGAAACACAAGGAAAGGATGAAATTATTGTTTGGAAAAATAAAAAAATTGGTAACCGCCTGTCATCTTTCTTTATAAGGATGAAAAAGGTGGAGACTAAGGAGCATTGGTTCATTTTTAACTGAGCAGGAAATTGAAATTCCATTTTAGCAGCCAAAAGCTAATGACCCAATGTGGTAAAACTGCAGTAAGTCGCAGCTGTTTGTAAGGAGTAAATTTGGTTAAACTGCAGTGAGTCGCAGTTATTTGTAAAGAGCAAATTTGGTTAAACTGCAGTGAGTCGCAGCTAATTGAATGAGTGGAAATACTGCAGTGAGTCGCAGTTAATTGAAGGAGGTGATTTAATAGTGACAGCAGAAATATAATGGAATCGCCACTAGCGGAAGTGTTCATATTAAATGAAAAACAAAACGTTCACAATATTAAAATAAAACTAAAATAAACGAAAAATAATAATAATAATTAATCAATATTAATTTTTAACACGCTCAGAGCAGCCTCACCCTGAGAAAAAGAAAGGCTTTGTCCCGTGTTAAGTTAATACAATATAAGTTACTTTAATATAAGAGTAGACTTAACTTGGATGATTCTAAAAATTCTTGAAATCTTGACAATAAAATCTTGGAAATCTTGAGATTCTTGAAATAGCTGGAATCTTCAAGTTCTCTTGAATTCATAACGAATTGTCGTCTTGATCGTCTTGATTGCATCAGTTGTGGTTGCTGTTGCGTTTGCTGTTGCTGTCGTTCGTTTTTCTTTAAATTGATTTCTGCGTTTTTCTTTTTTTAAAAGTTTTTTTTGTTGCGTGTTCCTTTTTAATATCGGGGTCACCAATATGTAGTAACTACACCGGAACTTGTTCTTCAGTCGGGCTCCCTTAAATAGGGATTTTACCCGAACGTCGGGGTCACCAATTGTGGCAATTAATACCACTTATAATTATAAAATTATTTTGATTCGTTATTTATATCATTTATAAGATTTTAATTAATTTTTTAACACATAAAATTTCTTTAATTTTAATTTCTAATATTTTTAATTAAATTTAACACAAACTATTTTATTTACAAGATTCCATTAATTAAACTTAATATATTTTAAAATATCATTAACTTAAATAAATTGCTAACTGTAAAACTAACAACCACTAACTTCCTATTTGTAATATGTCAAGCAAGTAAATAATCAAGGCTTGCTTGACATAATACAATAACTTAAAACTACTACGTTTTGTTTTTCGTTATTGGTGAAAACAAATAATTTCAATGTCGCCACATCCTTTTAAATAAATCAATAAAAATCAAAATTTATTTTATATTTAAAGTTTTTACTTATGCTAGATACAAAGTTATGATAATTATGACTTAAGATTTCCTCTCCTTTTTATACTTAAGTTCACTCTGCAAATTTACACATAATTTTATTTCTATTACAGAAATCAAAGATTTAACGTAAATAAAAATAAAATTCCTTTATAATAGTTTAAAATAGCAGTTCAAAATTTATAAGCAAAATGAAATAAAGTAAACAAAAATTTATTGCATTTTTTAATTCAAAAAATTTTACCTTTTCTTTTGCTATTAGAGCAGAGTGGCATAGATAAGGATTCAAGGTCAAGGAAAACAATCCTCCTTCCTTTTTTGACTGGTAATATTTTAGTAGTAATTAAAGTAAAAAAACTAAGAAAGTTGGAAAAATAAAAAATCATATCTCTCTTCTCCCGTACCTCAAAAAGCCATAAAATTCTCTGATAGAGCAATACAAATTACAAACTTATTATATTTGTAATATTCCTAAGTATTTCTTACTCCTAAAATTACTGTAAAAATAATCGAATTGTACTTAAACAATTCACTCTCTCTTCATCTTATAAAATACAAGATTTTTCTTCTAGGAAACAAGATTTAAGCAGAAATATTTTTAATTGGACTTTGATAAACAGAAAAACCAAATCTAATTTAAAAATGTAAAAGAAAAATAAACAATTAAATTCAATACTATTCACGTTATATTAATATTTATTAAAACCTTAGCTAACAAATTTAGTTGCAAAAAGCAACAAATGAAATAAGACAACAACAACAACCTTAATTAATCACAATGTTGAAGCATATAAAATGCTTCACTTAATTAAAATAATTAAATAAGATAGAAATAAATACAACACACCCCACTGTCTGTCGATGAAAATATAATTATCCAAGAATTTTATATTCATTTTCACATGAGACATCTCTATTCTTATGAGTTCGACACACCCCATTACGATACTTGTAATAATTTCACTGTTGTCGTGTAACAGACCCATTAATTTTAGGGTTGAGAAAAATTACCGTTATAGATACATTTATGTATATACATAATATACCAGCAAATTTTTTTCTTAGTTCTTAACCTTCTTATAATAGAAAATAAAATAACTAATACAAAGTATAAAGCCAGTTGAATTATAACGACTGTAGTAGAAATATATAATGGTCATTACTAAACTGGACTATCGTATTCCCGTAACCTCAATTTTTATCACGTTAGCCTATCTAATATTAAAGAAAAGGAGTCATGAAAACGAAATTTAGTTTTCAAAACAAGTAAAAAAATATTTATAGTTGCTTTAAGTTGCCATTTGTAATAAAAAAGAACAACTTGATAAATAAATATTATTTCTTTTTTCATGCAATAACAAAATTTTTATTCAAAATTTTATGAATTACAAAATTAAATAAAATAAGCTTTTAGAATTTATTAAGGCATAGTAACTAAATGTGATTTAGTAATATATAAAACTAGCAACTGACCCAGCAAACGTTGTTTTGCTAAACTTACTGTCAGGGTGTGAGAATGTGGTATATGTATATGGGTGAAAGAGGCACGAAGTGCTGGGAACGATGATGGAATATAAAAAATATAGTCCAAGATAGTCCAAGTTCATACTTTAAGGCGTCTGGCAAGGCGTTTTTGCTGTTTTTTCGCACTTTTTTCACACTTTCAGGTGTCTTGCTGAACTTTTGGCCCACGGGAAGTCAAATAATTTATATTTAAACTAACTTAAGAATAAGTTCTAAGATTGGTTATAAAAAATAAATATAATTATTAAAATTTACTTGAAATTAATCTTGTTATGAGCTTCTTTTTTTTAGTAGTTCCTTTTTCTTCTTACAATTAGTCTGAAAATTCTTTCTTTTTTATTTCTTCAAAATTAATTCAACTTTTAAATTATATTGCAAGCAAATTCATTCAAGTATAATATCAATACTTTAGCGAAATTCTTGTTAATATTTTAAAGATAATCTGAAAAGCGGTAAATGTCATTTATATAATTTTTTTATTTAATTAATTTTGACATTCAACTTTCTAAGAAACAAAAATATTATGCCAAAAAAAAAAAATAATCGACGTAACACTCACCTGTCAAATTGAGACAAAAAGAAGTTAGGTTATGTGTTAAACACTATATTTTAATTAAATTAAGGAAAAGTAATTAAAGTTTTTAATATTTATTGTGTGGTAAACCTTCTTCAGATCAAAACAAATTTTGTGGTAAATTTTCATTTAAATCTGTGCAATAGTTTTGATTTCCATTGGCTTCAAACACAAAACGGTCGAGTTTTATATATATAAATAAATAAATAAATAAATAAATAAATATAATTGTTTAGTACAAGATGTAAGTTACTTTATGAACAATTATGTATTGCAAACAATTCAGAAAATAAAATTATTTTAGTTAATTTACCTTGTTTGAAAAATTATAACTCATAGCGTATAAAATAGCACGTCAAAACTAAACTACTGGAAATAGTTGTAAATTTTAATGATTTTTAACATGAATAAATATTTTCAATTGCTACAAGACATGTTTACTTCTATTCGTGTGATGTATTGTTTTAATTCTATAAACAAAAACTGTTGTAGAAATGCTTTAAAAAATTTGTTTTCATTTTAACTGAATTAAGCGGAGGATGGTTCGGTTAATTCATTGAAAAAAAAGTCATGTTTTTAAGAATTCTTTTTGGCAATATAGATAGTTCTGGCTTATTAACTTCTCTTGGGAAGTTACTATATTAGGTCCCAAGATCAAAATCAATAATTTTGTGTTTTCTTTACGTTTCAAGATCTGGAGAATCATTTGCAATTAATTATCTTTAGAGTGGTGTCAAAATCTACTGGACCAAATTAATATATCAATCGATAGGCCCCATCATGACTTAGATCTGAAAGGAGTTTGAGCGAAGTCGGTCCAGCGGTTCGTTTTTTATGAATAAAAAACTAACGTTCTCAAGCATGAAACAAAAATTTTTATGTAACCTTCATATTCTAAGTATCGAGGGGTACATGAGGGTTTTTGAAGTTGCTGATTTTGAATCTTTTATGAGTTTTTTAAAATTCAAGATGGCGGACCCAATATGATGTAATTTTTTTTTTGTTTTTGTAAAAATTCTTTAAATTGCATCAAATTTAGTTTTGAGCGGGGTTTCAGGTAATAGATTATAAATTATTGTGTAATATTGAAAAGTTGTTTTTTTTTTAATTTTAAGCTTCTTCAAATTTATGATAATTGGTTCGAAAATCGAAACAGTTAGTTTTTGTAATTTCTTTACATTTTAAGCCCTGAAGCATCATTTGCAGCCAATTTTAGAGTGATGTATGTCAGTGTGTGTATGCGTATGAGCGTAATTTTAAATATTGAGGGGCAGGTAGGGGTTTTCGAGCGTATTGATTTCGATTCAACTGCAGAAAAGGAAATAGATGAGTCATAGAATGCATATAGTACACATTTAACCGTAATTATCTAGTAAGAATTTATTGATCCCGTCCTCTAGGTAGTGAAATGCCAAATGAATTTTGAAATTTCGTTTAATATTCGAGGTATCGGAACATTAAGAAAAATTTTTTTCCCAAGAGAAGTTGCTGCTGTCGGACGTATTTTTTAATTTATTTGACACAACATTTGAGCAATATTAAAAATTTTCTAAAATTTCATTTCAAAACTTTCATTTAAGTGAGCGAGTGGCAGTAAATATATCAGGAGACACCTTAAAAAAAAAGGTGTTTTGCGGTGTCCATCATAATTCGCAATAAAATAATCTAAAACCAAAAAAATCTGTTTTTATTAATAAAAGATGTTTTTCATGGTAGCAATAAGGAGTTCGTTTTTCTTTCCAGTTTTCAATTGTTGGTAGCTTTTGGAGGCTACCGAGTTTCACCTACAAAATTGACTTATTTGTTATAGTAAAATTAATAATTATTAACAAAACAAAACAAAAAAAGCTCTCATCATTAACTGGGAAAATATGTGAAAAAATAATGTGCAAAATTTCAAAGCGATCATCGCCCATACATTTGACAGCGTTTCAGAAAAACACTTAAATCACTCCTTGCTCTAGAGCAGGGGTTCGCAAACCAAGAGAGCCAAATGTCAAAAAAGCAAACACTGAAGTTTGTTTTGAGAGCCAAATTTTTTGAACTTAAGCTACATTATATTAGAAGACAGATTTTTATTAATTTAATTAAGAAAAACTAATTGAAGTACGTTCGCTGAAGACGACATCTTTCAACTCTTTCATCCACTTTCGTTGTTTACACTTATTGTGCCTTTTCCCATTCGTTCATTCCAATTTTTTTTTTTGTTTTTATTGAACAAGCAACTTTCTTCATAACGTACATATCGAGCAAACCTTTTGTTTTTCAGTGTTGTGCTGTGTATATTTCTTTTGACATTTTATGTATAAAAATCCAGTGCTTTCATAGGATGAAAACAACAACAGTTCATGTGTTACGAAAAATAAATTTCCTGCAGTTAACGTAATGGGTGTTGTTTGGTTAATTGAAAGTATTGAATTTTATTACAAAAAATTTTTAAATGAATAAAAAGACAGGAAGAAATATATATGAAAAATGTGACACTAATAGAAAAAAAATAAGCACAAGAAGCTAATTTTTGTTACCGAATAATATATTTCCTATTTAGCAAGCTGTTCAAAAGAAAGTTGAAGTCAGGAAAACCGACTTTTACACAGGAGCTACGAACTTTTAACCGCACTTTAAGTATCCGAATGGTAAATCATATTTTGTAGAAGAGCCACACTTAAGAGACGAAAGAACCGTATGTGGCTCGCAAGCCGTGGTTTGCCCACCTCTGCTCTAGAGGAAAGGAAAGGAATAATGAAAAAACAAAAAATTAAATACCGAAATCCTAATTGAATTCGTGCTATTTAAAAAATTCCAAAAAATCTATCAAACAGATTCAAGATAGACTCCCTACACTTAACCCCTGAATATA
The DNA here is from genome assembly GCA_947359355.1 of Acrocera orbiculus. Lineage (NCBI taxonomy): Eukaryota > Metazoa > Arthropoda > Insecta > Diptera > Acroceridae > Acrocera > Acrocera orbiculus. The sequence continues at coordinate 9,659,531 of OX375758.1, forward strand.
ACCTCAACATCTCGGTTTGTAATTGTGTTCATGCACTTTTTAATTGATTTGATGCTTTGTCTTTAATTACCCTCAATTTCACTATATAGTTGTTTGATGTCTGTCACTTCACTTAACTGATATTTACTAGAAGTAAGAGCTTAATCCAAATCGTATTTATTTCATACTGGTTGTCCTGAATTGAACCTGCAGTAAACCTACTCATACTAATTTGAAAATGATTTTGTAGTGAATAACTGAATGAAATGAGTGTTCTTATGTAATCAGGCTCAGCAAGAAGAATGCCGACATATTTTAACTTTCTTTTAGTCTTTTTTTTAAGAAGAACATCGAATATGGTACAAAGTGGCAACCTGTGTTAATTTATTTATTGTTATATTTTTTTGGGATATAATTAATAAATTTTAGACAAGTTATAGAGGTGTTAAAAGCCCATATTTTACTTTACCTCTTGAATATACTATTTTACAGAGATTCTCTAAATATTCAATATAAAATCAAGATCATTAAGTCTTGTACAGACCAATGCGATTTTTAATCGCAAGACGCATAAAGTCATAAAACCCATAGCTAGAAGAAAAATGTTTCTTTCATGAGGATCATTTATGACACTAAAAGGACACTTTAGGAAATAATGATTTTATTACTTCTAGAGAAGCATTTTGTGGCCTTCAATATTTTCGAGATACCTCTAAAAGTAATAAAATCATTATTTCCTATCCCTTTTAATATAAATACAACAAAAATTTCAAATACAACAAAAAATTTCAAATACAACAAAAATTTCAAGAACCAAAATTTAAAATACAACAAAATTTCACTTGACTTTCTTATTTTTGTACTGAGACCTGGGCTGGGATTCTGTCTCAGTAAGAAGTTAGCGTGAGAATGAGAATGTCGAATTTTGACATATAATGTATGGCAAACATGTCATAATTTGATATTCTCATTATCATTCTCACTTCTCATCGAGACAGAATCACAGCCCTGGTAGATATGAAAATATTTGTCATTTTTCCGCTGATTTCAAAACCAGCTATTGCCAAATCATGAGTTTTCAAAAGTATTTAAAATGAATTCAGGTGCGAGACTAAATTGTAAATATTCTATTGATTTGAAATTGGTCAATTTGAAAAATAGTAAGTCAGCTAGTATAGAATCAGTAAGAAAAATTTTCAACTCAGGTATCTTCTCTTACAACTGATGAACTTGTGGAATGATCTAAAGTGACAAATTTACATATAATTTCAATGTTTTTTTGGTTTTGTTTCTTTAAGGTAAAGCTCAAAAATAAATATTGAATAAAGTAAAATCAAAATGTCTTGTAAATATAACGAAAAACACACACACACACATCTTGGAATTTTAGAGTACAAAACTAATGCAATTATTTCACAAAAATTGTCAAAAAATCTCATAAACTAGTTAAAAGAATTCTTCAGATATCAAATTTTATAGAAAATAAAAATTTTTTATTAAAAACATCAAAATGAAAAACAATAAAAAATATGATCATAAATAATCCATTATAGTTTGTTAAATTCAAAACTTTAACTATTCCTTTTTAAAAATATATCTTGTATATGTAAATATGGAAATTAAAAATTTTTTAAGGTCTTAAGGCACTTGCAAAACTAGCAAAATTATCTTAAGATCAAAATCTAATCAAATTGATGAAAAGAACTAATAAACTAAGAAAAAAGACTGTTCATACATTCACATTAATATATATATATATATATATATATATAGCTACTAATACAATAATATTATTTAAAATTTATTGCTATAGCATTCCTTGTATCTTATATATGTATGACCTAATTTTCCAGAAAAAGATAAAACAAAAAACAAAAACTTAAAAAGTGTAAAATGTACTATGTCCATGAAAACCATGTTCGTATAGCTCTACAAAAATTTTAAAGATCTTATAAAATCACAAAAAAAAAAAACTTAAACCTGCCAAGAAAATACATAACTATAACTAATAAGATGCTACATGTTGATTGAGAAAGACAGATATAATGTTAAATATTTACCACTAACTTTTTGGTTCTCTATCAATAAAATTGCCAAATTTATTATCAACCAGCCTAAAAAAGATTGTCAAGTTTAAATTGTGATCACATAAGCACTAGATCTTAAAAATTTTGTTGTTGTTTTAAAAATATACGCATAAAGGCTATGATCATTCTAATAAATAATAAAAAAAAAGAAGAGAAAACAAAAACAACAAGAAGAGATGATCACAAAAATTCAAATCAAAAAAGTAAATTACACTAATGAAATTTAACTATATAAGATCATAAAATTCTTGGTTGGTTATGGTTGGTCAAAAACCTTACCTATCCCATAGTGTGTTAATGATCCTTTTTAAAGAACATTGCAATTCTCCATAGACCAGATAATTATAGAGTAGAAAATATCTTATGTGTTATTTAATGATGGCATCATTAAATTAAAACAGGCAGTAATCAAATGTTTTCTTTTGAACAAATGCCTGGAATGCATTTGCTTTTTTTAGTATAATTTGGTTCATTAGCAAAAGCTGTGAATAATAATTTTTATTTCTAATTTTGTCATATTTTTTAATTCTTTAATTATTATATAAAAAATATTAATAAATCATGTTAATTTTTGTTATAAAGCTCTTTGGCTATTTTTAATATTTCAATAGTCATAAGTCATCTGTAGGGTATCCTCTGTTAAAAAATTTATATATCTTTTATCAACATAAATAAGGACACATTAATAATATAAAACACAAAGTATAGAAACAAGGAAATATATATTTTTAAAATAAATGTCGTTTTTAATATATTTTTAATACAAGTTTGATTCCAAGTTCCTATTATATTGAGCAATTAGTTAACCCACATTAGGAGATAAATCAAAAAATGAAACAAAAATTTATTAAAATTAAAATGTCAGGTGTAGCAAAAGGTAAATTAAAATTATTTTTAAATTTTAATTCCTTTTCGCATACAAAGATCTGAGTTGTTGTGAAGTTATCATGATTTCCTAGACTTTCTGAGAAGACTTTAAAACAACAGTAGGCATCAGTGTCAACCTAAAATTATAATTATTATATCGAAACTTCTTCAACACTTAGCAATTATGGGTGAAAAGGATTGAGAGAAACGGTTTCCGACTTTCTCATTCTCACTCTAACTTCTCATCGAGACAGAATCCCAGCACTGACGTACAATATTCTTCTTAACTGGCCCTGACATCCAATATTCTGTTTAACTTTTGCCTTAAAGGGTAAAGGGAATTAGTAGCTAAGACGCAAATATTTTTAAAGTAAAAATCAAATTATGATTTATATATATGCCAATTGGAGCATAACTTATTTATTTTAATAATTGTGACTTATCTGCCGAAGTGAGCCTCTGGTATAAAATACAGGAAGTTCTGGTTTATTTAACCATTAACCAACATTTGAACAATATTCTTCCAAATTTTCATTTCAAAATTTTAATAATATTTTAATGGCAATAAATATCTTGAGGCACCCTAAAAAAAGTTGCGATAAAATCATCTAAAACCAAATACAATATGAACATCCGTAAGAATATGTTTTTCAAGGTAGAAGCAAGGAGTTTATTTTTCTTTCCAGTTTTCAATTTTTGGTAGCTTTTGGAAACCTAAAAACAGAGTTTCATCTAAAAAATCGACATATTTGCTATTGTAAAGTTAGTAATTATTTAAAATAATCTAAAAAAGCTCTCGTCATTACCTGGTAAAATATGTGAAGAAGTAATATGCAAAATTTCAGAATGATAAGTCCAGTTTGAGTTATTGTGAACACCGACTTAGAAGCTAACAAGTTTCAGGAAAACGTTTTAAAGTCTTGCTTACCTATTTCTTGCTCTAATCAACTTGAAATTCTGACACAATACTTTCAAGACGTTATACATTAATTTAAACAAAACGGAAAAAAGAATTTAAATACCGAACCCTTCTCCCCTTAAAGCATATTTAGTTAATGTACATTAATAACAATTAGTTAGATTATCGCTCCCTTAGCCAATGGGCTGAGTGGAAACAATTTTTGATTTTGCAACTTATCGATGTCATACATTTGTCTGGGTAATGTCAATCAATTCCATACAAATGGAAAAATTTGCTCATCACATAAAGTCACACTAATATATATATATATATATGAAGTCATTTGAATTAACTTTCACTATGCCTACAGGTTTTCACATTCAAAATTACAGAACTATCAAAGTACTTTATATTATTTTTGTAATAGAATAACATTTTCACAAGTAATAACAATGCCAAAATATAGCGAAGCTATCGAAAAGTGTGCACAAGGCAATATTTAACCAATAATATCATTTGCAAAATGATTGCCTATTTATTGCTTGAGTTTGATTCATTACCGAATTGTTTCTTGGAAAGTGTTAAAGAAATTAGTACCAGTTTTTAATTTATGTTGTAAATGAAAGTAGACAAAGATATGCAAATTACCCGTGGCAAGACAAATTATTGTATAAAGGTAGCCAGCCATACACCACAAATTAAATTTTGATAACTTTTCACTTTTCCCATACAAAAATCTGTTTCCTTTAATTTTTGCATTAAATATAATTAAAATCTTTTGCTAAATCTATCCCCTTGTTTCTAGATGCTGAATGAAGATGAAAAATAAATCACCTGCCAGAGCACTGATATGAATTACTAGAAAAATACTTAAAAAATGAGTATTTTTTGTGAGTGTATTAGTATATGGCATATAAAAACAAGGAGATAACCCAACGATTTCAATCATATTTAATAACAGCAAGAAAAATTAAAAGAAACAGATTTTTTTTTTATGGAAAAAGAACAAAAGTTGTATACATTTCATTTGTGGTGTATGGCTACCTTAAAGTTCAAATATGTGATCTTACGGGTCAATAAACTCTAACAGATTACTTGTTTTTGTAATAACTTTTTATCAATAAAATGTAGGTATTTTTTTATTGTTAAGGGGGTAGTAAAGTATTTTTTATTTTATATTGATGTACAAAATTTGAAAGCAATTGAGGTAAAACTAACGGAGATATACACTTGCAAGTCTTTTATTTTATGTGTTTTATAGAATAAAATTCAAACTTTCTAACGTGTTTTTCTCACACTTAGCTTTTTCAAAGTCGGTGAACCTGTAATTCAAAATCTACTGAACCGATCCTTATGAAATTTCGCACACTCTTTCCTTACATAAATTACGAGGTAACGCTGTCGAGTTTTTTTTTTTTTTTTAATTTTAACTTATTTTAAAACAACAAAATTTCTGATATTTTTAATGAAAAATCAGTATTTTGACTTCCGAGCCTTGTAAAAAATCGAAAAATCAATAAAAAAAAAAACTCGACAGTGTTACCTAGGGAAACTTATTAACTAATCAAATCAATTTGGATTTTTAATTTCTGTTGATCCAGTAATGAGTTATGAAGTTCACCGCGAATCAACTTTTTCTCGAGACGTCTGCGGAGATTTGCTTTCATTGGCTCATTTTTTAATATTTATTAATGAAGCTTTCAAAGAATATTCTTTAAATATTATATAATTATACTGTATATATAGAAATAAATAAATATTAATTGTATTCTTAAAAAAAATTGTAGAAAATATGCTTTTTTTCGGCCGAATTAACTTTACTACCCCCTTAAGAAATTCATTTGCTAAATTTGTCATAGTTTTTACATCAAATGACGATCATGATATATGCCATTTTTGCCAATTAGTCAGTTAAGGAACCAAAAAAAAAACATACGTATATTGGACAACCTCTATATGAAACTCAAATAAGAATTTTAGAAATTCCAGTCTTCTTTTTTATTTAATAAATTCAATAAAGATCTTTTTTTTATCAATTACCCTTCTAAGCATATGATAACACATCCATAAATATTCTTAAGAAAACTTTTATTACTTAAAATTTGTAATCAATTTTCAAAATGTTTAACTATAAAAATAAAAACAAATAACAATAAACTTTGAATAGAAAACAGTATAAATTTTATTTATCATCTGTAGAATATATCATCAAATTTTTAAGAAAATCATTTAAACACTAAAATACTATTTAATTGTAATACTGATTCCATTGCATACCTATAGCTGCTAAAATATAATTATTATTCAAACTATGTCACATAGTAATTGGTATTCTTAGTACGGCATATTTTATGAAAAGGATGGTGATGGCAACTTTTGTATCCGCAAATACTTGTTTTATACTTTTAAGGCGTCTTTAGCTGAAAAAAAAATCACTACAAATCCAGACTGAAGGTTAATATTTTTTTCATTATTTTTTGGTTTTTTTTATTAAATCTTAATTTAGATACTAAAAAAAATATACACACATATATATATATAATCACAATTTCATTAGCTTTAATGGTAAACTAACTAAAATAAATTTATCGAAAACCAAATAAAGAATATAAAAAATTTTATGATTTTATTATTTCAACAATGGGTCTTAAAATTATTAGAATATTTCCTTTTTTTTTATTATTTTGTTTTTTGTGATATAAAATTTGGAAAAATAAATTTTTCTTCAAATTTAAACCTTATTTCTGTTACTTAAGATAATTCCAATTCTATAAATTGTCGGCTGACTAAATGTAAAACACCCCAATTTGTTATTTTTAGAAAAAAACGGTTAGAATACAAAGACATTTTATATTGTGTCGCATATACAGCTTTATTAAATTTTTAACTCGTATATTTGAATTTTGTGATTGTGAAGATAGTTAACACCCTACGAATCTGAACAGAAGAAAGAGAGCAATGTTCCCCGAGAATTGCTTATAAAACTTAACTAGAGTACAAATTTTAGGCTTATTTCGTGTATCTTAATTAAAAAACTGCTATTAAGACGAATTTTTTGAGCTTCTATATCACAAAATAATTCCTTATTTTGCAAATTTTAATAAAAAATGTGTTTTTAAACTTACATTTTGCTACTATCAAACACTTAACATTCAACTCTGAATATCGTGCGAATAAAATTTTGTACTTTGAACATTCAGAAAAGTTCAAGTCAAGGAATAATACTAATTTAATACATGTAAGTCCTTTCTATCCCTCGTCTTTTATATATGTTATTAAATTTACAGTACCCGGACGCTTTTGTACGTTTTTAAAATGAGATCACAACCATCTAAATACTTTTTGTATACAAATTTCCCGGAATTAATAAAAACAAAATTACCTAAATTTAAGTTCAATCATCTAAATTTATTATTTACCTTCTTTAAAGTGATCCTCATTATGTATAATTATAGTAACCTCGGGTCCGAACGTCCAGCAAGATATTATGTTCCAAATTACAAATTAAAGTCTTCAATTGATTCAAATCGGATACTAAAGAGCAACAATTTCAGTTTGCATAAGAAAACAAAGTCACACGATGAAATCTATTATTAAACTTTATGGATTTGTATTTGATCACAATTATTGCGCTGTGAAAAGATTGATTATCTTCATGCAAAATCCAAGAATCATTCTTCTACAAATCTGACATATGCACCTTATCCTAGCAACTTTTGCCAAATAACATGAAACACATTTGATCGTATTTTTTGAGTTACGTGATTAAATTAGATTTAAATTAAATTACTTTGATGTAAATCTTTGATGCAGTATGTCTTCCGTTGTGTTAGAATTAGTTTCCCTGAAATGCTGATAGAATTTCAGGTATTTGTCTTCTTTAGCACGTCATGGTTTGAAACTTTTGCCAGTGAGTAAAGCACACGAAACAATAATCACCGGTTTCTCAATACGTTTCACCTAAATTTTGCTTAGCTAATTCTAAGTTTACGAACTAAAGTTCCATGTGTTCTTCAGAGCCAAATTTTATACATAACTTATAGTGTAACAGCAAAATCAAATAGTTTGGAAAAAAATTATTGTGTCACCTGATCTGTTAAAATCCGTCAGTTTCTTGTACAATTTTATTTGAATGTATTTTATAGACAAAAGTGAAATTGTGTGGTCTTGTATTAAAGTGAATTTCAAAAAATTAAAAATAAAAACTGTATAGAAATGTAAAAGTATAAGAGAGAAATTCATTTGATTTCTTTGGTAAAAAAATAAACCTAAATATTGTAAAAGGAAAAAATTAAATTCTCTTCTGAAAAAAACACATATCAACATCATTAAATAATTTATTTTATTTTTATTTTATATTTAATTTTACAATAGCACCACCCATAAGGGATACTCTTTTCAATTCCATTGTCCGTGTAGATATGAAGATTGTCTGTATTGCCAAAAGAAAAAATCACCTTTTAAAGATGTTGGCTTCTACAAAGTTGCTCTATGGCTGGTATCTTTATTTTAAGCAACAGTTTCGGACAATGAGTTACATCCTTGTAAAGAGCAGTTGTTCCTCTATTAAAAAAACACGTTACTTATTTTACTTACTTATTATTATGTATTTGTTTCTCCATGCAATGAACTCCAAGTTTTATGTATAGATAAACAAAAATAATATTGCTAAGTAAAAAACAACCAAGTTTTTAGCAAAATTTCAAACTTTCTTTTCTAAAATCCACCATTTTGTGACATTTTCATATTTTTCTTCACAATCGAGGGTCATTATATAAGAAATAATTTCTAGTTTAATGATCTTTTTGTTATTTTTGATTTCGGGCACTATGAAGCCTATGAAGGCACTATGAACAGCAGTGAGAGAACTTTTTTTCTTTTTTAAGACTCAGGAGAATGTGAATAACTTGCTGAACAAGGAATATTTTTATTTCAAAAAATTACATTGTATTTTGCATTGATGCAAAAAATATCTGCCAAAATTTCAAAACATTCGATTCAATAGTTTTTTTAGAAAAAATTCACAAAAATCACACATTTTTTTATTTGTGCCCCTTAAGATAGCGGGTGTTCCAAATAAAATTTGTATGATATAAATGGTTATAAAAACAAAACGGTTTAATATTTTTTCATAATTTCTCTTTTATTGAAGAGCTGTATCCTTGTACATTAATGATGGAATATAATTTCATTCAGATGTCTGCCACGGCTGGCCTTATAGTAGCCAATTCGGCCGATCCAATTTTTCAATACATTTTCGATTGTTTGCGGCTGTTGGCTTGTTGGCAATTTCTGTGTTTGAGCTCTTCAATTGTTGTTGGATTATTGGCATAACATTTGTCTTTCACAACACCCCATAAATAATAGTCCAACAGTGTCAAATCACAACTTCTTAGTGGCCAATTAACATCAGCATTTTTGCTGATAACAGGATTTTCAAATTTAGAGCGCACTTAAGTCCATTGAAACATTGCTTGTGTGGCATGTGGCACCATCCTATTGCAACTAAACATCGTCCATTTCAATATCTTCAATTGCCGGAAAAAATTTTTCATTTAACATGTCACGATAGCGTTCGCCATTCACCGTAACAGCCTGGCTGGCGTCATTTTCAAAGAAAAATGGACCAATTATGCCGCCCGACCAAAATCCGCACTATACAGTCACTCGTTTTTGGTGCATTGGAATCTCTTGAATCGCCTGTGGGTTTTCTGTTCCCCAAATACGGCAATTTTGTTTATTTACGTAGCCGCCAAAATTTTCGCACTGTTTCTCAAACTTTACAATCACTTTGAAAGAAATTTTTCAGTATTTCCCAGCGTTCTTTAAGTGTATATTTGACTATTTTCGTGTACTTCAGACTTCAAACTAAATTTATGTGCTTCTGATTAGTTTTATCATATCAAAAAAAAACCTATACATCAAAATACAAATCTTATGTAGACCAACCTATAATATTTTCCTTTTAAATACATTTTCTGCGTATATTATTTTTATATTTTAATTGTATTTAATTTTCAAGCTAACCAAAAAGTTCATTAAACTTTACAACACATCAACAAAAAGATTTTCATCAATCTTGTCCTCTGTCATCCATAAATCGAACCATTTGACCAGTTTAACACTGAAACATTTTACATATTCTAACATATTTTGTTATTTTCGAACACAACATAAATTTTACCATATTTTATTTCTATAGTTTAATTTCTTGACTTTTGATTGAAATTGAATTAATTATTTAATTAAAATTGATAATCATTCAATCATTATATGATAAATAATTCAAGAATTGAGTCAACCTGTTCCATTCAAGTTTTCATAATTTTATATTTGTGAACTTTTTGACTTCGCGGCCACAGCTAATGGTATACATATAAACTATTTTTCACATATGCATTTACCAAACTTCTTACTATATAGAATAATATGTTATGTAACTATATAAGAATTAATTATGCATACATAATTAACAATAAAAATCATTTAAATTAAATAAATATTTGAAATGGCCTTAAAGTAATTTAAAACTATCAAAATATTTGCTATTTTGACATCATTTAAAATGAAAATTCTTTCAATTTTTAATTAATGATATTAAATTTCATTAATTTAGAGTTTTAAAATTTGAAACGATTTATATCAATAATTTTTCTATTAATTAGAAAATCTTTTAAAATAAAAATATCTTTTATAATTATTTGAAAAAAAAAAACAAAAAACAAAAATCATATCCAGATGCTCTGAGTATATGAAAAACATTTAAAAAATTTCTTATGCAAAATATTTCAACTAATGCTCAGTTATCAAAGCAACAAAATTAAGTGCCGCCAATGCATTGATCAATTTATATGTTCCTAAAATCCTATAAAACAGCTTGAGGTGATTGGTCTACTAAAAATGATTTTTAGATTAAAAATTAAATAAAAAACAAGAAAAAAAAACTATATAATAATTTTCAAATCATCAAATTTTAAAATTAAATCTAAATTTAAAATTTCTATACCAGTTTTTAATTTGTATATGAAAATAGAAAATAAAAACTTAACCGATTTATGGGAAGGTGTTAATAAAAAATTTTATTGAATTGACAAAAATTTTGTTGTTGTGTTTTACTTTTTTTGTATTCCTTCTATTTTGATATGGATTTTTTATTTTTTATATTCTTTGGAAAAAGAAACAAACAAAAAAAACTTTGCAAGAATTAATATTCATTAAAAATAGAGATAAGATCGTAAAATCAGGATGAAGATGGAAACAAATATTATACAAATAAAATGATTTCTATTGATATAAGTTCGACCACCAATAACAAAATTTAACAACAATAACAAAAAACTATAAAAAATAAAAATCGAGTGCATTTGATTAAGTAAAATTTAAAAATTAACTAATCAATAATTCCATAATTCTGGTTTTTTGGCCATTTTTTAAAAACAGTTCCTCTAAATTTTATGACACTGGTACTTTAGTTAGTTTGAATTTAATTTCTAAACCAGACTTCAAAGTAAAAGTCCGCCCTGGGCTGCAAATATTTTAAATTTCAATACAAGTTTTGCTTTGTAAATTCCATATAAATTTGAATTTTGTTTCTAAATGAAACAGTAAAAATTAACTTTTTTTATATAAAATTTTGTTTTTTTTTTGTTATTTAGACGCTTACAATCGATTTACCAATGATAATTTTGGCTTAAAATTCAATTAGCTGCCTTCGTGACAAAATACCATGGAATTAGAATCAAAAAATAAAATTAAACTATTCAAAATGCGACCAATATCAAAATTTCCTTTCGAGAAGCTTTTTATTAAAATTTGACCACAAAATATTTCAATAAATTTTGTCATTTGATAAGCAAAAAATAGGTTTGTAACTATTTAATATAATTTGCTTGAATCTTAATAAATTTACTCATGTCAGTGATTACCGAATCTATAAATTTCATCGGAGTTTGTATCATAATATACTGATTTACACCGTTGTTTTTTCAACTGTGTGGCAAGGTGTTGCATTTATTTTGATTAAAAATTATTACTATCTTGATCAAAAAGTTCTCGGAATTTATTAAAAAAATAAAAAATACCAGCACACATTGCTACACATCGATACTTCCCCCTTCAAAGTATTCCCTGTAGACTGTAACGCACTTATGCCAACACTTGATCCAATCCTCGAAACTTTTTTACTCTTGATGTTAGTTATCTCCATTAACGCCATCTTCGTATTTTTCCATTATTTCCACTCGGCTGTTCCGCCGCCTTCCTGTCAGTAGTTTTTTGATAAGATTGCACAGGAAGCAAAACTGCAAGCAACATGCAATATTTTTTTTTAAAAAATTCACTCCTCAGAATTCCTGTTGGAGCTGATGAAATGAAAAAAATATGAACGTAAAAATATAAAGGCAAAAGTTTAATAAAACTTTTTTCTGATATCTAAATTGATATAACAAAAGCGAGCTTATGAACTCTACATGTGTTGGCACAGCAATGGATACCGAAGGCTTACATCTATGAAAATTTTAATTCATTCCAAGAGCCAATGATTAATTTGTATTCAATATCTCATTTCCTTGTAAATTCAGAGTAGACAATAATTAATTTTCTCAATTATCCAGATGACTACACACAACCAATCTTTTGAATCATTGATGCACCAGTTCAGTTGCTTTTCTTCTGCCTCTTTTCTGAGTTCTTTTATTAAAAAATCACTAACTTTTTTAATCAATTATAAACAGTTTAGTAATAAAATTAATTATATTTTATAATCAATTGAGTCAATAACTAAGTATAATGAACACTGTGTCTTGATTGGAATGATTGTGTTCTTCCTAGTTTCCCTGTTCGAAAAATTTATGCTTTGGGCTATAAAACAAAAAAAAAACTCAGCTCTTGGTGGCTAGCCGACATTTTTGATATTTTAGTTTTGTTGTTAACCAAACTTAAAGAAAAATACCACAATAATTCCTTTTTATTTATAATTTAAATCAATTTAAATCAATCAATTTGTGGAGTATATGTTTTATTGTATCCAACATTTTTATTAAAATATTAATTAATATTTTTATTTGTTTTTGTTTTTTTGTACAATTTGAAGTTCCAGCGGTGAAAATCATCTCTTTGCATAACATTATGGATACCAAGCTATCACTGATAAAATAAATTTATCCCTGCCCAGTACTAATGACCATTTATATAAATATACATAAAGTCCAGGATAGTCATACTTGTCAATTTCTTGTATGCGTTTAAATTTTGTATATACATATACGTAACGTGATATTAGATGAAAAAACCTGACATTTATATGTCATTCATGCATGTTTAAAGAGAAATTCACCACTATAGGAATTAGACCCGGCACACGTTCAAAATTGCAGCAAGCACTTGGGAGCGGTTAGCAAATCAGCATGAAAGTTGTTGTACAAAAAATACAGTTTCACATATTTGTTGTTATCTAAGCATTGTAAAACAAGAAAATATAAAATTTATTTTCATTTATAACAGTAAAATAAAATAAATTTATCAAAAAAGAAGTTAAAATACTTAAAAACAGAATAGAAGACCTTTAATCTAATTGATAATATTATATATATATATATATATATATGTTTTAAATTATATTAAATTATTTTGAAGTGTAATCTGCTGCTTTAAAATTATGGAATAGAATTCCTTATCTCCAGTTTGAAGCTGATGCGATAAGCAAACAACTTGTTCAGACAAGAGTAGCAGCAAAAGGCGCCATTTTTGGTTTGTATTATTTTCTTAATTTCAAATAACACTATAAAGAGCCAGTAAATTTTTTTTTTTCTTTTCAATAAAATATTCATATCTTATCGTAACTAATTATAGTTTTAAGTAAATATCATTACATTCTAACGATTTATTTATAATTTTTTGTTATTTTACTTGAAACAAAAATCCAGTTAAAACTTTTCAAAAAATTATGATTACATAAATTTCTTTAAAAATAATTATTTCTAATTATTCATTAATAAATATTCCTTTTTAGATTTGAAACCTGATTCTAAGTTAAATTGAATTCAAACATTTTACAAATATATCTTTTTGTCTCCAGTAACGGATTAAGGCATAGGCCCGGGCCTAGGGCAGCAAAATTTTGGGGGGCGCCAAAAAATTCAAGTATTCTAAACGAAAATTTATTTTATAACTAATGTAGTGGACTAATTTCTTAAAAAGTTTTTTGGGATTTTTAATAAAATATGATTTATTGAATTATAGTCTTTCCAGCGTTGTTTAATTAACGCTGTTGGAATAAACGTTAATATTTTAAAGCTAATATGAGATTATGATATATTCGATCTGATGAAATCGAATAATTCGAAAGTTTTTAAAATTTATTGTCTCAAAAAATAACTAGAAATTATTTTGAGCTGGGGTGTTTCAACTTTTGGGCCTAAGGGCGCTACACTAATAAATCTGCCACTATTTGTCTCAAGCTTTTTAAGTTATTACTTTAATATTATACAAAAATGTATGATTTTTAAACAAAGAAATTCGGGAAAAACTCTTTTTATCTTTCTCAATTGGGTCTCATGGCGTATAAATAACAGAAATCTTTACCCAAGCTTTTATTGACTTATGGATCAAAAAAAAATGTATTAATATTAATAAGATTAATTGGTAAGAGTGGGTCTACACAGGCCAACTCACAGCAGAAACTCACAGCGATTCTGTGACTTTTGTCTGAAAAAAACCGGTTTCGCTGTGAGTTTTCTGCTGTGAGTTGTCCTGTGTAGACCCACTCTAAGAGAACAAAAACATATTCAAGTTATATCACGATTTCAATTGAAAAAATATATTGCACAGTTCCAAACCAGCAAGCATCGACACCTTAATATCAAAACAACCAGACTTGATAGTTTTGAAAGACGTTTACACCAAAGTAGTATTAAAAATATATTATAATTAGAGGTACAAAGTAAAATGAAACTATTCAAACTCTTTGAAAATTTTGTTATATGAGTCGTTCAGAAGCCAATGTGGATAAGTCCAAGAAATCCAAACTGACAAATTTAATGTTTCTTAATGCATTCATAATACATAACACATGCGGAGGCTATTGAAAAAAGGGCTTTTTGACCAACGAAAAATGAAAATATGAGTAAATCCTTTTAAGATTAAGAAATATATTATTTATTCTATTAAAATTTGCAAAAATCAGAAAATATGAAAAAATGGACTTATCCACATTGCCTTCTGAGCGACTCATATTTTGGTGAAATGTGCAAGTGATTTCTTAAAGTAATAAAAATATCTTCATTTTAAAATTCGCTGTTTCTTATTTCCACATTTGTAACTAACCCATAAGATAAATAGAGCTCAAAATTTATCATTTATAAGATTTTTGCCTCAATGAAAAATAAATAATAAAAATTTCCATAAATTCGAAAAAGAAATTTTACTATAACAATTTTCCAATAATTTTGCACAATTCCTTAGATAGAAAATGTGGTAGAAAATATCAGAAGTTGCAAATAAGCCGCCTTAAAAATTTTTTTTGAAATTTTCGAAACTTATTCATGCTTCTCATCTTTTTGATTAGGTAAATTTGCTATCAGCAGCTACCGCTTGCGATAACACTTTATCATTTACCATTGACAAATGATTAATCTTACATCAAAAATTGAGAGATTTTGTAGATACCCTCAAACCACTACATGACTACTACACTACATGTTTTTATATAATAACCTCGTGTGGCTATAACTATATTTTTGTCTATAAAATAGATTGCAAATCTAGCCTAATGCTTGGATTCGGGCTTTGCATTCTAGCTTTCGGGGCCTTAATTAGGGTATGATATTTTTGACATTTCATTCGCGAGACTTATCAAATTTGAAAATAATATTTTAAGTTTTAAATTTTTGCAAATTCTTGGATGATTATCTTGGAGGCTTTTGAGTAGCCAAATAAACTTTGAAACTCTTTTCAGGGAAATATTTGTATCTTATTTCAAGTTTTAACATTAAAAATATTATTCACTTTAATGGATTTTCGGGATATAGATTTTGTTAGAAATAATCTCTTTCTTGAAAGAAAGCCAAATAAACATTTAAATTTCTTTTTTATTCTGATCAAAGTTAAATTAAATTAATTCATAATTAGAGCAAAACACTAATTTTTCCAAAAACTACAACAAATAATTTATATTAATATTTGTTTAATTTTTAACCGTCAAATGAGCACGTTTAACGTTTTTAAATGAAAGGCTTCATTCTTAAATAGAATAAATAAATCCATTTTAATTAGTAATTGTAGATTTTAACAATTTATAAATTTACTTCTTCTTCTTATGACAGAATTTTATTTTACATAATTTTAGTAATTTGCTTTCACATGCTTTCATTTCCAAGAAAGTCATCCTAGTTAATTACTACGAATGAAAAGAAATCACATGGAGCAAATTTCATAATTTTAACGTTAACTTATTTTAATAACATTTACGCACATTGAAAATATACACAAAATATTTGAATGAAATTATTAAATCAACACATCATCCACTTTATTTATAAAAATAAAATTATGATGCTAAAAAAAAAAAAATATTTTAACAATATGGAATTATTACATTATAAAAATTAAAAAACTAATGGAAATAGAAATCAAATTAACAAACCACGTGTCAATAAAATTTCACTTTTGAAACAAAAAAAAAAGATTATAATTAATATAAGAAATATAAAATAGACGCCAAATATGTCCATGCCACGTGTAAAATTTAAAAATGTGTAATATACTATTACACATTTACACTATTGGTTTAAATTCATCACCATGTGGTTGGCTTTATTGCACACGTTTTTTTCGAAACTAATTCTTAAAATTAATTTATTTATAAAAATAATATATAGTTAAATATTATTTTTGAATATTATATTCCCAAGAAGTACATATTTTCCTAAGTATTTGCTGTATAAAGGATTCAAATGACATCTTTACCTGACAGTATTAGAGGATCAGAAAGCAATCTAATGCTGCCCTGTAAGATGTAAAGTGAAATCCTTGCTGCATACATAACAAAAACATCCATTTTTGTAATTAATCCACATTAAGATTTGTCGTAATCAAATTGCACACAAAAAAAAAAAAAATAAATAAATAAATAATAATTAACTAATTAAATAATATTTATATAATTATCTTTTATTGTTTCTAAAAAAAAAATCAAAAAAAAAAAAACTCCCTTTTTACTCTTTAAAATAAATTTTGAAGCACTTAAAATTTGTACCGATCCAATCGAACGCGTGCTTTGAAATGAGACCTACGGACACGGCAACAACTTGAAAAATGTGATAATATTGTGATAATAGTCTTCCACATAATGAAAATAAAATAAAACTAAAAGTGACACGGCGACATTGCAAATACAACGGTATTTCGATCACGTGTACTAATCCGCCATTAATACTTTGTTAAACAAATAACAAAAACAAAAAAATATATTTTTGTTTTTTTTTTTTTTTTTTTGTATCATCATTTTCTGCAACTAATCTTTAGCACATTGACCACTTATTTAAAAAGTTGAAACACAAAAAAAAAAAAATATAGTCTTCAAATAATGAAAATAAAATAAAATTAAAAGTGAACTTGTTGTTAACACAAACTAAACTTATAAAAACTGACTAAACGTGCTGAACGTTGTTAGCTGAAAAGTGAAATAAAATAATTATATTGCGCATAGCTATAATTGGATGAAGTCAATAATGCTGATATATTTAGGATTATATATTTTTCTCTTTTTAACCATATTTAAATGCATTTGCATACACGCCCAGCCAATCAGTAATCGAAAATTTTTTCACTTGTCATGCTAGAATGCAAATATAAAATATAATTAAAAAATTACAATTGACAATAATTAGAAACAAATTTATTTAACTTTAGTTTATTTCTATCTCGCTCATCATCGATCTTGACACAATAATTTCATTATGGGACTTCTTTATATCTTTATATATGTATATATATATGAATATATTTTTGTTTTGGTTTGTTTTTGCTCTACACAATAGTAAAATATATTTTTTAAAGTATTCTTGTTTTTTATTTTTTGTTATAAATATATAACTTAAGAGTAAATTAAGAGAAAATATTATACATAAAATAAATAAAATATATGTATATGTATATATATAAGCTTGCTTAAAAAAGTTGGCCTATCATTGGTGTATGTGTGTGTAATTATTTTTTTACCTCTTCAGTAAGCTTTTTTGAAATGGAATGCCAAGCGCATTCTTTAATAAAAATATGTCTTCTCTTTCTTTGAATATCTATTTATAAATTGTCACACCCTGTAAATTGATGACAGAATTATTCCGTTACGATTAAGAATGTATCCCGTCTTTTGATCACATTTTTTTTTACTTCTTAAGCAAATTTTATTTTTAATTTAAAATATTTGCAATTTTGGGATATTTCAATACTTAAATATTATTTTTTTATTTTCTTTTAGGACTAATGAAATTCTGTAATTAAGCAAGAAATAGCGATTTTAACTTATTAGAGAGATTTAAAATGCTGAGTTCATTTGTTGTACATATGTACATATTTAGTCAAATATGATTCAAATGGATTGTTTTTTTGTTGCATACAAATATATTTGTTTAATTCGTCAATAACTCAACTGATATATTATAATTATCAAGGAGTCGCTAAGTAACTAATAAGGTGCCAGATAGATGATGTTTAAGTAAAAAATTCAAGAGCTAACTTGAGCATTAAATAATATCCGATTATTACCGTTAAAAAAATCTATGCCTGTGGCTATAGACACATTCTTTTAATAATTCAATGTGATTAATATATTAACTTTCTAATTTTTACTTAATTGTATTATATATATATATATATTATTTACTTATATAAGTATGTAGGTAGATTTAAATTGATAATATTTGTCTAAAATATACAAAAGATAGGAATAAAAATACCGAAACTATATTGCCAAGAATAGTTTACTATAGCCAGTGTGTTGTTTATTGTTTACCAATAAAAAAGGAAGTTAAAATTATACATCGAGATGAAATATTCGACGATAGCAATATAGGATATAATAATAAGAGTAAATTTTAAATACAATAATAAAAGGAATGTAATAAATAGTAAATAATATTATTATTAATAGGGTTAGATTAAATGAATTTCTTCTAAATAGTCTTCTTATAAACTTAGAATTATTTTAACATTTTAGAAATTAAAAAATTGCTATATTTTTGATTCTGAGAAGTACACAAACTAATAAACTGGGTGTTGGTGACACAAAGTGTGCACCCATCGAGTTAAAGAAAAATTTTTTTAGCGATAGTTCACAATAGGACATACAAAATAGTTTGTTCTGCCGAGCCTTATCCTGGTGGGATTCAGGCAGGTATGTTATTTCTACACCGAAAAAAATTAGGCTAAACACCCATCCAGTTAATTTATGAAATTAGGTTTTTTCAATCATATATTTATATAGGATATTAATATAAGAAAGGTCAGCCTTGAGATATCTTGGTGGGATTGACGGGATGACCGGATCATGTGGTATAAAAATAGGAGACCTTGCACCCATCGAGTTAATAAAGAATTAAATTTATGCCAAATTGAAAGTTAAATCTTCAGTTTTTATATTTAATTGGTCGGCCGAATGTTAACCTTGGTGGTTCTTTTTTTTGCCGAACAAATAAGGAAAAGTCAGGAGGTGCGTGGTTTAAGCTATGCTCAAAATTTGGAGTTATTTGCTTATTTCGCTTCATTTTAATGTTATAAATATAATATTAAAATATTTAATGCAATTTAAATTCATATTATAAAAAAAGAATTCCATGGCTTGTGGTATAAGATTTTCTTCTCAAGCGCCGGTAGCAAACATGTTAAACAAAATATATTCAATAAAAATCCACTATGAATACTACACTTGAATTCATAAATATTTAGAGATAGCATGACAAACGAGATACAGGAGTATGGAATCTTCGCAAATTTTGAAGCTCTGTCTTACTTTTCACCTATTTTATCATAACAGTGGCAGCTGCCTGCAAGCATCGTGTGATACTGCGAATATATAAAGTATTCAAAATGCTGTAAGCTTAGCAAGTGTTGTGCAATGGGTATTTCCACACGAGAAAACAAATTTCCGGAAACATTTCGATCCAAACTGGTTTTTTTTTTCGAGCAAATTTTAATCGTCCACACGGGGAAACAAGTTTCCTGGTAACATTTCATGTGCAGATAGAGTAATATAATTGTGTGTGTGCTTTTAAATAAATTACTTCTTGTATGTGTTAGAATGTTTCTCGTGTTACTAAAAATTTTTTGGAAACAAATTCAACTTCGAATTTTCCGAATTTTACCCCTTACTTCTTGCCGCTCTTTCCTAAAAACAGAAGTATCTCTGGAAACTTGTTTCCTCGTGTGGAAACACCCAATAAGAATAAAACAACAAAGCTCACCTTACTCAATATGAATAAATATGTATTAGTGAAATATTAAGCAAAAGACAAAAAAAAATGTCTTTCTCAAAAGTTTGTTTTGAATTTCTGAATTTTACCTTTCATATCCCTGATCCGTAATACTTTATCTACTATGTCATATGAGCCAATTATCCAAGTATAATTCCATTACTTGATATATTTTATATGCGCTGGAAAACAATTTTATTCAAGCTTTTAACAAATATTTTAAAAAATGTATTAACCTTAGTATTAAAGTATCATCTAATCTTATCAACAAGTATTAATACTCGTATTTTGATGTAGCTTTTTGTTTCCATTCAAATGGTCATAGGTTTACATCGATAAATATTTCTTTGATAAATCAAACAAAACTTAAATCTACAAACGATTTTCTTCTAACGAAAATATTTTAGCTTCATTTAAAAAGAATAATAATGAATTACTTTTACTGAATTACTTTTCATACGTAAGACTTAAATTCTTGCTGATGTCAGTCTTCAAAAAATTTATGAATAAAAAAAAGTTTTATTCAAGTGAAATTGATTCACTGAAAAATGATGACTTGAAAGCAACTCCTCTAATTTCGTATTGACCAAATTTATTTGCTAAATATGTAATTTTTTGAGTTATATGAGAAAATTATTTCACGCCAAGTGTTAAAATAATCATAGAATATTGAAATAAAATAATTAAAAAGTAATAATATAATAAAAGAAAATTTACTTACGATAATCTTACATTAAAATATGAAGGAATGTAATCAACAACTCGAGTTTTTCACAAGTTGACAATCTCATAAGTTAAATATTATGCAACATTTTCACAGTATTTGGCTAAAATTTCAAAAGAAAACATTTTATTAGGGCATGAGGAAGTTCTTTAAAATAAGAAAGAAGAGCCTCAATAGTTTAAAGGTTTTGTGAAGGTTTAAAATTGGTGCTGATTTATTCTTGTCCAATTTGTCCAATGCTATTATTTTGCAATCAGGAGTATAGTGAGGAGTGTTGAACGTTTGAGGGGCATGGGGAGGTGATGTCGTCTAACCTTGGAAATTTGCTGACTGCATAGGTGGTAAATTGCTGAAAATATAATAAATTAGTGTTTACAATTAAATTATTAGCAAATTTTTTTGTAACAATACAAATATACTTGTAAGACAAATAATTACTCGGAAAACATGTATGTATATCTGTATATTTATGAATATTCCAGCCAGTATTTTTGGCAAAATGTTTTATGACTTTAAAATTTGTTATACTATACTTATTGGAAGTCTAATGAATTAATGTGTCTGAAAAACTGATTTCAGTATAGATGAGAATATTCGGTATTAAGTTGCCTATATTTCCTCCTATTGGGTGTTTCCACACGAGGAAAGAAGTTGCCGGTAATATTTTTGTTTTTAGGATAGAGCGGCGAGGAGTAAGGGGTAAAATTCGTAAATTTCGAAATTAAATTTGTTACCAGAAAATTTGTGGCAGCAACGAGAAAAAAACCTACACATACACGAAGTAATTTATTTAAATGCACACACACATTTATATTACTCTATCTGCACATGAAAAATGTTACCAGGAAACTTGCTTCCCCGTGTAGACGATTAAAATTTGTTCAAAGAAAGTTTCCGGAAAGTTGTTTCCTCGTGTGGAAACCCTCATTATGATTAACTTGCTATCATTAAATTTCTTACAAATTTTCGAAAATACCGAGTCATACATTGACAATTAAATGCAAAATACTTGTCATCAATTATTTTAAAATTTTCTAAATTTTCGGATCATACGATTTCATATTTCAATTGTTGAATTTTACGATAATGTATATCCGAAATTTGTTGATTGCCGAATATTTGGGAGGAGTTCCTCCTCTTATACCCTTTCTTGACTGACGCTGTGTTCATGCTTGTACACCTCCTTCAAAAAAACCGATTTTTAACTTAGAAACCGTGTACAACATGACGGCTTATTAAAACATATGATCGGAATGTCTACGCGGATCTGACAATCAATTACTATTAGGATATATAAATCACTAATCTATATTGTAATTAATCAAAATATACTTTTAAAACAAAACAAACTAATATACTTACAAATTTGCCAACATTTTTATTATAATTTTGACATAAGCCCATAAGGAATTTTAATTTTGATTTGGTACACAACCTTAAAATTCACTATAGATGTAAGATTTTCGTGGAGTACAGCGTTTAAAAGGCTGTACTGTGTACACGATTCCAACAAGTACATGATTTTTCCATACAAAAGTGTCTTTTTTCGAACCAAATACTGTGTACAGGCTTGTGTTAAAAAAGGGTATTAGGTACCACTGTTTGCAATTATTATATATTCAATTAATTTTACTTCACAAATAGTAATTCGAGTTTTTAGAAGATTAGATTTGTAACGATACATGATTTTCTCGATTTTCTGTTAATGCTTATGTGAAAGCAACTTGTTAAAAATTTTCATTTTCCTAATGAGATCTAAAAGTAGATCGGATATTAAACTTGACACGCGGTAGTTACATTTACACGAATTTCTGATTATTTTCTAAACTATTAATTAGTTAAAAATTTTAATTATATTTTTAAAGCTTACAATAATTTCCTAAAAGAGACCAAATATATATATATATAAAATAATTACCCAAAAAGACTCAAAACGGTAAAATATTAACACAACATTAAATAATAAGCTGTTAAAGTTAACAACTAATAATTAAAAACTGTTTATTCTATTTATAAGTAGCACTTTTATAAAATTACATACTATATCAGCAATAAACATGATTTGTTCAAGTAACTGATCTGATATCTGATTAAACAGAAAGGAAAAAACAATAAAATTTGCTTCCATAAAACCAAGGCGATGAACAACAACAGTTCAGAATTATACAATTGAAGTGTATCGAATATTAGAAACCGCAAATTGTTGTTGCTTATCAACAGCGTTGGCTTACGTTCTGCCTCAATAATTATATTATAGCTAACCTGTTAATACCGTTTATCTTTAATCTCAGGCAGAAGTGTGTAATATAAAATAAGATATTCACGTGTTAGTTACAATTAGTAAATCCTCTTGGTGTTTAATTTTATTTTTTTTTTTTGAATTACAAAAACAAAAAATTATAGAACTTGAAACCAAAGTAAAAGTAGTTATTTACGAAACTTGTCACCATATCTGAATTTATTCCCGATATAAATTGAAAATGTTTCTTAAATTGAAAACTAAGAAAAACAAAACAAAAAATAGAATTTTTAAGATAATAGTTGAAATCAATTAGAAAATTCAAATTTGATTGACTTTTTGTTGTTGGTATAAAAATCAAATTTTTGTTGTTTGTTATGTGCACCTCAAGTGTTTGATTTTTAATTATTTAGAATACAATTATTAATATACATATATATTACTTAAACCGTTGCGTTGGCCAATAATTAATTATTTAAATGCTGCTAATATATAACTTAAGTTTGGTCTTTAAAGTTCGTAATTTCTTGTTTTTTTTTGGTTTTTGGTCTTTCCTTTCTTCTTCTTAATTGCTTCAATGGTGAGAGCTGCATTATAATATATGTACAACTAAACCAAATGATCTGGCGGGTAATTAACATATCACTTATGCAAGAAAGTTAGTGATATTATATATGCGTGTAGTGGTCGGCCCCCTTGACATACGAATTCTCGTTTTTTATCGTCATATTTTTATTTGTTTTTTTTTTTTGGAAAATTTTTATTTTTCTAAATAAATTAATGCTACTAATATAGTATATAAATATAAAGCATAAAAATACAAAAAAATTTATGTTGATCTCAGGAAACCACTTTTTTGCTTCTTTGATAATATATGAAGACAAGTGTTTTCAGGAAACTTGTGGAACTTGTTTTATATCTCTGCCTTCGGTTACTAACTACTGGAATGTGTCCCAATGTGGATGCAAGTGTGCTGTTTTTTTTCTTTTTTTGTGTTCATTTCTTTTTAGTTTTATTGTCTTTTGGTTATTTACTATCCTCGACATCATAAAGCTATCAGATCATATGACGATTTTATTCAAAGCTGCTGAGTTATGTAATTCATTTGCATATGATTCAAGCCCTTTTTATTCCGTTATTATTTCTAGATCAAGGTGTTTTGATTATTGTATTCGGTGATGATGAAAACTTTAAGAAAAAATTTGTTTCTTTTTTTTTTGTTTTTTGTTAGTTTTTAAAAATCAATATCTGGTTTCGTTCGGGTGTATTAATTTCATGCATTTATAAGCTCTTATAAATATTGATGGAACTAAATATATTTTGTATTCATATGTTCTTTTTTTGATATTAATTTTTATAATTTGGAAAAAATAAATTTTGTTTTTATTGAGCGATTGTTAATTTTGCATTTTTCTAAGTTAATTGTAAAAAATTTCTTTAATTTTAAATTACAATCAAAAAACAAGTATTACTTATATATATATTTGGATATTTTTGGTGAATAATAGTATTAATGTCTAAAACGGTTATTTCAAGTAATTCTACTTTTTACTCAATAATATTGATATTTTTCATACAGTTGTTCTTTGCTGGATTTGATGGATAGCATAATCATAAATAATTACTTCAATACTAGCAGTCGAAGGTATGAATTCACTAAAAGAATGGTTTTTAGGTACAAGAAATTTGTAAAATTTAGGGAAGGTTTGAATCAATCCTCTTTGTTTCTTTATATGACATTCTGCGTTCTTCAAATTATTAAAATTTTAAATTATTAAAATTTTCAAATTATTAAAATTTGGCTAAATTATAAGAACATCTCTCAAGTTAAAAATGAATCTATGAGTCAAGAAGGATAAAATTTTCAAGAAAATAAGGCAAAATTTATTTAGAATATACAAATTTAAGGAGTCATTTTTATTGATTATGCGCCCTTTTTGCCAACTAAGATCTTGTGAATGAGACCCAACAAATGCTTGAAATACCAGTTTTGAAGTTTTCTCCAAATTAAATTATATTTCTAATCAGAATCTGCCCGTCTTGCAGAAAAAGTGATAGTGAGTAGTAAATGACCCTTGTAAGTATAGAGGATGCTGAAAAAGCTCCATCTATGATTTATGCAATTTTTTTCTTTATTATTTGTGCCGTGCAAAGTCTAGTAATAAAATAGAAGTTTACCTATTGAACAATCTTAGCATTTTTGCTTTAAGTTTCTGAAACATTTTACTCAACTATTTTACTGTAAGCATTAATTTATAGATCACATTTTGCCAGCCCACATAATAGTTAGAATTTGGCTCATTGAAACCAACTTATAGCTTCTGATTTTTGATTTATTTTTTTATCACGAATGGATAAGACTTATAACGAAAATAAAATATCATTAATATACATTATATTTAACATTTTAAATACCTCTATTTTTATTCAGTTCATGTAGGGTTAACTTACCTAAATCTCTTACTCTACTAATTTTAGTTAAATGATTGGAAATTTTTCTTATGCTCTTATCATCAAACTTTAACGTTATGTTGAAAGCACTCTCAGAAATGTAAGACTCAACAACAAACCTTAAGTTCATCATTATAAACTTTTGGCTTTGGCTTGACCGTATGACTTTAACTTAATTACAAAAAATTTGACAAACTGAATAGAAACATTTGACCCAAATACTTAACTCATGTAACTCAAGCCACATAGTTCAAGCAAGACCTCATACTTTGTATTATTTCAAGTGCTCTTCTTTAAATAATATAATTTAAATAAAAAAAAAAAAGACGCTTTCATATTTCTTTGAACTTACATAAGTTTTCTTAAGCAGAGGAAACAAACAGCTTCCCAGCACCAAAGAAATATATTAATATTAAATAAATGCCAAAAATTACAAATTTTATTTTTGCCAACTTGATATAAGAATGGGAAGATTGTTTTAAACAAAAAATTCACAAAAGTTGAAATTTTATAAGTTAAAACGATTTAATTATTCTCTTTATCTTAGTAATTTTTCCATGCTTTCTCTAAGCAAACTCATGAAATCCTTTCATTATTTCAAAGTAAATAATTTTTGTATAATTGTTTTGAAATTATGGCCTCTTATATAAATATTAATACTTTGGTGTGAGTAAAATTATCAATTTTAAAAATTTATGTAAGCATCGAACCTGTTGGTTTTTTATGTTATAAAAGTTTTTACAAACATTTGATCGTCTATGTCAGCTTCCTGCTTACATCAGCTTTACCCGTTAACTCTTGATGTTATATGTTAAACACAGTTCCTTACAACCATCTGTCATCCATTTTACTAATAACAGTTTTTGACAAATTAAGCAAATAAAATTTATTAAGGGGTTATATACATACACTTAGACTTTTCAAAAAAAATTGAACATATATTTAAGTACACAGACGGAAAATTTAAACTTGATCTGACAATTGTTCTAGAAGTTGCACACATATTTGTAAAGACGTGTCAGAGCGATTGAGGATACTTTTAAAACGTTAAACGCGTTTTTCTCAAAACTGTGTTTTCAAAAACGGTGACCACGATTTCTCGGAAACGGCTGAACCGATCAGCCCTAAAATTTTAACATTATTTTTTAGGATTTGATCGTAGATTTTTTCTGAACAATAAATTTTTTTTTTTATAAACAGTTTAAGGTCAAATTTTTTGTCAATTTTTTTTGTTGAGAAGCCGCCATTTTGCCGCAAGACGTCTTTTTTGAATGGAGCTTTCAATATTATTATTTTTGCTTATAAAAAATGTTAAAATATAGTTAAGAGTTAGTATAATATGTGTAGTAATTTTTACATTAATAAATCTAAAGTCTTCTAAGTAAAAATTCTTAAAAACCCCTATTTTAGAGGCTTCTAATTGTATATAACCCCTTAATATAAATCGCTTGGAATTAGAAAATTAAATATGATTTTATTGATCACTAGTATAAAAATAGACAATTATACGAGTAGCAAAAATTCAATCTACCATTTATAAAGCCATGCGAGCAGGCATCTTATATTTAATTTCATTTGATCAGATCTCGATTGAGATGAATAATTATCACAAAATAAGTAAACATGAAATCTAGAAAAATAATTCAAAATTTTCTTATTTTTAAAGTATCACCAATTTATGTGGTATAAAACTTTATATAAACAACGAATACAGTTAAAAACTGACTATAATAAATTTCAAGGGCTTAGACTTTCAATCATATTAAAAAAACCAACCTCCTGCCTATAACTCTTCATTGGACTTTTACTGACAAAAATTTACTTGGACACTTTCAATTTTTAAATATTACATAACTTTTAAGAAGTTTATGTGCCATCTTTTACTTATAGGCATGCTGCCTAAACTAAAAATAAAAAAACCATTGCAAAAAATTTAAAATTTTTAAAAATATTGTAACTAAAAAACAAAATATTAATTACAGTCAAAAAGTAATAATTCTACACTTGGCATTAGTAAGCGCATATTTTATTCTTTACAACAAAAATAAAAAAATAAAAAATAGAAATAAAAAAAAAAATAAAATATAAAAATAAAATTAAAAAGAAAAAGACTGACATAAAATAATTTTTCTCACAGTCCTCGTATCGCGGCTTTGGATTCAACAATTTTATTTTTCATAAAATGCTGATAAGAACATTTTGGTATCTTTTTTCAGTTTTTTACCGTTCATATTACATACAGCAGTCGTGCGAAAATCCATAGAAAATATTTAACCACATAACGCAAACATCAACCATCACACACTATCAATGCTCGCTCCATAAACAGACGCGTTTTTGTGGTTCATCACTTATGATTTATGTATTCAGGCTTCTTAAAGGAATAGAATAATTTGATGAATTTAAAAAAAATATTTAAACAAAAAACAAAAAAAAAAATACTATCCGGAAGTGAGAATTTTTCTTTCAATGGTTTTTTGTTTGTATCTTTTTACTTATAATTCTTATCTGGTAGACTTCTCTCTTTTATGGAATTTCAAAAGTTTTGTTTTTCTTTTGTTTTTCAAAAGACAATTTAAAGGGGGAATTGTTAGCAATTTTTTTGAATGATACTCTTTAAAGTTAACATGTAAATTTTGTTGGGAATATAATTTCAAATTCTTTATAATTAGATTTCGGTATAAAAGATACCAAAATTTGTCATAAATGTACTGAAAAACTGTTTTTGTATTTTTTAAAAATTTTGAATTTACTTTTAAAAATAAATAAAAATCGTGATAGATGTTAAGATTTACTGACTAAAATCCTCTACAAACTTTAAGCGTTAAATTTAGTTCAAAATGAATCGATAATCTTTGATTGAGCTAAAACTTAATTTGCGCTAAATTCTACTAATTTTTGTTAGACATAAATATTGCGATTCATCCAGCAAAATAATAAAAACTAAAAACTATATACACCTAATTGACCTAATTTCATAGATATTAAATAGACCTAATTATATTTAAAAGGCTTAATAAGTGCTATAGATCCTTACCCAATAAAGAAATTATTCATCAGTGAGTTTCTCATTCATAAGTTCATGCATGATCATACTAAAAAGCTCCTTAACACGTTGAGAACAGCGTAGTTTTTTCTATTTCGCTTCATCTGATCGCAGTGATAATAATACATTGCTTTATCTAGCGGTACCTTGGACTAAATTTTCTTTAGCAAAAGATTAGAATTTGATTTTAACCACATAAAGTTTTTTTCATCTACAAAGCTAGAGAGCCGATATGTAACACCGGTGGTAAACGACGTCTTTAACGTTTTGATGACAACTTTATCAATATAGCCTGCTTTATTTAGCCATCATGACTACTTTTCAGTGATAAGTCCGTGATTTTTGTTGTTATTCATTAACAAAATTCATTCGTTTTGTTTTAGAGCAAGTGAACGTTATAAGTGAAAAGAATTTCTCTTTCAGGGATGAAGTAAAGTTATATTTCCTGCTGGAGAATATGCCAATCAATAATTTCACAGAGATTCTTCATAGTATCATAGTGAACAGGTGATAATACTGGGCCATTTCATAGGTGAGTGACAATTGTTCTCCAAGCAATAATTTTTATCTTCCATATTTTTTTTTTATTTCAGAAAATTTATCTCAAATGCAAATTTTCTGTTATTTTTTTTGAAGAAATTTGTAAAAAAATGTTTAATAATACTCAAAATATGCTAAAACTTGAACTGAAGCTACCAACAATCACTCCATTTCCACTATGCTCAACCATTTGGACATAATATTTTGAATTATAACTTTCATTTTTATACATTAGAATAATTTTAATGCCCACTTTTTTGAGAAAAACATCAATGAATTTTACATTTAAAAAATGTTATGTAACTATAATGTCTATTTTCTGTATTCTGCATAAATGAGTGTTTCACAAATGAACTTTTCAGCATAATTTACACATGAACTCCTGCATGAGAGACTAACTGATGAGTAATTTCCCTACTGGAAATTCTTCTTAAATTTTTCTTATAAATAAGTAATTTTTTTTTGTTTTTACATATATAGTTGTTGGGTATGTTGTATCAAAGAAATACGATCAGCCAAGTTTTTTTTGTGTTTTTGTTGTCTTCCGACTCCAAAGCAGCCAGGAAAGCATTTGGACACACTTCAAACCATACAAAACAATTTGAAAAAAGAAATAATGTCCATACCATACAGCAACTTAGTTGCGAATAGAGAATTTGATAAATTCCTGGCAGATATCATAAAATGGTGTCTATTTTAAAGCTAATTACATAGATATATGTATGTACATTAAACTAAAGCAAATGAGAGTCCTTTTTAAAAAAAAAAAACTATAAAAAGAGCCAACAGAATTTTTCAAAGTGAAATTTTTCTCTTAACCGAGTTAACTATACATATAGATAAATATAATATTATGTCCTCTCTTTTAGCCAGAGAATTCAAAACTTTTCCCTATTTTCAATAATATGAAAATGTTCTGTTGCAATATTTCAGCCGATATTGTATTTAGCTAATAAGTTCTACAAAAGGTTAACACATTACCAGATATGAATGCTACAGCATTAAAATTTTAATATTTTTTTTATTTTATATGTGTAGTAGTCAAAATATTTGATGATGATTTCATACTGTTTATCCTGCTACTTTATGCCGAAATCAGTAGAATCTTTAATCTTATGTTAAAAATTCGTACTGAATTGATACTAAAAGGTTTAGATAAGTCACGATTCAACATTACCAATATCAAATCAGTATTAAAGTAACAAACTTTTCAGTACATTCATCATCAAATATTTTGGCTCGAGTATGCGTCCTTACAATTAATTTATTCTTTTCATATTATTTGACTTTTTCTCTTTATATTTAAAAACTCACTGATATCACATTAAAGTTCTTCAAAATCTACTTTTTCACTAGATTTCAAATTGTTTTATTTAAAAAACTTATTAAAGTAAGATTCACTAATAATAATTTCCAGTTAATTTTTTTTTTTCAAATAAAAATTTTCATTATTTTTATATACCAATCTAATAATTCTACCCACACATAATCTAAATTAAATTATTTGTTGAATTTCCAAAAAAAAAGAAAAGAAATAAAAAAAAAATTTAGGTATTTCTTATTTAAATATTTGCCATTATTTCTAAAGCAGAATAATTAAACGCCCAGTATATCCGGTAAATGAATTTCATTTAAAATTGCCAAACATCTATTTCAGGAGTCCCTCAAAGTCAAAAAAAAGATATATAAAAAAAATTATTTGTTTTTATTTTTTATTTAATTAACTTTCAATGATTTCTGCGGTCTGCGGATCGATTTAGATTTTCCGGACATGTCTGTGACAACTGCAAGTAGTATAATTTTAGTTTTATTTTTAACAATTTTTCTTCTTTATCTTTTCGATAAATAAATGTGAACGACCCCCGCTTTTGTCAGCGATTGTCATCAAATGCTGCCAAAATAGCTGACAGAAATGAGAATGCTGCCAAATAGTGCTTAGGTGTTTTTTTTTATATATATTTTTTTGATTTGTTGTATCTTCTTGTTTTTTGTGTATAAATATTGGGGAGCACTTTTTAAGGAATATATGAGGTCAATAGACTGAATTAACCTGTCTGCAAAATGCTTTGATCGTAATTCTAAGGAATTCTAATTTTTTGTTTTTTTTAACAAGAATAGTCCTTTATTTTACAAAAAGATACTAATACTAATTATATATTTTCGAATATCTTTAAATTGAACAAATAATTGCTGAAAATATTTATTAAATTTTCTTTTTCAATTATAATTAATTAAATTTCTTGAATTTTTTTCACATTTGTCTTGAAATTGCTATTTCTCTTAAATTTACAATCAGTCATGTAAAATTTTTGAAAAAAATAAATCAAGAAAATATGAAAATTTTTGGAAAACAAACAGGCGAATCAAATTTTTTGTGGTTCTTATATCTCAGTGCACGCTTAAAACAAAAGAAGAAATCGAAAAGACAAAAAATGCAGATACAGATCTCTACTAATTAAAATTACAGTAATATAAGTAATCAAATTTTATTAGTAATGTATGTAACCTGTATATGTACGAATCTTTTTAAATGATAACAAAAAAATTAAAAAAAATTTTTATTCTTTAAATATTTTTCCTTGTGGCGAAGTTATGTGCTTAGAATTTCTTAAAATGATAAGAAATTATATTTCTGTTTCATTTATTTACATTCAGCCTCAAATTTCATAAAATTTAAATAAAAAAAGACAAAAAAGAAAGAAAGAAAAACCCAAAAACTGAAGTAATTCACCCCATGCTATGTTTCTAATTCTTGAAATTTTTATTCCTTCTTATCTTAGCAGAAAATATCAACAAGTCAACAAAGTATTTGGGTCTATATGATTAGGATACACCATGAATTTTTGTCATAATAATTTATTATCTAATGTTAGAAAGAATATTAGAATAAATATAAATATCCATATTTTTATCCAGAGAAGAAAATATAAAAAATAAGAAGAAATGACTGTTTTATTATGTCTTTTTTTTTTAGTTTCGTTTCTACAAAGTTCTTTAATAATTTTACTATTTTTTTACACATTAAATGAAAATAAAAATAGCATGTCTGCCAGTGGTTAAAATTCTAGAGTCGATGTCCTTCAGTTTCTATTGTTTGGATGAGTAAGTATAATCAATCAATTATACAAGTCTGGAGTTTAAATGAAAGGCTTTAATTAGGTTTGCCAAAGTTTGTTATTATGATCAAATTTTGCAAACCTAGCTAGGTTTGTAACGTTAAGATAACGTTTGGCCTCTGTTAAGCTTAGTCCATTGCAGAATTTAAGCAAAAAGCAGACTGCTATCCTATCCTAACATGTATAGGCATAAAAATTTATGAGTAAAGGCTAAGATCCTACTTATAAGCAAGCTGTACTATAATTTTTGTACCCATTCAACCAGAATCTATTTTTCTTTAAATGTTAAATATCATTAAAAAGCAACATTTTTATTTATTCTCATATACCTAGCAGGAATTTTAAGACTTCTTAACACTATGCTGACTCGTTGAAGAGTTACATTTTATCTACACATTATTTGATAATATAGTTTCGTCTATCAAAAAACTATAAACTGATAAAAAAGAAACAGCATTCTTCTATTTTATTTCATATATTCAAAATTTACTCTAAAAAATTACAATATAAACAGAGGTACAAAAAATTTCTACTAGAAGTAGCTAAGAAATGAATCACTTTGCAGTTCTTTTCATATATTGCTAAAAGTGGTTCCTTACAAATATCCATCTTCCAGGCTTTCACGAAACCTTAACGACCAACAAAAAGAAATAGTCACTGGCAGGGCTGTAGCGCGGGTGTTGAGCGTTGGGGGTGACGGGTATAAAGAAGCCGACTTACCCAGAAAACTTGATGAGTGCATATGTGGCATATGGGTGGAAATATAGTAATATCAGTGTGTTCAACTAAACTATTATAGAATTTTATTATAAAAAAACAAATAATTACTCTAAAGAATTTTTTGAAATAAACAACATTATCACAGCTAAACGATCGCAAAAATAATTCTTAAAATAAAGTATCAAGCACACAATGAGATAGATGATAGATGTCAACGTTTAACTCTGCGATGTTTCAATACCGACTATTTGTCATACCCATTCTCCACCGAAACTTATACTCATTATTACAATACAACGACGGAAATTTTGCATGGAGAATTCACGAGGTATCAACGACTTCACGCAGGCTAATTTCGTCAACTTTATCTTCGAAGAATGAAACAACATCAACGCATTCAAATGATGGGGGATGATGTACGTAAATAATTCAAAACTAGTTTTAATTTACTAAATGAACGTTTACAAGAAGCTGATATCACTGGAGCAGTCAAAATAAAACAAACAAGCTTATTCGCGAACGGAATCATCTTGCGCAATTTAAACACTATTTTAGAAATATCTCCAAAATTCGTACATTCTGTAGATGAATCCAAAAGAATTTCTAATTTTTTTGACGTCAAAATGACGTACAAATGAATTTCACGCTGAAATATCCACATATGAGGGGGAATTTTAGCGTGAGTGTATGACGTCATAAAAGTTACCCGCTGAGATATACGCACTAAGTGGATGCCCACCTTAATAGAAAAAATAATCAGTGCTAAGTTTTCTATAATTACTACTTCCTCTCTATTTTGATTTATTTGGTATCATTTAATTAGCACTTTCAACCAAAACTCTATTAGATATTTTTGGAAGTGCTGACTCATATATTCACAATCGAATGCAAAAAGTTTGAAATAAAAAAACCATTAAAAAAATTAATGTTACACCTATCATTCTTCATAAAATGTAGTCTCAGAAATTCCAGAATTCGTGAATCCATGTCAAGCTAGCGATTTCATATTTGAATTGCACAAAAGAATAATTGAGATTTGCCGACTGCCGACTGTTTTAGGGGGGTGTTACACCCCCCGCTCGATACGCCCCTGGTCACTGGCGTAAAAACAAATCTAACTAGAAGGAAACTTCAGTTTTCAATTTTACGAATCAATTTTGTGGACTCCTTTTGATATTTTTCTAAGGTAACTGTGTGATTTGGAATAACTAAATAATATTATGTCATATTTTAAATATTTTAAGATGTGACTATTCTACTGTATTTAAAATATGTTAAATTTTGTTTGCGAGAAATAGATCATTGTGGTTTATTTTCATTGTCATATTTGAGAGAAATATAGACTCAAGAATATACTTATTTCCAGTTACCTTTTCAAATATTTTAAAATGTTTAGAATTTAGTGCAAGTACTTAACACGCTCTTTAAATGAAAGAAAAATTTTCTAATCTATTCTTGGCTTTTGCATTCTTTTCAAATAATTTAGTTGAGAAAAAATGTTTTAGATTTTTATTCATTATACTATTTGAACCTTATATATTGTTATTTTGAGTATATCCTGTAAGAAATGAATAATAAATTAATGAAATAGTTAACTAACCATTCACAATCCCCGACTTTCTTTTCCGACAGACCTTATTTTTCCTATACTTTACTTTATGCTACCTTTTTTTGTTTCTTTTTGTTCTTGTTTCTTTTTTTTTCTTTCCTATTTTTTTTTTTTTTTTGTGTATATGGGTAATGGGTAACTAATTTTATGTAACCAAACACCTGAATAAACAGGCAACAATTTTATCATATAAGCAAATAATTTTTCTCATTTAAGGTACTAACAACTCAATCAACATGAAGCACCGACATATATTTCAGAAATATTTCCATTTTTACTTTTTAAAAAATCTCCTTGATGGTTAAAGTTAATAAAACGTGTATAAAAAAATTGTTTTGCTTTGTAAAATATAATTGTGAATAATACGTTTGTATTATTTATATTTGGTCCCACTTTCTGTAAAGGACATCTACGTTTTCTTTGTTAATCTTTTATGTTATCTCCTTTGGACTTAATGGACCAAGTCTAACAATATCTTAAATTTCATACATTCTAATTACATATTTTGAATTTTTAACACAGACCATTGCGATATTTTGTTCACAAAATATCACAAAGTTCACTTTTTACTTTACAAGAATTTCAGGGATGAATTGCTTAAGCGATAAATGGGCAATATTTTTGCCAGTGGCATTGCTAATTAAGTGTTAGATTTTGTTTTTGTGAATGCTGTGGGATTTTATTACAAAAATGACATAGTCATTTAGTTTATAGTTTTCTAAGTAACCTTGAAAATTGTTCTTCTTTTGGTAAAAAATTTTATTTTTTCTGGATTTTATACTGATTTTAAATAAATCAACAAAAAATATGAAAGTAAAACACAGCAAATGGTACAGATTATTAACGGTGTAAGTCTTATGTTCCGATCTCATTTTGAAAGGGGTTTTCAATAAATAAAAATATAATAAAATGTAGTGATTTTGATTTTTAAATATGTTGAAATGTGTAAAAAATGTGTAATAAAGCTTTTTTTGAGTCCATATATACGTACATGACGTTAAAGTGTTCACACTTAGAAAAAGGGTAAGAGGCTGGCTGTCACGTGAGTGACAATGAGAGCACCATGATATGCAAGCCTTAATCTATGAGAAAGTGGATTTCTGCAGTAGATACAGTGGATCTTGTCATCTTAGTTACTATTGTGCGAAATGTTTAAAGAATTAAAAAATTAAAACAGTAATCTGTAGAAATTTGCAACTCGTGTGGGTATCTAAAATAAAAATCCATATAGATGATTAATCTACAGGGCTTTTATTTGACAGGAAGAAGGATAAACCATTTTCATTAAAAAAACAATAAAATGTTGAACTTTAGAGAACAAAATCAGAAAACACCTTTTTTTTAAATTAATAAAAAAAACAAGTTTTTATTTTATTTAATAAATAATCCTAGTTCCTGTCATAGCCACTGATTTGTACAATAATGTTTTAAAATTAGTGCACAATGGGACTTAATTACATTACGGCATAACATACTATGGCGACAGCACATTTTTTATTATTTAAAAAGACACGTAAAATATGTCAATTAAATTTAATCTAGTTGCCTATTATTTAAATGATATGTCAACCAGACCATGAGTTGGTTACTTAGTAGACTTGACATATTATTTAAAAGTGAGTCTTATGTCTTGTGTTGATGTAATTTTGATCACTCAAAAAATAGTAAAATTATAAATAAATTAAAATAAATAAAATTTTTAAATGTCGCTATTAAAACCATAATCTTAATTGATAACATTGCGAATAATGACAGCAAATTTGAAATAATATCATATGATAAGATTTTAACAACCACAATACCAAGCTTCCTTCGGGAATGTCATACTTAATGGAAATACACTTGAAACATTTTATTGCTTCTTAATTTCATGATTAATTGTATAATAAAAATTACAATTTCTAATGCTAACCATTTGAATTATAAAAATCAAATAACAATAAATTTGATGAAAAAATTTGGTAAACCTCTGAACAATGTAAAAAAATGTTTTTTAAATATATTGATAAGAAGCCGAAAAACAAGTATGTAGCTTCATAAGGAATCTTTGAAATTCTCGAAGCTTTCGAAAATTCTCTTTGCATTTCACTTCTCTGGTCTAAAGTATTCGGTAGTGGTCCAATCGAATTGTCGGATTTTTTTTTTGTATAATGTTAAACTTAATATGAGAACAGAGATCTGAGAAAAACACGTTTAAAGTTTTTGCAACCGATTTATTTTAGTATATGAAATGCTCTTGTTTAACTTATAATTTTGTAAATATTTAAGATTTTTGTCTGAAATTTTCACACTATATTTTTGACGTTTAAAATTTTTATTTTTTAAAAGTTAAATATGTATATGACTACACTCTTAATAAATATAATTCAATTTTGATGCTTTAAACCAAATAATAATTTAAATATAGCTAATTTTTATCCTTTTTAAACTGACAAATAAATCCTGAAGCTTCTAAATTTGATTGGGGGTCATAGTATTTTACTTAGTGATTACTAAGTATTTTTAAATAATAGTCATCACTCGGAATTAGTTTTGTAGACAACAAGAATAGCCCTGAAGCTTGCCATCATAAAATATAAAAAAAAAGTTTGGCAGTAATTGTTTCAAATGATAATTATTTTGAACTATGTAAGTATAAAAATATTTTTTCATTTATGAATTGATTTACTTTTCAAATTTAAGCTAAATTATGGTCCTACTTTTAGCTGCAATGTGTAATCGTCACCAGAACTTTATATTGGCGTTTCATGAAAAATAAAAAACAAAAATAAAAATATGGATAAATTAGGTAATTTAAATAAATTAAAATATTAACAAAACTGTTCATGTTTTAGCTGCTCAAAGTAAAAGAATCGTTTGGCATTTGAAAATGTTTTATTTTCATTTTAGAAAAAAATACACTTAAATTGACTTTTCCCATCTTGTGCCGATGAGACAGTTATAATATAAGCTATACAAGGACACTGGTATCACCAGCAATCCAACAGTTCCATATTTCTAATATCACCAGTCAGCTCTGCCAGCGGGAGTGTATAAATCATATCGAACAATTTTTAAAAACTTTTAATTATGATTCTCAAACTTTAAAATATTTGACGCCAGCAATGACAAAAAATTAAGCTAAACATTATTACTCTTTAGTTGATAATTTTCTTAGAGGAAAAAGACAAAACCAAAAATTTGATTCAAACTATGCTAGAAAATGTTGAATTCATGTAAACTACAAAATATCCCTTAGAGTGGATTTACACAGGCCAACTCATAGCAGAAAACTCACAGCGAAACCGATTATTTTCATTCAAAACTCACAGAATCGCTCTGAGTTTCTGCTATATGAGTTGACATGTGTAAACTCATTCTTAGACTGCATTTGTTGCATGCTTATTAAGACGATATTAAAGATTTTTATAATTAAGATTTAATGAAAAAAAAATTATCAGAGGAAGTAAGAAAAAAAGCACATTTCGCGCCAGATATGGGAATGGCCTAATCAAGCATAGGACGGGTAGGAAATACATATATTCTGAAATAGTAAAATTAAGCACTCTTAAAAGTATTTAAAAAATTTATCAACAGAGTTGTTGTAATTTTTAACTGTCAATATTTTATGACTTT
The DNA here is from genome assembly GCA_947359355.1 of Acrocera orbiculus. Lineage (NCBI taxonomy): Eukaryota > Metazoa > Arthropoda > Insecta > Diptera > Acroceridae > Acrocera > Acrocera orbiculus. The sequence continues at coordinate 9,697,891 of OX375758.1, forward strand.
TTTACTAAATACCCTCAGCTTTTTTAAAAAATTTACATTTTTACTAAATTATACGTTAGACCTGCATTCTACAATTTAAAAAACAAAAATAAAACACTTTCTTATTATTTGTTTATTGTCCTTTAATGCATTAAGATGATATAAGAATATTATCCATAAAAACAATGAAATATTTTATGAGTTTCTTGTGGTCTTACTACTTCCGTCATAAAAACTTTTGGTATACTTTTAACATCAAATGGAAAATTTTTTGTATTTCTAATGGCCTTCCGGGAAAAAAAGTACTATCTATTGTCTACAATTTTATTTAATTAGCATAAAATCATATCCGTTTAGAGGATCTAAAGATATAAGTAGTAAAATTCAATTCAAGGCTTCTTTTTTTTCCAGGACACAGTGTACATATGTGCTTTTCATTGGAAAACGAGTATTGGAACAATATCAAACACAACAGAATGTTTTATTTTTAAATTTATTGCAATATCATAATTCTTGTTGGGAATGTACACCATCTGCAGTTATCAGTTTTTATGGAAGAGAGGAGATATAGCAAACAAGAGAAAAATAAAGAACATTCGGACCAAAACAGGGTTTAAAGGTTTCAAGTTTAATATCAATTCAGAGAAAATATTTCTTGATATTGAATAATTAGTTAACTGAATACCTAACTATTTCATTTAAGTTACGATAAGATCTGTCAATTTGATGTATGTAAATTTTAAACTGTTATTATTTAAAGTGATTTTGTATGTTTTTGCTATAGAAAAAATTGAATACCATTATTTTTAAATGTGCACAAGTCCTTGAAAACGATGCACACATTTCCCAAGAGAGCACATAGGGCTAGCATGAACGCAACAAGGGCTCGCATCCGTTTTTTGGGATGCAAAAGTAGTTATATTTTTCTTCAAAGAACTACAGTTTTATTATTACAGTTGCAGTTAGTTTAAACATTTGTCAAATATTGATTAAAATTTTTCTAAGAAGCTTTTATATTGCTTCCATATTTAGAGAAAATTGTATTTAAAGAACACAATGTTATGAGCCCTAAAGAATAAAAAATGAAGCATTAAAATGGTGACATTTTTTCGATGAAGATTTGTTATCTAAAGTTAAAAATAATACTTTGAAATTAAAGATTATAACAATAAAAGTCAAGTTTGACAATAAAATAAAAAAAAGTAGAAAGTTGCTCTGTCAGTGAACATGTGAACGATAAGGCTAAAGTAGCAGCTTCAAAAGTGCCCAAAACTGTTACTAGGATTCTAAAATTTTTATTTAATATTTTCAAGTAAAATAACTTTCGAGAAATCTTCCATGATTTGGTTTCTTCCAAGATAAACAATTAATGACATTACAATAATTAATTCATTTTTAATATAATTATTTATACTGCTTTTAGTACTGTGGAAGGGATTTGCTAAAATAATGGCCTTAAGCATGATATTTTCATCCTGCTAGGGTAGTAAGATAAAATTAATTATTGTTCATTTTTATTTATACAAAAAACTTTTATAGTTTTATTATTAAAATTATAAATGGTAAATGTTATATCAAAATATAATACTTACAATTTAAAAGGTTGACCTTATACAATTAAGACGAATTGAACAATTTTGGGCTTGATTTCTTCTCATAAATTTATCATTTTAACAAAAAAGAAAGTACTAAAAGTTTTACTTTTAGGCTTATATGAAAGGACAAACACCATTTATTAAAAATTTTTATAAAACAACAAGAAAAATATAGTAATTATAATCTCACTAGCACGAATCCATGAAATATATTCATTAAATTTCGATCACTTTAAATTTTACTTTATTTATATTTTTTTTATTTATTTTTTTGTCATTTTAGCAATTGTGGTTAAAATATATTTAACCGAATCAAAAGGCGACAGCTGCAGATAGCGTAAATCAAGTAAAAGTCTTGGGCAAGTTCCTATAACGGAATGCATTCTCACTGCAAACTTTTTACAACATTAAAAACAAAACAAACAAAAAAAAAACAAAAACACCAGAAAATGATAAAATAACTAAAGACAGGCATGTGTGATGTCAGCATGCTACTGCTTCATTTTCTATAAAAATCAACGGAAATATATAGTACTTTGTTGTTTTTTTGTTGATTGCCTAATGTGGGTGTCTGTCGGTTTTAAGCAAACACTTTCGCTTTTAACTAAAATATTTCTTATAAACTACGTTTATAAGATTAAACAATATTTAAGAGGGTGAAACCACTATTCCACTATTCACTTACCACTTCCCTCTCTTTCAGTAATTAAAATTTGAATTCATCGACTTTTATCATGCATATTTAAAGCACTAAAAAAAACTTGAAATGAATTCTTGTTGCTTAAATAAGGAAATTATGCCAGCCAAAAAAGACTGAACAGAAAGAAAAGGGTGAGTGTCAAATGTGAAATTTTATTTTTTAATAACCATGCGCAACTTACAATTGCAGATGTCTAAATTTGTTTGATTCAAGCAAAAAAAGTCGTTATAAATTAATTTGTTTTTTTGTTTGTGAAACAGAAATAAGTCTGATTTTTCTTCTTTCTTTCGGTATTTTCTCGGAAAGGTTTCTACTACTTTTTGACCACTTTTTGGCCCGCAGATCTGATTCGAACTTAATTAATTTATAATTTTTTTCTTGATTTCAAAATAACAACAAATTCATAAATACTTAGCTAACACTTGAAATGTATTTTTCAATGGCTTGGTCTTTTTTTCTGATAGATGGCAGTGTATTTTCTTATTTTAGAATATAAGGCAGAGGCTCCCAACCTTTTTATACCTGCGAAGCCCTTTACAGACTTTAATTTATAAATTCTATTTAATACAATATTTTCTTTTTGATTTGTTTTATTTTTATAGTTTTTAAAATTTGCTGGCATATGTCTGGCTACTATTTCTATTTTAACAGCTATTTGGTTATTGCAGAAAGCAAAAAAAAAATCGTACGAGAAGTGGCAGGTATAGAACAAAAAGAGTTTGAAAATATTTTAAAAACTAAAAATACATCACGTTATGATAATATTTCATAAAATGTGCTCTTTAGGAAGTTTTAAAAATAACAATTTATATTTGATATTTATGAAAAATTAAATAAAATGTTTACCAAGTGGATTACAACCAAAAAATTTCCTATCGTTAAATTAAGTTAAATTTGCTTCCTATAAGATCCATTGATTTCTCAAAGATACCCAAATGAATTGTTTCCTAAATGTTTACCAAAAAATTAATAATTTTAATTTTTTTTTTTTTTTTGTCACTAAAATGAATAACTACTCTAAGCAAGTTATGCAAGGCGGAATTATGCTTCCAGATGTAAAATCTTATACCCGATCTTTAGTTTTTACTTTGGACCGGATACAGCGGTATTCGATGAAAAGGATATAATATGCTGACAAAACAAAAATTCTGTACGTTATGTAGAAGTTGACAGGGTGACCACTGTTTAACTAGAAAATAGCGTACAGAATTGGATATTTCAAAAATGTGATTAAATTAAATTATTTTAAAAATTCTCAACTGCCGGGGATGTTGTGAATTTTATAACTTTGGGTAATTCCATGCAAAATATGTTCATTTTGTAATAATTGCAGGTGACTAGCATATTTTAATACATATGCATGAAATTGTAAGATCTTTGACTACATAAGCATTGTTGTTAGCTATGTGTGCTCTTAATGGACATATAACAAAATTACACAATTAAATTAGAGATCTACATAGGTTACCAAGCTTAGAGCGGGCAACTTTATACCATTTTCCAGCTGTTGGAGAGCGTTTCAGCTGTAGTCTTAAACAATTGACTGCTAGAATTAATTTAAGATATTTGTTTAAAGCCCAAGAGGTAGCGGATTTTTCAAAAAAGGCTTTTTTGTAAAAGCAGAAAAGTTCAGCTGCCAGCTGAATTTGGGAACACGTTCGTGAGATATTATGTCTTCAATTTTCTCATTTGCTCTAAACAAAAAACCTTAAAATTAATTTTATTTTTATTTGTCATATATTATCATCAATTTTCCGAAACATTCCATTACTTAGATTCCAGTGTTGGCATTCAATGATATCAGAATGTGAAGCTTTTGTGTTTTTGATTGCTACAAAATTTTAAATGAATTATACTTAAATCATCATTAGAAGCTTTTTCTATTGAATTAATTTCAAATCCTTTATTATCTTGACCATTAACATATTTATGGGATGTATCTACAGATGGAGTACTAAAGGTATATGGTTTTTTACCAGGAAAATATTCACTGATTTGTACAATTGTAGGATGTAAAAGTTTTGAACCATAACTATCGTCTTGACTTTGTGTTAAATAACTAACAATAATTCTAATTATGACTACAATTAATGTTCCTAGTAAGCCATAGTATAAATATGATATAGAATACATCATTTGAAGTCCATTACTAAAAATATTATAAAAAATTTAGTATTTTATGATAAAATGGTGTAAATTTAAATATTAAAAAGATTACAATTTCAATAAAAATAATTGAATGGAGGAGAGTAAAATATAAATTAAAAATATAAGTGAAATCAAAAGTGAATATTTAAACTATTTTTTTAGAACAGAGGATAGTTTTGTTAGATTGCAGAGTTTTGCAAAAGTGTTTCTTTTAGCCCATTTAAACATAGAATGATTGACTATATCTACATGTGCGTGCCGTACAATAAGGTATCATTTTAGCAATCTCTTTTTATTTAAAGTTCACTCTAACTAGTTCTATTTTGGCATTCCTTACAAGTTTTATTTGACGATCATCTTACATCTCAGCCTAAGCCCAAGCATATGGAATTTATTTATTGTAGGATAAAATAGGAAGCAAATGGCAGCATTTGCCATTTTTTTTGTCTATTTTGTTACATTTTCAATCTCTGTGCGATAAGAAAAAAGAGAAAATAAAACAAAATTACTTTAATATTTTTATAATGCGTTCATTTTTTTTTTCACTAAAAAAACCCACAGTTTGATGTATCATATCTTGTCAACAGATGGCAAATATACAATTTTGCAATCTAACTATTAACAACGCATTTATTAAATTATTGTCAATTGAAATCTAAGTAAAACTTTATTAATATTAGAATTAATTCTATATATTTCAGGAAGATTTTTTTGTTTATATAAAACAAAAAACTTTGTGGTGTAATATCTCCCAAATGCACACATATTTAGGTAATATAAAACTACAACTTTGCAAATTTTTCGCTATTATAAACAAACTTTTCTGAAGAATCCACTTTTTAATAATGATTAAATCCTTTGATCATTGTAAACCCTTTTAAATTAAGTGAAGGTATAAGATAATTGTTTTATTTTCTCAACCTACTACGATACAATTGAAAGAAAGTTATAAAATTTTGTAATGTAGAAAATTATTAATTATTATTTTGATAACTTTAGAAATAGTTTTTTTATTTAATTTTAAATTTGGCAAAAAGTTTCTGATGGAAATAATTTCACTTGCATTTTACAATCCATAATTGAATTTGAATATTCGGAATTATCTTTTATCAAAAATTAAATATTTTAAACTTTCATGGATAAATTATATTTCTATATTTTACAGCTCAAGCCCCTATAAAAATTTTTAAATATATCCTTAAAATGATATAACATAGCTTTTATTTAATTAACTCTCCAAAGCAGCACAAGGACATAGTAGTTAAGACTTTCGTATTGAATAAGGAAGTTAATCTCCATATATAAAATTTGGTAAAAAATTAATAATTGTAATTATAAAATAAAATTTTTAAAGTAATTAATATTTCTTATTCACCTTCATTCTCACTGCATTTTGTTTCACACGTGAATTTGGGTTTCATTTTGTCTTGTTTCATTGATTTAAGTTGTTGATTTTTTTTTATATTGATTTCAAGCTTTTTTCTTAGTGCATATTATTCAAAATATTTCTGAAAAACACTCTTATCAGTCATTACGAACCCAGCATATTAAAAACTGCTTTACCTTTTTAAATATTTTGCTTTTATTGATAGTTTTTGCTCGTACTAAACATGAACACAAAGTATTTGTGGGCCGCAAAGCATTTTAATTGACGATTTACGTAGAGAAATGATGTTTTAATTTCGTTAACTAATTTAACAGAGTATGTTATTAAAAAATTCATAAATGTATTATTAACCAATAAATTAAATCATTAATTGTGTATTTTACCGTGCAGAAATTTTCTTCTACTTTCATTATCCTTATGGAAAGATGCAACAATTTGCTAATATTATTGTTATAAGAAATAATTGGTGTTCCAACTTTTATTCCATGTACATTTTAATTTTAACTACTTTTAATACTTTCGAAGCCAGAACAACTAAATATTTCAAAAACAAACGCTTTACTTTATTTTTCTTCTTCTTTAATAGGGTATAAGAAGAAATTTGTTAACTTGTTAGCTTTCCTTAAATAGCACTTTAAAAAACATTTATCTTAATCCATGAAACATCCTTAGACATACTATTTAGATTAATCTAATATAATGAAATTAATTCTTTGGAAATTTATTCAAAAAATATAATTGACAAACCAGGAATTATGTAATAACAATATATTTACAAATATAACGGTACATATACAATACATACAAAAAATATTTTTAATAATTTAATATAATTTCTATTCTATCCTAAGCTAACTTCCATTACATTTCCAAGAGACTGGTATAAATAAATTGGACCAATTGTTATCAACAGAACAATTAATCCGTGCATAATATTCCATACAATATAAACTAATGAGTGTTCCATTTCCCAAACTTATAGTAAGCCAAAGAAATAAATTTCCAAAATTTTTTGGAAATTTTCTAGTTAAAAATATCAAAATAACACCAGCTATTCCAAAAAAGCTAAACATAACTGGATAAATAAATCTCATAGCTACAGCCAAAATATATTCATGAACAAATGCTGATACCATAAAAACTGTTAAACCTGATAACAATTTAGATCCTCGATAAATATAATAATATGTATCCTTATAAACAAATTCATATAACCAATCATGGACAATAATATTCCATGTACGATAATAGCCATCATAATTAGTTGCAGTCCACCAGTCTTTATAAAACATACGATCAGCAAAACATAAAATTTCTGCAGCGGCATTTTGTGTTGTATGAAGTATACAATAGAATCCACATAAAAATATTAAAAGTCCTGGCATTAACATTCCAAATAGAGCAACTATTAAATTTTGTGATGTCATTTTTATTTTTCCATAATCCTTGAAACTTGGTAACAAATATCTTTCATATAAATTGCTTACAAACAACATAATTGCAATTAATTCAAGAAAACACCAAAGTACAAATTTCCAACGAATTATTTTAGTACGAGGATATTCATCACGATATATTAATGTTGGAGCAAATAAAAAATAAATATAATTTGAAAATTTTGATATTTTTTCTTGATTATATATTGAATTATTTTCAATTTTTTGTTTTCCCGCTAACTGACGTGGTACTGTCAAACGTATAAATGAATGAGCCTTCATCATAAAACGTGTCATTTCTAGTAAAAGAGCCATTGATGTTATTAAAGGGATATTAAAATAGACTACATAATATGAAACTGTGTAACTGAATATAATTTGGTACATAACAAATGTTATCGCACATAAGCGATCAAAAGTTTTTTGTTTTGTTGATCCTGAAATAAAATGAAATTTTATGGTTTTAATCTTTGAAAATTTTTCTTTTTGAAAAGTATTTGATTAGAAATCTTTTATCTTATCTTTTATTCCCCTTAAAAATTAATTTAAAAAAATTACTTTTACTTTAAAACGATTTTTTGCTTAAACAATAATCACAAAAGATCAATTTTCGAGTTTTGAAATTAATTGTGGCAATAACATTAATATCTTTATTTTTAATCAAATAAATAAACAAAAATTTAATAAATTTCAAAATCAAATTAAATATTTATTTTATTTAATCGTCAAATTTTATTAACTTCTCTTGAGAAGTTATTATAACAGGTCCGAAAATCGAAATCAAAAATTTTGTGTTTTCTTTACTTTTCAAGACCTGGAGAATCATTTGCAATCATTTTTAGAGTGATGTCTGTCAGTGTGTGTGTGTGTGTGTGTGTGAGCTTTTTTTATGAGATTCATTTTCTCAAAAACTACTGTTTTAATATATATCTCAATATATATATCAATCGATACGTCGCATCATAACTTAGATCTGAAAAGAGTTTGAGCGAAGTCGGTCCAGTAGTTCGTCTTTTATTTATAAAAAACTGGCTTTTTTAAGCACGCAAAAGTGAATATTCGATTAGTCAAGAGCTACTGGACCAAATTACGTTTTTGACCATATCAATCAATACGCCATGTCATGACTTCGATTTGAAAAGAGCCTGAGCGAAATCGAACCAGCGGTTCATTTTTTATGAATAAAAAACTAACGTTCTCAAGAATGCAACAAAAATTTTTATGTAACCTTCATTTTCTAAGTATCGAGGGGTTACATGAGGGTTTTCGAAGGTGCTGATTTTGAATCTGTTATGAGTTTTTTTAAATTCAAGATGGCGGAGCCAATATGATGTCTGTTTTTTTTTTTTTGTAAAAATTCTTCAAATTAGTTTTGAGAGGGATTTCAGGTAGATGATTATAAATTATTGTGTAATGTTGAAAAGTTTTTTTGTTTTTTTCTAATTTTGAGCTTCATCAAAGTTAAAAGTATGGATTCGTAGATTTTAACTATATTTATCGAAATGCTTATGTATTTGTCTAGTCTGAATATATAGTAATTATAAGATAGTGTCGAATGATTTTCGAGGCATCGGAACATTAAAAAAAAAAATTTTCTCAAGAGAAGTTGCTTGTTAAATTTTAATTTATTGATGTGAGAACGATATTTGCCTATGGAGTGAATTTTTTCAATTATTTTTGTCATCTTTTAAAGTGTTAAACTTTCTCCTTGTCATCCATGTTATAATTGCTAAATCTTTTATATGTCATCGATTTCTATTGACAGAAGGTAATTTTTAAGCTATTAACAAAGTAAATAGATGCGCGCTTTATTGTTTCTACAGAGTTAATGCTAAGCTTTTACAAAAAAAAAAAAACGATTACATCTTTTTTTCACTGCGTTTATAAAAGGTAAGTAAAATGTGCTATTGAACAGTAATTCATTTCTTTTTTTTTCATACAAAAATGCTTTATAATGATATTTGACTATAAAAACATTTTTGTGTGCCTCGAAAAACTTGCGTCGAAATCTAGTTGTGATACAGAGGAGTAGCTATAGTTATTGGACTCTTTTATCTGAAATTTTAACAAACATTTTGCATCTTATTTAACTTTCTTCTTACAATTAGTCTTAGCGATGTCGACCCCTAAATAATCTGATCAAGCAGCGAATAAATGCCAAACTTGCGACAGTGAAGAGGACTATTAAATTAACTAAATTTTCATTTCTATTTATTATGTTTTTTAGGTTTTTTGATAAATTTGATAATTTTTCATAAATAATTTGGGGTTTTATTAAAAGATTTGAAATTAACAGTGACCTAACAACAGACACAACCTTTTTTTTTTTGCAATTTGAACATAACTTTTTTTTTACAAGCTTAATCAAGCTAATTCTTTGCAGGAATATATGCAGGTCTTAATAATACATTTTCAACGGTGTATATATAGTATGACGCAATAATGTTGATCGAGTGTAAATCTTTGCATGAAAATCAAAACATGTCCCACAATCCACAACATTTTTAGGTAAAAATTATTTATTGTTAGTTAAAAACTTATTATTATTGATATTTCTAGCTGAAATTTTATTTATTATTGTTAATTATCTGTTTTTAATTGTTTGTTATTGGCATTTTTAGTTGACACTTTTTCATTATCGTTAATTGTTCGTTATATTAATTTTTAGTGTTATAATTATTTATAACTGTTTATTATTATTGATTGTGAGTTTAATTGTTTGTAAAAATTAAACTTAAGTAATTATTATTTAAATTTAGCAGAGAGTTTATTAGATAAATTTAGTTTTTAAATGCTATTTTTTATGTTTCTTTAATGAATTAATTTGGTGGTAAAATTGTTAGTAAAGTTTCAGATCCGAACATGGGGCATTCTTTTACAAATCGTACAAAAATTGACCGACACATTTTTGATTTGGCTGAATTTTTTTTTACGGTTTTAGCAATGAAAAAAAAGATATACGTGTTTGAGGAACGTTTCTAAAAAAAAGACTTCGAGAAGAACGCGTTTGAAGTTTCAAAGACTGGACTCAACTACTTTCTTAGAAACGGTGGCCCCGATATCTCAAGTTTTACTTCACCGATTTACTTGAAATTTAGCACAAAGATTCTTCATTAACTAGGTAATGGTGCAACGAAGAGTTTATCTCAATTTTGTTTTTAGTTTTTTTTTTTTAAATTCCGAAATGTGAAAAGAACCGGAAAAAAACGTAACTTTTTTCTCAAACTGCTGCCATTTTGTGCAAAAAGACTTTTTTTAAAAAAAAAACTCTTTGTAGTACCACAGCTACATTCCTTTTGTTTAAAAATTAGGAAAGATTTCGTTCTTTAGACTACTGGGAGGGCTGGAATCGTGCACACCAGGACACAACTTTTTTTCTAAGAGCCCTCACTTTGCAAGCCTGTGGTTTTTTCAATTGTGATTTTTTGTTCAATATTATTAATTTTCTATGTTTTCAACGCATTGATAAACCAAAAATAAAAAAAGTTTAGTTAAAAATATTTATTGGTTCCTTTTTATGGTATCTGAAAAAACACCCAAAATTCGAGCACCTAAACCAGAAGACCCCCTTAAATAAAGCTTTTTTTAAATTCTTTTCATTTTCCATTAAGCTGTTTTTGTTAATAACTAATGTTATTAATAATTGTTTTCAATTTCTTTATATAAATAAAAAATAAAAAATTAAGATAAATATATTTATTACGAAGAAAAACAATATTTAATAAGAAAATGCGTACACAGTGGAGTGCAATATGGGGTGGGGCGCTTGAAAAATATTTTTTTTTTAATAGTAGGAATAGTTTCTCCATCAATTAAAAATATGTTTTTTATTTAAAACTAAACGGTGAACACAATGGTAGTAAAAAAAATTCGCTACATGGGTGGTATGTCAGTTAAAAATCGATATAAACAATTCATTTGTTTATAATAATAAAAAATTTTTAATTATTTTCTTTGAAATATTTTTTTTTTAAAAATTCAACCTTTAATCCGTAAAACAAAAAAAAACAAAAAGCTCCTAGCCCCAATAAAACCGAAGTTATGAATTTTTGAAAACTACTCTTCGAGCAAAAATCACGAAATTCTCAAAACTTTGACCCCCTCCATTTTCCAAAATAAATTTTTAAGAAAAAAATCCTCAAACACGTATATCTTTTTTTTCATTGCTAAAACCTTAAAAAAAAATTCAGCCAAATCAAAAATGTGTCGGTCAATTTTTGTACGATTTGTAAAAGAATGCCCCACATATTATAAGCCACAACAATCAGCATTTTCTTACCTCTTTGAAAAATATTTCGAAAAGTAGCCCATCCATAATAACCTAAATATACACAACATTTTGATATTAACATTGAAAGCCATATACCAAGACCGATATTAAATTTTCCAAATCCTTCTGTTATAGTTGATAGCCCAATATTAACTCTGAAAAAGAAAAAAATATTGTTTTTATGCTTTATTTATTACAACTATTTAAAAAAAACCTAAAACTTACCTTCCTTCCACAACATAATCATGAATAATAGTATGTGAAGTAACTACAACTAATATAACCAAAAATATATGATAAATGCTACGTATATGAGGAATTTCAAATAAATCTGTTAAAAGAGAATTTCTTGGCATAAAAATTTTTGATGGTAGTTTATGTCCTCTAATTTCACTCTTAATTTGTTTTTGTTTTTTCTTTTCACACTCTAATAATAATTCTTTACATCCTTCACCATAAAATTTATATTTAACAATATCATGATTTAAATCTTCAATAACATTTTCAATTCTATTATCTACATCGGTAGCTAGTTGCAGTCGAATATCCTAAAATTAACAAAATTAAAAATAAATAAATTTTTGATTCCATTTGATTATGTTATTTTTGTAGGATTTATGAAATTTTTATTTTTTATAATTTTTAGTTTTAAAAATATTCCTTATTGATATATAAAAATATTTAACTGCAATTAATCTTGATCATTATGGGGGATATTTGGACTTTTAACTTACCTTTAATTTATTTTGAACCTTGTCCAATATCAAACTATAAATATCTTCAAATTTAGACAATTCTGAAAGCATAAAATTTATTTGTTTATTAATGAAAAATATAAATTTACTATAGTAAATCCTTATAAGGATGGTTAGCTCTTCGAAAACAATAAAAGAGAAAGAAAAGAACACTACAAGGATGCTTTGATACATTTTTACAGCTATGAATAACATACAAGTTATAAGCCTTATAATTTTGACACTATACAGTTATTATTTAGGTTTTTTTTTTGAGAAGTGCAAAAATTTCAAATGGAAAAGATTAAGGTTTGTTATGATTCATAAAATTATTTGAACATTTCAGATTTGCTTGAATTCAATTTTTCAGCTTAGATAAAAGTTTTTAATATTATAATTATTTTTTCAAAAATTTTAACAAAATGCTGACATTTTTAAGACCAAACGATATTATTGAGTTCTAAAATTATTTAAATATAATGCAATTATTATCCATAATTACTTTAACTAATGTTGTGTGGCAGATTCCAACATCTGTAAGGAATCTGCATCAAACTTTGAAACTATAAAAAATAAAAAATAAAAGTAAAATTCAATCAATTTCAGAGTAGGTTACAAATGTAATAATGGTAACCTGCTTAATAATTTTGTATATTACTTAATTTTAGAGGAATTTGCTGATTGCCGGAAAGTAAATAAATATTTCGTACCTCGCAATCAGCAAATTCATTTAATATTTCGAAAACTATGGTTGGAGGGAAAGTTCTGTCGTATTTTAAATAGCCAGGTAATTTTTGTTGTAATTAAAAAAAACATATGGCTAGTGAGTCATTGGGAATTTTGTTTGTTTTTGTACCTGCTGTATAACATAAAATGAGTCCTTTTTCACCTTTCATCATTTACTTGTGATATTTAAAGTGAAAACCATGTCAGTAGATAAAGTGCATTTACGACACTGCATTTTGTATGAGTTCCAAAAAGGAAACAACGCATCGATTGCTTGTAAAAATTTATGTGCGGTATTTGGAAAGGATATTGTAAATGTTCGTACTTGTCAAAGATGGTTTAGCCAATTTCGTTCCGGGGATTTGAGCCTTCAAGAAAATTATCGATCTGGACGACCATCCAACATCGATAATGATATTTTGCGATCCATGTTGGAAAATAATCCTCATTTAACAACTCGAAAAATTGCAAAAGAGCTTGGCATTCATCATACAACTGTTGGAAACCACATTAAATCTCTTGGATTTGTGTTAAAGCAAAGTGTTTGGGTTCCACATGAATTAACGGAAAAGAATTTTTCTGATCGTGTAAGAATGTGTTCATCACATCTGATTAGACACAATGTGGAGCCATTTTTGGACAAGCTAATTATTGGAGATGAAAAGTGGATTCTTTACGAGAATATTAAGAGAAAAAGACATTACTGCAAACCAGGAACATCATCAACAACAGTTCCAAAACCAAGTATTCATCAACGAAAAGTACTGCTTTGTTTGTGGTGGGACAGAAAAGGTCCAGTGTACTACGAGTTGCTGAAACAGGGAGAAACTATCAACGCGAATCTGTACTGCAATCAGCTGGATAAATTGAATGCAGCTATCAAAGAAAAAAGGCCAGCATTAGCGTCCAGAAAAGGAATAGTGTTCCACCACGATAATGCTCGATCGCATACTGTAATGGTGACACAACAAAAACTGAATGCGTTAGGATGGGAAGTTCTTAGTCACCCACCGTATTCACCTGACATTGCACCATCTGATTATTACCTGTTAAGATCTCTGCAAAATTATTTAACGGGAAAAAAATTCAAGTCTTTTGAAAGTGTTTCTAAGGCAGTTGCTGACTATTTTAACTCCAAGGACGAGAAATTCTACAAAACAGGAATTGACAGGTTACCTGAAAGATGGCAACAAGTTATAATAAATAATGGAGCATATATAATTGATTAATATTAAACACATATTTTTATAAATGAATTCAAATGTTTTCTTTAAAATACGACACAACTTTCCCTCCAACCAATAGATTACAAAAATTATGTATGAAATCGTAACCTAGTTCGCATAGAAAAAAAAATATTAATAAACAAAAATTAATATAAATGAAATTATATATACCTAAAAATAATAAACAAAAAAATTGGAATAAATAGATGAAGTAAAAGTTAGTTGGAGAGTCTTTGAGGAGAAGTAGTTCAAGAAATTCAGTAGTATTTTTTAAAGTTAAAAAAATTTAGTTGAAAATAAGTTTTAAAAGATTAACTTAAAAATAAAAAAGAATGTGAAATGTTAATTAATTGCTAATAATTCAATTACATTATTCGTGTTTAAAAATTAGTGGTTTGGGGATTATTATAACATAAGTCTAAAAGAGTTTTTTCTATACCTAGTTTACTTTTTTAAGTTCAAAGATAATCAGTGAATGAAAAATATTGTTATTAATAAATTAGTTAACACTAAGTATGAAAAAAGATGAGACAAAAATAGGTAAAAAGATTAAAACTGACTTAAAAAATTAGCTGTGACAAAATTATCCATGAACAAAAAATGTCAAAATTAAAATTAAATGAGGTACCCGTCACCAAATTATGTCAAATCAACACGAAGAGATTGACTGCAGCAAAAATAGGCAAAAACAAGGTATGTCTTTTAGCATAACACAACACTTGAACAATATTCTTCTAAATTTCCATTTTAACATATTTTAAAATTGAGCGAGTAGCAGGAATGTCTGAAGGCAAAAATAAAGTTGTTTTGTGGTGTTCATCATAACTTGCAACAGAATTATCAAAAACCAAAAAGTCAAAGCTCATTTATCAAAGAAGATATTTTTTGAGGGTTTTGCCTTTTCTTTTTGATTCTTCAATTTTTGGTAGCGTTTGGAAGCCAAAATACCGATTTTCACTTAAAAAATTGATTAAGTTGTTATTGTAAAACAAATAATTATTAAACAAAAAATAAAAGCTCTCGTTGTCACCTGTTGGAATATGTGAAAAAGTAATGTTCAAAATTTCAAAGCAATCAGTTTTGTAGATTTCAAGTTAACGTGGAAAATAACGAACAAGAAAAGAACTACGAACAAGAAAACAATTACGAACAAGAAAAGAATTACAGTAGTTTTGCTGCACTTGGAGTAATATCTGGGAAATAAACAGGATGAAGTGAAAGCTCCTGATTAAATTCACTAATTTTTTGCAGCGTTGTTCAAGCCGTATGTGTTCTAATGTTATCATGATGAAACAAAACTTTCGTGATATTCATCAATGTCTAATAAGAATTATTCTGAAACACGATTGAACACGATTGAAGAACGACAAGTACTAAATTATTTAAAGCAACTGTCAAATTTTTAATACGAAAAGCGTTTGAGACATAAATACATCGCGTATGTTATACGATTTATAGCATTTTAGTAATTTTTGATTAAAAAAAAAGAAAATTTCTTTTAATTATTAATTAAAATTTATCATAAAACTTATTGTTATTAAGTAAATATCATATTTTACTTAAAATACTTTAAAAAAAAAGGCAAAAAATGACGAACAAATCAAAGTAAAAGACAAAAGTTTCTATACATCGCGGATATGGTACGAAGAGATTGAATTTAAAGAGAATTTCACCCCCGGCAATTAGTTTCGGATAGCTCATGCGACAGTAACTTTTCAATACTTTGGATACTCTTCCAATCCCTTTATAATAACAAAAAATTCATCTTTTTAACGATCTGGATCCAATGTTAATTATGGTTCTAAATCCACAAGATTTCTAAAAGTCTTCAATTTAAATATGGGGTCTTCTGGTTTAGAAATTCGACAAAATCAAATTTTTTTGCATATTTTCATAGCTTAACTCCTTACAAAAATGTTCTCAAGAGGATTTTGCAAGATTCAAATAATTTTATCAATTACAGCTCATTTTCTGACGCATTTAGTTCAGTTCGCAGTCTTTAAAACTTTAAACGCGTTTTTCTCGAAACTACTTTTTTAGAAACGGTGTCCACGATATCTCAAGTTTTACTCAACCGATTCACTTGAAATTTGGCACAGAGATTCTTTATTAATCAGGCTATAGCACAACGAAGAGTTTTTTCCAATTTTTTTTTAGTTCTTTTTTTTTTAAATTCTGAAAGGTGAATAAAACAGAAAAAAACCTAACTTTTTATTCAAACTGCCGCCATTTTATGCAAATAAACTTTTTCTTAGAAACCTTTTCATAGTGTCATAGCTACATTCCTCTTGTTGACGAATTAAGAAAGATTTTTTTCTTTAGATTACTGGGAGGGCTGGAATCGTGCACACCAGGACACAACCTTTTTTCAAGAGACCCCACTTTGCGAGCCTGTAGTATTTTTAATTGTGATTTTTTGTTCAATATTATTAATTTTTTATATTCTTAACACATTAGTAAACAAAAAATAAAAAATATTTATTGGTTCTTTCTTATGGCGTCCAAGAAAACACCCAAAAATTCGAGCGTCTAGACCAGAAGATCCCCTTAAAATGCACATGAAGCTATGGACTAACCTGATAGATTATTATTTTATTTTTTTTTTTAAGCTTTAGAATATCACTAAAAGTCATATTTAAGGAATAAATAGAAAATACAATTGCGAATCTTAATGAAAAGTGATAAAATGAAACATAAAATCTGCGTTATCATTTTGACGAAGGTTTGTGTAATAGGGTTAAATATAAGACAATAAAAGTACAAAATTCTGACACATACAAAATAATATTAAGTTTTAATGTAAAAATATTGTACAGTTTGTATTTTACACGTTTTGTGTTTAGACATATTTTTCTGGTGCGTATTTATTGTTCAAAAAACCAAAATCGGTGTAGATATATATTAATTTATCTTGGTAAAAAATTTCCATTAAAAATAGTCTTTACCTTTTAGGTATATATGAAAATTAATCCTTCTTTTTGCAAAACATTAAAATCCTTGACTAATAAGAAAACCCAAACTAAATAAAAATTCATCAAACTTACCTTTTGAAGAATCAGTTTTAATTTCATCCTTAATTTCTTTATAATTTTCTTTTATTTCTGAACTCATAGTTTTGTTTTAAATTTCAATTTTATACCATTGAAACTGTTTTTAATGTTACACACAATCTTTTTTTTTGTTTATTTTAAATTCTCAAAAGAAAAATTTATTAATAATCAACCTGATGTGATGATCTATTTAAATGAACTAAAGTAAGAAGTATATTACAATCTGACCAACTGAATTGGCTGATAACAGCATATTGTACTTTATATATTATTTAGATAATTGAAGAGTTTGTACTTAGTTAGTGGCTAGCTTAGTGCGGATGTACTCAATTTAATGACTTGCGAACTTAAAGGCTATCAGCTTTCAATGGGTAATACGGAGGCACGACATATTTATTTAAATAAATAATAAAAAAAAAAAGTTTAAGATTAGTAAAATCAACAAAAAAAAAAAAAAAGAAACTTAGATATTTTATAGAATTCAATTGTAAACAAAGTTTATATTTTATTGATTTTAAGGTGTTAGATAATAATTATTAATTTTAAATAAATAAAAATCAGTTGTATATTTTTAAAGGATAGTTAAAGGTAAAAATTATTATTTTATATTAATATAAGAATGTATTTTTTATGCTCTTTTTTTACATATAAAAAATTTATGTCTATTAGATGATTCTATGAATTTAGATGTAAATTGAAACATTCATGATATATCAGAGAACTTTGTACTTATTATTTTAATAAATTTTGATTTAGAGGCACAATATTACGCATTTTGCTTCTTTTTTTTCCAAGAAATAAGCTTAAGCTAGTTAAAATTTATTATACTTAATATTCTTATATATTATTTAGATACGTTTTTTAGATATATAATAATTCTAGACAATAATTATTCATATTTATTTTTAAATAAAAAAACACTTATAGTTATTTTATATTATTATTCGTTATATTTACATATATATGTATACATAAATATCAATTCTAGTGTTTTTCTAATCAGACTTGTCCTTACGTAAAAGTACATACAAAGATACAAATTTGTTATATTATAGAATATAAATGTCTTAAGGTCATTAACGTTTGTTACAAAAATTAATCCTCAGTTTTTAATCTTTCAAGAACTTTGTTTTCTGACTCAATTGTGATAATTGAAATGATATTTGCGATTGTTATTTTTTTATTATTTTTATTTATATTAATTAATTAAATTCAAAAGTTTTAATTTGATATAAAATTATTTTCCCCTTTTAATTGTTTTCTTATTTAATTGCTTATATTGCTTATTATTTAATGCTTTTATTTATTTCATTGCTTATATATATGTGTGTGTGTGTGTGTGTGAAATCATAATTATAATTAATTTCAATATTGTACTATTTTATAATAATATATTTAAAGTTTTTGTTGATGAAAAATTCAAAATGTTGAATCTGCTCATCCCATGATTTCCACGAGCATATATTTTTCTTCCTTTATTGATGAGCGTATCTTGTTTATTCCCCGTTTAAACAAATTTTATACATTTTACTTTTTGATACTATGCAATAAATAGAAATTAACTGTAATTCAATTGAAATTTATTTTAATAAGAATTATTTTGGTGATCTGAAATTAGTTTTTCTGGCAGCTTAGTTTCTCATGATAAAAATCTATATAAAAAAATATTTTCTGTTAGAATATTGTGTTAGAATTTCATGGTAACAGTCGTTAGATACCATTTAAAATTTTCGACCACGTATGCACAAAAATTTTCTTCACATGGAATTGGTTGAAATGCGAATTATTTAGTCTGATAACTTAATTTTAAGTAACTGCTGGTATACGACAGTTCATACATAGAACTAGACCCTAAATTAGACCCTGATGTTTAGATGCAATATAATTCATTTGTTTATCTTTAATTTTAATAGCTAAACTTATATTTATTTTATCTTGTCATCATTTCACATAGTTCTACAGTTTTTTTTTTTAAACTATTGTACCGTTAATTTGAATTATTTTAACATGCATATTTATTCTTAGAACAATTTCAAATTCTAGAACTATAATTAATTGAAATCTTCTAATTAATTTTTATTTCTGTTTGAAGAATTTCAAAACTTTAAAAATATTATAAAATAAATTTTGTACAAAATTTCTAGGTAGAAGCACGACATTTAATTAGAGCTGTTGCAACATTACTTCAATTAACAAATGAGGAAGAAAAATTATTACATGATACCCTAAACTGGAAGATGAGCTGGTTTGGAACTAAACCACATCGTGGTAATGATCAGAAAGCTTTTTCAATACCTCCAGGATAGAAAAAATTAAAAAAACATTAAACTTGACAGCTAATAATTGAAGTAAAAAAATTTTGTTTTCCTTTTTGTATATTTTTAAAAAGAAAAAAAAATTATTAATTTTTTAAATTTATTGTTGTTGTATTATGATTGCAATAATAATAATAAATCTAAAAACGAACAAATCGATCTTAATTTAGAAATTCTTTTAATATATTTCTATGATTAAATTGTTGTTTTAGTTTTAAGAATAGAAATTAAAATGTTTAAAATTAAGAATACAATATTCACCGTTAATTTTTCGAACTCCATAAGCTACATTTTATATTTTAAATACAGTTAAATTAAATAATACACAATAAGTAAAAATATTATGAAAATAACAATGCATTAAACCATTTAATATTTTATATAAATTAAATTTTATTGTTGTTTTTTTTAAAAAAAGAAGAAGACTAATATAATTTTCAATTGTTTTTCAAGAGTTTTTTCATAAAAAATAATAGTATTTGCAATATTTGCAAGGTGCTATCCCAATGCACGCGGTTTTGTCGCGGTAAGATTTTGTTTTGAACATATAACCTAAAAACTTTTTGCTGTTGTCTGTAGTTAATAGTATGTATTTTACATTTGACAAACTAAATTTTTGTTTGGTTGGTAGTAGACATGTATAAATTAAACTATGAACTAAAATTAACTATGAACTATAAAATTAAACCGTTAAGGAAAAGTTTTGGGATTATTGTAATTTATAAATCACTCGAAAAAATTCAATAAAATTTACACGTTTTATTTAAAAATTTAAAAAGCTGGACCTTGATCGGAGGATTATTTGTAATTAATAATTGTGTTTAGGAATATATTACGAGAAGCTATCTTTGTCCTTATTTTCAACAAAAATAACGGGAGCGCGTTTTCATTCCGAATTCCGAAATTCAGCTATATTAATTCCTATAGCTGTGACACCGCGTCACTGCCACAAACCGCCGCCATACATTATATGTCAAAATTCGACTTTCTCAAGGTGCAAACACAATGAACGCGGCGCGCAAGTGGAACGCATTTTCATTCTGAATTACGAAATTCAGCTATATAAGATCCCATAGCTGTGACAGCTATCACCGCTTGCGCGCCACGAAGCGCGTTCATTGTGTTTGGGCCTTCATTCTCACGCTAAGAATCCCAGCCCAGAAAAAGTTGTTATATATAATATTTATATATATACATATTTATATTTATATTTATAAGAATTAAATAAATATATTCTTTTTTGCAAAATAACTGTTTATGCTGTTTTATGAATTTCTTTTAAATAAATTTGTTATTTTTATTAAAATTAAATAAAAAACTATAATTCCAAACCTCATAATATCTACTTTTATTATATGTTTATTACAATAAAAAAATATAAATCTGGCAGTACTTATTTCATTTGCTGTCATTGCAGCTCATCAACGTGTTTCTTAAACCGCTAAGCATTTCGTGAGCGCGCAAAATAAAGTCCAAGTTTCTGTTATATTAAATGCTTTTTCATTAAATTTTTTTGTAGTTTTTGAAATATAAATTTCAAAATTCCGCAAATTTGTATGATAAAATTCAGTGAGCGAAAATAGTGCTGAGTAATTTAATTTTATATTTGTAAATTAATTGAATCCCATCTTTTTTTTATAAAATACAAATAAACTAAGGTATTTATAGTAACCTTAAAATTACTTTAATTATTATTTAAAAGTTTAAAGAAAAGAAAATTGTATTAAATTATTATTATCTTTTAGTTCCTTCAAATGAAATTTGCAAACCATTTTGGCGGAAATTAACTTTAATCTTCAAACTGAAAATAATTAATTCAATATAAATTTATATGAATAAAAAAAATTGAATTTATTATTTAATTAAAATGTATTGGACAAAGTATAAAAGGTATGACTCAGATATATGGATTTACGAATCTGCTGCGGTTGATGATTTAATATATTCATTTAGTGATGATTATCTCTCTTCTGAACCAATTTCTATTAATGTATTAAATACAAATACATTAGAATGGTCATTTTTACCCGATCGTATTGATATAAATGGTAAACGATTAAAATCACCAGATGTGCCAATCAACAGAGAGGGTCATACAGTTGTTGCTTATGATAAAAAAATCTATTTATGGGGTGGAGAAAGTAAAGAAGAAAAAACAACTAATATATTATATTGTTTTGATACTAAAACATTAAATTGGTCAAGACCAAAAGTAACTGGAATAATACCGAGTAATCGTGCTGCTCATTCAGCATGTATTTCGTCACATATGATGTATATTTTTTGTGGGTTTGATTTTAATAGGGAACAAATGTTGTGTGATGTACATTGCCTTGATTTAAAAACAATGAATTGGAGTAATATAATAACTACTGGTGAAATACCATCACCTACATGCTATCATGAGCCAACTATTGTTAATAATCGTATGTATATGTTGGACAATTGTAGAGATACACAACATAAGGACATTAGATTTCGTACTATGTATTTAGATTTAGAATTAAATCAATGGCATCGTCCAGAAACAACTGGATATATACCAAATCCTGAAATGGAACATTCTATGTGTATGTTTTTTAATTTTTTAAATGTTAAATAGTTTTATGAAAAGTTTCCCTTATTGTTTTTTCAGTTGTACATAATAACATAATATATGTTTTTGGAGGTAATCGGGATTTCGATAGCGGATTATTTTATCTTGATTTAAAACGGAATCATTGGAATATGATAAAACCACGTGGGAAATCACCAAAAGGAGTAGAACAGCTATCATGTATCGTTACTGGCGATAAAATGTTTCATCTTTTTTCAACTAGGTAAAAAAAATTAATTTTAGGGTTATATAACATTAAATTTCCAAAATATATCGATATAATTTAATTTTGCCAGATACTTTTGAATGAACCAAGTATTTTATGTAAAAGCGTAATGTGATGCTACTATTACAAATTTCTGGAAAATTGTATATATAAAACTTTTATTTTTTTTTTTTTAAATTGCAAAGTAAACATGCATAAAATTTACGGATGATTTTCTTCTCTTCTTGTTTTTAAAAAAAAACTGATCACACAATATATACATATAAATATTCTTTGCTTGGATTGTGATTGTTGTTTTCTTTTTGCATAGTTGGCGAAGGAGACCTGGACAATAAAACTTAGTTCCAAAATTTCTAAAGCTGGCTTGTTATGTTAGTCGGGATAAAGTGAATTTCCATAAACGAAAAAACGTTTTCAAGAAACATAAATTCACTTTTTTTATTGTCGTTGGGTTGAATATGCTCAGCTCTTTCTATATAAATTATTTTTTGCCAGTGAGGATTTACAAACAGAAAAAGCGCTTTTTCAAGAGAAAATGCGAAGATTTTCGCGAAGTGTATACTCCTGATTTCTTTATGTAATTAAATTAATCATGTCTTTCATTATTTTGGTTTTATGAATTCGCCTGGATAATCTTGGATGGTTTTGAAATCACACATTTAATTTTTTTGGGAATACTACACAGTCCCCACTAATTTATCGCATTTTACGAATCGTTAGTTTATTGAAGCTTAAGTTAACCACACTAAAGGGTACGGATTTTCTTATTAAAATCCATTAATTAAACATACAAATCGTAATGTCTGTTTGTTATAAAAGTAAAAAAATGTACCCTTTGTGTTTTTGAGTAAGTCTAACGGAGGCAGCTAAGTTTACTGAGTTAAAAACCCTTCTTAACCCTTCAATCTTTGCTTCTCATTACTGATGTGTTGTGTTGTGATGTGTTTCACAAATCAACCAAAATGGTTATCAAGGTTTGATTTGGTAATAGGCATTTCACACCGAGCATTAACCTAGTTACATTAACCCGGTTGTGCTCGGTGTAAAACGCTTATAAGAGAGTTGAGAGTAAGTCTAGTGCGTTCATTAGCTCAACTAAAATATGGCAATTGTCACCCTCTACACATTCCTGCATTTGCTGAATTTGCTTATCTTGCCGAATGTGTTGTAGAGGCTACATAAGATTTATTACCATCATTAATTTACTTATTATTTAAGTATTAATTACTTCAAAAAATCTATTAACTATGTTATTTTTTAGACTAGATTCTGAAGATGAAGATATATATAGAAATACGATCAATGTCTTGGATTTTAATCCTTCACTCAAAACATTAGCAATTATGTTAATTATAGAAAATGGATTGGATTTTTCATGTTTACCACAAACATTAAAGTATTTCTTAGTTTAGTAATATAAATTATAATAATATTGTTTTTGTTTTTTTGTCTATGGAAAAGAGGAAGGTGATTTAATGCAATTGTTTAATTGAATTTTTTAGATTTATTTATTATAAATGGGTTAACTTTTATTGGAAAAAAATCCACTTTTGGTATATTCTCGTTATGGTTATTATATGAAATAAAATAAAATTAATTTGTAAAAAAAACTTTGAGCATGCATAATGCATGAACGAACTTTGTATTTCAAGCAACGCTTAAATATTTTTCGCTCAAGTTGACCACATTTATGTTATCAATAACTAAATTAAATTTATTGATGATCGGTTAGACTGTTCCGGAGCTACAGTGTTGATCGTCTTTAAAAACCTCATTTCGAAAAAAATGCGTTTAAAGTCCTGGGTAAGGTACAAAGTTATTTGGTACCCTTTCGATTTAACACGTTAATCGCCAAGGCAATTTCAACAATATTTCGCACTGGGCCATGGTCACTTTATTAAATAATTTAGATTCTTAACATGAAAGAAATGAAATGCTTTATTGCAAAAAAAAAAAATTTCCCCACATTTTTGGGAAAAACGATAGTTTTCGTATCAACCATAAATGACTGACATGGCCTAGCATAAAACATTATTTTTCCGCCGAAATTATCCTCAAATTTCGATGAAATTTCAAGACATTTTTTAAATATTGTATTTTCAGAAAATCAAACGCAAATTTTTTGAAATTTCTAAGTTTATCTGCCCCGAAAATAACGAAAACGAAGTATGTAAAATTCCTATGAAACTCCCCCTGATTTCGAGGTTCCAGTTGCCTGCAAAATCATAACAGGTGGCTAAATGTCAACAATTAAGAGTTGGGATTAATTAAGCATACTCGGTTATGGCTTTAACTAATCAAAATTAGATAAATAATAATTTATTATTAATCTATTTGGAAATAAATAAGAGCTTAAGAGATTTACTTTCGAAGAGGATAAGAGAAGTAACACTTCATATCCTGACTGAAGCTACCACAACTGATGCAGCATTATTGTATTTATTCACTACCTTAAAAAAATTATCAATAGCGACTATTAAATTGTGTTATAGATGCTTTCAAATAAAGATATCACGAAAAAAAAAGATGTGGAGAGAAAGAAATAATACTGTTTCAAAAAGGCAATGAACCATATGTCACAATTCAATTGATCTAAGATTTTATTTCGCGCGATAGAATATAAAAAGCTTCAGCGTGTCCAAATTTGATTGGCTTGAGATAGATAAGTATAATTATTAGTAATGTCCCTGGTTAATCAATACATTAATAAAAATTTTTCCATTTCCCCCTAAAAAATTTCTCATTGTCGGGTAAAAGTGTAAAACCCACTTCATGTTAAATTTTAGGTAGTTAAAATAAAGACAAATAAAATAATTCCTTGAGACAAAGGCGAAATTAAAAAATTTATTTTTATTTTGATTTTGAACACTTAATCGATTTTCAATAATATAAAATTTCCTAAAATTTGATTAATAATTAATTGGTTTTTTCCTAATTATTCCATTACAGATCTGAAATTGATTCAATGAGACAAGATTTAGCGCACATTTAGCAACACTAAAAGTTCAATCCAAATGATATTTTCGATATAAATTAAGTTTTTTTTACTACCATTTTGCCATTAATAATTAATATTTTCCTATTTGTTAAATATTTTTACTAAATAACTTTATAACTAGTTTTGAAGTTCAAAGAATTTTTATGTGATTCAAAAGAGTGCTGTAATTTTATTTTTAATTTGAGCATTCCATTTAATTTCTTTTTGTTCTAAAAATTTATAAATGCAAACATTTCTTATTAATTATAAATAAAAATCTATTTACTTGTGACAACTGTGTTAATTTATTATCCAAAAGTAGAATAGCAACAAAAAATAGTAGCAAAAATGATGATAACTAAAGTGAGGTATAAAACTTTTTTCTTTTTTTATTAAAATCGTAAACAGGTTCCTATCGAAATCTACGTAATTCAATTTGCACTCAAAAATTATACTGGGCCAAGATTAGTTTAAGGTAAGAAATTCTTTAAGTATAAGACAAAGTCACGAGTCACAGACCCTTTCAAAAATATCTCTAGAATATAGGGAAGATAATAACATATACATAGGTTTATTTTTTGCCTGATCCTTGATTCCATGAGTTTTTTACCGACTTTTTATCGACACTTTATTTTCGTGTTAAAATTTTTACCAAGCAATTTCTTTAAAACATTTTATTTGTTGTATTTGAATATGAAATGCATATTCTTTAGAGCAAAGGACAAGTATGAATGTTATTTTACTAGTTTGTGTGGAAACTAACCCTAAAATTATGTTATAAATTAGCAAAAAAGTAATATAAGCGCTATTACTTTGTGATTTTTCCTTGTAAAATGTTCATTTAAATATAAGGGAGAAGAGATGTCTGGCACAACTAAGCTCTGCAGTGCCCCTTTCATATTTTAAATAATACAAAAAAACGAAAATTTCAACAACAAAATCCACAAGCTATACCTGAGAACATGTTGAGTTATCACAACGACCACATCAATTAAAGATGAGTTGACTTGCTAGAGCATGAATTTCCAAGGAGAAGGAAGGAGAAGGTGCCGAATGGATATAGTGGTCGAATGATGCGTCCCATCAGAATGAAATTCAAATGAAGTATGTAGTATAGAAGGAAGTGATAGTATTTATATTTATTTTTCTATTTTCAAAGAAGGAGGCACCGGATTATGCAGCGATGATATAAATGGAGTTGAAATAAGGCATACAAAAAAATAATATTTATGTAATTTTATTTATATTTACATATTCCTAACTATTTACAAAACTTACAATATTTCCATTGGTTAAACAGATTAGATTGATGTCAATATTAAATTTAAAAAAAAAAAATCCTTCTATTTTTCATCGAATTTGCTATAATAATGAGTTGACAATTTCTATTTTGCTCTGGAGGAAGATATTACTGGATTGCTTTTGGCTTTATTTCATCAATGAAAAGATAAAGAAATTCCGTTTCTGCTAAAGACTTTTATTATTATTGTTATATGGTCATAACTATCAAAATGTAAATAATTTTTTTGAGGATTTGCAAAGAACAAGCAATCATATGATCCTAAAAATAAGGTTCATAGCATAACATTTTTGGTTCAAATATTTCATACTTATTTAGCATGCAGTAGAAACATGCAGACATGGAAAGTTTAACTGAGAAACACTTCACCTAGGTCAAATGTTATGACTTTCCAAAACTTACACGATATTTATATTAAATAATTTAACTATATACGAACTGTATTAGATAAAGCTTAAATATCGAATAGCTTTTGGCGAAGCACAGCTTTTCACTTGGATAAGGTGAATATTTGATAAATTTTACTTAATATTATTTAAGGTTCTTTGTTGGATGATTTTGTTGTTGCTCGTTGATCTCTCGTTGTTTAAAACATCGCAATACACAATCTTTAAATAATATTCAATAAATCAGGCTGTGGTTCTTATGCAGTGGATTTATATATTTTCATGACTTTAAGTAACTACCAAACTTATTCATTTCTAAAAGATAATTATCAAACCTTGTCATACAAATGTGACAAATGTTGCTCCTTTAAGAGTGTAGTATGGTGTGCTACTTCTTTTTATTTCTCAGCTACCAGTCTTTATTTCTAAAAGAGGTTAATTATTAACATTTTTGTAGAGCTTTCCAGTATAATTAAATCATTTATTTTAATTATTTTTAAAGTAATATTTTAACAATCTTTCCAACAAATAAAAACTTTCCAAAGAAAGGAAAAAAACAATTTTCCTTGTCACTGGAATAGAAAAACATAAAAATTCATGACAGGTCTTTAAATTTTATTCAAACCCATATATATCAAAAATCACTTGAAAAATAATGAAAGAAATCAATAATAAAAAATTTAAACGACTGGTTAACCATTTCTAAGTTATGCTGGAGATTATTTCAATTCTCGTTTAAGTTTAGGAAGCATTTAGAATGTAAGCTAAAAATTAATATTCAAAACAATAGAAAATGGAAAAGTGAGTAACGAAAGTTGTTCCTTTTTTTTTGTTTTTTGGCTCTCAATGCTTACAATATGAAAAACAGATAACTTTTAATAAGTTTATTCGAAAATTTGTGCTTGTGTGTTAAACTTTTGAAATTCATTGTGTTCACTACTTTTCAATGAAATAAGTAAAATATAAATATATTAATTTTGACGTATTACTTCTATTGAATAATAATTGACTTTTAAAAAAGTTTGGAAATTGGATAAAATCAAATTTAAGTTTAATTACCTTAAAACTAGAGAAACACCCTCTAAAATCCCATTCCATAATGAATTGCATAAAAATTAGAGATATAATCAGTCAGAAACTGTCGTAATATTGGCCGTTTTTGGATGTCTTGTCAACCTAGAAGAATTTTTTAAATAGTGCTAATACCTAAAGGAAGTTTTTTCACTGCATAATATTATGAAAATTAATTTAAAAAAAAAGGTTTTTTCTTGCATATTATTAAGAGTTTTTTTCTTTTGCTTCAAGCGCAAGGAATTATTACAACGATTTCACAGCCAATTATTGATTTTTAATATCTTAAACTTAAATTTTTGTATTTATTTTATTCAAAAATCTGTAAACTAGCTGCATTTAGGTGAAATTACACATGTAAATTCGAAAATTGTGTTTTTTTCAATATAAATGCAAATTTCTAGTTTTGTTGTTGTTCTATTTTCAAATTAAAGATGTATTTTACGATGTAAATGCTCATTTTTAATTTTAGCTGAATAAAGTCTACTAAATATGGTTTTATACGCACACTTCTAAAAGGTTGTCTTGTAAATCTTGCTTTTATTACAGAAACATATAGTAGGACAGCATCGATATGACCTACACATATAACGAACACTTGCTGATAAATAGGCAGAAAATTTTTTTTATGGAACATTGTTCTGTTTTTTTGGTTTAAAGCTTGTTTTCATTGCTGGCTTAGGCTGCCCACAAAGTGCCGGCTTACAGCCGAGCTGACGCTGATTCCGATACCGAATACTATAAAGTCGTTATGGGTAAATCAATAGGAATAAGCTCAAAGTGTTCAGAGCGTAAACCTACCAATCACAATGGGAATCGTTGTCAGCTCGGCTGTAAGCCGGCACTCTGTGGGCAGCATTAGAAGTTAAATAGAAGAAGTTAATAAGGATCTTGTTAACAGAAATCTGCTTTGTTGGAAAACAAATTTCAGTAAGTATTTAGTTTTGATAAAAAGCATAGTCCTTGTGGCTTACGGTGGTTTTTTTTGACGTTTTTTACAAAAAATCCGAAAAACCGGGGAATTTTCAAGGGTTATTTAATTAAAAACTACAAAAAAATAATTGAAGTAAACGAATAGTTTTAGTTGCGACGATAGCCAGGGATGTCTTGAATAACATATTCAAATTTATGTGATTCGGTTCAATAGTTTTTTAATTTTTCATCAACACCAGCCCGAAAAAAGTAATTTTGAGATAACAGAGCTTAAAGTTTTAAGTATGGATTTGCTTCGCACTGCTCTCTACCTGTTAAAACGACTGTAGAAACGAAAATATTATAGATATCTTTACAAAAATTGAACAGGATATCCTTAAAAGACCATATTTTTGAAATATCGAAAAAAAAATTAATTTTTCGAAAATTCAAGAGTACCGGGTCCCCTTAAAATTATTTCATAAATTATAGTTTTTATACATATATATATTAAATATATATAAAAATTAATATGCTTTATAACATTTTAATTTTTTTATTATATTTTAATGTATTTTATGTATTAATATTTTGTTTGTTTCTATAGTAATTTTTTAATGTGTTTTGTTATTTAGAACGTGTTATTTTTTATTAATATTAATAATAATATTTTTTTTTTAAATGAAAAGTTATGTCATATAAATCAATACTAATCTAAAATAATTAACAAATATGCATTGATTACTTCTGCAGAGATTACTTTTGTAATATAAAAATAGCTAAACCTCACAAAAGTATATTTCATTTCAATTTTTGACACTTTGATAAATGATGATTTATTTACCAAATCTTTTGAACACTCAAATAAAAGCTCAAGATTTTACTTGAGCTCAAATAGAAAGAAAATATTTTGTTAAATTTTGTTTGTTTACCATCCCAGCAACCCTTGGTTCTTCTCAAATATTTTTTAAGAGCTAAAACTTTCAAATGCATTTTGAAATAAAACTTTACTGTTTTGTTTATTGATCATTTTCATAACACCAAATATAACCTTAAAATTTTATATATATCTACTTTTAACAAAAAGAAAAAAAATTCCATTTTTTCAACAAAAAAGAAAAAATTAAGTTATTGTGAGTATTTCCTTTCTTATCTTAAAAAGAAATATGTGATCGCATATTTGCTAAACTTTTTTTTTTTGAGATTATGAATGAAAAATTTTTTAAAAACTTATAAACAACAAAAGCCACAAAAAAGTTTAAAAAAATTGATTACTCCCATAACCCAAAATAAGAAGCAATTTAATTATTAACAATTAGTATAGTATTGGGCAATGGATTGTAAACTTCTTTTTTTATTCCTTTTTAAGATCAAAGATAAATTGTTAAATCAGATCTATTATTTTGTATTTTGAAAATGCAATAAAAGAAAAAGGAACTAGCAGTTATGTCTATCAAATCAAGAAGTTGATGGGAGGATAAAAAAACTCCCTTTTTATGAAGAAATAGAAAATCCTTTTCGAATCATTTTAAAAACCTCTAATATGTCATTTTAATGGTGATGGAACATAAAATATCAAGTTTATTTTTTTTGAGTTTATTTTAAAAATTTCAAATACAAGTTGAAGATAGTTTGAGAAGATAGCAGGAATTAATGTTGAATTCAATTCAATTAAATCAAGTAAATTTGAATAAAAATTTCTTTTTCAACATTAATCATAAATAAAATAAAAGTATTTTTAAACTGAACATAATTAATTCTATAGTTAACTACTTAAACGCACAAAAAAAGAAAAAAACGAAAATTCGATTAATTATTTCCCTTCCGTTGGATAAATCTATATTTGCCAAAACTTAAATCCCCACAATTCTTATTGAACTTTATAGAATTTCTAAATATTTAATAGTATATAATTATACCACATGTAAAACTTAGTAATTTGATGACGTAAAAAAACATAATCCGTACACTTGCTTAAACAGATAATGTCATTATAAGTCAAAGAAAGATACATTTATACCCATTCCACTTATCATTAGTTTAAATAAAAGCATAAAAAGAATGCTATATGTAATGTCTGCATGAGAATAACTAACAACAGTTTAAACTATCAATTCGTACAAACTAGACATTTATCTTTAGTGCAACATAAAAATATTTTACTATAAAATTAGCAAAAAAGTTACTTATAGCACGCGTCAAAATTTGCAATAATTTTAAATATTTTATTAATGTTTCTGTTTCTATTTTGTAATTTTTGTGTGTTTAAAATTTTTTTGTAAAATATAAAATAATTAATAAATATTTTTATGATAATATTTTCAAGTACAAATTTATAATTTATAAGTTTAATTTATTAATTGTGACATATGTTTCAAAGAAAGTAAAAATTTGCATCAGTGATAGCGAAGTTAGCCATGGCCGACAAGTATGTTACCGTCAAATATTTAATAATTTATTTCAAATATTTCCATTAATTCAAAGTTAATGTGACCATGACTAGAAGATTTTAGTATTATATAATTTATGTTAACTCCTGACGAAAAATTAAAAAATAAATATTATTTATTGAAAAAATTTTCGTTATAAAACATTAAAAATCTTTCTGTTCCTTTTTCTTAGTTCTATAATATTTTTATTAAAGGATTTTGAGTTTATTTAAAATAATTTTGTAAAAATTATCTTCCATTTTAGCTGTAGAAAATTTTAAGTAAATACTTTTTTCTTTTTTTTTTTAAAATGACATCCTTTATTGAATATGACTAGTACAATCTTAACTAGTTAGTTTATTACTATTGCTGAAATGTACTTTATATAAAAGCAAAAGGGTGTAAAGGTGTCCTGAACCAGTGCTCAGCTGCTATACTATTTTTATATTTCACGTTAATTCATGAGGCTTGACTCTTTTGAGTCTCCTGGTTTCATTGTAATGTCCAAAAGTTGTATAGCTTCTACATTGCTATGTCCTAGTGATCGTTTTTCGTGTTTAACGGCACATTCGCGGAACACTTGGTTGAACCATTTTATGTTTAAATCCTTGTGGGTTTTATGTTTGCTTACATATCTATAAGCGTTAGTTATTATGCGCAAAAATTTGTTTTGAAATCGTTGGATTAAATTTTAATTGGTCTGTTTTGTGCATCCCCATAACTGGATTCCATACATCCAAATCGGTTTGATGATTGCTATATAATTAAGTCTTTTACAGTAAAGGTTAAGTTGGAAATGATGTAAGTAAATACGGCCAATATTTTAGGTATATTCCTTTCCTAATTAGAAATTAAATTAAGTATTTGAGTTTTTGTGTAAAATCCTTTTTGTATTTTTGTAATTATGTTTCTTTACCACTTTTTAATATATTTTCAAAACTGCATAAGTTATTTCTACTCAAATAAGGAATTTACAACTGAACTTATTTAATTAGTATTTCATAAATAAAATTTTATTTTTCTTATAAGTACTAGACATCATTTATAGGATATGTTAAGCTTAGTTTAAAAAAAAAACATAAAATTAATAACATAAATTTAATATTATTTATTACAGAAAAGAAGAATATTCACATATCATTTCTCGTCAACATGAATATGTTTTAGTTAAATCCTCTGTTAAAGATATTTTAAATAAAACACAAAAAACAATTGGGAAAAATAATGCTAGCTCAACAAGATCAGGTGTTTTACATCAGGTAAATTAATTTTATTCATTAAAAGTTTTTAACGCTCTTAGAAATAGTAAAGAAAGTAATAATTAACTTTTTTTGAATTTTTGACCAAGAAATAAAATAAAATATCTTCCTTTAAATAAGTATATAACGATAATATTTCTTGGCAGTTTGTCTTTTCTTTATCTAATTTAAATTTGATTCTCTCATTCCAATGCTTCTTTGTATACTGGGTTTGTAAAACCCTTTAAGCCTTAATAATGCCTTCAGTAATGAATTCTTAATTGGCCAAAAATCTCTGTCTCTTTCTGTGTTTTCTAAAGATCTACAAAAAACACATTGAAATAGCTCCATTCATGTTATCTATCCTACAATAAAAATAAAGGGAGATTATAATTATAATAATAATTTAATAATAATAATTTTTTGGTGCAAAATAGGAGAGAAGAGGAGAATGTGAACTAATATTTTATATATATAAACTTGGCTTTGCGATTTCAGATAATTCTAGCCTAATATATAGTCATCACCATAAATTGGTCTATTTGACCAAGCCAAATTGGCTTGGAAAATTCTTTCATACTGGCTTATTTCTTGTTTTTTTTGTACAAAAATTTTACACAATGTTGTTAAGAAATTTTTCAACAAAACTTTAAATAGTTACAAATAATTTTTCATATATAAATAAATGCAGTATAAAATTCATTATCCATGCTTAAAGCTTTTACTGTTGAGCCATCGTTGAAGATACTTACTGCAATATATCAAAAGCTTTCAACCAATTTCGCTACTTTCAGATGAATTTCATACTTATGATATTAAACCAAAAAAAAAAACAATGCATATAGTTTCAATTTATAAATAACCACTTTTTAATCCTTTATTCCTACTATTTATAAACATTACCTAATTAAGTTTCATAATAAAAAACCATAAATAAAAGTAAATGAGTGAACAAATAAGTATACTATAAAGACTGTTTTCTATATGGAAGCGACTTTTGATCATGTAACTTATCGATGGCTCAAATATTTAAGCGACAAGTGCAAATTAACTCTACAAAAGTGGAACAAATCACTTCTTGCTTGAAGTCGCACACAACTATAAAGTCACTGAAAATAGCTTGAATTTACTTTCAAAAAGACCACGGCCTAAATGAATGCTCTTAAAATAAGTAAAAAATGGTTTACTTTCACTATTAATCTAATTATATCCTACTTTTTTTGATTAAAAATCATAATTTAGGTAACAAATAAAATTTAATCTTTTAAAAATT
This sequence comes from Acrocera orbiculus, assembly GCA_947359355.1. Lineage (NCBI taxonomy): Eukaryota > Metazoa > Arthropoda > Insecta > Diptera > Acroceridae > Acrocera > Acrocera orbiculus. The sequence continues at coordinate 9,731,865 of OX375758.1, forward strand.
CTATAATAGTCTCATACCCGTTAAATATTTGGTATAAAAGCTTTTTCTGCATAACCCTGCATAGATTTTATTTCCTTCCGATACAGATATGTCCCAATTATTTTAATCTCTCCTTAAATAAATAATTTTCAAGCAATTCAAAAATTTTACTATAGAAAAATTCACATATAAGAAACCTTTAAAAATAATTCTATTAATTTTTGATTTTATGATTTTTAATTATTTTTTTTTTATGTTAATTTTTACAGATATTTGTTACCGGAAGTGTTCTAATTTTAGCGGCCGCTTGTGGTATGCCAATTGGTTACTCGGCCATACTTTTACCCCAATTATACAATTCAACAGATCCTCTTAGTATGGACATTGAACTGGGCTCTTGGTTTGGTAAGATTTCAAAATAAAATTTTACTTAAGATTGTCCTAAATTTACAGCACATAAACTCATACATACATATCTACTAAAATATTATGAATTTGTTTTTGTTTTTTTCATACACGAAAATATTTATCAAATTTGATTGCATGATAAAAACTGGGTCAGTAGCTTAATTGTGTTTTATTAAACGAATTACTTTTGAAAAGTAAACACTTGTTAAATATTATTACTAAAAAAATATATGTGGAAATTTCTATTATATGAAATTCAATTATTATTAGAAATTACCTTTGGTTTCTTTTCCAATTTCGTACCTTTCATTCTAAATTTATCAAAAAAAAAATATTTTAATGCAATCTACATGTGGATTTTACACTTGCCACATATGCTAGCGATTATTCAATAAAGATTACGCGAAATATTTTAGTCTCAAAATCACTTCCTTGTAATCATTTCTAATTGTAAATTGTGTCCATTGCCCTTTTAGAAATAAACTTTTTTGCCAACATGTAAGACTTGAAATAAAAAAGTTAATGACCTGACGACGATATTCTAAAGGAAGTTGAAAATTGTAATTAATTAATACGAATAGACATCTTTTAATAAATGAATTTAATTTTTGTCTATTTATCTATAGATCCTAAGAGCTCAATTGAGTTGAGGAGTTTTCAAATTAAAGACATATAAATGTGAAAAATTTAAATTGTTAGCTACTATAAACTCTCATCGATTATGTTAGTCTGACATATGAAATGAAATAATTCATTCCATTCCATAATTGTTTGGGACTTTTTTCAAAATTTTGGGGTTTGATATTATAATCAAAATGTCTCTTTAAAACAGATTTTACTTATTCCTTTTCCTGAATTCATGGATTCATAATATAACACCTAAAATGCCGACACAAATAATTTTTATTATTTTTAGACTCCAGCCAGGTCATTCACGGCTTAAACAGTTTTACACAATTATTGTTCCACGATCTTTAAATTACATTTATTGTTAGTAAAGTTTGTTAAGTGTGTTAACGGGGGGAGGTTCAGTATTTAAATTTTTTTCCCCATTTTATTGTTTTTATATTTTATATTAATGCATAACAACTTAAAAATATTGTGTCAAAATTTCAAAAATGATCCTTTGCTCTAGAACAAGAAGTGAATAAGCAAAAGCTTAGAGCGTTTTCCTAAAGTTTCTTCTTTTCGAAGCCGGTGTTTACGATAACTCAAAATCTACTGGACCAATCGTTTTGAAATTTTGTACAGGTAATGACGGGAAATCTTTTTTTTTTTGAATATTTATAAATTTTACAATAACAAATATGTCGACTTTTTAAGTGAAAATCGGTATTTTGACTTCTAAACGCTACCAAACATTTAAAAATCGGAAAAGAAAAACATCTTGTTGTCATTACCTTGAAAAACATTTCTTTTAATAAATAAATTTTGAATTTTTGTTTTCGGATGATTCTGTTGCGAGTTATTGTGTACACCGCAAAACAACATTTTTTCGAAATGCCTCCAGATATTCACTGCCACTCGCTCACAATTTTCAAATGAAAATTTAAAAAAAAATATTGCTTAAATGTTATGATATCATATAAAAATTAACTAAATAAACTAGAAGTATCTGTATTGCCAACAAAAATTCTTGAAAGCAATCCTTTTTTTTGAACGAATTAACCGAACCTCCTTAACCTTATGTGAAGTATTAAAATTTATCAAAACATTTTAAATATGGGAGCTGTACAGAAATTATCCGATAAAAAAAATCAATTATTAACCGTTAAAATTTTTAATTATTCCCATAAAAAGTCTAAAATTTACTCTCAGCGTAGTTACAGTACATTCTATAGTCCATTGGAGAGTTATTCTGTTCTGAAAAAATAGACAAGAAATGATGAAAAGCCATACTTTACTATAAAAGAGTAACAATACCTTTCCATACTCTAGGAACATTGAAAGAATACCGGGTAACTGTAACTTTATTTCGTATTTTAAAAAGCTCTGTGGACCAAATCTGAAAAGACTTTTGTAAGTTTTTTCTACTTTTTACTCCTTCACCTGATACATCCTGTTATTCTCAGTTTTACAAGGTAGTCTTACCATGCTCTTTAAAAACTTATAGATATCCCTTTCTTGAAGATGTTTATGGATATTTATATTATATTTTCTCTGCTGGAATTGAAAATGATACATTTAATCATTTTCCAAAGAAGTTCTATATCACAATCAAAACGTATTCAGTAGAATACGTTAAGTACTCCAAAATACTAAAGCCAAAGGCTTGCAAATTCCAAGAACGCTTGCTCTTCAATTAACTGATTGGTTCGGAGATGTGGTACGTTAAAACTCTTTTTGCTGTGCTAAAGTGGTTTTTAGCTCTTCTTTGAATCATCGTCATATTTTCTCTCTGGTCCTTTAATAGAAATTTCTAGGATCAATATTTAATCTCACAACCTCATGTCAGGGAAAGTATAGCTCTATTTCATCAATGAAAGAGAGTTAATTTTCAGGCATAACATCTACTTTCTCGGGGAAAACATCAATGAATTTAGCTAACAAATGATCGCAAAACTCGCCGTCATGATGACGTTGTGCATGAAAATATGACTGAAAAGTAACTATGATGGCTACTTTCGGCATGCTGCATTAATAAATATTTCACAAGTGAACATTCCGTAATAATTGACGCATTTATTCTATTATTAACAAAAAATTTTGTACTTAGATAAAGTTTTTTAAATAATTTATATTTCTTTATTACAGCAAGTGTTCATAGTTTAGCCACACCATTAGGAGCATTTGCATCTGGACCAATTTCAGATAAATTTGGTCGCAAAACTGCTCTGTTAGCTACAATTTTACCATTAACTGGTGGTTGGATTCTAATTGCAACAGCAACATCACATATTGTACTATTAGCGGGAAGAATAATTGCTGGAATTGGTGTCGGTTTAACAGGACCACCCGCACAGGTAAGGATTTTTTTGCTTATGAAATTTTATTATGTTAAGTAATTCATAACTTTCATATTTAAAATCACAAAATCCTAATTAAATAATGAGTTCTCAGCTCTGGTGTAGTTAGTGGGATCATTCATATACTACCAGTTAAATATGCAACTCCAATCTCACTCGTATTTTATATTACAGTGGAAGGTATTTAAATAGAGAATGTTTTATTTTTCATTTTGACACTTTAACTTCTACTCTAAATTACTACCTAATTTTAAAGAATAAAACCTATAAAAAGAAATTTTAACTGAAAGACTTCGATTTACAATAAATGAAAAAAATAGTAAAAAACTAATTGTTTTACCGTTTAATTAAAACAGCGGCAAAATTTTATTTTTGTGAGAAGTGAGAATAAGAATAAAAAGTCTTAACACGAGCGTATTTTGAGAAGATCACATGAATTGATTGAGTTTTGAAATAAATATTTTATAAAATATATTTGTGAAATGTTTATGTTTGCTATGTTAAAATATTTAAATCCTCATTATATTTAGACAAAGTCAGAAAATTCTTATAGCCTATGAACGTCATTTAACGTCATAGCTAAAATGTCAATAAGTATAATCTCAAAGTAGTTAAAAATTCAGTCTTAATATGTCACACTATTAGTGGTTATAACAGGGAGCAATAAGTTAATTATTTTGCAAATAATTCTTAAAAATATTTGATTATTTTCCAAGCAGCTAAAGTTATAATTTTTTTGTAGATAGTTCCAAAACAAAGTGAAACACACCCGCAAGATACCATTTCATAAATGGCTAAAACTTGAAAGAAGTTAATTCAATTGCCAAAATTTTTAATCAAATTAACCTAACAATTATATTATAACAAAACTTGAATCAAATATCTAATCCGAAAATATTTCAAAGAACAATTACACGTCTCTACAAATAAAAGAGAAAAATTAAATGTAAATCTATAAAAATAAATTTCATTTAATTTGATTTGTTTTACTCTAATATTCTATTGCATTTTATTGAAATGCTCAAAACTTAATTCAATTTAAGATATTTCACAATCGAATTTCTATTATATTATTTAATATTCGTATTATTAAACAATATTCAAAACATGGACCAGTTCATGGACGTTCAATTCAGGGATAACCCATCATAATGGCAACAAGTCTAATCAAATGACATTCTATGGCACAATTACATAAATGATGCCCTTGCTATTGCAATATATATTCATCATATATTACAATTTGCATTAACACCGTTTAAGGTCATATTTGGAATAATAAAATTCAATCACTTTAGCTGGCTGACTGGACGAAAAGAGTACATGCTTCTTTTTATAATAAATCATAATTGTTTATAGTTTTTAAATATAAAAGAAAAATCGTTGAAAATAAAATTTAAAAAAAATATTAAATTGCTAAAGATTTCTTACTTTGCTATTGTTAAAATATTATGAAACTTCCAAAAATAGAAAAATATTCTATGACTGTTAGTAAAAACAAAGTTTTTTGATCCTTCTTATTTCCTCAAATAATTTCCTTTAATGAAATTATTTCTCATATCACCGAAATTCTAAAATATCAAAATTCAGAACTCAAATTTAAATAATTTTTAATTATTTCTTAAAAATATATCATTATTCAATTTTAAAGCCAAATAAAACAGGATATCCTTTATCCAATTATATATAAAAAATGGACTAAAATTTCATTTAAAAATGCATACAATAAAATAAATAAATAGGACTCTATACTTTCTTTAAATATCTAATAAACTTTTATTAAACAATTGTAAAATTTTATGAAAACAAAAAAGACATTTAAGCTGTCTTTTAGTATATTTGAGTCATTTAAAGACAAACAGAAAAAAAAAACACTTCTAATATATTTCTATTCCTTCAAGTTCAATCCCAGGAAATTATAACCAATTTTTCTAGCTCTTAGACGACATCATTTGATTAAAAATGTGCAACCGCCTTTATATTGCATTCGTAAATAAAAATTAAAGTGGCAGTTATTTAAACAGAAGTATGTCATGGTCGTCCTGTTGATGACTTCAATTTTCCGCTTTATAAATTTTTATTTTTTCCAAGGTTTGCATCAAGTTCAATATATATTTATATATATATACAATATGCATTCTCAAAGACAATGTCTCCATATTAACAGGGGTAGACAATATTTATTATAATATCTTTAAGCTATTACGCGGATTTGACCAAAGCCATGGTCAATTTTATATACATCTAAGACAGCAGGCAGGAATTCATTTAGATTTCTCCTTAGACTTGACCTAGGCAATAATATAAAAAATTAAATTATTATTATTTTTTTTTTCTGTTTTCTAAAAATCTATAAATTTTTTAATTTTTTAATATTTTTTTCTGTTTGTTTTTTATTTGAATAAATTAATAAAACAAATTTAACTAAAGTAAAAATAGATTTACCAGCAAAAAACGAAAAACAGATCACGTAAATTTTTAAAAAAATTTTGGCTAGTAATAGTTTTGTTTATTTCTTTTATCAAATACTTTTAAGAATAAAAACCACAAAAAATTACATAATTCTAGAATTTAACTAAATTTTTTCTTAGTAAATATTTTAGAATATTTTAAAATTCAAACAAAATTAAATTCTATTTATGTATTTAATAAAAAACTTAACTGTTTTTTTCTTTTTTATTTGTTTTTTACTATAAATTAATGACGTCAAAAAATTTTGATCCGGGTAAAAAGCTACTAATATTATTATATACCCAGACTGATCAAGTATTTTATGAATAATTTCAAAACCGGATGTAGTTTATCTCGTTTACATTCCAAGTCCGGAAAGATTTTAATGTTTTTGCTTTTTTTTTTATTTTTGACTTTCAATTTTTATATTGAAATTGAACTAAACATGCTTATCAAATCAATGTTGGGTACTATCTTCATTATGGCCATCTTTGAATTTTCCATTATCTTCTCTCGTCTGCTGAAATGTAGAAATTCTTCTCAGTGGTTTTATGATTCGATCGAACAGGAATAACTTTTTATCACTTAAATTTTACATTAAAGTAAAATGGCTCAAAGTAGTAATTAAAATTTAATGGTAAACAAGCAAAGATTTAAGCACATATCTTGCTGGAGTTTCTCTTTAGTTGACTCAACTGCTTTAAAAACTTGTCAAATATGTGGTCACATATGACGAAAAGAAACCAAGAGATTGGCTACTTTTGTTTTCTTTCAGATATATCCGTACAAGTCAGAGAATTTCATTGAAATTTAACGCATTACTATAAAAAATAATAATCACCTTACTTTATATTTTCCTCTGAAGTCATTTAATATTTTTTAATAAATTTTCAGTCAAGTGTCCATTATAAGAAGAAAGTTTTTCGAAACCATAACAATCTTGCATATAAATAAACTTATATAACTGTATATTAGCCAAATCTAATCATAACTAATGCTAAATTTCAAATTTTTAAAATTTTTGTATAAAGAATCCTTCCCGTCGATAATAAAAAACCAATCTTTTGAAAACCCTAATGTAGTTTTACTGGAATGTTTTTAAAATTTATATGCATGCTCCCTCATACGAATGTGATTTAAAATTTAGATACAGTTATGCTAATTATACAGAAAATTACCCAACTTTTCATTGATCTTAATCTCATCCCGATGTAAAGAAAAGCCATGCATGATCCCTTAAATTCATTGCTCCCTTCATATAGGACATCATGCATACAAGACAATATTTTTATCGATAAGCCCAAAGGAGTATTTTTAACAAATACTGGTTCCTTTAAGAACCCATAGGTTGTCGACTTCTTGTAAAGGCGAATTACTTGCTGACATTTTTGCTTTATAAGGACATTTTTTTCGATTTTTAGGGTAGAGAGGTACCATATAAGTGGAAAACTCTTTATGAACAAATAACTTTGACAGCTATTATGGGGTATGAGTCTTCGTAACCCTATGATGTATATTTTTACTATATTTTCACTCATTCTAAATATATGCTCCGAGATCTCTATTTCAATACTTTGCTTAGCATTTTTAAATAGTAATTTGAAGTTTACAATTCCAAAATGGATACCTGTTTTGAAATTTTTCGTATTTTGCTTTCTTATGGTTCCCTCTAAATTAAAACCGAGCTGTACTAAATTCAGGCTAATTTTTATTTATCTATTTTAAATTTTTACTTGGGTAATATAAGAGAAATGAAATAAAAAATCTCTCACGTTTGGAAAATTTGGATCGTAAAAAGGGTAAAATGACTGAATTCGCTGAATTTGTTTTATCATTTAAAACAAACAAAACAACAACAACTATTTGATATATTTTCGAAATAATATCTACATTTTGGAGAAGTTAAATATTAATATGGTACAGAATTCCCGCTAGACGTTATGTACCTAATTGATTTAAGGGTTAATAAGATGTGGACTCTTAAGGATGTTGACGAATAAGCATTCCTGTTGTAAGTTGTCAGATAATAAAAAAATGATAATGGATAAAAAATTTTAAACAAAGAAGCCTAACATTCCAAAAAGGTTTTGCAAGAAGCTTAGATCACTAAAGAACATGGTAAAATTTAAGTACCAACAAATAATTTTGTGTATACGGGCATTATACTCCTTAAAGATATTATTGATAATGAACTTAATGAACATTTCCTATTATTACATGCATATAGATTACTATCTTGCACAACGAACTGCACAAAAAGTGTGGACTATGCCAAAGATATTCTTTAGCTTTTTGTTAACAACTTCCAACTATTGTACGGAGAAAAAGCTATTTCCTACAACATACCTAATTTACTGTTATTTGGCGTAATGGAATATACATAACGTAAACAACTTTTCAGCATATCTTTTCGAAAATTATTTGCAAGTATTAAAACAAGATTGCCGTAAGCCTAACACAATTTTACAGCAATTATATAAGAGCAACATTGAAAGTAAAATATACAAATAAAAAATAAAAACTAAAGACTAAAAACGGGATTGAAATGTCATCTGCAAAAAGATTTTCTTGGGAAATTATATAAAAAAAATACGTAGCTGATATGTTTTATACAAGCACAAAACTCCTGATATTTTTTGCTACATTAAACCGCCTCCGTTGTTGTTTTTAGTGATAATTCAAAGCAGTTTGCTATAGGAACCTTAGTCCTACCAGGGATCCTTAGCAATCCCATTTACTTTCCTTTAATATTAATTGAAAATATTCCCTTAAAAATGAATACAAGATTTGTAAATTAATGTTAGCTCGTTTATAGCTATTTTTGGTATGATTTTTACATTTCTTTCTTTTGCTCATATGTGTTTCAACTTCATTTTAAGCACTGCTAGTTTCTAGTTACTTTCTAATTATTTATTTTTATTTTAGGTTTTACTTGGTGAAATATCAGAACCAAAACTTCGAGGTTTATTAGTTGGTGTTCCATTTGTTGCCTATTCTTTAGGCATTTTAATGGTATATGCACTTGGCTCAGAGTTACACTGGAGAGTTGTTGCTTGGTATGCAATTATTTTACCAATATTATCTGGATTATTATTACTTATATTTAGTCCAGAAAGTCCAACATGGCTTGTAAAAAATGGTTATTTAGAAAAAGCTTCAAATGCTATGACTTGGCTAAGAGGAGATGATTTATTTGCTAAACGTGAATTAAATAAATTAATTGAAAGAATTGAACAAGATAATAATAATAAAATAAATAATGGTTTTTTAAGTTCTATATTTAAAAGATCAGCACTTAAACCATTATTTATTATAAATTTTTTTAGTTTTTTACAAGTATTTTCTGGTACATTTTTAGTTGTATTTTATGCAGTCGATATAATTGCAGATTTTGGTGGTAATATTAATACAATGAGTGCGGCTCTTATGACTGCAATTGTTCGTTTACTTTGTTCAATTATATTTTGTTTTTTTTTATTATCAATTAATCGTCGTACTTTAATTATATTCTCTGGACTTGGATCTGGAATAAGTAGTATACTATTAGGATTATATATGTATATAAATGTTGGAAAACCTAAAACAATGATTGATATGTATATATCAGGAACATTAATACTTTTTTATATAGCTTGTAATACTGGATTTCTTGTTATGCCAGGTATTATGATTGGAGAATTACTTCCAGTTAAAATACGTGGACAAGCTGCTGGTTATATATTTGCTATAATTAATATAATAGTTTTTGGAACTGCTAAAATTTTTCCATTAATTCAAATTATATTAAAAACATATGGTTTATTTATAATGTTTGGATTATCAAGTATAACGGGAACAATTGTTTTATTTCTTATGCTACCAGAAACAAAAGGAAGAACTTTAGGACAAATTGAAGATTATTTTGAAAATGAATCTTGGTTATGGATACGAAGACGAAAAAATAAGTTGAGGCAAAAATTGCCTCAACAAGATATTTCATAAGATATTCTATTGGAATCATATTAAGCGAAATTGTAATTTTATTTAAAAAACAACAACAACAAAAAACAAAACGTGATATAACTTTAAGTATTTTAGGTTAATATTATTTGAAATTTTATAAAATAAAAAAAAAAAAAACTTGGTTGTAATTTTATATTTTTATGACTTTTTATTTAAATTAAAAACAAAATCAAATTTTACCCTTAATTGCCATCAAAGGTTTTACACTACCCCAGGTTTTTTTTTCTTAAATTTGATAATGCATGTGGAGTTATAACTTGTGGAATACCAACAATTTCTGCATACTTTTTTTTCTATTTGTTTTAACAAAGTTTTGCACCACGAAAACTTCTTTTATCATCATAATAACATTTAATGACATCTTACGAAAATTTGGTTTAATTTTAGATGCCATAATGTTTTGATAATATGTGAATTTGTGACTGGAATTTCTTTAATTAGTTCATAAATTTTAGAATCGTAAGATCTTAAATTTGCAGCATTTTGATCTTTTGATAAAGATTCACCAGTTAAAATCAATGTATTATCAGGACTACAAAAAGAAGCTTTGTAAGTGAAGTTAGTTTTAAAAATTAACAAGAAAAATTGATCATGTGGCTAGTAAATTTAAGTGGAAGTTCGTGTTTAATTTGAAATGCTTTTTTGTTTATTTGGTTTAATCGAAAAATGTGCTTTGGCTCAGAAAAAAGATCTAAAGTAAAAAACTACAGGCGAGTAAGCCATAGACTGACCTGGAATTAGAAAAGTAATTTCTCAAACTTAAGTCTAATTCTACTAATTTTTGTAAAAATGAATTAAGATTTTAATTAAATAAAAAACTAAAATATATTTCCAAACCTAAAACTGTAGTCTGTGGTGTCATATCTAGAAAACAATCCACTCCAAGAATTTAGGAAAGTTTTTAAATTTCTCAAATCCCACAATTTGATTATTTCATCACAAGATCTAGATGCGATTTGATTTCCTAAAAATCGAATATGTATAAATATAAAAAAACTTTTTTAATTTTAATATATACGACCTATAAATATGAAAAAGCCACACTTGAAATTTCATAACCTTTATTATTAAATTTGTTGTATTTACAAACATTTTTCTTGTATCCCACATTTATAATGAACCATCCTTGCATCCGGCTGCAATTAGTGTTGCATCTCTATTATACATATGTGCATGCTGTATGTAGGAACTGTTTTAAGTCCACCTTGTGCCCTAGTTTAATTACAATACGTTGTCTTTTTGAACAATAACTATCCCATATTCTTATTGTTGAATCTAAAGAACTAGTTAGAAATTCTTCTTTTGTAAAAGGATGCCAGAAACTTACTGTAAACTGTGCTGTATGTCCTTTTGTTTTTGACATATCTGTTATGTATTGATCACTTTTAACACGTGCTAATTGTTCAAAACCATCGAGGTCAAGTACTTTTAGCTTGTGAATTTCCCGAGATAACTAAAGTCATATCTCCAGCCGCAGAATACTAAAGATTTGTTTTTTTTTTTTGTTTTGATTTATAATCATTAAAATTAATAATTTTTAAAATTAAAAAATTAAACCTCTTATTGAATAGCTTTCACATGGTTGTATTATTCGAAAACTTTTCATTTATCCATTCCAAAAAATTAAAATCAGGCCATACAAATCAGAAATGAGGACTATAGGGGGTATTCACATTGAGGCTTGTAACATTTCGGAAATGTTCCCCTACAATTCTCAGTCCACTAAAATATGTGAAGATATGTTGGAAAATATTACAGATAACATATGTATATAAATGTGTATTTGTACGATACCAAGCATGAGGCAGAAATATTTCTGCCTCAGGAAGGGGTAAAAGCTTTTTCGAAATTTGCGAAACTCCGTCTTACCTTTCACCTCCGCTTACCATGAAAATAAATGTTACCGGACTCAATGTGAATACCCTGATAGGCGCACATATTCGTGCTATTCAGGAGTTTAAGTACTCAAAACATCAAGAAAAACTCATTTTAGAAGGAATAAATAAAGATTACCAGGTGAAAAGGGGAATTAATAAAAAACTTATCATATAAAGAATGGAAAATAATAGGAATCCTCGGTCTTAAATTTTAAACAGAGATTAAATCAATGGAAGATGTAAAAAAACCGTTATGCAAAGGTTAAGATTATGGCCTATCCAGACCATGGTGGATCGTTAGTGAAAGAGCAATTCATTAATTTCATAAATAAGTACTGGCCGAAGCTTTTAGAACTGTCGTTCATTGAAGAGTTCGTCAGTCCATTAGTTAAAGTAACTAATAAAAGTGAAGAGTATTGGTTTTACTCAATGATGGAGTATAAAAAATAGTAAGAAAGACAGTAAGAAAGTTGTGAAGCACAAAAGTTTGGAAAGCTCTGCAAACCGAGAAATAATAAAATTTTTGCAGGATTTCCAAAAGCATAGAGTGCTATTTAAATATGAAGGACCCAAAGATAATGAAGCCATTAAAATGGCTTTTTCCAAGGAGCCTTCATATGGGAAAAATTTATATACAAACAATACCGAGGAGCACAAGAAGCTCAAATCTGGGTGATGAAGTTTGCGTATATGACAAATTCATTAATCAAGAGCACACTATAACTTTAAAATAAAGTAATATCCGCGCAATTCCGAAGCAACCTGACGGTTGCAAGCCTGTACAGGTATATAGTATATATGAACATACAGGTATAATATGAAGTAAGAGCAAAATAGTGCATAATGATGAAAACAGTATATTGTATATTAGGCAACTAACGTACTGTAAAAGACATTACGTGCTATACTCACGCTGATGAGTGCTTAGAAAAAGTTGCAATTCAAATAATGCAAGATTTCAGAGAACTGTGGAGTTTAAGAAATTTTGGAAGATCAGTATGAAATTAAAATAACTGACCTCCCCATAGGGGTTTGGATACAAACATATAAAAAAGATGTTTTAGAACCACTAAGAGAAAAATTTATCAAAGATATCAAGGAAGACCAGGCAGATAACACAGTTTGTTTTATGTTTGAATTTTTTCTTAGACAATTTTTTGAAATTAAAAAACAAAAATCAGTTATATAATATCTTTAAGCTGCATAGTTATATTAATTTGCATAATATGTATGCGTTTGATAGGAACAATTGCTTAAAACGCTACAAGTGAGCAAATGAAATTCTTAAGGAGTATTTCAAATTAATAATATTTTATTATTTTTCAATAAAGTAACAAATTTAATATTTCTATTATAATTTCTCTTATATACTTTTTACTTTGTTTTGTTTGGTATCAAATTTTAGAAATTATAAATTTTATTTTGAACAATTATGATTTTTTTTTCTAACATCTCTAAATTCAAAAAATTTCCATGGTCTAAATGGTGTAATATTATATTCATGAGCTGGTAAATATGCAAAATATGTTCGCTTAAGTCCTTCTGTATTACAACGATAGCGTTCCATAGGTACCCAAATTTTTCGAACTTTTGCTAGTAAACTATGTTTCATAGCAGTTGTTTTATCACCCACTATCCTTTTAACCTGATGAAAAAAATATTAATAATGTTTTTAAATAGAAATCTATAAAATATATAATTCTACAAATATAAAATTTAGATTGTGTACAAATATATATAAAAGTTTAGTTATGGATTTGTCTTTTAAATCTTTAAAATTCATTTTACTGACAATTCAATCGTTTTCTATTTAAACTATTACCAAATCTGAAGTTTAGCTCTGCTTAAGTTTATCTTTATGAAAGCGATTTCAAGTTACTTTTTGCGACTTTATATATTTGCACGAATTTTTCAGTTGCACAGGATTGATCAGCAAATATAGCGCAATGTACGTTTACAATAAATTCTACAATAAAAAGTCACTGGAAGTCGTTTCTATATCCATCATGGGGAGAACGAAACAGGCATTTTTACAAAAAGTCAATTAAACTGGAACATCATATTCAAACATTGTGAAATTTTTCAACCTAGAATGCAGTTCATGTCAAAATTTGAATATTGTCAAGCTCCCAACATAAAGAATTGCCATATCCTGGATTGATTGAAATTCACAGCAAAAATGCATTTAAGAGAATTAATTGTGGTCAAGTCATTTTTAGAGCCAAAAAAGTATTAAATCTTGATGATCCCAATGGTTTAAAACTCTATTGACATGATTTGAGAAGAATTAAAACCGATTCATTTCTAAAGACTTTTAGGAGGATAATCTATAATGATATGAGCAGCTTTTAATCGTAATAAAAAATCTAAAATGGAATTCAAATAGCAAAATAAACGGGGAAAGGCTCTTTAGAAAATTACTATGATGAAAATGCTAGTAGAATATTGCTCCTATACATTAGCTAGACTAATAAAAGGATGGTTTTCAGAAGAAAAAAATTTATTTTCTGGATTGGCAAATATTAAACTCTGATTTAAGCCCAACTTATCGGACATTATATGCTATGAAATTTATGTATCTGAGCTTCTAGAAATTCACAGTGTCAGCCAATTAAAAAACATGATTACAAATATATGGAAAAATTTAGCTACAGATGTTTTGGAGGATTTTAATTAAGAGTACGCCGAACAGGCTTATAAAATTACTTAAATATAAATCAAATTATACAAAAAAATTGAATCAGAGTTTATATTTATTTCCAAGCTCAGATTAAGGATTTAGTCATAGAACTCAATTAAAGTAGTTATCTATACATATACATAGAACTAATTACTTGCACGATGGAACTAAGGCAATATAACCTGATAAAATATTTTCACTTTAAAATAAAATATATAGAAAACCCCAAAAGGAATACCATGCATTTATAATTATCTACAACACTGTATATCCTTTTTTTACTTTAAAAATTTTAACTGTTCTTTAACTTTATATTAATTTTAATTAACTAATTTAAATCTTACCTTTTTAACAAGCTTATTTTTACAAGCATAAGAAATTTCTCTTCTAGATGAAATATCTGACATTTTTGGCATTTTTACATTCCAATTATTAAACATTATTTTATTACATAAATCACTTGATATTTTAACAGCTTCTTCACGCTCTTCATCTGTAGGACTGAAACCAAAACGAATACGCATCCAAATTTTTAATGTTGGTAATTTATGTGCATTTGGCAAAAATGGTAAAACAAATTTTGGATTTTTTCTAAGTGTTAAAAATGCATCTTCTAATAAATTTTCAATTTGTTTATCATTACGAGGATTATAAAATATAGGTTTAATAACAGCACTCATTTCACTATTACCACATTTTTCATCAAAGAAATCAACATTAGAAAGTTTTTCATTATTCCATATTTTTTCAATATAATCTATAACACCTTGTTCAATTGGTGTATGTTTACTTATATCCAAAATATTACGTATAGCTTTTTCAATATTGTCTGGTTCTAATTCATCACAACGATAAATACGCTCCCAATTAAATTTAAATGGACAACAACCCTTAGGCCTTTGAAAATATTCTTCACTTGGTGCCGATATATTTGATACATCATAAACGAAATATTGTTCTTTAGTATTTGCTTCATCATTAATTGGATCCTGACCATGAAATGATGTAGCATCATCAATTATTTGATGTAATATTTTACGTATCATAATTTGAAATTTATGATTTTCATTAATTCGTTGATTCTTTTCTTGTACTTCACATATTGTCTTTTGTAAGTCTTTAATAATCTCTTCGCTGATAATTACCTGAAAATTATTTTTTTTTTTTTAAAAAAAAAGTAGTTAATAAGAATTATTTTGGGAAGAGGCTAATATCGCCAGACTTGCACCAACATTGATCAAAATAGAAGTGAATTGACTGAAATTGATTATAGATTTTCTAAATGGGAGCACTTAAAAGAATGGCCTTCCAATATCCTGTGAATAGGGGAATGTATTGTGAGTATAGTAGCTTACCGTTACTTCTTGTACAGCCAGTACAGTAAAAGGTAGTAATGATACGATATTGTGTCGATAAAGACGGACTGAGATAATCTGAAGCTGTGGCCAGTGTATCTTGCCATTAAATTTAGAAAAATAATAAGGAACTAATTAATTGTATAGCGTCAGAAATATTGGTTGACCATCAACAAGTACCTGTGCTGGTCAATTTTCCGTTCTATTATAATAAATTTTTGTTCATTTAATGTTATTCTAATAAAATTAAACTTATAGTTTATTGGAAGACCTGCCGATTACAATAATGTGGCTCCAGTTAGATGGTCGTCTGGCTCATTTTAGCCTCAATATTTGTCAGTATATTGACAACCATTTTCATTTAGACCTGTAGCTTGGCCTCCAAGATCTCCAGATCTAACCTCTTTGAGGATTTTTTTCTGTGGGGAACAATAAAGAAAATCCTTATCCAAGTTATCGGGAAAGGTTTACTTTGTTAAATTTTTCTTGCACTATGGGAGACAGTTAGTTACAATGTACTAACTTTTCATTTATACAGAGGCTGTAACTCGAAAACAAAAAAAGTTTCCACCCTTAGAGTTTGATCTTGGGACACCCTGTAGATAAGCTAGCTAGAGAATATGATGATGAAAATATTCTCACCGTATTAAAAATATTCAATTTCTACTTAATTTAACCAACAAATCAATCATAAAATCATAAAAGCTTTAACAAAATGAAGATACTAAACAACAATAACAAAAAAAATACCTTTTTATCTTTACAGCAATCAGGCTTAACCCTACGTCTTGAAAAAATTTGTTTTAATATATCATCTAAAATTTCTAAAACTAATTTTCCTTTATCTGGAATATCTTTAAAGGATAATTTTTCTGCAAACCATCGACATTTTTCATTTTTAACAATATAATTAACATCTAAATAATTTTTATAACGTTTAAAATTTCCTTTATAACAATAAATTGGTGTTTTATGTTGATATTTCCAAATTTCAGGTCTAGGTAATGGTTGTAAATATGGTGATATTGTTAAATCTTTATTTACATTTGATAATTTATTTAATTTTGTTGTCATACATGGACTCGTTATTGATTTATCTGATTTTGGTAATAATTTATCTAATTCTCTTAAAATTGTTATCATATCTAAATGACAGATTGCCGATAATAATAATTGTTCATTTAATGTATAACTTTTTTGTGGACAACTAATTCTTGTATTTGTATAATACATTTCATCAAGAAACCAAAGAAATGCTATATCACTACGACGACTTAATAATATTAATGAATGTATATCATAGGATTCAATTAGTGGACATATTCCAAGCTTTAGTAAACACCTTTGTACACGAAATACTGTTCCAGCCGTTTCATCTTCATATATTGATTGTAATAAATCATCAGCAGCATCCATTTGTTGTTCTGATAATTCTCTATACCAATTTGGTTGTTTGAAATTCAATTGAAATTTTTTATCATCACGCATTGTGTTAGTTTTATTTTTCATTTATTAAAAAAATAATACTAAAATTTATAAAAATTTAAATAGAAATACAAAAAAATTTTTATAAAATAGATTTCAAATTTGACATAAATTTTGACATTGAATTTGAATACTTAAATTAATTAAATTTTTAAATTTTACATTTTAGACTTAGCAATGTTGTATATTAAATATAAAATGATTTACTGTTTTAGGATTAAAAAACGACATTAATCATTCAACAAATTTTGTTCTCAACCATTTAACTTAAAAAGAAAAAACTGAATATGTAAAATTAAAACCAATATATTTAAGACATCTAAGATCTTGGAATATTATCGAGATAGGCATCTACTTAAAACACCTTGGCTCATTGCTTATAGTTTAATTTTTAAGTAAAACTTAACTCAAATTAGAGTTCATATATTTTTACATTTTCAGGTTTCAAATTTTTTATATATGAGATAGATTAATGATCTCGCATTTTGTTAGGATATTTATCCTAACATAACGAACATAATAAATAATTATTTATATGTCCAAATGAACTGATTTAAATTTAATTCCCAGTTAAGAGTTTTGTTATTTTATAATAATTACAAAAATTTTGAACGAAAATTTAATAGAATATTTTGTTTTGAACTGCATATTAGAAACTTGGACTTCTTCTAAAATTTCAGAACTTCTTCAGAAAATTTGTTTTCTTTCAGGACTTCTTCAGAAAATTTGTTTTCTTTACATTACTTCTTGCAAAATTATTTCATTATTTATTTTTTCTATTTACATATTTACAAGACTAAATTTGATTTTTATTAAGCTATCGGATACTTAACGTATTGTGTCACACCACACCTATTTCTTTTTATTACAATGACAGTTTAAAATCTTCAATCAGATCATACCATCAAGGATAATAATTATTAACTAATCACAAATTCGAGTAAATTTATCCGATATATTCTTTAGGTTTTTATTTTAAATTGATAGAACTTTTATTGAAAACACCTGCCACTAATCATAGCTTTTGTGTCGATTGTTTATTATTTCAGTTGTACTAGTACGAAGCTGCATTAAATATTTTATTAATAAGTGAAAATAACGCTGTAGACTACATAAAAAAATTATGACACTAATTCAAGATAGGCTTTCAACACCAATCAGAACTATGCACTCACTCTATAAAGAATATTTCTAAATTATCATTCGATACGGCTTTCCTTCCATTCGAAGTGAAAATCATTCCAATTCTCACATATGGGATAAAGCTTGACAGTAACAAAAAACGTAAAGGACCGTCTCTTAAAGTCTGCCTATTTTATTTATCAAAATATAAGCCCTCTCGACTTGCATATGAGCCAGCTATAAGAAAGTTTTTTACTACAGAAACTAAGACTTAAAATGCTTCTTACCAACCAAGCTCAAATTAGACTCTTTTCATGAAAAAAAACGAGAAGATATCTGGATCTATATTTGTTGCATAGACACAAAGGTCAACAGAAGGTAGACTGAAATAAAACATGGACTATGATTCCTGCAAACAAACATAGCTGTCCATGACTTCCATAAAAAAAAATCTGCAGAGAAAAGGCATATCATAATCCCGCAGACGAATGTGTCTACTCATTAGTTAAGAAAAACTGTGATAGATTTTACATCATTAACTGTAAGAGTAGAATAAATACCTTTAAAGAATATGGTGTTATCAAGAAAATAATCTTTAATTTGATTAAATTTGTTTAATTTTTCGATAATATAATTTAATTATTGATAAAAGGAAAATCACAAATAAAAATTTTGAAAATTTTGAGTTTCAATTAGAGCTGGCGGGCATTTTTTCTTAAGGAACTAAATTTCGGTACTGCACAATGACATTATAAAAATTGTCCGTGATATTTTTAGAAATCCTAAATCTAATAAACCTCACAACAATCTAGAAATAGATTTCATTAAAAGTTTGTCTGCATGTAAGGAATCAAAATTGAATTGTTTATTGAGTGATTTAATTTTAGGAGATCGACAGCCTTCACAATTATTTAAGAGAGATGGGATAGAGTTTCCTACAATTTCTTTTGTTCATTATGACTTCAAAAAACTTCCAGAAACTAATCTTGCTTGTTTTCCAAAAAACAAGATTTCAAAAAAATAAAGGATAAATTAAAAATATACATAGTAAAAAGAGATTTCTAATAATTTTTTAAATTGTATTTTAAAATTTAAAGAAAAACACAAATATTATACACACATTAATAATAATAATACAAAATAAACAAATATCTTTCAAAATCAAAAAAATTCTGTCTAGAATCTTTAAATGAGTATGCATCTCTTTATTATAGTATAAATTTTTTGCTCGCTTACCATCACTTTATTAAAAAAAGAAATTTCATATAGAAAATTCAGGAGCCCTATTTATTATAACGATGTATAAAAAGTCATCATTGTTCCGGTATGATTTGGATCGATTGATAATTCATTTCATATCGAAGATATAATCATATTTATAATTTTCTTTTTCTTTTTTTGTTGTTTTCATTCTTCATCTGCTCCAACCTCTGCACCAATACCATTAAAATATATACAAAATTTATTTCGTATATCTATTGCAATTTTACTATCATTTCTATTCTTTAATGGTTCTAAATCTTCTAATTGATTTTGTTCTAATCTCCAAAATCCATTCTGAGAATCACATGTAATAGTTTTTTTATCATCTAAATGTTTATTTAGATATTTTTCAGGATTCTTTTTTTTTAGATAATTATGAAGATAACAGCATGTAAGTGCAATAACATAAGTTTTCATTGGACTTAAAGTAATACGTTTAAGTAAAACACCAAATCTCGAAGTTAAAATTTCAAAGGTATTAGTTACCATTTGTCTTGCACAAGATAATCTATAATTATAAATGTTTTCTTCATCAGTTAAATCTTCATTACAATACGGTATCATTAAATTTTCCATTAATGGAAAAGCATTATCACCAACAAATATATATGGTAGCTTTTCATATGTATTTGGTAATTCTTGTGGATATGGTAGCTTAATTTCTTTTTTAATGTATTTTTCATAAAATTTACTATTTCCAAATAGACCACAAGTACCTGAATCTTGTCCATTTGCTCTAACATCTACCATTAAAAAATCATAGTTTGCTTTAACTAAAGCTATTATAACAACACTAAACTTTTTTTTGTTACTAAAATAATATAAATCTGTTCCAGTTGGTTTTATTATTTGAATATGTTTTCCAACAATGGCTCCAATACAATTAGGAAAATCACATTTTTGTCTATATTCTTCCGCTATAGATTTCCATTCCATTTCATTTTCTGGCATCTAAAAGAAAAAACAAATTTAATACTAATTATAAACTAGCAAAGAGAAATTAATAAATATAAGCAAAAATAAAGTAAGAGGATAAGCACTTGTATGCAACAAGTTGCCCTGCATGGGAAACACGGATTTAAAGTTAAAAGTTGTTCTGGCATTTTATCATATCTGTCAGGGAGTAAAATAGATCGCAGTCATTTTAGTCTTTGCTAAAAAAGCTAAACATAAAAATTTGGGTTTTCTTTTTTTTGTATCTAGGGATAGAATATGCAGTATGGCGTTTATTTTACCCTCCGAACGATACCGTTATATCCATTTTGAGGCCGACATTTCTCTCTATATAAAATCTACCAAATACACAGCCAAATATTAGGAAATTTTTTTTAAAAAAATTATTACCTTAATGTAATCTTTTAGGACCCTTAAAATTGCTTTACAAGTTTCCATTACTATTTTTCCTAGCGTCTGAGATGCAATTTTTGTAAAAAATTTCAACTCTTCAAAATTTATCCCTGTCGCCAAAAATCGTAATGTAGCAGAAAGACGTTCATTTGGTGTTATAGCATCCCTCATTAGTGTATCTCGTTTTTCAATAAATGGTTTAACCATTGATAAGAGCTCCTCGTATGTTTCATGATCCATTCTTAATATTTCTTTAAAATCTTCAACATTATTCTCATTTACTACCTTTGAAGGAATTTCTTTTGTCCAAATTCTTCGTTTTTTAGGTTGTAAAACTTTTCCCTTTCTTTTTCGGCTCTTTTGCATAAGTATCTTATAACCAATATTTCCACCGAAATTATTGATACCTTTTTTCCTATTCATTTCTAAAATTTATAATCCAGATGATAATACTTTCGAGGCTGTATAAACAATTTTAAACCTTGATTATTAAAACTTAAAGCAATTCAATAAGACACAAGAATTGCTTTGTAAATATTCAATTTTTGATGTTACTTATTATCAATTGCCGCATTAAACTTTATTTTTGCCTAATTTTATACAAACACGTCTTTTTTTAGCGGCTTCACTAGTTTGTTTTTAATTTCTCACTGTTATTATTAAAACTTTTTTGACAGAACTTTGCACGCATCGGTGAAATATGCTATTTATCTCTTTTCATCTCACAGCGCGCGCGTGAAATGAAATGAATATGAGATAAACATGTGTTTGGCAGCCTTTAGTCCTCATTTATGATTTGTATGGCCTGATTCTAAATTTTTAGAAATTAACCATGTGAAAATTATCCGATAAGAAGTTTAATTTTAATGATTATAAATCAAAAAAAAGGTCTACTATTCTGCGATTGGAGATATGTTTCTAGTTATTTCGGGAAATTTGAAAACTAAAGAATTGTGTGCCAAAAACAATCATACAGCTCAGCTAACAGCTAGTTTCTGGCATCCTTTTACAAAAGAAATTTAGAAAAGAAATTCCAGTTACAAATTTACATGTAATCAAAACATTTTAGAGTCCAAAATTAAATCAAATTTTTTCGCTTTATATCGCTTTATATGTTATTATGAGGATAAAAGAAGTTTTCGTGGTGCAAAACTTTGTGTTGTTGAAACATATAGGAAAAAAAACATTCAGAAGTTTTTGTGGTTTCACAAGTTATAACTCCACATGCATTACCATTACAAGAAAAATCACGTTCAAGTCGTAAAAAAATAGAAAAAGATCGTATGGATCTAGTTAAATCAAAACTTCCAGATTTACAAATTTACAAGCGCCCAATTATGTTACTTCATCTGGTGGAACTTAAGTTCATGTTTCGTAATTTGGGATTAAGTAAGCGAGTTAATGATCAGGTATGTCCTCACATATAAAAAATTTATTATAGAAATTTTCATATTTAAATATACCATGAAAACTTTAAATAAAAAGTTTTATGGTAAAAAAAATATAATTTAAATGAAGTGTGCTTTATTTTCACATAAAATTTAAACAATATAATTCATTATCTATAAAATTTAAATTCATTTCAGGATCCTAATTAGGCTAATGCAAAAGAAGCTGAAGAAAATGCATAATGGATTGCACCAACATATGCAAAAACACAACCTAAGCCTGTTTTTGTAAATAATGAAGAACCTGAATAGAAGAAACAAAAAATATCTTAAAGTGCAACCTAAATTTAAACTTGGAACAAAAATACAAAATTTTTAAATTTAACTACCCTTTAATTATTATTTTAAACTTGTTGTTTCTTGAAAACGAAAACAATCACTAACTATTTTCCATTTATTATCATTTGAAGTTATAACAAATGTTTCTTGATAATATTTAGGTGGCATATTATCGATTTTTATTGTACCACACGCTTGAAAAATGAATGTATTTTCATCTAAGGCTCCTTTCACTATTGGTTGGGCATCAAGAGTTTTAACTATCCGATTAGTTGGAGGAAAATTTTCGAAATATTTCTGAATGTTCTCATTCCCAGTTGTACCATTCCCGTTCCAAACAAGCAGGCCATTACTTAGATATAATCTAGATATTTGCTAATAAAAGATTATTTAAATAATTTATGAAATTATGTACACAATTTATATATGTTTTAAATACATGTCTTTTTGTATCCACAGTTTCATTATAAATTTTAATAAACTCTTCTGCGGTGCGACAGCATTCTTCCATTTTTCTTTTATAATTCTAAAATTAAAACTTTCATTAGTTAAATAGCAAATAAATTTAATTAAATTTCCTACAGTATCCATTTCACTGAAAATCATCAAACAATAAATGAAACAAGTTGCCTTTTTTCAAAAAAACTGTTCTTGTGTTTTAGACGAATTTTTTTAGTAAGCTTTGGTTTATTTAGCATTAAATTCATTTACATAAAGTTAATAATTGTATTTATATGAAATGTTTCCCAAAATGTTTGTATTTATACAGAATATATGTATTTTTATAAACGAACTGACATTTCTAAACAGAGCAGATTCAAGTTTTAACACATGTCAAACATAGGCCGGGGGGAGGTTCCAGCTGCCATTTTTAAGCAAATATGGCAATATTGGTGCGCACGCTGCTGACAGTTTGTAGTTTGGGTGCGATTATAATGCACTTCTTGAGGATCGCAGCCAAGATTTCCCGTAGGGAAATGACAAAATTTGACATTCTCATTTCTCATAGGTGTTTCACACGAAGCAAAACAGAGTTAATATATAACTGGGTTATAACAGCACTGTATGGAAAATTTGTATAACAACAAAGTTAATCAACTCTGAAACCGAACCGTGTTAACAGACTTACATAGAAATTAAGTACTAGTTTCATTCATTGTCGATGTAAATTTTCTCATTTTCTTTATAATAATTACTTATATTAATTTATAAATTTATATAAAACACTTCCTTTGACTTAAAAATCCCTAAAAACGCACAAATTCACGTTTTGAAATAATGACATTTGACATTAACCGAGTTACGTTCGATGTGAAGCAAATTTTTTTATTCGGGGATTAACCGAGTTACATTAACTCAGTTGTGCTCGGTGTGAAACGCCTATCACCGAAACAGAATCCCAGCACTGGTTTTTAACAAATCTTGATCGTCCACACAGGCAAAGAAGTTTCCTGCAGTCATCACAGCTATTTTTAATCGTCTTACATTGGTTTCACATATATTGAGTGAAATATATCGATGAATTCTTTACTCAAAAGCAAAGTATCTGAATGTATTTAAAGCTACTCCAATAAAGACACCTTACTTTTCCATTATTCGAGGTATAAAATCAGGACATTGGTAAACAAAAATATTTCAAAAATACAGAAGATTACCTCTAAATGTATTTTTTACAATTGAAATGTGAAATTAAACATTAAGAAATTTAAAAAATTTATTCAAAGACAACTCTTTAGCGTTAAAATATTAATAAACACGAAATTATAAATAGAAGAAAAATAAGTATAAAAATGAACAAAATATTATTTCCTTATATCATACAAATGATCCTATTTATAGTAGTAAATTGATTCAAATACTAATTCTTCTACCACTTTTATAGTTTGTTTTGAAAAAATTGTCAAATATAAAACTTGTTTTATTTTTTATTAATTTGTACTTTCATTTTGTCTTCTCTTTATAATAAAAGAAGACCAAATTAACTACATATAAATCTTAAGCTAGAGACCAGCATGAAATCCTTAAAAAAAACAAAAAAATACATGACGGTACCAATTTATTTATTCGCTTTCTTCTCCAGATTCCTCTGATTCATTCTTTTTCTTACTTCTTTTGGCGCCTGTTTTTTTGCTTGCCTTACCACGTTTTTTACCAGTATCAGTACCACCATTGTCTTCGTAATGTTTGACCGCTTTAACATAATCATTTTTCCTTTCTGCTGCTTTCCTTTCCCACTCCTAAAATACAAAATAAAAAAAAATTTATATATAATAATTTGTCAATCATTAGTTTTTATCTTTTTATTATTTAAAAGTTTTAATAACAAAAATTAAGGTATCTTATATGTGATCTAAATAAAAGTACATTATGTATAATAAAAAAAAAAAGTAGATAAAAAAAAAACTACTCACCGATTTGTCCTTTAAGCCACGCCATAATTCACCGCCTTTTTTGGCAATTTCGGTTACTTTGATACCTGGAAATTCTTTCTTTAGTTTTTCACGATTTTCTCCTAGCCAAATCATGTACGCGGAAAGAGGACGTTTAGGTTTTTCTGTCATATTTATTGTCGCAACAGACTATAGAGAAAATAAAAAAAAAAAAAGATTAAACATAAATTTTAAAAATAGGACGCCAACAAACCAAACGCGATGATTTTCAAGAAAAAAATTTATCAATGTAATAAAATTTTTTCTTTTGAAATATAAATTGAATTAAAAAATAATTAATTGCCGATTATATTTAATAAAATTTACTAAAAATAATAGAAAAAAATAATAAAGCCGGATGACGCCATTTAGGAAATATTGTTTTCTTTATGTTAATTCAAAAAAAAACCTTTATAAGATAAGCTACATTAATTAAAACACACTAATCAAATTTTAAATTATATTTTCCAATTAATAAAAATATTAAAATATTATACCTAGGGTAAACAAATAGCAAATCAAAGTCTTTTTTAATTCCACAAAACTTAGCGTCCCGTATAAACTCAAGCAAGCTAACACTAAATTAAATGTTTTATAATAGACTATATAGCTCTTACTGCAAGCCAAACCGTTTTGTCTGCTGTATATATAAACATCACTTGTACATATACGTAAATGCAAGGCAACGCAAGGCAACGTGTGTAGACGCTTCAATTATATATTTCTGTCATAGGCATAAAAACCAGTAAGAAAAAAGTAATATAATAAATATATATTTCAATTAATTTTAAATTCTACTACGCTAAATCTAAAATAATTAATCATCCAAAAAATTTCTATCTGTAATAGTTGGAAATTAAAGAGAAAAGTTTTTTTTGGCAAATAGAATACCAAAAGCTATAAGGTCACTATGAAATTTGCTTAATGCCCAACCAAAATTCTTACAAAAGATATCTTTGACTTACCTTAATTGTTACATTAAAGTATAACTTTAAATATTCCCATTTGAGAGATTATAAAAAACGGAGCCAAGAGAAAGTTAAGCCATTAGAAATTAAAAAACAGGTATATCTAGTACAATGTTTGATGTAATTTTTTATATTTGCACCAAAAACTACGCTGATATATTATTCAATTTTTAAAATTTTCTTACATCAAAGAAAAAAAAACAAGTAAACTTATTCAAGTGTTTAGATCCTATAGCAAATGTTGAGTGAAATTTTCAGATTTTGATTATTAATAGAAAAAGCTTAGAAAAAATAATAAGTCAAAGTGTTGAATATAATTCTGAAAATGATTAAGGGACCTGTCTAAATTTCGAAGGTAATTCTAAAAGGTACACCTGAAAATAATTTAATAATCAACCCTAAACATAGAAATTGATTTGATTTGTATAAAACTTAAATTCTTCAATATATGTGTACTCTGTTTAAATAATGTATTTTCTTTTATACATTATAAAATTATATTAGAATACCTAACAATCAAATAAGAAATAATCAAAAAAAGATCTATCCAAAATATTTCAAACTATTAATTAAATCAAGTAAAAAACTACCAATTAGCTCACATTTTTTTAACTTAATCAGAAAATATATAATTTCACTTTTCATTAGCTAAAAAGATTTCGATCCAAAATTTTATAACATCAAGGACACAATCGACACCGGCTAGACATCTAACTATATATGAACAATTTTAGCAATAAATATATGGAATAGAAAAGCATATAAAAATCACAGTGGCACGCACTATAGAAGCAAAAAGGTCTTGAAAAGATTACAGTAGAAGCTGGAATTCATGAAACACTGATGAAAAATACACAGAAGACTATAAGTAGAGCCATGACGGTTATTTTTATTTATTTTAAATTTTCAAACAATGACGTTTTCCACAAAAAAGTAGTTTTCTTTTATTTTAGATGCATTTCCACTAGATATAAAATAAACATTTATTTTTCATTGAGCTATATTCTCTACTTACAATCAAAAAAATAGATATAAATAGGAAATTTAATTATTTCAACAATGTTTTTTAAAGATTTTTTATTTTTAAATTAGGGTATTCATACCATTACATTAATAAAATTTTGTTTATAAAACGCATACTGTTTGTCTGAGGTTGAATTTTTCTCATATTATTATTATCTACAATAAGTATTTGAATTATGAATTTTACTTAATTTATTTATACGTATATGAACTGTAATATGTATAAAGAAAAATAATTTGAATACAATTAAAAACTAAATCAAATTAAATTATGAATTGATTATATTTTTGTCTTGTTCTTGAGTTTATTTTCTCTTTGTATCCGTTTGTCATATTTATAATTATAAAAACTGAAAACTGTCACATTTAAACATTTATTTATTACTTTTTTCTTTTTTCTTCTTTTTAAATTAATAAAAGCAATATTTATTCGCTTTCATCACCCGCTGATTCATCCTCTTCTGATTCTTCTTTTTTCTTGGATTTTTTGGCTACTTTCTTTGATTGCTTGTTGCGTTTTTTGCTGTTTCCTGTTTCTGTACCACCATTTGCTTCATATTCCTTAATAGCTTTTGTGTATTCATCCTTTTTTTTAGCTGCTTTTGCTTCCCATTCCTATAATTTTTTTTATTTATTTATTTTTTGTTTAACTTTATTTAAAAAACATAGATAGTAAAATTTAGTGATTTTTGTATAATAATAATTCTTACAGATTTGTCTTTCATTGCCCTCCATAATTCTCCACCTTTTTTTGCAATTTCTGTAACTTTAATTCCAGGATTTTCTTTTTTGATTTGTTCACGTTTTTCATTTAACCACAACATATAAGCGGAAAGAGGACGTTTTGGTCTTTCAGTCATATTTCTGTTTTGTATATATGTAAAAATCTAAAAATGTAAATATTTACTAACTGTTAATAAATATATACATTTTATTTAATTAAAATCTACTTTTTCTGCTTTTTAAATTGATATTTGAGCAAAAATTGATTTTACTCATATTTAAAAATAAAAAATTAGTCATGTATTTTCAGTTTTTATTTATGCAGATTTTTTCAGGTTATCGACCTAAAATCAATTTCCCACCCAGTACATTGAAATAGTTTAATAATGTTATAAACTAGAAAATGAGAAAAACATATACAAAAATTATCTTATCATTATTTATATTTTGCGGTTAAAACAAAAAAAATGAAGCCAAAGCCAAAAAAAGACGATTTAAAAAAGGAAACAAATTTTATTATCACAGTAACAAAACTGTTAAAAGTGCAAAAATTGCAATGAGAAAAAAAAATTAATAGCTACAAAAAAAAGAAATTAAAATAATTAGGTTAATTTTTTTTAACAGAAAATTTGAAAAAAAATTTAAATATTTTTTATTTATGAATTTCATAAAACTAGAAGAAAATCATAAAGCATTTCATATTTGTGATTGTAATCAAACTAAAAAATAAAATTAAAAAAAAAAACTACTCAATAAAAAATAAGGTGTAGAGAAAAAAACTATCAATGTATACTGAACCCAGTAATGAGATATTTAAGGTACGCATAAGGACAAATTTTCATGATACGCACAAGCAACACATATATTTAACAAAAAAAGAAACAAAAACAAAATTATTTTCATCATATTAAATAAATTAACTTTAACAGTGTACAAGAAAAGCCGAAACACATTGTAAACAAATCATCTCTGCCAAGTACATATAATACGAACAAAATGTCTTCACAAAGTAAATTTTCTATATCGGACATTTTGGCGCGAACACACTTATTTTAATTAATTTTATCCCATACCATAGAAGTTTTATACATAAATCGATAGAAAAAATTATTTCTGAATTTTTATAGAAGACCGTTTTAAAATCAAACAAATAATTATCAAGATATTTAATTTTAAATTTTTACTCTCATATGAAGTTCAAGTGATGCTTGGTCAAAGCCATTTTTATATGGAAGCTTGGAAAAAGATGATATTTTAATGATGACGAAAACAATTTTTGAACATTTTATATATGTAAATCACTTTAAACAATATCAAATTTATATCTTAGAATTAAAAAATTATCAAACACTAATTAATTTTAATGAAAATTAAATTTTTATTATAAATATATCAATATGAAACCCCATAGAAGTACTTAGAACAAAATTGAAGCTAACCCACGCTAAAATGGGTCGATGAAATTTGTAAAATTTATATAATAAATCACAACAGATTTTTGCTGATATAATAAAATAAAATACTACAACAATATAGAAATCAATCATAGAAATAGGAAATTAACTTACCTGAACAAAAAATTTAAGTAATTTATTTTTGAAAATGCACACTATATGATTTTTAAAGCAGGAATAAAACTTATTCACTCAGCAAAGGCAAGATTCACTATATACAAATGAGATACGCGGTCTTGTTTTACAAGTATATACTGTATAAGTGTTAGTAAGAAATATATATATACTTGAGGTAATCCAACGTAATTCAACGTATGATGGTTCATAGAAGCAACGTATAGCAACGTGAGGAAATGTACACGCATTTAAAATTTTTATCTAACAATACAATCAAGTGATATATAAAATTTTATATATATTTTGTATAAATTTCTTTTGCATGAATAACGTGTATGTAAAGCACACATCGATAAATAGTGTAATATATATTATGGGAACGTGATAAAAAAACATGTACCGTTTGTTTTGAATGAATAAACTCTATGTATTTGTGTAAAGAAAGTCCTGATACACCTGGTATTCATAAAGAATTTGAAAAGCGTCCTTTTAACTCAATTATAAATTTTAAATTAACGACATTTTGATGAAAGTAGTTTTTTACATAAAAGTATTTAATTTTAAAGTTTATTACTAATAAATTAGTTTTATTAATCCATTTGTTCTCTTTTTAAACTATTTAGCCTATTTATTATTTTTTATTTATGTTTATGAAAGCATCTATAATTAAAAATATTTCTAAAAATTTTCTTATGACTTATAGGAACTATAATTTTCATTGTATTAAAAAAAAATAAATATATACGACTGAATTTTTGTTTTGTTTTAATCAATGAAATTTTTATTTAAATAGACAATTCAAAATTATTGTTTTTATTTACTAAATATATATTATATATATATATATCGGATCTTTTTTTGTAGGACTGTACTTTGCTTGACGCTTTAATTTGTAGTTCATAACCTCAAAATATCGTAAACGCCGTGCTTGAAGATAAAAAAATTCCAATTTTATTTATTTGTATTAAAAAATATACTTTAAAATGGATGTGTTAGAATATTCTGATATTTTAGCAGAAATTAAAGGATCAATGGTAAATAACTTTAAAAATTATTCATCTAATTTTTAGATTTATCCTTTTTTTTTCATCCTTAATGATAAATATTTCTTCTTTCTCTATATGTCTCTAGTAAAAGTATTTTTTCTACTTGTTGATATTGTTATTGTTATTTTATTGATAGTTTTTAAAAGTAAAATTTTTTATTTTATTGGTTAAATAAAAGCAGCATTTGATGTTGTGAATATCCCTAGTTTTAAAGCTAATATAAATATTTAAATTAATTAAAATTTCTGGTTTTTTTTTTTTGTTTTTAGACACCTGGTAGATTGAAAATGACTGACCAAAATATTATTTTCAAAAACAGTAAAACAGGAAAAGTTGAACAAATATCAGCTGGTGATATTGAAATAGTAAATTATCAAAGATTTGTGGGAACATGGGGTATTAGAATATTTACAAAAAATGGTACATTACATAGATTTTCAGGCTTTAAAGATGATGATAATGAAAAAATTGCAAGTTTCTTTAAAAATACCTATAAAAAGGATATGCTAGAAAAAGAATTATGTTTAAGAGGATGGAATTGGGGTACAGCTAAATTTAAAGGATCTGTACTAAGTTTAGATATTGATAATAAAACAACATTTGAGATACCATTAAATCATGTTTCACAATGTACAACAGGAAAAAATGAAGTAACACTTGAATTTCATCAAAATGATGATGCACCAGTTGGTTTAATGGAAATGCGTTTTCATATACCATCAAGTGAATCAAATGATGTTGATCCAGTTGATAATTTTTATTCAAATGTTATAAATAAAGCATCAGTTATATCTGTATCGGGTGATGCTATTGCTATTTTTCGTGAAATTCATTGTTTAACACCGCGTGGTAGATATGATATTAAAATATTTCAAACATTCTTTCAATTACATGGTAAAACATTTGATTATAAAATACCAATGTCAACTGTATTACGTTTATTCCTTTTACCACATAAGGATAATAGACAAATGTTTTTTGTATTATCACTTGATCCACCAATTAAACAAGGACAAACTAGATATCATTATCTTGTATTACTTTTTGGTAATGATGAAGATACCAGTATTGAATTACCATTTAGTGAAAATGAACTCAAAGAAAAATATGAAAATAGACTTACTAAAGAACTTTCTGGTCCTATATATGAAGTTTTAGGAAAAATCATGAAAGTTCTTATCAACAGAAAATTAACAGGTCCAGGAAGTTTTGTTGGGTATCAAAAAATTTTTAATTTTAATAATTCACATATTAAATAAAATAATGTTTTTTTTAGACATTCTGGTACACCAGCTATTGGTTGTTCATATAGAGCAGCTGCCGGTTATTTATATCCATTAGAACGTGGTTTTATATATGTTCATAAGCCACCCTTACATATAAGATTTGAAGAAATATCAGCTGTTAATTTTGCTCGTAGTGGTGGTTCAACACGAAGTTTTGATTTTGAAATTGAACTTAAATCTGGTACAATACATATATTTAGTAGTATAGAAAAAGAAGAATATGCAAAATTATTTAATTTTATAATATCGAAAAAAATACATGTTAAAAATACGGGTAAAAGTGATAAAACATCTTATAAGGATGATTTTGGTGATTCAGATAATGAAAATGAACCTGATGCATATTTAGCTCGTGTTAAAGCTGAAGCTAGAGAACGTGATTCTGATCATGATGAAGGATCTAATGCAGAATCAACGGATGAAGATTTTAATCCAAATGAACAAGAATCAGATGTTGCCGATGAATATGATTCTAATGTACAAGATTCAACTGATGAAACTGAAGGTGGTGGTGATGGTGAATCTGGTACTGAATCTAAAAAAAAGAAAAAAGATAAAAAAGAAAAGAAAAAGGAAAAAACAGAAAAAGAAAAAAGTACAAAATCTGTAAGTTAATTTTAATTCAAAATTAAAATCAGTTCTTGATTCTTTTTGAAAATACAAATAAAAAATAGGGCCTATTCAATTCGAAGGGTTCAGATGTTTTCAGTTCATGTAAAATTTCTTAAGCTATTCAGCCTCACTTTATGTATAGCTAAAAAATAATAAATGTTCTTTTTGATAGATTTATTTAGACTACAAAAAATTTGTTCTCCTTATATTAGAGTGAATCAACCCGACACATTCTTTATTCCGGATATTTAAATTTTCTCCTTTTCTTGATAACTTAGTATCCAAAAAAAAATAAAGTAAGACTGTTTATATATGTTAGTTCTGCCTCTTTTTATTGACCACAGTTTTTCTTAATAGTAATTAAAAATGTTTTATTAAAAGTATTAAAAGTAAAATTTTCTTATAATATTTTCCGATTTTCCTTTAAATATAACTAAACGAAAATAAATTTTTTTTTAACAGTCGAAAAAGCGATCAAAAAAGAAAGAAAAAGATTCTAATAAACCAAAACGACCTGGAACTGCTTTTATGATTTGGTTAGGAGAAAATCGTGAAAAAATAAAAACCGAAAATCCTGGTATTAAAATAACTGAAATAGCTAAAAAAGCTGGTGAAATGTGGAAAGAAATTAAAGATAAAACAGAATGGGAAAAGAAAGCAGCAAAAGAAAAAGAAAAATATTTAGAAGCAATGAAAGAATACAAAGAAATTGGAGGTGGTGATAATAAAATTGCTGATGATAATGAAAAAAGTGCAAAAAGGAAAAAAGAATCTCCGACAAAGAAATCAACACTTATGGCTGGTACAGGTTATAAAAGTAAAGAATATATATCAGATGATGACTCTTCCTCTTCAGATTCTGGCAGTGAAAAGAAAAAAGCAAAAAAGGTATATCTTTTTTTTTAGTATAAATAAAAAGCAAAAATAATTACAATTATTAAATTTTTAAAAATTTTGTAGGATGAAAAAACAAATGGCAAAAAGAAAAAAACTGAAAATGAAAAATCTGATGAGTCTGAGAGTGAAGATGAGGAAGAAGAAGAAAGTGATTGAAGAATTTTATGTTAAATTTTATATTTGTTTCATGAACAATAAACTTTACTTGTACAATTACCAAAAAAAAATATTATAATAATAATTTCAAAAACAGTTTTTTTGAACTTCTTTTTATATAATTTATTAATTTCAGTTAGTGTTAGATGTAGGAACAAAGTTAGAGCTCTCTTATGTGTAGACAACATCAAAAAACTATTGGGAAAAGTATGAAAATCGCAACGCTCTTGAAAAAATTATAAAAATAATACAAGTAAATTGAAGAAGTACTATAACTTTTAAGGGATGGCAAAATGTGCTATTATCAGTTTAAAAATGAAATCATTAAAAATTAAAAAACTTAAAAATCTCTGCATTAATCTATACGTAGGCAGCAAAGTTATTCGACTTTAAATTAAGAACTAACCATGTCAATATTTGTAGAAATATTATTTTCGATTTCCTTGTTTAATTAAGATTTTTAATTGCTTGCTAGAAGAATAATTTGGATTATCCCAAGCCAATAAACTCAGTCTGTAGAATGGCATTAGAATCTTTAGGCTAATGATTCGAAGATTATTTTTTTTGCTTACGAAGGGCAACTATCCTTGAGTATTAGAGTTTATAGAACAGAAGAATTTAAAACTTTGAGTTTTCTACTTGCTCCACGGTCCTTCTATCCTAGAAATACAAGTATTCCAGGAATAAGATGTTCAAATATCATATTAAGTTAATTTAATTAAAAAAATTTCTCTGGTTTGCTCATAGGAAAATTGAGAAAAAGCATGCACTTTACATCAGAAGGCTTTACCTTTACTGCAACTTTACTTTCTTTATTGCAGTCAATTTTTGTAATGAGCTCAGTAATTCCTAGCTCAATTATTTTAAGTTGGCGAAAACTTGTCTTCAAAGAGAAAAAAATATTTATTCTTACAGGCTCGACAGATTAATTTCATTCTTTTACAAATGAAATTCATTCATTTCCAAAATAGAATTTATTCTTTTGAAAAACGGAACTCATTCACAATAATTATTTTTAAAATGTCCTTTATATTTATTCAAAGATGGGTCATCTACTTTTTTATTGACTGTAAAAAGTTTTAAAATTATTAAAAAAATTTATTTATTTTATTTTCAAATTAAAAACAAATTTCAAAAAGCTTTAGTGTAAAAAAGTAGAATATCAAAAGAAATATTATGAAAAAAAGCCCTTTTGGTCGGAGTCGTTAAATTTATTTAATTAATTAATTTTAAAATTTTATTTATTCATAAATATAAGTTCTATGTATTCTTTCTTCTTTGAATGAAATTAAAAAATCTTATAAAAATGTTACTGTGAAGGAATTACAATTCTAAGAAATTATTATTTCAATAATAAGATAAAGATAAATTCTCTTACAATCTGCAATTAGTCTGTGAATATTTTGGGAAAAATTTCCCAACAGAGATCCCTTTTTTTGGCTAAAATAATTATTTTAATTTGAAACTCTTTTATACAAAATTCATTAAGAATTGCATGTAAAACGTCATATATATATATGCAGAAAAGCATAATTGACAGCACTCCATCCTATTGTTTCGGATTTCTAGTTGTTGCAAAAATCCTGCAGCACCTTCTCGAAAGAAAGAAAAAGCAAGTAATTTATTTTTTAGAAATACTAATATCATTACGTACTATACAAAAGGTTTACTCTTTAATATAAATTAAGTCAAATCGAAAATAATTTAATATACAGCTGGCAGTACTTATTTCAATTGCCGTCATTGCATCTCATCACTATGTTTCTTAAATCGCTAAGAATTTCGTGAGCGCACAATATAAATTCAGAATTCTAGATTAATTAAATGATTTTTCATTACAAATTTATTTTATATTGAATTCTCTTGTAGTCTTTTAATTATAAATTTCAAAGTTCGGAAAATTTGTATGATAAAATTGAGAGGGAAAATAGTGCTGATTGATTTAATTTTATATTTGAAAAGAATTAAATTCCATCTTTTTTTATTAAATCACAAATAAACTAAGGTATTTATAATAACCTTGAAATTATTTTAATCATTATTTAAAATTTTAATGAAAAGAAAAATTATATTAAAAAATTGTAATTATTATTATCTTTTAGTTCGTTCCTTCAAAGCAAATTTGAAAGACATTTTGGCGGAGATCAAATGAAAAATAATTAATGCAATATAAAATTATATGAATGAAATAAATAAACAAAAAAAATTGAATTTATTATTTTATGAAAATGTATTGGACAACGTTTAAAAATTGTGACTCAAGTATATCGATTAACTATTCTGCTACTGTTGCTGTTGATGATTTAATATATTCATTTGGTTGGGAATATGGTTCTTTGAAACCAATTAATATTCATGTATTAAATACAAATACATTAGAGTGGTCGTTATTACCTGATCCCATTAATATAAATGGTGAACGATTAAAACCACCACATGTTCCACTTAATAATGGCTGTGGTCATACCGTTGTTGCTTATGATAAAAACATCTATTTATGGGGCGGGACAGGAAATACATTATATTGTTTTAATACTAAAACATTAAATTGGTCAAGACCACCAGTAAGTGGGATAATACCGAGTGCTCGACATAGTCATTTAGCATGTATTTCATCACATATGATGTATATTTATGGTGGTATTGATGTGGATATGGATGAATATGTTACTGATGTACATTGTCTTGATTTAAAAACAATGAATTGGAGTAATATAATAACTACTGGTGAAATACCATCATCTAGGAAATATACAACAACTATTGTTAATAATCGTATGTACATAAATGGAGGATTAGATAATATTAAACGTACATATTTTGCTGATACTATGTATCTAGATTTAGAATCAAATCGGTGGCATAATCCAAAAACAAATGGCAATATACCTATTGGTTCTCTATGTATGTTTTTTAATTTTGTAAATGTTAAATAATTTTACGAAAATTTTCTATTATTGTTTTTTAGTTGTACATAATAACACAATATATATTTTGGGACGTTATATTGATCGCAATTATAGAAATTGGAATGATTTATATTATTTTGATACAAAACGGAATCAATGGAGTTTGATAAAACCACCTGGAAAGTCACCAACACAAACAAATGCGCAAGCATGTATCGTTATTGGCGACAAAATGTTTCTACTTCATAGAACTGGGTAAATAAAAATAATTTTAAGGGCTACATAACATTAAATTTCCAAAATATAATTTAATTTTACGAGATACTTTTGAATGAACCAAATATTTCTACACAGTCCCCACAAATTTATCACTTTTTACGATTCATTAGTTTATTGCAGCTTAAGTTCAAGGCTAAGGATTTTCTTATTAAAATCCATTAAAAGTAAATTAAACATACAAATCAAAATCTCTGTTTGTTTCAAAAGTAGAAAAAACTTTTACCTTTTGTGTTTTCGAGTAAGTCTAACGGAGGCAGCTAAGTTTACTGAGAGTTAAAAACCCTTCTAAATACTTCAATCTTCTATTTCTTCTCATTACTCTATCTATCTATCAATGCGAAATCTTCAAATAATAAATGTGTTTCACAAATCAACCAAAGTGGTTAAAGTGCTGATTTGGTAAGAGAGTTGAAAGTAAGAGTAGTTCGTTCATAAGCTCAACTAAAATATGCCAATTGTCATCCTTTATATATTTGTGTATTTGGTGGATTTGCTTATTTTGCCGAATGTGTAGAGGAGGCTACATGAGATTTATTACCATCATTAATTTACTTGTTATTTAAGGATAAATTACATCAAAAATATAATAATTATGTTATTTTTTAGCCTAGGATTTATAGGATCTAGAATTTCGATTCAGGTCTTGGATTTTAATCCTTCGCTCAAAACATTAGCAACTATGGCAATTGTAGAAAACGGATTGGATTTTTCATGTTTACCAATAAAATTAAGGTATTTTTTAGTTTAGTAATATAAATTATAATAATAATGTTTTTTTTGATTATGGAAAAGGGGAACATGCTTTAATGCAATTTTTGTTTAAGAGAATTTTTTAGATTTATTTATTATAAATGGGTTCTATTTTATTGGAAAAAGAAATCCATTTTTGCTAAATTCCCGTTATAGTTATTATATGATTGGTGGAAATAAAATTAATTTGTAAAAATAACTTTAAGCATGCATCACGAATTTTGTATTTAAATCAGCGCTTAAACTTTTGTCGCTCAAGCACACCAGATTTATGCTATCAGTAACTAGTTAAAATTTATTCATGATCGGTTAGGCTGTTCCGGAGTTACAATGTTCAAATACTTTTAAAAAAAAAGACATAAAATAATTGATTTAGACGAAGCCGAGATTGGAATTTTTTTTTAATTTTTATTTTCAATATTTCAAACATAAAATTTCCTAATATTTGATTAAGAATTAATTGTTTTTTTTTCTTAATTTTTCCATTACAGATCTGAAATTCATTCGATGAGACAACATTGAGCTCACATTTAGCCACACTAAAAGTTCAATCCAAATGATATTTTCCTATGTGTTAAATAGTTTTGTTAAATAACAATATAACTAGTTTTGAAGTTCAAATATTTCATTTGTAATTCAAAAGAATGCTGTAATTTTATTTTTAATTTGAGCATTCCATTTAAGTTTTTTTTTAGTTTTCCAAAAATTTATAATTGCAAACATTTCTTATTAATTAATTATAAATAAAAATCTATTAAATTGGGATCAATTGTGTTAATATAATATCCAAGAGTGAAATAGTAACAAAAAATTGTAGCAAAAATGATAACCAAAGTTGAGATATAAAAACTTATTTTATTATAATCGTGGACAATCGAAGTCTACGTAATATAATTTGCACTCAAAAATTATATTAATCATTGGGCCAAGACTAGTTCATTTTTCCTTTAAACTCAAAACTTAATTATTTTTGGTTCAAATCGCGAACCAGTTAACAAATTTACACATACTGTTTGTAATCTAGTTTGCCTATTTTTAAGGATTTTGCTGATTACTAAGTTGCAAATCTTTAGGAATTTAAGTAGGTTACCAATACTATATTGTTAGTATTTGTATTTTGTTTTAAAAATTTTGTAATGAAAATGTTGGAACCTGCATCGCAAAAAGATGTTTTAGACACTTTCTCGATTATGTGCTACCGAAAATTATGGAAAATATCGTCTTTACTCATATTTGCTTAAATGTGGAAATGATACAGGATCTTGAGATTAACTTGCTATTCTAAGCTTGTCTGTCGATGAGGGTAGCATTGCTAAAGGTTGTAAAGGCAAATAATCTATCGATTATTAAAGAAAAAGGAAAAAAATGGGCAATTCAAATTGAAAATATTATCTTTCATCCTTGTTTTTCCTTATATAAAATTTGTTATCGTAAAATCGTATAGAAATTTGAAATAAATTCAATAACCACATCTACATTATTATAATCACAAATTTATTCATAAAATTTTATTAATTTATAATACTTTAAAACTTGGAAAACTTTTCATTAAAAAAATAAGTTGAAATATTCGAAAGCCAAATAACTTTTAAAAAATGTCGACAGAAATGTTTATACCCTTAGTAATAGTAGAAGTAGCGATAGTAACAACAGTAGTAATATTAGTAGTTACTAAATGCACCGCGATTAAGAGACATTTATTGCTCTTCCCAAAAGACCTGTTATGTTGTAAAATTCATTCCTCCTGTAAGAGCCATAATATTATTCAAGCTAATCACGGTTTTTTCGATAGAAAAAGTAGTACACATATAGTGTACAGAACGTTTTGCTATGGGCCTACATTGGCTACAGCCCATTCTATCTAATCTATCAACTTCATCGGAGCCTTCAATACTCCTATGAACTAGGGCCTACTTTAATATTTCTTCGTTTCTTACTAAAGGGCACTAAAAGCTCATGGGAATACACGTCTTAAAGTGTAAGATTAGGACCTGCTAAACCGTCACTGTAGCTTGACTGTCCTATTTCAGAAATAGGAGCCTTTTTTAAACTTTTTTTAATTTACAGAAAAACATTGACATCGATAGTTAGAGTTTCGGCTTGAAAAGGTGTAAATATCTTACCTTGCAATGAAGCTTTGACTGTTGACTGCTATTAATATTAAGGGAGTTTTAAATGTTGGACTTGCCGATATCATAAATTTGAATAGTGGTGTAGATAAGCGTGTGATCAAAGGGCTAATAATATTTTAGTAGTAAATTGGTTGAAACATCTAAGCCTGTGGGCACATTGAAAAAAATTCAAGCGATTCAAGGATGAATATTTAAGTATTTAAAACAGTATTGAGTGAATAAATATCTAAATCGGGAACACTTTATGTATAGTAAGATGATCAAAAAGTGGGGAAAGTATTTTTATCATCCTAAATAATAATTAATTTAGATGTACATTAGTTTTAATTATGAAAAACAATTATAATGGATACTATTGAAAATTTTCAATATTTATCTAGTTTAATGGACGACAAAAGTTTTTGAAAATATATTTTAAAAAACAAATAAAATTATTTCATTTAAAATCATATATATATATATATATATTTGGATTCGTTTTGAAAATTTTTATTCAAATATTAACAATTATAAGATGGTTTTCTATATGCTTAATCTAAATTGTTCTAATTCAAACAAACTATTCTCCAATTTATAAAATTACAATAAAATTTGATTTAATTTTTATTTAACCAAAAGAAAGTCTTCAAGAGAAAATATGCAAGTCCTAAGCAATATATCATTTTGTCACGTTGTTGACGATGAGAATTTTCCATTTCAATATTTAATACACGTCTATTTAATTTAGCAAGCTGCTTACGTAAATGTAAAATTTCTTCGTCTGGTGGTAAATCATAAATTGATTGTGTATCATCTCTTGTTCGATTAAGTAAGAAACTATCATTATAATTGTTGGATTTTTGATTTGTTTTAACCAACATATGATTATCAGTTTCTTGTTTAATTAATTTTTCATCAATATTATTAGTAGTTGTTTTTTTATTAAAATTTAAATAATCTTCAGGTGATAATT
Organism: Acrocera orbiculus; assembly: GCA_947359355.1. NCBI lineage: Eukaryota > Metazoa > Arthropoda > Insecta > Diptera > Acroceridae > Acrocera > Acrocera orbiculus. The sequence goes on from OX375758.1 coordinate 9,772,260, forward strand.
CCGGTTCATCTGTCGCTGAAGGAAAATGATGTTCATTTAATGTTAAAATTCTTGGTGGGGTAGCAACTCTAACTAAACCAGGATCATTTGGTAAAATTGAATTTTCAAGTATTATTTCTCGTGGTGCTGAACGTGTACCAAGATGTTGATTTTGTCCAATCACTAAAATTCTATCTGGTACATTCATATCAATTTTATCACGATAATTCCATGAATTCATCATTCCATTTTGATTTGATAATAAATGATCATCATCTGAGTATTCTCCAGTTGCTTTTATTCGTTTTGGTACACGCATTTTGTCATTAATATCTTGGGTAAAATTAGCTTGTATAAAAATTGGATCATCTTCATAACCATTAAAACGTGTTGGACTTTGTGGTGAAGTCATTATACAATTTATATTTTAATATATGGTTTTTTCTTTTTTAAAAAAAAAAAAAAATACAATTCACAAAATTCTTTTCAACTTATAATGTCTTAGTCGATTGACATTATACCACTTTATATATCCCAGTGACAATGTGTTACCCGATTGAAATAACGATTTGACTTTGAATAATGACTGAAGAGGCAAATTCACCCAAAAATGATTGATCCTGCGGCCTAAATCCATTTTTTATTTAAATTTTCTTATAAGTCTGACTAAAATTTTCATTCAAATAAACTTTGGTTTATAACCGCGTATCAGTTAAAAATATATTGGTTATTTAGTGCTTTCGACTAGGGATGTTGCGGATGCACACTTTTTGAAATCCGCGGATGCAGATGCGGATGCGGATTAGGTGCCAACTTTTTCAAAGAGATAATGTATAATATGTTTAGTTATAAAAGTAGATAAAACTGCATTAGAGCTTGGGTCCGACCAAATGTCAGTAGTAAAAGCAATATAATCAAATCCTTTGATCGATTTGTTAACTTTTTAGCCACTTTTTCATAAAGTTCATTACAAACGTAATCAGTATAAGAGCTTCGATCCTTCAAATAATCTTTTGGCGATATTTCTTGCATCAGTCTACGAAATCCTATTCCTTCAACAAAATTAAAAGGTAAATTTTGAACCGCGATCATTTCTCCGATTAGTTTGTCAATTTTTTTTTGAATGAGGACTGTTATTATCCCAATTTTTTTCTTTTTGGAACAATTCATCCAAGGAAAGTTGTTTTTTTGCTTCTTGCAGTGGAGTGGTGACTTTATCCGAAAAAGATTCATAAAAGAAAAACAACAAACTTAATAAAATTTTACCATTGACTGTAAGTAAGTCAGTGCAACAATTAACTAATAGTAGTAGCGAGCAATAAATGTAAAAACAAATTTATGAAGCCAACAAGACTTGTGAATTGTTGGTGTGAAACTTACCTGGCTTATCTTACTTTTCGTGTAATTGCTTTTCATTATCTTTATAAGAAAATAGACTAAATCCATCCGGGTGCACCGATTTGAGATGATTTTTTAAGGATGTGGTGCTTCGGCCCTTGCGAGAGTAAGTTTTACGGCATATTTTACACTTAGCTTTATCCCTATCATGCTCATCTGCTTTAAAATAAGCCCAAATTGCACTTTGCGCTGGTGGTGGCATATTTACTATTAATTAACTGCAAAATAATCTAACAATAGTGTCACATAAAATCACTCATAGCGCGCTTAAAGCTATAATGCTAAGAGTCTAATCTAACCATAAGTAAACTACCCTTTACACACCTATATAAACTCTTGTCGCCTAATAGTGCGTTTCCACCGCACGATTACTGACTTTTACTGACAATTTTACTTCACTTAATTTCAAACGACTAACAAAAATAAGAGCAATAAAACTACATCAACGAAATAGAAATACGAAAGCGAGGGGGTTCACTTCAAGTGAGTAGATACAGTTTGCAAAATTGTAGTCTGTCTGTACGTTTATTTGTGTACACACCAGATCCACAGTAAAAAAAATTGTTATAAAAAATCATGAATTATTCTTTATGTTTTTTTGTTGCGACTTTCGCACATTCGCATCCGCGCAAATTCCGCATTGATTTTTTGCGGATGCGGATGCCAAAACTAATGCGAAAGTTCCGCGAATGCGGATGCAGATGTGCATATCCACAACATCCCTACTTTCGACAGCGATTTTATCCAAGTTTTTGAGGCAAGTTTACACTCAGAAGTATATTGACTGCAACAAAATTTTGTTTGACAAAAAATGAATCATTGGTTAAAGTTCATTGGTGGCTTTCGACCAAATACGGGAAATATATATATATTTAATACATATATAATATACGGGGGAACAAACACTTCAGATAAGATTAAATCAAAATATCTGACAGTGACATATTTATTTTTTAAATTACCTAGTGTCCAGAGGTTAAAGGTAAAATTAAGTTTAAGTAATTTTAATTTATCCTCATTAACTTTTTTAAAATTTATACTTAAACTTTTTTACCAAGTTTTAATTGTAATTCTTTGTGTTGAACAAAGTTTTTATTCAAAAAGTTCAATTTCGTGCTTAATAAATTGATTTATAAATGACATTATTAATATTAAATCGATTTGATTTATTACTACTATATCACTTGTGGTTTACTATTTTAAAGAAAAGAAAAAAATTTTTAGAAAGTATTCTATTTAAGGAAAAGTATAATTGTAAAAATTAAATGTCATCATCATAAATAAATTGCACGAATATAATTTCTTAAAATTATCAAATTATATATTAAAATTGAACGTTAATATTTTTGAATAGTTTATGGGCTCTTAATTGAATGTTATTTAATAATGATACGGGTTAATAAAAATTCTTGGTAATTTAATTGTTTTTGAAAAAAATTCTTTTTTTTGTAATTCTATATCCATTGTTGTATGTGATAAAAAATATTAGTCATATTTTTACTTGTTGAATCTATTTAAAATTTGATATTAATTTAATTTGAGATTCTAGAAGAGAATTGCCATTTCTTCGAGCTGCGCAAAATTTAAATATAATCTTGTTTTATTTAATTTTAATGGGTGCGATACATTATTAACGGTTTCCTAATTTTATGAAAAATTAATCTAAAAGAATTGTAATTTTTTTGTCTTTAATTTGGAAAGAAAAGTGTTTGGATTAGACAGGAACGATTTATATTATTCTTAAATATTAACACTAAAAAAATTTTTTTTTGTCGCCCATCCCAGTTGCCTTGACATAATTTCCAAATTTATTCATCTATTGATAATTTTGCGCGCGAAAATTTGGTAAAAACATGTTAAATTTCCAGTCTTTTGCATTAAATTTTGTGTAAGTATATTTCTTTAAAGGCGGTTAAGTAAATTTTAAAAATTCCATTAAAAATTAAATTTTATTAGATGTTTTAATGATGTAAAATATTTAATTTTTCATTGTTTTAAAATTCATTTATTTTACATAGCTAATTGAAATTAATTGAAAACAATCAATTTATTAATATCCAATCCGCAAATCATATATTATTGAATAATGCAGTCGTAAATTTGTGTTTCAATAGCTTGTAATTCTTATTCATTGCCAGTTCTTAAAATATCGTGCCTCTAGAGTACATTAAACAGAAGATATTCCAGCTAAATTAAGTTTTATTAAACCAGAAATTTAGCGTAAATTGTGATTAAAATTTTTTAATCGTTTTATGTATATAAATTATAAAGTGGCCAAGTTTTCTTACTTAATAAATAATACAATTCAATTGTGTTTTTTTCATATAATATGTATAAACTTCGTTTAGAGCATTCATTACGATTTTTACTCCTTAAAATATAATTAATTTTACATAATTAATGTTGATTTTATTATTTTTAGTGATTCTATCAGCTCTAATTTAAATCTTTGGAAATTAAAATTAAATGAAATATGAAAAATTAAAAAGATTCAAAAAAAACCTTCAGAACTGAAAGGATTGCAAAAAACTATGAATAAATAATGAAGCCAAAAATGATATAATTGATTAACAAAAATGTATTTAACTCGTAAAAGGAAGTTAATAAAAAGGTGATTAAAAAGTATGATTCTATAAAACATTAAAACAAAACAAAAAACAAAAAAACAGAAATATCAGTATTAACTTTTGTGCTATAAAATTTGCTCATAAAATATTCAACCAGTATAGAAAAAGCTTGTGATAATATTTAAAGTTGAATAGAAGCTAAAAAAGAAAAACAACTTGTGATTATACATTTTTTAATTTTAATATAAAATATTTTATTTATTATTATTTTTAATTATTTGTTTAGCAAATTAATCAAATATATTAGTTTAAATTTAAAAAGAAATTAACTAAATTATCAGATATCATTTTATATACATATTTAAAAAGATAGAAAAAAAAAATGTATGAAGCCCATCGTTTTGTAAACAACTTATTCCGCATCACAATTATTCCTGGATTTTTAATAGTCTTATGGCTGTCTGGGTTGTAAGTACTAAAAGTATTCACAAAAAATTAAAATAAATAAAAACAATTTCTTTATTGTTTTTATATTCAAAAAAAAAAAAAAACTACAAAATATTTTCTATTTGTAAAATAAATTTATTTGATTAATCAATCTATCACAAATTTATTGTAGTAATGTTTGTTTGTTGCATGTTTTATTGTAATTAAATATGTATATATAAATATATTATTATATTCATATATCTTTGACTAAAGGATTTTATATTATTTAAATCATATTTTTGTTTAATAAGAAATGTAAAAGTCATTATTAATTAATTGGCGTCTAGATTAGCATAATGGACAACGTTTTTATAGGAATTTTTCAGATGCGTTTATACTCACAATCAATAATATATTGACTGCAATAAATTCCATTACACAAGCTTTTTAGAAAAATATAATATTATATTTATCATACATAGTTATTAATGACAAATCAATTTAATATAATAAATTTAGTTAGAAAACTATAAATTATATATTTCTAATCAAATTGACTGCAGTCAATTGAGTATAATCGCGTCTTAAGAGCTTTGTTTATTTCGCTAATCTTAGACACAGCTTTACTTTTCTTAATAACAATTTATTTTTAAGTAGTGACTATTTAAAATTTTCATAAACTCAAATCAATATTTAAATGCATGCCATGTAAAAATAAAACTTGTTTTTTTCAAATAAAATTCTCAAATTTCATGAAACTTTCAATAGTAATTATTTTATTAAATATTTAAAAAAATAAATTAATTATGAATTTCTGATATTTAAAATGGGAAAATTACTTCTTATTTCCCTTTTTATGTTTTATTGTTATTTCAGTATATTATTTTTGTTACCGGATTTATTTATGGATCAGTTTTTATTAATTTATTCCTCTTAATGGCATTGTTGTCTTAATACTAGGACTTACTTGTAAGTATCGTTTTTATACAGATACAACAAAAAAAAACCAAAATCGTTTGATGTATCAAAGTGAAATCCGTCTTTCCTTTTTATAACTGTAGTCAATATTTTAACGTTTTTTTAAACGCTCATGTGGAAATTTTTATTTTCGAATTCAAAATACTCGTCAGCTTTGACGATCACTTCTTCATCTGAAGCGAATTTCTTTTCGTAAATCATTATTTTAAGATCTCCAAGCAATCAGCTCCAAGCCCAATGGGTTTTTTTAAGCAAAAGCACTCTATTTTCTGTACATATTGCTGAAGTGTACTAATAATACAATGTTTTCAAAACATCTCAAAATTAGAAGCTATTTTATTATTTTACTTTTGATTGCTTCGAACTAATTTTACCACCTGTTCTTCTTCACCCAGCTGCCTGCGGGCTTTGACCATAGAATGTGGAGGCAGATCCGTTTTATATCTTTTGCCGTATACTAATGAAAAAGCTTCCTTTATTTAATTGAAACATCTTCAAAATCTTCCTTAAAATCATCAACATTTTGGTTAAATGAAGTCCAACGTGAAACTCACTTTAAGAATAGCTTTTTCAGGTTTGAACTTTTTATGCAAAACATTAAATGCACTACATTTTAGTATTTTCAATCAGTCAGTTTTCTGTTTACTTTACTATAGGTATTATTTATTTTGAGGGCTTCTTTTGATATTTTCTAATGAAAAATCTTATTTGGATGACAAGAGATTAGACGGCTATGTTTTAAGTCACAAAACTAGTGTTCGATGATTGTTTTCGATGGAGAAGAGTGCAGACAACATTTATAAAAAAAAAATTTTGACTTGAACGTTATTTTTTACCATAGGGATTTAATAATATTTTCTCTAGTTGTTGTTTGCATTCATCTTTCAATCAATTGTAATATTAACAAATTATTTTGAATAAAAGGAAATCTAAAAAAAATTTTTACAGAATTATATTGAATGCTTTTTCTTTTAGAAATTATTTTTAAAGCTTTATTAATATGCAAATATAATTAATTGCTTGCTATATAAATTAAAAATTCACTTGAATTTGGCAATAAAAGATCACAGTTTTTTTTTTGTTTGTTTTAAAAGTAAATCAACTTTTTTTTTAGAATAACATTTGGCTTTCTCAAGCTAGCCTTAGGATTGAGTATAGTTATTTTTATACTACTCCCAATCATTTTCAAGTATTCAGTAACTTTACAACGTGGTATACTCTTTTTAACATTTGGTAATATTTAATAAAATTAAAAGAAATTATTATAAATTTTAATTTATATTTTTAGTTGCTTATCCAAGAAATCTTGATTATAAAAATCCATCAAGTATTGGTCTTTATGCTACAAGAAATTTCTATGTAAAATTTAAAGATTCTGATAATGAGGATGCTGAAAATATACATTTGGGTGTATGGCATATTCTTCCTAACTATTTAGCCAAACGTTTTTCAAAAGAACTGAATTTAAATGATGTAAGTATAATAAATTATTTTATTTGATTTTTTTCATTATTTTTTTATTATAATCAGACCTAAGCCTTGCACAAGAATTTAAAAAAAAAAATGTGATCTAGACTACAACTAGCAAGTGGGTAGATATTCAAAGAAAATACATAGACTTACGTTTATTATTTAACTGACAATAGAAGTTCTAGATAAAAATTTATAAACAAAAAATTTTAGATGATTTCGATAGTTCTAATTGTAAGTTTGAACTTGCTTGATACGATTTTTCTTCTTCAATGGTTCGTCTTTGAGATTTCTTACGATACGCTTTTAAAACAGAGTTTCCCAAGAAATTTTTATAGTTAAATAAATCCTGGAACTTTAACAGCTGTAAGAAATTAAGAATTTGAACTTCGAAATTGATTAGTTGGGGTGGGCGAAGGAGAGGGCAACTTTTTCAAAATATTATGTCAAAATATCAAAGTGATCGGTTCAAAACAGTCGTAATTATTAATCTTTTAGGTTTCCCCATCTCTTGTCCATTTTTCAAGGTCTAAAACTTTGAGAACATTTTCTTCAAAACAACGTTTTAAAAATCCGTTATCATCGGTATTCAAGAACTGTTTTGCCAATTGATTTAAATTTTTTCATTTTTATACATGAAATATCACCTCCCAACGTTGCTTTTTTTTGTAATACCATTTAGAGGGGGTTAAAAATGACAAAATGAGGATTTTTTCGTTAAAAATCCGTACTTTGACTTCAAATTACCTAAAAAAGTACCACTAGGAAGACGAAAAACTTATTTTTTGACTAAATAAATTTGGTTTTTTGATTTCCGACAATTCTAGGCTAAGATATGGTAATTACCGTAAATTTACTTTACTGAAAGAAGACTTTAGCAATATCATTGTCATTGGCTTATTTCTAAATATTTTTATACAAAAATTTTTCAGAATGTAGTTGAAAACTTATTCAATAATTTGCAAAATATTTCAATATATTAACTTTAACCGTATCTGGGAAAATAATTCATAAAGAAGTGTGTTTTTAAGTGTTTAAGTGCTTCGTGGTTATTGAGTTAAGGGTATTGAGAGTTCAAATCTGGAGAAAAATAAAAATTCTCTTTGTAATTTACATAAAAGAAACATAAAAGAATTTTTGAAATTCTTGATTTTCGGTTAATAGGAAAGTATTTGAATTTAGATGTCTGATTTTTGACAAAAAAGGGACAGTTATTTGTTTATGAAAAATATTTAAATTATTTTATTGAAAATTTCGTACGTTTTGAAATATTGTTTTAAAGATGTAGTTGAAATTTTAAATAATAAATATTGCAAATTGCATTTTGAGAAAAATACGTTTTAAATTTTGGGAGAAGTTAAACATTAAAAGATGAGAAATAAGGCTGTTTAAAATTGTAAGGCTCATGAAGCTACTCTTTCAATTTGCAATACTATTCCCATCTCATTTTTTTTCCTTTGACGATTTTGAGAGCAGGGAATTTTTATTTTGTCTGCTGTATGCTTCTTCGTGTATTTAAAATGTTTTCTAAAGCAAAACTGGACACAAGTTTGCAGCTCTAGATAGTTATATAAAACTAAATCCATTGCTACATTAAAAAATTCTTTCTCTTAAGTAGAATTTTGTACAAAGTTACAAACTATGAAACTATTTTTATAACTTCTATAAACAAATTTATCATTAAAATTAAAAGTTTCATTAGAAATTTTCAATTTTTTTTAAAAAAAGTTTTAAATCCTACTGAGTCACCTTTAATTTCAAATCTGTTTAGCGGTCGTTTTTATGATTTTAACCTTAACCATATTGAATATATTTTTTTTGTATTTTTTGTGCTGGACTACAAAAAAAAACGGTTTAAAATCAAATTCATATACAGAAATGTCAATTAATTCAGTTTTAAGTGAGTGTTCTATGTGAGAGTAATTTGATTATGATTGCACATGTATAAAGACATGATTAATAAGGTCCGACCGAGAACTCGGTCTCGGTCTACTCTCGGCCGAAATCCAGGCCGAGATCTCGGTTCTCATTCTCGGCTTAAATTTGCCGAGATTCTCGGCCTTAGTCGAGACTGCACACATGCCAGTCTATCAGTAAGCTATCATAAGCCAGCAAAGTTTTATCAGCTCCACTGACTAGCCTTGCGAATTTTTAGTAGAGCTGGGCAGCTATATGATGAGAGGCGGCACAGCTTAAAAGGCGAAAATCCAGAAAAATTACCGTTTTTGTGTCATAATATTAGCTTATTGAATTTTGAATATTAAAAATGTCCATATACTCATAACAAAAAATATAACAATTTATTGCATTTTTTGCACTTTTAACTATCTTACCCATTTTAGCTGCTATGTTTTTAGTCTCGTTCTCGTTCTCGGTCTCGGCCGAGAATATATTTTTTCTCGTTCTCGGTCTCGGTCTCGGCCGAGAATAAAAAATCATTCTCGGTCGGACCTTAATGATTAATAACACTCCATTTTGGAAACTTTACTAAAGTAATTTCAATATTGGAACACTAAGATGTTAAATATGTCAGAAGTTTCATTGGAGTACTGCTTCGCTATATTCGATGTGTTATACCGCTTCCGTTTTTTTTTTCTAAATAAAAATTTGTAATAAATGATATTAAATCTTGTTTTTCTTTTAGTCAATCCAAGCAGATATACAAAATGAAACTGATATTGAAGAAGATCAATTGGATCGTATTGAAAATATAATTAAAACAGAATATCCAATTGTAACGAAAGATAATGAAAAATCATTTTATGAACGAATGCTTCGTATAAAATGTCCAATAATTCTCTATTTACATGGTAATACAGCATCACGTGGAGCTGATCATCGTGTTCAATTATATAAAGTATTAAGAAAATTAAATTATCATGTTATAACATTTGATTATCGTGGCTATGGTGATAGCCACCGTATACAACCAACTGAAGAAGGATTAGTTAAAGATGGTTTAGCTGTTTATAAATATATTCGAAATTTAACAGATAGCCCAATTTTTCTTTGGGGCCATTCTTTGGGGACTGGAGTATCAACTGAATTAGTCTCACAAATAGGTATAACAAGTATTATGGAACCAAAAGGTGTAATTTTGGAAAGTCCTTTTACAAATATAAAAGATGAAGTTAAATATCATCCTTTTGCTAAGGTAAATTATTTTTTTAAAAAAATATTTATATTGTATTAATTATTTTTGTAATTTTATCATCGCAGCTATAATAATTAAGGATCTTTTTTTTTTTTCTAGAAATTTCCTAAAATTTTTGTTTGGAACAATTAAAATAAATCTGGAAATTCATTAAATTTTAATTACCTTTAGTTTAGGTTGAAATTATAGTTTTTCAAAATTGTTTAACATGTTGAGGACGGCATGTACCAACTGTGGCTTACATCGGCTATACTTTTGTTAAATGAAAAAAACTTTGCGGTTAAAAATAATTTTTTTTATTTAAAATCAACTTTTAGCTTTTTACTAAACAACATTTTGTAGAAGGCGCCGCCTAAAAAAGCAAATTACGATTTGCACTGCCGCCGGTTGAAGCGAAATAGAAAAAAATTGGTGCCGTCCTCAAAGTTGTTAAACTTTGAAATAAAACTAATAATTATGATTTGTTTTGGTTTTTTTTTGGAATAAATTTTTTTCAATATATTTTGATTTCTTATATTTTTCAGCCATTTCGTAGCCTACCATGGTTTGATTATACTATAGTAGAACCAATGTATGCAAATTCATTAAGATTTGAATCAGATCGTTATATTTATGAATTTCCACAACCAGTTATGATATTACATGCTGAAGATGATCTTGTTATACCATTTAAATTGGGCTATAAACTATTTAGGATTGCATTAGATTATCGAAAAAGATCATGGGGTCCAGTTGAATTTCATCGTTTTAATGGTAATTTAGGTTATGGTCATAAATATATATTTCGTGATCCTAATTTACCAAATATTATTAAAAATTTTATAGAAAATTATAAAAATGAAAAATATTTAAATTAATTATATTTATGCTATAATATATAAAAAAAATAAAAACCAAATTATTTTTGTGATTATATATATATATATATTTCATAGTAAGAATTTATGAAATTTAGAGAAAAAAAAAGAAAAACTAAAAAAAAAAAAAGCTGTATTCTATTAAATGTAATCTCCCCCATATGTGATAAGTAATTATGAAAAAAACTAGTTTTTTTGTAAATAGTGAATAACTTGCAAAACGAAAAAATCCACCGTTATATAATGATTTTGTAAATTTTACTAATTTTTTAAATACATAAAACAATTAGTTATACTTTTGATAAACACCAAATTATACAATCAAAATAGAAAAAGAAATATTATTAATCAGTAATTAACTTTCAATTAGCGTTTTTTAAATATGTATTTTTTTAATGTAAATATCACATAGAAGACATCTTAAAAAGAATTTTTTTCTTTCACTACATTGAAAACTAATTAACATAAAGATTATTGGACCTGTCATTGTGAAAATTTTTAAGAAAAAGATTAATTTTTTAATAATATTTGCATTTATTGAAATTTTAATATAAAGTATAAAGAAATATTTTAAAAAAAAGTATAATTTCGTAGATATTCACTAGAAACCGTTTAAAATTCATACGGGAAAACTCTTTCTTAATGAAAAGTTATTATTAATATGAAACTTTTGAAATTTATCATATTATAATAATAGCAGTAATTCTGACTTCTCAATAGGGAAAAATCTAACCTAAAAATAGGTTCATCTTAATAACAATTTCTAAAAGTAAAATGTTTCCTTTTTACCTACAAATCAGGTCGTTACAAACAAAAAGATGCGCTTTAACCTATAATCATTTTATAAACGGTTTCTATACATACATAAATATCCATCTTTGTTCATATATTTGTGAGTGTGAATATGTTATCAATGATAAAATGATATTTCAATAATCTCAAAATATTTATGTAATTTCCCTTATGAATATTTAAATTTACTTAGAAAATAATTAAAAATTTTGAAATTGTTTTAATTAGTTAAAGATATGTTAGAAAATTAAAACGGTTGGATGAAATTTTTTAGTTTTTGCTTTATTAAATAATATGTTTCCTGTTAAAAGTAGTTTGAAATTAAATATTTAAGAATTCGTGATTTTTATTTTTATATTATACCTTAAAAAAAATTTGCTCCTGTTTATAAATAGGGCTTTCCAGTACTGTTAAAAACTATAATAAAATACTTTCAGTCTGTAAGCATACACTTGTGAGACACAATTGTTTCACATTTAAGAAGTGATTCACAATAATTAAACTTACCACATTTGAAATTAATTTTAGACTCACTGTGAACTGTTTGTAACATTTGAAAAGTTTTAAAATTTCATCTTGTCGGTCAGGACCTAATTCCATACTTACTAATATAGTTTTTTTGTGACAAAAAAACCCATAAAAAGAGTTACATTATGAAACTAAAATTTTTAAAAAAATTATTGACAGCTAAGGTGTGAATTTGGTCAAGTTTTTCCGGTTTTTCATATGCAGGATTTCAGTTTTAATAGGAAATTTGCTTCAATTTTAAAATGAAAACGAGCCAAATATCAAAACTTTGAGTTTTCAAGCTAAATAAATCAATATACCAAAATAATATCGGTAAAATCATGTGGAAACATGAAATAAGTGAAAAAATAAATAAATAATAGTACTTACAATTAGAGTAAATATTGAATAAGTCAAGTTTAAAAAAAGAGGACAAATGCATTCGAGAAATCTTAAAACTTTAGTCTTACCGAAAAACTCGCTACTCGCTTGAAATTGAAGTAATTTTAATGGTTCTTTTTTTAGCAAATATATAATATTTATCTAAACTAAAAAATAATTTTTTGGTGCAATAGACAAATACAAAAGAAAAATATGGAACTCATATTTTAAAACCTACTCTGAAAGGTATTAAAATCATACACAAGAAAAGTTACTCAAAAGAGGTAACTCTTTGTTTATAGGGCGTTTACACCGGCATCGAAATCATGATATCGAAATCACAATTGCATTTTTATGTGAAATTTGCAGGCACAACTATCTTCACAATATGATTTCGATATCACTTTGCGGAGGTGATATATGTATCATATTTATTCCAATTTCAGCACATTTATTTTATAAACACAGCCCAAAATCTTTTCGAAATCAGCTGTTGTAGGTAGACATTTAACAATCCGCCATTAAGTGATACCAGAAATTCTGCTATCTGGAGTTTTTTTAAAAGGAAATATATAATTCATAAGAATTTCAATTCACCTTGTTCCACGAAATCACCAAGTTTGATGATTTCGATGCCGGTGTAAACGCCCTATTAGACCGAAGCTTATAATTTAATTGTAAATTAATTTTAATAAATTATCTTGAAAACAAAATTTCTACGTATATAGCTCAAGCATATATATGATAAGTTCTGTACTGACAAAGGATGGTGACAAACGAGTTGTCATGACATGCAGCTGACTGCAAACTCACTGCTCTTTATACGTCTCGTCCTTAACTTCGAAAAGTTGTGCATGTCATGAAGACTCGTGTGTCACTTCGCAAACAAGACGATTTCCATATACTTGGTGTCTACATTAGCGATTTGGACAGCGATTTATAGGCGATATGAGGCGCGGTTACACTCAGAAGTTAATTGACTGCAATCATTAAATTCCCAGTAGGAAATTAGGAGAGCAATCTTGAGCTGGAGTATACAATCTATGTAACCAGCATGCCTCCAAAGTCAGGCAACGAGGAGTAAATTGAAGCTTTTACTCATTTATATATGGGCTCTTTTAAATGGTGTGTATCAAAGTATATCGGTGAATATACTACGTTTGGTAGTGTTTGTTTAAAAGCATAATTTTTGACATTTCGGAAAGTATAGGCATGTGATGTGTAACAAAATAAAAATTAAATATATATAATTAAATAAATATATTAAATATATCTATTTTTGCTTAATTTAATATAACATAATAATTGTTAATATATGATTTATGTAATTTTTGATAAAAATATAGTTAAATAACTTGTGATTTTATATAGGTTAAGTCTTGCATTAAATTTAAGTTTTTACTATAACTAAACTGTTCAATTGTATTACTAGTGAAGAATAAATAAAATATTTAGTTAAATAACTTTGTTTAATTTATTCCATTTTAAATTATTTTATTAATTCTATATTTATTTTCAGATTTACCCTTTGGTGAAAGAAGGATGGACATATAACAGATGATCATATAGCATATGCTTTTTCATCACTATATGTGTTATATGTCCGTCTTTCTTTTACTATAATATTTCAAAGAGCTTTTAAATTAAAAAGCTTAATTATTCCCCTACAAAAATTCTACGCACACATATGCATCGTTAAGTTTGCATGTGTATTATTACTCCAAAAAGTAGACATGTGTTCTAGAAATGTATATGAAGTGTCATAGGGAAAGGCAAGTAATCCCAGACTCAATGCATACATAGCAAAACTACTCCTGCTATACTCGCATTTCCTACTGGGTTACAAGTCTTTCGGAAAGTATAATTTGTGCCTTTCAACTAATTTTATTGCATTTATAATGCATTAATATTTTCGGCAAGTCAAATTATAATAATAAAACTAATTAGAAAGCATAAATTATATATTTTCAATCAAAATGTCAAACGCAGAAAAAGTATTGAGTATAACCATCCCTCAGATCGCCTATAATAAATCGCTGTATAAATCGGTAATCTAGACACAGCCATATGCGTGGTTAAACTCAATTATTAAGTGCAATAATTAGGATAGCTAAATAGCAGAATCATCTCTTATATTTCACTATAAAAATCGGTACTATATATGTCAACCACGCCGCGTGCATTGCGTTAAGCAACCACGCTCTGGTTTTGTGCACAACTATACAACTACACAACTATATTGTTTTTAATAATGCTGTCTGTTTCATTTATTGTAACATATCTCTATGAAAAAATATGACAGATTATGATCATTTGACGTAAAAATGGCTTACAAAATTCAGCAATAATAGCTGAGCTAATATCACTGGGTGGTGATACACGAGTTGTCATGACATGCATAACTTTTCGAAGTTACGGGCGAGACGTATAAAGAACAGTGATGTTTGCAGGGAGCTCTTTATACGTCCAGTCTGTAATTTCGAAAAGTTATGCATGTCATGACAGCTCGTGTATCACCACCCACTGATCTTTATACGTCTCGCCCGTAACTTCGAAAAGCTGTGCATGTCATGATGACTCGTGTGTCACCCCCCATTAAAAACAACTGTGAAACACTTCCAGCTCTTAAGAAAAACTTAAGTCTTTTAAGAAACTCAGCTGAGCAAAAAGTTAAGTACGAACTGTGAAACCGGGCGTTAATGCCTTAAATTAACTTAATTAAGCTACTATCCATTAGACAATTATTTTATTTTAACTAAACACTTGGAATACCAAAAAATAATTATATTTCTAATTTGATTTAAGTTTATTACTTTGTGTCTACATTCTCTACATTAGCGATTTGGACAGCAGATTTATAGGCGGTCTAGACTAAACATAAGAATAAGTGATTACTTATATAAGTAATAAGCCTTGAAAAAGAAACAATATCAAATAAGTTAAAAGAATAAAATCGTAAATTTTCATTTAATAACTTTAAAAATACCCGCAATTTCATTCGAAAATTTATATAAAAATATAATTGGGTTGGTTATTCCAGTAAATAATGGAAAAAATAAGAGCATGGTTACCTTAAAATTTAAGAGAAAATTACGCAAAACTGTTGTTTTTTTTCTTATACATTTCAACGAATTTGACAGCACTATACAAATGCATATATATATTATATTATATATTTATACACACAAACAAATAAATATAACTTTCCAGCTTTTTTATGGATTTCAAAATGCATGCATTTAAAGAGATACAAATATGGCTGACACTGTCGATGGTTATGTGTCGCGATGGTGATTTGTGATAAAATGTTTTTTATTTTAGATTTTTTAAAAAAGTGAATATATGAAATGAATATAATTTAAAATAATTAAAATATTTATATATTTATAATAAATTATATATAAATTAATATTAAAGTGCCAGTGTATTTGTGAAAATAACTAAAAAAACAACGAATTATATTATATAGAAAGGGATTTGTGAAGAAAAAATACAACAAAAATTTGTTTTATTGTTTTTACTAAATGTTTTTTGTATAAGAAAAGTGCTTGTTTTTTGTTTTTTTTTCTAGTACTAATGAAATATTTAATATTAATAAAGTTCAGAATTAATTAATGCGGATATTCTTAAATATTCTAAACTATGCGAAACATAATGTGGTAAGTAGTAAATTATATATTTAACAAAAAATCAAAAAAAAATTCATTTATTTTTGTTGTTGCTAAAAATTAAAGCCTAGAACTATGGCTTAAAAGAGGAAAACCTTGTGCAAAAGTTTATTAACATTTTTTAATTCCTAGAAAATCAATTACAATTTTTTTTTGTTATTAATAATTTTAATTTTTGTTTGTTTTTTAAATGTTTTAAGCAAGTTTTGCATTATCATAAAATCTCTTAGCCAATTTTTTATGATACAAAAAAAACAAACAAAATAAATTAAAAAAATGAAACTATATTTACTAGAATTAATTATAGTTTCAAAAATATTTGTTAGTAAATTAATTACATATGCTAAACAAACAAAACAAAAAAAATGTAAACAAAGTACTTCAGTTGGATGCAAAAGGAAAAAACGAAAAAAATTACAGAGAAAAAAAAAACACATCTAATTTGTAGACTGCGCCCTTTTATTTTGTCCTAAAGTATGTCAAAATAAAAATAAAAATTTCTTTTCCTTATTAAGCCTATTTATAATATTGTTAAATTTATTAGATTTAAATATTTATATTTTTAATTTAATTAGTTTTTTTCCTTTTTCATTTTGTATTTTGTGTATGTGTTGTTTTTTTTTCCTCAAAATTATCCCTTCAGCTTTTTTTTTTTTTTTATTTCCTTATTGAAAACAGCTGGTGATAATAATTTCATTTATGAAAAAAAAAAAAATAAAAACAAAATTTTTCATAGTGGGGGAGTAAAATGCTAGCATTTATTTTAATTCCTTCAAAAACTAAAAAGCATATAACTATTTAACATGGTAAAATTTTGAAGTTTCATTGACGCCATATACACGTGCAAAATAGTTAAATGACCTGAAAAGTTATTGAACCTGGATCTTAAATAATAAAATGTTTACAATTGAGTTTTGAAAATTTTTGAAATAAACATTTTTCATAATAAAAATTCTAAGAAAAATAATATTTGTAAAAAATTTCATAAGAAAAACTATTGCAAAAGGTATTGAATAGGATATTAGTAAAATCTAATATTATTTCAAGGTTATGAAATTGTTTTCTTTTTTGTTTTTTATTTAGTATAGTTACTACTACATAAACATTTTGTATCCTTTTTAACATATCATGAAAAATTGGTTTATTTATATTTTTAAGTTATGTGTCCTTGATAAATTGATTTACCAGCAAGGATAATGCCGGTTATTTGTTTTAATAGTTGTTTTAAATGAAAATTATTCCGTGCTTAGTGAAAGTGTTTATGTATAATTAAAGAGTTCTTTTCAGTTATTATCTGATACAATACTAATAATTAAAAAAGACAAAAAAAAAAAAACGTAACTCGGTATAACTTGACATGTCTAAGCAATCATTGAAAATAATTACTCTACTCAGTGGCGTATGTAGTTTTTTATGATAGGAAAGGGGAAGGGGAGATCTGATTTTTTTTGTGTCAGCTATCCTAGATGTCTTTTTTTTTCATTAATTACTTCTAAAATATAACTATAGCCAAGGAGAGAGTAGAGTGATCAATTACAGAGCAAGATTAAATTACTCGTTTTTAAAACCCATGTGCTAATTGATGAGATTGGTTAATAAAATCCATGAAAGTGTGAGAATTTTTTGTTTTTAGATCGTTTGCTTTTGTTTTCAAATGTAGTATCCTGACATTTACCCAGTAGGGAAAGTAGCTCTGGTTAATCAATGAAAAAGAACTAATTTTCAGTCATAACACCTACTTTCTTGGGGAAAATATCAATAAATTTAGTTAACAAATGGCCGTAAAACTCGCCGTCATGACGACTTCCTGAATGAAAATATGACTGAAAAGTAGCTATGATGGCTACTTTTTGCATGCTGAAATAATGAAAGTGAACTTTTTAACATGATTTACGCATGAATTTATGCATGAGGAACTCACTGATGAGTAATTTCCCTACTGGGTGAAATTATTCAAAATGTTCTCGATTCAACACTTTAGGAGATTTGTAAGGAAAAAATTAGACATATTTGATTTAATTTACTACAGAGTGCCATTACCATTTATTTTATATCGAATGAGAAAACTGATTTGTTGATTTGAAAATTAGAGTGAATAGTCTCCTTTAACCATCACATATTTTCATACAATAGTGTTGAAAATATTTTGCACAAACTGTTTTAATCATTGCCAAACTTATACAATAGTTGAATACAGGTTTTATACGATACAATCATATCATATGATACAATATTATATCACATTATGTGATGATTATGGGGTTAATTAATGGGGAGTAGCACTTGTGACCGCCGGCAGCTGTCAATTTTCTAATAACACTGGTGAAAGGTATGTAGGTGAAATGATAGTTTCGAAACTCTGTCTTACCTTTCAACGCTCTTATCGTAAGACTGGCAGCTTCCAGCTGCGTGTGACACTACCATTAACAAAAATATCGTGTTGAGAGACTTTTTATCCTTTTCTGAGTATAAAATTCAGTTTTTATCGTACATCCTAGTACGTTATTAAAGAGAGCTCTACCATTTTTCACTTGGTGTATAGATTAGCGTTTTAGGCTACCTACAAAGTGCCGGCTTACAGCCGAGCTGACACCGAATCCCATTGCGATAGTCTAATCTTTGGTAGGCTTGCGCTTTGAACACGTTGAGCATATTCCTATTGATTTAACCATAACGACTTTGTTGGTATTGGAATCGGCGTTAGCTCGGCTGTAAGCCAACACTCTGCAGGCAGCCTTAGATAACAGTTTTATAGATAATTTTATAGGAATTTTGAAGCAAGTTAACACTCAGAATTATATTGACTGCAATAATTACCGCGCTTCAAAACTCCTATAAAATCTTCTATAAAACTGCTGTCAAAAACGATAATCACAGCCTCAAGGAGAAACTGCTTGCATCAAAGCTGATGTGGTCCTATTGATCAAGAGAGGATTCAGTGATCTTTCTTATTTACATAATTATACCTTTTTTCTCTATAGGCTTCTAAAACACTGTATTATAATATATGATAGAAGTGGCAAAAAAATGGTCATTAATGTTTCATACAAAATTTCTTTCGGTAATACAGTTTGCGTCTATGGTAGAAAGGAGTCTTACTAAGAGTAAAACTGCTCTGAAAGCTTTAGAAATTTCAAATTTTACATCTTAAATCTTATGGAATTGGTAAAAAGGTCTACAATGCTTGTCAGTAAGGAACGAGTTAATATTAATATTGGCATCTAACCATGAAGGTATTAAAGGCAAGAAGGAAAAAAATAGCTCTAGCAAACACCTAGCGTCCTATATTCTATGTAAATTACTGTTTTCACAAATTGTTTGTTAATTTATAAATTTGATGAAATTTCAATTATCAAAACTTTAATAAAAAATTTTCAAGATTATTATTTCAAGTAATACAAATTAAAAATAAACAAACAATCAACTGAATTCATTTTATTATGTTATTCTAAAATTACATTACAACAAAAATTTTTATTTAAATCTAATCAAAAGTTTTTTTTAGTTAACTATTTTTCCTAGAAACAGTTATAGCAATTACAAACTCATTATCAGTAGGTATTTGCCAAGAATTATTTATCATTTGGACAATTATGACAAAAAAAAAATCTTACATAAGACGACAAAGATTATATTAACCTAAAAGTAACTTTTTGTTGTTGTTGTTGTTGTTTTTTGTAATATATCAGATTAGACGATGCAGTCATCTATTTACTTTCACACCCGTCTTTGATATAAATTGTACTTGGTTAAAACCAAAATTATATTTGAAGAAAAAAACAAGAATAAAAGTTTTTTGTTTGACATTAACAAAAACGAGGAAAAAATAAAAATCTAAAACCTCAAGGTGGCCTCTGTGTTGATTATTCTACTGATGTAAAGAGAGTATAAAGAGTGGTTTCTTTATTATAGAACCGACAATGGCCGTTAGTACATATAATTTAAGTTTGTTTTTTTTTTTTCCTATATTCATTTTTTTCTTTATTTTATACGATATATATATATATATATATACATATATATAGTACATACTAGATATTAAAGGGAGTGATTCATTTTTGAGCTTGATCATCCGGCATAGTCATGTATTATATTGGCAGACAATGTAAAAAAGCCGAAGAGTCATTGCTGATCCCAATTTCCAATAAAACCGTAAAAGCAATTATAAATGCTTATAAAACTGACTAAACCAGTTTCTTAGTTTGGAATTAGATTACAATTGTTGAACGTTATTAAACATTTTGATTTTATGTTACTTTTTTTTTGTTTTTGATGCAATCATAAAACTTAAATATTTAATTTTCTCAAAAAGATCTTATTTTTATATAATTTAAGATTTATATTATTTAATTGAGTAGGTATATAGGAATAGGATGTATAAATAAAGTTTTACAAATTTAATGGATCCTTCTTCATGTTTATTTTATTTTGAGAAAAGAAAAATATTCAAAGTTTTATTTACTTATGCAGATATCAAGAATTTTATTACAAAATTAACCAGCCTAGAAATTTGGTTAGATATGACATTTTGAAAGAGTTTAAAATATAGAACAAAAGAAAATTGGTGAAATATTTCGTAGACTAATGGGACAAGATTTTTAAGCTAAGCAGCAGAAAAAGGGTGTATCAAAATCTGATTTTAACCCTTTCGCATTATAGTCTTTCTCCATTTAGGCTTGTATCGTGTATTAGCCTCCAATACAAAAACAAACTTTTCTCCATTTGGAAATAATCTGTATTAAGGTGGGCACCCACTTAGTGCGTATATCTCAGCGGGTAACTTTTCTGACGTTAAAATGACGTACAAATGAATTTCACACTGAAATATCCACATATAAAGGGGAACTTTACCTTTATACTGCGTTTTCACTCAACCTAGTTTTTAGTATTTAGTACTATTTGTTAGAATTTGTATGGGAGATCTCTAGTCTTTTTCTCAAAAGAACTAATCTAAATCTAGTTCTTTTGTTTAGTTCTTTGCTCAAGTCCTAGACAAACTCATGGCAGTACGGAGGGGAAAATTTGAGTAATTTTTTCGGATTCTCTCTTTCGGCAATAGTTTTGACCGTGAACAGATGTGGAAGTTAGATTAAGTTTGATTGTTAATATGACGAAAGGCATTTTTTACAACAACAAAGATAAGCAAAGTACTAAGTACTAATTTCAGTGAAAACACTTATTCTTTTATATGGAGAAATAAAAGTACTAAATACTTAAAACTAGATTCAGTGAAAACGCACTATTAGGAAAATTTGATCGAAATGTCAAGAAAAGTAAACATTGAATAATTGAATCTGTGAAAATACACAAAATAATTTCAATATACCCACACGTGAAAACAGTATTAAATTTACTTCTAAATATTATAATAAAAATAACCTCAAAAAAATATCAATTATTTTTAAATATACAAAATAATTTTAATAAACTTACAAAAACTTTACTTTTTGACACAATAAATAGGGGAATTTTTAATGTTGGACAACCTATCAATTCATAATAGATTTTTTTTTAAATACATCCTTTATTGGATATGACTAGTACAATCTTAACTAGTTAATTTATTACAAATCGTTGAAATGTACTTTATATAAAAGCAAATGGGTGTAGAGGTGTCCTGAACCAGTGCTCAGCTGCTATACTATTTTTATATTTCACGTTAATTCATGAGGCTTGACTCTTTTGAGTCTCCTGGTTTCATTGTAATGTCCAACAGTTGTATGGCTTTTACATTGCTATGCCCTAGCAATCGTTCTTCGTGTTTAACATCACATTCCTGAATCACTTGGTTGACCCATTTTATGTTTGAATCCTTGTGGATTTCATGATTGCTCACATATCTGTAAGCATTAGTTATCATGCGCAAAAATTTGTTTGATAATTGCTATAGAAATCAGTCTTTTATAGTAAAGGTTAAGTTGGGAATGATGTCCTATTAACCAGTACATTTGACGCTGTTTGAGTTTCATCTGTATTATTTTTTGTCTTACATGATGCTTCCAGTTCAATCTTGAATCTAAGTGAAGTCCAAGATACTTCACAGATTCTACCTGGGGTATTTGAGCACCATTGAGATACGTATGGAGATTTTTGTACTTATGACGCAATGTATAAGTTATGTGTGCTGATTTTGACTCATTAAGTTTAATCTTCCAGTTCTTTGTCCATTTGCTAAGGTTGTTTAGTGCCAGTTGTAATTTTTTAATCGCTTTGGATTGATTTTTGTCTGTTAACATAATGATAATATCATCAGCAATTCATAATTCATAATAGATGGCAAAATTTCTTTTATGCAGCAGGGGAGGGTATTGTTTTAAGCATAAAAGAATCACTTTTTTCGTGAATTTTTTTTCATGAATATTGATTAAGGAAATTTATTCAAGGTTTTTGTAAATTATTAAGCATGATGTTAGCAACCTTTTAAAATTTTTTTTATCAGAAAATCTTTATATAGAAGCCGTTTGCACAGCTCTTCCAAGGACGTCTTTGAAAAAGATATGATTTGCGGTGATCACTGTATCTCAGGTGGAAATTACCTGAAATTAAATCACTGCGCTTTCTGACTGTAAATTCCTTGAGGTTCAGTGTTGTCTTTTTATTCATTCCTAAGTCAAATGTTTGTTTCTAAAGAGATCATTATACTTGAAATATTCTTAAAAGACAAAAAGAGAGCACTTTATTTCAAGGAATTAGGTATTAGGTTTAAATGATCCTTAACAAAAGCATAATCAAAACTGGATAACATTAAATCTTAGCAAATTTAGAACTAAATTGTTCCAAATTTAAAAAAACGAAACAAGTAACAAAAATAAATTAAAAACGAAGTATAACCAAATTCCAAAAACATAAAAAATCAAATTTTTGATTTAATCAAAACTGGAATTAAAAATATAAAGTTTAAAAGTCATGAGCTTGAAATGTTTTGATGATGTCATGCCCTTCAAACAAGCAAATATTCATATTTTGTTAATTTTATTTAATGCGGAAATATGATAAATATTAAAACCGATGACAAATATTGGAAATTTTGTTAATAAGAAAATTGATTTTTTCAGCTATAAATTGAATCATTATTATTTAATGCTAACTTTTGCAACTCTTGCTTTAAGGAGGTAGCAGGTCTATTGAAATGATTAAAAGCGAAAGCATTATCAGCAATTTTGTTGTTGTCATTTACCAAATATTTTTCTTTCTCAAAGACTAGCTTTACCCGCTAAAACTTTTGTTAACTAAGAAAAAAATGACCTTAAACAAGTAATATTGCGGCATAGTAACCAAAGTTTAATGTTTCCCGCTAAAACTACATAGTATTTCGCTATTTTCCTTCGTCATTTGCTAAAAGGGCTAGCGTTACCCGTTTTAACTTTTGGTTTTTTAGAAGTACGCTGAGATTCGTACTGTACCCAATTTTCTACGGAATTTTCTGGTAGTATTTTGTTAACGTTTATCAAAGTATTACACAAGTTGACCAAACCCAGGCCAGTTTTTTCTGGTTGCTGATGTCGTCTTATAACGTAAATTAAAAATGTTAAATTGTTATTAGTTGTTATAATTGTTTATTTTTGTTAATTATTATTTATTATTGTCTTTCGTGTTGATTTTTACATTACTTTAATATTTGTTATTAATTGTTAACACATTATTATAAATAATAATCGACGAAAATAACAATTATTTGTTATTATGAGCAATTGTAGTAACAACAATGGTAATAAATTTTAACAATATAAGAAAATTTTCAATAAACAATAACAACTTGTACAGAATACTAAAAAATTAAAGATCGGTTAAGAAAATATTAACTTAATAAAAAAAAAAAATTATTTTTAAGTTTTAATTAAATATAATAAAAAGCATTTATTTCCTTTGGTGTCCTAGATAGGATTAGGTCGATCAATCTTCCTTGGTTAATAATATTTAAGTAGTTTTGCCAAATCGGCAAAATGCCGCAGCGACTTTTAACAGAACTATTTGTTAGTGTTTTTATTTTAAAATGTATTACGCCAAGAGAATGGGAATAAACTTAGGAATAAAAGTATATAAGAAATATGTGTGTAAGGAGTAGGAATGTATGATAGACAGATAATAATTTTTAAGGGGTTTTTATATATGGAGAGGTGTATAAATAACAACAGTTTTAGAACAAAAATAATTAAAATATTCAAATATACAAAATAAAAGCTATAAAAAAATAATTCGAAAAATTAAATATTTGCTAACCCACTAGCGATGCAAAAAAAGGCTAAAAAAAAATTATTAGATGTGATTTAAAAAAAACTGTAAAGTGTTAGACAATTATTTGAGACAATTATCGCCACATACAAATGTATCCATATGGACACATTGCGTAAAGTTCAATTAAGGAATAATAATGTTTGTGGACACGGGATTTTTATAAAGATTAACGAAATACACAATTACCACATTGGTAGGTAATGTATTAATCGCCTTCATGACTGACTAAATGACAGTTCGCTACCTCTGAGCTTGACTGAAGGACGGACTAAAAAAGCAAACACAATGCACGCGATGCAATTCTCTGACAGCAAAATATAATATGCGCAAAGCAATTGGGTTTGACACAATGTAAACGCACACCCTACCTTGCGTAATTTTCCTGCTGTGGTTACCCTTAATATGTAAATAGGCGAATTGTGTTTGCTTAAATGTACCACGATGTGACTCTGAGTCACATTTGAAGTTCGAATTTAAATTTTTGTATTATTTTATATCGAACTTCCAAAAATTTTTATTTTACTTTTAATTAACAATCAACAATTAAAAGAAAAGAAAAAGGAATTTGTAAATTTTGTACTAGTCATCATGATATCAAAATTAACCTTTTTGACTGAGAGTCACATCGTGGCATGATTTGTTAAAAAAACACGTGGTTCTATTAGGGTTAAATCTTACTTTTCCTTTTATACAAAAAACTTTATAAAAAAATATCTCTCCCTTTTTAAAGTGTCGTCTACACTAAAAAAAAAATTGATTACAATGATCAAAATTTTTAAAGCAGTTTTTTCCAGTACTTCAATTACCTGATAAATAAAAATAAAATAATTTAATTTTAACTACAGATCATTTGGACAATTGTTAAAAAAAATTACAATTGAAACGTATTCTATTTTAAATTATTTTGAACTTTGACTTCTTACAAAGATTTTAATAAGTAACGGTATATTACACCAACGCGTTAACAATAGGCTTGTTTAGTATTTAGCCGACTCAATGGAAAAAAACAAGGAAGAAAAAATTTGAAAATGAATTTCGTCTTTAATATGTACTTAAGACAGAATTGTTTATTATGACGCTCTAGAATTCTTAAATGATTTTTATTTTAAAAACTATAGTCTAGCATTTGACTTATTTTATTTTTATCTTCCTATCTAAATAGACTTTGATTAGAAGACAATGAATAAATTTTTTTTTGTTTTAACTCAGGTATAGTTGTTAACCTATTGAGCCAAGGTTAAGTGAGTTGTTGTCGTTGTCGTCATGTCTTCAATTTTATTATCGTTACCCTTCATAATAAAATGTTTAAAATTATCTTCTCTGAAAATGAGGAATTGTGTGGGTAAGGATAGTTTGTATAATTACGGTATCCGTCACATGTGGCTGCATTTTATCGCTAATTTTGGGATGGGTATGAGGAAATAAACTTAATTGTTGTTTTGAATTAGTTTTAATTACATTTTTTTTTTGCTTTTTTGAAATTAAAGCAGCCTTGCCGGCTTTCGTTGATTTTGTATTTTTAATTAAATATATAATTAATTTTAAGGAAATATTAGCTTAAAAAGTTATAAAATAAATTTTTTACGCGAGGTTTTTTTTTGAAAAAAATTAATATAAGTAATTTTTAATCAGTTAAGAGTCGAATTTAATTTTATAAACCACCCACATTGTGGGTTAAAATGAAGCGATGCCGTGTATACACGATGAATGCAGGGCAAGAATGTTTCTATTCCAAATTTTATGAAAAACGAAGAACTACATTTTTATTTAAAAGAAACTTAACAATTTATTTATACAAAAATTATTGTTATTATAAACTTAAAAATTCTCAAATAATAATAAAATGGTTTTCTTAGTCAATGGTAACGACGACCAGTAAACATGTCGAACGCGCTGTAATGGAGATTGAATTTGACGTGTATACACTACAAATGCGCTTAACTGGGTAAAATAATATTTTTCAAGACCTTTAAAGAATTTATGATAACTTAAGCCTTTCTTTATTTGTAAAATATTTTATACTCTTCTTAGAACTATTATAAATAAAATCAAAATGACATTAAAATTACTTTTAACAGCTTTAAAATTTCATTGAGTTCCTAAAAAATAATTATTCTTGAATAATAAATAAAATAATTTAATTTTTCTATTCTTTTGCTATATATGTATTACATTCATCCCTGGAATGCCTTCCTTGGATGGCAAGCTCAGAGAGCGTTAAATTCATATATGAGAAAGAAAAGCGTTATTTCATAACGCACCATTTTTTTTTTTAGCTTTATTGTAATTATTAGTGAAAACCATGGATTTAAAATACTGTAATGGAAAAAAGACCATTATGAAGATACATATTCTTACTTAGCAGATAAAGGGCAATACATATTTTACTATCTTATCGGTGTAATAGAAAATTTTAAGTGTTGAATTGTGCAATCGTTGGAAAATATTATATAAGTTCAAACTTCATTAGCCATAACTATTTTGGCAAAGGAAAGACGATAGTAGTCTTGTTCATAACATCTATTGCAACATATTAAGTTCTTTAGGGAATAATAGTTAAGTTGTAATTGTAGCGTTCAGTGTCTCTAGTTTTGTACTTAAGCTAATTTCTATTGGCAATTAATTGACATTTTCAAAACTATTTTGTTTACTTGCGAAGGTTAAAGTCGAAGAGTAGTGGAATCCTTTTTTTATTTTGAGTGATTACTGTTTAAAATTTCTATCTACTTTCCATTTTTCCATCATTATTTAATTAAATGAGAAAAAACCCATAGAAGATTAGATCAAAGAAGCTCATACATAGTACTTCTATTAGAAAGGTTGGAAATTGAGCTTATCCTCAGAAGTAAATGAATATCTAGAAAGACAAGATCATATGAGGAAATCTGTGAAGACGAATTTAAAATACAACTGTTTTCTAAATATATAGAAGTAGTATCTGAAAAAATTTTAGCAAAATTTTAAGTAAGGATAGAAAGTTTAAATGAAGTTTTCATCTTCCTAGGTACCCATGCATTTTTAATTTTCTCAACACAAAATCTGTCGAAAAATAGTGCTGATACAGCGCAAAAATATGCAAGAGACTTGAAAAGAGTTGATTTTTTGCTAGGAGTTTACCATATTCCAAAAACTAGTAATCGAAATTGAGGAAAAATCAAGTGCATTAGAACTTTTAAGGCTTTTGTGCAAGTATGGCTGGCAAAAAGTGTTTCCTAACATTAGTAAAACTTTAAAGATACACTGAGCATAATCAACATCATCTGAACGCTATAAATAAAATTTCAGCAAAACTGAAAAATAATTAAAAGCTTTTTGTGTTCAAGAATGAGTCAGGAAGTGTATCTACCTTGCCTATAACAGAGGTTCCCAATCTTTTTATACCTGCGATGCCCTTTACAGGCTTTAATTTTTTCGCGACGTCCTTCTTTAAAAAAGAACTGTGCTTGCTCTAACACACATTAAGATAACTTTATTTTGTTATTAAAGAAAACACCAAAAATCATCTTATGATTTATTTTTCGTTCTTAATATTTTGTATTAGAAAATGTAATAGTATATTGCAAAATCAATAAGGATAAGCTTGATTTTCTCAGCATAACTTTACAAATCGATAAGACTGGCCGAACAATATAAATAAACAAAAGAGTAAAGAAACGGAAGAGCGGGAAGCGGGGTTAAAGAATACTAACTTATTACATTGCGCGCAGATGACTTGTACGTACCGTCTCGTGAAGCACACTTTAGGAACCTCTGTCGTATAAGATAAAATTCGATGACCTAAAAGATTCTTTCGCAAAAAGGAAAGAAAGCATACCGTGTAAGCTTGTAACGTACGAAGAAAACTTCTGGGATTGAAAAATTAAAGAGTTTTATTACTAATTATTTTTCAATAATTTACTAGAGAGTTCTTGTTATTCCTTCCACAAAAACCTCATCTCAGTTTTTCAATTTTTTTCATTTAAAAAGAGATGGAGCCAGTAAAAATGTCTGCTCCAGTTTATGAAAAATATATTATCCAGTGCAGGATTACATTTAAGTAAAATTCCCATGGTGATATTTTAGAACTGTATTTTTAAAATTTCCTACCTTCTAACTGCCTAAGGATAAAAGTACAATTCTCCTTGAATTATCCTATTTCAATTGTTTTTAGAATTATAGCTTTTTTTTTTATCTTTTAGTTGGAATAAAAATTTTACATAAACACAAAAAAATATCCTTTTCCGTCAAAAGCTACATCTACATAAAAATGTCATTTTTATTATATTTGCTTGCTGCAAATAAAATCAAGTAAATGCCATTTTATTATATGGTTAAGTAAAAATGTTTAATAAATTCGAATTTATAGATTTTTTAAAGGATAAAGGAGATGGAATTGAACATGAAACAAAAAACTTTGTTTGCTTTAAATATTTTTTGAAGATTCATTTTACAAACTAGAACAAAATTAAGAAAACAGGTTGAAAAACTGAAATTTTTTATTTTTCATAGTAATACTTTCCTTTCACTTTTTTTTAATTTTGTTGGGTTATATAATCCAGTCTACTGCAATCCAACAAAATCCGATTAATCTCATATTAAACTCTATAATTTTTTGTATATTACAAAAAGTTACAAACATAATTTTAAATGTAATTAAAAAGATGTTTATTTGTTATTTAAGAGATTACAATTTTTATTTTACTGTTATTATTAATTTTATCATGAATTTTGTTGTGTTACATGCATACATTGCATGTTTTTCTGTGGTATTGTAATATACTACAGTAGAAACCGGTTAATACGACATCCAGGGGACCATTATTTTCGGTCGTAATAACCGATAGTCGTAAAAAGCGGTACCATTATTTTTTGCCTAAAAATTGCCGTATTTGTAAAAGTTTTATTATAAGGATAAGTATAAGTGTATAAGTTTTGAGAAAAATTATAAAAAATTAAGCCGATGTGTTAAGCGTTGGGTATGGCATCAAACTGACTCTAGTCATTTACTGGGATGAAAAGCTACAGTAAAAATTCGTGTTTTTCATAATCAAAGTAAAGTAACAGCGCTTATGACTCCATGTCTACAGTAATTTCCTGTACTATTTTTTCTTATTTCATTTGACGACTATACCATATCTAGTGCAGACATGCCCATAGTGAATTTTTTAAAAATCTATTAGGGACGCCTATTGCCTATAACTGAGCTACACTAATTATGAACATAAAATTTCTGAAAATAGACACACAAAATGTAAAAAAAATGCTGCATGTTGTTATAACCGATTAAGTTTTTTGAAAATATTAGAAAAAGTGGTCGTTCAAAACGGTATGTCGTTATATGCAATGTCGTAGTAAGCGGTAAATTGATTGTGCAATTATATGGAACTCCGTCGGGACCTTTTGTTTTGGTCGTTTTAACCGATAGGTCGTTTTAACCGATGTCGTATTAAGCGGTTTTGACTGTATTTCCTTAGGACATATTTTGTCCCAACTTAAAATTAACCGTTATAGTTTGTATAATAAAAGTTTTTCATTATGTTTTTATACTATTAATTCTTTTGTTATGAATTTTAAATTTGTAACAAAATATTATTCTGTAATTAAAAATAGAGAAAAACCCATAAAATTTATTCTTATTAGTCATTTCTTATCATGTTACTACTGTAAATAATTTCCTGTTTTTTAAATGTATAACAAAAGCTTCTTATATTTATTTAAATTTATATTTGTATAAAAGGTGACTAGTAATTGTAACTACGAAAACAAAATTTAAAGATAAAACTGAACTTAACGTTGAAAAATAAATTTCTTATCAGACAGAATTACTTGGATTTCCTTCTTTTTTTTCCATCTTCAAGATTTAACGAAAATAAAAAGAAAAATTTATTTTAATAATATGAAATTTAATCATGTTTAAAAAAGTTAAATTTGCTGTATTTAATGAAATCTGATGACGTTTTATAAGAAAAAAACAAGAACAAAAAAGAAAATGTTTTTAAATAAAATAATTATAAAAAAAAAAAATAAAACCAAAAATTACTCACATGGAGAGAAAATTATACCATATGAATATTAGAATAACAAAAAACAATGCATCAACTTGTTTAAAAATCAGGTGAAGGCCTTCTATGGTTAATACATTTATATATCTATAGATATATACATATATATATAAGCATATTATAAAAATGAGAATTTCTTTAGATTTCCGTTTCATGTACACAGTGGTGAGCTCTACAATCTGTCATCGAAGGCGGATGAGGAAATTTAATACCATTTAAAGTTCATATACTGAGAATATACACAAGAGAATCTACATCAGCAATTTGTTGAAATAAAATTATTTCGTCTTGAAAATTTAGAGAAAAAATAATTGTTCTTTTCCTTTTTTTTTTTGTAGTTTATTTTATATAAATAACAGAATTTGTAGTAAAAATACAACTACAATATTTCATTTTATTAATGGAAAAAACTATAATTTTTTGTAGTTTAAAAATTTCAAAACTTTCTTAACTGGTATTTAATTCTTTATATTTTAGGACAGTGTATTGAGATATGCGATCATTTTTCTTGGCACTAAAAGGGTTAAAATTACATATATCCTATAGTGCAGGGGTTCCCAGGGCGTCGCAAGACGGTACGTTCGAATCATCTGCACGCAACGTAATGAGTGAATATTCCTCGCTTCCCACTCTTTCATTTCCTTACTCTTTTGTTTATTTATCGTTCGACCAGGTTTGATTTTTAAAGTAATGCTCAAAAAATCAAGCTTATCCTTCTTATTGTCGCGAAAAAATTAAAGTCAGTAAAAGACGTCGCAGGTATAAAAAGATTGAGAGCCTCTGCTATAGTGCGTTTATAGTGGGCAAATGTACTTTAGAATTTGTATGGGAAATCTCTAGTATATTTCTCAAATGTACTAATCTAAATCTAGTTTGCTTTTCTAGTTCATTGCTCAATATACTAGACAACTGATATGGCAAAATGGAGCGGAAATTTTGAGTAATTTTTCAGATTCTTTCTTTTAATAATTATTTGGTAGTGATTAATTGTGGGAGTTAGGTTAAATTTGAATGTAAATATGATGACGTAGAGCATTATTTTTTTACAACAACAAAGATAAGAAATTGAAATATGTATTAATCAAAAAATACTAGCGCACAGTATAAACACTTTTTTTATATATGGAGAAATGGTAGTAGTTTTGCTTAATACATTTGGCCACTGTAAACGCACTATTTAATTAAAAGTCGATATGCAATAGTTAAATCCTTAAGATTAAGAGTTTTACATATTGATGATGGCGTGTACCACCGGGTTACATATAGCTATTGTTTTATCTGGCGGCGTGTACGCTCACATCGGCTATAGTTTTGTTAGATGAAAAAAACTTCAAGTGGTTAAAAATAATTTTTTTATTAAAATCAACTTTTAATTCAACAAAATTCGGGGATAAGGTTTTACTAGGATATAAGTAGTAGTAAATCGTGTTGAATCATACCTATTTTTTTGGTGGGATCTAGGGAATCAATCCCCTCGTCCTGGATAAGGAAGTTTTAGTGATTATCAAAGAAACCAACCTAAGAAGACGTCTAAGAATATTGAGTGCTTAAGAATGTTAGTATTTAGAGAGGTCAAGAATCAAAAAGCTTTGAGTGAGAAAGTGTAGAACCACTACAATATCGGCGATAATTCTTTAAATTAATGGCCATATTGATTATTGCTTTTAGGATATGTCCAATTCATAACATGTATGAATACTTATAATTTATTAAAGATGTTTGCAAATCAATGCAAAGGAAATAAATATTAATTTCAGCTTTCAGCTTCAATAATTTTGGTTTAAAGTTTTGATTAAATAAACTTAAACTTCGATTAGTTAAAAGCCTTAATTAATTAACTAAAAGAAAATTTATGTATTGCTTAAATAATTAATTTTTGAATATTGCAATTAAAGTTTGTATTTGAATATTCTATCGGAATTAAAGTTCAATTAACTAAGGAGCATAAAAAAATTTAGTATAGTGTTATTATAATCATTACCCTTAACCTAAATCCGCATGTAATTATGATAATCGTAATATCTTAATTTTTATTTAATCTTAGCAATAGTAAAAATTTATTAAATGCTTAACTAATTATTTTATTTAAATATCGGCTCTTTGGCCGTTGGCTCTTTTTTATGACGGTTGCTGCAACAAACTTACAAAGGACTAGAAGTTGTTTTAGACAAGTAACAAAATTTGATTTAGCCTACCAACAATTTAAAATTGAATTTTTTTTCGAATGATTTGCTTTGAATTATTTTCTTCGAAATTTCGCAATTCGATGTTGTTTTCCACTTTCTTGATTGATATAATTTTTCATGTAATCATGCTCTGTATTTGATTGCATAATCATCTCAGAAGATTCCTGACTGTTTCATTTTCATTGCTAGATAATTTAAAATTTCGATTTTATTCATACTCCATATTAATAAAACGAAAAACTTTTGATATTTTTATGTAATACCACAAAAAAAAAATTTAGCCTAACAGTTATAAATAATAAATTAAATTCTAACTTTCTAGTTATTTTTTTTTGTTTTATTACAAATGTCAAAATATTTAAATGATTAGATCTGGCTGTCATCTATAAATTGCAAAGTTTGAAACAATAAAAAACTTAATGATATGCTACACAATAAATATTCCAATACATTCAAAAGATTAACTTAAGATAAGGATTCGTTGAATAAAAAATGCGAAACTAGTAGTTCAATGTTCTAAAATGACATTGAGACAACTTTTGTGGGCGAAAAAGTGGTCAATATGTAAAATAACAAAATAAAATCTCAATATCAAATTGGATTCAATGCAAACCAGATATAAGTAGCGCTTACAAATATCGGAGGAGTATAAATTTGATCACATATTGAAATGTAATCAAAAAAAAGAAAAAAAAAAGAAATATGTTTAAAATAATTTAAGGTAAACATCAATGAATTTTGTGATAGTTTTTAAACTGTCAACTGTAGTGAAAATTTTTATTATAAGCACACATGAATTTAAGAATTAATCTACAAGATATTCAAATCTATAAGATATATTTTGTTTGAGACCAATTTAAAATATGAATTTTATGAAATTTAAAAAAATTTCATTTAATCAATGAACAAAAATTTCAATAAACATCAAAATATTAACCAAAAATTTACTTCAAAACATAGAAAAACTGTAAATACATTAATCACAAATTAATTGAGAGAGGACAAAATTGATTTCAAAACAATTTCGTTTTTTTTTTTCGTGTTTCTCTTTTATATTTTAATGGGATAATGTTCGAAAATTTTGATTGATGATGTAGTACTAAGAAATGAGTATTTTTTAATAATAATTTTACTAAATGTAATTTTTTTGGTTATTTAGAAAATTTTTAAATTATGAGTAATAAAACAGAAATAATAAGTTTTGTTTTGAATGAAATAAAATTAATTATTATTGAGGTGTTCATGTGCTATTTAAAAGCAGTACTAATGACTTTTTTTTTTTTTGTAATTAACTTTTTACCTTTAGTAAAAATCTTTTTTAAAAGATTGTTGTTCTTTTAATTTTGTGAAACTTTTTCATTGACGTAATTTATTAGTACGAATGAACGAAATTTGGTGCCAAAATTTCATTTTGTCAACTCCATCGTTAAAAAGAATTGGCTGAGAAATCATTATGTACAGTTACATATATAAAAATTTATTGTTAAGTAAGCAGATATGATTTTTAGAGAGTAACAACAACTTTTTGAACAATTTTATACTATCCGGACCCTGCTTGATTTAAAAAAATTGTAGAACTTTGCGTCTTGCTGAATTTAAATGTAAACATTAAAGCGCCAATGATACTGAAACCGTTGGTTGTCCTAATATGATGTTTAAACTAGTTAATACCAAAAAAGTCTAATAAATCATAATTGCGGATCGTAAAATCAAATTGTAAATGATAACTGTCTGCTGACAGATAGAAAAAAGTAATGCATATTTCACACAAAAAATTTGTCAATCAGGAATCTCTTTTCGAAATGGATGTCCCATTTACTTAGAGTTGAAAACAACAACATAATTTTGTCGATATCGAGCAGTATAATAATAATGGGCCATTTTTACTTATGATCGGTTTCACTGTTCAAGTTTATACTTATTGTTAGTTTAACTTGAACTCCATTTGAGTTTTAACTTAGTTAAAAATATTAACGCGTTTCACAGTGGGAGTTTAAAACTCCAAATTGTTCAACTACTGCTTCCTAATTTTTTAAGCGAATTTTACGTCAGCTGATGATTATATGTCATATTATATTTTATACACAGCTTAAGGGGGGACTAGACTAGGGTTTGAAGCATTGAAAAAATCATTTTTTTGTGAATTTTTTTTATGAATATTGATTAAGGAAATTTATTCAAAGTTTTTGTACATTATTAAGCATTATGTTGGCAACATTTTGTAATTTTTTTGTTAAAAAATATTTACAATCAAGTCGGTGACACAGCTTTTCCTGGAACCTTTTCGGAAAAAGATGATTTGCGGTCTTCACGGTATCTCAGCTATAAACACTTAAAATTTAGTTAAAGTACTATTAAATCATTCCCCCAAAGTTGTCTGATTACTTTTTTTTTTAATTGAAAAATTTTGGGGTTCATTTAAAGTGAAAACCGCTATTTTTCACGAAAAATTCCGCCATTTTGTAAGTGTCCTTAATGTAAAAAAAAAATTCTAAAACTCAATGTTGGGGGGAGGTATTTTTTATGTAGAAAGTGTGTACTAAGTTTCAAGTGAATCGGTAATGTAGTTTTTTAATGGCAGTGAACACCGACTTTGAAAAAGTAGTTTTGAGAAAAACGCGTTTGAAAAATTTTAAAAGCTTTATTTATGGCTTTAGTTGCCTGGCTTTAATCACCTGATAACTTTGATATTTTTGCTTGGATTGGTTTCAAATTTTATGATTATATTTTTGAAATATTAAACTATAAAGATATACAAAAAAGAAAAATTCGATTTTTAAAAAGTGCTAATCCATAGTCCCCCCTTAAAATACTTAAAATATATAAAAGAAAATAACTAACAACAAATTTTTCAAAGTAATTTAACATGAAATCTACCGGCATTTCATTTATATCTAATCCCACCATGAGCGGTCAAATGTTCACTTAAAAAAAAACATATGTATCTTAATATAGAAAAAGGTTTTAGCCAATTTTTTTTCGAAAAGTAAAGAATAAAAGAAGTTAATAAGTTACGAGAAATTCTAAACGAAATTTCATTTGACCGTGCATGGTAGGTTTTGTGTTAATGAAAAATAAAATCAAATTTGTCTAATATTTGCTTAAAAAGAAATTGAAGAGCTAAATTATCTTCTCGAGAATCTTTATTATAAAATACCAAATATTAGTTTAATTAATTAAAATTAAACTTAAATAAATTATTCAGAGATTTTCAATAAGAATTGCAAAATATTATAATCGCCTACCATAGGAAATATTTATAAAGTTTTTAATGAAAATCAACGTAATATTGATTTTTTATTAATTAAAAAACGCTTTTGATTTTTAAAATAATACAAAATTTACTATAGAATTACACTTCAATTTGTCACTCGCTGCTTGTTTTTACGGGAATACTTTATAAGATTACGATTTGCTTAATTTATTTAATATATTTGGGCTTCAATCTGGGGATGCTTAAGTATCTTCATATTCACCTAAAGTTAACGTGAAGCTTGTCGGAAAAAAATAAAAAATATATTTCTAAGAGGTATCCTTTACATATGTATAAAACTTTATATTTAAATCTTTTTTATTTCCTTTTGAAAATTTTTACATTGTACTTTAAATAATTAAATAAAAAAATATTCAAAACAGAGTATTCAGCTAGTCAAACATAAAAATCCTTTGCACTTTTATAAGTGATATCAAATTAAACTTGTGATCTGTACTATTATTTCTTGAAGATTTTTAGGCCTATAGGTAAAGGTGGGCACTCACTTAGTGCGTATATCTCAGCGGGTAAATTTTATGACGTCATAGAATCACGCTAAAGTTCCCCCTCATATGTAGATATTTCAGTGTGAAATTCATTTGTACGTCATTTTGACGTCAAAAAAGTTACCCGCTGAGATATGCGCACTAGGTAGGTACCCACCTTAATATCTGCACGCCACATACCACTGAGAACTTTTGGAGGTAAATAACGATCCAATGAAGTATTACCGGTTAGATTTATGTAATTTAAATTACTGCAAGCATAAGTCATATTGAACAATTGATAAGCAAAGTTGTATAAGAACTTATAAATTGGTAATGCATTCTTTGGATTTTCACAAAAAATTACATTAAAATTAATTATTGATGCACGATATTGATTTGCATATCTTTTAAATATCTGAATCCGTGCCTGAATTATACAAAAAACTTTTTTAAACTTTCAAAGTAATTAAATTAAAAAATACTAACATTCTTATATAAATTTTTAATTTCTGTACTTGAATTTAGCCAAATGTAATACCTCTGATCAGTTCGAAGTTTGCAGGTCAAATTATAAATATATTTTGGATTTACACAATTGCACTCCCATCTTTAAAAAGTTAATCCTGTTTTTAATAAAAGTAAATATAATTTTTATTTTAGATTTTAAGTAATTTCAAAAAATATACCAAGGTTAAGGTTTTGCCCAAAAACTAGTTAAAATCAAAATTTTTATAATATTTTAAATAATTCACAAATTTACTTTTGATTATATTGTTTTTTAATGAATTTATCATTTTGTTACATCATAAACCATGAAATTATTTCTGCTATGCAACAACGGAGCTTATTATGTAAGAAATATAAAATATAATTTTTGTGAACATATTTTTATTGTTTTTTTATGGTTAGGTGAACTAATCAACACCAAGATATTTGTGGTTTTATTTTTGTTACTAAATCCAATTTGACAACAGTTTTCGTTTGGAATTTTCAATTTTATTTATCATCAGCAGTTCATTTAGGTTTCTGGGTTCGTATAAATCTTAATATCAAGTAGAAAACTCTTTTGCTAATTGAAATAAAAAGTTCTTTCTCGTGATATTTGTTCCCGTGAGTTCTTTGAAAAGAATCAATGCATTCATTCCAGTCAAGTATGTTGAGAATATTGAAAAATAATTGCGAAGCCCGTTTCCGAGATTCCTACTCAACAGTCTAGTTTTTAGACATTTGATCCGTTATATCTACACCAAATTTGGTGTGTTTGTAAAATCAAATGGGTTCCAGGAAGCTTCTTTGTTCAATTTTGTTCAATTTTTTGGGCAGGTATGTTATGCTATTTTTCCACTGATTCTTATATAAAGTACGAAAATGCACAGAAGAAATGGATTTGTATGGAGAATCTTGTTTTTGCCTTTGCCATGTCTTTTTGTAAATACTGTAACTGACTTTTAAAGATGAATTCTTTGTGACCTTCCTAGCCTTTCTCGAGAATCATATTTTATAAATGTGTGAAAAACACAGTTCTATCAAGAGTTGTTTTTACTTCTGTATCACTCTCATCAGGTAACCTTACTGATTTCCTTCGCCTTCATATATGTTGGAAATATTTTCTTGCATACCTTGAATATCAGTTAACTGATAAAATTTTGTAATATTATCTTTATCAAATTTTATTATTCTAAGCTTATAATTTTTGAATGTTATACCAAAACAAACAAAAAGAAAAAAATTAAATGAAATGCGAAGTTGACTAATTTGAAAGAAATTCAAATTAATTAAAGTAAAAGAATTTGCTGAAATTTAAAATGAATAATAAAAATGCTCTAATTTAATTCTATCCGGCATTCAACTAATAAAATTTTTTTGATCATAGAAAATGAACAAAACAAAACAAATAGAAAGAAATTTAAACCAATTAATATGAAGAGGGCATAGAAATATTTTTTGTGTAATAAAAAACCCTAAAAAAAATTTTAGATCAAATTTCTGATCTATTTTTTTTTTAATTAGAAATATGACATAAATTGTATCATTTGTCTTTTTTTTTTGTTTTTGTACTGTTAAAATTTGGTAGTGTTAATTAATTTTGTATTTTATTTCCATTCAAATATCTAAACATTTTTAATTTTATTGTATAATGCCTGGACTCACTAGCGCTTAGCGTGTGGAGACGACTTATCATAGTAAAAATGGAGAGTTTTTTTTATATACCAGTGGAGTGTGACATCAGCGGAGACTAATGGACTCATTAGCATTTAGCACTAAATTTAATTTTGTGCCACTAAGCGCTAGTGAGTCCCAGGCATAATAATAATAAGTAATATGATTGATTTGTTAAACAAATTTAATTATTTAATTTTATGTTGTGAAGCTTTAACAGAAAATATCGAAACATTTAAATTAAACCGCTACTAGCCTTGGGGCTTACCCGTGTCAAAAAATTTGTAATCTCCCTCATTCATTCATTCTCTTTGACCGATGAAGGCCGATGAAGTTGAACAGAGGTTCAATGCTCTCATTTAAGCTTATGCAACAAAGATGGGCTGCTTTTCAACGTCTTGAGCCTACATAAGTCCCCATTAGTACCACGAAGCTCAAAAGAGTTTAATCAATTTTCGCACTTTTCAGGTTAAAGAAGATGAAAGGAGAATCAAAGTATACCAAAGTAAATACTCGTATGTGAAAA
Organism: Acrocera orbiculus; assembly: GCA_947359355.1. Classification (NCBI taxonomy): domain Eukaryota; kingdom Metazoa; phylum Arthropoda; class Insecta; order Diptera; family Acroceridae; genus Acrocera; species Acrocera orbiculus. The sequence continues at coordinate 9,811,329 of OX375758.1, forward strand.
GTTTGCATTTAGGAAGAGGATGAAAGGAGATTCAAAGCTTACCAAAACATACAAAAATATACTAAAGTTTGCATTTTTTAAGGTTAAAGAGGATGAAAGAGGTTTAAAATTTCCACTTGGGAATTTTTTGATGTTAATTTCTTTTATTTATTTATTTATTTTTTGTTGGTTTTTCTAATTGTAACGAATATTATTGAAAAATTTACACAAAAATTTCAAATTAGTTTAAGTTTTAATATTTATTATTGAACTCGACTAATTATTATTTATGAGAGGTGGCTATCAAGTAAAATAAATGAATTTACTTTTTTTAATTTTGTTGTTATTGTTGTTGTTGTTGTTCTTATGTTATAAATAGAAATTTAAAATTTATTATAATAAGGACAAACAATTTGGTAAAAATAAAATAAAAATTAGTTCAATTGCATTCGTATGATTTGATTTTGGTTTTTATGAATAAATTCAATTCCCTATCCATAAAACTACAAGAACTCTGTTTATTGTGTTTAAACGATAAAAATTTTTCTAAAATTAATTCTATAGTTTCACATTATCGTATAAATGTAAACCATTAGTGAAATTAATTCTCTATACAGAAACTCCAAGTTTATTGTTTTTATTTAAATTTTCATATATTGTTGAAGTAGTATTAGATTTTAGGTCAACACTAATTATCTTAAAGTTTAATATCTACGTTTTTCCATTAGGAAAAAATATTTAGTATTTATTTTCCTGACACATGACTGCATTTATTTTTTTTTTTTTTTGCTTCCAAGGAATATTTATATATATATATATCCATATATGTAGAATAAAAAATAAATATAAATGAAAATCATTTATGTTAAAAGAGACTAAAGCATACCCTTGTTGATATTTTAAAGGAGAATGAATTAAAAGGATATCCGTATACGAAAAGCGGACATAAATGTTGAGTTGGATAAACTTAAGAATTATTAATAGAGCTTTGAATACTATACTTATAAAATTTAAGATCATTTTCAATAATTTGAGTGATGAATTAAATAATGAAATGATTGAAGATTCATTTGGTAGGGTGTCAAACACATTTTATTAATTCAATTAATGCTAAGATGGATTACAATAAAATATAAAGGGAAAAATTTCTTTTTGCTTTTATAGAAAATTATATAATATAAGAATCTCGTGTCACGATGTTTGGGTATTCTCGCTTAGACAATCGATTTTTGTGTATTTTTCCGGATGCCATAAAAAAAAACCAATAAATATTTTTTTAGTATTTTTTATTTATTGATATTTTATGAGTATAAAAATCAAAATTGAAAAAACTGCAGGACGGCAAAGTTTGAGCTCACAAAAAAATGGCGTATGCTGATATGCAAGATTCCAGTCCTTCCAGTAATCTGACGAAAAAATTCTTTCTTAATTCTTTTTTTTTTTGTAAGTTAATTAGTGTGTTGCTATAAAATACAAAGAAGCTCTGTACCAAATTTCAAAAGAATTGGTTAAGTAGAACTTGAGATATTATGTACATTGTACACCGTTTCAAAAAAAGTAGTTTCGAGAAAAACGCGTTTAAATTTTGAAGCTAAAAGAGGACTAGTTTTGTCAATGTGTCACAAAATGAGCTGTTACTCGAGAAATTATTAACAATCCTCTTAGGAACATTTTCTTAAAGGGTTAAATTATGAAAATATGCATAGAAAAGTCGACTTTTTTTAATTTCTAAACAAGAATACCTCTTTAATCAAACTTGATGAAACCCTCTTGCCCAGGGAGAGTAATATGGTTGAACTTAAGAGATAAATCTATTGTTATCTTGAATAATGATCCCAATATTTTTTTTGCAAATTAAATTTCTGAAAGTTTCATACTTTTCTGTCAGATGGCGCTGACCAATTATTAATACAATACTTTTATATATTTTGTTATTTAGGCTGACCACGCATTCAATGGATAGGGATCTGCTTTAAATACAAATGTTTTTTAGATGCTATAATTTTAAAAAGCATTTTCAAAGAAAATGAGATCATTAGAAAATACATTAAAAATGTTTGAAATAAAATTACGAAAAAATAATCTCCGGATTAACTATATGTACTCCCCGATAAGCATTCTAGAATCGGAAGTCAATTCTAAGATTCCGTGTCATTGTCACAATCTTATTGAGGCCAATATTTTCTTTTCTCCTCCAAAGTAGAAATGGAGATGTCTTGATCTTTTCGATGACAAACCCATGTTTTACAGATTAATTTCTTACTTTGTGCAAATGAAATTTATCATTTGTAAATGGAATTTTTATGTCCGAAAATGAAATTCTTCAACAGTAAAAATTTTTTAATTTTTTTTTTGTTATATTTATTCAAAAAAGTTTGACATAGAATTTTATTTATGCGAATTAAAAATATTTGATTATAATAATATTAAACTATTAAATAAATTTATTCCTTACTCAACCTTTTTGTATTAAATTAAATTAAAAAGAAAGTTTTAGTATAAAAATATGAACGTCCTTAAGTTTTCAAGGTTGTACTACCAAAATAACTCAAGGTAACTCAATAAATTTAAGGTTATAACTTAAAATCGACTCTAAAACGACCCTTTTCGACGGAATTATGAAATTGGTTTTCAGTAATTTATTAATTTTTTTGATACATCAATAATTTAATGTTTTCGTTTTGAATCGTTAAATATAGAACAATTTGAAAAATTGTAATTGTGTATGAATTCTATTTTCCAAGTGATGAATTTCATTTTCAAAAGGATAAACTCAATTTACCAAACGATGAACCCCATCTGCAAAACCTGTATGAATACTTTAACGAAAAAAATAGTGCAAAAGTTTTCAAATTAAAAACAAAAAAATCTGTGCCGATCTAAGACTTAAACTTCCAAAACCGAGCTATATTATTATTGGCTTGAGAATCATAGAATATGTATAATAAAAAATAATTTCAAAATTTTTTTAAGTATTGAAAGCTAATATTTGAAAGTGTATGTCAAAATCCTTTTAAAAATATTAAATTTTATTAATCTAATTAAAATTTTTTCCTTTCTTTTTTCTTTGTAGATATTTTGGAGTAAAAAGTTTCCCTGTTATCCCGTACTAATGCTTTTGCATACTTGAACAACTTTTCCTCCTTTTTTTTTTTTTTTAATCACTGAAGGAGTAAACAACTTGTGAAGGTAGTAATGAAGTGAGTAAATTTTTCATTTCATTAAAAAAAATAACAAATATAATTGAATAAATAAAAATAACTATAATCCTTTAGATTTATTTTTAATAACGTATTTTATGGAAAATTAATTTTTTGTGTAAGATTTGAAATTAAATAACAACAAATTTGTTTAGCAGTAGTACTACAACCCTTAAAGAATTGTCCTGGTAACAATGAAAAAACGATGTAAAAAATTGTTAAAAAATTATTCTTGAAAAGGGTATTTTTAATTCTATAGCAATGGTATTTTTTTCTTTGAAAGGCATTCCTTTTAGAATTATGTTTTTCTAAATATATAACTACAGGGACATCGTTGTTATGCTAATTCAACATAAATTCCAAGAAATATTTTAACTTATCAAATTTAAAATTATATTTGATGACTTCATTTTTGTGGGTTTGTTTGTTGTGGGTTTATTGTTACGTGGTATTATTTTACTTAAATAAAAGAAAGTTTTATCAAATTTATTAGATTCGTTTTTCTTAGTTTATTTTTTTTTTTTTTACTTCTTAACAAAGGTACCAAGACAAAATATTAAAATTTTGTTTATATTTTTTATGTAGCCGATATTAATCAAAAAATTAAATGATTTGTTTAGGTATTTAGTAACGGTTTGTCAAAACCGTGGTTTAAAAGGCTCACACGTGAAACCTAATTAGACTTACACTTGATTTATTTTAATTAGTTTGTCACGATTTTTAGTTCTTTTTCTCATCATCCATCATTTATTGTATGTCACAAAACAATGTGTTTTTTTTTTGTTTTTGATATTACGGCCAAGTCAAGTTTAATTGATGGACAGCTACGCTGTTGAAGAAAAATAACTGAAATTCGATTGTAACTATATTTTTATCCACGTGTTTATTTTATTTAAATTCCATTTAGGTCTAGTGATAAGTTTTGTTAATTGAAACTTGAACGATTGCATAGAAGAAATATTATGGGAATCTCTAGCCTTCAAGGTTTTCATAATATCTATATTTATGAATAGTATTTTTAGTTGGATTCATATGTCTGGCTAAAGGCATTTTTTAACTTTACTCTCTTGAAATTTTCATCCAATATTTGAGCATAGGTTTTACACCGATGGCATAGATGAATTTTTGCGATTTGAGGGGGATATGATTTTTCTTATCAAGTTTTTTAGGCGTATTAGCTTTTTCTTTTAAAAATTACTTGTGAAGGGAATGGGGGTTTATCCCCCTGATTTTACCCCTATCTACGCCATTGGCTTCCACGATCCAATTACTTCAGTACAACTAATATTGCATGAAAATATTTAATCGATAAATGGTCCTTAACGCATTCCCTGCCACGTGTATCATTTTCGATACATGCTAAACGCCAAGTTAAAATTTTTTATTTTATATTTTTTTCATTTTCAAGTTCAATCATTGATAACATTAAAAGAATTTGATGTAATGATATTTACAGCAATTTTTGAGTTGTTTATTCTAAACGATACACGTGGCTTGGTAATTAGTTATCATTAGGGTTAAAATCGCGTGAAATACCATGAAAAAGGTGACGCAATTATGTAATAATTGCTCTGATTAGTAGTAGTTAGACATTCAATATTTAAACATTTTTATTTTGTATTCAGTTTTTTGAATCGTTTTTATTTAAACTCTTCAAAATGAAGTTAAATTTAATTTTTTATTGTTATAATTTGAATTTTAATAGTTAAAATATTTATAATTATAAAAAAAATATAAACAGTGGTAGTATTAAAGTTTTTGGACATTTTATTAGTTTTCAAAGTAAAACTAATATTTCACATGTATAAACCAAAATGCTTTGTTCCTATTACCATTTGCAGTCCTTGCGATCTTCTTATTTTTTTAATCTCGGTGAAAGGACATTTCTATTTTTTCGTTCGGTATTATCCTACTGTATCTTTTGTTCGATATGCCTAAAATTAGACAAGGCGCCCTTATTAAGCAAATATTAGCAATACACCACATTAGATACCAACAATTCTTCCTTAAATATACATATCTACCTTATTTTAATAAGCCTTTATTCAAAAACAGACCCTTCCCAAACTTAATGTTTTCTGAATCATCAGTTTTGCTCAGGTAGTTAGTAAACATTTAAAAAAAATAGGATGGGGCTGTAAAGCATCGAAAAAAATAAATTCAATAGATAGGACAGTTAAAGGAAAGTTTTGCTTATGAGAAACTCATACAAAAAAATTGAATGTCAAATTCATGCGAGAATCGTTTGAAGATTTTTTCTTTTTCATTTATTTTCGAGCTCTAATTTCTCTACTTGAAAGTTTTAACACTTTGGCTTATAACTACGAGTCTGACTCGTGGTGCTATAAGCGAAGAACCACGTATCTAACTCGTTGTAATGAATATGTGCATAAAATTATTATTTGCTCTAAAACATGATTTATTATTTTTCACAAATCCTTTTGGTTCACCGAAATATAGATGTCATGAAAACAAAGATTTCGCTTAATCGGTAAATACTGTGTAGGCCAAAGGATTAAGGAGATAAGACACTTTACAAAAAATGTTCTTGTTGTACAACATTCTTATAATTTTGTACCAAAATTTTAAATCAATCGGATAAAAATTTTTCCAGTTATTGCCATTCAAATTTTCCTATTTCTTAAACATTTTACAAAGTTTAAAGCTTTGAATGCAATTTTTCTCGAAACGACGTTTTAAAAGTATCATAATCAAAACTATCAAAGTCTGGCAGTCAGAAACTACTGCAACAACTCATAAGAAATATTACATTTACTTTTTAATTATAAAATATTTCCCTCTGACGTTGTTCTTTTTATTTTGACACCATTTAGGGGATTGTAAAACTTCAGCTTCAAACGAAAATAATAAACCAAAACAAAAATTCATAAAGAAAGTATTATTTTTGAATCGTTATTTCCTTAACCCAATCCCCCACCCTCTTTCAGAAAATTTTTAATAAATAATTTACTATGTAAAGGATAATAATACACTTAATATTTATTTATTATTTCCAAGTAACGCTTAAATAATCTACAATCCACATTTGAAATTAATCCTTTTCCCATAATATAGCCAGATCCCCTTTTTAAATACAATTACAACATTTTCCAATATATATCCTGTTTTTAATTTGAATTTTTGCTATTCTTTATAATATCGGTTTCAACAAATATAATAAAATTTTATTTAAAAAAAATCAAATTGACTGGAATTAACTTTACTTCCAACAAACACAAAAAGAAAAATAAAGTACATACAAACAAAAAATCAATAGTCTAACAGATTCAAAATATATCCTTACAATTGGGTTAACAAATTGAAAGCGACCTCTTAATGACATCATTAAATCTCAACCTAAGGCGTCCTTCTATATTATTTACTTGTTAAGAATTTTTATCAACTTTAGTCAGGAGTTCGATGACACACTTACTTGTATAATGGAAAGTGTAAAAGAAAATATAAAATTTAAAGGACTTTTAGCCGATGTAACTAATTAAATATATTGCCAAGCCTTATAAAACTTTAAGCTTTATTGTTTTCCTTAGTAAAATAAAATTTTGGTTTTGTTTTTTGCAGTAATTTAAGAAGGGTTCATTGTCTTCTAGACAATTCTAGATTATATTTTGTTAAGGTTTCTATATAATACTAAATGTAATATTTTTACACTTATATAAATTTACTTTTTGTTTACTAGGATATGTGTTTGTTTTAATATTAAAACTTTTAGGGTTAAGGAATTTAATTGTTCAAGTGTAGCGAGTACCATAAACAATCCAATAATTTCATTTAATATTTTCCAAACTTTTTAAAGCTTTATTGATTTATATATAACTTAAAAATGTGTTTTCTGACTGTATCCTGCGTTCGGAATCTTAGTTGCCTATAAATTTAGGGAAGGTGAATTAATTTCATTTATCAGCTGTTCTCAGGAGCCTGACTAACTGACCGACTGAGATCTTGAAAGATAAAATGCTCAAAGTAATTATAATTACTAAGGTGTGGTGTCAGTTATGCAAAATTTGACAACCCAGCGGTGAAACTCTATTTACGACCGATGTATCCCTTTGTAACATATCCTAGATGTATAGAAACTTTTCTCTTTTCTTTTTATTCTAAATTTCTTCGTTTTTTTTCCTAAATATTTTCGAAACGTTGTACATGATATCTCAAATTCTACTTAACCGATTCACTTAAAATTTGGCACAGAGCTTCTTTATATATTATAACGTCGCACTACGCAGAGTTTTCCAATAAACTTTTTTTTTTTTTTCATTTTTAAAAAATGCATAAAGGCGAAAAAAACAAGGGAAAAGCGTAACTTCGCCATTTTGTGAGAAAAATTTTTAAAAAACAAAATCTTCTCGTAGTGCTGGAACTATATCTTTCTTCTTGAAGAATTAAAAGAAAATTTTGTTTGTCAGATCACTGGAAGGACTGAAGTTTTGCATACCAGGGCATGCCATTTTTTTGTGAGCCCCCACTTTTCCGCTTTTCTTTTTTTTCTATTTTGATTTTATTTTTTTGAATATTATTAACATTTTATACTCTGAAAAGGAAAAAAATGAATGGTAGAAATAATTATTGGGTTTTTTTTTTATGGCGACCGAAAAAAATCCAAAATTCGGGTGTCTAAACTAGAATACCCACCCGTAGATCGCCTAAAAACTTACGCTGCAATTTGGTGAATAGTTTTAATAAACAATTTTTTATTGTTGTTTACTTTGATATATGACTTACCTACCATACAAAAAAAAGAGCAAAAAAGTTTCTATTTTTATGTAGTCTAAAGTAGTTTTACCCCTTAATTTATTTTAATTGCCTGAATTAAGGAAAAGCAGTAATTACATTTCACTTTTTATATATTTATTTAAACTAAAACTATATTCAGGTTAATTGCTTCAAATTCCATTCACTAAAAGTTGGAATATAACCTTTATACGATCCAATTTTTTTGGTTCGGTAAAATATTGGATGAAAATATTTGATCATTAAGGGTGGCCTTAGTACCTTATTTGGTAAAACAGAAATGAGAAGAAATTAAAATTCAATTTCTGTTTATTAAATTTTTGCTCTTATATTTATTTTTGGTTAAAATAAGGGTCGGGAATATTGAAATTCTAAACATAGACTGCTATACTTATGACAATTTCCCTTAAAAATATAATCGAATCTTCTATAATTTAGGAATCCCCTTGTGGATTTGTTAGATATATATTAGACTATTCATTTGTGTATTAAACTATCCGAGTGGCACTGTTAATAATTTATTACAATTTATAGTCCTTTTTTGTTTTTATGTAGTCTTAAATATTTCAATTGTGGGAATTCTAAACATGTGTCCTATTTTTGTTGAAAACTATCACAGCAAGGGACATTATTGCTAGTTAATAAGGGAGTTTTTCTCCCTTTTTTTTTTTGTAAAAAGTAATTGTAAGTGTAACAACTTTTCATAATTTTTCTAAGGGAAAGCAATTAAAAATTTATTGTTATTTAATTTTTACTTATGTGGGAAAGACTTAATTTTTTAATAATTTATATTCACATTAACGAAAAGATACCAGAGCAGTTTTATTTGGATAAAAGTAGGAAATTTGTCTTTTGTGTAGGTATATTTTCCATTGCAATGATGAATTTCTAACCCAGTTACTTCAAAAGAAAAATTCAACAAATAATTTTCTTTTGGGACTTTAGTTATTTTGGTGTCAAAAATAATTCTGAAAAAATCGATATTCTTTCTAGGCCTAATTTATAGCTTAAAGAGTCAACACAGTGGACGGGATTCACAATACGATCTCAACACAACATGTGTCTTTGATTTTAATACAAAGCATACAAGGTGAAAGCTGACATAATGGACGCTATGAAAAAGGAATTAGATGAAACTAGAGGGGACATAGTTCCGAGTAAGAGAAAACAGATGAATCTGCAATCGTTTCGTGTTAGTTTATTGATTGGTTAAAAAAAGAATTTAACAAACATCTGAAGAAAATAACAATGAATGAATTTGTAGTATTCAGGCCTAATGCTTCGTCTGCCCAATAAGTTATAATGGAGGAATACAGAAATTACGATGATTGCCGTAATCATTTTGTATTCAAACGAAAAATCATGCATCCGAAACGTATCATAAACAATTAAGGAGAAAATACAAGAAGAACCATGAAAATCGTATCCTTAGTCAAAGTATAAAGCTGCCTGCAGAGTGCTGGGTTACAGCCGAGCTGACGCCGAATCCGATACCGAGCACTATAAAGTCGTTAAGAAAAATCAATTGGGTAAATCAATAAGAAAATGCTCAAAGTGTTCAGAGTGCAAGCATACCAAAGATTAGACTATCGCTATGGGAATCGGCGTCAGTTCGGCTGTAAGCCAGCACTTTGCAGGCAGTCTAATAAATGGACCTAGAGGCTTCGAGTAAAACAAAGGGAATAGATCCGCAATCGCGCCATGTTAGTTAAAATTACACACGGAATTATCATGCTCGTATCATGTAATTAAATTTATGTATTTGTAAATTTAAACTAAATAATTTAGATTCATGATAAATTTAATTTTTAAGTAAATAAATCAGATCTGCCAAATGGCAATTTGTTGAAAACTAACCTAAAATTTTAAGAAAAAGAGGCCTGTCTATAATAGCACAGCAGACTTGTCATCGAATACAAAATTCTAAAGCCTTGCGCAGACCAAGGCGTCTGTAGCCGCTACAGTAGCGGCGTTTGTAGCTGCTACAGTAGCGGCTACAGACGCCGATGAATGGGTGTATCAAAATCTGGTTGACAAGTTTTTCTTGATGTAGGTTGCTATTTTTAGTGGAATATTCTCTATTATTATTGACTATTGCTAATTTTTGTTATTACTGTTTACAGTTGATATTTAGTGTTTATTTATGCCTCTTGCTATTAAGTTTTTTTTTATTTTTGCTAATAATTGCTATGATTTGTAGCAATTGTTGAATTTATTTTTTTTTATAGATCTTTTCTTTTTCTAAATAAGACTTAAACTCTAAATATTATTTTATTAATTAATTTTCTTCAATATTGTGAAGATGCTTTAAAATACTTGGAAACATAAAACTAGTAAAAATGTGTTTCTGTTTTATGGCTTAGAAAAACCCAAATCCAAAAAATTTTTTCCGTTGCACTTTCTTACACTATATGAGTAATCAAGTAATAAAGGATTATTTCTTGCGGGACTTTCTTTGAAAATACAGCAAATAAGAAATTATTTGGCTACAAATAAGATAAAAAGATAAAAAAAATTTACCTTTCTTTATCATAATTGAACTTATAATTTGTTAGATAATTAATTGTTTGATGTCCATTTTCCATTTCTTTATCAAAATAGCTCAAAGAAGATTCTGGATTTGAATCCGTTAATAGCATCTTCACAATATTGAAGAAAATTAATTAATAAAATAATATTTAGAATTTAAGTCTTATTTAGAAAAAGAAAAGATCTATAAAAAAAAATAAATTCAACAATTGCTACAAATCATAGCAATTATTAGCAAAAATAAAAAAAAACTTAATAGCAAGAGGCATAAATAAACACTAAATATCAACTGTAAACAGTAATAACAAAAATTAGCAATATTTAAGTTTAACTCACAATAATAATCAAACAAAACTAATATAGTCAATAATAATAGAGAATATTCCACTAAAAATAGCAACCTACATCAAGAAAAACTTGTCAACCAGATTTTGATACACCCATTCATCGGCGTCTGTAGCCGCTACTGTAGCAGCTACAAACGCCGCTACTGTAGCGGCTACAAACGCCGCTACTGTAGCGGCTACAGACGCCTTGGTCTGCGCAAGGCTTAACGCGTACGATAAAATGTTTCTTATGTTGTAGCAAAAGAGGTGGTTTTCGGAGACGGCTTAAAAATTCTTTTAACTGTTGAAATACTGGGATTAACATCTCAACAGCTGATGTAATTTGTGTCGTTGAGCCGAAACGAATTTTAAGCTTCTTTTAATAGAGCTTGCTTCTTCCTATCATCAACTACTCGTAAAGTTCTTCCTTCTTGGTTTTTTTCCATAGTTATTCACTAGATTGAAATTTCTTTTAATATTCTCCGTTTTGTTGTCTCAAAACAAAATGAAAAATCAATATCGACCCTTTTTGGAATTATAAAACAAAAACAAATTACTTTTATTTATAAAACAAGTTAAGTTTTTTTTAAAATATCTAAAGATACTTTTTGTCAGTCATTTTGTTGTTAAATTTCAGCTAAATTTTTAGAACCCTTTAACTTAAAGGAGTATTTTATTAGATGTCTACATCTAATATTGTTGTTCATTCAAGTATTTTTTTTTTTTTTGGATTATATATCTAGTACTTAAAGTTTCTTCCTTTTTCCATTTTTTATTATTGTATTTTACATGAGTGCATTAAAGGATTCTGTCATCTGTTTGAGAGATTAATAAAAGCACTTTTTTGTAGTTTTATCATGAAAAGAGAGATGATTATTCTTTTTCTTTTTGTTTTATAAATAATTTTGGTACAAATGTATTGATCCTTTGAAATGTCAAGCAGATATTAATTTGTATTTTAAATAGTTTGTTATGCTTTTAGTTATTTAAATTAGTTTTTCATACATATAACTTTTTTTTGTAATATTTAAAATTAAATTTGATGAATTACTTGAGTTTCGAAAAATTTTAGTTGTGATGTTTGAGGCTATTATGATTAATTATTTTAAAGTTTAATGTCATAACTTTTTGAACCTGAAATTGATTCAGGAATATAACAAAAATTTTTTTTGTTTACTATAAATTTTATTATATTTGAGATATTTTTACAATTATTTAAATAAATAAGAAAAAATTCTTTTAAATGAAATTTCAAATAGACGTTATCCTTTAAGGGGAGTTAAAGTTAATTCAGAAAACTTTTTTCGCCGTGGATTATTCAAAACTAAAATCCCAATATGAGCTTATTAGGTGACAATGTAGGTGACAGTGTACACTAAATCCTAAAAAAACCCTTTAAAATTTCATACAGTACATAATCCATGATAATTGTATTATACTCATCCAAGGCATCGATGCCAAGTTCTATAAATACAGACCTTTCATTTCAAATAGCTAAAGCAATCTTTTTTACTTGTTTGCGTAAAATTCTTTCTATTTCAGTACTAGAAGCAGCTTCTTTGTTGAATCTCAAAATTCATAAATTGTCAATTGTGTGCGCATATTAATTTCATGTAATGGTTTGCAGTCCTTTAGATTTCACAATCATTAATCATTCTAAGATTCTCAAAAGATGATCTTAGAATGTTATCGAGATATAGGTACCTGCATAAAGGCCCTTGGCTCGTATAAGTCGTATAAGACCGGTTAAAAGTTTATCTTTATATAAGGATATTATAAATATTTGTGAACACTAAAATTTTAACCAGATTAGTCTGGTCTTTGGTTACATAGAATATCTTTTATTTCTTGCCAATCTTGGTAATCCTGATAAATGACCAAAACTTTTAGCTAGTAGAAGTAGGTCTTAGGTCACATATAAACTCCGATAAATCTGGCAAATATATTTTTATGAGAGGCAAAGCTTTTCTTCATTAAAAGTTTTTGCTGTTTTTATCCTTACATTTATGAGAACTTGACCGATATGGATATGTTAAGACCATTTAAACAAAACAGTCATTATTGAATGTTCAGGCATTGTCTGTAAATTCCACATTAGCTGAAGTGCCCCTCATTAAATTTGGAGCTTGTTAAGACTGTCATTTCTTTAAAGCAAAATATTAACAATAAAAAAATCGTAAATATTAAGAAAAAATTAAATTAAACCTTCATCACATCACATTACCACTGCTCGACGAAGGTGTACACTTTTAAATGGTTTTGCCCAACAGCTGCCCTACCAGAAACATGGAATCAACAACAAAAACTTAAATACTTTGTAATTTTTGTTACGTTCAACTTGAAATTTTAATACAATAGTTTTGAGGTATTCTTAATTTATTTAACATTATGTAGTTGGGCATTTTTACCATTATTATTTTTTGTTCCGTCTCAAACTCAAGGTATCGGCAGCAGGTAGATAGATCGGGTACCGTCTACAATAGATAACGCACGACCCACCACCCGTTTAGATCACCTTGTTTTCTGCGCCTTAATACTTCGAGCAACAGAACGAGTGAACTCGTCTCCCGCGTTTTACTATAGAAAAGGGTATGCGGAGTTTACTCGTTTCCCGAAAACAATTTGTTAAAAAAAGAAGAAAATACATAAATGAAAAAAAAAAAATATTGAAAAGCCTTGCCCCCCTTAAGTTAGTTGATAGAAACAACCTCCTTCTATCTCACCTTCATGTCATTCTCCTGCACTACCCGACTCTTTGGTAGCAAGTTTAAAACTTTAAAACGAGTCTATTTGTATGCGCAGAAATTCTACATTCAAAATTTTAAATCCTATCAATTGGCTATTACCACACGAGAATACAATATTACGTGTACCAATCTGGCTTTTTCGTAAAATCTTTTGCAGACGAATAATTTTGATGTTTAGAGACATTTCATGTGCAGATAGAGATTTTAAATGTAAATTTTAAATTTTGACATTTTATGTTAGAAATCTTCTATGTTTAAAAGTTTACTCCTTATTTCTAAATATGAAAATGTTACGTGTAACATTCTTTCCCTGTGAAATTTACATTTTAGGCATACACTTTCGCGAAAGCAATTTAATTTTTTACTGGCTTGTGACTTTTTAACGAAACAAATTTTTAATTGGACTTAAAATTTATATTTTTTCTATGTAACCTAATTTTTTTTCCAAGTTGAATTTTTCTTTAAAGTCGCCACCACCATTTTTCAAAAAATTTAAATTTCACTAAAACATTCTTTTTACGAAAAGCGAATAATATAATTAAAAATATATCTAAATGTTTTGAGCTTTTTAAAAGATAATGAAATGAATGCCCCTAGAGGGATATTCTAAGAAAAAAGGTATCCTAGGACAACGATATAAAATATTCTCGTAAAAATTTAATTTTTACGTATTTCAAATTTAACTAAAATTTATTAAATTGTTATAATTAAAACTGGTTTATATAATAAATGTGTAAAACTTGAATTAAATAACTTTTTTTTCTCATAATATGAGAATTACTCCTGAATTATTTTACTACACAACTGTTACTAAAAGTTATGTGAAATTTTAATTTTCCCATAATTTTAATTTTCCCATAATTTTAATTGCTTATAAAAAACTTTAATAATATTAACTAATCTTATTACATAAAAATTGTGAAATTTTTCTCATTATTTATTATTTTAGCCAAAAAGCGAAGATATTTTTCTAATCACTTTTGAAAATTTACAAAGAAAAATTTTGTGATATAAAGAAATTATATTTCAATTCCTACAATTAAAAAGTATTTTAAAGATAATTACAATAAAAAAATGAAAAAAATAATTTTTGTATTATTTGTTAACAATTTCAGGCTTAATTTTAATTAAATAAATTAAAGTGAAATCGTTTTAACTTAGTAAAACTGTTTGTATAAAAAAAACTAAATATTATAAAACACAAAAAACCAGAAAATCAAAATATATCCTCCAGATATAATTTAAATAAAAGTTAAAAGGTTTTAAAACTCTTCAATAAATATTGAAGTCAGATTTTCTATAGAATATACCAGAAGTAGAATTCACAAATACAAATAGTAGGTTTTTAGCAGTGTTCTAGCCAACAATATGTTATGCAGGAGATATTCATCTGCTCTACTCCACCCTTTCCCCTTCTCTTTTATTACTTAAGCTACATTTCTATACCCTAAAGTGATTTTTAGTAAATAATTGCCACGTTACGATGCTCTATGTGAAAGGCTATATGAATGTCATACAATACTTACAAGATTTATCTTCTACAAACACACACACACACATATATATATATATATTATTTTTCTACTTATTTTTTTTCATTTTTAATATAAATAGCGCAAACTATTTCAATATTTCAAACTTATGCTTTTCAATTTTTTTTTATTAAAGGAAAACTATTCAAATTCAGAAACTTTTTTTAGCTAAGAGAAGTTATGAATTTCATATCCTAGTGACCTACTAAATTTGTTATTAAATATTTTAATAAAAATTTGTTAGTTTTTCTATCAAAAGATGACTATTTTCTGGATATGATTTAAAAATACTAAAATCCTTGCGTTTTATCGATTGATTTCTCTTTTGATTACAAACTGCTAAAATTCTATTTAAAGTATTAAAAATTATTTGAAAATCAAATAAAACAAATTTTAATGCTTTGACGGGATTCGATCTGAAGATTTTACGGCGGTGGTCAACCAACTTTGCCACTGGAAGACAAAATTTTTCTGAAACAGAATTTGAAAAAGAAATCTTTTTCTGAATCTGAAGCTCAATAATTTTCTGAATTTTTTTTAATCCATATAAAACTAAAATTAATTAATTTATATTTGAAAAAAATTGTGTTAACATCAAGTATCATCCACTACAAGTTTAAACAAATTTATTTGAACATCCTTTATTGGTTATTTAACGATTTACATATTTATCTTTTTACTAAAAATAAGATTCCAAGAAAACGGCTGATCTGCATTTTAAAAAATAGCTCACCCAACCAATTTAGACTCGATTGATATACTTTTTGTATTATACAAACACAAACATAAGCAAGGCTGAATTTATTATAATATAAACTACGCGTGAAATAACTTTTGACATACCTATAGTTCAGTGCTCTTTATTAAAATTTCAAACTAAGATTTTCATAAAATTACGAGTATATCTTTTGATAGAAAAAGTAACAAATTTTCATTAAAGTTTTTAATATCAAAATAGTTGATTTTAGGTTAAATTTAAATATTTAGAAAAGTTATTAAATTAATTTTATTATTTAACTAACCTTAACCAATTTCATTTTACAATTAATACTGCGCTTGAATATTCTTTTTCAAAATTGTTATAAGTTTTATTAAATTTTTTACTGCGCATTTTCTCCAAAATGATAGCTCCCTTAACACAAACTTTATATATGGTGCATGCATAGGTCATGTATCCATATGCACCTTCTTTAAATTGGAGATATAGATGTTTGCCTACTTATTCTTTCGGCGAGTAAACAACACTCGATCGTTCAGCTTAAATATATTTTTAAATATGTCTACAAATATAGGATAAAAATTTTGAAGATAAACAAGTAATATAAAAAGAAATTGTATTCTGAAAGTGTATTCCTACTTATATTTCTCATTCATTCCCATTCAGTGAGATTGTTTTTTCTTTTTTCTGAATACAGAATTCGTTTCATTCAGTTATCTGAAGTTTTTCTCTCATATAAAACTAAAAAGTAATTTATTAAATATAATTAATATTTGAACATCAATAGTCATGCACTGCCAACACAATAAAATTTATTTGAACTTGATTGGATAAATAGAAAAAGACTTTATTAACGATTGAAAATTTAAAAAAGATATTAGACATTATGAGTTAACAGCAAGAACTAACTGTATTAACATCAATAGGGAATATGCGTTTAGCTTAAATTTTCTTTTTATATATTTTTTTTTGGAATCTATATCTAGCTGAGATTCTATCTGTACCTTTATTTTTTTATTTAACTCTTTATTTATTAAGGAAAAAATAAAATAAAATGCTACAAATTCGATATCACAAAACGCCCCACCATTGCTGTGACATCATATGACATGTCCTAGAACATTCATTTGTTCTATTTCATTGCATATGACGTCATTTTTACGTCATTTTGACTTGAGTGAGGATGGCAGTGTTTAAAGAACAAGAATTCTTTACCGATTTTAAATATTTTTTAAAAATTGCTTCGAAAGATTTTTTACACTTTTATATTTTTTTAATATTTTTTTTTACTATATTATGACGATGTAAAGAATTTAAAAAAAAAAAAAAAAATACATGCATATACCCTATTGTCTTCCACTGCCAACTCAACAAAATTTATTTGAACTTGATTGGATGAAAAGAAAATATTTTATTAACAATGGAAAATTTTTATGCAAGCTAATAGTGGGAATATAAAAAAACATTTTGTTTTGTGTTTTATATTATTTTTTCATTTAATACTATAATCAAAAAACTGAACATTTAGTCATAAGATATATTTTCAATTGTTTTGTTAAATAAGCAAATTATATATTTATTTTTTTCACATGAAATAAAAATTTACAAATATTGCATTAAAATTTATTTTTTATTACTTATTTTCAATCTTATGAAAGAATTCTTCATTACTTATAATATGAATTCTAAATGAAAAACAACCTTTAATTTTTTTTTCGATTTTTTCAGTTTTGTTTTTGAAAACTTCAACATTTTCTTGATAACTCTTTTCAAATTTCTCTAATATTTCCCATTGTTTCGTTATATTTCCAAAGGATTTACCTTTAATATATAAATATATTTTATATATAGTATTCATATATTCTGTAATATCTCCCTTGAAAGTTTTATGGATGTTTAGTATAAACGATAGTAAATTAAAATCTTGCTGCCAACAAGTTTTCGTAATATTTTTGGTGTTTTTAATAAATTTATCCTTATTACTTATTAAAAGATCTAACTGAATAAATTTTTGGCTTAATTTTTCTATTTTTGAAATAATTGAATTGCTAATGCTCATATAACTGTTATGTATATTATCCACCATACAATCAAAACTTGAAATCAATTTTTTTTCGATTTTTGTCATGTTATCAAGTTTTGTTTTAATTACTAACGGTAAATCTTCATAAAAGTCTTGAAGGGAATTAGGGCTTGAATATTCTTTCCATTGTCCTAAGACTTCTAAAACACTAAAACTATTTGCAAAAGCTGTAAAAACATTCTTTCTCATTTTAGATATTTCCATACAGTTTGCTTGTATTTCACGAATTTCGTTTATATATTGCACAATTAAATTTTTAAACTTTTGCTGAGAAACTTCTTGATCTTTTCGTGCAGGTTTATTTTCCCAATATACACAAAATATTACTTGAATATAACTAATTAAAAATAATATTTTCATAATATAACTTTTCCACATTTTTAATGTAATTTTAACAAATTGAGACTTACTTTAACTAAAATATCTTAATTTACTCTGGCTTAAATATAATTTTTATTATAACTGTATGTGTTTCATTAATTGTATATGTAAAATGAAGAAAGTTAAATAGGTTCTATAAATATTTTTTATCTGAATTTTTTTTTAAAGGAAATTTTTTGGGTTGTCTTATTGTTAGTATAATTCTAAAGAAAAGTAATTTTTTTATTATTTGTTTAAGACCTTTACACATTCTTTCTATTTTTATATGCTTTTATTTAACTAACAATTACGTATTTTGAGTGTAATTCGTTATATATCACATTTAAAATTGACGTACAAATATGTAATTAAAATTTCGCAAATATGTAAAATGTAAGAATATTCATATTGATTCATACTTTTGGTTTGATAAAAAATTTATAATTCTAATTGGCAATTTTCTAGGTTTAGCAATGTGTGAGTCTATGGGGTTAGCAGTGAAATAAAACTGAACGATAAACTTCAGATATACAATTGCAAATTGCTTAGAAAGATTAAATATTGTTGAAAAGTTTCCCCTTTGAAAATAAATCCAGAGTTAGCTAAAAACTAAAATCAAAAAACATTTGGATAAAAATAAACTTAATTCGATAAATTTTAGACTTGACTAACCTAATTTATAATTCTAGTTAACATATTTTCTGAATTGTTTGTCTAATAGAATTTGAGCATTTAATACAGACTGCTCCCATTATTTTGAAGACAGATCTTCTTGATCCTGATCAGATATCACTGAATAACTTGTATTTTAAATGATTGCTATGGTAACGTGCTATGTTGTAAATGATGTTTTTGGTTTTGTCGCATGGAATTTTATCCATATTAACCTTTGCTAAATGAGCAGTTTTTTAAAAATTTCAATTCAGATAGAGATAACTTATAGAAGGACAATACATGACATTTCGTCACTTATTTGTGGTTAAGGGGAAATTTCCCACTGGGGAACTTAAATTATAGACGCGTACTAGTAAGCAAAACAAAGAAATTTCAGATTCTTCACTCAAATAAAGCTTAGAATTTAAGCTTAATAAAATGTTTGCAAGGGTATTTATTATATTGAGAAGTATTCGAATTTAAAATTAAAAATTATTTTGAATTTGTGTGGTAGTGTGTTGTATTGATCTTTTATAATGTATATTTTTAAATATAACATTTTTATATGTGAGTTTGATATACAAAAACATGCAAAGAGTGAATTTAAACCGTAGAAATCGATCAATCCAATAAAAATTAGAAATTTTGCTAGACTCTTTGAAGTCACGCAAATGTATGAAATCGAATTAATTCACTTTCACTATGATCACAGATGAAATTTAATTCTTTTCTTTGTATTCTGTAAATGAGTCCAGTCCACTTTTATTTTATATGATACAAATTTAGCTTTTTCACCATGTCCTATTTAAATTTATCTTATAGTTTTTTCACATACAATACATAAATATGTACCCAGCGGGGAAATTCCCCTCGATTAGGGACACAAAGAACCCAAGTTGTTACTGATAAAATAAATTTATAGATTCCACGCACTGGTGTTCATCTATCCATTGGGTGTGTGCGTGTAAATACGTTTGAGCACGTCAAAATTTTGATATATGCATAGTTTGGTTATAGGTGACGTTTTGCTACTTATCCGCGTTTAAGGGGAAATTTCTCACTGGGAAATAATAAAATATATAAAATTACATTTTTGTTTTGCTAAAATTTTTAAAAACACACATAATATTATTTCGAACTAAAATTGTACTTGTAGATGTGTCCTTTATAAATAAAAGATAAAAAAGTAATACGAACTATTATACATTTTTACTTATTTATTTCATAAATGCTTAAATACAGTTTTTTTTTTTATTTTTTAAAAATTTAATGATATTATCAAAATACTTCCGGGCTATTTAGGTCAAGTTAACCCATTTCCCTAAAATGATTGCTTAATTTTGGCTCTTATTTTCATTTATTGTTAAAGAATTGATTTTTATTCTATTTTATTATTTTTATTTATATTAATTTGCATACAATTACAGAAACTGTTTATTTAAACAATTTTCATATTAAGCACTTTTACATATGGGATAGATGAATATCATAAGATATTGAAGTGAACCATTAGAACTTAATGATAAAAGAAATAATCCAACAACAATTTCAAAAAGAGAATACGATAATTTTGTTGTAGTCAGCCAGTTCTTTTGAAATTGTTGCTAAGCTCAAAGCTATTTAAGATATTTTATTGAAATTTAAATTAAACAAAAATATAAAAAATAATATTAAGAATAGTGTTTTGTACTCTTTTTTAATTTTGTGTTTAGTTTTATAAAAACAAAAAAATAGGTTTTTATTTGCCTGAAATGAAATAAATTTTTGTTAAATCATAAAACTATATTAAGACAATGGAAAATAATGAACATAATAATTATAATTCTATAAAAATAGAAAAACAATTATATTCAAATAATTGGTGTTTGTATAGAAATCAACAACAACAACAACAACAACAAAAATTAAATTTTCCAGGATATCAGACACATTCAGGGATTATTATATCAGATGATGAACATTATTATTATTCTATACCGGAATTAAAATCATTGTCAACTACAAATGTTGAATCATTTTCCTTAAATTCAAGAAGAAAATTAAATTTACCAGCCATAAATAGTTTTTGTTCTAGACAAATTTTAAATAAAACTTTTCATCAATGGTAACAACATGAAAATTGGTTTTCTATGATTTTTATTTTATTTTTAATTATTTTTTGTTTTTTTTTGTATTCATTTAGATATAAGTTAATAAAAGGAACATATTGAGAGAGAAATTTTTATCTTTTGTTTTCTATTTCCGTTTTTGTTGTTCTTGTTCAAAACACTCAGTTGCATAGTTTTTACGGAAATTGTTTTTCTTTTTCTTGATACTTAGTACTTACGGGTATGGGTGAAAAAGGGGGCTCAATCATCAACGTAACAATTTTTCCTGATGTAGGGTAGATTACTATGACAATATTTTTATAAAACAAGTAAAAAGATTTATAAGTTAAAGATGCCACCAGTTAGGGCATATCTTGTTTATTAAGAACTTTTTTTTTTTTGTCTAAATTAAGTCTTACCTGCCAAATAGGGCATATGGTTTGTTTTGATTTGTACAATAATTTACAAGGACTAACTTCTCCATGAATTTATCGATATGATGCAATGCGATACGGTTAGTCGAATTTGTTGAGATGATGTGAATGTTGCATTAAGAACAAAGTTGTATTCTAGTCAGTCCATGATGATCATGAATTTATCATGCCTTATATACTAATTTTAATTTTCCACTTTTGATTTTCTTAACCAGAAAAATATAAGAAATTGCAAATCAACTTATAAAATCAATAATTAAAAATTATGTCATTAAGTTATTCTAATTGTAATTTTAAAATCTGAGGATAAGTTTTTTTGTCAAATTTTTTTGTGATTTTATAGACTTTTATTTAACTTTTCTTCTGGTTCTTATGATTTATGTTTAACCCTTTCGCTCCCAGCAACACATACGACCCGATTATCTTTGCTTGACCGGGTGTCACAAATATGTGACGGGTGTTAATGATAACTTTTGTATCAAGTCGTACTGCACATTGATGTATAATGTTATACTATAATAAAATAAATGAATGATGTTATGGTCTGGCAATAATTACAGTTGTTTATAAGATCTGAGCGTCGGAAGTAACGGATACGAATTCTTTACTATTAGACGTGGTCACAAAATGATTTATTGAGTTATAAAGGAATTAATTAGAGAGAAACAGAATTATCTGTTATGCCACAAAGCTGCACAAATACACATTTTCAAAAAAACTGAGAAAAAGGGTTAGATGCCGTTTATGCTCTACCAACAAACTGCGCACAGCTACTGTATATGCCTGTGAAATGTGCACAACAACTGCAGGACCTCTAATTGGTCTATACATAGAAAAATGCTTTAAAATTTATCATAAAAATAAATAACCTTAAATAAAGCATTTAACTATCTTTTCCTTTTCCAATTTAATACATTTCATCTTAATCTGATATGTCACATATATGTGACGTGTGGGCTACAAATTGAATTATTTATCTATAGTCCGGTGTCACTTATTCGTGTTGGTATATAAAATTACTCATTTCGCTTAATTAGGATGTTATAAATATATCCCAGAAAAACTTAATAATAATTGGTATTATATTTAAATAATAAAACGTCTGAGCTGTGGTGGCGGCTTTTCTCCTGAGGCCCTCGTAGCGAAAGGGTTAAAATACTTTGCCGATGAGCTATTTATTTCAAATTGTGAATAAATTAATTGCTTGTATAAAAGTATAATCTTGTAAATGAAATAATAACCTTTTCCCAGCTCTGGGCACCGAAAACAATGGAATATTATGACTGAAGTTTGAATTAGGAAATCGTAAACTACAACGGGGTTGAATAATTTTCCCAAAAAATTAACTCATTTCCAGTTCCAGTTTTTAACTGTCGTTAAAAAAGCCGATTTAAGTCGTTAAAAAATTGTTGTAGGCCAATCAAACCCATTGCCACTTCTAGTCTCGTGTACATAGAAAATATTTTTAAAGTACTTTGCGATGACCAATTTAATTTTACTTTGACATAAATATATTAAAATAGGGATAAAGTTGACTAAAACGGATTAAATAAAATGACATATTAAATATTACGAAAAATAAAAGTTTGGTGTGTGGAAAGAATCAATTGCTAAATCAGTAGCAATTGTGTTTAACACAATTTATTATTTTTTACTAAATTTTTCAATAGATCATATAAGTGAATTGATAATTATTACATTTGGATGCTGGAATCGGTTATTATTATGAAACTTACAGCATTTAGTCTTAAGAAATTTACACTTGGAAAACGCAGCGACCGAATATACTCTTCGGTGTGAAATGGTTCTTACATAAAATAACTTAGTTTTAGACTTACAATTATTTTAAGGTTTTGGTTATTAATGATTCATTTTCCCTATAACTTTTTCGTTAAAATATGCAAACTTGGAATCATATCTAGCAAATCGAAGCTTCTTTTTTGTAACTAGGCCAATATTTTCAATGTTAGTTTTGTTGAAATACATCATTCTTTTTCTTTTTCATATGACGATATTTTGTGCGATATTTTCGTTCAATCGCTTATATAATTGTATAATGTTGTAGTTCTTGTTGATAGTTTTTATTATTTCAAAATAGTCAGTAAATAGATAAACCTGGAGCATCCTAACATGCAGAGGTAGTTATCTTGCCAGCTAACTTTATGTTTGATCGTTTCGGATGCTTTTTGTCAGTATCTTTTCACACTGCTAACTGATGATTTGATTCAGGATCTTTGTTTTTTTCATTGTCTTACAATAATGCAAAAATTTGTTTTCATTACATTTTTCGATTTTTGAATATAATTAAAATTGAAACCTTCAAGTTAAAAAGCCACAAATTACAATCTCCATATCTAAATGTAAAACGAACGAAAAAGTCAATATTTTTATTTTATTCGTTGTGTGTTTTTACAGCTTCCTTTAATACTTAGTTGAAGTTCCTTAACTTCGTAAAATATATGCATTTTTTTTTGTTACTGAAATTTCTAAAAAAAAAGAAAGAATATGTTTAAAACATTTTTTCGAAAAATATCCAAATAATTAATTTAAAAAAATTTTTAATTTTAGTGAATTAAGTATAATTGGAGCAAGGGCCTCTGTAATGGTCTATGATGATACTCAAAAAAAATGGGTACCATCAGGTACATCATCAGGATTAAGTAAAGTTCAAATATTTCATCATCAACAGAATAATACATTTCGTGTTGTTGGACGTAAATTACATGATCATGAAGTTGTTATTAATTGTTCAATATTAAAAGGTTTAAAATATAATCAAGCGACAGCAACATTTCATCAATGGAGAGATTCAAAATATGTTTATGGATTAAATTTTTCAAGTCAACAAGATGCTGAAGCATTTGCTAGAGCAATGATGCATGCATTAGAGGTTTTAAATATATTATAATAAAATATTATTATTATTATTATTATTAATAATTATTTTCAAAAAGGTACTTAGTGGACGTGTATTACAACCATCAGCACATCAATTACCAACAAATGGTAATGGATATGATGAAGATATGGGATATAGGACAATGACTAGAGAAGATGCTGCTATATTACAACAACAACAACAAATATCTGGTCCTGTTACACCATCACCACAAACTCCAACTACACAAAATAATCAAAATAATATTCCTCAAAGTCCACCAACACCACAAGGTCATCATCGCACAAGCAGGTAATTTACATATGTTTTTAATTGTTTTATTTAATTTATACTTAAATTTTAAGTATCATTTTGTAAGGACTATTAATGCAAATTTGTTAGAATATACTTGAAAATAATTTTAAATCCTTTGTTGTAAAACTACTTGAACTAAAAAATTTTTTTTTAATCTTTTTTGTTTAATTAAATAAATTAACTTAAATTGTTGGAATTAATTTTAAGTAAATAAATTGTGTAGGGTAGTGAGGACATAATGTGTGAACAAGTCTAATTCATTACTAATGTTTTCAGAGAAACTTTAACTAAGTTGATAAGGATTTTATGTTAATTAAATAACTTGATAATAGAAAAAATTGAATATAAAAACATAACAAAGTCAGTTAGTTAGATTCTGATGTTTTTTAAAATAAAAAATCAAAATAACATTTGAATAGTAAAATTAAGAAAGGAACTAAATTTTGGGCTAATTACCCGAGTTGAAATTTTGAACCTCCTTCTAAATGCAAAGTTTTCAAGTATTGGAGGCTAAGGAGGCCCAAAAGGGGTTAATCTTACTTTTGAATTTGGCGAACTTTGGTATACTTTGATCTACCTTTATTATCTTTAACCTCAGAAATGTGAACTTTTGTTAACCTCTTTTGGGCTTCTTGGTACTGAAACGGGTCTTATGACCCGTTGAAAGGGGTCCAACTTTGACATAAGCTTAAATGAGAGGGTTGAAGCTCCTTTCAACTTCACCAGGAATTCATATTTTTCAGTTTATTAAGTATGACTACAAGTTTATCGCTCGAACTTAAAGTGAGCTGCTATTGCCGTATAGCCATTAACACATGCGTTTCTAATTCCACAAAGTTATTATCGTGTACCGGTAACGGGTATAAAAACGTTGCTTTCGTAAAAATTATAGGTCTATTTTTATAAATAATATTATTTTATTTTACGATTTTATTGGTATTCCTGATGTTTGACTTTTTAATTAACAATTTAAATTTTATAAAAACACAACACAACTTACTATTTTAGTGCTCCACCAGCACCCCAACCTCCGCCAATGTCAGTGCCACCACCCTCACAAATGTATGGTCAAAATACACCAATAAATAATGTTAATCAACAGACACAAATTCAACAATCACCACAACAACAATATCATCAATCACAAACGATGCAATCACATCATTCTGTTTATTCATCTCAACCGCTTAGTAATAACTCATATTCAAATCAGGTAATAATAATTTTAATTTAAAAAAAATAAAAACAATATTTATTTAATTTATGTAAATAGTATCAACAGCCAATTTATGTATCATCAAGTTCTAATCAAAGTTTAAATCAACAATTACAACAAGTACCACAGCCACCACCACATCAAAATGGTACAATTTATGTTTCATCATCAACATCATCATCTCAAGGAATGATACAATCTGGAAGTACGGGTAATGTAATATATGCTAGCCAACAACAACAACAGCAGCAACAACAACAACAACAGCAACAACAATCGTCACAAATTCAATCATCTTCACAACAAAATTCATCATCTAATTATGGACAAATAAATGGCCATTCAATAACAAATAATGAACAACAACAATATGGACAAATACCAGTGGCACCACCAATTTTATCTTCAATGAATATTGTTGGTGCTATTAATAATAATAGTAATAATGTTCCTATAAATTCCGCTGGCGGACAAATTTTAAGAACAGCAACAACAACAACAACAATAACTCCACAAGCACCCCCACCACCCCCATTTAGTGGAATAAATTTTAATAATAATTCTTCTATACAAAATTGTTCTACACATGTGATACAGTCACAAAATCCATCACAAATACAACAACAACAACAATTGGCGGCAAATTCATCAATAACATCAGCTCCCCCACCACCCCCTCCACCACCAACAACAAGAAAAGATGATGGAAACAATGGTATTGATATGTCATCATTAGCTTCACAACTTCAAAATGCTAGACTGAGACGAAATAATAAGGTACACAATAGTTGTTAATATTGTTCTTGTGCACGGTTGTGCTTTATTATTTTTAGGCGATGACGAGTATACTCGATGAAAACGCAGTAAATACGAGTATGTTTGCTGTAAAATTTAATCAAATTAGTTAAATCGATAAAAGGTTTTTTGTTGTTTCTTTAAAAAATAATAATTTTATTTATAAGTAATCCATAGAGCTTAATATTTAATTTTTTGAGAATTATTTTATAACCAAGAATAGTTAAAAACTATTAAAAATGTCGAAAAAACACCTTAAATTCAATTCATAAAAGTAGGAAAAAATAAAATATTTTCTAAACTAAAGATAAATTGAATTTGTTTCAAAGTTGAATGGCTGGTTTACATAATGCCATCTCACATATAGGGCATCAATACCTGGATTCTTTCTAGATCCCTTGTATAGAACAGTGGAAAAATTTTCCTGTATTCTTGTAGGTGTTAATTATGTTGCATTTCGTCTCCAGACGAGCAATATCTAATAGTCTAAACTTGTTTTATCCTTACCGCTTACACGGTATTGTATGAAATTTAAAATTACATGAAATTCCGTCTCCTGTCTTCATACTGTTATAAGGAATTTAATTGAATGTTTTAAATAGGTTTTTCTAAAATGTTCTAAAATTATAAATATAAAATTTTTTGTTTACTTAAATATTAAAATAAATAGCAAAACGAATTTCTTTCTTTTAATGACGAGTATACTCGACATAAACGCTTAAAGGATTAACAAATATTAAAGTATTTGTGTTTTTTTTTTTTTTTTTTTGATGTGTTTAGACTACGCCTCCACCGACTGAAAATAGTGGTAGTAGTACTTCAAGTGGAGGTAGCGGTAATTATGGTACCATCGGTCGTACCTCAAAAGGCATGGCATCTATAATGGATGAAATGGCAAAAACTCTTGCAAGGCGACGAGCACAAGTTGAAAAAAAAGAAGTATATAAAATCATTTTTTAAAAAAATCATATTTTATTTAATTTCCTTTTCTTTTTAATTTTATATTTATTAAGCCTGATCCTGTTGATGAGAATTCACAAACAGCTCGACAACGTCCTTGGGAAAAATCGAATACATTACCACATAAATTGGGTACTGGTTCAAATATTAATAGTCCTAGTACTGGTGGTACGAATAATATTAATAGCGGTGAAGAGTCTCCTAGGCCTATACGAAAACGTTTTGGAAGTGCAAGTGAAGAAACAATTCTTAAGGTAATTAGTTTTTTGTTTTTTAAGGATTAGGAATAAAAAAGTAATATAGCTAATTTTTGGGTGAAATATTTATAGTAACATTAAAGTTATGTTAAAATTGTTACAAAAAAAGTATTTTAGAATTCATGTTTTCATATCATTTTCCAACTTTTTTGTTTTTTAAATTTTTTTTTCTTATAAACACAAAAGTATAGAAATAAGAACAAGTTTTATATAATTAATTACTTTCTGATTTTTGCATAAAATTATTCTTATAGTCAAAAACTTTTAAGGAGAGAAATTTATTTAATGATTTAAGTCAAAGTTAACCAAAGTCAAATTAATTTTAGTTTTGTAACTTTCTGAGTTCATTTTTCAACAATGTTAAAGAGATTTTGCAGCATTATAAGCAAAATAAACAAATCTCCGTCTTATTCTTAGATTAAATGGAATAGTGAAAACATATTTTTGATTTGATTTATGGGAAATGTGTATTTCTTTGAGGCCACTGTTTAAATATGATTTTCATAGTACTTAATTGTTAAGAAAATTACTCGGTGTATAGATTAACATCTTACAGTCGATTATTACGGAAGTAAATTCCAACATTGGTATTTACAATTCAGAAATGTATAATGAATGTGTAAACAATTCCTATAAGTTTTTCTCGAACTGGTATCAATAATTTATTGCAAATTAAGTTTTGCTTCAAATTTCCCTACAAAATTTTTAAAGTTGGTATATTGATATCACGAAAACTTTTTGATGTGAAACAGCTTTAAGTTATTAACACTTTAAACTAAAATGACGAACTCAATTTGTCAGAAAATTTTTTTAGCATTCTGACAAGTATGCAAAGACCAGAAATTATTTAAAATTAAAACGATTGAGAAATTTATTGATTTCTTGACACAATATTTTTAGAATGGCCAGTAATACCCATTCTCCATTAAGGCTTATACAGTGTATTAGTCTCCTGTACAAAAAAAATCGGTGCTTCATTGGCAATTTTCTGTTTTAGAACACAAGATGGAATAAGTGTCATAAATTTAAATAATTAAATTAATAAATTAAATAACAACAAGGCAAAAAAACAACAAATATTAATTTAGATAATAAAAAGATAAAATATTTAATGACACAATAAATAGCGAAATTTTTATGCGGTGGATACGTTCTACAGAAAAGCGCATATAAAAAATTCGCATTAAAAAGGATTTTACTTGCCTTGAAAACCTAGGGATACGTTCCATAATTTTCCAAAATCGCATAAAACCAAAACAACAAGTTAAAATTAACTTAAAACCGCATAAAAAAGTTTGCTGAAATTAAAAGGAGTAGGCTACTTAATAAATTACTTCGAAAGTCTAAAAGAAATTCATATAAAAGCTTAAAATAAAAGTGTATTTAAACTTAATGCATTTTATTTTATTGAAAAGTAATCGCTATCTGATAATGGTTTGCACCGTTTGCGAAGTGGTTCCAAATCACCTTCATCATCAGAAGAGACTGTCTCTGCAATAGATATTTGCGGTAAAGATGATGAAATTTCACAAACTTTATTCTCGTTCTATGTAGCTCTTTGTTTTCTGACAATGTAATCAGTAATTAAACTTTTTTCACGATTTTTAGAGACTTTTTATACGCGAGCTTCCTAAACAAGCCTATATGTATGTTTATTCAAGAAATTTTTGGATGAAATACAAACCGCACAACTTCAAAATCGCATAAAAATAATCCGCATAAAATGAGACCTTAGAGTATATATAAAAATTTCATTCTGTGTATTGTAATAATGTGTATAAACCTGAATGGAGAAAGGTTATATTAAAATGTTACGATTTTTGAAGTATTATATCTTCTCCCTTTGTCTTTTTGCTATTTTAATTCTCCACATAGACAATTTTTTGTAGTTTGAACAGTGAATATGATTAATGAGAAAAATAAATAAAGCAAACAACAGAAAACTATAAAAATTGTATACAAGTTTTATTTTTCTTTCTATTTAAATAGCAAGTTAACGGTGATGGCTTATCATTGGCACTTTCAGCTGATTTAGATAGCTTTAAAACTGAAATAGTTAGAGAGCTACGACTTGAAATCCAAAAGGCTAAACAGGATATTATAGATGGTAAATTAATTAATTTCTATGAATTTATTTTTAATTTTCTTTGTATTTCAGCTATCAAATCAGAATTCAATAGAAGGTAAGATAAATGAAAACAAAAAATCAAAATCAAAACAAATTAATTAAATTATTTCAAATGTCTATAAATGGAAATGAAATACTTATTATTGTAATACTTACAAAAAGACATCATTAGTGTCAAATGATATAAATATTGCTTATATACCCATAAAAAAAATAATAAAAATTTTAAAATAAAATAAACTATTTATATGAAAATAAAAATAAACAATTTAAAAATTATTTAGTTATTATAAAAGAAAAAATCGAAAGAAAAATTGTTAATACAATTGTAATACATAACTTTGATGTAGTTATTTATAATATTCATATAAAAATTGAATACCTATTTGCTAATTGAAATGTTTTGTTGTCCTTTTTTTTTAAAAAAAACATAACTTTTGAGTTTTTTTTTTTTTTAAAAAAATTGTTCAAAAATTTTGAATAAATTAAAAAAAAATAAACTATTATTGATTAAAGCGTAAAATATTTTAATCAAATCAAGCTATAGATATTTCAATAAAACAAGAAGAAAAGAAAAAACAACTGAAAAAATTTTACATACTAAAAATATTAAAAAAAAAAAAAACAAATAAAAATGCGTTGTAGTAATATCGAAGACATTTTTTTATTGAAAATTTATTATACAATTAACTTATCGAATAAAAAATTTAAGAATGTAGTTATTATCGAGTTGATATGATAGAAAAAGAAAGAACAAAAACTTCAAAAAAAAAGCAAAAATTTATTATTATTTTTATTATTTATTATATAAAAGTAGTTTTTTTTTTTTTGAATACTCAAAAAAATTTTTGCTTATATTTTATTATTACTTAAGAGATCGTATTCTATGTTTTTGTTTTTAATCTAAAACAATTTTTGTAAATTCTAAATACCTTCAGTTCATGGTTTATTTTTTTGAAAGTTTTTCTTTGCCGTCTTTATTATTTTGTTATTATTCTAAAAAAATTCAATTTATCAATAAAAAAACCACTAAGCACATCAATTTAGACTTCAAGGTATGCCTAATAAATGCCCAATGAGAGTAAGAAAAATGAAAATCCTTTAACCAGTTAAGCGTCGAATTTAATTTTAATAAACCTTCACAGTGTGCAGAATTAAAATCAAGTGATGATGTGTATACACGAAAAACTTAAGGCAAAATTGTCCTATTACAAATTTTATAAAAAACGAAGGACTCCATTTTTATTTAAAAGAAACTTAACAATTTATTTTAACAAAAATTATTGATATTATAAATTTAAAAATTCTCAAATAATAATAAAATAATTTTCATAGTCAATCGTAATGACAACGAGTAAACATGCCGAATGCACCGTTATAGAAATTCCATTTTAATAGACTTTATTTTTTCTAATGATTGCTTACTATTTTAGTCTAGCACTTCTATTTCTTTTTGTAAAATTTCTCAAAAAGGTTATCTAAATTGTCAATTTCTTTTTTCTATTAAGAAGAATTTTTTTGAACGATAAACGTTCATCAATTAAAATATTCCTGTTCTTTGGGTGTTTTCTATTCAGTGTTGAGAAAATAGCTAGGTTGCTTGAAGTTTTTTGAATAATTTTTATCAGTTGTAATTCCGAAAAAAAGAAAAAATCTCTGCACTAATCATAGTCATAGCAATAGTTTCAAGTTTCTGTTACTTGTTACCAATTTGTATTTTGGGAAGACTTAAAGTCATAAAACGATACACAATGATAATAATTTGATAAGTTCTCTTTATAAAAGATGATTTTTCTATACTGCGTTTACACAAAATAAAAACAAAAACTGATAATTTCTTTGGTAATTCTAATTTTAATATATCTTTTTTATATGAGGCTCCTATTAAACTAGAATTGTTTGACATCTAGCGACTAGTGGCTTTTTCCATTTGTATGAAAATGATCAACGTTTTGTTCTCAAATTTAATGGCATAGTAAAGCTGCACAATCAAAAATCGCTTAAAATTGCTTCTACAAGAATCAAAACCTAAATTTACAAATTTTAATATATTTTCAGGAAGCGTAATCTTTGTATCTAAAATACGATAGAATGGATCTAAGCTTCCCAGCATCCTTTTAAAAAAGAGTTTAATATCATCCATCAAAAATCAGTCCATCTCTGTATGTGTGATTATTGTTGCCTCAGTAGACTCCATTTATTTTGCATACTAGCATTTTGAAGTTTAATTAACATTACTTTAAATATTTCTGTTTTAAAAGTTAAAATAATAAAACATTGTCCCTAATTCAAAATTAATAAAGGTTGAAATAATAACTTAAAAATGGCACATTTCATTAAAAATGTGCATTAGTGAATCTTCGAGAAATTCTTTCGTGCTTATAATGGAAAATTGCAGTCTTTATGACTGAAAAATTGCTCTCTTTCATTAATGTATTATTTCACATTTCCCTACTGAGAAATCAAAACAAAATTTAATCAAACCATAGAAAAATGTTAAAGTGTTAATATTAAACAATTGTAGTTAATTTTGCTTAAATTTTTATCATATAAAATTGAACAAGTTGTTAATGGTGTCTTTAGCGGCAAAATCGAAAATAATTTTTGGGTATACCTTGAACGTTTCTCAAAGTTTAGATGAATAAAAATTCTTTAAATAAAATTTTCTAAATTTACTTAAAATTCAATATTATTCTAAATACGATTTTATTTTAATTTTTTATAAAAATAAAAATATAAATTTGCTTCATTTGCCTTAAATATTTTTCTATATGATTTTCTTCGTAAAAGAATTATTAAATTTAACTAATTTACATTATAGCTTTTAATGTACTATCAATTTAATTAAATTTTACCTCATTACTGATGTAAATTAGTTAAGATTTTATGAATTAAGATTTAAATTTCTTCTTCTATAGTAGAAATTTATTAAATATTTTCATAAAATAATAAATTAATTCTAGTAAAAGCATAAATTAATATTATTTTAGTTCACTCATTAAAGGTGCTAATTTTAGCGTACATTAAATCAAATAGCAAATTTTGTGTTATTATTTTTGCTTAGAAGATATAAAAAATGAAAATTTATTATCTCAAAAAAATTAATTTTTTAATTTATTTCACAAATATTTCACTTTAAAGCAATTTATATGAATTTTTCTAATAAAATTATAACTTTCTTGATTGGTATTCATTTTATTTAAGAAGTTTTTCAAAAACTCACGTACCACTAGTCTATAAAATATACGCACAAACAGATTTTAGATAAATTTAATTTTTATAAAATTATCAAATTCGATTTCGATGATAAAAAAGAATGAATAGTATTTCATTTAAGTATTTACATTTATTAATAAGAAACTATCATTCCAAATAATTAATACTTGAAGTTTTATTTTTTTTTTTTTATATTGGTAAAAGTTCAAAAAATTTAATTTGCGTACTACTAGTGATACACATGGCCATTGGTTCTCAATAAAAGTATTGCTTGGTTATTGTAATATTTAAATATATTTAACACCAACGAAAAAAAAACACACAAACATGAAATTTTTAAAATGTTGAGTAATTTAATGAAAAATAAAAATATAATTTGCCATTTGTACCTTTTTTAAATTAAAAACTAATATTGCACTTTTCTTTTATTTAAATATTAAAATTTTAGATGTTAACAAAAAACTTGTGCATTTAATTAGCATTTTTATTTGTTTGGTTTTATAACTATAAATTTTTTTTTTTCTATATATCAAAAGAAAAACTAAGAGTTAAGCCTTTTTCCTTTTGTTTTTTAAAAGTATTTTATAATTTTTTTATGCTTATATTTAAATCAAAATCAATGCTTTTCCCTATTTTAGTATCTGATTTATTACTTTTTAATATCTTTAAAAATAAAAGAAAAAAGAAAAAGATTTTTAATTTATGTTAATTTCGTTTTTTTTTTTTTAATAAAATATCAAAATGTATTTTTTGTGATAAAAGTAAAATAATATTATATATAATTATATATAAACACAAAATGGTTATATTATCTAAGACATTTATATAATGAAATAAAGCCTCATTGTAAAATATACCAAACAAAAAAAGAAACAAAGACTGAAATTATTAATTCAATTGAAATGAAAATACCTTATAAACTCTTATTCCTTAAGCCCCGAACATATACATATGTGCACGAGATGCTCTAAAGACGCTTAACAGCGACGTACATTTTGCTTGTGGTTGTGTCTATTCAATATATTTTCCAAATCACCAAATGGTTCTCTGGTCTCATATAAAGTATATGGAAATGGTGATTTGTGAGCAAGTTTCTGACATACCCAGTAAGGAAATTACTCATCAGTGAATTCCTCATGCATGAATTCATGTGTTAATCTTATCGGAAACTTCATTTGTGAAATATTCCATAATGCAGCATGCAGAAAGTAGTCATCATAGCTACTTTTCAGTAATTCAGGAATTCAGAAAGTCGTCATGATGACGAGTTTTATGGCCATTTGTTAACTTAATTCATTGATGTTTTACCCGAGAAAGTAGGTTTTATAATAGAAAAGTAGCTCTCTTTCATTGATGAAGTAGAGTTACTTTCCCTACTGGGATATTTAAAAACATACTAACAAATCGCTACCGTTATATACTTTAAATGGGATGAGAGAACGATATGACAATTTGGAAATTATAGTAAATAGTCCCCTTTAAAGTCAACAGTTATTATAACTTTGCTATCAGTGAATTTATAGAATTGTCATTGTGCATAAATTCTCATAAAAAACAGTTTCTATTACAATATTAAAGCAATAATCTGTCCATGTTTACTATAAATATAAAAAAATATTGTCAAATAATCAAAATATAACGAAAAAAGTGTATTAGATTTTTGGATAGAAAGTTTGATCATGTTAACAACAACAATAACCCCAAAAATGTATAAAAATCATATTTAACTTTAATTTTTCTTAACACAAATAGCTCGAGGGAGAACTATTAAGTATTTTTAGTGTTTTGTATAGATAATTTACTAAGGTCTAAAAAAGGGAATAAAATAAAAAATTCTTTAAAAGCAAGACTTTAGACTTTTTTAAACATATTTTTGGGGATTTCGTTCTCACTCATATTCCATGCAGTAATATACGAAGTTCTTGTTATGAGCTAAAATATCTATGTCAAAAAAAATGAAATATTCCTTTTTTTTAAACGCATGTAAGATTTGATTGGATATAAAAAAAGGTTTTATATTGGACTTGTATTCAATACTATCTAAATAAATAAGTACAGTACATATTCTGAAAGATAGTTTTTATTATAAGTAATCAAAATCTTAACATGTCCTTAAAATTTTTTTTTAACTACTACCAGATTCCTGTAATATAATTGATGTTCCCTAATTCTTTTAACCCTGTAGTAGAAATATGGAAAAATATAATTTATTTTTTAATTAAAAAACAATAGCTGAATTGCTGAAAAGTTTTTCTAATTAAAAAAACAGTTTAATATATTATTCACTAAATCAAAACAAGGAAGTTGTATAGTAGCCAAAACCTAAAAAATAAGCCAAACATAGAATATATCTAATACACCTGTCCCTCGATTTACACGAATGATCGGTTCCCTAAAATATCGTGTAAATCGAAATCATAACTTTTTGTACTAAAAATCGTGTAAATCGAAAAAAACTTATTTGAAATAAGAATAAAATAAAACTGAAAAACAAAAAACATTAAATACGAAGATAATGAAAATTAATACAATAGTTTAATCGCTATCATCACTATCATATAAGCAATTAATCTTTTCTTCCTGGTTGCTGGGATTTCGCTTTCATCACTCGATAGTATTTCATGGGATTCTGGTTCTTTTCATTCCTTGATCTACCTATCCATTTTGAAAAACACGCGTTCAAAAATGATTTGTTTTTTTTTCATTTCTTTCGTTCTGTTTGCCACCTCTGATGAAATATACATCACACAAAGGAGGACTGTCGGTTCCTTTTTGTCGCGGAATTTTTGATTGTCGCAGTAACCATATAAATTTTGGTTTTTACCCTTTTTAATTTTGCCTTTCAAATTTAGGCCGTATAAATGCGAAAATTACCGTGCAAATCGGAGGACAAGACTATCAAAAAAAAATGTGTTAAAGCGAAATCCTGTAAAAAAAATAATGTGTAAAACAGGGGACAGGTGTAGAACCTAAAAAGATAATATTTACAGTTAAAAACTAGACGTTAATATTTTGTGGTACGTACGAAAAAAATTGTCGTTAAAAATTAAGACACAAAAAGAAAAACAAAGAATATTCCTAAGGATACATATAAAAGGCAAATAAATAAATAATAAGCAAAACAATTTTTATTCGTACTGACAGTTAAAAAAAAGTTATTTGGCTTTTGCAGAGAGAGAGAGAGAGAGATTTTTATGTGTGATTCTTATCAATTTATTTTGACATTTATAAATCATTTTTGTGCGGTTGTTGGATTTTGAACGGGCGAAAAAATGTTAGATGTCCATATTTTTTATAAGTTGGTTTTTTGCATAAAACTCTCTTAAAATTGAAATTGTTTTGTTGTGTAAAGTTAAATAAAAAGTGTTTTGAAATGAATTAAAAAATGTTGTTTTGCAAATTATATTAGTTTTAAATATTATTTTATGTGTATGCTAATTTTTATTTTAAAAAAACAAATTGTGATAAAAATTTCAAAAATGTTGACATTTAAACATAATGAAAAAAATAAATAAAGTTTTTAACAAAATTACTTTAGTGAGAAGTGTAAAATGAAAATTGTCAAGTGGACATAAGAAAATAAATTCGTTTATTTTCTTTCTTTTTTTAATTTTTAGTATTTATTAAGAAAAGTTTATTACGTGATTAGTATTAGTTAAATTTTGGAATTGTGATTATTAAGATAGGATTTTTCAATCATATAAAAACATATATAAAATTTTGTTAAATTTACTCGTATGCCATTTTTTATTATTATAAAGACAGTTGGTTTGGACATTTATAAATCATTTTATGCGCGTTGTTGGATTGGAAGGGCGGAAAAAAGTAAGATTTTTTCTTGTACTTTAATTTGTTTTGGAAATTAAATAATCTTACATACTTGAAAATAAATAAATAGCATTTTATTGTTAAGGTTTGATTTGTTTATTCTTTTTAAAGGAAACAAAAATTAATTCATTTTTCACTTGAAACTTTTGACAATCTCTTAACGCGCACGCTCATGCTAATTCGCGCGCTAGACTGTTTCAAAAAACTGTGCGTTAAGGGGTTAAAAATATTCTTATCAAAAATTTTATAAATGCTTCCAAATATTTAACCAGAAAATTATTTTTTGATTTATTTTAATCCATATTTTTAATTAAATTAATTCAAGTACATCTAATTTTATTTTTAAAAGACTTTTTTATACGATTAAGAATTTAACGCGATCTAAAAATGTTCTTTAAACACGACGGTTTTTTAAAATATTTCGATTCAAAATCAAAATTTTCATGAATTAAGATTAGAAAGAATCATTGTTTTATTAGTTTTACTTTGTGTTTTTGATTTCTTGTGCATTTTTAGCTGTTTGTGTTAGTGATGGCTGTAGAGTTTAATGTTTAGCATCACAGAATTTTTTTCTATGTTTTCACTTCCGTGCTGATTGGATAATTGAGATAATTCAAAGAAAAAATAATTTTAATTTAAACAAAATCAAGGATATTTTATGCAAATGCCGCAAAAAATGATGCCAGTACTGGTAAAAATTTTTGACTTAGGTCAACATTCGCGAGAAGTTAGTTCTGCTTGGCTTCTTTATCATTGTAATGTACGATTTGGTTGGTTAATGGTTGAATTTCTTTCTTTATCACTTAATATATTATTTGATTTCGATATTTTATTAATTTTTGTTAAGGATAACTTGAAGTATTCTACAGACTGCGCCAATAATAATAATTAATGTTATTTGCATTTAATAGAAAATAACTTTTATAGTTCCAAAACACTTTATTATATAGTTTCTTACGTACTAAGTTATTATTTCAATGAAATTTATAAAATTTACATTAATTATCGTGGATTATTTACTACTGCCAAATTCCTTTGTGGCACATCTATTTATACCTAATTTTTACGGCGGATGTTTAATTTGTTAATTACTCGGCAGCTCAAGTAAGTATTTATTCTTTAAATATTTGATGTTTGTTTGTTTAATCAAATTACAGTCGACTTACATATGTCTGGCTGTAATTTGATTAGCATCCGTTGATATCGATGGAATGCCATAACTCAGGCAACCCGCCATATCACGCAGCGTCTTCAGATGATCTGATAATGTGGGACTCATGATGAGTAAGTCGTCTAAATACATAAAGACATTGGGGCGTAGGAATTATTTCAAGTGTTTTATGGGTTTTGAACAAAAACACAATTACTTATACTAATTTTTTATCAAAGAAAATAAAAATACCACAATTATTAGAATAATATGATTACAAAAAACTATACTGTTATTCGAATATTATGATCCCTTAAACATTTTATTTTTGCTCATAATATATTATTCCTAATATATAACTGAAAGTGTGATCCATTGGTACCATGCAACTTGCATTGCAAATCCTTATGTTCAGATATTAGGCAACATCGCTGTAGCCATCTGGTAGCAGACCAAAACAAAAACTAGAAAAAAAGAAGGCTGAACTATCAAAGGAAAAACAAAAAGTAATTTATTTTTTATTAATCATATTTTCTTTCGTTTTCTTTCAGAATTTAAGTGCTTGTGAGGTACCACTACCTGCTGGAAATGTCAAGTGCCCTGATATTAATTCGGCAGATGTTACACGGACACAGTGTAAATCTGCTGAAAGTGTTCAGAGAGCAAGCTTACCAAAGATTAGACTATCGCAATGGTAGTCCATGTCAGCTCCCTGTAAGCAAGCACTCTGTAGGCAGCCTTAGACAATTATACTTTATTAAGGAGTTAAGACTTCCCCACAATCTAGCATGAATAATAGAAATATGAACTGTTGTTTTAAATCTTAAAAGTTGAAAATGTCTTAAAAAGTGGAACATTTATTGAATTAATTAACAAAATCAAACAATTAGTCCTTCAAGTGTCAGTGTTTTTTTGTTGTTAAATCTGCTATTTTAAAGAATTGTTGAGAGTTGGTTTTGCGGTTAACTTACGAGATGACGTAACTGCAGATATTTAGAATTTTAACAAAATGCCTAAATGTGCACCATGCAAAAATTTAGCAATTCAAGCTTGCCTTTGAATAAAAGGCCATTTTCAACTTGTAGCTCAGTTTTAAAACTACTATTCACTTTCCAGTATCAGCGATCTGACGACGACATTAATTTTCTTTAAACATTCCTTCTTATAAATCATAATTATTTTTATATAAAAACATCCTTAAAAAACTCTTGATCATCATATATTTGTCCTCTTGATATATAAAATTAGGCCACCAATATTTCTTTACCTGCTTTATAAGTTATTGACAAACCAGAGTAATTGTATCATCAACACAATTTTAAATAATAGAAGAAAAATTGAAATAATAAAATTAAGAAATTAGAAAACTAATGTACACTTGAAGTTTAGTTGATCAACTAACGCACATTTGATGGTTTACAGTGTTGAGCCCGAAGGGTAAATTTAACATGTGACAAGGTGGTGGCTAACGTAAATCGTAATCGTATTCATCAATCACATTAAAATTAATTTACCTGATTTGATAATAGAAAGTTAAATCTTTCAATCTTTCAAAAATATTACATCAATAAAGTTTTAAATTTAAATTTTAATATTATAAGCTTTCAGATATGTATTTATTGTCCAGTAGAATTTTTTACAATTTAACTTCAATAATTCTTAAAAAAATAAGTTGTTCTTTCCTTAAAAATAATGTTGCCTGTTAAATTCAAAATGTATTCATAGGTATAACACATACAGGTATAATAGAATTAGAATCCCAAAACTATACCAAACCCATCGCCTACGAATTTCTGTATAAAGTATGTATACACAAAATACTGCAGCGAAAACAAGACCACCTCTAATCCATGGACCATAAGTTGATGAATTGCTTTCAATTGCTATTATTGTACTTAAAACTGATATTAGAATTGAAAATTTCAAATTTGCTCCAAATCGATTTCATCTAGTCGGTGCAAAAACTCTTAAAAAAGGTATTCGTCTTACTAAAATGACAATACAAAATATTTTCATTAAAATTTGAATTGAGTAGTATAAATGGTTAAAGTAAAATTTGTTTACATATTATTTCTAGTAAATCTGAAATGCAAATTGTCCCCAAAAATATTAAAAGCCATGTTAGATAACGATAGTCCCATTGTGTAAATTCCTCTTCTGTATAGCGTCTTTCAACCATTTCATTCAAACTCAATTTTCCTTTATATATAAGTAAAATTTTAGTTTTTCGAATGCTTTTATAAGGTACAATCATTCCTTTTTGTAGCTTTCCAATTATTGTATACTAAAATTAAAAAATTTTCATTTTTAGTTCTTTTTAATAAAATTAACTTAAAGCCTGATATTATTGCTATACTTTAAATTTTTTCTTAAGGTGATGTTTGGATTTTAATATATGTACAACTTAAAGTAAAGTTGTTTTTATTATTATTAAATAATTTGGTTTTCGTCCTGGACAGAAATTAATATTATCTCTTCATATAAAGGGAATGTGAGCTCACGGTGGCAGGATTTCTTGGTTTAAGCAGTTTTTTATGTATATATTTTTTACATATTCTTTAACACTTAAATTTCAAATAAATTAGTTATATAAAGAATTATGAAATATATATATATATATAGGTATATATATATATATAGTATGTATGTCCATTTTATAGTTTACAAATATTTGAATTGTTTTTAGGTTAATATTTGTGGCTATGAATGAAATCCAAGAACTCAGTAGGAATAAACAGTTTAAAAAAATTAAATCCTTCTTTTAAGGTTCTGGTCAAAGGTATCAACCGTTACCTATTTAAAGTTCAAAACAGTTTTTGGGAGAAAAAGGAAATGCTTTAAAATGCCACGTCAAAAAGGAATTACAAATTAAAGTACACTTATATAAAATTCAAATGATTTGAAAATAAGCATACATGGTTACATGTAGCCGCTGCGATTTATTAAGAAATTTCCATGCAACCATTAAAATTATACAGCCAACTACACACACAAAAGCACGCACATGCCTAAAATCCTAGTCTATTTTAAATATAATATGGCATTCATTCTTCCATACAAGCTACTGATCGGCTAATAATTCATATATGATACTAAAATTTTTAATTTTCTTGCCTTACATCCGGGGACTTTTTTTAGCAATTGAAAATAACTCCCTAAAAACTCTATTTTATATTTACAAAAAAAGAGGTCCTTTAAAAATACAATACTAGTGCAATACAATATATCAATATTTTTCAAATTATTCAAACGGGAAATCTTAAATATCTCCATATAAAATAAAATACACTTACACCACCACTTACGGCTCATATAGCCATGATACAAAAAAACGTAAACACAAAATAAAAGGAAAACATTTACAACCAATTTGTTTTTCATTTGTAGACTCCACAATGGCCAAATTTTTAGTTAATTCTTAGTCAGATGACGCTATAAAGTATATACAAAAAACTTTTTTCATGACAACAGCCATTCAAAATATTCGTTAACATCTTGAGTGGTAATGACGGGCCTTGCCCGTCAAGATTTACTGTACAAAATTCGAATTTGACGGGCTTCGCCCGCAGTATATTTTAATGTTTAAAAACTATATGAATTTTTTTAAACACGTAAAATTAAAAATATTATAATTATACGACTTTACTTTAGTTCGTTAGCTAAAGTGCAATTGTTTGCAGTTGAAAACAACAAGAAGTTTTCAGATTTTAAGATGTAAATAATTTCTATAAAAAAGGAAAAAATTTGGTTTTCAAAGAATTTTAGAGAGATGTTACTTTATATATATATATACATATTCAACTTACTTCATCATGTTTAAGACCAGCATACGAAAATAATATTCTAACTTCACCAACTTGTGGATGCAATAAATCATTACAATGATAATGCATTTTAATTGATTGATTATTAGGATTGGTATCCGATGTTATTTCAACAATTCATTAAATTCATTTTTAGCTTCCATTCCTAATTCATAATCACCTATAGTTTACAATATCCGAAATTTGTGTCTGACTCTCTATTGGAAATTTTTCTGGATTTTTGGGGCTAATCGGAGAATGAAATTGTCGCGAGTCAATTAATTCATCTCTCCATTCTTTTGTATAATAAAATTTTTTACCATCATAATCCACCATTTCAGTATTATTATCAAAATTATTTTTACTAAAAATCAAACCAAAACATAAATTATTTTATACTATAAAAATGTAATAATAATAAAAAATAAGGTACTTGGCTTCTTTTTCAACCCATTGATACATTTGAACTTCTCTTTTAAGTTTAACTGCCCAAACTTAGATGTTATAGTTCGGTTCGGTAAGAGGTTTACCCATACCTATCGGTCCACTTAAATGAACAATATCCCCATCAAATATATGTTCATAGTTTGCTTTGATATTTATACTAATTGCAGATTTGTTCACCTCTACAAGTGAAGATTTAATTGCATCCGCTCTATCCTTTAATAAAAAACATTTCAAATGAATTTTAATAGTTTTTAAATTTTATGTGAAATTTTATCATCTATTTATTTGCTATAAAAAGTCAGCAGAGTTATGTTTTGCAAATTGAGCAGTAAAAGATTTTTATGTATTATTTAGACAATACTTTACCACAGTCCAAAAAATTAGAAAAATGCCACTAAGGAATAATAGAGTCCCGAATATATACCAATTCCTTCCCTTACGGAATTCTATTGACAAATTCCTCATTTTTTTGATTTTAGGTTCGTTTGTTAAACGATATTCAGCTAAATATTCTGTTAAATCTGGATCTAATGTATTTTCCACTATTAAATTAACAATCAATACACTTTTTATAATATTATTGCACCATAAGTATTTAAAAGGACCTAGTAAATAAATTGTTTGACCTGTATTCTGACATTTTACACAATGTCATACAAACAACCGGGAGCTGACACACAATTCTACTTGTTGACACCAGGTTGTTTGAGCAAAATTAGAATAGATGGGTCTGCTTTTGTAACTTTGAAAATTTTCTAATGGGTGTTGACACGTTGTCATGACATGCATAACTTTTCGAGTCACACTGACAAAATATGATCATATTCCTAATGATCATTAGCACTTTATGATAATATTTCCCAGTGTGTCATAGTGCGTTTTCACTGAACCTATTACTTAGTATGTACTTAGTCTATTTTGCTTGAATTTATATGGAAAATCGCTAGTATATTTCTCAAAAGAACTAATGTAAAGTGGGGTATTCACTATATTTCCGAATCAATGATTCGGCTTTTAGTTCCCATTTAAACTATATGGAAAGCACGAATAAGAGAGAAAATATCCAACATGTTGAATATTTTAGTCACAAATGATTCAGTCATATATTGGAAATGAGAGAGCCGAGTCATTATTCCGCATAGTGAATAATGCATAAAATGAACATTCTACACCAAAAAGCTCACCATAATATTATCCTTTTCAAATAAAATGTTTTTTCAAAATAACTATATCAATATATTTTTTAAAAAAAAATCCATTTGGTGCAATTACAAAGTGCATTTAATCGAATTTATGCAGTTTCAAAAAGCTCTTAAGTCTAGACAAAATCCAAATTATATTTTAGTGCTTCATTTTTATTTAGGATATTTACGAATACATAACTAGTACAATTTTATTACTAAGTTTTTCTCTTTTTTTGCTTGTTAAGTATGATGGGAATTACATCGATTTTTCAAACTAAAAACCGACCCTACTCCCTCCCTTCCCAAAACAAAGTTAAAATGTGCTCCTCCTTCAAATTTATTTTCATTTTAAGCTTTGCACATTTTCTAGCAGATTTCACAACATTTATAAAATTTTCATATCATATTTAGTATTACTTGTGCTTGTGTCGTGTGTGAAGTTGTAAGATTTTTTTTGTCATTTATATTTTTTTTAGTGAATAACTTAAATCAAAAAAAAAAAAATATAGCAATTTTGACCATCTTCTATAAAAAAGGAATAAAAAATAATAAGAAAAAGGGTATTAAAAAAATTTATATATATAATAATAAAAAAGGAATGTTGAATGAATTGTCTCTGTTACGGTTATTGCACTTGCATTATGTTCCAATGTGCTTAGATTTTACTTTATGCCGCAACGATTAAAGCCCTTTCATGTCTTCATTTCCTTCCAACAAGAATAAATTTGATTTATTTTAACTGTCATTGTGTTTAACCTAGTTTTCAATTTTGCATAAAGTTTAATTATATTTTAAAAATAAATTATTGTGTTGTGCTATATTTGTTTTTGTAAGGCTAAAAGTGTTTCATTCTATTAAGTTTTTCGCAAAAAACCAAACAAAAAACAAAAAAAGTAAATGATTTTTGCAACTAAGCTTGTCTAAATTTTAAATTGAGTAAGTTATTTTTGGTGGTTTTTTTATTTTTTGTTATTCAAAATTAAGTAATTTTTATTAACTAAAAGTTGACATCAGCTGAACTCAAACTAAAGAGATGGTTGGTAAAAATTTAAAAAAAAAGAAGCAATTTAATATATATATGTATGCATGATGTGTGTACATATATGCATGTACTATATATTTATGTACATCATATTGTTTATATAGGTCTAATTTAGA
This sequence comes from Acrocera orbiculus, assembly GCA_947359355.1. Classification (NCBI taxonomy): domain Eukaryota; kingdom Metazoa; phylum Arthropoda; class Insecta; order Diptera; family Acroceridae; genus Acrocera; species Acrocera orbiculus. Next base: position 9,856,062 of record OX375758.1, read on the forward strand.
GGAAATATTCAGTGTTGGCAAAAAATATTTCAAAGCTAAAAATAATTTTCATAAAATGAATTTGTAACAAAAGTTGCAAAAATTCTTCTTAATTTTGTTTTTTTTTGGTTTTCCAAAAATGAATTCTGTGTTGGATCTGTTTTAATAATTTATATCGGTTTCTATTTACAATAATAAAATCCAAAAAATATTTAATCAAAAAAATCTTATATTAAATCTTTGTTTTTTGTTTTTATTTTATCTTATCGTTAGATAATATTTTATAATGCATTCGGTAAAATTTATTTAATAACAACAACAACAAAAGCTAAAAAAAGTAAAAACTTATAACAAACAAAAAATTAGCTTCTTTTTTTTTTGTTTAAGGATAAATTTAGAAATTCAATACCCAAAATATTTGTATTTAATGAAAAATTTTAAATTTACGGAAATAGATGTCTGATGTATTAGTATAGATTTCAGAGACTGTCGATGAGGGGATAAACAAAATGAAAAAAAACAAAAAGCGCATGCTCAAATCAGGTGTTCAATTTTAATAAAGGGAATCAAAAAATCATTTGTTGTTGTTTTTGTTGTATGCATAAATTACAATTTACAATTTTTTTGTTTTTTAGGCTTTTGTGTTATTGTAAATTTTTATTTTACTGATTAGAATATTGTATTTATAAATCCATTAAAAATATTTATAATTATTATTATTATTATTATTATATATTTTTTTCTTTATGGTCTGTCTATAACCTTGATTAGTTAAGCCAAGTGTGAAACTTTTTTAAAATTATATATAAATAATATAACAATAACAACAATAATAAAAAGATAATTATAAATAGGTAATTAATATTTGTTTTGTTGATAACCTTTAGACATTTTATTACATAATTTTTAATGTACACTTAAATTATATGTTCTTCAACTTGTTATTTGTCTAGAGCTTTTAGGCTCAGGTTCAGGGAGAAATGTTTTTTTTTTTTTTTCGTAGCGAGAAACAAATTCACTTAGTTTTCTTTTGGCTTAACAATTATCAGTTCACATCTAAACTATTGAAAATTTTTGCTAATCTTAAAAATAACAATTATAAACAACAATCACCAACAGTAAGCAATTTTTATCGAAAAGGACAATTACATTTATATATAGTTAGTATAAAAAATAAATGAGATGTCTATAGACATTTGGAAGGGACGAAGTTCCTTAAATCCTATTGTATAGCAAGCTACTTTGTATTAACAGCTAAAAACAATAATTTAAATCAAAAACAACATTATTGTGTTAGAATTTCGTGTTAGCATTTTTTAGATTATCATTTAAAATTTTTGGTCTAGACGTCATCATGTTGAAACCCGCTATAAGGTACTTTGCTCCAAAAAATTATGACAAGAAAAGGTTAATTTAATTTTATTTTGTCTATTTCAAAGTAATCCTTATTATGTGCAATATAATTTAAATAACGTCGAACCCATTAGTTTCATATTTTTTTCATAGGCCAAGCGCAGGTGTTGTCTTGAATCCTCACTGCGAATTCTGTTTGATGTCTTCAATTGATCCAACACGAAATTTATGTAGTAGCTTATTTTTTTCTTTATTACTATTTTTGTCACTGTTAACCTGTTGTGTCTATTTCCTTATTTTGTTTAATATGTAAATATTCAAAGAAAGAAAAGAGAAACACCTTAGACAAACTAGAAAAGAATATAGAGAGTCGGACACCGATAAGAGATTCCAAAAAACAAATAAATAAATAAAATAAAAAAAACCTTAAAAAAATTGGGGGTAATATTCCTCTGCAGTTTTATTTGCTTCTTTGGGTAGGAGGGAGGTAGATAAGTTAATTTCAATGAAAGTTTACTCTAATAAAAGGAAATTTGCAAAGGAAGTTTGCTAGAGTTTCCAAAGGTTTCCATTTAAATAAAAGGCAATAATTTTTTTAATTATTTTTTTTTGTCCAATTTAATAAATTATGATTTAAATCAGCTAGCTTTGGAGTGGTGAAAAGAATTTCAGAGACTGTCGGCTTGGTACTCACTTTTGTTATATAATTAAGGGGAGGAGCAGGGGTTTGATCAGTTTAAATACTAATCAGCATATAAAATAAAGCTTACTTTTTCTAAGATAATAGATTCTCCATCTATTTCGACCTTTAATAAAGACAAAATTGTTTAAATCACGTATAATAAAGAATTTATCTAAAACAAAAACAACATGGTCAAAACTCCAATCATCAGGACTTTAATCAATCAATGACTTATTTTAAACTACAAGCTTAGTAATTTTCATAGCTAAGGAGGAGTAGGTTTACGATGGCTTAATTTAAATATTCTCTTTGAACTTAATGTAACAAAAAGTGAACTTATTGATAATCCATACCAGGCCTTAGAGTGAAACCTTCATAAGAGAAGAAAAAAAAATTAAAAAAAAAAAACAAAATTATTGACAGTCATCCTTTATATTCAATGTAACAAGATTATATAATATTTCAAGCACTATTAGCAAGTAAAATTGTTATTATTTTCAAATTAACATTTTTAAAGAGTAAAAATTATAAAATATATTTATATTTTGCACAATTATAGAATTTTAGATGCATAGCAAAAGTAAAACATGTAAAAAGGATGAATGAGTAAGAGAAAAATGTACCACCAAATAAATTCTGGCGTATATGTATATACGAAATTTGCATTAGTTCTTTCTCCCGTATTTTATACAAAAAAACAATAAAAACAACAACAAAAAACATTCCTAATATGACTTTCATTATTGATTTTGCAAATAATAATAATGACAAAAAAGTGTTGTGTGCATAAAAAATTTTTCAAAAATTATGAATAATTGAGATATATTTCAAAATGAAATTTCTTGTTTGAGAATACAAAAAAAATCTTTGAATTCATTAAAAACGAAAAAAACACTCATTTTCTTCTGTAAAGCAGAAAGAAACAAAAAATGTTCAGGGTGACCATCCGTTTTTTTTTTTGATATAATGAATTTACTGTCAAATAACAAATGTCATGATCGATTATTTTGACATATTTCAAGTATGACAAATTTCGGTTTTTATTGAATGAACAAGTTAAAACTTATAAAAGTTTAGTAATAAAATTTACCCATTTTGCAAACTTCATGATTTCTATTTCACTTCCATTTTATATGAATATGGGAATCAAAAAGTCTTTAGATTATATTTACGAAAAACCATATGATGACAGAAAGGAAACTTTTTGATATAGATTGAAATTTCAGCCGAAAGTTATAAAGAGCAGATGGAATGTAGCCACTTTTTCCCTAGCTAAAAAGAATCTAATATTAAACTATTTAAATAAAAAATGACAAAAATAATATTGTTTTTATTGATTATTATTAATAAAATAAATTGTAAATAAAAGTTGGTAGCCATCATTTAAAAGTTAAAATATTTACTTTCCAAGAATTATACCATTCAAGGTAAATTTCGTAATTAATAAGAGAATGAGAAGTAACAAAAAGGCAAAAATCACAGTCTCAATTAATATTTATTTTACTTCATTAATGTCGATTTTAATATTTTTATAAATAATTACGCAATTTTGAAAATAACTGCGCAAATAAAGGTCGCTTTGATACTTCAAAGTGCGGTAATCATGCGTGAATCTCTCTCATTTAAATAAATGACCTTCTGTTGTTCTTGGCCATCGACAATGAAAAATTATTATTAATAATTGCATTTTAAATAATCAAAAAATAATTTTTTTGTTTGTTAATGCTTATCAGTTATTTTTTTTTTAACAAAAATTTTATTGTTTTATACGGTCTGCCAATTTTTTATTATTTTTGCTTTTTTTTGTTTTTTTTTACAAATTGTTCGTTGGTGCAGCACCTTAATTTTAGGTATATAAAAGATTTATAGCATTTATAGCTGAGTTTGGTATTTTCAAGGTATTCAAAAAAAAGAAGGAGAATATAAAACAATTTCAGTATGGAATAGTAATAAAATTTTTGAATTTAAGATAATTTTTGGAATGTTTTGAAATTTTGGAATAACTGACGTAGAAACAGAAAAATTATATTTTGCTAACTACACAGAGTGAAAAAAGAAAGCACAAGATCAGATTTTATGACAATTCTAGAATGTTTTCTTTTTATCAAAAATGACCAAATTGATTTTAAAAATGACCAAATTGATTTTAAAAATGACTATCGTGTCTTAATAAATTTTTGATATATTTAATTAAAATATAAATTAAAAACTCCTAAATATGATAGTAAAAATCCAATATGAAAGTGCAAGTCCTTGCATTAAATTCAAGTTTTTATTACAGTTTAATTTAACTATACCGAGTTTTCTTCGAAAATGTCAGGTTATACCTGATAAAAATATCCTTAAAGCTTTTTATTAGTTCTTTAAGTCATGAGTAGTTGTATAATAAAAGCTACAATCTTCCAAATGACAATTAAATTTGCGGAAAAATTTTGTGATTCTTTGCACAATACAAGAAAACGTTCTTTTTTATTCAGTGAGACAATCATTTTGTTATTTGTGATGAAAATAAAACACATTTTTAAAGAATCTAGAAACATTTTATTAAATTATATACTATCCATTTTGGTCCATTGCTATTTGAAATCTTTCGGATAGGAAACTTCTTAGATTTGCTGGCAAAAAAATAATCTAAATGTGATATTTTATGTCCTGATTTGAAATGAAGGTCTTCCCATTCAAAAAATTTTGCAGAGAACGGAATAAGTAATAGTCCAAAGGTGCCAAATCTGGAGAATATGGTGGGTATTATCCCATTCAAGGTGTAAAAGCTTTTGGCAAATTACCAAATTGAGGTTTCGGGGCTCGCATTATCGTGGTGGAGCACTTTATCTTCTCTATTCATCAATTCTGGCATTTTCTGTTTGAGCGAACCATTCAATTTGTCCAGATGATTACAGTACACTTAATAAATAACCTTGGTATTGTCCAGTAGAAGGTCAAAAAAAAAATGATCCCCTTGAAACCTCACCAAACAGATAGCATAACCTTTTTTTTGAAATTGTTTAAACTGGATCATCTTTTTACTCTTTGGGGGTATTCACATTGAGGCCGGTATCAAATCGGCAATAATGTTCCCCTACAGTTCTCACTCCACTAAAATATGTATTAGTAAGGTACCAAGCATGAGGCAGAAATATTTCTGCCTCAGGAAGGGGTAAAAGCTTTTTCGAAATTTACGAAACTCCGTCTTACTTTTCACGTCCGCTTACCATGAAATTAAATGTTACCGGACTCAATGTGAATACCCTGTTTGATCTCTTGCGGTTAAAATTCTTCTAAACAACCTATTTCTCGTGGTCAGTAATGATTCGCTTCAAAAATGGATCGTTTTCTTAACGTTTGAGAAGCATCAGTCTTAAGTCATAAGTTTGAAGTTGACTGTGAAAAAATACAATTAGGTCTTCTGTTGGGAAAAAGGAAATGCTTTTTCCGAATGACCTAATAAATATATTGGTAAAAAACCGCAAGACTAGCAACTTCAAAACTTTCAAAGCTTTTGAAATTTCTCCTTATATTTCACTTCTCTGATCTAAAGTATCACATAGTTATACCGTTATTTATCTTGGCGAAGAAGAAATTTAATTCTTTTATTTTTTACTTTGCCTTTTGAAATATTTTTTTGCTAATTCTCAAAAGCAAAATTGTAAGAAGTTGTGAGAAAATCTTGATTTTTTTGAAGAATGAGACCAGTAAGATGAAAAAGATTTTAAATTTTTTGTCAACAAATTGTCTTTATTTCTTACAGTTAATTATCCAATAGGGAAAACGGGACAGATAACTAAACTTTTTTTGCTGATTTTGTTCAAGTACGTCCAAGAGTAAGGAGAATTATTCAAAATTTTAAAGTAAATCAGACAAAGCCTTATTAGACTACTGTACTTGCTCTTATGTAATAGCTTCATAATTTAAGCGTGATACACATTTATTCTTGTTAATACGTGAATATGTACTCAAAATCAAATTATCTATACCTAATGACCCCTATGCCAAATCGGCTATGATGGGTAATTACAGAACTGGCAATTGAAGATATTTGAGTTATTTTGAGATTGTTTGAACAAGCAACTCACAGTCTTTTTGAAATCGAGGAAAAAAAAATACTTACAATAAATATTTATTTCAAACGTCATGATAATAATGAGTTTCATCATAAAAACATGCCAATATTAGTCTCAGGAACGTGTAGAATAATTGTATAAATTTTAACAATTTTCCATGCAGTACTTTAAATGTGATGCACACTATACTTAACAAATTTTTACTTATATACATATATATGTAGTAGTAGTAGTAGTAGTGAAAGGGAAACAAGATGCACCGCGACCAATTTGATCTATTGTGCTCCCCGCCAGACATGCTACTGTGGGAACCTGATATCCAGGTCCCTTGCCAGACCTAGGATCTCTCTAAGACCTATTTCCAACCCCTCTGTGCAGGTTACTTGTCGAGTGAGAAGATGCTTCACCCTCTTTGACATCACCCTACCACATTCAAAGAGTAGGTGAGTAGGCGTCTCCTCTACCTCGTGGCAGAATCTACACATAGGGGTTGTTGATCTTCCCAATTTGTAGAGGAACTTAAGAAAAGGGCCGTGTCCCGTTATGAACCATGTCAATACCCTAAGGGACAGTTTGTCCAACTTCCTTGCCTCGTCCAGGTTTTTTATTTTAAAGCTATAGAAAGCTTTGGACTGCACCAAGCCAGATGACTCCGTCCATGTCCTTACACTGTAGTCATTTGACCATTTGTTTAGGTACTGCTTGAGTACACTAATGGAATAGGGGATGCTGGGTTGTGGGCCTATATAGCAACTGCTCGAGCCCATCCTTGCCAGTCTATCCGCCTCTTCGTTGCCTATATATATATATAAAAATAAATATAATATTGAGATAAAATTAAAGTGTTAAATAAAATAAATTCAAAAGTAAAAATATTTATTAGAATAAATAATAATAAGTAAATAAATATCATAAATGTAAGGAGTGATGATTACACCAAGACACTTAAAACAAAATTTTAATGAGACACTCTTCCATAATAACCAAACACGTAAATAAATTCTTTCTAGTCAAATCAATGTTTCACATTGACCTATAACCCCAAATGATAAGCTAACACCTCAAAATTCTATACAAAAAAAAAAAAATTTTTTTCGAAATATTTGCCTTGAGATATTGGATTAGCCATAAATTTAAAAAGAAAAAAACTTTGAAAATAATATTTTTTTTGTTTTTAAAGTTATTAAAAAAACCAGCAATATTGAAAATTTTGTTAAAAATACAAGCATAAGAAGAAAAAAACCAAAACGAACTATGTAGTAATAATTCAAGGTCATTAAAGAAAAAAACACAAAAACAAGTTAAATAAAATTAAAAAAGTAAATTTAATCAGTAGAAATTCGCATTAATTTGCTGCAGTGCAGAGAAAGCAGAAAACGGTGATGCTTTGTTTTTTTTTTTTTTTTTTTTTTCAATTAAAATTTAATTTACACATTGGCCTTTTAAGGCCATGAGATCAACATATGTCTCAAGAAAACTTGTTTCTTTGCAAAATAAATACATATATGTATTTATTAGCTATAAGTACCTAGGTAAAGCCTTCAGAGATAAAATTTTTTACCAACAAGGAAAAAATACTTGAAAACATTATTTTAACCAAAATTTTATCTGTTCATACAGCTATTTATGGCTTTTATTTAGTTGCAAAAAAATTTTTTGTAGTGCGTATATGAGACACCGATTTTATTATGCTATACTTCAAATTGATGGCAAATAGGTTATATAATAGCAGATAATACTAACAAAAAAAACGAACAACTATAAATACAAAATTTTATTGATACAAACAAAAAAAGAATCGCTTAATCTTAAAGACAAAACTATAAAGAGACAAAACTTTAGTATAAAAATTAATCAGTTTAACTACCAAAAACTCGTTTATACAGTTTTATTAATAGTTAATACACGTTCTATAGATAATGTCTTCAAGTTTTTACCTTAAGTTTTTGTTTAATTTTGCAAAAACAACTTTTTTTTTGGATCTTGTTTTTTTTTTTTGTGAATAATTGTTTATAAATATTGTTCCAGACAAGTCATTTAAACCAAAGCTGATGATAACATTTTTTGTTTTGTATTTTTCAGTAAGCTTAATATTTTATATGATAAATATATATATATTTATATATGTATGTATTTTAAAATTACGTTTAGGGCCCAATTAATTTTTTCTATTTAAAAATAACCTTTGAATTTTTTTTTTTTTAAAGAGAAAAACTACAAAAAAAAAGCAAAACAATTTTATGCTGTTGTGAATATGACTTGAAAAATAAAATAAATATTTTTAAGGTGCTCAGCAGTTTTGCTTGTGTTTGATCAATTTTTTTTTTATGAATAGAAACAAAAAATTAAGAAATAGAATAAATGTTCGTCATGTTTTTTTTTTGCTGTCTTTTTCCTTCCATTTATTAATTTGTTATATAATATTAACTCTTGATGATAATAAGGCAAGTCTGACTTAAATTTTTTATTAATTTTGATTTTTTTAAAAATTATTTCTTTATGTGCTAATTGGCCTGTTTTTATATTAAGGCGTACACTAATGTGAGTTGCAAAATTTTAAAGTGGAGAGGTAACAAGTATTGTAAACGGTTTTAAGGGGCACAACTATAGTTTGACGCTCTTAAAAAAGAGTGATTTTTGTGAATTTTTCTTGAAAAAACTACTGCGCCCAATGTTTTGAAATTTTGCACATATATTTTTGCATTAATAAATTATACAATGTAATTATTTATCCACCATCTCCTGAGACTGAACTCCAACTCCAACTATACTCCAACTATTGCAGTGATTCCAGCCCTCAAAGTGTATGAAAACGAAAAAACTAAAATATTAATTACACTAGATAATATTTCCCATATAATGAACCTCGGTTTTGCAAAAAAAAAATTAAAATTCGACGAAATGGCGGAGTTTTGAAGGAAAAAGTTAAAAGTTTGCTGCAAAATTTGATAGTTCTTTGCTTAGCAAAATTATATATTTCTTATCCAATCGTAAAGGTTCATTGTATGGAGCAATAGATGCAAAATATTCTAAGATAAGTAATGTCCCTTTCTAAAAGAGCAGCAGCATCTTTTTGGAAGGATGTAACTCGTCAAATATTTGAAATTTTCACTTGAAATTTCAATATGTTATTCAGAAAGATACAAATTAAGGAAAAATGCAAAAAAAAACAACATTTTGAAAATGTTAAACTACATAGTTGTGCCCCTTAAGGTAGAATGATTTGATTTTTGGGCGAAATTTGCTTAGATGAAAGAAAGGATCATCTTAGTTTTTTATTTATTACATTGGTTTAGTTGATAAAAACAAAACTATGTTAATGGTAATTACTTTTTCTCTTTTTTTTAATAGACTTTCATTTACAATAGTTTGGTTTTTGTTATGTAGAGATTTGTGATATATTTGCTATTTGCTTCTTGTATGTATTTAATACTGCTTGTATAATGATGTAAATTGGTAAAAAAAATTAATCCGTTTCAAGTTGTGGATATGAATACAGTTAAATATTGCAATCGAATTTTTACCTACTTTATGTTAGTTTGAGTTAGAAACTTGTAAACTGTTTTTATAATGATAATTGATTTATTTATCAAAAAAAAAAAAAAATGCTTATCATAAAATTATCCCTTTGTCAGTTCTTGGCATTGACTCACGCAGTAATCATGTGACTTGATTCAAACTTAGTTTGAAAAGAGCTATTGAAGTTTAAATTAGGAAATCATAAATTGCTTAGATAACAGTGCTTATTCAATTTTTTTGTAAAACACACAATTTACTTCCACTTCTAGTGAAAAATTGCAGTTGATCTTAGCGAGGTGCATTGAAAAATATTTTGGAATGAGATATCAAGTTTAAAAAAGAGTACAACTAGTGCGGAATTTTCAAAATTTCGATTTCTATTTTTGCATTTTTCGATAATTTTTACCTTTAAAATTAACATATCCAAATTTCAAATGAAAATCTCAAACAACTTGCCGATCTGCCAAATTTCAAAATACTCCGTACAACACTTTATTTTAAAAAAAATTCACATATAAAAAATTATTTTCCTGTTATTAGTTCATTAAATGCATAAAATTAATATAGATAAAAGTCTATTTTTAAAAAAGTCTCTTTTTTATATTAGTTTTGAATAAACGAATAGAAACAAAGATCCCTATAAAATTACCGTATTATGTAAATATAGAAACAAGACTCAGAGACAGTTGTCTGTTATTCAGCAAAAATGTTCCCGTGCTATCTTAAGAACATGACTTTTGGTGGAGCAGGCAAGGTATTGTAATAGCGTCAGGATTGAATATTCAGTTAATATTTAAACTCTAAAGCCGGCTAACAAGGAAGATTTCCCAATCCGAACTCTATAAACTGAGAAACTGAGATATAATGTAAGAAGATCAGAAACTTAAAAGGTTTTTATGCCTAAAGTCACCCTCAAAAAGAAACTTTTCTCCATAACTCGAGTTGTATTTTATATTTTTCAATCAAATAAAATTATTATGATTAGTATTAAAAAACCAAGGGTTTTAATAGATATTAATTTTACGGGGGTTGAATTCTTTAATTTTTATACGAGAAAATCACAATTTTTTTTCTTATTTTCGTAATAAAATTTTTGGAATTTGAAAAATTTTATTCAATTGTTAATTTGCATTAAGTAAATACAAAAATAAAAATGACGTGTTTTTGGATCATTACGAAAAAAACCCCAAGAGCGTAAACTACCCTTTATTTAAAAAGAAATCAATAATTTCAATATGTATGTATATTCATTAAGCACCAGCTGGGGGAGGAAGCTAGTGATAAGCTAATAAGTAACCACAAAACAAAAAGGAGTCGGAAATATATCTTTTCATTGCTTTTTTAGACGCAGTACTTCTGTCTATGAAAAAAAAAACATTTCTGCTTCTATTTTTCTATCACGTAAGGTTTTTTTATATGCCATATTGAATAATATCAAAGTAGAAAAAAACTTAAGATTTATTGTTTTGCGCTGCAAGAAAAGCCAAGGATTAATTTCTTATTAATTAATTTTTAATTGGAAAATTAACATTTTAAAAATATCACAATTTAATCTGTAATATTTCATCAAGATTTTTTCTTTAATACAAAATGAGTAACTTTGAGACTTTGTCAGCAGTTAAAATTTTCTCTTTGTCTTGTTATTGGAAAAGAACTGTCCAGTTTCTTATACTATTCCAAGAAAGCCTGAATTCTAAGCCAATGAATGAAATTATAGAGCATCTGTATGTATTAGTGTAAATAATATGCTTTTGAGAGTGCATTTTGGTCTCTCATTGACTTAAAGCCCAGTTTCACAGTAGAAGCTTAAGCTTGGCTTAGCTCATCTATATATACTTAAAAGAACTTCTTATTTCACAGTTCTACCTTAACACTTAAGCTAGCTTAACTTCGTTCTTAAGTTAATTCCTCAATTTTAATGGCTTAAAGTTGACTTAATTGTTAGCTAAGTAGAAATATTAAATTAATTATTACTTTTTGAAATTTATTTAGCGTAGTAGATTAGTTTAACATTAAAAAGCTAAAATTAATGTTTTATATAAAAACTATAAAAAAAATTTAAATTTCAACAAGCAGCAATATAAACAGTAAATTTTTATTAGAATTAATCTTAATAAATTTAATATTAATTACAGTCAAATTGAATTTTTATCGATAAATCATGTTAATTTTACTAAATTTTATATTAAATACCTTTTAAAGGAATTATTTTTTTTTAAAATAATAATTTTCAAGGATACAAATGGAATTAATATTTTTGTTTATAAATAAAAGCGTAATTTTCAGCAATATTTTGAATAATACCAGGTGTGGTAGTTACTAGTTTATAATTAGTTGAAAGAAAAAGCACGTCATTTAGGAAACAAAGCAAAAAAAGCAAAAACCGTTTATTCAAAGTATGCGCCATAGCTTGCTACGCATTTTTTCCATCCCTATCGCAATTCATGATTGCCTTTTCAGAAAAAATGTTAATCTTTCGAGGTGGTCCAGGTAACAAGCTACTATTCGACAGCTTCATAGTTCTCAAAGTGTTTCGTAAAGAGCGTATATGGGACATTGATGAAAACAAATGGTAATGGCAATGGCGATGGCGGGTAGTAAAAGAACTCCCAGCTAAATACACAAATGCTTTCTCTTATCGTTTTCTCTGTGTATGAAGGGGCGTTGTCGTACTATAAAATCACCTTTACATAATTTGAAAACTATTACAGTCGTTTCTCGTCCAATGCATGCTTCAAATTTACCCTTTGTTACCAGAAGTGAACGGTGTGAACTATTTCATCTGGTTTTAAGAGTTTTTGGTACAGGTCACCTTTCTGATCCCACCAGATAACACAACAATCTCTTTTTTCTAAACTATTTCGCTTAAAATAGAAACATAATAATTTTTTAATCCTTAGACTGTAAGCAACACATGCAACTCTCTACGCTATGCCAAATTTTGTTGGGTTTACTTAGCTGCTTGAAACTTTGCATGTTTATTTTGTTTAGTTTTGCTATATCTAAAAACTAGTTGGAAAGTTTAATTAGAGGGTAAGTAATGTCGTAGTTTTTACTCCATAAAATTGAGCATTTGCAAATAAGAAACACGGGTCTCTTAGTTTTTAATAAGTCTTAACACATCTAAAGTTTCTAGTAAATCGTTGGATCGGTGGATTATAGCTGTGTAAGATTTTATCTGCCTAATCGCCCGCCTACCACTTTATATTCCAGATTGTCTCACGGCAATAGGAATATCGGTTTGCCGACACAAAAAACAATTTTTCTTGGAAAAAGATTTGATTTAAATGACGAAATATCATCAAAAATATGTTTCAGCTACCATTCCAATAAAAAATTTCATTCACAGAAAAATTTATGCAGGAGAAATATGTGTGGGTTTTAGGTTAGCAAGGATGGTGGCTATAACAGCCATCCTAGAACCGAAAAATTCCTATTTTCTCTACATATATTCTGATATAGTTTTACTCTTCGGTTCAACTGCTCAAAAGTACATCACAGTATTTTATAGTGATTTTTTTTATCAAAGTATAAGGAATACCACTCAATTACCATCATTTGTTTTTGACTAAATTTGACATTAGTTTAAAAATGAAAATAAATTTAAACAAACTCAAAAAGGCTGATGCCAACTTACTTTAATGAATTGTTTTAAAATTAATAAAAATTGAAATATAATTCTTATTAATTTTCCTTATTTTTTTATTTAGAAAATGTTGTGTCAATGTCAAAATGGACTTAGCAGATCAGATCGATGAATATATTTGTAATTTTGAAGGACTTGGTGATATAACAATGGATACATTAGCTATATATGTGTTTTTATGGGCTGTTTTGGCTCTATTTTTATTATGGTTTTGTAAATTATTATATAAAAAATATACAAAAAAAGAAAACAATAGTAAAATAGTTACGAGTGGAAAAATTGATATAAACAATGATATACTTCGTCATTCAGAACCAAGAGAAATATCAGCGAGTAAAGAAATTAAGGTAAATATAATTTTATTGGATTTAAATAAATATTATTTGTGATGATCTCACGATGCCTCATTTTTGGATTAGAGAGGTAAGAGATAAGAGAAAAATTCAAAATTTTCGGACTAAATATGAGTGTACTATATTTTCTCAAAACCTAAGTTAGTTCTTAAAGTGAGGCATTATATGATACCTTACTGATTGTGAGGTAAAATTCCACCTCAGTAGTTAATATCTAATGGATTGCTTACAACCACGTTCCTGTTGCTAGTTAAATTAAATTAAATTTATTTAGATTCTAATCTCATAATAAAAGACGAACATCGCGACTTCTGATTGACTGAGACAAAAAATTAGATTCAAAAAACTAGATACTTTGCTCTGTTTGATTAGGGTGTAAGGTATCCCCAAAAACAAATTGACCTCTAAAATTTGTGTTGTAGTTAATAATTGAAATCATAAACAATCTTTTAAGATTTGTGTTTTTCAAAAAAAGCTTTTAATGTTTGTAAGGTTTTTATGTTAAAATAGATTTTTATTAAACTTTTTCCCATGCAAATTCATTAATTTTAGAACTATGAATCGTTCTATCAAATAATTATAAAAGTATTGGTAAAATTACAGGATAATTTTTAATATGATCAAATTAGATTTACCTTAATAGATAAAAAACTAATGAAGCTTTCAGCCCTAGAATTATTTTCTATTTAGTTTTAAATTGAAAAAACCAAAAAAAAATTTATATCTTCTAGGAAAACTCCTCAAAATTATTTGGTTCAAGATCATCACAACGTTCTCTTGGTAAAACTAGTGGAGGAGGATATATTCCACCTACTCCACCAACTAGAAAACGTTTATCTAGACGAAGTCCTGGACCTGAATTAAGAAAATCTAAAATTGTTGCACCCCCATCAAATGTTGTTGGGCCAGAAACGGTAAAATTTTTTAAATATATTTTTTTTTAATTAAAGAAATAAATTTCTGTTTTTGTTTTTAAATTAAAGACTTCAGTCACTTGGACGAGCCAAGTATTTCGATGGCTTTATAGTGATCTTGTCATTGTTAATGAACTTTTAAATTCTTGGGTGCAATCTTTGAATGAATTTACTAAAAATGCTGCAGAAGATGTAAGTAATATTATTTTTACACGACTTTTATTAAAGTTTTTTTTTCAATATTTTTAAGAAATAGTAATTCTGCTACTAGGATATAAGACACAAATGAAAAGTTTTATTCTAGATTCTAGCTATTTAGATTTAGTAACGGTCTAATGTAGGTCAAATAATTGTCGAAAAAATGTTTCTAATATTTGATTAGTATGACCGCTTGATAATTGGAATAATGGAAAAGTTTTTGTTCGATCATTCTTATATTGACGAGGTTATTACCTTAGAAGTAAAATCTTCCAGGCGTTGTGTTGTAATGCTTGCAGAATGAGTTCGCTTTATGGATGCTAAAGTGGTAGAGTTTAATGCTGATATTATTTGATTTTCTGCAGAAAAACGTATTCAAAATAGAAAATAAAGGCCAATGTACAAATAAAAAGGGCTAAAGACCACATAACAAAATTATGATCTTTGTTTTAGTAAATTAGGGTCATCGTTGACGGCATCGCAATAGATGCTTTTGAAGAAAACTTAGCACGGAACATTAACTTCATTACACTAGACATTACATACCTAAAATATCCAAAAAAGTCCAATGGATATTTTGACAATCCACAACACAACTTCTCTTATAACGGTTCGTTTATTCTACAAAAGAACTTTCTTCACTTTTTCAATGTTATCATCGGTTGTTGATTATTGATCTGCCAGTACAAACCAGGATTTGTTTCTGTTTCTAACTAAGTAAGTGATTTGCCAAATAATTACACCACCAGTTAAAGGGTTAATGAAAACATAACCTTATTAATTTTATTCACCTTTCAATCTGTCGGTTTGAATGTGTTTCACAAATCTAAAAAGTTGCTAAGACCGATAAAACTGTTAATTTAGGTGAGATAGAAATTAAAGTAAGAGTAGTGGTTTTAGCAACTTTCTAGATTTGTGAAACACATCCTTTAATAGCTTCGAAAGTTTCTCCGAAAATATAATGGGCAACGCGTTAGTAGAATAAATTATGCGCAAACTTAAACAAAGACAGCACGTATTATATTCGCTACGTAGTGCAGTATCGTAACGTAGTATCGAAACCACATTGCAAAAGTAGTTTTGCCTGAAATTTCCATATAAAACATTGGAATGGTGGTATGGAAACCACGTTGTGGGCGTCGCTGTAAATATTCTTTAAAATTGACTTGTTAGTTGGCCTTATGTGGTAGCTTGTAGAACAAAACGCAACAATATTTCTGTCACATTAACTTCTTCGAAAGTATCGAAACTTCATGTTGGCATGACCCGTAAAAGTAACAACATTTCGTCTAGTTGGCAGTGTAAGGATGACTGATAATATCAACATTGTGGCAGTATCTAGTGATACTTTAGATCAGAGAAGTGAAATGGAAGCAGAAATTTCAAAAGCTTTGAGAATTTTTAAAGGTGCTACTTTTACGGTTTCTTACTAATAGATTAAAAAAATATTTGTTTGTATTTTTCAGCAAGTCTGCAAATTTTTTATCAAATGTTAATTTCATTTCTAAATTTATTTATTCATTTTTTTATTCCTTTTATTTATAAATTTTATTATTTAATTACTCTTAATTTTAAGAATCAATATTATCGCAGCGGTGAAATTCTCCGCGGTGTATTGAAACTTTAAATTTTACTGTTGGGAAACTTTAAGTGTATTTCCACACTTGACATTTTCGAAGGAAGCTCGGTAATAATGTAATTTGTCTTAATATGTTGGAGATATGTGTACCAACATAACAATAATAAAATTCAAAAATCCAATGTACACAACCGGTAAAATTTGTAAAGTTCAAATTCTTTTTCTTAACAAACCTCAAATACTAGTCGACTACGGTACGACTTTATCTTCTCTATTGTATTCAGGTTAAATTTACTCTGAGCTATTCCCATTACTTCCGTTGAATTGAGATTATATCCCAGCAGTGAAATTACTCATCAGTGAATTTTTAATTCATGAATTCATTCGTGAATTATGTTGAAAAGTTCACTTGTGAAACATTCGTTGAGTAGCATGTAGAAAGCAGCCATTGTATAGATACTTTTCAGTCAGATTTTTATACAGAAAATCGCCATTTCGGCGATTTAACAAAAGTTATTGATGTTAAAACTTCATCAAAATAGCCGTTATGACTGAAAAGTAATTCTCTTTTATTGATGAAGTAGAGCTACTTTCCCTACTTGGTATAAAAAGTTCTACTTAAATGTACCTGATTTAATTATAAGGATAAATAGCACAATATTTGGTTGATAAAATACATGTAACGATTTTCTATTACAAATATCTGTGAGTTAGCTTTTTAATTAAAAATAAAAATATGTAAATAATATTTAGAGCATATGTTATTCTAGTTGCTTGTATTTTTTTACTTCAACTTTTACAGACAAAAATAAGTTAATCTTAACACGAGTTAAAGCCACTATAGTGGCTACTTTAAGTTAAAAGAAAAGAACAACAAATTAGAATCCAACAGTTAAATAAAACAAATACAAATAAAAAACAATTTAACTCGGAATTTTACGCTTTCTAAACAAAATATAAAATGCATTCAAATTGCCAACACCACTAAACCCCATTGAAATTGAATTACCAGACCATTAGATAAATTTATGGTCTTAGAATTAAGTAGTCGGCAGGCATCAGCCTTATAGTAATTGAATAGTTTAATCACTTCTATAAATAAATAAAAATAATTCCCAACACAAATGATTGAATACCATTGCAACAAACACTCTTGACTTACATATATATTTATTTCATTTACAGGAACCAAATTAGAAAGTTTTATGTGTTTTGAATATTTTTTTTAAACTTCCGGCATTAGCCGGAGATTACTCCAGTATTCAGTAATTCAAATGAATTAAAAATGTAACTAACTGGAGTCTGAATTACGTTATAATTTCTATCCTGCTTATTCAGTATTTTATTTAAATAGGTGATATATATATATATATAAAAGAAAAAATAACAAAACGCCGTTATTTTAAGATAAATTTTATTGCAACTTTTGTTAATAACTTTAACTTGACTGACAAAGTGATGGCATATAATTAATTTAATAAAACAAGAATAACATGAGATTGTTATCATATTTAGCAATCATAGCGGTTAATTTTTTTTGTTTTTTTTTTTGAGCACTCGAAAGCAAGTATATTTTTGTTTTGAATTAAAAGAGACTTACACCATTGAATTTCTCACATTATGAAATATATATATATATATATATATATATATATACTTTTAATACGGTAATAGCCGGTATAAGAGGATGAGGTAATCACAGAAATTTTTGTGTAGTATATGAGCTAATAAGTTAGAATTATAGTTACGAACGAATGATGTCAACAGGTAACTTTTTTTTGGGGATTTTAATTTATAACACAAGCAAAACAATATTTAAAAAAAGAATTATGCTAGTAGAATAAAAAATTTTATTTTTCTTTTTTATTAAATATTAACCTTTAGCCTGATTTTGTTGTTTGGCTGCTAGCAAATTTAACCTTGGTGTCTGAACTACTTTTTCGATGTTAATGTCAAAGCACAAGCAGACTTGTTATCACATGATTCAATTAATATATATATATATATATATATAGACAGCCATTTTATTGTATAACTTTATCATGGCTACTTTTCTAGGACAACAACTGGTATAAAATTTTGAAGGGGTTGAAAAGATATTATTTATTTATTTTTTTTTTTTTGCTTTTTGTCTTGATTAAAATTTGTCCTAATTTAATTTATTTCATTAAATATTAATATTTTTTTTTTCTTTTTTATTATATCACATAAATAAAACATTAGTTAATTGATATCGGATAACCTGAAGAAAAAAAGAAAACAAATTATTGAATTTGGGGCATGTCAATAAGGTTATCAATTTTCACTATTGTCAATTATATTATTTTGCTAACAAGGATAATTAATAAATTTTATGTATTTGATTAGAGATATTTTGTTAAATTTATAATGTAGAAATATAAGTGATAAGCGGTTACCAGGCGTGCTTTGTAAAACGATTTCGTTTTTTTTATTGTTTTATCAGAATTTGTTGTTGTTTAAATTTTTTTTATAATGGAATATAGTCAAGGGCAATGTTTACTACACTTCTCTTTTTGTGACCCAGTTATTTTTATGCTTCTACTTTGTTTTCCACTAAAAACTTATTTGCGTATTTTGGCGTATGAGTACAATAAAATAAGTTTACTTGTCCATTATTGGTTGGTTTTAAAATATTTCAATATTGAAATATGAAGTCCCTTTGCATTCGAGAGGTGAGTCTCACTCTCCACATGATTTAATGCCGCAGCTCCAGGGGTGACTGTCACTCACCACTTTGTTTTGCTGCCGAAATTCGATGCGTCTGGAAATTTGCTCAATAGATTCATATGTTTATAAAAGCACTAAACAGAGAGGAGAAGTCAAGCTTTGACTTCAACCTCCGAAAGAAAGCTGAATAACATTCTAACAGGAGTTAGGAAAGATTGCAAAGTCTGCTCTTAAAGAAATAAGCCCAGCAAAAGACATCAAACGATATACAATTGTGACACTTGTTTCGACAAGCTCGGCATGCAATTGTTACATTAGATATCATACAAAGCAAAATTACAATTTTTAATGCTTAAGAAATTATCTTCGTAAAGATGTAAAGATACATTAAATATTTAAATATAAAAGTTTTATTTGTTACTTTATGTGTGTAATCATTTTAAGCCAGAAGTAAGAAATTCAACAAAAGCGCTACGAAATGTTTCGAGTTTCTGATTAACGAAAATGGCTTGAAGTGCAAACGGTTAATATTAACGCAAACTAAAACTGACTTTCATGCAAGTTTATGGCTTTACCTAAACTCAAACTAACTGAACGAATGGTCAGAGTGAAGTGGATGCGGAAGTAGTGGCGTAATATCGAAAGTGCCATTGTGTCTCTTGCTAGTACGCGAGTCAACCCGGCAATTTTTTAGTGCCCCGGCAACGGGTCGCAAATCACAATTTGGGAAACTCTGGTCAAGGGTAATAATTATATACTCTACCTGTACACCACAAATCCGGGATAATGATACAAAATGTTATGCTTGCTTAAGTTTTTTCTATTTAATACACTCAAAACAATGAAGTAAAATCTGTTTTTGTATTGTATTCAGGGAGTAGCGCATTAACGAAAAATGCATAAAATGTCTCTATTACAACTGTCTTTTTTCGGCTACAATTTTATTTATTATAGCAGATTATTTATGCTTAATAATAAAATAAAAATTATATACAAATAGAATAGCAAAAAAAATAATTTATTTATCTTTAATCTGACTATAAAATAAATAAAGTTAATCGCATGATTCTTAGCTAAAATACAAAATACGAAGAATATACTCTTAGCACGTAAAAACGAAAACGATTTAATTATTGTAAATAGAGCGCTTTAAAGTGCATATGTCTGTACACTGATAGAAAACATTACAATTGTACCAAAGACGTTGGACTTCGAAAACCTCATACAAAAAAATTGCACCAGAATAAAAACAGACGAGAAAAATTACACAAAAATAAAATGGCTTAAAAAAGGAACGTAAGTTTTTTTTTGAATAATTATAAATTTATTAATAGAGCAATTATAATTTCACCAATTAAAAAGAATAACAAGAATTAGAAGAACAACAAAAATTTAACGCCAGTGAAATTTGTTCAAAGCACACCCAAAAATTTTAAGATTCTCAAGCTATCCTGCTCATAAACTATCTTAATAAAGAAAAAACAATCATAAGGGACGTTTGCATTGCGTTATTCATGCCTTTGAATGAATTGTTCATTAAAAAACGTCCTTTTAATAAGCAGAAAACAGATCTGATCCTCCTTCAAAACAATGCATCATATTTCTAAGTTTTTGAAAACAAAAATCAAACTTTTCATCCAGTGGATCCAGGAGTCTTACAATTGGATTAATATTCTTTTGTTTTTCTTTTGTCTTTTTTGAAATGATTAACTAACGGAATTTCATTGCATCCCCAAAAAGAATTGGGCATGATTTAATGAAATTGACTTTTTTGGTTCATAACATAACAGTCAGCTCAATCAAACTAATTAGGGAGCTGTCTGATGCTGTGAATTACAATATAATGGATGCTGGTGGAGACCTGTTAGTCTGTAGCTTGACAAAAAACAGACAGGAATCCTCGATAAAAAGATGCAGTCACTATTATTAAATCTCAAAATAAACTTCTAGAAAAAGAACTTTTTTCGACTTTTTTTTTATTGCAAGAATGCAGCAATCACGTTTTTATCTCATTGGAAGGAAGAGGAAATAATTATTTGATCAAGTTTTTTTTATTATGATGTTCATCGCTTTTGACTTGTTTTGCATACAAATTAGTTTCCTTTACTAACATCTCCCAAATATATTCTTTCAAAGCTTCCTCTAATACATATAGGGCATCAGGTTTATTTCCTAGACTACGTAAAATGTAAAGTTTTATTTCTGAAACTTCTATAAACTCAATTATTTCAGGAATACTGTTCTTATCTTCCTAGGTCCATTCGTCTTATAAAGTACTTGAATCATTAGCAACATCATCCTTTTAGCTACTTAGACGTCTTGCATGTTTTCTAATTTTAGGAACTACGCTACTATCTTCACTATTTGCATTACTTTCACTTTCTCATGAATTATTAATTTCATATTCCAATTGTTCGTCTGTATATCTTTCTCATATAATTCATAGTCAGAATAATTACTTTCGTCTAATAACTTTTCAGCTGTTGTTTCAGACATTTTTAGGATTATTTTACAGGAATTGGATTTAATAGAATGTTGAAACTTCTTTTCAACTCTGAACTTCTTGGGCGTTTTAGCCCAAAAACTGAACTCGTAGAATATTTCAATGAGTCGAACTAATTTTTTATTGAAAAAGATGGTTAAAACCGTCAATTACAGTGAATTTAGCCAGAATATAATGAAGACCATGTGTAACAATAATAATATTTTTGTTTTTAAATGCTTCAAAAAATTTAAACATTAAAAATATTTCGGGTGAGACCCGGCAAATCACGAATTTAGTACAGAAAAGCTTCACTTTTCACTCAAGGGGTTAATGACCTTAATTGAAACTTAATATTATGTCTTAATAATCCAATTGCACATAAAGTAAATAAATTAGAAAATTATTGATTAATCACAAAAAACTATTTTTGAATTATTTTCTTATATACCCTTAAATATTTCGAATCTAAAGATAAGATATTTTTTTGGATAAGCTAATCAAAAGAATTTAGTTTGTTTATATAATAGGATTATCAGAGAATTTTAACTATTTTATCAAATTTATTTTTGGTAAGAAAAACGTAAAAAATTCAACTCAAGTAAAATAAATAATAGAAAAAGATTTAAATCAGAACAACAGCTCTATCAATGTAATAAAATACAACATTTTCCATAAGCCTAGAAACGTGGAACTTATTTAAAGAGGGAATTGACCCTAGAAACTAAAAATTCTTACTAGTTCCCCTTTAATGGGTTGATGTCCTTTAGAAGAGCTTGAATAAGGCTTATTGAGTGTTCTGCTTTAAAATCAATAATTTTGTATTGCTGGCTTTTTTAGATGTGTGTAATTTTTACTTTTAAAATATAAATTTAGGCATAGGGTGCTGCTATAGATAATTATGTAAAAAAAATATGAAAGAATGCTTTAAACTAAAGTTTAAGAAGTTTTTTTTATTCAAATTTTTGTTTAAAATTATTTCAATTTTGGAATTTTAATAAATAATTCAAATTAGTACTTGTTTTAGATTATGGAAGACTTAAGGGGGTATTCTGGTTTAGATTCCCGGATTTTGAGTGTTTTTTTGGATTCCATAAAAAACCTGAAAAAGGAAAAAATCCTTTCCCCACTTAATGATTTATAACTTTTTTATTTTTCTTCTGATCTCAAAGGTTTTAACCTTAAAATTTTTGTAACAAATTTATCTTTTATATAAAGTCTTACATAAAAAACGTTTTCCAACCGGAAAAAAACTAATAACAATGGGTTATTTTAAATTTGATCTCCTGTAACTTCGTTAAATATTTATTAATTTGCGTCTTTTTAGTCACGAAAGACATAAATAATAGCTTTTTAAAATTGGCAATTGCAGTCAATCGAAAATTATTTTTTGAGATATAGACAATATCAAATTTTTTTGTGAGTTACTCAAAAACATTCCTAAGATAAAAACATGATTATAATTTTGGATTCAAGGACCCAAAATTACCCTAAAAGACATCTTTCTGTTGAGGTTAACGAAAAAAATGTAATTTGACCATTTTTATAAGAAATTCATAACAGGATTATTTCTAATAAATAGAAATGAAATGAAATGAAAGGATAATAAAAGAGAATGATATCCTTATTTCTTTTTTAAGAAATTGTACATTTTTATATTCAAGACAATCAAAAATTTCTAAATTATTGTAAAATAATTTAAATAAATTTATGTATTTAACTTAAATTTCAGCAAGGATTATCTGTAGAAATAGTTAGAGTACTACCCGATAGCCCACCACCAAGTTTAGCAAATATTTTTTGTGATAGTACTGAGGCTGAACCAAATAAAATGGTAATTTGTTTTTGTTTTTGTTCATTATAAATGAAAATATATAAGGATATAATTTCACATTGTTTTTATATCTGAAGATAATTTCATGTGATTGTGATGCTATGCCTGTTCTTCAAGTTAAAGCAATAAAACAAAAATCTGGAAAAAATGAAATATCTCATTATAAAGTTACAATTTCACGTTTTCGTGCACGTCTTGCAGCTGATATGAATTATACAACACTTAAAGGACAAATGAAAGTTGAAGGTTATCCTGATGTAAGATAAATTTAATAATTTAAATAATTAGAAATTTAATTTATATAAAAAAAAAAATAGATTCGAATAGCAATGAATAGTGTTGGTGCTATTAAGCCAATGGATTCAGATGAACAACAACTTCAGGATATAATAAGGTAAAAATAGTAAAAAAAATTAGGCAAAAATTAAATTGTTAGTAAATAAATTTTCCTTTTTCTTTTTTGTTTCAGTGAAACTATAACAAGTGCTTTACGTGATACCATTTATCCGATTGATTTTTCAATATATTCAACATGCCCAAGAGCTTTGGAAATGAAGCATCCTGATGAAATTGTAAATTATTTATATAATACTTCTGTTTATAATCAAGGAGTGGTGAGGGAAGATGTTATTTAAATTTTTGTTTTTCTTTTTGGTGTTTTGCATGAAATGCATTTTCTTCTGTTTAGTAGAATTGTGTTGAAATAGTTAGATTAAATATAATTAATAATTTATATCATATATTTATTATTTATTTTTGAAACAAGGAAAAAGAAAGAATTTATTCTGTCTTTATACTAACATTCTATTTTTCCAGAATTGATTAATATAAAACTAGGCTTCTCAACCCCCGCTTCGTTTATATAATGTACCGTACATTAAATCGAACCGTATAGCTAGACAGCTTCGAATGAAGCTATCAAGGCTTAACACAGCCCCAGGTTCTACCGTTGAAATTTAGTTTAATTTAAATTCAATTTTTGTGCGAGTTTAAACTTTAAACAGTTGAACTACTTCTACTTAATTTTGTAAGCGACTTTTATGTTAGCTGACGGTTATATGTCAAATTTTGATCTTTACAGAGCATACATGTAAAATACTTAAATGTGAAAAAGAAATTAATTTTTGAAAGTAATCATTAAAAAATAATTTAAAATAAAATTAAATTTGTCGAATATTTGCTCAAGAAGAAGTTGAAGTACTAAATTATATTCAAGGGGATCTTGATTTGTTGTATTTTTCTAATTTAAGGTCAATTTATGTATATATCCTTTGAATTTTAAATTTCATTTCAAAATTTTAATAAGTGAGCATCGAAAAAAAGTTATTTTGCGGTGTTCATCATAAATCACAACAGAATCATCTAAAACCGATAAATCGAAATTTATTTTTTTGAAAGGAGGTATTTTTCAAAGTAAAAACAAGGGTTCTTTTTATCTTTTTTTGAATTTTCAATTTTTCGTAGCCTTTGAAAGTCAAAATAACAATTTTCGCTTAAAAAATCGCCTTATTTGTAATTCTAAAATTAAAGATTATTAAAAAAAAAGTTTTCGTCATTACCTGTGTGAAGAAGTAGTGTGCAAAATTTCAAAATGATGAGTCCAGTAGATTTTGAGTTAGTGTGAATACCGATTTAGAAAAGAACAAGCTTCAGGAAAACGCTTTAAAATTTTTCTCATTCACTCCTTGCTGCATCAGAGCAAAGGACGCTCAAATGCTCATAACTTCGGTAATTTTATTCCAATCAACTTGAAATTTTAATACAACAAATGACAGCTTAAGCGTTCAAGCTTGACTGTTTAAGCTTTTGAGAAATTTAGCGCGTTTAATGGCTAAACTCGAAACGTGAAATACAAATTTTTTTTTATCTGAATTTTTAAACTGATGCTAAACTCACACGGGGGAAGCGGGCATAAAGGACAAAAAAGAATTGTAAAACTGGCTTAGTTATAATTTACAACTCTCGTTAAATATTTTATTATTTTTTTTACTAAGTACTTCTAAAATTTTCAAGTAAAAACACAATTCCACTATTTTTATGCAATCATTAGATAAAATAAAAACATCTTCCCTTATTTTTTTATGTTATAACACGTCTGTTGGGCTAACGGCAAATATATTCCAGAAATTATAATTCTGGTAGCCATTTTAGATATTTTAATTAAAAAAATAGTCAAATGATGGATTAATTTCTTAAATAATAAAATTTATGTTTCACTGAAGGGTAAAAATATATAAAATGAAAAATTTTAACTATTAAAACAAAAAACAAAAATTTAAAATTATAACTAAATTTGACTATTTTCAAATATAAAATACCAAAAATGTCTACAGGACATATTTTCCGATTGCATCAGCTGCTTGTTCAATAGTCGTGTACTAGACTTAGTTTTTAACATTAAAGATTGCTCTCCATTTCTTGTTTACAGGATACTTAAGGTTTGTTAAATAATTATTAAATTTTTCAAAATTTCCTCCCACTATGCATAGTTACCATGCATAGTTACCATATAGCAATAATTTAGACTGCCAAAATATTAGAAATTGTTACCAGTTTTTTTTGTTTTGTTTCTTCTACCTAACTTTTTGTTGTTTTTTTTTTTTCTTAAATATTTTAAAATTTATTTCAGAGACTTCAACAAATTCGCAAATAAAATCAACTTTTTTGTTCATTATTAATGCATAAAATGCTATTTTGTTTTTAAATCATTCACAAATTATATCATCACATGAAATTATGTATTTTAGAATAAAATTTAGTGTATCCTTGACATTTGGGTAAAAAAAAAAAAATAAAATGTCGACTGTGTATAATTTTTAAAAGAATTTTAATTTAATATTTGAAATTTTCTTGCTAAAATTATTTCTTATATCATCCTTCCACTGAAAATTTAATGTTTACTTTTATTGATCAGAAATTGATTAAGAAATTTATTGTGAGAAGCTTACTAGAATTTGTTTTAAGAAAAATTGCAATTTTATTTGTCGTTTAATGATTTAATTCAAAATTAAAATATTTTATCATGAGAAATTAATTAGTTATCATAAAATGCAACTGCAAATACACAGTGAGGATATTTCTTACAGTAAATTTTTATTTTTATTTATTATTTTTTTCCCGTCAAAATCATTTTTATTTTTTCTATTGTATGACGGCTAAATCCAGACAAAAATAATAGTTTTACGTTTAGTTTTTTCAAATTTTGCTCTCTATATCCCTAGCAATTACGCCAATTTGATAGTTTTGTATTTAGAATGGAATATTGCGTTTACAGTGGCGAAAATCCTAGATCAAAATACTACACTTTGCTTAAAAAAAGTTAGATAGTTATTTTACTACTTAACTTTATCATCTTCATATATCAAAAAATTTGTTTTTGTGTTATTGTGTATGACATTTACAGTCAGGATTTAATTTAATTTATTTAATTTACTTTTCTTTCTTTTCCTTTTCAATATTCGGAATAAATGAACACCAGGTACATCAGATCAAATGTTGCTTCTTTTACGAAGCCAGATAAAATTTTGAAATTTTCAAAAGTATTCTTTGAGGCTGAAGTTTTGCTGTTTCTCATTAGACGTATTTCTATCGTTTGCTAAGTTCGAAAGAGAATTTGGCTTGATGTGCGTTAGTATAATTACTGTTAAACTATTTTTAAAAAGCATATAGCTCAAAAAATTACTCAATTTTTCCCCTCCATATTCTTAACGAGTAATACTAATGCTAACATTACTAAATCTGAGAAAAATACTAAAAAAATGTTATAAAAAACTTAGGTCCCGATCTTAAGCCTTATTTACAGTAAGCCGTGTTGCAGCTGCCTGCCGTTGAAAGTAATAAAACGGGTTTTTTGTAGTTGTAGCCCTGAGCCCATTGGGGAGTACAAAAGATCTATAGCTCATGTTTATTACAAAAAACTACGTTGAATTTAAACAGTTTTAGTAAATTTGTTAGTAAATTCTCGGTGTAAACATATTTTAAAAATACTTATCATAAAACTTTTAACGATTTTAATTTATTATTATTAACACATACAAAAGTCGTGCAGTTATGTTAATTATTCGAATTTATCCTGTTACATAAGTATTAATCTCAATCTGATTCAAAAAACTATTTTTGCCCTTCATTTTTTGTTTTTATTTGCATCAATTTTTGAAGTAAAGTGAAAATTTATTTTGTATTGCCAAATTTTTTATGGAAAAGTTATGAAAAGTTATGTGATTACCAAGCATCGAGCAGAACACTATACCCATTCGTTCTGTATTCTCTTAGAATTCGGACTAAATTAGACTAGACTAGATTAGATTAATTCTTAAAGGCCGGCTAAATGCACGCTAGGAATAAAACTATTTTACTCTTAAAAATTTGTTTAAATTGTGGAAGAAATTATAGATATTCATGTTACCCTTAAAACTATTATTAAAAACAGTCTTCCCATGCCTCGGATATTCGACTCATATCTGCCTTATTATCAAAATGAAGTGCAATGATAGGAGTGAACGTTATTCATCATTTTAGAATGAATCCTATCGAAATAAAAAATAAGAATAGAGGAATCATTTTTTTCTTTTTTTCTATTAGTCGTAAAAATTATGTAAATTAGCTCATTTTTGGTTAAAGTTCAAGAAAAGGGAAAGCTAATAACTAAAAAAGGTAAAGAAGAACTTCATGTTAAGAGTAAAAAAAGTAGATAACAAAATTTGCAAAAAGGAAAATTTTGACTCAGGTGTAATACTTGATTAAACTCCTATGATGATCAGGAAATCCACATTAGCTCTCCTTGACTGATGTTGGTAATACAAGATAAACAAAAATAGTTCAATCGAAGCAAAACAAAGCAAAGATAATTAAATTTTAAAAATGTGACAAAACCTTAAGATTCATTCTACACAGGCCAACTCACAGCAGAAAACTCATAAAGAAATCGGTTATTTTCATACAAAAATCACAGAACTGCTGTGAATTTCTGCTGTAAGTTGTCCTGTGTAGAATGGGTCTAAGCCAAAGCTAAATGCCAATGGTAAAGCATTTTCCAAGTCATCTCTTAATAAACATAGCTTCGAATTATTTGATATCAAGAAACTATATTTAATTATGGAATTGTATTTTTCATTCCTTCCACGTCCGTTTTAACATATGTATTTTGTCATTCTCGTAATTTTTTTGGTCCTTTAAAGACAAAACAGCAATTGTTAACGAAAAAAGCCACCATTTTGTTATTTTTTAAATCCTGAAATTGTGTAAAAACCAAAATGGCACTCTGGTGCGAGGGGCAAGATATTCTATATTCACAAAGTAAAAGGATTCTTTAAAACATTGTTTCGAGAAAAACGTTATTAAACTTTTAAACTCTGAAAACTGTACAAGAGGTCGGGAAATTTGAAAGGTTTATAACGATAAGAGTTTTTTCCTAATTGACTTGAAATTTTGATACAACATTTTTAAAATAAGGAAATGAAATAGATTTTTTTGAAGAGTGTTATGCTAACTAATTTTCCTCTCTCCCCCCGTCAAAGACTTCTTTGGTTTATAGAACTATGTTATGGAAACAAATTGTTAATTTCATTGTTTGTCATCAGATTTTTCCTAACTATTTAAAGCTATCAATTCCAAAAATATTTGTATTATTGAAATGATAATTTAATTATTTTCTTCTACACTAATAATTTTATTTTTGTTTTATTGTAACATGATAAAAATTTAAAAATCGGATTATTTACATTTTATGAAATATTTCATTGGAGTAAGTAATTCGAGAAGTTTTCAATTGTACGATTATACAATCTCTATTTGTCAATTATTTATGTATAGACTGAAACCATAAAATGTAGGTTTTTCCATTTCATAAATTTTCTTCTTTTTTTTTAATATATCTTTAAAATGAAAAAGAACTAAATATTATCCTAGAGTTGATACTTAATACAGTTTCAATGGAGAGCAGTCTTTTTTAATTAGATATTTTATTATTATTAGTTTTCCCAATACATAAGACATAATCATAAAACCACAAAAAAAAAAAACATTTTTATTATTTACTTTAGAATAATATGGAAAATTCAAATATTTCCCAAAATCATATGTCCATGTCATCATCACAATCAGTTTCATCAAGTAAACGGATGCTAGTAAAAATAGTTAAAGGTGAAGGTCTAACTAAAGCACAAGATCCTTATTGTGTTGTTGAAATGGATGAACCACCACAAAAAAATCAAACAGGTGCACGTCAAGGTATAAATCCATATTGGGATGAACATTTTCTATTGTAAGTATAATTTTTATTTTGTAATTTTATTTTAATTTCTAATTTTCTAATTTTAAGTGATTTATCATCTCAATCAGCTGAAATTCTATTTGAAGTATATGATCGTCCATTAAATTCAAATGATCCACCAAAATTTTTAGGACTTGGTTTAGTTGGTATTGATGAATTATCAGTTGGTCCAGCATCATCACAGGTATTTAATTATTTAGGTATTAATTATTTAATTATTATTTAAAAATTATTTAATTATTTAGGTTTTGGCATTACAGCCACGTCCATATGAAACGGAATCAGTTAATGGTGCAATTATTGTTGAATTTGTATTTATTGAGGGTGCTGAAATACCAGATGGACCAAGACCATATAAATTAAAAGAAGCCTTAAAAATTAGTACACCAATTATAAATGAACATTTAAAAAATGGATCTAATTTAGCTGATGCTGCAATTAAGGCATTAGAAGATGGTAAACTTAATTCAAATGGTAGTGCCTGTAAGAGTACTCTTATTATTCATAGTGTTCAAAGGGTAAGTTTTTAAATTTTTCAAAAGAAAACAAATTGAAATAAATACATTTTTTTGTATTGTAAAACATTTAAAGATACTTTAAGCTATATATACATATAAACATTAGTTTTAAATTGTCCCTTCATTCTTTTTTTTTTCATTTTTAGAATGATCGTTCCCAATTCAAGGTAATTTGCTAATTTTATAGTGTGTTTTTTTTTTTTTTTTATTTGCTGTTGTGATTTTAAGTTTTACTTGCCTTTATGTCCTTTTGTTCTGTGGATGAAGTTGAACTTATGTCCAAAATACTATATTTTAAGCTAAAATTAAAAAAAATATTTGATTTTAATAGCATTTATGACTTGATGAATATTTTTGAGTATAAGGATGATAATTCGAGTCAATTTTAATTCCAATCTTTACAGTAAATTTTAATGGGAAATAAACAAAAAAGCGTTTGAGTTTTATCTATTCAGTCTTCCATATTTTTTAGCTCTATTAATAGAAAAAATACTTAAGGAAATTATTAAAATTTATTTAAAAATTTAGCTAAAATTAAGTTTAAAATTTTTATAAATAAATTTAAAAAAAATTTAAATAATTTTTTCAACAAAAACTAAATTAGCATCCACAAAGCAATTGTGACTCATCTTTTAAACAAACAAACAAAACAAAATCATTGTAACTGGCTAATAACAAAAACTTATATTAATAAAATATTTAAATTTTGTTCACTTTGTTTGGTTTTTTTTTCAAATTTTTTTGTTTTTGCTAACAATCCTAACCCCAGGTTGAACTTAACAAAGATGGTAAAATCCAAATGGCT
This sequence comes from Acrocera orbiculus, assembly GCA_947359355.1. Lineage (NCBI taxonomy): Eukaryota > Metazoa > Arthropoda > Insecta > Diptera > Acroceridae > Acrocera > Acrocera orbiculus. The sequence goes on from OX375758.1 coordinate 9,886,944, forward strand.
GAAAATACTGAAGTTGATAATTCACTATCAATGGATATGTCCCCATCAAGTCCAGATGATGAAACATTTAAAACAGCTGTTTCAATAGAACTTGACGATGATTCAGTTAGCAAGCCACCAATAGAAAGTTTAGATATTGAAACGGTAAGTAAATTTTATTAACAGTTACTACCTTGAACAAAAAGTTTCCGGAATTTATTAAAAAAATAAACAATACCAGTTTATTGTTACAAAACGATATTGTCCTCTTCAAAGTGTTCTCTCCATCGACTGCAACGTTTGATTCAGTCCTCGAAACATTTTTTAAACTGGTATCTTCATTATGGACAATCTTTGATTTTTTCATTATCTCCTCTCGGCTCCTGGAACGTGTTCTTCTTAGTGGTTATTTGATTCAATTGAAGTGAAAAAAGTTACAGACGGGTCAAATCGGATGAATTTGGTGATTCTTGGATGGTATTCATGTTGTTTTTAGCCAAAAGCTCATGGATGGATAATAATGGCAAAAATTCTCAAAAATCGTGAACACGCTCAGAGAGGCACATGTATTCAACTTGACGTAGCTTTTACAACTGATGATGAAATAATCTCAAACTTTGGTGAGAATATATCAATGATAGTTAAGCATTATAACAACAACAAAAATTGATAGTTGAGTGCTAGGAGTACCATACGACTGCCACACATCATTCTGGGAACTTTTTGATCAATGTAGTATGATTTTATTAATAATAATTGAATTTTGATTACTACTAAATTTTACTAAATAAACAAAAATATTTATGCAACATTATTTAAAAATTTGAAAGAAATAATTAATAAACAAATTTTAAAATTAATTATTTAAAAGTTATAAAAAATCTGCTACGATTTAATATTAAACAAAACCTTTGACATTTTTAGGATTTCTGAGATTTGGGTCTTATTTGTAGTAATAAATTAAATTTTCTATATATCATTATTCATACACGTTTACTTTATCTTTCTAATGAGCTCGTCGTGGCTATTTTGATTTTAATCGTAAAATTTTAAAGAGTTATATTTTAGTATTCACGCCTTTTCATATTCATGTTTATTTGACGTTTAACTTTTATAAATAAAGTCCATACACGACGACAGGGAAAACTTTAACAATGCCTGCGAATGGCAAGCTCACTACGAAACCACAAAAATTATACCCGGTAAACCGTAGCTATATTTTGATCTTCAGGATGAGTGAATCCTTGTTAAAAAATACAGTCACACAGCAATTAATGATGATAAAGTCATTAAAAAATAAAATTGAAGAGAAAGCTTTTAGAATTTAGCTACTTTAAATTTTTCTTAAAAATTTCGATAGCTACAAAAAAAAAGTTTATGTTTCCCACGGGGAAATATATTACGAATAACGTTTTCGCATTTAGAAGAAGACAAGAAACAAAGGGTAAACATATTTCTATTTCTTGGGGAACAAACTAATAAATATAAACAAAATACATTTTTGTTATGCTTCTCCCTTCTTTGTACTTTTTCTACTGTTTAAATACTTCGAGGTTTTTTCATCTCGGCTGAGTTTTTGCAAAAATGTTTTCAGCAATTACGCGTGAATATACTTACCCTAAATGTGTTAGTGCCCCCATAAACAAATAAAAATGGTATACACCTTAAAAACACTTAAATAAATACAAACCTATCAAAGCTATCAAAGCTTTTTGTCCTGGAAATTTCATAGCCAATTTCTTACTGGGATTTTAGAAAAATTACAAGACCTGTAGCAAAATTTTAAATTAATCTTAAATGTTCTTTTAACATAAGAACATGATTTAGAAAAATATTTAGCATTAGGAAAAATAAAGTATCTTTCTATTGCTCATTAAAATTTTCATTTTATTATCCATGGGGATCAATCTAAGAACCTTTTAACGGAAGTCAATAATAAAATGCTTAAAGATCTACTAAGAAAGATGAACAAAAAACCATATATCCCACCTTCCTTCCTCTGTATTAGCAAAAAGTTATCTACGTGCCATTGGTCCAATAATAATAACAATTTTTAAATAATGTGGTATATATGTAACTAATAGAAAAAACATTGATTTTTTAAAATAACAAAACTTAAAAATAAAAATAAACACATTTTACAACATTCTAACATTTCAGTTAGGACAACCAATAGCACAATCATCACCATCAAATCCAATACAAACAAATGGTCATACAACTTCATTAAATCAAGTAAATGGTATAAATCAGGATCAAAATGGTTTATTAGATCCAAATAAAAATTCACAATTTGATGATAGAGGAAGAAGTCGTAAAAAAAAAGATTTTTTTGGAACACTTAAACGTCGTCTTGGTAAATCAATGACTCGTACAAAATCAGCTGATCGTGAAATGATTCCAATTGATTTAGATAATAATATAAATAATGATCAAACACGTTCAGTTTCAGCTGATCGTGGTGTCCTTACAAATAGTACATCACCTGGTAATTAAATCTATTTAATTTATCAAAAGTTCAAATGTAGTTTAATTATTGTTTTTTTCTTTTTTTTTTTCATATCTTCTATTTTTTTTCTTGTCTTGTCTTTTTATGGTTGCAAAACACAAAAACACATTTAAATGGTTTCATTTGGTTCGTTGGCCTATACTGTTTTATATTTGATCATTTTTACACTTTTATTAATTATATAAATAATGTTAAAATGTGAAATATTTTAATGTTTATTGTCAATATTTATAAAAATTAATATTATTGGTGTTGTGTATATTCAATTTAAACAAATTGCATTTCTATGTAAATACACCAAAAAAATTATTTTTTATTATTTAATTCATTTTTTTGTTTAAATGTGTGTTATTTATGTAAAATTGTTACACTTTAAAAACAAAAAACAAAAAACACTCGTGTTCAATTTTATCACAAAACTTGTGAACATAATAAAAAAAAAAAAAATAGGACGAAGATTAGTTGTACCAACACTTGATCAATCTAGACGATCCTCACTTTCAGAATCATCAGCTATCTCAGGTTTTTCAACAGCCAGCACTAAAACTTTCTTACATGAGGCATCAACACTTGTACTGGAAACAATTGAAAATGGTATTAAAAGGTTAGTATTTATTTTTTGTATTTGTTTATATTTATTTTAAATAATTTTATTTGCTTTCTTAATTTTATTTCTTTAATTAATTTAATTCATTTTATTTCGATTTTTTGTTTTTTTTTAAATTTATTTTATTTCTTTAATATATTTAATTTATTTTATTTAACTTTGTTAACTTTATTAATTTTATTTACTTTATTCATTTTATTAGCTTTATTTCTTTAATTTATTTACTTCATTTTATTTGAACTTTCTGTTTGCTGATTTATTTTATTTGGTTTTCTTTACTTTACCATTTAATTCACTTGTTTTTCACTTTATCTATTTTACTTATTTTATTTATTTATTTATAAAATAAATTTTACTAATTTTAATAACTTAAACCTGTCATTTACTTTCCCAATACTTCCTATTCTGTAGCTTAATCCACAGACATCGTTTGACTTGTTTATTTCTTCTGACTCCTTAATCAACATCAATATTTTCTTCCCTATCATAAACTATGTATCTATCTATCTATCATTTTTTTCCACATGGACTCTCTCAGCCTGCCTAGTTGTCCATTGATGTATTTTACTATTTTTCTTTACCAGTTTAAATAATTATATTTGTGTTAAAATTTATTTTGATGACTTTGTCATTTGAGCCAAATCATTTTTTCTAGAGTATCCTTAGAAAAGATCTGCTAAAATTCAGTTGTAATTGGTGTGTTTGTGGCGGCGTTATATATAAATAAATTAAACATGGATCAACTAATATATGTATCTCGTAAATAAATTGACATTCATTTGAGCGGAGAAGAACCAAGATTAGTTATACAAAAACATTCGGAACTGTTATTGTTGGACAGGTTTAAAGATAAAATCCTTTAAAAATGGCCTTATATGAAGAAGAAAATGAGAAAAGTGCTATTTTACCAAAACTTGCATAGATCATTAATTACAGTAATTTTAACAGTTCTAGTCTAAATTAATTGACTGGCGTGGGTACTATGAACGATTTACAATTTTACCTACTGCCTAATGCGAGAAAATAATACTTGTGGAAGAAATAGCTTTCATAATTTTTGCTAAAGAAAACGTATTGTCTAAAAGATTTTATTGGATATCTTTATTATCTCCTTTAAACTATTTAAAGCTATAAGCAAAAAATGCGGCTACCAAATGAATATGTTCTCAAAATGGCAATAATTTACTTGAATTTATTATAATTTACTAGAATTGAGTGTTTAAATTATTGACTCAAGAATTATTTTCTTGATTAAAGGACATCGAAAATCAAGTAAATACGTTTACTTTAATACTAAACCTTTTTTGCTAGCATCTAATCCAATTTTTTATGAACTTCCCATAGACTGCTAAATGTAGGGAAATCATTTTCATCTTCGAATTGTACTTTTAGGCTTTAATTGGGTGGTGATACACGAGTTGTCATGACATGCATAACTTTTCGAAGTTACGGGCGAGACGTATAAAGAGCTCCCTGCAAACTCACTGTTCAGTTGAGACCAAAAACTGCCCCTTTAATTAGCAGCTTGAGTCGGGCAAGTAAAAAAACGTTACATAGAGTTATTTCTGTGATTATGATGCTTCCGGCAACATATTTATTGAATGTTTGATTAAAAACTGGATATACATTATTTTTTTTTATTCATGCTAAAAATCGAAGAACGTTATTTTCCTAATTAACACTTTGATAGAAGGCATCTTAAGGCATTGCTAGCTTACAAAAAAGAAATTTCTACCAATACGGGAATTATATGGAAACTTTTTTATCACAAAGTCAACAAAATCTAAATAAAATAATTTTGTATCTCCTCCTATCTCCTACCTCGATTTTTTTATACATAAATTTATTTAACTTTTTTATATATTTTTTTTTTTTAGGCATTACTTTGTCCCCTTGTCTTTAGCTCTAAAGCGAGGCTGGCGCCGGAAGGGTACTAAACTTCATATCTACAATGATCATACTTTTATTGCAAAGCATTTAAGTGGGTAAGTTAAAAGTTTAATTAAAAATTTTTACTAAGATTTATTTTTCTTCAATTCTTTCAGTAATTTACTTGTAGAACAGACAAAAGTTTAACAAAAATATTAGTAAAATATATGAAAAATTCAATATTTTCTTCAGGGTATTAATTCGATTGTTTTGTAATGTGTTAAAATTCAATTTTTATAGTTTTTGATGATAAAGTAAAAAATCCCCTGTTTCCAGCTTGATTTTTAAATATGCCGCTATTTTTATTTTTATTAAAATGTGTCCATAGTTTGTAAATTAAACTTCTTATATTTGAGAAGTTGGTATAATTTTTTTGGTACTGGCAAAGAACTTCTTAGGCTTCGTAGAACTTATTTTGGTCCCCTGACTAAGGTTTATTTTAAAGAAAAGTATTTAAACTCGGTTGAAACTATTAAATAAAATTCGAAGAAGGAACTGAAAGCCAAAAAGCTTTGGTCATCATAAAATTTAATTGAGCCTTGTATTATTTATGATGCTTTGAGAGGAAGAGGGAAAGGGGGGGGGGGGGCGGTGGTTTGATATTAATTATTTTTTTAAATAAATCTACAACACCTTAAAATATTGTGAGAAAATTAAACTCGATCGGAGCAAAATTAACGAAGTGTTCGTTGGTGATTTTCTATACCTACTGGGGCAACTTTTAGGCATCTGGGGTATAAGAAGATCAGAATAAAATTTTGAGCTAACCGAAAAATTTATAAAATTTCCCTTTGTATTTGCTTTTCTGATTAAAGAGTTATATTAAAGAAATACCATTAAAATTATATTTCATTTTTAATTAAAAGCTAAATAAAAATTATTTATTTTCTTATAGAGGAGGACTTGTCTGTGGTATATGCACTAAGTCAATTCCAAGGCGTCCTGGTAAACAAGGATATGAATGCCGTGATTGTCAATTAGTATGCCATAAACAATGTCATGTTCGAGCTCCTCAATCTTGCTCAAATCCAACAGTGCTCTCAATTGAATTGTAAGTATTAAAATTACAATAGTAATTTTTTTATTTATTGTTTTTGTTTTTCGTTTAAAATTAAATTTACCAAAATGTGCTAAAGTTTTTTTTTTGAAAAAAAAAATAAGTCATATCTGACTTAGAGTTTATCGCTTGAAAAATGTTTCACACATTTTGGTAAATTTTTTAAAATTTTAATTATAATAATCTTTTTTTATTTGTATTTTTCTTGTAACTACGAAAGGTCACAGCTTCCAGTTCTAACAGAGAATCGACTTTAAGGCAAAAGACTTTAAAATTATTCTAAAAGTTTTTAAACATTTTTTATAAAATTTACAAAATTTATACTTAATCTTTTTCGTATTACATTTTCGATCTATTTTTTCTTTTTTGTTGTTTTTTGTAATACAAATTTTCAAAAAATTATATGAATAGTTTTTAGAATAATATTTAAAAAAATAAAACGTCGTAATAATAAGAAAACATAAAATGCTATGAAAAATTTCTACATTTAAAATTTTTATCTTCATTTAATTTAGGTAAGAGAATCAATTAAGCTAATATTAAATTTTTTTTTTTTGTTAAAAAAAATATTTGAATCTTTTTAACAAAACAATCCAAAACTAAAAAAGCATGAGCTTAATTTTGATTTTATTATGTATAATTATTGAGAAATATCTAAAAAATATTACAATGAAATTCATGAGCAAGCAAAAGGACAAAACTTTTAATAGAGAATGCCGGCTTACATCCGAGCTGACAACGATTCCGAAACCGAAAGCTATAAAGTCATTATGGGTAAATCAATAGGAATCTGCTGAAAGTATTCAGAGTGCAAGTCTACTTTGGATTAGACTATCGCAATCAGAATCGGTGTTAGCTTGGCTGTAAGCCGGTACTCTATGGGTAGCCTTAAAACCTTGAGAATGGTTAATGCCACCGGTGGCTATAGTTTTACTTTATGTTTACTTAATTTTTTGCAAAATAAAAATTTTGTGCAACATTCCGCCAGATATAAAGCAAAGTACGATTTTCACTGCCAACAGATGAAGCGAAATAGAAAATACTAAGCCGTCCTCAACGTGTTAAATTATTCCCCTTAAAAAATACAAAAATGTAGTAAACAAAAAAGAAATGGTGTTCGTTAGCGAACACTTTAATTATTTACTTTAAATGGATTACTATTTTAAACTCCTTGATAATCAATACGAACTGAATAATTTGGTTACTCATTTACTACGTTAAAAGGGAGTTCTGATTCCATGGATCAAATTAAAATCCTTTTAAAGGAATATTTCAGCTAAATGAAAAGAAACTTTCTATTTTAGTATTGTTACTTTTAAATTAATTATCCTTGTAAAATTTTAGATGTTTTAAAACTTATTAAATGCGCTAAAATTTTATTTCAAGGAAAAATTAGAGAAACTGATTCATTAACTTAGATGAAAGGATATAAAAACTATAATTTCGCCAAAAAATGTTATTACTGATAAAATGATATTAAAAAAAAGTTATGTACATATTTTATAGCTTAAAGTTAACATTTTGTTTGCTTTTTAAATCCTTTGCATGTATTTCGTGATAGCTAAAATGCTCGCTTCAAAATTGTTAAGTTATTAACAAAAACTCAGCAATATTTTTTTGTGGTTTTTAAAAATTTTTTTGTGTAATTGGGGGTTAAATTTTCATGTAGAAAAGGGAGAAAAGGAAGTCCTACCTAGCTTCCTATAAGATTAGAAAAAAATTATTTTAGGAAATTTCTAATTATTGAAAAAGGACATAATTATTAATTTTTGCAAACAAAAAAAACACCAAAATTACGATATTATCTTCAAATATTCAAACTTTAAGGTTCAAACTTTACAATGAACATTTTAGCTGGACGATATGCCATTAGGGTCCCCAGAGTAATAAAATAAATAAAACATCATACGCAAATTCAATTAAGATTATGATACTTTAGGCTAAAGGTCCTTATGTGTGGTGAGACACGAGTTGTCATGACATACATAACTTTTCGAAGTTACGTGCGAGACGTATAAAATGCTTTCTTCAAACTGTGGAAATGATTTTATACACTTGCATAATTTCACGCCACAAACGATTTTTTCTATTTATAGGAAATTGATCATAAACTTCTCACGTAAATGTATGACATCAATGTACATCGCACGATAATAAGTAGTTTGAAATTGTTTCCATATGGACTAAAGCCTTATTAAGTAACTTTAACCTACTTTGACGGACTTGAATGACTTCAAGAGATTAACAACTTTTTCCATTTTTAGTGAATTCATTCTCACTTATCAGTCAAATGGATAAAGTCAATAAAGCTGCGAAACTGCGATAAAATTGACATTAAGTGTCTTTTGATCATGCGACTTTATCCAATTCATACATTAAATAATCGATAAATTAGCCAGATAATAGCTGATATTCATTTCTGGTGACGCGTTGTGTAAGTATCGAAAAAGGGAAAATTACAGAAAAATTTGCTAGTTACCCCAACAAAAGACCAGACCTAAATCCTAATCTAGTAGAACTCTATATATTCTTCCTATTGAGAACTTTTGGCCGATACTTCATGTAATTCGCAAAGTTTTCAAATAAAAAAGAAGAAGTTAAAACCAATAATTTATTTCTGTAATTAATAAACCACAAAAAAAAAATAAAAAACTTTTTACTTAAGAAAAGACAATTAAAATTTTGAATTTAATGAAACAATAATAAAAATTTTATATCACTTTTGTTTTACTGCACACAAGAAAAGCATTCAAAACTCGAATTTCAGAATTCTCAAATGTAATAAATTAAAAAATAATAATAATTGAATATGTTTTTTATGCTTCTTACTTTTATATGCCTTAAAGCTTTCGAGTGTGGCTTTTGCGGAATTAATTTTACATCTAATTTATGTTTGAATTAATAGTAAAACAATTCTATTTGTTTTTTCAGATCAAAACTCAATACGACTAGAGCTGATCGTAGTATACGTAAATTATAAAAACTAAATTGAAAATTTCGTGTTTAATTTGCAATCGACATTTAAAAACAAATAAAAAGAAAACAAAAATATAGGAAATAAACGAAAAGTAACTTTACTAATTATTTGGGTAAGTAAATATTTATAAAAAATTGAGTAAGTTATTTATTTTATTTAATATTAGAGAAGATTTTTCCCAAAATATGCCAGAATCACTTCATAATCAAAACTTACAAAACAAATTAGTTTTGATTTATTACAAAGAAAACTTTTATCCCGAAAATAAGTAGTATTAGTAGTAGTGGCAGAAAAGGGGACAAATTTACCGCGACTAGACTCGGTCTATTGTACTCCCCGACATACATGCTATGATGGAAACCTAATATCTAGTTCCCTTGCCAGAGCTGGGATTCTGTCTCGATGAGAAGTGAATACATTATATGACAAAATCTGACTTTCTAATTCTAACGCTAACTTCTCACTGAGACAGAATCCCAGCCCAGAACTATGTAGGATTACACTCAAACCTATTTCCGATCAAGATAGTAACTTTTTTTGGTTGTGTTGGTTATTTATGCAAATTTTCAAGGCATTTTGTCATTTTGTTCTGTAGATTTTTTTCATCATTTTTGGATTTTGCTCCTCCAAAATAATGACAAATAGATAACAAATACATTTTGTTGTATTTTTATAAATTAACAAAAGTTTGAATTTGCAAATAACTAATTTCAATATCAGTTCCTTTGTATATGTATTGGAGTTGAGGAGACATAAATGTTGATAATACTATACAAGTTTTGAACATAAATTTTTAATTATTGACCAAGAAAAACTACTACATTTACTTGGAATTCCTATACAAAGTTAAGAGTTAATAAGAAGGAGTTTTATATATACCTGAATTGCGCAGTTGTTGAAAATTTCAACAATAAATCGCAAAAAGAGTTGCTTTGTTTTTATATTGTTGTTGTGTTTTCTCCCATACTTTTTATATGGGAAAAAACATGCAACACACATCACTCATTTGCGAGTGACATGTGTGTAATTTTGAAATAATTTTTTCATTTTGCGCATCTTGGCGACGTCGCCATTCGAATGAAATCGGCTTGAGTAAAATCGGTTGAGTATAAATACCTTAAAAAGGGACTACAAAAAAGTGCCTTTCGTATTAATATATAGATACGATTGGGCAATAAAGACGTAGGAAAGTAAACGCAAAAAATTATACTAGAATTATGATTTCAACTAAATTTATTATTTTATTTTGCACATTGGTTTATGACATTATGATTTTTTGTTTGCTTACCGTGCCATTCAGTGTAAAATGCTCTTCGTCGCTAAAGATGATTTTTGATGAAAAAGTCGCATCAAATTTACAATGTTCAATTAGCCAATTCAAAGAAAACACGACGTGCAAAATGGTAACTTCGCTTTAGTTCTTGAGATATTTGGATCTTGTAAGCATGTAAACTCAAGTCTTTGTACATTATACGACGTAAACTTCTCGATGATATGCCCAATTCTTGTGCTCCATGAGTTGTGCTTAATTTTGGTTTCTTCTTCACACTTTCTATTATAGCAGCAATATTTTTTGGTGTACGCACACTTTTTGCTTTGCCAGACTTAAGTAAATCACCAACTGAGCCAGTCGACTCAAATTTACGCACTAAACGACCGATTGATGTCTCATTTGTACGGTGGTCATGAAAACCAAAAAAATCATGTAATGCGCGAAACGTCGGATTTTGTATAAATTACAAAAATGTATATGTAAAAGTTTGGAAATTATGAACGAGCGTTGAAAATAAAAAGCGCAATTTTTCGTATATTCAATCGAAATATTCAGAAAATGATCCATAAATATTTCTTATAGCAATCCGAAACGGAAAATAACTTCGATAACCTTTTAAAAAAATCAAAACATTCTTGTGAAATTTGCGTTCACATTTGGTTGTCAGTTATTAAATGTGACACAAATAAAGTTTTATTATGCTTGATTCATCATATAAAATCTATTTGACTCCTTTCTTTAGTCAACTATGAATCAATCTCATTTATTCAACTCAATTATTGGTAAAGTTTATATCTCATTACTTTCATTTGTAACAAATAAAGATTTTCTAACTTGTTTATAATTTTTAAGTTTATTATTAGGAAATCTTAAACTATTAATTATATTAATAATTTATAAATGTTTTGAAGTAATATTTAATATATTTTTTTTATTTTTACAGCAAAATCTAAGGCACAAGCATGCTGTTTTTACAACAACAAAGTTGTATGTGAAATTCAAAAAAAAAAAACAATAAATCTTACATAAATAATAATTTTAATACTTTATATTGTAGTTGTTTACATGTTTAAAACTAAAAAGATAAAATAGAAAAAAAAAAAAAAACATATTTATATTTATATATGGTTTAATTTGTTGGTAATTTTATACAATAATTTAATTTTAGATATAAGATACAAAAACAAATAATAAAAAAATACAACAAGAAATGGAACTTTTGTACACATTTAAGACACGGGTTAACGGAAAAATTTGTGTTTTAAATAACAAAAAATTTACCGAAGAAAACAAATATTAAATAAATTAAAATTTAATTTAATTTTATTATAACTAAAAAGCACAATAATGTCTAACAATCAATTTATATATTTCTATTTTGTTTGATCACAAAATGCATAAAATTGTTTTACTTATTAAATTTGTATTTCTTTTTCTAATTAAATCTACATATATGGCTTGTAAATTAAAAATAAAATATTAAAAAAAAAATTTTTATATATTTGAATTGATATTAAATAAATCTTATCCATTGTGTTCAAGTTTTTTACACTTATATGAATTATTTTTCTTTTGCTTTTACGTATCACCCGAGCAGCACCCAATAGCAGTACCTGCTATTTAAGAGCGTTCAAAAATTAGATTGAGTTCCAAAATTTTTAAAAATTTCGAAAATTTGAGGCAGAAATTTTGTTGCATTTCGTTTTTTCATTTTGCTAATACATATTTACGGATTCAAGGATAGTGAACTTTATAGGGTATTTTTATTAAATTTCATTTTTTAAGTTTCTTAACAGGCCTGGCGGCGTACTGCTGTAGGAATTAATTAAAGACTTCTTGTGTGAGTTTACCATTGAAATTTTCTAGAGCGTTACATTTTTAAGAATTCTCAAAAGAATTTATTTTTACTTTCTAAGTGAATTTCTAACAAAATAAATTTTAAATTAATTTCACTAAAAATATCAAATTAATTAACTCAAAGTCAAACCAATTTATATAACCATTGAATTTGTAAAAGATTCTCAAGTTTCGTTATACTCGAAATCAAGGTTAACAGCAACTTTAAATTTTAATCAATTTTCCAAATAAATTTTTGAGCTAAGAAACTTATTCTTCATTAACTATTAAACTATAATTTGCATAATTATGCATATAAATAATTATTTGGGGTGACTGATAGCGGTTAAATCCCAAATTAAACTTGTCAATAGTCTTCAAATTTACAAAGAAAGTTTTTGAATAAAAAATCTGCTATACCTACCAAAATTAAACAAATGATAGATAAAATAATTCATACTTAGCCATTCAGCAGTGCTTTTTTTATTAAACAAAACATGTGAAACATGAGAATAAAATTGAAATCATGGATTTAAAAAGAAAAAATATTCCTCATTCTCATTTCTCATAAACACAGAATCTTGTTCACTTAAAAGTCACTTAAGAGTCACAGCAACAAATGTTCATGGGTGCAGGATTCATGGGTATGTAGGAAAAAAACTAAAAACAAATTTACATGAGAATAGCTCATTTGAAATATATATTTATATTAGCACAAAAATTTACAATTAAAGCTACAAAAGTTATATTAAGCTTACATTATTTTGAATTTTAAATAAATATAAAAACAAGGACACATATTGATATACATAAATCAACAAATATACATTTATTTGAAAATTTGTATATTTTGTTCATAACAGATAAACTATTTAAAACTAAAATTTACCTGTGTTCGTTGAATTTCTAAATTTGATAAAATATTTTTTTTAATTTTTTTTTTTCTATTTATATTAAGAATAAAGTCAAGAAAATTAACATAAAAATGGCACAAACGCTTTACAAATTTATTCGTTTTTATTCAGTTTATTTCAATATAAATTTCTTAAAAATATTTTTGTTAAAATCACAACAAGCAATTTGATCAATATTTATTTAGTACGTAAGCGAAGTTAGAATTTTGAATATGCGTTTTAATAATCACTTAAGCTTTTGGGCAAAATGAAAGCAATTTGGGAAAATTCGCTTTACTATTTACAAGAGAATAATTTAATTTTCAATGATTTATCAATAATAAAGGTAGAGAACATCAGTTAAATTGAACAATTTAGTAGCTCAGATATAACAGATTCTAACATATTATCAACAATGTGTACGATTTTTGAGTAATTTATGATTCTTAATGAGTTTAAAACATTATTCAGTGTTTAAAGAATATTTGCTTCAGTACTTTAGTCTTTTTATTAATAAAATTATCAAAGAATATTATGATTAAAAAAGGGATTTTTTTTTGTTGCCTATCAAACATATTGACCCTAAGACGTTGGCCTCAGTAAATAATAGGAACTACTAAGCAAATTAATCATAAGAAAACTAATCGAAATATAAGCTTAATAAAAAAACAAAGTCTATTTAACCTGGCACCAATGTATCAAAAGAAATAGACATAATTTTAGTTTGGAATATAATGAAATATTAGAAAATCAATAACGAGCAATTTTGGCACAGTGGCATTAGCACAAGTAATATTATTGCCACAATGTAAGGATATACATTATAAATAAATTTTAGTCGAAAGTAATTGATATGATGCTAAAGATTTATCTTATCACTTACTATAAATAATTTAATAATATATAAGCAAACTTTCAACCCTTAAGCAAATAAATTTTGTTAAAAATATATTTTGTTATAAACAGCTCCAAAAACTTAGAATAAAGTTGAGTTTTTAGTATACCTTCAAAAAAATATATTTCATTTTTACAATTACCAAAAACCAGCACCCTAAAATTGTTGCCAACTGGGAAGGACGTTAAAATTAATGATCCATCAAATTTCTATAACTATTTAAGGTTAAAATTTGATGTTGCGGATTTCTTTTGGTATTGTTTTGGGTAATAAGTATTAAAGAAAGTATTAAACATATAAAATAAAAAACCTGAGGTTACAGAAAGCACTAAGAACAAAATTGATAGTTTCAGTCAACTCCTTGAGTCTCAACTCAAGCTCAACAAATGGTGCTAAGATCTTCTACTCTCAACAAGTGGTATACAGGCAAATAAAGTCACTTAAAAACAAGAAATTTAGTAGGATTTATAATATCTCTAATTATGTTGCACAAAAATCTCAAGTAATAGTTTGCTAAGCCTCTTTGTCCGATTTTCAATTATTAGTTATTGTTATATTACCTAAAATCTAGGAATTAGAAAAACTTATATTCATAGATTTAAGTCCTATTTCTATACTTCCAATATTGGAAAAATTTTTAAAAAAATTTTAGCAACTATTTGACGTGAGTTACGTTACCGAGCATAAGAAATAATTATAAAAAATTTAATATTAAAACCTGGCAATACCCTTAATTCATTTTCACGATATTAACTCCCGTTTCCCGTCCTATCAATAAGAACTCCCGTTGGTCCTATTTTCTTATCTTAACTTTCCCACAGAATAAGCAAACAGTCGATAATCAGATCTGTATCAGAGTTGTAGTGTTAAAAGTTTTGAAATAAATTTTTAAGACAATAAATTTAAATTTATTAAATTTAAAGTTCTTATGAGAAATGGTGGTTTGATTTAAACACCTATAATTTGGGTTCACCAATGGAATGAATAAGATCTCCTGAAAGTAATTTAAATTTAAGAATAAGCGCTCAAGTACATTTCCTATAATTATCTGCCACGAAATAATTGTATCGAATGTAAGACAAAAGAAGTGCATTTTTGCCCTTTATATAAACATGGAAAAGATTTCTGGAAAAGTATTAATAGATTTTATAATAATCAACTTTTTGCGATGCAGCTAACACGCATCAATATTCAACAGCATAGTTTATTACCAATAACTATCACAGGGTTTAGTAACTGGTTCAAGCTTTTCAATAACCCTCTAGCATGGCTAAAATTTTGAGAACATCCAAGCTCTCTTAATGACAACCAATGGAATAAAGCATAATAAACATTGAGTATTATCAATAATAAAAATGAAATTCAATCAGGTTTTTTAGTTTTAAATTTATCACAAAAAAAAAGCAATAATCTAGTTCTCTTATAAAACAAAAATAAATAATCTCAGAATATTTCACTTGATTTCGCCTACATTTTATATTTTTGGTTTTCTTCTGTTTTTTTTTTATGCATTGTACCGAGGCACATGGGTAAATTATTTTGATTTTCCTTTACATTATATGACATCATCATAAAATGTTATTTAAATTTCTTAAATTTTAATGGACGAGTTTTATATTGTTTTCACTCAACTGAATCACAAGCTAACATTCTAATACCACAGTATTTAAAAAGAATGTAAAATTATTAATTAATTTGTTTTGTCTTTTTATATTAATTTTTTTTCCATTTCTTTTATTTTTAAAAACAAATAAAGCTTTTAGTTTTTATTACCTCAAGTGTTATATATATATATTTATATATATATATATTAAATTTTTTCGCTATTAAATTAATTTTTAAATATAATTACATCACATTGAGAATATTGCAGTAGCTAAATGATAATTTACTTCACTGGATTACACATTTTTCTTTCGCACTTATGTCCACATGTTCAAGCTCCCTCTCAATTTCATCGTCATCTTCAATTCTAAAAATTTTAAAATTTGTTATTCAAATTTTTTAAAAAAAATCTTTTCAATTTTAGTATAAAAATTGATTGAACGAAAAGTTAATAATTTTTGATTAAACATTCGAGATAGATCTTAAATATTATTCTTCAGATTGGGATCACGAACCGATAGCTCAAGTAATGAGAGACATCAACATCAATTCTTTCGATACAATACCACACTATATGATTTCAGTCATTTATATATGTACATTTCTCTAATTTTCGCAGCGACTAAATTCTGTTAACTCTACATTAATTTATATCAACAATCAGAATATATGGGATCATCAGTTTATTCTTTTAAAATCGTGACGAGTTTATTCGATAACTTTATCTATAATAGCATGTTCGAATGTGGGATTTTACTTCCAACTTTACCACCATTGACAATTTCATATAGAAAATTAAAGAATGTAGCAAAGTTAATCAATACATAAATTCTTGTAGTATAATTGAATAATTTGCTGTAGACGATATGGCAAAACTGATGGAAATTATTAAAATTTTTGAATAACAAAAAAATAATTTTGACAGTAATGAAATTTTTATTTGAGGGTATATTAACTTCATAATAGTCAGACATTGATTAAAGGTGAAAATTATTATATTAGGGACCATCCATAAATTACGTCACATGAATTTTATGATTTTTTGACCCCTCCTTGTCACAGCTGGTCACATTTGTGAGAGCCCCCCTACCTAGTGTGACATCACAGGAAAGCAAAGTTCCGAAATTATTTTTATTTCAATTTAAATTATTTTTTAATAAAATGGATATCAAATCAAACTTAGTCACATCGTTCTCATTTAGGTAGTTAGTACTCATATGAGGATGCATATGAAAAAGGGGCTCATTTCGAGCGCTCGGATAGTGCTCTGAATGAACATGGTACGTACCTAACGTTGTTACAATAGGCAGATAGTTCAAATTTAGAGTTGAAATACTTAGATATATTATATTTTGAAATGTGATGTCACAAAGTTTGCAACACTTCCCTACCTCTTGTCACGCAATGTCACACTTCGTCGAACACTTAGGTCTATTTGTACGCAGGGGGTTTGGAAAAAAAGATAATCGTATAAAAACGTGGATATGAAATAAAGGAATAATATTCCACGTGGAAAAAACTGTTGCTAGCATAAGATTATATACACAAAAAAAACCTAATCGAAAATATAAATTGTACAATTCAATTTACTTAATTAAAACATAAATTTTTTCTCCCCCTAACGTTATTATTTAATTTCTTTTTGCTGTCATTTATATATTTTTTGTGGTCGTTTAAAGTCAAAAAAAAAAAAAACAAAACGATTGTTAACAAATAAATCCGCCATTTTATCATTTTACAATACTCTAAATTGTGAAAAACAAAAACCGACATTTAGAGTGAATTAGTACAGCATTTTTTTAAGTGCCGATGATCACGGACTTTTAAAACGTTGTTTCAACACGTTTAAAGTATTAAACTCTGAAAAATGTACAAGAATGGAGAAAATTAATGGTTTATAACTATGAGAATTTTGTTCCGATTGCCATGAAATTTTTACACAACATTCTTAAAATGTTATACAGTAAAAAAATCGATTTTTGAGAAATGTTATTTCTAACCTCAAAGGATTATTTCGTATAAAGAAGAACTATTTTATGGAAACAGTTTATTAATTTCTTGTTTAATCATCAGACTTTGTCAACTATTTAAAGCTCTATTCCATTTTTCTTTATAAAAAAAAGAAAACTTTTTATATATGTATATAAAAAAAATACTAACGCTTTCTCTTGACTATGTAAATTTTGAACTAATTGATCACGTTTATCAACTATTGCAACTAAATCAGCAAGTAAAAGGGCTTCCCTTTCTCTTTGTGCCTCTGATTTACGCCAATCTTCAACAGAAAGTGCTGCACGCAATTCCTTATTTAGAAGAGCATATTTCCTTTCTAAATCATTTTCTTGTTCTCTATAATCAAAAAGAAAAATAAGTTTTTATATAAATATAAAGAATAATTTCCTTACAAAATATTTAATTGCATTTGTCGCCTTAACAAAGCATTTTTTTTATTCACTAAAGTAAACCATTGGGAAAGTAATTGTTCTTCAGTTTCTTCAATTTCTGTAATGAAAATTAAATTAAATATATTTTATTGTTTTTTTTTTTAAAGTAAAATCGTTCTTTGGAAAACGTAAAATAACAAATTATAGTGGAAAATTTTTGTAGTTGGTAAACACGAATTTTTTATTACTGTTCTGAAAAATACCGAAACAGCTACTCAAAGCATAAAGAAAACTTCAATTAGAACGCCTTGAAAAACTTTTTTGACAAAAAACATTACTGTAATATGTTTATTTACATTGAAAATTGAAGCAATTAGTGGCAAATAGATTTCTAAATAATGACAACCAAAGGAGTGTTCATATAGCGTTTGCTATAAAAGAGGCTTGAATATCTTTTAATACAATCTCTTTACTCATTACTTCGCAAATAGATTTTTTTATCGTAAACTGCAGCAGTAAAATCAAGATTGAATGACAATAATAACAAAAATAATGTCAATTGTAGGGAATTTAACTTCGCTGTTTAATTTGTGTCACTTATAAGTTATTGAAATTAGAAATTGTTTAATAGGTTTATAAAGAGAATAGTCGCAGAAAAAGTGAAATATAGGCACAAGAGCTTTAATATAAATCATTAAATTCAAGAAATCCAGAGTCCTTTCGAAATTTTTTTTTACTACAATGAATTAGAATACTTTATTTGGCATTATAAATCCGCTGCTTTTGGACTTTAAATATGGAATGCATTCATATAAGAGTTAAATAAGTAATGTGTATTGAATAATTAGAAGATTATGTTGATTAAAATCCTAAATTTGAAGTAAAGAAAAACCTGTGTTTTTATTACCTGTCTGCAAGTAGGTTTTTACTGACCCAATTATTGGCATTTAAAAATTTTATATGAATGTGATCCAATAAACAACCTCTTAAATTCTATTAGAAAATCAAAAGTTTACATTACATCATATGGCAGCAAGCAGGAATATTATTTATTACATATTGACAATAAAAACACTTGAAATAAGTTATCCGAGAAATTTTATTTAATTTAAAAAAAAACCAGTGGCATAAATACGGTTGAAGTCAGGAAGATAAATTATTTCCCTTGGCTAATAAAATATGTCAGGCTTCTGTTTAAGAGAAGACTTGGTTTAAAAAGTATTTCCCAATTATAAACCTTCTTGCAGGCAAAATCAACGATACTAACAATTTTATGCAGTTTAACATTCAAAATGAGGCAAAAACAAATTATATTTGACATAAAAGGGTGGACTTGTTTTTTACTAAGCTAAGACATTTTTTGAGTCAATAAAAATTTAGGAACTCAATTAATTACATGGATCATTAATCTTATCAATGCTAGACATTGACGTAGCAAGTATCGATCAATCCTATACACAGGCTTAGGTTTTCTTCTTCGATTACCACTGACATATTATTAGCTAAGGAAGTTAATTTATCTTCCTGATTTCAACCGTATTTATGCCACTGGGTTATTTAAAAACTTAATAAAATTTCTCGGATAACTTATTTCAAGTGTTTTTATTATCAATATGTAATAAATAATACTCCTGCTTGCTGCCATATGATCCACTGTAAATTGGAATTTTAGAGGTTGTTGATTGGATCGTATACATAAATTTCCGAATACCAAATTTTGATAAGATTGATAGAAACTTAAGGATTTTCGAAATAAATTTCATAAAACAAAATGAATATTTGACATGAAATTTTTTATTTATATATAAAGGAAGTTTTACTAACTCCAACTGGAAGCTTGAAATTATCACATTTTTATGTTAAATGAACAGAAGTTTCATTTAAAGTCGGAAATTATTCAGAAGCTTATGATAATTGTAAAAATTCTGTAGATTATTCCAAAAACAAGCTTCCAAAATTTTTATTCAGAAAATGCGAATTGGAAATTATTTTAATTAAAAAATATCATTCCTAAATATTTTTTGCTGTGCCTGTTACAATTGATGAACGTCTTAATATTCTACCAAACTATCTGACAACTTATAAAAAACATTTCTAAACAGTAATGAAGAGAGTGAATACATCTGCAATCTTTTTTTTGTTTTTACTTACAAAAAGTGTCACCAAAAATCGATAACTATTGTTTTCTGGATATAACTCAAATTATTACGTGACTCTCCTCTTCATTACTGGGTAAAATTGTTTCTTAAAGGATATATACATACATAGATACACTAATTATATTTGAGCCGTTTATTTTGAAAGTGGCCTAACTCCATTTGTCAATTTTTTCTGGTTACCCATTGTTACACGAAAAACTTCAAGTTATCTATCAATAAAACACTTAAGGTTACTTATTTTCCGAGTAAATACGATAATTTTTGACACATAAGTTTTCAGAGTTAGTTGAATAACTGATCCGTTTATTTTGAAAGTGGCCTAAGTCCATTTATACTTATTATACTTATTATTAAATTAGCTTTAATATGGTTAAAAATTATCCAAACTCCAAACTTGTGGTAGAAATGGCATTAAAAAAAATAATTTACTATTTGTTCCCAAGATTATTACAATATTACCAAAAAGTGTCGGAAAAGAAATAACTTTATTGTACATTAAGTGAGACAAGGAGATTTTGTATCAACAAAATTATTAGAAGACGAAATTTTTAAAAGGGTAAAGAATTCCAACGGAAAACCAATAAAATGGTTAAAAATATGTTGGATTCGTTTTGTCAGAAATGAACCATATAAAATTTTCTATAAGACATCAATGAATGAGAACGAAAATTTTAAAATCCTGAATTTATTACCACATCGCGGTAGACCAAAAAAGTTCGAAAATATTGTATTGACACCACGGTATAAAAATACCAGAAAAATTACAACCGCAAAATTCAAGGACATAATTGACTTATTACGATATATTCCACCCGAACATCATAATTTCTCTAAATCCCTTTCACACCCACAACATGTAGATGAGAAGAAAATTGTTTTGTAATTTATGTTTGTAAAAAATGTTTTGAATCGCATAAATTATGTTTTTGAAGTGTTATAAGTATATGTAAAATAAAATGAGTTTTTTTTTGCAATTTGAAGTATCTTAAATTATGCTGAATGGACTTCGGTTCTTCAAATTTAATATCTTATCTGGTTGTTAATTTGGAAAGTGGCCTAACTCCATTCTTGGCATGAAAACGCATATTATTCATTTAATAATTGCCATTATTTTAATAGAAACTGTAAATTTAACACCTTTAGATACACTTAAGCTATATAATTCATCGGTATCCTGTACGTATATTTTTAATTACATTGAAACACAAAACCTTAAATATCTCAATTTAAGTATAAATGGAGTTAGGTTACTTTCAAAATAAACGGCTCATTTATCAAATTAAATATATGTAAATTTATTGCTTTACTTGAATTTCCTGCCATCACTTGTCTTAGTTTAGCTTCAAGATCACTTGCTTTTTGATCAATAGCAATTTGTTCACGTTCTAATGCTTCCATTTCACTTTCAATATAAGACAATTGATCTGTCTAAAATTCAAAAACAAAAAAAAATATTTAATTGGTAATCAAAAAATTATACATAAAATAATTTTCTTTTTTTTACCTTTTTTTCAATTTTAGGTGATATACGTTCAAGTACAGAATTAAATGATTGCAAAGGACTATTACCATTTTTTTCATATTTTCTATTTGGACTAATTTTTGAATTTTGATCATTCATTGATTTAACATTAAAATGATTATCTCTAGTTGTTATTAAACGATCACGATTTTTCATTGGTGATATACAATTTTTATGATATATATTATCATTATGACCATTAACTTGACTAAATACAAATCCTTCAGTATTTTTTATTGGTGAAATGGTACGTTCTGGTGATAAAGTTATTCTTTGGGTAATCGGTCTAATTGGTGATGTTGGGCTATCTAAACTTAAAGATTTTAAACGTGTTTCAGCAATTAATCTACGAGCATGTTCTCGAAGACGGTGTTGACGTTCCTCCTAGATAACAGAAAAGAAAAAAGAAAACAACAAAAATAGTTAGTAGATGTTTTCATTATATTTATTATTATTTAATTTGACTTTTATTAATTCAACTATTTAAATAGGATTTTCTTTTGATTTCATATTATGATAATTTTGTGCTACTTACATCAAAATCATTTTTTCCATTTTCAATTGAGGAACTTTTTAGTTTTTCCATCATCGCTTTGGCCTTTTCACTCATTTCTTTATGTCTAGTTAGTAATTTCTATAAAAACAAAAATAAAAAAAACACAAAAAAAACAATGAAAAGCAAGAATACTAGAATACTAAAAAGCAATGATTGATAGATATAAATATTTATGAATTATAATTAAAAAAAAATATTTATAAATATTATTTAAATATTTTGAAAAAAAATGAAGAAGAGTTTTTTTTTAAAAAAGTTATGTTGTGGTCTATATGAAAGCGATTTCAAGATATTTTGAATGACTTCATAAATTTCAAGCGACTACCAATTTTTTCCATTTCTAGGAAATTTATTGAAATTATAAAGCACCTTAAATATATAAAGTAGATATCTGGAAGTTAAGGCTTTGTGTCGTCATTAGAAGGAATGGGTTTTGATTCGATTGAAGCCATAAAAAAAATTCGTAGAAAAATCTGATTGCCAGCGGGGCAGTAGCGTAGATAGCTTTTAGCAATGATTCGCAGATATTTAACTTTTTCAGGTGTCTTAGTTATTTTTTTTTGATTATTACTTAAAACATTATTATCCAAAGGAGGAGATTGATTCCTTCAGCGGTTTATGAGAAGTTCATTAATAATTGAGTTACGATCATTCATATGAAGGGAATAATAAAGATATATGTAGAATAAAATTGAAAAAAATGTGTTTTTTTTAAGGAAAAAATATAATTTTACAATTTGTAATTGATTTTGCGTTTTTTTTTTGGTATATCTGTCAAAAATCAAAAATTCATAAAAATTTTAGCACGAAAATATTGATTTTCCCTTATAAAAATTAGGGGATGTAATCCTTATGACATAAAAACTTATTTAAAGATTACATTTTAGAATAAAAGTTAAAATAATTTTAATTGGTTGAAAAGTATCAACTACAACTCGAGTTATAGGGAAAAATTTGATTTTGGGGTTACATTTTACCCCCTTAAAGTGAATGTTGGCAGATAAAAAAAAAACATGGGGATTATTGTTTTCGATATACTACAACATATCCGAGATTCAAAAATATCGATGAGTTCGGATCAGGATACCTTCCTTGTTAGGTATTTTATAAGATCTAAAAATGTGTAATGAATTTTTGAGTAAAATGTTTGGTGTTGAGTGAATTGAAAACTAAAAACTTTTATTATATATAAGCATAAATTCTTTTAAAAACCGCAATCAGGATATAATTCAAAAATTTTATGTTTCTTTTTTCAAATTAAAATATTCTTATTTATAGATATCAATAAATATTTAATTTATAATTACTTACATTGGCTGTAGCAGGATCAAGACTAGGAGATATTGTTTTATCAATTTCATTTTGTTCCTCAGCATTATTTATATTATTACAATTTTTATTACTATCATCTTCTTCATCACTACCAAAAGGATCAGTTAATTCACGTCGTGTCATTAGGGCAGGTTTATCTTTAATATCATTTGTATTAATTATTATTTTATCATTTGTATTATTTAAATTAGATAATTGTTTTTCATTATTATTACGATTTTGTTGTATTATTGCTGAATTTATTATATTTCTATCTTTTGCTGGTGATAATACTTTAACTAATAAATTTTTAGAACCTGATAATATTAAATTTTTTACATCACGTTTTTGTGTTGGTGAACGATTTTCTATATTATCATCATCATTAGAATTTTGTTGTTGTAAATGAGCTTTTAAATGACTTAAATTTAATATATTCTGTGATAAAGTATCTGTTTTATAGTTTCCAATAACATAACTTGATTCTTCTGTTGTTTGTCCTGTAAAAATAAGATAATTAGATTAAATTTATGTTGAAAAACCAAAATAAAGCATCAGTATCGAACATCATCAATTATTAAAGTTCATTAATACATTAAATATCAAATGAAGCAATTAAAAATCTTTTGAAATAAGAACTAACAACGTAGCTATCACGATAAAATTTTGGGCCTAGTCAGCTATTTTTGCTGCCAGAAGAAAGGTGTATCAAAATCTGATTTAAAATTTTTCTTTGCATATAGCTTATTTAGTTAAATATTGTTGTCACTGCGACTGCTGTTGCTACTATATAACTGGAGCTGCCGCTTTGGTCTGCATTTGGCTTAAGACCACAAGAGAGAAGTGAATACGATCATATCCTAATCAAATTTTCATAAAACTTTATACGAACATTTAGTAGCGTTTATAATTCCACTTAATTATGCATAATAAAGGCTTGACCATATTAAACAGTCACGCATACGGTTTTTCAGGTGACTATCTACACCATCAGTCATGTGGTTTTTATTACAATAATAAATATGTAAATTAAAAATTAAATACAAATTTTTTTTGGAGAATTTTCATTTTTTATAATAATTAATTATTTTTTAACAACAAAATTTGTTTGTTTATGTAACAGAATGTTTGGCTTCAAAGTGCTCTAAAAAATCAAAAAATTATTAAAAACTCTACAGCATTACCTCGTGAAAATTCTTCGTTAAAGTCAAATTTCAGATAATCCAGAGATGAATAATTTTTGGCATCGCAATTAAACTTTTTTCAAAATCGTCGAGAACGGTTCAAGGTCAGCAGCTAATTTATAAATATTGTTGAATGAAATTTTCACAAAATACACTTAAAATATCATTGTATTAAATGATAATTGAATAAATTCGATTATCATCTTGATCAAAAAGTTCCCGGAATTTATTAAAAAAAATAAACAATGCCAATTTATTGTAACAAATCGATATTGCCCCTCCCCTTCAAGGTATTCCTTATCGGCTGCAATGCACTTATGCTAACGCTTAATTTAGTCCTCGAAACATTTTTCAATTTTTCCATTATCTCCTGTCGTCTCTTGAAACGCTTTCCTTTAAGTTGTTTTTTGATTTGATTAAACACGAAGAAGGCCAAATTAGGTGAATTCGGTGGTTGTAGGATAATATTTGTGTTGCTTTTAGCCAAAGACGCGCGGATAATGATGGCATCGTGTGATAGTATATTACTGTGGTCTAAAGATCCATGAGTTTTCAAAAAATGGTTCATTTCGAGGGAATTAACTAGCCTAACTCCTTAAGTTAAAATGGCACCACTAACAAATTTTTGTTTGCTTTATTGCATCTGTAATGGTAGACTCAATCTCTAACAGACAAATTAAATTTTTAATTTTGTGAATTTGTATAAATTTTAATAGAAACCATGACAAGTAAATAATGAATATTATGACTTCTAATCGAGCGAAAAACACATAAATTTCTTTTTTAATTAAATACAAAAATTTGATAATCGATATTAGTTTCTTTTAGGAAAATAAAATATTATTTTACATCTATACCAAAACTAGATATGGTGTCATAAAATTTTTAAATAAAATTCATAGATGTGGAATATGGTAATCCACTTAAATAAATTTTTATAAATCATATCTGCTGCCTTAAGCAAAACCTTGCATTGGATATTCATGTGTTAATAATGTTATCATTGCTTGAAAGTACATTTTCAAAAGTAGAAACCGATTAAGGTATCAAATTAAAATTAAAATATCAAATGACCATTTTTATAAATTCCCCTTGAAATTTAACCAATTAAAAATCGACCTAGAAATTGATACATGGCTTTCTCAAATTCAATGTGTAGCACATAACTAAATTATTATATCATCTAGAGTTAAAGTTACAATGAGGTAACACGTGAAGTTGATTCAGTTTTTCTTAATCATCATACTCTTATTTACTATAAATTTTTAAAGAATTGTATGAAATTTTAAATTAAACCTGATTGTATACAAGATAAATACGTTTTATAGAAAAATCAGTGTAAAAGAAAATCGGTAAATGATTCCTAGAAAAAATTAAAATTGCTTCTATACACGAAAAATCAGAAGAAAAAACTCCAATTATTTGTGCTAAAATATATATTTTATCAACCTTTTGCACTTGCGAGGTGACTCTCTCTCACCACTTAGTTTCCTATGGTAAAGAGATGTAGGGCAGTAACTTTTAGCTACTTTTGATTTCTTCAAAAGAGGTTCCTACGCTCTTTCTTATTATGTATAAAATGACACCCTTTCAAATGGAGATGAGACTTTCTTATCTAAAATTAGTTCGCAACCACGAATCAGACTACATTTTCTGCATTAGCTCAAAAGTGACAGGCGTGGCAGAAAGACTATTAAAGTTAAAGATTTTGATCCCTAAAAACATAGAACGTAATATACCTTTCACGAGACTAGACTTCAATCTCCGATTCCAAAGATATCAGCTTGAATGGAATGTTACACAATAATCAAATAACAGAAGTTAGGAAGGAATGCAAAGATCGTATCTCAGAGAAATAAACCTGAAAAAAGCCATCAACGGCCTGATGTATAGCGCAATTCTTTATCAATGGTAGTTATAATTGCTATCTTGGCTTTTATTGTGAATAAATGCATTTAGTTTAAATATTTGTGTTATATTTGCAGATTGTAGAATAATTTTTAATTATTTTGAAAAAAAATTCGGTTAAAAAGAAACCTTATTCTAGACTTTAGATTGTATAAAATCTAAACCGTCTAAAAAAAATTGTGTTAAAATTAAATTAAGTTTAGCAATTATGAGAAAATTATTACAAAAGTTAATGTCTTCACGACTTTGGTCACATATATAGACATTAATTGAGTCATTCAGAAGCCAATGTGGTTAAGTCCATTTTTTTCATATTTTCTGATTTTTGCAAATTTTAATAGAATAAAGTCTTAAAAGGATTTACTCATTATTTCATTTTTTGTAGGTCAAACAACCCTTTTTTTATGGCCTCTGAATGTGTTATGTGTAATAAATGTATTAAGAAACATTAATTTTCTCAATTTTGATTTTTTGGACTAAACCACATTGGCTTCTGAACAACTCAATTTTTAATAAATCTTGTTACTCTAAATAGGAAAAAAAAATAGAAAAAAATTTGGCAACAATTTATTTACTATGGAATTCCTAAATAAAGAGAAGCGAAAATTTTATGCTTATGGTACATTGAGAATCGTAAAAGTAAAACAAAAAAATTAGGTCATTTTATTTCTCTCCATGAAAAAAATCGAATCCCTAAAGAGGTTAAATATATTATGATATAATGAAATATCAGTTTTCTCTTTCCAATTCGATCCCAAGGTTTCTAGGTAACTAGAAATTTGTAAATATATTCAATGGGGATATCAAAAATTCTCTACCACCTCAGCAAATCTTAAAATTCAAACTTATTTCTTTTAAAATTATCTTTTTATGTTCAATTTAGGACCCATTTTATACGTATTTAGAAACGAATTTATGTATAGTTAACCATTTCTTTCATCAATTTTAATAAATTTTATAAATAAATTCAAAAGAATAAAAAAAAAACAAACCTAATTGTTCAATTTGTAATTGTTTTCCAGTAAAATGTGCTCTTAATTGATGTAAATATGTCATAACGGCAAGTTTATCTGGTACAGCTAATAAACTCATATCTCGTGGTTCAATAACTCTTGGTATACCTAAAGTTTCAGCAGCATCAAATGCCATACGACAATTTCCAACAACATCATGTGGTGATAATTTTGTCATATCACTAGAATTCAAACAAAAAACAAATAACAAAAGAGAAAATTAAATAAACTTCATTTAAATGAATAAAAACATATTTGCTTACATTAATTCTGGTTCAAAATAATTAATAATAGCACAAAATGCTATTCCATTACGCCAGCTAGTTGTCAAATTAGTTACCTTAACATTAGGATAATCTTTGGTAATTTCTTTACACCATTCCAATAGATCTTGTCCTGGTGTTCTATCTTTAAAGCTAACCTTCTCTACTAATTTGTTACTATTATTTTCATAATTTTTCTTAAGATTAAGTGGTTGAAGTTCTGATCTAGCCTTTTCAGATTTTTTAATTTCTATTTTATTAATATCATTATTATTGCCAATATTATTTATATTATGATTTATTGTTAATTTTTCTGTTTTTTCATTTACATCAGTAACTATTACTTTAATATTTTGATCGTCTAGTTTTGGTGTTATTACTTTACTATCATCAATTATTTGTTTAAGATTTAATTTTGTTTCCTCATGTTTTTTATCTAATTCATCAAATGTTTTCTTATTGATTTTTGTATTTTCTATTGGTTGACTAATTTCATTAATTTCAGGAACTTTATTTGATGATTTTATATCAGCCATTATAATAGAAGATGGTCGATTACCTTCGGTATCACCAAATTCCATTTCAAAATACAAATGATTGTTTTCAGCGAGTGGAGTTGGATCTTCCGAAAGTGAAGGTACTGTAATTAGTAAAATAATTAAAATTAAAATTGTAAAATTCATGTAAAAATATTACATTTAATTTATTAACTAATAAATAAACTGAAAGAAATTATTCCAAATCTAAGTTGTTCAAAACGCCAGCTAAAACACGACCTGACAAGAAGGTTAGATTGTACTCAAAAATTTGATATTCAAAAATATTAAGGCAAATAGCTGAAAGCATTAAAAATGGAATAGAAATCTGAGAAGCCATCATAGCCATCAAGTATGAGGGAAGTAACCCAAAGTTCAGTACATGTAATTTCGCCTTCTTTTTTAAAAACTTGAGATGGCGTATATTGTCTTAATAAAACAGTACTTTTTTCAATTTTAGGTCTAGGGCCACTTACATTTTTTGAATACTATGTAAAAAACTAAAATAATATTCTTAGTTTAAAGTAACGTAAATTTTAGCTGGTTTTTATGTATAAGAAAAAAACAAAACAAAAAAATGTTCAAACTTTCGAGCAGTTTCAATGAGCCCAAAAAAATTAAGCCTAGCATAAATATCACATGTTTTGTCAATATATTGTCATTGTATTGAATTTAATTTTATTTTGTCATTTTTAAGTTATTTTAAAGATTGTTTTTAATTTGAAAATTATTTTAATTTTTAAACTTAGTGCACACGGAAAATGTAGCAGCAGTAGTTGCATCAGGACTAACAAGAACAACAATAACAATAACAATCATTTAAAATGATTAACAACAATAAATGATTAACAAAAGTTGCCGTTTGTATTGCTGTAGCTGCATCTTCAGTGTGAACAAGGTTTTATTTTTTACTATTTGGGGAACTGAAATCCCCAATTTGGCCTCGTCTATAATGCCAGCTGAGCTGGCAGGAATGTGATAAAAATGAAAAAATTAGTGGTTTTCTCATGAGAACTAGGTAGAAATTTTCAAATGACGGCATCTAAGCGAATTCCTAAACGAAATTCTAACACAAAAATGTAATTTTTTCATATTATTGTTGATAGTTATTTTTTAGCTAAATTTAGTTTATTTTTCTTTTGGTTATTGGTTCGTTTTAGTGTTAATTCAAAGTAGGTTGGTATAGGGCAAGACTTAAGGAACTTTAGCCTTACCAAATACCAATAGTCTTTTTATATTTTTTGTTTATTGCAATTTATTATTGTCCATCATTGATTTTTATGTTTGTTTTTGGTTTTAATTTTTTTTTTTAAAATTGCTTTGGATTTAAACGAATACAAAAAATAATTTTAAACAAATTTAAATAGAAAAAAAAAGAAGGAAAACTAGCTCCAAAAATAATTTTAAACGATATTCAAAAAAATAAATCCAAAACTAATACTAACGATAATTAATAATAATAATAAAAATGATTAAATAAAAGTAACAAAATACAAAAAATTACTCCAAAAACAATTTTAAGCAAAAATAAAAAAAAGAGCCCCAAAAAACGATGATGAACAACAAAAAAATTGACGCTTCAAACAATAATAAGAAACTTTGTCCCAGTAAACTTTAATAAAAATAATTAATTTCTAATAATTTAATGAAATTTTTTTTTCAGCATCAACTTTTAATTACTTTCAATAAAAATACATCAAATGTATTAAGGAAGGGTACTATCTTTCCATTTATTCTCAACTCAAATGTTTGTATTTAAAGAAAGAATTTCCCTTCAAACATTCTTAGAGTAAAAAGACAGAAACCTGTGTCTAGAAGTTTATAGTTGGAAAACGCAGCGACGGAAAAAGAACGCTTCGGTGTTAATAATACTTCACGGTGTTTTTATTTTGCCTACTATCTCGCATTCCTTTCAGCTCCGCTTTCAGTTGGGATCATTATGAACCATACTTTAAAGTGATTCTTAAGGTTCCATAATTGCTTATTTTAAAACCAAAAAAAAAAAAAAAAAACACAAAACATTCCCTAATTACAAGATAAAATAATTTCTATGTTAATCCATAAATACAAATTATGTTTTTTCAGTCATTAAAAACAAAAAACAATTTTAAAATAAAATTAAAGTTAAAAAATTATTACTATACCACTCATTGGTGTCGCAAGATCATCAACACCATTTAAGCTAGATGTTAATTGTTCCAATTGTTGTGTAAAATCAAAAACATGCTCTGATATATCACCAGAACTTTCTAAATCAGGTAAATCCTCAAGATCATCTAATGGTGCTACATCACAATTATTATTAACTGACATAAAAGATATAACACTTTGCATATCTTCATCACTAAAAAATAGAATTTTAATTTAAATAAATTTTATGAATATTTTTAATATATAATAATAATATCATACGTTGCTTTCCCTTCTCGTAAAAATACACAACTAATTGTTAATTCTAACTCGGCTGATGTAATTTTTCTTGAAATTGGTTTAAGATTTAATGTAAAACTTTGTTGTGTTGGCTCTATACTAGCATATTTTCTCATATTTATACTTGTTGAAGCTAAGACTCGCTTTTTACCCATTTGTGATATCTGCAAAAATAAAAAAAACATATTTGATTATTTCAAATTTTAATGCAAAATATATTTTGTTCAATTTTATTGTGTGTCGGCAATAAATTTAATCATAAAAGGTTAAATTATGAAACCGCATGATTACATGGTTTGTCTGTCTGTAGTCCTTTAAGTATCTTTGAGGAATAATTCTTTGTATCTTTCTTAAAGTTATTAAATTTAAATTTTTCACTCAATGGAATTAAATTTTTAAAAATAAATACTAACAATTTGAAACGATTTACAATTATGATATTTTCATGATTTCTGACATTAAATGTCATTTAAATGTTTTTTTTCCTAATGATGCAAAATTTTATGCTTTTAGCTTTGATTACAGTCATTATTTTATAGACAAAAGTAATATATCATCAATTAAATATATTTTACTTTATTTAACTCGAAATGTTACCTAGAAACATTAGCTTGATTTCCACTAAAATTACGTTCACAGAAAGCAATTACTGATGTATTTTCTAATTGAATTCCAATACTTAAAGCACAATTAACTGTAGATTATAATACAGCACACGTGAAAATTAATTATTTTTTACAATAAAAGTTATTTGGATATAAATTAAAGAAATATTAGGTTGGAAGCTATGAAAAGGGCATGAAAAGGGCTGAACATAAAAGCTTTAACTAAGAGAATTTCATTGTAAATTGCGTTCGATATTTATATTTATAAAATTTAAAGATATTCTTTTTAATTCAATTCGTTAAATTTTGTTTAATCTTTCAGGGTATTCACATTGAGGCCGGTATCATTTCGGTAATGTTCTCCTATAATTCTCATTCCACTAAAATATGTGAATATGTGTTCGTACAGATAACGTCCCAGCCAGCTCCCAGCTCCCAGCAAACAAAATGATTCTCTAATGAATTCACTAGAGAATCATCTTAGGTGAAGCGCCTTCACTAATGAATTCATCCCGGAATCATTAGTGATTCACCAGCTCATACAAGGGTGAAGGATATGGTCGTTCACGGTGAATTCACTTTAGGTGAATGATAGGTGAAGCCTTTGTATGTGGTAGTTTACAAAGATTTTCAGGGTATCTCATGCAATTTCACGATAGTAAGCTTTCGTGAAGTTATAGTTAGTGAAGGCGCTTCACCTGAGATGATTCTCTAGTGAATTTATTAGAGAATTATTATACTTGCCCGCTAGTAAATCCATTTTCTAATACTGAAAATAAATGTATTTAAAATCATTATTTTAAAAACACAAGAAATAAATTATTTGCACGTTAATAGTATATATATATTTATATTTATATGTATATAATTAATATTTTTCGGAAAAAATCATAAAAATTTAATTACTTCTTGAAAATCATATGCATTCTTCATATATAAGTTATGTTATTTACCTTGAAATGAATTTAATTCCAAAAATCAAATACAATATGATCCATTTTAAGTAATTAAAATTTGATATTACTGTAATTACATACATACAATTTAATAAAAATATTATAAAACACGCGAAAGTATTTAATTATCATGCACTAAAAAACTAAATTTAACTAGAAGACGTCAAAAACTAGATAGAGTTTAAGACGTCAAATAGAGTTTAATTCTATTTTCTCCTTTTCTGTCACTTTAGGACTTGGAAAATTTTTGTTAGCCATATGCTAAGTAAAACTACATGAGTTACACTACTGCTTAACCTTTCTATCATTATTTCTCTCTGTCTCACAGGCTTCACCTGCATTCACTTTAGGTGACGATCAGAGAAAATGTTTGCTGGGGTGTATATATAAATGTGTATTAGTAAGATACCAAGCATGAGGCAGAAATATTTCTGCCTCAGGAAGGGGTAAAAGCTTTTTCGAAATTTACGAAACTCCGTCTTACCTTTCACCTCCGCTTACCATGAAATTAAATGTTACCGAACTCACTCAGTGTGAATACCCTGTTTGGATTACATTTTCATTTGATTTTATTTCGAAATAAGATTTAAACAAAATGCGATTAATATTTAATTTTATTGTACGAGTTTGAGAAGCATTAATCACGAATTCAGAGATACAGATCCACCATTTTGCGCCGTTCATCATTTTGCAATTAAGGGATAGAATTGATTTATTCTGCATTAAAATGTAACAAAAAATGTACAGTATATTAATCAATTTATAAGGGTCTGTGTTATTTGTGCACTCCTCGTGCTAGGCCCAAAATCTTATCGCGAAAACTGCTGCTTTGGTCTGCGCTAGGTTTAGCTATTTTAGGTTCTAATCTCGTCAACTATCACAACCAAAGAAGGGAAGAGAGAATCGATCCACTTGATCGCACTTTTATTTACATCACTGACACAAGGATAAATAATTACCCTCTTTAGTGGAATCTAGTAAAATAACTTTCATTTTATAATAGAATTCGTAGAAAAATTAGAGAAAAAAAAATTACTGTATTTATAATTATTTCTAGTGATTAATGTTTCCATTTAAAATTGGAAATATTTCTTGGTTAAGACCTTATTAAAAAACCAAATAAAAAACACCCTACAAAATTAAAAATTAATTACCGTGCTATTTAGGATACTTATCATAAGAGTAAAATTAACTAGAAATATGAACAAATTAACTCATAAATCATAGAAGGAAACGGATGATAAAATTTAAATCAATTAAACTCCATTCATAATAGAAATAAAAAATAATACAAATATGACATTGAATATAAAAATAGTATCGCTCTCAATTCTCAATCAAAATTCAATCAAATTTTCAAATTTTTTGCTTTTGTTTTTTCTTGTCCTAAAATTGTATACATATAAGAAAATAATTTTTCTCTAATTTTTAACAATTTTTACATATATTTTACTTACATCTTCTACAACAAAAGACCAATCTTTATCTTCAAGTTCATGTGTTCTTGGATCCTTAAATAATGTTACAGAAATTGTATGATTATCTGGTACAGGCCAACTGATATGACCAACTAGAGGATTTACCATATCCGGTTCCCATGATAATGGTATGGAAAAAACACGTCGTGATCGTCTTGTCCAAACTACTGATAAATTTGTTGGTCTCCTAAAATTAGAAAAATAAAATAAAATGAATGAAAATTCTTTTATTCATAAAGAAAAAAAGAAAAAATCAATATCTTATTTGGTTGAAAATTGAACAACTCAAATTACATGATGCGGGATATTAATTTTATTACCCGCTGATTGAAAATATCAAATTTATGTATCTTTTGTAATAGTTTTTAATATATGTATGTATACTTTTAAATTTATCTCGTAAATTTTACAAAAAAACAAAAAATAATTAGGGTAAAATTTATATTACAAAGTTTAAACTAAACATATGAATTTAAAACTAGACGGGAAGTTGAAGGAATCTATTTTTAAAATCAAAAAAAAAAAAAAGAGGAGCTCTTGTTGAATTAAATTTAATAAGGGTGACAAATTTTGTTATCATAGGCCATAGAATGCCATAGAAGTGTCTATATAAAGTTTATGATAAACTTAAATTAATTTTTACCCCATTTTTCCCATAAAACTGGCTAATACTCAAAATATATTCTTAAAATTTTATGAGGCGAGCAATATTGAAAAATCGGAATAATATATCGCCTTCATAAGATTTTAAGCGACTAATGAGACAAAACCAAAAATCAAACCAGAAGCATAGATAACCTTGAGCTATGCCATGGAGGAAAAGGATATGATTACTTAGTCCACTTTCATAGGTATTTAGCTTTTTCATTCTGTAATTATCAATGCTCAAATTTTCTTGTATACAACTTTTCGAAGGATGCATTTCTATACACACTATTCAAACAGTCTTATATACACGATTCCTTATACAAAATTTCAGTGTACAGTGTCTTAGCACCCGTATAGAAATGGTATAAGGCATGCATAATTTAATTTATGCCATAGATGTCCCGTGATAACAATTCTCTCGTATGTGTACGAGGCGACGTATAAAGTCACTGATCAATGTTTACAGCAAAGAAATTAGTCATCAGTGAGTTTCTCAAGCATAAATTTATGCGTATATCATATTAAAAAGTTCACTTGTGAAACATTTATTAATGCAGCGTGCAGAAAGTAGCCATCATAGCTACTTTTCAGTCATATTTTCTTGTAGAAATCCACAATGACTTTTTTGGCGATTTGTTAACAAAACTCATTTATATTTTCCCTAAGAAAGTAAGCATTATGACTGAAAAACAGCTCTCTTTCATTAATGAAGTAGAGTTACTGTCCCTACTGGGGTTAATTTATAGTTTCCAGGCTATATGGAGAAGATTCATCGCATTTAACACGGAAATAAGATTGAAAAGTCACCGATGAAGAATTTCACCTGATTTGAGTATAAATTCTTTTGTGAATTTAAAATTAAATATTTTTTTTTTTTTTTGAATTAATACGCATTTCCACTTTTTTTTACCTTCACGTGAATACTATAGAAAATTTTTAGGTTAACGTTAAGGATAAATAAAACAAATTGAAATTTTTTCAACATAATACAACATAAAACAAGAAAATTTCAACCAAAGTTTTTAAGTTCCTTTATATCGCGTATAAAATACGAAGGAGATGCATTGATGTTAACGAGAATTTCACCGCTGAGTAAATACTACCTATCCGTTAATCTCTCTTAAAACACGTATGCGTGTTTTTAAGAAAGTTAAAATACAAGTAAAGGAATACTAAGTTCTATTTCATACATTTTCGAAGGACAAAGAAAAATTTTTTTTTAAATTTTTTCTTTCATCTGTCTTCAAGCAAAATATAACATAATTACTTCTAGAAATTTGACCAAGTTTGATGTTTAAGTCAATTCAAAAAAGATTGTATCACAGATTTCCTAGTTTTAATTTTTAAACGAAAGACCAGATTCACAAAATATAATTAATGCATAGCATCCTTTCGGCTGTCAAAGACTAATGAGCCATAAATATTTAATATAAGGAAAAAAAATATTTACCAATTTATTTTTAAAA
Source organism: Acrocera orbiculus (assembly GCA_947359355.1). Lineage (NCBI taxonomy): Eukaryota > Metazoa > Arthropoda > Insecta > Diptera > Acroceridae > Acrocera > Acrocera orbiculus. The sequence continues at coordinate 9,922,923 of OX375758.1, forward strand.
GGTTATACGCCAGTTAGAATTGTTAAAAAATCGATATTTTTTTTTTTGTAATATATTTTCCGAATGTTCATATATTTAAGTATATTCTATGAAAATTTCAAACCGATCCGGTAAATATTATCTAAGATATACCCAGAATTGTAAAGACGTTTCTAACATTTACATAAGGCGTTTACTTGTAAATAGTTTCGCTTTACTGAAGCTGAAGGTGATTTTACACAAAACAATAATGAAATTTATAATCAGTTGATATGAATGAAAATTCCGAAAATCATTCCGTGTGTTTCCAAAGTTGTTGCGATAACGGCTTACATCGGAGCTGAGATGTTTAATGAATGTATAACATCATTATTGTACTTCATGAATGCTATAGAACTGTCAATTGGCCTCGTTGCCCATACAAAAAGGATGTAGAGCATATAATGGTATGCGAATCAAGAGAGCATGGGAGCACGTGCAAAGAAAAAATGTCTTGTCGACAACATCAACTTGACTTATTAGAAGTTGTTGATGCTGGGCTGGAATTATGTCTAGGTGAGAAGTGAGAATGAGAATGTCAAATTATGACATGTTTGCCATACATTATACATATGTCAAAATCTGACTTTCTCATTCTTACGCTAACTTCTCACCGAGACAGAATCCCAGGCCTGGAGAGGGTTCATCTTGTGGCTCGAGAAGAGATGACACCATGTAAGTTGAATGCGTTTTTTTGAAGGACTTTTGAGAGATCGTGATCAACATTTTTACTCCATCTACATGCCATTAGCTATAGTTAAAAATAGATACTAACTATTTGAAGAAATTCAATAAAACACCTTTCTGGTAAGAAATTTATAAAAAAAAACGTCATTTTTCGACTTTGCAACTGCGTACAACCCTTTAAAACATCTAAACTTTATTGCTTTTCACTAACTACTGATTTGATTGTTTTATTTCCAAAATTGGAAACGAGTTTACGGTTATATAGATAAGACTTTTCAACTTGTATTTATAACAAATAAAATTAACTTAAAATATCATCAAAAATAAATTTTATTCATTAGAAATTTCTTCTAGTCATAAAAATCAACGATAAAGAAAATAAAAACACAAAATATACAAACTGTAATGATAATGTTAAGATTTTTTATGAAATATTATAAAACAAAAAACTTTCATGTATAAAAATGAAATAAAGAGAAATTAAGGAAATTATAAAATATTCCTTGGCCCATATTTAATTTTCAAGTAATAAAATGTAACCATTGTTGTTAGTTACTTCTTAAACTAGTTTAAGGACGCGTGCTTTCATTTAATTCCACCATTTTGAATAAATGAAATCTACAAGAACAAAATGATATCGAATTATTTACTAATTACTTAAAAAACGAAAAACTTCAATAAATTTCAACAAAATGCGGGAACTAAAATTGTTAATTTATTTGTTCTTTTTAGGCTCTGTTCTTTCTAATCTTAGAATGATCATAGAAATTTTCACGTAACAACAAAAATCAAATTTTAATTTTCTATTTGTTAGCAAGAAAAAAATCACATAGCATGACCTAAACTCATTAATAAGAAAGAAAAAAATACATAAATAACGAATATTACTGGCTATTTTTGGAATGAATTTCCATTTTTTCTTCAATTGTGGTGATTTTGTCTGTTTGTCCAGACTAAAATAATAAAAAAAAAAACAACGACAACAAAAAATTATCAATATTATTTATCTTGAATTTGAGGAGTTCAGGCTAAAAGTTCATTTTTTATGTGTCCATTAGCATTTGAAATTTAATAATTTTTGCTATAGTTCGCACATTCCAATGGAAAGTTAAAGATTTTATGATTCATCAGACAAATTCAAATGCCAAAATCTTGAATAGAGTCAATGTCATCTTTATATTTTTAATTGTTTGTTATTTTTAAATTTTAATAGAAATGATTTAAACTATTTCTAATTTCATTGTCAGCATATTTTGTTTTTGATAATTTTCATTTCCTTAAGAGTTTTTTACACTAAGGATTTGTTTATTTATTCTTTATAAAATAAGCAAAAAAAATTTTGTGTTTGTTGCTTTAAAAAATTTTCTATTTACAAAACAGACGTTAAGGTCGAGGTTAGGCGGCATTAAGAGATGTGTTCTATAGAAGAATTTTATTTCTTAAAAGAAATATTTGTGGTTTTTTTTTTGTTTTTTTATCTGCCAACATAATTTACGTCGTTTTAGTTTTAAAGACAGCTTTTTCGTTTTATTGTTAAATAATTGCAGTCCACCATAGAAAATATATTAAAGAAATCGTTGATATCTATTTTGAATAACAAAAATATAATGTCTGGGGTCTATTAAAATAAAACAGAATTTATTTAAACTTTTTGTACATATAATCCAGAAAAATGCAGCAGGGAATTCCTTAATGACAAAAAAAAGAATAGCGCATCATGACGCTAAATTAGAACTTTCTTCTTCTTCTTTTTTTGAGATTTAAAATACTTATGCACGGTACCGTAGATAGCTTTTTGTGGCGACCGGGAGAGGGATGAGGGGGGTATGATTCTTTTAGTTAACTTTCTTATGCATCTTTAACTTTTTATCTTTAAAAACAACTAATATATAGTTAGCGCCTGGCTGAGGGATTGATCCCCTTATCTACGGCACTGCTTATGAATTATCTGTGCAGTTAAGTTAGACAGACATCTGAACATCATTTTCAGGTGCTAAATCTGTAAAACAATACAAAGATAAGTGGGAATAACAAAAAAAAAAAGAAGGAAACCTTCCCAGAGGAAATGGATAAACTTACGTTTTGAAATGGATAGTAGGAACATGAATTCCGCAATATCGGTCTTACAATAAAATGGAAATTATGTACTATAAGAAGCCTAAATTAACAATATTTGAAAAAACTTTTTATTAATTAAATAAAGCATTTTATAGAACACTTATTTAGAAATTATTTATGAAATATTACACAAAATCATTAAAACTTCTATTTTTTTCCTTGTGTTATCTAGAGAGCTAAAACTATATATGAGAAAAAACTTAAAACCAATTTTAATCATTCATATATAATTCTATAAAAAAAACTACTCAATTTATATACTTTTTGCATTCTTTAAATTTATTTTCCTGATACTTCAAATATATCACATGTGAATTATTTTTAGAAAGGAAAATTGTTGTTGATAAGTTAACTTGTTTAGAATCAAATGAAGGGAAATATGTATATCTGTGTCGAAGTCTGAATTGATTTCTAAACTAAATTGATTCCTAAATTTTCTATATGCCTTTCTTCATCTAAAAATAATTTAAATTAGCTTTAGTTTTAATTTAGGATTCAATTGATGCCAGCTAACTGATGTTAGTGCAAAAAAAATTTGATCAATTGAAATTCAGCTACAACTGATTTTGATGTCTAAAAATATTTTCTTTCTATATTGAATTAATTTTAAAAACTACAAAATTTAAAAAAAATAAAAAATAAAATTTTGATATAAAATTAATTTGTTTACAATTTCTTATATTCTTTTAATATTATCTCTAACTGTTTAATTAAAATACAATTTAGGCTAGATAAAAATTTTACCGTTGATAAAAATTATCTGATATGGTTAATTTTCAGCAAAATCTTTATCGTTATTTTAACCGTTATAATAATATTGATAAACTTCTTTAGACAAACAAATAAAATAAGTTTTTTGTTTTTGTTTATGTATTTATTCTTCAATAATGCTGAACTTATTGTTTTAGTTTATGAAATGACCGCTTGACTGCGTAGGTTTACTCGATAATTTTTGAGAAATAAATAGCGGCATTATTCTTAAATTTGCTGAATTGGTATTTCTTTTGCAAAATTTGAAATTTTTATACCACAAAAATTTCTTCAAAATTTATTTTTTATTGATATACTCAAATGTATTTATTGTTTACCAGAAAAATACGTCTTAAGCAAAGAATTCAATTTGACTAGTAAACAATTTGTTTTCAATAATTTTTTATGACTTCAAATATAAATTATATCATAAGGAATTTATTAATTGTCTAGTTTTGGCATTTTGTATTGAAGTACAATCATTCAATGATATCTCACGAAAATTCACTTTCAAGGAAAATTCCATATGAAAAAATCTTTGGACAGTTGTTTGGAGGGGAATTAATCTACGTAAAATCCATTATTCTCTTATTATCGTCGTTTTGTTGGGTTCCAGAGATTATGTAATAATCGCTTTAATTCTTAAAAATGGCAATGCTATGAGAAAACTAACCTCTAAATATGGTTATGTGACATAAAATGAGATTTAATAATGCTAAATCTCAGTATTAGTATGATCCAAATTTATACTATCTTATAATATTGGAAGCCATGCATTAGTTCAATTCTACAGAGTTAAAATGAAGCTGTTGTAGAAATGTTGTAGAAATACCATTTAGATGTATCAAAAGCCGTCAAACAACATTATTACCGATGAAAATTTTTGGATATAAGACCATAAAATAGAAATAAAATCTTTGAAAAATGTTTGAGTATACTAAAAATCGTTATGAAGAAGATAGTGGCTTATTTTTCCAATAAAAATGGTCCCATCACCTTTCATGTTTTAGAGAATCATTAAACCTCAAAATCTGAATGGTATACCACTTTGTGGAGGATGAATGTTAATTTTTTTGTAGCGAGAGGAGAACCAGAAATACCTTATTATTAGTACCACATGACGAAGCGATTATTATGTTAAATTATTGATAAATTTGAGAGAAATAAATTGAAAAAAAACACAGCTCCATATGACAAAGTCAATAAAATCAAAATTTTACAAATTAAATTCCTAGCTGCTATTGCATCCATCATTATTCATTAAATCTGGCCTTCAGCAACATTATTGGCCGTTTGAAGATCTTAAAAAGATACTACCAAGAGATTTAGGTCAAATAAAGTAATCAGCATCGTAAAGGATTATTTTAGCATCACAAATAAATTGTTCTTCACATCCTAGTTATATAGAAAATTTTGAATAAATATTGGAATCTATACAATTCTTACTTTTGTAAGAAATTTTGTAATGGTAATGAAAAAATTCAAATTTTGCTTAAAAAGCAGTTTTTTATATGTCAGCTGCAACTTGAAATGAAGTTTAAATAAGTTCAATTGATCTTATTACAAAAATGTTTTCCATGGCATTTTAGAAATCTCTTGACGAGTAAAATAATTCTTTGCTTTTTTTTTTCAATGTATAAAACATATTTTTTTAAGAAAAAAAAGGAACATCCTAGTAGCCTCAAGGATTAAAAGGATTATTAAAAAAATTCTAATTATCATCCAATATTTCTTACACTGTAAAAAAAAACAAAAACACTCCAAGCTGCTGATGATGTCAACAATAAGTTTCTTTTTATTCTGTATAAGGAATTCTTAACAGCTAAGCCACAAGGCTTTATCCTTGTTTGAAGTATTTACATTCTGACCCATTTTTCATAAAAAGTATTTTATGTTTTTCATTTGAATATTTATAAAAAAACTGAACTCTAAAGAAGTTCTAATAAAACCAAATGCTAAAATTTTTTTAATAGGAAAACAAATTTCTATAAAACTTTTGCATGTATAAAAACAGAAAAATGTTCGCTTTAGAGCTGATAGTTTTTTCTAAAGAAAATCAGTTTCAAATTCAAATCAGGATATGCATTAAAGTTTTTGATTTTTACATATCCAAAGCTTTTGTTTTTTTTTTTTTTTCATTTTTTATAAATTAAAGAGGGCACGTCAGACACGAGTTATTTTTTTGGTTACAATTTTCAAATGAAAAGGTATTGTAAAGACCTGACTTTTGGGGCTGGCAGAAATTGATTTGGTTCAAAACTTTTTTGGGCGATCTTTGAAACAAAAAATTTATAGTACCCTGAAAATTTGAAATATTTTAAAATTCTTTATATAAATCATGCAGAAATCTACATCTTTTGGATACGATTATGATGACGGTTTTCTATTTGCAGCTGGATTTTTTGTCAAAGATGATGTTATTTATGCTAACATATGCTTGGTTTTTTGAGTCCTCATCCTTTTTTTTTTGCTGCCCATTCTTTTAGAGCCCCTTAAGGGGGTATTCTGGTCTAGAAATTTTAAAAAATCGATTTCTTTTTTCATATTTTCAAAGCATACGCCTTTAAGAAAACGCTCCTAAAAGGATTTTTCAAAATTCAAATTATTTTTGAAGATATAGCTGTTTTAGTAATGTATGACCTAACTTTATCCAGAACTTTAAGGAATATTACAGTGACTTTCATATTAGAGCAAACATGACTTTCTATGAAGTTTTGCTTTACTATTTCTAAGTTCTCGTATGTAGAGGATCTTTTTTAAGAAATCCAATCTGTGTGCTTGATTTTCCTATTTGAATTTAAAGTATAAGAAACTATTTGAGATCTTAGATCTTAGTCCACAAAAACGTCTAATAAAAAATATAAATATGATTAAAGAGCTGTTCCTTTACTTATGTATACTAAAATCCTTTGTGTCAAATAAATATATACTATTTAGTAATAGCTGACATGGTCCATTATCAAATCTAAATGCTCCTCAGTAACTAAAAGTTGCTAGCTCCTGCCTTACAGGAGGCAGAAGGTAAAACTAACCCCTAAGTGGTGAGTCCTTAAATCAAATCGATGAAGGTGTTGTATTCACTTATCAGTTAGTCACTAATTTATACAAACAATGAAAAACAAATATATATATATATAAAGCAGTTATTTAGAAGTAGCTTTTAATATTTTTATATTATTTAGCCTCTGACTAATTATGTCTGCCCACGCTTAAATGCAAAAGGCGAAATAAAATCAATACTTCTTAAAGCTTGTAATTTATAATAGCTCAAGGATTTTTTACGATTCATGTTTAATGCACGCACATTTTTTATATTAATTTCATATTGATCAAGAATTTAATTAATAAAAAGTATATAATAACTTAATTCTTAAATAAAAAAATAAATAAGAGTAAAATCTTAACATCAAACAGAAACAACTATAAAAAGAAAAGGAAAATTTTTCAACTTAAGGTCAAGCTATTAAAATTATTTTTAACTTTTTAAAAAAACCAAATTTAGCTTACTGCAAGGAGAGATAATTATTTTGTTGTTGACAATTAAATAGGAATCCAATTCCTTTCCAATTTATCAACAAACCGAAAAAAAAAAAAAAACAAAAAACAAATGCTTAAAACGGAAATTTATAAAGATAAATTTTTATTTAAAGACAATAATCAAATAAGGAAAACGAAATCAAGAAAAACAAAAATCAACCAAAAAAAAACTATTTACCATTTTGTTGTTGTCTCAACTCTGAGCTCATGGTATGAAGCAGTGAATTGAAATTTAGCTGCCCTCTTGTTAACACGCTGCAATCTCTTCCAAACACTACCCATACTTCTTTATTTTTTGTGAATATTAACTAACAATTCTCACTTCCCTATTAATCAGCAATTTTTTCTATTTTCTTTTATTTATTATTAATTAGCAAATAAATTTTGTCACTCTTACATCAAAAATATATTTGACAGCTTACAAGGACAATTTGATATATAAATTTTTATGAAATTTCCATTTATTTATTATTTTATATACATTCATTTTGTTATTATCATTTATTTTTTATATTGTTATTTTTATTAAATTCATAAATATATATATATATATATATATATTTTTAGCATATAAAAGAAAATTTGATAAGAACAAAACAAGTTTAAGTCACTTCATACCAGTAAAACACTTTCAAATACAACTTTAATTTTGTAAAACTCCTCTTAGCACATTTTTAAAAGTGATTTCATTTTAATATTTTATAAAAATATATATTAATACATAACTCGTAATTATAAACTAATAATTTTAACTTTTATTACTGTTATTTTATTAAAACTTGCACTTTTTTGACAGACCTTTGCACTTTGACAGCAAACCAACCGCACGAAGTTACTTTAACGACGTATCGACGAAATATGCGCTCGTTATGCGTTCTACATATAGTATAGAAAAGGCAACGTATAGGAATGATTAGCATCGCATCACTTTACTGTCATAAATATTGTTGAGGTTGAGAAATACTGACATGCACAGCTTTTCAAAGTTACAGGCGAGATGTATAAACAGCCACTTTGGGGGTATTCACATTGAGGTTTGTAACATTTCGGCAATGTTCCCCTACAATTCTCAGTCCACTAAAATATGTGAATATGTGTTGGAAAATATTACAGATAACATGTGTATATAAATGTGTATTAGTAAGATACCAAACATGAGGCAGAAATATTTCTCCCTCAGAAAGGAGTAAAAGCTTATTCGAAATTTGCGATAGTCTTACCTTTCACCTCCGCTTATCAAGAAATTAAATGTTAGCCGACTCAATGTGAATACCCCCTTTTAACCACTTTTCGAAATTAAAAAAGAATCCTATATTAAGGCTGTGTCTACATTAGTGACACAGGGTTGGGATTCTGTCTCAGTGAGAAGTGAGAATGAGAATGAGAGAGTCAAATTTTGACATATCTGCCATATATTATATGTCAAAATCCGACTTTCTCATTCTCACGCTAACTTCTCACCAAGTCAGAATCCCAGGCTTGGATTTTTGTGTATGATTCACAAATCCCAAAACGAGAATATGCAGACTACACTGTCCAATGGATTCAAATTTTTCAATTGTATCAAGATTGGTTATAATAACAACAACAACATGTCTATTACTTTAAGGTATTTTTAGACGTTAATTTTCTTTAAAATAATTTACTTTCCACTTTCTTCATATAACTCCTCTTCATATAATTAAATATAAAATTATATGTATAAAAACTTATTTTGGACAATAATTGTTTCTAAGAATATAAAGAATTAATTTTTCAGTAGAAAACTTAAAATATCTGATGAATATTCCTCGAATAAGATGAATTAATTATTATTCAGGCTTATTATTGTTCAATTGTATCAAAATTGGTGATAACAACAATAACAACATGTCTAGAGCCTTGAGGTATTTTTTGGGTGTTCATTTTCTTTAAAAAAATTTACTTTCCACTTTCTTCATATAACTCCATAGATTTCAATAAAAATTGTATATATTTTATCCAAAGTAGTATAAATTATTTTGATTTTGACGTAATTTAAGTTAAAGAGTAGCAGCCGAGACCTAAGTAGTAAGTACATAAATAGTATTTCTAAAAAATAAATTATTTATTTTTTTTTTCTTTTGAGATGGTGCGGCAAGATTTTGGCCCCAAGAATTGTAGAGCTTATTATTCGTCCTGAGTTAAAAAAAAAAATTAACTTGCTTAAAATTAGTTTGATTTACGTTACGAAGTACTATTAGATACGAATGTATAGCCATCAATCTCTTTTCAAGTTAATTAAATTTGTTTAAAGTGACTCATGAAATTCAAATAGCAGCGAAGAAAAATGTCAAATTTTAACATATTTGCCATATATTATATGTGAAAATCCGACTTTCTCATTCTCACGCTAATTTCTCACCAAGTCAGAATCCCAGGCTTGGAAAGCAAATTGGAAGGCGATTTCAGTGTTCAGTGTCATTTTAATTATGAATTATGGTTAAATTTTTATAATCAATTATGAAATTATTTTTCCTTTATAAAATCTATACACTTTTGACACTAGGCACAATTTTAAAATATTACAAATAACTAAAACATGTGAAAACCTGCATGTACACAAAATTTTGATGTTGTCTCATGAGGTACCGTCAAACATATAGCTAATTGACTCCAATAATTACATTATAGCGGGCTCACACAGGCCAACCCACAGCAGAAAACTCACAGCGAAACGGGTTTTTTTCATACAAAGCTCACGGAATCGTGAGTTTCTGCTGTGAGTTGGCCTGTGTGAACCCGCTATTACAAGTCTTTTCAAAAAATACAATTTGTCACCACCCTTAAGAATCAGTTATTGCAAAAAAAAAGGATTTATATATAATTTTATATTTAATTATTATTATAATAATTAAATAAATATATTCTTCTTTGCAAAATAACGGTTTATGCTGTTTTATGAATTTCTTTTAAATAAATTTATTATTTTTATTAAAATTTAATGAAAAACTATAATTGCAAACCTCACAATATCTACTTTTATTATATCGTATTTTAATTTTTCCCGCTGCGTTATTATATGTTTATTACAATTAAAAAATATAAAGCTGGCAGTACTTATTTCATTTGCTGTCATGGCAGCTCATCACGTGTTTTTTAAACCGCTAAGCATTTCGTGAGCGTGCTATATAAATTCAAAGTTTCTGTTATATTTAAATGCTTTTTCACTACAAGTAAGTTTAGTTTTCATTTTTTGTAGTTTTTTAAATATAAATTCCAAAGCTCGGAAAATTTGTATGATAAAATTCAGAAAGCGAAAATAGTGCTGCGTAATTTAGTTTTATATTCGTAAACGAATTGGATTCCATCTTTTTTATAAAATACAAATAAACTAAGGTATTTATAATAACATTGAAATTATTTTTTATTTATTATTTTAAAGTTATTTAAAAGTCTTAAGTAATTATAATTATTATTATCTTTTAGTTCCTTCAAATTCTTGCAAGCCATTTTGGTAGAAATTTAAATTAAATCTTCAAATGAAAAATAATTAATGCAATATAATTTTATAGGAATAAAAAAAATTGAATTTATTATTTAATAATAATGTATTGGACAAAGTATAAAAGATGTGACTCAGATATATGTATTTACGAATCTGCTGTGGTTGATGATTTAATATATTCATTTAGTGATGATTACGATTGTCCCTCTTGGGAAGCAATTAATATTTATGTATTAAATACAAATACATTAGAATGGTCCATATTACCTGATCGGGTTGATAAAAATGGTAAACGATTAAAACCCCCAGATGTGCCAATCAAAAGAGCTGGTCATACAGTTGTTGCTTATGATAAAAAAATCTATTTATGGGGAGGAGAAAGGGAAGAAGAAATAACTAATATATTGTATTGCTTTGATACTAAAACCTTAAATTGGACAAGACCAAAAGTAACTGGAATAATACCGAGTATTCGTGCTGGTCATTCAGCATGTATTTCATCACATATGATGTATATTTTTGGTGGTTATGATTTGGATACGAATGAAGTATTGTGTGATGTACATAGCCTTGATTTAAAAACAATGAATTGGAGTAATATAATAACTACTGGTCAAATACCATCACCTACATGCTATCATGAGCCAACTATTGTTAATAATCGTATGTATATGTTGGACCATTGTACTATGTATTTAGATTTAGAATTAAATCAATGGCATCGTCTAGAAACAACTGGTAATATACCAAATTCTAAAATAAGTCATTCTATGTGTATGTTTTTTAATTTTTTAAATGTTAAATAGTTTTATGAAAAGTTTCCCTTATTCTTTTTCAGTTGCACATAATAACATAATATATGTTCTTGGAGGTTATGAGGATTTCGAGGTTGGATTATATTATCTGGACTTAAAACGGAATCATTGGAATATGATAAAAACACGTGGAAAATCACCAAAACGAGCAATCGATCAAAGCGACCAATTATGTATCGTTACTGGCGACAAAATGTTTCATCTTTGTTCAATTAGGTAAAAAAATTAATTTTAGGGTTATATAACATTAAATTTCCAAAATATATCGATATAATTTAATTTTGCCAGATACTTTTGAATGAACCAGATATTTTATGTAAAAGCGTAATGTGATGCTACTACTACAAATTTCTGGAAAATTGTATTTAAAAATCTTAGTCTATTTTTTTCAATAGTTTAAAATTGTACAGTAAACATAGATAAAATTTACTGATGATTTTCTTCTCTTAGTTAACTGTGACTATTTTTTTAGACTTCATTTTACTCCAACATTTAATGTTGTCGTATTTATAAGAAAAATGATCACACAATATATATAAATATTCATTGCTTGGATTGTGATTGTTGGCGAAGGAGACCTTGGACAATAAAACTTAGTTCCAAAATTTCTAAAGCTGGCTTGTTATGTTAGTCGGGATAAAGTAAATTTCCATAAACGAAAAAACACTTTCAAGAAACAAATTTACTTTTTTTATTGTCGTCGGGTTGAATATGCTCAGCTCTTTCTAGATAAATTATTTTTTGCCGGTGAGGATTTATAAACAGAAAAAGCGCTTTTTCAAGAGAAAATGCGAAGATTTTCGAGAAGTGTATACTCCTGATTTCTTTATGTAATTAAATTAATCATGTCTTTCATTATGTTGCTTTTGTGAATTCGCTTTGATAATCTTGAATGGTTTTGAAATCACACATTTGATTTCTTTTTTTTTGGGAATACTACACAGTCCCCACTAATTTATCACATTTTACGAATCGTTAGTTTATTGAAGCTTAAGTTAACCACACTAAAGGCTACGGATTTTCTTATTAAAATCCATTAATTAAACATACAAATCGTAATGTCTGTTTGTTATAAAAGTAAAAAAATGTACCCTTTGTGTTTTTGAGTAAGTCTAACGGAGGCAGCTAAGTTTACTGAGTTAAAAACCCTTCTTAACACTTCAATCTTTGCTTCTCATTACTGATGTGTTGTGTTGTGATGTGTTTCACAAATCAACCAAAGTGGTTATCAAGGTTTGATTTGGTAATAAGCGTTTCACACCGAGCATTAACCTAGTTACATTAACCCGGTTGTGCTCGGTGTAAAACGCCTATAAGAGAGTTGAGAGTAAGTCTAGTGCGTTCATTAGCTCAACTAAAATATGGCAATTGTCACCCTCTACACATTCCTGCATTTGCTGAATTTGCTTATCTTGCCGAATGTGTTGTAGAGGCTACATAAGATTTATTACCATAATTAATTAACTTATTATTTAAGTATTAATTACTTCAAAAAATGTATTAACTATGTTATTTTTTAGACTAGATTCTGAAGATGAAGATATATATAGAAGTACGATCAATGTCTTGGATTTTAATCCTTCACTCAAAACATTAGCAATTATGTTAATTATAGAAAATGGATTGGATTTTTCATGTTTACCACAAAAATTAAGGTATTTTTTAGTTTAGTAATATGAATTATAATAATAATGTTTTTTTCTTGTTTATGGAAAAGAGGAAGGTGATTTAATGCAATTTTTGTTTAATTGAATTTTTTAGATTTGTTTATTATAAATGGGTTAACTTTTATTGGAAAAAAATCCACTTTTGGTAAATTCCCGTTATGGTTATTATATGATTGGTGGAAATAAAATTAATTTGTAAAAAAAACTTTGAGCATGCATAATACATGCACGAACTTTGTATTTCAAGCAACGCTTTAATATTTTTCGCCCAAGTACACCACATTTATGTTATCAATGACTAGTTAAAATTTATTGATGATTGGTTAGGCTGTTCCACAGCTACAGTGTTCAATCATTTTGAAAACGTCATTCAGAGAAAAATTTGTTTAAAGTTTTTGGGTCGCTTGGCACCCTTTCGATTTAAGCCATATATCTTTAGAAATTATCCTCAATCAGATGTAAACATGTAAAATTTCTATGAAACTCCCCCTGCGTTCGGAATTCCAGTGCCTGCAAAACCATAACAGGTGGCTAAATGTCCGTTTGATGTCCAAATTTGATTCGCTTGGGATAGATAAATGTATAAAGTCATAAACTGTGTTTTTTATTTGAAACAAATGCCATGCAGAAGTTTTAACTTCACTTTGTGAGATTTAATTAGTGCTCCATCGTTCGTAACCAAGTGGTGGCCTTGATAATCAATACATAAACAGAATTTTTGCATTTACCCTAAATAATTTCTCATTGTCGGGTAAACCCCACTTCATGTAAAATTTTAGGTAGTTAAAATAAAGACAAATAAAATAATTGTTTGAGACGAAGACGAAACCAAAAATTTTTTTTTGATTTTAAACATTCCAGATATAAAATTTCCTAATATTTGATTAATAATTAATTGCTTTTTTTTTCTTAATTATCCCATTACAGATCTGAAATTGATTCAATGAGACAAGATTTAGCGCACGTTTAGCAACACTAAAAGTTCAATCCGAATGATATTTTCGATATAAATTAAGTTTTTTTACTATCATTTTGCCATTAATAATTAATATTTTCCTATTTGCTAAATATTTTTACTAAATAACTTTGTGACTGGTTTTGAAGTTCACAGATTTTTAATGTAATACAAAGGAGTGCTGTAATTTTATTTTTAATTTGAGCATTGAATTTTAAGTTTTGTTTTGTTATCTAAAGACTTTATTTATGTAAGCATTCCTTAATTAAAAATAAAAATCTATTAAATTGTGATAATTTATATTAATTGGTGCGACGTTTCGCGCTTGCAATAACGACAGTCTTTAAGCACTATAATAACTTTACATATGGCAGCATAAGTCAACAGCTATTTATGTTACACAAAAGGAGTCACCACTGTCAATCCAAAGCAAATTATTAAATCTGTCGGGAATTAGCGGAGTAATGTACTTTTGTTACACCTTTTAGTTTTTACTACAAAAATTGTCATAAGTGTGGTTGCTGGTTCGAACAAACAAGAAGGGTGTAGTGTTATGTTTTGGCCTCATTTTGAAGAGGTTGAGTCAAGAAAAAAAAACAGCATCTAACTTCAAGAAATTTACAGTTGGAAAACGTAGCAATGGAAAAAAACTCCTCAGGATCTTTGCATTACAATCATAACCATACTACATAATAGTGTAGTAATTATGGTGGAGGCATCTTTTCAAGTGGACTTAATTGACTAAAGAAAATTTAATCATTAAAATTTGATAGTCAGGACCGCTCTTATAAATTACTGTAACTACTCCCAAATTTTTTCTGTAAAGATTTAAGCGAATTTTTGTGTTAAAGAATTGGTAAAGAAGTTTTTTTTTTTAATTTTCATAAAAACATGGTTTTAACGTTATATTTAATATAATAATTTATTCACTTTTTTATATTGTCCATGTGTATCTTAAGTTATCATTTTTATAGACAAATTATCTATAACAATATTTCTTATGTTTATTTAAAATTTTTTCTGCGCTTTATTTTGTTACATGTTTTTTATTTAGATTTTATCCTTTTTAAGAGTTAGTACCTTAATATTTTATTTTCTATTATTTTTCATTTAAAATAAAATAATGGGCATAACTTTTTGTAATTTTCCTTTAAGTAAAAACAAAAATATAATATTTATTTTTTTCTATAAAAAACAAAAAATATTCTTACTTGCCGTCTTAAGCATAATTGTACCCCACCAAATTGGCAAACAAACCAAACCAAAACAATTTGTGATAAACGATCCAATTCTGGCTTTAAAAGAATCATACTGAGAGAATCTTGGAATACCAACGCACAAACAAAAGAAACCTGAAAGGATTGTACCTGAAATATTAAAAAATAAATAAGTTATATAACAATTTAGAATAGGATTAGAAAAATTAAAAGTTTTGTTTAAAATATTGTGATATAAATTTAGTAGGGTCAGGACTAATCAGGCAGTGAGTTGATTATATAAAGGGAAAAGCTTTCAAAGCAGTAGACTTAGAGATTCAGTATGGAACTAAGTTTCTATGTATAATATGATTGCGAATGGTTATTTTGTATAATAAAGTAGTATTAAAAATTTCCTTTATTCTATTGAAAGTTTTAGAACTAAAGTTAATCAAAACAAAAATTTAGCTTAAATTTTAAAAAACATTTGGTACACAGAAATCTCTCCAAATATCCATACCTGAGTCAACTACTACAGGCGGAATCTAGTCAAATGTCGTACTTTAAGAAATCATGCCCAACTTTAGTCTTTTCAATCAGCTCTATTGGTAGTTAATATTTAAGCAAGGATTGTTATCAGTTTTAAAATAATAAAATATAGTATAAAACCAATGAAAAATAAAAATTATCAAGTTTTCTAGTAGAGTTCCTATATGAATCCTTTACAGATTCGAGAATTAGAAGTGTAATTGTCTAGAAAACATTCTAAAAACAAGTTATGAGATTATCCAGAAGATATCTTGTCTTCTATTTAAATGACTTTTCATATCTCTTACAGGCATTTCAATAATAAAAGAAGTTACAATAAAAAGGATATCTCGAATTTTCAAATTAGTTTTTTCAAAAAAGGTACGGTGAACAGGATTAGCTTAATGATGGCATAGTTTCTGAGCTTTTTGCCCACGTTTTGGAGAATTACATCGTCATATCCATCCCAGTTTAGATGAATGACGTGTTGTTGCCTTCATGGCATAATCACAATACTTCAGTGGCGTAGAACTCCGGGAGGGGATTCCCCATCCATCACCAGAAAAGTAAATTCAATTAAAAATTGAGATCATTAAGGGATTTAAGATATTTTCTAGGAATGGTTGATTTTTACTGACGTTTTTCTCCTAGGGCAGCCCTAGCAATTTCTCTTGTATAAATATTGAATTGAATCTAAAAAAGGCAGACATTAAGAGTTATAAAGCTAGACTGACTATTATATTGATTCATTCGATCGAATTACCTAATCCAAATCGTTATTTTTACTGATCATTAACTTCTCATTTTCGCATTTAGGCAAAACCAGCTAAAGCTTCGATGAATTTTTAATTTTTTAAGAAAAGTAATGTAAAAAATATAATTGTTAAAAATATTAACATTTAAAATTTTATATTTAACAACTACACTATCACAAGCTATTATGGGAAAGAGCAGGTGTGACAGTTAAAAGTTCGGGGGACTTATTGTACCACTTGAAAAGAATAGTTAAAATCACAAAATATTTCCACAAGTATTTGCATGAACGCAAAAGTTCACGGACTAGGAACTAATTGAATATGCTTGAAGAATTATTCTTTTCATTTGTTTTAATGCCAACATCTTTATGCGAACCGTAAAAAATTCAATTGAAAACATTGTATTAACAATGTACTGTAACTCTATTCTTGGTGTCCGTGCGACAGTTGATGGCTGGCGTAATAAATAGATTCGTTAATCTCAGCAAAAAAATAACATTTTTCAATGTTACAGTGTAATTTAGAAAGATGTAGAATCTCTGATGAAAGTGAAGTCTTTAAAAGCTATTGAGCTCTGTAGGAAACATTCAACGTCAAACATCGAATTTTTCATGGATTTTTGATGTTTAGTTGCCATCAGTTTTTTGGTCAGAATATCTAGTATATTTTTTCCATTTATGGATATTTATTTAGAATCATTTGCTCGAGTAAAAATTTTTTCCAAATTATGCTTTTACGTTACATGATTTTCATCGGAGTCTGAAACTGATAATAATGATATTGATTTCATTTAAAAGCTTTGACTTCTTTTGGATAAAAAATTTTCATTATTTTGTGTTTTACATTTTTCAAGGCGTTCAATACTTGAAATATCGATCAAGCAAACTTAATTTTTAATTTGTAATTTAAATCACAATTGGAAGATCGAAAAAAATTGCTTGTGCATCATTTAACCGTGATTTATCCGCTAAGGCAAGAGAAAATTATTTTAATACATAAAATAATAATAAAATTTTACTATTATTATTATTATTAGTGCTAGTTGGGTTGGTCTTAATTTAGCATCACAGTTACTTAACTACTAACTGATTTACATTGGAATCCACAAGCCGATTTTCAACCACAATCTCCAAACCAAAATTTTAATCAGATTCCCAAACTAGTGATGATATTGATTTTTTTATAAGTTTTGACCTATAATCATGGATAAAGGAATTTTCCATAGATAGTATGTTACTATCAAGACATATCATTTAGCAAGTATCTAATAAATAAAAATTTTTAGCTCTTCCTAAGATTTTTGGGCTAGAAAATTTGAAAACGGAATTTTTCTCTTATATTACCACTGTTACCATGCAAGCGACAAACTTGATATTTGAAGTAAAGAACATGTAACAAAATTCATGGAGCATGTAGACGGTCAGATGGGAAAAGTAAATAACACAAACCAACATTCTCTTGATTTAGCCGATATATCACAGTTAAATGAGGTACATGCAATTTTTTTTTTCCTAATTTCAATCTACCAATTGTGATTTTTTAGTATCTTCACTTCTTGGATAAATTTTATCAAATTAAAAATCAAGTTTGCTTGGTCGATATTTTATGTATTGAATGCCTTGAAAAAAGGAAAACACAAAATAAGGAAAATTTTTTTATCCAAAAGTCAAAGTTTGTAAATAAAATCTATATCATCATCAGTTTATGACTGATTTCTGTATGAACAGAACTGTTAATATATGTATTTAGGCACATTGATTACATCGGGGGCGATGTACAGTTTGTCAAAACAATAATATTATAGCAAATAATATTCAATATTCATTCAGACTTAAACTAATAATCCATTCATTTAGTCTTTTTGAAATAGGGATTAGTTGGGCCAATGTTATAAAAATTAGATTTAAAAATTAATTAGAACTTTAATATCATCATTTTTAACAGCAGTTTCTTAAGATATTTTTTCACTTTAGGATCTTCAGTTTAATTTTAAAATTATATTGAAAGACCTTCTACAAGCTGAGAGTTATCAAATGATAATCGTTCATTAAAGTTAGGGATCGCGGCACATCAGGTTGTAAACACTGGACTATACAAACCTAAGTAGTTTTCTTCTTAATTTTATATGTTTTAAAGATAAATTCTGATTTGATACTGAAATATATTACTTTTTTTTATAAAAATTGTTATATTTAAGGAACAATATTCAATTGGAATTTGGCCAAGCGGAGTTGCCACTTGGAGGAGGAAGTCGTATAACAATTGAAAAGGGTAATATTAAAGCACTTTTTTATTAATTTAATTTTAACAACAAATATCTTTTAAGATGTCAGATATCTTATATCAAATATGAATAATGAACCTGCTTTATAATTTTTCTGTGGATTGGAAAACTGCAAAATAATGACATCGTTTGGATTTGTGTATTATTAGGATACAAAACAAAATTATGTTATTTTATTTGCCGGGCTTTAAGAATTTTTCAAGCAAGAAAAGAATACAGCTTTTTTGTTATAATTTGCAAAAACAAATATTCCCGTTAACAGTTTTTCAATATAAACTAAAAAATATATACATATGTCAAACTTTTGTTAGTTTCACAAATAATCGCTATTTTAAGTGTGTGTTTTGGCCTGTCAAACCTTCTTGGAGCTGTACAACTTTGAAGAGCATAGGCCTGAATAAAGCAAATAAATCAACCAAATGATCTCACAAAAATGACATGTGAAGCAATAAAAACCCCATCAATAATTGTCAATCAAATTACTTATAATTGAAAATAAAAGGATATTTAGTGTTTATTAGAATTTTTTGACGCAAAAAAACGTAGATTGATCATAGAATCATTTGGCCTCTTAAGCCTGATTTAATTCCGATTTTTTATTACGTCACGAATTTATTCAAATTGTATTAATTCAGAATTTCTTATAACAAGTCAATGATTTCTCAGTTTTACGTTTTTCATACTAATGTGTTTTCCATAGAACATATTTCCTAATTTGTTTACTTTTACAACGGTTTCCATATAACGCGTTACGAATCAATCACTTCATGGAAGGACTTTTCTGTTAACATCCGACCAGCCTTAATTTTAAAAATGATAGGTGCAATGGGTGCAAGGATCTAATTGTGTTTCGTAATAGATGAAGAGACAATTTCTAAGACAATTCCAAAGAAATTTCTCAACTAACATTTTTTTTATTTTCTGTTTTTCTAAAATATAAATGTGTATTTTGGTTTGGTGTAATTTTATAAAAATTTATTAATTAATTTCTTTCAGTGGGTCATTTTTTGTCAGCTTATTCCTCTTAGTAATACAGTTGAAAATTTCGAAATCTGGCAGATAGTTTACTTGTAAACGGTAAAAATAAAAACGTCTAGAAAAATGTGTGATGGTCAAAGATCCAAAGGGATTGTCTTGTGAAATCAAATTATGTGACGTCATTCTTGATTTGTTGTCCAGACAAAATAAAATACGTTGATAAAGGAATCTGTAAATATCAAGCACAATATTTTTAAAATTGTTCTGCTATTCCAACAAATTTAGCTGGTAATAATGTAAGATTTTAAATATTAAAGACATAGATTATTCCTAACTTCATCTAGGTTGCCACCTACGCATTTACCATGTCATCCACATAATGCACGTGGATGATTACTGTAAACGTTGAACTTGTGTTGAATTAAATATTATAACTAAAGATATTATTAAAATCGTATACAAATTTGTTGTCTTTTACATAATTTGGATTTTATGAATCACTAACTAAAAATCACTAAATAACTTATAATTAAATTTTAATTGTTTCACAGTGTCGATCATCAAATTAAGAGTAGTAGGATTCTCAGTTTGGCCCAGGTGGCAAAAGCTGCAGTTACGCCACTGTTCTTCTTGAATAGAAAAATAAATTTAAATACTATCACCTAAATCAACCATCGGCAACCTTTTTGAGCGGTGGGCCAAAATAAATTTTCTGGATAAGAGTATGGGCCACAGGGGTATAATACTTACTGTTATATTTTCAACTGTCACAAATAATTTAATTTTAATTAAAACAAGTTTTCAAAAATAATTTTTTATATTTTTTTTACAAAATTTTTTATCGGAATGAAAAAAAAAAGAAAAATAGATAAATCCATTTAACAAAAACGAAAACAAAAAAACTAAATAGTGTAATTATAATTAATGAGAAATTTGGTATTGCTTGAAAGTTTTGAGCAACTCGTTGTAGTTCACCTCAAAGTTGGTTGCCCCTGCTCTTAATATTGCATGCAGGTGTTCATCTGTTATTCTACTGCGATATTTGTTTTTTATGTAATTTAACTTTGAAAATGTTTGTTCGCAGCTATATGTGCTTGCAAAAATTATTATCATCCCAGCAGAAAATTTTTTTAAAAGCGGAAAAGCAGAGTCTGGTAGATTAGAATAAAATGTTTTCAGCTGCGATGGGTCAAAAGTTGATTTTAAAACATCATTGGATTGTAGGTCGATTAACTCCATTTCCAAGTAATTGGGAACATCTTCAAGTTTAATTGCAAATGGATTTTGAAAAAGATCAATCTCTTTGCAACGGCTGTGAAAGTCAGAAAACCGTGTCGAAAACTCATTTTCCAAGATTTCGATATAATCTTGAAATTTGCTATTTGATAAGGAAAGATTCGATTCTTGTTCTATCATCATTGCACAAAACGGCAAGTTATGTGATTCATTTTTTGAAATATTGTTTTTAAGTAATTTTAGTTTTATCTGAAACTGTTAAAATACATTGTGACATGGAAACGCTACCTTAACATATTGATATGCTATTTTTGACAGATCTATCTTTCTAGGTTAAGTTCTATCTTTTGTAATAGTAAAAGCCTTGTTGTGTTGTATCACGTTTTTTTCTTAATCAATATAATGTAATTAAATCGATCGGTCTTTTTATACTTCCATTAATTAATTTAAAAGGTTATGGGCCCAGTGCTAATAAAAAGACAATAGTTGTGTACCAAGTACGTTTTTAAATAAACAAAAAGGGGAACAATAGTGTGTGCCTCTTAAATATGGATTCCGTAAAAAGTGAAAATTTGTTCACTGGTCACAAACTGAATGGATCAAATTACAGATTATGGAAAGTGCAAATAAATGCACATATGAAGGCTTTAGGCTTAACAAAAAATGTTGAAGGTAAAGCACCAGCGGAAAATGATTCCGAAACGATAAAAGAAAAATATGATCAAAATGAAGGAAGAGCAATAAGTGTCATTCTTCAGTCCCTAGATACTGAACATGCCAATTTAGTCCTATCATGTAAAACTGCAAATGAAATGATACTTAAATTGGACAGTATATATGAAAAAAATTCGGACATCCGCATCATGACTCTATATGAGGAATATTTTGCATTAAAAATGAAAAATGATGAATCTGTAGCTAGCTATGTAGCAAAATTAAGCCAACTAGCACATGAAATTGAACAACAAGGTGAAAAGTTGCCTGAAAATCTGAAAATGGTTCGGATAATAAGCAGTTTACCAACCAAGTTTAATAATTATAAAACAGTCTGGTACAATACAAAGTCAACGCGAACGCTAAATACATTAATGTCTTCCTTACAATTAGAAGAGGACAATTTGAATAAAATAAACAGTGGAGAAACGTCTGAATCTGACGCTGCTTTTATAACTAAAACAAAAAACAAGTTTTTTAAAAATAAAAATGTCAAACACAAAGAAAAATCAAAGTGTTATGCGTGTGGTCAATTAGGTCATTGGGCCAAAGACAAAAAGTGTCCCGAAAACAAAGACAAAAGACATACAGCATGGTGTACATTTGAGTGTACAAACTGGAAGGATGAAAGTGAATCTTGGTTAATCGATTCAGGTGCATCCAGTCATATGACGTATCATCGTGAATGGTTCCAAACTTTTGAAAAATACCATGAAAAACATGCTGTAAAAATAGCAAATGATTGTTACTTAGAAATTCTTGGTGTTGGAACAATACCAATTGAGACAAGAGTCAATAATCAATGGAAACCGGTTCGTCTAGAAAAAGTCTTGTACGTTCCAAAGCTACGTCACAACCTATTATCCACAGCTGTACTGACAGACAAAGGTTTAAGTATTATAATTAAAAAGGATGGTTGTAAAATCATTGATAAATCAAATAAAACTGTTGCAGTAGGAAAGCGCTATGAGATGAATCAAATAAAAATGGATCTTCGTCTACGTAAAAATTACTATGCAAATGTAGCAAGTGCTTCTCTTAAACAGTGGCATTGTCGTTTAGGACATGTAAACGCAAACTCTATAGTAAAAATGTATAAAGATAATTTAGCTCATGGTATCCATTTATCAAACAATGAGAATTTTTTTTGCGACGACTGTCAAGTCGGAAAAATGACAAGATCAACACACAAACAAACAGTGAAAAGACCTTCAAAGAAAGGAGAATATATGCATGCAGATCTTTGTGGTCCTATGGATGAAATAGGAATAGGAGGCATAAAATATTTCTTGTTAATAAAAGACGAGGCAACAAACTTTCGCTTCACATATCTACTAAAATCAAAAGATGAAGTTTATGAGTGCCTGAAATCTTTTATACCTATGGTAAGAAACATGAACAATAATTGCGTTAAACACATTCGATTTGATAATGGAACAGAGTTCTGCAATCAAAATGTTAAAAATTTAATGAAAGACAATGGCATTCAAATAGAATACATATCACCATACACTCCAGAGCAGAATGGTAGAATTGAACGAGATAACAGAACAGTTCAAGAAAGCGCAAGAACAATGCTAATAGCCAGTGGTCTATCAAAACATCTATGGCCAGAAGCAGTACGAACAGCAACATACCTACTGAATCGAACAACAAACAGTAATTGTATCAAAAGCACACCGTATGAAAAATGGTTTGGTAATAAACCATATCTTGGTCATGTAAAAATTTTTGGTACAGAATGTTTCACAAAAATTCCTAAAGTCAACAGAAGAAAATGGGATCCAAAAGCAAAGAAAGCATATTTAGTTGGTTTTGAACCCACTACAAAGAACTTTAGACTATTTGACCCATGCACAAATAAGGTGTTTTTAAGCTGTGATGTTTGTTTTCGCGAAGCAAATCCACAAACGTATGTGATACGAGATAACAGCAAGAACGAAGCATCTGTTAGCAACACTGATACAAGCGACAAAGAGGAATTGGAACATGGAGATAATACAGTTTCATTGCATTCACAAGATTGTGTGAATGAATTTCATAACAATAATGAAAATAAATGCGACAATCAACGATACAATCTTCGAAAGAAAATCAAAGCGCCTGATCGTCTAATTGAAATAGGCTATTCAGCAGTTGTAGCAGAACCTAAAACGTATAATGAAGCAATAATGTCAGCAGAAAGGTCGCAGTGGAAGAATGCCATGGATGAAGAATATAATTCCTTAATTAAAAATAATACATGGAGCTTAATAAGGGCACCTGAGAAACAAAAAGTAATAGATAATAAATGGGTGTTTAAAATAAAAGAAAACACTGAAGGCCAGACATTAGTTATGCTGTAGGTATTGTCAGTAGATATTTGGAGCAACCGACTACAGCACATGTAAATGCAGTTAAACGGATTTTAAAGTACCTCAAAGGAACAATCAAAATGGGCATCCTTTATGAAAGTTCTGCAAAATTAAGTTTAGTAGGCTACAGTGACTCTGACTTTGCTGGAGATACTGAAACAAGGAAATCAACTACAGGATATGTTTTTAACATTGGTTCCGGTGCAATCAGTTGGGCTTCAATAAAACAAAAGTCAACTTCAACTTCGACGACCGAGTCGGAATATATTGCAGCAAGTCAAGCAGTAAAGGAACTCATTTGGCTAAAAGGTTTAATAATTGAACTAACGGGAGCCAACTTGGAAGCCAAGTTGTATGTGGACAACCAAAGTGCTATACGGCTCATTAAAAATCCAGTATTCCACAGAAGAACAAAGCATATTGATGTACAATATCATTTCATAAGGGAGAAATTCGAGAAGAAGGTATTTGATCTAGAATACATCAGTTCAAAGGAGCAGATAGCAGACATTCTTACAAAACCTTTAAGTAGGACATGTCATGAATACCTATGTGGCTTGATGAAATTATTCTTGAAGAAAAAGGAAAATTGCCTTTCCAGTAACAATGAGTGGAAGTGTTAAAATACATTGTGACATGGAAACGCTACCTTAACATATTGATATGCTATTTTTGACAGATCTATCTTTCTAGGTTAAGTTCTATCTTTTGTAATAGTAAAAGCCTTGTTGTGTTGTATCACGTTTTTTTCTTAATCAATATAATGTAATTAAATCGATCGGTCTTTTTATACTTCCATTAATTAATTTAAAAGAAACGCTTTTATATTTGAATATGCTTCATTAATCAAAATTCCTTTTATTTGAAGCTTTCGGTTTAATTCGTTCATTAAAGAAGTCATGTCTATTAAGAATGCTAGATCAAAAAACCATTTTGGATCCGATAATTCTAATACTTCTCTTTTGCTTTCAACCATAAATATACGTATAGCTTCTTTCAACTGAAAAAATCTTTTAAGTGCATTTCCTGCACTAAGCCACCTTACTTCGCAATAGTAAACCACGTCGCTGTACTCTTCTTCTATTTCCTACAAAAATTGTTGAAATTTACGATGATTCAAACCACATCGTTTTATAAAATTTATAACAGACATGATCACATCCATAACAGAACCAGTCACAAAGTTATTTAGTAAAAATATTTAGCAAATAGGAAAATATTAATTATTAATGGCAGAATGGTAGTAAAAAAACTTAATTTATATCGAAAATATCATTCGGATTGAAGTTTTAGTGTTGCTAAATGTTGACTCATTGAATCAATTTCAGATCTGTAATGGAAAAATTAAGAAAAAAAAATATTATTAGTTAAATATTAGGAAATTTTTTAATTTAATTTCGTTTCGTCTCAAGCAATTATTTTATTTCTTTTTATTTTAACTACCTAAAATTTAACACAAAGTGAGATTTACACTGTGAGTTTACCCGGCAATGAGAAATTTTTTAGGAGGAAATTGCAAAAATTCTATTTATGGACCAAACCTTGTTATGTTATGAACCATGCAGCACTAATTAAATCACAAAAAGTGAAGTTAAAGCTTTGCACGCCATTTATTTAAAATAAAAAATACCTTGTATGACATTAAATAAGTTTTGTCGAACTCCACACTTGCAAATTAAAATTGGACACACTCAAATTTTGTAATATTCTATCATGCGAAAGAAAATCTTAGATCAATTGAATTGTGATACGTTGTCTTTCTATTATTTCTTTTTCACCACATCTTTTTTCCATGATATCTTTCTTAAAAGCATCTGTAACACAATTTAATAGTCGTATTGATGATTTTTTTAAGGTAGTGAATAAATACAATTCCGTTAACATTCCAAAATACACAGAACCTATTAATGAAATTCATTTGGATAATAATTTGGATACCATTGTTTTGGAAATAACCAAAATGGCATCACTAAAATTACTGCGTCAATATTGAACGTCGGAATTTATGTTCGAGATTACAGTTGACTGTAAGCAAGAGATTAATGCTGCCTCAGTTGTGGTAGCTTCAGCCAGGATCTAAAGCGTTGCTCCTCTTCATTTTAGAGAATGAATCTCTTAAGCAATTATTTATTTTCAAATAGTTTAATAATAAATTATTATTTGTCTAATTTTGCTTAGTTGAAGCTATAGCTTAGTATGTTTAATTAATTCCGGTTAATCATTCAAGAATCGTTCATCTGTAAATAGCTAGAAGAGAACATTTAGCCATCTATTATGATTTTGAAGGCAGCTGGAACCTCGAACGTCGAGGGGTTTCATAGAAATTTTACATGTTTCGTTTTCGTTACTTTCGGGACAAATACATTGAGAAATTTCAAAAAATCGGCTTTTTTTTCACTTTCCATAATTTTATTATCTAAAACACGTTGTCTTTAATTTTTATCAAAATAATTTCTAAAGATAAGCCGCTTAAATCGAAAACGTGCCAAACGACTTTGTACCTTACCCAAAAATTTAAGCCTATTTTTCCCGAAATGAAATTTTTAAAGACGATCAACACTGTAGCTCCGGAACGGTCTAACCAATCATCAATAAATTTAATTTAGTTATTGATAACATAAATGTGGTGTACTTGAGCGAACAATATTTAAACGTTGCTAAAGCACGTTTAAAAATACAAACTCCGTGCAGGCATTATGCATGCTTAAAGTTATTATTAAAAATTAATTTTATTTTCACTTATCATATAATAACCATAACATAACGGAAATTTACCAAAAATGGATTTTTAAATTCAATAAAAGTGAACCTATTTATAATAAATTGAACTAAAAAAATTGCATTAAATCACGTTCCCCTTTACATAAGCAAAAAAACAAAAACATTATTATGTATTATAATTTATATTACTAAACTAAAAAATACCTTAATTTTATTGGTAAACATGAAAAATCCAATCCGTTTTCTACAATTGCCATAGTTGCTAATGTTTTGAGCGAAGGATTAAAATCCAAGACATAGATCTCACTTCGAGGACTTACGCTAAAAACAAACATAATTATTGAAGTAATTAATCCTTAAATAACAAGAAAATTAAAGATATTAATAAATCCAAAACGTTTTACTGACAAACATTATTTGGAGGTTTCACCTTGACATTTTGATAGAGTGATGAGAAGCAAAAAGTAAAGCAATGAATATTTATACACATTGTGTGATAATTTTGGATTAATTATTTTTAATTTAAAGATGGAAGTTAATTTTCGTCATATAACTCCTCTTCATATAATTAAATATAAAATTATATGTATAACAACTTATTTTGGACAATAATTGTTTCTAAGAACATAAAGAATTAATTTTTCAGTAGAAAACTTAAAATATCTGACGAATATTCCTCGAATAAGATGAATTAATTATTATTCAGGCTTATTGTTCAATTGTATCAAAATTGGTTATAACAACAATAATAACATGTCTAGAACCTTGAGGTATTTTTTGGGTGTTCATTTTCTTTAAAAAAATTTACTTTCCACTTTCTTCATATAACTCCATAGATTTTAATAAAAATTTTATATATTTTATCCAAAGTAGTATAAATTATTTTGATTTTGACCTAATTTAAGTTAAAGAGTAGCAGCCGAGACCTAAGTAGTAAGTACATAATTAGTATTTCTAAAAAATAATTTTTTTTTTTTTTCTTTTGAGATGGTGCGGCAAGATTTTGGCCCCAAGAATTGTAGAGCTTATTATTCGTCCTGAGTTAAGAAAAAAAATTAACTTGCTTAAAATTAGTTTGATTTACGTTACGAAGTACTATTAGATACGAATGTATAGCCATCAATCTCTTTTCAAGTTAATTAAATTTGTTTAAAGTGACTCATGAAATTCAAATAGCAGCGAAGAAAAATGTCAAATTTTAACATATTTGCCATATATTATATGTGAAAATCCGACTTTCTCATTCTCACGCTAACTTCTCACCAAGTCAGAATCCCAGGCTTGGAAAGCAAATTGGAAAGCGATTTCAGTGTTCAGTGTCGTTTTAATTATGAATTATGGTTAAATTTTTATAATCAATTATGAATTATACACTTTTGACACTAGGCACAATTTTAAAATATTACAAATAACTAAAACATGTGAAAACCTGCATGTACACAAAATTTTGATGTTGTCTCATGAGGTACCGTCAAATATAGCTGATTGACTCTAATAATTACATTATAGCGGGCTCACACAGGCCAACTCACAGCAGAAAACTCACAGCGAAACCGGTTTTTTTCATACAAAACTCACGGAATCCCTGTGAGTTTCTGCCGTGAGTTAGCCTGTGTGAACCCGCTATTACAAGTCTTTTCAAAAAATACAATTTGTCACCACCCTTAAGAATCAGTTATTGCCAAAAAAAAGGATTTATATATAATTTTATATTTAATTATTATTATAATAATTAAATAAATATATTCTTCTTTGCAAAATAACGGTTTATGCTGTATTATGAATTTCTTTTAAATAAATTTATTATTTTTATTAAAATTTAATGAAAAACTATAATTTCAAACCTCACAATATCTACTTTTATTTAATGTTTATTACAATCAAAAAATATAAAGTTGGCACTACTTATTTCATTTGCTGTCATGTCCGCTTATCACATGTTCCTTAAACCGCTAAGCATTTCGAGAGCGCGTAATATAAAATCGAAGATTCTGTTATATTAAATGCTTTTTCATTAGAAGTAAGTTTAGTTTTCATTAGATTTTTGTGTAGTTTTTTAAATATAAATTTCAAAGCTCGGATAATTTATGAAAGGGAAAATAGTGCTGAATGATTTAATTTTATAATTGAAAAGAACTAAATTCCATCTTTTTTTATTAAATCACAAATAAACTAAGGTATATATAATAACCTTGAAATTATTTTTTATTTATTATTTAAAAGTTATTTAAAAGTCTTAAGTAATTATAATTATTATTATCTTTTAGTTCCTTCAAATTTTTGCAAGCCATTTTGGCAGAAATTTAAATTAAATCTTCAAATGAAAAATAATTAATGCAATATAATTTTATAGGAATAAAAAAAATTGAATTTATTATTTAATAATAATGTATTGGACAAAGTATAAAAGATGTGACTCAGATATATGTATTTACGGATCTACTGTTACTGTTGCGGTTGATGATTTTCGTAAACCAATTAATATTCATGTATTAAATACAAATACATTAGAATGCGAACCCAACGAAAACTACGGAAGAAGACTTGAAAATAGAGTTTCAAATGGCCGCTATCCTCCAAGAAGGAATAACCGAAGTCGTAGGGGTCGCGACCCCAACGAAAACTACGGAAGAAGACTTGGAAATAGAGTTTCAAATGGCCGCTATCCTCCAAGAAGGAATAACCGAAGTCGTAGGGGTCGCGACCCCAACGAAAAATACGGAAGAAGACTTGAAAATAGAGTTTCAAATGGCCGCTATCCTCCAAGAAGGCATAACCGAAGTCGTAGGGGTCGCGACCCCAACGAAAACTACGGAGGAAGACTTGGAAATAGAGTTTCAAATGGCAGCTACCCTCCAAGAAGGCATAACCGAAGTCGTAGGGGTCGCGACCCCAACGAAAACTACGGAGGAAGACTTGAAAATAGAGTTTCAAATGGCCGCTATCCTCCAAGAAGGAATAACCGAAATTTACTACGCAAGGTATAATTGTATTTCCTAACGTTATATAATTTTTAACCTTAACGTTTTTTATTATAGAAGGAGTGAGGAAGTAAACTTAATTAGTTCTTAAATATGGCATTTTGGCTGCCAACTGTACAAGAAACTTTATAAACTTTTTTGCTATGTATATTTTTATTTTAGAATAAAATGGGATAAAAGTAAATACAATTTTACTCTCTTTATTTAATTTGGTTTTTAATTGAAAAAAGCTTAATAGTAATCAGCAATTTAAATAGTTTTTGATGTAATAAACTATTTATATAATTTTTTCAACATTTAATTGTTCTTGTTTATCATATAGCACCCGGGTTTCGTGTAAAAGGTTCGAAACATTAGTATCTAACTTGGCACTTATGGGAATAACAAGTACATCAATTTTTTTTTTTTAATTTTTTTATATTTTCTTGAGCTTCTGGTAAATCAATTTTATTTGCTACAATTACCTTTTGTCGATTTAATAAACTTGGACTGAACTGTTCAATAACATATAACAAAGATTCGTAATGTTTCCATGTTTCATCATTTGATAAATCTATTACAAACATTAAAATTGAACATCTTTCTGCATGTTTAAGAAATTGAATTCCTAATCTAGATCGTTCTAGATTTTATTATTTTTTTTTCAGTATTCTTATTGTTTTTTATGTTGCTAACAATAATTTTAAGTCTAGAGATATTTTTGAAAGAGTCTGTGACTCGTGATTTTGTCTTATATTTAAAGAATATCCTACCTTAAACTAATCTTGGCCCAGTGATTAAAATAATTTTTGAGCGCAAATTGAATTATGTAAGCTTCGATTAAGTCCTGTATACAATTTTAATAAAAAAAAGGGAGTTTTATATCTTAAATTTAGTTATCATCATTTTTGCTACTATTTTTGTTACTATTCTAATCTTGGAAAATAAATTAACACAGCTGATCTCAATTAAATAAATTTTTATTAATAATTAAGGAATGCTTATATAAATAAAATATTTAGAAAACAAAACAAAACTTAAATTCAATGCTCAAATTAAAAATAAAATTACAGCACTCCTTTGTATTACATTAAAAATCTGTGAACTTCAAAACCAGTCACAAAGTTATTTAGTAAAAATATTTAGCAAATAGGAAAATATTAATTATTAATGGCAAAATGATAGTAAAAAAACTTAATTTATATCGAAAATATCATTCGGATTGAACTTTTAGTGTTGCTAAATGTTGACTCATTGAATCAATTTCAGATCTGTAATGGAAAAATTAAAAAAATATTATTAGTCAAATATTAGGAAATTTTTTAATTTAATTTCGTTTGGTCTCAAGCAATTATTTTATTTGTTTTTATTTTAACTACCTAAAGAGTGAGATTTACACTGTGAGTTTACCCGGCAATGAGAAATTTTTTAGGAGGAAACTGCAAAAATTCTATTTATGGACCAAACCTTGTTATGTTATGAACCATGCAGCACTAATTAAATCACAAAAAGTGAAGTTAAAGCTTTGCACGCCATTTATTTAAAATAAAAAATACCTTGTATGACATTAAATAAGTTTTGTCGAACTCCACACTTGCAAATTAAAATTGGACACACTCAAATTTTGTAATATTCTATCATGCGAAAGAAAATCTTAGATCAATTGAATTGTGATACGTTGTCTTTCTATTATTTCTTTTTCACCACATCTTTTTTCCATGATATCTTTCTTAAAAGCATCTGTAACACAATTTAATAGTCGTATTGATGATTTTTTTAAGGTAGTGAATAAATACAATTCCGTTAACATTCCAAAATACACAGAACCTATTAATGAAATTCATTTGGATAATAATTTGGATACCATTGTTTTGGAAATAACCAAAATGGCATCACTAAAATTACTGCGTCAATATTGAACGTCGGAGTTTATGTTCGAGATTACAGTTGCCTGTAAGCAAGAGATTAATGCTGCCTCAGTTGTGGCAGCTTCAGCCAGGATCTAAAGCGTTGCTCCTCTTCATTTTAGAGAATGAATCTCTTAAGCAATTATTTATTTTCAAATAGTTTAATAATAAATTATTATTTGTCTAATTTTGCTTAGTTGAAGCTATAGCTTAATATGTTTAATTAATTCCGGTTAATCATTCAAGAATCGTTCATCTGTAAATAGCTAGAAGAGAACATTTAGCCATCTATTATGATTTTGAAGGCAGCTGGAACCTCGAACGTCGAGGGGTTTCATAGAAATTTTACATGTTTCGTTTTCGTTACTTTCGGGACAAATACATTGAGAAATTTCAAAAAATCGGCTTTTTTTTTTCACTTTCCATAATTTTATTATCTAAAACACGTTGTCTTAAATTTTTATCAAAATAATTTCTAAAGATAAGCGGCTTAAATCGAAAACGTGCCAAGCGACTTTGTACCTTACCCAAAAATTTAAGCCTATTTTTCCCGAAATGAAATTTTTAAAGACGATCAACACTGTAGCTCCGGAACGGTCTAACCGATAAATTTAATTTAGTTATTGATAACATAAATGTGGTGTACTTGAGCGAACAATATTTAAACGTTGCTAAAGCACGTTTAAAAATACAAACTCCGTGCAGGCATTATGCATGCTTAAAGTTATTATTAAAAATTAATTTTATTTTCACTTATCATATAATAACCATAACATAACGGAAATTTACCAAAAATGGATTTTTCAATTCAATAAAAGTGAACCTATTTATAATAAATTGAACTAAAAAAATTGCATTAAATCACGTTCCCCTTTACATAAACAAAAAAACAAAAACATTATTATTATAATTTATATTACTAAACTAAAAAATACCTTAATTTTATTGGTAAACATGAAAAATCCAATCCGTTTTCTACAATTGCCATAGTTGCTAATGTTTTGAGCGAAGGATTAAAATCCAAGACATAGATCTCACTTCGAGGACTTACGCTAAAAACAAACATAATTATTGAAGTAATTAATCTTTAAATAACAAGAAAATTAAAGATATTAATAAATCCAAAACGTTTTACTGACAAACATTATTTGGAGGTTTTACCTTGACATTTTGAGAGAGTGGTGAGAAGCAAAAAGTAAAGCAATGAATATTTTTACACATTTTGTGATAATTTTTCTTATAAATACAACTATAAATATTGGACTAAAATGTTCTATCTAAAAAAATATAGTTGAGGCTAACTAAGAGAAGAAAATCATCCGTAAATTTTATGCCTGTTCACTTTGCAATTTCAAACTATTAAAAAAAAACAGACTAAGATTTTTCAATACAATTATCCAAAAATTTAAAGTAGTGGCATTACATTGAGCTTTTACATAAAATATCTGGTAAAATTAAATTATATCTATATATTTCGAAAATTTAATGTTATATAACCCTAAAATTAGTTTTATTTACCTATTTCCACAAAGAAAAAACATTTTATCACCAATAACATTACATGATTGCTCTTCTCTTGCTATTGGTGATTTTCCACGTGGCTTTATCAAATTCCAATTATTCTGTTTTGTATCAAAATAATATATTTCATTGCGATCAGTACAACCTCCCAAAACATATATTATGTTATTATGTACAACTAAAAAAACAATAAGAGAAAATTTTCATAATACTATTTAACATTTAAAAAATTTAAAAAACATACATAGAGAACGATGATTGTCACCAGCGGGTATATTACCAGTTGCTTCTGGACGATGCCATTGATTTGATTCTAAATCTAGATACACTGTATCAAACAAAAATGTTTCTTCAACCTCATGTTCATTCTTCTTTTCATATCCTCCAAATATATACATACGATTATTAACAATAGTTGCATCATGATAGTGTGTAGGTAATGGTATTTCACCAGTAGTTATTATATTACTCCAATTCATTGTTTTCAAATCAAGACAATGTACATCACAAAACTTTTGTTTCGTATCCACATTAAAACCACCAAAAATGTACATTAGATGATCTGAAATACATGCTAAATGACCAGTGCGAATACTCGGTTTGATTCCAGTTACTTTTGGTCTTGACCATTTTAATGTTTTTGTATCAAAACAAAATAAAATATTAGTTGCTTGTTCGTCTCCATTTATTCCACCCCATAAATAGATTTTTTTATCATAAGCAACAACTTTATGACCCATTCTGTTGACTGGCACATTTAGTGGTTCTAATTCTTCATCATCTGTATCCGTACCATCATCTAATACTGACCATGTTAATGTATGTGTATTTAATACATAAACTTTAATTAAATAACAATTTAAAAAATGACCCCCAATTGCATATATTAAATCATCAACAACAACAGTTGGTTTAATCCAATAAGGTTCTGAGTTATCAGTTTCTTTATACGTTGCCCAGTACATTTTTGATTAAATAATAAATTCAATTTTTTTTATTCATAAATTTATATTGCATTAATGGAAGTCAATTTTTGCCAAAATGGGTTGCAAATTTCATTTAAAGGAGCTAAAAGATAATAATAATTATAATTATTTAACACATTTTTCTTTTCATTAATTTTTAAGATAGTAAATAAAGTAATTTCAAGGTTATTATATATACATACCTTAATTTATTTGTGATTTAATAAAAAAAGATGGAATTTAGTTCTTTTCAATTATAAAATTAAATCATTCAGCAATATTTTCCCTCTCACAAATTATCCGAGCTTTGAAATTTATACTTAAAAAACTGCACAAAAATCTAATGAAAACTTACCTTACTTCTAATGAAAAAGCATTTAATATAACAGAATCTTCGATTTTATATTGCGCGCTCACGAAATGCTTAGCGGTTTAAAGAACACGTGATAAGCAGCAATGGCAGCAAATGAAATAAGTAGTGCCAACTTTATATTTTTTGATTGTAATAAACATATAATAAAAGAAGATATTGTGAGGTTTGCAATTATAGTTTTCCATGAAACTTTAATAAAAATAATAAATTTTATTAAAAGAAATTAATAAAACAGCAGAAACAGTTATTTTGCAAAGAAGAATATATTTATTTGATTATTATATTAATAATTAAATATAAAATTAGCTACAACTTTTCCTGGACAACAATTATTTCTAGGAATATAAAGAAGGCATTTTCAGTAGAAAACTTAAAATATCTGAGGAATATTCTAAATTTTTTGGTCTGTCAAACAATAACGCTATTTAAGGGAACATTTTTGTGTATCCAAAAACGAGAATATGCAGATTACGCTGTCCAATGGACTCAAATTTTTCAATTGTATCAAAATTGGTTATAATAACAACAACAACATGTCTATTACTTTATGGTATTTTTAGACGTTAATTTTCTTTAAAATAATTTACTTTCCACTTTCTTCATATAATTAAATATAAAATTATATGTATAAAAACTTATTTTGGACAATAATTGTTTCTAAGAACATAAAGAATTAATTTTTCAGTAGAAAACTTAAAATATCTGACGAATATTCCTCGAATAAGATGAATTAATTATTATTCAGGCTTATTGTTCAATTGTATCAAAATTGGTTATAACAACAATAATAACATGTCTAGAACCTTGAGGTATTTTTTGGGTGTTCATTTTCTTTAAAAAAATTTACTTTCCACTTTCTTCATATAACTCCATAGATTTCAATAAAAATTGTATATATTTTATCCAAAGTAGTATAAATTATTTTGATTTTGAAGTAATTTAAGTTAAGGAGTAGCAGCCGAGACCTAAGTAGTAAGTACATAATTAGTATTTCTAAAAAATAAATTATTTATTTTTTTTTTTCTTTTGAGATGGTGCCGCAAGATTTTGGCCCCAAGAATTTTAGAGTTTATTATTCGTAATGAGTTAAGAAAAAAACTTAACTTGCTTAAAATTAGTTTGATTTACGTTACGAAGTACTATTATATAAGAATGTATCGCCATCAATCTCTTTTCAAGTTAATTAAATTTGTTTAAAGTTCCTAAAACAAAATTTGAAAATATATAGAAAAACTTTCACATGACTCATGAAATTCAAATAGCAGTGAAGAAAAATTCCCATAAGATTATTTGAGCACAGATATAAGAAAATCTAGCTTTTCTCGGTTTCTTGTAGGTCTTTCCTTTACTGATTGTCACAAAAAACATATTTTATACAGCACTTTGTCATTTTATGGCCTAATTTTACCAATATCAGTTTTAATTTTATTTGAATTTAAATTTAAGTTTATATGAATTTATTGGAATTGATTCTAATTTGAACTTATTTCAGTTTCAGTTTCAATTTTTCTTAGCGATTAGAAAAGATTATTGAACCCCTTTCATCTGTGTTTCGTCCAATTGTTTCTTATCCTTCTTTACCATAAAATGATGTCAAAGAAAACGATGATAATATTAATCATCAAATCATCATCAAACTAATGATGATTAAAAATCAAATCAATTAAAAACGACGAGCAAATGCTAAGCAAAAAGTTGAAAAAAAGTTAAAAAAGAAAGAGATAAATAGAAGAATAGAAAGTGACAATAGGCACGAAATACTTTTATTGTTTAGAAAAATAAGGGTTAAGTATTCTATAAAGATAAAGTCATATTACAAAAAGCAGATTACATTTTTGTAGATTTACGAATATTATGTTTTGATTACTATTTAATTTTTTCTTTCAAAAAATTATATTTTACCAAGTAATAAGTTAATTTTCCGTACTCCAAAGTCAGAAATGAGTTAAACTAATTACTTAGCCTCTAACCTTTGTATTTACATAGAAAAAGAAAATTGAACACATATAGTCTGAAGCAAAGTTAATGAATGAACACTCAATGATTTATTTTGAAATAAAAATATTGAATAAATTTTTATTGCCTTAAAATTTTTTAAAAAACCTTCAAGGTTTTTTAAATACTAATAACAATCGACAAGAATTTTGCTTCGTTTTTTTATGTTTTTTCTATAATTAATTAAAAAAGTCCTATTAATAATGTGCGGAATAACTTCAACAATTTATTTTTCTTATAAGTTAATCTAGTTTTGTAACAAAAAAACAAAGAAAAAAATTAAATAATTTATCAAATTGTTTTACTTTTTAATTGTGTACTAGATTATAAGTGCATTTACTAATTTCAATTGAAATTAATATAATATGCTTTATACATAATTATTAACATAATCAATTCAATAAATATATATATATATTTTTTAAAAATAAGTTCACTTGTTTAATCTCTCGATTCATTTAAAAATATACGTCTATATTATATATAACTATAATTTATTTTGATCAACTAAATAATATTTCCTTACATTTGTTTTTTTTTAGTTATTAGCTCCATAGCTGCCACTAAAATTTTATTTGTTCTTTATTTTTTTTTTTTTGCTATACTTAAAAATATGTTTTGTGTTTTTTTATTCTCAATACGTTTAAGGAAAATATAATTGATTTTTTCTAAGTATAATTTTTACAAATATCTTCAAAAGAAAAACTTTTAGTTATGGATTTGATTTGATTTAAATTTTAATAACTAGCTTCGTGTCCTGCGAGTATATACAAATCATGGCCTTCATCGCTTCCTAACGAACCAGTACGAAGTAACTGACTTTCAAGTGCAACAACTCTAAAATTGAATCAATAAAAAAAGAGTTAATTAATTTATCATTGATTTTGACTAAATAAATTAACTTAAATTTAGTTTTAAATAATTTTTCAATATATTTGTCTAATCAACAATGGTATACGTAAATCCACTGACGTTCTGATAATTATCGTTATATTTTCAAATAAATATAATAATTAAAAAACTATCATTGACTTTGTGGTCAATCAAAGGGATTGTATATAAATGCACCAACATAATTTAAAAAATACACATATACATAGGGTAAAAATTATATTTCAAGTGTAAGTGTCAAGAAAAATAACAGGATGAAAAGATTTTCTCCACTATTAACTCTAAAACTTATAAACCATATACGAGTACACTATCCTCATTCATAAATGAAGAGCTGAATTTGCAAACTTCTTTACGTATTAGCATTTAAGCCTTTTAAGCGGACTATTCACTATAATTTCCATCAAATTACATCAAATGGCTCTCTCGTTCCATATAAAGTATATGGAAGTGACGATTTGTGAGTAAATTTTCTAATATGTTTACTTGGAAAAAATAGTGAATAGTCACCTTTAAGCATTAGAATCTGAACAAATCCTTTTCAAAAAGGAAAATATGAGACAATTTTAACGGGTGTAAATTAAATAGGTCAATTGTTTGAAAATGAGTGTAAAAAAAAGGTTTTAAAGTTGTTTGCGAAAACCTAAATATAATAAGTCGGGGATGTATGTGTAATACTTGCCATAATTGTTTTATAAATTAAAAACAAAACGTTTAGAAATTGTTGTTCAGCTTTAACTGTATTTAGTTTACAAATTTCAACATGTTCTTAGAATCTAATATCCATTATTACAATACACAGAAATAAATTTAGTATAGAGAAATGTGTAATACACGTGTTTTAAGCATGTTGCAATAGTGTCCTAAAATATAGACTTTGAAAGTCTGCATAAGGGAAATTTTGCCATTTATTGTAAACAGTCCAACATTAAAAATTCCCCTATTTATTGTGTTAAAAAGTGAATTTTTTGTAAGTATATTCATTTGTAAGATAATATTAAGAAGTTAGTTTAATACTGATTTTGCGAGTAAGCACATTGAAATTATTTTGTGTATTTTCACAGATTCAATGATTCAATGTTTACTTATATAACATTTTTTTTGACATTTCCATTAAATTAGCCTAAATTTACCTAAATTTCTCTAATACAGACAATTGTCAATTGAGAAACAATTTTTTTTTACGAGAGGTTAATACACTGTACAAGCATCTATGGAGAATGGGTATAACCTACATATATGATTTTCCTATTCCTATTGAAATTCCTCCTTTAATATAGCAATACTTATACATATATATATATATATATCACTTTATTATTATAGCAATAAAAAGAATCAGATAGTTATTTAGTTTTATTTCTGTCCCAACATGAGGAAAAGACAGAACACGACAAATAATTCTACAGACATTCAGCATTTAAAACATTTTTTTATTATTTTTGAAAAGGCAAGATTACATCGCACACATATAAAAGTTGTATGCCATATATTCTAATGAAGCTTTGACAAAAAACCTGTGTTAATTTTTGTACTACTGAGTTTTGGCTACAATCTATACATCAAGGTAAAATTTTGATCTATATCAAGACCCTTTATCAGCTCATATGATTAATACATTGAAGTCCAAATACACAAATCAATGATTTGAATATTGTAGAGAACCTCCATATATTAAAAATTAAAAACCCAACTACGTTAGGAAAATCTATTCATAAATCTTTCAGCAGTTTAAATAAGTTCATTTCACCTATTAGAAACTGTAATTTGCTTCTAGAATATATTTTAGAATTTTAGTCGGAAAATATCGTGGGTGATAAAAAATGAACCAACGGAGATTTAAGATACATACGAAAATATATAATGCTATTTAGTTAAAAGTTAAGAATTTTAGAATAAGAACTTTTTCTTGTTTTTGTTAAATATTAAAAAACGTTCTTTTAATTCGTTTCCAGTGTTCTGAATTACCAAACACCAGCGATATCATCTAAAACTTTTGATAGCTAAAAACGCTATCAATTTCATTATAAATTACTTTATCAAAAATAATACCAACACATTTTTAGGTGCATATTTGTAAGTAGACGTTACGATTTCTTGATGACATTATTTGGTCCTAAGTATCTCACTATTTCAATATATATTTATAATATATAAATAGGTTTAAGACAAAAGTATTTAGTTTCTTTAATTTTTTGTTAAAAACAAAACCTAAGTTAATTTAATTGATAAATTTTTCAATTATTATTAATATTTATTAAACAAAACTATATGGCTTACTTGTCGCTACCCAGAAGTTTATATGTTCGACTCATATCTTTAATTTCCTGTGTTATTTCACCATTCTTAAGTGACTTGCCCTGCACGCCATGTTTATGGAATGCTAAAATACTATCAGGTAAACAAACTGCAATTATAAAATTAATTAAATAATATATTAAAAAAAAAAAAACTTTTAAAATATCAAATTTACCAATACTGTCAATATTAAAATCAAAATTTAGTTGAGATATCATTTTCTTATGTTGTTTTGGATTTCCTTGAAGTGTAACTATTTGTATTAAATTACCATAACATACAAGTATGGCATCTTTTTCAATTTGATGAACTTTAATAACTCTAATAAAATCTCGTCTTGGAATCATTGTAGCCGTTCCATCAAATTCTAATTCATCAGAATGGAACCAGCTTGCACCTATTAACAAAAAAATTTTTTTTTGGTTTTTGATTGTATATTATTACTAACGATTAAATAAACTCTGTATAACAACAACAAAAAAATTTTTAATTTATTTTAAATTGCTTACCACTATTCATATTTATAAGCTCTAATTTTAAACTTCCATTAATTAATTTTCTAACTCCTGTACAAACAATTGGATATTCTAATTCAGGTGTGATTATCATTTCAAAAACTGGTGATTGTCCAAGATGTTGATTTGGGCTCATAATAGCCACATTAGATGATGAAGCTGGCCATTCACATTGCTTTAAAAGCATAAATTTATTTAATGGATCATACCATTGCATTAAAAAAATTCCATTTGGTAATGCACCACATAAATATTTATAACCATTATAAGGATTTCTTGTTACACAACATTGGGTACATCCTTTTGTATCTGGAACTTTTGTTGTTAGAGCAAATTTTCTTGGTACTAATCTTTCTGGTATTTTATTCATATGAAGTGAAAATCTATGAGTTTGTTTTGAGTGTAGAGCTAATAGATCGTGACGATAGAGTTGACATGATTTACCTAAATATTATAAAGATAATTAAAGAAAATTTTGAAATTCAAAACTTTTTTAAAATATAATTTTATGTGAATGATTTAAATATATGTTTCTCAACATTTGCCAAATAACGATATGAATATTTTAAAGTTTACTTAATAATTTGGAAGAAGAACTAGCAAAAATGCGAGATTCTAGAAGAAAATTTTGGACCATAGAAAAATCAAACAAGTTTTCTGAAGGAGAGTGAAATAAAAATGAAAAAGTTCGGTGAGTAAGTTTTAGGATTACTATAAAAAGACAGCAAGTATTGTGAATTTACAGATTGTCCAACAAATTAACATTAAAAATTTTCCTATTTATTGTGTCATTAAATATGTTTTTTATTTATTATCTAAATTATTATTTGTTTGAACATTTTTAAAATTGTACGGGAGGCTAATACACTGTATAACGAAAGGAATTAGGCTCAAAAGAAGATGTCATCACCGAAACTGAGGGCTATTTTAAGATTAAAAACTAATTCTTTTACACTACCTGTATAAAAAATTTAAAAAAACAATAAAATTAATGGATCAAACTTAAATAAAGGTTAATTCGTTAAAAATAAAATTTATATTTTCATGCATGTAAGGAAATTATTCTCAAATTATTAAAAAATAAATTATTGCTCATATGTATTATGAAAAATTACTGAATCTTGATTTTAAAAATATTATTTTCTGTTAAGTGCTGTTCACAGGTTAAAACCTGATTTTTTAATTTTTTGAAATGTGATGTTTTGTGTACGAGTTTTTGTTTTGTTTTTTACTAAATTTTGTATAAGTCATAAATTTCTTAATTTGATTTATCTTAAAAATTATCAAAATATTTTCGAGCAAATTGTTTACAATCCAACTTAATTATTTCTGAGCTTTTATTAATTTGATTATGCCTGAAATTAATAATTTTTAAAGTTTTAGCTCTTATGGCAATAATTTAGATTCACATGAAATCTGGTTTAAAGCTCTTTTAGTTTTTAGATAATAAGAATTTTATTTTGTATGATGAAAGAACTTGCGAATTTGACAAACTGTTATGTCTGAAACTTTTTGAATTTATTTTCTCACGTGCATAAACAAATAAAATTTAGTTTAAATAAATATGTATTTTAATTAGAGAAGTCAGTCTTGCTATTTTCGTTGGTGATCAGAAGCCTCAAGGCTAATTTTTGAAGCCAACATAATTCGACAATAATTCTTTGTTAGTACATTATAGCCTCAACAGGCATTTTAACGTAAAACTACGGTTTTATAGATCATAAGTTTTATTTTTTTTGCTAAACTTTGGTATATTTGTCATTTTAGAATCTTACAAGGGCCTATATAAACTTTTTGCCATATAAAGTTTTGCCATATGAAGAATTTACCTTATCAGAGATACCGCATGTGCATCAATAACACTTTTTATTAAAGAAAAACATTACATGGGAGCCCTGTTTACCAGGGCAATAAAAATACTCAGAATTCTGATACCTATAAATGAGTCATTAAAATACAGCCCATGAATTGGATTCAAACCGTGCACATTGGAACAAAAAATTTTAAACATTCAATCGAATGTAAATCAATACTAAGTAAAATTTTCTATCAAAAATTACAAAAGCAAAACAAAAAAAAAAAAATAAAAACACAAGACATATTACCTGATAGACTCATTAAAACATCCTTTATAACATATAACCAAATAGTTCGTCTTGGAAATAATTGATCAATTACAGCATCATGAAGTTCATTCATATTTAAATTAAAAATTCCTTCTTCAGCACCAATTAAAAGATGTTGATCACGTGTCTCTGGATGTATCCATGATGCTG
The DNA here is from genome assembly GCA_947359355.1 of Acrocera orbiculus. Classification (NCBI taxonomy): domain Eukaryota; kingdom Metazoa; phylum Arthropoda; class Insecta; order Diptera; family Acroceridae; genus Acrocera; species Acrocera orbiculus. The sequence continues at coordinate 9,965,403 of OX375758.1, forward strand.
TACAATGAATTTTTAATGGACATCCATTAAATACTTTTGAAAAACAAGCACCCATATGAACCTTCGGGGTCGGCGGCAAACCATTTGAAATTGGTCTTGGTGGTGTATGTCGTCGACGATGTGAACGTTTCGGAGGCACTGGGGGTGTATTATTTAATAAATCTGGTTGACTATCTTTTTCTTAAAGGAAAAGAAAAAATATTATTTATATAATAAAAAACAAAAACAAAAGAAATAAATTTTTTATACCACTATCTTGTGTTCCACTATCACTGAGACTTCTTGTTCTTGAACTTTTACCCATTTCATTTAATAATCCCATTAGTTGATCCATTGAACTACGTCTACGAGGCGAGACATCCAAACAATTCTAAAACAAAAAAAAAAAAAAATTGAAATTTTCAATGAAATTATATTTCTTTAATAACTACTTTAATGTTTAATTATTCAAAAGTTGTTTTTTATTTTTGTTTTAATGAGATTTCATAAAAAATTCTTGTTCAAAACATTTTTCCTATTTACAAAACTATTTTTATTTCTCTTTAAGCTATCATATCCTCTATAAGGAGTTGCAAATATTTTCAAAAACTGATGCCATAAGCATTCTTATAATTTGTAGACCAACTTGTACCTCTTTTTCAAAGGGATTTTGTTTTTTATTGATTTTTGTTTTCTGTGTAAAATTTGCAAAAATTTATTTAATTTGTATTTATAACTTGTTTAACCCATTCCGCAACATTGATTTTATATGTATTTCTTTTTTTTTGTTTTACTTTAACACATTAGTAACCAGAAAGCGAAAAAAAGTGTAAAAGACGCCTGTTTAGAAAGACTATTATACAAATATAACCTATTTAATTGTTTCTTCTTTTGTTAATGAGATATTTTCTGCAACTGTGCTTTTTTTTTTTCTTAAACCGGATACGGACTCCTTTTATTATGTTTCTTGGTCTTCTCTTTTTAGTTTGGTCGTTATTAAAGCGACTTCAAGATACTTTTAGTTACATCAGACATTTTCACAACTTCAAGAATCTAGCGACTCTTCCCATCTCTATAAAATTTATCGATCCTTTCACTTAAATGGATGGCGTCAATAAGCTGAACGATCAAAAGGGTCTATAGTCGCTCCGTAGGGACAACTGCCTTACTTTCATTTAAGAAATAAAGATTCAAAAAGTCGATGTTGATTTTGTAGTGGAGCTGTTTAAGAAGTCATACTCATAATCTTTGCAAGATAAACGTCCAAAGGTTTTTTTCGCCTTTGCAAAAAAATAAAAAAATCTTCTATGCCACAATTACTAGTTTTTTACATTATTTAAACGGTTATTTATACTTGATATATAAGGAATTATTTCTTGAAAGAATATAAGGAATAAAATTATTCGCTATACAAACAGTTGGTCTTATACTTGCTGACTTGTGCGTCATATATCGTGACGTATCGGTGAGTTTGGTTCATTACTTTGCATTGACAATGCAATAATAATATAGCTTGTTATTCTGTTAGAACTATTTAATAAAAGCAATCATAAGTCAATCATAGTCCAAAATTTTGCTAGCAACTTGCACGAGAGTCTGCAGTTGTTTACATATTTTATTTGAAAGAATTTCTTCAAATTTAATTCATTATTATAAATATCAGAGCCAGATAATATACTTGATTAACTGTTGTTCTTTGGAAAGATTTATCTTCAAATAATAACAGCCTGATGTCTATATTAGGACCTCATATACCAAAATTAATAAACAAATTAACAATTAAAAATTAACTTTTCGGTGACCAATTAATAATTTGAAATTTTTTTGTGCCACAGAACCGATAATTTTATTGATTTAGAGTTCTTATGCGTGATTCTGTCTCGGTGAGAAGTTAGGGAAAAATGAGAAAGTTGGATTTTGGCACATAATATATGGCAAATACTTAAAAATCCAACCATTTGGCTATTATCTATGGTCACTATAAGCGCACTATTAGGCAAGAAGGTATAAAAGGTGATCGAGTTATATGGCGCATCTGAATTCGACTATCAACCAAATTAGCAGATAGCATGCTAAAGGTTGGCCACCCCTGTTCTAAGAACATATGGTCTATGACAACTATCAAAGCAAATTGGTATTAAGTTATCATGTTTTCTAACAGGTGGGGCTACTTAAAATTTTATCTGGTAATCTCGTGATCATTTTGTGTTTTTTCTAAAAGTTATGGGATATTTCATAAAAACTCGGTAGATCCGAACTAGATAATGCTTAAAAATCGTGTAACTTTTGAAGAATCATAAAATTTTACTTTGGCAATATTAATCTGGTATAATTTTACTAGGTAAATATGTCTGTGGGTCCCTAACCAAAGTTGAGTGATTTTGTATAGTCTTTTACCCCTTTAGAAGACTTTAGAACTTTATTAATAATAAATTACATTAAATATTTTTCTGATGAAATTTTTAAAATCACTTGACTTCGTCTCATTCTTTCGAAAATACTGCATTAATTTTGCTTATACAGTTTAATTAAGTTAAAAACAAATAAATATTTCCTAAGGTAAATAATTTCAATTTAAAAATAAATTTGAAAAAGTAATAAACTAACAAATAAATTACATAAAAAATTTCCAATATATCCAAGAATTTTGTTATGTTACCTGATTGTTCTCTTGTCTAATATCACAGTTGTCACCAATTAAATTATCATTGTATGTTTTTGTTACCATAGATAAATTATCCGTATTCTCAAATTCATTATTATGTTTTGTTAAATTATTTTCTTTCGATATTAAATCACTGCCATTATGATTAATATTACTAGTGATTGAATGAGAACAAGAACAATCCGTAGAAAGCAAATCTTTGGTATCAGATAATGGAAGTGTTGCTCTGTAAAAAAAAGAACAAACAAAAATTTTTCTTTAAAATAAATTTTATTTATATTCAAACTATAAAAAATATTTTTGTTTTACTAAAAATAACTCCAAAAAAATTAATTTACATGCAAAAATTATGATAAAAGCCAAAATATTTAACTAAGTGCTAACTTTAATAAATAATTTCTTTATATTGAGGCAAATATATTTTTGAAAAAAAAATTTTTGTATTTTTATTTCACTGAAGCAATTTTTAAATACTAAATTAATTTCACTCTTTAACCTCCTAAGTTGTTTGTAGTCAAACTAAAATTTTACCTCTTCTATGGACATTGTAAAATATTTAAAGATAATTTCTTGATTCGAATGCCGTGGCACTGGTAATTGTTAAAGTAAAAAAAAATTAAGTCATATTGTTTCTCGCTTTAAGAAAAAATCTTTGCCTGACGAGGGTAAATTTATGGTGCAATAATTTAACTTCCTAAGGTCACAGCTATGTACAATATATTAATTTTGTTGCATATTTTATCTACGGAAATTAATTTAAGAGGCTTTTTGGATATAAAGGATATTCCTTTCAATAAAATACACCGAAAAGATGACTCTTTTATGATATTAAAAAGCAATGTATTTATCATTTTGTGTGAATATCGTTCGAAGTTGATATAAAACAAATATTTAAAGCAATAGTTTAACCAAATTAAAATCAAGCGTTGCCTTTTGTACACGATAAACTCAGGGTAAAATCGTCTCATTGCAAATTTAATGAAAATCAAAGAACTACATTTTTATTTAAGAGAAACTTAACAAAAATTCTGCAAAAATTATTGTTATTATAAACTTAAAAATTCTCAAATAATAATAAAATAGTTTTCATCGTCAATGGTAACGAAAAACGAGTAAACACGTCGAATGCACCGTAATAAAGATTTGGTTTGACGTGTATACAACATCACAAACGCGGCTTAACTGGTTAAACTGTTTAAGCACAATATAATGATTTTTTGTCTTATGCCCGGGACTCACTAACGCTTAGCGGTACAAAATTTAGTGCTAAATGCTAATGAGTCCATTAGTCTCCACTGATGTTCCACTCCACTGGTATATAAAAAAAACTCTCCATTTTTACAGTGCTAAGTCGTCTCCGCACGCTAAGCGCTAGTGAGTCTCAGGCATTAGCATATGAAATGATTGAAACATTGCTTCATCATTACACCTCGAAATCAAATTTACAGTCAGTTAAGTTAAAGCCTTATAAAGGGGTAAAAAAAACGAAACAGCTTCTTTTTATGTTTATGTTCTCTTTATTTTGGTGTATTTTCATTGTTCAGTTAATTGATTACCTTTTGAAAAGGAAATATTCAATAACGACAAAACTTGAAGAATAATTTAGATCACAGCTAGCAAAATTTTTCGAGTATTTAGTAAGTGATCAGTGGGAAGTTTATTTGTTTTATTTTTAATCTAGTTTCTAACAATAATTTTTCTGTTGTTTTATGCTTAATCAACGAATCCTCAACGTTACCTCAAAATCCTGAATCTTAGTTTACGTTATAAACAAAACACAAATTTTCTTGCTTTTCTTTGGCATAATAATAAAAAAATATTTTATAAAAGTTAGAAAAGTAAAATAAACAACAAATTTAAATTTTTTACACAATTCAAAAAACACAAAAAAAAATTAAAAACAAAACCTTCCCAATATCACGGTATAACTTTACTAACATTTCATATGATTCATTAATTTAGTGCGTGAATTCACATTTAGACTTTATACCAAAGTGGTGGTTACATTAGAAACAATTGTAATGACACTGATTGAAAAATTATAAAATATTCAAAGAAAAGAAATAATATGTAAAAAATTTTTGTAATCAAAAAGCACATGTTAATTTTTAGTTGATGTGTGTCATTCTTTAGTTTAAACTATCAATTCTACTATATTATAATGTCATTGAAGTTCATCAATTATCCCATTAGTTAGGCCCTATACTAACAACTTTATTAATTGTTGCCTTATTAATGTTAAATGTGGTAATTAAGTATCAATAAAGTCGTAGTATTACAGCAAAAGTAAATAAGAATGAAAAGAACAAAGCAAAAGTATAAATAAAAAACACAGTTTCTCGCTTAAGTTATCTAATCTAAATGTTGAACACCAACGAGAACTTAAAGCGAGATTATATGACATAAAAATTGTTTTTCTCGTTTCCTTAAATATTTAAAAATATTTAATTGAATCTTATTATTAAAAAAGAAATGCTTTAATATTTATATGTAACAATGTCCATAAGAATAAATAAAATTAATAACAATTTCGAATATTAACTAATCGAGGTAATATATTTAAAAAATAAATTACTATTTACCTCATTTTTAATTCCTCGTCTATGTATTGTAAGAGACTCCTACAATTAAAATTAGAAATACGTAATGTTACACAACACAAATTATTAACGGAATAGCAATTAAAGAAAAGAAAAAAATAAATATATTAAAATAAAATTCATTAAAAATTTTTAGAGGAATTATTTAAATAATATTTTTATTAGTTAAATTAATGTTAGTGAAATCAATTCACACAATCTTCAAAAAAAACGGCATAATTATATTAAAAGGTTTTTTTTTGTTTTGAGATAATTGAAAAATAGCAAAAGACAGTTAGTTCTGTACTCATTTTGAATTTTGAATTTTATAATTTCTTATAGTCTTTTAAAATAATAATTTGATATAAGTTTTAAAATATTTTTATATAATATTTAAAAATTATTTGGAAAAATAAATCATAAAAATGATTATTAACGCCCATTTTTTTTCACAATGCGAGTATAGCTCGAGTTTAACATCAAATGTCAGTTTAAACTCAAAAGTTTGTGTTTCACAGTTCATATAGTTTAACCACTGGCCGCGTTTATCTTTCTTAACAGTTACAAACTCTGAAGTTTGGGGAGTTTAAACTTAGCTGTCATTTGTTGACCATTTTGATATTATTTTCTTTTGTAATTATTATTTTGAAATTGAAATAAAATTTTTGTAAATTTGAAATAAATATTGTATTATAAGATAAATAAAATTTTTATAAATCAAAAATTTTGTATCAAATAATTAATAAAAAGATATTCAGTTGGTTTCATTGAAAATTTGAATTAGAAAAATACAACAAATAAAGGTTCTCGTGAATAAAATTTAATTTTTCATATTCTTTTTGAGCAAATATTCAACAAATTTATTTTTATTTAGCATTAAATTATTATTTTTGTAATGTTGTAATTTATTTATTTTTCATTATTTTAGTTTTTTACATCTATTAGTAAAATATAAATATAAGCCTGAGCGTACCTTAAGGTCGCTTACAAAATTAAATAGTAGTACTTCAATTATTTAGAGAGTTTTAAAATCGCAATGTGAAACGCGTTAATATTTTAAGCCAAATTTAAATTGTTTAAGCTAAACTAAATTTAAACTTTAACTATGAAATCCAGCATGTTTGATTGTATAATTTATTAAGTATGCACAAAAAAATAAATTATATAATAGGGATGAAAATTAAAATTTATTTTATATTGTTTGAAACAAAAAACAAACAGAAAGAAAAAAAACAAAAGATCGAGTTCAGTTAAAGCATATCAACTTTTACACATTTTTAGTATCATTTTACTTAACCTTAAGGACATACGGAATATAATTGTTCCTGATTTCTTTGGACGCTTATATACTCTAAAAATATTTAAAATAATGCAATAAATATCAAGGAATGTTAAGGTTAATAATAAAGAGTTTACAAGATTTTTTTTTATTGATATTTATAAATAAAAAATATAAAAACAAAATTAAATTTTACTATATATTTTTCTTTTATTTGATTTTGATTTAAAAATCGATATTTTTAAATTTTTGTATTCCATAAAAATAGCGAAGTTATTTGATGGCAAGATCACACCTAGTTCTGTTTATACGCGATGTTCTTAATTCAAAGGTATGCGTTTTTTCTTTTACACATTTTGTTTTTTACTTGGCTTGTTAAGAGTATTTACTCACTTTAGTCGTGTTTTTATTTTTTCAAAACTTTAATTACGTTTTACTAAAGCATGCTTACAATTTACTAATAAACTGGAATTTGAAATGATTCTAATCGACAGCACTGTTCAAGATTTCAAGGAAACAAAAGTAATTATAGAGCTTGCTACAAGGAAATCTTAAATGAAAGTGTAAAAATTAGCAAAAAAATATGATTAAATCGTAGCCTGTTTCTATATTATGTATTTACGACTGTCCTAGGATAAAAGTAAAAACCTAGTATAAATTTTTTACTTTCCTTTGCATTTTGAATTGAAATACGTTGTATTAGTTAGAATACAGTTATGCTAATTTCGATATTTGATTCTTTGGCTTTATGTAATATTTCAGTTTTAAATGAAAAGTGGATGTAAAAAATTTGTATTTTTGTCCTAAGCGGTACAAAATATAGAAACACACCAATTGACTTGGACGTATTCTACTTGCTATTAAAAAATCGTGTTGGACATGGGATCAATTTTGTTTTCACCTTTAGTAATGAAGTACTTGGCATACATTTTAATGCAATAATTAAATACTGTATATTTAGTTGGATAGATTTCTTTTTTATTTTAAAAAAATTAAAATTCTCGTTTTTTTCTTAAAACATGGCATTTGAGCTTTTACTCAAAAACTTTATGGTTTTCCATTTTAATATTAAGGTTAAAATATATTTTAAAAATAATTTAATTTTATAAAAACTAAAAATTCTTTTTGTAAAGTCATAAAGTTTTCAAAATACTATATCATCTTGGTTTCCTTGAACAAGACTTTACAAAATAATAGCTATAAAAAGATTATGAAATTAAAAATTCTCATAAAATACATTTAATTCATTCACTTAAGTACCAGGCTCTAGACTTTGAATGTTATAAGGACTATTCTTTCATATTAAAATTAAGCAGGTTTATTTCGTTTTTTTGTGAATTCTATTAAGTATCTGAATAATTTGAATATTTTACTTATTTTTAATTGCTTTTAAATTTAAGAAATTAATTCTTTTCATTTCTTTCATTATTTAAAGATGATAAAAATAAAACGAAAATCAAATTAATTAAGTATATCCTTAATAACAAAAAATAAAAATAATAGAAGAATTCTATAATAATTTATGTAAGTGAAAAAAAATTAAATAAATTTTTTTGGTAAAATTAAATCATTTTCACAATTACAAAATAAAAAAATGAAAGATCAATAAAAATTCTTGTAAGCTCTTTATCGGATAATTTCAATATGATTGTTTGTGAGGTATATATAAACTTTTATTGCATACTTGTGACTGTGAGATAAAATTAAATCTACTTTTAGCAAAATGCATAAATATTATTATTATTATTATGAAAAATAACAACTTACATATCACTTGGTAATGTTTCTGGACTAGAAGATCGATCATTCCATTGACCTGATGTCGGTGCTAAAATTAAAAAATTAATTAATATAAATAAATAAATTAAAATTTTATTTGTTATAAACAATAGAATTTGTTTAATCGTAAGTACAAAATTCTAAATAATCCATCTTTCAAGCTAGATTATAGCATTATAAATTCAAAATTTTATTATATATAAACATTATATATATGGTGGAGGCGTTGGATTGTTTACTCAATTCATTATTTGAAATATATCTAAGTTTTTATCTATGCAAAGTGAATTCCTAAGTGGTTATTTTAATATTGTATCACGCAAATTTCCCTCCAGAATAAAATAGAGAACAAAAGGTAGCATTTTTAGCATTTTAATATTACACTGGCGGATACAGAAATGTGAAAAGATAGCTAGAATAATTACAAGCATATACTGAGTCCTTTTTTTTTTTTTGAAAGGAAGAGTAATTTTCTTATGAGTTGAATATATTCTGTATAAAGATAATTGAGTCTTTACAGATAGCGTTGTGTATATTTACGTTAACTCCATTTTCATTCGTGTATTTTGTCTTTTTCTACTGCTTTGTACTAAATTACTAGGGCGGAAGAGCGATCGGCGCACAACAGTAAAGAAGAAAGGGTTTTGTCTAGACAAGAACAAAAAGATGTTCTAAATTTCCTTGATGAAAGTTATCAAGTTTTATTTTTAATTTTTTTAGTATGCAAAACTTTAAAGCGTTTTTCACAAATTTGTTATTTTCGAAGCCGGCGTTTACGATAACTCTAAATCTATTGAACCAATCATTGTGAAGATTTGCAAACTACTTTTTGACATATTTCACAAGGTAACAAAGAGAGCATTTTTTTTAAAAAAATTATTAATCTTACAATAACAAACAAGTCGATTTTTTAATAAAAAAATCGGTATTTTGACGTCCAAACGCTACCAAAAATTAAAAACTTGCAACGTGTGATAGGCTATAATTAACAATCAAAACACAAAAAACCTTTACCTGATTTTAATGTATGATTGTGTGGTGATAAACCATTTGATCTTGACGTCATTTTGCTAGCTATCCTCTGTGGTACATTTGCGATACCCTAAAAACAAAACAACAACAAAAACAAATAATAATTATTAATATTATTATTAAAATTTTATAAATTTAATTAACTAACATCTTCGTCACCATCTGAATAAAAATAAAATTGATTTGGACTATGATATTTCTGAAGTAATTCTTTGGCAACACGAACTGACATTTCACTTTGTACAAATGGATGCTGTAATAATCTTTCAGCAGTTGGTCTTTTTTTTGGATTTTTTGTTAATGCTGTTTTTATAAATGAATGAAATGTTGGACTCCATTTATCTTTATCTTTAAGTGTTGGTGGTTTAAAACCACTTTTTGACATTAAAAATAATGCTCTCATTGGATGTAAATCAAACATTGGTGGCTGTAGTTCAGCAAGTTCTATAATAATTATTTTAAATATATATTATTTATCATATTTTATATCAATATATATATATATATATTAATAAACTAACCAATTGCTGTTATTCCACATGCCCAAATATCACAGAGTTGATTATATCCACCTTTTCGTTCAACAGTTGTCACTTCAGGAGCCATCCAATATGGTGTCCCTATTAAAAAATAATTAAAATTTAATTTATAAATTTACAAATTTTTTATTTAATAAAAAAATTGTTGTTTTAATGTAATAATTCAAATAGAATTAGTTTAGCGAATTTATGATGCAATAAATGTAGTCTTGTGTCGAATTTACAAATTCAGAGTTTGTATAAAATGAGAAAAACCCATAAATCCTAAATAAATATAATCAAAACATTAAATTAACATATTAAATTTTGTAAATAGTAATTTTCCTTTAAGGATTTTATTAGCTAAAGCCATGCTAACTTTGCATTTAACTCATTTATGAAAAAAATAACACCAAAAGCGTATAACGTTAAGTTTACCTAATTTTGAAAGAGAATAACAAATATCATCATCTAAAAACAGGAGTACACAAAACTAGGTTTCTGGATGTGAACTAATTAATGAAGTCATTAAACTTGCTAACCTCAGTAAAATTTAATTACTTAAAAAATTGTAATTACTTTATTTAACGCAACTAGAATTTTGTTTGAAAGTTGAACAGACTCTTTGAACCCATTCAAAAGACATTTTCCAAAAAAAAAAAATAGTGAAATAGGTTGATTTCCTTTCCTTGAACTCGTCGAAAAATAACTAGCAATTCAATTCATATTAAAACAAAATATTTGTTGGTAAAATAATATTACAAAATTTTAAAAACTTTTATGAGCTTATTCGTTTAATTAAAATTATAAATTTAATTTCGATTAGTACGCTTTAGTTATTTTAAAACTGGACACGTTAGAACATATATTTAAAACATGGATTTACAGGAAGCCACAAAGAGAATAAAAACTTTAAATTTTGGTATTTAATGCATGATAAATATGTCAATATTTCGTTATAAATAATTGATGTGAATGAGATTGTTGCCATTGATCTAATAAAATTTTATTAATGAGAATTTGGATGACATTCAACGTAAGGCAATGGAAATCTGCAGAGTTACACAATTAGACAATTTAGACCAAATTAGTCAGGGATAACAATTTCAAAAATCAAAATGTTGTGTCAAAATTTCAAGGTAAAACTCTCTTAGTTATTGACACTTAAATTGTTTCACCTCCTGTACAGTTTTCAAAGTTTAAAACTTTAAACGCATTTTTCAAGAAACAAATTTGTAAAAATTTGTGATTATCCGCATTTAAAAACTGCTTCACTAAATCATTTGAAATTTTACATTAATTTTTTAAATAGAAAATAGATCGTCTCAATGTTGCTTTGTTTTTTTTAGTGTTTATACCATTTAGAGGATTTTTTAATTAAAATTTGCACTACTACAAAAAATAGAAAACTGACAAAATTTATCGTTGGGAGGAGTAAAAAAAACTAATGTTTTAATTAAATAAATTCAATTTTCTGGTTTCCGAAAATTTTAGCCTGTGATATGGTGATTACCGTTAATTGACTTTTTTGAAAGACAAATTGGGAAATATTTGCCTTTTTTCTAAATATTTTAAAAACAGAAATCCCTCCTTAAGTTTCATTTTGAAATAGAATTAATGAATGTTCAAAGATCACTTTTGTTCAGTTTCATAGTAGAACCTTGTTTTAGTTCAAGTTTTTACTTGACGAAATTTCGCGCTTCCTAACATTGTGCTTACGTTTATTTTATTTACACGACTTGAAAGCTATTAGTAGAAATATTAGGTTAATGGTTATTTTAAGGATTAAGCTTAGCACCATAATGAAAAAAATTGAATTCACTACAATAATCTAAAGAAAAAGAATTAATAGAAATCCCACAGTTAAGTATGGACAACTAAGTGGAATATTTATAGAAAAAAATAATAATATTGTTTATTGGATGAGATCAGCCTGAGTTACTCAAACCGAATGAAGCCTGTATTAGGCACGTCTATACTGAAAAAGATGGATGATTTTGAGACGAGCATCAGTTAAAAGAAAAATACATCTCACTTATACTACCCCAGATTCGACAATATTATTCTTCTTCTCCACATATTGCAGTGCTGATTAAAATGTACTTTTTAAAACTTTTTTAATATCTCATTTGCCGTGTTAGCATTGATTTTTCAGGTTAAAGCTTCTTTCAAACTTTAATTGTTTGAATAACACGTTAAATGTACAATTTTTGACGGAATTTATTTTTACTCTGAATATAATATCTAATTATGATTTATAAAATTCACGACCTCATTCAGTTAACTTTATTGGCAACTTTATAGATTACACTAGTTTACAAATTTTGAAAAACTTTTGTATCGTCAACATTTTACAGTCATTTCACATATAAAATGGCACGCTTAAGCCGAAAATTAGGTCCAAAAAATTTAAAGTAACGAATTTTGAGATATTTAGGAAAAACCGTTTTTGGCATTTAAAAAAAAAATTGTTTGACTTTATCACGGTTAGCTAATGTGCCACGTGGCTGATTTTTACAATTTTTGTATTTAACTGTAGGTAACTAAATTCTGCATTTTTTGTGTATATAAAACTTTCCCATAAACTAAATAGGGTAGAAGCTATACATGCGTTTACGGACCATTTTCCGCTATTTTTACAAAATTTTTCATAAAAATGTTAATTTTACTTGGGATTACACCATGAAGAACTACTTTTTGATCCTATTTTATTTCTGGACATTAAAGTTTAATTGATTACAAATAAAATAAGGTACAACTCATTAAAATCGGTCGAAAATTGAACATGTGATATGCCTAAGTACTTCAAAAATAATTATGGGTAATTTGAAGTACAACAAAAATTTTGAAGGTAACAAAGTGTCCTTTTAACATAAATGGTTTTCATGAAACAAAAATTTTTATTCTAGCTATGGCTAGAGCAAATGAAGCACCCGTTTTACGATCTTAAACGTCAGGCGATTGCCAAGCGTCTTGGTCTGAAGAAGCCTTTACTCTGCTCTTGACGTCTATAAACGTCATTGTTCGATTTTCGTGACACAAATATCTGTGCACTTTTTAAACAGCGCGACACAGTTAACTATAAGATATCTGAGTTCAAAGATGAATTCGAGTTTACAAGGTTTCATTGCAAAATTATTTGTTTTTTAACCACCTAATCCAAGTAATGTTTAATTTTATGCTCAAACAAACAAATATAATAAAACCTTTTCAAAATTAATACAACAAAATTTTATTATCTAATATAAACATTAAGCAAGACAAGAATTTCTCTTTTTCTATGCACTTAAAGTATTTTTACTGTTTTTTTTTTCAAATATTATACACAATTATTAATTAATTTCATAAAGAAAATAGTCTTTTCAAAAGACAAATAATACCTTACAACTAAAACATGTCCTAAGAACCATTTACTTCCGCTTAGTTCTATAAATCCAAGTTCTTTTGGCACGTGATGCTTGCATTGTATTTCTTGCTTGTTACCACAATTCTACTTGGAAGCTCTTGAATTTTGCTTAGATTTCACAAATGTTTATAAAGTTTTATTTTTCCATTTTCTTCTTTTTAATTCAATAAGTTTCTCATTAATTGAAATATAAAAACTTGTGTACAAGAATATTATCTTTTTTCATTCATGAAAGTTATTTGTGCCATTCATTAAAGTTTTAATTATTTCTTTCAATTTTTAAAATGCAAGCAATAAAATAATCAAAATTTGATTTGTGTTTACAAATAATTGAGAAGTTTGATTTATTAATCGTAATCGCAAATACCAAACGTATGAGAAATTGTAAATATTTAAATTTAATTATTGTGTCTCATTGCAATTCTTAGCAGTAAAAAGTTGTTTACTCTAAGCTTTTTGTTGAATATGACCACATTAATAATATTAACCATGGCTTTTTTCTATTAACTAAACTTATTTTATTGCAAAGTATAATCACAATAAATTTCCCAGCAAAATTATTAGTTTGGATTGTGTGTAAGGATGCCGCGAAGTAAAAAACTAACAGATATTGAAAAATAAAAGATATTAGATATCAAAAGTGCTGGTTTATCACAACGACTGCAAAGGTGAATCGTTCACGTTGTGTTATTAAAAAATTTTTATGTTTGGGATTAAAAAATTATGAAGCTAAAAAGAGAAAAGTTTGTCTTTCAAAGTTCTCTTCTCGAACGAAAGAGGCGATTTTACGGAAAATCAGCGAAACTGTAGCGTCATCTTTGAAAATTGTGCAACGTTTCAACCTAGGATGCAGTTCAAGTCTAGTTAGATAATGGTTAAATAACATGGGATATTTGAAATATAAAGAAATTGGCCGAGATCCAAACTTAAAAAATCACCATATCCTGACTCGGCTGTAATTCGCAGTAAAATTCATTCAACAAAATTTATTGTGGTCAAATTTTAGTGTCAAAAAAAAGTTTAATCTCGATGATCCCGATATTTTGAATTACTTTTGCAATGATTTGAGAAAATAAAAAACAATTCACTCAAGAAAAGCTTTAGGAGGAGATTCTAAAATGATATTAGCAGCTTTTCCATCGGAGTGGAAAATCTAAAATGACTTTCATAAAAGGGAAAATAAATGCAAAGGAGTACGAAGTTATATCAGGCAACTCCGTTCTCCCATTCTTAGAAAATAACTATGATGAAAATAGTATTTTCCAAAACAGGATAACCCTACTGAACATAATGCTCGACGAATGAAAGTATTGTTTTAAAAAAAAGAATTTCTCTTCTGGATTGGCCACCATTAAGCCGTGATTTTAATCCCACTGTAAACTTATAGGGTAATATTTGCCATGAAGTTTATGCATCTGAACTCTCAGAAATCTGTATGTACTGCTATAGAAATAAAAAACAAGATTACAAATGTATGGAAAAATTTAGCTATAGATATTTTAAGGAAGTCAATTAGGAATATGCCGAGCAGGCTTTTAGAATTTTGTTAAAATAAGAGCAAATATTTTAAATAAATTAATTACAAAAAATGAAATGAGTTTAAATTTATTTCCAAGTCCATAGTCATAAAACCGAATTAAGGTAAATACACATTTATAAAACTGAAAAATGGAACTCAAGCAAAAGGAAATATAACCTGATAAAATATTTTTGCTTCAAAAATAAATATATGAAAAAATCCCAAAAGAAATAAATTGAATTTATAATAATTTCATGCTTGTATTTATCATCCTTATCATCAGTGAGTTTTTTATGTATGTATTCATGCGTGAATCATGTCGGAAAGTTCACTTGTGAAATATTTATTAAGAAGTATGCAGAAAATAGCCATCATAGCTACTTTTCAGTCATATTTTCATGCAGATAGTCGTCATAACGACGAGTTTTGCAGCCATTTGCTAACTAAATTCATTGATGTTTTCCTCGAGAAGAAATTAGGTGCTATGACTGAAAAGTAGCTTTCTTTTATTGATTAAGTAGAGCTACTTTCCCTACTGGGTATTCTATATTAAATTTCTTTATTTTATTTTTTTGGATCAATAAATAATTAAATTTAATTAAGAAAAGAAATCTAGTTATTTTGTATAGCAAAACATAAAAAAATAAACAATAAAACAAACAAAACAATTGTTTAAATAAAACTAAATACCAACTAACTTACCTATAAAACTTCTTCGTTTATTTATTGTTGCTGTTATTTGTGCTGATACACCAAAATCAGCTAATTTAACATCACCATTTTCAGTAAGTAAAATATTAGCTCCTTTAATATCACGATGCATTTTACCCATTGAATGTAAATATTCAAGTCCTTTAAGTGTCTCTCTACACATATATGCAATTTGTTGTTCTAATAATGGCCCAGTAACTTGATAAATATCCTGTAAACTACCACCACCACAATATTCCATACATATCCATAATTTATCTCTACGTAGATAAGAACCATAATATGCTATAATATTTGGATGGCGGCAATCTCGCATCATAATTATCTCCTGTTGAATTATTTGAATATCATCATTTGGCTCCAGTTTTATGACTTTAATGGCAGCTAAATCGTTATTTTGAATACGTTTGGCCTTTAAAGAAAATAAGATTTAAAAAAAAGTGCATATTTGAGCTTTTCTAGTAGTTTTTTTTTTAAAAAAAAGTTTCATAGACAATAAAACTTTTAAAAACAAATAAAATGTTTCTACTTCTATTTGGAAACTGTTTTATGAAACTTTTATTAAAGGAGCTGAGACGAGAAAGAGCAGTTTTTATGTTGAATGCTTGTAGTTTGGTTTTTATTCTGAATCCTTTTATATATATTATATATATTCAGATATAGTATACTTTAATATGAATACGTGGTATGTATCCTTTTTCAATCTTTAAGCAAAGGCTTCCGGGCATCACGCTGTTCCCAGGAATGCAAAAGTACTATTTACGGTAGTTAGGTTAGTGACATCCATTTTACGATTCCGTGCTATTATGGAAATCATCAAAGGATATTATAATGAAAAATCAAATTTGTACTAATGAAATGTTTTTGGGTGAAATTAAATTAGTTTGATTTCTGGGACAATGTTTAAAAATGAAAAGTTTTACTAAGGTTTTCAAAACTGAATCTTAAGTTGATTAGGAAATTGCAAGAATTTGAAGAAAAAATTATTATTTTGATAAAGTTTGGAACTACAATAACACTTTTCTTTTTTAAATATATTTTAGTTTTGCAATCAGTTTAGGCTTAAAGTGTGTTTTTATTAATTAATGATTTTAAGATGTGTAAGTAACACAAAGCGAATAAGATTATAGGAATAAGAATAAGACAATTAGGAGCCTTTGCACAAGAAAAAAAACTTTCTCTTGGTTCTGGGGGTAAAAATGATTGCTGTAATATGTTAAAAATGCCGATATATGTTTATAAACTCGAAATTTCTTAAGAAATATTTTTCTCATCCTATTAATGAAGCTAAAAACTTTATGCGGCAGCACATTCAGACTAGAAAAAGTGTTATTGACAAGTAAATCACAAAAAGTTAGTGTCAAAATTGTTGGTGGCTTTGTAAGGGACACCCAATAGTAAAGCAAAACAGTTCAGGGATAACTCAGAAGCATCGATGAGTTATTTAAAATATTTAATAATAAATTAAATGATTTTAGTCTGTATTAACAAAAAGGAAGTTAGATTTAGTAGACCTTGAAGAAAAAATTAACACTAATCAAAAATTCCGGACAAGTGATTCGAAATGAAAGTAAAGACTGATTTCTATCAAAATTTGCAGGAATTTATTAGAAAAATAAACAATACCAGTTTTTTATTACAAGTATTCTCCGTCGATTTCAATGCACGCTTGATCCAGTCCTTGAAGCAGTTTTTAAGCTCGATGTACTCCATTAGGGTCATTTTCGATTTTGGGTGTTGAAACACCTCTCAGTGGTTTTTTAATTCAATTGAACAGGAAGAAGTCATAGGGTGCAAATCAGTTAAATTAAAAGCATAAATCTTCAAAGCTAGGACCACGAAGCAAGCCTTTATGTAATTCTGGCCTTTTCTGGGTAAGAAATTAAAAGGTACACGCTCGGTACTTTCAATGGTCAGTACGTCACATCTAGGGATTTTACAGAATTTCTATTGGCTTAAAACATTGAAAATATATTCTTTAGCTTCTAAATGAATTTTTAAAGCAGAAATTGAAATTTGTGGAGTATCTCTCCCCACACCTCTTAAAAGGTATAAAATATAATCAGCTTTTATCTATAATTTTAAAAAAATTTTGAGTTCAATAAACTACTTTTCATATATTTTAAGGAAATTTAATTTGTACACTCAAATTTACTTTTATAAAAAAATTAAAAACATAACTTGTAGCTATTATAGACCTGATAAAATTCAACTAATTATAATTTTTATTTGATGCTCTGACTTTTGGAAAAATATAAAAAACAAAAAAATTCCAGTTATAATATTTTTTATTGTTTCAATTAATTAATCAATGGACTATTTCCTAAGAACACGCTAAATAACGAATATAATTAGATCACTTATTGTATTTTCTGGTATGCCAGCTGCAATAATTTTAGAATGCAACAAAATATTTAACCTCAGCCAACTGAAGACAAAGGCCCTGTATCTGAGGTATTTGAATATTTCTATTTATACCAAGCAGAGTGAAGCTTAAATACATTACATTAGTTCATAAAAATTACAAAGTTTTTTTATTATGAATATATTTCAGTTTTAATATCAAAAGTTTAAATAAATGTAAGTACATATATATAAGTGAACTGTCTATTCCAATTAAAAATATCTTCTCATATCACAAATCTTTCATTGTACTGCATTTTAATTTCAAAGATTTTTTACTTGATATATGATACATTTTTATATACTGTTCATCAAATCCTATATATACTTGTATATAAAATAACAATAAATTCCCATTAGCCAGGCATGAACTCGAATACACTTAAAATAATTAAAAAGAATATGCTGTGTGAATGAAATCTTTTTATAAAAATAAAAATAACAAAAAAAAACATCACGATTATACTACTCGGAAATTTGTGAGAATATTGAACAAGTGCTCTTTATTGAACGAGTGCAATTTTCAAGTTATATATTGCTGCAATTTGCCAGCTCATAAGGAAGGAAATAAAACACCAGACATAATGGTGAAAAGTTCTATATCAAACAATTTATTATAAAAAAATTGAAAAAAAAAAAAACAAAAGGTAAAAAGTTCTACTTAGAATATAATAAGAATTTTTGATGAAGCTTTTAGTTCAAATAGAGTCACAAGATTCATTCAAGCGTATTATCAAACTTTGGAGCCATATTTACCTCTGAAAGTTGGCTAAATAATAGGTTAAGTACCGTTATGTCTAGTCAAGCAATAACCAAAATAAAATAAATTTTTATTTTTGTTTACATGATTTTTGTTATTCAATCAAATATATAGGGTGGGAGGAAAAAGTTTTCGAATAAAAAATATTTTTTTAAAGTAAACCTAATATTAACAGAATATTTTTCACCTAAAAATATACCCAATTCAATTAATATTATTTGCTAAATAATAAATAATAATAAATAATTAGTTTGTAATCTAATTTAATTTAATCTAATTTAACTAGCAACACGATCGTGGTTTTATGTGTTGGCAATGTTGAAAGGTGAAAAATTTTACTTTTCACCAATGCTATTTATACTTTAACACTAAACCTACTGACATTCATGTATCCTACCTCACCAATCTTACCATGAGCAGTCAAATGAAAGCTTTAAAAAAAACATATGCATCTTAATATAGAAAGAGATTTTAGCCTTATTTTTTTGAAAAATAAACAATAAAGAGAGTTATGAATATTTAAAAATGCGCTGTATATGTATTATAGGAAAAACCAATACATGGACATACAATAACATTCGTTGTATACGAAAAACTTCTAAACGAAATTTCAAAAACGGGTAATAAAAAAAAAACTCAGTAGAAAATCAAATATTAAATTAATATGGGACCTGTTTTTAATGTTTTAATTATGTATCCGCACATAGCAACGATCAATAAGCTTTTTGTGGAGTTTTTAGTTTTAAAAAATGTCAAATCATTTGAAACTCATTATAAACTGCTATTTTCGAAGAAAAATTCCGCCAGTGGAAAACTCCCTTTTTGCAAAATAAAATTCTAAAGCTCAACATTAGGGAAAGGTATTCTAAATGAAAAAACACATTTTTTTGTCATTTTTAAATTTTTTGTGGTCGTTTAAAGCCAAAACAGCGATTTTTAACTAAAAAAAAAAATACGGCATTTTGTGTTTTTTAACCCTTTAAATAGGGGATGGGAGTTATTTTATATGTAAAAGTTAAATGTAAAATTTCAAATGATTTGGCAAAGTAGTTCTTGAATGCCGATGAAGATAGACTTTTGAAACATGTTTCGAGAAAAGTTTTAAACTCTGAAAAATGAAGAAGAAATTGAAAGATTTGTAAATAAGTACAAGAGTTTTGACCCGATTGCCTTGAAATTTTGACACAAAAAAATCTTAAAATTATGTATAAGAAGAAAATGCAATGAAATAATTGCAAGTTTTTAAGAGAATCATCCACCTCTCCTCTTAAGTTAAATAAAAATTTCATTTTAACCTTGAATAAAAATTATTTTCCAGAAAATATGTAAAGTTTAATGTATCTGTTTAATTTATTAAACTGAATAACGTGAGAAAATATTTTAAATAAAACAAAGAAGAGCAAATTAAAAGAAATTCATTAGACAAAAGAAATTATAAACAAAAATATAAGTTACAAAATATCCACGAAACAGTTTCAACTGTTGACAAATTGAAAATAAAGCTACACATTGTTCTACTACAAGCTTAACTATTGTTAATTAGATGTTTTTTTTTTCTATTTAAATGAGAGCTTTAAACCTTTTCTAGCCTTAGGCAAGCTATTGGTAATTTCACTTATATTCTATGTATCTAAAACGTTAAGTTAAATATGATTCATTCATTTAACAGCTCCAAGTACCGGCTTTACAAGATCATATTGTGACATGTTAAAGAAAACAAAAGATTAACCGTTATTTAAGAATTGCATCTCTTTTAATTTGATGTAATTTTCTAGCTTTTCACAGGCAACTGCGACTGAAACCTTGAGCGATAAACTGCTTTAGCATACAAAGTTATGGCGTCATTTATGCCAAATTTAATAAATAATACTATATTTTTTAACTTGTTCTAGTCCGTCCTCACTTTTGAGTCTCTCAGAAAACTTAAACGAATCAAACCACATAAACTGAAGTGAAAGAAAATACAAATAGTAAATTGGGAGCTGAACCGTTTTTGCTTCCTATAAAACACAATTCAATAATAGTAATAAATTAACTTGTTAAGATTGTATTAGACATATCCAAAAAAAGATGTTACTTACAAAAATAAAAATTTTTTTTTAACTGCTTGGAAATAAATTGAAGTAATTTATTTTCTATAAAAAAAAAAGGTGGCTACACCACATAAATACAGAAGTAAACCAGCTACTCGACATAACAAACCAAACAAGGCGACTCAAAAGAATCAAGCCGTATCAGCTAACCCATTAATATCTATCACAGGGAATTAATCAATGGATCATCCTACCGCACTAGTTAATAATCTTTATCAATAATGCTAATAAATTAATCATAGGTTAAGATTGTAGCATACGAAACATCAATAAAAAATAAATAAAAAATAAAAAATAAAAAAAAAGGAGAATGAGCGAAACTTCAGAACCTGACTGAAGCAAATACACTAATGCAGAATTAGTTTGAGAATTAAAACGATCTGTTGCATACATAATTGTGATAATAAATGATTATCTGGTATCAGCTTGCAGCCAACTGAGATCAAAAACACAAATTTTTTTAATCAAAAATTTTCCCAAATATTTTAGTGTTATTGGCCACAATATCAATTTGATACGATATTTTCAACAAAAACCTCTTTAAAATAAGATATCGATCGATAACGAAAGCGAACTTCAGTTTCTGCCACAAGATGGAATAGATAATAACACGTTTACTATTTCGCTGTAGGAGAGTCATATTGAAGAAAGGCATATTGTTTTCCACTAATGCAAGTGTTATTGGTCCAAAGTGCATTTTGGTCCTAAAAATAAAGCTAATACTATTACTACTACTACTTCTCTGTCAAATAATAAAAGTTCAGGATAAAGAAAAACATAAAAACAATTTAAGCCACCCAAATTAATTTTAAAATATTTCCAGATAAAACCTTGATGAAAATGAACAAATTAATACTTTTGTGGAACTGAAAGGATCTAGTAATTTCTTACTGTCTAGTAAATAGTAGTAGTATGTAGTTTTCTAAATTTATTACAGAAAGACTTAAAGTGTTCCCGCTAAAGTTTGTGTTTTCAAATTGCATTCTTCCTAAAATTCATCTTTGAACTGTAATTTATTACTTTGGATTTCTAGTTTTTGTTAAACGTTCAGATCAGATAACAGTGTAATTCCACACGTATTTAATAGGCTTAATTAATATAAGTCATGATATCATGACTTTTTTAAGATGTTTAAGATAAAATAGCCTAAAACGAGGCAGTTAGATGTTTGGTCAATACCAAACGTATGTTAAACTTTGATGCCATTTTTTAAAAATTTAATTCCAGGATATTGAATGATGGAGCTTAGTTTATTGCCAATTATTCTACAAAAACAAAAAATTTAACATAGCTTCCAAAAAATAATTTGTTTTATCAATACAGCAGGATTGAAAAGAATAAAAATGAAAAGACAGTATTTTTTTATGACATTGATCATTGATTTTATGTTAAATGTATACTAAAGATTTATGTTCAGAACCTTTAGCAGGGAAACGACATGAAGCATGCTACATAGTAATTTAAACAATTGAAAAACAATGCTAAACGTCAAAAGAAGAATGTATGCTAAAATTTGAGGTGTAATCAATTCTTTTTTCACTACAAAGTAGAATCATAAATTACTTTTTTATATTCTTTCAGCTATATTTGACGGTACCTCATGAGACAACCTCAAAATTTTGTGTACATGTAGGTTTTCACATGTATTAGTTGTTTGTACCAAACGTATCATATAAAAATTAGACGAAAAAGTAGTAAAAAATAAATAAAAGACCTTTTATTTTCATATAAATACATTTTTATTTTATAAAGATAAATTATAAAAAATTTAACCATAACTCAGGAAAACAAAAATATAAATTAATTAATTAGCTGGGCTTTCGCCCAGCTGATTACTAAATATCACAACAAAACTTGCTTTCTGTGTAATGGTAAATCCACCCGTGAGTCAACCATGCTTTCTGCCTCAAAAGTATCTTCGAAAATTGCGAATTTTCCCTAGCCTTAAAACCAAAATGAGACGACCTCATGAGGTACCGTCAAATATACTAGATGCTTGAAGTTATTTTGTATTTCGTTGATCTATTTTAATTTAAGCAATAGCCTCACAAAATTGGTATAGATTCAACATTTAAAAACTTGAATTAGGATTTCTTATAGGGACTATTCACTATTTTTTCCAACTCGTCAAATGGCTCTCGCGTTAAATGTAAAGTAAATGGAAATGGCCATTTGTGAGTAAATTTTTAAACATGTTTAAAGGAAGTTTGCTGGAAGCTTTGAAAAATTTAAGAATGGCATCACAATTTGCATTTTTGGATGTTTAGTTGTGCAAAAAATAATTAGAAAATTTCTAGAAAACATAAACTATTAACGTCTACCGGTAATAAAAAATTGAAGTGATTATCCTGCATGATTATATGTCGTTTTTTAGCTGTTTATAGCAACTGCGACTCAGATCTTGAAAGATGAACTGCTGTAAGTAATT
This sequence comes from Acrocera orbiculus, assembly GCA_947359355.1. Taxonomy (NCBI): domain Eukaryota; kingdom Metazoa; phylum Arthropoda; class Insecta; order Diptera; family Acroceridae; genus Acrocera; species Acrocera orbiculus. The sequence continues at coordinate 9,988,554 of OX375758.1, forward strand.
AAGTACACATAGTCATGGCATCATTTGTGCTTAATTTCATAAATAATGCTCTGTTATTAAACCGTTTAGAAGAAAAATACAAGCTTGAGAGATTTATTTTGTAAAAAAAAAAAAATTAGCAGGGAAAGAAAGGAGCAAAGCTTTAGATCTTGACTAAATAGTTATCTTCTTCTTCTATATATATAAAACTAGAACGTTTTGTGTTTGAAGCCAATGGACATCAAAACTACTGCACAGATTTAAATGAAAATTTACCACAAAATTTGTTTTGATCTGAAGAAGGTTTACCACGAAATAAATATTAAAAACTTTAATTACTTTTCCTTAATTTAATTAAAATATAGTGTTTAACACATAACCTAACTTATTTTTGTGTCAATTTGACAGGTGAGTGTTACTTCGATTATTTTTTTTGTTGACATAATATATGTTTTTTAGGAAGTTGAATGTCAAAATTAATTAAATAAAAAAATTATATAAATTACATTTACCGCTTCTCAGATTATCTTTAAAATATTAACAAGAATTTCGCTAAAGCATTGATATTATACTTGAATGAATTTGCTTGCAATATAATTTAAAAGTTGAATTAATTTTGAAGAAATAAAAAAGAAAGAATTTTCAGACTAAGAAGAAAAAGGAACTACTTAAAAAAAAGAAGCTCATAACAAGATTAATTTCAAGTAAATTTTAATAATTATATTTATTTTTGTAACCAATCTTAGAACTTATTCTTAAGTTAGTTTAAATATAAATTATTTGACTTCCCGTGGGCCAAAAGTTCAGCCAGACACCTTAAAGTGTGAAAAAAGTGCGAAAAAACTGCAAAAACGCTTTAAAGTATGAACTTGAACTGTATTTTTTATATTCCATTATCAATCCCAGCACTTCATGCCTCTTTCACCCATATATACCACATCCTCACACAGTCAGTAAGTTTAGCAAAACAACGTTTGCTGGGTCAGTTGCTAGTAATTGATACAGCCTTAAGTTGAGAATTAAAACGGTTTACTGCGTGAACAATTGAGATAATGAAAAATTACCTGCTCTCAGTTTGTAGTTTGTACACAACTGACAAGGCAATATTTTTATAATCAGTTTTTATATTAAAATATTTGTAAAAGTTAGAAAAGAGTAATCTTTGCAGTTTTAATCTTTCATAAATAGGAAAATAGAAAATCTTTTGTCGCTACCTAAATTTTAAAATTGGCAATAAATTACCTAAAGGCAAATACATATAATACACTTGTTTTAGAACTCTGTGAAACTGGTGATTACGGAATGAAGCCGATTCCAGGCCTATAAGCCTGTTATAATAGGGGCTATTCACTATTTTTTCCAACTCATCAAATGGTTCTCTCGTTCAATGTAAATTAAATGGCTGAATCTTTTATGAGTAAAATATTGAAAATGTTGGATATTTTCTCTCTTATTCGTGCTTTCCATATACATACTTTAAATGGGAACTAAGAGCTGAATCATTGATTCGGAAATATAGTGAATTACCCGCTTAATAGATAGAAAGAAATGGTCCTGGACATGCTATGTTCAAGAGTATCAATAATTAATCAAATATAGAAATGTCCGAAAGAAAATCTGACGATTCCCTTTTATATTTGTGTAAAATAAAATTATGACTAACAAACAGTAATATAGCCCAGTCCAATGTCCAATTGTAGATAGCAGGCTTAAGAATACAATAAAATATGTTACCCAAAAACAATTTTTATCAATTAAACCAAATTTTTAGATTCATTACATAGCACTTGATTTTCTTCTCAATAGCTTTATCTCTTTCAAATGTTGTAAATTTATCAAAAAAAATCATAATTTCACTTACAAAAAGTAATTGCAATGATAAATTTCTTTTGAAATAAAAACGTTTTTTGAATAAACATAAAAAGAAAAGAGGACTTCATTTAGTTAATAATTATTAATTACACTATAAAATTGAAAGAGAAGTTGATTATAAATTTAAAAAAAGAAGAAAAAAAAAAACGTGAACAATGTTAATCAAGGTCTGTTCTCAGGTTCAGTGATTTAACGTCGTATTTTTATTTAATCTTTTTATCATTTTTATTTGTTTGTAGGTTCAAATGTTTGTTATAATGATTAGTTTTAGACGATTATTAATTTGATATTGTTTACATTAATTAAAAAATAGTTTACTTTTCGATAAATATAATAAAATTATTGTTTTTTTCGCTCAATTAACCGCTTTACCCATTCATAATAGAAAGTCTATCTAATATTTCTAATGATATTTCATTTTAGAAATAGAAGATAAAAACAAACAAACAAAAATATATTTACATCAGTTTAGGAGTTTTTAAATGTTAAAACATTTGAACCACTTAAACAAATTTTGTATCGTAATTATTATAAACGATATTTTAATGACTTCAATTTAGAACAAATATTTATAAAGCATATACAGAGCGGTATTATATTTTAATTACTATCTATTTTATATTTAAGATTTGTTGCTAACTTAAAATTTCGTGTCAGGTTCTATTACTAAACAATTAACTCATTTTTTAATAAACTTATTTTGTATTTAATTGGAAAGAAAGCATCAGCCTGAAAACTAAAACCAAAATTAAATATGACCTTGAGCTTAAAGTTTGCATATTGCAAACGCCCATTCTATTCAAAGGCTTAATAAAAAGGCAATTTTCTCATGTTATTCATGTTTTTTGTGATTAAGAACATTTTTAAACATTAACTTCTGTATATTTTTTTGTTTTTGTTATGTTTTTAATAATAGAAAATATTTAATCAAAATATAAATAATTCTAGTCTACCTTATAAACATCGCCGTAGGTTCCTGAACCAATTTTTTGTATAAGTTCATATTCATCCTGTGGATTCCTGCGTGATATATCAGAACTGAGTAATGCTGTATTGTTTGCCATAATCGTCATTGAAATTATTAACCGCCAAGAATTTAACTAAATAACAATACGTGGCACATAAATAATAAAAGTAAAAAATATATCATTTATTGCTTATATTTCTTACAAACATATAAATATATATAAACCTATAAATACATTAATTAAAATAAATGACAACTTTTATTTAAATGTATTTCATTAAACATTTCATGATTTTTTCAATCCTCCGTTTTCAATAATAAAATTGAGAAAATAAATACACACAACACATTTCTCTAATTAATCGATCGTTCAAAGACGGATACACGTTATAATAAAATTTCATTAAATATATATTTCATAAATCATCTAAAAATGATATAAAATCAACACTTTTTATGCATGTTTGAGCTGACTGCTAACACACGACAGTTCACAGTTTACGCCATTTGCATTTTGGCATACATTACAAATATGGTGAAATAGGAATTTTGTGTGGTGAAATTTGGGGCTGTCAATTATATTGAACAAATAAAGTTCAGTGAATTATTTTCAGGTCACAATGAAAAGTTTTAAATTTTTAGCAAAAGAACTCGGGTTCTTTGAAATCTACAGTCTTATTCAAAAAACCCGAGTTATTTTTGCTACCGTGACAGACAGACAATCTAGTAGTTTGGACAGAAATGTCAAAAACTGATCAGCTGGTGTTTATTATTATATACGCTTTTGAGATTTGATTTGAGTTTTATATAGTATATTTTGTAAAAATGCACTAATAAAGGTGCAATTTTTGACATAAAATGGCCTGGCAATTATATTTCACATTTAATTTTTATGAGTTTAAGTAATTGAAGTTTTTAACAAAGTTTACTTATTACATAAATTAAAGTTTTTAAGGTTATAACGATTCTTTTAATTAATTTATTGGTTCCTATTAATTTTATTTGAAAAGTTAAATTTTTACCACTCCAAGAAAAACAATATATTTTTTGTCCAACTAAATTCTAATTATAAGCAATTTCTTACTAGTTAGATAATGATTGCAGTTTTGGAAATACATAAATGCTATTAATTTAAATACTCTAAAAACTAAAAAATTATTAAGAGATAATTTTAATTTTGTTCAGAATCTCGGACAACATTTTTATGGGTAACATTCCTGTTTTAAAGTTACGAATAACTTCTGTAATAATCACAAAAAATTGAGAACATAAATGAGTAAAGTATGTGTTTACGCGGACATAATGACAGCTTCATACATTTTTAATAGCATGAAGATAGCAACGAAAGATTACAGCACAAAATAACATTGCTATTCATCATTATGATATCAAAAGTTTAAAGCTTTCATAATTAATCATTTTTTATTAAAAGTTCAACTTCATGTTATTATTACTATAAATTATATATTAAGTAAAAAATGATACAAGTCCAGGCAAATGAATGTCCGACGTCTACAGTGCATTTACCCGGACAATATCCGACGACTACTAGGGCGTTAATATGGGATTCTTTTTTAATTTTGAAAATCGGCTACAAACTAACTGCTCTCTATACGTCTCGCCCGTAACTTCGAAAAGTTATGACAACTCATGTGTTACCACCCATTTCTCTCACCAAATGAATACTTTCTTCAACCAAATTGGTTAACCAAACCAACTTGGTTGCTTTGTGAAACACATCCCAAATGTCAGAATACAAAAAACAATATTCATATTGCTAGTCAAATTAGATTAAATTTGATTAGATTCTAATCTAAAAAACTACGTACATCGCGACTTCTGATTGGCTGAGGCAAATCATTAAAAAAACTAAATTCGTCGTCTGTTTGACACAAAGCAAGAGTGAATAGAATTTCAGCACAAAGGGGAATAAAATTCTCAAAACTCTGCACAAATCAACCAAAGTAGTTAAATTGGTTAGGGCATCTATATGCCCTACACTTGTAAAGGATTTTTTTAAAAAATTAATTCCAGAATAATACCTTAAGGTTCTAGTTATGTTGTTGTTATTAAAACCAATTTTGACATAATTGAACAATTTAAATCCATATTGAACAGCGTAGTCTGCGTATTTTAGCTTCTGGATTTGTGAATTATACAAAAAAATGTACAATAAATTGGGAAAAAATTAATTCTTTATATTTCTAGAAACAATTATTGTACAGAAAAAGTTGTTGTATATAATTTTATATTTAAGTATTATTATAATAATTAAATAAATATATTCTTCTTTGCAAAATAACTGTTTATGCTCTTTTATGAATTTCTTTTAAATAAATTTATTATTTTTATTAAAGTTTAATGATCAATTATAATTGCAAACCTCACAATATTAACTTTTATTATATGTTTATTACAATAAAAAATATAAAGTTGGCACTACTTATTTCATTTGCTGTCATTGCTGCTTATCACGTGTTTTTTAAACCGCTAACATATAAGTATAACTAGAATATACTGTCTGAAGTCAAGTGTGGTCACGGTGTTGTCTAACTCGCTTAAAAAAATTTGAATACTAAATAACTGAATTACAAAAATTTAAAGATTTATTAATATTTACATCCTTTTAGTGATTATTTATCTTTTATACACATTTTTGTGTTTTAACATTGCAAGAAATAAACTTGGCGTACGTGACTCTGTGCACGTACCGTAATGGCGCAGTAGCCATATCAAAGCAGTAATAGTGAAACACAACAGTGAAGAAGTTCATATGCAAAAGCCTAGCTTAATTATTGATTAAAGAAGATATCTATTGAAAATTTTGGAACAAAGTCATCTGCTAACTTATAGTGAAGAATAGACCAGCGTTTGGCCGCCATATTGCCGTCTGGCTGTATGACTGCGCGTGTTATCAAAAACATTATATTTGGTCTGTGTGCTCCACGAGCTTCTGTGAGTCTATTGAATATACTTTTGGCTGCATCATTTGCTTTAATTAATCGCAACTACAAATTCAAATACAATATTAAATATTTGTGTGGATATACGAGAATAAGTTTGCCATTTTATAATCTGTTACACTGGATTCCCTATTATCATAAGAATTTGGATTCCTCATCAACTGAATCAAGACTTCATCGAAGGCATACTTCCTCCACAAAGGAGTGAATCTTGAGGATCTCTTAATTTTATTAAGCGCTTTCATCTATTGTACTCTTACACTAATGTTAATTTGTTTAATGTGTTTAATTTTCTTTTTAGCTTAAGTTATAGAAACATCTTGAGGATATTGGCCTTATCTCTAATCAACTGCATAATAATCCTAATTTTAAATAATTAATTTGAGGTTAAGCAGCTAGCTTTGTTTTGTATAACAACGGTCCAGTGGCATATATCTGGTCTACTCTAATTGACCACTGAGGTGTTAACTCATACTATATTTCTATTTTCCGGTGTGTATAAGTTTCTACTATAGTTTAACTGGCTAGTTCTAGTGGCATGTTTCATTTATGTGGAGCGTCAGCACACACGCTCTAATCCGCACTAACTCTAGGCTTAATTTCACATAGTCGTCACTCTGGCGTTATAAGACACGTCTTGCAACTCCAGTATGGGTAAAGGTAGGAAAAGAAAGTCCAGTCAAAATACCCCAACCTCCACTCGTACAACTAGGCTGCCGCACAATGCCAAACAGGTTTATAGTAACTCTGAGGAATCAGACATAGAATCCTCCGTTAGAAAGGACAGAAATTTACTCAACCCTAGAACCCTCTCGCAATCATATGATTGTGTTAACCCAACTTCCACACGAGACATTAGAGCGAATCTTCGCTCCAGGACAGCATCTAAAAACATGTCAAATTGTTTACCCCTAAATCATGATGTAACTACTAACAAGAATAACAACAGTTCTTTTGAAACCCTAGCGAGAATAGCCTCGGACAAACTCTTAAACAGTCCCTCCTTATCCCAGCGCGACGCACGGCTTCCGTCGGAACACAATTACGCAAGCATAGGTAGAAATAGATTCAAAGATCTAGACGAAATAATTCTTAATCAATATTCTCCTACCAAGAACCAAGGTAATGGAGACAAGCACTCTATACATAATATCACTAATGCACCAGCTGCGAATCCCAGAGCAGATAGCCCGGTGGAGCGTAAATGTCCACCCATCATTGTCGCGGACTTGGATCTTATGGTCATCCGCAACAAACTAAAGAACCTCGTTTCCAACCCTGAGCAAAAATACTGGCTCAAACTGTCAGGCTTTAACAAAATTACTGTGAATGTCAATTGTATGGATCTACATGAACGCTGCTTGAGCTGGCTAAGAGAAATTAAAGCCACGGCACATACCTTCTGCCCCCCGGATAAGAGAAAGAATTCCATCTTAGTTAAAGGAATAAACTCTAACGAATCCACGGAGGACATTTTAGAAGATCTTCAAGCTCAATGCCCAAATACTAAAATCGCTAAGGTAAGCAATTTCACAACAGTTAGATCTAAGGCCAAGGGATATAAGCTTAATGCCTTTATTGTACAACTCGAAGAGGGTTACAAGTTAGATGAGCTCAAAATGGTTAAAGTTGTTTTATTCCAAAAAGTCAACTGGGAGAAACTATTCAAGAGAACCGTAACAAGATGCTATAAATGCCAGGGTTTTGGACATACGGCAAATTTCTGCTGTGCAGACACCCTTTGTATGCTTTGTGCGAAACATCATTCTGGCTTGAATTGTCCCCTGCTAACTGATAATAACACTACTGACTACACCACCATTAATCCGTCCTTGCTCAAATGTGTCAACTGCAGCAGCACAGGGCATGCGGCAAACTCGCCTGACTGCACTGAATACAAAAGATATCTCCTCAAACAACAACAACTTAGAGATAGGATTAATAACCGTAGGGAACTCATTCTTGAAAAAAACAGAGCCAAACTTGGCTTTGCCAGCAGGAGGGTAACGCCACTAGTCACTTATGCAGATGCAACTAAATCGAACACTGGTGATACAGCAATCCTGAATGAACTACAAGTACTGTCCTCTGTAGCGAACCCTCTTAAAACCCTGGTCACTGAAATTTTCTCACTCTTTGGTATGAGTGTAAGGGATCTTTTTAATAAGATAAATAGCGTTTTGGATAACGTCAATAAATGCACCTCTAGAATAGACAAAATGTCTATATTCTTTGAATTTTTTGCCTCCTTTGGGGATAAAGTTACGACCCCATAATGCACAACACCGTTAACATAATAGCAGTAAATGTAAATTCTATCATAGCCAGAGAACGTAGGATCTTTATCCAGGATATTATCAATACACAGCGACCCTTTGCAGCGTTTTTAACCGAAACTTGTTTGTCTGCTAAACACAATATAAAGTTCGATAATCTTAAATGCCTTAGAAATGACAATATTAGAGGCACAGCAGTTGTTTTGCCAAGCATGGTGAAAACTAAAGAGGTGCACTTTAACCCTCGGTTCTTCTCAGCTACAGTCACGATTGCATTTTTGAATATTAAAGGAAAAGTTCGCTCAATTCTTCTCGCCGCTGTCTACATCCCTTGCAGAAGTGATCCCAGGGTAATTGATGAGCTCGATCACCTATTATCGTTATCTAAGACAACTGACTATTTCATTTGGGGAGGGGACCTTAACGCGAGGGACCCCCTCTGGGGGGATAAAACCACCAACCAGAATGGTAAGCTAATCGCTAATTGGTTAAAAGAAGAGGTATGGTCTGATATTAGGATCGTGGCACCTTCAACGCCTACCTACCCGAAAGCGGGATCTTTTCTGGACCTTTTTATGATATCGCCTAAGTGGTTTGATGTCTATCTCAATCCTGACATCGACATTGACTGTCACACTTTTTTCGGCCTCTCAGACCATTTAGGTATCAAGCTTTATATCAATACCGAAAACCTCCCCGAGCTCACCTTACCTGTACTAATATGCCAGCTGGATGGCATAAATTGGAAAAAATTCAACAAGAGGCTTGCCAGCCTGTTAGATCACTACATCTGCAATCATTCAACCTACTCATCAGAGGAAATTGACGACTTAATCATACAACTGACTAAAATTATTTCGAAGACGATGGAAGAGTTCTCTGTTAAGCGAATCCCCACTGCTAATGGACACTTAGACTTTATAAGCTCGCTTACTTACAAACTTGTCCTGGCCAGGAAAACCTGGTGCAACAAATTGCATAATACTTACAAATTGCATCTGAATACTTCGGACCCTTTCTATATAGCACTCAAAAGTCAGATTACCAGTTTGACACACTTAATCAGAGAAAATGTTAGAAATGACCTCAATCAGCATTTCCAAAAAAGGATTCGAATGATTCAACCAGGCCCTGGAATGTGGAGTGAGATTGATAGGTTAACTGGGCGCTCTGCGGTTAAAAGAGCTAAATTCACCACTGCTGAATTAAAGTACAACGATAAAATATTCCATTCGACATCTGAGAAATTAGAAGCTTTCAAAAATTACTTTGAAGTAATATTCAGAGAGAGCAACCAAAGCAACGATAGCTCACTCATTGCTGATTCGGTCTCACTAGCACACTCACTCCAGACCTCAAACAATGAACCTCTAACATACTTTTCGTCGAATTTAGCATCAGACAGTGTTGCCCTTAATGACCCCTACTGTACAGTAGAGGAGGTCATCTCAACACTTCATCATCTCACCCCAAAGAAGTCGTCTGGTTTAGATGGAATACCCAATAAACTGATCAAGCACTGTGCTCAGACTCTAGGTAAACCTCTAACTTGTATTTTTAATAACTGCATAAACATCGGGTACTTCCCTAACGAGTGGAAAATAGCGAAACTACTTCCCATACATAAAAAAGGCAATACTTCTGACCTAGGGAATTACAGACCCATTTCTCTTTTACCCAATTTGGGTAAAGTCTTCGAAAAAATTATAAAATCTAGAGTCACCAATTTTATCGAAACTCATAACTTGCTGCCTTGGAACCAATTTGGTTTCAGAGAATCGCACTCCACCACTCAAGCACTGCTTGCAATGGGAAATACCATAGTACATAACCTAAGAGTCAACAAATGCACGGTCGCACTCGAGCTAGATTTCGAGAAAGCTTTTGATAAGATCTGGAAAGAGGGAATTGTACTTAAGCTTCACAACGCTAACTGTCCTCTTGCTATTGTCAACCTGATCAATAGCTTCCTCAGCAATAGATACTTCAAAGTCTGCATCAATAACGCCCTATCTGACCTAGTAGCGGTCAACTCCGGGGTTCCACAAGGATCGGTTTTAGGGCCTATCTTGTTCACCTTTGCTTTACATGATTTCCCCTTCAACTCAAATGACTTGAATAGTATACAAGCGTTTCTGTATGCGGATGACATTGTTATCACCGCTGGGGATCCCAGACCGCTTAAGGCACTAGATACACTTAAAAACAACAAACCAATTCTAGAGAGATACCTCAGCAAATGGGGCCTCAAATTAAACCCAGCAAAATGTAAGATAATTGTTTATCGCAACGCTAGTGGTCGTTGCCACAAACTATGCATAAAAGAATCTAAAATGATTGATTTCCACTTATTTAATAGTAAGATCAAAGTACACAATGCTACCACCGCTTTGGGTGTCCACTTTTCAGAAAGGTTTGGTTTCAACAAACACGCTTCTAGCACTCTGGTTAAAGCTAAATCGGCTGCCAGTACGATTTACAGCGCGTTTTCTTCTCCTTATTGGTCAGCCAAAACAAAGATGCTCTTGTATAAGGCAATTATCAGACCTATCATCAGTTATGCTTCTCCAATATGGTTTGCTATGTCACCAACTTATGCACAGAAGCTTGAACTATTTGAAAGATCGATACTTAGAAAGATTACTGGCCTCAATCGTAGGTCTAACAAGAAATACTTTGCAAATCGCAAGATTTATGCTTCAGCAAAAATTACCCCTCTACTGAGCTATCTTCTCAGGCTTAGCATGAAAACTCTAAACAAAATATCGTGGCACCCCAATCTGACACTAAAAAACATTTGTATATCGAATGCAATGGCTTCTATACATGACAATTACTACCTCTCACCATTCAATATTCTTCATGACGACTCTAAGAGAGACCTCAACTTCACTGATGATCCTGCGAACCAAGCAGAAACTCCTCATTTCTACGTCAGAGCGAGCCACTCTAACTATAGGGCCTAAAGATACTCTCTTTCTTTCTCTTTCTCTTTCTTTTCTTCTTTCTCCCGCCCAATGGTCAATGCACAGATATTTTAACGATATCAGTCGCTTAGTCGCAATATTTTCGGGATTTGCTGCTGGATTGTTGGCTATTCATACAATTTCTGAATATTAACATTCTTAGTTATTCTATACATACTGCCTAATAACTTCCTTAGTAGATTAAGTCAACAATATTTCATAAATCTTTATTGTTTTGTTATTGAAAAAAAAAAAAAAAAAAAAAAAAAAAAAAATATATATAAAAGAAAAATCAAAAACAACTTGAAATTGAAAGATAAGCAAAATGTAAATATTTGTAAACTGGCTTCTTAGTTATCTAGTTTATTTAATTTTAATCTAGCTATGAACTGTATATATAGCAATGTAATTTGTTAATTGATAGTATTATAATGTATATATTATTGTTACATAGTTCCTATACATAATAGACGTTAATTACCAATAAGTAAATAGAATTCTAAGGATAAATCGTCTTAGTACATATCGTAATCATATCCATTCTCTCGGCAGCCGGGAGCAAGCTGCGTTAATAGTTTACATCGACAACAATAATACTTTGCACTACCTACTTACTTTATGAACGTGGGTTTTAATGTCACACCAGAATAGGCTTATACACTTATTTTCGGGCCAATATCTCTCAGCACTATTAGATCGTAAGACTCTAAGGTTTTTTTTATTTTCTGTATAAGATTGTATTCAAAAGTCTCAATAAAATTTGATTTGATTTGATTTTAAACCGCTAAGCATTTCGTGAGCGTCGAGTTTCTGTTCAATTAAATGCTTTTTTACTACAAGTAGTTTTCATTAAATTTTTTTGTAGTTTTTTAAATATAAATTCCAAAGCTCGGAAAATACAAATAAACTAAGGTATTTATAATAACTTTGAAACTATTTTATTTATTATTAAAAGTTTAATGAAAAGAAATATGTATTAAATAATTACAATTATTATTATCTTTTAGTTCCTTCAAATTTTTGTAAGTCATTTTGGCGGAAATTAAAATTAAATATTCAAATTAAAAATAATTAATGCAATATAGATTTATATGAATAAAAAAATTGAAATTATTTTTTAATAAAAATGTATTGGACAATGTATAAAAGTTTTGGCTCAAGTGTATGTATATACCAGGGGTGGCCAAGACCCCTGGTAATCCGAGCCATTTTTCAAAATTTGAAATTTTTCGCGAGCCGCAATTAAACACGCATTTAAAAGGTATGCAAAAAAGGTGTTAAAAAAATTCTCTTACAGATGTTATATTTATTGGAAGCATAAAAGTACAAAATATGCATATTGAATTTAAATATTAAAAATTAAACACATTTATTTTGTTTCTCTTGATAATTCTTTAAAATTTGTTGAATAATTGGTGACAGCACTTATAAGTAATTGTTTGAGATGCTGATTAGTTAATACCGATCGGTGTTTAGATTTCACGAATTTCAAAGTGGATTAAAATGATTTACATAAGTACGTGGTTCCAAATATTGAAATGCTTTATTCTTGTAATTTAGTTTGAAAACTAAATATACACTGTGAGAGGTCAGATATTATTTTATCTTTCCCCTGCAATTGTAAATTCAGTGTTTGCAAATGTTCCATGACATCAGTCAAAAACCTTAAGTCTCGTCATCGTCTAATTCTGAATAGGTTCTTTCCTTTTCTTTTAGAAATGCAGTTATCGGATCAAACAAATTTACAAATCGATTTAGTACATTGTAGCTAGATAACCATCTAACAATGCAAAAGAAATTAATGTCATTTACAAGTTCTTTGTCCTTTAATTCTTCAAGGAAATAATAACACAAAATGAAAAGGAAACTTGGGTACAATTATCGAGAGCCACAAATTATTCTTCAAAGAGCCGCATGTGGCCGCATGTGTGCCAGGTTTAAGTTGTATACGTAACTCTCGCGAGCCGCAGGTTGGCCACCTCTGGTATATACGAATCTGCTGCTGTTGCGGTTGATGATGTAATATATTCATTTAGTGGTGATAGTTCCTCTCGTAAACCAATTGATATTCAGGTATTAAATACAAATACATTAAAATGGTCATTATTACCCGATCGTATTGATATAAATGGTAAACGATTGAAACCACCAGATGTGCCAGTCAACAGAGAGGGTCATACAGTTGTTGCTTATGATAAAAAAATCTATTTATGGGGAGGAGAAAGGGAAGAAGAAGAAATAACTAATATATTGTATTGCTTTGATATTAAAACATTAAATTGGTCAAGACCAAAAGTAACTGGAATAATACCGAGTAGTCGCACTAATCATTCAGTAAATAGTTTTATGAAAAGCTTCCCTTATTGTTTTTTCAGTTGTACATAATAACATAATATATGTTTTTGGAGGTTATCAGGATTTCGGGAGTGAATTATATCATCTTGATTCAAAAAGGAATAATTGGAATTTGATAAAATCATGTGGAAAATCTCCAAACGTAGCAGACGTACAATCATGTATCGTCATTGGCGATAAAATGCTTGTTCTTGGTTCAATTAGGTAAAAAAATTAATTTTAGGGTTATATAACATTAAATTCCCAAAATATATGGATACAATTTAATTTTACCAAATACTTTTGAGTGAACCAAATATTTTATGTAAAGATATAATGTGATGCTACTACTTCAGATTTCTGGATAATTGTATTGAAAAATCTTAGTCTCTACTTTTAAAAATTTAAAATTGCAAAGTAAACATTCATAAAATTTACGGATGATTTTCTTCTCTTAGTTAGCCGCGACTGTATTTTTTTAGACTTCAATTTACTCCAACATTTAATGTTGTCGTATTTATAAGAAAAATGATCACACAATATATATAAATATTCATTGCTTTGATTGTGATTGTTTTTTTTTTTCTTTTTGCATAGTTGGCGAAGGAGACCTTGGACAATAAAACTTAGATCCTCGTTTGTGTTAACCAAGATTAGTCCAGTTTTTATCAACCATGCGCTTAATGCCATAGAACCCAGCGCATATATCTTTTTCCCTTTTTTTATTTCTACGGTAGCAAGTATCAAATTTCATGTCAATTGCATCTCAGATGGTACAGTAAGGAAATTTATAAAGCTGGCTTATATGTTAGTCGGGATAAAGTGAATTTCCATAAACGAAAAGACGCTTTCAAGAAACATAAATTTATTTTCTTTGCTGTCGTAAGGTTTAATATGCTCAGCTTTTTCTAGATAAATTATTTTCTGTAGGTGATGATTGGGATGATTTTAGTTGCAAACAGAAAAAGCGTTTTTTCAAGTTAAAATGCGAAGGGTATATTTCTGATTTCTTAATAAATTCAATTACTCAAGTCTTTCGTCATTTTGGTTTTATAAATTCACTTAGATAATCTTGAACGGTTTTGAAATCGTTAATTTGATTGTGGAATGTTACACAGTCTCCAATAATTTGTCACTTACGTATCATTAATTTATTTAAGCTTAAGTTTACATCTAAAGGCTAAGCATTTCCTTATTAAAATCCATTAAAAGTAAATTAAACATACAAAGCTAATGTCTGTTTGTTCTAAAAGTAGAAAACATTTGCTGTTGTGTTTTTTGTAAGTCTAACGGAGGCAGATGAATTTATTGAATAAAAAATCCTTTTAAATTTCTTAAATTCTTTGCTTTCCGTGACTATCAAAATACCAATGCGAAACCTTCAAATAATGTTTGTCAGTAAAAAGCTTAAGATATATTACCATCACTAATTTACTTATTGTTTAGGGATTTGTTACTCCACAAAATTTAATAATTATGTTATTTTTTTAGTCTAAATTATGATTCTACAAATGAATGTAGAAATACGATACATGTCTTGGATTTTAATCCTTCGCTCAAAACATTAGCAATTATCGCAATTGTGGAAAGCGGATTGGATTCTTCATATTTACCACAAAAATTAAGGTATTTCTTATTTTAGTAATATAAATTATAATAATAACGTTGTTTTTTTTTGTTTATGGAAAAGGAGAACGTGATTTAATGGAATTTTTGTTTAAGAAAATATTTTTAGTTTAATTAATTGTACTTAATTAATCCATTTTTATTTGATAAACAAATCCATTTTTGTTAAATTCCCGTAATGGTTGTTATATGATTGCACGAACTTTGTAACGCTTAAAAATTTCTGCAGCACGCCACATTTATATTATTAATAATTAAGTTAAAATTTATTGATTATCGGTGTTGTCCCGGAGCTACAGTGTTCAATCACTTTGAAAAATTGCTCGGCATCTAATCGATTTAAGTCGCATATCTTTAGAAATTATCCTGACATTTTGAAAAAATTTGAAGAAAATTTAAAACTTGAACAGTTTTTTAATATTGTACTTTCGGTTTCTTGAAATTTCTAAGTGTATATGCCCCGAAAACAAAGAAAACGAAACATGTAGAATTTCTTCCCCTGAGTTCGAGGTTCCAGTTGCCTGGAATATCATAACTGGGGGCTAAATGTCCTTTTTATTTCTAAAATTGAGATAAATTTAAATAAATGGCATGTTAAAGCTTTAACGTCACTCTTTGTGATTTAATTAGTGCTGCGGCGTTTGTAGTCAGGTAGTGTCCTTGATAATCAATACATAAACAGAATTTTTTCCATTTCCCCCTAAATAATTTCTCACTGTCGAGTAAACAAACTGCGTAAACCCTTCGCGTTAAATTTTAGATGGTTAAAATAAAGACAAATAAAATAATTGTATGAGACGAAGACGAAATTTAAAAATTTGTTTTTCTTTTGATATTCAACACTTCAAATACAAAATTTCTTTTTTCTTAATTTTTCCATTACAGATCTGAAATTCATTCAATGAGATATAAAGGACGACATTGCTAATAATTCATTCAATGAGACAAGATTTAGCTCATATTTAACAACACTAGAATTTCAATCCTAATGATATTTTCAATATAAATTAAGTTTTTTTACTATCATTTTGCCATTAATAATTAATATTTTCCTATTTTTACTAAATAACTTTGTGACTGGTTTTGAAGTTCACAGATTTTTAATGTAATACAAAGGAGTGCTGTAATTTTATTTTTAATTTGAGCATTGAATTTTAAGTTTTGTTTTGTTATCTAAAGACTTTATTTATGTAAGCATTCCTTAATTAAAAATAAAAATCTATTAAATTGTGATAATTTATATTAATTGGTGCGAAGTTTCGCGCTTGCAATAACGACAGTCTTTAAGCACTATAATAACTTTACATATGGCAGCATAAGTCAACAGCTATTTATGTTACACAAAAGGAGTCACCACTGTCAATCCAAAGCAAATTATTAAATCTGTCGGGAATTAGCGGAGTAATGTACTTTTGTTACACCTTTTAGTTTTTAATACAAAAATTGTCATAAGTGTGGTTGCTGCTTCGAACAAACACGAAGGGTGTAGTGTTATGTTTCGGCCTCATTTTGAAGAGGTTGAATCAGGAAGAAAAAACAGCATCTTACTTCAAGAAATTTACAGTTGGAAAACGTAGCAATGGAAAAAAACTCCTCAGGATCTTTGCATTACAATCATAACCATACTACATAATAGTGTAGTAATTATGGTGGAGGCATCTTTTCAAGTGGACTTAATTGACTAAAGAAAATTTAATCATTAAAATTTGATAGTCATGACTGCTCTTATAAATTACTGTAACTACTCCCAAATTTTATCTGTAAGGATTTAAAAATAAATAAATTTTGAATTTATTTTTAATAGTTTACTAGTAGAAATATTTTAACAACCTTTTTGATGTACAAAACTGTTGTAAATATTAACAAATTTTGCTTTTTGCATTTACAAAAATTTATTAATTACAATTTTACAGAACAAAAAACAAAAATTTTTCGAAAATCTTTGTCGATAGTTATTCGGTTAGATTATATGCTCTTTTTTTACAGTTTGATTTTATATATAAATTTTTACTATGATTCATAATCTTTGGTTTTATTGTTACTATTTTAAAAATATTGTATAAATTTTTGCTCGTTAAAAATATTTATCTAGCTTAATGTGTTTACTTTAGCTATATACAATTTATTAGCTCTTTTTATTTCATCACTAAAATTAATTATTCTTTTATTTTCAAATTGTTAAAAGTATATTTACAAGTTTTACTATCGAAATTGATGAGCTAAGCGAATTTTTTTGTTAAAGAATCAGTGAAGAAGTGTTTTTTAAAAACTTTCAAAAACATGGTTTCAACGTTATATTTAATAGAATAATTTATTCACTTTTTTATATTGTCCATTGTCAATTGAAAAATTTTCTATAACAGTATTTCGTATGTTTATTTAAAATTTTTTCTGCGCTTTATTTTGTTACATGTTTTTTATTTAGTTTTATCCTTTTTAAGTGTTAGTACCTTAATATTTTATTTTCTATTATTTTTCATTTAAAATAAAATAGTGGGCATCAGTTCATTTCTGTAGAGAAATAAGAGCTGGACTGATGAAATCACAAATAAAATTTCTTAATTAGATCATAATTTCTTTTTTTTAAAACTTGTCATATCAATTGTGCCTTTTTTTTTTGTTGTTTTCGTAAAACAAAACTTTTATGGGTTGTATTGTATTTTTTTACACTTCCTTTTAGATATAAGCAGTGAACATATTTATGCTTCTTGTGCAGCTGCTGTTTTAAGGGCAGCTTGCCTAAGATCTTCTTGACGTTCTAATTCTTCAACACGTCTAACTTTTTGTAATTTTCCTTTAAGTAAAAACAAAAATGTAATATTCATTTTTTTCTATAAAAAACAAAAAATATTCTTACTTGCCGTCTTAAGCATAATTGTACCCCACCAAATTGACCATCCCCAACCTACAAAACAAAAAATTACACAGAAAAATTGTGCTACACCAATAAAACAATTTATGATAAATGATCCAATTCTGGCTTTAAAAGAATCATACTGAGAGAATCTTGGAATACCAACGCACAAACAAAAGAAACCTGAAAGGATTGTACCTGAAATATTAAAAAATAAATAAGTTATATAACAATTTAGAATAGAATTAGAAAAATTGAAGGTTTTGTTTAAAATATTGTGATATAAATTTAGTAGGGTCAGGACTAATCAGGCAGTGAGTTGACTATATAAAGGGAAAAGCTTTCAAAGCAGTGGACTTAGAGATTCAGTATGGAACTAAGTTTCCATGTAAATTTAACATAAATTTAAAAATATCAAAACCTCAGTCAACTACTACAGGCGGCATCTAATCAAATGTCGTACTTGAAGAAATCATGGCCAACCTTAGTCTTTTGAATCATCTCTATTGGTAGTAAAGTGTAATTGTCTACGAAACATTCTAAAAACAAGTTATGAGATTATCCAGAAGATATATTGTCTTCTAGTAAGGAAGCTAAAATTCTGACCAGGGGAAATAAAAGTTTTCTTAGATTTGGTTAATTTACTGTACCCTCTTTTCCCCCTAATTCAGTTTAGTTTTTAAGCCAGCCAGCCTAGCTTTTAGATAGACAGATATAAATCCTTAACCGCTTTGCTTAAAATTGCTTTTTTTGTTACTTATTATTTGACCAATATTTTCACATGCAACTTTCACCTCCCTTCTGTTTTGGGGGTTTAATGATCCTTTTCTGCGGAATATTTAATTATAGCAACCAGAATTCATCCAGTGTGGCAAAAATCATACATAAAATAGGCCGCAGTATCTGCGGATAGCGTGCACGTTACGATGGCACAAAAATTACACCTGGGAAATTATATTTCCTTTCTTAAGCGGTATGGACCCTTATAAAAACATCTAAGAAAATACTTTGACTTTTTGTAAGTGATAAAAAAATATTCAGGATTAATATTATTTATCCTTTTTGTTCGAGACTTAAAGCATTTTGATATGATCTTATGTTAGGAAGGACTTTTATTGTTTACTTGGTGTCTACATTAGCGTTTTGGAGAGCGGTATTATAGCAGATTTTATAGGACTTTTGAGACAAGTTCATACACAGAAGTATCTAAACACAGCCTTAATATTAAATTTAACTGACCCAATCCTGGTATAATTGTATTTAAAAATGCACAAAGCCAAGCAATCCAAAGTGGCATAACAGGAATAGCTCCTTTCATTTTTGAATTAAATTCAACTAAATCGATATGTAGTTTTGGACGATTATCCTTAAAAGAAAGAAACAAATAAAATATTTTTAGCTTATTGTAATTCAAGTCTTTTAAATTAAAAATTAAATTCATACCTCAATTGGTACCAAAGATTGTTTTTTACTGATCGTACTAGTCCTTCGGCTGCCTGTTTGTATGGGTGGTTTCTTTTTACAGCATATAATACGTAAAAATTTTGTACAACATCCCCTAAAAATATTTAAAAATTACAATATAAATATTCTATATTTGAATTAATTATTAAATACCTTTCAACTGATTCAATTACTTCTGGTTGAGTTTCTTGTGTCTGCCAAGCATTTGATTTTTTTATCTTTTTTTTGCATGGAATACAAAAACAACATTTTGTAGTTTCAATAGAATCATCTGATGTTGCATCAATTTTATTTGTTGCCTTACAACAGAAAAATTTTCGTAAACATAGTCCACATTTACCTTGTTTAGGACCATTTGATTCTATTTGTGTTATAATATCTGGCTCTTCATTAATTGTTTCCATTTTTTTTTCATTATTATGTTTAATAATTTCATTTTTTGTTTTACAACATTTTAATTTCTTCCAGAAACTTTGTTTTTCATTTATTTCACTTGCATATGATTTGATTTCGGAATCAGAGTTTTTTGTTGAATAGCATGAACAACATCGACATCGCCGACATGGTAAACATAATTTTGAAAAGCAATTACTGCATTTCGATTTTGGACAACATCCTTTTGGTTGTTCTTCATCTAGATATTCCTGGCTCTCAGAACTGTATCAAAAAGATATATTTTATTAAACTATTGCTGTAGATTGTTAATTAAAAAAACAGTGGATAGAAAAAGTTATAATAAAAATACGGTTTAAGTGAATTTTTTATTTATTTATAATTCTTTAAATAATTATTTCAAAATTAATACATAATTATATTGATAAAATAACAATTATTTAGACATTTCCATTTTATGTTGTAGTCTAATAGCCTGTCTGGAAGGTTTTATTTTGTACGTGAAGTATTAGACGCCTATCCTATACAGTTACAGTTTTGTGAGTTTTTCAATGCGTTGAAGAAAAGTGGTTGCTACTATCAAGGTCTGTTCTAGTTCATAAAAATCATAGATCTGGAGCTATGATCAATAAATTTTAATATTTAATTAGTTATGTTATGCTTCTAATGAAAGTCAAGTCAAGATCCACTTATAACTTATAATCTCTTTCAATTGAATTCAAGCGATTATCTCTACTTGGTCTATATCAATGAATATATATGTTTTCTTAAACTCATCTTATAAATTTTAATAACTTATAAGCGTTACCCGATTTAACTAATACCGATTTTAGGTTTTACTGACCAACAAAAATAATTAGGGTTTTTTACCTTGAAATTTAAAAGGACGCATAAAATACATTTTCTATTAATGGAAAAATACATAAATTTTTATTTCAAATAAAAACTTAAACTACAATTCTTAAATGTTTTAAAATCCTTAGTGTTAAGTAATGTAAACTAATTGCAATACTAAAATTATTTTGATGTTATATTAAAAAATAATATTTTCGTTAAAATTATAACATAAAATAATAAAAATTCTTTTTATTTTTGATAATTTATTCCTCATCTAAATTGGGCTGCTGAACTGGTTGACTATAACGTTGTTGACGATTTTTCTGAAAATAATTATCACGTCTTGTCATAGACCAATTACCACTTTGGTTCTGATAATTTAAACGTTGACCAAAACATCCATTTTTAACTTCATAAATTCTTTCATTAATATCAACTAAATTAGTTACTTTATCAGCTAATTGCATTGATAAAATTTGTAAACTTGATGGTTCTGACCTATGCATAACAATTGTTTCAGATGTTTCATCTAAGCTTGCCTTTAATTCTTTTTCAATTATCATTTTACTTATTAATGAATAAACTTTTTTTATATTTAAATCATACATTTCAGCCAATTTTGTAATACTTATTGTTGAATATGCATTTGAATATGTAAATAAATATGTTCTTAAACTTTCTTTCTTAATAAATTGAATTATCATTTTTTGTATACGATCAGTTTCATAAAATAAATTCCAAATTTTTGTATTCATTTTTTTATTAAAAATATAATTAACACATTGTTGCCAATTACCATAACGAATTGATTTAGCTGCTGCCATAACATATTCTTTCATAGTTTCAGGTGGTCCTACTAATGGTTGTCTCTCAAATAAACGTAATTGATGATAAAATGTTTTACTAATCATTCGTCGTTTAATATTAAATTCATGTTCAACTAAATATGGAATTTCTAGTAGCATAGCAGAAACTAAATAAACACATTCCAATATATCTAAATTAATATGCATATGAAATGGTATTTGTAATTGTTTTTCAATTTTTTCTTGTTTAGCTGATCGTTCATATTGTCGTTGTGTAAAAATACCCTGTGCTAATAATTCTTTAGGTTTTCCAGAAAACATTAATTCAATTAAACATAAATGTGAAATTTTAATATTTCCTTGACGAAATGCACATAATCCAAGATTAGCCATCATTCGATTATATAATATTAATGTAGACGAATCTGCAGTATTTATAGTCTCTTGAAGATGTGACATAAGAATTAAATCACGTGCCTTAAACCAATTATCATGTAAAGCATGATGATATATTTGGGATAATATTGCTCTTGTACGAATTCGATCAGTACTATCTTTAATATATATAAATTTACAAAGTTTATCAATTTCATCAACAGATGTAATTGTATTTGCAGGAATTTCTCCTTTTTTCTTTCTAAATACATCTGGATCAAATTTATAGTATATATGTTCAATTTTTCGTAGATATATTCGACAAATTTCACTATCATTTCCAATTTGTTCAATATAAATCAGAATATTATCAATCAAATTTTTAATTATGATCTCATCTTTTAATCTTTCAACATAATCATTTGTATGTGGATCACATTCTTTTAATAATTTTATAAATTCATCATCTAAACGTTCAATAGAAGTTATTGGACAACCTCGTATATAATATTTTGGCTTATCAAATACTTCATTTTCTTCTAAAATACTCTCTGACATTATAATATCTTTAGAATTTTTTAAAATATTTAACATATCTTGCATAATAATTAAAATTTTTTTCCAATATTCTAAATTCATTGGTTCTGAAATATTTGAATTATAATTAAATAAAGCTGAAATTATATTAAATTGTATTTTAGTAAGAATAGGATTCCCTAAACAATGTGCTTCAGTTATATCTTTTAATTCATATAAAAGTTCAATTTGAAGACTACGATCTGTTCGTTTTTTACTTTTTGCTGTCATTATTTCAGTTAATTTACTTAATACTAAAGTAATATCAACTTTTGAATCTTTATCAAACATTTTTGGTCTTTCTGTTAGTGTTGTTGGTCCTTTAGTAACAGTTTTCCAGCCATCATTTTCATCATCTTCTTCTATTTTTCTTAGTAATTTATCCTCTTTAATTCGCTTCTTATGTTTCTTCTCATTTTCTTCTTCTTTTTCATTTGTTCGTTTTAAAAATTTTTCACAAATATTTACATGTGTATTACCATCACCAGATGATTCAGTTTCTGAATTTGAATCACTTTTCCAATCTATTGAATCATCAGAATCTTCTTCTTTGTCAGTTTTTACAACTTTATTTATATTTTCGTTGAATGAAACAATTTTTGTAGCTAATAAATTATCTTTTTCATTTTCTTCTTCTTCTTCATTATCTTCATCAGGCAATTCACGAAATTTTTTTATATCAATTTCAAAATCTTTTATATATTTTCGAAATTTTTGACGTAGTATTCCAAGTGGTTTACCTTTATTTTTTGATAAATTTTTTCGACCCTCACGATCTTGCCAAACTTCATTTATAAAGTCATCAAGTTCTGATAAACAACGAACATAGAAACGAGGCGTGTTGCCATTTTCTTCTTTCATAATAACACTCAAAGCTTTTTGATATGCTTTAGTTAATTCCTCAAAACTACTTAGTATACTTGCCATATCCTTAATTTTTTTATAATTACGAATATTTTTTATAATAATAAATAAATCTTCATAGCGTTTTTCTTTAGTTGATCGGACCACACGTTTAATTTCTTCTTCAATATCATTTAATATTTTTGTTGGTTGACGAAATTGTTGTTGTTCTTCTTCGCTAATGCTTTCCGACTCAGAATTTGAATCACCGTTGGCAAAAAATCTTGACATTATTTTAAAATTAAATTTGAACAACAATTTCAATAAAGTTATAATAATTAGAATAAAACCACGTTTTTACTTTCTTTGACAGATACAAATATTATGTCACAGATTACTTGTGTAAATGGAATAGTTAAAATATTATTAAATATAAAGTTTACTTTCAACTGTGATATAAATATTTCTTAATAAATATAAATTTATTTTTTTTTGCGTTAGAACTTATCAAAATATGAAAAAATTACAAACTATATGCTGCAAACTATATTTCAAGAGCGTTATCATAAAACAGAAAATTGGCAAGCTTTGATGATCTAGTACAAAAACTTCAGTAATCCTAACTTTATTTGTGTTGTTATTCATGTATTTTAAGGGGGCGGGGGGATCGCCCACGAGAAATACTCTCGTATGGAAATGAAATGAAATGGCAATCGAGTTAAGAGAAATCGTCAAATCTACTCACTACTACAAATGCATCCAATTTCAAGGGGAGATTGGCAGCTGTTAATTTAATGGCAAAAGCGTTAAAAGATTACCCTCCCCCCCTCCATGAGGCAGGAATGGGCTTTCTTATAAACAGAAAAGCTGCTGGCGAAAATTTGTGAATATTAGGATTGCCCGGAATATTTAATATAAAAATTAATTAAAATTATTTACCTCCTGAGGTAGGATTCTGTCGCGCAGAGAAGTCAATGTAAGAATGAGAAAGTCGGATTTTGATAAATTTGCCATATTCCAACTTCTGAGTATTAAAATTTTGGCACATTGTTAACCATCATTTTTGACACTGCGTTCATATCAAAAATACGAATTAAATTTAAACAGAAGAACGGATTTGAAATATAAAATTCAAATGACGGTAAAGCTGGGGAAAAATTTGATAACCCTCTGAAATTTCCCCTTTTTATAGGAATGATGGGATTTTTTGTCAACTACTTTAATAGTGCATGGCCCCCGAACTATTATTATTATTATTAAAACAGAATTAAAGTTAAAAAATATCCCAAAGTTTGACTAAAAGTTATTTATATGCGTTTACTTAAAAAGGGGGCCTAATGAGGCTTATCAAGAAAGGACTTAGGAAGCATTCCAAATTCTGACTTACGTTAATGCATCATAACTGATTATAAAATGTGGATGTACGAATTTGTATGTAAAAAAAGTCAAAAATCACTCGTATGAGAAGTTTTAAATAAAGTTAAATCAAAATTAGTCAAAAATTCATGTCTTGTTAATTATTTTTTAGTTTATTAGTTATTTAGAGTATCATTCAGAAGGATAAACGATATACATGTTTTTTATAATTATTTCTGAATTCATATAAGACGGGTATATTTTTTTAAAGGAAAAACGTTAATTTTGTATTTTGATAACACACCTTCGCACAAAGCGATTACTATCAACAGATTTTTGACTAAATACGTAATCCATATAATTAATATAATAACGTATTAACCAGGTATGGGCTTCATGAAACTTTTTTCCTTTTTTGTGATAGTTAAATTGTAGCTTTGTAGAAGATATTTTAGATGAGATAAAATAAAATTCATTGAAGAAAACTGAAGAAACGTCATGAACGAAATTTCCGGTAAAATTTATTTAATTTAAGTGTTTGTTTATAAGAAAATTGATTTAATTTTTTCACTATGTTTACAGGCAATAATTACTTTAAAAAATTTATAAACTAAAAAAACTTTTTGTGGAAATATTTGAAAAAAAATTTTTTTTTTTGTATATTTAATCGCAATTGAGAGTATTTTACGAGAAGTTCAGAAGTCTTATAAGACTCTGTATGCTAAAAAGTTGCCAACTACATTAGTGAAGGTTCTGTCAAAAAATATTGTTAGCAATTACAAGCTTAATATTAAAGCTCTTTCATTTTTTTTTATTATTTCAAAACAATGTCCTAAAAGTTCTAATTTAATTTTTATTTAAAATATTTTTTAGTTTCTAGTAAAAAATATAATGTCGTCGATTTAGAAAAATGCAAAAACAAAAGTTGTGATGTGAGTGAGTGAATAAAAATGAAAGCTAAAAAGTTACAACATAAATTTCGTAATAAAGGCTTTGTGTGAACGATTGCAAACTTAATCTTTATTTAAGGTTATTTTTTTAAGAATGTGGAAAAATTTTAATTTGATTTTTATTTAAAGCTATTTTTTCTCTCCAACAAAAGCTATGTCAACGTAGTTGGAGAAAAAATACAAAAAAAAAAGTTGTAATTTCTATCCCACACAAAAGAAAAAATGAAAGCAGTTTCAAATTTTTAAAAGTAAAAACTCTGATTGAAATTGTCATAGTTTTTAGTTAAATTTAAAAACAAATATAAAATTGATGAAAAAATTCCAAATGATTATTACCTATAAAAATAATGTTCTGGATCTTCAAAATCATTTTGAGCCGAAATATTAAACACAACCGAAGATTTCCTTTTACCATTTTGAATCATCATTTTCTTTTATTTTACAAAATTGAGTCACACAAACGAATAATAAATTTAACGAATGAACGAATTTTCGCTAAAGCTAAAATAAAATCATAAATCAAAAGAAAGAAAAAAGCCACACAATTAAAACTGATTAAAAGTAATTTAAAAACAAAAGAAATTTACTTTAGTAACTGGTAATTGTTAGGTAATTGTAAAAATTTCTAAGAAGATAAGCGAATTCAACCAACGTCCACTTTCAACTGTTAAGTTTAATAGGGGGAAATTCTATCGACAATAGTCAAACCACCCCACATTTTGGGTGATGTAAATAATTTTGAATATAACAAGGATTACCTTATTTCACCAATGACCAACCATATATTTAGTGTTCCATTTTTCTATTTTATTTTCTTTCTTCTTCATTTTATTAGTGTAGTTGTATCACATATTTTCCTTACTACATTTTAAGTAATTTAAAACAGGTTAACGGCTTCAATTCTAACGTCTTATATATATATATATATATATATGTATATATGATTATTGTTGAAATTACTCATTCCATTAGAAAATAAAGTTTATTGGGGGATTGAGAAAGTGGTGTTTTTGGTTATAACATAACGTTGTTAGGGCTATTTTGCATGTGGCCAATAGCTAAAACGTAACTACCAGAGGTTGAATGAAGTTGTTACGGGCAGTTTGTGTGTAAATTAGAAAATCTGCAAAACGTCACAAACTAGGTCAGGGATTTATTTTACCACAACAAGGTAGAAAAATAATTGAAAGTAGATATTCTATGATATCTCTGAAAATAAAAGTTTTCTAAAGAATTTTTAAAATTTGTATTATTAAAAAATAACTTTTGCTATTTCAATTTTATTACTTTTTTCAAGGCAGATAGTTTTTCTTAAATATTTAGTTTTTACTTAGTATGTAGCTAAGTTCATAAAATAATATTTTTGGTTTAGAACTTAATCATATTTTCAGAATTTTGTAAATTTCTAATTAAGTAATTTAGGTAAGTTTCAAACATGATTGATTTTTTTTCTGTCACGAAATACTAAATTAGTTCTTAGAAAATTTTTTTTGAGACGGGGATTTATTTAAATATTAAATATTAAATGACTAAAACGTTCTCTTTTTATTTCATGTTTTACTTAAATTCTACAGTAGAGTATCTATTAAATATTTGTAAAGCTTTATGAAATATGAAGCTTTTAATATAATTAAATTTTATTTGAAGGCAAAATTTAGTATTCGAATTCACTGCAATCAAACATAATAATTTAATAGCAGAATATTTGCAATGTTTGAAGCATAATTTTGTGGTTTGAAAAAACTGACTTCGAAACTGTCTACATTGACTTACGTAGTCTTCAAAATGAAACAAATCTTTGTTAATTTGTATTGGTTATTTAAATAAATATTTAAAATTAATGAGACAAAACATTGCGTGAATATCTCTTGCTTGACACTTCTCAAACTCATTAATTAAAAATTCCATAAAATCATTATTAATAATATATGATTAAAGGTAATGATGTTATGGTGTTTAAAAATCGTCAAAGGGTGGTTTTGAGGTAGGGTTTAGGGGTAGTTACGGGTGAGGTTTGGTATATAATTTATTTTTATTTTATTTTTTTAGATTAATGTAATATTGTGTCAAAATTTCAAGTAAATCGAAGCAAAATTGCCGAAGTTATGAACATTTGAGGGTTCATTTCTCCAGAGTGATCTTCTTTCTATCTTCTTTAATTATTTAATTTTTTCATAAAAGTGTTGTGTATATTTTCATTAACTTCATTTTCATTCGTGTAAGTTGTCTTTTTTGTATGTTTTGTTCTGAATTAGTAGAGCAGACGAGCGAGCGGCGTATGACAGTAAAGAAAAAAGGGCTTTGGCTAGACAAGAACAGAAAGATGCTCTAGATCTCCTTGATGAAAGGTCTTTGCTCCATGAACCTGGCCTTAGACGATTTTTTGTGAATATAAAAGAATTATCAAGTTTTATTTTCAATTTTTTAGTATGCAAAATTTTAAAGCGTTTTCTGAATATTATCGAAGATGGTGTTCAGGATAACTCAAAATCTATTGGACCGATGGTTTTAAAATTTTGCACACTACTTCTTCACATATTTCACCAGGTAATGACCATATCTTCTTTTTTTTCAAATACTTATTAATTTTACAATAGAAAAAAAGTCGATTTTTTAAGCGAAAATTTCGTATTTTAACATGCCAAGGCTACCAAAAATTAAAAAATCAAAAAAAAGAAAAAAATCCCTCGTCATTACCCCCAAAAACATCTTCTTTTATAAATAAATAGTGATTTTTTGGATTTAGATGATTTTGTTTTCAGTTATGATGAAAACCGCAAAACAACATTTTTTTGAAGGGCCACCAAACATTCGCTGCCACTCGCTCACTTATTAAAATTTTATAATAAAAATTTAGGAGAATAGTGTTCAAATGTTATGTTATAGAAATTAATTAAATAAACTAGAACTACCTATTTTGCCAAAAAAAATTTCTTAAGAACATGCCTTTTCTTTAATCAATTAACCAAACCTCCTTTAGTAAAATGTTTCTGTTCGCTACAACTAATCATTTCATATGTATCATTAGGACGAAAATAATTTCTAAGTTATTCCTAAAGGCTTAAACACAATGCACGAAGCTATGGAGCGGGAGCGGAATTCATTTGGAATTTGCAACCTTAAGTCTGTTCTTTAGCTTTTGGGCATAGTCGAAGCTAATTCAAGCAATTTTTGATCATGCAACTTGTCGACTTCATATCTTTATTAAAATTATAGGCGTTTATAAACGTTTATAATAACAAAATTAATTAAATTAAGAAATTAAATTAAAATCGGTTTGTGTTTTTTTACATTTTTAGTATTGTTTAGGGTTGTCTTTAGTGTTAGTTTTTGGTTTTTGTTGTTATTTTGCTTTATTATCGTTTATAATGTTCAATGTTGTTTATAATTGTAATGATTGTACAACTCTAAACATCGGTAAAGTGGCTGACGCATATCAATTAGCCATCGGTAGCACATCCAAAATGCGTCAACAAGCATTGATAGCAAGACTATCACGTGCGAGTCGCATATGTGCTGTCAGGGTTTGACGGAAACTTAGAACATTTCACTTGAAAAATAAATCAAAGTAGCTATTTCTTATTTTTACTATCATTTCTAACAAAAACCAAATCGCGTCCAAATTATCAAAGCATAAATAAAGTTTTATGTAAAGGACAGAGAGGACAGAGAGGACAGAGAGGAGCAACTCACTGGGAGTTTATTTTAAAATTACGAGCATTCTTGTTTTTAAAAAAGTTATTTTGCAGAAGTAAAAGTGAATTTTACACTCTACATATCCAAAAATTTAATATAAAAAAACTCTGCATTAAAATTATTAAATATTTAATATAACCTTGACTTATGTGGTGTGTAAAGAAAAATAAAGATTTTCTTTTGTCCATGTCCTTTTTCAAAAAAAAATAATTTAAGGAAGCAATCAAATTAATCATTGATTATTATGAAAACTAATCCATTAAGAACAGTAATATTCATTCCCATTAGCTACATTAAAGAATTTTATATAAATGCACTTTTTTATTAGTAAAATTTCATGCCAAACCCAAACATGAACATTAAAATTTGGGAGCAGCTTTTACTTATGTAATAATTTCTGATTAACTAAATTCAAATTGATGACTTTAATAGAGAAAAATGTTGTTAAACAAAAATTTGATACATCTAAAAAATTCTAAATCTAGTTTAGTGACTTTGATCTTTTATATTTTTATTTTTTGTCAATTATTTTTACATTAAAACTAACTTTGATAATAGCTTGAAAACTATGAAAATAACAGTAAAAAAATTTAAAAATACCAAGCTTACCCCTTATTATTATTATACTCAGATGATCCTGTATTAATATCTGTCATCATATTGGTAGTCATCTCTTTTCCATATTCATTATCCTCTTGTTTATGATTCTGATTACTATGGCTGTCATCCTTGTCATTTTTGAAATTCTGCAAATTTGCACTTTCACATTCAACTTCTGGTAACACAGAAATAGCACGTTCACTAACCCGTTCTGTCATTTCCTCTCCATTACCGTCATTGATAGTTTTAACACTGCTATCTATAGTTGAATTATTGTTGTTGCTTGCTGTTATCCTCTTTGGATGTAATAAATTTTCTGATGATTTTTTAGATTCTAAGACGGAAACAGATGCTTCAATTGGTTGTGATGGAGGTAAAGGTGATTTTTCTGGTTTTGTCATATCCTTGCCATTTATTTCATTATGTGAAGATGATGATGGTTCACCTGGAGATTTTACTATTGTCTCATTTTTTCTGGAAGAAGATTCTATAAATTTTTTTACACTAGAAGTTTTTTTTAAAACAGATTTTTTCTTATTATCTATAGATTTTGGCTTTTCAACTATTTTTTTTCCTATATCACTTTCAAGAGTTTTAAGATCAGTTAAATTTTCATTAATGGTTTTGTGTATCTCATCAGTTGCTTCTGTTACAGTTTTTTGAATTGTTTCTAAAGTTTTTTGTGACTTTTCAATAATACTAGAAGGTAACATGTCCTTAATATTATCAGAATGGGTTTCAGATAGATTTCCAGTTTCTAACATGTCTTTACTATTAGATTTTATTAAAGAAGCTTGATTGGTTACTGCTGTAGATATTTGTACTGGTTGTGCTGTTATTGCAGCTGTTGTCATTGACACAACATTAGCTTTTGTTAGTGGAATCAATTTTTCATCATTTTCTTGATTTTCTACTGGTTTTATTGCATCAATTTGTGAATTATTTTCTCCTTTCAGTTTTTTATCATTCTTAAAGCTTTGCTTTTTTTCTAATTTTTTACTTAAATTACTATCGGTCCTTGTTTTAATTAGCTTTTTCGATACTTCCTTCATTTTTGTTTCATTTTTTTTATTATTAGTTGTATCCAGTTTAAGTGCTGAATTCTTTTTTTTTAAAGTCGGATCCTGTGAACTTATTGACTGTTGGGAATTTTTCAATTTCAAGCTTGACGTTTGCCTAGAAAGTTTAATTGATGATGGCTCACGTTTTAATTTTGGTGGACTTTTATTACTTGGAAATGTTTTTTTTTGAAGTGTTGGAGAAGATTTTGTCATATTAATAACTCCTTTTTTTGGACTCGACTGAGTCTTTTTGGCACTTTGAGTTAAATGACGTAAGCTTGCTCGTTTTGGAGATATTCGTAAGGGGCTAAATGATTTTGGTGGTGAATTATTACGTGAAACTGATTTTGTTGGAGCACTTCCTCTAATTCTATCACGTCTTAGTATTTTACTATTTAATGATGGTGATTTTGTTGGACTAAGCAATTTTCGACGTGTTTTTTGAGGACTAGCACTTCTACTTTTTGTTCGTATCATTAGCATTTTTGTTGGTGACTTTTTTCTATTTAATCTTGATGTAGAACTAGATGCAGCTCTTGAAATAATTCGTGGATGATCTTGCAAGCTACATCTGGATATTGATCTTGTTGCTATTCGTGATGATGGTCTTGAGGTTGCGCGGGATGTTTGTCTCGAGGTTGCCCGTGAGGTTGGTCTTGAGGTTGCCTGAGAAGCTGGCCGTGATACTGGCCGTGAAGCTGTGCGAGATACTGATCTTGATGTTGGCAGAGATCTTGGTTCTGATGGTGATATTGTCATTGCTCTTGAGTTTGGTCTAGATACTGGAGCAAAGATTTTTGTTGGTGAATTCGAACGTGAATTTATTCTATTACTTAATTTAGAACTATGTCCTGATGATCCATAACGAAGAGGAATTTTTGTGGATGAGCTGAACTCATTTTTATAAGGGGAAAATTTTGTATCGTCATCTTTATTTGGTGTACCAATAATTGGTGATAGGCTAGTTGGCTTCGCTACTCGTCTTGAGATATTTAAATTTTGTTTAACTGTTTTAACATTTAAATGATGTGGAGTCAATTTTTTAGGCTGGTGTGAAAATGGACGATAATTGTTACCCCGAAAAGAGGATTGTATCGAATTTCTTCTAAAACTAAAATCTGAAGTAGTCATTGAACTAAGATTAGAGCTTCGACGATCATACGTTTGTGTTGAGCTGCGTCTATCTGTTGACAAAGAACTACTTCTATTTTTTTTTATGTGTATAGGAATATGAGTTGGATGGGGCCGCAGATCACTTATACTAATTGATTGATTAATAGCTATAGGAATACCAGAAGAAAATTCAATACCACTTCCAACTACACTTAGTAAACCACGCTCCTTAC
This sequence comes from Acrocera orbiculus, assembly GCA_947359355.1. NCBI lineage: Eukaryota > Metazoa > Arthropoda > Insecta > Diptera > Acroceridae > Acrocera > Acrocera orbiculus. The sequence continues at coordinate 10,020,694 of OX375758.1, forward strand.
TTGTCGGATTAGGGTTAGTTGTTGGACGTCTTTTCTTAAGGTGTTTTCTTCTATAAATATCTATAGAAGACTGATATGAATGTCTTAGAGGTGCTTGAGGGATTTCTTCATTTCCAATTAGAGGAAGATTATCATAGCTAATAAATTTTTCTCTTGAACAATTTCTTTTTGCAAATTTTGAATTTATGTTCTTCTTTTCCATGGGACTAACTACTAAGCTTTTTCGGCGAGGAGCTGAAGCTATATTAAACTGTACAGAAGGCCTGTGCAAGTCTTCAATAATGCTAGCACCACCGGAATTGATAATAGATGGTAGATGAATCTTTGATTGGTTTTGTAAAATTTGTGGCTGTTTAACGCTTGATATATTTGTTGGATTTTTACAACCTCTACCCAAAAATGGTGAATTTCGCCCAGTTACATTAGGACTGGTACATCCAGATAAATCTGATGATTTATCAGTTATTATTGTAAATGATGGCTTCTTATGAAGTCTTGGTGTCTCAACCCTTTTAAAGATTTATACCTTTAGCTTGAGACAAAGATATAAATTAAATTATTTACCTATATTCAGCTCCAGTCATTATTTTATCGGTAAGTATAACTGGTGATGTAGCTCGTTTCTTTTGCTCTTTTAATAAATTAAAATCTTTGGGAAATATTTCAGGTATTCGAGAAGAGCTAGATTTTTTTATATCTGTGTTTAAATAATTTAATGGGAATTTTTCTTCACTGCTATTTGAATTGCTTGAGTCATGCAGCATACTAGCTACAGGTGAATGTTTTTGCTGTTTGACACCCATTACATTTTTTGAGCTTGGCCGTAAATGAGGAATTTTTATCCATTCATAGTAATCTTGACTAGATTTCAACCATTCCGAGTGCTCATATGAAATATTGGATTGCCTTGGACTTCCTGGGAGCTTTTTATTGAAACTAAATTTTTCTGATTCATTATTTTTCCCAACAAAAGGTCTAAAAGTAAAATAAATTTATTATTTTTGTTGTTAAAAATAATAATTAAACTATACAAATTTCTTGACGAAGATATACGTGGGCTTCTAACTATATTTTTACTCTTAGATTGATATTTATCAGTAACTACTTTACATTTTTCTGGATGTAAAAAAGAAAATGCTGGAAAATTAAGAAAACTATTCCCATCTGAATCAGTACTAGGTGGTTGAATTCGAATATCAGTTTTATTGAAATTTGGCGGGGTAAAATTTTTTGGTTGATCAATAATATTTGTTGTAGCTGTACTTTCTGCATAAGAACTTCTTCTACTTTGATCGTTATATTCATTATGGTCATAGTTTTTAAATGAAATAGGAATTTTAGAGGATAATGCTGAATAACTTGGTCTAGAAAATGTATTTATCTTAGGAAATTCAGTAATTAATGTAGAATTATCAATTGAAGTTCGTCTAAAATTTCCATAAAAATGACTATCCAAATTTTCAACAAAATCAATTGGTGGTGGAGGTACAGGATCCCCAAATAAACTTGTATACTGATTGTCATATTGTTCTATCGAATTATTTGATGATGGAGACATTATAGTTTTGTAGTCGTAGTTGACCGGTATAATAGCAGGTGATGTTTTTCTCATTCTATGTTATCTATGGCTTAAGTTGGCTGACCATTGATTGTGAAGATTGGGTTAGAAATCTAAAAGCAAATAGAGTTTATTTGTTAGATATAAATAAAAATATTTTAAATAAGTATTAAAGTAGATATGTGATCCTTTAAAATACAGAGGTTGTTTGCCATGGGACATTCAAATATCTGTATTAAATAAAAAAATAAAAGACGCCAAGTTGCAAATCCTACTATGAGAGAGAGAGAGAGGGGAAGCATCTTACTCACTCATTTTTTACCAAATACCTGGCATTACTACTACTACTACTACTGATCCTAATACTAATTCCATTCAAATGAATGGAAGAAAGAAGGTAATAAAAAAAGAAATGAATCTTGTAAAAATCCTTATTTATCCCTTTGTTCCCATTCAATAAAATAAAAATTTATATTTCTTCTTTTACTTCATTATTTATGTGGAACTATCATAAAACTGTTTTTTGTTTATGATATTTTTATTTTATCCTATTTATCCTTACTTTTGATGTTATAGTACAAAAAAAAATAAGCTTATCAAAATGTCTTTTGTAATTTTCTGCCAAGTAAGCGACTAGAAGTGGAAGTGAGTCTAGAACAAATTTACACGACTTTTCACATCAAGCAATTAACGATTTTTTAGTTCAAATTTCAGTGGTTCATCTTAATAGTTGAGAAATCGGTCACCAGATTTCACTAAACCCATGACTAGAAGTAGGAATGGGTTGACATTTTGGCAAAAATTTTCTCTATCAATTAAATCAATCATCAAAAGCAGCTTATGATTTTTTATTTCAAATCTCAATAGGTGATTGTAAATTACGTAAGAATTTAATCGAAAAATCTTACAGCATTTGTATCCAGAACTAAAAATGGGTTAGTTTTTTGACTTTCATTCTTATTTGATCAAATTTTTGAATAATAATAAAATATTTTCAACTCTAAATGTTTCCATTTTGAATAACTTGAATTTTGTACTCATCTTTTGTCAAATCAAAATTAGGGTTCTAGCAATAAAATGAAATAAGGATACCATACGGATGGTTTATTGGGTTATACAAATTACAAAAAAAATTGTATACAAAAAGTTATTTTGGTTTTCTTTAATTATTTCTTTAAAAATTTGAAAAGACACCCTTAAATTGAGATAAAAGAATTTCTCTCATTTCACATATTTATGTTTATTATTTATGTTTATTTATTCACTAAAATATCCTTTATGAAATTTCAAATTTTTCCTATACTTGAGATGTATTTTATTCCTACCATTTTGTTTTATTTAGTCAAACGTAGTCCTCACTATGTGTTGGCTATTACTCTAAAAGGAAATTTATCAAGCGCAACAACCAAGCTTTATGGACTTTTATTTGGAAAAGAACTCACTCAAATAACAAAAAATAAATTCAAAAATAATTTCAATAAATTAAAAAAATTAATTTAACTAATACTAAAAATCAAGAAAAAGACACCTTAATTCATTTTACTGTTTAAATCAATTTAAAACGGAAATAAATCCAAATTGTTACAACAACAGTAATTAATAATAATAAAAAAATGTAAAAAAAAAGAAACATGTAAAAATAATTTCTAATAAAAGCAAAACTTACTGGAAATATTTGAGAATATACATCACCCGGCAACTCCGATCCATAGCTGAAGATGGAAAATTATCGATCTGCATATGGAAATTTGCATAAGAAAAGCTCCGACATTAGTAGTTCCGGAATGTTGACTTTGCAGTTAAAGTCTTCTATTTTGATATTTTGTTATACATATATACTATACTGGTCAGTAGTACATTGATTCAGGTCCTGGGGTAAGCATGGCTCCCGTATAAAAAACAGAAGTAATATTTTTTATTTTCCAGTTCATAGACTTTAGATGGCTATATCAACTGTAAACAAAAATTATGTTATATATATATATACACATATATAATTTTACTTTTGTTATAAATTAAAAATAAAGGAAATTTTTTCTATCGATTTTTAAATATAAAAACAGTAAGAAGGAAGCAGAAGCTCTAAAGGCAATAAGTTTAAGTATGTAATCAAGGAAAAAATTTTCTATAGAAGAATTTGTTTAAAAAGAAATCCATGCTGGCTTTTACAAGGATATAGGTTAATTTTTTTTATTACTATATTGAGTCCTGTTACCTTATTTGCAAATATGGCTGAAATAATTTCATATTTGGTGCAAAGATTCTATTTTTTACGTTTGATGGTTACAAATTCTAGCATACCATGACTGCTATTTGTAATTTAAAATATAAATTAAATGTTTCTGCAAAAAAGGTTAATACAAGAAGAACAAGGAGCAGAAAAAGGATGTATAATATAAATTAGGTAAAAATGAAATCAAAAATTTAGAAAAAATATTTTGAGAAATTCAGTCGTAAGATTCAACTGCATGACTCATTCGAACTGGGAATGGATTAATTTCTTTAATTCAATATATTATCATGAAAGGAATGCAGAGGATCATAGAAAGAATGTATAAATTCAATTAGGTAACAATGCAATTCACCTAACAATTTAGTAAAATATTCAGAGTGTATTACACAGTACAGGAAAAAAGTTTTAGGACTATCCGCGAAAAATTAAATTAAAAACAAAATTTCGAATTATTTTATTTAAAATATTATTTTTTAGATTTAAATATTTTTGTTATAGTGATTTAACAGTGATGTAACAACATATCCTGTCTTATATTTTTAAAACGTTTCTACTACTCGTATTGTAGCTGTTTTGGTAGTCAAAATCTCATTAATTGGAGGGAATAAAAATCCCACGTATACATCGAAAAGTATTAAAAGATTATAAAAAGACAACGAAACAAACGTAACAAAGAAAGTAAGAAACCTATCAAAACTAGAACTGTACTTCAAGAATGAATTAATTCTTCTTCCAATGAAAACAGATTTCAAGAAGGAATAAATAAATGATATACATAAGCATGATTTCAGGAAATAAATAAAAACATTACATCATTTATGATGTGCTTATTACGGTGCATTAAAATAAAGATATAAGAAATGATGCAAAGTTCGAAACTATTCCATTTACAAAAAAATTTAAAGAAATCGAGGATAGGGAGTACTTTGTTATTATTTTAGTTTATTGCATCGTGTTATAAAATATTATATTGTGTGCTGTGATATTTTTTATGTATTTTGGTAAATATAATGCTGTGTAGTAATATAATATATTTAAACAAACGAAAGACTTAATCACAGAAATGGTTGAAAGAAAGCACAGAGAGTTTCACCTAAAAGGGTAATGAAGATTAATAGTTCATTCCACAAGATATTTAAAATGGGACTGCTTTGGTCAAAATAAAAGACTACATTCAGCAACACGACCAAAAAGTAATATCTGAAGTAGTTCAGATACTCTTTTGGATGGGATTTCAGAATTTAGAATTTAGATTCTTATAATAACTATGATCAGGTTTAAGCGAATAATAGAGCATAGAAAATTAGACCTTCTCTGCAACATTTCAATTTTTATTTTTAAATAGCTATGAACAACTCGAAGAGGCAGTTCATAGATGAACACATGATGAAATTCCGAGGTCGTAACATTATGATAATATAAAACGGAGCTTCAAAATGTGGTGCAGGGCAGACAGACTACCTATTTTAGTTCATTTTGTACTTACGAAAGAAAAAGAACTCTGAAGTTAGATTAGTTGAATCTGTTGTCCTAAGTCTAACAGAAAAGCTAAAAAGTTTTGGATGTAAAATGTATTTTATTAACTTTTTTTAGTTATTTTGTGTAGTCAATAGAAGGTGGGTAGGAACTACTGCCAAAATAAATGCTACTTCCTCAGAGGTCCTTTATCATTATAATGAATATATGGGTGGTTGGGACTAGCGCAAGCATTCTATGAAGTTGACTGTAAAGGAAATATAAAATATCATCTGTTCCTATTTCTTGATTTATTAGATATTGGGCTAAACAACGCTTAAATAGTTTATACAAAGTTGTGCGAAATACATTCAGTGGAGGTACCTGTTCAAAGTAGCCATGATTATCGCCAAAACAGAGCACGAGGTCTAATAAATATATATATTGGTCGACAATGGTCAAGACCCACAGTAATAACTACTGTGTTAAGCAGCGTATTTGTATAAAATGAAATTTACCCACACACTCCATGTAAAAATCGGAAAAAATGAAATAGTGTGTGAACTATGCTAAACGCTGGGTAGAAAATAAAGCTTTGTTCAGACCAGAGCGTATTTCGATCGTTTGACGCCTAAGGTCATAAAACGGGTGGTGCATTCGCTCTGGCCATAGCTAGAAGAAAAATGTTTGTATCATGAGGATCATTTAATGGTAAAAGGATATGACTTTCGAAATTTTTGTTGTTGAGAAGTATTTTGTGGCGTTCAAAATTTTTGGTGTGCCTCTAAAAGTAATAAAATCATTATTTCCTATTCCTTTTAATATAAATCTTATACAACAAAAATTTAAAATATAACAAAAATTTCAAGCACAACAAAAATTTTGAGGGCCATAAAGTGTCCTTTTAGTGTCATAAATGATCCTCAAAATTGTTTCTTCTAGCTACGGCTACAGGAAATGCATCACCCGTTTTATGACCTTAGGCGTCGAGCGATGGAAATACGTTCTGGTCTGAACAAGGCTTAAGACGCATAGCATATGCACTATGTGCAAAGCCCAGTTTTGCTTTACAATAAATTTTAATTTATTAAGGGAAAGGTTCGGTATTTAATTTTTTTTCCCCTTTTTTTCCACTTTTTTAAATTAATGTATAACATCCTAAACAATTTGTGTCGAAATTTCAAGTTGATCGAAATAAAATTACCGAAGCTGTGAGCATTTGAGGGTCCTTTGTTCTAGATTCAAGACCTAGAGCAACGAGTGAGTAAGCAAAACTTTAAAGCGTTTTCTTGAATTTTGTTTTTTTCGAAGCCGGTGTTCATGATAACTTTAAATCTACTCCACCAAACATTTTGAAATATTGCAGATTTGTTTTTCACATATTTTGTTTTAATTATTATTATTAATTATTAATTTTACAATAACAAATAAGTTGAATAATTCAATTGCTTCCAAAGGATACCAAAAATTGAAAAATAATAGAAAAAAAATCCTTTCTCATCATTACCTTAAAACACATCTTCTTTAATAAATAAATATTGAGTTTTGGGTTTTAGATGATTCTGTTGCTAGTTATAATGGATAACGTAAAACAACTTTTTTTCGAAACGCCTCCAGATATTCGTTGTCACTCTCTCACTTATTAATATTTTGAAATGAAATATTGTTCAAATTTTGTGTTATCATTTAAAAATTAATTAAATAGACTAGAATTACCTATTTTGCCAAAAAAAATTTTTAAAAACATGCCTTTTTTTAACAAATTAACCCAACTTTCGCCATAAGGAAAGATTTCCTTCATGTATAACAACAACAAAATTACAATAAATGTGTTTTTATAAGGGAAAATATAAAAAAGTCGGTTTGTGTTGTATGTCTGTCTTCAAAAACAAAAAAAAATCTGTTTTTATTTAATAGGAAGAAATCAGACTGAATCTTAATTGTAATATTTTTCAGATTACTTCAAAACTGAAATATATGTCCAGAAGGATTCTAACTACTATTTCTAAAGCTATGGACCTTTTAACCCATTCACTGCCAGGAAAATTTGGTAGGTCTTGCCCTGTATGCCAAGGTTTTATTTTAAAGAAATTTACATTCAGATATATTCTAATTTTTATGTCATAATTTTAATAATAAAAATTGATAATTAGTTAGATATTAGAAAATGGGTTAAACTTATACAAATTTAATACAGTTCAACCTCAAAGTTTATTTCGTAATATTGTTGCATACAGATCATTATTAATTGCATAAATAATAATAATAATTATAATTAGTTAATTGTTTTATTTATATAAAGAAAACACTAGTGGAAAGAAAAATTTTAAAAATCATATTTTAGTATCAAAATATCACTGTACCTGATTTATTTGTAATAAAAATAAATTTTTTGCTCCAGCTATGCACATCATTTTATCCATATTTGCTTAATTTTTCAGACAATCCTTCAATATAAAAATATCACTTGATTTTCAGGAAAGGACTTTTCATATTTCTATCTACAAATATATAAACTGAACACTTTTTATTACTCAATTTCATTATATAAAATTTAATTACACTAGAATTGCATATAACTTGAAATATTTTGGATGATTTACATAACTTTCCACTATTTTAACTTAACGGGGCACAAAAATTTTCAAATATGAAATATTTTTTAACTATAAAAACTTTTATGAAATTTTGTATATTTTTTTTTTTTTTGAAAAATAAAAAAGTTAAAAAATAAGATAAAAGAAAAACAATTAATTTTCTTTAGTTAAGAATATTAGTTTATATTGTAACACCGAAGAGGTAACAATTAAAACTAATCACAGTTATATATCGTGTGAGTTGACTCCTTGGCAGAAAACTTATGAAAATTCAAAGGCAAGTGTTACCTGTTGTGTAAATGTATAAGTGAATACAAATAAATAAATTTCAAGCACAATTGTATAATATTGAGCTGGCTAAAGTCCTTACTCTTGATCCTTTCTTTGCAAGCTATTTTAAATGAGTACAACAACATTTACTTTTGCATTCGATTTAAGCGGCTGGATAAATTAGACTGACCACTCGTATATATTAATGCAAATCATACGGAAGGGCTTTGCTCTCTCTATTGGGGGTTTCGGCTATTAATATTATACTAAAACTTTTACTATGTTTATGTATTGAATTTACTTTTCTTTTTTGTTTTTATTTGCTGGCTAATCGTATACCCAAAGCCGGTATAAATTTTGTAATATAAAATTTCTGAATATAATTTTCCTTATAAAAAATAAAAGAAAATGCTATCCATTTGTGTTTTATATTAGGAATTTTATGATTTTGGGGTACTTTTTTATTTTATATTCTTTCTATTTGTCTACTATTTGTAAAAAAAAACGACGATAGAATTTTGTATTTAAATTTAACATAACAACAAATCCCGCCCTCAATTACTTGTTAACAGGGACATTAAATTTTCTGGTTTTTTTTTTTATTCTTTATTTTATTCTTTTTAGTTTTAAGTTTATCGTTTATCGCTATACTGAATTGCGTGATTTAATTATAACATGTGAAAATTTAAGATATCAATTCCATTGGTTCAAAAGAATTTCAATTTAGATTTTGAAATTATAATTTTCACGATGCTATTACAACACGAACTAAATTAAATATTTTGGGTATTGTTTTTTGTCTTTTTTGTGCTAAAACCTAGTTTGATATTTATGTAATTAATATTTTATTTGAAAGTTTTCTAAGGATATGAAAAACATGTGTATATTTGTAATATTATGATAAAAAAAATTTTGTTGTTAGATTTACCACAACTTTTTTTACAAATAGTTTATTTACTGTGGTAAATTCGAAGTTCTGAGTGCTTTCGGTAGATGTTTCGAAATTCTTAGGAAAAATCTTTGTATTTAGCTTAGGAGAAGGAATAAAATAAAATATGTTGTCCTTGTAAACTTTAACATAATTTACAAAACCAAAGGGAAGCAAAGCAAAAAATTATTCATATTTGTATAGACTTCAACCCGAATCGAAATTTTGAGCTTTTTTTCATCACTCTTTGATTTCCGTACTAATGAGGCCGATCAGGTTGAAAAGAGGTTCATTTCTCTCATTTAAGCTCATGTCAAAATTGGGTCTCCTTTTAACACCTTGAGCCTAGATAAGTTCCTAAGGCCCATAGAAAGTAAATGAAAGTAAAAGGAGCTTGATGAGAGTATGCATTTTACAAGTTGAAGAGGATGAAAGGAGGCCCAAAATTTTGACTCGGGTACTCAAGAATATCATTACTGATATCCGTCATTATAATCAAGGTGAATACCAACACAAACCCAAACAGTGTAACAAAAAAAGAAATTAAACTAAGGATTAACATAATTTAACTTAATTCAGGTAAGATAATTATTATTATATTGCTGTCTATCTCGATAAGTTATTATATAATATCAAATATATTCTATTTTTATAAAGTATTAAGAAAATATGTAGAAAATTCCTGTGATATGAAAAAAGATTTCATTTCAGCTCAGAAAATCAAAAATCACTACCAAGTTCAACGTAAAAAACACCATCAATAACTTTTATGTTTATTTCGAATTATACAAAATTACGACCAAATTTGAGTTTAAGAGCTAGAAAAAGGCAACAATTAAAAAAAATCTTTTATATTAGAACAAATCCAAAGCAATTAAGGAAATTAAGGAAATCAAGAAAAAGTTAATGCGAAATTTTATAATAGTAGTTTTTATTTCGTTACATTGTCTGGATATTCACTTTAGGACTCGACTTCAATGAAGTCATTTGGTAGCTTTAAAATGTCCTTTTATAATTTATAGATTCAAAGAAGGTGGTCCTCTGATATGAATCAAAGTAGTCAATATCTTTGGATGTTGAATGTTGTTAATTTGTTGTTCTTTTAAACTATATTTATCAGAATGAAAATAGAATAATTTTCCCTTAATAAATAATAAAATAAAATTCAAAAATAAAATTAAACATTAAAAGCTTTTTATTTTAATAAAACCGCGACTTAAAAGATTTTTAAAAGTTGTTTTTAAAGTATATAAAAATCAAAATTTTTTAATTAAATTTTCTATTAATATCAGATTTGAAATTTTAAATGGTACAACAAAACTGAATAAAATCTAAACAGAGTCTAGAATTGGCTCACGCATAAATTTTTTTTACAAACATTTTTCAATTTCTTTTTGTAATCCAAGGCTAAGGCAGAACAATGTCATTTTCTAAAAGTTGAAGGTAATTTTCCAGACTTTTTTGTTAAGGCTATTTGACGGTTTCCCCTCAATTATATATAAAAAAAATTTCTAAGATTTGTCTCAAGATAAGGTGGGTTGGGTTACGTAAATTGAGATTAATTGTGACAGAAGGCAGAATAAATTAAAAAACAAAAAGGAAGAAAAAGTGATATATTATATTGGATGCCTAAAAAACATATTCGGTAAGTAAGATTATATCATTGGTAGAAATTCTGCAATTCTTTAAGTGACAAACAATTATTTTAACTAGTTTTGCTAGTATTTTTGGTATTATTTACTTCTTTTTTTTTTTTTTTGTTGGTTTTTTATTTTTTTAAGGAATCATAAACACGACAGTTACAGTTTTACTAAAGAGTTTGGCATGCGCACGTTATAGCTCTAATTAAAACAAGCCTCTCATCAAAATTGGTCATTAGGAATTTTATTTAAACAACGTAAAGCAAAGATTGGGTTGATATGGTTAGGAATGAGGGAAAACGTTTTATAAATTCTTAGAAAAATTTGTAATTTTTAAATTTCTTTGTAGGAGAAATTTCACATAAAGAAATTTTTTGTGATGTTTTTGAATAATAAAATTTAAAATGTTAGTTGACAAATTTTTCTTAAAGAAAAATGAAGCATTTAAAAAGAAAACTTAATATGAAAAAAATAGGGCATAGTTATAATTTTATAAGGGAAAAACTAAAGTTTTCTAGGTTATAAAGAAGATCCAAATGTTAGGGAGTGTTTCAACTTCTTCATTATCTCTAATACGTCTTTGACCAAATATCTACTTTCAGTTTCCTTTATTCAAACAGACAAGAACTTTCAGTTCTTGTAACGGTTTTTTACAACTGCAGCCCTAAGCTTAAGTGCTACTAAAGATTAATGCAGCTTAACTGTCAAAAAGATGCACAAATTAGCTTTTCTAGAAATGTTTTTAATATATTAAGCTTCGTAGGCCTAAATAGTAGTATTTATTTTAGAGCTATTATACTTCCATATTGAAAACTGGTGAGGAGTTTAGTCTATATCAGTGTTCATTTTCCTAGATGTTAGATATTTTTTTCTGGATTGTAGATTGTTCAATCTTATATTGCAATATGAAAAGTAACTCTTCACGAACAGTTGAAGTCTTCTTATTTGCTATTTGTCTACTGCGTTTTGAATAGCCTTAAACAGTTTCTGATATATGCATAGGATTATAACTTTGCCACACAATGCAAAATGACTTCATTCTATTATCTTTTAATGTAAATAAATAGATTTTTATGCAATAATCCTGGAAAAAAACAAAAAAAAGTGTATTTAATTAAATATTTTATATATGAAAGTGAATCAAAGCGTATGATAATATGTAAAGTTTTGTTTCTATTAAATTTGAAAAAAAATGCTTTATTTTTCAATTGGATTTTCAGAAACTCTAGCCTTAAAAAATAATTTCATTCTTCAAATTTGTACTTGTCATTTCGTAAATGGAATAGTGCTGTCTTATAGCGGAGACAGACATAGCTCTTAATGCTAATTAGTAAATGAGCATTTAACTAGGCCCTGACAGACATAAAAGCTCGAAAACACCGCCGAATATTAACATCGATTGAATAACCCACAAAATATTACTCACAACTCATAAAATATTGTAGCCATAACATACTTGTCACTTTTGCTTGTAGCTTTGAATTGTAACTGAAAACAAAACTGGCAGCGCTGAATTCCAATAAATTTTTCAGCAAAGGGGTCAAAAAGCTCTGAGAGAGCAAATGTTCTTTAAAAAAACATTTACTAGATGTGGTCTTAAAAATCATAAATGTCGTTCTTTCCATATAAAATACCTAAACGGGCATTAGCTAAAGAACATTAAGGGTTATGTCTGTCTCCGCTATTAATCTCTACTTTGATTTGTCGAGTATTTAACAGCTTAGAAATATTAATCTACAGATATTTTTAATCAATCAAACTTTTATAACATTTTACAATTTGAAATCAAGTGATTTTTTGTCTTTATTATAAAAAAAATTTTTTCAGGTTTCAAATTTTGCCGCCTTTTAAAAGTTGCTGTAGTCGTGTTCTTTTTCCACTACACTCCATACCCGAAGCATTGTGTTCTTTTTCATTTCCTTAAGAACGAAAATGTGTCTTAACTAAATTCTGAAGCCGTCTATTTTTCGGTAGTTCTAAAAACATATCCAAATCTGCCATCGCTGCCATTAATCAGAGAAAAAGAAACATAAAACCATTGAGAAAATTAGATTGTGAATGTGTTTCATTCAGCAATCAAGTTATATGCTTTAACCAAATTTGGTTGATTTGTGAAACACACTCTTAATTGCTTGACATTTTGAAGTGTGGTGAAAAACTATACTGTCAACATAATACAAAGAAATTGTGTCTCTAAAGTAAAGTGTCAAATTAATTTTATAAAATTTTTCTAAAACTATGTTAAATATATTACAATTTAGTTGTTTTTTATTAATTTTAATACTTTCAAAATTATCCTTTAATTGTAATTGTACACATGTCACAGGAACATTTAGGACTGATGAATTTTTCAAATTTATAGTAAAATTTGGTTTTCAAAAGACTGAAAGACATTCACAACGTGATTCATTTGGTTATATTTATGGAAATATTACATCACAGGATGAATTTTCATATCCAATAACATTAGCTGTATTAGATAAAGCTAATTTTTTACATTTTTATTCGAATCGTTCATATGATAATCGTGATATTGCTTGCCAGAGAATGTTTTCACGTTTAAAAAAAATTGCATATAGTGATTGTAATCCTCATGCATTTGGTGATTATTTACGTCAAATACCATGTCCTGCAGGAAAATTATGTATAGATGAAGATTCTCCAGCCAATTTAGTTCCTGAAAGCCAATTTACTTATGTTTTAAGTGATTTAGTACAACCAAGGTATTATTGTTTATATTTTAAATAGTTTGTTGTATTTCTTATATTTTGTCAAACATTTAATTAACATTTTTTTAAAAGAGCTAAAAAAACATTTAAAAAAAGAAAGAAAAAAATTGAAACTATTTTTAGGATTTATGCACAACAATAAAAGATACTTTGAATTAGTAATTTGGTGGAATTGGTGGTAATTTCCACCACACGATTATTGATGAATTTACAGACAAAAACTATATAATTTAACACCGTTTTCACTAAATGATGTCTAAGCTATGACATTCAATTATTATGTATAGCTTTTAATTCAGAAGGAACATCTTCAAAGATATTTCTAGTTACTGTTATATCAAAACGTCTATTTTTATATTCCTACTATTAGCTTGCTCAAAAACCTTCAATTGTTAATAAAATTTTTTCTATTCATCCAATCAAGTTCAAATAAATTTTGTTGTGTTGGGAGTGCATGACAATTGATGCTTATACAGTTGGTTCAAATATTATTTTTACGGTTAGCTCATAATGTCCAATATCTTTTACAAATTTTCAGTCGTTAATTCAAGCCTTTTCTATTTATGCAATCAAGTTCAAATAAATATTGTTGTGTTGGGAGTGCATGACAATTGATGTTAATAGAGTTAGTTCAAATATTAATTCATTAATTGCATTTAATAAACTAATTTTTAGTTTTATGTGGGAGAAAAACTTCAGAAAACTGAATGCAACGAATTACGAATTCTGAATTCAGAAAAAAGAAAAAAACAATCTGAAGTAAGAATGTACTTAAAAAATTTCTTTTTATATTACTTGTTTAAAATATTAACGGTGTAATAAAATTATTTTAAATAATAGTAAAATGTTCAAATAAATTATAGGACATAGGAGCCTAATTATACTATTTTTGGCATATTTTCATAGCTTAACGCATTAAAAAAATGTTCCTAAGAGGATTTTATGAAATTTAAATAATTTTCGGAGTTACAGTTCATTTTAGTGCTTAGCTCAGTTCAGTCTTTAAAACTTCAAGCGTGTTTTTCTCGAAACTACATTTTTAGAAACGGTGTGTACGATATCTCAACTCGGAAATTTGACAAAAAGATTCTTTATATATTAGAGCAGTGTTTCCCAAACTATTTTGGTCGTGAAACCCCCAAATTTGTTGCCAACGAGCGCGGAACCCTGAATATTTTTTAAACAACCACTTATTATTAGTATTATTTTGATATTTCAGATTTTATTGAACTAAAAAAAACTCAAAAATGGGAAACAATTCATCATAGAACTAATGAGTGAAAATACAAAACATAAACTAAAATAAATGAAAAAACTTTAATGTGAAGAATGTACCTGCTTCTTTGATTCCCTAATTCTCTTAAAATTGGGCATTATATTTGATGTGTTACGATAATTGGTTTTTGTCGCAACATATTTTGAAAACCCAGTTTCACACAAATAAGTAGTTGCAAACGGCAATAGAATTCGAATAGCCTGTTTTGATAAATTTGGATATTCAGCGAATACATCTGATCAGAATATTGTTAATGAAACTGTTCCAAATTTGGCTTATAATTGGGTATCCGAACTCAACTCAATCAAATTTTCATAATCCATGGAATGAAATCCTTTTGCTTTTTATTTTATTTTGAAAGGACTTTGCACCCAGTAATTATCTTAAATCTCTAGGTTTGGAAAGTAATCACTGAGTGATTGCTTTGAGCTGAACAGATGTGTTTTTATACAATGACATATTTCCATATCTAAATCCACTTCTTCGAGAGATTCTTCGAGAAAATCACTAAGCGTCTGGAAACATTCGAAGTTATTTTCCTCCACAGCTGAAATCCAAAATTTTATTATGTTTGAAAATGCAACCAATTTATATTTTGCTTGCAATATGTTGACTTGTTTTCCTTTCAAAGCCAAACATATTTCATTCAATTTTATATTATTTTATATTATTTATATTATTATAGTAAAGGTAGTCTTAGGGTTATGGCCTCGACCACTAATGCACGTACAATATAACAAAAATGTGAATATACTTAAAACAATTCTTATTTTGTTTTAATGAAATAAAGTTTGTCACGTGAAATCTTTTGGTGGAACACACTTTGGGAATCACTGTATTAGAGTATGGGACTACGAACAATGCTTTATTAATTGTTTTTTTTTCCAAAAAATTCCCAAAGGCGAAAAAAACGGAAAAAGTGTAACTTTTTTTTCAAACATGTTTAAAACTTACTCACAACTCGTTATATAGGACGAGAGAACAATTTGACGGTTTGTAAATTACAGGGAATACATATTTCCCTTTATGAATAGATAGGAATTCCCCTGCATCCTGCCATATAATCATGAGCAAATTTTTATTTATTAATGAAGTTCCAGTGATAATTTTATGGGACGAAATTAAGAAATTTCTAATTGTCAGTAGTTTTGTAAAAGTATTAAATATTTCTAAAAATTCGATTCTTAATTTTTATATTTAAGCCAAATTTATTAGTGTATAATAAAAATAAATTTAAATAAATAATTTAAAATAAAAATTTTTATAATAAAAAATAAAAATTTATATTTTAGATTTTGGTATGTATCAATAGTTGCTTGCTATCGGAATCGTACAACATGTGATTGGCATTATTATGACTATACAAAAGATAATAAAGTAAAATTTTCATCATCTATACCTAAAGTTCCAGAACTTAATTATGATTTTAAATTAGTTAATGGTAATCCAAATCAATCAACATCAAATCCATTAATATTTCATATATCATTTGATCAACAATATATGCTAGAAATGTATTTAATATTTTTATTTGTTTATATAATACTTGTGCCAATACAAATTTATGCTGTAAGGATACAAAAACATCCTGTTACAAAACTTTTTACACTTAGTTTAATTGTTGAATTTATTAGTTTATCATTAATAACTACACATTTATTAAAATTTGCTATAAGTGGAACTGGTAAACCAACTTTACAAAAAACTGGTGATATTTTAGATATTTTGAGTCGGGTATTTATTATTAATCAATTAATATTTTGAATTTTATTAATTAATTAGAATTTTAATTTAAGACATCCTTTATGCTTATATTACTTCTATTGGCTAAAGGTTGGGCTGTAACACGACAACAAATTAGTCGTATCGGTTGGATTATACTTATGTCAATTTGGATACCTTATTGTGGTTTTCATATATTTCTCTACGTTTGGGATAAAGTAAATATATAAGGTTTTTAATAGATAATGATTATATAATAATTCTATTCTTAGACTGAAATCGATATAACATCTGACGAAGATGAATATCAATCATGGCCGGGATGGATTGTACTCATTAGTAGGTATGAAATTACAATAGAATATATATATTTTTAGTTAAACTTTTATGGTTAGATAACAAACTACATTAGACAATTTTTCTCCTATAATACTTGAAATATTTATGAGTAAAATTTGTATTCAATATTGGATACTGTCAAAGACTTAGCATTAAAATATTGTTTCAGATTATGAGTGTATTTACTTTAAAGTGCTAGTTACACTCAGCGAGAGAGACATAAAGTGTTTTTTTTTTGTGAATACTTAAAAAATTTCTTTTTATATTACTTGTTTAAAATATTAACGGTGGAATAAAATTATTTTAAATAATAGTCAAAGACTTAGCATTAAAATATTGTTTCAGATTATGAGTGTATTTACTTTAAAGTGCTAGTTATACTCAGCGAGAGAGACATAAAGTGTTTTTTTTTTTGTGAATTCTTTCTAAAAATGGGTTTCATATTACCCTATTTGAAGTATTTACATGTAAAACTTTATTAAAAAATATTCAATAATCGCTGAGCTGTAGCCACTCTCCCGGACGTAAAAAAGAAAAAGTAACTTTATGGTGTAAATTATCACTCCTTAAAAAGTAGTAGTCCCCTAACTTGAACGAAAAATCAAGTCAAAATATTAATTTGAGACAAAATGAGGGATGTTTGGAAAAGAAATCTTTTTCGATAAAAATATTGTTCATATTTTATGCATAAAAAACTAAAAAAAGGACATTAAGTTTTAATATTGTTTGCTTTTCTCTTATCAACAACTAG
Organism: Acrocera orbiculus; assembly: GCA_947359355.1. Classification (NCBI taxonomy): domain Eukaryota; kingdom Metazoa; phylum Arthropoda; class Insecta; order Diptera; family Acroceridae; genus Acrocera; species Acrocera orbiculus. The sequence continues at coordinate 10,038,192 of OX375758.1, forward strand.
TTAAAATCTGGTGATGATCGGTTAAGTCGTTATCAAGTTATAGTGTTCATTGTCTTTGAAAATGTCGTTCCGAAAAAAACTCGTTTTAAGTTTTGAGTAAGTTAAAAATTCTTTCGTTGTCCCTTCGATTTAAGTCGTTTATCTTTAGCAGTTTCTCTCATATTTTAATAATATTTCAAGAAAATATTTTTTTAAGGATTGCAATTTCAGAAAATGAAACAATATAATCAATTTTTTTTAATTTCTAAGTGCTACTACCCCTTTAAGAAAAAAATAATCAATCTCCTTTTTTTGCTACAAAGATTTCCGTTGAAAAATAAGCACCAAAAACCTTACGTATGTGTTTCAATATTTTAAAATTTTTAGAAACCTACATAAATAGCAGACCAAGAGTAATTTTTTATACATTTTAAAGTGACATAACACATTTCAGAATTTCTGCATAGTAGACCAAAAATTTTTTGTTATATTCATTTGTAAGCAAAAAAACAGATGAGTGGCTTGTAAAATTCGACTGATACATCTATGTATATAACATTTAATATTTCTGGATATTCAATAAAACTTTATATTTTTATTCTTTTTTAGGTTTTTATACCGAAAACCTACTTTTAGTCATACATTTTGAATATTATGCTTCTTGCATTCATTTGTTAACATTTCACATACTTTAAGACTAAAGTCTGGTAAACATTATTACAATTCCAAGGAATTTGATAGTTTTTAGTTTGATATGAAAGATTATTGGTAGTCTTTTTCTTATTTGATACGTGCATTGCCTAAAAGCTTAATAAAGTCTATAAAATTATTAACGCCGATTATTATCAAGTGAAATTGCAAGTGCAATATTTTAGTATCCCTGTCCTTTAGATCAGGAAATATTTCACAATTAGTAAGAAAATAGCTATTAATTAGTAAGATTTTTGTTAATTTTAGCATTTTTTAGGGTTTGTTAGACTTTTTCAACATTATCCAGTTTTATGTTTTAATGCGCTTTTCTGCAACTTTCTAAAAGGTTTAAATTAATTTTTTGATCCTACATATTTTCTACTTTTTATTTTCCATTCTATTTACTCGCGTCAATATTCACCAACCTTATAATCTATAATTAAAATCTAACTTTTTATGAAATTAAAGTGCTAAATGATTCACAAATCTTTTATCTGTTTGACTACGCTGTTATTTGTATGTTTGAAGTAAGAAATCCATATAAAGAAGGAAAAAGTGTTGTTTCAATAACAATTAAAAACAATTACCGCATTAATTGCATGAGACCCATCATCTTTCGATCGTCTGACAGTTTTAAAAATATGTTCAAGGGTACGAGATCTGCTCCCGTTTTTCCAAATTTGAGGACTATTTTATGGACAAAAATAAATCGTTCTGTGCAGCTGATATATAAAATTTGAATCGCGATGACACTTGACAGTTGGAAATGTTATTGTTTACTTTCTTTCATGAAAAGAATGACGTTGGTGAGTTCACTTTGATTAGTTTTAAGTAAAACTCAAGTTTTAACGCGCTAAATCATCTAACAATCTAATGCGCTAGTGAATCTTATACCCATTCTCCATTGAGGCACATTATTATAATGAACGGAAAGAAATTTTGTATGGAAAAATGTATATTACACGTGTATTAAGTATGTTACAGTTATGCCTTAAAATACAGCCTTTGAAAGGCTGCATAAGGGAAATTTTGCCATTTATTATGAATTGACAGGTTATCCAACAAATTAACATTAAGAAATTCCTTTATTTGTTGTGTCATCAAATACATATGTTATTTATTTATTAGCTGAATTATTATTTGTTTGTTTTGTCTTTGTTATTTCATTTATTAATTTAAACACTTTTAAAATAATATTTCAGTGCAATTAGATGATTCAATGTTTACTTTTGTGACACTTTTTTTTTTTAAATTTCCCTAATACAGAATATTGCCTACACGGGAGCTTAATATACTTACAAGTCTCAATGGGTAATGGGTATTAAGCATTATACAGACTGCCAAAACTATAATAATTAAAATGTGCCGAAATATAACAAAAATTTGTTAAATTCAAAAGAATTTCTACAACATTTTTCATATTCATTTTTTTATAACGATTTTTTCTTAATCTTTTAATTAATTCCTCTGGATAGTCTTGATCTTTTTATGAAGAATTGTTAATGACGTAGGGTTTTTTTATGTAATTGGCCTCTCCTGTTTGATAATCTGTAATAAAAATATAAACGTTTAGAACTAATGTCAGTATAGTACTAAAAATATCTACAAATAACATTTGTATACATTGTAAAAAATAATCAGGTATCACTAAACAAAATTTTAATATTCAATTTTATTTTTATTTACTCTTCTTTTTAGAACAATATTTATGCTGTGGTTCCTATGGGAATTACGAAATACAATGAAATATGAACATTCAACAAAAAAACTAGATTTTTTATTACATTTTGGAGCATCAAGTCTTGTTTGGTTTATTTATTTACCAATAGTAGCAATTGTATCATTACAAGTAAATCCAATGTGGCGTTATAAATTTCTTGTTGGTATTACAAATTCAGCAGATTGTCTAGCATATTGTGTTATGACTGGACTGTTATGGCCAAATAGAGCTGGTCAATATTTACTTTTAGCCGGCCCAAATTATTCGGGTAAGTTTTTAAATTTACTTAAAACTAATTGAAAAATTTCTTTTCTTTCTTTTGTTTTTTTTTTTTTGGGTTTGGTATTAATGTAAATTTAAATATGAAAATTTTAATTTTTTAAATATTTTTTATAATATTTATGGTGTTAGAAATTAATTTTGTTTTTTAGCACATTTTTCGCATTATGCATTCATTAATTTCTTATATAATTGAAAAACAGAACAAATTTTTGATTTTAGAATGATTTAGATATGAGATTATGAAAGTTAATTAGCGCAATAAAAGTATAAAAATTGCTTTTTTTCCATAATTAAAATGTGACTTCTTAGTTTTTATTAATTTTACTTGGAAGTACAATGAGCGAGATGAAAGTAAAAATTAAAGACAACATTTTTGGATAGTTAGTTTACGAATAATGATCGAGTTTGTACAAACCATATTTAAAATATAAATTAGTTGATTCTTAATTTCTTATTCAATAATTATTTTTCAATATTGTAGCTGCGGTCTACATATGTGGAAATTTTTTCAATTTTTGTTTATCGTATGACTTATCGATTCCATACATTTGTGTGGACAAGTGTCGTTCAAGTCCATAGAAATGGAAGAAGTCATTTGTCGTTCAAAGTCACAAAAATTTATTACGTCTTTTTAATAAGACGCACGGCATCAGGTGAACTAACTAGAAATTTTTTCATATAATAATAAATTTATATGAATTGAAAAATAACAATAATCTATGGCGAAGTGAAAAAGTCATAAAATTATGAATATTTTCAATATATTAAAGTCGGATTTTTGTTAAAAGTTAATTTGCAATAAACAGGAATTCAAATAGAATGAATTAATGATTGAATTTGTTTTATAAAATTGTAAATAAGGGTTACGTTTTGGAATTTTCGAAAAATAGATATATTTTTATGGGTATAATAGTCACAATAACATCTCCTGATGGTTCATACATGCAAAAATATGATTTTCTTCTTTTGTAGCATGTTAAATAGTAATTTAAATTATTAGATAGTGTTGAGGGGGGAGAAGAAGAAGATTAATAGCGCTGTTGTAAAAAGAAAAAAGAAATTCTTTTCTTTCCTCTTTTTATTGTTGAGTATTGTCTAATATTCAAATACCTAATTTAAATTAAACAATTCAGTATCCCAATATAGATAATAACTTATTTGACCGTTTTAACATCCTTTATTTGCTAACAATAGTTTTCGTGGTTTTAAAAAGTCTGTCCAAAGCTTGAGAATTAATAGGATATTTTCATGTCTAATTTCAGTAAGAAAAGTAGCTCTACTTCATCAATGAAAGAGACCTTCTTTTCAGTCATTATACCTACTGTCTTGCGGGAAAACATGAATTAATTTAGTTTACAAATAACCACAAAATTCGCCATCATGATGACTTTCTGCTTGAAAATATGGCTGAAAAGTAGCTATGATGGCAACTTTTTGCATTTTGCATTAATAAATATTTCACAAGTGAACTTTTTGACATGATCCACTCATGAATACATGCATGAAAAATTTACTGAAAAGTAATTTCCCTACTGGGAATTAGATAGTGTGAGAATAGGACATCATAGGCTTAAGATGATATAAATTTTATTTGCATTTCAACCTAGAAAAAAATAAAAGCTGATTATTTTTTCTGTTCGCGTAAATTAATGCAAAATAAAAATGATTTCAATCTAAAATTTAGGTTTACTCTTTACAAGTTTAATTCTTCCCCTTGTTTGAGGCTTTTCTGAAGAAATAAGTCTTATGTGAGGTATTGATCAATACATAAATTTGACGAGCTCTATCGAAGTGCTTTTGCTTTTAAAAATTTGTAGCTCTATAAAAACTCAAAAAATAAAATTTGAAACATAAAAAACCTTAAAAAAATTAACCTAGAATGAGCATTAAAACCTTTTTAGTTCATTGTGAAATTTGTTACATAAAGGTAATTAAAAGTGGCCGATTATGGCCAAAACTTTAATTATTTTTCTGTAGTACTACAATTGTCAATTTAGAATTCAAAAAAAAAAAACAAATTCTTGAGTTTTATGACTTTACGTCAAGAAAACAGAAAAAATTTTCCCGTTAGTGAATCAGATCGGCTGATTCTGGCTTAAACTTAACGAACTTCCGGGTCCAAATCATATCTAAACCATGAAGTTGACATTGACAATTCCGGCAGATGTTAATTTACGTCCCACAATAATATCTAAAATCTCGTGTACAAAAAATGGACACATTTTGCATTTGCAGAAATATGAAGACCATGCCCATCAATTACAATAGTGACATCAATTGGGCGGGAACACTAAAATATTTGACAAAACTTATTTAAAAATTTTTATTTTGTACATAAATCTTATTCTACAACTTAGCTAATCCATAGCCAAATATCACTTCATTTTCATGTAACATTCTAATTCATAGATTTTTTCAATTAATTTTATTTCTATACTCATATTTGCATGATATTACTATCATTTAATTGATATTTATATTATTTTATAAATAATATTAAAATTTCAATATAGGAATGGAAGAACTTGATGAATTTAATGAAGCTCCCCATATTGTACATGGTGAGACTTTTATTGATGAACATCTACATCATACATTTGATGATATCTCTGAAATACCAAATACAACATTTGAAGCAATTTCATTAAATGTTGGTATTTCTGATACTAATAATCTTTTAAATGGGGATATAAGTACAGATCTTTTAGAAGGTTATGAATATGATTCAGAATCATTAAAAAATTTGAATAAAAATAGTCGCGTAATTGTTTAAAAGATATTTCTTCTTTTTTTTTAGAAAAATATATTCTAGATTTTATTTTATATAATTTTGGATAAATATTCAAAATGAGCTTTATTTTTCTGTTGTTTTTATTTATCTAACTCAAAGTGTGATCAATTGTATTTTAATATATTTAAAACAAATGATGAATACAATTAGAAATTAAAAATAAAAGCTAAGTAGATTTTAATCTAAGCCATAAGACTTGATAGTGATATTACATGATTAGGTCTTTTTTTTAGATTTTAATAAAAAATTTACTAGGTACCAATTAGATTTGGGATCGTTTTAATAAAAAAGATAAAATTAAACAAAATAGCAATTAAAGATATTTAAACTATTAGCGAAAATTTTATTAATTAATGATATTTCAAACATTTTTAATCCATAGATTGTAAATAAGGAACTAAACTTGATAAGAAGATAAATTAAAGAAATATATAAAAAAAATTTGAATTAATTTTTTTTAAGGCAAATAGGTATTTATCCTATGGAAGACTAGATAATTACTAGATGAACTATAAGTTAAAAATTATTAAAAATAGGTTTGACATTTTTTGCATGACAGGTTTCGTAGAGCTTATTTTTGAAAATTTAAACTTAGGAAATGAATTTATTAGGTTAGACATTGAAAATAATTTCCAAAATGAGAAAAATCAATCTACAAGAATAATGAAAAAGATGAATCTTAAAAGGACACCATGAAATGTTTGCTCGAAATATTTAGTCTTATGGAACTGTTGCTGAAGTGGGATTCTATCTTGGTGAGAAGTCAGCGTGAGAATTAGGAAGTCAAATTTTGACTAATAATGTATGGCAAATATGTTCAAATTATGTCAAAATAAGATTTTCTCATTCTCATGCTGACTTCTCACCGAGACAGAATTCCACATTTGATCCCTGTCTATATGGACTTCATTTAAGTAGATTAGATAAAAAATAACACTGCCGTAAACATTAAATTCGGGCATCTCCTCAACATTGTTCTTAGGTTACGTTAGACATTAGGCAATCTATAGATTTCCTATTCATTTATAGGCATTTCCTTACAAAAATCAATTAAAATAGACTTAAACAGGAACTGACCTATTATTTTTGTTCCATATTTTTAACCGAAATTAAGCCGCCTGTATTCAGCATTCTCTATACTATCATTTTACACTTAAAGCTGTAAATACATATAACAAAAAATATACAAAACTGAAAATGATTCAAAAAGATTATTAGGCATAATCAGACTATAAAAGATATTTTCAGATTGCAATCAGAGATTGACTTTATCTCTCATGAGGAAGGGAAGAAAAGGGAAGGGAAGGGAAGGGGAGGGAAGGGAAGGGAAGGGAAGGGAAGGGAAGGGAAGGGAAGGGAAGGGAAGGGAATGCGCACACAAAAAGCCCTTATTTATTGTAGCAAATATGTAGGAATGATTTCACGTTTGTGTTTTTATCTGACATTCTTTTCATTTCTTCTTGAATTTTGTTTTGGCAAACTTTAGACTTACAAAAATAACAACAACAAGAAATATTATGAGAGTATAAACAAACCTAGATGATTTTTTTCAATTAGGTTGGGAAAAAACGATTCTAGAGATCTATTTGCAATGCATGAAAGCAAAATTTTTTTAATAAATGTATTTAGTCCTAAATCAGGGGTAGCCAACCGTTCGCTAGCTAGATTTCAGATTCGCTATATAACTCGGACGCCTTTTATACCTTCTTACCTAAGGCTTAGGTAAGGCCAAGGTAAGGCTATAGCTAAAGTATGTATATGAGATATAGGTGTATATCTGTATGTTTCTTGCTTATTGCAGATCTAGCCTCATGAATTTTGTTCGTCCTCATAAGTAGCTATGAACATACTAAGAGCTAACTTAAGCCAAAATTGAAAATAAATCAAACTTAAGCGTTTCTTGTGTTTCCCGCGTTGTGTGATTGTAAATTAACTACATTTAGAGTTAAATGGAAAAACTTAAAGCACCAAAGCGCTACTTTTAATCATCTAATGCACCATAGTTTGGCCACCCCTGTCCTAAGCAATGATTTTTGTATTGAAAATGGAGAAAACAAAAAAATTAATGCTTTCCAGTAATTAAAAATTGTGCATTAAACAACCATTTAGTCTAGTAGTTCGGATTAGCACCTAGTTTTTGCAAATCAGAGGGTTTAAACATTATCTATTTTTCCGATAATAAGTCTGCGATTCCAAAAGTTCACTATCATCCCCAATTAGTCACATGGGTATATTTATTTCTTCTGATTCTTAATAATCGCTCCAATCATCTTGACCTTTATAGTCTGCATTATTCCTATCCATTATGATATTGATTGTACAACACATTTCTTTTTTAACAAAAATATAAATTGACCGATGTTCACATTTAATGTTAACAAAATTGAAATCTTACAGACTAACAACATTTAGGTCATGACCATGTAACAATAAATTCTATCGGAAAACAATATGTGAAAGTGATTTGTGATATTTTTACAAGTAACAAAAGTTTTGTCATATTCAGTACACTAGAAAATTTAAATTCAATTAGTTATCATATTCCACATTAAATGTAGTCGCATGATGAATGCTTTTTATGCCATACGGCGGCGGTGCGCAAACTGTGGGTCGCAAGAAAAATTTCGAGGGTCGCCAAAGACTCACAAATTTATTTGTTATTTAACAAATATAAGACTTTTCTTCAACGAAAATCGGGTAATATGAAAATAGAAGTAATTTTAAAAATAGATCTTGTATTTTTACGAAAGAAATTTGTATATCAGTATCTAATAGCAATCGCGGTAAGCGAACAGATACAGTGAAGCTTTTGTTGCAAAAAACATTGATGAAGAACTACACAATATAGTGGAGGATGTTGTTATTGTAATTAATTACATTAAAAACAACGCCCTAAACAGTCGTCTTTTTTCAGTACTCTGTAATGAGATGGGTTCTGCGTATGAAACATACAAATTACATACCGATGTTAGATAGCTCTCAAGAGACAAAATACTGCGACGTGTTTTTGTTTTGAGAAACGAAGTATACATCTTTTTGGAAAACTAAGTTACATGGTTGATGATATCTTCGAAAAACTCAATGATCTAAACTTGAGTTTGCAGGGAAAGAACACAAACATATTAAACATATTAATATTCACCGAGACAGAATTCCACATTTGATCCCTGTCTATATGGACTTCATTTGAGTAGATTAGATAAAAAATAACACTGCCGTAAACATTAAATTCGGGCATCTCCTCAACATTGTTCTTAGGTTACGTTAGACATTAGGCAATCTATAGATTTCCTATTCATTTATAGGCATTTCCTTACAAAAATCAATTAAAATAGACTTAAACAGGAACTGACCTATTATTTTTGTTCCATATTTTTAACCGAAATTAAGCCGCCTGTATTCAGCATTCTCTATACTATCATTTTACACTTAAAGCTGTAAATACATATAACAAAAAATATACAAAACTGAAAATGATTCAAAAAGATTATTAGGCATAATCAGACTATAAAAGATATTTTCAGATTGCAATCAGAGATTGACTTTATCTCTCATGAGGAAGGGAAGAAAAGGGAAGGGAAGGGAAGGGAAGGGAAGGGAAGGGAAGGGAAGGGAAGGGAAGGGAAGGGAAGGGAAGGGAAGGGAAGGGAAGGGAAGGGAAGGGAAGGTAAGGGTAGGGAAGGGAAGGGAATGCGCACACAAAAAGCCCTTATTTATTGTAGCAAATATGTAGGAATGATTTCACGTTTGTGTTTTTATCTGACATTCTTTTCATTTCTTCTTGAATTTTGTTTTGGCAAACTTTAGACTTACAAAAATAACAACAACAAGAAATATTATGAGGTTATAAGCAAATCTAGATGACTTTTTTCAATTAGGTTGGGAAAAAACGATTCTAGAGATCTATTTGCAATGCATGAAAGCAAAATTTTTTTAATAAATGTATTTAGTCCTAAATCAGGGGTAGCCAACCGTTCGCTAGCTAGATTTCAGATTCGCTATATAACTCGGACGCCTTTTATACCTTCTTACCTAAGGCTTAGGTAAGGCCAAGGTAAGGCTATAGCTAAAGTATGTATATGAGATATAGGTGTATATCTGTATGTTTCTTGCTTATTGCAGATCTAGCCTCATGAATTTTGTTCGTCCTCATAAGTAGTTATGAACATACTAACAGCTATCTTAAGCCAAAATTGAAAATAAATCAAACTTAAGCGTTTCTTGTGTTCCTCCGCGTTGTGTGATTGTAAATTAACTACATTTAGAGTTAAATGGAAAAACTTAAAGCACCAAAGCGCTACTTTTAATCATCTAATGCACCATAGTTTGGCCACCCCTGTCCTAAGCAATGATTTTTGTATTGAAAATGGAGAAAACAAAAAAATTAATGCTTTCCAGTAATTAAAAATTGTGCATTAAACAACCATTTAGTCTAGTAGTTCGGATTAGCACCTAGTTTTTGCAAAATCAGAGGGTTTAAACATTATCTATTTTTCCGATAATAAGTCTGCGATTCCAAAAGTTCACTATCATCCCCAATTAGTCACATGGGTATATTTATTTCTTCTGATTCTTAATAATCGCTCCAATCATCTTGACCTTTATAGTCTGCATTATTCCTATCCATTATGATATTGATTGTACAACACATTTCTTTTTTAACAAAAATATAAATTGACCGATGTTCACATTTAATGTTAACAAAATTGAAATCTTACAGACTAACAACATTTAGGTCATGACCATGTAACAATAAATTCTATCGGAAAACAATATGTGAAAGTGATTTGTGATATTTTTACAAGTAACAAAAGTTTTGTCAAATTCAGTACACTAGAAAATTTAAATTCAATTAGTTATCATATTCCACATTAAATGTAGTCGCATGATGAATGCTTTTTATGCCATACGGCGGCGGTGCGCAAACTGTGGGTCGCAAGAAAAATTTCGAGGGTCGCCAAAGACTCACAAATTTATTTGTTATTTAACAAATATGAGACTTTTTTTCAACGAAAATCGGGTAATATGAAAATAGAAGTAATTTTAAAAATAGATCTTGTATTTTTACGAAAGAAATTTGTATATCAGTATCTAATAGCAATCGCGGTAAGCGAACAGATACAGTGAAGCTTTTGTTGCAAAAAACATTGATGAAGAACTACACAATATAGTGGAGGATGTTGTTATTGTAATTAATTACATTAAAAACAACGCCCTAAATAGTCGTCTTTTTTCAGTACTCTGTAATGAGATGGGCTCTGCGTATGAAACATACAAATTACATACCGATGTTAGATAGCTCTCAAGAGACAAAATACTGCGACGTGTTTTTGTTTTGAGAAACGAAGTATACATCTTTTTGGAAAACTAAGTTACATGGTTGATGATATCTTCGAAAAACTCAATGATCTAAACTTGGGTTTGCAGGGAAAGAACACAAACATATTAAACATATTAATATTCACCGAGACAGAATTCCACATTTGATCCCTGTCTATATGGACTTCATTTGAGTAGATTAGATAAAAAATAACACTGCCGTAAACATTAAATTCGGGCATCTCCTCAACATTGTTCTTAGGTTACGTTAGACATTAGGTAATCTATAGATTTCCTATTCATTTATAGGCATTTCCTTACAAAAATCAATTAAAATAGACTTAAACAGGAACTGACCTATTATTTTTGTTTCATATTTTTAACCGAAATTAAGCCGCCTGTATTCAGCATTCTCTATACTATCATTTTACACTTAAAGCTGTAAATACATATAACAAAAAATATACAAAACTGAAAATGATTCAAAAAGATTATTAGGCATAATCAGACTATAAAAGATATTTTCAGATTGCAATCAGAGATTGACTTTATCTCTCATGAGGAAGGGAAGAAAAGGGAGGGGAAGGGAAGGGAAGGGAAGGGAAGGGAAGGGAAGGGAAGGGAAGGGAAGGGAAGGGAAGGGAAGGGAAGGGAAGGGAATGCGCACACAAAAAGCCCTTATTTATTGTAGCAAATATGTAGGAATGATTTCACGTTTGTGTTTTTATCTGACATTCTTTTCATTTCTTCTTGAATTTTGTTTTGGCAAACTTTAGACTTACAAAAATAACAACAACAAGAAATATTATGAGAGTATAAACAAATCTAGATGATTTTTTTCAATTAGGTTGGGAAAAAACGATTCTAGAGATCTATTTGTAATGCATGAAAGCAAAATTTTTTTAATAAATGTATTTAGTCCTAAATCAGGGGTAGCCAACCGTTCGCTAGCTAGATTTCAGATTCGCTACAACTCGGACGCCTTTTATACCTTCTTACCTAAGGCTTAGGTAAGGCCAAGGTAAGGCTATAGCTAAAGTATGTATATGAGATATAGGTGTATATCTGTATGTTTCTTGCTTATTGCAGATCTAGCCTCATGAATTTTGTTCGTCCTCATAAGTAGCTATGAACATACTAAGAGCTAACTTAAGCCAAAATTGAAAATAAATCAAACTTAAGCGTTTCTTGTGTTTCCCGCGTTGTGTGATTGTAAATTAACTACATTTAGAGTTAAATGGAAAAACTTAAAGCACCAAAGCGCTACTTTTAATCATCTAATGCACCATAGTTTGGCCACCCCTGTCCTAAGCAATGATTTTTGTATTGAAAATGGAGAAAACAAAAAAATTAATGCTTTCCAGTAATTAAAAATTGTGCATTAAACAACCATTTAGTCTAGTAGTTCGGATTAGCACCTAGTTTTTGCAAAATCAGAGGGTTTAAACATTATCTATTTTTCCGATAATAAGTCTGCGATTCCAAAAGTTCACTATCATCCCCAATTAGTCACATGGGTATATTTATTTCTTCTGATTCTTAATAATCGCTCCAATCATCTTGACCTTTATAGTCTGCATTATTCCTATCCATTATGATATTGATTGTACAACACATTTCTTTTTTAACAAAAATATAAATTGACCGATGTTCACATTTAATGTTAACAAAATTGAAATCTTACAGACTAACAACATTTAGGTCATGACCATGTAACAATAAATTCTATCGGAAAACAATATGTGAAAGTGATTTGTGATATTTTTACAAGTAACAAAAGTTTTGTCAAATTCAGTACACTAGAAAATTTAAATTCAATTAGTTATCATATTCCACATTAAATGTAGTCGCATGATGAATGCTTTTTATGCCATACGGCGGCGGTGCGCAAACTGTGGGTCGCAAGAAAAATTTCGAGGGTCTCCAAAGACTCACAAATTTATTTGTTATTTAACAAATATGAGACTTTTTTTCAACGAAAATCGGGTAATATGAAAATAGAAGTAATTTTAAAAATAGATCTTGTATTTTTACGAAAGAAATTTGTATATCAGTATCTAATAGCAATCGCGGTAAGCGAACAGATACAGTGAAGCTTTTGTTGCAAAAAACATTGATGAAGAACTACACAATATAGTGGAGGATGTTGTTATTGTAATTAATTACATTAAAAACAACGCCCTAAATAGTCGTCTTTTTTCAGTACTCTGTAATGAGATGGGTTCTGCGTATGAAACATACAAATTACATACCGATGTTAGATAGCTCTCAAGAGACAAAATACTGCGACGTGTTTTTGTTTTGAGAAACGAAGTATACATCTTTTTGGAAAACTAAGTTACATGGTTGATGATATCTTCGAAAAACTCAATGATCTAAACTTGAGTTTGCAGGGAAAGAACACAAACATATTAAACATATTAATATTCACCGAGACAGAATTCCACATTTGATCCCTGTCTATATGGACTTCATTTGAGTAGATTAGATAAAAAATAACACTGCCGTAAACATTAAATTCGGGCATCTCCTCAACATTGTTCTTAGGTTACGTTAGACATTAGGCAATCTATAGATTTCCTATTCATTTATAGGCATTTCCTTACAAAAATCAATAAAATAGACTTAAACAGGAACTGACCTATTATTTTTGTTCCATATTTTTAACCGAAATTAAGCCGCCTGTATTCAGCATTCTCTATACTATCATTTTACACTTAAAGCTGTAAATACATATAACAAAAAATAAATGAATGAATGAAAATGATTCAAAAAGATTATTAGGCATAATCAGACTATAAAAGATATTTTCAGATTGCAATCAGAGATTGACTTTATCTCTCATGAGGAAGGGAAGAAAAGGGAAGGGAAGGGAAGGGAAGGGAAGGGAAGGGAATGCGCACACAAAAAGCCCTTATTTATTGTAGCAAATATGTAGGAATGATTTCACGTTTGTGTTTTTATCTGACATTCTTTTCATTTCTTCTTGAATTTTGTTTTGGCAAACTTTAGACTTACAAAAATAACAACAACAAGAAATATTATGAGGGTATAAACAAATCTAGATGATTTTTTTCAATTAGGTTGGGAAAAAACGATTCTAGAGATCTATTTGCAATGCATGAAAGCAAAATTTTTTTAATAAATGTATTTAGTCCTAAATCAGGGGTAGCCAACCGTTCGCTAGCTAGATTTCAGATTCGCTACAACTCGGACGCCTTTTATACCTTCTTACCTAAGGCTTAGGTAAGGCCAAGGTAAGGCTATAGCTAAAGTATGTATATGAGATATAGGTGTATATCTGTATGTTTCTTGCTTATTGCAGATCTAGCCTCATGAATTTTGTTCGTCCTCATAAGTAGCTATGAACATACTAAGAGCTAACTTAAGCCAAAATTGAAAATAAATCAAACTTAAGCGTTTCTTGTGTTTCCCGCGTTGTGTGATTGTAAATTAACTACATTTAGAGTTAAATGGAAAAACTTAAAGCACCAAAGCGCTACTTTTAATCATCTAATGCACCATAGTTTGGCCACCCCTGTCCTAAGCAATGATTTTTGTATTGAAAATGGAGAAAACAAAAAAATTAATGCTTTCCAGTAATTAAAAATTGTGCATTAAACAACCATTTAGTCTAGTAGTTCGGATTAGCACCTAGTTTTTGCAAAATCAGAGGGTTTAAACATTATCTATTTTTCCGATAATAAGTCTGCGATTCCAAAAGTTCACTATCATCCCCAATTAGTCACATGGGTATATTTATTTCTTCTGATTCTTAATAATCGCTCCAATCATCTTGACCTTTATAGTCTGCATTATTCCTATCCATTATGATATTGATTGTACAACACATTTCTTTTTTAACAAAAATATAAATTGACCGATGTTCACATTTAATGTTAACAAAATTGAAATCTTACAGACTAACAACATTTAGGTCATGACCATGTAACAATAAATTCTATCGGAAAACAATATGTGAAAGTGATTTGTGATATTTTTACAAGTAACAAAAGTTTTGTCAAATTCAGTACACTAGAAAATTTAAATTCAATTAGTTATCATATTCCACATTAAATGTAGTCGCATGATGAATGCTTTTTATGCCATACGGCGGCGGTGCGCAAACTGTGGGTCGCAAGAAAAATTTCGAGGGTCGCCAAAGACTCACAAATTTATTTGTTATTTAACAAATATAAGACTTTTCTTCAACGAAAATCGGGTAATATGAAAATAGAAGTAATTTTAAAAATAGATCTTGTATTTTTACGAAAGAAATTTGTATATCAGTATCTAATAGCAATCGCGGTAAGCGAACAGATACAGTGAAGCTTTTGTTGCAAAAAACATTGATGAAGAACTACACAATATAGTGGAGGATGTTGTTATTGTAATTAATTACATTAAAAACAACGCCCTAAATAGTCGTCTTTTTTCAGTACTCTGTAATGAGATGGGTTCTTCGTATGAAACATACAAATTACATACCGATGTTAGATAGCTCTCAAGAGACAAAATACTGCGACGTGTTTTTGTTTTGAGAAACGAAGTATACATCTTTTTGGAAAACTAAGTTACATGGTTGATGATATCTTCGAAAAACTCAATGATCTAAACTTGAGTTTGCAGGGAAAGAACACAAACATATTAAACATATTAATATTCACCGAGACAGAATTCCACATTTGATCCCTGTCTATATGGACTTCATTTGAGTAGATTAGATAAAAAATAACACTGCCGTAAACATTAAATTCGGGCATCTCCTCAACATTGTTCTTAGGTTACGTTAGACATTAGGCAATCTATAGATTTCCTATTCATTTATAGGCACTTCCTTACAAAAATCAATTAAAATAGACTTAAACAGGAACTGACCTATTATTTTTGTTCCATATTTTTAACCGAAATTAAGCCGCCTGTATTCAGCATTCTCTATACTATCATTTTACACTTAAAGCTGTAAATACATATAACAAAAAATATACAAAACTGAAAATGATTCAAAAAGATTATTAGGCATAATCAGACTATAAAAGATATTTTCAGATTGCAATCAGAGATTGACTTTATCTCTCATGAGGAAGGGAAGGGAAGGGAAGGGAAGAGAATGCGCACACAAAAAGCCCTTATTTATTGTAGCAAATATGTAGGAATGATTTCGCGTTTGTGTTTTTATCTGACATTCTTTTCATTTCTTCTTGAATTTTGTTTTGGCAAACTTTAGACTTACAAAAATAACAACAACAAGAAATATTATGAGAGTATAAACAAATCTAGATGATTTTTTTCAATTAGGTTGGGAAAAAACGATTCTAGAGATCTATTTGCAATGCATGAAAGCAAAATTTTTTTAATAAATGTATTTAGTCCTAAATCAGGGGTAGCCAACCGTTCGCTAGCTAGATTTCAGATTCGCTATATAACTCGGACGCCTTTTATACCTTCTTACCTAAGGCTTAGGTAAGGCCAAGGTAAGGCTATAGCTAAAGTATGTATATGAGATATAGGTGTATATCTGTATGTTTCTTGCTTATTGCAGATCTAGCCTCATGAATTTTGTTCGTCCTCATAAGTAGCTATGCACATACTAAGAGCTAACTTAAGCCAAAATTGAAAATAAATCAAACTTAAGCGTTTCTTGTGTTTCCCGCGTTGTGTGATTGTAAATTAACTACATTTAGAGTTAAATGGAAAAACTTAAAGCACCAAAGCGCTACTTTTAATCATCTAATGCACCATAGTTTGGCCACCCCTGTCCTAAGCAATGATTTTTGTATTGAAAATGGAGAAAACAAAAAAATTAATGCTTTCCAGTAATTAAAAATTGTGCATTAAACAACCATTTAGTCTAGTAGTTCGGATTAGCACCTAGTTTTTGCAAAATCAGAGGGTTTAAACATTATCTATTTTTCCGATAATAAGTCTGCGATTCCAAAAGTTCACTATCATCCCCAATTAGTCACATGGGTATATTTATTTCTTCTGATTCTTAATAATCGCTCCAATCATCTTGACCTTTATAGTCTGCATTATTCCTATCCATTATGATATTGATTGTACAACACATTTCTTTTTTAACAAAAATATAAATTGACCGATGTTCACATTTAATGTTAACAAAATTGAAATCTTACAGACTAACAACATTTAGGTCATGACCATGTAACAATAAATTCTATCGGAAAACAATATGTACACTAGAAAATTCAAATTCAATTAGTTATCATATTCCACATTAAATGTAGTCGCATGATGAATGTTTGCCATACGGCGGCGGTGCGCAAACTGTGGGTCGCAAGAAAAATTTCGAGGGTCGCCAAAGACTCACAAATTTATTTGTTATGTAACAAATATAAGAATTTTCTTCAACGAAAATCGGGTAATATGAAAATAGAAGTAATTTTAAAAATAGATCTTGTATTTTTACGAAAGAAATTTGTATATCAGTATCTAATAGCAATCGCGGTAAGCGAACAGATACAGTGAAGCTTTTGTTGCAAAAAACATTGATGAAGAACTACACAATATAGTGTAGGATGTTGTTATTGTAATTAATTACATTAAAAACAACGCCCTAAATAGTCGTCTTTTTTCAGTACTCTGTAATGAGATGGGTTCTGCGTATGAAACATACAAATTACATACCGATGTTAGATAGCTCTCAAGAGACAAAATACTGCGACGTGTTTTTGTTTTGAGAAACGAAGTATACATCTTTTTGGAAAACTAAGTTACATGGTTGATGATATCTTCGAAAAACTCAATGATCTAAACTTGAGTTTGCAGGGAAAGAACACAAACATATTAAACATATTAATATTCACCGAGACAGAATTCCACATTTGATCCCTGTCTATATGGACTTCATTTGAGTAGATTAGATAAAAAATAACACTGCCGTAAACATTAAATTCGGGCATCTCCTCAACATTGTTCTTAGGTTACGTTAGACATTAGGCAATCTATAGATTTCCTATTCATTTATAGGCATTTCCTTACAAAAATCAATTAAAATAGACTCAAACAGGAACTGACCTATTATTTTTGTTCCATATTTTCAACCGAAATTAAGCCGCCTGTATTCAGCATTCTCTATACTATCATTTTACACTTAAAGCTGTAAATACATATAACAAAAAATATACAAAACTGAAAATGATTCAAAAAGATTATTAGGCATAATCAGACTATAAAAGATATTTTCAGATTGCAATCAGAGATTGACTTTATCTCTCATGAGGAAGGGAAGAAAAGGGAAGGGAAGGGAAGGGAAGGGAAGGGAAGGGAAGGGAAGGGAAGGGAAGGGAAGGGAAGGGAAGGGAAGGGAAGGGAAGGGAAGGGAAGGGATATTATATTTATATTTATATAGCATTTAGAGTTAAAGCACCAAAGCGCTACTTTTCATCATCTAATGCACCATAGTTTGGCCACCCCTGTCCTAAGCAATGATTTTTGTATTGAAAATGGAGAAAACAAAAAAATTAATGCTTTCCAGTAATTAAAAATTGTGCATTAAACAACCATTTAGTCTAGTAGTTCGGATTAGCACCTAGTTTTTGCAAAATCAGAGGGTTTAAACATTATTTATTTTTCCGATAATAAGTCTGCGATTCCAAAAGTTCACTATCATCCCCAATTAGTCACATGGGTATATTTATTTCTTCTGATTCTTAATAATCGCTCCAATCATCTTGACCTTTATAGTCTGCATTATTCCTATCCATTATGATATTGATTGTACAACACATTTTTTTTTTAACAAAAATATAAATTGACCGATGTTCACATTTAATGTTAACAAAATTGAAATCTTACAGACTAACAACATTTAGGTCATGACCATGTAACAATAAATTCTATCGGAAAACAATATGTGAAAGTGATTTGTGATATTTTTACAAGTAACAAAAGTTTTGTCAAATTCAGTACACTAGAAAATTTAAATTCAATTAGTTATCATATTCCACATTAAATGTAGTCGCATGATGAATGCTTTTTATGCCATACGGCGGCGGTGCGCAAACTGTGGGTCGCAAGAAAAATTTCGAGGGTCGCCAAAGACTCACAAATTTATTTGTTATTTAACAAATATGAGACTTTTTTTCAACGAAAATCGGGTAATATGAAAATAGAAGTAATTTTAAAAATAGATCTTGTATTTTTACGAAAGAAATTTGTATATCAGTATCTAATAGCAATCGCGGTAAGCGAACAGATACAGTGAAGCTTTTGTTGCAAAAAACATTGATGAAGAACTACACAATATAGTGGAGGATGTTGTTATTGTAATTAATTACATTAAAAACAACGCCCTAAATAGTCGTCTTTTTTCAGTACTCTGTAATGAGATGGGTTCTGCGTATGAAACATACAAATTACATACCGATGTTAGATAGCTCTCAAGAGACAAAATACTGCGACGTGTTTTTGTTTTGAGAAACGAAGTATACATCTTTTTGGAAAACTAAGTTACATGGTTGATGATATCTTCGAAAAACTCAATGATCTAAACTTGAGTTTGCAGGGAAAGAACACAAACATATTAAACATATTAATATTCACCGAGACAGAATTCCACATTTGATCCCTGTCTATATGGACTTCATTTGAGTAGATTAGATAAAAAATAACACTGCCGTAAACATTAAATTCGGGCATCTCCTCAACATTGTTCTTAGGTTACGTTAGACATTAGGCAATCTATAGATTTCCTATTCATTTATAGGCATTTCCTTACAAAAATCAATTAAAATAGACTTAAACAGGAACTGACCTATTATTTTTGTTCCATATTTTTAACCGAAATTAAGCCGCCTGTATTCAGCATTCTCTATACTATCATTTTACACTTAAAGCTGTAAATACATATAACAAAAAATATACAAAACTGAAAATGATTCAAAAAGATTATTAGGCATAATCAGACTATAAAAGATATTTTCAGATTGCAATCAGAGATTGACTTTATCTCTCATGAGGAAGGGAAGAAAATGGAAGGGATGGGAAGGGAAGGGAAGGGAAGGGAAGGGAAGGGAAGGGAAGGGAATGCGCACACAAAAAGCACTTATTTATTGTAGCAAATATGTAGGAATAATTTCACGTTTGTGTTTTTATCTGACATTCTTTTCATTTCTTCTTGAATTTTGTTTTGGCAAACTTTAGACTTGCAAAAATAACAACAACAAGAAATATTATGAGGGTATAAACAAATCTAGATGATTTTTTTCAATTAGGTTGGGAAAAAACGATTCTAGAGATCTATTTGCAATGCATGAAAGCAAAATTTTTTTAATAAATGTATTTAGTCCTAAATCAGGGGTAGCCAACCGTTCGCTAGCTAGATTTCAGATTCGCTACAACTCGGACGCCTTTTATACCTTCTTACCTAAGGCTTAGGTAAGGCCAAGGTAAGGCTATAGCTAAAGTATGTATATGAGATATAGGTGTATATCTGTATGTTTCTTGCTTATTGCAGATCTAGCCTCATGAATTTTGTTCGTCCTCATAAGTAGCTATGAACATACTAAGAGCTAACTTAAGCCAAAATTGAAAATAAATCAAACTTAAGCGTTTCTTGTGTTCCTCCGCGTTGTGTGATTGCAAATTTACTACATTTAGAGTTAAATGGAAAAACTTAAAGCACCAAAGCGCTACTTTTCATCATCTAATGCACTATAGTTTGGCCACCCCTGTCCTAAGCAATGATTTTTGTATTGAAAATGGAGAAAACAAAAAAATTAATGCTTTCCAGTAATTAAAAATTGTGCATTAAACAACCATTTAGTCTAGTAGTTCGGATTAGCACCTAGTTTTTGCAAAATCAGAGGGTTTAAACATTATTTATTTTTCCGATAATAAGTCTGCGATTCCAAAAGTTCACTATCATCCCCAATTAGCCACATGGGTATATTTATTTCTTCTGATTCTTAATAATCGCTCCAATCATCTTGACCTTTATAGTCTGCATTATTCCTATCCATTATGATATTGATTGTACAACACATTTCTTTTTTAACAAAAATATAAATTGACCGATGTTCACATTTAATGTTAACAAAATTGAAATCTTACAGACTAACAACATTTAGGTCATGACCATGTAACAATAAATTCTATCGGAAAACAATATGTACACTAGAAAATTCAAATTCAATTAGTTATCATATTCCACATTAAATGTAGTCGCATGATGAATGTTTGCCATACGGCGGCGGTGCGCAAACTGTGGGTCGCAAGAAAAATTTCGAGGGTCGCCAAAGACTCACAAATTTATTTGTTATTTAACAAATATAAGACTTTTCTTCAACGAAAATCGGGTAATATGAAAATAGAAGTAATTTTAAAAATAGATCTTGTATTTTTACGAAAGAAATTTGTATATCAGTATCTAATAGCAATCGCGGTAAGCGAACAGATACAGTGAAGCTTTTGTTGCAAAAAACATTGATGAAGAACTACACAATATAGTGGAGGATGTTGTTATTGTAATTAATTACATTAAAAACAACGCCCTAAATAGTCGTCTTTTTTCAGTACTCTGTAATGAGATGGGTTCTTCGTATGAAACATACAAATTACATACCGATGTTAGATAGCTCTCAAGAGACAAAATACTGCGACGTGTTTTTGTTTTGAGAAACGAAGTATACATCTTTTTGGAAAACTAAGTTACATGGTTGATGATATCTTCGAAAAACTCAATGATCTAAACTTGAGTTTGCAGGGAAAGAACACAAACATATTAAACATATTAATATTCACCGAGACAGAATTCCACATTTGATCCCTGTCTATATGGACTTCATTTGAGTAGATTAGATAAAAAATAACACTGCCGTAAACATTAAATTCGGGCATCTCCTCAACATTGTTCTTAGGTTACGTTAGACATTAGGCAATCTATAGATTTCCTATTCATTTATAGGCATTTCCTTACAAAAATCAATTAAAATAGACTTAAACAGGAACTGACCTATTATTTTTGTTCCATATTTTTAACCGAAATTAAGCCGCCTGTATTCAGCATTCTCTATACTATCATTTTACACTTAAAGCTGTAAATACATATAACAAAAAATATACAAAACTGAAAATGATTCAAAAAGATTATTAGGCATAATCAGACTATAAAAGATATTTTCAGATTGCAATCAGAGATTGACTTTATCTCTCATGAGGAAGGGAAGAAAAGGGAAGGGAAGGGAAGGGAAGGGAAGGGAAGGGAAGGGAAGGGAAGGGAAGGGAAGGGAAGGGAAGGGATATTATATTTATATTTATATAGCATTTAGAGTTAAAGCACCAAAGCGCTACTTTTCATCATCTAATGCACCATAGTTTGGCCACCCCTGTCCTAAGCAATGATTTTTGTATTGAAAATGGAGAAAACAAAAAAATTAATGCTTTCCAGTAATTAAAAATTGTGCATTAAACAACCATTTAGTCTAGTAGTTCGGATTAGCACCTAGTTTTTGCAAAATCAGAGGGTTTAAACATTATTTATTTTTCCGATAATAAGTCTGCGATTCCAAAAGTTCACTATCATCCCCAATTAGTCACATGGGTATATTTATTTCTTCTGATTCTTAATAATCGCTCCAATCATCTTGACCTTTATAGTCTGCATTATTCCTATCCATTATGATATTGATTGTACAACACATTTCTTTTTTAACAAAAATATAAATTGACCGATGTTCACATTTAATGTTAACAAAATTGAAATCTTACAGACTAACAACATTTAGGTCATGACCATGTAACAATAAATTCTATCGGAAAACAATATGTGAAAGTGATTTGTGATATTTTTACAAGTAACAAAAGTTTTGTCATATTCAGTACACTAGAAAATTTAAATTCAATTAGTTATCATATTCCACATTAAATGTAGTCGCATGATGAATGCTTTTTATGCCATACGGCGGCGGTGCGCAAACTGTGGGTCGCAAGAAAAATTTCGAGGGTCGCCAAAGACTCACAAATTTATTTGTTATTTAACAAATATAAGACTTTTTTTCAACGAAAATCGGGTAATATGAAAATAGAAGTAATTTTAAAAATAGATCTTGTATTTTTACGAAAGAAATTTGTATATCAGTATCTAATAGCAATCGCGGTAAGCGAACAGATACAGTGAAGCTTTTGTTGCAAAAAACATTGATGAAGAACTACACAATATAGTGGAGGATGTTGTTATTGTAATTAATTACATTAAAAACAACGCCCTAAATAGTCGTCTTTTTTCAGTACTCTGTAATGAGATGGGTTCTTCGTATGAAACATACAAATTACATACCGATGTTAGATAGCTCTCAAGAGACAAAATACTGCGACGTGTTTTTGTTTTGAGAAACGAAGTATACATCTTTTTGGAAAACTAAGTTACATGGTTGATGATATCTTCGAAAAACTCAATGATCTAAACTTGAGTTTGCAGGGAAAGAACACAAACATATTAAACATATTAATATTCACCGAGACAGAATTCCACATTTGATCCCTGTCTATATGCACTTCATTTGAGTAGATTAGATAAAAAATAACACTGCCGTAAACATTA
This sequence comes from Acrocera orbiculus, assembly GCA_947359355.1. NCBI lineage: Eukaryota > Metazoa > Arthropoda > Insecta > Diptera > Acroceridae > Acrocera > Acrocera orbiculus. The sequence goes on from OX375758.1 coordinate 10,061,535, forward strand.
AATTCGGGCATCTCCTCAACATTGTTCTTAGGTTACGTTAGACATTAGGCAATCTATAGATTTCCTATTCATTTATAGGCATTTCCTTACAAAAATCAATTAAAATAGACTCAAACAGGAACTGACCTATTATTTTTGTTCCATATTTTCAACCGAAATTAAGCCGCCTGTATTCAGCATTCTCTATACTATCATTTTACACTTAAAGCTGTAAATACATATAACAAAAAATATACAAAACTGAAAATGATTCAAAAAGATTATTAGGCATAATCAGACTATAAAAGATATTTTCAGATTGCAATCAGAGATTGACTTTATCTCTCATGAGGAAGGGAAGAAAAGGGAAGGGAAGGGAAGGGAAGGGAAGGGAAGGGAAGGGAAGGGAAGGGAAGGGAAGGGAAGGGAAGGGAAGGGAAGGGAAGGGAAGGGAAGGGAAGGGGAGGGAAGGGAAGGGAAGGGAAGGGATATAATATTTATATTTATATAGCATTTAGAGTTAAAGCACCAAAGCGCTACTTTTCATCATCTAATGCACCATAGTTTGGCCACCCCTGTCCTAAGCAATGATTTTTGTATTGAAAATGGAGAAAACAAAAAAATTAATGCTTTCCAGTAATTAAAAATTGTGCATTAAACAACCTTTTAGTCTAGTAGTTCGGATTAGCACCTAGTTTTTGCAAAATCAGAGGGTTTAAACATTATTTATTTTTCCGATAATAAGTCTGCGATTCCAAAAGTTCACTATCATCCCCAATTAGTCACATGGGTATATTTATTTCTTCTGATTCTTAATAATCGCTCCAATCATCTTGACCTTTATAGTCTGCATTATTCCTATCCATTATGATATTGATTGTACAACACATTTCTTTTTTAACAAAAATATAAATTGACCGATGTTCACATTTAATGTTAACAAAATTGAAATCTTACAGACTAACAACATTTAGGTCATAACCATGTAACAATAAATTCTATCGGAAAACAATATGTGAAAGTGATTTGTGATATTTTTACAAGTAACAAAAGTTTTGTCATATTCAGTACACTAGAAAATTTAAATTCAATTAGTTATCATATTCCACATTAAATGTAGTCGCATGATGAATGCTTTTTATGCCATACGGCGGCGGTGCGCAAACTGTGGGTCGCAAGAAAAATTTCGAGGGTCGCCAAAGACTCACAAATTTATTTGTTATTTAACAAATATAAGACTTTTCTTCAACGAAAATCGGGTAATATGAAAATAGAAGTAATTTTAAAAATAGATCTTGTATTTTTACGAAAGAAATTTGTATATCAGTATCTAATAGCAATCGCGGTAAGCGAACAGATACAGTGAAGCTTTTGTTGCAAAAAACATTGATGAAGAACTACACAATATAGTGGAGGATGTTGTTATTGTAATTAATTACATTAAAAACAACGCCCTAAATAGTCGTCTTTTTTCAGTACTCTGTAATGAGATGGGTTCTGCGTATGAAACATACAAATTACATACCGATGTTAGATAGCTCTTAAGAGACAAAATACTGCGACGTGTTTTTGTTTTGAGAAACGAAGTATACATCTTTTTGGAAAACTAAGTTACATGGTTGATGATATCTTCGAAAAACTCAATGATCTAAACTTGAGTTTGCAGGGAAAGAACACAAACATATTAAACATATTAATATTCACCGAGACAGAATTCCACATTTGATCCCTGTCTATATGGACTTCATTTGAGTAGATTAGATAAAAAATAACACTGCCGTAAACATTAAATTCGGGCATCTCCTCAACATTGTTCTTAGGTTACGTTAGACATTAGGCAATCTATAGATTTCCTATTCATTTATAGGCATTTCCTTACAAAAATCAATTAAAATAGACTTAAACAGGAACTGACCTATTATTTTTGTTCCATATTTTTAACCGAAATTAAGCCGCCTGTATTCAGCATTCTCTATACTATCATTTTACACTTAAAGCTGTAAATACATATAACAAAAAATATACAAAACTGAAAATGATTCAAAAAGATTATTAGGCATAATCAGACTATAAAAGATATTTTCAGATTGCAATCAGAGATTGACTTTATCTCTCATGAGGAAGGGAAGAAAAGGGAAGGTAAGGGAAGGGAAGGGAAGGGAAGGGAAGGGGAGGGAAGGGAAGGGAAGGGGAGGGAAGGGAAGGGAAGGGAAGGGTAGGGAAGGGAAGGGAATTACCACACAAAAAGCCCTTATTTATTGTAGCAAATATGTAGGAATGATTTCACGTTTGTGTTTTTATCTGACATTCTTTTCATTTCTTCTTGAATTTTGTTTTGGCAAACTTTAGACTTACAAAAATAACAACAACAAGAAATATTATGAGGGTATAAACAAATCTAGATGATTTTTTTCAATTAGGTTGGGAAAAACGATTCTAGAGATCTATTTGCAATGCATGAAAGCAAAATTTTTTTAATAAATGTATTTAGTCCTAAATCAGGGGTAGCCAACCGTTCGCTAGCTAGATTTCAGATTCGCTACAACTCGGACGCCTTTTATACCTTCTTACCTAAGGCTTAGGTAAGGCCAAGGTAAGGCTATAGCTAAAGTATGTATATGAGATATAGGTGTATATCTGTATGTTTCTTGCTTATTGCAGATCTAGCCTCATGAATTTTGTTCGTCCTCATAAGTAGCTATGAACATACTAAGAGCTAACTTAAGCCAAAATTGAAAATAAATCAAACTTAAGCGTTTCTTGTGTTCCTCCGCGTTGTGTGATTGCAAATTTACTTCATTTAGAGTTAAATGGAAAAACTTAAAGCACCAAAGCGCTACTTTTCATCATCTAATGCACCATAGTTTGGCCACCCCTGTCCTAAGTAATGATTTTTGTATTGAAAATGGAGAAAACAAAAAAATTAATGCTTTCCAGTAATTAAAAATTGTGCATTAAACAACCATTTAGTCTAGTAGTTCGGATTAGCACCTAGTTTTTGCAAAATCAGAGGGTTTAAACATTATTTATTTTTCCGATAATAAGTCTGCGATTCCAAAAGTTCACTATCATCCCCAATTAGTCACATGGGTATATTTATTTCTTCTGATTCTTAATAATCGCTCCAATCATCTTGACCTTTATAGTCTGATTTATTCCTATCCATTATGATATTGATTGTACAACACATTTCTTTTTTAACAAAAATATAAATTGACCGATGTTCACATTTAATGTTAACAAAATTGAAATCTTACAGACTAACAACATTTAGGTCATGACCATGTAACAATAAATTCTATCGGAAAACAATATGTGAAAGTGATTTGTGATATTTTTACAAGTAACAAAAGTTTTGTCAAATTCAGTACACTAGAAAAGTTAAATTCAATTAGTTATCATATTCCACATTAAATGTAGTCGCATGATGAATGCTTTTTATGCCATACGGCGGCGGTGCGCAAACTGTGGGTCGCAAGAAAAATTTCGAGGGTCGCCAAAGACTCACAAATTTATTTGTTATTTAACAAATATAAGACTTTTCTTCAACGAAAATCGGGTAATATGAAAATAGAAGTAATTTTAAAAATAGATCTTGTATTTTTACGAAAGAAATTTGTATATCAGTATCTAATAGCAATCGCGGTAAGCGAACAGATACAGTGAAGCTTTTGTTGCAAAAAACATTGATGAAGAACTACACAATATAGTGGAGGATGTTGTTGTTGTAATTAATTACATTAAAAACAACGCCCTAAATAGTCGTCTTTTTTCAGTACTCTGTAATGAGATGGGTTCTGCGTATGAAACATACAAATTACATACCGATGTTAGATAGCTCTTAAGAGACAAAATACTGCGACGTGTTTTTGTTTTGAGAAACGAAGTATACATCTTTTTGGAAAACTAAGTTACATGGTTGATGATATCTTCGAAAAACTCAATGATCTAAACTTGAGTTTGCAGGGAAAGAACACAAACATATTAAACATATTAATATTCACCGAGACAGAATTCCACATTTGATCCCTGTCTATATGGACTTCATTTGAGTAGATTAGATAAAAAATAACACTGCCGTAAACATTAAATTCGGGCATCTCCTCAACATTGTTCTTAGGTCACGTTAGACATTAGGCAATCTATAGATTTCCTATTCATTTATAGGCATTTCCTTACAAAAATCAATTAAAATAGACTTAAACAGGAACTGACCTATTATTTTTGTTCCATATTTTTAACCGAAATTAAGCCGCCTGTATTCAGCATTCTCTATACTATCATTTTACACTTAAAGCTGTAAATACATATAACAAAAAATATACAAAACTGAAAATGATTCAAAAAGATTATTAGGCATAATCAGACTATAAAAGATATTTTCAGATTGCAATCAGAGATTGACTTTATCTCTCATGAGGAAGGGAAGAAAAGGGAAGGGAAGGGAAGGGAAGGGGAGGGAAGGGAAGGGGAGGGAAGGGAAGGGAAGGGAAGGGAAGGGAAGGGAAGGGAAGGGGAGGGAAGGGAAGGGAAGGGAATGCGCACACAAAAAGCCCTTATTTATTGTAGCAAATATGTAGGAATAATTTCACGTTTGTGTTTTTATCTGACATTCTTTTCATTTCTTCTTGAATTTTGTTTTGGCAAACTTTAGACTTGCAAAAATAACAACAACAAGAAATATTATGAGGGTATAAACAAATCTAGATGATTTTTTTCAATTAGGTTGGGAAAAAACGATTCTAGAGATCTATTTGCAATGCATGAAAGCAAAATTTTTTTAATAAATGTATTTAGTTCTAAATCAGGGGTAGCCAACCGTTCGCTAGCTAGATTTCAGATTCGCTACAACTCGGACGCCTTTTATACCTTCTTACCTAAGGCTTAGGTAAGGCCAAGGTAAGGCTATAGCTAAAGTATGTATATGAGATATAGGTGTATATCTGTATGTTTCTTGCTTATTGCAGATCTAGCCTCATGAATTTTGTTCGTCCTCATAAGTAGCTATGAACATACTAAGAGCTAACTTAAGCCAAAATTGAAAATAAATCAAACTTAAGCGTTTCTTGTGTTCCTCCGCGTTGTGTGATTGCAAATTTACTTCATTTAGAGTTAAATGGAAAAACTTAAAGCACCAAAGCGCTACTTTTCATCATCTAATGCACCATAGTTTGGCCACCCCTGTCCTAAGTAATGATTTTTGTATTGAAAATGGAGAAAACAAAAAAATTAATGCTTTCCAGTAATTAAAAATTGTGCATTAAACAACCATTTAGTCTAGTAGTTCGGATTAGCACCTAGTTTTTGCAAAATCAGAGGGTTTAAACATTATTTATTTTTCCGATAATAAGTCTGCGATTCCAAAAGTTCACTATCATCCCCAATTAGTCACATGGGTATATTTATTTCTTCTGATTCTTAATAATCGCTCCAATCATCTTGACCTTTATAGTCTGCATTATTCCTATCCATTATGATATTGATTGTACAACACATTTCTTTTTTAACAAAAATATAAATTGACCGATGTTCACATTTAATGTTAACAAAATTGAAATCTTACAGACTAACAACATTTAGGTCATAACCATGTAACAATAAATTCTATCGGAAAACAATATGTGAAAGTGATTTGTGATATTTTTACAAGTAACAAAAGTTTTGTCATATTCAGTACACTAGAAAATTTAAATTCAATTAGTTATCATATTCCACATTAAATGTAGTCGCATGATGAATGCTTTTTATGCCATACGGCGGCGGTGCGCAAACTGTGGGTCGCAAGAAAAATTTCGAGGGTCGCCAAAGACTCACAAATTTATTTGTTATTTAACAAATATAAGACTTTTCTTCAACGAAAATCGGGTAATATGAAAATAGAAGTAATTTTAAAAATAGATCTTGTATTTTTACGAAAGAAATTTGTATATCAGTATCTAATAGCAATCGCGGTAAGCGAACAGACACAGTGAAGCTTTTGTTGCAAAAAACATTGATGAAGAACTACACAATATAGTGGAGGATGTTGTTATTGTAATTAATTACATTAAAAACAACGCCCTAAATAGTCGTCTTTTTTCAGTACTCTGTAATGAGATGGGTTCTGCGTATGAAACATACAAATTACATACCGATGTTAGATAGCTCTTAAGAGACAAAATACTGCGACGTGTTTTTGTTTTGAGAAACGAAGTATACATCTTTTTGGAAAACTAAGTTACATGGTTGATGATATCTTCGAAAAACTCAATGATCTAAACTTGAGTTTGCAGGGAAAGAACACAAACATATTAAACATATTAATATTCACCGAGACAGAATTCCACATTTGATCCCTGTCTATATGGACTTCATTTGAGTAGATTAGATAAAAAATAACACTGCCGTAAACATTAAATTCGGGCATCTCCTCAACATTGTTCTTAGGTTACGTTAGACATTAGGCAATCTATAGATTTCCTATTCATTTATAGGCATTTCCTTACAAAAATCAATTAAAATAGACTTAAACAGGAACTGACCTATTATTTTTGTTCCATATTTTTAACCGAAATTAAGCCGCCTGTATTCAGCATTCTCTATACTATCATTTTACACTTAAAGCTGTAAATACATATAACAAAAAATATACAAAACTGAAAATGATTCAAAAAGATTATTAGGCATAATCAGACTATAAAAGATATTTTCAGATTGCAATCAGAGATTGACTTTATCTCTCATGAGGAAGGGAAGAAAAGGGAAGGTAAGGGAAGGGAAGGGAAGGGAAGGGAAGGGAAGGGGTGGGAAGGGAAGGGAAGGGAAGGGAAGGGTAGGGAAGGGAAGGGAATTCCCACACAAAAAGCCCTTATTTATTGTAGCAAATATGTAGGAATGATTTCACGTTTGTGTTTTTATCTGACATTCTTTTCATTTCTTCTTGAATTTTGTTTTGGCAAACTTTAGACTTACAAAAATAACAACAACAAGAAATATTATGAGGGTATAAACAAATCTAGATGATTTTTTTCAATTAGGTTGGGAAAAACGATTCTAGAGATCTATTTGCAATGCATGAAAGCAAAATTTTTTTAATAAATGTATTTAGTCCTAAATCAGGGGTAGCCAACCGTTCGCTAGCTAGATTTCAGATTCGCTACAACTCGGACACCTTTTATACCTTCTTACCTAAGGCTTAGGTAAGGCCAAGGTAAGGCTATAGCTAAAGTATGTATATGAGATATAGGTGTATATCTGTATGTTTCTTGCTTATTGCAGATCTAGCCTCATGAATTTTGTTCGTCCTCATAAGTAGCTATGAACATACTAAGAGCTAACTTAAGCCAAAATTGAAAATAAATCAAACTTAAGCGTTTCTTGTGTTCCTCCGCGTTGTGTGATTGCAAATTTACTTCATTTAGAGTTAAATGGAAAAACTTAAAGCACCAAAGCGCTACTTTTCATCATCTAATGCACCATAGTTTGGCCACCCCTGTCCTAAGTAATGATTTTTGTATTGAAAATGGAGAAAACAAAAAAATTAATGCTTTCCAGTAATTAAAAATTGTGCATTAAACAACCATTTAGTCTAGTAGTTCGGATTAGCACCTAGTTTTTGCAAAATCAGAGGGTTTAAACATTATTTATTTTTCCGATAATAAGTCTGCGATTCCAAAAGTTCACTATCATCCCCAATTAGTCACATGGGTATATTTATTTCTTCTGATTCTTAATAATCGCTCCAATCATCTTGACCTTTATAGTCTGATTTATTCCTATCCATTATGATATTGATTGTACAACACATTTCTTTTTTAACAAAAATATAAATTGACCGATGTTCACATTTAATGTTAACAAAATTGAAATCTTACAGACTAACAACATTTAGGTCATGACCATGTAACAATAAATTCTATCGGAAAACAATATGTGAAAGTGATTTGTGATATTTTTACAAGTAACAAAAGTTTTGTCAAATTCAGTACACTAGAAAAGTTAAATTCAATTAGTTATCATATTCCACATTAAATGTAGTCGCATGATGAATGCTTTTTATGCCATACGGCGGCGGTGCGCAAACTGTGGGTCGCAAGAAAAATTTCGAGGATCGCCAAAGACTCACAAATTTATTTGTTATTTAACAAATATAAGACTTTTCTTCAACGAAAATCGGGTAATATGAAAATAGAAGTAATTTTAAAAATAGATCTTGTATTTTTACGAAAGAAATTTGTATATCAGTATCTAATAGCAATCGCGGTAAGCGAACAGATACAGTGAAGCTTTTGTTGCAAAAAACATTGATGAAGAACTACACAATATAGTGGAGGATGTTGTTGTTGTAATTAATTACATTAAAAACAACGCCCTAAATAGTCGTCTTTTTTCAGTACTCTGTAATGAGATGGGTTCTGCGTATGAAACATACAAATTACATACCGATGTTAGATAGCTCTTAAGAGACAAAATACTGCGACGTGTTTTTGTTTTGAGAAACGAAGTATACATCTTTTTGGAAAACTAAGTTACATGGTTGATGATATCTTCGAAAAACTCAATGATCTAAACTTGAGTTTGCAGGGAAAGAACACAAACATATTAAACATATTAATATTCACCGAGACAGAATTCCACATTTGATCCCTGTCTATATGGACTTCATTTGAGTAGATTAGATAAAAAATAACACTGCCGTAAACATTAAATTCGGGCATCTCCTCAACATTGTTCTTAGGTCACGTTAGACATTAGGCAATCTATAGATTTCCTATTCATTTATAGGCATTTCCTTACAAAAATCAATTAAAATAGACTTAAACAGGAACTGACCTATTATTTTTGTTCCATATTTTTAACCGAAATTAAGCCGCCTGTATTCAGCATTCTCTATACTATCATTTTACACTTAAAGCTGTAAATACATATAACAAAAAATATACAAAACTGAAAATGATTCAAAAAGATTATTAGGCATAATCAGACTATAAAAGATATTTTCAGATTGCAATCAGAGATTGACTTTATCTCTCATGAGGAAGGGAAGAAAAGGGAAGGGAAGGGAAGGGAAGGGAAGGGAAGGGAAGGGGAGGGAAGGGAAGGGAAGGGAAGGGAAGGGAAGGGAAGGGAAGGGAAGGGAAGGGAAGGGAAGGGAAGGGAAGGGAAGGGAATGCGCACACAAAAAGCCCTTATTTATTGTAGCAAATATGTAGGAATAATTTCACGTTTGTGTTTTTATCTGACATTCTTTTCATTTCTTCTTGAATTTTGTTTTGGCAAACTTTAGACTTGCAAAAATAACAACAACAAGAAATATTATGAGGGTATAAACAAATCTAGATGATTTTTTTCAATTAGGTTGGGAAAAAACGATTCTAGAGATCTATTTGCAATGCATGAAAGCAAAATTTTTTTAATAAATGTATTTAGTCCTAAATCAGGGGTAGCCAACCGTTCGCTAGCTAGATTTCAGATTCGCTACAACTCGGACGCCTTTTATACCTTCTTACCTAAGGCTTAGGTAAGGCCAAGGTAAGGCTATAGCTAAAGTATGTATATGAGATATAGGTGTATATCTGTATGTTTCTTGCTTATTGCAGATCTAGCCTCATGAATTTTGTTCGTCCTCATAAGTAGCTATGAACATACTAAGAGCTAACTTAAGCCAAAATTGAAAATAAATCAAACTTAAGCGTTTCTTGTGTTCCTCCGCGTTGCGTGATTGCAAATTTACTACATTTAGAGTTAAATGGAAAAACTTAAAGCACCAAAGCGCTACTTTTCATCATCTAATGCACCATAGTTTGGCCACCCCTGTCCTAAGTAATGATTTTTGTATTGAAAATGGAGAAAACAAAAAAATTAATGCTTTCCAGTAATTAAAAATTGTGCATTAAACAACCATTTAGTCTAGTAGTTCGGATTAGCACCTAGTTTTTGCAAAATCAGAGGGTTTAAACATTATTTATTTTTCCGATAATAAGTCTGCGATTCCAAAAGTTCACTATCATCCCCAATTAGTCACATGGGTATATTTATTTCTTCTGATTCTTAATAATCGCTCCAATCATCTTGACCTTTATAGTCTGCATTATTCCTATCCATTATGATATTGATTGTACAACACATTTCTTTTTTAACAAAAATATAAATTGACCGATGTTCACATTTAATGTTAACAAAATTGAAATCTTACAGACTAACAACATTTAGGTCATGACCATGTAACAATAAATTCTATCGGAAAACAATATGTGAAAGTGATTTGTGATATTTTTACAAGTAACAAAAGTTTTGTCATATTCAGTACACTAGAAAATTTAAATTCAATTAGTTATCATATTCCACATTAAATGTAGTCGCATGATGAATGCTTTTTATGCCATACGGCGGCGGTGCGCAAACTGTGGGTCGCAAGAAAAATTTCGAGGGTCGCCAAAGACTCACAAATTTATTTGTTATTTAACAAATATAAGACTTTTTTTCAACGAAAATCGGGTAATATGAAAATAGAAGTAATTTTAAAAATAGATCTTGTATTTTTACGAAAGAAATTTGTATATCAGTATCTAATAGCAATCGCGGTAAGCGAACAGATACAGTGAAGCTTTTGTTGCAAAAAACATTGATGAAGAACTACACAATATAGTGGAGGATGTTGTTGTTGTAATTAATTACATTAAAAACAACGCCCTAAATAGTCGTCTTTTTTCAGTACTCTGTAATGAGATGGGTTCTGCGTATGAAACATACAAATTACATACCGATGTTAGATAGCTCTCAAGAGACAAAATACTGCGACGTGTTTTTGTTTTGAGAAACGAAGTATACATCTTTTTGGAAAACTAAGTTACATGGTTGATGATATCTTCGAAAAACTCAATGATCTAAACTTGAGTTTGCAGGGAAAGAACACAAACATATTAAACATATTAATATTCACCGAGACAGAATTCCACATTTGATCCCTGTCTATATGGACTTCATTTGAGTAGATTAGATAAAAAATAACACTGCCGTAAACATTAAATTCGGGCATCTCCTCAACATTGTTCTTAGGTTACGTTAGACATTAGGCAATCTATAGATTTCCTATTCATTTATAGGCATTTCCTTACAAAAATCAATTAAAATAGACTTAAACAGGAACTGACCTAATATTTTTGTTCCATATTTTTAACCAAAATTAAGCCGCCTGTATTCAGCATTCTCTATACTATCATTTTACACTTAAAGCTGTAAATACATATAACAAAAAATATACAAAACTGAAAATGATTCAAAAAGATTATTAGGCATAATCAGACTATAAAAGATATTTTCAGATTGCAATCAGAGATTGACTTTATCTCTCATGAGGAAGGGAAGAAAAGAGAAGGGAAGGGAAGGGAAGGGATATTATATTTATATTAATATAGCATTTAGAGTTAAATGGAAAAACTTAAAACACCAAAGCGCTACTTTTCATCATCTAATGCACCATAGTTTGGCCACCCCTGTCCTAAGCAATGATTTTTGTATTGAAAATGGAGAAAACAAAAAAATTAATGCTTTCCAGTAATTAAAAATTGTGCATTAAACAACCATTTAGTCTAGTAGTTCGGACTAGCACCTAGTTTTTGCAAAATCAGAGGGTTTAAACATTATTTATTTTTCCGATAATAAGTCTGCGATTCCAAAAGTTCACTATCATCCCCAATTAGTCACATGGGTATATTTATTTCTTCTGATTCTTAATAATCGCTCCAATCATCTTGACCTTTATAGTCTGCATTATTCCTATCCATTATGATATTGATTGTACAACACATTTCTTTTTTAACAAAAATATAAATTGACCGATGTTCACATTTAATGTTAACAAAATTGAAATCTTACAGACTAACAACATTTAGGTCATGACCATGTAACAATAAATTCTATCGGAAAACAATATGTGAAAGTGATTTGTGATATTTTTACAAGTAATAAAAGTTTTGTCAAATTCAGTACACTAGAAAATTTAAATTCAATTAGTTATCATATTCCACATTAAATGTAGTCGCATGATGAATGCTTTTTATGCCATACGGCGGCGGTGCGCAAACTGTGGGTCGCAAGAAAAATTTCGAGGGTCGCCAAAGACTCACAAATTTATTTGTTATTTAACAAATATAAGACTTTTCTTCAACGAAAATCGGGTAATATGAAAATAGAAGTAATTTTAAAAATAGATCTTGTATTTTTACGAAAGAAATTTGTATATCAGTATCTAATAGCAATCGCGGTAAGCGAACAGATACAGTGAAGCTTTTGTTGCAAAAAACATTGATGAAGAACTACACAATATAGTGGAGGATGTTGTTGTTGTAATTAATTACATTAAAAACAACGCCCTAAATAGTCGTCTTTTTTCAGTACTCTGTAATGAGATGGGTTCTGCGTATGAAACATACAAATTACATACCGATGTTAGATAGCTCTTAAGAGACAAAATACTGCGACGTGTTTTTGTTTTGAGAAACGAAGTATACATCTTTTTGGAAAACTAAGTTACATGGTTGATGATATCTTCGAAAAACTCAATGATCTAAACTTGAGTTTGCAGGGAAAGAACACAAACATATTAAACATATTAATATTCACCGAGACAGAATTCCACATTTGATCCCTGTCTATATGGACTTCATTTGAGTAGATTAGATAAAAAATAACACTGCCGCAAACATTAAATTCGGGCATCTCCTCAACATTGTTCTTAGGTTACGTTAGACATTAGGCAATCTATAGATTTCCTATTCATTTATAGGCATTTCCTTACAAAAATCAATTAAAATAGTCTTAAACAGGAACTGACCTATTATTTTTGTTCCATATTTTTAACCGAAATTAAGCCGCCTGTATTCAGCATTCTCTATACTATCATTTTACACTTAAAGCTGTAAATACATATAACAAAAAATATACAAAACTGAAAATGATTCAAAAAGATTATTAGGCATAATCAGACTATAAAAGATATTTTCAGATTGCAATCAGAGATTGACTTTATCTCTCATGAGGAAGGGAAGGGAAGGGAAGGGAAGGGAAGGGAAGGGAAGGGAAGGGAAGGGAAGGGAAGGGAAGGGAAGGGAAGGGAAGGGTAGGGAAGGGAAGGGAATGCGCACACAAAAAGCCCTTATTTATTGTAGCAAATATGTAGGAATGATTTCACGTTTGTGTTTTTATCTGACATTGTTTTCATTTCTGCTTGAATTTTGTTTTGGCAAACTTTAGACTTACAAACATAACAACAACAAGAAATATTATGAGGGTATAAACAAATCTAGATGATTTTTTTCAATTAGGTTGGGAAAAACGATTCTAGAGATCTATTTGCAATGCATGAAAGCAAAATTTTTTTAATAAATGTATTTAGTCCTAAATCAGGGGTAGCCAACCGTTCGCTAGCTAGATTTCAGATTCGCTACAACTCGGACACCTTTTATACCTTCTTACCTAAGGCTTAGGTAAGGCCAAGGTAAGGCTATAGCTAAAGTATGTATATGAGATATAGGTGTATATCTGTATGTTTCTTGCTTATTGCAGATCTAGCCTCATGAATTTTGTTCGTCCTCATAAGTAGCTATGAACATACTAAGAGCTAACTTAAGCCAAAATTGAAAATAAATCAAACTTAAGCGTTTCTTGTGTTCCTCCGCGTTGTGTGATTGCAAATTTACTTCATTTAGAGTTAAATGGAAAAACTTAAAGCACCAAAGCGCTACTTTTCATCATCTAATGCACCATAGTTTGGCCACCCCTGTCCTAAGTAATGATTTTTGTATTGAAAATGGAGAAAACAAAAAAATTAATGCTTTCCAGTAATTAAAAATTGTGCATTAAACAACCATTTAGTCTAGTAGTTCGGATTAGCACCTAGTTTTTGCAAAATCAGAGGGTTTAAACATTATTTATTTTTCCGATAATAAGTCTGCGATTCCAAAAGTTCACTATCATCCCCAATTAGTCACATGGGTATATTTATTTCTTCTGATTCTTAATAATCGCTCCAATCATCTTGACCTTTATAGTCTGATTTATTCCTATCCATTATGATATTGATTGTACAACACATTTCTTTTTTAACAAAAATATAAATTGACCGATGTTCACATTTAATGTTAACAAAATTGAAATCTTACAGACTAACAACATTTAGGTCATGACCATGTAACAATAAATTCTATCGGAAAACAATATGTGAAAGTGATTTGTGATATTTTTACAAGTAACAAAAGTTTTGTCAAATTCAGTACACTAGAAAAGTTAAATTCAATTAGTTATCATATTCCACATTAAATGTAGTCGCATGATGAATGCTTTTTATGCCATACGGCGGCGGTGCGCAAACTGTGGGTCGCAAGAAAAATTTCGAGGATCGCCAAAGACTCACAAATTTATTTGTTATTTAACAAATATAAGACTTTTCTTCAACGAAAATCGGGTAATATGAAAATAGAAGTAATTTTAAAAATAGATCTTGTATTTTTACGAAAGAAATTTGTATATCAGTATCTAATAGCAATCGCGGTAAGCGAACAGATACAGTGAAGCTTTTGTTGCAAAAAACATTGATGAAGAACTACACAATATAGTGGAGGATGTTGTTGTTGTAATTAATTACATTAAAAACAACGCCCTAAATAGTCGTCTTTTTTCAGTACTCTGTAATGAGATGGGTTCTGCGTATGAAACATACAAATTACATACCGATGTTAGATAGCTCTTAAGAGACAAAATACTGCGACGTGTTTTTGTTTTGAGAAACGAAGTATACATCTTTTTGGAAAACTAAGTTACATGGTTGATGATATCTTCGAAAAACTCAATGATCTAAACTTGAGTTTGCAGGGAAAGAACACAAACATATTAAACATATTAATATTCACCGAGACAGAATTCCACATTTGATCCCTGTCTATATGGACTTCATTTGAGTAGATTAGATAAAAAATAACACTGCCGTAAACATTAAATTCGGGCATCTCCTCAACATTGTTCTTAGGTCACGTTAGACATTAGGCAATCTATAGATTTCCTATTCATTTATAGGCATTTCCTTACAAAAATCAATTAAAATAGACTTAAACAGGAACTGACCTATTATTTTTGTTCCATATTTTTAACCGAAATTAAGCCGCCTGTATTCAGCATTCTCTATACTATCATTTTACACTTAAAGCTGTAAATACATATAACAAAAAATATACAAAACTGAAAATGATTCAAAAAGATTATTAGGCATAATCAGACTATAAAAGATATTTTCAGATTGCAATCAGAGATTGACTTTATCTCTCATGAGGAAGGGAAGAAAAGGGAAGGGAAGGGAAGGGAAGGGAAGGGAAGGGAAGGGAAGGGGAGGGAAGGGAAGGGAAGGGAAGGGAAGGGAAGGGAAGGGAAGGGAAGGGAATGCGCACACAAAAAGCCCTTATTTATTGTAGCAAATATGTAGGAATAATTTCACGTTTGTGTTTTTATCTGACATTCTTTTCATTTCTTCTTGAATTTTGTTTTGGCAAACTTTAGACTTGCAAAAATAACAACAACAAGAAATATTATGAGGGTATAAACAAATCTAGATGATTTTTTTCAATTAGGTTGGGAAAAAACGATTCTAGAGATCTATTTGCAATGCATGAAAGCAAAATTTTTTTAATAAATGTATTTAGTCCTAAATCAGGGGTAGCCAACCGTTCGCTAGCTAGATTTCAGATTCGCTACAACTCGGACGCCTTTTATACCTTCTTACCTAAGGCTTAGGTAAGGCCAAGGTAAGGCTATAGCTAAAGTATGTATATGAGATATAGGTGTATATCTGTATGTTTCTTGCTTATTGCAGATCTAGCCTCATGAATTTTGTTCGTCCTCATAAGTAGCTATGAACATACTAAGAGCTAACTTAAGCCAAAATTGAAAATAAATCAAACTTAAGCGTTTCTTGTGTTCCTCCGCGTTGCGTGATTGCAAATTTACTACATTTAGAGTTAAATGGAAAAACTTAAAGCACCAAAGCGCTACTTTTCATCATCTAATGCACCATAGTTTGGCCACCCCTGTCCTAAGTAATGATTTTTGTATTGAAAATGGAGAAAACAAAAAAATTAATGCTTTCCAGTAATTAAAAATTGTGCATTAAACAACCATTTAGTCTAGTAGTTCGGATTAGCACCTAGTTTTTGCAAAATCAGAGGGTTTAAACATTATTTATTTTTCCGATAATAAGTCTGCGATTCCAAAAGTTCACTATCATCCCCAATTAGTCACATGGGTATATTTATTTCTTCTGATTCTTAATAATCGCTCCAATCATCTTGACCTTTATAGTCTGCATTATTCCTATCCATTATGATATTGATTGTACAACACATTTCTTTTTTAACAAAAATATAAATTGACCGATGTTCACATTTAATGTTAACAAAATTGAAATCTTACAGACTAACAACATTTAGGTCATGACCATGTAACAATAAATTCTATCGGAAAACAATATGTGAAAGTGATTTGTGATATTTTTACAAGTAACAAAAGTTTTGTCATATTCAGTACACTAGAAAATTTAAATTCAATTAGTTATCATATTCCACATTAAATGTAGTCGCATGATGAATGCTTTTTATGCCATACGGCGGCGGTGCGCAAACTGTGGGTCGCAAGAAAAATTTCGAGGGTCGCCAAAGACTCACAAATTTATTTGTTATTTAACAAATATAAGACTTTTTTTCAACGAAAATCGGGTAATATGAAAATAGAAGTAATTTTAAAAATAGATCTTGTATTTTTACGAAAGAAATTTGTATATCAGTATCTAATAGCAATCGCGGTAAGCGAACAGATACAGTGAAGCTTTTGTTGCAAAAAACATTGATGAAGAACTACACAATATAGTGGAGGATGTTGTTGTTGTAATTAATTACATTAAAAACAACGCCCTAAATAGTCGTCTTTTTTCAGTACTCTGTAATGAGATGGGTTCTGCGTATGAAACATACAAATTACATACCGATGTTAGATAGCTCTCAAGAGACAAAATACTGCGACGTGTTTTTGTTTTGAGAAACGAAGTATACATCTTTTTGGAAAACTAAGTTACATGGTTGATGATATCTTCGAAAAACTCAATGATCTAAACTTGAGTTTGCAGGGAAAGAACACAAACATATTAAACATATTAATATTCACCGAGACAGAATTCCACATTTGATCCCTGTCTATATGGACTTCATTTGAGTAGATTAGATAAAAAATAACACTGCCGTAAACATTAAATTCGGGCATCTCCTCAACATTGTTCTTAGGTTACGTTAGACATTAGGCAATCTATAGATTTCCTATTCATTTATAGGCATTTCCTTACAAAAATCAATTAAAATAGACTTAAACAGGAACTGACCTAATATTTTTGTTCCATATTTTTAACCAAAATTAAGCCGCCTGTATTCAGCATTCTCTATACTATCATTTTACACTTAAAGCTGTAAATACATATAACAAAAAATATACAAAACTGAAAATGATTCAAAAAGATTATTAGGCATAATCAGACTATAAAAGATATTTTCAGATTGCAATCAGAGATTGACTTTATCTCTCATGAGGAAGGGAAGAAAAGAGAAGGGAAGGGAAGGGAAGGGATATTATATTTATATTAATATAGCATTTAGAGTTAAATGGAAAAACTTAAAACACCAAAGCGCTACTTTTCATCATCTAATGCACCATAGTTTGGCCACCCCTGTCCTAAGCAATGATTTTTGTATTGAAAATGGAGAAAACAAAAAAATTAATGCTTTCCAGTAATTAAAAATTGTGCATTAAACAACCATTTAGTCTAGTAGTTCGGACTAGCACCTAGTTTTTGCAAAATCAGAGGGTTTAAACATTATTTATTTTTCCGATAATAAGTCTGCGATTCCAAAAGTTCACTATCATCCCCAATTAGTCACATGGGTATATTTATTTCTTCTGATTCTTAATAATCGCTCCAATCATCTTGACCTTTATAGTCTGCATTATTCCTATCCATTATGATATTGATTGTACAACACATTTCTTTTTTAACAAAAATATAAATTGACCGATGTTCACATTTAATGTTAACAAAATTGAAATCTTACAGACTAACAACATTTAGGTCATGACCATGTAACAATAAATTCTATCGGAAAACAATATGTGAAAGTGATTTGTGATATTTTTACAAGTAATAAAAGTTTTGTCAAATTCAGTACACTAGAAAATTTAAATTCAATTAGTTATCATATTCCACATTAAATGTAGTCGCATGATGAATGCTTTTTATGCCATACGGCGGCGGTGCGCAAACTGTGGGTCGCAAGAAAAATTTCGAGGGTCGCCAAAGACTCACAAATTTATTTGTTATTTAACAAATATAAGACTTTTCTTCAACGAAAATCGGGTAATATGAAAATAGAAGTAATTTTAAAAATAGATCTTGTATTTTTACGAAAGAAATTTGTATATCAGTATCTAATAGCAATCGCGGTAAGCGAACAGATACAGTGAAGCTTTTGTTGCAAAAAACATTGATGAAGAACTACACAATATAGTGGAGGATGTTGTTGTTGTAATTAATTACATTAAAAACAACGCCCTAAATAGTCGTCTTTTTTCAGTACTCTGTAATGAGATGGGTTCTGCGTATGAAACATACAAATTACATACCGATGTTAGATAGCTCTTAAGAGACAAAATACTGCGACGTGTTTTTGTTTTGAGAAACGAAGTATACATCTTTTTGGAAAACTAAGTTACATGGTTGATGATATCTTCGAAAAACTCAATGATCTAAACTTGAGTTTGCAGGGAAAGAACACAAACATATTAAACATATTAATATTCACCGAGACAGAATTCCACATTTGATCCCTGTCTATATGGACTTCATTTGAGTAGATTAGATAAAAAATAACACTGCCGCAAACATTAAATTCGGGCATCTCCTCAACATTGTTCTTAGGTTACGTTAGACATTAGGCAATCTATAGATTTCCTATTCATTTATAGGCATTTCCTTACAAAAATCAATTAAAATAGTCTTAAACAGGAACTGACCTATTATTTTTGTTCCATATTTTTAACCGAAATTAAGCCGCCTGTATTCAGCATTCTCTATACTATCATTTTACACTTAAAGCTGTAAATACATATAACAAAAAATATACAAAACTGAAAATGATTCAAAAAGATTATTAGGCATAATCAGACTATAAAAGATATTTTCAGATTGCAATCAGAGATTGACTTTATCTCTCATGAGGAAGGGAAGGGAAGGGAAGGGAAGGGAAGGGAAGGGAAGGGAAGGGAAGGGAAGGGAAGGGAAGGGAAGGGAAGGGAAGGGTAGGGAAGGGAAGGGAATGCGCACACAAAAAGCCCTTATTTATTGTAGCAAATATGTAGGAATGATTTCACGTTTGTGTTTTTATCTGACATTGTTTTCATTTCTGCTTGAATTTTGTTTTGGCAAACTTTAGACTTACAAACATAACAACAACAAGAAATATTATGAGGGTATAAACAAATCTAGATGATTTTTTTCAATTAGGTTGGGAAAAAACGATTCTAGAGATCTATTTGCAATGCATGAAAGCAAAATTTTTTTAATAAATGTATTTAGTCCTAAATCAGGGGTAGCCAACCGTTCGCTAGCTAGATTTCAGATTCGCTACAACTCGGACGCCTTTTATACCTTCTTACCTAAGGCTTAGGTAAGGCCAAGGTAAGGCTATAGTTAAAGTATGTATATGAGATATAGGTGTATATCTGTATGTTTCTTGCTTATTGCAGATCTAGCCTCATGAATTTTGTTCGTCCTCATAAGTAGCTATGAACATACTAAGAGCTAACTTAAGCCAAAATTGAAAATAAATCAAACTTAAGCGTTTCTTGTGTTCCTCCGCGTTGCGTGATTGCAAATTTACTACATTTAGAGTTAAATGGAAAAACTTAAAGCACCAAAGCGCTACTTTTCATCATCTAATGCACCATAGTTTGGCCACCCCTGTCCTAAGTAATGATTTTTGTATTGAAAATGGAGAAAACAAAAAAATTAATGCTTTCCAGTAATTAAAAATTGTGCATTAAACAACCATTTAGTCTAGTAGTTCGGATTAGCACCTAGTTTTTGCAAAATCAGAGGGTTTAAACATTATTTATTTTTCCGATAATAAGTCTGCGATTCCAAAAGTTCACTATCATCCCCAATTAGTCACATGGGTATATTTATTTCTTCTGATTCTTAATAATCGCTCCAATCATCTTGACCTTTATAGTCTGCATTATTCCTATCCATTATGATATTGATTGTACAACACATTTCTTTTTTAACAAAAATATAAATTGACCGATGTTCACATTTAATGTTAACAAAATTGAAATCTTACAGACTAACAACATTTAGGTCATGACCATGTAACAATAAATTCTATCGGAAAACAATATGTGAAAGTGATTTGTGATATTTTTACAAGTAACAAAAGTTTTGTCAAATTCAGTACACTAGAAAATTTAAATTCAATTAGTTATCATATTCCACATTAGATGTAGTCGCATGATGAATGCTTTTTATGCCATACGGCGGCGGTGCGCAAACTGTGGGTCGCAAGAAAAATTTCGAGGGTCGCCAAAGACTCACAAATTTATTTGTTATTTAACAAATATAAGACTTTTCTTCAACGAAAATCGGGTAATATGAAAATAGAAGTAATTTTAAAAATAGATCTTGTATTTTTACGAAAGAAATTTGTATATCAGTATCTAATAGCAATCGCGGTAAGCGAACAGATACAGTGAAGCTTTTGTTGCAAAAAACATTGATGAAGAACTACACAATATAGTGGAGGATGTTGTTATTGTAATTAATTACATTAAAAACAACGCCCTAAATAGTCGTCTTTTTTCAGTACTCTGTAATGAGATGGGTTCTGCGTATGAAACATACAAATTACATACCGATGTTAGATAGCTCTCAAGAGACAAAATACTGCGACGTGTTTTTGTTTTGAGAAACGAAGTATACATCTTTTTGGAAAACTAAGTTACATGGTCGATGATATCTTCGAAAAACTCAATGATCTAAACTTGAGTTTGCAGGGAAAGAACACAAACATATTAAACATATTAATATTCACCGAGACAGAATTCCACATTTGATCCCTGTCTATATGGACTTCATTTGAGTAGATTAGATAAA
Organism: Acrocera orbiculus; assembly: GCA_947359355.1. Lineage (NCBI taxonomy): Eukaryota > Metazoa > Arthropoda > Insecta > Diptera > Acroceridae > Acrocera > Acrocera orbiculus. The sequence continues at coordinate 10,082,728 of OX375758.1, forward strand.
AAATAACACTGCCGTAAACATTAAATTCGGGCATCTCCTCAACATTGTTCTTAGGTTACGTTAGACATTAGGCAATCTATAGATTTCCTATTCATTTATAGGCATTTCCTTACAAAAATCAATTAAAATAGACTTAAACAGGAACTGACCTAATATTTTTGTTCCATATTTTTAACCGAAATTAAGCCGCCTGTATTCAGCATTCTCTATACTATCATTTTACACTTAAAGCTGTAAATACATATAACAAAAAATATACAAAACTGAAAATGATTCAAAAAGATTATTAGGCATAATCAGACTATAAAAGATATTTTCAGATTGCAATCAGAGATTGACTTTATCTCTCATGAGGAAGGGAAGAAAAGAGATGGGAAGGGAAGGGAAGGGAAGGGAAGGGAAGGGAAGGGAAGGGATATTATATTTATATTAATATAGCATTTAGAGTTAAATGGAAAAACTTAAAGCACCAAAGCGCTACTTTTCATCATCTAATGCACCATAGTTTGGCCACCCCTGTCCTAAGCAATGATTTTTGTATTGAAAATGGAGAAAACAAAAAAATTAATGCTTTCCAGTAATTAAAAATTGTGCATTAAACAACCATTTAGTCTAGTAGTTCGGATTAGCACCTAGTTTTTGCAAAATCAGAGGGTTTAAACATTATTTATTTTTCCGATAATAAGTCTGCGATTCCAAAAGTTCACTATCATCCCCAATTAGTCACATGGGTATATTTATTTCTTCTGATTCTTAATAATCGCTCCAATCATCTTGACCTTTATAGTCTGCATTATTCCTATCCATTATGATATTGATTGTACAACACATTTCTTTTTTAACAAAAATATAAATTGACCGATGTTCACATTTAATGTTAACAAAATTGAAATCTTACAGACTAACAACATTTAGGTCATGACCATGTAACAATAAATTCTATCGGAAAACAATATGTGAAAGTGATTTGTGATATTTTTACAAGTAACAAAAATTTTGTCATATTCAGTACACTAGAAAATTTAAATTCAATTAGTTATCATATTCCACATTAAATGTAGTCGCATGATGAATGCTTTTTATGCCATACGGCGGCGGTGCGCAAACTGTGGGTCGCAAGAAAAATTTCGAGGGTCGCCAAAGACTCACAAATTTATTTGTTATTTAACAAATATAAGACTTTTCTTCAACGAAAATCGGGTAATATGAAAATAGAAGTAATTTTAAAAATAGATCTTGTATTTTTACGAAAGAAATTTGTATATCAGTATCTAATAGCAATCGCGGTAAGCGAACAGATACAGTGAAGCTTTTGTTGCAAAAAACATTGATGAAGAACTACACAATATAGTGGAGGATGTTGTTATTGTAATTAATTACATTAAAAACAACGCCCTAAATAGTCGTCTTTTTTCAGTACTCTGTAATGAGATGGGTTCTGCGTATGAAACATACAAATTACATACCGATGTTAGATAGCTCTTAAGAGACAAAATACTGCGACGTGTTTTTGTTTTGAGAAACGAAGTATACATCTTTTTGGAAAACTAAGTTACATGGTTGATGATATCTTCGAAAAACATAATGATCTAAACTTGAGTTTGCAGGGAAAGAACACAAACATATTAAACATATTAATATTCACCGAGACAGAATTCCACATTTGATCCCTGTCTATATGGACTTCATTTGAGTAGATTAGATAAAAAATAACACTGCCGTAAACATTAAATTCGGGCATCTCCTCAACATTGTTCTTAGGTTACGTTAGACATTAGGCAATCTATAGATTTCCTATTCATTTATAGGCATTTCCTTACAAAAATCAATTAAAATAGACTTAAACAGGAACTGACCTATTATTTTTGTTCCACATTTTTCACCGAAATTAAGCCGCCTGTATTCAGCATTCTCTATACTATCATTTTACACTTAAAGCTGTAAATACATATAACAAAAAATATACAAAACTGAAAATGATTCAAAAAGATTATTAGGCATAATCAGACTATAAAAGATATTTTCAGATTGCAATCAGAGATTGACTTTATCTCTCATGAGGAAGGGAAGAAAAGGGAAGGGAAGGGAAGGGAAGGGAAGGGAAGGGAAGGGAAGGGAAGGGAAGGGAAGGGAAGGGAAGGGAAGGGTAGGGAAGGGTAGGGAGGGGAAGGGAAGGGAAGGGTAGGGAAGGGAAGGGAATGCGCACACAAAAAGCCCTTATTTATTGTAGCAAATATGTAGGAATGATTTCACGTTTGTGTTTTTATCTGACATTCTTTTCATTTCTTCTTGAATTTTGTTTTGGCAAACTTTAGACTTACAAAAATAACAACAACAAGAAATATTATGAGGGTATAAACAAATCTAGATGATTTTTCTCAATTAGGTTGGGAAAAAACGATTCTAGAGATCTATTTGCAATGCATGAAAGCAAAATTTTTTTAATAAATGTATTTAGTCCTAAATCAGGGGTAGCCAACCTTTCGCTAGCTAGATTTCAGATTCGCTATATAACTCGGACGCCTTTTATACCTTCTTACCTAAGGCTTAGGTAAGGCCAAGGTAAGGCTATAGCTAAAGTATGTATATGAGATATAGGTGTATATCTGTATGTTTCTTGCTTATTGCAGATCTAGCCTCATGAATTTTGTTCGTCCTCATAAGTAGCTATGAACATACTAAGAGCTAACTTAAGCCAAAATTGAAAATAAATCAAACTTAAGCGTTTCTTGTGTTCCTCCGCGTTGCGTGATTGCAAATTTACTACATTTAGAGTTAAATGGAAAAACTTAAAGCACCAAAGCGCTACTTTTCATCATCTAATGCACCATAGTTTGGCCACCCCTGTCCTAAGCAATGATTTTTGTATTGAAAATGGAGAAAACAAAAAAATTAATGCTTTCCAGTAATTAAAAATTGTGCATTAAACAACCATTTAGTCTAGTAGTTCGGATTAGCACCTAGTTTTTGCAAAATCAGAGGGTTTAAACATTATTTATTTTTCCGATAATAAGTCTGCGATTCCAAAAGTTCACTATCATCCCCAATTAGACACATGGGTATATTTATTTCTTCTGATTCTTAATAATCGCTCCAATCATCTTGACCTTTATAGTCTGCATTATTCCTATCCATTATGATATTGATTGTACAACACATTTCTTTTTTAACAAAAATATAAATTGACCGATGTTCACATTTAATGTTAACAAAATTGAAATCTTACAGACTAACAACATTTAGGTCATGACCATGTAACAATAAATTCTATCGGAAAACAATATGTGAAAGTGATTTGTGATATTTTTACAAGTAACAAAAGTTTTGTCAAATTCAGTACACTAGAAAATTTAAATTCAATTAGTTATCATATTCCACATTAAATGTAGTCGCATGATGAATGCTTTTTATGCCATACGGCGGCGGTGCGCAAACTGTGGATCGCAAGAAAAATTTCGAGGGTCGCCAAAGACTCACAAATTTATTTGTTATTTAACAAATATAAGACTTTTCTTCAACGAAAATCGGGTAATATGAAAATAGAAGTAATTTTAAAAATAGATCTTGTATTTTTACGAAAGAAATTTGTATATCAGTATCTAATAGCAATCGGTAAGCGAACAGATACAGTGAAGCTCTTGTTGCAAAAAACATTGATGAAGAACTACACAATATAGTGGAGGATGTTGTTATTGTAATTAATTACATTAAAAACAACGCCCTAAATAGTCGTCTTTTTTCAGTACTCTGTAATGAGATGGGTTCTGCGTATGAAACATACAAATTACATACCGATGTTAGATAGCTCTTAAGAGACAAAATACTGCGACGTGTTTTTGTTTTGAGAAACGAAGTATACATCTTTTTGGAAAACTAAGTTACATGGTTGATGATATCTTCGAAAAACTCAATGATCTAAACTTGAGTTTGCAGGGAAAGAACACAAACATATTAAACATATTAATATTCACCGAGACAGAATTCCACATTTGATCCCTGTCTATATGGACTTCATTTGAGTAGATTAGATAAAAAATAACACTGCCGTAAACATTAAATTCGGGCATCTCCTCAACATTGTTCTTAGGTTACGTTAGACATTAGGCAATCTATAGATTTCCTATTCATTTATAGGCATTTCCTTACAAAAATCAATTAAAATAGACTTAAACAGGAACTGACCTATTATTTTTGTTCCATATTTTTAACCGAAATTAAGCCGCCTGTATTCAGCATTCTCTATACTATCATTTTACACTTAAAGCTGTAAATACATATAACAAAAAATATACAAAACTGAAAATGATTCAGAAAGATTATTAGGCATAATCAGACTATAAAAGATATTTTCAGATTGCAATCAGAGATTGACTTTATCTCTCATGAGGAAGGGAAGGGAAGGGAAGGAAAGGGAAGGGAAGGGAATGCGCACACAAAAAGCCCTTATTTATTGTAGCAAATATGTAGGAATGATTTCACGTTTGTGTTTTTATCTGACATTCTTTTCATTTCTTCTTGAATTTTGTTTTGGCAAACTTTAGACTTACAAAAATAACAACAACAAGAAATATTATGAGGGTATAAACAAATCTAGATGATTTTTCTCAATTAGGTTGGGAAAAAACGATTCTAGAGATCTATTTGCAATGCATGAAAGCAAAATTTTTTTAATAAATGTATTTAGTCCTAAATCAGGTGTAGCCAACCGTTCGCTAGCTAGATTTCAGATTCGCTATATAACTCGGACGCCTTTTATACTTTCTTACCTAAGGCTTAGGTAAGGCCAAGGTAAGGCTATAGCTAAAGTATGTATATGAGATATAGGTGTATATCTGTATGTTTCTTGCTTATTGCAGATCTAGCCTCATGAATTTTGTTCGTCCTCATAAGTAGCTATGAACATACTAAGAGCTAACTTAAGCCAAAATTGAAAATAAATCAAACTTAAGCGTTTCTTGTGTTCCTCCGCGTTGTGTGATTGCAAATTTACTACATTTAGAGTTAAATGGAAAAACCTAAAGCACCAAAGCGCTACTTTTCATCATCTAATGCACCATAGTTTGGCCACCCCTGTCCTAAGCAATGATTTTTGTATTGAAAATGGAGAAAACAAAGAAATTAATGCTTTCCAGTAATTAAAAATTGTGCATTAAACAACCATTTAGTCTAGTAGTTCGGATTAGCACCTAGTTTTTGCAAAATCAGAGGGTTTAAACATTATCTATTTTTCCGATAATAAGTCTGCGATTCCAAAAGTTCACTATCATCCCCAATTAGTCACATGGGTATATTTATTTCTTCTGATTCTTAATAATCGCTCCAATCATCTTGACCTTTATAGTCTGCATTATTCCTATCCATTATGATATTGATTGTACAACACATTTCTTTTTTAACAAAAATATAAATTGACCGATGTTCACATTTAATGTTAACAAAATTGAAATCTTACAGACTAACAACATTTAGGTCATGACCATGTAACAATAAATTCTATCGGAAAACAATATGTGAAAGTGATTTGTGATATTTTTACAAGTAACAAAAGTTTTGTCAAATTCAGTACACTAGAAAATTTAAATTCAATTAGTTATCATATTCCACATTAAATGTAGTCGCATGATGAATGCTTTTTATGCCATACGGCGGCGGTGCGCAAACTGTGGATCGCAAGAAAAATTTCGAGGGTCGCCAAAGACTCACAAATTTATTTGTTATTTAACAAATATAAGACTTTTCTTCAACGAAAATCGGGTAATATGAAAATAGAAGTAATTTTAAAAATAGATCTTGTATTTTTACGAAAGAAATTTGTATATCAGTATCTAATAGCAATCGGTAAGCGAACAGATACAGTGAAGCTCTTGTTGCAAAAAACATTGATGAAGAACTACACAATATAGTGGAGGATGTTGTTATTGTAATTAATTACATTAAAAACAACGCCCTAAATAGTCGTCTTTTTTCAGTACTCTGTAATGAGATGGGTTCTGCGTATGAAACATACAAATTACATACCGATGTTAGATAGCTCTCAAGAGGCAAAATACTGCGACGTGTTTTTGTTTTGAGAAACGAAGTATACATCTTTTTGGAAAACTAAGTTACATGGTTGATGATATCTTCGAAAAACTCAATGATCTAAACTTGAGTTTGCAGGGAAAGAACACAAACATATTAATATTGAGCAATAAAATTGAAGCTTATAAGAACAAACTGATACTTTGGCAAAGTGCATTGAACAAAACGATATAGAAATGTTCCCGTGCTTTTCCGACTTTATTAAGGAAAATAATATAGATTTTTTGTTACTTAAAGGATTAATTCCCCATCATATGATGAAAAAGTTTGAAAAACTTTCCAGCTAATATATTGTGTTGGATCTCCAATCCATTCTCATTCGATATTTTAAATTCCAATATTCCTCTGAATGAAGAAGAACAGTTAATTGATATTTCAAGTGACGAAGCACTACGGAAGGAATATACCGATTTGAAAAAAAATAGCAATAAATATTTTAATTCGATTTGCATCAACTTACTTATGTGAAGCAGGCTTTTCAAAATTAGTTGCAATCAAAACAAAATATTGCTCTCGATTGGATCCGGAGAATGAACTACAGCTGGCGATTTCCACTATACATCATGAGCAATTTACAATCGCATACCTCGCATTAATAAAATTATTATTTTATAAGATTAAAATATTTTATTCAAAACTCTAATTAACCGTTATTATAACTGAAAATAGCAAAATGAATTTTAGTTTAACTGCATTGAAGATTTAAAAAAAATCAATGTCCACACAAGGGTCATGCTAAAATTTTACACGAAAACGGGGGTCGGCAGTGAAAATAGTTTGTGCACCACTGCCATACGGCATGACACAATGACGAGCTAGACTTGTCATTCATCTGGAAAGGGTTTAAAAACAGTGTGAATAGTGCGAATGCTGGTAGCACTACTACAACAAAATAATATTTTATGCAGGCCATATGTATGTATGCTTTCTTGTCTCTTTTTTGTTTACTCCACAAGGAACATAGCCTTAATTTCAAATTGAAGACCAAAAATTTTTCATTCTTGAATATTTCATTTTAAAAACCTATTAAAAGTGTGACTACTTTACACTTTGTACGGAAATGCATGTAAATATTCGAACTATATTCTCATACGATTTCACTTATCTAAAACCCTAATTAGAGTCATTTACGAATGTCACTTGCGTGTGATAAACTTTTATTTCTCAAATTATTTTAATTATTTTTTTTGTCCCCTCAACAAATTATCTAAATATTTCCAAAATATTTTTACTATACATTCATAAAATGAAAAACCAAAGCAACAAAATTTTTCTAAAGGATGACTTTGTACTATACTATTTGTTTGAGTAATTAAATAAAAAACTTAATATTCCTTTAGGAAATTCAATATTAGTCATCTAAAAAACACATTTTTAAGTGCAGGCAATGGTAAAGAAATTTTTGTTGCGTGTTATGAATTTCATCTAACCAAACAAATCGAAATGTACACAATTTAGTGGTCAATTTTTAATGAAATTCACTCATCTATATCAAACGTCGGTTAAATTTAGGGTGTAACACCTTAAAATTCTAATTTCAATAGATTTATATTCAACTAAATATGGAACTTTTTTTTATATATCGAGAACAAAGTAAGTAGAAAATTAAACTCCATGAAAATAGTACGGAGGCTTTTTTTAGGGTGTGTTTTATTATATTATCAAAAATTTTATAAATTTTATATAAATACACACCTGGATTTAAATTTAAACTTTTAAATTAAACAATAGTTAGAATAAAAAAATTTGAGTATATTCTTTAATACTTTATATTGTATATAAAGGCATTTTTAACTTTAAAAATTACTTTTTCAAATATAAAAGGAGTTTGTCTTTACAAATTTCAGGAATTCAAAATATTTTATTTAATTAAGATATATGTTAATCGACCTAATATCATATTCTTTATTAATCTTTCTCAAGAATTCAATTTAAATTACTTTTCGTGGCTCTCAAGAAAACTATTGGCAAAACTCTTCAATAAATTGCTTAATTTGGGGACTTCAGGTTACTTTTTTATTAAATCACAAGTTTTCCTTATTTTTGCTTGTACCTTAAGCAACATAAACTTAGATTAGCTGAAAAAAATTAATTTATTTCATAGATTTTGAATTTTATTTATATTGTCTTGAAAAGGGTTTTAATCGGTTTTGAGGAATATTTGAAATTAGTATTTGCCTTTAATTTGACCCTCAAAATTAAATGTTCCTCAAAAATTCGATTAGTAGTTAAAACTTTCCATTCGAATAAAATAACACTTTAAAAAATTTAAGCTTTTAATAAATTTTGGACTTATAGAGGCTACATAATTTTAATTTTATAGAAGAAAATCATTATTTTTAACTTTATTTTTTGTAATAAAATGTTTAATTTATAATTTTTAACCCTAAATCAGATATTTATGTTGGATGCTATAATCCAAGTCACGCGCCTGAACTCAATATTTGAGCTTCAAAACGGGAAAAGTCACAGGGGGATAAATCTGGCGATTACGGTTGTTGAGTGAGGACTTTCGTTCAGTGTTTGTCCGAAAAGTCTTTCTGGAATGTGACGCCACATTATTGTGGTAAAAACTCCTTTAATTGTCTGCCCACAAATTCGGTAGTTTACGGCGAATTAATTACTTTACGTAGTAGCCAAGTAGTATTCCTTATTGACCGTTTTGTCCTGTGCAATTAATTCATGATGAACCACATAAGGGTAGTTAAAACAAACGATTAGCATAACCTTAATTTTAGACCGACTTTGATGTAGTTTTTTCAGTTTCGGATTTCTTTCGGATTCGTTGCATTGTTGGACAGTTTCAACGTTATATTCATAAATCAGCCCATCATCACCAATAATATGATGCGTTTGATGAATGTAAGGTGATCAGCTATGTTGGAAAGTATCTCTTTTGTCACTTCTATTTGACGTCTAGGACTTTTGGTAAAAATCTAACGTTGACACGCTCCATACCCAAAAGCATCAACCAAAATGTGTATTGAGTCAATCCATAAGAGATGTTGAAAGCTTTTGCTATCTTTTTAAAGCCAACATGGATGATTTCCTTAACTTTTTCGATGTTATCGTCGCTAACATAGACGACTCGTATGAGACAAGTTTTCAACAAATTCACGACCTTTACTGAATGCATGCTTTTTATCATAGAAATACTTGTGTTAGTGATAGAGTGTTTGCATTTCCAATAACACTTCTGCAACAACGATTCCGTAGCTGTAAATTAATTTCAAGCAAACTCGTACAATTTTGTTCCCATAGTAAAAAATCACAAAGAAAACTTTTCGCGTCGTAAACAAATAGTTGCCAAAAACATATTAATTGTTATAAGGCGCTGATATTTCACATGAATGTCAAAAATGGTTGCACCAATGAAAAAAAAAATTTTGAACGATTTTATTTGTGCGCGTGATTTAAAGGGACCAGTCCGAGACAAATTTAATCAAATGATGTGTATGAGTATGAGATGTGCATACTCCTGACAGCAAAATTTCATATTTGCTGCAATGGATAAAGCCAGCCATTTCTGGAACTATTGTGTGTTCAAGCTCAGAGAGCGCTGAATTCATATTTCTGAAAGATAAAATTGTTTCAAAATGTACCATTTTGTAAGTTTACAAGAGACAAGGATCTGCTCTGGTTCGGAAAAATCGTAGATGCGTTGCTAATTCCATTATTTGTGGAAATATGTAAGCAATGTAAAAATTACACAAAAATTTAGTACATCCGTTCGAATCGTTTTAAAATTTTAACTTAATATTTTTTGAAAATACCAAAAGCCAAAAAAAAAACGGTGTTTTGACATTGAATCTAACTTAAATTTAGCACATGAAAAATCTTTTGTCTTTTATCAACTTTGGAAAAATAAAAAAAATTACTACATAATATTAATACTTGACTCTTTATTATGTATGATTGATTACTGTTAAAGATATCATTATCAATGCTTTAACCTCAAATAAGTAGGTAACACAAATTTGTGCTAAAATAAACAGCAATAGAATTTTATTTTTTATTTTTTTTAAATGAACAATGTTAACATTTCCTAAAAAGGAAAATTTAAGAAAAACTGTTTTTATCATAGAAGCACATTTCAATTTCTAAAGTGATTCATGCAAAATCAGTTTGTAAATTCTATACTAATTTTAGTATTTTTGTTATTGTTTAATATTCAATACTAAGAAATCAAAGACCCATAATTTTCATATCGGTAAATATAGTTACGTGAATAAAATATATTCTGAAGAAGTTCTGTGTACTAAATATAATTGTTTCCCGAAGAATATGTGACATCATTTTGACGAGACAAAGATTTAGTGTAATTTCATTTTATAACATTCAAAATATATTTATATATATATATTGATATTATAAAGAATCAAAAAGAATTCAAGGAAAAAACAAAAATATTAATTAAAATTGACTGCACGATTGTTTGGCATCTGATTGCAAAAGAATTTGAAACAGACATAAAACAATAAATTTTCATAGAAGAATAATGACAACAATGTTGAAATGTCAACTTGATACTACTGAGGATATATATAAAAATATTTTGTAAATAAGGCGACATGTAAACAAAAATTGCATTTATACAACCAAGAAAAACGGAACCCATTGCAATTGTTGCAACTGTTGGTATACATCAAATAGATGACGTCATTTTAGAATATATATTTTTTTTTTCGGGGGAAAAAACCAACTTAGACGATGGGGGTCTGTGTTTTGGCTTTAAACAAAAACCATAAATAAAAAAAAACCAAAAAAAAGAAGAAGTGATTAATGCATGCGCAAACTATTTTTGATGGACATGTTGCATTTAGTTACATTACAGTTATACAAATTTATTTTGATCTTAATTTATTTATATTTTTTTTTTACTTGATTTTGTTTTATAAATGAGTAGAAAAATATTTCAAGATGTAAAAGCTTTAAGGATTTATTTATATCGTTTAAACGACCGAAATTTGGGAGTTTTTTCGGGTGCCATAAAAAGAAACCAGTAAATATATTATAAATTTTTTTACTTGTTATTTTTTGGTATTTTGAAAGTATATAAAAGTAATAATATTCAAATAAATAAAATTAAAATTGAAAAAACTGCAGTCCAGAAAAGTGGGGTCTTATGAAAAAATGGTGTGTACTGATGTGCAGGATTCCAATCCTTCCAGTGATCCGGAAAATGAAAATTTCTTTTTAAATCAATCAAGAAGGAGGATGTAGTTATAGCAATACGACACGTTTGTTTTTTAAATGGCGGCAGTTTGAAAAATAAATTACACTTTTTGCCTATTTTTTTTTTGACTTTCGGAATTTTTTAGAAGTAAAAAAAAATTATTAAAAAGCTTTTCGTATTGCTATGCTATAATATATGAAGAAGCTCTGTGCCAAATTTCAAATGAATTGGTTAAGTAGAATTTGAAATATCAAGTACATCGTTTCGAAATAATTAGCTTCGTGAAAAACACATTTAAAGTTTAACTCAAAGCAGATTTCTATAGGGTTTCGCACAGTGTAGGGGTAGGCTGCCAACCGGTTTTGTCGACGCATCATAAAATAAGCTTTAACTCCGAAAATTCTTTACATTTCAAAAAATCCTCTTCGGAACATTTTCACCAAAGGGTTAAACGATGAAATATGGAAAAAACCCGATTTTTTCGAAGTTCTAAACGAGAATATCCCTTTAATTCAGATAAATTTATCCGATATTACATATACATAAGTATTTTATTATAAAACTAGACAAATTTTTAGAATAATTTTAATTCTCTAATATGAAACCGTTCTTAGATAAATTGGATTCCCTACCAATATATTATTGAAGGTAGGACTACAAGTACATAAAAATAAACTCCTATCTCCTGTGATTAGAACAGGTTACTAAATGCCGTTTAACATTAAATGTCACTGTATGATAAGGTCTTAAATGATTAACGTCTAGTTTCATATGCATTTTATCATAAGAAAAATTTGTTTTTCGCATTTCGAGCTTACCCATTAACTGCGTTTAATTACTCATCAGCGTCATCTGACATAAAAGTCGCTTACAAATTTAATAGCAAATAAATTATTTGGAGTTTTAAATTCACACTGTGAAACGCGTTAATATTGTTACAGCAAGGCCCAACCCAGCGAAAGATTTTGGGAGAAAAAGTATTGTTTAATTTATCATATGAAAAATACAAAAAAATGCGAAAAAACCCCGATTCTCAAAAATTTGTCGGAAAATAAAACAAAATATATTATAATAAATTTTAGAGCTTATTTTTTCATTTCTCGTTACCGCGAATTATTTTCCAGATTTCAACTAAAAAAAATGAATTAACTTCAATCTAAATTTTCTATATTTTAAAGTGAATAATTTTAAACAAAAGATAATCGCTACATGATAAACCTAAATTGTAGAATAATTTTCACTTGAATATTTTGTAAGAAGAAAAGCAAAATGCTTGCGTCAAGCGTATCGGCATGGGGTCTCACGTTATAATAGAGCAATATGTGTTTCACCTTAACCTTTTCTAACCTTTGTTCCTATAGTAGTAAAATGGCATTGACCGTACATCACTTCCAAAATTTATTAAAGGAGTGCTTTCAGTATGGTGTAATAATAAATAGTGTTTGGGATTTCTTTTGAATATTTTTATTCCATTATTGACCTTTTTGATTGATAGAGATGTATCCAAAATTAATCACTGATTTGCTTAAGCATTTATCTAACTAAATTTTTCATATGATAGAATAGTGTCTTGTATAATTTAAAAACGTGTGAAACTAAACTTCTTATAACAATCAGTAAATTAGTGAATTTTTTAGTATTTTATAATTTCTATAAAAATGTTCCGGCAATTGTAATACTGCATCTCACATTTAATCATTTGAATGGATTGAATTAATTTTGATGTTAATTTTTGAATATTGAAGATTGGGCTTTTGAAAATTTCTAATGTTCTTCGATTTTTTATTTAGTTAACTTCATATTTCATGGTTAATATATTTGGATTATTGATACAGTAAAATTTTAAGAATAAATCGTCACCTGAGACTACCAAATAAAATATATCTTTTCATTTCCAAGCTCGAATTTTTATATTTAATAATATAAAATGAGATAAAAGCAATTATTTCAACGTTTTTCGTTTCCATTTTTATTTACTTTTTAGAGTAAAATTTTCTTTACATACAAAATTATACTCACTCAGTCTTTTTAATTATTTCATTATTTGACCTAAATTATTTTTCCATACTGCAGTTTCTTTGATCTAATGTACACTAAATTGTTACTGGAGACAAAATTAGAATAATATGTTATATTGGATATGGAGACGATTTGAAATTCTAGTAATTCAAATATGCTCGCTAACAACTTAGTCAAAGAGATAAAAAAATCTACATACTCTTTTGAAATTTAGTTGTTTTCAAGAAAATTTGAGTTCTTTTATGGCATGGCAAATAGAAACTCTAGTACTTTACCCAGAATGGATAGAGAAACAAAGCAATAAATGAAAATAATATTAATATAATTAGATTTCTGGTATTTGACACTTTTATGGATTTTTCGTCATTTTTGAACTGAACTTTATATAAAATTTTAAAAATAAATTATTTTAAACCCCATAATATGGGTAAAAAACCATTGACTAATCAATAATATGTCAAGCAAGTAAAGAATTCGAAGGTTGCTGGATACATTATATATTTTATCAAAACTACCCCCATTCATATCAGTTTTTTAATCTTTAAATTAATTGTAAAATGTTTGAAGGAATTATTTTTAAGCTTGACATAAGTTCTGGCAAAACATAATTAAAAACAGTTTATTTGATTTTAATCTATTGAATTTTTTATTTGTTCGGCACAATTGAAAGTAAAATTCAGAAATCACTAGTAAAATATATTTTCTCCTTAACAAAAAGAATTGCAGCAACATTTTTTTATTCATCGCTGAATTTGAATGGTAATTCTTATTGGAAGGCAATTTTTACTTAATAAAAAATATAAATTTCTTTTATTATTTTCAAAAAAGTTGTATCTAGCAGTGTCAGTTTAATCACTTTCACTTAATTATAATATATCAAAATGTCGTAGAGTTTTAAAAGATGTACTCTCAGGGTTAGTATTTTTATATTCCTACTATTAGCTTGCAAAATGTATGTAAATGTATGTATGCAAGTTCAAATAAATTTTGTTGAGTTGGGAGTGCATGACAATTAATGTTAATAGAGTTAGTTCAAATATTAATTTATTAATTATATTTAATTAACTAATTTTTAGTTTTATATAAAAGAAAAACTTCAGAAAACTGAACGAAACGAATTCTGAATTCAGAAAAAAGAAAAAAATATCTCACTGAATGGGATGAATGAGAAATATAAGTAGGAATATACTCTAAAACATTTTATGTTATATTACTAGCTTAAAACTAAAATGGTGAAACTGTATGTCTGTTTCTTGATATTTCAGAAGACGTTTTATATATTTACACCAAAATTATATGTTAGTTATCTACAAGGATTTGCATTTTTTTTTTAGCTTTCAAAATTTCTAAACGCGGTTTTTTTAAAACTACTTTTGCAAAGTCGGTGTTCACTGCCAGTTGAAAACTACATAAACGATTCATTCAAAACTTAATGCACAATTTTAACATATAAAATATCTCCCCCTAACGTTGAATTTTAGAACTTTTTTTTATATTAAAGAGATTTTCCACTTACGGAATGGAGGAATTTTTCGTTGAAAGCAACAGCCTTCACTTTAAATGAGCACCAAAAAGTTTTAAATAATCAGAAAACGTTGGGGGAAAGATACTTTTCTTAGATTTTATGAATTTTTGATTTCAAGTAATTTTCAGCTGAGATACAATAAACTCCAAAAATCATCCGTTTTCAAAGACGTCTTTGAAGTTATTTTACTTGTTTGTAAATATTTTCTATTAAAAAAAATTACGTAATGTTGTTAAAGCCATGCTTAATAATGTACAAAAGGTTTGAATAACCTTATCTTTGCCTTAGTACATTTACGGAAGTGAATTGTCTTTTTCCAAAGACTTTTCCATTTTGAATTCATTTTAGAATTGATGCAAAATGACATGAATGCTATACCCTTCAAATTTTAAAATCAATTTTTTTTTTTTTTTTGATTTTATCAAACCTTAAGTTTTTAAAATTAATATACGTTTCAAAATAATTAACAACTGATTATTCTGATTATTTTAACAGTAATATGTCCAGGCAGATTTCGGATAATATGTATAACTATAGTTTCCGAAAAATTGCTTGTCTATTTTTGCAACTCACTGAAATTTTTACTATCTATGAACCTGTTAACTGTTAAATTCAACCTGTAATTAGACAAGAAACTAAAAAATATTAAAATCTTCAAAAAGAAAAATATGTGATTAATAAAAATACAAAAATTCCACACAAGTTATTCATTTTGTTCAAAGGGAACTTAAACTCAATAATAACTGAATCCAATTGAAATAGACAAAAAAACAAACAATTTCATAGCCAAAAAAGGGATACAGGAACTGATTAACGTATAATACATACCCTTACCACATTAGTTGAATTAAGTCGTTTCACAAATGAATTTTAACGAATTCAAGTTCAATGTCCTCAAACATATTGTCCAAACTAAACAAACCATTCATTATGTAGCTGCAGTTATTTATGTATGGAATATATGGAATATGAGAAACAAAAAAAGAAAAAAACAAAAAGAAAATGAAATGAATAACAAAAAATAAAAAATTAAACAAAAACCCTAAACGTTCATGCGTGAACTTCTTAAAACTGTCTGCCAATTGTGTGTCGCGCAGAGAGAATTCTTATTTTACCGTCAAGTAAACACAGCTCATAAATAAATATATCTGGTGCCCTTTGCCTGTCGTCTCACAAAGTTTAACAGTAGTAGTCCCGCTTCTCGGCTTAATTATTAGCCATGGAAAAATTAGGTTCATTCTGTTTATTTGTTTTTATATTGTTCAACAGAATTAAATTGCAGAGCAAATATGTCGTGATATGCATATAATTTTTAAATTAGCCACCATTATGATTTTTGTGTGCTGATTTAGGGAAAATTTCAAAGCTGATAATACTTTATAAATTTGATTCTATTGAAATTTAATAAAGTTTCAGTTTTCAAGTCGTTTTTTCTATTAATAACTTATTTATATTGAATTTCTTATTAGAGTTTTGCTTATTAAATGGTTTTTTGCTAATATTTCAAGAAGGATCAAAATCAAAAGTTTTTGTTTTATATTTATGGAAAATATGATGCCCTGTATGGAATTTACAAAACAAAAAAGTAATTTTCTAAATAAATAAATACTAGAAAAATTCTAAGAAAATATTAAAGAATTTAAATAGTAGAAAAAATAAATTTTGTTTTATATCTGTTTGAAGTTTACGAGTATAGAGGTGAATTATTAAAAATTATTCCTAGTCCAATTGGTGGTAACTCCCATGGATTTCATTTTAAGATTGTTTTTTTAAGAAAAAGATACGTTTCTATAGTTGATAATAATTGTTTCCGCTATTTGCGTTTAATTTTTTTTACGAATAATTAAAAAAATTCAAAGTGAGATAAATTAATTTAAGCACTTTTATAATATTTATTGATAATTAATAATAATTTCATGGTTTCTTTTTGATTATCCATAAGTCTGATTTTTTTTTTGTTCATTTTAAAAAATTAAAATGTTTGTGGCTTTTGTAAATTGCTAAATCAAATAAGTCAGACTTGTGTTTTGTATTTATTTTTAGTAAGAATTATATTTTTTAATTTAATTGTAGAAAGATGTTAATTGTTGGTATTTTGACTATGTTTGAACTAACAAATTGACTTAATAGAGAATAATAGCATTCGTAGTTCAAGTTTTAGAATTTTATATTTTTGATTCTTACTATTTTGAAGAGACCAGTCAATCAGCTGATAAAAATCAAATAATGTTATTTAAGAGAGGGGTAAGGGTTTCATTGTAATAAAACCACTTTTTTCGAAAATTTTTTGTATGAATATTGATTAAGTAAATTTAGTCAAACCTTTTGTACGTCATAAAGCATGACTTTAACAGCATTTTGTAAATTTTTCATTATCCAAAGATAAAGGCATCCAAAGATGCCTTTCAAAACGGATGATTTTTCATGTTTATTGTATCTCAGCTGAAAATTAACTGAAATCAAAAACCCATAAAATCTAGTGAAAGTATCATTGAATCATTCCTCCAACGTTGTCTGATTATTTAACAATTTTTGGTGGTCATTTAAAGTGAAAACTGTTATTTTTGAAGAAAAATTCCGCCATTTCTTAAGTGTCCTTAATGTATAAAAAAAATTTTAAAATTCAATGTTAGTGGGAGGTATTTTATGTGTCCCCCCAACGTTGTCTGATTATCAAAAAATTTTAAGTAGTCATTTAAAGTGAATACTGTTATTTTCGACGAAAAATTCCGCCATTTCTTAAGTGTCCTTAATGTAAAAAAAAATTTTAAAATTTAACGTTAGTGGAAGGTATTTTATATGTAGAAACTTTGTACCAAGTTTGAAGTGAATCGGTTTTGTAGTTTTCAGATGACAGTGAACACCGACTTTTAAAAAGTAGTTTTGAGAAAAACTTGAAAACTATACAAAATGAATAACTTTGTGCCAAATTATATACAAAAAATTGTGTTTACTGGTATGGTTTTTAATATGATAAAATTGATGCCCTCTTCTCTAATAAAGGAATTTACAAGTGTTCTAAACTTCGTCTATTAGGAATGTAATAGTAATAGATATCGTTATTAAACTAGAAATCGCAAAAACTAAAATGATTTCATGACATATATTAAAATATAAGTCTTTGAATTCTCTTTTCTAAAACAGGCATCCTTTAATCATGGTATCGACAATATTGGAACCAAATTTTAAATCAAAATACCTCAGTTTAGATGATGTAAATATTATAATAACAGAAATAATAATGATCCTACACTGTCCGGTAAATAAGAAAAGGTTTCTTTCGTTTCCACACAATTGATCGTTATAGCCTCAAACATATATAGTGGAGTCAATGAATACAAAAAAAACAGGCAAAGTTCATAAGTTCTAAAGATCTTAAAAATTTATTATTTTTTATATTATTTGGAATCAGAAACCTTTTGGTGCGGTGACAGAATTATTTATATTGTTTATGGGGTATTCTAGTTTAAAAATTCGGCTTTTTTGCATATTTTCATAGCTTAACACTTTAACAAAATGTTCCCAAGGGGATTTTTAGAAACTCAAATAATTTTTGATGTTACAGCTCATTTTGTGACGTATTTAGTGCTTAGTTCAGTTAAGTTTTAAAAACGCGTTTTTCTCGAAAATACCCTTTTTAGAAACTGTGTGTACGGTATCTCCTGAAATTTGGCACAAAGATTTTTTATATATTACAGCACGAGACTACGAAGAATTTTTTAATAACATTTTTTTTTTTTTTTTGTAAAACTCCGAAAGGCGAAAAATACAACGAAAAAACGTAACTTTTTTTTCAAATTTTTTTCTAAAAAACTTTGTAGTCCACACCTTTCTTCTTAAAGAATTAAAAAAAAAATTATTTCTTCATATAACTTGAAGCACTTGAATCGCGCACACCAGGACACGAGCCCCCACTTTGCCGGCCTGCAGTTTTTTCAATCTTGATTTTTTTTAAAATATTATTATTATTTTATAGTCTTTAATATCAATAAATAACGAGCAAATTTTTGGTAAAATTATTTAATGGTTTATCTTTATGGAGTCCGAAGGAACACTAAAAATTCGGGTGTCTAAAGTAGAATACCAATAATTACGATATTTATATAGAAAATTCAGCTTTGTCTCTATTTTTGCGAAAAAATTCCAAATATTGAATAAAAATAATTATAAAAATGAAGATTTTAGTAAAAATTCAATATTTCCATCATAAAATTTGATGTGTGGCTGTGTTGAGAAATATGTATGCGTTATGTATTTATCAAATAGATTTTATGTTGTATGTAGTAGATATATTTGTTTATAATTTTTGCTAGTACATATATATATAAATTTTATACCAAATTGTAGAGTTTTTAAGTTATGGAACTATACGCACAATAGAAATTGACCTTTTGTCATTTTCGTCAATGACGCCTCCAGGAGCCCTTAATAACGATTTAAAAATCATATTTTGCTCTTGCAAAACAGGATGCGCTTCAGCCAGTGGCTGCAAAAGAAAGAGGAGCCTGTATTCCTCGCCTGCCTGTATTGTTTGGAGTGGAAGTGACTGCGATAACCACCCACCACCTGAAGAAGATGAAGTCCTCGATACGCAAATATGTATAAATTAAAAATTCATTTCCTTTGTTTTTGTCTATGTGAATAAACCAGAAACTTTTTCGTATTTCATAAAATATTACTTTGTTAATTTTTTTCCCACTAAACTACTTCAAAGCTCTAATATATTGTATTCAAAAATATTTATTTTACGTAGGTGTGAAAATATTGATATTGATTGGTAGAAAATTCTTATTAAATTATCGGGAAAGGCTTAGTTTGGAAAATTTTAATTGCACTATGGAAAACACTTACGCTATTACAATATACCAATTTTCCATTGGAAAACATTTATAGCTTACGAAAATGAAAAAAAGCATTAACTCCTGCTGGCTCTTTTTTAAGAAAAAGAAAGAAACCCCAAAAAATGCCCGGAACTTTTACCAACTTTTTCTACTTTTTTTCTCCGCCATTTGTTAATATTTGAAAAATTCAAGAAGCTGTAACTCGTAAACGAAAAAAGTTAGAACCCAAATTTAATCTATTTTCTTTCCAAGCATTTGATCATGCATTTAGGGTCACCCTGTATAAATATTAAAATTATTGTTTAAACAATATAAATAATTTCGTACCCGCTCCAAAAGGTTTTTGATTTCAAATAATATAAAAATAGTAAATTTTTAACGAAAAAACCATCAAAATCGGAGCTGTTCTTTAGAAATTTTGACTAAAACGCTTTATTGACTCCAACTAAGAGTAGGAAAAGCCTTCTTGATTTCATTAAAACTATCAAAGAAATATAATTTAACATTTTGATAAATACAGCAAATAAAGATTCTCATGAATACAATTTAGCTCCTCATCTTCACCTTCAGCAAATATTAGTTATAATTAGTAATTTTATTTAGCAATTAATTCTTTTTTTAATGATTATTTTTTTATTTCTTTTTCAAATTTAAGTACTTTAAATCTATGATCTGTATAAATGTACAATTTGACATATATGTAAGTGTCAACTGACATAAAATTTGCTTACGATATTAAGTAGTAGCAGTTTAACTGTTTTTAGTTTAAACTTAGACTTGTGAAATGTGTTAATATTTTTAACTTACAATAAGTTCAATTTCAAAAGGAGCTTAAGTTAGGTTAAATTGATAAAATAATTTTTTTTCGTAATACGGAAAACAGATCTAAATGTATCATTTATGAGAAAAGTATTTTAAGGATATTACTTTGAAAAACTTAAGCTATTGACTTTGATTCTAATGATCAAAAAAAAATTATTTTTATTTTGATATCGTTATGAAAAATAGGGTAAAGTACTCAAAATTTGCAAAATATTCACGTATACTTTTCTCCTAATTAGAAACCTATATCTTTGTTATTTCTTTAGGCTTTCATTCTCTCATTTAATAAGAAAAGTAATTAAAAAATTCAATTTAAAAAACATTTGGAAACAAAAAATTAATACCTAAACCTATAACAGAATCTCATTCTTTTGTGTACATTTGAATATTTAAAAAAGGTACACAAAAAAAACTGAACGAAAGAAAGAAATTAATCACTTGTCAAGCCTTTCAAGTTCTTTTTCAAAAAAAAAAGAAAGAAAAATTTTTTTTTCATTCTATTAAATCCAAGCATCGTCTACTCTCATCTGTTCATGATATTAACCAAAAAAACTTCATAATTCTAATCAATTCATGACAAATTTAACAGTTAACCAACCCAAAATCAATGAGTTGCGGGAATTAAAGACCTATCGAAGCAATTGTCCTCATCAATTGGTTTAAAGTTCAAGTTCGATAGCACGACTTTAGCTATATAATAAAACTAAAAAAATAAAACATCAAAAACGGGAGATTCGATGATAGATGCACGTTCTATATTTTCCAGTTAGAAGTGTTACAGATTATTTTCAGTTAAAAAAGAAAACAAAAACAAAAAGAAGAAACTATTAATGAAGAAAAAAAAAAACGAGTTAGTCAATAATAGTGTATACACTGATTAGTGAATATTTATTGTTATAATGGCATCTCTGTTAGTCATCCATAATGCCCTTAATATTTTTATAAGAATAGTTCACATGTCAGTTAAAAACTAAAATAAATTCCATTACAGTTGAATAATATGACCGAAAATGATCGAAAATTTTACATAGTACGTGCCTGTACTATGCAAACTTCTTAGAAATTTTAAATTTATTTAATTTGTTGTCTTTAGCCATATTCCAAGTAATTGAATGGTTTGGAATTTAAAGTGTACTATACCATAATGAGGTTTCATTAATTCGTTAAATCATTTCTAATTGAAATATAAAAACTGTTATAATCTGGATATCAAATTTGGTGTCAATATTATTAAAAATGAAAAAAATGAATTTTTCATTTCATTTGTTGCTTTTTCTTTTGCATTTTATAAATATTTATGATACAATTAATTAGTATGAAACTTCATAAAATTTATGCATATCGATATACATATAAGCACTGAAATTTGCCATTTATCATCTTCCTTAATTTTAATTTGTCAGTTGAGAAACTTTAATTGTTACAAAATTCAGTATAAATTGCAAATTTAAACACTATATAAAAAATTAAGAGAAAATAAATTATATAAATTAATAGAACTACTTATGTATGTATAACTACATATAAATCCTTAGAGAACTATTAACCTCCTTTGGGAGCAGCAAATAAATATCCACGACATGCAATCTGGTTGCATAAAATGAATTAAATTTCCTTGAAAATACTAGCTTCCATTTAACAACAATGTAAAATGAATTTTTCTAAAATTATACTGGAAAATTAAAAGAAAATATATTAAATTTATGAAAGAAGGAGACTCTAGACTGTAAAATTTTTACTTAGTCCTATGTGAACAAAATTTTATTTAATTTTATGTTACTGGTATGCGTGTTTAACCCATTCAGCTAAGAACTAGGTTAAAAGACTCATTGTACATAAATCTTAGTGGTTTGACTATTAAAAAATTTTTAAGGGTTAAATAATGTTGGCTGTAACATTTTAGCTAAATTAAATCTAGGGATAAGTAGGGCAGTCTGTAAACAAAGTTAAGAAAAATATGTTTTAATTAATGTAATTAAATTTTTATCTAATAATTATAATTTATTACATTAATTTTTTTTTGTTTTATTTTGTTTTAAAGAAATTCAATAAAAATTATTAATATATAAATATTTTTGCAAATTAATAAAATTAACATTAATTTTTGATCAAAATCATTTCTTACGTACAAGAAACATGAAAAGAAATTTTAATAGAATGTCTCTAAGAACGTTGTTTTGTATTATTAAGGAGAATATATTTTTTTAACAAATATTTCTTTAGAATAGAAAAATGAAGTACAGACGACATATGTAGATTCTATCATGAAATGAAAAAGGTGCCATCTGAAAATGTTGTTTGATTGTAGGTGACTATTTTGAAGAGAGCAAATCACATTATCATAAAATTCTCGAAATAATGTTATTGTTGTTATGTTACCCAACTGTTACTGATATTTCCACCAAAGTTTGGCAACATTTCATAATCAGTGGTGAAAGTTACGTCGGATCAAGTGTTGGAATAAGTACGTTGCAATTAACGCGGTATACTTAGAAGAAGTCAGTATCAATTTGTAACCATAAACTGGGTATGGTTTATTGTTTTAATAAATTCCGGGAACTTTTTGATCAAAGTTTATCACTTATTGAATATTAAGAAGATTGAAATGATTGAAATAAATTTTCTTATATGTATGGCCTTTTTGCAGGAGGCTATATAAACTTATTTTTGGTTGTAAAGCATCCTGACACTTAAACTATCTTTACTACTATCGATATTTTTAGTATTGTAATTAATTGTTTGACTATAAGATGATAATGTCAAACCATGCTAGTCATTTTCTCCTTCACCACGTACTCTAGGTATAAGGGATAGAAGTAAGTGCTTTAGCTTTTCTAGGAGATCTTTAAATGTTCTTTATAATATCACATGCCCGTCGGGAGCAAAATAAATCTATCTTAGTGGTAGTAAATCCTCCTTTTTAAATTACTATTGGTCTAACTTTTCAATTCCTAATTGATAATCTCCAAATATTATCTAAAAATTAAGAGACAATCAGACAATAATAATTTTATGATGGAAGCTATCTTGCACAGAAGAATAATTATCTTTTTTATTACAAAGTGAACTATAAAACTGATATAAATCGTTTAAGGCTGTAAACCAAGCAGAAAATGAATTAAATTTACCTGCCTGTAATTTTGATAGTCGCTCAAAAGAGTAGTAGTAGATCTCTTATACTTTTAAGTCCACTAAAATTTATTTTATTTTTTCATCATTCAGGTAAAAAGGGCAGTCCAAAAAATTTTTCACTTTTTTGTGAATATTTTCAAAACTTTAAATAAAACACAATTTAATATTTTAATCAATGATATATTTTTCTCCACCATATAAAATTTCTTGCTATCCTGCATGTAGGTTTTTAACTTTATTGCTGTAAAAAGACCTTTATTTGGTTGCAAAAAGACTTGAAAGTTCATTTTTAGAATTCATCTTTTTCCCTAATAAAAATTTTGTAAAGTACGAAATAAGTGAAAACCACTTCAAGGATTAACTAAAATTATTTTATTTTAAAGAATTATTTCTGTGGCTTAAATATATTCTCTAAAGATTTGATAATATTTTAACCCTTTGCACTCGAGAGGGGAGTCTCACTCACCACATGATTTAATGTCGCAGCTCGAGAAGTGAGTGTCACTCATCACTTTGTTTGGTGAGGAAATTCGATGCGCTGTGTAAACAATATATGTTTTGAGGTCTGGAAATTTGCTCAATAGATTCATATATACTCTATAAACTCACTAAACACAGAGGAGAACAGCCACCTTACCACTTTCGGTATGTGGAAACCTTAGTTCAGCAATTGATTGGAGATTTTCGTTAGACACGTGCTCGAGCTTTGACTTTAACCTGTGATTCCGAACACATACGCCTAAGTGGAAAGCTGTATAACATTTTAACAGGAGTTAGGAAAGTTTGCTCTCAAGGAAATAAGCCCGACAAAAGACATCAAACGATATACAATTGTGACACTTGTCTCGGCAAGCTGGGCATGCATCTCGGCAGTTGTTATATTAAATATCATACAAAGCAAAATAACACAGGCTAATGTTTAAGAAATTATCTTTGTAAAGATTGAAAGATACATGAAATATTAAAATATAAAAATTTTATGTGTTACTTTATGTGTAAAATCATTTTAAGCCAGAGGTAAGAAATTCGACAAAAGTGCTATGAAATGCGTCGAATTGCTGATTAGTTCACGCGAAAACAGCTCCAAGTGCAAAGGGTTAATAGAAAAAAAAAAAACATGGAAACTTCTTTCAGTTTGAAAAAAATATTTCTAATTTGCTTTCATAATTATTAAAATTAAATAAATTTCAATGAAAACGACAAAATTTTAAGCTAATATACTACAAAAAATTTAGTAAAACTAAAAATAAACGTTTTACTTAATCGAAAAACAAAACAAAAAATTTAATTTTTCATAATTTGAGACATCAAATATGCATATTAAATATTTGTTAGCCCACCCATAAAAGTACAAAACTTCATTCTGTAATCCACTTAAACATAAAAACAAAAATCGAAAAATTTTGTACATATGAATAAAGATTTATGCAGCTTCGGTTTCTTTAATATCGCTAAATAAAAATTATGTTGCCAGGAATTAATTGAAGCCATAGAAAAAATAATAAAACAAAAACAAACCCCTCTATAATACTTTTTACTTATTTATTACATGATCATATAAAAAAACAAATTTGTTATATATTCTCACTTAATTTCCATTAATATTAACAACAACAAAATTATTATTCAAACAATTTTCCCACTGCATACAACAAAACATTCAGAAAAAACATGCTAGAGCCAAAAATGCATTCTGGCTCTAGCATGTTTTCTAGCACTAGCAGACAGCCGCCAAATAGTTGGGCACATGCAATGGTTTTCGGCGTTTACTATAATTTTAGTTTATCAGTGGCATTTGTAAGTAACGGAGTTTACAAGAACAAAAATTTTTTAAAGTGTTTTTTAAGCCGCTAGTGCTGAAAATTTTATTACAAAAAAAATAAAAAAAGGAGAAAAGTTTCTTTTAATAATTTCAAATTATTGCTAGCAAATTTGAAAAATATTCATTATTTATTAATAATATTAGAGAAAGTGTTAGAATTTTTGTGAAGTTTGGTTTTGGGTTTTTGTTCTTGGGATTTAATTAAAAATAATATTGGGATTGTAGTTTGTTGTTTTTTATTAAAATTTATTTACATTTATAAAATTATGGAAGCAAATTGGAAATATTTTTTTAGTGGATTACTTGTCTGTGGGCTGATCAGCTTTGGTGAGTAATAATAATTAGAAAATGTTTCATATTAATTGATTTAATGATACGGAAACTTTTTTCAAAATTGAACCAATTGGGGAAATATTTTTTAAGTTTTTTTCTTTTTTCAATAAAAACGTTTTTTTTTTTAGCCGTATTAATAACGAATTATTATATGCTTGAAAAGTGATAGAGTGTTGAGAGAATTTTATTGTTAGATTATTTTTTTTGTTGATAGTTTTCTTTTTGAAATTATGGTAAATTTTTTTGTGGACAATAGGAACATAAAAAATACTCATTTCACCTAAGGTTTAGATTTAAAAGTTAATTATCAGTTAAAAAGATTGTATTTGAAATCAACAATTTAAGGATAAAGCCTTGTACAGACCAATGCGTTTTTCATTCGCACGCCGGACAAGATTGTAAAACGGGTGATGTATTTGCTCTAGCTATAGCTGGAACAAAATTGTTTTGTTTTTGTTTTTGTCAGTAAAAGGACACTTTATGGCCTTCAAAATTTTTGTTGTATTTTAAATTTTAGTTCTAATGGAAATTTTTGTTGTATTTATATTAAAAGGGATAGGAAATAATGATTTTATTACTTTTAGAGGTACACCAAAAGTTTTGAAGGCCACAAAATGCTTCTCTAAAAGTAATAAAATCATTTCTTATCCCTTTTAGAATAAGCACAACAAAAATTTAAAGTAAAAGAAAAATTTTGAAGGCCATAAAGTGTCCTTTTACTGACAAAAAACAAAAGCAAAACAATTTTGTTCTAGCTATAGCTAGAGCAAATACATCACCCGTTTTACAATCTTGTCCGGCGTGCGAATGAAAAACGCATTGGTCTGTACAAGGCTTAAGGATATCAATTGAGTTCAAATAATGTTAAGTGTAAAAAATTAACAAATGCAATACTTTTACATTAAAATCTTTACTATTATTTTAACACTTAAAATTTATATATTTAAAAACTTTTTTAATAAAAACTTCAATTTTAAAGCTAAACTGCTTAAAAATACTTTTTCAAATTTTTATTTGGATGTTTTAATCAACTGATCTACACTTAGGTCTGCGCGGTCTTTTTTAACCGATCTTACTTTAACGCGGTCTCTTTTTACGAGGCTTATTACTTTAATGCGGTCGTTTTATACTTTTACGCGGTTTTCTTTCACATGGTACGCATCGTGTACCACATAAAAATAGACCTAATGGTATTTAGAAAAAGTTATATCAAGTTTTAAATTTTAAAAATTAGAATTTATATCTGTGAATTTTTAGCTAAAAATTAAAAAGAAGTTGTATTAAGCTATTTAAGAATATTCCTTATCCTTTTTTATATTTAAGGGTATTTCCTGGAAAAACAAAACGTACATAAATTTTTTTTAGGAATTTTTCTCTTTCAGTCAGGCTGTAATGTATTCTTTAAAGAACTTTTTAAACAGAATTTCAACCTTTGACGATTCTAGTTTCTCTTCTTTTCCTTTTTAACTAACCTTGAAATAACTTGAAAGGATCATTATTGTAGTGAAATTATTCCTTTTTTCTCTTTTTTAGAAGATTTAAAGGTAACTAAAATTGTCACCGGAGAACTAGAAGTGCGATTAAAACTCTTATTTAGCCGTTTTTTGTATGTAACGGTGTACCTATCCTAAAAGTTTTGTTGTTGTTTTACCTTAAGGATCTGTAGAGTTTATTTTTTTGTTTTTACATATTTTTTTGCTAGATAATAACTACTACTTTTGGAGTTAAGCCCTGCTTTAATTTTTTAATGTCCACCACCTTCTATAAACTCGGTATTTTTGTATTTCTGCTAATGGTCTTCTTATCTGTCACGGCTTTCCTTTTCTCTGTGTACTTCTTATGCTCATGAACTATGGTAATTTTTGTAAGAGATTTTTTTCCTTAAATTATAAGAAAAAAACTGCAGTTTTCAGAAAATAACAAGAAAAGAAAAAACAAAACAAAATTTGTGTTGTTCAAACAAAGTTCATTTTTCTAGTTAAAAAGAAAAACTAAAC
This sequence comes from Acrocera orbiculus, assembly GCA_947359355.1. Taxonomy (NCBI): domain Eukaryota; kingdom Metazoa; phylum Arthropoda; class Insecta; order Diptera; family Acroceridae; genus Acrocera; species Acrocera orbiculus. Next base: position 10,110,476 of record OX375758.1, read on the forward strand.
TTTTATTAAAGCAAAATATCATAAAACAATTCAAACTTTAAAAATAACGAAAGAAAAAGAGTTAAACATTTTTTTTAATTTAAAAATTGACGAGTTTGTTGTATAAAATAACGAATTTCGTATGCAAAGAGACAAATCAAATTACAAATTCAAATATGTAAAGCCGGTTGCTACATATTAAGATGGGTTTTTCACGTCAGTGGTGTAATATCTGAATAAAATTGAATTTTTGCGTAGATATTATTTAAAAGGTGGACAAGAATGACTCACTTCGTATACATCAGTTGTGTAAATTTATTTTTATTTTTGTTTCCACTGAATTTAATTTACCCTCAAGTTTTTTAAATTGAATACAAATTTTTTATTACACTTAAATTACCAGCCTATATTTTTTAATTTTAATAAAAATATTTAATAAAATGAAATATTTTATATTTTCATAATTAACAACTCGAATAACACAAAATTTGTTTATTAATTCCATTTCCAAATACTAAACGATTAATCTTAGACCTAATTTTAGTCCTAACCTAATCTCTTTTAAGCCTAAAATTATTTTAACATTAACTTTTTTCCACATAAAGTGCTAGAGTTAATACCATTAATTTTTCTTTTGATATAAATTGAAAGAGGTATAATAATTTTACAGTAACTCGTTTTTTGTTTTTAGAGCTCTAATATTTCTGGTTTTGATAAAATTACTTACTTCTGTTGTTACACACCTTCGACATTTTATATGGTAAAATCATCGATTAAGATTTTATTTAATATACGCCTCTAAGCTGAGTTCAAATATGTATATGGCCAAGACATCCTCTTAAAATTTGCAAATTGTAAGCTCATCTTAGAACTCTGGGTCAGTCTTTAGTATTGTGGTGCTTTGAATTAAACATTTTATGTTCTATATTCCAATATTGGCAAATCAAATAATTTCTATATCTACACAATGTAATGTAATAGTAGAAAATAGAAATTTAAACCTCAGAAGAATTGAGAAAATAGAAATTTGCTTTTTCTTCTTTCTTTCTTGTTCATTTAAGAAGGTAAATACACTCAGGAGGCTAAACAAAAACCTCTTTTTGTTAGTTTTTTTAAAATGGGTTTTTACGAGTTAATTTATTTTTCGCCATTTAAAGTATGTATATTTACATGTAAAATTTTATTAATAAAATATTCAATAACCGTCTAGTCATAGCCACTTTGCAGGACACAAAAAAGAAGAAGTAACTTGACGGTGTACATTGTCACTCCTAATTAGTTCATCCGAAACAAAAAATATAATGAGGGTAGTTAAAAAACAATAGTCTTGTGTATTTGAACGAAGAATCAAGTCAACATTTTTTACTTTGGGACAAATTGTTTAAGCAAAAAAATATTTTTGAATAAAAAAATTGCTCATTTTTCATGCACATAAAAATATAAAACATGTTCGCTCAAGTACATCACATTTATGCTGTTAATAACTGGTTAAAATTTTGTCATGATCAGTTAAGCTGTTCCTGAGCTATAATGTTTACTGATTTTTAAAACCTCGTTTTGAAAAAAAAAACGTGTTTAAAGTATTCGGAAAAATATAGTCCTTTGGCTCCCCTTCGATTTAAGTCATCTTTGGACATTATGACAATATTTTTTAAAAATTGCACTTTCAGAAAATGAAATAATAAAAAATCAATTTTTTGAAATTTCTAAGTGTTTATACTCCTTTAATCAGACTAAGAAATTCTGTGGCATGTCCGGGTAGACCTAACTTAACTAACTTACAATAAAAAATTTGAAAAAAGAAAAAAAACAACAAAGCTGTATTATTGTGTGACCTTTTAAAATCATCAATTATTTAAAATTAACATAACAAAATTTTAATTAATAAATTTATAATTAAATTAAATATTTTTATTGTAATTCCAAAAACAGTTTCTTAAGTTATAAATTTCAATAGAATACTATCAATTTATTAATTAATGCGAATTTTTGTTTTTTTTTTGCATTTTTACCACATAATTTCTTTTATTTGAATTTATTTTGTTTTTATAAAAATAAACTTATTCTTGATTAATTAATTTAATCATTTAAACCTCTTATAGTAAACGAATATAATAGTAAAAAAGGTAAATTTTTGGCATAGTTACACCAAAATAGATTAATTTTAATTGTGTTTTTGTTTTTTTTTTTGTGGGTGTTTTCCAGATGACCTTGCCTAATATTTAGATATTATTTAACTAAAATTTTCTAATTAATACTTGTAAGCAAATATCATGTTAATAAATTAACAAAAACAAACAAAATATCAGGTGGAGAATTTATAGTAAATTACATAGAAAACGTTTTAAAATTGTGATTTCTTTACACTCAAAATATTCCAAGGTAGACGACGATCTTTCAAGGTTTTATTTTTATAAAATTTTGAATTTTTATTCTAAAAACATTGAATTGATGTAAAGTCAATCATATAACATGATTTTGTATTGATAACCTTTGCAGTGGGTTATTCTAACCAAAAATTTAAGCGGAGGAAATACATTTATACAAAAATATAAAAAAGGAAAAATCTTTAAAATTATAAAAAAGCTTAAAATTCAATTTTATATCGACTGCTTAATCAAACATCCAGCTTTTTGGCATTTTTTTCGACTCTAAAAAAAATTATTTCTTTACTTCATATTTTGAAACTTTTAGGATATATTTCTAATAGAGAAAAATCTCTCAAAAATTTCAGCCTTATTGGTCAATAACTTTTGGTGCGACAGCACGAGCAGATTTTGAAAAATACAGTTTCAAAATAATTGCTTGAAAAGTTTCAGTATGCCATTACTATAAGATTGAGTGACATACCAATCAATCGGTGATTCTAGGTCCATACAATAAATTTATCTTAGACCATGAAAATGATGAATCATATTTGAATCCTTCAAAGATTTTTTGTCAATTGTTAAGTCTGAAATTCAGTAGTAGGGAAATCTAGTAGGATGCCTTATAGAAAATTAGGCTTTAGGCCTTAGGCCTTAGATTAGATATAACCTTTCCAATTAGCTATAAGTAATTACTTTTCTGAATATATAGGCTTCAAACAGCCCCATAATTTTATATTGCCTCCGGCATCTTTAAATGTTTTTCGTGTATATTTTGAACAGAATTGTTGATTAGCCGGCCTACTGACATATTGCCTACTAACATATTGCCTACTAACATGTTCTTTGCAAACGCAAGTCTTTTCTTGATGTTTTGATCACTGAGGTATAGTACGAGCCGTGCTGATCTTCAATTTAGATTATTCTCACATAATCTTCTCCAAATAGTACTCAAGCTTATATTCAGTTGTAAAGTTTGCTTTACTTGTATTGAGGCGTTAAAAGGGTCTTGTTTTACAAGCCGAATGATAGAGCGATCAGTTTGGACATTTCTTCTCTGTTTGCCATCGCATTTTTTTCCGATTTTTTCTTCAAAATTGCATTACCAACCATGTTTAATGAACATCCAACCTTTGCAGTGATTTTCCTGGATGATTTTCCTTGCTTTCGAAGATTTTTAATCATCTGCCTTTCTTCTGGCGAACAATCTGGACCATGACCCATTTCGCTAAGCAAAATTTTTTATTTTAATTTAAATCATCTACCTTTTATAATAAAATTGTCCTTACCTTTTTATAAATTAATTAATTGATGATTTTTGTTGTTTATTCAATAAAAACTTCACCATCCCTAATTATTTGACTTTTGAATTACAGTTGTCATTTTAAAAAACCTTTTAAAAACTCACTCTGAAATAGTTTCTCCTGAAATTGAAGTACTAACTTTTATAAATTACATTGCACTTCAAAATTTAATTTCATTTAGATTCATAAACAAAGTGTCCTTTATTCTTTCACTGTCACTGTATATGAATTTAAATCCATGCATCTACTTATGGCTTTTCTCAATTGACGCTTATACAGTGTATTAGACCTCCGTAGAAAGAGAAAAGCTTCGCCTTTGTTTAATACATTGTATTTTAATTAATTAATTAACAAATAAAAATGAAAAAGGAAACAAATAATTATTTAGATAATAAATAAATACAATATTTAATAACACAACAAATTTTTGGTTTTATTTTGTTGAACAACCTGTAAATTCACAATAAAAGCCCAAATTTCCCCTTACAAAGCCCTTCAAGGGCTGCACTTTCTCTGTAATACAATGTATAAGCAAGAATGGAGAAAGGCTATTAGTATTTTTGATAATATTAAAATAAGACACAAAATTAAGCAAAGATGAAGTACTTCCGAGTTCAATGTCAAGAACAAAATAAATATACTATTCCCATATATGTACTTCAATTCCTTAAATGGAATGTATCATTAATTTTATATTTAAATTCATAAAAGTTATCAATTATGATAAGAAATAAAACGTTATTTAAGCTTACGTGATGAACACTCTTACATAGCAAATAGACTGAACAAGAATCAAATATAACGGAAATATAAATATACAATATATATATATATGTACATATATACCTTTGTCAGTATAAATATCCCGTTATTTGAAAAAATTTATCAGGAAATCACATACATACTACTTGCTAAGCAAAAATCGTCAATTTCTAAAGACAATAGTTTTATTTTTTCTAGAAGGGGAATTCTTGGATCCCCTATGCAAATGTTTTAAAAATATATTTTCAAATAAAATTTCATATGCTTCATATACAATTTATCAAATATATTAAACCCCTAGCCTTCTTGGCATACAAAAAATAAAAAAATACAAACAAAACTCAATATGAAAAAACAACACTAACATAAGAAACTGTTATATCTCCTACTCTATTTAAGACTATAAAAACGATCATTAAATCGATCGTCAGCCGGCACTAAACTGCTGGTGGTCTTTAAAAATTTTACTTTCTATCCCAAGTCAAATACACTGTCAACTCTTGAATGAATTTTTATATATTTCCCTTTTATTAAGTTGCATTTTCCAAAAAAAAAATTTATTTTTTTCTTTTTCAAACAAAACTTTCATTATTCTTTGCATATTTTCTTTTTATTTAAATAGCAATTTTTTAAGGTCATCAGAGATCAAAAATTTTTTCGTTAAATTTTTCGTTTAGAATTAAAAAATATTTCTATAGGATAAATAAATACAAAGGGGCAATTATATAATATGGAATGCATTTGATTACGTCACTGTTAAAAACTAAAAAATTAAAAATAAAAACTTATAGTGATATATTCTGTCAATTTTTGGTTTTTTTTGGTTCTTTTAATTTCTGAAATTATCTTTCATCATGCAGCTATAAATCCATTTTAGTCTGATAAAACACATTTAAAAAATAAAAAAAGAAATTGAATATCGATCATCGTTTCTAACAAGATTGATAATTGAGGAAAACGATTAGAAAAGTGATGAAAAACTTAAAATAAAGAAAAAGGAATTGTAACAAAATGTTATCATAAGATGGTTCTGGCGCAGTATTTTAATTGCCAGCTTACGACTGATTTAATACTTGTTATTATGCATCAGTTGTGATGATGATGCTAGATTCAATTGTGATTTAAGACATAATTAATTAATTAGTTTGTTATGATATTCCTGCCATTAATAAGTATATATTTAATATCCGTTTCGAAGATGCCTGATTTAATAATTGAAAATTGGGTTAAAGGGGTATTCTTGGAGGTATTCACATGAATTTTAGGTGCAATAAAAAAAAAAAACAAACAGTATTTTTAACATTTTATTTATTTTACAAGATATTTATTAATGCTTAACCAGTTAAACTCGTTCACCGTGTATACATTTCAAACCAAATCTCTATTAGGGTACGTTCGACGTTTTACTCGTCTTCATTACCATTGACTTTGAAAACTATTATTTTGTTGTTATTAGAGAAATCTTAGGTTTATAATAACAATAAATTTTGCAGAAATAAATTGTTAAGTTTCTCTTAAATAAAGATGTAGTTCTTCGTTTTCATAAAATTTGTACCTAATAATAAATTTTGCCCTGGTTTGTCGGATATACACACATCGCTTGATTTTGATTCCGAACACTGTGAGGAGTTCTTTTTTTTTAAATTAAATTCATCGCTAAACTGGTTAAAGAGTACATAAAAGAAAGTAAAAAATTAAAAATTTAAAAAGTTACAGGACAAAAGAAAATTGGGGGTCTCAAACCTTGCGTGCGAACCTTTAATTTTAGTAACCCTCTTAGTAATCTGAAGTACCAAAAAAGGAAGAATTATTAATCTAGAGTAATACTGATTACAAAAAAATCATCAGATTTTATGTTTAATTAAATTAAGTACAAATAAGTCGCAATTTTTATTTGATTATTGATTTTATTGATAAAAATTGATTCCAATAAAGAATTCATTTAACAACAACAACAACAACAAACTGCTTGTATTACACATCTCTATCTATAGTTGCTACAAATTTCAATATCATATTTCAAATAATATTTTTTTAGGACTGAAAGATACTTGAAGTAAATATTAGAAAAAAAAACACGCAACATTCAGATGATTTTAGTTCCAAATTCTGTTAGTTTAAAAAAAACCAAAATATATTTAAAACAAAATAAACACAAAAAAAAATACCAGAAATAAATATTCTCTAAATATACATCAAAAAGAAGAAGTTTTTTTTGTGTGTGTTTAATACAACCTCGACCACATCTTTGAACTACAAAAGGAAGGCGCCAGGTATTTTTATTTTTTTTAATTCTTTTCATATTATCCTTTAATAAAAATGCCTACCATTCGTTTTAGTTCAACCCTTAAACTATATATTAACAAAAAAATTATTTTAACAGATAAGATATTTTCAAGGATTAAATATATTATTTATTTGTGTATCCTTTTTGATGATTCTCTCAAAGCCAAAACTATTAAAATTCTTAGCCTCTTGTGTTTATATACATTTATACTTCACTAAAAAATTTAACACACATAAAAAAGAACAACAAATATATAAAAAAAGTAAAAAACAAAATTAAACAGAAAAAGAAAAAAAAAAAATATATATATATATACCCTTCCTTTTGATATGAAATTAGAAAATCTTAAACTCAGGACCATGATTGATCCTTTTTAGCAAAAAGGTGAGCAATGGCGACAACCAGCAAAATATAAGGCAGGCGTCTTTAGGAATACATCTGCTGTTCATATAGTATAGCTCTTTTTGGTCCTAGGCATTTGCATTTTAGCAGACAGGGATACAATAGAAATATACTTAGTTAAAAATTCTTCATTTTTTTTTTCTTTCTTTTGTTTCTTTTTTTTCTATGTCCTGTTGTTCCTTTTATTCATGTTGTTGAATTTTCTTGAACTTGAAATGGGACCTTGAACTTCCTTCAGTTATAGATCGTGTTCTTCATCCCCTTAAACACCTTAGAAATAAATGCAAAAAAAAAAGGACACACACACACGGAATATTCTTTCATATGATTTTTTCTTATTTTTATTTTCCTCTTTTAGTATTAAATTTCGATCTTTTGTTAAAGTGGTCGGATTTACTAGGTAATATTTGATCAGAAGCTTGATTTATTGCTGGCTGATTAGGAAGAGGATGTGTGAGCGCTTTCTAATTTGTTCCTGTTATTATTTGCTATATCAAATATGACACATGGTTTTTAATAAGTTTAGATTTTATTTTTAGGGGTAAAGAAAGTTAGTTATAACCAATGCAATTTATAGGGAATAGAAAAGAAGTGCTATTTTTGGTACAATAGGCTTGTTCCCATGAAAATTATTACTTTCTTTGATTTTTATATTGATTTTAGTTATTCTTTTAGGGTTTTACAATGATAATTATTAAGATAAATTATCCTGCTGAAATAATGCTAGGTAATCCTTTGGTATTAAATTAGCCATTCTTATGATTTAGCTTTGTTTATGGATTATAAATAAAAATTTTGTTGTTTTTGTTGTGTAGAAAAGAACAAAATGAATTCAATTTGAAATGGCAGTGACTATGCAGAAAGGTTATACAAGGATTTATGTGAGAAAAATTAGTTCAATCGGATTAATAAATATAAACTATAAGAAAATTGTTTAACCTCATCTATCAAACACTGTTAATATTTTTAAGGGCATATTTTTAGGATTGCAGAAATCGTAATTTATCACAATTATACTTTATTATCCTTTTAGTCAAATTTTATGCAAACAAATTTATGAGAAATTGGCAAACAAGCTCTAATTAACCAACAAATCATTTAGTTGAGACCAGTGCTCTTATTTGAGTAGATTCTTCTAACTGCTCAAAACTAGTTTGCTACTTTACTAAGCCCTTTTATATTCTTGGCTGTCCAAAAATATGTAAATATGAGGCTTCCTGAAACCTGTTTTTGTACTTTAGAACACAGTAATCCCAATAGTGACAGTTTCAGCTTGAAAAACTATACTTAAAACCGCAAAAACTTCTATAGCCCTGACCATTGATCTCTGCTCCTACTCCATAGTCCGTTTTCGATCCATCTGTGTACTAAATAGATGTAAGGCGTGGGATATTGGTTAATTTCTTCTTGATGATGCCTCTTGACTCAACTCGAACCAAATACTTTCTGTTCATAAGTCCATGTGGTCTATCATTTCAATAGGTATATTTACACATTTTTTGTGAGTATGTTTGCAAATCACGGCTTTATGGACCAATGACCTGCGACGTTATCATAATTGCTGTCTTGCAATTATTCTTTCCATTGCAGCCATACATGCAGATCTTATTGCAACCGCACAAATAGAAATATTTTTAAACTTTAGATAGTTGCCATTGTTTACTCTTCTCCTCCTTTTCAGCTACCATACTATCAGCTCATATGAATATGGGTCTTATAGGTAAAGAACCATTTGAGGCTTTAGACTCCAGCTTCTGTTACTCATAGTATTATGGAGATAGCAAAACTAGGTTTTAAACACTTGGAAACTTCTTTAAAATTCATCTACTTTAAAGCCAAGCCTAAACAAATCATGTCAGTATCGTTGTTAAGTTGACTTGTTAGAGTTTTATTTTTCAAGCTATGTTTATTTTGTGGTAAATTTCTGAAATTTGGTTATGTTGAAAAATTTTCAAAATTCTTTATGCCTTGTCATCAACTAAGTTCATTGATCCTTTCTAAATTCTAAATGAACAAAATGTTCTTTTTAAAAGCCATCATCTGATTTTTCTTGGTTTTCAAAGTTTTAATATTTTTTAGATCTATATAAAAAATTGTCTTTCACGCTAATAAACTTCGCAGGATGCTATTCATTGTTAAATAAGATGAAAAATTATTTGAATTTCATTTAAAAACTAAACAAAAAAGATTATTACGTACACTTAAAAGTAAATCAAGATTTTTTTAATATAACAAAAAAAAAATTCTAATATGAACCAAATGGAATACGAAATTGACCACCAAAAAGGCTATCATTGTTTTTGATAATGAAATTTATTGTTAGAAGCCATACCCAATAAAATTTGGTGTTAGCTAACAATTTCTAACATCTATAATAATCATTTACTAACATAGAAAATTAAGAAATTCTCATCTATTGAAGCCAGTTATCTGACAAGTCATCAGTAATGACATATCTTGACCAATCAATCTATAATAAAACCCTTTCCCAATGAATTTTATGTATCTTTTTTCTTATATATATAAATATAAAACCGTTTTCATAGTGCCATACAGATTAGTTGACTATTTCTATTCAAATGAAATTTTAGGAATTTTGACCTAAATACTTCCAAAATTGAAGCCATTAAAACTGCTTTTAATGTTTTAAAAATTCTTTAATAAAATCATTAGAAACACACGCTTAAAGAAGTTTTGATTAGAAGTAAAACTAGTTAAGAAAAATATTTTTCAAAATTTTTGTGCAAATAAAATATTAAATATTATGTTTGTCCTTTGACATTTCTTATCAGGGTCTATTAATAATTTAGCCGCTTTTGAAAGTCTAAAAATTTGTGTTATTTTGAAATTACACTACAAAATTTTTATTTTATTATCATTGCCAGTCAAAGTTTTAATCAATTTCTTGAATTCTGTAAATTTTAGTAAATATAATTATAAAAAATTTACTTTGTTTATTGGTTTTAATTTTATAAAATTAAATTGACTAATATAAATTTTTGGTTTTGGTCAGTTAAATATTTCCGGGATTTAATTGTAGCAGATGTATAATTTCTATTTGAACCCCCGAAAAAATTGTGTTAAGGTTTAATGACTTTATGTTGATACAGTTGCTGTTTAACACACGTGATAACATAAGGGTAATTTTCCCTTTTCCTTTTCTAACTTTGTAGTAAATTGGCCAGATGGTTTCTAATTTATTTCATTTAAGTATTTGATAGATATTTTACATACACTTTATGATTATTTTGAACAGCTTTTTTCACCTACAATTTAATTGTGTGATATTTGAAAAAAAAAAGGTAAATTAATTAGAATATTTTTGAAAACTAAAACTTGACCGGATACACACTGCTGCAGCTTTAATAAAAAGTAAAGTCAAACGCAAGTTAATATTGTACTTAATTTTATAATGCTACCCATAAGCGATATTTTTGAAAATTTTACTGTCTTTATAGCCAAAAAAATCAAAAAAAGAACCTTTTCAAGATTGTGGTTTCTACGAAGTTGCTCTTTAATATTTCTATTTCAAACTGTGTGCCGTTTTAAAGCATTGAATGTTTTAAATTTCGCAATATTATACATAATTGGGCAGTAATTAACTTTGATTTGAATTAATTTCAAGTCGAAAAAGGCCTGGTATATAATTGATTGTGAATTGAATATAGCGATTTTTACTTAACTATGAGATATTTTTTTGAAGTTTCTTTAAAATATAATAAAAGGCAGTAATTAACTTTCCTTGACAAAATAAATGAATTTAAAACTTCTGTTGTTGTATAATTTCATTTAGCTCCACACGATTGTAAAGTAACAGAAAAATTCATACATATTCATACAAATTTGCATGCATACAAAGAAAAAATAAGTGACCCTTAACATGGGTCCTCTGAATTTAAAGGGTCATCTGTACGTATGACATATGTTAGGGTATTTTTAAAGCAAAAATTAAAGTAATAAAAATATACAATAAAACGAAATATTGGATAAGAAAAATAGTAAATTAATAAATTAATAAATAAATAATAAAAATAAAATAATTATAAAAGAGAAAAAAAAAGAAACATATCTATATATTGTTTCCAGTATTTAAATTGAATTAGTACACGTACTTGATAATTAGTATATTTACGTAAATCAAAGATCCAACAAAAATATAAACCAAAAAAATATTATAATAAAGAGTTAAGTCTAGACTTAAGCATGAAAACGGAATTAGACTAAAGGAATTACACTAACAATATTCATAATTGTACTAAGGAAACTCAGAATTGTAAACAGAAAGATTCCAGACTTATAAAGTGGGAAAGGTCAAATACCTGTACAAGCAAAGTAAATAATTTTTTGCAGCAGTTAAGGCATAAATAATAAGTCCAACGGTAATAACAAATTCCATTAACTTGTTCAAAAAATATTTTTTGGCAGAGACAGGCTTTTCTTTTAAAATATAAAAAGAGAAGCTTGGCCGAAAAAAAGTAGGTTGTTTGTGAAAATTTCCGCCGATTAGGTTGTGGGAAAAGAAAGGTTAAGACCGGCTGATCCTGGCCAAAACTGTAAATGATGAAGTTAAAGGAAATCCGATTTGAATTTTTATTACTTTATTATCAAACTTAGTTAAATCAAGTAAATTTAAAAAAAGACTTTTCTTAAAACAATTCTAAGTTTCCAAAAGACTTATTGTTGGTTAAATCAAACTTAGTAAATTGTCTTAAAATAATTAGTTGGATCAAGTAAATTTTTATACACGAAAAGACTTACTGTAATTTTTAAAATCGAATAAACTTGTATTAGCGAAAAGGAAAGACTTAGTTTAAAAATTAACCCTTTTCCACAAAAAGATTGGAGTTGTGATGTTGTCGGGCCAAACAATTAACCCTGACCCGAGGTAAGTCTGGCAAACCCATCCGTTTACCTCCTCCAGCAACGCATCCCATTTTAAATATAAAATCCCAACAACAGTAATTTTTGAAATGATCATCTCACTTACAATAGTAACATGTCAGCCGAACCCTCCGTACCGTTGAAACAAGCCCTGCAACAAGTACCCACCGCAGGACCCCGGCCCATTTAGAAATTGTATCACTTGGAAACGAAAGTAAACCTGCCATTCGTAAAAGTTGGCTTAATATATTAGATGATTAAATTTACAACAAATTTGATGAAAATATACCAAATTTCATAGTTTTGTAGGTCGAGGAGGTTCTAAAATTTCAACTATTCGTTTTTCTATCCTAAATAACATTCTTTAAAGATTCTATTTTTAAAAAATAGATCATTTGAAATTTATTTCCTAAAAAAATTTGATAATAATTTACAAAATTTCGGGAAACAGATTCATACCATAGCAAAAATTTACTCTCCAGGGAAGCTTTGGTAAAAGTTTAAATTACAACAAAGAAAGAAGCAAATTAATTTTGTACATTTGTAAAATTTTACTTTTTTTTGCGGTATCATAAAAAAGCAGATTAATACGTCAATTTATATGATAATGGGATATTTTTGCAAAACCCATAAAATACTCAATTTCTCTTCATGAACCTTAGTTCTCACTTTGCTTGTATCTTGTATTTAGCTTTTGACAAATATTATGTGGCATTAAAATCAAGCCGAATATTTTATTGCTTAGTTTTTTAATTTGAAATTACATGAATCCAATTTAGAGCAATGTCAGTAACATTTTCGTTTTTATTTACTGCAATTAAAGGACTTCTCTAACAAATTCAAATTCTAGTTAGGAATTATTTACTTTGATAAACTTGAAATGTGTTTAAGAAATGCACTTTTACCTTTTTTTATGTATTTAGGTTGGTTATGTTTAGTTTTAACCATAATTATTCCATTTTGTGGGAATGATTTGAGGCAACTTTAGTCAGTAGGGTTGTATTGAAAGATTTGTTATTGATTCGCTTTTGTATGATCAAATAGGATAAACAGAAGACTCAGGTTTTCACCCTTTTTTGAAATTTATTTGAATTTATTCTAAAAAAATTCTTATTTATTAAAAATTTTTTTATAAGAATTAATTTATATATCGTAAATAATAACCTTATAGCTTAAATGTAAAATTTTATACACATTTGTACAATGACAAAAAATTATCTTAGATTTATACAACACTAACAACAAAAAACTAATTTTTATTAATCTAAAACGATTATTTCTGTAAAATTTAAAAAAAAACTAACATAATTACTTTTATGTATGTATATCTCCTATTACCAACAATAGATTCTTATTTATTTATAAACGATAAAATTCCTTGGAAGAGATCAGAACAGCTAAAATTTCATGGAATTTCAATCATTTGTAATTTTGTTTAAGTTTTTAAGCTGGAGCTGTTTTTACTATTTCATAAATGAGGCTTAAAAATAAGTTAAAAGTTGTTTTTCCTTTTGAAAAAAAGTTCGTTTAACACATTGAAGACGGTGTGTACCACCGGTGGTAAATATCAGCTATAGTCTTATTAGATGAAAAAAACTTAATGTAACTAAAAATAACTTTTTTATTAAAATCAACTTTTAATTTCTTCTTAATCAACATTTTGTGCAAGGTGCTGCCAGGTAAAGCAAAGTATGATTTTCACTAACGCCGGATAAAACGAAATAGAAAAAAACGCGACGTCCTCAACGTGTTAAGTTCAAGCAATTGCTTGAAAGTTGCAACAACAATAACTTGGCTAAGTGTAAAAATCTTGATAGACAGAATTTTGAATTAATGAAAACAAAAAATATCAATTAAATAAAAATAAAATAAAAGAAACACCTCCAAAAAATATTTTGATAGAATGTTTAAGAATTATTTTTTAAAATAACTTAAAGTAACTTCATGAACTTTCTTTTTAAAAATTACTTAAACAACAACTTAAATATTGAATTCATATTTCAATGTATACAAAAATATTTTTACTGTAATTCAAGACGATTTTTAGACTTGAGTCCTGCATATAAATGTATCATTTACAAATATTGTGGCAAACCCTCCTTTAATGAATATTGGATATTAATTCCCATTGACTTCTCGTAGTCGATAACATATTAAAATCAAAACCAAACGACACACAAAAAAAAGAAGAAAAAGAGAAATAAAATAAAATAAAAATCAAACAAGGGTAATCCCCCTAAAATATAAAAACAAGGGAGTGGTAGTTATAAAACATAGTCCGATGACTAATATTCTTAAAAGATCATCCACAACCCTTGTAGTCATTGTCTCAAAATTAAGTAAATTCATTTATTACTTTTTTTGTACTAAATTGAAAAATATATAAATGAAATAAAATAATGCTAAATTTATAATTCCTATGCAAGGAAGAATTTTGGCATTTATCAGCCACTTAAATATTTCCATATAATGTAAAGAAAATTAAAAAATATTAAGGCACTTGCTCCAATTAAATTTTTTAATTCAAAATTATTACCACCCTCATATTTGATCAAAAATATTCAATTTATTAGCTGGCCATATTAGTTGATTATTAGTTGAAATGGCGGCGAGTATCGATAGAAAAAAAGCAATTGCCACATGGAAATATTTTTTTGTACTTAGTTCTTACAAATACAAAAATAAAAATTTAATTGAAACATTAATTTTTGAATTTTTCTTTTAATTTTTAATCTGTTTTTGGTTTTTATATAAATTTATAAAAATTTATGACTTAATTCGATAAAAAGTTAGCTCACATGTCAATTTTTATGAGATTTTAGTTTGCGGCTTTCTCAATGCATCTGGCAATTTGCCTAAAAAGAGGCCTGGAGAAAATTTTAAAATAAATCCATTCCACAGATTTATAAATTCTTAATATAATCCACCTTAGACGGTGGTCACAGTTAACAACTATATTCTCCAAGATGGGAGGAGGGAGAGACTGGAGAATCTAAATATTAAAATATCCACACGCATATATTTTTATTATCTATTTTCGGTGTTGTTCCTATAAGCATGAGTACCGAATTAAATTGTGGGTTTTCTCTTTAAAACTTGTGAATTAATAGAAATTTAAAACAAAAATTAAAGTCTTCTCCAACTTATCTTTATATGTGAAGATGCATACACAATGAACTCACACATATAAATCTCTAGCTATATAATTCGAGGTCAATTGATTGATTATCTCAGTTGTGGGCTCAGAGAATCAATGTTTAACTAAGTCAAAGACAAAAATATAGTTAAAAATTTTAATTCTTTCTTTTTTAAAACAAAAAATAAAAAAGTAATTTTTTGTATCTTTATAAATTTTTAATTGTATTTTGATCAAAAATTATTTGAAGTGATGATTCCAATTTGAAAAAATTCAAGTTCAAAGTATTAAGAAATTGCCTTTGACTATGATAAAAATTAATTTAATGACTGTAACCAAAAATAAAAAAAAAAAACAACGACAGAAAAGTATATAAACCATCTATGGTTGATGTATCTCATAGAAAATAAAAAAAACAGCTAAATCTAATCTTTTCAATATGATGGACACACTTAAGATTTTATCTCCTTCTCTTGTTGAGTTGGGCTTGTTTTGAAAAGTTTTATTAATTAAATATCCCTGACCATATCTAATACAAAGATTTATATGGCTTAAATCTTAAGTCAAGATCATCTGGAGAATAACTTTTTGACAAAGTTTTTGGAAAATAAAATAAAAATAATTTCAATAACATTAGACTAACAATAAGACAAGGTGTCAGTAGTGTAGATAGGAATGGCATGAGGGTGGCTAGTAATCATTCAGTATTATCAAACAAAACAGAAGTATCAAACAAAAAAACAAGTGAGCCGCCTAATACCCATTATATCTATTGAGCTTTGTACTGCGTATTAACCTCCCGTGTAAAAAAACTCTTTCTCCAATGGCAATATTCTGTATTAGGGAAATTTTATGGAAATTTTAAAAAAAAAATGTCATAAAAGTAAACATTGAATCATCTAAGTGCACTAAAATATTTTAAAAGTGTTTGAGTTAATTAATTAAATAACAACAACGCAAAAAAACAAAAAATAATTTAGATAATAAATAAATAACATATTTGACGACACAACAAATAAGGGAATTTATAATGTTAATTTGTTGGACAACCTGTAAATTCACAAGAAATACCAAAATTTCCGTTCCACAGCTTTCCAGAGTCCAGAGCCGCCAGACCTCTCTTATTTTGGAAGTAACGAAATTTAAGGAATAGGTAGTAGCTACCGCTATTTTGTTCATACTTTAAAGGTGGCTATAGACTACAACTAAAAGTGGACAACTTTTGCTTCCTTCTCCATATGAAAACCTGTTTTCTGGGACTTTTCGGGTAGATATTAAACATGTTTGATATTTTTCTGATTTTTACATGCCCTCCACTAATACACTCAAAGAAAAAATTCATTTTTCAATTTTTCTTCGAGTTGTGCACATCGGTCTCTACCATATGATATATCAAAAAGTGGGATTGCACTATGTGTGGGCTTGTACTGCAAAGTTTTTTTTCCAGGTTTAAGCTCTAAGTGTTAAGATTTTGTAGGTTAAAGTCTTGAAATCATTGAAAATAGTTTAAAATAATTCTTAAATTCCTTCAATTTTTGATAAGTTTTTTAATTTGATTTTTGGCTATTAAAAATTAAGTTTTTATCTATCACAGCACATACGATTGAATTTTTTCCTGTTTTGTTACGTCTAGAACCAAGATTTATTTTTTCTATGAATTATTATTTTTCTTTGTATGATTTTCCTTTGCACGAATTTTTCTAGAACGTGTCTAATTTATCTATCGTACAAAAACAGAATTAAGTGTATTACTAAATATATCCAAAAGCAACAAACTCTTTTTTTCATTTATGAACAATAAAATTTTATTTGATTCTTTGATCTTGATCCAGGAAAACAGAAAAATTCTTATTTTATTCACAATTTCAAATATTTAAGTTTTAAATTGAATTATTTGTTTTTTTTTTTTACATTACAAACATAAAAAATAAAATAAATTGGAAATTTATCACTTCAGTTGCCAGATTTATTTCATTATTCAGCTATAATATGAGTCACTTAAGCTATAAGTACCATAACTTAGCCATAGTTCCAATTAAATAATAAACTAACATATTTTTTTTTCAAATATACTTTCTAATTTTTCATTAAAAAAAGAAACATAAGTAATTAGAATAGTTTTAAATTAAAGAAAATTTTCTTTAAACCACATGCTTCGTAAATTTTTGCTTTCACTTTGAAATTCTAATGAACTTTAATTATTTTATTTGATAGTAGAAATTTTTTTAATTAAATATCAAAAAATTTAATAAAAAAATGATTTAATTCGAAAAAAATTATAAGAATTAACCTAAATAAATGCAAAGAAAGTGATTATAATTGTTTTTGTTTTTTTTTTCATCAAATTTTTAACAAAGTGTCGTAAAAATAAAACTGGGAATAATTTTTAGAGGTTAATGGGATCTTAACAATAGAGAATAAAATTTTTCCATTATTTAATTGTTTAGGAATATTAAAAATATGAATTAATTTTCTCATATTTAACTTTTACTTTTTAAACTATTTTCACTTTTATTGAAATTTGCAAATTCGAAAAAACTACAGCGAAATTCTTAAATTATCATAAAATGCAAATCAGAGTTTTGTTTTAAAATTGCATTGCAAGAAATATTTTTCATTTAACACGTTGAGAATGGCGTGTATCACCGTGGGCTCACATCGGCTTTAGCTTTGTTAGATGAAAAAAACTTTATGTGGTTAAAGGAAACATTTTATTGAGAATTAGAGAGTTTATTTTTACAGGGAGGTTTAAGTATTTAAATTGTTATGAAGTTTTGCTAAACAACAATTTGTGCAAGGTACCGTGCCGCCAGATAAAGCAAAGTACAATTTTT
Organism: Acrocera orbiculus; assembly: GCA_947359355.1. Lineage (NCBI taxonomy): Eukaryota > Metazoa > Arthropoda > Insecta > Diptera > Acroceridae > Acrocera > Acrocera orbiculus. The sequence continues at coordinate 10,128,427 of OX375758.1, forward strand.
ACTACCGTCCGACGAAGAACGAAATAGAAAAAACTGTACCGTCCTCAACGTGCTAAGTAAAATCCTTAATTTATTATTTCTTTTTAATTTCAATTGAAAATTTAAGTTTTTCAATAACTTTAGTGATTTTTAGTTTTTATTATCATCTTATCTTAGAATTTCTCAATTTTCAGTAGCGAGATTTTGTTCAGTGTGTCTGTGGCAACACCCACCTTTTATTTCTACCGCAATAGCCGCGCATAGCGAACTCGCTACGCCGCCAGATACAATACACCTGGTAAATCGTGCCTATGTTTGATTTTTAGGGGTATGGACCCCTGAAAAAAAACGTATGGTCACGTAACAGTATAATTATATGGGACTTTATTTTAAATTTTTAAGAAATCATCTTTGAAGGTCTTACTTCGGTTTTTTTTAGATATACTAAGCAAAACCTTAATTAATTTAGGAGAAAAAACGAAAATATTATTCAAGTACCTATAAAACTTGATTGTGTGTAAAATAAAACAATTAAATTACAAAATAATTTGAGCATTTTACTTAAAAATTTGAATAAATTTATTTATCAAAAAATTTTTAATTTAAGCGAAGGAGGCCTATATGGTTGTGTGATTAGGAAAAACGTATTTTGGTGAAAATAGTTTTTGAATATTAGTTTTATAATTTTTCTGCATATCATTGACGTAGGTAAGGGTATGGGATCATAGGGATCAATTCACTATTGTACCCTATTGTCTACAGAAAAAATGTAAAAAGGCTACCATGATTATCGTCCCAACATTTTTTGCAAATGAGTGTATTAAGCCTTATGTAAAGGTCTCCAATTTAAATCTTGCTTTAAGTTTGTAAGCAGCTATTATTACTTAGGCCATTACTCAGATTGCCGACTGAAAGCAACGCTAGTGAGAATGTGTAATTACTGTGGAAAATCTGTTTTATATGAAAATCAAAGCAATTAACTCGTAATGTACGAATAGAAAGCGAGGTAAGCAGCTGGTAAGAGAGGACCATAAAATTCATGGTTTTTTTTAATATAAGAAGGCTCAGCACAATCAATTTGATACTGTCATTATAACATTGTTGACTACAATATCATCATCCTTTTCTGTAAGTTTTAACACATTAACGCCCGGGAAGGTGGTTTCTTGTTTTCATTAGAGATTTGTTAATATAGTAATCAGGAACGAAAAATCTCGTTTTGATGATATGCATGATTTAATAACAACTATAATGAACAATTCATTGATTCTCTTTGGGATAATGTATTTTGTGCTGCTATTAAATATTATCCATTGTGCTTTTAAGTAAATTTTCAATTTGGTTTTTATTTCAGAGGGTTCGATAAATACATTAAAGTGTTTCATAATAATTATCAATTTTGTTAAAGTTAGTATACCTTCGTTATGGATGTGTCTTTTTTTTTATTGATGTTTTGTATACTACAATCTTAACTTATAATTAATTTATTAGCATTGTTGACATATATAATACTTATTATCTAATTATATTTTTCACTAGTACGGGAGGATGATCCAATGATTAATTTCCTGAAGTTGAAGTTTATGCTAATGGGTTAGCTCATACGGTTTGATTCTTTTGAGTCTTTTCTTGTTTATTTGGTTATGTCCAGTAGCTGATTCATTTCTGTGTTTGTGTAATGTAGCGGACTTTTCTCATGCTTAATTGCATGTTCACGTACTATCTCCTCTACTAGTTTGACTTTCAAATCCTCATGTAGCTCTTTGTTTGTTACATACCAGTATGCATTTGTTATAATGCGTAGGAGTCTGTTTAGACATTTTTGAATCATTTCCAGTTTTGTTTTACGGGTACAACCCCATACCTGAATACCATAAGTCCATGTAGGTTTGATTATTGACGTATATATTAGTTTTTTACTTCTTAGGTCCAATTAGGAGAACTTCCCAATTAGCCAGTAGAATTTATTTGTTAGCAGCTTTATTTGTATGGCTTTTTGTCTTACATGGTGTTTCCAATTTAATTTCTCGTCCAAATGGAGACCTAAGTATTTCACAGTTTCAGCCTGTGGAATTTGATCACCATTTAGTAATGTATGCAGATTTCTATTTAATTTTCTTAGAGTGTTTGTTACATATACAGATTTGGATCTATTTATTTTTATTTTCCAGTTATTTGTTCAGTTATTGATACTATCCAAGGTTGATTGTAGTTTTTCTACTGCTTTTTCTTGTGATGTATTCTTCGTTAATACCACAGTTTCGTCAGCGAATGTACTAATGAGTGTTCCATCTTTTATGGGGATGTCCGCAGTATATAGTAGATGTGGATGTGGAAAACATTTTGCAAAGAAATTTCATAAATATTTATCTCACGTAATGAGTAGTTGGAAAAGTGAGACCAGTGATTTGGATTGTGATATTGAAGAAATTTCAGATAGCGGCATATTTTCTTTTAGAAAAAGGTGTACTTATATTTCATCTTCTTTCATTAAAGCTCTGTTTTTTTTATCTACTGCCGTTTTTTTTTGCTATAATCTCTACTGGTTTCATTGCGACCTATTCCAGAAGATTTATTTAAAACGAGAAAAGTTAACATGACCATTTTTAATGTTAAGAATATGGCTCAGCATAAAAATACTGCCACAAATTATATAGCTGACCATCAAAAAGTTACATAAATTCAATTTATTCTAAATTCAAAGCCAGTATCCCTCTTTTGTTGCTTCTCTTCAACTAAAATTTCAAAATACTAATTTTGTGATTTAAACATATATGAAAAAAATAGTTACGCCTGAACAAATGCCAAGTAATTTTAATACATATAACAGCCACAACACTAAAAGTTCATCAGCAGTTTTCATTTTGGTTTTAATATATACCCACAAAAAACTACTTAACTATCTATTGTTAAGATTATTCTCCCCCTCTATAGTTCAACTATGATTTGTGCTCACATATAATGGATTAGAGCAATAGATTTTTTATTTTTATTAACATTTTAGCTACAAAAATCATCTGATTTTGTAAGATCTATAATAGACTGTTGTTAAAGATGCACAATATAAGCCAAGGAAACTTGTTGACCCATAATCACCTTGTAAAACGTTATATTGACACCAGATTCTGGTAATATTCTGGCCAAGAGATGTTTATCTCAACGTAGCTTAATATTTATAAGGTTCACTTTCTTTTTTCCAATTATTTAGTAAAAAATATACCAAATGAGTCATTTAGTTGCAGAAACAGGTCAATGGCCCAACGATAAGGCCAATGATCTTTAATTTTTTTTTGTATAAATGATACAGGAATAATTTTATTAGCTTATGTAGCTACTTAATTTCTAATCATATGCATCTCGTTTTCTTGTCGGTTTCCTCTCGTCTATGTCAGCTACAATTATACATACACACATACATATATATAAACATTTAGTTATTTTATTTGTAAATTTTCCGGGTATAATAACCATCCCTTAGACAAGTGGAACAAACAAATTAATCGATAACAAAAGGGACTTACTGGCGCCAATATTCGATTGAAGTTTTACTTTTGAAGGGGACCAAAAATGCGAGTTAGTAGGAAAAGAAGTCAATTTTTTATTTTTTTCAAAGAACAAATGTATATAAAAACATATATTTGGTCCAAAGAGACAACTACCTGAACTCTATACCTGTTGACATGTTGACCTTTGATGATTATTTCTCAAGATAGACACAACATATGAAATTTACATGACTCGTTTACATTTTTTTGGACATGCTATGTCGTCACTTAAGGAGTTTTTATTTTTTTTTGTATTCTATATTTTGGCTAGCTGTCTTTTTGAAAAATGATGTCAACAAAAAAATGTTGACTTTGTTTAATTTCTTAGTTTTCTGAGATTTATGTGTCATACATGAGTAACACTTTTAAAATTTCATCTCCATCCGTTAAATCAAATTTAAAAAGTTTTCAAATAAAATTGTTCGTAGAACTGATGTTTTCTGTTTTGGTGTTTTTTTTTTTGTTTTATGAATTTTTAGCATCTCTAGTTTTCGTTTTTATAAATTATATATTTAATGCCTTTATGGCATGTGTTATGAACTTTCTGTTTGAAAGATGTAATTTTGGTATTTTTATTTTCTTAATATTTGTGCAGTACTAAGTAAAAAACATAATTTTTATGTAAAAATAAATTAAATATTTAGATAAACATGAATTGCAGGTGTTGACATGTCAAAAGAAAAAATTTAAAAGGGAACAATCAAAGTAACAGAATAGCCAAAATCTTCAAAATTAAAAGGAAATCCAAAAAATCGATTAAAAAATGGAAATTACAAAAATCACAAATTAAAAAAATAAAAAACCTACAAGCTACAAGCCTGTGAGAGAATTTTTTTTTAATATCTCTCTTTCCCTTTCTATTATACAAAAATATTTTCTGCCAAGAATGAATATTATTTTTATATCTCTCTCTGTTTCTCTATCAGATTTTATTTGAAAATGAGTCATAGGCAGATGTTTCATGCGTAGATAATAAAGAATATAATTCACAATTAAAAATCACAAGAAAAAGGACATAGAACCTTAGTTACTTAAAAAACAATTATCAAAAATTAGAGAATTAACAAAGTTCAGAAAATTATCAAAGGCACCGACCGAATATACAAAAAACCCTGATTGTAAGATAAACCAAACTGACCAAAAGTTGTAATATATTAAATCATAAAAAAGGAGGACCACAGCATTTAATACAATCTTTAAGTTAAAAATTAAGTTTGGCATATATCCTTGCGTTTTTGCCTTTTCCTGCTATTCATAGACGCCTGTTGCTTAGATCTTGAACAATGAACTACTAGAAGTAATTCATTATATTTAGTTATGGCTAGGATGAGCAAAAATTGATAAATAATAATTTATTAGAAAAATTGTTCAGAAATAAATAAGAGCTTGAGTAATTTTTTTTCTAAAAAAAAAGACAATAAAAGGAGAATAGAAAAGCAACACTTTAGATTTTGACAGAAGCAACTGCAACTGATGTAGAACTATCTGGAGAATTAAAGTGATTGTTGTGGGCAGGTGTGTGCGCGATTTAGATAAATGAACGATTACTTGCTTTCAACTTGCAAGCAACTTAGAACTCGAATGCAGTGTATATTTAAGGAAAATTTTTAAAGCCTTTGTCCTTTAAGCTTCTTCTAATTGTACGACTTATTGATTCCAGAAATTTCTGTGACAAGTGTCTATCGATTTCCTACAAATGGGAAAAGTTGTCGAGAAAAGGAATAAAAATTCTGACAATAGTTTGAAGTTGCTTTCAAAAGAACCAGAACCTAAATTCTAAAAACTTTGGATATTTTTGAATGCTGAGTAAAAATTTTTAAATCTTAGACATTTGAAATTTCTATTTGTAGTCTTTTTCTTGGGGTAAAAAGCTATTATTTGTCTAAACTTCAATTATGTAATATTAAATTCTAAATTTGACAATCCGATTGAGCTCAGTTTTCAGAATATTATTGCATTTATGGTTGGAAATAGGATTATCTATTTAACACAATAATTTCTTATTTTATTTTTCAACTAATAGAAAAGAGTATTTTGGTTAGTTTTCATTAAAAATATATTTTATCCTTGTTCCTATCCAAATAATAATTGGTTTCAAACATTCACACGAGATTCTAGACCCACTTTTTTTATGCAAACACTTTGGCCGCAAAAAAGGCGATGTAAATAATGTAAAATAAAAGATCAAAAGAAAAGTTTTTTGTACAATTTTTACACACAATTACTGCATTTTATTTTTTTATGACAAAAAAAGAACCCCAAAAACCAATTCGTAATGAGGCCAGAACATAAGATTATTCTTCTAATAATATGATCGATTAGACTTAACTTGATTAGAAAACGATTTTTTCTTTTTAATACTAGAAATTGATTGCATTTAGCTTTGTTCATGGTTACTTTTTATTTTTGAAATTCGTATAAAATTGTGTTTTTGTTTTTTTATTTCAGTCAAAAAATTTGTAATAACGAACTTTAAAATTTTTATTTAATAAAAACTACAAACTTGGTTTAGATTGTAGGGAATTCAGTTTTTATTGCTGGTATAAGTTTATTTATTTTTGGTTTTTTTCTGCTTTTTTGTATCAACCGACAAAAAATTATTTAAAAAACAAAATAATTACCACAGCAAACATACAAATAACGTGATTTCTATCAGAAGATGAAGCAGAACGAATCAAGAACTAAGGTTCAAATCTAATTTTCTGCAAAGAAAAAATATCCTACAATCCCAAAAATGATTGTAAATGTTAATTTTGTGACAAATCACATCATTAAATGTAGGAATAGAGTAGTCTTTAAAGGAATATGCTAAAAATTGATAAAATGAAACAAAAAATTTCTTTTGTAAATTTCATTTTCATTTTAAGATTTTGTTTTTGATGATCGTTAAAAATATTATTGAAGTATTATAAGATTTCTTTCTGAAATTATTTGTTATGGATAATTTTATTTTTCCTGCAAACCATTTTTTAATACCTATCCCATTACAATAATATTGAATTTTTGTTTTCCCCTAATCAAGGACGGTTTAAAAATTTTTAACTACAAATAGCCTTAGGGCTTTTTGTATTTTACTCCATCAAATGATATTTTTATAGATTTCGAGGTTAGAGGATATACTCTTATTGAGTGAAGCCGAGCTCATGCTCATGAATAATGATAAATTAGAAACAGCGATTTTGATATTGAATGTAATAAAAATATACTAAAATTTGACTGTTTTATTCTCATTCTAATTTTTCAATGACTCCTACAACTGACCCAGGTTACTATATTCGCGAATAAATTTCACATTATATTCAAGTCATAAGATAATAATTTCAGTAAGAATCTCATATAACTGAAGTTATAAGACAACAATTTCAGAAATTTTTGACATAATTAATTAATTATTTTCTGTATTCCAAACGGATTTTGTGGATGCCATTAAAATTTTGCCCTGATAATATATATTTTATTTACAATCTATCAGATATTCTAGATTACTTAATTATTTTTAAGAAGATTTTATATCTATAAAATGGATCCTTGGCTATCCATCCGAGTCGAAATTTTCAGTCTCCTTTCAGCCACAAAAATGCAAGTTTTCACTTATTGGAGGTTATTTTTAAATTTGTCGAACTTTAGTATACTTTGGTATTCTTTGGTATATTTTGATTCTCCTTTCATTCTCCTTTAACCTGAAAAATGCATACTCTCATCAATCTCCTTTCAACCTCTTGAACCTCAAGAATGCGAACTTTCATTAACCTCCTTTGGCCCTCTTGGTACTGAATCGACACTTATTTAATCTCAAGACGTTTAAAGGAGGCCCAACTTTGCCATAATCATAAATGAGAGAGTTGAACCTTCTTTCAACTTCATTGCCTTTCTTAGTAAAAGTTCAAAATTTTGGCTCGGGCAATGACTTTAAAACTGGATTGTATTAAGGGTAAAATTAGACGAATCTCTTTGATATTGCTGAAGAAAATTTATTATATAAAATAAGGAAATATTTAAACTATATCTATTAAATTAAAATTTTCCTTACTCAAAGTATAATTTATCAAATTTCTGCTGTCTAATAAAAATTTCTCTTTAAAATTTTAAAATGTCGAAAAATTTCTAATTTTTTAATTTATCTTAATTAAATCTAAAACTAAGTTGCTTAAATCTATTTCAATGGTATAAAATCAACTCTAAAATTAGAATAATTTTAAATAAAATGAAAACTAATCAAACAAGCAGTTTTTATTTGCTAATGGATTGATCTTCTTGAATTAGCAAAATGTCTAAATTTTTCATTTTTAAACTGAATTTTAGCTAAAAAGATTACCATTTTCAGACTAATGGAATATATTTTATTATCTTTCTAAACATTTTTTTAAAAGTAGAATTCCATTATAAAATTATAATATAAATTTCTATTTTAACACTAATAAAATAACCGAAACAAAAATTTCAAAGTTGTCGTGTCTAAGTAATATTTTAAAACTAGGACCAAGAATTTCATGATTCTTAAATGCCCGGAAATAAATATAAATAAGCCTAAGTTATGTTGTTTTTGTTTTTGTGGTTCTGTTTTTTCTTATGTTGGATTATTTGATTTTTGATTCAACACCAATTTACGCTTGAATATTCCACTCACAGCAATTAATTGATGGTTACGAGTACGATTAAAACACTAGTCATGCCATCTTAAGATGATCAGTTTTTTTTTTTTTTTTATGGAAAAAAATAAATTAAAAAAAGTTTTTTTATAGTAACAAACCTGTTTTGAATTTAATTATAAATATTTTTTGTTGTTTAAGTTGACGGTATATTCCTTGCAAACAGATAAATAAGTAACAAATGTGTCTCGAATTGAAAATTAGGCTAATTAAATTTTAAGGAAGAAAAATACGACAAGAATAGTACTTAGAGGAAAATAAGTTTTTGTTAGCAATAATGTGGTCAAAAGCAATTCAACACCAAATTAGAAGAGATACATTTTTTTTTATTTTTTCTTTGTACATAAATAATTTCGGGAAATTACTAAGGGGGAAGAATTAGTTTGACCGTTTAAAAAAAGGTTGATTTTGATGAATTTTTTTAAAGTCAAGTATTTCATTCAAAAGTTTGAAATAACGAAATTGAAGATTTTTATTCAATAAAAACAAGAAACTTATTTCAAACTGTAGGGAATTCAGTTTTTACGGATGGTAGAAGTTTATTTATTTTTCTTGTTTTTTGTTTGGTCTAATATCAACTGAGAAATTATTTTTTGGAAAATGAAATAATTACCAAACCAAGCATGCAAATGAAAAAATATAAAAATTGTTCTATATAAATACAACCTAAAAGGTGATTGCCTTCAGAATATGGAGCAGAAGGAATCAAGAACTAAAATTCTTGTAGACAAATTGAATTTTCCATGGTTTCCATTACAATATCTGCAAGCAAAAAATGTCCTTCAATTCCAAAAAATGATTGTAAATCTTGATTTTGTGACAAATCATATCATTTAATGTAGGAATAGAGTAAAGGCTATAAAGGGGCACAACTAGCCCGACCATCTAAAAAGAGGGTAATTTTTCTGATTTTTTTTAAAAAGAAAGTATTGAACCGAATGTTTTAACGTTTAGGAGATATATTCCCGCATTAATGACAAATCTTTTTCTTTAAAAAAAATTTGTTCTTCAGCAAATTATTCACTACCTCTTAAATCTTCAAAAAATTTCTCCTACTGCTGGCAGTGATTCTGGCCTTCAGAGTGCCTGAAATTAAAAAAACCGAAAAAATCGTTAAACTAGAAAATATTTTCCATACAATGATTCACGAATCAAGGAATCAAAATGCCACAAAATGGCGGACTTTAGAATAAAAAATGATTAAAATTTGATGCTTTTTGGCTTTGCAAATTTATATTTTTCATTCAATCATATAAACTGGAGTGTCATTACTTTCAAAACCAAAACAAAACAGGAAGATTTTAATCAAAACTTCTAAATCAATTGAATGAAAGATGATTGGAACAAAAAAAGGCTTGGTTTGCAAAAAATAAACACACTTTTTCAAATCAACAAAATTAACTTATCTCAAAGATATTTTGGCTATGGGATAATTAAGGGGTTAGGTGGGTTTCAACGACTTAAAACGATTTTTTTTTCATATATTAAATGAAATATTTTATTAAAACGATTTACCATATAAAAGACCCTAAAAAAAAGTTATTTTTCCGTAGCCAGGATATCTCATGACATATTCATCTCAAATTAAAAAACCAAAAATTTTCTGGGAGTAAATGGTTATAGCTCGTGCTTTAACGAAAGAAAAACAAAATTTAAATTTGCTTTTTTGACGGAGTTGTGAACCAAGCGTCCCAATTTTTGAGTAAAATTTACATCCTTTATAACCTTGAAAAATTACTTAAAATAGAGAAATACAAAATCCCTCGTTCAAGCACTAGAAAATGCTATATAGAAGAAGTGTGCAAAATTGGAAGAAGATCGGTTCACAACTTTTTGAGAAATCTTGGCTACCGATGTGAAAAATAGAGTTTCGAGAAAAAAGCAATTAAAGTTTTAAATTCAAATAACACGTGCCCTAAAGGAGGGAACCTTCAAAGACCAAATCTCTTAGTATTTTGTTCGGATCGTTTTAAAATTTTGGGAGAATATTTTAGACTTATTGTATTATTAAATAAGCAAATAAAAAAAAAATTGATTTTTTGAAATTTTGAAACCGACCTAACCTCTTAAGAGTTTTAAAATTCACCTTATTCAATATATTTTACCCCCTTCAGACTTCCATCTGTTGAACAAAGTTAAACAAATTTCTTGCTGGTATATATTTTAGCTCAAATAATGATGTCATAGTGACAGTTAAACGGTATTTTGCTGAATTTTTAATAAACTATTTCAAGGATTTTGTAGAAAAATTAATGTATTTTGAAATTAAGAAGAAATTGTCTTTTACAGCCATGGCTACGAATTTTTCATCTTGCCTCAATACTTTTTTACATTTTTTAAATTTAAAAGAAGTCACTCCTTTTTTAGATTGAATTTATTGTCAACTGAGCCCCCCATAATTTTCAATATATGTCATGCATTATGAAATTTCAAGTGGAGGACGAATAAAAATTATAACACATCAAATGTGTATATGTTGGATATGGGCATATGTTTTTTGTTGGAGATGTTATAATCTATCGGAAAATATACTCATAGCTCTCTGACACACTTATGGTACCCCGTGTAAATTACATAAATTTTAGTTTTATTTCAATCGAATAAAAATTATAAAAATTTCCCCCTAAAATATTTTACTTTTACGTCTAATAATTTATAAAATTTTCATAGACATTCGAAAATTTCAACAATAACGAAAAAAAAAATGCTAACCAAAAATTTTGTGTTAAACTTTAAATGCATTTTTGTACTATGCTAACTTTTTATAGCACAAAAACTGGAACAAATTCTATGTATAAAAGGGCATTACATATATCCAGCCCTACACAAAAAGAAAATACTATAGAAAAACGAAAAACCTCAATTTTTTTTCTATACTTAGAACAAAAAAAATTCAGTCACTGTATTATAAAAACGAGTCATTCGTAATCAAAAATAGCTTCATGACAACAATCCGTTACGTTGAAAGAGAAAACATTGTTAGCAGCCTTAAAGACTAACAAAACTACAACAACTACACAAATAGCAATACAGCAACAACAACAATAACAACAACAGAATATAAATTATCGATGGAATTGAAGTTCTACTTGAAACTGGGCTAAAATTAATTGAAGAGCTTCATAGTTGCTTTATCCCCTCATACTTAAAACTTTTAAGTGCACACTTTTTTTTGTTTTGGTTCCTTAAATCAAGATATGATAAGGAAAATATGTTTATATACATATAAGTTTTTATTTTAGTTTTTTTTTTGGTTTTTACTTTTGCCTAAGTACGCGGTAACAAAGATTCTTTTATGAATGGATATGAATTCATTGCGTACGTGTGTGTACTATAAAACTTTTATTTACTTATTGTACCTTATTTTATTCCCGCTCTCATAATTTTTGATGACTAAAAAGCTTTTTATTTTATTTACTCTTTTTTTTGGTTGTTTTTGTTGTTGTTTAATAGCTGCTAATACCAATTCTGGTTTAGTGGACTAAAGTTAAAGTCCTAGAGGTTAATCTTTAACAACAACAAAAAAAAACTGAAAAAAATTTAGAAAACAATTAAAACTCTTACATATATAATAACATCCGTTAATTGTTCCGTGTCAGGGGATAGCAACAAAAGTTGTTTATCCAACCAGGAAGTTTATACTTATTTTTAAATAAGATGCAGGTTTTAATTTTTTTTTAAACAGTATTTATATATATATATATATATACTATATTTGATTTTTGTTTGTATTTTTTTGTATATAATATACTAGACAAGAACTATTCACGTGTTTAATCCATTTGGATGGCTTTTATCATAAAAATCAAGGAATTATTTATTATATGCTTGACAAAGTGTTCACTCACTTACATTTCTAGGGTATTTTTAAGAAAAGCTACGGACTTAAAAAGAAAACAGAAAATAAAAAAAATTCTTGGTAAAAGATAACGGAAACCCATTATATTAATTAGTCTCACTATAAGTTTTGTTGTTTTTATTTAAAATTTTAGTCCATTTTGATTTAAGTTGATTTTTCTTTTGAAATTCTATTAGTAGACTTTGATTATTATTTATTTTTTTTATGAAATCAATACTTTGAAAAAATGAAAAGAAATATTAAGAATTGTGAAATTCGATCAAACTGATATAAGCTACAAAATTAATTTCTATTTGACGTTTGATTTAGGCATACGCTTGATAGTGATAAAATCGGGTTATATTATAGCTTAAACCCTTTGAGTGCCAAGAAATGCGATCGCGCTCTTTAATACACTGGCCGAAAATATAATATCTCATTTTTCAGTTTTCAAAAGAAGAAAAAACTTTGCTGTTTATAATTCTCAGTAATTCATTTCCATGTAATAAATATACATATAAAATTTACATGTCTTAAATTTTCAAATAAACTAAAATAAATTTTAGTATAATTATTATGTAGTTTTGTGCCTATCAATTTCAATTTTATAAAAATAAAAAAATAGGCTAGCCCGTTTTTTTATTTTTAATTTTTTTGAAAGATGAAATTTAGATAATTCATATGAATTATTGACATATCAAGACAGAATATAAATTTAATCAACTGAACAAGATTTGATCTTATTAGCTCAATTAAGCTGAACACAGACAAAAAAACTTGTTTTGTAAAAGCTGAAAATTTGCAAAATGTTTTGATAATTTGATTGAATGTGTGGTCCCTTCCAGCTAAATTTTGACAGCATTTGTGAATAATTACGCCATGAAGTTGCAAATTTTTCACAAAAGAAAAGAAGATTAATTCTAAAGGATGAAGTTTGGTATAATCACATTTTCTAACTGCCTGCTGCCTAGTTTCTGGGCATTTGTGAGTTATTACAACTCAAAACTTGCTCTTTTATATTAAAAAAATCATTCCGTAATATATAGAATAAAATCTAGTGTATCTAAGATGTAATTTTACTGTTGTGATAGTTTCTTTCGGTTTTTCAATTTTTGGTAGCCTTTGAGAGACAGAATAGCGCTATTCGCTTAAACAATCGACTTATTTGTTATTGTAAAATTAATAATTATTTTAAAAAAACTTCTCGTTGCTACTTTGTTAAATATATGAAAAAGTAGTGAGCAAAATATCAAAACGAAAATCTAGTAAATTTTGAGTTAACACCGATTTCGAAAACAAATTTCAGGAAAATGCTTTAAAGTTTTGCTCACAAAATAATTAAAAAATAAACTCGATAATTCCTTCATACTTACACAGAATCGTCGATATTCATAGGAAAAAAATTTTTTCATCAAGGGGCTGTAGAGCATATTTTCGTTTTCGTCTACGCAGAACTCTTTCTTCATTGCTGTTATGCGCTCTACTAATTTGCAACTCATCAGCTTGTCGAGCCCATTTCTGAGAACTTGGCCCTGTATTGATGTGCGTCGCTTACAAAAAATTCAACAAAGCAAAAGAATCTTTCTTGAAAGTATATACAACTACATACAATGCTACAATTTCATTAATTGTAGAAGTGCTACTCTAATAGACTTTTAAGATATTTTCCAAATCTGCTGGAGCAATGGACGCTCAAATGTTCATAACTTCAGTAATTTTACTCCGTTAGACTAGAATTTTGACACAATATTCTTAATATGTTATACCCTAATTTAAAATATTAAAAAAATAGAAATGAAATGTTGAGATGGGCACTCACTTAGTGCACATATCTCCGCGGGTAAATTTTTTGACGTCATAAACTCACGCTAAGTTGTTGATTCTGTCCCCCCCTCAAATGTACGTCATTTTGACGTCATGAATGTTATCCCGGAGATATGCCCACTAAGTGAGTGCCCACCTTTACATTAGCTGCAATTTTAACAAGTGTAAAGGTTCCACTTACAGACATATTCCAAACGCTTTAGAACCAAAGACGCTCAAATGCTCAGAATACTTAAACAATTTTGCTCCGATTAACTTGAAATTTTAATTCAGTATTTTTAGATTGCTATACATCAATTTTGAAAAATAATAAAAAATATATCAATACCTCTCCTTAAACTAATCTTACATTTTAATTTTTTAGAATATTTAATATAAAGCACTGCCCCTTTCGCAACGTAAAAATAACACTTGTTAAGTTTCGTTTTTTTGTTTTTTAATAATTAAAAATTCTCTTGCTTGCTGCAGTAAAATTTCATGTATTGATTAATTCTAGAGATAATTTACTACAATAGTATGCCCAGAGGAGCCATTCTGTTCTTCTCTTGGTACTGTTGAGTCACTTATGTTAGCTTTGGGGCTAATTGACCTCTGTATATGAAACACTAAGCTAATTACTTTACAAAAAAAAGAACGTTTTAATTTTTTTTGGATTAAAATACTATCATTTTACAATATCTTGAATAAGTTTAGAGATGAGCTTACATTTCTCACATATCAACTTGTCAAATTATTTTAGAAAAGTTTTTCATGATTTTTCACCATATGAAACAATAAAAAGTCTTTTTTTAATCATAAATTATTAATCAACAAGGACATATTAAAAATAAAGTAAGAGGTTAATTATGAAAAGCTGTTAATATTAAATTAAAAATTCAATTAAAAAAAATAAAAACTTATATAATAAAAAATTCCTTATGACTTACAATCAGAAACTAACATCAAAATAAAATTAATCTTTTATACTTCTATATAACAATAAAACTTTGGACAGTAATTGCAGTTGCATAATTGAATTGTATGATATGCATCTAAAATTATTTCCGGCAATTTATATGTCAAAGTTCTAATTTATTCTATTAAAGTTTTGTTAAGAATTATTGATGTCACAAAAAACACTTACAATAAAAATAAGAAAACTAAAGTAAAATAATTTAATAAATATTTATATTTTGCTTAAATTTTACATGTTTTCTAATATTTTTGTTATTTGAAAAATATCGATATATATATATATCGATCTTCAAGGTATTAAAATTTATGATTCTAATTAGATAGTAAAAATTTTAACTATTAAACTTGATTTGTTAATAAAATTCATAAATTGTGATGACCTCATGATAAATTTATTTTATTTATATAAAAAGATAAGAGTTTGTCTGAAGTAGAAAAGAAAAATAAACAAATTTTTTGATTTAAGATGATAGGAGTGCTTGTTATTTAAATTACAACAAAAAACAGAAATCAGAAGTGTCCATTAATTATTATCTATAAATCTATAATTTTCATTGAAGTTAAAAAAAATTTCTGCTTATATCATATTTGTGTAAAGTGACAGTTTGCAAATCGATTAAAAAGTACATTTTGCAATTTGAAGAGATTTTTCAATAAATAAAATTGTTCAATTTGACAAAATTCAATTTTTTAAATCAAGTTTTAAGGTAAAACCCTATTCTGAGGTACTTTTACATAATTACCCACATAAATATCGATAGAACTATTGGCGCCAAGTGCATTCAAAAGAGAATTTATAGAAAAAAATATTTGAAAAAAATCAAGGCTAATCAGCGTTTTTTTTTTTTGCAAGATCTTTAAGCTTTTACTGTTAAGACTTTGTAGGTTAAGGTCCCTGAAACCTTTAAAAATAGTCAAATTAATGATTTAATTCATTAATTTTTTGACTATTTTTCTAAATAATTCAACAATAATTCAAAATAAATCAAATTTAATTCAAAGTTTTATTTGTTAAAAAATGTTTAAAGAAATTATTGTTTTTAATTAACTCAACACCTGTTCATAAACTTTTTTGATATACTAATAAATCTTTGTTGAATTTAATGTTTGACATTCTCTTAACTTCAATAAACGTCAAATTGTTTTTAATATAAAGTAAAGCCAAAGTATTTATAATAATTGTTGCTAACAACCAAGTGGTTTTCCAGATTGGAAAAGCTGATAGTGGTTTCTGTAAGCTCTTTAAAAAGCTATACATAAAAATAAATTTGTAGTATTTTTCTAATTGCTGGTATTAAAACGATCATTTGCACTGTTGCGTTTTTCTACAAACAAAATCAAGGCTAAACGTCAGCAATTTTTTTTCTTCAATTTTTGGTTAATCTTTTCCATATAATTTTTTGGCTCTAAAAGTATTTTTAATAGGATGTTTACACGAGTCGAAATTTTTGGTACTGATTTTATACTATTCATCGTGCTAGTTTACCAGTACCACCAGACTCATATCAATATAATCTCTTACATATAATCTAATGTTAAAAAAATGATATTGAATTAATATTGAGGAGTCTAGATAATTCCCGTTTCAATACTACCAATATCAAATCAGTATCAAAGTTACGAACTTTTCAGTACATTCAGCATCAAATCAGATTCAATTCAACACTATCAGTATTTAATCAGGTTCAATTCAGGATGAACAGTATGAATTCATCATGAAGAATTTCGGCTCGGGTAAGCTCTAAGTGTTAAAATTTTGTAGGTTAAAGTCTTGAAATCGTTGAAAATAGTCGAAATAATAATTCAATTTTAAAACGATTATTTACTTAGAGACATTTTTCTACATACAAAATCAAGGTTAAACATCCGCAATTTTTGGTTAATTTTTTAATATAATTTTGTGGCTCATAGAGTACCACTAACAGAATGTTTAAGCCCTAAATGCTAAGATTCTGTAGGTTAAAGTCTTTAAATCATTGAAAATAGTTTAAAATAATAATTAAATTCCTTCAATTTTTGATGAGTTCTTTAATATGATTTTTTGGCGCTTAAAAGTACCTCAAAATCAAATTTTGAACTATCTATCTTGTATAGCTCTTGTATGATTGTTTTTTATAAATGTCCCTTTAGTCACTAACAGTAGTCACCTCATTAATTGAAATTTCTTTCCAGACAAATATCAAATGATAAACTAATTTTTTTCCAAAAAAGTCAGTGTTAAGTAAGGATTTTTTAGATCTTACTTGACATAATTTAGCAAGAAACAGTTTGATTTACTAAATGTTTTGAAGCCCTAAAACTTTCATAAAAAACTTAAAATACCTCTGATTGTTAGATAAGATTAGTTTATTTTAAAGAATTTTTCCCTAAATGTTTATCAACTTTTTGGCTCTAATATTTTCATATTATCAATTCTGTCATTGAAGATAAATCTGTAAATTGCAATAAACACATCTAATAATTCCATTTGGCTGTCTAATCTATGTATCACAGCTTCTAAACCCATAACAAGCGCAGATAATATCTCCTTTTGCCTGTCCATAATATAATCATTGATGTTGAAATAAAGATGTAGTCTAGGGTATTTTTCCGGCTCTCTCTACGGAATTTACACCAAATTTCAGATACGAATGTAGGGGATTAAATTTTTGTTACAGATCGTATGCCACATGATGATTTTGAAAGAAATAGAATTTGAAAAAGGTTAAAAAAAAAAACGAAATAACTAAGCACTACATATTTTGAATATTTCTTGTGAGATAAAAAAGCATTGTAAAAATTTAATTAGTTATATAAAACAGTTATGAAACAATGAAAATTGGTTTCTGCATTTAAAAATATTTAAAGAAAAATTCTTTACGATGGGAATTTAATCTTTAAAATGAATTTTGATGATTCAATGAAGTTTTTAAAACTCAAAAGTATTCAGCTATAAAAGAAAACATTCTAAAACCTGTATAATCGGTTATAATTTTTACAATCAACAAAACAAGTCAAATGAGTGTAGTAAAATTTTAAATTTTAATTATGTCACAATTACGCATAATTAGAGGTATTTGGCCTCCATGGACATATGGTACTGAGGTGCAAGATATCCAATGGACAATGAACATACACATAGGAATATCATTTACAGGAGAAATAACTATTGTCAATTTTTAGACAGCTCTAGTAATATTTTTCTTTATATGTAAGGATATCACGATAACCTGCTAAATTTCTAGTGACATTCTAGTGCCCGTTTTAGTTCAAATTAATTCTTAAGTTACTGTACAGTAAAATTTCGAAGGTAGAGCCAAAATTTTTGATAACGCGACCGAGTACAAAAACAGTGTTCCAAGACAAACACCTTAAATGTCAGTAAAACCGATTTATTTTTGTATACCCAGTGCCCTGGTTTAACTGCTTTAACTTCGGGAATTTTTTAGATTTCTCTCCTCAATTCTTGCAGTATATCCTTGATATATATTATACTTTTGGAATAAACAAACGAAAATAACGAATTTTTAAAAATTTAATATAATACTACAACCTGCTGGGATTTTTCAACCGTCAACTTTAAGTTCATTTTAAGGCAAAATAATACGAGTTAAATGAATAAATGTTACTCACCGCGCATTGTAATATACTTCTCGGATCCACAAATGGTTTACGTAATTCAAAATCAAGTTAGAAAGTAAAGACTTAGCTTAACAAAGAAATTTTTATTTGGCGATCCCTTATATTTTTTCGATAATCAAAGTTTTAATTTTTATTAATATTTTTGCATACAAATTATGACCAAAAAATAAAGCGAAGGAATTTTTAAAACAGCAGCTGTTGAAAGATTTGGAGCAATAAGTCCAATAGTCCAAGCCCAGCGATTAAATGTTCTTAAATTAAGAAGGTTCGAATTTGAAGCAAAATTTGTGCTTGCACACATTTTAACCGATTAAGAAAAATGGCAATTAATAGTTTTACTGTCACTGTCAACGCGTATGAGTAAAATTAGTTATTTGATGTAGCATTATAATTTCAATTTCATTAATTGTAATAAATTTTATGTCCTTAACAACTTCGAAAATAGAGACAAACACTTTTTTCGAAGAACCAATTTTTCATACGGATGAATGAATTTTAAACAGTAAACTACACGATTGAGTGGAAAAGTTTTTAACAAATTGTCAATAGAGAAAAAAATATTCTTGCTTGCCCACTTTTTCCTTACAGCCAAAATTTAATATAAGACAAATTCTGTCCCTTCTATAACACAAAAATTGAGCTTTAGCACAATTTTAATGAACAAATTCTGACAACTGTTATAGTATGGAATTTTAAGCCTTACAAAAATACTTTCAAACATGGGATCAATTCTAGGATAAGTTCATTACTATTGTTGGAAAGTACTTTAAAGGGCCACAAGTAGTGTAACCATCTAAATAAAGGGTGATTTTTGGGAATTTTTTCAAAAAAAAGTATTGCACCAAAAGTTTTGAAATTTTATAGATATATTTTTTCATAAAAATATTGATTTTTGAGCAAGTTATCCACAATCTCCTGAGTCTTCAAAAAAAAAAAAACTACTGCAGTGACTCAGGGCTTCAGAGTACCCAAAATCAAAAGAAAAAAAACAAAAATATCGTTAAACTAGAAAATATTGCCAATAGGATTGTGATAGGATTTTGAAAAAGAACTTAAATGGCGGATTTTATAAAAGGAATGAACTTTTTGGACATATATTTATGGATAAAAAAATTTTGTTTATTTAAAGTTTAAGTAAATATTGAATTAAACTTTTTGGGAGTAAAATTAGATCTTCTTCGCTCTTTTTTTTTAAAACTTAGAAATTTACAAAAACCGGGACATTATTTCAAAATTCTTCAAAGTATAATTCAACCCTAACTGCTAACTTTTTCACTCTGACAGTATTAGGACTCGGTTTCAGGAGAGCGCTTCATGTTTCAAGGCTACATATGTTATAAGTACCTCGGAATTTCTTGTTCTCTGTCTATGGAGTCTAATTAAGATCACATATTTTAAGAAAAATAACCAGAAGCCTTTTGAAAAAGTTTTTTTTACGGAAAAACAAAAAACTCAAATCCTTTTAGTTTTTAATTCATTTTATTAATAATAAACACTGATATGGTAGAATTGTAAATTAATTTTTAATAAAAAGAAAAAATTCATCTACTCCAATAACATTGTCCGTGACCCTGAAGAATGGAAACATGATGATAAAATAGTGATATTGAATTGTAGTAACTTTGTTTCATTTATTTTAATTCTTTATATGTATATTTTGTTGTTGTTTTGTTTTAAATGAATACGGTGACAGCAGCAATTACTTAATATAATCAATTTAAGTTGAATAACACAACAAATCGACTAATTTGTCAGCATTGAAAATGAAATGCGGTACCAAAAGAGAGAAAAACAAATAAAATAATAACAACAAATCTTATAGTTTCATTCATACGACTCCCGTTTTGCTATAAAGAAAATACACCACACACATCTCATGCAATTATAAACATATGTGTCTTCGGATATGTCCATCAGCTAAAGAAGTTCTTAAATTGTATACATTAAAATTATTTATTTTTTTTTTTTGGTCTTTGCGATTTCTTTGAAAATAAAACAAAGCTTAATAAACCATAGCTTAAAATTGCTTCTCTTGTTGGTCTGGTTATTGGCTTAACGTGGTCACCAGTTGAATGCTAAATTATTGTTTATCCAACTAAATTTACTATAAAGAATTTCGTAATGGTCAGCAAAATAAATATCCCATGAAAATATTAACTTGAGATTTTGTATAAGATTGGTATGTGTCATTTGTATTCAAAATTTTATACAGACTTTTGACGGGAATTGTTGCTTACATGTCATTTCTATGAAATATTTAGACGTAATTACTTTTATTATCACCCACCGATCATATTTATATGCTGATAGGATATAAAATTGTTTTGAAATTTTTGTATGTTTATTTTATGTATAAATAAAGTCATTTTGAATTTTTATTAAATATAAATTATTGGTCAGAGATAAAGAAAAAATTGAAGTACAATTTAAATAATTTTGGTACTTGAAAATAAAGTAATGTGTTTTGTTTATTAGCTTGAGTACGTATAGATGGCATTCAATTTCTGCAAAAAATTTGACCATATTAAGTGGTAGTAAAGTATTTTTTTTGCATTTTTCTTTTATTTTTTTATTGATTTACAACCCCCTAAGATTATTCTGTGAAAATTTGAAAGCAATTGAAGTAAAACTAACGGAGATAATACACTTGCAAGTCTTTTATTTTATGTACTTTAGAATAAAATTCAAACTTTCAAACGCGCTTTTCTCACACTTTGCTTTTTCAAAGTCGGTGAACCCTGTAACTCAAAATCTACTCAACCGATCCTTATGAAATTTCGCACACTCTTTTCTTACATAAATTACGAGGTAACGCTGTCGAGTTTTTTTTTTTTTTTTAATTTTAACTTATTTTAAAACAACAAAATTTCTGATATTTTTAATAAAAATCAGTATTTTGACTTCCGAGCCTTGTAAAAAATCGAAAAATCAATTAAAAAAAAAACTCGACAGCGTTACCTAAGTAAACTTATCAACTAATCAAATTAATTTGGTTTTTTGATTTCAGTTGACCCAGTAATGAGCTATGATGTTCACCGCGAATCAACTTTTTTTTTGAGACGCCTGCAGAGATTCGTTGTCATTGGCTCATTTTTTAATATTTATCAATGAAACTTTCACAGAATATTCTTTAAATATTATATAATTATACTGTATATATAGAAATAAATAAATATTAATTGTATCCTTAGAAAAAACTGTAGAAAATGTACTTTTTTTCGGCCGAATTAACTTTACTACCCCCTTTAATCTAATAGCCTTTCTCCATTGATGCTTATACAGTGTATTACAATACTAAATAAGATTTTATATGGAAAATTGTGTATTTAGCATTCTGTTACAGTTTTTAGAAGCTTGGAAATTTTGGCATTTATTGTGAATTTTCAGGCTGTCCAACAAAATAAAACTAAAAATTCCACATTTACCACGTTTGTTAATTCGAGACCAAAAATACTGAATCAGTTGGATCACTTTTAATAGAATTCGAGTGATTTTGTGCTTAATTAAGTTACCATGGATAAAGTTAAGAAATATTATCACATAATCAAATGAAAATATTGCTTCAGCACTGGATGAAAGGAAGCTATCTACACAATAAATGCAGAGTCCAATTTATATGCCAGTAAAGACATGCTTTATTTTTTTTTGGGATTCCTAAGGAATTTTGCTAACTGATTATCTTATAAAGGGAAAAATAATATAATAGTAAAATATTATTCAAGACTTCAGAATAAGACCTGGCTTACAAAAAGAAAATTATTTGTCACAGGATAATCAACCTTCGAACAAAGGTGTATATTGGCTATGAAAGATTTAAGGTATAAATTGTTAAAGCATCAGCACTTTTGTGTGGGTATTACCCACTCTGACCCACCCATCTGTTCTATAAATAGACGAAATATCTCTTTGGAAAACTGTTTTAAGTAATAACGATGATGTGAGAATGGCCGTTAAAGGGGTAATTTTTAAAGATTTTAATGAACCATATTAAGGATAGCATTTAATTATTAGAGAAGCATTAAAAAGACATTTATAAATAAAAAACAAAAACTGCTTTTAACTGTCAGGTTAAAAACTTTTCATTTTGCCCTCGTATGTGACAGTGCTCTTCGTTTCATTTAAAGGCTTAGGAAATTTTATTAAGGATTATTTACAACAAAAAAATATATACATGTATATTTATTTTTATTTTGTATTGATCGATTTTTGTTGTTGTATTTATTTAACATTACCATCGTATTCTTGACTGATTGTAGCAAAAATGTCAAACTAACAACCTTTAAAATACCTTTATATATTCCTTGAACGAATAAAATAACATTTCGTGACTTAATTTCTTGATAAATGTCAAAAACAATGACATATAGACAGGGGTAGCTATTGTAGCTAGCTAACAACACAAATATTTACACCATAAAATTCGTTTGCGGTGCAATGCGACCGTAACTGAAAAAAATTTATTTGTATGAAAAGACAAACACGTAAATAAATTTTATATTTACTACTGCTGTAGACTTTTTTTACACTTTTATAAAATATTATTTTGTCCATGTATTGGCTAATAACAACACGTAATCACTTTAGTTACAGAGGCTTTTATATATATATAAAACGCTTTATATATAGTTTTAAATAAGATTGAGAAAATCAATGTTGTTAACAGGACTAATAGAACTACTTTTCAGGTAGTAACTCCCTACTTTAAGACATAAGAAATGAAAGCTTTTATAAAATAAATTAAGTTTTTTGTTTAAGGTGTTGACATGGATTTTATTTACACAAAACAAATCTAATATTTATTTGTATTTTATTTACATTAAAAATTATTTAAGTATTTTGTTTTCGGTTGACAGAAGTAGATTTGAAAAGGAAAAAATTAATTTGTAACCTCATGTAATATAGTTGGTTAAAACTTTAATAATATATAACTTTGAAAGCAGTTTTAATTAATTTAATTTAGTATAAGTTTACTTTATAAACAAATTAACAAAAAAAATCTTTAAAATTTCTTTAAATAGCATGATATTATCTCATAAATAGTTTGCAACGGAAATAACTTGCATGAGATTAATTTGCTAAATTACCGACAACTTGAATGAAATAAAGTAAAACATCGAATACCCTCTTCCTCTCTCTCTCCTTATCCCTACGTATCCATTGAGTAATTAAAGTTTCAGCACACGTGATAATGATGGGCTTGAAAATACAAAATTTATCTTTTTCGTGTTTACTTTTTTCAGTAGCCACTCCTTAAATCAATACATATTAAATAAAAAATTTACAGTTTCTGGTATTACCGTTGGTATATATTAGTTATTACTTTATTTCCTCCTATTTTCAAAATAAAACTTAAGTTTTTATTTTAAATGATTTTAAAATTTCATATAGCTTAAAAAGTTTTGATATTTTATCGGTTGAAGGGAGTTATAAAAAAAAAACGAACAGTCAACTAAAATTTACATATAAAACAAAAACAAAAACAAAGTTGAAAATTTAAAATCTTAAAAACCAGTTTTATTTTTCAAGGTTTTATATTGTTTTGTTGAATAATTTTAAGTACAAATTCAAGGTTTTACGATGTCAAATAATAAAATTGAAAGTAATTCATTATTGGATGTGACTGATTAAAAAATATAAATAAAATTTTTTCATGTAATTCCACTTCTTAAATCCTATGTCCAAATTGGAATATAAAATAGGAAATTTTGAAATTTTTGTGGTGGAAGTCTTTTTTTAAGTAAAAGTAATTATAATAATTTTTTTTTACATTTAGGTGAAATATTAAAAATAAAAAAACTTATAATGCATTTGAGGTCAACCAAGGTAGTTCATCCGAATTTTTTCTGTTGTATACCTTAACGGTTGCTCAATTATTAATTTAGAAATGTTAACGAGCTTTTTGATTTACATTTTTATCATAAATGTTCGGTCAGTAAAAAAAAACTATTACTAAATTTCGAAAAATATAAAAAGAAAATAAAAAAATTATTTACTAATTCTGTAGTAACAGTAATGACAATTTCAAAGAAAGGACATTTTGATAAATTCATTAGAAATTTTTCATATTAAAATCGGACAATCACACAAAAATGAAAAAATGTTTAGAGCACATTTCACTGATATTTTGCACTAACACAAGGTTTCTTTCTTGATAAGCCATTTATACACGCAAAAGAAATAAAGTAATTTTAGTAGCAGCTTTTTGTTTTTATTAAAGCTTAAAAATCTGTAATATTTCAACAGAGCACATCTGTAACCTGAAAAATAGGAGCTTACTTTGGTATATTTTGAATCGCCTTTTGGCCTCTTGATATGGGAATCAAGACTTATGAAGGCTCAAGACGCTGAAAAGAAGCTAAATTTTGACATAACCGTAAATAAGAAAGTTGATCCTCTTTTCAACTTCATCGTACTTCTTACAATTAGTAACGAGATCTAAAGCAGGGTATTCACTAGTGCGGAAGGGAGGCTCAAAAATTCGACTCTGGTATACGGTATAAATATACTAAACTTTTTTCGAAAATATATTATTGGGAATACACTTGAAGCTTTTTATTAGTTCTTAAAATCATAAAAATCAAATGAATTTAAAGAAAAGAACTATTTATCCTTTGAAGAGTATAAACAAAGTTTTTTTTGAATATGTTGGTAAGAAGTCGAAAAACTAGAATCTTCGAAATTTTTAAAGCTTTCGAAATTTCTCGTTATATTTTACTTACCTAATTTAAAGTATTTGTATAATTATTCCTCGTGTAATTTACCAGAATGTTTGCAAAAGTACTGAAACTTTTTTTAGCTAATGAATTTTCTCCATTTTTTTTTTTTAGTATTTTTATAAAAAATTAAATAAGGCCCAGTTTTTGGAATAGAAGCGCTTATGACTTACTATTGTATACTTTCTTAGGTGTTTTAACCTTTTTCCTTTAATTGCTATTGAAATATTGCTAGCCAAGAGAGGAGAAAGGATCAATACTCCTGATCCCATACCTACTTGAAGCTTATAACTTTTAGAGATTTAATAAGACATCATTTCATCTCTTTTTTACTACATTACCACGTGCTTAATGCTATGTTAAATATCATTGTGGACAAAATTAAAAAATTATTGGTATTGCTATTGTCAAATACCAGATTAAAAGATTAATACATTTTGGCATTATCACACGCGACTTAGCAGCCGCTATTTTTATGAAAACAGCAGTGAGATATAATACAGAGTTTCGAATTTTCTTAAACGTTAAAACCATTCTTTAAGGAGACCACTGCTATACCTGCTGCTATATACCTCTGATATACCTACAACAGAAGACACATGCATCTACACATTTGCTGATGACAAATGGACCACAGATTGGAAGATCAAACTCAATAGAACCAAATCAACTCAAGTAACATCATCTAGACTCTAAATTAAATTTGAATTTGCATGTGCGATAGAAGGCCAAACAAATCAAAGAAATAATAAGGAAGTACTACTGGTTAATTGGAAACAAATCGCAACTGAATCTAAGAAATAAAAGATTAATATATATGACAATTATCAAACCAATCTGGACATACGGAATACAACTATGGGGATGTACGCATGAATGCAACATAAAAACCATTCAAACTTGTCAAAATAAGATCCTACGACTAATAACTAACGCATACCGATAAGTGACAAACAAAGAGATACATGAAGACCTAAAAATAAAATGGGTAAAAGAAGTCATCTAAGAACACGCTGCAAAACATGAAAAACGACTCCATCATCACCCCAACATTGAAGCTATACACTACTGCTGGACACAACAAATCAGACAAGACGGCTGCACCGCAAGAAGCCACACAATCTAACTTAGTAATACTAACACTTATAGCGAACTGATCACTGGATCTCAACTCCAGCACACGTCACACACATCCTAGTTAATAATACTAATAAATTAATTGTAAATAGATTAAAATTGTAGTAAACTAAACACTGAATAAAAAGAAAAAATTCTTTAAGGAAGAAATTTTACTGGCTTTCGTTTTTCACTTGTGTGTAGGTGTGTAGTACGAAATACCTCAACACCAATCTGTCTTGGTAGAAGTGTTCCAACGCAACCATTTTACATTATTTCTTAAAACCAATTTTTCCTTTATGTTAATATTTCTCTAGTTTTGTACTACAAGAATTTTTTGACCTTTTCTTCCATGCGAAAAGTAATATCAAAAGTAATGGTTTTTTTTTTTTTGTCAAGGATTTAGAAGTATGTTGGCGTTTTTACAAATTCTTTTACAAAATTTATATTTTAAAATAAAAAAAGCTTTTCTGTTGTGCTTAACATTAATTTACATTGAAAACTCATTTGGCAATTTGAACCAATCAACCAAAATTGTTTATAATTTTTAAGTAATTATTTAAAATATTTAAGAATAATTTAAAAATTTAATAATACTTTTAGATTTTATCCAATAATTTGATTTAGAAGAGCCAAGCTCTTAATTTGTTATATAGTAATTGTCTACCTTGGCCAAACCTTTCCATATAGCCTTTTAATACCTTGAAATAATTTATTGATAAGTTTCTCTAGCTAAAAAATCTTAAATAATTTTTATTTAAACATAAGTAAAACTTGACATAAGATAAACAATATCTTTAAATATAATCTGAATATAATTCAATGTTATCAAAACCCAATTTCTAGCCATAATATTGTATTTATACATAGTTCCAGCAATTGGCTGACTTACAATTAGTCAATCAAAGCAAAGTTTAACCTTGAGTTATAATCTATTGACGATCTATTGACGCAAGTATTCATTAATATAATTTTATGAGTTTATACGAAACAAAAATATGTCAAAGTAGTTTATCATAACAAAAAAATATTTATATAAGTAATAAAAAAAGAAATTAGGAATTATTTGTGATTTCATTTTTAAAGGACAAATGTTTATAGTAACTAATATTGTTTATTTTATCTTAAATTTTTATTATTTGGATCAGAAAGTGGATCAAATTTTGTGATGTTTTTTTACGAGCTTGCAAACCAAACACATGAGAACCGAATCTTTTCATTTTTGTAGTTGTTAGCTTTTAGCTTAACTAAGTAAATACAGAAAATATATTTTTTTTTATAATTTAGTCAAAAAAAAACAAATACAGCTCAAAAATTACCCTCTGCGGGAGACAGAAATAATCTTTAAGCACATTATTTCAAAATTCTTAGGTGTTTTAGGTTTTTTCTTTATTTATAACTAAAATAAATTTCTAGTTACAACCCATTCAGGCTCTTTAACTGATCCTACTCTACTGGATCTAATATTTTCGAAAAGAATTTAGAATCAGCAACTGCTCCTGTCAAATTTCATTCACTGAATGTTTTATTAAATCTTTTACTAAATGCCTAATACCCTTTCTTAACACATGCCTGTACACAGCATTTAGTTCGAAAAAAGACACTTTTGTATGGAAAAATCATGTACTTCACTTGTTGGAATCGTGTACGCAGTACAGCCTTTGAAACGCTGTACTCCGCGAAAATCTCACATCTATTGTGAATTTTAAGGCTGTGTACCAAATCAAAATTAAAATTCCGTATGGGCTTATGTCAAAATTATAATGCAAATGTTGGCAAATTTGTAAGTATCTTATCCTAATAGTAATTGATTGACAGATCCGCGTAGACATTCTGATCATATGTTTTAATAAGCCGCCATGTTTATACGGTTTCTCTGTTAAGAATCGGTTTTTTAGAAGGAGGTGTACAAGCATGTACACAGCGTCAGCCAAGAAAGGGTATAAGCGTTTCGTCTGATTCAGAAAAGAATTTTTTAGCCACCAAAAAAGTTAAGTGCAAGCAAATTTTCTTACTCGGCCTTTAATAGAAAATATAAACGAGAAGCTAAACGAGATCATTTGACATCTTATTAAGTCTCCTTTACATTAGCTTACCATAGAGCATCGCTGATAACTCAAGATTGTTGTTTTTTTTTTGTTAGAGACACTTTATTGATTGTTGAATGAAACTACCTTCTTCTTTTTCCTTAAGGGGGTATTCTGATCTAGAAATTTGAAAAAATTGATTTTTTTCTTCTTCATATTTTCAAAGCATAAACCTTTAAGAAAACGCTCCCAAAAGGATTTTTCAAAATTCAAATTATTTTTGGAGATATAGCTGTTTTAGTGACTGGGCCTAACTTTATCCCAAAATTTAAATGCGTTTTTCTCGAAACTACTTTTTTCGAAGCGGTCGCCATGATTCCTCAATTTCCACTGAACCGATTCTCTTGAAAATTGGTGTGAGTCTTTTTCATATATTTCCCTATCACAGGAACTAGGATTATAAAAAAATTTCAATTTTTACTATTTTAAAAAAAATTCGGAAACGTAAAAAAAGTGGTAAAAACCACATCCTTTGACTTCAAACAGCCACAACCCGAAAAAATCTTTTTTTTTTCAATTATCCTAGTTCCTGCCATAGCAACACTCCTCTAGATTAATTATTCGTTTTTTATTTTACTTCAGATTACTCAGAGGGTTGAAATCGTGGCAACTTTAATTTTTTCAATTTTTTTTGTGTACTTTTTAGAAATCAATAAAAATTATACAAAATAACGAATACTAAAAATATTGTTTGTTTTTTTTTTTTTTTATTGCTCCTTAAAAAGTACCTAAAATTCATATCTCTATACTAGGATACCCCTTTAAGGGAGTATTTTTGTTTAGAAATTTGAAAAAAATGACTTTTTTTATGCTTTCAAAGTTTAAACCTTAAGGAATATGTCTTTACGAAGATTTTCCAAAATTTAAATTATTTTTAGTGACGTGTCATATAAACCAACTCGCGGAAACGAATTGTACAAAAGACGACAGGGATCCTCTGTCTACTTGCAATCGTGTTTCCTTATAAAGCCTTTCATATCCTTACTTTGAAATACGAAAATCGAAGGTCACCCGAATATAGTGACTACAGATTGAAGAAATTTTATTTTATAGCTTATACTGTGCCTAACCTTATCCGAAGTTTTAAATAGTTTTTTCTCGAAACTACTTTTTTCGAAATTCTTGTCTTGATTTCTCAAGTTCTACTGAACCAATTTATTTGAAATTTGGTTTGAGTCGTTTAAATACATTTCTCCATCGTAAAATTATAACAAATTTTTCAATTTTTACTATTTTTAAAATATTCGAAAAAGTAAAAAAACTTCAATTCTTTTCATACAGCCGCAAATTTTATAGTCTCCTTCTTTCAACACTTTTTTTGGTATTCGTTTTTTTCTTTAACTTCAGATTACATAGCGGGTTACAATCATGGCAAGCCTTGTACGCCATTTTGTTGGGACCCCCAACTTCCTTTTGGCCTGTAACTTTTTAAATTTTTAATTTTTTCACTTTTTTTTATTTTTCATGTATTCTTTAAGCATTAATAAATATCTTGTAAATTAATGGATGGTAAAAATTTTATTTGTTTTTGTTTTTTTCTAAACAAAACTAAAGCAATACCTAAAATTCATGTCTCAGGACAATGGCAAACAAATTTATTTCAATTTTAAAAAAATATTTCCTTCGTTGTCACATTTACCTTCATATAGAAAAGTAGGAGTTAACGGTTACCTATAATTGTTCGCAAATCTAATTACATACATAACTATATTTTTTGTTTTTTCAAAAAAAAATCAAAGCTCTCTCAGCGTATCCTTTTTGGCATTCTTTTGAAACAATAACACACGCATAATACTACACTAATATTTTTATCAAATCTCTAATCAAAAATTTCAACTAAACAAGACAACAACAACTATTTTATGTGTATTTAATTTTTTTTTTCCGAATTGTTTCATTTTTATTTTTTTGACTCTACAAGTAAACTGCATCCATCTGCAACATTTTTAAAGAATGGCAATAATATAATTCTTTAAGCCTTGCCTTAAGTTTGTTTTCTGGTTTTTGTTTTATTATGTAGTTACAATGAATTCTCTGAAGGTTATTTTCTGACATATGGTGGTAGATTTATTAAACTAAAAGTTCATATGAGTTCAAGTTTAAAGGAATATATTTCAGTTCAACAGTTTTCTTCTTTTATATATGATTTATTTTGCAAAATTTGTTTTTATTTTTGCATTTGTTCAACTCTAAAGCTACCATAGGTCAACCGACAATAGCAACCACATGTTTTATATAATCAAAGAATTTTAATTTTTAATTTAAAATTTTCAAAGGGACCGAAATTAATTTCCTATGCATAAAGAAATTTAGTTACTTTGAATAATAATTTGTTTTTTTTTTTTTTTTGAATTTCAATTTTTTAGGCTTAACAAAACCAGCTGATAATCAACAGGAATATGATTATGAAATGCAAGGAGATGATGATTATGCATATGATGATGGTGATGAAAATTTATCACAAGTAAATGAAAAACTTGGTGCTAATATTGAAAAACCAACAATACCACCAATTTTTGAAATAAAAAATTATGCTAAACATGTACATCCAGGATCTGATGTATCCTTAGAATGTCCAATACAAAATCTTGGCTGTAAGTTTATAATTGATATATATTTTAATAATAATAAATAATAAAATACAAATAAATTATTGTTTTTCCTTTTATCATTTTAGCAACTAATGTTGTCATATGGTTTAATAAAACACAAGTACTATCACAGAATAGACAAAGTACTTCTGAACGTTTAATAAGTAATAATAATAACACATTAATTATAAAAAATGTTACCAAATATGATGATGGTGATTATATATGTCAAGTATTACCAAATAAAATATCATTGCATGTTAAATTACATGTTAGTAAAATACATAATCATCCACATGATAAGAATATGTCAGAAAGTCTTGAAGGACGAAGAAATTATGAAACAAATGCAATTGATAAGAGTGGTACAAGTTCTTTAGTTTTTCAACCATTATCATCATTTTTTTATATATTATTATTAACTCAAACTATTTTACGAATATCATATAATTAATTAATTAATTAGGTGCACATAATATTTTTTAAATATAAGTTTAATTAATTATTATAGATTTTATCTTTATGTTAGTTTATAAGGTAATTAATTGCGAGTACATTAAAATTAGCTTAAATTTAATCTTGTTATTTGTTTCATTTTTTTCAATACCAAGAATAAATAAGTTTTTAAAATTTTAGTTAGAAATTTTATTTCTATTATAAATATTTTAAGCTTTTTAAAGTTTATTTTTAACACTTATCCTTAGAGTCATAGTAGAAATGAATCTGAGAAAATAAAGAGTCATCCAATAAAAGCTATTGGCAGTTTTTTTTAAGTACACCACATAAAAATCAATCCGATAACCAAAAAATTGTATATGAGAAAAGTTAGTTTTAATTACAAAATTCCATAATTGAGGATTTATGAGCGTTTAATTAGGGCACTTTAAACACTTCTTTATGTCCATTGGCTTTTAGTTTGTTACTTATCAAAATATATACAACAAATTCTGTTTTTGAGAACATAAAAACATTCTTGAAGAAGGCTTGTGAAAAAAATTTAGAGTAAAAGAATTTATTGCATGCATTCGAAAATAGAAGATTATTTCTTGTTACTAGGAATCCATCTTTAGCATTGTTTTTTTTTTTAAGTGAAAACTTTTTTAGGCGCACTTTGCATTTTTTTGGGAAGTAAATTTAATTCTACCGTCACCCTCGGGTGCGTTACGCTGATTAGAATATTTTCGGTTTCCTAATGCTCCTACGATTATTTCAAATACTATTTAAAAACTACTATTACTATCATACTATTTAAAAATAAATAAAGAAATAATATAGAATTGTTAAAATTCAATAATTCTGCTTCATAGAAAATCAATTCGTCTTTAAGTAGTGCTGTGAAACTTGTGAGACATTCGCAAAAATGTTGTTTCGAGAAAAACAAGTTTAAAGTTTTAACAAACAGGTAATTGCTTTGCGTTAATAAAAACTTAATGTTTGTTAATACAATGAATTTCGGGCTAAAATTTTTACAGTATAATTTTTGCTAATTTTTAAATATGTAAAAAAATATACTTTTTAAATTCATCTTAAAAGAAGACCCCGTCCAAGTTATGCCAAAAAGAATTATATTTACTGACTATAACAATTACTATGAGCTGTAATCAACAGAAATATAAAACACCAAATATAAATTTGTTTAAAAATTAATATCGAATTCTGTGAAATATTTATCATACAACCTAATACTCGGTTGATATAGTCCATTATATGAAAGTGTAGGGTAAGGGTAAGCCAAAATAAAGCCATGGTTCATATTAAGGCATCTTTAGCCGACCTTTGATCGTGTAACTAATCAATGATTAACATTTTTAGGTAACCTATGTAATTGGTTTGAAAGCACTCAAATACGTAAAGCCGTTCAAAGTCCCTTGAATAGTTTCTTCTAAGGACCACCGAAAAGTGGTAATTCATTACAGCAAATGCTGCCAAAAATATAACTTGGAATTCTTATTCGAGATTCAATTATTCTTTTCAATTCAATTCAAATTATTTTAGATTCTACGTTACGTTTTTTTATTTGTATCATATATTTCAATTAATCTGCAAAATTTCTGTTTAACACGAATAACATGCATGCAGAGGTAATGGTGGCTTTCTAAAGTATAAAGAGATTGGCTGAGTTCTGAAATACACTACTACCGCAGTAATGTATTGTCATGAGTTCATAAATGTCAAACTGCACATGTTATACAATGTCATGAATTCGAAAACTTTTACGATTGTATTAGATGCATATGAATCACGCAATAAGTATATCAAATTTTTTTGTTGATGTAATGTAAAAAGTATCTAGAAAATTACACTGCAATGTACCACCGCATTTCAGAACTCAGAAATTTTATGTATAACTATATACATATGTATTTACTATACCAATTAAACGATACCATTTTAATTACTGTTATATTATTATAATAAAATATTCCATTAAAACTATTAAGTTTTCACTTCTACCGTGTGGTCTTAAGCTCACGCTTAAATTTTTTTCTTTTTAAATGCACAGATGTTACTAACATAAGTTGAGTTTTACATAATTTTGCTCCTAAATATCCGTACAATAACTGGCATAAACATTACAATCTGAATTTTTAAAGATTTTTCGCGAAAAAAAATCAAAGTTAACCATCAACCATTTTTTCAAATTTAAGTTAATTTTCCAAAAAAATATTTAAGCGAAAAAACCTATTCCTAATTGATTATCAAACTATTTTTTGCATAATTATGCTCATTAATGATTATATAGGATGATTGAAAGCGGTCAAAAACAAAAATTGTTCAAAAAAAAATAAAATAAAGCTTTTTAAAAAGATAATTTTGCAAAATAGTGGTTCCATGTGGTTTCGAACAATATCTAGTCCCGTGTGCACTCGCAGCATAGAATTTAGCTTGCGTACTAATAAGATAAACAGTAATTTTATGGTTTTTCAAATTTGTAGACATGGAAGTGTTTTTAAAATTTATTATATTTGGAAATATTATTAACAAAACATTTTCATTTATATAACTTCTATATTTTGAATCAAAAAACAAACGAATGAATATTATACTGGACTTTTATGTTTATTTAAATTCTTATTATTAATTTTACATTGGTTTTGACTACTACAAATATGCAATACATTTGATGAAATAAATAATGTGTTATAGATTTTTATATATGTTTAAGCAAATGAACGTTTCTTTTTCTTAAATTTTATTTTAGAATACATCTAAGCTTTTGAATTGTCTTCATTTGAACTCCAAGTATACCTTTTATTCATATTTATGGCTATAAAAAACTTTCAACTATAATTTCACAAAAAATATAATCAATTTCTTTTCCCTTTTTTTTGATTAATATTTTACACACAAATAATCTTTTACATTTAAAATGATATATTTTCATATCAAAATTGATCTAGGCACATTTTTTTCGATCTTTTTCAATTGAATTAACATTAAATTTAGTGATTATATATTTAAAAACACACAGAAAATTATTTTTATATTCGAAAAAAAGAAAATAATTTTGTTTTAATTTTTCCAATAGTAGATGTTAATTTATATTCTATCAGCAAAAGTTGTAATAATAATAAAAATAACAAGCAAACAAAATTTAACTTTGAATCAAATATTTAAAGTTTTAATATTAGCTATTTAATATTTTATAAAAAAAGTTTAATTTTTACCAAATAATATGGATTTTAATGTTGAAAAAGGTTATAATACTTTGTTTATGCACTAAATATTATCCTCTAATCTTTTCCATAATTTCAGGTAACTTTTTATATGATGGCCATAGCAAAATTTTCTTCTTTCATAAAACAAAATAAAAGTGATAATTTACTTAATAAGTTAAAAGTTTTTTTTTTGAGGCAAAATTGTATAGAGAAAGATTGTATAACTTTCCAAGTAAAATATAATAACTTTAAAAATTTTGTCTTGAACTACAGCAAATTTTTATAATTTAAGATACATTTTAGACACATATATATGCTATATCATTGTATAGTATACAGGTCCTTTTTTATATTGTAAACATATTTATTCTTCATAATTAAACACAGTAAGCTCAGTCAATTTATTTATTTGATTGGGAAGAAGATTAAAACTCCTCACTCTATAAGTGCACTTAAGAATGCTCTACAATAGAAAACTTTGGACTAAGCTTCTTGGCCTGAAACAGTCTAATAATTTTCCAATGTCACCGGAGAAGGTACTCTTTCGCAGCACCTTCTATAAAGTAAGAAAGTTAACGACTCCAAGCTGTATATTAGGCCAAAAGATATAGAAGACGCTTACTTACTTTCTGTTTGATTGTGGGGATACTGATGTTAACAAGAGCTAAGCATTTTATCACTCGCCATGAATTATTTGTGTACATGGTTAAGATTAAAAGATGTTCTGCCTCTGGCAAGAAAATAGGAGTAGAATTTTGCTTTAAAGCATGTCGTTGAAAGGTCCCTACTACTACTGCTAAATACAGTAAGCATATAAATTAAGTAAATCTTATGTCTCGATATCCATCACTTTTATATTAAATCAAATAAAATTGTAAATAAATCTTGTAAAAAGCAGATTGTTTTTCAATTTTTCAGTTAAAGTTTTATGGTCATAAAAATGTTATACATAAATATATAGGTACTATAATAAATTTGGTGTCTTTAAAATTTTATATAAGAGTTATTATCTGATAAAATATTATAATTAAATTTAAAATTCTTAAAAATAATTTCCCAAAGTAATAATATTTAAAACTTACAATACAATATTACAATAAAATTGTATTTAGCCCCTAAAATTATGCTTGAAACTGTTTTTCTTTTATACTTTATACTTTTCTAATTCTTTTCACTTGTTCTTTTTAAAAAGGGGTATTTTAAATGAAATTCCAAATTTTAGTAAAACATTTTATTTTACTTAATAAGAGCAAAAATACATTTATGTATATGTTATAAATAATACAAAGGAGATTTTTTTAAGTGCAAAATCAAAAAGAAAAATTTCAAATGATATTTTTCATTATTTATATTTTTAACCTTTCTCAAAACAAAGGAATTTGTTTCAGTTTATTATAGGACAAATACTTTAAATATTTCATTAAAGCAGTTAAAATTAAGAAAAACAGCTTAAAGCTTCTTCTAAATTTAAAGACTTATTAAATATTGCTAAAGAATATTAAAATTAATAAATTATTTACAATAATCTTTTCTATATATTCTTAAATAACATTTAAAAGTTTTTTTTAAAAACTCTAAATAAAATTAATTAATTATGCCTTGTGGATTTTTATTAATTCGGTTAACTGAAATTTTTAGAGATATAAAAACAAATTTTAACCAGTGATTCATTAATTAGGGCATAAAATTTATATATATATATATATTTTTTTTTAAAGGAAACAGAAAAAAGGAAAATACCATCAAATTTATACGGAAATATTATATACATAAAATTTTACAAAATAATTTTTTATCCCTATTAATAAGGCTTATTACTTTTTATTGAGCATAAAATTCATTTAATGGCACCATTTTTTATAAGAATATAATTATTTTGTTTTTGACATTTTTACAAACTACTTGAGTTAACATTGGCACAAATTGATTTAAATTTAAGATTTTGAATTTAAAAAATCTAGCATTTGATATTATAATAAAAACAAAATTATTTTATTAACTGATTAAATAGTATTTTAATTAAGCTTTATTTTAAAAATTAAAATACCATTCTGTTTTTAAGTGAACCCTTAAAATAAGAAGAGCAAAAAAGAATTAAACTCTTGTTTTACATATTTTTTATTTAACATAAGCGAACCAGCCTTATGATCCCATTAAAAGAACAAAAAACAGGATGACGAGGGCAAAAAGCTGAAAAAGCGAACCAGCGGATAAACTATCAAACAAATAGCGTTAAAAATTTATACACAAATTGAAGAAATGGAAACGTATATTTTCTGAGCTTATAATTTCACGGCATTCAAATTTCAGGAAATTTCTTAAACTCACTTTGATCTACACGACCTAAAAACTAAAAATTTTGATGGACTTGCATTGAGCTTGCTAACAAAAATTCAATTATTTCCTATTTATTCTTATTTTTAACCCATTCAGTTACCGAAATTATGATCATTTGAGCATCCTTTGCTCTAGAGCATCGATACCCAACCTGCGACCTGCAAAATTTTTATGAGTGGACCGAACTATTTGACCTGGTTGGTAGGAAAAATAAGTCATTATCTCGCAATGAAACTCAGCTAAGACTAAAGCAATTATAAAAATACGCGTGACAATACAATGTTATAACTTGTACCCGTATTGACGGGATTAAAAATAAAATTAATAAATAAATTGTTCGTTTAAAAAGTAAATCCATACATATCAGTTTTTTATCATCAAACTGCGGACCGTGCATAAAAGTAAGTTATATATAAGTGGCTTAGAAAACAAAACGCTGAATATGGTTGCTCTAGAGTGAAAGTGAGTAAGCAAAACTTTAAAACGTTTTCCTTAAGCTTGTTAGTTTCGACGTTGGTTTGTTTTAAAATTTTGTACACTAGTTCTTCACATGACGATAGATTTTTAACAATTATTAATTTTACAATAACAAATAAGTCGATTTTTTTAGTGAAAATCGGTATTTTTGCTTTTAAAGTCTATCAAAAATTGAAAAATCAAAAAAAAAACCCCTCGTTGTTATCTATAAAAATATCTCCTACAATATCAAAATTTTGGTTTTGTGGTTTTGGTTAATTCTGTTGCGAGTACTAATGTATACCGCAAAACAAATTTTTTTCGAGGGGCCTGCAGACATTGGCTGCCACTTGTTATTTTGAAATAAAAATTTAAAAGAATATTGTTGAAATGTTGTGTTATCATGTAAAAATTAATTAAATTAACTAGAAGTAACCATATTGCCAAAAAAAAATTTCTTGGAAACATACTGTTTTTCAACCAAATTAAACGAAAGAAAAACGGCTAAGACACTTAAGAAAGTTGACAAAATTAAAATCTTATCACACCTTATCACAAAAGGCTATTTACGCAAGGAATTTTTTTACCTATCACTGGAATATTTTTTATGTTAAAAGTTAAAAGTTACTTTTGTTTAGAACAAATCCAATTATTCAGATTAGGGACATTTTATGACATAAATCCAATTGTTGTGATATGAAATTATTAAGAAAATCATGTAAGGACATAATTTCCTACTATTTTTTTTGGTAATGTCTAGTAACAAGAAATAATCTTCTATTTTCCAATACATTTTGTTACTCTAAATTTTCTTCAAGAACGTTTCTATGATCCCGAAAACAGAGTTTGGTGTATATATTTTGACAAGTAGCAAATTAAAAACAACTCGAAATCTACAAGTGGTTAAAGTGCCCTAATTAAATGCTCATAAATATAACTAAAAATGTTTTTAGCTCAATTAAATTATCATAAAAATAGTACTTGAAGATTTTAATACTATCTTCTCAATTGTTATTACTTTTTTTTATAGCATCAATAAGTACTCATAAATATTATCAATAAAATAAAATTGTCATTAGAGCAATTTTGATAGTTTTCAATATTGCAACAACAAAAAATTATTTACTTAAAAAACTTAAATAGTTTTAACAATTCTAAGTTTCTGTTTTTTTTCTATTAGTTACAACCTTATATTAAAAATTTCTATTAAATTATTTATTTAAAAAAAAACTAAAACACATATTTATACAATTTAAAAAGTAATTGGCTTAAAATAAATAAACAATATTAGCAACAAAATCCTTTAAAATAAAATTTAAACTAAAACATTAATTATAATTAGTTGAATAAAATTAAAATAAAACTATTTAAAGCGTATCAGCGTCAATGTCTTTAGTTGTACGCTGCTATAATATTTTACAATATATTTTTATTTTATTTTGTAGTAGTAGTAGTAGTAGAAAAAATCAAAAAATAAAGATTTCTTTTTTCTGGTTTTTTCTTTTAACAATTTTTAAATTTAATTTTTATCTAACAAACAAACAAAAAATCACTTATAATTTTTTAATTGATACAATTTTAAATATTATTAGACATGAAATTAAAATCAAAATTGAATTTTTCATATAGAAATTTGAACATGTGCCACTATTTAAACCACTCTTGCTGCCAATATCTGCTGTATAAATAATATCTGAAAATAAATTTTTATAAATTAAAAAAAAAAATAATATAATTCTAATTGATATTAATATTGCTAATTTTTTTTAATGAGACTAAAAATTCAAGGTTATATGGCTTATGCTTACAGGCAATGCTAGGAGAGTTTATACTAGCACCGAATAAGTATGTTAGTGTTAGCCTTTAAGCAGTCAAACAGATCTTTTTAATCGTTTCATATTTCAGGCATTCAAATCAGGCATTTGAGGTATCCAACATACCTCATAATACATTTCTTACTTTGAATCAAAGCTATATTTTCTTGAATTAAAACATGCATAATTTAGTGTAAGACGTTATTTGCTTGAGCTTAATATTTTCGATTGTTGGATATGGAGAAAAAAAAACTTGAAACAAGAATTCAGCAGTGTCTTAAGGTAAGTAAATCACATACTCAACAATCAAAAATATCTACTTGCCACCATGTTGAGAACATATTTACTTGAACTAAGTAATTATTTTTTTACCATCCCAATTTTTTTTTTCAGTTTATGCCAGGTACTATATTTAAAAACATTAACCAAAACTAGTGAATAGCTTCATTAAAATAACAGTCTTAATAGGAAATTTTAAGAATAAAAATATCCTTGTATTATACATTTCGAAAAATTCGATAATTAATAAATTTTGCAAAAATTTTGTTGTGTACTGATAATTCCTATAAGACAATAAGACTAATTTTCTCTTAAGGGACGTTATTTTTCGTCATTGTGTTTTTCAACTGAAAGTCTTTTGAGGCACGATGCTACCTTCTCAATCAATCCTAAGTCAAATGTTTCTTTCTAAAGCGAGTATTCTCCTTCAAATAATCTTAGAAGAAATAAACAGCAAAATGCTTCAAGAAATCCACTGACGAAAAAGGCAGCGTCGGAAAAAATATTTCAGTGTGAATGGTCCTCGAAAAGCTTATGAAAGTTGACAAAAAATAATCATATCTCATCTTTTACAAAAAACAATCTACGCCACTGATCCATTTTGTACCCATTTCATGCCTAAATATATTTAAAGGTGAAGCCAAACTAAAATATAGCTCTATAAATTGGAAAATGTAGCAACGAGAAAATTTTATTCATAAAACTGTAAATACGAGCTATATTTATAACCAATTTCTGTCCAACTTCTACAAGAAATTTGAGAAAAGATAAAAGTTATTGCATATATATACCTATACAGTCATAGCAAATTAAAGGAATACTAGGATCCCCCAGTCATCGAAATTCGACATTTTAACAATACATCGAAAAACCAAAATGGAATATATTCTTCCCTTGAATATTGTTTCCTGTTTCGTTTTCTTAAAAAGGGAGTAAAAAAAACGCCTTGCGTTTTAATATATAGATATTCATATATTCATATAAAAAAAAAGGCTCTGCTTTGCCTTTATATTGTTGTTGTTTTTTTCTTCCATACATTTTATATTGGAAAAAGCATAACTCATTTGCGAGTGACATGTGTAAAATTTTTCAATAATTTTTTCATTACGCACGTCTTGGCAACGTCACATTTCGAATAAAACTATTTTCAGTAAAATCGGTTAAGTATAAATCCCTTAAAAAGGGAGTACAAAAAACGCCTTGCGTATTAAATATATAGAATTTTTTTCTTTGCATATTTTTATATTTTAAACCTTTAAGAAAATGTTCCTTAAAAGATTTTTCAAAATTTAAATAATTTTCTGTGTTACAGCCCATTTTGTGACAAGTCGACAAAACTACTTGGCAGCCCGCTACTAATACTGCATTTAACTTGACTTCAAACTTTAAACGCATTTTTCTCGAAACTTCTTTTTTTGAAACGTTTTACATGATATTTCAAGTTCTACTTAAACGATACACTTGAAATTTGACACAGAGCTTCTTTTATAGCATTGTACTACCAACAGTTTTAAGTAGTTTTCTTTTTTTTTTTGTTTTTTAAAAATTCCGAAAGGTGAAAAACAGGGAAAAATCGCAGCTTATTTTTTCAAACTGCCGCCGTTTTGTAACAAAAAATATTCTTCTTTAAGAATTAAAAATGACTGGATATCTGCACACCAGGACACGCCATTTTTCCAAAGTCCCTACTTGACCAGCCTACAGTTTTTTTAATTTTCATTCTTTTTGTTTTTATTATTAATATTTTATACTCTTAAAATACCAATAAATGCAAAGTAAAATAATGGATGGTCAAAATATTTATTTGCTATTAAGGGGCACAACTAGTTTAACGCTCTTAAAAAAGAGTAATTTTTGTGAATTTTTTTTGAGAAAACTACTGCTCTGAATATTTTAAAATTTTGCCCATATATTTTTGCATAAATAAATCATAAAATGTAATTTTTTGTAGTAAAAATATTAATTTTTCTGGAAGTTATCCACCATCTCCTGAGACTTCAAAAATGAAAGGTACTCTAACTACTGCAGTGATTCCAGCTTTCAGAGCGCATGAAATCGAAAAAACTAAAATAATAACTAAATAATATTTCCCATACAATGAACCTGGGGTTTAAAAACAAATTAAAATTCGACGAAATGGCAGAGTTTTGAAGAAAAAGTTAAAATTTTGTCGAAAAATCTGATGGTTCTTTGTTTAGCAAAATTATATTTTTTATCCAATCGTAAAACTGGAGGTTCATTGTATGGAACAACAGATACCAAATATGCTAAAATAAGAATCATATCTGTTGCAGTATTGAGAACCACACCTTTAAACCTGCACTCGTAAAACGCAACGGTAAAACATATAATGTCGCTTATACGGTAAGGTGACCATACGTCCCGCTTTCAGTTGGTCTGTTCCGAATTAAATAAAATATTAAATAAGAATTCGCATGAATTAGATTCAAGTGAATTAAATAAGAACTCAGCTGAGTTAAATAGGATAGCAAAACAGAATTCATATGAATTGAATACTGAAACAGGTTCTATAAATATAGGAGAAAACATCAGTGTCCAGCTTAGTAAGTTGGAGAATATCTAAGCGGTTGCTTAAAATATTTGAATAATAGTATAAATAAAAAGTGTAACATTAGTTCTTATAGTTCTTTAACATTAATTTTGTAACTCTGTAACATTAATTAAAATATAAATTAATAAAAGTGTTCTTAATTTCATAATTACATGTTTTGTTTTTATCGTAAAGTGAAAACTTAATTCGCACTAGAAATGATTGCAATACGTACTGCCCAAATAAAATTTAATAAAAAGTTCACACAAAAATTTTTATTTATATTTCTTCAGGATTTTTTGCAATCGTTTTAAGAGAGCACGTGTCTGAAATGATATGTTAGAATTTTGACTAGGAAAAATGTCGCGTTAGACTAGGAATAAAGACGCGATACTATTTAGTAGACTTTGCTTTTAATTTAATTCAATCCTGCTTTGAGCAAAAATTTAGGTGTGCTCGCATAAAATCCCAGGCCCCTGTTGAAAGAGTTTTTTCTCTAATGCATAAAATATGGACAAGTGAAAAATCACAGCTAAGTGTTGCAGTTCTGAAAGCAATTTTAACTGTCAACACTAAAATCAACACATCATGCTATTTCCATTCTTATTTGAAAACTAGGCCGGATATTTTGAAACTGATTTGCCCCACTGACAAGTATAAAACAAATACGTTTAAAACTTCAATCTAACGTTTAGGATTATATCAAGTAACGTATTAATGAAATTCAGTTAACTTCTTTTTGTAATTGAATAAATAGCATTATAATTTTTTTGAAAAATAGCCTTAATTTTTGGAATTTCCTACAGTGTCCCGCTCTGACAAAAAAATAAAATGGTCAAGTTATTATACGGCGACATACGAGTGCAAAGAGTTATTTAGTGTAGTAAGCTAAGTGAAATTTAACGTGTACTATTCAAAAATATTATGTACTGATTATCTGTGGGCACAAAGTTCGCTGACAAGAAGCAGTTTAAATTATGAAAAAAAAGTTGTTAAAGTCTTATGTTAAACTTAACACTTTAAAAATAAAATTCATAGTAAAATGATATCTAAAAGTTTTATTTGATGAGTCAAACAAAATGCCAAAAGGCTAAATAGAAACTCCCCCATGTAACAATCATAGCTACGCCCTTGTTTGAGAAAAAACACATAAAAACTTCTTTTTAGAAGTATGTAACTCGTAAAATATTTGAAATATTTACTTGAAATTTTGATATGTTAATTAGAAAGGTACAAATTATCAACAACAAAAAATCAATATTTTGAAAATCTCACACTAGTTGTGTCCCTTAAATAAATTTAGTTAGTGTTAAGATTAAAATTTAATAAGCCACAATTAG
Source organism: Acrocera orbiculus (assembly GCA_947359355.1). Taxonomy (NCBI): domain Eukaryota; kingdom Metazoa; phylum Arthropoda; class Insecta; order Diptera; family Acroceridae; genus Acrocera; species Acrocera orbiculus. The sequence goes on from OX375758.1 coordinate 10,171,780, forward strand.
CAAATATTAAGAATTTTATTTAACTTACCTTCAGGAATACTATTATCATCAAAATCTAGAATAAAATTAAAAAAATGTATTTATTTTAAAACAATAATTTTCATAGAAGTCTTAAATTAAAAAATTTACCTTCAGAAACGATAAAAGTATGCTGATGTGAAAATTTTGACCAACCTTCAGTATTTTTAGTTTTAACTCGTGCATGCCATAATCCTGGCTGTAATTCAAGATCATGACGTATCTTCCAAATTCCAGTATGTTCACGATGTTTTTCAGAGCTAATTGGTGTTTCAGTCATCCAAGTTCTTGACTAAAATTATATAATTAATAATTATATTTTATTTTGATTAACAAAAAAAATAAATACATACACCATTAATTTGATAATCTAAAACGGCTTCAACAAGTGGTTGTTTACTCCTTACCAACCAATGTAATGAAACTTTATTACCTTTAATATCAATCTTTTCAAAGTGTGGCATTTCTGGTTCATATATTAAATGTATTTTAGCTAGAGATGCTCCAATAGTATTCTTAAATATAAATATAAATATTTATTTTATTTATAAATGGAATTATGGTGTTTTATTTTCATTGAAATCTTTAATCTTAGCAAGTGGATAATTGATTTTGTTTCACTTATAATTTATAATCGAAAAGATCAAAGATTTTTTCATCATATTATAACACTTAGTTGAGACGTAAAATAAAAAAAACAAAAAAACAGAAAAAACAAAAATTGTAAATCATTGAAATTTCAATTGTTAGATCAAATAAAATTTATATTACCAGACAAGCTGTATAAATATTTAATAAAACTTATAGGTCAACGTTTTCTTGATTAGTTTAAAACAATGTTTACATAAGTACATTGATAAATCATAAATCATTAAAGCTAAAAATTATATTGGCCCTCCATAATTTAAAGCATTTTATTAATCATTGAATTAGTGAAGAACAACTAAATTTTCAAGTACTAGATGCATTATAAACACATCATAAAAAGAAATATGAAAGTTTTAAATAGAATTTTTAAGAAATTTTTAAGACTTAATAATTTCGTTCATTGAACTTCAATGAAAAAGAGGTCAAAATCACCATAAAATTAAGAAGAAAAAAAAAACAACAACATAAATAAATAAATATAGTTTTAAATAGAATCGAATATACATAAAATACATTAATTCTTGCTTTTTAACAGATAACTTTGCAGTAGAAATCTTAAACTTGAGAAATTTTCAATTTCATATATAGGGGTTACCCCTGGACTTATTGTTAGTTTTTTAATGTTGTATTTATTTTTAATTTCTAAGTTTCTACTTATATGAAATTGTTATATTTTAATTATTTTCAAATTTCTAATTATGTATTTTTAAAACTGCAAAAGAACATTAAAACTGTAGTTATTTAACACGTCCAGGATAGTGCAGTTCTTTGTATTTCGCTTCATCGCGTGGCAGTAAAAATTGTACTTTGCTTTATCTGGCGGCGTGGCACCTTGCACAAAATGTTATTTAGCAAAGCTTCAAAACTATAAAAATAAGCTCTCTAATATTTAATAAAGGAATTAATTTTAACCACATAAAGTTTTGTCAATTAAAAAAAATTATAGCATATGTGAACCACCGATGGTACACGCCATCCTCGACATGTTAATTACTTCAAGAAGTTTTACTTTCTTTCATTTATGATGAAATCAAAATTTTTAGGTTTTCAGATTCATACAAGGATGCCCAAACTTATCGATTTTTGTTTTCTATTTTTGTGTCAAGATTGTGTCAAATCGATCGTAGTAAACTTACCGTAGTTATAAGCATACCTTGCTCTAGTCTAGAGCGAAAGTGAATCAGCAAAACTTTAAAGCTTGTTATTTTCGAAGTCATTTCGATTTTTGACCGATCATTTTGAAATTTTGTACACTTTATTTCTTCACAATTTCTTCAATACTTCAAAGCCATATGGAGCTTTGGTTTTCCAATATTATATATCTCGTAAAGATAATGAAGGTCCACTTAAAAATATTTTTTATGTAATGCTCAATAATGCTAAAATATTGGATGGCAATTTTTAGGTTAAATTTGACAGAAATTCAAAATTTTGAGCAATATTGGATAATTAAAAGTTTTGCGCTTTTTTAAAATCAGATATGTTTTAATATTTAAATTTTCACAGTGATTCCACCCGGTAAACACCAAGCTATGTTACCATTTAGAGCGTAGCAAGTAATTTATAATAAAATTACGCTATAAAACTTAAAAACAGTAAGCATATAGCTTGGTAAGGCGGTTAGTAAGAGGCAATGAAATTTCTGCCTCACTAAGTTGTTTGAGAAGTTTTTAAAAAATTTTGGAGCTCAGTCTAGACTACAATTTTGCCCACCCGTAACAGTAGAACCTAGTTATTTACTAAGTTAGTATTAAAGTGATACTAAGTATTTCAGGAATAATTAGAAGGATTAATGATATAGACGAAGCAATTAAGCTGGTATATAAGAGTCTTAACATTCTCATATGACCCATTTAAAAGTTATTCTACATAATAGTAAAGACAATAACACATTTACCAAAAAGATCAGTGCACCTACTTTTCTAAAAACTGCCAACAGAAAGAGAAGAAATAATAGGCTTCAAGAAGATTCCGAAAATGACTAAGAATCTTGAGATATTTTCTATACTGGGTGTTCTTAAAAGACTAACTTTCTTAGCATTTCTATATTTCTTTATGAATAGGTTAAAAATAATTGAAAACTTATTATCTATTAAAGTTAAAATATACTAAAACTGAAAGATGTAGGCATTTGAAGTCTGAGGACACACACAAATCGGCGTTTAGTAGGCTTCTGGAAACAATAATTTAACCCCAGTAAAAGTATGTAAGCCGACTGGAAAATAGTTAAAGGAAACCTGAACTTGATCCGGATTGGATCAGACCTAATTAGAAGCTATGGATCAATCCTTGGTCCATAACTGATCCAGAAATATTTACTATTGCAGTCCTCCTCAGGAAAAGACTTCGATAGCCTGATGATTGCCTTAAAAAGTTTTGAATATTTCACCTGAATTCCCACTGTGTCAAGATCTCTTATTATTAACGCCTTATGCAGAATGAATTTTTTTCGCTAATCCAATCCTAATTCTAATTGTATGAAGTCAATTTTATTTGTGATATATTTGATTTTACTTGTTCAGAGACACATCTGGATGCCGCAATGGAGCCTTAATAGAGAATCACAAATATATTTTATGTTTTTTACTTGGGAAAATTAAACTTCATATAATTCGCAATTTTGCAATTAAAGAAGGATATAAATATTTTGAAGTTTTTCAAAAGCTTTAAACTATATAACGGACATAGGTTACAGGTAAATTTATAAATTTTATGTATATTTTATTTATTTCAGGGTTCTTAGGTTAAAGGTAACCCGGCCAGAAAATTGTTAGGGATAGGGTCAGGAATGGATCCGGTTTCCTTTATCTGTATTCCGTTCTGGATCAGAATTATTGATCAGGTAACCTGAATTTAGATGATTAAATAAATAAAATATTTAATTTGTTGGATAATAATTCATAAATTCATAATAAATACCCGAATTTCCAAGTATACAGGTTTTCAAATGATGTATTTATTTACACGATTATGTAACCAAAAGTCGCAATACAATGTATTAGCACCTGTTTAGAATGGGTATAAAGTAATGCTTTGATTAATGACTCACAGAATCAACATATCAAAACAAAGAAATTTACACTTCTAACTGCAGCTAATTTGATCATATAAACCTCACAGATTTACTATGATTTTAAATTATAAATTCCCTATCTGAACATGCTATCCACTAAAAAAGAAAAATCAAAAAAAATGGTGTCACTTTTGATGTTTCTGCACAATTTTTATTCATCAAAGTAAATACATGGTTTCCGTATTCGTCAAGAAACGTTACATAAGCATATGCCAAAGAGCTAATGGAACGATTATTTCCAAAAGAAAAAACTGCACAGCGTAGTACTGCTGAAGAACACTCACTCAGAAATTTTATGTATTCATGATGAACCTGAACCCGAAACTACATCATTATCAGTTTCCGATGAGTTGAATTTAGGAATACAAAAAAGCAAAAATTCTGTAATAGCAATTAATGAGGATGATTTCAATTCTTTTAACAAAGAATTTCAACTTTATGAAACCACTGGAATTAGATAAAAAAATATGGATTTATTATATAATGCTCTTCTAACAGTGAAACCAACATCAATGAAAAGCGAACGAGTGTTTTCAACGTTTGGAATTGTAGTGTCAAAATTGAGAACAAGATTGAAAGATGAATCCATAAGCGCTATTGTATTTTTAAAGAGCTGATGGTTTCAGTCTCAATTATTGAATGATAAATAAACGATTTCAATAAATAACTGATGCTTTTTTTTCTTTAAATTTTATGAATAATTCGAATAGTTAAAAAATTCTTATTCGGATATTCGAATATATTCAAAAAAACACGAATAGTGTTAAACCCTAGTCGCAAGTCATTACCTATAAAATTTCTTTAAAAAAATATAAATCTAAAATAATAAAAATATAATTACCTCAATTTCACATACATATTCACCAAGATCTCTTTCATTAACATTTCTAATTATTAATATTGTTTTATTATGTTCTTTATGTGCACCATTTTTAATATTATATTTATTAAAATCATTTAATATTAATTTTTCATAATGTTTCCATAATAATTTTTCTGGTATTGGTTCTGATTTATATTCACAATATAATTCTGGATTATCACCATTTTCAGTATTAACAAAATGTCGATGTATTGTTATTTTTGGTTTATAATTAATATTTAATACAAATGAACCATGTGGTGGATCTGTTGATTTATCATCGGCTAAACATTGATAAAGTCCAGCATGATGTGAATCAAGTGAATTAAATATAATTTTACCATTATCAATTTTTGTTAATTGATTATTAACAACACGTTCACCCTAAATAATAAACAAATATATAAAATATATTTATTTTAATTAAATAATAATTAAAAATTTACATTACGTGACCATTTAAATGATGGATTAATAACACCATATGCCTTGCATTCAAATTCAACATTTTTACCTTGATCAAATCTTATTGATCTTTCATTAATATCACGATTATCTAATAAAATTGCTACTTTTGGTTTAGATTGTACTTTAAGTGTTATATTAAAACGAATTTTTTGTGGTAAAACTTCACAAAAATAATTGTTACTATCATTTTCAGTTGTTTTTGAAATTTTAATAGCATTATTATCCATTAATGTTATCCTTCGATCATTTAATAATATAAATTTACTTTGGACTATAATTTGTGATCCATTATACCAAATAATTACATTATTAGCTAAAATTAATTATAATTAGTTTTATTTAAATTCAAATATATATATATATATAAATACGTTTTGCATTTTTAACATCACAGAATAATATAGCATCATCTCCTTCAATTACATTTTCAATTAATTCTGATATTTCAAAATATGGTGGATCATTTGATGTATTGTTATCTTCAATTGGTCCACTTCGACCACCACCTGTTTTATCTATTTCATCATCATCGTAAGCATAATCATCATCTCCTTGAAATTGGTCATCATAGTCATCATTTTTATCATTAAGATCAGCTGAAACTGAAAATAATAACAATAACAAAATATTAGATATTTAAAATATGATAAATAATTTTATCTAGTTTGTTAAATTCATGGAATACACATGTGCTAACATTTTTTTGATTTCATTTTAAGGCGCTAAACATTATAGCATTGACAATAAACTTATAACGGCTTGGATGCCGTGTTTTCTTCCAAAAATGGTTATAACTACAAAATCAAGTTCAATATTATCGACATTTTTTCAGACATTAAGACCTTACCCTTTTTTCTAAAAATGGTTATAAAATCGATAACCAGAATTTCTTTATCTTGTATTCTGTATTAAACATCTGTTTACTATAAATTTTTCCAATTATGCGATTGATATTGTTCAAATCGAATTAACAGAAATATCTTGCCATATTTTACATTAGAAGTTTCCAATTAAGGATATAACAGCAATTATGGTAAAAGGAATGTTATGAAAGAAAAATTTTTGAAATTTCCTGAATTTATTTTATCAATGAAATTTTATTATGTTGGCTACTAAGTATAATTGCAGATTTTGTTAACAGATGTAACGTTACTTTACGTGTTCAAAGTACCTAACCTACATATATTTTCCACCAATTTATTTTTAGACTTCTACCTTTCATTTAGTAACACAATTATTACAATTGGTTTCCCAGTTTTGTTTTTATCCCAATTTAAAAATAAAAAAACAAGACATTCACTACAAACATATTTTATTTTATTATTATTCCAAAAAGACAAGAAGCCGTCCACAAAAGAACCCGTCTTAAAAGAAAAGCAAAATTGTTTTGTCATATTACGTTTGGGTGATTTCTGATTAAAAAAAAATTGATAAAACCCAAATTAAGGTCATTATCGATTCAGATCGTCATAGCATAACACGTGATATTGCAACGATCGCATAAATTTATCGCATAAATGCATTGAAAGAAAAATAAAAATAAAATGTTAAAAAGCTTAATCTATAAATCTCTCTACAGCCTAAGGAAATTTATATGACGCAGGGTATTAGCATCCGCGAATCATATTAATGCTAATTCTATTCGTAATTCGTTTCTGAAAAGACTAATTAACCGGCAGTAAAAAAAAAAAAAACAGATAGTTGATAACAATATTAATCGAAATAGATTATTTTTGACGCAAGATGAAACAGCCCAGGATTCTCAAAATCAGAGAATCATCAAAAAGAGATTATGTTGTCAGTCTAGTGGACTTATAACTTTCATTTTTTCTCAGTCTAGCAATTATAAATAAATTTTTTAAACAGTTTTATAAGTTTTTTCGTTAACTTTTTGGCATAATCGTGGTTTTTTACTCTTTGGCTGTGGGGTTAAATTAAGAAATCTTTGTGGCTTAGTTAGAGGAAGTTGGACAAATTTGACAATTATATACAAATTTTTTTATTAACTTGAAAATATGGAATTGAACTCACATCAGTTTTTTTTTTGAGTTCTTTTTACTAATTTTCCGCCTGACGCTGTTTTCTAATACCAATTAAGAAAATATTATTTTAAAGCTTAAACTAGTCATCGCATATGCTAGAAGGTATGCCACCGTCATATAACGGGATTTTTATCTTAATAAAACCAAGTATATTTCGGAATCTGGAGAAAGTAGGGTTTTCGCGAAAAACTGGGAAGAAAAATATCGCTAAAAAGTACTCTATCTGCTCGCCCTCAAAATTTTTACTACGATTAAAAATTCTTCAGCAACATATTTTTTTTTTGTTGCCAAATTTCATGTGATTAAGTAATAAAGCATAGAAATAAATGGAATTTCATAATTTTAAGTCATTAGTTGTTACAGTTTACCTTATATTTTTTGTATAAAATCCTCAACAGGTACCATGTATTCCTTATACATGAATAAAAATATTAAAATGCCGAAAAGATTTTAATTTAAAATGTTAAAAAGTTTCATAATATTTAAACGCCTGCAGTTCACTTTTTAAAGGGATTCTCGGCTGAGTCCGAAACAACTTAACTTACAATTAGTAAATTTTTTCCAAGCAACATTAAATTTAATAGTCAAAGGAAATTTCAACAAAATACAGAACCGATATTCTTTAAGAAAAACTAAGATACTCACATATTTTGTTTGGATAATCAGAAATATAAAAATAAAATACTGTCACAAAATTCAATTCCAGAAAAGTACCTAACAGAAATTAAATTTAAGACTTTGTGATACGTTGCGCTCATGGGAGTCCATTATAAGAGCATAAATAAGTTGAAAAAGATTAAGAATGCCTTCAATTCAATACTAAAGTGAAAACTGTTGTTGAATTTTCGCTATCATCTTCCAAAAAATAAAATCAAATTCTTTACGTTATCTTCTTTTAACTATAATATTATTATCCTTGATTTCATAGAAAATGATTTGAAAAATTATTCAACAAAAAAACAAAACAAAATAGTATAACAGTAATTGAAATGATCTTAGGAGCATTACCCGAACCAGCGTAACGCACCCAAACTTGACGGTAGAATTAAATTTACACCCCATGAAAAAATGCAATGTGCGCCTAAAAAAGTTTTCAATTCAATAAAGTTCATGCAAAATAAGCCGTAGCCATAATTTTTTGGCAAACCTTGCTAGAAGATTATTATACCATATGCTCTCTCCATTTGAGTAAACTAAGCCAATAATCATCATTAGTTACATTCGAGACATTTAGGTTTATTGTCTTCTTTGTGTCAGTTTTACATTTAAGCATGCCTTACTATTGTTATGAAGTTGGTAAGGTCTCGACGTCACAATCATTACTCATTCCAAATGTTTAGTAAAGGATATTTTTGGTATTATAGTGAGAGAAAATCCACTATTTTTAAGCACTTGCTGGTATAACCAGCCTTTAATGATAATATTCTAAATATTCGTACGTAATAAAAATTTTAGCTTAAGTAAACCGGTCTTTTGGTAAAACACAACATCAGAATATTTGCCTGAACTGAATGTATGTAACTGAGAGGATTCAAAGTTTTGGCTGGTATAAGCCAGTCAAGATTTAATTTAGGCTCAGATTTATATAATCTTTACATTCCTTTTGTATTATAAATTTGTTCTAATTTAGGTTTAAATAAAATTGCTTAGCGATCAATAACATTTTATTTGTCTACTTATAACTTTTTTTTTTTGGTTCAATATAAAATCCTTATTTTTGATTTTTTTATAATGGAAGTTGGCTATATTATCATTTCTCCCACCGCCGAGTAAAATGCACTTTTCTGTATAGAGTCCGACCCATTGATGCCGGGAAAAATATTTAAAAAATTTAAAATTGATACGTTCTATGGTTTTTTCACTTGCAAAGTTTGGCCTATAAGGCGTAGAAAAATTAATATTTGAACTAGAAAAAAAGCTAAGGTGCCTAAAAAAAACCGACAGAATCTCATCACTCTTTCTTTCCCAATCTAAAAGTAAGGGATTGGTTCAGTTAATTTCTTAAAAATGCATGTTTTCAAGAATTTCTTTAGGCAATACAGAAAGTTCTAGCCTACTTAATTAATTTTGATATGATAACACAACTTTTGAACAATATTTTCCCAAGTCTTTATTTCAAAATATTAAAAAGTGTGCGGGTGGCAGGGAATATCTGGAGGTGCCTTAAAGAAAAGTTGTTTTACGGTACCAAAAACTCAAAATTTGCTCATTAAAAGAGATTATCTACCTTACAATCACTAAGCCAATATGGATGTATGGGATACAGCTATGGGGTTGCACAAAAAAATCCAATAGCGACATAATTAAACGTAGCCAAAATAAATTTCTGCTTATGATCACGAACGCGTATAGGTACGTGACTAACCAGGAAATACACAATGATCTGGGCATTAAATGGGTAAACGAAGTTATCCAGGAATGTGCGGCTGGTCACGAAAAACGCTTACTTCATCACACAAACGTGTTGGATATCATCAATGAAGTTAGGAGATTCAAGCGTGTCAAACCGCATAATCTGACATAAATAAACATATATCATATTATATAATATAAAAAAGTTGGAAGCTGAAAGTTGGTTCAGTTAAACCCGTACACATTACAACATTTCCGAAAATAGTAATAAATTAATTATGTTAAGATCGTATTGGGCATATCCGATTAGGGATGTTATTTTAAAAAAAAATAATTAAAAGAGGTTATGGCCAGGGAAGTTTCTTTCGATTTTTCAATTTTTGGTAGCCTTTAGAAGTGAAAATACTGATTTTCACCTAAAAAATCGACTTATTTGTTATTGTAAAATTAATAATTATTAAAAGAAAAATATGGTTAAATATGTAAAAAAGTATGGTGCAAAATTTCAAAACAATAGGTCAAGCAGATTTTTAATTATTGTGAACACCGCCTTTGAATATAACAAATTTAAGGGAAAGGCTTTAACCTTTTGCTCACTCACTCATTTCCAAGCGCTTTAGAGCAAAGGACGCTAAAATATTCATAACCTTGGTAATTTTACTCCGATTTTTAAAATGTTAAACATTAATTTCAAAAAATAAAAGAAAAGTGAAAAAAGAATTAAATACCAAACCGTCCCTATAAGATGCTTTCTACTCCACTGGGATAATTATTACCAATAATCTAAAAAACTTAACTGAAAATTTTTTAACTTACTCCAAATTAATTTTACACAATATAAAAATATTTTCAAGTACTTAAACCCTAAAATTATATTCATTTGTCTACAAAAAAACACTCAAAATATAATTTAAATTAAAAAATCTAACCTAAAATTCTAGCCATAAATTTAATTCATAATATCTCTTTTAAAATATATTGACTGTTCATTGCTCCAGTTTTTCTACTTCCTTAACTTTCTAATTATAGTATATAAATATTGTTGATCCATCTTTCAGCTTATCTCTCATAGAAATCCCAACTAGACATATCTAACCGCATTTCTGATGATTATGACTCTTCCGATATCTATTCTTGTTCCCTTGCAATAGTTTATCCAACTTATAATATATTTTATTTTTGTTAGTTTAACAGTTCATTGGCTGCATATGAGATGAAATGCACTTTATAAAACTTCGGATTGTATATAGAACGATAAAAAACCTATTTAAAATGATGCCATAACTTTTATTCTATTTGAAGAAAAATAACAAAAAAAAAAAAAAATAAAATAAAGATTTATAGGGATGATTTTTCACTTTGAAGTACCAAATTTTAATAGTTATGTGTGACATAAGAAATTACTTAAGTGACGAAAATTGCTTATAAGTTTTTTGTTAAAGTATCTTAAAGCTATAGGAAATTGTGTTTTAATTATTGTGAAATCATCACTTGATTTGTCACCTATAGACAATTTTCCACTGAATTTCATTTAGTTAAAATTTTTCAATAAATTCTTTTCTAGGGTAAATTATTGTGGTATTTTTTTAAATTATTGTTATAGGGATATCGTGAAGGATTAATTTGGATTTTTTTCTATTTTGATAAATGATTCCATAAGAAATTCTTTAAAGATAGATTTGAAATTTAGAATTTCTGGTTACATTAGACATGTATACAAAAATGTTATCCTTGGAATATATTCATAGGAATGGCTTTGAGAATAAGAATTATATGAACAAGGGTGGATAAAATTTATCTTAAAAGTTTTTTATTAGGCATGAAATTATTCAAAAAAAATGATGAGTACAGCCTTAAGGCGAATAATGAAAGAAGAAGAAAAATTGACACTATTAACACCCACATTTTCGCTACTTTGATGGTATTTTAGTCATGGTGATTACTATAAAGATTGCGCGATTAGTTTTGAAAATAATTTATGGAACATAAAGAGTTTAAAAATGTTAATACAATATTTATCCTATTTTGAAGCTAGCATGCTCAAAAACTGCTTTTTGCACTCTTTGATATACAAATTTTGCAATTTTTTCCACGCTTTGTACCCTTAATAGTCAGGGGAAAAAGGAATCATGAGGTACCAAATTAAGACTATACTGCAAATGATCTATAATTTGAATCTCCTTCATTATTAATGCCAATTATATTATTTGTCAGAAAAAATGTATAAGAGCTCGTATTGCCATAATAAAGCTCTTCTTTTGTAATAAATAGCAAACATTTTGAGAAAACAAATGGAACAATTTTTAGTTGATACATGCCAACACTCTATAAAATTCTTGTACTTTATTTAAGATTAAAAATTGGCTTAGTAACACTATTTTCATTATTTTTAAACGGAATGGATTTAAAACACTTTCTTGGTTGGAGTCATTAATATTTTTTTAATGGGGAAAATACCTTTTAAGCAAAACCTTCGCTTGGCAAGTGTTATTCGCATTGTGTTCCACGAAACATTGATTTCAACACTGCTGAGTATCTTTGTCAGCACAAATGTGGCACCGGTAACCATAAAAAATTTTTGATCATAAAGTGAAGTTACAAAAGAGTAATTTTAAAAAATATCATATTCATTATTTTTCATAAACATCTGTCTAACAGAAAAAAGTACTTAAGGTAAGTGTTACTTTTTCTCAGAACTTGATCAAGAAAAACAGATACCAATAAAATCAAGTGCAATGTTTAGAGCTTTTTTAACACAATAAAAAATAATTTTATGCATAAGCATCAGACAATAGATTAGAAAATCCTGTAATTCAAATTGATAGTTGGATAGATGTAAAACAGCCATTGCAAAATATCAAAAAAGTCCACAACTGCAACAATCGTCTAGCAAATGTGTTACCTTTTACCTTTTGCGGTAATAACGGTATTCTGTTCATTAAATACCTTGAGAAAGAACAAAATATCATTATCAGTTATTACACTACTTTATTGATAGATTTAAAAATAGAAATTCTGAACAAACAACTTAATATAAAGAAAATAAAAACTGTGATTTTTCCATGCAAACACAATGTGTCACAGCAGTCATTAATAACTACTGGCGAAAATACACAAATTGAGTTTCTCGTTTTTTGCCTGATTTAGACTCATTGACTACAGGCTATTAGTATGCCTTAATCAAAAAAAAAGCATACAATATCATAAAACGTCAAATAAGGATGTAGTCTTATGTTCAACTTTTCAAAAACCGAAATTTGTTTTTAGTTTGTTTCAAAAGTCTAATATATAAAAAATATACTGTGATAATTTCAGATAAAAATCCTAGTAACTTACGAAGCTATCGCAGTTAAACAAGAGCACTTTTTATACTAAAATGAATCTTTTACAAAAATTTTAAGCATATCTTTCTCGGACCTCTTTTACTTTTATGTTTGGCTGACCGTGTAAAAGCAAAATTCAAAAAGCCATGGTAGGAACCAAAATTATTTATTTTATACAATAATTTCCTATTCTTTTCCTTAAAAAAAGAAAATCGTGACTTTTATTATATATATTTAAGTCCACCATTTCATTATTTTCTAATATATCCCGCTTCCTACTAAAACTAAAAATTTTTAACATTTTTCGTTTAGCTCAATAGAAAGATGTTTTCTAGGGTATTTTTAGGCCGCTAAATCTGAAAATTACAATAATTTTCTTATTCAAAGACGACTTTTTGTTTTTTGGGTGTATTTTCTTTTATTGGTCTATATTACAGAAAATAATTAAATTGGCCAAATATGGCGGTTTTAAAAACCTATTATTTTTTTCTTCCAATTGATATATAAAACGTGCTAATCAATAAATATTTAAAAAAGTTGCAAGTAATCAAATTTCAAAAAAAGTGATTTTTTTGACCTTTTTCAAAAATGACCCATTTTTATTTACGTTTTTTCGGTTGAAAAACATTTTCAACTTTTAAATTTTTAAGACTTTTTATAAAAGATAAATTTGTTACAAAAATTTTAAAGTTAAAATGATTAAAATCAAAGGAACAATAAAAAAAGTTATAGATCATTAAGTATGGATTGGATTTTTTCATTTTTCAGGTCTGCTATGGGCAATCACAAAATGTTGCCATCTAGTTCAATTAAGCTAACTCATAGAAATTGAAAATAAAACTAGATGTTTAACTATTATGCAACTTTCATAATTTGTGTTAATAAAAGTGCGAATTTGAGTTTGAAATACCAGAAATTATTACTCCATGAAGTTAAGTAGGTCATATTTACAAACCAAAATTGGCATATTTTCCGATTCAAAACATAGGTTCCTCATCATTGATAATAGTAAGGATAGTCTAAAAGCTGTAATGCTTTATAAGGGTAACAAAACACCATCGATTTCAGTCGGTCTTTCCACGAATGCCAAAGAAACATAACATGAAATAAAAGTACTCCTTGAAATACTAAATTGCACTCCATATAATTGGAAGATCTGTGGTGACTTAAAAGTCAACACTATTCTCACTGGTTTAAAGAGCAGATATACAAAATACAATTGTTTTTTTGTATCTATGGGATCGCAGATTAGATGAAAAACATTATATCCAGGTTTATTTCTTTTGTAGACTAGTGTTAAATATCTATCTGGATTTTTTGTTATAGTTATCCACATGTGACTCTATTTTAACTTTATTTTAAAACGCACACTTTGGCCACACAAAATGCAAAATATGCTCCACACTCTATCATGTTAAAAATATCATATTTTAAAATCAAAATTATTGCATTTAATTTTTTCAATATCCTAATAACCTCTTCAAAATGTGGCCAGAGCATAAGACTACATCCTTAATTTCTACTGTATTAAAAAAAAGGCTTGCTATTATATAAAATATATAAAAAATATACTGTGATAAGACCATAAGATTACATTCTTAATTTCTTGCTTGATTCCTTTTTTTTTTTGTTTTTCAATTTTTGCATATAAGCCAACTACAATAATAACAAAAATTCCTAGATCGATTAGACAAACTTTACATTGTAAACAATTTATTATAATCATATTAAGCTAACTGAATTAATTAATCGTTAAAATTGACGATTTTTCTTTCCTTTTCTTTTTTATCTCTAGCATAAATTTCAAAGTGTTTTAACAATGATTAATAAAAAATACGAAAATATTATGAAAAGAATATTAATAGCATTTTAACAAGTTTAACAATAAGTGTAAATATGATAATATTCATAATTTTTATTTGTGTTTTTTCCCAAGTTTTTTTTGTAAAGCAATCACGTATTACAATCGTGTTAATTTATTAGTTTTTTCAACATTCCTGTTTTGTTAATGTTATCGTGTATATATGTACTTAAAGACAGTTTATTGTTCTGATAATAAAAAAATAAAAGAAAAATTTAAAAAAAAAAAAACTATACTTTACAATTTTTTATCATATTCTATGGACATAAAATAGCCTTAAAATCATATTTATCACACATTTTTGAAAACAAATTTAATGCTGACTAACTTTCTTAACTTGTAAAATTTCTTGCTGACAAACTTATTTTTTAGTATTATAGTAGTGGTAGTTCTTTTTGACAACATACACATATATATATACAAGAACAATAGCTTGATTGTAAAAAACCATAAAAATTATTGATAAATAATATCATAACTCTTACTTAATACCTTCTCACCTTTATATATATATATATATATATATATACATATATAAGTATGTAATTTTGTTGAAAATATGTAACTATACCTATAATAGAAACCTCAAATATGATAAAATTCTATAATACCTTCATTATATGTAAACATATACATTCATAAAAATTCATAAATATAAAAATAAAAACAATACATATGCATTTTAGATTGTTGTTGTCTTTATGACTAAATTTTATTAACCAACCAGCATAAAATTTTTCAAATAAATCAGCTAAATTTGTAAAGTGCAAATAAATACCTAAACTTTTTGTTTTGTATTTAAATTAAACAAAAATGCTGCTGCAAAAAATATATTTGTATCTAAAATAATGTCATTAAAAAGAAACTAAACAGAAATAAATTAAGAAAAGCAACAACAAAAATATATAAAGTAGAATGACTTTAATTATATTTATTTGTTGATTATTTTTTATTTCTTTGTTTTGTTTTTTTTTTCTTTGCCATTAATTTGACCGCATTTTCTATCTATTTATTGTATTCATATTGAAATTATTGCATGCTGTGTTGATATTTCTTCTGGATATTCTAAATAAACAATTGACAGCAGCAAAAAGAAAAAAGAAAAAAAAGAAAATTATTCTTTTTTTTCTTTTTTATTAATATTACATTTAGTTAGCCTTTATATATCATTAATATTTTGATTAAATATCTTTAAATGAAAAGGACTAATCAATATTTAGCAAAGTTTAATTAAATTCTATATATTAAGCCCTTTCATGGGTTATGGGGTTCAATTTTAAGGGTCAATATTATGATTAATTCTACTTGGCGGGCGAATATAACGAGAAAAAATTAAATATGATTATTTTCGATTAAGTGTTTTTCAAGATATTTGGGAGACAGCAGCAGCATGATGTTTTTTTTTTTTTTTTGAGACAAAAAAATAATACAACAACAAACAAAATGAACTTGATATTGTCTTCTTTTTTTTGTTTTGAATAATACGAAAAACCAAAAAGAAAAGGGAAAAAACAGCAAAATAATTATAAATATAAGAAATATAATAAAAATAGTAACAACAAGAAAAATTAATTTCTGTTTTATTATTATCAATATTACAGTTAGGTCATATTTATAATCTTGGGGACATGCCTTAATTTGTGTTCAAAACTTCAAGAAATGAAATAATTTACTGTTTTATATTTCATCGTTACTTTTGATTTTGTTGTTGTTCTTATTATATTCATTTTTATCATTGGTAAATTTATGAAATTATTCTTTATCAGCCTCTTAAAAACAAGTGCCCATCATGTTTACAAAATGTTTTCCTAATATAAAATTTTTTGATTGAGACATTTTTCGGTATAATTAATTCTCATCACATAAAGGTTCAAAGTGATGGTGGTATGGATCATTAAAAAGTTACAAACATTGTTTGCATTTGAAAAACTTTTATTAGTTTTTTGTTGGTTTTTTTGACTTTTTTATTTAAATTGAATTTCTTTTCGTGTGCTTTTAATGTTCGACAAATATTTGGATTTTATCAACAAAAAAAAAACTAATGAATATATATTTTACTTTGTGTACTATATTTTTCTCTAGTTTTTAAATTTAGATTTAAACGGGGTTTAACGGATAATGGTTGAAAATAAAAAATTATTTTTTTACAAATATTTTTCAGAGATATGATTAAAGTACATAAAAGTAAGTTCTACATCAGGGATGGGCAAACTACGACTCGCGGGCCAACTCCGGCCCGCCGGAAGGTTTTATGTGGCCCGCAGATAGATTTTTAATTTGCCGGTCCGACGGGAATTAAAAGAAATATGATTTATAGGTATATTATATGTATATCCATCTTTTTTTCTACTTCGTTTAAATATTATTATTTTTTTCTTTTTTTTCAAAGGACTGATGATATGTTTACTTTCTTTATTTTTGTGCTACAAAACATAAATCCACGGAAATAGCAAGCACAGACAGCTTCCAAGCTTGAAAAAATTGCATTTTGAGTTCTAACACAGATTTCAAGATTTCAGTGCAATTCAAAGAGAACCGGATATTTTTACAATGCCTTTCAACGTAAATTGTGAAGCAGTATGGTCAAATTTGCAGCTTGAATTAATAGAGTTCCCCTCCAACAATCATATCAAGTAGCTGTTTCTAAATATGCCAAAGTTAGAGTTTTACAAATCATTATCGAAAGTAAGTTTCCAAATTTAATATCTCACGCCCAGAAAATCAGTGCTATGTCTGCTTCATCTTATATATATGTGAACAAGTGTTTTCAACTATGAACCTTAGAAAGAATAATTTCAGAATTACTGACAGATGAGCATTTAGCTTCGTTACTTAAAATCAGTACATCTCACTTCGAACCTTAATATAAGGAACTTTTAAAAATGAAATAGCAATTTTATTCATCTCATTAACATATTGTTGAATAACATCGCAACAACATTCTGTAAAATAAGCCAATGGCAAAGTATTTACGAAGTCATTAATCAAAAAACGGTAATCATTACATCTTAACCTAAAATTATCTAAAATCAAAAAACCTCATTTATATAGCTAAAAAATAAATTTTCAATTCTGCTGACCTTCCTTTTACTTTGTTTTTTTTTTATTTCTATATTTCTTGTATTCTTTTAAAATCAAAACATCAATTTTTGGTGAAAAAAATACGTCATTTTGTCATTTTAAAAAACTAATATATGTTTTTTATCTGTCAGAAAAGTTTTGATGAGAATTTATATGTCAAAATCAAGTATAGGAGATATAAGCAAACTGTTTAGAGCAGCAATGTGCAAACTGTGGGTCCTAACCTAATGGGTCGCATGGAGGGTCGCCAAAAGCTCACAAATTTATTTGTTATTTAAAGAATATAAGACTTTTCTTCAACGAGGGGTCACGATAAAATTTTACACAAAAAGGGGGGAGTCGGCAGTGAAAATAGTTTGCCCATCACTGGTTTAGAGCACATATTCTAATTTGAAGTAGTAATTAATCGATTTTAACCCGTAAAATGTCTTGTTTAATGAAATAAATAATTAAAAATATTATATAATTAATAGTTGCAGAATTTTCTTCTACAAAAAACAAAAAAAAAAAAAAAAAAAGAAACTATAGTTCTGCTGGAAGTTTTTTTATAAGGCTTTCAACTCTACGGATTCGTAAAATTCGCCAAATATAAAACTCGTTTCATTTACTGCCTTCAGACATTTTAATTTTCACGTTTGTATTGCATAAATTTGTATAAAGTTCACCAACAGAGCTAACTCGTACAAATTTCATAAAGTCTGGCGAATTAAGGCAAATGCACCCTCTACACATTCGTTGCATTTGTTGAATTTGCTTATCATTGCCGAATGTGTATAGAGGCTACATAAAACGTTAAGAACGGTGCAGTTTTTTCTCTTTCACTTCATCTGGAGGTAGTGGAAATCGTACTTGGCTTTATTTGGTGTTGCCTTACACAAAATCTTGTTTAGCAAAAAATTAAAAGGTGATTATAATAAAAAAATTATTTTTAATCACTTAAAGTTTGTTTTCATCTAACAAAACTTTAGCCGATATGTGCCACCGATGATACACACCGTCCTCCACGTGATAAAACCCCTAGTTTCTATACAAATCAAATTAAATAAAATACATAGAAAAATTTTAACCCGAATTTCAAGAAATTAACATAAAAAAAAAAACAAAAACTTTTCACTTTTGATTTAAATTTAAGGATTTATTAATTTTACGTAAAATATCATAAAAAATACAAAAAATAATTAAAAATAAGGAACTTGATTCCAAAAAGCACGAAAATTTTTTATTTATAAATAATTTATTAAAACTTTTTATTTTTTATGTTACTTACTCATATTTCACTTCACTCTATTTCTACGAGGAATAATTGCATTAAAAAACAAAAATAATAAATTCCAGTTGTACTAGTTCAAACCACATTTCAGTTTAAAGATGATTTCAAAGAATAAAATGTAAAATAAAATAGGTACATAGGTTACAACAACAAAATACAAGAATAAAATTAAACACTATTTTTATTTGTGTCTGGTTATGTGTTAAAGATTATTTAAAAAGCAAAAAATATTTAAGTTTTTAAAATGCTAAACATAAAACTGTTTATTCTTATACAATCATTATTTTCCATTACTTTTGCACAGTTTTTTGTATTATATATTATTCGTTTTATTTACATTTCATTGCACACATTTAGATTACAACGCAAATAACTTAACAAACATCAAGAAAAATAATACTAAAAATATGGTAGAAAATAAGGAAAGTATATAGTTTTGTGTTAATCTTTCAAGAATTCCATAGGTCTGGGCATTTATGTATGTGTGTGTGTGTGTGTTGTTTGCACTTAAATTAAACGAATAATATAAAGTCAGAGATCTCAAGGTTATTTTCAAGTGAAATAAATATAAATTTAAATTAAGCTAAAAGGATTGTATTATTTCTTAGACTAAAAATAAATTATACTATAAAACAATAAAATAAAAAAATTCATTCTTTTGCAGATAATTTTTTTCTTATTCATCATTACTATAAAATTAAAAAACAGAAAATTATTTGATAATTTTCTAAATGACAGTTTATCAATATTTCTGACATAATGTTGAACTTTTCATAGCAACTTTATAAATAATTTTCTAGCTTATTGCGTGTACATATTTTTTTGATGAAAACGTCCCAATGTACTCTGCACTAAAGTGTCATTTGTTATAATTTGTTTTTTTGTTGGTTTGCAAAAAAAATTTTATTTTTTGCTTTACAAATTCAAAAGAAATGTTCTCTGATCATCTATACGCTACATAGGTCCTCAAAGATAACTTTATTTTTTATTTTCTTGGTTATCATATCTAGGGCATTAACAGTTCATTACCTTTATGCCGCCAGCTAAGAGACATCCCAGTTTAAATTTTTCATATAAAGTTTAAGAAACTTTTAATTTGTTTACATATTTTTTATGTTTACAAAATAAAAAAGGCCAGTTCTTAGCTGTTTTATTTGTTTTGAACTTTGTATTTTTTTTGTGGTTATTTTCATATCTGCAAAATGAAAAAGATCATTTAAGCAGTTTCTAACCTCTTGCGCTATTTTGACAATTTTCGTCTTTGATAATTTTTTCCTATACTGAAAGTAACGAGCATCGCACGTCTACTAAATTTTCGGCGATACTGTACTACTTGCTACGTTTTATTATTTTTCGTGTTGATAAAAGCTTTTAACTGTACCTAACTCTTAAGGTAGGCACCCACTTAGTGCGTATACTTCAGCGGGTAACTTTTTTGACGTCAAAATGACGTACAAATTAATTTCACGCTGAAATATCCACATATGAGGGGGAACTTTAGCGTGAGTCTATGACGTCATAAAAGTTACCCGCTGAGATATACGCACTAAGTGGGTGCCCACCTTTAACTAAACAACGTTATTAAAATGGAAAATTAGTGCAATTACACAGAACTGCCTTTTTTATTTAGTCTTACATTTTAGACTAATAATAACGGTATAATAAATTTAAGCCTGGTCAGTTCAAAAATAGTTTCCTTGTTTTTTTTTTTAGTAAGTATTATACTTATTCAGATCCTTAAAATGGATAATGATAGTGAAGGTAGTGATATTATTCGACCACTCTCAAAAAGGAAACGAGCAATGATAAGCGAGGATGAGAAGACTGATAGTGAATCTGGTGATATTGTTTGTTCTTTTCGGAAAAAATCTAGAATTTCAGACCAAGAAGATGGAAGTGCTTGAGTGTGAAAAAATTGACCAAATAATATTAGAGTATAGCATTTCTCGAGAATTTCCGGTATATAGAAATCAACGCTTGAAATTATGGGACAAAATTTTACACCGTTACAAAGTAGTCAATGCTATATTAAAAGTAGATTTTTTGGGAAATTATAGCGTCAGATACCAACTGTTATGAAAAATGGTGGCTTAAGTAAAAAAATCCATACAAACCTGCTAGTCAAGATGATTCGTAATTCCAACCCCAATTTATAGGAGAACAATGCTGTCGTGGAGATTTATCAAAATGACTCAATTTTTACACTTATCAAATCAAAAAGATGATACAAATGATCAAATAAATAAGATTAGGAATATTATAAATTAATTAAATGAAAAATTTTAGCTAAAATAGAAATCCGAACAAGATATATAATTGGATGAGTTTCTAATGAAATACAAAGTTCGATTATTTTACAAGCAATTTAACCCTTCAAAACAAGTACGTTTTAAATGTAAAACTTTTACAAGTTATGTGAATCAAAATCAGGATATTGCCCTTAATATAAAATATATAAAGGACAAGATGTGGTAGTAGAATCTGATAATAATGTATCGGAAAACTTCGTCTTGTAATTATTCTCACCAATAGTTAATTATGGGGATAATCTTTATTTAAATAATTGGTATTCTTCACTTAACTTTTATCGAAAATTACACGGTAAACAAATTAATCTACTCAGAACAGTCCAATGTATTAAAAAGGAAAGCAGGGAGCTCGCAGTTACAAAATTGAATAGATTTGTAGCTTCTTTGAGAGGATAAGAGAAATTAAAACTGCAAAAAAAAAATAGTAATTTACAAATTATCTCCGAAATTTTTTATAAGAGTTACGCATTTGAAATACTACATGGGACCATTAATTATAATTCCCAAGTCGTCAATTGGGCCCTCTCATTCCATAAAAAGTATATGGAAATGACGATTGGTGAGTAAGTTTTTAAACATATTCAAATTTTTAATGTTGCACTACACTGACTTGACACGTTATACCCATTCTTAACAGGCGCTATGTACAACGTTGTAGTCCTCTATACAAAAAATTCGGTTCTTAACAGACAAAGTCTGTAGTGACAACAAAAGAAACATGGCGTCTAAATCTCAAAACATATGATCTGAAATGTCAAATCAAATGTCGCAGATTGTTAAATGTTTGAAAAGTGTTTGAACTAAAAAAATTACAGAAAAGTTTTTAATTTTATTCATGTAAATTGTTTTATAAAGTTAAATAATGAATATTAGTAAAGTAAACCAAGCTAGAGATACACAAAACAGGAGGATCCAATAAGAAAAAATTCACAAAAGATGTCAATTTTCTGTGACTACAGGGTTTATAAGGCTGTAGTTACTACACGATTCCAACCAGTTATGTACACAGTTCTCCATACAAAAGTGGCTTTCTGTGTAGGCAGAAAGTGTGTAGTTCCGCCTGTTGAGAAAGGGTATTAGATGTCGACTGGTACACACTTTTTGGTATACATATTAGTTCAGTATACAAATTAATAAGAATTTTCAGCTCATGCGGGGATGCATGAGTCCATAACAAATTTTTCATATGTGTGATTGTTTTGTTTTATGTTCTCAAATTATGTTTCCTTTTTCACAAAAAATACAAATTAAATAACCAATGATAATTAGTTTTTACTCATAACAAGTATACTCGTCCTAAGGAAACTTTTACCACTTTTCATACCATGAAGAGTCTCATCAATACTCATTCCCTACTCATCAAACATAATTATAACTGCGGTTAAAAAAATTTAAACTAAAATTTTTCAAAATGTTCTCATTTAATATTGCACAATAATCATAATTTCACCAATGTCACGAATATTACCTTAAGAACTTTTTATTATAATTGTATAAAATTACAATTGTTAAAACTAGACAAAACAATTGAATACACACAAATAAAAAAAGAAACCAACAAAGTCGTGAGTATCATCTAAAATTTAAGTTTGTATCTTTTATTAAGGAAAATCTTTATAGCTGGAATTTACCAAGAATGACTACTGTGGTGACAATAAATCATTTTATATATACAAAGCAAACAAGAAAAAAGAACACCTTACATTCAACTACATAGAAAGATGATACGTGAAATAATTTTTCCTTTTGAAAAAAAAAAAAAACAAAAATAATATTGTCCAGCTAACATATTATACCATCTGTTAGAATATATGTGTAAATTGAGCTGTGGGTGTCATTAAACTTTAGTTAAATGCGTGACTGAACTAAAATTCAAAAACAAAATAAAACTAATATAATATAACAACAGCAACAACAATAATAATAATAAACTAAACTAAAGAATAGAAATGACACTTTCAAACTTTAGCGGTAGATTAAAAAGCCAAAGAAAATCTTTAAAAAATACAACAACAAAAAATATTTCAAAAGAAATTTACTTAAAAAAAAAATAAAACAAAATAAAAATTATGTTTTAAATAGAAAAATTCATAGAAGTCTATCAAATGGCCAAAATGAATTGATGCCTGCATTACTTCTGGCAATGAACCAAATATTATCTGGCACGAACCAGCCATGTGTGTATATAACTTAAAAATATGTTTTTTAAAACATTAGATCATATGTAATTTTAGAAATTAACATTATTCTAACTTATAAACAGCAGACATCAATTTTGATAATTGTCTACAACAAAAAATTAATTAGAAATATTTTTTGGCTATTGCTAAAATTTCTATTGGGAGCTGATCATTAATTTTGGCTCAAAAAAAAAAAAAAAAATGATAATTTATTTCTTATTTTGTTTTGTTAGACAAAATAACCCTGGCAATCAAATTAGTTTTTTAGTTTTTGTGATATTAATTTTAAATTATATAATTTGTAAAATGAATATAAATATATTTTTATCAAGTTAAATTATGCAAGCCATATCCTTTTAAGAGATACATATATGAATTAGTTTATACTTCTATTTAATCCTTTGGAAATTCTTGAAAAAATGTGCTTCTAACTAGAATATGATGATTATGATCTTATTTTTTTACCTTAAAATATCAAATTACAAACAAAAAAAATGGTTAAATTTTGACCGGACCACACACATTTGACATATGAATTCATGTCTTATCTCTAATAAGATTGGCTTTTAATAATTATTTTCAAATATTTGCCAAAAATATGAAAAATTGAAAAACTAATAGTTCTAATGTAACATAAAAAGAAATCATTAAAAAATATTTTTTTGGAAGCGATCCTTCATTTTTATGACAAAAACAAAATTAAAATAATATTGCTGGAAATACTAAAATTCTAAAAGTTTAAAGTTTAAAGGAAAGAAAAAGAAAATCTAATTTAAAATAGATATGAAGCTTGTAAGATTTGTTTGCCTCGTGTATAGTCGTCTTTGATGTATACTAGACATAAAACATTTTTGTTTTTTTATTTTTGTAGAAAAAATATTGTACTTATTTATCAAATGGACACCTCAGCGTATGCAAGAAATGTTTAGCATTTAATGATTTAAAAAAAACAATAAATCTTAATATGGTTTATATGTTTTTAGTTGTGACGAGAGTTTCGGAAAATTATTTGGATATAATATATGAAATTTTTTAACCCTTAGTGCATTCTGCATATTTTTTTGTACCACTACCACTGCTAGCAACTCCAGCTAATTTTTGGCAGCGAAATGAAAAAAATGAAGTCTATTTTAAATGAAAAGAATTACACGTGCTTGTGAATATTTTAAATTTTATTCATATGAACTTTTTTTATTGTAAGTGAAAGATAAAATTTAAAATTTTGTAGTTCAACATTATGTGATATATTCTTAGAGATAGTTTTCCATATACATGTACAAGTGTCATAATGTTACATAATGTTTCGACTTGACTTCACGAAAATTTGAAAAATAAATTTAATAATTCTAAAAGTTATGGCTGTTTGTGTTGACCCAGTTCCAAACAGAAGTCCCTTGTGGTGATTACCACAAATCCTTGAAAAGTCATCTAAAATCAATCGGACAAAAAAAACTAGTTTTATTATCAAATTTTCTCGGGTCTGATGGAAGCTTTTTTTTTAAAAAAAACTAAAAAAAATGGTGGCCCCAGGAAATTTTTTTCCAGATATTCGGGAAAAAAACAGCAGTTAACTTTTTATAAAAAATCGAAATTCGAAAAAGAAAAAAAATCCTTCGATCAGGCACGAGTTTTTCATGTTTTCCAAAAGCTGTATAAATTTCAAAGATATCTAACCAGCGATTTTCGAGTTTCAGTGATCACGGGTTCAAAAACATAGTTTTGGGAAAAACGCATTTAAAGTTTTACACTGAATGTATGTAGAGCCCGAGAGCCCTTTTTAATTAGCGAATAACTCAAAGGTATTTGTGGGAGTCACTTCAAAATTTCAGAGAACATTTTTAAGATATTATACTTTAAGAAAATGCAAAATCGATTTTTTGATAATGCTGACTGGTCCTCCCCCCTTATATGACGTTTTCCGTTTATTCTGATTTCAGAAATTAATGTATGTAGAAGCTCTTGTTTTCTCATGACGACAATCTTCTACAAGTTGATAAACTAAAATTTTGGTAATACAGTAAATGTATTTGTGCTACTCTACAATTTTATACAATTATTTATTTCAATTATTCATTGATGTCTCGCCATGCTAATAGTTTTCCCCTTCATTTAAGGGATTTCTTCAAAAAGCAATACACTGAAGCAAAAATACGGGTACAAGTAAATACATATATGTTCTCAACATGATGTCAAGTAAATATATTTGATTGCTACTAGAATTGAGTATTTAAATTATTGACTCAAGAATTATTTTTTTGATCCGTAAGTACATCGAGCATTTACCTGAAAGCCAAACTTTTTTTTTCATCTCGATCAACAATATTTGTCGCAACTTGTGTTCTAATGGCGTCCTTTGGCGATATACTAAAATTCATTTCATCTGGAATATCTTTCGTGTGATATCACGCAATTTACTTTTACTTTCAATAATTCTTATTTGTAGTATATAATTTCGTAACCACTACTTGAACATTATCTTTAGCAATATCTTTTAACACTTGAAAATCAAACATATGTCTTCACTATCACTCAATCATAAGTTCTAATCATATTAACTGTCTTTTTTTCATGTTGCTAGAGATAAGAACGATTAAAAACTAGTTTATTCGTAGAAGTACAGAGACTGAGCAGGTTTTAACCGCCGATAACAATTTCCAAATCTGACGATACCACACCATCTTAGATATAATCATGCTAAAAATATTTGGCTACGCAGTAGAGTCAAAGAAGTTGCGAAACAAATGACAAATGCCTCCATAGCATACCCGATTTGAAGTTTTGAACGTTTTTTCGTCCCATTTGACCTCTTTACTAAGGAGACTGATGAAGTTGAAAGGAGCTTCAACTCCTCAACATGAAAAGTTTTCATTTGCAAGATCGAAGAAGATGAAAAAATTTTCAATATTTTCCAAAGTATATAAAAATATACAAACGTTTGCATTTTTGAAACTCGATATTACTGCTTTTGCATCAATGGGTGTGCAAGACTTTACCCACAGAACTGTAACACAATCGAAAACTATGACAGCAAGCCTTCTTTACAATTTTTAGTAAACTATTCGTATGCAAGAGAGTTGAGGACAACTTCTTGGCATATAAACACCTTAAATATTTTTCTTCAATTTTAACACATTCTGCCCCTAAAATTTAATTATTTGGGAATATTTGTCAATACTTTTTCTAATTTATTTATTAAGTTCCCTTTGACCAAATATCAAAATTGTAAAAAAATTCTAATGTATCACATCCAACAAACACACTTAAAATATTACAATAGCTTTTTTCTACTATATTCCTAAAACAAAAACAAAAATAATAATAACAACAACAAAATAAAACCAGAGAAGAAAAACAAAACCAAAATTCATTGAAATCTTTTCATTTCCATTTTAAATTAGAACATTTTTTTTATTACAGATTTACTGGGTGGGTATTTGTCGGTTACTTTTCTTCTTTAATAAAAATTAAAATTCATTTTTAAAAATAAATTTTTTACGATCAATGCAATAAAATCAACATTTTTCCTACTTATACTTGGACACCATCAAAGATATTTATCTTCTTTTAGCTCACCATCAAAGATTTCAAAATTTACAACAAGTTTTCTGCTAAATGAAGAAATAGCCACAAGTACCACATGAACTCTTGGCTGGGAATTTGATGTAAAATGCAAATTAAGAAGGTAAGCAATGCAGCTGTGTATGCCTTGGATTATATTTTCAAACATTATACTCTCCTCTCCCCCCTCTATGTATATATGTGATTATTTTTGGTGTCTGAGTCTTAGGGAAATAATATATATTTTTAGTATTTTTCTAGCATTAATCTCTATTTATTTATCAAAATATTTTTCAGTTTAATTTAATTCTTATGAAATTTTTCTTATTTCAGTCTAAATAAATATAAAGTTTGTTGCATTCTTGAAATTTTATTAATTGGAAATAATTCAAATTAAGCAATCAAAAGTTTTTAAATTGTCTTTTGTGGTAAGAAGTTAAATTGCTAATTTTTGAATTTAAATATTTTATAATAGAAACTATTAGACTTTAAAATTTTTAGTTCTATGGGATTTTTTTTAACAAAACAAATGAATAAATAAATAAAACGATCATCTTAAATTTAGAATTAAAATTCATAGCTAATTGCTTCAATCTTGTTGTGGACAATCACTGGACACTAAAGTGTCAGAATAAATTTTAAACTAATGGATCTAACTGGTATTTAGACAAGTCCTAAAGTGAATTTAAAAAATTGAAAAACTTTTAACTATGTAAATGTTAATTCAAGAGCAGCTTTACTCACTAGTTTTATTAGAGAAACGATTCTTAAATTGAAAAAAAAGTACCAAAATTTGATATTGGATAAATCGTCAGTTAAGAAAGTTTTTGTTAAATTAAGTTAAGGGGATGATTTGGTATTTAATTTTTTATTATTCCATTTTTTCAGAATTAATGTATAAGATTTTAAGAACATAATGAAAAAATTTCAAGTTGGTCAGAGTACTGAAGTTATGACCGTTATGATCATTTTTTAAATAATTATTAATTTTATAATAACAAATAAGTCGATTTTTTAGTCGGTATTTTGACTTCCAAAGACGGCCAAAAATTGCAAAATTGAAATGAAAAAAACATCTTGTTGCCACCTTCAAAAAAAGTTCCTTTAATAAATAAAATTTGATTTTTTGGTTTTAGATGTTACGATTTATGATGAACAACTTTTTTTCGAGACGCCCCCAGACCTGCTCTACCACTTGCTCTTTTATTAATATTTTGGGAAAACAATGTTCAAATGTTGTGTTATCATATAAGAACTAATTAAATAAACCAGAACTACTTTTATTGCTAAAAAAAATTCTTAAAAACATGCTTTTTTTTCAACAAATTAACTGAACCATCCTTTAAATAAGAACTAAGGACTCGTTAAGAGTGTCCAACTAAAATCGAAACAGACGAAAATGTCAGATAATTGCAACAAATATTTGTTTATATGAAAAGTAAAGCAACTATAACTCGAAACGTTCAGAGTGGAACCAAGTCAATTTGTTGGTAATAGTGCGTTTACAGTGGCCAAACATACTAGATAAAATGTACTACCAGTTTAGAATTTGTATTGGAAAATCTCTGGTGTATTTCTCAAATAAACTTATCTAAATCTAGTTTTCTTTGCTAGTTGATTGCTTAAAGTGCTAGACAATTCATGGCAATACAAAGAGGAAATTTTGAGTTTTTGTTCGGATTCTCTCTCTCGGAAATAGTTTAACAGTGAATAATTGTGGAAGTTAGGTTTAGTTTGACTGTGAATATGACGCAAGACATTTTTTAAAACAACAAAGAAAAGAAAATTGAAGTATATACTAATCAAAAAATACTAGGGCCTAATATAAACACTTATTTTTATATATGGAGAAATGGTAGTACATTTGTCTAGTATCTTTGGCCACTGTAAACGCACACTATAAGAGATAGTTTCAGCTTTTCATAAATTGTAGTTAGTATCTAGGGATTAATCACTCTTAAACTAAGAACAATTGAATATCCAATCCTAATTATAGTGAATCATATAGAAAGCTATTGTTTTGTGTTATCTTCACCACTTTTGGCTTCTTCATCAAAATCAAATTCTTTTAATTCGCTGTCTCTATTACCATCATCATTTTATGATCCCTTGAAATCAAAAGTGCATAAACTTAACAAATTGTATAAATATTTCTAAACAAATTTTCATAATAAATTATAATTTACTCAAGATAAAAATATTTTTTAATTAAATTATTTTTCTTTTCAACTCATAATTTCCTTTTTAATTGATTTTTCACTTGATGTTATTATAAATTTAAATTAAAATACTTAAAACTATTACCTAATTAATATTAAATAATATATTTAAGTAAAATCCTTAATATTATTTGCAAATATCTCTAACCACAGTTTATTGTGCTAAATAAATTTAAATCGATATTAGACACCCACCAAGTAAGCTCAACATGACTATAAAAGTCCTTAGAAAAGCAAGAAAGATAAAAAAACCAACAACAAAAAAAAGGAAAATTATACGAAGTACTTATTAGTATCCATACTAGGATATTCTGTAAATGTATTTATACTGGCGTCAAATAGACGACTAAACATTAAGGATATCAACAGGAGCATATGTCATACAGTTTTATTAAAGCTATCATAATTTTTTATAAAATGTTGTCATTATTTATATTACACAAAAATGGATGATAGAGTCCTATAATTAAAATTAACTTCTTTTTTGTGTTCATATTAAGATGGAAGTTATTTTTATTTTTAGTTTTTTATGTTGTTTTTAGTATTCCAAATAAAATTGGTAAATACTAATAAAACTCTTGAAGTTATTTGGAAAATTTTAATACTTTAACCTTAAATACCTTAATACCTTTAATACCTTAAAAATCTTTTTAAGGTTTTGTGGTTAAAAAATTAACTATGTAAGTATGAGCCATATTTGAACTTGAATTTGCTTGCAATTAACAATCAACAATAAAAAAATAAGTATTTGAGGCAGTCATGGTGTCAAAATGAAACTTTTTCTCAAAAGGTGTATTAATATATCACGATGTGACTTTTAATTGCAGTCATAGTACATAAAATTAGTTGGCAATTTATGTGAACAAAAGTCAACATGTTTAATGATTCCAAAATTATACTGAAGGAGTGGTTCCTTATAGAGTATGTACATTGATGACCTACAATGTGGATCATACATGTCGCCACATATTCAAATGAGAGACTTATTATCGTAAGCACACAAAAACAAAAAATATACCCAATAAATTCAACACATGAGAATCTTCTGTTCAGTTCAGTTTAGGTGATATTCGTGGTTCTAATAAATTGTATCTTTATTATATTCCTACAATTAGCTTGCATAAAAATCTTCAATTGTTTATAAAATCTTTTCTATTCATCCAATCAAGTTTAAATAAATTTTGTTGAGTTGGCAGTGGATGACCATTCATATTAATACTGTTAGCTCATAATGTCCAATATCTTTTACAAATTTTCAATCGTTTTCAATCGCTTTTCTATTTATCCATTCAAGTTCAAATAAATTTTGTTGTGTTAGGAGTGCATGTCAATTGATGTTAATGCAGTTAGTTCAAATATTAATTAATTAATTATATTTAATAAACTTCTTTTTAGCTTTATATGAGAGATAAACTTCAGAAAAAGGAATAAAACTAATTCCGAATTCCGAATTCATAAAAAAGAAAAAACAATCTCACTGAATGAGAAATATAAGTACGAACACACTTTAAAAAGTTCTTATAAAAGCCTTTTATAAGAATGGCTAAACAAAAAAATATTTTTTTTGATTTAAGGAAAAATTTGGCATGTTATGACGTGAGCACAAAGGTACTGAATACCTTTTTAAGAGTACCAAGAAGTACGGAATAAAATTTTTTTCGATATGTGATAGCAAAAATTTCGGACAGAGAATTGTTTTATTTTCTATTCTTTGTAATAAAAAATTTTAAATGAATTTTGTAAAGAGCATTAGTTATTCTTTTATTCCTATATAATAACACCTTGATCAAAAAGTTCCCGGAATGATATGTGGCGCTCGCGTGGGGCTCCTAGCACTTGCCTGTCAAAACCCATTGATATATTGTTCAACTATCACTGATATTTTTACCCAAGTTTGGCATCATTTGATCATCAGTTGTGAAAGTTGAGTTGAGTACATACGCCGCTAAGCGTGTTCAAAACTTTTGAGAATTTTATCTGCGAATTTTTTATGCCATCATTATCCGCGAGTTTTTAGCTAAAAGCAACATGGAATTCACCTGATTTGGCCCCCTGTGATTTTCCTGTTCAATCGAATCAATAAAACACTGAGAGGAACACACTACAGTAGCCGACAAAAGATAATGGAAAAATCATAGATGGTCCTAATCGAGATACCTTTCATCAAGTTTTAAAAATGTCTCGAGAACTAGATCAAGCATTCGCATAAGTGCGTTCTAGTCAACGGGGAATACTTTGAAGAGGACAATATCAGCTTGTAACAATAAATAGATATTGTTTAGTTGTTTAAGGAATTCCCGGAACTTTTTGATCAAGATAGTATATATATATATATACTGAAAGCTAAGCTAACCCACTTCGGTTCTATTTCATTTTGATTTAACCTCTTCATGCCCTTGCCCACATATGTGAACATTTACGCTCAAACATCGGGACACGTGATTTTTATATATATAGATAGAGATATATTTTTTTCAAGTTAAAACTAACTTGTAGACAATATTTCTCGTTAGCCTATCTTTTGTTAAAATGAATAGATCCGATAGTTTTCCGACACGGGAACATGCAACATATAATTGCCCCTGGGGAAAACATGGATTTTCTAAGTCTGAGCCACAGATGGATATTGTTTGGCCTTGTGATTTGTTGATAGTCATTGCAAAAGCCAAACAAATCGGGAATTGAAACCTGTTAAATGGTATTGGTGAGTCTGATGGTATCAACATATATATATATATATCCATATAACCTTATATATATAAAGATTTTAGAACCAGCGTTACGGTTACACAAAATTTCATTCCCCATATTTTTTCATACCGTAGACCTTATATATCGTTTCTTAAGAAGTAAAGTCCAAAAAAATAACTCTCTTTGAAAATAATTCAACTTAATTGGTAGTCCTCATTGCTTAACCTCCTGCATCTAACTAACGCTATCACATCTTACGAACTAATAAAACACAAAAAAAATTACGTCTTACATATTCAACATGACTAAACATGTTTCAACATGTCTCAACATGACTCAACATGTCATGGCAGTCAAAGTGTTAAATATAGTACGTCAAAAAACTTTTTTATATAATAGAGAGATATTCTTCTTAATGTTACTTTTATTTGATCCCTTTTAGTCATATTTATCACTTCTTTATATATTGATGACAAAGTAGTTCATCGCAAAATATTTCACAATCTCCTTTTTAATACAAGACTAGAAGTAGCAATGATTATCCTGCAACAATTTCTTGACTTTTATAACAACGGCCAACGACTGGAACGTCGGTAAAAGGTTAATTTTTTGACAAAACTTCTTTTCTAAATATAGTCTTATATAGGTTAATGTAAGCGAAATTTGAAGCAAATAGCTCAGCGAAAAATACTACAAACAAAATAAGTTAAATGAAAGACTATATAATTATTAATAAAATCAGTTGCTTTCTCGTATTTTTGAAAAAAAACTGAGCTAAAATATTTCATTGTAACAAATATGCATGAAAATAACTTATATAAAAGGATTAAATAATTAATTAATTACTATATTAACTATATTAACTAATTTTTGGTATTCTTATAATTAATTTAACTCTTTGAAAAATAAAAATTTCCTTTACCATTTTAAAATCAACCAAAATTTTCAATTTGATCACAAAACCCACTTAAAAATAATATATTAGCATTTCATATTTTGATTTATTTATTTTTAATTTTTTAATTTTATTATAATTAATCTGTAGAATTAGTTAAAGCAAAAAAAGTAAATAAAAAACTATCCAAGTGAGTTAAAGATTCTTTCTTTGAAAATGAGACAAATTGCTTTATTTTTTACTATAAATCCCCTAAAAGGACATATAAATAAAAATTACTATACCAAAAAAATATAATCCTTTCCAAAGTAAAAAAAATTATCAAGATAAAATACTGATTGATTGATTATATAATTCTCGTTTGGCTTTTAATTTTATAATTGATTCATTGATGATACTATGAGAACAATAAATGTACCTTAAAAATGTCATCGAATTTCCTTAGCCTCACTTCTTCTATTAGCACTTAAGATTTAAGACCCGTACTTTTTTTTATAATATACACAAATCGATAAGCAAACAAGTAATTTTTTTATATACTTAAATATTCTTTATTCGTTTCCAGGTGCTATTAGTTCCCTTATTTATAAAGTTTCCGAATCTTAATGTCCGACCTTTAACAGTATTCGAAAATTTTATCAGATTAAAATCTTTTTAACAAGATGGATTAGCAGTAAGGAACGTAAAAAAGAATTTTTTTTTTGGTTTTTTTTTATATTCATTTGGGTCAAACTTCAAAAGTTCTAAAGTGTCCGTTTTATATCTTTCGATTTATTTTCTTTTGCCAGATTTTTGTTTGTTACCAAAAAAGAAACAAAAAAAAAACAAGTATTTAAAATTTTTCTACACCTGCTGGCTAATAGCGTGTGCCCTGCTGTTATAATACCTAAAATTCTTAGAAATTATGAACAAAGAAAAATTTTGTATAGGTTTCAAGAATATTTAAACTCAGGTTTGTAATTATATAAATTTCATGCATTACCTTTGACCATGGTGGTAAGGATACCAACAAATTTTAAGGGTATTCTTTAAGCTATAAACTATTTAGCACGAAAAAATATTTGACTAGTGGGTAATAATATTTGAACACTAAAGGTTAGTTTCTTTATTAGGGACCATGAACCGTATTAGGTCCGTAAGTAGCAATCTAGTACATTTTTTTCATTCTAGTCTCATTTGGAATAGCTGTCATTTTGATGTTTTTATTTTTATCAGTAAAAATTAATGTTAAGAAGTGTAATTTCTTTAATATTTTTTATTTAAAGCAATGTTGCAGATAGAGATGATCTGGAGAATCAATCCCTTCTCTTGGCTAGTAATGTCCCTGTGACAACCAAAAAAGAACAAGGAAGAACCAATGCCAAGATGCCTAAAAAACCATGCAGATAGTTTGTTGCTTTGAAAAATCTTCTTTTAGAGCTAAGGATATGTTTTACTAAGCAAAAAAAAAATGGGAGGAATAAAATACATCTTGTACAGAAAAAATATGAAGTTTTATAAAGGGTAATGAGTGAATATACGCTCGAAAAACTCCTGTAAAATATTTTCTTTCTAATAGACATTTCTTTATTTCTGTTTGAAGATTTTTCTTCAAATTCTGAAACACAAAATAAAATAAAACATAAACGAGTTTTTGTATGTAAAATTTCTGTAATTTTTTAAATGCAACAAAATTCGTATCCTCTTGCATAAGACTGTCTATACAACTGCTCTGATGCCATAATAAAGAAATGAAAGACTCTGCTCCTTAACTTTTTCATTTAAATAATGTCTGGTTTTGTTTTTTCTACACTTTCTTCATAGAATCCTGTACAAATCTCCTTCATTTTCTTTCCTAGTTGAGTCTGTATTTCAACAAATGTATCGATTTTTCTCAGCTGAATATTCTTAAAATTTCCTCAATCAACCACTTCAACTTCTGAGAAAATTTTCTTAACTTACAACTCTTCTCAACTAAAAACCTTTTGAGATTTTCCTAATCTCTATTCTATTCTCTAATCTATAAAATCTATTCTGTGTTGACTCTTCAACTCAAATCCTTGATTGTTTCTTCTCCACTCTCAAATATTTTAATATTAAGACAAATTAGGTAACCTCAATTTGTCCTAGTATAAATCACGTCGGGGTCACCAAAAATAATCACCACCAACCACGGTAGATTTAGGGTTTCTAAGCTCAACCCTCCTTCAAACTTCTTAAAAGAATAATGTGTTATTGCAGCTGCCAATTACAGAATTAGTCCTCTCAAATTCTGAATAAGCAATATAAATACTTCTTCTTTATTTAACAATTCTTCGCCTTATATACACAGTCATGGCCAACAAAGTTGATCCATGCTAACTTAGTTTAAAATTAACTAAATTTATGTTTAATGTTAATACAAGACTCCATTTTTCAATGTCTTTTGTAATTTGTTTGTAACAATTTTAATTTACATTTTTGTATTGATTAATCTGTTAAGAATGTTGTGTTAAAATTTCAAGTCAATTAAGACAAAAATCTCATAATTATGGACATTTGAATCACCTCAACTATTGTAATCTTTTAAGAGTTTAAAACTTTAAACGTATTTTTCTTGAAACGAAGTTTTAAAAGTCCATGAAAATCGGCATTTAAAAACTTCAATTCATTTAAAATTTTACAAATACATGCATATAAAATTCCTCCCCAACGATGTTATTTTGACTTCAAAGGAACACAAAAATTTAAAAACAAAAAAAAAGAAAATAAATAAATAAGATCGATCCATTGTGGTTGAGGGAAGACTATCTAAATAAATTAGGTCCTGTGATTTCAGATAATTCTAGGCTAATAGTCCTTTGTGGTAATTAATTATGACAATTCTATACGGTGATCACCGTAAATTAGATGACTTGGGTAATGCTTTTTTCCAGGCTTATTACTTGATGATTTTGTATAAAAAGTTTACAAAATATTGCTAAAAAATTACTCAACAGTATTTTAAAATGTTTACGTTAACCAAATCTCTAAAAAGAAATCGTAGAGAGGACACTTTTTTTAAACCATCGCCCAAACCCTCCCCCCTTCTAATTAAAACTCCTTTTACATTAATATTACAGCCCTAAAAAAAATTTTTAATTTATTAAAGAAAATTCACATCTCTTGTCAGTAATGAAAAATAAAAAAGTAAAAAAAAACTTTAGCTGAACGACTCTAGTAGAGGTTAACACCAATATAAATATAAATCACCTAATTTCTATGATGTATGTGTATAAAATTTTTTCAAATGACATATAAAACAGCTGTGTCACTTCAATTTTCATTGTTACATTAAATATGTCTTCCTATCTTTCAATTATGACAGTTTTGTTTTTAACATTACTTTAATTAACAACAATCTAACATATTTTGTACATTTATGCTAATTATTTTAACTTTCAGTCACAATGTTGAAGGCATTAAAAACTTTTAACAACAACAACAACATCAAGGTTATGTTACTGATAATAAATTGTTTTGTGCTTAATTAACATTTTCCCCATCCCCTTAAATAATTAACTAACAGCAATTTACAAAAAACAAACAAAAAAGGAAAAATAATTCAAAGATAATGGAGAACTTATTTCTATTATTATCGATTTCTATTAAATTTCTTGTTAAAAACCTGTTCACTATATTTCCGTTATTCAATTGAGCATTTTTTAAATTCATGATATCAGATTATTCTGCAAAAAAATTTTTTTTCCTCTTTTCAACATAATTTTTGCAATTTTATATCATCAGAAAAACATTTTCCTGAGTACTTAAACGAACGGAAGACAAATTGTCGGTTAAGTTTTCAAGGATCATATCAGATTACTTAAACAAAAAGTTATTTAGCTACATATAAATGCTAAATGTTTGTTGTTGTATTTAGTTAAGACAAAATTTTTAAACGTTTTATATTTGAAATACTTATATCCTTTGGCATATTAAAACTTTGCAGAATTTATGATGTTTTATTAGCATATATAGAATATCTTTAGTTTTATTTTTTGAAACTATAAAATAACCTTAAAAATGTCACTCCTTTTATATTTTATGTAGAATTGATACGAAAAAATGGAGCTGTTACACACATTTCTATTTTTATTTTTTCTTTGGACCATAAAACATTAAAAAGAAAACAATCTTTTAAGGAATTAAAGCACTTTGGAAGCTGTGAGGGATCTCACGTAATTTTCTTTGGGCAAAATTTTTAAAAAAGATTTTTTATAATTTCTGTTGAAATTTTAAACCTTTTTTGTTAGAGCTGTTTGCCGTTTGCTGTTTGCTGTGCCTTGGATAACTTTACGTTTTTGCTTGAGTTATGTGACATGGTTAATTTATTTTTTGGTCTTAGGAATATTTTCAATTTTATTTAAAAATTTTCGGCTATAACAACATATATATCCGTTTTAGTGGCGTACACAAGTGTTTGTTTAAGGGGATTAATCTGACTCACCCTCCTTTTTGCTAGTAATATTTAAGTGATAATTAAAGCAAAAAAGCTAAAGGACCATTCATACTGAAATGTTTTTTCTGTCGCTGTATTTTCCAAATATTAGTTTCATAAGGCAGAGTCGGAAGATCGTCTGACCGAAACCTTAATATTTTTTTGTATATATATTCAAAGTGAAAATAACTCTTTTATTTGAATGTTTTGAATGTAAAATTTAAATGTTATGCTCTATAGCTCTGTTGGGATATTGGAGCCCCACAACTTTCTTGGAAATCTCCTTTTAATTGATCAATCAATCACTTTTTTTAAATAGCTAAATGGACGTTCATTTCCATTGCTGTAAAAATTAATAACTCATATTTCCAATCTCCAGAAAAACAATTTGCCAGCTTATTGCAGGCATAATTATTGACAAGTTTGGTAAAAAAAGAATTTGAAAAAAATTATGTGGTTCCTTCACATTTACAGGAACGTGTGGCCTCGTTACTCTTTGGCCACTTGCAAATGTTATTCTCCATGATAAACTGTCAGATTCTGTCACATCTTCACATTGATAACTATTGTCGTCTTCGACAGCCTCATAATTAGAATCAGTATCACTTTCAATACCTCTATTTTTGCGTCTTTGCACACGTCTTGCCTTTGCAAGATTTTCAACATTATTCATCAGGGCTGGGATTCTGTCTAGGTGAGAAGTGAGAATGAGAAAATCGGATTTTGACATAAAATGTATTGCAAATATGTCAAAATTTATTATGTCCAAGGAAGTAGTCACTTTCCCTACTGGGTAACATTTATATTATTATTACTTTGTCAAAAGAGAGAGAAAGAGAGAAGATTAAATTCATGTAAATTAAGAAAGTGAGTAAGACTCACAATTAGACTCACAATTTGAATAAAATTTTGTAGAAAAATATATTTTTTTTAAAAATAGTTTTTATTCAAATTAAAAACATAAATCCTGCTAATCCCATAATCAAAAAAAGGGAAATATATATAATATATGAATATCTATTTTTGCACATAATTCAAAATAAAACAAATTTTTGTTAGTTATTGCCAACAGTTGAAGCATAAAATTCCTGAAAATATACACAAAAATATTTTAAATTAAGAAACTATTTTAATTTTTTTTTTTTTTAACTTCTTATTTTATTTTTTTTTGTGAAAATTTATTCGGAATGTTTCCAATCAAAGCCAACCATTGACGCCCAAGAGAGTATCCCGCTAGCTTAAATGTCTGCACCATTTTTCTTGTCTATAAATAAGAGCAAAAAGTTGTCTTCTCCAAAAACCAAAAAACAAAACATAAGTTTTCCAATAAGTAATTAAATTGTATTTTGTTTGTTTGTTTATAAAAAAAAAAAAAGGAAAAGAAAATACTAAGAATCGAATTTAAAGTTTTTATTCAAATGTTTTCAGACCTGAATAATCAACAATTAAAATATTTTATTTTTAGAATGTAATTCAAAACACTAAACAAATTCTGTTACAATTTTGATTATAGACTTTGAATTATTTAAACTAAAATCTAAAAATGAAACAAATAAAAACAAAAAAAATACAAAATAATTTTGTGACAATGTGACAATAATATTATTGATCTTGACCTATCCTAAATTTATAGAATTACATAATTCCAGATGATTTAATGATAATTAAATTATGCAAACATGTTTTTCTACTTTAAAAGAAATAATTTTTGATGCAAAGGAAATCCAAAAATACGAAAAAAAAGAAACGACTACTTTGTTGCCTGTTTTGATTTTTTTTTTTTTGTTTAAATTTTTTAATATATAGTTACAACACATAAATCCGGTTTTTTGATGATTGGTAATTTGTACCTTGATTCTAAATATGAGGAGCTGAATACTGACGGCGACGGCACCGGCATCATTGGGGATGATGATGATCGTTGTTGTTAGGAATTAGGAATGCATTCATTGCAAGCTCTGCATACAGACATTTTGATTAAAAGTCTAGAGACCCAAGGGCTCCATAGCAAGTTTTTGCTTATTTTGTTTTTTTTTTTGGTTTATTTTATTTTATTCCTTTAAATTGTAATCATTTTTCTGCACAATTTTTATGCTGCCAGTTTTTATTCCCTTCTTTTAGTTATGTTTTGTGGTTGTGTTGTTATTTGCTAGTTTTATTGTATTCATGTTGGTAATTTAGTTTATAATTTTGTGGTTTAAATACTGAATATGTACTACAACAACAAATTAAATGAATATTTTTCTTTAGGTTTTGGTATTAAATGTATGTTAGTGTGTGTGTGTGTGTTTTATATTTTTCCTACCTGAAGTAGAAAATTTAAATTGATTTTTTCTTATACACTACAGGTGGTCAGGAAAACTATTTATTTTTTGGTTTTTTTTTTTTATTTTTTGTTGTATATAAAAATAACCCCCATGATGTTTAATATTAATAAAAGAGGGCGTATAATTGTAATTTGTAGGCAATATCTTTTAAAAATGATGTAATTAGAATAATTATAAAAGTTAATTTTTATTCTAACAGTAATTTTAGATATAAATGGAGGCGTTTTTTTAGATCTATAGAATAATTATATTAAGAATTTATGAGTTTTTTAAACTAAAGCATAAAAATAATAAAATTATAATCAATATATTAATGACATATGATGCTTTATTAAAGCACCGTTGTATTAAATTTGATTTTTTGTTCAATTTTTCTTCAAAAAATGTCGTTTTAGAATTTTCATTTCAAATTTAAAACTAGACGTGAAATTTTTACCCCCAAGGTGGCTTGTATGTCGAGAAAAATTTCAATAAGAGACTTTTTAAATCCTCTTTTCATATATTGTACTATAATAATCACATTGTCAACAGTTTTGGCTTCAGGAAAAATAAGGATGTTACATGAAATTATGAAACTTCTAAAATTTGGGCTGTTGATTCCCGTTTCCACTGTTATAAAAGTGATTTTGAATAAAAAACTTGCTTATTTTACTTTTTTTTTCAAATCTTAAAAATTAAAAAATAATTTCTTTTCGGAGACATATAGAAATGACTGTACAGAGTAAGTCAACCAGTTCTCATTTCTCGGTAACATCCTTCAAGGAATGTAAATGTTTCCAACTATATTTTTATAGTTTTATATCATAATTTTATGTGCTATTATTCGCTTATAGCCTTATTATACCCTAACCCAAATTTTAGAATAATGAAAATGACAACAAGTGAAATTCCTTACGAATGAAAGGAATGAAGAGGAAGAATAAGTAAAAGATAAAACTGTTAGCTAGTGAACACAATAGCTTATAATTTTAAAAGGACTACTGTAGTGAACACTGTGGCAAACAGCAAAAAACACGAAGTAATTTGAATCGAAAAAACGATACAAAACTATTTGCCACAGTATATCGTTGCTTATAGGCCATTTTTAACAAAGATAAATTCAACAGGAGTGCTCTTAAATTATTTATTCATAATACAGAAAGGAAAACGGAACTTTAGAAAGTTAGGATAAAACATTCTTAAAGATTAAGATATCTTTTATTTAATTAATCAAATCATGGAATCTACATCTTTAATAAAAATATTAAAGTACAAGCGAAAATACTTGGACGGCCATTGAAGACGAATACTATAGAAAAATATTACAACATTATTTTCTGATAATACTGTCAGATATTCTGATATTATGTGACCAGCTTCACTTCATCTAAATTTTTTGGTACTCACAAATATTTAGAATATCCCTACAAATGATGTAGAGATAAAATTTTAATCTATTTTTTTTTTAAAGACTGACTTATATGAGGCTGTCTATTTTGAATAACTTGAAATGATTAACGATTTTGACTTTGAGTACCTGTAAACTTTCATAACAACAACTTTTCACTCTACTTTGCATTAATTTAAAGAATACTGCAGGATTATTCTAGGTATCTAGGGTTAATTGCTCTTAATGTAAATAGGCTCTAGTAGTTCTAGAATCTAGGCTAGATTCGTACTTAAATTTCAATTGTTTACTAGAAGTTTAAATTTTAAAATTGTATGAAACTTCGAATTTTTACAAAGGTCTATTAAAAAGTTAACGTAGCTGACTTTCAAAACGAAAAACTATAAAAAATACATCATTGTCAAACCATTGATCTATTTCTTAGAAGGCCAAAGCTTCGACCACCATTGATCGTGTGATTATTTCTAATCGCTTATCTATTAGGCTTGCAAATATTATTTCATGTTGTGTTGTCTCGAAACAGAAAAAAAAACAATCCTAAAGATATCTATAGATAGGAATTTTTTTTTTTTTTGCAAATTGACGTAAAGACATAAAAAATTATAGTTAATATGCATGTTTATTGGTTCCATTAAACTCTCAAATATCTATTCTTAATGATATTAAAATAATTGGTTCCGGCGACATTGATTTAAAATTTTCTCTAAGCCTCTCATCTTTTCCTTCCACTATAATCCAAATTTTTTTTTAATTTTTGTTTTGTTCTTTTCTGCTGTCATATTTTCATAATTAAATTGCAAAGATCTTCTGAATATCTGTTCCCAATAGTGTTTGTAAAGCAACTAATTAATATATTGCTCTCAACTAATCCACTTAAATGTTCAATAGCAATTTAGAATTTGTATTTCTAAATTCAACCTTGCCATGAACTTTAAAAATTTGAACTAGATTGATGATAATCATGATTAATAATTTTAAAGACAAGTCATCCATAGTCACCAAAATTTTGGCAATATGAACATATTAAAAACTATTGAATATCCTTATCTCCCCTTATTTAATATTTTATACATAAGATAAAAAAAAAATATTTTATTCCATATTTTAAGCTTTCTAAAATAAACACTTAAAAGCGATCTATTAGGCGCGTTTTCCGTTTATACACGTCAAACCAAATCTTTATTCCGGTACGTTCGGAGTGTTTACTCGCTGTCGTTACTATTGACTATGAAAACTATTTTACTATTGTTTCAAAATTTTTAATTTTATACTAATATTAAACAGGTCAAATGACCCGTGTTAAAAATAACTTTTGCAGAAATAAATTGTTAAGTTTCTCTTAAATAAAAATGTAGTTCGTAGTTATTCATAAAAGTTATAATAGGACCATTTTGCCCTTCATTCTTCGTGTATACACATCATTGCTTGATTTTAATTCCGCACGCTGCTAGGGGTTTTTAAAATAAAATTCGACCCTTAACTGATTAATAATTGTCATTAATTTATTGCATAAAATAACTTCTTTTTTTTCTAATAACAAAAATACAACAACAAATTAACATTTTTTCACATTTCGAATATTTAAGTAATAAGAAAATATTTTCCATTTAATTTTTAGAAATTTATGTTAAGGTGTGTTCTTTCTACTTAAATAATAACAAAATTCCTTTCCGATTCTTCTTTACTTCATTGAAAATTATACAAATAAGCTTTCAAATATTCACTTTATTTTTCTGAAAAAAAAAACCAAAACTAAAAAACAAAAAAGTACTTTTAAATATTTTAATTTTAACCTTAGTAAATGAGGTCTTATGGTGATGTCACTTGATGAAGTTTTACAAACCAAAAAGCAAAAACAAAAAAAAAACAGAAAAAATTACATTCAGCACGTGCAAGCAGCAAAACTTGATGAGCGCATTATATTAAAAGAACCAACAATTGAATGAAAATAAGAGGAAGGAATCAAAAACCTTTTTAAAGCCGGCTTAAAAGTCAAAAGTTAAATATATAAAGATTTAATGAATTAGGCTTGTAATACATTATTTAAAGCCTTGTTAATGCTATTTATATGTTTTCTTTTTATTTATATTTTAGTTATTTTATAACGGTATATTTTATATGATAGACAAGGAATGCTTTAATTTAATCTTATCTACAGGTTACATCATTGTACTTAACAAACAAGGTGATAAGGTCAGAAGGAAAAACGAAGAAATTCTTTAATATCTATGTCTTTGTTATACAATAAAAAAAAGCAACAAAATAGAAAAATAAAATAAAAAAATAGTATTTCAAATCATATAGCACTGCTAGATCATCTTTAATTTTAACACTTATAAAAATTACTATTACAAAATTCTTTGTAATTTAACCTGTCCACCGATAGTTTATCACGTAAATATACTTAAGTGGAATTTTATTACTCACCTGCATTTACTAATCCAATTGTAATTAGGGCTATTAACATCAACTTTTGACCTAACATGATGGAATCTTCTTAAAACTTTTATGATCTTAAGAAAATTTAAAAAAAAGATATATCTCTTTTACACCTTTTAATCTCAATTATATTTTTCAAAATAAAATATGAATCACATAAAATATTCAATTTAGAAATTTTTTATTAATAAAATGATCAACTTCAAAACTTCACTAAACACATAAAATCAACACAAAATTAATTTGCCGGTAAAATTAATTTAAGAAAATATATTTTCATCAGAGTTTAAAACATTTGAAATTTTTGCAAAATTTAAAAAAAAACACAGTAAGAAAAAAAAATTTAAATTTTCTTTTTATATTTGAAGCCTATTTATTGCTAAAACAAATGTTTTTTTAAGCGTTCGTTTACCGTTCTAAAATAATGCCTTTCAGGTTGACGTTGCGGCGCCTTCAAGTTGACTAAACTAAAGAAATTAAGTTAAAACTTTGGGAAGTCAAATGGAATATATCATGCTACAAAAATATACCAAATGTCAAGGTTGCATATTGCAGTTATGAATATCATGAAAGTGTGTGAAATTTTATTTATAACATGATATAAAAATTGGAAAATGTGTTTATTTTACTCTCTTACTTACTCTTACAAAATCTCTTACAATTATGTCCCAGCGGTGAAATGCTCTTAAAATTCGATGCATTCCTCCGTTCTGTACGCAGGGATGTATGTGAAACTTTTGCCGTTTTCCATGTCTTTTTCAGCTTTTTTTTTAAATATTTTTAAATAAAATTAAATAAATATATAAATTAAGATAACTTTTATTCATTAATTAAAAGTTTTTTCCTTTTGTTAATGAAAAATCCGCTAAAATGCTAAAAAGGTTTTCATACAGCATAGACAATATATTCTTATAAAAAAATTTTCTAAGTCTTTGACAGTTGTCT
The DNA here is from genome assembly GCA_947359355.1 of Acrocera orbiculus. Lineage (NCBI taxonomy): Eukaryota > Metazoa > Arthropoda > Insecta > Diptera > Acroceridae > Acrocera > Acrocera orbiculus. Next base: position 10,216,163 of record OX375758.1, read on the forward strand.
TAGACTCTTCGCGATAAGAAAAGTGTCAGTGATTTTTGTTTAGTGTTTAATTAAATTAATGCTGTTATTTAGTGTTTTTGTTAGTTATAATTATAATTAATTGCTATAATGTTTAATTTTAATAAATTTGATACAAGATTTTAATTTTATAAATGTATAAATTGTAAATAAATCTTTCCGTACTGTATGCGATGTTTGCATACTATACAAAAAGTATTTTTCTTAGAATTTTTCTTGTTAGTTAGTTTAATGTAATTACTGTGTACTTTTATATTCAATTTAATAAAATTTAATTATAAAAAATTCAATTTGTTTTATTTTCAACAAATTTAAACAAAAAAATTCTTATTTTCTAAAATAGTGGACATGCGCATTAATTCAAAAGATGAAAGAAAAGAGATTAACATATAAAATTTAAAGAGAATCCAAAAGCTCACCCAGCTGAAAGCTCGATTGTTCCCTTTGCAATGACATCGCCGTGTTAAATGCGATCAATCCCCCCATATAGCGTGGAATCTATAAATTAACATTTATAGTGGACGTTATACATCGCATCGTCCACGAAAGAGCGAATTTTCACCGCTGGGGTGTTACTTAAAAATTTTTAATAAATTTTCTTTCATTCTTTTTGTTTTGTTGTTTTAAATAGAAAATTTGTACTTTTTCAGTGAAATAAGAGACATAGGTTTCCGATTTTAATTGAGGTTAAGTGGAATATATACTTTTAAGAGTAAAAGTTTAACTTTTGTATTTTTTAATTGTTAAAATGTACTAAAGGTGTTTAAGTATTTTTAATTATTTATTTGAGTATGAAATAATAAGAAAATTTTTTATATTTCACAAAAGTTAAAGTTTATTATTATCGGTTGAATATTTTTTAAATAATTGTTTATTTATTACCACTTAAATTATTATTTTTTTCTACTATAGAAAAATGATAAATTTTTAAAGGGATTTTTGTGCTGAGGTTGTGATTTTTATGAAATGATTTTATGTGACTTTTGTTGGTCTTATCCTATAAGCCAGGCGGCGTGAAACGGTAAGTACAGGTCATCTGCACGCAACGTAATGAGTTAATATTCTTTCACCTCGCCTCCCGCTCTTTCGTTTCCTTACTCTTTTGTTTATTTATATCGTTCGGCCAGTCTCGATTTGTAAAATTATTCTAAGAAAATTAAGCTTATCCTTCTTATTGATTTTACAATGTATCAATATATTTTCTAATAAAAAATATTAAGAAAGAAAAATAAATCATAAGATGATTTTTGGAGTTTTTTTTAATAACAAATGAAGTAATCTTAATGCATGTTAGAGCAAGCACAGTTTTTTTTAAGAGAAGGGCTTCGCAAAAAAATTAAAGTCTGTCAAAGGCGTTGCAGGTATAAAAAGGTTGGGAATCTCGGCTATAAACTTCATTTTAAGTCACAAATATCGATAAATGCTAAACAAATTGAAAAAGTTTGGTCGTCACTTAAAATTATGATCCCTATTAAACCAGCTTCCAGAAATCCGTGGAGTTGGGTGAAATAGTAAAAATTAATATAAATATTTTTGGGAGTTTTTTTATACATTTTTAATTTTAATTAATGAAAATTGTATTTTGGGGTAAAAATTTAGTGTTTTTATAAAAATAAATGGTTTATTTGTTTGAATCTGGGGTTACAAGGTAACAATTGAGTAATATTGGTTAATTTGCAAAAGAACTAGTTTGTCTAAAGTGTGGCCCACTGGGCAAAAATCCTTTAAAATGCAGTCCAAACGTGAATTATGAAAATAATTGAATTTCCACATTTTAGGTGTTTCATTATGGTATTTGCTTATAAAATTAAAATATATAAATTTTTTTAAATGTCCTCCATGGTTACTAAAAATTAGGGACTTGATAAAATGGTTAATACAGAAGCTGTCTCTACCAGCAATACGATCTGGATGGCAAAGGGAAAAGGAGTTTTATAAAGATTACCTACCCTGCGATAAATATCGTAATTTTCATAATTATGCTTTATTAATGTCTTCAACTTTTATGAACAATTATTTTCAAGAATGAAGCATACAAAAACACAATTAGGACAAAGATCTCTGACAAACATTTTGAAAATGCTTTAAGAATTACAACGTCGTCTATTGAACCTCATATCGATTTACTTGTTCAACAAAAGCACATTCATCTATGTCATTAATTTGAATTTTTTCCATCTTTATGAAACCCAAACTAAATGAAACGAATTTACAATAAAGATGTACCTATACATATCTAATTCAGCCTCAAACCGTCATAATTTAGACAACCATGGTGTAAACTATTTTGTTTTAGAACAATTTTATTGAAAATATTTATATTAAAAAATTTTCGATCGTGCGAATAATCAACTTTTTACATTTGTAATGTCAATTATCGATAAATTGATGGCATTAAATAAGAAATCTTGCTAGTAACAGAAGGTGATGCAAATATATGAAGAAGTCACTGAAAATTGCCGAAAATCAATTGAAGTAAACTCAAAGCGCTATCATTATATCCACAACCTCAATTTTTCTTTGACTTTTTAAAGAAAAAATATAATCATAACGTGCCGAATCTTGACTTTATGCTGCTGAATGACCATAAAAATAGAATATTTTTCTATTCGTAGTTTTTAAAAAAAGTGTAAGAGGGTTCACATTACATGATGTAGAATAATTTCGCTTCTTACATTCTTCTCTCTCAATATAACAAAAACCAATGGCCAAGAATTGATCCATATTGTTCATAATTGACAGTGTTATGATGTTCTAAAGCAAATATTTGGATGTGACTGATTTTAAGAGCCAAGGAATTGACTATTTTTTTTGGACAATACTTGACAAACGAATGATTTTAATATAAGCCGATTTGGATGTATAGAATTCAGTTATGGGGGTGTATAAAACAATCGAATCGCAATATCATCTAACCAACTTGAAAGAAATTCCTGCGCATGATAAAAAATATGCACAGATATGTGAGCAATCATAAAATACACAAAAACTTAAATATTAAATGGAACAACCAATTGATCCAGGAATGCGCTGATAGCCACGAAAAACGTTTTCTTATTAATCATAGCAACTTTGAAGCTATTCAACTCGTGAGTATTACACACGACATCAAGAGGTTTAAACGTATGAGACCACATGTTGAAAAAAAAAGTATATAAGAAATAATAAAGTGGGATTTAATTATTGGTTTAGCGAAAACCACACACGTTTTGCTGATAAGCAAAACCAAACCATTCGGCCAGGAAAAGTTATCAAGTCTCTTGCACGAGCTTTTAACTTTTGGCCTGAAAAAATCATCATGTATCAGATAAGAGGTTCTCATTTTAGGCACAGAAGTAACATTACGTCTCCCATACTTTGTTTACAGATACGTTAAAAATAAGAAAACAAAACTTAAATACGTCTAAGCCCTTAAAGGATTTCGGAGCCAATAAGACATTCACATTTATAGGCTTATCGATTTTTATTATATTATAATAAACATAGAAACTGACTGAAGGATAGAAATGTTTCTTAAAGACCATTGACATAAGGGATTCCATAAATTTTAAAAAATTTTGTAACATAAATCTAAAAGTATCAAACAAAATTTACGTTATAAAGGAGAGAGCTGTCATTGCTGAAAGTAGCTGAGTTAAAGATTCAGTATGGGATTGAATTTCTATGAATATTATAACTGTGAATTGTTATTTTTTAAAATTAAGTAGTTTCATATTTTTTATAATATTTTCTTTTATTCTAATAAAAATCTTAAAGTTTCTCGGTTAGAAGTTTTTCTAAAATCCCAATGACCTATAGTGGCCAGAATACTATTCATTAATACTCCATATATAAAAAGAAGTATTTATAGTAGGTCCTAGTGTTCTTAGATTAGTAGAATTTGCATCTGTTAAAAATTTATCATTTTTTGTTTGATGTGAAAAGTGGTTTACATCATATTCACCGTCAGACTTTCACAATTAATCAATAACAAAAATAACTCTCGAAAAATTACTCAAAATTTCTTCTCTTTTTTGCCATGAGTTATTTAGTATTTTCTGCAAAAGACTTAAAAATCAAACTAATTTTAAATTAGTTTTCTTGAGAAAAATGCTAGAAAGTTTCTAAACGACCATTAATCAAAAAATATTGATTCTGATTAAATATTTTTTAAACAAACATTTAAATTGATTATGTTTAATCAGATAAAATTATTTCATATTTATTTGTTACCATAAAAACTCAGTTGAATAAAATAAAACATAGAATTGCACACAAATTAAATCCTTTTGATTATATTTAAATTGGTAAAACCGAAAATTATTGTTATTCAAAAAATTGAATTACTAATTTTTTTTTAATAAATTTTCCAATTATCTATTTAATAAAAAAAACTTGTAATTGCTTTAGCAATTTAAATAGAAACAAAAAAAAACCATTCTAAAAAACATAAATTTCATTTTCTAAATAAGTTCACTATTCAACGATATATTATTAGTTCAGTCAAGGGCTAAAAGTCTGATAGCTAGTATCCAATTATCTACGGTACAGATGCTGTTAACAACTTAATTTCGATCTTCAGGGGCAATAATAATTGCCTAACCATCATACTCTCTATTCAATGATCCATGAAACTTAATTTGAAGAAATTTTTCTAAATGCTAGACATTTGTATGTTAAGCACTTCTACGTCAACTTTGAGTTTCTTCGTCTTGAGTGTTTTTTTCTACTTTACCACATTATAACTTCAAAAGGCTTCCAAAAAAAAAAACTTAAAATAAAAAAGTAGGCTAACGTGCAAGATAAAAACAAAAAATTCCATATGACTCTGATGCAATAATCACATTTCAGTCAACACAACTGTGGACGGAAATAATACAAAAATGTAATAAAAAAATTTAGTTTTAAAATTTTGTTATTGTCGGCTATGATTAAATTAAATTTTCAAAAAACAAAAAAAAAACAATAAACATTAAAATAACACCAAAATTTAAATATAAATCATTTAATGTGATATTGAGGGAAAATGTTGTAAACGTAATGGAAAATTAACAATTAAGATATGTATTTCATGAATCTTCTACGTTATGTAAGATTCTAAATTTAAAATGAAATAACGAAAATCTACTGCAAATGTATAAAGTAACAAATTCCAAACAAACAACAAAAAAACTATAATAATAATTAGTATTATATTCGACATGGAAATAAATGATGTCATCAAGAGTTTCCTTTTTTCGTCTATTTATAAACTTTTCAAAAAAATATATTTCTTTTGTTTTTTTTATCATTTTGAGCTTTTTACTAATTTTATTATGACAGTTTAAAATTTTTAATTGAAGGAATATTTGTTTATTGTGAAAAATATTAATCCGTAATATTTTAAGGTTTTTGATTTTTGTATTAAATAAAAATTGAAAAAAAAGTTGTTGACTTATTCAAATCAAAAAAATTTACTATCAAAGGTCAAAACATGATAACAAATCCAATAGTAGTGAAAAACAAAAATATTTTTGCAAAATTAATTCTAGATTTTACGCCAAATATTTATTAGATTGAAGGAAATCTTCAAAGCAGTGACGTAGATAGTGCTAATACGAGAGATGTACATTTGCGGACACTCAACTTTCTTAGGCATCGTAGCTTTTCTTTTTTCTTTGTTTACCACTTAAACATTAATGGGAAAGTTCGGTTAATTCGATTTAAAGAATTTTTTGTTGGCAATAAAATTTAGTTCTAGTTTATTCAATTAGTTTTTATATGATAACACAACTTTTCAACATAATTTTTCCAAATTTTTATTTTGAAATAATAATAAGGCAGCGAATGACTGGAACCCACCTTGAAGAAAAGTTTTTTTGCGGTGTCCATCATAACTCGCAACAGAATCAGAATTTGATTATAACCAAAAAATCAAAATTTATTTATCGAGATAATAACGAGGGGATTTTTTCGATTTTTCAATTTTTGTTAGTCTTTTAAAGTCAAAATACTGATTTTTGCTTAAAAAATCGACTTATTCCTTATTGTAAAATTAAGACTAAGTAAAAACAAAAAGCTCTCGTCATTAATTGGTGAAATATTTGAAGAAGTAGAGTACAAAATTTTAAAAACGATCGGTCAGGTAGATTTTGAGTTATCGTGAAAACCGACTTCGAAAAGAACAAGTTTTAGGAAAATTTTTTAAAATTTTGCTCACTTACTCCTAGTTCTAGAGCAAACGACGCACAAATACTGTGTAAGCTTTGATGATATTTATTGTTACTTTTGACTGAAGTTTATCATATCGATACACATCATACGACCAGACGTAGCTTTAAATTACTTCTACTTTAATTACAATGTTAGTAATTTAAGGGTAAAAGTACGGTACCATTTCTGCTTCCTAAAAGGCAGGTTATAAGAGAAACTTATTCCGGGATATATGCATAACCAAAAATGTTAAAGTTTTGGTCCTATGGTAGTGACTTCAAGTGACGAGGGTCTTTTCCCATTTATATAAAATTTATCGATACTTGTCAATCATATTGATAAGTTATACAATTAAAAGGCGTTCAAAGTCAATTCCTTAACGAAAGTTGTTTGCTATATCTTATATAAAAAATGTTGTTCTTCTAGTCAAAGCAGTACTAGAAATAGAAGTAAAATAAATATTTTTAGGCTACTTGATGCACTATGACTAATTATTCTGGTGATAATTTATTGAATTTAATTATTTTATTGGAGGAACTTAACCAAAAGTGATTAAAATGGCTGAAAGTTCAACAATGTTTTTGATTAAATATCTTAAATTATAAAAAATTATAAACAGTGAATATTTTTGGGTATTACTATACCATTTGAAGGCAAAATATCATAAGTAATTGCTATTTATTGTAGAATTTAGGATTATATTTATAAATAAATTCGATTTTCGACACAAAAAATTTATTTTCATGCCCTGGGATTCATTGATTTTTTGAAGCAGTGATGTTGATAGGAAATCAGAGAGTATAAACTGCTTCTTAAGGAAGAAGTTCGATATTTTGATTTTTTATTTTTTCAGTTTTTTTTCAAAATTAATATAAAACATTTTGAAAATAATGTGTCAAAATTTCAAGTCGATTGGAGTAAAATTACCGAAGCTATGAGCATTTGAGCCGCCTTTGCTCTAGAACAAGGAGTGAGTAAGCATACACACACTATAACTCAAAGTTGCTTTCATTATGATTTTAAGTAAATAATATTTCTACTTCTTTTTGTTTCTGAAGATAAAACAAGCACTGTGGCCTGTAGATCTATTATACTTCTCAACAATGACGTGTTGGAAAGGAAAAACATTCCTTAGCTAATAAATGATTGTCACAATCTTTCTGGAACCAAACTTTTTCTCCTACTTAGGTTTCACTTGGTAGAATAGAAGCTGCCTTAATCCTTTCGATAATAGCACCCCCCAAAAATTAAAGACCATGTTAGTAGGTTTTTATTTAAACCCTTTCACTTATTATTTAAAAATATTTAGTTAAAGGTCAATAAACTATTATAATCTATCTAAGAAGGTTGAGTAACTTTCGATAAAGTTTTTTTGTTGTATATTTGAAGCATATCTTTGCTTGGACCAAGCTAATTGATTTGCACCACAATTTAATATTGCAGCTTATGATCCAATTATTAATATACTGTTTGAATTAAGATAGGCTGAGTTCGGAAATGCATCAATGCCGCAACAATGCAATGTCATGAGTTCGAAAACTTTTACGATTGTATTAGATGCACATGAATCACGCAATAAGTGTATCAAATTTTTTGTTGATGCAATGTAAAAAGTATTACGCTGCAAAACATCAATGCATTTCCGAACTCAGTCATATTTAGACTGGGTCCCGTAAACGCCTACCTTTTCCTCATTTTTGCCAATGTGTTCACTTCTTTTATTCTCTCTCTATATTTAAACAGTCATTCCTGCATAATAGGGTCACTTCTTTTTCTTTCAGTCAAGAATTAAATCTTTTATTACCGCTTCATATAAATTTTTATATAAAGATAAGTGCAACCAGTGCCTTCAATGAAACTTGGCTGTCTAAAACAATTTATATCTAGCATTTTTCTATTTCCCTCTTTTAAATTGCTATGACTTCCATTTGGAAAGCACTTAAGCCATTTCTTAAAGTTTAAAAGTATCTAAAGCCAGGACTTTTTATCCTATTTTCCGTATTAGAGCCTATTTAAGATTATTCACTATACTAAATAGAAACATGGCTGATATGAATTCATTGTACAAAAAATTATTAGTTATGAATGTTATTACTTTACGCTTATTTTATGTACATAGACCGGCACAAAAATTTTCCTAAGATACTGTCGTGTCTAATTTCATTTTACAAAAAAGCCATTATGCTTTTATCAGCTTTGTCACATTTTTTCATGCCAACTGTTTTGGGCATAAATGTAAAGAAGTCAGACATAGTATTTTCGCTAATGTAAAACTAGAGTTTGTTTTCAGAACTTTAATCGAGCACCAACAGACTAATCCTTATATCTTTAATAGCATTAGCCGTATAAATTGTTCCTCTTTTTTCAACTATTAAACCACTAAACTACTAAAATCTTATTCCTGTGTGAAATATGGAATGATCTCCTACAATGCAGATTAAGTTTACAAAGTTCTACTATTGAACTTGGAAATGCTACGAATTTACTGCGAAATGCTAATAAATGTATAAAATTATTACGCGACAAATTCGATGAATATGAAAAACGTGCTATTGAAAAATCTTGTAACAAAGAATACAGAAAAATTAGGTCTCGCAAAAGAAATCGAAAGTATGACGATACAAATAACTTTTCGAGTGAACATGTGTTTAGTGCAAGAGATGATTTCAGGATCAATACTTCATTTATATAATTGATAAACTTACATTAGCTTTGAATCATCGGATAAATGCATATGCAGACATTGATGAAACGTTCAGAATCTTATATAGTTTTACATCGGGCAGCTCACTAATAAGCATATTTGAAGGGATTCAACGTTTATGCGACAAATATCATTCAGATTTCACAGACAATTTCAAGGAAGAATTTGTAATGATTTTATGAGAGATTCTAGCATTAAACAAAAAGATGATGAAAGTAGATGCTTGTGGATGTATCGTGTCTTAACTTAATTGAACATTATTGAAATTTTCCCAAACGTAGACGTTGCCTTAAGAATTTATTTGAGCTTAATGGTGACTAATTGTTCGGGTGAAAGATCATTTTCATTATTGAAAAGAGTGAAAAGTGTATTACGATCGAATTTATCGCAAGATAATCTCACTGCTATATCGGTACTTGCTATAAACGGTGAACTCGCTAGAAATTTAAATGTCGAAGAAATGTCAATTATTATTGTTAAATAAAATTTTTAACAAAAATTTCTGGGTATTTATTCACCTGTGTTCAATGACATAAAAAAAAAAATTTTCGGCCTTTTCAGAAAGTTAGCCTACGGTCCAAAAATGCTTAAGCCGGCCCTGGTTCCATTAAGTATTCAATAAATGAACTTTAAAAATAAAATAAATTTAATTTATACATTAACACATACACATATTAATGTTAATTAATGTCCCGAAAATCATGTTTCATAAAAAATATTTTCTTTATTTCTTGTTATTTCATAATTAAATTTCAAATCGATATAAATTGTAGTAGATTACAAATAAGCTATCTACGCTACTAATTAATAGCATAGATAGATTTTTACGATAGGATATGATTGTGAGACTCAAGGTAAAAACAAAACCGACTTTCAAATTTTCAAAATGCCTTTAAGTGACATTATTACACTAAAGCTGACAAATTAAAGTACTCTACATCCTCTTCATTCCCTGATTGACATCACTAACGACTACAAAAATTGAGAAAGATATCAAATTAACAAATTTTTGTTCTTCTAATTATTTCTTTAAAAGTTTTGCTCTATTTAAAAAATGAAATGAGAAAACTTATTATCCAAACAAAATTTAAAAACAAAAAAACTTTTTTCTTATGGTCAAATGAGATTTTAGCATCATCTAATTCTTAGAAATACCGCTATTAAATCACAAGAATACATCATATGTGCAGGTATTTCATTACCTTAAACAAATATTTGATATCTTATCGGCCAAGTACAGGTGCAAACGTCTTAAATAAATAATTTTTGTGTATTTCATTGAATTTTCTTTGACTTAAAACTATTTTGTGGTCCATTTAGATATATATATATATACATATATATATGTATATTCCACCATATTTCTGCAGGTAGTCTTATCTTTCATATTTGATGCTGTTATTGTGTTTTTTGTTTTTGTTTTTTTCAAGATTTATTTTAAATTAAATAGAAACGCAGATGCAAAGAAGGTTTTTCAAATATTGCACAATTATAGTTTTTATTATGAATGGAATAATTAAATATGTTTTATACAAACTAATACGATCCTTTATTTATAATTATTTACATTTTAGGTATGTATTTTAATTTATGTAACTTGAAAAAAAAAAGACAAAAACCCTACTATGCTACTATGTAAAAGTCAAAATTCATTTAATTTTCTTAATTTTTTTTGAATAAAAAAAAGGAAATTATCTTTAACCCTAAAAATATTCATATCACATGTCATACACGATAGCTTTCATGTGATTAGCTCGCATACAAAATATTACATGATATTCCCCTCCGAGAGATTGGCATGACTTGCATGAAACTTGTTTGAGCTGAACTCATGCGTATAAAATATTAACCATACAAACTTGGGGAATAAAATTGCAGGCATATATTGCACGCTGTCTTTACTAAAATCTTTTCACATTTCTTATTGTTTCGGTTGGAGCTTAATCTTATAGCTTTCTTTTGTGTTAGTTGCAAAAAAAATAAAAATAAAAACAATAAATAACTTTGTTATCTCTGTATGTAAGACTTGAATGTATAAACGCGCTGTCATTTCATCTTTGAAGATGTCCCTCTTATTAGTGGCGCCAAATCAGTTTCGTTATACAAGATTAAAAAGGTTAATTTTTTTATTTAGTTTTTCTTGTATTAGTGTGTGTAGAAGTTATTGCCCTTTTGGACTTGTATTCATCACAAAAAAGTCCTAGACGCTGAGTCATATTGATGATATACATACAGGAAGAAATTTCTTGTATTTTTTATAAAATTAAAGCAAAACAAAAAAAGATTTTTCTTGTTTAGATAATAAAGGTATTATAATTACCTTAATTTTTGTATAAGTATAAAACTTTGTTATCTTATAAGAAATTCTTTCATGATCTACTGTCCAAAAAGAACAAGAAAAAAAAAAGGGAGGATAATACTTATCCATCTGGATTGCGCCCACTGTGGTTAAATCGTGATAATCGGTTCCGTTGACGTCATGCACTCTGAGTATAGCATTAACTTTTGTTTACATTTTGTTTGGAATTTTATTTTTTCGTTTTTTTATTGTTTTGTCATTAATGAACACGATTAACACGACATTGAGCTTTTTCTTAAGGCTTAAAATATGCCAAATGGAACGAATACCCTAAATATTATATCGCAAAATTTATTAGAAAAACAAATCTTGATTTTCGATTTTTGCTTACGGAAGTTAAGAAAACTAAAACCAAAAACAAAAATCAATTTGTTTAGAAACCATTAAAACACATTTTAGGAGAAATTTTTAACTATTAACCTGTAGCTCGCGGATTTTTTTTATTTATTTTTCCTTTTTCAAGTAATAAATAGAAAGTGAATGGATCTGTCAGTTTGATTTAAGCGGAAATAGATTTTAAAATTGATATTAACAGAAACAAAAAATACGTAGGCAAAAAATTTAAATATATTTTCGAGAATGAAGCGTATTTTTATGTCAACGGCAAAAAAATTAAAAACAATGAAAAAAATATTCGTGTGCACATCATAAGATTTTATTTATTTTCTGTGGCTATATTTTCAATGAAAGATAACTGTTTTTGGAATAATCAAAAGCCAAAACTAATATTGATTTTATATAACCTTGAAATTATCCAAGAAAAAATTATATAGCTAAAATTTTGTGAAACATATGAATCCATTAATTAAACACTGTTGAAAATCTATAAAACAAAACTTTCAAATGTGAATGCATTTTTAAAATGTTTTTTTTTGTGGTTCAACTCCATTGGGTGCTAACCTTGTCTCTTTTGGAAAAAAAACGCCTTGACGAAAAAATTCGTTAAACCGTGTATTTGACTTTCTTGTTTTTAGCATAGAGATCCGTAGAACTTAATTATATTGTTTTTAGTTAGGTATAATTGTAAAAAATCGATTTCAAAACACCATTGCCACAGCCCAGACTATGTACTTTAAAATCAGAGACTTTTTTTATAAGGAAGGTGTGTGGATGAGAACTTTCCTCAGCGTCCTAGCCCTTTTTTTCAAGGGAGGGTTTTGACCAATTCATTAACAAAAAGGTATATTTTCAAGAATTTTTTTTGGCTATATATCTAGTCCTAGTTTATTTAATTAATTTCAGTATGATAACATAATATTTAAAAAATTATTTTTACAAATTATTATTTTGAAATAGTAATAAGTGTGCGTGAATATGGCAGTGAATGTCAATGGAGGTGCCTCAACAAAAATATTATTTTGCGGTGGTTATCAGAATTCCAAAAAAAAAATAATCTAAAACAAAAAAATTTTACTTATTAAAAGATATGTTTTTCGAGGTAATAAAGAATAGTTTTTCATTAATTTCAATTTTTCAAGTTTTGATAGCCTTTGGAAGCCTTAAGTCGACTTATTTGTTATTATAAAATTAAGAATAATTAGAAAACAAAAGCTTAACTGGCGAAACATGTGAAGAAGTAGTGCGCAAAATGCCAAAATGATCGGTTCAGCAGATTTTAAGTTATCGTAAAAACCAGCTTTGGAAAGAACAAAAGTTTTAGGAAAACGGTTTTAAGTTTTTGCTCACTCACTCCTTGCTCTAAAGCAAAGGACACTAAAAATGCTCATAACTTCGGTAATTTTACTTTGATTGACTTAAAATTTTGACACATTATTTTTCAGATATTATATATTCTTGTAAAAAAATAAATACCGAGCCTGCCCCTTAACTACTAATTACTAACTATTAAAATTACAAGTACACAAAACCCGGGTTTAAGATGATTTTGAGTGAGCCTTCTGGAGTAAGTAGTGGCTGTTTATTTTATTTATTTTCTTTTATAAATAATTGCATAGCAATTACAGAATAGTTACAGGCTGCTACAATCAAAAGAAAAAAATTAAAAAACAAAAATAAAAAATAAGGTTTCTAACTGTTAAAGACTTTGAAAGGGTAACCTCCATTCAAACACTGCCGTACAGATTTTGTCGAATTATTTTTTTTGACTGATCACCAAAGTCGATTTCTGCAGTTTTTGCTATCATTTAAGCATTTGATTTTTCTTATGCTTCCTTTAACTGTTACTTGTTAACTTGTTAAGTTAACGTTGCTGCCATTTTTTACTTGAAAATATACGATAAATAATTTAAGACCACAATTCATCAAAAAAATCAAAAAAATAATAAAGAACTAATACGCAAAGGAGAAAAAGAAAGCTATGTTACATATGAATACAGTAAAACATGGCTTCAAAAGTATCTTAAATGATTAGTTTAGAAGAAAGAAAAAGACGAATTAAAGCAGCAATTAACCAAAACATTTAGCAGTGCTTGCTATAATTACTGAACTCCTTTATAAATTCTAATGAGTGCCTGAATTAAAAACAAAGATCAAATAGATCGTTAAACTAGAAGAAATCGCTCGCACAATGTTCCACGATTGTGAAAAAAAAATTTGAATGCAACAAAATGGAGTTAAAATTTTGTTAAAAATCTGATAATTTTTGGCCTAGCAAAATCTTATTTTTTATCCACAAATAAAAGTAAAGGGTCATGGTATAGAGAAACAAGTACAAAATATCCTAAAATAAGAATCAAATCGATGGAATGATTTATTATTGAGCTCCAGCTGCAGAAAATTTGAAAAAATGTAGCCTCAAAAAAACCAAAAAAAAGACAAAATTAGTAATTTCTTGTGAAACTTGTAAGTGGCAACAATGCAACATAAATCCTCTAGGGTTTATGTTTAGAAGTGAAAAATTACCTATGTATTGGGACTTTGAATTTATTTTAAAGGATTTTTTTTTATTTTTAAGCATTTATTTAAAAAAAAGGATACAATGAATATTATTCAAAATATTGTCTATCGCTAGCTATAATTTTTCCCACCTTGCTGGTAGCATATGAGTTCCGCGTCGGAAAACTGCTCATCTTTGGAGGCTACCTACGAAACGACCCAATTTTTAACTCCTTCAAAAGAACGGAATCTTCATCTTCGAACTTTTTTGGCACTCCTTGTAGTGCGTGTTAAAATCACCACTCTTAAACTGACGAAACCAGTATTCACAAGTGGAAATCGATGGAGCATAATCACCGTAAGCCTGACAAAGTAAAAGATGGCCTTCAGCTGCTTTCTTCTTCAAATGGAAACAGAAAAGCAAAGCTTGCCGCAAATTTGGACTAACTTAGTAGGCACGAAAGTTGACATTTTTAGATAGTAAAAAACAACTTCTTGTTTAACCTTTGGTAAAATGACACATACTAGAAGTCAAACCTATGATGGTGCTTTGATATGAATATAGTTACAGTTTGTCCCAATGCGATTTGGGAGTAAGAACGCCATCTCTTATCAATCCTTTAAAATTAATTCAAAGATCCAATATATGAATTTGTCTATTTCATGGTCAACAATAGAGTTCTCAATTCTATTATAACTATTTACGAGATCAACGGAGCCCGGAAAATAACTCATCTGGTACGGCAGTCAAGTCACGAGCTATTTAGAAAGATGTAGCACAGAAACTAATTGAGATTTTAACTTGAAATTTTAATATATTACTTTTAAAGGTACAAATTATCGAAAAAAATAAAAAGAAGTAAAAAAAAAATCGAAATTTTGAAACTTTTACACTAGTTATGACCCTTAAATTATCAAAGAAGTTTAAGTATGTTACTCCGGAATAGCAATAAAATACTTTTCAAAATTAAACAATGCATTTAGTTAGCAAACTGTCATTTAAATATACTTCTGGGTAAAACATATAAAATCTTATTCATTTTCGATAATGGTAATTTCGTTTTTTAAAAGTTGAACATGATAATTGATAATAATAGTAATTTTAATTAATATAATCCTTTTAGAAAAAAATAACTGAAAATATTACAGTTTTTTCGACTTTTTCTGCAACTTTTTTTCATGTGTACTCTTTCTTTTATTTTATTTATTAAAAAACCAACTAAGACAATACCTAGTACCAATCTCTTAATTTTATAATATTACAAACGTAATCATTTGAACTAATTACCTTTATATGTTTTTTACTTTTGATAAAATATTTTACTTCATCAAATAATGATCTAGTGCAATGCATTCTTCTTTCTTGATATCGTAATAAAAAAGTTTCATAATCTGGTAAAATTGCAACACTACGTTTACCAAATAAAAGAACTTCTGGAAAATTAGTAAGTAAAACTGGTTTAATTTGATTCCAATGGAATATATCATCAGTATCATCAGTCATTTCAGGATAAATTTGATGAAAATATGTTTTCCCAGAATTTGGGGGTGCATAAATCACTAAATCAAAAGTATTATAATATGTTAATGATTTTATTATTCTCCTTACTGCTTCATGAAAAATTGAATGTATTTCCTGATTTTTACCTTCATTTTGTAAAACTATAATTTTTTCTTTCAGATTGATTAAAGTATCATTTTGCTTAGTCAAACAACATTCAATAATTTTGTCATTATTATTATTATTAACTAAAACGGGTTTAGAATTTTTGTCTTCAGTTTCATTGATTATAGCATCAATACTGATACTAGTTAATTGATCATTTTTATTATTATTACTTGTAGTTAAAGAATAATAATAATTATCTAAAATCTGTAAACGAAATTCAAATAATTTGTTGATTATATCTTCAAATGTTAATCTATCCACTATCTGACATTTAGCATTCATAGCAGAATCAAAAACGATTTTTCTTGCTGTATTAATAAATCCTGGAAGATTCAAATATCTAACAATCCATATTCCCGGCATTTGTCGATGAGTAGGAATTTCTTCATCTGTAAAATCCATATCTGATATCAAACTTGCACGATTTTCTAGGACTTCGAGTGCATCAAACCAAACTGTGTCATTCATTTGAGATTTTTCTCGTTGAGTAATCTTTTCTAAATCCTTGGGATTGAAAGTCATTTTGATCAAAATAAAATAAATTTTAATAGTTGATATAATAAAGACGTTTTTCTCATTAAATTTTAAGGCTACTAGGATAAAAATAACCAATAAACAAACTTTTTGATTTTTTTTTTGTTATCTACAAACCTTAATTTTAAATTTCTTTCAGTAGGATGCGTAGTTTAGTCAGAAATAATAAAAACCATCCTACCTCCACCCCCCGTCGAAAATATGGTACTTAATAAATTTTTTAAAAGTCTTAATGGTTTTGGCTAATTTTTGTAGAATTCCTGCTATAGTTTTTTTTTGAAAAATTTGGCGGTTAGGATTAATTTTTGTTTTATTTCCGGAAGTGGTAGCTTTCCAAAGAAAAATTATTTAAAAAATATCTAAATCACTTTAAAAAAATCACAATTGGCTGAGTTTATTCATCCAAGTGTCCCTGGTTTAAATTAAAGAAATTAAATTTGATATAACCGATCGCACAGAAAAAAATTAACTTAAAATCCACTAACAAGGAAACTACTCCAACCCGAACTCACCGATTTTCTTCAAACTCAGATATGTTATAGAACATTGAAATCTAAGAGCCACGTGTTTTTTTTTATCGGCTGACATTTACTTTAAAGGGGTGAAAACTACCCCCAAAGCTTACCCCCAAAAACAAACTTTTCTCTATAACTCGAGTTCTAATTATTATTTTCTAACAAAACAAAAAAATAATTATGTGTCTTAAAAATTAAAAGCTTTTTGTTAACAAAAATTTTATTGGGGTTGCATCCCCTATTTTTTATAGAGGAAATTCAATTTTTTTTTTCATTATTTTTTTTTTAAAATTTGTGGAATTTCAAAAATTTCAATTTATTATTTTTTTCATAAAGGAAATTAAGAAAAAAAATCGACGTGTTTTCGGGTTTTGGCGAAAAAATCATTTTAGGGGGTAAACTACCCCTTATTCCAAAAACCGAATAAATCCAATGTATACGTGCATTTAACAAATTTTCATGCTAATTTTACGTTCTTTCAACTAAATAATGGATATAAAATTTTTTATCTCTGCATATTCATGCATTTTAGGCGTGTAAGCCACCCTTGGAAAACTACCCCCAATACCCATAAAATTCGAACTCACCGATTTTCTTGAAACTCAAATATGTCACAGTAGATCAAAAACTAAAAGACCCGTATTTTTTTTTATCGGCTGATATGCACGCTAACGGGGTTAAATCCACCCTTGAATTTGACCCCCAAAAACACACTCTTTTATAAGTTGAGTTACAATTATTTTTTTCTATTAAACCAAATCAATGTGATTTTAATTAAAAAATGGAGCATATTTGTTAGATTTTAATGTTTTTAAAAAAAAGAAGGATAATTTAATTATTTCATATATAATTTTTCAAAACTACAATTTAAATTCTTTCTATTGCAAATTTGTATTTATTTTAATATTACTTTGTTCATTATTTCACGGATGCTCGACAGTAATGAAAATCTTCGAAAAAATGTTTGAAGCATAAAGATTTTTTACACCAACCACAACGTATTACAGCTACATTGTTACGTCCTTCTACTTCGCACTGTGTATTACAGGAATCTCCAAAACTGAATTCAACTGGATTATCAAACTTATCCGGTTTTTCATCGATGTAACCACTTTGATACCAGGAATATTTAAAAAGATTTTCATATCTTGGTGAAGATAGCTGGTTATGGACAAGAGATTGAGACAAGACAGTGCTGATTGTGCTGATTGTGCTGATCTCATAAAAAAAAGATTAACTGCTAAATTATCACGCATAAAAATGATGAATAAAAGAAAGTTTAAAAAAAATTTATTTGATATGAAATAATTAAATTATCCTTCTTTTTTTTAAAAACATTAAAATCTAACAAATATGCTCCATTTTTTAATTAAAATCACATTGATTTGGTTTAATAGAAAAAAATAATTGTAACTCAACTTATAAAAGAGTGTGTTTTTGGGGGTCAAATTCAAGGGTGGATTTAACCCCGTTAGCGTGCATATCAGCCGATAAAAAAAAATACGGGTCTTTTAGTTTTTGATCTACTGTGACATATTTGAGTTTCAAGAAAATCGGTGAGTTCGAATTTTATGGGTATTGGGGGTAGTTTTCCAAGGGTGGCTTACACGCCTAAAATGCATGAATATGCAGAGATAAAAAATTTTATATCCATTATTTAGTTGAAAGAACGTAAAATTAGCATGAAAATTTGTTAAATGCACGTATACATTGGATTTATTCGGTTTTTGGAATAAGGGGTAGTTTACCCCCTAAAATGATTTTTTCGCCAAAACCCGAAAACACGTCGATTTTTTTTCTTAATTTCCTTTATGAAAAAAATAATAAATTGAAATTTTTGAAATTCCACAAATTTTAAAAAAAAAATAATGAAAAAAAAAATTGAATTTCCTCTATAAAAAATAGGGGATGCAACCCCAATAAAATTTTTGTTAACAAAAAGCTTTTAATTTTTAAGACACATAATTATTTTTTTGTTTTGTTAGAAAATAATAATTAGAACTCGAGTTATAGAGAAAAGTTTGTTTTTGGGGGTAAGCTTTGGGGGTAGTTTTCACCCCTTTAAAGTAAATGTCAGCCGATAAAAAAAAACACGTGGCTCTTAGATTTCAATGTTCTATAACATATCTGAGTTTGAAGAAAATCGGTGAGTTCGGGTTGGAGTAGTTTCCTTGTAAGAAAAACGGGAGTATAAGCATGGAACCTTAAGAGTTGACTATTCAAATGGCTTAAGGAGATCTCTGGATTAACTCTAACGCTAAATATAAACGATCAAGTTTTAAATGATAGGAAATACACTTACCTTAATTTCTAAATTAAATACCGATAAGAAGTGTTAATAGTTTCATTGGGAAATATTTAAAAAAATTATGTATAAAATCTATAAACATTTTTTCTAAAAACCTTCAGCTAAATTTATAATCAAAATAAATTTACTATCAAAATAAAAAATAAAAATCTAAAAATTATATATTTAAATATTTACGAGAATTATATCCTATAAATAATACAGAGCTACCCATAAGTGGATATAATAATAACAATAATATCCACACTTAATAATAAAAATAAATTAATTTTTCAATTCTACATAAACAAATTACATCATCTTAATGAGCTGCAAGAAATTAAATTGAGGAGTAAATATTAAATGAAAACCAACAGCAAAATATTATTCACGGAATTCACTACACTAACAATTGAATTTAGTATAATTGTATTATTTATAGACAACCATCTAGACGCCATTTGCAGAGTGCTCTACTTTTTATCTCATATATATGTTTGGTGGCATCGAGAATATTAAAGATACTCCAATAATATTATAGTATTAGTAATATGGGAACTTCTTGTCCTACATTTGGGCTATATACATTACTAGGAATTGAAAATGATTATTCGCAAAATCCTTCTTAGAAGAGAAATATGTGTAGTGTCCTTGACTTTAATGTTAAAATTTGAAATGACGCCAGTAGGACGCTATAACAAATAAAGATGTGAGACTTGTTATTGACTTCCTTTCTTGAATTTTTCTTTTATAAAAATTTAAGCTTTGTAGACAAATTTTTTTTATTACTTTTTAGCTTTCTCATGAAAACTCTTAAAGAATATATATATATGATCCAATAAGTATTCGATCCAAAGAGCTTTTTATTGATAATTTGTATTGCAACAATAGAATAATAGATCAAAATGGACTGACAGCAATTGAATGCAGTCACGTTATTTTTAATAGTTTTATTCCTTTCTAATGACCTTCTTGTAGTTTTTACTCTATTTAATTGGATTATTTTTATGAAATGAAAGTTATCCAAACAACTTTTTGTTTTTTGGTTTATTCAAATTGAATCTACATATATGAAAAGCGTAAGGAAAAATTATTAAATTTTTGTAGTTTTATTTAAGCTTTTATGCTAGGCAGATTTCATTTAATTAAATGAAGAGAACCCAAAAAATATTCATTTATTGTTATTGTTTTTTCTTTTGAGACAAAGTTCCATATCGTGGATTTCAACATGAGGACCAGGCCAAAAATTTTATATGACGTATAACAAATGCAAAATTCATAATTGAAAATCCTAATCGAGATTTCTAAACGTAATTCCTAAGTGAAATTTTAACACAAAATTCTAACACACAAATGTAAATTTTTTCTTATTATTGTCAATTGTTGTGTTTTTAAGTTAATTTTTTTCTTTCTGTTAATTATTGTCCTTAGTTGTTAATTCAACACAGATTGATATTAAGGTATTATGGGCGGTATAAGGTATAAGGCTTTTAGCGTTAAGAAACACTTTTTTCGTGAATTTTTTCTTATAAATATGAATAAAGCAAATGTATTCAAATTTTTTGTACATTATTAGGCAAGACCTTATCAACACTCTGTAATTTTGCTATTAGAAAATATTTACAAACAAGCCGGTGCCACAGCTTTTCCAAAGACGCCTCTAGAAACAAATGATTTCTGGTGTTTCCCATAAATATCTAGTCAAAGTATCATCGAATCCTCCTCCCAAAGTTGTTTGATTACACTTTTTCCTTTTATTTGAAAATTTTTGGTGCTCATTTATAGTGAAAACTATTATTTTCGACGAAAAATTCCGTGGAAAACCCCCTTAATGTCAAAAAAAATTCTAAAACTCAACGTTGGCAGAAGATATTTTATGTGTAGAAATTTTGTACTCGTACCAAGTTTGAAGTGAATCAGTAATGTTTTTTTTAAATGGTATAAGAGCAATGCGCTTTTTCGTTTCACGCCTACTACCACAAAAATGAAAGACGTTAGCCTAAAAAATTTTTTAGCTTAGCTTTTGAGATCTGCCGAATATATTCTTTCCTTACTCCTTTTATTTATAAAAAAGCTTCGAAATTTCTTATGCTTAACTGGCCTCAAAAACTGTCTAAATCAAAAAAATTGATGAGTATTCAATTCTCTTCTATTATTCTTTAAAGCATGCGAAATGCAGATGTACTCAGCTCGATATAACTTTGACAACTGATAATGATGAAATGATGCCAAACTTTGATGGAAATATCAGTGACAGTTGAGCTACATAACAAAAAAAAAAAAAAATTGACATACGAGTGCTAGGAGCGCCATACATTATTTCGACTTTTTGATCAATTCTTCATGCAAAATCTTTTTCAATGATTGTAATACAATGTATAAGCGTGTGTGGAGAAAGATTTTCCACCTTGCCTACTGAATGTTGTCTTTTTGATCAATTCAAAAGATATTCACAATATGAATATTGTTTTTTCAGTTAAATCCCGAATCGATTTTGTATTCTAGGGATGGACTGATGTTTCATCTATTGTCACTAATACTAAAAGTATATTTAGACTAACAAAAGTCTAAATTTAAAGAAAAAAAAAGAAGTATTTCAGTTAAAACCCTTCC
This sequence comes from Acrocera orbiculus, assembly GCA_947359355.1. Classification (NCBI taxonomy): domain Eukaryota; kingdom Metazoa; phylum Arthropoda; class Insecta; order Diptera; family Acroceridae; genus Acrocera; species Acrocera orbiculus. Next base: position 10,237,868 of record OX375758.1, read on the forward strand.
ATTTAAAATTAAAATTATTCATAGAGCTTTTGCTTTGGCATAATTTGCTAATTTGCCTTTTAATAAATTGCTTGCGGCAGCACAAAATAAACTTAAAAAGTTTATTTTAATGAATTCATATGCAAATCTAAATAACTGTATCCAAATACAGTTTTAAAATATACCAAAAAATAAAAAATTAAAATATAACTAACATAACAGTATTCACAATTAACAACCAATCACGACCCAATTAATTTCCCATTATTCCAATTAAATGTTATTAAATTGGTAAACAGAAAACCAATTCGATATTTAATTTTAAATTGTAGTAACAAGCTTTAAAGTCGATTATCATGAAAACTGTTGATAAAACATTTGATTAATATAAAAATAAGATAAAATCCACACCAATTTAAGTATATATGTATAAGTATATATGTATATGTATATGTATATATGTAGATCACATAATCGAACTATAAATAATTGGACATATGTAGATCTCATTTACGTTACTCCCACGCGATCATGCGGTAATTTTTATTTTCATCTATATTGGTGGCCATCAGCTGAAGCCATGTTTACCATGTACCATGGATCCGGCTTTTGAATTAATTGAAAATTTAACAAATGAACGAACAACATAATTGACAGTTGTGTCAACGATCTAGAGCCACCAATGATATCACATTTAAATTGTGGGTGCCTAAAATTTTTCATTTAGCTATTGGAAATTAATTTAACATTTTTCTTATTTATTTATTTATTTTTTTGAAAGAGAAAAGAATATTCAAAGGTGTTAATTAGTTTTATAAATAATTTTTCTATTAATGGCTGTTTCCGCCTTTTGTTTTTTGAGAACATATAATTTTTTTTTTTTAAATTTATCAAAAAGCAAAAAACCAAGAAATAATTCTGGAATTAGCAGTTTTAAATATAAAGAAAGAAAGAACAATTACTTTTTAAGCATACAGCAGTAAGCGAGAAGCTGATGCACTTATTAATTTTTTTAAGGTTCTAAAGATCTTTAACAACAAAAAATATTTTTTTTAATTAATATGAAAATATTTTTAAAGTAAATGGAGTAGAATAGAAAAATTAAAAATCGATGTATTTTCTTTTGTGCTAAGCTTAACTAAAAATCTTTGAAATTTTTTATTGTTTTCTAGCTGATCTTAATTTAGGAGATAGAATATAAGTTTGAAGATATTTTCAAAGGAATTTTTCGTAAATCATAGGGTACCTGTTTACATATATATATGCTAATACACTGTATTAGAATGCATGGAAAGAAATTTTGTATAAAGAAGCGTGTATATAAATTATTGGAATCCTGTAAATAAATACAATCTTTGTATACAAGGAAATTTGAGCATTTATTGTCAATTTTCAGGTTGTCCAACAAAATAAAAGTTAGGTCAAATATTTTTGTAGTTTGTCTTTAAATATGTTATTTATTTAATTATCCAAACTATTATTTGTTTTTATTTTGTCTTTATTTTATTTAATTAATTATTTAAAACATTATTTTAGCATAATTATAGAACTTAATATTTATTTTTATGACACTATACGTTCTTATACAGGAGGCAAATCTAGTGCATTAGATACTCGTGAAGAAATGCTATTAAATATTAGATATACTGACGGTACTCTATAAGAAATCTGAAACCATTGACACCAACTATATAAACTATAAAAAATTGCTCCATATACCCATAAATAACAAAAAAGTAGAGATGTCACGAATGGTGGTTTTGGCCAAATACCGAATATTCAGCCACAAAGTACCGAATATTCGGCTGCCAAACATTTAGTGGAAAATGTGTGTATTTTGTGCAGCGTATTTCAGTTTATTACAAGTGGTTATGTCAGTATAATAATGAGAGTTTTTTTAAGTTTTACTGCTCACTTTATATCTCCAGAGCTCATTTCTGACATGGTGTTTTAGCATTGAAGCCATCCATTTACATGTCTATGGAGCCAACATAGTAAAAGGGAGTGGAGCTCACATAGTAAAAGGTGTCCGAGTCACAGATTTTGTTTCTGCAAGATGTTTCATACAATCAATTCAACGAGCTGTTGAGGAATCAAGTGGTAGTACTGGAGATGGTAGGTGCTGCGTGCCGAACTATTACCATTTCAATCACTCTGGTATAGCACAACAAAAGCTAAAATCTATTCGCCAAACCCCGAACTAGTACAAAATGTTAGCACACGCTGGAACTCTCAGATTTTTCTGACTCAGATTAGCTTAGATTTTTCCTACATCTCTGAAGTTGTCACGTGGTTAAAATACCTAGGAAAGGCAGAGACATCAAATTTGGAGCACCAAATTTATTAAAAATAAGAATTTTACTAAAAGTTCTGTTTTTTCATGCTGAATGTTTGATTTTGACGGTAAAGATAAATATTTGGTTGCTACTTTTCTTGATCCACGATTGATTGAAAACTAGTTTCCTGGAATTAATTCAAACAGAAAAAGCAAGACAAAGAATTATCTTAGAAACTTTGAAAATTAGTTGTGATGAATCTAGCGCTGACGATGTTTATTGTTCACCTTGTAAGCAAAAAATTGAAATACATGACAGTTTCTGCAACTTTTTGGAAGGAATTGCTACAGAAACAGACAATATGTAAAGTGAGGCTTCGGGAAAAAGTACTATTGCTAATGAAATTGATTTTTATTTAAAAACTCCTCGCCTAGAGCGAATAGCAGATACTTTTAAGTGGTGGTCAGTAAACACACACCAATTTCAATGCTTAGTAAAATTCACTTAGATTTATCTATCATCTCCTCCTCGTGAGAGGTTATTTTCAGAAGCTGAAATTATATACGAAGAAAAGCGCAATCGTTTGCTGCCAACAAATGCTGAGAAAATGGTTTTTATTCACCATAACAGCTAATAATTTATCATTTAAATATATAAAATTTTATTCGGTATTCGGCTGAATACCGATTATTAGAAAAGTGGCCAAATACGTCGAATACCGAATAGTGGCCGAATATTCGTTGCAATCTCTACAAAAAAGTGTTATTTCACTATGAAAAATCATCTTGTTACAAATTGTTGAAAACAATTGCCACATTATACGAATTGATAATGGAACTGCTTTTTTGCCCATTTTATTCAACTGATATCCTCCTTATTGACTACTGGCTGTTTGCAGATCTTATAAAGATGCTCCAGAAAAGGATTAGCCACAAATTAATCATTCTACATGGTGGACACAAAAAAAAGTATTGAAATTCAATAACAAAAATGACTTTCCAATGTGTCATAGTTTAAGTATCTTTAAGCTTAAGAAATTAACACTCTTAAAATGTTTAAAATGCATGCAGTCACTGTACAACAAGTAAAAAGTTCATTGAATGTTATTTTGAAATATTTTTTCCTATTTTGTTATTTTTAACACGAATAATATACTACTCGTTGTAATTGCCACAACGAATCATGCATAAAATTTATGTGAAATCTTAAAATAATTTTGTGACAAAACAATTACTTTATGCAATTTTTGTTAGTGGTTTTATATATTTTGCTTTAAACATGCATAATTTTTATGTTAAAAATGCGTCATATTCGTTATTTGAAGACGAAAGATTAAAACACATTTCAAGTTACAAACCTTACAGAAAAATTTCAAGTAAAATTATTATTTCAAGAGTGATTGCACTGATTCATTTTGTTCGAAAAATTTCACATTCAAGTTATTTGACAATTATTAAATGTTGTAAACAAAAGAAACAACGAGTTCATTCATTCATGGTTCAGTGAAGAGGAAAATGAAGTGAATAGTTAAAGGGCTATATGATGAATCATTTAAATATATCAGCCTACAATGCCCTTAAGTGGACACAATTCCAATAATTTAAATATTCACGGAATAGAAAATGGATAAAACCAATTTATTATGTAAAGGGTAGAAGTTTAAACTAAGGAGATAATTATGTGCTAATTAAATGCTATTGAATAGCATTTAATTAGCACCTAATAATAATTCCTCGAGATTGTAGAAGAGTCCAATACACTGGAATGTGACCAGAATTTTAGAAAAGTAAAAATATATAAGTATACTGCACCAAATATAAACATCTTCGGCAAAACCTTTCAGCAGAAAGCAGAAATTCAGGCTCCTAAATCCTTTAAGATCGATTCCGTTTTTAATAGAATTTTATTAACCTTATTCTTTTACTTTTACGTGTTTTAAACAAAACTGAATCTATATCTTCTTATAAATATTATTTGGTGTGGTCTATAATTTCGATGTTTCTTCTTTTATGTAGTGGTACTAACTTTATAGATACTCCTAGATTTTATTATTGAATAAAATACGATTAGTTTAGAATAAAGGTTTTATAAAGAGAAAAACACTATAAACACGTAAAAAATTATAATCTTGTTGGTCAATAGTAATAAATAATAAATTGAGCTAAGTTTTTATGTATTATTCTATTATTTATACCTATTATTTCTATGTTATTTATATTATTTATTTATATAAAATATATTTCTACTGAAAATTCAACTTAAAAATTATAACAGGTTAATATAAATTTATAGTAATAAAAAATATGAATATCTGAATATCTAAAAGATAAAAGATACTTACCTCAAAAAATATCTTTCCGTTCTTCTTCTTCCTTTTCTTGGACTACGTGTAGTAATTTTAATGAAGGATTACACATGTTCTTCGGTAAATAGTATACCTGTACTTCCATATTGCACCATACTAGCAAAAGTGATTCCTGGGTATCACACGAGTCGTGATGTGGGATTTTTTCTTGGTAAGAGGGTAACGTGAGAATAAGAAAATTGGATTTAGACACATAATGTATGGCAGATGCCAAAATTTGACATTCTAGTCCTCATTGTGATTTTTCACAGGGACAGAATTCTAACGCCAGGCCTATTTTAAGCTTAAGTGGCACATATGCACTAAAGATACACTCTAAATCTTATTAAACTTGAATTTATCAATATCTATTTGTAAAAAGCAAAACAAGAGGCAGTAGAATTTCTACCTCAACGCCGGAGACTGAAATTTTTGAAAATTTTGAAACTCTGTCTCAATTTTCGCCATTTTTATCATAAAAACTGACAGCTGCCGGTCTCACTAGATACATCACATTTACATATAAATTACACTATAAAATTCATTTCCTTCGTTGATATGATTTGGTAAAATGTCAACTAGATGCAATTGTCTGAAAACTTCGAAAATCAATCTTGCCTGTTATAAAAAAATCACAACCACCACGTGTAAACAATGCTGTGTACGATCTTACCTTTAGAAAAATAACCTAATTTTGACAGATGATATATCTAATAAAATTTGATAGTTAAAAAACATACCGCAACTACAAAAGTATTTTAACTAGTTTAAAAACTGAAATTTTTTAAAGTATTTCTGTATTTCAAAATAATAATAATGCTTATTACTGAAGAAGGACTACGTTTAGATGGCCGAAAACCAAATGAGATCCGGAAAATTCGATGTAAATTGGGAGTTTTTGAGAAACCAGATGGAAGTGCATACATTGAACAAGGGAATACAAAAGTCCTTGCAGCTGTATATGGACCACATCAAGTAAATATTAAACTAAATTTATTATTCCTGATTAATTTAAGCAAAAATAAATTAGAACATTTCATGTGGACTTTTTCGTTGCAAAATGAATAAAACCTTTATTATAATATTTATATCTCTTTTTAGTAAAACTTTTTCTAGAAAAAGACGATTCGTATGATTTTATAATTCGGTACAATTGATGATTAAATATATATATACAGCTTGAGGCTATTCACATAATTAATCAGAGTGATTGCTAATTTCAGTAGTTATAACTCTGACCTAATCTAATATTTCTGAATTTTACCAGATAGACTTCACACATTTAAAAAACCGTTGCTTTTCAGAATTTATGTAAAAAGTTATTCTTTATTTGATTTTGATTGGATAAATCGCAAGCTCTTGAACTGATTTATATAAAGATTTAAGGGTGTCATTCTTTCAGTTTTAAAAAATTAAAAAATTACTTCCAACAATAGGAACAACGCTTTTTTTTAAAAGTGATATGAGTCCAATTGGTTCTAAAATTTTGTAAGACAAAAATAATATTTAATCAACATTTTTGGAATCGAGTGCATATATACGTTTAAAGAAATAAACACTTTAGTTGTGTTCTCAAATTCAATTTCAATTTCTAGTATTACCTTTAGTGTCAGGTTTGAGTTAAGTAAGCAACAATCATATTTTGAAATTGAAATTTCCATTAATATTAAATGTGTACTATTTAACCGATTTTTTCTTTGTTTTAGACTATTTAACCAAACAGGTGGTTCATAATTTCATGGTTTCATAATTTCACTTTATACATTTACCTTGGCCGGGCTTAATACATAATTTGCTTCTTTTTAGATTTAACGAACAATGTTAGTCTTGTTTATATAAAATTCTACTATTATAAAATTTTATATGAATAATTTAAAAATTCTGAAAACCGATACATCGTTTAAATTCCCCATAATTACAAATTAACTAAGAACCAAAAGGCAGCTACGTGAATACGTTATCGCTTTTTTTAAATATTGTCATTTGTGAATCACACTTTACACTACACTTTTTGAAGATTTAGACAGTTAAAAATTATTAATTTATCAAAATGTTCATTGGTAAATAAATCTCTGGCCTGATCTATAGATAATTTTCAAAAACTAACGTAATGTCTGGAACGATTAATGTCATTGTTAAATCTGATGTTAAAAACAATGCTTAAATTATACGTAATAAACTTTAAGTTGGTTTTACATCCTCTCTCAGCGACCCACAGCATTTATTGTCCGTTTGTAGATTTAAAAAAAATACTTTAAATGACGTTAATAAAGAATTCTTCGCCAAAACGAGAACTATTTTAAGGTCAAAAAGCTTAAAAAATAATGAAAAGATGAAAAGTTAAAGTCAGAAGTAAATTTGTTAAATTGCTTTTATATAGATATAGAATCCTGTTCAAAATTAAATTTTAGCGTGCTGTTTTTTTTTTTTTCAAAAATTAAAACAGTTCCTTCTGATTTAACAGTTAAAATTAAATTATAAACTTAATCTACTTGAACAAAAATTTTTGTTTTGTTTTATAGTAATTTTTTTTTTTTGAATTTTAAAATTAATCTTTTATTGTTTTCGTAATTAAGGCATCTGGTAAAAAATGTAATCAGGAAGAAGGTACTATCAATTGTCAATATAGTATGGCTACATTTTCAACAAGTGAAAGAAAAAATCGTCCAAGAGGAGATAGAAAATCACTAGAAATGACTTTACATCTTCAACAAACATTACAAACTGTTATTAAAACGGAATTGTATGCAAGATCGCAAATTGATGTTTATATTGAAGTCTTACAGGTATGAGGAATAGTGATATTAAATGATTTACTTTTAAATAAATATCCCTAAAGTAAAAATTTAATTTTGAAAAATATTTTAAAAAGCAAGAATGTCTCTTTGAGTATTTGAATTCATAAGACATAAGGAGTTCAAGCAAGATAAAAATCTAAGTTCTACCATTTACTGAATTTATATAAAAAATTCACAAAAATCATTATTCAACCTTGAAAATAATTATTCTATTGTTTTTCATTTCCTTTTTAATATTTTCACTAAAAATGTAATTGTGAGCTGAATTTGAAAGAAGCACCTAAGGTATACTTATGTCACTTAAGTAATAGTTTCTAACATAAGGATTCGTATTATAGCTTTACTGGCAGTTTTAATAGAGCCAGAATCCTTACGGGAAATTCCCTTCTTGACCATCTACTCTTAAAGTACGTATAATGACTTCAAAATGAGTCAAATTTGTCTCTCGATAGTTAAGTAGTTATCTGTTGCATATAATAAAAAAATTAATTTTAATTTTTTTCCCATAATAATATTTTATATAAAGTGAAAAAAATACTAAAGATTGTTATTTTAGTCTGATGGTGGCAACTATTGTGCTTCAGTAAACGCAGCTACCCTTGCCTTAGTGGATGCTGGTATTTGTTTAAAGGAATATGTTTGTGCATGCACAGCATCAATTTATGATAATACACCATTAAGGGATATTACACACTTAGAAGAACTTTCTGGTAATATATATTTACTTTAATAATATTAACAATAAAATTATTTTTTTTTTATTATTATATTAGGTAGCCCAACATTATCAATAGCTTCATTACCAATTTCAAATAAAATTGCTTTTATGGAAATGTCACAAAGATTTCATTTGGATCATCTTCAACAAGTACTTGACTTTGCTATGATTGGTTGTCAAGAAATAATGAAAATTTTAGATAATGCTGTAAGAGAACATTTATTACAATTTGGTTCTGCAGTTGGTTGGAATAATATAACTAAATAATGTAAAAATATCAATTTAAACTTTTTTTTCTTATTTATCATTTTTAAAACTATTTAATTTGTCCATAAGTAAATCTAAACGTTTTTTACGAATAATTTCATTAATTAAATTTTTTAATTGCATTGATCCTGTTAGAAAATTTTCAATATGATGAATTGAATATCCTTTTAATCTATGATCAGTTATTCTGTCTTGAGGATAATTATATGTTCGTATTTTTTCATTACGATTACTTGTTCCTATTTGTGATTTTCTTTTAGCTTTTACAAATTCTTCCTAAAATCAATTTAATTAATTTTAATACAAAAAAAAACGGAATGTTTTTTTGCTAAATTTCAATTTACCTGGGATGTAATTTCTAATTGTAGTAAAATAAGTTTTAATTTTTTCATAGCAATTTCTTTATTTTTTATTTGTGATCTTTCTGTTTGGCATTCAACAACAATATTTGTTGGTAAATGAGTAATACGTACAGCACTATCAGTTGTATTTACATGCTGACCGCCAGCACCACTTGCTCTTTTAGTATCTATTTTTAAATCTTTAGCATTTAAAATGAATTCTTTTTCTTCATTACGTGGTATAATAGCAACAGTTACTGTACTTGTATGAATTCTACCAGATTTCTCTGTACTCGGAATTCTTTGTACCCTATGAACACCAGCCTCATATTCAAGTATATTATATGCACCCGATTCATAAATAATAATTGAAGCATGCCTTAAGCCTTAAAAAGTTTTAATAGTTTTTGTTTTTTTTTTGTTTTCTTTTCTTTATACAATAACAAACCTTTTATATCAGTGCAGTCTTCATGAATAATATCATATTTCCAATCTAAGTAATCTAAAAAGTTTCTATACATTTCAAAAATTTCTCTTGCAAATAGCATAGCCTCTTGTCCTCCTACACCCGCTTTCACTTCTAATATTACAGATGAATATAGTCCTGGACTAAATAGACACAAACTTTTCTCAAGGATTTCTTGATGATAATTTTCCACTAATGTGTTATATACCTTTATAAAAAAAAAAATCATAAAATGTTTATGCAAACAAAAAAAGCAGAAGATTTGGGTTTGCGCTGAATAAATTCAATCTTTCATACCCTATCTGACAATTTGAGCTTTACCTTGAACTACAAATTAATAAAGAAATATATTAAACCAAGAAAATTGCTAATAATAATGTTAGTTTCTAACACATAGCTTGCGCTAGATTTATATCATACATTTTTGAAGAGAAATGCAACTCAATGAGCAGTTAATACCCATACGGATTACAGCAATATAATAACCCACAAAAGTTATGCAAAGTATCTAAAGGAATGCTAAATCTAATAAAAACATAGGAGATCTGAGTTATTTAGTGCAACCAACTGAACAAAAAACACCTTAATCCCTACTTATTGCAAAATGGAATGCTTAAAAGCTGAATTTAGTGCTTTAAAAAAATCATTAAATGCCGCACAAAAACTGAATCTCAACTCCAGCCTCATTAATAAGAAACTAACTCTCTGGCCTTAACAATTGGGAGAAATTGAAATTAATCATAGATAAATAACAACAACAAAATCTTAAAGAAGTCATAAAAATGTTTGTCAATGTCGGCAAGGTGCATTTTTTATTGTGAGAATCAACAAGTCAAAAGTTAAATGTTTTTACTTAAATAAAAATTGACTAAATAGCAACAGTTCTAAGGGATATTCATGAATATAATCGAAAGCTTTCTATAGACGCCGGATAAATATTAAATATTTAGTTAAAAAGTTCAGGGATTTATCCACAGATCATACTTTATACAAGGAAAATAATCTCAGACATTTTTATTCTTTAACAATTAACTTAATTAATATTATAGGTAGGTTTACTTCGAATTCTTTTATTTATAATTACTTTTGTTTCTTCACTAGCTGCTAATGCCAACTCTTTATCTTGTCCCCAATCAGAATTAGATAATAAATTGATATCTTCAATTAATTTATTTTTCTTTTCTAATATAACTGTGATATCAGTTAAATTCTTAGCCCGATTCAATTCATTTTGGTTAGGATTTTCTATTTTTCTTAAATTATGTAATTCAGTTTCTAAATCTTGAAGAAATTTTTCAAATCTTTTATTATTTGAAGAGATTATATTAAATATATGATTATTTCTAAATATAATGTTGAATTGTGTTGATTTTATTTCGTTTTTAGAAACTTTTAATAACTGCCAAAATTTTTGATTTAAATATTTATACATAGTTCTTATTTTCTTTTTATTTTACTTTATTTAACTAAGCAGCAACATTATTTTAACCAATTTGACATTTTGATTTAGTTTTTACTATAGATTTTTGAGGTTATTCCGGGTGTGTTCTGAAACGATTAAAAGGGAAAAATTTAGGCTGTGTACCAAACTTTTACTAACAAAGGGAAGGTCTTATAGGGCCTATTCACTATTTTTTCCAACTCGTCAAATGGCTCTCTCATCCCATATAAATTATATGGAAAGGGTCATTTGAGAGTAAAAAATTAAACATGTTTAATTTTCTACTCTCAAATCGCTATCGGTTTCTTTTGTATTAGTCCTTTACTAATACATACATGCCAAAAAATCATTTCCATTTTGCCTTCGAGGAGTGCACATCGAAGAAAACATATGAATCTGTCAAAACAAGCTGGGTTATACAACAGTGCGTTTATACGTCAGAGTTGAAATTATATTTTAAAATAAAAATATGAGAAAAATATGTGTAATTTTTTCAATTTTACTTTGAAAGTGTAGCTCTCTTGAATATACACACACAATTATAAAATTAGTCCACACCATTTTAAAGTATATATTTTACACTATGTACATACACGAGTGGTAGAAGGTAAGCAAGTTTTGACGTCAAATGGAAAAAATAGTGAATAGTCCCTATTAAGCGGGGTATCCACTATGTAATCGAATCAATGATTAGGCTCTCATTTTTTCCAGCTGAAATTCATTTTACAATATCATACACGATTCGTATTCTTGTGTGTGTGAGAATTTTGTTCCCGTATAATTTGTTGTTGCCTTAGAACCAATTTGACAGTTCCATGTATGATAAAGCATTCATCGGCACTGCACGGAGGCAAATTTAAAATTAAATTTTTGTTATATTTGTTAGTAATGCCTAACACCACTTCAGAATTTATCCAAAATATTTAACATGTTGTATATCAAAATCTAAAAGACACGTATTTATTTTATCTGTGGAGAAACGGATTTAAAGGGTGAAATCAATCCCTAAAGTTAATATCTAAAAGGGTTAATTTTAGTTTCAAAAATTTAGCACCTATCATATTCTACATGAAAAATAATGAACATGAACATGTTAAAAACAAATCTTTCGTTTCCTTCATATAATTTATATGGGACGAAAGAGCTAGTAGAGTACCTAGATGGAATAAAATAATTAAAGTAATTAAGAAAAAGATTAATTTAAAAATGATTGAAAAAGGGCGGTCTTTTTAGTCAAGAATGATCATTAGAGCCATTTAACGACTTGGAAAAAATAGTGTATGGGCCCCTTAATGGATACCGTCGAATATAATGGTTTGTATTTTAAAGTAAACGAAGAATATCCAGGTATTTGGTTAAAATATTCTAATGACAATTTCGATATGGCTTGGAAGTTTTAAGCCTTTAACATAATTCCTCATTAAATTTAGGCTATCATATGGGTTATCGTAACGTTTTAAGTCGACAGTAAGTCAACTTCATACATTTCCAACTAGTTAAGTGTGTTTCAGTTTAGTTAAACAAAAAAAAACAAAAAAATAATAAAATACAAATTATAATAATTTTACTTGGAAATAACATATGATTAAATTCTATATATGCAATTTTTTATGAAATAAACTTTTTTTCAGAAAAAACTTTACCTTATTCGGTTATTTTACTTTAATGAGATATCAAATAAAAAATAAACACTAAATTAAATTTAATTTGTATATGAAATTTATATAAAATTATTTTTACAGTTCTAATAATTGCATAAATGTTCAACTACATATGATTTGTCACGAATTTCATTTTGAAACTCCCACAACATTTTTTTGCTAAAACAAGTATTTTTTCCATCATTATATAAAAAAAATATTAATCCTTTTGGTTCGTAATATCTTTGTTCAGTCTCTTTATTTGTTTTAATTTGATATTTTAAGCGATGTTTTCTATTGCCATACAATTCAACTTCATCAAAAAATCCTTTCATTCCTTTTACAGGTGATATTTTTCTATATCGAATCGGAGCTACTAATAATGATTGTTTACTATGAGCTCTGGCAAATTTTTCGCATGCATTTGCTCGTTCATTTAATGTTAATTTTCGCATATCTTTACCTCCTAGCCATAATGCATCTATAATATGTAATGATTTAATTTCTTTCTGTGATCCACCTTTTCCAATAGTTTCAGTTACTATTTCTCCATATATTAAAGAATTTGGTGAAATTTCTATATTAATATTTTCTAAAAGTTCCCATACTAATTCACAAGTTAAAATATAAATTTTATGATAATCTCTACAATGAAAGAGTGTAACATTTTCAATTTCTACAATAGGATAGTAATACCATTCATCAATATTTTTTATTTGATTTTTTATTGTAGAATGCGATTGAACAATAATTACATTAAATAATAAATTGATAATATCTTTTTGACGTTCTTCAGAAAATTTTTCTTTTATATCAAAAATTTTCATTAATAAATCTGTATTTGATGTTTCATTGGATACTTTTAGTAGTTTAACTAAATTCCAATTATTACAACATTGTGTACTGTATTCATTTTGTCTTGTTTCTCGCAATTCAATATCACAATAAAATGCTGCAATTTTTTCCAATGCATTTATTTGTTGTTGACCTATTTTATTATTAGTTTCAAAAATATATTGAAAGAATTCATTATCAAATGTAATTACATCATATGGAAGGAGACTTAAAACATTAACATTAGTATCTTTATTGATCCACATATGATTATTTACTTCAAATAGATAATCCTTAATTGCATCTATATTATTTTTTTTCGATTTACATATTAAATATCTTTCAAAACTTCCAGGTTTACTTGTATTTGGTTTACATATAGAAATTTCTTTAAAACATTTTGACATTAGATAAACAAGACCAACACTAAATTGTGTAAAAAGATCCAATAATTTAATTAAAAAATGACCATTTTCCCTTAATATCGATAAAGCTATAAGACATTCACACAAATGTAATTGCTTTGATTTGATTCTTCTTTCATCTTCATGACCTTGGAGCTTATTATATTCACCGTCTGCCAACACAATATGTACTCCATCATTAACTTCTTCCATAACATATTTTATAAATGAGTTAATATTTATTGAATTCATGATATTACCATTATCTTCCGAACCATAATAAGGAATAAAATTTTCAGGTATATGCATTTTTGATTGATTAAAAAATGAATCATATGCATTTTTTGGCGCAAAACCATATCCTTTTGCTTCCCATTTATTTCTATAAAGCATATATTCTGAAAATCCTTTTGGTTGAAGTGAAATCTCAGCAAAATATAAAGGTTCATTTTCTCTATGTGGTATATTTGTAAACATAAATTCACACAAAGAATCGATATTAGCCATTTTAATTGCATTCCAATTTTGAAAAATACCTAAACCAATTGCTTGAAAAGGATAACTTCTCGCCTTTGCCGAACTCATTTTAGAAGCATTACATCCATTAAACAAATTTTTTATTTTTAATATAGTTTTTAATATTTCTGGATCACAAAAATTTATCTCATTTTCAATGTTAGAATTTATAATATCAATTTTTAATGAATTTATCAAATTACCAAAGGTTAACTGGACAGGTGCAATATCATTATTTGTAAGCCATTTTATATCTTCGGGAATATTTATTAATTCTTTTTCGGGATTCCATTTGATATCTTTTAAATTTAAGCTTGTTAATACTTCTTCGTTTTCAATAAATTCGTTATTGCTATGCAATTTTGTTGGTTCTTCTTCATTCCTCTTGTTTAAAAACATTTCTTCTCCTGATCTGTCACAATCAGTTGGGAAACTTAAAAGTGAATAATTACTATCGTTTGATTTCCACATATTTTTTAAAATAGATTAAAATTTCTATACTAAACAAAAGTCAAAGCTAATCGCGTTTACTAATTCTTCTTCTTCAAATCTAGGAAACTTTTTGTTATTATCTCTAAATCATCCGTACAAGAACTCAACTGTCAAGTCGGCTAACTCTGAGTTTCAGAACTATGCTTATAAACGTCATTTATTTCTAAAAACACAGTGTGAAACCGGCAACATACAATTATTTTTCTAGTCATTGAATTTCTTTATTTTTGAAATATTTAAAAATGAATGGCTTAGATAAAATATTAAATAAAATTTGTTTACGTTTACGAACAAACATACGTATAAACTTGTGTATACGCTATAAATGTATATAATTAATTTACTTCTGTTTATATAGGATTTTTGTCTACGGCAATCAAAAAAAGAAATGAAATTTTTTCTGAAGAAAAACAAAGACAAAAAGAAAATATCGGAAGAATTGAAAAAATTGAAATACGTTATTTGGGTTTACCTGAAGACACAACACTTGTTATGAATAAAGATATTTCTACCCCATATAATGTTGCACAGCATTTATCTGAAGCACATTGTAAGCGTTCTGTTATTGCTCTTATAGATGGTAATATTCCATGGGATATGCATCGGCCAATAAAAGATTCATGTACTCTGCAATTACTAAATTTTACAATACCAGATCCACATATTGTTAATAGGCAAGTTAAATAAATTAAAATAATATAAATTTCTTCAAGGATATTAGCGTTCTTAGTCAATTTTTTTAAAAAAATAAATAAATAAATAGTCAAAAATAACAAATTTATGCTTAAATTTTTGATTTCATCAGAGTACTTGAAATTTAAAATTTATCCTAAAATCAATGTAACACTTTTATGCATTTTTTCGTTTTTCAAGAGAAACTTAGAATAATATATAATAATATATAATAATTAATAATAATATATTTTCTTACTTAGAAAACAAAAAATGCACTATTTAAAGTAAAGCTAGGCTAATAAATCTCAAAAATATTAAATTCAGAACAATATTTACACTCTTTGTTGTTCGCACCACGGTTGTCTGTAAATGTTAGGTTTTTTTCAAAATTTCAATAACAAAATTATTCTAATATTTATACATATTTAAACAGGGCATTTTGGAGATCGTGTTCATTTATGCTTGGAGCTGCATTACAGGAAAGTTTTCGTGAGGAAGTAAATTTATTACTTCATAGTTTCCCAAGTGCTAACTGTAAATTAAATATTATTTAAAACAAAAAAAAATTTATTTAAAAATATTTTAGTAAAATATGGAAGCTTTGTACATGATATTGTATTACCTGTAAAAAATTGGAAACCAAATATTAAAGAATTAAAAACATTTTCAAGTGAAATGATTAAATTAAGTGCTAATAATCTTCAATTAGAAAGATTAGATGTTACTGAAAATATAGCTATGGAAATATTTGAAAATAATCCATATAAAAAACAACAAATTCCAAATATTGTATCGAATAATAATAATCGGCGTGTAACATTATATAGAATTGGATATCATATTGATATATCACGTGGTCCAATGATAGGATCAACAAATCTTTTAGGAAAATGTACAATATCTGCTGTCCATGAAATTGGTAATGATGATGAAAAAAACAGTATATATCGTGTTCAAGGTGTTGCATTACCAACTGGCATTATAATTAATCATTTTGCATATAATTTGTTAGAAGAAAGATCTAAAAAATTGGTAAGTTATGTTTTTTGTAATTTTAAAATTAATTATTTTTTTTTCAATTTTTATACACAGAATCCTGCAAGGCTTCCAAATGATTCATACGAGGAATATACAACAGAACGTGCAATTGCATAAGAAAAAATTTAAATTTAAAATATTTTAGTTATCATTTTTGATTATATTAATAAAATATCATTACTTTTATGACCTTGATAACTTTTCAATATTTCATAAATTTTATAAAATATGTTGAATATCCGCAGTATTTTATTCAATTGAGATTTTTCTTTAAAGCAAACAATAAGGATTATAGATATTTTAGTGATGTATAACTTTCAAAAACAGTTTAGTTTTTTTATGATAATAGAAATTCTCGAGTATGAAAATATGGTTTAATCAGGATATTCACATTGAGCCCGATAACATTTAATTTCATGGTAAGCGGAGGTGAAAAGTAAGACGGAGTTTCGCAAATTTCGAAAAAGCTTTTACCCCTTCCTGAGGCAGAAATATTTCTGCCTCATGCTTGGTGACTTACTAATACACATTTATATATACACGTTATCTGTAATATTTTACCAACACATATTCACATATTTTAGTGGAGTGAGAATTGTAGGGGAACATTACCGAAATGATACAAATCTCAATGTGAATACCCCCAATAAGTTATATAAAAATTGAATTAAGTTCAAGTCAAATTTCCAAATCCAAATCAAATGGCTCTCTCGTCCCATGTAAAGTATATGGAAGTATGCGATTTGTGAGACCAAAATCAAATATGAGGGTCGATTTGATGATTGGAAAACAGTTACTTTGGACTCACTAGCGCTAGCATTACAAATGGAGAGTTCTCAGAAAAACCGAACAACTAGGGATAATTATTCCCCAATTCAAGATATATACTTTAATGAAGACTACTGCACTCATTAGCACTTGATGCCGCCAAACGAAAAATCTTAAATTTTTCCAAACAAAACAAAACTTAAGTCTCAGGTAAAGAAATCAATATAAGATTTTATAAAATATTTATAAAAAAAATTTAATTTTTTGTCAAATTAAGAGATTTAATAAAAATTTGAATAATTTTTAAATATCAAAATTTTAAAATTTTATCTTATAAAATTTCAAGTCATTTTAGTAAATATATATTATTTACTTTGTCAGCAATTTTTATTTAATTAATTAATTTTTATATCTCTGAAAAATTTCATTTTCATAAGATTACAAAAAAACCTTGAAAATTTCTTTCATATAAGGCAGTCATTTTAGACTGATCTCAATCAACTTCTAAAAATTACCAAGTGTAAAATAAAATATTTAAATTTATTTTAATTTTAAAAGATGTTTACAGCAATGAAATTTGTAGTTTTGTTTGTGATGGCACTTAATTTCTTAATGATTGGTGTAAACTCTCAGGGTCTAATTATTTTGGATGAGGAACCAGAGCCCAATTCGCCCCATGTACAATGATGAAAGGAAATAGAATAAAAGCAACAAAATTCAATAATGTTACTTTTTTTGTAATAAAAAATTTATAATATGTCCAATCATTTGTTTGTTTTGTTTTTTGGTTCAAAGATTCAGTGATTTTAAGTTAATTAAAAATTATTCTTCTTAAAATGTTTAAATATTTTTTTTAAAAAAATAAAATAATTTATAAAAATGTTTTGTTATTCTTAGAATAAATACATTAAAGACATGATTATGCCATAACTGATAGGAAAATTTATATTTTTATTTGGAATATTTTAATTTAAACAAAAATTAAAGCCACACGGTAAAAGTGAAAATATTAAAGTTTTAATGGGGTTAATAATAATGCATTATTATTTACCGTAAAATAATTTGAAAGGTACAATATATATAGTACTTCCCTAAAGGATTTGTAATGTAATTATTGCAGTCAATATACTTCTGAGTATAACCGTGCATCAGAAATCCTATAATACCGCTGTCCAAAACGCTAATCTAGACATAGCCTTTATGTTTCTAGTATAATTGCACCAAATTATAACTATTATATTAAGAAAATCTTGACATTTTGATAGCTAGAGCAAATTAAATCCCAGGATTTAGGTTATTTGTCCTTTTGACTAGGTAAAAAAGCAGGCATGGCAAGGTAAAAATACTAAAATACCGAAAAGCTTTCTATTTAAAATATTAAAAAGTTTCATAATATTTAAATGTTTGCAGTTTGCTTTTTTAAGGGCTTCTCGGCTGAGTCGTAAACAAATTAACTTAATAAATTTTCTCAAGCAACATTAAATTAAATAATCAAAAAAATTTTTTAACAAAATACAGAATCGATATAAGTAATTCTTTAAAAAAAAAACTAAGTTACTCACATATTTTGTTTGGATAATCAGAAATATAAAAATAAAATACTGTCAAAAAATTCAATTTCAGAAAATTACCTAACAGAAATTAAATTAAACACTTTGTGATACGTTGTGCTCATGCATACATATCTATTTCATCTGTCAAGAATTTTGTTGTTGTTGTATTTGTTTTAATTGTGTTAATTTTTGTGTTAAATAAACAATTAAATAGTTCAAAATCATATCAAATTAAAAAATTCTTACTCAATAATTATTGTTTATATAACCTAACTTCCACAATTATTCACTATTGCCGAAAAGGAAAGTTAGAAAAATTTACTCAAAATTTCCCCTCCGTACTGCCATGAGTTGTCTAATTCATTAGCAATGAACTAGAATAATAAACTAAATTTAAATTAGTTCATTTAGAATTCTCTCACCAACTAAACACTTCCTTCAACCAAATTGGTTAACCAAGCCAACTAGGTTGCTTTATGAAACACATCCGAAATGTCAGAATACAAAAAATAACGTTCGTGTTGCTAGTAAAATTAGATTAGATTCTAATGCAATAAACTACGTACATCACAACTTTTGATTGGTTGAGACAAAAACATAAATTGAGAAAATTAAATTCGTCGTCTGTTTGACTAGGGTATAAGACACAAAGCAAGAGGCTATAGAATTTCAACACGCAGGGGAATAAAATTCTCAAAACTCTAAGTGTGTTTCACAAATCAACCAAAAAGGTTTAATTGGTTAGGGCATCCATATGCCCCACACTTGTAACGGGTTTTTAAAAAAAATTAACCCCAGAAAAATACCTTACGGTTCTAGACATATTTATTGTGTTTTTCAATTCTGTCGCCTTCCACCGGCTAAGCCGAAAGTACAAATCTACTACGTTTTTGTACTTCCAGCTGTACTTTGGAAGTGAAACTTGTACATTTAACATCTCGTTCAGGTTATTAAATTTTAAGTTTGAGGTTTAGATATAATTTTATTATTCTTATTCTATGTTAATATAATGTTTAAAAGAATTTGAGATAATAACAATTTCGTAATCTCATCTAGTAAATAATATTTTTATATTATCTTTTGATATGCTTTCCTTAATTCAGAATATGTAAAAAAACGAAAACAGTAAATAAAGAAGAAAAGCTTAAAATTGTTATCAAGAGTATTTATTAATTTAAATTTAAATTTTATTTTATTATACTTATTTGCTATTAGATTTTTTCAGAATTTCATCTCGTTATTTCTATGTAAAATAAAATCCCGTGTATCTTTCCATCTGAGTGTAGTAATTTCAGCAAAATTTAGCTAACCTATACCATAACATATTGATAAGAACTTTGTACTATAAAAAATCTATAAAAATAATTAACTATTAAGATTTTAACAAATTTTTTGATTACTATATCAATATGTTCAATAAGATAACAAAGAAGTAATGATTTAAATAAAAAAGAAGGTAAATAATTGTGTAAAAATAAATATCCAATAAAAAAATCATTTTTGAAAATATATTAAGTGAGAAATCATATTAAATCTCAGTTTTGGCAACAAATACTACTTTTAATATGACGACACATATAACCACACAATTTAAATTGCCAAACGTCAAATGTACATAAGTTTCACTTCCATAAGTACAACTGGAAGTACAAAAACGTTGTAGATTTGTACTTTCGGCTTAGCCGGTGGAAAGCGACAGAATTGAAAAACACACTAATTGTTATTATAACCAATTTTGATACAATTGAACACTTTGAATCCATTGAACAGCGTAGTCTGCGTATTCTAGTTTCTGGATTTGTGAATTATACACAAAAATGTCTTGTTAAATTGCGTTAGTGTTTTACAGAACACTAAATTTGGAATATTCATCAGATATTTTTTATATTCTTAGAATCAAAAAAAAAGAAAAAAAGTTGTATATAATTTTTTATTTAATTATTTTTATAATAATTAAATAAATATACTCTTCTTTGCAGGATAACTGTTTATGTTGTTTTATGAATTTCTTTTAAATAAATTTATTATTTTTATTAAAATTCAATGGAAAACTATAATTCCAAACCTAATAATATCTACTTTTATAATATGTTTACTACAATCAATAAATATAAAGCTGGCAGTACTTATTTCATTTGCAGTCATTGCAGCTCATCACGTGTTTCTTAAACCGCTAAGAATTTCATGAGCATGGAATATAAATTCAAAGTTTCTGTTCAATCAAATACTTTTCTAGTTTTTTATATTCCTACTATTAGCTTGCTCAAAAACCTTTAATTGTTAATAAAATCTTTTCTATTCATCCAATAAAGTTCAAATAAATTTTGTTGTGTTGGGAGTGCATGACAATTGATGTTAATATAGTTAGTTCAAATATTATTCTTACCGTTAGTTCATAATGTCCAATATCTTTTTGAAACTTCCCATCGTTAATTAAACCATTTTCTATTTATCCAATCATGTTCAAATAAATTTGTTGTGTTGGCATTGCACGGCAATTGATGTTTATATAGTTAGTTCAAAGATTAATTCATTAATTAACTGTATACATTATAAAATTGAATGTCTGCCTGTGTGTACGCAGTAAAAATTTGGGAAATTATTAGGCATATCCCGCGGAAGGTTTTTGCAAATTTTTGTTAAAATCAGAGTTGGGGTTCCAGGTGCTCCCGAAAAAATATTCAAATTGAGCATTGAATTTAAATTGTTTCAAACTTGAGGGAGATTAAATGGATAAATAAAATCAGATTTTGTTGAAAAGAATTTCGACTGTCAGACCAGAGAATTGTTGACTCATGTATTATACCACAGACACACATAACCTTTAAGAAAATTAACTAAATATGAATTTAATAATTTTGTATACAAAAGTAGTTCATAAAAAAGTAATGCACACTAATTAAATGTGTTTTAAGGAATGCGTGTCTTGGGGTCATTTACACAAGTGTAAAAATTATCAATAAAATAAAAAGTTATTTTTACAACAACTCAAAATTTATAACGCCCAGTATTTTAAAATAATGGAAAATAACAAATTTTTTTTTCTTTGTTAAACAAATAATAAAAAAAATACAACAAATTATTATAAATTTCAGCGGAGTAAAAACATTTAATCTTTATTAATGGCAATGACAATAATTATTTGAGATTTATAGAAATTATATAAAAAGGATAGGATTAAATTTAAATTAAATTATTTCTACAGGAAACAATACTTAAAGTATATTTAATCCATTTTTTAATTAACTTTCTAAAATTAAACTAGATTTTTTTCTTTATAGAAACCATGAGAGAAATTTTAAGTGTATTTTTAATTCTTATAGTCTTTGGATCAATGATAAACTTTTCTTTTGGTGGATTTTTTCAAAAAGTACTTGGTGTTCTGGGCAGTCATGATCCTGTAAATGAGCTTAAAAGTTTAGAGCATGATTATTAATAGATGTTGTTTAATGTAAAAATAATAAGGATACATATTAAAAAGAAAGAATAATGGAAAACTAAAAATTATTTTTTTCTCTGAAAAATTTTACATTAATTTTTTAGTAAAATATGAATAACATTGTAAATTTAATCCAGTTTTTTCAGATATGTGTTTTTTTTACTTAGTTGCTGTTTAAGGAGTTAAAAAAAATTAATTAAATTAGGAAAAAATTACCTTAAATGGACAATGCCACAGAAGCACTTTTTCCGTCGCTGCGTTTTTCAAATGAAAATTTCTTGAGATATATTCTGTTGTCCACTTTTTTAAAAAATATTCAAAGGGGAATGTTCTATTAAGAAATAGGCAACCAGAAGTAATAAGAGAAAAAGCAGCATCCAGTCTTATGAAATTTACAGTTGGAAAACGCAGCAACGGAAAAAATGCTTCGTTATTAATGATCCTTAACATTTACGGAAGATATGTACACAGATGTATTCAAATAAACATATAATCTAAAATATTTCCTTTCCTACCATTTGATTTATAAGATTCTTGTAGAGAGATGTTTACTATTACACCAGCAGAATTCTTTTCTGGCAGTCCTATTAGGTTAGCTCCAGACTTTATCTCAAATAGTTACGAAAGATATATTTTTGTTAAAAAACTGTTAAATTATTTTTCAAATTTTTGTTGAGTTAAGTAATTAAATCATTTATTAAATAAGTATTTTCTATTTAAGGAACTTGAGATATGTTTTCATGTATTCATTGAAATTTAAAACGAAAAGGGCCTGTACTGTTAGAAAAAAGTTAGTTTTGCTGTTAGGTCTTGGAATCTTAATTATGTCTTTAGTATTAAAAGAAAAGAAGTCAAAATTTCTTTAGATCGATGGAAAACTTATTTTACCCAATTGAAATTAAAATCAGCCCAAATAAAATTAAGTTTTATTCATTTAAATTTAAACATTGTTTTGGCGAATTTTAGGTCCATTTTTTGCTGGTGGAAATTCTCATATTTTTCTGTTTTTCCCACATAGGTGATACACTCATGCGAGAAAAGGAGGAATCAAAGTTTTGCATGCAAGGAATAATTGTGTATGATAAATCATTTTCTTTATTTTTTTTTATAATTCATTTCAAATTGAAATAAATTTTTTTTTTATTCTTGACATACGAAAATATTTTACAATTCAAAGACTTTTGTGAGATAATGTCATACACTATGTGTTTACATCATTTAATAATTTGATTATTACACAATTCCCATATTTGAGTCGTTCAGAAGCCAATGTGAATAAATCGAAAAAATTCAAAATTGAGAAAATTAATGTTTCTTAATGCATTCATAACACATAACACATGCAGAGGCTATTAAAAAAAAGGGGCTTTTGACCTACAAAAGATGAAAGTATGAGTAAATCCTTTTAAGACTAAGAAATATATTATTTATTCTATTAAATTTTGCAACAATCAGAAAATATGAAAAACTGGACTTATCCACATTGGCTTCTGAGCGACTAATTTAATTTATGGCATATGTATATCTTCTAATTTGAAATTCGCCTGGCAACAAGTTGCTACTTTTATGTATTAAAGTGATGAAAAGCAAGACGATATTTCAAAAAACCTAAAAATACACTGATTTGTTGTATTTATTAGAATGCCTGGTGTTGAATTTAGTAAGATAAACATTTTTAAAAATTAAAGTAGAAAAACTAAGAGACTAGGCCATGAATGAATTCTTTTAAATCACTATCCTTTCAAATATAATTTCTTTAAAATAAACCAAGTAATACTAACGTAAACCCATAATTTTTTTAGCTATTTTTTTGAAAGTGTAAAAATCTCTAGATTTACTTATCAAGAATGATATTATAGGAAATTAATTATAATGAGTAAAATTTAAATATATTTAGATAATATTTAAAAATAATTTTTTTTATTTTAAATTAAATTTAATATTTTTTATATGTTAAAACGAAAAATCTTAAATTTTTCCAAACAAAACAAAAAATACTTAAGTCTGAAGTGAAGAAATCTATATAAGATTTTATGAAATATTTATTAAAAAAATTTAATTGTTTGTCAAATAAAAAGATTTAATAAAAATTTGAACAAAAAGTTTAAAATTTAATCTTAATCTTTCAAAAGTCATTTTAATAAATATTTATTATTTACATTGTCAACAATTTTTATTTAATTAATTAAATTTTATATCTCTGAAAAATTTCATTTGTATAAGATTAAAAAAAAACCCTGAAAATTTCTTGCATATAAGGCAGTCATTTTAGACTGATCTCAATCAACGTCTAAAAATTACCAAGTGTAAATTAAAATATTTAAATTTATTTGAATTTTTAAAGATGTTTACACTAATGAAATTTGTAGTTTTGTTTGTAATGACATTTAATTTATTAATGATTGGTGTCAATTGTCAGGTTCCATATTATTACGAAGAACCCGAGCCAATTCGTCCCGTTTACTATGATGAATACTAAAGGAAATAGAATAAAAGCAATAAAATTCAATACCGTTACTTTTTTTGTAACAAAACATTTATAATATGTTTAATCATTTGTTTGTTTTGTTTTTTGGTTATTATATTCAGTGATTTTAAATTAATTAAAAATTATTCTTAAAAAAAAATAATTTATAAAAATATTTTGTTATTCTTAGAATATTGTGCATATTAAATACATGATTGGGAAAATTATATTTTTATTTGGAATATTTTAATTTTAAAAAGAAATGTAAAAATTAATAATTTAAATATTTTAAGAAATATATAAATTTATGTATACATTTTATGCAATTTTATTTTCAAATAATACAGTGCAGCCTCAATATAACGAATCTGAAGGGAAAAAGAAAATATTCGTTATATCAAGTAATTCGTTACATTGAGGCTCGTTATATGGAGGTTAGGTTAGTTTATGATTTGTTTTAACAAGGTTTTAACGAAAAATTTAAGGTATATATCTACCGACACAGGAATTGTTGTTGTTATTGTGGACTTGTGTGTGATTTTTAGTAGAATTCGTAATATAAAGGTTACAATTTGACAAAATTCGTTTAATAGAGGGGGATTATGCTTTCTATTTACATTCTGCAATGATTGAAAATTCGTTATAAAGAGGTTTTTTGACAAATTTATTCGTAATGTTAAGGTTTATTTAGCATTAACTCTTATGGAAAGTTCCAGGGGATTTCTAAAAATTCGTTATATCAAGGAAATCGTTATATGGAGGTTCGTTATATCAAGGTTGCACTGTATTAAGATTGTTTCTAATGTCAAAATTATGTTTTCTACACGATAGCTCAAATCTTATAGTGCGTTACCGGAACTAAGTACCTTAGTACATATTTTATCTGTCAAGAATTTTTTTGTTGTTGGTTGTTATATTTGTGTTAATTGTGTTAATTCTTGTAGTTTTTGTGTTAAATAAACAATTAAATAGTTCAAAATCATATCAAATTAAAAAATTCTTACTTTTTACTCAATGATTATTTTTAACATAACTTAACTTCCACAATTATTCACTGTCAAACTATTGCCGAAAAGGAAAGTTCGAAAAAAATTACTCAAAATTTCCCCTCCGTACTGCCATGAGTTGTTTAGTAGATTAGCAATAAACTAGAAAAACAAACTAGATTTAGATTAGTTTATTTGAGCAATAAACTCGAGATTTCCCATAAAATTTTCTAAAATAATAGTACTAGATACTAGGTACTAGGTTTAAAGAAAGCGCACTATTAGGCACAATTAAGATCTTGAACGATTAAGCCTGTGGGCACAGCGACTTCAAAAGAATTCATATACACATAATTTGTTATTTTTTAGAAGGATATCCAGTAATACGTAAAGCGAGAGTTATGTTTTACTAAGGCAAGAAACACGATATGAATAAAATGCATCTTGATTATATATATACAGAAAATATTTTTAGCAAAATTTTGTATGCATACGAATATTCAATAAAACTCCTTTAAAATGTAGTAAACTGTAATGTAACAATTTTTCTTATGAAAAATGTTTTGATATTTGTCAAATTAACAAACCGTCTGTATTTAAAATTTTAGTCTAACTGAACAGTAATAAATTAGACTTTGATCGATTTTTTGTTATCAGAATTCTTTTAACATTCTGTAATAATAATTCCCTACAAAGATGACTTTAGTGGCCAATTGTTAATAAAATTCTTTGATGCTTTCTCCGAGAAAATAAGTAATTCATTGATGAAGTAGAGCTACCTTCCATACTTTCAGAATGAGCTTTGGTTACCAAATACCACATAAAATTTGTGGTAGTGTGACCACACCCAAAAACTATTATTTCTAATACTGTTTTTGGTAGCTTCATTTAAACAAAATCCAAGTAATTTTTAGAAAACACTTAAAGTGATCAGGTATAAAAAACTGGATATTTATTTTTTTCGTTTATTTCCTTGAAGCCCTGAGGTCAATATCACTCATGGCATCAATCATTTATCTTTATTTTTTTATATTTCTTTCTTTATTTTTTACTATTTAACGTTGCTTTTAATATAAAAATTAACCTCAAAAAATAATAATCTAGACCAGTGCTATTCAAACCGGGTGCCAAAGTGCCAAAGTGGCACCGAAGCCATATTCAAGTGGCACCAAAGCCAATACGCAGTCGATTTTTTTTTTCATTTTTTAGATTTTATCACAATATGACGCATAATATAAAACTGATGCGATGAACCGTATGATTGTCGAATTTCGGTGAGCAGTATTTATAAATGCCTAATAAGTTTATAATAACAACCGTTTCAAGTTGCTGATGGGTGAACTGGATTCTAAGTACAAAGACATCACGTATTTCATTAATATTCAATGGCTCAGTTGCGGCAAAGTATTGAATCGCTTCTATAATCTATTTGCCGATATTCAACAATTTTTGAACGAGCACAATTTGATTGAAGGATTTTTAAACAATCACAACAACTGCCTGGCAGCACGAATTTTATTTCTTATGCGATTTGGTTGCATATCTCGACGATTTAAATTTGAAATTACAAGGGCGAGATAAATTCGTTTGGGATCTTGCAAAAACTGTAACTGAATTTAAGCATAGATTGGTTTTATTCAAAAGTGAAATTGAGGCTGGCGAGTTTGAGAATTTTCCTACTATATACAAACACTTTGGAAAAGAAATGTTCGATACAACTGATTTCGTTAAATTTATTGACATTCTAATTCAAGAATTCAACACGCGTTTTTCTGATTTCAAAGAGCAAAATATTATATTCCAATTTCTCAAAAACCCATTTGATTTAAATCCAGAGTCAGTAACAGTTTTATTAGAAATGTTTGTTGTCAAAAAGCATCAGCTTGAATTTGGTCTGGCCTTGATTGCACAGAGAACCATTTGAAAAATCTCAGTTGCATTGAAATGTGGAAAGAACTGATTACAGAATGTTCATTTTTAGTTTTGAAAAATGCAATACATGTGCATGTTTGTTTCTACATATTTGTGTGAATGTACGTTTTCAAGTCTTGTACGCCGCAAAAATAAATATCGTAATTCAATTTCACAAGAGAACTTAGAATCCGAATTACGTGGCGAATTATGTGAAACCAAACCAAATTTTGTGAAAATGGCTAAATCCAAAGAATGTCATCTGTCACATTGAATAAAATAAAGTTTAAAATAAAGTATGAATATAGAATCAACCTTTATTTTTTTGGATAAAATGTCTTATTTTAACTTTTAATAGAGAAATATAGAATTTGGCACCCGGTAAGTTTTCGGTGCCACTTATTTGGCACCTCAAAAAAAAGATTGAATAGCACTGATCTAGACCAATAAAACAAACCTGGGAATAAGTGACTGCATAGATAAATGCTCAGTTAATTAAAGTTTTTGGTATTATATGTATTTAAAGGATTTTTAAAGCTAAATTAAGCCTTTATTTAAAATTTTTCCTGAAATTTTTGTTTAAATATACTTTTAGAACTAGGCAAGTTGGCTTGTAAGACCTAGTATGACTTGTTGTATCAGTGTTTTGTCCCTTTTGATCACCTCATTATCAACGATTTACATTACATTTGATGATTCAAAGCTACTTTGCGCCTTACGAACCAGCAGTGCATCCCTTAAAAAAATACTATATCACCAGCTGATACTGGTTTGTCTTTATTTTTAAAAATTATCAAAGAATATTTTCTGTGAGCTGGTAAACACAAAAAAAGAGACACTAAAATAAATAGAAATAGTTTTTCTATCCCTTTTTAGCCCACATCTATTATTTTTCAGATATTAATATTTGTTTACAGTTTTTGTTTTTAAATTGACAAAAATGACTAAAATGACAAAAAAAATTACCTGATGCGCCTAAAAACAAATAAAACGACTTAAATTTAGAATAGAATTGCTGATATTGAAGCACTTGTCCTTCCAGTGATATTCAAGAAGAAGTTACAGCACTAGGGACATTTTCTTAGAGCGTTAAATTATGAAAACCGATTTTCTAAACCAAAATACCTCATTAAAACCAAAGCTATTTATTTTTTTTACGAAGGAAAGTAAAAGGACAGAAGTTATTTTTTGATATTACTGAGACATACTTAAAGGATATTTAACAATTTTATATCTAAGCTTAATTAACTCATGTTAAATATCATAAAAAGAATTTATTTCTTTTTTATTTTTTTATTTTTTAAGACATTTTACTATTTAAAAAATTAAATACAAATTAAACACATCATTAAATAAAATTTTGTCTTTTTTTTTGGTGCCATTTTATTGCAATTTCAATATTCCTTAAAAGTAAAGTTTATCTTTTAGATGTTGTCTCTCCAGATCCTGCAATACCATTTTCTACTGAATCAATTGCATGTTTAACATATGCCAAAACTCCACTAAAAAGTTTAGCCATATCTTCGGTATCTGATTTAGAAGCACAAAAAACTCCAGTCATTGTTGTTGCTACCAAAAAAAATAATATCCAAAAACGCATTTTTTTTTTTCAGTTAAATATTTGAAATAACTTTAGAGGAAATGTAAAAATTTTAAGTGTTTCTAAAATGAATTTTACATTGCTTTTTATAAGATTTAAGTCAGATGATATCTTTACTGCTTAAAAAACAAAACAGTAATTATTTTTTGATCTAATAACGATGATAATGCAAAAATTGTTTACATATTAAAATAAATATGACATAACTAATTTTATTTTAATTATTTTCTAGAAATAAAATCAAGGGTAATTGAGGACTTTTATTTTTTGATAAACAAAAAAAAAACAAAACAATGTAATTAAATATCTTGAATGACGACATTGATAAATAATGATTTAAAAAATTTGCCTTTGTCAGAAAAGATCAAGAAACTGTATCTAAAAAATTTTTAAGGAGCTTTAAGCTAATTAAAAACACTTTAAAAGAAGAAAAATAAGAGCAATTTTATTAAATAAAAAATTTCAAAATTATAGTTTAATTGTAATTGGATTAGTCTGTTGACAAAATTTAAGATTTAATGTTCATTTCTAACAAGTTGACCGCTAGGTCACCCATATTCGGGTAACGTCAAAAGTTTTAATTAGGCCGCTTTACCCGTACTCAAATGACGTTTATTTGAGTGCTTACAAAGGTAAATTGGTAGGCATTTCGAAAGTTATTTCACAAAATATGAGACGGTTGAACTGTCAGAAATGTTTAGTAAAAAAAATTATTTCAATGGAATGTTTCAAAACAGTCCATACAATTTTGAGGTTAATCAGGGCTATCTGGGCAAACTGTTGTGGTTTTTTTAATGTTTGCTCGTATGAAGTTTTTTATTTTTGTAGCATATTTTTCAAGCTCTTTGTCCAGAAGTACTTTTTCGGAGGCTGACTACGTTGATCTGCCGAATTAGTTTCCTTATCAGGGAGTCATAATAATTCCAAAGCTAATAGCTCTCTAAATTGCCTAATATTTATTTTGTTGTTGTTTGTTGTCGGACACGCTTTCTTAGATACTTTGTTCTTGCATAAAATTCCTATTACGAATTATATTACCTACTAATCAATTTTATAGCTTGTACATGTTATTAATGCGCGTAGCCTGACAGAGATTTTCTTAGGCTGCCTGCAGAGTGCCGGCTTACAGCCGAGCTTACAGCCGAGCTTACAGCCGATCTGACACCAATTTTCATTGAGATAGTCTAATCTTTGGTAGGCTTGCACTCTGAATATTTTTACTGATTTACCAATAACGATTTTATAATCTTCCGTATTGGAATCGGTGTTAGCTCGGCTGTAAGCCGACACAGGCTTAATCTTTCAAGATCTTAGTTGTACCTAATAGTGCGTTTTCTTTAAACTTAGTACTTAGGATCTAGTACTATTATTTTGGAAAATTGTATGGGCAGCCCTACAAAGTAGCATAGCAGTCAACATGTTAAAGAGGTTATATCGAGTTTAGGAAAACAAACAGTTTTCTTTTGATTCAATTTCTTAAGGTACATAAGCCAAAAGTATCTTATTAAAAATTTTATAAAAATACAAGCACTTAACCTGATAAATTTACATATAATCCTGAGTATACCAGTACGAGTGCCATTGTGGTATCCGTTTAATCAAAAAGTTCGTACACATTTTTTGGAAAATTTTAAAAAATAAATAAACAAATAAAATAAAACACCATTTTATATACTGATATATTTACATCTGCAATTTCTTGTCATCTTAAAGGTAGCTTTTTTAGTCCATTGCTGTAAAAAGGTTTTTCTTCTGATGCAAAAAAACTTGAAAATTCATTTTGTAGATATCCTATTAAGAATTGGAATTTTTCCCTAGTGAAAAATTTTGTAAATTTTCTTTTTTTTTTATTAAATTCAGCTGAATTCAAGAACCATATGCATAGTTCTGTGAATATAATAGATTCTATTAACTTATAAACAGTTTAATTTGTAGGTTTTTGTTACAATTAAAATTGTATCCTTTTGGAAATTTTATAATAAAGTTTTGCCTTTTTTTTAGATATCTTTTAGTAAAAATATGAAAATTATTGTAAACGATGATATAGATAACCTCTTCAATAGAATTTACGTTTAAAATTAATTAAAATTGTATTTTTGTTTCTTAAAGTTTAAAATTTAAGTTATTGAAGTCGTTTCCAACGTATAAAATTTTAAGAGATGTGAGAGCTACCAGAAGAAAAAATGGCATGAATTAGGTGACCTATATATGTAGTTGCGTTGTTTTAGAAAAATAAAAAAACGATAATTTTATTTTATTTAGTCTTTTTTCTTAAGATTTTACATTAAAGAGGTTCAAAGGTTAATAATTTTGATCTCAATTAAACCTTTTACTAGAAGAGCACATTAGTCCAAAATATGTTCGCTAGCTCTCTTACAAATGCTTGATTTATGAAATCTGCTAACGATAGCTTTTTTTTAAAAAATAGTCCATTGCATCTACGAATTTATAACTAATAATTACCATAATAGTTATCCTATACGGCTTAAAAGTAGAATAAAAAACCTTAATATATGTATTTTCAAAAGTATTGAACAAAAAAAAAAAATAAAAGTAAATATTTAGATATTTTTTAATATAATTTATTAAAATTAATTACATTAATTAATTACATTTCTTACATTTTACATTTTTTTTGTAAAAAATATTACAAACTACTTTAACTTTAAAAAAAAAACCAATTTATTTGCTAGTAATTTGAGCAACTTCATGTTTTAAGTTTAGAATCGCTTGCTGTAGAATGTCTAAAATTGCCAATAAATATTCTGAAATTAGATTATTCGGACTTGGACCAGGAGTAGTAATAATACTGCTGTCAATAATAGCAGCAAATACTGGTACCAATAACAATAAAATACTAAAATTCATTTTTATTTTGTTATTAATTTAATTAACTTCTAAAGAATTTTTTAAGATCTATTCTAATTAATTTTTCCAGAAATTTCTTTTTTATACCATAGAAGAATATCCTATCTTTATGGTTATGTTAATATTTAATTTAAATCATGTTTTATGGAAACAGAATTATTTTGCAAATTTTATATAAAAGATATCAGATGTCAAGGTGATTCAAGGCTATGATACCGTCAATTGATCAATTGCTGTTTTTTTCCCCCAATCTAAATAAACTTTATATTCAATTTAAATTAATAATTAAATTTCCCTGACTTTGATATTTTTTTATTGTTGTTAAAATTTATATAACTTGAAGTTTATAATATCATTAATGAAAATTCTATAAATATATTTTCCTTGCAAATTTTAATATGACTTTTCAGGTCATTGAATTGTTTAAAGGACATGTGTTCAAATAGATATTTTTAATAGACTACAGTAAAAGAAAATTTTTATTAAATATTGAGTTTCAATTAAAAAATTTTTATTGATATTTATGAACATAACCATAAACTTTAGAAGTTATTTTAATATAAGTTTTTGTTTTAGAAAAAATTACTAATTCTTGGAGAATATGTTAATTCTAGCAATGAACTTTTATGGTCGTAAGGTGGTTGAATCTTTTACTAACAATTCTACAAGCAAAACAGGCATAGATCAAATAGTATATTTAAAAAAAATATGTACTCTCTAAATAATGAATAAAGGTGTTAAAAAAGGATCAGGGGATTAATAACATGTTTTTAGTTATACATTTTGACAGTATGAAATTCTTCAAAATTATAAAAGTAATTTATGCCGGAAATGGATAGCACATTTCAGCGTTCCTTATACAATTATAATAGACCAAGGCAGATAATTTGAGTCTGGGTTATTTACCGAACTTGCCAAAAGGTTTCAAAAGAAAACGTACGACAGCATATCACCCCAAGTCTAAAGGGTTAATTGAAAGGTGGCATAGGACGCTCAAAGCCACTTTAATGAGCTGTAATTGTCAATTCTGGTCGAAGATATTACCTTTTGTGCTTTTAGGCCTTAGTTAGTTAGTGTCAGTTAGTTAAGAGCTTTTCTTCTTTTTTTTTTAAAGTTAATAATTTGGAATTTAATAAGACAACCTAAAAGTTTGTTTAAAGTTTATGCAGTAAATCTTTGTAGAATATCTATAAACATGATTTAAATTAATTTATTTAAAACAATTAAATTTTAGTGAGTTAGAATTATAATATAAGCTTAACATAAAGTGAATATATTCAAATATATTGACATACTCGCATTACATCGGCGTTGTTATATTAGTTTTTAGGGGATTATTTTTTGTTATAGGTATTTGTATTTTTTTGAATACCAAGAAATAGACCAAGTAATATTATTTTATTACAATTCCAAAATGCCGCTGTTTCACGTCCTTGGCCATCCAAAAAGACAACCAAAAAAAGATAAGCAATTTTTACAATTTTCAAAAGCGAATATCAAACACAATCTCACGGTTTGTGCAGCGGAATCGGAATTCAATCGGAACTCAGCAAAGCAAAAATAATTACTGCTTAAAAAGGGAATAGTTTTAAGACAAATATTCTGCAAGTTTGTGAATGTCTTCCGAAAATTTGTACTGAAAATTTGTAGAAAATACTAGAATATGATCAACCTGTCCGGATGCATAATTCAATAAAGATTCATAATTTAACAACTGGTAATTCTAGTAATATTTTACAAATTTCAAGTGTACGTAAAGTTCCAGGAGATTATATTATTTGGAAGGATCTTAGATTTCAAATTTTTTGGTATTCTAATAAAAAATTTTTTTAATATTTTTAATCAAATCAAAAATTTTACAGCGGATTATGTTTAATTTTAATAATTATTATATTTATTTATGAATCCTTGATACTACCAAATATTAGTGAACATAATTCTAATACAAATAAAAATGAGTATAACAAAAAATCTGAGAGGCAGTCAACAAATGGAAAATCCTTTGAACTCTATCACTACAAATCCTGGAAATAATACTAATTCTCAATTTATAACGACATACAATGATATTGGCAATAAAAATATTAACAAAATAAAAACATAGTTCCCCCATGGGGGGTTGTTTGATGGACTATTAGTTAAGTATCATATTTTTTGTTTAATGTTATCTTTTTATTTACTCTTCAGAAACAGTTCAATGTGAAACATTTTATCCTTCTTTCACTATATTTGGGCTCTATTGGGTTTATTTGACCAAAATATGCATTGATATTGCTTCAGAGATTATTTTATGCTTTAAAATTAATAAGAAAAATATAAAGGGGTCATTTTATGTGTCAAAAATTGACAAACATGTCAAATGTGCTTTTATTTTAGGTAATTTAAAATTTTGTAACGTATTTTATTTGTCGTTTTACTTATGGGCAATCGAGTTTGCAATTTAAAGCAAGAAAGCCAGGAAAATTTTTGTGCGATGATTTTTTATGATTTCAAGTGTTAATCAAATCAAAATAGACATGCTGATCGTTTTGTTGTGTAATTTTGAAGTAACTTTGCTCCCACATTCAAATTTGCTCTGATAAACACTGTTTTTTGGTTTTAACGTTGACATTAATTTCATTGTGTAGTGATCAAATCAAATATAATTTTGACGTGTTAATATTATTAACATTTAAAGTGAATATTTATTTATTAAAGTTAACATACATGTTTGTCGAATTTTTAAAACATTTTTTAGTGAGTATGAAAAATATAAAACAGTTAATTATTAATTTGGAAATATCACTTTTTTTTATAAATTACCTAACAATAATAAAAATAAAAAAAAGGGATTTGTTTTTAAAGAATGGAATTAGGTAAGCTCTGTTTATTTAAATTATTACTGATTAAAAAATTTAACGGTGAGTGATGATGCGACATCCATCACGTGATAGTGCATCAGTAATTTAATTGTACCGCAATAATAAACGATTAATATTTGCCTTAATAGGAAATAACAGCTATCTAACTTTATTAAATTTTCTACTGACAAAATGGCAAAATTTTTTACTTTATATTCTTTTTCTTTGACAAAAATATTTATTTATATTCTTTTAATTTTTCTATGTGTATAAAGATATCCTGAAGTTGCTCACTGAAAGCATACTCTTATTATACACATTAACACATACACATTGATATCTTTTTTTAATTAATAGATAAGAATTTTCAGGTTGCATGTTAATTGTTTTAAATGATAAATTCCATTAATACTATGGTATAGTTCTAAATTGATATATAGAAATATTAAAAAAAAGGCGGTAATTATCATGGTGTGAAATTAACTTTTTGTTTATGGAAAATGCTTCCAAGGTGCCGCGTTTGTTGTGTAATAGCAAGGAGTATCATCCATATAGCCGTTGGGCTGGTGTAAAGATTAAGTTTCCTATCAATGCTGATCATTACACTTAGCTAACCAGTGAGGAGTTAACTTTTATCTATTTTAATTTATGTAGCCCCGGGTGGTATTGCGCTACTTGTTGCCACTTTATAATAAAAGAAATATTTTTCTTTTTATTTAGGTTTTTATCACAATTTTAGTATAATTCCAAAAATGAGTGATTCCAAAAGTGATCAAACTGTCATTACTTCACCAAAACGGCAAAAAAACAATGTCATGACACCTTTTTAGGAGAATTCTTCAACATTTCGGGAGTAACTATAGAATTAAGTGATATACCGAGCATCAGTGAAGTAACGGATTTATTTGTTGGTAACGACGGTAACATTTAGTTGTTTCTCAATCCAATTTATATCACCTTTTAATTAGAGAATTGCATAAAAGTTCTGCTAAATATGCATCCAATAATGGATATTACCCTACATCGTGGAAGACTGCTAAAGTGATCCCTATCCTAAAAAAAGGGAAAAACAGTAACAACCTCTCTAGCTACAGACCAATAAGTCTCTTACCAACCATTAGCAGAATATATGAAAAAATTATCAACAAGGCTATTGGCGCTGAAGCAGAAAGACTCAACATCATATCAGATAATCAATTTGGCTTCAGACAGGGACACGGAACAGCGCACGCCATCAATCGACTAGTCTCTGATATCATGTGGAAAGTTAATGCCAAATGCTCCACAGGGGCAGTTCTTATTGATATCGAAAAAGCCTGCGACACTGTTTGGTTAGTAGGTCTAATTGCTACGCTAATATCCAAGAGAATCAACGCCAACATTGTTTCCATAATATCCAGTATGGCCAGGGGCAAACCAGCTAACAACAAAAAAACTATTAAAAATCGAAACAGGCCTCCAACAGGGAACAGTAAATGCTCCGATACTGTTCAACATTTTCACAGCAGATCTTTTAAGAAAGCTTGACAACGCTATAGCTTTTGCTGATGACCTGGTAATCTACTATAGCAACAAAAAAATGATTAAAATCGAACAACAACTCACACAACAATGTTCAATAGTCCTGAAATTCTTCAACGTGTAACGGAACCCTGTTCAAATTTTTTCTTGAGATTATTTTGAATATATTTTTGAATGGGAACAACTTGTTTGTTTCAAAAGTGCATTTTTGTCAATGGGATTCTTATTAGTAGTAGTAGTAGTAGTAGTTGTTTTGGATAGAAAAGAGTCAGCCGGCGTTAGGTTTTTGCAGAAGGCAGAGCCCTGTTGATTAGGGCTCTGACCTAGCGGTAGTTTTTTTTGAGTCGAGGTGTGCCTTGGCGTTAGTCGTTAGTTTGGTTTATAACGCTCTTATAATTGTAGTTAAAAATAATAGTATATAAACATATTTGTTCTTATGTTTTCATAAGAAATCGGGTGTGATAATTTTAAGAAAATTGAAAACAATATATTTTGCTTATTGCTTAAAATTGTAAAAGATTACGAATCAAAATTGATCATAGTGATTCATGTGGGCGATACTACATGGAATTTAAGGATTTTATGACAGAAAGAAGAAAAATTGTTGATAGATACTACGAGTAAAAGGAAATTTTCTTATTGGTGGAGTTATGCTTAAATTGACAGATTTAGAATACAGTTAAATAGTGTTTAGTTCGTAAACTAGTTTGAAGATAACATTAAGACATTGATGAATTTCAGAATACAGTTAAATTAGTGTTTCGAGGTTAAACTATCTTTTTTTAAATTATTTAACTCTAAGTAAAGCGGAATTTAGTTAAAATATCTTTAATATGCACTTTTAATTAAAAATGGGAATTTATTCATTCTCATGTAGTAGAAAAAGTTAAATTTGAGCGGAATGAGTTTGATTTGCACCAGGTGGAACCAGTAAGACATTTTTAATATCGTTGATCCTTGCAAAGATACGATCGCAACAGAAAATCGCTTTGGAATTGCATCATCAGGTATTGCTGCCACTTTGTTATACCCATTCTCCACCGAAGCTTATAGTCATTATTACAATACAACGACGACAATTTTGTATGGAGAACACACGTATTAATCATGTCGCAATCTTGTATAAAATGCAGCCATTAAAAATTTCCTTATTTATGTGTCAACAAAAAAAATAAATGGTCGCATTTTGGTATGTATTTTTTAACTATTTTATCTATTTAAAAGTAATTCATCCATTTTTCAGGTTATTTTAGCATATTTGAGCTACATATATATTACACAGTGCTTTTACAAGTAAGTATTTCTAAATTATTTTGTATATTTAAAAGTAATTCATTTATTTTTCAGAATAAAATGGAGTCCTTCAAACTCAAAAAAAATCTGTTGATCAAGAAAAACGGCGCACAGATGTTTTTGTAGACGCCGTTAATAAGCTAGAACAAATAGTTCAAGCAATACAAAATAAAAGAAGTAAATAGTTAATTTTAAGTATCCTTTTTTAGATGTGTAGGTTTAATTTGTAGGTTTAAAAACTAAAAATAAAATATATATGTTAACAAAAATAAGTCGTATTTATACCTAAATATTCTTAGATTGCATTTCTTATCATTATCCCTCTATTGTGTGTGTCTCTGTTTTGCGCATTACCATTTGTTATACTATTATTTCGATTTACTTCTTTGTCTTGTTTGTCCAGGTGATATTCTTCTCAACCATTTCTCATTTATCTCATCATTTTCATTGTTGAAAATATTGTGCAAAATGCAAGCAGCTTTGATGATTAATGGAGAGTACTTTATATTATTTTCAATACCCTTTCCCAAACGCCGGAATCTAGCTTTCAGATGACCAAAAGCGGTTTTTACAACCCTTCTGCTAGAAGAAAGCCTTTTGTTAAAAAGTTGCTCGGCTCTATCTTGGTCTACGATAAAGGTAAAAGGTTTCATAAGATATTGCGACAGCTTGAAAGCAGAGTCGCCAATTAACATAACGGGCACATTAACCCCGCTGAAGCTACGAGAGTTGCTTTCCAATAAGTCGTTTTCCATATGGTGTTTTTTTATGGAAGATAATTCCCATATAGTACCATCACTGCACCTACCAGGCGTGCTTACATTGATATACATAAAGCGATATCGATAGTCCACCGCAGCAAGGAGTATTGTGGAATAACTACTTTTATAACTGTAGTAATCCCTTGCATCTAATTTTGGGGGTTTTATTTTTATGTGGCAGCCGTCTATAGCGCCATAGCATTGAGGAAAACCTAGCCGCATAAAACCGCCAACATTTTCCTCTATTTTTATTTGCGTAGCAGGATAAAATTCTTCGAAGCAATTTCCATAAACTTGGACAATTGCTTCACAAAATTCCAAAAAAATTTTCCCCAGAGTACTAAGACCCACGCCGAACAAATCAGCAGCGACTCGGTACTCTTGGGATGAACCCAAAATATACAAGGCTATTGCCACTCTTTTATCGAGCGGTATTGCTCTACGATAATTGGTATCTTTTTTTTCTATGATAGCCATTTTTTTAACAATTGTTTGAAACGTGCTTCGCTTTAATCGAAATCGATTTTTAAATTTCACATCTGAAAATTCGGGTACAGTTTTTTCCCAGTATGTTGTTTCCTTAACCTAAAATCAAATTTTTAAAGTATTTTTACACAGTTATATAATATAAGTTTACATTTGACCATTCCCTTTCATGTAAAAGTAAACAACCCGCTATGTTAATATCAATCATTTCTTTCAATGCTGTAATCTGGGTTTTTGCAGACATTTCTTGAGCCATTTTCATTATATTAAGAAATGCCGCACAAAGCGCTAGTAAATCATCAATCACTTCTTCCTCAATAATATCATTATTCACTTTTTCCTCAATAATATTAATAATATCAATAATATTCACTTCTACCTCACTAATATCCATTGTTTAAAATTTTCTTTTTGAAATACTTTGTTCAATCAAAATAACAGAAAAAATTACAGACGAGATTTTAAAACCCCGAAACTATTATTTCTTTTTATTTTGTGTTTTTTGTTATCTAACTAATTAATAAAACACTCAAAACATTATTTCTCTGATTCAATGTTTACTTTTATGACACTTTTTTTGACATTTCTATCAAATTTCCATAAATTTCATAAATTTCCCTTAATTTCCCATATACAAACAATTTTCGGTAGAGAATCGATTTCTTTGTACGGGAGGCTAATAATGACTTTAAGCTTCGGTGGAGAATGGGTATTAGATGGTGGACGAACGGCACATTCAGCATTTAAGCTACCATTAGACATGCATAACAATCCAAATGCAATGTGTAACATTAAAAAAAGAAGTGAAATGGCTACGGTACTTCAAAAAAGTTCTATTATAATTTGGAATGAGTACACTATGACTGGAACATTCACTGGAAGCATTTTATAGA
This sequence comes from Acrocera orbiculus, assembly GCA_947359355.1. Classification (NCBI taxonomy): domain Eukaryota; kingdom Metazoa; phylum Arthropoda; class Insecta; order Diptera; family Acroceridae; genus Acrocera; species Acrocera orbiculus. The sequence goes on from OX375758.1 coordinate 10,277,483, forward strand.
ACAATGAAAGATTTAAAAAAAGCAACGATAAACTTTTTGGTGGTGCTGTACTATCTGGTGATTTCCGACGACATTGCCAGTTATTCCACGATCTACTTTCGCCGATGAGATCAACGCATGTTTAAAACGATCATCTTTGTAGCGAAACGTCGAAACATAACGATTAACGATAAATATGCAAGTAAAGATGCAAAATGATCCATCGGCAGAAAATTTTCAAACTCATTTGCTGAATATTGGAAACGGTGAAATTCAACTACACCCTAATACACAATCCATACAATTGCCAGACGATTTCTGCACAAAGGTACAAACGAAAAAAGAGCTGACTGAAAGTATCTTTCCATATATACATGCTGTGATCAAATTGAAAGGTGAATTTTTATTTTAAACTTCGAGGGATTTTTGAATCGGTAAAAAATTTTTTTCTGTAAGTTGGTAGTATTGTTAGTGACATCTGTGTCAAATTTCACATCAAAACAATCATTAGTTTTTCAGCTACGCTTCGTTTTGTGAGGTAATAAAAGTGAATTCTGCGATTTTTACTATGTCTGAATTTATTGAACAAAGAAGTTGCATTAAATTTTGTTTGCGAAATGAAATTTCGGTTGCAGAAACGTTGAGGATGCTGCAGAAAGCCTTTGGGGATCGGACTTTGTCTTCAAAGAATGTTTACAAGTGGTACAACGAGTTCAAGTCTGGCCGCGAGAGTGTGGAGAAGAATGTGGTGTCAAATCGTCCAAAAACATCGACTGATGAGCATTCTGTCAAGCAAGTCAAAAAAATGGTGCTTGAGAATCGTCGGTTGACAATTAGAGATATCGCTGAGAGTTTGGGTATATCATTTGGATCGGTGCAAGCTGTTTTAAAAAACGAATTGGGCTTGAGAAGAGTAAAATCTCGATTGGTGCCAAAAACACTCAATTTGTTTGAAAAAGAGCGTCGTGTTAGCATCTGTGAAACAATGCTCACTGAGTATCAGGACGTAATGAAACGCATTATTACTGGAGATGAGACTTGGATTTATGCATACGACCCAGAAACAGCTGATCAATCAAGCGAATATCGTGAAAAAGGCGAGCCAAAACCAAAAAAATCACGTCAAAGCCGGTCAAAAATCAAGATCATGTTGACAGTTTTCTTCGATTATCGTGGTGTGGTGCATTTTGAATTCCTTCCGCCGGGCCAAACTGTTAACAAGGAATATTATTTAAGTGTTATGCGTCGTTTGCGCGAAGCTATTCGCAAAAATAGGCCGGATTTATGGAGAAACAACTCTTGGTTTTTGCATCATGATAATGCACCATCTCACACAGCACTGGTTTTACGCGATCATTTCACCAAAAATTCAACAAATATTGTTCCGCAACCACCATATTCGCCTGATTTGGCTCCATGTGACTTCTGGTTATTCAGCAAACTCAAGAGACCACTCAGGGGACACCGTTTTAACTCGATTGAGGAGATAAAAAACGAATCGCAGAAGGCTCTGAAGGCCATTCCGAAGGAGGGCTTTGCCAAGTGTTATGATGACTGGAAAATTCGTTGGCGTAAGTGTATCGTAGCGGAAGGGGATTACTTTGAAGGGGATGAAATAAATTTGGATGAATAAATCAAGATTTTAAAAATATAATAAAATTCACCTTTCAATTTGATCACAGTAGTAGTTGATGATTATTTGGATCATAATTGGCTTAGTAATCGTACTATATTGGCGGTTAGAAGTATGGATGTTAACGCATTAAATTTCCAAATACAACAGTGATTTGATGTCTTTCAAATCAATTGACAGTGCTGTTGATGAAAACGAAGCCGTGAATTTTCCAACAAAATTTTTAAACTCCTTAGATATATCAGGGTTGCCATAAACATATTACTATAAAATATTGGCGATAGCACACAAGGGGAGTGGAAGGGAAAACCGATTGAGAAAATGCGCTTGGGCACACGATGTTCGATTTTAATTTACACTTTATTACGCGACTGTCTTAACGTGCTTTGAAATTTTTGATTAAAAATATTAAATATAAATCGCAATTAATTTAAAAATTAAACGCAATATATTTATATATATATATATATTATTCTTGATTGATTATTTAAAAAAGTCTGTAAAAGCCGTAAAAGTCTGTAAATAACATAAAGAACGATTGAAAGTTTATTTAAAATAATTAAAATTTATATTTTATGTCTAATACTAATATTTTTGGTTATTTTTATTGTTTCATCTTTTTTCCTCGCCCTTTTTAGTTATTTTAAAATATTTTAAAGTAATTTAGGAATGAAAACAAAAATGGGAATACATTCCTAAATTAGATATGCAAATTGATACTGCATGGCTAAACTATAAACAAAAACATTATGGACTTCATCGTTTGATTGGTTGTCAGGGTATTGTGTCTTGGAACTTAACAGATGAATCGTTTCGATATTTTTCAAAATCATTTTTACATTTTTCTCTTATTGATTATCAAAATGTTTGTTTCGAAACAATGAAAATATAAATTCATTTTCATATATATGCAGGGTTCTTTTGTGTTAAGAATTTAAATATTCTTTGACTTTGTTAGTGGTGCTAAGTTAACCAATATCATTTGAAGTTGAACCAAATATTGTTTCCATCAAAAATGGACTTCAAATATGATGGAAACTGGAAAAGCACGAGTTAAACCGTTTAAAAACAAAGAGTTTACAGAAGTAACATTCTCTCTAAATTTGATTAAATTAAATATTAACAACTTGACGGATGATGATAGTGTTTTAATAATGATAAGTAGGGCCTGTGATATAGCTGCACCGATACCCGAAATTTCAGTTATTGTAAACGACCATGAATTACCGTTTAAATCATTTGAGGACTTTATTTCTTTAGTTAAAGATAAAGCTGTTAATACTTTAAAATTTATTTATGAAAATGTAATTTGAACATTGTAAATTGTACATTGTAAGTGAAATTCAGTAAAAATCAATTATTCTACAAGTGCGGCAGCAATAGTTGTTCAATTTTACTTTAGTTAAATTATTGTTTATTTTTATTAAATTGAATTAATTATTAAATAAAAAATAAAAAATCAATTTTTAAACATTAAATAGCTGTGGCGGAAGGTATTTTATTTTACAATTAATTGATGAATAAATGAAATAAATCTTAGCAGCCTCAATATGTCAAGTAGGCTAAGAAAGTTTACCTATTTGACATATTGAGAAGTTTTAGTCAGTTATTAATTTATTAGTTTTAGAATTCATATTAGGTTGTAAGTTTTTAGTTTATATTTTATTGTTTAAGTAAAATGAAATAAATTAATGTGAGTTAATTAAGATAATGTCTTTAAATTATCATTAACCACATATTGGTGAAGACTTATTTCTCCACAATTGGCGGAAATATTTAATTTAAATTATTTAAATTATTTTTTAACGTAGTAGTTTTAGACATGTACGTAATATGTCAAGCAGGCGTTGAAAGTTTACGTGTTTTACATATTACGTACATAAGTTAGTGAGTTGAGCAGTTTATTTTAAAACTTATTTTAAAGTATAAAATAATTGTATAATTGTTAATATTTAAATTTATGTCAAACAGTGTAAAAGTGTTAATAAAATTTAAATCTTTATTAAAAAAAATATATTGTTTATTGGTGAAGCGAAGTGATATTAAAGTTTCAATGTGGTAAAATAGTTAAGCCTACGACCACATAGCCAATAAATTCTCTTTGTAAAAAAAAAAAAGAAAAAAAAAAATATACATATATAATTAAGCTGTCAGTGATTGAGCAATAAGTTTCTTTTTGTGTTGAACATTAAGTTCATCTTTATAAATTACTAAATAAATAATTCGTTAATTGAACAAAAAACCAGGACCACGCTAGGTAAACATTGTATTTTTTTTCGTACTTCTTGTATTTGGTATATTTTAATTTTACTAACATCTCGGCAATCTGGCCACTTTCTTATATTGCCCCACAAGGCAAACTTTTTATTCTTAATCAACGAGATACGCCTACACCAAACACTGAAGGAGCAACCTATCATAACTCTGAATGCGGAAGTATCAAAGAATAAAATCCAAACCATATACACAAACTTTATTAAACTTGTGGACAAGTAAAAATCGGGACACCAACGCTAATTAATTTCTTCTTTCTCATTGAACTATTTCTTACCAATTTCGCCTTAACTACTAACCTGAAAAAATTGATAAAACAAATAAACAAGTTTTTTCTGTTCAAGAAACATGTCGACTGGGCAAACACCCTATTATCTACTAAAAGAACACCAGAAGATAGGCCTAACAGCCCCAACAACACCAAATCAACCACGATTAACGTACCAAGAGTTCCTGGAGAAGCAACGACAGGAACTCAGTAAAGAACTGAAGGAAAATCCACTAGGAGGTCCCAGACCGATAAGTCTGGACGAATACAGGAATAGGCACAAAGGAAAAAGGGTAACACAACCAGCACCGATCCAACAAAAACCAAAGGCCAAAAAGCCGCGTGGAGGCGTAACTGCCAGGATCCGTTGGGGGCTGGCAAACTTGCATCGAGTGTTAAGGATTACAGATGACCCCGAAATCAAACGAAGTTTAATTAAGCAAGTCAAACAACTAGAAGGAGAACGAGAACGAGAACGGCACAAAAATAGGAACAAAGCATCAAACCTCTGGGCCACGCAATCGGTAGGGAATCATTATCCTGGTTTTGTCCCAATTTCATGTATTTTTCCAATGTCCCAATATGTCCCAATTTCATCTATAGTAACGACATATCAGCCAGGATCATTTCCAGTATCAAATCCAGAACCGAACACAACATATGCAGTGCCACAAAACCAACAGGACACCTACAATTACTATTAAGATGTCATACAAATTATTTTGTTTTACTCATTTCTTTCAATCATTCAATTTATTTATTTTTTTTTTTTTTTTAAGGGGATGAAAGCATTGTGTGTTATATTATTGAATTGTAATTAAGGGGGATAATATAATAGTTAATATTTTTTTTATATAAAGGGAAAAGGAATAGTAATAAACTTTAAAAAAACAAAAATTTTGAAATTTAATTTAATCTCTCCCCATTTTATAAATAAAATTTTACAGAAAAGAAAGAAACAAACATTTTCCCCTGGAAAAATGTTTTTTTCACAGGGGGGAGGAATGTTAAGTATCAATAAATAATTTTATTAATTTTTAAAATATTAATGTATATAATTTTATTAATTTTATTAAATAGACGCATTAAATTGAAAAATAATTTTTATAGATTATAAATTAATTATCGGTCATTCCGCACCAATACACACGTAGTAATTTGTGTGTAAAGGCGTGGTCATTGTCAGAACAGAATAACTAAAGCAAATTTATAATAATTTTAAGATCAAAAGAAAAAGCGATCACTGATCACTTACACATAAGTAAAAAGGCGTGGTCACTATATTTAAATGAGGAAAAGCTTTTAGAATTAAGAAATCAATTAAGAGAGTTACGAAAATTTGGTGGAAGTCTCTTTGGTTTACTTAAAAAATAAGTTCAGGTAAATCAATGAACTTTCGCCAAAAGAAATGTGAAATTAACAATTTAATTAAATATTATTAAATTGTTAATTTAGCAAAACCGCTAGAAACCAAACAAAAAAGTTTAAAAAAAAAATATAAAAATTTTTCTATAAATTAAGAACAATTTAGTATAGCGGGCAGTCTGTTTTTGAATTCTTCTGAGCGAACTACCACGCCGTAACTAGGCAGGTAAGTTGCTTTTCTTATAAAATACTCAAAAAATAATTAATAAAAAGATTTTAACTTGCCCTAACTGGCAAGAAAACATAAAATTGTGTTTTACATTTAGGAAAAATCTCGGCTTTTTAGCCACCATACTATTGCCCTACAAGGCAAACCAAACTAAGTTTATTAAGGCAAATTAATATTAAGTCGGGACTTAGAAAAGTTTCATGTATTCTTGGACTTAGAAATTTTTCATGTATTCTTGGACTTAGAAAATTTTCATTTTAATTCTGGACTTAGAAAATTTTCATGTATTTTTGGACTTAATCCTTAATCCTTGAAAAATCCTTAAATTTTCTGGACTTAGGAAAAGTTCTGCTTTGAAGTTTGAATTAGGAAAAGTTTTCGATGCAGTTCAGATTTCTTTGCCGCATTGTTCCTGCCCTATAAGGGTCTCTGAAGAAACGGACATCCGGTAATTCTAATTTTAGTTGGATACAATCAACGGGAAGTGGGTTTTACAACATAGCTGTCTGATAGTAGTTTTCGACAGTTTTCATTAGTGAACAACAGAAAGTTGTGGATATGTTGACAACGTTTTAAATAATATCGTGAATCAGCTATTATCTACATACATAAAGAAGATACACAAAAGAATCAATATAACACCAGTTGAAGTTAAAAACCGTTTTTGGGTCTTTATAGGTAATCCAACATTCGATTCTCAAATCAAAGGCAAAATGACATTACAAGGTGAAAAGTTAAGCTTAAAATTTAACCCAAGTAGAATGTTCGGAGCAAAACATTTTTTTTTAAATATTTTTTTGCGTGGCATTACTTTTGTCGTATGACATTTAAGCACTTATGCAATGTGATAAATTTATGATTTTTATGTTTATGTTTTATGTTTTGTGTATTGCGAATTAATTATAAGTATTATTGTTAATTAATGAAATATTATAATTAATTATTAATTAAAATTGAATTTTCTGCGACTTTGTTCTTATATTTTAATGTTTATGATGTTCTTTGTTTACTTAGCACTAAAGTAGTTCACTATTTTTAACTTTTTAATTGTGTAAATGTTGTTTATATTACTAATTAATATATTAAACTTAAATTTAGACTAATTGTAAGTGTTTTAATTGCTAAAATAGATTAAGTTGTTAAACTGTTATGTTTTGTAATGTTGTTATTTTTCTTTGTTTTAAAGTTTAACACTAAACTAAATAACTAATGATTATACTAAACTAAACTATGTAACTATTGTTTATATTCATAATTATTTTATTAAACTTTATTTTAAACTTATTATTTTAATGATTTTAATTGTTTTAGAAAATCAAACTGGCTGACGCGTGTGTTCTCTGTGTTCTCTGAGAAGAACACACAACAAGAGCAAAACATAAAATTTTATTATTATTATTTCTTTCATACCTTTTCTAACAGTGTATGAACTGTCTTACCAGCACTACGTGGAATTTTAAGCGAAAGTTTGACCAGTTTGAGGGGTAAGTAAATATATTTAATTGTATTGATTCACCACGCCTACTATTTTTAATTGGTTTGCGTGTTGAATATATGTATACAGAAAATAAAAAGATAACAATTAACAGCTATTGCAATCCTGTTATTTTTGTTTAAAAGACATGCATCTGCTGTATTCACGGCTCATTAATTCTCTAAATTTCAAGGTGTTGATTTGAAATTTGTATCCAAAATTTTTCCTAATAAGTTCAAAGTTCTGATTTGTACTTACATCCAAAATTGAAAGTATTGATTTCAATTTATTCAGTTCAAAGATTTGAACTTACATCCAAAAATAAATCCTAGTGAAAAGTTATCTTACAAATAAATAATAAAAAGTGAAAAAAGAAATCTAATTTAGCGCAAGGAACGCGCTAAACCATGTGAGTATTAAATTTTACTATTTTTATTTAACTAGAATTACAAATTATAATAGAGATAAATCACGAATTATTGCATTTTTATTTTTTGTTTCAATAAAAGTTAGTGAATTTACAGTGAAATTACTATAAAACACGTGTTAAAAACTAGTAAATGTTATTCCTTTTTTTTTTTGCTGAAATTAAGCTCATGTGAAGAAAATCAAAATGAAACGAACCTACAACAAATAAAAAGGAGTGAAACGTATTAACTCCAAGCATAGAAAATTTATAAGAAATTTAGGTTCCAAAATGTTTCCTAAATAGAGTAAGGTATAATCATCATTTCTCTCATTTTCTCATTTCCCGGTTTATTTTTATTAATTTCAGATTTAAATTAGTTGGTGTAAATACTTGGAGAATAACTGTTTATGAGAAATGAAGAATAAAATTTTATTGTTACGAGGGCTGTCCCATAAGTCTTTTGCCTGACACATAGATGGCGTTGCTTTCTTAAAAAACATTTTTTTTCAGAAGCACCAACCTTAGAAAGCTTAAGTTTGAAGTTTGAAGTTTGAAGATGATCCGGTATATTGTATATATTTGACAGCCATTAATAGTGAACGCTGACAGTGAATTTTTAAACATGGAAAAAATTGGTCATCATTATGTGATTCAGTACTTTTATTTGAAAGGTTTAACCCCAACCTCAAAACTGAACTCGAATATACGAAGAATATACGAATATTATTCTGTGGGTTCCAACACTTTTTCTCGTCAAGCCTTATTCGCAAAAGCTTTGGTTGATGTTCAAGCAACATCAGGTGCAACATATACATTAAGGGCCCTCATTGACTCTGGTTCGCAAGTTTCTTTTATTATTGCAGCCACAGCCGCTAAACTAAATCTTAAAATGTCCCACGTTTCATTCAAAATTACAGGTGTCAATGATTCAAAAGCAACTAACGTTAAACATCAACTAGCTATGTCTCTAAAACCACGTCATAATTATACCAATGAAATACATATTGAAGCATTGGTAATCCCTACTATTACTAACATCACGCCACCACATAACATCAATTGTAGTAAATGGGAACATATTGCAGATCTACCACTGGCAGATCCAACGTTTTACAAATCTAGAAAAATTGAATTACTCCTAGGAGCCAATGCATATAGCCACATCATCCTAAATGGGATTCGGAAGGGTTCACCGGGAACACCCGTAGCATAAAACAGCATTTTGGGATGGATTTTATTTGGCAGTGTCAATGATTCCTCGACAAGCAAGGTAACGTCATTAACAAGTATTTCTTATGAAAATGAATGTTCCTTGGATAACTTATTATATAAGTTTTGGGAAACAGAGAACATTCCTGAGTCAACTAATTTTACAGAATCTGAGCAAGAATGTGAAGATTATTACCAACGTACCTATTAACGACTTTTTGACTTTTCTACAGGGAGTTTAACACAGGCAACACATTGAGAGAACATGCTCTGATGGACTACTTGACGCAGCTTACCGATCGCGACCCATGCGGTTCATGCTTCGCAGCAGAAGATATGGAAGTCCATGTAAGGATGAACCACCGAAGATTCGCAAACAAATGCTGGGTGTGCGATCGCGCATTTGGTGGGAATGATTGTGAAAATCAAGTTCATTTAGTTTAGTTTAGATTTTAGTAGATGGCAAAGGCAATTGCAAACAATATAATTGTAGGAGTCAAAGTAAAACCCGGAACAAAAAAATTATGGGAAATTTCGGGAAATACTATGGAGACAATAGATAGCTCCAAACCGTCAAAAAAATATAGTTTCGGTATGTTTCACAGCAAAGTTACAAAATGCAATAAAAGTTATACAACTTTTTTTTCAAGATTATATATTTGATGAAAACAAAACAAATTTGTCATGCAAAGTTTACAAAAGTGTTTGCAGGAGCTAAAGCAAATGAAGCATTGGACATCGATCTGTGGAAACAATGTTATTCAAATGATCTCAAATTACCAATGGATCATGGGTCATTTGATCACCAACAAACAAAAGCCATGATTAAAGCAGCTCTAGCAGCAATCCATGATGTAGTAGTTAAAACATTACCATATGAATATCGACTGGAGTGGGAGAAAGTATGGGTAGCAGCATGGAATTCACTTTTTTCAACTTTTTTTAATGTTTAATGGTTTAATTAATGTTTTATTGTAAATAAATATCAAGAAAAGATATAACATTGGTGTTATATGTTTTTCATACGCTTGCGAACCAATTGTACATCACGCATTAAAACGACGGAATGGAACGATTTTTGCATATGGGCCAACAGCTTCTGGTATATATAAATTCTTTTTGAGAGTCAGTCGGCGTGAGAATTTTGAAAAAGGCAGAGCCTAGGTCATTTTAGGTTTAGGTTGAGCAATGATGGCTCAAATAGCTGTCACTTTTTGACGCCTCCCCACCATGGCGAAACATGTGCCGCTCTTTTAAATAGTTATTAAAAATCAAAATACTTGTGAATTTAGTTTCTGTTCACCCATTTACCGCTGTACTTGGAGAGCTATGAGTGAATTAAAGTGGACGAACGATGAAATTCTCAAATTCATTGAGCTGTATAGAATGGAGCCGGCAATTTGGAATCCGAAGGAGAAATGTCATAAGGATAAAAACGCGGTAAGTACCCACATAAATAGGTCCATAATGTACAAATTAATAATTTCTCATTTTATAGGTAAATGTTTCATGCGAAGGATTGCGTATGAGATGCTGATTCCAGTACAAGAGCTAAAAAAGAAAATGGAAACCTTGATGTCGGCTTTCCGAATAAACCACAAAAAAGTAGTAGCCTCCAAGAAATCTGGGACAAGCACAGAAGATATTTTTCACCCAATATGGGCGTACTATGATGTAATGGCCGCATTTATGAATGATGTCTATGATTGTAAAAGCATACTGAGCACGGAGATTGAGGTAAGTAAAATAAAAAACATTCGCTGCCATCGGGAGTTCAGTCTAAGGTAATATTTTCTTATTCGTTTTAATTAATTGGTAATTATTTTTAAATATAGATTCAACGCTGCAGAACATGTAAGAAAACACTTCGAGAACTTCGAAGCTCAATGTGTCGCCTGCGACAGGGAGTTTAACACAGACGACATATTGAGAGAACATGCTCTGATGGACTACTCAACGCAACTTACAGAATGCGCGACATGCGGTTCATGCTTCGCAGCAGAAGATATGGAAGGCCATGTGAGGATGAACCACCGAAGAGTCGCAAACAAATGCTGTGTGTGCGATCGATTGGAGTTTTTTTGGTTTTGTTTTAAAGGTTAAAAGTAGGTGAACATAAGAAGAAAAAAAATATCAATTTTGATAATTTTTTTATTGTGTCTCAATATATGCAAGAAGCAACAATTTTACCAATGGGTTACTATATTCTATTTAATAATACTGATCTTAATAATGATAAAATTCAATAGATACATCAGCAGTTAAAGAAAATTTGTTAAAAAGGAGAACCACAACTCCGATTTATTTTTTGAATAAAAATTATGAAGGATTACCACATTATATATTTTTTATTGATGAGGTTTGACTAATAGTAGATTGTTAAATTTATCTAAGAATTATGTGTATTTTTCCAAGTTTGAGGCATGGGTAGATGAAGCCAAAAAAAAAGGAAGTATTCATAGCTTCCAAATCAGGTATTATAAAGGTTTATGTTGCTCAAAAGCAAAAGAAATGAAGGATTATTTTTAAAGATTTTCATTTACACTTTATAACTGTCTTAACGTGCTTTGAAAGTTTTGATTAAAAATATTAAATATAAATCGCAATTAATTTAAAAATTAAACGCAATATATTTATATATATATATATATTATTCTTGATTGATTATTTAAAAAAGTCTGTAAAAGCCGTAAAAGTCTGTAAATAACATAAAGAACGATTGAAAGTTTATTTAAAATAATTAAAATTTATATTTTATGTCTAATACTAATATTTTTGGTTATTTTTATTGTTTCATCTTTTTTCCTCGCCCTTTTTAGTTATTTTAAAATATTTTAAAGTAATTTAGGAATGAAAACAAAAATGGGAATACATTCCTAAATTAGATATGCAAATTGATACTGCATGGCTAAACATAAACAAAAACATTATGGACTTCATCGTTTGATTGGTTGTCAGGGTATTGTGTCTTGGAACTTAACAGATGAATCGTTTCGATATTTTTCAAAATCATTTTTACATTTTTCTCTTATTGATTATCAAAATGTTTGTTTCGAAACAATGAAAATATAAATTCATTTTCATATATATGCAGGGTTCTTTTGTGTTAAGAATTTAAATATTCTTTGACTTTGTTAGTGGTGCTAAGTTAACCAATATCTTTAGTGTTTCATTTGAAGTTGAACCAAATATTGTTTCCATCAAATATGGACTTCAAATATGATGGAAGCTGGAAAAGCACGAGTTAAACCGTTTAAAAACAAAGAGTTTACAGAAGTAACATTCTCTCCAGATTTGATTAAATTATGTATATACGAACAACTTGACGGATGATGATAGTGTTTTAATAATGATAAGTAGGGCCTGTGATATAGCTGCATCGATACCCGAAATTTCAGTTATTATAAACGACCATATACCATTTACTTAAATGAGGACTGGGGTTTTCTTTTCTGATTTGACAAATTATATATTTCAGAAAAATATATATATTGAGTGTTAATAAAAGTGGTATTTTATTAAGAATGATAAGTTGGCTAGATTAATTTTTCGGCCTGGGTTTTCCCCATTTGGGAGAGACCTCTAAATTTTAAAGGACCTACAGTAGAAAGCGAAAAAGTAAAAAAAAACGTTATTTTAAATAATATAATTAAAGTTCTCGGTTTGGATCACACAAAAAAGTATAAGATAATTTACGACTGTAAAGAATTACGTTATAATAAAGTATTAATAATGACCGACCAAAATAAAGACGGATTCCATATAAAAGGGTTATTAATTAATACTTTCATAGTTTCTGGAAAGAAGTCCACCGCGTTTTGTTTAAATATGATGAAACAACCGATGAATTGCTGGAAATGGCATTTAATAAAGACTATGGTGAAGAAAGGAAAGATTAGATAAACAAATAGTACATGTAGCAGCATAAAAAATTAAGGAATTTAGGTGAAATTAGAAATTATTTATATGGAAAATATGAAACAAAAGACTCACCTATTCAGATCACACTTGAAAAGTAAATTAACAGTTTTAGAGTATGAATTTTTCATAAAACCCGTTTAAAATAAAAACCCTTACACATAGGTACATAGAACTAATTACCTGCAAAATCTAACTCAGGTAAAAGGCAATATAACTTAATAAAATATTTTTACTTTAAAATGTTATATATGAAAAAATTCAGAAAAATACCCTGGCCGTATAACTATTTTCTAAGCCATAAATATAAATATGATTATTTCTATTCGCTTACAGACACTCACATATAATAGGCGGTTTGCACCTGTATCGAAACCACCATTGCATGTTTTGTATAAAAATTTCATACGAAGCTATTTTGCAATGTGATTTTCACACTACCCAGCGAAAGTAGTACATTTCAATTTCAGCAGATTTAAATAATGAACGAAACCCAAAATATTTTCGAAGCTTTCGGTGCTATTGAAGTGAGAGATGAGTCTGATGCAGTATTTAAATCGCGCTTTATTTTCGTTTTAAATTAATAAATTTTCTTCTGCTTTATTGGTGCTGGAGTATTATCAGTTTCAGTATTTATTGCTGTTTCCGAAAATTGGGCGTTTTCTGTGTTAACAAGTCGTTTTTTGACATATCCGTGAGCTCTAGCAAAAAGATTAAAGGTAAAGATATTTGATTTTGAATGAAGGTGTCTCAACAAGTGACTGTCAATTTTTGTCAATTTAATTTTTTAATTTTTTTTTGGTATCTGTTCCATGTAGCAGGAAATGACTTCCTCTTCAATGTATTTTGGAAAATATTATAGATAAATTCAGATGCGTTTCTATAATGCTGTATTGATTCTTAAAGAAGAAAATAAAAAAAAACACTTATGCACCATTCGTTTGCCATATCCTAATTTTTACATTAATCATAAATACTTTTAATTTTAAAGAGTCTAACATTTAAAAAATCAAAGTAATTTCAATCCTAAATATCAGCCAACTGAAAGTTTTATGTCCTAATAACATTAATAAACTAACTGTGTATATGCGTTAAAAGAAATCGAAAACACTTAATTTAAAATAAATTATTAACTAAAATATAAATACTAATTTCCTATTTAAATACCAATATTAATATCAAATTTAAAAATACTGCATTACAACTGCAAGTTAACAGTTAATTAAAAGTTGCAAGTTAACAATTAATTAAAGCTTCTATTACAATTATTGAAAATGATATACAAAAATAGAAGACGAAAATATACAAAATGAGTAAAATAGAATAATTTTCTTATCGGTTTATGTCGTCATTATTGTTTCCCAAAACAAAAATGGATAATGACCAAAATAGCATTTAAAATTCGTAAAAAATTTAAATTACGCAGCCTAAAAAATTTAAATTACACAGCCTGATAATAAAGAATATGTTAATATTTGAATTTAGTCGTAATTTGAAAAAAACAAATTTTCACTCATAATTATATAACAATTTTTCCAAAATTTGTATTAGAAATATTTTCCTTTAATTTATTCTTTTTATTTCCTTAAAAAAATCTAGCATCTTTTATTAACATATTTTGATAATATGATAATAACTTTTGATGAACAATATTTATATTAAAAGTTTTCTACAATTAATTATTTAATTTTTTTTAGAAAAAACAAAAATGACACAAACCCCAATATACCAATTTATATTTGGTGGGACAAACATGAGGTATAGGCGAAGGCGGCGAGTTACGTCACCCACATTCCCAGACATGCATGTATCATATTGCCATCCGTTCCCAACAAATATGCATCCACTATGAACATATTGAAAAGCAAAGTAAGCATAAAACTTTAATATGAATAAACATAAAATTATAATAGTAAACAGGAAAGGCATAATAAACAAAAACTACAAATTAAGATTAAGATTAAGCTTCAGTTTAGAAACAAACTTAACGGAGCAAGTCGAAATTAAAAAATTTGAAATATTAAATGCAGATTACAAATATGGAGGAAATGTCCATGATAATTGGATTTGACGTATGTCATAGTGAACTTGATAAAGCCCCCATTATAAATGGGGCATTAGTTGGTAAAATACATCCCGACTTGACATCGTCAAATTTTTTAAAAACAGTTTCAAATTATGATGATGACCAGGAGTTGAGGAATAATATGCCCCTTAAAGTTATGGAAGCATTAATGGATTGTAAGGATATATGTACATGGCAAATTACCACAGCGCATATTATTTTATCGTGATGGAGTTGCTGAGGGACAAATTGAGTTCGGATAGTGAACTTGATAAAGCCCCCATTATAAATGGGGCATTAGTTGGTAAAATACATCATGGCTTGACATCGTCAAATTTTTTTAAAACAGTTTCAAATTATGATGATGACCAGGAGTTGAGGAATAATATGCCCCTTAAAGTTATGGAAGCATTAATGGATTGTAAGGATATACATGGCAAATTACCACAGCGCGTTTTATTTTATCGTGATGGAGTTGCTGAGGGACAAATTGAGTTCGGATAGTGAACTTGATAAAGCCCCCATTATAAATGGGGCATTAGTTGGTAAAATACATCCCGACTTGACATCGTCAAATTTTTTAAAAACAGTTTCAAATTATGATGATGACCAGGAGTTGAGGAATAATATGCCCCTTAAAGTTATGGAAGCATTAATGGATTGTAAGGATATATGTACATGGCAAATTACCACAGCGCATATTATTTTATCGTGATGGAGTTGGTGAGGGACAAATTGAGTTCGTTTTCAATCTGTAACGGACACCTGCTCAGGGCGAATCCCAAATGTGAGTGGGTAGATTAATCGGGAACCTTGGAGTGGTTTCACTAGAGCATCTGGTGATATATTTAGAAATAATTAGGCATTCCGACTGGCTCATGAGTTTCTACTTTAACGATATAAATTATATTAAATATATTAGTATTTTCCACAAGCCAATGATTGTTTTCCTACTGCAAAGAACTAAGGAATTTTATGACTAATATTTGTCTCGGATCTTGCTTAAAGAATTTATTACTGAAGGAAAAAGGGATTTTAACAATTGTCCAAAAAATGAATGAATATGGAAAAAAAAGAGGTACGAAACCTTTTTGGTGTAGATTAGAAAATAGAAAACAGTCTTTATCCATTAAAGAAAATTCATAAAAGATCAAAAGTAAAATATGAAACTTATCTACATAAGGACTGCTCGTAATAATATGAAATCGAAAATACGAAAATACTCCACAGAGAATATTTACCTCTTCAAATAAAACAGATTAAAACTTTGTTAATTCAGCCCATATAATTTTATTCCTCTTAGCAATAAAGTTCTCATTTTGATTTTTAATTATAAAATTACACTTTGTAAATGAAATATTCAAAAAAAAAAAAAAATTCAATCAAATTTTATTAATGTTGCTCTTTTTGTTTGTTTGTGATTTTTTGGTTTTAAATGACAGAAAATTGAAATAATTAACTTTATATTTCCCCAAAATCAATGAATTTGTAACTTAGTCTCTTTGATTATATGAAATAAATAAAATTCTTAATGTCCGTAAAGCGGTTATATTGTCATAATTAGATTTCAGCTCACTGACTTCAATTTTGACAGTTTTATGATTTTGGCCAGTCTGAGTATTATTTTTATTTATTTTTATTATATTTATTTGTCTAAATATTATTTTTGAGTTGTAATATTAAGAAATTAAGAGATATTTTTTTAATTTGTAAGTTTTGACATTTTAACCTAATTAGGTATTTTAACGAAGGCGGTGTAAATCTTGATAGCTTCATTCGATGCTGCCTAGCCATACGGTTCAGTTTAGTTCAGTACACTAATATAAAGAAGTTTATAGTGAAATAGGTAGAAAAAAGTTAGAAATTGCAAAAGAAGAACGAGAAAGGCGTTTAGCAGAACAGAACGCAGGGTTAAAAGAAAAGAAATTGAGAATAAAAAACGCACAGTAGAAAATTTACGAGAAGAAAACATTCAACAAAATAGAAAAATTGAGCGTGACTCCAAAAGAAATAGAAAAGCAAAAAAACAAAAACTGATGCTAGGATTGTATCAACCAGAAAAAGAGGTAAAATATATAGATAGTGGCGATTTAAAAATAAAATGTGAATTTTGCGGAGCGTTATCATTTGATTTTGGAATGAGTAGGTCAAAAAATAGTAGTTGTCATCAGGGAAAAATTATACTTTCAAAATCAGATAAATATCCGCAAGAAATCAAACAATTGATGCTTGGAAAAAATGAAATAAATAGACATTTCCGTGAGAATATTCGAATTTATAACAATTTATCTGCCTTTGCTTTATTAAATGCCCAAAATGTTAATTTGAAAGGAACAGGATCATATTGTATGCGTATTTTAGGTGGGGCTATAATAAAAGCAACAACATCCCTTGAAAATAATTCTTCAAAGCCTCAATTTGGACAAATATATATTATGCAATTGCCTATGCATGGAAGAAGTTACGCTGTCGAAATGATGCCGGTTCATTTACCCGGCCAACAACAAATTACATTTATCGAGGGTGATGAGGTGACAGCGGTACATAAAAAAACAATGACCAAATTATTAGCTCATTTCGAATTGAATAAAGTAGATGAAACTGCACATACGCACAAATACCACAGCATTATTCTTGGAATAAATCACCGAATAAATGGAATCCACGTAAAATTAACTGCAAAGTTGTAGCTCGACTAAATATAGACACAGCCTTCATTTAACTAGTGACTCAGATGTGAAATTTGTGCAAAAGTGTTAAATGAGTGTATGTTGTAATTTTGTAATCTTGTAATTTTTACTGTAAAGTTCACTGTAACTTTTAGACTTTAGCGCCCGGTTTCACAGTTGACACCTCAGTTTTTCCTCAGTTGAGTTTCTTAAAAAACTTAAGTTTTCCTTAAGAACTAGAAGTGTTTCACAGTCCATTTTTATTATCTCTTTAACTCAGCATTCATTGCTGAATTTTGTAAGCCATCTTTAAGTAAAATTATCATTACCTGTCATATTTTTTTCATAGGGATATGTTACAAAAAGTGAAATAGTGAAAAAATATAAGCACCACTATTAAAAACAACAACTAATCTGTAATTTTCTTAAAATATAAATATTTATAAAGCAAACTAATAAATATTTTTCATATTATTCATTAAATCTTTTATTTCTGATTAAACTTAACAAAATGATTGACAAACTAAATAGATTTTTAATGCCAAAAATGTTTTCACAAGATATTTAAAACATCTTGCCATATTGTTACATGGCAATACCATTTCTGTGGTAATTCTGGATAATTTAAAAATTATAATGCTGAAGGGTAATAAAATAATTAGTTATTTTCGGCATTGGCGTCCTTTATGGTTTCAACAAGTGTTTTTGGAAAAATATAAATAGTTATATAATAGTGATTATTATTATAGTTAGTGTTAAATTAATTTTAAATAAATTGTAATAAAACTTTTATAATGTTAATGATGTTTTAATATTTTTGTACAATTCAACTAGTTACTTTTCACATATTAAAACTAATACCCGAAATAGTGCATTTCTTATACAACACTATCAAATGAAAATTGCACTTTTATTTATTAACACTAACTTTAAAGTCAATTTAATTTTTATTCCTGCAAATTATTATTTACATAAAGTAACTTTTTTTGGCATCAAATTTAGTAAAATTGACACAAATTCTACTCTTCTGAAAGTTAAGTCGTGAAAATTGGGGACTTAACTTAAGGGAGAAGTTAAGGCTCCTTAAGTGTTAAGGAGGAACTGTGAAACGCAAAATCTACTTAAATACATTTTTAAGTTGACAGATGCGCTAAGGAGCACTTAAGTATGAACTGTGAAACCGGGCGTAAGACTTTTTATATACAATACTCAAATAAACAATTGATTGATTGAGTGTTTTTTTATTAAAATTGTATATAAAAAGTGTTAATTTAAAGTGTTAGTTTAAAAAAGTAATTAAGAAAGGTTACATGATGAAGGGTAATAATAATGATAAAAAGGAGGTTAAGGTGTAACAGTTTGCTTGCTCAATAGCTGAAAAGTCAGAATATTAATCTGCTGAATGTTTATGGTCAGTTATGGTTAAAAATTCCAATTTTAGATTATAATCAGCATAATCAAAAAAATCCCAGACAGTTTATAGACTAACAATAAGAAACATAAAAACAAGCATTTTTGGTTTTATTTCCAGATCTCTTCGAAATATTTAAAACAGAACATTATTTTTTTGTTCTGAACGCTGTTTAGCTCTATTTTACTACATTTATTAATTTATTATTATGTGTTTATTATTATGTGTTGTATATGTAATATACTTTATTGAGGTTATATTATATTATATTGTAATATATATATATATATATATACTGCGAGTATTCCGGTAGCCTTTCATCTGTATCTCATTTAAGACTAGAGCTGCATTTTACATACATATACCTAGAATTTACCTTAAATTTTTGTTATTTATTTAAACTTTTTGATTATTAGTAATTGACAAAACCACTCAACAACTCATGCAATCAACCGTCTGGTTTCAGACGTCTACTGGGGTTTCAACGATAAGTGTTGCACAGGAGCAGTCCTCATTGACCTAGAAAAAGCTTTCGACACTGTCTGGATTGATGGGCTAATCGCCAAAATGATTAAATTGAAATTTAGTAATAATATCATTGCCTCTATTAACAGTATGATTAGAGGGAAAAAATTTATCATTTCTTCTGGGCAACATACCTCGAGCAAAATTTTTACAATCCAAGAAGGACTTCAACAGGGTACTGTCAATTCTCCAACACTTTTCAACATCTTTACATCAGAACTTATTAAAAATCTAGATAATGCCATTGCTTTCGCAGATGACCTCATATTATATAAAAGACACTCAAATATCAACAAAATTGAACAACAACTTATAGAACAAACCACGATTACCAGAGATTACTGTCAGAAATGGAAACTCTCTATTAACTGGCAGAAATGTGAGTGCATCCTTTTCCATATAAACATACGAGATTCGAAACGTGACACCAGATCTAACCACAAAAAATTTAAAATCAAAGTAGACGACATCACAATCAATAGAAAGGAAGTCGTAAAGTATCTAGGGGTCTTCCTGGATAATAAACTAAGCTTTAACTCACACATAGACATCCAATATAAAAAAGCCAAACTCACTTTCAATAAAATAGCCAGACTTTTCTACTCTCCATCACTAGATCCTGCAATTAAAAGAATAGCCTATCAAACGCTCATTCGACCTATTCTAATATATGCGTGCCCAATATGGTACAACATAAGTGCTGCCAAAATGGAAATAATTAAAAAATTTGAAAGAGCTTGCTTGAGATCGTGTTTAAATAAATTCTTCTCAAGGTCATCTTGCTATACAAAATTTACATCCAACATCAAGCTCTACAACTTAGCTAAAATTGGAAGGATTGATAACTTCATTATAAAATTAACAAGGAGTCATTGCAAACGTTCATCACTAAATAATTCCAATAATCTTATTTATGGACCTTTTTGGTTCATCAACGACTCATTCTACGAAAAATCAAAAAACAACGGACATATTGCACCAGAGTTTTTTATCAAACTTGACAACGAGGGTCTAATCCAAAATCACAACAACAACATCCCACTAATCTATCATGCATTCAGACCTCGAATGCAAAAAGCTATAACTTACTCTCCTGTTATGGACCCGAACTCTGATTCAGGAAGATTCGACACATGTATACCTTATAAAGACAGAATCAGCAAGGAAAAACTCCAAAAGGACTTCTGGTGGCTATAGAACCTAGCAAGCGACAGTTATTTTGAATGAATTAATTAACAGCATCAAATAATGATCTATATACTATTATTATTTAGAGTAGGTTTAGAATTGGTTTTTGTTTCTTTTGTTTTATTTGATTTTATTATCTGTTATCCTAGTTTTAAGTAGTTTAAGTCGTTATAAAAAATGAAACTGATAATATGGTTTTTATTAAAAAATTTTCCATATATTAAAAAGAAAATAATGTAAGAATTACTGCAAAAAAAAATACACTGAGCATTTGTAAAAATTATCATAAGGATCATTCTTCAGGGTGGCTTATGTAAGCCCAAAAAGAAATTAACTAAAAAAAAAAAAAAATTAGTTGAGCGTAGGTTTTTATACATTTAGCCTATAAGTAAAAAATAATTTTGTCATAGTTTTTTAAGAAAATAAATGTATTTTCAATTTCAATTTCAATTTCACACTGACAATAAGTTAGTCATTTTTTTTTATTTTTTTTTTTTCTACTAAAATGATCCTAGGAATAATTTAAATTTGGCAAAACAACGTTTGCTGGGTCAGCTAGTTTAAACATATAAAAATAACAGAAAGACCACTTTGGTTTTTCTCATTTAAACATAAAAATAATAGAAAGACCACTTTGGTTTTTCTCATTTAAACATATAAAAATAATAGAAAGACCACTTTGGTTTTTCTCATTTAAACATATAAAAAAAATAATAGAAAGACCACTTTGGTTTTTCTCATTTAAACATATAAAAATAATAGAAAGACCACTTTGGTTTTTCTCATTTAAACATATAAAAATAATAGAAAGACCATTTCGGTTTTTCTTATTTAAACACTGCTCAATTAATTAAAGAAAAACTCAACTTGACGAATTTTTGTATCAAGAATAAAACTAAGGGGGGCTTCTCACTCCTTACTGATAACCTTAAGAGCTACAGCGAGATTAAAGACCTATTAAATCTAGCACAAACGCAATACTACAGCTTTACTCCTAAAGAGCTTAAGCAAAAATCTTTAGTCCTTAAAGGATTAGATATCAATGAAATTGAGGAAGATATAGCTCATTATATCCATGCTGTAAATCCCGAAATTCACATTAACAATATTACACGACTCTCAACGCCCCGATCGAGGGCAAATAACATCAAGCTGGCCTATTTCGTAGTTCGGCTAGAAAATGGTCAGGATGTTAAAGAAGTAAAAAAACTGAAATGCCTCAACTACCAAAGGGTTTCTTGGGAAGACTTCTCAAGAACCGAGAGATTGTTACAATGCCACAATTGTCAGCGATTTGGGCACGCAGCAGCTAACTGCCAGATGGGATATCGTTGCGTCAAATGCAATGCACAACATGAACCGGGAAAATGTGAAATTAGTAAAGAAAATGATAGCACGAATGTATTTTGTGTTCTGTGTCAGCAGGATGGACACCCTGCCTCATACCGAGGTTGTCCTAAATATAAAGAAATAATCATCAAACTAAAACAAAAAGAAGCATTAAAAAATGAAGTTAAAATTAATCATCAGAAACAAATGGTGAACAGATATGTAGAAAAAAACAAATCTTTCGCAGACATTCTAAAAACTAATAATGCAAAAGATAACATAGTAATAGCTACATCAACATCAGCAGGGACGAACAACAACACAACTACATCTCCACTGGAAAATAGTATAAATATGCTCATTAATGAGATAAGAACAATGAAAACACAAATACAAGATAACAGTGAGAAAACCAATTTTCTCATGGAAACTCTCAACTCATTAGCACGCAATGAATAAAAATATCATAGACATAAATCACCCAAACACTATATTAAAAATAATTACTATCAACGTTAACTCGATAATTAATATCAGACGTAGATCTGACCTTACTACATTTTTGCATCTACACAACCCGGATATAGTTGCACTTTCCGAGACAAAACTAACATCTAAACACACAATAAGTTTTAAAAATTACACGATGTTCAGGACTGATAGACCTAATTCATGCCGAAGCGGAGGTACAGCCATACTTATAAAGAATAATATAAATTGCACACACGTATGTATTCCATCTATTCAGCGATTTAAGACAATAGAAACAACAATCATCAGTATACCATAAAACTCTGCAATAATAAAATATTTTACATAATAGCGACATATATCCCAAAAGATAAAGGTAACCCCAGATACAAAAATGAACTAAATGATATCTTTCAAACATTACAACTCAATAACCCCAACATCTACTATATACTTCTTGGTGATCTGAATGCTAAGCACACTGCCTGGAGTAACAATAATTGCTGTAATCGAGGTATTTTCATTAACAATTTTATCAATAACAACGAACAAAAATACAAAATGAAGCTCTATCACTCAACGATTCCCTCGTTCAGCAGAACGGGTTCATACATTGACTTAGTCATAGCTGATAAAAGGCTACATTTAGATACTGATAACGACGAAAATAATAAAGTTGACACACTGGAATATGATAGCCACCACCGAGCACTGGTTTTTAGTACAATGTTAATAGGTGAATATCCACTACCCTATAAACCATCTTTACCACAACGTTATTTTCTTTTCAAAAAAACCAAATGGAAAAAATTCCGTCGTTATATCAATAATAACTTCAATATTATAGTACCAGCTAATAAATGTCTTAATAATGACGAAATCGATAATTATCTTAAATTGATAACCTCCAATATCCAAGTAGCAATGGCGACAACAATTCCATTAGTGGATAAAAAAAGCTGGAATACAACAAACCACTACATCAATAAAGAAATTATGGCATTGAAAAAACAAAAAAGCAAACTACTTACTCAACTAAATAAATACAATAATCTGGATAAGAAGAGAAGCAATATTAATAACTCTAAATTCATAAAAATAGTGAAAGGTCTAATAAAGATTATCAACTTGAAGCTTGACTATCAATTCAAGAATTCAATTAACGATTATTGGAAGAATATTATTTGTAATATTCCTCATAATGATTCACAAAGTATGTTCCCACAAATAAATAAAATATTTAGGAAAAAGAAACATCAAACTATCCACAAGATATTGGCAGATAACAACTTAGCCAAGAAAGCTGGAATCAGTATAGACAATGAAGAATTGGATAGTACCACTGGTGATTATTCTTTTAATGACCCATCGAAATGTTTAGCATTAATTGGTGCTCATTTCGAGAATATTCATTCTAGTGATAGAAACAAAGGGAACCCCTCCACTAACGAAAGAGTTAACAAAATCATACAAAAATTCTCTCCAGCAGATTTAACTAAATTTAACAAAACTAATCCAGCTAATGGCCACAATATAAACAACATCAACAATAACCCAATATTTATTAGCATCGATAACCTAAAAGGTATCTTTAACAACATCAAAAACAAGACATCCTCAGGGCTTGATGGGATCCCTAACATTGTACTAAAAACCCTACCTGATTGCATACTGAATATACTGCATATTATTTAACAATATGTCCAATAATGGATATTATCCTACATCGTGGAAGACAGCTAAAGTGATCCCTGTACTAAAAAAAAGGAAAAACATTAACAACCCCTCTAGCTACAGACCAATAAGTCTTTTGCCGACCATTAGCAAAATATATGAAAAAATTATTAACAAGGCTATTATCGCTGAAACAGAAAAACTCAACATCATTCCAGATAATCAATTTGGCTTCAGACAGGGACACGGAACAGTGCACGCCATCAATCGACTAGTTTCTGATGTCATATGGAAATTTAACGCCAAATGCTGCACAGGGGCAGTCCTTATTGATATTGAGAAAGCTTTTGACACTGTTTGGCTGGATGGGCTGATTGCCACACTAATATCAAAAAAAATCAACGTCAACATTATTTATATAATACGAAGTATGGTTAAGGGCAAAGAATTCAGAGTAACTGATAACCAGATAACAACTAAACTATTTAAAATCGATACAGGCCTCCAACAAGGAACAGTAAATGCTCCGATACTGTTCAACATTTTTACAGCAGACCTTTTAAGGAAGCTTGACAACGCTATAGCATTTGCTGATGACCTGATAATCTATTATAGTAACAAAAAAATGATTGAAATCGAACAACAACTCTCACAACAATGTACAATAGTCCTGAAATTTTTCAACGACCGCAGATTAAAAATAAACCTTGATAAATGTGAAACCATTTTATTCCGTACAAACATAAGGGAGGCAAATAAAAACACCATAGCAAACTACAAAAAATTTAGTATTAAAATCGATGAACAAGTAATCAACAGAAAGGAAGTAGTTAAATATCTGGGTATTTACTTGGACGTGAAACTAAATTTCAACAAACATATAGATGCCCTACACAACAAAGCAAAGGAAATATTCAATAAAACATGTAAACTGTTCTACTCTAACCACTTACATCCAAAAATTAAGGTATTGGCATATCAAACACTAATACGCCCGATACTTACATATGGCTGCCCAATTTGGTACAATATATGCAGTGGAAAAATGGAAATACTACGGAAATTCGAAAGATCCTGTCTCAGAGCTTGTACAAATAAATATTACTACAGATTTGCACATTCAGTAAAATACTTTAAAACAATTTACTTGTATAATGAAGCCAATATAGGGCGAATTGACAATCAAATAATAAAACTTATTAGAAACCACTGCCTCAGATCATCATACAATACAGAAAACAACCTCATCTACGGCCCATTCAAACATATCAACAATAGCTACTATGATACAAGTAAAAGGTCAAGATTCATCCCCCCTGAACATTTCATCATGCTCGATAAAGAAGGTCTTATACAAGACCTTCAAACCGGAATTCCCTTAATGTATCATTCAAACAGAATAAGGAATAATCGAAAAATAAACTATGATATACAAATATTAAACACACCCAGCAAATTAAAATATGACATCAAAATCCCAAAAAAGGACATAATTGAAGCAAACAAAGCACAAATAAAATACTGGTGGCTGCAAAATAGTGACTATTAGATGAATGGGTGAACAACAACAAATAACATAAATGATCAAATTTAGTTAGTTAGGAAGTTAGTTAAGTTAGCTAAGGTAGTTAAGGTAGTTATTAAGGTAGTTAAGTTAATTATTTTTTTTTTTTTTAATGTGCTTTTACCTTTTTTGTATTTTTTGTAATATCAGAAATATGTATCTAATGACCAAAATAGAAATTAAGTATAAAACTAAAAAAAAAGGAAAAAATTGTTCATAAACAACAAGGGAAGAAAAAAAAACTGTTCCCATTATGGAGTGACCATTGAGGTCCTAATAATGGTAAATAACAACTAAAAGAAACTGTATAATTAAGGTTAACATATATCCTTAAAAATTAAAAAATTTTTTATATATTTTGATTGAAATAAATGTATTCTATAAAAATAACAGAAAGACCACTTTGGTTTTTCTCATTTAAACATAAAAATAATAGAAAGACCACTTTGGTTTTTCTCATTAAACATATAAAAATAATAGAAAGACCACTTTGGTTTTTCTCATTTAAACATAAAAATAATAGAAAGACCATTTCGGTTTTTCTTATCTATAATATAAAAATAAGTCGCTAAATGTGTTGGTAAGCGTAAAACTCGAGAACCGCTGAACCGATTCCACTAATTTTTTTTTTATGAATTGGGAATATCCCCGGGAAGGTTTTTAACTATATTTTACACCCCTAAGTGATAAGGGTTATCAACCCCAAAAATTTTTTTTTTACTTTTTGGCCAACATTTTTTTTTTTATTTTTATATGATGTGGCATTGAAAAATATATACAATCTCAAATTTCACTCATATTTTTTAATAGCGAAATATATATTATATTTTGTGTCACAGCTATTGTTACCATTAGTCCTCCGAAACGGCTTGACCGATTTTTATGAAATATTATATGTAGATATATGGCAGAAAGAGCAATTTTAGCAGCAAAAAATGTGGACGTCACCGAATTAAATCTCAAAATGCAACATTTGTTGCCAGGGGACAAATCTATTGATACAGTTTGCGATACCACCGAAGCTGTGAATTATCCAACAGAGTTCTTAAACTCATTAGATTTATCAGGCATGCTGCTGCATAATTTACAACTAAAGGTTGGATCTCCAGTTATTTTGTTTCGTAATTTGAACCCACCGTGGCTGTGCAACTGCACGTGATTAGTTATTAAAAAATTAATGAAAAACGTTGTCGAAACCATCATTTTAAACGGCAAATTTCGAGGTGAAAATATATTACTACCACGGATCCCTATTATACCTACAGTTGTGCCAATTCAATTTAAACGTCTTCAATTTCTAATAAGATGGGCATTTGGGATGACTATCGATAAGTCTCAAGGACAAACGATGTGTGTTTGTGGCTTAGATTTGGTCTCACCATGTTTTTCACATGGACAATTACACGGGGCATGCTCTTGAGTGGGCAAACCATCCACTTTGTTTGTGTTAGCTTAAGATGGGATAACAAAAAAGATTCTACACTCTATTGTGTTAAGGGATATATATTGTTATTTAGTAAAATTATTATAATTAGTGATATATATAATTTGAAAAAATAAATTACAATGAATTAAAAATACAAATGTTTGGTATTGTGTTATTTTTATATTCCATCATCGTTCAGAGTGATCCATGCCTCTCTCACTCATATATACCTCACCCTCAATCACTGACAATAAGTTAGTCATTTTTTTTCTACTAAAATAATCCTACGAATAATTTCAATTTGGCAAAACAACGTTTGCTGGGTCAGCTAGTTTTTCATATAAAATTAATGGATGAATACGTTTTTATTTTTTTTTTCCTTTATTTATATAGCAAATTAAAAAAAAACTATATATTCATAAAGCTGACAAATTAGGCTTTCTTTTGATACCATTTTTAATTTTTTTATTATTGTCTATGGTGAAGTCAAAAAATAAAACACATATAAAAAATTTAATTTTTCATATAAAATTAATGGATGAATGCGTTTTTATTTTTTTTTCCTTTATTTATATAGCAAATTAAAAAAAAAACTATATATTCATAAAGCTGACAAATCAGGCTTTCTTTTGATACGAAAATATACAAAATGAGTAAAATAGAATAATTTTCTTATCAGTTTATGTCGTCATTATTGTTTCCCAAAACAAAAATGGATAATGACCAAAATAGCATTTAAAATTCGTAAAAAATTCAAATTACACAGCCTGATAATAAAGAATATGTTAATATTTGAATTTAGTCGTAATTTGAAAAAAACAAATTTTCACTCATAATTATATAACAATTTTTCCAAAATTTGTATTAAAAATATTTTCCTTTAATTTATTCTTTTTATTTCCTTAAAAAAATCTAGCATCTTTTATTAACATATTTTGATAATATGATAATAACTTTTGATAAACAATATTTATATTAAAAGTTTTCTACAATTAATTATTTAATTTTTTTTAGAAAAAACAAAAATGACACAAACCCCAATATACCAATTTATATTTGGTGGGACAAACATGAGGTATAGGCGAAGGCGGCGAGTTACGTCACCCACATTCCCAGACATGCATGTATCATATTGCCATCCGTTCCCAACAAATATGCATCCACTATGAACATATTGAAAAGCAAAGTAAGCATAAAACTTTAATATGAATAAACATAAAATTATAATAGTAAACAGGAAAGGCATAATAAACAAAAACTACAAATTAAGATTAAGATTAAGCTTCAGTTTAGAAACAAACTTAACGGAGCAAGTCGAAATTAAAAAATTTGAAATATTAAATGCAGATTACAAATATGGAGGAAATGTCCATGATAATTGGATTTGACGTATGTCATAGTGAACTTGATAAAGCCCCCATTATGTATGGGGCATTAGTTGGTAAAATACATCATGGCTTGACATCGTCAAATTTTTTTAAAACAGTTTCAAATTATGATGATGACCAGGAGTTGAGGAATAATACGCCCCTTAAAGTTATGGAAGCATTAATGGATTGTAAGGATATACATGGCAAATTACCACAGCGCATATTATTTTATCGTGATGGAGTTGGTGAGGGACAAATTGAGTTCGTTTTCAATCTGCAACCTGCTCAGGGCGAATCCCAAATGTGAGTGGGTAGATTAATCGGGAACCTTGGAGTGATTTCACTAGAGCATCTGGTGATATATTTAGAAATAATTAGGCATTCCGACTGGCTCATGAGTTTCTACTTTAACGATATAAATTATATTAAATATATTAGTATTTTCCACAAGCCAATGATTGTTTTCCTACTGCAAAGAACTAAGAAATTTTATGACTAATATTTGTCTCGGATCTTGCTTAAAGAATTTATTACTGAAGGAAAAAGGGATTTTAACAATTGTCCAAAAAATGAATGAATATGGAAAAAAAGAGGTACGAAACCTTTTTGGTGTAGATTAGAAAATAGAAAACATAGTCTTTATCCATTAAAGAAAATTCATAAAAGGTCAAAAGTAAAATATGAAACTTATCTACATAAGGACTGCTTAATATGTAATGATATGAAATCGAAAATACGAAAATCTTCAAATAAAACAGATTAAAACTTTGTTAATTCAGCCCATATAATTTTATTCCTCTTAGCAATAAAGTTCTCATTTTGATTTTTAATTATAAAATTACACTTTGTAAATGAAATATTCAAAAAAAAAAAAATTCAATCAAGTTTTATTAATGTTGCTCTTTTTGTTTGTTTGTGATTTTTTGGTTTTAAATGACAGAAAATTGAAATAATTAACTTTATATTTCCCCAAAATCAATGAATTTGTAACTTAGTCTCTTTGAATATATGAAATAAATAAAATTCTTAATGTCCGTAAAGCGGTTATATTGTCATAATTAGATTTCAGCTCACTGACTTCAATTTTGACAGTTTTATGATTTTGGTCAGTCTGAGTATTATTTTTATTTATTTTTATTATATTTATTTGTCTAAATATTATTTTTGAGTTGTAATATTAAGAAATTAAGAGATATTTTTTTAATTTGTAAGTTTTGACATTTTAACCTAATTAGGTATTTTAACGAAGGCGGTGTAAATCTTGATAGCTTCATTCGATGCTGCCTAGCCATACGGTTCATTTTAGTTCAGTACACTAATATAAAGAAGCTTATAGTAAAATAGGTAGAAAAAGGTTAGAAATTGCAAAAGAAGAACGAGAAAGGCGTTTAGCAGAACAGAATGCAGGGTTAAAAGAAAAGAAATTGAGAATAAAAAACGCACAGTAGAAAATTTACGAGAAGAAAACATTCAACAAAATAGAAAAATTGAGCGTGACTCCAAAAGAAATAGAAAAGCAAAAAAACAAAAACTGATGCTAGGATTGTATCAACCAGAAAAAGAGGTAAAATATATATATAGTGGCGATTTAAAAATAAAATGTGAATTTTGCGGAGCGTTATCATTTGATTTTGGAATGAGTAGGTCAAAAAATAGTAGTTGTCATCAGGGAAAAATTATACTTTCAAAATCAGATAAATATCCGCAAGAAATCAAACAATTGATGCTTGGAAAAAATGAAATAAATAGACATTTCCGTGAGAATATTCGAATTTATAACAATTTATCTGCCTTTGCTTTATTAAATGCCCAAAATGTTAATTTGAAAGGAACAGGATCATATTGTATGCGTATTTTAGGTGAGGCTATAATAAAAGCAACAACATCTCTTGAAAATAATTCTTCAAAGCCTCAATTTGGACAAATATATATTATGCAATTGCCTATGCATGGAAGAAGTTACGCTGTCGAAATGATGCCGGTTCATTTACCCGGCCAACAACAAATTACATTTATCGAGGGTGATGAGGTGACAGCGGTACATAAAAACACAATGACCAAATTATTAGCTCATTTCGAATTGAATAAAGTAGATGAAACTGCACATACACACAAATACCACAGCATTATTCTTGGAATAAATCACCGAATAAATGGAATCCACGTAAAATTAACTGCAAAGTTGTAGCTCGACTAAATATAGACACTAACTAGTGACTCAGATGTGAAATGTGTGAAAAAGTGTTAAATGAGTGTATGTTGTAATTTTGTAATCTTGTAATTTTTACTGTAAAGTTCACTGTAACTTTTAGACTTTAAGACTTTTTATATACAATACTCAAATAAACAATTGATTGATTGAGTGTTTTTTTATTAAAATTGTATATAAAAAGTGTTAATTTAAAAAAGTAATTAAGAAAGGTTACATGATGAAGGGTAATAATAATGATAAAAAGGAGGTTAAGGTGTAACAGTTTGCTTGCTCAATAGCTGAAAAGTCAGAATATTAATCTGCTGAATGTTTATGGTCAGTTATGGTTAAAAATTCCAATTTTGGATTATAATCAGCATAATCAAAAAAATCCCAGACAGTTTATAGACTAACAATAAGAAACATAAAAACAAGCATTTTTGGTTTTATTTCCAGATCTCTTCGAAATATTTAAAACAGAACATTATTTTTTTGTTCTGAACGCTGTTTAGCTCTATTTTACTACATTTATTAATTTATTATTATGTGTTTATTATTATGTGTTGTATATGTAATATACTTTATTGAGGTTATATTATATTATATTGTAATATATATATATATACTGCGAGTATTCCGGTAGCCTTTTATCTGTATCTCATTTAAGACTAGAGCTGCATTTTACATACATATACCTAGAATTTACCTTAAATTTTTGTTATTTATTTAAACTTTTTGATTATTAGAAATTGACCCTTACACTACATTATTTTTAAGAAAACGGTCAAGGTGCGTTTAGCCAAATAGCTTATTTAATATAAATTTTATAAATATATAATTTTAAGAAATAGTTTTTTAAAAAACCTTTTAAATAGCAAACACAACATGATTTTCGAAAATTGTATTTCCGAATTCAGCCATTAGAACCTTATTTCCTGTTCGATTAAAAATAAAGAACCATTCTAAACACCCTATCAAATACTGTGTCACTGTAATAAGATATATTGAAAAAGTCTCATTTTGACGAAACACACCGTATAAAGGTTTTTCAAAATTTAATAAAAAAATTTTTATTTTTTAAACTTCAGTTGACATGGATATGACTCTAAGAGGTAAAGTGTTAACAAATGTTAACAAATCCAGAAACATACATTGGAAGTATGGGAAAAATCACAAAATTAATGTGGTTATATAATCCAAAAAGTGAAGCGATAGTTAAAAAAGAAATAAGATATGTTCCTGGTGTATATAATATTTTTAACGAAATCTTATCAAACGCTGCTTAACATAGCTAAAAAGATAACAAAATGAATCGTATTGAAATTAAATATGAACTTACTAATAATTCCATTTCTTTATGGAATAATGGCAGAGGCATACCAGCTCGTGAGAACAAAAAAGATAAATTATTGCTTCCAACTCTGATATTTGGTAACTATTTGTTTTATGATGATAAAAAAGGAAGAGTTGGAGGACGTAATGGATTTGGGGCAAAATTTTGTAATTTATTTAGTACTATATATTTAGTAATATATTGAGTATATGTGTAGTATATTTAGGTTTCAATATTGAAACCGGTTCACAGGAGTTAAGAACATGTTACCGTAGAAAATGGTTATTTAACATGTCAAAATATGTTAAATATAAACTTGTTAAGTTTAATAATCAGGATTATACGAAAGTAACTTTTATTCTATATTTTCCTTAATTTAATATGACTGGCTTAAATGAAGATGATTTTATTGAATTAATCACACATAGAACTTATGAAATAGCTGCAAGTGGAGCCTTAGTGATTCTAAACGGCGTTCAATTCCCGGTTGAATCTTTTTTAGGATACATTGACTTATTTATAAAAAACCAAAAAGATTATGATAATAAGCAAATCAAATACATTTATCAAAAAGCAAATGCATATTGGGAAGTTGGTGTTGTACGGTCTGATCGTAATTTTCAACAGGTTTCGTTTGTAAATTTTTGCGCAACAACTGAAGGTGGTAAACATGTTGACCACGTTGTTGATATTATGGTTAAAAAGCTAACTATATGTTTTAAGAAAAAATATAAAACAAAAATCCAAATAAAACCAGAACAAATTCGTAATCAGTTATGGATATTTATATATTTTTCATTATCTAATCCAGCATTTGACCCCCCTAGTAAAAATTTTATAGAATCAAGTCAATCAGCAAAATCAGCAAGTTCGTAATAATAAACATTTTGACCTTATCGTGGTTAAGTAATGTCCCACTTAGCTGATTTTTACGATTTTTATATTTAACTGTAGGTCACTAAATTCTGCATTTTTGGGAGCTATGCATGCATATACGGACCATTTTCGGTCAATTTTGCCAAATTTTTCATAAAAATGTAAGTTTTACTGAGGATTACACTTTTTTTTTTATTTTTGAACATTAAGGTTTAATTGATTACAAATAAAATAAGGTATAATTCATTAAAATCGGTCAAGAACTTTAAGACCAATCCATTGACCGGTGACCATGTGAAAGGACTATTTCAAAAATATTATTTAGATTAATTATTTTAATAACTCTAATTTTAGAAGAAAAAAAACAATCCTATCTACAGAACAAAATGAGGACTTGATGGCAAGTCATAGAGAAAAAGGAATGAGTAAATCGGCTGCTTGTAGGGCAAAGGGATGCTCGAAAGCTGTCTTCTAGAATCAGGAGCAGAAAGAAAAAAAAAGGAAAAGGACGATTTACAAGCAGTTGTAAGGAAAAATTATTTATTAGTGTTTATGATTAATAATATATGTTTTTTTTATTTTTAAAGGTGTGATGCTCGCGGAGAAAATAACTATACAGAAGTTTCGATTCCTAATATTGTAAGTAAAAAATGATTATTTATTAGTATTTATGATTAATAATATCCCGAGTCGAAATTTTGATCTTCCTTTCAGCTTCGTTGTCTTCCCTATTTAAGGAAGCCCAAGAAGTTCAAAGAAGTTCAACTCTCTCATATAAGCTCATGTAAAAGTTGGGCTGCCCTTCATCTTCTTGGGCTTACATAAGTCCCGATGTAAGCCTAAGAAGACGAAAACAAGTTCACGAAAGTTTGCATTTTGAAGCCCAAGAAGACGAAAAGCTAAAAATTTTAGCTCACGCAGTTTTTAATGAGAGTATATTTATATATATATATATATATTTATATATATACATATATTTATATATATAAATATATATACATAAATATATATACATAAATAAATATATATAAATATATATGTATATATATAAATTTATATAAAAAAAAATATAAGTATATACAAGTAATAGTGAAATAGTTTTTTTAAGAATATATCGCCATGTATAGATGACGTAATAAATTTGATTGAACTTCACTGTCCACAAGATGGTTTAAACAAAAATAGTTTATACAAACTTCAAAAATTTTTCAATATAAATGCACAAAGTTATAAAAAGCATTTTTTTTGTTCTTCGTGCAAAGCAAAGAAGGAAACTGAGGAGGAATCATGTGATAAATGTCCTGCAGCCTCAAAAACTTATTTTATTGAGTTACCAATAATAAAGCATCTGAAAAGTATGTAGAGGCGAAAGAATTTATTTCTTTCCTTACAAAAACGAAACCATCGTCCAGCTGAGGACAACATTACTTCGGATATTTATGACGGAAGATTATATAGAGAATGGAAAAACAATGGTTTCTTGTCAAACTCTAATATTTCATTTAACTGGTACACAGATGGAATACCGATTTTCAAATCGTCCAAAACAAGTGCTTGGCCGTTATATTTAACAATTAATGAACTACCATTTGAAGAAAGAAAGCAAAGGCACAATACGTTATTTTTAGGCCTCTGGTTTGGTGAAAACAAACCTCATTTCAATACTTTCATTTACTCCTTTAGACAAATATTTGAAGCAATATATGAAGGAATAGAAGTTGTTTTACCCAATGAGACAAAAATAATTGTTCGTGGTTTACTGCTGACGGGAATCTGTGATTTACCTGCCAAAAGTCAGACCTTAAATTTCATGCAGTTTAATGCTAAATTTGTTTGTTTTTTTGAGGGTAAAGTGATTCAAATATCCAACCATTCACATTTGCAAGTTTATCCTCACACTACTGCCTTCGAACTAAAAACATTAAGTAGATCTTTAGAGCTTGCAAACCTTGCAAGCCCAAAAAACCCAAAGTTCGGAATAAAAGGACATACAGCTTTTTCTCGCTTAATGCCAAATTTTATTAGAGGCATTGGCATTAATAGAATGCATTGTGTGGATGGTGGAGTAGTTAAAAAAATATTAACTTTGCTGTTTAGTGGTTCATACCGGAGTTATACATTTTCACTATACAGATATATTGATGAAGTTATTAATCGTATAAAACAAATTAAACCGCCTTGCTCCATTAAAGAGCTAACTCACTGGAAGGCTTCAGAGTTTAAAAATTTCCTTTTTTATTATTCTCTACCAATATTCGATGGAATAATGCAGCCTGAATATTTTAATCACTTTTTGTTACTAGTTTTGTTATTTGTATCAACTATTAAAACTTAAAACAAAATTTTAGGCTAATATGCAAGTTGCATTATACACTATATATTTTACCTTAGAAAAGCAAAATTATCCACTATATTGAATAATTTTCTTATTCTAAAACAATTAAAAAGGTTTAGGACTCACCATTTCTTTATTTTTATTAAAATACAATATTATATATTTCACTTACACTCTGTGTGAATTTAGTTAAACAAACACAACAACATTACCAGAAAGCAGAATATTTCATACTTGAAAAATATTTCATTTATTTTTAAATGTTGACTTATAATAAAAAATATATAATAAACGTAATTTTAGTAAATATTTTTAATGAAATTCAATTTATTTTAAGAAAACATGACACTTCAGTGTCATTCCGTCAAATTAATTTATTAGCTGTCACTTTTCATGGCAGAGCGCGCTCTCATATATTTCAAAACACGAGAGAGATTTTTGCTCCCTAACAAAAGTTTACATTTTGAAGACAAAAAAGTTCAAAGGAAGACCAAAGTTTACGAAAGTATACAAAAGTGTGTAATATACTTATAATCTAGTTAATTTTAATTACTTACCTTTTCATTCCATTTTTCTAAATTTTTATAAATTCAAAATTTCCGTTAATTCTATTTCTGATACTTTGTATCACGCGAGTAAGATGCTCAAATTCTTATCTTTTGTGAAATTGGATGCCTTGCACATGGGAATTTTAAAGGCATGATATTTTGACTGCATAGTCAAAACAAAATTCCTATGCAAGGATATGTGCATGTGAAATGTGATATTGCACTCATGTGCTTGTCAATTTTATTTCACTGTGCAATGATATATTGCACATCTTGTTTTTTTAAGTCACATAAATAGATACAAATATGATATTGTACTCATGTGCCTGTCAAATTTATTTCACTGTGCAATGATATATTGCACATCTTGTTTTCTTAAATCATATGCACAGATCTGGAGCAATATGATATTTAGATTATGCATCGTGGGAAGTAAGAAATCTCATGCGATTTCTTATGTGATATCTTCGATATAAATATAGTATAGGAGATATTTCATAGAGAAGTCAGTTCCCAGTTATACCTTCAGATCGGCGCATGCGCCATTCATATTTTTCAGCGCTTGCGCTTTTACAAGGTGCAATTCAAAAGTTCCAGGACTTTCCAATTTTCTCACTTCGTAATAGCGCCATCTCTTTGAAATTTTTGTTGTTCGATAGTCTATCCACCAGTCATATTGTGTCAAACTTTTATGACATTTGGATGTATAGAAGCCGCGTTAGCGCGCTAAATGTGACAGTACATTTGTAGTATCAGTCGAAAAATGAGCATCGAGCAAAGAGGCAATATTAAGTTTTGTTTTAAACTTGGTAAAACTTTTACCGAAACTCATCAAATGATGAAACAAGTTTATGGTGATGATTGTCCATCGCGTAGCCGTATTCACGAGTGGTTTAGACGTTTTCAAGAGGGACGGGAGGACTTGGAAGATGACAAACGTACGGACCGTCCAAGAGATATTGTAAACGAAAAAAACACGGAAATTGTGTGTGAATTCATCAAAAAAACGCCGAAATCATCGCTTAAATTTATGGAATCAGAATTAGAAATATCCGCAGCGTCGATTTATCGTATTTTGACAGAAAATTTGGGCTACAGAAAGGTTTGCGCTCGATTTGTTCCGCACACTTTGAAGCAACACGAAAAAGACCTCAGAATTCAACATTCAAAAGACATCATTAAAGAGGCCAAAAAGGACCAAAACTTTTTGTACTCGATTGTAACTGGTGACGAAACATGGTGCTTTGAATACGAACCCGAAAGCAAGCGTCAAAGTGCAAAGTGGCAGCCTCCAGAGGAGCCAAAGCCGAAAAAAACTCGTCAAGAGAAGTCAAAAATCAAGTTAATGTTGATTTGTTTTTATGATTCGAAAGTATTATTCATAAGGAATTCGTCCCAACTGGTCAAAGGATTAACGCGGTGTTTTATGTGGGTGTTTTAAAGCGTTTGGTATCACGTATTCGTCGAATTCGGCCAGAATATCGTGAAGAAGGAAGCTGGAGATTATTGCATGATAATGCACCATCTCACCGTTCGATACTGACGACAGATTTTTTGATTAAAAATCGCATTAGAACCATTAATCATTCACCTTATTCGCCTGACATGGCACCGTGCGACTTTTATTTGTTCGGAAAACTTCATTTGGCCATGAAAGGAAACCGCTATGCTGACGTTGATGCCATCAAAAAGGCGGCGACCGCCATCCTCAACGCTATACCGGCAAATGACCTAAAAAAGTCATTCGATAACCTTCTTGAACGTGCAAATCGTTGTATTCAATCCGAAGGAGATTATTTTGAAGGCGACCAATAAATTTTTAAAAAAAAATAAATAATTTTCATTTTTTATTAAAAGTCCTGGAACTTTTGAATTGCACCTTGTAGAATAAAAAAAGTTAATAAAAGAAATCCTCATATCTGGAGTAAATTCTTGACTTAGAATTATTTTTACTGATTGGATTGGATTATTTTTTGAATAACTTAGAATTATTTTACCTTTATCGAAAATTTATTGTAAATATAGTATGTTAACTTAGAACTAAATTTTTCAATCAATTATTAATTTTAAGAATATTTTTGTACTACTTATCATGTTAGAATTAATTTAATAAAATTTTATTGTATCACTTACTATGTTAGAATTATAATAATAATAAAAAATATAGAAATAGTATTGTTTATATCATAAAATATTACAAGTGTACTAAAGTATACGAAAAAAAATACCAAAGTTTACATTTTGAATACAAAGAAGTTCAAAAGAAGACCAAAGTTTACGAAAGCATACAAAAGTAAGCATTTTGAAGACAAAGAAGTTCACAGGAAGACCAAAATTTCGACTCGGGATATGTTTTATTTATTTTTAAAAGTGTGATACCCGTGGAGAAAATAATGATACAGAAGAATCGTTTTATAATATTGTGGCAGAAGTTATTTTATTTTCCGTTTAATTTTTGTATTAGTTATACAAATAATTTAATTTAAACACAATAGGCTAAATATGTTAAGTAGGCTAAGAAAGTTAACTTATTTGACATATTTAGAATTATTAGTTTAGTTTGTATTTTTGAATTTGTTATTAATATAAAAAGTTGTTTAAAAGCTTATAATTAAAATTTGTATCAAATTAATGTTTGGAGTTTTTATTTATAATCTCCAACTAGGGATGCAAACGATGCATCGATTTTTTAAAACATCGAAATTTTAACATCGATGTTGAAATCCATAACATCGACGATACATCGTTCTTATGAACGATGTTTTAAAACGATATTTGATCATACTATTGGCTTTGATCAATAAAAAATAAGACAAAGAAATGTAACTCATCATGAAAATCATAACCCCGCATTTGCTTGCTAAAGTAATCATATACTTGGCAGACCCAAAATTTGGGACAGTACCTAGACGCTGGAAACAAAAATAGCGGGAAATAAGGCATGTCACTTATATGCGATTTGTAGAACTCAATTTTGTGTTTTTTGTGTAAGTATTAAATAATTAAGCAGTTTTATGATATAATACAGTTGGTACATTTATTTTATATTGCAATAGCGAAAGTTACATTAGATGTAAAAGTTTTTTCTGCCATTAAGTGTATTGTCTGATCATTTATGCTTTTTTGTTTCTATTGCATTTGTTTTTACAGAAAATAGCGGTTATTTTATTATATAAAATTATTCTGACCTTTGAATAAACTGTAGTTCATTATTTAATAAGTCATATAATATTCTATTTTTTAGACAAAATGCCACCTAATAAAAAAAAAAGTATAATTTGGAGCTATTTTAAAACTAAGGGTAACAAAGACAAAGAAGCAATTTGCAAATTTAATATAAATCTATAAAGTGATCAATTTAATTTTGATAAGTGTTTTCTCTCATTTTTGATCCTTGCAAAAATACAACTCTCATTATATATATATATATATGTATATATACAATTTTTTTACAAAAATATTCAATAAAGTGATACAACTTTTAATTAATTTACTAATTTCAATAAAGTGATACAACCTTTTGATTAATTTTTTCCCTATATACATATATAGTTTATATAATTTTTATATAAATAAAGTGATACAATTTTTGATTGATCTACTTTCAACAAAGTAATACAAATTTTGATTAATTTTTTCCCCTGTTTAAGATATTATTCCTTTTGGAAAATGTAGTGAAAATTTATTTATGAAATCTTAGTTTCATGTTAGTAATAAAATATTATTAAAAGTGATAAAACAGAGTGCCTTTTTTTGATAATCAGTAGTTCAATCAACATCAACTACAGACAATATAAAAGTAGAAAGCACTGGGAGCATTGCAACAACTGTCGAAGATGCAGAAACCAATCCCGATTTCCGGGAGAAGGTAGACCACACTGGATAAACATCAATAAACATAAAAAAGTTAGTTAACTTTTAACCCAGTGAACGTCGACGTGTTAACTTTAGTAAAACTTTTGAAAGCTAGCTTAAATTATATTACTTTGCTAATTACTAAAAAAATAAGAAATTACTTATTGTTTTTCGTAAACATGAATAGTCCAATCCATTTTCTTTAACTGCCATAATTGCTAGTGTTTTTAACGAAAGATTAAAGTCCAAGTAATGGGTATCCTAATAATTAACATCTTTTTCACTAAAGTAAGTCGCAAAGTAAATCTTAAGGCCAGACTATTATATTAGATAGATAGATTTACATTGATTAAATAGTTTAAATATTGGTCATATTAATGCTCAATGATTTAAAGAGTGAATTTTAGTCGGTAGGTCGAAAGCACTTTACTTGTAACCTTTTAATTTCTGTTTTATAGGAATTACGTCAACCCACTATAGCTAAGGTTAAAAAATTTATTTTTTGTTGGGTTTACATAGGCACTGTAGATTGCATAATAGTTTTAAAAATATTCAAGTTCTTAAATAATTGCAAATAAATTTTCCATTATTAGAACAAGTCAAAGAAAATGTTATATCTATTGTTTAATATATCAAATTTAATGAGCATATACATTTCGATAGGATACTTATCTAGTCTACTTCAGAAGAAGTTTGGCAGTTTGGAATGAAACCTACAGAAATGTTTAAAATTATTTTTGTTATTTACTCTGTGAATGTTGTAATAACATTTTACCTAATTCACTCAGAGTTAAACCTGAAAAATTACAAGCGGTTGTACACGAGATTTTAAAGGAGTTTTTTGATAGTTTCAAGTGTTAGGGTGTATTTTTAAGGGAAAAAGATTATAAATTCTAATGAACAATAATTATTGTAAATTTATATTAAAAATGGGATTATTTTTGTAAGTGCCTGTACAATTAGTACATGTACAAAAACTAAGAAAAACTTTTAATATGGCTCAAAGCTTCATTATTTTGGTTTAAGACTAGAATTAAGAAAATGAAGAGCTTAAAACCATGGAAAGCTTAAAGTTGTTAGTCAAACATATTAACAGCCTTATAATTTAGGTTCAAGTCCAAAATAAAAAGAATTAGAAGAAATAAATAGCATAAAGCCAGTACAAAGTCCCATGAACGAAAGTATCAAAAAACTATCTACGCCATTTTAGACACGTTTTTGATACTGTTATAAACTACATAAGGGTCTTTACATTATATAATACATATTGGAATCAAGTAATTTCGATTTCCGAATATTCATAACTGGCTGTACTTATTTTACTCTTATATATACAAAATTAAGGAGCGATCTACAATATATTGAAGGAGTGAAGAAAATGGAATTAAATTTTTAAAAAATGCATCAGCAAAATGATGATAACATCCCACAAAACGGCGATGTTAAAAGGATTCCTCCAAACACTACATCTATTGATTATATATTACAAAATCCAAATAAATATATAGGCGATATGAAACGTACCACAAAGGATTTGCGGGTAGTTGATAAATTAACAAAGCAATGGTTAAAAAAGAACTTAATTTGGTTCCTGGTTTATACAGAATTATAGATGAAATGTTACTTCACGCAGCTAACAATAATGTAACAGATGACACCATGAACTGCATTAAGATTGAATTTAGAGGAAATAACAAATTGAAATGGAGCGAGGAATGCGAAAACTCTTTCGAATCGTTAAAAAAATCATTAATAACCCCTCCCTTGCTAATATATCCAGACTTAACCAAACCCTTTATTCTTACCACGGATGCAAGTGCAGAAGCCATGGGAGCAGTGTTATCACACATTCAGACCTTTTGTTTATCACCCGTTAATCATGTGTTCTTTGTATTCCCTAGAAAAAAGCCGGCTGAGTCCATTCCCGTGAACAACCCAAAGTTGCAACGAGCCTTACAGGAGGACCCTACCGCCGGTTCTAGACCGATTACGATAGAGGATTATCGCCGCAGAATAGAGCGCCGGAAAGAGGACGAACGAATAAGGCGAAACCGCGCTGAGCAGAAGGACAAGGATCAGCAACGCATAAAAGCAGAATCAGCAAACAAAAAAAAAAGAATAGAAAGGGTAAACATCGCGGAGGCGTAAGGGAACGCCTCAGGAAAGCTATGGCCCAACAACACGACAAGATAAACTGCACCACAAACCCAATATAGAAGACAGAATTTTACCTCGAGTTAGTGAAATTATAGTTAATTAAGATCAGATTAAAATTATTATCTATACAGATTCTCTAAGTGCTTGTAATGCTATTCTAAATTCCAAAAATATGGACATTGGGATCCACAATTTATATAGTTTATTTTTGAATTACTAACAACAATTTTAGAAACATTAAAAACATAATAATATATATATAAAAAAGAAATTATTATAGAAATTTAATAATATCAAAACAGACATAATTCAAGACATAATTCAAGAAGACTTTTAAGAAGGCGTTTTTTTATCATACATCATCGACTTTCAATAGTTCTACTTCCATCATTCTAATTGATGAAATTAAGTAAATAATTTTGGTTTTTTATAAAGTAAATTATATCACTTTGATAACAGGATATTCATTTAATGCAGAACACGGAAGTCTTACGTGAATGGAGTCCCACTTATGTTCTTTGGTATTTTTAATTGGAAACTCATATAGAACTGTATGAACATCATCAGGATATATTGATGGTACATGTTTTTTTTCCCATTCGCTCAATCCATTGTATATTTCTGCCAATGAACAACCACGCCATGAAACTTCATTGTTTTGTCCTTATTAAAAAAACTTATCGGATTATTATCATCTTTACAATAAAAACTATTGGAATATTTACGTGCATTTGTGTTCATCATAATAATTTTGAAGCAGAAAAATTTCGGTCTGGTAGCAAAAAAAAACTCAAAATACTTATCATTAGAGATTATATGCATGATTTCAAATTTTGACGTTTATATTCTTATGCTATGCAAAAGGATGTGTTCAGTATAAGTGAATAGTTATTTGAGGAACTAGAAATATTTTTTAGGATTTTTTGATACTGCTATATTGAAAAAGCCGATGCCAAAAATCGTGGCTAATTGTTTTGTTAACATTTTTAAGCTCAAAATTACTTAATTCTGTTTTTATTTTATTAAAATTTTGCATTAATAAATTTTTTTTGAGTTGTTACATAAAACTTCTGAGCAGTATTATAGTTTCTTGAGCACCACATGTGGTGTCCACTATAAGGTCAATTAAAGCTTTTAAAAAGTATAACTTAAAAAAGAGGTAATTAAACAGCACA
This sequence comes from Acrocera orbiculus, assembly GCA_947359355.1. Classification (NCBI taxonomy): domain Eukaryota; kingdom Metazoa; phylum Arthropoda; class Insecta; order Diptera; family Acroceridae; genus Acrocera; species Acrocera orbiculus. The sequence goes on from OX375758.1 coordinate 10,320,403, forward strand.
TAAATCAAATAATAAACTTGTAACTAGAGCTACCAAATTTATCTCTTTGAAATTCTGATAGCTAAAAAAACACTTGCTGTCTTTCTTTATAATTTATTTTAGATTTTCAAAATAGTGTGTGAAAGAGAGGATGGGAGAGTTAGAGAAAATTGTTTTAATAAATCAATGTACATTAAGTCTCTGAAATTTGCAGCTTTCAAATCTTTTTGGTATTACATATATGTTCATATCAAAAACTTCGTGCAGAGAACACATTAAAATTATACACCGTAGGGGTGTTCGGGGTGTTCGGCGAGCCATTGGGTCAGGATGAGGATCATGTATTACAGCAAGATCTTTTTCGGCTTGGACCTCACCCTCACCAAACACGACTGTTTTAAGTATATATATAATATATACTTAAAAGCTATTTAAAACAGAATTTTATTCTTTTCAAAACTTGAAATTGCAATCAACTTAAGAAGTTTTTATCAGACTGGGTATAAAAGTCATTTAAAAAGACATATGTCCAAAGCACATAGTAAAATTAAAAAGCATCATGTATGTAATGAAAAATGCTTCGGTCAGATGGTATTAAAAGTACACATGCGGACGCACAAAACCCAAACCAAAAATTACGAATGCAAACGCTGCGGCAAGCAGTTCACCTTGAGGTAAAACTTTGTTAGTTCTTTTAATAAATTATTAATTATTTTCAAAAATAGAATAAACGCCGCAGAGCATGTGCGCCTTCACATTACGAACAATACAAAGACTTGTTTGTTTTGCGACGTAACATTTTGTAACAAAGGAACATTTAATGATCATCTACTGGAACACGTGTAAGAAGTAGAAGATTGCTACACCTGCGGCGTTAGGTATTTGAAGGGTGATCTGCTTGCACACCAAGCATTTTGAAAAATAAAAATTATTTGTGTGATAAATTGATTAAGAAAAGAAAAGAAAAAGATTGATAATGAATTCAAGTTTTAAGCTTCTGATTATTTGTGTCATAATATCGAAAAAAAAACCAAATACCTCCTAGAAAAAGCAGACTGGGACAAATATATTTACAACTGCCACACCAACGCAAAAAAACAGAGCGAAGCATTTGCAAAAGCAATCCTACACCAAGACGTAGACAAGGCAGAAGAAATCATCAACTCTATAATCACAGTTTCTTGTAAGGACTCCCTTCCACTAAAAACGTCAAAACCTTTCACCGGTAAAAAGCAAACTAAATACTTCCTCCCCGGTCAAAAACCAGATAAGCATCTGAAATCACTTCTCACATCTCTCTCCTCCGCAGAATCTCAGATCTTTGAAACACTATTAAACAACAGACTGAACAGCAGCATGGAACTGCTACTCCACGATAGCCAACACGGCTTCAGAAGAGGCCGCTCCACACAAACTCTTTTCACAGGACTTGACTTCTTAATAAGAAAATCTATTAAAAACAAACACCAGGGGATTATACTCGCCCTATACCTTGAAAAGGCGTACGACCGGTCCCATACATGAAATGGAAAAATGTTTGAAAACTTGGATGGAGGACTTATTACAAAAGAATGTTCCACTTAGCCTCATGACCATCCAAACTAATGCACGCAGTCTTTTCGAAGATTTAAAAAAGAAAAAGGATGATGATTATAGCCAAAGTTTAATGCAAGCTCAGGCTGGTTTGAGAGATTTAAGAAACGAAAAAAATTCCATAATGTGAAGATTTGTGGAGAAGCAGCAAGTGCAGATTCGAAAGCAGCCGAAATCTTCAAGGATAATTTTGAAGCGATGATTCAAGAAGGGAATTATTCCCAGGAACAAATTTTAAATGTATACGAAACCGCATTATATTGGAAGAAAATGCCTTAAGGACCGTGCTGCCCTTTTGTTGGGTGGAAATGTCGCTGGATATAAGCTGAAGCCGTTTATGATATATTATTCGAAAAACCCAAGAGCCCTTAAGGGAATCAATAAAGACAAATTACCAGTACACTATCGGGCCAATAAAAAGGCGTGAATGACACGACGTGTTTTTGAAGACTGGTTTAGCAATTGCTTCGTTACAGAAGTAAAGAAATATTGTGAAGAAAAAGACATTGTTTTTAAAATATTATTGCTTCGTGACAATGCTCCAAGTCACCCTCCATACTTAGGAAAGACCCATCCTAACATAAAAGTGGTTTATTTACCACCTAATAACACAAGCATATTACAGCCGATGGATCAAGGGTGTATTGCTAACTTTAAAGTGCATTATTTAAGAATCAGGAATAAACTCCTGAAAAGGACTAATAGCAATATGAGTTTTAATACAGGAGAGGAAATAAAAGAAGGAGTTAATGTTATTGTACAATTGGCTCAACAATTAAATCTGGGAGTTGATATTGCAGATGTGAATCAAATTTTGGAAAATAATGTTGAGGAGCTCACGAACCAAGACTTGATTGAAATAGAGGAGCAAAGAGTTAGAGATGAAAATGTAAAAAAACTAGATGAACATGAAGAGACACCCAAAAAATTTGTCCTGAAAGAAATGGCATCAGCTTTTAGCCAAATCAGTAATGAATATCAGCAGCACAGATGATGATGATTATTATCCAGAATAATGCTTATACATATATTAACATACTAAGTTTCATGTATAAAATTATTAAATATTTATTCAAAAATAAAAGATATTAGTTTTGATGCACATATGCCGTTTATAATTATTATTATTTATTTTTGTATGAAATTCAACTTACGACCATTTCGACTTACGTCCAAAGTTGTGGAACGAAGCCCCGTCGTAACTCGAGAACTTACTGAATATTTTAAAAAAATTTTTTTTTTTTTTTAAGAACGATCATTGTTTATAATAAAATAATATTTCTTTCCCTTCTTTTTGTTCCATGTATTACGACAGAACTACACAAAAAGAAGCGGGAGCAGCACTATAATTTTAAAGTAAGGAGTTCCGTTTGATAAGTCGACCTGAATGGTGGTCAACATAGATTTTGTTCAGTAATTGATCCATCGAAAATTCATTGTATTTCAAATCTAAAAAATCTGTCAAATATTTTGCAAATATTATTCTGACTACGGTTGTTACTTTATATATATAATATAGATTGAAAACTTTATACAAGTGTACCAAAAACTTTTGTGAGATTAAGGGCGCCATTGGTCGCCATTTTGCGGCGCGGAGCCACTAGTTACGAACATGGCACGTGCTTTCCAAATTTAATATCATATTTTTTTCTTTTAATTACAATTAGTTAAAATACGTTTGTGTGAAAAAATAAATTAAAGTACATAATAAAATTTTATAGTACATTATTAATGGTGCCAAAACTTTGGGCATACGGCGAAGTTCTGCTGTGCGAAAGAAAGATGCATGCTTTGTTCAGAGCCCCATAGTGTACTAGATTGCCCTTTAAATATAAAACAAAATAATGAACGTAGCCGTAAAAATTTAAAGCAGTCTGGTGATAATAATTTAAAATGTGCAAATGCAACAAAAGTGATCACGCAGTGGTCAAATTAATCTTAAGTAAAAGACCCCTTGTCACATTACTTTCAGAAACCTGTCTGAACGAGAAACACAACGTTATTCTAGAGGGCCTTACTATAATTAGAAATGATCAACTCAGAGGCACCGCCATTGTCACGAGTGACAAAATCAAGATAATCAGACTAGACTTCAATCCTAAATGTCTATCTGCTACAGTATGTAAACTCACTATAAAAATAGCGAACAGGTCCCCCTCACTTATTGTGGCAGCTATATACATGCCAAGCCAGGTCTCACAAGATGTACTCCAGGACTTAACTGATCTTCGAATTTTATGCTTAAAAGCTGACTTGTACATTTGGCGATTTCAACGCCAGAAGTCCACTCTGGGATGATGTAATGGAGAATAACAATGGAAAACTTCTGGATAAATGGCTTAGCGAGGACGGTCTCATTAATACCCGGCTTGTTTCAAAGTGAATCAGCTAACAGCATCCAAGCTGTCATATATGCGGATGACATGATTATCTTGAAGGGCGATGACAGACCCTATCAGGCAGTCAGAACACTTCAAAGAGCGGTGCCAAAACTCGAATATTTCCTTCTAAAGTGGGGACTGAAAGTCAACACTAAAAAATGCAACCTGATTTGTTTTCGCAACTCTTACGGAAAAGGTCACAGAAATTGCGTAGCAGAGAGCAAAAAGATCAATCTAACCGTGCATGGCAAATCCATCCCACTACCCTGTTCTAACACTAAACAACAAATTTGGCTTCAATAGACATGCTCAGATCACACTAAACAAAGCTAAACATGCCACGGTGGCCTTATCTAAAATATTGAATTCCAGCACGTGGATAGTTGAGACTAAACTACTGGTATATAAAGCTATCAAAGACCTGTAATATCGTACGCCTTCCCAGTTTGGTTTATGTTCTCCCCTACGTATGCGAAGAAATTAGAAATCTTGGAACGTAGCATACTTAGACATTGCATTGGAAAATTCAGGAGGTCCAACTCTAAGTACTATAAGAATACCACGTTATACGAGGAAGCCAAAATTACTCCTTTGTTAAATTACCTGCTCTATCTTGGAAACAGACCCTTGAACAAGTTGCCCCACCACCCAAATAGAGTCTTACAAAGCATTTACTCTTCTAACGCTAGTTCTTCTATATTGAATCATTATTATCTCTCTCCTTTCAATTTAATACACGAAAACTCGGAGCCATATCTAAATCTACACCCGAGCTCTACGAATAGTCATCTTCCACCACTATTCTATTTTAAGGCTAGTTCTATTAACTTCAGAGGCTGAGGCATTTACCAAACCCTCTTGGCTTAAATTTTATATGAGCAATATAAATTAATATGCAAAATAGAAAGGAAGTTTTACGTAGTACATATAAGTATTTCTAAGTTTTGTAAAAATGATATGTAAGAACAAATTAACTTTAACTTTTAAATCACTACAAGTTAAATTAAACGCATTATAAGTAGTTCTAAGTAGTATAAGTAGTTTTATGTTTTTGTAAAAATGATAGGTAACAAATTAACCTTAATAGTAAGAATTTTAATATATTAATTAAGAAGCATAGTAAAATTAAAAACAAATTTTCTCATAGTTATAGCGTGCAGTCGGGAGCAAGCTGCATATATGTATTTCAATGTATCTGTTGATGCCTATATAGCGCAATACTAGTAACTTGACACTCCACAAGTATGGAAGTATATTCACATCAGTTTAGTTGGCTTAAACACCTTTACGGGCCAAATATATTCATAAGCATACAGAGTTTTATATTATAATGTATGTACAGGTTTTTTAAGTCTCAATAAATGAAATGAATGAATGATTTTAAAGTAAGAATACATTTTTTTAATGGCAGCTGGAGTTATAATATACTTTACTTATATTACATTATTGAATATAAGGCGAGTTTTATATAAAAAAAAAAATGTGACGAGAATTTGTTTTGTCAACAAATGTGTCTATCTATTTTTCGAGGAAACTTTTTAAAGGTTTTAAATTGAAATGCAAAAAAAAAATGCTGCAAATAATTGTACAGTAGGTCCTTAAGAATACATATTTTTTTGATAAGTATTATTAAATAATAAATTATATTAATATTTTTAGTACAAATGAAAGTGCTTATTGTGCATGTAGTATCTTAGTATAATATATCTAAAAGAAAAATATAAAAACCTAATTTTTCTCTTTCAACATCCTAATTATGGTTTTAAAATTCCTAATGAACATGGAGATCAGAATCCTAAAATAGTTTCTTTGGTTTTACTACCTGGTCCAACTTTTGATACAAAAATTTGATTTTCAAATTACACAAATTTACCTCCTTCAGCATCATGCCGTAAGCAAATCTTTGCCAAAAGTACGTACCCTCTAAGCAAGTGATTCTAACTTTTAAATATCTCATTATATCCCAGAAATTATTAATAACAATAAAAATATAACAAATATAATGAATTCACATTGTATCCTAAGTCATATCAAATATTTTCAAAAAACAAAAACATGATCCAAAAAATATTATTAAACTTATTCGACTTACCTAATTGTTAGTTTAAAAACTCTTATGCTAAAATTTATTTACTTTTTTAAGCTTATTGTTCTTTTTTCTTTTCATTCATTTCTTCTTCTATTTCTTCCTTTATTATATTTCCAGCCATCTAAAAAAAGCATTTTTATATTAAAATATAAATCTCTTAAAAATATATTTAAGAAATAAAACAGCAAAGAACAAACCATTTCAGATACGTTAATTATGTCCAGAGCTTGTCGCAATCCATCAGCTCTGATCAAATCCTCGAAGCACCATAACAATTGCATCATATTCTAATACTTTCAAAAAAAAAAAACTTACACTCTAGGCCAATATCTAAAGAAAAAAATATCTTTATTTTTTGTTTAAAAGCAAAATAATAATAAAGTCTTACATCTTGCACCTACAATTAATATCTTTCCAGGTCCTTTTTTCACGTAGATCTACACTAGTTGCCCAATTGACAGACTTTACATGACTTTGCACTGCTTCTCTTAAGACATGCCAATCATTTTTTAGACTGTTAGGATCAAGCTTCCATCCATGATGCAGCATCCTATAAAAAATTTTTCCTAAAATATTTAATTTCTATTGCATATTTTTGTTAAAATTACATGAATCGATTCTCCAAGTAACGCAGCCTGATGCATAAGTTTTTTCGGTATACATCCAGCATTTACACATGTTTCACCAAGAACCCACAGTTTGAACCGTTTGGAGTTCGAGGATATTTTAAAAATTCTTTCAGCATTTTTCGTGTTTCTCGTAAAACAGCACATTTATAATCTTTTGGTACATTAAATTCACATAACCTCGAAATAAATTTCGAATAAATTCATTTTCTTTTTCACTATATTGATTAAAATATTTATTAACACTTGCTGGATCATTTCCATCTATTGTTGTTGGTAAATAATATAAATCAATTTTATTATTTTGCAACAATTTTAATGAGTTTTTATTTACTGCAATATTGACCGACATTTTGCGGCTTTTTGCGCTTAAATTCTAGCTGTCAAAGGAAATTTTTAATATCTAATTATCTAGTGTTTCTCAACATGAAAAGGCCTTTATATAGAAAGTGTTTCATAAATCAACTTAAGTAGGGGGCTTATACGCTTAAAGAAAGGCAAAGCTCATATTATTTATTTTAATTTTATTAATTTTATTTATATATTTTTTTGTTTGCACTTGCACCTCAACTTCTGTAAACAAACTACAAGAATGAAAAGTTTCAGGTTTCTTAATCATTTAATAAATCATTTTGTTTAAAGTTTTCAATAAAATGAATGTTAAAATAAAAATTTGAAATAACTTGTGTTTTTCCTTGTTTAAACATTTATTTCTAGCACAATTCCTTCCTAGTCTTTATTTTTATGCATATATATTTTTTAGGATTTTTCTCTTCAATCTTCTACCCGAATTTCCAATTATTATTGTTGGATTTCCAACCTTTTAGAAAAATTAATAAGAGGTACATGATTCCTGATAAACCATAAGAGGATGAATATATTGAATATAATATAAATTCCCAACGATTAAATTGTGAACCTAAGAACTTATTGGTCACTTGAAAATTGGGCTTGATAAACTCTTTTTATTTATTATTATTATTGTTATTGCCTAAATAATTTTGATACATTAACGGATGTGCGTTCGCTGTCTCTAGACTGTAAACTCTAAACTCTCAAAACTAATTTTATTGCATTTATAATGCATTATTATTTAAGGTAAGTCAATTTAATATAATAAAACTAGTTAGAAGGCATAACTTTTATATTTCCAATCAAAATGTCGAACTTTGAAAAACTATGGAGTACAACCGCCCCTCAGAACTACAATAATATTGCCTATAATTCGGTGTCCAAATCGCTAATCACAGTCGCTAATAACAGTCAACTAGATTAAAGTTAATTGATCCATTTCATGTATCTATTGGCAGTTTGCTACTGGAAACATGAAACACTAATTAAATAATAAAAAATGTGTTGTCACCACAATGCCTGTATATTATTAAATAAAATGGTAGGTTTGTACTGCAAAGTTTTTTTTCCAGGTTTAATAATAATGAAATTTATTTTATTTTTTCCTTAATTGATTAAATTAGTAACTGTCCATATGCAAATAATTATTTGATTATTTAATTAATTAAATTTTTGTAGAAAGATAATCCTATTTCAGCAATACTTATTTATAATGATCAATAGAAAAGTTCTATAAAAAAATAATATTATATTTCAAGATAATAATTATAGTAATAATTCATTGTCAAATTGTAGAAACCTATTTGAAAATATTTTTATGAATAAATATATATTTCATGTTATTTTTGTTTTTATTATTATTTTTACTCATTTACTCGTTATTTATTTTATTTTAATTTGATTTATTAATATTTCTTTTATAACTTCACAACTTTTCACAATTTTCAAACATTTTATCATGAAAAAATTGTTGGAGGTCTGACGACTAAAAATTGCACAAAAAATATCAATAATAGTATAAATATAAAATATAAGAAAACAACTTAATCCATTAGAAAAAATAAATATGCTTATTCTTAAACCTGAAAAAAAAACTTTGCAGTATAAGCCCACACGTAGCGCAATTTTATTTTTTTTTACATTTTTTTACATGTGCATTAGTGCATGGTATGTGAATTAAAGGAGAAAAGGTGAAAGATTTCAAACATGTTAAATAACAGCTAGAAAACTTCAAGAAAACAGGTTTTGTATGGGAAAGAAAACATAAAGCATTGCCTTTTCTTGTAATTGTATAGGACCCTCTATATATGTATATATTCAATCAAAATGTCAAACTCAAACAAACTATTGAGTATAACCGCGCCTTAAAACTCTTAAGGGCACCCTTCAAGGGCACCCATCAAACTGTCAAACTTATTTGATGGAAGTTAAGCAAATTTTGCTTATGTATTCACTCAATATGAGACCTTTAACTGATCAAATAAATTTGATCAAACTGTAGTGTATGAATTGCACACTTATATTTATTTTTATACTAAGAAAATGATTATTTTTAATTGAATAAAAATTACAAAAATTCCATTTTCAATTGCTATGTAGAAATAAAAGAAAACTAAATGAGTAATGGTAAAATATTCAATCAACAACAAACGTCTTGTTCTTGTTGGGAAATGTGGGAAATGATGCCAAATGTGGGAGGTGATAAAACAGTGCTAATTTTAACATATAAATATATTGTTCGATTTAGGTATGCACTTGTATGCTTAAAAATTAATTAATGTTTTTAAAATTCCCATAAAACAACTTAAAAATCAAAATAATAGAAAGTTCCAAAACTTATTTTATTATTTGAATCTATTACTATGATAATATGAAAACTGGAGCTATTCACATAATTGCTCAAAATATATCTAATTGTGACATGTAAATTTGATGAGTATTCATCAAATTTTCTCAAAATGACAAGTATATTTGACCTGAACATCCCTTAACTCATCAAATTACTATATGATCAAAGTGCTTTGACAGTTTGATTGGATTGGTCAAGGGTGCCCTTTATAAAAGCGCTGTCGAAAAACACTAATCAAAGCACCAACCCTACGGGGAAAATTACGAAGGCATTACAGATTGCTTTCGTGTACACAGCGAAACGCTCCTCTTTAATTCTAATTATTATAGACATTAACATTGGCATGTCCGCACCTGTTAGCATTGCAAACTTTATCAAACGTATTTGCGTGTGATTTAGTGGACATGTAATATATGTATATACTAAAATATCAACATACATATGTATCCCGCTTAATATATGAAATATTGGTGCGCATACGTATAAAAACACATTTTGCTGACAGTTAACACTTTGGCTACGATAATATGTAGCACCTCGAGTGCAGCTAAAATTTTCGGTAGGGAAGTGATTATAAAAAAAAAGAAATTAGTAGATTAATAAGTTTTTAAATTAGTGTACGTATTAAAAGTCAGTGTATATGTTTGGATGTCATATGTTTACGTTTAAAAAGTTTTAACTGGACCTGTTTTCTTTACTTCATTTTAAGAATTTGAGGTATTGAGCTAAAATTTTAAGCATTCGTTACCTTTTTATATAATATAATACAACTTATTGTAAAAAAGTTTCAAATATAAACCATATATAACAGAATAAAAAAATATTTTCTTAAATATTTACTACATAATACTTAAAAGGCATATTTTACCAGCCCTAACTTATATAAAGTTTTGCAATAGTTCCATTTATTTTTAAACATATTTCCGCTAGAGGCATCACCTAAAATCCCTGTGACTGCATAAATTGCCCATCTGTTAAAATGGCGTGGTTAAGTAAAAAAGGCTCGTGTACTTTGGTGGTTAAAAAATTAATTGTTTGATAAAATTACTGTATTTATGTTATAATAAACTGTAAATAATATCAATTTTTATTAATTAAGGTGTTTTAAAATTAATTTTATATTTTCTTAATTAGAAATTTTGTGGATAAGTAAAATTTTTTAATCAAATGTCATATATATATATATAAAAGTGCAGTGAAGTGCAACACTTGAACACATTTCTATTAAACAATATATATATTTACATATATATGTGAAATATTTAGTATTGCCAGATTAAAATACTGTCTAGGAATTTAATTTTTTTTTTCTTTTCGTTTTAATTTTATTATCATATTGTCGGTTTATTTGGCGACAAGTAAATTTATAATGTTCATAAATGTTTTTAATATTGCAATTAGTTAACATATTTTATGTAACTTTTATATAATATAATAACGATTAAATGTTTATACGGGTGTTTAGCGAAAATCTTTCTTTTAATTATGAACAAATTAGACTATTCTCGGCGACATGGCGCACAAAAAATAAGGATAACAAGTATGCAATTATTATTATAATATTTAAGATTTTTTAAATTAATATTTTCTTTTTCATTTTTTAGTTTTATGCGCGAGGAACTTAATACGAAGAGATTTATTCCGTAAGTAGAATAAAATTTTGAAAAGTTTTTAAATTTTTCGTTGTTATATTTTAAGTTATTGTTATTTGAAAAAAAGAAGAAGAAAACTTTTAACAAATACTTTCTCATATAAAAATAATATTTCTTAAGTACATTTTAGTTTCTACAAGAAAAAAAAGTTACCAACAAAAATAAAAACGCCTATTTCATTTTATGGAAATTTGGGTGCGTCAAATTTTATTTAAAAAAATAAATACTGTGCCTGTTGATTATAAAATTTGAAAGTTTAAGAAGAAAGAGTTTAGTTTGTTTCTTTTTTTTAAATTTTTATTGGTAGAAAAATTTGTTTGACGAAATGTTTAAAATATTGGATACAATTGTATTGCTTAATTGTGTTGGAACGACTTGATCGTCTGTAATCTTGTACATGATTCAAAAAAGGTTACGTTAAGACCTGGAAATAGAAGTGATTTTACCATAGAATATTGAAACTTGTTATAATAGGACATGAACTCTTTAAAAAGTTCATCTATAAAATAGTAAAATCAATTACAATTTACAGCAGATTTTACCATGAGGTAGAAGAGACGCTCACCCTTCCTACTGAGCTCCCGAGAAACGAAAATCAGCGATAATTATACTCTAGTTTTAGGAAAAAGCTTTTAATTTTATTCAGTATGAAATTTTAGGTCTAAAGATATCTTGTATTTGGAGTTGTGACTTAATAAAATTTGCAGTAGCTGTCCACAAATGTTCTTACATTAGATGGCTACTAACACAAAGAGAACAGCATAATGAAAAAAAAATTGACTTGAATTCATTATATATATATATTGATCTATTCTACCCTTTTGTAGTGAATTACTTCAGCAAGGAAATGTGCTTTTGAATGTTTGTGTTTATATTTTTTCTTTGGTTTTGCTATAAATAAGTTGTTATTTTTTATACTTGATGACAGAATGACAGCATCCAAATAAACATTTATTTCTGAGCAACAGTATATGAAGTTTCTTTGGCAATTCCAAAGGATTTTTTTACAGAATTTGTTCAAGAACAGCAGAAGATATTCCTTAGCGATTCCCAAGAACTCTTAAGAATTTTGAGAGAAATTTCCTTGGTATTCCGAAAAGAGTTTCTTAAGAAATTCCTTTATGAGTTATGAAGGATTTCCGTAAAGAGTTTCTTAAGGAATTTTCTTTAGGAGCTATGAAAGATTTTCTTAAGTAATTCTAGAAGAATTTCCTTATCGATTCCAAAAGATTTTCTTAAAAAATTAGGAAAGGAGCTGCAGAAGACTTTCCTTAGTGATTCCCAAGGATTCTCCTAAAAAGTTTTTATGGAATTTCAAAAGAATTCCTTTAGCAATTCCAAAAGATTTTCTTAAAAAATTAGGAAAAGAGCAGCAGAAGACTTTCCTTAGTGATTCCCAAGGATTCTCCTAAAAAGTTTTTAAGAAATTTCAAAAGAATTTCCTTAGAAATTCTAATTTCAGGAGGATTTCCTTAGCAATCCGCAAAAATTTGTCAAAAAATTTCCTTAGAAATTTCAAAGGATTTTCTTATAGAATTTTTAAGGTATTCCCGAAGAATATCCTTATCGACTCAAAGTGGATTTTCTGTAAGAATTTTTTAAGAAATTTCGAAAGAATTTCCTTAGAAATTTCAAAAGATTTTCTCATAGGATTCGCTAAAGAATTTGCTCAAAAATTTTAAAGGACTTAAAAAGTTTCTTTAGGAATTACAAAAAAACTTTAGTGATTCCAAAAGATTTTCAAGAATTTTTTAAAGAATTTCCTTAGAAATTTCTAAAGGATCTCCTTAAAAATTCTAAGGGATTTATTTAAAGAATTTTCTTAGCGATTCTAAAGGATTTTTTTCTTTCTTGTTTCTTAAACAAAACAAGATTTTGACAAATCTTACATTTAAATCGTCCGTATAATTTCTTCATGTGCTGGATATATCCTATACATGTTAAATATCAGACAGTTTAATAGCTGCATCATGTTCCAGGTGTAATTAAGCTTCCTTAAGTGTACTTGACCAAATTAGACGATCCCCTCAAATTTTCGATAAATTAACTACATCAATTAGTTCCAGGATTTTATTCACTCATCTATAACAAAGCTTTAATGGTTTTAGTTCTAACTGTGGACCCATGAAATTATTATCGAATGGGAACTAAATATATCATTTTCCGCTAGAGTCCTGATGGTTAAAAATTACAAAAAAATCTCATGTGCGAATAGGGAATGTAAGCTAAAATATTAAATATCAAAGACAAGTAAGCATTAGAACAGAATTTGCTCACAGAATCAGTATATCTTATTTTAATTATCTAATCTCTCTTTATATATTTTATTTAACTATACCTCTTTATCACTTACCCTTCACAATTTATATAAACTAAAACTAAATTATCGATTGATTATAAATCTAAAAACATTCTTAAAAATTCTAGTTTTTTCTTTCTGAAAGGTACTAAGACTTCCGATTAACATATCTAAATATCTTTATATGCACGACTTCCAAATAAAAGAGAAAATAATTACAAAGAAAGGTATTATTACCTAAGCTGATATTTGCGTCAATTTTTAAAATAGGTAATATTACCTGATCTGACAATTAATGGTTTATTATTAATAACTTAATACCAGAGATACACATAACATTTAACCAAGTTTAGTTAATGTATATTTGATAATTTTCTATAGAAATAGAGTCCTTACATGACAAATGCAAATTTCATGTGCTTTAAGGGATAAACGTCTCTTTGGTATAAGCCGTTTAAGCATCTATTACAAAAATCGCCAACTCATCACTTGCAAATAAATTGTTTAAATATAATTTACTGATAGAGTTCGCTGCGAAAAAATTAACTTTTTAAATAAAATATTTTTAAAATTTTTTCTTTCTAGACATTGTTAGATAATGGAATTTTTAACAAAAAATTCCAAAAATAATTAATTTAGTTTAGAAAATTCCCTTAATTTTGTATAATGCAAATCAAGCTGCTACTAGACCATGAAATCACTTATACGAAAAGAAAATTAATGTTATAAAAGCAATTAAAAATTTTTGTTTTTGTTTTTGTGTTTTATTTAACAGTAAAGCACGTATTACATGACTAAATTTTATTTAAAACAATTTTTTTTTATGTGAAATTTTTATTATATACATACTTTATAAATATATATATATATTTATTTATTATACATAAAATTATTTAAAAAATCTATTAAATAACAATTACAAATATAATGAAATATCAAAATTTTAAGTAATCACATCTTGATAAGAAATTTTAATACAATATACCAAGAAAACAATAAAAATGGCGGATATATGGTTTCACTACAATTTTAACTGTTAGGAGAGATAGCAAAATTATTTAACGTGTTGTTATTGTTGTTAAATGGTTTTTTGGCTAAATATTTTATTACAGATTTTCAGCTTGCATGACTGCCATAATGGCTATTCTTGGAATGTCATTAAAACTGACTATATACAAAAAAAATTAAGCTATTATATGAACTGAAATGCATCCATATATATATATATATATATATATATATATATATATATATAATTATGTATGAAATGTGATATAATTTAGCTTAAATTAACTCTTGATCGGTACTTACTGAGCTTTTATCTTCGGCTTTCAATGAAGCTTTGATCTTATTACCGAAGATTTGTTTAGGTGTAAATTTAATTTATAATAATTTGATGGGGTTTTGAATATAAACAATTAAATAGATATCCATAATTGGTTACGTATGTAATACAAATTATAAAAATTTTATGTAAGTATTTATATTAACGAAAATCTGTCTATCACAATTAAAATAATCAAATCTGACGTTTTCACTGAATTTAGTATTTTTTTGGGGAATCTCTAGTTTTGTCAATTTTTTTGGCTCTGTCAATTTTTGTGGCTCACTCAGTGAAAGGGGGGGTAAAGAATGCTATTTTTCTAAAATTGCAATTTTCGTATTTAATAACATTTTAAGAATGTTGTGCCCAATTTTAAGTTAATCGAGAAAAAACTAGTTATTGACATTAGAATCTCTTCAAATCTTTTACATTTTTAAGAGTTTAAAACATAAAATGTGTTTTTTTTTCTCGTAAAAACATAATCACCGGCTTACAAAAACTACGGTACCATTTATATTTACAATTTTATATATAGTTTCTTCATATACATATCCAAGTGTGGCGATAAGTAATTCTTAGTTTTAGTCAAATATGGAATGACAGAGTGCGAAATTTTGTTTTCTCGATATGAACGGAGATGTTCGTTTACTAGATACGAAAAATGGATATATTTCAAGACCCAAAACGTAGAAAATCATGAGTAGATCTGGGTCAACCTTTAAAGTTAAAGTTGAGACCGAATCGCTTCGAAAGAAAAGACATTGTCGTATATCTGGTTGGATCAGAAGTGATCCTGTAATATCAGCACTTAAAACGAGCTAAAACCGCTAACACCGTTCACTACCTTGAACAAATGGTCAATTTCAAGTATTCATTGGATGAAAAACGACCGGAAAAGGCTTCAAGACACACAAAGCTAATTTCACATCACAACAACACACTCACACCCCTATATTTTATGTATATTTGCTCTATTTATCCTAATAAATTACCTTTTCGTACATGTCAACGTTGCTTTAAAAGATTTAAATAGCGTAATTTTAATTTGGATAATTACCCTCATTCTGGAAGACCCATAATAATGAAATATGAGATTTCGTTGGCTTAAATTTAATCAAATCTCAAATTAATTATTCAAGAATTATCTGAAATACTTCAATGCTCCAGGTCTGCAAAAAGAAATTCAATTAAAAACAGATTCTAGAAAATCTAGAGAGAAGGAATTTAAATCTGAGACTTTTGAATAAATATTTGTGCGGCTTTGAAAACAAAATTTATGACTGACCCATTCTTGTTACGAATCGTAACTGGTGACGAAAAATAGATATATATGACAACATAAAACACAAAAAAGTAATTTTTGTCATCTAAAAAAATTGCCGAAAAGAACAATTTAACACTTTGTTAAGTATTGTTTTGTGTTTGGTGAGATTATAAAAGGATTATTTACTATATGAACATCTGAAGTCTGGAGAAAATGAAACTGTAAATATTTACTGTCAACAACAGGATAAATGAATGAAAATTCAATTCAAGAACTTGTTAATAGACGTGAAATTATTCTTTAACATGATAATGTTCGACTTCATGCAGAAAAAATTACTCGTAGATAAAATTTCTGAATATGAATTGAAAGAAATTTCTTCCATACCCTTTTTATTCATCAGACATCACACCTGTCTGACTACTATTTATTTCGGAATATTTTTATCCATAAATTACATAAAACATAAAAACTACCCTCACAACAATTTTGAAATATTTTCACTTCCTGACAGATGAGATAAAAAAAAAATTGTGCTATTTAACTTTTTGTATCTCATGCACTAGCAGACATGAGATTCGTGTCATTGAGCAATTTATTATCATTTTTTTTTTTTGTTTTTTGTTAATTTGTTGTTAAAGCAATTGTCCATTAAGATTTAAATTTTTTGGAAAAAGTTTTGTTAGGTACAACAACAACAAAAATTATATTTCCTAAATATGAAAATCAAGACTGTGAACATTATTGAAAGATATATAATTATTGGTTTAAATGAAGAGAAGCCATTAATCTGTAGTTTTTTTTTGTTTTTGCTATTTAACTGTTAATCTTTATCATTTCGCTGACGTTTGTTTTTTTTTTTTTTTCTTATTTTTCTTTTTGTTGAAAATCTTTTAATCTCTTTAGTTAGCTTTTGCCTTTTATACTCGACTGGAATCATTTCGTAATAATGGAAAGCGAAAGTAACTGTATTAGTTTTGCATCATAATACACAATTTTTCAAGCGAAAAAACAACAAAATTATTATAGACGATTGCATTTAACCCTTAAGTAGGTAATATGTACATATATTTATATATATATATATATATACGTCCATTTATATATAGATATATTTTTACATTTTTATATAAATGGCGCCGGAAATATAATTCTAAGTAAATGCTTTTGTAGCTATTTTTTTTTTCGTTTTTAGTTAGTTAAGTTGGCTGGCATCAATTCAAATGTCATCATCACCAATGTTTCACATAAAAGTTTCACTGCAATTAAATAATTCTGTTGAACTATATCTAAATTTTAATTTTAGATATTTTCTACATAGTTTATTTCATTGATAAATTTTTTGGCATGATATAAGCATATAAAAACAAAACAATACAAAATTATTAATTTAAATTTCAATGTGTATGTGTGTATATAATAAAAAGAATTTTAATTGAAATTTTCATTTAAAAATAATTTTGATTAATATAGAATATTATTCAGTTTTGTAAATAAAATTTTAAAATATCGCTACTAAAAGTACCAAAAATTGAAATTTTCTTATTAAAATGTTAATTTATTTTTAAGATCATATTAAAAACAAATAACTTAAATAATATTCTCCTAGTAAACAAATATTAATAACAAAAGAAAAACAAAAAAAAACTGAAGATACATATTTTCAAATAAATAATATCTTGGACACATTTTAAATCATTATATTACTTTTAGTTTGTAGTTATTAACACATTAAAAACTATATGCAACCGTATTAAATACGGTATAAACTTGTTTTATACGAATAAAATAGCTTTTATCACTCAAGATTTTATTATTATGGGTTAACATTTGGCTATACATATATATATTTTATAGAAAAGTACACTCTTTGAATAAAGTTTATACAAAAGTCAAATGTAATCGGTTTTCTTTTTGTAGAAGTTCATAGAGGGCGTTTAATATGTTAATAAGCAAGAGAAATTTTGTTAATATGTACTTAAGTTCACTTTTATTTTTAGTTAAAAACTTTGTTTTCTTTCTAAATTTCATGTTTAGTAAATAAAATGATTCACACCAATTTTTTTTTTCCCTTAAAAACTTTAGATTAAAAAATTTAATAGCTTGACTCAATTAAATTAATAACTATAATTTTTAAAAGAGAAACTTGCAATTGAAGCTAACACAAAAAAAAAAAGGCAAAATTACCCAAATCTAATTTGAGCTTTAGTGTGTTGTGCTATTATTATCATCAACAATTTATTTGTGGTTAATATTTCTTTAATTTCATATTTGAAGAATTTTAATAAGGTTTTGTAGATATAAATATGTAATGTTTTTTTTTTTCTTTTTCCTTGTAGTGTTATTTAATTTTGAAGAATACACATATAGCTATAGAAAATTATATCTTTGTATATTTGTAGGTATTTAAATAAAAAATTTTATTACTAATTCCTATGATTGTATTTAAGCATCAAATGAATTAAGTGGTTTTTTTTTTGTTATCCTTATTAATAAATAATAATAATGGATTTTCTTTTGTTAAATTCCTCTAACTCTAATAGTTTATTGCTTTGGATAAAGAATGATCCAATTGAATGTGATGGTATGAATATTAATATAAATTAATTAACACGTTTCTTATGTTGAAGTTGAAGTAATAAAGCAAATAAATATTTTTTTTTCTTCTAATATTTTAATATCAGCTTAAAATGGAATTAAGATAGAATGGAAAGAAGTTCGTTATTACGGGTTTTAACATAGACCGAAAATTTTTATTGGTATTTAAAGAATTCTAATATGAAATTCTAACAAAAAACTTTAGCACAAAATTTTAATTATTTCTTATTATTTTTAGTTGTTGTTGGTTAAAAGCAATAATAGCGTTTTTTTCTTCTTTTTGTTAATTGTTATTTTTAGTTATTTTTTTCTGCCTGTCAAAGTAGATTTCTACAGGGTAGGACTTAAAGAAATTCGTTAGTACCAGATTTTCCTAGACATCTCATTTACTATTTTCGTTTTCTGTTTATATCGAGTACAAGATCCAATAAAATTCCGGGTTTTGAAAACTTAATGTTATCTTTATGTAAACCTCAGTTTAAGTATTAAATGATCCTTGTGAAAGTGACATCACTAACATTTAATATAATGGATCAAATTAGTACGTTAATTAATATTTAAGCGTAATATCAAATTGGAAACAACTAGAGACCTGTTTAATGTTTGAATAAAAGAGACCTTGAATGAGCTTTACAATTATAAAAGAGCTCGGTAGAATGACATTTGAGTCGTTCAGAAGCCAATGTGGATAAGTCCAAAAAATCCAAATTGAGAAATTTAATGTTTCTTAATGCATTCATAATACATAACACATGCAGAGGCTATTGAAAAAAGGGTTTTTTGACCAACAAAAAATGAAAATATGAGTAAATCCTTTTAAGACTAAGAAATATATTATTTATTCTATTAAAATTTGCAAAAATCAAAAAGTATGAAAAAATTGACTTATCCATTTTGGCTTCTGAGCGACTCATTTGTCCAAAGGAAAATAAAGCAATAACATAAAAATAAAACGAATATTCTTATTTTATACATTTATTATATGCATCCTGATACATCAAAAATAATATTTTATAGTGCAATTAAGAATCCTTCTTAAAAGATTGAAATCTGATTTTTTCTTGCTAAACAAATTTTTATAACCCACATTTAGAGTATCTCTGGAAGATATCCTAAGAATGAACCCATAAAATTAGTTCAAAACGTGGATTTATTTTTTCATTTAATTATTAATTTTATTCAACTTTTAATAATATTCTTAAATTGTTTTAAGGCCTTCCTGATGCATTTGTGAAAGTATCGGTAGATGGCACAGGACAAGTTTATACAACAGATCCATACAAAGCATCACTTGATCCTAAATGGAATACACATTATGATTTATATTTAGGAAGAGGAGATGGAATAACAGTATCTGTTTGGAATCAAAGAAAAATAAGAAAAGGTGGTGGATTTTTAGGTTGTGTTCGTATACCATCTAGTACCATACAACGTTTAAAAGATGCTGGATGTAATTATATAAATATTAATAATTTTGAAAATTATATATTTTTTTTTTTTAAATATTTTCAGATCAACGTTTAGATTTAGGTAGATTTTCACCAGATGATATTGAAGGTGTACGTGGTCAAATAATAATAGCATTAATGTCAAGAGAAGGACCATGTGGTGGTAATCCATTAGCAATTGTTGGTCCAAGTGGTGATATACGTGGTCCATCAGAAGATGAATCATCTGATGATTCAGGTTTACCAGATGGTTGGGAAGAACGTCGTACTGTTAATGGTCGTGTTTATTATGTTAATCATATAACTAAATCATCACAATGGGATCGTCCAAAAATTATACAAACAAATTTAAATGGTACTATAAATAGTACAAATATTAATGATTGTAATCAAATACCATCTGGACCATCAAGATCATCAACATGTACTAGTTTAATTAATGGACAAATAAATAATATTGATGAAACAATACGACGTCATTCCAGTGAAATATTAGCTACATTAGGTAAAGAAAATTGTAGCCCAATTAAACAAGAAAATTCTAAAAATTGTACTAGAAAATTATCAAATGAATCAAATAGTCCAACTAGAAATGATTTAAATATATCTAGTCCAATTAATTTAATATCACAACAACGTTCTAGTAATGATATTCCATCACCAAGAAATTCACAAATTATACAATTAACAAATATTGGAACAAATGTTATTAATGATAATAATACAACAAATATACAAAATAATAATATAAATAATAAAATAACAAAACCAATACAAAATTTGTCAAATATAACAGTAACAACAACAACAACACCATTATCACCCGCAATAATTACTACTACAATAACAACAACAACAGCAACAATAACAACACCAACAACAACAACAAATTCAATTATAATTGAATCACCACAAAGATCAAATAATATTAGTCTTAATACAACAATTAGTTCACCAATAGCACATAATTTAAGTAATGGTAATCAAATAACACCAAATTTAAGTCCAATTAATCAAGATGGAAATAATAGAGATAATATTTTGGTAGCTAGTCCAACAACAACAGCAACAACAACAACAAATCAATTAAATACACAACAAACAATAAATAATGATACAAATCAAATAATAGCTAATGGAAATACAAATACTCCTCGTATAAATGATAATAATAGTGTTATACAATCAATAACACCATCTTCGGGTGGTGGTAATTCTAATAGAGAACCAATTTCACAACGTATACGTCGTTCATCAAGAAATTTAGAAGAATTAAATCGTAGAAGATCATCACGTGGTACACGACAACATACTTCAAGTAGACATAATACGACTGGCAGTACACGTCCTTGTATGGATCTTCCACCTGGTTATGGTAATAATAATTTTCTATCTATTATTATTAAAATATTTAGTTAATTAAATTTAAGGTTAATATTTCAATGAGATATGACTTACTTAATTGTTTAATAACTTCTATCCTTCTAAAAGATAAACAGAAATATTTTTTTTTTATTCAATATATTCTCTCGGAACATTTCTTTCAATTTATGGATTTTAATCTTCATACGAATATCCAAAAAATTGTCAAAATTGATGTCCACAGATGCAATAGCTTTGATCCTTGAAATGAATTTCAGAATATTGTCGAAAATAGATGTCCACGGATGCCGGCATAATGTCTAAATAGAGATTCTTGAATACAATCACTTTGAAATGAAAACTCTGAATATTCTTGAATTTAATTACTTTTTTCTTTGACATGAAAACCGGGAATATTACCGAAGTAGGCGTCCACAGAGGTAATTACTTGGATCCTTGAAATGGAAACTCTGAATATTCTTGAAATAGAAGTCCACCGATTCAATCACTTTGGTCCTTAATGAGAATTTTCCGAATACTGTCTAAATACCAGTCTCACGGATGTAATCACTTCAATCATGTAAACCCGGAATATTGTCAAAATAGACCTTCAGGGACTCAATAAGTCTTTTACTTGAAACAAAAACCCGGAATATTGTCCACGGATTCAATCAATTTGATCCTTGAAATAAACATGCCAAATATTGACAGTTGAAAATGATTTTCTTTTATAGACTTAGTATTCTTTTTATTTCGTTAAGGCTTGCTATCGATTTAGAAGTACTTCCTTGATGAAATTTCCTTCCCTTAGAATTTGCTAACATAAACTGCTTCTATAAAAATGTTATCTGATAAAAACGATATTGTTAAAATCCTAACACATTCCTATTTCAAATCATTGATTTGAAATTAAAATTAAGAAACTTTAATGATGAGATCATTGTGGAGACTGAGGCTAATATCTGACGGAAAGATAAATCCTTGTGTAAAACAGTATAACTTGACTAATATGTTACGCTTTGTGTTTTGGGAAATCGCATTGGACGACGAAAAATTGGTATGAATAAATTTGAAAATTAGTCACTATCCATTAAACGAACCAAGTTCATTTCGAACTCTGCCTGAAGTCTAAAATAGGGAGCAAGAACTTAAATTGCTTAAGTGCATAAATTGCTTCTTTAATGAATCCTTAACTGTGAAATATGTTTGTAATTGTTTAACCAATTCAAGTTCTTAGTTGAGATGTTCTGCTGTAAAATTTGTTCTAGTTTTGCCCTGAAATCAAGCTTTTCTGATGGCTGTTTATAATTGTGTCATATTCATATACAAATTTCATAATTCCTGATTCATTTAAACTTTCCTCACTATTAATTAAGTCTGATATATCTGAGCTGTTCATATCATCGAATCCTTGCCCACCCAGTTATAATTTGGTTTATACTCGTATCTATGAAGGTTGAAGTAGATAATTGATTTTCTATACTAACTGTTTCAGACCAAATATTTCTCCAGCAAACATTTAGAGTTCCTTGATGATTTGTCCCATTATTTTCTACACAATTTAAAATTGAAAAATTTCTCTATATTTGTTCTATTTTTTGACTTGGATATTAATCAATTTTTGGTAAAATTTCTTTAAATGTTCTAAGCAAGGTTTCTCTCTCTATCAATGATTAATAGATCATATCAATGATTAATAGAGATTAATAGAGATTTGAATCCCAAATTTTTTTCTTCCAAATAATTTTTTACAAAGTATTAAAAATACTATTTTTGAAATATTGCAGTAGTTACTCATACTACTTTGTTTATCTGCCAGTAACAGTTTTGTTTAACGGTTTATTGTCTAATAAAGGTATAGAAAGAATATTTCTAGATACATTGCTACATAAAAGAAGATTTAATCTCTCTTTACCTGCTTTAAATCCAGGAATAGATTTTTTATTTTTGGGAATAAAGATTCGCTATGGTATTTTCTTTTAGAACATATTATTTTCATCTCCGTTAAATGTCATAAAGAGGTCTTTATCAAGGATTCAAATTTAAATATCATAAATTTTTTCTAAGCAAAACCTAAAAAACACCCATTTTATTATATGCTCCAATTTCTTTGAAATTAATGCTTTTAGGCATATAATTATAATCAAATTATTTGCTATAACTCTAATTAAAAGTTCGATCAAATAAAAAATCATATCCTAATCAGTACTTAAGCTAAAATAAGCAAAAATCATGATTTTTCCTAAATTAAATAATTAAAAAATAATTAAAAAATAATTAAAAAAATATATTTTAGATTAGTTAGGTTAAATTTAATTAAAATTGTTGATCAATAGATCAACAATAGATCAAAATCCTATTCAGCCAATGCACCCACCTCCTTTTATGTATATCCATATATTTCCTCACAATATATATTTTTAAAACTTATCATCTTACATCGTTTTTTCTTTCTCCTTACACAATCTTACAAATTAAAAAATTTTTTCAATTTCTATGTCCACGTAAAAATTATCTATTCCTTACTCAAATATTTCTAAATATCACAATATCTCCCATACCTTTATTCCCAATTTAAAATAAATCTTCAAATAGAACATTTTTCTAACACTTAAATACTATCCAACTAAAAATTTCTTTAAAAGTTGATGTGGCATTATGTCTCTCCAATTTGTATGAGTCTTTAAGGTCACGTGTAATAAAAATAATACTATCTTAAAATCAAATTTTTTTCATACAAAAATCACACCATAAAAGTCATATCTCATACAAAAAAGCAAAAAATCAAACCAAAATACTGTTAACTGATATTATTTACTTTAAAAATTTAAAAATATTTTGTCTAATATTATTATTATTTTTTATTAAATATATAGAAATGCGAACAACACCACAAGGACAAGTATATTTTTATCATATTCCAACTGGTGTATCAACGTGGCATGATCCACGTATACCACGTGATTTTGATGCACAAATAATATCATTAGATGCACTTGGTCCATTACCACCTGGTTGGGAACAACGTAAAACAGCAACTGGTCGTGTTTATTTTGTTGATCATAATAATCGTACAACACAATTTACAGATCCACGTTTAAATGGACATATATTAGATATGATTAGACGTGGTAATACAAATACAAATGGAACAAATAATACTAATATTAATTTACCATCAGTTATTGTTACAACTAATTCAAATACAACAAATCAATTAAATACAACATCAATAATACAATGTACAAATAATACTAATAATATAAATAATATTAATAATCGTAATAATTTGGAACAAAGGCTACCAGATTTACCACAAGGTTTATTAGAAGGTGCTGAATTATTACCTAAATATCGTAGAGATTTAGTTGGTAAATTACGTGCATTACGTACTGAATTACAAACATTACAACCACAATCAGGTCATTGTAGACTTGAAGTATCACGTAGTGAAATATTTGAAGAGAGTTATAGACTTATTATGAAAATGAGACCTAAAGATATGAGAAAACGATTAATGGTTAAATTTCGTGGTGAAGAAGGACTTGATTATGGTGGTGTTGCTAGAGAATGGTTACATTTATTATCACGTGAAATGTTAAATCCTCAATATGGACTTTTTCAATATAGTCGAGATGATCATTATACATTACAAATAAATCCTGATTCTGGTAATTAATTTAATAAATATTTTGTTTTGATAATTATATAATTGCAAATTTTAAATAAGATTTTTCATAAAAATAAAACTTTATTCCGTTTTTGTCGATAAATTCTGTTAAATAGTGTCATAATAGCATTCGAATGCATAAAATTCGAATCGAATCGCAAATTCTAAGTCTGCCTGCAGAATGCCAGTTTACAGCCGAGCTATAGGTATATTTTGTGTAAATTTCATTAGAAAAGTTTGTGCCGATAATTTTGAAAAAAAGTTAAATTACGTTACAAATAAGAATTCATCTCTAGATTATCTAAAATAAAAACACAAAATGCATTATTTTATCTAAGATATTTCTTAGGGTAATGCTGTTTTTAATTTTTTTTTCTGATTTTTGTGAAAAAATTATTAATTATTATAAAGCATGAAAGTCTCAACAGCTATTCGTTATTTGCAAAATTTAAAAAAGTTCAGTGTAATAAATTTTGAGTTATAATTTGGGATTCACCATCCCCCTCTTGCTTTGCTCTTGTCTACGACGAACTCAAGTGAATCATGTCGGAAAGTTCACTTGTGAAATATTCATGCATGACATCAGACATATTTTCATGAAAAAAGTCGTCATGACGGCGTGATTTGTGGTTATTTGATAACTAAATTTATTGATGAAGTAAAGCTACTATTCCTACTTGGTTTACTATTCTCTGTAGCTTCTCGATCTGTTCCGTTTACTTGACAACCCTCCATTACCTGCATCCATGCATGAAAACTTGTTTCAATACCGATGCTTATAAATATCCTGTATAAAGGCTAACAGTCCAAAATTACCTTAATTGAGAACGTGTATGCTGTCATATTATGTGATATGTCATGTGTCACATTCTTTGCAGCACCATTCAATATTTCTTTTAGTAAGTTTTCAAATTTTCCAAAGTTGGTTTAAGTTTTCATTGTTGTTTTGAGTGAATACTCCAACACATTGCTCCAGGATTACTTTATTGCTCAAAAAGTTTCATAAATCGGTTTCATATAGCTTCTAAAACTTGTCAGTGTAGTATAGCTATGTTTGAATGAATTTAAGTCATTTTCATCTATTGATAAAATTTGCAATCACTTAACTATCAACTAAATAAATAATTACAAATTTATATTTTGGTTATTTTAAATTTTTAGGTGTAAATCCTGATCATTTATCATATTTTCATTTTGTTGGAAGAATATTAGGTATAGCTGTATTTCATGGGCATTGTATGGATGGTGGTTTTACAACTCCATTTTATAAACAGCTTTTAAATAAACCAATTACGCTTAGTGATATTGAAGGTGTTGATCCTGAACTTCATAGAAGTTTAACATGGATGCTGTAAGAATTTTTTTGCTTTTTACTTCTTTTTTTTTTTCAAATATTATATTATTTATTTTAGTGAAAGTAATATAACTGGAATTATAGATTCAACTTTTAGTGTGGAAAATAATAGTTTTGGTGCTTTAAAAGTACATGAACTCAAACCTGGTGGTTCAAGTATTCCTGTAACTGAAGAAAATAAACGTGAATATGTTAAACTTTATGTTAACTATAGATTTATGCGTGGGATCGAACAACAATTCTTAGCATTACAAAAAGGTATAGTAAAAATAAAATTTATAATAATTTTTGATTGAAGTTTTTAAGTGCCCGCTTAAGAAATTGAAAATTCTCAATAATATTTTGTTGTTGTTATTTTATGAATATCTTAATTATTTATTTGATTTGATTCAATCGTTGTTATACTTCTTTTAAACCAATTGTCAAAATATTTCATTTTGATTTTATTAAAAGGTTGATTCTAGAGCGCTATTTGGGGCTGAACATCCGAACTTTTTACCAGTTAGTCTATAAATAATTATTAAAGTGAAAATATTTTCTTTCGTAACCTGATATTTGTTATGTTTTATATTGCCAAAGTCAAAGAAGAAGCTTAAGTTCCGGCTCTAGAATTTATTTTTTGATATATGCTTAATAAATTTTATTACCGAATTTAAAACTATAGTTTTGAGAAAAATACGCTCAAAATTTGATCTTAGTATTAATTAAAACAACGAAAATATAATTTAATAAAAAGCATTCATTGAGAGCAGTGCAATTTTTTCCATTTCGCTTCATCGGACGGCAGTGGAAAGCGTATTTTGCTTTATCTGGCGGCACCTTGCACAGAATGTTATTTATCGAAAAATAAAAAATTTATTTTAATAAAAAAAATTAGTTTTAACCACAAAGTTTTTTTTATCTAATAAAACTATAGCCGATGTGAGCCACCGGTGGTATACTCTGCCAGATAAACAATTCGTTTGTGTAAATGTCAATAAGGCATTCAAATAAATGAATAGAAAAAAATTTTTTAATTTTTAACCCATATTTTATTGTCAAAATTCATTTTATATTTTTGAATTAAACTTTTTACGTTTTTCAATTAAAAGAGTTTCCATGATTATACCATAAAGTACAGAAGATTACTCAGATACATCTTCGGTTCCGAAATCTTTGACGACTTTTGATATAAATCCTGCATGGGACTGTGCTACCATCAATCCAACGACTACGAGAACGAAAATTGCATTAATAATTGGCTTCATTGTTGCTAAAATAAAAGAGAAAAAGAAAAATTAGAGAAATCTCAAAATTCGTAGCTAAAATAATTTAAGGCTTACCTTGATTGAATTTCCTGAAGAAATGATTGCTTTTAACTTTTCTTCCAGCCTTTTTATACGAATTTTTAATTTATTGCAGAAAATTGTTGTCATTGTTTATAAAGATAAGAGGTTGTTACACCGTTTTTATAGTATAATTATAGTAAAATGCTTTAATCAAATTTTAATTTTGGCTTTTTGCTTAGTATATTAATAAAAATTTGGGTTTTTTAAACCCTGGATAAAAATACTAAACAATTCAAACAATGAATAATTTTGACTGCTGTTAAAAGTTTTATCCTCCATCAAGAAAATTCTGTTTCTTTTTTTTCTTTGTGATTTTTCTGAAGCTCCTAAAAGTATATCCGATGTAAAATATTTAAAAACAAAATTGAAAGAAATATTTTCTGTAAAATATTAATGAATTTTCTGATCAGGGAACATACGCAAAAATTTATTATGGTTTTATTACAACAATGATCAGTTTTGTCTGTCGTGAAAAGTATTATCCTCAAATACTTTATTATTAAATATTACAACAAGTAAAATCAGTTTTTGAGGCTTTTTTAATGTTATAATCGTATAATCCTTTTTGAAATTCAAAATTTATTATATATATTTATTAATTTTGATATTTGTGAAATATTTTCCATGTAAAATTTTTCAATATTTGCCGGATAATGTTAAATTTTGGAATACTCGAATTATACGTAAGCAAAAAGTCTCAATTTTTTTTTTAATACATGAGTATTCTAACATCCCGTGTCCGAATGCACTTATTTGTCTTAATATCTGAATCAAAAAACAACACATTTTGCTAACCAATAATTTACTAAATTGTCCTTAAGAAGTACAATTCAAGAATATTCGTATATCACTCATCTAACTCAGTATCAAATGAGGTCAGGCAAATGATATTTAATAAAAATACACTAAACTTGAATCTGTAAATATGTAATAGGATAGGATGACAAATGAGATACAAAAAAAATTCTACCTCACGGAGGAAGTATGAAATTTTCCAAATTTTCGAAACTTCTAACTTTTCATCGTTTTTATCATAAAAATGACAGCTGCAGGCCGCTCTCGTATGATAGTGAGTGCCTTTTATAGTGCATTTAAAGTGGCCAGAAAACTATCTTTTGTGCTTGCTTTGAATGTTTATACTGAGCCCTAGAATTCTTAGATTAGTACAATTTTCATCTGTCAAAAATTTCTTATTGTTTCTTGTTGTAAAAAGTTTTTAACTATATATTTGCAGTCAGATTTAACCTAATTTTCACAATTAATCAATATCAAATAACTCATGAAAAATTACTCAAAATTTCCTCTTTTCTGTCATGAATTATCTAGTATTTTTTTCCATAACACTAGAAAAGAAAACTAATTTTATATTACTTTTCTTGAGAACAATACTAGAGCTCTTTAATTAAAAATATGAAATTTTAAGAATACAAGACTAGTACTCTGGTCATTTGTAAATGCACCATTACTGACATATTAGCAAAAGATTCTTTAAGCTCTTCTTTTCTCAACAATAAATTGAGTCATTTGTTTGGAAAATTCATTGTTTTTAAAAAAGTAATTAATGTTCTTCAAACTTCTCGACTGTAATTTCAAAGGTTATAAATGTGAGGAATACTAGTATTCAATTCCCCAATACTATGATTCTATAAAGGGTATCCGTACTTTATTGCAAATCTAGTTTTACTAAAAATTTCCATAAAAAATTTGCAAAATTGGTATTAATTCTACGAAAATGACTTTGTGTGTAACAGGTATAAGAAACAGTAAATTATACTGCGGCGAAAAAAATGATAAATTAGAGTTTCTCCATTAATATGAAATTCTAATTATTAACTTTAATATCTGAAAAAGATAACACAAGATTTATAATTAAAATAACTTGTGTAATTTCATGTATTCTAAAAGTGAAC
Source organism: Acrocera orbiculus (assembly GCA_947359355.1). Classification (NCBI taxonomy): domain Eukaryota; kingdom Metazoa; phylum Arthropoda; class Insecta; order Diptera; family Acroceridae; genus Acrocera; species Acrocera orbiculus. The sequence goes on from OX375758.1 coordinate 10,349,981, forward strand.
AAGTTACGAGAAAAATATTGGAAAAAATAAAATATGGAAATCAAAATGTCACACTACAGATGGACAAAATTATCTACCGAAAAATATTTTTAAATAAAGGTATCATTTTGGTTTAGATGCTTGAAAAAATGGGTATTTTCAGTGATTTCTTTTAAACTTATTATTGTAAATATTAAAAACGATTGTTAAAACAGTAAAAGGAGTGTTTTATAAAAAATTGCAAAAATCAAAACATTACCATGGTTTTGCTTTATACATTAGTCATTCATGCGTAGAATATGTGGTTAAATTTTCGTAAGGTGCCGGAGAAATCACCGCCATGGGCAGAAAAAACGGTGTTCTGAAAAAAAACGAGTTTAAAGTTTTTTTCATGGCAAATAATCGTTCTGGCCTCTTTAGAATTTTGAGAGCTGCGACAATTTGCTAAGGGTAAACGCCCGTCATTACGTCTTGTGGCGAAATCAAAGGCGCTTGGACCGTAATTGAAAATGCAAGCTACTACTCTGCACGCTATCTCAACAAATTTTTTTCCCATTAAATATGTTTAGGCGCCATACTCAAAACACAACAAGGGGAAGAAAAGCGGATTAGACATAAGGCCGATCGGGCAAGCGCCCTCAGGTAGTAATAGCAACGTTAAGATCCCGAAATAATATCGTTTGAAATTCTAACACAATAATTTAAAAAAACTTTACTGCGAAAAATGTAAAAAAAAATCAATTTTTTGAAAATTATAAACCAGAATGATCCCTCAATGTAGAATAAAGGAAAAATATTTTTTTAAACTTTTTGTGACTAAAACTTAAGTTTACAACTTAAACACTGAAAAAACGGTATACTTTCTCCAAAAACTTCCAAATATAAATGAAGGATGAGCCAAAACAAGTGTAGACATATGAATGGACCTTAAACTTTGAATTATGACTAACTTAGGCTTAATTCTTTAACAGATTATGTCAGTTTGATCTTTTAAAATTTCAAACATGACATCGGATACATCCGATAAACGTTTAACTATCTTAAAAGCATTTTACTATAATGAGTCGCTGATGTACTACGTGAATTTTTTGATCCACGTAATCGAGTTAATCAAGAATTGTAATTAATTTCGAAGAGAATCTTACTCTATTGGTCTCAAAGAAAGTTTCATATGACGGAAACAATGCAAATACTAAAAAGAATTAAAGCCGTAAATTGTCATGTTCGTGAAAAGCCAAATGTTCCTCTTCGTTTTTGATCACGGTAGTTGAATGTGTCTTATTCAAGTTAATTCGTCTTAAAAAATCTAACTGAAGGCTTCAAAATCTGAAATAAATTTTCGTGTTTATTTCATTATAAGAAGTTATACTAATTATTGCTTTTCCTTGTTTTTAGAAGTTTAAAATTTTCCTTTTTTAGAATATCTAATAAACTGATTTGTGTATGCTTTGAAGTTAACTAATAAAATTGCGATTTAAGATCTACTATCCTAGGAAATACCTATCAGAACTTTTTATTAATTATTATTATTATTTTCAGATTGATACCCAAGCTTACTATTTTAAATTTTTTAGGAAGATAGAGGTTAGGGGTCAGCAATTCCTTTATTAATCGCTGGATATCTCATAAAATATTGTTTTGTTTTATTTCAAATTATCAGAGAATATTTTATGACATGATACTTTAAAAAAACGGAAAAAGAAATTTTTCGAAATTTCTGATTGTCTCTAACCTCTTAATGATGTTTATTTAATTTAATTAATATGTTATCAAAATAAATCTCAGTTGTCTATGATTTTCTTTTTGAAATTCTTCATAAAATATTAAATGCAAATGTAAAGTTAGCAAAATAGGAAAAGGAAACTTCTATTTCTGATTTACTGAGATAAATAATTATTCACTGAAAATTTTCAAAGTTTAGTCCTTAGTAATTTAACAAGATCTTTAAATAAATTAAAAGAAAAACATGGTTGGGATGATTTTCATGTTGGTAATTCAGATATTACTTAAATGACACATAAACAAAAAGTCAAAAAAACAAATTCAAAATTTTAAATTTTAACTCATATTTTATTGTTCAAAATTGATTTAATATTTTTGAATTAAACTTTTTACGTTTTTCAATTATAAGAATTTCCATGATAACATTAAGTACAGAAGATTACTCAGATGCCTCTTTGGTTTAGATATCTTTGATGACTTTTGTTATCAATCCTGCTTGGGACTGTGCTATCATCAATCCAACGACTACGAGAACGATAATTGCATTAACAATTGGCTTCATTGTTGCTAAAATAAAATAAAAGAGAAAGAAAAATTAGAAAAATCTCAAAATTCGTAGCTAAAATAATTTAAGGCTTACCTTGATTGAATTTCCTGAAGAAATGATTGCTTTTAACTTTTCTTCCAGCCTTTTTATACGAATTTTTAATTCATTGCAGAAAATATTTGTCATTGTTTATAAAGATAAGAGGTTGCTACACCGTTTTTATAGTATAATTATAGTAAAATGTTTTAATCAAATTCTAATTTTGGCTTTTTGCTTAGTTATTAAATTTTGGGTTTTTTAATGTCTGGATAAAAATATTAAACAACTCAAAAATTTCAATACTTATAAAAGGAATTGAATTTAAGCTGTATTTCTGGAACAGTATTTTTTACATAAAATTTAAGTTGAATTTTGGAAACGGCGAACAGCCGAACAGAGCTATTTGGTTACTGCGAAAAATTAACCATCCTTTTATTAATAACTAAAAATCAAGAAGTAGCCAGGGAGTAAAGCATTACCTAGGTCATTTTCCAAAATAGTGGTGAACACCATTTTCACCATTTAGAAATCAAAAAGCCAAATATATTTATTTAAAAAAACTTTTCTCTTCCTTCAATAATCTTTTTTCAATGAATTTTGTTCATTTTATATATTTTTGTATTCTTTTAAAATGGAAAAAACGATTTTTAACGAAAAAATCCATCATTTTGTCATCAAGACTTCGTTTAAAGTTTTAATCTCTAAAAAGTTTGCAAAAGGTGAGGAGACTTAAATGTTATTAACTAAGAGAGTTTTGACTTGATTTACTTAAAAAATTTTTACAACATTTTTAAAATGTTAAAACAAATAAATTAATTTTTTTTTTTTAATTTCGACTACCTAACTCTTAATCAGTTATTTGCGCTGCGCACACCAATAGATACTTAGGGATATATTTCCACAAGTCCAGACAAAATCGGGCTGCTTTTTGTTTTTGAACACTTTTCTCAATTTTCTAGTATTAAATTAAACAAAAAGTTTTCAGTATTTAAAAAATTTTAATTATTATTAAATGGTAGAATTTAAATTGAAAATATTCTGTATATCTTAAATTATTCTTTTTAATATTTCGTGGGTCCTCCTTTACTTTTAATTACATCGTGAACCCTCTGAGGCATAGAGGGTACATTATTGTATGTATCACACTTCTAATAAATGTGAGTCCAACTCGCAAATATTTCGTGGTCTTAACTTTCCGATTTCAAATTTTAAAATATGTATGCCATAGATTTTCTATGGGGTATAAGTCTGGGCTGTTTCGTGGCCATGTCATTGTAGGAATGCTATTTTGTAAAGATTCCTTCATCTAGAACAGTGATTCCCAACCGGTGGGTCGCGACCCCCTAGGGGGTCGTGATGGCTTTCTAAGGGGGTCGTGGACATACCCATAACAAAAAGCACTAAGGTAAAAATATTTCAGGAATTTGCATTTCATTTTCAACTGTTAAAAAACGTAGAGCTAATTTATAAGTGAAAGCGAATTTTATTAGAATGTTTGGAACATTTCAGAAAGCACCCGACAGATTTTGTGCATTATTGCATTTGCACCTTTGCACTTCGGTTGAAGAATCAGAAAACTGCATAGCGGGGAATCTTAAAGAAGAAATTGAAAATCACCTTCAATCCCTTGAAGAAGAAATAAAATATTATTTCCCAGAGCTGTCTGAGCAAGAAGCTGAACTAGTTAGGAACCCATTTCAATCTTCATTGGTTGTAGCTGACGTTCCAGATGCATTTCAAGATGAGTTTTTGGATCTTCAGAATGATTCTACAGCTAAGGATTTATTTCAAGAAAAGCCGCTGGCTGAATTTTGGTGTGCCATGCGTCCCTCTTATCCTAATGTGGCGCTTCTTGCTTTCCGGGTACTAGTTCCATTTGCTTCGACATATCTATGTGAAAGTGGATTTTCAACTTTACTTCAAATAAAAACAAACGCAAGAAATAGATTGAATATAGAAAATGACATGAGATTAGCTTTGACCCATACTCAACCAAGAATTTCTAAGCTCGTTGCGCAGATGCAAGCTCAGTCATCGCATTAAATTATATATAAAAATATAAAAAATTAATATCAATATATATTTAAAACATTATATTTTAACTTTTCACTTCCTTTTAATGGCACTTTTCCTGCTTTAATTATTCTATTATACAAGTATCTCTAAATCCAAAATCTTTTTGAAATTTGTGTAGGACTTTTTTCACTTTTTTTAAGAGCCAATTTAATAGGTGAGAAAGTATTACTTAAGTGCATTATAACTTAATATGGATGTATTTTTCATTATACACTTTTTAAAAGCTTTGTTTCTTTAATTCCACCAATAAAAAGAATTAGGGGGTCGTGGACATCCTAAGGAAATCTAAAAGGGGTCGCAACTATAAAAAGGTTGGGAATCACTGATCTAGAAGGTAAACATTTAGTAATATTGTTGAAATTTAATTAGTGCAATCTTTTTATACGCATTTGTTTTGTGAGTAGGGGTTTTTTTTTAGCTAGTCTTCTGCCAAATAAACCTATTTTTAGTAGCCTTCTTCGAATTGGTCGTACAATAACTATGGATCCTCCAGCTTCAATGAATTCCTTTGTTATTACTTCTGCTGCTTTGAACCTATCACTCAAACAAATTCTTTTAATATTCCGATTCCCAGCTGCAGTAGTTTTTCTCTTATTTCCCGAAACTTTGTTCCGTTCAATAGAACCAATATTGTTGTATTTTTTTAAAAACACAGCAATAGCACTTTTATTATATCCCACTTTCTTTTCAATTTCACGGAAAGTTAAATTTTCTTTTTTTAAAGTTAAAATTTGGGTTTTTTTTAATTTCATCCATTTTTCGTTTTCCAATCATTTTTAACTTAATACGTCACAACTTTATTCACTTTACACCATGGATTGTCAAACTCGCGGCCCACAATTAGTATTTCTGTGGCCCGCCAATATGTTTAGCCTGCCCAAGAAAAATTTCGTTAAAGTGGTTCAATGAAGTCATTTTGTTACTAATAGCCAAAAAAAGAATTAAAAACTATGGTTCACAAACATAAGAGGAAGTTTATACATTTTAAGTTTTCTTCTGCGGCCCGCCTTGACGTAAATCTTTTAGTTTTGGCCCATATTAGCCTCTCAGTTTGACACCCATGCTTTACACAGAATGTATTCAACTGATATGAAAATTACACTTCAAGCATCTACTTTTGAAGGTAATCCCTACAAAAAGGACACAACATATGGGTTTAATTACTCTAGCTACCTGTCCACATTTCTGTATCCGCTACTGTACTATATTTTTATTTCTTTATTTTTTTATAATTTTTGTTAATAATTCTTAAACATTTAAGGTTTTTTAACTATAATTTGCTGTTGTTTTTTTATTACTGATTTCTGTTTGTTATTGTTAATTTTTTTATATTTTGGTTCACTATTGTTAATAATAATATCATTGTTTGTAAATCGACGTGAAAGCTCCAAAAAACAATATAATAATCAATTACAATTTTCATTAAAATAATTATCTGTGGACTTTTTTTCATTTTAGAATAAAATTTAAGGGACTGAACGACTTTCATTTTTACTAAGATTAATAAATAAAATTAAAATTTTAAGCTTGTATGTTAAATTTAAGTTATTAAAAGGAATTTTTTCCGTTCCTGTTTTTCTGAAAAGAACATTTTGGTTTAATATCTACCCTGACTTTTTTGTTGATATTTTTTTTTTACAAAAATCTTACAAAGTATTCGACAATATGTAAAATATTTCAAATTTATGTACTTTAATCATATCTCAGAGAAGAAAGTGTTTTTTTCAACAATTATTAACCATTGTGGTTGTTATAATTGTTTGTTAAAGTCCAGCTGAAAATAATTGTGGGTAAAAATTTTAAACATGTTAAGAGTTCCTCAATTAATTTTTCATATCCAACTCAAAGAAAGAATTTTGAAAATCGGGCTTTATAATTAACTGGTTAAAAAAAATTAATTAAATCCTAAATTACAAGAAATGGAACTTTTTCAAGTGAAATATTTCAAGTGCAATTATTTCAATTAATTAAGGATCTTAAGGTTTTTTTTGCTTATGGTATCTAATGAATGACAGATGAAATTTTAACTTCAAACACAAATTTAGAAAGTTTTCTACTTAAGTAACGAATAAGTTATAACTAAGAACCCTAAGGCAACTAAATCCCGGATTGTTTATATTCGTTCTCGTGTTAGAGCTCATTTCGGAACTATCTTGTATATCAGATAAAATTTTCTATAAGGTTGAAATTAGTCTGTGATTGATTTTGTTTTTTGTTCACCTACACAGATCAGTTTTTATTAAATTTTATTATTTGACCCTTGGGATAAAAAAATAGTATTGATAGGCATCCAAAACTCAATTAGATTCCTGATATGATGTTGACATTGACATTAACATTGATTGAATTTAATTTATGATCACCTGATGCTGTCAACTTTAGCCGCTTATTCCATGGCTTCTCTTTGAAGTAAATAGTCAATGAAAGTAAATGTAGGAAGTTTTAAAATATGGCAATGGATAATACCGTTAAAGCTTTATTTGTGCAAGTAATTTTTCCTTTTTTTGGTAAAAAAATATGCAAATTTGTTTTTTTTATTTTATTTTTTTGTAATTTAATATAAAACATTATTAGTGTTGATTTTGTAATGTTTTGTCAGTTGCTGTGAAATATTAGTGCTCAGTTTCACAAAACTTCAACTCAGAATAAATAAGTTCAAATTATTTAATTAAAACATATCTACTGTGCTGATTTAAATGTCTTCTTAGATGAGTCCAAAAATGGTAAAAGAAATATTAAGTTAAAAATAAAAAACTTTAGAACGATTTATTCGATCAATTATATTTGTTTTTTTAACACGCCCGCCAATTGAGTAAAACCATGAAAATTAAAATGAAAACAAAAAATTCTTTAATGTTTTTTAGCTGCTAGACACGCGCTTAATGTCTAGCAGCTCTGTATTTTCAAAATTAGTCAGAAATAGCCTTTGTTTCTTCTTGAACATATTCTTGAGTATCTTAGGCATTAAAAAACTCAATTTTTTTTGCGTTCTAATTTTTAACCTCCTCTTGATTGCGTTAAATATTTTTTAAAAGAAAATATCTTCTAAACTCTATGAGCAATTGAATGGATTGACATGTAAAGAAAAATTATTTATTTAGCAAATCTGAACGTATTTTCTTGACTCCATATTCTAAACAATTAATTAATGTGCAGTTGATGTTTCCTAACTTTCATGGTATTCAATAATTAAGTATGCCGAAGAACAGAAACAATAACTTCATCTTTCGACTGTTGGACTTATTCTATTCCAACCATTTATAATGATGAAACATCCCAATCCATTCTCCTCTTTTGTCCAAAGAGCTCTAATTAAGGTAAAAAATTGATTTTGATTGTTAGTTCTAGTTCTTTTCAGGATATTTTGTAGTTGATAATTACTCCTAAAATCTTTTTAAAGCAAATTAAGTTAAATAATTGTGCAATAATTTCTGGTTAAAATACCTTTTCTGAATGAGCGTGGGAACTACTTTTTAAAAAATATATCAAAAGGAAATATAGAGCCAATAAAACGAAGAAGGAAACACATTTCTTTTTTTCGGTAAGATAAATATTTGTTTAAGGAAAATTTATGAATTGTTACTGTAAAACGAAAATATTTCAAAAACTCAAAAATTAGCCCCATTGCTAACACAGTATTTGTCGATTACGCAAGACATTGTAAACAAGATCATTCGAGCGTCATGATATTCAGCTGTTAGGCTAGGCCTTGTACCAATAGGAGTTGTGAAATAATAAATCACACTTTGGAGCAAATAATAATTTTATGCACAAGTTCTTTCCTACAAGTCAGACTCGTGCTCTTCGCTTATGACACAAATTCATTACCACCTGTCAAACTGGGGTTAATAACATTAAAGAAAAACATGGGATGATTTCCTTGTTGGTAATTCAACTATTAATTGGATCACACTTAACTTAGACAAAAACTTCTTTTTAAGTCATATTTTATTGTTCAAAATTGATTTAATATTTTTGAATTAATCTTTTTACGTTTTTCAATTATAAGAATTTCCATGATTATAACATTAAGTACAGAAGATTACTCAGATGCCTCTTTGGTTTAGATATCTTTGACGACTTTGGATATAAATCCAGCATGGGACTGTGCTATCATCAATCCAACGACTACGAGAACGAAAATTGCATTAACAATTGGCTTCATTGTTGCTAAAATAAGAAAAAGAGAAAGAAAAATTAGAGAAATCTCAAAATTCGTAGCTAAAATAATTTAAGGCTTACCTTGATTGAATTTCCTGAAGAAATGATTGCTTTTAACTTTTCCTCCAGCCTTTTTATACGAATTTTTAATTTATTGCAGAAAATTGTTGTCATTGTTTATAAAGATAAGAGGTTGTTACACCGTTTTTATAGTATAATTATAGTAAAATGTTTTAATCAAATTCTAATTTTTGCTTTTTGCTTAGTAATAAAAGTTTGGGTTTTTTAAACCCTGGATAAAAATACGAAACAATTCAAACAATGAATAATTTTGATTGCTGCTAAAAGTTTTATGCTCCATCAAGAAAATTCTGTTTCTTTTTTTTTCTTTGTGATTTTTCTGAAGCTCCTAAAAGTATATCCGATGTAAAATATTTAAAAACCAAATTGAAAGAAATATTTTCAGTAAAATATTAATGAATTTTCTAATCGGGGAACATACGCAAAAATTTATTATGGTTTTATTACAACAATGATCAGTTTTGTCTGTTGTGAAAAGTATTATCCTCAAATACTTTATTATTAAATATTACAACAAGTAAAATCAGTTTTTGAGGCTTTTTAATGTTATAATCGTATAATCCTTTTTGAAATTCAAAATTTATGATATATATTTATTAATTTTGATATTTGTGAAATATTTTCCATGAAAAATTTTTCAATATTTGTCGAATAATGTTAAATTTTGGAATACTCGAATTATACGTAAGCAAAAAGTCTCATTTTTTTGTTAATACATGAGTATTCTAACATCCGTGTCCGAATGCACTTATTTGTCTAAATATCTGAATCAAAAAACAACACATTTTGCTAACCAATAATTTACTAAATTGTCCTCAAGAAATACAATTCAAGAATATTCGTATATCATTCATCTAACTCAGTATCAAATGAGGTCAGGCAAATGATATCTAATAAAAATACACTAAACTTGAATCTGTAAATTTGTAATAGGATAGGATGACAAATGAGATACAAAAAAATTTCTACCTCACGGAGGAAGTATGAAATTTTCCAAATTTTCGAAACTTCTAACTTTTCATCGTTTTTATCATAAAAATGACCGCTGCAGGCCGCTCTCGTATGATAGTGAGTGCCTTTTATAGTGCATTTAAAGTGACCAGAAAACTATCTTTTGTGCTTGCTTTGAATGTTTATACTGAGCCCTAGAATTCTTAGATTAGTACAATTTTCATCTGTCAAAAATTTCTTATTGTTTCTTGTTGTAAAAAGTTTTTAACTATATATTTGCAGTCAGATTTAATCTAATTTTCACAATTAATTAATATCAAATAATTCATGGAAAATTGCTAAAAATTTCATCTCTTTTCTGCCATGAATTATCTAGTATTTTTTTTCCATAACACTAGAAAAGAAAACTAATTTTATATTACTTTTCTTGAGAACAATACTAGAGCTCTTTAATTAAAAATATGAAATTTTAAGAATACAAGACTAGTACTCTGGTCATTTGTAAATGCACCATTACTGACATATTAGCTAAAGATTCTTTAAGCTCTTCTTTTCTTCCACAATAAATTGAGTCATTTGTTTGGAAAATTCATTGTTTTTAAAAAAGTAATTAATGTTCTTTAAACTTCTCGCCTGTAATTTCAAAGGTTATAAATGTGAGGAATACTAGTATTCAATTCCCCAATACATACTATGATTCTGTAAAGGGTATCCGTATTTGATTGTTGCTGGTTATGCGTTGTTTACTTGCAGGCTTGACATAATATAAAGTTATTTGCGAGTCTAGAATCTTGAGTCTGGAGCTTATGTAAAATTGTTGAATGCTGCTATTAAAATCAAAAACTTTAATTAAGCTGCGAATAATGACAGCCAATTAGAAGTAATATAATATGATATGATATGAATTTAACAACCACACCATCTTTTAGAAGTCATATAGCAGAGAACGATGTGCACTACACGAAGAAAAAGTGAGTGTATATTGCATGGCATATAAATACAAGGAGAAAAGCAGAAAAATTTAAAACATGTTCAATAACAGCTAGAAAAAAATAAGAAAACTGGTTTTGTATGGAAAAGAGGCAAAGCATTGCATTTTTTAAGCCTTTAGGCCTCTTAACTACTTTGATTGAAAGCCTTTTCATGTTGAGAAACACTAGATGAAGCTTCTGTATTAAAAATTTTCTTTGACAGCTAGAATTTAAGCGCAAAAAGCCTCAAAATGTCGGTCAATATTGCAGTAAATAAAAACTCATTAAAATTGTTGCAAAATAATAAAATTGATTTACATTATTTACCAGCAACAATAGATGAAAATCATCCAGCAAGTGTTAATAAATATTTTAATCAATATAGTGAAAAAGAAAATGAATTTATTCGAAATTTATTTCGAGGTTATGTGAATTTAATGTACCAAAAGTTTATAAATGTGTTGTAAGTATTACAAGAAACACGAAAAATGCTGAAAGAATTTTTAAAATATCCTCGAACTCCAAACGGTACAAATTGTGGGTTCTTGGTGAAACATATGTAAATGCTGGATGTATACCGAAAAAACTTATACATCAGGCTGCGTTAATTGGAGAATCGATTCATGTAATTTTGACAAAATATGTAATAAAAATTAAATATTTTAGGAAAAATTTTGTATCTAAGTGATAAGTGGTTTTTTTGTTTATATAAATATATTAAGGCCATTGATGTTCTACGTGAATTTTTTGATCCACGTAATCGATCAAGTAAGTATGCCGATTATTTCAAGAGTTATGAATAATAATTATGAAGCGAATCATACTCTATTGGTCTAAAAGAAAGTTTCATACCAAAAAAAAATTACAGCCGTAAATTCTTATGTGAAAAGCCGTGAAAAGCCAAATGCTCCTTTTCGTTTTTGATCACGGTAGTTGAATGTGTCTTATTCAAGTTAATTCGTCTTAAAAAATCTAACTGAAGGCTTCAAAATCTGAAATAAATTTTCGTCTTTACTTCATTATAAAAAGTTATACTAATTATTGCTTTTCCTTGTTTTTAGAAGTTTAAAATTTTCCTTTTTTAGAATAACTAATAAACTGATTTGTGTATGCGTTGAAGTTAACTAATAAAATTGCGATTTAAGATCTACTATCCTAGGAAATACCTATCAGAACTTTTTATTAATTATTATTATTATTTTCAGATTGATACCCAAGCTTACTATTTTAAATTTTTTAGGAAGATAGAGGTTAGGGGTCAGCACTTCCTTTATTAATCGCTGGATATCTCATAAAATATTGTTTTGTTTTATTTAAAATTATCAGAGAATATTTTATGACATGATACTTTAAAAAAACGGAAAAAGAAATTTTTCGAAATTTCTGATTGTCTCTAACCTCTTAATGATGTTTAATTAATTTAATTAATATGTTATCAAAATAAATCTCAGTTGTCTGAGTTGTTCTATTTTTGAAATTCTTCATAAAATATTAAATGCAAATGTAAAGTTAGCAAAATAAGAAAAGGAAACTTCTATTTCTGATTTACTGAGATAAATAATTATTTAATGAAAATTTTCAAAGTTTAGTCCTTAGTAATTTAACAAGATCTTTAAATAAATTAAAAGAAAAACATGGTTGGGATGATTTTCATGTTGGTAATTCAGATATTACTTAGATGACACTTAAACAAAAAGTCAAAAAAACAAATACAAAGTTTTAAATTTTAGCTCATATTTTATTGTTCAAAATTGATTTAATATTTTTGAATTAATCTTTTACGTTTTTCCATTATAAGAATTTCCATGATTATAACATTAAGTACAGAAGATTACTCAGATGCCTCTTTGGTTTAGATATCTTTGATGACTTTTGTTATCAATCCTGCTTGGGACTGTGCTATCATCAATCCAACGACTACGAGAACGATAATTGCATTAACAATTGGCTTCATTGTTGCTAAAATAAAAAGTAAAAAGAAAAGTTAGAGAAATTTCAAAGTTCGTAGCTTAAAATAATTTAAAGCTTACCTTGATTGAATTTCCTGAAGAAATGATTGCTTTCAACTTTTCTTCCAACCTTTTTATACAAACTTTTAATTCATTGCAGAAAATTGTTGTCATTGTTTATAAAGATAAGAGGTTGTTACACCGTTTTTATAGTATAATTATAGTAAAATGTTTTAATCAAATTCTAATTTTGTCTTTTTGCTTAGTAATAAAAATTTGGGTTTTTTAAACCCTGGATAAAAATACGAAACAATTCAAACAATGAGTAATTTTGACTGCTGTTGAAATTTTATCCCCTATCAAGAAAATTTTGCGTCTTTTTTTTCTTTGTGATTCTTCTGAAGCTCCTAAAAGTGTATCCAATGTAAAATATTTAAAAACTAAAATTAAAAGAAATATTTTCTGTAAAATATTTATGAATTTTCTAATCAGGGAACATATGCAAAAATTTATTATGGTTTTATTGAGTCACATAAAATTTTGTTTTGAACCCTCCTAAGACTAACTTTTGCACATCCAGCTTAGTACTTAGATCTTTCTTAAAATATTGTGTTAAAATTTTGTGTTACACTACTTACACTACTCACAGCTATTTCATGCATTGTTATGATTTTAAACGATCATATTTGTTATTGTACAACAGTTCAAAAATGTTGTATCGAAATTTCAACTCAATCGGGTCAAAAGTTATGGACACTTAAATCTCCCTAACTTTTGTACCTATTTTAGAGATTTAAAACTGTATACGCGTCTTTCTCGAAACGATGTTTTAAAAATCCGTAATCATCGACAATAAAAAAAGCTACTGTACGAACTCTGTTGAAATTTCTTAGCATTTCTTGAATGCCATTTAAAAATTTTTATGCTTAGCCCCCATGTAGAAATCCTGCTTTAAGGATCTTCGTTTTGTTAATAAGTAAGATATAAATATATGTTTGCCATTCACACGCTTATTTCTTGATATTTTTGTACAAAAACTTGACAAAATGGTGCTGAACAGTTATTCAACAATATGCAAAATATTTCAATATATTTAAACATATCTTTTAAAAAATTGGCTAAAAAAGTTTTTCTTTTTCAACTGATACCTCTAAAGGCGAGAATAAGAGGTTCGATTGAAACTTGAAACTCAAATGTATCGATAAGTCACACAATTAAAAATCACTTGAAGTCATTCCTATAACGATCAAAATCTAAAAATCTATCAAATACCAAAAAGATTTTTATTCTTTAAATATTTATTTATATAAATAATTTTTATTAATTTTATTTTCAGGTTTTTGTGAATTAATACCTAGTCATTTGCTAAGACCTTTTGATGAAAGGGAACTAGAATTAGTGATCGGTGGTATAAGTAGTATCGATGTTAATGACTGGCGAACACATTCACGTCTGAAACATTGTTCTCAAGATACTAAACAAGTTGTTTGGTTTTGGCAGGTATGTTTAGATCTTTAAAAATGAAAAATTTTTTTTTCAAAATTTTATTTCAACTAAAAGCAATTCTTGTTTCCGGGCTATTGTTTTAGTTTTTGTTGAAATTATAGTTTATATATTTAAAAATTATTTAATATAGGCTGTTGAATCATATTCATCAGAAATGCGTGCTCGTTTATTACAATTTGTGACTGGATCATCACGTGTACCATTACAAGGATTTCGTGCATTACAGGGTTCAACGGGGGCCGTTGGCCCTCGTTTATTTACAATACATTTAACAGCTGATGTTCCAACACAAAATTTACCAAAAGCTCATACCTGTTTTAATAGAATTGATTTACCACCATATGAAAATTATCAATTATTATATGACAAATTAACACAAGCTGTTGAAGAGACTTGTGGATTTGCCGTAGAATAATTAAATATACGTTATAAAAACAAAAAAAAAAAAAAACTGAATAGAAAAAGAAATTTCATTATAAATTTTTTCAAAAACTTATAATTTAAGATAAAATTATATCAAACTAAAAAGTATTTATTTGCAAAATAATCGGATAATTATTATAATTATGGCTGAAAAGTTTTTAAATCCGGAAAGAAAAGAAGGTGCACAAATATTAATTGAATTTGTTAAAATAAGTTTTTTTATATCTGGTTTTGTGCGTAAAAATTAAAAATTTATTAATTAATAATTTTAAATTACATTTTTTTTTAGTTTTTTACTTAAATTATCATTTGAATTGCAGCTTTTTTGCGTAGCTTCGTTTTATAATTGTGAATTTCTTAACGCATTATGCAGTCTTTTCCTTCCTAGAATATTTGTTGGGGAAATCTCTCTTTAGAAACAAGAATTTCAGTTAGGAAATAATTAAAAGACAGCACCTTACCTCAAGAGATTTGAAGTTAGAAAATACAGCCACGAAAAAAACGTTTCGGTGTGAATGATACTTACATAAATTTTTATTATGATTTGATATTAACTTTAAAAATTTTTAAAAATTTTAGTTATTTTTACAACAATGGCTCAAATCTTTTAATCTAAAATTTTGCTTACAAAAATAACAAAAATAAAAATATTTGATAGCGTGATAACTTATTAAATAAATTTAATTACGAATTACATAACAAAATAATTCAAAGGAATACTAAAAACAAAACAAGAAAACATAAGAATAATAAAAATTTTATAAAAATATATTCGATATTTACAAAACTTTACAAGATAATTTAAAACCAATATTTAAAAAACATAAAATTTAATTAATATCATAAAAAACTATTTGCCATACATATAAAAGCATAATAAGAGTTCTACTAAAAATCCGAATTTTACGATTTCTAACCTTTTATAAAGTTAGCAGAAAATTCTGCTAGTTTTCGGAATAAAATGAAATACAAATTTTTATTATCGCCAATAAACTTTATTAAATAAAGTCATTTGCCATTTCTATTTTTAATGAATTCTTGTCAGCGTGACAGAAAGGGATCTTTCACCAACATGATCTTAACAACATTGTCATTGATCAAAATTGGTCGCCCAGAATATGATTTATTAGATAGGTCAAAATCATCTGAATCGAATTTTTCGAAACATCTCCTGCAGAAACAGTACCTTATCAAATAATTTCAATAAATTTCTACATGCTTCTGTAGTATTTCTTGTTGTTGAAATTGGTATAAAGTGGATTGGCGTAAATAAACTTTTCATTAGCCATGGGTACTGTTTGTAATTAGACTGCAAATAAAACAACACATTAATTAATGCAATGTTTATTCTATTGAAGCCTTTTTACAAATGAATTAATTTATAACTTCACTTATAACGTCAATTCATCATGGCCCACTCAGTCCAACTTGTTTATTACGATCAAACAGGTACACTATCGCTTCACATATAAGACTAATGTGAATCTTTTGAATTATTTATTTAAAATGATATAGGATTACAAAGGTTTACATATTAATTTCACTATAATTAGAAGCACACAGTTCTAGTTGTGAAAATTACAACAAGTAACATTCCGTATGCCAAAGGCGCATAAACTTAGACGGTTTTTACAAGTTACAATGTATATTTCAACAGAATCAACTTTATTTTAGTTAATTTACCAGGGGCCGGATTCTGTCTCAGGGAAAAGTGAAAATGATAATGATAAATAGCCATTTTGACGTATTTTATCACTTGAGCGATTCTAAGTTGTCGTGATAATGAAAACTATTGCCAGAAACTTATCATTTGGTAAAATATTTTATCACTGAAAAAATTATCGTGATAACGAAGTGATAAGTTATTAAAAACCATTAAAAATTTTTAAAATTAGAAAATTAACGCTAAAAATTTGTTACAAATATGAAAATTAATAAAATTATATAAATTTGAGAAAAAATTGCCTTTAATTCTTTATTTAAGTTTTGTTTTGAAATATTTCTTCTTTAAATTACACTAGTTTACAGCATCTTGCATCCACTTTTGGAATTTTTGCAAATTGTAATGCAATTTTTGTAACTTATTTTTTAATCTGCTTTATAGTTTTCTTTTTATTGTAAATGTTAATTAAGACTGACTTTAATTAGCAATTATTTAAAAACTTTAAACGCGTTTTTCTCAAAACAACGTTTTTACATCGCAGGTTGATAAAATCTTCAAAACTACTGAACCGATCTTTATGAAATTTAAGCAATATATTTTCAACACATAAACTTAGGTTGCACACCTCTATGATACGTTTAATTTTTAATTTCTTAAATTTAGTCCAAAATGTTTCCTATAATATACATATAATAATTAGTTAAATTTCATTTAGAATAAATAAAAACTTACCTTTATAATATTGTACCTATAAAATATTACCAAATAACTTACAGCTGGCAATTGTCATATTGACTTCAAAAAGTTATCATTCAGCAATTCAGCACTTGTTTTTATCACTTAGCACGGTTTTTGTAGTAAATAAAACAAATAATTTTCAAGGGAAATCCATTTTTTATTTATTCAAAATATTGGCCATCGGCTTCTACACCTAACTATACCTTGCCAAAAAAAAGTTTTTCTTTTGCGGCAAACCATTCGTTGAGCCATTTTTCAACTTCTTCGAAATTTCTGAAATGCTGCTCTGCAAGCGTGTGCCCAGCAATTACATATAACTCTTGACATTGTATTAACCTTCTTAATGGTTGTAAAATTGAATTTTGAGTTATTCTGCTTTGTAGGTTGTTGAGAACATCGTAGTTCAATTTCACGATTATTAAGAAACTCCAATATATTTGTAAAAGTTGGTATGTTAATAGCTGCTGAATATCTAGCCCATAGCTTTCTTGATTCTATATCTAGTTTTTGATTTAATAAATATACAAGCCAGCAGTGCCAAGTACCTGTATTATAACCAAGAGCTTTAAGAGCGTGTATTGATTCTTTGAATATATTACTCAATTTCCTAATTGATGCGGAACTTGGTTGTTGTTGTAATTGTGGTGATTCAAAAATAATTTTTAAATGTGATTCTACTATCAACTTTTCTTTGTTGTATGTAGATTTAAGTTGTTCCCAGGCTTCTATATAATTGGCATCAGTAATTTTAAAATGTTTTAATTGTGAAGCAGCTTCGCCTGTTAAACATATCTTTAAATATTGTAATTTTTCAGAAGCTGAAAGTGTTTGATTATGATGAATTAACGATACATATAAATCGTGAAACGATGGCTAATTTTCGTATTCACCGTTAAATGAAGGTATATTAATTCTTGGAAATTTGATATTAGGTATAGATAGATTTGTATCAGTCTGATTCCTAGAATTAATTTGACCTTCTGAAAATTGTTGAAGGATCGTAGTGACTGCCGCTTGTTGTTGCGAAATTGAATTTAAAATTGCACTTGTTGAATCACTTTCAGAAACTAATCCTTGTTGGGGTTGTGAATTTTCTATAGCACTTAACTTACCTATAAAATTTGATTTGGTATTAAAATATTTATTTTCCACTTCTATTCTATACTCATCATCTTCTAATTCTATTTCCATATCGATTCGGGTTTGTAATTCTTCATATTCATTAAAGGTGGATTCAAGTTTTTCCAGTCTTATCTTAATTTCATGGCTTGATAACTCTGTGTTAGTTAAAGCACATGTTTCCAATCTTGTAATCATCCCTTTCAGTATTCCTCTCTTTTTATACATACCTTCCATTTTTCGTGATGAATTTCCTTAATATTTTAACTGTAATTTACTTCACATAAGTCACCAGATCCGGCTCGAAGGACCAAAAATGTTTGCAATAAGTATGCAAATATTATTATTATTAAACCTTTCTTCAATATTTTGAATAATTACTTTTTTTAAAAATTCATTGACATGTAAAGTCATGCCTACTTGTTATCTTACTTTTTTACGCCTACTTATCATTGTAGTTTTTACAACAAATACTTTGCTAATTCGTGTAGTCCAACCATTCCATCTCGCCGGTCCAATTTCCGTCATATTCAAATATTCATCTCCTATTGCAACTGACTCCTTCCATTCTTTAATCGCTGATCTCATTGGTCTACTTCGCATTATTTTGTCTCGAGATGAACTTTCAAGGTATGAACTAATTGTTATTTCTGTTTCACGGTTGAACGAAATGTAATCTCCCATGCCTATCATGACCAGTATTTCTGCTATATGTTAATGGCTATAGAGCCAATATGTAAACTAAGTTTGTTTTAAAAATAATTAAAGTTTCATTTTAGCCAATTAGGGCTATTTAATTAAAAAGAGCAACTTACCGGCTAAACTGGGCATAGGTACCTATGTGCTCTGTTAAAATAATGTTAAAATGAAAATAGTTAAATTACCATCTTATTTATACTTAATTTTTAACGTTAATTTCCTGTTTTTTTTAGTCATGAAAAATTTACGGAATCTGCAAGTCCACAATCAAAATGTTTGGATTTGCAATTTCCGCATATTTTTACAGGTTCACTTCAATTGTTCTACTTTCTTTTAATTTCAAAGAGACAAAATTCTTTTTCTATAATTCTTTAGTTCAATTATTTTTATTAATTATAATAATTATAATTATTTAATTTAAATAAGTTAAAATATTTAAAGTTTTTAATTAGTTTTAATATTTACAAAAATAACCTCTTCTCCATTAATTGTAAAAAGTAACTGTTCATTATTCTGAAATTATTTTATTTTAAATAAGTTAAAATAACTCATTTTTGTTAATACTTACAACATTTGGAGCACTTGTGCTGGCCTATGGCAGTTGACCATTCTGAAATTATTTAATTTAACGAAATGGTTTAATTTAAAATAAAATTTATTTACATCATTTTCCATCGGCGTTTGATGAATCTAAAATTACAGAAATGATGTAAATTTAAAAAAAAACCAAATATCCAATTTTTTTTAACTTACTTGACTTAAGGAAGCTTCCCGGTTTTGAAGGGAAAGCTCCTTCTCCTGAAGCGAACCCTCCCGGTTTTGAAGGGAAATAAAAAATAATTTTGGCAATCTTTTTATACTTTAAAACATCAAAATTGAATGAATTAAAATGTATTTATATTACAATAAAAGGTCTTTTATTTATAGAATATGATTTAATTTAAATTTGAGGGGTCAAGCACGTTAATTTTCAATGTTTACTTGACATATTGACATACTACGATTTACAACATTTAAATAAAATTTAATTTAACTCAAACATAAGAAATAATAGTATCCGCCACATTACTCCCCCATCAGATGGGCATATGGTCCAACGAAACTCAATTTTAAATTTGAATACAATAAAGTGCGTTTTGATTGTTATGAAAACCTTACTTTTTTAATGGTTCTATCCTCAGAGGGAAGAAATACGGTGGCGGTAATTCCTTCCCGAAATTGACGGAACTGACCCAGATAAATTGACGGAAATGATAATTCCTCAGCGTGTTAATCGAACTTATGGGTAATTTATTTTCACCTGTAGCTATTCTTAAATAGAAATCGTCATTCTACAAATGACGGCTGTCAGTTTTTTGGTACTTGGTCTAGTGTCTTGACAATATTCTTTTATTGCTCTTTCCTTTTTTTATCTTTTGCAATGATGCCGATTATACTTAGCCCAAATTTATCTGTTAAGCAGATGTTTTCATTCTTAAAGTTGTCGTCCTTTTTTTTGTATCGTTTTTGGTCTATATACATATGTCTCGTCGTTCAAATCTAAGGCGGAGTCGTAATTTGAAAGGTTTTGGCTTCTTCTGATTGGTCGTTGTGTGTGGATTTTCTGGTTGATATTAGCGGAAGGGAAGTGAAAGTTAATTCAACTTAATGTAACACTATTTTAAGTATATGCTGAAAGCATATTGTATTGTTTTAACTAAACAATACACATAACCTGACTTGTGTATTTTTTTTTTCGCTTGATATGTACGGAAATACAATGATCATCGTCAATATTACGTGAATGAATGGAACTCGTGGAGAGACAAGTCTTTCAGAAATTAAATCCAGGGGCGGTAAAGATGCTGGTATCTCTGGATATTTGAAACCATTGTATTTGGACATTGCTGGAATAACTTTATTCTTTATTGCTTGTTAGCACATGTTGCACAGTAAAATATTGTTACTTGTAGTATAATTTTCAATCATTACACGTAAGATTTCATCATGTTCTGCACGTGGTGGTTTTAAATCTTTTTCAAACCACAACCGATCACGAACATATCAAGTATAGCCGAACATATTGTTCAAAAACTTTTTCCAGAATTCTTCATGTGCAAATTTATTACGATGAAATTTTGAGTACGGAAATTTACGGGTTTACATCCACTGTAAAGTCACAATCATTTTATCCAATTGACACATTAGCTTGTACATTTAATAAATCTATTCGGGTATCACCTGAAAAGATAATAATAAATAAGAAATTCGTTTGTTGGAAGATATATAAATAAAAATTCCTACAATGATCATTTTCACTATTTTGAGCGTTATTACGCAGAATAGAAATATTATTTTCGCCACTTGATGAAGCCTTTCGGTGTGCTCGTAACTCACGAACCGTTCTTTTGAAGCTGTTGCGATTTTCTCATTTTTGTTTTCTTCATGTTTTTTTTTTCTGTCGGTATTTACGACACTTTTGGGCATTAGTTTTTGCCATACTCAAAATATTTATATTTTTTTCAATTTTAAATAAAATTTTTATTTTAAAATACTAAAATTTTAATATACACATGCAAAATAATACACAAAACTTTCAATATTAGTTTTATTTAAATTTCAAATAAAAACAATAGTTAGAATTTGGATAAGCCAAACAAATCAAATCAAATAACAATTCTATACTGATAACCCAGACAGCACTCGGAGCATTACTAAACAAATTAAAATAAGCACCATATGGTACATTTGACACTTTCCTCTAGTTTGCTATTTGTGAGTTACGTTCATTGCTTAATAGGGACTATTCACTATAAACTGTTAAATCTTTCTCATAACAGGCGGATGTGCACGCTTTCTAACTACATAGAAAGCCACTTTCCTCTTAAACTCTAAACACCGAAAATTGACATCTATTGCGAAAATTCTTATTGGATTCCTCAGCTTTGTGTATTTAATTCGGAATTTTCGAATTTAATTTTGAGACAGAAAGCATGGTTGACTCACGGGTGGATTGGATTTACCAATACACAAAAAGTAAGTTTTGTTTTGGTATTTATAAATCAGCTGGGCAAAGGCCGATAGTTTTTTTCAGTGTTCAGTGTCATTTTAATTATGAATTATGGTTCAATTTTTATAATCAATTATAAAATTATTTTTTCTTTATAAAATTTTTACACTTTTGACACTAGGTACAACTTTAAATTATTACAAATAACTAATACATGTGAAATCTCAAATTTTTCCTCTACGATTTTGAGTCTTACAATTTCACCTTGTTGAGATTTTACTATCTCAGACAATTTATTAGTATATAGCGTCCACTTTGAAACCCGCCTACTTTTACGTGATGTTTTCGATAACTATTTAGCAAAATTTGGTGCTCTTGTGTGGAATTTTTTATATTCTGTTTTTATTAACCTTTTTTCATGGTTTTTTCTGTTGAGATCAGATTTATGCTTTAGCATTGTTAAGAGTTTACAAAAAAAGAATCCTTCAAGCAAGTGTTGCACGCAGATGTTGAAAAACCAAACCAAACAAGTGTTCAAAATGCTTGTGGAAAAAGTCTGCAAGGTCTGCTACTAATCCGTATTCTGTGTCAGAATTAGAGTCATTACCTGTTTCTTGAAAAATCTCTTTACTCTTTTTATTGATAATAATCGATATCTTTGCTACCAGGTTTTTAAATATTATTTTAGTTTTTTCTACTTTTTCTTTGTCTAGTTTTTCTGGTTTTAATTCTGCTAATCTTTCATTAAAAAGTTTTTTTATTTCTTGTATTCTTGTTGATTTATTAAGTATATTTTCAGGAGTGAACTTTCTAAAAATTTTTGCAGTTCATTAATTAAAACATTTAAATTTTTCATGAGATATTTATTTAAACATTATTTAAATTTTCAATGCTTGTTTGAATACGTTTATTTATTTGATTTATTAAATACTTTCTTATGTAATATATAATAATTATACGTAATACAATAAATAAGAACGTTTTTTAGATGGAAGGTCTCGATTTTTTCATTTAGTTTTGTTGATCCTCCAGCATTTTAGACGAAAAAATTTTTTGCTTTTGCTCACGTTGTAGTTTTTTTTTAGTTGTTCTAGTAGATTGTTTCTGTTTTGACCTTGTGCAATTGGAATTAGACTGTGTAATTCTCCAATTTGCTGTCTTAATTTAACCTTTTTTCCACCACGTTGTCCTCGTTTCTTTTTATTTATTGGTGTTGCTGGTGTTTGTACTCGTTTTTTCTTGCCTCTTTCTATATTGCTCTATAGTGAGCGATTTTGGTCCAGCATTTGGATTCAATCTGATAGCCTCTTCCAAAGGTATTGGGATTTGTAGGCCTATTTTATCTTTTTCTGTTAAAAGGTGGACTGGCTTTTGGCCAGTTATAGTATTTTGGCCAACTACGAATTCTTCTAGCAGTCGTGGATCAAGTGTATCCACAGGATTGTTTTTTCTTACTTCAATGTAATCAGTTTTGTGTATATCAATTTTATATACCTTATATATTTGGGGAGGATTCGATGTAGTGATCCATCAATTTCAGGTGCTACGTTTTCGCTAATTTTCATTTCGTTGATTCGTTTGCAGGATCGCCATGTAATAATTGTGCTTTTTATTATTTAATTTTTATTTAAAATTTATTTTTACTAATACTATTTCCTTTATTAAAAATTTACAAATACAAAAAAGGAGTAAATTTATATTTATTTATTATAACTTATATCTTATGGTAATTTTATTATACAAACATTTAACACTACATCCCTAATGCTATTACATTTTTATCATATACTTATTCCTAAAATCAAAAACGCAAGTTTTACAAAAATATACTAAGTCTTTATAATTAATCATGGATTATTCAAAGTCGAGTTTAATGTAAAATCTTCAAAGTTTCCATTCTTATTTAGAGTCTTTATTGTTAAAATATTCTAAGTTTCCATTCTTAAAAACTAAGCGCAAGCGCTGAAATTTACGAATGGCTTAAGCGCCGAAATGAAGGTATAACTGGGAATTGAAATCTCTATGTAATATCTCCTATATTTATATCGAAGATATCACATAGGAAATCGCATGAGATTTCTTACTTCCCACGATGCATAATCTAAATATCATATTGCACCAGATAAGCAAATATCTGTGCATATGATTTAAAAAAACAAATGTGCAATATATCATTGCACAGTGAAATAAAATTGACAAGCACATGAGTGCAATATCATATTTCACATGCACATATCCTTGCATAGGAATTTTGTTTTAGCTATGCAGTCAAAATATCATGCCTTTAAAATTCCCATGTGCAAGGCATCCAATTTCACAAAAGATAAGAATTTGAACATCTTACTCGCGTGATACTAAGTATCAGAAATATTTCTAACGGAACTCTGAATTTTTATGAAAATTTAGAAAAATGAAATTAAAAAGGTAAGTATCGAAAATTGGTGAGTATTAACAATTAATTACAGGTATATTACACTATTATTCGATACACACAAAACCACAAATAATTTATAATTTGAACTGAGAATATATCTACTGCTACCCATAATATGTCAATTACTAAAGTATTAAAGGGATAAATGGTGGTTAAATGATAGTTAACTCTTAAAAATTAGAAGCTATTATATTCACCAATGAGTTGAGCTTGTATCTTTTCTGTCTGATGTTTCTCCTTTTTTGCTCTATTTGTTTGATACACAAGAACAATTTTTCCCGGCACTATTTATTACAATTTTATACTGAGAATTATTATTATTCAAGAATTTATTCGCGAGATTGAAACTTTTAGTCTACTTCGAATTCATTATCGTTGTTGTAATCCTTGTTGTTGTTGGTGTTGTTTTTTTATGTTTGTTGTTTGTTGTTGTTTTTCTATATGTCAGAGAGGCGCCCTCTCACAACCTCCGTTTGGTGGCCGAAACCCCAAGGGAGATTTACTGAGATTCTTCGACTCCAAGAAAGTGTTGGGCTCCAGGGCCTGTCACTAAGGCCACGAGCTTAAACTGAAAAATTAAAAGGTGAACTTGTTTGAAAGCAATGGGGTCTCCACTCTTTGTTCTCATTCTGGTGGCCGAGGCCCCAGGGAGTTGTGTGAGCATCAATCAATGAAGGCTTTATTTGTCTATTCTCTACATTGCTCTGGATAGCATCATTTATGTTTCCACAATTTAAACCAGCATTATTCACACTAAGATTACTAATTGAAGCATTGATACTATTTTTTGCTTTTGATGAGCTTCCCAATTTGAGCATGGATCTTTGTTTGGCGGCCAAACGTCTCAAATGACGTTTACTAAAACCTCTAATACCCATAACTCTAAAAGATATTTATTTTTAAAGCTTTAATTTCAAAATTTTAAAAGTAAGGTATAAACTTTGCTAATTTAAAAATTGAATTGCTTTGTTTTATTGTAAAACGTCTATAAGTTGTTATTATGTTTTTAAAACTCAATTAAAAAGGCAAACATTTTAAAAACTTCGTTTATAATTAATAAACAAAAGTAATAATTTCAAAATTAATGTATTACATTAACCTCGTCATCACTCTATTATATGGCGTGTATTAAACATTGTATATATGGAAGTATGATAAAAGGGTTAGAATCCAAGTTGAAATATTACAAACTATTCAAAGGAAATATACTTACGATTCTATTGACAAACTCGAATCACAATTTTAAATTTTATAATTTTTACTTTATCAAAAAATTGACTGCACTTCACAAAAACAACACTCGACTGATATCTATAAAATATATACTTACCTCCCAACGTGAACTCCAATCTATTTTTAGATTAGATGAAACACGTGTGGATTTCATATAGTTTGCTGTGTTTTCTATTTTGTTAATGCAAACACGCTATGGATCGTTTTCAGCTGTGTTTCATATATGAAAAACTCACAGATGAGTATTTTTCCTATTGGGAATTTAGTATATTGTGAGAGTGCTCACTCAGTGCATTTATATTCTCTTTTGGCATTAAAGAGTAAATAAAAGTTGATGTTGAATTGATCTGTTGATGGTCATCTGTAAATAATGGCATTGAAAAGAATATAGGTGAATCTTCAGCAATTAATTGGTCCACTGTTCTTTCTCTTTCAAAACTTTTTACTAATTCTGTAGTGTGAAGTTTTGCTAAAAGTTTCTCCTTGTTTTCTTAAAATGAAAAATTAATAAAAACAGCTATTATTAACCAAAACTAATTACCACACACACATTTTAAAAAAAATTTACACTTACCACTTATGTCTTTAATTGTGACGTCATCTCCAAAAAAACGACAAACACTTCCGATTTTCTTATTTTTTGTTGGAACATGTGCTAGCGGTTTAGCAATCCTTTTCTTTGATGATAGGCTCCAAACAGCACAAAATCGTCTCTTACCGCGAGGCATTATTTTTTTTAAATTAAATAAAATGTAATAGCTCTCACTTGTTCACTGTCACGTCATACACTATATATGATTTAACTAGTAAACTATCTGCTTATTTTTAAAACATTTTGAGTAGGTTATTTATTGCACCTTAAGTATAATACGCATTTTTTTAATCTCTATAAGCCGAAACACATGTTGGTAAATACTTTTCTACCCCTTAATATAACTAGAAATGTAGATGTAACACTTTAAAGTAAACGAAAAACCCTTAAACTCTGACGCATTCTGAAGGATCGCATTACCTGTATAAACATATATATTTTCATATATAATGTGCAATTATATTGTGTACATATTTTATGCCAACAACCCACAAGATTTGCGGCACGTAGTCTTAAGTTCTAAGAATTATTCCTTAAACAAGTTTTGCATTTAATTTGTACTTGTTTTTTTTACAAAAGCAAAAAAATTTCTTATGTTAAATAAAAATTTAATGTTATTTTAATACTTACCATTCAATATTCCAATTCGGAAACTTTATTATTAGTTTTAAAAGAACACAACTTTTATAGCACTGTATAATATATTAATAAAAAAACTGTCACTTAAATTAAAATTTCTGTATTATTTATTTATTAATTAAAACTATAAAATCACTTAAATTAATTTAAAAAAATATCACACTATCACGGACACAGCCTCTAAAATAAAATGGACGCGGAACTGTCACTTTTGCATTGAGAAATAACATTTCATACAGCGAGAGAGATATATATTTTACTTTGTCATTTCTGAGTAAAACGTAAATAAAATGGAAAATAAAGTTGATACTTATTTCATACTCATCATTTTGAAACACAAAAGTTCCCATCTTTCAGTACATTTAGTATAAAATCAACATCCACTTAATTCTAAAATGCTGACGTTGATTTGATACTGATCATCCTGAAACACAAAAGTTCACATCTTTCAACACTTTCAGTATCAAATCGGGTTCAATTCAACACAATCAGTATTAAATCAGGATTAATTTAGTATGAACAGTATGAATTCATCATCAAAAATTTAGACTCGGGTAACCTTGCTTTGATAATTAACCATCAATAGTAATGAAACTGCTGCTGCCATTCGTTCATTTTACTCATCGGTCAACATACATAGATAACTAGGACAATATATATTATATATAAAAAAAAATCCAATGCAATTTGTAATAAAAGAAAAGAAAAAAGAGAAAAAAAAATTGGAATAGGTGTTATGAATGGATAATTATTTTCAATATTTCATCCTGTTAACATTTTAATTACGTCATCTACCATTCGTTTATTTTTCAATTCTAAAAATTTATTGTGATCCAATCGTTCATGCCATAATTGATAACTAATTTTTGAAAAATTAATTTTTAGTTATACATTTTTCGTTTTGCTAACTGTTGTTTTTGTTATTGTTCTAACTTGAACTACAAGTTTTCTATAGCTCTGTATCTGTACCACAATTTCTTATTACCCTACAAACATTGCGATTTGCTAATGAGTCCATTAGCAATTCACTTCAAGTGAATCAGGCCTCGCTAGTGAACTCTTTAGCAACTCCCTAGCAAGTTGCCAAGTCTTCTAGAGACGAGATATATGCAACATTATTAGCAATTCACGTTAAGTGAACGATAGGTGGAGCTCTCGTTTCTAGAAGATTTGGTAACTTGCTAGGGAGTTGCTAATGAGTTTATTAGTGAAGCGTATTCACTTGAAGTGAATTGCTAGTATACTCATTAGCCAATCGTATAATCTTTATGGTGGTGAAGCTTATTCACGTGAAGTGAATTAGGGTTAGTGAATAAGCGAATGGTACTGTTTGCTGTAAAATAAAACATATTTTCGTTAACTTACCTATTAATTGGTTATCCAAAGCTAAAATAAATAAAATATTTTATTAAAAATTCATAATTACTTTTAAAAAGTTAATTTAACTTCTCTTTATATAATAGAAAAATTTTATTAAAATCAATTTACAGGATTTTTATGCAAAACTTGAAATTACTTATAAATATTAATTTTTGTATTTTTAATTGTTTTTCCATAATAATTGCTTTCTGAGAATTTAAATCTACTTAAATCTAATTAAACTAAAATTAACTAAAACTAATCTAACTAAAAGGATATAATTTTTATAAACGTTTTATTTTGGGAAACTTTATACAATTTTTTTCTTTTTGATTCGGTTGTTTGCATACTGGAAGTGACGCATGCAAATTTTTTCGAACTGCTCCGTCGTGGTGGACGGAAATTTCTGTTGACACGCCGCTTATTACTTATTATTATTTAATTCGAAACATTTTAGATAGATTTAATACCTTTCAGCATAGCGATGGTTCGCAAAGGGCGGGCTGCTCGCTTTAATTTCATGTCCATCCACGAAAATTCCTTAGCCACTTCATCGCTTATAATAAATTTGAGTCCTTCCCTGATTAACTTATTATAAATATCTCCTCTTATATTGAGGAAATATTTTTTCTGAAAAGTAATGTATGTTAGAGATTAATTTTGATGAATTACTTTTGTCTATAATGTCTGTGGCACATTGATCATACCCGTATGACAGTCAATATATTCTTCTTCTTACCGTAGAACTCTCTGTCATCCGACCTTTTCGATCAACCCCGTTTTGTTCTGGGCGAAGAGCGTTCAGTACAGACTTCGCGTAGTGTTCGCGCTGTATCAACGATATGGTTGGTGTCTTTGCTTTCATAATTTCCTAACATGTATAACATTTTATGCAATATTAATTAATATGTTTTTCTACGTATCAACTCATGACACTTTTCAACATCAGTGGATATATTTTCTTCTTATGTTCTTATCGATATAACACATGGGCTGAAAAGTCCCGAGCCTAACAAAGAAAACACTTTTTTTTTGTTCAAAATTGGCTTTATTCATCAACGTAATCTCCATCAAGAGCAATACAATCGTTCCAGCGCCGCTCTAACATTTCAATACCACTTTTGTAGAACGATTTATCTTTTGCTTCAAAATAAGCTTCAGTTTCAGTGATAACCTCTTCATTCGAGCGAAATTTTTTACCGGCAAGCATTTTTTTGAGGTCTGCGAATAGCCAGTAGTCACTGGGAGCCAAATCTGGTGAATAAGGCGGATGTGGGAGCAATTCGAAGTTCAATTCATGTAGTTTTGCCATTGCTTTGATTGACTTGTGGCAAGGTGCGTTGTCTTGATGAAACAAAATTTTTTTCTTTGCCATATGCGGTCGTTTCTTTGAAATTTCGGCCTTCAAACGATCCAATAACGCTATATAATATTCAGTGTTGATAGTATTTCCTTTCTCAAGATAATCAATAAATATTATACCACGCACATCCCAAAATACTGAGGCCATAATCTTTCCAGCCGATTGTTGTTCTTTCGGGCGCTTTGGACGAGGTTCACCATGTGTTCTCCACTCAGATGACGATCGTTTTGATTCGGGAGTGAAGTGATGGATCCATGTTTCATCCATTGTCACATATCGACGCAGAAATTCTAGTTTGTTACGTTTAAACATGGCCAAACACTGCTCAGAATCATCAACACGTTCTTGTTTTTGGTCAACAGTGAGCAAACGCGGCACCCACTTTGAACAGAGCTTTTTCATAGTCAAATGCTCATACAATATAAAACCAACACGTTCTTTTGATATTTTCATGATGTCAGCTAATTCACGCAATTTCACTTTTCGATCATTCAAAACGATTTTGTGGATTTTTTTGATATTTTCTGGTGTTACCACCTCATTTGGACGTCCACTGCGTTCTGCATCATTGGTGTCCCTACAACCACGTTTGAATTCAGCAAACCAACGTTTTATTGTTGCTTCTGATGGAGCGGAGTCCCCATAACACTTTTCAAGCCATTGCTTCGCTTGAACGGTATTTTTTCCCATCAAGAAGCAGTGTAAAATTAAAACACGAAATTGTTTTTGATCCATTGTTTTAAAAATAGCAAAATTAGCGTCACTCTTAGCACAATAACTCATAAACTAATGAATAAAATATTATGAAATTTTGACAGCTGTCTTTTGAACTAGATGAAAAAGTAAAGAATGCAATAAAACTAGCGCCATCTATGTGTTAGGCTCGGAACTTTTCAGCCCATGTGTTAAAGCTTTATAGTATGCAAACTTGCTATGTCTGCACTTTATTTTTGTAATAGAATTGAAATAATCTCAAAATTAGAGTTTTATTTATAAATATAAAAAAGGAATATACAAAATTGTTAAGAGGGTCTACGTAAACAAAACAGAATAGGAAATGAATGAGAATTGTGTAAGTGGACTGGAATTAATGAGATAAATTTGTTAATTTTTACCTCCGTAAATGCGCAATCACAGCTGATGATGGAGTTAAAACCCGAATTCACGTCAACCACCAAACAAAGTTCTTGATCAAACACAAATTGCTAAAATTGTAAAAGTGGTTTATAAAAAAGCCAAACACGTCTACCACAAATGTAGACAAAAAATCATCAACTGTTTGATTTCTCGTGGTTTGCACAACCATACATGTATTAAACATTGCAAACACGAACTAATGCATTTAATGCACATTCAAGCAAGCTGATCAAACAAATCAACCAACAGCCTTGGTCGATATACATATGGTGACTTTATATAAAAGTCAGACAGACAAACACAAATACAGGCCATCCAATGAGTGACCAGTATGCACCCTGATCAATGATCAAGTATGACAAACAAACAAAATAAGCAAGAATGTGATACACTAACACTAACATCACTACAAAACTAAAAACAACAATTTTTTGTTGATATAACTTTTGTATTTTGTATATTTTGATACTATCTTGCAGCGTCTTAATTTTATGCCGAAAATCACGTAATTCAGACGTACAATCAAAGCTCAATTATTCGATTCTCTACTTTTGCTCCTTTCTTTGTCTCGTTCTGCTTTATAGTATTTATTTCCTATTTAATGAGCATATTTTGATGAAGTAGGAAATATAGCTTTGAATCGTTTTATAACTTCGTTCATTTCAATTTTTGACCTTGGATCCGCATTTTCTTGAAGTTCATCCTTTATCTTATATAGGACCTCCGACTCTTCTTTTGACCATCCATCCGTTTTCTAAAATAGAAAATAAATTTTCAAATTAATATAAGAATAAAAAAAAAATATAACAACAGAACAACAACAGAAACAAAGCAGAATAGGAAATGTAATAGAATTGTGTAAGTGGACTGTAATTAATCAGATAAATTTGTTAATTATTACCTACGTAAATCCGCAATCACAGCTGATGATGGAGTTAAAATTGTTTTTAACACATTGACTGCCAGTCTCTAGAGATGGGGTTGATAGTTATTGTCTTGACATCGAAGTAGATTGTACCCAGAAGCCAACATACACAATTATCATCTGTATAACTCATATCACAAGATTATTTTTTCAATCAAAAATTAAATATTAAATTCGAAACCACGATTATTTACAGATAGTTTCTAATCATAACTACATGCCAATACCAGCAGAAATACCCTGAAAGCAATGCTAAATGAACTAGAGAATGAATAATCAGAAGTGGATTTTCCCGCGCCAGCGCGTGACTGGCTACTAAGACATCACCCCACATCACGCGCTGGCGCGCGATTGGCTTTTAGGCGATAGCGCCACGCCACGCGCAAGCGCGTGATAAGCAGTCAGTGTATTGTTTGATTTTACATTTATAATGAGTACAACTTACCAGCTCGGGCTTAAATCAGACAAAAAAATGCAAGCATTCTTATGGTGCATCTTTTTTTTGTATTAAAAATGTTTCTAAATAATTTCGATCAAATGGTTCTGGTATGAATTTAGTCGCGAACTTCTTTTTTCGATCCCAATCCAACGATGACTCATAAATATAATCAGTTATTTTTTCGCCTCTCGGACCACGCTTTGGAAATTCAACCAATATATATGAGCTTCTTTTACCATTAAAAAACTGAAATTATTTTTATTAATAATTAATTAGATTCATTCAAATAAATCGTCATTGTTTATACTTAATTATAATTTTTTTGTTTATGCTTAATATTGATAATTGAAAAACAAGCAATAATTACCTCCATACAGTTATCCATAACTCAGTAATTATTTCGATGTGAAACAAATTATTTACCTATATATGTATAATATAAATATTTAAAATTGATGCACAAAATTTGACAACCAGCACTCTTGAACTTCACGAAACAAAAAAACAACAAAAACTCACAAAGTATCACAACGTACTGATTTCTTTTCTTGTAGTAACATTGTTACTAGGTATAAATAACATGTATCAACATATGCAAAGAAGATAGATATAATACTTAAGTGAGCATAGCATACAATATAGTTTTCTATAATACGGCTGTGCTAAAAGTTTCTAGCCTAAAACAAAACCAAAATTCATTTTTCTAATGTTTATTTTCTGTTTAAGAACCTATGTTACTTTCATCTCTCTTTCATAAATTTTACCGAATTAAAATGAATAAAAAATTAATTCATTTTATTTCATTTTGATTCATATTTCTTTAGATAAGCTTGGCCGCTTTTTCCATTGCAGAACGCGTTAAATTTGCGTATTAATTCTATCTGTACTTTTGAATTTACTTATTGCTTCTATTGGAAGTTATTTTTGTCCAAAATCATCTCAATGTACTCAGTGGCAACTGTGAAATAAATTAATGGCAACTACAAGGAGTATGAACAGTATATATATGCGAAAATGTATTTTTAATGCTTAAAATGAATTGCATATAATTGAATATACAATTGCAAACAAAAGCAAATAAAAAATTTTAAAATTCTTAGTTGTTATATTCAAGTTATTATTAAGTTCTAATTTGTTATAATTATAGTCACATTTAATTAAGTCTTTTGATTTCTTCTAATTCTTGTATTACATTAAAAATGTGCGCGAGCCATTAGCAAGCACCAGCCGGGCCGTATGTTGTGCAGGCCTGCTCTAGAGCAATAGTAGCTACATGACCATTTATCGAACAAAAAGAAGCTACCGTTTTCTTAGTTACTCCCGAGCATGCTTGAAATTTACTCTATCCATGTTTTTTCTAATCTGATGACAATGTTAAACATCACGCAACTTTTATGTTTACTTTTTTAAATAATAAAAAAAATACATAACTTTATTTTTAATAAAGCCAACATTATTTTACATATAAAAAAAACTAAGTCTCACAATCTTGACAGTTTGTGGATAAAATTTTTTTCTCCCTTTTACTATGATTTATTTAAATTACTTATATATGATTCTTCCAAACATTGACGTTAAGAAAAATATATAGTGAATGAAATAGAAAAAAAAATATTGCCCTACATAAACGCTCTCAATTTATGTACCACGAGCGTGCTTAAAATTCACTCTATGCATGTTTGTTCTAATCTGATCACAATGTTAAATATCACGCAACTTTTATGTTTACTTTTTTAAATAATAAAAAAAATAAATAACTTTATTTTTTAATAAAGCCAACATTATTTTACATATAAAAAAAACTAACACTCACAATCTTGACAGTTTTGTGAATAAAATTTTTTTCTTCCTTTTACTATGATTTATTTAAATTAATTCTATGATTCGGCCAAACATTGACGTTAAGAAAAATATATAGTGAATAAAATAGAAAAAAAAATATTGCCCTGCATAAACGCTCTCAATTTATGTACCCCGAGCATGCTTGAAATTCACTCTATGCATGTTTGTTCTAATCTGATCACAATGTTAAATATCATGCAACTTTTATGTTTGCTTTTTTAAAGAACAAAAAAAAATAAATAACTTTATTTTTTAATAAAGCCAACATTATTTTACATATAAAAAAAACCAACACTCACAATCTTGACAGTTTTGTGGATAAAATTTTTTTCTTCCTTTTACTATGATTTATTTAAATTAATTCTATGATTCTGCCAAACATTGACGTTAAGAAAAATATATAGTGAATAAAATAGAAAAAAAAATATTGCCCTACATAAACGCTCTCAATTTATGTACCACGAGCGTGCTTAAAATTCACTCTATGCATGTTTGTTCTAATCTGATCACAATGTTAAATATCACGCAACTTTTATGTTTACTTTTTTAAATAATAAAAAAAATAAATAACTTTATTTTTTAATAAAGCCAACATTATTTTACATATAAAGAAACTAACACTCACAATCTTGACAGTTTTGTGGATAAAATTTTTTTCTTCCTTTTACTATGATTTATTTAAATTAATTCTATGATTCTGCCAAACATTGACGTTAAGAAAAATATATAGTGAATAAAATAGAAAAAAAAATATTGCCCTGCATAAACGCTCTCAATTTATGTACCCCGAGCATGCTTGAAATTCACTCTATGCATGTTTGTTCTAATCTGATCACAATGTTAAATATCATGCAACTTTTATGTTTGCTTTTTTAAAGAACAAAAAAAATAAATAACTTTATTTTTTAATAAAGCCAACATTATTTTACATATAAAAAAAACTAACACTCACAATCTTGACAGTTTGTGGATAAAATTTTTTTCTCCCTTTTACTATGATTTATTTAAATTAATTCTATGATTCTGCCAAACATTGACGTTAAGAAAAATATATAGTGAATGAAATAGAAAAAAAAAAAATTGCCCTACATAAACGCTCTCAATTTATGTACCCCGAGTATGCTTGAAATTCACTCTATGCATGTTTGTTCTAATCTGATCACAATGTTAAATATCATGCAACTTTTATGTTTGCTTTTTTAAAGAACAAAAAAAAATAAATAACTTTATTTTTTAATAAAGCCAACATTATTTTACATATAAAAAAAACCAACACTCACAATCTTGACAGTTTTGTGGATAAAATTTTTTTCTTCCTTTTACTATGATTTATTTAAATTAATTCTATGATTCTGCCAAACATTGACGTTAACACATTACAGTCCGCGGACAAACAATATCAACCAGCCCCTGGGACCGAGGTAAAATATAAAAAAAATATGTTTGGGACCGGGCATAAAAAAAATTTATTTAAGGGTTTAAAATGGTTTCTAGTGGTTTTTTTTGCAAACCGGAGTTGTAAGCCATATGTTTCCGCTTAAGTGCCAAAACTTAAGTCACCACTTAAGTCGACTTACTGTTTATTTAAACAAAGAAAATAAAAGAAACAATTCTAATATGAACTATTTTGGGAAAGAGCTAGTTTCCATCTCTCAATAATAAAAAAAAAAAATAAATAAATAAATAAGTATAGGAACGATTTTTTTATTTAAACGAACTACAATTAAATAATTCTACATTCAATATTCTTTCTTAGAATGATAATTTTGGAAACAGTCTCCTAAATGTAATGGAACTTTACAAGTTTTGCACATATATGCACAAGTTTTCCTTATTTTATGTGCTGAGCACACACGACAATTTCTCCTAGTTAGCTTTTTGGCGTTTTCGCTATAAATTTTAATCGCCGCATGTTGTTTAAAAGAACCTACAAGTCGCATTTCCGAATCTAAACGTGGTGTTCTACTAAAAGTTGTATTTGTTTCATCACTTGCCATAGACTCTTCAGTATCAGATTTGCTATTTGTTAGCCACGCTTCTGCGAGTTTAAGCAAAAAATCTTTAAATTTTGTTTTGTTTCCTGGATTTAGATTCTGATAAACTATGAAAGAATTTAGAAATGCACAATTAAATAAATACATAACAACTTTCTTTGTCCATTTTTTTGTTTTTTTGAAAATTGGATAATAAGAAAGATACTGATCAGCAAGGTCAACACCACTCATGAAATTATTATATTCTATTATACATTTTGGTTTGAAAATCGGCAAACCCGTTTTTCTATCTTTTTTCCCCGTATCGCAAATCTCGGCTTGATGAATTGTTGAAATCATCCTCACTACCTTATTTTTTTTAGCTTTCCACAGCTGTAAAAGTATTGGTCCACTCCGGCGAAAAATATGTTGATTTTGCAGTAGTTTTATATTTTTAAGCACAGCAGGTAATCCTCGGTTTGCTCTAATTGTCCCACAAATTCTGGTTTTTGAAGTATAAAGATGTTTTGCCAATTCAACGCTATTGTAAAAATTGTCAGCATATATGTTGTACCACTTATTCAAATAAGGAGCCAACACTTCAGTTACGGTATTTCGTAAATTACACCCTACACCCGAATAGAGTTTGAAGTTACAAATATATCCCGTTTTAGATTCACATACCATTCTATTCAAAATCCCATATTTTATTATTTTCATAGGATTATATACTCTGAAATTCAGCCGCCCACGCCATGGAATCATACCCTCATCCAAAGACAAGTTTTGCGTAGGAGTATAAACGTCTTTAAATTTTTTTCTGAAGTACTCTATAATATTTTGGATCTTTATAAGCCTATTCAAATTTTGTGAAATATTTTCATTATCTGAAAAATGAAGAAAAGCTAATATATCCTTGAATCTATTACGGCTCATAGTTTTCCGGAAAATTGGAGTTTCTATAAGATGATTCGTACACCAGTATTCATTTATAGAATTTTTTTTTACTAATCCCATCAAAATTATTAAACCAAACCATTTTTTGAGCTCATTTCTGGTGACGTTATACCACGGTGCAGTATGTGCTAATCTCTTGTATTTATATTGGGTTTTCTCATGATATTTATTTGTTTCTTCACAAATTATATCAAAAAGATCGTTACCAATATATAGTGATGTAATATCTTCTACATTTTCTGGATTTTCTGGAAACACATTTAAACCGGCAACAACTTCAAAATTGCGTATTTTTCTTGGCCTATCAGTCTCTAACCAATCTTGATTCGAATTTGATATATCGTCTTCTGAATCACTTGAATCTGGCAGGCGCATTACACGACCCCTTCGCTGTGAAAATTCAAATAACGAAGATTCATCACTACTGTAGTCTTCACAATCACTAGGAATATCTGAAAAGCTATCTTCAAAATTTTCTTCTATTTCATCCATTTAAATGTTTTTTTCACTAATTTGACTTTATCTAAATAAAAATTATTCTAGTCTCCAAAAATTCAAATAAATAAATACCTACTTAGACAATCGCGAAACATATTGTACAGAAATATTGTAAATATATATTTACTACATATGAAGTAGTAACAACTACAAGTAAAGCGCAAATATGTGAACACGAGCTTTACTAAGTGAGTTTTATATGAAACGCACAAATATGTGCACACGGACTTTACATTAAGTTCTATGAAGCGCACAAATATGTGCACACGGACTTTACTTTAAGTTTTATGAAACGCACAAATATGTGCACACGGACTGTAATGTGTTAAGAAAAATATATAGTGAATAAAATAGAAAAAAAAATATTGCCCTGCATAAACGCTCTCAATTTATGTACCCCGAGCATGCTTGAAATTCACTCTATGCATGTTTGTTCTAATCTGATCACAATGTTAAATATCATGCAACTTTTATGTTTGCTTTTTTAAAGAACAAAAAAAATAAATAACTTTATTTTTTAATAAAGCCAACATTATTTTACATATAAAAAAAACTAACACTCACAATCTTGACAGTTTGTGGATAAAATTTTTTTCTCCCTTTTACTATGATTTATTTAAATTAATTCTATGATTCTGCCAAACATTGACGTTAAGAAAAATATATAGTGAATGAAATAGAAAAAAAAAAAATTGCCCTACATAAACGCTCTCAATTTATGTACCCCGAGTATGCTTGAAATTCACTCTATGCATGTTTGTTCTAATCTGATCACAATGTTAAATATCATGCAACTTTTATGTTTGCTTTTTTAAAGAACAAAAAAAAATAAATAACTTTATTTTTTAATAAAGCCAACATTATTTTACATATAAAAAAAACCAACACTCACAATCTTGACAGTTTTGTGGATAAAATTTTTTTCTTCCTTTTACTATGATTTATTTAAATTAATTCTATGATTCTGCCAAACATTGACGTTAAGAAAAATATATAGTGAATAAAATAGAAAAAAAAATATTGCCCTACATAAACGCTCTCAATTTATGTACCACGAGCGTGCTTAAAATTCACTCTATGCATGTTTGTTCTAATCTGATCACAATGTTAAATATCACGCAACTTTTATGTTTACTTTTTTAAATAATAAAAAAAATAAATAACTTTATTTTTTAATAAAGCCAACATTATTTTACATATAAAGAAACTAACACTCACAATCTTGACAGTTTTGTGAATAAAATTTTTTTCTTCATTTTACTATGATTTATTTAAATTAATTATATATGATTCTGCCAAACATTGACGTTAAGAAAAATATATATAATGAATGAAATTGAAAACAAAATATTGCCCTACATAAACGCTTTCAATTTATGTACCCCGAGCATGCTTGAAATTCACTCTATGCATGTTTGTTCTAATCTGATCACAATGTTAAATATCATGCAACTTTTATGTTTGCTTTTTTAAAGAACAAAAAAAAATAAATAACTTTATTTTTTAATAAAGCCAACATTATTTTACATATAAAAAAAACTAACACTCACAATCTTGACAGTTTTGTGGATAAAATTTTTTTCTTCCTTTTACTATGATTTATTTAAATTAATTCTATGATTCTGCCAAACATTGACGTTAAGAAAAATATATAGTGAATAAAATAGAAAAAAAAATATTGCCCTACATAAACGCTCTCAATTTATGTACCACGAGCGTGCTTAAAATTCACTCTATGCATGTTTGTTCTAATCTGATCACAATGTTAAATATCACGCAACTTTTATGTTTACTTTTTTAAATAATAAAAAAAATAAATAACTTTATTTTTTAATAAAGCCAACATTATTTTACATATAAAGAAACTAACACTCACAATCTTGACAGTTTTGTGAATAAAATTTTTTTCTTCATTTTACTATGATTTATTTAAATTAATTATATATGATTCTGCCAAACATTGACGTTAAGAAAAATATATATAATGAATGAAATTGAAAACAAAATATTGCCCTACATAAACGCTTTCAATTTATGTACCCCGAGCATGCTTGAAATTCACTCTATGCATGTTTGTTCTAATCTGATCACAATGTTAAATATCATGCAACTTTTATGTTTGCTTTTTTAAAGAACAAAAAAAAATAAATAACTTTATTTTTTAATAAAGCCAACATTATTTTACATATAAAGAAACTAACACTCACAATCTTGACAGTTTTGTGAATAAAATTTTTTTCTTCATTTTACTATGATTTATTTAAATTAATTATATATGATTCTGCCAAACATTGACGTTAAGAAAAATATATATAATGAATGAAATTGAAAACAAAATATTGCCCTACATAAACGCTTTCAATTTATGTACCCCGAGCATGCTTGAAATTCACTCTATGCATGTTTGTTCTAATCTGATCACAATGTTAAATATCATGCAACTTTTATGTTTGCTTTTTT
Organism: Acrocera orbiculus; assembly: GCA_947359355.1. Lineage (NCBI taxonomy): Eukaryota > Metazoa > Arthropoda > Insecta > Diptera > Acroceridae > Acrocera > Acrocera orbiculus. Next base: position 10,389,445 of record OX375758.1, read on the forward strand.
AAATAATAAAAAAAATAAATAACTTTATTTTTTAATAAAGCCAACATTATTTTACATATAAAAAAACTAACACTCACAATCTTGACAGTTTTGTGAATAAAATTTTTTTCTTCCTTTTACTATGATTTATTTAAATTAATTATATATGATTCTGCCAAACATTGACGTTAATTTAACATTTCTGCGTACGAGTTTGATAGAAAAAACATGCAAAGAATTATTTTAACCGCTGGAATCTTTCAAATATTTCCCTTTCAGGTCGATAAGGTTAATATTAGACCAGGAGCGTTTTTAAATATGCTGAATTGTTTCCAATAAAATTTTAGAATTTTTTAGGTGTTAAAAACTTTATTGTTTTCTTCTTTTTTTTTTGTATTGCTTACGTTTTCGTCAATAATATTTCCTTTGTCAGTATTTTTACCGCAGTATGACACGAATTTTTTTGAAAAATTTACAAGACATATATTACTGATAGGCTATCTTGTATATCTTTCAAGAATTTTTGCAGTATAACGAGTAACTTTACCTGATTTGTCAATTTTTATTACTTTAAATTTTTGTTTTGGCTTTCGAGGGTTGAGGACTACACTTTCTGATATGACACGGAGCCTTAAGGGTTCTTTTGGTAAATTAAAATCCGCTATCAATATTTTTGTAGGGGAGAGGCCCCCAAGGTGGACACTAATCTTTCAAACAATCGTAGAAACAAAACAACATAACATATCTTGTATAATTATACATTTCCTGAAACCTTAACTCATTAAGATAATTTTTCATCAAATACAATTTTGATATCATCAATATAACCAAAATTATAATTGATTTTAGAAATAGTACAAAATTGCGACTCTCAAAAAAGGTCCCCCAAGGTGGACACCTTTGAGAAATTTATTCCCAAAATAATCCAAAATGTCATGTTTTCATTATTTTATTTATTCTTTAATGTTTTTTATTTGAAATTACATCGAATGCTTAAAAAGAAAAATTTTATTACAAAATAAAGGAATACCAAGCGTTCAGTGAACAAAAAAAAAGGTTTTAATCGGAGTCATCGGAGTTGCACTTAGGACAAGCGTACCAAGAACCGCGCATTTTGACACATGTCAAGTGCACTTCCCTTTTACATACGTCGCACGCAATCGAATTGAATTTTGTAAGAGTTGAAGGCATATTTTTTAAACAAATAATACAAAAATTTCTGCTGGTTTTCTGCATCAACTATTTTCATGATTTTAGCTTCCCCACTAAGTTTTGCGGCAATGAAATCACTTTCAGTGAAAATATGCGGATTAAAGGGAAAATTCCAGCAGCTTGAAATCCAAATTCAAGTTTGTTAAGTTTTTAGGGTCAATAAAACCAAACTGTTTAACTGTAAACTGCGTTTGTTAGAAAGTAAAGGTGCGTTTGTTAAGTTCCATAACAGGATATTGGCATGCTAAAAGCTGTCATACTTGTGCTTGTCGTCACTTCCTAGGTGGATATTTTTAGCACAGAATTTAGAAAATAAAAATACATTGATGACGCATCTACAAAAAGAGCAAGCTGGGCTGAAGCGTCAGGAAAAGCTAAAAGAGTAGCTTCACATAGTTGGTTTTTGACTATTTCAAAAGATTTAATTGACTCAGGATTCCAGCTTATCGTTTTATTGCCATCTTTTTTACTACCCGTTAAATACTTGTTGAGTAATATTTGATGCCGTGCTGCATTCGGCAGAAACCGCCTATAGAAATTTATCATTCCCAGAAAACGTTTTAGGAAGATTGAAATTTTTAATAATCTCCACTTTATCGGGCGATGGTTTGATACCATCGGAACTGATAAAGTGACCAAGGAATTTAACATTTGTTTTTAAGAAAAAACATTTTTTCATATTAATAACTAGCCCAAATTTTTTGCCACAATGGAAAACTTGCTCTAAATGGGAAAATGTTCTGCTTCTGACCTAGATGCACTTAAAATATCATCTAGATAAATAAAGCAGAAAGTCAGATCTTTAAAGATCCAATTTATAAACCTCTGAAAGGACTGAGCGGCATTGCAAAGACCAAATGTCATGCGCGTGAACTCGAAGAGTCCAAATGGCGTACAAATGGCCGTTTTTGGAACATCTTCAGGTTCGATAGGTATGTGATAATATGCCTTTTTAAGATCTAAAGTTGAAAATATTTTACAACCATTCAACTGATGAGCAAAATCTTGTACTAAAGGAATGGGGTATCGATCTGAAACAGTTACGGCATTGAGTCGCCTATAATCGCCGCAAGGCCGCCAACTGCCATCTTTCTTTTTAACTAGATGGAGAGGCGACGACCAAGGACTACAAGAAGGTCTACAAATTCCCTCTTGACACATAAGATCAAATTCTTTTTTGTCAGCAAGTAATTTTTCGGTCGATAACTGCCTTACTTTAGACACGACAGGATTACCGTTGGTAAGAATATGATGAGCTACATCGTGTTTTACAGATTTTGAAATTCCTGTCTTTATTGTAATTTCATGATATTTTTTTAACAAATTACGAATACGAGGGTCTAACGAATCATCCCATACTACAGACAAATTTGTACTTGAACCTTCAGAAACCTTACCATTAGAGTTAAAAGACGTTGAAGAATCAATAAGTGCTTTCTTGGATAGGTCTACTAACAAACCAAAATGACAAAGGAAGTCCGCGCCAATAATCGGTTTAATGATATCTGCAATAATAAAACTCCAAGTAAAGCTTCGGCGGAGTCCCAAATCCAACGTTAAAACTTTGCGCCCGTAAGTAGCAATAGATAAGGAGTTAGCAGCAGAAAGTTTGAGCACTGAAGGAGGCAGTCGTTTAATGGCAGGAGCAGGAGTCACAGAGACGTCCGCACCTGTATCTATCAAATAGGAACGTCCAAAGGATTTATCATAAATAGTTAAACGGCTTGAAAGACTGCCTTTACCAACTGCCGTTGAAGTTGATAGGCGATCTAGTTATTTGATTGGGATTGAGTTGCAAAAGAACAAGGTTGTATACATTTTGCAGCTTTTTCTGCAAAACGATCACGGTACCAGCAAAGAACTACTTTTTCATTTGCCTTACTATGCTTATTGGAACTTTTAGACCTATAATGAGCTCTAGACTTAGGTCTATAATGTCTAAATAAAAGAGCGGAATCGACTTTAGCTTTCAAGTCACTCAATTGGAATGTCAAACTATCCAAACGTTCAGAAAGCGAAGACACTAGACTTATTATATACTTCTGCAATTTTATCAGCACAATTAGATAATTCCGCTAAATTTCCAGGATTGCAAGCCAATATCGCTTGAGTATGTTCCGGAAGACGCTGTTGCCATAATGACCGTAAAATGTCATCCGAAACCTTATTTTCCCCTAAATCTTTCATCTCTCTGAGCAGTTGAGATGGTAGCCTATCACCCAAATCAAGATCACCTAGTAACTTGTTCAACTTAGACATTTCACTTGCCGAAAGACGTTTAATTAATAATTCTTTTAAATGTGTGTATTCTTCATATCTCTCTTACTACGTCACTTACGACCTGGATAATATCCCCATCCAAAACCGAGAGTACATAATCATATTTCGTCTTTTGGCACGTGTTTCTTGCTAAAGTAAATTGAGACTCAATCCGGTTAAACCAAAATTGCGGTGTCTGTCTCCAAAATGGTGGATCTATAATTGAAGTAGCAGAAATGTTAGGAAGGGGATCTGTATCACCGATAGAAGTCATAATTTAAATTGTACAAATTTATAATTATAATGAATTATATTATTAAATAAATAATATTAAATACCAAAACAAAATTCCTTTGTAATTTCAGAAGTACTTCTTTATAATTTGAGAAATATCTTAAAATTTGCTTCCTCGAAACCTCAAAATTTTCTTGCTTGATGTTTTCTTTCTTGAAATTTTCTTTCTTGAAATTTTCTAGCTTGATTTTATATGAAATTCTCTTGCTTGACTTGTCAGGGTCACCAATTGTGGGTATCTATCCACATTTCTAATTTATATAATTTAAATGATAACACACATTTTATTTAATAAAACCAATTGTAGTGTTTCACTTAATTGATTCACCACTTTTATATTTTATATAATTTAAATGATAACACACATTTTATTTAATAACTTCTTATTTATTTAATATCTATAATTTAAAAAACCTTTTATAATAAAAATATTTTGATTAGCTTTTTTTTAAACTATTTAACAAAGAGCGTGGCGGGATAAGCATGGTGAGGTGGCCCCAGAAGGATTAAGGGCTGCAAATTTTTTTATGAGAAGGTCTTATCAATACTAAGTATTTTGCATATTGTTAAAGAATTCTGTTCGCTAGTTTTAGAAAAAAAAAAAAAATTTTTTTATTTAAATGGCTCGATGGATTTTAATAGGATTTGGGTAAGTTGGAGTCACAGTAAAGTGCAATAATACTTTAGAACATTATATACCTTTTTTATAAAAATCAAAATTTTTATGCTGTGTTTTAACCTTTAAAAAATTTTTTTTTTACCATAAAATGCTGGCACACCCACCAAACTCCTTTTCCAAGAGCTCTCAGATATGCCTAGGGACATATATTTTTTTCAGAATTTTAGGATGAGTGGACGGGGGTGAAAAAAATTTTCGAGTCCCAAAAAATCTATTTTTATTCATATTCAAAAAAGTAATGAGCAGCTCCCGCATACAGAACTACCAAGTAAAATATTTGTAGAAGGTTCAAAAACACTTTTGAACTTTTTGTTCTTTATGGTAAAAGGACACTAGGAGCACTTTTTTTTGTTTTTTTTTCAATCGGATGATATCTTTTCATATGCATTTTCAGTCCCTCTTCAGATACGGAACTAGTTTTGCAAAAATCACAGATATGTTTTTCTTTTATTTGAAGGGAAGATATATCGTCCACTTGATAGTTCAAAAGGAGAAAAATGTATTAACAAAGAATCTTGTAACACATTATCAACAACAAAAACATTTAATAAAAAAATTAATAAAATTGCACACAAAAAATAATTTTCAACCTACTTTTAATTTGCCCGAAAAACTAAACAGCAACACACAAACTGATTTAACAATCACTGATTTAATAGTTACTCACTACTCACAACTCAATTCACTTTGACTGAATGATAGATGAAATTGCATGAGATACCTTCAAAATCTTTGTAAACTACCACATACAAATTTTTAACTTATTATCATTCATATAACTTCATTACACAGGGAATAAAATTAAAAGACAAATAGAAAGTGTCTGTTAGATAAGTGATCGTTTTTTTTTTTTTGTCATTGATGTCAATGATGTCATTTGGAAGCAAGAACTAAAATTTACATATCTTGCGCAAAAATAATTTTGAGTCTTCTGACTCCCCAGCGATGAATGATTGTAAAGGTTCTGGCGGAGTGGCAAGAAGTGGCAGTACAACTTTTCCTAATGCACAACAGATACCCGCTGCTTCATTTCGAAATTTCAATGTTTGGCAATATTTGCATACTATGTCCATTGCACCGATTGCTATTTTTGAATGCGCAGAGTAATTGATGTCGGGTGCGTATTCAAACGCAAGACGGAAAAATGATGCATGCGTCAATGCACGGCTGATTTGCTGTCTTTCTTGTCCTTGTGTCCTAATTGAATCTATACGATTACGACGCGATCGTGCACTACGTTGCTCTTCAGATTCTTTGACACGATTTAACGAAGTTCTAATTCGTTGCGTATTATTATGCTCCACATTTTCTTTTGATGATTGCTGGCTTCTTGTAGCGTGGCAGCGTCGTGCATTTTTATTTGCCCGATTATAGAGATTCGATTTTTTTCGCGGCATCGTACTAAAACTGATAATAAAAATGGAAATAAAATCATTAAAAATTTGAACTATTTTTTTTTTTTTAATAAGTAATTAATTTGTGATAATTATTTTTATTACATTAAAGAAATATAAAATAAAATATAAAAATTATAAAATGAATGAATAAACGTGATACTTACATATTTTTAAATTGTTTATTCGAAAATTGCAGTTTTATAACGACTTAAAGTTACAAAAATTACACAAAGCTATACTTTTAATTTATTTAAAGAAGTTTACAAAAACTCTTAAAACTACTGCTCTTGTTCTATCTAGCTTACTGACTGACTTTTTGACTGACTGACTCCCTTTTTATATCCAAAAATTCTATCGCCAATTTCCCTTTCAACATCCATAAGCATCTGCATTACGATGGTGAACCATCCATAATCATCTGATTCTTTTTTAATATCTTATTCAATTCAGATATGTATATCCAACTCATCTAAATTCTCATTCAATATTTTATTTAATTCTGATGAATCTAATTCATCTGAATTCTTATTCATAACTTGTGTGATTTCCTCTTATATATATTCCGATAAAGAGCTCTAGAATGTTCCCGACTGTTCCAAATGATTCTAAATAATTCTGAAGTGTTCTACATCATTCTAAATTTTAGTTAAAAGAAAAAAAATCACTGGCGTAAGAAAACAAAGTGCGAGTGCCACTTGTTGTCCTTAAATTTAATTTTTTGGGCAAACGGACAGAGCAAAAAATTCCATCTTTTGCATTTTAGGAGCACATAATTATTAACTTAATTTGAGTTAAGAGTTGAGTTATTTTATAGAGATTTTTACATTATTCCTGTCCTTTTAACTTCTTTTACTCATCTGAAATACTTTAAGATATTAACAAAAGAACAAAGTACGATTTGTATACTTTTGTTAAGCTTAAGATGCAAAATAACGAAGATTTATTAACAATATAGTTATTTTATAGAGATTTTTACATTATTCCTGTCCTTTTAACTTCTTTTACTCATCTGAAATACTTTAAGGTATTAACAAAAGAACAAAGTACGATTTGTATACTTTTGTTAAGCTTAAGATGCAAAATAACGAAGATTTATTAACAATATAGTTATTTTATAGAGATTTTTACATTATTCCTGTCCTTTTAACTTCTTTTACTCATCTGAAATACTTTAAGGTATTAACAAAAGAACAAAGTACGATTTGTATACTTTTGTTAAGCTTAAGATGCAAAATAACGAAGATTTATAAACAATATAGTTATTTTATACAATGCTACAAATGGTCTGCTAGCTTAACCTACGTAATTCTAACTCCCTGGCGATTTTTTTTCTGTACTATGGAGTGTTGATTTAGATTGTGAAAATTCGAAACAATTCTTATGCAAACTTATTATGTACACGTTTTATTTAATTAAATACACATAACAATTTTTTATTTATTTATTTATTTAAATACTATATAAAGTTCATTACATTAGTTATTTCATATATTATTTCCTTATTGTATATTTTACATAAAATTTTATGCACTATCTCTAGTTGGGTATCCACAATAGACTGACTAGACTGACTCTTATAGCCTCTTTTTTCAGTGCTTTTTAATCAGCTGTTTTCTTTTGCAAATTGAAGTGCATTCAATGAAAATTTCTTGAGTGCATTCAATACTATCATTAAGTTTATTAATAAAAAAAATTAAAATTTAAAATATACATTCTTTTGAGGGAATTACATAACACAATGATAACTTGTTTATTGTTCATCCATTTTGTTGCAATTATTCCAGTATCACTTTCTAATGATTCATATTCTCCTCTATATTTGATATTTTTTATAAATTTTTTCTCGTTTTATTAAGTACACCGCAAGCATTGATTTGTTTCGATTGTAAGTCTACTAATAAATTTACACTGGTAAAATAATTGTTAAAATGAATATTATGTTCTTTTCCTGAATAATATGTTCTTTTCCAATCAAGCCTGAAGTAAGAGTATTCACAACATTTTCTCGTTACTTGATTGCCAATTTTTCCAGTGTATACATTAAATTTGTAACAATAACCCGATTTATCAATAAAGTTTATTACAACTATAAACACTTTTTTTAGTGTTGTATTGTTGGGTATAGCCAATGCTAATTACGAGCTTATATATGTTAGTTAGGAACAAATGGGTGTGTGTCAGATGGTGGCTTTTTAAAAAGCATCCCATATTATAAAGATCTATCACAATATAAATATACCGCCTCCAACTCTATTCCCTGGTAACCATATTTGCCGCTTACGTGTTTTTGGGTGACCAAGCTTTTTAACTTAATGTGTGTTGCAAATTTCGAGTTGAAAGCACTATATCTTATAGCACTATATTTTTTATATAATTAAAAGTTTTCTATGCACTAGAGAAAAAAGTTATAATTTATTTTAAAGATAAAATTAACGTTAATGTAGTTCCTTATGACTTTTAATTCTTTACTTCAAAACTAAAAAGATTTGCAAACACGTGCATTGTATTTTAATCGGGATTTATCATATTATCAACACGACATCCGCTTTTAATTTTAAACTCAGAATGTTCACTATTTTGGTTATTATCAGTTCCATATCATATTTATATGATTAGACTATTTAATTTAAGATAAGCTCGTTTCGTATACAGAGAATAACAAAGTAGAATCCATACAAACAAATCGGGTACAATGCGAACCGCGCTAGAAAAAAATTAATGTGACATCTGTCAAATGATTTTTCAGTTGGCTAAACTGTGTGAATTTTCATGTTCATCAGCTCAAACCAATGAACTTGGTAGTTTCAACAGGGGAAGTGAAATTCAATGAATTTGTCCGGCTGTGTAGAATCCCTTTTAAAAAATATAATCTCAATTAACCATTAAACAATGTTCCAAAATCTTCGTCAGTGCTGCCATAGCAAATTTTTATTATTTATTTGTCATATCCTTGAATTAACCATGCAAAAATTGTCATTTGTGGTAAAGATAGTCATAAAGATACAGGTACTTTATTAACTAAAACTACGTCAATACTCTAAATGCTTTTATATGAAAAAAACAACAGTTTTTTTAACATACATATTTATGTAACATGAAAAAAAGAATATCTTATACATATAGCAGCCTAGTAGCATAATTCAAATTAACTATAAATACAAAAAAACAAGCAATTAAAATGACACCTTCTTTTCTATATAATCAAATTAAATTTGATGCATTATATCAAAAATAAATATTTTGCAACAAAATATTTAATAAACAGAAAAAAACAATATGTAATATAAATAGGTAATATTAGTAAATAAAAACAAAAATGTATTTATATTTTCTAAGAAACCTAAATAAATAAAACTAACCGTATTTTATTATTGAGCATCAAATCTCTAAATATAATAGATAAAATAAAATTATTAAAAAAAATATAATTTAGATAAGCAAAAGTGAAAAATTTAATCTTAAAAAAATATTTAATTAATGCTTAAAGCAATCAAATTTTAAAGAAAAACAATGACTTTGATATTCGCTTATCGGATAGCGAAACTTTTAGTGATTTAATTTGTTTTTAAATATTTTTCTGTCCCTAAAATTGTTGATAATTTTCTTCTTTCTTTTTTTGATATTTTAGTATTGAAAGGTAATTATTTATATTTTAAAATACGTTATTTTTATATGGGTATTAACTTCATGTATCAAATTAATGAAAGTTTACTGCTTAAACCAAGGATTTGGCAGCCATGTATTTGTAAAGAACATTTTTTAAAAAATGTAATAACCTAAATTTGCAAACAATCATCTGCTGTTTAAATTTTTGGATGACTTCTTGCATTTTGGATAGATCAATGGCTCAAATTTCAATTCGAAAGATTTGTTTGAAGTCCTAAGCTGTCACTAGATTATTAGTAAAGACCTTACTTTTCCACATAACCCCACAAAAAGTAGTCGTTAACTGTGTTAAATCACATGATCTAGGAGGTCAATCCACTTTTCCTCTTTGTCCAGGTTTTATTTTAAATATTTTTTATTAACACTTGTAACTTACCCTATTTAACTATATAATTATTTATTTTTCAATGGTATACGCACTAGACATTACTTGACCTTTTTTCGCCTTACGTTTCTAGCTAGCTGTCATCAAAGAACTCTGTCAAACTACCACATGCGTGGTTCATTTTCTTTTTAGGGCTGCCAGGTGTTTCTTAAAGCTCTATTCGCGTGAGCCGCTACATTTTTAAGGATATTATTAAAGTTCTTTTACTTAAATAAAAGATGTCTTTATATTTACAATTTTAACTTTCGCAATAAAATTACGCTATCGAATGATCAAAGGCGTAAACAAAGCCACGGATTGAAAAGCATATGTGTATATAGACTCATATGAACTTATTCCACTTTTTTTTCGTTATTTGATGTACCCAGGAAATTCCACCATTTTTTTTTTGTACAGCGACTTTTATATTACTTTTTTTAACGATAAGTAGTAATAATAGTAATAAATTAGAATTCATTCTTTATCAAATTGATTAAATTAATTAAAAATTCAATATCAGAAATTTTTATAGGATTACAAATTAATTAAAATCTATTGCTTGGTTGATTATTAAACGATAATGCGATGTTTATAAGTAGTAATAAAAAATAACCACGGAAAAATCAATTTTATGCCAATAATTTCATTGATTATCTTATTCTTCTTTTTTTCTTAATTTAAATTTATTTGAAATTCTAATTTATAAATTTTTCTATTAGTAATCCTGGTTTTAATTATCAAATACTAATATATGAACATATAGATTCATTTTTTTATGAGTATCTAAAAAACATTGACCTGAAAAAATAACCACATAACAGGAGGTTTTGCTACCATCTTTACTGAAATTTAGAAGTTAAAAATTTGGTTAAAATTTGTAATTTAGTTACAGCATATAAGCGATTGGCATATTATCTTAACTAAAGACTATTCATTTTAGTTTTTATAAAATATTAAAGGACATTTGATTCAAAACCTTGATATTAGTTTCATTTTCTTAGCGATGCTTGATAAAAACTAATTTTTGGTCCTTAATTGAGAAATATCAAATATCTTCGTTATTCAAAAAAGGTTTATACAAAAACTATAGAGAGTTGAAATAAATAAAGATTCCCTCAAACATTTACAAACAAAGCTTCAATATCAAGTAAGCCGGCATCGGTAAACCGTAAACCAAGTAAACCGGCATCGGTAATCGACCGCTGTGAACAGTATAGTTGAGTGAGTCCCTTTGTAATTGGAATAGTCTCTTCAATCAGCTTTCAAAGGTCTTATGTTTATGTTACAACCATCTATTGCCCCATAGCATTGTGGAAATCCCAGTTTTTGGAAACCTGCCACGTTATCCTCAATTTTTCTTGAATTGGCGGGTAAAACTTATCGAAACAGCCCCCATAAACTTTTCTATTTCTTTATAGAAGGACAAAAGTAGACTACCGCTCAAAAGTATCTTTTCGTTTTAAAAAGTCCTTGCATAGTCTTGACATTTGCTTCGTACCATTATCCTGTTGATATGTAAATCCGGGACCAATTAAATGGGCTCCGCAAAGCACTGCACTATCCTCCAATATCTTTTTGTATCCTTTTTTTAATATTCCTTGTGTTCGCACAAGATCTCTAACGGCGGCGCCACCAAAACAGCCTCACAAACCCTCCGCCGTGTTTAACTTAATTCACAGTACAACCGTCATTCACCCTTTCGTTTGTCTGCCGCCTTACGAAAACTCTTCGTTTGGTTCCAAAAATTTCAAACTTTGATTCGTCCGCCCAAATGACCTTTTCCAAATCTGCTATTGTCCAATTCTTGTGTTTTCTCGCCCAATTAAGTCTCTTCTTTTTATTAATAGGTTTATGAAGTGGTTTTAAGACCGCTATGCATCCCTTGAATTCTACGTCACAAAGTCTTCTCTTAACTGTAGATACACTGACTGGTTTATCACGATCCGCCTTAAACTATGCTGCTATTTCCGGTGCAGTTAGTCGTCTATTCCATTTGTTATAAATAACAATACTCAAATCTTCACTCAAAGTTGTAGCTCTTGGTTTGTCTGAACGGGGTTTGTTGCAAATTGTTCCTTCAGCCGCGAACTTCTTAACGATGTAGTCAACAGTTTGTCTTGGTATCTTCTGTAGTCTTGAAATGTCACGATTACTTTTACCGGATTTATGAAGCCCGATTATTATGCCTGATCTCTTGGGAATATTCCTTAGTTTTACCCATAATGTGTTGACACCCTCGTTTGCTTTATTAATACTGTAATAATTATTGTACTGTAATAATTGAATATTACATAAGAGGTTAATTTCCTTCTTTTGGGAGATATTTGATTTTGAAATTTTACCTTTTCCTTTTCTTTATTCTCTTTATCAACGTTACGTTTATAAAGATCAGCCTCAGGTACTGAAATTAAAATAATAAAAATAGTATTTCACAAAATAATCTAAATTAAAACATATCGTTAGATGTTGAGCTGTCGACATGAACAATTTTTAATTCTAGTTTATTTATGTGGTTTTATAAATTTTCCCCAAACTTCTTCAAATCCTCCATCCAAAGGTTTTCTGGTTTTTTCTCTCGAAGGGCCTTTAATTTATAATCTATTTCATCCATTTCTTATAATAGCAGATTATATTGCTCTTCTCTCAGGAAACCAATTGGCATGTTAATAAGATAATGATCTTTATCATCATTGGTGCTCTCCCAAACTAGAAAGAAACTAAAAGGAATAATAAATAAAAAATGATCAAATAAAAAGCAAAACAAGGGCTTAATTATTAAGTTGCCATAAAAGGTTTGTTTGTTTGTTAGTGGGGGCAAGACTAGGTTCCCTTAGAATCCCCCACTACAAACTTCAAAAGTGGAGTTTTTTACCAAAAACTCACAAAAAATTAAAGCAGTAATTGTGTTCCGTATGCTTGGATAGAAACAATTTATTTGTATTCATTAATAGACACAGTTTTTAATTTTGATAATGTACAATGCTTAAATTTATTTAACAAGTGTAATTTGAAATTTGGTTACAATATTTAGATTTTCAGCAAAATAAAACAATTTAATCGTATTGAATTTAAGGTTAATATATCAAATGATTACTTAGATTTTGTAAGTAAGAACCAACATTAAATTGATCTAAAATTCATAAATTTTGCAATATATTGCCGAATAATTACGGACAAATATGGATAAGTTTAACGATCTGCAAGCGAAGCTCCATCCGCTGAACAGACATTCGGCTATATTTTGAAATACCTTAAAAAATTAAAATTTTTATTATTAAGAAATTATTTAATACTAAAATATTTACCAGAAATTGCTTCTACTTCTTTTTTAAATTAAGGTAATTAATATATTATATATAATAATATAAGTCCATCATTGAAAAATTAAAGAAAGTCAGTTTAAATCACAGTTAAAGACATATTTTAGAAAGAAAAATATTGAATTCAGAAATACAAGAAAATTTTGCAAAAATTTAAATAAGAGACAGCCAAAAGTAACAAAGTAAGAAAGAGACCATAACTTTACAAATCACGCTGTTTACACGTTCTCATGTGTCAGATGACTGAATCCTTTCGCGTCTATTTGTAATTACAAAAGTTACATTTTTGGTCCTTTTCTCCTGTGTGTATCTTTTGGTGCCTCTTAAGTACTTTTCGTTCCGTGAATCCCTTGTTACATACGTTGCATATATATGGAGGACTATCAGCACGTCGTTGTTGTACAACCCGTGTGCTTTTGTGGTCCTCTTCGTCCGTTGCCGACGACGACGACGTAGTGGACCCATGAATGTCTGCTCCTGGCACTATATTCCGTGTCCACTGAAAACCATAAAAATCCACCTCTGCAGATGAATAATTATTTATATTTTGTGTTGAAGTGCTGTATAATATATTGAATTTAAAATAATGGCGGTAGGAGCACTAGCAGTGTGGGAGCAGCATGATCACCAGCAGCTGTACCAGCTGTATTCTGAAACGAAATAAAATATGGATGTATGATTAGTAATTAATGGAAATTATATTAAATTAAAATTATTTTTTACTTACTTTTTCATTTGCTAGCTGCTTCTCTAATTTTGCTAAACGAAGCTCGAGTTCAGCATTCTGTTAAAAATTTATAAATTTTTAATAAAGAAAAATATATTAAATTTAAATTATTTACTCTTTGTTCCAAATCTTTCAGGCGATTTCCCTGTTTCTTTCCGGCGGCGGCATTCTGTTAAAAATTTGAATTTTTAATTTATTTTTTATAAATATTAAATTTAAATTATTTACTTTTTGTACCAATTCTTGATTATTTGTTGTATTAGGCTGAAATGAAATAAAATAATTGATTAAATTAAATTTAAAATTAAAATAGTTGATTATTTTCTACTCCCATTAACATCCACAACATTATTTTGTTCATTCAGCTGAAATTAAATAAAATATAATTTATATTAATTAGAAATTAAAATAAATTATTATTTTTTACTGCTTTCTGCTCTTTATACAATTTATATTGCTTCCCAATTGTAGTCCTATCCAGATCAAATTCTTTACCCAACCGAATCTGGATGACTTTTTCTCTACGGTTTTCGAGTATTTTTAATCATTATAAGCTATGTTTTTTGACATAGAGAAATATGCTCACAATATGTCACATATTAAATTAGTTTTACATCTGACATTCTATAATTGGGATAATTCGTGTTTAGAGCGAAGCAATTTAAAAGTTTTGTTATTTTGTAGCGTTTTTATAATTTCTAGAAATGAAAATATAAATTAAATAAGTACCCCTTATTTATTTAACAGTTCCAGACCTAAAAATTTGATATATAACTATATCCATATTAATTGAAGCCAAAAAGAGGCTTATTAATGATATTAATGAATAAATATTCCAATTAAAGAAATTTATTGAATTATAATAATTATAATTATTTATTACATTTTTCTTTTAGTAAAACTTTTCAATAGTAATTAAAATAATTTTAAGGTTATTTTAAATACCTTATTTTAAATGTATTTTAAACCAAGCAATACCAAGCAATGTTGGAGATTAAACAGATATAAAAAGTGACAGATGATCATTAATACTTGCTTACCCCTTATCAGCCTGATATTGGCCCCTTTCTTGCACTATATGTACTTTGGAAGTGTTTGTGTATATAGCTGATATGGTTTTTGTGAAAATGCGACGGTGCCATGTCAGGCGAATAAGGTGAATGATTAATGGTTCTAATGCGATTTTTTAACAAAAAATCTGTCGTGAGTATCGAACGGTGAGATGGTGCATTATCATGCAATAATCTCCAGCTTCCTTCTTCACGATATTCTGGCCGAATTCGACGAATACGTGATACCAAACGCTTTAAAACACCAACATAAAACACCGCGTTAATCCTTTGACCAGTTGGGACGAATTCCTTATGAATAATACCTTTCGAATCATAAAAACAAATCAACATTAACTTGATTTTTGACTTCTCTTGACGAGTTTTTTCCGGCTTTGGCTCCTCTGGAGGCTGCCACTTTGCACTTTGACGCTTGCTTTCGGGTTCGTATTCAAAGCACCATGTTTCGTCACCAGTTACAATCGAGTACAAAAAGTTTTGGTCCTTTTTGGCCTCTTTAATGATGTCTTTTCAATGTTGAATTCTGAGGTCTTTTTCGTGTTGCTTCAAAGTGTGCGGAACAAATCGAGCGCAAACCTTTCTGTAGCCCAAATTTTCTGTCAAAATACGATAAATCGATGCTGCGGATATTTCTAATTCTGATTCCATAAATTTAAGCGATGATTTCGGCGTTTTTTTGATGAATTCACACACAATTTCCGTGTTTTTTTCGTTTACAATATCTCTTGGACGGCCCGTACGTTTGTCATCTTCCAAGTCCTCCCGTCCCTCTTGAAAACGTCTAAACCACTCGTGAATACGGCTACGCGATGGACAATCATCACCATAAACTTGTTTCATCATTTGATGAGTTTCGGTAAAAGTTTTACCAAGTTTAAAACAAAACTTAATATTGCCTCTTTGCTCGATGCTCATTTTTCGACTGATACTACAAATGTACTGTCACATTTAGCGCGCTAACGCGGCTTCTATACATCCAAATGTCATAAAAGTTTGACACAATATGACTGGTAGATAGACTATCGAACAACAAAAATTTCAAAGAGATGGCGCTATTACGAAGTGAGAAAATTGGAAAGTCCTGGAACTTTTGAATTGCACCTTGTATAACCGCAAAACGGGCAAAATTTCTGATACACTATTTAGCACGCTCGCCTTTATGCCACGTGCCTTGTTTTTGTTGAAGGCCGTGAACTTCTTTTTTTTTTTTTCCTCTGCTACGCACTGTGAGATATATATGTACATATTCTGTTGGCGACAATCGAAAATTCCGTAAACAATCGAAAATTGCGCGTTTTGAAGGCGGCAAATAGTAAAACGAAATTTTATTTTGAACTAAATATTAGCAAGCGAATGGAAAAAAAAACAAAAGAAACAAAAAGATTTTATAGCCAAAAGAAAAGAGAAGTCAAGACAGTTACACAACCAAAGAAACCACCAACAACGAGCCTTTAATCGTGCTATGAAAAAATTAGATCGGACTGTTGGTGTTGATAGTGATCTTCTCTCCGCCCATGATTTTCAGCCAGAAAAATTTTCCTGGGTCTAGGGTAAAAGATTTTAATTTACGCCTGATAACCGAAGGGTTAATGCCTATAGCCACAATTGGTAGGCATTTCTTTACATTAGGGTTGTTAGACTTAGGTACTTCAGTAGAATATCGGCAGGAGTTATGATTAGAGGGCAGATCCCTGCAGGATCCGTTTGCTCCATGAACGTTCTGATCAAAGTTAACCTCATTGAGTTCTCTGAATGAATTTTTCCTGTTGTTGGCGTAGTTGTGATCAGCCGGGAGTCTGTCAGGGTACCTAGCTAAGGTAGTGGGGCTATTCAAAAGTTTGACCGAGGCCAATTTGGCTAATGTTTCAAAGGAGCTTTTGAGTGAGGTGGGGTTCGGATAATTTCTCTTGGGTCTATTGTTAATGGGGGGATTCACTCTATAGTGAAGGTTTAATCTAAAATCATTGTTTGGCGATTTTGAGGACTTATCGTTGATGATATAAGAGAAGTTTCTCGGTTTGAGGGCATTATTCGTGCAATGCTGCCTTTCCGAAGAATCGGAATCGGGGTCGGAAATACCAAAGACTTCTTTAACCTTTTGCATCTGTTTCGCCGAAAGGGTGTGTCCAAGCTAGGATTGTATCTGTTTTTTTTTTATTATTTTCATTTATTTATTGCTTATTTCTTTTTCCACAAACCATTGTACAAGCCGATTCCGCACATGATTATTATTTCTTATTCTTCTGATAAGTGACACATTAAAATTGTTTTCCGAATGCATTTTTTTCACGTATAAATATATTACAATCATAATATATGTATATTATATATCTATATCTGTTTTGTTTCCAAGGCTAAAAATAATCATTATGTTTTAGCATTAAAAATGCTTTAGATTGACTGAATATAATTAACAAACATTAAAGTAAATTACCTTCGTTTCGTTGTCGGAAAATTTTTTAGTTGAAAATCTATTCGAAATTTAGCCAGCAAACTGATCATTATACTTTGTTCAAACTCAAGCGCAGCTATATTTTTTCATGTTAAAAGAAAAAAGAAAAAACTAAAAGATCAATAATAATATTTCCACTAAACGAAAACATTGGGCTTTGTTTATGTGCAAAATAGTAACCACAAAAACTGGAACAGAAAATAGCAGTAATAAAAAATATGCTAAACCTTAGCAACAAATTCGAAAAAAGACAAAAAAAAGAAGAAAATTAACAACATAAATAATTGTATTTTTTTAAACTAAAATTCAATAAAATATTTAAAAGATAAATCATTGAAAAATGCTAAACGACACTAAATAAATCGGAAAAAAGTATTAAAAAAATATTTAAAATCTTGATAAGACATTCTTTCATGTATTTATGCAAAAACTAATTTGTAAAGTAAATATTAATTTTTGTTTTTTTTTAATTTAATTTTAAGAAAATTCTTAGTAATTCATATTAATATCAACAAAAGAGACAAATTAGCGAAATGTAAACACTTGACAATATTAAAAATGTTCAAAATTAAAAAACAAAACAAACAAATGATTTCCATGATAATATTATATGAAAATTTGAAAAAATATATAAAAAGTAACAAAAAAGATTGCTTTCAGAGATATCTTTGAAAAAAAATAAATTAATTTATATAGATAGTTAATAAATTTAAGAAATTACATATCAACTGATCGATAAATATCAAGAGTTTTTATTTTTAACATTAAAAATTTCATATAATTTTTTTTTTTTATTTGTTTTTTAATAGATATATATTTGCAATTTTAGCTTTGTAATATTGTGATTTAAAATTTTGTAAATTAATTTAAGATAACGGGGCTGTATATACCACAAGCTATCAAAAAATTAACAAAAAAAAAGTATGTAAAAAAAATGGAATTATAGCTTTATAAATAAAAAATTTGGAATTTATAAAAGAAATCAATATTAATGTGTTTATTTCTAAAAATTAAATACAGGAGTGGCCATCTTGTTTTGTTTAAATTTCATTTTAAAAACATTTTATACTAAAGAAGTTTGGTATAAATATTACTGAAAAGGAAACTTTCATTTCTATCAAAATAAATGTGTTTGTGTTTTATTTTAGCTTTAAATTCTCCAATAAAGAATAATAATAGATTTTTCGTATATACTTTGCGTCGTTTTTCAAGTAATGTCTAGATAAGCGTTTTTGACAGCGCTTTTATAAGAGTTTTTGAGACAAGTTTACACTCACAGAAGTATATTGAAAGGTACTAATTATATTTTTCGAAAAGACTTGTAATGTAATTATTGCAGTCTATAAAACACTCCACATGAGATAAATTATACAGAATAAAATATAAAAAGTTTTTTAATTACAAAAACAATGCTATGAAAAATTTTTACTTTGCTTCTTCCTAAATCAATGGTTTGCAAATTTATAAGAAAAAACACTCATGTTTTTGTTTATTCTTATGTGAAGTTGTGTGCTTTATAAAAATTATATTAATTACCCTAATTTTTTGGGAGAATTGTAAAAAACAAACTTCTCTTTGTCTCTCTTCCTCTTAACATTTTTATAAATTTTATTTTTATTTAATAGCAATTTTAAGTTTTTTTCTAACAAGAACCTAAAATTTTCGGTATTAAATTTGATAAAAAAAAATTATATTGTTTCTTTGGCTTTAGTTTTTTTTAATAAATACACAAAATTTACAAATCAATCATTATTTAGCGGAATTACAGATGATCAAAGTCCAAAAAATTCGATTTTTTTAAAAAATGACACGTTTTCATTTGTTTTTTTTTTCAGTTGAATAAATTTTATTATAAGGTTATTAGGACATTAAATAAAAGATAAATTTTCCACAAAAATTTTAAGCTCAAAATTATAAAAATCAGATGAAAAATAAAAAGGTTTTAAATCATTGAGTGGAAGTGTAAATTTTTCAGGTCTGCTACGAAACCTCGCAAAATATTACACACTACCACAATTAAATCAATTGATCCTAATTAACTGTTAGAAATTATAAATAAAACTTTTAAATAGTATGCAAAATGTATAATTTGTGCGCAAGTAAAAATGTAAAACTATGATTTAACCTTTGAAAATTTGAATCATTTGAAACCATGTGCTAAACATTCAGGAAGGTAAGGAAAGTATAAAACAGAATTGATTTTTCAATAATAGCCACTTTAGGCAAATCAAGTAATTATTTTTTAAGAAATCGACTAATAAAGAAAAAAAGACATAAAAATCATGTTTTTTTAGAATATCTCAAAAACGCTTATCTTAAAGAAAAAACGGTTGTCATTTTTGAATTCAGCGAGCCAAAGTTATCCTATAAAATACCTTTCTCTTTAGGATAGTTTTTCTTGTAGACCATTGTTACCAAATTAAATTATATTTAACTCGAACGAAATAGGGAAGTAAATGTATGTCTTTTAAAGCATTTGTATAACGGAGCACACTTTTTTCCAACTTAAAAGATGATAAAAGTTCATATCGAATTTAATACTAGCTACATCAAAAAGGAAAAGAAAGCAAAAGAAAACTTGGCCAGAATTCTATGTTACTGGCAATATTGTTAATAGAAACTGAACCCGAATAAATCAGAGACTAAGATTGCACTACAAAATATGAAGTAAAAACTTTACTGTTTGTAGATAAATTATAATTACTTTAAAAAAACATTTATTTTAAAATTAAGTTAATAAAAGCTTAAAGAACTAATTCCAAGGATTAAGATTATGCGTTATTACAAAAGAATAAAAAAATCAATAACCTAATTAGAACAAAAAATCATTTTATATTATAGTACTTAAAACTAATAGGTAATTATAAAAAAAGACCAAAAAAACTATTTTTTGTTAAAGCTACGAATCGGACGGGCATCAGAAGAGCTACCAACGCCTAACTTAACTTTAGCTTTTGAACTGTTGTTAGTGTTTTTTTAATTACCTTTCTTAATTTCTACTTTTAACAAAATTTATTAAAAAAATTTTCAATTAACAATTTAACTTTAATAATGAACCTGCATAATTTTAATGATATTTATTTATGTTAGTGCAACTATTTTGATTTATCTTTTTGCTTTCTGCATCACTTGAAAAACTAAAATTTTTTCATGGTTTGTTAAGTAAAAGAACAATTAATTAGTCAGCATCAAAATTTCGGAAGAAAAGAAAAAAAACAATACAACCAGAAAAATTTCAAATCCAAATACAAATTAAATAAACATTTAAATTTTTTTATTACGATTTCTGTTTTTAACATTTGCCACATCATAAAAATTACTTCCAATTTTTTTACGTTTTTGTTTACGTTCTATTGCTCTCCTTTCTTTTGATGTATTTGTTTTTATACTTTTACCATTTTTAGTATTATCATCATTATCAATAATATCAAATTTACCACTTGAAGATTTAGTTTTTTTAATATTTGAACTTTTATGTATAACTTTTTCTAATTTTTCATTATATTCATCTTCAGAATAGAAATCACTTATATTATCTGATGATTCACTATCTTCAATTGTATTTTGTATATTTTTAAGTTTTAATTTTTCTTGTTTTCTAGCCTCTAAAATTTCTATATCAATTTTATCTAGCTCTTTAATTTCATCAGATTCAAATTCAATTCCAACTTTTATTTTTCGATAATCTTGTAATTGAATAAATTCTTTAGCTTTTTTAACATTATCAATTGTATCTGATGTTGTTGTAATTTCTTTATCATTATTTAATTTTTCTTTATTGGTTAATGGTATCTCAAAACCTTTTGGTGCTACATAAAATGGTAATTTTCCACGTTGCCAATCATTTAATACCATTCTAGATACAACAGCAATATGTGGTTCACCACCTTTTAATAATTTTCCAGTTTTATATGATAATTTTTCTAGAAAATCAATTGATGATTCCCATGAATTTATATTATATGTTTTTTGTATATATTCTTTTCGTACACGTTTTAATACTTCTTCTACATAATCTTCAGGATTTTGTACAAATTCAACTCTTACAACACCTTTTAAAACTTTTTCAGTATCAGTTTCAGCTGAAGGATAAACTACACCTGGACAATCAATTAAAAATATTCGCCTCATTAATGTTATATACTGCCATACTTTTGTTTCACCCGCTATTGGGGCTACTTTACAAACTTTTTTACTTCTTAATGTATTAATAACTGATGATTTACCAACATTTGGATAACCAATAAAACCAACACTAATTTGTTTTTTATCCATATGTAATTTACCAATTTGTCGTAATAAATTGATAAGAGAACCTTTACCAAATGGATGTGTAAGTGATGCATGAAATGCAATTGTTGGATATTCTGAACTTAAAATAGCAACCCATCTTTGTGTTATCCAAATTGGTACCAAATCAACTTTATTTAATATAAAAAATAAATGTTTATGAGGTTTTTCTTTTTTTAAAAATTCTTCAATATATTTAGATCTAGTACCCATTGGATCTCTAGCATCTAATACTTGAAGTAATACATCAGATGAATCAATAACTTTATGTAATTCATTCCAAATACGTTTACTTTGACCAGCAGCAAATATCCAATCGCGGACAACATCACGAACTCCAGTATCTTCTTTAACTAAATCCAAATCTTTTGTTTCATCATATTTTTCAGCTAATTCATCGGCAATTTTACTCATATCATTTAAATCCCTAACTTTTAAATTAACACGTTTTCTTTGTTTCTTTGGACCAAATACACTTTCAAATTTTTCTGTATCTAATAAATGTACACGTTGATATTTGGCAGTCTCATTTAATAATGTTATTGGTAATTGTGATGGTTTCATAATAACTTGATATGGATCCTTGATTGCCTTACCAATCTCATCTTGAAATTTTTGTAAAGAATTTTGTGATATAACACGTGAATTACTAAACCATTTTGGTGTCGGTTCAACACGAGCCATTGTTCCTGATTTTAGTTTACCCTGTTTTAGTTAGTAACGAAAAAAAAAAAAAAAATATGGTTTAGAATTTTTTTTTGCTTGGTAAAAGGAATTAAAAATTTATACCTGAAATGGAGCTGGACATATAATTTTACCACGACTATCACGTTTTGCTTTGAAATTTCTATACATTTGTAGTCTTTTAATTGTTGATTGAGAACGAGGTTTTGCGACTCCTTTAAGTCCATCTTTTGGCCTTTCAGGATTCATTGAATGATTTGAACGATTAAAACCTTGTTTACGGGGTGGCCCCGAACTACTTCGAACTTTCGGCATTTTAGAATTGATATTAATTCAATTTAATTTATTATTAATTATATTTTGTGCATAAAAAGCACACAATTTTATTTGAGGTTATGATGACGTCTTATAAATGTCATGTGGAATTAATGGATATATTTTTTATTTTTTTCACCAATAGATGGCAATAATCTTAGTTAAAAGTTTTCTTAAATTATTCGTAATATAATTATTTCGTTAAGCTGTTAAACTTAGTGTTCACGTTAATATTCTTAAACTTTTAACCATTTTAACGAGCATTTTCTTAAACTCATACTAGATGTACAATACATCCATTCCACGTTCGCATACTTATATTAGATACTCCGAAGAAATAATTTCCATGTTCTTTTATTGGTATAAAATATATACCGGTGTATTTGCCTTAGTTTGCTATAATTTAAAAAGTTCGTACACATTTGTCCAGGTTCGCCTTGTTACCGAACTTTTTACAAACTTTTCAATACAAACGTCTAAAATGACAAATGCAAGTGTCAACAAAGTGTTATTTATTAGTGTAGTTTCTTTTGTAATTTAATTAATGAAATCCAATTGAATGTAAGAGAATGATAATACCATTTCTTTATATTAGGTAGCTGTTAAAAATTAAAAGTTAATTAAAGACATTAAAAATCAAATCAACTCATAAAAATAATGGCAAATACAAGTGCCACAATAGAAATAGATTGGAACAGTGAAAAAACTTTCCAATTTATTGAATTTATTTATTGAAACGAACTTTAGAGCAAACTTAGAATTGAAAAGTTCGTGTTGATTCGGCGAATGTGTAGAGGAGGCATAAAACGACATTTCATTCCCGAATGTCTAAAATGACATTTTATTCCAGAATGATACGGTGAAATATATATAATTATATACATTGCGTATTAAATGCATCAGTGCCATTATTTGAGTGGTGTTTGAATAAATTTCTAAATATTTATTAACAATTACCTTCCAAATAATTTTAAAAGCACTTTAATTAATACTTTAAATCACTTTAAATCTCCTCAAACTAAATTTGTAGTTAAGGTTATGATTTTCATTCCATTTTTAATAATTTTAATTTAGGAGGATTAAAAACTATAACATTCTAGACATCTAGAAAGAGTTTAAGAACACGGAAAGTTTTTTCGGAGGTGTTTCCGAAATTTCGGATTTTCCAAAATGAGTTTAAGAACATATGCTATATAAGTTAGATAAAATGTGTTCTTTCACAGCATGGATCGTATGGAATATCAAGAAATTCAATGATCAGCTGATTATTTCTTCCCATTCTGGCAGAATGAGTTTACGGAAAAGCTTAATGTTTTTTTTTTGGATGGCAGCTTATTCTTATAATAGGGAATATGCGTGTAGCTTAAATTTTCTTTTTATATTTTTTTTTGGAATCTATATCTAGCTGAGATTCTATCCGTACCTTTGTTTTTTTATTTAACTCTTTATTTATTAAGTGGAAAATAAAATAAAATGTGCAAATAGCATGTTACAAATTCGATATCACAAAACGCCCCACCATTGCTTGTGACATCATATGACATGTCGTAGAGCATTCATTTGTTTTATTTCATTGCATGGGACGTCATTTTGACTTGAGTGAGGATGGCAGTGTTTAAAGAACAAGAATTCTTTTTAAATATTTTTTAAAAATTGCTTGGAAAGATTTTTAACACTTTTTATATTTTTTTACTATATTATGACGATGTAAAGAATGTTCAAAAACAAAAAAAAAATACATGCATATACCTTATTGCATTAATTGGTATATGCACATTTTATTAATCATCATCCGCTCTGGTAAGCTTTATCATTTAAATTAAACCTATCCAAAATTCTTGATATTGAATAAAAAAGTTACACATTTAATATAGAATTTTATTACCTTTATTTATTTATTGTAGAACAATTTTGAAATTTATGGAATTTTTTAAAAATTAAAAATTAATTTTACAAAATTTTAAACTTTCCGTAAAAGTTAATCAATAATATGTTCGTGGTTTCTAGTACATAGGGCACTACTAAAGTTTTCAGACATAGATGTCTCTAGTTTATTAATTATACCGGCATTACTGGACTTTATAATAAGTGTAATAGTGTTAGTGTTAGAATGGAACAGTCCTATAGGTAAATCATGTATTAAAAAGATATAAGCATATTATATTTTTTTAACAGTTTATTATACTAAAGTATGAATGTATATCACTTTTTGGACAGCTGGTATGCGGTATATACACAACAGGCTTAATTTTATAAAACGTCAGATACAATGAGGTATTGAGTTGTCTCGATTGCGGGTGTTGTTTAGAAAAACGTATGAAGAAATTTGTATGTGTTTTTTTTTTTTTTTTGTTTAAATTAAAATAATAGTGCTAAAAAGTATAAAATATTATCGAATAGTATGATAAATTTTTAATCAAGAATGGTAGATATACTATAAGAATGGTGTTGGTTTTTCTTTTAGACAGAATGTGCTTTGTCATGGAAATCATAATAAAATGGCAAATAACTTCCTTCTAAGAATTTATTTTTATATGTTTATAGTGTGTATTACATTTAATTAAATTTTTAACGGTATTATTGAAAAAATAAAAAGTATCGTATATATGTATATTAATCAAAATTAATTTTACACAAATATATTAATAATAATATAAAAAGTAAAAATAAATTCAATATATATAATTTGTGTCTCGACGTCTAGTAATTAAGTGCTGCCAGTAGTACATATTTATTTGTATTTGGAATGCACTTTGATGATGCATCCATCTAATATTTATATATGAGTGATTCATTGACAAACTATAAATGACAAGGACAGCTGAAATACAATTGCAAGTAACTTTTTTTTTTGATTTTTTTTTGTTTTTTGAAATTTCTAATATGAAAAACTAGAACCAAATAAATAGTATTTTCCTCTTTCTTTTATTCGTGTTGCTGTTTATTATAAAGAAATACATATTTCAATTCTTTGTCCTTTCGGAAATTTATTCAGTTGCCGGATATCAGTGATTTAAAATAGTTGTTTTATTTTGATTGATTTTTTTCAATTGTGTGTTAGTCACTTTTAAATAAATAAATAAATTTCTTAGACTAAAACCAAAAAAGTAAAACGGCATGAATTTCAAAGTTTATTAATTTCATAAAGTTTTTAATGTTTAGCTTAAAATCTCTTCAATGCCGCCGTATAGCACAAGGCTGATTAAAATCTATTAATAAAAAAGAATTGTGCAGTGTGTGCACACCCTTAACTATTGTTTGTGCCTGGAATCAGAATTAAATTAAAATAAATAAAAATAAGTAAATTTATAAAAAGTAATTACAGTGCGATTGTATGTGCGTTTCTATTTAACCGCGATCGTAATATAGTGCTGCCACATTTGTGATTTTGTTATCTTCTTTTTTTTTCTTATATAAATATATAAAAGTGCTTCTTTTTTTTAAAAAATAAATATATATCATAAGTTGATTACCGTTTTGTCTGTTTTAAAAAACAGTTTTTTTTCTTTTGCTCTCTGTGTAAAAAGAGAATTGAAATTCAATTTGAGTGCTATAAAATCTTTGTTTATTGTTTTTATTTTATTTTTTTTTAAATCATAAGTTGAAAAGTTCTATAAATTCTTTTATTTTATTTAATTTTTTTTTGTTGAAAAATTTTACACGGTGCATAATTAGTTTTAGTTTAATCTGCTAGCAATTTTATTTGTTTTTATTTGTCTTCAAATAAAAATTAAAAGTGATTTTAAATATATATCTAGTAAAAAGTAGAGAAAAAAAAAAATAAAATTAATTATGCGTGAATTCAAAGTAGTCGTCTTGGGTTCGGGTGGTGTCGGAAAATCAGCTTTAACTGTACAATTTGTATCTGGATGTTTTATTGAAAAATATGATCCAACTATAGAGGATTTTTATCGTAAAGAAATTGAGGTAAGCTCTTAATAAAATAATTTTATCAATTTTGCTTTGTTTTTTTTTTTTTTATAAATTTTGCTAATCATATCTTTTAAGTTTTTATAACAAAGAAATTATTCTTTTGTTTAATATTCTTTTTATTTTTATTTTTTTACTGATAATAATTGAAGAATTGATTGTAAGTAGTACAAGGCAAATAATTAAATTTAAATAATTATAATTAGCACAATGTGAAAATTAAATGTATTTTTTTTAAGGTTATGCTTTTTAAATTAATTTATAAAATAAATATAATCTAATTACTTTTAACATTTTTTGATCACTTTGTTGTTTTTATGGTTATTTGTTATTTGTTTTAAGTTCTCTATGACTTAGGTTATTATCCTATTAAAAAGACTTAACTGGGGCATAAGAGGCAAGCTGCCCTATAATAAAATTAAACTATACAGTACAGTCGCGTATAAGGAGTGGAATTAGGAGGATCACCTATTTTTAAGAAATCAATCGTATTTTAGAATCCAAGAAAGTTTTCTGTTTTGTTTTTTGCATAAAAATCCAGGTAAATACGGCTAAAAAATTGACAATACCTTTGGATGTTAGTGTATTAACTTTTAAAGCAAGTGACGGCTAATATAAGATATTCAATGGAAAATAATTACTCAAAAATTAATAACGAAATGATAGAATTATAACTTTTTATGATTCTGACGTATCTTATTACACTAGACATTACTCCCTCTGATTGTAATAATCGATTATATATATATAACCTGGATGAGAAGTACATCCATGCTTACAATAAGACCAAGTTGTTTTTTTTAGATAGCCTTAAATGACTAGAAATTTTTTATAGTGATAAATTCATAAATTACACAAAAATGTAGGAGGAATTCATAACTTAATATAGTAGATCTAAATTTTAGTAGAGGTAGTTATATATCTATTGATTATATTGTTAAAATAAACCCAGTAGAAAATTATCTATCAATAAGTTTCTGTTGTATGAAATACGGCCGCCAAAATGTACTATCGAGAAACTCGTCAAGGAAGAAACCTTAAAGTAGTTAGCATGATCACTTCAATATTTCATGTGATAAGTAACCTAATAAGTGGCTCTGTCGGCTATAGTTTTAGATAAAATTAATGATTTTATCAAAAAGATAAGTAAAAAGACAAAAGTTGTGGTCCATATATGTGGAAGTAACTTTTGGTCGTGTGGCTAATCGATATTATTTATTTGATTGACTAGATTCTGTCTCGGTGAGATGTTACCGTGAGAATGAAAATATCAATTTTTGACATACATATTTGCCTCATATTATATGTTAAAATCTGACTTTTTCATTCTTACGTTAACTTCTTACAGAGACAGAATCCCATATTAGCTCCTAAAGATTTGATAGAAATGAAAAAAGTCGCTAATTGCTTGAAGTCGTTTTTTTTATTGATCCCACGTCCTTAAAATAGGCTCTTTTTCTGTCTTATTAATTAATTAAGGTTTCTTTCCTTATTTTTATATAAATATAAATTTTATACAAAAAATATGAAAAAAAAAACTTTCAGTGATCAGTGGCTGTCTTTTTTATTTTAGCGAGTACCGCAGCTAATGACATACACACACAAATTAAAATGTAAACAATAATTTTTACACATTTAATTAATTATGCATTTGAAGAACTGCAAGTTCAAATTTTTTGGTATTTAATTAGACATAAATCTAATTTATATTTTTTTTTTGTTTTTGTTAATCAAGGATGATTTAATTGGAATGGTTCCAACAGTTTCATGAAAATGATAAAAAAATTTAATCACTGATTTGTTTATTTTTAAAGTTTCCGTTAAACAAAAAAAAGTAAAACTTTTGCCTATATGAGTCGCTCAGAACCCAATGTGGATATGTCCATTTTTTCATATTTTCTGATTTTTGCAAATTTTAATAGAATAAATAATATATTTCTTAGTCTTAAAAGGATTTACTCATATTTTCATTTTTTGTAGATCAAAAAACCCTTTTTTTTAATAGCCTCTACATGTGTTATGTGTTTAGAATGCATTAAGAAACATTAATTTTCTCAATTTTGATTTTTTGGACTTATCCACATTGGCTTCTGAACGACTCATATTTCGAAAGTTAAAATTTTCTAGTTTTTATCTCAATTATATTTTTGTTTCACTCTTCCTCACTTAATTACTTAAAATGTTATTAGTCTTAAAGATATTAAAAGTTGACTGAAAAAAACAAATTTATATCTTTGCAATTTAACAAAAACCAACAAAACTAAAAAAAATCTAAATCAATGCAGTAAATAAAAAGACATCCCTAAAGGTGCTCTGTCTTCTATTTTATTTGAAGTGCTGGGGAATAGGCAAAGGAATGAAACACAAAAAGAGTATATACAAAGCAAAAAATATTTGCAAGTTTATACACGATGTAGTATGTGCAAGCAGCAACTTTTAGAAGTTATTTAAAATGAACTGAAGGACTAATTACTTGTAAAATTCAATCAAGGAATATAATTTTTATTATCATTTTGCATAAAGAAAACAATTTGCAATTCAATAAGAGTTTAACAAATTAATGTTAAAAGAAAAGGAAAAACAAAAAACCAGAAAAATTCAAATCACACTGAAGGTATATGAAAGGAATGTAGTTCCATTTAACATAAGAAATAAATAGAGTTCTTGGGCCTAACAAGCAAACACAACAATTAAACAAAAAACAAGTTCTTATAAATGAATTTTGGGAGATTGTATTAACAAACATTAACAAATTTTGTGCATATTGAGTTAATAACTGTACTTTTAATTAAAGAGAAAAGTAGTTAATACTGTGTTAATTCGTTTTTTTGTTTGCTTGTATATTTAGAATTTATAATTTAAATTAGTGTTGAATAATATAAAAATTTTTATATTGTTAAATGACGAACGATTAAAATCTTTATTTTCATTTTTAGGCATCTATTTTTTAGAGTTATTATTTAGCAGTTTTTAAGATAGATTTTTGGTTTTTTTTCTCTATAATTTAAGAAATTA
Source organism: Acrocera orbiculus (assembly GCA_947359355.1). NCBI lineage: Eukaryota > Metazoa > Arthropoda > Insecta > Diptera > Acroceridae > Acrocera > Acrocera orbiculus. The sequence continues at coordinate 10,419,098 of OX375758.1, forward strand.
TCAGTTTTACTAATATTTTATTTTAATTAAAATTTTTAAAATATTAAAAAAATTATAAAAAATTAATATAAAATTAACATGACGTAAGTATGTATTAAATGTATTTAGTAAAATTACATTAAATGAAAAACAAAAAAAACATATAAGATATAAAAACAAAATAATAAGACATCTGTCTAGGGACATCTGGTAGTTATGAATTTCCTTAAATTCTGCCTTTTAACTAGTTACCTGGTTTTAATTAAGAACTAAAAACAAAAATAACAATTAACCAAGGAGAAAAAATTAACGAAAAAAAACTATTATTAACAACAATTAATAACAAACAATAAAAAACAATTAACACAAAAAATAAGAATTTACCAAAAGAAAAAAAATTAACATCAGAAAGATAAGGTTTGTTTCGAACTTTAGGAAGGCATATTTCTTTTAAAAAATACACTGCTCACAAAACTTTCGAAAGTTTCCAAATATATGTATATTAGTAAAATGCTAAGTGAGAGACAGAAGAATTTTAGCTTCCAGCAAAAGAAAAAGAAACTTTCGAAACGATCTTATTATAAAAATGACAGCTGTCGGCCTTGTATGATACACCCCAATTAACAATAATATAAGAAGAAATTAAAAATTTTCTGTTAGAATTGTGTGCTGTGTTAGCATTTTTAAGATTTTCGTCCAATCCCTCATACTTAAACCCGTAATAAGAAACTTTATTCCCATAAAATATAACATTGGGAAATTTTACATGTGAGATGATAATGCAAACTATTCAGGAAGGTGATAAGATTAAATTTTAAAAATTCAAATACAATTTTTTTTATATATATGATTGGCACCAAGTATTGTAGATGTTAAGTTTACAGAATCGATGTATTAGTATTGCTAATATAAATCTTATAATGTATTCGGATCTGCAACTTTTCTAATAAATGAGTCCAAATTGAAAAAATAGAGATAGTACCTACAATTGTATATATTTAAACTTTAACTGCTTGGCTTAATGGTGCAAAAAATACAACAGATGTTGATTGATATTATAGTGCGTTTACAGTGACCAAAGATACTAGACAAATTTACTACCATTTTAGAATTTCTATGGGAAATCTCTAATATATTTCTCAAATAAAGTAATATAAATCTAGCTTGCTAAATGTACTAAAAAACACATGGCAGTCTGAGGCGAAATTTTGAGTAATTTTTCGAACTTTCTCTTTAATTCAACAATATATAATATTGGAAATTAGGTTAAGTTTGACTGTGAATATTATGTAAAACACTTTTTACAACAACAAAGATAATCAAATTGAAATATGTACTAATCAAAAAATACTAAGGCCCAGTATAAACACTTATTTTTATATATGGAGAAATTGTAGTACATTTATCTAGTACTTTTGGCCATTGTAAACGCACTATTAGTCAGATTTGATGATTATTATCGACTATAGAAAATGCTATATGAAATATTTTAAGAAATTATTGAGTAGTTTTTGTTCCTTTTTTTATTTTTATAGGACAAAACCATTATTTGGTCGATGAAATACAACAACGAATAAGTAGAAATATATTTTTGTGATCTGTTTTTACTAATATTGCGTTTACAGTAGCCAAAATACTAATCTAGAATACTAAACTTTGCTGCATATATAACAAAATGGAAGTTTTTATATTTAACATAAATATTTCTAGATTAGTAATTTTCATCTGTTAAAAATGTGAAGGAATATTGTTTCTTGTTTTTTCTCATAGGTCAGAAATTTGCCTGAAATATTTACATACTCACATTTACATCTCTTTAAGTATAGTTATAGTGGGAAGTTAAAAGTAATAAAAACTTGTTATTTTTTTTTCTTTGTATGAGATTACCTCATGTTTGTTGAGATATTAGAATTAAAAACTGAGTTTTATACTACAAAAAGTTCAGTTATTTTGTTTTAGATTTTGAGGCCGTTCCATTTGTACAAACAAGTTTTAAATCAAGTGTTTTCTATGAAAAGTGAATTTCTAAAAAAATAAACTTAATCCTTTCAAGGCAAATGGTCATGCTACAATACCACACATTTCATCAATAATTTTCATTGACATTGTTTTTGCACGCGACTACACTATTATTTACGCAGTTTTAACTAATATGCAGCATATGCCACCAAAACAAAATGTGTTTATGTAGATACATAAAAATTTAATGCTACTTGAAACTTCTTCATTACATGGTTCATAACTTACGCGTAGTTTTAATTATATAAAATTTTTGCATTTGTGTTTTTTTTTAAATTTTGTATGTGGAATTGTTTCTTATAAGTCTTCAGAATATATAAGTTTGAAAAAGTTAATAAATTTTAAGTTATAGTTCTCAGCATCCATTAATTTGTAAGTGGTATTCTGTAGTAACCACTGAGCACTTATGCATAAAATTTTTTTTCCCAATAGAAAAAACAAAAAAAGTTTGGAGCATGAGCTCACTAAAAATGCAAACGGCATATGACATAAACATATATTTTTTTATTTTCTCGATGCATGTGTAGTAAATGCTTTCATCCTTTACAGGATGAGAAATGACCAAACCAATATAACCATGAAAGAATTCCGTCTGGCTTTAGTAGTGGGACTTATTGGAGTAAATAAAGCTCCTAAATCTGGAGCCAAAAATCAATCCAACTCTCGTAATTTCAAAAGGGTAATACCATTAGAAGTTAGGACAACAAATGCATGTCACATGCCACAAAGAAGTTCATCGCTAAGATGCGCTCATTGCAGCTCTTCATCCAAAGTCATTCGAACACTGTGGAAATGCAGTTCTTGTGATGTTGGACTATGCCTTAAGAATGACAAAAACTGTTTTAAAGCCTTCTATTCGAAATAATATCATTGTGCTCAGAATATTGTTTTTTTATTTATGCATACATATATTTTTTTCGTAAAATACTTTGCAGCTTAGTGGTATCGTGGCGTAACCACATCCTACAGGATAATGGATGAACATTTTATTTTCAGCTAGTCATTCATTAGTTATTATTTCTTCTAATAAACTTAAAACTAACTTTAAATTATCAATTAATAAGAGAAAAATTAAAGCTGCCCGGAAAAGGATAAGGGGGTATTTTGGTCTAGAGACATAAAGTTTAGGTACTTTTTGAGGAGTAATAAAAAGAAAACAAAAAATATTTTTAATATTCGTTTTTTTGTATAATATTTATTGATTCCTCAACAACACCCAAAAAAAAAACAGAAAAAAATCAAAAATCCAAAAAGTTACTGGGATATAGAAGTAGGGGGGGGGGGGTGTAAAAAAAATTTTGCTCGATGGTTGCCACGATTTGAAAAAATGGATAATTTTTCTAGATGAGTCCCACCGCTATGGCAAGAACTAGAATAATTGAAGTTGTGGCTGTTTGAAGTCAAGAGATGTGTTTTTTACCTCTTCTTTTATAATCCTAGTACCTGCGATAGGAAAATGTATAAAAAAGACTCAAACCAAGTGAATCGGTTCAGTGGAACTTAAGAAATCATGGGAACCGCTTCGGAAAATGTAGTTTCGAGAAAAACGCCTCCAAAGTTTCGGATAAAGTTAGGCGCAATATGAGCCATACGTTACTAAAACAGCTATATCTCCAAAAATAATTTGAATTTTGAAATATCCTCGTAGGAGCGTTTTCTTAAAGGCTTATGCTTTGAAAATATAAAAAAAAATAATCGATTTTTACAAATTTCTAGACCAGAATACCCCCTTAAATTTTGCAAAACTGAAAGTCATATTTTACAATATAAAAGAAAACTACAACTTATTAAATTTTTATTGACATTAATTTGAAAAATTTCTTCAATGCATCAGGATTTCTTTGAAATTCCTAAAAATTTAGCTCTGCTCTAAAAAAATAAAAACTCTTAAAAAATTTTCCATATCAATATTACTTTAAATTTTTAACACTAATAAAAAATAATAAATTTTCTGCACTTTATACATATACAAAAATAATTTCTCTTGTTTTCTTTTTTTTACCGTAATAATTTAGTTGCTATTTTGTACTACTATTGCTCCAATTTCAAAGTCGTTTAACAAATAGATCAATGCTCTGGCAAAAATAAATAATTTAATTGGAATTGAAAATGATAAAATGAACCAAAAAAAAACAACAAATAATAAAAATATTGCTAGAGTTAAATAAATGTTTTTAAAAATAAAATAAAATTTACAATTAAATTCTAAACTTTATAACGGAATTGTTTAACCAGTAATTCTCCCTTAATTTAAAATTGTAAGTAGCGATAAGCTGATATGGATCTAATCCAGTTTCGCGTTTTTGTTTTTGTTATTCTTACATTTGAATAGATCTAAAATAATTTTCATTGTGGTTTATTGTTATTTAAAGTTGAAACTTTTGTAGTATATATGTTTGTTGTTGTTTCTATTATAAATATTATATGTATGTATGTATATTTTGTTTTTTTATATATTTTTATAGCAGTAAAATTCAAGGTGGTAATTTAGCACTTTTCTTGCGTTTCTCATCTTGTTTCTAATCTTTTTTGTATTTTTATTTTTTTTTTTGCTAAGCCCAAAGTTTATATTTATACCTAAGAATATAACACCAAAAAAATATTTATCTAAATTTTTGTTGTAAACATTAAAAATCTAGTATTAACTAAGATAATCAAGTTTAAGTCGGTAAAGACTTCGTGTATTTTGCTTGTTTTTTTTTTTAGTTTGGTTTGGTTCTGTTTTTGTTGTTGTTGAATCTAAAATTTAAATTCGGGTTAATATGATAAAGATTTGTAAGTAAAATAGGCAGAATGTGAATATTTTTTTATATTTTTTATTTTTTCGTATAAATATACATACAAATGTATATATGCCAAGGTTATAAATGATTTATATGAATAAAAAAAAAGAAGCAAACTGTTGCCAGTAATTTTGTCATATTTTTTTCTTAAATAAATTATTAATATAAATTTTTACGTTTTGAAGTGGTCTATTAAATTTATTATAGTAATAATAGCCAAAAATTACGTATACTAATGTGTATTTGGTTTGGTTTTTGTCATTCGATTATAATAATTTTGGTGTAATTGTATGGAAAATCATATGGGAATAAAATATAGACATACAAAGGATATGATTTTGATGTACAGAAACTGATTCAGACAATTTTTTGTAGAAAATCTTATTTTTTAGGTTTGTTTGTGGTTTAATTATACATATATAAATAAAAAATAAATAACTGAAAATCTTTTTAATTTGTGATCGGAGCAAAAAATATCATAAATAATAATATTTAAAATTATTAACAAAAATTATAAAAAAATTAAATTAAATTCATTTAATGAAATTAAAAAAATTGATCAAAGTCAAGAGAAAAAGGAATAGGCAGTGATTGTTTTAATTTATACATCATACAAAAGTAACTGTTTTTTCAAAATGAAAATATCTTATATACAAAACTTAAAAATTCCTTTTTCTTACCAATTTAGATTTATTAAGAAATAAAAGGAAGTAAGGAAGTAGTGAAAGTTGTTTAGTACCCTTAAGATTTATAAATACCCATAGGAAATGCCCAAAAGCTTTCATTTTTCAAAAAATAAAAAATAAACTTAATAATTTGAATAATTTGATGTGAAATTGTTAACTAAAACTTTAGTTATAGAGGAAACCTACTTTTTCTTGTGGGTAAATTTCAGGGGTAGTTTAGTTCAGGGGTATTGATAAGAAAAAACATAGGGGCCGCTTATTTTTTTAAAAACTTCAAGAAACCTGAAATTTAAGCAAATTAGCGAATATAGATTAAATGAGTATTAAATGGATAGGTATAGGAGTAATTTTTAAGAATGTTGTGTGCCATTAAAGTTAATTAACAAATATTTTAAAAAAATTTCATATCAATTCATTTATGTAACAAGAGTAAGAATTTTTTTAAAAATATAGCTAAATACATATTTAAAACAAAATTCTTCATTTTCTTTTGTAAAAATCCAAAAATATATTAATTATTCTTTTGTCAACTTAATAAAAAGTCAACAATTTACTGAAATTGATGATTTTTCAAAAGATTTTATTACGATAAATTAAAAAAAATAAATATTGAATACCTTTATCAATATTAAGGGATTAAACCTCCATTAATTATTATATTTATAGCAAACTTTTATAGCAAGCATTCTTTTATGACATCATTTGAAAATATTAACTAAAACTCAGAAAAAAAAGTTTTTTTTTTTTTGGATGATTGGTTTTTTTTGGATGGTTTCCACGCTCTGTAAAGGATATACGCCAGCTGATATAAGAAAATAATTGTTTTTTATTTTTTGATGTAGTAAAGCAACAACTCGTTAACAGCCAATAGAAACATTAAATTACTGAAGAAAATTGTTCTACAAGCTAAGGATATGAACAAGGTATTGGTTGGCTCATGCCATGCAATTTTTTTTCTTCAATGTTTTAATTTGGAAAGTATGGTAGTAGCTTTTATTCCGAAATTCCGATAAATTTTGATAAAAAGAACCGTTTTATTTGTATCACTATTAAATTTCTTCAAAGATGACCCAGATTTGTGCAAAAACGTCATATATATGGTTTATTTTTACGGCATAACAACCAAATGAAAGATACCATAAGAATTAATATCGGAAAACACACGCCAAATACGGTCAAATATGAAGGTTTTGTTCACTGTTTCCTTTTTCGATAGCAATAGCATGGTGTATCGTGAGATCTTCCTAGGATGTCTTCTAGGCAATAAGGAATATAATTATTAGGTATTGTTTGCGTAAAGCAATTAAAACACTTGAAATTTTAGGACAACTATTTACAACCAGGATTCGCCAGCATACATTTAATTGATTAATTATTTGTGATATTTTGGTCAAAAAAAATATCGTTATTATGCCCAAGCCACCGAATTAACCGGAATTGGCTGTGTGTTACTTTCTACTGCTCTTCCCGAAATTGACTAAAATAATGAAAGGATGACGTTTTGTCGTGATTGAGATGATATAAAAATCGCAGCACACTTAAAACTCATGGCACTCATATTATAAGTGCTTTGAGACAAAGATAAAAGTCCTGGTACAAGTGTATCATATCTTTGAAAAGGGTAAAATAGATATTGATGAATAAATAAACTTTTTTCGTCATAACTTAAGTATTATTAAGTGAATATATTGAGCAATATTGCTCAACTACTATTAAAGCTCTTTGATCCGATGAAGGGAACTTTTATGTCTTCATTTTTTTTTTAATTATTTTCTCAAACTGGCTTTGAAGTAATTTAAAGAAAAAACATTTATGTATAATTATGTTTTTAAGTTTTTTACTTAATTTTTTTGAAATTATTGGTTATTCACCTTTATCATGTTTTAATGTTTTAAACATAAAAATTTGTATGATATCAATTCTATTCCTTTACCAAAAGATAAAAATAAAATACTTACATGATAAGAATTAGTTTTTACATCTTGTTTTGTGATTGTGTTTTATCTCAACTTTTTATTAGACTTTTACTATGCATTTATTATTTCTTGGTTAAGAAATATGTATACATACATGTGTATGTAATATACATAGATATATAATAAAAAGCACATAATAAAAAATAGTCAGAATCTAAAACAGTTTCACGACCATAAAATAAGTAAGGAATAGAAAAATATTGTAAAATTTGTACTAAAATTCTGATATAACGACAAATAAAAATCTGTAAACCCAGTAAAGAAAAATAATAAAATAACAAAGACTATCTAATACATTGGTAAAATGTAAAAAAAAACATAATCAAAAGTAAATGAGAATTATTTTTAAAACAATGGAGAAAAAATAGTAAGCAAAAAAAGAAATAAAAAAAAAATTCACATAGCTTTTTAACTTTAGCAAATTTTTTACTACATAACAATCGTGTAATATTTTTATTGTTTTTTTAGTTATTTTAAACATGTGCTGAAAATAAATCTTTTGCATATATTAAAAATTTTCAATAGGATTTATAGTGAATCAAAGAATTTTATAGAAATATAAATCAAAATCCGAAAAGTAAAATTAACTTCAATTATGGTAAAAAAAAAGAAGACAATAAAAGTATTCAAATAAGTTAACTGAAGGTAAATATTTACTTAAACAATGATTATGTTTTTCTTTTGTAAAGAAATTTGACTACAGATCTGTATAATTAGCTTTGAAGGATATTTTTAACTGTTTCCAGTTTTCATCAATATAAGAGTCGTTCAGAAGCCAATCTGGATAAGTCGAAAAAATCGAAATTGAGAAAATTAATGTTTTTTAAAATTTCTGATATATTATTTTGATCAGAAAAGTGAAAACTATCATAAAATGAGATATGTTCAAAATGTGTAAATAAAAACCTAAGTATTTATTAGGACAATGGCAGCGTCATAAAAACTTAAGGACTTATACCTTTTGGCAACTGAAAAAGTTGAGACATTTATGTGAAAATTAAACAATATAATTTATTGTCATGTTTTATATTTATTCATCTTAACAAACATCTTCTTCTTCCGAGTTTTCTAAAATTTGATATCCACGTGTTGTTCTTAATGTTCTGTAAAAGTCTTATTTTATTGGAGGTATATATTTTAATAATTTCATCACATCGGTTTTTGTTTCTTTTGTAATTGTTCTACCATTAGGATGCAATAATTGTTGATATATATTTTTTAGAGCTGTTGGTTGCCCTTTTTTGGTTCTTTTTATATCAATTTCATGAAAGGTATCACCTTCGTAAAAATTATATTTGAACACAATGCTTAGTTTTTAAATATGTTAATAATAATTACTGAGTAGGTACTAGGCACTAAGTTCAGTGAAAACGCACTATTATTTGAGAAATAAACTAAATATTTCCCATAAAAATACTTTTAAAAAAGTACTAAATACTAAGTACTAAGGTCAGTGAAAACGCACTATTAACAAAAATTTTTGCTCAATTGATTCAGCTTTTATGCTTTTACTCTGAATCAATTTCAGCAAACTTAAAACAACTTTTATATTTCGATTACTCTCCGGTACACAAATAGTTTTATTTTTCAACCAAAGTTGTAGATATTACGCAGTAAAAGAAAGCACGTGCATAAAACTTAATAATAAATGGTGTTCTTTTCAAATCTGTGTCTTGAACAGTTCTAGAAAGTGGAATTAACAGATAGTAGTTATTATAACTTTATGTTGTTTGATTGTTACTAAAATATATCGAAAGAAGAAGAAAAGTTTTGTTTTTATTTCAAAGTTGATATGAGAAAATAATGATAAGAAGTGAACTTATTCTCAATGGCTTCCGAAATTATTATATAACACATTCAGATAAAAAAAGGGTTGTTTATCCTACAATAAATAAAAAAATGAGTAAATCCTTTTCAGACTAAGAAATATATTATTTATTCTATTAAAATTTGCAAAAATCAGAAAATATGAAAAAATGGACTTATTCACATTGGGTTCTGAGCGACTCATAACATGATCCTAAGTTTTTACTATACTTATTGTTAGAGTGTGCAATTCTTTGAGGACTAATACTTGGATATATTTAACCTGTTTTTCATAATTTTGACGTTGTAACCGATGTTCGCTAAGTGTGCTTATTGCGGTATAATTTGGGGTAAACCTTACAATTTATGAAACTTGATAAAGTTTTGCTACTTGAAATAAAGGCCCTTTAACATTGCTAAAACGTAATTTAATTTTTATAGTTAATTTATATATTTTTTTATATTAACCAAGAAAAATTTGTATTTAGTAAATTGAATAGTGTTTATCCTATATGAAGGTATTTTAATTCACGTTCAAATTAATTTTTAAAAGATTAGGCAATAAATATTTGTACAAGGCCTAAATTCAAGTAAAATCTTCTCACATTTGCTCTATTTTAAGTTAGAACATTTAAAAGTAAGGCTCAAGATTGAGAAAAGTTTGTGAAATTTTTCTTGCTGTTACATCACCTGCAAGCTGGTCTTGGCTTATGCTTAGGCATTAACTTTAGATATTTAGCTGATTTGATCCAAATTCTATTTAATTGTGTACCTTTTTAAGATCTGTAAACAACCAAATATCTCTGATAGCCAACTCTGTTGAATACGGTCTTTGTAAAAGTTTAATTCATGGCTATATTTTTTCAATGATTTGCAATACAATGTATTGTCTTAGGAAAACAGCACTTTTTTATTTTTTATATATGAGCCGTTTATATTGAAAGTGGTACAAGTCCACTTTTTTTAAATTTTTTTTCTTTTTTTGGTTTATTTTGTTATTTTTCTGTTAGTTTTATCTATAACTATCATTATCTCCATTTAATTTCAAAATGAACCTGCACCACTTTCAAAATTAACGGCTCATATATCCAATTTTTTCTGAATTTTTATTAGTAATCGCTACACCACAACTATTTTAATCGACTTTTTCCTATTCATATGAATGTCGATTTGATCTTGGAGTATTCTGTTGAATATACTAATCTAAAAACTTCTTTTTATTGTTTTGAAACATCTCCAAACACTGCCCTTAATCATTGAGACATTATGGCTTTCCGTGAGATTTCAAAAAAAATATGGGAAATATATCAAAATTGGACTTTCTCATTCCGACGCTAACGTCTCCTCATAGGGTGTTTTAACCGGCACTCGGAACGTGGTCCCTATACTAACATTGTATGTTTTGTATGGAAATTTCAGACGGTACTACCTTCGCAATATGGTTCTCATACAAGCTAGCGGAAGGTGGTATGATCATATTTGTTTCAATTTCAACACATTGATTTGATAAACGTAGCCTAAAATATTTTCGAAATCAGCTGTTGAAGTGATAGATTAGGCCATTTTGTAATTGTTGACAGATCCAAATCAGGTATCAAAATCGTATTTATTTATTTTATCTATTTTAACACACAAATTATTACTGTAATTATTACACTAATTATTAGAAAATTTATTAGGGTTGGTTTAACCTTTTTACTAAGTTTGATATTTCACAGTGTTCAATATTTCACTTCACTTTGTTCCCCTGAGTAGTATAACTGATACTACTTTTGGTGTAAACACTCACTTGATACTACCAAGTTGATACTACGATCTTGGGCCGGTGTAAACACTCTATCACCGAGATAGAATCCCACGTCTGTCGCGAACTTATCATGTGGTATCTAAATTGATTTATCGAATGCTTACATTCTTTCCTTTTTCAATTCCTCTACGCTAAAAGTCCAACTCCTCTTCAATTTTTCTCCACAGGTTTGAAGAGAATATAAAAAAATTACATCTATAATTCTTCATTGTTGTTGTTTTTGTTTTTCTTGTACATTTTCTGTAATAATCGTTAATCCAGCTTAACAAACTTAAATTCAAGTAAATAACTTTTTATTTTCAATTTCATGAATGATTTTTGATTGTTTAATAGTTTAATTGTTTTTCAATTACAAAAACAAAAAACGAAATGAATTTCTAAGTAACAAAAAATCGTTTAATAATCGTAAATCAAGTGTTTTTATTACAATAATTTTTATTGCTTAAAAGATTTAATTTAAACAAAAACAATTTTGTTTTCCTCTTTGTTTAAATTTTACAAAATATTTCTAAATAATAATCAAATATAAATATATGTTTATGTTATATTTTATGTTATAAATCAGATGTCAAGTGGCAAAATTTATTTTTGTATAAATAATAAATTTGATTAGATTAACCTTGATTTGTGATTATGAATGCAAACAATAAACAAACTGAAAAATGAATGATCGATGAACGTCCATTTCAACCATTTCGAAATTATAAATTAAATAAAAATAATAAATCTTAAAAAAGTTAAACGCATACATATAACTCATGTACACTATATATATATATATATATATTTTAAGTGGAATTGCGGGTATGTGTGCTTCAGTTATTTACAAATATATATGTCATAGCCGCCTACCTGATGGCTTCTTGATCCGATCACAAAGAATTTTGTGATTGAATTGCAATTCGATTATTTTAATGTGATTCTATGTGGATCGTCTGCCCTAATTTTTTATGTTTTAATACGCTTCATAATTTTCTGGGTGTGCCTTTCGATTTACACTAAAAAAAAAAACAATTTCATTTTATGTTTATATAATTATGAAATCAGTCAAGTGGGTATCTATGTATATATTGTTGTTTTTATTTCCGTTATTTTTCAAGTTAACTTCCTATATGCTTGTTAGTAAAAATTTTTTTTTCTTAGATTTGTTCTTAAATTTTTGTTGTTCTTGTTTTTTTGTCTTTTTGTTATTTTTAATGATATATTTTTTCCATATTTGACTATTCTCATCAATTGAATTTTACAGTACAACTACCGCTACTTAAAGTTACTTAATATAAAATTAAATAAAATTAGAAACAGATTTATATATTTATTATTTTTTTCTTTGGAACGAATTTTTGTTTTTGTTTTTATGTAATACAAATGATGACTTGCAATATTTTAGAAAAAATTTTATTACAATTATTTTGTATGAATACAAATTTTATATAATATACACGTAAATGAATAAAATTTATGTATTGTCATCTAAATCCCTGTGTTTGTGATCTCAGTTGCGTTGCAAATAAAAACAGATGACTAAATGTCATTTTGCGCAACTTTTTGAATGTGCCTGTGATTTCTCTAAACAATTAACGGATGGAGGTATAATCAAATAAATTTAGTTTATATCATTAACTAAGCAAAGTTTGATAAATATAATAATATTTTACTATCTCAGTAGGAAAAATACATATCTATGAATTTTTCATAAATAAATTTATATGTGAATTATGACTGAAAAGCATCCATAGTTTCCCAGTATCTTCCCCAATGTTTGAAAAAAATTCAGATCGAATACTAATTTGTAGATTGATATTTGCCTCTTATGAGTTCAGACTGGCGTACTCCCTTCAACATATGAGTCGTTTAGAAGCCAATGTGGATAAGTCCATTTTTTCATATTTTCTGATTTTTGCAAATTTTAATAGAATAAATAATATATTTCCTAGTCTTAAAAGGATTTACTCATATTTTCATTTTTTGTTGGTCAAAAACCCCATTTTTTAAAAGCCTCCGCATTAAGATTATTTTGAAGTATTTTTATAGTATTTTAAATATGAAAAAGATTTTGGTCTGTTTTACCCGAGGTGCAATATTAGGTCTTTTTTTAGTAGACTAGGTGTGTCCTATGTGTGCTAAAAAATTCCTTTATCAAATTTCATTGCGTATACTAAGAATATTTTAACATAACAGGAAATGATGGCAGGCTAGATATGTATAACGTCATGATACAAAAGAGGAAAAATATCATTGCTCTAATTTGAAATAAATTAATTTCAACTTTTGTTTTTGAAAAAAAAAATCATGATGTTCCACTGAATGTTAATCCAAAGCATATGAGATGATTTATAGAAACCGAATTAAGATCCTTGTTTTTTGTGATTTTCCACCCAATTTTATATCAATTCAATTTAAAGCCAAAGAACTTTCCTAAGTTCTTTTAAATTAAGTTTGTTTTGTTCTTTTTTGCTGGTTCGATACTTCCTTTCAAAAAATGTATTGAATCAAAATGAAAAAATTATAACTTACATATCAAACCAAATCTTAATTCCTTCTTGGTACATTTGTGATAAAAGATAAATTTTAATCGTGATTAAATAGTTAACACTTATCGTAAAAATAATATTATTGATAATGTATTACGAAAATATTATATTCACACCGGGGAATATGACTAATAAACATTGGAGAAATAATCATTAGCACCTGTGTAACGAAGATGTAACAGGAGAAATAAAATAAATTTTTGATATTCCATATGGAATTATCGTACATACACAGTGCAGTTCCCAAATTTTTTTTTAAATGTTAACCTCAAGTTGAATTTGAACATCCTTTTACTTAACAAGTATCCAATTTTTAGTTATATTTAGTATCAAATCAGGTCAAAATCTTTTTTTTTTTTTCAGATTAACTAAGGTCAATTGAGGCTCAATTTTTTTGACTCCCACGGAAGCTGAAAAAAAGTCATTAAAAATTATTCTAGAAACTAGTAGCGTGTAACAAACCATTAAATTTTTGTTTTTTTGCATATTTCGTGATCAATTTTACAATTATTTTATTATTAATTTTTAAATCTGTCAAATCTGAAAACAAAAACAAAAAAAATTCTACACATATATTTTTATATTTTTAATATTTTCTAAAAAGTATATGGGAAAATAAGAATCCTCTGGCATTATATGTTTAATTTTTATTTTAGTTTTGTGTTTTTCTTTTTAGAATCTAATAATAATTTTAGTGGCCCAAAAACTGTGTTGAAAATTTTCAAACGAAATAACTTTCTGAAACTTGATTTATTATTGAAAAATTAATTTTATTCCAGCCAATTTCCGTGTTATATTTTTTTAAATAATTAAATTGTGAGTTGGAATCAAGTAGTTCTTTTTTTATGTCATGGGTGCAAGCTCGAATTGAGTAGTATTTTCTTTATGACATGTGTGTAATTCAAGCTTAAAATATTTTTTTCAGGTCATATATATATATATATATATATATACGCAGCAGCAGCTCATATAAAAATTTATCTGATATTTGGTCATTTGTTTTTTAGTGTTGACCGATTTAAAGAAATACACAAAAAGAAATGTTTCTTTTCTTGTTTTCTTTAATCATAAAAGGTCTGTATTGATTGGAAAAACTTTGTTTCATTTGACCCTAATCACATTTTCTTGTATATCATATATCAAAAAAGAAAAGAAAAAAAAATTATTAATTTACTACTAATCAAAATTGCATTATGTATCTCTAAAATGCCATCTAGCTGACTAAATGCAAACAACAAATAGAAATAATGTATATAAAAACAAAGTATCACTATCAATGTTCAAATTGACTACGACAATGTCTAGAAAATTATAAGTGAAAAATTAAATTAAAAATTTTTATAGAGAGAGTTATTCATATTTCCTTCCTCATTTTACTTTCAGCTATGTTGAGGGGAGGGGAGGGGAGCCATGTGATATCTTGTCTTCCATATTCTAACTAGCTTGAAGCCCCATAAACAACACAAATTCTGGCACTGACTTTAAAATTTTTTGTTGCATATATTTAGTATTTTTTTGTTATTTTATAGTAAAAAGAACAAGTTTTGGCATCCGTTTGGGCTGGGTCAACGTAAATGTTAAGATCTTTATATATATATATGTATATATTTAGGTATATATATTTATGTAAAAAAAATTAAAAATGTTCTTAGTTAACGAAATGACAGAAGAGATAAATGTTTAAGAAAGAAATTAGAAAGGGTTAAGATCTTAATTCGTCATTTAAAACCTAATGAAATTATAATTTTCCATAGACGAAATGGCTATAATTTTTTTGTATAGAAACAGATGGGGTCATGTTTACACATTTTATCAGACTTTTCAAAATAATTTAGTAGAATATTTTTTTAGTGGCTGTCAATTAAGAATTTAAAAGTTCATTAGAATTATATGAACTATATAAAGGTTTGGCAAAAGAATTAAAATTTTTGTAATTAAAAATCGTTAATTTAAATTTCATTTATAATAAGTAGAGAGCTAGGAACAAAAAAAGAAAAAACGATTCCTGGAAGAATAAAATGTTTAATTTGTATCGACAAAGAAAAATCCCAACTGTCAGAAAGCGATCTACCAGATGAATTGGTAGCCCGATGGCCGGTTAAACGAATAAATTTTTGCACTGCATGGCCGCCAGCCGTGAACCTATCTATTTTTTTGAAATTTGGAGCTTTAAAATGCTGACTGAATATTAAAACACCCATGTGTGCGTTTTTTCTAGAAATCTTCACTTTAAAAGGTTGGAAACTACCCCTCAATTTACCCTTTACTGACACCAATCAAAAAATTTAATTTCCAAGGAAATTTTCGTTGTTGTTGCTAAGACAAAGAATTACAATTGCTTTCATTTTATCTGCTGTGGGTAAACTCTGTATTTACTTCTTTAAAGATTGTTTTTGTCTCTTGATTTCAGGAGCGTGTAATTATTCAAAAACTTTTATGAATATTTTAATATTGTTTCTTATCGCCATTTTCAATCAAAATCGAAAATTTTCCAATCAAAAAATTCCGAGACATTTTTTGTTGTTGTTGTTAGCCTTAGACAATCACTTTATTTGGGTGAAATATTTTTTAGCCCGTAAAAGAACAAAATGGTTTACTATTCCGAATTTTTAAATTTCGAACGCGCGGAAGGCAAACTAGCTTCTGACAGTATTAGTGGCTCTATAGATATTCTTTAGATGCAGGATAAATGATCTTAATTAGAATAAATGACTGGGATATAAGTTACTAAATATCCTCACGTGGTTTTAATGAATATCGCAACGAGGTAGAGACTTTATTTTAATATTTCCATTCGCTCGAAGAAAAATCTAATCATCTTAACTTTGTTTGTATAGATTTAGGGTTGAGAAAGGTAAAAGACACCTTGTCCTTGGAATAAAACTTCCTTCCTAGATATGTCAATTTCCTAGCATAAGAAATCTAAAAGTTCAAGTTTATATTTTTTTTTACAATAAACTTTCTAGCCTAAAATTTTCCAATAACTCTACACCACCTACAGTTCATATTCCATCTTGGAATTTACTTCCTATTCCAGGTTCACTAGGTGAGGATCTCATTTTAATTACAAGTTTCATTGCATCTCCAGAATATGAGAAACAAAAAAAAAGGGAAAAAAATAATTCAAAAATATTAATATCAAACAAAGAAGTCATACATGAGGTCATATGAACTAAGTATAAAATTTCTGTCATTCGATATATGTATAGCAATGTAACAGTAATAAATAAAGAGCCAACATTAGAATAACAGTAAAATACTTTGAATACGCGTCGAATGAGAATTAGATTTAGCCTCCAGATAAGGTTTCTAAAATTTTAAGATTTGCATGTGATTCCTTTAATCGTGTGATTTTATTTGCTTCATTTATTGTCAGTCAAGCAAGTATAAATACTTTTTTTTTGGATTTTAAACAATTTCATGGGCTTTTTGCATAATAAATAAAATGCCTCAATCAAGAAATGTTGTGTAACAATAAAACAAAAAACAAAAATTAATTAAAACTTTGTAATTGCTAGTTTTTTCTTATTTAACTGCCGAAAATTTATGTTTTCTTGTTTTTTTTTTTTTATTATGTCATTCAAAAAGAAATTTTATATTTTTCTTTTTATTTGATTGAAAGGATCATATTCAATGATTTAAAATTATGAAAAGTTTTCGTAACTTAACATTTAAATAATTTAATTGGTAAATTTTTTTTTGATATGAATTTATTAGAGTATAAAAAATATTATTTTTATAGCTTAGCTATGGTGTTTTTTATTTTTATTTATTTTTTGGGGATTGGCACACACGCAATCCTAGATTTTTTTTTTTATTGGTTAATTTAATTTGGTATTAGTTATATGATACACGCAGTGTATTAAAAATAAATTGTGTATAAATTTTATTGTAATCCTGCAAAACTTCGACCCTTAAAACATTACTAATCTGAATAATTAAATTCGCTCTAAAAAAAAAAACAACAAAATGAAACTATTTTAAAAAGAATAAAACTCATAATGGATGGGAATCCATCCTAACTCCTTACATATCGGCAAATTTTATTAAGTAGTATACTACTAAAATATCTTATATATAAAATATACTAAAATGTCTAGTAAAATTGTATCTAGATAAAGTACAAGTAGGGTTTCACATAAAGAGGAACATCAATTAAAATCAATAGAAAAGCATCAAAGATTACAACACATTTTATAAAAAGAAATTTTGATTTACTAAAATTTCCTTAGGTTTTTATTGAACTTTCATGAATTTAAAAAAAAAAAAAGAAAAATAAATCTTAGGATAAACAAACAAAATAAATATTGTATTTACAAAAAACGAAATAGACAGAAACAGTTAAAAAAAAACTTTTTGTATTTATTTTAAATTTATTTACTTCGAAGTTATTGCTTTGACTCTTTTTCTAAAAGGAAAGATAACTTTTTTTTATCCTTTATTTAGTTACCATATAAGAGATTAAAAGCTCTAAAGCCTGGGAGTATGAATAAAGTAAAAGAAAAAATCCCACATCCTCAAATTCTAATCAGATTAATCATCATTTTGGGATCGTTTGTGTTGAAAAAAAAAGAAAAAGTAACTGAAAAGGATAAATTTTTTATAAATCAAGATTTAATCTAACGTGTTTAAAGTATCTAAAACAAAATTTTATTTGATATTATCTAAGAGCTTATTCCTTATGTGTATCTCCTTTTTGCAGCTTAGATTTACAATTAATGCATATAAAATCGATGTAAGACATTTTCTTTTTTTTTTTTAAGTATTTACTTTTGTTGATAAAATTTAAATTGGAAATAAATAGAAATTTTCTTTTTTCGTTTGTATTGTGTGTGTAAATATTTTCATTAAATAATTTTCTTTTATAGAATTTTGACAAAAAGCTACGTATTTGAAATTTAAAAAAAAAACAAAATCCTTATTTTTACACAAAAAATGTAAGTTTAATGATTGGTTTTATATAAGTATTCTTGCTTACATTATTTTTTGGGGTTCACTTGGAATAATTTACTGAATTATATACGAAAGTTTACTAGCGTAAGCATAATTTGTGTTTTTGTTACAGATTTATTTTTTGTCTAATATTTCAAAACTCATGTTTTCTAGTCATATTCTAATTAAGTGTTAATTAGAAACAAAAACAACAACTTAATTTTTTGAATTACTACCTTCCTTATTAATTTTACTAAAACCTAACACGAAGCCTACTTGACCTATTATGTAGTGCATATTGTAAGATTTTATTTAGTAATTCACAAAATTTCAACTATCGAATAACAATGGGGCCATCCATATATTGCGTCACACGTTAAGCGGGGGTGGGGGTCGACGAAATGTGACAAGGGTGGTTAGATTTGATATTCATTATATTAAAAACTAATTTAAACTGTGCCAAGGAGGAGGAGGAGGAGAGGGGATGTCAAAATATCATGAAATTCATGTGACGTAATTTATGGATGGTCGCTAAACAAAATATCCGCCACAGTGTTCGAGTGTAATTGTTTTAAGAGCTTTTAGCCGCTGAATATACATTCAAAACAGCTTTCATTTTTTTAATTTATGATTCAAATTGATTTTATTTTTATATACCTTTCTCTTTCTTTTTGACATAAACTAAAAAGGGCTAAAGATCACAGAAACAGGAAAAAAAAAACTCAAGACAAAGAAGTCAAGACAATTTACTCATCCATCTTCTAGTTAGACCAGCTGGCCTAAAAAAGAAACAACTGTTCAGGAAAATGGATTAGGATTCTTATTTTAATATTAACTTATTTTTGTTTTTATGCTTAAATGAGAAACTTTGAAGTAAGATTAATCAATTAGTTTTAGACATTCGTTTTTCTTTTTTTTTTCCTCTTTTCCTTGTTTTTCTCTTTGGTGTTTGATTAATCACATAAAAGAACTTATCATCGATTTATTTGATTATAAGTAAACTATACAAAATCTAAATACTTAGCTATACAGAATATTTGTCTGTTGGAGCTACATAACATCATTTAATTCTTGCTCTATTTTCTTTGTATTTTGGTCCTTTATTACAAAATATTTGGTAATATACACAAACGAAAATATGTAAATAAAAATGTCAACTATAAGAATAATTTAAAATAGACCCAAAATGCCCAAATTTAGTCACTATTGTTACAAGATTTTCACAAGTTTTGTAATAAGGTTTCCTTTTTCTTTTCAATTTAAATTTTCTATTCATTTTTTCTTATATGTTCAGTTCATTAAAATGTTTTCAGTTCCTTAAAAACATAATTTATAATATCTTCGGAGTATACTTCAAATAAATCAACAAAAATAAATGAAACAAAAATATTGATAATAGATTATTGGTAATTATTAATAAATATATAAAAATAAATTAGTTGTAAACTGAGTCAAAATTTTGAGCCTCCTTTTATCCTCTTTTAAAAGAAAATTCAATTCTCTCATTTAAGCTTATGTAAAAGTTCCTTTCAACGTTTTGAGCCTACATAAGTTCCGATTCAGTACCAAGACTGTACCAATGAGGGTTAGCGAATGTTTGCATTTTTGACGTTCAAGACGATGAAAAAAGGAATAAAATATACCAAAGTATACCATAGTTTGCCAAACTTAAAAGTAAGTTTAACCTTCTTTGGGCTTCTTTACATTCCAATACGTGAAAAGTATGTAAGTATTTAGGAGGTCGAAGAGGATGATAGGAGGTCCAAAGTTTACCAAAGTATACTAAAGTTTGTATTTTTGAGATTAAATATGTTGAAAGGAGGCTCAGAATTTTGTCTTGGGAAGGATCAGTGGCAAGTTGATCATTATAAGCGTTAGTTACAAGTAAAATTTTTTCTAAGAGTTTAGTTAAAAAGTTGTTAAAAATTCATTAGACATAAAGAAAAATAAAATTTATAAAGAATTAAAAAAAAAATTACCTTAGCGAACAAAATTTCAATATCAAAAATTCTAAATTCACATTGTAAATCCGGGCATAAAACTAGTTGTCTAATAGTTAATCGTAAACTTTATTCAAATTAAATCACAAAATAAAACTTTAAAATTTATGTATTAACAGTTATATATTTCAAAATAAATAATACTTTATTCATTTTAAAACGGTTAATCAAAAATTTAAATTTATGATAATTTTAATATTTGAATATAATTTTAAATTCTGTGGTGTAACTACTTTAATTCAAAACTTTCAAAAAAAAAAGAAAAAAAAATTAACCCTTTGAATTTGGCTTCTTTCCCAAAAGGGAACTAGTTTAATTACTTTATCTGTGTCTGTCATACCAAAATTATCCTCCACAAAGTGCTTACAAAGGTAGATTATTTAGGATTAATATTGGTTTTAAGTTTGTATACATTTTACAGTTTTACTAACTGTTACATATATAGCATGGATATAATCGAAGTATGATAACCAAAATAAGTTTTGCAGCATGCATTGTCAGAGAAAGATATAATATGTATGTATATATAATAATGTGTATATGCGTGTGTGTGTTTTTTGATGTGAATAAATTATGACTTTTATCTTCTCAGCGGGAAATCGAGTGCTCTAAAAGACCTTTTCAAGTGCTCCAAAATCAGCACCGAGTGCTTGATCTTCATAAGAGACTTCATTGTAAATCCTTAGAGCGAGGCACTTTAAAGTGAGCTTTAAATTATTAAAAATAGAGTCTCCTCTCATGGGATCTGAAATTATTTTTCTTTAAATTTATAATTTAATTTGTATTTAAAGGAGTACACTTACATTTTTTTGCTATCATTTTTGCTTCTATAAAACCGTTTTTTGGTTAACCGGAAACCCTTTCTTATATCCGATTTTCTTTAGTATAAGTAATTTTTCTAAAGTTTATTTAATAATTTTAATATCAAAAATTATACTTACATATTTAAAGGACTTCGAAAAAGTTTTAATACTAAAAGCATTCAAAACTATTGTGCGCTCACTTCAAATAGATCACTATAATTGAAACCAAAGATTTCATCAAAAAAACCTAGACAGTATACTGTCTGGAGACAGGCACGTGCCAATTCATATGAGTACATACTCTTGTATAAAAGGAGCTCAATTTGAGCGCTCGGATTATGCTCCAAATTAATATGGTGACGGAGCGCTCGAACTATGCTCGGAGGAGTCAAAGCACATTAGAAATTTCCCGCTGGGCTACTATAAAATTGTATGACTAAATGTCGAGACAGTTGTCAGATTTGGTTTTTTTACTTTTTAAATAGACAAAATGCAAAATTTTTCAATATTTTTCACCTATTTACATATTGTTTTGTTTTTGTTGTTGTAGACTACACAAACTTTCCACTTCACTAAATGTGATGTCATTGAATTTTTTGTTATACTGAAATTTCGATTTTGTTTTGTATTTATTCCTAATATTCCAATTTTATGTTAATTAATTTTTTAAAAAAAGTTGTGTTTTTTTTTGTAGGAATAGATAGCTTGGTACTTAAATTAGTGTCATTTAATTTTAATTTCATGTATTTTTTCTATTTTCAACATGACGATATACATATAACTCAAAGTGAAATTTTTGTTTTTATTTAAAACAAAACTCTAAAAATTTGACTTTTACTTAAAGTATAGAAATTTTATTGAATATTATTGACCGATACAAAAGGGCATCTGAATAATTAATTTTTTGATATTTATAAACTTTAGCTAGAAAATCGCATGTTTTCACTTTTAACACATGAATTAACCAAAAAAAATTTTAATTTAAGCTAACAGCGAAAGCAGTAAATCAATTGGTTAACTGCTGTGAAATTCTTTCATTTAGCATAGTTATAGTTAGATAATTTGCATTAATATTGGTAATTGAGAAACAATTAATTTGATTTTGAAGAAAAAGGTTTAGTTATTGAATTATATAAAATTTACATTTTTTTGTGTTTTTTTTTTGTTCATCAAATTTAGAAAAGTGTTATTAATTGATACAAAAAGGGAAAATAAAATATATTTTATTGGTTTTTGAATTACTTTTAACATGTTTAAAAGAGCCCAGTAAATTTACTTACAATTAGTAGAAAGCAGAAGAAAACTAAAAAAAAGAAAGATGCACCAAATTGAATGGCCCTGATATTTGTTTTCCTATGTTAAAACTATTTTTTTTTCCCCAAAAATAAAAATACAACTACAGATAACCCTCAACACGTGAAACTTATATTCTCGTTTAGAAATTCAAAAAAATTGATTTGTTTTTTTTGCTTATTTTTATAGTTTAACCCTTTTAGGAAAATGTTTAAGATTTTTCGAAATTTAAATAATTTTCGGAGTTACAAGTCAGTCTGTGATACGTCGACAAAACTGCTTGGCAGCCCGACTCACCACACGTTGTGAAACTTGCCCTCAAACCTTAAAAGTGTTTCTCTCGAAAAAGACCCTTCTTACTGTTGAAAATACATTCTTTTTCTTGAAGAATTAAAAAAAATATTTGTCAGATCACTGGATAGGCTGAAATCTTGCACACTAGGACATACCATCTTTTTTGAGCCCCAACTTTGCCGGCCTGCAGTTTTTTCAATATTGGATTTTTTTGTTAAGTAAAAAAGTAAAAGTATGGATAGTAAAAATATTTATTGGTTTTTTTTATGGCGTCCGGAAAAACACTCATAATTCGGGCATCTGATCGAGAATACCCCCTTAGATAAAGTTAAAATTTATTAGATTCAATAAGAATACGTGTAAGTGTAATAAACTTAACTAGTTTTATACGAAATATTTTGCTTTTATCTCTTATGAGGGTATCTCGCTAGAAGTTTAGCACCACTTCGTTTAAACGCCAGAAATGCACTTAATTCATATTTATGTATTTTATATCGTATATTTAAAATACATTTAATCCTTTATTTCTATCTTTTGTGTTTTGATTTTTTCCTCTTTTGTTTACTAACATTTTTTCCAAAAGCTACTGACCCGACGAGGGTGTAAAGTGGAATTCAAGACCGTGTAAATGAACGTTTTTCTTTTCTTTTTCAATCATGTTAATCCAAAATTGCTCAAATCGAATGCCGTGTAAATCGAGGGCTCTTTTAATTTTTTCGAAAAGAAAAAGTTACTTTTCGGGTCTTTTTAAAATTTGGCATTGACAAAAAAAAGAAATGAAAAGTTTAAATTCTGAGAATAGTTTTTTTCTTTTATTTGAAATTAAAGATCAATGAAAATTTGGTTACAGAGCTATCAACAACAATTTACAAATACTAAAAAAAGAAACTTTCTGTGGTTGTTAAATTGTTTTTTTTTTTTTTTTTTAGTTAAAAAATTACATATCCTGCAGGATAGATTTCAAAAGCTTGTTTCACTCAGATATCCTTTATATGATTTCTTTAATGATTCTATTTTCCTCCTAGTCAGTTGATATATCTGTCGCTGTAACTAACACAGTAAACCCATAGCTACAGTTGTGGTTGTGATTCTTTTTTTTTTTTTGTGTTTATCACTTTTACTGCCTAAAGTGTGTATTTCTGCTTTTCCTGAAGCCAAATTGTTTCTTAGGTACATTCATCTTTAGCCTTGAATCAATATGAATAATTTGACGCTAATAATTTCTAATGCTTATTGCTTTGAATTTTGGTTATTTGTGTATCCTTCCCCTTTGTAAAATTTATTTTGATTTTGGCGTATTTCCATCTTTATGGAATTATCCCAATTATGAATTCAAATTTGTAACAATTGTTCCAATTGCTCCATTATAATAACTTTACCCTCAAACTGATTTTGTATACTTTATTTTTTCTTTTTTAAATTTAAATAAAAAACATGTTAAATATAGCTAAGATTTTTTGATATCAAAGTTTAATTCAATTTTAATTGAAAACTGAAATCTTAAAAACAAAAACAAAATCTTATAGAATTTTCACTAAAAGTCTTTTCAGGTATTTGATAAGCTGACATTTAAATGACCCGTAAAAGATAAAAATAAAAACAAAAAAATAAAATGAAAGTTGTAATTTAACAACTCCATTGGGGGTGAATATATACCATTGTTATGTTATCCACTTTAGGGGATAAATAAAGTGTGCGACAATTGAGTTGTAATAGCTTCCTTTAATGCTTCTTGGGTTACCAACAAAATTACTTTATAGCACGCAATCTAATTTTCTTCATTTATGTCGTCTTATTAACAATGTAAAGGGAATCCTTTTATGTATAAACTGTCCATAATGTCTTCCCCTTTATTGAGTGTATGTTATCTATAATATCTAATTGTCACATTTCGTAGAGTTTAAGAACTTTTATAAAGAATTTAGGTTAATTTAATGAAGGTATCGCGAAATAAACCAACAAAAAAAATAAATAAATAAAATAAAATATAATAGCTTATAATTTTGAAATACTGGAAGAGAAGTTATGTTTAACGTGGCATTAACACGTTGAGGATGGTGTGTACCACCGGTGGTACCCGCCACCAGATAAAAATTTCACGCATGTATCACTGGTGGTAAACAATTGGCTATAATAGTTTTGTAGATAATAATTTTTTTATTAAAATCCAATGTAAATTTTTTTTTAAACAATATTTTATGCAAGGCGCCGCCAGATAAAGCAAAGTACTATTTTCAGTGCTGCCAGATGAAGCGAAATAGAATAAACTTTGCCGTCTTCAACCTGTTAAATATTAATGAAGCCGTAATAATAATTGAATTGTAATGAAAAATTTTTGCTTGAAAATCCTAAATAATTCACATGAAAAAAATAACGAATTAAAAATGATAAAACCAATGCCAGAAATGTCTTTAATGATAACAACAACAAAAAATTAGCAGCAAAATAGAAGTAAAACCACAAACCACAAAATTTTTTTAGCTATAATAGCACCAATTTTATATTTGGCAAACATGACGTCATTTCTAAATCTTTTTTACAAGAGTTTGCTTTAATTAGTACTTAATAATAGGCAACTAAAAAATAACAAAATTTCTTTATTAAAAATTTGTCCAATCATTAAAATTCTAAAAGAAAAATTATTAAAAAAAGTAAAGCATAAAGTTTATATTTTACATATTTGAAATAAAATAAAGTTTTTGTTTTCTTTTTCAAAAACAAAAAATACATCATAAACGACCACCTAAGGTTTTTAATTTAAAAGTCTCAACAATTTGAAAATTACATTTAATATGATGCACATTTGGTTGTTAATCGGATTAAATTTAATGTGATAAAAATTATTTTGTTGTCCAGTCATTTCAGTAATTATAATCTCAACTTAATTTTATTACAAATCAAATAACGATTGTAACTAAATATATATACAAAAGATATAAATGAACAAAATACAAGAAAAAAAAAAGAACTGTAAGAGATAAAGGAAAGAGAAAAAACCTGATTTAATTCAAGTCTAAATAACATGAAAAAGTTAAAACAAGTTCCAAAAAGTCAATTAACAGACTTCCAATTTTCATCATAAACATAACTTTATGACCTAAATATCTTTGAATACTTATTCGTATAAAGTCTTTAAGCAAAAAAGAACTGAATCTAAAGATAATCTTAAGATCCCTAACCTCCAATTAAGTACTAAGAATAATGGGTCGAGTAGTGTTCAATCTATTCATGCTCCCTCTCCCTGCCGTTTTTTTTTTATTACTAATAGTAGAAGAGTTGTTAAGATGAATATAATACTCCTATATTAAAGATATTATTGAAATACGTGTATATTCTTTTTACTATTTTTTTTTTGGTTTTTGTTTAAAATAAAATTCACTTTAAATATGGTTAAGAGGCTTCCAAGTTGCACGTTTCACTTGTTTCCTGTTTATTTAGATTACCCGTTTACATTTTTATTGTATGATCAGTGAATATGAATAATTTGAAATGAGGAGTTATGCCTATTTGATAGTTTCGCGCTACCTGAAAATATTTATGATGCGTGAAATATAAGTGCTAAAAGTTTATATAAATTTATTAACTGCAAAATTATTATTAATTATAAAAATGTAATTAAATTTAGTTATTGACATTTTAAAGAGGTTACCTTGATAGAAATTTATTAAAATCGTTTTTTTTGTTTCATTTTATATTGATCTGTTTTAAATTTTTATCTATTTATAAAACATTAAAATATGATGAGCCGTTCATTGCATAAATTGATTAATTCCACTTTTTGAAAAATCTTAAATTTCAAAGTGTCAAAGTCCTTGGTATATTGTCATAACTTTATATATTTATAATAACTTTCCTAAATATTAAAGAATAAATATTAAGAAAATTTATGAATTATTTGTCATGCCTGGGACTGACTAGCGCTTAGCGTGTGGAGACGACTTAGCACAGTAAAAATGAAGAGTTTTTTTTATATACCAGTGGAATGGAACATCAGTGGAGACTAATGGACTCATTAGCATTTGGCACTAAATTTTGTGCCGCTAAGCGCTAGTGAGTCCCAGGCATTATATAAATATATTCTAAAAAAATTTAATTTACATTTTAAACAACCATCAAAGGATACGTGTCAAACTTGTGATGATGATCTTCAGACGATAGAAATTGAAAAGGAAACTTTTACTTAGGCTACCTACATAGTGCTGGCTTACAGCCGGGCTGACACCGATTCCCATTGTGATAGTCTAATCCTTGGTAGACTTGCACTCTAAACACTTTTAGCAGATTTCTATTGATTTACCCATAACGATCTTATATTATAAATCAATAGGAATAAGCTCAAAGTGTTCAGAGCGCAAGCCTACCAATCAAAATGGGAATAGGTGTCAGCTCGGCTGTAAGCTGGCACTCTGTGGGCAGCCGTAGAAGAGGTTGAATGGGCTCACAGTCAAATGGCTGCCTTTCCTAAACTGATTACATCCGTAGCTTAATTATAAATTTAAAAATAAAAATTTATATGTTTATAATTTAGGATGTCATGAAAATAAATAAAAATATACGCCACATGTTTACTTAGCCAAAAACTGAAGGGTGTCATAGGTCTCAAGAAATTTCATTATGTCTAATAAAGACATATGCTACCAATTTAGAAAAAATAATCACATATTCAGATTTGTTTACCGAACAAAATAGAAATATTCAAATTGTTTTTTTTTTATTAAAACTTGTTCAAAGCACGGAAATGAGAGATGAGTCAATTGAAATGATTTTGACAGATTTCATTTCAACATTTATTTTTTATCTGTAATAATATATTTTTCTTTATTAAAAAATTTATAAATATAAACACTAAATTTAACTTTATTACTTTTTTCAGTTGCCAAATTGATTAATTCCATAACTCCCATAAAAATTATAAAATTACTGACGATTATTGTTTGGCTATTCTTTCTTATTGATTTTATATAACGTTAGATGTGAAAGCCTATATCTTTCTTTATGCATTCTACAATATGTTTTAAAATTTTGATTATAAAGGGATTTTTAAAAAGCCATTTACATTATTTCATCGTATTCCTTAACTTTTTGTTTTATGGAGTTAATTCATTTGGGTCCCGAATGGCTTATATGTAAATATATATTTTGAATTTGACAATTGCAAAGGATTAAACTTATTTTTGAAGATATTTATGCTAAATTACATCTCAACTTCAAATAATAGTTGCAGGGTTTTGTTTTTATCAAAATAATACAAAATTATAAAACTCATAGGCGTGCCAGATGCTTTTGAGATGTGTGCCAGAAGCTTTGAGAAGAATACGTTTTTATGCTCGTCTTTATTTTTTAATTTTTGTTAGAACATCAGTAGCTATGACAGAAACTAAGATTATTTGTTTAATGCAATAATTTCTTATAATTAAAAAAAACATGGGATTTTTGAAAATTTTTTTTTGCTAGTCCGACATTTTATTTTTTGATAAGGCTGCTTTATCCTACTTCTAATCAAAATGACAAATTTGTTGTAGATCAATTTTTTATTTTGAACTTTTACTTCAGATAATTTACACGTGACCAGTCATCGACCATTTTTTTAGGCTTACATTTTGGTCGGTGACTAAAATCTCCATGTAAATAATGTAAAATAAGCCCAAAAAAACTTTGTTTTTGTTAGAACACTTCAACATATCCATAAAAGGATATTTTAAAGTCAAAATGATTTTGTTTTTTTTTTCTCAGAACAAAAAAATCCTTCAAAATATGCCCGGAATATAAGATTCAACGGATAAAACTTAGGATATTTCTGCAAATACTTAGGGATGTATTGATCATCAGACGTATGTATCGCATTGTGTCTAGCAAGACATATCGAGGTTATCACACGAAGCTAGGCCTGTTCCGAACTTTAGTTATAGCGGAGACAAACATAGCTCTCAATGCTCATTAGTAAATGAGCATTTAACTAGGCCCTGACAGACATAAAAGCTCGAAAACACCGCCGAATATTAACATCGATTGAATAACCCACAAAATATAACTCACTACTCATAAAATATTTTAGCCATAACCTAGTGGAGTTCCTGGAGCATTAAAAACATGAAATCTGCGGATTTCACCAACAGTGAATGAATTTTTTTTTTTGAAGTGGGATTTTGTTCGTTATGCTATAAATTGAAAAGTTTACCAAAAATTTTTTTGTGCATTTGATTTTTTTGGTATTTAGGGGGGGTGAAAGTCGAAAAAACCGACTTTTTTTTTTTTGCATATTTGCATAGCTGAACCCTCTAGAAAAATGTTCCCAAAAGGATTTTTCGAAATTCAAATAATTTCCCGAGTTACAGCTCGTTTTGTGACGCATTTAGTCCTTATTTCATATTAATCTTTAAAACTTTCAACGCGTTTTTCTCGAAACTACTTTTTTCGAAACGTTGTGCTCGATATCTCAAGTTTTATTTAACTGATTTACATGAAATTTGGCACAAATATTCTTTATATATCAGAGTATGCGGCTATGAAGATTTTTTTATTCAATTTTTTTTTTTTTAATTTCAAAAGGCAAAAAAAAAACAGGGAGAAAACGTATCTTTTCTTTCAAACCGGCGCCATTTCGTGAAAAACCATTTTTTTCTAAAAAAACTCTTCATAGTCCCTTAACTACACTCTTTTTCTTGAAGAATTATAAAATAATTTTTCTTCATTTTACTGGAAGGACGGGAATCGTGCACACCAGGACACGCCATTTTTTTGGTAACCCCCACTTTGCCGAGCTGCAGTTTTTACAATTTTATATTTTTTTTAAATATTATTAATATTTTATACTCTTAAAGTATTTATAAATAACGAGCAAAAAAATTTAGGTTAAAATTATTCATTGGTTTTTTTTTATGGCGTCCGAAAGAACACTAAAAATACGGGCGTCTAAACAAAAATCTATGAAAAATTAATTTTCGAGCATGTATTTTTTTTTATTTATTATTTTGCTTTAGAGGAGTGCCTAGAGTATGAAAAACATGAAAACTGCGGATTTAGTCGAAATGTTGAAACTAAAATGAAATGTTTAGCTAAAAATGTATACAAAAAGTTTACCTATTTTGGGGCTTTGTTTTAAAAACAAAAATTTGATAAATGCAATAATTCAGATAGTACAATAATCAGAGTGTACAATATTTTTGTGTATCAAAATTGAGTTAAGGTATATGAAGATGACAAATTGGGAAAAATATTTTTTGTTGGACTTTGCCTCTGGATGGCTTTAGAAAATATATTTCCCGATCTTTATCCACTAATGCAGTTAATATAACCAGAACGTCAATATCTTCTGAAATTATAACAATATTCTTTGTTTCTAAGTTAATTGCAGTATCAACAATTAATTTATCTGCATCGCTTTCCGCTTGACATGTAAAGATATTGTTGTCGGCTAATTTAGTTTTTAACATTTCTATCAGGCGGCTTTTATTTTTATTATTTGACAAAAATTTATCTTGAGCGATGTTTAAAGACATATTTTGATCGAATTCAATATCGGCACATTTGTTTTTCAATGTGCGACGATTCCGTTCGGCTGATTTAATATTGTCTTTCTTATATCCATCAAATACTACATATATGTTACTATTGTAATTGCACTTTAAATAACTTACTAAATTCTCACATATTATTTCGAAGGTTTCATTCAATTGCCATTTGCATCGATGCAATAACATACCTCCATCAATAACGTAATGAATGTTTTCTAGACTTTTCAAATTAATTAAAATTTCAGGAAATAACCCGTAAAAAGCTGATTTTTTTGTCTTTCGCATTTGGCCATCTTCAAATAGAGCCAACGGATATGGTGCCAGTTCATAATTCATATAGTTCTTAAGCTGTTCTTCGGTTTTTTTTAAAACACAAATCCGTTGAAATAGCAGCAATGGATCAAGAGGTATAACATTGTCATAAATTTTAATTTTGTTATTTTTTGCTAATAGAGGATTTATTATATCCTTTCTTGATAGTTTCAATTCGCGTAAATTTTGTCCATCTGTCTTTTTCATTATTTTCAAACCTTCTTCAAAAGCATCGTAGCAATTTATGTATTTGTCTCCAGTAATTCCAGTAGCAATGGACATAATAACATCTGTATCAGGAAAAGGGCTGTGTTGCTTCAAGAAACCCACCACTTTTCTTACATCGATATCGTCCCTTTGTATTCTAGCATCTGTCGAATCACTGTGTTGATGACTTTTATTGAAAGATATATCACAAAAATTTTCTATGCCTTCAATAATATCTTTACTATAAATAACTCCGCTGATCCATTTATATACAACACTTTCAGTGGCACCACGTGGCACGTTGCAGGTACCACGGCCGTTTCCCTTTCTACTCTTTTCTACTCGCTGAAGGTCCCTACGATCCTTAAAGGAGCCTATATACTTCAAAAAAGCAAAACTTTTTGTTCTCTTTCCCATATAAAACCGGTTTCTTTTAATTTTTCTGGCTGTTATTTTTCTAACTGTTATCTAACATGAAAGAAACCATTTTTGTATGGGAGAGGGGGCAAAAAGCATTGCCTTTTTTGAAATGTATAGGACCCTAAATACATACAGGTATCTTTGAAGGATGTCCTTCAATATCTATTTAGGTATGTATAATTAGGTATATATTATTTACATAAAAAAATACATGCTCGAAAATTAATTTTTCATAGATTTTTGTTTAGACGCCCGTATTTTTAGTGTTCTTTCGGACGCCATAAAAAAAAACCAATGAATAATTTTAACCTAAATTTTTTTGCTCGTTATTTATAAATACTTTAAGAATATAAAATATTAATAATATTTAAAAAAAATATAAAATTGTAAAAACTGCAGCTCGGCAAAGTGGGGGCTTACCAAAAAAATGGCGTGCCCTGGTGTGCACGATTCCCGTCCTTCCAGTAAAATGAAGAAAAATTATTTTATAATTCTTCAAGAAAAAGAGTGTAGTTAAGGGACTATGAAGAGTTTTTTTTAGAAAAAAATGGTTTTTCACGAAATGGCGCCGGTTTGAAAGAAAAGATATGTTTTCTCCCTGTTTTTTTTTTGCCTTTTGAAATTAAAAAAAACAAAATTGAATAAAAAAATCTTCATAGCCGCATACTCTGATATATAAAGAATATTTGTGCCAAATTTCATGTAAATCAGTTAAATAAAACTTGAGATATCGAGCACAACGTTTCGAAAAAAGTAGTTTCGAGAAAAACGCGTTGAAAGTTTTAAAGATTAATATGAAATAAGGACTAAATGCGTCACAAAACGAGCTGTAACTCGGGAAATTATTTGAATTTCAAAAAATCCTTTTGGGAACATTTTTCTAGAGGGTTCAGCTATGCAAATATGCAAAAAAAAAAAAGTCGGTTTTTTCGACTTTCACCCCCCCTAAATACCAAAAAAATCAAATGCACAAAAAAATTTTTGGTAAACTTTTCAATTTATAGCATAACGAACAAAACCCTACTTCAAAAAAAAAAATTCATTCACTGTTGGTGAAATCCGCAGGAAAAAGCTCCAGGAACTCCACTAAACCATACTTTTCACTTTTGCTTGTAGCTTTGAATTGTAGCTAAAAGCAAAACTGGCAGTGCTGAATTCCAATAAATTTGTCAGCAAAGGGGTCAAAAAGCTCTGAGAGAGCAAATGTTCTTTAAAAATAACATTTACTAAATGTGGTTTGAAAAATCATAAATGTCGTTCTTTCCATACAACATACCTAAATTGGGCATAAGCTAAATAGCATTAAGGGCTATGTCTGTCTCCGCTATAAGACATGTTATATTAAAGATACACTATAAAGCTCAATACTATTTAATTTGTAATGATAAAAAGCAAGAGTTAATAGAATTTTTGTTTCGCACATGGGAATGAAATTTTCAAAAATTTCGAAACTCTGCCTTATCGTTCATCGCTCTTATCATGAAATTAACAACTGGTGTGAGACATTTTACTGGATTTGTGTAAGCAAAAATAACTGTAAATCCTACATCATATGCTCAGAATGAAACCTCTTTTAGACTTACCAATAACTGTTTCATAAAATAAAATTAATTTTATTTCCTTAAAATATAAAATTAACTTTTTTAAAAATTACACGCACTTAAAAAAGAACACAACCTAAAAATATTCAAGAAAAGTAGTTTTTTTTTGTTTATTTATTTTTGGAAAGTAAATTGCCTGAAAATTTTTTAATTACCAGCTCACTTCTATATATCTTTGGCCATAAATCAAATACAACAAATCTAATTGCAATATATATACATATATCTATATATACATTTGTAATAGATAAGAAAAAAAAGATGAAATTTGATGAATAGCATTAAGTAATTTTTCTAACATATCTCGGGGTAATATAGTGCAAAAGTATAATTTTGAAATGTAAATTTTTACCGTTTCTGGTTCATACTAAAACAAAAAAAAAACACATTTCAAATATTATTATTTATTTTATATAAAACGCTTAGTAAAACGAAAACCAGTTTTAAAAAATTCATATTTTCAGTTTTAACGTGAATAAAGTACAATTCGCCTAAAGCTATAAAAGATAAAAATAAAATAAAAATAATTAGGCCTAACAAATTGTTGTGAATTTTTTTGTAATCTTTAAAAATAAATGATACGCCTTAAAAACGATTTTTTTTTTCTTACTTTTTTCTCTAATTAATTAGATTTAAGTTTGGATACCTTACAATACCCAACCAGAAATTTTAAGTGAAAATGTGTAACATTACTAACACTTTTACCAGTTAAAATTATTTTAATTGCAGTCTATAGAATTTTTTTTATATGTTCACTTAAAAAAATTTCACATTTTATAAAGTCACCTGAAATGGAAAAATTTTTTTTTGTTACTTTCTGGTTTGACTTTGTTCTCCATAACTTAAGTATTTAATTATTTAGATTTAGAGGAATCTAAATTAATAGAGTAATAAATGAATAAAATTAAATTGTGACGAAAATAATAAATCACATAAATTGAAAAAATAAAAAGGAAAATAAATTTTGAGAACACGAACAATAATTTAATTTGTTTAAAACGGTAGCTTAACTTTGCTAAACGATAATTTAAATTAAATTGAAAAGATTTACGGGATGATTAGAGGATATTAATAATATTGACAACTATTAATTATTTTTTTTTACAAATTTATTTCTTATTTTAAAGTAGCTGTAGAAAATAAGGAGTCAAATTCATTTTAATGTAATATAAAGTCTCACCTAAATAACACGTGTCTTAATTTTATTATACCTGAAATATATTTAACTAGTTAAGCGTGTTTGGCGTGTATACACGTTAAGCCAAATGACGTCTTTAGTCGTCATCGTTACTATTGGCTATGAAAACTATTTGAGAATTTTTAACTTTATAATAACAACAACTTTTGCAGAAATAATTTGTTAAGTTTGTCTTAAATAAAAATGTAGTTCTTCGTTTTTCATAAAATTTGTAATAAGACCATTTTGCCTAGCGTTTGTCGTGTATACATATCATTGCTTTATTTTAATTCCGCAAACTGTGTGGGAGGTTTTTAAAATTAAATTGGACGATTAGGATATATTAATTTTTAAAGTTTTAAAGATGATTTGATAAAAATTTACATTATGCTTCCAGTAAACATGTTTACAGCTGATGTTGTGATTTTTGGTATAGCCGTATAACCATGCAAAAGCTGGACCAGCATGAATTGAAGGGTTTCGAGTCTCAGAAGTGTCATTACAAAAAGTTTTAGACTTCTTATACCCTTTCTTGACTGACGCTGTATACATGCTTGTACACCTCCTTCTAAAAAACCGATTCTTAACAGAGAAACCGTGTACAACATGGCGGCTTATTAAAACATATGATCGGAATGTCTACGCGGATCTATCAATCAATTACTATTAGGATATATAAATCACTGTAAAAATCACTAATCTATATTGTAATTAATCAAAATATACTTTTAAAAAAAAAAACCAACTAATATACTTACAAATTTTTCAACATTTGCATTATAATTTTGACACAAGCCCATACGGAATTTTAATTTTGATTTGGTACACAGCCTTAAAATTCACAATAGATGTGTGGAGTACAGCGTTTCAAAGGCTGTACTACGTACACGATTCCAACAAGTGAAGTACATGATTTTTCCATACAAAAGTGTCTTTTTTCGAACTAAATACTGTGTACAGGCATGTGTTAAGAAAAGGTATTACGAAGAGATCTGCCTGTAAAAATGATGCTTTAGAGTGGGTCTACACAGGCCAACTCACAGCAGAAAACTCAAAGCGAAACCGGTTTTTTTTATACAAAACTCACAGAATCGCTTTGAGTTTCTGCTGTGAGTTGGCCTGTGTAGATCCACTCTTACGGATCTTGTCTTGTTGACTATTGTTTCTCGAAAACTGTTTTGAAAATTTTTTTGAAAATCGCAGAATGCTTTTTTGCTAAACAATTAAACATTTGTCAATATTTCACAGAAAATATATCTGCGGTTTAATGGGTTTTGAAGGCCAAAAATAGGATATATTTCTTCTCATATAATAAGTAAAATATTTTATTTAAACTTTTAAACATTTTTCAACTTTTTATCTCC
The DNA here is from genome assembly GCA_947359355.1 of Acrocera orbiculus. NCBI lineage: Eukaryota > Metazoa > Arthropoda > Insecta > Diptera > Acroceridae > Acrocera > Acrocera orbiculus. Next base: position 10,454,602 of record OX375758.1, read on the forward strand.
AAATTTTCAAAATTGAACAATTGGGATCTCATTTTCTGTGACCCATTAAAATAAAGTCTTCTTCCTGTTATCAGGATAACTCAATAGACTTAATAGAAATATCGGTAGATATTATATATATCTCATGCATTGATGAAGGAGAAAACTAAAAATAAACATTTTATTTGCAAAAAAATCTTATAATGAATCTCATGCACGAAAAGTTTAATTTATCAGATTATGGAAATTTTTTTGATCACAAAGGGACAATACTAAGGCTATAAAGATGGGCACAGTAAATAATTGTTCACTTTAATAGCTAAATATATAAAATTAGTCTAAAAGTGCTTATTCTTTTAGCAAACACTGCTGAAGAGATTTAGGCTTCACGTTTTTGCCAAACCCAAAATGAGTCGTATCAGAACTAATAAATAGTGCTTGCATTTTTATTTCCCTTTTTCTGTTTGCCTATCTTTTCACTTCTTCTTAGGATCACGACAGGCTGTCATTAGTTTTTTGTTTTTCGTTGAGTTAAATTGTTCTGTTATTTTTTGAATCAAAAATTTGTCAAATCAAAGTCAATTATTCGGCTGGAAACAAACATAGCGATTGCTTGCAATAAAAATTTAAACTAGGACGTTTTTGAGAATCTGTTTATTATTTTTTACATAGAATTAGTACCTTAATAACTTACCGTTTGGTATTACTACTTTTTCAAGACATTTTAAAAATTGTTGCATCATTTATTATGACAGTAAAGTTATTAAAGTACCGTTATAGTTATTTAAATAACATAAGCTAAATTAATTTTAACAGAACTTGTATTCGAATTTTATGATTGCAATTTTATTACATTTATAAAACTACTTTCACTAGCTAAATAATGACCTTGAAATGCTCTTTAAATATAATCTTTAAGACGTCAAGTGTTAAGTGCTACACTAGAGTGTGTAGGAAGAATATATATTTAAATCATTCAAAAAAAAAAACTCATCTATCATTTATTGTATTCCTATTTGATTTCTAAACAAAAAAAAAAGAATAATTATGATTTTAAAAATGAGGAATTATATATCTATGAATAATTCAAACGCTAATATTTTTTTATGTTTTAAATATTTTGATTTATTAATATTATCCAATATTAGAAAAATTTAATATCTCTAAATCTTACACAATCGTGAAAATTCTTTTAAAATCAGAGATTTCAGTATGGATGACATACGTCATTTATAAATGGCTCACCATATTTGATGAGCTGTGTTCTATATCAGCAAGAAAGCAAATGCTCGGGAAGACCTCTTTAGGGTTCCTAAATCAGCAACAAGTGCTTGATCTTCATAAGAGCTTTCATTGACGTTTTAATATTGCATACAATGAGAAAGTAGCGCTTGATCTGGAAGGATTTTAAGAGAGCTCAAGGTACTTAAAGGACGCTCGGTTTATAGTGGCTTAAGAACACTTTAATTAATTTTTGTTTTATTTATTTTTCATAAAAATAATTTACAGTATATTAATTTTCTTATTTTAAAATAATTCCTTAGCTCCTATAGATTCTGAAATAGATTTTTATTTAGATATTTACAGGTGCACAAATGTTCTAAGAATACTAACATATTTTATTATTTTGATTTAGAAAAACTCTACAATTCCTCTTTATTACACTATTTATTTATTCTCAGCCCGAAAAACCCTTCCCCATTGTCAATGCGTGATATTCTTAACATGCAGGGATGGAATTGTTATTCTAAAACTAAAGATGAAGGAAATAAAGAAATAACGGTCAAATAAATAGGCACGTATACTGAAAAGTATCTGACTTGGATCAAAAAGTTTCTGGAATGATCACCGTGTGACGTTGCTAGCACTCGGCACTGTCAATTTTCTTTTGTTATGTTGCTCAACTGTCACTGATATTTTCATCTAAGTTTGGCATCATTTGATCTTCATTTGTGAAAGTTACGTCGAGTTGAGGATATGTGTCTCTCTGAGTGTGTTCACGATTTTTGAGAATTTTGATGCTATCAATATCCGCGAGTTTTTGGCTATAACCAACACAAATATCATCCAATAACCACCAAATTCATCTGATTCGGTCTTCCTGTAACTTTTTCCTGTTTAATCGAATCAAAAAAACAATGGAGGAACGCGTTTCAGCACTCGAGAGGAGATAATGAAAAAATCGAAGATGGCCCTATTAAAAATACCTAAAAAATGTTTGGAGGATTGGATCAAGCGTTACAGTCGACAAGGAATACTTTGAACGGGACAATATCGATTTCTAACAATAAACTGGTATTGTTTATATTTTTAATAAATTCCGAGAATTTTTTGATCCGGGTTAGTATACTCATGTGAACGCTGAAATAGTGCTCTTAGTTTGTATAGTCACAAAGCGTTCAAATTAAGCTCAGAATAGGAGGGCTACATTAATTTTTCGCTAGGATATATGTGATCGATACACTTACACGAATACACAAAAAAATAATGTCTCTAATGTAGAGAACTAATGATAGATGACAATTTCTTTTCCGCTTATTCACGTAAATAAAGAATTTTGACCGACAGTTAAAATCTTATGTTATTTTTTCTTTGGAATTTTCTTATAATATGCAGAATAATCTGATGGAATTCAGATTTGCTTTAATTATTTCAATAAAAACCCATAATAAAAACAAAAAACAGCTATTAATATTTTTCTGTATAAATGAATTTAAAAATTTTCACTTATAAACTTGTAAATTGTTGTTATCTACACAGGGCCAACTGCTGTTGTATTTTGTTTTTTTTTTCGTTTATTTTATTTCAAATTTATTTGATATAAATTTTTGTATTTTAAGTATAAATATATTCAATGAGTGGGAGTGCAAAAATATTTCAAAACATAAAAAATCCATAAATGTTATCAGTAATTTTATTAGTCATAAGCATAAATTAAAACAACTAATAGCATTTCTATGATGTTAAATTAAGAAGTAAAAGTTTCTTTTTAAATATATGAGAGAAACATATTAATTTTTTTGTTTCCTCTGCAATTTCTGTTGAATTTCTAATTTTGTTCAATTTGATATAAAAAAAAATGACAATATTTCAACAAAAAAATTTTTTTTCAAAATGAGATTCAAGGTTTATCTGATTGAATAACGAATACAAAGAAAAAAAAACAAATAAAATTATTACCTATTATTTAATAATTAAAAATGAAATAAAATTACAAAAATATTGTTTCTATAAATTTTATACAATATGAATAAAAATGTAATTTTTTCTTATTCATAAATTGGAATCCATTAATTAAAATTTTAAAAAATATAAATATTGTGAAATTTGAAACTACTGCAAATGATTTTTATGTAATTTATGCTTATAAGGTAAACAAAATTCAAAAGGTTTGATAGCATTGGATAAAAAATAAAACACAGAATAAAAAAGATGTTTGAGAAAGTTTATAAATCTGTGTTGAATTAGAGTCTTGAACCCTTGAGTGTTATTAGGTAATGTAGTATATTTTGAGAAAGATAGACTACTGTAGATGATTTTGTTAATATTATCCTAATTGTCCTGCTATTTCGTATTCTTCAAATCTTCTTGAACAAACGTTCTTACTTTTGCCATTATCTTTCTTCTAAGCCAAAAACTAAAGATTTTAGTATTAGCTCTTTATTACTTTTATGCAAAATATATGTGAAGCACTTGATTAACTGAAAAAATATAAGTTTGGGTAATTTTATGATCTACTTGAATTAGGGAGTCGGTCTCTATAACAAAAGGTAAAAATTATTTGACGTTCCAAGTTATGGAAATCTTACCTATATTTTGATTGTCATTTATTTCGATCTTATACTTGGAAAATACTTGATACATTATCAAAAATTTCGATATAACTAATGCACGTATTATTCTTTATCCCAGTTCCTGTATTGAGGTTTTTTTTTGATATATCAATGTACAAAATAAAAGCATATTTATTATTTAGACCAGGGGTTCCCAAAGTGTGCGTCGCGAGACCGTACGTACAGGTAATCTACACGCAACGTAATAAGTGAATATTTTTTCATCTTGTTTCCTTACTCTTCTGTTTATTTAACGTTCGGCCAGTCTCGATTTGTAAGGTTATGCTCAGAAAATCAAGTTTATCCTTCTTATTGATTTTACAATCTACTGTTATATTTTCCAATAAAAAATACTAAAAAAGAAAAATAAATCATAAGATGATTTTTGGGGTTTTATTTAATAACAAATAAAGTAATCTTAATGCATGTTAGAGCAAGCCCCGTTTTTTTTTATAAAAAAGTCTGCAAAGAGCGTCGCAGGTATAAAATAATTGTTAGCCTCTGATTTAGACAGCTGAATGTGACACTTATGATGACACATTATTTCAGCAGAGTACTCTTCATCATTGGTGTTGGCGTTGGCGTTGTTTAAAACCATCAAACCAACGTTCCTTAGTTAATTCTGATAAATCTGAATTCGAATAACACATTTATCAAGTTAACCTGTTGCTGGGAGTGTATTATTTCCCATCAAAATATAAGGATAATTCAACAACAAAAAATTACTTCTAGTCCATTGTTTAACACATTGAAAACGGCACCCGAGGTACATAAGTGAATGTTTTATCTAGTGGCGTCGTGTACTATCGTTGGCTCATATCGGCTATCGTTTAGTTAGATGAAAAATAATTTTTTTATTGAATGAAACTGCACCGTCCTCAACATGTAAAAAAATAGAATATAGGTTTATTGACAGTGGCAACATCTATGTCAGAATTAATGACATAAAAGAAAAAATTGACAAAAATTAGGTTAGTTATAAGTAAAAACATAGAAATTTATATTTCAATTAAAATTTACATATATTTATACACATGTATTTGCATCAGATCTAGCAGGGTTTACCAATTGAAATGCCTATAACTGTGTTTTTTTTTGTTTTACAAGCAAAATTTCATTTTGAAATACAGAAATAATTTTGTTGCTAAACTAATCAAAACATGATTTTAAATAGCAAGAATTTTTGTTTCCAGCATCATAAAACCTGTCTTCTTGTTGAAACAATTAAACTAAATTAAATTTAACGTTAATTTTTGTCTTGTTTTATCGGTTACGATTTTAACTTCACAATTTTTGAAAGTTAACAAAAAAATTAAATAAAATATCTTAAAAAAAAATTATTCCCATTGAAATTCATAAAAATATGTTGCAATCTTTTATAATAAACAACATTTTTTAAGTAGAACTTTAAACTTTTTAACAAATTACACTTAAATTATGCTCGAATTTCATCTGCATTTTTCAACATCATGACTGTCAAAATTTCAGCAACTGAATTTAATTCTTTGAAATAAATCCGAATAAACTAATGGCTAACAATCTCAAAGTGACATCAATTTTGACCTGAGGTGGATATATTTTTTGGTTTTTTTTTTTTTTTTTTGGTATTTTGTTTTTACCCAATAGCTGAATGAGTCATTTAAGTTTGTTAACAAGTACATATTTTGAAATTTTTATTTTTTTATTTTTTGGATAGTTTATTGTTTTTTTTTCTTCTGTTTTTCAATATAAAAGTACCGTCATCCGGTATCGGGTACTTATGCGTCATTCATTATCATTCAAAATGAATTTGAAAAGAAAAACTAAAAATATATTTTGGTTGTTGTACTTCTAAAATATTATTTAAAAATATAATCAAATGTATTTAATGTTATTTTGGTAGTTAAAAATGAACAAAATTACTTGGGATTCATTAAAAACAGGAAAATTATCAAATGATTTACGATGGTAAATCAACATTGGTAAGTCAAAAAAAATAATTTAGCAGACACCGTTAGGTTATTTATGAAATATTAGCTTCCTCAGGCTAATCTATATTAACCAAAACAAAGAGGAAAACAAAAAGAAAAAATACAAAAAATTAAAAGAAAACACAAAAACGTTATTAAAGATAAACGAAACTTCCTTAATTTGCTGGCACTTGTATAAAGTGGCGTGTGTCGATAAATTTGTTGAAATCCAAACAAAAATACAAATTAGCCCATGACGACTAGGTTTAATTTGTTCTTTTTTTTATTTTCTTTAATTTAAATGATTTGAAGTGATTTTAAAAGAATGCTAATAAAATATAGAAATGATCTATAAATAAAGATTTGATCTATAAAACAATTTATTTGAAATATTATTAAACATTTTTATGATTTAAAAAAAGGAAACATACTTTAATATTTTTAAAATTTTTTTTTGTACTTTTTATTTGTAAGTTTAAGTCTTTTGTTTCTTGTGATGGAAAAATCGCATTATTTATTTCTATTAAGAAGTATAAAAGTTTGTTGCACTTAAAATTTAACCTCGTTAAGTGAAAATTACGGTGGTCGCTCTGCAACATTTTCTGTGATAAATTCGAATTTGACGGAACTCGCCCGCAGTACAAATGGACAAATGGATTTGGGAGATATGCCTCAAATAAATAAATTTACACAGACTAGGAAATAAATCTGACGCGCTATGTGTATTAGGAGAAGTTTTAGGAATTATGTTAGTCAGGATAAATGTAGTACCGACAAAAAGTCTGCTTCTGAAAGTATTGTAATGGAGAAAAAGATGCACTTTATTTGTATTCGTCTCTAAGTTTGTATTTGAATTTACAGAAAAGTGGAACAAACGCTGTTGGAACTGTTAAAAAATATAGAAAAAATATGCCAAAGGAACTTGTTTCATTAAATCTAAACAAAAAATTGAATTTACAAAGCCTCCAACTTGCGTTTTACTATGCTTGAGATGACGCGATAAAAAAGTTATTTACATCCTTAGTACAATGCGCTCAAATGCTAACATAACAAACATAGGGAAAAAAGATTATTAGGGTAATGGGCGACGTAGATAAACAGGACCAGATGTTATTATGTTTTCCTATTACACTTCAAAAGTTTCGAAAAGTATCATACACCCGAAGATTATTAGTTGCAATAAATTCCTATAAAAAAACTACCAAAATTAAAAATATATACAATCCCATATCTACTTTCTTGGCGAAAAATCAATAAAGTTTGTTAATAATAAAAAGCAAAAGTTAGCGTCATGACTATCAAACATGATTCACGCATGAATTCATGAATGAGAAACTCACTGACAATTAATTTCCCTACTGGGAATATTTGGGACAGTTGAAATATCTTTACTCAAAGCGTAGAACTTATTTACACAAGGAGCATTTATCTTTTGGGTATTCTAATACTTTGGACAGAAGTTATGAAAAAAATCATACATAACTACGCTGCCTGTGACCTTTTGGATATTCTACGGGTATAATTTCCCTTCATATAAGTAGGTTCATTGGACGTTATTAAAAGAAGACGTCAACTACTTTTTCTATGGTAAAACCAATGAATAGATGGTAATATAGAGTGTAGAAAATTTCATAGCTCTCCGTGAATCTATAAATTATGTAATACATACATATTTACGGATTCAAGTACCGTAAGCTTTATAAGGTATTTTTTATTGAATATGGCTATGGCTAAATTTCGAAACAGGCCAGGCCTTGTATGAAACTGGTGATCAGGTGGAGTACAGTTCAACGAAAGTTGCATATTACATAATATATTTTATCTACTTTATCCAAGTATGCATGCATATTCAGCATCTTTTAATAAAATCCAGTGTTCAGGATTTAAGCTGCATTTAGGCATACCTTTTGCTGACCTAATAAGGATCTTAGTAGATGTTTCAAAGGCATTTCTCATTTAGCTACTTTTAGGTAATACAAAAAAAAGTTCTAGTCGTAGAACGCCTTTGAATTAACGGGGATTAGCTTGAATATTGTTCTAGTATGGGAAATAAGTTTTAGAATGAGTTTTCCAGCATAATAAATCTGTCCAGGATTACATTCATTGGGTCTATCCAGGTCTCTAAACTACTACTATTTTTTCTTAATAAAATTTCTGGAATTTTGAAAATTTTAGCCAAATATTGATTCAGTCGAAAGCTCATCCTCTTAGTTTTTGAATAAAGTATTTGAATTTAAAGAGAAATATCAGGTTTACCTTGTAGACATTTCTTTATGTGCAGTTTTTTAACATTTTTTAATTTTTTGTATATTTTTATTAAATATTTTTAATTTGGTTAATTTTTTGTCTATTGTTAATTTAAAATGTACTAATTTTCCTTTTCTATTCTTTTACAGGTAAGCATTATTGCACTACTAGAAAGCTATATACGACAAAAAAAATCAGGTGATGGCTACAAAAATATACAAATTTTATTTTAATTTTTTTTAGGATATTAAGCATTAAATTAGAAAGAAAAATCTAAAAATATTATTCAATAAAACGGAATCATTCCAATTTTCCAACTAATTAGAGTAGATTCTGGCAAGTAGTTGTGAGACTCCCACCAATCCGCTCAGGGTTTTTGTGGCACAGATCAAGGTACTTTGTCCTCTTTCTCTATAAATTGCTGTGGTAAAGCGAAGAAAATCTTGCGAGTTCATGCCAATAGACACGGGATTTTAGGCTTAACTTCCCAACTTAAGGGGCTATTTACTTGTTTTCCATCTGACAACATGATATCTGCTTAATTTTTCTGTAACATTCACATTCTGCATACATACATACGGTATTAATTAATGTTTCATTATAATGTAAGTTAGTTTCATAATTGCGTGTCTGTGTGTGTGTGTGTTTTTGAATTCAATCCAGATCGTTGACGAATTTATTTGCATCGAAGTGCATTCCCTGAAAGAAAAATTATTCAAATTTGTTGCTATTATGTATTAGTGAATGAATAATACAAAAGAAATCGATAGCCATTTGAGAGAAAAATCAACGAAAACTTTGGATAATTGGCTCAGCAACAGCTGAAATAAGTTTTTATATGGAACATGATATCCTTTTGTCAAATCCAATATGTACATAGTCCTTTTTTAGTTGTGTCCACTGTGAGGCAGCAAAGATGAACCACAGGTCTTCGTACACGTTTGATTTAACAATATTGAATAACAAAATTCAATAGTTAATCATTCTTAAGTAAAACAGTCCAATAATGCACTCTTCACTATAAACTCTCTAATTATTCTTGCTTTTATTTTTCTCTGTCATAAGGGAACACATCATTCCAAATGGATCGGTATAACGTCATTTCCCAACAGAGAATGTCTTCTTCCTATTTTTTTGTTTTGCAGGAAGCTTGAATTGTGAAATACGTCGGTATGTCAGACCTTTTTTTTCATTGAGAATGACAGGTGGGTATACTAAAAGCTTAAAATCCATTTCAATCTGTCAACTCAGTGAGTTTAATTCTTATGACAAGTGTTACAGGCGATAAATTTTAATAAAATTTTAGTATAAAATTTGTTTTTTTAAAAGCTAAAAACAGTTAAACCACAAACCATTAAAATTTCCTTCTTTTTGTTTTTTTTTAAAAGCTTTTAAATTCTTTGCAAAAAGAAAACACCGCACAGCTGATTAGATAATAAAACTTTTTTTTTTGTAGCCTATAATAAATATTTTATTAGGATTATAAAAAAATATTTTTTTGGAATTAACCCAAAACCAATTTTATGGTTTCTAATTTTACACTTTTAATTTTATAATTTCATGCAACGACAAGTTTGATAATCTACTTTGCCAAAATTTTTACCCTTTTTAACACACACAAACATAAAATTAAAAAAATATTAAATTTTCATCTTGAAACTTAATTTTTTATTTTTGAGAATTTGTTATAAAGGAAATATAATAAAATTTCAAATTGAAAATTACATTTTCATTTGTGAACATTTACAACAAAATGATTTATCTAAAAAATTATAAAAATTCTTTTTATTTTCTCTTATTTTTCAGTTAGAAAATTGAACTTGTCCATTTTGTACTTCTTTAGTATTCTTTGAAATGTCTGAATGAAAAATATTTCACCTATTAAAAAATTTTCATTTCAATGAGAATGAATCCCCTAGAGGTAACTTAACTAGAATCTCAAATAATGATAAAGGATCAAGGATATAAGTGAAAATAAAAGAGGAAAAAGTAAAAATAGAAGAGAAATGTATAAAATAAATATTAACAAGAATGAACTATAGAAAAACGGAAAAATATTTCTTTCTCATCTCCGTTAAATTATCCGGGATTCTCGCGTAATTTTATAGTATTTTACGAGCATAAGGACTTATATGAGATTTTACTGTCAATATATTAGGTAAATATACTAACAAATCTTTATATATATTAGTGTTGTTTGATTTTCACATGTATGCACACAAGAATTGAAAAGGATAACTAAACCTATAAGGGATATGTGATATGTGGTTGATGTGTAATAATTGCAAAAGTACTGCAAGGCTAATATTACAAAAAACAAAGCTTAGAAATAGAATACCTAGTAAACAGCCTCAGGTTAAAATTTGTATTAGAACTTTTATTTATTTATTTTTGTTGTTGGTCGCAGGCATAACATAATAAAAATTCTAACATTTCCAGGTTTTTTTAAATATTTACTTTCTCTTTTGATATTGAAAAGCTTTAATTAACAACAGGAAAAAATATATCTTCGGGGCAATGTGAATGTTTTTTTAAGGTATACAAATTGTGTTTTAAAATTTTTAATAAAATTTTTGATTTAAGGTCAAAATTAAAATGAAGTATATTATGTAAATATTTTATTCCTTTGGAGGACATCTTAAGTTAAGTTTATATAAAAAAAAATTATTTTTCTGTTATACCATAACTCTCATTAAGAGAGAGAGCCTCGTTTGACGAAGATAACTCTGGATGTCTAAGCCGCAATTGCTGCCACTTAAAGCAAGATTTTCACATGTTTCTCCGCGTTTCGCTTTTGCTATTGAAATATATTAAGAGAAGGTTTCAATGGAAAACCTCAACTCACCAAAGTGCCACATTTCGCGAATGCGCCATAGTTTGGCCACCCGTTATATATAGGAGAACTTATTGTAGGAATTTAAAAATAGGTAAGATTCTTAGTTTTCAGGTGAAGATTTACACTCTCTTGTCCTGTGCATTATTTACCAGTTAAATCCAATTAAGGTATTTTAAAAAATGGATACTGCCATTTTGCTTTGGGAAAGAGTTTCCACAATTACCCTTGCACGTAACTTTCCATTTAGTAATATCTGTTGTAGTATGGATCAGAATACACTGCGACTAGAGATGGTTTATTTTCCTTTTCGATAGACATGCTATAATAAAAAGCTTATCCCAAGATCTCTGCTAGAACGCTATTCAAATACTGATGCAAGTCATGTTATAAAGGACGTTAATCAAATAAATTTATGTCAGAGTGTTTTTCGCTCAAAACCTTCTCCTTTTTATTTTTATTAGTTTTTAATTCCATCACACCATCTTAGACATCATTGTTTCCTATTTAAACAGCAGATGGGTAAATGTCTTCTCCACTGCATGGGGGAATTTTTAATTAGGCTTTTCATTTTCTTCCATGCCTTGATTAAATTTAGAGAGTATCGTCAAAGTATGGAAATCTCGTTAGAAGAATAGGAGAGAAGCTATTTAACGATAATCAAAAATTTCTCGCTGAATATTTTCAGAATCCCAAAAGGGAAATAACTCATTAATGAGTTTCTAATCAATTAATTCATGTGTTAATCTTATCGAAAAGTACACTAGTAAAAAATTTATCACTACATCATGAACCAATATAAAAAGAAATTTTTTAAAGTATATTCCTACTTGAGATTGTTTTTTCTTTTTTCTGAATTCAGAATTCGTAATTCATTGCAGTCAGTTTTCTGAAGTTTTTCTCTCATATACGTAAAACTAAAAATTAGTTTATTAAATATAATTAATGAATTAATATTTGAACTAATTGTATTAACATCAATTGTCATGCACTCCCAACACAACAAAATTTATTTGAACTTGATTGGATAAATAGAAAAGATTTTATTAACAATTGAAGGTTTTTGAGCAAACTAATAGTAGGAATATAAAAAAGGGGCAATCATAGCTACTTTTGAGCCATATTTTCATGCATAAAGCCAGAAGTTAAGCTACTTTTCAATCATAATGAATTTTTTTGACAATTAGTCGCAAAAGTCTGTAACTTTCTTCATGAAAATATTATTATAAATTATTTTTTTTGCAAATTTTGTTTGTTTGTATATTAAGTGGCGTATTTAAAATTTTTACTAAATATGAAAAAAAAAGTAATTGGGTATAGGAAATAAGCTTTGAAAGTCATCTAACAATACCTAAAGTATGTAAAAAAAACAATAAAACATTGAAAAAAATGTATTTGGTTATTGCAAATTTGAACTACGTAAAATATAGGCAACCCTCGGCTAACACGGTAGATTTGTTTCCTATAAAATGCCGTGAAAAATGAAATTTTTATTTAATTAGAATCTATAAAAATATATAATTAATAAATTTAACAAGTTCATATGAAACAGGAGTATGTATTTTTCTTCTTAATCCTTCTTTCTTTTGGTTTTACTTTTTTTGGCACTAAAATTTCTTTAAATCTTACTGATCCTATTGCGTTAAAGTTGAATTAAAAATTGTGTAAATGGAAGTTATTCAGTTCTTTTTCAAACGTGTTAAAATGAAATCGTCCAAACCGCATATCGTGTAAATCGAGGATTACCTGTATTTTTTTATTATAAAAAATAAATAATTAATGTAATTTATATACTCTCTATTCGCATGTCAAACTTACACAAATAATAAACCAATGAATTCCCGAAATCAGGATCGTAAACGTTTTCTTCCAACGTTCCTGACTTCGTATACGATTTGATTCGTACCAATATCCGAGACAGGGATCTCTATACTTAAAACTCACTAACTCTGCTAGTCGACAATTTAAACGATGACAGGTTATGTTATGCGTTTGCAATATTATCAATTGAAACCAAGTAAATATTTTATACAATTTCTTTTATTCCTTATTTAATAAATTTAAATTTCACAATTTGAATATAAAAAAAAATTTCATTCATCCGGTTTGCAACTTTGAAAAAGATCAGCTGCTCTCATTCTTTCAAAGGCAGCTTCTGCATCATAATTTCTACAGTATTGAAAAAGAAAGAAAAAAAATTAGCTTACGTTTCAATAAAATTATAATCTTTAAAAATTTATTACGCATAGAACTCCGCATATCGTTTTTTTCTTTTATCTCCAATTAATATTTTAAAACTTGTAGAGACGACAAATATTAAAGAAAACGCAATAGCTAAATGTTTTTTGATTTGCGCTTCATTCAAATAACGCATTTTTGGTTTATTATTAGATACAGCTTTTGCCAACATTCTTCTTTTTTTTTTTTTTTACCAAAATCAATTAAATTATTTTTGATATAATTTTGATAATTTTTTCTTTTTTGTTTTACAATTTATGTATCCCGTATTAGTTTTGAATTGGCATTTGCTTTCGCTTTATTTCCTTAAGGGTTGCTTAGCTGTCAGACAAAAAATTTTTTAAAGTAGAAAACTTAATAAAAGAACAAAGCATGTCTCTTTTTACAAATAAAACGTGACTAATGAGCTTGCTTTGATATTGTAAAATTTTGTTTAAATTATGAAATGTAAACATTTAAACATTTTTCGAATATCTAACTTTGAGTTTTGGTCTTCTCCTTATGTATATTTAGGAATAACAAACATAATTTTTCTAAATGAAATTTACCATAAGTAAAATAAAATTTAAAAATTAATTAATTTTATTAAAAGTTTCGTATCAAATCAAAAATTCTCGTCATTACTTGGGAAAATATGTAGGAAAGTAGTGTGTGAAGTTTCAAAACGATCGGTCAAGTTGATTTTGAGTTATCGTGTGACAACAAACTTCAGAAAGCGCTTTAAAGTTTTGCTTGCTCACTCCTTTCTATTGCTCTCCTTGCGTTAAAATGCGCATAGCTTTGACAATTTTTCTCTGATCAACTTGAAATTTTCACACAATATTTTACAGATGTTATACATTATTTTTAAAAATTAAAAAAAAAAGAAGTATATATCGAAATATACATATATCTTAAAAATAATTAGATTTCGTATAAAATCCATTACTTCACTTTGAATTCAAAAGTACTCAAAAAAAGAAGAAACTCACACTCAAAAACAAAATTTAAACCTACTTAGCACGCTGGGGTATAGACATGATCACCTCCGTTATGTTAAAATTCTTGATATTAACGGAGAAAAGGGTGCGAGATATTGGATGACCTTTGCGTTGTCTATAAAACGTCCTAACTCGTAGTTTTTTTAGTAGTATAATCTCCGCTCTTTTTCTTTGATATGTTTTTATAATATTCTTTGCATCGTTCCATATCCAGGTAACCTATTATTATGGGTAAAAATTAAAAAAAAATACCAACTGACTTTCTAGTTATACTTACTGACAGAACTCTGTCGTCAAAATAAAAAAACGGCCTGAGTTACACAACTTGCAAAATAATCACACACTGTATTACTGAAAAACACGTAAACAGGAATGAACAAGAAAAATTGTGCACCCCTGGATGAAGAGCAGCATGAATTCGAGTGCCACATCACAGCGAAAAATATGAAAAACGCGCGCCGGCATAAACATGTTAAGGCGATAATAATCGTCGTTAAAATCTATCTGGAATTCTGTGAAAAGCTTGTAACACCCATTTTTTTTAACGACGAGTCTAGTTAGCATTTTCAGTACATTTGGAACATTTCATTTTCACACAAAATTTAATGCTGAGACTTTTGATTCTTTTTGTTTTTGCCGAAACCAAAAAAACATTTAAATCAACCAAAACATGTCTAACATTTAGATTTGTCAAAAATATAGGTGAGAACATACTATGCACAAAAGTAACACAAATTCAAATTTACATATCCCATATAATTTGATAATTCAGCTTAATTTTTGGTAAAAACCTCATAAATAGACGGAAAGTAATGTTATAATTCTTGTATCTAAAGGAAAATGATTATGTATGTGAAATTTCGAAAATGATGTCAAAACAAATTATTTTTTCTCATGCTATTGCTATTAAAATTAAATATTTACAAACATCTGACTGGATCTCTTATTCCACAGTTAATAGCTCAGTGTTCCCTAATATATATATATTGTTTTTCTTTCTTTTTTACCTCCTTTTGACAATATCCTATTTGGAAACTTTTATAAATTTTTAATTATGATTAAATATGAATTTTGCTGCTGTTTGTAGGTGTTTTCAAGTCAAAGTCCTTTAAAAACAAATACTGAAAAATAAACAGAAAATAAAATCAATAAATTTTCTTGTTTAAAGTAAAAAATTTCTGGAACTTATTGAACAAAATTTAAAAGCAATTTATTTCGAATAGTTTTAAGAAAGAAAAACAACTTTAATAAATAATTTTCAATCACTTATGACCATAGGAGGCTAATGTCGATAGTTATATTGAATTTCTGTTTTTTAATTAAAAATGTGCATAACAAAATATGTATGAAAATATAGGAAGTGGTTTTAGCTTTAGAAATAAATAATTGTAGTTAGAATAATTACCACAATTTTTCTGCTTGTCAAGTTTTAGGTCTCCAAGGGATATTAAATGATATAATTAATTTAAATTGTGTAATATCTAGGAACTGTAATAAACAGATAAAAAAAAGCATACATATAAATAAACTGAACTTTTGTTACTTTAAGATAATTCTTGTTTTTTATTTGGCGTGACTATCGCATTAAGATAAATACAGAATAAAGAAAAAGCTAAATTCTGATTTGATAAATTTATAATTAAATATTTTGAAGGATTTAATACTCAAAAATTTAGCAGAAAATGTTTTAGTTGAGTTTTGTAAAAACTCGCAATCTATTTAACAAATAAATTAAAAAAAATTATTTGTTAATCCCATCCAATATGATTGAATAATGTAAAATTAATCATTCTATGATTCTTAACGAAGTAATTTTCAAAAGTTGATGTTTTCTATTGCATTTTCTTACTATACAACATTTTATGAATTGTGTGTCAAAATTTCAAGTCAATGGGAATAAAAATCTTCCCCCATCTCTTGGACATTTTAAAAAGTTTAAAACTTTTAAGCACGTTTCTCTAGAAATGATCCGTGATGATCGGTATTTCAAAACTACTGTACCAATTTATTTATTTAGATTTAGTTTATAAATATAAAATACCTCCCTGTCCCCCGCCCCGTGGTTTTTTTGACACCATTTAGGGGGTTGTAGTATGACAAAATGTTGGACTTTTTCGTTAAAAATTGTTGTATTGATTTCAAATGAACACAAAAAATATAGAAATAGAGGAAGAATGTTGGGGGAAGAGAAAACATATGTTTTAACTAAATAAATTTGATTTTTTATTTTATGATAATTCTAGGCTGAGATATGGCGATTACCTTTTTTTACATGATGAATTGGAGAATTCACCGAAAATTTTGCTAAAGCTACCTGGAAAAAGTTGTCCACTACGGTTTCGTATCCCTCTGTGTTTATTTTGCCTTTTATTAGAGTTATCTTAGATTTGCCACTTCCATTGAAAGCTGCCCATATCCATAACAGAGTCTCGCTCTAAAACTTTTCGGGAATTAATAGTTTTTTTATTTTTTCGAATCATGCCAATAGTGTTTCAAACCATCGGGATCATCAAGATTTTTATTTGTGTCACTAAAAATGACTTTTGACCATAAATAAATTTTATTGAATATATTTTTATCTGAATTGCAGCCGAGTCAAGATATGGTGATTTTTTAAACTTGAAACTCGATAAATTTTAAATTTTTGTGTCATTTAACAGTTTTCTAACCAGACGCGAACTGAATTTTTATCCAGAATTGGGGGGTGCGCAACTATGAACAACAACGGGCTCATAGCCGTGTGGGGCTCAAACCCACTAAACCTACCCAACTCTTCACCTAGCCCTGGCCATCTTGGCAGTTCGGGTCCTAGACAGCCGCTTTATTATCTAGTACGGTCTTTGATGCTAAGGGCTAAGTGTCAAAGATAAATATATTAATAAGACATAATACTCTGATCCTTCTTTGGAATTGGCATTATGTATGATGACAATAAATGAGAAATTATCACGCCCCGAACACACTTTTATGTGGAAAGACTTAAATTTTAACAAATTCTGCGTAATAATTTTTTAGAAAAATACAATACACAACCGAAAATTTTTGTGTATATCATACGATGTGTCCTCGGCTCTTTAGGTAAATTTCTTTATGACGCACATAGTATGTCATTGGTCCGAAAGTGTTAACGTTCCCTGTTTAAAGCTGATTTCTTGAATTAAGCAAGTATCCTTTTAGTTTTTTAAAGAATTTCAGCCTTTTTTTTTAGTAAATGTCAGCCGTCAAAAACAAAATATGTGTCTCTTAATTTTTAATACAGTTTAACATATTTAAGTTCCAAAAAAATCCAAGTTTCCTTGTTTAGAGTAGTGCAATTCAACCTTATTTTTCAATTGCAAGGAGTATTCTTCAACTCTACCACGATAATTGTATCACACCACAGCATGGATATCAAGAAGTTGTATTTTGGTTGGTTTTGATTCTTAAAGATGATTTTTAAATTTTTAAAGGATGAATTGTCAATTAAAATTAGATACGATAGTTAATTTATGTTTCTCAATGTTTTACTTTTGATGTTTCTCTATTTTGGAATTTAAAACCAAAACGAAAAATCTATTCAACAACAGTATTAAGCGGACTTAAAAAGGAAACTAGGTGAAGTCATCTAAATAATTCAATTAAATTTCATAAATTCTTAGTTCCATAAGCAAAAAAATTTCTGTCCTGGATTTGTTCAATATTTCTACAAAATTGTTTTTCTAGCTTAAAGCAATATTTTCATGTATTTTTATTTTAGTATTTTGTTATTGTTGTTGTTGTTATTTTCACAAGCTTAAAACTACTAATGTGGCTTCCCTATAGCATAAAAAGTATTATGCATCTAATGTTTAATGTTTATAATTACTAAAACTAAAAACTTTTTAGACATATTTTTTCTTTGCTTTTTTTTGTGTAATATAAGGGGGCTTAATCTAATTTTCATGCTTTAAGCTTTTCCTCACAATTGAACTTAATATTTTATTTTTTGTTTTAAGGGAAAACGCTTAAAAAGATGTTAATAAGTGTTATTTGATATTTTTTTAAATGTTTTTTTTTAAATATTAAATCAAAGAAGTATAATTATTCTTCTCAATTATTCATGCATCCTTTTTCTCAAATTATATTTTAATGTAAAAATTCAGAAACTTATCAAATAAAAAATAAAATTTTTTTAAGTTGATAGGTCGAAAAATGAATTTTCTTACTAAAGAAATCCATAAAGTTGAAAAGAGGTTTAATTTTCTCATTTAAGCTTATGTAAATTTGGGCTTCCTTTTAACGTCTTGAGTCTACATAAGTCTCGATTCAGTACCAAGAGGCTCAAAGGAGGTTAACGAAATTTCGCATTTTTCAAGTCTGTTACTATTTATTTTAGTTGGCTAAAAATCATAAAAAAAAAATTAATAAATTTTTTTTTTCAATGTTTTCCCCAAAAACAACAATATATAACTTTTTTTTGGAATTTCATGGAAAATATTTACCCTCTAATAGGCTTTTTGTAATAAAAATGTAAACAAAATAAAAGGCAAAAATTTAAATTCGGAAAAATACTTCCCATTATTGTGAAAGGGTTGAAAAGTCTGAAGGGAGCCTCAAAGTATACCAAATCTGGCTAAATTCAAAAGCAAGATTAACCTTCTTTGGGCCTTCTTTACTTTTAATACGTAAAAAGTTTGCATTTAGGAGGTCAAAGAGGATGAAAAGAGGTTTAGAGAAAAAGAGAAACATACTGCGCCGTCCTCAACGTGTTTAAAAGACCAAAATAATAATTAATATAAAATTAAAAATGTACAGTCAAATATTAACTTTAATTAAACTCTACAACATCGATTAATAACTGCCAAAATGAAGTTTTTGTTAATGTTTTATTAAAGCTCTTCAATTTATTCAAGCTTTTATTTATTTTCAATATTTTAATGATATAGCTAATGCTATAACTAAAAGTAGGTAATTACTTCGAGCAATTCATCGTTTAAAATCTAGGTCGCAGGTGACTGTAAACAGCTGGAAAATTACATTTAATCACTTGTTCTCATTTTGCTGGCAAAAGAAGATCTCGAGCGCATGATTAGATCCAATAATATAAAATTCTTTTGAATTTCAAAAAAACAAATGAATGAACAAACATTTTCTTCAAACTACCCGAGTCGAAATTTTTGAGCCTGCTTTAAACCTGCTCGACCTGCCTAAATTTACGCTTATGTCAAAAGTTGAGCCTGCTATGAATCTGTTGAGCCTACATAATTCCCGTTGCAGGTCGAGCAGGCTCAAAATTTCGACTCGGGATAACTTACTTTGGTGACAAATTAGTAGGACCAAACCACTTTTTAGCTCCTTTTTTCGTTTTAAAACGATAATGACACAAGACTCAAGTCTCATTAAATTTAAAAAACTTTTGCTTTTGTTTAAGAAAAATATAGTTTTTTGCTTAAAATAAATTTTATAATATAATATACCAGGGGTTCCTAAAGTGCGCTTCGCGACGCTATTTCAAGGGCGTCGCAAGACGGTACGTACAGGTCATCTGCTCGAAACGTAATGAGTTAATATTCTTCTACCTCGCTTCCCGCTCTTTCGTTTCCTTACTCTTCTGTTTATTTATCGTTCGGCCAGTCTCGATTTGTAAAAGTTATGCTCAGAAAATCAAGCTTATTAATTTTACAATGTACTGTTATATTTTCTAATGAAAAATACTAAGAAAGAAAAATAAATCATAAGATGATTTTTGGAGTTTTCTTTAATAACAAATAAAGTAATCTTAATGCATGTCCCGACAAAATTAAAGTCTGTCAAGGGCGTCGCAGGTGTGGGGGTTAATATTAAAATATATGTATAAAAAGATTGGGAACTTCTGCAATATACTTTTTCTGGGCTTTACTACATTAGTTTCAGGGATGGATTTCTTTACTGATATAAGAATCTGTAAGGAAGATGTCTAATACACTTTTGTTTAATAAATATCCTTTTTTAGTATGACTTTTTCAAAGTATGAACATAACAAGAGGTTAAAGAAAGCTAAATCTGGCAGAAAGGATACATTTTACAATAATTTGTAATTTCTTCACTAATTTTTTAAATGGTTTTTGAAGTTTTGTAAGGACGTGGATTTTCTTGATTAAAAAATATTTAAGTCTTCTGTGAAATATGTCTTTTCTCATAAATTTTAACATTTTCCTTTTCCAAATTGCTACAATAATAAATTGATTACATTGTTTTAGTAGTTTTATCGTAATCATTAAACAAATTTCCTTTTGCACCCTAAAAAAAAAATAAATGCCTGAGGATTAGGTTCCCATTAAACAAATAAAAAAAGTGATTTGAATCTAATTAGAAAATACTTTCACCACTCCTTTTATGTTTAAATAATCCATAAACGCAAACACATACACAAAAAAAAAACACAACATAACCGACAAAGTTCAAATGAGATAACATTTATAAGCATTTTTGATCCACTTTGTTAAGTTTATTACTATCCATTAATTTTTTAGTTTGTTTTTTTTTGCCATATTTGATAAAAACTTTGATTTGTTTATATTTATTTAACAAATATTTTATATATTTCTTTTGTGTTAGTAGAAAATGAACACTTAAAATTATATAAAATAAAAAAAACAACAGCTAAAGCTCATGGTCAGTTGTAGGTGTTTAGCTTTTGTCAAAATTTATTATTTTAAATCATTTTTTTAACACTTTTAGGACAGATTTTGAATAAATTATTTTAATAAAGCCACCAAACATTTTTGTATTTTTGTACTACTATATTATAATAGCTGAAAATTCAATAAGTCCTTGATTTATAGCTAACTTAATTGAAAAGTAAGCATAAAAACATTTTAATCAGTTCTTAAAACTCAAATGCTGAATTGTTATAAACTAATTGCTTCCCGGTGATTAAAAATGAAAGATAATATTGCTTAAGTCTGTTTTTTCTATTCATGGCTTTCTTGTTTATTTTTATGTTGGTTTGTTTGAATCATGCGTGTATTTGTGGAAGAGCATAAGGAAACAAATATGTTTTACCTTCTCAGAACTTAGTCTCTCTTAGAATACTTTTGCATTTTTTTAAGAATGGAAAAATGGGAATGAAAGGATATTTAGTTAAATTTCACAAATTTTTTAAGTTCATTTGTCATTTTATGTTTGCTTTTTCTTTTGTTGTCGATCTTTGGAATAAGCGATTTGGAATTTAGCGATTTACTTGGAATTTCATCTATGCTTGTAAAACGACGACATTTTAAAGTTCTGATTATTTTTGGAAATAGAAAAAAATCACATGGATCCACCATGTCTAGCAAATATGGAGGTCGTCCTAAATTAAATCACGTTTCATACCTTAAAAATGTGAACTCTTTATTTTTCAGTTTGAGTATGGCGAATTTATAGGTTCATATTAGCCTTTTTTTTATTTATTCAATGTTTCTAAAACTATTATATGTTTCAATTAATTTTTAAATAATAATTAATTGTTAACATTAAGGTTAGTAGTTAGTCTATTTTTGTTTTGCAATTATTCCTGGATATGCTATTCGCGGAGTTCACGTGCAGTTGACAGCTAATCGTTTTTAATCTCCACCAAATGCTACATCAGTTGCAGTTGCTTCATTTAAGATATAAAGTGTTGTTCCTCTTTTGTATCCTTATTTTAGAAAATAAATCATTCAATATCTTACTTCCTAACTGTTTTTTAATAAAGTATTACTTATCAAAATTTGCTTAAATTATGCCATAAATGAATATATTTGATTACTTCCATTGTTTAATCGTTCAAAATCTTAGTTGCAGGTGCCTGCAAGCAGCTAGAAAAAGACATTTAGTCACATGTTCTGATTTTACATGAGACATCACAGGTTTTAAGATTAGTTTGCCTAATACTTGGTGCAAAATTTAGAGAAAAACAAAGAAGCCTAATGCTGCTTTCTAGTCAGCTAAGTGCCAGTTTAATTTAAAAAAGAAACACTATGACTGAAAAGTAGTTCCCCTTTGTCAATGAAGTAATACTTAGTTTCTTGGTGAAAATAAGAATTAATTTTGTCAAAGGCCGCTTAAATTATGAAAATAAAAATTTTCTTTTATATTCTATTGATGAATTTTTCACTAATGAAATTTCAAGGGTGATTCATGCATGAGGAATTTAGGGATGAGTAATTTTCTGACAGGGTCATGTCTGAAAAGTTATTTAGTAGAATATAAAAGGCAAGTGAAACACCTAAGCACCCAATTTCTCTATAAAAGTTTTTCTGTGGGTAATTAAGAATAATGTCTGATGAGCATGGTTTGGTTTTTATGGCCGATTTTACCCATTCTCCACCGAAGCTTATACTCATTGTTATAATACAACGACGGGAATTTTGTATGCGTGTTTTACAAAATTTTACGAAATTTTAATACTGACTAAATTAAGGAGCAGGCTTAGTTTTATCAATATTTTTTTAGCATCTGTTGATCCTTTAGGTTATTTGTTGTAAATTTTTGACATTTGAAATATTTCTAGTTTTAAAAATTAATAAAGCTAATCAAATAACAAAATATTATAATTATAATGACGTAGAAAAGGACAACAATAAAAACTTGAAATAAATAACGTCATTTGCAGTCATTTAATTAGAAAATGATTATTGTTGATTTTTATTCCTTTTGACCTTAAGGTAGTTTTGCGTTGTGTCTAGTATAAATTTTTCATCTGTGCCAAATTTCTATCTCTGGACAATTTTCTTTTTGAATGTACCAAAAGCAAATGCTTCTAAGAGCCAGATGACTAAATTAGAATTGTAATCGATTAGAAAAAGAGAACAATAAGAATTTGGAATAAATAACGTCATTTGCAGTCATTTAATTAGAAAAATAATGAACATGTGCCTAAAATTTTGAAACAAAACTATTTTAAATTTGTTTAGCATCACTAAAAACAAATTGTAATAAAAAACGAAAAAATTTTTCTTCTAAAAATATGAAAACAAAAAGAAAAATTTTCAACCAAACTAAAAACATTTAATTAAAGGATATTTAAATTTCTTAGAATTTAGAAATTCATTTAAAATTAAATAAGCAAAAAAATTTTGGGGCCAAAATAATATTTCATTTCATTTCTTTGCTCCATTTTTATGACTAGTTAAGTCTGTGGAATTGAAAATGTTTTTTTTTCGGCTTTTAAAATTACCGCTTTTTGTTGTTATGATTAAATTAAGATTAGTTTTCAAATGGTACTAAAATAGAATAAAATCATAAATATATATAGAATAATTTATTTTCTATACAAAAACAAAAAAAAGGAAAAAAAAACCTAAAGCTTTATATTTCCGATTTATATTCGTGACTAAATTAAATTTCAATTTTATCAGCTAATGAGGTTATAAATGTTCTTGCCATTTCGTTTCGCAAAGATTTTCAATTTTAAATTTATCAACATGCACACTACTACAATTATAATTTAATAAACAAAAAACAAAACAATAAAAAGCAAAAAAAAAAATCCAAAATAAAAATAAATATATTTGCGATAGCAAAGAATAATTAAAGTCTGTTTGTTTATGACCTTTTGTTATCTTAAGTTCAGTTATCTGCTCGCTTTTCTGACTTATTATTGTTTCCTGATGGCGTTGGGGCAACCAAATAAATATAAATACATATCCATATATACATATATATATATCTATAATTTTCTATTTATGAGCAAGAAAATTATTGCATTTAATAATTTAAGGCTGCCAAGTGTATCAGATGCGCACTGACCGCGAAAAATATAAGATCTCGGCCATCGGAACAGAATTTTCTTGTTAACTTTTCATTTTCAATTCACAGCTGGATTGCTGCAGTAATTTCCTTTTTCAAATTTGATTTTTTTTGTGCAATTTTTATTTTTTTGCTTGTTTGGTTTGTTCGTGTTTTTTTTCATAGCAAATTAATTAATGTCAGAAATTTTATTAATTCTATTTAGTAAATAAATGACAAAGATTTATTGATTCCAAGTTTGAATTTATGTTTACTTCTTGGCAAATTTATCAAATTTAAAAACTGTAGGCAGAGAAGGACATATTTTTTTTTAGTTTGGTTCAATATTTTTATTATTATTATTATTACTATTTTTTTGGTTTGCAGAAGGAAAAAAAATGAGAAATTATTGTTAACTTATGAAAACTAGAAAATCAGAAATTTTTATTTAATTATTCTTTACGCCCTCATTAACAAATTATTTTAAAAGTTTTGTTTGGGTGTATAGTTATTTGATAGTTTAAAAACAAAAAACAAAAATTATTATTTTTTGGATTTTGTTTTTTTTTTTGTTTTTTAAAATGAAAATTAACTTTCACTTATGTTATAGTGAAAAATTTATGCTATATTTATGTAGCAATTGAGTTAACATAAATTTTATTCATATATTGCCAAAAGGATTTGTTGTTAATATATGTAGCTCTTTAATATTAAATATTGAGAAAAAATTTTTAAGAATTTTCGCGAAGAATATGATTCGTTTTTATATGTTTTCATTTGACTTTCCTTGTCTGTTTCTTTTTTTTGTGATGGTTTTAACTTGACCATATCGCTGGGGTCTATACCCCTGAGGACAAGACATAGGCACGATTAAATAGGTCTCGCGTATAGCGGTAGAATTTAAGGGTTGGCTCTTATGCCATCGAAGACCTAACTACTTCTCGCTACTAAGAGGGGGATTTTTCAAGCAAAATGAGAGTGAGGCTCAAAATGAAGGGATTAAGCTGCATAATCATACTTTGATGACTACAGATGATATCTTTTATTATGGAAAAGGTAAAAGTGCAGTTCAAGCAAAGCGAAAATTATGCGATGTGTATAGAGAAGATGCTAAAATTGATTTGCAAAATTTCATTTCGACAGTGAAAATACACCACGTTCTCGAAGGCCCAATGAAGCAGATGAAGACAAAATAAACGCATCAATAGATGAAAACCAACGAATAATAAATTGTGAAATTGCTGAGAGAATTTTGACATATAATGTTATGGCAAATATGTCGAAAGTCCGGCTTTGTCATTCTCACGCTGACTTCTTACCGAGAGAGAATTATACTTCTGGTCTGTAATAATAATAATCTTAGGTAATCTTCAGTTATATATTTTATCTGCATAAAGCTTCCGTATAAGTTTCAGCTCTGCAGGCCAGAATAGTTCCAGTTCAACAAGTGAATCTATCTCTTATTGTCAGACAGTATCTAAATATTTTTTTTTGATATTCGTAGGGATTCAATAATATATCTACATGGATAAAGACTTTTGTTAATGCTTGTGGTTGTGTAATAGTTGTAAACAATATGAAGGAAACTCTTTGCGACTTATGAGCAATAACTGAGTCGTTCAGAAACCAATGTGGATAAGTCAAAAAAATCCAAATTGAGAAATTTAATGTTTCTCAATGCATTCATAATACATAACACATGCGGAGGCTATTAAAAAAAGGGTTTTTTGCCCTACAAAAATGAAAGTATGAGTAAATCCTTTTAAGACCAGAAAATATATTATTTATTCTATTAAAATTTGCAAAAATCAGAAAATATGAAAAAATCAACTTATCCACATTGGCTTCTGAGCGACTCATACTAATAAAATTTTGTATAATACCCACAAAATTTCAGAAATTTCTTGTTATATGAGAAAAGAGGACTAAATCTGCTATTATTTCACATTTATAATAGTGTCAAACAATTTTGGTAACCAGAAAATATCTTTGGAAGTTTTTTTTAACAATTTTTTGAATTTTTGTGTTTTTTTTTATTATTCCATTTCAGAAATATATAAAATTTATTAGACCACAATTAATTTTTTTTACTGTAAATAAAATACTAAAAATAACATCGAAATTTCTCCATTTCATACAAATTACAGTTCCCAATTGTAAAAAAAAACATTGCTCCCGTCTTTGTGTGAAACTCTATCGTTTTTTTTTTTTTTTTGAATTAAAAAAAAATAGCTTTACCATAAATTTTTTATTGAAAGAAAAATGAAAAAAAAATATTCTTAAACTTTGATTGGAATAAATTAAGTTTAAATAGTTTTTTGCACTGTTTGTTTTTTCAAATTAATTAAACTTTTCAAACTTTTGTATAACTAAACGTTATACTTTTTGTTTACCCTAATTTGTTTGTTAACATCCTTTAGATTTTTCATTTTAATGATACTTTAAGTATTATAGACATATACACAAAAAAATTTCTTGCTATCGATAAAGTCCATAGTAATTCCCCTTAGGGGTCATCATTTATGGGCCTGAAAACCAATTTATTTTTATTTTAGAATCAATTAGCCTTCTTAGAAATAAGGTAACAACTGTTTGGTTTTTAGCTCTTTTAATTAACTAAATAACAAGTTTTCTAAAGTTGTCCCCAAAATTTTAAAAGAATGTGTTTTTTTTTACTTGTAAATTTGTTGTTATTGTAATTGTTAAATAATATCAGTAATCAGTATAATAAATTTTAGTTACCCTTAAGGGATTTGTTACTTATTTAATTGTAATAACCCTAAAAATTCCTTTTTTATATAATTGTCTTATGGTCAGTAAGTAAGTTAATTAAATATCCTTCAAATAGTCAAAATAATTATGTTAACCTGAACAATATTTGCTTTAGAAAATAACCGAATACATTTCTAATTAAAATTATCCCTTTCGAATTGATTAGAGGATTCGGTTTTGACTCTTTGTAGTTTGTTATTCATTTGGACTTTGTACCAATTGAAATTTAATTACCAGATGCATTTTATATATATATGTATATATATAGAGTTAAATTTAACATGAATTGAGGGATGGATTATAAGGATATTTGTTTTTCTAGTAATCTTTGATTTAATTTACTTGAATTGTATAAGGAAAATTTTGATTTAATATATTTATTGATTACTATTTGTTTCTGTCTGCTTACAATACAACAAATATAAATATGTTTTCAATGATTATCTTAAGTCTAGGACGAACATTGAGACAATATTAATTAACGAGGGTAAATTTTGCAATCAAAAATTGGTTTAAAATAATAAATTTGTTATATTTATTAAACACTTTTAAAGATATTTCATTTATGTTTGTAATTTTAAATATTGCAGATATGAAAAATTACCATTTCCTAGGTTACTCGATAAATAAAGAGAATCGATAATCCTAATATTATGTGTACAGTGAATAGGAATTTGTTTCATAAAAATTGAAATATTTAAATGTTGAGCTATTGTTGTAGAAGGTTTAACTTAAAGCTTCTTCTTAATAACTGGGAGAGTAGTGGGAGTGGAATTAAACAGACACTATTTGCTGATTGCGCGGGCCGCCATTATAAGGACGAAGATTAGTCGAGTGACGTACTATTGAACTATTAGGCTGTGCACTCGAACTGGAGGAAAATCTTTGTTTTCATGATATGTATATTTCAATGAACCAAAAGGATTTATGAAATAATAAATCACGTTTTAAAGCAAATAAAAATTCTAGGTACAAGTTTTTTCCTACGAGTCAGACTTGTGCTTTACATTTATGGCACAAATTCATTACCTTGAATCAGGCTCGTAGTTAAAGACCAAAGTTAAAAGACAAAATAATTTCAGTCCTTTTTTATGGTAAAATGACAAATTCAAGAAATTAAAATTTATTGGTTCTTCTTCATTCGTGAATGCTACGACTGTACAAACATTTAACCATCATAAATTCATATTTAGACCTTATACCAAAGTGGCAACACTAGAAACAAAATTTAATGGCACTAAATTGTCAATTACAAAATGCTTTAAGAAAAATAAATATGTATAAATTTTTAAATCCAATTAGCAGATATCAATTTTTCCTTGACATATGTAATTCTTACAGAAATGAAGATAATGTTATTTCTATTAATTCTATCTATCACATTAGTTTGTCATATTAACCTTATTTTGTTTTGTTTGTGTATTAACCTTAATATTAATTGGGCAATATACCAATCAGTTTTCATTTGTGGCCATATTTGGCATTAAATATCACTGAAACCGTAACATTACAATAAATCAAAATCTAACATAAAAACAATTCATTGGTGATCTATGCCACACTTGCACCATTTATGTCTAGGCTGTATCTAAATAAACGCTTTTGAGGCGCGTTAACTGCGATAATTAATATAAAAAAATTACTTAGAATAATTATTTATTGAAGTTAATAAACTACTGAGTATAAATGCTAATCTAGACACATCCTTAATGAGACATTAAGCGTCAGTGAAGCCGTAATATTAATTAAAAGATCGAAAACTTTTTCATTCATTTCAAGATAAATTTTAAAGTTTATAAATTCTTGAGCTGAAAAATTTTATTTTAATAGAAAGTCTGAAATTGGAATCAAATTTCTAGCAAAACAAACACTTTTAGAGAATTATATTACAATTAGGAAAATATCTTTCCATCAAGAAAAACTCTTTATTCAAAGGATATTCTGGCCAGAAATTTTTAAACCACTATTTTTCTACCATAAAATTATGTCTGGATTCTACCATTTACTTAATTTTTGTTTGTTTTTTTCTTTTTTTATTAAAACTCTTCAAATCAACCCTGTTCGTTTTCTTGCATAAATATGGAAAATGCATTTTCAAAAGGATTTTCATGCATTTATAGCATTTTACATTAGAGAAATTTTTATAAAATTTGATGATGGGGAGAAATGGTCGTGTTTAATTTCTTATTCTATGGATAAAAGAGTTTAAAATTCATTTACTCAACATTGATGCGCGAGATTACTAGTAATTTACGTTTAAAGGGAAATTTTTTGTAGGGAAAAAATTTTTTTTTTTTGTTTTTGCTTTGTTTTAGAAATTGTAGAATGAAAAAATAAAATATCGTTAATAGAGAACTCTGTTGATTTTATTTATGCTACTGCGATTCTTTTGGCATATTTATTCCATTTAAAGATAGAAATTAAGAATTTTTTTCTAGCTCCAAGGAATAAAATTCAATCGATTTTTATTTATATTTTTGTTTTTTTCGTTTCAATTTTCTTGGTATTATTCTGAAACCTGAAAAGATTTTATTGCTATGTCACAGTTTTTTAAAATTGCTTTTATTTATTTATTGTTTTTTTTTTTTTAACAGACTCCTAGTAATATATTGTTTGTTTTTTTTGCAGGTAAGCTGAATTTGTGTCAAATTAAGCTGCGATTATCTACGAAAAAGGTAAAAGTCTATAGGAACAAATTTTTTATTTTATCCAGATGAAAACATGAAAATAATTTCGTTTTTTTTTTGTATTGATTTAAATTTAGAAAAAGAATTTTTTAAAATACTTTAAAAAAATATTCCGTTTTTTACATATCTAGAGGACTTTTTTTAGGGTAATTGTTAATGAAGAAATTTTCCAAGCAATTTACCTTCAACTGTCGGGAATAAATTAGAATTATTAGATGTCGCATAAGGTTTCTATATTTACCTTCGATTAAAATTCTTTTTCTTTAAGAAACGAATTTATTCGAGAAAATTTCTAACAATATGTAATTATTGTCTAACCGATACGAGAATGAATTCCTTCTTATAATTTTTACGACGAACAAATATTTCGAAAATGAATAAAAGAACGAAGTAAGAATAATTTTATTAAAAATTAAATCGCTTACGATGTGAGAAATGATACAAGTTTTCCAGAAAAATGCATAAGAAATTTGTAAATAATATCCTTAATTTCTGAGTCAGTTTGCTTGGTCACTAAAGTTATATTCAATATTTAACACGTTCAGGACGGTGCAGTTTTTTCTATTTCGCTTAAAATCGAACTTTTCTTTATCTAGTGGCGCGAAACCTTGTCGTTTAGCAAAAATTCAAAACTATAAAAATAAGCTCTTTAATTTTTAATGAAAAAAATGTTTTTAATCACAAAAAGTTTTTTTCATCTAACAAAACTATAGACGATGTCAGCGATACACGTCATCAGATGAACTATTCGCGTGTGAGCCACCGGTGGTGCACGCCGTCATCAACGTGTTAAGGAATATGTTTGAATATTTAGACAGCAATAAGAGTGAAAATATAGTCGGCTTATTCAGCTTGGATTTAGAATGCTGAACTGTGGAAAAGGTGTGATTGTTACAAGAAATGTGGCCTATTGCCAAAATTAAAGCACCAATTTTCTGACAAGAGATACCAGAATTGTTCGATAAGTTTTTTATTTGCCTTATAAACTAGAATCTGACAATTCTTAACATTCTGGCATTGGTTTAAATTCTTTGGTATAGGATCAAGTCAAGTCCAAAGATAAAATTCTCTAAAACTCCTTTCAATAGTTTCGACGGCCAAATTAGATGATATGAATAAAGCTGTCTACGTAATATTTGTTTAAGAGGCAGGAACAAAATTTAATCATTGGGTACCAAACTAGGATCTTAATTTATTTCTTCTTCGAAAATTTATTTTGTAAGGAGGATAGGGTACAGCTCACACTGCCGTGACGTAGAATAATTCAGTATTTCAGGATCTTCTACAGCAGCAATGATAATGTAACCGCTTTTAGAGCAAACAAATTTTTTTTGTAATTACTCGTAAAGGAACAAAGGAATTATCGAGTAGGTATAAAAGAAATTCGGACACAATATTTTTAAGATGTTATACATACCGAACCTCTCCTTAAGGTAAATATAAAAGGATCAGTGATCAGAGTATCACCATGAGACAGGCTCATGAGATTTTAATACTAAAATATTTTCTGAAAATCTGAATATGTATGTACATTTGCTGGATTTTAAATCCTCTTTATTAATTCTTAATATTTAATATAAGTAAAATAAAATTTTGACAATTAAATATCTGTAAAATATTTATAAAACTAGAAGTATTTACTCGATGACAGTTATCAAATGTAATAATTTCAAAATATTTAAATATCGCAAATCAAATTATAACAAAAGTCTAAAAGTGTCAAATATTTAAATTTAGTATTGCTATAACATAAATCTTTTGGACATTTTTATCAATTTATTGAAATCATCCTACAGAGAGTAAAAGAGATAAATAGATAATTTATAACATAATGTAAAGTACATTAACAAGAAAAATAAATAAAAAATAAATAAATTTAATGACAATATGACAAATTAATCTTAACTTCAATTGGAATGTATGTTGATCTATAGATAATATATATATATATATATATAGATATGAACCAAATGTCATTACTGACCATATGCGTGGCAAAAGGAGTCTGTGATCAAGAAATTTTTAAGAATTATTCGCGCCAAAAAAGCCTCTGAACACTGAACTAAAAAAACCTGATTTAGAATAAGTGGGTTCACTTTTAATATTATTTGGTATTATCATTTATTATTACTTTTTATTTTTTATTTTTTGTTGTTATATATATATATATATTGAACATGTAACTAGAGACCCACTTGATTGGCCTATTGAAGAAACTATTGCTATACGAACTAGTTTTAAACTCAGGTTAAATAAGAAGGCGGCAAAAGTTGGAACATGATTTCAATGCTGTTTAAAACTTGTTTCTATCAATTTTGCAATTGATGTAGTTTTTTCGTGTTTTTGTCATTTTTTTTTTGGTTTTGTTTTTAATTTAAAGCTTTCTTATTTTTATACATTTGATGTTGATTTTGTGTTGTTTTTTTTTGTTGTGTTTCTATTAATGAAATTTATTAGCTTCCCTATAAAATTTAATGAAAATTATTATAACGTAAATTTTGTAGCTGACATTAAGTATTAAATTTATTGAATACAAAATAAAATATCCTTGTTGGATAAAATTTTTTTAATTTATATATTTTTGTTGTTGTTGATGAAATTCTATATATTAATTTTCTAGTTGTTATTTTTCTTTAGCAAATAAATTTGCTTTTATATATTATATTTAATGCATTCATACAAAACCAAATACATATATACAAAAAACATTAGCAAAAAATATTAATATTGGGTTGCCGATTTTGTCATAAGATGGTAAAAGTATATTCTTTTGTTATGTCAACATGTTCAAAAGTTGTTTTTTGTTGTTTGAACTTCTGCCTTAAATTTAGTAAAAAATTGTGTCGTTTAGATATTTAGTTCTGTTTTCATCCAAATTATAAAAATGGAAGAACAAGACGTGCATTTTAGACATATTCTATTTCATTATTTCCAAAAAGACAAAAACGCATCGCAGATATATAGAAAGTTATGTGCCATGTATGGGAATGAACTCTTCAAAAAATGACAGTGTCAAAATTAGTTTGCTAAATTTTCATTCTGGTGATTTTTCCTTAATAAAAATGCGCAACGATCGGTCCGCCCAATTGAGCATGATGAGACCCATCATATCAACGCCATTATCGATTCAGATCACCATAGCATGAGGTTGTAGAAAAGCACAATGTAACGCATATATACATTGAAAAAATATTAAAACAATTTGGCTATAGATCCCTGACAAGCTTAACGATATTCATTTGGTACAATGTATTAGCATCTGCGATTCGTATCTAAAATGCAATGAAAAGACGAATTTGTGGCGATGAAAAGTGATTAGTTTATAACAATATTAATCAGAAGAGATTGCGAGTGATGTAAAATGAACCAGTCCAGATGATATTAAAAGCAGATAATTATCATTCTGCCTTGGGATTGTAAAACAATTCAGACTTTTGAACTTTTGCCAAACAAACAAACAATTAGTTCAAATGTGTCCGTTTAATAAGTCACCACACTGAGCGATAAAATTCAAGGAAAATGGCCAGAAGTAACGAATCATAAAGATGTTGCTTACCAATTATTCGAACCAGATTAGGAAGTGTTGTCACAGACTACACAGAATTCAGACTACAATGTATTTTTTTCTTTGCAGAAGTTGGATTCTGTCTTTGAGAAAATATGGCAAATATGTCAAAATCGGACTTTTTCTTTCGCAAGCTGACTTCTCACCGAAACAGAATTCCACTACACAACTCTTTAAATTTTAAAATTTTAACTGACGTTAATGGTGTTAATTATGACATTTAGTTTATTGCTAGCAAAAATAATAAGTTTTACAAACACCGAATTATGCCATTACCTAATTGAATTTTTAAGTAAATATTTCGGATTTTTCTTCCTATTTAAAATCTGCAATCACTTACTTAGTTGCCAGCCGAATAGTATACTATAAATATAGAAAATTTTTAAGGTTATGTCATATTTAATTTTGATCAAGTATCGTCCAGTCAATTTTTTATTGTAATATCCTAATACTAATGGACTTTAATATTTTTATACTTGATATATTAAAGTTTTGGCAGTTAGAGAGAATACAATTTTTCTTTTTGCTATCAAATATTTTGTTTAGCTTTTTATTTTTTGTATTAATTGTGGGAAAAGCTAACTGCCTCCAGTAGACATAATGACGCTAGCTTATGATTTTCTAAGACATATGTATATTAAAATAATAAAATAGAAACCTGATTATTTAGTTATAATAAAAGTAGGCAAGATTTTTTGATACATGTACTTTAAATACAGAGACTTGAAAATAAGGCGCAACTTATCGTTAAGCTCTAATAGTTTTATCTAATAATTGCATGTAATTTAAACTTTATGCGTTTAGTTAAAACTCTAATTAATATAAGTTAAAACATGATTAAATTAGATTTATTAATGTGTATAAATATTCTAAATTCAAGGTGATATTAGAGCATAAATGAAATGATATATCCTGACTGTTATGTAAAAGTTTTAACTATGCTTTATTAAAATTTTTGCTTTTGTTTTACTAAAATAATTGTCAATTTTTCTTATTTATAGTTTATATAAGTTTTTTAATATTATTTCTTGACTAACCATAAAATCAAATAAAATTCTATTTAACTCATAAAAAATTGATGATATGAATATCAAAATAAACAGCTAAATAAAAATTCTAAGCATATTATTGAACAATAAACTGCTCTGGAAGTTTTATTGCTTAATGTACATAACTTACAGGTTATCCAAATCCTTCTATGTATGTTAGATAATGCTAAAAAGGAGCCTGTCACTGAAATCTTGTATGCTCTTGTTGAATGTAACAAACCATTATTCACATATGTGATAATGGATGGATTTCAAAAACAAAAGGAAGAAATGTATGTGTATGCTGCTACAAAATAGTAAAAAAGTAAATCTGTTTTTACGAGATGGGAGCTAGTATGTTAATATTGAAGTAGTTCTAACGACGGACATTTTTGCATGTCTACTTTAAACAAATTTGATATCTGATCAGTATGATTTAACTGATATAAAATTAAATATTGGCCAAAAACTGAGGATGTTTGCTGAAAGAATTTATGAAAGTTGTCTGTAAACGTTAAATAATCAAAAAGAAATGATATCTTGTATAAAATGCATGTTATGAAATCTTACAGTCCTGTGATTTCACAATAATTAATTAGTATACTTAGAATGTTATTGAGATTGGGACCTACTAAAAAGACGTTGGGTGATTCAAGCCAATCGTTTAATAAGATAAGTGAAAAGATTATCCCTATATCGGGATATTTCAAAAGTATTTGTGAACACTAAAGTTTTAGCCAGATCAGTCAGGTCTTTGGTCATATAGAATATCTTCACCATAAAATTAAGTTCTATCTATCTATCTATCTATCATTGAGAGGGTTATGCTGCACTGCGACCAGATCGATCTATTGTGCTTCCCGTCTGAATTATGTAGGGAACTTAATATCAAGCTCCCTTGCCACAGCCAAAACATCTTTTAATCTCAACTCTCCCTCCCCTGTACAGGGCACGTAGCGAGCGAGAAGATGTTTTAGTCTCTTCGTCATCAGCCTCCCACAGTCGAATAACTAGTGGTTCGGTGTCTCCGTCACCTCCTAACAGAATCTACAACGTGTACTTGCTGATTTTCCCAGCTTGTAAAGGAATTTAAGGAAAGGACCATGCCCCGTAGCGAACCAGGTCAATATTCTGAGTGACACTCTGTTCAGTTTCTTTGCTTCGTTTAAATCTCTTATATTATAGTTAAAGAATGCCTTAGTCCATTCAGAGGATTCAGCCCAGAATCTGGCATTGTAGTCTTTGGACCAATCGTTTAAATACTGCTTGAGCATGTAAGTTGACTATGGGATACTGGGTTGTGGGCCAATGAAGCTTTCGCATGAACCCATTCTTGCCAGTTTATCAGCCACCTCGTTTCCTTCAATGCCTTCGTGGCCAGGAGCCCACATTAGTGTTATATTGTTTCTCTCAGCCAAGCATTGAAGACTTCTGTAGCAGCTCCAAACCACTTTAGATGTGAAGTTAGGAGCTGCCAGGACCCCCAATGCAACTTGACTATCCGAGACAATGTATACATGAGCTTTTCCTAATAAAAAATTAAGTTGTGTATATTCATCTTTTATTGCTCTCCAGATATTTGATGTTGATGAGCCGAATAGATCTGGATGGTGCTCAGACTAATGTTTCAAACGAAAGCTCTATATGATGAAAAATTTTAACTAGTAGAAGCTGGTCTTTGGCAATTGTTTGTATTAAGGAAATTTGTTGGAAATGTCAAAATAAGTGTCATAAAAGTAAACATTCAAACATTGCAGCTGTGAAAATACACAAAATAATTTTAATGTGATTAAAAAAATGCCACCATAATAGGGAATTTTTAATGTTAGACAACCTGTCAATTCACAAGAGATGGCAAAATTTCCTTTATGCAGCCTTTCAAAGGCTGTATTTTATGAATGATTGTCACATGCTTAATGCATGTGTATTACACATTTCTCCTTACATAATTTCCTTCCGTGTATGGTAATAATGTGTATAAGCCTCAATGGAGAATGGGTATAAGTGGTACAATCAAAAGAAGCTTGACTTTACCGCCATAATAATCACATCTTAACGTTCTCAACTAAAGCTCTACACCTACAGGACAGAAAAAAACAGAAGATAGGTCTAGATTCTGCAAAGAAGCTAAAGTGATAAACACGAACTTTATTTTTGATTACATGAAGTTATTGTCAAAATGATTGCTTATTAAAATAAATAATAAATAAATCTTAAAAAATATCAACAAAATTATAAACAAAATTAATGATTTTTTTATAATTTGGTATTTAATTAATGCTCTTAAAAGATTAAAATAAGTAAAAGCTACAGCTGTTTATTTAAACAAAATTAATGGCAAAATTTATTTAACCAGAATTTTCAATTAATTTTGATTAAAATCAAATAAAATTTTATGTTTCGTTTTTTGTTGTTGGAAAAGGTACTAATGACAGCATCTCTTATGAAATTTATATCAAAATGTATTTGAAAAATGTTTTGAATTTTTTCTTACTCTTTTTTTTGTCATCAAATATAATTCAAGAGTGGACCTTACCCAATATTTTTATTTGTAGACATTAATAAGTAGAATTCCCAGTCGTATATAAAACGAATACAAATTGAAACTTAAAAAAAGAAAAAGTACTTTCTATATTTTTCTCAGCTATTTAGGTTATATTCCTGTTAAAAATTCTAAAAAGAATTATATTAAAATTCTAGTCGTATAGAATTCTTCGACAATTTTACTGTCGTCATAGTATTCTTATGATATTTTTTTGATATAAACGATGACATCTCTATCTTTACGAAGGAGATGATTTTCTTTTATTTTTTGTTTTTTTTTTAGCCAGACGTTAGTTTCGATACGTTCTCGATTAAGGTGAATTAAAGAAAAAAACTAAGAAAAAATATTCACATCTGTTAAATGACAAACGTTTTTTTTAACTCTTTACAAGTCCATGTAACACCCACACACTAACAACAACAAAAATAGAATGAAGGTGTTTAAAAGATATTGAGATATCCACTATAGCCTTAAGTGTATCATGCAATCAAATCAAAAAAAAATATAGATTTGCAATTTTCGCCACATTTATTTCTCGTAAATAATAGTTGATAGATCTTTGTTGTTGTTGTTTTTCTTAAAAAACGAAAAGACCTGCATATCAACCCACATAAGACTTAAAATAAGAAGACAAAAAAAAACAACGACCTTGTGTATTCCTTAATACGACTTCGTCTGTTTTTCTGGACTGTTGGATTAAACTCTTAATCCGATGGGAGACGTCTTCAAACTAAAACATTTTCAAAGTGTGAAATAGGAAATGCAATTTTTCTCACAATTTATTTAAAAAAAATTTCTATTGTTTTCTGCTATTTGAAATGAAAAATCTCATCTCATCTTAGTGTGAACACATTTTGGAATCAATATCGAATCTCAAATGTTTTTTGTCTTTTCTGAGGAAAGGGGGGGATGTTGGCGTTTTTTTTTATTATATTTTAATCACCGATCTTCAGAAGTCAAGTGAAACGCGTGAGAACAACAAAAAATTAATTTATTTTCAAAATGAACAATTGTTTGTTTATAGTTGATTGTTTGCATCGATTAAAAACAAAACAAAAAATATATTAAGAGGTGAAATTTTAAGATGGAAATAAAAACAAAACTAAAGTGCACTTAACTTTATAGTTTCTGATATAATTTTTATTGTAAAGCTTTGAGAAATGATAGAATTATACACACCTTTTTTTTGTTTTGTTTTGTTTGATTTAGTGCAGTTTTATTATGTAAGAAAAAAGTAAAACTAAAGACAATTATGAAATATTTAGATGAGTTTTTAACAAAATAGTAGCTTGTTTGTTTTTGCTTTTTAAAGGGGTATTCTACCCTAGAAACATGAGTTTTAGCTACCTTTTGAGGAGAAAAAAAAAACAAACAATATTTTTAGTATTCGTTATTTTGTATAATATTTATTAATTTCTAAACAATACACAAAAACAAAAAAATAATGGTGCTCAATGGTCCCCACGATTTTCCCTCTGAGTAATCTGAAGTAAAAAACAAAACGAATAATTGATCTAAAGGAGTATCGCTATGGCAGGAACTAGGATAATTGAAAAAAAAAACAGATTTTTTCGCGAAGTTGTGGCTGTTTGAAGTCAAAGGACGTGGTTTTTACTACTTTTTTTACGTTTCCGAATTTTTTTAAAATAGTAAAAATTAAAATTTTTTTATAATCCTAGTTCGTGCGATAGGGAAATGTATAAAAAAGACTCACACCAATTTTCAAGAGAATCGGTTCAGTGGAATTTAGGAAATCATGGCGACCGCTTCGAAAAAAGTAGTTTCGAGAAAAACGGCTTTAAATTTTCGGATAAAGTTAGGCCCAGTATTAAGCCATACGTCACTAAAACAGCTATATCTCCAAAAATAGGTTTGTTTTTATACGCCATTAATATGACTTGAAATTTTAGACTAATTTTAAAACATTATTTATACAATAAGAAAATGCAACAACAAAAAAATCGTTTTTTATAAACTATTATCCCTGATTCCCTCCTCTTAAACAATCCTGAAATTTATGACAACTTCTAATAGTTAAAACACCTGAAATTTTAGCTCTTAACAATTTTTCCAATCTAATATTTATTAGAAAATGATAATTTCCAACTTCCTCAAATATTAAAATATTGAAGAAATTTTTTTTTATATTATTTTTTTTTTATTTTGTTTTTATTCTTTAGAATTTTCTGCCAATTTTGTGTCTGACATTTTCGATGATAGATAACATTGAAAATTTTTCTTTATTCTGAAACTTTTCAATGAAGACAATTTCCTTCTCTTTTCTTTTTTTGTTGCCACATGATGGAGTGATAACCATTGAATAAGTTTTTAATATTTTTTTTATTCTTTTCAATAGCAAAAATAAAAAGAAAAATAAAAGGAGAAAATTGTAAAAAACAATTACTGTATATCCATTTGTAAATTTTTATATAAAAAAGGATCATATTATTGTCAATATTAAATTTTGTACATATTTTTGTGGTAATTTTGTTTTTTGTTTTCGAATAAAACATTGTAAAATTTTTTCAGTTAGTTTTATAAAAAATCTCTCTGTTTTTATTCACTATTATTTTTTTTTAATAAAGCTTTCTTGCTAGCTAGACAAACAAATGTTAAAACTTTTTTTTAAAACATAAAAAAACTTTACCGCTAGACAAGAAAAAGTAGCTAAAACAAAAGCCTAAACTTACTTAAAATCTCTTTATGTGAATATTGTTTGTAGTAAAAACAAACGCGCTGCCTACCATCCTCTGGCCCACTTTCTCTTTCCTCAGATGACAGTGTATGAACAAAATTTTAACCCGTTCCATAAAACATGTCTTTAAGAAAAAAGCTTTCAGACTTTACTTTGATATAATTTTTTTTAAGGATATTTAAATATGGCTGACAAAAAAAAAGAATAGAGAAATGAACACATTTTTAAGGTTCCAAGATTATTGTTTTTATTTTTTTGGTAAAATTGATAATAAGGTAAACCTTTTATTTTTACATATTTGCTTGGATCTATTCAATTCCCAGGTTTTTTAAGGATGATTCTTTTTGTTCTTTTTTTTCTCTTATGTTTTATATTGCTGCCACGTGTAAAGTTTTTTTGCAAATTTTGACATTTTTGCATGATATTCAAATCAGAACATTCTTTTCTTTGGGCTCAAAGGCTAGAAACTACACGAGGTAGTGATATTTAATAAATGTCAATAACTTATGAAAGTATTAATGTCATTAATTTTATATGTTTAATTCGTTTTAGAAATTTAAATTTTGAAAGTTTTCGCTATCCAACATTCTGATTAAAGTCTGCATGAAATATCACTAAAATTTAGATATATTAGTTTTATCCAACTTTTTGTATGTTTACTAATTACAAAAAAAAAGACAATTTAGAAATCTGTTGATTTCATTTGCTTTTATTTTTTCTATACCTTTTCAATAGTATGAAATCTTTTACAGTGTCTCCAATAAACATGGAAAAACTCAACTAAAATATGATTGAATTCTCCCTTAAAAAAAAACACTGCAGACATTTAGAAAAAAATTAATTAAATTACAAATATTGGTTCCAAAAAATTAAAGAAAATTAAAAGATAGAAATTTAAACAAACATTTTATTGCTCAAAAAAATTTTTTTTTTATTTCCGAAACATTTTTTTTTCCATTACCGTTTGAGGATAGATAATTTTTTTAAATCATTTAGATTCATCTTTTGTGCCAAATGCTTTTGCGAGTTTTTCAATTAAACCCGCATGGGACTGGGCTATCATCAATCCAGCGACGACGAGAGCAAAAATTACATTCACAAATGATTTCATTGTTGCTATTTAAAAAAAAGAAAAAGTTAAAATATGAAAATTTTTAATATTGATAGCTTAAAATTATTAAAAGCTTACCTTGATTGAATTTCCAGAAGAAATGATGGCATTTGAATTTTCGTTTGTCCTTTTTATACCGTTTCGAATTCATTGTAAAAAATTCTTGTCATTGTTTGTTAAGATTAAAGGTGGTTACACTTTTGTCTTTTTTTATTGCAATTAATGTGGTAAACATTTTTTGAGTAAATATTTATTTATTTATTTATTTGTTATCAGTTGAATCCAAAAACAAACATTTAATTTTATGAGTGCTGATTTTAATTATATCTAACACTTGGGGTATTTAATTTGGCAAGAAATAATGATAGGTATTTTTACCCACCACAAGAGAGTAATTTTACCTGATATTTAACAAGTAA
The DNA here is from genome assembly GCA_947359355.1 of Acrocera orbiculus. Lineage (NCBI taxonomy): Eukaryota > Metazoa > Arthropoda > Insecta > Diptera > Acroceridae > Acrocera > Acrocera orbiculus. The sequence goes on from OX375758.1 coordinate 10,495,173, forward strand.
TTTTAACAAAATCAAAAACTATATCATACAGAACTAATTTGAAGGAATGAAAATAGTTATTTTATGTAGGTTGTAATGGTTCTTAAATTAAAAACAGACCCAAACTGTCAGTGATAAAAGATCATCCGTGGGTAATTTTTTGATTTCAGATGACATTTTAACTATTTAAGTTTTTTTTGTTACAAAATTTAACCCAAAATATCATCCGAAAATTTAAGAGTTAGTAACAAACACACCTAAAAATTTCAAAAATTATTATTAAAAATGTTTAAAGAGGACATGAAAAGGGCATCTATAGTAAAATCTAACCTACCATTAAAGACATCAATCAAGCCTTCTTGATTTCTTCAATTTCCTATAAGGTATTGACTAGTTCTTAGATTTAATCTTCTATTAATTCTTTTCAGTTAAATTCCTTACTAAATCAAAAAAAAAACCAAGCAACAAAAAAAGGAAGATAAACCAATCTTTTCTAAAAATCAAGTAAAAAATTCTAGTTAAGAATTCCAACAACGTTAAATAAAGATCTTTAAAAATGTTTAAATCCTTATTGAACACAAACTTTTGGCTAAATAGTTTATAGTTGTATATCTTTTTGTTTTTTGTGCCAAATATGGCAAAAGTACCCGAAAGGGTCGAAAAATTACAAAAAATCCAATACAAAATTTATTTGAAATAATTCAAAAGTGCCCCATAAAATAGAATTTCTATTCTATTAAGTATATCCTTGAGCTCAATTTTTCTTTTTTTTTTAAATTCTACAACTGAAAAACTTTAACCAAGATATACCCTTTATGAGCCAGACATCTTATTCTATTCTGGATTTAATGAAGAATAATGTTGTTTTCAATGGTGACAAATAAAGAAAGTTCAAAAGTTTTATATTATTTTTGCTTACTTCTTTGTTATGTCAATTTTTAATAAATTTTCAAAACTTTCCAATTCCAAAAATATTTTTCAATGTCATGAAAATCCAGTGCTATGAAAGTTTTTTTATATTGTTAGTAAAGTTGAATTGAAGTTCCTTGAACTTTTTGGCAGGTGTTTATGATATAGACTTGTATAACAAAGTGTGTTTATTTTCAATAAAATCATTCTCCTGCTCCTTTATGCTTAAGTTATCTTAAGATTGAATAAGCTAACTATATATTGATTTGTTTTTGTTGTAATTTTTTAAAACTTTTTCGAGAGGTTCGCTTCTTTATTCCAATTTTTAATAAAACAATTCTCCAACTGAAAGCACGATATGTTCTTTAAGAGTCAGACATCTTATTCACTCCTGAACTTTGTGAAGTTTAATTTTGTTTTCACTGAAAAGAAATTTTGCAATTTTTATTCTTTACTTTTCACAGAAATCTTTATCAACGTTCTTGTGGGACTGTCCACTCCACTATCACAAAAGTGTTTTTTTTTTTTTTTTATAATTAAGATTTTATTAAGTTAATTTGAAACTGCCTAAAGAAAGAAAGGGAAAAGTTTTCAAAGAGAAATTTTTAATCCTTTTTTAGTGTTGTTTAAATGAAATTATAGTAGGTGGTCTTTATTGTTAAAATCAGTTAAGGACTCTAAATAACTTAAGTTCTTATTGATTTTCTTTTGATATAAAAATAGTTACAAGATATCTATGTCACGAGAGTAAATCACTTTGTGAAGTTTATTTCAAAGTTAGTTCAGAAACAGCACAAAAGTTCAGGAAGAATATTTTTTGAGAAGCTGGATAAATAATTTTATAGTCTTCAATTTTAAAAAGTAGACCTTTTTAAAAAACTTCTAACTGTTGATTTATATAAAAACTATGCAAGGGATTACAGTTTTTAATTTAATAAATTAAAAAAGAGAAAATTAAGCCTTAAGGAGCTATTCTGGTATAGATGCCCAAATTGATATATTTAGAGTATACAATATTAATAGTATTACAAAAAATTAAAATTGAAAAAACTGCAGGCTGACAACAAAGTGGGGGCTCACGTGTCCTTGTCTGCATGATTCCAGCAACGAATTTATTGAGTTTCATAACACTTTAAAAATTTTCATTGTTTATAAAGATTAAAAATGATTTTGTTTAAAGTAAAATTTTTCCAACTATTTTTTTTAGGATAGTACATTAAAGGTTCTCAAAAGTCATTTTAGGTTCCTCAATAATATTGATTTCTTTAATTTTGTTTTATAATTTTCAATTTAAATATTTTATTTGAACTCAGTTCTGGGTTTTTCTATTAAAAGCTCAAATTAAAATGATCACAAAGGAAAACATTATTCCTACCTTTGAATATAATTAAATTATGAAAATGCTACTACCTTGACCAAAAAGTTCCCGGAATTTATTGAAAAAAATAAACAATACCAGTTTATTGTTAGAAATCGATATTGTCCCGTTCAAAGTATTCCCCGTCGACTGTAACGCTTGATCCAATCCTCCAAACATTTTTAAAACTTGATGTTAGGTATCTTTATTAGGACCATTTTCGATTTTTCCATTATCTCCTCTTGGGCTGCTGAAACGCGTTCTGCTCAGTGATTTTTTGATTTGATTGCACAGAAAAAAGTCACAGAGGCCAAATCATGTAAATTCGGTGGTTGTTGGATGATATTTGTGTTATTTTTATCTAAAAACTTGCAGATAATGATAACAAATTATTTTAGAAATCGTGAACATGCTTAGAGACACATGAACTAAACTCGACGTAACTTTCACAACTGATGATGTAATTACACCAAATTTTTGTGAGAATATCAGTGATAGTTGAACAATATAACAAACTAAAAAGTTGACAGCCGAGAGCTAGGATCGTCACACGGTGATGATTCCAGAAACTTTTTGAGTAGTATATTTTGATGCCTTATTTTCTTCCTTGATCGCTATATATTATTGCAATGGTTTTTATATAATAGAAAGTAAAAGAATCAGCAGATGCAAGGTAAGAACTATTGCGGTTCATGAAAAAAAATTATGCCATATTGGATTATAGCTAAATATTTGGACCGATTTTGTATTGAGTAAAATAGCTGTACATCGATTTGATAATACAATAAAATGCCTTAATTCAAGTTGCATAAAATAGTATTTTTCCGAATTTTCTGAAAATGCTTGCTGCAATTGACAGTTTCTTTATATATGAACACTCAAAGCAGTTTAGCGAAAACATATGCCTTAAAAGCTTGAAATCTAATGATAACAACTAAACAACTAAATTTAATAATTACATAAAATTAATACAAACATTTTCTAACATTTTAGGAACATTTAATAACATTAACTTAACCAAACTTTTGTTTTTCTTATTGTAAAAATTTATTTAAAAAATAAATTCTATTTCCCCTACTTTCTTACATCTTTTTTTACATAAGAACCTTTGCAATCATTTTCTGTTCTCCCAATTACAAAACTAGGGATATATTTTGTATATGTTACTTAATTTAGTATATATTTTTTTAATTATATAGAATTACTAATGAAAAAAATAAACTCATATAAAATTTATGTTTCCTAGTAATTCTTGAAGGGTTTATGCTTTTAGTTCCAATAAAAAACTGAAAACTCCTTGTAGAATAGCAGAGCTATTAACTTACAACCCTTCAGAGGTCACAAAGTCATTTTCAGTCACGTGTATATAAATCCCATCAGCACCTATATGTCTGGAATATATGTACTTCTTTTTTTTTTTACTTTTCTTCTATTCTTTCAACATCTGTCGATTTTGTTAAAAAACAAGAAAAAAAAAAATGAATTGAAATTTTACAAAGTTTTTATATAAGTTCATATATGCAGTACTTGTTGTAAAAAATAAAAACCGGAACAAAACTAAAAAAAACTCACAATCAGTTGAGAAAAAAAAGCAATCCTTAAACACAGTATTCATATATATTCATATAGTCTAGAATCATAATTAAGCCATAACTAGAAGTTCAGTGTCCGGTAAGTTGGAAGGCCATACCGTGTTGATTATTTTGTAATAGAAATCACGTATACGGCCAATGGACACGTAGGTGTCTCCGGATAAAAACCTTAAAAAACCAAATAATATCATGCAATATGAAGCTTAATCATGTTTTAGATTTATTATAGAGCTGAAGGTCATATCTAAACACCGGAAAAATGAGATATTTTAACAAATTATGGAGTGCCATATGTCTCTGTTCCTAAAATATGTTTCCAGGTAATATTCATATTTTTTTTTGTTTTATTTAAAATGCTGAACGTGTGGATATTGAGAAAAATTTTATTTGACGTTAATAAACTTTAAGACTGTGAAGTGAACTTAATTAACAAAAATGCAGTAAATTTTTCTTTAACAAGTGATTTCCGGGAAAAATACCCAAGAGTTTGTTTTATTTTTAAAGACTATAGAACAACAAATTTACCAATCTCGTTTATAGTATTTAAAAATAGATAATAATTTTTGTTGTTGTTAAAATCCATAAAAGTTATTAAAGTAGTTTAAAAATGGAAAAAATATTTTCAAAGTAAAATTTAAATTCAAAAACTAAGGAAACTTTATTTTAAATATTTGCAATTATAAAAATATTTCTAATGATTTCGAGGCAATAAGAAAGCAATAAATTCCTGAAAATGTAGAATATATTTTTTCCGTATACAATTTTAAAATAATGAAAAGAAATTTAATAGATTGCTCACAATTATATAGAACAGGGGTGTCCAAACTTTTAGCTTTCTTGAGCCCTAATTGGACTCTTGGTATACTTTAATCTTGAGAACAATTGCTCACAGATGTACATATGTGCTTCCAAACAATGATACTATGAATAATGAATGGACTATACAGTTAGGGATATTTATCTTTGGACAGGTGTGATTTATAAAATTCCAACAATGAAACTTGATTAAGTTGTAGTTGAAAGTTTGAGTTGAATGTCAGAACGTAATTCTATGCATTCCATTTGAAAATTTGCTGGCAGCATATGTATCGATATCAACTGTAAATAAAGTAGTAAAAATGCAAAACAGTTGTTTATTTCTTCAAAAGTCCTAAAATCAACTTTGCAACTAAGGCTGCCTGCAGAGTGCCGGCTTACAGCCGAGCTTACAGCCGAGATGACACCGATTCCCATAGCGATAGTCTAATCTTTGGTAGGCTTGCACTCTGAACACTTTGAGCATATTCCTATTGATTTACCCATAACGACTTTTTAGTCTTCGGTATCGGAATCGGCGTCAGCTCGGCTGTAAGCCGGCACTCTGCAGGCAGCCTAAATGGGGGAAAGTAAGGTGGCGTATTTTTCACCATTTTCTTGTTCCAAAATTTGAAAAATTCGAAATGTAAAAAATTTTTAACGTTTGCTATGGTCTTGCTATAATTTCAATTTCATATTAAACGCGTTTGTGGTTTGAAACAATGAACTTATAAGTTGGTTTTTATCCTGGAAATGGGTGTTTAAGTCATTTAAATGGGCAGTCATATCAATTAGAAATGCTAAATCTACAAGCCGTGCATATGATCTTATATAAAAAAGGAGAAGAGTTCGAGCATATTAATAATATTTTTGATTAATATGGTACATAAATTTTCTACTGGGTTTTATCTTCATGTTGTTAAATTTCTTTTATGCTAATTGTAATGAAATTAATGTACAAAAAATGCATATGGTATTTGGTATAGAATAAAAAATATTTCAAATGATGTATTGTCGATTAATAATGTCGATGACATTACCTCTAAATTCGACTATTATTAAATTTTTTTTTGATCTGGAGCTCCCTGGCTCACATTAAAACTTGCTTTGGAGCGCATACGTTACATAGGCTACTGGTTGGACACCCATGATATAGAATGACAAAATAAAATTCTAGGTTATTTAAAATGATAAATGCTGCTCACGGATGATAAGATATTCTTAATATGAAGGACTGAAAGGGTTCAAGTATAATCAGATTCGAACTAAATGGTGTATTATTCGAACTATACAGGGGGCATATTTGAAAATAAAATATTGTTAATTATTACTGTTTATCATGGTTAATAACTGTAAATTAAAATTTGTAATGCTATTTGGAAAGTAGCTGCATCTTCGAATTTCGTTAGGTTTAAGTGGATATTCTCGTTAAGATATTCAAGAAAATGTTCCTAAAAGGGTTTTTCGAAATTTAAGTAATTTTGTGATGCGTTGACAAAACCGGTTCCCCTTTTTAACTTAAATTTCAAAAGCGTTTTTCTCGAAACTACTTTTATCAAAAATTTGTGTACGATATCTAAAGCTCTACTTAACTTTCGGATAGAGCTTATTTATATATTATAGCATTGCACAATGAAGGGTTTTCCAGTAAATTCCTTATTTTTTATTTTTCAAAAATCCCGAAAGGGGAAAAAAAAGTTTTAAATTGTCGACATTTTGGGAAAATTTTTTTTTTTAAATTAGGCTGCCTACAGAATGCTGGCTTACAACCGAGCTGATTCTCATTGCGGTAGTCGATGGTAGGCTTGCACTCTAAACACTTTCAGCAGATTCCTATTGATTTATCCATAACGACTTTATAGTCTTCGGTATCGGAATCGGTGTTAGCTCGACTGTAAGCCGGCACTCTTTGGGCAATTTTAGTGCTGTAACTACATCCTTCTTCTTGAAGAATTGAAAATTTTTTGTAAGATAATTCAAAGGACTGGAATTCTGCTTACCAGGACACGCTATTTTTTTCGTAAGCCCCCACTTTGCCGGCCTGCAATTTTTTTTAACTTTTATTTCTTTTTATACTTTTAAAATATTAATAAATAACAAGTCAAAAAATTGATGGTAAAAATATTTACTGTTTTTTTTTTTATGGCGTACGGTAAACCACCCAAAATTCTGGTGTCTAAATAAGGATTTGTATTTGTATTTACAAGAAAATGCCTAAGAAAATGGGATGTTTTTTATTAAACTTACCCTCCTAAAAGATCAAATTCTTTTTTCACCTTTTTTATTTTTTCAGCTGCATATAAGTAGGCAAGGGCTAATTGAAAATAAAATCTTAATAGAAAAAATTAATTAGTATAATTTAATTGGGAATCATATCAAATTTTTAATAATTATTTATAATTGTATTTTAAGGACTTATTTGTTTCAGTATAAGTTGTTATTTCAGTTTTAGTCTTTTGTTTTTATTTTTCGTTTTTTTTTTGGCAAATATTTGATTTGATTATAGAATTTTTGTTTCACTTCAATATATGTGTATAAAAAAACCACATGAGTATATAAAAAAAATTTTTAAATAAAATATTGATTTATTATTTTTAATTAAAAAAGATTCCTATTTCAAGCTCTAAAGTGCACTTCTATTTATTTTACTTTATGATATCCTCTCAAAAAGGATTTTAATTTAAAAAAATAGCTTCATTCATCTTCAGTTATAATTGAAAATATTAGAGTGCACTAAATTGCACAAAATGAAAAGCATGAATAAACGTAGGTATATTTACTATAAATTTAATTTTCTTTTATTTCTTTATTTCCAATTAAATCACTTCAGTGTTAAATTTGCTGTTGTTTTCATTTTATTTTTGTTTTTTTTTTAATATTATTATTTCGTATTTATTCCTTTTGATATCATTGAATTAAATGATTGGATTCTAGCTGTCAAATTCATGAGTTTTATTAAAACAAAACACGTAACACATTGACAGGTAATCTGCTTACCATAAAAGAAACAAAAACGACAGCCAATTTTCGTGGAAAGTATGTCTTAGTTTTGAATCCATTGTATGCAAATGTATTTTTTATATTTTTTGTGATATTTTATTGGTCCTCTAGCCATATCCAGTCAAGTTATTTGTTATGAAAAATGAACAACAATAAAAACAAGTTACAATTATTATAGTCTGTTGGTCTTATTTTTAGATTACAATCCTTAAACTGACTTAAATTGCTCATTTTTTTTATAAAGCCTTTTATATAAATTGTTATACAATTTGAATTATTTTTGGAAATTTCGAATTTTAAAATTTTACAAATAAATTTTATTTATATTTGAAATATTTTTTAAAATAAAATTCAATTTCTGAGTAAAAGACTTTTTCTAGTATTGTATCGTTTTTAAGATAAAAAGGAGCAATTTAAATATAATAACATTTTAAACCCATATATAAATTGGAATTATTTATTTTTTGTTAAAAATTAGATATACTAGTTTATCCCATAATTTGTTGGTATATTTTTAAGAAACACGTGATATTTTTTAATGCAGCTAAGATGAAAATTTTGCCAACAAACCTAGAATAAAATTCACAAGTCCTTTCCTTAAAGATAGAAATAAAGTAGCTCTCAATTCACATTTTTTTGAATCGGTTTATTACGTTTTTGTCGTATTGCAAAAATCACAATGATTTTGTGAGTTTTTTATGTAAGAAAAATCGATTTAAGTCTTTTTGTTCTGTAATGCTGATCCTGTAAGCTACTGAAGGCAGTTTAGAAAAGAATTCTGAAGTGAAAGTTGAAAAAAATTATTTTTTCAGTAGAATAAAAGAACTTTAAAGGAACCTATAAATGTGGAACTTTTGAAATATAAAACGCTGGACACTGTGATAGTCATTGGAGACAGACACTAAAGGACGAAATACAATGGATCCGTGATGTCTGATGTGATTTTTTAATAGTTAAGTAGAATACATGTAAAGTAATCAGAACTGATACATTGTAGTCATATTCAACTCTTTCCGATTTCATGGGACGCATAAGTAGAGCTACTTTCTACAATATTTTGTATGCGATGACAAGTTTGTTTTTAGTGAAGTGTTATTAGATTGTTAATTTTTTAACATTTTATGGTAGTTTTGCTGATATTTGGCTATTTTGTTGATGAGTTTCTGTAATATGCTTTTCTGAAAAATAAAGCTTAACGGGATAACGAGTAAAAAAAAAACTAGGAGTGTGGACTAGAATGCACTATAATCAAGATCGGTGTATCATACACCTGACAGACATGCTATGATGGAAAACTTATCCCCAGATCTTTTACCAGAAACCATTTCTCCATTTCCTATTTGTGGGGTACGTGGTAGATGAGAAAATGCCTCGCTTTCCTTGATATTAACTGTTTGCAATCAAAAAGTTGTTGGCTAAGTGTCTTCTCTACCTCGTGGTAGAATCTGCAGTTCCAAGTCGTGAGAGAGTCAGAGAGGTACTAGTGAAAACGCACATTTTTCGTGATGAAACATGCCAATATCCGCAGGGATATTCTGTTCAACTTCCTTACCTTGCCAAAATTTTCTATCGCATTGGACTGTGCCAAGATAGGAACTTTGCTCTATAGCTGAACATTTAAGCCTTGGATCAGACATTGATGTATTGTTAAAGTGCACTTTAGATGCTTAGATGCTGAGAAATGGGCCAATGTAGCATCTGTCTTTGAACCCATACCCGCTAATCGATACGCCTCCTTAGCATGAAAAATAGTAGATCTTTGCCTAAAGCTATGAAGTTTCTATAACCCGGATCATTGATTCCTGCTCCTGTCCCAAAGCCCGTTATCGATTTATCTCCGTACTTCTAGTATATCGTGCTTTTAGATTTTCTTTGATTGTATCTTTTGAAATCATTAAGTAACTTTTTAACAACTTTCTTTTAAATTTTGGTATAAAAATACCAAGAAATAATGCAATGGTAAAGCATTTCTCAAGTCATCTTTTGAAAAGTTTTATTTGATTAAAATTATAGATTTTTATCCGCACAACGTTCCTTTTTATTTTTTTTGTTATTTATATATTTTTAATGGTTATTTGAAATCAAAACCGTGATTTTTAACGAAAAAATCCCCCATTTTGTAATTTTGATGTTAATATAAAAAAGAAACAACGATGTTGGATATTGTATATGTAGAAAGTAAGTATAATATTTCCAATTAATTGATTCAGTTGGTTTGTAATGTCCTTATTCCTAAACCAAATGCTTGTTTCTGACGAAAGCATTTCCGTTTAAGTGCTTCTTAGAAGAAAAATATAGCACCTTGCTTCAAGAAATTTATAGTTGCACAACGCAGCGACAGAGAAAACTATTTCGATGTGAAAAAATTGTTTTAAGAAAAACACGCTTTAAGTTTAATTCTACAATAAGAAAATGTAATATAAAAATTGAAATTTCAGCATACACTTATCCCTAATTCTCTTTTTTAATTCAGTATATTAAACTCCGTAACTTTCTTAAATGGAAAATTTAAGCAAATTTTCGGAAAATATTAAAATTGTTGGTTAAATAAATATTTGCTATAAGATATTCAAAAATATAAACTAAAATTGAACATTATTGGTAATAATTGGTAAAAATAGGTAATAATTGAACATTATTGGTCAGACCAGGCCAGCAACTGATATTATTATGTCGCTGAAAGGTTAAATGAAATTTTGAAAATTTCATTTCTCTACGATAAAGCAGGAATTTGCTATCTCTCGCTTTTAAAAATTCAAATGTATTGAACTTTGTAATTGAAACATTTTGAAATAGTTCTGGCCTCATGAAATAAACCACGGCTTACGTATAACAATAAAGTCTAATTGAGAATGTTTTTTTGTTTACCTAAATCCACATAAATACCACAAATAAATAAATCCCGTTCTTATTGGATTAATAAGAATAAGCCGTATTGGATTTTAATTATCTAAAAACACAAATAAATCCAATACAATTATACTTACTTAGCCTGATAAACCACAATAATTTGATTAATTAGCTCAATAGAAGATTAATTTAATTATTAGAATTGCTAAAGTCAATATCGAAAATGAATTTTTATAACTTTAACTAAATCCAATTGCTATAGTAAAATATCCTTTCTAAGTCATGTATATACTATAAAATTCAATTATTTACTATATTAATTAGTTAGGATTGTTTCAAATGCTACCAACAACTTCTAACAGGAAGTATAATTTAATCGTTTTCCTATAAATCATTGAAAATCTATTTGACATGTCTAACATACTACAAATTTTAAAAATTCTCAGGATTCTGTAAAAGGAAAACTCATTTTCCATGTTAAATCAATAAATCTATTAATCAAATTTTATTTGTATTGATGTCCTGGTAAAATGAAGTCCTGGCATACTTCATACACTATAAATCATTGAATATCATAGAGAAGGATGAATTTTTTTTTTGTGCTGTAAAATTTTTCTATCAATATTAAATTTCTTTATGGAATTGTAGACAATTTCCATTAGTAAATAAATTTTTGTATCGAAATTTTGGCTAATTGATTTTATTCGATTCTAAATATCGTCCTTTAACAAAAAATAAACATTGAAATACAAGAACTAAAAACACAAAAAATAAACAACCAAAAATAAATTTAACTAAAACTACAAATACAACACAAAGAAATAATTATAAGGATAAAATATTTTAAGTATATTCTCTATATTTATACCTTTAAAGGCTAACAGATGGCTCTTAATATTTATTTTATTTAGGATAACATAAATTCGATGATAGATTAACAGACATTGAAGTTAGAATTCCATGGATACTTAAAGGTTTACATCTCCTTGGAAATGTTTTTTGTTTGGTTAAATATATTTTCATAAAATCCTTAGAAAAAACTGTTTGGTACTTCATTTGTATCCTCACAAAAAATTGTTTTTTTTTTGTTTTTTTCCTTTGGTAAGCTATGCTAATAGGAAAAACTGAAATGACTGAAAAAAAACAAGGATATCATTTTTTTTGGTCATTATTCTAAAGATTTGAAGTTTTTGGTTTTTTTATAGAAAATAAATTTGTTGAAGTATAGCAAATGCTTTTATTTTTGAGAATTTTATTTTGTTCAATGGTCAACTTGTTATGATGTGAAAAATATGTTAAATTTACATCTGTTACGTTAGAGTTTTTAAATAACCGTTAAGAAATATTGCCTTTAATATTTTTCCATAATTTTTATTTTTCTTTTTGTGTAGATTTGTTGGTCTCATTCTTTCCAATTTCAGTGTAGTAGCTCTTGGCAAATTCATAGCAATTTGATTAACGTTTAAAATGTTTCCAAGGTTGAATGAAATTTATTTTGTTTTTGCAAGAAAAGGATGTAGTCAAGGGCTATTTAATTTTTTTTATTTACGACGATAAGATTTAAAAAATTTTGCTATGGCAGCAAATAAATTCTTTATTATTTCAATGCAACTTTTTTAAATTCCTTCTTAAGGCGGGGTAAGGGTTCTAGCGTTAAATAAAAACACTTTTTTTCTGAATTTCTTTTATTAATATAGGCAAATTTATTCAAACCTTTTGTATCATAACAACGTTCTGTAATTTTTGTATTAGAAAATATCTGAAATTAAAAACCCATAAAATCTAACCAAAGTATCATCGAATCTTTCCCTAACATTGTCTAATTATTTAAACATTTTTGGTGGTTATTTAAAGTGAAGACTGTTATCTTCGACTAAAAATTTCGCCAAAAAATTCTAAAACTGAACGTTGGGGGGAGGTTTTTTATAGGTAAAAATTGTGTACCAAGTCTGAAGTGCATCGGGAATGTAGTTTTTAAATGGCAATGAACACTTGACTTTTTGAAAGAGTAGTTTTAAGAAAACGTATTTAAAAATTTTGAAAACTAAAAAAGGATAAATGAAAAGCAGTAAAGGAGTGTGGACTAACTATTCAATTACATTGAGAGCTTTGCTCTGATCGACTTTAAGCTTTGGTATTATGGTCGTAAAATATTTAACTATAAGAAAAGACGAAAAAAATCGATTTTTCAAAAGTGTAAACCACTACCGCCCCTTAAACATATCAATGTCATTCTTGAATCTTGAAAGATCTTTAAAATATCCATTTACGGCCATCACTAAAAAAAAACAGGAATTGAAAATGAAAGAAGTTAGAGAAGGTTAAATCCTACAAATGAGATAAATACTTTAATATTTCTTGTTTTAAATCTCTCAGTTTTTCCATAACTAAAACACATTTGTAGGTGGGCGAATTGTTCTGGTGAAAAATAATTTTTATTTTTATTTTTAACAAACCAGGACTTTTTTTTATCAATCTTCTCATTCTTTTATTCCAGAAACATGGAATAATTTTCCTCTGTTATTGTTTTACTCTTTTTAAAATTATTAATTAACAGAATACTTTTGGAATCCCATAAAACTCTATTCATGACTTTATCAGCAGATTAAATAGACTTCACCTTTGTTTGATGCAGAACTGATGATTTTCAACAACTCTCTTGACTGTTTTTTAATTTTTTTAATTTTAACTAATTATTACAAAACGCCAGACAAAATTACTGGAATTCTTTCTGAAACAATCTAAATATTGTTGAGAAATTTGCTTTTGCATGTGTTTGTATGTGTGGGAACAGGGAAATCAATTCCCTGTCTTGGCTAGTAATATTTTAGTGGTAATTAAGGAGACAAAAGCAAAGATGACTAAGAAAGTTGATAAAAAAAAATCATATCCCACTGTCATCAGGAAAAGCCTACTACGGCACTGTAGCTATCCCATACACCTATAGTTGTCAACTCAATGTCGAGAACTTTTCATCTTGCCCTCATATTTTGATATTTTTAATTAAATTATTCCTTTTTCTTTCTACACTTGTTAGTTTTAATAAATTTAACTAAAAGTAAATATTTATAGCATTTTTTCCTTAATTTTGTACTAGTTTTAAATTTATATCTTTAGAATTTTTAAAATTCAAAAAAAAAAAATATATTAAAGTAACTTAAGAGAAAAAATAAAAATCAGAAAGAATGTAAGATTTTTCTGTCAAGAATAATCACAAGAACAATCCAAAAAAGAGGAAAAAAAAAAACTCAATCGATTTGCAGGTAAAAAAAAGAAAAATTTATACACTACACTTAAACATTCAGGACATTAAATATTTTTTAAATGAATAGAAAATCCGATGAAAATATTTCAGCTAGAAACTAAAACTGATGAAAATCGGGAAACCACGAAATGCCTAAATCTCTTATAAATCAAGTGAACCATTTTTCATTTGGAAGTAAATAAATTCGATGTTTATCGTCATGGAAGATTTTTGTAAAAAGATTGAATTTTCTCTCTTGTGTTGTTTTTGTTTCAATTTGATTAAAAATATAAAATGTAAATCTAGCATGCTAGCTAGGATTATAGATCTATTTTTCAATAAAAAAGTTGTCTAATGTCATCAAGGTATTAAAAAATAAGCTTTAAGTTTATGTGGAAAAAGTTGATTTTTTTGTGTTAAAAGTTTTATTTGAAAAAAAAAAAACTTTTAAAATTTGGTGAGAAAATTGCATATGTCATATTTTTATTATTTTGTTTAAGTCGCTTAAAGGTTTTTCTTTTCAAAACGGAATGTATAATTTTTTTGTTTGTTTTTTGCTGCTATTGTTTGTGTATACTTATTACGAGCTATAGATCTAGAGCGTAAGACAAATTTTAGCCCATGATAGTACTTCTTTTTTCCTTCGTGGTAATTGTTACACTGAAAAAAATAAAACATCATATCAATTGAAATGAGATTGACTCAATTTCACCGCGTACTTACCTGTGGCGAATGTACTCTTGAAGTTGAAAGAAGTTGCCTATGAAATTGAAAGATGTATTTTATGTAATTGAGCCAATTTCATGAGTAGCTCGAGCAATAGAAAGGATATTCTACTAAAATCATATGAAGTTAAACTAAAGGGCATATTAGTTGGTTGAATATAAAAACAAATCCCAACAATCCATATTTAAGTTAACTTAATTGCTAGCGTGTGTTTATGCAAATATCTATTTTGAGTTAAAATTTTATGCTATCATTCCAATAATTAATTAACTTGATTTAATTAAAATATTAAATGAGGAAATTAGAAAAATTTTTTGGTCAAAGAATATTTTTTTCTTTTTTTCGAAACATTTATTAATTGTATACATAATTTTAGGTTATAATGGGATAAAAAAAGAAATAAATTCATATTTTAATAATTAAATTTATTTAAAGTATTCAACATATATAAAAGAAAATTTATTTATTTAATTTTCTTAAATTTAAAGTACTTAAACTATTAAATTTGAAATAATACAATAAGAAGTATGCCAACATAATTACCCCTTGCGCATAGAAGAAGATAAGATTTTAACTTAATTCTAACTATACATTACATTATTTGACTTATATTCTATAAAATATGGTATAATTATATAAAATTTAAATTCATTATAGTTAAAAACACTTAATATGTAATAATAATAACTAAAATTAACACATGAACATCATAGCTCGCGACAGCACTAATTGTAAGGCAATTGTCAAAAACTATTCAAACACAATACAATTAATTCTTTTAATAAAATAATAATTAATTTAAAACTTAAATCAATTACAAGAAAAGATGAAAAACTAAACCATTCACCGAATAAAACAAATCCACACGATTAAATCGCGACAACTACCAACTGTCAAACTGACAACTGTCAAAGACTTAGAAAATTTTTGATATAAAGGAGATTGCATATACTATATGAAAAGATTTATAACATTTTAGCAGTATTTCATTCTTAATAGACGAGAAAACTTTTAATTATTAATTAAAATTTATCTTAAATTATATATTTATTAAATTTAACTAAAAATATTTAAGCAAAAAACAAAAAAATTAGGAAAAAATCAAACTAAAAGGCAAAATGTTTCATGGAAAAATTCTCATGAAATTGTCTCAATATCACAACCTTTGAAACAACATCAATATTTTTCAGTGTATTGCTTATGCTTTTGAGTTAATAATCAAGATGCATTGATCTACATTATTAATGCTTGTGAAACAGATCCAACGCTAGATTGATTTAAAAAAATTGAAGTAATTGACCGAACAGCCCTGCTTTTGCGTGAAAGACAATTCAATTGATGAAACTACAAATCTGTCAATCTCATGATGAGATTGATATTACATCATCATTTTTTTCAGTGTAGTTGAATAGATCCTTTCCAGTAGAGACAATGCATATCTGTGAGTTTCTCTTAAAGAAATTCTTTCAAGTTTTATCTCTGAAAAGTATCTAAAGTCATTTTTACGTATAAAAATATAAAATTTAAGATACATATATATATGTTTATGATTGTAATAATATATCTCTGAGTAAGATAAAGATAAAAGTTTTTCTTAGTGCGAGATATCAGTTGCCTGCAAATCCAGAGTAGATGATTAACACTAGACTACCGGAATTTTGGTACATAACTTTCTTTTCAAAAATAAAGTTTTTTTTTATAAAAGTAAAATTCTACTGCAAAAAAATTCAGTCCAGCAGAACTGGTCGTCTTGATCAAAATGCATAAAGCAAAATATTCTTTTAATTCATCTACATAAATTTTTTTCCATTTATGTTTTTTTACATGTTTCGTCGCCTATTATAACCTGCTTTTTATAATGGTTGGCTTCCGATACTTTAATTACCCGAAAAATATAGCATTGACTACTTGTAACGGTTTATTATCTTGTCCCATGATCAATTTCTTTATACCACAAATTCTTCAGAAATGCTATACTTTATTATTATTTGGTTAAATTCTCTACTCGAAGGCACTTCCATTTTCTTTGTCTGAAATTCTAGATTTTTTCCGAAATGAACTAACAATATCGCCAGATTCACTATCAGTCTTCTCATCCTCGCTTATCATTGCTCGTTTTCTTTTTGAGAATGATCTGATATTATTCGAACTTTACTATTATTATCCATTTTAGGGATCTGAATAAGGATAATACTTTCTAAAAATTACAAAGAAACTATTATTATACTGACCAGGTTATAATTGACTATACCGTTATTACTTTAATATGTAGGACTAAATAAAATAGACAGTTCTTAGTATTTGCTCTAATTTCACATTTGAATATTGTTGTTCAGTTAAGAATTAAGCACAGAGCTATTATCAACAGGAAAAATAATAAAACGGAACAAATAGTACGGCATCATAAAAAATTTAGTAGACGTACAATTCATGTTATTTTCAGTATAGAAAATAATTACCAAAGACATAAATTTCACGTCAAAATAACCCAAGAAGTTAATTAAAATTACACCTTAAAAACACTGTTAAACACGCGCTAATTTAAATAAGTAAAAGTTTTTACAATTTTAAAGTGAATTTAATGTAAAAATAAAATCTTTTCAAGGAAATTACATTATTTAAATATATTTCTTGAAATTAAAAGAAATATCCTTAAAGCTATTTTGAAAAATTTCTATGCAAATAAAATTTCTGATAAAAGAAAAAGTTTGAAAATTTTCACTAAAAGTTACTGGTAAAACAATCAAAACCAAAATCGACAACAGTTTACATTGAACTATGAACAACTTTTATAAAAGTATATAAACTTTGCCGGTAAAGTTTATTATAAGCATCTGTTTTCAACGTGAAAAGATCTCCTCAATACTAAATATCCTCAATAAAAAGAAAAAATAAAAACAAAAAAAAGACCGTAGACTAAAAGTATGAGCTACTGCTTAACAAGAAGCATTCTAGATATTTTAGCTATTTATTTATATTCAACAAAATTTTAAATTTTCTTTTGCTATTAACTTATCTCTAAATATAATTTTTCTATTATACCTTTTGAAACCTGAAATGCATTCAAAAATATATAACATACAAAGATCTAATGATACCAAAGGAAAAATTTAATAGAATGCCACCAGCATATTGTAAAGTGTAAAATAATTTTAATTCAAAAGGGGAACTACTATATTGTTGTAAATTCATTAAATTTTTCTTGAATACCTTAAGAGCTACTTAGTAATTTATACAGGAAATATGTTTCTTTTGTACAAAAGGTGTTAGGGAAGGGTATATCGGAAAAATATTCTTCCCCTGGTTACAATAGTTGAAATAAACTTTTATCAATTTCAAACAGATTAGTTTTATCTTAAGTTAGAAATTGACATTTTTGAATTATGAGGGTTTAAGATTTAATGAAACTGTTGAATTATTTATTATCCCTTTTAAAAAATTTCTATTTGAAATGATGGATTGGATATGAATTAACTATTAGTCCTCTTACTTATTTATTGTAATTTAGGTTATTTTAAGTTGTTATCTAAATAGAAATTTAGAAATTTTATTGTAATAAGCATGAAATTTGATTAAAAATTATTGATATCAAAAACTTCTTTAGAAGTAGAATTTATTAATAAATAAATAGGATATTGTGTATTTGGTTTTTACGTTTTGAAAAATAATTACAATTAACTGAATACAATAAAAAATACCAAAAGAATTAAGTTTAATGAAATTTTTTTATAATATTAGAGGTAGAAGGTGGTGACAAAAAAGTGTGAACCCATCAAAATATTCAAAAATTCATATTTTAATGAATAGCAGATACTAAAGGATATTTAAAAGCACTTCTCTGTGTTACTTTTCTAGCCTCTAAATTGAAAATGAGTCTTTGTGAGATATCACTGATATGATGAATCATTGTTGTAAATTTTCTTTGACGATCAGGCTGAAACAATAATTTGGCGTTATTTTAAAATCTGTTGGATAGTTTCTGATAGAATAAATGGATATAATAACCAGATTTGAAGAAAAAGAACTTGAATATCACAATTCGTGTCGTTTTATACTTCATGGCAAGTATACTAATTGAAAATATTTAATTGATATTAAAAAACGTTGCGGAAATATATTAAAAATATGCCGTCCAGCAATATCGCAGAGGTATCGCGCGTAAAGTATCACAAACAACCAAATTTTACATTTATTTACCGAAATTTTATAAAAATATGAAGACAGAATTCAAAATTCATGGAAACTAGCGATAAAGTTTTTAAAACTTGGCTATTTTTACGATAAACTCAAGAATGGTCGGTGACAGGTGCAGTAATCTGAATTAATGCTGCCAACGCTAAGTGATAAAAAAATTACGTAAGGTGCAGACGGTAAAGTGTTAAAATCATGATCAAAAAATTTATTAGATCAATACCAATGTTTACTATTTTATATTGTTTTTCGGATGATATTTTTAAGTGATATTTTGTACATCGGACAATAAGTTCATGGGGTTGACATACTCTTATATGAGTCAACTAATCTTTATAAATTTTAAAAAGTACAAATTCTGAGAAGATATCAACCAACTTCACATGAAAACTTGACGTTTGTAGCTTAAAAATGTGACAGTGGTTTGATTAATTGAACTTTTATTAGTTTGGGGGAAAAAAAGCAATAAATTCAAAGAAATTCCTTATGTTTGATTTATCATTTGTTCTTTATATATAAATAAACATAAACTCTCACATTAAAATTTTGGCTTAATAAGGCTGCCTGCAGAGTGCCGGCTTACAGCCGAGCTGACACTGATTTCCATTTCGATAGTCTAATTTTTGGTAGGCTTGCACTCTGAACACTTTGAGCATATTCCTATTGATTTATCCATAACGGCTTTATAGTCTTCGGTATCGGAATTGGCGGAATTGGCGTCGGTATCGGAATGTTATATTTTTGATATTTTAGCGTATCCATTCAGAACAATAATAATGCTGAATATTTGAATGAATGATACTGAAACGTTGGAATAAATGGGTCTCCATATATGAATTAAAAAATATCCTAGGCTAATTGTAATATATGTAAAACAGTAAGGGGCCACATCAGAGAAAACTCGAACTAACTGGTGTATATATTAAGCTTAAAAGCCCATCAGTTGATCATGATATCCCTACTTAATACATAGAAACCAAATTATTAATAGAATTGATAAAAGTTTATTTACTTGACTTTATTTAAGTGATTGTTTGTTTTTTGCAAATTTATTATTGTTAATTAAATTATTGCATGTACTCAAGCCAAAATTTTTGAACACGACTTGCATCTGCTCGATCTGAAAACTAAGAACTCCAGTCAACTTAAATTTACTGATGATTAATCGATAATTAGGTAGGTTCACCAATTTTATAACTGGCTCACCTTTTGACATAAGCATAAATGTAAAATTTAAATCTGTTAAGTTTGGTAGATCGAGAACAGGTTCAAAATATTTTACTTGGATACCTAAACATTCGGTAAATTGTATATCAGTACCTTGGGATATCTTAATCAGCTCCATTTCCGTCTTTTGAATAAGATTACAAGTACAAGATGATAAATTTGTGTTCTGGCATAAAAATTGCATTGCTATTCACAGATATTTTTTTCCTTTCAGATTAGGATACTTATTATAATTTCTTATGACAGATCTTCATTTTATTAATTGAATATTCTGTTATTTACTGCTACTTAATTCACTGAGTTCATCAGTGACCCCACAGTGCCTAAAGTCATTCTTAATTTATTTAATTAAAAATTTACTCGAATTAAGTGTTTCTAATAATCTTGGCTTCGTCGATCACCGGTGAACCCCCATGGCATTCAACATGTTAAAATACATTTGTAATTTAAGAAAAACTTCAACTTTATGATTTTATTATTTAAAATAGTCCTGGATTGTTTAACAAATACAAACAAAAAATCAAAACTAGGGTTATGTAGTGAAAAGTTGCATGAGAAAAGTGTTTTGATTTTGGTAAACAAAATTTCAGGCTATTTATTTTCATTAATCTATAATAATAGTCTTTCTTCAAAACAATATTAATATATATGTATATATTTTTTACTAGAAGAATATTCAAAATAAGCTACATTCAATGTGTTATATCCTTAAAATATTTATTAAGGGGTTGACCTGAAATTTTTATAAAGTCCAATATTAAAAACCACTCAAGAATCATATTAGGTGCTAGTAATTGGGTCGTCAATAATAGATAAGGCATCTATTCATTGCCTTTCAAATTCGAAAGGAAATAGGTGTAAAGGATTCTTATAGAAACCAAAAAGCTTTTTATATAATTTTAATGGATTCAACCACTTACAATATACCACAAGATTAACCCATATCAAAGATTGTAGGTTAAGCTAAAACAAAAAAAGCAAAGAAAAACAAAAAAATAGAATAATTATTTTAGAAATATTCTCTAAACTTAAGATACTCTTAATATATAAATTCTTAAAAAGGAAAATACATTTTTTATTTAAAATATTTTTCAATAAAAATAAAATTAATAATAATTTTCTTCTTTTTTTTAGGTTGATAATTCACCCTGCGTATTAGAAATATTAGATACTGCTGGAACAGAACAGTTTGCCTCAATGAGAGATTTGTATATAAAAAATGGTCATGGTTTTATTGTTATGTATTCCCTAACAAATCATCAGACATTTCAGGTAATTAACAATTATTTTTACTGTAATTTTTAATTAATATTTGTTTTTCTTTTAGGATATTTCCAATATGAAAAATGTAATTAGTCGTGTTAAAAATAATCAACCTGCACCTATTTTACTAGTCGCCAATAAATTGGATTTAGAATGCCAAAGAGAAGTTTCAACAGCTGAGGGTAATTTTATTTTTTTTAGCTTTTTTGATAACTAAAATAAATAAATTAATTAAAAAACAAAAAAATGAAGAAAAGTTAATCCATCGATTTGAAAAGGATAGGGTTCAGAAACCCGTTCATAGGAACCTAATTGCAGTCTATTTCTATTAATATACATATACCTAGCCATTACATTAAAAACTGGGCCAAAAGAATCAGTTCTGAGTTATAATCTGAGTTTACTTGATCTCTGAAGCTCAGTTATTCTTCTTAAGATTCTTGAGAGAATCGTGACGAGACGAATAAGCGAGGACCTTATACCTCTTTAACACCCTTAAATTTAAATGATAGTATCACAAGACACGAACTTTTCATTAAGTTATTGTACAAAATAGGAAAACACCAACAGATATTGACAGATGGCAATATCATTAGAAACTTTAAAGAAATGGAATTGCTGTCGAAGAGGTTGAGACACTTTTACTTCTGTCAATTGTCACTGAAAAGAGAAGAAAGTATTTACTTCAGGCAAATTTTGCTAATTTCAAGTCTGAAAATGATTTTTAATTTATTCATAGCGTCCATTACATTGCTTTATTAAAAAAGAACATTGCAAAGAAAAAGTAGGTCAATTAGAAGAGAGTTAAGCGTGATTTTGGATAATAAATATAATTATTTAAAATTGTTTCTACTTCAAAAGCATAAAATCTACAAATATTATGCAATAATTACAAATATTTAATTTTTTTTCATACAAAAATCACCTTTCCTTAATATGGAAACTCAATTTCGGCAATTTTGAATTAATCTAATTAAAAAATGTTCTCACTGTAATAAATATCCATTTGTTGGTTTTAGTTTTCAATTGAAATTTGGAAAAGGCATAGTTATTTTTATAAAACAAAAACATTTATTATAAATTTTAAATATCATTTTTAATTAAATATTTTATTAAATATTTAAGGTAATTCACTAGCACAACTCTGGGACTGTCCATTTATAGAGGCATCAGCCAAAGATCGAATTAATGTTAATGAAGTCTTTGCAACAGTTGTCCGGGAAATGAATATGACATCAGAGAAACGACAAAAGAAAAGCTACTGGTGTTGTACACTTTTATAGAAAATTTGTTTAAGAAAATTTAAAGAATAATATTAATAATTAATAATTATAAAATTCAAAAAAAAAAACAAAAGAAAACAAGATAATTAATCTTAAATAAATAAATACACAGAGACACACATTCAAACAAAACAACAAAAAAAAGCGTAATTTTTACACACAAAAAAAAACCTATTTTATAAAAGGAAAATATTTTTTTTATATAAAAAAAAATCAATTAATGTTTATTATCATCATGTAATTACTTAAAGCAACAAAAACCACAAAAATTATTTTAAAAGAAAAAAAAAAAACATGTGTTATAAAAGAAAAATCAATTTGTTATATCTACAAACTAAGAAAATTTTTAACCAATTTTTAATTTTTTACTTAAAAACTCGCTAGTTCCATACTAACTTTTGGGTAAAATGCATTTTTCTATTTATATTTTTTTAGATTTCATTTTTGCTTTTTTATTGTTAAATCTAAAATTAGTTAAAAAAAAAAACAAAGTACTTTTA
Source organism: Acrocera orbiculus (assembly GCA_947359355.1). Classification (NCBI taxonomy): domain Eukaryota; kingdom Metazoa; phylum Arthropoda; class Insecta; order Diptera; family Acroceridae; genus Acrocera; species Acrocera orbiculus. Next base: position 10,518,089 of record OX375758.1, read on the forward strand.
TTCCTTTCAAATTTTAATCTATAAATTTTTTTTTTCCTTGAAAATATAAAAAGCAAAAATAATAGTTACAAGCAAATATTTAATGAGTTAATTAAAATATTTTATTAAATGCTGCAAATAAAAATTTTTAATTATTATCTTAGCAGTAACAAATTTAAAAACAAAAAAAAGTTCATAAAAATTAAATCATTTTTTGTAGAAAATCCACAAAAAATTAATACGAAATTTGTCACAATGAAAAGGAAAAAAAAAAATATATAATAATAATTATACTATTATTACTCTATGTGGATCAAAAATTTGGAATAATAAAATAGTAAATAAAACCAATAAGTCAAAATAAATGTATAATTTAAGTTTAAATTTAAAACGAACAAAAATAAAGAAAAATTGTTTTTTTTAAATGTCTATTTAAGCGTTTTAATTCAAATTTCTAAATTAAAAACCTTCAGCTAAAAAATCTAACAATAAAACAGTTCAGGTAAACCCGATCCGTCCCCGATGAGCGGCGTTCAAGCCTGGCAAGAAGGAAGGAGTGGGATACCACCATTTTACAAAAGGATTAGGGAGGAAAAGACATATTTTTTTTGTTTTTTTAAATTACATGTTAGGACAGACGAAGAGTTCCACCTAAAAAACAGAAAATTCAATCTCATTCTATATATTAGAGTAGTAAATATCTTATCTAATACTAACGTCCTGACCGTACGGCTTTCAACTAATGACTGATGACTTCAAAGCAATGTGTTTGATATTGTTCCTATAAGAAAATATTGTTATTATATGGATTGAGGATACTTAATTTACTTACTAAAATGGTTTTCTTCAGATTTTCTGTCTCCTGCTGCTCAAGTCTAAAAAAAAGCATCTGACTGATGAATGAAATTATTTTTGTTTTTACTTTCCAGTTTTGTTTACAGTGATTAGTTTGATGTTTAATCTAAAATTTAGAATAAAATGGTGAAATGGTTATTTTAAAATAGTTTAGGGTAATTTAATTAAATATAAATTAAAGTTTATTTATGAATATTTTTAAATTCCCAATAAATTTCTTAATATTGAAAATAAATTTATCTATCTTTATTTAAGTTCAGGTATAATATTGGGTAAATCAATGATCTGTTGTATTAGTATTAAAGTTATTTACGATAATTTCTATCTTCTAGTAGATTTTACACAAGGTAACCAACTTCTTAACATGTTTTCTTATAAAACCGAATTTTTCTAGGGTCAATCATAGTCCTTTCATTTTCCAAAGAGTAGTTTTCTGCAAAAAATTAATAATGTAGTATAAAAGAATAAGCAGCTTTTACTTGGAAAACTGAAATTAAGTCCGATTTGATAGCTATCATAATCTTCCAAGAGTTCCTCCCAGGTTTTTTAGTATAAATTTGAATTTATTAAACCTATTTCTGAAATCAAGTTATGAATATTAAACAAAATACCAATAGTCCACAAAATTTATGGTTTCTCTTGAAATCTATTCTCATTTATGGCAATTAGAACTCCAATTAAAAAGGAAACTAATTTGAAATTGAACTATTGATTCAAACATTGCAGTTACTTTTATATTGTGATAGTTATTAAATTGGACACATTTAATAATAATAAATTTTGTCTATCTTGTTGTATTCTTAGTAGAAAGTCAAAACAATTAGAATGCTCCATATGAATAATATACTTTTTTCGGAAATATACTTCGGGAAAAAATTTAAAACTTTTACTAACCTTAAAAGAAGTCATTCCTCTAAAGCTGCTGTCCTATTTCTGTTCTATTTTATTCATGTCGACAAAAATATCCAAAACAAGGTGTATTTTTACACACTTATAAGAGTTTGAATAATTTATTATTTAAAAATTTACAAAAAAGAGATAAGAGAAACAATAACTTACATAAACTGCGGTAATTGTAACTGATGCAGAATTACGCAGGGTATTAAAATGATTTGATGTATACAGTTTCTGGCACGATTGAGATAATGACAATTTCCTGTTTTTAGCTTGCAGGAAACATCTGGAGCTGTTAAGGACGAGTTAGTGGAAACGGTAATAAAATAAAACGAGAAGGAACTCAGGAAACGTTAGTATTATATATTTAGTATAAAATCTGTTTGTTTTAGTCAAGTTATATATTTTCAACTGGATGATAAAAACTCAGGGATAAATTTTTAATGTCACATTCATGCAATTTTTCTTTGAAGAGATTCCGCTACAGATAGCAAGAACGGCGAATTTTAATGTCGTTTTCTAACATTGCTGTTTACACAAAGAAACTAGCCACTATGATTGAAAAATATCTATTTCATTGATTTATCTTTACTATGTATATATATATATATATATTTAGAATTTCATTGCTAAGTGTAAATTCCCATTTAGACAAGATTTAATTTCATGTCCCTTTGGCGCAGTGGATAGCGCGTTGGACTTCTAATCCAAAGGTCGCGGGTTCGATCCCCGCAAGGGATGTGGTATTTTTTTAAAACTTTCATTTAAACGTAAGATACGTTAATTTCTACTATAAATCTTAGACCAATTACACCGGTCTACAGCATTTTTGCGCATCGGGCATATGTATCTTATTTTTATTGCTTTTATAGCATATAAGAATAAGAACAAAAAAAAACTTTTACTCGATTATATGTGAAAAAAATGCAAAAAACCAACTTAATAAAAATACATAAAATTTGTACCAAGAAATGATTTATTAAAACAAAACAAACGTCTCTTTATGATTTATTTGTCTTAAAATAGAGTACAAATGTTTAAAAATGAGCAGTTTTAGTTTTCCTGTCATGTTCAACAGAAGTTTCTCGTATCGCAACCCCCAAATATAATCCCCCATCGTGTTTTCATTCTACTGCCCTTTGTAACGTCTCTCAAATTCCATAAGATCTTGATTGAAGCGTTCCCCTTGTTCTTCGGAATAAGTTCCCATATTATCCTTAAATTTATCCAAATGAGAATGTAACATGTGTATATTTTTAGTGACACTCTGCATCCGATGATGCAAAAATTCGAAATCATATCAGTAATCAGCTCGCCATAGCATTCAGTTCTCTGGTTTCCAAGGAAACCATGGACTACTGATTTTCAGTACTGTTCCAGGCTTTTTTCTCCTCATAGCTAAATAGCCGTGGGAAAATGTCACAATCTATAATTTTTTTTATTTCAGGGCCTACAAAGATTTCAGCTTTAATTTTCGCGTCTGAAAGCTTTGCAAAAAAATTCTTCAAATATTTGAAAGCTTCGGACTCATGATTAAGAGCCTTTACGAATTGATTAATCAGGCCCAATTTAATATGCAATGGCGGCATTAAAATATTTTTGGGATCGGTAAGTGCTTTCCATTTGATATTGCATTTCCCTACTTGGTAGTTAGTAGGTTCAGGCCAATTTTTTTGGCGGTAATGAACTGCATTATTCCTACTATCCCAGAGGCTAAGATAATAGGAGTTTTTAAAAATTTGTTGTTAAATAATACTTTTCTTTCTCTTACTTTAATAAATTCGCCGCAAATGTAGCAAAATGAGTCAACGTCTCGTTTACAACTTCTCGAAGCCATTTCGTACACTTTGCTAGTATACAGGAAAGAAATATGTAAAATACCCTATACCTCTGTGATGTGTAAACACTTATTGTTGTTATTGTATATAAACACATATTAGTGACACAAGAAGCACTACCCCTGCCCTCTTACTTCTGTTTTGATAGCAACAGCGCGCAAATAACGGCATTAATTGGGTGCAAAAATAAAAAATGTTTAAATCGCTATAACTTTTTTAATATTTTCGGTGACTAATCGCACTCATCGTTTATTTTTTGCTTATATATTAAGAATATATTGAGTAAAATCCATGCGCAAAATTTTTTTATTTTTTTGTTGACCGGTGTTATTTGTTTTCAAAATTTTTAACTACAATAAAATTAAAAGAGCTTGCCTTGTTATAAATTTAGTATACACAAATTTATTGCATATGTTCCACAAGTTTAGAGAAAATTAAACACAAAAAGTACTTTAAAAACAAAATTGTCACGATTAGCACAAATAATTTTCCATCCACATGATGATCCAATACTACCATACACCTCCAATACCCGATTATTCACGAGCAGCATTAGTAGAATGGGTACAACGGTGTAGGGGCAGGTTATTCTACAAAAATACCGAATTTTAACCCACGGGATATATTAAAAAATATTGTAATATATCTAATCTAGTAGGCTGATACCTAAGTAGGCAAGGAGTTTACTTAGGTATAAAAGGGAGCAGTTGTCATTAATAGAGGCAGTTTGGTTCCGGTTTTAAGAACGAATGGTTGTTATGTTTAATGGTTGATAGTTAATTATTTCTATTGTTTATTGTAATTAAATTTATATAAAGAAAGTATATAACAATGTAAATAAAATGCTCAATGGAGAGCAGCCTGTCCCTATGCAACCTTAGATCAAGATTTCAAAGGAAGAAACGATAAAAATTCTAAAAAAATATAGAACTACTGGAATTTCCGAGATTAAGGATTGTACAATAAAAATTACTGAACTTCCTATTGGAGTGTGTATAGAAGATTATAAAAATGATGTTTTAAAACAATTAAAAGAAAAAGGCCTGATAAAGAGCTTCAAAGAACGCCATACAGATAAAACAGTTTGTTGAAAGTATGTGAAAGTATTATTTAATTGTTTATTGGAAAATATTCAGCGCTATCATAACTGGGATTTGTTATTTTGTTAGGACAAGTATCCGATTTTGAATAAAGTAAGACAGAGATAATATTGATAACTCTTTTTAACCAGATAAGCGCGTTGCTCTAATATATACGTCAAATCTAATCTCTATTACAGCGCGTTCTAAGTATTTACTCGTCGTCGTTACCATTGTATTATTTGAGAATTTTTAAGTTTATAATAAAAATAACTTTTGCAAAAATAAATTGTTAAGATTCCGCTTGAAGAGCATATGATACACGAATGTTATTAAATTAATTGATGGAAAATATTTGAAAATCGCTTTAAAATTCAAATTTGTAAAATATAAACCATCAGTTTTACCATTCATTTTATTTACAATTTAAATTTAAATGTAATTATTATTATATTAAATTCAAACGTCAAATATCAAAATTGTAATTTTAACTTTTCTCCATAAATCTGTTCAAAAATAAAAGCAAATGTACTAAAGTTTGGACAGAAAGAAACAAATCTAACAATAAGAACAGATAAATAAAAGTTTTATATAATAAAAATTTCTCATTCAAATTTAAGAGTGATGGCTTTTATGCTACTATAAAAAACCACAAAACAAGATTTAATTAAAATATATACATTATAAAATTTAAATTATGTCTTAGCCCTAGATCACAAATCTTTGTCGAAACGACGAGTACTAATTTAATTAAATTCTTGCTTTCCGTTGGAAGTAAATGTAAATAAAAGTTGCTAAAATACATTGTGTTTTTGTTTATTATCAAAATATGATTTTTAATGAAATACTTGAAAATAAAGGAAAATTAAGAAAGTTTGTGATCTAGGGTTAACTGTACTTTAATTCGTAAACTAAAACTATAATTTAGTGACTGCAAAATATTTATAATATATTTTTTTACTTCACTTTAAATTAAAATGACTTTTTTATTATAATTGAAAATTTAAACAAGAGGATAACTAGCTGATGATGCAATTCCACAATGATTTTCTTTATTTCGTGCCATATTTATAAAACCATCTTCACCCCATGTTGTACCCCATGAATTTTTAACTATCCAATAATCTAGACCAGTTGGATCTGTACCATAGCCAACAACTAATACACCATGATCTAAATTTTCTGAACTACATTTTTTATCAAAATAAACACCACCACTATAAAATTGAAATGACGGATGTGAAGCATCAATAGCAACTGATACAGGTCCAATTACTGCAACAGCTTGTTTAAGTTTATCTTCATCACCCTCTGGTATATCAACAAAACCAGTATCTGTAGCACCAACACTATTACGTTTAAAATGGCAAGAGCTATCTCTACCATCATATGGATATGAAATTTCTGTATCAATACCATTATTGTCTTTAACATATCTATATGCGTTATCCATTAAGCCTCCATTACACCCATTATTACCGTAAGCAGATGAACAATCGCATAAATTTTGTTCTGATAATGAAACTAAAACATGAGTTTTACGAAAGTGTTGTCCTTCTAGTGCACCAGTTGAAGAGAATGCCCAGCAGGATCCGCAATGCCCTTAAAAAAATTATTTTTATTAGTTATATAATAGAAAATTATTTGATGCATTTTCTTGTTTAAAAAAACAAAATTATTTAAAAATGTCAAAATATTTCTAGAAGTAGATAAAATAAAAATTAGATGAAAGAACCTAAAGTTGCTTGTCATCCCTTATATTTTATACAAATTTAATATTGTCAGCAACGATTTCTCAGGACGAACTTCATAAATTTCATAAAATTTTTTAAATTGGACTTTAGTCGATTTAAAAACTAAATATTGCACTTCTCAGGGCAGGCATTAGTTAAAAATTAGATTTAGATTTTGTTATTTGTACATTCCAAAAATTTTAAGACTAGAGCTAACTTAGAAATTAATTGCTAATTAGGAATATGCCAAATATTGGTTAAATTTAAATTTATCGGCAAGTGGAAGTTTGTAGTGTGTTGTTATATTCTGTACCTTTCTAGTGTCCTAGGAAAAAGTAAAAATCTAGTACAAATTTTTCACTTCCCTTTGTCGAAAAAAACAGTCGAAAAGTGCAGAATATAGAAACAGGCTATTGATAAAATTAATAAAAATTTAGAGCAATTTTTTATTGTTTAGTGTCTCGAATTCAATTCTCTGACTTTTACTTTAATCTTTTTTAATCATTACAACACATTTACATTCACTATTGAAATCTACTCCAATATTTTACCAAGTTTATAATTTTTCAATTTTTGTTTTACAGTTAATTTTTTTCTTTCAACATTATTCCCATATGTTTTTTATCAGAGAAATTAAACAAACTTCTTTTTTAAAAGTGAAATTATTATATCGCTTTTTATTTTCTTTTCTCATCATTTTAATTTTCAACCAATGTTATAAAGTGCTTTACATTATGCATGTCAACGAAAAATAGTAATAAAAAATTGACAAGTCAACTGACACTTAAGTTATTATTATATTCCTACTAAGTTGCTCAAAAACCTTCAATTGTTAATAAAATCTTTTCTATTCATCCAATCAGGTTCGAATAAATTTTGTTGTGTTGGGAGTGCATGACAATTGATGTTAATGCAGTTAGTTCAAATATTAATTCATTAATTATATTTAATAAACTAATTTTAATTTTATATGAGAGAAAAACTTCAGAAAACTGAATGCAACGAATTACGAATTCTGAATTCAGAAAAAAGAAAAAACAATCTCAAGTAGGAATATACTTTAAAAAATTTCTTTTTATATTACTTGTTTTTGATTATGCCTAAATTCAGTATAAGATTTGGTTTAAAAATGTTTGGTACTTATTAAGTTCGTACTAAGAATTTATTTCTGCAATAATTCAATCTAGGACTTTATAAGACAAAATTTCCAAAGAGAAAATTGTATACTATAAAAGTCAACTTGTTTTACCTTAAGAAAAACTACAAAAATACATATAAAATTTGAGAAATTTGTTGTTTGTGAAGTTTTTCTGTTTTGCAAAGTATTCTAAAAAGGCTAAAAAAACATTATTAGACATCATTATTATTCTGTATTTTGCTTATTTAAAATGAAAGGAATAAAAAGGATCACATTAAACTTCTATAGAAAAAGAAGAAATTTATTTTTTTACAATTTGTTACTATGACGGTATCTAGACCTGCTCAGTTGCTGGCTTGTCAAAAAAACATGATTTTTCGATTAAAATAAATCTATATGTGGGTGATTGCGTGGTTTATGTTAACATTTGTGTCGAAACGATTTTTTCAGAGTCAATGATAATTGGTATTTAAAGACTACTACTCAAATTCGTTTGAAATTTTATATTTATTTTTGAAATAGGTACAAAATGGCAAAATGGTGGTTTTTTCGCTAAAAATCACAGTTTTGATTTTAACTGACCACAAGAAACATAGGAATGACAAAACAAGGAATTAAAAAAATTATATTTTGATTAAAATAATTTGATTTTTTGATTTCAGATAATTTTAGGGTGAGATATTTGAAGAAATTTGCGCATATGATGTAGTTATAGTTTTTTTTTTTGTTGATATCATGAGTATGTGGTAAGCAACAATTAAAGAGTACTACTTGTCAAAAATAATGCTATTCTAGAACAGTCGGCAGAATATTTTTTAATCATTTCCATTTTCCATGGAGCGAAATTGGCTACCAAATGCTCTAAAGTTGATAACCGCTATTAAAGTCAATGTTTTCAATAATTTTTCAAGCCAAATGGTTTATTTTTCAGCTGAATGTAGCTATTATGTATAAGAAATGAGGCAGTGTAAATATTAGGTGGTTCTAATATTATCGATATTAATAATTTTTCAAAGAAATTTGCTTAAAAATTCAGTCTTAAACAATAGATTGACATAAAAAGACAGAAATCTCTTTGTCAGTAGTTTAAGATAAACATTAAGTCAAATACAAACCATTTAAAGATTTCGAAATTTAAATGTGTTTAACTAATGTAATTAAATTTAATTGAAAATTATACATATAAAGGTTTAGTATTTAATGATTACGGTCAAGTTAGGGTCAATAATAAACATAGCAAAAACAGCAAAAAGAAATATAATAACAATTTATTCATTACAGAATTCCTGAATAAGAGAATGGAAGATTTTTTGTTTAGGGTACATTGATAATCATAAAAGTAAAAAAAAAAAAAAACAATTTATATTGTTTCTCGCCATGGAAAAAAAATCTTTCCTGAAGAGGTTAAAATTTATTACATTTAATCTTACAGGAATTATAATTGGAATTTTAAAAGTTTGAAAGAATTAAAGCAAAAAGTATTGAATTTTTTGGACTGAAATTTGTAATTTTTTTCAAAAAAAAAAAACTAATTCTCGATATATTTTTATCCAGTAATTTATCAAATATTTCTTTTTAACGTTTATTAACATTTATGAAACATTTAAAAATAATACTGTAGATTTATTTTTTATAATATTAGTAAACAGAAGACAAAAACAGGATTTAAATTTAATGTAATTACGAAGAAATTTTAAACTTGTCGCTTTTTAAAATGTGGAGCTAGTAAAATTTATATCCAATTGTAAATTATTTGTAAACTAAAATATTGAATTTGAAAATCACTGATTTACCAAATTTCTGTATTTATTTTTGATATTATACTTTTTTACTTTAAATGAGTTCACTAGTAAATTACAAAAACAAAAAACAAAAACACTATTAGAAATATAGTAAAATAAATATTAACTTAAATAGAAATATTTTCTTATTAAGTTATACCTTGATCTTTAACTGGTGTTACAGCTCCCTTTTTCCTCCAATCAACAGTTTTTGGTATTTCAACATTAGCAGGGCTAATAAATGTACTTCCATATTTTTTGCCAGCTTCAAGTCCTTTTCTATAATAATTATTGAAAGTATTTAAATTAATTTTTTTTTTTACTTTTTTATTAATTTATATATCCTAAATTAACTTACCGCATTTTAAAACCATTCAAAGTATTAATAAATTCGGTATGTAAAAGATCAGCATATTTATTAATCCCAAGTTTATATGTAACATTTCCAGCCTCATATAATTGATTATGTTTTGCAATTTTATGTCTATTGTCGATATATATTTTTCTACGAAATTCTTCATCTTTTTCTCCATCATATGTTTTATTATGGGTAAGCTAAAATATAGGAAAAATAATTTAAATATATATTTATTATGAAATAATGTAGTAAATAAAGGACAAAAATAGATTATAAAAGCTAAAATTTTTAATTATTATTGGTTTGACAACTGAATGACTGCGGAATTTGTCAACAGATGGAATTATACATTTAATTTTGGTGTGTTGAGGTATTCAAAGTCCTAACCCAAATTTTTTTCATATTTTTTGGACTTCTATCTTTCATTTAGTAAAAAAAATTATATCGATTATGTCTTTAGTTTTGTTTTTGTCTTAATTTATGAAATCGACGAATTATATTGTATATACGTTTATTACAGGCTTATTTTATTTTATTATTTTGTAAAAAGGCAAGAACGTATTGCAATCACACGAGAGTTTATGTACCGTATATAGAAATGCAGGCTTGAAAGAAAATCAGTCAGCATATTTTTTACTCGGATTTCATTCTGGTGATTTCTTATTGAAAAATGGTCTATGATTTATCTGGCCGTACAGTTGAAGCTGACGAAACCCTAATCAAGGCCATTTTGAGTCAGATCATCATAGAACAACATGAGATATTGCAAAGTCACTCAAGGTATCGTATAAATGCGTTAAAAGAAAAATAAAAAAGCTTGATTATGGATTTCTGACGAGCTTAAGGAAATTCATTTGGTACAATGCACCTGAAATGCAATGAAAAGATAAATTACTGGCGATGAAAAGTGATTAGTTTATAACAATGTTAATCGAAACAGATTGTGAGTGATGCAAAATGAACTAGTCCAGAAGACATTAAAAGTAAATAATCACAAAGAAAAAAATATGCTATTAGTTTACTGGGATTGTAAAGGAATTCTGAAACGAATAATTTAAATGTGTACGTTCAACAATTCATCAAACTAAGTCATGCAATTCAAGCAAAACAGTTAAAAAGGGGTAAGGTTATTGTTTTCTACCATAATAATGCAAAGCTTCACATATTTCCGGCCGCTCACCAAAAAATTATTCGAACTAGATTAGGAAGTGTTGTCATATTTACCAAAAGCACTGATCTTGAGCCTTCAGACTATTATTTATTTAGTTATTTGCAGAAGTAGATTTCTGTTTCGGTGAGAAGTCAGCGTGAGCATGAGAAATATTATGTAATATTTTCTTTGCTTTAATTTTTGAATGGCTTGTGTCTAAGGTTATAAAAGTCAAAATTTTTCCATTTTAATAAATTTTTAGCTTAAAATAAAAAATTAATATTTATAATTATCATTTTTTGTAAATAAATTAACCACAGAATTTTTATTTTTTGTTAAATTAAGTTTTTTTTTGAAATATTTTCTTAAAGAATAAAAAATGCGTCATTCAAAATGTGCTGATATAAAATTTTCTTTGTGTTTAATTTATAATCGGTCTTATTGTTTTGAGATTATTATTATAAAAAGCTATAACAGTGAAATTCGATATGAAAATCGAGAGGCTAAATTTATAATCAACAGACCAAAGTGATAAGAATTAAGCTGCCTTCTAATTAAAAATAAATAAAGTATTGCGCATTAATAAAATTTGTTTAAATTAAAACAATTTAAAGTCATACAATGAAATCGAAAATAAATATATTTTGATTTAATGTAATTTAATATTTAGGTCATTTGATATTTTTTTTTTATTACTCATAACACCCAAAATGTGGTTTTATTCAATGAAATATTGTATTCAAACAATATTCTATTGTTTTACCACATATTGGCACTAAGGTAATATAAATATTCCAAGGAGCGAGGTGAGCACACGGTTTTCAATCAACTTATTTATGCGAATTAACTTTGAAATTGGGTAATTTCCATCATAAACAATTTTTTTTTGTTAAAAATGAACATTATAAAGAAATAAAAATTTCGCTCCTGGGGACCGTATTCAAAACAGATAGCCGTCTTGAATTGGTTAAGCAAAAGTTCTTTACTCTTGTTAACATGACCTTCCTTCCTACAATAAAATAGGATCCTTTTCTGTCCTAGCATTAAATCTATGGGTATTAGGATAATCTGGATAATTTTTACATAAATTATTATTGAAAAATGGGTATGATAGATATTCCTTCCTAACATGATTAAATGAAGACCGAAAGACCTAGAAGATTTAGCAATGAATTCATGTGTATCCAGTATTAGAGAAAATTTTGATCAATGGATTTCCCTTCGAAAAATTTTTAAATGAAATATTTTAATTACTTACCTTAAAGGCTTTCCATTCTTCTTTGAGTAATTCGATAATATCTACAGCAAATGTGGTACTGAGTAAAGTAAGGAGTATTACGAGGAATCTCATGTTTTTGTTCTGAAAGATTATAATTAAAATTTAAATTTTTTATTGCTTTTTTTTTTTAAATTAATGATAAACAATTGAACATATTTTTTAGAACAAGGTTTAAACATCGATAAATAAATAAAAAGATAAGATTTATAATCTCCTTATTAAATAATCAAAATTTGTGAAGTTTTACTCTAAGATTACTGTTCAAACAAAGTTTATAATTAGCGTGATTTTTTTATTTTTTTCTTAATCTTGTCTAATGCATATAAAAACATACAAGTTTTCAAATATTAACTAATCCTGTTTATATCTCATAAAATATTAGAACAATAAAAATATTTAATATCAAAAATACCAAGAATTTATTACATTTAAGCAAAGCTAAAAATATTTTTAATGGATTAAATAGGTTAGGCGACTTTTATTGTTATAACAAAAAGAGCAAAAAATGAATTTTTCACAAATTAGAATCGACAAAGAATTTTGTATGGCAGTTTTAATATTATTGGTTTGTAAAAAAAAATAAAAAGTGAAAAATGGAAATTTTAATTTAAGTCAATCAAGAAAACCGTTAAAACAATTAAGGAGATTCGTTCGATACTACGATATTAATTTATTAATTTTCAATTGTAAAGTGAAAGTCAACAAATAAAAATATAAATAAAGTTAAAATTACTTAAATTCAGCTTTAGCGACAACTTAATTCCAGAATAAGTATGAATCAGGATTCAACATCCACAATCCGGCTTAAAACTGTCATAAGAGGTAAATCTGGCAAGCCTAGTGCTAGCCACCTCAAGTTTCAAAGAAACTTTCTGGAAAGTATCACAAAGACTAAAAGACTTTACAAGAAAAGCCTGACGGGAAAAGTCAATAATTTCAGTAACACAAGAAAGCTAATAATAAACATTGTTCAAAAATCAATTTAGAAATATTTTTAAGGGCAAAAAATCAAATTATTAAAAAAAAAAAGAGCTCATTAAAAATTGAAGGAATTAATTTGACTATTTTCAACTGTTGTAGGGACTTCAATTTACCAAATCTTAGCAGTAAGAGCTTACCAAAGTCATTAAAAAGACAGCAACATCTGTATTTATGAATTTGACACTCAAACCAAACTACTTGCTATAGAATGACACCGTCCAAAACAAGCGATAGGTGAAAGACGTCACCAATTTTAAATAAAAACTTAACCTAATGTTGGCTGTTTCTTTTTGGGCAGTAAGTTTTGTGCACTTGAAATAATTTTGTGGATTAACAGAGGGTTAACAAAGCCTAACTTTTAGGTATTAGGAATAGTTTATGAAAGATATCTTTAAAGAAATAATAATAATAATAAGAAACAAAGATTAATTTTTGGAAGCAAACCCGAAAGGATTGTGTATGAGAATGACTCATCGGCTCAGAGGTAGTTTTTGATTAATATTCAGAGAAAATATCAAACAGTAAATTCGAAGAACCATTATTGCATTAGGTAAATTTTTTTCAATTCCCCAGACTGAAATTTCCACTTCATCCCTCTTCTTTTAGAAGCTCTGATTTAAAACTAAAAATTCTTCAATTACTGGAAGATTTTTTAAAGTTTTTTAATACCTTGAAAAATATGAGAGAGGAGAAAATAGGTTCTAGTAAAATGTTTAATCAAAAAGGATAATATTGCATGTTAAATAGTTTTACAATTGAATATTTACATGCTCCGAACAATTTTCATGCATTTATAACTAGTTTTAGATTGTGGTTTATATGGAAGTGACTTTTAATCGTACAACTTAGATCATGTAGTCTAAGATCCTTCTCTGCTAGTGGATATAGTCAAAGTGAAATATAGGGTAAGAGTACAATATTCCGGTCTAGTAAGGCATTTGTGAATTCAAAGTATTATTGCAGTTTTATTTTAAAATAAAATCATACTAAACTAGAAATATAAAAAAATTAGAATGTTTTAAACAATTTTCGACATCTTTTATTAGATTTAATTATTATTTTATTTGATAAAATAATTAATTCGTGTACTGCTGAAATGTTCCTTATTCCGGACTAAAATTTTGTCGGTGTCCCTAATTCCGGATTTGAATGTACATTATTCCGGCCTTTGTCTAGGTATACCATCTTTAAATTTATTTGGACGATCCAATTCTTTAACTAATTTTGACACATTATAAATTAATTGGTATTTGGTAATAGGAAAACCAATCTTTGCTAAATGTTGTAACCATTGCACTATCTTCTCTTCTTCATACCTTATCAATACAGTAGGAACCCCTGCAGATGACTGTTTTGTATATTTATTTCTTAATTTGTCTGATAAAGTTTGCTTTGGAATATTAAAAATTTAGCAGTCATTGTTTCATTTCGGATAGCTTCAATAGTTTCCACCATAGCCCCTTCGCTATATTATTTATTTGGCATATTTCACTTAAACGCCGAAAAAATTTTTTACTTAAAAAGATTGATTGCACATGGAGTTTTTGATTATTATAAAATTGATAGAACGCAATTATAGATATTTAAAATTATATGTCCATAATTCCGTGCTATATATAACAATTATTTACATTGTTTGATTAAAACACCTAATTTTGACACAGGTTCGTACAAAAAAATAAAGTAATTAATTTTATGCAAAAAAACTTTGGACTAGTCATTAAAATAATTCAATAACAGTTAAAGAATTTTTTAGTAAAAACATTACTCTTTAAAATATCTAAAAAAAACCTGAGTCTTCAAATGTATTTTAAACTGTTTTATGACGTAAAATAATAGTACAGAATTAGCTCATTTACACAAAAATACTAAATGACAAATGTATTATAAATTTTAAATATTGGAATAAAAGAACAAAGAAAAACATACACTTCTTTTTCAATTACGGCCTATAGACCGGAATAACGCACAACTTAATTGAATAGTGCACATAATTCCGGACTATGATAAAAACGTTATTTTTTATTATAAAACATTTTATAAAGCTATGATGTGATGATTATTTATTAGTTAAATATATAAGAATAAAGAAAAATGATAATAATTATGAAAATAACCTATCTTTGGGATTTTATAATCTTAAATATAACCACACAACCTCTTAGCCTCTTGAATAACTCAAATGCTCCAAATTACAACCTATGACAAACTGACGACTTGAGACAAGATTTTTATTCAACTGATTGTCAAAAAAACAAAAGCGCCTGATTTTTATGGAAACAAAATAGT
Organism: Acrocera orbiculus; assembly: GCA_947359355.1. Taxonomy (NCBI): domain Eukaryota; kingdom Metazoa; phylum Arthropoda; class Insecta; order Diptera; family Acroceridae; genus Acrocera; species Acrocera orbiculus. The sequence goes on from OX375758.1 coordinate 10,533,443, forward strand.
AAAGACAAACTATTGTATGATGTATGAATCACATTTGGAACTTATAGCTTAGTTTTGTTATTTTTCGTACTTAAATGATATATATAGACCAGAATACTGTACTAGTCCGGCATTATGTACTCTTACCTTAGTCAAATTTCCTATTTCGATGCAATAAATTTACACTAGAAGTGTCGTCAATCAATGTCATATAAATTGGAAGAGTTGTTTGTCACTTGAAGTCATGCAAAACTATGAAGTCACTTAAAGTAGCCTGAAATCGGTTCTATTAGGTCCATGACTGTATTTAATTCTATGTAAAATTTTGTTAACTTTACTTGGTAACAGATTTATGATTATGTTTTATTTTGAGTCAATACTGAAAAATGTAAGTAAATATAAAAAAAATATATATATTGAGTTATTAAACAAAACTCCAAATTTTCAAGAATGTTTTGTCTTTTTCATTGTAGAGAACAAAATCGCACTAATAAACTTGTTTCGACTAAAAAAACACAGCTACACTTTCATTTTGACTCCTTGCATGTTGTCTGTAGAGAGTTTTGTTTTTTTTTCTTTCTTTCTACTTTTTACTGTTCAGATGTGATTCTGTTGTTTCTATGTTCGAAATAAAGAAACACCTTGAAAAATCACAACAGATGTTAATTTATTTAACTTTTGTACAACTTTATATTGGTTGACATTTTATTCCGTCTGTTATTTTGTTGTTGTTGCAAATCATTCACAATTAATATCAACTATTTTATATCTTTTGTTCATTAATAAATCTTACAGTGACTTTGTTGATGCTGGACTAAACACTACTTCCATTTGTTAAGTTTTGCTTGAGTCCATTAAAGGAATGAATGAAATAAGTTTTTAAAATTCATATAAAACTATATAAAATAGAAAACGATAATTTTCAATTTAGAATTTCACTTTTACATTCATTAATTTTAGCACCAATATCTCAAAGATAAGCCATTCGTAATAATTTCTATTAATTTCATCAAATATTTGAAGAATATAAAGTATATGGCTCCTTGTAAGAAATATACAAAAATATTATATAGTTTTTAGGTCAAGGTTCTTGTTTTATTAACTTTTATGACCTAAGCAAAACAAAGAAGTAAATAGAAACCGTTTGGACTGCACACAAAACGCTATGGATCTTCTATATTGATATAGAATTCAGCATAAAAATTGCAACACAAAAAAAAAAAATTAAAGCAACTTCCCGTTTTGGCGAAATTAAAAAACAAAAAAATTTCTAACAAAACAAGTTTTGATTGATAAATAATGACGTAGTTTGTAAATATTTATAAATCCTTTGTTTAATTTTCTTTGTCTTAAAAGCAATAATATAACTTATATCTATAAATTAATACATACCTAATTTATTTATTTATATTTAAAAATTAACCAAACTTTCTTTTTTTAATTAATCACAAAATTTGAACTAGCTATTTACAATTTCAAATAATTGCAATCAACTTCCCAGAAACTACTAAAAACAATTACTTCGAAACAAAGTTCCAAGAACGCGCAATCCCCTCCTTTAACTGATTATTTTAGTTTTAAAAAATTTATGCTAGATTTTTAGTACTTACACTAAAACAATTGTACGAAGATTAAGGGTGCATACACAGCTGCTAGTTGATTTTTTAAATTTTCCTAATGGCTTTTTCCACACGGGTAAACAAGTTTCCGGAAACATTTTTTTTTTAGGATAGAGCGGCAAGAAGTAAGGGGTAAAATTCTAAAATCATTTTAAAAATAATAAACATGCATTTGTATGGATTGACCGAGAATCCACTTTAATATGGGATTCTTTTTAAATTTCGAAAAGCGGCTTCAAGCTCTTATGCCTCCTCTACACATTCGTGACATTCGCCAAATGTCAAGTTCGTTCTATTTGCCGTCTTCGCTAGTGCATCCATCCACACATTCGTACATTCAATCAGAATCACAATATTATTTATAATTATATTATAGAAAAGTTTTACAAAAATTCCTTAAACTATTAATGAGATTGATTTATTTAATTTTTTTAAAGAAAAGATCATTTTCGCATTTGAATTTGTTATTTTTGACGCCTACAAAGCGAACTTTGTACAAACTTCACAAAGTATAGCAACTATGCAAATGCACCCATCCACATATTCGCGTATTTGCTAGAATTGCATAGTTTGCCGATTGTGTAGACGAGGCATTAAATAAAATCAAACATTTTAAATCTGTCACTGTTCAAAATATAAAATTGAGGCTATATTGAAGATGATTTAAATAAAATAAATTATAATTATATTTTTTTTTGTTCTAAATTTTAAACAGAATGAAAAGAAATCTCTTCAAAAAATGCAGTGCTATAAAACAATATAAAATATAATAATATAAAAAGGTTAATAAATTATTTGTATGTTTGCTTTGTGTATTATGATAATTTTTTCATTAAATTTGATACGTACATTAATTTTTATTGTTTTACTTAAATTACATCTAATTGTAGCTGCACCATCAATTTCATTTAGTGATGATTTTTCAAGTAATCTATCAAATATTGATTTAAAACAGGGATTCCCAACGTGGGCGATACCACCCCCTAGAGGGCACTGGATCGTTTGTTGGTGGGCGTTAGGGCAGCCAAGGAGCTATGGTGGATATTCTACCTCAGTCATTAGTCTTTTCAAGCTAGTAGGAGCTACATTATATACTCAAATGCTAATTACATTTTATTTTCATTATTAAAAAAAATAGATAAATAAATAAATAGATATGTATATTATTATACTAAATCGAAATTCAAAAAAAAAAGTACCAAATGTACTCGTCGTACGTTGTATTAATCGCCATCAATATTTGGGGGCAAAAAATATGAACGAACATATAAAAATTACTGACGAAATTACTGGCATTACGAAATTTTGTATGGGAAAACTATGAGTGTAACAAGGTAAATTAATGATGGAATTTCATTAGTAAATAATACATAATTTACTGGCAACACACAGGGGAATTTTCATTTATTTAGACCAAAAAACTTAACGAAAGTAATTTTGACAGTAACTAAATAGTTTCGTGGGGTTAAATTATTAAACACATGCATAATAATTGAAAGTAAGAGTTTTTTATTAATCATTTTAATAATCTATATTGTTTTTGCAGCGGCTAAAAATTAATTGAATGAAGAATAGGCACTTTAAAGAACTTTACAGTGTCAAGAGTATTAACCAAATTATAAATGAGTGCATTTAAAAAAAAAAAATTGTAAAACGTGTAATTCAATAAAACTAATTTCTTTTTTGCTAAAATTCCTAATTGTATTTGAATTCACTTCACAAACCGAATCGACATACAAAATAATAAAACTTTTGACATAAATACGTCAGTAAATTTAACTCAGTACAAACGATTTTTTTTTATATGGAGTTTTTATCAGTAATTTCGTCAGTAAATGTTCTGTGCGAACCTGGTATAAATCGTAAAATAACAGAAACAATACCCTTTATATAAATTCAGGAAACTACTATGATGGATTGAAATCAGTCGTCATGAGTGCAGAAATTCTGGAATGCAGGCTGAGTTCGGAAATGCATCAATGCCGCAACAAAGCAATGTCATGAGTTTGTAAATGTCAAAATGCAAATCTGATAAAATGTACATGCACATGCACATGATGCACATTTTAGGCAGTTTGTCATGCTCGAGTTAACTCGGGTGTGCACGTTAAGGATTTAATTTGCCAGACCTTGTAAATACTGTACAAATTTACTCTGTTGGCGAATTGTTATACAAATATATGAAATGAAAACGTCACAAATGTCAACACAAATGTAAAATGCAATACAGCACAAATGTCAAAATGAAAATGTCTGATTGTTAGGATGCAGAGAATTAATGAATGTGTGGATGAATTTACACTAATGGGGGCTATTCACCATTTTTTCCACTTGACGTCAAACCTTGCTTCTCCTCCTACCACTCGTATACGTACATAGTTTAAAATATATGTTTTAAAATGGTGTAGATAATTCTATAATTGTGTGTATTTATTTCAGAGAGCAATGCTTTGACATTTAAATTTATAAAATTTTATAGGTTATGTTACCATAGGAAATTCAAATACTTTTTCTTAAATTTTGTAAAATAAAATATTTAGGTGAAAAAACTGAAATATTTTTAGGTGAAAACATTTCAATAGTTCTGTAGAAACAAATAACATCAATTTGTTTTAAGTTTAAAGTGTTGTTTTGGTGAAAAATAATGCTTTAATCACAAAAATGTCGCAAGGATTTTCCAGTAATATTTGCCATATTTTGCAGGTAAATAGGGTAAAACTAGAATAAAAATTCTTAAAGTTTCTAAAAAAGCAAAACTGAAAGAATTATAAGTATTTTTCTAAAATTCTGTTTTTACATATGATTTTAACTTTGACGTATAAGCGCACCGTAGTAGAAAGCCAGCGTGTTTTGGCATTTTCATATGTTTTCTTAGATGTGCACTCCTGGAAGGCAAAATTAAAATGATTTTTTGGCATGTATGTATTAGTGAACGACTCATACAAAAGAAACCGATAGCAGCTTGAGAGTAGAAAATTGAACATGTTTAATTTTTTACTATCAAGCCTGCCATTTCCATTTAATTTACATTGAACGAGAGAGCGGCTTGAAGAGTTGGAAAAAATAGTAAATAGCCCCTATAAAGGCGGTAAATAGAACGAGTTTTATATTTGTCGAATGTTATGAATTTGTAGAGTCGGCATCACACTTAAATTACCAGTTCTAGCACTTTTAGCAACTTGAAGATTATTATTTGTTGAAACATACTTATAGTTTAGCATTTTTTTCTGGATTGGCTATTACATTTCCTAATTCATCTACTACGATTTTTTTAGCTGGAAATCATCCGTCAATTTTATATCTGACATTTAATTTATTATTTATTTATCTTAAAAGTAGTAGATTAATTTGGGTTCGTTATATTGTCTCCATATTGATAATAAAATTAAAATTTATAGAAATTTCAGGTTTCAAAATTTATAACAGTTACTGTAAGACGGCCAATAGAAAAGTAAATTCGGCGGATTTTATTTATAACAATCATAATAAAGCATGAGCATAAATTTGATTAATTTAGCTGCTGACATCTTTACTACGAAAAGAATATGTATAAATTCTGTAATGAAACATCATATTTTGTATTACCAACAACATTAACCTGAGATTGTGTAAAAGTATCATTTAATTAAATACAAGAATTAATTCCAATTGATCTCAAACTTTGTTAATTCCGTTGTTGTACCAGTTTCTCGAGCATGTGTCATACACATCTTTCCAACATATCTTTTAATAGTTTTATTCATTTTTTCTAATTGAGAATTAGTTGGAATTTTAGCAAGCAGACTAACTAAGGCTATTGGACTTATCTTTTGTGGTGTAAATGTAGCATTTGACTTGAAGGATGTATTATTTAAATGTACTTCTCTATGCAGTAAAGGATAAAATCTCTTCGTATTTGGTTTCACAAGTTATTTCGGCCATTAACGATTTAAAAATGGGTTCATTTTTTCATAACGCGTTTCCTGAAATAAAATCTATTGAAAAGCTACTAGACACAACAAAATGTCTCCGTCATAGTGACAATGTCAACAAGTCCGGTAAATAAATATTCACATTAGTTTTTAGATTTATAAAAATATTTAATTAGTATAATTTGGTAGTGTATGATACTTCTTTGATTTAGTATTCTGAAATTTCGAAAAAAGTATTAGAAAAGAGAGTAATAGGTCAAAACATAATATGGGGAGGGTAATAAAGTTACGCTTTATAACAATTGAACAAATGAACAAAAGCTGTACTTTAATTTGTATTGCTATTATTGTTCCTAATTTTTGACAACAGTTTTTTTACATATCTCTGGTCCAGTAAAATTTGAGGTCACCTGATCCATCAATTTTAAAAGTGATACATCGCTTTTATTTTACTTTTTGAATTAAAATATTCTTCTTAAATTTATTCCTTATTACCTTCACATTGTTATTAAATTTGAGCTTGAAAAGATAATATACCGTTAAAACCTAACTATATGTTCAATTATATTTATTATATTTAGGTAAGACTATATGAGAATGGATTTTATAGATTTTATGGACCAAAGTTAATTATTTTTTTAAAGGTCAATTTTTCCCAACAAAAATAATTGACAAGCTATGAGATGTACATTGTGGTGTACGGATTTAATATTTTTAGTTTTAATAATTTTTATTACGAGTGGTCGACGAATGATTGTCTACATTTTCAAGAACCTCACAATCAATATAAGGAACAACACCACCCAGGCAGCCAGGAAGTAACAACATAAATTTATTAGAGCCAGGGGGCCAATGTGGAACACGTTATGATGGCGGCAAAAATTAATCATTATAACGCCGAATCATGATATCTAAAAACAAAGATGTCACGATTAGAACGACTTATTTTTCGTGCGGATGAACATACACCTTCAATAGCAATATACCGGATTATTTTGTACCCTTTATACCAATGCTGAAATAAATGTAATATTTTATGAAAACATTTTAACATAATGAAAAATTTTACGAAATTTTTTTTTTCATAATTAAGCCACTGGAACCTCATTTGCTGTGACCTTAAGAAATTATTATGAAAGTTGTTATGAAAGTTTATGATAGATTCATTCGAAAAAATACGCAATATCCAATAAATATTAAAACAAGAGGATATTGACTCTGCATGAAGTTAGAGAAAATGTTCTAATAGCAACCGCATAAAGTTCTTTAAAAAATATGTGTAAATTAATTCAATTATGTAATTTCAAGACATAGCTCACAATTTATTAATTTGCTAGTTGTATGCTCAAGTAGCACAACCAAAGGTGTTTTTCTAAACTGAATGAAAAATATATTGAAAAGTGCTTAACAACTTAAAGCCCTCAGTTAAATAGAACTCAGTGCATGCTCAGCTAAAACGGTAGCTATTCCTTGCACAAATTCAATACCAAATTTGGCTAAAATAAAAAAAAAATCAATTTTAAAGTTAGTTTAAAATAAATCGTAATGATACAGTTTTTTTGATAAAAGATGTTTATAATTTGTTGGTTCGTTATTGAAAAATTGAATAGCTTGATCAGTTGTTAAAATTAATATTGTGATAGCCAGAGAAATTATCAAATTTCGAAGCATGCAGCAATTTATTGGTCTATATGAAAGTATATTAAATAAATGAACCAGTTGAAACTTTGTCGATTGCAGAGCAAAAAATAGCAATAAAAACTTCATTAAAAAAGTACCTGCTTTTGCCAAAAACATACAAAACTATTACTAAAAACTTTTCCAGCATGGAACTTTTTTTTTGGGTATGTTTACAAAACCAAATTTATTAACGCCCAATGGTAAATGCGATCTTCTGTATTTAAAAGCTATAAATTCTATTCATAAGCAAATATGCTAATATAATAAATATCAAAGTAATTGTTCTGCCACTTTAATAATTCACTCCCATATTCTATACAGATATAATGTGTTTTTTTTAAATTCATCGTTCCTTAGGCTTTTCTTTTTGTTTTTCTTGTAAATATTGATTCTGTTCTAAAGTAAATTCATATTATTTGATCTACCTGAATGTTTGGTTCAGGAATATTAGAAAACATAGAAAAAAAGGTAGTTAACCAAATTAAGAATAAATCAAAGTTAAAAAAAAAAACAAAAATTTCTTTCCCTAAAGATGTTTTTGTAGTAGGGCTTAATAAACTTGAACATTGTGCAACATATTCTGGATTTTGTTTTAAGATTTTTCACATTTGTGTTTGATTTCTCATTTTGTAAAATATCAAACGGTCATGGATATTAAGTAAACTAATTATTCACACAATTAAATAACAAGAATTGATTATTTTAATTTATTTAAATTGAATTTTATTGAAAGTATCAACAGTTATTTTTACTTTTCCACAAGTCAATTTTTTTTGCGTTATCAAAACTAGTCAGAAAAATAATATCTAAGATGCTATGAACCTTTTAGTTTTTAGATTAAAAAAATAGTATATGATATTTGGAGATAATATACGAGATCAGCTGCAGTGTCCAATGATCAGAACTTTACTGTGAACCATCAATGACAGTTAAAAAATAATTATTTTTTGGGTGAAATAGTCCATATGTTAAAAATTATGTTTGGTTTATTTGAATATAACTGTCATAATTTTAATTGTAGCTAGGACCTGAGTACATTAGCCTCGACCTTTTGTATATATTACTTAGTGTCTCAATTAGACTCATTTGAGAGTAAATGTGTCTTGGCGCACTGAATATTGACTTAGACTTTATACTAAAAATTAAATATAAAAATTGGAAACCGCTTTTGATTTATATGAAATATTTGTGAAAATAATTATAATTTATTAATTTTTTTGATCATTTCGTCTTTTATGAAACAATAACAGCTATTAATAAGTGCCTGGATATGTAAAGTTGATAGTAAGTTGAGTTCTAATTAAGCTTGGTAGATGTGAAAGCTATTTTTTTTTATATGGGCCTTTAAGGTGATAAAGTTTGCCCTAAAGTTGCATGTACGAACATATGTAATATTAGCAAGTTATGTACAATAAAATTACACTATAAAACATGAATCCATTAATATTTAAAATATCAAACAACGCAGAAAATTTCCTAATTCACGCATTTGTTGTGCAAATTTAAATATTTTCCAAATTATTACTTGACCTTATGTGCGCTTGGCTAATTAAATGCTAGGATTTAAAAAACCAAATACAAGAAACAAAAAAATTACTAGTTATGTTTATTCCTTAAATTTGAGAAAGTTATTGAAAATCGGGTTAAATAATCATTTAAATATTATTTATTACTATTAAGCTTTTTTTATGTCACTAATTTCATTTATCTTTTTTTGTTATATATTTTTTTTTATTTAAACAGCATCAGTAACATTTTCAGGTGGATCTTTCCTGAAATTAATCTTGATATATTCCCATAATGGAAAGCAGCAAAGTTTCGGATGAAAGTCTCCTTCATCTTTATTAAATTGTTGAAATATATTAATTCTGTAATATATACAGTTATGTATACTTAAAGATTTGCTAAGAAAAAACACATAAAAATTGTTTGTAGCTTACTCAGAGTAAGTGGTATGTAATGTTCCCTTGGCATAGATCAAAGCGTCTATTGCAATAATACAATTTAACAGAAATGTAAGTGCAGCAACTAAAGACATAATACTCTACAATATTAAAATATGAAATTTTTCACTCTTTTGAAAACTAAATAAAATTAAAAATGAAATCAAAAATTTACTTGTATTCTTGATATAAAAAAGAAATAATGATCCCATTCTTCATTATCTGTTAAATATGGAAGATGAGGATCTCTTTCAGCATTGTACATTGATAAAATTGATGCTGTTGTATAAAGGATAAAACCTACACCAGATGTAATAACTTCCAGAAAAAGTGGTATTTTTAGATTTTTATAAATTCCTAAAGGAATTAAAATACATATTATTGAAAAAATAATCTTAATCGAATTTTTGGAATAGTTAAAACTTTCCTATATTAGAGAATGTTGTTATAAGAAAATAACCAAAGTATGTTCCGCAAAAGAAAAGCTCATGTGGTAGTGGCTCATCGTAATTCGTGAAACCTTTTGTGTGTATTCCAATGCAAATTGCGCTCAGAATCTGGTAAATTAGTTTAACAAAAAATATTTTTAATATATTAAAATTATAAATTTTGTTATGCTTAATCAAAATGTAAAACTTCAAAAATTATAGTTTTTTTTAATGCTTTTTAATAATAACAATACCACCAATTAATCGGAGTGTCATCGTACTACGTAAACAAAAAAGAAATAAAATCCAACACTTAATTGACAATCCCATTGGCAAAATAATCGTTTAAGCGATTCATCCCCAAAATGCTTGAAAGGTAGCGGACATAACCTCTGCTTAATATAATTTCTTGTGAATAAGGAATACTCACGCCCCATTATTGGCCAAGTCATTGGGTAGGATACCGTCGTATCCTGAAATTATAATATATGTTTAACATATAACATCCGATATTTTATGCATCGGTTTTAAGATCTAGTACTCAGACGTCTGCATATGATTTAAAATTTTAGATGGAAAATTTTATATGCCATGTAAATTCTTCTTCTTCTTGCTTTATTCCCAACACAAGCCACAAGTTTCATCGAAAAAGGTGAAAAAATCACATACTTGGAATAATTAGAATTTTTTTAATAATTTTTACCGTAATCAAGGGATTTAATTTCGACGTATTATTGGACAAGGGATGTCTGGCACAAATAATCTTAGCACTGCCTTTTCTTTCAACTAAATTAATTTGATTTCAAGAAAGTTGAAATTTCATTCAATAACTTGCAACATATTTCAATATATTTGTTCTAATTATATCTCTGAAGAAATTTTGTAAAGAAATGTTTTTTTTTTTAGGAACTATCCCTTAAGTTTAATTAAGAAAAGTAGCAAAGTTTTAGATTTAGTGAAATTTATTAAGAGGGATTAAATTTAGTTCTAATATCTAAGTAAAGAAATTATAAAAAACATAGAATATAAATAAATAAACTAAAATATTCTTCAAATTATGTAAATTAAAAATTAGATATTGTTTTTTATAATTATAACAACAAAAGTTTAAAATTAATCACCTGTTCCGCTAAATTAAATAAAAAGAACAATTGTTTCATTTTTATTTGCTTTTCACGCGGCTTATAATCTTTGTAATATTTGATATAAATTTAAAAATGTAGAATTACAAATCTTTATAATTATTTAAGGAAAAAAAAACTTATTTTTAAATATTGACGTTATAACTTGTGCTACTTGGATATTTTCTTTATATACAGATTGTACCTAAAATACTCGACTAGGGGATATAATTTTATAAAAATTTAATAAAACTAAACAAAAAGTAATTTTATTTAGAAAGATAGTGGAGCTACAGACACAAATTTTTAGGCTATTTGAAGTGTACTAAAATTTCATATAATAAATTTGATTGCGTTATTCATCAATTTATACACAAAATTTTTTTTTAGCTTATTAGCTACTATCCTCGAAAGTAGAAGTGTTTTCATAAACTTTTAAATCAAAATTGAGTTATAAACTGTTTAGCTAAGTATTATAAATATAGAACAAATGGATTAAATAGAATTAAATTGCCATTACTAAATATTGTACATATAAATAGAAACGTTAATTTCAAAATCTCGTCAATTAGATTCGTAAATCTAATTTGTATAATGCAAACCAAATATTCAAGACAATCCTAATGTTGTACATTAATGGGTTTAAAATTTAGCATCATGGCCTTCAGAAATGTTTCTAGGATTATTAGGTTTGCTGATATTTATTTGAGGAAAAGGTTTTACTTTATTTTTAAGCTTATGATGTTGAAGACTTGTCGGCTTGTCGCCACCGCAACCTAGCAAGCCATCCGCCATACTATTCTTCGATTTTATGTTTGGGGAATTAAGTTAATTTCATTCTAGATTAGTGTCAAGTTTGCAGTCTGCAATAAGCATTCTTTTATATAGGCGAGACAATATTTTATTGGACAAAATTCGAATAAACAAATCTTTAGGTTTAACTGACTGAATTTTACAATTCTGTCATGATTTATGGTTTTATTTGATTGATTTTGGATTTTGGGTATAGTCCTTTCAACGAAAATCGATATCATGAAAACATTTTATATGTAATGCTATAAATTTTGTCCTACTTATAATATACGGTAGACCGGGAACCAACGCCGCACTTTTGTTATTTTTGCTTCTACAGCAAAAAATCGAAAACAAAAAAAAATTTAATAACACAGTTTTATAGAAGGACATAATAGCAACAATTTATAGAAGGACAGTTTTCAGATTGTAGGCTATTTATTTTTCTATAATGTTTGAACCTAAACCTTAACTTAAACCTACAAAATTTTATTATTTAAAGTATGAAAAATTAAAAAATATTAAAAATTATTAAGAAAAATATTTTTTTTGTTGTGCTTTTTTCTTTAGAGATTTTGCTTTTGAAATTTGTTTCGGTTTTTCGCGAAGTTGATCTCGCTCCAATAGATATTCTCTCTTGGGACTATCTGTCAAGATAGAAGTTTTCCCTGGTATGCGACCGTGATTTGATTTTTTTCATGCATCTGTTACCTTTGGAAGAGGTCGTATTTCATGTAAAATTGAAGAAAACGATGATGTGCTGTCATTCAATGACTCATTTACTGATGTATTTTGTTCACTTATTGGTAAAAAGTCCTGTTATGAAAACATATCTTGATTGAACGGATAATTTTCTATTGTAGTGAAACCAGAAATAATGTTGCTTCTAGTGAAATAGTTATCGAATGCTTTTTTCACAATTGCATGTACATATATCGAAATTAGTCATCGCACGACCAACATTTGAAAACTTCCAAGCATCACTGGCACTATTGTAGAATTTTTTAAACGATCGAAAAATCGGTATCAAGCGGTTGAAGCTTGTGAGAACAATAGGGTGGGAATTTTAATACAATTATTCCGTTTACTCGGACCGAATTAACTCGTGCTTCACAATAGTTTCACCTAAAGCCTTTTCAATATTTTCCGGTGATTGGTGCCGACGCATACGCTTTACACTATCATTTTTCACTTTTTTAATAATTTTTGTTTCGTTTTTTTTCTTATTTTTGGATTTTGTTTTGGCCATTATTGCTAATAATCACTGAAAATAATAATAAATAACAAAAAAATATTTAAAAAATAACATGACATTTAATTTAATACAAATATAAAATGCGGCGTTGGTGCCGGGTTTATATGCGGCGTTGCACCTTTTTTCAGTGCTTACCAAATGATGTATAAAATAAATAAATGGCAAAAAATTCCTTTAAATTAATATTAAATTATGAATATATATTAAATTTTACTAAGAATAATGAAATATTTTGAACAAAATTTATATTTTAAATATCCGAAAAATTTACTTAAATACACAGACAAAAAAAGTTAGACTACCAAAAAACACACTTTTCGCCATTTTATATAGTTATATTTGATATTTCATCGCCAAACTTTCTGAATAAGCTTAGTACAATATTATCAACATTCACAAGAAAAAAAAAAAAAAAAATCGCCCCGCCGTTTTGGAAAAAATTGTGATGCGGCGTTGCATACCCCGTGGCGTTGGTTTCCGGTCTACCCTACATGTTATTAATATTAAATTTAATTAAATTTTGTTTGAAAAGATATAAATAATACCTGAAAAAGTATAATTTTTATAAAGTTTGACACTTTTACAAAGATCAAAATACTCCTTTAGAAACTAAAACAATTAAAACAAAAGTATTCCTTTATTTTCTAGTTTAATTTTTCATGAAAATCTTACTACATATATCGTCTAATAACAAAATGAAATATTACTGCTTAGTAAGTTGAGAAGATATTCTTATCATGCTAACATATCAAGAGTACTTCCGGCCTATGTTCTTAAGGTATCCTAGGTAGTAAAATTTTGCTACAAAAAGAGTTCACAAAATTATGCACTAATTATGGTAAGAATAAAGAAACTTCCTAAAGGCAAAAAATTGTATGTAACTGTTAAAAATTTTTCTAAAATTCTCTAAGAATGTAACTTCTACAAGAAATTAACTGCACTTCAAGTGCAATAAACTATTTAGGAGACTTGCTTAATTAATCTTTGACTGAACAAATATTTTCAATGGAAATTTTCAATTTTTTTGCTGCTTTTATGGTTTTCACCCTAACTTAAATCTTATTATTTCAATGTTCTAATGTTGAAATTTTACGTTATCCTTTTTTCCAAAGTGTTGAAAATTACAAAGTAATTCTATTTGTTGTTTTTGTTTTAATACAATTTAAAATGGAGAAATTTCGATATTAATCACTGAAAATATATTTCAATCGCCATAAATTTTAGCTGGATAGCAATTCGAATTCTTTGAATTGTTTTTTTTTTTAATGGGGATGAATTAATTCTTGGGGTTCTTATTTTTTTCAGAGATACTTTGAAATTTTAACTGCACTACTATAGATCTTAGGATATGCTGAACTAGAATATTATTTTACTATAATTAGATAATAAATTTAAGTTAAATTATAAAAAGATTTGGTTTTTATGTATTTTTATTTTTAGATATTCTAATTTTGTTCACAGAAATAAAAAAATTAGGTCTAGCATTTTTACTTGAATTCAAATTAAAATTGACATAAAAGCTGTTAACAGTAAAATATTAATAAAATGTTCTTTAATTTAATCATATGCATCAATTCGTCCTCTAGCTCTTGAATTACTCATAGCTGAGTATGGTGTATCACCTTTTGAAAGTATTTCCCACATTAGAATTCCATATGACCATACATCACATAATGTAGTATATTTGCCAAAATTAGATGCTTAAGGAGCAGTACATTTAACTGGAATTTGTTTCATCTCATCAGGTACTAAAAATAAGTTGTTGTGTTGCGTTGAAATAATTTCTTTTATTAATTATTTTTTTTATTAGTAAAGTACCAATCAATTTCTCTTCTTCTCTAGACATTCCAAAATCTGAGATTTTAAATGAATTTTGAAGATCTATAAGACAATTTCTAGCAGCTAAATTACGGTGTATCATCTAAATTAGCAGCTTCTATTTTCACATAAACAAAATTTCTAATAACAATTTAAAAAATGTATTAAAATTACATTGTATTAAAGTTATGTTCACACTAGTATTTTTATTTAAGGTAAGATTTTTATTTGACTAAATCTAATCTAATGATTTTCACTAAATTTTAATAGATGGATTAGATTTGTTTTTAAAAGATTTTAGTTTATTAAGGCAAGTATTCAGAAGTAAATTATATTAAATTATTTAAATAGTACTTTCGCCTTCAAAGAAAAAACGGAACAAATAATTTCATTGAAATAATATTAAAAAAAAAAATGCAATTATTTGTTCCTTTTTTTTCATAGAAAACAAATTACTTACTATTTAAATAATTTAAAAGAAATATAGTGTGGAATAATTTGTGCAACGGGTTTTTCTTTAATAAGGGGGGTATTAGTGTTAATTCGGCCGAAAAAAGCATATTTTCTACAATTTTTTCTAAGGATACAATTAATATTTATTTATTTCTATAGTTATAGTATGATCATACAATATTTAAAAAATATTCTGTGAAAGTTTCATTAATAAATATTAAAAAATGAGCCGATGGCAGCGAATCTCCGCAGACGTCTCAAAAAACAGTTGACTCGCGGTGAACATCATATAACTCATTACTGGGTCAACTGAAATCAAAAACCCAAATTGATTTGGTTAGTTGATAAGTTTTCTCAGGTAACGCTGTTGAGTTTCTTTTATTTTGTTTTATTGATTTTTCGATTTTTACAAGGCTCGGAAGTCAAAATACTGATTTTTCATCAAAAACATCAGAAATTTTGTTGTTTTAAAATAAGTTAAAATTTAAAAAAAAAAAAAAAGCTCGACAGCGTTATCTCGTAATTTACGTAAACGCATTGTGTGAGAAAAACGCGTTTGAAAGTTTGAATTTTATTTCATAAAGTACATAAAATAAAAAACTTGCAAGTGTATATCTCCGTTAGTTTTACTTCAATTGCTTTCAAATTTTCACAGAATAATCTTAATATGTTGTACATCAATAAAAAATAAAAAAAAAATACCCTACTACCCCCTTAAAGCTAATCTAATAAATTATCCAAAATTTTGGTCTTATACCTACTAAATATATTCAAAATTTATATAAATTCAAAGCTATATAAAATAATTCAAAAATATATTCCTTTTTATCACTTTTATTTTTCAAAATGAACATAAGTGAATCCAAATCCGATTGATTTTGAAAGAAAATCTTCACTTTAAATACGCTAAAACATCAAACATGTAAAGGGCTTGTGATTATTTTATGCCTAGGACTCACTAGCGCTTAGCGGTACAAAATTTACCACTAAATGGTAATTAGTCCATTAGTCTCAACTGAATTGGTATATACCCTGAATTAGCCAATAGTTAGCGCTAGCTTGTCGGTTTTTCAAAGAAGATCAAAGCAATATTTTAATTCGGGAAGAATTCAGTCATTGAATATTAAGATTTTGTACTTAAAGCCTATAACAACACATAAATCACAAATAGAACTGTCACTTTGGCATTTTGCTTTCTGTCAACGAAAACAATAATATGCTACTAAGTCCACTCCGATTGGTATTTAAGAAAATTCTCTATTTTTACTGTGCTAAGTCATCCCATACGCTAAATGCTAGTGAGTCCTATAGGCATTAGGAATAATATATTAATCAATAAGGTCTGAGATGTTATTATTGTTTGCAAAGCTCTAATATATATTTCAAAATCAAATCAATTTTAGTAAAAAATTTTTAAAAAATTTAATAGAAATCGAACCTTAGCTTAGAAGTCATTTTAGGAATTCTTCCTTTATTATTTTCAGATATGGATTACGTGGTTTCATAAAGGATAATGCGTTAAAGATTTACAGCAATTTTTGAAGCTGTTAACTACAATATAAGTAGTTTTTGCTGTTGGTATATTATAACAATGAATAAAACATGAATTCACAAGTTCATATTGAAATCAAATGATATTTAAATGATTTAAATCAAAGTTTGGCGTCACTCCATCATCAGTTGTGAAAGTTACGTCGGATTGAGTGAAAAACAACTGACAGCTGAGTGCTAGGCGCCACACACCATTCCGGGAAATTTTTGATTAAGGTAGTATAAATATTTAATATGTATACTTAAAATCATGTCTGCAGTACTCCATTGCATTACATTGTAACTCTGGGAGATTTTCCCGAGTAGTTGGCAATCTGTTAATATATTTGCGTTAAACAGTTCAAATGGGAAAACAAGGAAAACAAACCATATTACATATCTTTAAGCTTATACACTTACATTTTATGATATCACAAATCTCCTGTGAACACTTCTGGAAGTTTTTAATGCTGTTAATACTAAGCAGTGATTAAGCTTTACAAATGTATATCGGTGAATAAGGTCAAGTTTTACTAAAAATTGTACTTTTATGTTTTACTTTCGGGACATACCACCATAGCAGATTGATTGTTTTAAACAAACAAACCGAAGCCTTTTTATTCAAAAGAGTAATATTTCTTAAGATGAAAAAGCCAATCCTACTAACTGTCGGTTTTACCTGATTTAGGAAGGTGCGTAATTTTACTCTTCTTAAAAGTAAATAATTAAATGAATTTTATATACTATCAATCAAGTGTAATGAATTCAGTTTTGCATTCTATTATTCTAGTAAATTCAAACCAAAACCTTTTCTTCGTAGTTTGTCCCATTTTCGTTGTTTTTGGACAACTTTTCAGTACATAAACAAATTGGTTCAGTTTGAATTCATAGAGTTTAAGTCCATTCAACTTTTACATAACTTTAGTCACAAGGAAAAGACAATGAATTAATTATAAGCAGTCTTATTCATACAATTATAGCAAAACTCAAAAAAAAAATATTGCATTTGCGTTTAGAAAAAGGCAACAAGCAAAAAAATTGGAGTTTTTTAAAAAAGTTTTTTTGCGCTTATAAACTTTGGTTTCTATTGTAAAAACGAGCATTAAAACCTCTTCAAAAAAAATCAAATAAATCAAATTAATTATAAATGAAAAAATACATTTAATAAAATTTAGTTTTCCATTTATGGTGATGCTTAAAATATTTTTTAAGCAGCATCTAACTAAATGTATCTAAATTAAGATATTTCAATACAAAAACAAAAAAAAAAAAAACTGGCAATGAAGCAAATAAAACTCTGATTTAAGAGATAAAAATAAATAATTAAAATCTAATTCTGTTATAGTTTTTTTTTCTTTGCTATTAAAAATAGTTTTCACCCTGTTAAGGTAATGTTTTGTCTTGCCCTTACATCTATTGTGTTTTCGATTAAAGATCAATGGCTCAAAATAAACTTTCGAATAACAAATTAGCAAAAAAGAAGAAATAAACAAATTAAATAAGAAAATTAATTTAAATGGTTAAATTGTAAAGATTAATTGAATTGCAGTCTTTTAGGCATGAATTAATTACATTTGCTTTAGCCGGGTATGTAATTTATTTTTCTTTTCATTTTGACCTATATTTAGATATAAATATAATAATCACAACCAACGGAAAATTGTCAAAAATATTTAAATGGTAAATATTTCTTATCTTGATTTTGGCAAACATAAGGAATATTTGTGTACTAATACTAATAAATAATGTGATGGCCTTCTTAAGAGAATTTTATTTGCCTTAAAATATCATGCCATTCACTTCGTCTTTTTTGAATGTGTAAAAGGGTAAACAGAATATTTCAAGAAGTTCAAGTAGCAATAATGTTATCCTTCAAAAAAACCTCTTTTGTTTTTACTATTTTGTCAAGTATCTGTTAAAGTTATTCCAATCATTTTTGTCTTCTTACAAAAATGAGATCTATTTTAAGGAAAAAATAAATAATTCTACACGATCGGCATAGAATAGTTAAAGAAGCTTTAGAAATCGTATATTAAGCTTGGAGATCAAGATTTGTTGGTGCAATAAAGTCAAAATTATCCTAGAATTTGTATATCTTTGTTTCAGGATCCAGAGCAATTAATCAATGTGTAAGCTTTTAAGAAAATAGTTTGCCAAGCAGGTTTCAGTTTTGGCAGTTTTTATAAGGTAAACCAAGCTAGTATGTTGTGCAAAAAAGCTTAATAATCCTGCTGTTCCTTTTTTACAAAAGAAGTTTCAACAAAACATTTCAATTGCTGGCTATATGTATCAAAGTATTAGTTAAGGGTTTTGTCATTAGTCAATTAATCGTTAGGATTAACTTAATTGACAAACTTGAAGAAGTTAATTTATTAAATATAAAAAAGTATTTAACTACCACAAATTTCTAGCTCATCAGGAAGACGTAGAAAGTACAAGTAAAATTTTAATTTTGGGGGCTAATTTCTGATGGCATTTGCACCAATATATCTGTGCTTATTCTTACTGTAAATTCCACAACTTCTTGTAATTTTGTCACCTTTTACCTATACCTATAACTTAAAAGTAATTTTTGTTGTTAGTTAAAAGCCTTTCTGCATGATACTTTACATAAAATTAAGTATATGGAGTCATGTAAACTTTCACAGTGAATAATTTTCTCTCTTAACCTAATTTTATAATTAAAATATATAGATTGTATGTGTAATTTCTATAAAATTCCTATACCGGTGTGAGGTTGTCTTAAATAAATGAGTTATGTCGTATGGATTATGTATCCTTTACAAAATCATGCCTATTTATTTTAGGAGAATATCGATGCTTGATAACTTTACAACAAGTGTGAGGGAATAGTTGGCTATATAGAAAACGAAATATTTATCTAGTAATTAATTTTTCCAAAACCCTGGATGGATGACAAAAGTCAGATTTTGTCATCTATAAGCAATGCTATATATACATACAAAAAATTCAAGCATATTTCCGTGCACAAATAAGAAAGATACTAGAATATCCTTGGATCATCTGCATTTAAATTATCATTAGTGCGAGGCATACATAAATTTACATTGATTGTTGACAATATGATGTCTGCATGTTACGTAGAAAGAGGATTTTAGCGTTTCAGTAAGTAGTAAGTATTATACAAATATAAAACAACATGGATATATTTTGGCTATCAAACGTACCCTCGCAAAGCTCTGGATTTCAAAATCTTTAATTTCCGGAAAAAAAATAAATAGCTATAATACAATAATTAAAAAGCCGACTACTTAACGAAGATAATATAAAAATTAGATAATAATTGGTGATGCCAACAATAATAAAGTTTTGGCTATTTATTTGGTGATCCAAATAAGATATTCCACCATGTTTAATACTTCAAAATATTTAGTTCTATCTTCAAAATAAAAAATAAATCGCAGAATCAGATTGAAATCGCAGATTGAAATCGCAGAAATAATCCATTGTAAAGATTGTGTCTAGATTCCACATATTTAATACAAATTTTATTATTGTTATTGATTTAGTAAGATAAATGGATAGATCCAGTATATCTTGTTAAATCAATTCTTGGGTGGATACAGGTCTTATTCATTTGTATTCAAACATACTGGACACTATTTTTTAAGGTATTTTTGAGATGCATTTGACAATATATAATTTATGTCTTCTAGCTAATTTCATTATATCAAATTGACTTGACGCAAATAATTATGTGTTAATGATAAGTGATAAAATCAGTTTAAAAAAACGCGTTTTAAATATGGTTATAAAAATGCTGTTTAGCACACTAATCTAAACATCAAGTAATTAAGAATAACAATGAAAATTAAGGCATGATATGAATTTTTTTCTTGTTACGTTATTGATTGAGTAAAAGGATTAATAATTTTTTAAATAAAACAGGACACACAAAAATACCGTTAGAAAATTCATTCGTTACCTGAAAATTCCGAGGGTTAAAAATCTACTTTTAAAACTTGGAATCTGTTCTTTAATAGATTCTTTCAGAAAGTGCAATTTTAAGAATTTCCCTTTATTCTAAAATTAGATTTTAATTCCCACAATAATCTTATCTTGTCATTTGATCCAAAAATTTTTTGAATTTTTAAATATTTTATAGTCGTTTGAGTCAAATATAAACAAAATGATGACTGAACAAATAATTCGAAATTTAAGTTACTCAATATGGTCTTGTGAAACGGTGAGGATCTATTCTAAAAACTTCTAATTGAAATCCATACACTATTTGGATAAACCAAGGTTTAAGCCTTCGGAAGATCTACTAAAAATAGCACCAAAAAAGAAGAATATATTCAAAAGATATAGAATTGTAATCGATTTATTGAAATCAGCTTAAAGCTTAAAGTTACATTAGCAAAAATGAACTGATAATTTGACAAAATTTACAAATTTTAGTACAAAAAAAAAATGAATTTTAAAAAATAATAATTTCAAAAAAATCAAACTTATTTTGGCAATACAATTTCCTTAGCTTAACTTTTTATATTTGATTGGAGAGACACAAAAAAAACCACAAAACTTCATGAAAAAAGAAATTTTTCTACATTCATTATAAACTTGTATGAAATTTTACAAATACAAACAAAATAAAAAATAAATTAACTAATTTTTTAAAAATTTAAATGTATTATACTGATCGTATAGATATTTTACAAAATTTATTCTGTCTTTTAAATAAATTGTGATATCTTAAGTGCCAAATTCCTAATTCAGACCGTCCAAAATGATAAATCGATTGCCACAAAAATCTAAGAATAAAAAAGACAATCAATAGGGGAAAACAATTGCATTAACAAATGTAATTTGTGTTTTCTTTATCATATACTCTTTATTTTGAACAGAGCAATGATTCGGTCCTTCTAAGGACTGTTTCTATTTTTAACTAAAATTTTCTTAATAGCTCTTAATGCTACTTAAAACATTTTCATAGACAAATAAACTAATTAAAAAAATATATATAAAAAGAACAAATAAAATATGTAAATGTATTTTGTGATTTATCTAATTTAATTGTTATAATTATAACAAATACATAAACAATTAGATTTATTTTTTGTTGTTAAAATAAAAAAAAAAAAATTACTTATCTTGTAATATAAAAGTTGAAGCAGTGTAATTTGAATCTCACTTGTTCTTTATTTGAGCTACTGGCAGGAATCTATTCAATTAAATTGGAATTTTTTTTAATCATAATTTTGAGGTTAGTGTTATGTGATCAAAAACAAAAATAACAAATAAACAAGTGCATATTTGGGATTATGTTATTAGTGATAAATTTTTAATTCATTTTTATTAGTTAATTAAGTAATATTTTAATTTGATTTTGTTAAGTAGTGTCAATTACTAGTTTAAATTTAAGAATAATTTAGTAAAAAGTTGTGTAAAATCTTTATAAAGTGAATCCTTTTCATAAAAGCTATATTCTAGTTCATTTTTACTCTTTAGATTATTCCTGATTAGCTAATTCCTTTTAATAGCGATAGTTAATATTTCGAAAACCTGTTTAAATTGACATTAGAGTGTAGATCTTAAAAATATGCGAAAAAAAGACATTCAAATTTATTTAATTTATTAAAATTTTGTCAAAAATTGTTTAAATTTTGTTAATAGTTTGAGAGCTTAGCAGGCCATGATTTTTTTTCCTATGAAGTTGAAATATGTCTAAATTTTTCTTTTCTCATTTTTTGTCAAGCATTTATTATGATGACGTATTTAACAATTTTAAAGCCTGGTAAATGACTGGTATTATATTTATCTATGTCGTTGGCTAACTGTTAGACTTTTAAAACATTAATAAGCTCCATTGAGAGGTTTGAATACACTGACGACAAATTAGCCGACAGATGGTATGGCTTTTTTACGCTACTTTAGAAGTCTCAATTTGCCTGTAAGCGGAGAGGAGGCAATTGTTAATTATTTCATTTTTCGACACCAATGTAAGCAACAAATCATTATAATTCTTAGCCTAATGCTAAATCAGTTGCAGTGGCTTTGGCTTTAGTCATGACATGATCTTAAGTTTCCTCCTCTTTTGTCTTATTTTTTAGAAAGAAATCGCTTAATCTCTTACTTATTTCCAAAAAGTTTAATAATAAAATATTATTCATAAATTTTTGTTTAACTGATGCAAAAATTGAGTAGCTCTAAATACTTTCAATGGTCAAGCGCCTGTAAATAGCTGGAAAATGAAATTTATTCACTTGTTCTGATTTTACAGGCAACTAAAATCTCTAAAGCAGAGTTATTCTCGCTTAAAACATGCCTAATGTCATAACATATTACTTTGGCTGTGAGTGCAACTCATGCTAATAGTCTTAAATCAGATAGTAGTCAAAGTAAAAGCCGAAATGTTAATTATAGGTACCAATTTGAATGTCGTTAGGTCGCTTCAACCATTATAAGATTCAAGGGTCTGATTTACAAGAATATAAAGATAAATTCAGGTATTATCACACATAAATGTAAAATTCAACTGAATTGTTTGAATATTATCATTCCTTTTCTTAAATAAAATAAAAATTTAGGACATCCATAATTGTTCAAATATAAGTCATTTTTTTGTTGCTTTGAATTGAAAAAAAAGGCAGAATTATTAATACAAATTTTTGATTATATTTCTCAGACAATAATAACTAAAACTTTAATAAAGTCCTGTTCCTGAATTGTATTAAACATTTCCATTACAAGATTTACAACGATTTTCCATTAAACCGCATTCAGTATAGAAAAAAACCAAGAAAATAAAGTATTAAGACAAGTCCAAGAGATATACATACATATAAAAGGACTTTGAACAAAACATGTTAAATTCTTAAAATAAAAAATAATAGTAATAAAAAAGAAAAGGAAACAAAACTGTTCTATAACAAGACAAGCAGACAACGCCTTTTAGAAATTGGGCCCCAAAAAATGCATAAAATATGAGTTTCAAGCTAGATAACATCCTTGTAAGTGATTTATATGAAATGACGGTAACTGAAGTGGAAGCAGTCTCTTCCGTCTTGAATATAATTTAAGGGAATTTAGTAGACAGTGATTCTGGTAGAGCTTATTTTAATATTATATATCTCTAACATAGCAACCATCATTATAAATTTTCTATCTATAAAATTTGTAACTTAACTTATGGGTTTTCATTTTCATTATTTCATTCTTCTTCTAGACAATAAAGGCAAAAACCACAAACATTATACAAAATGTGTGATGATGATGCGGGTGCATTAGTAATTGATAATGGATCTGGTATGTGTAAAGCAGGATTTGCTGGTGATGATGCACCACGTGCTGTATTCCCATCAATAGTTGGAAGACCACGTCATCAAGGTGTTATGGTTGGTATGGGACAAAAGGATTCCTATGTTGGTGATGAAGCTCAAAGTAAACGTGGTATATTAACATTAAAATATCCAATTGAGCATGGTATTATAACTAATTGGGATGATATGGAAAAAATATGGCATCATACATTTTATAATGAATTACGTGTTGCACCTGAAGAACATCCAGTTTTATTAACTGAAGCACCATTAAATCCAAAAGCAAATCGTGAAAAAATGACACAAATTATGTTTGAAACATTTAATTCACCAGCTATGTATGTTGCTATACAAGCAGTATTATCATTGTATGCATCTGGTCGTACAACTGGTATTGTATTAGATTCTGGTGATGGTGTCTCACATACAGTACCAATATATGAAGGTTATGCATTACCACATGCAATATTACGTTTAGATTTAGCTGGACGTGATTTAACTGATTATCTAATGAAAATTTTAACTGAACGTGGTTATTCATTTACAACAACAGCTGAAAGAGAAATTGTACGTGATATTAAAGAAAAATTATGCTATGTAGCATTAGATTTTGAACAAGAAATGGCAACTGCAGCTGCATCAACATCATTAGAAAAATCATATGAATTACCTGATGGTCAGGTTATAACAATTGGTAATGAAAGATTCCGTTGTCCTGAAGCATTATTTCAACCATCATTTTTGGGTATGGAATCATGTGGTATCCATGAGACTGTTTATAATTCAATTATGAAATGTGATGTTGATATAAGAAAGGATTTATATGCAAATACAGTACTATCTGGTGGTACTACTATGTATCCAGGTAATTATATATATTTAAAATTTTCCTAATGTCATCAATTTATTTTCAATTTTAATATAAATTAATTATATTTTTCAATTTTCAATTATCAAAGGTATTGCTGATCGTATGCAAAAGGAAATTACAGCTCTTGCTCCATCAACTATTAAAATCAAGATAATTGCACCACCAGAACGTAAATATTCAGTTTGGATTGGTGGTTCAATTTTGGCTTCGTTATCCACTTTCCAGCAAATGTGGATCTCAAAACAAGAATATGATGAATCTGGTCCAGGAATTGTTCATCGTAAATGCTTTTAAATTGATTATAATTAAATATTTGATGATAACAGCTTCAGTTATTTATGAAAAACCAAAGATCATATCAAGCTCATATATTTCACATATATTTCAATTTTAAAACTGTTTTTGACTCTTTTGATTATTCGAAATTTATGCAAAATAATTTTTTATATTGGTTTTAATTTTATCACAGAATATATTCTAGATAAAATTTGTTTTAAAATTAAAAATAAACTTTTTTTTCTGAATATTTAAAAACATAAAACAAAAAAAAATACAACTAGCTGACTTAAGCTTAAGAAGTTAATAAATGTCAAACAACCAAATAAAAGACAAAAGGCACACTAATTATATTGCCATCTGAATTTTTTATGAAAAATAATTTTGTTATATTTTTTAATTTATAACTTGAATATATAAATTATACCTAACATTAATATTTTTGGAACAAAATTCGATGGTTAAATTACGAGCGTATTTAGAACTTTTCTAAATAAAATATTGTTCATAATGACGTCACTGTTTTATATAAAAACTAGCAATACCCAGCGACACGTTGCTGTGATTTCAATTGAAATAAGCAAAATGAAGCAAAAAAGTGAATTTTTAATGTATTTAATTTTACAATGCCACCCATGAGCAATATTTTTTGCAATTCCCTTGTCTGTGTAGATATAAAGATTATCCCCTTTGCTAAATGTACAACATGTAGCTTGTAGTTTCTGTTGTTAAACAACATGAGCTTAAAAGCGTTAAAGTGAAATCAAATTTATGTCCTCTAAAATTAAAATTCATAATCCAGAAACAAGGATATCTTCAATTTTGGGAAGTTTTTTTAAGATTATAGCTTTTACAAAGTTCTTTTATTGCAAATTTTCAATTTGCAATATCTTATTTTCACATGTGGTGCCACAGAATGAGACAGAATGAGTGAATTCAAAAACCCTCTTGAATAATTAACTATTTTATTTATTTACACAACATATCAATATCAATGGACAATGGTCAAATGCTTTACTGTTTAATATTCTTCTTCTTAATTATTTAGAAATCTGGCCTATAAGAAAATCACGGGGAATTTTTCAATCCTAAATTCATGCAAAAAATCACCGGAAAATTTGGAGAAATCAAAAAAGGTGGCAAATTTATGATTTGGCTTTTAAATACAAAAATTCATTGGAATTCAGCTGGGCTATGATTTTCATAGAGAGGCCCTCAATTTTTTTTAGTAAATTTTCATAAAAATTAAAAAGATTTTTTATAATCAGTACCCTTTAACCCCTTAAAACCCCTTAAAAATGACTGGAGCTGAATAAAACACAAAGAGTTCAAGAAGCAGTTAACTTTAGAGTTTGTTGGAGCACTCGAATGTGGATACTTGTCTTGGAAAAGGGAAAGAATTGCGATTATATCTTGATTATATCACTTTTTAATTATTTTACTAAACCTCAAACTACTAAACTCTAATAACTGGGTTGAAATATAAATATCATCTATCCCATTTTTCTATTATCAAAATCCTACCCTTTTGGTATTTTGCTTATTTGACCACCTGCCTCCTAGAAAATCGAAAGGCAATCACACGTTAGACATACATTTCAATGATCTCCTCATAAATTTGTACATATTTCAAAATTTTCATATACACACGTTGTGTCTCGCGGAAAACGGAACTTTTTCAAAATAAAAGCTAAAACTCATTATTTCGGCATATATCATTTATTTTATCAAAACTAGTATCCTTCTGCTTCGATATAAAGTTTTGCACGATCAATTAGCATGTCGACCAAATTTTTAAGGTCATTTTTATCAATCACAGTGACACAGGGATCCAAATCAGAGGAATACGGTGAATGGTTGATGGTTAAAATACCATTTTCAGTCAAAAAATCAGTAATTAATTTTGAACGATGAGAGGGAGCATTATCATGCAACAAACGCCAACTTCCATTCTCACTGTATTGCGGCCTCACACAACAATTACAGCGACAACAGACACTTTATTACACAAAGATAAAACACAGTGGTAACCGTTTGACCAGGTGGAACAAATTCTCGGTATATAATGCCCCCGGAATCGTAGAAACAAATACACATTGTCTTCATTTTTGACTTTACGATACGACTTTTTTCGGATTTGGCTCGGTTGGGTGTTTCCATGCACAATTTTGACACTTGGTTTCAGGTTTATATTGAAAATACTACTTCTCTTCACTAGCTACTATTTGAAGTTTTTATCCTTGTTTGACTCTTTAATGAAGTATTTGCAATATTGAATTCGGAGCAATTTTTCGTATTCCGTCAATTTGTCTGGAACCGTGCACACATCTTCCTTAGACTTAAATGGTCGATCAAAATGCAATGAATTGAATACCAGGACATATTCGATTCTATTTCTATGTATTGAAATGAAGATTTCGGTTCATTTTTGATAAACTCACGCACTTTTTCATTGTTACTTTCAGTAACAACGGTTTTTGAAGGAACTGGATATTCATCGTCCTGTATGTCTTCACGGCCTTCTTTAAACTGCCTAGACCAGTCATACAATCTAGTACGGGAAAAGAAATCATCAACATAATTTTTTTTCATCAAATTAAACGTTTCGGTAAAAGTTTTACCTAATTTAAATCAGAACATAATATTTGCTCTTTGTTTGAAGTTTATTTTTCGACTGATGATACAAACATACTGTCACTTTTAGCGCTATATCTCGGCCTCTACTGTACCAAACCTCAAAAACTATTGACAGGATGTTAGTAAGGGATGTACCTTTTCACTGCTACTACCTTTCAAAAGATACCGCGACTAGAATGTGATATTTTGAAAAAATTCCGTTTTCCGTGGGACACACGGTATAAATTGAAATCTTAGATTAAAAAACTAACATTTTTGTATATGTTTGATATATTTTAACGATGGGTAAAATAAAAGAGTCTAAAAAAAATAATTTGATTTTTATATTTCACAAAGAAATTTTCCTTCGCCCACAAAGTTAGAAAAGTTTACGCATCATATTTTACAAGAGAATATTTAACTATAAAATTTCTTTTTATTCACAAAATATTGGCAAGGTATGAAAATTTGGGTGCTAGGCACTAAACTTATATTCAAACAATTTTAACAGAAATTATTCAAAATTTTACGTCTTATATAATAAAATATTTTTCCCAAAAGTCTATATTTTTCCACTTTATATATCTCTTCTTAAGCTTTAGCCACATAAAACCATAAATAAAATAAATTTTGAGTATAAAACGATTAAATTATTTAAAAACTTACAAGCTAAGCAGTTAAATAATGAAAAACTTGAAGAATTCATACCCAAGAGTCACCCTAAAATTTAGAAATCTTATATAAAAAGTTCAAAAAAGATATTTTCATTTGATTTTGGGCACAATCATTATTTCAATATTTTTCCTTAATTATATTTACAATTACAAAATTATTTAAGTTATTTTCATATAAAATTACTTTTAGTAACATTTTAATGATATCAATGAATCTAACTTCAAAGTAATCAACATTGCTTAAAACTAAATGTTACTATAACCATATAAAAGGATACCAAATACAATGTAAATACATGTATTCAATCATTTGAAATTATATTCTCTTTTCCTACCTCCTAAGTTTAGCTAAGCTTGTTCTGATTTATATTTGAACCCTCTTTTAGTGATTCAAGTCATCAAACTTTTATGAGAGATTAAAGGATATAAAATATAATAATCTAGCCTTAGGATATCCTAAAAATATGATTATATTTTGCAAACTTCTAAGCTTACGTTTACCTTATATAAAAATATAAATTACACAAAAAAGTTATGAAAATATGAATTTCTCTAAATAACATTAATTATAAAATTAATATTTTTGAAATTATTCTTGATATTTATATTTAAAAAAATGGAATCATATTGCTTACAAATATAAAAAGCCTTAATATCACAGCAAACAATTTAAAACAAAAAAAATTAAATTCACTATTTTAAAATTTTTAACATGAAATCCGTATCTTAAATTTCAACAAGTGAACAATTTTATTGTTGACTTTGGACACTTTTATATTAAGCATTCTCAAATATTTTACTGTCTAAAATACAAAAATCGTTCCCTGTCTAAAAAAAAATAAAAAAATTTTGTTGCAAGACATGAAAATAATCTACGTATGTGACACGAATAAAAAATAAGATTTAAATATTTACTAAATTTTGAAGACATCTTTCCAAGCAGATAAACTTTTTAAAAATATAAAAAGTACCACGTTCAACAATTCATGCAAAATAAAACAAACAAAATACAACAATAAAAGAAAAAATGCAATTTAATTTCAAGCCACAAGTTATGTCTTGTTGCACATTTGTCTACCATTCTAGGTTATAAAGTTTCCATTAAAAATTCATAAAGAATTTTCAAAAATAAAGGTTGTTACTGATTTTTGATTAATTTGAGTATACATTTAAAAGTATTTACCGCAATGAAACTCCTTATTTAAATTAAAATCTTTGTTTTTGTTTTTTAACTTCAAAATATATTAACCTCATGCTGTTGGAAAAGTTTTCCATAAAAGAAACATCAAAAACTCCTTTATAACTAATAAATTCACATCGTTGGATCTTTAAATTTTACAACAAAACGATAAAACCATAACAAGAATAAACACAATATCCTTTAACTTTGACAATAATTACACAGCTACAAAAGTTTTACCAGTACTTGTACCTCATGGGGATGAAGAATAAAAAGTTTGAAACCAATGTCGAATAAAAACTCTCGGATAAGGTAAAAATATGTTCGGTTTCTTCATTTTGTGGGTGAAATACGTGATAAGAATTAAAATTTCTTGGCCGAAGCATAATTACAGCCAGTAGTCCTGTTTAATGACCACAAAAGAGAAATATATATATATATTTTTTTTGCTTTTGTGGATAAAATAATAGATGCAATGTCAGCTCAATTTTATTTAAAGATTATATTGTTTTAATTTTTGTTGTTTTCTTGCATTTTTTCCTGGTAGTAATTGTAAAAAAAATTTTTTAATCTCGTTTAATAACACTCAGAATATTATTGAAGGAGTTTAACATTAAAAATCAGTTCACGTGTTGATAATTTTTCAAAAGATATAAACAAAAAAAACATTCTAAATTGTGGAAAATTTTATGAAAAATTGTAAATATATTGGTTGTAAGGGGAGATGTGTTCTACACGTAAAATTTGAAAATCGGAATACTCATGGTAAACTACAATTACAGTAGGTAAAATGATGAAAAATTGCTACAACGGAAGAATTGTTTTAGTGGCAACCATATGTTTGGTACTAGAGAGAACTGGATTTCATGTCTTTTTAAATAATTAAAGTGGTTTGAACTGTTAGTTATGTTAATACTGTATTTTTCTGAGAATTAAATACATTTGAAAGTATTGAGGATGTTTTTGTGATTTAAAATATTGTTCTTTTTTATCTATAAATTATTTAAAATTACCAAAACTTTGAAATTTAGCAATTAATAAAAAGAAATTTTAGATAGCTTTTGTATGAATAATTAAAAGGAATAACAAAGTTAGCTGCTGTATGAGGTCCTGTAATAATTTTATATTTTGCTGTTGATCATAAGACAATACTGACGAAAATTTTTATGACTTTGAAAGAACGAAACACAATTAAAGTTATTTAGAAAGTAGTGAAATTGTTTTTTCAGGTTAGATTGTCTACATATGAAGTCAACGGACAATTGTTTATCAACAGTAGGAATTTTTGTAAATGAGAGTATTTTTTTTTTTCTCTTGTGGTTTTGTTTAAATCTTGTTTCCAGGAAAAGTAGATCTTATCAACAGGGTCCTTATCAATTTCGCAATGACAAAAGTCTACCTAGCAAAGAAAGTTGTACTTTGAAAAAATCGAATAAGTACATGGTTGATTTCAGTAGAAGGTAGAAGGTTCTGGTGGTTTCTTTGTTTTTTTACTTAGTTTGGAAAATGTTTTTTCTGTTTAGTTTTAAAGCTAAGTAATATAATATTTATTAGTAATATCATAATTAATAATAGACATAAATTTTTTCTATTATACTATTTTAAAAAAGGAAAAGAAACAAAGAAGAGTCAGAAAGAGCAAAGTAAGTGATTGGAACAAAAAACTTTATTATTGCATACTTTGAGAATGAATAAAGCATTCCCTTGTGCTTATCATACATTTTTGGTAAGAAATTTAAATTGAATAAAAAAAATCAAATATGTTGTAGGTTTTTTAATGTATTACAGGCACTCACACCCAGAATTTTTGGTTCAACCTTTCCTATAAATATTTTTCCAAAAGATCGTTCGAGACGAATGAAATCTCGAGTCTTTGAATAGTAGAAAATATAAAAAAGGGAAAACCAATTATATCTCTCTTAATTTAACAATCCTGCAGGGAATTGGCTAAAAAAATTGCAGGAGAAAGGGGTTTGGTAGTCCGAAAAAAAACTTAATTCCATTTTTCATGTATTGTACCTTTATTTCCCCATATTATTAAATTAAGGTATACCTAAGCCTTTTTGAGTGGAAATGGGAGAAGAGTAAACATTGTTTGACATTTAATAGCTTACAATGAGATTATAAAGTTTTTATAAAGTGATAAATTTTTATTTAATTTAAAGGAATATTAATAACAAATATATTTTCGCTGTAATGTTTGTTTCTTTCTCGAAATCTTTCTCTGATTCGTTTTGATGATATTAGTTCATCGGAACGATGTGGCAATGATATTCCTCTATAAAATAAATATTTGTTCGAGTTATGTATTGATGTAAAAAATATAAATAGACCATTTAAATACAATTATAAGCCTTAAAATATTTTTTTATATTAAAAATTCCCATAAATAACACATAATAACAGAAATAACAGAAATTGAGCCGTGCTTTTCTAACTCAGCGAGATAGAATAATATTTTTTGTAAAAACTGCAAATGAGAATGAAAACAAAATAAAAAAACTAAAATAAAATATTCTTCATTTAATTCAGAGTAGGTGTTGTATAGAATGTTTTCAAAATTTCAATTTTATTTATTTTATTAATTTATGAAATTTGGATTGTATTGAGGATTTCTATAAGATCAGTATAATAATTTTATAATGGCAGATAATATAAGAAAAAAGTTTTAAGTATTATTTAGAAATACTTTAGAATCTATGCATTTAAAATATGGTTACAACTGTTCAAATATTGATTCTAATCCACAAAGAGAATAAAAATAATCATGAAATACGATGAGTAAAAATCTTTGCAAGTGCAAAATATTTACTTAGTTTCAAAAAAAACTAACAATAAGTGAAAAGTAAAAAAACCCTTCAGAAATTTGAAAAATATTCTTTTAGTATTAAATATTTATTTCGGGATTTGTCAAAACAATAATCATTAATCCAAAACCTCAATTTTACATCTATTTGACAAAGGTTGATATAATTGCCGGTAAAAGTTTGAGCTCTTTTTATACATCTCTTGAAAATAAAAAAGATGTTTTCCACCTCTAGACCTTTTACCATCCTTGAAAATTACACAAAACATCACTGTATTTGATTTTTGTTTTTGTCATGTACAATTTATTACTTTATTTTGAATTCACAGACTAACTTTTCGAAGTTATACATAAATTTTATTGACAATATCACTAACTCCAACGAAAACTCACATTTGATTTGTATATGTAAAAAGGGAAATCAAGGTAACAATTTGTCTGTTTAGTTTAAGAATTTTATGATAAAAAGACATCAATAATTTCTCTTTTTATATAAGACTCACTTTTGAGACTCGTCTTTATTCGTATTTATTCGATTTTATTGACTTTAGATACTTCACCTTTTACTTCCTTTTAAATAATTACCATTGTTGATAATCTTTGGTTGAAGCTATTCTTCAAATTAAAATATCAATTTTTTTACAATTAAATTTCTATATAAATTTTTCAGCATTAAATTAATTTAATTTCTAATCCTAGAGACTATAACTTTTTTTAAAATAGCCTGAAAATTTTCATAACAACTTGACCAAAATGATTCCTTCCAGAAAAAGCTCTCAAAGCATAGCTAAAAGTTATCTAGCTAAAATTTATTAAAGAACTTATAATTGAATGCAAATACAAAAAAAGAAAAACAAAAACACTGTAAAAATTGAAATCAGCAATGGATCGTTGGCATCAAAGAGTCAAGGATTATATAGTAAAAGACTAGAGACTGCGGTATGCCAAATACTTGTATATCGGGCATAAATTGTGAATACTCCTGGAAGTAATTGAATTTGTTCTGCTTATCTGACATCAAAAAGGTATCATTTAGGGGAATGAAATATTTGTCTGGACACAAAAGATGAATATATGGGATGCAGTAAATTATCCTAGGAAGTGTAGTATGTAAATTTTGTTAAGTTAGTTTACAAATCATTTTTTGCTATATTTGTGGGAAATGAATTCTCTCCAAATAAATATTAGTATTAAATTATTAAGATATAAAAATAATAAAATATTTTTATACTAATGAACAAATTTTATTATTTTTATATAAAATTCTAAAGAGAATATACTACAAAATTTTCATGCATAAAGGCAAATTATTGTATAAAATGGTTACTGGTAAATGTGAAAAAGAAAGAACCCCTTTCAATCACATTTGAGTAAATTTATTCCAGTTGTGGACTTCCTGACCAAAAATTTGCATTTATCTGTTTATCCTTCAAAATGGAGTATTTGGTAAATGTCTGCACTGCGTTTTATGGCTTGTGGGTTTGATTTTGCTTGAACGCTTAACACACTTCAAAAATTTGTCTGGTTTTCAACAGAATTTTTATACTGTTAATGATATCCTTGCATACATATATGAATACAATATTTCTAAATTAAAATTTAAAGTATAGCAAACTGAGCAATTTTATATGTTTTTAAGTATTTCTCTTGAAAAACTTTTAAAATTTTGACATGGTTTATACTTTTTTCGGTTTCAAAGCAATAGATATAAGACAAGATATAATTTAAGGGATATTGATTATAATTTTAGGAAAAATTTTGCTAAAAATTCAAAAAGAAAGCTTTTATAATTCCAAGAAAGTATTACAAATATCAAAGATATTCAATTGTTTAGCTTTTATCTAGGAAAATACTTTTAGTGCTTTGAAATTTTTGCTTCCCTATTTGAAGATATTTTTGGGGTTTATTTTGTTTTTATAAAGTGGAAAATATTCTGTCTGTAGCATATAATAAGATTAACCATTTAAGGCTACCATTTCCAGCATAAATTCTTTTACATGGTAAGTTTTTAGTCAGAAAATGGAAATAAAGTACAAAATATTATAGTCTGATATGAAAGTTCATAGTTTGAATACTCTTAAAAAATTTTAACTAAAAAAAATAAAAGGAGTTGAAAAAGAGGTAAATATAATATCTTCTTTTCGTTTGTTTTGAATGTTTTAATTTTTATGCTAGTTGTAATAACTTGTTAAAAAGGAGTCAACGTCAAAGTACAGTAAATTTTAAAACTTTTGTTATTTTTGTTATTTGATTAAATAACAGGAACAGGAATTTTTGATTAAAAATCCGCCATGTTGTTATTTTACTACCCCCTAAATGGTGTAAAAAAAACAAAAAAATTGCTTGGGGTGTAAATGAATCAGTACAGAATTCTTCAAATGCTGATGATTAGGGAAGCCAATAATTTCAGAACCTCGATCCGAGAAAAACGTGTTTAAAGTTTTAAGCTCTGAAAAGTTTCATGTTGTGGGGGTACTAACTTGGACAGTTTTTTCCCTATTGACTTGACATAACATTCTTAATATATAACATATATAGGAAGAAAATACAAGATTTTTGACATAAGATAACTTACTTGATATTATGACAATTGTTATTTCAGTTAAGGAAGAGTTAAAGAAGAGGGTAAGATTTTGAAATTATTTTGTTTTTATTTTTTTAATAAATGTAAAACAACTGGAAAAGATTGTGTCAAAATTTCCAATCTAGTAGAACAAAACTACCAATGTTATTAGTATTTAAGTGATCACTGCTTCAGACTGATTTTTTATATCTAGTGGGGTAACTAAATTAGGACTACTTGAAAGTATTTCTGTATACCAAATTGCTTATTTAGGAAATTTATCTAAAATCAAATGAATGGTGCTTGAAAAATTTTGCAAACCTTTCTGTACCTTATGAACATTTTATTAATAATAGAATTTTCATTGATTTTCTAATTTATGAAGCGTTTTCTATTGTAAGCCCTAATGATCCCGTCTAAAGTGGTTTTTCCGGTTTAGCAAAATTGAAAATAGTGAAAAAATTATCAGATTTAGTAAATTTCGTCAGTATCATTGGTAGCAAATTCGTCCAAAGTTGATGAATTTTGATTCTTTAGCCAAATAAAGGAAACCATTTATAATTTACTTTTGATTTTACATCAACTATTAATCAAAAGTTTAAGCTAAATTTTTGTGACCTGTTTGGCATTTATTGTGTAGTGATGACATAAAATGTGGTTTTAGTAACATTTGACTTCCAACTCTATGCCATGAAATCAAGAATGTTAATAAATCCACTTCAATTAGTTTTAAGCAAACATCTGAATTTTTATTGTTCTAAATCGTAAACAAATCAAACCCTAGCAATCTTACGCATAGGAAAACTGATTTTTTGGATATAGAAATTTAATTAATGTCAAACAAAAAATATAGAGAATTTTCGCAACTAGGAATTTTTTATTGTAAAAATGCCTCTCATGTAAACCATTCTTTAAATTAGTATCTTTGTCTCTTATAGTCAATAAACTATTCTAATAAATGATCCTTTCAAATAGTTCTATACTGAAATACTATTAAATTAAGTGGATTTCAATAAAAACAAAAAATAAAAATATCTCAAAACAAAACCAATTAAATTTTCAAACTTAAAAGAAGAACCAATTTGTACCAATAAATTGGATTTTAGAATAAAAACATCTGCAAGTGAAGGATACCATTTCCTATGATTAAAATTGCACTAAATTTCATTATATTGAATAAATCTTATTTTAGTATTGTCCTTATTTACATAAAGAAAATAAATTTTCATTGAATGAAATAGATCTCAGAGGAAAACTTTTGACTTTTGAGAATAATTAACAAAGTATAAGATTAAAAGTAAAACTATACCATTAAATCCCCTTTACACACTTTCTAATATAGTAACGTTGCAAGGATATAAATTGGATACTCTTTATAATTTCCTAAGAGCTACTGAATATTACTGCATAAGTTGACTTAATGTTGTAGTGTTGATCCTAAAGAACAATTTTGTTTAATTAATTTTAATGCAGTAAGTCTGCGGTTTTCTATACTTTTGTTGAAATTTCAAATTTGCATATATCGAAGTTAGGATTATACAAAAACTATAAGCAAATAGAATAATGTTAAAATGTTTGTAGTTTAAGATAATTGTAGTCGAGAAAATGTTAATTATTGTATTTGTAAACCAATTGATATGCTAATTTCTTGGTAACAATTTAGGTTTGTTATTTTCATGAAATTTGCAATTTATTCATGATGTTTTTATGCACAAACTCATTTATTTTACTAGCATTTACTTTGAAAAATTTTCAGCTAATTTATATTTTTTTTTAGAAAGATTTTGTTTTTAAGATAAAATGTTTAATAAAAGTTTAATGAGCCAATGCTTACCCAATTTTAATTTTTACTTGTTTTTAGACAAAACGTGAAGCCAACTTCTTATGGTTAGATCTGTCCAAAAATTATCAAAATACTAAATTCTATTTGTTTATTTGAATATATACAGCAGCTGCTCAAAGTTGATATTCCATATAATTTTTTTGTACAGACAAATCATCCACGAAAGTGATTATTTTTTAGTTGGACGAAAAAAGCATTTAGGAGTTTTAATTTAGAGTGTTAAAAAAAAATTTTCGTCGTTTTTATCTATAGAAAAGCAAAATAGTAGTTATAATATACAAATTACAAATTTTCTATAACTTTGTAGAATAAAATTTCACTGCTGAAGAAAGTTTGTTCATAATGCAAACAATTTCATACGAATTTAATAGTAATACAAATTTCCATGAAGATTCACATTATTCCTGGTAAACAAAATTTTATTTTAAGCTCTGCTGTGGCATTTGTAGCATAAATTTTGATATAATGTAATAAAAAATATATTGTCCATATGAAATCAATGGATATCGTCAGTGATATATGAAACACATATAGATCAAAATTGGACACTAGTACAAAGTTGGGAGTCAACACCTCGATCTATAGAATTTTCTTGGTTAGAAGTATATTATCATCGAGGCTATTGTAGTGCAAATTATATAGAAAGCGGTTTCGGAGGTCTCTTATTTGAAGCATTTCTGACAGTCAAATAAGCTTAAAGACCTTAACAGTTTCAATGTTAATACCTAAAGCCATATGGAGATATTATAAGAATTTTCAATACTTGTAATAAAGGAACAAAGTGAAGTCTTTGATTGCCTTTGTTAATGAGAATGTTTAAGGCAATGAGAAGGCTGATAGACTGGATTGAATATGTTTCTTAAATTAATGCTCAAATAGAACTTAAAAGATTTGAATTCTAGTTTGGAAATTAAGTCTACTGTCTTGGTACAATCTAAAGAATTTCTCAATTCAAAATTAAAGAATATTGAGAGGGTTATTCTCTTGATTTTGCTTTGGCAGCACGATGTCATTTAAAAATTGATTTTTGTTGTTGATTTTCGTTGACTTTCGGCCAAAAATTTCTTTGTATTAGTCATTCACTATTAAATATATGCCAATGATCATAACTAACAAATTTGTTAACGAGCTGTTTGTTACCTTCATACAAACAAACAATTTGAAATTAACCTACCCAAAAATGAAATGTCTATTAATACTATATATACTGGAGGAGTATAGGATATAAACCAGAGGTATAAAAGAGGTGAATTTTAAAATGAGATTAAGCAGATCATGATGCTAAATGAAAAACCAAGTTAAAATTGGTCAGAATTAACCTCGAAATACCGATAGAGTTAATCACAAGATACAGTCTTTTTAACAAGAAGAAAACGAATAATCAACAACATCGGGATGAAAAATCTGCCAAAAGGTAGACCTACTCATTTGCTGTTTGAATGCAGGAAGTACATAAATGTTAAAGAGATAAAAATACCTTATCTCTCACCAAAGACAACATTTTGTAGGAATGAGAATTAGTTTAAGAAATATTATAGCCTAGAAATTTCGTACTAGGTTTTTCAGCATAAATTATCTATAGGGGAGCACATTACATCAGTTTTAATTGTGTTGTGTCCCTATTCCCGAGCAATTTAATATTTTACCAATTTAAAATTGATAAATTCTTTCACATTTTCTAATGTTAGAGAATGTTAATCCTAGTATGATTTTTAATCTTGCATGTCCAATTTTTTATCATAATAAAAAGCTATGTTGATAGTACAAGAGATTATTTTTAAATACCATCAGCTGATTTGGAATTATAGATCTAAATATTAACACAAACTAGTGAAAGTTGAATAAATGTTGAATTAGTTGCATTACAATAAGCCACTTTTCCTTCCAGGGCCTGAGCTTTGTCTTGATATTTTATTTATTTTAAGTAAAATTCAAGTAACTATGAACACTATTTTTTTGTCCATGTCCATACCGCATTACTGATATAAAGAAAAAAATGAGAAAATCGAAGTTTTCATCACCCACATAAAGATATGTGTCAAAAATGCGAACTTCTGAATATGAAAATTAAAACTACCTCAGACCTTAATGAAAAAAGCAACCGTGTAGAAGATCATAGCATTCATTTAAACAGTGCAGAACTGGCTAGAAACGCTTTAAAAGAAGATCAAAATTTAGCATCAGCAAATCCAGATAAATACTTTACATTTTCTTTTGATCTACAAAAGGCCCTCCAATATCCCAAATTTTGCTGAAAACAGAATAGCTTCATTTGGTGTGAAATGAAAAGAGAAGGTTTTATCTCAACCAAATCTGTAGAGGAGACAATATCAAACAGGAAAAAAAAACACAGATGTAGAAAGTGGTTGGAAATATGCTAGATGAAGGTTAAAAGTGATGCACCATACAAAATTTTTTACAAAATTACAATGGAAGAAAGTGCTACCTTTAAAATAATTTCATTATTTTGAAAAAAAGGAAGACCTAAAAATCTCAGTAAATTACTTTGTCCCCAGTATATAAAACTTCAAGGCCTATAACAAAAGATAAATACATGATGACATACCCCCAATTTACCGCGAATATTTTAATATGCTAGCTGCAAAAGAAAAATAAGTTCAAAATATTAATTTTTATTTATTTTTACCTTAACAAAGTAATTTATATTTTACTTTGCTTATTTACATCCCATTTTCAATATAACTAAAATAAATTCTTAATAATCTTAGTTATTCGTATGTTTGTTTAAGTGTCTTCAATTTAATTTCAATTATTTACAATAAAAAATACATTTCAGTGAAGCTAATGTCTATACAAATTCCCTCATGATTTTATTTCTTATAATATGTTATTTTTGAAACTGGTATAAGTCCATTTGGAACTAAAAAAAAACCGTTTAATTTTTAAATATTTTCAATAATTATTATTTCATAATAAAATATCAAAGGTACACTATACACTGGGATTGACTAACATTTGTCAATATTTTCAAACTAATTGAAATGCAAACCCTTAAATATCTCGATACGTGAAAAATTGGACTTATATCACTTTCAAAAACAATAGCTCATATGATCATAAAAATTATATATATATATAAATCAATAAAAGTAAGGAATTCAAAGATATACCTTTTCCAAACTTAAAAAATCAATGAAATGTTAACTTTTTAAATTCATTTTTCTGTTCATATCATCAATAAGCAAATATATTTTTCTGCTCTCTCTAGATCACGTTTAAAAAATATTTGTAATGCTCATATCATAAGCATAAAAATACTTTGTATTTGAAATACAGTTATGAAAAATATAGAAAATAATAAATCATTGAATCTAACAAGTTTATATCATTTGGGAATAGATATATTCGTGCAATCTACAAAATGTCATGCAATCCTGACTAGTTGTAAAGAAATATTTTCTAGTTCAAGTACATGTAGATATGTACATATATCCCAAAGAAACACTTCAGATTTTAGCTTTGAATATTGATATGATTGTCTGGTTTTTGTTTTTTTTTTCTAAAAAAGGATTGTGAAATAAAATATGATATCTAACGCCAAATATGACATTTAAATTGTTACCAAAACAACTTATTTATTTGTTTATTTTATACCTATTTTTTTGATATATATTTAAACTTTTAAGTTTTGAAAAAAAAAATACATATAAATATAAAAAAGTTACATAAATGCTTTAAATGACATTTAAATGAAATATCAATGGTAAAACGTGCAGAAAATATTTTATTACTGAACACTAATAAAACTAATAAGAACTTCCATCAGCAGCTGTTTTCTCATTAAATGAAAATATTCTTTTTATCTTGAATGCATTTAATGGTTGACACTTTGCGTGTTAAAGATGTAAAGCAACCCGTTAGAATTCTTAAGTGGATTCATAGTCTTTGATATTTTTCTATACCACATAATTTTTAAAGAAAAGAAATAAGAAAATTTTAATATTTTTTTATACCTAAGAAATATCTCACAAAGGTGTTCAATGTAAAACGTGGAATTTTCAATAAAGTTCGTGCAAATTGGATATCAAAATTTTCTTATTAGGAATCTTATTAGAGGTTTCTTTGAAAGTATTTTCAATGGATTTAATTAGAATTTGAAAGTTTTTACAAATTAATTATGGAAAAAGTTTTATTATTGCTTTTATTCCTAAGCTAGCAAAAATCCTAGTAAATCTTTCTCCTTTTATTGGATATATAAATAAAACTTATTATGTATTTAATGTAGACCTAAAGAGAAGTTTTTATGCGGTATTCATACCTTTGTACAATATTTATTAATAATATATTTTGAGTTTTAATACTTTTTTAGAAATATATTTAATGAAAATATTATTGAAATATATCCTGAGCTCTTAGTGTATTGAAATAGAAAACTGTTTAACTTGGATCAACAATTGGAAGATTCTGTTAATTCTACTTGAAGTGTTAAAGAAGACTTCTGGTACTTCAGGTTCCTTTAAAATATTTACATCTGGTTTCACAGAATAAGCTTAAGTTACAACTGTTTTTTTTTTTGAAAAGTTAAACCTTCTTTAAGAGCAGAAAGGGTTTGCATTATTAGATAAGAAAAATATATTTAAGTTCTTCTTTTTATGTTAAAATTGTCTTTTTAAGCAGTCTTTAAATAGTTCCTTATATTTTACAAATTTTTATTATATTTAAATTGACTAAAAATAAAAATTCAAAAATTTGTGTTACTAAACACTTCGAAAATGGAATTTCAATTCACAATTGAATTGAAGGAGTTAGTGTGTTTTTAAGATAAGTAGAAAGTAATCCTTCATTTTGTATTCTTTTTTTTTCCAAGATTTTCCTAATGATTAGTATTCAAAATGTAAATTTCTTTGATTTTTAGTCAATGAAAGCTTTTTTAACAAAAAATGGCTAGTGGCTTCTGAAATAATGTGCAGGCTATAGCTGCTCCCGAAATGTCAGAAGAAAGAACCAGACGGATATGGCAGATAACAGGCATAGGAAAATGTATGCCAGATTATGTCATGTATAATTCCGGCATTCATTGCGCTAGTTCTGTATTTGTCCATCACAACAGTAAAGGAAGCATTAGAAATTTTAATTTAATTATTTCTAATTACTTGTACAAATTTTTCCAAAATTCCGAATATGAATTTCAATTGATAAACTATTGATAAAATATTAAAACAAATTATTTTTCCATCAGATTTTTTGAAAATATAATCAAAAACTACACTAAATTGTTTTTTATATAAAAATATTTCTATTACTTTCATAAATCCATATTTCAATGGATCAATAAATCAAAAATTTTTGATTAATCACTGAACATTTTACCCTGAACAAATCACTAATCTTATAAGTAAAACAAAAGAGAAAAATTTTCTAAGTGATTTTCAAAAGACAAAAGGATTGATTAACAGCAGATGACAAACAAAAAGCATCTTTGCCATTGTCAATATTAGTTAATTTTATTGTCAAGTAATTGAAAGACATAATGAAATTTAGTTGTAGAACAAATAAAAATCTCAAGCCTTCTAAAATCAATGCAGATAAAATCTATTTTCCTTAAGTTGAAAGGAAAGTCCTCATAAGACTTAATAGGGTGGTGTTATCTTTCATCTGATGACAATAAGTTTCAATTGCTGATACAACACTCTGATAGTTACGATTAGTCTGATGCTCTGTGGTTATTGCCTTAGGCATGGATAAATGAGATTTTATTCTTAATTTTTTTTTTTTTCATTGAGGTTAAAGATATCACCCTTTAGCTTCATTGGGTATAATTTATGATGGAACAGTTAAAATAATGTTTTAATTTGCTTTTAATTGAAGTTTAAAAGTATCAAAAATTCTATTCGTTTTACTGATTGATTTTTTCATTTTGAGAATTAAACTTCTTAACATTTGAGCAGTTTGCTTGAATTATAAATGTTAATGAAATTTAAGTCATAACTTCTTCTTTTAATAATTACTATAAAAATGAGAGATAAAATTATTTGAGTAAAACTATTGGTGAAATTGTAAGTATAAAGGCTTATATGCAACCAGTTACAAGAAAAAGTTTTGTAGTAAATGTGAGGAAAACAAAACACGTGCTTACGGGAAAACGTTTATTTAGTATGAAGTTGTAAGGACAGAATAAACTATTATATTTTTTAATAAAAATCCAGAATGAATTAGAAAATACAAATATCTTCCTGTAATTATCGATAGTCAAGTATATTTTAAATATCTTGCTCAATATATCTTTGGAAGATATATACTCCTTTCTTTTTCTTAACTGCATTTTACAATATATTTCAATGCTATTCCATGATCGTATCTGCAAGTTTATATTTTGTAAAACTAACCAAAAACGCTAAGAAAAATTCTACAAACTTCACAGTGGGAACTTGACTCAAGGTTAGACTCATATATTGCATTAAACTTGAATTAAAAAAAATTTGCCTTTCACAGTTCGAGTTTAGTTATTAACCACATTAATTGGTATTTATTTTTATAATTATTTTGAAATTAAATAAAGTTTTTGTAATATTACAAAAAATTTTCTATTATAAGATAAATAAAATTTTTTTAAACCAAAAAAATAAATTAAAAGAAGAATTGACCTTTTATTAGAAAACTACATGCAAATAAAGAATTTCGTGAATAAAACCTTAAGTTTCAATTTTAACTAGGAAAATGGGCGCTAGTGTTATAAGTGTTTTTTTAAATTATTTTTTCCTGATTTGAAAATTAAATAACTTACTTTTCTACATTATGATGTAAAATATTTTTATTTTAATTATCTTGGCCACAAAATCTTTTGAATAAGATTTATTCAGTGGAAAAGGCAATTGCAAATGTGTTAATTTTAAAAAGGTAAACTTACTTTTTTTGACTTTAATTGTTTGATACTCTGCAGAATTTTAGTTAATTTGCGCATATAAATTTTGTAGCTATAGCTAATTCTGTCCTATAAAATAATTAAAATAATGTTCATTACTTTCGATTATAGTGATCCCAAATTTTTCTAGGAAACACTTTTTTAAGGTTAGTTTTTTAAATATAGATTATTGTTATTTAAATTTCTTTAAATGTCCTCATGTGAGAAATTACTCTACAGAATTTAATTGGTCAACGAATTCCATTTAGTAGGGGAAGTTGTTCAGTTGTGGACACCCCTGCTT
This sequence comes from Acrocera orbiculus, assembly GCA_947359355.1. Classification (NCBI taxonomy): domain Eukaryota; kingdom Metazoa; phylum Arthropoda; class Insecta; order Diptera; family Acroceridae; genus Acrocera; species Acrocera orbiculus. The sequence continues at coordinate 10,577,250 of OX375758.1, forward strand.
ATCTTTTGATAAAAAGCAGATAAGGTTTTTCTGGCCAATGTCATTCGTGTAATATGGCACCACGTAAGTTTCGTGCTAAATAATTAAGTAAAAGGACGTCGATTTGTTGTATTGTGAATCATTTTAGTTTCGCGTCAATAAAATCTTCATAAAAGTTTTTTAAAGTATTTTTTAAAGTAATATAAAACCTATTGAATTTATTAAAAATGTGAGTACAATACATTTTTATTTAATAAATTTAGTGTACTTTATTATTTATTATTAATTTCAAACAATATGTAGAAAATAGGAAATTTATCACTATTTTTGAAGATGACTGCTAAATTCGGTTATGGGCACCCATTTTTTTGAGTGCAAAATTATTTAAAAAGTAATTTTCAATTGTAGTTTCACTGCTACATAGATTTTCAAAGAGAAACAGTTAAACGTATTTTTAGTTTTCTCTTTTATTTTTGTAAATGGTGGAATGTCAACTTTGATGGTGTTTTTATGCTGTTTTTGAATTTTTTTTAGCCATGTTGTCAAATAAACATTCGGAAATAGACTTTAATGTGCCACTTAATGCAATTAAATGTTGTATTGTAGTTGGGCTCCCCACAAAATCGACAACAATCGTCAACAATAGTTAAATCTGCTAAATTTACCCAAAGAAGCATTAACCGCAATTAACCGCTGCCAACTCCATCAATATCAATGGGTGCGATCGGCCAGTTCATTTAAGGTGCGCTTGTAATGCGTTCCAGTAATGTGATTCTGATGAAAAATGATGTAAATAAAAGGTAAAATAAATAAATTTTAATTTTTTCAATATCTAGGGTGGTTTTTCTCAAGATTTTCCATGGGTGCCCACAACCGAATACAAAAAAAAATTTGTCAAAAGTGACGACTTCACGAAACTAAATATTACTTCTTCCTACTTATTGCTATTGGAGTTTTCTTTTTGTTTTTAGTTAGCTAACATCCTTAGCTTTCCATTAATATCTATATATAGTAATAATATGCTCTTTACGTTACGTTAAACTAAAGACTGTGGACTAAGCGAGTAAGGAAAATATAGAAAATATGCTCCAGAGAATTGGATATTTAATCAAAGAAAGGAAAAGTAAAAAAGATATCTTAACAATAAAAGCATTTCTAGTGTAGAAATTTGAAAAAATTGATTCTTTCTTTCATATTTTCTAACCTTTAAGAGTATGTCTTTATGAGGGTTTTTAAAAATTTAAATTATTTTTGAGATATATAGTTGTTTAAGTGACGCGTTATCTAAACCACTTCAGCCGGAGCACAAGATGATAGAGATTCTCCGTCTCAAAGTTTCCACAAAATTTTGTTTTTTTTTTTTGTATGCTTTGTACTGAATTAGTAAAGCGGAAGATCTGGCGGCACACGAGAGTAAAAAAAAAAGAGTTTTGGGTAGATAGGGACAAAAAGATGCTCTAGACCTCTTTGATCTATAGACCTGGCATCGACGACTCCGTGTGAGTATGAAAGAATTATCGAAATATTCATAAATTTTTGACGTTAATTATTTCCTACTTCAAAAAAACTTTTATAATTCTCATTAAATTTCAAAAACATCCAACATTAAAGAGCTTGAAGATAATACCATCTATCTACAACTTTTAAATTGTTCTATCCATATCTATTTAAAGAAGTAAAGTATATTTTATCGCCTTTAAATTTTAGGTGACTTTAAAAATTTTCAATAAAAAGTCAACAACAATTTAATTTTTTTGGATAATTCACTGACATTTTCATTACAGTAATTCTTCATACAAACGTTAGCCATATAAAAGTCAAAAAGATTTATTAGAAAGTAAAAATAAAAATATAAAATATAAATTTGAAATTTTATACATCCTTCATTGAAAACTAAACAAACCAATAAAGCATTGAAATGAAAGTTTTGCTATTTTACATTCATTTCTAAGTAATTTATATCCAATTTATATTTTTGACACTTAATAATCCAAACATAATGATTAACATACAAATTAAAATATATTTTATGTGGATTTATTTATAAAAAGCTATTAGGCAAGCTTAGCATGATTTCATATTAAATTAAGTCTAATTAAATAATTCAAAGCGCGTAATTGGCTGATGGTTTGTGTATAAAAATTTCTTAATTTATCAAATATTACCAACGGGCTATATTCTCTTAAGCTTGGCTCGAATGCACTTTGATAAAATCATCCATTGTTAAAATTTTGCATAACAGGCAGTGACAAGGACATCATCGTCTTGCGTTTTAATTCTTTTAGTTTGGTTTGATTTGGTTTGGTTTTTTTTCCAATCAAAAATAACGAAGCTGTTTTTTTCTCTTATATTTCATTTGATATGGAGTATTAATTATGACTGCAAAAATATTTAATAAAAAAAAAGTTTGGAACCACTTTACGTAAAATTTTACTTCTAAACATTCTGACCAATTGTATGGCTAGTTTGGTCTAAACATTTCAGTTTGAGACTAGTGTTCAGTGTCATATTGTTTAGATTTGTTGTTTTTTGATAATTTTTGATAATTATTTGCTTTTATTTATTGGAATTTTACGTAAGTTTATTATTTGATTGGACTTTAGTTTATTGAGAAGATAACTAAAGATAATTACTAAAAAGTTAATGTAAACAGTTTAATACGTTTTCAATTTGAAAAATGGTTCTCCAAGTGTATTTTGTTGTTTACTTGTGATTCAGTGTGTTTATTTCAAAAAAAGGACAACAACTGGTGCTAGTTCATTTCTAGTAAATATTTTTTGCTTCTGATATGAATACTGAGCATGGTCAGTACTAATTTTTCTTTCAGAGCAAAATTTATTTACAGAATTTTAAACTCACTATGGCTCATATTAATTTTTCTTTTGTTAATTTTGACTTATATATTCTTTTTAAGTTTAGTGGAAGAAATAATAGGATATGAGTTGAGGGAGTATTTTGGTTTAAAAATTGGAAAAGATCAATTTTTTTGTTGTTGCATATTTCCATAGCTTAACCCTATGTTTCTAAGAGAATTTTTCGAAATTTCAATAATTTTTTGAGTTACAGGGAAAAAACGTAACTTATTTTTACAACTGCCGCCATTTTGTAAACAATATTTTTCTAATAAAAACTACTCATAGTGCTGTAATAAGATTCTTCTTCTTGATGACTTAAAGAAATATTTTTCGGATCACTGGAAGGGCTGAAATCCTGCATGCTAGGAGACATGAATTTGTGAGCCTCCATTTTGCTGGCCTGCATTTTTGTGAATTTTAATTCTTTTTTTAATTTTTGTAAAAAGTAAAAAAATGGATGCTAAAAATATTTACTGGTTTTTTTAATGACGTCCGGGAAAGCAGTCAAAACTCAGACATCTAAATCAAAATACCCCCTTATTAACAAAAACTAAAATATTCACTCTTTATAACGTATCCCAAGATAATAAAAAACACCTCCCTAGCATCCTCAAAATAAAATTGGACTGTTAAAATCTTACGACATGACCACTAGTCCTGACAGAGGTAAAGAAATTTCTTTTTTGTACTTTTTAGTATAGTTTCTAAATATCACTTGAAACTAGTCTCAGCTATTTAAACAGAAAAAAATAGTAAAATACTAGAGAAATACTCATAAACGCCGATGAAGTATTACTAATTTTGTAGGTAAACTTCTTCGGAAAAGAGGGTTCGATTGAATTCAATTTAATACCCTACTCATAAAAAATCAATCAATGGTAAATATTGGAATACATCTTATGAATTTAATAGAGCCTAGGTTTATATTATTTTCTAAAATATGGAACAGAGATATAAAAGCTACTGTCATGAATACAACTGGCTCAGCGACTTACAGCTATGGAGTTAACGTGGTAAACAAAAACAAAAATATTTCATCAATAAGAAGTGGAGTAAGGATTGAGCTGAATTAAACACAACCATCCTGGTTTAAACGCTTCTGCTCATTTGAATCCGTATATAAAAGTTGTTTCAAATTTGATAATTCATTAGTTCAAGGGAAACAGCTACTTCTACTTCAGGAGTTTTTGATATAAAGATTAATATTTGAAATAAAGCTGAAAAGAATAAAAATTTTACTCTCTGGTCAACATTTATGATTTTAGCAAACGAGAACAGACAGAAATGAATTTTTAAGTGAACAAAGAAAAGCCTTATAATTTGTTTTTATTCCAATTGAAAGGAAATGGGCTGAACCAGGGTAGTATAAGGACCCTGATTATTTTTGTTAAATTGTTGTTCTTTAACCTGAAATCTTAAACCTCAAACTTTTTTTTTCTCGCACCAGCAAATACTTTAAATTAATTAAATTAATTTTAATTAAATTTTGAAAATAAGATAAATTAATCCTTAATTTCTTAAGACTTGAAGTCTTTAAAGTTGTTAAAATTTCATGCGAAAAATTTATGTCAAATAAGTTATTCTCAAAATTTCATAAGCTAAATATGAAACTAAGCAGCAATAAATGTCCACTAACATAAATTGACATTTAATTAAAGACAATATTCAAGTTTCCTTATTATTAAGTTTTAAAGCACTTGACTAACAATATTCAGCAGTTTTGTTTTCATTTATCATATATACAAAGATTAATTTCTTTAAAGTTTCTCTGAATATAATATACCTTTATTATGAAAATCTTGAAATAAACATTTGATGGCCAAGTAGAGAATAAACTTCAGTACTACTATCAGCCATAAAGTTTGTTAGAGTAGCTTAAAGTTTTATCTAAAGATTTTAGAAAACTTTTTGAAAAGATAAAACGAAAAATTGTGTTATATTTCAGTAAAGGATCAAATCTTTGTCAAAGTTTTATCCTTACATGTTTGCAATGATTTCTGTCTAAGAATATAATATTGATTATTGTAATCTATTTCTAAATAAAGTTTCATCAATTTTAGTCAGGTGGAATTTTTTAGTAGTTTTTTAGCTCGAAATTTCTATATTTTTCTTACAAAATATAAAAAAAAGTGAGGAAATTTAATAAATCAATATTTTATTTGTATAAAAATATTAGTTTTTCTAAAGAAATCAAAAAGAAGCATACCAATAATAATTAAAGTCACAAAAGTTATCCTTTTTTTATAAAAAAGTAAAGCAAATCAAAATGAAAAATACTTTCCTTATACATCTCATTAAGAATTTTATGAAAAGAAACTTTTTACTTGGAAGCCACATAAAAAAAAATTTGAAAAAGTTTTTATTTTTGATTTTGATAACTCCAGTGTAAAATTTTTCCTTGCAAATCCTTCAAGTAAAATAATGAGCTCATTTGATAATGTAGTATTATCTTCTATTTGATTTCTGCTTGGTCTGCAATTTTACTTTAAATCTGAGAAATGAACAATATTCATCTTAAGATTAAAATGAGCATTTTGTTTGTTATCTGCTTAAAGAAAAAGAATAAAAAGTTTATACAACGTCGTTTCCAAGTTTAAAAAATTGGCAGAGTATTTTTTTAAAGAATTTTAAGAGGATAACAATATGAAAATAAAAATGTAATTTATTTAATAAGATTCGTTATTAAAACTTAATAAAAATGAATGCGAATTTCAACGTTTGGTGAAATATAAATTTTTTTATCCTTACGCTATGAGCACTCATAGAAATCTGAGGTGCGTCGGATGTGCATTAGTTCCACGAAAGACAAAAGATGTTGAAAATTAAGCTTTTGAATTTTGGCTAGGTTTTGTTGATAGTTTCTTTGTATTATTGTTGTTAGTATTGTTCATAATTATTGATATATACATATGTTATTAACTGTAATTATCGTTAATAATTATTATTATAGTTGTCGATAATTGTTAAAAAATTGTTATAAATTTAACAAAAATAAAAATTGATAGCAAATCACCGAAGAGAGAGAAAATTAAACAACAAAACACAAAATAACAAATCCTAACAAAAATTAATAGAAAAAATACAACCACAGAGATTGAAAATCATTTTCTGTTCCTGTTCTAGTACCTATTATTAAGCCTAATTAAAGGATTACACAATTCTTAGAAAAACCGGATATTTTCTAATGATACCTTTATTGTTCTTAATACCCATTCTCCACCGAAGCTTATGTATGGAGAATCTATAAAAAATTTCCGTCGTTGTATTGTAATAATGAGTATAAGCCTCAGTGGAGAATGGGTATAAGGCCTTGCAGCAGATAAAATGCCCTTAGATTAATTGTGCAATTTGAAAGTGTGAATCTGTTCCAATAATTGGGAGTGTATAGTAATAATAACTAATGAAAACTACCAAATATAAAAAATAAAAACAATTAATTACATTTTAAAGTTTTTATTTACAAAATTGGTCAACTAGGAATTGGTTGCAGTGGTCTGACACGCTTCTGATACTTAGCTGTATATTTTGTTAATTGAATAGAGTTCCTTAAAAATTTAGTTGGTTTTTAGTAAAACTGATCTTTTCTCTACCAGAACATAATTTGATATGGGAAACCATCATTCGACCGGTGCACTTTGCCTCTATATATTAATGTTCCGTTAATTCAATTCAGGGGTAAACTATAAAAACTAAGACTTTGTCAATTAACGAGGCATTAAAGCATCTTTTATGTTAACCAAGTGGTTTCCTGTCAGCTAAATCACAGTTTTATATTTGTCCTATGGCATTACATTTATTGAATGCTTAAGAAGACAATTAAGTCCAATTTATAAATGAAAAATTGCTTGGAATTGCCCTAATTTCACAGTGATAGTTATTCAAATTTTTTTGTCATAGTTTCCTGGTCAATATTGGTGTATTACTTGTTTTTTATTATTAAAAATGCAATTTCTTACAAAAAAGTACTGTCAGCAAAAAATTAATGTGACCTTAATAACACAACAAAACATAACTCTATCAAATTTCCAATAAATACACTCCTGGCAACCAAAAAATGACAGGATTTAAGTATTTACTAACATTTTCCTTGATTAAATATTTTTTTGAAATAGAAAATTCTTTCAATATTTCATATATTTATTTATATATTTTCAAATTCAGTAATTTTTTAATTCAACTGTTAGACAAGTATTTCTTTAATTTCTAAAAGTATAACATTGACAAGCTGCAAGGCCCACGTTGCTCATTTCTGGTATAGATCATCATTTCAAATATCTATAATCATAAAATTTATTGGTAATTACTAAATGGAAGTCGATACCTGGCCAGCATTTGACGATAGCTGACCGCAATACTCCTGACATTACGATAGCACTTTCAGCAGATTCCTATTGATTTACCTATAACGATATTCAGTACCGGAAACGGTGTCAGCCGGCTGTAAGCCGGCACTCTGTAGGCAGCTTTAGAGCTGATTTCGTATTTATCAATTCATTGATAATTTATTGAGAATCTATGGTAAGACTTAAGTTTTGTTACAACAGAGTAGATAGGAGAGAGAGCAGGAGAATTAATCAATTCCTCCACACCTTGACTAAAATATTGTTAGTACTATTCAAAGGTACTAAGGGATAATAAGTGTCCGCATAAATTTTAGGTAGGTTATAAACACCGGCTCCTTAATGATAAACCCAATCAGTAAGGACTGAGTTTCAAATATTTCAACTGGGGTAATTATTGCATTGACCAAATCATCCGAAAATTTGATTTCATAAACAAAATAATTAAGTTTCGGTATAATTTATTATAACCTTTGAACCGAAATATCTAATTTTCTAAGAAAATGTTCTAATATTAAAGAAAAAATTTATTGATATTAGAACGAAAAAGTTGTAAAAAAAATTTAATTGTCTAGATATGCCAAAATTAGTTTATTGATACAAATTTGCCTATTTGTATCTTATCCTCAGGCTTAAATCTTATTTAGTAAATTGCTATAATTAATTTTTGGTTTTTTGTTGGTTGTGTAAAAAATAGAAGATTTGAATGACAGTACCAAAATAAATATAACCAAGGTCAAATATTTAAGAGAAAAAATAAAGCTACATATAATATTAAGACCACTTACAAATCTTAACAAAGATGTGAAAAAGAAAGCATCTAATGAGCAAATAATAGTCGCTAGATTTCTTTGACGTTAATTGATTTGGATTTGAATATAACATGACCTTGAAGTTTTTAAGTTTGCAAAAATTTTCAATGTCAGCAATAAAATTTGTTAGTAGATATCAAAATATATTTGCTCGTTTTTTTTAGTGTTTATGTTTCTACGAATAAAAGTTATGTTTGGTATAACTCAGATGATTAAGACATTTTGATATTGTCAAAATGATTAATGAAAATGCCATTTTTCAAATATCAAAATATTTGATGGAAATTGAAATTTTTTAATGAAAATTATGTATTCATAATGAATAATTTAATTTTGTAAATTCATGTCAGCTTAAATTATATTTAAAAATCATGCAACTTAATTGCATTCTTACTTTATTTAAGATGTAAAATTGTAAAATTGATTAGTACTTTGTGTAGGATTATTGCTGCAAAATAGTTGTCTTATTCTAAATTATTTCAGTGATTTTATTTTTTTTTTAAAATTGGTAAAAATAGTGTAATAAAAAGGTTTCAAAAATGACTGTGAAAAATATCCTGAATAATTTTAAAATTATTTTCTCTTTGTAATATTCTCGCTTAGGTTCAGTACACTTTTTTCAATGATGTAAAAGTGTTAAAGCATTTAAAGTATTTACATCAATGCCAAAAGCGTGTTGACATATTTTTACATTGTAAAAGAATAATAAAGAAAATTATTTTTTGTTGTGCAAATACAAACGCTGTTATTTTCTTAAAATATGTAATATATGTAATATATGTAATATTTTAACAAATAATAAATATAAGGAAGGTGAAAATGTCCAGGGAAATCAAAAAATTTATAAAAATTCCCAGAGAGTGAACAATAACTTTTTCAGTCAGGAAAAGTAGAAATTTACAAATAAGCAATATGATCTTTTGCGATAAATAATCATAGAATTGAAACAAACGTTAAAGTTCTAATACCCTTTCTTAACAGGCGCTATGTACAATCTTGTAATCCTCCATACAAAAAAATCGGTTCTTAAAAGAAACATGGCTTCTAAATCTCAAAACATATGGTGTTAAATGTCAAATTAGATGTTACAGATTGTTAAATTTTTTAAAAGTGTTTTAACTAAGAAACTAGAGAAAAGTTAAGAGTTTTTAATTTATTCACGTAAATTGTTTTATAAACTTAATAATGGATATTAGTGAAGTAAACCGAGCTAGAGATACACAAAACAGAAGGATCCAATAAGAAAAAATTCACAATAGATCTCAATTTTCTGTGTCTACAGACTTTAAAAGGCTATAGTTACTACACTTTTCCAACCACCTATGTACACAGTTCTCCATACAAAAGTGGCTTTCTGTGTAGTTAGAATGTGTGTACATCCGCCTGTTAAGAAAGGGTATAAGATGTTCCTTCCATGCTAAGGAGATGAGCAACAAAAATGAAGTGCATAGACATATGAAAAAATATCACAAATTTGAAACTGTTTATATTGGAATCAGCAAAAATTATGATTGCTTAAAGAAACTTATATATTACTCTTACCTTAAAATCCTTGTAAAAGTATATACTAAAAATTGGGATGTTTATAACTCCATTTAATATGATAGAAACCTTATAAGAGAAAGGTTCAGATCAACTAAAATCCCATCAGATATCAAGCAAGTTGTACATATGGCCATTTGCTTAAACCCAAAACTAGTTTTTTTTAACTTTCGCGATCAATTTTCAATATTCGAAAGGCCTGAATAAGCAAAATATAATTGAGAAAATAGGAAACTACAAGTCTCAAAGAGGTCACTTCAAAAAATTAATTATGAATATAATGAACTCAGAAGCTCAAATATATTAAATTATTTGAGGAAAAAACAATTGATTCTTATCTTATTATTATTTAGTTCAGAGAAGTTTGTTCTGTTTTGTGGTGTTTGATTGTTTACTACGCAAAAAGTTTGTCTTGCTTTTCTTTTGATATGGGAAGAAAACTTAACCAAAATGTTTGCTTGAAATTTCGTGTTTCGGTTGTAAAATCATTGAAAATATTGTAGAAGTATTTTTGAGGATTATCGTAAGTATCGAAATCGTAATTATTTGAGTGGTACAAACTATTAGGTGAATGTTGTAAAGTCTTCGAAAGCTTGTCCCATGCGAGTCATACATCCACATTTGTTAACGACTATAACACCGCAAGAGGTAGAAAAATTGTCTTAATCGTGTAGATATTAAAGATATAGCTTGGACTCTCGACATCTCATATGGATCGATTCAAAATATTCTATTTATTGTTTTGAGTATGAAGCGTGTCAACGCTACACTCCTATTAAGAGACCTGAATTTTTTACATTACAAAGGACGTCAACCAAGTCAAAGTCAGTTCAAAATCAAAGTGATGGTCATTGTTTTCTTCGTTTATATGGTGTGATTCACCATGAATTCATTTCACGGGGTAAAACTGTCAATAAGAAATACTTGGCTGTTTGAAGACCTTTACGTGAAACGATTCGTCGTAAATGACTAGATTTGTGGGGAAAAATTCATGAATTATAGATATATACATATATATACAAGATTTCATCAGAAATCTTCAGACATGGTCCTTATGGGAGGGACTTCAAGCTAGTGATTTTATAAGTAAACGCAAATTCACGTTATAATTAACTTTTCTCATTATGTCATCAATAAGTTGCAAGATCAAAACTTCTTTATGGAGTACTCCTATAATAGTAGGTACTAATTTCATTTTTCTGTTTTTTAACGTTTTCAGATTTATATAAAAATGAGGACTACCAATGTTTTATATTTATTTCTCTTATTATTGAATTCACAAAAAGTATTTAATCAAAGACAAGGTGGTATTATAAGTAGAGACCAAGGAAATGTCCTGAGGAATTTAACTGGCACACATCAATATGCAGATAATATCGTAACTAGTAGTCTTGATGCATCATTGCCTTTAAGGATGTTCTATAGAGGATTTAGAGAGGTTTATAGTAGGTAAACAAACAGACTTTAAGAAAAATTTTTTATTTAAAATTTAAAAATAAAATCTACTTTATTAACTTTTTACTTTAAATTTGATTTCCACACACAAAAATATGTCGAGTAATGGTCGTAAAAGGTTAATATTTAATGTTTGCTTTCAAATAATTTGAATTAATTAAATATAAAAACAAAATGCTAACTTTGCTAAAGCGTTTTGTGTTTTAATGTCATTTTCACTTGGATATATAAATTTCATGACTTTTAGATGACTCCTTATAATATAAATGTTCATTATTGCGGCTTTTCAATGATACACCATGCAGAATATTATATAGCGTACACAGACACAACGCATCCAGAAAGTATATTTTATATGCCTAAAAAGTACATTCACTTCATCAATGATTTTAGCAACTTTCTTACTAGGAATTTCCTTTTCAAGTTTATGGAAACCGAATTAATGAAGTTATGCAATTTTTTAAATTATTTTTGAATAAAAATAACAAAGATTTTCAAGTTATAAAGAAACTTCTCTAATATTCAATTATTTATGATATTGAAAAATTGAAAAGAAATTAAATTATGTAAATTCATTATTTTTAAGAGATTTGGTATTACATATTTTAATTATACATTTTATTCTTCACCTCTTTAACCTTATCAGTAAAATTAATTGAATTCTGGCTGAAATAATGAAGTTTTTAATTAAATTGATTATTCTTAGAATATTGGGTGGGACTGGTTATCGTCAAACTGGTGAATTTTTACAAAAGAGAATAGCAAATTCTGTACCATTTCCATGTAAGACTGAAGGATATCGAAGCAGAATAAAACCAAATAGTGTACATCAATTGCGACCTGGTAATAAAAAAAACCTTTTCAAATCTTTGTAGCAAAAATTCAATAAAGCATTTTCTTTTTTTTTGTCAACAAAAATTCCATCATTTTCATTAGTAAAAATTGAAATTCAAAATAATTATAATAACAAAAAATACATAATCATACAATTAATATTTTTATAATCCAATTATATAGAAATTTTGTCTCTAATACTGTCCTAGGTGACATTGATATCATTGCTGCCTTAGGTGATTCACTAACTAGTGGTACAGCTGCAAATTCTATTACCTTATGGGAATTACTGATCGAAAATCGTGGAGTATCCTGGTGTATTGGTGGGCAAGGAACATGGAGAACACATTTAACATTACCAAATATCCTTAAGGAATTCAATCCAAAATTATTTGGGTATGTTATCAAGCTATTTACTCTCTATATATAAATTTTATGCTACTCAGATTATCAAATCTATGAAATTCCTCACACTATTTAAATAGTAAGATTTCAAAGGATAAAGTATCCATATGGATATTTTAATTAAATTTTGTTAGATATTTAGTTATATTAAGAGAGTTAAGATAAATCTTATCAGTTTGCATTAGATTAAAGTTGAGTATCAAGTTCCAATTTTAGTTAGTATCAGGATTTGATTTGCATAAACATTCTCTATCTGAGTGTTTAATTTTCGTATTTAATATTCACTTGTTTAATATAATTATGACTGAAATTGATAACATAACCAAATTTTATATAAATAAAAGGATTTTAGAAGTGAAAATATTTTTAATGGAAAATAAACCAATGGAATGTGCTCTGTGATTATTTGTTTGCTGTGTACTTTGTATGTTAAATGAACTCAAAAGTGTCATTTTTTGTATGTATAAATTATTTTACTTGGGAGCAGAAACATGCTTGATATTTAGAATTTTTAATGAACTAATCTTTTGTTCTTTTCAAAGAATACTTTGTCATTATAATTTGATAGTCTTTAGATCTGTTTTGATTATTTGTTTGCTTTTGTTTTGATTTGTTTGCGATGTATGCTTAATGAAGAAAATGAATACGTAGACAAAATAGAAAAATCAGCAACACTAATATACAAATTCTATAATGAGTGAGAATAAGGACCTAAAAATTGCCGCTCTATTGCAGAAAGTAACTATTAAAATGGTCAAAAGACCTTAAACATTATAAAGTACAACAATTCAGAGGAGCGGAACTGAATTTTAATTAAATTTTAGTTTTGAAAATATATCTGGGGATACTAATACTATATTAAAATTACTACTACTACCATGCAATAGTTGAAAATCATTCATGAGAAAAATATTCAAAAATTGCATAACACCAAAACATAGAATACAAATTTTAAAGATATAATGGATTAACCAAAAAAGGTTTAGTAGGAAATTATTTTGGTAGCTGGGATGGAGAAATAAATCAAAAATATATTTAAATATTATTTCCTTAGCAAATTTTAAAGTATAAAACAGTTTTCATGAATTTTGTAATTGCTTAGGATGAAAATTAGACCTAATAATTAAATCTAAAAATTATCCTGAATCAAAGCCTGAGGCTAAGAAACAACGTAGGCCTAGTGCTTCAGCTTAGAAGTCTAGAAATTATTAGTGTAAGATAATAAAGCTTAGATCATTATTTTAAAATTTTGAAATTGCAGGACGTAAAACGAACTAAATAAAACCTTATGTACAGAAGTCCCAAAATATGAATGAAATTTCTGTAAGATTTGAAGAAAAAATCTATATTTAGTCTTGGTTTTACTCAAGAATGACATCCTTGATGGGAAAATGTATATTATTGGCTTTTTTATACACACATGCATCCCTTTGTAATTTTGATAAAACGTACCGAAAAGAAAAAAAATTGATGAAGCCATCATGCATAGACGAAGTTTTTAATTCAAAAATGCCAACTAAGGATTCACATTTTTTTTAAAATTTATTGTTTTTTTTTCCAAAAAATATTGGTTATGACCGAAAAGTATTAATCGACACTTTAGTTGCATTTTCCCGGTTTGCATAATTTTAGTTGAAGAAAATTGATGAAAGAAATGAAAAAAATTACTCTTTTTCTGTTAAAATAATGAAGCTTTCATGTTTTCTTTTGATGTATTTGTTGTAAAAGTGGAAATAAAGTATTTTTTTATTAATTTGTTAAAGTCATAAGCTCTAAGAAGACGAGTTAAAAGAGACATTAAATATAAAACTACTTGATTAAAATTAAGATGTAGTGTTTGGGGGTCTTTAAAACAAAATAAATTTCTAACCTTGATAATAAAAGTTTTTGTTTGAATATTATTTAAATATTGATATTTCACTTTCCCTTATGAAACGTAACTATAAAAGCTAAATAACAATAATAAATATCATAAAATCGATTACAAGTAAACATTATCCCATCACATCCAATGCATATTTTTAATTAACCTGTTATTTGTCTTATAACACAGGTATTCACTCAGTGATGCATTCAATGTACATCGTTCCGCCCAGTTCAATGTTGCCGAGAATATAGCAACAACAAGTGATATGCCCTATAATGCTGAGAAACTTGTTAAACGAATGAAACTGGATCCAAGGTAAGTGGTTAATAAATTTCCGAATAGTCTACAAAGTGTCTGGATGAACACTTCGTTGATGTTTAGCATTTTTTTTTTTTTACAAAAAATACATTCAAAATGTTATCCTTTCACTTTCTTTTTATGGCTAATTATACAAAATTTATATATATATATATATATATTACGCTATTAAGTTATGTAGGTTTCTATTTTTCATCTTTTAGAGTCGATATGAATAACCATTGGAAGTTAGTGACTTTGATGATCGGAGGAAATGATTTTTGCTCAGATATTTGTTATCAAACAAATGCAACAGAATGGATTAATGAAAGTCAAGAACGAGATCTTATAAAAACTTTGAGTTATTTGCGTGATCATATGCCAAGGTGGGTAAAATTATTTTGTCATTCTACAAAGAAAAATTTGTTTAATATTTAGTTTTGTGTTTGTAGTAGATTGTTTTAAGTTTACTAGGAAGAAAACAATAAAAACCTTCTTTCTATATGTACGAGAGAAAAGTGAAATATTCTTAGCCTGGCAGTGAAGAAGCTTTTTTTCCATTTTAAAATTGCATTTATTTTTCCACACAACACCATTTACTGCAATAAACTTTTTCCAAGGTTTCTCTAGTAAATGAATGGAATCCTTAAAATAGTTTATTAGAAACTCTTATCCCAGGAAATTGTTTTAACTTTAGAAACAGATGGGAGTCAGAGGAGACTAGGTATAGAGAATAAGGTAGATGTTCAAACATTTACAAGTAGTATTATAAATCTCTTAATTTTCTCATAGCCTAAACAACTTTGTACTCACATCAATTTTCCTGGGGACAAGTAATATTTTTTTTGTGGTAAAACTAGGCCTTTTTTCGCCAATTTTCTCATCGAATTTATTCCGAAATATTAAATAATCATAGATAATCAACTGACGTAAGTCCTTTGGATTTTCAAAAGGCCTCAGCCATACTGAGATAGATAATTTCCTTTTGTTGTTTTTTCCTTTTTCAAAGTTATCAATTAGCAAAAATTCTTTGACATTCCAACCAAGAAAAACATTAGCTATGACTTTACTGCAGATGCAATTGCCTTCAAATTTTTTGGTATAAGGCTGCTGGCTTTCAGTCACTGCTACAATTGTAGCTAGTTTTCTGGTATAGAGATGCATAGACTTAAATTTTATTCATGATAATAAAACATCGCACTAGATATGATTCTATTTTAATGATCGAGAAATTCTTGTTAAATTGAGTTTCATATTTTTTTCAAGCTTCTTTATGTTTAATTCATGAATTAAGTTGTACTTTATTCGATTTTATTGTCTCAGTGATTTCATACATCTTCAATTGGTGATTGTCTAATACAATACTGTGCACCCTCTCCAAGTTTTCATCTATGGGAAGTTTTTGGCTGTCCTTCCTATGAACATTTTTTAAAGGAAGCACGAATAATTATTTTTTTAAAGTTTTGCATTTTATACCATATTTTTTCAAAAGCACAGAAAAGAAATAAGGGACGGCATTTCCTTAAGCGTCTCAAAACTGATTGAATTCAACCCATAAAAATTAAACCACTTTTCTTGACCTGTGTCCTGCCATCGTGTGTAATTTCTTAGGTATGCTTATTTAAGAAATGGTTAAGGAAAAAATCGATTTTAAGTCAAGAAAGTTTTTCAATCTATTTGCAGCAGGACTTTTAATAAAGTTTTAACAAAGCAAATAAAGATAACTTTCTCTTTTGAAGTTAGTTTTTCCTATTTTTTTAGCTGCAAACATTTAATTTTAGCTTACATGGTGGGAATTTCGAAGGTTTTGAGTTTAACAAAATTGCCTTAAATATTTACCTGGATTGTAGAGATTAATATAAAAGTTTTGGACTTTGGAATACTATAGAAATATGGCTTCCAATCAGTCCAATTTTTCAGTACTTTTTCGATGCCTTGTACTACTTACTGGCGTCAAAAATACTAAAATTAAGCTCACAATATATAAATTTAATAGCATTCAATGAGTAATTGTGAAAAAAAACTTAATCAAATATCACTACTTTTTGATGAGTGCTTTTTCTTTTCAAAATGGTTAGTCAAGGGGATTTTGAATTCTGTTTGCAGTAATCCGATGCATAGTCCGATGGAAGACGTTTTTACTAAATTTGTAGAAGAGAATTGTATGTTAATATACAATGGTAATGATTAAACTTTGTTATTTTTAAAGAAAATTTATTAAAATATGACCTTAGATCAATAATGTGTGTATTTGCTATGCTACTAAAAGTCAAACATGTCACCAATGGTGCAACAATAAGAAAAATTAGCTTAACAGGGAGATTTTTCTTTTTATTAAATCATAGATCACGAACTAAGCATGAATTATTCCATTTAGGGAAACAAAATGCATTGAGCGCTCTCTTGGCTTCAATTTTTGCATTAAATTGATCTTTAAAAATTGTCTTTTGATAACGAGGGATAAGTTTTGATAAGTTGGATATTTTGGTTACATATAAAAGTGAATATTTACACGAAAAATATGTGAAAGGATGATTAACATTGAAAGTAGTCCCTGGTTCAAAAGAAACTTTTGCCAAATGACCTATATTTTATTGTTTTACTATTCAGGGATGGTAAAGTAAATTAAGTTTTTTGCTTTATGTTTTATGGAGCTTCTTCGTCTTATTTTTGGTTAATTTTCTTGGATATCTTCAAATCTTTTCTGTGTTTTAAATTCAAGGGGCCCAAAAGTGTCAAACCGCGGTCGCATATAAAATTTTCAATAAGACAAGTAAAATCTATCTCCTTTTACTTGACTTATTTAAGAAAATACTTTAGTTCTATCTAGATCACATTCCTGTTTAAATATTATATAAAAAATATTTATAGAATTATTTAACAGTCAAGGAGGCAATTTTTTGGCTCTCGAATACAGTTTGCTTATTTTTTAAAATAACAATTGTAGCAGATTTTATCTCACATTTTGTATTATCGACGTGAGCTCAAAAAATTTTCATAAAAACAGATAAAAACCTAAAAACAATATTATTACCAACTAATAATTCTTTGAACTACTCATTTATTTATCAAAACTAAAAACTTTGAGCAGTCTTCCACAGAAATTTTTGGTTAAGGAATTTTTTCATCACCTCACGAATTAAGCGTTTTACTAAATTCGGCCTATACTGACCATACTTACATTACTTTAGCAACTAAAATTCCCTGAATTTAGCAAAATAACAAAGATAAAAGCCATTACTTCTTATTAAATTTCACTTAAGTGAATAAGTTGAAATGCTTAAAGACAACAAAAGAAATTTTTCTTAGGTAACAAGTTGCTAAATAATTTCTTCTAGAAAAAAAATTTGTAGCTTTCGCTAATTATTTCATTAAAAATGTAATTAAGATGTTTTTTTAATGTATTTTTCTTTGTAGTTTGTGTAGTACAAGTATAAGACTTAAATTCAAAGTAATTTGGCATTTTTTTTTTGCTGAATATTTAAAAATTTTAGATTGTGTTTTACCTTTTCTAGTTTTGCTAAATTAATCAAATAAATTTCAAAATTTAATAAAAATTACAAGCAAATATATTTTTATTATGTTGAATTAGTAAAAATGTTGTGATATTTCAACTAAGAATGATCTGACACTCAAGCATTAATTAATATCAGTTTCCATAGGAAATTAAAGTGTAAAAGGTTCACGTCTGTTGTCGAATGGCACACTCTGTAGGAATAACTCCGTGAACCATTTCTAACTTATCAAAATCTTTAGAAAAATTTTGAATCATAAAATCAAAATACCCCGAATAAATAATAAAATTTATAAAAACTTAAAGATAGACAATAAGAATTTTTGCATGTGAAATTTTTTAGGTAACGCTTTCCTACTTATAAATCTTCAGTAAAGAGATTTGTTCCAAAAAAATGAAAAAACAAAGGAATGTGAAAAATTTTTCTTGGATTTTACATTAATATTATTCATGAATAATCGTAAAACATATTAAAAATAGTGGTAATGAGTTGAAATTCAAAACAAAAGCAGAAACTGTGAAATATTCCAGCATAGACTATTAGGCTGCCTGCAGAGTGCCGGCTTACAGCCGAGCTGACGCCGATTCCGATACCGAAGACTATAAAGTCGTTATGGGTAAATCAATAGGAATATGCTCAAAGTGTTCAGAGTGCAAGCCTGCCAAAGATTAGACTATCGCAATGGGAATCGGTGTCAGCTCGGCTGTAAGCCGGCACTCTGTAGGTAGCCTTAGCCTTTTACACTTGAGCGATACCGATATGGCAGATACGGAAGTGTCAACACGAGTGGGCTTAGAGCGGACTTTTAGTTTGAAAAGACAAAGGATTGTCATGAGTTCAGCTACGAGGAGTGACACAAGAATATTGATGGTGGAAGGAATTATAAATGGTAGTGTGGAACCACTTGTCAACAAAACCAATATTGAATTGGATTATATAAAATATATAAGTATTGATCAGGCCGATCAATATGCATCAACGTATTGGTTTTTGCAAAAATCTTTAAAATGTTGGCATTAGCCTTTCTTATGGGGCATGGAAATTTGCCTCATCAAGTTTTAGCTTTTCTATAAACAAATAATGTCTAAAAAAAGAGACCAAACCATTCAACCATTTGTAATTTTTCATAACATTTATTGTGAAATTGAAAGGAACATATTGCTAGTATCGAAAGCAAGAGCCTACGTCATTTTCCGATTAAATTTGAATCAATGGGAAGCTTCATATAATACTTTAAGGGCTGAAAAGGGACTGCAAGGTTTTCTCTGATAACGATACCTTGGAGGTAGGTGGAAAGTAGCTCACTACTGTGATATGTGTCCTGATAAACCTAGGCTACATCTTGGGAACTGTTTAACGAAATATTAAAGAAAATCTAATTAAAAAGTGAAATATTTATTAAATATTTCTCGTATCTGGTTGAAATCATTTCGAGTTTCTGGTTTGTGCAAGCGAAAAAGGATTCGAGTACAAGGGATAATTAATTTTGTAACATAAACTCTCTAATTATTATCTTTGAGTATGACAATCGTATTTAACAAGAAAATTCAGAAATTTTAGACATAGTAAGTGATCTAAATAATAGTGAAAAAAGTTTTAGACATTAAAGTCATAGAATTTTTTAGACAGTTTTTTGGGGATTTTCGAGTGATAAAGCGTCAGAAAGTAGAATATGAAACTCTTCTGGCAAGATAAGATTTTTACCTAAGAAAACTCTAAATAATCAGACTTAGTTTTTGTCATTATTTATAAAAAAAAAATAATAATAATAACAATAATTTCAAAACTAAACCATCCTAAACACAATACCTTCTCTAAGATATTCAAACAATTATTACAAAACTTACAAAAAATTTCCTTAAATATTTCAATTAATTTCATTAATTTTTTTTGTTTTTCGTTTTTTATGCAGGACAATTATCAACTTAGTTCCATCACCATTAGTCAGTTTATTATTGTCATCAGTGAAAATAAAATCATCTTTTACATGTTCATTATCAAGACCAATTGAATGTTCATGTTTATTTGGTCCAAAATATTCAACAAGCCGCAAATTATTTCGGGCAAAAGAAAGAAATTTTGTTAGAATTATGGAAAAAGTTAGTAATCTTCCTGAATTGCATACTAAAAGTTTTACTGTTATATATCAACCATTCCTACGGGAAGCTTCAGTTTATATGGATACAAATAAACCTGATATGAGCCTTTTTTCAGTAGATTGTGTACATTTAAGTCAAAGGGGACATGCTGTTTCAGCTAATGGTCTCTGGAATAATATGCTAGAAAGAGTAGGTAAAAAAAGTCTTGGTCTTAAGACATTATTTAAAGAATTCAAATGTCCAACAAAAATGAATCCTTATATATTTACAAATTATAATAGTTAATAATAATTAATTGTAATAAATTATTTTTTTATTACGACAAAAAGAAGAAAAAAAAGAAGCAAAACGATGGCAATAATATTTTAATTTATTAACAAAATTTAGATCAATTTTAATTTACAGAATTTCATATTGAAACTTTAGTAGATCTAATGTGGGACACCATATGATCCAGAAGGAATTGCTAAGGATATTGTTGGTGGTGGTCCATATGACCCAGATGGGATTTCATATGAACTATGTAAACCATGTGAAGAAATATGAGGATAATGACCTTCATGAACACTATATGAATCACTTGCTCCATGTTCAGTCTGTTGAAATTGTGCCACTTGTATACTTGGTTTAATATGTCCCAATTGTATATCTTTAATTGTATATCGTGAATGATGTTTTGGTAAACCATAATGTAATGAGGGTACACCATATGAATGAGAAATTCCTCCATGTCCACTACCAATTCTATTACTATTTTCAAGATTCTCTTGTTCTAATAGTATTTCTTTAACTTTCTGTAATATTTGAGGATCAATAATTTTTCCTTCAGATGATTGATACAAATTTCCTAATTGTGTATAACCACTTGATAATCCACTATGTGTTTCTGAACTAATATATGAATTATGCCCTCCACTTCCACTAATATATGATGCATAATTATTATTAAATAAATTATTATGTCCTTCATTTGTTGATCCACTTGAATGATATGATGGAGCCAAATAGCTATAGCTAATAGGTGGTTCTGCTAAGCTAGCTGATATAGCAGCAAATAAAATCAGCTAAACATTTTGAAAGAAAAAACAAAAACATAAAAATAGAAATATCACAGAGAGTCATTAAATTTCAAATGGCTTTAGATTGTAATTTAAATTAATCTTACCAACTTAAATCCAATCATTATATCTTATAGTATCCTTTTGTTAAAATAATATAAAAACAAGAAGGAGAATTAATAGAGAAAGAAAGAACATTGATAAAAACAATTAAAAAAAAATTTTTTTTTTCACAAAAACAAAAACAAAATAAAGTAACAACAAAACTAGGTGATACTGTCTGGTACAATGCCAGGAAAATGATTCCATCATCATCGATAGCGGATTCTTTTTATATACACAACACACCATTTCCAGCTTCCTTGGATGGGAGGATAGTTATGGTCATTGTATGCATGATTTAATATTAGTAGATGGCAAATGTCCAATTTGCAACCTCAATTTAACAGTTAAATTTACAAGAGAAGACAGAAAAAAGAAATGTATCATATTATTAAAAACAAAAAAACTGAAAAAAAACAACAACAAAAACTAAACTGGATTCGAAAGTACACACCATTGGGTTAAGTAATAAGTAAGAGTCGAACATTACTGATAAAAGCGAAAGGACCGGATTGGTGGGTTATAATAACCAGAAGCTTAAATTTATACCTAAATATATAACGCATATCATTTTTCTTTATTTTTATTTATAATTTTCATCTCAACCGGATATATGAATTACAAGATAAAATTTATTTAAACAAAATGCAGCGGCCAAAAAAAAAACACATAATGAAATTTCTTTAGTGATGCTTTGAAGATTTTATTGTCCAAGCCTTGATCTAGTTTTAGTGGTAAAATAGTGGTACTTGTTTTATTTTTACGTAAAAAAAAATTTTGTTGTTAAAATATTATCCATAAAAAATATAAAAAAAAAAAAAGTTACAAATGGAAGAAGACAACGAAATTGAAATTAATGTAATTTTATGTCTTTTATACATATGCTATAAAAATTACTGAAAATTTTTGTTTAATCATGACGCAATATGATATTAAAACGAGAAAGCCAATTTTATTTTGCAAAAAACGGATGAAAAAAAAAAACTAAATCAATAAATTCAGAAATTATTTTTGCATTAAAGTTAAGCAAAAAAGGAAAAACAAAAGTAAAAAAGAGATAAAACAATTTCCTTTTTAAAAATTGAAATTTTTAAGTGTTTACAAAATTTCTATAGGCATTTTATTTCTTTTCTTTTAAGTCTTTTGTGGCTTAATGTCATCGTAAAATATTAATTTTCGTACATCTTTTTAATTACTTTTTATTTTTTGTCGATTTCTTTGATATTTTTGGTTTTTATTTTAGTAATATAAGACAAAAAAAAAGCATTACTAAGAAATAGATACCAAAAAGACATGAATAGCTTTTCATTTTGCTTAGCTTTAACCTTAAATACCACAGGCTTTAAGCTTACTTAGTGTTTTGTTTAGTTTTTTTTTTTAATTTTCAATACCAGACCAGTTGCAAAAAATTTCTACTATTAGTTCAAAGCTTAGAAGGCTGAGGCCGGTAAACAGTGCTTTAAAAAAATCTGGGCTTGAAATTTTAGATGTCTGCAAGCTTATATATGGGAATCATTTTTTTTTGTCTGAATAATGGACCCAACTGCACACAGAAAATTATTTTAGCCTATTGATGCGATAGTTGTAGATGTTGTAGTCAAGTCTTGAAACATTGTTTCTTCTATCCTCATTTCTTTAATTTCAATAATTAAACATTATTATTAATCAACTTTTGTTTGAATGACTGACGACATAACTGATTTACAAATTCTCCCAGTTTATTATTCAATATCTCAGTCACGGGTATCTGCGAACAACTAGAAAGTGACGTTTAATTACATATCCAAGATTCTCAGGCAACTAAGAATTTGAACACAGGGGCAACTTCTTTAAGGATTACATATTGAGCTAAATTCCCATTCACTTATAACGTGGTTTAGCTTTAAGATCAAAATAATCTACAAAATGCACTTCTAACTACCTGAAAAATAACAACACTCTTTATCTTTATCTTTACTGATCGTACGATCAAGAGGATCAATCCGTTTTATAGCTAGTAAAATTTTAGGTGCAATTGAAGAAAAAAGGCTAAAGGGGATTGTGCAATATAATTTTTAGCAAATAACTATCTCCATATATTTTATATGTGATGAGGTTGCTATTTGATGATTTGGAAATTATAGTGAATTGTCCTTTTGAAACGCCTAAGAAGGTTGGCAAAAGTAAAATTTATCCTTATCATCTCACAAAAGCTATTTATTCCACTGATACTACAAAATAAAAAGCACCGTAGCATATTTGTTATGTGTCTACAGCGCCTTAGGCTTTGGAGTGCTTTTTCCTCCTTGAGGTCAAGTTTTCAGCACCAAAAAAATAGTAATAGATGTATCCTTAATGTAATTTTTAATATTTGTAGACATCAATAGTACAGTAAAAATATTGAAGGACTTTTGATTCCGTATAATAAGGTTTTTAGTATTGGATTTGACGAAGTAGTAGAACAAGTATCTTCATTTATGGCTTGCATCAATCTTCCTGAGAAATGCATTTCATTTCAAGATCCTTTACTAAAGCTATATACTACAAGATCTTTTAGACAGAGTAAACATTGTAAGGGAAAAAAAAAACGGCTGAGAGGAACGCGTTTCCGTAGCCGAGAGGAGATAGTGAAAAAATTGAAGATGGCCCTATTAGAGATACCTAACATCGAGTTAAAAAAAGTTTCAGTACTTGATGAAGCGTTGACATATGTGCGTTGCAATCGACGGGAAATACTTTGAAGGGGACAATATCTATTCTGTAACAATAAATTTCTACTGTTTATTTTTTTAATGAATTCCGGGAACTATTTGATCAAGGCAGTATGTTTGACTCTAAGTTAAAAACTTTAGTCAACACCATGCTTTTATTTTGAAATTTATCTATTTTCAAGTGAGTGATTTACGGAAAAGGTAAATAAGTGCAGTTTTTTATTTTGCATCTAAAGAACGCGCACATGATATAAAGTAAATTAAAATAACCAATTATTGATTATTACTTATAATTAAAATCCTTAAATCTTTTAAAATAATTAAAACCTTAAGAAAATATTAATTTTAATAACATTATCCAATTCCAAAAGTTTTATTTGATAATATAGTCAGGAAGCTACAATTAAAGTATTGCAAAAGGAAAAAAATTTTTCACAGCATTAAATAAGTACACAAAAACACATGTGAAGCACTTTATCTTCTCATAAAATACAAAAAAACATATATTTAATGAATATTAAATATTGGATTATTGCTATTTGTGATACTGAATTTTTTATCATGCTAAATATTTGTAAATAAAAAATATTTTGTTTTTGTTTTTAAATAACTAAGAAATGTGTTTAATTTTATTTCCACAAATTAGCTAAATATAAATATTGATTAGAATTAGAAAAAAATCTTAAAAATTATAAAAAAAAGACGTTTACTAATTAAGTGTTTCGATTCCAGAAAACTAAACTTTTTAAAATTTTGACCATGGTGATATTCCTTTAGAGTCTATTTGAAATTTTTGCACAGATCTAACAAGTAGGTCAGTAGTTCTGTAATAGACAGCAGCCTAACAACCTTAACTTTCATAACATTAATGCCAAGAAACAATAAACAAAATAGCAACAACAAACCATAAGAAAAATAAAACAATTGAAGGCAAATGAAGCAATAAATTTTATGCACGTTAAAAATTTAACAAACGTTGGTAATGTTGAACGAAAAAAAAATTATTCACGTAATTTCCGCTATATGACAAATGTGATAAACTTTTTTTTCCAAATTGTGTCACCATCAGGCATAGCCATGAATTATAAATAATATAACAAAATAATTAATTATAAATTATTATTTATACTCCTGTGCTTAATTATCATTTTTGATAAATAATTTATGCTTAAGTGAAACGTTTATTCTCTACCAAAAAGTTATTGAACTTTAGAACTAAAGATTTTTGTTTTTCAGTCTATTAAAGTTATAAGCATAAAAGAGAATAGACAATTTCTCTAATGCTCTCTAATAAAGCATATTCACCTTGTTAATTTGTTTTTGTCAACATATGATAATATTGACTAGAAATTAACATTACCTAACCATGGTAGTAATGTAAACAAAACAGTTTCTAAAATCTTTTTGGGTAGTTTATAACAAGTTTACTAGAGAATACAGTCTATATAATATACAAACGATCAAACTATTACACATGGATGAGTAAATTCGTCTGCCCTCTTTTCTGTTTGGGAAGCTTTCGTATATATGCAAACAAATGACCATTATATCTCAATTGGTCAATGTTAGGTCATGTTATTGAGTTATTGGAATGGTTTATGTGGCCATTTTGTGGATATTACCAGGTCATGCAAGTGGTCACCATATTTAGTTAAGTATTGAAAATATTTAAAGAAGGATTTTTATTTAAATTCATAATAAATTGATAAATAGTCAACGGATATTTAAGTTCAAGTAGGTTCCATTAATTTAAATTTTTACAAGATGTAAAAAAAAACGAAATCAATAAATATAATTTTCCTATAAAAATTTGTTGAAAAATTTACTCACGAATTCAATTTTATCAGCTTTAGATTTTTGAAGGCTTTGCCTTTTAAGTTAAATCATGAGATAAAAAGACGGAACCTTAAGCTTTGCTTGAAGATAACAAAACAAAAAATCTGCTTTGATGCATACATAAATAAATTTTGAATGTTTTTACAATACGAAATTTTGTTGATTTAAATCTTACCAGCTTTGCTTTAGGATGAATATAAAAGGGTAGAATAATAATATGATTGTCAGAAAAAAAAAGAAGAAAATTCAGTGTATAGGACCTTAAGTAATGTATATTTAAATGTTTTGAATATGTGCCTCAAAGAAAAATATTTAATTTTTGAAAGAAATAAAAATAAACTGTTTTGATTTTAAAATTTACAAATAAATTGAGTGAGCATTTAAGTTAATTTGAATTCTTTCATGGGGTTACATTTATGACAATTCTAAAAAAATTTACATATTTTGAGATTTTATTTATTTATTCATTTCATAATGTTAAAAAAGAGTGAAAATTAAATTTTTAGATTTTATTATTACAGATGAATAAAATAATTTGCTTGAAAAAATGACGAAAAATTATGTCTCCCTTTTGGAGAGATTTTGTGGCTGTTCGAATAAAGTCTTGTCTTTTACATTTAGATCACAAGAGAAAATTGTTATAGCTTAAAGTTATTAAGGTTATCCTGAAGTACATACTATCATTCAAAAAGGTTTATTTTTTGCAAGTTGCTATGAATTTAAATTTTTTGTTTTGTTTTCTAGTAAAAAATTTAGGTTTAAACGTTTATAAAAATTTTAATAGTCAATCAATCATAAAAATCGTGTTTAATATACTGTAAAATATATTAAGTCTGTTGAAATTCAAATAGGATGACAATGACAGAATGTATTTGCGTGGCCATAGACCTTCTCCAAAGAAAGATATGCTTCTTCAGATAGTTGTAGTGCCACAATTTTAGAAAAAAATTAATTTTGTTTTCTGCATATTATTTAATGAGTAATAAACTCTTAAAACTTAGTTTTATTACATTATGAAAAAAGAGTCTAAAAAAAGGTTGATTTTTTTAGAAATTATATAGAGTCCTGGGTGAACCATATGAAAAAATAATAATATTAAAATTTGGTTTCATAATCTTGCCTTAACACTAGAACAACCGACACTTAAGGCGAAACCATTTCTTCTAAATCAAATCAAAATGACTTGTCTTAAAAAATTCGTAATAATAAAAAAATTTTTTATTAATTGGGTCTATGATCCCTAAATAATAATAAAGTATGTTTGGATAACAGAAAATTAAAATAAATTTTCCTTTTAAAGTTAACCTATTTTCATTGGATAAAGTAATTAATTTGGTATTAAATTTATAATTTGTCACATTCCCTATAAGCATAGATTTTCTTTTGAGTACATTATCCGCATATTATTTTTGTAATTCCCATTTTGACACCAATTGCGTGAATAATGTAAAGTCTTTGAAGTTGTAGATACATTTACTGCCATAATCATGTTCATCATCTTCAATATTAGATCATTTCATTCCTATATCGTTCAGGTCTCCAAAAAATTCCAGATATTTTCAATCGTTTTGCCACTTTCACGGCTTATAAATATAAAGTCAGAAATAGTGTTTACATAAAGGTTGTATTTGTACTCATTTTTCTAATTTTATACTAATTGAAATAATATGTCCTTCATTACAGCTTATTAAACTTTTTTATTATTTTTATTAAATTATAATAAAATGTATAATTTTTGAACATTTCAACTGATGATCTCCAGAAATATGGTGCTAATCTAGTATGAAAATATTCAAGAGATTTGAATACCGTTGATTTTTGTGAGGAACTCACTATATTCAAAAATTTAGTGACAGGAATTAAAGAAAAATTAAGTGCTTGTAGCAAGATAAACCAGAAAAAAATGCTGGAGCCTATAAATTTAAAATGTGTATACTGTTTTTCTTGTCTAATAGGTAATTTTTATAATGTATTAAAGAGTTAAAATTTATTATGGGGTTCTTATATTCCGATCATAAAAACCCTACCCAGTATTTTCGGCTTTGAACTTTTGAAGACATGTATTTCCACATTTGAGGGGCGCCACTACAAGTATCTGCCCCGGTCAAAAAAATCGTAGATCCGGGACTGAGTCTACGCCCAACTCGGATTCAAATAAAGTAACAAAGCAATAGTCATACTATATTGGAGTGTCCATTGCAAAGAATTAATAGATTTTTTATATTAAAAACCACAAGAAAATTAGTTCAATTTGATGTATGTTATCTTTTCACCCTTAAATACATAGAAAAATTCATTAAATTTTTAGTAAAAATCCCTTGTACTAAAATTTTTGGGAATTTAAAAAGGGAGTGTTATCAATTTTTTGTATAACAAAGCTGCTTTTGAAGTGGATGCCACATTTGATCACAAAACAAGATAAAACTGAAGCAGGAACATTCCACTTGTATAGGGCAGTGTTTGGTGAAATTTTAGCATACTTCAGAGAATTATACTGCATTAGTAGGTGATCATGTAAGGAAGAAAGATCTTAAAATGCATCTAAAAATTGGCAGTCTGTTGTGTAGAAGATAACCTTAAACATTTTGTCCAAAAATCATCCGAAATACCAATAAAACAAAGAATGCTCTGAGTATTTTACCTATTCACTGCTTGAGAAAATATGATTGACATGAAAGATTCGTACATTGTGCAGATAAACCATGTCAAATTTTATTGCTTCACACAGACAATTTCATAACTGATAAAAAAGATAGCTATGAGATGTCGGAATTTCTAGCCAATACTGGTCACCTGCAAACCTTTAAAGTATATTTCAATGAAAGATACTTGGATCAAATGAAGAAGCCATCAAAGCTTTTATATATGGCATGGATATAAAAATTAGAAAAACATTAAAATGTATCGATGTCCTTAATTTTGAAGAAGATTTAAATTTTGGAAAAAAATTTCATTTCTTTCTGTTAATCTTGAAATTTATATTCTATTTCCTTATATATTTTCATTTTAAACAGAAAAATTTGGCAACGACATGAAAAGATAGAATTCTAGAACTCCATAGTATGGATTATAAGATAAAATCAGTAATTCAAATGTAGTTTTTCTATCCACAAGTAATCTAATCTTACATGATGAAGTATTATATCCTGTTTTTTGGTTCAGATTGTATTCTTGCATTTCTGCTATGAAATTTCAGAGCCAAAGACTTATGTTTGGGTAACAAGATTTACTGTAATCAATGAATGATATTTTGTACTACCTGTCTGACTTGTAGAAGTTTAAGCAAAACTAGCTATAACTAACAATAGACCAACAAACAAGAACAACTAATAATAAAGACAGGTGTATATTTGACAAAAAATAATAAAACTCAACAATAAAATTGACTAATGATTTTTCAAAAGTTTAATTTAATTCAATTTTAGATATCAGACGTCTGAAGAGGGTCTGGTGCGAAGAAGTGCTGCTTAGGGCTAGGGTATATGAAAAAAAATTTCTTCAAAAGAGTTTGCTTACTTATTCTTGGTTCGTATATTGTAATACTTCAAAGGAACCAAAAAAATAATATGGCGTCATTATTAAGTAAATTACCATAAGGTTTGTAACTATAGAAACCGGATTTTACAGAAATAATTTAAAAAAAATTCAAGATGTGATTTTTAAAACATCCTGAGAGTATGCAAGGTTCAACGACAATTTCATTTTATTGTACTAGATTAATCTTCAAAGTTATGCACTTTACAAGCTTTTTAGAGATAGAGCTTTCATTGTGAAATTAATTTAATCATAAATTATTACTGTCTACTTTTTTAACTACAAACGACGAAAATATTAGTGGGGATAATATTAATTAGGAATAGAAAAGTATGACAATGAAAAACAATAAAAATATGTCTATGAAACTTATATAATTTTAAGGTTTGCTATTTATTTTTATTTTAATAAACTGTGGCCAGCTACCTGAATACTTGAAAAGTTTAAACGAGAAAAATTATTTCAGTTCATATATTTCAATCTTATTTTATGCCTAGAATTCGCCAGCGCCTGTTATTTTCCATGAATTTGAAGACGTTCTTGTTTTTATGACAGAAAACAATTGACCCCAAGTCTAACTGTCAAAGGTTAAAATAATTGTATTTTAAGTAATTAAGTTCACGACATGTAAAAGCATAAAACTTCTTTGAGTTTTTTTTTTTTAAATTAATTAACTGAAATTGTTTACTTTTTTAATAAATTACGGGAGCTTTTTGATAAAAGTAGTATTAAAAAAATACAAAAATCTTTTTCTCTTTTAATTTACGCTATTCTAGTGGCAGTGCCTTTATACATCTGAATTAGTTCAAAATCCACCCCACTAATTAATCAAGCTTTAAAAAATATTTGATTATCAAATAAAATTATTAGTTTCATACATTTTTGTCTCAGGACTAGTTTTGCCAATTGGGATTCTTCAATTAATAGTTGTAAATAATTCTTCAACCAATTCTTCCAGTTATTCAAACCATCAAAACTCTCAAAATGATCATTTGCAAAAATATTATCAAAAATGAACAAACGGGAAAAATTAACATAAATAAAATATTGAAACACCTCAAAACATGATTAAGATCAAAATTGACATAAATCGTCATTTATTCTGAAAAAAATAACCATCCTGCATTTTTAATTTCTATGAATAAATTTTAATAAAAAATGTTCGATTTTATTTTTAATGTTGATCGAATTATTTTCATTGCCTATTTAGCAATTTGTTACTTTTTTCAATGAAAAAATGTGCAATTGTGAGCAAATACCAGGTCTGAACTTTATCTATTTTCTCAAGGAACATACATTAAAGATTTTCACTAAATTTTATCTTACTTCACCTTACTTCACTGGTTTTTTTAACTATTATTAAAAATTAACTAAAAAATATCCTTCATGCTTTAATTAAGATTAAAAGATTTTTTTTTGGTAGTCTTAAATTTTATTTTTATCTCATATCTGATCAATAGTTTCATCATTTAATTAAATTGTTTTTGATTTAACAAAACGATGACAAGGTATTAACAGATTGTTGTCAGCATTTTCCACATTTTTATAAAGCAGAACAAATGATTTGAAGGCTGGATGAATATTTTTAAAGTAGTTCCCTTAGCTGAAATTATATATAGCAATAGGATGTCGAATTGGATTACAAGTAAGCTTAATTCAACAGGAAGTCAATTACCATGGTGTTTTTCTAATTTTGTACACTACAAGTAAAGTAAAATTATTTGATGGCCAAATTAAAATTTTCTCTGACTTTGCTTAAAAAATTTTAACAAGGTCTATTGAAAAATTTATTTACATTCCCAAAAGTTAAATTTTAAGTATATTCAAATTTATAGTAACAAATTATTGCCCAAATTATTAATTCACATTAAAGTTTTTAAATAGTTTTTAATTGAAATTCATTCGGCTAGAATCCATTTTATGCTAGAAATTATTCAGTTAAAGTTATATTACACATTAATTTATTCCTGTTTTAATTTTTAATTTTTTTTTTACAACCAGATAAATGAAAAAGTTGGCCTTTTAGACAAGTGGAAATATATTTTCATGAAGTTCAACTTGTATGCCAAATTTTATGCTGGCTATTTTCATGGAATCTATTTTCTTTTTCATTTTCGTTGAAGGACTTGATCATCATTACAAATAAGTGTATCTATAGAGTGAGAAATTAAATTTTGTAGCCCTTTATGAGGTTTTGAGAGTTATAAAAAATTTGAAAAAATAAAGGTACAACAAAAAAATTCTTTTCTGTTAATGTTTTCAGTTTTTGTATATTTTTATTTTATTTCGAGAAGATACTCTACAGTTTTTTTCAACGAGCTTATGTTCGGTATATAATTAATTTTTTTTTTTCAAATAGATTTAAAGTTTTCAGTCAAAGTGAATATTGTTGAAGTACATAAAAATTTAAGTCATCAAAAATTTTATGATATTTTTGAATGTGAAGTTTAAGAATAATAATTTAAGAGAAATCAAAGTTAAGTCTTTTTTAAGAGGAAGAAAAAAAATTTGATTAAACGTCAAACAAAGATTCTCAAGGCAAACAAACAAGGAAATGTTTTTTTCTTTCAAATTTGGTTTTGTTCTTCAATATTATATCTCCTTTAAAAGCAAATAATATCAGTCCTAGTGAAATTGGTGAAATTTCTTATAAATGACAGAAATCATTTATGGTTACTACACTCTTTTTGTAAATTTGTAGTGTATGGTTGTGTCAAAAAATATATAACTTTACTACAAACATCCTTATATTGAATTTTATAGTGCAAGGAGCATATAATGACAAGAATTTTCCGCCTTTCAAATAAAGGCAAAAAATTATTGCAGTAAACACCAGCGAACAAATTTATAAATAATATTAGGCTTGATAAAAGCAATGAGTGGTATCAGAGCTAATGAACAGCTTTTATGTCTTTACCTGTCATTACTTTCACATAATATTGCGCAAATAATGAAGAGACCTTAGCCTTGTTTTATTTCTAAAGTCTATTTTTCGAACTATGTAAGTCTTATATTACGAAAAATGGAAAATAGCTCTCTCTACTGTCTAGACTGAATTTGTTGTTTTTGCTTAATAATAGTCTTTAATTTTGCTATCATAAATTTTTAAATAGAAACAATATAGTACAAAGGTAAAACTAAAGAAGAGGTATTAGGAGGATGCTCACCATAGCAATCCATTTTATAAGGATAACCGTGGCGAATAAAATTGGACGTGGTGATTATATAATTCTGTTCGGTTTTTTATGCTTCAATGAATGAGCAACTTAAAAAAAGTATCTTGATTGTAAGATTTTTATTCTCTTCTTGAAGAAGATCTATATTTGTCTCCAAAATATGCTTTTGTTTACCCATCACTGTCGTAAGCTTTACCCAAATTATTTTTCTACGTAGCATTTTTTGAACTTTTTGAACAGAGCTTTGTAGATAATAGTAATAAGTAGATAATTGTAAGTGGTCGAAAGGAAATCCAAGATCTTAAGTATTTTAGTTTTGCCGAAAAAAGTATTTTTGTTTTTACTTCTAACAAATTCCATTTTCCTAATTTTTTCCATTAAAGTAGCCAAATATGTGTAGCTCTCAAGATTTGTCTTCTTTTATAGGAATTTGTTTACACTTTTTATTTAAAAATTGTGCAAAAGGTGTTGCTCACTGTTGTCTATGACAACCGTTTTGTCGTACATTTTAAATTAAAAAAAGGCAAATAAAGAATATTATCTAAATATTTTAAGGAAACCATTCTACTAGAGCCGATTTGAGAGGCTAGAATTGTATATATTTTAAAGTTCGCACCTTCTCACGGAGCGAAAATACAAAGCCAAATATTTTAATAAATAAGATAAACCGTCAGCAATATTTTTCGTATGATCCTTTCCTCTTCTCCAAACTCAGTTTGCTCCTCCATTCAGCCTGTTTCAGATCTAGCAGCATGAATTGGAGGCCTATACAGCCTATGAAAAATGTATGAAGAAATGCTTTTGAGGTTATTGTAATTCTATTGGAAACAATGGGGACTACTATGAAGGAGACAAAATAAATTTGGATGATTTTTTTTGTCTAAATCCTGTTATAAACAAAGTTTTGCTTGCTTAAAGAACTAAAATATTTTTTTGGTTTAAAACTAACTTAAGAACTAATCCTTCTGAAATTTAGGAAAACAAAAACTAATATTTTTATAAACTCTTCCTTTGATGGCTTTGATTGCTAAAGTTTTGCAAGACTTTGAATAGTTTTTAAAGTAACGTAAAGATTGATTTTCCTAAACTTTAAAGAAAAAACATGTTAAAACTATTCGAATCATTTTTTCTCCTTTCGTTAAGTTTCTTAGTGGAGTTCTAATCAGCAAGAATTTATTTTTATAAGATTATTCTTAATTAAAACAAATAAATGTGTACTTTCAACGGACTCACAATTGTTGGGCCTTTTTTAGGGTTTTTCAACCATCTTTTTTCCTTAAAAACACATATTGGAACTTTCAAAAATATTTTCTTTTAATATTCGTCTCCTAAAATGAAATTAAAAATAAATAAAAACTTGAGAAATTGATTTGGTAATTGTAACAAGAAAACTAATATTTTTTTAAAATATTTCCTCTTTTAGGTTTTTTAGTTTTTTCGGATCCTATTGAAAATATTTTTTCTAGATACTTGATTCATATATGTACATTTTTCCTTTTTTTGAAATAGTCTGAAGAGAGTAAAATGTATTCCATTTTTGCAAATATTTCCTCGACTATTTTTTCTATTTTGATTTTTGAAGTAAATTTCTTCATTTCAAGCACTTTAAGTAGTGTAGAAAATAAAATCAATAGATTTCCATCAGTCTTCAGTCAATCCCATTATACTCTACACCACAAAAAAAAAAAAACGATACATGCTTACTTGAATAAAGAAAAGTTTTAAGTGCTTTATTTTTTCAATATTTTTTTTTATATTATCGAAAAACTGTTAACGTAACCAATTGTTAAACAGTCCAAACATTTTGTGAAATGTTTTATCCTTTTTTTCCGGAAAAAGAAAACAATTGAAGTTAGGTAATTTAAATTAGAGCCTTTTTCAATAAACACAATTTGAGTAAGAACAAAAGTTTTTAGTTTAATAGAATAGTCAACAAATTAAATAACAGTAACATCTTTTATTTAACAAAATCTTGAGGTTTCCTTGCTGAAAGCTTCATTAATTGAAATATCCAGGATAAGGGGAAAAGAAGATATCATCTCCATTAGAAAAATTCACATTAATTTTAGACAAACCCAACACTGAAGTTTTATCAATACTTCTTTTATTTTTAAGTAATGGGAAATTCTTTTCGTCAATAACATAGATAACTGATGTAAGTAGGGAGAAGGAGGATTTAATTCAACTTACTTAAACCATCTTTTGTTTTTTCCTTTGAGAGCTATTCAAAACAAAAGAAAAATAAAATTTCTTCTTGTCTATATACCAATAAGTCTCTCCTTATAGAGTCATTTAAAGAAAATGTATTTATCAAAGGAATAAATAGCATTATTTTCTTTCAAAAATGTTTCACAAAGGAATTTGACCTAGCTTAAAATTAGAAAATAAAACTCTTTAAAATTTAAATGCAACTCTTTTTGCTTCTATTATTGGTACAGCCAGGAAATTCTTTATGATGAATAACTGTAATTTTTCTATTGGCTTTACTATTGGCTATATAATAATTGAGTGTTCTTTGATTTTATTTTTGGGCTTCTTGATTATAATTTCTTGTAATTTTTTTAATGATTGAAGATTCATATCAAACGCAAAATGAGCAGAATGTTGATCGACCAACCATTTTTATATGATTGAAAGTGTTGGGATTCAGAGCAATGCAAGGAAATTGGGTACCACATGAATTGAAACCCAAAAGACGTGAGAAGACTATTTCATATGTCAAAGGTGCTGCTTTAATGTTGAAAAAATAAATAATTTCTGCATCGTTATGTCAATGCCAATAAAGAGTAAATTTATTATAACAATCTCAGTCGTAAAAAGTAATATGTAAAGCTTGGCCAACCATCAAAATCAACGACAAAACCGAATATTAATAGCTCAAAGGAATCAATCTGCATTTAATAGGATCAGAACAGTGTGGTATAATATAAGGTCCTAAAACCAGATGAAACCAATAACGAAAAATGCCACCAACAAAAAGTGATAAAATTAAATGCAGTAATTAAAGAAAAACCACCAGAATGGGTGACCATACATGAGAAATTGACTTTTCAACATTACAATACTCGGCCACTTGTAACAAGTGCAAGTTAAGAACTACTTGGAAAATATCAGGAAAATATCAGATATTCTGACTCACTCGCCTTATTTCCTAGACCTGTCTTCTCCTGACTACACTTACATATTTCGGTTGATGTAGAATTCTCTTTTCAGAGTATTCAAAATTAGCTTGATTCATTTATTGCATTAAAAGATGAAAATTTTTTTTGGGATGGTATTCATAAATCGCCGGAATGATAGGAGAAAGTTGTCGCTTTTGATGGACATGTATTTTTATTTTAATTGATAAATAAATGGTTATTTTTAACAAAAGGATGACATTTTGAAGGTACAAGTCCAATAAAATGTCAAAGTTGAGTAATATTTTAATATTATAATCATAAAACTTTTAATGCCTTGCCCACTTTAGTTTTAATAATTTGGATAAGTCACCTTAAGTTAGTTTTATTTTCCTTTTGCTTTGTTGTGTGGAATGTTTCATGTTATCCTCACAATATTTAAATAATTAAAAAATTGTAAAATAAAAAATCCTAAATAATTTAAAATATAAAATTTTAAATTTTTATTTGAAAAAATGTAGTAAAAATCGCTGATATTTATTGTTCAATTCTAGTTTCCCCATAAAATTTGATTTTTTGAAATGCACATTTCATTGATGAAAATATACTAAAATGCCAATCAATCTCTAATTAATATCTTATTACTTTAGCTCAGTTTATCTTTATAATATTCAAAGATATTTTTCATAAAAATTTAACGTCTTTAAAAGTAAAACAAAAAAGAAATTAAGAATTAGACACTAGATTTGTAGGTTTTAAAAGACAAAGTTTTCTGGTAGTTTTAAAAATTTCAAAATAAAATATCTAATAAAGAAAAGTAAAATTTATTTACAATTCTGGATGACCAGCATTAAATATTTGTTGGCATTTTTATGTAAAATTAGTAAAACTCCCACAAATTTATATTATACAAGCTTCATAAAGTCATTAACCTCTAGTTCGTTAATCTTTACGAATTTTTTTGTAAATATTTCTCGTTATGTTTTTTTTTTTTTGGTCTATTAGAAAATATTTTCTTGTTTATTGAACATAATTTTTATAAATTGAACATTTACTATAAAAATAAACGTGAGAAATTATTTTCTATGTCACCAGTTTAATTTTGATGATGTAATTTCTTCAATAATATCTCATCATTTGATATAAAAAAAAAAAAAAGAAAAAGAAATAATAATAATAAAACAGGGAGTAATATGTTTGTATTTTTCTTTAGATACAAAAAATCTATTTATTATGATGATTGGAAAACATTAACCATTTCTAATTTATATTTTCATGGTTAAATAAATCATTGTATACATAGCAAGCATAAAATCAAGTTAACTAATCTATCAATATGGTAAAAAAAAAAGATTGAGATGCTTATCGAAAGCATCACACTAGGTAAGAGGATTATATTCAATTCTGACATTAGGGCATGTTGTGAACACCAAAGCAAAAAAAAAAAAAATTCTTCAATGGAAAGACTTAGAAAATGGTTTTAGTGAAAAAAGTTGTTAACAACAAAAAGGAAAAAGAAACTTAGAGGCTTATAACTTATTTAAGATGCAAAGATTTTAAATTTATTAATAACATAATTATAGTAAAAATTTGATATAATAAATTTTAAATTAAGTTATTGGATACTATAACCAATTAACATATTTAGTAATAGTTCAAAAAACTGTCTAAATAATACCATGGAAGTGTTTAGTCTAATGAGGTTTTTTTAAGTGTGAAAATTTTATAATTTTTTTGTTTTGTCTTAATTCAAATGCAACCAGAGCAAGGTTGAATTAATATGAAAAATTGTATTTTGTTATGTGTTGTTGGGAATATATATATATATACTTATTATATATGCAATTTATACTTTGTTGAAATTAGTAAAAAAACAAAAAAACAAGTCTTTGTACTTCTAACTAGAAATAAATACAACCCGACAGGAAATTTGATATTTGGTCCTAGTTAGGGCCTCATTAGGCTTGCCTAAGTTTTTTATTAGGGCCATGTTAGGCAAGCCTAATTAGGGCTACATAAGGTACAACCGTCAAAGACTTAGAAATTTTTTGATATAAAAGAGTTTGCGTATATTATACGAAAAGATTTATAATACTTTAGAAGTTTTTTAGTCTTAATAGACGAGAAAGCTTTTTATTATTAATTAAAGCTTATCTTAAATTATATGTTTATTAAATTTAACTCAAAATATTTAAGCAAAAAACAAAGAAATTAGAAACTAAAAGGCAAAAAGTTGTTATACATCGAATTTAAAGAGCATTTGACCGCTGGGCTTCAAAAAATATATTTTTTTAAATTTTATTCATTAATTGACATCAACTTAGGGTAGTTATTTCGATCTGCTCCAAACTCCTTATATAAAATTAAGTATCTCTTATAAAATAATTAAGTATGTTACACTAATTATGGAGGTTTAAGACACGCCTTACTTACAATTAGATATTCTTCGATATTGAATTCGTGAGCCTAATTTGAAAATCTTCAGGATATAGTCACTTAGGCTTGCTTCTTACTTGCCTTATTCGGCCCTCATTTGATACTCTTGAGGCATTCCGCACTTAGGCATGCCTAATATTTGCCTAATAAGGGCCTAGCTAGGTTTCTTAAAGGCTTTCCGCATGCTTTTTACTCACCTAATTAGGCCCTTATATATTTTTGAGCGTGCCTAGTAGAAATTTCAATAGGGAATGGACTTCATTTGCACCATTTATGCTTCTAAAGATTTTCCAGTAATGCCAACATAACATTTACGCTCTTAAAATTAGGAATTTAAAAATTTTCTACAAAATTTAATCAGGCAGAGCAATTTTTTATATAGAGACTGCAATTTTGAAGTTTTTTGTAACCAATTCTTAGAATAACGAACTTTTGAAATTCAATCTTTGCCAGCAATTACAGATTTCTTGTTTTTCTGACTCTTAGTAAGGTAAGTAACTAGTAACTAGTAAGTACTAGTAACTAGTAAGGGCAGAAAATTATCAAAAGTAATTAACAAATGCTTCTTGTGATAATTTTCTTGTGTCTTGGTAAGAGGAAAATATTACAATGACAAGTAGCCAAAGAATCATTTTAAGACTCAACAATTGTGAAAATTATATTGATTCGTGAAAAATTTTTAGTGTATCACATATAACAATATTTAAAAATCAAGTTAAATAGAAGATTGTTTCGAATAAAAGTTCTGTGAATTTTGAAATATTGCATCAAGATGTAGAAATTGTTTTTCGCCTTAAAAGAGAACTCTCCATTATAAAGAAAATTATGTACTTCAGCACAGAAATTATATTATTATTATTAGTAAAAGAGTGAGTGACCAGGAACGAGATCGATCTAACTATTGTGCTCTCTGTTAAGTATGAAGATCTTAAATTTTTATATTTCTAAAAATCATTGGAAACAAATAATTATTTCTAATTAATGTTAAGTACAGGGATCTTATATCTCTAAATTATTAAAAAATGAATAATAAATAACTAAGCGGCCATTAATGGACGGAAGTCTTTCAAATCTAATTAAGAAAATTAAGAATAAATTAAGTTTGATTAGCAAACTAAGCCAATATATCAATACCTACATAAACACGGAAACTATATGCATATATGAGACTTACCAAAAATAGGGCATGGTCACTGTAATAACATTAGTAGGAAAGCCATGATCAAATCATGACTAAACCAGTTGTTAACAAATTGTTCTAAGACAAACTAAGCCCTATTCGGCAGGTGAGTCTAGAAAATTGATGTTGAATAAATTCCCTAATTGGCATTACTTAGTTTAAGTTAGTGGCTTTTTAGCCACTAGTCCCTCTGCTCTACAAAATTCTAAGCTTTAGGTTGATCCTACTCGAAATATTTATTGCGTACAAATATTCTGATTGTATCAAGGTCGATATGCTACATATGTCAGGAAAATTTATCCTCAGCTTTTTTGCCAAAGCCAGGACAGCTTTCAAAATTGACTTTGTTTCTTACGTTGGAGTTTGCAAAGAAGATTCTGTTGCTAAAGAAATCTAGGATTAGTTATATGTTTAGGTGTCAACCACGAAACGTATTGAACAATTTGAAATATTCAATTTGCCGTATAGCTTTTAAAAGTAATAAACTGATTTTTTAGCATAATTTAAAAATAGTAACTACAATTAAATGTTGTAGATTAAAATGAATTTTTTGTTGTAGCCTTTATCCTCTTAAGCTGTTTATGGGCTTATATAAAAAAAATATAAATAAATTTTAGTTTAGTTGCAGTTTCATAAAATTCTCTGAATGATACCTGAGATAACTAATTTTAAAGACAATAAATGTCTGGCTTTTTTATTAAGCTATTACAAACTTTTTTCTCTGATAACATTGACAAAAAAACTATTTGCTAAATAGTATTGCATGTAACACAATATGGAAGCATGTAAAAAAAAAATGATAACATTAAATGATGAAAGATCTTAAAATGTGCAATATGTCTTCTTTTTTTTATGAACATCTTAAGCAAGTAATTACAGTATGTACAAAGTTCAATCTAAAACCATCATACTGACATTTACCTAAAATAATAATTAATAACAAAATTCTTTTGACTTATATAACATTTATGACACAATATATGCCCAAAAATAAAATAAAGAAATATAAAAAACAAAACAAAATTTTTTTTGACTTTAATTGCCTGCTGTCATAGTATAAAAAGTATAATTATAGAAAACAAAAACCCCCCAAGAAACAACAGAAAACTTATATCCTGAAAGTATTGCTAACATTAACCTATACCCAAACCAAGAATTAACAGTAAATTTCTTAGAAATTTTCCAAAAATGTAGGTTACTGGAACACAAAACAATATTTTTTTTTTTGTTCATTTTATGTAAACAATTTAATCAATGTGTATTTAATAAAAGGAATAAAACTAGCACAGACGCTTACCCAATTACCTAAAAGACGTAACAGATAGAACAGACCCAAAACAAAAATAAAATGATGAAAAAAACATAAAAACTTGTTACATACAATTTTCCATGATACCTTTTAAAAACCAAAAAAAGTTGTATAACTGGGCCCAAAAGTTAGGTGCAAATGGCTTCCTTCATATGCAATATCAGTAAAATAAAATTTATTACAATTTTAGTTGTCTTACGTTAATATTGAATAGTAGATAAGTCAGTTAGGTCATTAAACTGAAATTTTCATGCAGATTATTGTATTTGGATCATTATTTTGTTACATCAATTTGAGTGCGTCATGAGGGAATATTGAGTTACCAAAAAAAAAAATTCTCTCTCTCTCTCTCTGTCAAAATGAGGCTAAACTATTAAAGAAATTTAATTTAATTTTAATATGATCAATGTACACCGGTAAAAGTGAGGTCATTTCAAGGCCAATTGGATACAGTTCCGTAATTTTATAATGTACCCTGAAAATGTGCTCGTTTTCAGTTTGCAGTTGTCACTTAAGAAAGTTTAGGGTAAGTCCAAGACTTCAATGAGTGTAGATATTTTTTTATTTAAAATTTGTGTGTAAATGATTTTGTTTGAAAATTTAAGTAACTTTTTGGGCAAATTTATAATTAATGTGAAACCTGTGGATTTAATAATTGTTTTAATATTGTTTTGGTGGCTTTTTATTTATTTTGTATTTTAAATTGAATCAAAATATTTTAGTGTTTAATTGTTTAAATCAGTGCTCTAAATTTTGTACAACTCATGTCATACTTGTTTCAGGTTAGTTTTATTTAATTATTTAATTATTTAATTTTATTTAATTTTACTTAACTTAGAAAAAAATTAATTGGTATCAATTTAAATTTGTTATAAGAAATATAAAATTGAAAAACTTGTTGAATAAGCTAAGTCTACAAGAAGTAAAAATGCAATGATTTTATTTGAAAATTCAAAAAAAAAAACGCTTAAAATTTTCGTTATGTAATTTTGTAAATTAGTCTTTGCAAAAAGAATTATTTATCTTTCTGTCGCCATTCAAGGGTATAGAAAATATGTTTTTTCTTTTTAATTCAATAAATGCTTGTTTATAAAAGTTTTTTTTTTTTTTGCCAAATTTATTCCTTACTTTCAATGGAAGAATTCTTTTAACACATTTTAATCATGACCTTAAGGGGATATTCTCATTCAGACAACCGAATTTTGTGTGCTTTTTCGGACGCCATAAAAAAACCAATAAATATTTATACCATCCATTTTTTTACTTGTTATTTATTGATATTTTGAGAGTATAAAATATTAATAATATTAACAAAAAAAAATTTCAAAATTGGAAAAGCTCCAGGCTGGCAAATTTGGGGACTTACAAAAAAATCGCGTGTCCTCGTGTGCAGGATTCCACTCCTTCCTTCTGACAAAAATTGTTTTTAATTCTTTAAGAAGACGGATGTAGTTATGTAGCAATACAAGGGATTGTTTTTAATATAAAATGCATTCTCAAAATGGCGGCAGTTTATTAAAAAGCTCTTTGTAATGCGATGCTATAAAATAGAAAGAAGCTCAGTGTAAAATTTCAAGTGATTCGGTGAAGTAGAACTTGAGATATCATGCATACCATTTCGAACAAAGTAGTTGGAAAACAAAGCGCTTAAAGTTTCTAGCTCAATAGGTGACTGGTTTTCTCGAAGCATCACAAAATGAGCTGTAGCTCAAAAAATTATTTAAATTTCGAAAAATCCGCTTAGAAACATTTTCTTAAAAGATTAAATTATTAAAATATTCACACAAAAAAAATCGATTTTTTTGAATTTCCAAACGAAAATACCCCCTTTAACAGGAATAAAAATATACAAAAAGCGATGATTTCAAAGGATTGATCTTAAGTGAGATCATATTAAGGAGTAAATTTGAATTCAAATACAAAAATATTGTATTGTTTGCAAGTTTTCATGCTATTTGATCTTAAGATAATTTAAAAAAAAAAAAATTACTTGAAAATTTACAGAATTCTATGTATTTTCTATTTTGTCTTAATTTATTATTGTTTTAAATCAAAAAGAAGGTTTTTTATTAAATTTTCAATTAAAAATTTTGAGTAAAAAGGTAAAGTATTCCAAGGGAAAAAATTTGAGAGCTTAAGGGGGTAGTAGGGTTAATTCGGCCGAAAAAAAGCATATTTTCCACAATTTTTTCCAAGGATACAGTTAATATTTATTTATTTCTATAGTAACAGTATGATTATACAATGTTCAAAGAATATTCTGTAAAAGTTTCATTAATAAATATTAAAAAATGAGCTGGTGACACTGAATCTCCGCAGACGTTTAACGAAAAAGTTGATTCGCGGTGGACATCATAACTCATTACTGGGTCAACTGAAATCAAAACCCTAAATTGATTTGGTTATTAGATAATTTTCCTCAGGTAACGCAGTCGAGTTTTTTTTTTATTGATTTTTCGACTTTTTACAAGGCTCGGAAGTCAAAATACTAATTTTTTATCAAAAACATTAGAAATTTTGTTGTTTTAAAATCAGTTAAAATTTAAAAAAAAAAAGCGACAGCCGTACCTCGTATTTTATGTAAAGAAAGAGTGTGCGAAATTTCAAAAGGATCGGTTCAGTAGATTTTGAGTTACAGGTTCACCGACTTCGAAAAAGCTAAGTGTGAGAAAAACACGTCAGAAAGTTTGAATTTTATTTTATAAAGTACATAAAATAAAAGACTTGCAAGTGTATATCTCCGTTAGTTTTACTGCTATTGCTTTCAAATTTTCACAGAATAATTTTAAGATGCTGTACATTAATAAAAAATAAAAAGAACTCTACTACCCCCTTAAGAGTCGTGTGTAGGAACTTATAGTCATAGATTACAGAATTTTTCTTAAAAATCTTTATATGAGAAGAAAGCTTACAAAAGAACGTTAATTACTCGGCGAAAACATTAGAGAGAGATATAATTTTGAACGGGATTGCTATTAAGAAAATTTAGATGTCTGATTCTTTTTTGACTACCACTAAAAGAAAGTCAAAAATATGGAATCAAAATAGATTGAAGCAATTAAAAAAAATCTTGTAATTGTCTTGCGCTTATGAATGTATCCATTGGAAAGTAAAAAAGGACTACAGGTCTGTACAGGATTTAAGAAACAATACACAAGACAGCATAGTTATTTTCTTTTAATTTAAGAGATTAAACTTCAAGTGACAGTAATGGCAAAAAGTGAAACCAAACGATAATCAGTTCACAAGGGTCTAAATTGGCAGTTAGTGGGTGCTATTTTGTCAATTTTTTTTCAAAGAAAAGTCATGATGTGCCATATGTGACTATTATTATATCAAATACAGTTTTTTATCG
Source organism: Acrocera orbiculus (assembly GCA_947359355.1). Taxonomy (NCBI): domain Eukaryota; kingdom Metazoa; phylum Arthropoda; class Insecta; order Diptera; family Acroceridae; genus Acrocera; species Acrocera orbiculus. The sequence continues at coordinate 10,621,045 of OX375758.1, forward strand.
TTTGACAATTGGAGTTGTCCTCACTTACCTATTGTCATTAAAACAAGAATGTTGGTGTGTCTTCTCTGTTTGGTTTTTTCACAAAAAAAAAAACTATTTACATGTAAAAGCATCCAACATGTCAAGTGAGAAACCTAAGCATAGAAAAAAATGTAGCACTCATTTTACAACCTGGAAGAACCAATCATCTCACCAAGTGATAGTCAGGAAGCCTGTAGTCTAGGTAAATAGGCAAAAGGCAGTTTTTTCGAAAACTATCTTTTCCCAAGAGAACAAACTCTCAAGCATGATGATTCATTACCTTGCACAGAAGAACTTGAGCAAAAAATCAATGACTGAAAATCATAGTAACGTAGTTAGAAGCTGCCTACACTTTTTTTCAAGAAAGTTATTGTTTATTACTATGAAAACAATATATGATATTTAAAATTATGCATTTAACACTGTATTTTAGCATTATCAGATCGAAAAGATCACATTCCTGCTTTAATATATATGATACTCATAAGTTTCTATGACTAATTATTCACATAATAAAATTCTGTAATTGCATTGAGCTAAAATTGAATTCCTAATATGAGATTTTCTTTACAGTCTAAACTTAAATACTTCTCACCTATCTCCATAAACAAATACTTCAATCCTATCGTCGTAAATATAGAAACAACTTTTATGAATATAGCTAGCCATTAACACGTGTATTTTAATTTGATGCTTCCGAGAAAGTCTAGCTAGCAAATTAAAAGAAGAAAATTGAAATACAAATGTTAAAAATTTATTGAAGCAACGAAATACCTAATCAAGAATAGAAATTGTTCAAGAAAAAGGTCAAAATGTTCCTTTGGTAAATCATTAATCAAATTTTATTTACAATTCAATAGCATAACGTCACAATTTCTTTTATATATATGTATGTATGTAACATCATCGTTGAAGACTTCTTCAGTTTCATAACTGAAGTATACTAAAGTACTAACATGGAGTAAATTAGTGTCTTGAGGGTACAGTAGTTATAATTTCAAGTAAATTATCTAATTTATTACCTTTAGTAGTAGTTATGTAATATCTTCTATGTATTGGTTACACTTTTTAAGACTTATGCTGACATTTATGCTATAAAATAGGCACTCTAAATAGAAACTGGAATTTTTCGTTTTTTGAACCTAATGAAAAACGTGACAATAATTTTAATAGTTTGATATAATCAAAAATAATTTTTATAGAAATTTTAATTTTTAAAAATGATTTCTGTGTAAAAGTTTCAGAAAATTGTTTAACACGATTGTCACTAATAATTCAGAAAGTCTAAGATAAATGTCAAAATGAATTTTTTAATTTGAGATGTCTGGGTAGAAAAAAGAAATAATAATTATTTAACTCAATTCTGAAAAAAAATATAATTTATAACTTCCCAATTTTATTCATTTTTGAGTAATATTTTCAATTAATGTCAAAATAAAACTTGTTCTGAAGCTCATTCATTGTAGCAAACACTGACAAACAGATTTTTGAATGACGTCATAATATGTATTTATATTAACTCCATTAAAATTTGAATTTGAGCTTTTCGATTAACCACGAATGTCAGGTTTGTATTAAATAAATCATATCGACCATATTTTTTAAATAAAGTTTTGATAATATATAATATATGTTTACTAATAAAATTATATAGTTCTATCTAAGCCACCTATTAGTTTTTTTTACAATATTTAGCCTTAACAGCTGATAATTCAATTTAAACTTCAGTTTATTAAAAAAAAGGACCCTTATAGTGACGTCAAGTTATTATTTTGGACAATTCATCACAAAGACTCATATGAATTGGTTTGTTTTAGCGAACAACATTGTTTTCATATAGCACATGAAATATTTCGCTGTTGTTATTTTTTCTAGTCAAAAATTTGCGATGCCAAAATTTAAAACTTTTACTTAGAATTTAGGAGCTTTTGTTTTTTTAAATTTTTCATGATTTGTGAAATTGGCTTTCACAATAAGTTGACTAAAATAGATGAAAGAAAATAATAAAAAAAAAATACTAAAAAAAAGGCTACGCTCTATTCATTTACTAAACAGACAAGAAATGAAAAGTAGAGCAGCAGCAAAAGAAAAATAAAAACAAAAGAATTATTCGTTAGTTCTGCTCATGTTAATTGCCTTTGTTGTTCTGTTCAGTAGTGTTTATTATAGTAAATGGGAGCCTTAAAGGTGATAAACACAGTTTTTTGCATTTGACAAATTCTTTAATCAAATTTGGTCATTTTTTGCAAAATAACCACAACATATAAGCGCCACAGTAATCACATCCGGAGACCTCACTCAATAATTTAATCGGTAATAGTGATGGGCAGTATATAAAAAGGGCAGGGACATAATCAATGCGACTTAAGCAGGGTATTCACTATAAAAGTGAATCAATGATTCGGCTCTCTCAGCCTGTATAAAGTATATGGCTGAATCATTTGTGAGTAAAATATTCAACATGTTGGATATTTTCTCTCTTATTTCTGCTTTCCATATACTTTAAATGGGAACTTGTAAGAGCCGAATCATTGATTCGGTTATATAGTGAATACCCCGCTTTACACTTAGTGGGATTTCCAAGTTCATGTGAACAGTTTTAGTTCACAGTCCCAAGCAGTAAACTACTTTCATTGCTCCGCGCAATGCTCCCAAATTTAATCTCCAAGCAACTAATATCCGTTTAAAACTTTAAAAACACAAAAGTTTGTGACAACAAAATGTCGTCATTGTGATAACTTTGACTTTTGTTTTATGGGCAAAGTCAAAGAATGCTTAAAAGCAAGAATAGAAATATTAAAATAGGGTTCAATTTGCTAAGGCAGAGGCTCCCAATCACTTTATACCCGAGACGCCCTTCTTTAAAAAAAACTGTGCTTGCTTTAACATGAATTAAGATTATTTTATTCATTATTAAATCAATTAATAAATCACCTTATGCCCCCTGGACGTGCCGTCTCGCGACGCCCTAGGGAACACACACACTTTGGACTAAAGAATAAATTTCAATTCGGCCAAAATTAGTTATACTAATTTATTAAGATCAGACTTTCCAGGAAAAAATTATATTAAAAAAATTTTCGCCTATATATTTGATAACTCTTTTGGTTAATATTTTTTCCCAGGTAAATAACTTAATTTCAAAGTTCAATTAATGATTTTATTACATTTCAAATTAATATTTTTGTTACCTAGTAACATGTAAAATAAAAAACAAATCATCTCTTAACTAAATAAGGTATAACAGACACACAAAAAGAAAACGAAAAAAAAACTACGATTTATATAAGTTTTTTGAAACATTGACTATAGAGACGTTAGCTTGTAAAATATTTACAAAAACGGCAATAGGAAAAAAAAATAAATATCAAAATTAAACATTATTAGTTTGATAATTACTAATCATAATTAAGCGTTTATTTTAAATGGTTGACTTTAATTCAATTTTAACTAGTTTTTATAGTCATTGTGCAAAGAATGGTTTTGTAACAATTCCATTTTGTGTCTAATGTAACGTTATGGCATTCAATTTGACATCGATGAACTAGAAATTCATGTAATTGAAGTTTATTTTTATATCTAGGGTTAATTTCTAGCAGTTTTAAAATTTTTAAAGTATTTAAGTTTTGGGTATAGTAAATTAAAAAATTATTTATTCTATTTTACAAATAAAAAACTTGCAAACAGCTCAAGGTGAAAAATTTAGATTATTTTGTTCAAGTTATTAAAAGTTGATGTTCTGCATTGATGAAGAATTTTTGGTATTTTTTAGTACTTAATGGGTGATAAAGAGACAACTCGTTTGTTTGGAAAGTAATTTCATTTTTTCCCAACAGAGTGTTTAATTGTATTTTTTCACAGCCAACTTCACACTTAAGCTACATAATATTACATATTTTCACAGCGGATATAATTAGGCTACTTTATTTTAAAATTTTGTTTGATTTTTCGCAATAATTTTTATTTGGTGCCCTATCAAAGGTGGAAAATCCAAAGCAGCATTTTCAGCATATTTTATTCCTTTACCAGGGAAAAGGTAAAAACACAGTTCAAGCAAGGTGAAAATGTGTAGAGAGAAAATGTGTTAACCCAACGACAATGCCTGAATTTGTTTGCTAAATCTCATTTCGTCATTTTCGATGTTGAAGATGCACCGCGATCTGGCATGCCCATTGAAGTTGATAAAGACAAAATAAAGGCATTGATGGATGCCAATCGCTAGTTACTGCAAGGCTAAATTTGTCAAATTTGAACATTTATGACCACGTAAAACGTCTCGATCTACTTAAAGCAAAACATTGCTGGTGACGAAAAATGACGTGAAAAAAAAGTGCAAGAGATCATGGACTAAAAGAAAAAAATCAACTCAAACCACATCGAATGCCAAGATTCACCGAAAAAATGTTATGCTATCTGCTTGCTGGGATTTCAAGGGGATCATTTTCCTGAGCCCTACTGAACAATACCACAATTAGTCATGGAGTGTACTGTGATCAACTGAACAAATTGAATGATTAACTCAAACAAAAGAGGCCAGAATTGATAAATAGAAAATGTTTAATGTTCCACCATGATAATACAAGACCCCATTCAAGCTTGGTAGCGACCTCGGACTATTACTTTTTCCAATCTCTGTGAAATTTTTTTACTTGGAATAGATTTTTGTCAGATCAGATCAGAAAATCGTTTGGCAGAAGATCAGAATTTTATGAGCGGGAAATCTATCTCATGCCCAAAAGATATTCGATCAATATTGCGAATATATAATTCAATAAAATGCTTACGCACTCTAAAAAAAAATCGTGTATTTTTATCAGGTTATAATTATCAGTGCAAAACAAAAGCCAAATAATATAATCGAATTTTTAGCTTGTTTTTTAATATATTTTTTGGTTTAAGCTGCATGAAATCTACAAAATTACACAATAACCCGCTTACACGGTATTGTTAAACGACATAATGGACATGAGTTGGACTTGGTTTTATTGTAGGCATATTCGCATTTGCATAATTTTTACTTTATGCATAATATATGCTTTTTATTTGTACACACATATATATATTTATATATATATGGATAAAAAACTGCATTTAAATATGCAAGGCATATAAGTAAATAAAAAAGTCCCATAGGACAGAAAGTATCTTCCATATAAATATACCTAAGCTTTGCATACAAATTCAATAAGTGGTTTTAGTCAATTGGGCACTTTCTTAAATGCGTCATGAAGTTGACGAATTCCCCAATTGACGCTGAAAATATAAAAATATATAACTTTAACAATAATAATAACAACAACAATAACAAAAACAAATAAAACAAATTTATAATGGTTGTTAGTGTGTTATGTTGTTTTTTGTTGTTGAGAGAATGTTTTAAAAATACGATTGTCAGTTTTGGACATCCACCTGACGGTCTCAGCCACTGTAGAAATTTAGTCTTAGCTTATTAAATCATTTACTGCCGAGCCTAGTGTTTGATTTTATTGATGCGGTTTCATTTTTTGTTTTTGTTTTAGTTTTAGTTTTGGTTTTTTATTTTTGCTTTGCTTTATTTCTGTTTCTAAAAAATATATATTATTCACTTAAGGTGGGTGAATTAAGTTAAGGTGTCCGTTCGTCTATAGTGACAAGCAGTATTCATCCGGAAATGCGTGAATTTTTAATAGTTTGTTAGACAGTTTTATTAAAAGCATTTATAATACATTTGATTATAATATTTAATAGATGAAAAAGTGAAAGACAATAGATTATGCATATTTAGTGATTAAATTTGTATGGAATAATTTGATTAACTTCATATGTAAGTGAAAATATATATATATATGAATATATGTGTGTGGTTATTTTTTATTTTAAAGAAATTTATTTAAAGGCTTGGTCACTTTAAAGGTTTTTTTTTCTTTTTGATGCTAGAAAGCAACATAAAAAATTTACTTAATATTATGTATTTAGCTATAAAATTGCTTCTTTTTTTTATATTGGTTTTAAACGTATCATTATGAATTCAGGTTACAAACATTTCAATTTGTCTTGTTCTAGAAAATTCATATGAGTTAAGTTTCATGCTGATATTTTAATTAAATGTTTGCAAGCCTTTGAAAAAAAAAAAATAAATATATATTCTAAAGACGTTTGTTTCTGGTTTTCAGTTAACAGCTATAGCAGTTTACTGTTTTTTCTTTTTAGTTTAAAAGTCTAATAACAGAATTAGAAATTTTTTTCTTAGATAAGATTTAAATTTAAAGTTGTTCAGGAAATATCAAATTTTTTGTAAAAAAAGTGACAGTTAGAGAGTAAGTAAATAAAATTCTGTTTTATTATAATCAAAAATAAATTCTATATATATGAATTTTACTTCAAAAGAAAGTCTTTCTTGATTTTTTCGAATTATTTTGTGTTAATTTTTGATTCAAGCTTAACATCTTTCTATAATTTAAACTTTTGACCAAAAGAAGTAAATACGAAAGGCAAAGACTCCTAAAAAAGTTGAGAAATAATTCTTCTTGGCTAATAATTTCCTTTAAATTTAAATTATCTGCGATCAAATATCCTTCAAGCTTGGAAATTTTAAGACTTCTGTGATTAATTGGTTAATTTTTTTAGCAAAATAATAAAAGCTATTTTATTGCTTGTTTGTTTTTTTATTAATTATACATTGAAGAATTTGTAAACATACTTCAAATCTAAGGTTATTGCTTTAACAGGGTCAAGTGATTTTTGTAGATAAAAACGAATTTTGTAAAATAAATAAATAGATCACTTACTTTGTCAATTGGTTGTGAAGCTCTCTATCAAAAATTCAAGCCTTATTTTTTGGAAGAAAAAACAAAAAAAAAAAGAAGTAATATATCAGGGACAGTTGTCTTTCTAATTACAAATTCAATTCAATCCTTCAGTTTACTTGTGATTTGGCTGTCTGCCATTGTATATATTTGACATGAACCTCGGTAATTTATTAAACATTGATAATATACAATAAATTAACCAAGGTTTACTTCTGTATGCTAAACTTGAACACATTTTAATATCAGGAAATGGGACTTTAATTGGATTGTCAGTTGAAAATAAGAAAAAAATTAAAAATTGAAGCTTGAAGTAGAAATAGAGAGGTTTTAAGTTAAGAGGAACACATAAGGTTAAAAGGTTTTATTGTATCAATACGGAAATTTTGATAATATTTAGGAAACAAGGTGATTTTTTGTTTTTTGCTAATTAGAAAGAAGTTTCAAGTTCAATTATAATTTTGTAATAAAACTAATAATTAGAAATTGCATTCCAAATATGCATAGAATTTATGGATACTGATTTCTTGAACTAAATCAGCCATTATTGTATTGCTTTTTAGACTTTTATATTTAAATGTTTTTATTCCTTTTGAAATGTTGTAAAATGATTTTTTCAGACTACATTATTTCTTCATTAAATTGATTTTTTGGTATTTGCTAACGAATAGTTTCTAGCTTTGCTCGTACTTCCTTGGTGTTATATTTTTTGATACATATATACATTTTGTTAGTTTCATTTTTTTTCAAGCAAAACTACGATAGTAGAATTCAAAGCTAGCATTAATAAATAAAAAATATTTGGCAAATATTTCATTGCAAAGCACAACCAAAAAACTATAAATCCAATTAAAAATCAAAAGCCAAAACTAAATTGTTTTCAATGATTAGAACAACAAGAAATGAGAAGAATATCTGCAGAAAAAAGGAAGTAAAAATATGAAAAATAATCATTATATTCTATACCACTCATTACAATTGAAAAACATGACAATATCCCTAAAACTAATTGCTCGTTACACCCCATAAAATTGGAGTATCTAACACAAAACTCATCACAAGATGGCAAAGAAGAATTTTCACTTGAAAATTCGTGATACCTATTTTTTTTTGCATATTTTATTGGAGATTTTTAATTTTATCACAAGGACGACCAGTTATGTTATCGTTAATTTGTCTAATTTTTCAAAAAAAAATAGCCGGCAAAAATTCACGAATTGATTTTCTGTTTATTGGGAATTGATTTTTATTATTTTTAAATTGCAAAATCTTTCAAGTAATAAAATTAAAATTAACCAAAATAAAATCTAGATCTTTAATTCCAAATCTATGCTATTTAGCAACATGAAAAACCAAGCTTTAAATTAATAAAAAGTAACATTTAATAAACTTATGGAACATAAATTAAGAAAGAAGAAGGGATTATGCTCCATAAATAGATCGTTCTTCGATTGGTTTTTAATTAAATTTTGTTTTTTCATGACTTTTGTTAAAACATATTAAGAAAGTTTGATGTTTAAGTAAAATGATGCTAGTTGTTTAGTCATAATTGACACCAGTCAATTATCAATTAAGACAATTAATTGGGCAGTAAGTATAGTCAAATTATTAAATCAGTGTGGAAAAAATGCAAAGCTGGCTTAATAAACTGCTCAAGCCTGAATTAAGTCAAAAGTATTAGATTAATGCATTTAACTTTTTAACTGTTACATGAAATAAGTGGAATTTATTTTTGTTTTATTTTTATTTTATAATAAAAATTCTAAAAAATTTATTTACCGAGCTATTGCGAAAATTGTTGAAGTTTTTTCTTTTTTAAGTAAAAGCTAAAAATTTTTTATTAAATTATTTATTAATTCGTGTTCATAAGCAAAATTATAAATTTACTTACATATAAAAAAAATTCGGCTGAAGCGGAACCTGTAATAAAATTAGGTCTTCATTAATTTTATTTGTTATTCTAAAAATCAAAAAATAATAATATTTTTGCCAGTATTTATGAAGGTTACTCAATTAGATTTGAGAAGAAGGAATAGTTTAAATAATATTTGTTTTTGAATTCTTAAAGTACAATTGCTCTTAAATATTTCTGTCTGGTTTTACAGTTCTCAGATGATTCAAAGTTTAGTTAATCATCAGTTATTTCTAGAGTATGTATTATTAAACCTAATAAAATTACATATTTCAAAATTATGCTTTAGAATATGTATATGTGTAAGTTATAATACACTTAAAATTAAATTCTGCTCCGTACGTTCTAAAGTTAACTGGAACTAATCTTCAAGTTAACTAATTGTAAGTACTGTAAAACGGGTAAAAGCTAATTTGGTTTTGTAGGCACCATATTTACCATATCTGCTTTTTAGGGATTATTGCTGCTCGAAGAACTTTGAAACATGCTCAACGGAAAGAAATTTAACTTAAACAGCAGTAAAACTGTGGATAAGAATATAAATAACTAACAAAACCCAATTGTTCTAATCGGCCGCAATAGAAAAGTAAGAATAGATTTATAATAAGTAAACTTGAAATTGGATATTTAGTGTCAATCTCAAGACTTATTAACAGATATTTTAATTCCAGGTTTTTTTGTTTGGTTAGAAGATAAAAATATATTTTAAAAAAATACAGAATGCAATATTGCATGAGCCAAGCTTATTAATTAACTTAAGAAAAACTTTTTATGGAATTTATACAACTTATGTTTATCTGGAATTGGGGGAACGTAAATATGAACATCACCGGGCTCGTGGCCGAGAGGAGATCACACCCACTAAACCTACCTAAGTCTTCATTTAGTCCTGGTCTTTCTGGCAATTCGAATCCTAGAAAATCGCTTCTTGATCCCTCTTAGACTTAGATGCTAGAGGCTGAAGTCCCCTTTCTAGAGTAAAGTAGGACTTTCTACCCTCTCCCTGTCCTGACTCTTCATTGATGTGCTCTTGTTGAATATATTAAAAATGGTAAAAATTTTCATTTAAGCTTTACTCAATATTACTTTTACCCAATCACTTTTCTTTCCGGTAGATTATGAGCAAACAACCTTTTCCATATACTTCTGTAGGTTACAGTTATGTCCAATGTTTCAATATTTGTATTTGCATTCATCTTTTAAAGCTTTTTCTCATATTATCTCTTGAATACTTGCCACATTTCTTTTAATTTGCTTCATCTAGAATTGTGTTTGTTCACTGACTATTTGTAAATAATATTTATCCTTATTAGTCCTGTATAAACATCTATTCTTATATCTAAGTTTCAAAAATTATATTATGAAAAACAATATTCAACAATTCAAACAAAAAAAAAACCAAAATTGACATGCAATAGTTATACTTATATAAAAATCTTCAGTTCAAGGACAAACGACTCTACTGTTCGACTGACCTAAACAAAACAATTGTTTAAGTATGCCAAATGTCAAAAACGTAAAAAGAGACATTAAAAATTTAGAGCTAAATAGTTTTGCATATTGTTTCCATTTTGTTTTTGTTTATAGTACAAAAAAAAATTAGACACAATCATAAAATCTTTTCATAGCTAATTAAAGGCGAAACAAAAACAAAAAAAAATTATTTCATTTATGGAAACAAAGATGCAATAATAGTTTAAGCTGTTCTTGGTACACCATTAATTTTATATTTTAATTATTATGCCAGATCTTTACTCACCGGCTATAAAACAAAAGGTGACTCTTCTTACTTTTCTATTGCGGTTTGAAGACCACACATTTTTTGTCCTCAGCTCTAAGTACATTTATTTTCTTTTTAATTGTTATTGCATTTTAGAAAATTGCTGGCCTTAGTTCATTAAATTTTTTGTGTATTCATTTAATTAAATTTCTTTGAAAATGTTCTTTTTTTATATAAAAAAAATATATTTAAATACATTTTTCTGTCAAATTTTTTGAAGTGATTAAGTGTTCGAAAAATAGTCTTTGTCCTCAAATAAAATAGAGTAAATTACTGGTGAGTTATCAGTAACTATTCTAGAAATCTATATAGGTTTTTATCAAAAGAAGTGTGCCAACTAGTATTTCGAGTTTGAAAGTTGTAATTAGTAATCACGGGGACTCATGAGTCAGGCTAGCCAGGTACCAAGTAAAGGGAAAATTCTATAGGAAAGAAATACTTTGACATTTGCTGGGAGGAGCATATGTCTACGTGAAGCATGGGCCAAAAACTCACATGAGGTGTCAGAAAACTAGTTTAATATTTGACATTTAAGAAATGACTTATATTAAGCCTAGCACACATTAAAGTAGAAGCTGCAGAAACGTTCAGCCTAGCATCAACTGCCAATTCAATTTTTTGTGTTGTGAGATGCATGGTTATTAGAACTCTGATTGAAACATAGTTTTTTTAATAAAGGATGTTAATTTTTGCTTGTTATTGCTAGTTATCGTTAAAGTTTTTATTTTTTATTAGCTATTCCCGACCACTTGTTGGCGTGACCAGAAAGCAAGTTCAAGTATATCTTTTCGATGATTTACTCATTGTTCTACTCGCTGTCGAGAAGGTCTACTTCTAACACGTTCATTATCAACTAAACGGTTTCGTTAGTACAATTTAATCCTCTTTGGTATTCTATGTTTTCTTGTTAAGAATGGCCACCTCTCTTCAAACGTATGCAACGCTTGCAAATTATTAATTGACTGTTATTTTTTTCAAAAGAAAATTAAGTTCATGAAAAGGACAGAAATGAAATTCATTCAATTTGTTAAAAGGAACGGCAAAAAAATTGTCATTCATATAAGAAAGGTTGTTTTAGCATTTACGTTTGTTTCTGATCAAATAAAAGAACTTTTTAATAAACGGTTATTATTCTAAGCCAATTAGGTTAAACAAAAACAAAAATTTTCAGCTAACAAATTAAATTGTTATTTTAACCTTCCCTATCAAAATTCTGGTATTTCGTAACAATCCCTTATAAATTTCAATTATTTTTCAAAGTTATCTAATTCTTTAGCCACAAGTTCCTGTAAATGAAATTGGAATACGCTTGATTTAACTTTCGCAAAGAAAATAATACTAAATGAAAATTATTATTTCCACAAATTAAACTAAAAAAGACATTTTTTTTTTTTGTAATTTGGCAGTTTTTGAAAATTTCTTTAACTTTTCACTTAAAATGCGATTGCATTTAGTTCTATGGCTGATTTTGAGGTTTTATGACTAAATACCTACTCTAAACATAGAAATAGCCATAGATTCACTTTAATAATTTTTTTCAATTAATTTATTTTTCAGTAATTTTATAAACCTGTAATGTATATTCTTCATTGAACTCCCTAAAATACCTGTAGCTCAATTTGCCCATATATTTGTAATCCTATTTTTCAGCTCGATGACAGTATGGATTATTTGGCACTACAGGTTTACAAACTTAAAAAATAATATAATATAATATCCCAGAAATTTTCAATGGCTTATAAATGGGGGCTTAGTGTTGGGCAATTCAGAACAAAAATTCCGTTTTAAGAAAATCATGCTTTTATTAGTTCAGTATTGTGTATAGAGGCGTTATCCTGCTGGAAAATACTATTTTCATTAAAGTAATTTTCTAAGAATGGTAACAAAAAGTTGTCCCGCACTGCATTTATTTTAAATTTTATGAAAGCTATATTATATTTGCCACTCCGATTGAAAGTGGTTCAGAGTTGCAGAGGCTCCTAATAGAACTCTTCACAAATGAGTCGCTTTTTTCTTTTCTCAAATCAAGCTAATATAAAGACTAAACTAAAAATGAACTATTCGCCACAATGAATTTTGTTGAACTCATTTTATTATAAATTGCAATCGATTTAGAATATTTTGATTTTTTTTGTTTTGAGCTCGATAAATTTTAATTTTTACGTGTTATTTGTCCAATTTCTAGCCCAACGCAAAATGCATCCTGGGTTGAAACGTTTCCCAATTTTCGAAGATGTTGCTTTAGATTCACTGATTTACTGATGAGAAGTGGAACGCAATTAATGGGTAATGTCGAAACATAAATTATTCTTGATCCAAGCTTAAAATGATGTATGAAACAAAGCTCGAATTAAGCACACACTGTGAAAACTATTCTCATTTTATACACTTTTCACAAACACATTTTAAAACTTATATACCAAAACAAAAACTTAATAAATTGGTGAAATTCTTATTCTTACCTACGACTTTTTATATAAAGATGTAATTTTTCTGAAATGCTTTTTATTAAATGAACAAAGATTACAATTTTTTAAAATTATTAGAATTAAACTAAAATAAATGTTTTAATAGATCAAAAAAATTAGCTTCATAGGCTTGTGCTTCTTCCTACATACGATCCTATTTAGTAGACATAACTACAAAATATTTTTTCAAAAATTTTAAAAAGTTTGGTTTTATATGAGCTGGTGTTCTTTCAATAAAGCAAAATTTTGCTTTCGATTTCTTATTATAATTTCCAGCTATTCCACATAATCTATCCCCAACAAATAAACCTTCTCCAGAATAAAGAGGGCACTCTTTTATATCGATATCATGTCTAAGTTCAATTTCTGAAGTTTTTAAAGGTTTCTTCACTTTGCATTTATCTTGATTAAATAATAATGCATTATTAATATTTATCTTAGATAACTTAGCACCAGGTAAATTATCTTGATATCTAAGAATAATACCTTCTGCATTTTTATCTTCATAATTGCAACCAACTTGCTCAAATGGTAATGATGGAATATTTTTAATATCTTCAACTGTTTCAATTATACCAAAATTATGACATCCTTTACTCTTTATTGTATTATTAAAGCCATAAAATTTGGCTATTTTGTATGTTTTTCCACCTTCAAGAACAAATTTTGTTCCAGCTCGAATTTCTTTTGTTTTTGTAAATTTATTTAAGTTTTCCAAAACATCATCAGATGTTAGAATGTATTTTGATTCAATTAAAAAACCAGTAGCCAAAAGTCCTGGAGTGTAATATTTACTCATTTTTCCTAATATTTGAGTGGATGATATCTTTTTCTCGATGTTAACCAGGCTATCAAATGGATTTGCAGCCATGGCTACTAGTAAAATATTCAAAAATATTATTATTTTTTTCATTTTTGTTAGCTATAAGCCGTCAAAAAATATTCTGATATTTCTTTAATCGAACAGATCTTTTTATACTTTTTAAAATGAAATAATTTATTGGTATTGGTGTATATAATTTTAATCAAGATAAAAAAGAGATAAGAAAATAAATTGTCTCGAGGCTGTTGTCTGTAGCCAGTTTTTTTGCAAAGTTTGTTTTTTTTTTTAACAAAATTTTTATTCCTTTTGTTTAAATTCATTTCATTGCAAAATTGGTACCATATCCCATAGTTCAATGGTTTGTCAAACCAACTATTTAACAAATTTTCTAAAAACCTGAAAACCAGAAAAGTTTAAAAACTTTAGTGAGACTATTTTAAGGATTACTATCTGTCTCATTAGAACATATAAATATCTTTTCCTACGTCTAAATCCATGCAACAATTGCTTTTGATTCATCTGGCAAGTTGTACTATAACTTTTTTTAATTTATCAGTGTCACAAGCAATTGATAACAAGCGCAAATTATTTAGTTTGTCATGGACGACTATAATATTTAAACCTTTCGTAAATTATTCTTCTTTGATTGTACATATTTTACTGTTATAGTCTGTTTGTCACTGGCCAAAATACTAAGAAGAATACTAAAATTTCAATATTTGTACGAGAGAACTTTAACATACCTACTTGTCCACAAAATCTATTTAAAATTAGTATCCTTTTCATAAACTAACATATTCATATTCCCCTAAAAATTTTAAAAGATTTCTTCAAATATCATAAGACTACTGCAAAGATAGAAGACTGCCAAATCATTAACCGCTAACTTTTTACATTGGAAACACAACTTAAGTTTTAGCAACTAAAAATTGATTATTTTCTTGCTTAGTTTCATAATTCAACGAGAGGATATCAAATATATCTTTAAAATAAAATTGTACTCTACAAACAACTATAAAAAATTATTGATAAAAATTTTTTCGCACGTTCAAATTCATATTAAAAATATTTGAAAAAAGTGAAATGCTGCATTTTTTTGACAAAAAATTAACTAAATAAAGAAAGTAATACGCTAATTTGACCAAGTTTTAAGTATTATAAAAGAGCTGAAAAAAAAAAAAAATGCGAAATTTAGAGGTGCGAAATTTCAGGTTAGCCACTTTTGTATGCTTTTCTTATCGTATTTGGATTTAACATTTTGTTCAATCTATAATTTTATTTTCTTTAGTTAAATAAATAAAACAAAAATGCTTAAATTGTAGTCAATTTTGTTTTTGTAGAATCAATTGCTTATTTTGAGACTAAAAAATTAAGACTTTAAAAAATTTTGTTTTCTATTTTAAAATTTAATTTTTATAATCATATTTATTATTTATAGTTTCATAAAAACGGTATGAGCTTTATGGAGAAGTGTTGCACTACTTTTTATCTAGCTATTGGAAAAATGTCTTGAAATTTCATTTATTAATCACTACAAAGTTTTCAAAAACTGCATAAATTCATTTGACTAAAATATCTTTAAATTTAATTTATTTATCTGGAAAAATTATATGAAAATTTCATTAATTTATTAGCAAAAAATATCTTAAATTTGTCTTAGGCTAAATGAAAAGTAGCTCCTTGTGTTTAAAACCAATTTTATGTCTACTTTTAAAACCATTTGGACTCTATCGGTAACTTATGCAGCTCTGGTTCAATATAAATATAGTAGCTCCATTTTTATCTGTTTAGCAAATTATTCCAGCTGTTTTATTCGGAAGAATAATGCTAGCTAATAGTTTTTCAATTAACTATGGTGCTAGTAATTTGAAAATGCAAAAAATACTGTTCATATCAAATGACTACTCCCAGAACTAATTCAATTATTTTGAGAATGAATATGATGGTTTTTTTTCTTGTTTTTCCTTAAAAACTATTAATGATAATTTATTTAACCAATGAGATCAGAAGACGATTAATATTTTTCTCTAAGCTTTTTTGATTTTTCTAAGGACCAGTGTGCGTTTAACTTAAATTTAATTAGCTTTAATAAAAAGCAATTGATATAATCAGAGCAATTGACGTGTTCAGCCAATTTAAAGCCAGCTTTGTTTAAGCCAGCGTTTCTCAACCTTTTCTGGCCCGCGGACCGGTGAAATTTTAAAAAATCGCTTCGCGGACCAGTGGTTTTTGTTAGGAATAAATTTTTTGCAGTACTGCTACATAAGGTAACTGTAAAATTTTCATTTTTATTATCATACATTAATATTTAAATATAATGATAAATAATTACTGTTTTACTTGTGAAATTAAACGAAAAATGAACAAAAAAAGTCTATTATTGGCTTACGCAAAAAGATTTAGATCAAAGAAATATCAAAGGAAAAAAACTCAGAAACAGTTTCCATATGTCTGTTGTCTAGACAAAAATTGTGACCAGTCAAAAACATTTTAAATAGTTGGTACAAAAAAGGTGCTTAATATGTTTTGCTGAATTTTCACGGACCGGCAAAAAAATTATACGGACCGGCGGTTGAGAAACAGTGGTTTAAGCCAAATTTTAAATCAAAATAACAAACTCATCACAATTTTTCATCGATATTTACATATAAAAAAAAGGCTGTCATTTTTAGTAATTGTCCATTGCTATAAAAAATATCTAGAAATTTCGTCAAATGTTTTTCACTAAAATCCAAAAAGACGTTGATTTTAATTTTTCATTAGTCTTGAAAAAATAAAAAGGTCTTAAAATTCTTTAAAAGTTACAAAAATTATAAAATAAAATGGAATACAAAAAAATATTGACTTTCCCTCATAAAAAAATTAAGAGATGCAACATTTTGTGAGCCCATGACACAACAAAAGCTCTAAATGGAAATAATTAATTTTTAGTTTTGATTTAAAATAATAATTACCTAAACAAAATTTAGTTTTTTGTGGTTCATAACTTTTAAAGATATGGTATTCATCCCATTGAGATTATTGTCAGCTGATAAAGCAAAATATTTGTAATAAAATAATACACAGCTGATTTTCAATTAAATTTTGGAATTCAGACTTACGAGTTTTTCTTGTCAGCTTTGCAAAAAAATAATAAAAATGTTTACTTCTAAGCTCATTGGGTTTGCTTGGTATCTATTAAATCCATCTTCATTTTGTTTAAAATTTTAAACTACTAAATTAAAAAAACAAGGAATCTTGTAACTGTTTGACACAACCGGTAAAACTGATGTGAACCAGACTTTAAACTTAAATATTGCTAAAACAAACGGGCATTCCCTAGGACAGGTTGTAAAATGTACTAAAATAAATATTTTTAACTAAAAAATTGCTCTAGAACCTTGACGTGGTTTGTCACAGGCCAATTTTTGTTATGTACATTATAACTGGAGCTTGAACAGCTGGGCTCATTACAGTGAAATGAGAAATTTGTATTGAGTATCAAATCTCGAGATATCTGAAGTAGATTACAAAAATTAGCGGAACATAATTAATGCTCAAAAATTTTTAAAACAAAAAAAAAATTATAATAAGAATTTTAAAATAAAGAAAGGTCAATAAAAGGGGACCTCATGAGACTACTGGGTAATGTTATTCTTATAAGGCTAGAATTTTTGCTAAAATGTAAATATCCTCTCAAAACCAAAAAAAAAAGAAGAAAATAATACCTCTGGAAGTTATTATTGTCTGTTGGTAATCAAAAAGGGTTGTAGTACAAATAAACTTTGTTCTTGTGTATCTAAAGATGGCCACAATCTCTTGGACTATCTACATACAATGAAACAAAAGTGGAACCTTTCTAGAATTTTTCCAAGTTAAATCTAATCAGAAATTAACTTAAATATTTATTGCAAGAGTTTATAGCGCAATGTAGTTTTTTTTTTCTAAATAGAAAAAAACGTAGTTTCACTTATTTATTTTGAAAGTTTTGTTTTTCTCTTTTAATCCTTAGGTTGAAAGCTTATTATTATTTTCTAATAAATATCTTTTTGGTTTGGCTACTATTAAATTTATTTTAACCCAGAATAGAGGTTAAAATTTGTATTAATAAAATCTAAATTTATTTCTTATAAATTCAATTCGTTAGAATTCAACCAATTTTAGGCTGAGGTCCATTAGCCTTTTCTACTTGTTTTTTCTTTATTAAAATGAAATATGCACAATCTAAGAATAAAATATATTTTCAATCCTTATTCAAATATGAACCACTTTTAATGTTTAATATTTTAAGAAAATTTATTTTAAAAGTTTAAGAGTAGCTCTTGACGTATTTTTACTTTTTTAATGACGACAGTATGGATGTCTTCATTTCATTTGAATGGCAAACTTAACAATTTTAGATCGATTATCACCAAAAAATTACTAAATTAGAACATTTTGCAACATGCTTACGTCAATTATAATTTTTAAAATATATTTTTCGATTTGCTTTTAGTTAATATGCATGTAGCGTATATTTGTCATAAAACTTTTTTAACTAAAATATATTTTTAATGTTAAAAATGCAAAGTAAATGACGTCTTATTCCTATCAGAAGAAAAAAAATTTTTTCAATGTGGTGAGTGGCTACGTGATCATGGAGAGAAAATAATAATAACATAAGAACTTTTTTGAAATAGATTTTTATTTTTGATTATTTTACACAATTAATGAAATTAAAGTAGAAAAATAGTTTTTTTATACCATTGAATGGGAACAAAAGGATAAAAAATGTTTATGCAGGGTTCACTTAAAATTTTAAATTGCAAAGAAAGTCCTGTATAATAATTATCACTTCTTGCATTAAATGTTATAATTCCCAATTAATATATTGAAATCCCTAGAAAAGGGATGGTAAGTTCTTGGCGAAATGAATTTTAATGAGAATGGGCATAGTGGCAGTTCATTATGGATGAGGCTTAAATTTAAAATAATAAATAGAATGCAACTCTTCAGCGTTATTAATAAAATTGTTACCAAAGATTTTACAGTACCTTTTATTCCTAAAATATTTACAACTTTTCAAATTATTTGGAAACGCAGGCGTTAAGTACTAGTGTTCTTAGTCAGGTATGCGAAATTACGGTTCCTTATTTGGGCAAATTTGGTCTTGTATTTATTTATTTTTTTATTAGCTTAAAGTCTCTTATAATTTGATACCAACCTTTGTTTAGTAATCTCCTAAAGTTTTACATAAAAATCTTGCAAAGGACATTATTTATCCTTTTACTCCTGTTTTAGGATATAAAAACCTATTTTGTCACTTTTAGTTCTTTAATTGTAGCAAATGACCATAAATAAAAGTCTATTTTTAAAATAATGTTTCTTTATGTTATTTTATCCTTTCCGATGATATTTATATTTTAATTTCAATATTCATGTTATAGTAAAACTTAATAAGTCATTTCAAAATATTTTTTAATTTTCTGCCAAGTATATAAATAGAACTGGGAGTGGGTTGAGTGTTCTTCATGAACTTTTTAGCCACATTACACAGTCATTCAAGCAGTTATGACTTTTTAATCAAAATTTCAATATCTTATCTAAAATTACTTGAAATTCAGTCAGAAGATTTTATAGTTTTTTGTGCAGAACTAGAAACGGATTAAACAACACTGAAAAGTAGGTAAGAATTCAGTCAAAAGATTCCACAATTTTGTGCGCATAGCTGTAAACGGGTTAGGCATTATGTTTCCATAATGCAGTCATGTTGGGAAAGGGTAAATTTTTGGATAAAACACTTTTACCAGATTATATATATTTATATAAGTAGTTCATGTTAGCAAAGTTTGAAAAAAATAGCTCACCAGCAAGTACTACAAACAACTATCACAGCCACCTAGACATTAAAAAAATTATTGATTACAAAAAATTCACACTCACAGAAAGCTATGAGAAAGCTTGGGATTATATCTACTGAAATTCTTTTTATACCAGTACTAAAGAGTAAAAAGTACAGTAATCCATTAATTCTGTGATTTTTATTGATCAAATAGATTGTTTCTAATAATATTTCATGTAAAATGTTAAATCTATGGATACTCAAGAAAACTATTACACAAGAAACTTAACCTTCTCTAAAACAAACTAAGTACACAGATATAATTTAATCCTTGTATAGTAATAGAAGATATCCTTCGTTAGAAACCGTATATCCTATGTTAACAACCAAAAGTATTTGAAATGGAAACTAGCGTATATGAGACATTTTCAATTTCATGCATAAAAAGAGAGTACAGGTGTACTTTAAATAGCTTTTTATTTCAAAATATTTTATCTTATATCCTTATATCTACAAAAAGGAAGTCAACCAAATTTTCTGGCTATAATATGTAAGTGTAAAAAAAAGTATTCAAGTATATGTATTTCCTAGCTTGTACTATGGAAGTCTTTGTCACCTGATCTATCAAGTGCTCATTTTTTGTTAGTTGATTACTGTTGGTGATATTTGAATAAGGGTGAAATAAGCCATTGCATTCTTCCCAAGATAATAATGTTTTACTGCTAATTAAGGGAAAAAACCTAAAATGCCTCAGAAAGTTTGGACTATTGTATCAGACAGTATCAGACTATTGGTAATAATATTCTCGCTCTCTTATCTAATCGCGAGAAGCTATCCACGCTACTGCAGGTTGTTTCTAGTTCGAAAGTGTCGCCACTGGATAGTGCTACAATTAACTATGACCTTGTTGGAAAATTGTTAAATTTTAGAAGAGTTATTTTTTACGACATACTTTTTGTTAAGCCGAATCTCTTAATTTAATAACTAAGCAGTTCATTGACATTATATCTTCTTTTTTTAAACGTAATACCCATTTGGTAGATAAAAAAATTAAAATTTGTGATAAAGACCACACGATTGGAGTGAAAAGTGTGTAGTTTTAGAAGCATATTTGCATTTATTTTTCATTTCAATTAAAATATAGCTGAGAAGTATGCAAATATTTTACTATTATTAAATGATATTTTTATCTAAAGCACCAGAAACTGAATGTAGTTTTTTTTTATCGTGCATGCTTATAAGTAGTATACAAAAAGTAGTCAGCGAAGGTCAAGTGTAATACAGAAAACTCCCAGTCATGTAATTTTCTTGACTATTCTAGATTCAAATTCATTCAAAAGTCTACGGTAAGTAACATTTTTGGTTGTTTACAGAGTGCTGCTAGCAAGATTGTTAGTATTTTGACAATGTTGTTTGTTTCGTATGACGAGCTTTAGCGTGACCATAACCTAATATAAGTACCATATTGGTCCTCATCAAATTTTACCGAAAGCACTCCTAGTTGTTCAAATTATCAAAAAATAAAATTCAAACTATGGTAATTTTTGAAATTTCTTTCGCTAATATCTTATATATAGCAAAATGTATTAAAAATTGAGAACTAACACATAAAATTGTCGCTGACAAACCAACTGACAAAAGAAATAAATTAAATATTTTATTGAAATTTTGTAGTTTGTTTATGTTTAACAAAAATAAACTTTTCACAAATAGTTTGGGAAATTTTAACTTCAATATTTTTAAAGTTTAGCCATTAGGACCCTATTTCTTATGAAACCTTAAAACATCCATTATTACTTTTAATCGAGATTCATTCGACAAAAAGAAACTACATACAATATTCCTTTAAGTAGATATGAGTAAACATTCAGAATAAATAAATTTAAAAGAAATGTGTATTAACTGGTAAAACAAACAAAGAGTTTGTTAGACTTGTTTTTCCTTAAGTATTCCTCAAGGATTACTTATCCTTTTCCCACTAATAATGTTTTTTTGTGATAGAAAAGTAATCAAATGTTCGAAACTAGCTGCAGTTCAAGCAACAAATAAATATTCAATTAACTAATTTAATTTAAAGTTAAAAATAAAGCTAAAAATAAAATAAAAACTTGTATATTTAATTTAAATTGAAAGTAAAATTTAAGCGAAAAAAAAAAGTTTTCTGATTGAAACAACTGAACTTGTGCTTGGTTGAAGGAAATAAAAATTAATATTTGAATTTTTCACAGAGCTGTGTACAAAAATGTACCATTTCGGGAATATTTCGCAGTACGTGTGGCCTTGAAAAATTAGCTATGATCCTTTGCTTGAACAGTAGTAACTCTTATACGGAAAAAGTGGTTTTCAAAGTTTTATTAATGTTTCCTTATTAGCTTTTAAGAAAACATGGCAACTGACTTGAGACTGAATAGAGTTTTGAGAGAAACTCAGTTCTAGGGCTCTACTCTGAGAAATTTATTATGTTTGACTTGAATTATTGAGACATATTTTTCTATTAAACAAAATAATATTTTATTTCATATTTTTCACTTAAAGATTCAATTCCTGTGAAAATCAATAATTTTTTGCTAAAGTTTTAAAACTTTTTGCTTTACGTAGACGTTTTATCTAAATGAGATAAATGAAAGGGAGTTAGCAGTTGTGTTGACCTAAGCAGGAACCAACTTTAAAAAAGGGTGTTTTTTTATATTATTTGTTTGTCTTTAAAGATCTCTTGGCTTCAAGAGTGAGTTCCTTGTTTAACTAAAACCTCATTTTCTGGTGAATTTGTTGAAAAAAAGTTGATGTAGAGAAAAAGGAATGTACTGGTATAAAAAATATATGTAAGCAAAATAAACAAAAGTTCTTTGATCAACTAATTTCTAACAATTTGCATAACTTTTTGCCTTAAAAGAATTTCAATATTCCTATTTATATTTATAAAGAACTATTTAGAAACTAAATTGAAATCTTTGCTGAATAAACTTAAAACCAGAAAATTTAATCAAAATAAATTGTTTTCAATTTAAATTTCATAAAATTATTTCAGATAAAGAAACAACAATACATATATACATCTGTATAAAGCTAATCATGCCATAGAATAGATTCTTAAACACAAAATACAAATGCCAAAGCTAGACCACAAAAAGGATATCGAAATGTTCGAAAACTATTTTAAAGGATTACTTCTCATTTATTTAATATTGTGTCCAACCCGTAATCAAATAACAAATACCCAAGGGCATACTCTACCAACTATAATAGATGATCCAGCATATAGATCAATATTTCATGCATTTCGTAACTATGTTTTTAAAAGTGTGGGCAGAACTAGCCAAAGGACACAAGGATTTTTTTTACAAAAACCATTTTTAGATAGTCAGCCATTTCCTTGTGGGTTAAATAATTCAAAAAGTTTAGAAATACCAACAAATGTCCATAAATTACGACCAGGTATATATAAAAGCTATTTTTATTATTTTTTTTTTTTGAAAAAAGGAACTGTTTAGGTGTTTAGTATTAAAGAGATCAGAGCTTATATTTTTAATTAAATAAATTTTATATTTATTAATTTACTTGTATAAAATTTAGGTGATATTGATGTAATTGCTGCCATGGGTGACAGTTTGACGGCGGCTTCAGGAGCTGCAGCTAATTCTTTTATGGGTCTTTTTATGGAAAATCGAGGTCTTGCATGGAGTATTGGAGGACAATATAATTGGAGAAATGTTACAACACTACCAAATATCCTCAAGGTTTTCAATCCTAATGTATGAACAGAACAAAAGTATAAATTTAGCATTTAGGTCAATAAATCTACAGGCTGACACATAAAAGTATAATATTTTTTTTCTTTTTTGAAAAATTTAACTTAATTTATCAAAATTTCTATAAAGTTTAATACACTCAACCTAATATTACCTTAACTTTTAAAACGGGCTGTGTATAGTGTCTTAGTTTTTTGCCAATGATATCCGCATTTAAACTAAATGAGTGCAGTTATAGCTGGAACTAGAAAAAGAAAAAATTGGTAATTGGCAAAATGGCCCGTTTTTTAAAAGAAAATCCTAAAAATCGGGATATCTTCAAGAGTTATTCAAATATAAAAAGTAAGAAAAAATTGAAGTAAACGAATTTTTCGAGCTCCGACGTTTCGAGTGATGTATTGAATAACATATTAAAACTTCATGTGATTCGGTTCAATAGTTTTTTTAGACAACCCGCCAATCGAAAAAAATTAATTTCGAGATAACTGAGCTTAAAGTTTTAAGTGTGGATAGGCTTCGTACCGCTCTCCACCTATTAAAACTACTGTAGAATCGAAAATATTATAGATATCTTTACAAAAATTGAACAGTATATCCTTAAAAGACTATACTTTTGAAATATTAAAATCAAAAAATTGATTTTTCGAAAATTCTAGAATACCGGGCTCCCTTAAGATCTGTAACTACCCAAGTCTTGAAAATACTGTGCTAGCGAATAATAGTCATATCTCAGTTCGTTTAATTAATGTAATTCGTGTAAGCAATCAGACTTATTTAGGACACTGTTAAATTTAAAATTAAGCGGATAGTATGGTTTTAAGCGTAAAAAAAATTACTTTTTTCGTGAATTTCTTTTATGAATATTGATTAAGGAAATTTATTCAAAGTTTTTGTAAATTATTAAACATAATGTTAGCAACATTTTGTAATCTTCTTGTTAAAAAATATTTACAAACAAGCCGGTGAGACAGCTTTTCCTGGAACCTTTTCGGAAAAAGATGATTTGCGGTGTTTACTGTATCTAAGCCGGAAATTACCCGAAATCAACAACCCTTGAAATTTAGTCAAAGTACTATTAAATCCTCCCCTAAATGCTGTCTGATTACTTTTCCTTTTATTAAAAAAATTTTGGTGCGCATTTGAAGTGAAAAGTGCTGTTTTTCACGAAAAATTCCGCCATTTTATTGATGGAAAACACCGTCAATGTAAAAGAAAATTATAAAACTCAAAGTTGGGGGGAGGTAGTTTCTATGTAGAAAGTGTGTGTACCAAGTTTGAAGGAATCGGTAAGTTAGTTTTTGAACGGCAGTGCACACCGACTTTGTAAAAGTAGTTTTGAGAAAAACGCGTGAGAAAATTTAAAAGCTTATTTATGACTTTAGTTGCCTAGCCTTAATTATCTGATAACTTAGACAGTTTTACTTGGATCGACTTAAAATTTTGGTATTATATTTTTGAAATATAAGAAAATACAAAAAAAAATTCAATTTTTAAAAAGTGCTAAGCCATACTCCCCCCCTTAATAAAAATCATTAGTTACCGTATAAATAATTTTTAAATATTAGAATGTCAGATAGGGCGAAATCAATATCCCATTTCTTTAATGAAAAAATATTCCAATGAAATTCATATATCATTATTTTTAAAAGTAGTTTAACTGTCATTAAAAGAAGTTTATGTTAAAACTCTCCAATATGAATGATGCATCGTCTAATTAGGTTTTAAATAGAAATTTTAAGAAAGCAATGGAAATGATTGAAGAGAAATAATTCAATTATTAGTGTTTTAATAATTACTAAAATATGTAATCAAGTTCTGGCGATTTTTGTAATGAAAAATATTTGGCAAATTATTAATATTTAGTTATTTTGATGACAGCTAAATTAAATAGTATCTCAATTTATAAATTTATAAAATAATTAATAAGACAAAAACAGAAAAATTAAATTAAACTTTTTTATTAAAAACAGCTTCTAGCTATTTGAAGGTTTTTTTCGAAATGAGGTTCTTTTAAAGGTTGCAAGACTTAATTTTGATTTGATTTTAGCTTAAAAAACTACTAATTCAACAGATTTCGTGCCAGCGTGATTTAAAACAGATCCTTAGGGATATAATATTTCTACTGTAGCCAATCTAGATTGCCTTAAAACCTTAAATTTTCTCAAAGCCTTCCCTGAAAATTAAAAGTAACCATAAAGAGACGTTATAACTTATTTGCAGAAATACTAATTTAATTAATTGTTTAATTGTGTTACATTTTATGTGTCAGACCTGGAACTTATTACCTAATATACTATCTACATATATCATTTAGTTGATTAATTAATTATTCATATATATAAAACATATATAATATATATTTGTATATTTATAAATATTTTTAGCTGGTTGGTTATTCAAGAAATGATGCATTTCCATTTCATGTGGATTCACAATTTAATGTTGCTGAAATTGGTGCTGTTTCAGCGGATTTACCATTTATGGCAAAAGTTTTAGTACGTCGTATACGAAGAGATCCACGTGTTAATTTTAAAAAGAATTGGAAAATGGTTACAATATGTATGGGTAAGAATTATTTATATCTATATATTTATTTATATATAAAAAAAAAATACTTAAAATATTCAGTAAATTTATAATTACTTAAGAAATTAGCCTCTAGCAAATAATTTTCTTGAGGTTTATTTTGTGGCTAAATTTATGCGTTTAAATCACAATTCTAAATTTCACTTTCAATAAACATTTAAAAGATGGTCTTAAGTAATGTTACCTCATTAAATATACCAAGAAGCCAATAAGTTTTACTTAAGACAATATTGTTTAAGTTAAGAAAAAGCAAACTAATATGACTTTTTAGTTGATGTATTTTACATAAAAATTGTTATGTAGGTATCATATGTACATAATTTCTATTTACCATTAAAAAAAAAAAGGTGAAGTATTTATTAGTTTCAGCTGAAAGTAAAATAAGTAATTACTATGAAGTTTGTTAATTTTTGTTTTTTAAAAGAAAACTATACATAAACAAATAAAAAGATAATATGTTTAGTTATTAATTTAAAGAGGTGTGAAAGCGCGTTCAAATTAAACATGGAGGTTTGTCTTTTGTTTATTTATTCTTCAAAGAAATTTAAATAGAAGTAAAGACAACGGCTAAAACTATTGAATAATTATAAAAATTTTCGCAATTTCTGGTCAAGGATTGTATTGTGTCTTTATAATAACAAAACTGTTATACAAATTTATAACTGGTACACAAATGGTGTTTATATAATTGTATTTGTCAAATTTTTGGTTAAAAACTGCATAAAACTTGCACTTTTTATCAATATTAAATTTCAAAGAACGGTTTTTTATCTTAACTCCAATGAGACATCAGCATTGAAGTAACACATCATGAGCTAGAAAATTATACTTAACGAATTGAAATCATTTTATGTGATATGCGTTCTGCGACAAAGGGATAGTAGCCTATATTCATAAAAACTCTCTGAGCACAGTCAACCAAATATCTTTGAATCCATCTTGCTTTGAAAATGAACTGGAACTGTCATTAAGTCAAAAGACCTGAACAGATTTGGCTGAAAACTTATTCGATATATAGGATAACTAGATATTATTCCAAATTGGACTAATATTACAAAAAAATAAAATTTGGTTGTCAGTAATTAAGGTAATGCGGTTGTATGCGACAAAGCTTTAAGGTTTTGTTCATCGTTGTAATCAAGAAATTATGGAGGAGTTTTAAAAACAAGTTCTTACGTATGATCACAAATGTAACTAACGATAGCTTACACGAAGACTGACTTGATAGAATAAAAGTTGACATCTGGCATCATCCCAACTGTTAAGTTTTTCAGCTATTGGATACAACCAATCGGGCTTAGTAATTTAAGCCTTACGAAAAAATAAAAAATAACGAGAGTAAAGTCAAAAGTTCTCAGCCTGATATAGAGATAAGATATTTATTTCTTTTCAGGTTGATACAACTTTTATAATTATATTGATAAAAGATATAAACTTTATCAATCATCCAGTTTGTTCTTTGGTGGGCATTAAAGTTTCTCTTTCTCAAGATTTTTTGAAGTTTGAAGCCAAAGGTTTTCTGTTAATTGAAAATCTTTAATAACAGAATAAATTCTATAAAAGATAACATCAACAGAAGAATATTATTTAAGATTTTTGGAGAACCGAGATAAGAAGATTGGTGTAAATGGCTTGGTTTGCAAAAACAAATCATTTGCTATAGCATTGTTATGCCCACATAGGTGCTTCAAACATATAAAACTTTAGATACTAAAATTTGAAGTTTTGGGATATCTATTTCATTCTTAGGATTGAGACCAATCTGACTTCCACATGCTCAATAAGTTTAAAATATTCTTCACTGAAATACATTTTAGCCAAATAAAGACCTTATTGTGGCCGTATATGGGTATTTTGCAGAGATTGCAGCTAACCGTTACAAGAATCGATCCATTTATAGATAAAGCATTAGACTAAGTACATTGGATATTTTGTAGAATAAAAAAAGCATTTTCAAATTGAGGAAAAGCTGTCCTTCACTGCTAGAAAGAACAATTTTTATCTAGCCCTTGTAGCTCGTAAAAACTGAGCACTAGTAGAGCAACTTAAAGAAGTTGCACTTTATATAAAAATCAGAATCAAATAAGAATATGTCTACTCAAAGTTAAGCAAATTCGAGAAAAAGTGCCTCAAGAAAAAACAAATTATCTCCTTTATATTAGTGACCTGCTTAACTTTAACCAAAACGTGATTATTACAGTCGCAATCCTATCAATACGTAAAAATAACAAGGAGAAAATAGATAAATCAGAAGCAGCTATTATCGGCATAGAAAGCTGACTAAAGAAATTGAAAATTAAACTATATGAAAAAAATCTGTGAATATCGATTTTACAAATCAAGTTGTTCCCTATGAAAACACGGCTAAATATCTTGCTGTGACGATGGATGCAAAATCTAGGTGGAAGTTATATGTCAAAGAAAAGAAAAAGTAAAGAAAGAAAAGAGGAATTAAAGCTTAAATAAAATAAGATGTATTGGCTACTTCGTAAACCTTCAGCGTTCAGCTTCTGTTATACTAACAAGCCCTTGAGTATGTTTGGACGTATAAAATTTAACTAGGTGTTGTATCTAACAAAGGTAAAGGCTATCATATTTATAAAGATTTACATGAAGAAATGGCTGGCAGAGAGGGATTTTTTTCTAGGCTCTTAATATGTTAATTAATATTTTTAGTAGCTAAAATTTTAAATAATTTGTATAAAAGTCCTATTTACAAAAAAAAAAATTACATTACTAAATAAATTAATGAGTTTTATTTCAGGTGGCAATGATTTTTGTACTTTTGTCTGTACTATGAAAAATCCTGAAAGACTTCCTGCCATGCATAGGATAAATTTATTACGTGCGCTTCGTTATATTAGAGATAATATGCCAAGGTATTTAATTCAATTTTTTTTTCTTCTTAAAATTAATTTAACAAATAAATATGACAAGTATTGAAATTAATTAATCTTTAAAAAAATAAAAACCATGAAGGTTTTTTTGGAAATATTTGAATAATGATCAATTGTCTGAAGTTTTAATCGTAGTTTTCTGTTTAAATATTGTTTTAATTTTTTTTATTAAAAATGCAGACGTAAAAGGCTCAAAATGGTTTCAAATTTTTATAAGCTTCACTAAAACTATTTCAGACATGTATTGAATGTTTTCTTCAAATTTTAACACATAGATTAATTGTGTATCAGTTACTCAAATAAATGACATTATTAAGCTTCACAATTAAAAGTCCAAAAGTCTAATTGGTCTAATAAAGGAATATGGATCAAACATCAACACATAAGAACCTTTAAAATTGATTCTTTTGAAGAAAACAAATAAATTTATGCCATGACTTTTTTGAATTTTTTTTATATAGCTTTCTTTATTTTGTTTGTGCTATTCAAAAAATTTACATCTCAAATATATTACTTTCAATATTTAGATGGCCGCTATCAAAACCTCAATTCCGAAATAATTTTATATTCCAAATTTGACAGATACATACCATAATCTAAAAGATATTAGAAGTGATTTCTACATTTTCTATCATCAAAACCTTAAATTTCTTATATCTTCCCCTAAGTATTACCAAAATTCTTGATAAATGAAACACTTTAACCAAAAGACAATTTCAATTTATTTTCGAGACAAATTATATATTTAGCACACAAAAAAAAACACAACTTCATCATCACTGTCTATAGCTAAAATAACTACAACAACAGCCAAAAAAGAGCAGTTTCATTTTCTTTTTCTGTGTTTAGTTATAGACCATTATAATATTAACAAACATTCATTTTCCTTTCGTTTTTTGCTATTTGTTTTCTTTTCAGAACATTTGTAAATGTAGTAACTGAACCACCACCACATAAAGTTGTGACAATGAAGACGAACTCTAGACTATGTAGAATGATCAATCATCTAGAATGTTCTTGTTTTGTCGGAAGACTATATAACCAGAGTACAGAAATATTACAAAGGTAAATAGCCGAAAGCTATATAAAACGTATACTTTGTTGCATCCTTTTTGACAAAGATAAATTATTGTGGTAAAATTACTAAATATTTATTTTCATTTTTACTTTAATGAAAATCAATGAAAGCAAAAAAAAAAAAAAGAAGCAAAACCAAAGTATAAAATTCAAAATATTTAAAATCTAACAACAATTTGACATTAAACAAAACTCAAAATGACAGAGACATTGATGAATGACTTTTTATATTTAAAGGTACCATAAAATTCATGAAGAATTCTCTAGAGTCGAAGAAGAAGTCTCTAGATATCAGGAATTTCGTGGATTGCAAGAATTTGCAGTAGTATTTCAACCCCTAACACGTAGTATATCGGTAAGATTAAAATATTTTAGGTATTTTTTATTTTCAAACTAGCTTACCCTTCTAATTAATTTTAATTAATAAAACAGATGAAAACCGATGATGCTAAAGTTGATTATTCACTTTTAGCCTATGATTGCTTTCATATGAGCCAAAAAGGAAATGCGTAAATATCAAAAATAAATAAATAAAATAAAATAAAATAAAAAATTATAATCAAATTTTTTAATTAATATTTTTATCATAAAATTTTCTTATAGATGGGCTGGTACATCACTTTGGAACAGTTTATTTCAGCCAGTTGGTAAAAAGGATATAACATGGTCATCACCTCATAAGAAATTCTTATGCCCAACTAAAGAGAAACCTTATATTCTAACATATGATAATATGATACCGTAATCGTGTATGAATACAATAAGGATATTTTATATCTTTAAAAACTTTAAACAAAAAATCTTATAAGGATATCTCATTGCTATCACCAAAGATTTTAAGCTAAGAATACCATTTCAAAGGACTTTTTATTAAAAAAATAAAAAAACATCAAAAAAAGAATAATAGCAACAAAAATAACTTTATCCTCGTTTATACGAGTATATCCCTTTTTTTTATGTATTTCACTTAATTTTAAAATAGTTATATAACTTTGAAAGGATATAAAAAAATAAGATTATAGGTTATCATCTATGTAAATTTTTATGGTATAGCAGTTTGTAATTTAAGTAAATTTTTTTTGTGATATAGTTTAATTCCTCCCCCCCTTCCCGTCATCCCTTTTTTGTTGTTGTTATTATCATTGCTTTTAATGGTGTAAATGATGGGTAAGGTTTAAGATTATTTATAAAATTTGAATTAAAAGGTTGTAAATTGAAAAATCGTTTTAATAGTTTAGTCTTTTACAGCCAATAAATTATTTTTAGTGGAATGTTGAATGTTGAAAAAGAAAGATGCAGGAGTAAATAGTTGAAAAAACATGGAACAACGAAAAAAGATCAGAGGATAGCATAGTAAATGTAAAATTATGGTAATGTGTTGAATATCATAAGGTGATGGCTGCTGATGGTATGCTCCCTAATAAATTGAAACAACTCACAGATTCGATGATTTTTGAAATTTTCTTTATTATTGAGTAATATTTTCTTAATACATGTTAGAACAATCACGGCTTTTTTTTAAAGAAAATTGAAGTCAGTAAAGGACATCACAGGTATAAAAAGATTGAGAGCCACTGGTATATATTTAATAACTTACGGAGCTTCGATGTACTTTCTCTAACAACAAATTATCAAAACACTTTGAAAAATATGCTTCCATATCTCACACTTACATACACAAATTATTCCAGTTTTATATATATTACAAAAAAAAAGAATGGAAAATATGCGCTTAAAAGTTTATTTTCTTCATTCCTGTGTAGGGTTTTCCATAAAACTTCTTGGTAATGGGCAAGGTGAAAGATTTCACCAAAACATTAACGAAATAGAAAAATGCTAAGAAGAAAAGTGGGACATACACAATCCTTTCAGAAAAATTATTGAATACTAAAGCAAGAAAATGAAAAAATTGAGAATAAAAGTTTTAAAAGATGCTTTAAAGATATGCAAACTAGTATAATAAAGATAATTAGTTTTTCTCTTGAGATTGTTTTTGCTGGTCCAAATTTAATTTTTTTAAAAGTATTTTAACAAATTTGTGAAAAAATAGTTGTTCCCGGTCACATGTTGTAATGGTTTAATCAAATAAAGAGAAAAGTAAGAAAAATGTATTTTTTTCATATATTAAATTTCAAATTACTTGTGATTATACAATATTTTGACTGTTTTATTGTTTCTGTAGATATCAAGTACACAGAAATTATAACTATCCATGTGAGCAGCCTTCTATTTCTTGGTCTTAGCCACTTAACTCAACTGCAAGCGAATCAAAATAGGAGATGAATTTCAGTCTCTTTATTAAAATAAAATTTTGTCGGAATCAAAAGAATACAAGAACCATAATATTCCACCAAGTTGTGCGCTAAAGCTTTAAATGGAAGTCACGCTGTACAGCTTTGGCTGATTAATATATTTTATTATACAAAACTGTTGAGCAGTGAAACGTTTCATCTACTTTTTGAGTATTGTAAAAGTAATAATTAAAAAGCACATTAATTCGAAATAATTTCCTTGTCAAATTGTCAAATGTCAAATTCAAAAAAATTCTAACAATTCTAACAACTTTGCTTCACGTGAGTTTTAAGAAAGATTATTTCAATATAATTAATTTTATAAAGAACGGTAGAAGGAGAAAATATACAGCAAAAACTTTTTTTCGTCCTTTAAAAATATGTAAAATTGAATTAAGAGTTCTTTCACTTCTTTTTTCAAATTTTTAAAAACACGCTTACTTATTTAAAGGGAGGTTAACCACTAGATACTGTCAACGGACTTGTATGACGTAATTTAAAGTGTGAAAAAAAGAATCAGAAAATTCCGAACATTCGGACTACAATAAGAATCTTGACATTAAACAGACTCATATTTTCTTGGAAAAATATTTACAAAGTGAATGATGAGAGAGTTCACAGTAATTTTAGAAAAATGGCAGTTCATTTGGATTTTTGCTTCTGATGAGTGGAGATAAAGGCTCTTTTGATTTCATTGCTTACTTAGTTTTGGTTTTATTGATTTACTTAAAATGGCTAGTATTATTATCGTTCCAAGCTTTCTTGACAAATACATTGAATCCTATATAAAAACCCTTAGGGTTGCGATTCACAGTAGGTAAGTCTTTAGTCTAAATTTTAAATTAACATAAAATGTTTGAGGCACATAATTTTGGGGAGTTTATGGAAATTTCAAGCAGTAGACAACTGTTGGAAAGCCCAGGAATAAAAGGAATATGAAAACAATAGTTCTTATGAAATAACTATCGGTGCAGGACAGACTCGAGCGTAAGAAGAGGGGGCAACCCGAGGTATTTGCTCCAGGTGGAAAGATCAAAAAGTGCTAAATTCATATGTTTGAAAGAAAAATCTGCTTCAAAATGCAACATTTTTTAATTTTAGAAAAGAAAAGGAGGTACTCCTACCAGTGTCTACCCGCGCTTAAAAAAATCATGAAATTAAAATGATTAAAAGAAATAATATTGATATTTAATATATTTTGTGGTACAAAACTAGTATCCTTAGAATAATAAGACAATAACTTCTAGTAATAATTTTCTAACACCAATTAATATACACAAAGGACCACAGAAGCTAAAATAATAACACAGTTAAAATAGTCTCTAACCTTATTATAGACACAATAATTTTACATCAATTATACTGTCATTTTGGTATCGGGTATGCTAATAGATAATAAATGATCCCTGTTCATCGTTTATGACATACAAAACATTCAAAATACTCTTCTAACCAAAGGAATTCTACATTTTCAGCTAACAAAATCCAATCTGTCTCCGTTTAATTTGGAATAGCTGATATACATATATTCTATGGTTGGTGACTGCTATTAATTGTTTCTCATAATTAAATTGTATACAATACCATAGGGGAATATTTTGGCTATCCTTTATTATAGCTACATATAATAGAAAATGACTAATTTCTGGATATGAAGGCCTAATAAAATATCAGTAAATATAATTTAAATAGAATAGTTAAGGTTTGAAGAAATGTTTGTATTTGCTTTTAATTATTCAGCTAATAATAACTCTAGGGAGTTAACATAATAAGAAAAATTTTTAATTGAAATTTTATAGTAAAATTAAAATCAGTAACTAATACAACAGATTGTGTGCTAAAATATTAAATAAAGGCATTGTAATTATGAAAATTAATTTTTATTGGCTTAAATAGTCAAAAACCAAAAGAGGAAAATAATTATAATAAAACAAATTATTTTCCTGAAAACTGAATTTTTTGGAATCTATTGCACGTGTTTATGGTGTATTGTATTAGGAATTGTCTTATAGTGCGTTTTAGTTTTCACAAAATTATGAAAGTATGGTGGCAAGAACTTTAGTAAAATATCTCTTCATATTAAATGTAGAAAAAGAATTCATCATCGATGGTGATAACTTTGAACAAAAAAAATGCCACGAGAACATCAATATTTGCAATCAAAAATAAAACAATAATCATCCAAGGATGATTTTATAGGACTTGATGTAACTTTTGGTTATACTTTTATAAAGTTTATTTTTCTTTTTATTACTTCGTCTTATGTGCAAAATATGTGGTAGTGAAATAAAATTCAAACAGACAAAAAAACATGGTTTAGACTTTAAAATAAATGCTTCATGTGAAACATGTGTGAACATAAAATGACTATTAACTGTTCTATGATTTTTTATACTTATGACATAAACAGATACCTAATCTTTACAATATGTTTGTATTCGGGGACAGTGGAAGTTATGATATTTATAAGTTTTGTGCATCTATGAATCTTGGTGATCTGGTCGTTTAAATTGTATCGCGAGTTTCAGAAGCTGTGTATAGTACATGAACAAGCAAACAGCTGAAAGTAAAAAGAAAAATTAAGAAGTAAACGACAAACAGTAAAGTAATCCATTCATTGTAGAAAATACTGACAAACAGATTATAATTACTTTTTCAGAGTGCTCACCTTAGAAAAAATAGATATTTGCTAACATACATCTTGTAGCCTTGCTCTTACTTCTGTTGTGGTCTGTTGTGGTCTTCTCTGATACCTTGTGTTATGGTAAATTTTTCCATACAAAAATACAAGGCTATCATTGAAAAATTGCAAAAAACTTAGCTTAAAATATAGTAAGTTAAGCTTTCATTGCAAACAGATGCTATTTTTGTTGTTTTTTATTAAAAAGATTAATTAAGTCGGGCAAAATTTTGGAACAAAAGCCAATGAAAAATAAAAAGCCAATTCTAAAATGTCATAACTAAAATGTTACTGCTCATTTCATTTGGCTAGGAATACGCCATTTATAAATCTGTTTGTTAGTTATTGATCTACAATAAATAAACACTGTATCAAGTGATGGAGTTTGAAGAAAAGGAAGCTTCTTTTCCCTGTTTAGCTTCAGTAGTATAATATATCTTGATATCATCGTAAATTTAAAATATTACAAATGATATGAGTACTGGCACAAAATATTATTTAGATGAGTACGGAGATTAATTTTATCCATATCAAAAAGTTAACTAACTCAATCATAGCGACTTGGTTTACAAAATGGAATTTGATGGAGTATTAGAAATTTTTACACACTCAGAATTTTTGAAAGTACTTTCATTGTTAACTCTTACTTTCTTTTAGTCAATAGAAAATCTAAAACGTATCAAACTGTTATGAATTATAGCTCGTGAAGTGGTTTAACAGCTTTAGAGAAAAAAATGTTGAATGAGGGAAGTTGACAACAAAATTATTAAACAAACTGCCTGTTCATTATGTGCTAGATGCTTGCAAATAGTCAGAATCAAATGAGGATATGCAAAATGAAGTATGGATCAGACTATACCCCAAAATACTTACAGATAAAAACCAGCATTATAAATATCGTTCTGTATGGAAGACTGTCAACGCTATAAGGAAGATCTTACGCTAACAATACTCTTATTAATAATTTAAATTAAATTATTTTACAAATTGAAGTTGTGAAAAAAGTTTATGATGATTTGAGTAACCAATAATTATGTTTACTATGCTTTGGAGTATACAAGATAAATAGTAACGAGCCTTTCAAAAATACGGTCAATTTAACTTTTGCACTTAAAGCCATATTTGTGGAAAATGTATCTTATGCCTACAGTAGCGTAGATATCTTTTTGAAATGAGATCGAATATGATTTATGGATACTCAAGTTTCTCAGGAGTTTTACCTATTTTTCTATTTTTTATTGTAACTGAAACATTAGCAGCCGAAAGAGGAGATTGATTCTCCTGATCTGATCGCTAGCTATGCCACGGTATACATAGATTGTTATTCAGCTACAATGCTATACAGCAATAGCGTTCAAGGATTATTTAAAATATTTGATTAACAATAAGCTGTGTACCACGTAGAGCCCCAACTCATTCAATTTCGGAAACGAGAAAAGACATTATGCAGAACCCAAAACCCCCCAAAAAAAACAAAATAAGTATGAATATATTTCTTCAAAACAGTTTTTCAATGGTCCTGGGATACCAACATAAAGTTCAAAAGGTAACATTTCCCTGTTCTTATATTTCATGTACTTAATCAAATTCAAATGCTTAAGTACATTTTTATCGAAATCATATTTTTGAAATTAAGAGAACTTTTTCAGTATTTCGCAGATTTCAACTTTGGCTCCTTTATTGAAAAATACACATGATTTTATTGGTTAAGATTCTATAAACACTAAGTTTATAAACTGTTTTAATAAATTTCATAGAGATTATAAAAATAAATTTTTTTAAATCTAAGTTGCAAACTTTAGAACGTTACAAAACATGCAAACCTCCTGACTTTTTATTATAATTTTATCTATAAATTTAATTAATAATTATAAGCCCTAACAATCTTAAATTGATGGAAAAAACATCTGAAAAACCTTCTGTACTTTCAAATATGTTTAACCCTTTGATGAAATATTCTCAGATACTGAAAATTTGTCTTTAATAATTTCCACAAAAGAGACAGCTGTGTAGCTTAAATAAAAAATATTACAAAACTGATATAAACATTATTTAAAGTTACAACTGTTACTAATAGCACAGATGTCTCAATGGCATTATAAGGATTTCTCCTAAAACTCCACATATTGAGCTTAAATTGAATATATTATGGGTGGGCTTCATCAATTCATCTTCAAGAAAAAATTCAATTACATAGCTGTCGCTAAGAAAAATAGCCTTAGATATCCTTGGTCATTAGAAGCTAATATTGGCAATTTACTATATTGAAAAGAGAAATTCTCATTCCATTTACGAATCTATAGAATCTATCAAGAATGAATCTCATGCTGACTAGGGATGAAAATGAACGAATTTTCGATTTTTCTTTCTTTGAATAACACTTGAAAATGATGTGCTTGTGTCTTAGAAATTGATTAAAAGCATAAAATATTTGCTTTGATTATATTTCGTTAAAAAAAAAACAAATAAACTATAACAATATATAAATTTTTATATTAAATTAGTTTTAGTAACAATAAATAATAATGGCTTAAAGGATTAATATTTATTGGTTCAGGTAACTTTTTGGATATTGTCCACAAAAATTAAGCTGGTATATAATAATAACAATTTCAAGTAACCGTTGCTTTACTTTTGTTGTTGCCAGGTGCTAGTTTTGGGAATGAATAGAATGGAATCTTGGGCCAAAAATATCACATACCATACGATGAGCTATTGAAATTTTTATTAACCCTTATTTAGCACTCTGGACGGATTCAACTTCATGTCCTTATTTTCCGTAATTTTTAAGTATTTTAACATAAATTAATGTCTGGTCCATATCAATATCTCTCTATAATAAAAACATTGTTTTAAATTTTGACGGTATCGGGATGACATTTTGCCAATCATTGCAAAAGTACTTAAAGCTAGATGTTATTAAGAAAGATGTTAAATTTTACAAAACTGAACCTATCGAGTTCGATACTCCTTGATAGAACACTTCTCTTCTACATTTCACATTTTAGTAGTGAGCATTGATTAATGTTTTCAATTGTAAGAACTACTTCTCAAATTCTACCACAATTGCCGCATATGGCGAGCTGAATTACACGTGCCTATGTTTGCTCCTCAAGGATATGGACTTAAGCAAAAAATATTCGGTCACGTAACATCCAAAATTATATTGAATGGACGTATAAAATGTCAATCGAATATACTTTCATGAAGTTAGATATTTTGAAGGACATTGAGTGTCTCAAAATTGAGTTTGAATGGCACAAACAAACAGCTAAAACACAAAAGAACAAAGAGATAGTGGAAGTTAAATAAAAGCATATAAAATTTTGGCATGAAATTTGATCTGATATTCCAATAAAAAAGAATAGTATACATCACATATGGTTAAATGCGGGAAAAACCAGCTTTTATTCTAATTCTATGAATAAATTAGAAATACATAAAATTTAGACAGGGAATGACACTTTATTTTAATTCCGAAAGCAAAATTAAAAACCAAATTTAATCATAACTAAAGGCCAAACATATATTTTGAAATTTATGTATACGAATATAATTTAGGAGAAAACTTAATCCATTGTGTAGAATTGCACACTAGAATTAAGTACCTTTAAAACGAAAAATTTTAGCTTAGTTTAATTTATTTTGTAAACCAAAATTTTATCCTTTTATATGTCATTTTCAAGTAGAACAAATGGACACTGAAAAAAATTTTATAGCTAAATATTTTCTTGTTTATGCTCTTGTTAAATGTAAACCATGTATAGCTTATTTTTTTAATACCTTTTTACACAATTGTTAAGGATTACAATACAAAGTTAATAAATTTAATTCTAAAATCCTTCTGGAATATTCATACTTGTATTGCTATTAAAAATTTGGTTTTAAAATTTTGAAGGGTTTCTTATTTAGAGTAGTAATACCTTGATAATCCTTGATGGTTAATTTATTGTCAATGCTTTGCTATATATTTGAAAATTACTTTTTCTTTATTCATTTATTGGGGATTCATTTAGAAAAAAAAAAAACAGCTAAACTTCCTCTATTTCGAAAGAGAAAAGAATAAGGAAGACTTTATCAGATTTAACTTTTGTGCTTTGGTAAATGCTTGCAAGCCATTTGTCAATAATGTTTATTATCTGGCAACGTTTATAATTTCTTATACCTATCCAATAGGTGAAAATATTTGCGACATCTTTTCGTGATTTTAATGCTTATTAGTTTCATGGTTTATAACCGAGCCAGCTAATAGCTGTATTATCTTATCAAAAAACGTTGCATCCTTTATATCAACTAAGAACTAAAGTTAAACAAAAATCCGCTTCTATTATGATAGTCTACAAATTTTGAGCTAATTTTATGCACTTCAAAATAAAGTTGTTTTTTAGAGTAAATTTGGGTCACTTAATTCGAAGGTGATAATCGTTTCTTTTGTCGAAGAAGCGTTTTCCAGATATTTCCAAAAAACATGTTTTTTGGGTGTATTTTCTTTTATTGGTCTATATATCTCAGCAAATAATTTTTTGAATGATTATAAATGGCTTGTTTTGAAAAGTTATCATATTTTTCCTGAATTTGATATATAAAACGTTCAAATCAATTAATATTTAACAAAGTTACGGGAAATCTTTAAAAAAAAAAACGATTATCATTTTCGAATTCAGCGACCCAAATTTACCCTAAAAAACAATTTTATTTTGAGGAGCATTTTTCATGTATGCTAGCAACAGTGAATGTCTATTCAAAATTCCACTGAAGTCTCAAATTCAATTTCATTACGTTTTCCTTAAATGTATTAATAGGTGAGCCATTGGCAGTGAGAAGTCGCTATTTTTGCTCTGCTTAGCTCTGTGCTTCAATTACGAAACTAGAATGTCTGTAGTCAGATAAAAAAGTTAACGTTCTTTTTTTGAAAATCTTTTTAATACAAATAAACGGAGGCCTTGATTAAGTTCATAATGTTGATAATAGCTATAAAGTTTACTAATTTTGGTGGGAGTTAATTCCTTCTGTTCTAAATCTCATAGTAGTTTGCATTTTCTAGAACCCACACCGAGTTTGAAATGCCATCAGCAAGTATTAAAATTAGTGTCATTATTTATGAAATATATGGAATTTGTCTTGCAATGTATCTTCTCTGACAGTTTGATTGGATTGGGAATTAATTGTCAGCTGCTTTAAAAGTTTTATCAATTTTAATTTGTATTTGTTAAATTAGTTCCATAAATGTATCAATAACGTTCACAAGACACTGTGAGTTGCGGCTAATCACTCAAAACACACTTTAATTCATTATTAATTTTTTAAACAACCAAAAGTCATTAAAGATGATTGGATAACTACAAAAGATCCCATCGGCTTCCATTACATTTTATCGAATGACCAATTACATAAATATATAAAAACTCAAATCTTTCTTTAATCTTAAATTTAAAACACTATAAGAAGATATTTACAAAAAAAAATTTAACAGATTGCTTTAAATTTTCTTATTCGATTATAATCCTGTCATTAGCATGTACTGAGATAAGTGATTTTAAAACATTTCTTACTAGTTTTTATCCCCAAAAATTTATCGTAAAATGTTTATTCATTGCTTGTTCCCTACAAGAATGATTTTCTTAAATCCTAATGAACTGAATACATTCTTGAAGTTTCCTCTTAAAGCTAACTAAAATAATTTCTATATTTATTATGTTACTCACGCTCATAAGGATGCTAAAAAGCTGTTTATACAAATATAAACGTGGATATTACAACTATAGGCAAACCAAGTAGCTATTTATCATGTTAGTTAAAATTATTGCTTCTTTAAAATGTAATCCAAAAAACAAAAAACAAGAAAAGACTTAAATACACAAAATTTCCTAAAGTACTTTTTGCAAGCCTAAAACCTAAACATTATGTTTTTACGGTACCCTTTGATATTTAAGGTTAGTAGTATGGTTATACAATAACAAATCACCTACTTGACATTTTATTATAAATTCCTTACCAGTCGTTGAAGCAATTTATCATAAATCATGATACTGAATGTTATTGTCCTTCGTGAGAAGGAGGAATGATAGGAGTACCTTAGTAATGTCAACTTAGTGTCAGACATTTCACTTCCTCTGAATATGTTTAACTCATGACGGGGATAAGGTAGTGTTTATTTCAACTAAATGTCACTTTAAATTTAAATACTTTGTTTTCTTTATAAAATAAATTAGATTGACTAAGAAGCTTATAAATTAAGTTTATTAGGAATATGTTGTTTTTCTTTGCTCTACTTTCAACGAAAATTAAGTAGAATTAAATGAAGAAAATAATGTAAGGAGATTGAGGTGATTTTTAGGGGGTTTTATTTTAAAATTAGCTCCTCTAGTATTCGTTGAATTATAATTTTGAATTATTTTGTCTTTTTTTGAAATTTGGATGCATTCAAGTTCTAATTGAATGCTGTCTGTGCTGTCTTTACCATAAGGGCACCCGGGGCCTGTGCTCAGGGCCCCCGATCTCCCAGGAGGAAAATATAATCGCTTTTTTTCTTGTCATTCCCTTTTTTATTTTAAAATAGTGCCTCATATTCTTGTGTGCCCAAAGGCCCCGAAGTCGAGTAGAAGAGGACTAGAAGGCAACAAAGAGGAGTAGAAGGCAACAAAGGAATATTGGAAGGCAAAAGAAGAACAGATAAAGAAAGAGAACAGTGGACGATGTTGTGAAGAATTTTCGTTTTAATTTCTTATAATAAAAATCCTAAAAACTTAAACAAAATTTGTTTGGATTTTTTTTGAGGATCGATAATGATAATGAAGATTTTTTCTGAAGCTAATCAAGTGGTATGAAATATTTACTGGATCTATGCCGAATACCAAAATATAAATTATAAATAATAATTTAGTATCAGTTCTCTTTGATAAAAAAATAGAAAATTTTTAATCTGAAAGTAAAGAAATAAATTATGTTAAATTATATCAACAATATAAAAAGGAAAATATTCTTAATGGAAGTAATTAGATCGACAATTAAAAGGGAAGTAATTTCAAAACCATGAATGTTAAGCAGAAGTAATAAAATTGATAAAAGGAAAAAGAGTTAAATAAAGAAGACATCAGAAGCATTCGTGGACATAATGAAAGTATGCAAGTAATGCCTAGTTTTACAGTTCAAGCTTAGACATTAACCGCGTTTAATCTCAGCTTAAAC
Source organism: Acrocera orbiculus (assembly GCA_947359355.1). Taxonomy (NCBI): domain Eukaryota; kingdom Metazoa; phylum Arthropoda; class Insecta; order Diptera; family Acroceridae; genus Acrocera; species Acrocera orbiculus. The sequence goes on from OX375758.1 coordinate 10,663,102, forward strand.
ACTCAAGTTTGGGTATTAAAAATAATCTCCTCTGACCTTTGTTGTCTATATTAGCGTTTTATTTTGTAATTATTTTGCAATTAAATAAATTTTTTGTGATTCTACAATAAATTTGTATAATAAGATAAATAACAATTTTTTTTAGTTAATGAAAAAAAAGGAAGAATATTACGTCGACTATCATTTAAAATTTTAAAGATATATAAATTCATATTGAATTATAAAAATAAAACAATTAAAGATTCTCGTGAATTCAGCTCTTCATCTTTTTCTTGAGCAAATATTAAAAAAATTTAATTTCAAATGAATTTTTTTAATGATCTTTTCAAAAATTATTTGCAATTTATTTCTATTTCACATTTAAGTATTTTATGGTGGTATGGTGGTAGCATTTTCAGAACTCTATTTATCAGTTCAGCTTTAACAAGGGAGATTAAAACAAAGGCAGGTAATTGAGATAGCATAAAATGGTAGCTAAAACCGCTAATGTTAGCTGTACTTCTTTTATAAAATGACGATTTAACAGTTAAAATAAATGAGGTACGATTCAAAAACTACATGGATATAAATGTATATTTCAATTTGTAAACCAAAAAGATACTCATCATTCACTTTGGTTTTGTTCAACATTTTACTAGCATGAAAAAAAATTGGTATTTTCTAATATTAAGTCCTACAGAAGATTTATTTATGTCAGTAGATAGAGAGAAAAAAAGATGCCCAAAATCAGGCATCTAATTTGAGGATGCAAAATTGAAATTTTGCACATTGAGTGTTTGAAGATCAACTTAAGGAGTTTCTGTGAATCGGAATGATCAATTTTCAGGAGATAGGATTTTAAATCTCAATCGTAGAAGGCTAAGCTTATATTCCAATAGACTATACTAAAAAATAGTACAAAAGCGTAATTTTAATAAAAATGTGTTCATTGGTATAGCAAATTTAGGAAATTGTAGGGGAAAAATTTAGAAATTTTTAGTTTATGTTTGTGGAGCTTACTGAAGAAGTTCGTAACAGTTACTTTAGCATTCATATTCAACCATAAAAAGCGGTTTACTTTATTAAGGCTTAAATTAGCTCTCAACTTCGGATAAAAGCCTTCATATGACTCAAATAAGAATCAAACAATACACAAGCAATAACCTCTATGTTCTTTATTTAGCTGACAGATAATTTGATTCCATGCTATTGCACGGTACGATTGTGAATCTATTCGATTATAACAAACTTTTATCCAAAATCCATTTTATAGCACTTAAATAGCTTTAAACAGTCCATTTGACTAAGAAGGATGTAGCGGTAGATATATGCTTCATTAACACGTTGAGGACGACACAGTTTTTTCTATATCGATTTATCCAGCGGCGCCTTGCACAAAATGTTGTTTGCTAAGAAATTGAAAGTTGATTTTAATAAAGAAATTATTTTTAACCATCATAAACTATAGACGATTTGAACCACCGGTGGTACACGCCCTCTTCAACTTGTTAAAGGCTACAACTGTGACAACAAAAAATTTTTTGTTAGTATAAAAAGTAATTTTTGTCCATTAATTACTTGCTCTATTTTGACAAATTATTCTGAGCCATATTTTTAGATATTGCACGTTTAATATTTTTCGAGAAGGGAACTTAAAATTCATCATCTTTATTCATAAAAATATTTGTGTAAGATGTTTTGTAATTTTAATGTCATATGTTCTAACTAAATGTTATAATTCATGTTGCTTATCTTCAGGAGATTAATAAATATTTTTAAGAAAAATTACATATTGCCATCCTTCAGGGGAGACATCTATTGTACAAAATAACGAGCAACAATTTCATATTGTAGCTATCGACCCTCCCAAGTTTTTTTTATGTTACATAAAATCATCAAGGATAACTGGAACTAATCAAACCATGCAGCATTATTAAAAGGAAGAAATATATAATATTACTTGATTCTATCAGGAATTTCTACTTTTAACACAGAGACAGATATTAATTTCTATAATTTATTACCAATATAATTAATTAAAAAATATTCCTTTACATGAGTACCTTTTCAAATGATCCTAAAGTTTTACTGATTTTTTGGTTTAAATTAAAATGACTAATGGCAAAATATATATTAAATAATTATTACTTTAAATATAAATTATTAGATGCTGTAAATTATAAAGGAAAACCACAAATTTTCTCTTTTGCAACAGAAAAATACTGCATTTGAGATGAACACAAAACTTTTTAGTCCTTTACCCATTAGTATTCGATATTTTTCTTTGTGAAGGTACTATGTCAAATGCATATGTCACTATATCGTTAGGGTAGCTTTAGGGCTGATGTCCTTTTCGTATATATATATATTCCTATACATCATTAGCAGTTAATTGCTGGAAAATTAATATTAGATTGCAAAGTTTGAACTACAACAAGAAAGGATAAGGATTAACAACCTACTTTTGAGATATTTTCTGCCTGCTGGTGTCTTTGATACATTTATTTTATTTGAAAGGTGATAACTATTACTTCAAGAATTTTCTTCCTTTTATATCCCTTTATTGTATGAATAATGATTTTATACTTTATCCTGCTTAATAAGCATTGAAATAGTTTCATTTTTCCTTTGACCATTTTATTTAATAAATTTCTTATTAAGAAAGTTTTCTATCCCATTTGATCTTAAATTAGGATTGATCACAAAACTATTTTGTTGTTATATTATCATTGTGAAAAAGTTATAAATTAAATTAAATAATTTTGTGGAAAAAGACAAAACTAGAAAATGGTAGATATATTTTATTGAAAGGAATAAATATGTGTTTTCAAAATAGGTTTTGAAATTGATTGATTTGAAAGGAACTGCAAGTAAAAAAAAACAAAAAAATTTACCAATTTTGAAATATGAGCCTTAAATAAAAATTGGAATTTGTGAAAGACAAATTTCTTTATTTCTCATCTAAATTTATGAACTTAAGCATAAAACGATCAAATCAAATGAGTTTGAATTATATTTTTTGAATAAGTTAAAAAAAAATTCAACGTTTCAGTTCTTAGCTCTAAATTTATTACACGATAACTTGAAAAATTGTATGAGCTAGATTGAAATGCATTCCCAATATAAAGATTTTTTTTTCTTCATTTTCCTAACCATTAATTGTGGTCGTGTATTTCATCTGATTTTTTCAACGGCTGCCATGAGTTTTGCGTTATTTTTCTTTCTCAAAAGCTGAAAAAATTTATTGCAAATTCAGTGGTATGGAAAAATAAAGCATTTTTGATATCATCAAGGCTCAATGCTACGTAAATCCTGAAATTCAGTAATATATTAGTTAACATTGGTATGCCTACTCTAAAAAAGTAAAAATGACAAACCACATGGCTTAGTTATAGACTTCAATAGAAAATATCGGGTTTTACTAGAGCCGATAGACACCATCAGGAAGAAACTATCCTATGACATGGCTCTGTATGAAATGGCAGGAACAGTGATCAAACCTATAGATAGATTATATAAGCTTCATAGCTCTAGACAGAAGCCTTATTATTTGAAATGGTCAGTATTGATACTAACAGAATCAATGTATAAAACAAGGTTTCCAGAAGGATCATATTTACATTATTTTGGAAAATCAATCCATATTAATTGAGTAAACAGTAACAAATTTCACATTTATGACGCTATTACATGAGCCTTCAGTACTCGATAGAAAAAAAAATTTAGAAGAATATTAGCCCCTAGCCAAAAAGGCATTGAAGATAATAAAAGGCTCATGGACTGCCATGAAATAAGCTTAAGCGAGATCTACATAGATCTACAGCTCACAATTCTTGCTCTGTAAATGCACTCAAGCAATATCTTAATATCTGGATGGTTATAGTAAAGTCTGCTAGCTTATGTACAAGACAAAAGTCTTTTTGAAGCAAGGAAATTGTACAAAATATCCAAACAAAAAATTAACATTTTTCCTTACGTGGCATGATCCTTTATTATGCCCTCTTTTTATTAAATTCATTGTACTTCTCCATACTATTTCTTTTAAATTGACATCAAAAGAATTTCCAACGTGAATCACTTGAGGCTATTCTCACAGCTTCCATCATTTGAAAGTATGCTAATTTTGGCATTTTTGAGAGTAGTAAGATGTCAAAGTTTTTTCTGTTACTGACAACCGAAATAAAACCCGATATATTAGTCGTAATCTAATCGCAATTTACTGCAAATGCAGTACCACTTAAGGTTTGAGTTCTGAGCTTTTTTCTACCACTGCTTCACCTGCATAAAACAATATGAAACTCTTTTAATTAAAAACTTAACAAGTTAATAACCTTTAAATTTAATTTCAGACAAAATAAGCAACGCCAATGAAAAATTAATAGCCTTAATATCTTTAAGATACGTTAATATAAAGAAAATTCTTTCTTTATATAAGGCTAAAAATATGAAGAGAATAAAATAAGATTTGTTTGTGCAGTTTCTTATCCTAAATTATTTTAAAAAAGACAAAAATTCATCTCTTTTCTCACTAGCCAACGATTTTTGCTACTTCAAAGCACTTTTAAATTATTTTATCACTAGTACAAGGTTTTTAATTCATAGTTTTAAAGGGGAGATTTTTATAAAATAAAAACAATAAGAAAATCTTTCAAAATGCGCATGAGTAATGCCTAAAAGTAATGGTTCATCCGGTAGGGGTAGTATTTTCTACAAAGAGGGGTTGTAGAATGAACTAGCTCCTCTTTTCAATAGCATAATCAACAAAAGTTTTGTGTCATTCATTTCGAATAATTAGAGCCAAATAATAGATTAATTGATGCCAAAGCAAAAGAAAAAAAGAAAAAAAAATTTAATTTGAATATTTCTAATTTGGTATAAAAACTTAGGAAAATATTTAATTGCGAATCTCTTTAGAAATATTTATTGATTTTAATTTAAAATTTAATTAAAATTTTCTTTGAAAATTTATGATTGATTTGAAGATTTTTATAGTCAAGCTTGTTATCTTTTATAATTCAAAATGTTGATATTTATATAAAAATTCAATTCAGTATTTTTGATAAAATTAGTCTTCTTTTTCAAATTTTTAAATTAAAAACATAACGCAAACTATTTAAAAAAATTTTTCATAAATTTTTAATGAGTTCCTTAACAACAAGTAAAGAAAATGAAGTTTAAATTCGTATTTTTACATAATTCCACTTTCTTAGTTTAGTATTTTTACAAATTTTTCATATAAAACAAGAAAGTGTTTCCATAAGTTCAGTAAATCTGCATAAAATAGTAATTGCACAGTAATATTACTAATCCTAATCTCCTTAAATTATCATTGAGCCATTACTTATTAAAATAAAAACCAGCCTATGCTGCTACTTTTATAAATGAGGGAGGTAAAAGGTCAGAGTTTCAAAGTTTTCAAAACTTCCCTTGAAGCAGAAACTTCGCATATTTGTATCTTATCAATACGTATTTATTAAGTCCAAGTGTAGTGAGCTTTATAGCTATATCTTACTAAATTTTAATTGCTATGTTCAAAAGAAGAACGGGATTGGTATGCATTGCCAGCTAGGCTATAGCAGAAAGCCACTATATTATCAATTTTGAGATCAACACAATTTGTCGACTTTTCAGATAAATTCCTTGATAGCGTACATCGTTTCTTATTGGTTGTTTTAAAAGGATTTTGCATGAAACACATAGTGTTATGAAAGTGTTATTTACCCCTCAGACACACATGAGGCCCAGCTTGTTATTAGCATAGAAAGTATTGTTCAATAAAAATTCTTTATAAAGCTACACGTTTGAATCCGTAAAAAGATGACAAACAAGACTCAGGAAAATTTCAGCCTCACGCAAGGGCCTAAATTTTTTTTATCAAATCTTGAAACTCCTGGTGTTATAGATATATTTAGGTACACGTATAGAAAGCTTCTAGGTCACTTTATTTGAAGTAGTACTTAAAGCTGTCAAATAACAACAATTTTTTTTAAATAATTTTGTTTAAAAAAATAAATGAAAAATCCTTTAACACGTTCCTAAATCAGACGGGTAAAAGTTAAGTTGAGAAGAGTGCATAAAATTTATATGAAAGGACCAAATATTTATTAGTCAGTTGAAAAAGTTTTGGGCTCTGTGCTTAGGGTATTAGTTTCATCGCTTACATAAAGAAAAGAAAAACCCTTAACAACAGCTATTGATCAATTGAAGGAAAAATTAGGCAAAAAAAAAGGGTTGTAAAATGTATTGTAAAAAATATATTTTCTAAAATTTTGTTGTATATTTTTACTATCCAGCCACGAGAGCTACGATTTTTCTAAACCAGAACAGACATTTATAGTGGTGCACCATCTTCTTTTATAAATTATATCTTGCATTATGAAACAATATTTTTTATTTTAAACCTATGAACTAAGCACTCTCTGGTCTTGCTTCCTGCGGCAAGAATATCAGATTATCCTCTATCTAGATCCAGATCTGAATTATTAAGATATTCTATATGTTAAATTGACCGACATATCCTTATATAAAATTTGAATATGAAATTTAATTTTAAACAAAAATTTTCTATTATATTTATCTACAAAAGGACGGTACAAAGCATCTTATTTATGTTCCAGTTTTAAGGCACAGGAAAAATTTAAAAAAATGACTGATGACAAATAAAATTTCTGTTTCAATGAAGTCTTGATCATATCAAACAAAATAAAGGAAAGTCAAAAATGTAATTTTATATTGTAAACAAAATCTAAAATTTGACAATTTGCTTCACGACAAAATAATAAACAGTTCAAGAGAACTGCATGAGCTTTTTTTACCATTTGACCCTCCTGGCTGCTTTTATATTTTATTTTGATATTCAATTATGCGTTATCTATTATTACGTATGAAATTATTACAAAGCGAAGCCAGCCATTACAGTACTTTAAGTCTGTGTCAATAAGGGCTAACTAACTAATTAGTGATATGAAATATTAAAAACCTTTAGTTGTGTAATATTCATTAACAATTTAATTTTTTTTTGATTCATTGGAACATAGTTCATTAATTAGACCGAAAAACTGGATGAAATGTTGTTAAAGTAATCAAAAATAACACAAAAAGCATCAAAAGTTCCTTTATTATCTTTAATACCGTTACCCTTTCACACTTTTTTTCGTGCAAATTAGGCAGTTTTTTTTTATTGAGAAATTAATTCGGTAAAATTGCAAAACTTTCGTGACAGCACTTCATAAAACAAATTGGAGCTAATCGCCTCTTTAAACGTCAAAAGAACAATTTTTTGTTAAGTACCAGTTATATTGAACTTTTGTATTGACTCTAATTTTTTTATCTTTACCCTTAGGTGTTTGAAATGTTAAAAATAATTGAAGCATAAACATCAAATAATTCAATATAATTATATCCTTTACCATCCTTGCTTATTGTCTTAGAAAATGACTAAAATACTTATCAAGTCCCAAGTAAAAAAAAATACAATTTTGTCTATTTAAATGATGCGAATAGAAATGATTTTTCATTACTAACGAACTTATAATAAAGGTTTTCAAAAATCAAAAAAGAAATGAAACTTCATTGAGCCGGAATTGATATAATGAGTTAACAAAAGCTGAAGTTCATCTTTCTATATTTAAATATGTTAAAGACTTTCTTGAATAATATAAAACAAAAGAAAAGAGGGATGCCATTTAACTTAATAAAAGGAGCAAGAGATATTTTGATTGTAATCAAAAATTTTAAGAAAATTTAATTTACAGAAGCTAATTGACATTTGGGAACGTTAGAGTAGAATTTATGTCAAAAGGAAATTAATGGAAATGTAAAACAAGAAGTAAATTAACCAAAATAATTTAAAAGTTGTTAGTTTTTAAATTACTTATACAAAATAAAAATGAAATTTAAAAAGAATACTCAAAAATAGAAAGGAAAATGAAAATATATTTGTTAATTTTGAAATTATATCTTAATTAGCTTGTTTTAGTATTAGTTTAATTTTACTATTCCCTATAGGAGTTTTAATGTTTACTTTTCTTATAATTTCAGTTATTGGTGTTTAAAGTAAAATTAAAAGACTTCTGAGAGTCTCGGTGTATCCCCTCGGAAGGCAAGGTAGTGTTCCAGCAAAATCACGATCCAGAAAGCATCGTTGAAGTTATACACTTTCAGTTATTAAAATGGCATGCACTGGGCCAAGATTTGAACTGAATTGAAGGCTTATCAGCTATAATTAAATAAAGGTTGACTATGTATGAAAGAGCCTCTCAGAACGTTCAAGATCTTTGGCTGTGAGCTTAGACTGAATGAGTTTATACACCAGGTGTATAAGCTTAAATCAACTGTTTGCTTGTGGATGGCGTCGATGAACATATTTAGCTACCATAGAAACGTTATACTTTTTTTGTATGAGTTCGACACCTGTTTACATCAATCAGTGCACACCATCAGTGATTTCATACAACAACATACATTTTTTCTTGGGTAATCATGTCTAGTTTTGCTCTCTTATGCGGTGAGCTTTACTTTTTAGTATTAATTTGAAGGAATCGGCTGCCGAATCACATAGAATGCTTGTGTAGGCATATGGTGACAATATATTACAGGAAACAACATACAGAGACTAGCTTGGTCGGTTCAAAAACGGGCATTTTTACTTGAGTGCGTTTGGTGGGATCAGCAAGGTATCATTTACTAGGAGCTGTTGGAACCTCATGAAACTGTGAACGCTAATCACTACCACCAACAACTAATCACATTGAGCCATGCCCTGCGTGAAAAAAGGCCGGTTTATGAAGAAAGACGTGAGAAGCTGATTTTTTTCCATGACAATGCCCCAGGGCACACTTCAAGAAGGTTCCAAATCTACTTGGAAAGACTCAACTGGGAGATGCTACTTCATCTCGCTAATTCACCAGACCTGGCCCCTTCTAATTATCACCTGTTATTCTCGATTAGTCACGCGCTCACCAAACAGCAGTTCGGTTCGTACGAAGATATTATAAAATGGCTCGATGAGTCGTTTGCTTCGAAAGGTAAAGAGTTCTTTTGGCGTGGTATACACAAACTGAACAAGATATGGGAAAAATGTATAGCTAGCGAAGACAAATACTTTTATTAGCTTATTTTGTTGCTTTTTATAAAAAAAGAATGTTTTTTTTTCGACTGAAAAATAGTGAACTTAAGCTTATACACCTGATTAAACAGTAATATATCTTAAATTAGTAGAAAACGTACCAAAATGCATTGGAAAAGGAAAAAAATAAAGGCTTCTAAAGTAAATGCTAAAGTCATATTACAGACTTAGTTTTTAAAGGAGGATTCTAGTCTAGAGACTAGACAAGAGATGAAGTAAGTGCTATCAAAAAAATAGCACGTGAAACTGGCGGTCTCAAAAGAAGAGAAGCTTTTTCAATTGCTTTTTAGTTTTCCGAATTTCTTAAGAATAGTAAATACAAAAAATTTGTTATAACCTTAGCTCCTGCGGTAGAGAGCTAGAGTTACTACTAGTGGGAAATAGAGTGTTTTTGGTGTAGTTTAGCTGCCTAAAATAATGTATATACATATGTTTTTCTTACTCCTCGTTTGTTCCATTGAATCACATAGGACTCGATTTCGAAAATTCTCTCTTGAAAACCCATTGAGCGTCTCTTTTGAAAAAACCATTGAGCTAAAGTTCATTTTGGATCTATCAACATATAAAAAGGAAACTTTTGGATGAGAAAGAAAAATATGCAATAACATTGCGGTATAATCTCATTTTTAGTCTTAGGGTAAATTTCCTTGAACTAATTGATGTATTAAAGTTTATGAATATTTTAAAAAGTTTCTGGGAAGTTTTGATTCACATTTTTAATGCTTAGATAATTAAGTAGGTACTTACTTATTCTGCTGATGTCCAAAAATATTTTGATTTTGTTTGAGGTATTATCCATTTCAAAATATAAATTTAGGGTGTAAGAAAAAAAATAAAAAATAAATTAAACTGCTATACTAATAAAACTCTTAAATATTAAAATATTATTGATACCTTTCAAGATGATTCATAGAAAAATCTTATTTTCTTATAGTATCCTGACTTTCAATGAATAACGAAAAATAAAAGAAATGCTTAATAAATCTATCAAATATTGGACATGTAAATTTTATTTAGCAGATTATGTTTAAGCCTAAAAACTTTTAAAACCAAGAATTTATAGGAAATATATATAAACCCTAAACCATTCAGGGTTCATTGGAAAGCAAATTTTCCAGAACCGTTTCAATATAAGGGTTCACTGCTTACACGATTTATATTTCATTTATGGATCAGTGATTCTATACTGACCAATTGGGAATTTATATTACCAAATAATAAGCTAAAGAATATTAAACAGTTTCCATTACAATAAAATATTGATATCTAAATTGATGATGTCTGTCATTTGGTTTTATAGAGAAAAGATTTAGAAAATCAGTGAGATTTAGTTTTGGTGTTTTCTTATGATTTATGTTTCTGTATTGAAAGGACATCTATTAGTACTGATGACTAAAATAAGAGGTTTTAAGTAAGCATAAACAAAGTTCAATTAAAGCAAGTTCAGATTCAAACTTTGGAGTATCTTTACCATCATTAAAAAACAATTTATTAATTATTTGTAAAAAGTAAAGAAAAAAAGTTATGTGAATTTGATTTTCATTCATTTTGACTAATAAAATAGTTGGACTTAAAAGTCTTAAATTCAAAGCTCTTTAGATTTTTCTATTGATATAGAAGTAAAATTTTAAGGCTGAGATATTGCTCTTACTTTCCGTAAGGAGATTAAAAATTTAATTGAATTCTTGGTGACCTTCCCATGAGGCTGGCAACTTTTCTAATTCCTTTAAGGAGGGGTAAGGAATAAAATTCTTCAAAAATTTAAATTTTCTTTATTCAGAATGTTATATCAAAATTTTAAGTCAATCGGGACAAAAATCTCGTAGTTACTGACATTTAAATCTCCTCAGCTCATGTACTTTTTCTAGAGTTTGAAAAGTTTAAATGAATTTTCTTGAAAACGACGTGTTAAACGCCTGTGATCTTCTTCATTCAAAAACTACTCAACCAATTTATTTGAAATTTTCCATTTCTTTTTTTCTTTTTTTTCTCTCATCAAAATTCTTTTTTTGTTTCTTTGCAACATTCAGAAGATTGCGAAATCACAAAATAATTGCTTTTTTTTGTTAAAAACCTTCATTTTGAGTACAAACTTTGACGTAAAAAAAACCAAAAATGTATGCTTTGTCTATATAAAAAAAGTTTTTTGATTTCAAATAATTCTAGACTCAGATGTTTGTAGGGAAAGTGTTTTTTTTCATCCGTTATCCATTACCCCCTCAATATAATTGATACCCCATCGAATTTTTCATATCAACTTATTAAGTTAAGTAATGCAATCGAATAAAACAATATTACTTCATTTGTAATAAAAAAATTCTTGTGTATGTCACTTATGCATAAATATTTTTTTTTGGTTAATTAAATTTTATTGTGTATTTGAGTTAAATCCAAACCTTTACAAATCTCATCCACTAAATGAGCTGGGATTGGCTCCGTTCTTTCCTTATTACTTCAACATCTACTTTTCCGCAGTAAATTTCTGAACGATTCACTCAATTGCAGTAATATTTACATATTATAACATTTTCCTGCAGAAAATGGGTTGTAATTATGCTAGAATCCCATTCGATAAATTAAAATTAGTTACACACAAAATACTTGTGTAATAAGAACTTATTTATAGCTTGTTGGCCTGTTATGAAAGCCTCCTTAAATCTCTTGTTGAGTCATGAACAAGATAAAGAATCTGCTAAGATGGAAGCTCTAAAGAAGAAATCTGAAGTTCTGGGTTACATTTATTTTCTTTTCTTTTTTTAAATAAAAAACGTAAACACATGAAAGATGAGAAGAATAAAAATTGTAGCATTTTTGGCATAGATCATACTGAAACTAAGAAATATATGAATTTTTTGTTAACTTTAAGGTTGCTCCCTAAATGTGTTAGGAGTAGTAGTAGTAAAAAGGGAACAAATTGCACCGAGACTAGTCTTGATCTATTGTGCTCCCCGCCAGACATGTTATTATGGAAACCCAATAACCAGTTCCCTTGCCAGAGCTAGGACATCTCTCTAAACTATTTTCAAACTTTCCATGCAGGTTATTTGTTGAGTGAGAAGATGCTTCACTCTCTTTGATGCCACATTCAAAGAGCAGGTGAGTAGGCGTCTCCTCTACCTCGTGACAGAATCTGCAATTTGGAGTTGTTGATTTTCCCTAAATGTGTTAAAAATATTGGTGTTATAAAGCTATATATAAAATAGAATATCTTTTAATGGGGAAAAATGTCCAGAAAACACAAAATGAAATAATTTTCCAATATATAATTGAAATAGCTATGCATAAAATGGTGAAACTTGATAACTATTGCACATGTAATTCAATTGTTTTCAATTTTCTTAGTTTTTTAAAAACCTTCTTTTGTTTAACTTATTGTATGCTCAGACAGACCACCTTCTGCCAAAAATCACAGCAATTTATTAACTCACAAAATCAACATTCCTGAAAAAGGAAACTCACAGTCAACTTTTAATACTTTTCCCATAAGAACTTACAGAGTGACCTGTTTAGACAAGATATTATTTGGTAGTAGTATTAGTAGGGGCGAGAATTCACAAATAACAGGATCAGTTTAATGCATTTGCTGACATAAAATGTAAAAATCAACTCAAGTCCTCGAGGAATTTTTACCTACGTCTTTGTGGCTTATAGTGAATATGGCGAAGAAGATGATCCATTACTTTTCTTGATATCACACCTCCTCGTCTTTCCTGCTATTGTTAAATGTAAAACTAATATTAAAATTTACTGAGATTATGATTGCTAATCTATTGTTTCAGTGACAAAACACCATCATTCCATAAGTTGAGTTGCCATAACTCAAATAAGGTATTAAATTATCAAAGAACAAAATACTGCTAAATATAATGCATGCATGAAATTAATTTTTTGCAAAGGAGTAAAAACTATAAAAAATAACACAAAGTAAAAATTTAAAAATACAAACAAAATGACCTAATCAACCACTAATTAGACTGTTGAACCATTATTGTAGCCCAAAAGAAAAAGCAAACAATCTGTAAAATTACAGTAAATCAAAAGCAAAATGGAAGAAAACAAAGGAATCGTGAAAATTCTTCAATAAAGACTAAATAAAAACCTAAAAGTCAAAGAACGTAACAAATGAGGGTCAGTGTTCTCATTTATCATTGTAAACGTAGATAAAATAATCAGTAAGGGAACACAAAGTACAAGGAAAATTTCAACTGTAAAATGAAAAAAAATAAATAACATGAAATAACTAAAAGTATATTAAAAATTGAAAAATATGGGAAAATCAGAAAAGGATTTTTTCTATCAATGACCTCGGAAAATAAAACAAATTTTGTTCCACCACTATGGTTTCTGATTTTTTGTTTTACTTTGGGAGTGAAAGTTGTTCATGTCCTTAATGTCCAAGCCGGTATAAGCTGAAGTATAATCATGAATATTTTTAATAATTAAAAAGTAGAGTAAAATACTTTAAAAGCCAGTGATAGGTGAATATAAAATTAAAAGAAAAGAATAGATTTTTATCTACAATCATTTGATTGATTCTGTGAACTTAAAGGAGATAAATAATAATTATGACCTGGAACAGAAGAATAAATAATGCTTTTCAGAAAATTCATCTTCAATTTTGTTTCACAAAAAATAAAAGCGTGAGACATTGACAGATTATGATTTCCAGTCCACGACTAATTGTATTTAATGCAATTTATTAACTTTTAATGAACTTTTCAATGAATAATCTAAATGAATTAATAATAATTAAATTTTATTCAAAAAATGGTAATTATTATGAAGAGAATCCCAGAATTTTCTTTTTTGTAATACAAAAAGCAAAAATGTTTTCTTCGCAGAGCATTATATATCCTTCTGTTCCTAGTCTTAAATATAAATAATCTTCTTTTATCTCATAGAATTAATAAAATGATTATAGATTAAAGTTTTTCTTTTACATTATTTTTATTTAATCCTTTTTGGTTATATTTTTTCCCTACTTTCAATATTTTTGGTACAGTAAAATTAAAGAGTACATTGCAAAATATTTCCATCCCAATATTCACTGCATTGATAACTAGAATTTGAAATGGGATGAATGTTCTACATAAAATTTTTCTATGACTTCAGACTTTTATCCAAGACGTTTATGTGGGCTATTTTTTGGGAAAATCATTTTGACATCGCACATAGTATGTCACATAGGATTGACATCGAATCAGATTATGTGTTCTTAATTCAAATCTTAATTAAAGTAGGTAATAATTCAGTTGCAAGATTTGTCTACATCCATGATTCGAAATAAGAATGGATAAATTTGTTGGAGAAATTTTTTTTAAAGTTCTTGCATTTTTATCAAAGCAATTTATGATTTCCTATTTAAAATATTAATAGCTTATTTCAAAGTTCTTGTTCCTCGACGTGTCTCAGGCATTCGATAGTCTGGCACGAAGGGTTGAAATAGAAAATGAGCGTAGCCTTACCATACAATTACTGCAAGTTACTCGAATCATACTTAAATGATAGGAAATTTATGGTATCTCTTGAGGATGCTAAGTCAAGACTTTATCCAATAAAGGCAGGTGTTCTACAGGGAAGCGTCCTGGGACCATTGCTTTACCTAATATACACTGCTGACTCACTACAAAAGACTCATTAATAGGTACATTCGCAGACGACATTGCCATCATGTCTATAGATAAGTCGCAATGTATAGCCAACCAAAAATTACAAAAAGCTCTAGATAAAATCAGCAATTGGACTGATGATTGGAAAATTAAGCTGAGCATTTATCTTAAAGCAGAAAGTATAGCTCAAGCGGAAATGACTAAATACCCGGGTCTAAGCCTGGACTCCAAACTGAATTGGAAATATCATGTACGTAAAAAAGTCAAGCATATAAATCTGCAAATGCTGAAAATGTACTGGCTTGTTGGAAAACAATCTAAGATAAATCTCAGTTACAAAAGACTGTTATACTTGGCAATAATCAAACCCATCTCAACGAATGGTATCCCACTATGGGGGTGCTCTCGTAAATCAAACAGAGAAATTATTCAAAGAAGCCAAAACAAGATCCTCCGCTTAATTACTAACGCATTTAGATACGTGGCTAACAAAGAATTACATGATGACTTAAAAATAAAATGGATAGATGATGAAATTCGGCACTATGTTATTGCAAATGAAAAAAAGGTTATTCATACTAACATTGAAGCTCTACAGCTGCTGGACACAACAATTAAAAATAGACGTTTACAAAGAAGTAAGCCGCATGACCATATTAGCTAAAAAAGAAGAAGGATCAATGGACCCAACCACTGAGTACTGTTAACAACGATATCAATATAACAAAAATCATTAATACTAATAAATTAATATAATAATTAAGATTGTAGTAATCATAACTTTCACAAAAAAAAACAATTTCAAAGTAAGTGAGAGTTCAGTTACAGTTTTCTCTGTATTTACGCCCAGGGAATAATTAGTTTTTTGACAAAACTTTCTCCACCAGATTATACAATAAGCTTTTGTAAGCAAAACTTGAAGCAAATTGCCTATCAGAAAATACCTTAAACATCGATCGGAAGTCTTTACAGATTAAAAAAACAAGTTAAATATGAAGTCAATAAAAAGTATATAAAAAATAACTAATTTTTTTTCGAAAATATAAAATATAAAAATGATCATTATTTCAGTGTTGACACTTTTCGCTGTGTATTTTCTCTGCAAAGCAGGTCTTCGTACATCTTCTGATCAGAATAACAATTTAGAATACTAAACTTTACTTTAAATAGAAAAAGAAGATTTTATACCGAATTTTAATACTTCTATCCCATTGATCTTCATTTGGGAAAAAATTGGTATTATTTATTGTTGTAAATTATATTTGATTACATATCAGATACACGCTAACCTTTGCAAATAGTCACTTTTAGTCAAAATTTATCCTCCGTACTTAAGAAATCTTCGCAAATTACTGATTAAGAATACTAATTTAAGAGTAGTTTTCTTGAAAATAGTACTACGTCCTGCTACTTCAAAAGTTACAAAAATAATCAAATAAACCAAAATAGCTTTACGATTTTGAGGATAATCCACCAACAAAACTTTTTTGTAACCCAAAGTAAATAAAGCTCTGAGCTCACAAGCTCTACTAAATGTAATGGCGGTAGATTGTAATCTGGTTCGTGGTAATTGAAGTCCTAACAATAATAATAATAATAATAATAATCGAAACAAAATTAATTCATACGAAAACATAAACGAACAGTAAAAATATTATATTTGCACTGAATGACCACCACCATGAAAGGAATTGTGTGTGTGATACTCAACACGGCCATCCAGCTGTCTGCACACAAATGAATGCTCTATAAAAATTGCCCGAGCTACTTATTTTTATAGGTCTTACAGACTAAAATGCAATTTTAAGCCACTAGGTATTTAGGAATTTAGGAATCTGAGAGTAACGCTCTACATTTTTGCGGTTTGATTTGTTTTATTTTAATTCTTTCTTGTTTCCTATTTATTTTTACTGCTTGTACACAATGTCTTTTCATCCATAAAATGTTGTCAGGAAATCAAAGAAAAATATTTTGGTGACATTTTTTACTATGACTATTCTTTATTCTTTTTTATCAGCTACAAAAGAAATATATATGTATATCTTCCCTGTCTGAGAGACAAAGGAAGATAGACAAACTTTACGAAATTTTTTAATGAATATAATTCACCTTGAGTTCTATTACAGTCCTCTTCAAATTTATGGATTATATTTAAAGAGACTTTTGAAAAAATATAAAAAATTTATATAAACTTTTCCTAATATATATTTATCATAAGCCAATAATTTCTGTCTTGAAATAATGTTATCGGATATGTGTGATATGATGGAATTGTGTCATGTTCTATAGATATTAATACTGTGGAACTTACTTAAAACTTTTTGCTGGCAATAATATATAAAAAGTTTAGATTAAGCCGCATTTCTTTTACATTCGGACATGGTGAAATTCACTGATTCGCAAAGATTTTTATATTGTTAAAAATATTTTGATGGAAAATTTGTGCTTAATTGTTTTAATTTGAGCAGTGCTCTGAATTGTAAGCCGTCATATTGTTAGTTAAAATTTTTGACTAAAGAATATCTTCATGTGTGTTCTAGTAACGTTTTTTATAGGACGGGTATCTAAAATTAAAATAATTATCTTAGATTTTTGCATATGGTCTTAAGCACACAGTTCAATTTTTTCATACTGCTAATGCATTGTGCAATCAGCAAAATTTCATTTAATGTTAATTAAAGAAAATGTAATTCAATTTTTTCTTTTAAATATTCGAATCTACTAATGTAGTACTTTTTTGAGATTCCAACAAAAGAAGTTTGAATTTTTCTTTAAATTAGTTTTTTGATTATTTATATCAATACAATTATTGTATTGAAACAATTTGTTTTGACCGATCGAAATCTCAAACGAAAATTAGCGCAAGTTTGCTTGCAAGGTTTAGAAAGTTTTTTAGGTAAACAATAAATTGCAAAATAAAACAACAAAAATTTCTCCTATATTTTTCATTCTTTTAAAAATGTATCCCTAGTTAATTGCAGACAGAAATTACAGAAGTAAGGAACCAGTATTGCAGGAGAACGGCTTTAATTGTATATGCACCAAGCTCCATGTAAAACATTCAAAAAGAAATTTATTGAATTAAGGAATTACATCAAATATAAAATTGAATAATTCAAATCCGTATGCAAAATATGAGTATATGACTATAAACTATTTGCTCAGAAATCGTTTAATTGATAAATGAAAGAAAAAATTAAAGAGCACGTGTTACCCTTTTCATGCGCAATCAGACAGGACAGAAACCTAGTTTAAAGAATTAAAACCTAATTTTTTTGGCGGCAAGGATTACAAAAATGAATATATATATATTTTATAAAAATATTTGATTAAGATTGAAATATGTATTAAGAATTACAATTCCAAGTTATATAAAATAAATAAAACTTATACATGGAAAAAAGTATATAAAATTTTATTACTATAAAAAAATCATTATTTTTTTCAAAGCATTTAATTGAAGAATGTGTACCTGATCAATCTCACATCTACAATTATTATACAAGCTAACGCTTTATCCATCTACAAAAAATGAATTCAGTAGCTGTCCATGCGATCGATAATATAATCATCTCTGCATTATAATAAAAAATAAAACCTCTAAAAACTTCAAGAGCGAAAGAAAAACAAAATGTGCAAACAAATCGCGCAGCTATTATTTACCTATGCATACATTTTTATTTTTTACACTTGCATTAGTCACAATGTCTGCCATTTTTGTTCTTGGTGAGCTTAGAATTCAGTATGACTGAAGTGATGAAGTTAAGTTAACGGTTTTAACGGTTTTAACGGTTTAACTCTTATAGCTATTTTTCTTTAACTTAGTGTAAATGTGTGTTTTTAGTGTTTTATTTCATTTAAAAAGCATAATTAAAACTGTTTTAACAAAAATAATTTTAATCATTAATAGAAATTATTTTTAGAGCACTGCAGAATATTTCAAGGTGAGTTTTAACATAAAAATTACTCAAATAATTTTAACCGATATTCGACATGAAACATACATAAAAGACTTTTTGCTAAACAGCTAAAAATTTCACCCCAAACTCAAAAGGAATCTTCAAATATAATAAATAAATTTGAAGAGGATTCAAGGTTCGATTAACGTTCAAGGTTCATATATGTATTTGTAGCTGATAAAAAAGACTGAAGAGTAAAAAAAATCACCGAAATATTTTTCTTTGATTTCCTGACAAAATTTTATTGATGAAAAGACATTGTGCACAAGCAGTAAAGATAAATAGGAAGCAACAAAGAATTAAAATAAAACAAATCAGACCGCAATAAAGTAGAGCGTTACTTTCAGATTCCTAAATTCCTATAGACACCTAGTAGCTTAAAATTGCATTTTAGTCTGGTAGACCTAAAAAAATAAGTGCTAGGGCAATTTTTATAGAGCATTCATTTATGTGCAGACAGCTCCATGGCTGTGTGAGTAACACACACACACAATTCTTCTCATGGTGGTTGTCATTCGGTGCAAATATATATTTTTACCGTTCCTTTATGTTTTCGTATGAATTAATTTTTTTTTCGATAGACGGCCATAAATGAATGACAGGACAGCATCTTTGATTTGACTTTTAGAGTTAAATCTGAATGTGGTTCTCTGATATTTCTAAATCTTGTTTTTTTATTGTAATCAAATCGAATAGCAGGAAATTTGATTTAATTTTTACTGCTGACATTTGCTGTATTTCCGTTTTGTATTTTGTTGTAATTTGTTGTAATTTGTAGAACTACCAGAAAAAAATAAATATGGGAAAATTTTCTATAGTTTCTTGAAGGTTAGTGATGCTTAAAATTAGTGATAATTTAAGTTTTTGATGGAAAGTTAATAAGTACAGTTAGGGAAATGTTTTTTACATCTACTCAAATAGATAGATATGTATATGTTTCGATCTGGCTGTGTTTCGGTGGATTTTGTGCATAGAAAGTGTGGTATTCACTTTTATTGGACAAAAAATACGTTACTTTTACAGCAGCGTTTGGAGTGCTGTAGAAATAACTTATTAGGACTTCAATTACCACGCACCAGATTACAATCTACCACCATTACATTGAGTAGAGCTTGTGAGACCAGAACTTTGTCTACTCTGGGTTACAAAAGTTCTTTTGTTGGTGGATTATCCTCAAAATCGTAAAAACGTTTTGGTTTATTTGATTATTTTTGTAGCTCTTAAGGTAGCAGGACGTAATATTATTTTCAGGAAGACTACGCTTAAATTACTATTCTTGATTAGTTACTTGCGATGGTTTCTTAAGTACGGAGGATAAATTTTGAGTTTGATTTGAAAAAATATATCCAAATATTTTAACAATAATATTCTCTTCATAAATTCTGAAATCAAGAACATTTTTAAAGACAGAGAGAATTTTCGGAATAAAAACTGCAGAAATTGCTAAAGTACACTTTCTGTATTGCATACTGTTTAGGAACTGGACTTATTTTGAAGTATCTCTAGCCTGAAATAATATTTTCTATTAATTATTACACACAAAAGGATTATCAGATGTTGTGGATGGTTCACAACAGTGCGTTTAACATTTTATTCGTTCTAAATATTATATTATATGGAAAATTATTTCATTTCAAGTCGAAACAACGACTTAGAAATCTGTGATCTCAGATAATTCTAGGCTAAAATATGGTGAACGCAGATAATAATTGAAATTTTTTTACAGGGAAAAGTATCTTTATACAATTAGGAATTTTTAATGTTTTTGTTTTTCAAGGTGATAAGATAATTAGACAGTTTTTTAAATCTTAACGTCATTTCATGACAGTATTAAAGTATTTAAAAAACATGTGACTCTATTTTAAAACAAAATTGCCACTCTGCAGTGTGTATCTTTAGTTGAGGCATCGAAAACTTTTGCTGTTGTCAAAGTTTTTCTATTCATCTCATGTAAAAAAAAGGCTATTTTTGTGATTACTGAAATATTAATGGGAAAATTAAAATTATACAAAAGTTAAAATTCAGCTCTTTAATCAAGGATCCATAGTTTTGCTTCTTTTACAATAGTTTTGATCCCAGAAGGGTTATTTATTTAACAAGATATGCTTAAAGTTTTAAGTATATCCTTCCAATATTACTATTGACAGAAATCTATCAAAAGTTCATCCTAATTAGTCAATAACCTTACCTTTTGAACTACAGAATGCTATAAACATAAGATTAAGTGACTTACCGATCAGTTGGCAATTCTAGATGCATAAAAAAAGCCTTTGGTCTCATTGAAGATCTGATTAATATCGCACAGGTGCTGTATTTGAGCTGTACAAGCAACTGTTATCTCGAAAAGACTCATTATGGACCTGGGCTGGGATTCTGACTTGGTGAGAAGTGAGAATGCGAAGTTTTATTTTCATCCTCACTGACTTCTATACTTCTCATTTTCATTCTTACTATTCACCAAAATGCGATCCTATCTTGTTAAAGTCTGATGAGTGAGAAAAACAGTGCTGAAATGCTAAGGGAGAAGAATTTCTTGTCAAATGATAATATAAGTTGTCAAAAGTTTAGTATTTTGAAAAATTAAGTATAAATTTCAATTGACACGATGGTTGGAATATTTGGAATTTATATATTTGTTTATCTAAACGTAAATTATCACTGATTAAAACGCCAAAAAACACCGAAAGAAGTTCGACGAAAGGTAAATAAAATCAAATAACCAAATAATAGAATTAGTGGCAAAACATACACGGGAACAAAATCCAGTTTATTTAAATGGGGAAAATGTGTAATATTTCATTAAATTTAAAATCCGATTCACCGCAAAGGATTCAATTTCAAGATGTAGTTAGTAAGATGTTTTTTTATTCAAAGCTAAATTTATTTCTATATAATAGGATTTGTAGTGAAACTTTAGCTGGAGATTCAGCACAAATCCAATGCTATCGAACTTAAAATTTTGTTTTGTGATTTGAAACTGAAACCTAATGAAACTAAGATCTTTAATACGTAATATATATAAAATTTACTTTTAATAGAATATAGTCTTTTTGATATGTATAGAGAAAATTTGTCAATCACTGGTCCACCAACCTATCGAGGACTTGCAATTAAATATTTCTACAAATTATCCATAGCAACGCAAAGGGTAAAGACAAAAGTTGACTTGTTAAATGTGCAAATACGTGTACTACCATTACCAATAGTTAGTTGCACCGAATATATTCCAGCATTATCTAATGAAACAACTGAAGAGCTTGCACCAAATAACCCGCTTTTAGCAAACAGTTTACTTCTTTTTTCATAAAACTATATTATATATATCTCAACTAAATATATTTATAACAATAATAAAATGTTTAATTTGAATACTTAATGAAATGTGCATATAACTTAAGCTTAAACTTAAGTATAACTTAAGTTTTATTATTTATTTTAAAATGGTAACTGCAACCCTTTCAACAGCTGTAAATATCATGCTGGACGTATTGTAATAGTAAACTTGAAACTGGAATATTACTTTTCCGTATTTTTTGATTCCGTTTCGCACACAGTACATAATTTTACAGGGTCTAAGGAAATCTTTCT
The DNA here is from genome assembly GCA_947359355.1 of Acrocera orbiculus. Taxonomy (NCBI): domain Eukaryota; kingdom Metazoa; phylum Arthropoda; class Insecta; order Diptera; family Acroceridae; genus Acrocera; species Acrocera orbiculus. The sequence continues at coordinate 10,685,364 of OX375758.1, forward strand.
TTTTGTCAAACACATACATATATACGTATGTTAAAGACTAGAAAAAATACCGTTGATAGAATAGGAGAACGGTAGTAAGTGAATTTCTAACAAAAATCAAACAAACTTTCTTTAAAATGTTTTTTTTTATTTCATTTCTCAAAATTTTATTGAATTTTGTACTTTAGAACTTAAATTTTTCAAATTTTAAACGATATTTTTCATTTTTCTGACACTTCTCAAGGAATTTTTATAGGTGGGAAATAATTTCTAATATGAGAAGTTTTTGACAATTCTTCTCATTCTCACCGCAACTTAGAAACGCTCATGTGAAAAGATATGTCAAAATCCGGCTTTCTCATTCTCACGCTGAACTCTCACCAAGTTAGAATCCCAGCCTTGTTTTGCTGCTTGAAACTCATTGGTGTTTCCGCCAAAAACTGCAATAGGTGTGAAAGATCGTACCCAGCTTGTGTAGCCTTTGTTAAATATTTCAACAGCAATAAAGGCTGAAATTTCAACAATTTTACTGAAGCTGTTGGATTTTTTCGTATATACATATACTTGTGTATATAACTAAACCTCATATACCTGAATTCCTACTTAAACACATACATTTATATATATATGATATATGTGTATAAAGCTTGTATAGGCCTGCGTAAGTAAACCCACAGTTACGTACTCCCTGTCTGGTAGAAGTATACGGATTCTGATGTTCTTGACAATAAATCTCTAAATATTTAATATTTCGCTTTTTACTTTTTACAGTATATCCCTAACATAATATCATTCATTTCAATTGAGAACGAGCAAAAAATTCTAATGTAATTCTGTTTTTCAAATTCTACAAGAATATTTTTTCATTTTGTCCTTAAACTTTTGGTGCGTATATTCACATTTCAAAATAAGGTTATTAAAATGTTTCGATAGTTTAAAAATTGTTTAAAAAATTGAAACTTCTAAATATGAAAGTATTAAAAATTTTCATTTGTCAAATAAAAGTTTTTGTCAGTTGCCTTATTTCATATTTTTAATTTAAAATTGTCTTCTTGAAGTATTCGTAGTTTTTATTACATCAGTAGCCAAAAACATTGACAAACATAAAATTTTTTAAAGTTTAATTAAACTGTTAATTAATTGTTTAGCCAAAGTTTATAATAACAATATTTTTGGTTTGTAATTTCATTTCAATAAAAATTAATGTTTTAGGTTTTTTAGTGTTTACTTATCAGAACTTTTTAAAGGAATTCAATTTCTCATATTATCACGGTACCGATTTATTTCAATTCAAAATTTTATAATACTATTTGATGAATTTCAAATCAATTTAAATTAACGTTTTTTTTCATCTGTTCTAACAATAAAACCAACATTATTCAAATAAAATTCCATAAATATAAAGCTTTAAGGCATTTTTTTTTAAAAAAAAATTTTTCTTCCTTGTTCATTAAAAAATATTTGAAAATATCAACATTTGACCTATATAAAATTCTCTTAAGATTTAAAAGACAAGGATAAATACTTGCTGCATAGTAGATTTTGTTGTCGTTGTGGTTTTGTTTTCTTGTTTTTTTTAGCTGAACAGGACAATAGGTCATTTGGGAGAGATTTTCTTTTGAGAACGTGCTCCACTTTACTTTGACAATAACAGTTTTATGAAACCACATAATACAGACTTATTCGATTAAGGAGCTGAGCAATTTTTTTATACTCCATTTGATTTGTTTTTCGTGTTTATATAAAAAAGAAATGCCAGAGCATTAAAAAAACTGACATTTTTTATATACTTAAGGTCTATATGTAAAATTTGCTAAACTTTATTTTTTCTTCTGAAGTGTTTGCTAAACTACTTCTTATGACAAATTTTATTGAGAAAAACAAACCCCCATTAACAATAACTATTTCTCATAATTCCACGTGATATTATTTTTAATTTAAAAATATAGTAAAAGAATAATACTTTAATAATATTATCTATTTAATACAAAATTTAATATAAGTATCCATTTTGTGTGAAATTGAAATTCATTTAGTAAATTTCTCAGCATTTAACTACTTAAAATAGCTTAATTCATTAATTATACAAATTAGAGCACATTAATGGTCGGTCGATATTTAATTATTCTGGTCTATAGAACACAAGTACAATGCTCTTTGCCATAAAATACCTACGTCATTTATTTAGCACTTTTCTCGTCCTTAGATCATCATTGTTGTGATTGATTTTATTGAGTTAGTACCTTATGAAATTTTAATTGTACAGAAATTCATTAAAGTTCCAATACATTAAACTAAAAATCTATATCCTTGATTCAAGTGCTGGTCTTAACTATAAATATGTATGTATGTATATATTTCTCTGTTTATATAACAAAACTATGAACATTATTGCTTTGAATAGCTAATCCTTTTTAACACATTTCAGTCTACTAATAAGAGATTCTGGCTGAATAATTTTTTAAGTACAATTTGATATTTAACAAAATAAATAAAAACTATAGCTATAAATGCAATTATCTGATATATTTTTTTCGCAATACAAAAACAAAAAGCTTAGGTAAATAAATTGTAATTTCCATTAAAAGAAAATGTATAAAAAAGCGGAAGTGAAGTTTAAAATTTAAATTGACAGGTGGAAATATTCTTTAAATATTTTTAGATATTATTTGATATTAAATAAAAAACAACTTGTTACAATAAAAGTAAAGTTAAGCTAAAACTTTCTGGACAAATGAAACAATGTATTGGTTATATGAAATCCTTTTAAGAAACCGATTAAAGGCCCTCTATCTACTTTATTTTTCAAATAGAACTCTAGTTAGTTTTATTTAATGAACAACTTAATTAGTTTTGAAAATTAAAAATTGTTCATGTGTTTTTAATTCATTAAAACCACATTCTTTAATTAATTAACATTTTTGTGCTTATTATATCGAAAAACTAATATTGACTATTTCTTTGATTAACTTCTTCAATTAGAAAAATATTTCATTTTTTAACAGTTTAAAGTGTCATATGAGAACCAATATTAATTTTCAATCAAGCTTTCTTCTTCAAAGTAATGAAATCCATTTTCGTTAATAAAAATAATATGTTTTCCTTACTTTTCTGGTGAATTTAAAAAGAAATCAAATGCATATTTTTTGCTATTTTTATCTTATTTTATCTTAGTTTAATTTTACTAAGGGTCAATGAATTGACTTAATTTTTTTTTTTCTACTTTACAGAATTTTATGAAAAATATTATTTTAGTTGGTCCTTAAACTTGTGAGTGTTTTCTGACTCGTAAAACTATTAGCTGGTAATTAATCAGGACTTCTTATAAATTCTGCAAATTGTTGAAAGTTTTTTCAATATCTAAAGCACTGAAATAACTGTCTTTCGGCATTGTTATAAATTCATTTATAAATGGAAATATTAACTACTATTTAATATTATTGAAAAGCTAAATGAAAAATGTTACGGGTGTGATCTGTATAATTTAGATCTTTTAAAATTAAACTTTCGCAAAAACTAATTATTTGATACATTATAAAACTGCTCTGATCCAGTACCATAAATATGTAGCTTTATTGCGATGGGCTGGCTTGATATGACTTTTTTTGTCAACTTTCTTAGGCATTTTAGCTTTTTTTGTAATTACTACAAAAATATTGCTAGCTTAGAGGATTGTGCCTCTTGACTGACCATTTTTGCATTAGTTCTAATTCGTGTCTTCTATTAAGTTGAAAATCTATCTTTTACGTTCAAAAAATTCTAAAATTATTATTGTAATAAAGATCATTTTAAAGGAAAATGTGGATAAATGCCTCCTCTTTTCACGGGAAAAACTATGAATAAAAATTATTCACAAAAATTCAAAAATGTAGATTTTGGTGTCAATATCAAATCAAGATCAATCTAATAATGGTTTTTTCGTAATTATATTTTTAAATAACAGCTATATAAATACTGGTGATATAATTATTGAAGCTTTATTGAATCCTTTCTAATTCTGTCGTAAAAAAGGTAGAATAAAAATAATTTTTGAATTGAATAACTTTAGCTGATTTGTGTCAAGATAATCATTCCATTTTAATGCGGTAGCCTTCAAGAGAATTAAAAGAAAAATCAATTTTCCCTTCGCTTTTTTCTAAATCCAACTTTAGATTATTATGAAAATTTTGATGTTTTTTGTTTGTTTTGTTTTTTTTTTCTTTAGAAATGGGAAGTATCTAAGGGAGTCAGAGACACCAATTGGAAGAAACTAAGCAATGTCTCATAAAATATTTCCATTTTATACAAAGCTAGACCAAAAAGGTACTTAAAAACAGGAGCAATGGTTCAATGGTTGAGAGCATGGGAGTTTTATTACTCTAGGTGGAATCCCTACCATTTTTCAAGCTGAAAGTGTAATCGTTAATGCCACCACGGTTTAATTAAAATTATTTTGGATATTAAAGCTACATCAAAAGTCCAAGAGCTCTTAAAGTAGCTTAGATCTGTGAAGAAAGTTTGCAGTTCTTGGCAAAAAGAAATACAGTAGCATTAACGGGCTCCACTGGCTACCATGGTATTGAAATAAATAAAGAGCATGATGGATTGGCACGAATATTCTGTAGCAGATGCTACATTGGCCTAGAATTCAGGATTTTCTAATCTATAAGTGTACTTACGCAGTGGTTCAGCGAATATAATGCTAGTCACACTTTTTTTTGGTTTTATATATGTACATTACCTGAAATTAGATTCATGCATTTTTGTGTACCAACAAGCAAAAAATCTATAACCAAAAAGTTGTGAATGTAAAGAATACTCACGTGTTATCTCCTATTCTGACTATTGTCAGTAAAGTTTTTTTTCGTTTCTTTCAACATCTCTTATTTTTTCATCCTAATTTTAATACATTAAAAATTCTCACTTGTAAAATTTTACGAAATAAGTTTTAAAATTATTTTACGCAAAACTATAGCCAAAAAAATACTTCAAAATAGTAATAAAAAACACACATTTTGCTATAAGCTTTCTTCAGGACAAAATGGATATAATCTTTAAGCAAAAAGCTAGAATGTTTTAAAAGCAAACTTAAAAGTTATGCCATGTTTTACCCTATTTACATTTGACAAGGAAATATTCGTACCAGAAAAATAAACAAAGAAGTTTTACTCACTTGAAATAGACTTATATCCTTGTACAGGGATAGCACGCTCAAGTACTCGTACATATCCTAAATAGAGTAAAATGCCCATAGCATTATTATTTTTTCTCTCTATTTTTTTTTTCAGCTGTAGATATAAGCTACTAGTACTAAAAACATCAGGACATCACACCCCTAGGAAAGTATACTTATCGTACTAAAGTACTAGTGTTTGCTAGGTTAACCAAGCGTGGGTTTAATTGCTGTTGATTTGTTGCACGTGCAAGCAATACTTCCATTATGATATGAAGGATGTTTCTAGCTTTTTAAGGGGTTGTAAATTACTAAATAGAAAAAAAAAACTGAAATATTGTGATTTATTTCACTGCAGTGCATTGATGTGAGTAAACCATTATTCTTCATAAGTGTAGTACAACAACAGCAAAAAATAAAAGAAAAGAAAATGTATCTTGGTAGACAACTTGAAATTTTTACTATTATTATTGTTCTTTAAAATTTTATTCCCTTGCCCCAGAAACTTTTCATGAAATTTCCAAACTTATTATTATTATAATTTCTAACTTAATTGTAAATGTGGGCATTTAAGGGAAAAATTTCTAGCGATAAATAAAATTTTTCAACTTTAAAGAGCTGATTTAGAATATTAGCAATTGCCCTGCAAATCTAACAACGCTAAAATGAATTCACTCTTACGATTAAAAGTTACTCTATACTTGTTTTTGTACATCAAAGCTGCTACTGCTGCTATGCCCAAAACCTATAACGGTGCCTACTGCTTTTGTGTGCCTAAAGCAAAATACTTAAAAATTTGTTATTTTTAAGCTTTTTAGTTCGAAAATTCTTAAAATTTGTTTTAGCTTAAATTCAAATATTAGAAAGATGTTACCTATTGTGAGTTTCAATATGAAGGATAGGACGAAAATTTTGAATTGCATCTAAGAAATGAGTTTCTAAGTATTTCAAACGGAAAGTTAACTAAAAGTCTAGAAAAAGAAAACAAATATATGTAAAGATAGCCTTCATAGTTTCCAAAACAATTCTGCAGGAAATATTCTCCAAAATAAGTTCTATTGATTTTGAGCAATTGTATAAATGCCAGGATTTTTAATAGAATATTTTACATGATTGGAAATTGTATGACATATATAACTACAATTTGTTTGGAGTCGAAAAATAAAACACGCTACATGACATATGCTGTCTGCGGGGTACACTTTGCTCACTACTGGTTTAAAGGATACAGGAGAAACTTATGATTACTCAATAAAATAATTAATTAATAGTTAACTCAAAATATTTTATTAGTTTTACAAGAAAAAAGAAAAACAAGACATTACATAATCCTTAAAATAGGTTTAAAAAAAGCTTAAATTTAAGCATAACATTTCAAACTAATTGATTTTTTGATTAACTTTGATTACGGTGTAATATCTTCAAAAAATTTATTCAAAAATTTTGGAAAATTAGGTTTAATATGGGATGGTGAACGTGGTATAAAGTAAAACTTGGCTGTATCTGATTGTCCATAGTTTCCAGCAATAGCACATAATTTTCCTCCGACAAATAAACCTTCCCCGGAATATACAGGACAGTCAAACTGATTGAAATCTTCTCTTCTGATAAATTCTGTTGAATTTAAAGGCTTCCTGTAACTGCAGTTAACTTGATTAATTAAATTTGAATTATTGACAACAATATCAATAAGCTCAGCTCCCAAAAGATTATCTTGATATCTTTGAATCAATCCTGAATTATTCCTTTCTGTTTCATTACAACCAAATTTTGTTGAATATATTATGTTACTGTCTGTAATATTATCCAGGGTTTCAATAATACCAAAATTATGGTAAGTTTTTCTAGTTTTACTCTTTTTAAAAATGTAAAGTTTTGTTATTTTATGTGTAAAACCGTTTTGAAGAACAAAATTTGTACCAATACGAATTTCTTTTGTATGAATATCATCTTGTAGTCTTGACAAAATATCAGCAGTTGTCAGAATATATTTTGAACCAATAATAAAACCAGTAGCCAAAAGTTCTGGTAAGTAAGATTCATATGTGCCTGGTATAAAGTCATATTTTTGTTCAATGTTAACTAGAGAACCGATTGATAATTTTGTTGGAGTTACAACAACAGCCACAAACCCAAAATATGTAAATATTATTAGCTTGTTTATGCTTTTGAACTCCATGCTGCCAAAAGGTGTTCTGAAATTTCTACCATAAAGTTGCACTTTTTATACTATTTCAAGCACAGGGTCTATTAGTGTGTTAGTAAATTTTAGATAATCATTTCTTATACGTTGAAAAATGACGAAAGCTTTTTTTCAAAAAATAAGCTACATTTTTTTTTTTATCTTTTAAAAAATTCAACTCATTGAATACTGAAAATATTCTCGAACTTTCCCTTAATAGTGCGTTTTCACTGACGTTATTACTTATTGTTAGTATTTAGTACTTTTTTAATAGTATTTTTACTGGAAATCTCTAGCTTAGTTTTTAAATATGTCAATAATAACTATTGAGTAGGTACTAGGGACTAAGTTCACTATAAGCCAGGTATTCATTTTTTAAAATATAAATTTCTTAATAGAGGGGAAAAAGCGGGATAGGCGATAGCAAGTAAAAAAAAACCTTTTTTACTAATGTTTTTTGCTAAAGTTTTTGCTTTTCTTAAGCCTCTTTTTTTATTTTCTTTGTCTTTTCCACACATTTTTTCTTCCTTCCAATTCGAAACGGCGATTTCTAATGAAAAATTTTTCATTTTAAAATCTCACAAATTGTGTAAAAATGAAAAAACAAAATTGTTGGAAGGTTTTTTATGGGTAGAAGGTGAATATAAGATTTTCGAATGGATTGCGAATATCACTGACATTTAAAATGTCGTTGCGAGAGAAACGTGTTAAAGTTTCAAAATTCTGAGAATGTGAAGAAAAAATTCTTATTTTCTGCAGCAAGGTAATGGTTCCCCTTGTTTTGAAATATTAAGCTTTATTTATAAATTGAATAAAAAATCAATTTTCTAGGGAAAGAAAAATGGAAAATTTATTACCAAAAGAAAGATAAATAAAATAAAATTGAATGTTCTTTAAGATGTGTTTAGAAATTCTCATAGTTATGAATTTTTAGTTTTTATTTCTAGGATTCATTGATGTCACAAGATTATAATGAGCTCTTTAGTCTCCATTAAATTGGTTTAAAGCCTGAATTGGGATAAATTTGGTGCCAACAAGCGCTAATAGATCCTAGGTATCCAACTGAAACCAAGAACTTTAATGAATGAACTCAAAATCTTTGTTTAAATTAAGTATAAAATATAAAAGCATAGTGTCGACTAATGTTGTTTATATTAAAAATAAATTCTAATACATTGTAACAAAAAATCATATTACACATGAGAATGTTTATACTATCCCACAATATTACGCGCGGTCAGCATTTATTTGTTTATTCTAACGCTTATCAGCCAGCCACTTGCATGGTAATTTAATCGCGAATGAATTTATTGTATAGACATTTTCATGTGTGATATGATTTTTATTGTTGTGACTTCCTGAAAATAAAAGCTTATATAAAGGGGATAATCTAGAAGACAGATTCATTCTGAAAAAATCCAAGAGAGCGAAAATATCAATTAATTTTGGTATTGTGGTTTATGCACCAGAATTACCATCTTGAATAGGTCAAGGTATAGTACCTTGATTCTAATCATATTATAACAGATATCATTTAAATAATTTTATATTGGGGAGCAAACATTTAATACATTTTAGCATTAATTTTTCATTAAAAGTGTATAATTTGTACTTTTTATTAGTCTTATTGTAATGAAGCTAATTTTTTAAAGTGAAGGTGCATTTTTAATAAAGGTGATATAAATTAAGGTAAAAGAATCTTAACAATCTTCATTTTCAATGCGTTAACCAATGACCCAAAATGTCAAACGTTTGTGAGTCTTAAGCATTCATTTTTGTTATAAAACATTCATCATTTTTGGGTTAAAAGATATTTAAATCAAAAATATTTGTTTTGTGTATTTGTGTTCATTTATCTATGTGTAAAAGTCAATGAAATGTTTGATATACTTCAAATCTTTAAATTTAATTAAAATCTAGTTTTTTCATAGTTTTGGATCAGATCTAACAATAAATATTTTTGATTATGTAAGAGTAACAGGCATACGTTAGTAAAAATTTTTAAACTCAAAGGTTATCAAAATTTTAAATTTAATTTTTTATTTTTGCTAAGCAATTAGTATTCCTACTCAAAGTAGGCAAACGTGGATTAAACCCTTCTTAGAATATGATCCCCTTTTGATAAATTTTCCAAATAACTTTAGTATGAAAATAAATTTAATATTATTTTAGATACGCTCATAATATACGTAAATGAATTGAATTAAATTTTTTTGGATATATTTAAGTTTCCAGTAGCTATTTTAATTTGGTTTATAATTTGCTTACGCAAATGATGAATTATTTTTGAAATTTTCTTTTATATTTTTATATTGCCTTTGAATTTTTTAGTTGGGTTTTAAATTTTTCTAAAAGTTAATTCGTAATAAAATGAGATATAAATGAACTATTTGTAGCGCGAAATAGTTAATTTTAGCATTTTCACAAATGAAATAATTAAATGTCTTTTAAGAGTATATGTTTAATTTTAATCAAACAACTGTTAGTAATTATTTTTACATTTTTGAAATATAAAGAATTAAAACTTTACTTGTTGCCAACAATTTGTCTTTTTCAAGCTTTCTTGTTTAAAAAAAGGCGTGCTCTACTCTTGTTGTAAAATAGCCCTTTCTTTTAGTTTTTTAAATTTTTCCTATTTGGTCGATATAAATATTTTTGACAATTTATGTTCCGCTCTCTTTTTGTAGCAGTTTTTAAGATTTATTTTTCATAAAACGCAGAAAGAACCAGTTTGAGCTTTGTTGTGGAATATTCCTTGCTTGAGGCAATCGTTCAGCTGGGTGATGGCTAACCTCAATCGCACATACACCTTCCACGACACTTTATACTCCTGTTTAATTTTTTGTTTGATGCCCTTAGTGAAGAGTGCAAGTTGGTCTTATTGTCTATAACTGCAATATTGCATCTTATACACTCGTCCTCAGCTTTGCGGGCTAACCTTTGTCGTCAATCCCAGATTCATTAGGGGTCTTGGACCTGTGGCGGGAATTTCCTTTAACTACTGGTCTATCGGCCAATTGGTTAGCAGGATAGACGGTCAGCATCTTTCTACAAAAGATAAAATTTGCATTTTGGCTTTTTTCTTTTAAGTATTGATGAATTAAGTTTGAAGGGTATGAATACTAGGATCTGCCAGTCTTACTTTTGGCTTTTTTTTCCGGGTTAAAGTAAGCCTGACTTTGTTTAGAAACTGCATCCGAAATAAATTTCGCTATCCCTTCTTTAAGGTTTTCCTTTTGTTTTTCTTGGCAAAAATTTTATGGTCTGCTTTTACCAAAAAGAGAATTCATCAATTCTTTTGATCTTTTTATAATTGTTTTTTAATTTTATAGATAAAACAGGTCTTGTTGTAAGTTTTCTAGCAATTTCTATTATTTTATTAAGTAAAGAGAATAACTTTCTGTTTTTTAAATTCAATCATACCGTCTGGTCTTCACTGTTTTCCCATATTCTTTTTCTGGTTGAGCTAATAAAATCTTGGCCGGTCTTATGCGCTTTCGTAGAAACCAGAAAGGCGAAAATTTACTAACTTCCTTTATGTAAGATTTTCGACTAGCTAAAATTTATATTTTTCTATGATTTTTTTGGGCCTCAATGTAATAATGTAATATTATTTCAAAGAAAGTTAAGAGCAACTAAAGGTTCTAAAAGTATGTATATATACATATATATATGTATACACATATATATCATCAAACATTTCTTCTAGGGTCTGAGTTCTATTTACAAAAAGATGAATTTCATTTGTGAAAAAAATTAATTTAAATTTCACAAAAAATGAATTCAGTTTGCAGAAAGATGAACTCTATTCAGAATGGACTCAACTTCGTTTTCAAAACGATTAGTTCTATTTGTAATTAGAGAAAAAATGTGTTTCAATTTAGCAAAAAAATGAATTTCATCCTCGAAAAAACAAAAAAGAATTTAATTTGCAAAACGTGTAAAAGCCTGACATATTTATAAATACAATGCTTCCACAATTTTCAAAAAATTTTACCCAAATTATTTCTTAAGTATTTTCCATTCAATTTCTCAAATAGTTTCTTCTGTTTTTTTTTGTTAACTTACGTTATCCCATTAAAATATTTTTCATTTAGTAACAAACTAACTAAAAAAAATAAAAAAAGAAAGATTAATGATATCAAATTCCACTTTATAAAATTTTTTTTTACGTATAATTCCCAAAATCAGAAATACATTAATATTCAAGTATGTACTTAAAATATTTCCCTTTGATTGTACGAATCTGGCATTTTAGGAATCAGGTTAAATCATATAGTACCATTTTAAGTTGAAGTATAAATTTATCAATTTAATTCTATTAAAATACAATTGGACTAATAACTTAATAGTTATATTTCAGATTTTTAAACTGCTTAAGATTTATTTTTCTTTTCAACCCTTTGCACTCGGATCAGTGGTGCGCAAACTATTTTCACTGGCGACCCCCTTTTCGGTGTAAAATTTTATCGCGAACCCTGGGTTGACATTGATTTCCTTTAAATCTTCAATGCAGCTAAACTAAAATTAATTTCGCTATTATGGGCTATAATAACGATTAATTAGAGTTTTGAATAAAATAGTTTAATCTTATAAAATAATAATTTTATTAATGCGAGGTATGCGATTGTAAACTGCTCATGATTTCTTCTATATTCGGATGTATATTGGAAATCGCCAGCCGTAGATCATTCTCCGATTCTCCGATTGTATGTGCTTTCATATTTTTTCCAATTAAATAAGAAACTTCTAAGGATGCCTGTAAAGCTCTTTCAGGCACTGTTGTGTATTTTTTCCGTAAAAAATTTTGGTTTTTCACACTTTCCGCTCGTTTTTTGAAAAAACTTTCAGGTTTCTTTGAAAATTTGCAATGTTTAGCTTGCAAATGCTTCTTTAGTTTGGCAGGTTTCATACTTTCATTTGCCAGTTTATTCAAGCAAATAACACACAATGGGCGCTTTTCACCATTAACAAAGTAAAATGTAAAACTGTATTTAATGTACTTCTTTTGATGATAGTTATATATCTTCTTCAATAGTTTTAGAAGAAGAAGCAGTTTTATTCGAATTTTCATCTTTAAGTTTCTTAATTTTATTGGATGTTGAGCCATCACTTTCCTTCTTTTTCGAACTACTTTTCTAAAGCACAGACACGACTGTATAAAGAATAATTAAATAAAGTGAAAACTTCCGTCTCAATTCCTAGCAACCACCTTTTTACTATCCTTACTTTTAGCTACAGCCACTGCTACTCTGTTTTTGTAGCTCTGTAACTCGTGCACTGAAACCTAAATACCAAACAAACAATTTTCTCTAACTTTTGGTTTTCGCTAAAATTGTAAGACACGTGGATTATGATTTCTCGGTGCTTCCTGCTATTTTATCAGACACGCGCTTGTCAGCTTTCTTAATTTTTATTTTGTCTCGACTCAAAGTCACCGAAATTTCTTGAGATTCCAGTACATCAGTACATATTTCGTTTGTTGCCATTTGTTTATTGTCAGATATATTTAAGCCAAAAATTAACATGATTTAAAATTATTAATTTTGTTATGGTTTTCAAAATTTCAAAATAAGAGTGAAAAATTATTATTAGATGGGCTCCAATTATTTTTTGCAAGCATCGAAACATCAGCTGTCATCAAACATCATTCTTTAACTATTCAAAGAATTCAAACGAAAGCAAAAGAATTAGCTAATTATTCAATGAGTTCAATTGATTACCTGATTCCATCATTGTCTTTACAAATCCGAACTGTTATTTTTCCCGGGCTATAAGCATTATTATTAGTGTATAAAAATAACTATTCAATTTTCGATAGTTGATCGATAAATGCATCACTGCTTCTGTTGGCTTACCGATTGCTATTAGATACTGATATACCAAATTTCTTTCGCAAAAATTCAAGGTCTATTTTTATAATTACTACTATTTTTTCATATTACCTGAGAAAAGTCTTAGATTTGTTAAATAACAAATAATTTTGTGAATCTTTGGCGACCCTAAAAATTTCTCTGGCAACCCCTTAGGGGGTTGCGACCCACACTTAGCGCACCGCTGGACTAAACAGCAACTCGAAGCACTTCGTAGCGCTTTTGTTGCATTTCTTACCTCTGACTTAAAATGATAACACACATAAAGTAACATTTGTCTTTGTAATTTTGCTTTGTATGATATTAAATTTAACAACTGTCGAGATGCATGCCCGGCTTGTTGGGACAAAGGTCACAATTGCATCTCGTTTGATGTCTTTTGTTGGGCTTATTTTTTTGAGAACAGTCTTGGCAATCTTTTCTTAACTTCTGTTAGAATGTTATGCAACTTTCCATTTAGGTGTATGTGTTTGGAATAGGAAGTTGAAGTCAAACTTCTGACGAAAATCTCAAGTCAATAGCTGAACTAAGGTTTTCAAATACCGCAAGTGGTAAAATGGCTCCTCTCCTCTCTGTTTAATGATTTTATAAATTATGAGTCTATTGTTTAAATTTCCGGACCTCAAAGCATAAAAATTTTATACAGTGCATCGAATTTACCCTCCAAACAAAGTGGTGAGTGACAGACACCTTTCAAGCTTTGATATTTAATCATGTGGTGAGTGAGACTCACCTCTCGAGTACAAAGTGTTAAAAGCCTTAAAAACTATAACGTGAATAAGTTGAAAAAATTATTAAGAGAGCGAGAGAGAAATAAAATTGTCATCACTTTTCAAACAAAAACTATAAAATTAAATACGTTTATCAATCAATACCGACATCTAACAATGTTTATGTTGTAGACACCTCTTCACCGCTCTTTTAAGTCACTTACGAATCTTTTTTTTTTTTATTAAGCTGGTAAATAAAAGAGCATAATTTGTCACTGGATCTAAAATCTCTTCCAGAAAGGGATAAGTATCAAACTTTAAACTATCAAAAAATTACCGATAACCTAATTGTTGCTTTGTTTTCATTTTGATTTATTTTTTAATCTTCAATTTTTGTTTTAACATCTGATCTTATACATATTTCACTGAATTCAGAGTCTCCTATTCTAGTCTATCAAACCCTGGATCACTTTTAGTTAAACATTTCATTTATGAATTGCTTTGATTGTAGACGCCATTAGGTATGTCGTGATGACTTAAATCTTTTTTTTGCTGTTTATTTTGTTGAGCAGCACATTTTGATTTTTATGACAAGATAATTTTTTTTATTTGTCACTGATCCATGATCCAAGATCCAGATAATTATTGTGTTTGATATATTTCAGAATTGTATATAATTTTTTTAGCTCTTAGTTTTTCTTTCATTTTGCCTGTTTTTTTCATTCTGTAAAGCATTTTCATATACTACTATTTGTATACACTATAATTGTGTAAATAGATATCATTTAAATTGATCAGAAATTAGCAATAGTACAAGCAATGGCGCCACATAAGTTGCGTTTACCTAACACCGTTTAATCTTTATCAATCCTTTCAATGCTAATAGGACAAAAGAAATATACTAGACATAAAAAAAAGAAAACATTATGGAGTTCGTCTAGTTTTAAAAACGACTTCTTGCTGAAGTTGTTTGTTTTATTTTTATTTTTCTGTTTTTTTGTTAACATTTTGATTGAAAACGTAATCGTTTATTGCTGATTTAATGGAATTGTTCTGTCTAGTGATTTAATTTAGTAGCGTATATTATTCATTACTATTATAGTTTGCTACTGTTTGTAGTTGTATTACATGAAAAGTTGTTGACAAGTCATCATATCTTTGATAAAATTATAAGTTAATTGGATGCAGTTGCTAAATTTATAACATTAATTATTTAATAATTAACTCCTGTGTATTAAATAATTATAAAAACAGATGGTTTAAATATCATTTAAATATTTAATAAACGTATAGAAATATTTGTTTTTTAAATTAGATTTAATTTATCCTTTAGCGGATGAAAAGTTGAAATGATTTCAAGTATGTTGAGATTTGTTGTTGTTTTTTAAGAATATTTTAAGTTTTAGAAATATTTACAAAATCGACAATATGCTTTAATGGATTATGGCTCTATAAAAAGGGAAAGAATAATATATTTTTAATTAAGGAATATTTGAAAAATATTATGTAAAAAAAAGTCCGAGATTATGAAAAATAAAAGCCTGGTTCTGTGATTGTACTAAAAGACATTTTGTTAGACAATATGTTCTGACTGTATGGAATCTTTAAAATTGTACATAAGTTTTACAGGCTAAAAACAGCATACTTTCTGTAATTTTCATTTAAATATAATAAATGAAAAATTTTCTTTAAAAATTTTATCATAAATATTTGACATATATTTTGCAAAGTTTTCATTTCAAAACTTAGCCATTAGGATCTCGTTTCTTGTGAACCTTTAAAATTGCCTTTAAAAATGTAACTTAAAATAGATTCATTCGAAATTATGAACCAAATTTATTTCTCAACTCATGTTTGAATAAAGAAGAAACAGTCAAAATTTGAATTTTTTGCCAAAATTTTGTACAAGAAAATACAATTTTTGAAATTATTTTAATCAAAAGTATTGCTCTGTAAAGCTAGTTGTGATTAAATAAAGAAAAGATCATTCGTTTAAGCCAAGAGTTGCATACGTTTCGCTAGCAATCTGCCAATTTGGTTGATAGGCAAATTCAGATGCGCCATATAACTCGAAAATCATTTATACCTTCTTAGCTAAGACTTCTTGCAGAGTGCCGGCTAATAGCTGAGCTGACGCCGATTCCGATACCGAAGACTATAAAGTCGTTATGGGTAAATCAATAGGAATATGCTCTAAGTGTTCAGAGTGGAAGCCTACTAACGGTTAGACTATCGCAATGGGAATTGGTGTCAGCTTGGCTTTAAGCCAGCACTCTGTAAGCAGTCCTAGGCTTAGGTAAGCCCATAGTTAAAGTATATATATGAGATATAGTTATATATCTGTATGTGTCTCCCTTATTGCAGATCTAGCCTCATAAGCTTTGTTCATCTATATAAGAAGCTATGACACACTAACAGCAATTTTAAAAATAGAGGCAAGAAAAGAACACGATTAAGGACTATCATCATCAGGGGGCAGATTTTGCCTTCGTGAAAAGTAATAATGATAAATCCGTATTTTGACATATTTACCATTCATTTCAAAATATGAGTTTTTTGTTGACATCAGGATTAGCTCTATATAATATATTTTAATTAACTGAAAAATATAATAAAGAATATTTCTTTTAATAAAATCTTTTACTAGCTTCACTTTCTCTGCTATAACTTGGTATATGCTAAAGAAATTAATTTTATTTAAAATTTCAAAGGATATTGTTGGAATATTAGCAAATTTCTTGATAATTTTAGTTTATTTTATATAAGTTTTATTTTTATATTATTTGTAAATATTTATTTAAGTCCGTTTTTATGTTTGCTTTACTTCAAAATAAGCCAGCATTGAGAGTTTTCTCTTTGTATAAATTTTATATACGGAGCTTGCATGCATAAAATATCTCCACTTACATGATTTTCATAATTGCGATCAGAATAGAAAAAATATTCCTAGGAAAAATGTTAAGTAATCTCAGGTGATCTATAACACTCAAATAGAGGATTTTTACCGTTGGAATTATTCTAAATAAAGCGGTTCACTTCCACTCACGATCAGGGATTAAATAATATTTTCTCCACTCCTACTTGAGCTTAAATTTAAATGTCTACCATCTTCCACCATAGTTTGCATAAATTTAAATATATTTGTTTACAAAACATTTTTATTTCTTTAAATATGTGAAATTGAATTCTTATAAAATTTATTTCAATTAAAAGTTATTTAAAATAAATCTACTAATAGTACTATTTTAAGGTCTCCTTGCAATTAAACCTTAAAAGACTTAACTAAATTTGTGATTCAAAGAAAATTTCATAGAATATTTCAAACCTTTTCTGAGTTATTTTATTCTATTCTGCTCAAATTTTACTAATAATAAAAATATTAATTAAATAATATTAATTATATTATTAAATATTATTTGAATAATTAAAAGAAAGAAAAAATAGAATACATACATAAAATGTCTGCCACCTGCTCAACATTGATTCATTGTTTTTAAATTTTATACTGTAACACGACACTAATAAGAAAAAGCACACAATTTTAATTTAAAACACACATCACTAACTTTCAATCAAATAATTTATAACATAACTATTAATTAAAACTTGAATAAAAACGTATTTTAAGTCCTGAAAACAATTGCGCCATTCACTTACGAGACCATATTAAATTCTAAGAGAGCCATACAGGTGGATTTTGCATGTATGCATAACGTTTTATATCGTACAGTATATAAAATTCAATGTAAAAAATTGCATACTACCATAAAAATGTAGCTTACAAAATTTTATCTCCCTTGAGGTTTTTTAGATATCTCTGAGAATTCGTGAAAAAAAAATCTAGTATAGCCAGTTCAGAATATTTGAGCTGGAATAGGAAATTTTTCTGATTCAGCATGAGATTGAATATCTTTGGTAGCCCTAGAACGAAACTTTCAGCCCAAATATATCAACACTGGCTATACCGGAATTTATTTGATTTTTTGTATTTCTCAGAAGCGCGAGTTCCATTTTTCTCTTCGTGATATCTACTCCAAAGGAAAAGTGCGTCGGTATAATAGACTTAAATACGTTTTTATATAAATTTTAATTAATAATTGTTTTATGAACTTAAGTTAGTGATGTGATTTTATTTAAAAATTTGTGTTTTTTCTAAATTGTGTTGTGTTATGCTACAAAATTTTAGAAAACTATGAAAATCTTTAGCAGTGTGCAAACATTTTCTGTATGTATTCTATTGTTTCTTTGTTTTAATTATTTAAAAAAGTTTTGAAAATTTAATTAAAGTTATTAAATTAATATTTTAGTTATTAGACTAATTTTTCAAACTTCGTTTGGATTTTATAATTTTTAATTTAAATAGTTTGGAATATTATGTCTAATATTTTTTATGTAAAACCTAAAAATGTTATTAAAACTTTTAATGGATATTTTATTTAGCAATTATGTTATAGATTATTTATTTAATTTAAGGTTAGTGATATGTGTTTTAATTTAAAATTGTGTGTTTTTCCTTAATTGTGTCGCTTTATAGTATAAAATATTTTAAGACATAGAAATTCTTGAATAAGTGGCGGACATAAAATACCTGAGAAAAGTTGAATCACAAACTTAGTTAAGTCTTTTAAGGTTTAATTGCAAGGAAACCTTAAAAAAAATCCTATAATTAGATTTATTTTAAAGAACTTTTCAGTTAAAACAAATTTTATTCTAAGAATTCGATTTGTCAGCTAAAATATTTATAAGGATAGAGAAATTTTTTCTATAGAAAAATATATAAAAATTTTTGAAAGCAAAAAGCAAAAGGAGCTAGATATTTAAATTCAAGCTGAAAGTTAGAGTAGAAAGAACATTATGTGATGCCTGAGTGTTGATGGAGTTGAACCGTTTTATTTAGCATAATCCCAGTGGTGAAAATCCTCTATTTAAATGTCATATGGACGCCAAGTTGTCTCTGATAATATAAATTTAAACGCTCAATGCACTGATTGTCTCGGCTCATCTGCGGGTATTCGATATGTGCGTATAAATATGTGTAAATTTTGTATAGGTGACAAAACCGGATATTTGACACGTAACTACGTTTGAGAAGAGCTTCACCACCGGGTGTATATAATACGTATTTACATGAACACAACAAGAGAATAAGGTGATTTTCATGGGCTTTTTTGTACAACACAACAACAAACAGTCAGCAAACAGACGAACTTTGTAGTTGAATCAATAAATACAAAATTTGTGACTTATTTAGTACCTGATTATGCATACCTAGAGGTATTCTAATGTATTTAGTATTAATAAATTCAATTATAATTATAATTAATAAAATATTTTGGCTTTTAGTCATTTGCACGACTGTTTGGATATCAGAGAGGATCTTTTCTAGGAGAAAAAGTTGAATTTTAAAATTTTTTGCACCTTGTGTCGAGATTTGTATCAGGGTTAATTTAAAAAAGTACATTAAGTGCAAATATGAAGGAGAAAATATGATATACATATATTTGAGTTTTTATGACACTCAAATTAGTTGATAAATTTACGAACGGATGTATTCAAGAAAGTTACGATAACTTCTGGTCGGATTAGCTAGTTTTACGTAAGTACTATGAATTTATTACTAGGAGATTTTTTCCATTGAAATTGAGGAATGAGGCAAAATACAAAATTAGCTTTGTTAAATATTTTTTTTTATTTGAGAGCCAAATCTTAAGTCTATGGAGAAGATAAGGTCTTGAGATATCTTACATTAGTAGCAGGGGACAATAAATTATCTGCTATTAGAAATTCCTAGCTACTTAACGCATTCAGATTTCAATACATCAACTAACAGAAATAACTTAATTTTTTAATTTCCGATGAAATTATAAACCGTTGAAACTAATTTGTTTCTTGGGTACAGGAAACAAGCTCCCTTCAACGGCTGAGCTGCAAGTTCATTAATCCATTTAAGCCTCCTGATCTCATATCTATATCCAAGCTTTGAATAATATCAACGTTGCTATGTCTTCTTTTCTGCGGACATTCAATTTTCGTCTGCATCTTTTTTCTTTGATTACCACTGAAAAATCACTAGCCAAGGGAAGGAAATAATTCCTCTAATCACGCAACTATCTACGACACTAATTTGGCATGTTATTAACTAGCTTTTTAGTGAAATTTTGTAAAAAATTTTTGTACAGAAATAACAAGAACAAAAATTTTGTTAAGTTGCCTTTCAAAAAAGTCAATTTACAGTAATCACCATATTTCAGTCTGCAATTGTCTGAAATCAAAAAAACCAAATTTAAGTAATTAAAAAAGTAGTTTTACCTTTACAGCTAAGTATTTCTTCAAGTCAACTTTCACAGCTTTAAATGTATGTAAACATATAGACATAGAAAGGCTCAAGACGTTCAAAAGGAGCCTATCTCTGACTAACTTAAGGTCCAATATGTTGAAGACAGAGAAGGTTTTTCGGCGGCAGGGAAAATAGTACTTTGTTTTATCTGGCTAGCGCCTTGCACAAAATATTGTTTAGCAAGAAATTAAAGTTGATTTTAACAAAAAAAATTATTTTTAGTCACATATAGTTTTTTTTATCCAAAAAATTCGACAGTCTCGGACTATATAATCATGAGCAGCAATTGAAATGTTTCAAACGCCTGAAGATGTGCAATCCGAAACGAAATCGATGAGCTTGAGAGTATCGAAGGGGCTTTGTATTGCTAAACTTAAACTGAAATCACCAATTGAAATTTGGGGAAAACTTTTTGTGATAAGGAAATTTAATTCTATTGGCTTCTTATATCTTACAAACAGCTGATTTCCTTTATTTACATAACAATTTATTAATATTCTCTTATTCGTTGTTTGACTGCTGTAGCACAAGATAAAAATTTACAATTTCATTCGAAAAGCCTTAATGCCGTTTTAATTATTTTGATCGAAGCGATTGCATGACAGTTTCTGAAAAAATTAAACGAATTCTTTTAACCATTTTGCTTAGTTATTTTAGGCAATATTAAAATTTTGTCGTTTATCTCCGCTACTTATATCAAACCCAGTCAAAATGGCTGGTATATGTTATCACGTTACAGAATAATATTTTTAAGGCTGTAATAATAAGTGCTTTGGACTTTTTTCTGCGTATTTGATTAGATGGAGGTTCACGCAATATGTATATGCCAAACAAACCTGACCAATTTAGAATTTAATTTTGGTTTTAGTGCTAACGTATAAGCAATATATTTAATTAATAGATTTCTTTATTTAAGGAAAGATGAATCAATTTCTTTCAGCCATTTTTTTATGTTGAAATGTGAACAAATATATGACATGAAAGACAGAACATATAATTTTTTACAGGCCTCCTCTAGTGTTGAAACAGCTAACAAAAAAAGCTTTCTTAGTGAGAAATAAAGGTACAGAAGTGAAAAGAGCTTGCAAAAAATTTGTAGGATAGCATGCATTGATTTTCATTACTGCTTTATCCGTCAAGTTGGTGTACACTTACAATTTACAAAAGCAAAGAAAGAAAATACTTTTACTAACAAGGAAACCTCGCGAGACCAAAATTATTGATCTTGTTGAAAATCAGTTAAGCTATAGTTTTCAAAAACTAAGACTAAACTAAAAAGTAATCACTAAAATTTGTTTTAGAGAACACGAGAAGAAGGAAAAAATGCGCGGGCACGTTTCATAAAATTGAAAATAAAAAGATAGCTTGAGTTAAGCTATGTCACTTTTTATGCATATTTTTTTAAATATTTTACGCATTGATTTAACAATTTACTTTGTTCATCTTCTAGCTGGTGGACCTTCCTTAAGTGGTTCTGGTCTACATTTAACCTTCATCAAAAATACAAAAATAAAAGCAAGAAATTTGTATATTTTATATTTTGAAAGTTTAAAAAAGTTTTGAAAATTTTTGAATAATAAACAAAATTTTTTTAATAAGGTTCTTTATTTCATAAATTTAATTTTATATTATATATTTTTGTTATAAGAATTTGAATAAAATATTGAATATCATTAATAAAAACTAAGCTTAATATGGAATCAATTCAAATCAACTTTTTCGAAATATTTGTTTAAAAATCTTGAAAAACTATGTTTAATACCCGCTGGTATTGGTTTAATAAAAGCAAATTGAGCATTTTCTCCTTTTGAACAACTTTCCGCAATTGCACATAGCTTTTTTCCTTCAAATAAGCCTGCTCCGGAGTAAAGTGGGCAACTGTTTTTAATATATCTCTCAGCAGTAATTTTATAAGATGGTAGAACATCTTCGGATCTTAGAATTCGAGCATTTCTAGTTATTTCGTTTGCATTACATCCAATTTCAAATGGCGATATTGGCAGTGTATTAATAACTTCAGTTGTCTCTATTAAACCAAACTTATAACATCCACCTTTGTTATTTTTGCAGTGATATAAATTTTCAATTTTGTATACATGTTTATCTTCTTGGTGCTCCACATCTGCCCCTATTCGAATTTCTTTTGTTTTGCGATCTTTATTTAGTTCATCTAAAATATCAGCCGATATCAAAATGTATTTTTTGTGAACCAAAAACCCTGTAGCCAGAAGTTTTTTTTGATACATTTTAGCGACTCCTGGTATCCATCCCTTGCCCTGCTCGATAGTTACCAGATAGGGAAAATCTTCATGAGCTGCAACTACAGTTGCAAGCGCTATTAATGATAATAATAATATAAACTTGTTCATTCTCCTGAACTCAATTTTAGCAAAACACTTTATGATGTTTTTGTCTATCCCGTGCTCGCTTTTTATATTATTTTTGAAAAATTTGTTTGAAAATGTTAGTAAAGATAAACGTTAAAAAATAACGTTCGCATAAGTAATACTACAATACAACAAAGTTTTGAATATTATAGCTTAAGAGCTTTTGGTTTGATAAAAATTTAAAGGAAAAGGAAAGATTCCATGTCAATTTACGTAATAAGACAAGGAGAAGAGCAATTTAAGTTTTGTTGTGTGCTGTTGTTTTTAGTATTTGGTCGTTTCTACCAACTAAACATATTTTTTGAATTACGTCAATATGCTTAATTTGAATTCATATTTTGTATTAATTAAAAGAAATTAAATTTACTTAAAATACAGAGGAGAAAGAATACAGAACATTATTTCATGATGAATTTTTAATTTGATAAATTTTTAAGGCCTTTAGACTTATCTGTATTTAACCTTCAAAATATCGAAAAAAAAAGTTTTTATTTTGACTTAACGATCAAATTATTTTATTTAAAAGTAAGGTTATTAGATGAAATATTTTAGCTTATGAAATTGAAGATAATTTTTTATCATATGGTATGAGCCTGAGAAAAAGTATTCAATAACTAATTTAGCAAATTTTAATTTATTAACCTTAGTTTCAAGAAATCTGTAAAGAAGCACCTTTGGTGACATTTTAAATCTTTCTTCACAAATTGTGATAGTACAGAAATTTATAGGTGTTAAATTATAGTATATAACATTTTTCCGTGGAAACAATAGATTCAAACACTACAAAAATTTCATAAAAGTCATGCTTGAGGTTTGATTACCAAATAATGACTAAAAAAGCTAACCTGGCCTAAGTAACAAAAGTTTAACAGTAGCTCCCTTAAAATATTTGAAAGCTATGAAATATTTGAACATTTCCTTTTTATAACTATCAGAAGTAAAATATTCAAGTTAGTTTTTTAGACATATTGTCAGCTGTTCAAAATTTATGTTGCTTTATGTTATTCTTTCAAAGTGTGGAATCAAGACGGTCAATCACACTTTCTCTCCTGGCTAGTAATATTTTTGTGATAATCAAATAAAGAAGTCTGAGAAACCTAAGAAAGTTAATAAAAAACTTAAATCCCCCACTCAGTAAATAGTTATTTACGTCACTGTTTCCAAAATAAGTTTATCAGTTTGTCAAAGTCGAAAAAAAAGTAATGAAACTCATAATTAAAAGCTTCAATATGACGTAGTTAGTAATTCAATTCAAACAAAATGCGTATGTGCTGCCGCTAATTTACATATTTAGCTTTTTAACAACAGAAAAGAGCGTCAAAAAAATAAAAATGATTAAAGGTGTTACGATCGATAAACAACAAAATTAAGATAAATTTGAGAATTTTAATAAGTTTTTCAATTGTTATATAAAAATATGTTTGTGGCATACGTGACTAGCATTGGTACTCATCAATTGCTGATGCAATAAATTAATTCAATTTCAAAATAAAAGCAAATGTTTTTCGTACTAAATGAAATATTAATTAATTTTATTGAACAAAAACTGAGACCTTAATATTTATTTAATTGTTCCATAAATTATAGCAATTCTTGTTTTTTTTTTGTTTTAAGTAAGTAAAATTGTCGTATTTTTTGTCTGAGATTTTTCTTCTCTAAAAATCCCATTTTTGATTTAGTTTTGTGTGTTTTAAATTTATTTATTTTAAGAAATTTTTAATCTCTTATTTCAAAATTAAAATCATAAGGAAATCATATTTACTTTAGCTTTCACATAATACAAAACAATCAAAAATATAAATGCAGAAAAAGTGGTAAGAATCAGGGGATTAGGGATAATGGATGAAGAAACACGTTTTTTTATAAGTTTTCTTCAGAGATACTATAATATTAAGAGAAATATACTGAAATATTTTCAAATTTATTGTACCACTTTTGATAAACATTGTGTTAAACTTATCCTTAACGTTTTCAATGATCTCAATTAATAGTTTAGTAGATATTTTTGGAGTTTTTGTTGAAACTTCATCCCGAATTTTCTGAATTTCTTTACTCCAACATAATATAAGTCAGAAAATGAAAAATGTTGTGTTTGTTTTTGATTAAAAAAGGTCCGGCAAATTATCATAACGCTAAACTTTTGCTCCGATGGTGTTTTCTTGCATCTAAAGATTACATAAAATTAATCAAAACCCACTGTTTGGAAAATAAAGAAAAGTGGCATATTGTTTTGCTATTTTTCAGCTTTGAGGGTTACAAAACTGTTAAACTTTTAAAAATTTCCTTTTTTTTTAGAATATATAGTAGGAAGTTTTTTTCTACGATATTGCATTTTATTTTTCAAACAATGTCTAGAGCCTTTTTTGAAACTTTAAAAAGTTTTTTTTTTTAAAACGGTCATTTTGAAAACAACGTAACTTTATTGATTGTAGTTATTTTTATTTGGAACTCCAACTACACTTTTCAAAAAGCATTTTAAACAGAGAAATCAACAGAATTTTTGAAGGAACTTCAATTATCTTAGAACTCACTTTTTTAACTTATGATTCCAAGTTTTGTGCACGGAGCACTTTAACGATGTCTTGCCTTAGAAGCGTGACTTTACTATTGCCATTTTGTAAATTTTATACAAAAAAAATTTTTGTTCTCACCTTAATTTATGGTTAATATCACATTGTTTATAGCTTTTCTATAATTAAACTTCTTTATGTAAAAAAAAAACGGTTTTTTTAGTTGTGTTTTGCTTAAGTGTACCCCTTATAACGTGATTTATGCTGTCAAGGATTATCATTTTATGAGAGAAAGAGGGATTTACAAGCAAATCAAAGATGCTCAAAGCATAAAGTTTACAGATCAATGAGTTTTGATATTCAAGTAGAACTTTGCTTCAAAACTGATAACCCAATAGATTTATTTTTAATTTTTTCAAAAGTTCAATACGTTTTTTACTCTCCTTTTGGACTATTTTAACGAATAGAATAAAATTTATTTAAATTTTGTGAAATCTAAAAAATTATCTGCTAAATAAAGAAAAATTTTGAATAATAAAAATAAATGTGTTAAATGTGCATCCTCTCAAACTTATAAGTACTTGTGATAATTAAATAAATTATTATCAGAACATTTCGCCAGTTGATTTGATTGAGGAATCGGTTCTTTAAAGGCCATCAGGCTTGAAAACTTTCGTTTTTACCACTTTATATTTTTTCAGTTATTGTTTTTTCCAATAATGTTATAAATTTTAATATTCCCAAAATATATGAGAAAATTTTTTTTCTTATTCCTTTATTTTTGCTTCTTAGACCAGTTTCAATGATTTTTATATGTTAACTTTAAGTATATTTATTTATGCATATGAATTATTTGGTCAAGATGAAAATCTTTCGATCAAAATAAAATGAAATTAAGTTCTTATTCCAATCAAATCAAACTTTCTTGTACTTATTCCACTTTAATGATTCCATTATTAGATTTTTATGAAATTCTTTGTAGGATTTAAGCTTACTTTTGCTTTTAAGCCCTTAAGAGGATTGCTCATTAAATGTATCCGTTTAACAATGAAGGAAGTGTGTACCATTTTGAAATAGTTTTTCTTTTTTTTGTCTCCCCTCTTTATTTACTTTAGTGCCTGTAAATGGTTTTAAATGGAAACTTTACTAGTTTTCTAAAGTAGTTTTTATTTTAATTGTAATCTGGTATTTTTTCTCTTGTGTTTTAGATATTAAATCAATTAAAGCTCTAAAGAAGCAGGTATTTAATTTATTTTTTTAAGAAATAGTCATTATAAAAGAGAAATTTCTCTAATAATAGCTTAGCTTAGACAAATAACTGCTACTAATGTAATTTTTCTTATGTTGATGTCTTTTCTATGGATTGTACCTTTCAGCCATAATTAAAGAGAAAATACACTTTGGATACTTTTAAAAAACTTCTTCCAAAATTAAAAAGTTCTCCCAAGAATTGTTTTTATTAACCAAACGTAGACAGAGAATTTACGTTAGAGAATCCATCTTTACTTTTGATTTTAATTAGATTAAGGGCTATAATTAAATTAGGATTTTAATATTTATTTAGTTATAGACATACTTCCATAAGAAAAGATGTAAAATTTTCAGATCAAAACAATCAGAAGTATTTAATTTTTTTTTCCTTCAGAACAAGGGATTTTTCTGTTAGAGCCTAATAAAGGGCTAGTTGGAAAATAAAGACATTTCGTGTATATCTTCAGTATGAAAGTTTTTGATCATTCTAACAAAAGTTGGAAATTCGTCAAGTTTGGCTATGGAAGCCTGTTGTAGCCTTCTCGTTTCATATTTTGTAATGCTCAAACAAAATTACAATGATATGAGCATAATTATGCAAAAAATAGTTAAATAAATAATTGAGAATTGGTTTCTTAGCTCAAGACTTCATTTAAATTTAGGTCTTCCAAGCTTCCTCCTGATTTATGCAATTTTATATTACTATAATAATGATTGGTATTAGGATTTCTGAAGAGGTTTTTATCTGGCGAAAGAATCTTGCCCTCGAACATTTCAATCTTAGGCCAATGAGATATTAATACAGATTGGAAATCAAATACCGAAATTGGTTGGATTAGTTAGTTTTACGTAAGTACTATGAATTTATAGATAGGAGATTTTTTCCATTGAAATTGAGAAATGAGGCAAAATTCAAAATTAGCTTTCTTAAATGTTTTTTTTTATTTGAGAGCCGAATCTAAAGTCTATGAAGAAGATGAGGTCTTCAGATATTTTGCATTAGTAACAAAAGACAATAAATTATCTGCTATTAGAAATTCCTAGCTACTTAACGCATCAGAACATTTACTGCAAGTTGGCCTAGCTGAAAGTTGGATGTGCTGCAAGCTCATTAATCCGTTTAAGCCTTTTGATCTCGTATCTCTATCCAAAATTTGAACAATATCAACGTTGTTATGTCTTCTTCTCTGCGGACACTCAATTTTCGTCGTCAACTTCAACTTTTTTCTTTGCTTACCACTGAAAAATCCCTAGCCAAGGGAAGGAAA
This sequence comes from Acrocera orbiculus, assembly GCA_947359355.1. Taxonomy (NCBI): domain Eukaryota; kingdom Metazoa; phylum Arthropoda; class Insecta; order Diptera; family Acroceridae; genus Acrocera; species Acrocera orbiculus. The sequence continues at coordinate 10,713,013 of OX375758.1, forward strand.
TAATTCCCCTAAACACGCTACTATCTACGCCACTAATTTGGTATGTTATTAACCAACTTTCTATTGAAATTTTGTCGAAAATTTTTGTACAGAAATAACAAGAACGAAAAATTTGTTAGGTTTAATTTACAGTAATCACCATATTTCAGTCTGCAATTGTCTGAAATCAAAAAAATCAAATTTATTTAATTAAAACATTAGTTTTACCTTTACAGCTAAGTATTTCTTAATGTTAACTTTTATCTCCTTAAATGTACGTTAATATATCTTAAGAGAGACTCCCGAGTTGAAATTTTGAACCTACTTTCATCCTCTTCAGCCTCAAAATTGCGCACTTTTGTTAACCTCCTTTGGGCTGCTTGGTGCTGAATCAAAACCTGGAAAGGCTCAAGATGTTGAAAAAGAGCCTAACTTTGACTAACCTAAGGTAAAAAATGTTGAAGACAGTGAAGGTTTTTCTAATTCGCTTCATCCGGTGGCAGTGAAAATCGTAGTTTGCTTTATCTGGCCGGCGCCTTGCACAAAATATTGTCTAACAAGAAATTAAAAGTTGATTTTAATAAAAAAAATTATTTTTAATCCCATAAAATTTGTTTTATGTAAAACATTCGAACTAATACGGACTATAATGGACTATAATAATCGGTAATTGAAACTTTCTATGAAATATTTCAAATGCAATCAAAAAGGAAATCTATGAGATTGAGAATATCGAAGGGGCTTTGTATTGCTAAACTTTACCAAAATCACCAATTGAAATTTGAGGAAAACCTTTTGTGATAAGGAACTTTAATGCTATTGGCTTCTTATATCTTATAAACAGCTAATTTCCTTTATTTACTTCAAAATTCATTATTTCAGATATCTTACTCGTCAATTGGCTGTTGTAGCACAAGATCAAAATTTGCAAATTCATTTGAAATGCCCCTTTTCCTGTTAATTATTGTATGACAGTTTCTGAAATAAATAAACGAACTCTTTTAACCATTTTGCTTAATTATCTTAGACAAAATTAAAATTTTGTCGTTTATCTCTGCTGCTTATATCAACACCAGTCAAAATAGCTGGTATATGTTATAACTTATAATGTTATAACGTTAAAAGTAAGATTATTAGAAGAAAGAATTAAGCTGATGAAATTAAATATACCTTTCTATCATACGGCATAAATAATCTCCCTGAGAAAAAATATTTTTGAAAAAATTAAGCAAATTTTAGTCCAAAGAAATCGCTAAAGTAATAGCTTTTCTTTTGTTGAGAGAGGGGGGGGGGGGGGGGGGGGGGGTTTGAATTTAAGTCGATAACAGTTTTTCTTGGAAACAATAGATTCAAAAACTACAAAAATTTCATATAAGCCATCCGTGAGGTTTGTTTATTAAATCATGACAGGAGCTCCTAAACATCTTTCCTATCTATAACTATCAGAGGTAACATATTAAAGTTAGTTTTTTAATCAGATTGTAAACTAAGAAAAGGCAGCTGACTAAAATTTAGGAAATACAAGGCTGAAACATTTTTAGAGGAGTAGATTATGGCTTTATTGAAACTAAAAGTGTGCATGACAGTGTGAAATCGTTTAGAGTGGAGTAAAAGCAAATGTGTTCCTAAGTCGATTTAAGAATAATATGAACGATTGATTTGCAAAACAATGGTCGCTTTTAAGAAAGAATAAAAGCTGAGAGACCTAAAAAAGTTAGTCAGCAGTCAGCAAATAGTTATTTACGCCACTGTTTCCAAAATAAGTTTAACTGTTTGTCAAAGTCAAAAAAAATTAATGAAACACATGTGCTGCCGCTAATTTACATATTTAGCTTTTTAACAACAGAAAAGAGCGTCAAGAAAATAAAAATAAATAAAGATGTTACGATCGATAAACAACAAAATTAAGATAAATTTGAGAATTTTAATAAGTTTTTCAATTGTCATATAAAAATATGTTTTTGGCATACGTGACTAACATTGGTACTCATCAATTGCTGATGCAATAAATTAGTTCAATTTCAAAATAAAAGCAAATGTTTTTCGTACTAAATGAAATATTAATTAATTTTATTGAACAAAAACTGAGACCTTAATATTTATTTAATTGTTCCAATAATTATAGCAATTATTGTTTTTTTTTTTTGTTTTAAGTAAGTAAAATTGTCGTATTTTTTGTCTGAGAGCTTTTACCTCTAAAAATCTAAGAAATTTTTAATCTTTTATTTCAAAATTAAAATCATAAGGAAATCATATTTACTTTAGATTTCACATAATACAAAACAATCAAAAATATAAATGCAGAAAAAATGTTAACTTTAAACAGAATCAAAGCTCACCACATCAGCTTTGAATCTACTTGTCCCGATTTATCTTTTAGTTTGAGCTATATAGACTCAATTTTGATATTTCTGTTGAGCTTTGAAATAATATTGAATGTGCACCAGAATCATTACGTTCTGCTACGTGACCATATGTTTTTTGCAGGGGTCCATACCCCTAAAGACCAAACATAGGCATGATCGGCTGATCTGACAACAAAAACTATATGGCAAGTGGGATTAGGATATCGCAATTTTAAGTCTTTATTGTTTATCAGCAAAAGTAAAAAGAGAGACTGCTTCCATAACTTTTAGATCTTACCATCTGCAAAATTGATTGCTTAATACTGGTTGAAGATTGAAAAGAGGAATACGGTTGGAGTAAAAAGATGTTGGTAGGTTCGAGAAGGGTTTCTTTTGTATTTGAATTTACCAAAAAATGAAATTTCAACCAAATAATATTCCTTATCTAAACACGGAAGAAAGCATCGATGATTTCCACATTAATTCTAGCATTGATGTTGTAATGAGAAATATTACGTCCTAGCTAGGATCACATAAATAAATAAAAAAAAATTTAAACAATATTATGAAAATGTTGAAAAACGTTTGATTTTAGAAATAATTTTTTTAAAAAATTATTTGCCAACAGTAGCAAATAAAGTGCAAATTATTTTATATTTTAGATATGAGATCTTTTTATGAAGTTTTGTAGATAAATATCTCAAGATGTAAAGATTGAAAAACAAAAAATAGATAGTTTTTTTTCTGTTTATTTTTTATTTACTTTTAAATTTTTTGTACAAATAAATTAATATTCGATATTTAAAATATATTTAAGAAATTCTCAAATAAACTACTTTGGTTAATTCATTAGTGTTTCTTCTTAAAAGATTTCTTCAAAATCTTTCCTTAAAATGTTTTCAATGCTTCCATCTAATTGTGGAATGTTGCAAAATTTTGCTGTTGAGGAATTATGATAATTTCCTGCTATTCTACACAGCCTCTTATTAATAAATAACCCTTCTCCAGAATATTGGGGACATTCCGTGTTAATAAAATTTTTAACTTGTTGTCTTCGGTTTACAGAATCAACAAATTGTAATGGTTTCCCTATTATGCACGGAGTTGGTTGTTTTGTGTTTACTTCAACTTTAAATAGCTGAGCATCATAAAAAATATCTGAATATCTGGGAATTATAGCGACACGTTTTCCTTTATTTATAGAACAACCAATTTGTTTTAGTGATATTGGCGTGACGTTTTTGATGACATCAAATGTTTCAATTATACCAAAATTTAAGCAATCCTTTTCAGCTGTATTACTCTTATGACGATATAATTTTTTAATACCATATGTTTTACCCCCTTTATGTACAACATTTGATCCTACTCGTATTTCTTTTGACTTAAGATCCTTAGCTAGCTCTAGTAGGATATCAGCAGATGTTAAAATATGTTTAGAACTTATCAAAAATCCAGTAGCCAAAAGTTTAAGAGTATATCTTTTATAAAGTCCCGGAATATAACCTCCTTTTTGTTCAATATTAACAAGACTATGAAATTTAGCTACAATTGTAACTAACAGACAAAAAAATATTATTAACTTCTTCATGTTTCTGTCTTGATTCTTGATTCAATACTGTCCAAATATATCTACCAAAAAATTCTTTCTTTTATACATGTTCATACAGAAAAATATTAATGTATTAGTAAAAATTAGCTAACGTGGTAGAATACATGATAATACATGATTATATCTGATATCTGATATCTGATATTTTCCTGATATACACGTACTTAGGAAATTTCTAACAATTTCCACCCTAAACGCACAGTCAATTATGTACAAATTTTTGGAACACCTCATGTTAAATTTTTGAGCAAAATATCTCAATTAAATCTTTTAAGTATTGAGAATTAAGTTCAGTTTTAAGAATAACTTTAAATTGGATTAATTTTGGGTTAATAAATCACAAAAACAACAAATTTAGTTTTATACCTATATTTAAGAAGTTTGTTTTTTTTTGTTTTTTACCATTTACATGAATCAAAATATTTTTACTCAGTTTTTATATCTATTCATATTTCAAAATATCTTTTTAGAAATTTAAAGAAATTAATATTTTTACCTGAAGTCAATTTTGGAATGAAACAAAATTTCTCTTCTGAATCTGCAATACCACATAATCTTTCTTTAACAAAAACTCCTATTCCAGAATGTAGTTTTTGTGTATTAAAAATCTGACCATATAGTTTTGAATTTGAAGATAATGGTAAATTACATGCAATCTCATTAATATAGTTAACATTAAGGACAATTTTTTCTTTTAGCTGGATATCAAAACCTAATTTTTCATATCTTTTTACCATACCTACACCATCTCTTTTCTTTCTATCACAACCAATTTTTGATAATAAAAGTGGTTCGATTTTTGTTATATTATGCTCTGTTTCAATTAAACCTAAATGACACTTGTTTTTAAGCTTTTTGCTCCGATAAATTTTTTTAATTGAATATTCAGTACCATCAATTAAGGCACTATTTGTATTAGTACGAATTATTTTACTTTTTAAATTATTTTTAAGCTCTCTTAAGACATCACCTGATGTTAGAATATGTCTTGGTCCAATTAAAAAGCCAGTAGCTAAAAGTTTTGGATAATAAGTTTTACCATTTCCAGGACTTGGTCCTCCTTTTTCTTCTATATTTACCAAGCAATCGATTTTAAATTTTGGTGGATTTAATGCAATAGTTTTCAGGATTAGACACAAAATTATTATTAGCTTGTTCATTTTTTCCCTTTTTTTTGGTCAATTAACTTACAAAATTATGTTTTTCTTTAAAGTGAATGAATTACTATAAAAATTTAGAAAAAAGGTTGATTAAAAGATGACTGTCTTGAGTATTTGAAATCTTACTTAAAAATTAAAGGCCATGAATTTTCAGTTCATTAGAAATTTCAAGAAAAAAAAAAAACAATACCCAAATGTTGTCTTAAACGGAGATAAGTTATTAAATTTGTTTCATATTGTTCTAATTTTAGATCGTTTTGAATGTATTGCTATCATATTTACTACTCCTAACACCTATAAAAAATCGAGCATTAATGTAAAAAATTAAAAAGAATTATTTTGTGAAGAGTTAGCTAATAATTTTGCTACATTTTAATAGAGAGTAAAAAATTTCTTGAAAGTCTATATTTGATTAGTCGCATGCATTTTTTGTAAAAAAAATTTAAAGTCAAAAAAAAAACTCAAACAGTCATGCCAGTTGTTATTATTGTATAAACCTATTTTGGAATAAAAAATAAAAAATTTGAGCATTTACTTACAAACAATTAAAATGATATTTTTAGGTCGCTAAAAAATTACAATTATAAAATTTACACACATATGAATATTTTATACGTAAAAATGTATAAAAGATCAATTCAGTGTATGCGTGACTAATTTACTTGAAAAGCTACATGTCCAATACAGATGAAAACTTGACACAAAGATTCTTTATATCTAAATTTAATAAATAATTTGAAAGTAACTTTAACTTGAGTTGAGTAAACATAAATTCTTATATATTTAACGTAGTGTGAACCTGAATATTCTCTTCCATCCTAAAAAAATACAATGATGATAAATTTCTAATTTTGTCTTAAACATTTTAACTGCAATTCATTTTTAAAATTTCTTAACTCTGAATTCTACCTTTTACACTTTTACATAAATAATTTTGAACATATTAAAAATTAAAGTTTCAAACCACTGGAAAATTTGATTGTCTTTTTCTACTAGAAACTTTGATGCCAACTGTTGAATAACACATTTCAAAAGCACGTACAAAAGTTATCAAAGAATGATAAAATGTTTTTACAGATGGTTATTAAGAGCATAATAATTAAGTTGAGCTTTTTTCTAGCTAGTTTTAGCTGTAATATAAAAAACTTGATGATAAAAGCCTCCGTCCTCCTCTCGCCATTCATATAATTCTCATTAAGCTCTTTTTTTAAATATTTTTATCGAGTATCTTCCAAGTCATGTAAATTTTATGTATTTTCTTTGTACTTTTCGTATAATTTAACTACCAAAAATTGTAAGTTTCTTATTCAGAAAAGAGAACTAAAACGATCCAAAGATTTAGCTAAAATTATTTGAGATAATTTTCATTGTGAAAAAATTGGAAGTTCATGTCTGGGCTTGATTGTGTATGAAATAATATTTGATAGGTTAGTTTGGTATAATATGCTCATATGTTTTGAAAGATTTTTAATTGTATAAAGAATTTCTTTAATGTATTAATAATAAATAATACAAAAGGTTAAGGGAATCAAATTGTATATATTTTTAAGATTTTTCTATATGTAAAATTTATTTTATAGTCATTAATTTATCATAAACCACATCTAAAAATAATTTTTCACTTTTTTGGATGCAAAATTTTAATAGCGGAATATTTTTTTTTAAAATTGAAAAACTGAAATAAGTCTAAAAAACTGAATTTTAATTCAAAGAAGAAGAAAATTAAATAATAAAACTTAAGCTATACGAAAATCAATAAACTAAAAAATCATAAATTTAACAAAAAAAAAAGTAATGTAAATCATCTGCAGCTGTAATCAATGATGCATCAAATTTTGTATACTAAAACAACATAGAATTCTGTTTATGAACGAGAAAAACTACTGATTGGTCTATAGCAATGATCCAAATCAAAGTTTTTATATGCACTATTTATTTGTATATGTGTGGGTTGGTAATACTAAACTTCCAAACAAAGTTTTTCTGATATCTTTTCTTACCAATAACAATTTTATACTTCAATAAATAGCTGTTTTATTGATGTGAAAGCTTTTAACTTTGCTTTACCCTTTCTTTTTCTTTTATATTTGAAGGGTGGTTGTTTTTATCCTTTAATCATCACTAGCTACTGGAAAAACTATTTGAAAATTGAATTTTTTTTAAGGCAATTTAATAAAATTGGCCATACAAATTTCAATTAGTAAATGAAGCTATTAAAATTTTTAGGAAACTTTTACTTATTTAATTAAAACAACGAAATAATTTGTTTGTCTTTAGAATTTTATTTTTTTACACTTGTGGAACAAATTTTTAAAGAAGAAAATTCAAACTTTGTCTTTAGAAAACAGTGAAATAACATGATCAAGAAATGTTTAAATGGCTCGTTGGACATATGTACATATTTTAAAAAAAAAAACATAATAGCAAAAGATATTTTTGATAATTTCTTCCGTTTTTTACCGCATTATTTTCAATAAAAGTGCAATAATAGTTTAATAAAGTAATAATAACATTTTTGAGTACATTTTTTGGAAATATTTAGCATTTTTGATCTATAGTTTCTTTGATGGTGGAAATGCAAATGAAAAAGTATCCTTCACACCTTAATATAAAGTAAAATGGCTAATAGCTAAGTATGATCTATTAGGCAGGCTGAAGCAATATAGCTTTTACTGTGCCTATTCGCTACATATAGACTAATGTTGAATTGTTGATTTTGCCACAAACCCAAATAAAGTCAAATTCATATATTCCATTGGAAAAAGGAAGCAACAAATTAGTTTCTTTACAAGTGGATGGCGTGAATGAGTGTTAAAATTAGTAATGAGTCCTATTGTTTGGAGGGAATAATTGACAAAAGTTAATCCAGATGCTTAAAATTTGGTGCAAACAAGAATGTCAAATCCCTTTTCGAGCAAAAATTTACTGTCATTTTCACAAGAATTTTTATAAAATTGAGAAGTAAATAACTCCAAGCTGCAGATTTTGTTGTGTTGGATGGACGAGATGCCTACCCATCTGCTGTTTAATTTTAATCTGGTGAAATCAAAGAAAGCAAGACATCTTCTCGTACCACCATGTAGGGGAAAGTGGGGAATGTCGAACCACTGGACGTATTAATCATATTTGCTATTTAACCTTTTCCGAAATTTATGTCATTGTATTGTTTCAGCATAGCCTCATTTTTCCATTAGCAGGTTAACTGATCGGGCGTGTTGTGTGGTCTGTGTGATCTATGAGTCATTTTTTAAGTTAAGCGTGTGTTTTTCTACTTTCAAAACGGAATATTTTTTTCAAAATTTTTACGTGAAACCGAGTAGGTAAATATTACTAAAATCATCGTTAGTGAATATTTTTAATGCACAAAAAAGGAATTTTTCATGAAATTGTTTTTCTCTGACTCATGGCTGGCGATTCTGCAATATAACCTGTGGGGAATGTCGAACCATATAGTTCCTGACATTTGTCACGTAGCTAATCCACTTTTTATGCCCTTTGATGCTATTTCATGCAAAATTACAATATATCATCGACAAAAAATAAATTAATAGATGATTTTTCACACTTTTTCGAATTTTTTTAGCAATGTGTCCACAATATGCCACATTACATTACAAAAAATAAGCAGTCGGATGACATCCGAGAATATTTAGTTGCGATGAAAGAAATTAAAGTTAACAAAAAACCATTGCGAGTTTTTCCATTATGAAATGATGAATAAAAACTTTTTACAGTATTTGTTTGACTTTTTCTCAATTTGCAAAGTGGTTCGACATTCCCCATGATTTTTTAAAATGTTGAAGTCGTATATTTTTGAATAAGCACCTAAAGTTTTAAACCGAATTAAAATTTTAAATTTCTGTTGCCATTAAAAAGTAGTATTTTGATTCTAAATTAGCCTCTATTTTTAAAGTTTTCAAAAGTTTTGACTTTTAGGTGAGTTATGAGTCTAAAAGAAAGTGTGGTTCGACATTCCCCACTTTCCCCTACTCGGTATCGGGAAAACACAGTTAAATTTAAAAGCCGTGGCAGGGGAGCTAGAGTTAAGTTTTTTTTTATCATTGCCTGACTGTCGGGGAGCATAATAGACTGATCTTGGCCACGATTCATTTTGGTCTTTACTCTTATTTTTTTTATTACAACCAATTGAAAGTAGATAGCTTAGAATTGTAATTTTTAGCTCAATGGAAACAAATTCTTTGTTTATAATTCTTTTCCAATTAAGAAGAATAGAAAGAATTTTTTCGGATAGACTTTATCGAGGTCGGAATCAATTTCTTTTTTTCACTTTGGCACCAAGTTTTTGGATTGCTTGAATATGATTTTGCAATGAAATGAAATGCAATGCCTTTTGCATTTTTTCTCAATTATGCAATAAGATCTTTGAAATGTTTGATTGTGAAGATTTTATTAATCATTCGGGAGAGCATATACACTTTTGCACAAATAGTTTTTTTGTGGAAAATATCTCTAAAAAGATTTGGATTATTTATTTAATGATATTCAAATCTATTTCTACCATATTCAAAGAAGCTTTGCAATCCGGTATGCTTTCGAAAAAATTTTATTTTTTATATTATAAGACAGCAATATTTACTAACCTAGAATTAAAAACAAATTTCATAAATAGACCTTAAATATAATTTTCAGGTCTATTTTTTTTCTGAACTTCTTTGTTGGTTTTCTTTTAGCTTCTGAATTATATAGGTTTTAAGCAAAGCGGTGAAAAATAATATTTCATTTAAATGCTTTTAAATAATTTTCTATGCCGACGATATGTACTTAGCTAGCAAATACAAAAGAGCACCTTTAATTATGTATAACAACCAAATCAAATTTTATAAGAAATATTTCGTAAAAATAAATTTTTGAAAAAAATTGTAAGAATCGCAAATATCAGGTTTTCTTTTATTTTATTACATTTTAACGACATTTTTACATTATTTGTGCAGAATAATTCTTTTAAATAAAATAGAAAAAAATTTTTATTAGAAATATGTTACTTTTTATTTATTTTTTCTTATATTGATTTTACAAATAAAGTTAAATTAGTTTTTAACCATAGTTTGAAGAAAATATTTCAAATGTGGAATATATTGCAAGAACTTTTGATTCAATGAGAATTTTTGGCTCAGAAATTGTGTAATATTTTTAAATATGTGTGGAATGTAACAAAATTAGCCTTTAAGAAATTATTTGAATAAATTTTACAACTAGCAGCAATAGTGGCAAATAAAGTGCAATTTTTTTTTTCATTTAAGACATTAAAAGAGCTCTTTCTATGAAGTTTTGTAGACAAATATTTCAATGATATAAAAATTACCAAACAAAAAACAATTTTTTTTTGAATATTTTTATTAACTTTTAAATTGTTTACACAAATAAATTTATATCGGTATTTAAAATATATTTAAGAAATTCCCTAAAATAAAATCTTTTCAAAAAATTAACTATTTTGGTTAATTCTTTTTAGTTTCTCCTTAAAAGATTTCTTCAAAATCTTTCCTTAAAATATTTTCAATACTTCCATCCAATTGTGGAATGTTGCAAAATTTTGCTGTTGAGGAATTATGATAATTTCCTGCTATTCCACACAACGTTTTATTGATAAACAAGCCTTCTCCAGAATATTGGGGACATTCCGTATTGATAAAATCTTTAACTTCTTGTCTTCGGTTTACAGAATCAACAAATTGTAATGGTTTCCCTATTATGCACGGAGTTGGTTGTTTTGTGTTTACTTCAACTTTAAATAGCTGAGCATCATAAAAAATATCTGAACATCTGGGAATTATAGCGACACGTTTTCCTTTATTTATAGCACAACCAATTTGTTTTAGTGATATTGGCGTGACGTTTTTGATGACATCAAATGTTTCAATTATACCAAAATTTAAGCAATCCTTTTCAGCTGTATTACTCTTATGACGATATAATTTTTTAATACCATATGTTTTACCCCCTTTATGTACAACATTTGATCCTACTCGTATTTCTTTTGACTTAAGATCCTTAGCTAGCTCTGGTAGGATATCAGCAGATGTTAAAATATGTTTAGAACTTATCAAAAATCCAGTAGCCAAAAGTTTAAGAGTATATCTTTTATAAAGTCCCGGAATATAACCTCCTTTTTGTTCAATATTAACAAGACTATGATATTTAGCTGCAATTGTAACTAACAGACAGCAACATATTATTATTGGTTTCCTCATACTTCTGTTTTACTTATTATCCAAATGCAAAGTTTCTTGAAAAACTTGTGGTAAAGATAAGAATAATCGTACTAACTGGAAAAGATCAGATGAAGAACTAGACTCTATGCCTTCTAACAAATTTTTTTCTTACAAAAAAAGCTTTATTTTTATTCTTTGGTTTGTACCAAATAGATTTGCTCTCTTGTTTTGTTGTATGGTTAGTCAACTCTAAAATTCTTCAACTAATGATTTACCTTAATTTAAATATCTTAATTTTTAATTTATGTGTGAAGCTTTCATTAGAGCTTAAAATTATTTAAATTTATTTTAAGTTTTGTATAAACAACAACAAGAATCACTGTACTTGCCTCTAATTGTGTGTTCAAAGTATTAAAGTACAAATATTGAAAACTAAACTTTAGCACGATATTTACAAGCAGATTCAATAAAATCAGAATAAATTGCAATCAAAATATTTTGAAAAAAAAGAAAAAGAAAGAAAAAAGTCAAATATTTCTTTGCCAAACTCCTTAGTATCTGTTCTTAAATTCTTAAGATAAATAAAAATGTTAAAATTAATAATTTTGGAAACTGGAAGATTTTTTATGTGAATTACTAAAATTGATTAAATTAAAATTCATTCAGATTGTATTTATAAAATATTTATAATTTTAGCTTAATTGTGGCCTTTTAATACAGTTGATATGCATTTCAGTTAACTGTCAGTTTTTATGTCTGAAATTTATTGTCATTGAAGTTATCTAAACCAAAATTGTCTTCTAAAACAGTACTATTTTTTTCCAATAACAGTTTTTCATATTATATTTATGTTTAATTAGCACGCACACCAATTATACAAAAGGATTTTAATTTACTTTCTCAAATAATCCTCTAAATAAAAAAGAAATAGCTGCATTGTTTGCTGTTTTCAAGAAGCTTGGTCAATTTTCAGAGTATTTAATCAGGTTAGGTTCATGTTATGTCAATTAGTGGCCTTTTTTGTGTTGCATTTGTATTAATGAATGAGCCTGTTGCGGTCTAATATTGGCAGGCATACCTTTAATTAAAGCGAAGTCTTTATGAAAACAAAAAATTTTAAAACAAAATAAAAAATAACTTATACACAGCCCTAGCAGGCATCTCTTAAAAAAATTTTATTGTCTGATCAAATACCTTAAAAAAAATTTTGTTTGTATAACTATTTAAAAAGAATTAAATACTTTTCATCATCACAAAATTTCAAATAGTTGTGTCTATAAGAGGCATGCAAAAAATCAAAACAATATAATTAAATTTTTGCACATTAAAATAATTTATAATTTTAATGCCTAGAGTTATTAGACTTTTAATGTCTTATGTTTCTTATATCCATTTCCATTTTTTGAAAGGCAACAAATTGACCAATGTTTTTTTTTTTCAATTTGTTGGCATTAAAAAGAATTGTCAAATACGCTCGAACAAAAAATTCACTCGTGTTATTCTAGTGGAACTAAGGATAGCAATTATTATTGATTATTGGTTTGTTAACTAAACCAATTGGGCATGTTTTAGGTAATAAAATAGAAGTTTTAGTATCAAATATAATTCCCATTAGAACACTTTTAGTAATAGCAGAAACTACAATAACAGCAAAAATCTATAGCATAAAAAATAAAGAATATTTCTATGTTTTTTTAGTGAAAAAAGTCAATTGTACTGGCCAATGAAGTTAATTGTTTATTAGAAGGCACCAACATAAATGCTACCCGATGAAATACACAAACTTTTAGGGTTAAAAAAACATTTGCATAACTAAAAGCAAGCAATTTTTACCCAAAAACCACGGTATAAGCTTTTTAGCTAAAAGTGCTTTTATTTTATTTAAATTGAATAGCTTTAAATATTTTTTGCAATCATTGACAGGATTATTGGTGATAGCAAATAACATATAACTCTATTGATCTATTTTTAATATGAATTAACTTTATAGAGCTCAGTCCTCCTTGAAATGGTTGCATTTTTCAGAAAATTCGAAGAAAATGTCGGTTTGCAGAGAGCTTGAATGTAGAAGGTGGAAAGAATGCTTTCAAATTTTAAGATATGCAAAAATTCAGTACAACTATAGAATGCACTAGAATATATTTTAGATTCGTTAAGGATAATAAGCTTGTTATACCTTCAAGTGCACCCCGTACTACTTTGAAAGTACTTTGAAAAATTTTTGCTATAAACTTTTAACATTTTGTATAGTTGCTCGAAAGTAAATGACTTTTAAGTTAGAGAAACTTGCTGTATATACTATACATTTATAAGCATTTCTTGAGAAAACTAAACTTCCTAAAAGTTAAAATATCAAAGAAAAGAAGAATTTGCTTTTTGCTTAAATATTTTCTAATTAACAATATTCTCTCAAATCTCGTTTAAAACTGTTGCTACTAAGCTAGTTTCTAAAGTTTTCTTTGTAATTTTTTAAAATTTAAAAAACAAAAAATAAACAATGGTTGCCTGATTAGAAGGATTTAGTTAAAAATCAGGAAAAAGAATGCAGACAAAATAATCTTGAGTTGGATTTTGATTGAAGCAGGAACAAAAAATAAATTTAACACAAGTTTTATTAGTTTCGTTTCAAAGAATCGAAAGTTAAGAAAAATACAAAAGAAAAATAAAGCAAAAGAAAAAAGCAATTAATAAATTAGTTAAGGATTAAATTACGAATTATAAGACGAGTGGGAAAAGAAATTTTAAAAATTAGCTTTAGAACTAGAATGAAGGAAAGCAAGGAACGATAAAAAACAACCTTAAGAAAGCTGTAAATTTGAAGCAAAAAACTTAAATTTTAATAGAAACAAAAACATATACCACGGAAATACAAAAAACAAAAAATCATTGTAGATGAAACTCATTATAAAAAAAGCTTAGTTAACAGTTTTTCTCGGTAATATTCCAGAAAGCATTGTAAAAGGATATTTTTTCATGTAATTTTTAACTATATAAAGCGTGAGTTAAGTCAGAAAGATTGTTTGCTTTGGCATTGTATACCTCCAATATTTTTGCTGGCATAGCGAGTTTAATTATTGTAGACGAAAATCGTTTGGTTAATAATTCAATCAAAATTATCAAAAAAAAAAAAAATCTGGATTGTCTAGAAGCATCAATATTTTTATAATCAGTAAAATTTAGAGCACAATTACAACAAGAATTACTAGAATTAATCCTTTTGATATATTTTTCGTTCGAAGTAAGCTCAAAAAAAGACCATCTTTTAGATATTAAACTTATCTTTCTTTCAATTTATAAATACATATATAAATTCAGTCTGGTTATGTTTGTCATTGCATAAATTAAAAACAAGCGAAAAGAAAAAAACAGTTTAATTTTTTTTAAATGAAATATTAACCCTTTGAAGGAGTTTATTTATGTGCCGAAGAAAGTGCAATATTTATTTTTATAAATCATTTCTATTTTAAGTATAATGGCAGCAAATAATTTACTCTTAAAATGGTATGCACGTTTTTAGTAAGGCTAATCAAGCAATCAGAAATATTTCTATACATTTCATAGAGGATTTCATTATACATTTGACAGCTAAGTTTTAATTTTTCTGGCTTATGGTTCTATTTATGCTATTGGTGAATTTGAAGTTAAGGATTGAAAAGCAAAGTGGCCTCCATGAAGATAAAAGCAGTATTCTTTTATATAAAAAGACCTAAGGAATACTTTACTTGTAATTTTCTGATCGCCATAAGCACGAAAAAATCAATGCTAACTTTGTCTGCGAGATTTTGTTTTGTGGCGACACGTAAAAACTTTAAAATTAAGACAAATATGGATGTCCAGCAGCCAAGTGATCGATCAAGTGTGATGTTCACACAATAATTCCTGGAAAACTAAATTGGAAGAGTGTCAAATGATCTGACATTAGTAAAATTTTTCTTTGTCTGAAGAGTTATTGTTTTAATTTCCAATATCCATGTCAGCTTCTAAGCCAAGAGCAAAGGCCTCGAAAATGTTAACAATATTAATTAGTCAAACATTAAACCATAGATCACAAACTTTCCTAGAAGAGCTGTTTTCGCAAACCTTCGTGGATTCGACTACGCATTAATTACGAATCATTTTCAAGTCAAATATATATATTTTTATTTTATTTTTTTGTTGTTGGTTTTATTTCACTAAAATCATATTTTTAGAATAAACAAAAACACAATGTATCTTACCAGCTTTTATTTACATTAACTTCCGACGACTTCTACGGAAAGCAAGAATTTCATTAAATAAGTAATCATCGTTTCGACGAAGGTTTGTGATCTAGGGTTAAAATGAAGCACTAACATACAAGCCAATTGATAAATTGTGTAAATAAATAAATTAGTATATTATTCAATAGAGTTTTTAAAAGTTCATTCTGTTGTGAAATTAACTATAGATGATGGACATTTATCCTAGTTCTTACTTCCCTTGAGTGTATGTTAAACCTTCGGACGAAAAACATAAAACCATAAAAGACGAGGAAACGATGATCGACAATGATAAAAATGAAAATATCTTACGCCGAAACTTTGAAAACCCTGTTCCCTAAATGGACGACAGCTCTTAATTCTATTTGCCTTGTAGGGCAGTTTTTAATGGCTGATACAGCCAATGTTTTGAAGATAAAACCAAAAAAGTTAAAAATAGCTAAAGTTATTTTTTAATTTATCCAATTAGGGCTATTTTATAAAAAAGAGCAACTTACCGGCCAAAGTGGGCATAGGTAGGTGCTCTGTACAGAATTAATTCACAAACTACTTCTAAACTCTAAATCATTCTTTAATTTATACATACTCGTAAATTTTATTAATTTCCGGGTTACAAAAAATTCTTAATAGTAATTTTCTGGTTTTCTTAATTTTTTAGTATCTAAACTTATTTTAAATTTCAACTAAAACACCACACAACAACGTCGTAAACACTACAATATTAACTCTTTGACTTAAAACAACGTGTGGAAGACGTGATACTACTTTTGTGCTAAAACCTCTTATCAGACATTGATGAATTTTTTTGCTTAAAGTGGAAAGCTCGTATCAGACACGTGGTCTTTTTTACAAGATAATATATTTGTTTGTGCGTTGTGGTTATTGTTTTTAACACTTTCATTATAAAAGTATTAGGAAGGTTAACATTGCAAGTGACACACACAATCGTCAGCGAGGCAAAGAGTTAAAAAGGCTTTCCGAGAGTAAATATATCCCCGTTTCTCAATTATGGATGACTTTATTTTAATGAAGAGAGTTCAATTCTAACCTTTTTTTACTTTTATTAACACCATCAACAAAGGCCCTGTGTAATCTTTTAAAGTTTGCGTTTTGTTTTTGACATCAAAAACTGAATTGTGCATGCTGTGCACTTGAAGCAGTAGACAGTCTTTATATCTACAAAGACAAGGAAAGTGGTAAAATTAACCGCTAAATAAACATGACTTTCTCCTGTACTTTCTATGCACTTTATTAAAAGATAAAGGAACTACACTACTGTCAAAATAATTTTCTTTGAGTTTCGTTCTTTTAAAATCCCATAAATTTGCATCCATATTGCATTTTGATGCACAGCGAATTATTCAATTGCTACTAGAATTCACATGGAAATTGACAAAAAAAAAATGTTCATCGATCATTGATCATTGATCAAATAACCCCTACTACTTTATTTATTAATAGAAAATGGAATTATGTTTGTTTAAATAAGAAATTTACAGTTCAGACCGGGAGGCAGTGACACAAAAGTTTGAAAGTTTTGATATTGCCAATAGAAAATTATCAGTCGTTTTTAACCAACAATTATCACATCAGCCGATAAAGTTTTAGAATAGTCCTGGCCAAATTGGGGTAATTCTGTATCACGACAATGTTGGTGTTTGGCAATCTGTTTTAACACAAGGTTATTTTCAAATTATTCATTCTTATTGTTTTTAAGTTATTTTTATTCCTAATGAAAAGGGGCTAAGCAAAACAACACACGTAATGCCCACTTAAAATCCATTTTTTGTATTTGTTGGCTACAGATTGAAATCTATATTTTATCTGATGGTTTCATTGCTTACAAGAGTCCATAAATTGTAGAGAAAGGATTTCTTTTTAATTTTGTGTTTGTTATTAAAAATTGTTCAGCAAGCGTCAAATATGAGGTTGAACTTGAATGTTTATATAAACTTCTGAACCTTTTAATAAAGACATCTTGATTAATTTTAACTAATAACCTTTTCTATATACATTTTTTAGCTCAGATCCAGGATGTATTGCCACAAAGGACGCAACTACTTTTTTATTAAGGTTTTTCAACTTCAAATGAGAATGAAACAAAAATATTTCGGTAAGTTTTGACTAATTAATAAAAACTAATATTTTTATTTAATTCAAAAAAAGGAAATTAAATATTTTAGTGTATAAGTTAACTGGTTGAAAAGAGAGTTTTTAGTAAAGTATTTCCTTAAGAAGTATCAGTTGCGTTTTTATCAAAATTAGTGAATTGCAATAAAAACAAGAAATGATCTCAAAAGTCACGGTTTAGGTTTAGGTAAAAAATTACAATTAGAATAACTTTTGTTGCACAGTTTTGAGCTTATGAGTTTTCCGATGGATGCTTGAGGTTGTGTACTTAATGGAAGTGAGTTCATACTAGTTGTGAACGTTCGACTTATCACCTAAGATTTTAGGTGATAGGCTTTCCTTACTCCCATAAAAAATGGGAAAAGTTGTTATTAGCTTAAAATCGCAAAAATATGTCAAGTCACTGGAAATGATTTTAAATTGATGACTAAAGGACCACGGTTTAGTTTGAAAATTTTATGTTGTAAGCCTATTTTTATTTTTAGTTTTTTGATTTAACAAATTTAAATGAATAAATGTTAGAGATGTTGTATAAAACAAATCCTTAATTCTACCATACAAAACTTTATACACAAAAAAACTCACTACTAACTTAATTTATTACGTAAGACAATAAATCTTTTGGATATAATATATTTATCTCAATCTGTTTATCTTTTTCTTTTATGAAAATCAAGCAACTTAGAATTTTTTTCGTTGCATTTTCATCTAAAGTAGTATTCAAAATATCCTTATTTTTTCAAATTTCCTGTATTCATTTTATAAAAGAGGGCTTCTAATTTGATTTTGTTAAAGCATCTGGTGCCTTCTTCTAATACTTAACAAGCTAAACCGATCCATATGGATGAACAATAAGTTTATTTTTGGCTATATCCTTTCCGTCATCATTGTCCTATACATTGATTTTCTCTGACATTTTTTTGTTTTTCTACAACGGCCACAGATGGATGAAAATTTGTGTTTTGATGTGAAAAATATGAAGATATTAAAATTTTGCTGGTTTATGCAATAACGCTGCCTAAATTAATCGTAAATTTTATAGAAGGGGATAAAAAATTACTATCAAATACTTAAATTGTATATTTGATATTGAAATTATAATTTTAGAAATTTATTCATTAAAATACATTGAAAAAAATGTTTGTATTTTTTTTAAGGGTGCAAGGAATTAACTTAACGAAATTTAGGTTTCCTTTAGGTACGTAGACAATTTGGTCAAATGAAATAGAAAATTGTATTCAAATAAAAAAGTTTTTGAATGATATCAACTGACAGCTCATTGAATGTAAATACTAACAAGGATTGATTTGGTTTTTTGGTGTTGGATCGAAAGAAGATAAATTTTATTCCATCAATAATTCTTATATTCAATTTATCAAAATGTATAAATATTATCCAGTAAAAATTTAAAAAGATAATTTCATTAAAGTTTCCAGCATTTCTTTTAAATTTTCAATATTCTAACCATCTATAATTTTACCTTTGTTTTTAATTTAAAACTCTATACATAATAAAATTTTATATATTTTTCACATCATTCAAACGAAATTTCATTTGAATAAAGTTTTAAAGTTAAATACCAAACTTGACAGATTTTAAGATGAGGCAAAAGTTAAATTTTACTAACCAGTAAAAACCACAAATGAAATACGAAGAAATTGCAAGCCATTTCTTTGTTTTAATTTTCTTTTCTTGCCATTAACTTCAACATTTGACGGGTAATTAATTTGTTTTTTTATTTTAGTTTGGTTTTGTTTTGCAATTAAATTAAATTGAGGACTAAAAAGCGAATTCCTTTTTTGAATTTAATTAGATACAAAAATGATTGCGTGGTTCGTTTAAAAGTTTTATAATAAAAGAAAAAACAACAAAAATTAAAATAAGCAACAAAATAATTCCAATTAAATTTGATATGACTTAATTAAAATTTTGATATCATTAAATAACGATTTAATGAATTTGATAAAGTTTTGGTGTTTAAGTGCATAAATTTTCTTTAGAATTTTGGAGTTGATAATAAAAGATTATTTTTACGGGAAAAATGATTAAGCTTTTTAAGAGGTTTTTCTTTGCATTTGTACCAAACTTGAATGTATAGTACAAATACAAAAGTCTTCAAATATTGGTATCAATTTCCACCAAAACATGCACAATTACGTTTGATTGGGTTTACTGTGCTGGCAGCTGCGGACATGCCAATATTAAAATTGATAATGATTTGCATTAGAAGAGTGTGCATTATTTTCTCTATGACAGCGCAAGCATTGCGTAAAGCCTTCATGCTTTTCTCCGTTGGGTAGTTCAAAGGTTAAAATAATTGTAGATTTGATTTGAAAATTAGTGGACAATATACAACAAAAGCTTTTTGAAATAATATAGAAAAAATTTATTTCAAGTTTTGGTGAAAAATAATGACTAAAATTAGAAAATAACGTTATAAAGTTATAAAAAAAGGTTTGTTTTTAAGGGGAAGAAATATTTTTTTTTTATTGAAATCAACTTTTAATTTCTTGGTTAACAGCATTTTGTGCAATATGTCGCCAGATAGAGCAAATAGAAAAAACCGCACTGTTCTCAACGTGTTAAATAAAGTTTATAGTGAGAAAAACGATAAATTATGATTTGCGGGGTTTCCTTGTAAGCTTTCAACAAAATTATAATAAAATATTAACTGAAAGAGAAAAGTTTGGTTCCCAAGTAAACGTATTTACTAAATTTTCGATGTACTTGAATCAAGGAAATAATTTTTGTGTCAATAATTTAAATACTCAGCTCTAGTGAATTGAAGTGAATTTAAGTGAATTTATATTATATATTTATATATTTTCCTTTTTTTTTTCAATGTATCAATTTATAAGTCTTCTCAATAAAAGTTTAAGCAATGTCAATTTTGTTTTTTTCTTCTTTTTTTTATTAGAAATTAGCATTAAAACATTATTAAACATTTAATTTACGTTAAAACTATTTCTAAATTCACAATTTTTACCGTAAATTTTATAATGCTCCTATCATAGAATTTTCTTTCATGGCGGTTTAACGTATTTTTAAATCTAAAAAAGAAGCAAAGAAAAAAAAAATGTTTGCAATAAATTTTGCAAACTTTAAACTAGCCTCAAGCATAGAATTTTATTATTGAGCACAAGAGGGTAATAAAAATAAAGAAAGTTTTCAAACCCATTATTACATTCTATAAAATGTTCAATTCAACCAAAAACTATATTCCAGGTAAAATGATTTTTTAAAAGAATTGCTCAATTCTTATCTCTAGAAAATGATAAAAAATAAAAAAAAAAAACAAAAGTGTTAAAGTACTATTTCAGCTCTTTACTGGACAAAGTTGAATTTAAGAAAGACCTGAACGATGACTAAAATCGATTTTAAGATATAAGAAATATTGAATTTCTTTTTTTCAAAAATTCTACTGGGATTTAAATAATTTAGTGGATTTTTCTTTCTTAAAGTATTTTCATAAGCTGATTGGTAAAAAAAATTGTTGTTAGTTTTGGCAGTTTTTTCTCTGATTTTTTAAAAATTATTTCAACAACATGCTTGCCTGAATAAAATAAATATGAGTACAAAAAACAGCAACAAATATTAAATGTGATTGAAATGTACAAAATTTACCTCTAAAAAATTAAGTAGAAATAAAAGAAGAATTAAAGCAACTTTAAAATAAATATGTGCTATATTTGTCTCTTTAAAAAAATAAGAATAAAATATTTCTCATGAATTTTTATTTTTGTTTTTGTTTTTTAAAATAGAGGACACGTTTTCCCTTTCAAGAAAGATTTTGAATTCGTTGTCATGTTAAGGAGAAGAACGTGAATAGCAATAAAGCCTTCTGACAAGAAAAAGTCCTTTGTAATACTTATTATTCTTATTCCACAAAATAAGATAATTCCAACAAATATGTTTAAAGCAATCCCAAAATATTTTAGAAAGAAATAAAAAAAAATATATATATATTTTTTAAAACAATACTAGAATAAAAATATTCTATTGTTCATTTTTTTTTTTTTTTTTGGTTCATAATTGAATATGAAAATCTTTGCAAGTGCTTGAACCTTTTCCTCAAAATATTTTGTATGGAAAAGAAAGCGGCTGAAAATTTCTTTCTGTTTTTTCTTTTTTGAATGAATTTATAAGGTAATCCTTACTATTATCCTTATTTAACTCACTTGGAAAATTAAATAAATATTTTGGGTTGAAACCATTTTACTGCAAGTTATTATCTAAGAATTCTATTAATGTTGTGAGTTGATTGGAATAAAATTGTTGATGTATTTGTATATCGCTGTTCTTGATGAAATAATTTTGCTTCTAATAAATAGTTTTTTTAGTTCAGAATTTTCAAAATTTTTTCTTCATTTTTTGGTCATATAAGTTAACAAAAATTTTAAAACTTAGAATTTTATTTCTATAGTAAAAAGAAAGTTCTTTAAAAATCTTTTACACACTTAAAAATAAAATTGAAAATAAAAATCAAAAATTATATTAAAAGGCAAGGTAAAAAACATTCAAATTTTTACTAGAAACAACTTTTTTCTTTTTGCTAAGGATTTTATACAATCAAAATCAAATGATATTAACATGTGTTGATTTTCCCATGAGCCTAAAATAAAAGACTAAACTTCTTTGATTTATTTATATCTTCAAGTGCTTTTGCGTGTCAGAAAATTGCTGATCCTTTTAAGAAAAGCTTCATTTGGTTAATTCATATTGTAGGATGTTGATTGATATACACGAATCGAGTTTACACGCAAATCTTTTAAAGCTAAAAGTAATAAATTTTAAGACTTCATTTGTAAAATATATTTTTTGTTTTGTGCAATAAATTTCTTAAAATGCTGATGTTTTTCTTTGTATATAAATATCTTTGAATTCAGGCCTTAAATTGTATTTTATTGAAGGCTAGGACTCTAAATTTTTTTGTTTAAAATTCATTTCAAAAGAAAATAATTATAAACAAAATGAAAAATCTTTGATGATAGATTTTATAATTTTATCAGTAAAAACTTTGCAAAATATTCAAATCTAATCCTTTTTGTAAAGTTGCCAAATTGTGTCACAATTTCTTCTCTTTTTTTTTTTTTGTTTTTCTTTTCGTAAAAACTTTAGCTTCCCACATATATACAAAAATACCCGAAGGCATTCCATTCACCATGGTAATCCTTATATTATATCTCCCTGATGAAACATAAACTTTTGAAAATTTTATGTGAACACTGCTGGCGGCTAACAGAAAGTATTTCCGTGAATAAAGAGCAATTAGACATTGTTTGCCCAAACTAATTATGTCTATGTCTGCAAACAAACTTTCTTTGACTTTTATTTGTAGGATAGAAGAAATAGATTATGTCTTCCAAACATAGCTGTGTCTGTTTTATGCACTAAAAATTTGTAGTTTTATATTTTTTTTCCTTTATTATGCGGGTAAAAATTAAAACTTTCTTTTGTTTTACGTCTTTGTGTTTGGTTTTTTTGTTGGTTTGAAGTTTTTAAAGCAAACTTTAAGCTACAATTTCCATGCTAAAAAAAACTTATAAAAAAACGCTAGAGTAAAATTAGAGAAAAGACTTAAGGTTTCTCCTTTCTGTAAAAATATAATGAATCCGAACATGTTAGCATTAGACCATTGGTGGGCTTTTTGTTTCTATTTTCTTTGCATTTAGCAATTTTAAGGTATTTCAAAACTTTTGAAACTTATTTAAGTAATTAGAGAATCAAAAAAGTAAAAGAAAAAAAAAATCATCTAGAATTTACAGAAATATTTCTTGAAAAGAAAAATATACATCAAATAAAAAACTTTTCTAATATGAAAACTCTTTAGGAAAACTGAAGTACACTATTCGAGATTTTGTGGCATCAGAAAAAACTTTGATTGCACTTCACATACAGTGAACATACAACTTGTGACATGGAAAAAATTATTTGATGTTACATATAAGATTTCTTTGAAGAAATCTCTTGACTTTATCATGATGTTTTATTTATTTCTTGAAAAATATAAAAGTTGAATATATTTTTCCGTATGAATTTAATGGCCATATATTGATAGAAGGACATTACTTAAAGATAATTGCAAAGTTCTTATTATTAGTTTTTTTTTAAGTTGTTCTACCTTGAAAGCTTGGTAAAAATTAATTAATATATGATGATTTTAAGTTAATTTTTCTAAAAATAAAAATATTAGTTTATTAATATTTAAATTTAAAATTAAAGGAAAAAATGAAAAATCTTTCTTTTTGCACATTTTGGAGCAATAAACATGCAATATCATATTTTATTTTAACCCTTTGAACTGTAATTTATTTTCAGTTAGCACTGCTTAGGCTGTTAATTTAATTTTCTTAGTTTTAAGAGGAGGGAAGGAAGAAAACAAGAGTATTAAACCCATAGACTACGTATGACTTACATATACTTCCCTGATAAGCAGTATCAATCCACAATAATTTCTGACGAGTTTAGCTCGTCATTACCATTTTGCTCAAGAAACTCAAGAGCTAGACTCGTCACTTCAGTTCAAAGGGTTAAGATAATGTACCAAAAATGTAAACTGAATTATATTTTGATGGTGAAAAATATTGTTGAAGCTTTGTAGTAGCTTCGTAGGCATTTGAGATACTCTTCAGCAAAAATTTCAAATATTGCTGACAAATTTGAGGAATTTAAGTAATTTCATGGAAATATCAATAATATTGAAACACTTCTCGAGCTTAAAATGAGCTGTTATTTTTAAAAACATAAGCAAAACCTACAAAATAGGTGTAAAAGACTATGAAATAAAGTTACATGAGATGAATGATAACTTTTAACAATTTTTTCGCTTATAACTTAACACAAAAGCCAAATTAAATAGATTTTTTGTCATCAGTGTCTAAGATGAATCTTTTACAAAATTAAAATTCATTCAATTAACAATTTCCTCAAATTTAATTTGAAATGAAAATTATGCTAAGTTGAGACAATATTCTTTAATTGAAAACAAGTAATATAAAAAGAAATTTTTTAAAGTATATTCCTACTTATATTTCTCATTCATTCCTATTCAGTGAGATTGTTTCTTTCTCTTTTCAGAATTCGGAATTCGGAATTCTTTTCATTCATTTTTCTGAAGTTTTCGCTCATGTAAAACTAAAAAGTAGTTTACTAAATATATTTAATGAATTAATATTTGAACTAACAATATTTACATATATTACCATGCACTGCCAACACAAAAAAATTTATTTGGACTTGATTGGATGAATAGAAATGATTTTATTAACAATTGAAGATTTTTATGCTAGCTAATAGTAGGAGTATAAAAATTAAGCATTAGATTAGTAAACTTGGCTTAAATTAATTGAAGATTTTTTCAAGCATCAAAAAGATGCCGTGAAAAACGAAATAAACTTGAACTGCTCCTTGCTATAAAGCAAAAGACGCTCAAATGCTCATAGTTTTGGTATCTTTGTTCCGATTGACTTAAAATTTTGACACAATATTTTAAAGATGTTGTAAATTAATTTAAAAAACAAACATTAGATATTGTAACCCCCTCCTTCCTCCTTAAGAAAGTTTGTTATTTGGGTTAGGGTAGTTTTTATCCTGTTAAAATAAATCCCAGCTGGTAACAAAATAAGACGAATTTTCCAATATTTAATGTCAAATAATATATCTGAACTTTACGAAAAGCGATAGTTTTTTGGTTTGTGGTAGTTTCAGTGTGGGTTTTTTTCTTTTTTGTTATCCTAGCCCTAGGAGTAAGAAAAAGTTAAGCAAAATATAAATAAATGTATTTAATTAATTTATCTCTTAGTAAGACAATCAATAACTTTTTGAAATAATTCATAGGACTAAAACCTAAACTTAATTATATTATCTGTAACCCAAGATAATAAAATCATATTTAATATTTCCTATGTAGGACACTTCTTTGAATATTGTATTCGGTAACTAAAACAGTTTCTATGGAACAAATTTTATAAATTCTTATAAATTTTATCTATAAATTCTACAAATAATTTAAGTAGTGCTTTATAATTTCAAATTCTTATCCTTAAAACAAAAAGTTTTCTATTGAATATTTAATTTAAATTTAGTTATAACAACATCTTTGTTTAAATAAACAAAAAAACATAAGAAACATAATATTCCATTGATTCGTATATTATTTAGCTAAAAATTAGCTTCTCAATTGTGTTTTAGTGATTCCTTATTGCTGTCTAAGGGATTAAGGATAAATATATACGTTTTAATGCTCTTAAAAGTAATTTAATCTTCTTAGAGCAAATGAGTGCCAATAATCTTGTAAATTAGTATTTTTTCCATTTGTTTTGTGCACAAAGAGTATCACTTTTCAAACAAATTTCAATTACATACCAACATTACAGAGTACGCTTGTACTGTTCTTATTTAACCCTTTGTAGAATTTTTCAAATAGTATTTGTCGTTAAAATGGTATAAAATGTTAAATAGAAAAACTAATTTAGTTTATCTTTCTCATATTTCATTAACATAAATTTTAAGTTTATTCCATTAAAAGGGCCAAGTGTTGTTTTTTATTTATTTATTTATTTCAACTTCATTTGTTCAACAAAAGGATATCTACATAACACATATAAATTGAAGTGCATAGCATATGACCCAATTGAACTTTTATGTTAGTAAATAAAGTGATTTTTATATTTTTAAGTTATTCAATTTTAACCCTTATTCAACTGACTGTAAATTATTAAATTTGGTCCTGAATATGATGACGTGCATTTCTGTGTTTTGTTTTTGATTTTCTTTTTTTTTTTTGTTCTTTTTGTTTGTTTTTTTTTTTTTTTTTTATTCGGCTTAACGACTTCCTTTGGGATAGTAATTGTAAATAATGACTTGCACAAAATATAAATGTTTATACTATTAAATTGGTATTTTACTTCTTGCTGGTATTTGATTAGTTAATATAACCATCAGAATTGCCATCTATAACCAGCATGTGCCAATTATTTTGATGATTTAGAAAATTTCGCCGGAATAAACAGCATGCAAGGTGTAAATTAACATTTTTCGATACAGTACAATGGATTTATGTAAATAATAAAAAGATTTGAAAGAAAAAGCTAGTTTTCAACCCCTTAAATATTTTCTTTAGTGTTATTTTACATGTTTGTATCCATTAATGGCTACTAGTCATGCCATTCTGACACTGATAAATTTCATTAGAGATGGATTTTTAATAAAATCTATTTTCAAAGCTATTTCATCAGATTTTCTTATTTGATAAGAGCTAGAAATTGTGTGATTAAAAGCACAAAAAGAACATATAGCACGTGTAAGAATCCAATAAGTTTCTTGTTTTTGTTTTAGCAAAATAGTGAAATTATTTGTTTTTAATGTAGCATAATTTTCTATAATAAAGTATCATCATATGATGTCGAAATTTTGAAAGTTTGATATAAAAAAGAAAAATAAAGTTTTTTTATGCTGGATGTGTGCATTGAAAATGTTTTTTTTTCTTTGTTAGAAATAAGCGCCTACTAAAATAATTAAATTATTGTCCATCCAAAGCAGCAACTTTTTCTCACAACTTCAAGCTGGCTTTGTACAAGTTGGAGAAATTTTAGAAGTGTTGAAAACTTCCTCAAGTGGAAATATTAGAGATTTAAAGGCCATAATAGAATTGGTTTAATAGGATTAATGCAGCGTTTTAGAGAAGCAATTAATTTATTTGTAAAAAAAGAAGTTAATTTTTTAACAATTAATGCTTTTTCTTATTACTTATCTCCTATTTTTTTCATTTTTTTGTGTTATTATTAGTTTAAATATGAATACAATTCCATTTCAATTAAAATGATTATAATATGTAAAAACGGACATCCTTTAAAATTGTTATGTGAGTGTAAAAGGATTGATACATAGTATTTCGTCTGATAAGACTTTAAAATACAATGTATAAAAGTTTTGGCTTAAAGCCTAAAATAAGCCAACATTATTGGCATCACTCAATAAACTTTACATACATATATGTCCTTTGGGTGGTTTTTATGTTGCTTCTAGTACAAAAATGTAGCTCTTAAGACAAATGAAAAGTCCACCATTATCATTTAAACTTTGTAGCTTTATTATATGATCCTACAATTTTTTGAATTTATTTTCTTTAGAAATTTCTGTCTTAATTTTAAATAGCTTAAAGCTCAAATATTATAGCTTAAAGACAATCAAATCATGAATTTAAATTGAAAAAGTAAATATTTCATTAGTTTAATTCTAAAAAATAATCTTTTAAAATTCAACTTACAAACATTTCCAATTTTATTTATTATAACTTAAAATATTTTCCTTGTATATGAAAATTTAAAACTCAAAGATATAAATAAAAACTCCTAAGGGTAGAAATCAGCTTAAATTGAAATCTCTGACAGTAAGATTTGCTAAGAACTATTACAAGCTGCTTAAAATCCTTTATATGAGCAAAAGGATTAATAGATATTGCTATATGCTTATAAAATGTTATCTTTATAGTATCCGGCACACAAAGGTGTGTTATTTTTCTACCAAATAATGTATGAATTTGATCCTTTTGAACAAAAATAAAATCTTTTATTTTCAAACATTTTTACGATAACATTTTATATGACTTGAATAGTCTAGACATTGATATCCTTTATATTTTCCTAGTAAATCGATAAAATATATTAAAAAAAGAAGGTGAAATTTAGTGGAATTTTTAATGCTATTTTAAGACTTACAAAAAAAGTTTCTATAGATTAGGTTAGGTTTTTTATATTCTTAGCTTTTTTGTTACTTCAAGAAGAAAATTTAATTGCACGTAAAAAAGAATTGTAAAAATTTTTATAAGAACTTTAAAATTGAAGTAAATACATTTATGCTATTTAGGGTTATTTACATGTTTTTTTTTATTTGAATCACGACCATTTTGCAATTAGTCGTTATTTAAAATACAGCAGTATAAAGCTTAATTTAAATAATTTGAAATAATTACAGCTAAGACAATTAAAGAAGGAAATATAATTAGAGATTTTAATATTTTAGTTCGATATTAAAGAATTACTTTTCTAAAGACAAATTTTGCATTATTAAGGAAGGAGCCCTTGTGTCAAAATTCTACTTTCTACTTGTTCTACTTTGATTTTTTCCCATTTCTTCATTTTTTTCTTAAGTATTTATAAATTAATACCTAATCAATTTAAGATAAGTTTTTAAAATTTTCAATTTTTTTTCGAATGAAAAACTTCTACATAAAATGCTGTATAGCCTTTCGTTTAGCATAGGCAATGTATGTCTTATCTTATACACTTAAAATGTATCACATTTATAAATTTTAATAAATACTCTTTTTTTTCTTTTGCTAATGTTTGAGCATTAAAATTACCATATTAGTCGCTCAGCTCTTGGCCGGGAAGTTTATCCTTTGTTGAAAGCTTTAAATTCTACTAACAAGCTTTCTATTCATACAAAAAAGGCACATTTTTCCGCCTTTATTCAACATTAAGCAGAAATTTAAGTATAATAAGATTTGGAATGTGGTTGATTGTGTATGAGTTTAATTTTGTTTGGTATTTAATCACTTGCAATAATTTGGTAGATGTTCGTTCAAGGAAATCATCAAAGACTCTAATAGGCACACAATAAGCCCGCTTTGCCATAGTAATTTGACAGTCTTTTCTTTAAACCATTTTAAATTCTAAGGGTAAAAAAAGTAAGGATCTTTAGAACCACATTTGAAAGTTATCAAGATAATATAAAGAACTTTATTCCAGCATTGAATGGTAAGTAGTAGTACAGTTTTGTTTAAAACCAAAAAGTTTAGACAGGTCTTTAAATAAATCAAACAAAATCTACCTTCCTTGATTAGTGATTATAGTTTAAAGACTTCAGCATATGTTTCTGCTAACAGTTAATCAATGGAATGGATAAAGTAAATTTATCAGTAATTGTTAGACAATAACGATAATATTGAGATTTTGGTGGAGCTGTGACTATGTCTGAATGGATGGTATTGAATAGAGAAAAAACACAATCAAAAGAAGAACTGAAAATAATACAAAAAGATGGAATGAATAAAAATTATCAAAGAAATCTTTGAATTAAGGAACCATTTTAAACACAGAAATAATAAATTTCATATATGAATATGAATCGTATGTCATATCATGATATATGAATAAAATTTTTAAGGATATGTGCACCCATAATAGCTCTGCAGTAATTTTTGATGACGTTCTGACATATATTTGGCAGATAACACTAAATATTGTTTTTTAATGCTACGGTAGTCTAAAAATAATTGCCATAAACACGATTATTAAGAAATTACGAGAGAAAAAAGGCACAAAGTGTTAAATCACACAATCTCTCTGGCAATGACTATATGTCCATTTTGTGAAATTTTTCGATTTTCGAATTTGGATTTGATTATTCGATGCAATACATGGCATGTAGTACTATTTTGTAGAAAAAATTGCCAAATGCTTTGATAGCTCTCAGAATTGACTGTAACCCAATTTCGACATTTTCCCAGAAGAACGCACCAATGATGCGTCTTAACCAAAAACCTCAACTTTTTCAGTGTTTTCTTTAAGTTTCTTTTTTTTTCCACAAAACTGAAGATTTGTTTCGTCGTTGAAGATAAAAAATTATAAAAATTCAGGACATTCGTCCAACTTGTAGAAGCTATAATAAACAAAGTAAGAAATTCTTTTGGTGTTTGCACTGTACGCTTACATGAAACCTTCATTTGGGTCTACAGAGTATGATTCATCCCGAAATTAATTACAACTTTTCAAATAACCAGAATACTTGGTGGATTAATTGAAATCAAATATTCACGTAGAGTATGAAATTTTTGCATTTGGTGACTTATTATTTTTGTAAAACATCTTTACGATAAATAAACGTTGAGTAGATGTTAACGATGCCATGGTTGAAATAATAAAGAATTAGACTGGCATAATATATCAGAACGTGAATTTGGAATAAATGATAAATCAAAACTAAGGCCCATTCACACGTGTACATTTGTTTTGACTCACCCTTTATGTGATTTAACGGGAATAAACACAACTGTAAAGTCCTTAGTCATCAAAATTGATTTCATTTTAATCTATTGCAATGAATTTTTAGCATCCAATAAATTGACTATAAAATAAAAAGAAAATCAATTAAATTTTTTAGAGAAAAAGAAGACAATTGAAGACAATTGACAAGCAATTTTTTATTTGAAATTGAAAAATTTAATAAAAAACAAGCATTAAAATTACCTCTATAAATTTTGAAGCTTTCTCTCTTCCTTTTTTTTAACCAATTACGTACAATGTCAATACAAAAAGTTAATAAAATTCATTACTTAAACTGTTTCAAAAAAGTCTTGAATACCTTTCATTATGCTTTGTTATTAACAAGGAACATTGTACAAGATATGGTTAGCATTTCATTTTAAATTTCCTCTTTTGCATTGAAATAAACAAAATAGAGGGGAATATAGCGCATGCGAAAATTCTTCCTATTTTATCAACAAAATTCATTTCTACAATTTTTCGGAATGAACCTGGAGAAATTATCTAACGGAATTTGAGTAAGGAAAAAGCCGGCACTAAAAATTTTCCGAATATTTCTTATTTGAAATTGTTTTGGTCCTCAGTTTGATTTTATGCATCGACTATTTACCACCTGAGAAATATATTTAAATAAATTAATATTACCAGGAAGTTGAACGTGTTTTGTTTTATCGTGTTTTTTACCTTTATATAAATATATGTGAAAAAGGATATTATTGTGCAAGAGTAATCATAAAATATTAAATAATTAATATAGTATTAGTAACTATTTGTAGTTTTGATTAGCAAAAAGTGAAATATTATCCATATCTAACGTTGTTTAGTGTTGTAAATAATTCGATTGATATTTATATAGAAAATAAACATCAATCAGTTAATTAATCGATTGTGTACACAATATGTGATTAGTAGAGTGCATACATTAAATTGACGCTACTAATGGATATGTTATGATGGATTACCAAAGCTAAACTGATATAGAAGAATATATAATCATAATCAGGAAGCGTAAGGACATCAATATAATATTTGATTAATCTTGTATTTAGAAATATTTGTGGATGATAATTGATAAGCAGAATATCTACTTATCCATTTAGTTTTCTAGGTAATGTTTATTTAATAAGTTGAAATATTAAATTTTTGGCATTAATTTTGTTGATATAAATTATAAAAAATAACAATAAAGTTGTGTAAAAAAAATTTTATAAAAAATTTTATTGCTTATTTTATGCTGTTAGGCACATTAGATTTTTCTGCATAAACGTCAGTTACTGTATTTTCTATCGGTCATTGCGTCTCTGGATTATAAAAGTTAAAATTGATATATTTTCATTTTCTTCCTCTTTTTACTATGATAAATTTCAAAGAAAAACCGAAAATAAGGGACTACAAGTTTATTTTTTAATTAATTTCTATCCTGCAAAAACTTCATTTAATGAAGTACAAAAAAGAGTATTGAAATTTCTTAATTTGAATCTGTGTGATCTAGGAAGAGACTCATGGCTATTTTAGAAAAGTTTTACTTTGATAATAATGAAGGTTTCCAGTGTGAAAAACCATGACTAATTAGACCGAAAGCGGATATGATCAAGAAAATACTAAAAAAGGTATTAACGCCATGACAAGATGTCTTTTTGGATAAGTTTTTGAAGAAATGTTAGACTCGATTTGAGAATAAATTATATACATCATTTTAGGGTTTATGAAAAAAGAATAAAAAATATAGCCTGAAAATTGTTTTAGATATATTGAAATAAAAGCTAGTTAGAAACTAATTTGATGTAGATTAACGGTAGATTGACGTGAGATTGATGTGAATTCGAAACAAGTTTTTATGGCCTAGCCTAGCCTTAAGGGTTTTTTTATATTCTTAAAGCACTTTTAATATGCAATGCGATTTCAATTCCCAAAGCATAATATCATATTTTCATTAGTATTTTCAGTGTTATATGAAGAAGTCACAAGGGGCTAATGTTGAGTTAACAGTTAACGTGATAGCTTAACCATGATTAAGGTGTTCTTTTTGACCAAAAATCAAGAATTTTATCAATTAATAAAATAAACAATTTTCAAAAAAAATTTTTGTGCCACAAATTTATTGCTCAAAACTTTTTAAATAAACTGTAAAGCATCAGTGTAAAATTAGCAAACCGACATGCTGATATCCTTAATAACTTTTTTAAGAAAGACTGAAAAATTTTATATGGCAATTCTTTTTACTGTTTCAACGGTCTTGTCAGCAGTCGACTTGTTGGAATGTCTAAGGTAAAAATCTTCAATTACATCTTCTCGGGGTTCTCGGATGAGCTTGTACTACGTCCTTTGCTCAAAATGGACTCACTAGTTGACGCAATCAAATTTATAGTATTTTGGAGTACTTAACTTTAATTTTCATACAAAACTTTTTTGATTCACTTTTATCGTTATCAAACAGTCGCACAGCAAAACCAAACAACGTCTAGCATTTACATCTGTCATATACAATTTAAGAATGCTTAAAAGTATGTAAGATCAACAAATGCTGGGGACATATGTATAAACATAACGAAAATCAAATGTAAAAATTCGAATGTATTACCAATAAAAATCTTTGGAGATCTTGAAGCCCCAAATAAATAAATGGAAAGTTTTTATTTTTAATTTGACAGTAGCTTAAAATTTTTCATCCTATTTTACTGCTTCACGACTTATTTATCTTTCCTCTAAAAATGTGCTTGTTTTGAATTTAAAAAAAAGAAAAAAAAACACCTTATTTGATCAACTCCTTTTCGAGTTTTGCAATTTATTATTAGGAAAAGTCAAACATGTGCTCATTAACGTTACATAAAAATTTGATGCTGATTAACAGACTCTTCTGAAAAAACAAACAACATCAAATACTATTTGTAATCCAAAATAAGCCCGAAAAACTATATTTACTTATTAGACCAGAAATTTATTACTCTAAATGAAGGATGACATTAAATATCAGGCCTTTTATTAAACAATGTTACTATCATTCTTCCTAAATTTCCTATTTGGAAAATTATAATCCTGAATAATGATATCATTTCATAGGGGGTAAGAAAAAGTAAACAATCGACCAAAGTAATTAAAGAGAATAATAGCATTTGTATATAACAGGGTTGATATTTAAATTGCTTATACTAAAGTTGAAAATCAAATGAAAACTGGAAATTATTTTATTTGTAAACACAAATCAAGCCGTACTACTACTACTACTTATCCTGAAAATAGAGAGATGAAGTGGTATTTCACAAGGAAATGTAAACTTTAGCCAAATATTAATCACTCGTATCGAATGATAAACAAAAGAAAATTCAAAGTCAACAATTTGAAATGGTTTATAGCTAAAAAAACTTTAGAAATTGTCTAGACTGAGTTTTGGGGAGTTATATGATAGAAACATATACAAAAATTCATACAGTTTTATCGATATTTGATAACAAAAAGCTATAGAGTCCTAAATCAATAATAACTTGGAAATAATTCTTTAATATATGCGGTATATCAGTTTCAAATTTTAAGAAACTTTGCTCTCTGGGATGCGATCCACTTGAAGAAATTGAATTAAGAAAATAGAAGCTGCACAAAAGTGCCAAATTTTGGATTCATTTGTTGTGGAATCTTTTAAGTATATATATATATACATATATATATGTTAATCAGAAGTTAAGAACATTTTAATTGAAAAAAATTATTACGTCAAAATATCAAAAATTATTGTTTTTTTAGTATTTTATTTTGCTAAACAAAATCACTTAAAAAATAAAGAAAGTAACAGAAATAGGAAATTTCAGTGGACAAAAAATAGAACTCATATCAAAAGAATAAATAAAATATTTTTATTTTCTAGCCATTATCCTTAATATTTTGTAGGATGCCTTTTGCTTGCGGGGTATTGACTCTACATAGCATTGAAAAATTACCTGTGTTCTATTACCACAAGCTTTCCTTCTAACTAGTCATAATTTGTTTAAGTTTTTTGGCCTTTTTCTTATTAATACCGCATTTCAATTTTTTAAGAAGATTATCTGTCGAATTCAAATTTTGGGCTGACTTCTCAAACACTTTTCTTCGTTAATAGTGCACAATACTAGTCTAATACTCTAAAAATTTCAAAATTTATATGGGAGTTTTGTTCTCAAGAAAAATAATTGGGCTAAAAGAACAAGATAACTCATATTAGCTCGAAAGGGAAATTTTGAATAATTTTTTGAATTTTCTCTTTTGAGAATTATTTGACAGTGATTTACTTTAAAGATAAGGTTAAATATGACTGGAAATGTCATGTAAAACACTTTTTTCATCAATAAACAATCTTTGAAAGATGAAAATTGTACTAATCTAAGAATACTAGGATGAAGTATAAAAATTTGTTTTTATATATGGAGGAAAAGATTGTACCTAGTCTCTCGCTACTGAAAAGGGCATCTAAACCAAGCAGTCAAAAGTATATAAGAGATTTTGTCTTTTGCTTTGATTCTTCCTTCATTTCTTCGTTTTTTTCGCAAATATTTTTAGAAAACTTAATACCTGCTTAGTAACCATATAATTTAAGCTAAGTTTTAATTAATATAATTAAAGGCTATTTACTTTTTTTGAATATAAAGTAAAGCATGTCGTATAGCAAAGTGATGTGAAAGAAAGAATTGCACAAATTGAAGAAAGAAGGTGGACGCTTTTTTCGTTAACAATAAACAATTTGAACCTTGATTTGTTAAACTCTTACAGATAACTTTTTAGTTATTTACACATTTGGGTCAGTATTTTTTAAAGTAGGAGCATTATATTCATTTTTATTTGTATTTTAAACTACAAGATTTTTAAGTTTTTTGGATATTTAGCCATCGTTTCCGTTTTTTTTTTTTGTTTTCTTGAAGTTTGCTGATTGTTTACAGCTATTTATCCACTATTGAAGTATTAAAATTAAAACTAAATTAATAAAATAGTCAATATTTCCTAGCTTTCTTATATAATATTTACCCTTGTATATATTTTCAACGAAATATTATAATTTTATTATTACTAATTAAATGCTAAATACTTACTGTAGTCCTCAGAGCCAGTTAATGACAGAAATAAAAAATTTATTTGATTGAACATTAAAATCATAAAATGAAGCAACTCTTTTAGAATATAAACAAAACCCAGAGCAATGGTATAAAGACTAAATGGCAGGTCAGTTATTAACTTCATGTGAATTTTATATTAAATATTTTAAAAAATATTGTGTAGTCAAAATCATAGCTAACACAGGTTCACATTGCAGAAATGATAGATTCATCACATGGAAAAGTTTTTCGTCATTTAAATTAGATTGAAAAAGTATCCAAGCATAGAAAGTATGTACTATATGAGCTATCTGAAACCAATTGCTGGCAGTAAAAAAAAAACATCTACATTTTCCTTTTATCGCACCTCATAGAAGAGCCAGTACATTTGGACTATAGTTACTATAGTTTTGCGGCTACCATTTCTATTTTGTTGTTGGAGCTCTGCAAATATACTTATGCACCATATGCCAAATATAGGAGTACATCCATAAACACGTGTTTCTAATATGACAAAGTTATTTCTGTGACTATTTGATTACAGGTTGCTATTAGTTACTAGTATAATAAATTGCTTTCGTTAAAATGTAAGACGGTTTTCATCTTCATTTCATTATTTTCTTAAGTGCTTGATACTTTTTTCCGAAAAGTTTTACATTTTTTGTCTAAAAAATAATTTTCTTTATTTTTTGGTGAATTTGGAAAGTTTTCATACGAATTTTGTGGGAATTGTTAGCCATAGTTAGTGCAACACTGTTTAAAAGCATCAAATCAAATTAATGAGTGGGCTTATTCAATGTAAAATGGAACCTGTAGTTGATAATAATTTTCTTTATAAAAGCAAAGATGTTCAGTTAACCAATTAGAAAGCACACGAGGAGAGAAATGACGAGAGATGTTGTGTCAATTTGATCTTTCAAAGTACATATTTCGGCAAAGATTGTTCATGAAATGTCATAATCAAAGGTTTAGTAACTCTCCTTTGATTTCATACCTTCTAATGTAGAGTTTGGAGCATATATTCATTTTTCATGAAGTTTTTGAAAAGCATTTGAGTTTAGATTCCTTACATTTATTGTAATGACTTTTCCTGCGATTTCAATCTAATTTTCGGCCCAAAACATGAATATCATGAATCAAACTCGTGAACAAATAATTGGGCTAAATATACTATAAGCCTTCCAAATTACAAGCTCATTATTGCATGATCCCAAGGATTGTCGAGCTAATATCACGAGAAGAGGCCAAAAAATTTTATTTATGTGTTAGTTCAATACTTTGTATACCAACTTGACAATCTAGGCGTCAAATATTTATACATAAACATTAATATATGTATATTTATATCATCAAACACATACCTCAAATTAATTGATAAGGTATATATATATATAATCCCTGATCTAATCTTTAATATATAATATCTCCCTGGAATTGTCTAATTTATTATCACTCATTTCCTGTAATCTTAATATTATTTTTATTTTATATTTTTCCTTTTTATCACAACACAAATGATATGCAACTGACAAGCGTAACAAAAGTCATGCTAATGGCAAAATATCTTTTAGCTTATCCTCATTAATCATGATAAGGACGACCACAAACAATGATGGCTTCATTTATGTTTTTCCTTTTTCTTTTACCAGAAGCTCATTAACAGTGATAATTCCTTTCATCGCTGTTTATATTAAGTAGCAGGTTTATTATTTAAAAAAAAAACGAAAAAATAAATCCTTAGAAAATCTGTTTTAGATAGAAATCATTTTATTTAATTTTTTGATTTATACAAAGTTAGATTTTTCACAAGTATTCAAATTTTGATTGATATATGTATTATTCCTTTCGGTATTTTTCACATACACTGGGAAACAACAGAAACCCTCAAAATTTAAAATTAAAAAAAACCACAACAAACAACTTACGATTATTGTACAATAAAAGACAAAAAATAATCTGAACTTCTTAGCTATCCTAAAATCCCGAAAGTGTGCACAAGGACTTTTAATGGTACCACATGTCGAGTGTTTTTCATATCAAAGCCAGAGTAGTCTTAAGTGCATAACTTCCCTTTGTAGTCCTCCTCCTTTAATATTTCCTTTGCAGTTAGCTAACATTTATGGTATGAGTATTAAACGCGAATAATGATTTTTAGGGAAGAAAATTCTTATTGTAATTTTCTACTACGATATCTTGAATGAGTGGAATTAATTTGATTTGTTCTTTTGTAGTTTCTTTTTTACTTGAGATATCGACACTGCAAACTAATGATAACAAGATTATATTGAGTAACAATAATCCTTCGTAATGAGGAATCTTCATCTGGAATTAAATCACATACTAACCATCTTTATATAAATATTTTAGGAGTAATGACCTATTATTAGGTATGGTCATAAAATTTATGATGGTTTTATAGCTCTTTTTGTACAAGAAATGTTTCTTAGCAATTTTCACATAAAATAATAGAAAAAAAGATTTCCAAAAGAAAAAAAAAATTAGGATCAAATTAAATGTTTATTTTTGTAGAAAGTTCTAGAAATTTTCATGTACTCCTATGCTTTTAAAGATGTACAGAAAATGAATGCGTTCATTTCATTGAATTGAACTTTAGTCAATTTTAAAAACAAAATGTTTTCTTGATGCTATCGGAGGTTAAATGATTATATTTAATTTACATATTAACACGTTCGCGGACGTGTATGCTAGTATAGTTAAGGGGATGATTCGTTTAATTCGTTTGAAAAAAAAGGCATGTCTTCAAGAATTTTTTTTAGTTCTAGTTATTTTTATATGGTAACAACAAATTTGAACAATATTGTTTACAAATTTTTATTTCAAAATAATAATAAATGAGTGAGTGGCAGTTAATATCTGGAGGCACCTTGAAAAAAATGTGTTTTGCGGTGCTCATCATAGCACCCAACAGAATCATTTAAAAGCTGAAATTAAAAATTTTTAATTAAGGGAGATATCGCGGACGTAATAACGAAAGGGTTTTTCCGTTTCTTGTTTTGCAATTTTTGGTGGCCAGGCAAAATATCGGTTTTCACTAAAAAATCGACTCTTTTGTTATTGTAAAATTAATAATTACTAAAAGAAAGAAATCCAAGTTATTACTTGGTGAAATATGTAAAAAAATTTTTGCGCATATTTTCAAAATGATTGGCTTAGTAGATTTTGAGTTATTGTACACACCGTCCTACACCGTCTTCAAAACTAACAAACTTCAGAAAAACTTTAAAATCATCCCCTTCAATTGTCACATTGAGTAATCTAGAAGTGTAATATTTGACGTGAATGTTAAAGTAAAAATATGTCGTTGACTTCTAATAGAGTCAGACTTTATCTTTTTATAATAATACATATTATTGTCCAAATCAGTAAGTTGAAAGATAAGTAGGAAGTCCATTGCAGAAAAGCAGAAAACAAAAAGCAGAAAACAACAGCAGAAAACAACGGAAAACCATTCCGAAATAATTGACGCACGAAATAAAAATGGTATCTCGAAGTAAAACCCAATAAATATTACTGATTACAATTCAAATATGTCTATGCTAGACGGATATGATCATATGATATCATATTATTCCTCATCTAAAAAATCTAGCCGTTGGTACAAGAATAGACGTGACTTTGTCAATGATAATTGCAACTCACAAAGGTATGTTAGATAAATTCCGACACCTTTAAATTATAAGCGTAGAAAATATTACCTGAAGTGCAAATATTGTTACCGGCAAAAAATAATAAAATTTGCATCATACTGGTTTCAGAATGTTATAAATAAACCGACACTGTTTCCAACAATGGGATATACTTCCTGAATGAATGTTATAGAATTCATGTTAAGCTTATTATAATATTAATTTTTAGATTGTATTTTAGTATTAGAGATTAAAAATTATGAAAGTGAATTTGAATAGAGCTAAGGAAGTACAAAGAGATGATATACTACAAGAGATTTGAATATAGTATATGAACATAGGGTGGACCACTTAAAAATTGGAATTTCATTTTGCTATAAAAAAAACGACTCAATATTTTTTAATGGTTGAACATTTATTTGAAAGGTCAATTTATGAAATTTATTCATGACAAATAATTTTGGTCAAATGACCACCACGGCTTGCTTGGCAGTATCCAATTCATTCCACCCAATTTTTGAGTACATTTTCAATTTTTTCGGGCCTACTGTCAGCAATAGCAACTTGAATTTTGGACTTAAGGTCGTTATTTGTTTTGAGACTGTTGGCGTAACATTTATTTTTCACTGAAAATAATCCAATGGCGTTAAATTGCAGCTTCTTGGTGACCAAGTCACAGTAAAATTTTTGATGATTATTCGATTGCCAAAGATATAGCGCAAAATATCGATTGTGGCGTTCGCTGTATGACACGTATCGTCATCCTGTTGAAACCAAATATTGCCCAAGTCTTCAGCTTTAATTTTCTTAAAGAACCAATCGGTCAACATTGTGCGGTAGCGCTCGCCATTGATGGCTACGCTGGCTTCTTTTGCGTCACCGAGGTGGAAGTAAGCTTCTTCAAAGTTTTTTTTTAAATTTTTCACTGTTTGAGTAGAAGACTCACCACTTTGGAAATAAGTTTTCAATATTTCCCAACTTTCTTCAAAGGAATAGTATGCCATTTCGTAAATTTCAGAGGTTTTACTAATTATTTGTCACTTTTCGAATGACATCTGACGTTTTTGAAGTCAAATAATCGGCAGTTCAAATTCCAAGCACTAGATGGACCACGCTATATTTTTTCAATTAAAATTGCTTCGCGTATATTTAAAATTTAATCCCATATCAAACTCATTATTTTGAATTAATCAAAATGCAACACGAAGATGTATCAGTTATACTAGAAACATAAAATTGTCTTTTTATCTTTTTTTTTCATCTAAAAATGCTAAAAGTGCTGAAAACATTTTCCATAGTAATAAATAATAAGTCTTTTGAGAAAAGTGAAGGTTATTTCTTAATTATATAACTATGATTTTCAATTATTGTCTTTTTAGCCCAAATTTTCGGTGCAAAGTAATAGATTGTCCATATGTCATACACTGGCGGCTAATTCTGTTGTTCTAACCTCGTGGCACGACTATAGACATGTCTTCAAATAGTGCTGATTGTTGCTACTCTGTTATATTTCTAAATAAAAGAATGGATTGTATTCAAATATTTATAACATTTAATTTTGAATCGTTTGAATCTTGTTAAATATAGATACTGTTTGCCACAATTTTCGTGGTTAAGTTCAAATAAAGGCTCCAAAGGGATTGGGATGGAAATTCTAAAAGATTCAAATTATTAAGCTTCGCAATTGAAGTTATTTATAATTTAATAAATTAGCTTTTTATTGCTTTGAAACTTTAATAATTTTTAAAATTAATTAATTTAAACAAAGATATTAATTTAAACGATTAATTAATCTGAATAAATAATATTCATACTTATTCAAAAAATTTTCTCTTCTTTGCTGTTCATGTACATAAGTAAAATTTGAGTTTGCTGTCACCAAATGGACATTTGTACAGAATAAAATGATAGATTCCGGGAATATCCGGGAGTTTCATATCAATTGGGTATGTCTATAAGCGTGTAAAGTACAGAGTATGCTGAACACTGTTGGTCAATCATGTGAAGTGTCAGCAAAAATTTGCCTTCATCACTAATACTAATTTCACACTAGGGACTTAAAATAAGTCAAGCTTTTTGATAAAAGACTAGATTCCAAAGAATTAGTTTCTTTTGTGTGTTTGATTTGGTTGTAAACACTTTTTCCCACTAAAATCAATGTATTGTATTTATTTCAATGTTAGTGCTAGGTTTATTTTGGGTAGGATTTAAAAAAAATCAAAGATTGCAAAAGAAGAAAACTTACAAAAGAAATTTTTAGAAATTTTCTTGATTTTAGGATACATAAAGATAGTATTCGAACTTCGATTACTTTCTAATCTTTATTTATGCGTTTGTATGCATTAATGTCTCACATGCAAATAGGGTTCTTATTTATTTATTTATTTTTGTTCTGAACTTTTTCTTGTTCAAAAACAACACCAAAAATAAATTAAGAATTTACAAAGAAATTCGTTAAAATAAAAGAACAAGATATACAAAGTGTCCCATAGGAATGTGTAAAAGCTAACTGAAAGTCGTCCACCCTTCTGACCTTCTAAAGGGTCCTACACTTTCTAAAGATCTCAGTTTAATTCTTATTAGAAAATAGACAACCATATTGAAAATGAGTGAAGTAACTATTGAAGAAAAAATTTATCTTATGGAATGCTTCGATACAAGAGAAAAAATTTACTGTGTTTAGAGGGTTTCATACCAAGTTGGGAACAAAACTTGTTCCGAAAGCAAGAATTCATTTTTTTAATTCTTCGATATTAACATAGCATTTAATTAATAACCATTTTTCAAATTTTGTGCGAGTTTTGATGTTAATATTGCCTTTTTTACATTGATAATTTTAAACAGTATGGATCTTTGCAGGACCGCAAGAAAAATTTTCTATATTTCTAGTTCTAGTTCAGTTGAGTTCAAGTTTTAAAAAGCGTTTAGAGTCTTGTAGGAATTCAGATGCTTTTCACTTTGAAAATATTAATCACTAATAAGCAGCATTTTTCATCATATTTTTAAATAAATTATTTATATTGGAAAGATAAATAAAATGGATGTGGAATACAAATAAAGACTTTCGTTTATTGAAAATAAATTGAATTCCTTTGATTTATTTATTTGTTAAAAAGTAATAACTTATTAGTTTTCACACATTCTGTATGTCTGGTGACAACAGTCTAACAGAACTTAATTCTTCATTTAAAAAAACAGAAAAGAGAGAAACTTGGCAGACACCTTACCCATATATGTATGTAAAGGTTCAGTCTTTTTATAGTTATAGATTCTGTCAATAATAAAGAAAGAAAAAATAGAAAAACATTTTGATAGCAATTTATTCCCTATAGAGATTCTTAATAAGAAAAGGCAAATCTTTTTGGTTTGGGTACACATTTAGTTTTTTGTCTTGAAAATAAGAACATCTCTAAAAAGCTTAAACAACAACGAGAAATTTATAAAAAAGAAGAAAAATAGAATATTTACCTGCAAATGTAACAGCGGTATGTCCTGCCGCTTTTTCTACCAAAAAACATCAAATTTCAGTGAAGTTTTGTTAAATGAATGGTTCTTTTTCTTTATAAATTAGTGAATCCTTATATAAAAAAATAAACTTATTGCTTGCGAAAATGTGTGATTATTTTTCATTTAGCCTTTGATCCTCTAGGATTAGAAGAATAGCTTACAGGCGCAAATAGTCTTATCTTACTTGGTTAGCATTGATATAATTTGGTAGGGAAGAAGACATTAACTTCTAACTTCTTTTAATATACAGTTTTTGATTTGTTGTAATATATAAAATGTTAGTGTATT
Organism: Acrocera orbiculus; assembly: GCA_947359355.1. Classification (NCBI taxonomy): domain Eukaryota; kingdom Metazoa; phylum Arthropoda; class Insecta; order Diptera; family Acroceridae; genus Acrocera; species Acrocera orbiculus. Next base: position 10,756,195 of record OX375758.1, read on the forward strand.
GTGTACTACGCCTGATACATCACGTGGTGTTTAATTAAAATGGCGTCTGCCGTGCTCTGACATATTTTTAAAAAAAAATTTCTCTTAACATTTCTTTTCTTTTAAATTCCTGATTAAATATCGTGCTTTCCTTGTTTTTATACACGTGATAACTTGAAGAACTACCTCTGCCTGAAATTGTTACTAAAGCATAGTGCTTTAGCACTAGCAAAAGCAAAATTATTTAGCATTCAAGCAGGTTTTACATGTTCTTGAACTTATCCTCTTAATTCAAAATTACTGTTATAGTTTGTATGTTTTGCTGCTAAATTAATAGCTAAAAACATTTAGGATGCACAATCGACATCTATTAACATTAATACCTAAGTTTTCTCAAGTGCTCAAGGATATTCATACGTTCATTATTATTTTCCTCAAAATAGTTAGAGTTTAAATTCTCATCTCGAGTAACATAATTTTGACATCTTGCTCTGAAAAGAATTGAGTTCGTGTGAAAAATAATAAATATAAAAGGATTAGAAAATAAATGAAATAAAGAGGTAAGACTCAAAAAGAGCTAAAAAAGGCCTTAAAAAACTTAATAATTAAACAAAATGTTTACTAATTATTACATAAAAAACCTTTTATTTTCCGTTAAAATAAATTTTTATTTTGGACTGCGCTGCAGCAAGGAATGTAAAAAGTTCACCAAAGCAAAGCATCTTCTCCCCTATAACTTGAAACTTCGATTATTCTGAAGAATGTGAAAAGGGCTAACTTCCTTGGAGAGCAAGTCAAGCAGGTTCAAATTAGATTCTTCATATTTTGGTACACTGGTTAACTTTGGTATAATTTTGTTTCCTTCGAAAGACTCTCCCACGTATGGTAAAATTTTCTCATATAAAAGACAAAGTGATAGTTCGTTTATTTTATAGGCTATATGTGCAGAGACATGTGTTTTTTTTTTTGAAGTATTGAATTAGTTTAAAATAATATAATATAATGAATGGATTTCAGCATAAAATTTGTCATGGTATTAAATCTGTTTATCTTTCAATAATTATAATAATTAATTATGAATTTATGAAGCCATAGTTTTCCATTTGTCATCCACGCCTTAAATGGTAGTCACAGAGGCACTAATGATTAAAATGAAATTTAAAAAATGTGGGAGTAACACTTTCGTAAAATGTTAGAATTATATTCGTCGGATCAAACTTGAATTTTTTATTGTACTACAAAAAAAGTTAAGTTTATGTGAGGTAGTTGATTTTCACTTTCGAAAGTTTTAAATTGGTGACAGAAGAAGGGATTTTATATACTTACTGAAAAAAAGGGAATAGTCATATTAATGTGATTTAATGAAGGATAAAATCAATTTATTTGCAGATTTAAAAATCAGTATTTTGGGAAGAACACGTTCAGCAAAATTTCTAATGGAATATTCAAAAATTATTTCCGAGTGGGCCGTGAAACTTTTGCTCATTTCTTAGGAAAAAAGTAGGCATAGCATTGAACACGTTAGATTCTTCTGCTGAATATAGAACTATATTATTGCAAATTTATTAGGCGTATGGAAAAGTACTACAAAAATAATTGTTTTAAATTTTCGCAAGCCGGTTGGCAGCCCGACTTATACTGCCTGAAACTTGAACTTCAATTATGCAATAAATATCCTGAAATATACGAGGAAGTAGTAAGAATCTTATGAATGAACACATTTTGATTTGTCTAGCAGTTTTATTTCTCAAATAAATTTCATACTTAAGACAGACTCATATAAAATTGTAATAAACCATCAAGAAAAACATCCATTATTTCAAGTATTATGGTAAACTATGAATAATAATAATTTTTGTTAAACCATAAACAAACTTCAGTCTAAGGAGATGTCTGGAAAACATAAAATTGGAGGACATCTTCATACTAGTTCACTTTTTTAAGTTCATACTGCTAGACACCTCAAAAAGAATATTTTTTCTTTTTGTTTACTGACGTAAAGTATTTTAAAGTATCCTTGGTCTTATACTGTTGTTATCATCCAGTTTGGGTTCCACTGCAGACCGTCTTGATGCAATCTAATTTTATTATCAAAGATTATAGTCTACAATGCAGAATTCTAACAACAAGATTAAGTGTCCTTGCAAAAATTCTTTTATCAGCTTTTATCTATTACTTTGAATTATCACAAGGATTATTTGTGAAAAATATTTCTTTTTCATGCAAGGAATTTAGGAAAAGAGAAATCTTAATTCATTGTTCACTTTCAATATTTATTGTTTTTTTTCTGAGTTTTGGCTTTAGATCTTTAATTTCATGGAATTTAAAAAGCCGCACAAATTTTATTAGTCATATTTTTAGTGAGGATGTTGAGTGAAAGACATAGATGCATTGCAACGTCATGGCACTACACTATTGCTCACTAGTTTTTTTTAGTAGATTTTCTCTTTTGGGGGTAAATACAGATGATGCTTTCTCAAAAATTATAGATCTGGAAAAAATCTATTTGGTAAAATTTACAAAAACAACAATCGAAAATCAACTTGTTAGCTGACAATATTATATCCTTGTTGTATTGGAAAGCTAAATTCTTCGTTTAAAAAACATCTGAAATAGTTGAAATTATTAATATTATTTACCATATCTGAAAGTAAATTTCAGGCTCCAGAATCTATGTAAAAGGCTACTACATCGGCTACTATATTCCCTAATTTGGTAGCTACTGTATTAATTTTTATTTATTTTCTTTAAAAATTCTCAGTTCACAACAAAATTTGCTAAAAAATTTTTTGTCTCTTTTTCCTTATATTCAATACAATCATTTAAATATTTTTTTCTTATTTCAGTATACCTTAAAAAATGTCAGAGGACCAATCAACTAAACATGAACTTTACAAACAAGTTCATCAACAATTAATTCATAAAGGACTTGGTTTAAACTCTGAATCATGTCGAAATACACCAAATACTATTAGAAAACATGAAAATCATGCATACAATATTTTATTTAGATCAGGAAGTCATAGTGCACACAGTTCACCATTACCACATCGACGTCTTGATAAACTTGAAGGAGTGATCCGTGATAAATCTTCACCCACTTGTTCAAGATATCATATTGAATCAGATGGAACAAGTTCTGTAGAACAGTCACCAATACATACAATTAAATCATCATTTAAATCAAATGAATGTACAAAAATAGAATCAAATCGTCGTAATACAGAATATTCGTGTACTAATCGTTTTCAAAATGATTTAACAAATCAACCAAGAAGACGTGTTGAGTCTGATTGTAGCTGTTTAAAACGTAGTAATCCAATAAATGGAAACTCATATATTCATAATGCTACAAATTTAAATGTTAAATGTAGGCATAAAGTAAAATTTAATTCTCCAGCAAAAAGTTCAATTGGTGAGCCAGGAGTTTTTAGCTCACCAATCCATCAAAAAGTTGATAATATTGGTTCATTTTCTGTGTTAAATAGCTCTGCTAAGTCCAGTTTTGGTGAATCTGGTGTTATTTTTGCATCACCTGTACGTAGTATTTGTGGTAATGCTAGTCCTGGAGATGAACAATCAATTATTTCAGACGAAGATGATATACAAGTGCCACAACGGGAACAAACAATTGTTTCAGGATGGCTGAAATTTCGAGACAACAAACGGGTTTGTAGTTTTATGTTATTTTTTAAACAAAAACTTAAATTTTTTAATATTAAATAAAATATACATAATTTTGTATGCAGTTAACTAACCTTTTTCCAGTCAAAAGAAGATCGCACATAAATTGAACAAAAAATAATTGCAAATAAAAGAAAAAATTCATTTATTTATACATATGGCTGTAATACAATAATACTAAAAGCAGGCACACTACTTGCTAATACGCAGTTGATATTAAGGACTCTCTAGAGATTAGCATGTCAGATAACAAGAATTGGAGTAGATTCATTAACTTTCTCTTCATGACAGAAAGTTAATCATAAAATTTTCATAAAATGTTCCTAAAATTTTATTATATGTAATTACCACCGGTCATGTCTGATTTTATGCAATCAAATTTTTATTGATCTTTTCTGCAAACTTGATTCAGGTTAAATATAAATTGAATGGAGAACAGTGGTCGAATTCGGATTTAGTAACTAATTTTGTACCACCAAGCGCTAGTGGCATTTCCACCTCGAAAAAAAGTTGTTTTGTGATGTTCATCAAAACTCACCACAGAATCATCTAAGCCCCAAAACTTGAAATCTATTTATTAAAAGAAATATTTTCAAGGTAACAACGAGAGGGTTTTTCTTATTTCGTTTTTCCAATTTTTGGTAACCCTTAGAAGTCAAAATACCAATTTTCGCTTAAAAAATCGATTTATCTGTTATTGTAAAATTAATAATTATTAAAAGCAGGTCTCGTTGTTATCTGGTAAAATATGTGAATAAGTAGTATGCATCGCTTTAGTAGATTTTGAGTTATCGTGCGCACCGACTTCAAAAATAATAGAAAAATCCACTCACTCACTTTGCTCCGGAGCAAAGGACGCTCAAATGTTCATAGCTTCGGTAATTTTGCTCTTATCAACTTTAAACTTTTACACAATATTTTTGAGATGTTAAGATCTTAATAAATACTTAACTGTCCCCTTTAAGAGTAATTTAAGTTCAAGTAAAATATATGCCATGTATGTACCCATACTTTATGAAAGAGAAATGAGATATTTTGGTTTTCCACCTATCCAAAAACCGTTAGCAATTGAAAAATTTCTTTTAACTACTGCATTAATTCCAAAGCAAACACATCGTAAATACTATTAGCACAAAAACGTTTTTACGTAGAATATTTTCATTTTTGAAGTGGCTGAATCCACCCTTAATGAATTTTTAATAGATGATTTTACCATTTCCATTAATTTTTTTGTATTTAAATAAAGATTTAGTCTTCTAATTTGTTCAAAGAGCCATTTGTCAGAATCTGGCCATTTTGCGTGCCAAAAGGCTCTAATAAAGTTTGTTTGTAATCAGTCTTTGATATATTAAATATATCTAACAGTTCTGAACTTCTTCTCACTTATTGGCATAATTAATTGCTTCTATTTATCAGCAACTGAGCTTATTAATAAGACCATAAATATTTACAATTTGACAAATATTATTTTTTGAAAATATCATGAAAAACACTTGAGCTAGCTTTGCAAAAGTTATCTTTAAACCCATTAAACCGAAGTCGTTTATTTGAATTGCTAAAATACTTTAGATAAAGTCGTCGTAAAAATTTTCTCATGTGTGCATTCCACAAAATTGGGTTTAGTAGTAGTAGATACGAAATATATGTATATCACTAGCTCGATTAGTCTGAAGACTATGAATTGATACCTATATTACAAATTTATTAGTCTGTGATTTGCTATTCTAAAATTGCTAAGAGAGAATTTTCCCGCTAGGATATTTTGATTAGAAAAAGAAAATTGTTTTTGATCTGTAAAAGTTTCCGAAAAAGTCTTCAGATATCAAAAAAAAACGACAGTTTTTGCGAGAGGAAAGCACTTAGAAAGGATTGCCTTCCACAAAGGAGGATGATTGGTTACCTTAAGTTAAAGTCATTTCAGATTTTTGTATTTAATAATGAATTTGCTATTTAATGAAAATCATGGTAATATTGAACCTTAATTTTTTTTCCATATTTTTATTTTTTATCCTGGAATGTTTTACAACCTTAAAAAGCTTCATTTATTATAAAATTTTAAATTTCAGTGTTTTGGGAAATATTTTCAAATTTTTACCCAAGTTCATTGGATTTAAAGGGGTAGTTTTGGTTGAGTCATGAATTATCCTATAGTATTTTTATTTCATTTTTACGTAGCTACGTCATGTAAATCAATTAATTATAAAAATTGATAGAGACGTGTAATAAATCAGAAAAATTTTAATTTTGAAATTAATTTTAATGTAAGATGAAATTTAATAAGTTTCAATTTTTACTTTGGTTGATGACAGACTTTTTTAAGAAATTGGATTTAACCCCTTGATATGATTGTTTGTGTGTCACTTTTATTGTAAGCTTTTTTAATGCTTTTTTTTATTACAATTGCAAAAGACAAGAACAGTAACGCACGAATAAAGGCATTTTTCATGTAAAACGGATCACATTTTTGATACGAGCTTTTTAATTTTGGTTAGAAAGAGTCATCTTTGATACGGGGTTCTTATTTTTAGGCACAAAAGAAGTATCGCGTCTCTCTCACATTCCACATTTATTTAATTTAAGGATTTAAGAACAGACAAAGTCGTATTATTTGGTGTCTAAAAGCTTTTTACACTTTCTATGAAATCTTTCGCTTAATATTTCCTTAATTTGTAGAAGGCAATATAATTTAATTTTTTGTTATTTATAATTATTGCAAAAGTAGACTTTCTTACCATATTTAATCTAAGAGGACAAAAATTGAAACTTTAATACTTATTATGAATATAATATTTTTGAAGTTATATAAGTTTGAAAGCTTAAAAAATTAATTTTTTTACTTTGAAGTTTTTCATAGGAATGTAAACGTAAGTCAAATTTTTCATTAAAAAATTTCCTCACTATTAGCATCAACCCACAAACTCAAAAGGAATCAATTAGTGGAGGAGCTTCCTTTGATTACTACTAAAGAATCATTTGCAAAATGGGTGTTGAGACACTTTTTCATATGAGAAAAAAACAAACAATAATCCTTTCGATTTTTTGTTCAAAGTAAGTCAAAATGTCGTAAATATGCCTAAAGTTAGAAAGAATTCCTCGGTGTCGTCAGATTTGGCACCTTTTGACTATTACTTATTCCGATATCTGCAATATTTTTTTGTACTAAAGGAAGACCTTCACTTCAAATCCGAAAGTTAAATATCACTTAGACCAGTTTTTTGCCAGCAAATCTTAGAAGTTTTATGAGCGTGGAATCAATCTCCTGCCCAAGGGTTGGCAAAAAGTATTGGACTAAAATTTTTCCATTACAACCAAATTACAATCAACTTACAACAAGTTGATTTGTCTGATTTTAGTTAAGCCAAATTAGAGGCAAACTCAATCAATTTCCCTATATCCCGCTGGTATTGCTCCTGAACTCAAAACCTTGTTTTCTATCGGTCAGATGTCATGTTTTACTTACCTATGAATGTTTAATAATATCTGAAATTTGATAGATGCAATTATTTTGATTAAAAATTGCTGGCTGGCTGATAAAGAGAAAAAAGATTAACTTAAAACAAAATTTTTATTTCAATTAAATATTTTTTAAAATAGTAAAAGAGTTGATTAGATTGAGAATATTTCAATTTTTTTATTCCTAAATTTTTTTTCATTTTCAAGATTTATTGTTTGCACCTACATAATAAATTTTACACATTTTTTTATGAATAAAACTCTTATTGTAAGGCTTAAATAACATAATATTGGATAAGCTTTATTCCTATTTCCTTTTTTCTTTTAAGAAAATATCTAAAAGTTTTTTATGATCATATTTTTCATAATCATTTTATATATAAAAATTTTATACTCAATTTAAAATCTAAAAGATTTATGTAGAACAAAAGGTTAAATATAATCAAAATTTCTATCTAGCAATTCAAAAGCAATTGCGGAACTATTCAAATACCAAAAAGGATCTCATTATAAGCAAATTTTTTATGTTATAGCCGTAATTTCAATAAACTAAAAAGAAAGCTATATCACTAGACCCAGAGCAAATTCTTCTTCCCTTTTCATTTAAATTAACCATATTAAATCCTTGAATTGCAGAGGAGAATTTCTCAAATCTAACATTTTATATAGCCTAAAAGTAGATATCCTTAAATATTATCTTGATTTTTGGGATAACCAGAAGTACGCACGTTTCTGATAGAAAGCTGTCATAAAATGAATGCTGGTAGCTATTGGTTCTTTTGGGAGAACAAAATTGAGATTATCCTTTAAAAAAAAAAAAAACACCCACACACAATGATATAGTATCAGAGTGAGTGACAAATTGAAGACCTTGCTTGCATTAAGGATTACATTCAATCAGGGGAGAATACATAATTTCATTTTGAAAGACCATCATTTCTGTTCAAGTGTAATCTTTGTTGTTGTTGTTACAATTGATAAATTTGCATTCTGAATACTGCATAATATTTAGATGAGGGATGTCAATCTATTTCAGTATCAGGGATAATTTTTAATTAAAATTGATTGTTGCGTGTGTAAAACCCTTAGGACTATTTTATAAAATGGGCCAAATGTAATTTTTCTAATAAATTGTAACAAGGTATGTTGAAAATAAATTTTTTATTTTGTCTGTTTTCTCTAAGGTTTTTACCCTCTATTGGAATAGAATCAAATGATGATATTTTCGTACAGGTTTTCTCTTTGGTTACTTGCTGCTAGGGTTGTAAAAATTCATTTTGGATTTATATTTTATTCATTGGACACGAATTTTATGGTTTTATACAACGATAATTGAGTAAATATTTGAAGAAGGTCTAGTTTGGTATATTCTTAGCTTATTTTCATTCTTTTTTTTTTTTTAGTGTTTCTTAACTTTACCTAATTGGAATACAAGTTAAAAAGGCTTTGCATGTTATTTTTGTGTTATTTTGTTTATTATTTATCCAAAAGAATAGGTTCTATTGAATTAAGGGAATATTAAGAAAGCAAATATCTTAGAGATATGATTTGACTTCTTTGTTTTTTATATATTACAATGACAAAAAGTGAGGAAGGTAAAAGAGGGAAAGATATTAAGATATTGTGTTTTAAGGTGAAAGTAAATTTTGTTTATTTTATTTTAAATACAAATGAAGTATTAGACTTTTTTTGAGGAACAAAAAATTTTGCTGGTATTTGACAGAAAAAAGCTTATAAAAAATGTTTATATAAGGTCTCCTATAAGGTCTATTCAGTCAAAGGTTTTGCTTTGACTGTTAATTTTAGACAAATTAGGCTATTGAAAATACTGGAGGGAAGGTGATTGGAATATAAAATATCGGTGCTAATTAGCAAGCAAATGTCGGAAATCGCATTTTATTCAAATTAAACAGAAAAAGTTGTTTTTTTTTATATATATTTTGAATTGGATTAAACTAATAATTGCTATTAATTTCTGAGTTGTATGGAGACTGCTGTAGTTGTCAAGGTATCATTTCGTCATTTTATTAAAAAAATTACCTTGTGGTTGTATTTTAATGATATTATTTATTTAAGTTAAATTTAATGAACCTTATTTCCTCTAATTTAATAAGAAATTTTTATTCTTCAATTCCCATGAGGAAAATTAAGTCTGATATTGTAATACACTTGATGCATTCTTGCTTAAATAAACAACAGTAGCTATTATTAGTATTTTATTATTTTTCACTCCAAGTGTGCCAAAATTTAATGCTAGTAAATCAAATAACTAATTTAATTCATTTATTACTACTTTAAAATCTTTAAGGATTTTCATTTAAAATCAATTTCAACAGTTTTTGAGTATAATACAATGCTTTTTCCTTTGTATACAAAGAAACGCTGTGAATCGTATATGGAATATATTTTCATTGGTATAAATTAAATAATTAAGGGTTTTTTAACCTTAGGGCCTAAGGGTCAACTTCTTCACCATAATGACATCAAGATGAGCCTGATAAAAATTATAAATTTAACAAATAAAACTGTTCATAAACTGTTGGTCAAAATTCATTAAATTCAAGTCATGAACCAAATTTTCAAATAAAACTGTTTTTTTTCGAATGTAGTAATACAATGAAGAATACATTACTTTACATCAATAACAATATTTATTGTTCAGAACATTAGCAAGTTTGTGGTCAAAACGATTGTTTGATTGTTTGAAGATGTAAAGGCATCTCCCAAATGAAAAAAGCAGTTGACTACAGTTCAAGTAGTTGTAGCAGGCACCTGTTTGATTTAGTGGCCGAACTTGGGGAAATATTGGATATCCTGGCTCTGGTTCTCAGCATAATATTAAACAAATCAATAGAAATGAAGAAACAAAAAGAATAATGATTGCTACCATGTTTGGAATAAAAATTAAGTTTTCTTGTAGGCTTCACCTTGACTAACTATCGCCAGGCTTTTTACCGTAGCTTCTATCGGAAATTCAAAGAAGTGTTAGCAAATGAAATTGAAATTTCCAATCAACTTTATTAGTTATTGATATTGTATTATTTTAATAGAAAAAAATGTAATAAATTTTTTAATTTTTTATTAATTTTTTCTTTAATTTTCAGTGGAAAATTCGTTGGGGAGTTGTCACAAAGTTATCACCAGCTGCAGGTGAGTACTTGCTATAATTTTCAATTATTATTCTTTTTCTACTGAGAACAGAAACTTAAAATCAGAAATTAATTTCTATAAAATTTTAGTCCATTAATTATTTTAGGTAAATTTTTTTATTCAGTTAAATCCTTTCAAAAATGAAAAAAAAAAAAAATTCTTTAGCTCTCGAATTTCATCAAAAACTTCTTATCAAATTTAATAGCACTAAGATATAACAGAAGGAATTGTTACGAACTGATTCAGCATTATCCTTTTTACATTAAAGAAGCTCTATCTAAGATATTTTAGAAAAATGTTATCGGAAGGAAATCAATGAATCTAATACGTCTGGGATTATAGAATCCAAGATTAGATTGATGTAACTAGCAACAAATATTTTCTTTTTTGAATATTTGTATAATAAGATGTCTTTATGTCTATGTAGAATGAAAAATGTATAAAATTTAATTCCATTTAAAAGAAAAACTTGAAAGTTAGATATTTGAGTTAGGTTATCAAAATTTACAAATATTCTCGTTTATCTTTTTTACATATAAAATATTTGATTCATTTTTTATATGATATTGCAAAGCAAAACTTTAACTAAACATAAGTAAAAATAGCTGTCAGCTGTCAAGCTTACTGAAATATTTGTCACTTTTAATCGAATTAAATAATGAAAGTTTTCTTGTTGAAAGAAATAGGAAATTTTCATAGGGGATGTTTAGTCTTGAGTGCTTTAAAGAAATAATTTTCAAACCCTCTTACAATACAAAAAATAAAACTTTATTATATCTTCAGAAAATTTTTAATAAAAGGTGCTTGAAATAATGGAATTAATATTTTATTACCTTTTGTTGCAAACTCGAATATTAGCGAAAAGAGAGTGAATAATTAATATCGCAAATAAGAAAATTTTTGGTATTTGTTGAATAGTCTAGGAGAAATGATTAGAGAAGCATCAATGCTGACTTGTATTATACTCTAATGCTATGTTCAAGAAAGGCGAAGTAAATGAAAAATTAAAAAAACTCGCCCCATATAACAGCTAAAGTAAATGAAAGCTAAAGCGAGAAAAGAGCGCTGAAACAAGAAAAGTAGAGTCTACAAAAAATATAGCATTCTATATGTATAAACCTAGCAAAGTTTTGAAGGTTTTATTAATAATTAGTTAAAATTTACCACAAAAAGGATGTTTTCGAGGAAAGCTTTGAATTTATTTAATCAAAATTCTTTTATTTTTACAATCAAAACTCCTTTTCTATTTACATATATTAAAATTTTTCAATAAATGGAGGCATTAAATTTATATAAATTTTGTTAGGATTTTAAGGTATAAAGTATGAAACTTTAAGAGTAAATTTACAAAAAAAAACGGTATCAATTTTCCCAATTTCTATCTATTTCTGATAGCTTTACTTTTATGAACTATGTCACCGCTCTTTAATAATTTTTATAATTTCTAATACCATATTAATCTCTTTTAAATATTTTACTTACACACATTTTAATTTTAAATTTAAAGTAAAAATATCGTTAGGTTTTGTCACAGTGAATCTTCGTTTCTTGTCTACTACTATAAACACTCCTCTTAATTAGTCAATGATTTTAGTGAAAGGAGGTTGCGATTTTCTTGTAAGTTGAATCTCTTCATTAAAATAAAAATTTTGGTCTTGACTCAATTAATAAAGACAAAATTTTGATATTTATATATCACTACTGATCCAGCAAACGTTGTTTTGCTAAGCTTACTGTCAGTGTGTGAGGATGTTGTATATATGGGTGAAAGAGGCATGAAGTGCTGGGATGATGGTATATAAAAAATACAGTTCAAAATAGTCCAAGTTCATACTTTAAGGCAGCGGTTTCCAAACTTTCTGATACTGCGACCCACATAAGTAAAAAATAAAATATGGCGGCCCCCTAATTAAATAAAACAATAAAATAATATAAGCACATTTTGTCTTTTTGAATCAGAATGAATAATTTGTGGACCTTGATTTATTTTAATCACTTAATTTTTTAAAAATTTCAACCAAATAAGCAAATTTAAGAATTAAGTTATCGTTGTGAAAGGAATATTCCTCATCTTTGTGATTTTCAGCAAGAAAGATCACAATTTCGTCTTTAAGTTCAAACACTTTGAACGAGATAGCCAACATACTTCACAATAGTACAAGAGTGATGTATATTCAGTGATGTAAAATAGAGAGAAAATATCGGCATTTGCAGGGATTCTTAATAAAGTAATATCGCAACATAAAATTTTCATTAAATAGATTTTTGTAAGTATTTTTTTTAAATATGTAAAACAGAAATTAAAAACTTCACGACCCCCTTGAGGTTATTACGAGACCCCCCTGTGGGTCGCGACCCACAGTTTGGAAACCGCTGCTTTAAGGCGTCTGGCAAGGCGTTTTTGCTGTTTTTTCGCACTTATTTCACACTTTAAGGTGTCTGGCTGAACTTTTGGCCCACGGGAAGTCAAATAATTTATATTTAAACTAACTTAAAAATAAGTTCTAAGATTGGTTATAAAAAATAAATATAATTATTGAAATTAATCTTGAGCTTCTGTTTTTTAGTAGTTCCTTTTTCTTTTCAGTCTGAAAATTCTTTCTTTTTTATTTCTTCAAAATTAATTCAACTGTTAAATTATATTGCAAGCAAATTCATTCAAGTATAATATCAATGCTTTAGTGAAATTCTTGTTAATATTTTAAAGATAATCTGAAAAGCGGTAAATGCAATTTATATAATTTTTCTATTTAATTAATTTTGACATTCAACTTTCTAAAAAACATAAATATTATGCAAAAAAACAAAAAATAATCGAAGTAACACTCACCTATCAAATTGAGATAAAAAGAAGTTAGGTTATGTGTTAAGCACTATATTTCAATTAAATTAAGAAAAAGTAATTAAAGCTTTTAATATTTATTTCGTGGTAAACCTTCTACAGATCAGTATGGTAAATTTTCCTTTAAATCTGTGCAGTAGTTTTGATGTCCATTGGCTTCAAACACAAAACGTTCGAGTTTTATATATAAAGATTTGGGATAATTGTAATACTAAGAATTTTTTACAAAATTCAATGGGTTTTTGGCTTTTGTACAAGTATTTGACTTACTGTGCTTAGCACGTATTTCCTTAGTCAACAAGTTTATTTAAAAATAAAAGTTTAATTAAATAATTTAAGTATACATTAAATTTGTAACAAAATTACAATGACACTAAAATTTCAAGAGAAATATAAACTCCTCTAAAAAATTTTGTTATATCAAAGATTTAATAACAATATAAATGTCCTGAAATCCATAAAATTTTATTACATTTGTCTCTCATAAATTCAACAAATGCTTGCATCATGAATTACTACACAAAAAAAAAAGAATTAAATCACAATAAATCACTTGGTTGTTATTAATTTAATTTTTCCAAAAAGATCTATGAGAAATTTTATTATAAATAATCAAATCTATCTCTGACATTTTCAACAATAAAACAATTTTTATTATTTCAAATTAGTATAAAATCAATTAAATGTTTACGTATATTATCCTTCTTTGAAAATTCAAAAAATATCTATATTTAAGTACAAATTTTATTAAATATTACCATTAATATTTTCATATTTATATGAATTAATTAAATTGTTGAAAATAAATGGCACAAAAAAAAAAACACAAATGATTCCTTTAAAACAATCGAAAATAATTAACTTGTGAAAATTGCCATTCATTAAATAAAATAACAATACAATAGAATCCATATAAAATTATTATGTTTAAGGCATATAAAAGGATTTTAGCTATGAATTATGACAGCGCTGCAATATCATAAAATTTACTGTCATGAAATTTTGTGAGTTGAGATAAAGCAATTTATAGACGAAAACTAAAAGCCCACAATTTGGTTAAGCTTCGATGTAATCCTGAAAAAATTATTCCTATCTATATATATAATAATGAAAGAGAAGGAGTGAGAGAGACAGAGACAGAAATATTTTATGCAGCTTAATTTATTTACATTCTTACCTATTTTTTGAAGTTTAAAAATTTCCGATGATATTAAATTCGTTTTAGTTTAATTTAATTTTAAAGTTAAATCCTCTATAGAAGTATAATCCCAAATGTTTGATCAAAGTTTGTAAGGACATTATGAACTTTTAATTTAGATTTTATAATTTCTATTTTTCACTTTCAATTGAAAGATCGAACCTATTGTTGGAATACCAAAATCAAATTAAAATGAAAAATATATATGAGAACCTACAGAAATCTATCAATTAAGTGAATTCTTTTAAAAGGGTAAAACTTTTTTTTAAATTCATCAAATTCCCTCAAGAAGAAATTTAAGAAATTGTGGTAGTTGAATTGAAAATTTCTTAGTAAATTTAGTTGGCAGCTACCGTGAGTTGGAGATATGTAACATAAAGATCGTTTTTTAAGCAATTAACTTTTATTTTATATTATTTCTTTTTATTTAAATGTTTATTTCATTTTTTTAAACTAAATTTAATAAACTGAAAAAAGAAAAAATTATTTTTAAAACAATTGAATGAGAATGAAAAGATAAATAATACTTTTTACAAGAAAAATTCATGTTATATTCTTTACTTTCAATCACAGAAAGATTTTAATCATTTTAAATTAACATCCAAGCACTTAACGATTCCTTAAAGGGTTGCAAGGGTCAACTGATCTTTTACATAAGCTTTTCACATTTTTTATTGCAAGATGAATGAAGATTTTTGCTAACAAATCATTTCACAAAGCAATATGTGGTATAAATTATTCAAAAAATACAACTTTAATAACTAAACTTAAATTTATGTAAGTTCTAGAGCGATAGAAGCATTGATTTGAGAAATTTATAAATCCTTTTCATTTCGTTCTTATAATAGAGATCATAGAATTATTAACACCTTTGATTTTTATTGCTTTTTAATAACAAAACTTATAATTTTCAATATATCTGAATGATCTTCCTATTGCCTTTACTATCGTTATTGGGTTATTCGGCATGCTGTTAACAACCTTTTCGGTATCACTAGCTCTTTTATCTTTCCAGACCTCTAATATCTTATTTTTCAATATTTTTTGACTAGTTACATATGTTATAAGTCTGCAATTTATTCTCCATAGATTTTCTTTTGGATTAATATCTAGACCGGGGCCTTGGATCCAATTTTGGGGGATCACATTGTAATTAGGCTATAACGACTCAATTTTGAATTGAAAATTTTTCATATCTGTCGAAATGTTAAGTAAATATTTCAATTATAATATTAATAGAAATCAAGAGAAATAGTGCTACTTTTTAGCTTGAAAATAATGTTATCTTTTAACTTATATTGCAATAGCTCATCCCAAAGTAGTCAAGAGCTTTCCATGAGCAGCCATGAGTAAAACAGTTTAATTTTTTGGCTATAATTTTGTTCACAACTTTGAATTGTTGTTAACGATATTTCAATTATAATCTTCCTTGGTTATTCTAAAATAGTTAAAAATTTGGTAACAAGACTCCACTGAATATGTGACTTGAACTGGGAATGAGATAATTTTCTGTCAAAAGAAGTTATTGATTTGCTGATGTAATCCTTAAATAGCTCATCTTAATGTTGTTGAGAATATGCTTGAATTACTTCAATTACAATTTTTTGGCTTTAATTTTTTTCACATATTGAATTATCATCCAAGGAGCCTGTGATTCTATAATTCACTGCAAACAGTATATTTTAAAGTACTTCCACTTTCAGTCGCTATTGTATTCATGCCTAGAACTATCAACGATTTAATTTTTTTTAGTAAAAAAAATTTTAATCAGATTATGCATTTATATAAAATGTCCTTAAAACAAAATTTCAAAAGTACTTCAAGAATACATCACAAATAGGCTACAATACAAAACTCTTAGGTAAATAAAAATCTATGTATAAACAAAAATGGAAAGCAATGGTTTGTGCTTGTTTGTACTCCAGCATAAGACTTCGCCTTAGATTAAATATTTTTATAAGTATTTCACAAATATTTTATTAAAAACTTTGTCAAAAAAATTATTTATATAGCTTACAAGTACTTAGAAATTTAGACAATAAGTTTAATATGACAAGAAATTCATAAAGGTTGTGTTATCCTTGGTTTTATAATTTACCGTAAGAAAAATAAATAATGTGCTGACTAATGTTTATATTAAAAAGAAAAGAAATAATAATAATGAAAATGTAAAAAGTGTCCTAGATGATGCAATTGTGCTGACAAATAATAATATCCTCAGCTCTTGAAATATAAGACAAGTGGAATGTATAAATGAAATATACAGCATTTTTATCCCAAAGCCTTCATTTGTCTTTATGGTTGTATGTAATCCATCAAAACGGAGCTTGTTGTGTACTTTTTCAATTTCCTAAGGAGAAAAGACATTATGTTTATTTTCTCATATCATTGCAGATAGAATTTTTTTTCTTTCATTTTTTGTCACTGGTTTTTTCTAACATTTTTGTTTTTTTTATTTTTTTTTTCGTTTTTAAATGTGATGATATACCCTGTCATATTTTCAATGATGTTATGCTTAGAATAATTTTTTGTTTATGTGGCACTTCATAAATTGTTGAACATGAACGTTAGAAATAAGTTTTTTCTTGTTTAATTTTAAGAGAATTAATTTTAAATCTTGTCTAATTGATATAAATATACTTTTAGAATTCATTTAATTTACTTAAATATCTACGGAGAATTTTTCTTAATAAATTCAACTTCAATTTTAAAGAAAAATCCTTTGTTTCTTCCTAATTTGGAAAATGGAAAACAGTATATTTTCTTTTTTAGAAAATTAGAAGTCATGTTTGGGTTATTGTCTTTATGGAAGTGACTTCAAGCTAATTTCAGTGATATCATATGTTTGCTTAAGTTTTCCCATTTGTAATGGGATAAATGACGATTTTCAGGCACATTTATAAATTTAATAAGTCGTATGATAAAAGGACGAGTAAAGTTGCTTCTATATAGAATACGGCTTTAGTCAAGAGTTTTAAATAAGTTTCCT
Organism: Acrocera orbiculus; assembly: GCA_947359355.1. Taxonomy (NCBI): domain Eukaryota; kingdom Metazoa; phylum Arthropoda; class Insecta; order Diptera; family Acroceridae; genus Acrocera; species Acrocera orbiculus. Next base: position 10,773,490 of record OX375758.1, read on the forward strand.
TACCTGAAAGTGAGACTAAGGATCTGTATTCTAGGAATTGGTTATAGTTAGATAAAAGTTACCTGCTTATTCGAGATCTAGAAAAAACTAATTTCATCCAATTCCAGTATGAAAAGGAACAAATTATAGTGTTCTTAAGGGGGTCTTCTAGTTTGGAAATTTGAAAAAATCAAATTGTTTTGTGCGTATTTTCATAGCTTTACCTCTTACAAAAATGGTCTCCAGAGGATTTTTTGAAATTCGAATTATTTTCGGAGTTGCAGCCTATTTTGTGACACATCTAGTGCTTAGTTCAATTCAATCTTCAAAACTTTAAACGAGTTTTTCACGAAACTACTTTTTTATGAACGGTGTGCATGATATCTCAAGCTTTACTCAACCAATTCAATTAAAATTTGGCACAGAGATTCTTTATAAATCAGGCACAACGAAGAATTTTTTTATCTTGAATTCGGAAAAGTGAAAAAAACAGGAAAAATACGTATTTTTTTTTTCAAACGGCCGCCATTTTGTGCAAGAAAACTTTTTTTGTAAAAAAATTTTCGCTGTACCATAACTACATCCTCCTAGTTGAATCGTGCACACCAGGACAGAACTTTTTTTCAAGAGCCCCCACTTTGCCGGCCTGTTGTATTTTCAATTTTGATTTTTTTTAAATATTATTAATTTGTGATATTATCAATATATCAATAAACAAAAAACAAAAAAATATTTGCTTAAAATGTTTATTGGTTCTTTTTTATGGCGTCCGAAAAAACACCCAAAATTCAAGGGTCTAAACTAGAAGACCCCCTTAATTTTTAGTTAAATTAAATTCAACACTGGGTGTTTTTACAAACTCAAATCAAAAGTATTTTAACCGCTGTTTGAATTATTGCTAGAGGTTAGACTTCGATTATGGGATTCCGGTAGAACTCAAAAATTTAAGATGTTTTGAGAATTTTTTTCATTATAAAAATAATGAAAAATGATATTTCAACTTTTATGGCCGTTTGGGCTTATTCTATATACGAAAATTTTTTTTCCAAAGTTTAAAAAAATTTTTAATTATTTTTAAATTGGCACTGAAATGGAAGCTCTCGAAAAATCAGACCTGGACAATGCTGTCGATTTTTGGTCTTCTATTTAGTGCAGTTACAGCCAAGACTACAGAAAAAAAACTTAAAATTTGAAATAAAACCCGAAAAATCGGGTTTTTTCGACCAGCAGTGTCGATTGTTTAATGAAAAATCTGCGAAATTTTTGGACACAGGAAAAATGATTATATTTCCAGCGATATTGTGATGTTGTTGATGTTGTGAATAAACATTGTAAAATTTCAGACGATTCTTTTTTCCGAAAACCTCACTTTGAGAAAAATAATTTTGAGATAAATGAGTATATAGATTTAATTATGGATTTTTTTTATAGATTTGGCAAATATTAAAAGCTCTGTAGAAACAAAAATATTGCCAATATTCTTACAAAAATTGAACAAGTTACTTTCAAAAGACTACTTTTTTTTTTTGAAATATTAAAAACTAAAAAAAATTAATATTTTGAAAATTCTAAGACACCGGAATCACTTAATAGATTTGTCAACATCAGAAGACAAAACTGAAGCTTGGATTTATTTGTGTACACTTGGGCTGAAAAATTTAATTATTCGAAAGCAAAAAAATTACCTCAAATTTTAGGTGTACTTCAAAATATCTGGTATTTTTAATAGCTAAAATTTCCTATTTAAATAATAAAATCTTAAAATTTGTGGTACACAACTATTCATATACAGCCCTTCAAATAGTTCAGAGTACTAGGACTTTATTTACATTATTGTATATTCAATCTCTAATTCTAATAATTTTTGGTTCCTCTAATCTGTATTCCAAGTAAATAACCAGCTAAGCTAAGTAGATTTCTAATTTTCTTTAAAAATTTATACAAGTCACGTTTTAAAGGGATACTTCCCTTCATTTTTTGGGTATGTATTTTCAAAATTTCAATTCTAAATTTCTGCTTCTGTCAACAAGGTTTTAGCTGTATATAAATTTTATTCAAAATTATTTTCTAGCTGACACCTTCTGATCAATAAAATCTTCATCTTAATAAAATTTATTGCAGGCTTTTATGGTATTTTGACAACACAAATCGATAATTTAAACGAAAATTTTGAACAAAGGGTTGATTTTTTTTTATTTATTTTTTATATAAAAACGTTTTCAATATGAAGTACAATAAAACAAACGCAAAAAAAGAACGCTACCCTTCTACTATTGCATTCAAGTCAAAAATTACACCTCATGAAAGAATAATCCGAGCTTATAAACTAAGCTTTTTTTTTTTTAAGTAAGTATGTTTTTTTATCGAATGGGAGTGAGCATCTTTAAGAGGGTGAATTTAACATCCAAAATCTATTCCAAATTGTTTCTATCTAGCAAAGGGTCTTATCCTACTGATTTATTTATATGTATAAAAAAATAAAATCAGAATAAAGAATTGCTATTCAAGAATATCTCATCCCCTTTAATAATAGTAAATCTGAAACAAATAAAATCAAATAAGGATAATAATCTTAAGGGATTAAAAGGATAAACTTAAAAATGTAGGGTTGTTTTATTCCTCATTAAAATTGCATTGAAAAATTGCAACAAAAGTGTTGATTAGAGAACAAATTCAGCTAATAAAATACATAATTAAAGATATAAGGGTTCAATTATCACATCCTTATTTAATCACAAAGAAATTTTAATAATTTATACATGAAAAATGAAAATAAAATATGTACAGTCCTTTTTAACTATACTTATATTTGATTCAAGAAGTCTTATGCCGTTTTAGTTGTTTTGAATTTTAAATACGATCAAATGTTAAGAAGGGTTAATTGGAAGTCAATTGTTTTAATGGAAGGATTACTATCACTGCATATTTAAAATGCCTTAAGATATATTATATTTTTGTAATGAAAAAATTGTATTGTAGTGAAGCAAGTAGACGGTCAGGAGATATATTCAATGAAGATTGATGTCATCTGATATTGCATACTTTCAGGATATATTTCAATATTTTATTTGGAAAATTCTTTTTGAATTTGTATTTTATACTATGGATTTCTACGAAATCGTTTTGGAAGACAATTAAATTTTTTAAAGAATATTTTTTCTCCTCAACTAGAAGCATAAGTTTTGAATTTTCAATATGTTTTATTTTCTTTGTCTATGATTACTTCCTATTGTAACAAAGGGATTTATTATAAGCATATTATAGAAAATCAATAATTTATTACACCTTCAAAATATAGCTGTCATCTTTCAAAAATTTAAAACTATTGCCACAAAATGCCCACACAATGACTTAAAAATTTCTTCCAGACAAATATTCTGTTAGATCAACATCCAAAATTACTATTTTAATTTTTTGGGAGACATACATTACTGTGGAGTAATATTAGTATATTTACAGTATTATTGCCTTGATCAAAAAGTTCCCGGTATTAATTAAAAATCAATAAAAAATACCAATTTATTCTTCTTCTGCAAATTGTTCCCCGTCAACTGGAACGCACCTAGGCCAAAGCATGTTTAAGTCCTCGAAGCATTTTTTAAACTCGTTATTAGTTATCTTTATTAAGGCCTTCTTTGATTTTTCCAATATCTCCTCTAGGCTGTGAAACGCGTTCCTCTCAGTCGTTTAATTGAACAGAAAAAAGTCACAGGGAGGGGGATGGGAAATGGTATTCATGTTGTTTTAGCCAAAAAGTCAGGGATAATGATAGCAAAGCCTCTCAAAAATCGTGAATATACTCAGAGGCATATCTACTAAACTCAACGTAGCTTTCAGAATTAATGATGAAATGATGCCAACCTTTGGTGCAAGTATCAGTGATAATTGTGCAACAACAACAAAAAAATTGGCAGCCGAGCGCTACGAGCGTCACACTGACTCAAAATAGTAATTTGATTGTGATTTTTGTGCTAAATGCTGACTTTTATTTTTGCTTTACTTTACATCAATTAATTTTTGCTTGATTACTTCGATATTTTTTAAAAGTTTGACTTTGGATTTGAAGGAATTCCAATTGTTTTTAGTTTTTTTCATAACAAATCAGAACAGTTAACACTTTTTATTTAGAACTCACCACTGATATTAAGCTTGCTAACACTTGTATATAACTTCACCCCTTTTGAAATCAATAAATTAGCATAACTTGTTTAAATTTAATCAGTCATTAAAAAGTTTCCACCTCCAAGTCATATAAATCTAGCCAGTTATTTCCTTATTTGAAATTCACTACAATATTTTTAGAATATTTTAACGCACACAAATACTGAAATGTAATTATATCTTTAGATATAAACATGTCTAGATATATATCAGAATTTCAATCAATTATCTCCATTTGAGTATCTGGTTAATATTAAATACAAATATCACCAAAACTACCTAGAGAATCAAACTTACAAAAACGATGCTTCCATTTAATCGGATACAATAGCTTAATTTAAAGTATATTTCTGTGTATCCTTATTCGCATATGGTGTTTATATATATATATATATATATATATATATATATATATATATGTAATTTACATACTCCCCTTTTTAGCAAATAGAATCAATTCAGTGCAAATTTTACTTGCTATTTTATACATTCCTTTACCCCATCATCAAGTTAGGCAGCCATTAGAAACATTTTGTTGTTGAAGGACTTAATTTGCTATAAATAAATGGAACACATGTCAGCTAAATCTGTTAAAATTGAATTTATTCAGATCCATTGGATTGACAAAGTTACAAAAGTTAACAGTTATAGTATCTCCTCTAACCTCATTTCAGTTATTCTCTTATAGAAAATATTCTATATAGCCTTCATTTATGTTTTCGTTCTTTTTTTTTTATACTATAAAAACAATTTAATTTAGAATGCCTTTTGGTGTTTTTCTGTTGTTTTGTTTTTAACCAAATAATAATAAAAAAAATTCTAGTTAAAAGCTTCACACTTTTCTCAGCTATTCACCATTTTTTTTTCGAAAAAGTTGTTTTCAATCAGTAGCGAAAATTTGTTTGTATGATTGCTAATAAATATTTAAATTATTTAGCTGAATTGTAAATATTTTTCTGAATTAAGTTAATAAATAAAATTGTTTAATTACTAACTAAGAATAAGAAAATTAAATTAAATAGTTAAAAGTCTATTCAAATTGTACGTATGCAAATCTCCTTTCAAATATTAAAGGTAAACTATTTAAGAGGTTTTATCTATTGTCTTTAAAATGAAAGGATATCAATAAGAAAATTAACTAACATTAGGGAGATTTTCTTGTCCGTAAGGAATTAAATAATATAGAAATTATAATTATTCATTAGTTATGTATTTGTCTGGTAAGGGATACCCAGTTAACCTTTATTGTATTTGTCCATTGAAAGAAGAGCTCAGTTTGAATACATGAAATACTTTTGGAATATTTTCCTTTAAATTTAAAGTAAAAACAATGGAGCTGTATTTTATTATATATCACAATTTGATTTACCTTGCTATCCTTTTAACCCTATTACAAAAGGCAAGCAATTCATTATGAAATTCTTTGCATTTTTTTTTATTTTTATAAGGAATTTGAATTAGGAAATTTACATGAAATAAAATATTATACGATATCCTTTAAGACAACCTGTTATTCATAGTTATTCATGTATGTGTCAAGGGTTTTCGTATTTGAATGACTTAAACTTTTTGTTTAGTAATTGATATTAATTATATATACTTAAATTCATTTTGTTGATCTTTTCATAAAATTTTAATAGCAAAGAATTTTCTAATTTGAAACATTTTGTAAAAAGTTAAGACATATTTTATTGAAAACATGAAAAAATTTGATATCTGTAATCTATATCTTTGAATCTTTAGAAAATAAAATTTGTTTAAAGTTTGTATATATGCTTTTTAGTAGTAAAGGATAGAATAATACATTGTTTTTGACTAATAAGAAAAATAGGCTCAGGATCTCAGTTCGAAAATTATTTTCAGTTAAATTTTGTTTAGCTAAGTCTGAGTTTATAAGCTAAAGTTTGAATCAGTCAAACTTTATACAGTTGCAAACTTAGATACAGTGACGTAGGTGTAATGAAGGAGATTAATTTCTTCCATTTTCTAGTAATATTAAAGTGGTTTCAAAGTAAAAGGTCTAAGATATCTGGAAAGATTAACAGAAAAAATCAAACACCACCACTAACCTATAAAAAAACACCTACGCTTTATTTAATGCGAAAAATCTTTCCTATTACAAAAGTTTTGCTATTTTGTCAAACTTAAAACACATCAGTAATGAGATTTTCATCAAATAATTTATCTTATTTTGATAATTGATGATTGAATTCTTACGTTCGTAAAATATAACGCTGCTATAACCCCAAGAAATTTTGTAATTTTGTGATAGCTTGGGATCATTTATTTTATTCATCTCCATGTTTGAAATACAGTGTACTGTGGTTGCTGCATAGTAGTGTAGTAAGAAACTTTTTTAAGTAATTTTGAATCTGCACTTTTAGAAACACCACGAAAATCAATTACGAAAATTCAATCACTAACATTTTGCAGCATTAATTTGAACCTCAACCCTGATGGTAAAATATAAATCTTGCAAAATATTAGGTTTACATTTATACAGCAGCTATGTTTAAAACTTACTCATTTGTTGCAATTTTGAATTAGAGGTTCAATTTAATCTCATTTAAGTCTGGCTGTGATCTTACACAAACAAAGACCTTCTTAGATATTTATTATAATTTTTCCAGGGACAATATCAATATCCATATTTACATTTTAAACTTAAAAATTTAACTAATCAAGTATCAATTGCACAAAATTTTATACATAACCAAATTTTAATAACTATAGGAACCTAGGTCCTAAGATTATTGCATTAAGATTGAGAAACTGATATTTAGCTAATGTTTACGAACTTTATACTGAGAAACCGTCGTTTGTTATTAATTTGCTCATGCTTTTTGTTTGTGGACCATCACAAAAGACAAAAAAGCATAGAAGGCTTTTTGAACAGCAAAAAATTAAAGGATTAATGGAGACTTAAAAAAATTATTAATTCAAAAATTAATGAGAGGATTAAATAGAATAATAGAGTTTCAAAGGCTGCACATAACAAGGAGAAGGTATTGAATGCGCTTAGTACAGAAGAATGCTAGCAGGTAAAATTAGGTTTAAATATTAACAAGGAAGCAATATTTTACATAACAATGAGCATGGCGGGATAAGCATGGTGAGGTGGCACCAGAAGGATTTAGCGCTACTGAGGAAGGGAAATGATATTCGGGTTTGTGAATTTCTTAGGCACTTTAGCTTTTTTTCTTTGGCTTAAACTTTATTAGCTAAGGCTGTGGATTGATCCTCCTTATCCCACCCCTATTTCCACCACTGGATATACATTTGTGACTCGGGATACTTTCTGACGTAAATCATACAAGAATTCTTTAAACAGAGATCCACTTATTCGCTTTTTTTTACTTCGATAGTTTCACTCGTCTATTTCAAACTCAAATATTGAATATTTTAACCAGGATAATAAAAATATGACTTTTTTGATAAATTTTTTGAATTAAGTTATATAAAATATGACAAAAGTCTAGCTTTACTTCATTCAAATTTTACTTCCTGAAGTTGATATTAATAAGTGTCATAACTTCTACTTTTATATTAATAAATAAGAGGCCAAAATGTTAAACTTTTGGGAGCATTCATTTTTCAAAAAATTATTAATTTATTAAAATCAAATAAAATATTTAAAAATAATTTCCTTTTCTCAAAAGATATTATAACATCAAATAAAGCTTATATCTGGCAATACAGTCTTTTATTCTGATTAACCAAATATCTAGCAGCTATTTAGGTAAAATTAAATTATCGATGTTATTCAAGAGATCCCCTTTTAATTTGACTATATCACAGCTATATATAAATTTTCTGTATTGAATTTTCGTTTATCCCTTAGGCTAAATTATCTTTGTGTAACCAGAGTAGAAGAAAAAAAAGGTGCAATTGAATCACCCCTTCAAAAAGAATATTCCCGTAGGGATATCAATTTGAACAATCTAACCGTTTAATCGTGATCCTTTTCTACACTCAACCAGCTTACATTGCCACATTTTGTGGACTTTCTGATAAAATTTTAATGCAACTGAATTGAATATATGAACATGTAAATCTAGTCCTTTAACCACAAACTGCCAGAAGGTATAAAATTTTAGAGAAATTTTAGAGATAAATACTTTAGCGATATCAAACAGTTATTCCCCAAATTACTAATGAACGACACTTTTTAGTTGAATGTTGCACTAAAAGTGTGATACTATTTAATTCAATACCATAGTAATTTTTTAAAAACTTAATTATAGTTATAGGGATATTTGATTCTTTTTTATTTTATTTAAATCAAACAAAAAATATTTGACCTAAGCTTAAAGCACTTTGTTAATTTTCCATTTCCCGTAAATGGAAAAAAAAAATCAAATTTGAAATTGTTTGTACTTCAATTTAAAACTAAGTTTGATTTTATTCAAAAAGAAACCCTAATAGCTGTCGGCAACATGTTTCAACATTCATTCTAACATTTTGACACCTTTTTTTGACAAAGTTGTTAGTATCTGGATAAGTTAACCTCCTTAGGGCGTTTATGTATACAAAAAAAACTTTTAAGTTCGATAAAAGTTTTTGTTACTAGATTCAAAAATTTGATTTTGATGTATTTAAATTGATAATGAGCAAAAAAATTTGATAGAGTATATTTTTGTTGGAAATATTTAATTGTATTCAAAATTTCTGTTAATAATTTGTCTAAGAAATGTACACATGTGTATTGATATTATTTTTTCGTCTTATAAATTTGTCAATTTGTAAATCACTTTTCAATCCATTTCAGCTATTAAAAACATATTTTATTGATATCATACATGTAATAGAACCGTGTTATTGGCAGGAAGCTAAGAAAAATCACAATGAAAAGAAAGAATTTTTCCAAGATAATATTTAAAATAAATTTCAAAAGGTACAAATGTCATAACTTTTATTTATAATACATTATTTGGTAATGACAAAAATAGAGCCCTATTAAGGTAATTGAGTGTTCCTGGTTTTGGTTTGGGTTAAACATTGCACTACACGTCATTGATTTTGGCCTGATTTAATTTCCTGGGTAAGTTTCATGTCAAGCCTGCTTTAATATGGAATGGAAATCTTACTAATCTACTTTTGAGCTTATTTGTTATTTCACAAAGTCCTTATATATAGTCCTTTTTTTAGGTTACTTTCAAGTTAGATACGAAAAAAATGCTTCGCTTCCACAGTGGCAGATTATTTTTAACTAGCTGCCAATCTGCAAGTCCTCTAACTTGTATGATATCCAAAACATATTTAGCTAATAGGCTAAGAGTTAAAAAAAGACCAGCTGACAGTGAAACATAGAAGAACATATTATTGCCCAAAAAAGCATAATTGGAACCAGTAACAACATTTTGTAGTGAAGAGAGCAGCATTATTTAGAGAGAAAAAGTACTCAAATGCCTATTTTATCAATTCAAAGGTCCCTTTTAAATCAAATTATTCACGGGCTGAGCTACTTTGTTTGTTTGCTTTTTCCACTTGAAATATGATCTTTAGATGCCTCATAGAAGCTGCCGGGCATAGATATCCGCTCGAATGATAAAAGAGGCTAACATTATCAGAAGGATTATAGTTGATTTTTTGATGGAAGCTTTCCTTCCTCCTTATTATTTAGTTAAGGTTAAGGATATTTTTTTTGAGATATTAGATCATAATAGACACTTGTTTTATTGTTATTGGTTAACGGTGTTCCTTATAACTCGCAGCTAAATCACCTGAAACTAAAAATTCAGAATTTATTTGATAAAGGAAATTTTTCTAAGGGTTACAATGAGAGGATTCTTTTCTTGATTTTTTAATTTGTGGTAGCGTTGGAAGTAAACAACGACTTCAGGAATAACAACTTTCAGGAAAATGCTTTGAAATTTGGCTCACTAGATCATTAAAAATAAAACTCGATAGCTCTTTTATATCCACAGAGCTGCTGATATCAGTTACATAGAGAAAAGAGCTTTCATAAATGAGAATAAGGACATTTTGTTCCTCTTGCCTAGGCAAAAATGTTTCTTCATTCTGTCATGAACCGCTTGCACCCCTGCTATACTAACTCACAACTCGTCTGCAGGGCGCGACCATTCGTGAGAACTTGGCCATGTACTGATGTGGATCTCTTGCATAAGGTTCAACAAAGAAAAAGAACCTTCACTAAAAGTACATGCAGAATAAGTGCAATTTCAGCAATTGTGAAGGTATCGCTTTGGCGATATTTTCCAAACGCTCTAGTGGAATGGACGCTCAAATGCTTATAACTTCGGCAATTTTACTCCGATCAACTTGAAATGACGCAATAGTTTTTAGATATTATACATTAATTTTAAAAAATAAAAATAAAAGTTTAAGTACCCCAAACTACCTATTGATCCCCCTTTAAGTCATTAGCAAATCACCAAAACATGTCTTAGTTTTGACGTATTTTTTAAGTGATCAAAACTAACATTTTAATTTCAAATTTTAAATCTTGAAAAAATCTATTAAATTCTTGGTTATGTTAACCTTTAAAAGGCATCTTTCACTGTATAAAAAATATTTGTAATATCAAAACTTAAAAAAAACATTGACACAAGACTTCTTATAAAATTCTTAACATTCAATTTCCTTCGTTTAAGTTGTTTTTTTTATCGTTTATCCTTATATGCTGTACACTTCTGATAAAAACATAAGAAAAAAGATTTCCTACAAAGAAACTTGGATGCATCTTGAAAGTTAAAAATTTTAAGAGTGCCATAAGAGAATCGTTTTGTGTTTATAATGGAAATTTCAAATACATACACTTTGGTGTGTTATTTTTTTAAATTTTTTATACCTCTAGAAAAATAATTGTAAGTAGGGAAAAATTTTTCATGAAAATAGCTTGCAATACTGTGGAGGGTAATAGCTCGTTTTGCTAGAAAATGGCATAAATTTATTTATTTTTCTTAAAAAGGAAAATAATTTGATATTAAAGATTTACTTTTGATAATTTGTTTTTACTAATACTAAGATGTAAAAAAAAATGTCCTTAAATATAGAAAATTCCATTCTTTAGAGTAAGCCTTTTTTCTAAAAGCTATTCTAGATTCCTAGATTGTGGCCGAGATGATGTCAAACCATACCGTTCAATATCATTATCTCCAATGATATGAATGTCCTTGGATAAATTAATTATTTAAAGGGCGTAGCACACATGTATTCTCCACACTCATTACTTTATAGTAACAACTTTTATATTTAATTTAATAAAATACTTTTGTGTCATACGCCTAAAACATTGCAAGAGAGGAGTTTTATGCAATCACATCAACAAATTAGTCATAAGGAAAAACATGTTATGTTGAAAAAAACTTGAAAAAAATCTGGTATGTTCTGCTGTATTCCTAGACATCACTTATAATTTGACTAATCCGAAAATATTGCATAAAGGGTTTGGAAAGCAAAACTACTTAAAACATTGCCAATACAATATGTTTCTATTTAAGTCAAAGATTATTGAGGATTAAGCAGGATAATGAATATTTGGAGCAGATCGAAATCAAAGGGGTAATACTGCAAGGAAGTGTTTTTCATCCCGTTATATATATATCTCTTGCATGTGATTGACGTTTTTAAAATTGGGACTGTAACAATTGCTACTTTTGCGGATGGCATGATAATTTAAACTGTAAGTGAAAATCCAATTTTAGCAAAGAATACACTTCAAGGATTATGTGTAAAATTGATTAGTTATAGAAATAGATGAAAGATTGAACTGAATAAAATGATGTTGATTAAATTAATGGTTTATACGTACATTATTTGGAATAAAATGAAGTATTGGTGACTTACTTTGGCCAAAAAATTGACCGAAAAGAAAAGAAAAAGAAAGAGCAATTTGAAATTAACTTTAGGAAGGACTAAAAGCTGAATGGAAGAGTCTTATTTACCAATAGATAATAGTTTTCTGATCTGCTGAAAATTGATGCTTGGTCCTTAAAACTAGTTATATCCACAATTGGAAAAGAACCAAAAACACTAAACTTTGTCAATTAGCAATGTCTAATTGTGTTTCACATTGATTGAACAAATAAAAACAAAAAGGAGTTTTGTAATATTTAAAAAATAATTTCATCAAATGCATATTTCCTCTTGGAATTTTTTTTATTTTTGTTTGTGCCATTTCAAAATATATCCTTGTAATATCCATGAGAATAAATGATATGAAAGGTTTAACATTTCAGCACTGTTTAGAGAATAATTTATTACTCAATTCCTGGTACAGGAAATAGGATTGAATTGAATTTTCATTTCATTTTCTCTTATCCAATGTTCAATGACAAAATATGTAAAGGATAATAGTTAGCTGCTAGCTATGGAAAATCTATAGAATAAATACTGCAGCTATTTTACCTCTTCTTCTTCTTTGCTTATTTTGGTGGCATTCAATTTAATGTTGAAAATTTACGACTGGTAAAAGTCCATTAATAAATTGACCTATGATATAATTTAGGATATTTTCTGCTTTAAAATTATGACACCATAGAGAATGGTTGTATGGATTTCAAAATGGTCTCCATTATATACGTATTTTGTGCATTTTGGTGCAATTGCAGCTATATTTGATTTATAAAAATTAATGCTTTTAATAGATAATTTGATTCTTAAGTTTTTACTGAATTTTTTTTTTAGAAATATTGTTTTTTAAATGAAATTTATGAACTTATAAACAAGTAACAGCTGATTTTGTAAATCCCAGTTACCTTGAAGTTAAATAAACATTTTTTTTACATTTGAGACAGTTTCATTTTTAGCTTAAGCTCAAAACGCATCCTATAGCTAATTGGCACTTATCTCCATGTTATCTGAGGGCTGTGAAGGCGGCTGAAGGTATTATTTAACCACAGAAATTGTCCTACTGTACGTGCAATAAGAGTTTTCTACTTCAAAAAATTTAAATTTAATTTTCGTTTTATAATTACTCTACACTTTTTTAAGTGGTAATGTAAGCTTATGCTTGAAATATTTAATATATTATTTTTATTAAATGAACAATCTTAACTCCTATTTAGGGACGATATTACAAAAAATTCAAATTTTATGGGAGAAAAGTATCACAAAACTTGGCTAAAAAGAAAATGAAATTAGTTACTATTAAGTCATATTTTTATATTTCTCTTTTTAACTTGTTCTTCTATTTCAAAGTTCAAACAAACTTTGACATTGTGCCCAAAATAATTGATGATAAAACATTAAGCATAATATAATCGAATTTGTTCTCCCTCAAAATAACACAATCGTTAACCATAGTCCATTTTAAGGATATTTAGTTTTGGACATAATTCTTGAAAACAAAATGAAAGTGTAATTTATATAATGTTTATTTTCAGGTTGTTTTCATTTTTCTCTGGTTTTATTTTACCAATGAACTTATTGTCGAAAACTTTTCAGCAATTTGTCAGATAAAAATTATAAACCTTATCTTTTTTATAAAATAAATATGCAACATGTGGTACAGGGTTTTTCATTTTAATAATCCAATATTTTCTTTTTATTAAGCTAAATATGACATCATTAAATTCTTAGGGTTAGATATTGACATTATACAATTTTAATTATACATACTCGTACTTCGAATAAAACAGAGTATCGTTTACATTTTATAGCCCTTTCTTGCCAAATCAATAATAGAAATGTGTTGAATTAAATAAAGTATTCTTATATGTAAAGGGTATAAACTAAACATTCATATCAGATTTGTTTAATTCATCTGATTGTATTTCAGGTCTCTGAAATAAATTATTTTTATAGTTAAAGAATATATTTATTAAATAAACAAGAAAAAACCCATCATGGAATATAACAGTTAAAAGTACTTCGAAAAATACCTTTATACATTGAATCATTTCCGAAGAATCAAGCTACTCTGAGATCAAAGTTACGTATATAGGTCAACAGAAGATACAAATGATCCAAACTCCTACAGAAGAATAGCAATCGAAAATACTAGGTTTAAAATTCTCACAAATATCCCAAACTTGAAAATATTGGTTACCGTAGTCATCAAATACTGCAGGAACAATTTGTTTTTTGGAAAGGCAGAAATATTCTACAGACATATTTATTTTTGTAGATTAAGTTTTATGGTCAAAATTCTTCTTAACCCAAGTTCGAAAATATAATTTTCATTTATTTCAAAACTTAATATCACCCTTAACACCATTTTCTGTAAAACTTTGTTTGTCATATAATAGTTATTCCTTTTTTTATCAAATTTAAGCCACATAATTTATTTTTATATAACAAAAAACTTTATTTTTAAAGTAAACTACTTAAATGAATTGAGCTTCTTATTCCGAATAACATAAGAAGAAATACTAAAAAAAGCAACAAAAAAATAAGAATATAATATAACAATAACTGTTAATATATCAAGAAGATTTCTTTTATTTATAAAAATCATAAAGAAGCTTACTGCAACCCCACTTTATGAATTCTAAAGGAATCTCAGCTGTATTACTCATATATATACAAATAAAATTGATGTCATTCACCAAAAATAAAAATAAATTCCATCATGAATGAAAATTTCTAAGGTTTGTTATCCCTTTTGAGTTACCTCCACTTAGTCACGGGACTAAAAAGGGACTTCCCCCATATTTGTTGTAGCAATCAACCTTCAAAAGGCATTTTTTTTCTTTTTGCTGTTGTTGCCTTTTATTAGATGTCAGCTAAGACCCCGGCATCAGATAGATTGCGAAAGCAACATGAAAATGTTAAATCCCTTTTGTGTTTATGATTTTAATATTAAAATCTAGGAAGCCTACCCTTATATCCTATATAGTTAAACATTGTCTAATATGGATGATTCTTATTTCTTTGATATATACAAATATAGAATTTTTTATCTCGCTTTTATTCCTTTTTTTTTTTTTTTTGACGGTGACAATGAATTACAAGTGAAAATGTAATAACAATAGGAAAAGAGAAGGTCTATTTTCAGTTTGTTCCGAATCTCAATGAATCAAGTGACAAGGGTGTCTGTTCTCAACACTTTTCCTTGTATTCCGGAAGAGCTCGTATAGATTAAAAGCAAAGTTTTCCACTTTTATGCTGAGCTGAAGGGTAAATCGATCATTGAAAAAGATTTTTTATTTTTTTTGAATTTGAAGCAAACAAATAGTCCTTGAATTAGTATGCAAAAAATTTCATTTTTTGCAATTTTAAAATAAAAAACTTCATTAAACATTTTCCACATTTGAGTTTTTTGCAGGCTATTGAACGATTGCTTAACGATTTCAGTTATTTTGACTTGGCAAAAAGCTTTTCCAATTAAAAGTAATGAAATTATAAATTGAAAATTTTAAAAATATGCTTTGAAATTTCAAGTGACTCATGCAATACAAAAATGATTTGAACACTGAATGTTTGGATACATTTATCGGTCATGAACTTTAGAGCAAAGCCTTATTTAATAATAAAACTGAAATAGTTCTCAAAATTAGCTCTAAAAGGGTAGTTTTTTTTTCTTGAAATTATACTTTATGTTAAATTTTAAAGCTTTCTATCAGATACTTTGGCTTAAAATGTAGCTAACATTTAGCAAAAAAAACACATTAATATGAACAAATTCATTTAAAATTAATTTCTTAATTATTAAGTTTTATTCCTTTATTAATCTTATATTATTTATTTTTCCTAAATTAAGTTTGTTGTAAGGATTCATTTCAAACAGTTTCAAAGGAAAGGCTACTTAAATTTATAAAATTTTTAGCAGTAACATAAATAAAAAGTAATCTGGTGGATCAATCCTTTCACTTACTTTCTTCCGGGCTTATCATTTTTTAATGGTAGCAAAAGGGCACCCACTAAAAGAACTAAAATGATAAAAAGAAAATTACATAGCTCCCCATCACAAATAGCTAAATACATCACTGCCTTTGAGAGATTTTTATTCTGTTTGTAAAATTATTGGTCTCCAGTTATAACTTCAAATTTAAGCTAAGATAAAGTAAGCATTGTAGCAAAAAGGAAAAGCTTCATAAGTACACGAACTAAATTTTTGCAGCAACTTAAGGAAGTTATAAGAAGCTGGCAGCTTGGAATGAGGTGACTTTGAAATTAAAGAATCAACAAATTAAAGGAGTAAAAATTCGATAATTTCTGTCAGTGGCTGACATTGGACTTTCTGCTTAAAACACGTCAGCCAACGTTAGCTGACAATATTAAATATAGTATAAAACTGAAAAAATTACATTATTTTCTACTGTTAAGAAACAATGGCACTAAATACAGGGCTAGGCACTCGAAGTCTTACCAAATTGAAAGACTGTATCCTTTTTGTTTGAAATCATTTTTTATTGATCCGAAAGAAAAAATGATGAAAACATTCCAAAATTAAAGAATAATTTTAGTTTTACTCAATACGGCCTCCTTTCACCTTAATTATGGCTTTGAGACAGTCAAAAAATGAATTGCAGGATGCTCGTATGTGACTCTGTGGTATTTTTGCCCATTCTTAGCGAAGTGCTTGCTTGAGATGATCCACACTTTGGTATTTTTTTAGTATTAACATTGCTGTTTAATATAGTCCATATGCAGAAATCCAACGGATTTGCATCCGGAGAATTTGCAGCCATTGTTTTGAAAAAATGAAATATTGAATGTTATTTTGTAACCATTCTTGTATAGTACGTGCTTTGTGAGCTGGTGCTGAGTCTTGTTAAAATGTCCACGACCTATCACCAAAATTTTTGCAAGTCCAGGTTTAAAGTACTGCCTCCAAGACAGTTTCCCAATAGAACATTACATTTATCTTCACTCTTTGGTTCAAAAATGCCAATGGAGGGTAACCATCAGTGGTCACGGCACCCGAAACTATCAAATAGGTGGTGATTGCTTTCTAGTGGCCATTTGAAGGTGTAAATTTTGGCATAACCTTGGAAGCAAGTATACACGATCATTTTGTTTGTTTACAAGTTGATCGATAACAAATTCATCGGAAAACACGATGTTAGCGAGCTTAACACTCACGGCCAAGCTTATTAACTCCTCTGATCTATCGACTCTAACTTTTTTCTGTTGAGGTGTAAGGTCATACGCTTTAAAAGCTTTAGACCCAGCTCATTTTTCAAAATTCATTTCATACTTTATGCTGATATGTTCACCTCGGCAGCCATTTCATTGCTAATACGGCGTAGATTTCCCTTAAGCCGCTTTTTCATTTTTCGTACCATTTCTGGCAATATTGCTGTTTTTTATGACCTCCATTACGTTTTTTAATTCTTCCAGTTTCATTATATCGCTTTACTATGCGACATTTCAATAACTTTCAGGTGGCTGTGATTCTTCAACCAAATGCAATGCTTTTTTGAATACAAATTTATGAAAATCAATCAACAATACTTCAACACAATATAATAATGTTTTTTTACACTTAAGCGTAAACAGTTCAATGCTTGAATTCAGCGTAAATAACAGAAATAATTTCAACTTAATATATAAAATTGTGAATAATAAATTCTGGTGAAAATTTATATAAAGATTTCTTGATTTAATTATATTTTTTTTATAGCAAATCAATGTTTATTGCAACGGTTTTGTAAACGAAAAAAAACACTAAAAAAACTTTTTGGCTTTCTTATATCAGTTTTATCGAGTCATGTATTGCCTTATATTGTAAAATTCCTTAATTTTATTAAATGCTTATCCTTGGAAAGCTCTCTTACGGGAATTAAATTGTTTTACAATAAAAAAGGAAAGCAATTTTAAATTCAATATTGAAAGTGCGTGAGCTTTTTTGAGGTTATTCAACCCATTCTGAAACTAATTTATTCCATATACTGACTCAGCTTTTAAAATTTTTTTATTTATATTTTTTTTTTTTTATATATTTTCCAATAAGAGCTGCCTTGTTCTTATGACTTTCAACTATACTCTTGAAATAAATTTGCATACCCAATGTTCAGGCAGATGCACCTCAATTTCGATTTAATTTTTTGTTTGTTTGATATATATATATATATATATGTATATTTCTTGTGCATTGAATTACAGATATATCCTTAGTAGAAATAAAGTAGAAAAATAAAATAGTAACAAGACAATTTTATCTTCTTACACAAAGACATCATGAAAAATAGAGGAACACTTTTCTATTACTTTTTTCCTATTTTAGTTTTGTATCTTTTTTATTTTTGTTTTGACTAAAACTCCCAGAACAAGCCACGCTTCTCTAGATTCCTTGCATTAAGGGAGTACCACACAAACGGAAATCTTTTTTTATGTGCTTCTTCTTTTTTAAGGAAATAGACTTTTTAAATATCTTCAAGATATATTATGATATTCTTACGAGAAGATAGAATAAGTGAGATTCCAGTGGATTGAACAACAAAATGGCACTCTTGTAAAATCGCAAGTCGACCGACTGTAAATATTTAATTGCTTCTCAATCCCTTTTAGTCGTCTTTTAACTCAAACTCAATATATATATATATGGCCCACCTTTAATTCTATAATCTAAAATAGAGAAATTTTCATCACTGGCATATGTATGAAATCAAGAAGACAAGAATATTTCCATAATTATATGAAAAAGGCAATAAAATTTATTAGAGGGGAGAAAGAAAGTCAGCAATTTAGTTCTGTTGTTCCATCTATAATCTTCAGAATTAAGAAGTTAAAGGTACAAGAGGGTTCGTTTTTGAAACTTTTTAGGGGAGAAATCATCAAAGAAGGATAAAGAAAGCTTCATTATTGGATAAGATGCTGTGGAAATTCAGGAAAATAAGTTAGTTTTCTAGGGGATATCATAATGGATGATAATTCAAAGGCTTTAAGTAAGGAAGTAGCCAAAGTGCTTGTGGAATATTTTTTATTTATATATATATATATACATATATAAAGAACAACTTAGATTAGCGTTTTAGTCAGTTTGAATGAGTTTGAATTTTAAATAGATAAAAATTTGCTGTAAAAACAAATTTTTAAATTGATTACATTTACCTAAAAAGAAATAATTCACATTAAAAGGACAGAGACTTTTAAAAATATTTCCCGACTAAAAAATTATTAAAGGATTCAGTTTTCTTTATCTTTATTCATTACTGGTCCAGGAAGCATTCGGAATGTAATGTCTGATTGGATATTTGCAAAATAGATTCCCTGATCCAGCCCGTATTAAATTCAAGTTCCGGATCCAAGATGTAGCAAATTTTTTGATCTAGTTTGAATTAGGATCCCGAATGATAATAATCGCGTTGCCTGGTATATTTTTCTTATATAAATATTTACATCAGGGCCAAATGATTAAAATTATAATAAATATTTGGAGCCGGTCATTTTCTTTTGATTTATTATTAACTTATTACTAACAAAGAAAAATAAAGGTCCTTGACCAGATGAAATCACATATATCGCAATAAGGTGTAGCTCATACAACCAAGATCAGGAGTGAATCAGGAGAGAAAATAAATACTGTATTAAGGCATTGAAAAGAAATCTTGATGCGGTACGGATGTAGGTGAAATATAAATAATTTTATTTTCACAATAAGAACTGTCATATTTCTGTCGTATTTCCCACCTGGGAACTGCTTGCCATTAATTTCAAGATCAATCATCTCGCAATAAAATAAGCTTTTAATTCCTCGGCATCAAATATATACATATATTCCTTTATTGGCTAACTCCTTTATAGGAGTGAAAAGGACCAAAGCTTTTGAAGAGTTAATGAGGATTTTATCTCTTAAATTTTATAGGAATGCTGTTATATTTTGCATTGATACTTTTTTTAAAATTAAAATAGGGTGTTAAAAACTAACCCCCTATTACCCCTATTTTCACCCTACCCTAGGAATATATCCAATTTATGTGACCATCTGACAATATTTTCATGCAAACCCTTGATTTTAATTAATTGATTATGACAAAAATCCAGAAATCCAGAACTTGGAAGGATTGTAAAAATTTTGAAATAAAACAATTTGTATTAAAAAATTGTAATTACTTTCAATTCATCACACTTTAAGCCTCCTATCCTTTAGCATAGATTATTGATATTTAGCTCAGTCATTTTATAATGACCTATATTATTAGTGAACTGAACATGTTAGTCTAAAACCTACTACAATTTAAATTTAGTTGTTTAAAATAAAATCAATTATTTTTTTTCGCAAAACATGACTTCCGCCACAATATTCTTGATGTAATTACAAAATTAAATGTATGTATATGGCCCTTAAAAATTTTATTTTCCATAGTTTCTAGATTTATTTTTCTTAATTTATTTATTTATTTATTTTTTGCTCTGAAAAATAACAAAAAGTGAATATTACTTTAAAATTTTTTATCAAACCAAATATTCTATTAATGCTTTTCTGTTAGCTCTAACCGTTCTTATATCTATAAATCAGAAAATTTCAAGGACATGAATTTTCTACTTTCATTTTTTGAAACTCTTACCATGTAGACTACTCTTCTCTTATTTGACATCAGCTAAGGAAATTTAATTTCCTTATAAATCAAAGTTGGATTAGGTTTTTATTTAGATAATGAACATATATTTTTCTGTCATTTTCTTTTAAAACTAATAAGTCTATCGTAGTTATACTGTCCGAATCAAAAATATTTAACTTTTTTATTAATTAGGACTAATTTTGCGAAATTTTGTACCTAGATTTTGTTTTTTTACGTTGTATATTTTTTTCCGAGGTACGTTGTTACTTTTTAGGATTTTGTATAATTTTCAAATTTTGTTTGAGTTGTTTTATCTAAAATTTTCAATTCTATATAACTTATATAATACGTATACATACATACATATATATTTGAATTTATAAATTAAACTAGTTTTGACCTGATTTCAAAACCACAAAAGAAAATTTTCACACATTTTAGCTATAAATATTAAATATTTGATTGAGGAAATGATCAGTAAAAAACTAAAAATAAATTCAAATCCTTGTTTTCCTATATATAATATTTTCTTGACATAGACAAATTTTTTTAATCAAATGCTAAATATTAGAACTTTCTTATAGAAAAGGATCTTCAAATAAGAAAAAAAAGAAAAAAGAATTTTTTTACATAAAGTTTTGAGTGCAGCCGGAGGGCATTTGAAAACGATTTTAAACATCCTTTTCTTGTTATATCTGCTGTTTGACATTTGAAATTTTTTAAATATTTGACTACAAATAGTAAATGTCTATATATTCAAATATATCCTTGATATATATATATATATATTAATACATATAAATATATACATGTTATGTAAGGAAACCTTTTATTGCAGTAAATTTTCAAAGAGGAGGACACGTCCGAAGCAATTTATAGCATTTTTGCGTGAGTTGTATCTTGAAGCGTTTTTTTCTTTTTTGTCCTGAAGATTAGATTAAATATGTTGAAATATTAATAGATGGTCAATATAAATAATTCAAGTTGTCAAAGTTTTTTATTTGAATATATAAAAAACAAATGGAAAAAATAAATCATTTTTCTAACGTGATCGAATTGCCTAAGGATAAAAATCTATTTTAGCTAGTATAAAAAGTTAATCCTTAAATTGAGTATATTTTATGTACTTTTGTTGAGAATAATCAAGAAAATTTTTTTATTTTCCATTGTTATAAGATATTTTGGTCTTGAGTTTTTTCATGAAAGCACTCTTTGTAAAAATATGTGTCATTAACGATAACTTTTCCTTCCGTTTGAGTTAGTTTTTTATGCTCATAATAATAATTGGTATAAGAAAGAAAATTTTTTAATTTTCCTGTGAAAAAAATAAACGGAAAAAATGATAGGAGTCAAAGTCGAAAGGACCGCTTCCTAAGAAATATAATTATTGTTCTAGAATGATTGAAAATATTTGAATGAATTCATGAATGAGTTCAATGTTGAGGTATTCTCCTATGGTTTATTGTATTTAATTTTATACATTCTTATTTATTGAAAAGGGATTTTTCTTTATTCCTTATTACGCGGTGCTAAGGATGATAAGAAGGAATGAATGAATTCAACAAACCGATATGAATATATTTACAACTGATTCAAGAAAATAACTTTTATTTTTATTTCCTTAGAATTGATCAGTAATTATTAGTATACTTATAAAAGTATATTTAAATATAATATTAATATTTTGACCCAATAACGTCCAAACACAGTGGTGTCATAATAATGTCAGTAGTCAAATATGTTGGTTAAAATTATCAAAATGTCAAAAAAAGTCATTGAAGCTGTGAAAATACACAAAATAATTTCAATGTGCTTACTGCCAAAAACAGGATTAAGCCAACTTCTAAATATTATATTCAAAATAACCTGAACAAAAAATCAAATTTTTTTAAATAAACAAAGTAATTTTAATATACTTACGAAAACACCATCATTTAACTCACTTTTTGACACAATAAATAGGGCAATTTTTAATGTTGGTCTTGACTGGTTGACAATAGATGAAAAAATTCGGAGGCTGTACTTTATATACGTATTCAGCATGTTGCGAATACGCGTGTATTAAGGCCGGAATTCATTATGCAGAATAATGTGTGGAATGAAACGATTCAGCCATATAAAGTATATGGAAATGGTCATTTGTGAGTAAAATATTCAACATATTTAAATTTTACTCACAAATGACTCAGCTCTCTCATTCCCATATACTTTATATGGCTGAATCATTTTATTCCGCATAGTGAATTCCGGCCTTTACACATTCTTCCATACAAAATTTCCTTACGTGTATTGTAATAATGTGTATCAGCTATATTTGACGGTACTTCATGAGACAGCATCAAAACTATCAAAATTCGAGAATGGCCATTTCATGGCGCATCATGAGATAACATCAAAACTGTAAAAATTTTGTGTACAAGTTTTTACATGTATTAGTTATTTGTAATATTTTAAAGTTGTACCTAGTGTCAAAAATGTCAAAATTTTATAAAGGAAAAATAATTTTATAATTGATTATAAGAATTTAACCATAATTCATAATTAAAACGACACTGAACACTGAAAAAAACTTTATCGGCTTTCGCCCAGCTGATTTATAAATTTCAAAACAAAACTTGTTTTCTATGTATTGGTAAGTCCACCCGTGAGTCAATCATGCCTTCTGCCTCAAAATTATCTTCGAAAATTCCGAATTTTCCTCTTACCTGGTGTCTCGCTATCCTAAAAACCAAAATGAGGCTATCTCATGAGTTACCGTCAAATATAGCTGTATAAGCTTCAATGGAGAATATAGATACCTGACAGCAACACTTCAACTGGAGAATAAAAATACCCGATTCATAGCTTTGGTTTTAAAAAATTTACCTTTCAAAATAAATCTCTCTCTCTCTCTGCATTTTAATGTAGACATTTGAATAGCTGACTACTGGTGTAGAAAACTAATTTTAGACACAAGTTATATTACTCAGCCTCAAACTTAATTTACTTTTTTGTTAATTTTATTTATATTTGATTTTAATTTCTAGCTTGGTAGTTCTTCAACCATTATTTTCTACAAAAACGACGTGACAAAGAACTGAACCTAAAGTAGTTTTCAAACTCCACATGTGATATTAATTTCAACATTTGTGGACACTTCTCATTTTTCTAGAAAAAAAAAACTTTACAAAATTTTCTAAAACTTTCTCTTATGGTATAATCTTACCAAACACTTTGTAAAGATTGTAAAGTTTTCCATTTTTATAAGGATACTTTTTTTTCTATTCTCAATGCTCTTGTGCTCCCTTTAAACCCATAAATTATGTAAAATAATTCATTTAGGGGCTTTTCGAAAGTCCAAAACAGAAATACTTATGCATATATGGGATAAAAACTATGTAGGATGACTGTTAACACACCGGCAACAAAAATTTATCGGCTGTTTATGGTGGTTGTTCATTGTTTAAACTTTTATTTTTTGCTTATAGACAGTAACAAAGTAACTTGGTTTATACTCAAAGAAAAAAACAGTTTAGATGCATTAGGAAATATTTACAAACATTTGAAGCAGTCTAAATAACATAGAAATTTAAGATAAAAAAACTGAATATTTTAATAAACCACATTTATTTGTTAGCAGAATACCTGGAATACCATACAAATTCTTATTTCTTATCAAATATTTAAGGATCCATAGAATAGGATTATTTTACATTTATATAGAAAGTGGTTTTTGTATGAATTTAATTAAATTCACTTATTTACTTTTAAATAAGTTCTTTTAGCATTTTATTTTTTGTTTTTTTTTTTTTATAAAAAAGGGAGAGGAATTTCAAAAAACATATTCAAAAAAGAAAAAGTTTTAATCGAAAATTTAAAGCATAAAGATTGCTATCAAAACAACACTTGATATTTTTTCGTATTTTAAATGTAATCATCTTACTGACACAATTCTACAAAAAAATATAAAATGGAATATAGAATAAGAATTTTTCTTCTTATATATTAAAAAGGATATCATAAAATTTGTTGAAGAAAAAGAAAAAAAATTAAATTCTCTACCTTGATATTCACGTTGTTAGATTTCAATGATTTTACTTATTTTATGTAAATAAAAGAAAACAAAAAATTTTCTTAATATTATTTTCTACTTTTCATAACTTTTTTTCTCAAATAGCAAAAAAAAAGAATAAAAAAACTTCTCCCCTCCTTTTTATTTATGATTTTTGAAAGTACTTGAACAAGGTACTTGCTCGGGTTATAAATTCTTATTATAGCTTCCTTATGTCAGACTTTTGAATTTCTTTATTTAAAAAATAGACAAATAATTACTTCTAGAAAATTTTCCTTGACAGTTATTTCCTTTTATGTTAAAAACATATTGCAGTAAAAGTGCCAAAATAAATATAACATAAAATATATTAGATAAAGAGCAGGAAAAGATTGAGAGGAAAGATATTTTTTAATAGTATTGTTATGGTAAAATTATATCCGCTACCAGAGGAGTCAAGTCTTCCTAATTGACTAACAAAAATACTTAAAAAGTTGGTAACAATTTTCATTTGTGTTCAGTAAATTAGTTTTGTTTGATACTTTTTGATACTCTTAGCAACAATTTTTTTAAAAATTATTGAATTATACCAGAACAGAGAACCACTGAGATAAATTGATTTTATTGCAAAATATTTTAGCGATTTCAATGAATTGGAGATGCTTTTCAATGAGAACAATCTTCTAGATCAGTGCAATACATGAAAAATTTATGCTTTCCGAAAGCACAAGATCTGTGAAAATGATTTTGATATTTTTAAAATCATTTAAGAAACATTTGAAAGTTTTAGAACTCTAATTTTTTATGTAAATTGATGATTTTGTTAACTTCTACCGCCTTAAAAAATACCAGTCTCCTTTTATCCTTCTACGGAAAGGTTCAGTTCAGTTTGGCACAAGGATTGGATTCATATGGTTCAACTCTGATATTAATAGTAGCGATCTTTGTTTGGATTTGCTTATGTTAACCCCTGAAATTAAAGCTTGTAAACAACAAAAATTGCACTTAAACTTTGGAATAACTGTATATACAAGAATTATGATTTTTTTTTTGTTTTTTTTTGATATTTACTTATTGCTTTATGTTGTTAATTTTTAAAACATCATCAATTTGACAACGGTATGTTAAAAATAAATTTTCTCAGTAAGGAAATTACTAGTTAGTGAGTTTATCAAGCATGAATTCATGAGTGAATCATGTTAGAAAGTTCAATATTGACACATTGATTAATGCAGCATCCAAAAAAGGCTGCATTGTTGCTTTCAGTCAAATTTTTGTGCAAAAATTCGCCGACTTCTAACGACTATTTGTAAAACAAAGTGCTATCCCTGAGTAAATAGGGGCTATCACTGAAACGTAGCTCTCTTTCATTAATGGAGTAGAGCCAGCTAGTTTCTCTACTGGGCTCACAACAAATTACATTAAATTTACGGATTTGATATTGACATGTTGACATATTGATTTGATATTGACGTCGATATTTCTCGACGCGGAAAGTTTGTTTTGCGTTTTTTAATTTTTAAAATTAAATATTGTTAAAAGACTAACGGCTAGAGTATCGTTAAAAATGTTGCAAAAGTATTTTGGGGAGTTTTTTTAATTCGGAACGCAAGTATTTGGTTGCCACAAAGCATTCAGTGAATGTCGTGAAATTGCCGAAAACCTGTCTCATCCATCCACCTCTGTTAATCACGAAAACATCAAAAAGGTTCTAAAAATCATCTTCGAAATTGGCATCGTATTGGCGTTAAAGAGATAACACAAGCTCTCAACATCTCTTATGGATTGATTCAGTAAATTTTTGTTGTGGAAAATTCGTGGATCTTTCATTACAATAACTTGCCTTCACATTCCAGCATGGTTGTTGCTGACTTTTTCGCCAAACACTTTACAAAAGTAATCGCTCAGCCATCTTATTCATCAGATTTTGCTTTCTGTGACTTTTTCCTGTTTCCAAAGTTCAAATATCCGCTTCGAAGAACGCGCTATGAACTTCATTGAAGCCATGAACAGTATTTCCACAAAGAAACTAAAGGGCATATCACCCGGGGATTAAAAGGAATGTATGGGAAACTAAACTAACCATTCACATGCTCATATTGGCTTAAGAGGAGCATATTTTCAAAGATTTCTATAAAAATGGTATTCAACAGAAATTTAAAAATTTTTAATGGAATTATTTTTCAGTTCTTAGCTTATGATATTTTACCTATTAAAAAAATAAATAAAACTTAACATTTCACACTGTGACAACTGCAGCTCACATATCTTCTATAAGTATTTATTTTATCAACTTTCACATTATGTTTTCCTTTTATATTATCTAATGTCTAATTTATATTTTAAGCTTCAAAGTCAGAAACAGTTTTCAAAGATATACCTGGTCCTTTTTTCTAAAAGATATAACTATAATTGAAAAATCTACGAAAAGTTTTATCTTAAGAGCTTAAAAGGAAATTTTCGGTAATTTTCATTTCACAACATATAATAAGCTTGGAGCACAAGCTAAAAAGGAAAAAATTTATGTACACATATACACATGTATATGTTTAGGTATCGCCAAAGTGCAACTTGAAAGAATTTTTGAGCAAATTTGCATTTAAATGAATTCCTGAAGGATATCCTTTAGTCCTATCATCAACATTCTATTTAATGTGCCATTCTAGCAGTGTGAATATAAAAAAAATTCCGTCATTTTGTCTTCAAAAAAAGCAAATACAAAAAAAAAACAAGAAAACAAGAAAATATTTTCTTATTCGTTTTTCTTTTTTTTTTTTGTCTATGTGTTTGTGATTTGAATTTATGTCGCCAATTTAAAATCAAAGAAAGAGACAAAAACCTGACAATAGCAGTACAAAAAAATGCTGTAACATGAATTTATGAAAAACCATGAATCTCGTTTTATTGGTGTCAACGCGTGACTTACTGGATTTCCCCCATGGGCCGCAACAGTAGAAAAAGTTTTCTTCTTCTTTTTATTTTTCAGTTGATCCTTTTTCTTTATTTTGTTTCTTTTTTTATTGTTATATATATATATATATATTTTTCTATTGGAAATAGAACGGAAAAGTTTTTGATTTTTTTAAGCTGTTGCATGAATTGATTTGATTTATTTTAAATTGCTTAGAATTTAGCACTGTAGGATGAGAATATTCTTTCAATTTTCATTAAATTTCATAAGAATTGTCCAAGTTTGACATTCAAGATAGTAAAAATTTAATATTATATAAGGTCTAAAGGATGGGTAACCATTAAAAAGTGATTTATATCAATTTGTATATTCGAATAGTGATTAAGCTATATCCCATTAAAAAAAAGGGGATGATAAAATTACTTTTGGGATTCAATTAATGTGACCGCCTGTATTTTGATGAAAATTAATTTCTAAAAGAAAGGAATAATTCTTTGTTGATTCAAGACATGATTCTTGGGCAATGATAATGAATATTGATATCAGAACTAATTTATTTTACCGAAAAAAAACCCCTAAAATCACAATTTTTTAGTATTAAGTACACGTTTTCTAGCTATATCTCAATTTGTTCAAGTATAATTTCATCATTATGATGCATAATTAAATAAATAAATAACTCTCCAACTATCTTTATTGTTTTTTTATTGATATGAATTTCGATACTTCAGTTTTTTTTCAAATATTTATTTTTTGGCGGGAGCTTACTATAATTATATAACACTTTGAACCTTAGTGGTAGCTTTTATCAATAATGGCACCTGTTTAATAAAATTGAAAATATAAAACTTAGAGTTTGCTATGAATGGCACTTAAAACAAACAAAAAGAATGTATAATTCCAATGAAGATATCAAATTTATATATTAAATTAGCATAAGACTCAACACATACAGAAAAAATTCATTTAATTTTCATATAAAAAAATCTTCAACCCCGTGGAAATTGATACAGGGGAGACACCATGTAAATCGGTTCTGCACAGCTTGTTCGATAATTAGTTTTAAACAAAATATTTTTAAGGCTGTATAGATGAATCATATTCGTACAATTCAATAAAAATAGGATAAAAAAATTGCTTGCATGGAAATAACAACAAATATGCTTAATAAAATGTTTTATTTGGAGAAATTTGCAATTAGCCAATGCAAAAATATATATCTTGAAAAACTTTTATTGCTTAGGATAGAAAATTTAAATAGTGAATATGATTTTAGGATAAAATTTTAAAATTTTCATTGTTAAAATGATGATTTTCTTTCTCTAAATCTAACAATTTTAATTCTTTGCTTTGCTGTACTAAAACTTCTCAGATTAAAAAAATAAGGTATACTTTTAAGGCTAAAAAAATAACCAATTTCAATCACATCAAAAATTTTGCTTATATTTTTGCCTATTAAAAAAATTATTTAACACAAATTTCCTATTCATTGTAGCAAACACAATCGAACAGATTTAAAGTTGTATATTTGGTGATATGAATATGGTAAAAGAAAATTAAAAGAAAATTTAAATTTATAGTGAAAGTTTTTTTATTAAGTAAAAATAATAAAAATTAATAAAAGTAATTTAAGAAAAAGTAGACAATAAATTTTAGAAATATTGGCAAAAAAGCAAATAAACTTGTTTCATTAAATCAAGACATCATAAAAGGTAAAAGAAAACTAAAAGAGTTATTTATTTTCCACAATCAAAGGGAACATAGATGCATTTTGCTTCAAATTGATTATTTTTCTTTTAAAACACTCAACATTTTACACAGTATGTACTCCTCATATGGCTAAACTAATAAATTTTAACAAAAAACAACTTTGTGCATATTAATTGAATAACAAATTACATAATTTACCAAATTAAAGTAAAAAACTTTCTTCACGCTCTTGGCTATATATCGGGGAATTTAGTTTTTTATAGTTGTATTTACTGTCAAAACTTAGAGCAAAATCAGGAATAACTTTTATAACAATTTATTCACTACAATAAAGTAAGCAAAATATTTTTGGTTCAGGAAAACTTATAATAATTAAAGGAAATTTAAAAGAAATTTTTTGAGGTTGAGCCACTTTTTAATTTTCCTTAATTTTAACAGTTACTAATATTCGTATTTTTACTAATTTTGTTACTAACTGTTTAGCTTAAATAAGAGCAAAACTTCTAATTTATATTTTCAAGAAACTCATTTTTAATATAAAAATAATTTTCCTTATTTCCAGGTTAAACAACAATTTTTTATTATAAAAATATTTTATATTTTCTGTCTAGAAAACACTTTTTTACATGAAAACAATTTTTATTTGTTGTTTTTGGTTGTTTTAAAGACTCATTAGAGTTTACTTTTTTGAAAAACTGGACTAAATTTTTATGTTAAACAAAATATATATATATGACTTCCTTTAGAAAGTAATCCTTGCAATATAATTTAATTCAAAGCTCATTTCACTCAATTGTGAATAAAAATTAACAATAATTAAAATATTGTTGCCACACCTAATAATTCCAAAAAATTTTTATAAAATTTTACGTAAAATAGTTTACCTCTGTTACTTCAATTGAATTTTATTTTCACAAAACAATTGTTTGTTTTTATTTTCTTGCAAGGAAGTTAGACAAAAAACTATTTTCTGAAAAGGTGTTTTTAGAAATGCTTACAAAAATTGTTCTATTCTACACTTAGGTAAATGAATATCAACAAATTCAACCCCTAACTAACTTTAATGGTTATGAAAGGTAATTAAATGGAGCATGTGTTCTAAGAAGCAATTAATACCCTTTCTATAGGCCACCCTAGCACGAAACGTCGAATGTTCTTAAATATGATGCAAATATATATATATATATATATATACATATATAGTATACTGGGTTAGGGTAGAAAGACCAATGTACAAGTTGCGGAAATAATTTTAACGGAAGCCTTTTTCAAAATGAATATAAAGATTTAACTTTGGATTAGTCAAGGATAAAGAAACTACACTAGACACAAAGTTGAATTTTACACATATATATATATATAGCTTGAATAGGTAGACTTACTCTTTTAAATGAATTTTATGGGAATACGATTTGATCAGAGTACAATTTACCATTGTTGCTATTTTGAGGCCCACTTGCTTAGATTATATACCCTTATTTTTCCTTATGCTTTACCTCAAATTTTCCTCTAACATTTTTATACAAAAACTTTTTTTTATTTCTGCAATATTATTGCTTGCTCAAAATGTAAATTATCCTACTTTCTATGTGAATTAAAGCTGCTATTATACCAGGTTAATATTTAACTACATAAAAGTATTTGTAGGATTGCTACAATTGTATTTAGAAATAAGTACGAATGAAGAGGGTATATAGTATTTCAATTCATTTACCCAACCAGAGTTAATCTCTTACTGGCTTAACTGCACTCCTTAATGAACTTAATTGTATAGCAAAAAGAAAAAAACTTTTTTTTTGTTTAATTCTTCTCTTGAAATTTAAATAGGACACCCTATAAGAATATAGTGGTACAAAAAAGTGAAGATTTCAAACTCTTAACAAGCAAAAAATGTTAATTGTTTTTGCAACTGTTTAATGTTTCAAAATAAAAGAAACAAAAAAAAATGTTTAATTCAAACATAAAGGATAGGGAGAAAATACTCTTAACATTTTTTTCTTTTTTTGTCATAAATTATATTTTATTTTAGAAATTGGGGAAGATATTATATAAAATTTTTTGTGCAAGCTTTTCTGTTTTTTGCTTTGTTTTAGATAAGATGTAAGAAAATATGAAAAAATTTAATTATGATCCCAAAGTCCTTGCTCAACTAAAACTTTTTGAAAACTGTAGCTCCTTGAATATATGTATATATACCTTGGATAACTCTGAAAATTACAATTAAAATTTCAATAGAAAAGGTTATAAACATTTTTGATTGGTGGCCTTATTAATGTGCCACTAAGCATCAGTGGAACTGTAGCATAATTATTACTGCTTGCAAAAATTTGCCCAAAGTAGTAGGACATTAGTAAATAATTTCTTAGGTTATTAGGAAAATATAATTTTTGGTCAAACTCAAATCAATTCATTGCCGTTATTTCCTTTAAATCTAAAAAATGAATTCATACTTGCCGAGTGGAATACATTATTTTTGGCCCTCGAATATCCTTCAGTTTTGATAATTATTTTTTTGAGATAGAAGCAATTTTTTAGTACTTGGGAATAATCAAAAATCGTCAAAATAAAATATAGCACACATAATGAAAGCAAAGATATTCTATTTGCCTTTTGGAGTAAATTATTTGTTGCAACCTGTAACTTTTTAACTGAAACTACAAAATTTTCTTGTTGTAAATTTTTTTTATGATGGTATAAGTAGTCGAATTATATTAAAAAATAATTGTATAAATATGCTATAAATATTCTGGCTTTTTATAAATTCGATTATTTCTAAATATGAAGTGAAATTAATTTTAATATTTTCTACCCATGATTTTAAAGCTAATATATTGGTAAATATTGAAGGCATATTATGTTTTCCACAATATCCTCTAGATGCAATCCCAGTAAGATATCCGTTTATAATAAGTCCAGTGCCAGAATCACCAAAGCAAACATTTTTGAAAAAATTTCCAGCACATATAATATAACTTTTTTGACTTGAATTCACTCTATGGTTGCGTCTTGTATTACACATCTCCCAGGGATATACTGTTAAACTCACACACTTTAATGTTTCAGGAGTAAAAAATTGTAATCTATGATCACCAAGTCCACAAACTTTCGCATTACCATATTCAGAGATGTTAGCTGTAATATCAACAATAGGTATAGGTTGAACAGTAGGTCCAAAAGACATTTCTTCCAATGTCCAAACAACGCCAATATCATAATCATAATTGGAGCCAATTGAAATTTGATTTTCATCAAATTTTGGATGTATAGCTCTCATTGCAGGTTTTGAAGTTATCCCTCCATGATAAATATGATTTGAGCCAATACGAACGGTAATTTTATATATATCTTCTTTATTAATACAATGTGCTGCTGTTAGAATTGTCGATGAAGACACAATTACACCTCCACAGTAAACTTTTATATTGGAATAGTAATAAATATTAATTGTTGCATACCAAGGATTTAATGATATATCTTCAGTTTGTCCTCCAACAACACCAAGTAAGTTTGACAAATTGAGATTTCGTTTTCCCAAAATTGTAATTGTAAGCAAACTCACGATCAATATTTGTTGCTGCATGGCTTTTTACTACTATACTTAAACGAAGAAACAT
Source organism: Acrocera orbiculus (assembly GCA_947359355.1). Classification (NCBI taxonomy): domain Eukaryota; kingdom Metazoa; phylum Arthropoda; class Insecta; order Diptera; family Acroceridae; genus Acrocera; species Acrocera orbiculus. The sequence goes on from OX375758.1 coordinate 10,806,307, forward strand.
ATTAAAACAAGGGGAATGTACTTATAATTTATTTTTTTTATACATATGTTTCAGTATTTTTAGAAATGAAACGCTTATACTCACCGTATCAACTTCAGTTTATTTGAATTTTATTTACTTTGCTTATCTCTGAGTATTACTTTTTAAATTTTAACTAAATTTTATATGTGAATTTTCACAGAAAATTATAATTATAAATTGGTTTTTTATTATTTTTATTATGGTATTATGGTATTCAATTTTTGGTAGCCTTTGGAAGTAAAAATGCCAATTTTCGCTTCAAAAATTGACTTATTTGTTATTGTAAAATTGATAATTATTAAAAAAAAAAACAACAGCTCTTGTCATTATCTGGTAAAATATGTGAAAAAATAATATGCACAACTTCAAAATGATCGTATAAGTATATTTTGACTTATCGTGCTTACCGACTTTGAAAAGGAAAGGCTTCAGGAAGATTCTTGTTCTAAAATAAAGAAAACTCAAATGATCCTAACTTCGATAATTTTACTTAACTTGAAGTTTTAAGTTACAACAAATAAAAAAAATATGTCAAAGGAAAATTTAAATGTCAAATCTGATTTTAGTTAAAAAAAGCATAAGAAAACAAAGAATCATAGTCATTTGTATGCGACCTGGTCAATGGAATACTATTGACATGATTTTCTAAAGAAAAAATTTTCGGCTTTTGACCAAGGCACCAAGATTTTATTTTATTTATCATTGACATTGACTGAGAATCATAAAGTAATAATTTTTAAAAAATTTTAATGAATTTCATTTAGTAATTATAGAACAAGAATGAAAATGATAATGTTTTCAATTCCACCACATTATATTAAATGTGTTCAAAATTTAAATTCATAATGGAATAATCAGCGGTTTGACTAAAAGGTTTGAAAAAGCAGATGGGTTGATTAGAACCAATTGATACCAAAACATATCTATAAACGTAAACATCAATTTAAAAATACGGGCAAATAGACTTACTAAATACAAACACGACGCTTTGGATAACTCTAAAAACTATAATTAATATTTCAATAGAGAAAGATTATAAACATTTTTGATTGGTGGCCTTATTAATGCTTAATGTGACACTAATCATCAGTGAAACTGTAGCATAATAATTATTGCTTGTGAAAATTGGACATTAGTAAATAATTGCTTAGGTTATTAGGAAAATATAATTTTTGGTCAAATTCAAATCAATTCATTGCCGTTATTTCCTTTAAATCTAAAAAATGAATTCATACTTGCCGAGTGGAATACATTATTTTTGGCCCTCGAATATCCTTCAGTTTTGATAGTTATTTTTTTGAGACAGAAGCAATTTTTTGGTTCTTGGGAATAATCAAAAATCTTCAACATTAAATATAGCAAACATAATGAAAACAAAGATATTCTATTTGCCTTTTGGAGTAAATTATTTATTTTCGGCTTTATTTTATTATTATGGTATAAGCAGTCGAATTAAATTAGAAAATAATTGTATAAATATACTATAAATATTCTGGCTTTTTATAAATTCGATTATTTCTAAATATGAAGTGAAATTAATTTTAATATTTTCTACCCATGATTTCAAAGCTACTATATTGGTAAATATTGAAGGCATATTATCTTTTCCACAAAATCCTCTAGATGCAATTCCAGTAAGATATCCGTTTATAATAAGTCCAGTGCCAGAATCACCGAAACAAATATTTTTGAATGAATTTCCTGCACATATAATATTACTTTTTTGACTTGAATTCACTCCATGGTTGTGTCTCGTATTACACATCTCCCAAGAATATACTCTTAAACTCACACACTTTAATGTTTCAGGAGCAAAAATTCTTAATCTATGATCACCAAGTCCACAAACTTTTGCATTGCCATATTCAGAAATGTTAGCTGTAATATCAACAATAGGTATAGGTTGAACAGTTGGTCCAAAATACATTTCTTCCAATGTCCAAACAACGCCAATGTCATAATCATAATTGGAGCCAATTGAAATTTGTCTTTCATCAAATTTTGGATGTATAGCTCTCATTGCAGGTTTTGAAGTTGTACCTCCATAATAAATATGATTTGAACCAATACGAACGGTAATTTTATATATATCTTCTTTATTAATACAATGTGCTGCTGTTAAAAATGTCGATGAAGACACAATTACACCTCCACAGTAAACTTTTATGTTAGAATAGTAATAAATATTAATTGTTGCATACCAAGGATTTAATGATATATCTTCAGTTTTTCCTCCAACAATACCAAGTAAGTTTGACAAATTGAGATTTCGTTTTCCCAAAATTGTAATTGTAAGCAAACTCACGATCAATATTTGTTGCTGCATGGCTTTTTACTACTATACTTAAGCGAAGAAACATATTTAAAATAGAGGAATATACTTATAATTTTTTTTATCAACATATGTTTCAGTATTTTTAGAAGTTAAACGCTTATACTCACCTTATCAATTTCACTTTATTTGAATTTTATTTGCTTATCTCTGAATATCACTTTTTTAAATTCTAAAAATTTCTTTTCTTAATTTCTAAAAATCCTATTTACATGATTTCCTAAAGAAAAATTATTCGATTTTGATGAGGATAAGTCTCTTACTTTGACTCATTACCTTCCGTATTCACCAAATATGGCTTTAGTCTAATATTTTCTGATGTAAGCTGCCATAAAAGGCAGCACAACATATTCGAAAAGAAACTGTTGGCTTATTATACATGCATGAAACAATGGATTAAACATTGACAGTTGTGTAAGCGTCAATTACAGTAAAAATTTTATATAAAACTTTTCTTTGATGTGTTTGGCTAACTAAATATTTGAGCTTGGTTTTTTCAAGCATGGGATCTAACAATGATCTAAATATGATAAAGCCTATATGGACTTACGGAATACAATTGTGGGGTTGTTCCTGTAAGTCCAATAGGGACATAATTCAAAGAAAGCAAAATAAGATACTAAGACTTATGACAAAAGCATACAGATATGTAACAAACAATGAAATTCACAAAGACCTTTAAATAAGTAGGGTTGACGAGGAAATACAGAGAAGTGCAACTGAGCATGAGAAAAGGCTTCATCACCACTCAAATCTAGAGGTATTAAAACTCTTAGACACAACAAACAAAACAAGAAGGCTACTAAGAAGTAAACCTGATGATCTAACCTACTACAGGTACTGATAGTTGGAGGTGATGGGGCATTGGTCCTACACACTGAGCACAGATAATACTAAGTCAAGTTAGAATAAGTCAAAAGTACTAATGAATTAATATATAATTAAGATTGTAGTAACAAAACTGTCAAACTAAAAGTAGAAAAAAAAAAAAAAATAAAAAAAATTCCTATTTTTGCTGCGTGTTGTTTAACCTCACTTACAAATTTATTTGCCAATTTTTCCAATTCTTCCACATTTTCTAATGCTTTTCTGGTTACAAATTTGTTAATTTTTCTCGACACAGTTCTATGGGATTTTTTAAAACGATTTATCCAATTATTTGATGTTCTGAACTTGAGATCTATAGATCCTATTTGCTTTTGAGCTTGTAATGCCCATTTACGTAAATCTTCATCACGAATGCTTATTTATAAGTAACAAATTATAACGATAATGATGAAAAACAAAAAAAAATGCAATAAACTTCAACGGAAATTAGTAAGAAATAACTATTTGTATGTTTTGTTTTTTTTTTTATTTGTCAAATCAAATTTTATAATTGTCATAAGAAATAAAGTAAGAATAGGGAAATAAAATATTTTATATTATACAACTTTTACAGCTGAAATTCGATTAAAAAACACATAAGAAGAATTAATACGTTCCAAATTTAAATTAGTAAGTTGAATTTAAAAATTTTTGGTGTTGGTTTTATGACATTATCTCAACTCGTTCTTGAGATATTTCAAGAAAACTAGATTCGGTGTGTCTGTGTTTGGGGGAGGGGTGGGGGTGTATTTTACCCTTTAGAAGCATTTTTACACCGATAAAAAAAACACGAGTCTTTTTATTTTTGATGGACTACAATATATCTGACTTTCAGTAAAATCGGTGAGCTTGAGTTGGGAGCTCTTGGGGGTGATTTTTAAGGGTTGTGTTCACAGCTCAAATTTATAAAGGTGCATGGGAAACATTTAATGAGTATCATTTGAATTATAAAAAGCCTTTTTTTATGTAAAAATTGGATTTTTTCATTTTCTTGAATAAGGGGTAGTACACCTCCTGATGATTTTTTTCGTAAAAATCCAAAAACATGTCGAGTTTGTTGTTTTATTGGCTTCATGAAAATTAACAATTCGTTGAAATTTTTGAAATTCCAAAAATTTTATCACGAAAAATAAGGGTAAAAATATCGATTATCCCCTATAAAAATTAGGGGATGACACCCCTTGGAACCAGATATGCAGCAGTGAGTTTCAATTATTAAAACAAACAATTAATTTTTTATTTTGTTCAAAAATATTAATTATAGAGGAAAGTCTGTTTTTGGGGGTCACATTTGAGGGTGGTTTTCACCCCCTTAAAGGGAATGTTAGCCGATAAAAAAAACACGTGTAACTTAGTTTTTGATGTACTACAACATACTAAAATTTCATTAAAATCGGCGAGAGACACCTGGGATAGTTTCCTTGTAAGACTTTTCCAAACCTTGTAATCCTACCCGCTCTTCTCTTATATAGTTACAAAATGGTACATTGTGAAACAATTTTTCCTTCAAAGATTAGAATTGATCTTAATGACTGAGCCAGGAACACTGCCCTCATCTTCTCTCGTCACAAAGCTGTCGCTATGTTCAGCATAGTAAAAAGTAGGAATTAAGAAAGTTGATGAAAGCATATCTAAGTTTTCTGGTCAAAGACGAATAAAACATGTGTTTCTCATCTAGGGAAATATGGCGTTAAATAATAAAATAAATTTTTGGATTTGATTTTATTCATTAACATTTCATTTTTTTTTTATTCTACGCTTTTTTAAATTTTTGTATAATTCTTTGTTCAAAAAGATCCCGGAATTTATTAAAAATATAAACAACACCCAGTTTATTGATACAAATCGATATTATTCCTTTTCAAGTACTCCCCGTCGACTGCGACGCACTTGAGCCAACGTTTGATCCAGTACTCGAAACATTTTTTATGCCCGATGCTAGGTATCTCCATTAGGGTCAACATCCATTTTTCCATTATCTCCTCAGATGGTGGGGAGAAAATTCCAATGTAATTTCAGGACTTATTGACTAAAGTGATAGATATTCATAAATATTTGCTTTTTAAATGTAGCAGTTATTTAAACTGTTTTGTTTTCAAAAATTTTAATTTAAAAAATATAAGCCTTTTACACGAAAAAGAGTGAAAATAAAGCACAGGAAATTTCTATGGTATTTCAACTAACTTTTATTTAAGTTTTTCAATAAATTTATTCCTATTCTGGATGCTTTTACAGCATTCAATTTCCTTGCCTAGAGTTTTTCTTTGCAAGTTTCTCAAAGAGTTGGGCGAGTCTTATATTTAGTCTTACTCAGATACTTTGACGTCATTTCGTGTGTGACTTTGCTTTGGTAGTTGCCGATATCGCTTGTGAAGATAGGGTATTATACCTCCTTAAACTCCTCGTCGTGCTATTGTCTGTATTTCTCTAGTTAGTTACTAGTGGACACAAGTCTTTATTTTTCTGCAAACCTAAAGGCTGTCCATTTTTTGGAGGAGTTAAATCAGAGAAAAAGCTACCAAAATCACGAATTAATTACAATTCTATACCATTAAATATAATTCTTTAATTTTGTTATTTTTTTGTATTTTATTATTATTTTTGTCCCAGACAAACTTATTTTAGTGTAGATATAGACTATTAGGAGTCCTAAGCTTTAAAAAAGATAAATTGTTTTTACCCCCGTAAACATCATTTCTTTCCTCGCTTTGGTTTGTAGTGTGAGCGGAACATATCATTTCTGGATTTATTTGATCAATTATTCTTAATCGAGCAATGACAATAATGATAATCTAGGCCACTAACATTTATTTGATTCAAATTTCAAGTTCCTGAACATAGAAACAACAAGAAAAATATGCTTGTAATATAAATACAAGAAAAAAGTTTGATAAAGTGTTTCAATTAGTCATGACATAAAATTGATGCTACCAGTATCATATATAATTAAAGTAATTTGTACAAATATTTCTTACAATAAACTTCATATTAACACCACTAAAATGGACTGCTTATAAAATATGAAGCCTATATGACAACATCATTATATTTTTTTGTTTTTCAGTACAAAAATTTTCTTTTTATTATCCTTAACCAAGAAACTTGTATGCTAACAATGAACATTCATGTTCTGAATGTATATTGGACTGAAATAGAAGTTAAATGCAAAGCAATTGTACAAAAACAAAAAATGGGGGAGACAAAAAGAAAAGGAATAGTAATAATATGGAAAAGAAATATAGAACTGCCATGACATGACAGCATCTTTCCATCCTTCTTACATGTTGATTAACCTAAATTCAGAGAACTTTGAGAAGTTTTTCTACTTTTTCACTACAAATATTACTTCTTGCACACATCATTTCCAGACGTTGTATTTTTTTAACACTCAATTGTCTTTGGAAGTAGATCCTAGAAATACAAAGCTCTCAAAAGATGTAAGCAAGTGCTTTCATCTTGGGGCAAATTTATATATATATATATTAATATAAAGGAGATTTTTTTGCTTCATTTTTTTCATCCTAGAAAACTATATGAGCTAAAGTGTTTCTTCTAGATTAAAATGTGATGGCTGCAGGTTAATAATATTGGGCCGAATTAAATCATTAATCACACTGAACAAAAATATCCCTAGAGAGTTTTTTCTAGAAATGACATAGGCTAGAAAAAAAGTAAAATTGGTATTTTGTGTTCAATCACCATTACAATGACATGTTAGAGGTTTTTAAAATGATTCGAAAAGGATTTTCTTTTTTCTTCAAAAAAAAAAAAGAAAAAGAGAAGTGTTTTTATCCTCCGATCAACTTCTTGATTTGATAGACATAACTGCTAGAATTTTAAGTTCTTTTTTCTTTTATTGGATTTTCAAAATACAAAATAATAGATGTTCTTCATTCAACCTTGAGAACATTTTGGTACGATTGATTTAACAATTTATCTTTGATCTTAAAAAGGAATAAAAAAAAAAAGTTTACAATCCATTGGCCAGTACTATACTAATTCTTTAAATTGCTTCTTATTTTGGGTTATAGGAGTAATCAATTTTCTTTAACTTTTTTGTGGCTTTTGTTGTTTATAAGCTCTCAAAAATTTTTCATTAATAATCTAAAAAAAAAAAAGTTTAACAATATGCGAGCACATATTTCTTTTGAAGATAAGAAAGGAAACACTCACAATTTAATTTTTTCTTTTTTGTTGAAACAATGGAATTATTTTTTCGTTTTACTAAAAGTAGTTATATTAAATTTTAAGGATATATTTGATGTTATGAAAATGATCAATAAAGAAAACAGTGAAATTTTATTTAAAACTACATTTGAAGGTTGCAGCGGTTTAAAAAAGATTTGAGAAAAACCAGGGGTTGCTGGGATGGTTTTTATTTAATCCGAGCTCACTTACTTCCTAGTATCCATAGTATGTAATTATTTTAATTCCTTGAGACCATATCTTTTTCTTTTTTTTTGTGTGGTTTATAGAATCACTTAAAATATTCCTTTTACCAAAAATACAATGATGGATATACTCTAAACTATGTGTAAAAGAAAAGAACCCTAATACACAAAATTGAACTTTATGTTAATGTCTTTAGTTTTATTTTTTAGAAAAATACTTTTAATAAATTTTAAAAACTTCAAATATTTCCTGTTTTTAGGGTATAATGTATTAAAGACCGAAAACCAAATAAAAACTCTTTAAAAGTAACGAAAAAGATAGAATGAAATTGAAGAAAATCAATTGATAAGATTACTAATGCTTTCTGAATACCAATTCCTTTTTGTTAGCAATGCAAACCTTTTATCAAATTTCCTTTCAGTTTATGCCCACTTGTAAGATTAACCCACTTGAATGTCCATTAATTGCTTTTTTTGAGATTTTTTTTTTAAGCTACAGAAAAAAAGAGAATTTTAAAAACATTCCAATAATGGGTAAACAGCCAAAATCTAACAAAATGTACTTTTTATTTGAGCTCAAGTAAAATCTTGAGCTTTTATTTGAGTGTTCAAAAGATTTGGTCAATAAATCATCATAATTTCAAGTGTCAATTGAAATGAAATATACTTTTGTGAGCTTTCAATAGGTTTAGCAATTTTTCTATTAAAAAAGTAATCTCTGCTGGTAAATGCTTAAAATTGCTTAAAATCATATTTGTTAATTTTTTTTTAGATTAATTTTGATTTATATCGTCTTAATATGACGATTTTTTTTTGTACAGTCTAGTTTACTACAATCTTAATATTACTATTAATTTATTAGTACTGTTCAGTTGCACCTACTGTTAGATGATGACATGTGAGGGTTGCTAGTCCATTGATCTGTTCCCAATAGTTAAATTGTTAATTCATGTGTCTCCTAATCTGGTTCGTTGTGTCAAGCAGTTGTATGACTTCCGTATTGATATGATGAAGCAATCGTCGTTCGTGTTTCTTGGAATAATCACGTATAACATCGTCCACCCACCCAACTTTTAGATCGTTATACAGCTCCTTGTTTGTTACATATCGTTAGGCATTGGTTTACAAGCGTATGACTTTATTTTGACTAGTCTTAATGATAGCTTGATTGGTTTTATGAGTACATAACCATAGCGGTATAGCATACGTCTATATGGGCTTTATAATTGATAAGTAGATCAATCTTTTACTTCTATGGTCCAGTGGTGAATATTTTCCAATTAACAAGTCGAGTTTTTGTGTTTGCTGCTGTATATGCTTTGCTTTTTGCCGCACGTGGTGCTTTCAGTTCAATCTTGAATCGATATGTAGTCCAAGGTACTTTGCAGAGTTGGCCTGATGTATTTTCTCTCCCTTTAAATACATGTGCAAGTTGTTGTTTTTCCGTCTTAATGAGTAAGTTACATGGATTGATTTTTATTTTCCAATCCGAGATCCATTTGTTAATGCTATCAAGCATTTGTTGGAGTTTATAATTTGCTTTTGCTTGAGTTATGTTCTTGGACAATATTACAGTATCGTCTGCGAGGGTCCGACAAATGTATCTTCTGATATTGGGATGTCTGCCGTGTATTGGAGATATAACAGCGGTCCCAAGGTGCTACCCTATAGTATCATTGCTTTCTTTGTATAGTATTTAGATTATTTAGAGCTATATATACGATTTGTTGTGTATGAATCGAGTAGATTGCATAATTGCAGCTGGAGACTCATTTTATATTTGGGTCCATCTAATCATACCCGGTCGAAAGTTTGTGAGACGTCTAGGAACACCGCCGAGCAGTATTTCCTTACTTCAAATGCTTGTTCGATTATATTTGTGACACGATATATTTGATCTAATGTTGAATGGTTGCATCTAAAACCAAATTGGAAGTCAGGTATTTTCACCAGCGTTTTTAGACGTTTTAATAGCTGCCTTTCGAACAGTTTTGATATTGTTGGTATTATTGAAATAGGTCGGTAGGAAATGATTTCTTCAGCAGGTTTCAAAACAGCACAAATCATCATGATCAAAAAACCGAATAATAATATGACGATGATTAATCTTTAAAATTAGGAGTTATAGCATATACAGGACAAAAATTTTTAAGCTTATTAGGTACAAAATAATAGCTTAAACTTTAGGGAAAAATAGGCAAAAAATAGAAACGGAAAAAAATCATGGCAAACTGACGACATTTTATAAGAATGAACAAAAGGAGTAAACAAATTAAGAAAAAGTTCGTCATCATTATAAAATTTTAACAGTCAAATAAAAACTTTTATTGCTCTCCAAATAAATCAAATTCACTATTAGAACAATAATAATTATTGTAGAAATTGAATACAATTTTCTTATTAAATGCAAATAAATCAATAAAAATTGTGTTTACTTTTTTCTTATATTTGATTAAAGTTTAGCCAGTAAAAATAATTGATGAAGAAATGAACAAATTAATGACATCTCAATGAAATGGGAAGTTAATTTGCTTTAATTTTAAAAAAATTATTTTTATTTTCTCAAAAAAAAAAAAAAACCAAATAAGATGTAGATTTTAATTTTTATTTCATTGTTTTCGATAAAGGAATTAATAAATATCCTTTCTTATATTTCCAGGTTAGTAAAAGTACACATTTTATTTCGCTTTTAAGGGTAAGTTATAAAATTCTAAGAAATTCGTTTAATAACTATCAAGCCGAATTATTATTTGTGGAATTTTTATGTTTCCTTTTACTTTTTATATAGAAAAACCAAATTATCACTGAACGCTAATACAAAAAAATTATTAGTATTTGGCCATGAAGAAATTAGTGGATACAAAAAGATTGGCAAGAATCAATTTACATAACTAACCCTTTCCTTTAAAATCTATTTCAAAACTCTAATGCTAAGGGACATATCTAATTCATTGGATTATTATTCAGCTAAAACAATTAATTTTGGCATACACAATTTACAGCTTTTATACAAAAATTGTGGTATAAAATCAAATGACATCTAATGGCCATTAATCCGAGTCAAAATTTTGATCCTACAATGAAGACCGAAGTTAACTCTCTCATTTAAGCATCCATAAGTTTGGCTCTCTTCAATCCTTCTATTTTTTTTTTTCTTTGCGAACAATTTTCACAATTCTTTTCTCATCATTTTTTATTAATTTTGGAGAGAGGTCCCATTAAAATTAATCTAAGAGAAAATTCCTTATCTAAAAAAAAATATAAATGTATATATATTACCTCGTGTTTTTAATCGGAACGAAAACGGTTTCTGTTTTCATTTCAATAAAAAGAATAAAATATTTTTTTGATTAAATATCACTTTAATACTACTCAAATCTTCTTCTCAATCTCAAATCTCACTCAGTTGGTGAATTAATTATAGAAATTTTCATCCCCTAGTCAAATTTTAAAGTTAACTTTTTGTGTTTATTTAACAGAGCATTAAAATTATAATTATAAATTTTAGCAACAATAAAAAAAGAGAAAAATAAATTTATAGAAAATAAATTCGGTAATATTCCATGTTAATGTTTTCAATGGTTTAACTATTTCTTCTGTAAGTGAATTAGAAAAATTACGATGTAATTCACTTCGTCCTTCTAGTTCATTAGCAACACTCCTCCAGGCTTCAGTCACAGTTTCAGGTACTTCATGGCATGCTTTATTTAATTTTGTAGCCATTTTTGCTAAGAATTTTGAATAAAGTAGCTCCGATTCAACTCTGTAATAATTTTATATAAATACATAGGTGTACAAATAAGTTTTAAACGATTTTTTTTTCAAATTTGACGCTTTATTATGCAGAAATGGTTACAAATTTAGTTTTCAAAGTATTATCCATCGCTTGCCACTACTTTTTCCCATCTTTTCGGTAGCTTTCGAATACCATTCCAGAAAAACGATGCGTCTTTTGATGAGATCCACGTATCGATCCATTCTTTGACTTCTTCAAAAAAGCGGAAGTGCTGGTCTTCGAGGGCATGAGTCATCGACGCAAACAAATAGTAGTCCGAAGGGGCAATGCCTGGGCTATATGGCGGGTGAGGTAGCACTTCCCATTTCAACGTTTCAAGGTATGTTTTGATCAGGTGACCAACATGTGGCCGAGCGTTGTCATGTTGCAAAATTACCTTATCGTGCCTTTGCCCTGTGTTGTGGCTCTTTTTCGCGCAGTGCTTGGCTTAAATGCATCAATTGAGTTCGGTAATGTTGACCACTGCTGGTTTCACCCTGTTGTAGCAGCTCATAGTAAATCACGCCCAGTTACGGTCGTCCTTCGCACTCTTTGTCATCTGTTGTAAAATCACCACTTCTAAAACGTCGAAACCAGTACTTAGAGGTAGAAATTGATGGAAAATGTTCCCCGTAAGCTTCTTGCAGCATCCGATGGCCTTCAGCTGCATTTTTCTTCAAATGGAAGCAAAATAGTAAACTTTCCCGCAAATTACGTTTCGTTGGCACAAAAGTCGACATATTCGGAGCACACAAAAACTCTGTTATTTACACTTAAGCTAAATAACATATACTGAAAAACAAAGTCTAATGATGAGGCTTTAAAATGAAGTAAGTTGCAATATTGCCCGATGCGAATTAATAGTAGCAACGCCATCTATTAAAAATGGTTTAAAACTTATTTGTACACCTGATATATATATAGTATTTATTTTAATGTAATTTAATCTATAATTTTTTAAACTTAAGGGAGCTATTGAACAAACGATTTGAAACTGTATCAGGATAAATTATTGAAAATTATAATTGTATAGAAAACTATAAAGAATTGACTGTAAATAATCTTTTGTCAATTTCTGTAGAAAATTTTGCAAAGTTAGCTAAAAAAAACCTTTCCTAAAAGCTATCCTAAGCCACCAAAATAGAATAAAAAAGACATTTGGATTAATGTTTGTAGTTATTTCAGTTATCGCTTCATGAAACCATTAGGAGAAATATGTTTGGCTAGTCTGATTCATTTTAATTCCTTTGCCCTTATCTTGGTAATTTTCATAAATAAACGAGATTTTTGCTATCTACCCTGATCTTTTATATATTACAAGCAAATTTTAGCGAAAGTTATGTTTGTCCAGTAAAATAATTTTACTTTTTACTTTAAAATTAAATATCAATGGAGTACACAATTTAATAAATAAACTGTGAAACTGTGGTATATGAAAAAGGTTTGGGATATAGTGATAGGATTGAATGCCCTGTTCTCAATTCTATTTACGTCAAAGGCTAAAGACAACAGCTTTAATCCTTACTTGACACACTGGGATAGAATCTATCCCATCTTCTTATTTCCGTCAATTTAAATTATTTTAACATAAGATAAGGTCGTTCGTTTATAATAAAAAGATTGCTATAATCTTTGGTGGTATTGAAGTGATGTTTTGCCAATTAGTCTCCCTACAGCAATGTCCAAAAGTTGAAATCGAGTGTCATATATCCCAGAGTACCAAGTAAGATTGACTTCAGAGTGAAGGAAATACTTCGTAGTTTATAATTTTCTTATTCTAATTGTAAATTATATACCTCCTTCCTTCTTTTTTGACAATTGAGAATAGAAAATTTTCCCTATAAAATAGGCCTTATCATACTATATCTACATTGGAAAATCAATAATGTGTGACTAAAAAGAATATAAAATCAAAATATTTAAAAATATATATATGATTGTTTAATTGTGATTTCTTGCATGCATTTCTATATTCTCGAGTCATTGCATTCCGTACAACAGTATAATATTCTTTTGCTTTTTTGTCAACATTCTGTTTACAAAGACGTTTTAGTTTTGAAGTACTTTCGTCTTCTTTAAAATCATCGTATAAAGAATCCTGGTGAAAATAAACCTGCAAAATTCGTCAAAAAATTGATCGTATTCTTTGATGATCTAAAGTGTCAGGTTAAAATGATGAGGATTCGAGGATGCTTCTTTTATTTTTATTTTTTTATAAATTGTTTGTAATAGAAAGGCAAATTCTCAGAATTCTCCAGGTGAAAATTACTTTTTATTACTTTTTACAAAAATCGCTCACTCAAATTTAAACAAAATATATTCAAATTATGTAAAATGCATTTTTAGTGAGAAACATTTTTCTATTATATTTTTACAATTTTCAATTCAAACAAACAAGAAAACGCAAATATAGTTTACTCTTTTAAAGAAATATTTTGTAAAACTACACTTTTTTATTACCAGTTTACAAAAAAATAAAAATATTTTTGAAAATTTAATTTTTTTTTCGAATGCTCACTTGAACAACCCAGAGAATCAGGCTGACAGCAGTGAGCTGCTGACAGGTTTACAGCGATTTGCATAACAGATGGGTGCATGTCCTATTATGTGATATTCCGATTTCTGAAAGCTTTCAAACTTTTTTTAATTAGTATTGTTTAAGTGAAGACACATTGACATTTTATTCTAGTTTTTCTCATTGAGGACAACTTTGATAAAGCTGTTAATAGAGACATCTATTGAACATTTATCAAAGCACTAAAATCGATATAATTTGTATTTTTAAAATAAGTTTTATATATTTATAACATTTAACAAGTCAATTTTATATGATAAATCATTCAAAACTTCTGAAACTAAAAGTTCCTTCAACAAAATTTCAGATTTTCAGAACTCGGTAAAACTTTAGTTTAGCACTCTAAAAAATTCTGATAGTGAATAATTTCGGAAATCTGATTTGAATCGGTTGAAGCTTTAGTTCTCTTAAAAAGCTTAAATTATAAACTTATTCAGCGATGAAATCCTTTCAACTTCAGGCTAAAAAAAATGTGGCTTATCAAAAGAGCTTTATTTTTTTTCAAATTTTTTTAATTTAATAATAATATAAAAACCCCAACAACATAAAACAAATTTCAAAAACATAAATTTAAATACAACTTTTTCGAACATCTTCAATATTGGATTTATTGCTAAATAATTTTTTAAGGCAAAAAAATCAATCCTAAGATCTAATCATAAAACACAATACATAAAAATATATATTCATGTTTAAAAATTTGAAAGTTATTTTTGCAAAAAAGAAAAAAAAATCGCATAAAAAAACTGCTGCAAATCTTTTCTTATCAGAAAAAAGAGTTTTATTTAAACGTTGTTCCCTTGCAAAAACATAATCCAAGACTCTATATCCTTTTTAAATCCATAAATTGCTTTAACTAGTAAAAATTCAATACTCATTTACAAAAAACAATTAGAATATCTAATTTTATTTAGCTTCTAACGACAGATGCCACTAATAGCCTAATAACTTCATATAACTAAATTCAATTAGTAGCTAAGTCCTACCCTCTACCTTTTAGGGTGTTGATAATAAAGACATTGCTTAAATCTAACATTTATATTTGCACTTAATATTTATAACAATCAACCAAAAAAAAAGGAAAGAAACTAGTATTAATAAAGAAGAAATAGAAAGTTCTATAGTAAATATAAATCATCTACATTTGCAACGCCTAAAATTTATTTCAAACAAAAAAAGGGCGAGAAACCAACACTTTGTATCCATAATTCTTCGATTATTCGTTTCAGAGGGGTCAAGTAGAACAAAAAAAAAAGAGAAAATGTCGTCATGTGCAAGATCATATAAATTGATAGGCTGATGTCCCTTTTTTGACATATCAGAAAACTGCCAAGAGCACACATATAACGTGAACAGAATGTATAGTTATAAATTTTTTATATACATTAATATATATATATGTGTATATATATTTTTCATTTTATTTTTGGTAATGGCTTCGAGGATTACCTCAATAGATGTGCCCTGAATATAGTGTTGCTCGTTTTTTTTGCACAGAGTCGAAAGTCACTTAATTTTAGTTATGATGTGTGATTTTGATTTATATTTATAAATGTAGATAAAAACAGTTTAAATTTTGCAATTTAAAAATTAAAGCTAGTTTTAGATATCTTATTTCACTAACTGCAAAAACAAAAAACAATATCCTTAAGATCTAATTATTGTTAGAAACCAACAAGATGGAAACTCAAAAGTCGTCCCCTGATAAAAGATAATTTGATTTTAAAAACGACTTTAACATGCTCTATTTTAGCTGTAAGAAAATCCTTTGAGTAATAAAATTTTATCTGATAATGTTAAAGATATTTATCATTTATAAAATACAAAAATAAAATTTTGCCTCTAAGATATAAGAAACAAGTATTGTACCTTATAATTTGATATGAGCCAATAAATTTTTTTATATTTCATAAAAAAAATTAGGAAAATACCAGATGCATCAGGAATATATAAATGTAAATAAGTCTAAGGGGAATAATTTTGTATATTTGTAACAATTGAAATAATCCAATTTCAGTTTTGTTTTTGACGGGATCTTTTATTTTTGATAACAAAATCTAATTACTTAACTGCCTAATGCATAAGGACTTGCCTACAAAATAAACCTAAGATAATCATAAAGGAAATGTATGTTTTTTGAATTAAAGGAAATTAATTTATTGCCCAAGATAAAATTGTTGCGGTCGTTTTAATTAAAATTTTAAATATGAACTCCATATAGTCAATTTATCATTTTAAGATAACTACTCACACATACATATATACAAGACGAATAATGTTAAGAGCAGAAATAATAACGTGAATTGATTTTGTTAAAACTCTCCTTTCAAAGTGTACAGCTTTAGCTAGAAACTATGCTTATTTCTTGTACAGCCTTTTATTCTTTTTCCCTAAATTATACACTAACGAACTAACAAGTTTCTTATTTTTATTTTGATTTTATTTTATTTTGGGTATTTTTTCTTTGGCTTAGTTTTTGAGAACTTATTAGAATATCTTGATATAACGAAAGCCGTCTAAAATTCAACAAATGAATCGCTGTCCTTTCAGATTATGCTTTTTTGGCGTTAAATAACATTTAGAGCGAGAGATGGTGACAAAAAACTATGAACTCATCGAGATACTGAAAAGTTCATAATTTTATGGATAGCTTCGTTGTCTTGAGAAATTACTTTTTCATCTTATATTCTTGTAGGAATTTGATAGGAAAGGGAGTGGTGTAAAGCTTTTTTGAATTAATTGCATGAAGCTAACCTTTAACTTTGAACGTAACAATATTAAAAATCAAGTCTCTTTTGCTGTAAAATAACTAAAAACAAAAATGTGATTTCCAAAGAAGTGGAAAAACTTTAATTGCTTTTTTCAATTAGTTTGCTACAATTTTCAATTGATTTCTCAAATCTTGATGTCTATCAAATGTTAAAAATATTAAGAAGAAAGTTAATTTTGGGTTTATTAAATTTTTTTTTTGGTTTTCAGATATGAGCCTACACATGACTTTTAGCTGAAAAGCACGTTTTTTAAGGAAATTGAAAAAACGCTATTTCGAAAAAGCAATTTTTTCAATATTTATATTTTTAAAAACCTACAATTATTCAAAGAAAATAATTTTGCTTTTTAGACACATGTAAAGAACGCAAAATTTTTAGATAAATGTGTGAAGCATGATTTCTAAACCTAATATTGGTATAAATATTCTGTTAAATTCAAATCAAAATATGGTCCGACCGACAAAGTTATTTCGCTTAATATTAAGATCAGCTATCTTTAAGATGATAGGTCTAAACTAGGATGAGTCACTAATGTATTGAAAGAAATAAAAGTCATTTGTCTATAAGCACAATATTATTCGTATAAATATAATTTATTTAAATATTTTATTTTTCTTGAAAATATTATCAAAATCTTAAATAAAAATTATTGAAGCTGAAACTTCTTATGGTTAAAGTCATGGCTAAGTTAATCAGAGCAAAAGAATATATTTAAATAAATACAAAAAATAATGCTAACAATAATATAGAATTTTATATTCAAAGAAAACACCATCTCTTCATTATCTTCTTATCCGCAATTGTAATCCACTTTTGTTAAGGGAGAGCTCACATGTCAGAACTAATGGCTGAATTTATTTACACTAATTCTACTTGATATTCAGGACATATCACCTCATTTGGTATTTAACAGAACAAAGGATATTCTATCTGTAGGGAAATGAATGCGTGGAATTCAAAATGTATAAAATAAAATAAAAATATATATATATATAACTAAATTTGCATTTATAATGAAAATATCTCTTTTTTATTGACCAAAAAAACAAAGGTCCGTACTAATTTGGTTTTATAATTGTCATTAACAATTTTCTAAATCTTATTGTTCACTGAAATATCTATCAGCTGATATATAATCTAATATTATTACATTTTTTATCCTATAAAACAATGAAAATAATGATGATATATAGAACATTTAATTTTACTATTTTCTATATTATAAACAAGTAAGCTGTCTCAAGTGTTGAAAATTTCCCTTAATTGAAATGGTAGATTATCTTTTAATACACTAACACAAAGTCATTTTAATGAAGGAATTTAAAATCATCTCATACTCATTTAATATTGTTGCTGATTTCTTATTTTCCATTTATATTTGTATGTGTTTAGTATTTATATTCAAGGATTGTAAGTGAAAGCTTTTCTTTTTCACTAATTAAGGATTTTAGTTTAATGAGTTGGCTGAGTACATCTATTAAAGCAATTAAATTGTCAAAGAAAAATACTTCCATTGAGTTTTTAATTTTATATAAGGACATGTCTGATTCAGTAATTATGTCTATTAGATGAATTTTGAAAAATATTTTGTTATTGCTGTATATTCTTTATTAAACAGATGAAACAGATAATATCAAAATCCTTTCTAATTTTTTACTTAAAATAATTTTTATAGAAAAACGAAATAACTATCTTGCCTCAAGGTTAGACCTAGAAACAAAAAAAAAAAGAAGCTTTCTGATTGAATAGGAGGATTTAATAGACATAAAATATTCAATCCCTATGGGAGACTTCAATAGCTTAATATCAATTCTCATATAGTGCTGTTTATTAGCATTAAGAACAATAAAGCCTTAGGTTTTTTTGCTCATTTTTGATAACTTATAATATTTCTTTGATGTTTATGGCAGCTAAAAATTCAGAAAATATGTATATGATATTTTTTCTAATAGAATTTCATTTATTTTATGCTCATAGGCAATGTTTATATTAGAAGAGTTCTTTTAGCTTTTTTAATATAAATTTATCGCTAAACAATCAAAATGTTGCTTAGATTTTTTGGTTTATTATTTATAATTTACCAAATTTAAATCAATTGAATTGTAGATCTTTTTTGAAATAATAAAAATGATATTTGAATGTAAAAGTTACAATAAAATCGTAAAAGATCATTTTTGAAGGAAGGATGTTTTATTTGAAACGAGCTCAACCAGTTGCTACATTGGCCCACTATCCAGCATCCTCTATTCCGTAAGTGTACTCAAACAGTGTCTGAATAGCTGGTCAAGCGACTATAGTACTAAGACATGGACCGAATCAACTGGCTTGGTGAAGTCCAAACCTAGACAAGGCAAGGAAGTTGGACAAGAAGTCCCTTAAGATATTGCTATGGTTCATCACGGAACATGGTCCTTTCTATAAGTACCTTTATAGACTGGGAAAATCAATGACTCCAAATTGCTGATTCTGTCACGAGGTAGAGAAGAACCCAACTCACCTGCTCTTTGACTGTGAGATTGTGGCATCAAAGAGGGTTGAAAATAGGTTTGAGAGATGTCCTAGCTCTGCCAAGGCAACTGGATATTAGATTTCCATAATAACATGTCTGGCGGAGAGCACAATAGATCAAGACTGGTTGCGGTGCAATTTGTCCCCCTTTCTTTTTACTACTACTACTATAGTTAAAGATCACAAATTATTTATGATTGATCAGTTATAGACCTTATTAATAGTTTAGTGTGTGATGATAGCAAAGTTAGTAGTCAAATATGCCCAGTGTAATTGTAATATCTGTTATGAGATGATAAGGACAAACAGTACAAATGTTTTGTATACTCGTATTTTTCATTTCATAAGAAAAAGGAGTTTAATTCACTACCGGGGACTAATTCTCTTTTCTTACTATTTTTCTATTATCCTTTTTATATCTATTTCACTTTTTTCTTTTCCACTATATTTTCTTACCATTGTCATTTTTCTTTCTTAATTATTCATTGGTTTTCTTTATTTTTGTTTAACTATGTAAGTCTTTGTTCCCAAAAGAAATCTTTCACGCAATCGAAAATTTTACAATTTCATTTTTTGTAGATAAAAGATACCTAGGATTCCAGGACCAGTAAATTTTTTCTTCTTTTCTTTAAATTTCCTAATAATATCTGCTTTTCCCTTTTTCTTACCTTTTTACTATTTTTTCATCCTAAATTTCATCTTATTCTCATTTTTATGACTATTTATTTTCTTTTCCATTTTCCTTTCCTCCTTTTCAACAACACTTTTACATCATTGACCTTTGCTTTCTTTCTTAGTGCTTAATTTTTCATCTTTATTAAACTACATTTTTTTCCACAGAAAACAATAATTCCTTGAGCGTTTGTTTATGGTTTAAAAAAGAAAATTTTTTTTATTTGAAAAAATTTAAAACATTGAAAATAAATATTTGAAATTTGTGGCAAGCATTTAACCCACAAAAATTTTTTTTTTCAACTTTGCAACTTGTTTAAAATATCTTTTTCTAATTCTTATCTTAAACTTCAAAATTATAAAAAGTGGAAATAATTTTAAGTAAATAACCAAAATCTCCATCAAAATTCCTATCATGCTGTTTAATTTAAAAATTTTCTTTTTATTTCCCAATCAATTAGAAACTGAAAACAAAAAACCCTTTAGATATTTAATTAACATTCCTCTTCTTTGTATTTAAGAACTCAATTTAATAAATAGAATCTTTTTATTAACACTCTTAGTAATTTATAGCATGCCCTAACTCAATTCGAAATGCAAACATAATAGGATTACATCTAATTAATGAAGTTTGTAACTGAATGACATCTTGCATAAATATTAAATTTCCATAATTTCAATTTCAATATATCCTTGCCTGCATCAAAAAACTGATTAGGGTATTTATTTATTTTTGTTGACTTATAGACACTCAAATGTTATTTCTTTATTTTTTTTATTGAAAGTTTAAAAGTTTTGTTGATACATATGTATATGTATTTTTGTACACATGACGGCCTGGTTTGAATGAGAAAATGCTTTTAGGATGCAAAAAAAAAAATATCTAAGCATAGATTTAGCTTAGTATTTGTATTCCTAAGTGATCCTTAACTGTATTAAGCCATAAAACATCTGTGTATACTCCCAAAATTTTTCCCATAACTCTTTTCAAAGCTTTGCAATTTATTAGGGATAACTTTTTATGCTAAAATTTCACATTTATAAATGAGGGCAGAAAAATTTGAATTATTGCTTAATTATTTTTCTTAGAGACAGCCTTTTATTTCTATTTTTGTTTTTTTTTGCTGTTGGTTTTATCCTTCTCGTTAGAGAATTAATTGATTTTTTTTATGTAGCATTTTTGTTTTTGCCTTTTTTTCCTGACAGGAAGCAGTATGTTTTTGAATTGAAACCACAAAGAAAGTTTTTTTTTGTCTTTCTTATTGGGTAATGAAGAGCTTTTATTTAGTAATAGCTGAAATAGTTGATATAGTTATAAAAATATGATTAACATATACATCTTTAGTGATTTCTAGTAAGTTTGTTATCTTAGAAAATCTATTTTTTCATTTTCTCTCAAACTATCACATTATTCGAGCTAATCTCTATCCCTTGTATTGGAAACAAGTGGTTGAGGATAAGATGATTTACATTCTTTGCCAACCTTAACAACAAGTGGGCTGTCAATTCATTTCACCTAATGGCATATTTTGCAGTTCGTTAAAGAATCATATTTATGTATCATCTGTTATTGCTTAGTTTTTATTTTATTCAAATATTTTTACTGTGAGCTTTCTTTTAATTTTTCATCTACCTGATGAATGTCTTTTCTTTAGCTGGTCCTTGATTTGTATAACTGGACGATTCTTGTATGAAATCTCATGCTAACATCTTCTCGTGTTTTCTTCTGGCTCTTGTTAGATTTTCGCTAAATATGGGAAATAAATTGCTTTAACGTTGAGGATATTTTGCTGTGTAGTTTATGGTAGATTTTCAACTATTGTGTTTGACAACCTTTTGGTGCCAGAACTTTTCTAGTAATACAGGATAAGGCTAAAGACGTACCACTGTATTGTCTTAAAGTTCTTGTATAATTCTTTTGTATTTAGGTATAGGGGCAAAATCTTCATCTTGAAGAATTGTCCATTTTTTTGGGTTATTAAATAGGATTCAAAAGTAAATGGATAAACCCTAATATTTGTCAAACTCCTCCTGTTTATCTAATCAGTATCCTAGTTTAGTGGTGTAGAGCTCAATTATTTCTGATCAAAAATTTGAATGCCGAATTAGTTTATAATTCAAAAGCCTGCCATATTTACTTCGAACATCTGTTTGACCCTATTTAGATATTTTATATGCTTCATTTGTACCTTTTAAAACGCCCAAAGTCAAAAATTTTGATGTCAGAAAAGATTTACCGCGAAATCCTAAAACAAAAACATTTTTTTGTGTTTCCTATATCCAAATTTAAAGTTTAAAACATTTCACAAAATTCCAAAATAAACTTCAATATTGGTTTTTGGCTTTTACAAAATTTGGTTAATCTCCCCAAGCTATTTCCATGAATTCATTAATCAGTATTCAAATCACATTTCAAAGCATAAAATCAGTAGAGAATAGAAACATGTACACAGACTATGAATTATTTTGATAATGACAAATTACTTTCTAAAAAAATCGCAGGTAATTATGGTATCCTTTGGGAATAAAATGAATCAATTCATGTAGAAATGTAAAATATTTCAACTAACTAACCCTCTGTAAATGTATTTTAATAATACTAAAGCGTATCATTATCCATTTGTTGCAAAAGCAAAAAAAGGAAACGAAACAAGAAAAAAAAAAGCAAAATTTGCTTAAACCAACTGCAATTGGACAATTACTGATGTATGACCAAATGCTTGACACGTGGCCAAAAGGTCTTAATCACCTTTTTATCAAAACTTTGTGATAAGCGTCAATGATTCTTTCTTTGTTTGATATTCACAGTTATTACCCTAGAATTGTTCATCCTTATAAAAGTTGAAGGGTAATTTTTTTTTTACGGAAACATTGAATTGAAAGGAAAAGAATCATAAAATCACTATTTCAAGAATGTAAAGGAAATGATTCTATTGTTTGGTTCTAACAGTAGTCTTAGATTTTTTGTGGATATAAAATTCTATCAAGACAACTCTTCCTTTTTTTGTTGTTTTTTTTTTTTCTTCTTTTTAATTTGTTGCCCAGATTCAGGAAATCTATTTTTCCAGCACTTATCTTACGTGAAATGTCTTTTCAAGGATTTAAGTCGTCTTTTTTATTTTCTTTCCTGAAATACCAATAAGATTTTGGTTAAGCTATAAAAATGTTTTCACAAAAAAACTTAAAAAAGGACATAGTATTAAGCTTCAAATTATTTAAACTATATTTTATCGAATTTAAAGCTATAAAAGATATAAATTTTTTATAAGATAGTAAGGTAAAGGATTTAGATGAACACAAAAAAATTGGTATAAAATCTATTATGAAGTTCTTTTACTAGATTAAAATATGTAAATGTTTGCCATTGTAAGTAAAAAATTGTATTTAGTATATTAGCTTTCAGAGTTTTTGAAAAATTTGTTTCATTACTTAACTTACTTAACGAACGGTTCGAATATGCTCTGGCTTTCTTCTTTTTTATGTGAATTAAATAAACATGAATGTTAGGATTTAAAGCATTATAATCACAATAAAATAATAAAATCAATTATATTTCTTATATTTTAAAATAGTTTGATTTAAAGCAGTGATTCCCAACCGGTGGGTCAAACCTAGAATAAAAAGTACTAAGGTAAAAGTGTTTCAGGAATTTGCTATTTCACTTTCAACTGTTAAAAAACGTATAGCTAATTTATTAATGAAAGCGAATTTTACAAGAATGTTTGGAGCATTCCAGAAAGCATCCGACAGATTTTTTGCAGCTTTTCGTTAACATGAATGAAACTTGATTCTAGCATTACTAAACAATGAAAGCAGTGGATTAAAGTCAGCAGTTTTGCAACAAAAATAAGGCAAAGTCCATTTCATTTACAAGTCATGGCTGGTGATTTTTGGGAAGCCAAAAGAATTAATTACCTTAAAAGGCTGGTCCAAATAATAGAAAAATTTATTGCAGACTTCTCATTTAACTTAACGAAAAGGTTAGTTTGTCTGGTTTGCGAAAAAAGGCATTTTTTACCATAAAAATACATCACAAATGCAGTTTTTCAATAACAAAATTTGAAAATTCAATGTGCAAAATGTAAAAGCATCCACATCAGTGGTGCACCAACTATGCTTGGATCGAATTCAGGTTTTCAGAAAAGAGTTAAAGACCTTCCACTGCAAGTAAAAGGCTTGCACTGCATGATTCACCGATTTGCCCTTGCTACTAAAACACTCCCAGAGCCTTTGCAAGAAGTACTAAAATCTTTAATTAAAATCGTTGATTTTATTAAATCTAGTGTTCTTAACACACGTCTGTTCAAAGAACTCCGCAAAGGCATGAATTCTGAACATGAAAGACTTTTATACTCCACTGCTGGTTGTTAACGTATTTATGAGTTAAAGGAAGAAATTAAATGTTTTTTGGAAATGCAAGCGAAAAAAGATTTTCTGACATATTTAACTAAAGAAGATTTGATTCAAAGAGTTGGTTATTTATCAGATATCTTCAATCAGTTAAATCAATTAAATTTGAGGCTCCAGGGCAAGGATTTGCACATAATTAATTTCAGAGATAATCTGAATGCCTTCGTTTCTAAGCTTAAAAATTGGAGATGTTAAGCTAATCAAGAAAATTTTGCAATGTTTGAATACCTTTGCACTTCAGTTGAAGAACCAGAAAACTGCATAGCGGGGCATCTTAAAGAAGAAACTGTTAATCACCTTCAATCCCTTGAAAAGGAAATAAAAAATTATTTCTCAGAGCTATCTGAGCGACTAGTAAAGAACCCATTTCAATCTTCATTGGTTGTAGCTGACGTTCCAGGTGCACTTCAAGATGAGTTCTTTTATCTTCGGAATGATTCTGCAACTAAGGATTTATTTCAAGAAAAGCTGCTGGCTGAATTTTGGTGTTCTATGCGTCGCTCATGTAGCGCTTCTTGCTTTCCGGGTACTAGACCATTTGTTTCGAGATATCTATGTGAAAGTGGATTTCCAACTCTACTTCAAATAAAAATAAAAGCAAGAAATAGATTGAATATTTAAAATGAAATGAGATTAGCTTCAACCCATATTCAACCAAGAATTTCTAAGCTTGTTGTGCAGATGCAAGCTCAGTCATCTCATTAAATTTTATACAATAAATTAACAAGTTTCAATATATATTTAAAACGTTATATTTTCACTTTTCACTTCCATTTCATGACTCTTTTACTGCTTTAATTATTCTATTATACAAGTAAGTATCTCTAAGACCAAAATCTTTTTGAATTTGTATAGGACTTTTTTCACTTTTTTTTTAACAAACAATTTAGTCGGTGAGAAATTATTACTCAAGTGCATTGTTTAACTTTTAGTACAATTAAAAACACTAAAACTGTATTATTTTTATGATTGATTTATAAGTACATAATAAATTAATTAAATTGACAACTTCGTTGTCCTAGCTCTACTTGTGGACTGTAGCCTCTACCAAATTATTAAAAATTTTTATGCCCAGCCAAATATGCTGAGCCACCCAAGTGGCATCCGGTGGCAAAAACTAATTTCTTGTTAGTTTGCTTACATTGCGTCTTGTGTGCAACAATGTAAGCAAACTAACAAAATTTTGCTGACTTCTTAAATGAGGTTGATTAACCGTGGGAGCAAAGTCCACGGTTAATAAACCTCAAAGTTAAACAAACTCCCGGCGAAAAAAAGTAATCATAATTTTATTTGCAATGGTAATTTAGCTCTGACATATACAATTTGATTAAATACAAATAACTGACATGTTTTTAATTCAATTTAATTTTTATGTTGAACTTAAGATTTAATTGGTATACCATCAAATTATGACAAATATTTATAATTGCTTATATTTTAGTTGATACACATATTATTTTTTTTTTTGAAATCTTGTATAATTTTTTTTTTTTTTTGGATTAAATATTATATTAGGCTTTAAAGAAAATTTACTTTAACTACGTATAAAATTTTTGCTAACTAAAATTTAACAAAATTTGAAATAAATAATTTGGCAGAAAGCTTTGAATATAACAAAATAGAAAATTATCTAGAAATTTGATGGTAACAAGTAGAATTCTACATTTATTTTTTCTATATAAAATTGTAATTATAACAAGTCCACAAGAATTTAATGTTTGAATTTGGAACATAAGAAATACTGGTGATTTTAATTAAAAAAAAAAAATTATTAAAATATGCTTACAATTGGATAAAATTAAAATAAAATGTTGATAAATTGTACTGTAGTAATTGCGTTAAGTATTTTTTTTAAAGATCTTCGTTAAATGCAGAAACTCTGTCCCCAAGCGCTTTTCTTCTTTTGCTGACGTAGTCAGTAGTCCATAAATGCGGCTTAGCATCCATAGCTGTTAGCTCTGAATTCCGTGCTGCCCTTTCTAGCAGACGTGAGTGTCGACATTTTATGAAGATAATGCAAATTATAAGCAAGCATACTGCACATACAATTGCGATCATAATTATCCAAGAACTAGGCATCCAAGTATCCGCGTCGTTCCATGACTCCAATTCGTCTTTCATAATTTTTTGTAATGTTGCGATTTGAACATCTGTTGTCGGAGATTCTATCAAAATTTGAGGCGGTGACAGGTCCGCAAAACTTGCAATGGATGATACATTAAAACTAACAGTATAGTTCGTAGAACTTTGTTTATCGATTAGTACTTCATGCTTCTCGTTTACAATGGAGCAGGTGGTCAACGAAACAATTGTTGCAGTTGCGACCACGTCCTGAGGAGTACTGTTATCACATTCTGCAATTAATTTTTTCTTGAGTATATTTAAAACCAGCACTAAGTTTCTTCCAAAAGGGTACACTCCATCGTTCGCTTTTTTAACACGTGTTGAACAATTTGTTCCTATAAATGATATATTTGATTTTAGTATGGCTGCTGTACATGAGTGTAAAGGGTTATGATGCCACGTCTCCAATATATCCTGGTAAGAAGGGTTAGTGTCTTGAATAGGTACGATTTGTGTTTTATTTTCATTATCTACAATTATGCTCTGTATATTTTTGCCATTCTCTAGTATGATATACTGCCCATCATTATCAGGTGTACTGACAATAGTATACTCAGTATATGTTGCAGTGTGAATTATAGGAATGGTAAATGTTACAACAACGAAGTCATTTTTAATTGTTTTAGCTGCTTTGTTAAATAGAAACCAGTCCTCAGGGTTGGAAACGGACGGTAGTTTGCCTTGCGTACTGTAGTTTTGAATAAATTGCAGAAGCTCGCTTACTGGTCGTATATTTATAATGTTCTGATGTACGTTTAGAACTGAAGTAATTAAAAGTTGGATATTAGACCCATAATCAATAATTTGCTGCTCCAAATTTAATAATTGTTGTTGTTTGTATAGATCATCAATGTGTAATTCTACCTCTCGATGTTCTAAGTTAGTTAGATTAAAGATGATTTGTCCAATTTTGGTTATTTTATTTCGAGCAGTTCTCATATCCTGTTCTAGTTGATGAAGCTGAACGGTTTGAAATATAAGACCTCCGGCCATGAGAATATGTGGAGAATATTTGATTAATGTCGACACTAGGGGAGCCATACGCTCCGCGCGCTTGGTCTTCCTATATGAAGACAATAGTTTTGTCTTGACATTGGCTGATGTTGCTCTTATACTTTCTTCAATGGTGTTGCAATGTTTATTTAGAGAAGATTCTTGGTTTAGGTGAATGGTACTGCAAAATTTACGAAAGTCTTCAATTTGAGTGTCGATAATTTCTATATCACGGGTTAAGTTGAGTTGCGTTGTCACTGAGAATTTAAGTTCGGATTTGAGAAGTGATATGTTTCGATCGGTAAATATGTGAATCCCTGAATCAATCTTATAAAAGCGGAACCCTGATGTTAGATTCGGCAAAATTATCATGAAGCAAAAAAGCGTTGTTAGTAGGGCATTAGTTCTTTGCTTGAGTCGGTTGCTCCTTCTCAAAGTCTGAGTTGTTTGCTTTCCGCTTGTTTTTGTCGTCTCAGAAATAGGTGGTATGGATGGTGAAACTGCTTTTGGTTCTTCAACATGCAGGTACTCCTTTTCTTCCATCACTAAAGGGACTAATGAGTTTGTAGCACGATGAATGGTATCATGATTTATGGTTTTGATATCAACTCTTCGTGTTATGTTTGTTACGTCTGGGTAACATTTAATCACTTTCCCCATTTTCCATTCATTTGGCTTAGAATTTGGATCTTTTATTAGGACAACATCTCCTACATGAATTTTCCTGTTGTTCTGTTTCCACCTATACCTCTTTTGAAGCCAATATAGATATTCCTGCTGGTATCGTTTCCATATTTGTTGCTGGATGTCATGTACCTGAAGCCATCGTTTCGTTACAGGTCCAGCTTGTGTTGGCATTATATCTGTTGAAATATTTTTCATTTGCCGTTGAGTGATCAGTTCGAAAGGTGTTAAAGCTGGGGCTTCAGATGGATGTTGAGGTCCTGGATACAATGGCCTACTGTTCATGAATCCTTCAATACGACAGAGCAATGTATTAAACTCTTCCATTGTTATTTTACTTACAGTATCCATTCGTCTAATGAAATACTTCATTGTTTTGACTGCTGCTTCACATAAGCCGTTGAAATTGGGACTGTACGCCGGAGTAAGATGCCATGTTATTTGCTGAACTGCTTGTCGACCTTTACATTCCCCTTTAATTTTTTCCCAAGCGTCATGAATTCGATGTTTCGCCCCAATAAAATTTGTACCATTGTCACTTTGGACACTCTTAGGTACTCCTCGCCGACTTGTAAACCTTGAAAAGGCAGCCAAAAAATTATCAGTACTTAGATCTGACACTAGCTCCAAATGTACTGCCTTAGATGATAAACAGGAGAATACAGCCACCCATACTTTTATGGACCTATCAAACTTGAGAAGACTAGGTTTTACATTAAAAGGTCCAGCTAAATCGACAGCGATGTGACTAAAACTGGGTGAAAAATTTATTCTTTCGGCTGGCAGATTGGACATTTTAGGCTGTATAGGACGGGCTTGCCACCTGATGCAAGTAATACATATACGAATCCACTTTTTAATTCGACTTTTTAATTTTGGTATCCAATATTCTGAACGAATAAGTCTTTCTGTGAGGCCAATTCCACTATGACCATGCTCTTCATGAGTACTTCTTATAATAAGATCAACTAAATGACACTTGGTTAGCAAAATTGGATGTCGTTGGGCTAAAGGAATATCGGCTGCTTCTAATCGTCCACCAACCCGAAGAATCTCGTGTTCATCTAAAAAAGGATCTAACGAAGCCAACCAATGTTTATCTGGTAAGGCTTTCCTGCTCCGAATTATCTTGAGCTCACCCTTAAAAACTAATTTCTGCTGTGTTCTAATTAGACCAATTTTTGCATCTTGGATTTCTTTGGCAGACAATGCTGTGAATGTTATGTTTAATGGGGCTGCCTTAGACCATTTATTGTTTCCTTTTTGTCTTGAGGTTTTAACAGCCGCTTTCAGATTTTGAATATATCGTCTGCAGAACGCGCTTATTCGTAACAATTTGGTCAAACTTGAATATTTCTGTACAAGTGTGTTATCAAATTCTTGATTATCATTAAATAGAACAGTTGTTTTTTCTATAAAAGGGGTAAGAGGTAAGTGTTCATTTTTCATCCAAGGTGGTCCATTAAACCATAGTTGGCATTGAAGAAATTGATGAGGAGTTAACCCTCTTGTAGCAGGATCAGCAGGATTGTCAACAGACTTTACATAGTGTAAATTTTCTGGTTGTATTACCTTCAGTATTTTAATTACCCTTCGTTTTACTGATTTATTTATAGTTTCTTTCTTATTTCTGCACCATGCCAGTGCAACTTCAGAATCCGTATATGCGGTAAAGCGAACTGCTAGGTCAGAGAAGCAATTTTTTACGCTTTGATATAGTTGAGTTAGTAGTAAAATTCCTTCTAGTTCCATCTTGGGAATAGTGCATAGCTTACTTTCCAAATTAGTCTTAGTTTTCAAAGGGGTAACTCTTCCTTTTGCAGCAATTAGTTGAAGCTCAATTTTATTATTAACTTTTATGCGGCTATAGATGACGGCGGCATATCCTTCCCCACTGGCATCACTGAAACCTACCAGCTCTAATTCCGAGTCCTTGGTAAATTGCATCCATCGCACAATTTCAACCTTTTTCAAAAGCTGTAACGATGAAACACAGCTCATAAATTCTTTTTTAGAATTGCAGTCAATATTATCATCCCAGTCCATGTTTTGCTTCCATAAATTTTGCACAATTATTCTTAGCTTCATGACTACAGGAAGAAGCCATCCCAAAGGATCATATAAGCTCGCAGTGGTAGATAATATTTCTCGTTTGGTAAATACAGTAGTTTGATGCTCTTTGACATTAAACGTAAAAACATCCTTTGAAGGTATATAAATCAGTCCTAGTGTTTTTACAGTGAGGTTGTCCCCACCTAGTATTATATAAGAATCTATTTTATCTTCAGGAGGTATTTTCTCTAAGACGCGAGGGTCATTTGCCATCCATTTTGTAAGCATAAATTTACCGGCCCGCAATGTTCTGGTAATCTTCTCAATTTCTTCCTGGCATTCTTCAATTGAGTGCGCTCCATAAAGTAAATCATCCACATAAAATCCTTTTTTGATTATATGAACGGTTTTTTCGTCTGGAGCGTTATCAATAGCGCATTGGTGTAATGTTCGTATGCTTTGCCATGGGCTGCAATCACAACCATATGTGACGGTATTCAATTGGTATTCACTTAATTGGGCGTTTCGGCTTGGTCGCCATAAAATCCTTAATTTGCAGCAATCGTTTTTATTCAGTAGAATTTGTCGAAACATTTTAGTAATGTCACTAGAGTAGATATATTTAAACTGTCGCATGCGAGTGATTACATCAAATATGTGAGTTTGAAGTTTTGGACCAGCATGAATTTGGTCGTTTAAGCTTACCCCAGACGTAGTTTTTGCACTGGCATTGAATACATTGCGTAATTTTGTGGTGATAGCATCTTGCCGCAGAATACCCATATAAGGAATGTAATATACTTCCCCTGTTCTGTTACCTTGTTGGTTTAAAGCAATCTCAGTCATGTGTCCCAAGTCTATATACTCTTTCATGAAGTCATCACTCATTTGCTTAAGTTCTTGATTCCTTTCCCACCTTTTTTCCTGTGTTAAAAAATATCTGAATGCATTGTTGTACGAGTCCCCTAGAGTGGGAGGATCCTTTTTAAATGGTATCGGCACAACGTATCGGCCACTTTCGTCTCTAAAATGTTTTTCCATAAAAAGGCTTTCGCAAAATTCATCATCTAGTTGTTCTTGTTCTTCTCTAGAGACTGGCATGTCCCAGAAGTCTATTAATTGTTTTTCCAGCTCGGCTAGTGTTACATGAGTGGATACAACTGGACAAATGTTTTGTGTGACTGGTCCGGAAATGATCCATCCAAGTTTTGTATTTTGTAGAAGCAAGCCATCTACCTTTTCTACTCCTTCTTCAAATAATTCTGGTAATATACCAGAACCTAATAACATGGGTATTTGTGCAGATTTATAAAACTGAGGGTCAGCTAGTCTCCTGCCATCCTTGGTCCCGGAAAAGGTTCCAGAAACGGCACTTCGAGAAGTTATACTTTTGACTATCAGTGCTGTTATCTTGACGGTAGTTTCATTTGAAGGGTTTAAATTGATTTCTAGAGTTGCTTGTGCTCGCACATGGCCACTAATGCCGTCTATACCCATCGTTTGTAGTCGAATTCTTCTCTTTGGAAGGTGTAGTTTTTGTACAAGGTATTCGGATACATAGTTTGCCTGGCTGCATTGGTCAATTAAACATCGTACAGGTATCAATTCTCCCTCTTTTGTTTTGATTTCAATAATTGCGGTGGGCATAATAACCGATGATGAATTAGTAGTTGGATTATTTGTTAAGTGTATGCTCGTAAATCGTTGTTTGTTGATATCAGTTGTTAAGGCTTTATGCATCTCTGTTATGTGGTGTTCCTTACATCCCGGCACTTTACATATTAAATATTCACGTGAGCGGCATCGAGGTTTGATTGAACTAAATTTATGTTTCACGCAGTAAAAACATACCTTGTAACGTCGAAGTAATCCTAACCGGTCTGACGAATTTTTGAATTTATCACACTCTAATATTTGATGTGTGTTATTTTCACATATTAAGCATCTGATTTTATTCTCCTTAGAGAGTGAAGTTGCGTGTACCCGAGTTGTATTTTGATTAGCCTTTCCTTTTATTGTTACCACGTGAGGCTCATTAAGAATAGATTTAGGAGTATTGTTGTACTCATTGCTCAAAAAGCTAGTAAGTTGAGTAAATGTAGGTATACTAGTTTTATTCTGGAGAGAATCAATTAGACGACTTTTATGTGGTTCCGGCAGGCGATGAACACAAATCATAGTTACTAAATTCGCAAGTGTGATTTTCTCCCTTTCTAAATTTGCGTTTATACCTTGAATATCACAAAGATATTGCAGTATGGAATCCCGATCACGTGGTATAATTTTAGCGTCATAGCAGAGTGTTTGGATACACGCCTCAAGAAATTGTTTTGGGTTTTTAAACCGATCATCTAAAAGAGCCCATGCGATGTCGTAATTTTGCTCGACGACCATGAGAGATGAAATAGTTTTCTTAGCTACGCCGGTTAATTTTTCAGTTAAGATGTGAAAACGATCAATGATTCCAAGGCGGCTTCTCTCCATAATGGAATTGAAAATAGATTTAAAATGCTCATACTCAATGATGTCTCCACTGAAGTTTGGTATTTTTACTTCGGGTGCTCTAGCGCGACTTAACGCTTGATCACTGTTTTTATCGGCAATCGCTTCTAAAGCGCGAATGAGAGCAAAATTGGTGTCATACGGTTGGTTTGAATTTGATTGCCCTTTTTCATAATTTAATTTATTTGCCGGGCTTGTACCTGCATCATTGCTAACTGGTATATTGAAGCTTTGCTTTTCTTGTGGAGTATCCAAGTGAGAGGCTTGTTTCGATGTGAATGATTGCATTATGGTAACAGGTTGGAGGTTTCCGTTAGGCAGTTGTATAAAAATTGGTTGGCCCGGGTTGGATTCAAATCCGTTTACAATTGACTGAGGGGGCTGTCACATTCAGCGCATGACGCTGGTCTAAATCTAATGAATTAATATGGTGGTGCGTTTCATGATTTCTGCCCTCAGCCATAGATGGTATGTCTGTTTGTGGATTTATTCCCGCCACCTGGATGTTAAGATCTTGAATTCCTTCTTCACTTGAAATTGTATTTTGTTCGGGATTACTTGGAGGATCGTATTCAGCTTGTCCACTGGTAGAGGGACGAGTAATTTTAGGTATATCCAAAGCGGGCTTATCCTCGCGTTTGTTTACATGTATTGCCTTGAGTTCCGGAGAAATTTTAAAAATGAAGGTTCTTGTTTGATATATAACCTCATTACCCGTGCTTAGTAAGTCATCAGCAAGTGTTAAATCAATATCTGCCTTGGATAATTCCTTATAATAGTTGAGAATTTGATGTTCCCATAATTTTAGATTGTCTAAGCACTGTGACAATCTTTCTATGCTTCTTTTTTGTGTACTTAATTTCTTGACATTTGTGAAGTTTGTTGCTAATAAATCCACGACTTCACGTAGTGATTTAAGGGTATCTTTCGGGTCAGCCATATTTAAGCAAAGGGATTGCGTTTATCAAAAAACGTCTTACAAAAGCAAACGTAGAAGGCGTTTTATCTAAAAACGGCTTACAACAGCAAACGTAGACTGCGTTTTCCAAGAAACGGCTTACAAAACCCAACGTAGACTGCGTTTTATCTAAAAACGGCTTACAACAGCAAACGTAGAAAGCGTTTATTCAAAAACGGCTTACAAAAACCAACGTAGACTGCGTTTTATCTAAAAACGGCTTACAATAGCAAACGTAGAAGGCGTTTTGACTAAAAATGGCTTACAACAGCAAACGTAGACTGCGTTTTGACTAAAAACGGCTTACAAAAACCAACGTAGACTGCGTTTTATCTAAAAACGGCTTACAACAGCAAACGTAGAAAAAACCAACGTAGACTGCGTTTTATTTAAAAACGGCTTACAACAGCAAACGTAGACTGCCTTTTGACTAAAAACGGCTTACAAAAACCAACGTAGACTGCGTTTTATCTAAAAACGGCTTACAACAGCAAACGTAGACTGCGTTTTGACTAAAAACGGCTTACAAAAACCAACGTAGACTGCGTTTTATCTAAAAACGGCTTACAATAGCAAACGTAGACTGCGTTTTATCTAAAAACGGCTTACAACTGCGTTTTGACTAAAAACGGCTTACAAAAGCAAACGTAGACTGCGTTTTATCTAAAAACGGCTTACAAAAACCAACGTAGACTGCGTTTTATTTAAAAACGGCTTACAACAGCAAACGTAGACTGCGTTTTGACTAAAAACGGCTTACAAAAACCAACGTAGACTGCGTCTTATCTAAAAACGGCTTACAACAGCAAACGTAGAAAGCGTTTATTCAAAAACGGCTTACAAAAACCAACGTAGACTGCGTTTTATTTAAAAACGGCTTACAAAAACCAACGTAGACTGCGTTTTATCTAAAAACGGCTTACAACAGCAAACGTAGACTGCGTTTTGACTAAAAACGGCTTACAAAAACCAACGTAGACTGCGTTTTATCTAAAAACGGCTTACAATAGCCAACGTAGACTGCGTTTTATCTAAAAACGGCTTACAACAGCAAACGTAGACTGCGTTTTGACTAAAAACGGCTTACAAAAGCAAACGTAGACTGCGTTTTATCTAAAAACGGCTTACAAAAACCAACGTAGACTGCGTTTTATTTAAAAACGGCTTACAAAAACCAACGTAGACTGCGTTTTATTTAAAAACGGCTTACAACAGCAAACGTAGACTGCCTTTTGACTAAAAACGGCTTACAAAAACCAACGTAGACTGCGTTTTATCTAAAAACGGCTTACAACAGCAAACGTAGACTGCGTTTTGACTAAAAACGGCTTACAAAAACCAACGTAGACTGCGTTTTATCTAAAAACGGCTTACAACAGCAAACGTAGACTGCGTTTTGACTAAAAACGGCTTACAAATGCAACGTAGACTGCGTTTTATCTAAAAACGGCTTACAACAGCAAACGTAGACTGCGTTTTGACTAAAAACGGCTTACAAATGCAACGTAGACTGCGTTTTATCTAAAAACGGCTTACAATAGCAAACGTAGACTGCGTTTTATCTAAAAACGGCTTACAACTGCGTTTTATCTAAAAACGGCTTACAATAGCAAACGTAGACTGCGTTTTGACTAAAAAGGGCTTACAAATGCAACGTAGACTGCGTTTTATCTAAAAACGGCTTACAACAGCAAACGTAGACTGCGTTTTGACTAAAAACGGCTTACAAATGCAACGTAGACTGCGTTTTATCTAAAAACGGCTTACAATAGCAAACGTAGACTGCGTTTTATCTAAAAACGGCTTACAACTGCGTTTTATCTAAAAACGGCTTACAAAAACCAACGTAGAAAGCGTTTATTCAAAAACGGCTTACAAAAACCAACTTGGATTGTGTTAAGGTAATATTTTCTAATAATAACTGAAATTGAAAATATATACCTTATTTATACTAGATGATGCACAATTCAGCAACGTGACTTTTGAGTTTTCCTGTTTTCCTTGATTTCCCACTTTCACTTGTAAAATGTTTTTTTTTTTTTTTTACAATCAAAAAGAATTACTATTAGTTATTAAGAATTATTAAGAAGAATTTAAAAAAAAACAACTAGACTTTTAACATATTTTCAAATATTATCTTTATTTTATAATTGTTTATGTTTTTTGACCAATTTTAAATAAAATATAATAGTAAAAGATTGAAACTAAAATGAACAATCGACTTAAATAATAAAAATGTTTAGAGGATTTTTATTTTAAAAATGAGCTTATAGTAAACTTTTTTAATTAAACGTGGTTTAAATGGTTGGTTTTTTAAAAAAATGAGATTTTAGTACACTTTTTTTTTTTTTTATTAAACATGGTTTAACTTAACACAAATCAGAAAACAAAAAAAACCCAAACGCGTCACGCTTACTAAAATAATGCAAATCTTTGCTCGAAGGACCACTTGTTTAACTTTTAGTACAATTAAAAACACTAAAACTGTATTATTTTTATGATTGATTTATAAGTACATAATAAATTAATTAAATTGACAACTTCGTTGTCCTAGCTCTACTTGTGGACTGTAGCCTCTACCAAATTATTAAAAATTTTTATGCCCAGCCAAATATGCTGAGCCACCCAAGTGGCATCCGGTGGCAAAAACTAATTTCTTGTTAGTTTGCTTACATTGCGTCTTGTGTGCAACAATGTAAGCAAACTAACAAAATTTTGCTGACTTCTTAAATGAGGTTGATTAACCGTGGGAGCAAAGTCCACGGTTAATAAACCTCAAAGTTAAACATGCATTATAACTAAATACGGAAGTATTTTTCAGTATACACTTTTTAAAAGCTCTTTAATTCTACCAATAAAACAAATTAGGGGGTCCTAGACATTCTAAGGAAATCTAAAAGGGGTAGCAACTATAAAAAGATTGGGAATCAGTGGATTAAAGCATTAAGTATTTAGCACTTTGCATGGTTTTTGAGGATATATTTTAAAAAAAGTACTGTAACTTATATGTTTATTTCTGTTTAATTTCTTATAAAATACTAAGAAATTGAAGAGAAACAAAACTGTTTTTTTCATCCGTTTTAAAGTTTTCCTCATAAATAATCTATAAGTGATACTGGTTTTTTTCACTGTATTACCTATGAAAAGTATAATTCCCATAAATTTTTTCAATTACGACAGGCGGTTTGCCATTTTTAAAGGTTTAATTAGTGGTTTAATTAATTTTAATCACTCTAAGTAATCATCTATGAGCATAATTATGCAAAAAGTAGTTTAATAATCGATCAAGAACAGGTTTTTTGCCTCAAAGATTTATTTGGAAAATCCTTTGAAATTTGTAAGAATTGTTGATCGCCATTTTATATCGCAAAAACTTTTCAAAATTCAGATTTTAATGAAATTCATGCCAGTTATTCTATAGAGATTTATGTAAAACTCAGCTTCGCAAAATCAAAACTATGCCGTAGGAGTAACAGGCAAATAGTACCTACTATAAATAACTAAAAATACCAAAAATACTAAAAATTACAATAGGTATAATAGAACAACCCTAATGTAACATACTAAAGGAAGCCTTGGACGCCAGAATCGAAATCACAAATTGACCATGATAAAAAAGTTTGCTAAAAATGTTATCTGGATTAATTCATTTATATTACAAAAATTGAATAAGTTCCATATTTCAAAATTTTATCTTTAAATGAAGTTTTCTTGAAACTTGAGAAAAATTTCATCTGTTATTGTCCTCATAAAGTTTGCAAATAAAATTAAATTTTATGAAAAAAAAGAAGAAAAAAAAACCAAAACCAGAATTTTAACTTTTTACATTTCTCATTTTAATTTCTTTAGATGAATTGCATCAAAGTTTGTCTCTAGCAAATCTCTTGAGATTTTTATAAAAAATTTATTGCAAGCAATGAAAAGCACTTTTAAATATGAAGATTTTTTTTTGCAATTTAGAAGCATAATCGTATGCATGGCTAAGAGTTTTTCATAAGTTTTATTCGATCAATATCTACAATTGAGGTTGATATATTAAAAGCACTTGAAGTTTCCTCTTTGAGTACCAACAATTTTTTATCTGGGTTTATTTGTAGATATTAAATGAATTGAAATATATTTTCGATAAAGAAAAGAAGAATGAATTGAGATGAATGATGTTTTGAGAAATGAATTCATTTAGACTTTGTCCATGTAGTGGAGAGTTCTCTTATACTAGTTAACAAAATTAAAATTTTAAAAACGTGTGAAAGATATGATTTATATGGCATAATAAAGTTAAGCTCTTATTAATTCCTTTCCGTTCCTATGTACCATTGTTTTTTAAGTCAATATTAGAAGAAATTTTAAAATAACGACTACACATGTGTGGCCGCACACTACAAACGAGGAATCAAATTATTTTATTTAAATACAGGGTGTACCATAGGAATTTATAAAATACTAATAATTTATTATTTTTAAACGAATAAATGGATCAAGGGAGTTCAATTTCTTCTCAAGAAAAGAACTGAGAAAAAATTTATTGAGAAAAAATAAAATCGATCCAATATTAACAATTTATTAGAGAATATCATTAAAAATGCTAAATTAGTTATTTCAAATTATTAGTGCTAAATATTTTCAGAATGGGAACCATTCGATTTGTTAGAAAACTCCAAACACTTTCCAAAACTATCGGAAACATTTTCGAATATTTTATTTGAAA
Source organism: Acrocera orbiculus (assembly GCA_947359355.1). Classification (NCBI taxonomy): domain Eukaryota; kingdom Metazoa; phylum Arthropoda; class Insecta; order Diptera; family Acroceridae; genus Acrocera; species Acrocera orbiculus. The sequence continues at coordinate 10,844,650 of OX375758.1, forward strand.
TAACATTGACTATCTCCTTGATCGATGCAATTAGTTTTTCTTTTGTTTTTGGATTAGTTTTATCCCAGTAATGCTTAATGAAGCCCCATAGAAAATCCCAAGGTTTGATATCTGGTGAATGAGTTAGCCACTGTGGTTGTTTTCCTTCTAGTACAGCTAGAATAAAACTGACAGACCTCAGGTACATATTTTTGAAATGTAGGATCTTTGGGAAGGTTAGAAGAGTGGAGAACCTTCATATGAAATTTAAAAATTCTAATGGGATACCCTACGTACGCTACAAAGGGAAACACTCCTGTTTTATAAAAAATATAAAATTATTGAAATAAATTGTGTTGTGCTGATAATATTGATGGTTTTGTTAATACTACAAGGTGCTCAAAAATGTTTTTCTTAATGTTAACAATTGGAAAGAAATTATTATGCTTTTTTTTATAATTATTATGCAATTTTCCTTAACCATTTCTGGACTCAATCGCCCGTGAAAATGAAAGAACCACCCAACACGATTTGCTACTTTTTGCTGATTTACTTAAATTGTAGCGCAAAGGCTTCCATGAGTTGTAGAAGTGTGTGTAGACGGTTGAATTTTCTATTTAGTTGATTAGTTTAAAGTGCAAAATATTTTTTCATTATCCCATAATACTTTTTTCGTGATTCTCTGCTTTAATCCTATCTTGTCTAATTAATTGATCAATTTTCGTCGCAAGAAATTAGTATTTTCAGAATACGATTAATTTCATTACGTTTCAGATGATTAAGTAATTCTTTCCTTTTCAGCATTTTTCCTTTTTCATTTAGTTATAGTCAAATACGTACACCTACTTTTATATAGAAAAAAATGTATTTAAAAAAACTCAATAAGAGAATTTTCATTCCATAACGTCTCGTCTACTTTTCTTCACATTCTATTAAAAAACTGCTACTAAACTAGAATTTGTAATTATTTATTGAAATCATTCAAAAAAACTTTGGCTATTTAAATCAGTTCTTTGATATTCTAGAAAAATTTCCGTTTTGTTAGCGTTACTGCTTTTTAAATTGATGTAAAAGAAAGCAATATCTTATATTTATTTATCTCGTCTTATTCAATATAAGAAACTACAAAATCCGCACAAAAGTCATAAATTCCATCAGCCTAAATTCAAATTCTGTAGAATTGTTTTGTTCAATATTGAACGTTTTTCATTCAAATTACCACATCTGAAAGTCAAAGGAAATCAAAAGAAATAATACTATGTCTCTAAATTTCTATCTACCTCAATTGCCACAGAATACAACTAAGAAAAACGCAAAGAAGAACTTATACGAATCCGTTTCAATCAGGATATCAAGAAGATTTAAAATTTTTTGTGTTTATTTCTCCAAACTTACTTCAGCTAAAAGAATCAAATTTGTTATTTAATCCATTCAATCGGAAACTCAGTTGAAATTCACAAAAAAAAAAGAATGTGGAAATTAAGTTTCCACAAACCAAAAAATTTTCTTTTCAAGGTTTTTTCACTTTTTGCTAGATTTTCTTAGAAATGTAGTTAAAGTTTTAATTACTAATTATTTCACACAAGATTTATAAATTGCAAATATTCATAATTTTTAGTCGAGAAAATTATATATAAAAAAAAATGTAAAAATGGTTTTAATTTCTTAAAAATTAAGATTTTGTTAAAAGACAGAAAAAAAACATTTTCTTGACTATTTAATATCATCATTTGTTTCTTTTGAAAAACATTTTGATTTATCAAAGTGTGACACCCGTGTGGTACTGAATTGTCACTGATATTTCCAGTAAAGTTTGGCGTCATTTCGTAATTACTTGTGAAAATTACGTCTAGTTCAATACATGTCACCTCTGAGCATGTTCACGATTTTTGAGAACTTTGCCGGGTTTTGGCTAAAAACAACATAAATACCATCCAACAACCACCAAATTCATCTGATTAGGCTACCTGTGACTTTTTTCTGTTCAATCGAATCAAAAAATTACTTAGAGAAAGATTTTCAGCAGCCGAGAAGAGATAATGGAAAAAATGAAGAGGTAAAGATACCTAACATGAAGTTTAAAAAATGATTAAGTACTGGATCAAGCGTTAGCATAAGTGCATTGCAATCGAAGCGGAATACATACTTTGAAAGGAATAATATCGATTTGTAACCATATTTATTCTTTTAATAAATTCCGGGAAGTTTTTGATCAAAAAATATTCAATATGAAACCCTAATTGGTCTGAGACCTTGCAGCAGAAAAAAATTCCTCCAGAATTTTAAAATTCTGTAAGCTTATTCTTATGATTATTAGAAGTGTATATAAAGTTTATTTTTTCAGAAAGTGCGAAGATTAAGGTTTATTTTACGAATGAAAAAAATGATAAAAGTAACATATGAAATCTATGTGAAAATTGAAAGTTTGGTTTTCCCATATACACATTGGAAAATAAAAGGATAATTGAAAAAGACAAATCATTCTTTACAGTAATCTCTATGAAGTTGGAAAAAGATATTACAGCAAAACTTTTGTTTGTTACATTATTCAATTCCTAATTCTATTCATTTATAACAAAAAATACATATATGATATTCAAACTACTAATTCATATGTATCGTAGTAGTTAAAGTTGATGAATAATAGAATCAAAATAGACAAGGCTAAGGATTTAAGCTTATTAAATATGTACATAATAAGAGAACTATTCGTCATATAACAACAATGAAAATAGAATTTGTATGATATAAAGCTTACAAATGAGGTCTTCATATTGCTAAATTTTCATTTTTTTTGTATGGTACAGTAGTACAAACCTATCCAGCTTGTACTAAATATTAGCTGGTATAGTGAGGAGGATCTGTTGTGGTGACCTTCTGTTAGACAAAGTATACTTTACAAAGCCTAACAGTGATAAACCATATTCACAATGATACCTTGAAATAATGATTATACTCAAATTTTTGGTTTATATAATCCTTTTAGTGTAATCGATTTTCATTTTGTCTAAAATAATTGATATGTCAGCAGTTGATTTGTGGTCTTATTTTAGAGATTACAAGACAATATATAAATATTTTAAGTACAGAATGTGTTGTATATTCATTATTTTAAATCTAAAAATATTCTTTAAAATGTTATTGGTCCTAAAAATCATTAATATAAGGAAGAAACTATGAAAAAATAAGATGTATTTTAGTTATTTATTTACAATGCCTAAATAACCGGTGTAAGTTGATATTCTTTAATGAAAAAAGTTCTAAAAGTGTTCTTGTGTTTTGTTTTCCATTATGAGTAAAGGAATAAAATTCTGTTTTTTTAGAAACAATTCAATCTGTATCAATAACTATAAAAAAAAATTTATTTGTTTAACTTGAACAGGTCACAAATATTTAATTGAATTCATCACACGTTAGTCTAAATGCAAGAGTACAGTAATCTATAGATTTGTATCTTCTTGACATATGCAGGAAAAATATATTCTATCATAGAAATAAGGAGAAGCTTCTGAAGCTATAGAAAGCTCTTTGGAATAGTCCTGCTGTTTTTCAAATTAAATCTTTAGCTAATGATGCAACAGATTCTAAATGTATTATTTCTATGTAGCCAGAAGTATTTTTAAAGTTGATATATGTGTATATAACATATATATAGTTTCTTATATTTAATTCAAACTCAATAACCTTAAAGCACATCAAGTTATGATAAGCACAAAGAACCTGAAGCGTCATGTGTCTATACGAGATCAATTTAAAAAAATTCTCAGCTAGGCATAGAAATGTTACATCTTTAGGAACAATTTAAATATTTGATTGACCTCTTTAAATACCATAAACTAACGTCATAACTCTTTACTGTTCCTAAAAATTAATATGTCATGTTTATTTCAAATGAATGAAAAAACAAGTGATTCTGTTTTAACGGTTTGACGCCAACAGAAAATTATTTAAAACTAGTGAAAGTTTTTTTTTTTGGTTTTTTTTTTTTTTGTTTTAATATTCCATTGTTTACTACAATCTTAATCTAATTACAATTAATTTATTAGTACTATGGGGTGACGTGTGCGGGAGTGAAGATCCAGTGATCAGTTCTCTATAAGCATTGGTATTAGTTCATGCGGTTTCTTGCGGTGAAGCCGTCTTGTCTGGCTTGTTGTGTCCAGCAGTAGTACAGCTTCTATGTTAGGGTGATGAAGGAGTCTTTTTTCATGTCTTGCAGCGTGTTCTTGGATGACTTCTTTTACCCATTTTATTTGTAGATCTTCATGTATCTCTTTGTTAGTCACGTATCGGTATGCGTTAGCTATTAGTCGTAGGATCTTATTTTGACAAGTTTGAATGGTTTTTATGTTGCATTCATGCGTACATCCCCATAGCTGTATTCCGTATGTCCAGATTGGTTTTATAATTGTCATATATATTAATCTTTTGTTACTTAGGTTCAGTTGCGATTTGTATCCAATTATCCAGTAGTACTTCCTTATTATTTCTTCTGTCGCACATGAAATTTCCACTTTAATTTGGAATCTAGATGTAGACCTAGGTACTTAGCTAATTGTTCCTGCGGAATTTGTTCTCCATTAATATATATATGTAAGTTGTCAACTTTTTTCCTCAGCGTGTATATTACGTGAGTTGATTTGGTTCCATTGAGTTTGATCTTCCAATCTGTGGTCCATTTGCTGACTAGTGAAAGTGAAAATAAACTTATTTCTTTCATTTTCAACTATTGAAAAATAAGTGATTGAATTAAAACACTGTTGAGCTTTTCTTTTTAGAGAAAATCTACTCAAAGTACGTTCAAAAACTGCTGCCATAAACATTAAAACAAAACAAAAAACGAAAAATAGCATAATATTCTTTTCGATAATTGTTTGAGATAATTGAGACAATTCATAGAAAAACTGAGAAACATCGTACATAGTAAATTAAGCATGAAAAAGCGTCATGTAAGATCTGTGCTATATTTCTTAAGTATCAACCAAAAAGAATAAAAAACTATGAAAGCAAATTTCAAAGGATTAGCAGAATTTCTTCAGAAAAGATATGAGGCTTACTATTAACTAATACTATGTGCCCAAAACTAACCAAGAGTTGTAGAAATGGCTGAAAACCAACAAACACCTTTACACCAAAAATTGTGAAGCTCATTTTATCTGACGGTAAAGACATATTTATGTTTTTCAAGATGCCAAAATAACTATTTTAATTTATGAACTTGAGAAGATTTTATTGAAGACTTTTTGATAAACTGGATTAAAAGATTGGGGAGAAAGGGCCTGATTTACAGACCAGAATAAAATTTTCATCAGAAATATGGCCACCTGCCAACAAACATCTTTATTTAATCTACAACTAAAATCTATTTCTAATTTTTCCTTTATAATGAGGAATACTTTTCATTTTATTTCAAAACTTAATTCTTTTCAAATAATTAGATTTGATTTTTCTAACCTTAACATTTTAATAAAAATAATAACAAATTTTTTGTTTTTTTTATCTTTTCAGGTCAGTGATTTTTATATATCAAAGGAAATAATTTTTTTTATACAATCTCTTTGAAAAAAACGTGAGTAATTGAAATTTCTAATATTTAAAATTATGTTTAATTTATAATGAAATATGGAAAAAATTTTTAGCTTTTATCAAACGGAATGCATTTTTGATTTTATTTATAATGTATAAGATTTTTCAAGTGCTACTCTATGACATTGAGAAAATATATTTTGTTGGATTAATTTAAAGAAAGTTTATTGCAATTTTGCACGACTTTAAAATCGATGTTTTTTTTTAAATAAAAAGTTCAAAAACACAAAATGGCGCTTTTTTCTGTAGTTTTTTGCCGTGTTCATGTCATATTTCGTATCTACAGCGTTAGATATTATGAGAAAAATAATTGTCACTGACGTCATGGATTTTTCTAGTCACTAAAATCAATGAAATGCAGATGGAATTCTTAGTTCAAAATAAAGACAATAATTGGAAATGTGAAAAATATAAAAATAATGAAAAAAACGGTCAAAGTGTTAAGCCAATATTTCCATATGTTTTATTACCAGATTTGTGCTTATCGAAATCGTCTATTAATTTGTTTCTCTCTTTTGTACTTTATTATGAATGAAGTGAGAACTTAGAAAATTTTACACTTTTACGTACACATTAACAAATCCTTTATGGCTAAATTAAAATTATAAACTTTAAATATATTACAGCTACATCTCGATTAGAACTATTTTATGGTCGAGTATTCAAAAATCTTGATAATAGAATATTTTGGTACGACATTTTGAAAAGTTTGTTTTATTATTTTTTTCTTACAAAAATAAAGATTTAAGAGTATGAAATGAGAAGAGAAATGATTTTTAGTAAACAAAAACAAATTCTTTCATATTTGGATAAAACACTTCTACTTTTTTTTTAGGTGTATTTCTAAACAAAATACAGTTAAAATTAATTTTAAGGGGTTCATTTACAAGGATTGCATGTTTTTAGTTAACTAAGTTTGATTATTAATTAAACTCACTGTCTACTCAGCTGTTCAATGTGTTCTAACGTTAAGTAAAACAAACAAACAAAGATTTAATTCGTGTTTGTACCTTATATTTTTGTATGATAAAAATAAACTAACTAGCCATTCACTATGGAAAAGGATTCAAATCTCAAATTGTAACCCTGAGACTATAGTTTAGAAAATTTTCAAATCAAAACCCGGAGAGTTAAAGGAAGCTCAAGTCAAGTAAAAGAAGGCATAATTGCAGCAAGGCCATACTTTTTATTTAAAATTATGGAGTTATTATGTGAACTATAAATTTCATTCCACATGATCGAATTTATCAATTCTTACTTGTACCGTAATTATCTCCTGGCTATTGATTAATACAATAAACCTAATTATTTTAACATAAATACAAAATGCAATATAAATTTACTTACTCCTTCAATGTTGTGTTATGTTACAAGGATGATGTTACAAAGAATCTTATCAGATCTGGATATTGATTAAAAAAATCTTGATGTGACAGCACTACTTAATTACTAAACTATTAATTATGCAAATGAGAAAATAGAATTCTCAAAAAAAATGTTGCAATATAAAAATAAAAAACTTAATTTTTGAAACTAGCAATATTTATAAATCACTTAATTACAGGTCACTTAAATAGTCCTCAATATTCAGTATTCGTAAATCTAATTTTAAAAAATATACGTGTGTAGAAGTAGATAAATTCCAAGTATCAGTCAAAAGAAATAAATACATAAGAAGTAAAATACGCCTGCAATGAATTTTGTTTCATTTTTCATAATGATAACTGTTGCATTCTTGGCACTAACAAAAGTCAGGAAAAAATTTTTCCCTAATACTCTCATTTTCAGATAAATAATAGCAGCTGGACTATATTATCTAGGAATCCTATCTGCTTTTTGTTAAGTTATAGGTTAGTTGGCACATTACCGCCGTTGCCAGTATTTTTAGTTAAAATTATTCCTAATTCTCCCTAATTCTTAGTTTACTTCATCTGATGGCTGCTTGAAGAAGCTACGAGCTGACGACTCCAGGCTTAGATAATCAAAATTGCAAGCCTAATTTTATCTCTTCATTTTTTATAGCTGAAGGTATATGTATTTGAAAAAAATAAAAATATTCTTTTATGGTTTATTAACAGCAAATTATACTTTAAATCAAGAAGTATTGGAAGAATATATATAAAAATTAAAATATGGTGCTCTGACTATATTCAAGGACCTAACACTTTTGCTTTATGCAATCATTTAAGAAGTAATTTCTTGAAATCATCCCAGATCATTCTCTTAAACTTTTAATCTTGTAAGGACTTCAATAAATCTGGCCAAGCTAAAACTTTGTTCTTATTTTTACTCATAACTACAATACCATCTTTTTATTTTTTTTACTAAAATTTTTTCAAATATAGCATAGTTAAAAGTATAATTTCATTTTTTATATTGTAAGGCACTATAAACCAAAAAACCGTCTTTTTTAATTATTACTTTTTTACCCTTAATCTTTACAGCGCACTCATTGCTTGTATGCTTTAAACAATATCTTGTCGATATGTAATTCATTCTCCTGTTAACTAATAATGAGAGTAATGTAATCTTTCCTACGATATAATTAAATCACTTAGAAAATATGTTAGAGTTTGAAATCCTAAATATAAAACTATTTCATCAGATTAATCAGATGGTCTGGCTAGATTTGGTAGATATTGGTATTTTTCGAGGATAAAGACAACTTTTTGATTAGAGTCTTTACATTCCAGTTTAATGTGAGTTCTCCAGAGAAAAAGATTTGGCTAAAATGAAGAAATTATTGATAAAAATGAAGCCCCTATAAAAACCCAAAATAATATTGTCCTTATGTGACAGCCTCAAAACTTATTAATTAATGTGTCAAATTAAAATATTTTATTGTTTTTCTTGTGAAATTTAGCTTGAACATATTAGTCCTTAGTGAAAATTAAAAACATATCTTTATGGTGTGGAACATACAGTTATATTTCTAATCGATGCACATCTTAATCCTCAGACAGATCTTAAAACACGTGATTTTGCGGCATAGCAGTGATTCTAATTGATGCCAATAGTAATCACAAGAAAGATCCTGTATTTAATTTTTGTTGTGATTCAAACTGATGCCAACAGTAATCTAAAGAAGGATCCTGTTTTTATTATGGATCAAACTGTTGTGATTCTAACCAACTTAACTTTTATACAGACTTTGCACTTTGTTTGAGACGTTCCGTTGTGGTTCTAACCCATGTCAAATATAACCTTAAGACAAATTTGAAATTTTCTAATGAAATGTTTGATTGTGAATCAACAAAATGTACAAGGTAAACTCAAAAGTTATTGGTTTTTACTTTGAAGCAGCTTAACCTTTTCTGCTTAGCATATAGAAACTTCCTGTTTAAAATATTCCTTTACTCAAAGAACCATAAAATCATTGTATTTTATTTCTTTTTTTTTAAATTTACAAAAATCAAAGTAGAAGACTCTCAAGAGTTGGTAGAAATTTTTCAATCCTTTTAATCAAAACAAAAAAAAAATTAAATTAATTGTCTTTAAATATAAGCAAATTTTTGGTTAAAATTCTTAAAACCAAATCAGAATGAGATTTCAAAGTTGAAACTTGCATCAGCAAAATTACACCTTAGCTATGAACAATTTTAATGCTCACGTCGTTAGTGTAATAAAAACCAAAAAAAAAAAAACACAAAGTAGATATAAAACAAACCACCAAGAAAACCTGCTTAAATAGCAAAAATAAATTTTCACCTAGCTTTTTATCCAATAAATTCCCATAGAACACCATAAGGTTGTATTATTCCTTGCACACTATATATGTCCAGTTTAGTCTTTGTTTGCTCCTTCTTATCGCTTAAAATTTTTTCAATTTTTTTGGGTTTTTGTCTTCTTTGTTTTTGCTCACAACTCTAGTAAAAATGAAGGAATAAAATGGATTTTCTTCTTATTATACCAAGTGAACCGTAATTCTTTACTTTTGCCAGATGATGTGTAGGTCTAACATATATATTGAGAAAATCCTTACTAGCTTATCATCTTAAATAATTCACCCCCTACGGCAGGTATAAGAAGCTATAATGTTGGGCTTTCCAACATTAGAACAAAAAACAAAAAAGGAAAAAAAATCAAATTCAGTTTGGTTTGTCTTTCCAATTTCGTTCAATATTCTGGCAATAAATCGGATTCAATAAGAAAATAAAGATAAAAACTAGTTACCCATAAGGATTTTAATATGTTCAATGTATTTGTAAATCAAAATAGGAAGGAAGTAAATAAAATATTACATGTGGATATCTTAAATAGATATAGGATAGATAATGCTGCAACCAATTTCTTTGATTTCGTGGTTCTTTAGATACCTTTTAATGAATTCTGTAAGTCAATGATAAATGTTCATTCAATGATTTGTGAAAGCCCTTAAGATTATTTAGGGATATAATAAACAGCAATAACAAAAACAAAATAAATAAATAAATAAATGATGAAAACAAAAAGCTAACAAAATTTGCTATGCATGCAGAAAATATTTTATTTCCGTAATATTCAAAAAGTTGTTGTCTTTCCTTTTTGTTCTATTTAACTGAGTCTTTTTATTTTCTACAACAATCAAAGGCATATTGTAGAAAGGACAAACTGTGGCCAAGGATGTCCAGATAACAATGACTTTGATGATGTGTAAACATATATATATATACGAGTATATATATAAGTTCTATAGTTTGTATTTACTTTGATCAAGGAATAAAATTTTTATGAGTCTATTCTGTTTCCTTTTTGGTTGTTGCTATAATCCTAGTGCTCCTTAAATATTTGCTAAGCTTTTGGTATGAGCTAGTTATTATATTTAACTTCATTTTTATTATTTAAAAACAGAAGGGTCTATGGTTGTCATAAAGGATTTGATAGATAATAGTTAAAATATTTGAAGTTGTTTTTTTTTTTTTTTTGAATTTATGATTCATATGTGTTTAACTTGAATTACATATTAAATTTTAAAATCCTTTTTTTATTAATTTAAATTTAACATAAATTTTTCATAATTTACTTGAGCGCTGAAAAATTTTGTTCTTACTCATTAGCAAATACAGGATAAAGAAGTCTTCGGCTGTTAGGATTATGTCAATTTTATTTTTCAATGCTGTTTCCAATTAGTTTACATATTTGTTAAGCTCTGATGTTGCTTAAGGTTATTAAATGTGTCTCTAAAATTACAATAATATAATTTGGGCAGTTGAACTTCGAATGATATCACAATTTCATATTTTATTTTACAATAAATAAAAAAAATTCCATATAAATGCAAAAGAAAAGACGGAAATTTTTTTATTAGCATTTTAACCATGAATGAAGCAGTAGAAATCTTTCTTTAGAAAAGTGTAACTGTAAAATTCAAAGCTACAATTATTTTTTCTTAAATAGATAGCTTACACTTATAAAAAAAACTATGGAAGTAAAGTTTGTCTAATTCAGCTGCAATGCTGTAAGCTTAATATGAGATGCATATTGGCCACTTGTAGAATATGTGGAATATGGGAAGTCTTACAAGCTTCAAATAAATCCATCAAACCAATTTGGCTATCATTTCAAAAGTACTATTGTAACCACTCATGAAAACTCATTTTTGATTTTTTGGGTAAGGAGGTACTAGGTAAGGGGAAAGTTCCATAAAAAAATATTCCGAGAGTTGAGCAGTGTGGCATAAGTTTGGGTGGAATACGTGAAATGGCTTTCGTACAAAGCAGAAATATTTATTTTTAACAATAACTTTTTTCTTTTACCAATTTTCAAAACAAAGGAAGTAGTCGATTGTGGAAATTTTTGATTTTTTTGAAAGTCTGTTATTTCATATTTAATGAGTGAAATTTTTTAATTTTTGATTTATAATGAATATCAATTAATTCCAATTTCGTATTTTAGACTATTAAAATTATCCCAATTGTGTAGGAAAGCCAGTTCCTCCTTTCTTCTTCCGTCATTTAGACCACAAAAATATGTATAAAATAGTATAGAATATTTTCAAAAACAATTTTTTTTTATATAACTTAAAATATAAATTATAAAACAAAGAAAAAATACCTGAAATTATTGCATTTTATTCAATCAATAAAGGAAAAACTTTACTTTAAAAAACTTTGAAATCTCGAGCGTTTCATGAACAGAAAAATGATTATTCTTGTAATTGTTGTTCTATTGTTGAAGTAAGTTTGTAGATTGCTATTTTTTTGCCGTAATTCAAATCTTACGTTATTAAATACCGTCCTTGTTGAGCCTGATTTTTAAATCGATTCTCTATTCGTAAATATCTTAAGTGGTATGTACTCACGTATTGTCTATTGTCAAGTGTCAATAAATTTTTCTTTAGTGTTAGTTTTATAACACTTTTTTCTACATATAACGCTACTTTCTGGTATTCATGCCTTGATTTTTTACAAGTTAGAATAAACTTCCTGATGTATTACTCTGAATTTTCGGTCAGACAGATATCATTAAAGTAGTTGGCTGTAGTTTATTGGAAAAATTTTACGTATAATGCAGTGTGACAATGAAAGTGAACATTCAAAAAGTACTTTTCAATAATATATGTATATCTTGAACTGTTTTTGAATATTGGGATAAGAAAAAATTATTTTGAAAACCGTATTTAATTAAGAACTTAACTATCAAAAAAATCCTCACAAGCCACACTTATCAAATTATTTCTATTGTATGTATCTGACATGAAGCTATAATAAAAATGAAATCCACAAAAAAAATATCAGCTCCTGGAAATTAAAAATGAAGTACAAATATTCAAATATGACACATTCCGCATATGCTTTCTACTTATTAGAACTAAAATACATACATTTATGGTCAACATGATTTCGTTTCTAAAGAAGGATGTTGTTTTGCAAAAGATAAATACTCTCCTGCAAATTTATAACCTTGTGCTCTTCAAAAAGGTACAAACCGCTTTAGTTATTTGAAAACATGCTTTCACTTTATGATAAAATTTTTAATAATGTACATAAATTCCAATTAATTTGTGAGATATCTTCCAAAATATCAGCAGAATACACAAAAGAAATAGTAAATATTTATAGCTCCTTTTTTAATCTTGCTAAATCTTATTCCTGGGACTCACTAGCATTTAGCGTGTGGAGAAGACTTAGCACAGTAAAAATGGAGAGTTTTTCTAAATACCAAACGGAGTGGACACATTAGCATGTTACTGTTGTCATTGACAGAAAGCAAAATGCCAAAGTGACAGTTCGATTTGTGTGATTTATGTGTTGTTATTTGCTTTAAAGTAAAGTTTCCTTTATATTTATTTAAAATGGTGTTTATCAAGTGTTACTAATTTAGCCTATATACCAATTCAGTGGAGACTAATGGGCTCGTTAGCATTTAGCGCTAAATTTTGTGCCGGTAAGCGCTATTGATTCCCAGGCATTAAGGGATAACACTCTCCAAAAACTGAATTTCTTTATTGGAATTGTCCAGCGTTTAAATACAATCAGGTCAAAACTCTTGTAGTTATTGACATTTATTTTTCTTCACTTATTTGTAAAATTTTAAAAAAATTTCATGTCGCACTTTGGTACTTGTTGACATGTGAATCTCTCTTGTACTCTTTTCAGAGCTTGAAACTTTAAACGTGTCTTTCTCATAGTGACGTTCTAACTTCTCCCGACGATGACTTTTTGTTTGTTTATACCATGGGTGTCTAAACTATGACCGTTTGTGGGCCGCATGGCAAAAAAAAATTTTGCTGGGCCGCACATACAATATTTTTTCAAAAAATTGAAATAAAAATTAACTCTATGTAGTTTTATTAAAATAAATTAACTTCTTTTTATTATAATTTTTTTTATTTTCAATTTGATATGTATAAATACATATTTATTTTAAATTTGTAAAAGTTTCGTTTCATTTAGTTTGGATTTCATAAAGATGGAAAAAATAATCAAATTAATGAGATAGATGAATTTGCTTTTGTCGAACAAGCGAATCGAGATCGGGTTCAATAGGCGAGGTTGCAATTCTTAATGCATTTTCAATATGTTTGTCGGTAATCTCTGTCCTATTTTTGTTTTTTGTATGCTTCATTCTTGAAAATAACTGTTCACAAATATAGATACTACCAAAAGCCTAAGACATTAATAAAGAATGATTGTGAAAATTAGGATATTTATCGCGGGGTAGATGATTTTTATAAAACTCCAGTAAAGAAACATTTCCAAATTTTTCTTTCAGTTGAATGTCACTTTGCAGTTCAATGCATTCCATTTGAAGATTTCAAGGTAATTTATTTATTTCTAGAGAAAATAGAATAGAAAATATGTTGAAATACTCTTTATTTTTTCGAAAATCTTGAAATCTATTTTCAAACTCTTGAATTAAATCAAAAATTAATGCAACATATTTTGTGCAATTCATAGGTTTATGTGCAGCCAAAGTACTGAAATGCGTTAAATCTTTTACTTTTGTTTGATTATGCCAAAATTTCAACTTTTTTTCAAACGCTGTTATTGTTTGGAACATATTATTAATAAATTGATTTTTTCCTTGAAGTCTCAAATATAAATCATTCAAATGCTCTGTTAAGTCTACTAAAAAAGCTAAATCTGAAACCCAATCTTCGTCTTCAAATTCAGTCATAGGTTTTCCTTTTGATTCCATAAATATTTTTATTTCAGTTCTTAAATCGTAAAATCTTTTGAGCATTTTCCCCTTACTGAGCCATCTTACTTCTGTATAATAAATAATATCTGCAAATTCAGTGCCCATGATACTACATTATTTTTTTAATAAAAATGTGTAAATTTAAATATTTTCATAATTTGCATTTGGGCCGCATTTTAAAGGCTTTTGGGCCGCACTTTAGACAAGCATAGTTTATACCGTTTGTGGAATTATAAAATTGCAAAAAGGTAGATTTTTTCGTTGACGAAACGTTATTTTGACTTTGAATGAACAGAAAAAATTTCAAAATAAAAAACTAAATTATAAAGATCACTGAAAGAGGAATATTTATACTTTATTTATGTAAATTTGGTTTTCTAATCTCAAATTCTAGGCTGATAACTCTCAGATAATCTAGGCTGATCATCGTAAATTGATTTTTTGAAAGACGACTCTGCCATTAGCTTATTAATTTATAATTTTTTTATTTAACAATACTTTAAAATATATACGGTGGCCATCTATCTGAAAAAAGTTCGTAAAAAGGGGATTATTTTCCAACCGTCATCTTTATCTGCCCCGTAAAAATGCTTTTTATTACTGTCTCCTCTAAATACTATTGAATTATATTATTTTATTAAATAAAAAAGGTTTCAAAAATAAAAAATCCAAAGGATTAGTCAAAGATTTTTTTTAAAAGATTAAGGTTGCCTGATATTTTGATACTAATATAAGAAAGATTTTAAAATTTTCATGGTTTATTTAGCAATCATCCTTTTGTCTATTACTTTCAATTACCCCTTTTTAAACTCTTTATCTGTAAGATTCAAATTAGGTTCATTATCTCCTTTGCTAATTTAATAAAAAAACAAGAGCATTTATTATCTTAAATATTTCTGGAATGTTCAAAAAATTTTTACAAAATTTAAGGTTATTAAGTCAAAGTAGTGGCTTCAAAAGAAGACGTAATTAATATTAAGGAAAGTAATTTCTTTAATTAGGATAATATTAATGTTAATTTTCTTGATGAACAATCAACTTTTTGGCTCTGTGTTTATCTATTTCTTGCTTTGAAATTTATTATTTTTTTAAATTAACCAAATTTTTGACGTATACACATCAAACCCAAATCTCCATTACGGTGCGTTCGACGTGTATACTCGTCGTCATTAGCATTGACTAAGAAAACTATTATTTTTAAGTTTAAAAAAACAATAACTTTTGCAGAAATAAATTTTTATGTTTCTCTTCAATAGAAATGTAGCTCTTCGTTTTTTCATAAAATTTGTAATAGGACCAATTTTGCCCCGTATTTTTTGTGAATAAACGTTATAGCTTGATTTTAATTTAGCACACTATGAGGGATTTTTAAAATTAATTTTGAAGCTTAACTTGTTTTTCTGTTTGGCTGTAAAGAAAAAAATACAAATAAGTGATCTGTTACCAAAAAATGAAATTAATCTCCAAACAACCTAGAACACTGCACTAACATAAAAAAAAAGTGAAAGCTCATAATTTCACTAAAAATAAAAATAAATAAAAATTTTAGAAAATATATTCTCAAAATGCCCACGTAGCAATACTTTTTGTAATTGTTGACATTTTCGTATTTAAATTTGCATATCCGGGCATTTTCCAAATGAAAATATTTCAAATAGAGCTAACAAAAGCCACTCTCCAAGCAAATAACATTAGAGCCTTATGAAAGAGATCATGCTGTCTTTGTTTAAAAAAATAAAAATATCGGTTCAATTTAAATAAAAATAAGTAAATTCAGTTTTAGAACGAGTGTTTCAAAAGTTATTGTCAAAATAATAGTTTTAAGTTATTGCTAAAAATGTATAATTTTGGTTTAATTTAAAAATTATAGGTATACTTTTAGATAACGAAAGTTTAAATTTGTAAAAGAACTTACTATGATTTGATTACATTTCATGAAAATTTTCTATTGTTGATATTTGTTAAATATTTATATATTTAACTTTTTTTTTTGTATATCGTTTTTGTCGTTTTTATCGTTTTTAAACTAAAAAAAAGGAAATGGTTGCAAATCACTATAAAACTTTAAAAGCTATCCAACATGTTGATTAAAAATAAAATATTACTTTCACTGCAAAATTTCTAAACCAAATTAACACTCATGTTGAAGCTACGTATATAATTTTATATATGACCAGTTTTCTTGCTAAAAAAGTGTCTGCTTAAGGAATTTATTTTTTCTGTTATATTCACCTTCTATCTATTCATTATTATTGGACAAGAGAGTCATCAATATCCTGATTAATACTATTATAATTTTCTATTTAACTCTATTTATGCAGTCTATACATATAAATTAGATTTGTTTTACTTTAATTCTTTTTTTCTGTGTTTGTTATCAGCTATTACAATTGGATTGAGAAAATTAAGTAGTAGTAATGGAAAAATTTGCGTCAAAAATTAAACAGAAAGTTTTTATTGAATATTATTCTATCACAACTAAAATAAAAATAGACACAAGCAATAATATAATGCTAGGATATTTATATAGTACTCCTATATTCCTCATTTCCTCTATTTTACTAGGTGCGTAATCTGGAATTGTTGGTAAAGGAAAATCTGTTTAAGTCGTCTCTTCAGGAGATACTGTCATAATATCATCTAATTCGGTTGAATTATTTGGCAATTCAACTGTAATTTAAAAATTTTAATAATAAATTTAAAAAAATAATTTTTAAAAAAATACTATACTTTCACCACCTGTTGCAAATCTAATTATATTACTGTTAACACTCCAAAATTAATGGTTCATCCGTTTCCTCGTCACCTTAAGGTAGGATGATCAACGCGTTTTTTTATAGAAGTATCCCCAAGAGGCCTAATCCTCTTTCTTAATAATACTTATAATAATAATGCTATGCTAAGAGTAATATATAATCAACCGACTTCCCATATTATCCCTTGCCCCTTTCGACTTTGTTTTAAAATATTTATACAAATATTGTCAAATAAACATATCTATTTAACAATTAAATACTTAATACGATTTATAAGATACTTTTATAATAATATATAGATTATATATATGTACATCCTAAATATCTACAAGATAATTTTAATATACATATAGTACTACGTACTTAAATTTGTTTATATACATACATTTATTGTAATAAACTTAATAAATTGGGTTCAATTATTTAAATTAGTTTAATGCAATATATCAATTATCACTTTAATTTTCATTAAATACAATCTTTCATTGGAAATACAAATAAACAATTCTTCTCGTTGACTTGACTCGGCTTCATATTCAAAAGACTTACCTGTTACCGATTTTATGGACAAACTATGCCACAGTTACACTATTTGCTATATTACTTACTAGATTATATACTAAAGTTATGGCATAGGAAAGGAAAAAGGGAAATTTAAATTTTAGTTCTATCATGCAATTTTAACAAATGTATGTCATGATATATAAACAACTCTAGCACAAAATTTATATATACAAAAAAATGTATGCTAGATAAATGTATACGGTAACAGAGCAAACCTGTCTGCTAGCTGACATCAGCTTATTGCTAGTCGCTCACATAGTTGCTGCTGTCAGGTCTACAGTAATTGGCATAAGAGGGGGCCGGATTTGAAATGGGTTTTATGATTTTTGAGACTATATAGTTTCAATTTCGTTTCCATTTTTCGTTTCCATACAAAAAAATAGTATGCTAGAGCAGAGAAATTTATTTATTCAGTTTAATTTTTCAAATTCAGTTTATTAGTAGCTCCTCACATAGCTTTTTTGTGGAGTGAGCTTTAGGAGAAATCATTTGAAAATCATATGATATATTTTATTTGTTACGATAGGAAATTTTAAGTGACTGACTGACAACAAGAGGCGCGCATGACTAGCTAGAACGAAATTTGTTTAGTGTCTCTTTTATTTTATATTACACTTTAGTTTACTCCAGCCGGCGAAGATGGTTGGATGTACAGTAAAGTTATTTAAAGGATTTCGTGATGCATTTAGCTGGGATTTTACTGTCTAATATAATTTCTATTTAGCTTAGGTTAATTTTGATTTATTGTTAGTTCTTGCAGACTTTTCAAAGTCTAAAGAAAAGAAAGTTTCTAAAGGTGTTGTAGTTTTTTCTTTCTTTTATTTTCGTTTGTTTTCTAATTAGTGTACTTGTTCTAATGATAATAATAATAATCAAACAAACAAAAAATGCTCATAAATAAATTTTTCACTATAATTTGAGCCTAAATAAGTGATACTAAGATTGAATATAAATTGTTTAGGGCTGATGTTATCCAATTTGAAATTATTTTTATGGTGCAACTAGTGCAATTATAGAAAATTTATTTTACCGGCTAAATAGTTTTTAAATATCTTGAAATATAATATTTAGTGTTTTGTGAAAATATTTCTTAGTGATATGAATAAATTAGGGATTAAGGTGGATAAAAGGATTAACTACACACCATTTAAATATTTAAAATAAATCATGGTTGATATTAGTTCAATAATTGAAGGTACCGTCAAATTTCGTGACGGTAAAAAGGTAAGCGATTTTATTATTATTTGAATTTTTTTTTTAAGTATTTTATTTTGTATACTTTCCTCATAAGAATAAAGGGTTCGGTATAATTTACATTTAATATGATGCGGGCATCGTAAATTTAAACAATTACCGACCCCTATAAAGGGTTAATTAAGATATTTCATTTATTTAGTTTAAATATTATAAACAGTCAATCACTAAATGAACCTTTTTAATGATGCCAAATGTAAGTTAATTTTGTTTTGTCACTTTTCTGTTAAAAGGTTAATTGTATTTAACATGTAAAAGGAAGCTAAAATTAAATAAAAAGGATAAACTTGTTAAAACTAAATTTTGCATAGCTTTACTGCATTTTGTAGTAATTAAATGAAAATTGCGAATATAATTTTGTTTTTCCTATAAAAAGGAGAATTAATTATTTTTTGATAGATTTTAGTCATAAAATAAACATTTTCAAGGTTCGAAATATACCAGAGTAGATATAAAAATGAAAATTAATAGACAAACTCATTTATATCGTATATTTGTGAACTTTTTTTTTATATTAACTTCCTATAAAATGTTATTTACCTACATAAATAGGTACTTGAAAAGTAATTTATGCATTGATCCAATGTATTTTATGGAAAACAAGGAATGAATAACATTTAAATTACTGAAGTATAGTAATTAAAAATAACGAAATGAATTTACGTAAAAATGCTAACAGGGTAAAGTTCTTTATTTAAAAAAATAATTTTGTTGATAGTTTTGAAAGCAAGAGTTTCAGTGAAACTGATTTAGATTTGAGTTACAGGATTAGAATACTTGAGAAAAACCTAATTCTTTTGATTGGCCTTAAAAATTGTACAAACCGCTTTAGTTATTTGAAAACATGCTTTCATTTTATGATAAAATTTTTAATCATGTACTGAAATTGTAATTAATTTATGGGATATCTTCCACAATATCAGGAGAACACACAAAAGAAATTATAAAAATTTCTATTTCCTTATAATCTTGCTAAATCTTAAGCGATAACACTTTTCAAAAACTGCATTGGATTTATAGAAAATTTTAAATATATTGTGTCAAAATTTAAAGCAATAGAGTACAAACTCTCGTAGTTATTAACATTTATATTTTCCAAGGTTTAAATGGATTTGCATAACATTTTAAAAATATTTTGAAAGAAATTTCAAGTCAATGAGGACACTTTCACTTTGATAGTTATTGACATTTGAATCCCTTCAATTCTTGTACCATTTTTATAAGTTAAATCTTAAATGCGTTTAGAAAAATCAGTAATCATCATCATTCGAAAAATACAGTATTTGGAATTTTACATACATATAATGTATTTCTCCCCAATGGTTGATTTTTTCGTTGAAAAATACGGTTTCCATTTATAAATACAAAAATTTAAAAATTAATAAGGAAAGGATTTTCAAAGGTGAGGAAAAAATTATGTCTTAACTAAATCAATTTGTTTTTCTGACTTACATCCAGTAATTTAATGTGGATGTACCGTTATGAGAAAAAATCTTTAGAATAAAAACCAATTAAATGTAATCAAGATTTAAATTGGAATAAGGTAGAACGAAACTAGACTGTAAATAGATAAAAGACGTAATACGTGTCTTGAATCAATATTTAAATTTTTCTTATTCAGATAGAGTCCTTTTAATCACAAAAAGTATGTGTTATATTAGTATTTTTAAATAATTAGTATATTTTACTCAATTTCACACTAATTTTAAAGTCTCTCATACATTTCTACTGCATCCTTACCTCAAATTAGCAACTTTTACATTTTACAATTTTATTTTTACTTCATATTAGTTTTTAAATGTCGTCGAACTCATCATTGTGCCTAAAACTGCTAACTTAAACCGTTTTTTATCATTTTTTCATAATTTTTGAGTTATTTTTAAGCTTTACACCAGGAAATTTTTTGATCAATTTTACTATAAGATTAACAAATAATTACCTTATAAATAAAAAAAATATTTAACAAAAACTCAAAAACATTTTGTTAATGATGAAGTTAGAAAACATTCCTAAATTTGAGATGGGGTTCGAAGGAAAATAAAATCAAATTTCCTCTACTTATTTTAAATATTTTATTTAAAATTTTTAACATATCAAGGATATATATTTTGTGAAATTTTCATTTATAGTTAAGCCAGGAATTCTTAGGATAAAGTTATTTAATTATAAATTCTCCCGAAATTAAAACCCAAATTATTTTTGTCAGTATAAGAAGCTCATGACATGACGAAAGATGAAAAACAAAGTTTTAGTTTTAATTTTTAACCAGAATTTTGCACAAAAAATATGGTTTTAAGTGTAATTTTATCAACATTATTAGTTGTGATAAAAACAAAATCCTTCGTTCAAAAATCGGTAAATCTTATATTCGAAAATTGTGTAAAATTTGTAAATGATAGTTTGTTTAATTATTGAAAAATCATGGCAACCGATTTTAAAAATCGATTTTCAATAAAAAATAATAGCAAAAGAAAACTTCCGTTTATCCTTATAGACTTGAAACTTAAGAGAAATATTCTAAAATGTTATAATATTTCAAAAAACAAATGAAAATTCAAATTTTTTAAAAATGCTACAACCTCTTAAAACCAAATTTAAATGTTAAATTCAAAGTAGCATAAATTGAAGAAAAAAATACTCTAAACTATTTAAAAAACCACTTCCTGCAAACTTATACATTCGGCACGATTTTCGTGGGAATTTAAATGTCACCTAAAAAAGGTCAAACCTTTTGTATCCAAAGTCCATTTTAGGCTAATAAACTCAACATTAGGTAATAGAAATAAATTTAAAATTCAAATGTTTTAAATTAAATTAAATTAGGGAATACTGAAAGATTCTACATTATAAAACTTTCTCTATCTACTAGTAAACAAAAACATTTTTTGAAAAAGTAAAAATATAATACAAAAAGAAGAAATGAAACTGTCGTGAATAATATCCGAAAGATGTGAAAACTCATATTTATTTCAACTATCATTTGATGAACTTTAAAGCTGAATTGCTAAATTTAAATAATAATTACTTTCTCGGTTAATTTACAAAAAAAAAATTAAAGCAACAATAAACAATTCTTACGAAAAAGTAACTATAACAAAGTATGAAAAGAAAAGTTAACTTTACTTCCTTAGGCCACAGCAAATATCGTCACATAAGATGTTTTCGCTTAAACAAGTGTTAAAATACACTTTACTTTTGTACACTGTTAAATGTTTCTTTTTAAAAAAACCAATCAAACTCTCTTAAAATATTAAGCCAAATAGAGCTAATTATAACTATTTAAGCTTACATGTTTTTAATTTTTTTACAGGAATTTTAAATATCTTATAAAATTTTTACTCAAAATTTTAATACTCGAAAAAAAAGCAGAAATATATTTTCTAGTTCATAAAATAAAGTTAATATTTAAATTTAATACCCCATAAAATTTTCAGGATTCTAACCCTTTTTCATAAAATCAGCTCATTTCCTCATATAAAATGGCATGAGATCTTTAGAGCTTTTATATGAAAAAAAGAAGCTAAGCTTGGATTTGTCTCACTTGAAAAAAAAAAAATTGAAATATATTTTATCTCACATCTATTTTTTCTGTTAGTTTTTATAACCTGAAAAGAAAAATTTCTATTTTTTACGATACAGTTTTTAAGCAATAATTCTATAGAGATTTTTGACATTTTTGACTTGTAAATAATTTCATATAATTTTAAATCCCATGTTGACACTTTTTGATTTTTTCCAAAAATAAATCAATTTTCTTTAGTACTAAGTAGCAGCTTATGCAAGCTTAAGCTTAGTTTTTTTATGAAAAAAATATCCTTTCTTGATTAATATGAAGCCAAAATTTATATTTAATAATAATAAATATTTTATAATAAAAAAAGAAATAAATAATAGCAAATTGTAAAGATGTCAATAAATACTGTTAACCCTCGAATTTCACGTTAGATTTGTCTCCCGAAAATGCCGTTTAAAACGTTGAACGGTGGTACATACTTAAATGTTTTATCTGATGGCACACACATCGGCTTTAATGTTTTTTTCTTTATTTCCTTTCTTTTTTTCGTTTTTGCTAAACAATTTTTTAAAAGTTGCTGACTACTAATTTTCTACTTTACCAAACAATATTTTCTGCTTCTGCAAAAACAGAAACAACTAAAACACATTGAACAAGCTGAAACATAAAAACCTTTTATTTTTCTCAATAAATTTATTTCATTCACTACTCAAAATGTGTTTTTTTCTTATCCTTATTGAAATTTTCATGACACCTGCTAGCCAATTACCGTAATCAAATTTTTTGAATATCCTTTTTCAACATAAAATCAAAGAAATTTTACGTTGTGCTAAAAACTCTTCATCTCCTTTCCTTTCATGTACATATATATATATATAACTTACAACTTTATTAAAATGAGATGAATGGCATGACTTGCATAAATAAATTTTCTAATTCCTTTTTTTTCAACATGTGCCATCATAGGTATACCGAAAAGGATAACTTAAGATTTGAAGGGTGTTGCAATAATATTTCAATAAATTATTTCTTGTTGTTGGTTTTATGAACTTTTATTTTATAAATATTTTGTTATTTTTGTATACCCTTTTTTAGGGTACACTAATTTCCATTTAATATATCTGTTCATTTAAATAAGAAACATAAATATGGTTTCGTTCTTTTTTGTATTTATTTGATACCATATTACGCAGAGAATTTTATCTTCAAACCTAAAGTATTTCTAAAGTTGAAAATTTAAAGGATTTATCAAACTTTTTTATTTTAATTTAATATTTCTTTACTTTTTTGTTAAATAAAATACGTTGAGATGTTTTAGCTTTAAAAATATTATTAATTTACATTAAGTAAACTTAAAATTTAACTATTTGGTATTATTTCTGATAACTAGTAAATTTGGTTTTTGAATACAGGCAGTAGCATAGAAAAAGCGGAGAGAGGGGTGGATATGATAAGGTGTCTTACCTTTTGTTCTTTTGAACAATACAGATTTTAAGTTTTTTTAGCCTGTTTTTCTCCATTGAAACAATAAGCAATTAAATTCGTAAAATTATCTCAAATTCTGATGTATTGCCCAACAGGACAATTTTATTTTTTGTCCTTAAATCTAGTCCTTAAGTCCTTTTGAAGCTTAATGACAAAATAATTGAATAACTTAGGCAAATATTTGTTCGTACCAATTTAAATTTTTTTCTTTTTAAACAAATAAATTTTATTTAATATCCATTAAAACAAAGAAAAACTGGCACAAGTTTTTATGGCTTTAATTGTTGTATTAGTTTAACCAAATTTGTGCTTTTAGTATGAAAAAATTTGAATTTGTCTGTAAAGATGGTAAATTTTTTGTACAACTATTACATCTTTTATGTAGACATCCTTAATAGGATATGTCTAGTACTATCTTAACACGGTTAATTTATTGTTTGGATTGTGCTTAGCAAGTAAAATGTTTATGCGATTGGCTGAACCAATGCTCATCACTCCATTTAAATATTACTTTTTATATTTCATGTAATTTGATACGCTTAAGCTTCCGGATCTCGAGGGTAATATCCAGAAGTTCAATAGCTTCTACGTTGCTCTGACTAAGTAAAGGATTTTTTTATGATTATCAGCACATTTCCTGGATCACTTGCTTGACTCATTCAACGTTTAAGATATGTTACAGATTCGTAAAAATTTATTTTGATATTGAGATTTGACTGTTTTGTACATCCTTATACCTGGATTCCTTATAACAAAATCAGCTTGCTGATGGAGGTAAAAGTCTGTCTTTCGCAATGCAATTTTGGTTGGAAATGAAAACCTATTAAAGAGTACATTTACACAAGAGGTCACATTAGTCCAATTTAAAGCTTTATACATATAGAGCTGCCAAAAATTGTGTAAATTGCTAATAATTAAGGCTGTTAAAACTTTTGGTTGTGTTTTTAAAGCTGCCAGAAAATCGCGTTTGATATCAGATTCTGTTTAGCCTCAAAGAGCGGCTACTACCTTTCTGTTTTTTATACTTTTAGCCTGTAATTTTGAAAAGCTGTGAATGAGTGAATTATTTATGTGCCATCCTATACTGTCACAGGTGCTAATTACACTAAAATGTTTTTTTTCTTTAAAATGCACTTAATGAGTTTCTCTTTTATTCAACATTTTATTTAAATATTTGTAAACAAAAAATTTGATAACTATTTTAAACATCCGACTATATATTTCTAAGTAAAGTCAAAGCTACAAACCAAGACTACTCCTTCTGAGCTAAGAAAAAGTAAACAAATTGGAAGTTCAATCTAACTAAGATCCAAGGAAAAAAAATGCATAACTCTCTTCTTTTTATTCTTTTTCACATATTGTTGCTTTAGTTTTTCGACTTTTATATATTCAAATTTCACGAAATACGTTAAAATGTTTTCCGACTCATTGTCAGCAATGTTCTCTTAAGAAATTCATAAATGACATCTGACAGCAACATTATTTTGCTCCTCAAACATAATCCTAAATAATTTTGATTTAGTCACAACAAATTTAACAGAATTATTTGAAAATTTTATGTTAAAACACTTTTTCACACAAACAAGAAATGCATCCATTCAGTTTAGTTCAAAGTTACGAAAACGTTTTAATTCAATTTAACAAAACTATTTGGAAATATTTAATTAATATTTTTTTGCTTCTTTTTGTTGAATACATTCAAGCCTAATGTGAACATTTCATATACTACAAACCAAAAAAAGGAATATTTTATTTGACTACTTAATTCAAGTGCAAAGTCTGAAAAAACTCTTTTTTGAAGTTTTGTATAAATTTTATTTAAAGTTTTAATTTTATTTAAGTTCTGGGCACAAATGTCCTCCTTTGGAATTATACAAAAAAAAAACTTTAATCAAATTTTAGTTTTAAAAAAAATTTATCGTATGTTTGCTGTTTCCTTTTTACAACAATTTAGATTTTAGAAATTGTTATTTTAACGTTTTAAATATTTTTTTGGTTATGTCAAATCTACTGATGTTAGTCTCTCAAGAAGGTGACCGCCTTTAATACTTTAAATATCACTAATATCACTAATTAAATTACAGAAATAGATAGCTACAAAAAAAAACTATATACACACAAATTTAATTTAATAAAATCAATATAAATTCTTAAAAATGGAGAAAAAAAGAAACACATTTCATTTTGCTCACTTTTTTTTCAGAATTACAAGACTTAACGTCTTGACTTATTGATATCTCATTCCAAACACTTCAAATTTCTTTTTGTTCCATTTGAAGAGGGCAACTTTATGCCTGAGAATAGAAAACTAAGGCCATTGATGACTATTTTAAGTGGATACTTGATATCAACAATAATGAACTGTTAGATATCTCTTGTTTGTTTACTGATCCAAATGATGAATCATTTTTGTACGATTAGTTTCAGCTTAAGTTCCGTTATTTGACATCAAGTGTGACAATTTGATTGAATTTCTTCTTAAATGGATATATATATATATATTGCTTTATTAAAGCTAGAGCTTAATTTTATAATCCTGAAAATCAAAATCTTTGTAAAAAAAAGGGCGAGTAAAATTCAATGTGTTGATTTGTACATAAGAAACATCTGCTAACAATGAACATCTGCCATTGTAAGGTGCTTAAAACAGTCAACAAAACTTTACCAAAAATGTAAACAATGAAAAGGAAAAACCTGTTGTAAACAAGACGAACTGAAGTAATTTAACCAAAAAGTTAATTATCACATCACATTTGGCTGAATAGGTAACATCGAAACGGTACTTGTAGTAGGATTGTTCTTGATATACATATATAAGAAACAGGTTTTCTACAAAAGATACTTTCCATTTATATTAAATTGCCTACTGTGAATTTATTTTAGAGTTTAAGTAGGTTGTTCATTAAACAAATCCCTAGAAATATTCTCTCCTGATTATATTTTACTTTAATATTTCATTCCTTTTGGTTATTACCAGGTAAAATTTAGACATGTGTTTTGTGAATGCTAATGATTTATTTTTGTATTTTATTTGATAATAAAAAATCTATAAAATAAATAGTTACTATTTTCTTAAGAAAGCACAATTTTTCCCGGTGAAATTAGTTTTTTATTTTCCATGGTGTCACTAACATAAACAATACTACATAAAGTTCTTTAAGGGAATGGGTTGGGTATTTAATTTTTCTTTTCATTTTTATTTTTTTAAAAGAGTAAAATTACCAAAGTTATGAGCATTTGAGCGTCATTTAAAACGTTTTCCTGAAAATTGTTATCTTCGAAACCGATGTTGATCATAATTCAAAATATACTGGACCAATTATTTTAAAATTTTGTACACTGCTTCTTTATATATTTTGTAACTTAATGACTAGACTTTTTTTTTTTTTTTTGATTTAATAATTATTAATTTAACAATAACAAATAAGTCAATTTTTAGGTAAAAATCGGTATTTTGGCTACCAAAAATTAATAAAACCCAAAGAAAAAATCCCTTTGTCATTACTTCAATAAACTTTTAATAAATAAATTTAAAATTTTGGTTATTATTATTTTAACTTAAAAATTTGGAAAAACGTTGTTCAAATGCTTTCTTATCATATAAAAATTAATTAAATAAACTTGAACTGCTTGTAATGCCAAAAAAAACTCTAGAAGACATGCCTTATTTTCAACGAATTAAGCAAACCATCCCCTAAAAGTTGGAAGAACTTTGTTAATGTAATTAATTTAAATAGTAAATAAAACTCCAGTTTAAACACTTAAAACATAAACCAAAAACATGTTAAAAGCTTCAAATATAAAAATCGATTTTTTAGTTTTAGTGAGTAAAAAAATAAATGTACAGCCCTTAAATTCTTTTCTTTTATTAACCACTAAAGAAAATTCTTGTCTCTTAAATAACAGTAAAATAAACCTCAATTATTTATGATTTGGGGTAAGTTTTGTTCTAGTAAAAAACCTTTTACCAAAAAATTTAGTTTTTATGAGGATAACAAAAAGAAAAATTAAAGTAAAACTTTGCTTTCCATAAGTTAAATTGTAAAAGTTGTTTTTCTTAGAGTTATAGTCCCTGCCCAGAAAAGTCAACAGGAATAATTTTAAGAGAGTGGATAATATAAAAAAAGACTATTGCAAAAATTCCTTAAAAGTTTCTTCTTTCAATATAAAAATTAAAAATAAATAAAAAGTAGACAGAAGAAATTTTTGTTGAAAATTACAAACCTCTAAGAAGAATTTCTTTAGATATAAAAATTACAAAGAAATTCTTTTTGAAGTAAGCTAAAAGTAACATTGTGTTCTTTCGGAAATATTAAATAAACTCTTATTAAACAAGTTAAAAGAAAAGTTTTTTAAACTTTTTATGACGTAGCAAGGTTAAAAGAATGACACGGGATCTTGTGATTTATTCCTGTTCGTTGGGGTTTGCAATAGACCTACAGAGCGTAGTAGGTACTCATTCAATTCCAAAAATATCCCAGAGTAAAAAAAAAGTACGAGTTTCCAAATTTCCAAAATATTTGACGATATTTCAAGAAAAACAGAAAAATAATAGGAACTTTTTTAAATTAAAAGCATTAAACAAGCTTCTTTGTTTCTTTTAAAGAGAAAGTATGAAATTTTTTGAGGTTTTAAAAGTAAAATTCACTTCTCTAATAAACTTTTTTTTTGTGGTTGGTTACTAAAATCTTAATCTAATTAATTAAACATGAAGTAAAATTAAAAGCATTCAGGAGAATTTTTTCAGGTTTTTAAAAATTTCAAAATATTAAGCCATTTCCTCATGAGAAAGCTCTTCAGGGAAGCAGTTAGGGGGGGCTCCTTACACATTTTAAAATTTTCAACAGCACTTTAAATATTATTGGAAAAAATTGAAAAGCAATATGCAGAACTGTTTATATTTTTGAAGTATTTACAAACTACTTCAGAAAAAATGATACACATTAGAAAGATTATTTTTAAAAATTTAGCTCTATTTATATTAACATCCTGGCTGATGCCTGCCTGTCACGCATATTTTATACGTTTATCTTATATATAAAATTTATAAATGTCATTGGGCCATATTTCACGTAAATAACTGTCAAAAAATATTGACAAATAACTGTCAAAATATTTCCTTTATTTTACCTTAAAATTAAAAGTGAGTCATAAATATGAGACTTGCTGAGATATCAGGCTATTTGGCGCTTTCTATATCAATAATATATAAGGCATTATTTTCATATGACAATTTAATTCTCAACAATTTGGCGACTGATTTGAAAGAAAGAAAAATACAGTCAAAAAGAATTTTAATATTTAAAGTTGGCTTATGAGACATGTTTTAGTTTTTAAGACAAGAAATTCAGAAAAACAAAAAGAAAAAACATTCATAAATGTTTTTTTTGTGTATAAAAAATAACTTTTTTATTGAAACACCTGATTTATTCCATTTAAAATCGGTTTTAATTTAAAAACTTTTATGGTTTTACAATAATTTTTCAATTGTGTCATATATTTATTTGCTTTTAAGGAGCCTATTGCAAATTTTTTGTATTAACCAAGCTTCCGCTTTGTAAATTTAATTGATTTAAAGACTGTCAATCGTTCTAAAATATTTTGAAAACTCTTTACAGTTTGTTTTACTCCTTAAGACTTTTAATTGTTATATTTTTCAATTACTCAAAATTTTAGCCTTAAAAATTCTAAATAAATTCAAGAAAATCACACATTTTACTTTATAAAATTTTTGGTTTTATAATTTAGGCTCATTTTTCTTCAAAGAGCTGCTTTTATTTAAAAGCTATTTCTTCAATTTATTTCGTAATCCTTTGAAAACAAAGCACTTCCACAGTCAACTTTTAGCAAAAGTCATTTTTTTACTTCAAAAATTAATTAAAAGTATACCAACATCACAAGTAATTACCTTTTTATATAGATTCTTCACTAAATAATACTAGTATCCGCAATTTTATTATAATTTTGGTTAACAAAGCCATAAGTTTTAAGAAAAACACAAAAATACTCAAAAGACAATAACAACAGTCAAATAAAAAAATTCAAAAGAAAATTTGCAGCAATTAAATCTTAATAGATATAAGTCGCCATATTTGCTATTTTTATATATTCATTTTTATTTTTCATTAATTAAAAGAATGCAGAATATCTTTATTTCCTGGCTACCATTTATCCTTTCATAATCGCAAATGTTCCACTTTGTGCCCAAAACGTGAGTCGTAATTCAATTATTATGACATAGCATTGGATGCACTTAGTTCGTTTATCCTTTTTAAAATAGGATTTCATAGTTTTAGTGGCATTTTTGTTTATTTTTTAGTAGGGATATTAAATTCGTGCTCTCACGTATGTAATAATAATTAATTTGTAGAATGTTCGTTCCATTAGAAAGTTTTAATGAGAGAATAGTGCTGTGGTTTTCTAAAAAAACAAGACACACACATATAAATACGTTCATAAATTAATGTATATATATATGTAAAATACAAACACAAAACAATAATCAAAGGATGAGTAACATCTATAGTAGAAAAAGAAATCCTTTGGAAAAACAAAAAGAATAGAAAATAATACTAAAAATTATTGTTCATACTATAGGAACACTTACGTACTTTAGTGTTGGTAAATTATTTTCTCTAGTTGCGTTTCCATGTTAAAAGGACTACCGTTATATGCTATTAAAAAACTTTACAAAAGGACTTAAGAGAGTAATTTGCTAACTAAAACGGATTCTAGAATATAACTCCTGACAAAAATAAGGACAAATTTTTTTTCAAATTAAACGTTGAACTTTTAAAAACGTTGGCATTATACTTATAGTCCAAAATCATTTTAAAATAATTTCTTCTTTATTTTTTGTGCTAGTTGAGTTTTCCTTTCCTTATTTTAATATGGGGTGAAACTACAAAAAAGAGAAGAAAAATAAGTGCTAGCCTTTTGAATGACATCAATGGAATTTTTATTATTTTTGTACCAAGAATTGATGGAATTTTTTTAAAATTTAATTAAAGTCTTTTGAGTTTCATTGTTAGACGTAACATATTTATAAAAATTGTTCTGAGGATTTTTTGTTGCGTTTTGAATAATTAAGAAGTATTTTAGAAATAATTTTTAATTAAGTAATTAAAAATTGATTTAAACAAAAATTTTAAAGGGCAGAGCTATAAAGTCTTTAGAACAAATAAATATCATTTTTATATATTTTGACAAAAATTAGAAAATGATTTACTAATAACGAATATTTCTTAGCCCAAAACTAGTTAGAGAATCGTCATTTTTTCTATCTGCTTTCTGCTTTCATTTTCTATGCTTCTTATGCTGTTTTCGTTTATGTTATTTGGGTAAAAACTCCCGCGAAAACCAAATTTCTTCTTGAGCTGATGTTAATATTTTTTAACCAAATGAAATTATTATTATTTTGAGGATAGTCAATACCTCGAAGCTTATTACGGTGCATAAAAAAGTGTCAAACATGCATCATTTTTCAAATAAAACTAATAATTGGCATTAACATATTTTAATTGCGTAGACAAATTGAAATCATTGACTTTTTTTAATAAGGAGTAGCTTATGCTCTGATTATCTTTTTCAAAATTCTAATTTGACATCGTTTAAAAACTTTTATGAGCTTTTTAAAAATGCAAAATAGTTTATTTTCGAATTCTGAACAAATTTGACTTTATGAAATTTTTAGCACAAATTTAAATTATTGACAATTTTTAATATAATTACGTTTTTATTTCCTTAATTCTTGATCTTCATATCAAAAAACAATTATTTGAAAAGTATTTCCAAAATATTATCCAATTTGCTGCTATTGTCCTTTCAAATAGCGCGATATCACCATTTAGTTTTAATGTGTATTCGTTTGGCGGTAAGGTATTAAGCAAAATGATCACACAAAAAAATACAGCCTTAAGAAAAGTCTTTTGTGGATAAAAACAAATATGTTTAGAAAAGGATCATTTGTTGACTCTGCTGTTTTCAGTGTTAGAATGGAAGCTTTAAATCAGGTGCTAGCAAATATGCTACTTCATTTTCTTTTAGTTGAAATAATTAACTAAATGTTTCTTATGTTTTCACTTGCAAACAACAGGACACCCACAGCTTATTTTAATTATTTTCATTTTCCAAAAAACAAATCAACGGTAACACATTATTTCTATAATTAAATTTGTCAACCTAATGTCTCTATTAATCATTTTAAACAACAAAAGAAAAAACAAAAAATAGTTAACTTGATTTATCTTTAATAAAGCAAAACTACAAAAATAAAATCCAAACACATCAACATTTATCTTTTTATATATTAAAATTGATTCTTAAGCAAAAGCGACAGACAGTTCTATTATCCCTAGACAAAACACAACAAGATGAAAGAACATTGTTAAATTTTTGTTTTTTTTGTTATGCACCGCCATAATGGCAATTTCTTTGGTTAGATGTGACAAAAAGTATACCTAAAAAAACTTAATGTGGAAGATGTTTTCTAGATGCAGCTGGGATAGTGTACTTAATTTGGAAGTCATTAACACCTCATCCCTCGTTCTATAAATAGATATATTTAAATGTTATGAACTGATGACAGACGAGTGAATTTTTTTCCTAAGATTTGATATTCTTGAGATATACGAGTATATGAAGTTGGTTTTTTTTAAATTGGAAGTTAAAATACCATTATTTATAATTAAGATGAGAAATAGATTTATGGTTTATGAATTAGGAAAAAGTGAAAAATAATAAAAGTATTCTTGGATTCCTAATTAATTTATTTAAGAAAAAAGTATATTAATTAGGGATAAGATATAATCATTTTGGAAATGAGTAGCACAAGTTTTTTTTCATTTATTCTAAGTCTTTTAGGAAATCAATTGTAAATTTCTATTTGGAATTATTTAAAATATTCCTACATATGATTGTAAAAATTAGGAAATTTTCATTATTATTCTTAACCATAGTTATTAGAAGTTTCTAGTGTCAATTAATTAACATTATTGATTTTTGTTTTTTACGTATAATCAAACTGATGCCAGGGGTCTATTTTTTAGTGATACCATTTTCTCTGGAGCTACTCAACCTTTTTTTTGCATGACTCTTCCTTTAGACAGAGCTTATGAAACTTGTGGTTAAGGTTTTTCTAATTATAATAATCTATTTGCTATTTAATTTTTAGTTGGACGATTAAGTCGTTTAAACATTAGCATTTTTTTTTGGTTTTGTTATGCAAAATAAGGACATATCTCGCAAATACCTCACAACTAAGATAACTAAACACAAAAAATGGAAATATTATCCTACAAAATTTCAGACTTTACAGCATATTGATTATTTTCAATGCATTTTAATAATAAAATCTTTAGATTTCTTATAATTATTGTTAATTGTTATATTTTTCAGTTAATTTTTTGGTTACGTGTTTTTTTTTTTTTTTTTGGTTAGTGTAAAGTATTATTTTTAATTCAAAGCAGGTTACTGTAGCGTATGGATTTAACCCATTAGTAAAGTAGCTCTACTTCATCAATTTCAGTCATAACGGCTACTTTTTTGGGGAAAACATCAATGAATTTAATTTACAAATGACCGCAAAATTCGCCATCAAGATGAATTTCTGCATGAAAAGTAGCTATAATGTCTATTTTCTGCTGGTTGTATTAATAAATATTTCATAAGAGAACTTTCTGATATAATTCAGGCATGAATTCATGCATGAGAAACTCATTGATGAGTAATTTTCCTACCTCCTTCCAGATGTTGTTAGATATCTTATTTACTTTTTCTTTATCTGTTAATTTTAAAAGGTTTCATAGAAAGGTGGAGACTAATTATATCGAAAATTTTAAATTTATAATTTTCTAAATCTTATACAAACAAAATTGAAAGCAATACTTACTGTCAGCCATCCAAACGGAATCAGAAAGCTTGATTTAATTTAAAGGAAATGACTCCGTTTACTTAATATTTTTTTCCTCATAATTCTAAATAAAGCATAACTCTCAAATAAAAAGCAAGCTAAATTTCTCTTAGACTACCAAAACTATGAAATATTTATAAACAGAAAATGTGTTTTTCATAACAAACATTTTTATACCATACTCTTTGACTATGACTAAAATTGATTATGAAAATAAAAAACCAAAATTGAAACCATAAATTTAGCTACTTTCCACAAGTCAACTTAGTAATCCACAATTTTTTTATGATAATATTGCATACATTTTATTATTCTTTTGTAATTTGTATTCAAAAAGCAAAACTTATTATTTATGTTAACAGTTTTTCCTACAAAAACAATTAAAAATATTTTATAATACTATCACTAAATATTTTTATATTAACTCTTTTTATTTTTAAAGTATTTATTAATAAATATGCTTAGAATCCTATAATAAATTATCCTTTTAAACCAACTATGGGGGTAGGACTCAAATATATATTTGGTTGACTGGTGGTATCACAAGCATTGACCAAATTGCTAACAGCTGCTACCAAGTTTGTCTTCTCCCACATACTACAATCATAATTTATATTTATATTGATTTAAAGGGATTGGGATGTTGTAGTTTTTTTTTTGTTTGTGTTTTTTGATACTTGCTCATTTTTGGTACTTTTTATTTTATCTCAACTCAATTTTTGTAATTCCATGAAACGAAATAGTTTCTTTTTTATTAGTTTCTATATGGAAACTATAAAAAATCATCTGTCATATTAAAAGTTCTTTATATATAACCAACTTTAATTATCCAATTATGATTATCATTCATGGTTTAAGTTTTAGTTAACCAAATTGACACTAATTAATTGTGTCGGTATTGATTTGATGTGTAATAGTATTCACTTTTAACCTCCAAGAAGGCTCTTTAGTTAACTATATTGAATCTCCTCTATGATAATAATATGGTAGTAAAATATTATAATTTTAGTATAGAGAAATATTGTAGTATTCTTATGACACATCTGGCATTACATAATTAAGATATATACATTTATATATATATATATATATATATGTTAATTCCTTTAAAGGGTGTATTAGAAAACGTAATAGAAAATCATCCTTGATTGTTTAAGGAAGAGATTTTAGTTGTCATGTTTAATTATTTATTTTATTAATAGAATTACATGATTTATTAAAATTTTTGTATATTACATTTGAGATTATTATAGAATATGAGGTTTTGGTAGAGGGTTCATAAATCATGTTCTTATCTTTAAATCTTTTTAATAACTGGGGTTAGGCTAACAACTTTTTTTTTGTTTCTTTTTTTACTATTATTATTTATAATTTATTTTCCCAGAGGGTAGCTCCATTTTATTTTTGGGGTCTGAATTAGGAAATGTCAACATCAAAAATCTAAAAATAATATTTCCTTTTCTCTTTTAAATTTTTTTTTTCTCTGGTGTCAAATAATTGCTTTAAATTATTCTACTGAATTGATAATTTTAGTTTATTTTCTATTTTTATTTTTTTGTTTGACAAAAAATTTTTTAACTCGAAGAGAAATAAGAAAAACTGTGTTTATTTAGTAAAATCTATGTTAATTTTTGGCTTACTTCTCTAAATATAACGAAATTTTAGTTCTTTTTATTTAATTTGTAAATAAAGGTTCAGTTTAAATAATTTAGGCTACAAAATTTATTCTACATATTTTGCTTAATACAGTCAAAACCGCTTAATACGACATCGGTTAAAACGACCTATCGGTTAAAACGACCAAAACAAAAGGTCCCGACGGAGTTCCATATAATTGCACAATTAATTTACCGCTTACTACGACATTGCATATAACGACATACCGTTTTGAACGACCACTTTTTCTAATATTTTCAAAAAAATTAATCGGTTATAACAACATGCAGCATTTTTTTTACATTTTGTGTGTCTATTTTCAGAAATTTTATGTTCATAATTAGTAAAAGTGTAGCTCAGCTATAGTCAATGGGCGTTCCTAATAGATTTTTAAAAAATCCACTGTGGGCATGTCTGCACAAGATATGGTATAGTCGTCAAATGAAATAAGAAAAAATAGTACAGGAAATTACTGTAGACATGGAGTCATAAGCGCTGTTACTTTACTTTGATTATGAAAAACACGAATTTTGACTGTAGCTTTTCATCCCAGTAAATGACTAGAGTCAGTTTGATGCCATACGCAACGCTTAACACACCGGATTAATTTTTTATAATTTTTCTCAAAACTTATACACTTATACTTATCCTTATAATAAAACTTTACAAATATGGCAGTTTTTAGGCAAAAAATAATGGTACCGCTTTTTACGACTATCGGTTATTACGACCGAAAATAATGGTCCCCTGGATGTCGTATTAACCGGTTTCTACTGTATATTTTAAATTGCATTAGAACAAAGAAAATCCTAATTTAGAACAAAACTTAAGAAATTCAGTGTAGTAAACACGGAATTTCTTTATTTCTTGAAAATTATTGGTATGCTGTATTTCACTTCCAGAACTTAACTTAATGAAAAATACTAAGTTGATGCTTATTTAAGCAGCTTTTCCCTGTTTGAACTACGAATAGCATACAATAAACTATGAAAACTCTGAAATATATTTTACTTAAACACATTGGAAATTGTAGACACTAAATTACGATCACAAAAGGTGTCATTTGACATTAGAAATTAGGATGAGGTCATCTCATTTTTATTTAAATAAGGCATTGTTTCTTTTATTTGGTTTTAATACACGGAATCAACTGAATAGAGTATTTTAACTAGAAAATTGCTAATTATTGAATTACTTAAATTAGAAATTAGTAATATTCATCTGCCAAAAATGTTGTCATTGATAGTACCATGCAAGAAACTACCCAAAATAAGTTGAACTTTTTATGTAAAGAGCATTTAAGGGGGTCTTCTGGTTTAGACGATCGAATTTTAGGTGTTTTTTCGGATGCCATAAAAAAAACCAATAAATATTTTTATTTTTTGTTTATTAATGTATTTAGAATTTAAAAAATTAATAATATTGAAAAGCAAAAATCACAATTGAAAATACTACAGGCCAGAAAATTTGGCAAAAACGGCGTGTCCTGGTGTGAACGATTCCAGCCCTCTCAGTAATCTGACGAAAAAAAACTTTCTTAATTCCTCAACAACAAAAATGTAGCTATCGTACTACGAGGAGTTTTTTAAAAAAAAGTTTTCTTTTGTACAAAATGGCGGTGGTTTGAAAAAAAAATTATGTTTTTTCCCTGTTTTTTTCACCTTTCGGAATTTAAAAAAATTGAAAAAAAAATCTTCATTGTGCCATAGCCTGATTTATTAAAAATCTCTGTGCCAAATTTCAAGTGAATCAGTTGAGTAAATCTTGAGATATCCTGCACACCGTCACAAAAGAAATGATTTTGAGAAAAACGCTTTTAAAGTTTCAAAGACTGAACTGAACTAAGCACTACATGCGTCACAAAATGGACTGTAACTCTGAAAATAATTCCAATTTCGAAAAAAGCCTCTTGAGAACATTTTTGTAAGGATTTTTTCGAATTTCTGAACCAGAAGACTCTTTTATATAGAGAAAATTTGAGCCCAAGGGGATTTGGTTCATAGAGATTCCTTACATCCAAAATTTTTCGTAATATTACTGGCTAGAAATGTTAAGAGAAAAGAGATTATAGGTATTTTTCCAAGATTAAAAGATATGAAGCCACATTCTGGGCAGCTTGACAGCTAGGATAAGTCTTACATGAAGTAAATCAGTGATATGTTTATGTGCAAGACTTACTTTCGATTTTTAAGCTAAAGAGGTACCAGGAAAGGGAAAAGTTTCTATATAAAAAAAAATTTTTTAAAAGGAAGCATGAGTCTACATGAAATATACAGGAAATTCCAATTTTTCAGCTATTTTGAGTTATTTCAAATACTTAAAATATGAAATTCATCACCAAATTTATCACTCATACCTTAGAAAAGTTTATAAAGTGATTAATTATACTATGACTGGCTATCCTTTTTTATAATAATTGTTAAATATTAAATTCCTTTAAACATCCTTTAAAAATTGAAAATTTCAAGTGAACCAGCTCAATATGAATTAAATATATATATATATATATATATATATAATTTTTTTGTAAATACTTCTTTTCCCCCTCATAAAAATTTGTAGAGATTATAAAAGGAACTACCCTATCATTCAATTAATACCTACCACGGAAATAGATGATGTTAGCACATAAGGATACCATGATGAAATTTATAATATTAAAAAAAAAATAAAACATTCGGATAACAAAACCCTACCTTTAGTATTCATGTGCGTAGAATCAAGAAAACCAAACAAAGGATAGAAAAATACATAAGCACAAGCCAAAAAAAAAGAAAAGAAAATAGAAAATGAGGTAGACATTTTCAATGATAATCACTTTATGCTTTTGGGATCAACAATCCCTGTTCGAGTGGCGCGTTATTTTGAAAATTGCTGACATTCAGATTACTTTAGAAATCTAAAGGATATTCTAATGTTCATCTTGTTAACGCGTCATTTCAGAACAATTGAAGGGTGAAATATGAAGTTGAATATCTAACATTAAAATTTCGAAATTCATTGCAAATTTCAAATTGGATGCTGCTAACATATGCTATAAAAGTACTTTAGAGATACTTAACAGCAATGCAAAATATTTGTAGTTGTATTTAGCAATTAAATCAATCCTATTTACGGGTAAAATTTGTATTATAAGCATGATATGAATTTTTCATATATATATACATATATCACGCAATCAATTAATTACTAGTTGATCGACTATTGACTTTAGATAATGGTGGAAATTTCTGATTGAACTCTCTAAACCTAACCCCAATTATATTTGGTATGCTTAGATAAACTGTTTTCAAAATATTCAAGCCAAATGGCAGTATAAATTCAATGTATCAGCATTTTATGGCAAAATTTTGCTTTGTAATGTTTGACCACATGATAATAACAATAATAATAAAAAACACCATAAAAAAGGTTTTTGTATTTAGTTTTTTTATATTTTTTTCCATTTTTACCTTGTAATTTTCACCCTAAAGCAATCCTAGACTCCTATTAACATTTTCATTAAAGTAATTTTACTAAGTAAGAGCTATTCTAGCGTAGGTTTAAACCTAGAGTTGTAAAAGAAAATTTTCGTCCCTATGGAGACGTTGTTAGGTGGGCTGGATAGATAACAAAGAAAAAAATATTAATTTTGACGAGAATATAAACATACATATATATACACACATATAAAAGTACATAATATATAGTAAAAGAAAAATAATAATTAAAGAATTCTGAAGACAAAAATACAAAAAAAAGTAATAAAAGACTCTCAGCTTTACAACACTAATGAGACATATCCTGTTATAAGAATGAGCAACATTTCCTTTTTTTGTTAAATATTCAAATGCAAATATAAATTTTTCCTGCATTTTATTATAGATAACACCCTTGCTATTTGTTTGATATCAAATGTTTTTAACCTTTTAATTTAAGGAAAAAAACAGATATTCATGTATAAAAATGGGAAAAAACCAGACTGAAGTGATACAATAAATACGAGAAAAATAATATTTTTTTAACCTTTACTTGAAATCCTTTAGTATCCCACGATTGTTGGCAAAAATAAAAAATTTTCTGCAGAGTGAATTTATGATTTGTTAAAAGGATTTATTTTCTTCTTATTTTTTTGGAATAAAAAATGATTAACATTTTTATGAAATTTTTTTGGTTATTTTTTAATTTAAGTAAAATTATTTTCTTTTACTTTTAAGTATAATTTAATAAGTCAAAGGAAAAAAATATCTCTAAATGATTTATTAATAATATCTTCTCTTTGAAGTTTTATAAAGGAAATTTCCAAGTATTCCTTTAATGTCCAAAATAAACATAAACTAAAGATCATGGTGTGAGCTATGATTCAAAATATACCAAAAAGACTTCAAAAATAAAGTTTATTGCCTAATTTTACAGCCTACTTTTCCCCTGCTTTTCCTTATCCCTCTCCGACTTTGGTCTTTTTTTATATCAGTTAACAAATGGTTTTTTTTTCTAAAAAAATATTTTCAAACACAAAAACTAAAACTTTTACTATTGTAAAATAACTAAAGAAAACAATTTTTCCTTGCAACATAATTTCTACACATCTCTTTTAAGTTTAATGTATCCAAATTAATTCCTAACCATCCCAGAATGGAACTGGCATTCAGTTAAAAACTTTTCAGTAATAACTAGGGTAGATCATAATTAATTAAATTATAAACGATGTCAAACTTTTTTGTGGTTATTTTTTCTACTCTAAATTCAATGGCATTAAAAGGCATTAAATCCTTAACTCAAGCATTTTTCTACCACTGATTATAATAATTACGCCTATATTCCATTTTGAAAAAGACGCTAATAAATTTCCATAGTTTCACCAAAATTCAATTTATCCTTTTGACATATTGACAAAAAAATTGATTAGGTTCTTTACCTTTTTTAGCATCTTATAAAGCTAAATTTATTTGATCTGAGTAGGCGGAATAAATTTTCACACAAAAAAAAAATAAAAAAAATAAATATTAACATGTCAATATTTTGGCTTTCAATTTCCGGCTGGTGGGAACAGAATAGGTTTTTTCGCAGCTCAATAAGCTTTAAGGGGGATCCAATGGGAAAACTTTTTCATTTTTTGCTTATTTATCTTTTGAATGAAAGTATGTAAATTTCTAACATCAAAAATGTCTTCATTTTTATTCAGCAAACAATTTTTGCCTCTATTTTCCTTATATATATATATATAAGTATATATGTATATATATATATGTATATATTTATTGTATTTTATAAATTTAGCTCAGTTTTCTTGTTAAGAATAAAATTTGTTTGAATACTTTTATGTGAAGAAAATCACATCATTTGTTGTCAAATTGGCATAACTTTGTAGTTTATAGGGGCGGCGGAAGAGAATATTTTAGTTTTACCATTATTTAGACTAATAAATATTCATTACACAACTTTATACACCAATAAAGGTGTTAGGATATATGTTTTATAGAAAATATAAATATTTTGGCAAATAGAAGATCCTAATCTTACGAAAACTTTAAAAATCTTTGGAGTTTATTTGCTTTTTTTTAAATATATTCTATGTACAACCGGAATGCTTTTCAATTCTCTGTCATGTTTTTACCAACCGATAAAAAAAGATAATCATGCCAATATTACTTTATTTTCTTTCCAATGCATTTTTATCTAAAAAACAATACAATACATTATATGAACAAATATTAATCTTTTCCTTTATCTTCCAAACTTTGACTAGGAGCAAATATTTTTCCCTTGCAAGCATAAG
The DNA here is from genome assembly GCA_947359355.1 of Acrocera orbiculus. Classification (NCBI taxonomy): domain Eukaryota; kingdom Metazoa; phylum Arthropoda; class Insecta; order Diptera; family Acroceridae; genus Acrocera; species Acrocera orbiculus. The sequence continues at coordinate 10,885,734 of OX375758.1, forward strand.
ATATTTGTCATAAGAAAGATTTTTGTTATTTATTTTATTCTGCCTGCAAATGATTCAATTATAGGAATATAATTAATAATAATATAACTGTTACTTTTTCCAATAAAAATATTTACATAACCAATAAATAGAAAAACCTTTTAGCTGTCAAAATGACTTTAATCTAGTTTCAATGTTTTAAATATCAGAACTCTGCATACCCTCATAAGCAACTTGCATAATTAACTTTGTAAGAGATTCAAACCTTACAGCAAAAATTCAAAATGTTTATGTTCATATAAAAAAATAGTGTTTTCACAGGACCAATTCTGTTAGTTAATGTTCCATTTCTCAAAAGTTCTACTCGTTTTGAATTGATTATGTGAAGTTTTTTGAACATTTCTTGTTTTATGCTTTAAAGTCTTATATAAATATATGTTAATTGGGAAAGTTACTTTTTATATGCTATGGAATAATTAAATCTATTCATAAAGAAACATTTTTCAAAGGAAATTTATGGTTGAATTTATTTACTCTAGAATATTCTATCGTCAAACATTAAAACTGATAATGAAATTTAGAAATTACACACTATTCAATGCTTTTAAGGATGGGTGGGTGTCAAGGAATACTGGTTAAAAATAAATGTTTTATGAATTTTTTCTTTTAGAGATATAATTAACGAAAATATATTTAAATTAAATAACTTTTGAGCAATGTTCTGTAAAATTTTTGAATTAAAATATTTATAAGTAAGCCAGTGGCAAAGCATTTCCCAAGACATCTTTAAAAAAAAGATCTATTTATGGTGATTGAATTATAAAAACTTAATTTATTTAGTTAAAAGATAACTTTGTCCTTCCTTTAACGATCTTTTTTTAGTTAAGTTTGTCGTTTTTATATTTTTGTGGTTGTTCATAATCAAAACAGCGATTTTCGACGAAAAAATTCAACCACTTTGTTATTTTTTAATAATACACGTATAAATGGTATAAGGAAAGAAAACAGCACTGAGAGGAGGTATTTTATATATTTAAAAGTGGATGTTAAGTTTTAAATGATTTGTAGAAGGGCATTTGAATGCCGATGATCACTGACTTTTAAAACATCGTTTCAAGAAATTGCCGTTTGAAGTTTTTAACTCTAAAAACTGTTTAAAAAAGAGAGAAAGAGTTAAATGTCAATAACTATTAAATTTTTGATCCAGTTGCTGTGAAAATTTAGACACAACATTTTAAAATGTTGAAAATAGCTTATTGCAGCGATTGCAGTACCTCCAAAAAATGCAGTTTAACTGAAATAGAATTCGTTAAATTCGCGATACTTTTCATTTTAAATAAACTTCGTATACCAATTAGTATTTCGCTTTTGCTACGTTTAAATTAAGTGTCTGTGTGATCCGCTTTCCGATCTATTTTAACTAAAAATAAATTTTATAATAATAATCAAAATACTTAAAGATTTATTAGAATTGCACATAATATCAGTATTTGCCTAAAAATGTTCTGGATACAAAACTAGAGGGTAAAACCTTAACGTAATTTATCTTTGAAATTATCAATAGAAACAAATTTTTTACCGGGGACACCACCGACATCAAGTGTCATATTTTTGAAATCCATTTTCTATATGAAACTAGAATTATTTCCAATAATGAAAAATAAAATTTTAAAGTTATATTAAGAAGTCTCTGAAAAATTTCTTTTGAAATGAAAATGTTGAAACTGGGATTACTTTAAAGGTGACTAGTCTGGATTCTATTTAATACTCAAAGGAAAACTTAACTTGAACTATAATTGAAAATTGGATCAATGACTTACATAAAAGGAGAAAAGTTCAATTAAGTTTCTTTATTAGAAACTAGATAAGAAAAATGTATGCAAGTAACGAGGATTAAATAAATTTTCCATTCTTATCTTAAAAATTGATTTAATGTTGAATTAGAGACCAGACGAATAAAATTACCTGCAAGTTGACTGTATTTTTAGCAAAAGCACCAAAAATTTGTCTTCATTGTACAACGTTATTTTATGGGTGAATAATTTGACATAAAGCAGAAAATTTCAAGTCAATTATTCCTAAGAAGACATAAGTCTGAATTTTTTTTTTTTTTTGGTCTTAAAAAGTTTCAATTTTAAAGGAATTGAATTTACAAAAAAATTTAAGTGAAATTCTCTTTAAAAAGTAATCTGCTTTCCTCTGTAAGCTGGAAACTGTTCTTATTATTTTTATAATAAATTGTTTTAATACATACTGGAAATTTAAAGATCCAGTCCCAATTTAGTAATGACTTTAAAAATATTTCAAGCCATTTTAAAGTATACTTTATTTAATGCAAATTTAAATTTTTAGGGATTAAAGTTCAATTAATTTTGACAGCTTAAAAGTTTTTGGTATTCAGTTAAAATTATATTCGTAGAAATTTTTAACAAAACATTTTCTAAAGTTTTAATCTATACCAAATTATGTCTAAAAAGTAAAAACTTCTAAGATATAAACATGAAAATTTCAAAAGAGCCTAAAAATATAAATGCTGAACTTATTTGGTTATATTAGATCAATTTTTATTTGAAAAATGAAAAATAAGGAGCAAGCTGTAGACCACTTGTATTTGCCTGAAATAGAATTCATTATTGTACCCAAATAAAGGAATATTTATACAAGAGTACACTTTCCATGACTGCATTTTTAAACTTTTAATTTTGTGAGGTAGAATGCTTTATTTTTCATCTAACAGGATGTAAAAAGGAATGTTTTCTTTAGAAACCAATATTTGACTGTGTTAACTGAATAAATAAAAACACCGAACTTTGCCTCAAGGAATCTACAGTTAGAAAAGGCAGCGATGAAAATGTACAACAACAGGAAAAAAGCAGCGAAGGACAAAATGTCTAGTTATTACTGCTCCTTAAATAAGTCATTTTGGGTTAAATCTTAAACTCTCAAGCTATTAAGTTTTCAACTCTTCTTTTGGCATAAAATATGCAAACAATTTTTTAATGATATATGCTCCACGCTGTTAACCCTTTGACCAACACAGTATTTGTCAATTGCATGAGCCATAGTAAACATAGATGATCAATTGAGTGTCATGCTATTCAGTTGAGGCCGAGAACTTGAAATGGCGAAAAATCTTTGTTTTCATGACATGTATACTTTATCAAATAATATTTTTGAGCACAAGCTCTTTCCTAAGAATCAGACTCACACTCTTCACTTATGGCATCAATTCATTACCACAATTCAGCCTCAATCTTTAAAAAAATTGCAAATTCACATCCTTAGTGCAAATTTTTGCGTAATGAACACTAAATAGGCACAAAAGATTATCAAATATTTTAGCCTGGGATATTTTTAATTAATTTCAGCCTTTTCTTAGGTCACGTGTTTTTGTTTTTGTGCGAATGAAGTTAAATATAGTTACTTAAAGCGTCTCCATCCTAGAGGAAACAATATCTCTGGGTGTAACCAACTTATATTGATATAAGAATATTATTATTTATCTTAATTTCTAACAAAAAATGAATTGGTTAACTTTTTAATAATTTTACGTATGTAATGAAATACTGCTATGACGTTCTACTGCTTATTACATATGAAAAACAGAGAGCTATCACCTAAAGACAAATTTGAATATCCTGATTTTCCAATTAGACTATAGAGCAAATCAAATTGTCACTTGAAATAAGCAATAACCTTTCCTTTAACATTTCACAATATTCCAAGAATTTTTTAAATACCTAAAGTTACTTTTATAGAAATTTTCTCAAATAAAGAGCTGAAATTTGCTGCCTATTTTGCTTATTTATTGATTTTCATCCAAAATTAAACAAATATATGAAATTACTCAATTAATTATTTCTAGATTGGTTATTTCAAGCATTTTTAGGTTGAAGTCTGTGATTTAAAAACTTTTGGAATGAAAAAGGAAATTCCTTTTACTTATTTTTACTGTTCATTACACACAAAAACTTTTCTCACCCTGATTGAAGAATTAGTGGAAAATATTATTTATTTTTCTATATAATATTCTATTTATTTTATCTTACGCATTAAATTCGTGAAAATTTCTTTACTTTTCAATTAAGGATATAAAAATACTATTGATTTTATTTTTTTTGTTATTATTTTCCAATAAATATCCTTTGTTTCTTTTTCTTTCTATAATTCTGGTTCAAAAGTTTTACTTTTATTTTTCTTTTCATATTAAAAAAAAAATAATATTTAAGCATTATTTAACTTTAGTTAAGTACATTTTTTAATAACTATCATTAAAGTTAGAGAGAAAATATTTAAATGTATTTATTTGTTTTATTACAAAAGATATAAATACTATACACCTAACATAATACAAAATGGAACAGTAATTAGTACTAAATGACTCCTTAGAGAGAAACTAGTTAAATAGGAGCTAATGACGTGGCATTATCATAAATTGTGAATCATTTATTATTAAGATTTCTATAGATAAAATGAACAATAGAACAAATGAAGTAAATTAGGAACTTTTTATTTTGTCTTAATTCATACAATGAATAAAGAATATCCTTTTAAAAGTCTTATATTAATTTAATGTGTCAGAAAATTATTTTGTTCATAATTCTTTTTTAGAGTTTGTTTTATTTTTATCTGTTTGCTTAGTAAAATTTACGAGTAAAAAATACAAGATGTCAACAATTTTTAATATTTTTTTCCATATTTTTGCTTTCGTTTTATTCATATCCAGTTTTTAAATGAAAACTAAGTACTTTAGTTGTATATTTGGGTAATACTTTTAGTTTCTAAAGTTAATAACAACCGAAAATCAAAAGTTAGGACATGCTTAAGCTTTTGGAGAAACTGAATTCGGTTAAAAATAACACTAAGGATCAGCTATTAATAGTATTAATTTTCGGTTAAAATAAATAACATTAATCTCTTAACACACAGTTTCTTTTGCAAACAAATTTATAACTTTAAGCGTCAAAAGGTACAGCTTACGCCTAATAAATTTCAGCAAAAAGTAGTAAAAGTGAAATACTATAAAAGTTTGTTCAAAGTTTCATGGTGTATTATACAAATTTTGCTAGGTTGTCGATTCCATTAGACTTTTTTATGTATACCAGCCATAAAAGATTATCCTAGGATCTCATAAAAATTGACGAAAGACTAAACAACATACTATACTACACAGCAGTTCTAAAAAGCGAAAAGCTGATGATTTGGATGTGAAACTTAAAATGTGTTTCAAAACTATATAAATAATAAATCGTATGACGTCCTGCGGTTGCTAGCAGTGGATAAAAAATAATTTTTCTTTTTAAACATGGATTTCTCATATCTTAGAGTTTGTTGTTCAGATCATAAGCCTTAGCAACTACTTTAATCTGGGCATTGGTTAAATTGATTTAAGTTAAAAAAACAATTAAACATTAACTATAAGAAATTTCTTAAACAACACGCAGTCTCCATAATTGTTTATATCAAAAGCAAAATGCACAGTTTTTAATATTTACCCGGAACTTTATTGTTGGAGATTAAAAATTTTATTCTAAATCAAAATTAAAGTTACTACAAACTAAATATAAACTAAATTTACTATAAACTAGACATAAACTTAAGTTTTTCTGAAAATTTGAACTCAATGAGTTATGCAAACTGAAACATAAACAGACTGAATTTTTATATACCCATAACAACAACCACAAAATTTCTGATAATAAAAACTAAAAATTTTATTTAGAATATAAATATTTTTTACAAAAATATTCGCTTGTATTGGGCAAAATAAAGCATAAAACTTAAGTAATTACTAAAATTATTCAAGCTTCAGTTGTTTTAGTTAAAATTAATCCGATTAAATTTGTTCATTTGAAAAGAAATTTTCATTAAGGCTTAACTTAAATCCATTTTCTTCTTAATTGATATCATTAATAAATTAATACTCTTGTTAAATTTAGAAAATTATTTAAAAATACATCCAAAACAAAAAAAACGAAAATAGAAAATTTTCTTAATAAGCTTAAGGTCATTTTAAATGATGAATAAAAATTTAATCAAAAAGTATCAATTTATTATATTCTTAGGATGACGTTTGTGGTATGGGTAAATTTTGCACCCCTTTTACAAAATTTTGTATAGACGAAAAAGTCCTTAAGTGCTACTGAATATCAACAAAAAAACATCTTAAATAAAGCAAATACACTCTTTAGATTTGTTACATGTTTTTGTTTACTTATAGATTATCTTATACAGCCAAAAATCCTTTTAAAGGGGGCCATAAGTAATCAACACCACTTTTGATTTAAACTTGATTCTAATACATACAAATGCAATATTTATAAAATTTATTTTACGGTGTCACATGTGCAATTTAGTGATAAAATTTTATATTCTAGTTTTTGGTTCACTTCCTAAGGAAGTGCTCTGTTTCTGTATATAAAATCAATTTCTTATTCGTTTTATGAAATTTCCTATCGTAGTGATAATATAAAATTCTATCATTTAATCCCTTTTAACAAACTAAAGGGAGAAATTTTAGCGACAACAACAAAAGAATTCAAGTAGAAAAATAAAACAATTTTTTTTTTTTTTTTCATTTTTCAAAACCCTAACGTTATGCTCTAATGCAGTCGTCATGATCTAAACCATAGAATTCCATTTGATTTTGTCCTCTTAAAGACACTTTTCACAACAATATTGACTACCACCCTATCCCTTTAAAAAAAAAAAGACCGTAGTTTTGAAATATATATTTAACAAGGGTTCAAATCTGTTTGGGATTTTATGTCACATTCCCTTTGCCATGATTGCCATTGTATATCCACTTGTATTGAATAAGAGTTGAAAAATGAGGGTAAACCTGATTTATTGTTTAAGCCACATCAACGCCAACTATGTTTGGTAATTAAAATGTTGAGCAGATTTGGTAATTGTTTCACCACATGTTGTTGTGAATATTTATTTATATTTTTGTTTTGTTTTGTAAAACAATTTTCCAAAATGTAAAACAATAGAAATTTTAAAATAAAAATTTTTTTTGCTTATTTCTATTCTGCCTAAAGGAAGTTTGAAATTTTTTTAATTTATTTGAAAGGACTAAAAATACAAAGTGGGTCAGTTTTTTAAAGAATCGCTGTTTATTTGGATTTTTTTTTTTGTTGTTTTTAAAAATTTTTCTGATTATATTTAAATTTTTACCCTTAAGTATAACAACAACAAATTAAATAAATAACATTTTAAACCTTTTCCTTTTTAATGCTGAAAACTATTTTGAAAATACAATTTCTATTATCTACTTTTTCCTTTGATCTTAAAAGAAGTTTTTCCACAACAAAAGACCATAACAAAGGATAAACAGGCTATTTTATTTAACCCCAGTGATCCGATACCAAAACAGAACAACACATTGCTCAGCTTGAGCTATACGCGTACCCCGGATTTAACTTTTTTTGTGTATTGATCATGTTAATTGTTACAGGTTCATTTCAAACAAGATAAATTTAATCCCTATAGAGTGAAACTACCCCTTTTTTCAAAAAAAACATACCAACAAATATTAAGTCTTTATGTGGTTATCTTTTATTTTATATGAAAAGGATTAAGTGTGAGACATAGTATTATAACAGGTCAACATAAAAATTTCAATAAAAACATAGTTGAATATTTGAGTTTCTATTTTTGTCATTTTATATTTGATCACTGCGTTTTGTTTGTTTTGTTTAGTTTTTATGCCTCAACCTTTTCAAGGACCATCTTCTTCTTGGCAAAAAACAAAATGACTTAATTTATTTTTTACTTGTATAAATATTAAGAAAAATATTCTGAGAAGCCAAAAGTTTTAATATCAAGAATAAAATTAAGTAATTTTAGTTTTATCCTTATATGCAATTAAACTTGTTACAATATGAGGAGACAAACAGCTAGCTTGGTAAATACTAATATAAAACTAAAACAATTTGCTCGTTTTAGTTTTATTTAATACTGATCTGACAAAGTTTTTATACTTTTTATTACATGCTCATAAAAATAAAATCTGCGCCTATGTGAATTTAAATTAAACTAATATCTGTTTGATATTTTAATCACTCAATACCCAAATATTCTTTTAATATTGAAAATTCATAAAAATTTGGAATCAATTTTATTTCCATTTTCTAAATTTTTACACATTTTCTACATTTCCAAAGTTTTTATTTGAAAAATCTAAAATAAATTCGAAATTATATTTCTATAAAAATTATTCTTAATAAATTTGAAATTCTACTAATGATAACAAGGACACACGCTGCTATACAACAATAGTACAAAAGGGTCCAAAATAATTCGACACTCTTTCGCATGAGGTAACAAATTTGTTTCATGTTATCATTTCTTAGTTTTTTATTTGTTTTTTTTTTTGTGGCAATAAGTTACCACCCATCATTTCACATGAATAGTTATATTTCCCTTCCATAACCTGAAATAATATCAAAATTGATAGCTGCAGTTCGTAGCCATTCCTGTTTTACATGCTCCTGATTACTCGTCTATTATAATAGGAAAAAAAAGAAGGAATTAAATAAAAGGAGGAACAAAATAACGTGATATAGTGATAGGGTGTAGAGTTCTCTCAGTTTATTCAATGAGGGATGATCGTTATACGACCCCTTGTGCTTAAATTTTTTTTTTTTTTTTTTTGCTTTTTATTAGGCACGGAATTCGATTCATTTGCATCTTCCCACCCATTTCTTATATCTTGAATGCATGTGGACTGACAGTTGGAACAGATTCAAAATCAATTTGCTAAAAAATGATAGCTAAGCTGGGATTTTAATACAGCAGGTCTTTTATATTTTCTATTAAACCGGATTACTCTATGGAAAACTGTAAAATTTATTGCAAGAAGTCAATTTTAATTTTAATTTTTTATTTTGTTTTTGACTGAATAAGTTCATAGTGAAGTTGCATTTATCCTAAAGTAGAATTTTTATGAGATTTAGAAAATAAATAATTTTAAATTATCCAAAGGATATCTATAAATTTATTTTTCTTTCCCTAATATTATGTATACTGAAAAACTTGACATTGGTTTTCTCATTTAGTCTAAAGAAAGAGTATATGTACGTGCTTGTAATTAATTTGAAGTGACTTCATACTTTCTAATGCCTTGAAAGGAGACAAATTTTCAACTTCTTTTTTTCTTTTTTTTTATTAAAAAATTACTCACAGAAATGCAAAAGAGCTTTTGATTAAGAGCTTTTGTCAGTTGGATTAATAAAGAAATATTCTGTTAAAAATAGAAAAATAGGGTTGGATATGAAATTTTATAATTTTTGCTAAGCACAAAAAAGAATATACTTAATAAAAAGTTCAGTGAGCAGGAAAATAAAAAAAAGTACAAAGATTATAAAAAAATATTTGTTTTTCAATTTTACTTTTTTATTTTAAGTAAAAAAAAAATTATAATTACAGCGAAATTATCAAAGTGGAGTTTCTTATTGCAATTACGCTTAGATTTTTAAAATTTCATAAAAAACATTTAAAAAAATATTAAACATTTAAGAAAATGTATTTTACCAGATGGCATAATTATAAAAAAGGTTCATTCAGTGAAAAATTATACTCAGGTGTTTAGAAATTATAAAGTATCATTTTTTTCAGTGGAAGTCACGATGGTGTGTTATGAGGAAATTATCTCCTGTTGCAGGTAATGTAATAACAAGTTATATTTGAAATTAGCTCATCAACATTCATTAAAAATAAAGCAACTTTTTTTTAGGATTAATATAATTAGTTTTTTATTTATTAAAAATGTTATAAATCCATAAAAGTAATAGTAGTAGTAGGCACTAAAATTCACCGCAACTGGTTCAATCTATTATGCTCCCCGACAGACATGCTTTGATTAGAAGCAATCTCCAGCCAGAAAATCTATGAACCTTAACCCCTTCTTCCCAATGCAGATTAATCGAGATCAAGTGAGTAGGTGTCTCCTCTACCTCGTGGCAGAATCTGCAAGTCGGAGTTTTTGACTTCCCTAATTTATAGAGATACTTGTGAAAAGGATCATTTTTCATAATAAACTAGTTAAAAACAAGAGCCAGCACCGAAAATTATAGTTTCACAATATTTCTAGGATATAGAAGAATTTTTAGAGTATAAAAAACTGTTAAGCACTAACTTTTTGGACTTAACTGTTTTTGGATTCCTAAATAAAAATGAGCCAAATGTGAAAAATTTGTCAAGTAGCCAATATATGGCATAGGAGGAGTCAGATGACATATTTGCATTTATCTTAAGTATAAAAGTGGTAACTTAATAAATAGTCCTGGTAATTAGATTTTGCTTCTTATTTTTAATAGGACTAAAGCTTAAATTAAACAACTCTTTTTTTTACTTGCAAAAAAATGCTCCCAAATGATTTCATTGAAGTAAGACACACTTTTAAACACAAGATCGCCGCTAATCATGTTTGATTGCGCAGAACACCTCTTACTTAGCAAACTACTTACTACTTAAAAAAACTTTTGTTTTTTGGTATTTTTCTTTCTGTTACTACATAAGCCTGGATACCTTAACAAATAAAACTGACACCTGCTAAAATTGTAATTAAAACTTTTTCTAATTGTTTCAAAGGTGGGAACAATTCTTTTTTGAATCTGATATATGAAAAAAAAAAATAGAAAAAAGGAAGCCTAATTTAGATTTAATCTAGGCTCAACCCATTAAATTAAAAATTAGTTAAGGCTAGCAACACTTTCAATATCAATTTGATCTTTACTTACTCAGACAGAATTAGTTCCTTCATATTAAATTTCTGATAATATTAGCTTACAATATTCTTACATATAATTGATTAGGGTTGTTAGACAATCTAACGGCTTTGTACTTAATCCTTGAGAGATATTGTATTTCATTCATATACAACAGAATGGAGCAGACATAATAAAATTAGTTATTGCCATAAAAAGGTAGTTTTCCTTGACTAATTTAAAATGTAATTTTAAAGAAATTAAATTAGATTTCAAAAATAATATTTTGGATTACCCATGGATAGAGGAACTTTTTTTTTTTGGTTTCATGCTCTATAGAACTAATTAAGTAAATTTCTTTCCACCTGAACATTTACAACATTTGTAAATGACTTTCATAAGACTTTGTGTCTTAATTTTTTTTTTTGGTTGTTTAATAATTTTCTTAAGAACGTATAGTTTTGGTCTTTAAACTTTTAGGACGACAAAATGCAATGGTTTCATAAATTTAATTCATAAACACAAGGAATTGTGTAACCGTGGATGAGTCTTTGATTTTTTCATTTGTTATCAAATGCTGATGTTTAGATATTTCATTTAAACATCACAAATTGTTGTTTTTCGTTTTACAAGTTCTTTATTATTATATGTAGCGAATTTGAAATTGGGTCATCTCGTAATAATGCGCGCTGATATCTATTAATCCTAGAAACCTTATCCTTAATTTCTGGATTCAATAAAATTGGATGGAATAGCAGAAGAAGTCCCAAGGAAGTTTTTACATTTTTATTAGAATTTTGTGTAGTTTAATTGTGATCTAATGAAAAATACATTAAAAGCAAGAGTATTTTTGTAGACAAATTTTTAAAGGATTTAAGCTCTCAATACCTGGGACTGACGATTTTAAAGATTCACACGGAAATCAGATACCTATCCTTTAAATATAATGACCCTAAGGCCTAACTACGGATAAAATAATGCTGAGCAAAGGACATTCAACGCTTTAAAAAAATTAACCTGCCAAAGTTTAATGCTGTACTTGATGCCCCCAACCTAAGGGGTAGGGCTAATTATGGGAAAAAATTTATAAATTTATGCAGTTCACATAAATAAATAATCTGAACATTTACAACTTTATGAAAGCAGCTTTTGTGTTTTTAGGGTCATAAAAGTACATAAAACCTTTCGCGACTAGAATATCAATTTTTAACTCAAATTAGGATTGCCTAAATTTGTTATTCAATCTGAGTTCCTGGGTGTCAAACTGAAAGGCTAATATGGGCCAAAACTAAAAGATTTACGTCAAGGTGGGTCACAGAAGAAAACTTAAAATGCATAAACTTCCTATATTATGTGTGTGAACCATAGTTTTTAATTTTTTTTGACTATCAATGAAAAAATGATTTCATTGAACCACTTTAACGAAATTTTTCTTGGGTAGGAACATTAAGCTAAATATATTGGCGGAAGCCACAGAAATACTGATTGTGGGCCGCGATTTTGTCACCCATGCTTTTGAGCATGCCTTATTCCTTTATTCCATCCTTTAGGCAAAAACAAGGTGACATGACTCCATAGTATGTCTAATTCCCGCCTATTATGGATTGTACAATAACCTAGTTAATACATCAAAATTGTAATTCTATGTATACAAAAGTGTCAAATTAATTTATTGTATTATTTTGCTGTTGTTTCGCACTTTAAGGTGTCTGGCTGAACTTTTGGCCCACAGGAAGTGTCTGGCAATGTCAAATAATGATTACTAATAATATTCCCTAAAATATATCCAAAAATCAGCACATAGAAAACAAGAACGCCCCCGCTATTTTGTTAATACTTTAAGGCGTCTGGCAAGGTGTTTTTGTTATTTTCGCACTTTAAGGTGTCTGGCTGAACTTTTGGCCCACAGGAAGTGTCTGGCAATATGAAATTTGATTATTGATAATATTCCCTAAAATATATCAAAAAATCAGCTCTTGGATAATGAGAAAGTTTGCCCTTGCTTTTACGCACCTTCCCCCCCTGATATCTCTAAAATGGACGCCTGGACAAGTTAACGAATATGCATACCTTCTTAGATACGTTTACTTATTTCTTAAATTTCGTTAGTTAGGAAATAAGAAAGGTCTGGCGGCCCTGGGATCTTGGACTATAATGAATCACACAGATGCAAACTACAGCCATCGAGGAAATGTTTTTACCCCTAAAGGTAACTACAGTCAAAACCGCTTAATACGACATCGGTTAACACGACCTATCGGTTAATACGACCAAAACAAATAGTCCCACCGGATATAACGAAATACCGTTTTGAACGACCAATTTTTCTAATATTTTCAAAGAACTTAATCGGTTATAACAACATGCAGCATTTTTTTTACATTTTGTGTGTCTATTTTCAGAAATTTTATGTTCATAATTAGTAAGCGTGTAGATCAGTTATAGTCAATAGGCGTCCCTAATAGATTTTTAAAAAATTTACTGTGGGCATGTCTGCACTAGATATGGTATAGTCGTTAAATGGAATAAGAAAAAATAGTACAGGAAATTACTGTAGATATGGAGCCTAAAGCGCTTTTACTTTACTTTGATTATGAAAATCACGAATTTTGACTGTAGCTTTTCATCCCAGTAAATGACTAGAGTCAGTTTGATGAATTTTTTATAGTTTTTCTCAAAACTTATACACTTATACTTATCCTTATAATAAAACTTTACAAATACGTTCCTACATTTTTAGGCAAAAAATAATGGTACCGCTTTTTACGACTATCGGTTATTACGACCGAAAATAATGGTCCCCTGGATGTCGTATTAACCGGTTTCTACTGTACATCCTTTCTGCTCTCTATAATTCCTTCCTCTACTTTCAAAAGTTGTGAATGTAAAGAATACTAATGTATGATGGGCTAATTTGGACTACAAGCAAGGATTAAGTGGACTATATTTTATTAAATTTCATTAATATTATTTTGCTTTTAAATATACATTTCAATTTTTGATCATTTTCCTTGCTTAATTTTAATTTTTTAGCATATTTTAAAAGCAAATAACATATAAAATTAAAGTTCAACCTCTTTCTTTATAAATTTTTAAAAATCTAATTACTAGTAATTTTATTTGTTACTGTAATTTCATTAATACTTGAACCATATCCAAAATTGAGAATACAACTTTGAATAGTTTTGAAAGTAAAACTCAAAGAAAAATAATAAAGTTCATGACTTTAACTGAAAATTTATATACAATAAAATTACCAGTGTAGATGTAAACATTTTAATTAAAATTTTTAAAAAGTTCTTACTAGAATAAACAATGATTGAATTGAAATTGTGGTAAACCATTGTAAAATTTAGACTAAATTTCAATAAATTTTATGCCTAAATGTATACTGGACATCTATTTACAATTTAATTCAATTAACAAGTATAATTTTATTGGCCATAATATTAACATTTTCATTAATTGTAAATTATTGGTTGTCCCTAGCATTATACTTTATACGATTGAATACAGAGTAATTCACTTTACTTGAAATAATCAAAATTGTTGTTAAATGTAATAACAAAATAGTGAATATACCTGAAATTGTCAGGCTATACAAAATAACATTCTATTAGCAACAAATTCTATCAACTTCTATGTAGAAATTAAATCAAAGTATTTGTATATTTAGAGCAGACTGAGAGTTTTTACGTTGGGTTTTGAAATGATTCCTTTCTATGAGTATGCTTGAAAAATTACAGAATTGAGTTTAAAATCATTCAACTTTTGTCAAGAGATCATTTATCTCATATATATGTTTATATATATATATATATCTAAATATGTTTTTTCCACTTAAAAGAAATAAAACACACACTGAATTACACTTCTTGAAAAATAAAACTTGTTAATAGAATTTCGTTTTTATACTCGTATATTTTCTAAGCCTTCAATTAAATTGAATATGTCATTAAAACGTGACCTAAGAATCAATCATAGAGCACACGATTGTATGTTGAAATTTTTTCAAAAAGAATTCATTAAATAAAAGTAAATAGGCTTGAATAGAATTGACAAAATATATATTAATATTTCTATTCGAAATCACAGAATTAAGACTACATATTTGTATTTGACATATTTGTTAATGATTTTTGAATACCAAAAACAAAAAAAATATATTTTAGTATATGTTCAAATCAACCGAAAATATTTTTGTGTGTCCTGTTGTTTTGCAAAGTCAACAAAATCTCGATATCTTTATTTTTATACATAAAAATCTCATGTTCGTTTCCGTTAATCTTTGAAAATACTTTAATATAATTTCAACGAATTTTTTTTAACTGTTTCTGATTTAGAGACAGGATCATAGATAAATGACCCTCAATATTTTATATTGTATATATTTAAGATTTTATAGGAAAAGGGTTATTTGTATCCTCAATAATTCATGTAGCAAAGCAGCAAGAATGGACGTATGTGGGAGTTTGGATGTAATAGTTCGGACGGACAAACTGATCAACTAAATTAAGATCAAAGAATCAGATCAAAAAGGAGTCATGCACAAGAATCTCGATAACTTCGTGATGATCCACAAAATGTATTGAAAAGAAGGACAGCGCGTGAACCGCATATCAATACATTTAGAGCACCATAAAAGAAGATAGAAAATTTTCCTCAAGTTTTTAGTCCTTTGTTTAAATTTAGTAGCATTTAATTAAGCAAGAAAAAGAATAATACATATGTTTAAAACTAGACTACAGAAGTAAAAATGACGATTTCCTAATTAATTATGAATAAAGTGTATAAAAACTTGTTCATGATTCCTACATCTCATCGCTAAGGCTGTAAATTTTTCACTATAAGGGAATATCTAAACAATTTAATAAAAGCCTGAGCATATATTTTAGCCAAAGTTTTTGCAGATTAAAAGGATACAAAGAAGTTTTCTAAATATTTCCCAGGAGCTATAAATTAATGATAAGTATTTTTTCTACAGATTTTATGATGGAAGTCGTGGGGAAGATGAATTGTTTGCAATAGTCATATGTGCTGGTTTGAACCAGTCTACTTTTTGTCAATCATTGCACCCATGCAGTAAAATCGAGTAAGATATCTTTTGTTTTTCTTCTTCACTTTTCCATGACCAGAGTCCGATTTAAGGATGTTGATAAGAGCATTTTATTATTAAGTTAGTAAAAAAGGTAGTATGTTTCTACCGAAAAAATTTTTTGGAAATGACATTCATGTACCCATGACATACGCTATCCTTATACTTACAACTTTTTATAACACTTCTGTTGGTGGAATAAACTACAAAAGTGTATAAAGTCATTCGAGACCGAAATATCAGTTTCAGGCCTTACTTTAGTTATCCCAAGTTTGTTATATGAGCTGAGCTCCTCTTGGGCGTACCTGATTCAGTGGCAAAAACAAATTGACTCTATACTTTTTCTAATCCATGGCATTGTAAAGGAATAAAGCCGTATTAAGTGATAAAGCAGAAATATTTTTGACAGATTGAAAATTTCTAATCACTTCTAAGAGTCTATCGTGAATATGTGTCCTAGAACTCTTTTCTGCAGCATGTAGAATTGTTGTCAGATCTTTAAAAAAATTAATTATTTTTAACAGTTCACCTTTGTATTTTAGTGAATGCTTAGAGATAAGTTTTCTCCCATTTCTGAAAGTCATGTGCTTATCCAATCTACAAGTGCATGTATAATGTTTTTCAGCTTCTACCAATTTATGACATCTTAAAATACGAGAAAATTTTCATCTAGTTGTCTTGTTTTTCAAATAAATGTTAAATTTCTAAAATATTTTTAAAATCTTTCTTACAAATTTAATATCCTTCCTGCAAATATATCCAAGATACTCAAAGAATAAAATTTATAGCAACATTTCTATTATTTTCACCACTAAAATTTTAAGAATCGTTAACGTCAAACAAATTCAGGCACTCATTTTATGGAAAAATTGTAAAAGATACCTTACTATGGCATTGATTCATAGCTTCATGAGATAAATTCGTATAATTTTTTTTTCTTTGAGCTTACCTCAATTCATTGTACTTTAAAAATAGTCCATCAATTTGGGTGTGGTGGCTGTTATTTTACAATTTCATCGTATCTGACCAACTGAAACTTTACAATGGCAATAAAAAACTATATAGATGCTGATATTGAGTTGATTAGCGATTTTAAGCAAACCGATAACTTTTACAATGAAATCATATATAGATAGATGGTCAGCACCTGTAGGAAACGAATTATACGAACGAACGTATCAATTATTGTAACATATGGAGAAGGTTTAAGTGAGTTATGGCTCTGTATAAGATTGTTAAATGCTGGACAATTAGTTAGATGGTTCCCTAGTATTAATAGACAAAAAAGTAAAATTTGTGTTTTGTTTTTAACACTAAATAATGAACTGAAAAATGAGAAATACTTTCGACAGTTGAAAAAAATTGCTAAGGCTGTTTTAATTTTTAATTAAATTGGAATTGAGGATGATAGTAATCCTTTTTGTAAGAGAAAATAAGTGTTTAAATTCAAGAAAGCTAAACTTTTAGTTTTTGATGGAAAGTTTATTTGTTTTTTGATCGAGTTTTGTTCTTTCCTATTTCTCCACTAAAAAATAAATTGAAAGCTTTGAAACTTAGATCTTACGTTAGCACTTTCAAGTTTACTGCTGACTGTCCTGAAAACTTTGATATAGAAAAGAAAAAATAGCGTTCGTACCTGAATTTTTACTACTAAATTTGCTATTAAAGTTGGTATATGCCGAAAGTTGTTGTTTTTTCATATATTATTGCAGTTATTGTCTTAATTTGTAGTTTTTCAACAAAATATTTTTTTATTTTTTTTTTTTCAAATATTTGTTAAGTCTTTATCTCAAATTAAATGAAAGAAGTTAAATAAATTTTGATTTTTATAGATAATATTCACTTATCTTCCCAGCAATCATTGTAACGGTTTTAAAAATTATTCATTCTTCTATGTTTGATGTTGTTGCAATATTCCTTTTTCGATAAAATGTGACACTTTGTACTAAGAAAAAGGCAACGCTAAATTGAATATGACTATTAATATCGCACTGAGATCATAAATTGAATATTTTACAATTACATTCAAATTGTTTGAAAACTATATCTGTAAATTTGCTTTATCTGCACCCTGAAAATGAAATTATGAAGCAATCAAAATGGCTTGTGTTATTTGTGTAATAAAATGGCACTTTTACAAGTAATAACAATGCCAAGCATCATAAGGTCATTGCACAGTGTACTTAAAAATAATATCTAACATCTTATTGACAATGTCATTGGCAACACGATGTCCCATTTACCTTTTAACCTATTAAGGATGGCGTGTACCCCTGGTGGTACATATCAGCTATAGTTTTGTCAGATGAAAAAAATTTTATGTGGTTAAAAATAATTTTTTTTTAAATTAAAAATTAATTTATTGCCAAACAACATTTGTGCAAGGCTCCACCAGATAAAGCAAAATACGATTTTCCCTGCCGCCGAATAAAGCGACATTGGAAAAACCATGCCGTCCTCAGGATTTATGTTGAAATCCTTGTGATAAAAGTGACATAATTTTTTTCAAATAAAATTATAATAAATATTTGTTTGCCATGATCACTAAAGTCATAATTATGACTCGAAAAATAAAAAAGTAATTGTCTATCCTGACCTTACTTCAGTTGATCGGCCAGTAGTACATGGACCGGGACTTCCTGTCCCTTTGCCTGTCCCCTTTGAATCCATTGATCACGTTTTACATTCCAGTTCCGAAACGAGTACTGATGAGTTCCAATGGGAAAATAAAAATGCATCACATCGGAAAAAAAGCTTTACAAGAAATTTTACAAAGAAAAGGGAGAGAAAATACAAAAAAATAAACACCTAATATTCACATTTTTCCAATTTAATATTACTGTAAGTAAAAATTGTCGCTTAAATAAAAATAAAATGAATTTTTTTCCAAATTTTTCTTATGCCTTAAAATATACAATTAATGCCATATTGTGAGAAATTTGTGGGTGATAAAAAGAAACTGATATAAAATATGGTCTTAGCACCAAAAAATACATAAGAAAGAGGTAAATTGGTTTAAAAAGTTTTTAAAAGTACTTTTTTCGTCGGCCTGTGTAATTATAGCTGAGTTTTGCACGAAATAAGACTTTAAAGTAAGCATTTTTAGGCTACTCTTTTAATTATTTTTTAATAATTAACAAAAATTAAACTATTCGATAAAAATGTTTCTCTCTGGAGATTGCTGATATGCAAATCAAAACAAGATTTTTATATTTTCGGTACAGTTTAAAATTAAGTGAATAACGCAAAACACTTATTTACACTAATCGATGTCCTTGTCTTTAACTTGCCTTCTACTCATTTGGAAGCTAATCAAGACACAAAAGACACTAACTTAGGTCTTTAAAATGAAACACAAAAGAAATCAAATTAATAACAAAAGATGGCTTTCTCAGCTTATTAGATATTTTTATTGAGTACAAAAAGTTAAAAAAAACTATTCAAGTCTTTTGCTACTCACTTGGGAAAATAATTTTACTAAGCATTCCCGATATTTATATCATAGTATTTGATTATCTGATCTAAATAATAAATTATTAAATATTAATCAAACAGTACAGAATTTTGAACACTCCCAAAAAAGTTTTATAAAAAAAATAAAAATAAATTTCATAATTTTTATATTATAATTCAAATTTTACTAAGAATCTCATTTCAATGATTTGAAATTCATGAAAAAATTGTTTCGGTCATTACTAGTAACACAAAAATTTATTACAAGTGTCAAAAATTCTCATTTGACTTATTACGTATACTATAATAAAATACTTTATCTAACTAACTATGACAACAACACAGCACAAAAAAAAAACATCAATTCCCTTTTGTAACTATAAAGAAATTTTCTTTATATTTTATTTAACAAGACTACAAATCCCATGAACAAATTTTAATAAACTTCAAGTGCCCTAAAATGAGATTATGAAAAAACCAAAAAAAAACAAAAACAAAAAAAAATAACAAAGATTTTCTTTTTGAATATGTAAATTAATATTAACCTTACCTAGTTACTTCATAACCGAAAAACTGAAATAAGGTTGATATAAGGATTTTATGACATGTGAGGTGGTCTATAAAAAAATTATGCAAATCTTTTTATGGATTAATCAGGACAATGCAACCTACACACACCTGAATATTTCATGAATAATAGAATTGGATTAGAGGTCCTTAGTTATGATAGACATGAATAACAAATTAGATGAGATGTAAAGTGTCACGCCCTAATTTTTGTCTATAGAAATGTATATATACGTTTTTAGTTGTTAATGAAATTTGAGGTCCCTCAAAAGAATTTTTAATAAAATAAAATTAATTCTTCTGAAATTATTTCTAAGACTTTGAGAATTCAAAAGAAATTTTTACATAGTAATAACGTTCAGTAGTTTTATTTTTATTGAGAGCAAATAAAAAGCAATTTAGCCCTTCATTTCAAAAATATTAACAAACTATTGAAACTAATAAAAAATTTAAATTAATTAAAATTAATATTAAATTTAGTTTTATAAATCAAGCAAAAAAAATGTTTACTTAATACGAAACTAAATCAATGGACATGGATTTGATTATGTTTGACATGAAATATCTTCATTTTACTCGGACGTTTTATTAGTTTAATATTTCAATTTTCATTCCTGGTGGTCCCATAAATTTTAAATATAAATTTAACTCATATAATTGAGGGTAAGTATATAGGTTTTGAATAAGGGCCTTATACGACTACCATGTAAGACAAAATTCGGGTAAATTATTGATAAAAATAACAGCGGTCAACAGTTCAAATTGTATTAATAATTATTTTTTGTACAAAAAATTTCCCCAATTTTATTAGCTTTTAATAAATTTCTAGTGATAAAGCAAATTTGATTGATCTTAAAAATTCAATTCTACAAAATTTTAAACCCTTAGCATTTTTATCAGGTTATAATCTTGAGTTCAGAGTCCTAAATTCACAGTCAGCCTACTTTGATTCTTCTTCCAAAAAATAACATAAGTACGAGCTGTTTATTTAGTATTACTAGTGAATAAAATCTTCCATTTTTTTAACATGATATGATCTGTATCCTTATTTTAACACTAAACTTACCGACATTTTATCTTGACCTTATCCTACTGTGAGCGGTCAAGTGACTGCTCAAAAACACATATATATATATATATCTTAATATAGAAAGAGATTTTAGTCAATTTTTTTTTCGAAAAATAAACAAGGAAAGTATGGAATATCGAAAAATTGAAAAAGAGTAGAGTTTTATACGAGACACTTTAAGCCATTTAACTGCTCATGGTAGGCTTAGTGTTACAAGAATAATATGAATATGAATATACCAAAAGATACAAAATTCCAAGAGATGTATCTTTTATTTTAAATAAATAAAAATGTAATTAGTTAAAATCAAACTTTTTTTTTATAAAACCATACAAACATTTTTTAAAAAAAATATGAAGAATATAAGAAGCGCTCACCATGAGAAAGTTTTCATTTAGAGTCGACAAAATAATCTTTTTGTAATTAAGTAAAATGAAATTTCATATTTATAGAAATTTTAT
The DNA here is from genome assembly GCA_947359355.1 of Acrocera orbiculus. Taxonomy (NCBI): domain Eukaryota; kingdom Metazoa; phylum Arthropoda; class Insecta; order Diptera; family Acroceridae; genus Acrocera; species Acrocera orbiculus. Next base: position 10,907,070 of record OX375758.1, read on the forward strand.
TTATTTTACACTATCAAATTTATTGTAAAAGTATAAAAACTAACGTCCTAAACTTTAGGGCGAAAAAGTTAAACGCAGTTAATGCCTAAACTTGAACTGTTTAAAGCAAGTATTTTCTTGAACCAAGTTTAAACTGACATTATGATTATAAGCTTACACTGTGAAACTGACAATGAGTGCGACTATATGTACCAATACTAGAATAAGTTAAATAAATTCCTTTAATTTTTCTTCAAGAAATTAAATATGATTTATCAATAAGAAAAAACTACTTATACTCTTATGATTGTACTCCTGTAATTTAAACTTTGGGGCTTATACCAAATAAATCCTTGCAGTAATCCTAATAAAACAACCAAGTCTAACAACAAATACATATGTTTAACATCCTTAAAAATATTTCTTATTCGTAAATGCGTTCAAATGATTTTGACAAAAAGGAAAAAAAAACCAAAAAAGTTGTCAAACATATTTACGATCTGGTCATTTATAAAATTTTTCCTGAAATATGAGCATTTAAGGACCAAAGCGAGTGACAGATGGTTATGTTTTACAAACGTTTTACATTTAACTTGAAACAAGCGTTTTAACTCATCAGATTTAGGTAAATAATAAGATCTCCAAATTTAATTTTTCCTGTTTTTTCACTTTAATCCAACAAACAACAGATTTTGCTTTATATTTTGCTCTTCTTCTTTTTCATTTCAAATTATTTTATTAATGAATGAAATTCATTAAAATTTCAAATCTTAGCTAGCTTATATTTTGTTAAGTCATCCTTATTGAAAAAATACAAACAGATTATATTTTTCATATAATACAATAAAAAAAAGGAAGAAAAATAAAATCCCATTCCAAATATAAAATGTCTAAATAACATCTGAAATAGGTCAGGAAGAAGTTAACAAATTTTGTTTCTTTAAAATAATAAATTTTGATATCGGTCACATTTCGTTGCGGTAATAAACCCCATGAAGCGTAAATTCATGGTGAAAATATCTTTTAAAAATATTTTATGTTGTTAGTTTTTCTTTTCATTTATTAGAAAAAAAAAAACAACAAAAAATTTAAGATTTACGGCTCTCTAGTAATCAATATCTAAATTCTTATTGCTTTTACCCCCTAGGATTATAATTCTCATGATTCCTTATCAAGCTATCGACTCATCAATCACTAAAGATGAGTTAAAGTTAGGTTCCAGCTTTTAGGTCAGTTTTTCTTGTCTCTTGTATTTTTTTGTTCTGATAGTATAAACATTAAGACACAAGACTTTCTATAGAATTTCTCCTGAGTTTTTACTACTTTTTCATATATATATCATCAATAAAATTAATGATAAATGACAAACTTACTTATAGTATATATCATTAGATATAAGATATGCTTACAAAATTAAGACCTAAACAGTTGTTGAAATATATTTGGTATAGAAAAAATTAGAAATACATAGAAATAAAAATAAATTACATTAGTACCACACTACCCCTTACTGTATACAATTATCTATTCCTTCAGAGAGTAAAATTAAGATTCTTATACCCTTTGGGAGTAAAAGAACTTAAATGACAACTAACTCATCTTATCTGACTAATGCTGACAATTATAATCAGACATTGATTACCGTCTGCTATTATAATGTATTCTAACTATGTTTATTGTCAGACAGAATCATTTAACAAAGTCTGCCTTTTGCGTGATGACAGCCCATTAGCGTCCCCAATATGAAAACCATTTTGCCTTTTAAATTTTCTACCCTTGTTGATCTGATATTAACGAACTTTCTATATATATATATATATATTTATATGAAAATGTATGTAGATATACTTCAAAAATAAACTAATTTTAATGTTTTTAGTTTAAAAATAGTTACACATAATATTTAGTTGTTTCTATTTTGGTAAAAATGTGGCCATCTTTTATCTAGAGATAAGGAAACATCAATTGCTTATTAATGGCCACTTTTGCTTTCATTTTACATAAGAAATTAGTAAAATTAATGGAACAGTTGTCTATTTTTCTTTAAATAAATATATAAGGATATATTTAAAAAGAAAATTTTAAGTGAAAATGGGCATAATGTCATATTAAAGAACTTAAGTCAAATACTAAAAACGAATATTATTATTAATGCTTAAGTATTTGTTGCTCTTTTATCAAAGTTTTTGTTCATTAAAAGTAATTTTAATAGTACCTACTTAAAATGACTGACACTAAAGTTATTAACTGTGAATTACATTAAAGTTAAAATTTTAATATTTTCTTGCTGCTGAGGGGAATTTTATTAATTACTCTAAAAACCTTTTAAAAACTTAACTTATTTAATCAAGTTAAACCCGTATTTTCTTATGCCTGGAAAATTATGTTTTGGATTTTTCACATAAAGTAAACCAAAAATTTTTTATTGATATATCTAGACTTTATTTATTTTTTTTGTTCAATGCAAAACAGCTTAAAAATTTATAGTTCAAAACTAGCATTATACAAATGTGTCCCCAAGTAGGATTTCTATTCTAGGCTGATTCAGATTTACCTTAAATCTTAAATGGCTTGGATCAGTATTGTTCCTTAATCTTATCTGGTTTGGATAGAGGAAACCAGATAAGGCCAAGAAACCAAGAAATCTGTCTAGCCCTAATATAGCTTCATTTGTGGTCTTTTTATCCTTTCCTTATTCAGTTGCCTGATACAACACTAAAGATAACTATTAACTTTATTTTGGTATAATAAATTTTTTCTTACTTTAGGTTGGTTTTTGGTTGTTTTGTAAAATTATATTAAAATCTAGTTTTAAACTAAATCAGAAACTCTTTAAGATATATCCTCCTTGTAGTCACTTATGTAAAAAAAAGAAACATCAAATTTTCTATTATTTTCATAGTAAGAGAAAAGCAGAGAAAATCTGAAATTATAAGATTAGCAACTAAATGTCCTTTTTTAGTTTGTCTCAATAATGGTAACGCATCAAATATCCTTTTAAAAAAATGAACTGGTAAAAAAGATGAGATAATTTTTGCAATTTATCCCCTTGACAGTCTTCACAGCTCAAACAAGTAAAATGATTTTATACAGGGAACTCAAAACTAAGGAAATTTATTCCCACAACTAAAATTAAAACCCCGTTTTAAAAGACCGTTGCAGACATGAAGCCTTGTGTTTATCATAAATGAAATAGTAATTTTTTTAAAGATGAATCCAGCATACATCCCTTCTAAAGCTTCATACGCTTCACCAAATAAACCTTAAAAGCGTATTCAAATCCTTAATTCTTAATTATTATAAAAACTACAGTGATTAACGATAATTTATTCAAAATTTCCTTCTAAAATTAGAGCAAAATACATCCATATGACTGTAAATCAATTGCTTATCTCTTACATTGGTTCCTTTTGATATTTAATGCTTAGCCACTGAATACAATATAAAAAAATTACTGTTCAATTAAGGAATTTTTCATAAAAAATTTAACATTCAATATTCAATTAGAACAAAAAAATTAATTCAATCTGTTCAAAATCAAATCGTATAAAATACTGAAATTACATATCTAAAGCTTAAAACGTGATCCTTTTTGGATATTATATGCAATCAAACGTTCAAAACAAAAAATATCCTAACCTTTAGATTCATTGATTCGCTTTTAGGGGGAATAACACCATTTTCTCTCAAATCATTTGAAATTCTCTACTTTTTTTCGGATATAAAATATTCAAGACACCATCAAATGGAACAAAGTCACGTAAATTCATTCATTTTAAAGATGAGCTGAGCAAATGTTGATAGGATTAAAGACCAGACATATATGGATCGACTACTAATTAGAATTTGTGACAAAAAAAAAAGGAGAAATTCATACAAAAATGAAAGTAAAACTAGGAACTTTTTGTTTACTGGAATTTTAAAAGCCTTTTTTACATTTGTGTTAAATAACTGAAAAGAAAAACAAGAAATTATTGAAATCTCTGCACAATTTCCTGAAAATAAAACCTCAATGTCAAAAACAAGAGAAATACACAAAAAAATCAAATGTGCACGTGACACACTTCAGAACTGTCGTCATTTGATTTATATTTTCTCCTGACAATTAATTATCCTAAAGTTCAGGCCTTTCAGATTATGTCTCTTTAATTTTACTTTTTGTCTTTCTTATTTTCTTAATTGTGTTTTGTTATTTTTTTTATTTTTTTTTCATCTCTATAAAGAAACTCATTTTATTGTATTTGTATTATTGCCAACATCTTCTTATATTGCTAAGGTGAGCATCTACCCAATAAAATAAGGAATAATATTTTTTGTTAGCTTTAACTGAAATTATTTATAGCAAAGCTAAAAAAACGTAAACGAAGGTATTTTCATTTGAAAAGGATGAAAATTAAAATAAAACTGGCATCAAGCTATAAGCCTAAAATAAATTTATCGTAAGTTCGCTTGAGATGGATTACTGTCAGTAAGTTCGATATTTTGTGTCAGGCAAAAAAATTTGTAATTAATTTTTCTTGCTGTAAGTTTCCAATGAAATTCTTTTAACGACTAAAACAAAAATTTACAGAAAAAAACCTAAGGAAATCCATTTTTTTGCTATTTTACTTAAAAAATAAATGAGAAAAATTGATTAAGGATTTTCAAGATTTAAAGGATTAACCAAAAACTAATTAGCTAAATTCAGCACTTTTTTGTTAAGTCCAAAACACTTAACACGAAATAGGAATTCCGTTTTTTTTTCACTCTAACAAATGGAGAAAATAAAAGATAAAAAAGAAGTAAAAGGATATATCATTCATTAGGAAAATTAATTCTGCAGAAAAATAAGAAATACTGTTATAAATTTAGTAAAAATAGTTTATAGGTGGAAGTTATCTTTGGTTTTGTTTACAAGGAAGAAAATAAGAAGAATATACGTAAAATTTCTTGGTAGAAAGTTATATATTAAAAAAATAGTAAGGATTTTGATTTTGGATCAAATTTTGGTATCTAATATGGCAGTAACTTAGTCAAAATGGGAAATTTTGTTTTTTAGAATAACATCAAATACATGTAACTAAAACTATAAAATGCTTCGTAAAAATACAGATATCCTTTTAAAGTGAGATAGTGATTTGGGTTACAATTATCAATTTTGATCATCAGGAAACACTTTATTCATATTTTGTGTATTAACAAGGACAATTGCCATTCATTTTGATATCCAAACTATTTAAAAATCGTTAATAAAAACTATTCCTTGATTTAAAGTTATTCTTTTTTCAATTTATTTATCTTAAATTTCTGATATAAAATTGAAAATCAATTTTTTAAAAGACATTGCATATCCTTCTTTCCCCCGTATTACTTATAAATTTTTCCCTTTTAGTTAATTGAATTTATAAAATGATTATGAAAAAAGTTTTATTTTTTAATTTATATCTGAAAAAGTATTTAAAATAACTTGTTTCATTATCCCTTCTTACACTATATATAAAATATATTTCCATACACTTAACTAGTTCCTCAAATAAATCAGGATCGATTAATTTTCAGAGTTATTATTCAATGTCTGTTTGACTTTCACTTTCTTTAAAATTTCCAACCATAAAATTTTCAAAGTAAAAATAAAAGTCATTGATACAGTTTGAAAAGGTTACTGGTATTATATTTAAAAGGACTTTATGGCTACAAGTTTTTGTATTCCTTAAGACAGATGTACCTTTTCTAAATTTTTTCTTACCTTAATTCAAGTTCTCTTTTTATTTCTTTTTTGGTTCGATTGCATAGCTGCTATCCTTGTGGATTTTTGGCCAAATATCTATTTTCTTTTGAGATGTTCTTTGTATGTGAAATTTTGTATAAATTTTCTTCACAAAATTAATATACTGAAAATAAATAGATAAAGTAAATCCTGAGAAGTTTTGTAAACTATTGCAGCCTATAATTTTTCCTTTTTTTTTTGCTTTTGTGATTGTTATCAGATTTGGTAAAATTTTAGAAGAAAAAAATTATCACATTCACAAAAATACAATGATATCATTCAAGGAAATCACAATAAAAACTTGCGCATGATAAATAATCCTTACAGATATGTGAGAAATCAGGGAATGGGCCAAACAATTAATCCAGGAATGCGCTAATAATCACGAAAAACGGTTTACTTTAGTCAGAGCAATTAAGAAGGTATTTACTGCTGGATATTACTCATGAGATCAGGAGTCTTTAACATAGCAAACCACATGCAAAACATAAAAAATAATAAAAATAAAGTCAGAGCTAAGAACAATTTTCATGTTTTGGTTTCATTTTAGATGATTTTTGGTAAAACTGGACATTTTAAAAACTTACATGAAGATCCGATACCATTTATGTAAGTTTTCCCTTTTTATCCCCAATTATGTCCATTTTTTCTTTTTGAGATTTATCATTGGGTTGTCTATGGTTGTCTATCTTTAGTTTTGGTTATTTGAAAGTTAATTTAATTATAAGAGAAAGTTAGACAACATTTTTTGCAAAAGTTGCTTTTTATTTAAGATTTTATTTATTTAATTAACATGTAAAGGATGGCATGTACCACCGGGTGGCTCATATCGGTTTTAGTTTTGTTAAATGAAAAAAATTATATTTGGTTAAAAATAATCTTTTTATTAAAATCAAGCTTTAATTTTTTCCTAAATAACATTTTATGCAAGGCGACGCCAGATAAAGCAAAGTATGATTTTCATTGCCGCCGGATGAAGCAAAGTAGAATAAAATACGCCGTCTTCGACGTGTTTATCAAGGAGAGTTTTTAACTAACCTTTACAATAAACAAAAGGCATAAATTTATTCTACAAAAATTCAATAATTATTGTAATAAAAACGTTTTTATTCATCCTCACAACAGTTATTTCTGTTCTGTGTTCTTAGTTAATATTCTTAAAATATCGATCTTTATTTTCATAAATTTTTATTCAAAATCTTAACCAATTTAATCTACACATAAAATATAAAAATTGAAAAAGTTAAACACTTTGTTGCTAAATTGAAGCACATTTTTTTGTATATCAAGTTAAAAGAATTCCATTATTTTTTCTATTACAAAATATAAGCTTCCCCTTTTTCTTTGATAAATCAAATCATTTCTTTTAGAAAAGCAAAACAAACAAAAACAAAAAAGAAAAGAAAAACGAAAGCACCCATGGGTGTAATTTTTTTCAAATTGTTTCTTTACTAACATTACTTTCGGGAGGCATTTCTTAATAGATGAGTGTCATATGGCTTCATCAGAAGACACACATACATACATATATATAGCAACAGTAACTTAATGTAGCAGATTGTCATCAAAAGTATTTAACCCAGGATATCTTATTCTAAGATATTATTCTGATATCATTTTTCAATTTTTTTTAAACTTATTCTATTTATATTAGATACTTGACAAAAGAGTAAAACAGAGACCACCAGTTTTAGAATAAATTTAACCTCAACAGGAATGCTTAGTCAAACGTTGACATTATTTTGTTTTGTGTTATTTCTATATTTACTTTGTTTTTGTCTTTTTTTTTTTGCAATCAAACCCACAAGATGGATCGGTATCAGATGTAAAACGATATCAATGATACCTCTTTATGCTCCAAGGCAACTAAGGAGTTTATACGAGGGCTATAATTTAGGTTTTTTTTTTTGGTTAAAAAAATAAAATACCAAAAACCATCTAAAGTGACAGGGTATTAAGATCAACGAGGGAATCCAAATAGACAAGATAAGAAAACTCTTGTTATGATAATTAGCTACAAATGCCCAGATTAAATTTTTGAATTTAAAAAGCAGGAGACAATTTGTTTTTTTTTTTTTGTGATATTAGGACCAGCTAAAGGGAGCTACCAAAAATTTTTTTTTTAAATTTATTCCCCAAAAAAGGAAAAAAAGCTTCAAGTAAGATAGCCTCATAAATTTTAACTTTAATGATTAATGTTTCCTGGCCATGGAACATTGTAATGGTTTTGCTCTTGCAAAAAATTTTCCACATAATTTTAGAGTAGTCATCACAATATGTAAGGAATCTTTATGTCCATATCCTTTGGCTGGAAAACAAGAAAATGATTTTCAACTTTGTAATCAAAAGAAAGAAAACAACAAAAATCACGGAGCCATTCAGAATAAGTTTTTATATGAGTTAATCGGAGGAGGGTTGTAATCGCAAAAATAATTTTATTTCTTAAGGATATTTAGATTAAAGCAAAAATTTAAAACTCAAGTTTTTGATACAGCATTCACAAACATTGTATTCAATTTGATATAATCCACCATATATTTAATATTATCCTAGTATAATTTGAAGTTCATTAATTGAGAGTTAAGAACTGTCTGTGCTTTTGATTTAAGTAAAATTATTTAACATTTTTAAAGACACTGCTCTAAGATAAATACTTTATCAATTAGTTGAATCAGAATATCTATTTTTAATGGAACAGTTTAATATAAAAACAATTTTTAAATTAAACACCTGATTTTATCTGAAAATTCTATATACTATAAGGATGAAGTTATTCTTTAAACAGTAAATTAGTATTGGATAAACCCAAGTTTCATAATGGTTACTGCACTCTTTAATTCCAATTCGAAGAAGGAATCTACGCTAACTTTTATTGCTTCCTATTTTATCTAAAAAATTGTATTCTTAAGAATTTTAGGTGTCTTTTCGGACGCAATAGAACAAACCAATTAATATTTTTACCACCCATTTTTTTTTTACTTTTTATTTATTGGTATTTGAGAGTATAAAATATTAATAATATTAACAAAAAGAATGAAAATTAAAAAAACTGTAGGCCGGTAAAGTGGGAGCTTACAAAAAAAAATACGTCTCCTTACGTGCAGGATACTAGTCCTTTCCAAGAAAAAGAATGGAGTTCCAGCACTGCAAAGAGTTTTTCTTAAGAAAAATTTTTTTGTCAAATAGAGGCAGTTTGAAAAATAAGTTACAAAGCTTATCGCGAAAAATTTTTTGGCGTTTTTTTTGTTGTTGTACTAACCAAAAGGAAGTAGTAGTTTCGAGAAAAACACGTTTAAACTTTTAAAGACGGAACTGAACTTAGACTAAATGCATCACAAAATGAGCTGTAATTGTAATAACGAACAGCAAGTGTACTGGTTGTATTTTAGCTGTGTACATTTGATTGGTTTTTGAATAATTATAGCTTTTCACTATTAGATTCCCATCAGAGCTAAATAGCAATATTTCTGCTTGAAATAGTAGCAATTTCATTTTATTATTTTCATAATTTACTTATCTTCATGCTTTTTGAAGCAAACTATTCGTAAAAGTTACAAGAAAATATCTTCATATTAATATTCTACTTTTCATTACATTCAAGTCCATGCACATATTTTTTCAATAAATGGAAGTGTCAGTTGAGTTAGTTGAGTGATTTAGGATCTCTTAATTTGACTCACCAAAATTTATTGGTAACAATATCCGACACAATGCCAAATGATACCAAAAGATTTTTCTTAAGTATCTTTTGAACGATTAAATAATAGCAAGAGAATTAATATCAAGTTCTCCGTATCAAGTGGATGGATTAGATTACTTGCTTTTTTCTTTAAATTTAGTCACCTCTGAATTTTATCTGTTCCTGAATTTGTAAGAATATCTCACATGGAATTATTTTAAGTGGAATTAAGGTGTTTTAGCGGCTATCAATGTACATATATCCTCAAGTTGCTTAGTAAAACATTTAAAGTATAGCATTTACTCTTTAAGAAATTTTTAACCAAAAACCGTTGGAATAAATAAACAAAAAACTATTTTCACTTCAAGTTAGACCTTGGTTTTAAAGGTCTTTGCCTTTACTTTTCAGCTTCCCTTCACAAAAAGATGTGCAAAAAAATAGTAACCTACTTATGATTCTATTTGTTTTAAAATAAAAATAATTTTATTGCAAAAAAATAGCAATATGAGTTTTCTTTTTTTACAGAAAACCAACTACCAAAACTTTTTAAAATTATTAAAATAACTTCCTAAAATGTACAAACTATCGTCATCTTCTGAAATTTCATTCAATATTAAATTCTATTAACTTCAACATCTGAGTTTTTCTAGTTAATTTCCATATCTATTAAGAATTTATATTTTCTTTCTATTTCCTCGTGGTATTTTTCTTATTAAACTAGTTTTTGTGTTATCAATTACATTTTTATAAATACTAAAAAATCTTTTAACTTACAAATTACTAAGCGGATATCCTTAATTGAAAATTATTCAAGCATTAACTTTTTCTATTATATTCCAGAATAAAATTAAACTTAATTTCATAAATTAAATTTCTTTCAAACGGTAGTTTTACCCGCATTTTTACCAAAAAAAAAGTCAAAAAAGAAAAACCCAAAAAAAAAATCAAATAAAATTTTGCAGCCGCTTGTCTAGGATAGCATGAGATTCGTTACATCTGGACGCAATATGTCAGTCAGAGAAAATAAAGGCAAAACGTCCTGTGTAATACAAAAAAAGAAACAATGAATTTCATCTCGTTCTCTTCACATTTCAAACGTTTTTTTCTGTCGGTTGTTTGGAAACGAGTACAGGAATTAAGAATTAAATGAAATACCAAGATATACTTACTTTTCTTTTTCCCTGATATATGTATTTATCACATAGTATTTCAATAGTGTCACTCCCTTTTGAATTACAAAGAAATCTTACTCCTTAGATTTATCCTTAAAGAAAACTTCTTTATTTTTTTCACTTTTATCAAAAACTCACTTACACTATGAAAATGTTGACCCTTATTTTAATGGTAAAAGAATTTTCTCCTATTTTTATTTTGAATTTAGGTAACAATTCTGTCACACGTCAAATGGAAACAATAGACAAATGATAGCAGAAACATATACAAGGTCCCTTTTTTGGATATAACAAATAATAGCCTTAGCTCATTGATTATATCAATTTAACTGTGTCTGCACTTTAAATGATACTACAAGGATTCTCAATACTTATTTGATATAACTGTTTTGAAAGTAAATTCAAAATAACATCTGCCTTTTGTCTGTAATTTTCTCAAAGGGAAGCTAATTGAATACAGTTAAACGAGATGATTTTTAAGCTAATCCCGAATTTATTTGAAGCTTATTTATTAATTTGCACAATTTTAAAAGTTTAAATAATGTTTTATACAAAAAAAAAGAACTTTCCTATAAAAAATGATTTTAATTGATAAACTCAATTTTTTACACTTCACAAAATAAATATCACATCCTTAGCTAAAGTCTACAAAAATTGTTTTCTTTAAGTACATAAAAATATTTCAGAAACAGTTGTTAAAATTTTCCAAATCAAAGAGAATCTAATATAGTAGAACGAACCCCCAGTATGATACCCGCATAAATATTCCTTAAATAGAAAGATATTTCTCTCTCATTTACTAAACAAATAACATTCAAGAGTTGGTGTTAATATATCAAAAGAACTAAAGGATATATATATATATGTCATAGGATTAAAGTTTTGTTTTTACAGTTGTCAGTGGTACAAATGTAAAATATTTTCAGTTTCCGGAAGTAAAAAATTGTTTATGATGCCGAAAGTTTTTTGTCATCGTTACCTTTTTTTGTGTCACTTCCTTTTTGTTTTCTTTTTCTTTAGACTTACTCCAGTTGGGATAAGATATTGATGTACAGGTGTTAAGTAGAAAACTACACTTGTCAGAAGATTTATTGAATTTTATAAAGACTCTGGCGGATAATAAAATAAAATTAATGTAAATATTTTTTTTACATTTTCAAACACAGCTGCCATCATTATGATACCTCAATTATATATTTTAATAAATTTTATGGCTACATATAAAAATAATTAACAACAATAAATGAAAGAGATTATTCTGGATTTCTGTGAGTAGTCAATAATTGGTTTTTAGTTAAAAACCATGACTAGTCATGAAATGAAAAAGTCGAGCTTAGAGATAAATTGTGTAACTAAATAACTTTCTATTTTACAAATACATTGAAAGTATCAAAAATTAGTCAAATTGTAATATTTGAAAACAATTATACCTGCAAACATGAGTATTTTTCCATTGTGTCGGATATTGTTAGCAATAAATCCTAGACGGAAGTAGGAGATAACGTTATGTACAATATAACAGGATTTTACATTTAATACTGTAGAGCTTGTGAAGTAGAACTCATTAAAATTAGAAATATTTTATTGTTATGATTAAAAACAGTTTATTAAAATATATTATAAGCTAAAGTTGGCTAACTTTGTTGACTCTCTTTGGCTGACGGTAAAAGTTTGGTTGTGCTTTATGCACAGTGCATAATAACAAAAAATGAAAAATTGATAAATATCAATTACACTTCTTATATGTTATACCTTTTCCTTAAAGCATACATTATATCATCGACTCACATTCTTCATATTTAAAATTACAGGCATGAAGTGTAAAAAGATGAAGGAATGCCACACTTTGTAGCCATTCTCATATCAAACCGTTCTCTCGGGCAGCTTTATCTGTACCATTATCTGTTTTGACAACTTTTACTACTAGAAAGTAAAACATACTTAAAAGACGCCAAATATACCCATACCTGAAATTGAACTCATGCTTCCCTCACACAGTCCAACATATGAAAAACTCACTTTTTTCATAACATTTAGTTAGAAATTAGTTTTAGTTCCGTAGGTTAAGGTTTAAGTCGACTCGTTTTCAAATTAGATAAAATGGAATCTGCATATTAAAATTATGAGACTGTAAAAATTTCAGCAACAATAGTCACCTCCTATCCTCGTTTGACTTTACAGGTTAACAGAGAGCAAATATTTAACAAAAATCTCAACTCTCAAAGAGTTTCATAAAACAAAATAAAAACAAAACAAGTCTTTGACTTTGGAAACATTAAAATTTTTCGAAAATTTAAATTATTACAACTGACTTGTAAACAAAAACATAAATAAAATTTCAAAGTTTTAAAATACATTTAAAAACAAGAAATATAAAAACTAACATGAATATTTTGTTTTCCCTTTTCCGGGATATATATATATCAACTACAATCATCACCTGAACAGACTGTCTCCATTTACAATTATATCGGGATTCAAGAGATCGATATAAACAGGGTCAGACAAAGGCATCTTTATCCTTACAGCAGTTCCTGGGTGTAGAAGTTGGATTCACATTAGACAAAGAATCAAATACAATAGCAATTATATGCCAGGATGTAATTGTTGTCCTTGCATTTGATACACGTGAACGCTTAATGCAATGGCAGGTGAGAATAAATATACATAGATAAAATATAAATACATACATACATACATATCTATATATTATAAAATAAAACTTCAATTAGTAATTAAATTTTTGAAAAAATATTTAATTAAAATTTATTTAATTAAAGGTGAAAATATCAAACCACCTTGGAGATGATATACAATATTTAGTCCTTGTAGCAACAGCAGCTAATAAATCTAAAATGCAAACTGGTCCTGCAAGGATGCATATACAAGATCATCGTTTTTGTTTAACAACTGGTGTACCACCAAAACTTGCTGGCTTATGGGAAATTGCTTATTTACGGTATAGAAAAATTTTTGTTTTAAATTCATTTGATCAAAAATATATTGAATAAAAAATTATTTATTTATATTAATTCAAATAGACGATATGGGGTTGTTGATAATCGATTTTGTTTTGAGGGTGGTTCAAGCTGTGGTAAAGGTGAAGGCCTTTTTATATGTGTCACAGATCAAGGTGAAGAGATTACAGCAACATTAAAATTAGCTTCACAGTCAAAACTATCATCGAAAAAACGTAATATGGCTAGAAAATATACAAGTAATATAAATTTCAATTTTAATAATAATTTTTTTTTAAATTAATAAAACTTTTACAATATAGATTTGGATAGCCTTAAAAAAAGTCATAGTCATCGTTTTTTGGATAATGATGATGGTATATCATGTAATTTAGATGATTCTGGTTGTACATGTGGTTCAAGGACTTCATTTTGGCCATCACAAGAATCTAGAGATATGGAATTTGGATGTGGTGATACAACATCTGTATCTGAATGTCATGATAGCTTTAATGATAGTGAAATATTTTCAAAGTAAGTTTTTGTTTTTGTTGTTGTGTGAAGTTGTTTCATATATTTTGTACCTAAGTCGAATAATAAGATTTTGATAGAAAGAAATAATGTACTATAAGCTTCTAGTGATGAAGAAGTTGAGAAAATCAAAGAGGTAGGAAAATTGGAAAGAATATAATAAAGGAGTCCATTTATGGGACACAGTTCCATCCTACCTGATTTGATTTAAATACTTAACTAATATATTGACAACTGGGTCAAAAATTTCAATGCTAAATCATGATATGTATATTCCAAGGGAAAAAGTTTCTTTCAAATGCAGTATAAATAATTTTCACGTGATATACATTCCAGTCGCTTTTTCTCATAGTTTTATCTCAGCGCTACAGATTAAGTGCTCCCTGATTAATGTATCTAGAAGAGATAGTGACCGATGCAGGTTTTATAAAGACACCAAAGGACATATCTAGTTACTTTATTATTGATTGCATAGACTTCCTACCAATAAGATTGGTGCACTTACTTTTTAATCTCTTGCCACTAAAAACGTAGTGAAATAGAAACCTCATGAAAATTATGAGAGTCCTGCAATTAACACATCATTCTAAATGCATTCATCGAGAATCACAATAGATGTTTAAATCATGGGTATTTTAAACAATTTTTATAATTTGTCTCTTTGATACACCAAGCCCTTTGCGGTGTTTTTCATTGATATCTTTCATTTCGTTTGTAATTTGTTGAAAATATAAATTTTTAGTACTTTAGTTAGTAGTGTAGATAGAGCGAATATGATTGACACTAAAAAATTATTAACTCTATCTATGCCATTGGTTTCAACTGTAGCTATGGTTGTCCAAAGATTTAATTCTTTACATTTGGATATCCGATTAATTGAATATTTTACGAGCTTTAAATAGTCAGCTGCATGGGATACTTTCCCACACAAATTTATGAGATTTTTTATTGTCATAATGAAGATCTCCCAACAGCTACAACTATAGCCCTTGACTGTATAATACCAACAACAAAAAAAAAAAAAAAATAAGAAATCTTTTTCGTTGAAGCATTTTACACCCTTGCAACTTTCATTAGATTTGGCATAAAACATCCGAACAATTGATTAAGGTTGAGGTTTTGAATTCATAAATAATTTCATTATTTATCCTGTCTTAAAGAGCAGACGCAATAGACGTGATGCGCATTGCGATTTCAACATACAGTTTTTATCCAATTTTTTAGCATGCAGCGTGTAATGCGAGTGCTGACACAATGGAAGCAATGAAAAATATATCTTAAGTAAAAATATGATAATACAGTGCAACCTCGATATAACGAAGCTGAAGGGAGAAAGAAAATATTCGTTAAACCAAATAATTTGTTACATTGAGGTTCATTATTTGTATAGAGGTTAGGTTAGTCTACGATTCGTTTTATCAAGCTTAAAAAATTTGTGTAAACACACATTTTTATGAAAAACTTAAACAGTCTATATCTGTCGACACAGGAATTGTTGTTGTTATTGTGTACTTGTGTGTGATTATTTGATAGAATACGTTATGTAAAAATTACAATTTGACAAAATTCATTTAATAGAGGTGAATTACACTTTTTATTTACATTCTGCAATGATTGAAAGTTCGTTATAATAAGTTTTTTTTACAAATGTATTCGTAATGTTAAGGTTTATTTAGCATTAACTCTTATGGAAAGTTCTGGGGGATTTCTAAAAATTTGTTATATCAAGGAAATCGTTATATTGAGGCTCGTTATGTCGAGGTTGTACTGTATAAAACTTGTTGTCGTATACAAAATAAAAACTGCAATAAAATCGCGAGATATGATAGGTAATAACATCGCTTTGCTTTTCACATATTTTATTTTACTGTCAAAAAATCGCAATGCGCATCGTGTCCAGTTTCACAGTTAAATAGGAGGAACATTTCTTCGTTTTTATAATACATAGATAATAACGGTCCGAAAATGAAAACACTAATCGAAAACCTAACTTAAAACCAGGGTTAAAAAACCTTTTTACTTATTTAGAAGCTCTTTTTTAGTCCGTTTTCTCCATACATTGTTCCAAATTTGTTGGAAAATTATCTTTTCAATAATTTCCTTGAGTTTGAGCTGACACAATCATTTTTTCCATAGTTTATAATGCAAACCAACAATTTAAAATTTGTATTAGAATACATTTTTAAATAAAGATTTTCTATAACTACTAAAAGCCTTGCAAGCAAAAGAGAATGCATAAGGGCCTATGACAAGTTTGTTTTTTTGTACTTTATATAGAAATTATAACCCAAAACAGATTCTATAAATTAGTAAAAGAGTTTTGCAGCGCTTTTTTCTTATGGTTTGACTGTCAAAGTGCTGGTTTTTGGATTATCTTGCATGTATTTTTTGTTTCTTTGCATAACTCAATGCAAACTTCCTATGAAAAATTTTAAGATTATACATGATCCAAATAGCCATAATATTCTCTGTAATATTTCTATATATTTCCAAAATAATTTTGCTGATGTAACTTAAATACTACCTTGATCAAAAAGTTATCGGAATGATATGTAGCGCTCCTTGCACTTGGCTGTCAATTTATTTAATTATGTTGCTCAACTTTCTCTGCTATGTCCACCAAAGTTTGATGGCATTTCATCATCAGTTGTGAAAGTTACGTTGTGTTGAATATACGTTCCTCTGAGCTTGTTCACGACTTTTGAGAACTTTCTCCATTATTATCCGCGAGGTTTTCGCTAAGGACAACACGGTTACCATTCAACAAACACTGAGTTCCCCTAATTTGGCTTCCTGTGACATCTTTCTCTTCCAACAAATTAAAAACCACTTAGACAAATGGATTTCAGCAGTCTAGATACCTAACATAGATTTTAGAGAATGTTTCGAGGAATGGATTAAGCGATCAAATGATAACTTTTTGATCTAGGTGATATTTAAAGCATCCTTAAATTTATAGTTTATTATATGATGGTGTTTTATTATATGGTATCACTTTTGTTGGGACAGTCTGCAGGAATTTATACTTATTTCAGATGAATCTAAAATTGAGCTTGTTTCAACAAAGGTTTACAGTAAAGTTATTTAGTTTTTTTATCTCCCGCTTGAATAAATTCCTTTTATATTCATTTACTACCTTCCAGAAAAATTTTTTTCTTTTAACTTAAATCTTTTACACAAGAGAAATATTAAAGGGGAATGGAAAAAAATAAAATATTACTCAGAGGTACAAAATATATAAAACATCATAATTATATTATCCATAAAATATTTATATTGAAACTCATGTTTAAAGGCCAACAAAAGCAAGTCTTGAACGTTGTATGAGTTGCATATCAAAACTAGGAGCACCATCAATGTCTCGTAGCTCAACAGCTACAGGTAATGCTACACCAAATACAAATAATCCACCACTTTGGACAATTTTATCGGAAACAAATAATCCAACAAATACAATTAATCAAAAACCAACAATTGATCGTATGTCAATATGTTCATCACATGGTAGTAGTGGAGGTTATGGAAGTAGTAGCGGTGGTTCAGAATATTCTGTTCCACGAATTCCTTTAAATACATACCCTGATTCAACATATGAATCAGTTAATATCCATTCAAATAGTTTAAAAAAATCAATATCACCAATTAGCTCATGTCAATGTATATCTACTTCAACATTAAAATCAAATAAATCAATACCATTACCTATAATGAAACCATTACAAAATCGTACTATAATAACACCAAATTTAGGATCACAAATTGGTCCATATGAAAATTATGATATACCAAAAATATCAACACAAACAGATAATATATCAATAGCTGAAAATTATGATACACCAAAAAATATTCAAGATTATATTACTGATGATATGAATAGTAATCAAAATGAAACCATAAATAAATTTGGTAATTATGATGTACCAATACAAGTGAAAAAAATTGGAAATTCTATCAGACATGAAACAACACAAAATAGTTGTGCATGTAATCGAGTTATGAGCTGGGCAGATACATTAATATCCTTGCCATATTGTCGACGTGGTAATGGTATTGAAAATACTGGTATTACAATTAATAAAGTTAAATTAAGTGGTGAAGGAAAAATGCCAATTATGCAAGCAAATGGAGAAGTTGCTTTATATGCGACAGTAGATTTTTCAAAAAAAACTAATCGACGTGGTCAAGAATTATGTAATTGCACAAATGATAATGATACAATATCAGAAAGTAGTTCATCTAATTATATTAATTTAGATCCAAATCATGTTATTAATAATAATATAAAAGATTTAAATAAATCAAAGACTGATATACCAATGAATTATACAAATTTAAATTTTGCTCAATCATTAGAAAATTATGAAAATTCTAAAGAACTTTTACAAAAAGCTGGTATAACAGCTGAAGAAGTAAATGAATTACGTGCTAGAGAAGATAAAAATTTTTGTGGTAAATGTGGACATGAAAATAATCAAATTAAAAAACAATTAATACCTAAAGAATATTTAACACTTGATACTGAAATAGAAAATGAAATTAGTACAAAATTTCCAGGATATTTACCAATGTCACCAGCACCATTAAATACAAATGTTATAACAACATCAAATACAACAATTCCACCACCACTTCCATCTAAAAGTGATTTAATTAAACGTATAATGGGTGAAAAATCAGCAAGTAATCCAAGTTTATCAGGACCAGCTGTTGATCGTAGCCGTAAACGTATTGAACAAAATCGTATACCTGGTAGTGCAATGATGGTATTACATTGTAGTGGTAATAATCCATATAATCGTAAACAAATAATGAATAATGGTGATCTATTACCAACTGATAAATTAATTACAACTAGAAAACGTTCATCATCTGCTGATTCATCAAGATTTCTAGAAGATTCAGATAAATTTGATAGTTCAGAAACATTACGTAAATTATCATATAATAATATTGATGGTAGACGATCATCATCACCATGTTTACAACGTATAATATGTAATGATGAAATATGTTTTAGAAAAATGGTTGAAAATGAAGATGAATCAACATCATCAGTTACATCAACATCACAAAGTCAAAATTCACAATCAGTTAATATAAGACGATCAGCAAGTGTACCATGTAAAACACAAAATCGTGATTCATCAAGTTCAAATGATTCGGGTGTATCAACTGGTTCATTAAGGCATCGTGTTGGTGATTTTCATGATTTTGAATTACCATTAACAACATCAATGTCAACAAGACGACATCAAAGACATATACAATTAATTAATACTTGTATACATGCAACATTACCAAGACGATCAAAATCATTTGATCCATTACGTGAAATAACATTTCAATTTCAACGTTTAGAATTACCAGGTAAAAGTACATCAGCTGAAGCTGAAGTACCTATTTGTGTAACAAAAGGACGTAATAATTTTGGTAGCCCATGTGATGCTACATCTATAGCTGGCCCACCATATATTGATTCAAGAAGTACCAGTAGTGGTACATCAGATATGTCTGATTATATTGAAACGCTATCACTTTCTAGTCATAGTTCTTCAGATGCACCAGATAATTTAAGGTAAAATATTAAATTTTTGATTTGTTTATTGGTTTTATTTAATCATAAATTTTTATTAGAATGCTTAGGCAAGCAACGGCAACACTTCGTCCACGTTCTGGTAAAGAATATCAAAATTTTGATCGTTCTTTAATTTCATTAACACAAACAAATGACGTTGCTAAAATTCATAACACTCCCTCCTCCCTAAGGGGCTTATTACCCTGTTCAACAAATTATGCCAATATCACAACCGTCCCAGAAAATACAGAATCACCAAGTCCTGGCTATCAAAGTGGTGGATCAACACATGATTCTCAAATTGAAAATTTTGTATTTAAGGTAACTGATTTGTTTCTTGTTTGTCTATAAAATTAGAAAATTTTGTTTAAAAAAATGATTGAAATTATTGCATGAATTTTCTGATTTGAAGCATGCTAGAAAACAATAATTACCAAATGTTTTAAAACGTAAAACTACATCACTTTTAGAATTTATAACTAAATTTTATTTTCATTGAACATTTAATTATATTTTTGGATTTCCAAGATCAAGCATTCTGACTAATAAAATAGCTTAGTGCACAACAAAGGAGCAACTGCTATCGATAAAATTACACCTAATTATATTTGTCCACGATAGATACGTCCCCAACAAATTTTTGTTGAAGAAAATCGTGTAATCATAGAAGAAAACTAAAATGGGTATCTTTTTTGGCCCTTTTAGTACTGAGCCAGGACTTATGTAGGCTCAAGACGTTAAAAGGAGGCCCAACTTTGGCATAAGTTTAAATGAAAAAGTTCAACCTCCTTTCTATTAACTGGCCTTCTAAGACTAAGTGGTCGATAAAAGGCTTAAAATTTCGCCTCTAGTAGGCACAAAAAACTTTTTAAAAAATGCTATCGTATGTCCTTTATGTATTTCTAACATGTATTAAAAATGCAGAAAAAGCAATAAATTCATAAATTTAGTAGAATTTTAAAATAATGAAAAATTCAGAATTCTCAATAGCGAAATTTTATTCACCGTTATTTGACTGCTCTCGTGGTGCCCAAGATTCATATTGAAAGAATAATTTCTGATAAAATAGTAATAAAACTCTTGTGGCATAATTTTTTAGACAACTAACAAATCATAGCTAATTTTATAATATTTGACCCAAGAAAATTCCTGATTCGCAACCTGTTAAACTTACGCTTAAACTTAAAGCCAAACTTAAAAAAACAGTGTTTTTAATTTGAAGATTACAAAGTTTGTGATTGTTGATGCTATATCTTAGATAACTATAACCTTGGAATGTGACTGAGATAGGCACGTGCTTAAAACACTTTGGCTGGTTCAAGCCAGTCTGTCAAGACAGTTTATAAATTTTATCCATATGTTGATATTCCAAGTATTTGTGAACACTAAAGTTTAAGCCAGATCAGGCGTGTCTTTGGTCACAAAGAATATCTTAATTATAAAGTGAAGTTTTATATGATAAAATGGTCTTAACTGGTAGAAGCTGTCCTTTTATTATATAACACTTTATTTTTTACCAATCGTCGTAGTTCTCTTATAAATGACCAAAAGTTTTAGCTAGAATTAGCTGATCTTTTATCACAACATTTAAATGTTATCTAGCTTAGATATTTATTTTCCAACTACTTGTGAAGGGTTTTTGCATTTGAAGGTATTTAATTGCCCCATCATAACTTACTAAAATCCTTCCAAAGTATTAAAAAATTCAGAAAAGTAAAGCTTGCAACATTTCTTTGTTTTTATATAATTTCATTTAAAGGTTATGTTTTCTATACAAACTGTTAGTATAATTAATCATTAAATAGTTATTCTTTGATTTATTTTCATAATTTTAAAATAAAAGATTTATTTGAAAGTCAAAAGCACGCTCATTTTATTGTATGAATTTTAGTAAGATATCGTAAAAATATGTATTTTAATTATTTTAAACATGCTTCTAAGTACCTTTGGATGGTTTGCCACTGCATGAAAATTGTTTTCGTTAATAATTTATATAAAATAAACCCAACTAAGTACATAAAAAAAAAAACAAATCAAAAATTCTATTTTTCAGAACGGTATACAGACACAGCAATAAGACAAGAGTTTGACGCACAATTAAACCTTAAGTAGATATTAAAAAATTTAAAATTATATAAAATTTTTAGTTCCTAATATAACAAAGAAACTTTAAAATCTTATATATCGAGTATATTAAAAAAATATTTCTCCCCATAAATAAAATCTAAAAAAGATACTTTAAAAAATACAACGACTTCTTTTTGTTTAGTAAATTTTACTTTTACTTAGCAATTGTCAATCGTAAAAAAATTAATTTTAACCATCGAATTGTACATATTCACCGAAAAATAACAAAAAAAAATACTCTTATTTATGTAAAGTATAAGGAAAGACAACCCAAATAATATGCCAAAAATATAAGGACTTATATATGATTTAAGCTATATTTATTCGTGTTTCCGTCTAAAATTAAAATTTGTAAATATAAAAAAAATCCCATCAGATTTCCTGATTTATATATGTAAAACTCAAACTAACTTTAATATAAAATGCGATTAAAAGCAACAAAATTAGTTTGTAGGAATTTAGTTGTAGATATTCCTCAACAAATATACCATAGACTGATATTATTGATGTTGAATCCTTTTTAATATTTGTAAAACAAAGGATTTGGTAACATAACGAACAACAATTTTTTTTCTTTTCGAAATAAATTAAAAAAATTGAGAAAATTATGAAAATTTCATCCATTTTTAACATTAGTAAAATAAAAATTAAAATTTCATAAAACGTCCATATGTAATCACCTTGTAACGCAAAAAAAATCATTTCAAAAATGTTTTCTAATTTATTTTATAATTAAGTATATTTGTTTGTTCTCGAAAATTATATAATACGAAATTTAACTAAATGATCATTGTAGCATTAATATAATATTATATAATATATTATAATATACTTTGCAAGACTGACTTTTTTTGAGATAAAATTACTTTTTAGAAATATCCCATGACATTTGTGTTAATTTTTTTTATTTTGAGTGAAACTTGTTATGTTAGATTGTAAAATGTATTGGGAGGGGAAAAATGGAATATTTCTTTCAATACTACTCCAGAACTTTTGCTTCCCACCACTACTGTTGCACTAAGAGAGTAAAAAAGCTGTTTATTCTAAAAGTGACGTAAGCCACTTTTTTTACAAAATTAATTTAAAAATTGGATTCCATACAACTTACAGGGATCTTTAAAAATGTTAAAATTCACTGAAATCTTAATGCGAGAATTTTTGCTAATCATCGATATAGAAAATATTTTGAATTTGAAAGTGGCGTAACTTTCTAAGAAAATAATGCACTGGGCCTTGTGAGGAAAATATTAAAAGAAAAAAGCAGAAAAGGCTCCCTGTAAAATAAATTTCGTTTCGGCAGATGAAGAAACAGATACCATACGCGATACACGATAAAAATGGAACATCAAACAAGACTAAAATTATACATTTTTTAATAAATTTGCAAACATATTTACTGGTTTTAGTTTTCGTCATTAGTAGGAATGTTAATATCCTCTAAATTATGGATTCTATGTACTTCAAATTTTTCAAATGATAGAGCAATATGGATATGAATAAGGAACAATAAATATAATATAAGTAAATAAATATGAATAATAAATTTAGTAAGTTTCTTAAATCCACAATCCTTCTAAATATAACTCCTTTAAAATAAATAAAATGGACCGCTGTTTTTCATTTTTTCAAGTTAAACGCTAATAAAACTTTTATCTTTAAACTTTTTAATTATTAATTTATATGTATAACTGCTTTGGTCAATTTTTGCACGATTCTTAAGAACTAAATTGTTATTATAATTTTATTATTTAATCTAAATGCTTTATTTTTTCTTATTGCTCTGATGCTCAATATCGATATGCTGTCTACTAATACTCAACCTTTTCTTAAAACTAGTACAAGTGGGGTGCAAATCTGGGTTCTGTGCAAGCCATTTCAACACCTGAAATTGCGGACTTGACAACTAAGTTCTGTACAACTTTAAAGGCGTGCTTTTGAACGTAATCTCACTACCTCCTATTAATTCTAGTAGATTTATTTTCAAAAATGTAGACAGTAATATTTTTTCATTATTCCACACTCAAAAAAAAACCCGATTGGGAAGTAATTATGTTCTTTAAATGTGGCAAGTGAATATATTTGATTGGTGAGTATATAATTTTATATATTTATAGAAGTTAATTACTAGAAACAATCTCCGAGTTATTACCCTACACCTACATGACAAAAGAACACTTGGTGTACAGATATTGAAATCAAGTAAATATGATTTGCATGTAAATAAATCAAAGTAAATAAAATCTGAAATAATTTGTATTCGAACCAACAAGAAAATTTGCTTGAATTTTTAAATTATTGTAAAGAAATTTTTTTTTGGTTCCAATATATCGAAAACCAAGTAAATTCGATTACTTGAAAACCAAAGTATTGCTTAGCAAAGTAGCGTTTAAATCACAAATTAAACTTTTCAATAGTTTTTCAAATTTTCAAAGAAACTTTTTGAATAGAAAAACTCTTCTAAATTTCTTGCGAAGCTTTATTTATTTGATATTTCTTTATGAGTTTCAGTTGTTATATTTATAGAATAATCAATTAATTTATGAGTGAGGTTTTTGAGGTAGTATTTGTATTTTTAAATAACTAATGAATAAATTTTAGAAATTTAAAAAGAAAGTTTATATTTGTACAACATATTTGGTGGCATTAACATTTGTACTATAATATCAATATAAACTTCATTTTGAAAAGAGAAGTTATTCTTTGTGTAGAAAGAAGAAACAAAACAAGTAAATTGTTTATATCTGAAATATTCCAATAATAATATCTAATATTAGTTTTCTAAAGCTTTTTTTCTAATGAGTAAAGGCCGTCCTTCTCATCACTTGAAAGCCGTCCTCTATCCTTGCATATTATAAATTTTATGTGTCTACTTTACATTTTATGATTTAATATAGGCATGTTTCCTTAAAAATTGACTTGTCACTTATCACTAGTACTCTGCTTCATATTATATTTGGTTGCAACGTCGCGTGATATATAACCGATTGGAATTTTACTGCTGGGTCCTAGTTAGGTTTGCCTTACTTAGGTGTTAGGGCCGAATTCGGCAAACGCCACTAGGCCCACATAACGCATGTAACGCCAAACTTATATTTGACTCTAAGTAGGCATGCCTAATTCGGCGTTATTTGGAACGAAGTGAGGATTGCCACACGTGAGGTATTCCGCCTTCTTGCCTAACACTTGCATATTTTGTATTACTTTATCGGATGATTTAGGTGATATAGGGTCAATGGAAATACAATAAAGTTATTGATATTAAAATCTATTTTTAGAATAATCTGAACAGTTTAAGTTTGCGATTGTTTATTCATAAAAACCGACCTCCATCCCAATCTCTGCAATGATGAAAATTGCTTTGTGGAGCATTTTTCGTCAGAGATTTCTTCTAGTCTAGTCATATCGGCTGGTGGGATTTATTGGGAGGAATTACGAAAATAATTTATTTAAAAATATATTTATTGTAGTTTTATTTATTAATATAATTTATTATTAAAGTTAATTTTTATAGTTAAATATAAAATTTTAAATTAAATTTTTATATATTCTTCTAGTTCTAGTCATATCGGCTGGCCCAATGTACGCCAAGTGAGGGCCTCTTTAATAATTTCGAGGAATGCCGCACTCAGGCATCCCTGTTAGCAGCCTTGTTTGGCCCTACAGAATCACACGAAAAAAATAACCGATAACAACTGATTGTCTAGCAAAAACCAAATATATATAAACATATGTAGGTATTTACATAAAAAGTTCGTTTGTTACGGATTTTTTTACTAGAATGTTTAAATGAAAAACAACAAAATTTGGGAACGAATACATAATATTTATTATTCAATATTATTATATTTACTATATTTCAAGACAACCCTTCTTTGTACATAATCAGCACTAACTTTCGTCTCTGAAATATCTTTCAATCAAAAGTAAAATTCTTGGAAGCACTCTATTTTTAAATAAGAGTTTTTCATTTTCACCAAGAATTTCATACGCTTAAAATGAAAACAAAGATTAATATGATTTGCATGCATCATCAATGGCCGCTTATTTGGACAAAAAGGTTAAAAAAATCCCCAGAATCATACAAATAATTTGAATTTTCCTCAAACTAAAATTCTAACAAAAGGTGCTGCAGTGTAAGGGACAGTACTTTGAATAAAGTACGTTGTGTCTTCAAATAAGGTTTTAAATATCATGCAAAAATCATTAAGGTATTACCTTCAATATTTATATATTTTTGGTCTTAAGTCCTCAATTTTAGAGGTGATTTTATCCAAAAATCTTTCTCTACAACATTTTCTGTACAAATCTTTGAACAACCAGTAATAAGTTGAGGAAGAGATACCCGAGATGTAAAGAATTCAGTTAGAAATTTAAATCTATTACCTGAGTGAAACAGTGCCGTTCAATTTTTCATATGGTGCTGTTTTTACCGTTTTGGATGTGAAAATATATCAATTGCAAAAACTTTAGGTGGTGTTCCTTTTTATAACAACTTTACGCTCAAAAAGAAGTTTCTTTGCACACTTTAATAAATCAGTAATACCATATTTCAAGATCCAAATAAATAAGTTTTAATTTTTCATGAAATACGAATCCCAAAGATTCCTTCAAAATGACACCAACACATAAGCCCTTAATCAATACCAAAAATGTAAGCTTTTAATTTTGTAGAAAAATTCAATAACACTTAATACAATAGAAAGCTGATACTACAAGTTATTTAGCCTGGAAAATAACTAAATGTCATTTTCATTTTGTTTATTTTATTACATTCTTGTTTTCTTGTTTCACATTCAATGCTAAAGCAACAATTATTTGCATAAGTAAATCATTCTTGTTAGCTTTCAAATGAATTTCTCTATAGTTCTCATTCTCAATTCACCTAAAGTATACAAAAAACAACAATAAAAAAATAGAAAATGACAAACTTTATACCATTAAACCAATTCAGTCAAAGCTATTTGTTGACATACCAAAATTTTACTTTAACAGCAAATTAAATTCCTCAAGAGGTAACCACAATTTCTATATCAATGGTATAATTTACTCACATGTGAATCAAATTAGCCTGAATTTAGGCAATAACCACCAAATTTAGGGTGATGACTACTATTATTACATTTAATACTCATCCCATTGAAAACCAAAAGACTATTTTGTCTGATGACAACAAGGATATTCGATATCCTAGTGAAAATTTCTTTTTAGTTTTCACTAACTCTAGGAATTTTACAAATATCAATTTTTATACTCTACTCTACTCTTAAGTTTGGTTACGGTCAGGAATAAAAGTTTTTTTTCTTTTTTTATGTCCTTTATATGGCACTTATTCAGACATTTTAGATGCTTTTATCAGACAATTTAAAAATCGATGAGCATATATAGTTTGGAAGGATACATGACACTTTACTTCAAAATGAAAATATTAAGCTATTAAAGTTAAGAGAATATAAACAAAATATTATGATCATACGATAAGAGCCAGCTTACAGTAGTAGTATTGACTTTATAAATACAAAGCAAAACACACACATACACTTAAAAACTTGTTGGTATAGGTACATCGTTAGTTTCATGCGTAAAATGTAAATAAAATAGAACATTTCTTTTGAAAATTCAAATTATATTTTTAATTTTTTAGTCGTTATCAATGAACTAAAACAACAACAAAATTATTTGTTGTTGCCTGGCACTAGTTCATATTTTAGGGCTTAGAGGATAGAAAGTATAAAACTTCAACACAAATGTATTTAGTACATATTTTCATTGGATTTTGAAAAACTATAATAATAATAAATAATTAAATAACTTTAAATTTTTACTACTCAATTAATTAATTTGTTGGACGTAGTTACGATTTGCAAAAACAAAAAGTAAAGCAAAAGTGAAATAAATGTTTTCACCTACACAGATATTTTCATTACAACAATGAAAACATTAAAAAAGCAACACAATTATTTAAATTATAGCCAGAAAATAGGTGATATCCATTTTTGTTAAAGCTTTTCGTGGGTACCTAAAAGGAGAAAAACTAGAGAAGGCATGTTATCAAATCTTAAAACTCGGAAAGGGAAGCAATATCTGTCTATTGGCTCATGTACGTAGACTCATGCTCCTTCAAATCACTGTCAAAATTTTTTTCCATATAAAATTTCCCCCTGATCTTGTACCCCTCAAGTCAACAAGTTAAAAGTAAGTCTTCGTGAGATATCAATGAGTGAATTCTATATCACTCTAATTACAGCAACATTCAAATAAAATTTAAGAAATTTCCTTTTTTTTTTTTGGATCTCATGAAATTGGTGCCAATCTTTTATTACTGCAAAACAAAAATTACATATTTTGGCAGTATTTTATAGCTTTAATCTGTTATTTATTTTATTTATCATAAGGAAAAATTTGAAAGACTTTTTTTTAAATAATGAATTTACTTTTCGTTTTATTTAATTTTTCACGGTCATACACAATTTTATCGTTCACTTTGTTTTTCTTTTTTATACAAAAAGAACAGCTAAAAAATTTCATAAAAGCGTAAACAGTTGGTGTACAGCAGAGGTGGCCAAAGCGGCGACCGCGGTCGACTGGTCGACCGCGTCATCATTTCAAGTCGACCGCGACACATTTATCTTAACGACTATGCAAAAAACAAAAACTCTATTGCCTGTCTATGCCACTTAAATCATAACAACATTTTACTTCATGTGATAAAAAAAAATAGAGATAAAAAATAATAAACTTACCGGCATCGTGTCAATACAACTTCAGACATCACTGAAAACAATAACACTTGTATGAAAAGTATATTAAAAAAGATGACTGCAAGAGATTCACGCTGAAATATCCAAATTTGAGGGCGTATTAAATCAACAAATAAACGTGAATGTTCGGCGTCGAAAAAGTATGCACCTATCATTTCAGACACGTACTGTCTCAAAATGATTGCAAAAAATTCCGAAGAAATTTTTTGTGCGAAATTTTTATTGCTTTGCTTTAGGGTAGTAAGTACGATGGTGACACTATTCTTTGCAATCATTTGTAGTGCGAGTTACATATCAACTTTCACCTCATAAATTAAATAGTTTATGTTTTCCAGATAAGGAAACATTGCATCTTGGCCACCCAAATAGACCAAGTGTCCCTTAAATTCTTTTGTTTACAATAATATAGACCAAATGTAACCACTTGACATTTGGTCACTTTAAACCCTTGAGTACATAAGATTCCTTGATCATCCAATGTGGACAAAATGTAACCACTTGACATTTGGTTGCAATTCGGATTTAAAGAAACAAACATAAATATGAATAGTCATAAATTAAAGTCATAAATTAAAATAAAGAAAAAGGATCCTGAATATAAATACTTGCCTGAGAAATAAACTCAAGACAGTCAGTTCCAATCAGAGCTTAAGCTAGGTTGTGTAATCTCTTTTACAATTTTAATAAGTGTTTTAAATTTTATAAATTAAATAAGTTTATAATTTTTACTTAATTACTTAATACTTAATACTTAATTCATAATTAGATCCATAAAAGATTAGTGCAAAATAGTGTAGTATCGGTTATTGAGTTCTGTGGTGTGCATAAACATACAGGAAAAATGAGCTCTACACACCGATTTTCAAATTAAAGTGTAAAAATCCTTATAAGTAGTCATTTAGAGCAGTATAGTTACGTCGTGCTTATATCGATGCAAATGAAAGTTATCAATAGTAATAGTAAGCATAATTTAATGTAAGGTTCTGCTTTTAATACCATTTTCTATTATTTCATTGGTAATAAATTCCATTTATTTTAGATTTTAACCTTTTATCCACGTAAAAAAATGAGTCATCCGAGCACAAGCTCCAAGAAGCAAAAAATATATCACTATAATGATGAATGGGAGCAAGAATTTTTCTTCACTATGAAAAACGATAAATGTATTTGCATTATATGTCTTTCAAGCGTAGCACTTCCTAAACGGGCCAATGTTGAAAGACACTTTAAAACTGTTCATAGACAATATGAGAATAGGTTCCCTCTTGGCACCGAGCTACGAAAGCTTTATTAAAGCAGGAGAATTATTATTTCAAAAATTTAAGAACAAAACTGAAATAATTGCTTCAATCAAAGAAATGTCGCTGTCGAGAAACTCCGTTATGCGTAGAACAGAAGCAATGAGTAAAAATTTAGAAGAGATTTTAAAAGAAAACATCAATAAATGCAGGTTTCTATCCTTACAATTAGATGAATCAACGGATATCACTGATACCGCACAGCTTTGTATATTTGTTCGCATGTGTTTCCAAGATATGTCTGTTAGAGAAGAATTGTTAACTATTTTACCGATGAAGGGACAAACGAGAGGCCAAGATATATATAATTCGTTTAAATCTTTCATTACTAAAGCAGAGTTTCCAATACATAAGCTGGTATCGATTACTACTGATGGAGCACCCTCTATGGTTGGGGTTCATAATGGATTTATTAGTCTTTGTAAAAATGATGATGATATTCCAAATTTTACCAACTACCATTGCATTATCCATCAGCAGGCATTATGCTCAAAAATATTTAATTCAGAAGATGTGATGAGCTGTGCATTCAAAATAGTCAATTCTATTCGTGGAAACAGTTTGCAAAGACGTAAATTTAAAGCATTACTAGAAGAATGTGAAGCTGATCACGGGGAACTGTTATTACACACTGACGTAAGGTGGTTAAGCCGTGCTAAATTTTTAAAAAGATTCTTAGAACTTTTGCCAGAAATAAAAAAATTTCTAGTAACTGTTAATAAATCATATCCTCAATTGGAAGATGAAAAGTGGGTATGTGATTTAGCTTTTCTGTCTGACATTACAGCAAAGTTAAACAAACTAAATTTGCTACTTCAGGGAAAAAACAAAACATTAACTGAAATGGTAAGTGACGTGAATGCATTTAAGGCTAAACTGACCCTGCTAGAAGTACAACTGAGAAGAGGGGATTTAGAGGAATTCGAAAATATGGCAGCTAAATCTTCAGATAAAAACTCAGATGAATACATTCAATATGCTAATAAGATTTTAATGTTACAAAATGAGTTTGACAGAAGATTTCAAGATATTACAAAAATAGAGGAGATAATATTATTCATGTCATTTCCATTCAGTGATGAAACAAACGTAGAAGAAATATCAATTAAATTGAGAGAATTTTTGGATATAGATCAAAAACTAGTCGAGAATGAAATTCTAACCTTAAAACACGATTTATTTTTGAAATCAAGAGCTTTATCTTTAAATACGTTTTGGAATTTAATTTGCGAAGAAAAATACCCATGTTTATGGAGATGTGCAGCATATTTAACAACTTTTTTTGGATCTACTTACCTGTGCGAAACAACATTTTCTACCATGAATGCAATCAAAACGAAAAATCGCGCTCGTTTGACAGACGAGCATTTGGAAGCTTGTTTACGAATAGCTATGAGTACATATGAACCGCAATATGAAAAGCTTGCCGAAAATATGCAATGTCATGTTTCTAGTGCATCTTCTGATATGACATAAAAAATAATATTTGACTTGCTGACAATAACACGGTTCACTGTTCGCATTGATAATAATAAAAAATGAATAATCACGTCATTTATGATTTAATTAATTTGTGTTAAAAAATCATTTTCTTATCTTATTAAAATAACTGAATATTAAAATCGTATTAGCATTATCTAAATTTTTTTCAAAAATTATCCCTAATTTTAAATTTCATTTCTCTTACTATCATCAAGCACCTGATTAGGGTAGACCGCCACCTATAACTTAAAAAAGAGGTCGCCCATATTGAACAAAAGTTTGGCCACCGCTGGTGTACAGGGTGTGGTCAAAAAATAACTGAAATTTTTAAATTTCGCGGGTTTGGAGAGTCCGATTGTCAAAAGTGCCAAAATATTTTTTATATTGAAAAACAACATTTCTTAAAATGAATACCTCCTTGCAGCTTTTCTATTATAGTACTTTAGTTTGATTACAATCCTTCAGTTAAAATCCTCTGTGTGTCATATGGAAGCAAAGCTGTCACCGACATATGTAGATTAATGACATTTGTCATTCATTCATCTACATTTAAAGAGGAATTTACTTCTGAGAATATATTTCACCAAGCTTTAAATATATAAAGCTTTTAAAGCAGTGAAACTTAGACATAGAATGTTGTGTAAATTTGAAAAAAAACAAAGCTTTCTATTTTATTAGACCTTCTTATAAAAAATAAGCAGCCATAAATTCGCTTAGGACCATTATTCTATCGTTAGTCCATCATTTTTTTTCGTGTAGAATGTTATTGGGCCTAAATTAGCCAAAATTCAGGCTTTCAAATGAAATACATATTTGTAACGGGTGCTTCTAAAGGCTCATTTTTGTTATGCCAGAAATTTTTGTTGATTTATTATTACAAGAAGTTAGTTTCTTTAGTTGTTTGACTAATACCAAAGACAAAATTCCTTAATTCTTTTATTAACTCCAAAAATAAAGCTAGTTAGAAAACTTTTTCCTTAATTATTTAAGATAGTTTCACCCTTTATACCCTTAAGTCTTTAAATAAGTTTTTAGCTCAGCTTCAAGATGAGCAGGCAAAGAACTTATTCTCTTTGACTAAGCTTCTTACTTTTTTTTTTCATTTTTGCTGGATCTCTTGATATCTTAATATTGCAACTTTAAGCTCCTTTTGCTGTAACTACTCATTTTGTTAGGAAATATTAAAAGCCACTACTAAAACTCCTCGCAATAGTTACGAATAACGAGCTCGTTCTAACTTTAAACAAATAACACATAGAAAAACTTGCATATGCTTTAGTCCTCAAAAGTTATATACTACTTTGAAGAATATTTATTCACGTAACATATTATATGTTGAGATTGCCTTAAATATTTCAAGAAAAATACAAGAACTCAAAACACAAACAATTTTAGTATCAGGACGACAAATATGTATATATATTCAATTCAATTCAATGGATTCCAATTAGAGTCATTATATAATTATTTGTGTATATAACTCGATGGTGCAAGGATCAATTATAATACTGGAATAGTTCTATTTTATAGTTACAAAAGGGTAATATGAACAGGAACCTAAATACACGTGACGTATTTTAAATAACAAAACTGATAAAAACTAATACTGTATATAATTCTTTTAAAATTTGTTACAATTTGAACACGCTTCTATGCGGGTGATTCTTTGATAAATAGCCAACAGCTGTTTCCGTCATGATTCAATTTGTGACCTATTCAAATGTAAGAAATAATTATAAATTACTTAAAATAAAAAAAGAAACAAACACAGGGGGAAATAATAAACAAATTAGAAAATTATTTTATAATTCTTCAATCTAAAATAAGCCAAAACACGTGCTAACTGAGTTTAAATTATTTCAACCATGACACACTGAAACTTGCACAATTGAGTTTTTGTTAGTTCTTTTTTCCCCTTTTCTATCAAGTAAAATTTAGTAATTTAATATAACTATCAAATGAAAATATTTTGTATAAGGGTAAAATCCTTAATATTTGTATCTAAATTTAGTTTTACCAAAAACTTATTCCACTTTTGTTAAAATGAATTAATTAAATGGTAAGCATAATGCTAGGTTGTAGGTTCATAAGGGTCTAATGATCAAAAATTAAGGATAATATGGATATTTAAAGCATTAGACTTGAAACTATTTAATATAGTCATGTGTTTCAATTTTTTTCTATTTTATTCAAAAAAATATTGGATGTGTGTATTGAAGACTAGGTCTTTTAGTATAAGTATCGCACTAATTACGTGTTTCTCATCTTCCTCCCTGTTGTAATTATTATTTTCATTACTGTCTTTAACAGATATAACACATTTCTTTTAATAAGTAAATCACTCTCAGAACTATCGTAATTATCACTTCCATTTTTACCTACTAAATTTATCCAATTTTCTTTTTCAAACACACAAAATTCATCCTTGTTACCAGAAAATGTTAGGCTTCTACTGGTATTTGGTTCTTCAATACTCCTTTTCTTTGCCTTATTTAATAAGGCTTAAAATGTAGATAGAAAAAATAAAAATAGCACACATTTATGCATAACTCTGTCTCTCTTTCGGATAGTGCTCTGAAAATGACGATAACAAATTTTATTGACCGATTATTGTTATTATTGTTAGGCCAAACCTAACAGAATTTGTTGGTTTTAAAATACTACTGTGTTCAAAAAGTAAGGTGAATATGAAAAAAACGCACGCTAAGAATATTGATGTAAACATCAATTTATTAGGTTGGTATGATTGTTGTGAGCATCTGACAGAAATTAAATATCATTTGCTTTATTAGTTTAAAAATTACAGCGTATTTAGTAATCTTGTTTTTTTCATTTCTGCAATTTTTAAAATGAACAAATTTATTGAACAAAAAATTTGTATTAAATTTTGTTTACAAAATGAAACTTTTTGTGCGGATGTGTTGAAAATCTAACAAAAACATTATGGTGATGAAACTATGTCACAAAAAAATGTTTTTAAGTGGTATACGGACTTTAAAGATGGCCGTGAAGCAGTCGAAGATGAACCCCATTCAGGAAGACCATCAACTTCAACTACTGAAGAAAACATCAACAAAATCAAAGATCTTGTACTCAGTAATCGTCGATTAAGTATTAGAGACCTTTTAGACATTACTGGATTATCAATTGGATCAATTTGATCAATTCTTAAAGACCATTTGGACTTGTCTCGTGTTTCTTCTCGTCTTGTTCCAAAACCATTGAGTTTTCTTGAAAAAAATCGTCAATTTTTCAGTAAAAATGAAACGGTTGCTGTTCCGCAAGGTCCATATTCACCTGATATGACTTCGTGTGACTTTTTTCTATTCCCTCGACTTAAATTATCGCTTCGTAGACATCGTGTTGAGTCGATTGAAGCGATCAAAGAGAATTCGCTGCGTGAACTAGAAGCTGTACCAAAAATCGACTACAAAAAATGTTCTGATGGCTGGAAAAAACGTTGGCATAAGTATATAATATCGGAAGGGGATTAATTTGAAGGGGATCAAATAAACTTGGACAAAGAAATTAAAATTTGTGTTTTAATTAAAAATTCATCTTACTTTTTGAACACAGTAGTATATTTATAATATTGCAATTATCGGGAAATTTTTAAGTTAAGAGTTAATAAAAAAAATAAATTTATTCAGTGTAAATATTAAAATCAAAACTAAAATGCTTTTACCTTTTTGGGCCAACTTTACTTCTGTAGATTTATAGTTGAACATGAAAATAGCCCATATTATTATTTAGGAAAAGTTATTTTAATTTTATTTTCCAAATTTAATTTTTTGTAGCGTTATGGAATTCTAATACTAACAAGGAAAGGTCTTCCAGTTACCCCCTCCGATTCCATTCATTTTGTGATATGTTATTCTACATCAAAATCTAAGAGACACGTATTTTTCTTTATCTGCTGAGAAACGGTTTTAAGGTGTGAAATCAATCCCCAAAGTTTTTACCTAAAAGAGATAGTTTTACAGTTTCATGTATTTAGTATCTTTGTATAGAAATTTTTTTTGTCTATCATATTCTACATGAAAAATTTAATTGCTTTTAAATATATAAAATAATTTTTATATATTTACAAAAATGCCACCTTTTGATTCATTTTTTGACACAATAAATAAGGAAATATTTAATGTTGAACATTCTGTCAATTGGTTGCAAAATTTCCCTTATGCATACTTTCAAAGGCTGTATTTTATACACGATTATAACATACATACAATACACCAGTGTTACCATTTCTGTGTACAAAATTTGTTTCCGCGTATTGTAATAGTGTGTATAAGCTACAATGGAGAAAGGGTATTAGCCAGAATTATAGTAAGATACCTGCCATAGTTTTATTGATATCTTAAAACATTCATAAAGTAATATACTCTTTAATAAAAAATTCCCTGTACCAATAGAAACAATTGGAAAGAGAAGCCTGTCCTATTAAAATTTTAATTTACCTGTTAGACATATTATTATCACTTGGTGACATTTCAACTGATTTTCAAGCATTAAATGTTACCAGTCAACACCTATGTCTATATTTTAGCAATAGAATCCTTGGCTATATATATATATATTGCTTAAGTCCACCTTCCTTCTGTTTCCATAAAAAATTTCCAACACCCATTGTTATAAATCTGTTTTCCTTTTAATTTTAATTTTTATTTTTTGTCCTTCATAACTCAAGAACCATGATAATGGTTCTTAGCTTTTTTATCCAACCCTAAATCAAGTTAATGAAAATTTATGTACGCATGTTCCGAAAACAAGTTGTACAACACTTTTGGAAAATTTAAAATTAAAATAATTAAATTATCTTAACAAAGCCTTAAACTAAAATCAGCAACAATATTATTTAGATAGCCCAAGCAACTCCCTTTTTTTACCTTTTTGGGTATATTTTTCAAAATCACCAGATTTCCTAAACAAAAGCACTGACCTAGAAAAAGATATTTCTTTATGAGAAAAATTTTGAATAAGTGAAACAAATATTAAACAAACAAAGATTATATCTACTATAAAAATATTTTCAAAGATTTATCATACTTAAAAAAATAAAGTCTAATCCTTAACAAACACCCTTCAATCAATCAAACTAAAAAAAAAACAACAGTTTATCTATTTCTGAATTTCTGACTCACATTCTTCATATTTAAAATTACAGGCATGAAGTGTAAAAAGATGAAGGAATGCCACACTTTGTAGCCATTCTCATATCAAACCGTTCTCTCGGGCAGCTTTATCTGTACCATTATCTGTTTTGACAACTTTTACTACTAGAAAGTAAAACATACTTAAAAGACGCCAAATATACCCATACCTGAAATTGAACTCATGCTTCCCTCACACAGTCCAACATATGAAAAACTCACTTTTTTCATAACATTTAGTTAGAAATTAGTTTTAGTTCCGTAGGTTAAGGTTTAAGTCGACTCGTTTTCAAATTAGATAAAATGGAATCTGCATATTAAAATTATGAGACTGTAAAAATTTCAGCAACAATAGTCACCTCCTATCCTCGTTTGACTTTACAGGTTAACAGAGAGCAAATATTTAACAAAAATCTCAACTCTCAAAGAGTTTCATAAAACAAAATAAAAACAAAACAAGTCTTTGACTTTGGAAACATTAAAATTTTTCGAAAATTTAAATTATTACAACTGACTTGTAAACAAAAACATAAATAAAATTTCAAAGTTTTAAAATACATTTAAAAACAAGAAATATAAAAACTAACATGAATATTTTGTTTTCCCTTTTCCGGGATATATATATATCAACTACAATCATCACCTGAACAGACTGTCTCCATTTACAATTATATCGGGATTCAAGAGATCGATATAAACAGGGTCAGACAAAGGCATCTTTATCCTTACAGCAGTTCCTGGGTGTAGAAGTTGGATTCACATTAGACAAAGAATCAAATACAATAGCAATTATATGCCAGGATGTAATTGTTGTCCTTGCATTTGATACACGTGAACGCTTAATGCAATGGCAGGTGAGAATAAATATACATAGATAAAATATAAATACATACATACATACATATCTATATATTATAAAATAAAACTTCAATTAGTAATTAAATTTTTGAAAAAATATTTAATTAAAATTTATTTAATTAAAGGTGAAAATATCAAACCACCTTGGAGATGATATACAATATTTAGTCCTTGTAGCAACAGCAGCTAATAAATCTAAAATGCAAACTGGTCCTGCAAGGATGCATATACAAGATCATCGTTTTTGTTTAACAACTGGTGTACCACCAAAACTTGCTGGCTTATGGGAAATTGCTTATTTACGGTATAGAAAAATTTTTGTTTTAAATTCATTTGATCAAAAATATATTGAATAAAAAATTATTTATTTATATTAATTCAAATAGACGATATGGGGTTGTTGATAATCGATTTTGTTTTGAGGGTGGTTCAAGCTGTGGTAAAGGTGAAGGCCTTTTTATATGTGTCACAGATCAAGGTGAAGAGATTACAGCAACATTAAAATTAGCTTCACAGTCAAAACTATCATCGAAAAAACGTAATATGGCTAGAAAATATACAAGTAATATAAATTTCAATTTTAATAATAATTTTTTTTTAAATTAATAAAACTTTTACAATATAGATTTGGATAGCCTTAAAAAAAGTCATAGTCATCGTTTTTTGGATAATGATGATGGTATATCATGTAATTTAGATGATTCTGGTTGTACATGTGGTTCAAGGACTTCATTTTGGCCATCACAAGAATCTAGAGATATGGAATTTGGATGTGGTGATACAACATCTGTATCTGAATGTCATGATAGCTTTAATGATAGTGAAATATTTTCAAAGTAAGTTTTTGTTTTTGTTGTTGTGTGAAGTTGTTTCATATATTTTGTACCTAAGTCGAATAATAAGATTTTGATAGAAAGAAATAATGTACTATAAGCTTCTAGTGATGAAGAAGTTGAGAAAATCAAAGAGGTAGGAAAATTGGAAAGAATATAATAAAGGAGTCCATTTATGGGACACAGTTCCATCCTACCTGATTTGATTTAAATACTTAACTAATATATTGACAACTGGGTCAAAAATTTCAATGCTAAATCATGATATGTATATTCCAAGGGAAAAAGTTTCTTTCAAATGCAGTATAAATAATTTTCACGTGATATACATTCCAGTCGCTTTTTCTCATAGTTTTATCTCAGCGCTACAGATTAAGTGCTCCCTGATTAATGTATCTAGAAGAGATAGTGACCGATGCAGGTTTTATAAAGACACCAAAGGACATATCTAGTTACTTTATTATTGATTGCATAGACTTCCTACCAATAAGATTGGTGCACTTACTTTTTAATCTCTTGCCACTAAAAACGTAGTGAAATAGAAACCTCATGAAAATTATGAGAGTCCTGCAATTAACACATCATTCTAAATGCATTCATCGAGAATCACAATAGATGTTTAAATCATGGGTATTTTAAACAATTTTTATAATTTGTCTCTTTGATACACCAAGCCCTTTGCGGTGTTTTTCATTGATATCTTTCATTTCGTTTGTAATTTGTTGAAAATATAAATTTTTAGTACTTTAGTTAGTAGTGTAGATAGAGCGAATATGATTGACACTAAAAAATTATTAACTCTATCTATGCCATTGGTTTCAACTGTAGCTATGGTTGTCCAAAGATTTAATTCTTTACATTTGGATATCCGATTAATTGAATATTTTACGAGCTTTAAATAGTCAGCTGCATGGGATACTTTCCCACACAAATTTATGAGATTTTTTATTGTCATAATGAAGATCTCCCAACAGCTACAACTATAGCCCTTGACTGTATAATACCAACAACAAAAAAAAAAAAAAAATAAGAAATCTTTTTCGTTGAAGCATTTTACACCCTTGCAACTTTCATTAGATTTGGCATAAAACATCCGAACAATTGATTAAGGTTGAGGTTTTGAATTCATAAATAATTTCATTATTTATCCTGTCTTAAAGAGCAGACGCAATAGACGTGATGCGCATTGCGATTTCAACATACAGTTTTTATCCAATTTTTTAGCATGCAGCGTGTAATGCGAGTGCTGACACAATGGAAGCAATGAAAAATATATCTTAAGTAAAAATATGATAATACAGTGCAACCTCGATATAACGAAGCTGAAGGGAGAAAGAAAATATTCGTTAAACCAAATAATTTGTTACATTGAGGTTCATTATTTGTATAGAGGTTAGGTTAGTCTACGATTCGTTTTATCAAGCTTAAAAAATTTGTGTAAACACACATTTTTATGAAAAACTTAAACAGTCTATATCTGTCGACACAGGAATTGTTGTTGTTATTGTGTACTTGTGTGTGATTATTTGATAGAATACGTTATGTAAAAATTACAATTTGACAAAATTCATTTAATAGAGGTGAATTACACTTTTTATTTACATTCTGCAATGATTGAAAGTTCGTTATAATAAGTTTTTTTTACAAATGTATTCGTAATGTTAAGGTTTATTTAGCATTAACTCTTATGGAAAGTTCTGGGGGATTTCTAAAAATTTGTTATATCAAGGAAATCGTTATATTGAGGCTCGTTATGTCGAGGTTGTACTGTATAAAACTTGTTGTCGTATACAAAATAAAAACTGCAATAAAATCGCGAGATATGATAGGTAATAACATCGCTTTGCTTTTCACATATTTTATTTTACTGTCAAAAAATCGCAATGCGCATCGTGTCCAGTTTCACAGTTAAATAGGAGGAACATTTCTTCGTTTTTATAATACATAGATAATAACGGTCCGAAAATGAAAACACTAATCGAAAACCTAACTTAAAACCAGGGTTAAAAAACCTTTTTACTTATTTAGAAGCTCTTTTTTAGTCCGTTTTCTCCATACATTGTTCCAAATTTGTTGGAAAATTATCTTTTCAATAATTTCCTTGAGTTTGAGCTGACACAATCATTTTTTCCATAGTTTATAATGCAAACCAACAATTTAAAATTTGTATTAGAATACATTTTTAAATAAAGATTTTCTATAACTACTAAAAGCCTTGCAAGCAAAAGAGAATGCATAAGGGCCTATGACAAGTTTGTTTTTTTGTACTTTATATAGAAATTATAACCCAAAACAGATTCTATAAATTAGTAAAAGAGTTTTGCAGCGCTTTTTTCTTATGGTTTGACTGTCAAAGTGCTGGTTTTTGGATTATCTTGCATGTATTTTTTGTTTCTTTGCATAACTCAATGCAAACTTCCTATGAAAAATTTTAAGATTATACATGATCCAAATAGCCATAATATTCTCTGTAATATTTCTATATATTTCCAAAATAATTTTGCTGATGTAACTTAAATACTACCTTGATCAAAAAGTTATCGGAATGATATGTAGCGCTCCTTGCACTTGGCTGTCAATTTATTTAATTATGTTGCTCAACTTTCTCTGCTATGTCCACCAAAGTTTGATGGCATTTCATCATCAGTTGTGAAAGTTACGTTGTGTTGAATATACGTTCCTCTGAGCTTGTTCACGACTTTTGAGAACTTTCTCCATTATTATCCGCGAGGTTTTCGCTAAGGACAACACGGTTACCATTCAACAAACACTGAGTTCCCCTAATTTGGCTTCCTGTGACATCTTTCTCTTCCAACAAATTAAAAACCACTTAGACAAATGGATTTCAGCAGTCTAGATACCTAACATAGATTTTAGAGAATGTTTCGAGGAATGGATTAAGCGATCAAATGATAACTTTTTGATCTAGGTGATATTTAAAGCATCCTTAAATTTATAGTTTATTATATGATGGTGTTTTATTATATGGTATCACTTTTGTTGGGACAGTCTGCAGGAATTTATACTTATTTCAGATGAATCTAAAATTGAGCTTGTTTCAACAAAGGTTTACAGTAAAGTTATTTAGTTTTTTTATCTCCCGCTTGAATAAATTCCTTTTATATTCATTTACTACCTTCCAGAAAAATTTTTTTCTTTTAACTTAAATCTTTTACACAAGAGAAATATTAAAGGGGAATGGAAAAAAATAAAATATTACTCAGAGGTACAAAATATATAAAACATCATAATTATATTATCCATAAAATATTTATATTGAAACTCATGTTTAAAGGCCAACAAAAGCAAGTCTTGAACGTTGTATGAGTTGCATATCAAAACTAGGAGCACCATCAATGTCTCGTAGCTCAACAGCTACAGGTAATGCTACACCAAATACAAATAATCCACCACTTTGGACAATTTTATCGGAAACAAATAATCCAACAAATACAATTAATCAAAAACCAACAATTGATCGTATGTCAATATGTTCATCACATGGTAGTAGTGGAGGTTATGGAAGTAGTAGCGGTGGTTCAGAATATTCTGTTCCACGAATTCCTTTAAATACATACCCTGATTCAACATATGAATCAGTTAATATCCATTCAAATAGTTTAAAAAAATCAATATCACCAATTAGCTCATGTCAATGTATATCTACTTCAACATTAAAATCAAATAAATCAATACCATTACCTATAATGAAACCATTACAAAATCGTACTATAATAACACCAAATTTAGGATCACAAATTGGTCCATATGAAAATTATGATATACCAAAAATATCAACACAAACAGATAATATATCAATAGCTGAAAATTATGATACACCAAAAAATATTCAAGATTATATTACTGATGATATGAATAGTAATCAAAATGAAACCATAAATAAATTTGGTAATTATGATGTACCAATACAAGTGAAAAAAATTGGAAATTCTATCAGACATGAAACAACACAAAATAGTTGTGCATGTAATCGAGTTATGAGCTGGGCAGATACATTAATATCCTTGCCA
The DNA here is from genome assembly GCA_947359355.1 of Acrocera orbiculus. Lineage (NCBI taxonomy): Eukaryota > Metazoa > Arthropoda > Insecta > Diptera > Acroceridae > Acrocera > Acrocera orbiculus. The sequence goes on from OX375758.1 coordinate 10,949,252, forward strand.
TATTGTCGACGTGGTAATGGTATTGAAAATACTGGTATTACAATTAATAAAGTTAAATTAAGTGGTGAAGGAAAAATGCCAATTATGCAAGCAAATGGAGAAGTTGCTTTATATGCGACAGTAGATTTTTCAAAAAAAACTAATCGACGTGGTCAAGAATTATGTAATTGCACAAATGATAATGATACAATATCAGAAAGTAGTTCATCTAATTATATTAATTTAGATCCAAATCATGTTATTAATAATAATATAAAAGATTTAAATAAATCAAAGACTGATATACCAATGAATTATACAAATTTAAATTTTGCTCAATCATTAGAAAATTATGAAAATTCTAAAGAACTTTTACAAAAAGCTGGTATAACAGCTGAAGAAGTAAATGAATTACGTGCTAGAGAAGATAAAAATTTTTGTGGTAAATGTGGACATGAAAATAATCAAATTAAAAAACAATTAATACCTAAAGAATATTTAACACTTGATACTGAAATAGAAAATGAAATTAGTACAAAATTTCCAGGATATTTACCAATGTCACCAGCACCATTAAATACAAATGTTATAACAACATCAAATACAACAATTCCACCACCACTTCCATCTAAAAGTGATTTAATTAAACGTATAATGGGTGAAAAATCAGCAAGTAATCCAAGTTTATCAGGACCAGCTGTTGATCGTAGCCGTAAACGTATTGAACAAAATCGTATACCTGGTAGTGCAATGATGGTATTACATTGTAGTGGTAATAATCCATATAATCGTAAACAAATAATGAATAATGGTGATCTATTACCAACTGATAAATTAATTACAACTAGAAAACGTTCATCATCTGCTGATTCATCAAGATTTCTAGAAGATTCAGATAAATTTGATAGTTCAGAAACATTACGTAAATTATCATATAATAATATTGATGGTAGACGATCATCATCACCATGTTTACAACGTATAATATGTAATGATGAAATATGTTTTAGAAAAATGGTTGAAAATGAAGATGAATCAACATCATCAGTTACATCAACATCACAAAGTCAAAATTCACAATCAGTTAATATAAGACGATCAGCAAGTGTACCATGTAAAACACAAAATCGTGATTCATCAAGTTCAAATGATTCGGGTGTATCAACTGGTTCATTAAGGCATCGTGTTGGTGATTTTCATGATTTTGAATTACCATTAACAACATCAATGTCAACAAGACGACATCAAAGACATATACAATTAATTAATACTTGTATACATGCAACATTACCAAGACGATCAAAATCATTTGATCCATTACGTGAAATAACATTTCAATTTCAACGTTTAGAATTACCAGGTAAAAGTACATCAGCTGAAGCTGAAGTACCTATTTGTGTAACAAAAGGACGTAATAATTTTGGTAGCCCATGTGATGCTACATCTATAGCTGGCCCACCATATATTGATTCAAGAAGTACCAGTAGTGGTACATCAGATATGTCTGATTATATTGAAACGCTATCACTTTCTAGTCATAGTTCTTCAGATGCACCAGATAATTTAAGGTAAAATATTAAATTTTTGATTTGTTTATTGGTTTTATTTAATCATAAATTTTTATTAGAATGCTTAGGCAAGCAACGGCAACACTTCGTCCACGTTCTGGTAAAGAATATCAAAATTTTGATCGTTCTTTAATTTCATTAACACAAACAAATGACGTTGCTAAAATTCATAACACTCCCTCCTCCCTAAGGGGCTTATTACCCTGTTCAACAAATTATGCCAATATCACAACCGTCCCAGAAAATACAGAATCACCAAGTCCTGGCTATCAAAGTGGTGGATCAACACATGATTCTCAAATTGAAAATTTTGTATTTAAGGTAACTGATTTGTTTCTTGTTTGTCTATAAAATTAGAAAATTTTGTTTAAAAAAATGATTGAAATTATTGCATGAATTTTCTGATTTGAAGCATGCTAGAAAACAATAATTACCAAATGTTTTAAAACGTAAAACTACATCACTTTTAGAATTTATAACTAAATTTTATTTTCATTGAACATTTAATTATATTTTTGGATTTCCAAGATCAAGCATTCTGACTAATAAAATAGCTTAGTGCACAACAAAGGAGCAACTGCTATCGATAAAATTACACCTAATTATATTTGTCCACGATAGATACGTCCCCAACAAATTTTTGTTGAAGAAAATCGTGTAATCATAGAAGAAAACTAAAATGGGTATCTTTTTTGGCCCTTTTAGTACTGAGCCAGGACTTATGTAGGCTCAAGACGTTAAAAGGAGGCCCAACTTTGGCATAAGTTTAAATGAAAAAGTTCAACCTCCTTTCTATTAACTGGCCTTCTAAGACTAAGTGGTCGATAAAAGGCTTAAAATTTCGCCTCTAGTAGGCACAAAAAACTTTTTAAAAAATGCTATCGTATGTCCTTTATGTATTTCTAACATGTATTAAAAATGCAGAAAAAGCAATAAATTCATAAATTTAGTAGAATTTTAAAATAATGAAAAATTCAGAATTCTCAATAGCGAAATTTTATTCACCGTTATTTGACTGCTCTCGTGGTGCCCAAGATTCATATTGAAAGAATAATTTCTGATAAAATAGTAATAAAACTCTTGTGGCATAATTTTTTAGACAACTAACAAATCATAGCTAATTTTATAATATTTGACCCAAGAAAATTCCTGATTCGCAACCTGTTAAACTTACGCTTAAACTTAAAGCCAAACTTAAAAAAACAGTGTTTTTAATTTGAAGATTACAAAGTTTGTGATTGTTGATGCTATATCTTAGATAACTATAACCTTGGAATGTGACTGAGATAGGCACGTGCTTAAAACACTTTGGCTGGTTCAAGCCAGTCTGTCAAGACAGTTTATAAATTTTATCCATATGTTGATATTCCAAGTATTTGTGAACACTAAAGTTTAAGCCAGATCAGGCGTGTCTTTGGTCACAAAGAATATCTTAATTATAAAGTGAAGTTTTATATGATAAAATGGTCTTAACTGGTAGAAGCTGTCCTTTTATTATATAACACTTTATTTTTTACCAATCGTCGTAGTTCTCTTATAAATGACCAAAAGTTTTAGCTAGAATTAGCTGATCTTTTATCACAACATTTAAATGTTATCTAGCTTAGATATTTATTTTCCAACTACTTGTGAAGGGTTTTTGCATTTGAAGGTATTTAATTGCCCCATCATAACTTACTAAAATCCTTCCAAAGTATTAAAAAATTCAGAAAAGTAAAGCTTGCAACATTTCTTTGTTTTTATATAATTTCATTTAAAGGTTATGTTTTCTATACAAACTGTTAGTATAATTAATCATTAAATAGTTATTCTTTGATTTATTTTCATAATTTTAAAATAAAAGATTTATTTGAAAGTCAAAAGCACGCTCATTTTATTGTATGAATTTTAGTAAGATATCGTAAAAATATGTATTTTAATTATTTTAAACATGCTTCTAAGTACCTTTGGATGGTTTGCCACTGCATGAAAATTGTTTTCGTTAATAATTTATATAAAATAAACCCAACTAAGTACATAAAAAAAAAAACAAATCAAAAATTCTATTTTTCAGAACGGTATACAGACACAGCAATAAGACAAGAGTTTGACGCACAATTAAACCTTAAGTAGATATTAAAAAATTTAAAATTATATAAAATTTTTAGTTCCTAATATAACAAAGAAACTTTAAAATCTTATATATCGAGTATATTAAAAAAATATTTCTCCCCATAAATAAAATCTAAAAAAGATACTTTAAAAAATACAACGACTTCTTTTTGTTTAGTAAATTTTACTTTTACTTAGCAATTGTCAATCGTAAAAAAATTAATTTTAACCATCGAATTGTACATATTCACCGAAAAATAACAAAAAAAAATACTCTTATTTATGTAAAGTATAAGGAAAGACAACCCAAATAATATGCCAAAAATATAAGGACTTATATATGATTTAAGCTATATTTATTCGTGTTTCCGTCTAAAATTAAAATTTGTAAATATAAAAAAAATCCCATCAGATTTCCTGATTTATATATGTAAAACTCAAACTAACTTTAATATAAAATGCGATTAAAAGCAACAAAATTAGTTTGTAGGAATTTAGTTGTAGATATTCCTCAACAAATATACCATAGACTGATATTATTGATGTTGAATCCTTTTTAATATTTGTAAAACAAAGGATTTGGTAACATAACGAACAACAATTTTTTTTCTTTTCGAAATAAATTAAAAAAATTGAGAAAATTATGAAAATTTCATCCATTTTTAACATTAGTAAAATAAAAATTAAAATTTCATAAAACGTCCATATGTAATCACCTTGTAACGCAAAAAAAATCATTTCAAAAATGTTTTCTAATTTATTTTATAATTAAGTATATTTGTTTGTTCTCGAAAATTATATAATACGAAATTTAACTAAATGATCATTGTAGCATTAATATAATATTATATAATATATTATAATATACTTTGCAAGACTGACTTTTTTTGAGATAAAATTACTTTTTAGAAATATCCCATGACATTTGTGTTAATTTTTTTTATTTTGAGTGAAACTTGTTATGTTAGATTGTAAAATGTATTGGGAGGGGAAAAATGGAATATTTCTTTCAATACTACTCCAGAACTTTTGCTTCCCACCACTACTGTTGCACTAAGAGAGTAAAAAAGCTGTTTATTCTAAAAGTGACGTAAGCCACTTTTTTTACAAAATTAATTTAAAAATTGGATTCCATACAACTTACAGGGATCTTTAAAAATGTTAAAATTCACTGAAATCTTAATGCGAGAATTTTTGCTAATCATCGATATAGAAAATATTTTGAATTTGAAAGTGGCGTAACTTTCTAAGAAAATAATGCACTGGGCCTTGTGAGGAAAATATTAAAAGAAAAAAGCAGAAAAGGCTCCCTGTAAAATAAATTTCGTTTCGGCAGATGAAGAAACAGATACCATACGCGATACACGATAAAAATGGAACATCAAACAAGACTAAAATTATACATTTTTTAATAAATTTGCAAACATATTTACTGGTTTTAGTTTTCGTCATTAGTAGGAATGTTAATATCCTCTAAATTATGGATTCTATGTACTTCAAATTTTTCAAATGATAGAGCAATATGGATATGAATAAGGAACAATAAATATAATATAAGTAAATAAATATGAATAATAAATTTAGTAAGTTTCTTAAATCCACAATCCTTCTAAATATAACTCCTTTAAAATAAATAAAATGGACCGCTGTTTTTCATTTTTTCAAGTTAAACGCTAATAAAACTTTTATCTTTAAACTTTTTAATTATTAATTTATATGTATAACTGCTTTGGTCAATTTTTGCACGATTCTTAAGAACTAAATTGTTATTATAATTTTATTATTTAATCTAAATGCTTTATTTTTTCTTATTGCTCTGATGCTCAATATCGATATGCTGTCTACTAATACTCAACCTTTTCTTAAAACTAGTACAAGTGGGGTGCAAATCTGGGTTCTGTGCAAGCCATTTCAACACCTGAAATTGCGGACTTGACAACTAAGTTCTGTACAACTTTAAAGGCGTGCTTTTGAACGTAATCTCACTACCTCCTATTAATTCTAGTAGATTTATTTTCAAAAATGTAGACAGTAATATTTTTTCATTATTCCACACTCAAAAAAAAACCCGATTGGGAAGTAATTATGTTCTTTAAATGTGGCAAGTGAATATATTTGATTGGTGAGTATATAATTTTATATATTTATAGAAGTTAATTACTAGAAACAATCTCCGAGTTATTACCCTACACCTACATGACAAAAGAACACTTGGTGTACAGATATTGAAATCAAGTAAATATGATTTGCATGTAAATAAATCAAAGTAAATAAAATCTGAAATAATTTGTATTCGAACCAACAAGAAAATTTGCTTGAATTTTTAAATTATTGTAAAGAAATTTTTTTTTGGTTCCAATATATCGAAAACCAAGTAAATTCGATTACTTGAAAACCAAAGTATTGCTTAGCAAAGTAGCGTTTAAATCACAAATTAAACTTTTCAATAGTTTTTCAAATTTTCAAAGAAACTTTTTGAATAGAAAAACTCTTCTAAATTTCTTGCGAAGCTTTATTTATTTGATATTTCTTTATGAGTTTCAGTTGTTATATTTATAGAATAATCAATTAATTTATGAGTGAGGTTTTTGAGGTAGTATTTGTATTTTTAAATAACTAATGAATAAATTTTAGAAATTTAAAAAGAAAGTTTATATTTGTACAACATATTTGGTGGCATTAACATTTGTACTATAATATCAATATAAACTTCATTTTGAAAAGAGAAGTTATTCTTTGTGTAGAAAGAAGAAACAAAACAAGTAAATTGTTTATATCTGAAATATTCCAATAATAATATCTAATATTAGTTTTCTAAAGCTTTTTTTCTAATGAGTAAAGGCCGTCCTTCTCATCACTTGAAAGCCGTCCTCTATCCTTGCATATTATAAATTTTATGTGTCTACTTTACATTTTATGATTTAATATAGGCATGTTTCCTTAAAAATTGACTTGTCACTTATCACTAGTACTCTGCTTCATATTATATTTGGTTGCAACGTCGCGTGATATATAACCGATTGGAATTTTACTGCTGGGTCCTAGTTAGGTTTGCCTTACTTAGGTGTTAGGGCCGAATTCGGCAAACGCCACTAGGCCCACATAACGCATGTAACGCCAAACTTATATTTGACTCTAAGTAGGCATGCCTAATTCGGCGTTATTTGGAACGAAGTGAGGATTGCCACACGTGAGGTATTCCGCCTTCTTGCCTAACACTTGCATATTTTGTATTACTTTATCGGATGATTTAGGTGATATAGGGTCAATGGAAATACAATAAAGTTATTGATATTAAAATCTATTTTTAGAATAATCTGAACAGTTTAAGTTTGCGATTGTTTATTCATAAAAACCGACCTCCATCCCAATCTCTGCAATGATGAAAATTGCTTTGTGGAGCATTTTTCGTCAGAGATTTCTTCTAGTCTAGTCATATCGGCTGGTGGGATTTATTGGGAGGAATTACGAAAATAATTTATTTAAAAATATATTTATTGTAGTTTTATTTATTAATATAATTTATTATTAAAGTTAATTTTTATAGTTAAATATAAAATTTTAAATTAAATTTTTATATATTCTTCTAGTTCTAGTCATATCGGCTGGCCCAATGTACGCCAAGTGAGGGCCTCTTTAATAATTTCGAGGAATGCCGCACTCAGGCATCCCTGTTAGCAGCCTTGTTTGGCCCTACAGAATCACACGAAAAAAATAACCGATAACAACTGATTGTCTAGCAAAAACCAAATATATATAAACATATGTAGGTATTTACATAAAAAGTTCGTTTGTTACGGATTTTTTTACTAGAATGTTTAAATGAAAAACAACAAAATTTGGGAACGAATACATAATATTTATTATTCAATATTATTATATTTACTATATTTCAAGACAACCCTTCTTTGTACATAATCAGCACTAACTTTCGTCTCTGAAATATCTTTCAATCAAAAGTAAAATTCTTGGAAGCACTCTATTTTTAAATAAGAGTTTTTCATTTTCACCAAGAATTTCATACGCTTAAAATGAAAACAAAGATTAATATGATTTGCATGCATCATCAATGGCCGCTTATTTGGACAAAAAGGTTAAAAAAATCCCCAGAATCATACAAATAATTTGAATTTTCCTCAAACTAAAATTCTAACAAAAGGTGCTGCAGTGTAAGGGACAGTACTTTGAATAAAGTACGTTGTGTCTTCAAATAAGGTTTTAAATATCATGCAAAAATCATTAAGGTATTACCTTCAATATTTATATATTTTTGGTCTTAAGTCCTCAATTTTAGAGGTGATTTTATCCAAAAATCTTTCTCTACAACATTTTCTGTACAAATCTTTGAACAACCAGTAATAAGTTGAGGAAGAGATACCCGAGATGTAAAGAATTCAGTTAGAAATTTAAATCTATTACCTGAGTGAAACAGTGCCGTTCAATTTTTCATATGGTGCTGTTTTTACCGTTTTGGATGTGAAAATATATCAATTGCAAAAACTTTAGGTGGTGTTCCTTTTTATAACAACTTTACGCTCAAAAAGAAGTTTCTTTGCACACTTTAATAAATCAGTAATACCATATTTCAAGATCCAAATAAATAAGTTTTAATTTTTCATGAAATACGAATCCCAAAGATTCCTTCAAAATGACACCAACACATAAGCCCTTAATCAATACCAAAAATGTAAGCTTTTAATTTTGTAGAAAAATTCAATAACACTTAATACAATAGAAAGCTGATACTACAAGTTATTTAGCCTGGAAAATAACTAAATGTCATTTTCATTTTGTTTATTTTATTACATTCTTGTTTTCTTGTTTCACATTCAATGCTAAAGCAACAATTATTTGCATAAGTAAATCATTCTTGTTAGCTTTCAAATGAATTTCTCTATAGTTCTCATTCTCAATTCACCTAAAGTATACAAAAAACAACAATAAAAAAATAGAAAATGACAAACTTTATACCATTAAACCAATTCAGTCAAAGCTATTTGTTGACATACCAAAATTTTACTTTAACAGCAAATTAAATTCCTCAAGAGGTAACCACAATTTCTATATCAATGGTATAATTTACTCACATGTGAATCAAATTAGCCTGAATTTAGGCAATAACCACCAAATTTAGGGTGATGACTACTATTATTACATTTAATACTCATCCCATTGAAAACCAAAAGACTATTTTGTCTGATGACAACAAGGATATTCGATATCCTAGTGAAAATTTCTTTTTAGTTTTCACTAACTCTAGGAATTTTACAAATATCAATTTTTATACTCTACTCTACTCTTAAGTTTGGTTACGGTCAGGAATAAAAGTTTTTTTTCTTTTTTTATGTCCTTTATATGGCACTTATTCAGACATTTTAGATGCTTTTATCAGACAATTTAAAAATCGATGAGCATATATAGTTTGGAAGGATACATGACACTTTACTTCAAAATGAAAATATTAAGCTATTAAAGTTAAGAGAATATAAACAAAATATTATGATCATACGATAAGAGCCAGCTTACAGTAGTAGTATTGACTTTATAAATACAAAGCAAAACACACACATACACTTAAAAACTTGTTGGTATAGGTACATCGTTAGTTTCATGCGTAAAATGTAAATAAAATAGAACATTTCTTTTGAAAATTCAAATTATATTTTTAATTTTTTAGTCGTTATCAATGAACTAAAACAACAACAAAATTATTTGTTGTTGCCTGGCACTAGTTCATATTTTAGGGCTTAGAGGATAGAAAGTATAAAACTTCAACACAAATGTATTTAGTACATATTTTCATTGGATTTTGAAAAACTATAATAATAATAAATAATTAAATAACTTTAAATTTTTACTACTCAATTAATTAATTTGTTGGACGTAGTTACGATTTGCAAAAACAAAAAGTAAAGCAAAAGTGAAATAAATGTTTTCACCTACACAGATATTTTCATTACAACAATGAAAACATTAAAAAAGCAACACAATTATTTAAATTATAGCCAGAAAATAGGTGATATCCATTTTTGTTAAAGCTTTTCGTGGGTACCTAAAAGGAGAAAAACTAGAGAAGGCATGTTATCAAATCTTAAAACTCGGAAAGGGAAGCAATATCTGTCTATTGGCTCATGTACGTAGACTCATGCTCCTTCAAATCACTGTCAAAATTTTTTTCCATATAAAATTTCCCCCTGATCTTGTACCCCTCAAGTCAACAAGTTAAAAGTAAGTCTTCGTGAGATATCAATGAGTGAATTCTATATCACTCTAATTACAGCAACATTCAAATAAAATTTAAGAAATTTCCTTTTTTTTTTTTGGATCTCATGAAATTGGTGCCAATCTTTTATTACTGCAAAACAAAAATTACATATTTTGGCAGTATTTTATAGCTTTAATCTGTTATTTATTTTATTTATCATAAGGAAAAATTTGAAAGACTTTTTTTTAAATAATGAATTTACTTTTCGTTTTATTTAATTTTTCACGGTCATACACAATTTTATCGTTCACTTTGTTTTTCTTTTTTATACAAAAAGAACAGCTAAAAAATTTCATAAAAGCGTAAACAGTTGGTGTACAGCAGAGGTGGCCAAAGCGGCGACCGCGGTCGACTGGTCGACCGCGTCATCATTTCAAGTCGACCGCGACACATTTATCTTAACGACTATGCAAAAAACAAAAACTCTATTGCCTGTCTATGCCACTTAAATCATAACAACATTTTACTTCATGTGATAAAAAAAAATAGAGATAAAAAATAATAAACTTACCGGCATCGTGTCAATACAACTTCAGACATCACTGAAAACAATAACACTTGTATGAAAAGTATATTAAAAAAGATGACTGCAAGAGATTCACGCTGAAATATCCAAATTTGAGGGCGTATTAAATCAACAAATAAACGTGAATGTTCGGCGTCGAAAAAGTATGCACCTATCATTTCAGACACGTACTGTCTCAAAATGATTGCAAAAAATTCCGAAGAAATTTTTTGTGCGAAATTTTTATTGCTTTGCTTTAGGGTAGTAAGTACGATGGTGACACTATTCTTTGCAATCATTTGTAGTGCGAGTTACATATCAACTTTCACCTCATAAATTAAATAGTTTATGTTTTCCAGATAAGGAAACATTGCATCTTGGCCACCCAAATAGACCAAGTGTCCCTTAAATTCTTTTGTTTACAATAATATAGACCAAATGTAACCACTTGACATTTGGTCACTTTAAACCCTTGAGTACATAAGATTCCTTGATCATCCAATGTGGACAAAATGTAACCACTTGACATTTGGTTGCAATTCGGATTTAAAGAAACAAACATAAATATGAATAGTCATAAATTAAAGTCATAAATTAAAATAAAGAAAAAGGATCCTGAATATAAATACTTGCCTGAGAAATAAACTCAAGACAGTCAGTTCCAATCAGAGCTTAAGCTAGGTTGTGTAATCTCTTTTACAATTTTAATAAGTGTTTTAAATTTTATAAATTAAATAAGTTTATAATTTTTACTTAATTACTTAATACTTAATACTTAATTCATAATTAGATCCATAAAAGATTAGTGCAAAATAGTGTAGTATCGGTTATTGAGTTCTGTGGTGTGCATAAACATACAGGAAAAATGAGCTCTACACACCGATTTTCAAATTAAAGTGTAAAAATCCTTATAAGTAGTCATTTAGAGCAGTATAGTTACGTCGTGCTTATATCGATGCAAATGAAAGTTATCAATAGTAATAGTAAGCATAATTTAATGTAAGGTTCTGCTTTTAATACCATTTTCTATTATTTCATTGGTAATAAATTCCATTTATTTTAGATTTTAACCTTTTATCCACGTAAAAAAATGAGTCATCCGAGCACAAGCTCCAAGAAGCAAAAAATATATCACTATAATGATGAATGGGAGCAAGAATTTTTCTTCACTATGAAAAACGATAAATGTATTTGCATTATATGTCTTTCAAGCGTAGCACTTCCTAAACGGGCCAATGTTGAAAGACACTTTAAAACTGTTCATAGACAATATGAGAATAGGTTCCCTCTTGGCACCGAGCTACGAAAGCTTTATTAAAGCAGGAGAATTATTATTTCAAAAATTTAAGAACAAAACTGAAATAATTGCTTCAATCAAAGAAATGTCGCTGTCGAGAAACTCCGTTATGCGTAGAACAGAAGCAATGAGTAAAAATTTAGAAGAGATTTTAAAAGAAAACATCAATAAATGCAGGTTTCTATCCTTACAATTAGATGAATCAACGGATATCACTGATACCGCACAGCTTTGTATATTTGTTCGCATGTGTTTCCAAGATATGTCTGTTAGAGAAGAATTGTTAACTATTTTACCGATGAAGGGACAAACGAGAGGCCAAGATATATATAATTCGTTTAAATCTTTCATTACTAAAGCAGAGTTTCCAATACATAAGCTGGTATCGATTACTACTGATGGAGCACCCTCTATGGTTGGGGTTCATAATGGATTTATTAGTCTTTGTAAAAATGATGATGATATTCCAAATTTTACCAACTACCATTGCATTATCCATCAGCAGGCATTATGCTCAAAAATATTTAATTCAGAAGATGTGATGAGCTGTGCATTCAAAATAGTCAATTCTATTCGTGGAAACAGTTTGCAAAGACGTAAATTTAAAGCATTACTAGAAGAATGTGAAGCTGATCACGGGGAACTGTTATTACACACTGACGTAAGGTGGTTAAGCCGTGCTAAATTTTTAAAAAGATTCTTAGAACTTTTGCCAGAAATAAAAAAATTTCTAATAACTGTTAATAAATCATATCCTCAATTGGAAGATGAAAAGTGGGTATGTGATTTAGCTTTTCTGTCTGACATTACAGCAAAGTTAAACAAACTAAATTTGCTACTTCAGGGAAAAAACAAAACATTAACTGAAATGGTAAGTGACGTGAATGCATTTAAGGCTAAACTGACCCTGCTAGAAGTACAACTGAGAAGAGGGGATTTAGAGGAATTCGAAAATATGGCAGCTAAATCTTCAGATAAAAACTCAGATGAATACATTCAATATGCTAATAAGATTTTAATGTTACAAAATGAGTTTGACAGAAGATTTCAAGATATTACAAAAATAGAGGAGATAATATTATTCATGTCATTTCCATTCAGTGATGAAACAAACGTAGAAGAAATATCAATTAAATTGAGAGAATTTTTGGATATAGATCAAAAACTAGTCGAGAATGAAATTCTAACCTTAAAACACGATTTATTTTTGAAATCAAGAGCTTTATCTTTAAATACGTTTTGGAATTTAATTTGCGAAGAAAAATACCCATGTTTATGGAGATGTGCAGCATATTTAACAACTTTTTTTGGATCTACTTACCTGTGCGAAACAACATTTTCTACCATGAATGCAATCAAAACGAAAAATCGCGCTCGTTTGACAGACGAGCATTTGGAAGCTTGTTTACGAATAGCTATGAGTACATATGAACCGCAATATGAAAAGCTTGCCGAAAATATGCAATGTCATGTTTCTAGTGCATCTTCTGATATGACATAAAAAATAATATTTGACTTGCTGACAATAACACGGTTCACTGTTCGCATTGATAATAATAAAAAATGAATAATCACGTCATTTATGATTTAATTAATTTGTGTTAAAAAATCATTTTCTTATCTTATTAAAATAACTGAATATTAAAATCGTATTAGCATTATCTAAATTTTTTTCAAAAATTATCCCTAATTTTAAATTTCATTTCTCTTACTATCATCAAGCACCTGATTAGGGTAGACCGCCACCTATAACTTAAAAAAGAGGTCGCCCATATTGAACAAAAGTTTGGCCACCGCTGGTGTACAGGGTGTGGTCAAAAAATAACTGAAATTTTTAAATTTCGCGGGTTTGGAGAGTCCGATTGTCAAAAGTGCCAAAATATTTTTTATATTGAAAAACAACATTTCTTAAAATGAATACCTCCTTGCAGCTTTTCTATTATAGTACTTTAGTTTGATTACAATCCTTCAGTTAAAATCCTCTGTGTGTCATATGGAAGCAAAGCTGTCACCGACATATGTAGATTAATGACATTTGTCATTCATTCATCTACATTTAAAGAGGAATTTACTTCTGAGAATATATTTCACCAAGCTTTAAATATATAAAGCTTTTAAAGCAGTGAAACTTAGACATAGAATGTTGTGTAAATTTGAAAAAAAACAAAGCTTTCTATTTTATTAGACCTTCTTATAAAAAATAAGCAGCCATAAATTCGCTTAGGACCATTATTCTATCGTTAGTCCATCATTTTTTTTCGTGTAGAATGTTATTGGGCCTAAATTAGCCAAAATTCAGGCTTTCAAATGAAATACATATTTGTAACGGGTGCTTCTAAAGGCTCATTTTTGTTATGCCAGAAATTTTTGTTGATTTATTATTACAAGAAGTTAGTTTCTTTAGTTGTTTGACTAATACCAAAGACAAAATTCCTTAATTCTTTTATTAACTCCAAAAATAAAGCTAGTTAGAAAACTTTTTCCTTAATTATTTAAGATAGTTTCACCCTTTATACCCTTAAGTCTTTAAATAAGTTTTTAGCTCAGCTTCAAGATGAGCAGGCAAAGAACTTATTCTCTTTGACTAAGCTTCTTACTTTTTTTTTTTCATTTTTGCTGGATCTCTTGATATCTTAATATTGCAACTTTAAGCTCCTTTTGCTGTAACTACTCATTTTGTTAGGAAATATTAAAAGCCACTACTAAAACTCCTCGCAATAGTTACGAATAACGAGCTCGTTCTAACTTTAAACAAATAACACATAGAAAAACTTGCATATGCTTTAGTCCTCAAAAGTTATATACTACTTTGAAGAATATTTATTCACGTAACATATTATATGTTGAGATTGCCTTAAATATTTCAAGAAAAATACAAGAACTCAAAACACAAACAATTTTAGTATCAGGACGACAAATATGTATATATATTCAATTCAATTCAATGGATTCCAATTAGAGTCATTATATAATTATTTGTGTATATAACTCGATGGTGCAAGGATCAATTATAATACTGGAATAGTTCTATTTTATAGTTACAAAAGGGTAATATGAACAGGAACCTAAATACACGTGACGTATTTTAAATAACAAAACTGATAAAAACTAATACTGTATATAATTCTTTTAAAATTTGTTACAATTTGAACACGCTTCTATGCGGGTGATTCTTTGATAAATAGCCAACAGCTGTTTCCGTCATGATTCAATTTGTGACCTATTCAAATGTAAGAAATAATTATAAATTACTTAAAATAAAAAAAGAAACAAACACAGGGGGAAATAATAAACAAATTAGAAAATTATTTTATAATTCTTCAATCTAAAATAAGCCAAAACACGTGCTAACTGAGTTTAAATTATTTCAACCATGACACACTGAAACTTGCACAATTGAGTTTTTGTTAGTTCTTTTTTCCCCTTTTCTATCAAGTAAAATTTAGTAATTTAATATAACTATCAAATGAAAATATTTTGTATAAGGGTAAAATCCTTAATATTTGTATCTAAATTTAGTTTTACCAAAAACTTATTCCACTTTTGTTAAAATGAATTAATTAAATGGTAAGCATAATGCTAGGTTGTAGGTTCATAAGGGTCTAATGATCAAAAATTAAGGATAATATGGATATTTAAAGCATTAGACTTGAAACTATTTAATATAGTCATGTGTTTCAATTTTTTTCTATTTTATTCAAAAAAATATTGGATGTGTGTATTGAAGACTAGGTCTTTTAGTATAAGTATCGCACTAATTACGTGTTTCTCATCTTCCTCCCTGTTGTAATTATTATTTTCATTACTGTCTTTAACAGATATAACACATTTCTTTTAATAAGTAAATCACTCTCAGAACTATCGTAATTATCACTTCCATTTTTACCTACTAAATTTATCCAATTTTCTTTTTCAAACACACAAAATTCATCCTTGTTACCAGAAAATGTTAGGCTTCTACTGGTATTTGGTTCTTCAATACTCCTTTTCTTTGCCTTATTTAATAAGGCTTAAAATGTAGATAGAAAAAATAAAAATAGCACACATTTATGCATAACTCTGTCTCTCTTTCGGATAGTGCTCTGAAAATGACGATAACAAATTTTATTGACCGATTATTGTTATTATTGTTAGGCCAAACCTAACAGAATTTGTTGGTTTTAAAATACTACTGTGTTCAAAAAGTAAGGTGAATATGAAAAAAACGCACGCTAAGAATATTGATGTAAACATCAATTTATTAGGTTGGTATGATTGTTGTGAGCATCTGACAGAAATTAAATATCATTTGCTTTATTAGTTTAAAAATTACAGCGTATTTAGTAATCTTGTTTTTTTCATTTCTGCAATTTTTAAAATGAACAAATTTATTGAACAAAAAATTTGTATTAAATTTTGTTTACAAAATGAAACTTTTTGTGCGGATGTGTTGAAAATCTAACAAAAACATTATGGTGATGAAACTATGTCACAAAAAAATGTTTTTAAGTGGTATACGGACTTTAAAGATGGCCGTGAAGCAGTCGAAGATGAACCCCATTCAGGAAGACCATCAACTTCAACTACTGAAGAAAACATCAACAAAATCAAAGATCTTGTACTCAGTAATCGTCGATTAAGTATTAGAGACCTTTTAGACATTACTGGATTATCAATTGGATCAATTTGATCAATTCTTAAAGACCATTTGGACTTGTCTCGTGTTTCTTCTCGTCTTGTTCCAAAACCATTGAGTTTTCTTGAAAAAAATCGTCAATTTTTCAGTAAAAATGAAACGGTTGCTGTTCCGCAAGGTCCATATTCACCTGATATGACTTCGTGTGACTTTTTTCTATTCCCTCGACTTAAATTATCGCTTCGTAGACATCGTGTTGAGTCGATTGAAGCGATCAAAGAGAATTCGCTGCGTGAACTAGAAGCTGTACCAAAAATCGACTACAAAAAATGTTCTGATGGCTGGAAAAAACGTTGGCATAAGTATATAATATCGGAAGGGGATTAATTTGAAGGGGATCAAATAAACTTGGACAAAGAAATTAAAATTTGTGTTTTAATTAAAAATTCATCTTACTTTTTGAACACAGTAGTATATTTATAATATTGCAATTATCGGGAAATTTTTAAGTTAAGAGTTAATAAAAAAAATAAATTTATTCAGTGTAAATATTAAAATCAAAACTAAAATGCTTTTACCTTTTTGGGCCAACTTTACTTCTGTAGATTTATAGTTGAACATGAAAATAGCCCATATTATTATTTAGGAAAAGTTATTTTAATTTTATTTTCCAAATTTAATTTTTTGTAGCGTTATGGAATTCTAATACTAACAAGGAAAGGTCTTCCAGTTACCCCCTCCGATTCCATTCATTTTGTGATATGTTATTCTACATCAAAATCTAAGAGACACGTATTTTTCTTTATCTGCTGAGAAACGGTTTTAAGGTGTGAAATCAATCCCCAAAGTTTTTACCTAAAAGAGATAGTTTTACAGTTTCATGTATTTAGTATCTTTGTATAGAAATTTTTTTTGTCTATCATATTCTACATGAAAAATTTAATTGCTTTTAAATATATAAAATAATTTTTATATATTTACAAAAATGCCACCTTTTGATTCATTTTTTGACACAATAAATAAGGAAATATTTAATGTTGAACATTCTGTCAATTGGTTGCAAAATTTCCCTTATGCATACTTTCAAAGGCTGTATTTTATACACGATTATAACATACATACAATACACCAGTGTTACCATTTCTGTGTACAAAATTTGTTTCCGCGTATTGTAATAGTGTGTATAAGCTACAATGGAGAAAGGGTATTAGCCAGAATTATAGTAAGATACCTGCCATAGTTTTATTGATATCTTAAAACATTCATAAAGTAATATACTCTTTAATAAAAAATTCCCTGTACCAATAGAAACAATTGGAAAGAGAAGCCTGTCCTATTAAAATTTTAATTTACCTGTTAGACATATTATTATCACTTGGTGACATTTCAACTGATTTTCAAGCATTAAATGTTACCAGTCAACACCTATGTCTATATTTTAGCAATAGAATCCTTGGCTATATATATATATATTGCTTAAGTCCACCTTCCTTCTGTTTCCATAAAAAATTTCCAACACCCATTGTTATAAATCTGTTTTCCTTTTAATTTTAATTTTTATTTTTTGTCCTTCATAACTCAAGAACCATGATAATGGTTCTTAGCTTTTTTATCCAACCCTAAATCAAGTTAATGAAAATTTATGTACGCATGTTCCGAAAACAAGTTGTATAACACTTTTGGAAAATTTAAAATTAAAATAATTAAATTATCTTAACAAAGCCTTAAACTAAAATCAGCAACAATATTATTTAGATAGCCCAAGCAACTCCCTTTTTTTACCTTTTTGGGTATATTTTTCAAAATCACCAGATTTCCTAAACAAAAGCACTGACCTAGAAAAAGATATTTCTTTATGAGAAAAATTTTGAATAAGTGAAACAAATATTAAACAAACAAAGATTATATCTACTATAAAAATATTTTCAAAGATTTATCATACTTAAAAAAATAAAGTCTAATCCTTAACAAACACCCTTCAATCAATCAAACTAAAAAAAAAACAACAGTTTATCTATTTCTGAATGGCAATTGAGAAAATATAATAAAATAAATAAAGAAAAAGTTTAAAAAAAAAAAAACCAACAAGTCTCGAAAGACAAGAAATCTGATATAATAAAATCCTTAAGAAGGTCATAAATTCAATGAGTCTAATGCCCGCATGAAAGCAGACAACTTATCGTTTTTCTAACTATTTTCTTGTCTTTGAGGCGGTTGTTTTGTTTCCTTAACAAAATTGCTAGTAAATGTTAAATAAAAACTAGTCTCATTCTTTATCTAAGTGTTTATTTAGTATAAAAGGTCCAATTAAGAATATGTCAAAGGCATCCTTTGGCCAAGGACATAGACAAGTGTTAACATCATGTCAGCAGATGTTTTTTTATACAATTAATCCTCTTCATGTTTTGTCGTTTTTTAAGGATCTCAAAAGTATTGTTTATTTTTATCCAATCACTTTTTTTATTTTATTTTATGTTCAATTTAATTGGTTCGACTGTCAATCTATGCTGGTCGTTTGTTTGTATTTCTTTTTGGTTTTATTTTTTCTTATATTGAGCATTCAAAGAACGATATTTTATTTGAAGAAATGACAGAATATAATTTTTTGTTTATTAATTAACTTAATTAAATTTTACAAGTTTTAGCTTGGATTTAACTGAGCGGTATGGGAACAAGTGTAAACTAGTAATGTAATAAAACTATCATAAATTTTAAAAAAATTTAAAACATATTTTAACTTAGCACACGGGGTTGTAATACACTTCCCCTTGTGATACTAATACCCCTTTTACCCATCAATTTCAACATAAAGAATGTGTTTTTTGGCAATACGTGTCTATAATGAAAAAATTACTCTAACTTTTGGTGGTATTAGGATGACGTTTGGCCATTTAGTCTTTCTACACTAATGTACAAAAGTAAGCATGAATTTTTTTTAGTCATTTCTTTGCTTTCTAATACATTTGCAAACTTTTTATTTTATTTATATTTCATCTTTACCAATGGCACCTTAACTATGTACTCTCAAAATGCTACTAACTAATATTTAAGGGGGTATTCTGGTTTAGAAATTTGAAAAAATTGGTTTTCTTTTCATATTTTCAAAGCATAAGCTTTTAAGAAAACGCTCCTTAAAGGAATTTTCAAAATTCAAATTGCTCTTGGAGATTTAGCTGTTTTAGTGACGTATGGCTCATACTGCGCCTAACTTTATACATTTTCCTATCGCAGGAACTAGGATTATAAAAAAATTTTAATTTTTACTATTTTAAAAAAATTAGGAAACGTAAGAAAACTGGTAAAAAACACGTCTCTTCACTTCAAACAGCCACAATTTCGCGAAAAAATTTTTTTTAAGTTATCCTACTTTCTTTCATAGCGGTACTCCTCTAGATTAATTATTCACTTTTTTTTTACTTCAGATTACTCAGAGGGTTCAAATCGTGGCAACCTTCGAGCACCATTTTTTTCACCCCCACTTTTTTTTTGTTTGTGTATTTTGTTTAGAAATCAATAAATATTATATAAAATAACGAATACTAAAAATATTGTTTGTCTTTTTTTATTGCTCCTTAAAAAGTACCTAAAATTCATGTCTCTAGACCAGAATACCCCCTTAAGTAAGAAATATTTAATAGTTTTCTTGTTTAACAATTTATGTCAAGTGTGCCAAGTAAGAGTTAAAAAACTACGGGATATGACAAATGTCTTTGAATTAAGTTTTTATAAGTTTTTATTTACGACACACCACCTTGATCACCTTAATCAATGTTGATTTTTTTTAAGCTCTGTCGCACTGCGACAATGCATCATGTCATAAGTTGTTTATTAGCTATATCCAAAATTATAAACTTTCATCTGCGAGTTGCTTACAATTTCATACATAACATATGTATGTGTATGTGTTCTTGAATGATTACCAACATTTTTAGCATTTTATTCTCTAACTCTGATAGCGAACATGTTAAAAGCTGATTTGAAAATATTGTTTCAAAAATAATCACTTACAAAGTTTAAAAATTAGTTTTAAATGTCTTCAAGTCGATCAATATTACGCGAATAATTATCTTCTTAATTAATTATCTTAATTCATCTATTGATATTTTCATTCCATTGTATTAGTTAAAATACAGATAATATTTATAATTGATATTGAATATTAAGCGATAATTGACGCTTCAGTTTAGCAATATTTCAATTTACAATTTATAGGGAGATGAATACTAGATTTGTAATTGTAAAAAAAGTATTTCACTTTTTATTGTAAATAATTTATTTTTTAATAGTTCGCAGTAGAATAAGGAATATCAACATTTTTGTAATTAAGAAACATCCTAGAATCTGTAAACCTTGTTCTTCTTATGGCCAAAATTTAGAAACTACAATTTTTAAGAACTATTAGAGGCTTCTTGGCATATCTTCTGTCAACTCTTGTAGTGGGTATTTCTGTATAAATATAAATGGTCCCTAAAGAGTTCAGGAAAATTAAATAAATCCTGTGGGAGAGCTAGAAGCATTCTTTGTAAAGCTAATTTTTATAATAATATACAAATTCTAATTATAGACCAATGTGTTAAATATACTCAAGATAAATATTTTAAACCAAAATAGCTTACCTAAATATGAATGCGAGTATTCAAAAAAGTGTTCTCGCATGACAATCAAGGCTCTCAAAGAAATTTTAAGGAAAAGATTTATGAAAGAAATTCCAGTTATACAGATATTTTGTTAACAAGTTCTTAGCAAACGAAAGAACTATTATTTAAAAAAGTAACTGACTAAGGACTATTTAACTAACGAGTTTAATAGTTTTAGTATCAAAAAGAAACTCTAAAAATACAATTTTTAAAATAAACAATAAAAAAAGTATAAAGTTTATTAAATAAATAAAATTATTGCCTCAATTCTTTGTTGCATTTTTATTTAAACTTTGTTGAAAAGTTTCAAGAATAATTTTAAACAAAAATTTCAGCAATGATTAAGCATTCCATTCAATAAATATTTTGGTAAACAAAATTATAGAGAATACTATCAAAAATTCGTGTAAATGAAATTTAATGCTCGATTTTATATACGATTTTATCAGCTCTTCTATAGAATAATTGGTTTTAATTTAATTGAACGTCAATAAAGTTCCTCTATTGAATAAAATTTACAGTCGATATCCCATAATCACATCAAAAATATTTTTCCTTTTTTTGCTTTTTGTGATATTATAATTTTCAGCAGTGGTTTTAACATAAAAGAAAATCATGCAACTAACTTTGTCAGCTATAAATAAAATGATTTGAGTGATAATTTTATAACTAACCACAAAACATAAATGTTGATCTCTTATACATAATTAAATATTTCATTTTTTTCTTTTCTGTTTTTCTTAATTTTCATTAATATTTTTTGTTTTTATCGATTTTATATTTGAAATATACACCGAACAATTAGAATGTTAAATATCAAAGTTTTATCAAACTAAAATTCTTAACACCAGTATGCTTTTAAATGAAACCAAATAAAGGAAACCACAGGACATAAAATAAAGGAACCATAAAACAAAACACCCTAAAACTAATCAATTTCTACTTTCGTTCAGTACTCACTCAGATATTTATTTGTTTATTTTACGAGCTATACACAATCGGTTGATTCATTGGAATATATATACAACTTAATATATTCCAGATAAAGAAATCAGAATGTTATCCTTCAATCAATACTTATTTGCTGAATATAAAAAGGATTCACTATTTATTGATGATAAAAATGACGATTTTCTTTATTGAACTGAGACACTAAAAGCTGTACATGAATTTGTCTTTGCTGGAATAGCAAAAAACAAAACGAATTTACATATATCCTTTTTATGAATCCTAGAACATAAGGATGGATCATTTTTTTCAAAAGTTTCATACGTTAATGCATCATATTGTAATATTATCCAAACTTGTAAACTATTTCATACAACAATGAGAATAAATAAGTGATTTGCAAAATGACTTCCTTGAAATCTTTAGAATATACATACAAAGAAAAGTAGGTGTTTACATTTAAATTTACAAAACTTAAAGGATAAACAAAATTTTTCTAATAATACGTCAATACTTATAATTAGAGAACATGTAATAATGAAATATTTGTAATTTAAAATCAATTTTCAACGGCCTTAATTTAACAGATGTGTTGTGAATTCAGGATATTCAATGTTATTACCCCATGCCCTTGATTATATTAGTTACAGTTTGTTTTTATGTTTTGGTTCGGTGATCATAAAAGAGAACGAAACAAAAAAAAGGAAAATATGTTTTTTTTTTCTGATTTGGACATATAAAGTTCAATTAAATAAAACTGTAGGTGTCCTAATCTACTGAAAAACAAATAAAAATATTAAATAAGATGATAATAAAAGGGCTGTCCTTAAACATGAAATATGTAACTTAATTTTAATACAAAAACTATAATGAGAAACTAGAAATAGTTTTTTGTTATGAGGGATAGATATTTGTACGTATGTGTTCTTTGTTTTAAGTACTGATATGATCACCGGAGCATACAATCTGACTAAACAGTGGCGTAGATTTATCTCCTTCTTTGTTGGTTTTTCGTGTTTCTTTTTTCTTTGTAGATTTATTCTCCAAAAATCAATTATTTGACTAGACTACATCGGTTACTTTTATAAACATTTCCTTTTTCACTCACTAATATAGCAAGCATCTAAATCAGTTACAATTTGGTGGAGTTATAGATCATATAAAAATTTCCATAGAATGGAATCGTAAATTTTTAATTTTTTAATTCTCTTACGGATACTCACGAAATGCAGCAAGCAATTGGGTTGTTCAGAAAGTAATTTCGTTTTTCCCCAACACAGGACCTAATTGTATTTTTTCACAGCCAACTTCATACCTAAGCTTCATAATCATTATATATATTGAAAGCTTATATAGTAAGTCATATGCACTAAAAAAGGTGGTCAATTGCTCCACAATTGTGCAAAAAAATCAAGGCAATTTTTTCAATATTTAGTAAATTTTTCAATTTAATTTTTTGGCTCTAAAAGTACTTCTAACAGGCTCCTACTGCCAATGTTTTGTAGATGAAGATCTTAAAACCGTTGAAAACAGTCAAATTAATGATTTAATTCTTTCAAAACTTGATGAGTCCTTTAATTTGATTTGGGGCCCATAAAAATACTTTTAAATCGATTTTGGGACAATAGCTCACATGATTGTCCGTTTAATTACTTACAATAGTGAAATCATTAACTTAACTTTTCTAACAAAATTTCTTATTTGTGTTAATTAAAGTGAAAAATTCTGGTTTTTTCTTTATGTCTCTTTTTTTATGGCGTAGATTTGCTTTCTTTATTGTAAAAATGAGAATTAAAATGTAAATATCAATGTCAAAGGACATAAAGTACTAAAAAACTTATATATATTGTTTAAAATACATAAAATTATAGATTACAAAGTATAGTCCTTTCAATTGTTTTTGTCTTCTTTTGAAAAAATATAAATATCCAATTCTTATTTGACATAAAAAAAATAGAAAGCAAAATATGTAAAATACTATGCCAGGAAAAATTTACCTTTTTAATATAACAAATTATAATTTTTTTTGGAAAAAAATTTGTCATCAGTAATGTCTCGATTTCAAAAATTTGTTCAAAAGGTGCTTCAATTTTCAATTTATGCAACTAAAAAAGAATATCCTTTGGATAAAAATCTTCATTATCCTGCGAAGTATTCTCTCATTAGCATACGACAGACTGAAATGAATTTTCTAGAAAAACAAAAAAAACAATATGTCCGATTTTATTTGTCTATGAGTATAAGTTGAACTACTTGAGCTGACTAAAGCCTTTGAAAAACCAAAAATAGTATATCTATATCCAAAATAATATATAAAACGGATATATCTCATTCTCTTATAAAAGGATCTTTATGGATGTTCTTTACTAAGAAATTCTACTAAATATTATGTAATCTATTTCTACCCTTTATTTTCCATGCTGTTAGGATTTAAAGTATGCATAATTTTGTCTCACAATTAAAATACATCTGACTAAAGAGATAAAAAAATACTTTTAGAATATTTTAATTTTATTCTGAAAATGACAATTTTCAATTCAACAAATTTTCATTCAACTGAAAATGAAAAAGAAAAAAACTAAAACAAATAAATCAAAAACAAAAATGCAATTCACTCACTTTTAAGATTTTCTTTAATAAAGCCCACTACGACCCAAAATCAAGGGACTACACTTATATTAAACTACCCGACATTATATTTAATGCTGTCATTTACCCAAAATGCTTACCTTAGCACATAAAATTGAGTTAGGGTAAGGGATGTTTAGATTGACCTCTTCAAGGATTTCTATAAACTATTCAACTAAAGAGCTTCAATTGTATAATTCCAAGGATTAAAATTTTACAAATATAGAAATTCTAGCAAAAAATCTTTTTACTTATCTTTACAAGGAGAAAAATGAATCTTTGTCAACTATTTCAGACAATTGAGAATCATAAAATCAAAAACCTTAAACCATTTTGTATTTGGATAACAAAGAAAACTAGATGAGGCACAAATGGATACAGTAGCAAACGCATTTCATACATTTCATAGTATCATAGACAACTTAATTTGCATTTATTAAGTCTCATGCAAAAAGGATAAGTTTTGATAGGCAAATTGAGTCTTATTTATGTTAAAGAAATTATTTGTCCTCATATTGTTCATTATGGATAAGGGTAAAAGAATTTTGGCATGGTTAACTTAACAATTTCTACTGTTAATTGTCCAATTAAGTTAAATTATTGCAACATTTCTTGTTGTATAAAGATCGGTATTTATAGCAAAATTTAGATATATTACAAAACCTTTGTGTATTATCTTTATTAAAGATAGGGTCTATTAAGTATATGCTGGTCCTTATTAATGTTACATTCATTTGTGGAATGTTATTTTGATCCATAAATATAAATTAAGCATATTTCTCTTAAATATATTACAAAAAACTATTCGTAATTTTGGTCTCAGTCAGTATAATTTCATTGATTTTCAATTAATATTTATAGTTTATCCTTTTCCTAACATTAACTTGGTGTACTCTATAGTTTCAGTATTTTGTATATAAAGTTATTTCCAATTATGGAAAATGGATGTACACGAAATTAGTCCTTATCAAAGCAATTATAGAATTTTTTTATTGATTTTTGTAGAATTTGTTAGTATGAAATGTTTTTTGATGAGTTTTTATGTAGCCTTGAAGTGAAGTATATTTGAAAAAGCTTATAATCTTCTAAAAACTTGCCAACTATTAACTTAGCCAAGTTTTGCTATAATTATTTTCTAAATGTAGATTTTAAAACAAAAATCTTTTGTCTAACTTTCAAATATAAAAAAAGTTGAAATATTTTTCGTCCAAACCTAAAAGGGACACAAACTTAAAGGGCTTATTACTAAAAATTAACAAATTTAAACACTTTGATTGTAAAAAACTTGAAAATCTCAAGCTAAGAAATTAATTCTTTAAAAGGATTAATAACTCAGGAAGGTTTTAAAAACTTTTAAGAATAAAATCTTCAAAAGAAAACCTTGAAATACAGTTGAAAGGATTCAGAAATCTGAGGATTTTAAGCTAGCACCTTAAGATATAAATAGATTTAAGGGTTTTCATATTAAATCCCTCAAATTCAAAAATTCAATTTAAATTTTAAACTTTTAAAGATTTCTCAAAATATTGATTGAAAAAAAGATTAAAAATAGTAAAAACCTTGAAAGCCTAATATTCAAAGCTAAGACATAAAAAAATAAAAAATATTTTAAACCAAAGCTTTGAAATTTGACCACTTAATAATATCTAGTTAAAAATTTTAAATAACATAAAACCAAAATTCCAAAAACTTAAAAGCTTTGGGTTTCGAGGTAAAATTTAAAATTTAAAACAGGGTCACAAAATTCTAATTTTCTTTTTACTCTAATCGACAGTTTAGATGGATCCGGCTAGCGAGAAGGATATATTATAATACTACATGACTCTTTAAGAGTTCCGTAAAAAGGTATATGCTATTTTTGAATATCTTTAATATATCTCTTCCGTTTAAATAACTTAAGTTAGTTTAATCTAAAATTAAATTGAAGACGCTTGTCAGACCCTGATTTTTAAAAATTCAATGAAAAATATTGAATAAAATACAAAATAATCATGATATGACATTGATAAACACACATAAAACGTTTTGTCTAGCTAATTTCAAAATTAATATAAAAACTTCTCCCACTTTTTGGATGTTGAAATAAAAATATTTTTCAGCTTTTTCAAATCAAAAATATCGTTAACGTGAGGTATGCAATTCCTAAAAGCTAAAATATCTCTTATACCTGACTGATTTAGTTTTGAGTTTAGCATTATGCTTTTTTGGAAGGAGCAAGACTACAGTCAAAATACATACAATACACAAGAATTTCTTTTAATTTACACATTCTCCCTTATGGTACCCTAAAAGTTTTGAATACTTTCTAAAGTAAGTGTACCAATAACTTTCACTTCATAATGAGAAAATAACCTACGTCATCAACTGTATGTATATGTATATATACTATGTATGTATGTATACTATGTATGTATATACATTCATAACCATGAAACTAAGTTGTTGTTTCTCAAAAATAACTTTTGAAAGGTTTTTATATACCAAAATTGCAAATAAAGTGATTTTCCCCAAGGCATCTATAAAGCGTTCATTTTTCATATCTGTTAAGCTATTTAATCCAAAAAAAATCTTTCAAAGTCTAGAAATGACATTCGGACATTAGATAAAGTTTTTATATGCTCTAATTTTTACAAAAATGTGTCAGCTCAAACTTTTTAAGTCAGATATTTTTTCTATTTGACAATAATACCCCGTAGGATATGCAATTACACAACAAGCAAATAAAATATCTAATTTAAATGGAACGACATCAAAGGAAAGAACTCAAAACAATTATTATTTTAATTCAATACCCAAACATTAAAAGTTTTTAGAAGCTTTAGAAACAATTAAACTGGTTAAATTTTAGAAGAAAATGACTTAAAACAACCAAATTTTAAATTAATCGAAAATGACCAGTTTCATGTTTAGAAAGGAAAAATGTTTGAAAGGTTTTATCAAATTATGAGAAGAAGTGTAGTGTTTTCGTTGGATATCAACTTCAACTGATTTTTTATGAATAAATAAATAATAAAGTATAAAATTCGTAGTTCACAAAAAAGGATTAACAACAGAAGCCTAAAATAATGTTAAAAACAATTATAAAAAAAGAAATAATTTCTTTTTATTTGTTACAATTGTATCCACAACAAGCCTTTAATGCTTTTAAATGAAAAACATCACAATAAAATAGATGGTAAAAAGGAGATTTATAAATGTGTATTTGAGATTATTTACGCAAGGGTAGTAATGCTTTTTCCTATAATGTTGTTAATCTAATTAACACGTTGAAGACAGCGCTATTTTTTGAATACAAGTAGACTTCCACTTGGATTTTATTTTAAGTTGTAAGTAATTTTTTTTATTTTTATTTTATTTTTTTTTCTAATTCGTTTCATCGGGTGGCACCTTGCACAGAATATTGCTTAGCAAAAAATTAAAAGTTGATTTTAATAAAAAAAAACTATTTTTAACCACATGAAGTTTTTTTCATCTAAAGAATTAAAATAAAACTAAAGAAAATGTGAGCTACCGGTGATATATGCCGCCAGATAAACAAATTGTGTGTGTACCACCAGTGGTAAACGCAATCCTTAACGTGTTAAAAAGGAACTGAAAGTTCACGGCAGGATCAAAGAAAAATATTATTTGGATTTAGTGTTTTTAATCTATTACCAATTATTAGAATTTTATTCCTAATTGTGTCTAACAAAGCAGCAGGAAATTGGCTTTAAAATCCAAGCATCATGAAAAAATTGTCATTTATTATTATTTTCAGTGATACTTTTTGTGTTTTGTATTTTGTATATTTTATTCTATTATTGTTCATAACTTCATAACAATTGCTAATAACTAAATGTTATTGTTAATAACAATTATTATTGGGAGTAATTGTATGTAATTGTTAACAATTGTTTATTGTGGCTAGGAGTTATTCTTGAAGTTCAACTGTTGAAGCAATAGCTCTAATGAGTCTGGTGTAATTCACAACTTCAATACTGACTTTTTATTTAAACAAACATAAAATTGAATTTATAGAAATTTTATTAACCTTTGGTTTCAAAATCTCCTTCAATTTAATTTAAGCTAGCTTGTATACAAAACAAATTATCAATATTTAAAATATTTAGAAAATTTAGTAAGTTAATCAAATTCTGTATTTAAAAAGTTCTTCTTTTCGATAGATTTGTACAACCTCAAAGTATCCTGTTTAACATATAACAATTAAGGCTTTGAATTCATATTTCACCAATATGTCGAGTACATCATTATTTTATTTTTCACTATGATTTTGATTATTTTATAATTTTTTTTAGTTTATTACACATGTATTCCTAAATTTAAGCTAATTTTAGTTGACTTAGGTATAATTGTTACTAAATAAACAGCTGTCAAGATATCAATCAGTTAAACTTAATTAATACACTCCTTATTTATAATATAAATAATGTGCCATAAAGCATGACAGAAGACTTTTGAATCATACCAACGTCAATGTCATAGAGTTTATGGATACAATCAGCCAGAGTAGGTTATTCAAGCTTATAAAATCTCATTAACTAAAGTTCATTAATTAAGTCTTAGCTTACCCGACATTCACAAGGCCAGTAATTTCATATGGATATGGTTCAACGTCAGTGATGAAGAAATAGAATCACTTAAAAAATTTGAGAGAGTCTGCTTAAGTTCATGTACAAATAAATATTTTTCAAAATCATCATTGTACACCAAATTTATAAAAAGTAGAATGCAGTATGATTTGGCATACAGTGATGACATTGATGATGATGATGATGACATTATCAAGTCAATCCACAATTTTATAGAAAGATCATCAGCAAATTCTTCAAGTGATCTAATTTAAGGCCCTTATGAAGACATTAACGTAGGATTCTATTAAAATATTTGAAAAAGCTGGAGATATTCCACCATATATATATTTATTAACGGTAGACTATTTTTAAGGCCACCAGATAAAGCGAAATAGAAAAAAATGCACTGTCCTCAACGTGTTGAAGAGGATGCTCCCTTCTTATCCCTGTAATTATTCTTCAGTCCATCATGATTTCTACCTCTATTTGTAATTTTTTCTGCAATAATCTTACATTCTTACCCCACTTTGAGCCGGTACGCTAAACAAGTCTTAAGAATATATTAAATTTTGTTTACCTGTTCCATTATTTAGACCGTTGGTGTTAGCAGAAACCACTACACCTTTTTCTCATATTGCGTATAATTAACCGGGATAAATGCTGCTACTTCCCACTTTTTACTATAAAACAGCCTTACTTAAATTGAAAGTATTTATATGCTCAATGCATCTCTTTTGAATCTATCAACCAAGAAGAAATATTTCTACGTTGAAAACTTTCTTGAAATTTGATGATTCTGTATTAATTATAAAACACAAGTGGTTCATTTTTGAGTGGTTCTCTATTCCCTCATTCTATTTAGTTAGTTGCCCCGTTAATTTTGACATAAACGTACACACACACGTATACACACACACGCACACACTCACTCAACAATTAATTACTTTGCTATAATCTTTCGTATATCAAATTTTATTTGTAGAAGGAACATATGATGTATGTACTTAATTTGCACTGTTCAGACGAAAAATAGGTCCATTTGTTGCAGAAAAAAATTTTATTTCTATTTTAGATTCTCTTTGACAAAAATTAAAACATTAAAATCAAATACAGTAAATGTCCCTATGACTTTATTCCTACATTTCTAAAATTGTAATAATTCCTGCATTCTCTTTTTTTTTTTTTAAAATATTTAATCATTCTCAAGATTTAGTTTTGTATTTTTAATATACTCAGAAAATATTCAAAGATGTTAAAAAACATAAAATGAAAAGTGAAAAAAAAATTTATTTATATAATAAATTCTTGTCACTTTACTCTCATTTATTTAACTGAACATAAGTGAAAATGCAGTGTTTACCTTTTGATTTGAGCAAAGGATATAGGATTATAATATTAAGTATTTTCCTAGGTAATATATCAAATGCTATCTTTCACGGTAAGGTGTATAGTAAGTGAGTGAATTTTGAGCTTATAGTTTCTACTGCAGCAGAAAGCAAACGAATATATGCAACGAAACTTTGCCATAGGTATGAGCTTTGAACGTGTTTAGAGTCCAACTGCAGTACAATATTTCAATTACAAAATGAAAGCCTACACAGTGTACAATAAATACGGGCTGATTATAATAGATTTTAAGTTCTGACATACAAATTGTAAAATTAATTTACCAGAAAGTTTTATAACTTTCATTGGTTTTCGAGTATTTAATTAATTGACCAAAAGTATTTTATACAATTAGTTAATATTCTATGGCTCTGGTATAACTTTCTGGTCACAAACTATTAAATCTATAATTAAATAAAAATTTCAGCCAAACAATGTAAACATGTCATCACATTAGATCTCCCACATAACCATTAAATATTAGTATTTTAGCCAATTAGTAGCATTTTCAAACCATAACTTTAGAACAAATGAATTTTTTTATACTTGAGCGAAAAAAAGGAAGTGTATATAAGAAATTTTTAATAAAATATTAACAACATATTTAAGGGAGATCTGTAAAGAAGTTTTTAGTAAATTTCCTGATTACAAAATATTTAAAAAAAAGTTATGCCAAGTTTCAAGTCAATCGCGACAAGTTTTCCTTGCTCTACAAGAGTAGACTTTAAAATTTTAACCGAATTTTTTAATGGAAACAATCTTTTAAGATCCCGTAATCATCAATAACCCATAAGCTACTGTGAGCCAATTAATTTGAAATTTTTTATTTATTTTTAACTAAATCTCTCCTCAATGAATTTTTTATATTTAACACCATTTAGTGCGTTCAAAAACGATAAAACGACGTATTTTCTCGTCCAAAATTTGATGTCAAACAATCACAAAAGATATAAAATGACCAAAAATTATTATAAAATAATAAATTATATTTTTTGCTAAATTAATTTGACTTTCTGATTTCAGATCATTTTAAGGTGAGATATGGTGATCACCGCTAGTTGACTTTTTTGAATAAAAATTTAGGAAATACTTTATCACATCCTTAAGGGGGAGGTACTTTATTTAATTTTTGTTTTTCAGTTATTTTTTTAAGCTAATCCGTAGAATCTTAAAACTATAGTATCAAAATTTCTAGTTGATCAGAGTAAAATTACCGAAATTATGACCAATTAAGCGTCCTTTTACTCTAGAACAAGGAGTGAGTAAGCGATACTTTAAACCCATTTTCTGAACCTTATTATTTTTGAAGCCAGTATTCACGATGACTAAAATTTACTGGACTGACTGCTTTGAAATTTTAAACACTACTTCTTCCCAGGTAATGACAAGATTTCTTTTTTTAGTAATTATTAATTGTCCAATAAAAAATAAGTCGATCCATATCGATCGATCAATAAGTCTTCCAAAGGCTACCAAAAATTGAAAAATCAAAATAAAAAAACCCCGTGTTATTATCTTAAAAAACATCTCTTTTAACAAATAAATTTTGATTATTGGGATTCTGTTGCGAGTTATGGTGAACACAGCAAAAACACTTTTTTTGAAGCGCCACAAGACACTTGCTGCCACTCGTTCACTAATTAACATTTTGAAATGAAAATTTAGAAAAAGAGTATTCAAATGTGTGGTTATCATAAAAAAGCTAATTAAATACAGTAGAACTATTTGTATTGTCAAAAAACCTCGCCCTTTATTTTTTATAACTTTTATATATATGTACAAGGATTTTGTAGTATATTTATAATGACAATAACTCAATAACTTCAAATTGATACTAAACTTTGATTAATATTTGTTTTTCTTTCTTTCAATCGTTATCATTTATCCTCCCACTTTATAACAAAAACGATTTTGTTTATCAGGAAACAACTTTTAAACTTTTAATAAATATTAAAAATTTTTAACATATATTCTATATTCTATACATCAAATCTTGAACTTTACAAAAAGTTGATAAAATAACAACTAAAAACTATATTTGAGAATTATTTTCATTTAACTTTTCATTCAGTACTCCGCAAATAACGTAAGATAAACACAAAAAAAAAAAATTAAATTTAACAAGAAAAAAAAAACTTTAAGTAAAGTTAAACAGTCACAAAAGTTACTCAAACTTATAATGCACTTAACTGTTATTTCTGCATCATAGCTTTTTGTATCATCTAAAAGAGCACATCTGGGCTAAAGTACATGGCCCTAAAATTGAAAAATGTTTGAAAATCTAACATTGAGAAACTTTATAACTAAGAAAGTATAGAACAAACCTAAAGGCAAAAGAGACTTCATAAATCCTGTTGAAAACTTTTGACGTACATACATGTAATATTAATAATATCACATCATCAAACAAAAGGATAATCAAACTTATAGGATATAATCCTATTTAGTTACATCAAATTTAATAATTTACGAAAGTGATTTTGTAATTGATTAATTTTCTACAATTAACCTCAAAAGATGTATAGCGTAATTATTTTTAATTTATAGCATTAATTTTAAGGATATCAAGAGAAAATATTTCAAAATTCTTAATTTTAACAGGAAAACTTTAAATAAAGTAAGTCTTTAGTCAATTTACTCAATTTACTTGAGCAATTAATTATAACCAAGATCTTACCGAGCTTTTTATATAATACAAAGTCATACTATGATATCCTAAGGATATCATTTTAAAAGCCGTTAATCCATAAAATATTTCAAACATCATAAGAATCCTTTAAAATATAGCTACAAAATTAATTATAAGATTGAAAGGGTATTTAGCTTTTAAGATTTTTAAAATAATAATTCTTAAGTTTCCAAAAGAAAAAGTCATGTTGTTTTGATATCTATTTTCGGTTTTCTTCTCATTATATTGTTGCCATAAATTTTCTGTTAACAAAAATATCCTTGATATACGAAATAGAAAATTGTTTCGAAGGTTATAAGAAATACTCAAAATATTGAGTTCGAAGGATTATGGTTATTCAAAATTTAAGAATATTAATAAATAGGAACAAAAACTTTTTAGGCGTCAACAAAACTTTCATTTATAACTCCTAAGGCTTAACAACTTAACTGTCAGATTTATCCTGTAAGCTAGTAAACTAATGTAAGCTACGAGTAAGTCCATGTAAATATTGCAAAGATTTGAATTTATAGTTTAACCACGAATCTATTCTATACCTTGGATTGAAGATAAAAATTGTCATCCCTTATCTTATGGCTGGGTAAATTAAATTTTATTGTTGTTAGACTTTTTAGAGAATTTTCGATTTCCATTTGGAGTTTTGTTTTTTCTTCTTTTTGTTGTTAAATTTTTAGCCACATGGGTAAAAATTTTTATATTTGCCAACATTTGCATATTTCTTTAGGAACTTAAATACGTGTTCAATTTTAAGCTAAATTGAACTATTACTTCAACATTTTTGTTATTTCTGTAGTGGTTTGGTTGGAGTTTTTAATATTTAGCATCTATTTAGACAGAGATTTTTCTGATCAACACTTTGAAAATTGAATTATTTGAGCCAAAGTAATGGACACCTGTTTGGATAGATGACCGACATGAAAACAACAATGAATCTCTTCAAAGTTTCAAGGGAGAAGGAATAATATTAAAGTTTGTTTTGTAAAAAGGTAAATAATACTAATAAAGGCGTATTTAAAATTAATTTCCTTTTACTTAAAAGAAAGTAAATTGCTTACAATGTAGACATTAAATAAAGGAATCGACTCAGAAAAGATAAACAATTTTATATACTTATAAAAATACTTGAATGAGAATTTAATTAAAAGTTTTTCGTGTAGGATTTACCTGGAGTTTAATCAATAATATTTTCGAAAAATATTTTATTAAATTTTCTTTGGATCTAGTAGCTGGAGGATGTGTCAAAGAATACGTAAACTCCTGAAGCAACTTGAAGTTTAATTTATTTCAGTAAAAAATTTAAAGGATTTTTTCTTTTTCACATGGAGACATTTTTTTTGAGGATTGTACGTTGAAGCATGGTTTTTTATTTTTAGTTAATTTTTTTCCATTTCAACATTTTACCTTTTTATTTTGCGAAAACAATCGTAACCTTCTGCGTTTATTTTGCCTTTTATAAAAGCCATTTTGGATTAGCCACTCCAATCAAAAACAGAACCTTCTCATAAAACTCTTCTGAAATGAATCTCTTTTTTCTTTTTTCCAATCATGCCAAGAGTGTTTCAAACCATCGGTGCCATCAAGATTAAACTCTTTTTTTTGTCACTAAAAATGACTCTTGACCACAATAAGTTTTGCTAAATACATTTTTCTGTGAGTTGCAGTCGAAGCCGGTAATTTTTTAAGTTTGAAGCTGGTTAAATTTTTAATTTTTGGGTCATTTGCCTATTTTCTAACAAGAAGTGAGCTGCATCCTTAGTTACTTTGAAATCAAATATATAAACAAACCCAGGAAAAATACTTTCAGCTTCTAGCCATTTCCAGGACTGTATATTATGATAATTTCCCGAATAAAATGCCTTATGATCTCCTAATTTATCACAAGGAATCAACCCTTAATAACTTAAACATTTTCTTAAATTTCAAAATAATACACAAAAAAACAAAAACCCATAATTAAGTTGTAAAATACCAGACACCTTTTCTTTATAAATTTGAATTACATACCTTTGCTTGTTTTAAAGGATTATATTTCATGTTTATCCTTTAACAAAGACTAAACAAATCTCTTTACCTACACCATTAAATGGCAACCAAACTAATTTCAAAATTTCCATCTGTCTTGTAATTAAACAATGAAAGATAAAGTCAGAAAATTAGCCTCATTTTATGTGCAAAATCCTGATAAAATTTCAAAATGGTTTCTATATACAATATTTTGAGGAATTTTAAAAGGGACTCCTAAAAACTATACAATCCAACCGAATGTAGTTGAAAATTTTAACCTAAGATGATATTTGTGTTTTGTTTTTAGATGCAAGAAAGTTTATAACAAACTTTCTAAATTACATTTTAATTGATAGGATATGATAGGTTGGATAATATGAACTCCTTTCCATAATTTTTTCCATCTTATTTACAAATTTTGCTAGTAAAACTTGGGTATAAAAATCAAAATTTTCGGACAAATATTTTCTAAATAAAGGACTATAGAACTCCATTCTGATAACTAGATTCAATTGAAGCGAAAAAAGTTTTATTAGCTTTATTAATTTCCTAAAACCTAAACGAATTAATTTTCTCCCACCGACAAAATATTGGACAATTAAATTCAATTTACTTCTAACTGCATCAGTTGCACACATGATACAAGCTCTTGGACTTTCGTTGTCCTTTAAATCGATAAACTTGAGACAATGCTAATGTAAGGAAATTATTCCCAGTCTAGCACAGTAATTAAATATCAAGATATACAGTAAAATTGAGACTTAAAAATTTTACATTTTTTTATTTATTATTTTAAGAACTAAATTTTTAAAAATTAAGTTCAGCTTTTTATTATATAAATTTGTATTCAAGGGTATTTTAATTACAATTAGGGATTATTGGCTAGTCTTTCTCTTTTAGTATTTTGCAAGTGAGTTTTTCTTAATTTATTGATTAAAAGACTCTGTTTATATTTAGTTTTTGTTAAAAAGTAAAATTATTTTTCTAATTCAAAAACTCTAGCCAAAATAGTAAGGATAATAAATTGTTATTATTATAAAATGCTAACAAAATTATTACAAAACCCTTCATATTTTTCGCTTTGCTGCACTGATAATTGTAAAAGAAACAAGTAATATTAAAAAAAAAAATTTTTAAAGTATATTCCTACTTATATTTCTCATTTATTCATTGAGATAGTTTTTTCTTTCTTCTGAATTCGGAATTCATGATTCGGAAATCGTCTCATTCATTTTTCTGAAATTTTTCTCTCATATAAAGCTAAAAAGTAGTTTATTAAATATAATTAATGAATTAATATTTGAATTAGCTATACTAACATCAACTGTCGTCCACTGCCAGCTCAAAAAAATTTTTTTAATTTTGATTGGATAAATAGAAAAGGATTTTATTAACAATTGAAAATTTGTTAAAAATCTTGGACATTATGAGTTAACAGTAAGTATAATATTTGAACTAACTGTGTTAACATCAATTGTCATGAACTGCCAACACAACAAAATTTATTTGAACTTGATTGGATGAATCGACAATTAAAAATTTTTATGCAAGCTAATAGTAGTGTGGAGGATACTTTTTATTTCTGTATTTTAAAATAAGTTAAATTTAAATTTAAAAAGTTTTAAATCGTAGTAGGTCAATATGTCAAGTAAGTTTTGAAAATTTACTTGCTTGACATATTGACAAATAAAAATTAGTTCTCCTTAAATATTTATTGAATTAACATTTCAAAAATTGTTTATATTATTTTTTCTTTTTAAAAAAAATATATATGTCTTGTTAATAAAAAATTTTTTTTTATATATTAATAAAATATTAATAAAGTAATTAAGTGGTGAAATTTGTGTGTTAATAAATAATTAAGTGTTAAGAACCACAACACCACAATTGGTGACCCCGATAGCTAGAAACCCTATTTTGGAAACGCCGACGGTTGGTGGCTACCAGATATTGTTAGCCCGACAAGGTTTTTGTTAATAAGAATAAAAGAAGATCAAATTTTAAAGAAAAAGTTAAACAAAAGTTTTTAATTATAAAGAAGAAAGAAATTTTACAGAATAGAAGAAAGAAAATTTTCAAAATAGAAGAAAGAAAACTTTACAAAATAGAAGACAGAAAATTTTTTAAATTAGAAGAAAGAAAATTTTACAAAATAGAAGACAGAAAATTTTACAAGATAGAAGCAAGAAAATTTAAAAAAAAAAACCAATAAATAATAGAAAGAAGAAGAAAGAAAATTTAAAAGGGGAAGATTATTCAACTTTAAAAAGTTCTTATTTGGTAACTACATTACAAATTTTATTTTACTTTAAATTTAAGTTAAACTAGATTTAGTTTTGTATTGTGTGTAAACGATTTAAAACTTTTATGGCTAATCCTAGTGGAGATTTTCAAAATTCGGTTTCCGCGGTTTCAGTTAAACCTCCACCTTTTTGGAAGAACAATCCTCAATTTTGGTTCGACCGTCTAGAGGCTCAATTTGTGCTCGCGGGAATTACTTCTCAATCGACAAAATATTATCATGTTCTTGCTACATTAGACAGCGATATCATGAAAATTATAAGTGATATCATACGAGAACCTCACTCTACTACACCTTATGACGTTTTAAAATCGAGTCTGATTAAGCGATTATCTGCTAGCGAGGTATCTAAACTCAACCAACTTTTAAGCGATCTTTCTTTAGGGGATCGACAGCCTTCGCAACTATTAAGAGAAATGCGAGAATTAGGAGGCGATAAGGTTTCGGAAGAGCTTTTAAGGTCGTTATGGCTTCAGCGTCTTCCAGAGAATATGCAAGCAATTCTTGCTTGCAATCCTGGTAACCTTAACGACTTGGCGAACTGTGCTGACAAAATTTTTGAGGTTCAATACAAACCCAATGTCTTTTCATGTTCCGTTCCTGAATCTAGTTCCCAGTCAAATGCAGTCATAGACCGTTTGGATAATTTAGCTAAGCAACTTAGCGACTTACAAATTACGATTAAGGAAAGCATCCACCACAATAGAATATCAAGGTCTAATTCTAGATCTCGGTCTAGATCTAGACGTTTTATTAAACACAAGGATTCTAGTAATGAATCCGGTTTATGTTGGTATCATCTTCATTTTGCGAGTAAAGCTACCAAGTGTATCAAACCTTGTTCTTTTGTTGTTCAGACAAAAAACTAATTAGCCTTTCGACTCAAGCGGTGGTTGAAAAAGGCAAAATAACAAGCCGCTTGAATATTTATGATAAGTCTTCTAAACGCAATTTTTTAATAGATACTGGAGCCGATGTTTCAGTTATTCCAGCTCCTTCTACAGGAAGACCACCACCCACTAATTTTAAACTTTCAGCAGCAAATTCCACTATAATCAATACCTTTGGGCGTAAACTCCTTACTCTTGACTTAGGATTACGTCGGAATTTTACTTGGAATTTCATCATCGCAGATGTTATCAAACCTATTATTGGCGCTGACTTTCTCAGCCATTACGGTTTGTTAGTGGACTTGTCAAATAAACTGCTTCTTGACCCTTTGACATCATTGAATTCAATTTGCAAAGTCTCTAAAGCGCCTCAGACCAATTTATCGTTGCTATACGACAACTCTTTAGATGAGCGCATACAAACATTACTTAAAGACTGGAATTTTTTCTCTGTAGATGGATGTATTGCTAATCCAGTCAAGCATCAAGTAACTCATCGTATTATTACTACAGGCAACCCAGTAGTTTCAAAAGTACGAAAACTTTCTACCGATAAACTGTTAGCCGCAAAAAGGGAATTCGATATTCTTCTCAGTCAAGGGATTTGTAGACCTTCTAATAGTCCTTGGTCTTCACCACTGCACCTTGTTAAGAAAAAAAATGGTGATTGGCGACCTTGTGGCGACTACAGAAGATTGAATGCTTTAACTGTTCCCGATCGGTATCCTATTCCGCACATTCATGATTTTTCACATCATCTACAGAATTGTAAATTATTTTCAAAGCTTGATTTAACAAAGGCTTATCATCAAATCCCTATAGAACCCGAAGACATACCGAAAACTGCAATTTGCACCCCATTCGGACTCTTCGAGTTCACTCGCATGACTTTTGGGCTGTGTAATGCCGCACAGACCTTCCAAAGGTTTATTAACTGGGTTCTACAAGATTTACCCTTCTGCTTTACTTACTTGGATGATATTTTGGTGGCATCTAAATCCGAAAAAGAACACCTAAACCATTTGACACTTATTTTTCAGAAATTTAAAGAACATGGTTTAGTTATTAATATCGATAAATGCATATTTCTTAAACCAAGCTTAAACTTCTTAGGGCACTTTATTAGCTCTGATGGTATTCGACCATCACCGGATAAAGTGGACTCAATTAAGAATTTTCAACGTCCTGAAACAATTAAAAGTCTTAGACGTTTCCTAGGAATGATTAATTTTTATCGCCGATTTATTCCTAAGGCAGCTCAGCATCAATTACTTCTGAATAAATATTTAACCGGTTCTAAAAAAGATGGTAATAAAAAAGTCAACTGGACTGACGATGCTATTGCTTCATTCAATCAAATTAAAAATCAATTATCTGAAGCAACTCTTTTGGCTTTTCCGGATTCCTCTGCTGAAATAGCATTATTTGTAGACGCTTCAGATTCTGCCATAGGTGCAGTTGTCCAACAACAAGTTAATAACGTTTGGCAGCCCTTAGGTTTCTTTTCTGTCAAACTTAATCAAGCTGAGAAAAAGTATAGCACATATGACAGAGAACTCTTAGCTATTTACAAAGGAATTAAATATTTCAGGTACCTTCTTGAAGGTCGATGTTTTGTCGTTTTTACTGACCATAAGCCTTTGATTTTTGCATTTAGGCAGAAGCCGGACAAAGCTTCACCAAGGCAGCTACGCCACTTGGATTTTATTGGTCAGTTTACAACTGATATCAGGCATGTATCAGGTTCAGAAAATATAGTTGCAGACACACTTTCTCGTGTCAGTGAATTTACATGTTCGTCGACAATAGATTTCGAGGCGATTTCTAAAGCACAAGAAACGGACGAAGAGTTCAAAGAATTTCTTAGTAATGAATCTTACAAATTTTTGGAATATCCTATTTTGGGATCCAATTTAAGAATTTTTTGTGAGATTTCATCAAATCGCGTACGTCCCTATATTCCTGTTGATTTTCGTTTCCAGGTATTCAAATCCATACACGAATTGGCGCATCCCGGTGTCAGAACAACTAATAAAATGGTTAAAGCTAAATTTTTCTGGCCTTCTATGAATAAGGATTGCACTAATTGGGCTAGAGCTTGTTTAGCGTGTCAAAAAAGCAAAATATCTCGACATGCGAAAAGCCCTTTAAACGTTTTTGATAAGATTTCTTCCCGTTTTCATACAATCCATGTTGATTTAATTGGACCTCTCCCTGTCTCACAAAATTATCGTTACTGTTTAACGATTATAGATAGATATACTAGATGGCCTGAGGCATTCCCCATTTCTGATATTTCAGCAGAAACTTGTGCAAAGGTATTGTGTCGTGAATGGATCTCACGTTTTGGAGTGCCTAGTGTTATTATTACAGATCAGGGCAGACAGTTTGAATCTTGTCTTTTCAAAGAATTGTCGAAACTCTTAGGTTTCAAAAGGAATCGCACTACGCCTTACCATCCCCAGGCAAATGGTTTTATAGAGCATTGGCATCGAACTTTCAAGGCAACTTTATTGAGTTACGCTTGTAATTCTTGGTCTACAATTCTACCTTTTGTGCTTTTGGGCCTACGGACAGTTTTTAGAGAAGAATTTTATGCGACTCCAGCAGAGTTGGTATATGGTGAGTCGTTGAGATTGCCTGGAGATTTTCTAGATAAATCCCCAAAGTCTGTACCACAATCAAATTTTGCTAAATAATTGCGCGAAATTTTTTCTCAGATTCGTCCAGCTACAGCTTCAAATCATTCGTCCAATAATTTCTTTATATTTAAAGATCTAGATTCCTGTGCTTATGTTTTAGTACGAGCTCCAGTCAAATTATCATTTCACTGTCCGTATGAAGGTCCATACCGTGTGGTTTCACGAGGCCCAAGTTATTTCACTTTAGAGATAAAAGGCAAAGAAGTAAAAGTTTCTGTTGACCGTTTAAAGCCTTGTTTTGTTTTACAGGATGATCCAGCCACAAATACTACCGCTTCTGTGTTTCTTCCCTCTCAGAATAGAACCATTAACAAAGTAAGGTTTTCGTAATAATTTAAACGCATTTTATTGTATTTTAAAATCAAATTGAGTTTCGTTGGACCATATGTCCATCTGGTGGGGGAGTAATGTGGAGGATACTTTTTATTTCTGTATTTTAAAATAAGTTAAATTTAAATTTAAAAAGTTTTAAATCGTAGTAGGTCAATATGTCAAGTAAGTTTTGAAAATTTACTTGCTTGACATATTGACAAATAAAAATTAGTTCTCCTTAAATATTTATTGAATTAACATTTCAAAAATTGTTTATATTATTTTTTCTTTTTAAAAAAAATATATATGTCTTGTTAATAAAAAATTTTTTTTTATATATTAATAAAATATTAATAAAGTAATTAAGTGGTGAAATTTGTGTGTTAATAAATAATTAAGTGTTAAGAACCACAACACCACAGTAGGAATATAAAAGGAGAAGTGGGTCTTTAGACACATTAAAGAAGTTAAATTCCGTGTTGGTTTTCCTTGTTAATTATAAATATTTAAAATATAAAATTCCAGAAAGATAGTATCAAAATTAGTTTGCCACATTTCCTTTTATTAGTTTTTCTTTGAAAATTACTCAACGATCTGGCAATCCAGTTATAGTCTATGATACCCAAATCCACAAAATTATTGATTTAGGTCATCATAAACCAGCACGTGATATTACAAAAAAGTGCTTTACATAAATGCATTAAGAGAAAGTTGTATAACTCATCAGATTAAGAAAATTCATTTAGCCTATTAGAATCTGTGATTTGCATCTGAAACGCATTGAAAAGATATATTACTGTCGTCATTATTGTCGCCTGTCGTCGATACATTAAGTCGTCATTATTTATAACAACATTAATCCAAAGATATCGTGCATGAGTAATGAAAGATGAACCAGCCTAGATGATATTAAAACCAGATAATCACCAGGAAAATGATATGCTGTCAGTCTGCTGGGATTGTAAATGATTTCTGCACTTTTACCAAACAAACAAATGATTGCGGTGATAATGTGTTCGTTCAACAAGTCACCAAACTGAGCGATACCATTCAAGCAAAGCAGCTAGAAGTAACAAATCGTAAAGGTATTGCTTTCCAATATGAACGCTGGCTAAAAACTTATCTGATTTGGATTAGAAAATGTTGCTATATTCACTAAAAGCCCTGATCTTGCGCCTTTTGACTATTATTTATTAATTCCTTTGCAAAAGTGGAATTCTGTTTCGGTAAGAAGTCAGTATGAGAATGAAAAGGTCGGATTTTTATATATTTGCCATACATTATAAATTAAAATCCAGCTTTTTCATTCTCACGCTGACTTTAAGTTTTAAAATTTTTAATGACACCAGTAATGTCAAATCACACTTAATTCAGTTTTCTGATAACAAAGATTCGAAATTTTATGAGACCGACTGAATGAGTGATTAAGTAATATGCAAAATTTCAACTGTTTTTATCTATAATTTTTATATTTTGGGTAATTTAAGAGAGAAACAATTTCAAAGATGAATTCCATCAAATAATATTATTAAAATATTATTTATCACTTCCAAAAACTTTACATATAAAATCCTTCTATTTATTATATCTAATAAAACATTCAATTTGTCAACCCTTGAAATAAATATTCTCATGATTCTTGTATAAATTAAATTTGTTCAATTTTAAAGCTGATAATGTCAGTCAAATAACAAACACCTCTATTATATATTTATTTTTAACAAAATCATATCTAAAATTAAATCAAGTAAGAAAAATAAATGTTTAACGCATTATGAAAGCAATTGAGCTCATCGTGAGTCTGATTGGTATTACTAAACACATACATAATAACAATTTCGTTTAAGATAAACATTTCAAAAAGGATGTTAACATTAACATAATGTACTAAGGTGAATAATATATTTTGAAAGGATGGTAATATACTGCAACGGTAAGTAGACATTTGTTGAAATGAAATTTACTCACAGCTACTGTACAAGATACAGCATGTGCTTACTGATATGCAAAATAGATTCAATCCGACAGTACCTCAAAATTGTACAGTCATTTCAAGGAGAACAGAATTATATATCTACAGTTGTATTGAAAGTATTTCGAAAACCTTTGCCTCTGACTTTAAAATCTAAGGAAATATTACTGTAATAAATATTAGAATTGAATTGAATTAAACATGAGATATGAAATTGACTCTGAAAATGCTTTAAACAAATTTCTATGTTTACAGCTCAAAGTTTTATTTTGACTTGTTTTTAGTTGATTTATTGTCCGAAAATAAAACAATAATTTTTTTTATATATATTTTTACTACTAGTTTACTTAAAATGTGTGAAAATCGTGAAAATGACTTAAGATAAATGAATTGAGTAAATTTTATTCCAGGTTTTTTATCTTCAATCAGGTTAGGTATGGTTTAATGACAACCAGTCTCAAACAGAAGTTACTTAATGACTTTTATCATTAGCAATTTTACTGAATTTTTTATCAAGGATTATTTTAATTACAATGTCATGTATAGAGTCATTAACACAAGATTACAGTAATTTCAAAGATGAAAGAGAAATAAGTAACGAATTGTTATAGAACAATATGAATTATCTTTAACGAAAAATGTATCCGGACTTGATATTTTTACATCTTTTGACTGATTTTTTGTAAAGCTCAGCTGGAATTAATAATTGTAACAAAAACATAATGAAAAAAGAGTTTGACGTTAATAAGTACGTTGTTAGAAAACTATAGTATACAATCTTTAAAAAAATAAAACAATAAATCTATAATAAATCCATATACATATAACTATTATATAAAAAATTTAATTTATATGGTAAAATTTTATAATTTTTTTATATGTAAAACAAGTAGTAAAAAGTTTTATTCTATTTCAGAACAAGAACTAAAAATTCGTTTGGCAGAAGAGTAAAAAAAATGAAGCGATGACAAAAAAAGAATTAAAAAAA
This sequence comes from Acrocera orbiculus, assembly GCA_947359355.1. Taxonomy (NCBI): domain Eukaryota; kingdom Metazoa; phylum Arthropoda; class Insecta; order Diptera; family Acroceridae; genus Acrocera; species Acrocera orbiculus. Next base: position 10,993,601 of record OX375758.1, read on the forward strand.
GCAGAGTAGGAAATTTTTCAAAAGAAAAAATTGAACAAAAAATACATCAAAAGAGAGTAGAAAATTTATCAAGAGACTTTATTTAAATAAAATCCAAATAAACCGCGAGTGGTGAAATATGCTCTTAAAATCCTATGCAAAATCCTTTGTACTTAATCCAGCGATGTATAAGAAACTTTTGCCTTTTACTTTGATTTTTTATTAAATATTTTTGATAAAATTGAATAATTACTAGATTTAAGTTTTAATCATTAGTTAAAAGTACTTTCCATTATCACCGATGGGCAAGGTTGGTCGACAAGAGTCGAGTGAAGTTGAGAGTTGGTGATCGAAGCAAACATGTGACGACAGTCTCCTAATATATTCAGTGGTATTTATTCTAAAAGTTAGTTAAAATTGTTAAACTAAAAGCTTAGGTAAACAAATATTATAAATATTCATTGATATTAATAGCTTTTGTTTAATATTTGAAGCTCTTGAATCTTAGCTACAAAACGTTATAAAGATAGAAGCTATCGCTTTTCGTTTTACAGAAACAATATATATCTAGTAACGTCTCCAATTTTATAGCACCAAAAGTAAGTTGAAGTTAAGTAAGTAAGTTTTTTTTGTTTATATTATTAAACAAAGAGTTTTTCTTAATAACTATAATGTGTATCCTTACGTCCTTATTGTGAAGAATGACAAGAAGAAAGTCTTCTTGGCATTGTTTCCAATCGTTTTTGAAGAGTATTCTGTGATTTCTTAGGTCAGGTACCTCAGCTTGCATTTTTTAACATATTAATATTATCTTTAGAGAATTCGAGAAATCTAATTTATCCCAAAGATGTTCAATAGAATTAGGATAGAGCAACGTTACCACCTTCGTGCTCTACAGGGAGTTTTAAATATTTTTGTTTATAGGGATTATTACAATTAGGTCTCAATATTATTTGTTGTTGACAATTCCTAAATAGTTTAAATTTTGATTCCTCACTAAAAGTCAGATTTTTCCAAAAGTCAGCAGTTTTAGTATTATATTCTCATGCAAATCTCAATCGCTCCTGTTGGTGTTACTTTTGGATGTACCCATCGAGGCTTATCAGCTAGTGTTAAGCTTTCTTTATTTTCTTTCCCTTATTTTTCTTACTGCTTCAGTACTCATAAGATGTAATTTTGTCACTTTTGTTATAATTATTTAACCTTTTATAATTGCAAAAGACTCTAGTTCTCTTTTCACCGCACAAAGACTTTATTTTTGATCCATTAATAATAATTATTATAAACGTTGATCAAAAATTAAATCTGTAAAAATCGTATCGAGTATAAACTTTGGCTTAAAGAAATTAAACATTTCAAACTGATTAGAATATGCATGTTATTCAATTAAATATTAAAAACCGTAACTCAACCATTTGTAGTACAAGTGAATATCTTTTATTATTTTGAAAAAAAATAATGGAATTTGTACATACTCCTTATGAATGCCTATTACTTCAAAAAATCCTTCTACCAGCTCAACACATTAACACTACATGGAAGTCTGAAATACCATTCAAGGAATTTTTACACAAAAAAAATAAAAGCTTAGGTTAAAGAAAAAACTTTTTCTCAAACTTCAAAAAGACAACATAGATCCTTTTTATATAGAAACATATCTTTTATTTTACTTCAATAATCTTAGCTGCAATTTTTTATTATCCTGTTTTTGGAATCCCTAAATGTGTACTGAGGTTGAACAAAGTACTTCTGAAAAAAGTAACAAAGGTATTGGATTTTGAAAAAAAGTTCATACCAAACAGGAGGCCAAGCTGAACGAATAACAAAAAATATACTTAAAAGAAAATTGTGGTTTTAACAATTTAAGTTATTTAATTTGTTATTTATTTGAGAAAAATAACTTTAACTCTATTTTCAGAACCAGAGATAGCGGTGCTGACAGTTTTTTGTAAGGAGTATAAATAAAAAATTTTATTTCCATCGGGAATTTTCTAATATTCAGATAAAAAGTTTTTCCATGATTGGAGTTGATTTTGGTTAATTTTAGTATCATTCAAAAAAAGAAATTAATATCTGAAAAATTTTTAAATATATTGTAAGCACATTAAGCTTTTATATAGAAATTAAGTGTTATAGCCAGAAAATTTCAACTATTTAATCCTGATGGAGATTTATCCAGTTAACATATAATTTTATTTGTGAAAATGAATTCTTAACTTTTGCTATTCGAGAAACACGTTTGGCTGATATAGTTGCACTTATCTAGAATTTTAAGAATAAAATTGATCAAACTCTTGCCCACTTGTGTTTTTACTGTAATTCTACAACACTGACATGTTAATTCCAGGATATAACACATAAATATTTAAGATTTTTACTTATTTCTATTTCTTTATTGTTTAATTTAGTTAATCCTTTTCTTCGTCAAGGAAGTACTAGATTTTATTATAAAGCACAGAAAAGAAATTGTTTTGAACTCAATGCTTTTAATTTTTCTAAAATAAAATTCCTTAAATTAAACTAAAAATTAAAACCGATTTTTTTATGACTCAAAAAACCTAAACTAAGTAAGAATACACTTGCTTAGTTGAATATAATTTTCGTTATAAATGATGTTACCTCATTAAAGGATTTTTTATACAAAGCCACTAAAATATAAATTGTCGATGCTGGCTTGCCTTGTTAGTTGTTGCAACTGAGTCTTGTTTCAAAAATAACCGTTTTCATCAGACAATTTCTTAATAAGAAATGTAATTTTTAATTGTTACGTGAACTCATGTTTTTCACAAGGGTCCATACTCCTGAGGACCAGACATTGTCACGACCCATCAAGTATCGATTATATCGGCAGTCATAGTGATATGATTATTTATCAAGGGAAGTAACATTAGAGTTACTTATAGGGAGTATTCAGCACTAATTATAATGTCTGCCATTAAAGACAATTTTTGCAATTAACTCCAATAAAGAAAGATTTATATTAAACTTCTTGTATTCTTTCAAAATATTTCAGCAATATTTGCCTGTATATTTATTTGCCTAATTGGACATTTTAGTTTCAGCATTTTAGTCCTTGAAATGACAGTCGTTATATCTTTTACAGCCTTAGAATTTCGCAAGCCTTAAAACCAATGTGTTCTTTTAGTCAAAAATTTGAATTGATTAGCTTAAAAAAGCCTGTAAAGAACAAAGGGCAGGGTAAATTGAAGCCTTATTTATAAACATATTTTCAACATTTTTTACATAAACTTTTAAATTTAAATAAAGGCTTATTTGATTTCTATTCTAAGCAAATATTTCTCAAGATAATCTTGGATATAATTTTGATGTTCCAGCTCACAAAATCTGATATTTTTATGTCAAAAGTTAAATATCCTTAAATCAAATGATTAATATTTCAACTGATGTTCAAAAATCACAGGTCATTCTGATAAGTATCTAAAAAAACAATAAACAAAAGCGAAAAATCTGATTAAAGATTTCAACATGAAAATCCAAAAAATTTGAATGGGGTAAGATAATAAATTAATCTAAAGACAAAAGAATTACGTTTTTTTATATAAAATTATTAACATTCATAAGAAACTTTATACTATTCATCAATCCTTTTTTTTATAAGTAGATTCGGAAATGGGATGAAAGAAATATTTTTTTTTAAAAAATCAATTATCCAACAGTTGTCTAAAAAGCACTATTAATTAATTATTAGATAACTCAACTCTTCTCAACATTTAAAAATCTTTTTGAATTATTTATTTTTTCACATTTTTCATGAAATCTTATTTTTCATAGGAAGAGTTAAAGAAAACAAACAATTTATTTTAGATACCTACTTAAGTAGCATCTTTGTCAGTATTAACATAATGAAAAAAAAGAGAAAAATAAAATGATTAAATCTTATCAAAGGGTTGCTTGGTATATGCTGGGTTCTAACTAAAGGGCTCATCATTTCTGACAAGGGAAAGTATCCATTTTCATAATTTCAATTTGATTTTATTTCTCATTTGTTTGCGGCTTCAATTTTCTTTGTAGTAAAGAGAATTTAGCATTAACAAACCAAAAAAAAAAAAAAGAAAATTATTTAAACAAAAAAATTGAAATAGGATACTAAAGTATCCTTTGGCTACTATAGAAAAGGATTAAACAAGATTATTTTTTGATATATAAAATAATATAGGAGAGCAGCCAAATATTGCTTTGTTGTAGGTTTTAAGATATTTTTTTGTTGTTAAGAAACTTTTTATTTACTCCTCAGAACACATTTTAAAATTGAAAAATAAGAGATTATATTTTAATAAAATATTTTTTTAGTGATATTTTAAAAAAGCAAGACTTAATATAAATAAAGTACTAAATTATGTCATATTTAACCATTAAAAAACTTTTTTAAGTAAATTTTTCGGTAATATAAAAAAACCTATTCCAATTTGGATTGAAAAGTGTTTGAACTTTAACAAGAAAAAAAAAACTAGCAGTACTAATTACACAGACAATCCTGGTCTTGATGAAAATTTTTTGCCAATTTTTATGTGTTGGTTTTGAATATGGTATTTTTGGTTTTTTATTCCAACCACGTATGGTTTTTTACATGTGAGAACAAGGTGAAAGGCTTGTATAATATAAAAGCCATTATTTTAAAAATAAATGAAAAGGACATTGATTTTTTATGTTATTATATTGTCCATTAATCTGGCAAAAAGTATTATTTATATTTCTTTACCAATTAAGTGTTATAAAGAATTACTTTTCTTGTGTGAATTTTTTATTTCTATAAAAGATAATAAATAAAAATCTACTTTTAAGAAGTTTTCTTATATTATTTCTATTTTATCCTTTTATCATATTTATGCTATACTTTCAATATTTGTCTTATTGCAAAATTAAACATCTCAAAAAATATTTTGAAATTTTTTCGACAAGTTTTACTTCATTATAGAAACATTCCGTTATGACTAACACTCTTTTATAAGCGATTTTTCAAAGATAAATTTGAAGCAAATAGATCATCAGTTTTTTAAATGAAGTAAAGAAATCATCTCAACACCCTACGACAGAGATGTGCGTTGCGAGACGGTACATTCAGGTCATCTGCACGCAACGTAATGAGTGAATATTCTTTCACCTCGCTAGGTTTATTTATCGTCCGGCCAGATTCGATTTGTAAAGCTGTGCTCAGAAAATCAAGCTCACCCTTCTTATTGATTTTAAAATGCACTATTATATTTTCCAATAAAAAATACTAAAAAAGAAAAATATATCATAAGATGATTTTTGGAGTTTTCTTTAATAAAAATTAAAGTATTTTTAATGCATGTTAGAGCAAGCAGAGTTTTTTTTTTAAAGAATGACGTAGCGAAAAAATTAAAGTCTGTAAAGGGCGTCGCAGGTATAAAAAGATTAGGCACCTCTGCTCTACTGAATAACAAGCAAAATAAAAACAATAATATGCTAATATAAATGCAACTCCTCCACACCATGGAGTTCTTTGGAGTTAACTTTTTTGTCTATTGCGAAATATTTGATATTTCTGCTTATAAGTTTTTTTTTTATAATTGGTCTCTGAAAATAAAAGCAAAATGTTGAAAACACTGTTTTCGCTTTGGTAGTACTTTTCTAATTTATTGCAGAATTCTAACCTGGATGTATAGTAGAAAAGAAGCACTTTAGTTGGATCAATGGTTTTTTTCCTTTTTAAATGCTCTTATGTGCACGTCCTTCTGTTTAAGAAAATCCTTGCTTTGGCTATCTTGACACCAACTGGTGTAGATTATGATGAAATCAAGGAATCGAAATTCTAGTTCATTTAATTAAATTTTATATGATAAAACATTTGAATAATATTCCTAAAAAATTTTTATTTCGAAATAATAATAAGTGAACGAGTGACAGTGAATATCTGGAGGCATCTTGACAAAAAAGTTGCGGTGTTCATTAAAACTCACAACAAAATCATCTAAAGCCAAAATATCCATATTTATTTACTAAAGAAAATGTTTTTCGAGCTAACAACGAGCGGCTTTGTTTTTGATTTTTTTATTTTTGTAGCCTTTAGAAATCAAAATATCGATTTTGGCTCAAAAAAATCGAATTATTTGAATTTGAACACATATTTATTGTTTAAACTTAAATCTATAACAATACTTATATAGTAAGGTACATAAATACTAAAAAAAAAACCTTATATAATTAAAATAAAAAACTCCACAAAAACTGCTCTAGTTTTGTTATTGTAAAGTTTATAACTGCGTTGTTACTTAGTGAAATATGTGAAGAAATAATGTAAAAATTTGAAATTTTGAGTTATGAATAACACCGGCTTTAAAAATAACAAGATTCAGAACAACGCTTTAAAATTTATCTTAATCATTCCTTGCTTACAGCCGAACTGACACGTCATTGGTATCTATAACATAGAAAAAAGTCGCTCAAAGTTCTATATGGACCACACTCATAGACAGTAAGTTACAAACAGATATTGAGATATTCATTACTATGTAAATTTTATTTAGTAGCAATGAACATTAACTTTAGTTTTGCATTTTTTATACTTAAAAACTTAAAAAAAGACACACACACAAACATATCAACTAAAATTCTTCTGTTACTAAGGCATCAAAAGCTCCTGATATTGGAAGGCCTTGGGCAATTTCTTGCTGGGTCTTAATAATTCAGTAAACTCAATGCATAGTAAATAAATACTGCAAATTTATGTTTTAACAGAGAATATTTGTATATTGAAAATTTTAATGAACTACTTCCAACCCATTTAATAGAACTTTTTTATTTGTAATAAATCTAACTGAATAGACAAAATTTTCATATATAAAATTCTCTTTCAATTTATTTAACCATAGCAAGAATACCATGGCGTGAAACAATTCATCAACCCTAATATAATTAATTGAAGGTCAACACAAAATAAGCTATGGATATTATTAGTAGCTAATTGCCAATTATGTTGAACTTTTTAATAGCTTTGTTTCTAATTGCAAAGAATTTATAATTGAATGGCAGTCGATTTCGATAATTTGCTGAAAAACTTTTCATGAAGTGTCATTTAACCACAAATAACATAAAAGGATACAATTGTTCATTACAATTTATTTACAGAACACGAGTAATTGTTATAAATTATGTTGTCATAGGATATGTGTTTGCATAATTTACCTTTTAATTTCTCTTTAAGTATAATATAAAGAAAATAATATGAAAGTATATTTAGAAAAATATTAAACTATTTTTATTTACTTTTTAGAGACTTTTAAAAGATTTGTGCAAGTGGTAGCCTTATGACAGAACCGCTTGATGCTAAGCGAATAATTACAAGCTAATTATAGATTACTGAAATAATATAAAAAGGAGTTAAATCAGGTTAATAAGTTGGGTAAAGCTACTTGGTGTTTTTACAGTACCGTTTCTACAAAAAATAGTGCCGCGAATAGATTCATTGATTGAAGATATTGCCTTGAAAATGTTTGTTATTTACGATGGAATTCATTTTTAAAGGAAAATCTTTGTAGAAGAAAAACTAACTAAACTGGTCTTTGATTCAAGTTAATTCAATGGAAAATGGCATGTTTCCAAGTGTAATACAAGTAGTTCTGGTTTACTTAATTAATTTTTATATGATAACACAACATTTAAATAATATCTTTCTAAATTTTTATTTTAAAATATTATTAAGTGACTGAGTGGCACCTTGAAAAAAAGTTGTTTTTGCGGTGTTCATCCTAGCTCACAACAGAAACCAACGAAAATCTGACAATAAAAATAAAATTGAAAAAAAGTGTAAAATAAAACCCTTTAACGCATACTAGCCAGCCAGACCCTCAATTCCTACTTTAGATATATATCATTTAATATTAAATTATCGGCAGCTTTTGTAATGGACCACAGCTCGAGGTCGTGGAGAACATTTTGAAAGAGAACTGACATTTGTAATTTGTATCAAAGTTTAACAAGAATACAAGGAAAAAGAATCAAAAAATTGAAAATAGACGTTAGAGCATAAACTAAGGACATTAATAAAGGTTTATTATTTTTCTTTTTCTGTTATGATTAACATATCTGTAAATTGCTTTATTAAAATAAATAAAATAATGTTTGATTTAAATAGCTTCTTTTATTAAGATGTCCTAATTTCCTTCTGTATTACCTACTTTTTTTCAAGTCAGCCGGACCAGTAAAATGATAGACAAACAAAGGGCCTTGACTCTTTTTTCTCGAGTCCTCTTCTGTTTATTTGTTTGTTTTTGCATTCATACTTTTCCCTGAATTTCACTACCTTCAGCCTATTTTAGTTCAAGTCTCGCACACTTTTTTCTTTAAAAATTTTTTTTTTAGCCAGAATTAAATTGCCGTTGCCACAACCACTCCCTTAATTTCTACCGCTATAGCCGCACATAGTGAGTTCACTACGTCTGCCAATAAAATAATACTTAATAGATCGCACCTATATTTGATCCTCAGGGCTATAAATCCCAGTGAGAATACATATATGGTAGTACAAAAGGCATTAGCAAGACTAGAATTATTTTGTTCGTTATAGCAATACATTTTTGAACAGAATTTAATATCCTCTGACGTTATTCCAAAATCAAATCAGCAGTTATTGCTATATACATACAATTAAGGATTTTTCACTCAATACTATTAATTACATCAAAAATTGCTCAATCATCAAGAAAGGTAGTCACTAATAACGCTTTGAGCAGATACAAACTCACGTTCACAATGGTTACAATTACTGAAATGTTCTCACTTTAAATAACAGCTTGTAAAAATATGTATACAAAATACATAAATGTTATAACATTGAATCTAATGCTTAAAGTTTAACTAACAAAAGAGTCAAATACTGTAAAATTATCATTAAGCAAAATAATACAATTTAACTAATTAGCAAGTAATTAATTTTAAATTTTTATACATCAAAAATCTATTAAAATTTGTTAACAGCTGGTGACTGTCTCGTTACCTGCAAATGTCACATCTTTGTTATATTATATAAATGAGAGAACTAATCATCCAAAATATTTAAATTTAAGAAAACTTTTACAGTCAGTTTATGTCTTCCTTGAATTTTAATAGTTAAAACAAAGTCCAAGCTATGTATATTCAAGTAAGACGTATACACACTTAAATCTTTAAAAACTTTTAAATAAACTTATGAGATTCTGTTCTTGATCTTATTGCAAAAAGGATAATACCATCAAATTCGCGAGACTTTGTATAAAGTATACTGTATAAAGTATAAAGTTAACTGTATAGAGTTAAGTTTAGTTACTTATCCAGAACAAAGTTTTAATTTTGAAAAAGACGAACAACTTTTTAAGACTTTAGTGGTCCATAATAAGTTGAATTTTAGGATAAAATTCTATTGGCCAGCATAATATTGGTCTACCTATATAGTTAGAACCGAAAGTTTTATACTAACCTGAAGTTATTTAAACAAAAGCAAAAGATTACTTTTTAAGTAGATTGGTTTAGCTAACAATAAAGTCGTACAACAAATTGAATTTCAAATCAGTTGCTTTTTCTTTTTATTTTGGTTTTTTCTTTAACGTTTAGGTACATTGCATATTGTTTAAATTTATTTAGAATTTAAGAAAGTTAGTTGAAAATCAAGGAATAAAATATAAATATTAAAGATAATGACACTTAATATCATGAAATATTGGGAGTTTTCAATTGATTCTGTTTGTTAAGATATAATACAAAAACTGCTTAATTCATTTCACTGAAATTTACTGCAATTCACTTACCTTGATTTCAAAGATACGAAGGAAATTTATTAATAACATCCAGGCTTGTTGGCGTAAACATAACAGTAGATGAGCAATTGTTTTCCGCTTAAAGCCTTGTACAGACCAATGCGTTTTTCATTCGCACGCCGGACAAGATTGTAAAACGGGTGATGTATTTGCTCTAGCTATAGCTAGAATAAAATTGTTTTGCTTTTGTTTTTTGTCAGTAAAAGGACACTTTATGGCCTTCAAAATTTTTCTTTTACTTTAAATTTTTGTTGTGCTTATTCTAAAAGGGATAAGAAATGATTTTATTACTTTTAGAGAAGCATTTTTTGGCCTTCAAAACTTTTGGTGTACCTCTAAAAGTAATAAAATCATTATTTCCTATCCCTTTTAATATAAATACAACAAAAATTTCCATTAGAACTAAAATTTAAAATACAACAAAAATTTTGAAGGCCATAAAGTGTCCTTTTACTGACAAAAACAAAAACAAAACAATTTTGTTCTAGCTATAGCTAGAGCAAATACATCACCCGTTTTACAATCTTGTCCGGCGTGCGAATGAAAAACGCATTGGTCTGTACAAGGCTTAAGCCAGGTACCCAAATTAACCAGAAAAATTTGACATAAAATTCTGGCTTGCTGGGGATGTTAGAAGCTTCTTCTAAATAGAGAAATTTAAGCAAAAATAAAGCCAGTGAATTGAATATTCCCGAGCGAGTTTGTTGTATATAAAATCATTGAACCATTTTTAGGCTGTGGATAAAATATTACTGGAGACAATTTTTTATAGGCTTATCGCAAAGTAAAAAGTTTAGTCGCAAAAAAACTTCTTTGGTAGAAACAATACCAGCAAATAGAACAGAATTACCTAAAATTACAAAAGCCAGGAAGAGCAACATGATAAGATTTTCCACAAAACTTCATCAAATAAAAGACTGTACTCTTACTATTTATAAAAGTAAGCCCAATAAGAAAGTTTTAGTATTAAGCTTAAAGAATTAAAGTGAAGAGATTAAAAAGACAAAAACAATAACATTTTTAAATAATGCCAAGTATGGTGTGGGTGTACTTGATCAAATTGTGCGGTAATATAGTATAAAATCAGGCTCCTGTAGATGGCGTTTTCAAGTGTTCTATAATATCTAAGATTTAACCGGAATCAATATTTGGATTTTTCTCAAGTAAACATGTCAGAGCAATTGAAGGTACTTTTAAAACTTTAAACGAATTCTTCTCAAAACTGTGTTTTCAAAGTCGGTGACGATATTTCTTGGAATTGGCTAAACCGATCAGCCTCAAATTTTAACACAAGGTTTTGAAGTATATATTTTAGGATCTAATTGTAAATCTTTTCTGAACAATATGTAATTTTTTTTATAAACAGCTTAAGTTCAAATTTTTTGTCAAAATCAATTTTTTTTTTGAGAAGCCGCCATTTTGTCAAAAAAAGTTACTTTAACGAAATTTATTTGGCTTTTTAAATTTTGATCATCAAATCCAGAGATATCGTGGTCACCGCAAGACGTCCTTTTTGAGTGCAGCTCCAGAAGATCAGCTGTAGCAGCTTTCAATATTATTATTTTTACATATACAAAATGTTAAAATATAGCTAATAGTTACTTTAATATGTGTATTAATTTTTACATTAATAAATCCAAAGTTCTTCTCAGGAAGAACTCTCGAAAAACTCCTATTTTAGAAGCTTTTAAGTGTATATAACCCCTTAAAATATCATTTTGATGTTTGAGTCAAATTGACTCATTTCAGGAAAAATAAGTATACCCAATATCCACAATCTAGTGCCAAATTAGATGATGATGAACCTTTACATCCCTCTCTAGGATGACTAGGATGACTAACGAGCTTAATATAACATAACCTTAAATAACTGTTATCACTTATTGTTAGATATTTAAGTAAGTTTTATAGTTAAGGGGGTATTCTCTTCTAGGAATTTAAAAAAAAATCGACTTTTTTTCATATTTTCAAAGCATACGCCTTTAAGAAAACGCTCCTTAAAGAATTTTTCAAAAGTCAAATTATTTTTGGAGATATAGCTGTTTTAGCAATGTATGGATTATACAGCGCGTAATTTTACTTGAAACTTTTTCGACGTTTTTCTCGAAACTACTTTTTTCGGAACGGTCACCATGATTTCTCAAGTTTCACTGAACCGATTCACTTGAAAATTAGTGTGAGCTTTTTTTATACATTTCCCTATCGCAGAAATCAGGATTATAAAAAAATTTTAATTTTTACTATTTCATAAAAATTCGAAAACGTGAAAAAAGTGGTAAAAAACATGTCTCTTGAGTTCAAACAGCCACAAAATTTTGTTTTTTAAATTTTCCTAGTTTTTGCCATAGCGACACTCTTCTAGATTAATTATTCGCTTTTTTTTAACTTCAGATTACTCATCAGAATACTGATTCAAGTTTAAAATCATGGCGACCATCGAGCACCATTTTTTTTACACCCCCACTTCATCAGCGTATAACTTTTTGGGTTTTTGATTTTTTCAATTTTTTTTTGTGTATTATTTAGGAATTTATTGCTCCTCAAAAAGTACTTTAAAATTCATATCTCTAGACTAGAAACCCCATTAATAAATCGAAATAAAACATATATTTTTTGAAAGAGCTGACTTGAATTTTTTATATTTAATGCAATTCAAAATTGTCGAATATACTCTAATAAACACAAAACAAAACAATTAGAATAATTTTAAAAAAACAATACTGAAATATTGTTGAAACTATCATAAAATTTATTAAAATGTATTTACTTTTAATTAAATTAATAATTTTCTCAATTTTAAGTGTAATAACTCAGCTTTTATGCTAGCTTGCAATTAAAAACCTAAAAAACCAAATAACCAAATTGGGAATTGTTAATAAAAAAAAGTATTGATTGAATAAATTAATATCCTCAGTGTAGACGAAAAAAGTGTAGTGTCTACCTGTAACCAGACTTGATATAAAAAATAAATTCTGCCAGCAATTTTAAGCACATAAAAATTTTTTTAACACCACAAGTCTGGAATCTTTTAAAATTAATAATAAAAAATGGGTTTAAAAAGCAAATATTTTGTTTATTCATATAATAAATAAAAAAAATCAAAATAAATTGCACTTAAAATATCTCTCTTAGGAATAGTAAGCATTCTTTTTTAATGCAAAAATACATACATAGCCTATATCTATATATGTTTGTATTAACATATTAAAAAGGATTGGTTAGATTTTATTCATAGTGAAACCATTATGGTCCCCTTGATGTTAAATTTTAAAAATAGAATCCGGAAATTTTAAAAGAATTCTATATACCTGAATATTACGTAGTACATAGGTTTTGTTATACTCCTTATTCAAAGCTATTACTTCTTCGAAATTGTCTCTATTGTTGTTAAAATGAAATGGTAACGATTTACATTTTGAATTTCAATATAAATATTCTACACGTGTAACAATTGTTTTTCCTTTTTTGTATAAAAAATGTGTATGTGTGTGTGTGTGTGTGTTGTGTAAAGAAAATTTAGAGAATTTCTACATAAAACCAATTTAAAATTAAAATGAAAAATGAAATCATCAAAAAAACTGAAAAATTGTAATTTACTTAAATTTCAGAACATATTGTCTTTAGAACGGAAATGTTATTCTTTTTATTTTTGAATACAGCAATTTGTCATAAAAAGAAGAAAAAAGAATTGCCTGCTAATGGCTTCCTTTTTATTCTTCCTTAGTTGTAGGCAATAGATCTCTTCCACTCGATTAAGAGTATAAATAGAAAAAAATTCATTCTAGGATCAGACTTATATTAGAGGATGTATGGAATGCAAAGTTGCAAAAGGATTTCTCTTTCGGTTGACTAAACCAATTCAAATACTGGAAAGGATTCTATTCATTGTCAAAGACAACCACTAATTTACTGATGTCATTTTACCATTAAAAGATGTAAATGACATTTTCTTTTTTTTTTCGTTTTTTTTTTTGCTTTTTTTTATGGCTTAAGTTAAAAGATTTATCTATCTGCGGCAGGCTAGAAAATTAGAATTTAAGAATAATTAAAGTAATTAATTTAATTTAAAGTAGATTCAAAACTTGGTATAATAACTTTAGAGTTGATTATTTTGGATTAAAATAATTAGATACAGTTTTAAGGACTCTTCTTTTTTGCTGTAGTTATTTTTTTATTGTGTTGAAGCTATTTCTAAATATTTGCTAGTATTTGCGTTTTAAGAAAATAATTTCTTTATACGACTTTGTTGCAAAAAAATAATGAATCCTTTGATTTTCCTATTTAATTGTTTCAGAGTTAATGAAAATTTTTTATTGCTTCATTTTTTCATTATAACTATTTTGCCTTCGAGATAGTTTTCCTATATTCTATGCATTCCTGTGTCATTTGTGGATTCTAAAATTTATTTCATTTGTATACATTTTGATGAATAATTTAAATATAATTATTCTTTTAACCCAAATCATATCAGGATTATTGACATAAATAAGAGAATAACTCATTCACACATTAACACTGCTTGTGACACACAAAATTGTCATAATACATCTAAATTCAATTGATTTATATAATTGAAATTTTATACCTTAAGTTTTCTTTATTTTTTCAAATAATTTATGGGCTTACATACTTATTTAGCTCTTATTTACATAAAATGGCATAAAAAATGAAGTAATTATCAAATTTAATTCAATGGAAGAAAAAACTTATACTGAAAATTATTTTTAATGAGCATTTACTCAACTTTATCAAAATATACCGTGAGCTCAATTTAAAATAATTATCAAAATTTAACAAAAGCAAAATTGAAATTTCCTTTTGTTAAGAGGTTTTTTAAATATTTCACAGAAATTTTCTTTTAAAGTTTTTATATAAAACAAAAAGCCTTTTTAATCAGTGGAGTGCTATTTTAAAAATTAATTATGCTATAACGGATATACTTATTTAACAATAATGAATTGTGTATTATGGAATTCTTAAGTTAAAAAAAAGGAGCTAGAAAAACTAAAAAAGGGCAAAATTTTGGGATGAAGACCTCTCTATATGTTGTGTAAATCACAAAAAAATGAAGTTAAATATTTGACTCTTAATTTGGATAACGAAAAATAAAAAGAAAACTTTTGAAAAACAGTAATTAAACCTCAAATGACTTTTAAGAGCTATTAGACTCTTTTGATGGATTTTTAAGTTATCAAAAGTCAATCAAAACTAAATTTAAAGAAAAATTTACCACCAGTTTGACTTTATTGCAGCCTAATAGGATATATTTTGGTTGTAATTAAGTCTACGTTCCACGGAGATGATAGAACTCACACTACACCTGCTTATAGCATTTTTCACCCACAGGGTTTGATAATTATTTTTAAAATAAAAAACATAATAAATAATTTCAAATGAGCTTTTAAAAAAACACTCCTTGTGATATCATAAAAAAGCCCTTTTTAACATTTTAAAAGAGCTTTTTTTTACTTAACCACAATTAACTCCTTTTCCGATTTATAGGTAAATAAATTTGTCACCGTTTATTGACACTGGGTCAGTAAATTTTTGAACTAATTGCACTTTGAAAAACTAATTTTTGATCCAGCTTTATTCCAGATAAGTAAAATTTAATTTATTAGAAAAAAAATTAGTGTCTATCTTTTGCAAGATTATGTTATGGTAAAATTTATGTTGGGTAAAATTTAGTAGGAAATCGAATAATTTTTGGTAAAAAATGTTATTTTTTACTAGAAAAAGTATTGTTTACTTCGATTTGATTGAAATTACTTTAAGTCTGATGTGCTTCAGCTTATGCATTCTTCACAGTATAAAAAGTACCCGAAAAATGTTGCTGTGCACCATTTTTACTGACATTTTTGCTGAATATTATGTAAGAGATTATGTAAATATTAAAATATTAAATATTATGTAAACAATTTAATGTATCTGTGAGGAAATACATGACATAAGAAATCACTTATCTGGAGTACTTTTTCTAACTTAACTAAATTTACGACTTCATAAAAAGTGTTTTATATTAACTAAAGACTAAAAGAGCGTAGTTCAGTAGGTAAAACCTTCCTTAGCCTTCAAAAAAGGTTTTGAGGAATGATTTTAACTAATAACAAACAATAAACAATAAAGATAGTTTGACTTAAGTTTGTGTACTTTTTTCTTATAATATCTGCATAATTTCAACACAGCATGATTTTTTCTCTCATACCAAAGTATAAGAAAATTTTGTTGTTGCTCACCGTGATAAAATTACGATAGAAAATTTTTACTGATAGCAAGCAGTATTTTCTTCCATATTTTCTAACAGATCATTTCCCCCTTAACTCTCATCAACCAAAACTAAAATTTTTCCCTCTATTAACTACCAATTTTTTTTATCATGCTACTCGCTTTATATGAGTAGTCATTTTCATTAATAATATAATGAATACAGCTACTAATTATCGTTAAATATTCAAATTTAAATTTTAAACCAGATAAAAATTGTTTTGTTTGTATTCAACAAATTAGTGCATAAAAATTTGTAATTCTAACAAAATCTCAAATGTTTTTATATAAAATGCTACAAAAAGACTTAAAAACAAAAATTTTACAAGAGGTACAAACCTAAAGAAGCAAAATTATCCCTTTGATGCATATTGTGCATTGTATGTTTCAATCACTTCCATGGCTTAAACCTTTATTTCTTTTGACCTGAAATATTTACCAAATATTAATTTTAGTTAAAACTTTTCATTTATTATCCTAAAAACTAAATTATATTTTAGTGGCAGTAACAGAAAAACTAACAAAAATAATTTTATTTTCTACAAAAGAGAAAAACAAATGCAAACTCTGAATTAAATTTCTAAATATTTTCATTTAAAAATTATTACATTTATAGTTTTAACTTGACAACAAAAACTTCAAAATTTAATAAAATTATCTAAATAAATTCTTCATATAACAAAAACAACGATTCAAAAGAAATAGAATTACTAAAATATCATGTCATATTTTAGTAAATTTAGAATTTAGTTACATTTATGCAAATTTACTAAGTTCTACAATCAAGTTCCTGGACTAGTACAAAATTTAATTATGACCATAAAATATGCTAATTAATGCTAAAACATAGTTCTCATTAATAAAATTGAAAACTATTTTAGTGAAGTACACCCATACCTCATAATATGAGAAAAACTATTTCTCAATGTGCATAAATTTTATAGAAAACATAGAAAATATTTTACAACATACAGACGCTTCGACGCGCCCAAAAACCGATTCATTCGCTTTTATATAGAAAACATAATAAATTATAGTATGCAAGGGATTTCATGGCTCCAACAGATTCAGTGCTTTCAATAAAGATGTCCTAATGGATGCCCAGCATTTAATAGAAATTTATTGGTGTTCCATTTGCATGTGCTAATCGTAGAAGAATATCTGACACATACACACATATATGTATATATGTGTATAACTATATAAAGTGTATAAAATTATTTTATGCTTTAATATCATTGCATTTATCTTGTAGAAATTAAAAGCAAAAAAAAGAAGAAATTTCTATATTATTATTGCATTTAAAATGGACAAATTTATTTTCATTTTCTTTAGTGAATATCTATCCTGGCTTTTTTTTCATCACAATTTATAACTGATTACAACAATAAAAAAAAAGTTTGTTTTGGTATAATTCAAAGCTTAAAAGTTGAACAAGTAAAAAATCAAATAAACAAAAATTTAGTAAGTTTGATTATCCTATACTAAAATAGATATTGAAACCAGACTAAAGTCCTTGAGACAAATGAAAGTTTGCAAATGACTGCTAAGATGATTTTATGATATAAATGAAATCCACAAAAATTAAATCAGAAGGGGTCGTCATAGTCTAATTTAGATTTTATTGACCATAAAAAAATGTACTTTAGACTTAAATATATTATTTCTGTTTTTTTTTAGCTATAAATTTACCTACAATTCTATTGAACTGAAATATAAGGCATTTAAATAAATAAAATAAAGTAAACTAAAATCAATTCAAATTTAAAATTTTTTATCCTTTACTTAAAAAAGCCTAAAAGTATGCAAATAAATAAATTTCATTGAATACTGGCTAAGCTTTTGGGATCGTCCCCAGATTTATCAACTAATTTTTCTTTTCAGTTTTTATGCATATAAAATTGTTCACTGTGTTAGTAAATAAAAAAGATACAACTCCAAAGATTTTCTTATGCCTTTTATTTCTTCCATTAAAACTGACAAATACTGCTCGATAAGATATCAATGGAAACATATCATCTAGCAACAAATTGTGAATTAAGTAAATTTTTTCTAAAAATACTGAAAATCTTCATAAAAGAAATAGGAAAATGGCTTTTATTTGAGCTGAAATATAAAGTAGTTCTGAAAATTAGTTTAAATTCAAACTGGCTTTATTTAAAGCTAAATATGATTTTATTTTCGAAATTTTTTCAAAATATCTATTAAAAAGTGTACAAAGCAAATTTTGTTACTAAAAGTAAATTAATGACACTAAAAGAACTAATATAAAAGAGTAAAAAGACTAAAAATAACTTTTTTTTTTATTAAGGGTTCTATTTCCTATACATACTATAATACTGTCACCAATTGTTGTCCTGTGGCAAAATATAACAGTTTTCCTATTCTCTTCATAGAAAATTCTAAAGCTAGAGGACATAAGAGCTTAACTAGTTAAAGACCTTGCAATTTGCCTTGGAATGGAAATAATTTGTATTCGAATGTTGTTCCTCTACTAGAAATATATTTGTCTATACTAAAATTGTTATCCATATTACGATTCATTATCTTAACTGTTTTAGAAAGGGTATTTAACTATTTGGAAATTATTTCTGATTTCTATTTTCTGTAAGAAATAATTAATGAGCTCATTTAGAAATAATAATATTGGGCTAGACTCTTGATCATTTCTGAATCACATACAAATGAAAAGTACGTACAAAAAATTCAAATCTTTCAAAATTTATCGGAATATATCTATAAATAATGTTAAAATTACATATTGCAGGAAAAGGATAAAATTATTTTGCTATGAGTATTATATTTTTCTAATATATATCATAAAATAGTTAAAAATTATAAAAATATTTGATGGTAAATAAAGTTGTCCTTGCTCTGCTCCTCTGGGGTTACTGTCAATCAAAATCAGGCACATTACTTCAAATATTTGGCAGTCCATATCGAAAACTAATATTTATTTTACAATTTATCGCGCAAAAATTAAAAGCAATATCTGCAATGATAAAATTGTAGGATATTGTCTGATATTCGGAATCAGTAAATTCATTGATACTTATGGGATTTATATGAGGCATTGATGGGTAGGGAAATTTTGATGATTAACATTCAAGTTATGCTTTGCGAAAAATTAATTTTCTTTTTTTTTATTAAATATCAAAATACTGTAGTTTCAATAATATAAAGTGCAGAAAATGCATATAAACTTTGTATAAAATTGTTTGTAACCAGCACCTTTAAAATTTAATATCCTTTGTTTCTCAATGTTTGTTAGTTTTTTCCTTTGTGGAATCACTACAAACAACTCAAACTCATAATTTCAGTATGAAAAGTACAAACTTTTTATTCAAATTAAAAGACACTAATAAATAATTAAAATACAAATATTAATATCGAAACAAGAAGACTATCTGGGCCACTAGCGTGCTCAGAAAAACTGAAAATAGGTTGAGCGTATAATTAATAAATTTGGGTGGAATTACTCCAAACTAAAAACATCTTTGTTTTTTAATTTTTCAAAAAAGTCACAAAATATGGAAAAATTATTACAAATCACAACAAAAATATTTATCTGGTCTTAATTGGTCGAGGCCTTTCAATCGACTGCCTGAACAAAAGTCCCCTTGCTCACGTCTCAGAAATACTTAATTAGAGTACCTTGAGACAAAAGCAAAAGAATTTAATTTTATCAACTTTAATTTCAATCAAAAAAGTTAATTTTACCCACATAAAGATTTTTCGTCTAACAAAACTATAGCCGATACGATTCACTATTGGTACAAGCCTTCAGGTAAAACATTCGCATGTGTACCATCCATCCTCAATGTGTTTAAATTGTTTATCTGCTTGACATATTACGAACTATTCAGTCTGTCAAAAACTAAAGTTCTGATTAAACCAAACTTAAGTTTTAAAAATATATTTTTCAAAACTCAAAAAAGGAGAAAAAGGTTTTTGTTAAAATATAAAGAGCATATCTAATTAATGATAACGGTATTTTAAAAAAAATAAACATAAAACTAATAAACAAAATAATTCCAAATATAATAAAGAAATTAAATATTTACAACGTCCTAAAAATACGTAAAATATAATCTTCCTTTCAACAAAATGAAGAATCCCAACAAATAACCACAAAATATGATAATTATTTATTAAATAAATTATATAAAAATGAATCAGAAAGCCTGGCAAAAATAACAAAATATTTAACAATGTTAGATAAAAATTTGTTTACAATAGAATTGTTGTCTCATCTTCAAATTTTGTTCAGTCATCCAGTTTGCTTGGGAAATAGATTATCTACAACAGTTAACCACAAGAATGGAAGTAGGCATCTTATTGTTTTAACCAAAAGCTTGTCATAACCAAGTTTCACGAAAAATTTATCAATTTTAGATTATTTTTATTATTAATTGGATAAATATCATAGAATTATGAATTTCATCCCTTCAATTAATTAGAATTCAGTATCATTAAAGATTTAGATTGATATAAATACAAGCTTTTTATTCTTCTATATATTTTGAAAGATATTAAGCTTACTTAATTTATTGAACAATAATAATTTTTTCAAGCTTGACACATTTTCTAAACAGTTTTGGTCCAAAAAGAGTTGAATGTGTGGGAAAGCAAAAAATTTGTTCTTAATTTATTTATTATAAAAATTGTTGTACAAAAGCATAGCCAAAGAGCAACATTATATTTATCGTATTCTTAGTTTGGAAAAAACTTAAATGTCGCTAATAAGCGCTTAGCATCTCAGAACATGAAATAGAATAAATTTTACGAAAATATGTCAATCAATTTATTGAATTTGGCAGTTATACATAATACACGTTCTTAACAGTCGAACTACACACTTTCCAACTACATAGAAAGCCACTTTTGTAGGGGCGAACTGAGTACATAAGTGGTTGGAATCGTGTAGTAACTACAGCCTTTTAAACCCTGTCGTCACAGAAAATTGACATCTATTGTGAATTTTTTCTTATTGGATCCTCCTGTTTTGTGTATCTCAGCTCGGTTTACTTCACTAATATTCATTATTTAATTTTATAAAACAATTCATATGAATAAAATTAAAAACTCTTAACTTTTTTAGTTAAAACATTTCAAAAAATTTAATAACCTGCAACATCTGATTTGACATTTCAAATGATATGTTTTGAGATTTAGACGCCATGTTTTTTTTTTGTAGTGATTACAGACTTTGCTGTTAAGGGCGGAGTTCTTTTTTATGGAAGACTACAACGTTGTAGTTGCGTCTGTTAAAAACGGGTATAAGACTAATTAGCACTTTGTGGCAACAAACTTGGCTTGGTTTTCCCCTAAATTGGTATAAAGCCTGAATTGGCCTCTAATTATCACTACATTGTTAATCTTTAAGGGGAGAATCAACGACATTTTGATTTGATGTGAGTGAGATGATATGTGTGAGTACAATATTGAGTTCATCTGATTGACAGAGTTTGTTGTTATTTACTTTTTAACATGACCACAAGAATAGCCTTCTTCTTTTACTTCAATTGATTTTGAGCAAAATTCCAACATCTCAAGTCATACAAAAACCAAATAATACTAAGCTCTAGGTCTAGATCTTAAACAATGAAATAGTTAAATCCCAAGAAGGATAACTTTTACTTCTACCATTAAATTAATTTATTAAAAGGAATGGAAGACATTAGAATTCAGTTTTGTTCATTATGCAATAAAATTGTTGTTGTCTTTTTAAAGAAAATGTAGCTATTCATAATATTTTCTATTTTCATTAAACTAACAATAAGTAGTAAATATTTATTCAAGTGTTATTTATTTGTTTTTTTCCATTTGACTATATCTAAATGCACATAAAAATAATGAATCCAAAAAGATTTCCTCAAAATTCATTTAAACGGTCTTTGAGACAACACTATGAGATTTTACACCAATTTTCAAATTCAAGTAAAAAAACTTAAAGCAAATTTTCACTTCACATGATTTGCCTTTTGCATATTTCCTACCAAGAAAACAACAATGTCACTAATTACAACTGCTACAATTACAGCTAGAGAAAAAAAAATCAATAAAAATATTAAATATTAATGAAAATTTATTTAAATTTAAAATAAAATAAGCTTTTAATGAAAAAAGTTTTCAATTGTATATATTTAAAAAATTCCCTGTGGCTTTAATTTTTTGCAACACTCTCAAATAAAATAAAAGTACCAGCAGAAATGTCAAAGACAAATATAATTACTTTTAATCACAAAATATAATCTGATATAATATTTAATTTATTTTATTACTGCAGTTATAGAGAAAATATCAACAACAAAAATATTTAATGAAAATCAATAGTCTTAAATGACTATGAAAAGTAATGCATTTCTTTTGGCTTTTATCCTAGACAAAATGTCTGCCAAATTGACTTAAATTAGTTCTCACCAAATATATTTAGCATAATTTAAATCTCTAACTTTGATAAAAAATCAAAAACATAATGTTGTGAGAAATATATAGCGAAAATAATTTTCAAATCCTTTTATAGTTTCTTCGTTACACTCTTTTGCATGATTTTTTCGTTATTTTTATTATTTGAAAGTGGATTCAATCTGTGGGATCTGTGTCTTCCCCCTAAAAAGAAACTTTTATGGTGTATTCTGTATTAATTTTTTCTAACTCTTGGTAATTGTATGAATTAATTCAATGCTTAAAAATTCTAATTGAAGCAAAATCAAAGATTTCAATCTTAATATCAAATATTTATAATCCTGCAAGCTCCTTGCAGTTTTCATAAAAAATGCATTTCTTTAAAAGAAGTCCTTAATTGAAATCTTCTATACGAATTTCATAATAGTTGGAATTAAAACCCCATTTGAACCTAGTCTTCCTTAATTCAGCCTGGCTTCATACCGAATATCTTGAAAAAAATGACTAAATGTGAACTCCAGCTATTAATTTGAATATGGATGACAGTTTTCAAATCAATACGTAAAAATTTTAATTCGCTTACCCTCATTACTATAAGTAAAAAAAGATAGGTCAAATATCGTCATGTACCGAGAAAAGAAGATTTGAATAGAAGTGTGATTTTATGATTTCAAGATTCAGTGAATCAAACCACATGAAACACAGAATATATAATCCAATTGATTAAAATTGTATTCCTTGAAGTGAAACCAAACCTATTACCAGCTCCTCTTGTTTCCTTTTCATTTTTATATTTTATTTGCCACAACCGTTCCAAAAGGTAAAAAAATCACATTGAACGTGCTGTCGATTTATTACTAAAAATCTGTCTTTTCTAGTATTAAATGCCCTAAATGCCTTTTTCTATTTCTATCAATTAAATTTCAATGTTATGGTTCTATTCAGCATGATAACAGATTATTTTTAATCAAAAATATTTATCTGTTCAAATTTTTTCATAGCTATGAAGAGAAAAAAAAGTACGACCTCGATTTCTACTACTCAAATTTTTCTAATAAAATAAAAATCAAAAATAAAATTGAAAAACCATTCACTTCACTCTTTTCCTAATCCGAATAATTCTTACTAACATCTTCCACTTTATAACTATAACAGCTTAATTTTTTAACTAAAAAGCAGCACAGATTGAAATTTAAATCTTCAATTACCCCTTTACAATAAATAGAGGCTGAAAATTTGAGTAAAATGGAGTTTAAATGTTTTAATTTCCTTGTAGTCAACTCAAAATACAAACATTCAAAGTGATGTTGTGTTTGCTACAATTTAAGGTATTTAATAAATGTCTAAATATAAAAAACAAAACAGTTTCTTACTTCAAAAATAGTTTACTTATACAACTACAAACATAAACTAAAATATATGCTAATAATATGTTTAAAATAAATCAATACTAAAAGTAGCTTCTTTTCTAAAATTTGAAATATTCACATCAATATGAACGGATCACTACATGAGTATAAAAAACAGAAGATATTCACAAAAAAAAAATGAAACACTCGTTAAATAAAATTATTTTTTATGAAACTCTTGAAAACAAGTCCTTGAATTTATTCAACTTCATTTTTACATATTCTTTTCCTGGTGTTTGTTATATTGAAAATAGTTTTACTTGAAGCTTACAGCATCACTTTAACAATTTTTAGGGATAGGCTTTCTAAATACATATTATCCCAAGAATAAATCGCCATTTTAAGTAAATGGTGTGTAAATCTGTTGATAAGAATTCTAGTGTTTCACTTTATTGCTTTGATATCTTAGCTTTTAATCTTACTAAGTTTGTGTGAATTGAAGTATAATGGTAATCTTTGAAAAATGCAGAATTAATTACTAGTATTCTAGATATTTAAGAAGGATTTGTAATTAAATTTTATCAACGGAAATTGTTAAATTAATTTCAAAATTTTCGATAAAATATACATTTTGTCTCAATAAAAATTACAATTTCAGATAATGAGTTCCTTGGTGGCTTTTAGTGAAAATAAATAACAAATAAGTTAAGAGCTACTTTCACAGTGAGAGTTTTTACTTAAAATTTTTTGGACTAATTATAACGTTAATTCCTGATTAAAATGTTTCACAGTCTACTTTCGAAATTCGTTTAGTTTACTGTTTGTACTTGTTTTTTTTTCAATCAATTTTTACATCAGCTGATTAGGATATATTAAGAGTCACAACTAGTTTGAAATTTTTCCAAATAACGAGTTTGTACCTTTAGAAATAACATATTAAAATTTCAAGTATAAATCTGAAATAGTTTCTGAGAGCTTATCAGTTAGGAAGGTACTCTACTTGACTGCCTTATCTGAATTATTGTCTAGGCTTTGTCGATCCCATAAATAATTATAATAGAACTGGGGACGCTCATGGTGACCTTGGGATACACAAATTTGTATACATAGGTAATTTTTTCCTTAGTCATATAAACCTGAGATGATTTTTGATACATTGTTGCCAGTCCTAAGTTTCACAAATATAATCAATTCTTTTGTCACTAAAGCCTTTTTTTCTAGTCTACATTTTTCAAATTTACTGCAGCTGTTTTAGCATATTTTGAATTTGTTTTATGTATGGAGGCATTGACCAGTTTTATGATTAGATAAAATATATAATTTTGCCGGGGCTAAAAACAATCAGATTTTTTATCAAAATTTTAACTTTTTTCCTAAAATCTCCTTTTAACTGTAGGAAATTCAAATCAATTAAAGACCAAAAGTCATACTATCATACTTCAGATGAAACTAAACAAATTTTCCAATAAAATTTAGAAAAACTCAACCCTTTGCTTTTATATATAAAAATTTCTTTTAAATTTTGAAGATCTTGTAAATTTTTTCCTTGTATTCTTTGAGCTATCCATAGATTATATTGCTATATTTTTTATTAATGAAAAAGTAAGTTGTCAAATTTGCCATAGTCCAATACTTGAAATAATTAGCGGTAGTCTAAATAGTAAGTAAATAAATTCAAAAGTTTTCGATTTAACATGACTGTTTGATCAAAACATTAAAAATATGAAACAAAATTCTGTTTGATCAGAGTTGCTATGCCTAATTTTATAAACTTTCTTCTTTAATAAGCCATTTATTATAAATTATTGGAAACAATTAAGTTTTCATAGGAAATGAAATAAAAAAAGTTAAAAATGACATAACTATAGTTGACTATTCAAAACTTCCATCTCTCTTTCTAAAAATAAAGAAAAGGAGAATTATCAGTTTAGAAATTTTTTTAACTAAAAATATTTTCGAAAATAAAATTAAATAATATGTAAATATTATCAATGGACCATGAAGAAAAAGAGGTCACATAAAAAATAAAACAAAGCTATAATAAAATTAAATTCAATTTCTATTTTTGCAAATTTCATATGAAATTTAATTCTATTGAAAACTCCTTAAATAGTTTTTGTTTTAATTCAATGTACAGAGCCGATGGGAATGTTAAGCAGCATAATTCTTTTTTTAAGAAAACAAATTTTCAAGAAAACTCAACCCAAAATAGTATTAAATTTATCAATTTATCAGAAATGTGCAAATGTATTTGTTAATTTATAATTTTTCAACCATAATTCTTTATTGCTTTGCATGAGTGCAAAACCCTCTAAAATAATATATGAAAAACAAATATCAGAAGTTTATTTAGCCAACAACAGCTGGCAATAAATAAATAATTAATTATTATTGATAATTATTTGAGTAAGGATAATAATTTCTTACATATCAAAATATATTTGTATTTTTCTTTAAGCCTTAAAGGATATTTATGATTTATTGTTTACTACTAGCATATCAAATAATGAACTTTTCTATTTAACATTTCTAAATTTTGTATTCTTAAGTTCTTTAGCATGTTCTTGTTATATAAAAGCAAAATATATAAAATGCTTGAGGCTATAACTCAAATTAACACAAGGAAATTACTTTTCAATATCTTCAGGGCTAGACTCAACTTTTGGACGGGGTAAAAGTTATTTCATAATATTTAAAAGAGTAAATAACCATAGAAAATTGTTGATATACTTATGGGCGGCTGCACTAAGGAAATTATTAATTTTTGTTATGAAATATTTAAAAAATTCATATATCTAAAAATGTCTATGCAACTTGGAAATAATCAAACTATGAATGATTGAATTTTGTTATAATAAAATTTTTAAGAATTTTTTGTATTTTTGTTACTTCAAAAATACTTCAACACTTCACTAAAGTTTTCATAATTTCCACTGTAATTGAAGGGAATTATTTTTGATTGAGAGAAAAAATGTTATCCCCCCTTTCCCTATTTTGAAACAAAGTATTTCTTTTTTATTTTTAAAAAAATAAACAAAATCTACCATTGCCCATTTTGTAAAAAAAATTTACCTGCATTGTCAGCAAAATCATTTCTCTGCTCTTAACTGTCTGACCCTTTGTTCATATATAACAAATTCAGCTAAATGAGAAAAAAATGAAAGTTTGATATGTTGATATTTTTACATTAACTCATAAGTTTATCACAGTTATTAAAAAGCTCGTTTTTATTTATAAGACAACAATAATTTCCTCATATTATCTTTCAGTAAATTTTATTATTTTTTTTTTTTGGGAGCTTATTGGGAACTATACCAAATTTGTAATGAAGTGAAATAGCTGAATAATCAGAAAAAAAAGTGACATACGAGTATTATTTATATCAAAGAATATGCTATCGCCAGATGTCAATTTATGTCAATTTTCAATGAAATCCATTGTCTGATCTGACTGTTTTTTCGTAATTTTTCTATTATACAAATGTTTTTCATGAGGAGTTTTCTACTTTTACTAAAAAATGCTTACTTCCAAATAGCTTATACTGAAAATTAACTGTCCCAGAATTTCAAATGAATTCTATACAATTAACGCAATATTTAAAAGTTTTACTAATTTGGAATGAAAGAAATTCTCTTAAAATAATTGTTTCTTTACTTCAGGATTAAGAAAAACAAAAATGTACGTACTGCTTTATAGGAAAAATATGGTTTGGAAAATAATTAAATTTATATCACTACAAATTGTAAATTTATATCATTACAAATTGTAAATTTATATCATTACAAATTGTAAATTTATATCAATTATATCAATAATTAAATAGATTCTATTGATCAATAAATCCTTAAATTTCATCCTTAAAATTTTAAGTACCTAAACGAATAGATTTCAACTCTTTAGATGAGTGCATTGAGAAACTTAATATAAAATACTATTCAGTATTTATATTAGGCCGAAAAAAATTATTTTTTGTTTATAAACGATTTTAGAAATTTCTACACGATATTACTACTGCAAAATTGAAAAGAATTAGAACGGACAGTAGTTATGTAGTACATATATCTAGAACGACCTTTTGAAAACACTATAGGAGTAAATAATATTAACATCTTCAATCTAGTCTTTCAAAAATTAAGCTCAAAATGTGTAATTTTGATGTAAACATATTTTATGTTGCGATATTTTCCCAAAGAGTGAATTTTTCCAATATTCACCACTTACTTGTCATGCTTTAAAACGTTACCCTTTTCTTGTCATACTTTTTTTATATATGGTTTTTTTTGTTAGAGATGCAAGTGAAGTATATCACTGAAGGGATCACAATTACTTTTCCGTCTATCACCCATAATATAAAGCCTTAAATATTTGTTAAATAATTTCATCAAAATACATAGCTAAATTTTTTTTGAATCAAATATTCTCTCAAACTAAGTACCTAAAAAATTAAAAAAGAAGTAATTTACAAAAACCTTTAATTACACTATCATGAGATTAACAAAACTATCAATTCAAATATTTCAAACTGAACAGTCAATTAGAAGTAATTATTTCTAATACAAATTTAAAAAAAAAAAAAAATTTGAATCGAGTTCTATTCACATTTCGTGTTAGAACGAACCAAAAGTATCCATAATAATTGCAAAAAACTCAAGTGGAGTTCAATAGAACTTCAACCACTTATGAACTCTGCGTGCAAAAAGCGGAATTGCAATAATTAACATAGCCAAACTTGAATAGGATTTCAGTTATATAAATGCATATAATTTTTACAGTTTGTTGTTTACAACGCTCCTGTCAGATATTTGTAGACTAGAAAAAAAAACTTTTCTGTTTCTCAATGGTCCTTAAAAATAAAAAATCTTTCTGCTTTTCCAGTTCCTATGTTCTATACGTATATATATATATATATATATATATATATATATATATATATATATATATATATCATAGGGCATACAATTCACCTGTTTTGAAATAAAAGTTACAAGTGTTTGTTGATCAAACATTATTTCTTTTATTTGTTAAAAGGGTAAATAATGAAAGGTCTACACTTTTTAAGTGGTGGTAACTGAATTCAACAGAAACTAATTAGAGAGTTATCGTTGATGTTAAGGGTGCAATATTTACTAAGGGTATTTAACACAAAAATTATATTAACAAAATTTTTTTTATTTATAGAGAATTCAAAAACACAAATTAAAACAGTTTTCTTTTTGTGTTTCATAAGATTCAATAAATTTTTATATATAGTTTTTTTGAAATAAAATTTCTATATTTCTCGATATGCAACAAAAAATTCTAAACAACTTTTTAGTTTGGTTTTATTCTTAAAAATAAGCATGAGTAGCTTTCTTTGATCTATTCAAATCCACTTAACAAAGCTTATGACTCTTTTGTTTTGTTATTTTATTATTCGTTTTTGTCATTGTCATTTTCGTTTACTTTTGTTTAGTTTAGATGATGATTGAAAATTCATTCTTGTTGAAGATGAATCTGGGTTAAAAATAATTATTTTTCAGAATGACTGTTGGAATTCCATCAAATAAATATTTCAGTTTTAAACAATCACTGGGAAATATTTAGATTTAGATAAAGAACAAAGCTTTTTATCAATTTTTCCATTTTACTAAAAAATCAAAATGGGAAAAAATTTTAAGTTCAATTTTTAAATTGTTTTGATGAACTAATAATTAAGATTAGAAATTCAATTAATTAGGTTCCTTTATTGCCTGGATAAACTTTCAATTATTCAATAATAAACTAAATGAAATGTTTTATTTAAGCACATTTCATCTTGCTTATAATTTCGTCCTTTATATACTTCTTTGAACATTTTCAGCCATATTTAGCCTCTTTCTCTATCTCTCTCTGGCTTAGAGAAAACCCAGTTTCAATAGATATGTTAGATGTATTGTATTCAACAATAATAATTGTTTTTCATTTGCAGGATGCCAAAGGTTAAAGAGCGAATTTGTTAAAGAATATTGAATTAAGAGTCAAATTTTGATGTATGTAAATGTTACACTAACACCCGGTTTCACAGTGCGAGTTTTTTCAACCTTAGCATCTTATGTCAATTTAAACTGGGATCAAGAAAAATCTGCGCTTTATATTTCATATTTAGCTACTAACCGCGTTTAACTAATCATCTGTTTATCTCTTACTTGGCGTTCTTTAAAATCCAGTGCAACTTTTGGACATTACTGTAGATAAACTTATTTGTCAAACTTCATCAAAATACCGCCAAAGGTTAGAGCAATCTGTCTGACACGTATTACTAAAGAACAGAACCTTCCTTATGTTCAAGTACTACAAATTAACAGATAAAAAGGGCTGGGGTACTCTACACCCCAGTGTGCTAAGTAACGATTAAATTTGGTCATTTAAATATAGTTCAACTGTCATTGGTATTTTCTTATGTATTTAGTTTGAAATTTAATAAAGTTTTTCTAGTTTTATAATAAATTTTGAATTATAAGATAAATAAAATTTTTATAAAATAGAAATTTTCTTTCAATTAATTAAAAAAATAATATTCAGTTAGGTTTCATTAAAAATTTTAAAGATATATAAATTGACCTTGAATTAGAAAAATATTCTTGTGAAATTAATTCTCTTAATGATTATTTTTTTAAATTAACTGTAAATTATTACTTTTTCACATTTAAGTACGCACAAACACTATGCCAGAATGTATATAGAACAAAATTTGATAAATAAGCGTGAACTGACATCAAAGCCGTTTAAAAAATTCAGTAGAAGTATTTCAACTATTTGGACTTTAAACTCACACAGTAAAACAAATTAATATCATGGTTAACTAAGCTTTACTTCAAATAGAGCTTAAGTTTAAGCAAGCTTTAACTTAAAATTTAAAAAAAAAGAAAAAATAATTTTCATATGACAATAGTAGAACTTGTAATAAAGTTGTATTACTTTGTTTTTGGGAAATATATATTTGTATTTTAGTCCAGCTGAATATAGAAAAACTTTCTTCATAAAAATTAGAAATCCCCTCTCCAAAAACTTTTTGCAAAAAAATAAAGTTAACAAATTTTCTTTATACTTACGGTTTTATGTGACTTGATATATATATCAGAGTTCTTACCTTGTCTTAAATAAGATCTAAAACACTTTTAAGCCCCTCATCGGTTCATTAGTCATTTAAATACAATTTGCTTTAAGCTTCCACTCGGCACAGTAATTATACTTTTCCACACTTTAAACTAAAATCAATCTCATTTAAGTTTTTTTTAACTTTATTGGATCAAAATAATTTCATTAAACTTTTCAAATAAATATTTATAATTTCATCAATTTAATCACTAATACAAATCTAAAAAAAAAATATTAAAAGTAGAAGCTATTCCATGACACTAAAAATTAAACCGTTACCACGCTATAATATTTCATTACAATTTATCACACATCAAATGTTGTTTGTGTTAAAGAAACTTGTTTCTTTTAGGCAGCTAACGGTAATCTGATAAGGTTTCCATTGCTTTTATGTTATTGATCTGTTCTTTGAATTTCATGAAACAATTCAATTTATACAATGTTAAATATTTTAGAATTATCACTTTTATTTGATGTCAGAGCAAAACTCTTTTTTTTTTTGTTTTACACAAAGAAAATGAATCTTGCAATGAAGTGGCAATGTATTAATAAAAATTCAAAATATACAAACACACTTATATCAAAATTTTTATTTTTTGCTTAGCTTTGGGGATGACTAGAATTTTGCACAAAAAATCCAAACAAGAAAGAGTTTCAGTGTTCGTTCTTCAAATTGAATACTAAAACTGTTCATTAGCAAAAGCATTAATAGATTTACTGTTATAATTTATATACTGCTTTAAATTTATTTTTCATGCATTATTTTTAATCAATATTACATTGGAAGAAGTGATTGGATTTTTTGAAGGCTACGTTGAAATATTAAATAGAAATTTTTGGAATAAATTTGACTAAAATTAAATATAAATATTTTTATATAAAAATAAACATAAACAATATATATATAGAAATATGAAAAATTTGAGCAATAATTAATAAAAATATTAGATGGATTAAGGGGTCCCTTATTGATTTATTGATTATTGACTGAAGAGGTGATATATAAAAATTTTTAGATATACGAATATGCCAATAACTTTCAATATTGTACCTTGCAGAATATTCTTAGGCTTTCTTTCATCTAATAAACCCTATCAAAATTTCAAATGTAGAATTACTTTAATAAGACTACTTTATTGATACATATTTTGATATATATTTCTAGAAACTTACAAAATTTACTATTTTCCTTTGAACTATCAGCGTATTAGCAAAATCCAAATAAAATAATAAGTTCTATCCAATATCTCTAGAGATACCTTTTGTTTGATTTCATTTACAAAACAAGCTAGGTGACAAGTTGAAATCAAGGATTCATAGATTTATCATATTTTTCATAATAAACTACTGGAACGTTGAACATCTACAAAGTAAAAATAGTTTCAAAGCTTTCCAAATATAAGAAAAGATCTATACTATTCAGCTAGCTATTGCATTCCAAAGGAAGAGCATTCTTGTTTTAAAACGAAAAAAAACTCTTTTTATTAATTAAATGAAGAATTCCAAAAATTCAAAGCTCAGGTGTAAAATAGTTTGTCGTAAAGAAAATTTTAGCTCTTCTTTTTAGCTTGATATTATCTATAAAACTGCACAAAATTCTTTAGTTTTTTTATTTTTTCAATGTCAATTTGAGTAGTTGCCTCAAATGAAACACTAAAGTTTAAGCTTTGTCATAAATGTAAAGTTTAAGGACTTTCACAAACTAAAAGTTTACTTCAATTAAATTTATTTCTTTTGTATAGCAAAGAATTTCGTTAAAATTTTCTACTTTCTTTGTCAACAAATAAAATATTTTTGAAAATTTTACTTTGCCAGTAGCTGTTAAACAAATGTTTACTCTTTTGATTTCCTTTTCCATGCCGTTAGCTGATTCAATAGATAAAACCATCAAGGAAGATTTAAATATTTAACTTTGAATTTAAGTTATACTATTAGATAATTCCTGTTGAATTTGTTTGATTACTGGAAACTGATGACATTGTGGTATGAAGAAAATATTTCAAAAACATAGTATAATAAAGATAAAATTTGACGCATGAAAGGATTAGTAATTAAAATTTTTTTCATGGATTTATTATATTTCTATAGTTTCCATAGGGGATTTTATGTCATTAAGAGAGTTAAAATACGATAAAATGGCAGATTTTGTTTTTAAAATTAGTGCTCTTGAATTTAACCGACCACAAAAAATATAAAAATGTCAAAATTAATTCAGAAAAGATCTTTGTAGGGAGAAAAAATTTACTACATTTACTACAATAAGCTTAGTTTTTTGAAAAACAGTTTAGGAAGTGTTTTGCCGTTAGCTTACTTCTAAATATTTTTATACAAAACTGAATGTTGTTGAAAAGTTATTTAATGAAAATGTTTTCCTTTCAACCATTAAGCTCTCTGAAAGCAAAAATCCTTCTAAAATCTTATGTTTTCTAGTTCAAAAGGACTTTCAAAGATATTTAATATCCTTTTTTGCTTAAAAAACTAAATTTTATATATCTAGGTGTAAGTCTCAATATCACAAAACGCATCTAATGAATAAAATCAAGATTTTCCCTGATATTGAAAAACAATGCTTAAGCCATCAACAACAAAGACTTTGAAAAGCCATAAAATTAGTTATAAAGACTACATTTTTTAGCATTTTATTTTTTATACCAATAATTTCAATAAGAGATATTAATTGGGAATATCTGAGCAGGATATCAAAATAAATCACCTTATGGAAATAAATTAAACATCACATTGATATAAGTATGTTAAACTTTGCCTCATAAAATAGTGCTGATATAACCTTCCTTAATTCTCCGAAAAACCTAAAAATATTTAATTAAGATACTAGAAAAACACAGCTGAACAGCAGAAACATGTTTTTTTAATTATGAGCTAAAGTAATACAAAAGTTTTTACCTAAATTAGTAAATGTGTTTACTTGAAAACAAACGTTTTTTGCAGTACTACAATAACGTTATTCTCAAAATGGATATTAAAATTTTCATAGATCAAGCGCCACACCACAATAATTGGACGCAATAACAATATATTTTTTTCAAATCCTTTGAAAGTCACAAAATACTTCAGAGCTGACATAGTATGAATAGAACAAACAAACAGACAAAATAAGTTACAGAAAAGCATCAAAAGAAAAATAAATCAGCATCAATCTTTATTTTAAATACCTTTAAGAAAAATTAGAAATTATTTACCAATTATTTTTCTGAACATCTAAAATGAAAATGTTTATACTATTCAAGTAAAAATGTTTGAATATTTCTACTAAAATCGTAAAAAATGAAACTTAAAAATTAAAAATGAACTATATACAAATAAGAACTGATCAAAGCAAAAAAGATTATTTTTCAATATTGCTTACAAAAAAGATAATATTTGTAATATCTTTTAAAGGGTTGCAAAATTTCAAAAAATCAATTAACTTTTTATTTGCTTATTTATTAATAAAATATGTCTAGAATATTCTCCTAACATTTTAAAGCGATCCGAATAAAATTCTAAGAGATATGATCTTTGGAAGCTCCACCGTTTAAGCCACATGTTGTTTAAATGTAAAAGTTTTTTCTCGAAACTCTATTTTTGAAATCGGTAGCCAAGATTTCTCAAAAAGTTATGAACCGATCTTCTTCCAATTTTGCACACTTTTTTTATATAATATTTTCTACTGCTGAGACGAAGGATTTTTTTCTTCTAAGTAATTTTTCAAGGTTATAAATGGTGCAAATTTTACTCAAAAATTGGTACGTTTGGTTCACAACTCCGTCAAAAATACAAATTTCAATTTTTTTTCCTTCGTTCAAGCACAACCCAATACCATCTCCTAACAGAAAATTTTTGCTCTTTTAATTTCAGATAAATCTATCATGAAACATCCTGGTTACGAGAAAACAATTTTTTTTTAAGGTCACAGGGAATGAGGTCCCATTGATTTAAATATAAAAATATTTTAATATAAATTTCACAAAGTACAAATATAATATGTATCTTTTATATGGTAAATCATGTTAATAAAACATTTTATTTGATATATGAAAAAAAATTCTTAGAAATGAACACATTTTGAGTCGTTGAAACTCACCTAACCCCTTAAACAAAGCAAAGAAACTCTATCAGAACGCCAAACTTTAACTAAAAGAAAAGAAATCAAAATTAAATAAAAAAGCTAACGCCCGTCCGTAGAGGAAAACTTTAAACTTTCAAATTTATTTAGCCTTGTGTACTTTTGATGATTTTATTTCAAATCAAACAAAGCCAAGAGCACTATTTGAGCAAACAAACAAGGACTTATTTTTTACTTGACTTTGATTCCTGCTGCAATTTAGTTACAATAAAGTCATGCTTCTACATGTAAAATAATAAAAAATTTCTTTAGGGATTTTCTTGTAAGTCTTTGCAAATTTTGTAGCTTTAAAGTCAAAAAGACAAGTTAACAGTAAACTCGAAATTGTTAAACCTTTTTAATGTTCTTGTGGATTTAACAAAAAGCTTACGTACTTGTACTTTAGGTTTTTAGGTGACCATTTTAAGCAAAATTTCCTTTCGAAAGAAATTTATTTGTTTTTGGCTATCTTTAAAGTTATTTTATATTGTTCACTTTTCTCTTTTTTATTGTATACAGACAAAATTTTATAAAATATATTTCAATCTTAGTTAACTTTTATTTATAAATTTTAGCCCGAATTTCATAAAATTGTTACCAAAATAACAAAAATATCTAATAGATAATACACCAATTAAATGGAAAAATGTTAACAGTCTGATTCAACTAGGATCAAATCATGATTAATAGGCTTTAAGTCATTCAGCTATTATAGTCCTATATATGCTCAATTTGATGAGGTTATATTCATTCTAAATTTATATTTTCCTATTTGAAATGAACAAGATGAACATAATTCATTAAATATATCGCTTTATGTCTACGATGAAGGAACATTTGATTGGTATACATAAAAAAAATATATATACATATATTATACACGGAACAAAACCATCAATTTCATAGAAAATGAGGATAAACATAAATGAAAAATGACCATAAAATACTTTTAGATAAAAACAGAAATTGTCTTTAACAAAAGATGGTAAAATACAATCGAATAATATTAAAGCTGCTTAACTATTAAAAAGAATAAAAAAATAAACTTCTAGCTACAGTTTTATTGTATTCGAGAAACCTTTAAAATATCTTAACTTGCAAAATTTTGAACGGGAACTTTATAGCGTTTCTACTGTTGGTTTTATGGATTTTAATTTTGATTTTTTCAAGAAATTTTTATAACAAAATAATGTTCTATAAAAATATTAATCAGATTAATTTTTTACTTACTAATCCACTTAAAAAGTTATACAAATCATAACAAAAGTTGAACTAACTTCAAAAGGATAAATTTGTTTTTATATTCTATGATAAAAATTTCGATTTTACGAAACATTTGTTTATATTTTTCATGTTTTGGATGAATAAATTTATTAAAACCATGTGTAGATTTTTTTAGAACCACTAATTTCATTGTCAGATAGAAAACTTTATTTATTATTTTGGCATACTATCTTGATCAATAATCCCTCGGTCGATGGCAGCGTACTTTTACTTGATCAAGTCCTCATAAAATTTTTTAAACTCGATGTTAGATACCTAACATACCTACCCGTTAGGGACATTTTTGATTTTTCCCTTATCTCCTCTCAGCTGCTGATTCGTATTCCTTTCAGTTGTTTTTTTATTCAATTCAACAGAAAAAATTATTAGGGGCCTAATCAGGTAAATTGACATTAAGGCAAACAAATAATTCACAGTCATACCAAACTGGTCATTAGAATGGAAGATAAGTACACTATCGTTTGAAATTACTGTGGACAAAAACGAAAAACTTAATTCTCAGAACTAAATCTATCGAAATATAAATTTGAAAAAATATTCCTTCTAATAAAGTAAGAAAAAATCTAATATATTTAACTTTAAACTATTCCATCCTTTAAACATAATTGTCTGTATTTTGTAATTTTATTTCGATTTAAAATTTTCTACCCAATTTATCAAACCTATTAAACATATTAACTTATTTATTCACGAATTACTCACTTTATTTCATTTGAAAGCTAACAAAAAATAAAATACTTTAACCAATCATGTACAAAAATCAGTCCTTAAAAATGATATTGTTAAAAAAATTACATATAGTATCCTGAAACAAGGCAACATTATTGTGAAGCGGTCAAGCGAGTGTAATTAAAATGTTGAAACTAGAACAAGGCAGGAATGTAGAGAATCGTTTGTATTTTAGAGTTGAATACACATCCCTTTTCACAAATGAAAATGAAACATGATGAATCCTTTGTATTTTAGCCCAAAAGATCTGATTGGTTTCAGAGTTGTTTGATATTGGATTAATTTGAAAACAAAAGTATTTCAAATTAGTAAAAGATAAAAAAACTGCTGATCAAAGGTTATGTTTTTTTTTTCGTTGTTTGATAAATAAAATAAAATTTTGCTTCGTTTTTATCTAGGAAAAAAAAATTTTAAATCTTATATTTTTGAGATTAAATTATATTAAAAGAATGTATTTTTATAAACATTAAATTTAAGCTTTTGGGATATTCATTAAACTTTCCTGACAGTCCGTTTATGTTATATAAAGTTATCCTGATTTTGCTTTATTGTGGGTCGATAGTTAAAAATAAATCTGTAAAAATAATAAAATTATTTAAGAGTTTTAGGGTAATACTTCGAAGATAAAATGGTCTTGTGCTTGAGATTTTTAAAACAAGGCAAAGTAAGAATCTTTTAACCAAAATATAATTTGTATTTGTCAGTTTCAAAAGTGCTTTTGGATTATTCTTTAATAAATTGGACGAAAAAAAACCTTTGCATATGTATACTTAAAATTTCTAATCAATGAAATGTTACGTTCATTGGCATAAAAAATAATACCATAGTAATTTTTTATACTAATATATCCGAAGAAAGCAAAATAAATTTTTTTCCTCTCTTTAAGACAAAGAACAATAGACCCTTTTGATCTTAAGCCTTGTTCAGATCAAAAGGATATCTACGTTACAGGGGTCCCTTAAGATATTTATTTTTCTTGAAATATTTTATAATTCTTAATTAGCATCATTAAACTTATTTCTAGTCTGACCATTTTAGTATAAATTAGTCAGTCAGTTAAGCCGTACCATTAGGGCGGGATACTTTAATTTGCTTCCATGAACATTTACACTTGAAATGCACATGACATGCTAAAATTTTAGTGGACTCTCAGAAATGAGAACTTTACGCGAACTTCAAGAGAGTTAAGAATTTTTTTATCTTGATTTTTGACAGAAAATAATGTAATTTTAAGATGACAGTTTTTACTTATATCGTATATAAATTACTTTTTAGGTTTGATAATAGTTGAAAACATTTTTAAAATATGTTTTAAGTATGCATCTTAATTACTAACGTGGACAAGATTATGGTTTCATGAGGTATGTGAATGAGAAACTTTAATGCATTTTTTAATGCAAGCGATTCTAAGTTGTCATAAGAACAAAACCAACGGTCGGTATCGTTTTACGTGAGAAAGATTTTCTCACCGTTAAAATTGACATCAAATCATACATTAACGTATGAAATTTGAAAATAATAAACAGTAAAAGTTCAATATATAAATAAAAAGTGAAAAAAAAAATAATAAACTCCATAAAAATTCAATGATGTCTTAAATTTAGTAAAAAATAATAAAATTTTTATATTTCTTTGAAAAATAGGATTAAAGAATTAAAAGTAATCAAAAAAAGAGATATTTTTGTGATTATTATCCATTAATGACATCACTTTTAACGAGAAAGTTTTACTTTATGTTTTTTAAGAGAAAAAACAACATGCTTTGTGAACTGTGAAATATTCTTATGAACGTATATAGTTTTTTCCTATGCAAATGAAATGAATTTCTTACATTATTTACACAGGCTAAAGGAGAAAAAATATTAAAAGTATTCAAAACATTATACCCCATACAACTTATACAAAATTTTTCAAAGTTAAGTAAATCACCTAAAGCCAAAATCAATAATTTTCATTAACTCAAGGGTCAGACTAAATTTCGACGGTCGTTTGTTTCTAAAATTATTTTCCTTAAGCCTGCTGGGAATACATTTCAATGAAATAAAAGGATTTTCTGAAACGATACTCAAACAATTTTGTATTCATCTGTTCTTTTGAAGAATTTCAATCAGGAGGTTTTAAAGAATACAAAAAAACTCTATTTCACAATAATGCTAACATAGCAATGAATTTCTTTGGTCGAATGCATTTTTGCTGATAGATATTCTTTTGGTAAAAGTACTGTCAAATCAGATATTTCCTTAATATAACAAGCTAAACTTTTATATGATATATCAAAAATGAAAATTTTCATAAAATGAAAATATAATCAAGACATTAAACTGACACAAATCTATTATGAAAATTCATAAAGTATTGAATAAATGCATAAAAAAATACTGTGAAATGCCTGTGCAAAATTGTTTAGACTGAATTTTATAAGGTTTTTTTAAGGGAAA
This sequence comes from Acrocera orbiculus, assembly GCA_947359355.1. Lineage (NCBI taxonomy): Eukaryota > Metazoa > Arthropoda > Insecta > Diptera > Acroceridae > Acrocera > Acrocera orbiculus. Next base: position 11,033,046 of record OX375758.1, read on the forward strand.
AACAATTTTGAATATAGTTTAATTTATTCAAATTTTTCATTAATTGTTTTTTTTTGTACTATATAAAGATTTTGTGCTGGAACTCTTCACTTGGATATTTATAGTATTTCTCATGACTCTTCTCTTTTCTCTCTCAATTATTGCTAAGTTTTGGTAATATTTAATGTAAAATCAACACCTCTTGGAATTAAAATTAATTGAAATAGAGCTGAAATTAGTAGATCAAAATGTCTACTATATAATTTGAAATTCCGCTTGAATAGTTTCCATACTAAACCTCATAAAATTTGTTGATATGAAAGAAATTACGTCTTACATTCATAAACCTATGAGGTATGAGGTACCTGTTGTCATTTGAATAGCTAATTTCATTGTCAAAATTATTATTTGTAGACATTTGGTGTAAAATCTATCAAACAACCAAGAATGCTTTAATGATAATCAAAACTTATTTCGAAAAAGGACAATCTCTAAAAGTTGCATTCCGTAAACTTTATGAATGTTCAATAAAGCACACTTTAATCCGAATAAAATCTTCAATAAATGAAAATGTCACATCTTAAACTCAAACAATTCTAAAATTATTGGCAAAAAACCATTCTATATCGAAAAAGTAACCTTTTGGTGCACATAACAGCCTAATGTAGTCCTTGGATTATTTTTTTCTAAGTTGAATATGATAAAAGCCGTTACAATGATTTCTGAGGATAATTGTGGTATATTAAGCTACTATTTACAACCAAAATTCATATATGGACGTAGATGATCCTTAGTTTTAATTAAATGAAACGACATTTCATACAAATTATAAAAAAAATAATTTTAATTAAATTAAAATTTAGCAATCACTTCATTTTTCTTGATTTTGATGTAAACCAACTTCAAATATCATTTAACATTTTTTGAACTACTTTTGGAATATCAAAGTATATGTCAATAGCTCATGAGCAATTTAACATCGCAAATGTAATACAGTAAGCTCTCGTTTTATGCGGATTATTTTTATGTGATTTTGAAGTTGTACGGTTTGTATTTCATCCAAAAACTCCTTGGACAAACATACATATAGGCTTGTTTACGAAACCTGCATATAGACAGTCTCCAAAAATCGTGGAACGCTCAAAGCTCTGCACATCCAGATGTCAGTGATTTGTTTTTAGAATGAACTTTTGCAATTTGTACATGATACATGATACGAAAAACATATGAAATTAGTAGAATCATCATCATCATCATCGTCAGAAGAGAAAGAGCTATACAGAACGAAAATGAAATCCATCGCCTTTACCGCAAATATTTATTGCAGAGACAGTCTCTTCTGATGATGAGGGTGATTCGGAACCATTTCGCAAACGGTGCAAGCCATTATTATAGCGAAAATGATTTAAAACGGAAAACTATATTACTTTTCAATAAAATAAAATGACTTAAGTTTTAAGTTTTAAGAAAATTACGGAACGTATCCCTACTTTTTCAAGGCAAGTAAAGTCTTTTTCAATGCGAATTTTTTATATGCGCTTTTCTGTAGACTGAGATCTTACAGTATTTGGCAAGAAATCAAGACCATTGAACCAAGTCGTTTGCAAAAATTTTTCGATAATTTCTATAATCGAATGCAAGTCTGTTAAAAATGGTATAGTAATCCAATTTTTTTTGATAATTGGCATAGATACAATTCTTATTTTCAATTAAACTCAAAAACTTTGTTAAAACAAAATGTGCTTATAAGCACATTTGACTATAGCCAAGTCTCAAATTTAATTTTCAAAACTCTTCACAGTGTACGGAATCAAAATCAAGCCATGACGTGTTTACACGAATGCAGGGCGAATTTTATAAAAAATGAAGAGCTACATTTTTATTTAAAAAAAAACTTAACAATTTATTTCTGCAAAATTTATTGTTAATATAACCTTAAAACCCAAATAAAAATAAATAGTTTTCAAAGTTTATGTCAACGATGACAAGTAAACACGTCGAACGCATCGTAATAGAGATTTGGTTTGACGTGTATACACGAAAAACATGCTTAACTAGTTAAAAGACAAACTACAGTTTTAGAGATGTTTAGTTTTTACATAAATCATCAGTTTAAACAGTAATTTTACTTAAAATGAACGAAATAACCTTAAATTAATTTATTACTGAATTTACATTTACAAAAATATATTTTCAAAACAATTGCAATTAGAACATTATTACAGAAATACTCTAATGAGCATAATTTTATGTGTCTTCGAACCATGCGCAGTTAACTTGGAAAATTTTTGAGTGTCGAATAAATTTATTTCCTTTGGCGTTTGTTGATTTTTGAATTAAATTCATTTTTTTCACAATCAGCTAAATTTCTATTTTTTTTAAACAAGGAAATCGCTCCTAAATATCATTTCGCTCTCTACCCTTTCATGTTCTTTTGTTTTGAGTATAGAGATTTTTATCAGTTCATATGAATACAAGATTTCTTCGTCATTAAAAAGAATATACTGTTTTTACATAATACAAAAAAACATTCACAATTCATATTTATAGTCAAATGATAATAAGATTTTCCAAAAACTTAAACTATATTCATTCACTAGGCAAAATACTAGAAAGTTTATCTGATATTTTAAAACCCTTCTTACATTATATAATTCACTGACCAGCACTCTAAAAATAACTGCTAACAAACTTCGTGATAGTCATAATTTTATATCCACTCAAATGAATCAATTCATTTATTCTTTAGCTACAAGAACGAAAAAAAAAAAAAAAAAAAAAAACAGGAAAAAATCCTTAACTAGTTGATTCACGTTCAATTGCCGCAGGTTACTACAAATTTCCAAAATTATTTTGGTCACGTTCATTTAGACAACGATAAATATATAAATGAGACCGAAATTCTACATGAAAGACGAAATACAGACTTTTACATTGAACTTATTACAAAAGTCCTGAAAGGGTATACAACTTGCAAAATTTTGTGCCAAGGATTATTATCAGAAAATAATATGCCCTACAGGAGTTTAATTTAGATGTGTTCTTTTATGTCAAAATTTACAATAAAGTTAGAGAGGCGAATTACAAACGAATTTATTCCGTTATAAATTTTAATTTTAGCTATATTTAATATAATTTAAAAGTCTATAATCACAAGTATTTTTGAGCTTTGATAAATTTCATTTTATATTTACAGGCTTCAAACTATTATGTCTTTTTTTCATGTATTTGAACCCTTTCCACATAGACGTCAAATACACAATATAAAAGAATTCAATAATATACAAAAAAAAAGGTTATCTATAGGAATTTGTATTTAGGAAAGTTTGACCTTTATTGTTAAATTCAAGGTGTGTTTTCAGGGTGCAACAAAAATAGTGAAATCGGCGACCATAACCACAACAGTTGCTAAGTCCAGAATCTTGTAACAGCAGCTATCGTTTTGGTCTGCATTAGGCTTAAAGCGGAAAGTAAATTCAATAATTTCTTTTTATTATCATAATTTCTACAATTTTTTCTTCTGATGGCAGCTTATGAAGGAATGGGTTTATTAATCCTTTAACCAGAAATTACAAACAAACAAAAGGAAATTCATACTCAGTAAATAAATTACTCACTAGTGAATTTCTCATGCATTTTATATGGACAATTTACAAAAAGTATCCATCATTCCTATTTTTCAGTCATATTTTCATTTATAAAGTTACCAAAATGGTAACATTTAAGACCATTTGGCAACAAAATTTATTGACATTTTCCTCGTGAAAGTAGATGTTATGACTGAAAAGGTGCTCTCTTTTATGGATGAAGTAGAGTTACTTTCCCTATTGTGTCGCTGTACATAATTTGTCTCTATTTTGTAGCCAAAAAACTGTAAATAACTTCAGCGTTGAAATTTCTCTCTTTTATAAACGAAAACATAAAGTCACCATTCAATCCAATCAATGCTATATCATAGCTTAAACGCTATACGGGGAAATGCATTGTATTTAATACGAAAACAAGATTGAAAAGTCACCGATAGAGAGTTTCAACTGTCGATAAGTATGGATTCTCTTGCCAATTTATAATTAATTTCTTTGTAAATTCATGCTAATGTCGACGATATTTTGGTTAACATATTTTGGTTAAATAAAACAAATTCAAATTTTTAAAATAAAATTTTATTAAAATAGTACACGAAATTTGTTTGATTGATTTATTACAATTTATCACACTAATTTGTTAAGCAAATTTAAAGTAAAAAACTTACAGCTGCTCGATACATCGCGTATATGCTACGAATGGAGTTTTAACATAAATTTATAAAATTTTCTTCACTTATATTTATTTAGATTAAATATTATAACCTAAAACTTAAATTTTATATAAATGAAATTGCTTAGTAACTATAATAATAGCAATAAAATTTTGATAGCTCAGCCACCAACTCGCGACTATAAATTTTCTAAGGTAGCTGTCAAAACTTAGAAAATGTTTAATACGAAAAGAGTATGAGACATACATTGCCTATGATATAAGAAAGGGTTTATAGCATTTTGACAATTTTTTGTATAAAAAAAGGATCGTGAATTATCATAAATCATATTATTATTAAGTAAATATAAAATTTAACGAAAATAGTTTTAAAAAAAAGCAAAAACTCAAGAAAAATTCCGACTAAAGTCTAAAATCTTCTATACATCGCGAATATATTACAAAGGGATGTATCGGATTTAAAGAGAGTTTCACTGCCTGAACAATATGCCATGTAAGGAAGTTTACCATCGCGCGGGTTCTCAAAAAAACCTTAAGCTAAAATTGAATTTTGCTTTTGTTTGATGTAATCTTAAACCACCTGCAATTATTGTTAATTATAAAAAAGTAATTAAATAAAATTTTTCTTTTGTAAAAATTTAATCTTTAGATGTTTCAAAAATATCAACAACAACAAAATTCACTATAAGAATATCTGTCAAAAATATTTCTGATTTTTCATTCAAATATTATTCCATCAATTTATTATCCAAAATGAATCAATTAATTTTTGATTTATTTAAAGCTATACAAAAATTTTAAATTAAATTCAAACCATTCAATCAATTAAACTTAGAAATTTATATATTAATCGTATAAAATCGATCATATTATCAGATAAAACGGATTTGTGGTTTATAAATATTTGTACGCACTCAACTGAACACATTATCAGTCCTATGACTTAGACGACAGAATTAATAAATCTTTGCAGCTATATCTACCGTGGAAATAATAATTTATCATATAGCTGTCTCAAAAGTTTCTTTGCAGTAAACGGAAAACAGAAATGGTTTTATACTACCGAAAAATACATAAATTTTCAATTTTCCAACAATTTTCATGCCAGCAGTTTAAGATGGCATAGAAATAAAATCAGAATATCCTGAAATTCAACTAAGGAAAATGTGTAAGAGCTAGTTACAAATTGTATACTTCTATAGCGTATTTAACTCATTCTATTTTTGGCTGCCTTTCAGTATAATCTTTGTTAAAAAAAGAAAACCAAAATTAGGTTTTTTTTAACTTTATATCCTGTATACATGTTTGACTATTGTGAAAGTAGAACCGGAAGTGCTGAAATTACTTTTGGAATTGTTTCTGGCTTAGAGAAAACAATAAAATATATTATTTTTTTATTTTGTTTATAAAACTAACTTTATAACATTTAACTACAAAAATTTTTTATTTAAATTATCACTTAGATCCTGAAACACACACAGTAATTACAACCTTTTTAAAACTTCTTCTTTAGTAATTTTCAAAAATATGTATCTCTATCAATACCAAATGTAATAATAATCTTAACTATAATAGACTCCAAGCACAATCCGATAATAATTATGGAAAAACAAAAATTTTTCCCTGAAGCAATAAATTAATGACACAGTAGGTGGATAAAAAGATATTCAGCTTACAATTTTCCCTAAAATTAATGTCACCTCATTCGAAATTTGTTCAAAATGAAATATTCAATTATTAAAAAAAAAAATGTTTACTAAAATATGCAGCTTCCTAATTACAGCTTTAGTTTAAAAGAAAAATAAGCCAAGGGTGTTAATAAAATACCCCTTAGGCATTTTCATAACTGAATTGACCCCCTCAACACAAAACTATATAGTTCTATTATAATCAAAAGACATCCTGTCTTATATAAAATATTATCTGCAATTAAAGGAAGCTTGGTTTTTATAGAAAATATTTTTATAAAAATAAAATGAAAAATTTTCTCATTTTGGGTTAACAAATTTGTTAAAATCACTCCTTAGGCTGTTTTGTATATTTTTAGTTGTGAATATTTATCACATAAATCACCACAGGATGTGTTATAATGTGGTCGCTTTTTTTTTTTTTTTTTTGTATTTTTGCTGAATCCAATGGCTGCAAATGAAGTGTTTGTGGTATGAACAACACATAATTCATATGTTTTGTGGTTTAAATAAATTGATTTTACATAAGTATACCCTTAGGAATCTTAGTAAAAGGTTTTGGGAGTGAAATAATCAAGGCCTTAGTAGTAGCTATCCTGAAATTCTGAATTGAAATTAGATAAAATATAAAATGAGATAGTTTTTTTATGAATCAACAAGAAAATTTTGGATGCTAGCATCTGATGCCATATAAAAGACTTAAATTCAATTTTTAAATATTTTTGATAGAAGGAAAATTGTTTTTCTGAGGTAAGTAAGAACCGCTTAAAAGATAGTTTTAGGTAGAAAATAAAAACATTCGCACAAAACTTTACAAGTAACTAAAAAAATAGTTTTCCCACTAGAATTTAAAAGTATTTTTTATGCGGTGAATAGGAACCATTTAAAACAATCTGACGTAAAAAAATAACTCAAAAACTTACCAAATAACTAAGACTTGCTTTTTTAAAGGACATCAATTATACTTTAATATGAATACACGCAAGATACTATTTTTTACCTTACTTAACGTACTTGCTACTTACTTACTTACTTAGATGAGAGATGAATAAATAAAAACAACTCTTTGCTCTCTTCAAGTAAACTACTTGTACCCTCTTGTTTGAGTGATTTCCCAAAGATTATCATAACTAACCTCAAGGTTAAATTTAAAAGCTTAAATATAATAAAAATTTAGTTAACTAAAGAATCTTTCCCATAACTTTAGAATTAAAAGCAAATGAGATGTGTATAGACATCCGGTAGAAATAAAGTTCCTTAAATCCTACCCTATAGCAACCTGTTTTGAATAAATAACTAAAAACAATAATTAACGCTGAAGTCAACAATTTACCGAAAAATAAATACAAAAAGCAAAACAACTAACAATAACAAAGACAATTATATCTTCGTCTTAAAACTTTGCTTAGGATTTTTGTCTTTGCATTTCTGAGTTGCCATTTAAGGCCTACCCCTCATATAGAAGCCCGTGATAATGAACTTCATTCCGACATTCTAACATGGATAATATTATATGTTTTTAATAACTTTATTAATTGTTATTTATAATACCTACTGGTTTAGCTATTTATCACGTCACGTTTGCTATAAATAATTGCTAATTCCCACAATGGTGGTGCTATTTCTCTTGACTGTATATTAACCCTTAACGGTCCAATGGCGCCATATAGGCGACATGACAATTTTACCTACTGGGTCCAATGGCGCCATATACGCGCCAAAAGCCATTTCATTATTTTTATTACTATTATTGTTGCTACTGTTTTTCGTACATGCACTTTTGTGTTATTCGAGTCCAAATTCAGTCTTGTTTTGATTTTTAAGGAGAGCGTAGACATTTTACAGAATTTAGTTTATTATATTTGATTTTGTTTGAAATCATAAAATATGGCAGAAAATTATGGTGTCGATCGGGCAGATCACTATGTATCCAACTACTGTTTCTTAAGGAAATCCCTTAAATGGTGGCGAAAACTTTTTTTCTGAGGCCTTGAAGTATGTGCTACAAATTCCTACATTCTATATGTGATATTCAACACAACATTTGCCAACAGAACGGATAAAGTGATACTCTTCACAGTTTGAACAATCGACAAATCTATTTAGAATTACTCATTTTGCATCATTTTGTTTAAAAAACTTTTCTTGGACATTAACATTGAAATCTTTACAAAAAATCAAACTTGTAATCAGTTCCTTATAATTAAAATTTAATCATTGAAATATAGTTGAAAAATTTTCAACACAACTTTTTCCTATGAAATAGTTTCGTTAAGATCTTGGCTCCAAAAAATGACGAGTAAGAAAATTTTTTTTTTATAAAATCGTGTTCTGACGGCTATGCCCATTGTAAATTATTAGAAAATTAAAAGCAAAATAAAATTATTGATTAAATAAATTTTTAATATTAATTACTGTAGTAGTAAAGTTAACAACCTCTAAAATTTATGAAACTTTGGCTAAATCTATAGAAAAAGTAGCCAAACCTACTGATGCTATTATTAATAAAGAGAGATATATAGAGTGGTCCAAATAAGATATGAATTTTGATGTATAGTTTTTTTTTGATATGGTAACACTAATGTCAATATCGGAACAACATAAATTTAGTTTAAAGCCTGAAGTACGCGAAAATGGTCAAATATACACTTGAAGAACGCTGGAAAATACTGAAAAATTACTTTCAAAGTGATTGTAAAGTTTCAGAAACTCAAAAAAATATTCCAACGAAGCTCATTTTCATCTTGGCAGCTACGTAAATAAGCAAAATTTCCGTATTTGGGGTACAGAAAATCTACAGGCGATTCAAGAGATTCCAATGCACCCAAAACGAGTGACTGTATGGTGCGGATTTTGGTCAGACGGCATAATTGGTCCATTTTTCTTTGAAAATGACACCGACGAGGCTGTTACGTTGAATGGCGAACGCTATCGTGACATGTTAAATGAAAAATTTTTTCCGGCAATTCTAGATATTGAATTGGACGATGTTTGGTTTCAACAAGATGGTGCCATATGTCACACAAGCAACGTTTCAGTCGACTTAGTGCACTCTAAATTTGAAAATCGCGTAATCAGCAAAAATTCTGATGTGAATTGGCTACCAAGAAGTTGTGTTTTAACACCGGTGAACTATTATTTGTGGGGTGCCGTGAAAGACAAATGTTATGCAAATAATCTTACAACAATTGAAGAGGTAAAACACAATATCATCACCGAAATTTGCAAGATACAGCCGCAAACAATCGAATATGTATTGAAAAATTGGATCGACCGAATTAGCTACTCTGAGGTCAGCCGTGGCAGTTATTTGAATAAAATTATATTCCATCATTAAATTATAAGATTACAGCTTCCCAATAAAAGAAAAATTACGAAAAAATATTGAACCGTTTTGATTTTATAACCATTTATATCATAACAAATTTTATTTGGACCACCCTATACTATTCACCCCGTTCGGGTCCTGTTTTCTTCTATTCCCCTTGAAATTAAAAGTATTACAAATAGAGGTAATATTCTAAATCTTATATTGTTTATTCGAGGGACTCAAGGGATTTATGTGGGGCTCCTAATTATCCTAATTATAATACGTAGTACTGTAAAAAAAATTTATAATGAAAGCATGAGATGTAACAATTACATTATAAATTTTATCATTACTAATTATGGATTCTTAATCGTGCTCCTACTGTTCCTGCTCAGGTTTCAAAAATAAAATATAGAGTTTCAATAATTTTATGGTTTGTGGAAAATAGACATTATTATTACAAGTAAATTACTCTTAAGAAAAATAAATTGTAAACCCAGCGGTTAATTTTCGTTAATTTGCGCTCTTTACCGTATGCATGACTTTTGCATGCTAAAACGCTGCTATAAGCTATTGTCATTTTGCGACCACACACATTTTAGGAGAACAAAAAAATATTCTAAGTCTTATTTTGCTCTGTTGCGAAGTCTTTTTGGCGTATGTGTAAGTCATTTAGTCGCCAGTTGTTGGCAGTCGTGTGCATTTAAGTTTTTTTTGTGTTTTATTGAATTACTTAATATTAATTAAATAATATATTAATATTGTGATTATTGATGGATATTTTAATTAATAAAATGCTTTATTTAAGAAATTGTGTTTCTTTTTTGCCCTTTTTATCACATAAGTTATTTTTCAGGTTAACATCAAATTACAAATAGGGATATATATATACCACACCGTTATGCATAAGCATATATGTATGCATAATACGTACTACACACTACGTAGTGTATATATATATATATGAAAGAATTTTTAAAAATTAAAATATATAAAAGAAAAACAAAAATCTCTCTTATTTACGTTCTCCATTTGTTTATCCGGAGAGCGCATAAAATCCTCTCTTAGCATGGCTTTTCCTATCCGGTCGCAATGTTAATTTTCCTGCATGCTGGGAAACCTATAAATTTAACACGCTCGCCTTAAATTTGCATTCAAAAAGTATCTAAAGAGCGAAAATTAACCGCTGGGAATTTATGAAAGAGAATTATTTCTCTTTAATCAATTTCTCTTTCGTCAATATTTATGTTAGATAAAAACAAATAAAATAATATAATAAATAAAAATATCTTAATTTTTATTTTTTGATTGATAATTATTTATTTAATTATTTTCATAAAAATATATAAAAAATGATGAACTTTTATATAGTTGCATAAAATAAGAATGCTGCCTTCAGTTTTCAGTAACTCACAGAATTAATGTTTTTGAATAAAGAAACCAAAAATCATAAATCGATCTATTTTGTTCGCATTATTCGCATATTATTAACTACTTTTTATTATTAAATTCGAAGAGTCACTGTGTTCTAGTTACATTTTTTTCTTACGCAATGTATCAATACAATTATTAAAAATATTTCGTGCTCGTGTGGCAATTTTTCATAACGAAAATTTTGATTGAATTTAAGTGAAATGTCTTTCAACTAAATCAAAAAAATTTATTTTTTTCATGACTTTCCTTCGCGCATGTAAACAATTTGTAACTTTCTAAATCTGTCATTTTTTTATATAATTTTTTACTTTGTTTTAAAAAATATAAAGATATATTTACTTTGTTTTGTGTTTTATTTGAATTTAATGTCAAAACACGTGTATCGATTTTACAATCGTTAATAATGAAATCAGCTTAAAACTTCTTTAGGATGAAAAAGTATAAAATATTTTCATTAATTTTCTTCCCAGCTACAAATATTCTGACAATTATATGCAATTTATAATTTTATCCGTTTGCATTATGCTATATTCTGAAATCAAACTTTACTAGTTATAAAGTTTTCTGTTAAAAACAAAATAAGATATTTCCAACAACAAATTATATTACAACGATACAAAAAAATAAAAATGTAATTAACAGCACAGTATCCATCCGACAATCTTGTCTTTGACAAAGTGCTTAATTCTCATTAAAAAAAAAGTATTTTTCTTTTCTTCTCTTTTTTTGAAAAAATTTTCATAATAATTTTTTACGATTTGCCACCCTAAAGAACTCTTTTCATTTGAAAAAAAGATATCTATAAATCAACTTGGCATAAAAGATACTATGTAAAGACACAAATACTCAGGCATTAAAATGAACTTAAAAAAAAAGTTTTGTTGAAATCGTCTACACAAAGTATTGGCTCCAGGCTCCCCAATATCTTTCATGACCTCTTCGATTGTCTGGAAGAACGACAGCAGGATAAGTGTCCTATCATTTCGTTGTAATGGGGACATTATTTGCTCTCTGTCAGCACAATAGATGATTTATAGCAAAACAAAAACATTTTTCCTTTTGATTTAGCACTTCAATTTAAGGAAGAAGATCACGCGAATCAAATGGAAAATATACGTAAAATCATTTTGTTGAATAGAAGGATATTATTGAAACAATCCTTATTCACAATCGAAAATCATTTGAGAATGGTTGGATTAGTATTATAAACCTATTATAATATTTATCAGGATAAAGGAAATAATAACAAATAATAGAACAGGAAATATCCAATTCTTTATTTTTAAGGACATTACTTAGTAAAGAAAAATGTTTTTTTTATTGAAACTAAACTATTTTCGTGATAAACGATATATTTCTACTGGTGTCATAAATTATTCATAAAAATAAAATTTTCTTGAGAAATTACTTTTGCCAATGGCCTAAAGGTAAAATTTTCCCACTAAAGTAAAAGTTTATATTAGCTTAAAGTTATGATAAAAGTTTTTGGGTACAAAAGACGACAATTTCAATTGTAGGGTAATTATTTGTAGCTGAAACTATCACTAACAATAAGAAATTCTCCCTTCAGAAAATTTTCAATTAAAAATCCCGAATAAGTTAGAAATATAAATTTAATTTTATATCTTGTATAAAACTTTTTGAATGCAACTAATATATTTAGCCAAAATTTTTTATACCGATTTCATACTGGTTAACCTGAATTAAACCTGATTTGAACCTGGTTGGCCTAAATCAAGCTTGCTTTCAGCGAAAATCTTAGCTAAAAAGTTGAATTTTCATATTTCAAGTTGATCACAATGAATTCAAGTTTGCTTTAACTATTTTTTTTAATCTTCATTTGCAAACTTTAAGAATATGAAATTTGTGACATTTTGGGTTAGTTAATTTTTGTGTATTATGTGTTGCTAAAACTATTTGAAACTAATGTAGTTTTAATCTTTCCTTATTAATAATGTATGAATTTTTAAAAAAATTATTAATTAAGATTACTAGAGCTGCATTCTTTTTACTATTTATGTTGGATTTGTTATTTCTGGAAAATTAGGCATGACAGGTTTGATTATTTATTTACAGAGTTCTTAGTGTATTAGAAAATAGATTTTTTTCCATTCAGTGTAAAAGCAATGGTATAATCCTGAATTAATTTAATGAAAATTTGAAGTTAATGACGTCTGGAAATACACTTTAAGTCTTATTTATCTTTTATATAGATTCTTCGAATCAGGTAATTTTGTAAAGTATATTTAAAAAAAAGAAAAGCTTAGAAATACTAAACACTTTAAAATGCATCGTGGATAACATCACTGTGTCCCATCGCAAGCAATATGGTATTTTATTTTTTCTCAAAATCATTCTCACATCGTCAATAATATACCAAACATTATTGAAAAAATGTTGGAAACCGAGAAAGTATGTTACGCAATACTCCTACATGTTCTCTAAGCATTCGACAGAGTTTAACATGAAGGATTAAATTATAAACTCTAAATACTTCTTTCAGTACAATATTGAAAAATACTTTAATGGTTGTAATGGAAATATTTTTGAGAATTAAACAAGAAATTTCCTAATCAAAGCAAAACCAATTTCGAGCAGGCGTGCCTCAAGGTAGTATATTAGGAGCAACATTATATTTCCTATATAATAGTTACCTATCTAACTTTAACCGAAACGTGGTTGATATGTTTATTGCTGACGATGCTGCAATCTTAGCACTTGGTAAAAATACCACGAACACTAAGAGATAAATTGCAAGCAGCTATTGACGAAATAGAATGGTGGAGAAAGAAATTGTGTTTTGAACTAAATAGAAATAAATCTGTGTAATGGGATTTTATAAAAATAAAGAGATCGAGTACAAGGCAGTCTAGAAAAACAAGCTGCTCCTAATAGAAATATGAAGCTAGACACAAATATATATTTAAATAAAGAAATGATTTATATGTCAATTCGTTAATCTTTTCATAATTAATTTTACCAACAAGTCAAAAGAAGTTTTAACATATATAAAACTTGGATAAAATAGCTTTTATTTTATATATATTTAAAAAAATTTGCTAATATTAATTCTATTGCATGCATGCTAAAGAAGTAAAATCTGTAGCAATTTCCTTTTTACTTTAAGAAAATCTTTTGGTATATAATTGAAAACTTCTTAAATTAATTACTGTTAAATTTTATATTCCATTCTAGCTAAAATGCATTTTGTTAAAATAAATTTAATTATTTTAAACGATAAATTGATTAATTTTACCTCTTATCTAAAAATGAATATATGTACTTAGAAAAGGATAAACATATCAAAGAATCTTAGATATTCAACTTTTTACAAAAATAATAATGGATGCAGTGAACCTTATCTACTCGGCAGTCGAGTGAATTCAAATATAAAGGGACTTTCAGTGATCAAAAACAAAGTTATTCTAGCAAAAATCTAACATAAGTTCCCAATAGGAGATGTTGAGGTGAAGTATTCCTTTAAAGTGGATTGTTAAATTCTTATGGCTCAGTGCTTATGGTTAAAAGAATTGAAAAATACAAAAAAAAATTTTTTATATAGATATAATCTGGGAGGTATGTAGTATAAGATGTCTCATTGGTAATTTTTTAATGGTGTAAAGCTAAGCTAAATCCAAAAAAAATGCCAAGTCATTTATTTTAGACTAATGACAGGAAAGGGATTTTAGTAGAAGGTTTTAGATACATTTAGTTGATTTGTTTTTTTTTAATTTTTTAGACCTATTTTGGTTTATAGCCTTTTTCCTGCTGTACTGTATTAGAATACCGTACAAAATACAAACTTGTCCATTAGCAATATACACTGTAGTAGAACATATGATAGAAATGTCTAAAAAATTGCATTTAAAATTAATATTTAATAATCCAAGTGAGCTGATTTAAAAGTTTTTAAGACAAGAAAAAGATGAAAAAGAACAAATAATAATTTGGATAACAAATAAATAACATTTTAGGGTTTTGGGGGGGGGGGGGGGGGGGGGGGTGGAAGAGGCAGTTCGGTTAATTTGTTGAACACAAGACATGCAAGGTCTAGTTTAATTAATTGAATTTCATACAAGGTGTTTTTTTTTTGTGGTACCTGAAGTTTTTTTCAAAAAAAAATTAATAAAATTCAAAACATTCTTTATTTTCGTTCAATTTAGACAATGTTTTTGTCACTTTATCTGGCAAATCGCCACCGTCAGCCAGCAGCTAAACACATATTAGCTCCTTTTTCAGTGTTTTGCATCACTTTTTGAGGCATTTCGGGCTTAATTTGAGCAATTTCCTGGCATATGTTGGCCATAAGTTGTGCAAGAGTATCAGGTTTATTGGCATAAACTTTATCTTTTAAATAACTCTTCAAAAGAAAGTCTAGAGCAGTCAAATGTCACATGTCCATCTGATATCGCGTACCACAAAAAAAACACCCTGTATGATAACACAACATTTCAACAATGTTTTTTTCAAATCTCCATTTCAAACTGTTAGTAAGTGGCGAAAGGCAGTGAATATCTGGAGGCGACCGTAAAAAATGTTGTTATATGTACGGTTATCATCATAATCCAAATCCAAAATAGCAAAATTTATTTATTAAAGCCCCTATTTTTTGAGGTAATGAAGAGAGTTTTTTTTTGGTTTTCCGATTTTGCAATTTTCTGTAGCCCTTGGAAGACAAGATACCGGTTTTTACTTAAAATATCGATTTATTCTTTATTGTAAAAATTAATATTTATTAAATAACAAAAAAAGCTGGTCATTACCTTATGCAATATAAAAAAAAATTTTGTGCAAAATTTCAAAACAATCGGTCAAATAAATTATTAGTCTTCGAAAAGAAGAATCTTCAGGAAAACGCTTTAAAGTTTATTTCATTCACTTCTTTCTCTAGACAAAAGAACGCGCAAATGCTTTTAACTTCGGTAGCTTAACTTCAATCTGCTTGAAATTTTGAAACAATATTTTTAACTAAACTTAATAAAATAAAGAAGAATTAAATACCCAACTCTCCCTTTAAATACCCAATAATAAGGGGAATTTTTAATTTTATTTTAATTAACACAAGTTTGTCTTGCTGCTCAAAATATTTTAAACAGAACTGGCAATATCTGCTGGGAAAATGATAGTTTTATCCTACTTAATTTAAACCAGACCCTCAGATTTAGTTGAATAATAAAAACTAACTTCAGAATTGAGACGTTAATTAAGGCTATCAAAGGTTTTTACTAGTTTTAAATTCTACAATTATTTTTTTAACAATTTTGATTTGATGTGCTGTGTCATCATTGCTCTTATCAGGGGAGAAAAATCCTAAAAGCAAAAACTTAGGTCAACAAATGTTAATCAGACTCTTTTTCAGCAAAATTTAATAAAATCTTATGATTTTATCATTGCTTTAATTAATTACTCACAACGCACTTTAGTTTCAACTTCTAATAGGATACAACCTTGATCTAAAAGTATTCGCAAGTATGTGTGGCGCTCGTTAAGTAATCATATGTGCCTTTGAGCGTGTTCATGATTTTCCCATCATTATATGCAAGTTTTTCGCTGATAGCAACACGAATACCATTCAACAACCAACAAATTCACCTGATTTGGCCTCTTGTTATTTCTTTTTGTTCAATCGAATCAAAAAAGCACAAGAGGAAATAATTGGAAAGATCGAAAATGGCCAAGATTCCTAGCATTGAATTTAAAAAATATTTTGATGTCTGAATCAAGCGTTTATAAATTCCGTTAAGTTTTTAATCAAGTTAGCATTAATCAATTTCAAATAGGAAATATTTTTGGAGACTATTCTCCAAACCCAAATTTTGATCAGTATCACTGAATAATTTCTGCAATCTTTCAGGTCCTGGCTTTGTGCCACTCATTAGAGTGGCTAAATTGAAACCAACATCAAATTTAACTATTAAACACATCTAGGGTTATTTTTATTTTAAATCAGTCTTGTTGTGAAGGCTGTTTTGAAATTTAATGATACAGTGAACGAGATATATCTAAACTATAGTAAAAGAAAAAGATTTAAATTTACCAATTATTGAAAAAAAACTAATTAAAAATGTTATATTCTTATTTCCAACATTGAATTTTATTATTATTCCAGCATTAAAATTTCCAATAAATTTATATACAGCCTTAAAATAGAAAAAAATCTCATATTCATATACGTTCATCTCTTCTATCAAATGTTGACATATTGGGTATTCAAAGTCAACAACAACCAATCGAAAGAACGAGTCTACCGATAAAATTAATAACCAAAATCATTTTATTTATATCTCTATGAAAATATAGAACCCTTTCTAGTGGTATCCAATAAACTTAAAAGGCATATATAGAACACTTTAAATGTTTTCTACCATAAAATACAACCAAATATTAGATGAAAGTAAACACTTTGAAATCCTTTGAAAATTGCAAAAAATAAAAACTCAAAAAACACAACCATCATGAGAGATATTCAGATTCAGATTGAAAGTGTGTACTTTTATTAATTTTGTGGTTCAGATAGGGTCCAAGTGGTTTTTGAAAAATATTAACATACTGTAATGTTTAACACAAACGAAAAGGTTAACACTTTAGAATTTTAAAGGATATCAAATATTAAATGAGCATCCTTGTATGTTTGTTTACCGGGTATTTTGTGGTTATGTGTCAAGTTTGTTCTTATGGTTTTCTGGATTCTTGAATTTTAGTTTATCATTTAGTTTTTGAGCCATTTAAAGATATAGAAGTATATAAATATATATATATATATATATATATATATATATATATAACCTAGAATTCATAATATTAACCCTTTGAGTTTGTTGAAGCGTTAATGCGAGATAAATTTTATAACTTTATGGGAAATTAACTAAAAGTGCTGTTTTCTTGTTTTAAATTCAACTCAAAATAATTAAATTACTTTTTGCTTTAAGCTGAGAATGAGAATATCATTTAATTTAGAATAAAAATGACTTTACATCTCCTTAAAATATGTATGATATGAGACAATATGATTCTTAAGTGTTAAGAAATCTAATTTAAAGAAAATTTTATTATTTGATTTTAAAAATATCATCAAATTGATATAAATATTTCGTTTTAATACACATTACGGGATAACTCATATTTAACTTTCATTAAAAATAGTGAATTTACTTAATACCTAATTTGAAAAATTCTTTAATTAAAGCAAACATATCCTCTCCAAAATAAACTCAGAGTCGGCCATTTACAAATATAATATTTACTTTCATACATAAAATAGTGATATTGTGCATGCATTGCAACATTTTTACTCTTTTTAAGATTGAGCAACAAGAATAATGAGCTGATTTTCAAAAACTGCTGAAACATGTTCACATAATTATCAAAAGAACAAAAGAATACTTATACTGTAGTGGTGCCCCGAATTGGTTAACCTAACAATTTGTAAACCTAATTTTATGATTTAATGTACTTCCCCATAATTTATGAATTTCATTCATGAAATGAGAATCTGAAATTTTTTCACAGCCTCAATTTCCTGGTAGCTTTATAAAAATATTTTGTCTCTCATTAAAATTTTAAAATATAGAACAAGACAGAAGTCAAAGACTACTCTTGGGAAAAGAATGGATGTTGCAATAACTCTTTTCCTTATTTAATAATTATGATAGTTTCTTAAACTGTGTAAAATACAACATGTTATAATATAATACAGTTTCCTAATATAGTACGGAAAGTCCTTTCTGACAAGTTTGTCTAAAAAGCTGAAAATATAAGCTTAAGTTTATTATTTTATAAAATTAAAAGTAGTTTTTACACAAAATTCGTTTTATAACCCTAAGAATTAATTCAAAATACTTGTGTGCCATATTTTCGAACCCTAATAATTATAAAATCCTAATTTTTGGTTTTCTTCTTTGAAAAAAGAATGTAAAAATGGAACAATATATTATCCAATGTGCTAAAACAATACATAAAACTCTTTCTTTCTCTCTTAATTAAGCACAATAGATCGAGTCTGGTCGCGGTGTATCTGTCCCCTTTCTTCTTCATCTTTCATTTTGTTGTTGTTCCGGCACACCTTGTACACACAATTATCTAAAAGTGTGATTTCTATGTAAGAAATTTAGCTAAGAGCTCTGTCACTTCTACTTTTATATTCTTAAAATTATGTATACTTACATATTTTGAGAAAGATTAATGGGACCCGGTACTCTAGAATTTTGGAAGAATTAATTGTTTTTTTAAAATTTCAAAAGTATGGTCTTTTAAGAATATACTGTTCAACTTTTGTAAAGATATCTATAATATTTTCATTTCTACAGTCGTTTTAGGAGATAGAGAGCAGTGCGAAGCATATCACGACTTAAAACTTTAAGCTCTGTTATCTCAAAGCTACTTTTTTCAGGATGTTTTTGTGAAAAATTAAAAAACTGTTGAACGGAATTACATGAAAATTTAATATGTTATTCACAACATCACTGGCTATTGTCGGAACTAGAACTATTCCCTTACTTCAATTATTTCGTATTTTTTTAATTAAATAACCCTTGAAAATATACAGGTTTCTGGGATTTTTTTTTTTTAGAAAACCATTTTGCCAATTTTCAACTTTTTCTTTTTGTTCTAGTTCCAGCAATAACTGCACTCATACTGATTAATATTTTTCTTGGTTTTTAGTTTTCAGACAAATAGAAGTGCCAAAAAACATCAACACCATTGAGGTCCAATTGCCCGAGAGAGTCAAATTGAGGACCATTTTTGTATTAATTATAATTTTTTTTAAATTTGGAAAATAATTTTTTTGTATGAAAACCAGACCAGATAATAAGGCTAGGAAATTAAAATATCGTTTTTCATTTTGTTTATAACGAGAAAAAATTCCTCAAAATACCTTAAATTTTGGAGCTCTAGAGTAGCGGGCTAAAAAAATATCATTAGAGCTTCTAATAAATTTTTCCCTTTTAACCAACGATATCTTAAAGGCCTTATCTTTAGTTTGGTTTTGATTTCTGGAGTTTGTTTTTAGACGTGTCCCGCATATAGTGACCTATCCTTTAAGTCAGTGTTTCTTAACCTTTTTGGCACAATGGACCAACGTGCATATCATGTCCAACATTCAGTCGATTTCGATGTTTTGTTTTTATTGTGACAAGTGTGGAAAATCCCGCTTCGCAAGGATATACTGTAGCAAACCAAAAGACCAAAACTCTCCAAGAGTTTTTGAATCGAAATCCATTTTTAACAAGGACTTTGTTTATAAATCAATTAGCTCATCTTTGACAAGGTTCATATCATCGATACAGTCAATATCACAAAGAAAAGGATTACGAATCTACAACTCATCTTTTATATTTATTCCATCCGAATTGAAATATTTTTCAAATGAAACTTGAAGTACTTCCAGGTGTTCACAGATTTCATTTTTCAAGTTATTCAATAACAAACTATCTTGCCGAGATCCAATTTCAAAAAGCACTTCGTCCAACATTTGAAAGTTTGCATAGATCCCATTTTGAATTTTAGTTTTCCAAAGTGACATTTTCAATAAAAATGCCTGTAGTTTCTCAGTGGCATTCATAATTGTTGCATCAGGCCCTTGAATTGAAAGACATATATCGTTCATGTGGTTAAAAATGTCTGCCATGTAAGCCAATTTACATACAAAATCTTAAACTTAAAATTATAATTTAAGTGCTTCAACTATACTCTTTCAAAAGTTGTTCATGAATTTTCTTGTGTGTTCATTTTTCCAAATATCATTATGTTGTCTCTTCTTAGAATTTTCCATTGTTCAAATTAATGCTAGGTCACTTAAACTTGGAATAGTTTAATATAATAGAATAGAATAAATGAAAGAATGACTTAAAAAAACTTCATGCTTAACAAATAATGCTACAACCTTTAGACAAATAAAACAACAAAGCCAAACTTGCACTTAGTCATCAAACAAACATCTGTTTTACTTCTTCAGGGTCTATAAGGCACAAATTCTAAGTAAAATATTTGATTCTTACTTGGTTAAATTTAATAACCTTAAAATCATATCATCATAATTTAGGTTTGTCCAAAAAACGAAGGCATGGTTGCAATATATTTAATGAAATTCAAAAGCATTTATTTTACTTAAAATATAAAAATAAATATTTATGTCATTAACGGAACATATTAACTTTTAGGAAAACAATACGTCTAGCAGATCTTACTTTATTAATCTCTTTATCATATGAATAATTAGTTACTTAAATGAGGAATGTTTGTTTACTCAGTTTGATTTATAAGAAAAAAATTCTTTGAGAAAACCATTTTTTTAGTTTTAAATATTACTAAAGTAAAAATAACAACAACAAAATTAATTTAACATATTTAACGTAAATGAAATGCATTCAGACACCTTCAAATCAAAACAAAATCAATAAAGCCACTTTAATATTTTATATTTTTTCCTGATATCCCCACAGTAATAGCCCATTAATCCAATGATTCATTAGATAAACATATTTATCTAGGTCTGTTGTTAAAACTCCCATTTAAGTTAATATTTCTTTTAAACCACACAAAAAAAATACAAAAATTACAAACACCATCTTGTACCAAAAAAAAAAGTTCAACAATGTAAATTTTCTTTTCCATTTCCACTAATATCCCATGAGTATAATGAGTGGTGATATCTAAAATTCAAGTCAAAAAATATTTAAATGAGACGCCTCAATTTTATCATTTTACGAAACAAAAAAATTTAGTTGCTAGGCCTAACGAAATGAAATTTAATCACCGCAAGGCTACAAAATTTGTGTAAATTTCAGCCTTTCCATAGAATATAGAAGGGACAACATTAAAGCCAAAATATTGTCAAGTACCCAGTAGCACTTACAGAAGCAAAAAAAAAAAAAAAAAACAAGATTTGAAGAAACTCCTAAGGATATTTTAACAGATGGAGAAAAGGAATAACAATACCTACTTATCATCAGTACCATCATTAGCCTATCATCCTTTATTGAACAACAGATTTACTTAGTTTATCTTTTTACAATCTAATTTTGAAAAGATATTTTTCAATATTGTTATGTTTTCTGTGGTTGTAGAGTTTGTGTAACCTGCTTTTATCTATCTTCACTTTTAGACTTAGCATTAAAAATAATTCTATTCTATTTGCTTTTATACAGTATTATCCTTTGTTGTTTGAGGATTGATACAAAATTCACTTCAATAGTACATTAACATAATTAGAAAATATTTCTTCACATCTTTTTTATAATTTAAATTTTAAAATCTGATTATTATCATGTATTCTGATTATGGAACCTAAATAAGCAATTACTCTTCTTTTGCACAAAAGATTTTTGATGATTGTTTACGTTTTAAGCATACTGGAAT
The DNA here is from genome assembly GCA_947359355.1 of Acrocera orbiculus. Lineage (NCBI taxonomy): Eukaryota > Metazoa > Arthropoda > Insecta > Diptera > Acroceridae > Acrocera > Acrocera orbiculus. The sequence continues at coordinate 11,055,072 of OX375758.1, forward strand.
AATGCGATATTTGCTTTAGCACCGAAAAGTTTAGTTATCATCATTAAAATTTGTATGATTTCTACGTTTCAACAGTTGGTCAGTCATAACCTGATGCATAGATACATTATTACTTTCAAGGAAATAAATGTTACTTATTATAAAAAATGGCCCACGCTTTTATTTTTTATGATATAAAATTATAAATAAGTCTTTTGAAAAGTATTATTTATCTTTCTGTGCCTATTTAATCGCATAAAAAGTTATTTCGCTCCTTTTAGCTCATTGATTGCATAAAATCATCAAAGATGGAAGCCAATTTTTTTTATACAACTTTTGTTTCACCCTTCTTAGTCATATTTTTTCTTATCTTTTATTATTTTAAGGTATAGTTGACAGTGTGATAGCAACATTTATCAACATTCATGATAGGAACAAAGAAAAAAATGACTTTTTTGGTGAAATTTTTTTTGACCACATTTCACTGTCATTCAAGCAAATTACAGCTTTTTAATTCAAATTTCAATAGCTTCTTGCAAATTAAATGAGAATCAAGTCACAAGATTTTTTTGCATTTTTGACTAGAATTGGGAACGAGTTTAATTTTTGACAAATAATATTTCAACCAAATAACTCTCTTAAATATGTTTTAGTTCATGTTACCAAAACTTGAAGCAAATACTTCAAAAACAATCACAAGCTTCTCTAAAGGAAAAAAAAGTAAATAAAATTCTATAAACTAAAATCAACTAAATAATTAGAATTATTTACTTTATAAGGATAAATGAAAATCTTTGAAATGAAAGTAGCGTCCAAGCAACAGAAATGTTTGTTTTTTGTTTCTTGAATTCAAGTTAAATTTCACCATTTAAGGAAACAAAATTAGGGCTTGAATCCTTAAACTTATCCTACTTTCAGGCTAAATTTAACATTGGCTCCATTGGTGGGTTGTAATGAAAGGTACATGAACTCTTTGTTAAATTTCAATCATTTACCAAATCCAATCTAAGTCTTTGTTGCATTAATTTAAATTTAACACTATTAACAACAATTTTTTTTAATTTTAATCTTCGCTAAACACTTTTCCAGCTAAATATCGACATAAAATTTAAAATTTATTCAAAAAACAATTTGAACCTTCAAACAAAGTTACCAAGAAAAATATTTAAAAGTAATTATTATTAATATTTTTAAATGTTAAAATGGTATAATATAAGATATTAGAAATGTTAATTAACTTTTTTGCATTAGAGTTAAATTTATTTACGTTTATTTCTGTTTAATCACTTTTATCACTTTGTTGGCATGGTTTCCTAATAAATATTTCAGGAACATCTGATGTTACATTCGACAATTCTAATTTTTTAAGTCTTTCTTTACGCATTTGTAAATTACTTATCAATCTTACTGTACAAAAATAAATAAGTTCTACAAGACTTAAAGTTGAAACACCCATAAAAAGTCCTAATAAGCCACCAACATTAGCCAAAAAATCAGTAGTACCATAAAGTTCAGAACGTTTTGAAGTAAGAAATTGATTTTCTTTAAAAAATATTGATAATCGAGCCATTTTTGCACTAAAAATAAATAAAACAAAAAAATTATAATTATTAATTTTATATCAAGTGAATAATAAATTTAAAATTATACCCAGGATACTTATCAAAATATTCATCTTCACCATAAGATTCAAATAGTTTTTTAAAATCAAAATCAGCCTGTGATATTTCTGCATCATATGCAATGCTAGTACACGCTGGGAGACAATTACATTCAGTTTCACCTCTTAAATTTGAACCAGCTTTCAGTAATCCTTCTTCAAATTCAGTTTTGAGGAGGCTATCTTCAGCATCATCATAACAAGCTAAGCTAGCAGCTCCACAAATCGGAGTATCTTTATTTCCTGTTTCAAAAATTAGTTTTTTTTTGTTATAAATTTAATAATTTAATTTTTTATAAAAATTTTTATTTACTTGGCATTGAGAATTTAACACAGCCACATTTATTTAAAGTGTAATTTGCCAGACATTCAAGCTCACAATTGCTCTGTGTATAAACTTGAAAATATCGAAGGTAACGTTCTTTTTGAAAAAAACACTGCCGCCTTTTATTAGTTTTATGTTTTTGAATATTAAATTTTAATATTAAAAGAAAATCAATTAAATTTAAAAAGAAAACTAACCTGCTGGGTGGATAATGCCTTAATCCTTCTGATGTTGTTATTATATTGGGCTTTATAGATACAAGAACTTCTTGTCCAAATGGAATACGGAAATATTGTCTAGATACTTGAGCCACTTCTCCGGGTGTATGTAGTAATATCTGAAATTATAAGGTTAATCTTTAAAGTGTGTGTTGGTAAGGAAATTTTTATCCTTTATTTTCATGGTAGTTGACTATTTTAATGACATCAGGATATTAGCTGCTTTTCTTGATAGTTGATGGCCTTTCAAGTATATTTTTTAAAACTTAAAAAGAATTTATAATTTTAATATATCCCTTTGATGCCTTTGTGTACACTTAAATGATCAAAAATTTCTGGTACATGACTTTTTATATCAAAGCTTAATAAAATTACGGAAATATCTATGATTGGAAAATTGAAAACAAGTCTTCTAGGATGAAAATTTACTGCTTTTCATTTAGAAATTAAATAGGACTTTTTGAGAAATAGTTTTTTATACAATGAAAGAAGTTTATTTATTTTAAACAGTATTTCCAGGCCAAAAACTATCTAATTTTCATTACATTAAACTGAAAAAAAACGTTATAATAATTACTCAGGAAAAAATTATACCTTAAATCCTTGAACAGGTCCACGACAAAGATAATCAAAATTTTCTGCATGTCCTTGTACTAATAAAAACAGACCAGCACGTGTTCCAGCACTTAGCACACGTTCAGGATAAGTAATTGTTCCAGCATCTTTAGAGAATCCATCCTCTAAATCCCAATCAGCTTTTTTACGATAATTTATTTGAAATATATAATCATCATGAATACTTTAACCAAAATAAAAACATTAACAAATTTAGCTCTAAATATTTAAACTTTAATAATAATTAACAATCAAATACCTTTCATTTCGAAAAATTTCACTTGGATCCAAAGAATTAAAACTATGACAAATTCCTTCCTCAGTTAAAATTTTTTCAAAAAGATCATCACATAATCCTAACTGATTTCTCCATTTACAAAACATATAAGTCTCATTAAAAGTAGGTGAAGCCTGTTCTAATGCTCTAATTATACTTTCGTTAACTATTTTGTTGCCAAAATTAAAATCTTTTGTTAAATGATAATCACACACCTGAGATATTGCTTCCATATAAAATAAACTATAAAAAAGATATTTAAATTGGATTAAAAGCTTCATAAAAAAAGAATATAAATAAATATCCTACTCATTTGCACTACTTTCATTTTGTTCACCCCTATCTACTGCATAAAACATTTCCGTAAAATTGAAAATTGTATTTTTTGCTTTTATTTCTGGACAAATTGTAACAGCTGGAAAGGGTATTTGCCAAACAGGTGTTGATTTTTCAGCAAAACTTACTATAACTGGATTTTGATCCCATTTATTCCAGACATTTAATGTTAGACGAGAACAAGCATATATCGACAAAACAAAAACAAAAATCCAGAATAATCTACACAAATTCAGAATATATAATTCATTTAATCTCTTAATAAAATCTAGAAATTTCTACTAACCTTTCCATAAGTGGACGTTTTTGTTCTCCAAGATATTTAATTCCATGAATTGTACTATTATTACAGTACTCAGAAAATATACCCCATGCTGCTTGTGTTGTATTTCCATATTTGATTTTTTTTCTTGTATCAAAATCAGATGGAACATCACTTACTGCAATTGATATATTATCCTTAAAAGCATTTACAGTTGCTGTATACATAGAAGCATGTCTCCTATTATTTGATACAAATAAATAAAATAATTTTATTAAATTTTTAAAATTTTTAATAATAATTTTTATTAACCAGGAATTATTTTTGAAGCTCATCGTTTAAACGTGTTGTTCATTACTAAAATATCCAGTCAAAAATGGACTAATGTTAGAATTGAATTTCTTTTTGTATTCATACTACTGTAAGAGTTCCCAATGGAGAGATATTGCTATTAATTTACTGTGAGTACTAATTACACTTAACTAATTATCAAAATGGCTTATAAATAAGTGTGAAGTAAAATTACATTACAATTATTAATACGCTGATAGACATATGTAAATATCAAGGGAATAATTTAAGTAGTATTTTGGATGGACACTTGATAATATTTTCGTGAAAAAGTAACAAATTATAAGAAAATAACAACAAACAAAAAATTTTGTAAGTATTTTATTATCATTTATATGAACAACTTTTATTTATTAAAAAGCCCAACCTAGAAAATTAATGGTTTTTATTTAACAAGCTACAATTGAAATTCTAACCTCAAAAATTGTTAATTTTAGGCTCCTGGAGCCCTCTGGAAGTTTTTTATTTTAATAGTTTATTAGGTTTAAGCTTAGAAATTAATTTGACTTTACTTTTTTCTCTTCTTCTCTTATATTTAATACTAAAATAGATGCTTTTAGAATTGAAGTTTTCTATTTAACCTCTTATAATTTTCTTAGCACAAAATTTCTCGAAAAACTTTAGACAATAAAATGGATATTTAATATTTAAAGACTAAGAATGAAAATGGTATTAAGAATGGCCTTGATTATTAAATAATATGAACCATGTTCCTATGTAATCAAATCTTTCAAAAATTGCATGTGAAGCTATTTTCTGAATCAAACACTTTTGTTGCGAATATTCTAAGGAATTTTTTCTGCGAACAAGAAAATTGGATTAAGGATGTAACAAGTGACTCATTTCAAGTAAGTTCATCCACCATCTACCGATTGAGCTATCCTCTCACCAATTACCTTTTGCTGTCTCAAGCTTCACTGATTCAGCAGCTGCCATTTCAAATACTTTTGCTTTGAGAAAGAAAAATTTATTATAATAATAATAATTATAAACAAGTCCTTATAAGAAATAAAAACCTTAGCAATAAAAAAACATAATTTTTAGTAGATTTAAGTAGTCTTCTAGTTTAGAAATTCGGAAAAATTAATGTTTTTTTTGCATATTTTCATAGCTTAACTTCTTACAAAATGGTTCTCAAGAGGATTTTTCGAAGGTCGAATTATTTTCGGAGTTACGCATTCAGTTCTTAGTTCAATTTAGTCTTTAAAACTTTAAACACGTTTTTCTCGAAATTCTTTTTTTAGGAACGGTGTTCATGATATCTCAAGTTTCACTCAACCGATTCAACTTTTTTGTCAAACTGCCACCATTTTGTGACAAAAAAAACTCTTTGTAGTGCCATAACAACATTTGTCTAGTCTAGTTGAATAATTAAGAAACATTATTTTCTTCAAATTACTGGAAAGGCTGGAATCGTGCACACCAGCCTCCAATTTGCCGGCCTGTTGTATTTTCAATTTTGATTTTTTTTTAATATTATTAATTTTTTATTTCCTCAACACATTAATAAATAAAAAACAAAAAAGTATTTACTTTAAATTTTTATTGGTTATTTTTTATGACGTCCGAAAGAACACCCAAAATTCAAGCGTCTAAACTAGAAAACCCCCTCAACAAAATTTTTAGTTCAAATGCAACACTAAACTTAAAGTAGCTTGAGTAGATTTGAGAAAGACTTATAATATATTGAATTCAAACTAATTTGCCTAAAACCTTTCAATTTATCAAAATTTGTGCTTAATCCAAAATAACAGAAGTAAAAAATTGGTAGCACATTTAGATTTCTTGAGCGTTTCTATTAAAAATATAATTGTTAGCTATCATTAAATAATATTTTTAGCTAAAATACATTAAGCTGAAAATACTTATCATGCGTACTTATGACGAAAAACCCACTAGTAAAAAATACATCAATAACTTATACAGAAAATAGCCAATAAAGTGATTTTATTGGTCATTTCAGAACGCACTTCATTAATATATTCCCTACGAAAGTAGACGTAATTGTTTAAAAGTATCTGTTGTTGATTGAAGATGGATATTTATATTCTCTATGAATCTGGATTATTGGTCTTAGTTTTTTATGCTGATGTACCTGAGTTCCATTCCCGACAATGAACTAAGCTTTTACATACTTAGCTTGCATACACATAATATGTACCTACAAATACTACCCTCTTCCTTTTATCAAGTTAAATTTAGTAATAAAAAATCTGTATAGATTTCTTAAACACTTAAAAAATTATCAAGGACGAAGCGAATTCAGTGATATATAAAACCAAAGCAACTTTGAAAGTTTCAACTTTGCAAAGCAAGTTATCGGGAAAGGCTTACTTTGTTAGATTTTTATTGCACTGTGGAAAACAGTTAGGCCATTAATACCATTAGTACTATCTTTTTATTGAAAAATATTCTTAATACAGGAAAATAAAATAAAAAACCCAACTCATATTGACGTTTTTAAAAAAAAAAAAGCAGAAAACATCAAAAAAATGTCTGGAATTTTTACTTACAAATTTTTTGCTCCACCATTTGTTATTATTTTTAAATTTTTCCTTTTTATAATAAAAAAATATTGTAAGCTATGAAAAAGTATTTTTTTTTTACTTTTCTGTTGTTTATCAGGTTTTAAGGCCTGTACTCTACTGGTAAAAGAGAAAACGCATAAAGGAATAACATCTACATTAGTTTGTATCCATCAATAACAGACAGCACTAGTGAAAGTTAAGACAGTTAACAGAACGTTCTTTTGGTCATATTGTAAATATAATTTTTTATTTTGTTTAATGTAATGTATAAAGGAATCAAATTCTATTTTATACATTGCAAAAATTAAAAAACCACTAATCTAGTAGTATAATAAAAAAATAGACAAAATACAAAGATCATAGAGCAAAAGAATAGTTCAAAACACCTAGAACAAATATTTCAATCCTTGGATCAATTTCTTATCGCATTTGACGAATCCTCTTTTAGAGGAATAGCAAATCATATATATAAACAAGGGTTATTTTTTTACTAAGACAAGAAAAATGAATGCATATTAATTCCATAAATATATTCAAAAATAACAAAATCCTCTGTAAAAGTATGGATGTCAAAACCGTTTAATCTATCTATAAAATGAAATTTTTTCAAGACTATATTAGTGAGTAAACAAACATTTATATTTTTTTATGAGTAAAGATAAAATTCACTCTTTGTAAGACTGTTGTGATGCTGACGACAATTTAAATGCAATAAAAATCATGATAGTCACCAATCTTTTCAATGTGTGCATATTAATATATAGAGAAATCAACCACAGGGATGCTGTCCTCCAGCATATCGAGTTCTAGTGAATACTATTGAGTGCCTTGAATATCTAACTTTGGAGCAAAAATCTACAAAATTAACTCATTTAGTGTCAACTACTAGATATCTCGTAGCAGGTAGTGTGACATTTGATTTCGAATTATGATTAAATGATAATCTTTGGAATTATAAATTTTAGAAAAGGGATGAAATATAGTTTCATGTAAGAGTAATAAAAAAAGGAGAAAGTAATTAGAAAGTGATTTCTTATTGCTTAATAATAAACAAAACTAATTCTTCTCTTTTTTGTCTTCTTAAGGTATGTAGAATTAGCTTAATTCTAAGTTTGTTTTTTCGCATGGTACTTCTTAAAGCATGCAACTACACATAGAGTGGGGTTATAAAAGCACGCGAGGCAAAAATAGCATGGTTTTGTTGGCTTATTTTTGCTTTTTCTGGTTGGAGGGTGCTCCAGAAATTTGGATCAGAAATTTTTACAACTGTTTTCAATATTACATATTTCACTTTTATTAGATTAAAAATATTATTCCTAATCCTTATATGCTTACCCCTTACCTAAAATGAGTTCTTTTTCAACAATAAAATCTTATAAGGATTAAGGGATATGTCATTGCAAAAATAATTAGAGTTTTTACCACTAAAAGAAGCGTGCCTTTCTGATAATTTCCATAAGGATAAAAATATTTTTGTACAAATAGATCTTGCATCTTATTGTTAGTCCTTCCTTACATGTTTACAACTTGCCTAAAGTCATCCTTTTCTCAGGAATGAAATCATATAACAATTAACAAAATTAAACAACACTACGAAATATCTCGTAGTTGGCACTTCGCAAGGAATTTTCTTCCAGGGTACCAACTACGAGATAATTTAAAGTAATTTTTTTATAAATAATTTATAAATATTATCGCGATAATGTGTCATAACAAAATTAAAGTGAAAATTTAAAAACTTCATTGGCTTCATTAAAATAAACGCGTGGCGTTGGCGCCAAAATACGTAAAATTTGCTTGGCACTGAATAGGTTAAAATTAAAAATAATAAATTTAAGCCCATTAATTAGAAATATTATAAATAGCTGTATTTATTAAATAAATTCAATCCTTTAAGGCTTGGTATATTTCACAAGACGCACAATATTGATACATGTTCTTAAGAATACGAAATAATTTTTTCTTTTATATTTTCTTTTTCTATCCCACTTTTTATCATGGAGGTAATTTTTTGTTACTAATCTAAAAGACGTCCCCTCTTTGCCTTTTTGGTTACCATTCGGTATCTCTATAATTTTCAGTCAATTTTAAATTTGAAGGTAGAAAAAGTTTCAATCTACATATTTATTCAATTAAAAAAGTTTTGAAATTTTTCATAATCCAAATATATTCAAAACTTTAATAATATCATCAACTAATTTAATTAGCTGTGAAATAAAAACAATTTTTGATAATTATCGTTAAAACTCAATTAGTAAAAGCACAATGCAATTAGCATCTAGACAATAGGGGCATGTATAGCTCAAAGGACTTATTTTATTTTTTCAATTTTCTTCAAAATAGCGTGACCTGAATGCCCTAGTAATAATTTTACATTAAAACTTTTTTCCATAAAATTTAGTCGCATTTGAAATTAAGGAATAAACAGTGGTCAAGCTAAATTATTATCAATATCAGAGTTACAAAATGGATTGTTGCCAACTAAAATCTAAAATGGAAAAAAATAGCAAACGTTCATTAAATAACATCAATGATGTACAATCTGAGATCTTTGCTAAAAAGTGTATTAAAAAGCTTTCTCTAAAGGAGACTATACTCAGTTTTTCTATTGAATATTGTAAATCAAGTACAATCCATGGAATTCGATATTTAGCAGAAAAAAAGCGACCCTTATGGGAAAAGTAAATATATTATCAAAAATATCAAAAAAATTTAACTGATTTAATTAGTGTTTATTTTTTTTTAATAGAATAATTTGGTTGATGATACTTTTTACTTCAATTTGTGCATCCTTTCATTTAATTAAAAAAATATGGTATAAATGGGAACTAACACCTGTTATTGTTACATTTTCGGAGAAAATGACACCAATCTGGGATATACCATTTCCATCGGTGACTATATGTCCTCAAGTTAAGGCTGTTAAAGATAATTTTAATTTTAGCAATGCAATTCATAAATTACAAAAAAAAAATATAACAAACCTCTCAAAAACTGAGTACGTGAGTCTTAAAATTAATTTAATGCTATTTTTACTATTTAATTATAATTTTAGAAAAACTTATTTAAATGCGATGCTACAAGTATGTAATCCAGAGAATCTTAAAAATCAACATTATATAACAGAAGATAATTTTAATATTCTTAAGATCCTTGAGGAGTTAGCACCAACATTAAATAATTCAGCTCCATTTTGTAAATGGAAAAATAAAATTCTATTTTGTACTGAAATTTTTAATAAAGTGATAACAAATGACGGAATTTGTTTTCAATTCAATGGAATCAGTAAAACTGAATTACTTGTAAATGAAATGTAAGTAAATTTTTAATTAAGATGTTACCATTAAATTTATTTTTGGCTATTTTGAAGGATTAATGAAAGTGAAGCTTCGTTAAAGTCTATGTGGTCAATTGATATAGGCTACAAAGATAACACTAATTCAACTGTTTATCCTGAGAGAGCTTTTGGAGCTGGTGCTAGATCTGGACTATTTTTAGCACTTCAAGGATTTGATTATGATATTGACTATTTATGTCATGGTACTGTACATGGTTTTAAGGTAATTTAAATTTTAATAATTTTTTTGTTTTTGATTCAGGAATTTGTTTACTTTTCTGTTTAATGGGAATTATTTTAACCACTAGTTTAGATTTTTTGAAATAAAGAAAGTCTTTAAAAAAGTATAACAAACAAACAATATAATCTAAGATGACCAACAATTTAGATTTCTCCATTTTTGGCTTGAATCTAAAAAATTTTTAAGCAAATGCAAATGAGATTAATATGATAATTATTACATTTCCCACATTTGACCACAGTACTAATTCAAGGACTTCAGTTTTAAATTCTAAACTAAGGGTGTTCATACTTTAACCTTTCTTGTGGTACATTAAGGATATCAATTCCTTTTGTATTACATACATTATTTAAAAATAACAAAAGAAAATTTAAAGGAAACATCAAATTTATCTAAGCTTTTAGCAATTTCATATTTATATTAAAAATAAAATTTTTTAATATTCAAAACAGGATATTTAATTTGAAAATAACAATCTCAATTGACTTAGACATGGTCGATAGCCTGAACCTAGTTGTTTAAAGTCTTATTTTACTGCAACTGATTTTTAATAACTGTTAAGTCTTATTAATTTAATCAGCTCTAAATTTGCACATATTTGATAAGGATACTTTATTTTTTTCTTTTGTTCACACCCAAACAATTTGATTTTAACTTTAAATTTAAATTTTTGAATAAATTTTCATTAGAAATATATAAAAATATCTTAAAATGAAAGCTTATCATCCCTTAAAACATCTTTAAACACTTTACTGAATTTTCTTTTGCCTTAATTGCAAAAGCTCGCCACCACACATGAATGTGAAAATATCTTAGTGTAACTCATCCAATACTGGGCCAAACGCGTAGGATTGCACTTTCGAATTCGAATTCGAATTTCCTTTTACTTAATCCCTCTCTGCTTTACATATTATGAATATTCCGGATCATCTCTTCATTCATGTATGAGTATCCGAGTCAAAAATTTGGTCCTCCTTTCATCCTTTTCGATCTTAAAAATGTAAGCTAGAGCATACTTTGGTAAATTTTAAACCTCCTTTCATCCTTTTCGATCTTAAAAATGTAAGCTAGAGCATACTTTGGTAAATTTTAAACCTCCTTTCATCCTCTTTAAACTGAAAAATACGAACTTTTGTTAATATTCATTCTTGATGCTGAATAGGGTCTTATCTAGGCCCAAAACATTTAAAGGAGGCCCAACTTTGACATAAGTGTAAATAAAATTGTTGCACCTCCTTTCAATATTTTAGGCCTCCTTATAAGGAGGTCAAAGAAAATGAAAGGAAGATAAATTTCGACTCGGCTACCCAGCGTTATTTTGTCATTCTTGTTAATCCGTGTACGGTACACATAATAAAGTTAAAAGAGATTAAATGATTGCTCTAAAGCCTTTAATAAATACTAACATAGTACATACAAAACATAAAAACTAAATCCCGATTTAAAACAAAAATAACTAATATTTTACTAAACTCTTAGGTTTATCTAGATTCACCAGATGAGCTGCCAACCACATCTCAGCAATATTTTCAAATACCATTCGATCAAGAATTTTTGATATTTGTAAAACCAAAAAAATTTACAACATCCGAATACCTACGAAATTTATCACCTGAGCAGTAAGAGTTTTAAGTTACTGTATTTTTTTTCGTCAGATTATCTCTTTCTCTTACAGACGTCAATGTTTTTTTAGTGAAGAACGTCAGTTGAAATTTTTTCATGTTTATACACAAAAAAATTGTTATTTTGAATGTTTAACCAATTTTACTCTCCAAAAATGTGGCTGTGTTAAATTTTCAATGCCAAGTATGTTAATTACTTTAAATTAATTGAAATTTTATTTTTAGCATAAATTTCCTAATGAAAATCAGGGCAAAAATATAACAAGCTTAATTTTTTGAACTATATGTAATAGGAATTCTCTTTTATTGTATTAATAGTTCTTTATAGGCTTATGAATAAAACCCTGAGATTACAATCTTCCTGAAATCGAAAAATCTTTAAATGCAGTATAGTTAAGGCTGATTTTTCATGCATTCGATTCGATAAAAGTCGAAACTTTGTTTTTGATTTTCATTGGGTATCTATTGACTAGGGCCCTGTGTCCATTTTCTTTCATTACATTGTTAGACTGTAAGACCTTCTCGAAAAGTACAGTCATAAAAAATTTCCACAATACCAATTGTCATACATTCATTGCTATGTTGATGTTATTTTTTGGATAAAAGCTAAATTATTTAAACTTAAAGAGTAAAGCTTAACGTACAACAAAGATGCAGCGGCCACAGCTCAGTAGATTCCCTTTTTTACAAATTTATAAATTATTCCTACACTAAGTATCTCATTTAGCTTAAATACTCAAGTTTTAAAAATTCTAGAACACATGTGAAATCTCTTAAAAGTTTTTTGTCATTTTTATGCTTGTTTTTTCAATTTTTCTTGTTTTTTCCTACCATACTCAATGTTTTACCATAAGAAATTTTCTTTTAACTTAAACTATTTATTAAGATACTTAACTACTTAAGCCGAAATTTTGTGTCTCCTTTCATCCTCTTTAGTCTGCAAAATGCATACCCTTATCAACCTCCTTTCAGCCTCTTGAGCCACAATGATTTTGTTAACTCCCTCTCGGCTTCATGATTTTAAATCAGGACTTATAGAGGCTCAAGGTGTTGCCAGGGGTATCAGCTTTGACATAAGCTTAAATGAGAGAGTTGAACCTCCTTTCAACTTCATCAACTTCAATTTTGGTTTACAATTAAATGAAATTCCCAATTAGTCTGCCCAATGAGATATTTACAACTCCTTCAAATGCATTCAATTTTTTTACACTTTTTTTTAAACGTTCTTAAGTTTCTAGGATTTTAGCTTGTTTTTAGAAATTTATAAGTTTCCTTATATGTATATACCACAGTTAGATGTCCTAATATAAGCTCGTAATTCAGCAGCTCATATTGAAATTAAATAAATAATATTTTTGAAGTTATCTTATATCAATACAAAAGTCCCAATCTAACAAAAATTTTAAATCTCATAAATCTTTTAATAAAATTATAAAACAATCAACAATTCCAGGTTCGAATGGTATGCGAATATGTAGGTCATCTGAAATCCAATGCACAATTGATGCCATAGAAGAATTACTTTGGAAAGAATTTCATCAAATCAATATTAAAACTGCACAAAATTTTGAAAATATAGAAAGCTGCAATTGTTTACCTGGATGTACATCTATATCATATGATTTTGAAATTTCACAGGCAGATTTTAACGTAATTGAATTACTTAAAGCTTTTGGTGATTCATATATCGAAGATAATCCAGGGTAATATTCAAATTATTTTCTTAAATTTTATTAAAAACCCAATAAATGCTTGAATTTATGTTTTTAGTTTTAAAATGTCAAGACTTTCGATATTCTTTAAAGAACAACAATTTATTACAACAAAACGTGTAGAACTTTATGGACTTACGACATTTTTTGCTAATTCTGGTGGTCTTCTTGGCCTTTTCATGGGAATTTCTATACTAAGTTTTGTTGAAATTTTCTATTTTTTTACATTACGTTTTATTTCAATATTAATAAGACATCTGGAAATAAAAGAGCGAATATATAAGGATAACAATAAATAATTATAGATATTAAATAAATTAAAATTCACAGAAGAAATATTTTTTAACACTATTCATCCAAATATTTAAGAAACACTTAAAATCTTAAAGCTTTAAATTTAATAGAACAAACTCTTAGATACTAATAGCAAAATACTTCACACAGCAAGGCGTAAAATCAGAATAAGATACTGAATGGTCTGCTTTTGAGATAAATCCAATTATAGTAAATGAAGTAAATACCCGAAGCTCTAGTAATTGTCTTCCCAATATACTTTAGAGAGTCTGCTACTTCTTTCGTTGATTCCTTGCAAGACTTATCTTGAAAAACAAAATCTGTTACTGATAACTTTAATGATAAAGTAACAGAATAATTAAATTAATTAGAAAATAATTGCGTATGAAAGGATATCAAATTAATTTGTAAGGGTTACTGAACTTTGAACAGAATATAATGCATTTCTCTAATCTATTTGACACGAGACATAAAGACGAACAAGAAGCATATCATATAATTGAAATCACATTGCATTATTTTTTAAACTTTATAAAAAAAAAATGTTTATTTAGAATAAAAAATTTATAATACTTTAAATTTTTGACTCTAACATTTTTGATATAGGCTAAACATAATAAAATGTCATGCTTTAGGACAGGGTTTGGCAACTCACAGTTCTTTCAATACACAATTATCGCTCCTCAACTCTTGGTCAATACCAATAGATATTTTCAGCTCAATAATATCGGTATCAATAATGATATATAAAAATGACTACACTTATAAACAGAGACTCTGAAAAACAAAACTGTTAAAAATTTTAAGCCATTTAAGCCAGGCAAGATTAGTCTGCGATAAAATCTACTTACATTAATTTTAGGTAGATCAATGTTTTGTGTCTAGTTAGTCAACATTGTGCTTAGGCTACAAAAAGAATTAATCTGATCGCAAAAACACAAAAATTTTAATGTACCTTGTGAGCAAAAAGTTCCCGGAATTTGTAAAAAAAAACGCAACATTTTAAATTTTAATAAATTTTTTTATTATCTTCTTCAAAGTACTCGCCTTTGGGGGTGATACACTGATGCCAACGTAAAATCCAATTTTCCATATATTTTTTGTAGGCCTGTTTAGGTATGGCTTTCAGCTCTCGTAGCGAATTCTCTTTTATGGCATCAATCATCTCAAATCTCATTCCTCTCAATGTTAACTTGAGTTTAGGGATTAGAAAAATGTCACACGAGGCCATATCTGGAGAGTACGGTGCTTGGTTGATGACCATAGTCGAGTTTTTTGCCAAAAACTCCGAAACAATTCAATGATTTTGGTACGAGCCGAGTAGCGATACGTTTCATGGCTAAAAAATCTACCAAAATATGCTTAGCCGACCCAAATGAGATGTCCAATAACGCCACAACCTCTCGGATTGATACACAACGATTTTCCAAAACGATTTACTTCGCAGATTCGACATTTTCTTCGGTAGTTGATGTTATCGGACGTCCAGTACGTTCATCATCATTCAGGCTTTCACGACCGTTTTTGAATCTTTTGTACCATTCGTATGCTTGCGTTTTCTGTATACACGACTCTACAAAAGCCACTTGCATCATTTTTAGTGATTCGGCACATGAAATTTTATTTTTCACACGAAATTTGAGGCACAATCTTTGTTCTAATTTTTCATCCATTATAAAAATCGCCAAACAATAATTTATTCACTTACTAAAACAGACGCCAAACAAATACTAATGAACCGATTAATGTCAAACTTTTACAGAACGTCAGAATTAGTATTGCCAGAGAGAAAATATCAACGGTTAGCCGATTGGTAAAGCACGGGCTCCCGAAATTACGAATTCCGGGACCTTTTTGCTCACAAGGTATATCTCTTAAAATAACGAATAATAAAAATAACGAATAAATAGGATGTAACACTTTCACTTTAAAAGGAGATCATTGACAAAAAGGTTAATGAAATCATATGACCTCAACTTTTCTACTCAATTTGTTCTTATTTTTTGGATTGGACGATGTATTATAAATATTTTGTACCCAATTTTTTGTTAACTGGCCTTAAATTTTTTAATTTTTTCATTTTTATCTTAACTCAATGCCTTATTTTTGTCGTAATATTACTCTAATTCGTCTTACGTTAGTGTATAATATTTATCTAATTTTAAATAAATTTAACATCTTCTACCCTCTAATATATAACTGAATTAATATCAAATTAACCTGATTTTTGGATTTGAATCTTATTTTCACCCACTTTTACGATTTTTCTCTTCCTAATTTATATTCAATATAAACTACTAAGCTTTTATCACGTTTTGAGAAAATTTCCCTCTTTGAAATAATTTAATTGTGATTTATAAAACTTCTTCCCTTTTTTCAGTTGATTAATCTTAAAGTTAAGCTCTTTGCACTGCAGATTTAAAAAATTCATGATCCAATCCATTCAAATCTTACATAATTTTACAAGTTCAGCCTCATCAAAATAGTTAATTATGGAATTTTAGACAATCATTAAATCATATTTTTCGAAGAATTTCAATCCACAAAATCGAAAAGTGTTTTCATAGTAAAAAAAATTGCAGACCATTCAAAAATTTTCTGAATGCAACAAAATATTTTAAAATCACGTCACGTGAAAATTGTGAATTGGCTTTGAACTCCAGGATTAATAAATCGTATACTATTTAACGCTCTTACAAATATATCAATTTAAATTGCAAAAAAATTAAATTAACAAACATTCTTATGCAACAAAATTCTTATCCATTTTTGTAACTTAATAAGTTTAATAATTCATAAAAATGAATTTACAAAATCAGATATTGATATCCTGAAGGAGAGGTTGGATTTAGATCCTAGTCAAACAACTGAAGAATTTGTCTTTTCAGATAGAATGTCCATAGTCTACAGATCTGGATTATCTGATTCACATAAGAAAATCGTACAGGAAAGAAATTTAGGCTCCTCTATACATTAAGAGGAAAAACATTGACCAATGTTGAAAAGTGGGTAAAGTTTTTCAATGAAAAATCGAAGGACTTTTTTAAAAAAAGAAAAGAATAATTTTCCTTAGGCTGGCGAAATGATGAATATTATTTTCTTGATTTTCATTTAAGATCACCCAAATATAAGATTTCAAGAATCTAAACATATCAATTAAATAAAATTTATATGTTCACAAAGGACGCTTTGTCAAGTATTAAATTAACTTTTAGTTTTGCCGGCTAAGCAAATTTTCTCCGACTTCTAGAGCTTAAGATTCTAACATATATAAATAGAATGTAAGTTTTAAAATAAAATTATTCAGAATCAGCTTTCGCTTTTTAACTCATTTAGCTTAGAGATTTCTACACTAATTAAAATTTAATAGGCATTAACGCTATTCAAGCTTTAAAAGGCGATTTCGCTATTTATTTTTATCAAAATATTAAATTTTTAAGAACTATCAAAGAGCTTAAAATTTTCAAACTTCGTTAGAAGAAATAAAAATAAGAATATACTAACATACTTTAAGGAGGAATGAGGGTTTCAGAGTAAAAACAAACACTTTCTTCGTGAATTTTTTTTTATGAATATGAACTAAGCAAATTCATTCTAACCTTTTGTTTGACAACATTTACAAGTAAGACAGTGGCATAGCTTTTCGAAGGAAGTCCTTGGCAACAAATGATTTTCGGAGTTTACTCTATCTCCGTCGAAAATTATCTGAAATTAAAAACCTTCTTTTTTTTTTATTTAAAAATTTTTGATGCTCATTTAAAGTGAAGACTGCTATTTTTGAAGAAAAATTCTGCCATTTCTTAAGTAGAAAACACTCTTAATGTAAAAACAAACTCTAAAACCCAACTTTAAGAGGAACTATTTTATATGTAGAAAGTGTCTACCTGGTCCGAAGTAAATCGGTAATGTAGTTTTAAAATGGCAGTGACACCAACTTTGAAAAGTACCTTTGAGAAAGACGCATTTAAAAATTTTGAAAGCTTAAAAAGAATGATTTAATGAGTAAAGGAGAGAAGTCTAACTAGGCAATAACTTGGAGAGCTTTGCTTTGATCTACTTCAAATTTTAGGATCATATTTTTGAAATACTTAAAGCAGTGAAAGACAATCGGAAAATGTTAAAATTTTTAAACTAAATTGCTAAATTTAAATAAGAATTATTTTACTGTTTAATTTTAACAAACAATCAAAATCAGTTTTTACCAATATAAAAAAGTAAGACAAGAAAAGGGTAAGGCCTAAAACGTGACAGAAAAATGATAGCAATTAAAAACATTAGCTCCCTTGACAAATATTACGGCATTAGATTTTGTTAGTGAACTAACTTGATCAAATTTATTCAAAAAATTTTCTTTTTTCTAGTGAAACTATGGGTAGGAAACGGTAGTTTTAAGCAACAATATTCATATAATTTTTTCTATAATTAATATCTACATCTATATCAGTAATTTAGTAAAATTCATTTTTTGTTGGTATCTATTAAATTAAAAAATCAAAGATGAAAAATTTTTCTGAAGAATTTTTAGCTCATGATAAATCAATCTCCATTGGTCTTAAAATTGATTTAAAATTTTATATTTTTTTGAAATATTTTATTCACAATGAATACAAGGATCTTTGATTAAATCTATGTAGATATGAAATGAATTTAAAATTTGTTGATATTTTCTACCAATGTTTTTTTATTAAAAATATCCAATCTTCTTAGATACTTTTACTACCTTTCTGCCAATAGGTTAGATTATGTGCTTAGGTCCCATCTTTTCAATCAGTAAAAGCTCTTCAATGTCTTTTAAATCTCATCAAGTAAACCCAATTTCTATTTATAAAGCTTAGTACAGTATGCAGATTATACAGATACTGAATATTCAAAAGTACAATAGGATTTTACAGTGAATTTTTACGTGATACTAGGACCTAATATAACATATACAAAATTCAGCGATATAAACTTTATCTATAGTTTAGGCATTGAAAATTTTCAACCAGTTTTTTTCTATTATATGTCACTAAATTCAGTCATCTACATACTTCGTACACATGAAAGACGCAAAAAATCAGGTCTTATCAATAAAAGTTTTGTTCAAAAATTAAAATGGTTTTTATTAAATATCCTTAAATGTGATACATTTTCAATTTCAAATCCTCTTTGGACTTTAGACGATATAATACTTGGTAATATCGCTTTTAATTCAATTAGACACCCATGTCACAACCTTAATTCAATACACCTACAAGTGCATAAACGTGCTAAGAAAATATAAAGCAATGAAAATAAAAATCTCTTAAATAATGTCTGCATTGCCAAAGGATAAAGTACAATTCAATTAAATATTAGAAAAAACAAACCAGCATTAGTTAGATATGAAAAATTTCAACAAAAAACAATAAAATTATCGAAAAATATCATATACATAGCTATAGTCCAAGTTAAACATTGGGACAGCTTCTACCTTTTTTTGTTCCTTTGTATTCAATGCTCATTTTGCCATTTTCAAATAAATGAAAAGTTTAACTAACACCAAAAATAAAGTTTTATTCTACCTAACGTATAAATTTTAGATTCTAAATTCAGATCACATTTTCATTTGCACATATCTAACGTCAACTAACTACAACTACTAACAATTGTAAGGATATTCAGAGACAGATAAAAAGGAAGCTGTTATATTATATTTGTTTTTATTTTCCCATTTTCTACTTTTTCAGGCCTTTCATTTCCTAGAAATTTTTCCATATATATATATGTATATACTATATACATATGTATATCCTTAAGAGAATTTTGGTTAGATTTGTGGAGCTGATTTTGGTTATAGTGGCAAAGAAATTTTTCGAATTCACCAAGCGTTTAGCTCTATTAAGTAAACACAGACGAAAAATTTGATAACAATGGTACAAACGAGATTGATGAGACTTGTTAGCTCTTCTATGGTGGATTATCATTACTGTTGGCTGAACATAAATTACCAGCTTGCCATGTAATTAAGGTCAGAGGACAATAATAAACAAAAATATATATTTCACCGGTGACAAATTAAGATTTACAATCTAACAATATGGTAAGAAAGCTACAAAAATATTATTTTTTTTTTAGATTTGTGGATAAATTCTCTTTTTTTTTTTAAATTAATGAAATTTTAGGTCCTCCTTGTCTGTTAATGTTTTTTATTTTATTCTTCAATTACATCTGACAAAGAATATCTTTAATTTCGAAAATTTTAAATATATTCATAATTGCCAGCAGATTTTTTAAAGACAATATTTATTGCTATTCATAAGTAAATTTTATTCAGCACCGCAGGATATTTTAACTTTACGAATATAATATACGAATTAGATCTCCGCGTAAATGAAAATATAGCTTAGAAAGACATTAAGCTATTCAAGAAAATATGCCTAAATATAAGTTGTATCAAACATTTAATGTTTAATAATATTTCAAGAGAAAATATTAAACTAAAAATATGCTAATTTAATGGTTTGTTAGGTTTTAAGAAATGATTTTTCTTATGTAAGCTATACTTTTTTTGTGGAATATAATAAACGAATCATAGCAAACAACATTTTAATCTGGGTGAATTAAATCTAAGGAAAAATGAAAAGAATTTACATAATCCAAAACTGCATTGCTAAGTATTTTGAAATAATTATTTTCTAGAAGAAAAATAATTAATCCTAGGAGCAATTTCATTTTTCAGCTCCTTGAGATAAAAAGTCAAAATAGTATGAGAAATATTTCACGGAACAAAATTTTTATTTGAGAAAATAGCAGCCAACTTTATTTAAATTGTAAATTTTGACTATTTCTTTATACTTTTTTCTCAAAATGGAAATAAAGGTATGAAAAAGGCTTATTCAGGATACTTTGCTGTATAAAATTTTTGATTACAGCATCATAACGAAAAATACGTATAATGGTCAAGGCCAAGATGTCTTTGAAAAGATGTTATGGCAAAATGTACCACTTGAACAATTAACCTCACTTTAAAAACGTTTTTCGTTTGTTAAGATGTCCTTAAATGCGTTGCTTTATACTAAATTATGATTTTAATTAAACTTTATATAAATTTTTTATTTAATTTAAAATTAATATTTTATTTTACTTATATTAAGGATATTATTAAAGCAAAAAAATAAATGAATTATTATCACATTTTTAGCCTTAAATGACAACCTAATAAATAAACAAAGATAATATTACTACAGTTAATTAATAAATTTATTTACATAATATTAGGATTCCATTAATTTCTATTATGTTAAAATTTCGTAATAAAATTTCCTGTTAGAACTTCAAGTTAGAATTTTGTGTAAGGATTGCTTGGAGGCTTTACTTCACGCCAATTAAATATCTTCAACTTGACATAAATTCAAAATTAAACTGGAAGCATGATGTAAGACAAAAAACAAAACAGATAAAACAGCATCAAATCCATTGGTTAATAGGACACCATTCTTAATTTAGCCTGAATTGTAAAAGATTTATTTATACCCCTATCATAAAATCCAATTTGGATGTACAAAAAACAATTATGGGAGTGTACCTAACAATTGAATCACAATATCATCTTATGAGGTCCAAAGTTAATTCCTCCCCATGATAACAAACGCTAACACATATGTAACCAATGACCAGCCTTTTTAGCTAAAACTTAAGTACTTACAGCTATTTAGAATATCCCCACATAGAGATTAAATTTTGACCCATTTTACTAAAAGACTGGGTTATACCTTTCAACACCTTTTACGCAAGTGGTTTTCTCGATAACATTCTAAGATCATATTATTTGTAATATTCTTAAATAAGATAATAAAGTGAAATATGATCAATTTATATAATTATTGTTTTTATTTTGTTTCAGTAAAATTTAATTTTTACAGAAGAAAAGGTATAAACATTTTCATTACATAAGGAATTAATTTCATTACTTCAACTAATTCATTCTGACGTTTAATAAAATCAATAATATCTAAATATGAAGTGAAATTGACTTCGTAATTTTCTACCCAAGATTTTAAAGTTACTATACTTGCAAACATTGACGGTAAATCGGATGTTCCACAATATCCTCTAGATGCTACACCAGCAAGATATCCATTGAAAATAAGTCCTGAGCCTGAATCACCCTTGCAAACATTTTTAAACAAATTACCAGCACATATAATATTATTTTTCATACTTGAATTCACTTTTATCTTTAGTATATTACAATCTTCCCAGGGATAAGTTTTCAAATTCACACACAATAATAATTCTGAAATAAAAACGTTTCCGCCAGTTTTACCACACCCACAAATTGTTACTTCACTGTAATTAGGAATAATAGTCTTAAATTCAATCATGGGAACAGCTTGGACAGTATCCCCAAAATAAATTTCTTGAATCGTCCATGCTAAGCCAATATCAAAGTCACGATTTGTTCCTATATATGGACTTACCTCATCAAAATTAGGATGTGTAGCCCAAGCTACAATTTGTACAACCTTTCCTCCATAATTCATATAGTTTGAACCAATACGAACAGTAATTTTATCTATTTTTGCCATATTAATACAATGTGCAGCTGTTAAAAATGTCGTTGAAGAAACAATCGTACCACCACAAAGGGATCGTTTTTTAATTCCATTATGATGAAACTTTACTAAGATTGATGCATACCAAGGAACTAATGATATATCTTTCGATTGTCCGCCAACGATACCCAAGTTGGATAAGTTAGGATTTCGTTTTGCCATAATGGCAAGGGTGAATAAACTTACGATCAGCAGTTTTTGCAGCATAGCTTTCTGTACTGAGTTAGATCAAGAAGAAATGTTGAGATGCCAAAATACATTAACAATTTAAATTTTTTGGTATATTTAACACTTATTTCGATATTTTGAAAGATACATAAGATAAAATTTTTCTATTTCTATAATAATTTTTCTCAGAATTAGCTTCTTTTGGCAATTCAAAATTGATCTAATAAATTTTTAATTTTCCTGGCATGCTAAATTATGATAAGATAAACGCTCAATGCTGTTTTTAAGTTAAGTTAAGAAGCTTGATAAAAAAAGTTTTATTCAAATAAAAAATATATTAAAACCCAAACATTTGAATCAATAAGAAAAATTTAATTAGCAATAAATTTATTACAATTTTTGATTATAATTGGATGGTTTTCTTTTGTATTTTGTAACCCAAAATTGACTTGAAACAAATTTCGACTTGCACTATATAAAGTTTTTTATATTTCTCCTACAGTTATTTTTATTTATATTTCAAATTAAGCTACCCATTAAACTAAATCAAAAGAAAAAGGTAAAATTACGAATTTTCAGAAGTAAAATTTAGAATTTCTGTTTTTAGTACTACACATTGTTTCTCTAACAAGGAAACCTCACGAAATCGGAATCATCGATCATATTGAAACTCAGATTATTTAAAATTTCTCAATATCTAGGGGATCCTTTTCTTTTATTTTTCATAAGCTGACATTTACCTTAATTGGTAAAACTAACTTTGCTCTATGACTCGATTTTATAAAGCGAAACAAAAAATAAAATGTTTTTAGGTAAAGTTATCATTCGTTCGAATCCGGTACATGGAAATTATTTCGAAAAACTTTCAATTTGAAAAATCATTGAAAATTTATTAAAATCGATTGATTGTTTTACTTTTTGAGCTATAAAAAATCTATTGAATTAGTAAAATGTAACAGTGAATGGAGCAATCCATACAGCAAAATGGATTTTCACCCCTAGCAACTAAAGATCATCAAAAATATCACAAGATGATTTAAAATATGCCATTAAAGATCTTACAATTAGAAGCATTGTCACAAAAGCGGTCAATGTAATTAAAACATTAAAATCGATTGAAATAAGATAACTAGAAATTTTCAATTATTTTTCATAAGCATCCTTTGAGCAGAAAAACAGATATGTTTAACAGAGTCAAATCTATTGGTTAATAGTACAGCATTTTCAACTTACCCTGAATTGCAAAAGATTGATTTATACCCCTATCATTAAATCCAATTTGGATGTACAAAAACCAGTTATGGGAATCTACCAAACAATCGAATTGCAATATCATCTAATGTCCAAATAAATTCCTCAGCATGATAACAAACGCTAACGAATGTAACGCTAACACATATGTAACGAAGACCAGCCTTTTTGGCTAAAACTTAAGTACTTACAGCTATTTAGAATATCCCCACATAGAGATTTTTTGACCCATTTTACTAAAAGACTGGGTTATACCTTTCAACACCTTTTACGCAAGTGGTTGTCTCGATAACATTCTAAGATTGTTTCTCATATTCTTAAATGGGATAATAAAGTGAAATATGATCAATTTACTCGTATATATAACACTGGTTGTTATGAAGTCTCCTTAAGGTACGTATCACTCTTTGTAAGGTACAAAAACTACCTTTAAAATACAGATAAATTAGGGTCCGGGACTAAGCTCACAGAGCGTTTTATGTAATATGGGGAAATTCTTATTCAATCGTTGCAAAAGAGATCTTATCAATTACCTTTGCTCAAGCGGGTAGTGCTGGATGACAGGCAATTATTAAAAGTAACTATTTGTGGAAAATATTTCTTCCAATTATCAAAAGTCTTAGCGGGAAACGCTGGTCTTTGGTAACTTTGCAAACTAAAATATCTGGACAAGATGAATTTCGTAGGTTACCAAAAGTTTTAGCGGGAAACACTGGTCTTTGGTAACCAAATACAATGAAGAACACTTTGAGTTTTAAACACCAACTTATTTATTTTAAAAAAGAAGACTCGCCTGCCAAAAGGGCCGTGGTTTGTCTTTACACAATTTTTACAAGAACTCCCCCGACTATTAAAATTATTCTACTTTTATAGGGGATTTTTCATCCCACTCCTCAACACAATTTTTCCATGTTCTATAATATTTTTTGTGAAATCTGCAAATCAATCAAATATATTTTGATTTGCAAATTTGGCATTTAAAAAGTTCATTGATTTGGTTGAACTATATTACTATACAAAACTTTTCTTTTTTTCTTGAATATTATTTATGCGAAATCTGCAAATCAGTAAAATATATTTCGATTTGCAAATTCCGCATTTACAAAGTTCATTATGGTTCATTGTATTAAATGAATCAAAGTTTTATAATATGCATACATGCATATTTAATTAGAATTAATTGTTTTTTTTTTTTTTTTTTTATCTTAAAAATTGAGAAAATATGAAGATTGAAGATCTTTATACCTAACATGGTCGACAAAATTTAACATTTTTTGCGCCACACGAACTTTTTGGTGTTTTTTTATAATAACGTTTTTCTATATTTGAAATGTCCTGGCTTCCATCTCCCAAATTTTCAAGGCAAAAATCTAGAAGTAAGTCCAGGTAATGGATTTTTAGCGACATATTGCAACCAAAAGCTTTAAATGACAAAAGCAATTCGTTAATCAGTTGTCTATTGTTATCACTCTTATGGTTACCTAAAAAATTTGGAGCTACATTCTTAAAACATTTCCATGCTGATTTATCCATAACGTTTAATTTTTCTTCAAATTTTGGATCTTTTATTAATTCTGTGATTTCAGGTCCTACGAAAATGCGCTCTTTGATTTTGGCATTACTTATTCTGGAAAATTTCTCTTTTAAGTTTGATCCATTGCCTTTACAAAGTTTTTAGAAAGGACCAACTTGATAACGTGGTGGTAAAAATACATCAGAAGGGTTTACAAGTAGTAAAGCCTTCACATTTTTCTGCCTAGGGCGTAGAGATTCACGCACAGGCCATATTCTTTCAATGTAATGATTTCTTTTTGTCCCTGCTGTCCCATTCGCATAAAAAGCTGCAAAATTAAGTAAAACCCCACTGTAGTCCAAATAGTAAGGTAATAACTTTTAAATCATCCCAAATTTCGTATTTGACTTTTTTAAGCAATAGTTTCATATTTTCATAAGTTCATTTCATATTAAAAGCGAGTGCTAGTGGAACAGAAAGAAGTACATTGCCATTATGGAGAAGAACTGCTTTTAAGCTTGTTTTGGACGAATCTATAAAGTCGCAGTAGTCTGATGTATAGATATAGTGCAGAAGTAAAAAGTATGGGGCCCGTGGCATAAGATGCAAAAGCATTGAAATGAACTTAGAGTTATCGCAAAAAAACTGAGGGTGATTGAATCAAACTAAGTTCATTTTCGTAATATGGGTAGGTAGTTCTAACAAAATTACCTACTAAACTTCGTGTGGCAAAACCACTATTGACCAGTGTAATTATTGTTTTCATTTCGTTTCAGTAAAATTTAATTTTTAGAGAAGAAAAAATAGAAAAATTTGTTTTTGATATCATTTTTAATGTATGAACAGTTTAATTACATAAGAAATTAATTTCATTATTTCAACTAATTCTTTCTGACGTTTAATAAAATTGATAATACCTAAATATGAAGTAAAATTAGCGTTATAATTTTCTACCCAAGATTTTAAAGTTACTATACTTGCAAACATTGACGGTAAATCGGATGTTCCACAATATCCTCTAGATGCAACACCAGCAAGATATCCATTGAAAATAAGTCCTGAGCCTGAATCACCCTTGCAAACATTTTTAAGCAAATTACCAGCACATATAATATTATTTTTCATACTTGAATTCACTTTTATCTTTAGTATATTACAATCTTCCCAGGGATAAGTTTTCAAATTCACACACAATAATAATTCTGAAATAAAAACGTTTCCGCCAGTTTTACCACACCCACAAATTGTTACTTCACTGTAATTAGTAATAATAGTCGTAAATTCAATCATGGGAACAGCTTGGACAGTATCCCCTAAAGAAATTTCTTGAATCGTCCATGCAAAGCCAATATCAAAGTCGCGATTTGTTCGACTTCCCTCATTAAAATTAGGATGTTTAGCCCAAGCTACAATTTTTACAACTTTTCCTCCATAATTCATATAGTTTGAACCAATACGAACAGTAATTTTATCTATTTTTGCCATATTAATACAATGTGCAGCTGTTAAAAATGTCGTTGAAGAAACAATCGTACCACCACAAAGGGATCGTTTCGCAATTCCATTATGATGAAAATCTGTTATAATTGATGCAAACCAGGGAACTAATGATATATCTTTAGATTGTCCTCCAACGATACCCAACAAGTTGGATGAATTGGGATATCGTTTGGCCATAATGCCAAAGGTGAATAAACTTACGATCAGCAGTTGTAGCTGCATAGCTTTTTGTACTGTGTTAGATCAAGACAAAATGTCAGGATACCAAAATGCATTAACAATTTAAATTTTTTGGTATTTTTAACATTTATTTCGATATTTTGAGAGATAAGATAAAATTTTTCTATTTCTATAATAATTTTTCTCAGAATTAGCTTCTTTTGGCAATTCAAAATTGATCTAATAAATTTTTAATTTTCCTAGCATGCTAAATTGTGATAAGATAAACGCTCAATGCTGTTTTTAAGTTAAGTTAAGAAGCTTGATAAAAAAAGTTTTATTCTAATAAAAAATATATTAAAACCCAAACATTTGAATCAATAAGAAAAATTTAATTAGCAATAAATTTATTACAATTTTTGATTATATTTGGATGGTTTTCTTTTGTATTTTGTAACCCAAAATTGACTTGAAACAAATTTCGACTTGCACTATATAAAGTTTTTTATATTTCTCCTACAGTTATTTTTATTTATATTTCAAATTAAGCTACCCATTAAACTAAATCAAAAGAAAAAGGTAAAATTACGAATTTTCAGAAGTAAAATTTAGAATTTCTGTTTTTAGTACTACACATTGTTTCTCTAACAAGGAAACCTCACGAAATCGGAATCATCGATCATATTGAAACTCAGATTATTTAAAATTTCTCAATATCTAGGGGATCCTTTTCTTTTATTTTTCATAAGCTGACATTTACCTTAATTGGGTAAAACTAACTTTGCTCTATGACTCGATTTTATAAAGCGAAACAAAAAATAAAATGTTTTTAGGTAAAGTTATCATTCGTTCGAATCCGGTACATGGAAATTATTTCGAAAAACTTTCAATTTGAAAAATCATTGAAAATTTATTAAAATCGATTGATTGTTTTATTTTTTGAGCTATAAAAAATCTATTGAATTAGTAAAATGTAACAGTGAATGGAGCAATCCATACAGCAAAATGGATTTTCACCCCTAGCAACTAAAGATCATCAAAAATATCACAAGATGATTTAAAATATGCCATTAAAGATCTTACAATTAGAAGCATTGTCACAAAAGCGGTCAATGTAATTAAAACATTGAAAATTGATTGAAGTTATCTAGAAATCTTCAATTATTTTTCATAAGCATCCTTTGAGCAGAAAAACAGATATGTTTAACAGAGTCAAATCTATTGGTTAATAGTACAGCATTTTCAACTTACCCTGAATTGCAAAAGGTTGATTTATATCACCATAATCAAGCCAATTTTGATGTACGGAATCCGGAGGATGTACCAATATCATCTAAGAAAGACACGCAACTAGGAAATACACAATGAGCCAACCAGATCATTCAGAAATGCACTGATAACAATGAAAGGTGGTTACTTAGACATAGCACCGTTAAAGCTTTTCAATTCCTGGATATTACCCAGGAGATCAGGAAATTTAAATAGATTAAACTACATGAGCTGTTGCAAAAAATTAAAATATATAAAACAGAATAAATTGGGAGTTGGAAATTGGCTTAGGCAAACCCGAATACATTTTGCTTGGTAAGCACATTTTAATAATAGTAATAAATTAATTAAGTTAAAATTTTACTAAATACTATATTCACTACAGGATGTCATTTTTAAACAAAATTTCCTTAGAGGCTATTTAAAATTTTCATACAAGCCCTCATGTCAGAAACTTCGTTCCAAAAATACATTGGCTAATTGTCAAGCAAGTAATCTTAACTCGTAGCCTACTTTACCTAAAACGCACTGAAATTCATTTCATTTTCTGTGTTTAATTAATATGCAGAAAAAAAAATTTAGTTAGTTTTTCAGAAAATATAACCTCCTACGCCAGTCTTTGAAACTCTTTTATTTAATAACAAACGATGCAATACTGTGTCAAATGCAAAATAATATCTGAAAATATTTACACTTAAAAGTTTCAATTTTTCAAAAATAAAACATATCTGAAATTTAAGCTTATAAAATTAATTGAGCTGCAGCGAAAAAGTTGTAAAAGTTCTAATTGCAGCTACCATTTTAGTAATATTTTAGGGAGGAAATAGCTCTTACAGCAAGATTGTCAAATTTTGTCCCCAAATAGTTAGCCATTAATAAAAAAAGGTAAAATTCCCTTTCATAGATTTATCTATCCCTCTTTGTGCTCATTTTAGAAAATTAATAATTTCTATTCGCTTTGTTTGGAAACAGAATTTAACATCGACCAAAATTATTTGATTCACAAAAAGTATTTTTTCCTACGTAAATATGCACACTTTGTAACTGATTTATTTTAAAATTGTAAAAAAACAACTTGACTTTTATATTCCAAAGACTCAATTGTGCTTTTATTTTATTAAAAAGGTAAAAACATTTTGAGTGCTAAAAGTGAAAAACTCAAACGATTTATTAAATCATTTCGATGTTTAATATAGTTAATAATTTCTAAATATGAAGTGAAATTGACTTCGTAATTTCTTACCCACGATTTTAAAGCAATCATGCTGGTAAATGTAGAAGGAGTGTTGTTTCTTCCACAATATCCTCTAGATGTAATACCAGCAAGTTGACCATTAATAATAAGTCCTGAGCCAGAATCACCATTGCACACATTTTTAAATAAATCTCCAGCACATATAATATGATTTTTTCGACTTGAACTTACAACTTTTCTATTACTTATATTACAACTTTCCCAAAAATAAGCTATGATAGTTGTACACAATAATTTTGTGAAAATAAAAACTCTATAGCTAATATCACCGTGGCCACAAATTGTTGCTTCACTGTTTATTGGTATAATTGTTTCAATATCAACCATAGGCACAGCTTGAACAGTAGAACTAAAACGTATTTCTTCTGATGTCCATACTATTCCAATATCAAAATCACGATCAGATCCAATATCAACACCATTTTTATCAAATTTTGGATGTGTAGCCCAAGCTACAATTTGTACAACCTTTCCTCCATAATTCATATAGTTTGAACCAATACGAACAGTAATTTTATCTATTTTTGCCATATTAATACAATGTGCAGCTGTTAAAAATGTCGTTGAAGAAACAATCGTACCACCACAAAGGGATCGTTTCTTAATTCCATTATGATGAAACTTTACTAAGATTGATGCATACCAAGGAACTAATGATATATCTTTTGATTGTCCGCCAACGATACCCAAGTTGGATAAGTTAGGATTTCGTTTTGCCATAATGGCAAGGGTGAATAAACTTACGATCAGCAGTTTTTGCAGCATAGCTTTCTGTACTGAGTTAGATCAAGAAGAAATGTTGAGATGCCAAAATACATTAACAATTTAAATTTTTTGGTATATTTAACACTTATCTCGATATTTTGAAAGATACATAAGATAAAATTTTTCTATTTCTATAATAATTTTTCTCAGAATTAGCTTATTTTGGCAATTCAAAATTGATCTAATAAATTTTTAATTTTCCTAGCATGCTAAATTGTGATAAGATAAACGCTCAATGCTGTTTTTAAGTTAAGTTAAGAAGCTTGATAAAAAAAGTTTTATTCAAATAAAAAATATATTAAACCCCAAACATTTGAATCAATAAGAAAAATTTAATTAGCAATAAATTTATTACAATTTTTGATTATATGTAGTGGTTTCAGTTAAAAATTTGGATGGTTTTTTAAAAAAAAAAAACAAATTTCGAGTCGTACTAAATAAAGTTTTTTATATTTCTCTTACAGTTATTTTTATTTATATTTCAAAGTAAGTTATCCACTAAACTAAATCAAAAGAAAAAGGTAAAATTACGAATTTTATTTCATTTTAGTAATATTTTACGGAGAAAGTAGCTCTTACCGCAAGATTTTACAAATTTTGTCCCCAAATAGTTAGCCATTATTAACCAAAGGTAACTCCCTTTCATTGATTTATCTATCCCTCTTGATGCTCATTTTAGAAAATTGATAATTTCTATTCGGTTTGTTTAGCAACAGAATTTAACATCGACTAAAATTATTTGATTCACAAAAAGTATTTTTTCCTACATAATTATGCACACTTTGTAACTGATTTATTTTAAAATTGTAAAAAAGCAACTTGATTTTTACATTCCAAAAATTCCATTTTGCTTTTATTTTATTAAAATGGTGAAAGCATTTTGAGTACATGAAACGAAAAATTCAAGCGATTTATTAAATCATTCCGATGTTTAATATAGTTAATAGTTTCTAAATATGAAGTGAAATTGACTTCGTAATTTTTTACCCACGATTTTAAAGCAACCATACTGGTAAATGTTGAAGGAATGTTGTTTCTTCCACAATATCCTCTAGATGTAGTACCAGCAAGTTGACCATTAATAATAAGTCCTGAGCCAGAATCACCATTGCACACATTTTTAAATAAATCTCCAGCACATATAATATGATTTTTTCGACTTGAACTTACAACTTTTCTGTTACTAATATTACAACTTTCCCAAAAATAAGTTATGATATTTGTACACAATAATTTTGTGAAAATAAAAACTCTATAACTAATATCACCGTGGCCACAAATTGTTGCTTCACTGTTTACTGGGATAATTGTTTCAATATCAACCATAGGCACAGCTTGAACAGTAGAACTAAAACGTATTTCTTCTGATGTCCATACTATTCCAATATCAAAATCACGATCAGATCCAATATCAACACCATTTTTATCAAATTTTGGATGTGTAGCCCAAGCTACAATTTGTACAACCTTTCCTCCATAATTCATATAGTTTGAACCAATACGAACAGTAATTTTATCTATTTTTGCCATATTAATACAATGTGCAGCTGTTAAAAATGTCGTTGAAGAAACAATCGTACCACCACAAAGGGATCGTTTTTTAATTCCATTATGATGAAACTTTACTAAGATTGATGCATACCAAGGAACTAATGATATATCTTTCGATTGTCCGCCAACGATACCCAAGTTGGATAAGTTAGGATTTCGTTTTGCCATAATGGCAAGGGTGAATAAACTTACGATCAGCAGTTTTTGCAGCATAGCTTTCTGTACTGAGTTAGATCAAGAAGAAATGTTGAGATGCCAAAATACATTAACAATTTAAATTTTTTGGTATATTTAACACTTATTTCGATATTTTGAAAGATACATAAGATAAAATTTTTCTATTTCTATAATAATTTTTCTCAGAATTAGCTTAATTTGGCAATTCAAAATTGATCTAATAAATTTTTAATTTTCCTAGCATGCTAAATTGTGATAAGATAAACGCTCAATGCTGTTTTTAAGTTAAGTTAAGAAGCTTGATAAAAAAAGTTTTATTCAAATAAAAAATATATTAAACCCCAAACATTTGAATCAATAAGAAAAATTTACTTAGCAATAAATTTATTACAATTTTTGATTATATGTAGTGGTTCCAGTCAAAAATTTGGATGGTTTTTTAAAAAAAAAAGCAAATTTCGAGTCGTACTAAATAAAGTTTTTTATATTTCTCCTACAGTTATTTTTATCTATATTTCAAAGTAAGTTATCCACTAAACTAAATCAAAAGAAAAAGGTAAAATTACGAATTTTATTTCATTTTAGTAATATTTTACGGAGAAAGTAGCTCTTACCGCAAGATTTTACAAATTTTGTCCCCAAAAAGTTAGCCATTATTAACCAAAGGTAACTCCCTTTCATTGATTTATCTATCCCTCTTGATGCTCATTTTAGAAAATTGATAATTTCTATTCGCTTTGTTTAGGAACAAAATTTAACATCGACCAAAATTATTTGATTCACAAAAAGTATTTTTTCCTACATAATTATGCACACTTTGTAACTGATTTATTTTAAAATTGTAAAAAAGCAACTTGATTTTTACATTCCAAAAATTCCATTTTGCTTTTATTTTATTAAAATGGTGAAAGCATTTTGAGTACATGAAACGAAAAATTTAAGCGATTTATTAAATCATTCCGATGTTTAATATAGTTAATAGTTTCTAAATATGAAGTGAAATTGACTTCGTAATTTTTTACCCACGATTTTAAAGCAACCATACTGGTAAATGTTGAAGGAATGTTGTTTCTTCCACAATATCCTCTAGATGTAATACCAGCAAGTTGACCATTAATAATAAGTCCTGAGCCAGAATCACCATTGCACACATTTTTAAATAAATCTCCAGCACATATAATATGATTTTTTCGACTTGAACTTACAACTTTTCTATTACTTATATTACAACTTTCCCAAAAATAAGCTATGATAGTTGTACACAATAATTTTGTGAAAATAAAAACTCTATAGCTAATATCACCGTGGCCACAAATTGTTGCTTCACTGTTTACTGGGATAATTGTTTCAATATCAACCATAGGCACAGCTTGAACAGTAGAACTAAAACGTATTTCTTCTGATGTCCATACTATTCCAATATCAAAATCACGATCAGATCCAATATCAACACCATTTTTATCAAATTTTGGATGTGTAGCCCAAGCTACAATTTGTACAACCTTTCCTCCATAATTCATATAGTTTGAACCAATACGAACAGTAATTTTATCTATTTTTGCCATATTAATACAATGTGCAGCTGTTAAAAATGTCGTTGAAGAAACAATCGTACCACCACAAAGGGATCGTTTTTTAATTCCATTATGATGAAACTTTACTAAGATTGATGCATACCAAGGAACTAATGATATATCTTTCGATTGTCCGCCAACGATACCCAAGTTGGATAAGTTAGGATTTCGTTTTGCCATAATGGCAAGGGTGAATAAACTTACGATCAGCAGTTTTTGCAGCATAGCTTTCTGTACTGAGTTAGATCAAGAAGAAATGTTGAGATGCCAAAATACATTAACAATTTAAATTTTTTGGTATATTTAACACTTATTTCGATATTTTGAAAGATACATAAGATAAAATTTTTCTATTTCTATAATAATTTTTCTCAGAATTAGCTTAATTTGGCAATTCAAAATTGATCTAATAAATTTTTAATTTTCCTAGCATGCTAAATTGTGATAAGATAAACGCTCAATGCTGTTTTTTAGTTAAGTTAAGAAGCTTGATAAAAAAAGTTTTTTTCAAATAAAAAAATATATGAAAACCCAAACATTTGAATCAATAAGAAAAATTTAATTAGCAATAAATTTATTACAATTTTTGATTATATTTGGATGGTTTTCTTTTGTATTTTGTAACCCAAAAGTGACTTGAAACAAATTTCGACTCCCACTAAATAAAGTTTTTTATATTTCTCCTACAGTTATTTTTATTTATATTTCAAATTAAGCTACCCATTAAACTAAATCAAAAGAAAAAGGTAAAAGTACGAATTTTCAGAAGTAAAATTTAGAATTTCTGTTTTTAGTACTACACATTGTTTCTCTAACAAGGAAACCTCACGAAATCGGAATCATCGATGTTATTGAAACTCAGATTATTTAAAATTTCTCAATATCTAGGGGATCCTTTTCTTTTACTTTTCATAAGCTGACATTTACCTTAATTGGGTAAAACTAACTTTGCTCTATGACTCGATTTTATAAAGCGAAACAAAAAATAAAATATTTTTAGGTAAAGTTATCATTCGTTCGAATCCGGTAGATGGAAATTATTTCGAAAAACTTTCAATTTGAAAAATTATTGAAAATTTATTAAAATCGATTAATTGTTTTACTTTTTGAGCTATAAAAAATCTATTGAATTAGTAAAATGTAACAGTGAATGGAGCAATCCATACAGCAAAATGGATTTTCACCCCTAGCAACTAAAGATCATCAAAAATATCACAAGATGATTTAAAATATGCCATTAAAGATCTTACAATTAGAAGCATTGTCACAAAAGCGGTCAATGTAATTAAAACATTGAAAATTGATTGAAGTTATCTAGAAATCTTCAATTATTTTTCATAAGCATCCTTTGAGCAGAAAAACAGATATGTTTAACAGAGTCAAATCTATTGGTTAATAGTACAGCATTTTCAACTTACCCTGAATTGCAAAAGGTTGATTTATATCACCATAATCAAGCCAATTTTGATGTACGGAATCCGGAGGATGTACCAATATCATCTAAGAAAGACACGCAACTAGGAAATACACAATGAGCCAACCAGATCATTCAGAAATGCACTGATAACAATGAAAGGTGGTTACTTAGACATAGCACCGTTAAAGCTTTTCAATTCCTGGATATTACCCAGGAGATCAGGAAATTTAAATAGATTAAACTACATGAGCTGTTGCAAAAAATTAAAATATATAAAACAGAATAAATTGGGAGTTGGAAATTGGCTTAGGCAAACCCGAATACATTTTGCTTGGTAAGCACATTTTAATAATAGTAATAAATTAATTAAGTTAAAATTTTACTAAATACTATATTCACTACAGGATGTCATTTTTAAACAAAATTTCCTTAGAGGCTATTTAAAATTTTCATACAAGCCCTCATGTCAGAAACTTCGTTCCAAAAATACATTGGCTAATTGTCAAGCAAGTAATCTTAACTCGTAGCCTACTTTACCTAAAACGCGCTGAAATTCATTTCATTTTCTGTGTTTAATTAATATGCAGAAAAAAAAATTTAGTTAGTTTTTCAGAAAATATAACCTCCTACGCCAGTCTTTGAAACTCTTTTATTTAATAACAAACGATGCAATACTGTGTCAAATGCAAAATAATATCTGAAAATATTTACACTTAAAAGTTTCAATTTTTCAAAAATAAAACATATCTGAAATTTAAGCTTATAAAATTAATTGAGCTGCAGCGAAAAAGTTGTAAAAGTTCTAATTGCAGCTACCATTTTAGTAATATTTTAGGGAGGAAATAGCTCTTATAGCAAGATTGTCAAATTTTGTCCCCAAATAGTTAGCCATTAATAAAAAAAGGTAAAATTCCCTTTCATAGATTTATCTATCCCTCTTTGTGCTCATTTTAGAAAATTAATAATTTCTATTCGCTTTGTTTGGAAACAGAATTTAACATCGACCAAAATTATTTGATTCACAAAAAGTATTTTTTCCTACGTAAATATGCACACTTTGTAACTGATTTATTTTAAAATTGCAAAAAAACAACTTGACTTTTATATTCCAAAGACTCAATTGTGCTTTTATTTTATTAAAAAGGTAAAAACATTTTGCGTGCTAAAAGTGAAAAACTCGAACGATTTATTAAATCATTTCGATGTTTAATATAGTTAATAATTTCTAAATATGAAGTGAAATTGACTTCGTAATTTCTTACCCACGATTTTAAAGCAATCATGCTGGTAAATGTAGAAGGAGTGTTGTTTCTTCCACAATATCCTCTAGATGTAATACCAGCAAGTTGACCATTAATAATAAGTCCTGAGCCAGAATCACCATTGCACACATTTTTAAATAAATCTCCAGCACATATAATATGATTTTTTCGACTTGAACTTACAACTTTTCTGTTACTAATATTACAACTATCCCAAAAATAAGTTATGATATTTGTACACAATAATTTTGTGAAAATAAAAACTCTATAGCTTATATCACCGTGGCCACAAATTGTTGCTTCACTGTTTATTGGGATAATAGTTTCTATATCAACAATAGGTACAGCTTGAATAGTAGAACTAAAACGTATTTCTTCTGATGTCCATACTATTCCAATATCGACACCACGGTTAGATCCAATATGATCAGCATTTTTATCAAATTTTGGATGTGTAGCACTTGCTATAGCCCTTAGAACTTTACCTCCATAATTATAATAACTAGAGCCAATACGAACTGTTATTGTATGTATGATGCCCTTATTAATACAGTGTGCTGCTGTTAACAGTGCCGTTGAAGAAACAATCGTACCGCCACAATAGGATCGTTTGTTTGTTCCATTATGATGAAAATCTGTTATAATTGATGCAAACCAGGGAACTAATGATATATCTTTAGTTTTTCCTCCAACGATGCCCAAGTGGGATAAGTTGGGAGTTCGTTTGGCCATAATGGCAAGGGTGATTAAACTTACGATGAGCAGTTGTTTCTGCATAACTTTTTGTACTGACTTAGATCAAGAAGAAATGTTGAGATGCCAAAATACATTAACAATTTAAATTTTTTGGTATATTTAACACTTATTTCGATATTTTGAAAGATACATAAGATAAAATTTTTCTATTTCTATAATAATTTTTCTCAGAATTAGCTTATTTTGGCAATTCAAAATTGATCTAATAAATTTTTAATTTTCCTAGCATGCTAAATTGTGATAAGATAAACGCTCAATGCTGTTTTTTAGTTAAGTTAAGAAGCTTGATAAAAAAAGTTTTATTCTAATAAAAAATATATTAAAACCCAAACATTTGAATCAATAAGAAAAATTTAATTAGCAATAAATTTATTACAATTTTTGATTATATGTAGTGGTTTCAGTTAAAAATTTGGATGGTTTTTAAAAAAAAAAAAACAAATTTCGAGTCGTACTAAATAAAGTTTTTTATATTTCTCTTACAGTTATTTTTATTTATATTTCAAAGTAAGTTATCCACTAAACTAAATCAAAGGAAAAAGGTAAAATTACGAATTTTATTTCATTTTAGTAATATTTTACGGAGAAAGTAGCTCTTACCGCAAGATTTTACAAATTTTGTCCCCAAATAGTTAGCCATTATTAACCAAAGGTAACTCCCTTTCATTGATTTATCTATCCCTCTTGATGCTCATTTTAGAAAATTGATAATTTCTATTCGCTTTGTTTAGCAACAGAATTTAACATCGACTAAAATTATTTGATTCACAAAAAGTATTTTTTCCTACATAATTATGCACACTTTGTAACTGATTTATTTTAAAATTGTAAAAAAGCAACTTGATTTTTACATTCCAAAAATTCCATTTTGCTTTTATTTTATTAAAATGGTGAAAGCATTTTGAGTACATGAAACGAAAAATTTAAGCGATTTATTAAATCATTCCGATGTTTAATATAGTTAATTGTTTCTAAATATGAAGTGAAATTGACTTCATAATTTTTTACCCACGATTTAAAAGCAACCATACTGGTAAATGTTGAAGGAATGTTGTTTCTTCCACAATATCCTCTAGATGTAATACCAGCAAGTTGACCATTAATAATAAGTCCTGAGCCAGAATCACCATTGCACACATTTTTAAATAAATCTCCAGCACATATAATATGATTTTTTCGACTTGAACTTATAAATTTTCTATTACTTATATTACAACTTTCCCAAAAATAAGCTATGATAGTTGTACACAATAATTTTGTGAAAATAAAAACTCTATAGCTAATATCACCGTGACCACAAATTGTTGCTTCACTGTTTACTGGGATAATTGTTTCAATATCAACCATAGGCACAGCTTGAACAGTAGAACTAAAACGTATTTCTTCTGATGTCCATACTACTCCAATATCAAAATCACGATCAGATCCAATATCAACACCATTTTTATCAAATTTTGGATGTGTAGCCCAAGCTACAATTTGTACAACCTTTCCTCCATAATTCATATAGTTTGAACCAATACGAACAGTAATTTTATCTATTTTTGCCATATTAATACAATGTGCAGCTGTTAAAAATGTCGTTGAAGAAACAATCGTACCACCACAAAGGGATCGTTTCTTAATTCCATTATGATGAAACTTTACTAAGATTGATACATACCAAGGAACTAATGATATATCTTTCGATTGTCCGCCAACGATACCCAAGTTGGATAAGTTAGGATTTCGTTTTGCCATAATGGCAAGGGTGAATAAACTTACGATCAGCAGTTTTTGCAGCATAGCTTTCTGTACTGAG
Source organism: Acrocera orbiculus (assembly GCA_947359355.1). Taxonomy (NCBI): domain Eukaryota; kingdom Metazoa; phylum Arthropoda; class Insecta; order Diptera; family Acroceridae; genus Acrocera; species Acrocera orbiculus. The sequence goes on from OX375758.1 coordinate 11,093,823, forward strand.
TAGGATCAAGAAGAAATGTTGAGATGCCAAAATACATTGACAATTTAAATTTTTTGTTATATTTAACACTTATTTCGATATTTTGAGAGACACATAAGATAAAATTTTCTATTTCTATAATAATTTTTCTCAGAATTAGCTTATTTTGGCAATTCAAAATTGATCTAATAAATTTTTAATTTTCCTAGCATGCTAAATTGTGATAAGATAAACGCTCAATGCTGTTTTTTAGTTAAGTTAAGAAGCTTGATAAAAAAAGTTTTTTTCAAATAAAAAAATATATGAAAACCCAAACATTTGAATCAATAAGAAAAATTTAATTAGCAATAAATTTATTACAATTTTTGATTATATTTGGATGGTTTTCTTTTGTATTTTGTAACCCAAAAGTGACTTGAAACAAATTTCGACTCCCACTAAATAAAGTTTTTTATATTTCTCCTACAGTTATTTTTATTTATATTTCAAATTAAGCTACCCATTAAACTAAATCAAAAGAAAAACGTAAAATTACGAATTTTCAGAAGTAAAATTTAGAATTTCTGTTTTTAGTACTACACATTGTTTCTCTAACAAGGAAACCTCACGAAATCGGAATCATCGATGTTATTGAAACTCAGATTATTTAAAATTTCTCAATATCTAGGGGATCCTTTTCTTTTACTTTTCATAAGCTGACATTTACCTTAATTGGGTAAAACTAACTTTGCTCTATGACTCGATTTTATAAAGCGAAACAAAAAATAAAATATTTTTAGGTAAAGTTATCATTCGTTCGAATCCGCTACATGGAAATTATTTCGAAAAACTTTCAATTTGAAAAATCATTGAAAATTTATTAAAATCGATTGATTGTTTTATTTTTTGAGCTATAAAAAATCTATTGAATTAGTAAAATGTAACAGTGAATGGAGCAATCCATACAGCAAAATGGATTTTCACCCCTAGCAACTAAAGATCATCAAAAATATCACAAGATGATTTAAAATATGCCATTGAAGATCTTAGAAGCATTGTCACAAAAGCGGTCAATGTAATTAAAACATTGAAAATTGATTGAAGTTATCTAGAATTTCTTCAATTATTTTTCATAAGCATCCTTTGAGCAGAAAAACAGATATGTTTAACAGAGTCAAATCTATTGGTTAATAGTACAGCATTTTCAACTTACCCTGAATTGCAAAAGATTGATTTATACCCCTATCATTAAATCCAATTTGGATGTACGAAAACCAGTTATGGGAATCTACCAAACAATCGAATTGCAATATCATCTAATGTCCAAATAAATTCCTCAGCATGATAACAAACGCTAACGAATGTAACGCTAACACTAAAACTTAAGTACTTACAACTATTAAGAATATCCCTACAAAGAGATTAAATTTTGACCCATTTTACTAAAAGACTGGCTTATACCTTCCAACACCTTTTAAGCAAGTAGTTGTCTCGATAACATTCTAAGATTGTTTCTCATATTCTTAAATGGGATAATAAAGTGAAATATGATCAATTTACTCGTATATATAACACTGGTCGACAAAATTTAACTTTTTTTGCGCCACACGAACTTTTTGGTGTTTTTTTATAATAACGTTTTTCTATATTTGAAATGTCCTGGCTTCCATCTCCCAAATTTTCAAGGCAAAAATCTAGAAGTAAGTCCAGGTAATGGATTTTTAGCGACATATTGCAACCAAAAGTTTTAAATGACAAAAGCAATTCGTTAATCAGTTGTCTATAGTTATCACTCTTATGATTACCTAAAAAATTTGGAGCTACATTCTTAAAACATTTCCATGCTAATTTATCCATAACGTTTAATTTTTCTTCAAATTTTGGATCTTTTATTAATTCTGTGATTTCAGGTCCTACGAAAATGCGCTCTTTGATTTTGGCATTACTTATTCTGGAAAATTTCTCTTTTAAGTTTGATCCATTGCCTTTACAAAGTTTTTAGAAAGGACTTACTTGATAACGTGGTGGTAAAAATACATCAGAAGGGTTTACAAGTAGTAAAGCCTTCACATTTTTCTGCCTAGGGCGTAGAGATTCACGCACAGGCCATATTCTTTCAATGTAATGATTTCTTTTTGTCCCTGCTGTCCCATTCGCATAAAAAGCTGCAAAATTAAGTAAAACCCCACTGTAGTCCAAATAGTAAGGTAATAACTTTTAAATCATCCCAAAATTCGTATTTGACTTTTTTAAGCAATAGTTTCATATTTTCATAAGTTCATTTCATATTAAAAGCGAGTGCTAGTGGAACAGAAAGAAGTACATTGCCATTATGGAGAAGAACTGCTTTTAAGCTTGTTTTGGACGAATCTATAAAGTCGCAGTAGTCTGATGTATAGATATAGTGCAGAAGTAAAAAGTGTAGGGCCCGTGGCATAATATGCAAAAGCATTGAAATGAACTTAGAGTTATCGCAAAAAAACTGAGGGTGATTGAATCAAACTAAGTTCATTTTCGTAATATGGGTAGGTAGTTCTAACAAAATTACCTACTAAACTTCGTGTGGCAAAACCACTATTGACCAGTGTAATTATTGTTTTCATTTCGTTTCAGTAAAATTTAATTTTTAGAGAAGAAAAAATGAAAAATTTGTTTTTGATATCATTTTTAATGTATGAACAGTTTAATTACATAAGAAATTAATTTCATTACTTCAACTAATTCATTCTGACGTTTAATAAAATCAATAATATCTAAATATGAAGTGAAATTAGCGTTATAATTTTCTACCCAAGATTTTAAAGTTACTATACTTGCAAACATTGACGGTAAATCGGATGTTCCACAATATCCTCTAGATGTAACACCAGCAAGATATCCATTGAAAATAAGTCCTGAGCCTGAATCACCCTTGCAAACATTTGTAAACATATCTCCAGCACATATAATATTATTTTTCATACTTGAATTCACTTTTATCTTTAGTATATTACAATCTTCCCAGGGATAAGTTTTCAAATTCACACACAATAATAATTCTGAAATAAAAACGTTTCCGCCAGTTTTACCACAGCCACATATTGTAACTTCACTGTAATTAGGAATAATAGTCATAAATTCAATCATGGGAACAGCTTGGACAGTATCCCCAAAAGAAATTTCTTGAATCGTCCATGCTAAGCCAATATCAAAGTCACGATTTGTTCCTATATATGGACTTACCTCATCAAAATTAGGATGTGTAGCCCAAGCTACAATTTGTACAACTTTTCCGCCATAATTCATATAGCTTGAACCAATACGAACAGTAATTTTATCTATTTTTGCCATATTAATACAATGTGCAGCTGTTAAAAATGTCGTTGAAGAAACAATCGTACCACCACAAAGGGATCGTTTCGCAATTCCATTATGATGAAACTTTACTAAGATTGATGCATACCAAGGAACTAATGATATATCTTTAGATTGTCCTCCAACGACACCCAACAAGTTGGATAAATTGGGATATCGTTTGGCCATAATGCCAAAGGTGAATAAACTTACGATCAGCATTTGTAGCTGCATAGCTTTTTGTACTGTGAGTTAGATCTAAAAAAAATGTCAAGATGCCAAAATGCATTAACAATTTAAATTTTTTGTTATATTTAACACTTATTTCGATATTTTGAGAGACACATAAGATAAAATTTTTCTATTTCTATAATAATTTTTCTCAGAATTAGCTTATTTTGGCAATTCAAAATTGATCTAATAAATTTTTAATTTTCCTAGCATGCTAAATTGTGATAAGATAAACGCTCAATGCTGTTTTTTAGTTAAGTTAAGAAGCTTGATAAAAAAAGTTTTATTCAAATAAAAAATATATTAAAACCCAAACATTTGAATCAATAAGAAAAATTTAATTAGCAATAAATTTATTACAATTTTTGATTATATGTAGTGGTTTCAGTCAAAAATTTGGATGGTTTTTTAAAAAAAAAAAACAAATTTCGAGTCGTACTAAATAAAGTTTTTTATATTTCTCCTACAGTTATTTTTATTTATATTTCAAAGTAAGTTATCCACTAAACTAAATCAAAAGAAAAGTGTAAAATTACGAATTTTATTTCATTTTAGTAATATTTTACGGAGAAAGTAGCTCTTACCGCAAGATTTTACAAATTTTGTCCCCAAATAGTTAGCCATTATTAATTAAAGGTGGTGCTCATTTTAGAAAATTGATAATTTCTATTCGCTTTGTTTAGCAATAGAATTTAACATCGACCAAAATTATTTGATTCACAAAAAGTATTTTTTCCTACGTAAATATGCACACTTTGTAACTGATTTATTTTAAAATTGCAAAAAAACAACTTGACTTTTATATTCCAAAGACTCAATTGTGCTTTGATTTTATTAAAAAGGTAAAAACATTTTGAGTACTAAAAATGAGAAACTCAAAGGATTTATTAAATCATTTCGATGTTTAATATAGTTAATAATTTCTAAATATGAAGTGAAATTGACTTCGTAATTTCTTACCCACGATCTTAAAGCAACCATACTGGTAAATGTAGAAGGAGTGTTGTTTCTTCCACAATATCCTCTAGATGTAATACCAGCAAGTTGACCATTAATAATAAGTCCTGAGCCAGAATCACCATTGCACACATTTTTAAATAAATCTCCAGCACATATAATATGATTTTTTCGACTTGAACTTACAACTTTTCTGTTACTAATATTACAACTTTCCCAAAAATAAGTTATGATATTTGTACACAATAATTTTGTGAAAATAAAAACTCTATAACTAATATCACCGTGGCCACAAATTGTTGCTTCACTGTTTACTGGGATAATAGTTTCTATATCAACAATAGGTACAGCTTGAATAGTAGAACTAAAACGTATTTCTTCTGATGTCCATACTATTCCAATATCGACACCACGGTTAGATCCAATATGATCAGCATTTTTATCAAATTTTGGATGTGTAGCACTTGCTATAGCCCTTAGAACTTTACCTCCATAATTATAATAACTAGAGCCAATACGAACTGTTATTGTATGTATGATGCCCTTATTAATACAGTGTGCTGCTGTTAACAGTGCCGTTGAAGAAACAATCGTACCGCCACAATAGGATCGTTTGTTTGTTCCATTATGATGAAAATCTGTTATAATTGATGCAAACCAGGGAACTAATGATATATCTTTAGTTTTTCCTCCAACGATACCCAAGTGGGATAAGTTGGGAGTTCGTTTGGCCATAATGGCAAGGGTGATTAAACTTACGATGAGCAGTTGTTGCTGCATAACTTTTTGTACTGACTTAGATCAATTAAAATTTCCAAGATACCAAAATGCATTAACAAATTAAATTTTTTGGTATTTTTAACATTTATTTCGATATTTTGAGAGATAAGATAAAATTTTTCTATTCCTATAATAATTTTTCTCAGAATTAGCTTCTTTTGGCAATTCAAAATTGATCTAATAAATTTTTAACTTTTTAAGCAAGCTAAATTGTATTGAGAAAACTTCTAGATATGTTTTTTCTTATGTAGTTAGGAACCTTGATAAACAAGTTTTAACTAAATAAAAATTATATTATATAAACTCAATAAGAAAAATTCTATTTACAAGAAACTCTTTCCACTTTTTGATTTTGTCTAGTGGCTTCAGGAAAAAATTTTATATTGAAGAGTGAAAATTACCCCCAAAAACAAACTTCTCTTCCAAATATTTGAAAAAAAAATTTAGCGAATGGCAGTGAATGTTTGGAGGCGCCTGGCAAAAAAGGTGTTTTGTGGTGCGTATCACTACTAGCAACAAAATCACTTAAAATAAAAAAATCTATTTATAAAAGGAAATATTGTTTGAAGTAATAACGTGGGGTTTTTTTTTACAATTTTTCAGTTTTTGGTAGCTTTTTGAAGCAAAAAGTCAAATTTTCGCCTAAAAATCGCCTTATTTGCTATCGTAAAGTTGATAATTGTTAAAAAACAATACAAACTCTCATTATTACCTAGTGAAATATGTGAAGAAGTAATATGCAAAATTTAAAAACGATTGGTCTAGCATATTTTGAGCCACCATGCTCACCAGCTTCCAAGCTAACAAACTTTAGAAAACACTTTAAAGTTTTTCTTTCTAAAGAATTATAGATATAGATTATAGAGAGTCGTCTATGCCAGGTCCATAGAGTAAAAAACTTCCATCCATGAGATCTAGAGCATCTTTTTGTTTCTATCTATGCAAAACTTTCTTCTTTATGTCATGCGCCGCTCGATTTCCCGCTGTATTGATTCGTTACAAAGCAGGACAAAACACACAAAAAGACAACGTACACAAATAAAAACCGAGTAACGAGAAATTAACAAAGCTATCTGAAAAGATAGCATAACAAACAAAAATTGACTGCCGAGTGCTAGGAGAACCACACTGCGATAATTCTGGGAACAAGTTGCATTACATATTCCACGCTAGGATAATCAAAAAAAAAAAAACACAATATACATTTTATATTTGACAGAAATCCGGCATAAGCTATCATATTAAATAATAATCGAAGCCAAAAGTTTCAATATTACATAAATGGATAAGTTTTTAGAACTAATCAAATTTAAAAAAAGCACAACCACGTTTTGTGCTTCAGAGCTCCAAAACAACAATTTTTGTTGAGCTTAACTAATTTTTTTATCCCCAAATTCATATATAAAAGTATACATATCAATTAATGCATACTAACTATTTCCTATTTCGTAAAATTCAAAACATGTTTTCAATTAAAACGTTTTCAATGTTGAAACTAAATTCAATGTTATAAATTTCTATGAGGCAATATGCATACGAATTTTTCTTTTTTTTTTTTTGCTTTTTATTTTTGAATACACAAAGTTACTTTAATTTTAATTTTAATTTCAAAACTGATCTCAAACTCTGTCTTCTAAATTAAACTTACAATTTTGAAATTTTTATAAAACAAATGAGCAGAATTTTAGCTGCCAGCAAAGAATAAATCTGAAACATTTGTAGCCGTTGTTCAAGTTAATTTGCTTTTCTATTCAAGGAGCAATGGATGAATTTTGAAAATTAACTTTTTTTAAGGATTAAGCTCTGTGCACTAGATTTTAAGGACATAATTTAAATTTAAATTGACAAAATGCAAATTTAAATTTTTAAAAATGATTTCTTTCATGAATCAAGGTTTTATAAAACTTTTTTGTAAGTAAAATAATTGGTTAAAGCTTCTTGTTTGATAATTTAGGGATTTTATACATTTTTTTAATTTTATTTCTATTCTTCAAAAAGCCATATTTTACTTTAAAAGATACTTTGAAATTTTTACTGATTAAACAGTGACATTAGCGTTTCTCTTAAAATTTAATATGATAATGGCCAGTTTCACAGTGCAAGTTTAAAATTCAAATAACTGAACTACTATTAATTTGTATAAGCGATTTTTATTTCAGCTTACCTCAACGGAAAAAAGAACGAAGACTTTATTCAATGCTTGCGCTCTCATAGTTATAGAAAATTATGCACACCCTTCTAATGCAAATCATTGTCGATTTTAACAATTGCATGTCTCCCTGCAGTTGATGTTGATACTAATATTTAGTTGAAATTTCCCGTTAGGACGCTTATATATAAAATGAAGTTCTATACAGAGAAGAAATGAAGAATACTTAAATGTAAAAAGGAAATAACTTATAGCTAATATTTGAAAATAATCATTAAAAAATAATTTAATGCAAAATAAAATCAAATTTGTGGAATGTTTATTCAAGAAGAAAGTAAAGAGCTAAATTATATTCACGAGAATCCTTATTCATTGTATTTTTCTAATTCAATGTAAATTTTTATGTCTTTAAAATGTTTAATAAAGCCAACTGACTAACCTTCTTTTAATTACAAGAAATTGAAATAAATTTTTTACTATTGTACTTTGTAAATAATATAAATAGCAGGGAAAAAGATACTATAACAGGAAATATTTTAAATTGCAAATAATAGATGCTTCAATTATAGTAAAAGAAAAATATAAACTATTTAGTTTTAATTTAAAAAATAAATAGCTGTATTATTCTAAATAAAGTTTACTAAAAAATCTTTTAAAAAATACATATATAAACGTTCAATTAAGCAATGGAAATCCTTTAGCGAATAAGTTTTAAGCAGTAGACAAGCAAAATCACTTTTTTTATTTGTTAAAAACTAATTATTAATAATTGTAATTGGTAAATAAAATCTCCAGTTAAATGCAATAAAATTTTCTGTACCAATTAATCTTTATTATATATTTATTTTGAATTAGTGACATTTCCGTCTGTTTAGAAATTATTAATATATATATTTTAAAAAGATACTAAAAATATTAGATATGGTTCATTAGATTTCTTACAGAAGAAAAACTTTTGGTCTACAAAAATGTCAAAAGCTGACAAATATCTGGAACTGACACAAATATTAACACTAAACCCACCTAGTAAACAGTCAAATGACCGTTTTAATAATTTCGTTTATAATTTCTCTTATAAAACGTTACGTGATACAGTATACATTAAATGTCAGTAAGTTAGTGTTAAAATTGAAACAAAAAGCTTAGGTTGTAAATATATTTTATTCATGATTAGATTTTTTAAAACATTAAAAGCGTTTTATATATATACATACATATGTTATTATTGAATATTTTATACATTTGTATCAGAAAGTGCTTCCCTTATCATCGTTTTATGATTTTCATAATCCCTAAATATTTGTAATTCTATCAAAACCAATTATTATTAGACTTTTTTCTCATAATCAAACATTAAATAAAATTACTAACCATTTTATCAAATTTTTCAATGTAATTTTACAAGGATCTTCAGATATAAATATATCCATTAAAGATTAAAGAATATCCATATCCAGAGTCTGTCTACTGTGGATAAACGAAGCATAAATGTTTACATATAATAAAAATAAATTTATTTTTTTGAAATTATTGTGAAATGAAAGGAAACTAAAAGTAATATTTTTCAACCGCACAAAAGAAGTCACAAGTCAAATTTATTTTTTTGATCAAAGTTTACTTTTTCAATAAACTATCTTCATGAGGTCTATCGGTGTTATTTTAATCCTAGCGAATGATGTGTCGCAGGTCAAAGCAATGGAAAAACTGCAATGGACTTTAAACAACGTCAGCAAATGGACCAATGATTGGAAAATTAAGCTCAATAGAACCAAATCAGTCTAAGTGACATACACACTGAAGAGGAAAAATAATAACCTCAACATATATCTTGACGGTGAACGTGTCCCTCAAGCTGAATCAGCTAGATACTTGGGCCTCCACCTAGATTCTAAACTCAACTGGAAGCACCACGTGAGGCAGAAAGCAATACAGATTAAACATCAAACAAGCAAATTATACTGGCTAATTGGGAAACATTCTCAACTTGAATTAAAAAACAAAAGGCTGTTATACCTGTCTATAATTAAACCAATCTGGACCTATGGTATTCAGATATGGGGATGTACACGCAAATCAAACAGGGAAATCATCCAAAAATGCCAAAATAAGTTCTTGAGATTGATTACGAACGCGTACAGATTTATAACCAACAAAGAACTCCATCATGACCTAAAAATTAATTGGGTTGAAGAGGTCATTCACGAATATGCGACCAGACATGAGACACGGCTTCTACATCATACCAACATAGAAGCAATTAAATTACTTGATATAACTGGACAACTGAGAAGACTTCAACGCACCAAGCCACATGAACTAACATATACATAAAACGTAACAATATCATAGGGAACTGATCACTGGACAGAACTCCCACACTTAACTAAAACTTAAGTAATACATAGCTGATATCAATAATACTAATAAATTAATTAAGATTAAGATTGTAGTATGAAATGGAATGTAATAAAAAAAAAAAAAAAAAAATCGGTGTTATTTGAAAAGATCAGAAAATTAAAATGCAGTCGGAATCGGAATCGGAATCGGAAAATTTTCAGCATCCTTTCTGCGTGAGGAAGGATTTTTGTTGTTTCTTGTTTGACATATTACATACAAATAATGCTATTTATATGGAATTGAGCTGCCAGATAAAACAAAGTACGATTTTCACTGCCACCGGATGAAGAAAAATAGAAAAAACTGCGCCGTGCTCATCGTGTTAAAAATATATTTCTTTCTTTTATATACTATCCCAAAATTAGAATTTTATCTAAATATTTCATAAACTTTTCTTAAAATTTTTAAATCTCATGCGTTATTTTTTTACTAAATATAACACAAGCCTCTTGTCCTTAGTCTAAGAATAAAAAGTTAAAGTTAAAATATTCAAAGTATATTATTGTATACTATTTTATCCCTTCAATTAAATAAATGAAATTTTGTATCCGATTACTGATTGCTATTGATATTTCCTTTTCAAAAAAACTATCTACTAACAAACTCGAAAGCTATACCTTAATCCAACAAAAATGTTCTAGTTATGGATAGAAAAGTAATCCCTTATGGAAATTCTATAAAACTGGAACTATACAAAATAAAAAAATTGACATAGAAATGGTAAAACCAATACATAGATAATAATATACTATATTCCCTATGGAAAAGAGCGATAGGAGCATTAAATTGAATTGATTAAAGGTGACAAGATTGATTGTTGATGTCATTTCCATTTTAAATTCATTTTTAACATGGCCGCATCTCACCTTTGATGCTTCTTTGATTCAAAAAATTTCACTTTCAAGATTTTACCATACATTGTAAAAAGGAAGATTTATGTACAGAAATAATTCTTGAGCAATGAATTACTTACCCTAGATTTAGCTGATTTCTTTTTATATTAACATAGAAATAAAAGGATATGAACATAAATAGTATAAATAAGTACTAATGATGCTTTTAAAATTATTTTTTGTATGTTTTTTGGAAAATAGTGTTACATGGCTTGATAAATAGCCATAAAATAGGAGATATCCTGTTTACATTTGTAAGTAAATGCTTTAGAACCCAACAAGAGAGGTAAAAGCAATTCCCTGTTAATTACATCCATATTAAAAAGAGAAGTTAAATGTCTTCTTATATTTCATTGTTTTTTATTTAATTAACCAAGGACATGCTTCTTTGCACGAATAACCTTGTTTCCGTCCATAATTTTGTTAGATCTGGTTAAAAATTATTCCTCAGCACTTTATTTCCAAATAAAAGATAAATGTGCAAGTATATTTTTTTTTATTTGATCATCACTTTTGTGCGAAATTTCAACCTAAGAAGCAGTTCGTGTGTAGTTAAAAAAACAAGCAATGACACAGACACAGCTCTAAATTTGAAAATATCGGCTGCAATTCGTAGAAAAATGCATTCAAAAAAATTTAATGTGGTCATTTTTGATTTAATCTTGATAGCTTGAAATGCTCCTGGCATGATTTAAGGAAAAGAAACGATTCATTCCAAAAAAGTGTTAGGAAGAGGCTCTGTAATGATATCGTCAACTTTCAATTGGAATGGAATATCTCAAATGGCTTTCATCAAATGCAAAATTAACTCAGAGAGTTTCGAAACTATATGGGCAACTTTTTGCTACCATTTCTAGAAAATTACTGTGAAGAACTTTATAGACTTTATAAACGCTAGTATATTCCTTCAGGATAATGCTTCTATACATAATGCTCGAGAATGAAAGTATGGTTTTTAGAAAAAAAAATTTCTGTTATGGATTGGCCACCATTTATCCCTTATTTAAATCAATCAGTCGCAGCAACTCAACCTAATGCTATATGTAGCCCAAAATAAAGGTATTACACCAATAAACTAAAAGCCTTTTAACTTTAAAGACTTCACTCATTTTGTTAAAACAATTAAAAAGTATTTAAGCTCAGTGTATGTGAAGTATCTGAAAATTAGTGGAACTTATTCAGACATATTCAAACAATTGTCACGTAAGGATACCACAATGCTAGCATACTTATATAATAATGATTTCTTGGAATTAAATTATATTTAAACCAACTTTAAAATGGCACAAACTACTATTGCAAGGAAATCAGATAAACTAGTCAAAGGAATAACATTTTACATACCCATCTAATTTTAACCAACTATTTGTAAACTGTTTGGAGTTTTATTTTACAAAAGGCTTTAACCAAAGTGGATATTCTTGATTTCAAATTTAGATTCCAAAAGAACTATTCAATAATTCCTCAAGTATGCCGAGTAATAACCATAACCATTTGAAGAAAACAAGTGCAATTTTTCTGAACACTTAGATCTTTTAAAAGTATTTGAAAAGGTTTATTACAACGACTCAAAGACTCTTAAGGTCCCAATAGACACTTGACTTTAAGTCAAGTACTAGAATCATATTTATCTTATAGAAATCTTAAAGTTATACATATATAAAGACGTGAAATTCAAATTTCAATTAAAAGAAAGAAGAACCTTCTCCAGAAAAGTATCATAGGACTCTTACTATACTTAAATTATATGATAACTAGAATTCCCACGTTTATAAAAATGTCTGCGGATGATACTACCATTGTGAAACCGATGGTTTAAGCAATTCAAAACTAAAGCCTATAGTAGACAAAGGAAGCAAATGGTTAATGAACCAGAAGAGTTTAAAATAAAAACATCCCTTACAACGAATACAACTTTTATACTTATCTTAATTATACCAAAATATTTTATACGGATTCAGTAGAATGGCTTTGACTCCACTGTAAACTGAAGATTGACCTTAAAACAAGATGTCAGATGAAAATCAAACTCAAATAACATCAAATGTCCTAGTCAATTGGCCTCCGTTTATGGTTTATCTGACAGTACAAGCAACTGATTTGTGAATCTGTCATTAAACCGATTTTTATGTATGATATCCAATAATAGGGCAGGAATAAGGAACGAAATCAAACCATATTGTAATTCAACAGGATGTTCAATATGATATAAATATCAAATGGCTCAACAAAATGATCTGAGCCTGCAGTGATAATAATCAAAATCAGAAATGTGGATCACAGAATCCACATGAGCTGCCATAAAAGTAGCAAAACATCAAATTTTAATCTTAATTCTGTTTTAGTTAGACCCAAAAACGTCCTCTTAAATTAACTTTAATGTTGAAATCCTTTAAAGGGTGATAAAAATATGTACAATAAATTTCCAATAATGATTAAATATGTTTTATAATTTTTTTCACGTCCCTTAATTGTAATCAGGAAAAATTACAACAACAAAAATGAAGCACTTAATGAGCTAAAGAAAAACGGTTTTACTGATTTTTCATTAGTTTGTGTAGTTTGAAAAATTTCAACGGAATGAAGCACTTCCTCCAATTTATGTTTTTATAGTTCAAAACAAAATCTGTTTTTACAGACTTTGATTTTGATATTTATTTATTTAACATTCAGAAGAGTTTATCAAAAAAAAAGGAAAAAAACTTGTGCTAATAAATTAATTTAAATTAAATATAAACAAAGACAGTTATGAAAAAATAAGGTTTGATTGAAGTTTAATATAGCTTAAAATAAACTATAATACATCCTTAAATTTATTGGAATATAAATTGAAACTTAAAACTTACATTTCACTTTAGTTGTTACTTCTGAAAATATTATGAAATCTTAATCTCAAGTTTCTAAAAGCTATAAAAACTTAATCATTATTTTGTCTTTAATCCTTGCAAAAAGTAAATTGTTGGCTTATGTAAATAATTTTCAGAAGCTCTCCAAAATTAACAACCAAAGATTATAATACACAATTCAAATATAGACAGCTGTTAAATTTTGTTGCCTATAGGAAGACTTCTTTAAAATGTTTTATGAAAATATATTTTAGCTTAAGATACAAACATAAATTTTTATCTTATTTCTTTTTGCTAACATAAAACTTAATATAAATGACTCCTCTAAGGTGTAAGCTTCTAGCATAAAAAAATTCAAAAGTTTATGTACATATTTAAGTTCGATTTATCCATAGGATCTGATTATATATTTTACACCTTCATCATTTTACCTTTGGACAATCTTAAGATTTCTTGTCACGTCATCGATTAGGACTTCGTTAGTCTTGTAATTGAGGTTATCATAGCAGTGTATAAATGTTGGGTAAATACTTAAACTTAAACAACATCAATTCTTTTCATATTTCACAGTTTTCTTAGTCTCTTTAATACTTAACAGTTTTTGAGTATCGATTTTATAATCTCCTGTGGCATCGCGCTAATGGAAAACGAAGAACTTTTATAGCTATTTTAGAATTTGCATTATAAAATCTGTATTCTTTGGTAAGGAGTTGATATAATCTTTTGAATATATTTTTATTTTATTTTTTATTTTAAGAAAATTCAAATTTTAGTTAAAGGAATAGAAGCAGCTGTCATGATTAAATGTGAAGTTTTGTGAAATTTTAATGTTTATACCTAAAAATGAGAATCAGCCTAGTGAAATATTATGAATTTTAAACAATCCAAGAAATATTTAGCTTATTCATAAAATTTTTATTTTATTTTACTTTTAAATATTCAAAATTCAGCTTAGAATAATCCTTTGTCACATTTTACGCTGAATCTTCAATGCGAAAAGCAAAAGTAAAGATAAAAAAGGGCTTTAAATTTTCAAAAACACCCAAATAAATTTTAAAATTATTAAAGCTTACTATTAAACAGAATCATAAATACATTAACAAGCTATATAAACCTGATATGAAATTAAAGTATAAAAAAATGCATTTATTTAAATGAACCAAAGTTCTTCATTTTTCTATTACTTTGTGTCTTGTTTTACCATTAGAAGATATTACTCAAAAAGATGATCAACACATATGCATGCAAACAGACCCGTGCATTAAACTTACAATTAGTCTATAAATATATAGCCTTTTTTTTATTTTACGTTTATGAGCCTTAAAATAAATAGTAAACATTATGGAAAAAAAATAAACAAAAAAGTTATTAGCAAATAGTTTATACTTCCAAACAATTTTCTTATGTTACAGAAAACTTACTAATTAAAATATTTTTTAAAGTTAATTAACAAGCTCTTGCTTAGTTACCACCTGCATTAAATGAGAATGTGTGTATTAAATGGGAATGGCAGATAGGAGAGTATACTTGTATATGTTTTATTCGGATTGAATAAATCAGGAAATGAAGTTTATGCATTCGAAAAACTCATGACCAGTTTATTTATACCTTGAAAGCAAATATCTATGACTTAAATTTACTTTTTTAAAAAGAGCCTTACTGAACTCTCCAAATAATTAATAAAGCTTTAAAGTAAGTGTGCAGCTTTGAAAAGATCAGGCAATCTATAGTATTACCCGAAGCCTGGCTTGTTTCGAGCTTTAGCAAGTCATATACAATAAAAATACACTATAAAGCTCATTACACTTGAATTTGTAAATATGATAGCTCTGTGATACTCATTAACTCTTAAATGAGATATTCAAAAACTGCAAATCGAACATATTTTAGATTTTTATCTAAATTATAAACTAGCAAAGCTATCAAACTATTTTAAAAATTTAAGGATTTTAGTTTAAAATGTGTTCCAAAATAATGTTTCTCTCATAAAATGGTGACAAAATTTTCATAGCTTCTATTAACTAAAAATAGCTTTCTCTAAAAAGACGGTTTTTTTTTGTTATACAAAAAATAAAATAACATAATTTAATCCCTGGTAAGTGAACACAAACATTTACGTAAGTCCTTCTTCAACATATAGATATAAGAAACTTTTATGGTTTAGTACCCTCAATATAGGATAATGTTTGTATCTGTCTACAAAAGTATTACAAGAAAATAGGTAAATAATCCTAAGGATATTAAGGCAGATTAAATTCAGCTTATACACATGTAAGTGAATATGAATCTTTAATTTGTTATTTTACATTTTATATACAATAATTCCACTTGTAAAAGTTGATTTTTAAACTTTTTAATTCAATTTTAGATAAGAATCATTAAAAAATATATTTTCAAAATTTTAAAATAAAAACAAAATTTGATTAAATCTTTTCTTATCTAAATATTTTTAGTTATGTTCTTGTTATGCTGTGAAATTATTTAATGCGCTAAGAATTGTGGTGTTTTTTTATGCCAGTGTATTATTATAAAAATATTACTTTGACGAAAATAATATTATTTAAAGGACGATCAAAATAATTCTCAGGTAGCATTAAAATAGAAGTAATACCAATAAGAATAATATCTAAGTTATTTCTTTAGCTGTTAACTTGTCTATCAATGACGTCAATGCACTGACGTAAATTTATTTGCTGCAAATCTACTTAGCAATAGATTTTTTATACATTTGCTAAGCTTTATACTCAACGAGCCTTTCCGAAACCTTAGTTTAATTAAAAAGATCCTTTTGTACACAAGGCTTTTAAAGAAATGTTAGCCAATTACTTGCAGGTAGTATAGTAAATTGCATTTTTTGCATGTTAGAAAAAGATGCCAAGAATTAATAAGGTTAGAAAGAGAAATTTTTCCTAAATACGACAGGGATTGTTCCGGTGGAGTCGTCACATAAATTATGTACAGATTTAAAAGCAAATGATTAAAATTTTAAGAATAATGTTTACTAGATCCTGATGTTACGGGAAACAATGTTTTTTTAAGTTTATGAATTTTGTGAAACTGAAAACTGCCATCCGGGTAGATATCCAGTCTAATCTTTCTTAAGGGGATTCAATTTTTCATTTCTCCATTTTGATTTTAATTAATGTATAGCACCTTTAAAATATTGTGCCACAATTTCAAGTTCATAGGAGCATCGTTTACTCTAGAGCAAAGAGTTTCAAAGTGGGTGCAATAACTCACGATAACTCAAAATCTACTTGACCGATTGTTTTGAAATTTTATACATATTTCATCAGGTAATAATGAGAGATTTTTACTTTGTTTTAATTATTATTAACTTTACAATAACAAATAAGTCAATTTTTTAGTTGAAAACGGTATTTTGGCTTTCAAAGACCACCAAAAAATCAAAATAAAAAAAAACTCTTCATTATTACCTTGAAAAATGTCTCTTTTAATAAAGAAATTTTGATTTTTTGGTATTAGATCATGGTTTTAGAACACCGCAAAATAACTTTTTTCGAAGTACCTCGAGATATTCGCTGCCCCTCGCTCACTTATTAGCATTTTGAAAGAAAATTTAGACATAAATTGTTCAAATGTTTTTTGATCATATAAAAATAATTAAATAAGCAAGAAATATCTGTATTTTAAAAAAAAGTTCTTGAAAACATGCCTTTTTTTCAACGAATTAAATGAGCCATCCCCTTAAAACTGAGGTTACCCAGATGAAGACTATTTCCTTATAGGTACATTAAGGATTCTTTTAGTAAGTTCAACCTTTATAACCCTAAAACAAAAACATAAATTAAATATTGAAATATCTTTTCAGCTTATCTAACTTAAAACTTTGTTTTCTGTCAAAATTGAAAACAGATCAATTTAACATTGGACAAGTAGATTCATTTTTTTCATTTGATTTAAATAAATTTCATCTATAAATCTCTCAAATTTTCTTCTAATAACAAATATAAATCAATAAAGTAATAGAAAACATGTCGGTCTGACTTTTTTAATTTAATTTTATTTAAAAAGAAATATCACCTAAAACTTTTAAATAATAAATTAGAAAAATGTTTTCAAAAAAATTATCAGCAATATTTCTTTTTTTTTTGTATTTTTATAAATTATTAAAGCTTACTTTTGTCATTAGAATAACCAACAAGTTTCGAAAAGTATCGACAGCAGACAAAAAGAATCCATCAAACGATTTTTATCAAGAACAGACTTTGATTGAAAAAGTTTTTTAAGTGCTTCTGAATATCTTGCGAACATTTTGATGAGTCTTAAATGAAATTCTTTGAAAAATTTTAAATTTCAAAAAAAAAAAAAAAAAACTTGTCAAAAATACAATTTCTGTGGCATTTTATTGAATTAAACTGAAAAATTTTATTTAACTCAGCATTTTATTGAGCTTATTGGATGAATACTTAATCTATCTATATGAAAAATTTGTTTTTCTTTTCGTACAAATCTTTTATTTAGATATTAAAATGTACTTGAAGACCTAAGAGGAATTATGGTATTTCTTGCAAATGATGTCGGAAGAGGAAAGTATATGTAACGAAATTATATTTTAAAATTTTATTACTAATTCCAATTTTTCTTTTTTTAATTTAATTAGACTGATGTTTCTTGTTTTCGATTATTATTACTCTCTCTTCAAAAATCATTTTGCGCTATAAGTCACAGATATTTCGCAATATTTAGGGCCAAAGAAAAGTAACAAAATGTAAAAACCTTAAATACTTGGATCAAAAAATGAGTTTAAATATTATAATGCAACATTTAATACAGAATTTTCTTGCAAGTTTTTTAAAGTTATTTTTGCCTATATATAAACAAGTATTATAAAAAGGAATTTTTTAAAGTATATTCCTACTTGAGATTGTTTCTTCTTTTTTCTGAATTCAGAATTCGGAATTCGTTGCATTAAGTTTTCTGAACTTTTTCTCTCATATAAAACTAAAAATTAGTTTATTAGATATAATTAATGAATTAATATTTGAACTAACTGTATTAACATCATACATTTTGCAAGCTAATAGTAGGAATATAATAAGTCAGTTTTCTTCTTTATTTTTGTCTTTAATTTCACAAAACAATTTTGTATGGCATAGAAAGAAGTTTGAAATAACTTGTGGTGCATTCGTTTCGTTAAGGTGTAGGGAGATTTCTGCTATATGGTGATAATGGCCCATTATTACTATTTTGGTGTTAACGCCTCTAATGTAACTAAATTCCAACAAAAATTCATAGTATCATAATTTATATTGCTAAATTCTTGAAATATAAGATTTCAAAAAGAAGAACTTAAGTCTTTATGAAAATATAATTATTCTTATGCTTTGTTTTTCTATCTATAAATTTTTAAGATATTTTATTGCAATCTAATTATTTAATTTAGGGAATTTATATAAAGTATTTCTCAGTATTTATTGATTGATTATTAATTTTAACTAGGATCACCCAGTTGTCGAACTTCGACATTCTAACAATACATCGAAAAAATGGAATATATTCTTCGCTTGAATATTTTTTCGTTCGTTTGTATGAGTGAAATGTGTTGAATTAGCGAAGATTACCAAGTTTATATTTAAGTCTCTGCTTGCTAATGGATCATTGCAATTTAGTTCGAAAAGAGCCTTCAATTTAGTTTGTCTATTTGCTTCTATTACTTGATTCACTTGTCTCTCTCTAAACTATACAGGACATTTGTGGAATTTTGAAATAACTTTTTTCATGCTGCACATTTTGGTGATGTGATTTTTCGAATAAAACCATTTTGAGTAAAATCGATTGAGTATAAATACCTTAAAAAGGAAGTACGAAAAAACACCTTGCGTATTAATATATAGATTATAATTAGGATTAATTTACTTTATTTGTCAATTTCTTATTATTATCATTTGGAAAGGCATTATAATCTTATTGAAAAATTTTAGACTTTACTTTTGAGATCCCCCAAAAAACATTTTGTTTTAAGAATTACAAATAAAATTTTAAAAATTGAGTAAAACAAGAAATTTATAATAAAACTTCTTTATTCAAATTTATGAAATTTGCAATAAATAGCAATTTCAAACACATTAAACTCTTATAAATTCAAATAAACACAATTAATATTTTTAATGAAATTTACAATAATATAAATTTGAGCTTTGGTTGAAATATATTTTTTAATTATGTAATTGTTAACTTAAAATTTTGTATAAAAGAAATTAAAAATTACAAATAAAGCAGAGTTTAAATTCAAACTACCGGCTTAGTCTAGCCAGGACGTTTTATTAAAATAAGTTTTGTCTGTCATATATATAAATATAAATCAGAGCTTATATATGACTAAAGACTTCATCTAGTTAAAACTTTTGATCATATAGAACTTATGTTTGAAACATACAAATCTGGCATTAATTACCGCAACCAGAACTACTCAACCTACATCATTATTTGTGTATCCGTTAGGATTGAGGTAAGCTTTTATATACTAAAACCTCAGTTTTAGGTTTTTTTTTACATTAAGAAAGTTTTCCACTTACAAAATGGTGGATTTTGTTGTCAAAAGCAGTAGTCTTCAGTTTTAATGAGACACCAAAAATTGTTAAATAAAAACAATAATAATCTGACAACGTTGGGGAAAGTATTATGAGTTTTTGATTTCAGGTAATTTTCATCTGAAATACAATGAACACCAAAAATCGTCCATCTTTGGAAAAGCTCTATCACCGACTTGTTTGTAGATATTTTATAACAAAAAATTACCATGAAATGTTGTCATGGTCTAGCCTAATAATTTACAAAAGGTTTGAATAAATTTGCTTAGTTCATATTCTTAAAAAAAATTCATGAAGCATGTATTTTTCTTTACAATGAATCCCTTAACTTTCCCTCAATGTAAATAAAACTACATGCACCACAAAAACTTTAAAAAAACCTCTCGGTCCAGTTTTGTCAAATGTTAATTCTTAATGATTAAATTTAATGTCACTAATTACCTAAAAATTTCGCTATATTATAAATTTACCCCGTTTTTTCTCATACATAATTTCAAAAATACATTATTACAATTACAAACCTAAGCACTTGAAATTTGTGTTATAAATTTTAATTAAATTTATTATTACTTTTTTTAAATATTCCCTCCAAAAACTAGAAATAAGCTTCAATTTTCTAATCAATAAAAGTAAAATATAAAATATGAAAACCAAAAAAAGTCAACAAAATAAAATTCATTAAATGTGTTAATGTTATTTTCTTGTAACTTTTATCATCTTAAAAGCTGCCACCATAAAAATATTACTTATAGAAACTTCATAAAGCGACTATCATCCAGTTATGGTTTAATAAAAACAAAAAATTTTTTTTATCATGTAACACGATCTAAAGACCCCATAACATTAAATCAGGTCAGGGGATGACCAAATTTGTTTTGTAAGCTACTTTAATGTCTTATTTAATTTTCTTTTATATTGGCCTAAAATGTAATTCAGTAGCCTAATTTAATTGTTTGCTCTCCTTTACTCATACTAAATAAAAATATACTACCTACATTTATAGGAAAAAGACAAAAATCTTTTAGTCAATTTATGAGTCAATATTTTAATAGCTAGACTTAAGTCATTTTTATTGTCTTATACATTTGAAGTAAATTATATTAAATTTAATGAAATATATCCCTTAACTAGTTAACTCCGAAAGTTTTTAATTAATTTTGGTAGACTTTTCATTAAAATTTTTTTATGACGCTTCAAATAAAAAAAAAAGTAATTATAATTAGATTAGAAAGTTTTTTTTTAGAGGTTTTAAATGTCATTTCCCAGCAAAGTATATTTATCATATCCCGAATTAATTGTTATTTTTTCAAGTTTCCACACTATAATGTTAATCCTAGCTTTTATTTTATTTCTTAATGACATCCGAAATTTAATTTAGTATAAGAAAATGATCAGGATCAGGAAATTTAACTTCATTGAATTTCTATATAAAAATATCTTATTGAAAATTTATTAAAATATTGAAACACTCTCCTTTTTCCTTTCTATTGCAAGCCCTTGTTTAATAATTTTTTAATTTTTCTACTCATGTTTTCTTAATTCATCTCCTCTTTTTTACATTTTTATACAATATATTTATTTATAAGGAATATAATTTCATCCCTATTTGCTTTGTGTGTAAAAATTTTCTTTAGAATAAAGGTATTATTACTTACTCCTTCTTAAGCAATAAAAACCGATATACATTTGTAATTGGGTAAACCTCATAAAATTTGCTATGTCCTTCATAATTTTTCAAATGATTTAAATTTATTAAATATGTACAAATAATTTTTTTTTTTTTTTTTGCTTTTTTTTTAATTATTTAACTTACTACGATCTTAATATTCTTATTAATTTATTAGTACTTATGATATTAGTGAGTTGGTAGTGTTGAGGTAAGTTCGATGTGTGAGGGCTATCGTCCAGTGATGACACCCATAATGCATTGATATTGTAGAATTGATACTAGATTGTCAATTCATGTGGTTTTACTCTGCACAAGCGCCTGGTTTTGCCAAATGTATCCATCAGCTGGATGGCCTCAATGTTTGGATGATATATACATAAATCTTCGTTCATGCTTAGAAGTGTAATCCCGGATAACATCCTCTACCCACTTGATATTCAAGTCATCGTGGAGTTCCTTGTTTGAGATGAAGCGATAGGCTTTGGTAATTAATCTTAGTACCTTGTTTTGACTTTTCTGGATGATAGCTCTATTTGAGCTACACGCGCACCCCCACAACTGCACTCCATAAGTCCAGATGGGTTTAATGATAGAGGTGTATATTGCCGTTTTGCTTTTGAGATTTAGGGGAGAATTTTTCCCAAGTAGCCAGTAAAGTTTGATTAATTGTTGCTTTATCTGTTTAACTTTTTGTTGTATGTGATGTTTCCAATTTAGCTTAGAGTCTAGATGTAGGCCTAGATATAAATACAAATAATGCCAATACTTAGCTGTCCAGATAGAAATATTTTAAGTATTCATAAATGGCGAGATATTAAAACTAAAGCTTGTGGCCGGTAATGAAAAGAGAAACCTACATTTGTATAGGTATTTATCCTAGTTTATGAATAGTTTCAAATTCCGGATAATTATCAGGTCTGATATATACATAGTTAAGAGAAAATTTTGTATTTTTTGTTAATAACTTATCAAAGAATTCAAATTGATATTCTTAGTTTCCGCAAATTACACAAAAATAATTAATATTTAAATTATTAACTTCATTTAAGCAAGTTGGCTAAATTTGTTTTCTATCTCCTAAAGTATTTCAGTTTACATTTTTGGTATTGACTTTCGTTAACATCCAAAATTGATTAAAAAGTTTTTTGACTAATATGAAGCAATTAAGGCTCAGATAATTATTAGAAAAAATCAAATCATTATAGACAAATTTGATTATTATTCAAAATGAAAGAATAGAAAATGCTACAATTGTATCAATTTTTATAATCGATTATATAAGTATCGATTAATTCGATAATACTAAAAGTTATTAGTCAACTATGACTACATTTGACCAATTTCCAATAAATTATTACCATATTAACAAGATTTAAAAATACAATTTCTATGGTTTATCATTACTAACCATTTACAAATAAACATGAGGTTCTCTTATTCCATGCATACATAAATTAAATTTAATTTCCACAAGACCTCAGTTCTTAATAAAACAAATTTAAAAGTTCAAGATTTAAAATAAAATCAAATAAAAGTTAAAATTTCTCTTAAACTGAAAATATTTTTTAAATCTGAAAATTTTTTATCCTTGTTATCTAATTTGTTATATGATATTAAGTTTATATGGTTTCTACAGCAAAGTTCAATAGTTAAACAAAAAAAAAAAATTAAATAGCGAATACCATCCATTTCTATAGAGAAAGTTTATACCAAATTAATTTCTAAAATCGGTTAATTAATTTCCTTTATATAAGGATTATAGATTTATAATCAAAGTTTATGTTCAACATTTATTCTCATCTGCTCTTTTTGAATTTTTTAATAATAAAGGCTCATTAAAATTTATATAACATATATAAAAATGAGAAACAAAAATAAAAATTTAATATTTAAAAAGTGAAGCCTTTAGATCAAATTCCATAGTTATTCATCAATGAAAATAAAAACCAAAAAAAAACATAAAAAATAGAAATTTATTACATTGAAAGCAGGTTGATTAGATTGCTTCTAGAGGATTGTTTCTTAATTCCAAATAGAAAAACTAGAAACTAGACTTAGTCAAGTGTTAAGAAAGGATATATTTTCACTTTGCAATATTACAATATTTCAGCAATAAAATGAATATAAAAAAATTGTTTCATTGAATAAATGAATAAATTCTTCTACAAAAGATAACCTGCTGGATAAGAAAATAAACAATAGGAAGTGAATTAAATAGAAATGTAAGGAACTTATACCTTTTTAATTGAAATTAATATATCATAATGCATAAAAATGTTAGGAAAAAAAAGATATATAGAACTTAATATCAAATTTCTAACATTTTTAATATTAGGTATGAATTTTATGACTGCTTTTATGAAAGGAAAATTTAAAAAACTGTAGGATCGCTTCCTGTGATTTAATTCTTCAAGAAGGATGTAGCTCCCAAACTCCTATGGGTTTTATTAAAAAAAGTTTATCTACAAAATGGCTGCATTTTGAAGAATAAGTTACGTTTTTTCCCCATTTTTCCGCCTTTCGGAATTTTTTAGAAATAAAAAAAAATTATTAAAAAATCTTTTGTAGTGTGATATTATAATATATGAAAAAATTCTCTGTGCTAAATTTCAAGTGATTAAATTAAGTCGAACTTGAAATATCATGAACGTAGTTCCCAAAAACGTAGTTTCAAGAAAAACGCGCTTAAAGATTTAAAGACTGGATTAAACTGAGACTATATGCATCAAAAAATTAGTTGTAGTTTCGAAAATTATTTAAATTTCGAAAAATCTCTTTAGGATTTTTTTCGAATTTCTAAACCAGAAGACCCCCTTAACACATTACAGTCCACGGCCAAATAATATAAACCAGCCCCTGGGACCGAGGTAAAAAATAAAAAAAATAGGCTTTGGACCAGGCATAAAAAGAATTAATTTAAGGGATTAAAATGGTTTCCAGTGGTTTTAGCAAACCAGAGTTGTAAGCCATATGTAATCCCTTAAGTGCCGAGACTTTACTTTAAGTTTTATGAAACACACAAATATTTGCACACGGACTGTAATGTGTTAATTCAAATTTGAGTCTTCTATACCAGTCGCATAGATAACAGTGGAATCAGAGGAGGAAACTCTCTCTCTTGGCTAATAATTTTTTAGTGATGCTCAAAGGAAAACAAATCTAAGACACCTAATACCCATTCTCCATTGTACCGTGTATCAGACTTCCGTGCAAGAAAAAAAAATCTTTTCTCCATTCGCAATTGTCTGTATTAGGGAAATTTACCGAATTTTAATGGAAATGTCAAAAAAAATGCCATAAAGGTAAATTTGATGGAAAATTTAAAATAAGTGTCATGAGAGTAAAATTTAAATCATCCAATCGCACTGAAATAATATTTTAAACGTTCTTAAATAACAAAAAGACAAAGAAAAAAAAATAATTTAAATAATAAGTAAATAACATATAATAACAAATAGGACAAGTCGGTATTTCAAGGCATGATTGCTAAATGCTTAATACACACGTGTATTACATATTTCTCCATATAAAATTTCTTTTCGTGTATTGTAATAATGTGTAAAAGCCTAAATAGAGAATGGATATAAGAAAGTAGTATGTCCACAAGCCATATCCCACTCCATCGTAGAAACTATCTAAAACAACACTCCTTAAGATACTACAATAGATAATTTTTAATTTAAAAAAAAAAAAACAATTTCATTTAACTAATGCTAAAAATTTATTACCTTTTGCTAAGCAAAGTGAAACCATTGGAAAATTTTTCCTTATAACTTATTTGTAAATTAACATTTTTTCTATAAATTACTATACACACATGATAACCTAATAGTTGGCTAAAATTCAAACTACAAGAAGTTTTGATTTTCTAAAGTAACCGATTTAACAGTTTAGTTTCCCTCTCGATTATAATATAATCTCATTATAGTTGTATTTAAATAGATTAAAATCAATCATCCATATTGAAATATTTACTTTAGTTTGGTATTCTGTAAAATTATTCATATATGTATTGTAAATTTATCCTAACATCTCACTACTAATGGAATTTTCCACTTGAACATCTTTTTACTTTGAATAAATAAATTTACCCTTTATAAAACAATGTTTTGGTTTAAATCTCAACACTAAATTTATTCCTCTAATTCATTCATCCAACTAGAAATTTACTGAAAATTTCCAATGCATCAAAATTAAAATGTTGCCTAAAAAAGGACACCAACATTGTACCTAAACCTAAATATATATATAGTATATCATTTGCTGTAGAGCTATACTTTATAATTTATTGGCCAAAATTAAAACATCCATTTCTGTTTACATTCAAAATTTTATTCACACGTTTCCGTTCTATTGGGAATTCAATTATTCAAAAAGGACTTCAAAATAAAAACCAACAAAAAAAAATGTCCTCTATTTTTAAAAGTTCGATCTTATGATAGGCGACTGTGAAAAATTTTTGGTGTTATGAATATATGTGCATACTAATGTTGAGCTATATTACCTTTGAGAGCATCAATCCTGTGTGTAGGTTTATACATAGTAAATATAAAATCAACCAAAACAAAGATTAAAATTAAAAATAAATAAATCAGAAATTGAGCTCTTTATTTTAGTAAAATCTGTTCAGTATTTTCAATAATATGAAACTGAAGTAAATAATTAAAAAATTATTTTAGATAGAAAATTTATTGTTAAAAATAAGTTTGAAAGAATATTGTAGTTAAATAATGATTGCAATAACTAAACAAAAATACAGTATCAGTATCATGGGCGGATTTATGTATAGGCTAAGTAGGCTGCAGCCTAGGGCGCCAAATATTAGAATTTTCACTTTTTTATCACGGTGAAAATTATGGAATTGATATATTTCATTGATAAAGTCCTTTTGATCGTAATTTTTTTAAACATCAAAACACGATTTTTGAACAGAAAAACACCGGATTTTTTAGCTGGCTGCTAAGAATTGTCTTTTTTCCCAGAAAGATTAAAATAATTATCCGATAAATTGGGCTAATTCGATGAACTGAAAATTCTGAAGATTGAAGATTTTTCTGCATCAACGCACCGCTGGGACATTATAAGTTAATTTCAACGAAAGTTTACTCTAATAAAAGTAAATTTGCAAAGGAAGTTTGCTAGAGTTTCCAAAGGTTTCCATTCAAATAAAAGACAATAATTTTTAGAATTATTTTTAATTATTTTTAATGTCGTTGGTCAGCTCGTGCAGATGCAGGCCAAAGTTTATATGAATTTTGGGAACAAATTCTAACTGCACTGCACGCGATAGGAGATGACAAGCAGCAGAAACCAAGTGTTATATGTGAAGCTAAAGGCATGCAATTAAAACTCTTAAGATTAGAAACGGCTTTTATGACTGTTTTTTGGGGGTTTTTGTTACATCGGATAAATTCTGTAACAAAAAATTACCAGGGTTTAACAACGATATATTTACTGTCATTCATTTATATGCTCACTTATATCACTTATTGTTGAAACTCGAGGAACTTTTGATTATTTCGAAAAAAAAGCAATGAATTTGTCCGAAGTAAAAGAATATGAAAGAGATGTGAAGCGAAAAAGAAAGCAAAAACTCTATGCCGATGAGACTGAAGGAGGGGTAGAAATGACTGGTCAAGAAAATTTGAGAGTCAGTACTTTTTTAATTATTATTGACAATCTTTACTGCGAGCTTTGTAAACGACGGTAGGCCTACAAACGATTTCATAAAAATTTTCTTTCCTTGTCAACTTAACCACTATGACCTTATCTGAAATTGAAGAAAAAGCTAAAGCTTTGAGGCTCAATTATCTTAACGATCTCGAAAAATCGTTTGCCGATGAGTGTATACATTTTCGTTCACACTGCTCTTCAAGTGAAAATAAATGGAAGACGACATTGGAATTATTAAAATGGATTCAAAAAGAAGATCTTAAAACTATTTATCCGAACGTTGGAATTTGTAAAATTGGTGAAGTTATTTGTCTTGAATTTTGATTTATTTGAATTTTTGGAAAAATCTTTCATTTTAGGACTTAAAATACTTTTATATTTTGCTTGGAAGAAAAGTAACGGGTGTTACTTTTTATTTAAAGGAAAAGTAACAGCGAAAAGGGAAAGTAACGTAGGTGACACCATCGGTTTATGCGAACGTAGTTTTCATGTTTGCGAAGACTTAAAAATTATTTGCATTTAAAAATGAAAGAGAGATTAAACGCTCTAGCTTTACTGAATATTGAATCAGTTTTGTTGAGATCATTATAATAATTGAAAAATCGTTTCTATAATTTCCCAAGTATTCTTGATTCTTACGTCAGTTTTATTTTATGATAAAGGCGGTATGAGCTCTAAAGCCTAGGGCGCCCAAATCCTAAATCCGCCCCTAATCATTATTCAGTATTTTTTTAAACATTATACCGGAATATCAGTTCTGATGTCGGTATTAAAGATTTTAAATAACCTCAGTTATTCCTTTGATATATTTATTAGTTTTATACAAAAAATGTGTAAACTATAAAACAATAAACAATATGTTTATTTAAAAAATCTGCAGTTTGTAATGTCTTTCGTTTACTAATATCGTTTCTAGATGAGTAAATATTTTTTGCAGATTCTTTCTTCTTGATTAAATTAATGTTATGTTGAATTTTTAAATGTTTATAATAATGTGTTTATACTTTCTCCAAAAATTCCATCCTTGAACATGTTTTTTTGTCATATAAGTAGTTAAGCTTCTTCTTTTTTTTTGTCTTAATTATTCATTACAGATATATATTGCAAATATAAATATTTTAAACAATTATAATTGAAAAAATGTAGTTATTTGTGGTTAAGTGAAAAATTTATTTATTAAGGAAATATTTTTTGAGGTAATTTCAATTTTTCGATTTCTGAAAAACAAGATATCGTTTTTCGCCTAAAAAATCGACTTATTTGTTATTGTAAAATTAATGATTATTAAAAAAAACTCTATTATTATTAAAAAAAATACTCTCGATATGAGGAAGTACTATATAAAATTTAAAAACGATTGGTCTAGTCTAGTAGATTTTGAGCCACCGTGCAAATTTTGCTTACTAAAAAATTATATATAAAACTCGATAATTCTTTTATAATCACATAGAAAGTCGTCGATGCCAGGTCCATAGAGTAGAAAGTTTCCATTTAGGAGATCTAAAGAATCTTTTTATTCCTGTCTGCGTAAAATTCTTTTCCTCTTTACTGTCGTGAACCGCTCGCTTTTCCGTTCTAATTCAGTACAAAGCAGTACTAAACACACAAAAAGATAAAGTACATGAATGAAAACGGAGTTAAAGAAAATATACACAATGCTCTCTGAAAAGACGCTTCTATGAAAAAATTAATTTTTCAAATAGGATTAGAAAACCTCTGGAGGCAACATAGCTCAACTGCTCATAACTGGAGACATTTTCCCCGATCGACTTAAAATTTTGACACAATATTTTTAAGATGTTTTACATTAAGTCGAACTCTACTTAAGAAATTTTATTATTAATAAATTTTTTTTTCTTGGCGATCATTTAGTCCATTTCTGCATTTATCTCTTAATATTGATTTCTTGGGCACTAAAATGTCGTCATCTTATATGTGACCGGTGCCGGTCCGTTTAATTTTTTTGCCGCTCCATGAAAATTCAGCAAAACATACTAAGCACTTTTTCTTACCAACTATTTAAAATGTTTTTGATTGGTCACAATTTTTGTCTAGACAACAGACATATGGAAAGTGTTTCTGAATCTTTTTTCTTTGATATTTCTTTGATCTAAATCTTTTTGCGTTTCTAACCGTTCTAAGATGTTCATATGTCTAGACTTTTTTTGTTCATTTCTCCTCAAACAAATCGCCTTGTGTAATAAAAGAGACCACGTGTAAGGTGGAAAACATTTTTCTACATATAAGTAATGTGTTGCATGTTTCTATGGCAAACTAAAAAAACTTTGATTATATTGTTTTCTTTTAAATTTTGACTGGCAAGTCTAATAAGAATCTGTACAAGTTGCACACACATTTTTACTAGTATGCTCAGAAAACTGGCTGGGTTAACTCTTGAAAGTTAGCTCTTTCAAAATCGTTTGAGAACACGTGGATGATCCACGTGTGGGTAATTTGTGGATATTAAAACCTTTTGTTGAACACCAAAAAATTAACTTAACAGATAATGAAGAAAAATTAATCGAACTCTCATCAAATCTTGGAATAAAATCGACGTTTGAATCGACAAATTGAAATTGAAATTGAATTTTGGATAAAATTAAAAAACGAATATGAAAAACTTTATGGAAAGGCAATGAAAATTTTATTGCCTTTTTCAACTACGAGGGCTGTCCCATAAGTCTTTTGCCTGACAAATGTTTGAAGTCACTTTTTCATCTATTACTCTGGTCAAAACAAAATTAAGAAACCGATTAAAACTAAGCCATGCCTTACGGCCTGCTGTAAGTGAGATTCATCCAAGAATAAGCAATTTGGTAGATGCAAAGGAGCAACAAATATCCCATTAACCGTTTACACTCCGTTATATTCATGTATGTTGTTAGTAAACTGGAAATTAAATTAGTAGATGGATGGAAATACTTGAAGGTTCTTGTAAAAACTAGTTTCAACTTTTATAACATATAAAGTTCAAACATAAACTACAATTTATATTCATCTTCCCTTTCAGATTTTTGGTAACACACTTTTCAAGAAAGACCACGTTTACTATCACAAGTGAAACAGTACCTGGTTATCATTATATTTATGATAATAAAAATAAAAATTTTAGTTACCTTATGTAGTTCTTGAATACCTACGAAAGTTTTATTCCTAACAAAAACCACTGGTCCGCGAAACGATTTTTATAAATTTCACCAGTTCGTGGGCCAGAAAACGCTGGCTTAATTTGTTAATTAAATTTTTCCAACTATGAAATTAGTTTCAAATCAAAGCTATTAGAAAACGTTTGGCAAAATATCATAAATAGCTCAAAAAATAGAATGTTCCTTTAAATATTGAACCCCTATTTCTTTACCATTTTTAGCTAAAACTTATGTATTTCTGCGGTCCATTTAATAATTTATTGTTATTTCTTAATAAGTATGCATTATTAAAAAATTTATAAACAGGAACGTCAAATTACAATCGAATCATACAATTCAATTACAGTGTTAAAGATTAATTGGAGGGTGTTTTTATTTTTTTAAATTTCAAAAACTTTCATTTGATTTTTTTTATTACTAAATTCAAAAACTAACAAAATTTTACTTGATTTTCTCTTTTTTTGTCAAACAAAATAAATTTTTTTTCTCTTTAATAAAAGCTTTGTTTCACTAAAGTAATTACACTTTTATTTTTCTTCAAATTGTAATTACTCTAGATCACTTAGACCATTATCACCAATTTCTCCTCCAGTTTTTCCTGAACCAATGATAATATTCGGTTTATCGTCATCTGATGCAGATCGATTACCATATTCTTGCATTTTTTGTACAAGAAGTACAAAAACTTGTGAGGGTAATGAATTTTGCAATATTTGAAGTAAACGTGTTGGCTGCCCACACACAGCAATTGCATTAGCTAAATGTTCAACACCACGTTCAATATCACCTACTGCAATTAATGATTCACCGGATTGAATCTCTTGCAAAAAGTATCTTTCTACTTCTTGATGATCATTTAAATTAGGCATTTTACTGCGTGTAGATGATTCACTTGCTGCCTTTTTTTGTTTTCTTCTCCTTTCATGAACTTTTTTTTTATAC
This sequence comes from Acrocera orbiculus, assembly GCA_947359355.1. Taxonomy (NCBI): domain Eukaryota; kingdom Metazoa; phylum Arthropoda; class Insecta; order Diptera; family Acroceridae; genus Acrocera; species Acrocera orbiculus. The sequence continues at coordinate 11,125,351 of OX375758.1, forward strand.
TCTGGATCACTACGCCGTTTTTTATCGAAATAAATACAATAACCTAAAAATAATGTGCCAGCTAAACCTGCCGCAATTCCAAATGTTGCTTTATTTATCTCCATTAGCAGACGATTATAAACTGAATCTGAAATATAATTAATTGCACGTGACTTTTTCGATAATCTTAAATTTAAAAAAAATAGATTTATATGAAAAAAAAGTAACCTTAAATTATTTTGTTAGACTTGGAAAAGAAGAATGTCAATGTAAACTTCAAACTGACATTTGACCAAATAAATTTCGAAAATGCATCGAAGTGGTATTTTCGAAAATAGCTAATACATACACTTTTTTCAGCAAAAATATTTAATTCAATGGATAAAATGAAAAAACATTAAATTAATTTTCTTTAAATAAAAAAAAAACTGAAAAATAATTCATTTAATATCATATTACGAATGTTATTTAATAAAATTTAGTTTTTGGATTTGATTTTTTTAAACATTTTTGCATTTATTTGAATAAAGCTCTATTATATTTTAATAAATGTCAGTAGCATATTCATTTTTTCGTATCAAAATTTTATTTAAAAAAAAAAACAATAAAAATACGGCTTTTAGCATGAAGATATATAATTTTGTTTGACATTCGCTTTTGCACGTGTTAATCCCATAATTTTTGGTTTTCTTATTTTCGTAAAGTACCTAAAAGTTTTTAAAAAATTGGTAAAGTACATGACATCCCTTGTGATGTTTCAGTTTTTCATGTTTTAAATTTATTTTTATTTTCCTTGGAATGATGAGCTTTTCAATGCAGGATATCTAAAAATAAATGGATCTGAATATCACAGCTCAAAAATAGAGAAAATTTTATTAAAAAACAAAAAATTGGGTGTGTAGTAGTTTTCCTTTAAAAGTTAACATATCTTCCAATATTTTTTTACATTTAATTTCTTATAATTTTTCAATTAAATTAAAATTATAATTTTAAAAAATGTCCGAATAAAACTTACAGTTTTTTCCTAGAAACTAAAAAAGGATAGTATAATTATTGCTGATTTTTGTTAAAAAAAAAATTTGAAAAAGCGTTAGAAAAAATTGTGGATTTTTTGAAAAGAGAATAGATCAAATTTTTTTTATTTTGTAAAATTTCAAAGATGTTTTTATTAAACAACTGCGTATAAATATCTCCATAATCAATCGTTTATATGGAAGATGTAAGCTTTTAAGACCGGAAACATTATTTGTGGAAAATTTGCCAACCGAGTATTTTGGTTTTTTTGATATACTTTTCCTTATTCTTTTTAATGACGCTAAAACCAAAAAAAAAATTAAATTATGTAATGGTACATACATATATAACAGATATATGAGGGCGGTCTTATAATAGTCTGGCCTAAAATGGTTCTCTTAATGATAATAAATTGAAACATTCATTATTTTTCAATACAGCTTCCTTTATTTCTACTCACTTTTTATATTTATTAATTAACAAATCTTTACCTTTATAAAAGTACTTTGTTTCCTTGCCTTCCAAACGGGCTAAAATTGCCGCCTATAGTTCATTTTCATCAAAAAAATTTCTTCCTCGTAAGCCCTTTTTCTAATTAGAAAACAAGAAATAATCGCTTGGGGTCCTGTCTTAGCTGTAAGGTGTATATTCCAACTTGGTGAAGCCACATTGCTTAAAAGGAATGTTCACCACAGTAGCAGTATGCATGGAAGCGTTGTCGTGAAGAAGAAGAATTCTCTTTTGTAGTTTTCTACGATGTTTCACTTTGATATCCTCCTTCAGTTTGCATAGAAGTGAATCATAATACATGCCATTAACGTTCATGTTCATGTACATGCCATTAATACGTTCTTTAAAATCAACTATTATTATGCCTTCCCAATCCCAAAAGATTGTACACATATTATTTTTCATAGACTGCCCGACATTAGCCTTAATTTGCAGCTTATTTCCCTTTTTAACGCCTTTCTATGTAATCGCGCTTATGTACTTTCAAGATCATAGTAAAGGGTCATTGTTTCATCTACAGTAACTATGCGTAAAAGATTACTACTTTTAGGCTTTCACCACAGAGCCCAAGAATGCTTCCACACAGCATGTACGCTCTTGTTTCTGCACAGAAGAAAGAAGTTTCGGTACCTATTTTGCACTTACTTTGCTCATGTCATGGATAGCAAGATAAACACTACTCTTACAAAGCTCAAAATTTCTTGCTCGAATTGGTCAATAGTTTCAGGAGTTAGCACATCCACTGATCGACCTTCATGTTTAACATCTTCCAAAGATTCTCTGCCAAAACGAAATTTTTCACCGTCCTGTAAGAAGGTAAAGATTCATGGTAAACGCGGTCCAAACGAGGTTTAATTTTAGCTAGTTTATTCCCTTTTTTTAAAAGAAACTTTATCACACTTCTATACTAAATTTTCGACATTATTAAAATCTATTGTTCTTAGATCTTATTATCAAATTTTATAATCAATTAATGTCCAGAAAAGTATATAATTTTATATTTATAATAATTAGATAAATATATTCTGCTTTGAAAATTGCTGTTTTATGAATTATTTTTAAATAAATTTATTACTTTTATTATAAAATCAAATGAAATATTATAATTCTAAACCTATCTACTTTTATTATATCTCTATTGCAATCAAAATATACCACTGGCAGTACTTATATTTCATTTGCTGTCAATGCAGGTAATCGCGTGTTTTAAACCGGTAACGCGCGATATAAATTCAAAGTTCTTGTTTAATTAAATGCTTATTCATTACAAGTAAATATATTTTTAATTAAATTTTCTTGTAGTTTTTTGAATATAAATTTCAAAATGTTCAAAAAATTTGTGTAATAAAATTAATAAAGTACTGGGTTTGAACAATAGCTTTTACTGATTGGTGAAGGGGCGGATGAGGGTTATGATTTTCAGTAGCCAAAGAATAGACTTGATCCTCCTAATTAAAACTCTAGCTACACTACTGGCTTTGAATTCTCTCATAACTATAAAATCCACTTTAAAACCAATAGTTTAACCAAATATATGCTTAATCAGTTTTCATATTCATCTGAATTATTAAATCCATATTTTAAATTTGAAAATCATCTCAAACTATTTTTAAATTAGTTAATTAGTTAAGCCCTACAATGATAGTTTTGTATTGAATAAAAAATAAATAATAAATAAATTGTATTTACATTAATAATAAACAACTAGCATCTGCGTGATTTAAAAAAATATTTATTACAAGCAAAGAGCAAGTCATAATAATTCTTATAAATATAAAACTTTTTGCTCTATTTGCCTCCTCCATCCTTATAATAAAAATTTTCTGTACTTTACTGTTTCAAAAAACTTTACTCCTATAAACAATTATACCAAGAAATCAAATCCAACCGAAATAAATATATTACACATATAGTATGTATTCCATATATCGTAATATACTATTCAAATCGAAGCTTTAAAATAATAGCTTCACGCGAGGATTTCAATGAAAAAATACAAAAATATTCTATCACGCGCAGAAGTGTTTCTAAATCACATGGGTGAAGTGAAATCATTATAACCCACACTAACATAATTTTTACTCTAACTTTTCAATTAAAAATTTTTAGTCCTGCTAAATATAAGCCAAATATTCACCCTCTATTCACCCTGTCGTAGTCAGGGACACGCATGCGAAAAAATATTTGTCATTTCTCTCCTACTTTTACCCCCTTTAGCCGCAAATACAAAATACAAAAAAAAAACAGTAAGTTACCATTTCGTATGGTTTGCGCAGCTTCTTCGCGCATTATTCTTTCAACCCCTTAATATTGATTTAATTCAGTAAAAATCAAATGGACGCTTGGTTAATACACATAAGCCTAATGCGACCTAATATACATTGAGTGTAAAAGCGCATATGCTTTAGATGTGATTGCGCAGTTTAACAATAAATAAAAATAATTATTTAAGGCATACATATATCACGCAATTTTAACAATGTGTCTGTATATTTAATATTTTTTTTATATATAAGTATTGTCTGTGGCGCAATCATTTTAGTTAGCTTAGGCTTAGAGGAACAAGTCTTTTTATTGAATCAGTCGACAGGTGAAAAAAGCTCATTTAAACATTTCTTAAAACATTTATTTAAAATAATATACAAGTTAATCTTATTAAAAATAAAATGAAAAAAAGTTTAAGACGTAAAAGTGATATGTGGATTTCACATAATCGTGTACTTGTGGGTGGTAATAAAAAGGGTAGCGGACGTAATCCTAATTTTGATACTGAAGAAACAAAATTATTGATATCATTATGGGGTGAACCAACATTACAAAAAACTTTAATAACAACACATAAAAAACATCCAGTTATTGTTAAATTAGCTGAAAAAATGAAAGAATTTGGTTATTTAAGGACACCAGAAGAAATAAATACAAGAATTAAAAATTTAAAATGTTTTTATAATCGTATTAAAAAAGATATGGAAACTGGAATTATAAGAGATCCAACATGGAAACATTTTACAGCTATGGATGAAATAATGCAACGGCCAATATTTAGCGTTCGGCCAGATGAAATCCCAAAACCCTCTTTACGTTATAAAATGGAAGAAGAGGCAAATCGTGAAGAGGAGGAACGTCAACGTATTGAAGCTATGGAAGATAATATGGAAAGTGGCGATGATGATGATGATATAGATAGTGATGAATTATTTGAAGATGATAGCCGAACACCAGATGAGGAACAAGAAGATAATAATGAAATTAAAACAAATAATATTGAAACTAGTCCATTAATTATACCTAAACAGGAGCCTATCGATATTGATGATGAAATCGAGCAGGTTGATAGCAGTGGGAGGTAAGTGCAATTTATTTGTAATACATTAACCTTTGTCATTTGTCAGTTGAATAGTTTTTTTCTTTTTTGGAAAAATCGATAAATTTGTTAAGACGTTTTGCATTTTCTTTTTTGTGTCGTCTTTTTTGGTTTTGATGTAATTAAATTATTATTTTTCAAAAAAAAACTTACTTTACATATATTTGTATATTAAAAGAAAAAGAAAAACTAAAAAAAAGTGGCTTCAAAAATTATCCTCGTAATTATGGTTTGAGTAAAACTTAAATTTTATCAATAAAAAATTCAAATTTATAAATTTTTTGGTGAAATAATATTAACTTATATTTTTTTTTTTAATTTAGTCCTTTTTTTTAAAGTTTAGTTAAAGTTTTTCAACTGAAAATATATAAAAGGTGAAATTAGTACATTAAAAAAGCTGCCAAAATATCAAATGTTAGCTATCTAAAACAACGGACTTATTAATCTATGAAAGTAAAATCGAGGAGAGTAAAAATTTTAATTTTTTTTTAATTTTTCAATCAAATATTGAAATAGAATGATTTTAAATTAAAGTTAATTTAATTTATCTGAAATAATATAATTACGAAGGATGAATATACAAAAAATTTACTTTTTAAGCTCATTTAAAACGGATATAAAACCAAGGAAAAATATTGATAATGAGTATAAATATTTGTGGAACATAACAAATTTTATTTATTGCTAAGTGTAACAACCACCACGTGTCTACGTTTTAGTTTGGTAAAAGTTTTATTAGAAAAAGAAAAGAGTTAAGAATTAAATTTTTCCTAATTTGGTAAAAACTTCTGTTAAATTTAATGCTTTCTATATATTCTGGTGGACGTATAGAGGATTATTAAGTTTTTAATCATGTTAGAAAACTTATTGCTAACAAATCGCCATTTTCTTAACGGGACTATTCACTATTTTTTCCAAGTCATCAAATTGCTCTCTCCTCCCATATAAATTATATGAGGGTAACCATTTGTGAGTAAGTTTTTAAACATATTTAAATTTTTACTCACAAATCATCATTTCCTTATACTTTATATAGGAAAAGAGAACCATTTGATGATTTGAAAATTATAGTGAATAGGCCCCTTAAGTTAAGAATCGCGCATATCAGTGTTACACCTGCTGCATTTGTATCCGCAAGGATTAAATCGTAAATTTTTACTAAAAACAAGTAATTTCTAAAATTTTAATTTGATCACAATAGTAAATATCTTTAGAGACGAGAAGGGAAATCTAAAACTTTTTAACTGACAATTTTGCTTCACATTATGGTTTGTTGTAAACAGATTTATAGCATTGCTTTATGTGTATTTCTGAGCAATCTTCGCTTCCTGTATAACTTTTGAGGTCATTTTAAGTAAACCAGACATAGGCTTAGAAGATAAACCTAGATATTACAGATTTCAAATTGTCTTCATTAAAAAAATTACCTATAATACTATCCTTTGAATTTATTAAGTTAATATACAAAAATGTCCAGGAAAGAAAATGACAACAAAGCACATAAATTCCACTAAATAAAATGATCCAAAACGCGACAAATATTTTTATAATATTCATTTCTTTCAGAGAAATTGATGATGCCAACGATGTATTCCCAAAACTATCAGCTTATTTACAATTGGCTAGTAATAAAACAACAACAAATACAACATCATCAATATCAAATCCAAGTAATATTATAACAACAATAGCAGGATCATTAAATACAGATATTAATTCATCAATGACAAATGGTATGAATTTTACACAGCCAATTATGTTTACAAGTCAATCAAATTCAGTTACACAACCTGGAAAAATATCATTAGTACCAACCAATCTTTTATTGAAACCACAACAACAACAACAACAAAAACAGCAACAACAACAACAACAACATTTACAAAAACAACAACAAATACAAATAAGACCACAAACTCAACATATTTTATATACAAAACCATCAGCACAAGGAATAAATACATCTGGTGCAGGAAAGATGCCAATGAAAGTATTGCTTGTTAATACATTGCAAAAGGCTCCAACTGGACAAAATTCATCTACTACAACAACAGATACACAACAAAATCCTGTACCAGCGACTTTAGTTAAAACTAATTCAATACCCCAAACAAATAATGTAACAGAGAAAAATTTAAAAAATACTGAAGTACAAAAGAAAAATTCAAAAAATAGTTCAGGTATGTTTTATTAAAATTTAGTAATTTTTAATGGAAATTAATGTTTTTTTTTTTTTTTTTTTTTTTTTTGATCAAAGGACGATAAATATTTTTGATTTACTCATAATATAATATAACTTTTTTTACAATAAAATAAGATAATATTTCTTCTTAAAAAGGTGTAGAAGTTTGGAATGTAGTATAATTTACTACAGAAAGTTATTTATTAGTCATTCATATGCTATATTGGAAAGTTTATTAGTCCTTTTTCTATCTAAACTAAAACTCAGCTTGAGTGAAGCAAATAAATATTGTGGTTAACACGTTTAGGACAGCGTGTACCGCACTGGTAGCGTACATGTTGTTTGATAAAAACTTCATGTAATTAAAATATTTTTTTCATTAAAATCAACTTTTAATTTTTTGCTAAACAATGTTTTGTGTAAGGCACCGCCAGATAAAGTAAAATACGGTTTTCACTGGCGACGAATGAAGCGAAATAGAAAAAACTGCGCCGTCTTCAATGAATTCTTCTTCTTCTTACCACATGACCGTAAAGAACAGTTTAGAAAAACTGCAACTAAAACTTTAAGTGATCAAAATCAAAAATTAAACCCAAAACAATGTTTCTCGTCGAAGTTGTTAAATTTATTTGATAATTTAACAATTTTCAAAGTAATTTCATTCATAAATGAATCACACTTCTTTAAGAAAATAGAAAAAAATTCAAAAAATTGTTAATGATATATAAAAAATATTTGATTTACAAAAGGGTAAATTACATTTGGGAAAAAATGAAATTTATTTGCAAAAAGATAAAACTTATTTGCAAGTGGATTAATTTCATAATTTTTATTTGTAAATAGAAAAATTTAATTTAGTAAAGAATGAATTTATTTTGCAAATAGATAAATTTAATTCAAATAGCCAAATGATTAGTTGCAGTTACTCTGTTTTGTGAATGTGAATTTATTTTTGAAATTAGCGGAATTATTGTTATTAAATTCCCGGTTTAAGCATTCTATTATCCACATGGTTTATAAATATTTTGTCAAATTTACAAAAAATCAAGAAAATAAAAATAATTCTATTTTTAAGAGATTTAATTTAAAAATATCTATTAATTTGACTGTCATTTTTTTCTCAAGGTATTGCTAAAAATCGAGAATCGAATCTAATTAGTTAACCAAATTTTCTTATAAATTTAATATTTCAATTCAAATAATAATAATAAATATCATACTAAATTTTTTCTTTTTGTTCTTTTTTTTAAAGATTTTCGATCACTTCTGACACAAATTATTCAAATACAGAGTGAAAAGTTGGAAATTGAAAAACAGAGATTGGATTTTGAAAAACAACGTCTTGAATTTGAAAAATCACTTGGTGAAAAATTATGCGCTACTATAGCATTACTTCAGCCAGCAAATGGAACTGTGTCTCTTCTCAAGCCAAAAATTGAGAGGGAAGATAACTAAAAAATTTCTTTTTAAATTCATTTTTATGTATATATTAGATACATATTCTATTTTTTGTTTGAAAAAAAATAAAATAAAATGAATTTGTGATAAAAAAAAAATAAATATTTATTCTAATTTGAAATACACCTTATATATAACATCATAATATAACAGTAAAAAAATTCTTTTTGTTATGTTTTTATATAAATTTAATTATTTTTAATATATTTGCATACGTTCTAAATCGCGTATTTCCATTATATCAGTCTTAAGTCTTTGTTTAACAATTTCTCTCCATATAGCTTCTCTTTCTTTGTTATTTGTAATTCCCATCCGTTTAAGTGAATTATCTGTTATACGAAGTAGTGCTTTTCCAGTTATTTCATGCTAAAATTCATATTTTAAATAAAATAAAATAATTTCTGTATATAAATAAAAATTTATATTTATACATGATCACTTTAAAAATTTAATTTACTTTTGCAAATAATACACGAAAATAAGACTGACGGAAAATAAATTAACACTATAATATACTTTATTCTGAATTCATAAAATCATTAAGCCTAAAAGCTCAAGCACAATGCACGTGGTTACGGATTGGACAGCAAAGTAGAGTTCCGAATGAATTTTGGTTTCAAAAGTAACGAATTGAGTTATGATTTATGGTCAAGAACGGTCATTTTATGCATAAATTCTATTAAAAATCCATTTCAAACGGAATTGTTTAAATAAACTAAATGTAAATAGTGATTGTATTTTTATTTAATTTCAGAAAAATGGTTAATCGTCGATTACCATAGTGGAAAGTTAGATAAATAGAGAAACTCTTGAAAGAAAATGCGGATATATACGCAATACAAAAAAAATCTTGCTCTGGTCAGCCAGAAAACGAAAAGCTGCCACCATAAGACCAGACTAAGACGCTCTGGTTGTGGCTGTCTCCGATGAGCTGATGGAAGTTTTATCGAATAGCTCGTGGGAGATAGTAACATAAGTGTCCTCCAATGAGCTAATGGAAGTTTCATCAATTAGCTCTGGCGATACACTGAAAATTCTCTCTGATAAGCCATCTCTCGGATGTCCATCATCATGATTCTGGTGACACTTAAGCAATCCTAAAAATGTAATTTTTCACGACTAATTTTACATATTATTGAAAGTTATTTAATTAAAAATTTTAACCTAGTTTTTGTAAATTCCAGCCAGCTAGCAACTAATTATAAAATGTTTAATGATTTTATAAGAAAAGTGTTTTGATCTAATAAAATTGAAACATCCCATTCAGAATATGTAAAATAAAAAAGAATTGAGGTTAAATAAAATTTATATAAACACCTTTGAGAAAAATTCTGAATAAACGATATAATCCCCACAATGACGTCTAAACCATTTTTGGACATCAGAAACTGACCATAAATAAACTGGTTTTGGACGTGCAGTTTTAATTCGAGGTTTTTGCGGTGCTGTCTCTTCAACCATTTTAATTGTCAATTGATACTTTTGTTATAAATAATTTTTAACAATTTAAACAACAATATCAAAAAAATCACAGGTCAACAAATTTGACAGCTCACACTATTTAGGTAGCTGTACGAATTAAAAAATTGAATATGTACTAAATTTATTCTTTTTCAATTGCAGAAGATTTTGTTGCCTGTATTTATAATTTTAAGCTTATGATAACACATATTTTTTCAGCAATATCTAAGCTTTAAAGGGCTGAAATTTACAAAGTGGATATTTTACTTCATCCCAATAAGCAATAAGTTCGCTTTTACAAAGCTGAAAAAGCACAATAGAATGTATAAAATATTTCTAATATAGAAAAATCTAGTACCTTATTAATAACTCCATTTTTAATTCTATGACATGACATTTAAGCAGTTTTGTTACTAATTTCTGTGTGTTTTCTGCAAATTTTTAATTAAAATTTTGATTTTTTGTACCCTTTTAGAAGGGTATATAATATACTACTTGGAAACACTTTGGAAACAGGTGAAAGTAAAGTTCGGGGACTAGGCTAAAATAAAAGAAAATTTTTTTTGTGAAGCTTACGCTTTTTATTAAAGGAAAGTTTGTCGATTGTTGTGTCAAGTTTGTCAAATTAAATTTTTAATTCAAGTTGATCAAAGTTTATCTACTTCATTAAAGAATAAGAATAAAAGAAAAAATATGGAAAAAATTTCAACAGATAAATCTTTACATTCTGATCGAATGGAACGGTTTCGTAAACTTCATAAATTACGGAATGAAGCTCGTACTCATAACCATCAAGAGGTTATTGCAGAAGATGCTAGAAACAAATTACCAAATAATTGGGAATCACGAAAAAAACAAGCAGATTGGATATTAGCAGATGAGAAAGCAAGAGCAGAAGCTGAAGCTTTAGGTAAAAATTATGATCGTTTAAAATTATTAGATATATCAGCCATAGATGCACAACGTATTGAAAAAAAGAAAAAGAAAAAAAATCCTGATATGGGATTTTCTAGTTTTGAATCACAAACTGCACGACAATATTCACGTTTAGTTAAAAATATGCCACCCAGAGATATGGTTAAATATGAAAAACAAAAACAAGAATTAGGTAATGCATTCTATGGTGGACCAAATGCAATTATTCATGGTTTACATAAAGATACACCAAATGCTATTGATAACATGGTAAAAGATTTAGAGGCACAAATTGAAAAAAGGAAGAAATATTCAAGGAGAAGAACTTATAATGATGATGCTGATGTTGATTTTATAAATGAGCGTAATTCAAAATTCAATAAAAAACTCGAAAGATTTTATGGAGAATATACTGCTGAAATTAAACAAAATTTAGAAAGAGGAACAGCAATATAATTATATTTGTATTTTAATGTTATTTTGAATTTAAGATTATATTTTTAATTAGCTTAAGAATATATATGTATTAATTGCTAACTTTTTTTTAAATATTTTTTTCCTTTTACTTTCTGCAGATTCTGCGATAGAAATTGATGACTGTTATTTTTAGGTTATTTCTTTATTAAACCATAATGATTCATATCATTTTCTACATAGATTGTAATGCAAGCAACGGATTTTACGAGTTTTAACGGTTTAAATTTTTCACATATTTTATTTCACAAGAATACGTAATTATTTTAACTTTTATATAAAGTAAATTTTTAAAATAACTTAATGAAAAGAGTTAACCACAAAAAATTGCCATTTAAATTTTTAAAAAGGTTAGAATAACTTTTTTTCTCATTTCAAAATAAAACCTTTCTTTAATACTACAAAAATTTTAATTACAGTTTTTAACCCTTTGCACTACTGACGTTTTTTTTTTTTGTATGACATACCAGCAACTCCAACGTACTTTGTTGCAAATATATATATATAGGCTATCTTCGAGACAACCCCCTTAGAGGCTTATTAAGGGGTTAGGGGTGGTCAGAGGCATGAAAAAATTATAATTTTAAATAATTCTTTTTCCCAGTAAATTATTTTATTTTATAAAAGTAAAAATATGGCATCATTACATAATATTTCGACTTGACTTCACAAAAATTTAAAAAAAAAAGAGAATCCTTCGATCAGGCACTAGTTTTTCATGTGTCGACATATGGTCGCCATCGGAGTGCTAAGGGTTCATTAATTATTCACGCTAAATGCTACCACCCTAAAAATCAAGCTTAGTTTTATTAAAAGTGATATATAAAACTGCGGACAGCACAAATTTTATAACTTATACATAAAATATTACCAAAATTGCTAAAACATAAATAAATATTAAATCTATTTTTGAAATAGTTTCACAATAACAATAAAAAAAAAAAGGATTTTCGACACTTTATTCGTACATTTCCTGTTTATCACCAACTTTCCATCCCCAGATTTATTATATTTAGACAATTAAAGTTAAGTAAATTTTTTTCACAACACAATAATATCAAAATAACATTTATTTTTAACATTTGTTGTTTTTCTTTTTGCCAATTAAATTTTTAACAATCAATCAGTCTATAATAAATTTATTTAATTTTCCAAATATCACTACTTAAATATGTAGTAAAATTGAAAATTTCTATGACTGAAAATATGATTTATATTTTAAATACTTAATATGCCATTTTCAAAAATTTTAATATAGCTAAAAACATTGAATACACCAACAATATCAGTAAATTATATTAAATTACTTCCTTTGGCTATAGACTTCTTTAATGGTATTTTAGCAGTTTACATCAAGACAAAATCCATGAATGTACAATTTCTGAAATAAAGATTAAAAACACAAAATTTTTATAAATAAAAGTTTTAAAATTTTACTTACTATTTTCACCCGGAGTCACATGAATATGAATATTTTCTCTACTTGTTAACATTGTATCTTAGAGAAAAATAAAGAATTATTTTTTACCATTTTATCGAAAAATAAATAACCTTATTTTATGTGAATTAATTATATTGCATGCTTTATTGCAAATAATATTTATAAAACATAATCATAATTTCAACATGCCGTAATATTTTAAACTATTGAAAAAATAAAATTGATGCTTAAGTTTTGACTTCTCAAAGTTTATTGCAATTTAATTTTTATTTTCTTCTCACTAATTAAGTAATCAAATTAATTGTGTTCTCACAATTATTTAAATATCTTTTAATATAATATAAATATATATATACACTTAGAGATAATTTTTTGTAGTGAAAAAAGATTAGATATCTGCAAATATTAGTGAAAATATTGGAGGAATTTTTAAAAAGAGAATTTTATTATAGATCAAGTTACTAATGTCCCAATTTATATCAGTAAATTTTTCATAGGAAAATTCTTTAATAGAGTATGCAAAAAGTATCCATTAACACTACCTTTTGAAAGTAGTCAAATTGACATCTTTTGCGGCCATTTTAAATAAAAATTTATTAACTTTTCTATGAGAATGTTGCCATAGTACTGATTGTTAATGAACCCCTATTTTTCCTTTGGAAATATTGCAAACTTATATATATGTACAGTTTTTGGTACTTATGGGAGCAGCTTCATACATTTGGGCGATTGTCAAATCTATTACTCTCCTTCAACCACTGCACCATAAATAAACTCATATATAACAAATTAAAAATAGCCATAACTCATAACTGTAGAATATAAGGCTGCCTGTGGAGTGTCGGCTTACAGCCGAGCTGACGTTGTTTCCGATACCGAAGACTATAAAGTCGTTATAGTATTCAGTGTTCAGAGTGCATGCCTACCAAAGATTAGACTATCGCAATGGGAGAATCGGTGTCAGCTCGGCTGTAAGCCAGCACTCTGTAAGCAGCCTAAGAAATTAAATTTCATTGTTTGATGGTTAATCGTTAATATGATTGACTGAGAATTAGCTCCATGTGTACTCTTTAACATTTTCTATCAAAATTGGTTTGGTAGCATTCATATAACCTTCATAACTAATACATCTCTAAGTTTGTTAACTTTAAACATCGTAACTAGAACTCTAAATGTTTTTTTATATTATAGAAATATAAATAAATATATATATACATGAAATATAAAATACACACTTATTAATAGTATGGCATATTTATACTATTTAAAAATAACAAAATTGTTCAGTTGTATTAGAAAAAAGATTTAAGCTGCCTTATAAAACTTTTTAAAACATATAATTAAAATAAAATATACTTCAATTAATTTTCAAAATCAAATAACGAAATATTTAAGAGAAGCAAAACAAAACAAAAAAAGTTACATACAATATTTTCATAGTTTTAAACATAATAATCGATCAAAAATACTTCGATTAAAATCACACATATTATTTTCAATTTCAAATAAATTGTTATTTTCAAACTCTAAAGATAAATTATTTATAGTACCAGAATCAATTCGAATATTTTCACAAAATTCACATTTATTTAATAAAGGATGATTTTGGAATGTACACATCGTGCAAACCCATTGTTGTTGTCCATCTTCTAAATTTTTTGAATTTCCATATTCCATAGTATTAGATTTATTAATTGTAGCTGTTTTATTAGTCATTAGTAATTCTGGATTAGTTTTAAAGCCTATAAATAATATTTTAAATTAGTTATTTATATATTTTTATTTAATATATAGACAAAAATTACTTGTATTTTTTGCTTTTTCAAGTCGTTGACATAATTGTGCACAATTATAACGTAATTGTAGAATTTCATTTCCCAATTCAACAGAATTTCTAATTGTATGTGGTGCCAATAATAACTTAATTTCTTTTTTAATTTGTTTAGTTATTTTTCGATTGTTTTCTAAGGCTCGCAACAATTTTTGTTGTTTAATACGTTGACGTTGAACAATTTTATGATCTAAAAAGTTTGAGTGAAATTTAATATATTAGAAATTTTTATTTTTTTTTAGCAAATATAAATAATTTATAAAAAATAAATATATAGATCAAGTTTTTCTAAATGATACGTGGATATATACCCTCATTAATTATTATACGATCAAAATTATTATTCTTTAATGCTATGGACTAAGACTGGGAATAAACATTGTTAAAGTAAAGCCATTTGAAGTCATTTTCAACCATCCATACAAAATTTTCTAAAAACCTTAAACTAGGCCGAAAAGTTATATCTGTACTGTATTTAATTGACTTGTTATTGTCAAATATTTGTTAATATCTTAGTTAAACAGTGAATTTTGTACAATTTTTTTGTTTTATGATTTGTATTGTTGGAAAAATGGTGAAAGTAAATATTTTGAAAATGTAAAAGATATTAAATCTCTGCCTCCTTGCTTAATTGAAGAGTAAGGGATAATGGTTGAAAAAAAAAACACTTTTTTTACAAACTTACTTTAAGAGATATAATGCAAGTAAATATTTTGAAATATTTTGAATATTATTAAATTACTTTTTAACAACATTCTCTAAAATTTTTGTACACAATTATCAAGTAAAAAGCCAGTGGTAAAGCATTTCATAAATCATCCTACGAAAAAAACCAATACACCATGTATTAGTCTAGAATTATCTAAGACCATACAACCAAATTTCTTTAATTAAACATAAGCTTTTTCTTTCCCAAAGGTGTTTTTTATATTTTGTGTGTTTGAAGTCAAAATAAAGAAAAATTCCGCCATTTTGTCAAAAGAAAAAACATCGTTGTGGGGATGTAGAAACTACATATATAAAAATTAAAATAAATTGGAAGAATAGTTTTTTAATACCGATGATTACAAACTTTTGAAATATCTTTTCGAGAAAAATGCTTTAAAACCTTAAACTCTAAAAAGGGTAACAAGATTTGGAGAGACTCAAATGTCCAATAACTACAGGAATTTTATCCAAATTTTTAAAATTTTATTTAATATGAAAATGTAATAAAACTATTTGCAATTTTTGAAAAGCATCATCCTTTAAAATTATGCGTGTTAAATTGCAAAAAGCTAATCTAGACACCAAGTCAATAATAATATATGCTGCTTATTCTAAATAGAAGATCTTTATATCTAGCTAGACAAACAATGCAACAACAACAAAAATTTTATACCCAAAAGCTATCATGTAGCTAAATATCTTAGAAGTTTTTTTGTCGATTTTGCATTGACCAAATACAGCTCGTTAACAATAAACCAAGTTATCAAGCTATTATTTTAAGTATGGATCTCAAAAACACGCTATGAAGCCAAAAACCGATTTCCGGAGACACAATTAAAACGTAGACAGAAACAATAAAAAAAACCATGCTTAATTTTGACTTTCGTACGCCTAAATTTGCTTAATTTATTTTAATGAGTTTTCTTAAGCTCAACAATAACAACAACAAAAAAGTCTATTACTTATTGATTACTTTACCTTTAAAAGAATTATCTTTAATATTTTCACTTTGTTGACTCGATCCTACTAAAGATTTATCAATATTTTCTTTAGTAGATAAATTACTTTCATTTTGATTCAATTTATGTTTTACTAAATTTATATCATTATTTGATCGAATACGGCTTGTACTAATAGTTCCACCATCATCAGTTACAGTTATATAAAAATTTTTCTGATAACCACGTTGTGGATTATAACTGGAACTTGAATATGTAAGTCCTTGGCTAACTGATATATCAATTGGTGATTGTGGTATTATACCAGGTTTACGTAATGTAAGATTAACTGATGTAAAACTTCGTGGATTTTGTACTGTTATATCATTATATAAATAACTTGTTTCTGGTTTAACTAATATTGTTGATATACATTTAGCTTTATTATTTGTTGTTTTTTCTGTACTTGGTGAAACTGAAATATTTACTGATATTTCACCTGATTCACCTGAATCAGAAATATTTCCATGATTATAATAAGTATTTGTTTTATTATTAATATATTTCTGTGTATTAGTTGGTGGTGGTGGTGCTGGACGACTTGGTTTATTTTTAATTTGTTGATTTTGTTGATTAAAAATATTTAAATTTGTTTCTGTTTTAATTGGTGGAACATAATTTAGATTTTCTTTATTAAATAAAACATCCAAATTATTAGTTTTGATAGCAGTTTTATCAATATCATTTTTTAATAATGGTTTTAATGGTGCTGGCCGAATTGGAATTAATGATGTCCTCTTTATTATTAAATTTGATTTATTATTACAAAGCACATGAGATGGATATGTTTGTGCTAAATATGGTTGTATATCAGCTTCAAGTTTTAAAATTTCTTCACAATTATCTCTATTATGACAATTTTCTAAAACACATTGATTAACTACATGATCTGGTATTGTTGGAAAATTTTGTTTCATTTCATGAAATAATTGCATTATACTAATATTTGTACAAGAACAATTTAATTCTGTTTTAGTTGAAATTTTACATAAATCTATTTCATTATTAGCCTTCTCTTTAATATTTATAGTATTTTGAGGAGGCTTAGGTGGTCTAGCCGCCATTTTTTGCCATCATAATTTATAGCCTAGTACCTTAATAAATAATTACAAAAAAAAAAAGAGATTAGAAATAATGTATGTATAAATTAATCTTAAAATATTTAATTTTATTTCATTAAAGCAACAAATTTATTTAGCAATATTAAAATTATTATTAAAATTAAGCTTTATAATAATAATAATAATATTCATCTTCACAGTCGATTGTCAATACACCTTACACCTTGATATTTGTATTTTCTAATCAATCCATTCCAAGTTTCTATTTATAAGTTTAATAGTTTGTCTATCTTAAATGCTTCTACAAATTTAGGTTTTTCCATAAGCATAGATTTTGTTTTTCCCCACATTCAAACTTAAGTCTGGTAGCACAGTAAAAGCAAATTTAAGTTACTTTATACACTAACTAACTAACGAATTTTTCTATTTGTAAGGGATTGGACGACACTTTTCACATAAACTTAATGCCATCGATAAGTCGCACGATCAAAAATCGCTTCCCCTGTGCTCATTAGTTACATTCTTCTTTCTTACATATTTTTCACAATGGAATCCACTAATAGCTAAACTTGGCTGCAGAATTTTTACTTTCTTTTCGTTAAATTCCAACTTCTGTTGACCTTTATGCCACAGAATTCAAGATAGATATCTTTTTGCTTCCTTTAATTAACTAACTACGGTCATACTCAGCTGCAACAGTGAAAAGGCTTCTCAAGTTAGCTCATACACAATTCAGATGTTTGTTTATTTAAATATAAGTACTAAGAAAGGCTTTACTTTCCTTATTGTGGTCAACTCCAATATGCTCAACTTTGAAGAGAAAAGCAGCTGTTTCAGAGATATTTTGGATCTGTTGACTTTCTGTCCTGATTGTGAACCCTGTCTCCAAATAGTTAAACCCTTGTTTCAAAATAGATATACTTATCAATTAAACTTGTTATGTTGGCTGCTACTAGTAGCCCGGACATGATCTACTTTTCTATAACAAATAAATGCAGTTTCGTATTGATTTATAAAAAAATATAGTTTGTCGGCCCATTCAATAACACTGACAGGAATATTCCATTTCCAAAGAACAAAGCCATGTCAGCGGGATAAATAAGTACTTTGATTTCTGTGTTTCTTTATCTATAAGATTTTGGTGGTTACTGTACGTTGGATTATCCTTTATCACTTCACTTTATGTAATTTTCGTAGTCGTCTTGTTTCGGATATATGTCATATTAGTTTGATTTTGAAATCTTCTTAATTGATTAGCTTTTTCAACTATCCCTGACTATGTCTTGATCTAAAATGTCAAAAAGAGTAGTCAATTAATACATAACTCTGTTTTTCTTTCGGCAGCCTTGTGATTTTAATTTTTCTGAAGGCGAATTGTTTCTCGTCATTGATAACTGACACAATCCCACTGCAAGATTTGAGATCCTTTGTTTCCTTTAACATTTTAAAGTTTTTGACTACTAGATCAAAATTGTAGCGTTAGCTAAGTAAGGAAGTATGTTAAGCTTTTCTCTTGAAACAAAATTTTTGTAAGACGTGAGCCTTAATGTCTTAAATTTCTTTTCTAGGAGCAATTATATTGGTGAAGCTATTGAACATCAACATTTAGTTTTTCGCACACATTTCTAGTCTTTTATAAATGGCGTTCCCAAAAAAAAGTCTATCTATGCTTAGAATCTTAGACGCATTAGTTAAAATGTCCCATTTAATTTTTAAGGATTTAAATTTTAGTTTGCACAAATATAAACCATTTATAATAACAAAGTTATTCAGTTTTCTCTATATTAAAATTTTTTTCTATTTAAGTCACTTTTTAAATTAAAATTTGTCACCAGATAGATTAACATCAAATTAATTTATAAATTATTACTTTTTATAAAAATAGTCAAATTGTATTCTGAAACTCAAACCAGTTTTGACATTAATTTGTATAAAAAAATTAATGAAAAGAATTTTATCTAAAACCTCAAACTTTTTTTGAGTTTTTAATTTGATTTGTAAGGAAACTTATTTAAATATTAGAGAAAATAATTTTAAAGCAGAAAACTTACTATGTTATGCAAAAATAGCGCCAAATTTAAGTCAAAGAATTATTTACTAAAAAATTACCATATAGTTTATTATCCGTTATATATGACTATATTCATGAAAAAGTTAATATTTTTGGTTTTATTACTACACATAAAGCACTGAAAATTTATTTATTGTAAAATTAAACACAATAATCAAAAGCATTTATAAAAATTTATTTTTTCATCAGGCGACATTTTTCTTCTGTCAAATAATTAAAAATAGATTCCACACTTGTTGATTTTATGTACAATTGTGAATATTCACAATATTTTGATTTCATATAATTAAATTTTTTTACAATTTCTTTATATTTCTATCAATTGTATTCTTTAATAATAATAATAATAATAAATAATAAATAAAAAACAGTACAAAGTTAACACGACAAGAAATATTCAGAATCTTATATTTAGTGGAATAAACAAAAACTACTTAAAATTAACTCGAATAATCGAGGACAACATGATTTGATTAATTAAAAAAAATAACAAAAATTTGACTTTAAACTTTTCTATTAATTCATTTTCATTTTCTAAATTTTTAGTGATTTTAAAAACAAAACAAAAAAGAGAAATACTCAGCATAACAAATTATGTGAAATAGCAAAAAAATTTCAAATTAGATATAGCAATTAGGGTTTTTTTAATTTTGGTTGAACTTGAAAATTGAGTGATATTCATTAAAATTAATCTATTATTGAAATGGGATAATAATTTCTGCCTATACCCATCATGGGTATACCATATGGGTATAATACCCATTCTCCATCGAAGCTTATACTCATTATTACAATACAACGACGGAAATTTTGTTTGAAGAAATGGGTCAAACACGCGCATTAAGCATGTAGAAATCTTGTATAAAATACAGCCGTTGAGGGCTGCATAAAGGAAATTTTGCAATCTATTGTGAATTAGCAGGTTGTCCAACATTAAAAATTCCCCTATATATATGTAAAAAGGAACTAAATGGTGGCATTTTCAAATTATTTTATGTATTTAAAAATAATTTTTGTTCAGGTTATTGTTAATATAATATTTAGAAGTTAGTTTAATACTAGTTTTGCGAGTAAGTAAATTGAAATTATTTTGTGTATTTTTACAGATTCAATAGTTTAATGACTACTTTTTTTTGAAATTTCCATCAAATTTCCCTAATACAAACAATTTTCAGTGGAAAATCGATTTTTTTGTACGGTAGGCTAATAATGAATATAAGCTTTGGTGGAGAATGGGTATAACCACGATTCTTGCTTGCTGGCTTTTAACCAAAAATTTTAATAAAATATATTTAAAGGAATTACTTGTATACTTATTAAAGTAATTTATTCAAAAATATTTATAAAAACGATCTGCGTAATTAAGTTTATTTTTCTTTTCTAAATTTAATAATTAAATTAATTTTATAGCAACTTTTATTAAATAAATCTTTGATTCTCTTATTAACTTAATCTATTTTAAATGGGCTTCTCATTCTTTTCGTAGCTGGTTCCATATTTTCATCTGCATCTGAGCTGTTCATATCATCCATTGTTAAAGCTGTTGTCTAATTTTTTTTTTCAAAAAAAAATGTAATTGTAATTGTTGAAATTTTTAAATCAATAAAATCTAATTCCAAATACTTAAAATATATTTTAGTATTTAAATGTTAATGTAGAAGTATATTTTAATTTAGTTAATTATTAAAATTGTTCTTTGACTTCGAGAGCTACAATTATTTTCAAAAATATTGCCAACTTTTTTGCGTTGATATTTTTAATCCTAATTAGCTTTTTGTGACAAATATGTGTATATGCCTTAAAAATAAATACGACTTAAGAATGTTTTTTATTGCTGTAAAAATAAAATATTTAAAGCCACGATGTATTTTACGAACTGGCCTTATTAAATAGAGCTTGGACTTGAACCGAGAAATATTATTAATAAATTCTTTATAATGAAAAGAATTCTATGCAATTTTAGTCGAATTTTTAACTGTTGTAGGAACCAATTAAAAACTAATAAACTCCGTATTTTAGCATAAGAATTTTTGTACATCTTCGCAGAATATATTTTAATTAAATAAACATGGGGAATATATATAACAAATTCTACAACTCTTTTGAATTTTACTGTGGCCTTTAGAGTTTTGTGAATAAAAAAAATTTATGCAGAGTACTTTAATAAATTACTCAATACCTCTTTTTTTATAATTTTTGTGTTAAATTAATTTTGGTTGAGCTTTATCGTAATATAAATAATATAAAAATATATAAAAAATTTTGGATTTCAAATAGAATTGCATATTCTTTTGCTTATAACGGAATCCTCTTTATTGGCAATTGCAATTCAGAAATGGAATAATTGCTTTATTATCAGAAAATCAATAATCAGAAAAATGAATCTTCGCAAATGGATTCTGTTCGAAATGATATCGATACTTTATCCACTAAAACTGCTAATTTAGGTAAGGGAGATGAGAGTCAGAGTAATACGTGATAAAATTTTCGTTGACTTTATGACCGTATTATTTTTACTTTCATCTCTCTCAACTAAATTAGAAGTTTTAACTGTTTTAGTAACTTGCTAGATTTGTGAAACATATCCTTTATTGGAAATCTAGTTTTGCCTGAAATTTCTATACAAAGCTAATATTGATACCACGGAAACAATTTGATGTTAAGAAGCTCTATTAATATATTATTTTGCTACCTTGTAACGGAATGTTTCGCTTTATATATTTTAATTGAGAAAATAAATTGTTTAAAAAGAAAAATAATTAACTTGAAACGATTAGCGGAGTCAAAAAAGAAAAGAGTTGCAAAATTTTAATAAGATCTGACACCAAACATTAAAACCTATTTTTGTTTTATTTCCACGTTCCATGTATTTTTACTTTAGAACTAAATTAAATGGCCCGATTAGCATTAAATCTTTGAAAAATTTAGTAAACAAATAATCGTATATTAATATCTTTCTCTTAGAAATTAGATTTAAAATTATCATGAAAACCTGTTGCATATCTAAAATTATAAAATATTATTACCATTACCTGAGCATCAACTGGTTCTGAATTATTTTCTGATATTTTTCTTGTCTGTCGTTTTCTATCTTGTGCTGAATAAATCTTTTTACCTGGTTGATGTGTTTCATACATATCATAAGGTATATATATTGTTGTATTTTGAAAATCATCAGGTTGAGCTTGAAAATACATAGATGGTATTCTAGCATCTAATGAAATTTCTCTGGTATCATAGCTTGCTGATTTTGTTGTTACCAAATTCATTGCAATATCACATATTGCCCACATTTTCTTAAATAAAAATTTAATTAATATAAATATTATAAACAACAAAAAATAAATAAATAAAATAAAATTAATAAAATAGCTTACACAATTTGTAGGATCATCATCTGGTTTAAGTGCATCTTTGTGATTTTTCATTCTTTCAATTATATTTTTATAAAAGGCACAACAGAAAAATTCTTTATTCATAATTAATGGTTCTAATATTAACCAAAGACATTTTTCTACAGCCTTAAGTTGTATTAAATCTTCATGATTTTTAAAATTAGGATCATGTGTTAGAACTGGTACTGCAAAAACAAGCATATAATCAGGAAGAATATGTGGTAATTGGCTCATTGCTCGTTCAACTATAAAATTAATTTTTAAAATTAATATTAAATATTTTTAATATAAAATATTTTAATTACCACTAGCAAATGTTTTAACATAATCACGCCTTCGATTAACATCAGTTTCAATATAGTTTTTAAGTGCACTAGCTTGTCTAAAGAAAAACAAAAAACGAAAATATAATTTAGCTATTTTCTTAACATTTTTAATATGTAATTAACATGTGTAACATTTTTAACATGTGATTGTTATATGTGTAACAAAAAGATATATATGAACAATCGTAATTTTAACTTTTAATCTTCAGCTCATGAAGTTTTACAGGTTTGAGAAGTCAGTTGGGCTGTATTTTTATCTTGCCCATCTACATATTTAACAGGTTTTAAAGCTTTCTTTTTTTTTTTTGGAGACAAATAACAAATGTAAACTATTGTTCTGCTGTATTCGTGAATATATCTTAGGCATTTGACAAGGCATTAAAGACTCTTTAAGATGAGCAAGGTCAGAACCAAATAATGGGCATGCATTTTTAACAAGTTTAAATTTACAAAATCTCATGCTAAATTTAATGTTTAAATTGTATTATTAAATTTCGAAATAATAAATATGAAAGATTCTTATGAAGATTAATTAAAGAAAATGGCTGAGTTCTGAAATGCATTGATGATTGCAATATAATTTTCTAGATACTCTTTACATTGCATCAACAAAAAATTTGGTACACTTATTGCGTGATTCATGTGCATCTAATACAATCGTAAAAGTTTTCGAACTCATGACATTGCATTGTTGCGGAATTGATGCATTCCAGAACTCAGCCAATATTTCAAAGGAAATAGTTATGTTTTAATTTTGTTTTCTTCTTTTAAAGATTAAAATAACCACAAAATTCAAAACAAATCTTTCAAATATTACCTTCTAATTGTTTCCCTTCCTCCAAGAGCATAATAGCCCATAAAATCTAAAGGTAGGCATTTATGTGGTATTCCCTTATTTAATCCTTTATGTAACTTTTTGACAAATATTTCTCTAACTTCAGGTACCTGATCAATCTATTAAAAAAAAACAATTAAACAATTACAAAAAAAAAAAATAAAAATATTTTAAATAATAATACCATTAAATGAGATAAATTATAAAATTGTTCAGCTGTAAACTGATCTCCAACACCTTTTTGTTCACAAATTTTTAACATAGCTTTACCAGCACTTAATCTTAACCATGACATTTCAGCTATTGATAAATGTCCTTGTTCAAGTAAATCACCTTTTTGTTTAATAAATGCATTTAGCATACGGAATGTTTTTTGTGCAGATAATACATCATTTTTAAGTCCTAATAGCCAACGTGCCATTGTTTTTAAACCTTCAACTTTACAACGTGTTTCTTCTGGTAAATCATCTTCTTCACACCATTCATTTTTCGGTATATTTTCACGATTTTCTGATACATCTTTTACAAGTAATTCTTTAACAATTTTTCTTGATATTAAATTTTTAATTTGTGTTAAAAATCTTTCTGGTAAATTATAAGCAATATGTCCTAAACAAACAATTGCTGTACGATAACCTTCATTACCAGGTGTTAAAGTTTGTTTAAATGATTCAACAATATCAGGAAATATATCAATTACATCACTATTACCCTCATTTGATTGTGTATTTACAAACATACAACGAACTGCATGTTTAGCTTGTTTAGGTGTACCATTTATAGCAATTTCTTTACATGTTGGTCCTAATAATAATAATATATTAGGATGTGCATCAATTATTGGTTTAAAACGTCCTAAATATGTAAAAGCCTTTAAAATATATGGTGCTACATAATTAGCATCAAAACTAAGTAATGAAATCATATGACGTAATATTGAATCATGTTGAAAATGAGCTGAAAATACATATGCTAAAACCTAAAATTTATAATTTATAGTATTTATATATTAAAAAATATATATATTCCTACACTTAACAATTTTAATCCTCTTTCACCAGCTGAATCTCGAGGTAGTCCAACTTCTTCGACAACAGGTAAACCTTTCATACAATCTTCGATTAAACTGCAAATATTTTTATATTAATTAATGAAGGATTAATGGTCAAAATTTTAATTAAAACGATTGATAGAATGTAATGTAATGCCCTCATATAAATTTAAATTAAGAATTTTTTTAAATGGAATTTAAATTTTTAAATAAAATCAGTCATAATTAATCATAATTACTTTTTGATTCAGTTAGCTTAGAGACATTTATTTCAGTAGAAGCTTTAGACGAGTTTTCGTCATATAAACGATCCAAGATATCAAAGGAAGTATCAACGCGTCCTTTTTTATGTTTTATTATAGTTAGTAGTATAATAAGATAAATTTTATAATTTAATTTTTTAAAGGTATACAACATTTTATAAAATTTTTTTGTAAATATTTTACGTCAATTGGATAAAAAATACTTTTTATTGATATTTAAATCTTCCCATCATATCTACTTTTTTCTGAAACTAGAGCTTTAAAAACGTTTTTCTGTGCATGACAATTTAAAAGTCTGTGATCATCGACATTCAATAAAACTATTGTCCCAGCTAACATTTACTTTCTACATATAAAATACCTCTACTCAATGTTGTTGCAATTATAAAATAACAAAATTAAGATTTTTTTAGCCAAAAATCGCTATTTGGAATTAAAACGAAAAAGAAGATAAAAATGAACGTTTGAGAGAAAACTAATATTTTAAATAAATAAATTTCATTTCAGATAATTCTAGACTGATACTGGTGATCACAGTAAATTGACTTTTTTGAAAGATGGCTTGGGAAAGAAATGCTTTGCCACTGATACAGAATATTGCAGAGAAATTATTCCATAATATGTAAAATATTTCAATTTATTTACATTAACGCTTTCTTTTTAACCGTTATCACTTACCCCCTTTAATAATACAGAATGCCACACGTAAATAATTAAAATTTTAGGCCCAAATATTGCAAAAGTGATTAAAGATTTTTAATCCTGATGGATCCTTGCTGGATGAATATTTTAGAAAAAATCGTTGAAAAACCATGAGCTATTTCATATTGTTCTTCTTATAGAAAATTATATTTTTTAGAAATCGCATATAAAAGGAAATATGAAAGGAAAGGTGCTGATGTATATTTAAAAGAGAGCTTTGAAACAACATTTAGAGGATGCGAATTTTGCAAAAAAATATAACGATTACAGAGTTTCGTAAGAAAAATTTAAAAAACAACTTCAAATTTTTCAAGAATTTGATGTCCCGTAGCCCCAATAACAGATAAGAAATACGGAATTGATAGAGTTCAGGTACCAAAGTTACTTTTCTTGTAAACCTTAATGGTACGTAATGCGTTAATGAAGAAAACTAAAAAGAATAAACAAAAAGTAAAAAAAACCAACACCAAAAAGGATAATTAACAATAATAATAAAAAAAAGTATTATATTAATATATATTTAATTTTTATTCACTAAAGAATTTTGAATTTTGTTAATGTAAAAATCTTCTAAGATTTTAACTTACCCTACAAGAATTTCAATTGAATTTTTATCAACCATAACTGATGCTATTCTTTCAAGTAACATTTTAACTGTATTATAATATAAATTAGTCATTATTGGCTGACCTAATTTTTTAAGTACACTCGCCATTGTATCAGCACATTCTTTACATGTAACATCTCTTTTAAGAATTATTTCCATTCCTCTTAGTAATGAACTATCTTTACGCATATTCGTACTAAATTTACTTAAAAATTCTTGTGCTTTAATTGGATCAGGTAATTGTCTAAAAATAAAAATAAATTAATTTAAATATTTTTTTTTATAAACTAATTAAAAAAAAAAAGTATATTAATATATTCACTTTGATATTATAATACATTTTGAATTAATTTCTTTTTGTAATTTAGGTGTAATTTCTTTGGCACGATGTAATTTAATCCAATCTGATACACTTTTACGAACTTTAAGTTGATTTTTTTGTAATTCAATAAAAGCTTTAGTTGCATTATCATCAATAGTACCAAGTAATTGATATAATTTTTTCATACGTTCATCTGGTGGTAATTGATATGGTACCAAACATGTTATTAATAATCTTTCAACAAGAAGTCTATCCTCTATTCCAGTCATATAATATCCATGTAATATTTTATCTTTAATCCAATTAACTGCTTTTTTAGTAGCTAATGGTACATTTGAATCACTTAAATATTTTTTATAAATCATTGCTAAACCATTCATAGCTTCTTTACGTATTTTATATTTTTTATCTAATGTACGTTCTTTAACAAATTCAAGTAAATCATCTGATTCAGATACTATTTGAAAATCTCTTTTAGCTGTTTCAACAATAGCCATAACAACTTCATAACGTACTGTTTCATCAGAATCATGTTGTCTTACTTTTAATGCATCAATAACATCTGTACGAACATGTGG
This sequence comes from Acrocera orbiculus, assembly GCA_947359355.1. Classification (NCBI taxonomy): domain Eukaryota; kingdom Metazoa; phylum Arthropoda; class Insecta; order Diptera; family Acroceridae; genus Acrocera; species Acrocera orbiculus. The sequence goes on from OX375758.1 coordinate 11,152,897, forward strand.
TTGATTTAATAAAAAATGCATTGTACTTTGTACACATTTAATTCTAATTGGTACTGATATATCATAAAATCTTCCCAAAAATTGTCTCCATAATTGTGCATGTAATATAGATAAATTTGAATCTTTTTCAGAAAACATACGAGCTAAAAGTGATACAGCTTCTAAAATAATAATAATAATAATAATAAAATTTTAATATATATTAATTTAAATTTTAATAAGATATAAATTACTTAATCTCTCGGTTTCACATGTTGATTTTAGTTTACATTCTAATTGTGGTAATACCAATAGTAATATATCAGGACAAATAACATTTAGCTCATAGATAAGATCATAAACTTTAGGTGATACAGCATAACTTTTATCAGTTTTATCCATTATTAAAATTTGATTGAAGAACTAAAAATATTATTGAAAATAAATTAGTATTTTTAATTTAGAATTATGAAATATTTATATAAATAATATTAAAGAAATTTTATTTATATTCAATAAAAAAATAGATTTTCCAGATACATAAAATGAATATTTTAAAAAATATTTATAGAATTTTGTTAATATTCAAAACAAAAAAAAATGTTAGATCTTAAAACAATAAATGCAAAAAGCAATCGAAGAATAAGTTTCGGAATAATCTTGAATATGAATTTCAACAAATTGAACTACTTTTCTTTTAAGGAGAAATTCAAAAAGTAAATTAAAATAGAATTCGAAAATGAGGCCAAGAATGTATCCAAATAATAAGTAAAAAGTAAATGGAATATCTAGGGACACCCGGTAGGGTGCTACTCTATATCAACCTGCTTTGAATTAACAATTAAAAACAACAATCAAGAACAAAACCCAAAATTAACCAAAAGACAAAACACAAGAATTGACAATAATAAGAATCAATTACATTTTTTGGTTAGAATTTTGTTTATGATTTTCGTGTAAGCATTTCTTGAATTGCATTTAAAATTTTCGGCCTTGCCTTCAAACTCAAAAATAGGAAAAGTTAGCAACAAACATTATGGCATATTTTATTATTAGCATCTTAAGAAATCACAAAAGGCCTTGCTTGACATCTGGATATTAATACAAAACAAATACATTAAAATTGGAGGCATTTCATAAGGATGGAGGTACTCTAAAATCAAAATTCTGTACAAAAACAAAGGAGATACAAACGATTCAAACTCATAAAATCGAATAACACTAGAAAACTTTAACTTTGAATTTCTCACAACACGAGATTAACAATTCAAATAGACCCTCACATACCTGAAGAAAATTTTGGTTTTAGGAAACGTAGGAGTACATTTTAGAGTGAGTTTACTTAGGCAATCAATGTGCTTCTACACACAATGGAAGACATAATACACAAAGTTGAATTATAATATGCATTGTATCTTTATCGATTATTAAAAAGCTTTCGACATGATAGACCATGGCATAACTGCAAAACAGGCGGAAAAAAACACACCTAGACGACAGAGAAATAAAATTACTATGTAATATCCCAGGCTATAATATTGTTTTCATCAATGATTATGAAACTTAATCGGAAAAAACAAGACAGACAAACTTAGGTCTTCAGGGGGACACAATAAGCTCACTAATGTTAAGCAAAAGAACTACCAAAATCTGAAAACAGTAAAATAGCTACACTCATGTGTGCAGAAGGCTTGGTTCCGTTCTCTAAGATTTTAATAGAGCTAGAATAAGCCCCAACTTGCAAAGTGTCGTTCCCAGTTCTCGATGGGAAAACCTTCAGCAAACCTTAAGCAAACAAAAGGATTCCTAATTGCTTCTATTGCTATAATTCTTGCTTCCTGCTCAATATCATTTGACTTAGTGGCTTTTAGGGTTATTTTGTATTTTTATCGTTCCTCAGCATATATGAAGTTGTTCTCCTTAGAATACGATTCTTTTGATTCATGCATAGAATTTATCGAATACTTTAGAGCTTCGTAGAACTCCTTATTAAACGTCTACTTCGCTCTTCTTGAAGTAATCTGTGACTGTTTATGATCTTAATGATTTCTCCTAAAGCATCATCTAGATTGCGTTCTTGTTTATTCTTTCGATTTCTCCGCAAACACTTCGATTATCCTTTCTTCTAATATTCATAATTTAATAATTCTTTTATATGCATTGTTTCTGTAAATATTGTTCGTTAGAAATATATTCAGACCCTAATATTCGATTAAATAAAGGTTTTTGATATTATTACTGTTTACAACAACAATAACTAAAGAATTTATTATAGATTTAATTCAAAAGAATCAGAAAAAAATTATTTTGACTGACAGATTTTCCTATAAGTACTCCTTTTATTTGTTATTGGAACAAAAATTTATATAATTATTGAATTATTGATAGTAATTGATTATTATTATGTTTTCAACTCAAACTATTAAAGCTTTTGGACAAAACAGAGACGAATTGTAGCAATTTTTGTACGTTCAGCTTTCATATATTTGAATGAAAAATGCCGATAATTCTAATACAAATAGAAAAATTCACTAATAAATTGAATTTGCTTCCACTATAACCATCGATTAAAAATTTTACATACCATTTTTATATAATTCTCCAAAGTATTACTAGTTTTCTGAATTAAATCTCTTGCTAATTGATACGAATTCTTTTTCTGTGATTTATATGGTTCAACTACATTGATAAAAATAATATCCAAAAGTTCATTAGGTACATTATCAGCTTCAGTTATTAAAGGACAAAGTATATCTAGCATAAAACTTTTTACTTTACTGCTATGCTCATCACTAAATTTACAGAAAAAAGAAAAAGAAAAAAAGTTACAATTAATTATAATATATAAAAATGAAAATAAAATACTTACTTTACTATTTTAAACATTAAAGTATATAAACTAGTTATAACTTCTTGTGAATCTTCAATTTCAAAACACATATTAAATGATTTAACATATGCCAAATTTTCTAATAAATAAAAATATCTTTTAAATGCTGGATCTTTTGGATCTCTTAAACCATTCAATTGTTTTATAAGAAACATAAATATATTTTTAATATGATCTTGATCTTTATATGGAGCATCTGGTGCATAAATTCTTAATACATCAGCTATACAGCAAGCTATTAAAAGTTGAACATCTTTTGATGGATGATTTAAAAAGCTATCATCTGATAAATGAAGTGCTAATGGTATATAATGGGAATAAATAGCATCATCTTGGCCCATAGCTTGTAATGTATGGGTTAATGTCTATAAAAGAAAAAATTTCAAAAAAAAAAAAAACAAATTCTTTAAAAATAAAAAATATATTTTATATTTACTTTAAGACGACGAATAAGTTCATCTGCTCCTAGATCTTCTGATAATGGCTTACATCCTTGTGGGTAAATTATATCAGACATTTTTGCAGTTGTTTTTTATTTTTCAAGTATATTCTAAAAAAAATTTTAATATTTTTCATACATTATTAAAATTTTTTTGCAGAAAAGCAGCATTTTTTTGTAAAGGAATTTTTTTTCTCTTACTGTAACTATAATAAAATCGATTTACACCTAGGACATTTGGAAATTCATATTAAATAAAAGAAAGCAACTTTTTTTATAGTTTAGAAGTTATTAATGAAGGCTTCTTATTTTATTAATCGATTTCTTGCTATGCAAAATAATTATAAATATCGATAAATAGACAATATTTATACTTTCTAATTAATAACCTATCGAAATTTCAAACCACATGCTGTGTTGTTAAATGGTTATTTTAAACCAAAGAATTTTTTCAGAATATGTATGTTTATTGTTGTTGTATGTATATTTTAATATTTAACTTTTGTCACATAAAGCTAACTAGAAACGAACTAAAAGTGTCTAAAAAATTAACCAAAAAAATCATTAAATAAAATGATGAATATCTAAACTAAAAATATTTTATATATAACAGCATATTATTTTTCTTTTTTATTTTGTAAAATATTGGAATTTGTTTGGAAGAAAAAATATACTTATTAAAAAACATTATTTAGAAAAATCCTTACCAAAGGTTTAATTATAATAATCAATCAAAGTTAACATTTATTTCAAATAAAAACAAAAATCTTAACCAGGTGTGATTATATACAAACAAATTACAAGCTAACTAAACAATACCATATTTATCAATATATATATATATTTATATGTATATATATATATATATTTTTTTTTTTTTAAATCTTTAAATTAAATCTATTATATTTTATATTAATTAAAATTGAACTTACTTTTATACAAGTATTTTCATTACTATATATTAAAAATTATAAGTTTTTATGTTTAACTATAACAACACGTAACTTAATAATACAGAACTTTCTGCATCCGAAGCCACACTTTTAATAGATTTTAATGTATTATTTGATTTAAATAGTTTTGTTGAAAATATTTATTATATTATATATATATATTTAAAGCCAATTTGGCTAAATTACTGTCTTTGAACCGGCTCACAACAATTTTTTTTCTAAAATGGCTGGTTTTGTATTGTCATTTTATACGCCATCTTTTGAGGCGTCGTTCTTGTACTCAGCTTCATAATTAAATCGCTTCCGGTTTAGATGGCGTAGTGAACATTTTATTTTAGAAGGTAATGCGTTCTTAAACTTAAGCGTCATGTTTGCCGCCATTTGTGTACTTTTCGTTTCGATCAAAAATTATTTTACAATTTAGTAATATTTTTATTAGCTTTTGTTATCAAAAAAGTTAACATACAATATAAAGTCATACAGATAATTAAACTACAATTAATGCTAACTTGACATTTGACATTATTTTTGTTTAGCTTAGGAACGCATTACCTCCTATCCGGGTGTATATTTGACGGTTCAAATATATAGATAGATTTTTTTAAAGAATGGAAAAAGATAGATTTTTTGAGTAATATTTGTTTCAGATATTGGAAAAGATTTCTTGAGCTCAAATAAGGATTTTACTTTTTATTTTATTACATAAAATTTAATTTTATAATAATACTACTTTTAATTGCAAATTATATTACTACTTATATAAAATCAAAATCATATGAAGATTAGATTAGATTAGAAAAATAATAAAGATTTTCTGTGAAAATTTTTTTTCTTCAAATAGTCGTTTGTAACTAGAATAGGACTATTAAAGCCACTATGAAATCGGTTACTAATATTTTCTGAATTTGAATATTATTTAAATTAGAACAGTATTTTAGTATTATCAAACAGAAAATAAATAAACATTTCGAGATTTTAGTTAATATAATAAATAAAGATAATTTGAATTTATAATAATTTTATTTGATATTGATTTACAAACATATTTTAATTGATAAAATGCCAGGTACTATCTATTATTTGGTTTGATTTCCATTAATATCATTTAATTAGTAATATATGTATATTGGAACTTTTGTTAATTATAAATAGCATCAATTGCTTTTTTACTACATAAATATAATCTTTTACTTTGGAAGCTTAAATTCTTACTCTTACATACAAAAAATGGTATGCTTTGGAATTTATAATACACGTGAAACTAAAAACTTATTTGGTAAAATATCAAAACAACATTGAAATGATTATACGAAAAAAAATATTCTACAGGAGAAATATTTTTTTGAATAAAATAAAATTACAAAATCTGTTTCAATACATGCCAATAAATTAAAATTGTTTTAATTTTTAGCTAATTAATTAATTTTAAAATTTGACGGGTCTATATTTTCCATCATGTTTACCATTTGGAATATTGGTTGTTAGGTTTGAATAAACCGCTGTTTTTTAAGATCTTATTTTTGTATTTAAGACCTTTAAGCAATATATTTTTATAATACTTCAAATTAAATAAAATCTGAGCAATTATGTATAAATGTAAAAGCTATACAAAATAAAATTTTTCAAGTTCTAAATTTCACAGCTTAGAAAAAACTGAAGTCATTCAGTTACAGGCACATTTAATTAATTGTTTTACACATGCCTAAAAAGACATAAAAAGGTATCAAAACTATCTACTCAAATACTAAATTTTTTTTTTATCTAACTATTAAAAAGTTTTTCTTTCCATAGCATAAAAATTTTCGATAAAAATGTAAAAATATTATAACTAATGCCAATAGGGTAAACCAAAATAAGTAAAATTTTAAAAATACAAATCTACTAATCGTCCATAAAACGGAGTATTGTAAAATATCATCATCTAAAATTAATTAAAAAGATTATTATTATTATTACTATTATTTTGATTCACTATTACCTATTACTGCGATACCATATCCTATTTTAGATTTTCCCATTCGATATGAAGACGTAGGTACCATTATTTCTAAATATTTGTGTTCATTTTTAATTTTTGATAAATTAAACTTAATAATATCTCTTCCATAAAATTCAATAGGTTTTATAGATGGATAATGATAGATTTTTGATTCATGCCAATGAGCCGAAAATATTATATTAGGATTTATTTTATTTAAAATATTCCTTGTTAATGGTCCGCCAATGGAAAGTACTGGCATATGTGATATTACAATATGTAATAATTTTTGTCGTTGTTGTTGTTTAATTTCATCAAAATCCAATAACATTCGATTTACTTTAAAAAATTTTATTTTTTTATTGTAATCACTTATATCTTTACTTGTAAATTCAATATTAAATCTTCTTATATTAGAGTTAGATATATATTCTCCATTTTCACCACCAATATCATTATCGCCTGGTATATGAATTACCTTAAAAATAATAAAGTTTATTTTTTTCTAAAGCATAAATTTATTGATTTTATAAATCAATTATAATTCATAAATTATAGGTAAAACATTGAAATCCATGCAATTATTTCTAATATTAGCAGTTTAATAATTTCTAAAAGCAATAAATTTCCTTTTTTATTAAGCTGTAGTAAGGAGCTTTAGATCATATAAAATTTTAATAAAATAATTTATCTCACAAAATAAAACGCTAGCTTAGTATGAAATTTGGACTATCCCTCATAGAAATTAAATTACATACTTCAACAGGTCTGTTTGTATGAAAAATTTCATTGAAACGTTCCACATATCTTTTATATTGATCATTAGTTGCAATACTTCCTTCATCTAGTAAATCACCAAGAAAACAAATAATATGGGGTTCAAAATAATTAAACGATCTTGTAAATGTTTTTTTAAGATATCTGAATTAAAATAAAATGTATAACTAAATTTGTTAAAATCATTTTATATATAGTTAGTTTACCTATCCGAATCCAATTTTGCTATTGAAGTATATAATGGGTTTTCATTATTATCACCGAGTAATTGTGGATCAGCTACAAAAAGTATACGTGTACAATTTTCTTTAAAAAAGAAATATTTCAATCAAAAAAATTATTTATTAATATATGAAAAATTTGTATTTACCTGTAATACAAGTTGCTTTATTCCAATATACTTGATTTATGATGTATATTAAATATTCGTTGACAAATACGACTATTAATGACATTGATATCATTATTCTCCCAAAAGTTCTAATTAAATAAAATTTTAAAAGGATATATTATATCTATGCTAATATTGTTATATGGTGTCTTCTAAATTTATACAAAAAACGGTAAAGATAAAATAATTTTTATTATACAATTAAAAATAATTATTATTTTAAATCAATTATAAAATTATATTTATTCATTGTGCAACGAGTTTTATGAGAAATAGCGTAAATAAATATTAATTATTGCGTGAATTGAATTGCGTGAAAGTTGATATTGATTAAATGTAGAACAAGAGCAAAATCTTTTTAAAAAAACAATAAAAACAAGTCATCAAGAAATTTTTATGAACGTTTGTGTGCAATTCTTTAAAAGTCTGTGGATATCATTTAAAATTACAAATTTCTAATTGCATTAAAACAATGTATTAAAGTGTAACTACAAAGTCTCTTAAATTTATAACCAAAATAATTAAATAGTTTCAAAAACGTGCAATTTAAATGTCACTAAAAAGTTTGGAAATGGTTTTGAAATGTTTACCTATTTTTAATTCGCAATGATAACATTGTGACTGATGGTCACATTCCCGTTTGATTAATGTAGAATAATAAAAATTATTTGGTTGAATACAAATTAATGAAAATTTAATATGACTTCATTTACATAATTAATTTTCCATAATTAAATTAAGTACTTCTAAATCCACTTAACCTTTATCTTCAAAACAAAATTATAAATGCTAACTTGACATTTGATATAATTTTTCCATTGAATTTATGAACGCGGTTTCATTCAGAATTACGATAGTTTAGCTGTGACAGTAAAGGCCCAAACACAATGAATGCGGTTTTTTGTGAAGTCACAAAACCTGAGCGCGGTTACTTAGCAGAAATGCACGCGGCGCGGTTGACATATATTAGCGACTTTTGTAGCAAAAAAGTGGTGACTCTGCTATCTAGCTGGTGCATTTTATCAAAAGCGAACAGATGGTCTTAAAATCGCTTTTCAATAACCATCCAATTAGTCCACTTAAAACACTGTATTACACTTTTTAATGAAGAAAGCATCGAAAATATTTTCTTAAATACAATATGAAAAGTAAACAACAAATATGTCGGCATAAAAGTAATTATCTTTCAACGATAAGCGATTCTGTTAAAAATTTTCAAAGCAGAGAAAATTTAAATTTTGCTCAAAAAAACAGCGTGTCAAAGTAGAAATTAGGTCTACTTTTAACGCGGTTTTCTTCCAGTGTGGTGCGCATTGTGTCCGTTCCCATTTGTTTGTATGGATTCTACTACTTTTCCGTTTGCGCGCCGCTGCCGCAAACCGCGTGCATTGTGTTGGGCCTTAAAGCAGAACTCTGAATGAAATCGCGCTCCGCTCCGCAACCGTGTTCATTGAGCTATTATTTGTATCGTGTAAAAAAAATTTAGTTAATTTAATAGTCCTCATCACTGTCGCAATTTTGGCAAGTGAAAATGCTTTTGTTTTGCAGCCAACAAGTCTTGATTGCATTTAAAATCTTTTTTTTTTGCTAGTTGATTGGATTTTTTAGGGATCGACATCGCTAAGACTAAAAAAAAATTATTTGAACTGCAAAATAATTGCCAAAATGTCAAAAGACAGGGTCCCATAACTAGATACTTCTCTGTATCACAACTAGGAATCGTTGCCAGTTTTTCGAGGCCCCAAAAATGTTTTTACAGTCTCATATTCCCTACTCATCCCTATGTGTTGAATGGGAAATTTTTTAGAGGATTTGACAGCAATAAAATGCTGTGCAAAATACTTTGAGCAATATTATATAAATTGAAATCAATAAACGAAATTAACACAAAAATGTAATTATTTCTAATTATTGTTAAATTGTTGTGTTTTTTAGTTAATTTTTTTCCTTTTAATGTTAGTTAACGTTTTAAGTTGTTAACTGTTGTTATGTTTTTGTAAATAATAGCATTTCAAGCTATATTTTGCTGTTGGATAGTACTTAGTATGTACTCAAATTTCTCCATACAAAAAAATACGGGTTTTCACTGAATTTAGTACTTAGTACTTACAAGGAAACTACCCCAGGTGTCCCTCGCCGATTTCAATGAAATTTTAGTATGTTGTAGTACATCAAAAACTAAGTTATACGTGTTTTTTTTTTATCGGCTAACATTTACTTTAAGGGGGTGAAAACCACCCTCAAATGTGACCCCCAAAAACAGACTTTCCTCTATAACTCCAAAGATAATTAATATTTTTGAACAAAATAAAAAATTAATTATTTGTTTTAATAATTGGAGCTAACTGCTGCATATCTGGTTCAAGGGGGTGTCATCCGAAAAAATCCTCCGTACTGCCATGAGTTTGTCTAGTACTTGAGCAAAGAACTAGGAAAAAGAACTAGATTTAGATTAGTTCTTTGAGAAATATACAAGAGATTTCCCATACAAATTCTAATAAAATAGTACTAAGTACTAACTACTAAGTTCAGTGAAAACGCACTATAAGTGCTGCTTTTCCTATTTTCCTATTTGGTTTGACATAAGTAACTTCTATCCTAACAGAATCTCATATTTTAATAAAAAATTGTTGTAATGCTTATTAAACAACCTCAGAAAGTATTTTAAAAAGCTTTTATTAGCAATTTAAAAATTTTAATTAATAAACATATAATATTAATCAATGATTGGATAAACTGCTCTTAAAGCAATTCCACAATGACTCCCTTTATTTCTCATGATCTTAAAATAACCTCCTTCACCCCAATCAGTACCTAATGAATTTTTGACTAACCAATATGGCTTATTTCTTTCAATACCATAGCCAACTATTAATACTGCATGAGTTAATCTCTTAGAATTGCAAGATTTATCATAATAAACTCCACTTCGATAACTAACAAAAGAATTTCTAGTTGCATCCATACCAGATGCAACTGGACCTATAAATGCAATAATTCTTTGTAGGGCATCTTCATCATTCTCAGGAACTTTTACAAAACCATTTATCTTTCCAGATCGACCTAATATTTTAGAACGGCAATATTTTTTAACACCTTCATATGGATAAACTGTTTTGTTATTAATACCACGATTCATTGAAACATAATCAAAGGCTGATTCTAAATAACCACCTTCACATCCTTTGTTATTAAAAGATTCTGCACAATCAAGAATATGTTGTGCTGATAGATTTAATAATTTTTTATATTTAATTGAATAATGAGATTCAATTGCACTTGCTGAAGCAAATGCCCAACAGGACGAACATTTTCCTAGAAATAAACCAAATATTTCAACTTTTATTTAATTCTCATAATATTACATATAATTTTTATGATAATTTTAAATATATGTTTAAAAAGAGATACTAGAGAAAAATAATTAATATTATTAGAATATAGTTCTTTAGTCCTTCTTCTACAAAGTTTTGATATTTTTTGGTTAGCCAACAAGAAAAAATTTAAATATAGTCAAACACAATCATCTATGAATGAAAAATGAACTTCTCGATGTCATCATTCATTAAAGTGTATTGTTTAAAGCTACCATTAGCAAGCACCGCAAAAATTAATTTTTGATCTTTGAGAAGCTAAATAATTTAATTACAACTTTTAAGTTTACCTTGATTTTCAGGCTGAGTTACATGACCTTCTTTTCTCCAGTCTTTTGTTTCCGGCAATGGTCCAACATATGACGAAATATCAACAGTTTTTGTGTCTAGAATTCAAATAATTTTAAATACCTTCAAATATAATGACACTTAATCGTCGGATCAATTTAACTTACATAAGTATCAGCTCAGCTAATATTAACGTCTACGTAATTTTCTTCTTTTCTTCAAATTAAATAATTAATTACTATTTATATGATTTCTGATTTAGTTTCCGAACGATTAAGTGTTAAATACAAAACTAAATTACTGAATTTATTTAATATAAAAAAATTTGCAAGATAAATCAAAATGCCGATCTAAAGTTTAAATAAAAATTTCCTAAAAATTATTTTCACCTTTATCATATAAATGAAAAGGTTGCAAAGAGGTTGCAATGGCAGCCCGTGTAAAAGTCCTGCTAAATGTAACTCTGCCCAACTTGTACTCATGGTTGTGTTTTATTATTGATTCATATTCCTAAAATTATTGATATATTAATTTAAAGCTAACTAGAATGAATTTAAACATGAATTTTTTTAATACTATTAATAAAAATAAATCTAAAAATTTTTTATAATTCTTATAGTAAATAAAAGGAAAAGGAAAAGGAAAGCTATTTCTCTCAATGTTTTTTTTTTTCTATATTTAAAGCTAAACATTTTCAAGACTCACTACGTTAAAAATTATTGATATGGGTACCAAGAAAAAGCGAATAGCGTAACGAGAGGAAAGAATACCATTATTGCTTCTCCTTAATATTATGTATATAAATATAAATATATATATATATATATATATATATATATATGAAGTTTTTTTTATTGTTATTCCTTTATTGTATCCTATGAAGTATAATTTTATTGATTAACTTACTTAAAGTAAAACTTTTTCTATTATCGCATTAATATATACAGTTTTTTTTGCAGCGGCATACCCATTCTACTACATCAATGGAAGAGAGCTACTTTTCAATCATAACTCCTACTTTCTCGGGGAAAACATAAATGAATTTAGTTAGCAAATGGCCGCAAAAATCGTCGTCATGAAAATATGATAGCTACTGAAAAGTGATATGATGATAGCTACTGAAAAGTAGCTATGATAGCTATGATTTCCATATGCTGCATTAATGAATATTTCATAAGTGAAATTTCCGATATTATTGACACATGAATTCATGCATGAGAAACCCACTGATAAGTAATTTCCCCATTGAGATATGTTAAACTATTCATATTTACTTAATATTCGCGATACAAAATAACAAAACAGATAATAAGCACTAATAATGAAACTATAAATAAAACGCAACAAGGAGCAGTATTGTCGTGAAGATAATTTTATCTCGAGTGCCTCTACCGTCTATACTCCAAGTTTTCGTTTCGTTTTGCTATTAATAATTTATTTAAAAAAGTAAATAAACATGTATATATTTATATTATTATTATTAAAATTAATACGTCTTGTGTCTATTCTAGGGCTGCCATAGGCTGCCGGTTTGAAGCGTTGCATCCCCGTGTCCCGTTCAGTACTTCTGTTTTTCCGGTTTGTAAATTACAGTTACCCAGCGGCTAATTTTTGCTCATATATGTATGAGGAAAAATATTTTATTAACTATAAGAATATACTATTATGTCTGATGAATGGAAAGCAAAAAATATGCAAGAAAAGTGGATAAACTTTTTCAGAAAAACTAAAGAACAAGAAAGAAAAGCAAATTTTCGCAAAAGTTTGCCATTATCTCTTTGCAATCCCAGCTCATTATGCTCATAATTGCTATAATAAAATATTCAACGAATTTTTAAATTATCTCCGTAGTATACCTATCCTATCCTATATTTATTTATGGCAGGGCTAGTCTATGCCCACTTTTAAAATAAAAATGAGATTAACAAAAGTCTCACGAAAGACGCGTATGTAAATATTGGAATATTTAATTGCTAATCGAAGCAGCAAACAATTTTAGGTTTTTTTTTTATATATTTAAAGTAAAATATTAGTTCAGTTTTATATATACATAAATATTTGCTATCAATATTTAGTATAGTTTTTTGTCTCTTATCGATTGGTATCTATTTACAGAAAAATAAAAAAATTGTAAGTGAAGTCAAAAATACCAAAAAATAAAGCTTAAGACTATTTATAGCCAATTGGAATCATGTTAATAAATGTTAATAATCCTTTGAATTTTAGCAAAGAATGCACACGTCAAACCTAACCTAAATTAAGAACAAAAAATACATGAAAGCATGAGTGAATATAAAATAAACGGCATTGCATTATCTGTATCATTAATTTATTTCAAATTATTTGGATTCTGTCATACTTTTCATTTTTATAAGATAAACAATTTCATTTCATTTTTTTTTTTTACTCAGATAATGCACGATAAAAATAAACTTTAAGACTTTAGCTAAAAAAAATTAATTGCTTATAATTCCAAAATTCATTTTTGCTTTTTTTTCATTTCGCTGATGTTATATAACGGTTGCATCAATATCTTTTGTATGCAACGACATAACTCATTTACTTTTGTAAATGATTTATACTTGTATATGTCAATACTTATTTTAATGTGTTTATATAACGAATTTTTTTGATTAACACTAAAATACATATATACTCTGTTTTTTTTACAAAAAAATATTTAAGCTTACTTTATAAAAATCTGTTGCACATTGTTTTTTTCCCTCAATACTTATTAAATACAACAATATTAAATTCAAAATTAACATAATTATAAACACTAAATTTAATATGATTTTTTTTACATATGATGTGAAACTCAACAGAATTTCCAAATAATAAACTGTTCGTTCGTATTGAATTCCTAAAGATCTTTAAAACATTTTTTTTTGCTTTATTATTTAAATTGAATATAATTCCTGTAGCAGATATTCAAATATTTCTTATCTTTTAACATGTGGCATATTATCTTTTGTTCTTCAGTTTAAATTTAATTTAAATAGAATATATTGATTTTATGACATATTGAGTACAACATACGTAAAAAATATAATACTGTTAATGTATTACAAATATCTAAAAATTAGATAGGTAATCGAGGTAGCTATAAAACCTCATGTATAAAGTTATTATATCAAAATTTCTTTAGAATTCTAAAGGAATTTGTAATATTTATCAAATAGAAAAGCCAAAAAAAAAAGCAAATCCAACAAAGATTTATACCCATCTTGCATTAACGATACAAGGTTTATTTGAAAAAATAATTAATTTTAGGTATTTGAATTTTTTAATATATTTTCCATTTAGTTCATTAGTATTTCCTAATAATTTTAAGTCAGAGCTCCTTCTCATTTGACATAACGTGTTTGTCGTACAATCTATATTTCTTTTATTATGCCTAGCATTCATACTAGCGCTTAGTGTATGGAACGACTTAGCACAGTAAAAATAGAGATTTTTTCTAAATACCAATCGGAGTGGACTCACTAGAATATTACTGTTTACATTGAAAAAAAGCAAAATGCCAAAGGGACAGTTCTATTTGTGATTTATGTGTTATTATTGGCTTTAAGTACCAAATCTTAATATTCAATGACTGAATTCTTCCCGAATTAAAATATTCCTTTGATCTTCTTTGAAAACCCCACAAGTTATAGTACTGACTAACTATATAGTCGCTAATTCAAGCTATATACCAATTCAGTGAAGACTAATGGACTCATCATTTAGTGCTAAATTTTGTGCCGCTAATACCCTTTCTTAACACAAGCCTGTACACAGCATTTAGTTCGAAAAAAGACACTTTTGTATGGAAAAATCATGTACTTCACTTGTTGGAATCGTGTACGCAGTACAGCCTTTGAAACGCTGTACTCCGCGAAAATCTCACATCTATTGTGAATTTTAAGGCTGTGTACCAAATCAAAATTAAAATTCCGTATGGGCTTATGTCAAAATTATAATGCAAATGTTGGCAAATTTGTAAGTATATTAGTTTGTTTTGTTTTAAAAATATATTTTGATTAATTAAAATATAGATTAGTGATTTTAACAGTGATTTATATATCCTAATAGTAATTGATTGACAGATCAGCGTAGACATTCCGATCATATGTTTTAATAAGCCGCCATGTTGTACACGGTTTCTCTGTTAAGAATCGGTTTTTATGAAGGAAGTGTACATGTACACAGCGTCAGTCAAGAAAGGGTATAATAGGCATTTCACACAGAATTGATATTACAATTTCGATTCCGCCACTTTGTAAATTGTGCTTGAAATTTTTGCTGTATTTTAAATTTTAGTTCTAATGGAAATTTTTGTTGTATTTGAAATTTTTTTTGTATTTATATTAAAAGGGATAGGAAATAATGATTTTATTACTTTAAGAGGTACACCAAAGGTTTTGAAGGCCACAAAATACCTCTCTAAAAGTAATAAAATCATTATTTCCTATGCCTTTTAATATAAATAAAACAAAAATCTGAGGTACAGCAAGAATTAAAACAACAAAAATTTAAAGTAAAAGAAAAATTTTAAAGGCCATAAAGTGTCCTTTTACCATTATGAAATAAAAATTTTTGTTCTAGCTATGGCTAGAGTAAATGCATCACCCGTTTTACAACCTTGTCCGTCGTGCGAATGAAAAACGCATTGGTTTGAACAAGGCTTTAGGCATTAAAGTTTGAAAGTAACAAAAAAAATTAACATTTTCCTTTGATCAGGAGAAAGGAAAGTAATATTGGGGCATTTCAACAAAAGCCTAGAAAAAAGTATCCATCCTATTTTTATTTGATTGCATACGCAATATTTGAATTATAATTCTATATATATATATATATGTATGTATATCTATATTTCAACTACCATGGGTGTCAAACTGAAAGGCTAATATGGGCCAAAACTAAAAGATTTACGTCAAGGTGGGCCGCACAAGAAAATTTATAAGGTATAAACTCCCTATGTTATGTGTGTGAATCATAGTTTTTAATTTTTTTGGCTATTAGTAAAAAAATGGCTTCATCAAACCACTTTAACGAAATTTTTCTAGGGCAGCAACATTAGGCTAAACATATTGGCGGGCCGCGAGTTTTACACCCATGAACTACACCAAATAATTATTTTGCAAAAAGATAGAAATTATCTTAATATATTTCAACGACTCTTATTATTTATGTTTTCAGTTATATGTCCTTAGAATTATTTAAATAAAAACAAATGTCTTTAAATTTTTTGTCATATGCAATTGTGTACATTGAAATATTTACCAAGGTCAATATTTATGTTACTCAAGTTATAAATTGTTCTGATTTTGTGGGATATTTAATTTTTTCATTTGAAATTCACTTTAAAGAAGATGAGAACAGCTTTATTCATATTTATAATTTTTATTATTGCATGCATCAATAATGCTTTTGCAGAATCTGAAGAGATAGAATGGGGAAATTTTAAAGTATTTAATTATTTAATAACATTAAGTGAAATTAAATTACAAAATTATATTCAAACTGATTAATGGTATTTTTACCAAATTTTCATGATTTCAACGCTAGAATCTATGTTTTTAGGGATATATAAAGGGATTTAAATTATGGAAAAATAAAATAAAACTATTAAAAAGTATTATTTTTTCTACTCTGAAAGCAACGAACGACTGACTAAATTGAGAGAGGAATTAGCTAAATAAATTTTTATCTACTATAAAACTAAAATAATATAATTTCAATAATCTTTGATGGTTTATTTTGTTTTTTATTTTTTTATAGCTCAAATACCAAGCCAATGAATCCATTTTATTTAAGCAACAAAAATCTTCCAAAATCAAGGTAAAAAAATAAATATATTTTGAAGATTGATTAAGAAAATTTTTTATAAAATTAGATACATGCGGCTCTTGTTGGGCTTTTGCTTCTGCAGCAATCATAGCTAATCAAAGAACTGTAGGATTATCTGAACAAAATTTATTAGATTGTGCAAAATCATGATATGATAAATGCTTATGAATATGTTAAAAATAATTCTGGATTACAATATCGTGCATTATATCCTTATCAAAATAAAAAATCAACTTGTCGTTATCAACCAAATTATGCAGGTGTGCATATTATTGGATATGAAAGATTGCCAAGTGGAACTGAAGATATACTTAAACAAGTTATAGCATCAGTTGGACCAGTTGCTTTCAGAATCGTAATGGTTCATTTCCTGTTATATAAATTAATAGTTTTATACGAGATCTCTTGTATTGTTCTCAAGAAAACTTTGAGTACTTTTCCAAACTTTCTACTTTGAGAATTATTTGATAAGGTGGTGACACACGAGTCGTCATAACCTGCACAACTTTGCTATTTGTGGCATACGGTTACATTAGTCAAATTTCAGGAAGTTGATGTGTTCTGGGTAAACAGAGCTCCCCAAACTTTTTTTTCACTTAGACACCTTATAACAGAGTTCCCCAAAATTTTTTGTCTCGTAGACCCCTTATAAGATCTGTCTGTTTTTGGCCTTTTATATATATTCCCAAAACTGAGATGCAAATTCGTATCGTTAAAAACTTAAAATTATTACATAGTAAATGTTAAGTTATAATCCGAATTACATAGTATGGCATCACAGTTTTATTTCTAAATTAAGAGTGGTGAGAGTTCAAAATAAAAAGAGAAATAATTAAGTTTCATTAATTTATTATTAATATCAATGTATTAAGTTGGAATTCAAAATTAAGTACAGTACAGTACTAATTTCCTAAAGTAGTATTAAAGATGTCTTTTTCATGTCTCCTTCAGCTGTTATGATTAAAATATATTTTGTTCTTAACCTACTTAATACACTTACAAAGTGTACATATAGAGTCATAAATATGTGCGTGAATTTTTTATTTTCTATAAATTAAAACACAAAAATAAATACAATTATAATTTATTTTACTTAAATTACCTTTAATATAACCTTAATTTTAAATATTGAAAAATGAAACATGTAAAATATCAAAACAACATTTGTATATATTAGAAAAGGTGCCCGAGAATCCACTTTATGGGATTATTTTTTAATATCGAAAAGTGGTTACAAACCCTCTAACATGGATTTATCTTAACATAACATGGATTTATCTTAACATAACATGGATTTATCTTAACATGGATTTATCTTAACATAACATGGATTTATCTTAACATAACATGGATTTATCTTAACATGGATTTATCTTAACATAACATGGATTTATCTTAACATAACATGGATTTATCTTAACATGGATTTATCTTAACATAACATGGATTTATCTTAACATGGATTTATCTTAACATAACATGGATTTATCTTAACATGGATTTATCTTAACATGGATTTATCTTAACATAACATGGATTTATCTTAACATGGATTTATCTTAACATGGATTTATCTTAACATAACATGGATTTATCTTAACATGGATTTATCTTAACATAACATTATATACGTCTCACCCGTAGCTTCGAAAAGTTGTGCATGTCATCAAGACACGTAAGTCGTGGCTCAGATCGGCTATAATATCACATATAATTCTGCTATCCAAATCGCTAAAGTACACCAAATGAAGGAATAAAATTTATTAGTTTTCGTTAATAACTAAGTTATCGTAATATATATTAAAATTCAATTCACAAGCCTAAAAAATAAATTTATATACATACAAAGTTACTCTGTCACAATGCCGGCCTAATGTAAATACCCCCCATGTGTAATATCGCAAATGTTTTATTATATTACTATTTTTTATTTTGTCATTTCAACACTATAAAGAATAAGACGTACCCTAATTTTGACAGACCATTATTTTTTGTTATGGATTTATATCGGCCACACGTGTTCGAATTTTCACCGTGTAAAAAGTATTTTGCTTTAATTAATGAACAAGGTATATTAAAAATATGGGACACAGAAACAAATGAGCTTAAACGTGAATTTAAACCAAATTTACATCTAACTGTACCATATACTACTTTAAAATGGATTCCAGTATCTCATCCATCAAATGTAAATTTAATTATTTGCAACTTTTTAAAGATTTTAATAAATAATTTTTTACAGGAGAAATCAAAAAAAAATAGAAAATCATTTGATAATGTATCAAATGTGCAACTTTATATTGCACTTGGTAGTATGTCAGGTAGAGTTTGCTTATACTCTTATGCTTCGGGAAAGGTCTGTTTTTCTTCTTTTTTTTTTTTTCAACAATGTAAGACTATATGTATTATTATTTATTTATTTTTACAGATAGATTATAATTTTGAGGGGGATGGTCATACAGGTAAAATCAATGATCTTACATACGATGGTTCTAAATATTTATACAGTTGTGGAGATGATTGCAAAGTTATTTCCTGGGACATCAATAAAGAATTGGCTATTGAATCATGGAAAGTTGACAGTGAAAAACTTCAAGCTATAATGTATTGTACACAATCAAAAAATTTATTGCTAGCTTCTCGTCAGTTAAAGATTTTTTCTATTAATGAGAAAACTATTTTACAAACTTTCACTGGACACACTTCAGAAGTTTTATTATTAGATTATTTTTTTTATAATGGAATAGAGTATGTTATATCATCTTCTAAACTAGAAAGAATACTAAGTTTATGGATTTTTGGAAATAATCAAACCAATACATCTTGTACTTTCTTAATGGAAGATGTTGCCCATAATATTTCTTCTTCTGTTGATGAAAATGGAAATTTAACAGTTGCATCTGTAACACGAAGTGGAGTTATTCACATTTATATTCAACACTTGGAAAGGTATAAATTTAAATTTATTTAATTAATATTTAAATTTAAATATATTTCATTAGTTTAAAAGTAGGAAAACCTATTAAGCCAAAATTAACAATTAAAATTGCTTCTGATAATGATAATATTATTACGCCTATACCAGCTATAGTTGCAGTGATTGGCTATAAACTAAATGAAACAGTCATTAATTTTGGTTATGGTGATAAACATTCTATAATTTTTGAAGAATTGGTAACCAAACAAATATATATATATATATATATATAATTACAATTTATACAAATATAACTTTTAGAGGCCTGATTTTTCACAAAAACAAGAAGTACTTGTTAGGACTGATCCTAAAGTAATGGCTTTAAAAAATGCAAAAAAAACTCCAGATAATTTTAAACATATAACACCGGTAATTGATACAAACAATGTTGAATATACATCGGCAAGTACTAGTAAAAAAAAACAAAAAACCGTAGAAATTCCAATGGAATCTCGTTTACAAAATCTTAATTTAAACAATGATGGAATGCCAAATGCACAAAGCAAAGTACAATTGTTAATTCAAGCTTTACATAGTAAAGATGCAAAGTATATTTAAATATATTACTTAAATAATATTATTAAGAAAAATTTATTTTAGTTTACTTAACACAGTTTTAACTTGTAATGAACCTGAAGTAATTAAATTGACATTACAAAAATTACCAACTCAATATGTTGGCAGCTTAGTTGATGAATTAACATCACTCATGCATAAAAAACGAGTAAAGTAAGATTTTATTTATAATTTAATTTATATTATATAAAAATTTAATTTTTATTTTTATAGTGTTCAAATAGCTTTGTCATGGCTTAAAGTATTACTTCAAACACATTCTAGTCAATTAATGGCATTAGGACCAGATGATTTAACAGAAAAATTTGGATCTTGTTTGGGAATTATAGAACATAGAGTAAAAGCACTTAAAGATCTTTCAAAGTAAATTAAATAATTTTTTTATGTTTATTAAAATAATTTTAATATTTTTAAGATTAAAAGGACGTATGGAACTTTTAGTTAGTCAAATAAAAAGAAATGCTGAGGAAGATTGTTTAACTAATGAAAATTTACTTGTTTATGAAGATAATGGTAAGAATTTAAATATTAAAATAAAAAATGTTAAAAATAATCATAAATTAATTATTAAAGAATCAAGCAATTCAGATTTAGAAGAGGAAAGTGCAGACGATAAAAGCCTTTCAGGAAGTGAGTGGACAGAAGAAGATTCTGATGATGAACAAGATGTATCTATGAATGAATAATAATAAAGAATTATTTCCAAGAAATTTTTAATTAATTCATAAAAAAAAATATGCATATGACTAATGGGGGAGATTCTTTATCGCGGATTTCTACTTGAGAATTTGGCCATCTTCTGCCATTTTCATGGCATCTAAGAAATGTTGACACAAAACTCTATTACAAAATTTAAACAAGAATTCTAATTACAAAAATGTAAAAGTTTCTTATTTTTTCTTAAGTTTTTTCCCTCATCGCATCCTTTTTTTTTGTCATTTCTATACTGTTGGTAGTCTCTGAAGTCAAAGCAATGATTTTTAAAAATAAATCCATCATTTTGCAAATTTACAAACTAAAATTTGTTACAATTGTACACGGAGTAGTTATGTAAAATGAAATTTAAACTAACTGGTGTATTATTTAAATTAAAAGTGCGTATCATGTTTATTAGCTTGTTTTAATTTAAATTAGTGCATGTGCACAAGTTATCTAAATATATACCTGAACATTTTACACCCAGAAATTTTGTTCTCGTTTTTTAAAAATTGTTATCCATCCAGAGCCTTAAGAAAATAAGTTCATAAACGAAAGCTATAAGGCTGCCCACAGAGTGCCGGCTTACAGCTGAGTTGAAGCCGATTCCGATACCGAAGACTATAAAGTCGTTATGGGTAAATCAATAGGAATAAGCTCAAAGTGCTAAGAGCGCAAGCCTACCAATCACAATGGGAATCGGTGTCAGCTCGGCTGTAAGCCGGCACTCTGTGGGCAGCCTAAGGATCATATGTACACAATTTACAGTACTTAAGGGGATAGGTCCAGTCAGCATTTTCAAAAAAATTGATTTTTTTTTACATTTTCTTAAAGTATAATATCTTGAAAATATTCTCTGAAAATTTGAAGTGAATCCGACAAATACTTTTCGAGTTATTTGCTAATTAAAAAGGGCTCTTTGGCTCTACATCCCCATAGAAATGAATTAAAAATAGGAATACAACTTTTAAAAATTTTTTTTTATATTATTTGTTTATTAATTATTTAATTAGCAAGAGTTCCATGCACTAAAATGTATTAAAAATCAGCATTTAAATAAATTTCAAATATAAAAATTATAATAAAATGACATTTGTATGTATTTTAATCATATATATTTGATGCCTATTTAGATATATAAACTCTGGTAACCCAGGTTTGTGTCAATAATTTATTATACTTTCAAAAAAAGCTCTAATGATTTTCATTTGACATTGAAAATTCTGGAAAGGTTTGTAACGTTACAGAATTTAAAGGAGAAATAATATTAAAGCAGTTATTTAAAATAAATAAATAATGTTTTCTGTGCCACTATTAACTTCGGAACCAAGTTATATAAAATTACAAGAATATTATAATGAAAAAGGAAAAAATATTGAAATTAAAGATTTATTTAATAAGCAACCATGTCGTTTCGAGAAATTCAGGTAAATTGATATTTTATAAAAAAATTATTAAGATAATCAATTATTTAATAAAATTTTATTTTGAATACTTATAATAAAAACGATAAATATAATATAATAATTACTGCTAAGTAAAAATATTTTCCTTAAAATGGAAGATTAATCCTAAATTCTTTTTATAACAGTGTGCTATACAAAATAATTAAAATTTTGTATTGACAAGAATAAGATAAACCGGCCACATTATATATAAACATATATATATATATGTTTATTTGGTTTTGCAAAAATAAATACATCTTATGACACCTCAATCTTTTTTGTTAAATTGTGCATACTGCCTTGGTACTGCAATCTTTAGACCGGTTTTCATATCTGGACCTGTATTAGCTTTGTATTCAAATAAAACTTGAAATAAAATTATTCTTAATACTAATAACATATTACAAATACTTTTAATCAAACCTAAATACAGCTTTACTAAATGAAATATTTGCCTTAGAAATTGCTTCGTCACTGACTTGAGTTAAATTAGTTTTTAAGGTTATATAATATCTTATTAATTACATTCGATTACTTTTCTGTCGGGCTAAAAGAATTCGGCAAGTTAGCCAAACAACGAACATATATCGTCAATTAAAACTGTTGAAAGTTTTGTTTAATATTTCTTAGTGATGATGATTTTATTCATATTCAATTTTTTATATTGGAACTAAATACTTTACAATTACTTCAATGAAGTCAATTCCCATGTTCTTTTGTGAAGGGGAATTGTTATTTACCAAACAACGCCAAACTAAACAAATATCGTTTGGTAAAAAACTGAAAATAAATATATATAATATTCCTAATAAAATAATTTCAAATAAAAATAAAATGATTTAAACATTAAAAACATATAAATCTTTGTTTCTCCAAGCTCTAATTTAAATCAACTCCAAAACCCAAGACTACAAAAAAGAGTCAGTTTTTATGTTTCTTTATAGAAAGCTATGTTTAAATTTAATTTATTTATTCCAATTTGACTTAGATTTTTGAATATCTAATTTGAATCAGAATGTCTATTTGTCACAATTTTCCCAAATGAAAATGACAAAAAACAGATGCCTTGCATCTGCAACAGATGATGTTTATACCACCCCCAAGGTACTTAAATAGTTGTCGATAGCTATTTCTAATTACTTTTCAATATAGGCCTCCAAAATTTTGGAATAAAGATCATAAAAATTTTTTTATTAAAAATTTTTCAAGTTTCTTTTCAAACGAAATAATAAAATAAATTATATATATCAACAAAAATTTTATTTTATAGTCTGGAAATAAAAACCCCAAATGATGGACCAATTTTATTAGATTATTCTAAAAATCGATTAACTGAGGAAACATTTAATTTATTGCTTGATTTAGCAAAAAGTCGAAAAATAAATGGAGCTTGTGATGCTATGTTTAGTGGCCAACGTATAAATATAACAGAAAATCGACCAGTTTTACATATCGCCCTTAGAAATCGAAATAATAGACCAATTTTAGTTGATGGAAAAGATATAATGATCGGTGTTAATGATGTATTAAAACATATGAAAGAATTTTCAAATCAAATATTATCAGGAAATTGGAGAGGATGTACTGGAAAATCAATTACTGATGTTGTTAATATTGGTATAGGTGGATCAGATTTAGGTCCTCTTATGGTTACTGAAGCACTTAAACCATATTCAAAAGGTTTATATTTACATTTTGTATCTAATATTGATGGTACACATATGGCAGAAGTATTAAAAAAAATTAATTATGAAACAACCCTATTTATAATTGCTTCTAAAACATTTACAACACAAGAAACAATTACAAATGCTACATCGGCTAAAAAATGGTTATTAGAATATGCTAAAGATGTAAGTATATATTTTCAACTTATTTATAATAAAATTTTAGTTGTTGTTTTTTTTTTATTTTTTTTAGGAAAGTGCAGTAGCCAAACACTTTGTAGCCCTATCTACAAATAAAGAAAAAGTAACAGAATTTGGTATTGATCCAGCAAATATGTTTGAATTTTGGGATTGGGTAGGTGGCAGATATTCATTATGGTCAGCTATTGGTCTTTCAATTAGTCTTTCGATTGGTTTTGATAACTTTGAAAAGTTACTTGAAGGCGCATATTTTATAGACAATCATTTTAAAAATGAACCACTAGAAAGAAATGTAAATTCAATCAACATAAATTCATAATAATATATATATATATTTATTTTTTCTTCATAGGCGCCAGTCATATTGGCATTGATTGGTATCTGGTATTCAAATTTTTTTGGAGCAGAAACTCATGCTCTTTTACCGTATGATCAATATCTTCATCGTTTTGCTGCATATTTTCAACAAGGTGATATGGAAAGTAATGGGAAATATGTAACAAAGAATTCATTAAATGTTAATTATAATACTGGACCCATTGTATGGGGTGAACCAGGAACAAATGGACAACATGCATTCTATCAATTAATACATCAAGGGACACGTTTGATACCGTGTGATTTTATAGTTCCAGCACAAAGCCATAATCCATTAAATAATGGCTTACATCATAAATTATTACTTGCAAATTTTTTAGCACAAACTGAAGCTTTAATGAAGGGTAAAACTGAAAATGAAGCAAGAGATGAATTAAAAAGTTCTGGAATTACTGATGAAAAACTTACTAAAATTTTACCACATAAAATTTTTAAAGGAAATCGTCCAACTAATTCGATTGTTGTTAAAAAAATTACTCCATTCATTTTAGGCGCACTCATTGGTAAAATTAATTCATTATAAATTTATAATTATTATAATGGTTTTTTTTTTTAGCTATTTATGAGCATAAAATTTTTACTCAAGGAATTATTTGGAATATAAATTCATTTGATCAATGGGGTGTTGAATTGGGTAAACAACTTGCAAAAGCCATTGAACCTGAATTAAATAATGATGAAAATATTTGTACACATGATTCATCGACAAATGGTTTAATCAATTTCATTAAAAAAGAAAGAAAAAATTAATTTTATATATTTAAATGTTGGCTTTTCTGTGTTGAATTTTATATAAAATATAATAAATTATTAATTGTTGTTAAGTTAAAATATAATAAAATAATTGATATATGTTTTATTTAAAGAATATTAATTGATTAATTTTTGTTTCAATCTAAAATATCATAAACTTTAAAGCTTTGATGTTCAATTTCTACAAACATTTGAAACAAATATATATATTTTCTACATATAAAATAGCTCCTCCAACGATGTTTTTTTCAACGCTTAGTGGGTTGTAAAATGACCAAATACCGGATTTTTGCTTTAAAAAGACGTTAATTTCAATTCAAATATTAAATAATTAAGAAGATTGTTGGGTGGAGGAAAAACTTATACTTTGTTCATATAACATAGAATGGCCGCCTGTTAATTTTTTGTTATCAGAAATATTTTTTTTTTGATTTTTGGTGTACCAATTAAATTTCAAAAATTTATTTTATTTTTTGAAATTAGACTACATAAAATTATTGAATAACAATTCAGACTTAATATGGATAATGAATTATTCATAAATCCTACGATGAATCTCTTGTTGGGCTTGCAGCGATGGCAACAATTCTTCCTTCGATTTGTCTACACTTCGTTTAAAATTTGAACCATTTCCTGTTGTCTTTTGATGTTCTTCAATTGTTAATGCTGAACAAAATTGTACAAATTTATTATAACAAGCAAAAATACTTTAAAATTCATTATGTTTACATTTTATGTTTTTCCTTAAGATAAGTTAATCGTACTAATATTACTCAAGTACTGCATTCAGGCTTGTTATTTTATAAGAATTTATACAAGTTGTTTGAAGTCTTTATTTAAAGGATGCGAGATGCAAGTAATTGCAAAATATACTGGAAAATCCAGTTTTTTGATCAAGTTTTGCTTGGATTAAATAATTTGAAATAAAATTTCCATGGTCACTAAAATGATTTCGAGGAATTTTGACTTTAACTAAAATTTTTTTGATATATCTTCTAGCAACGAAAAATTTATTTGATATTTACATATATATTACTAATACGTATAGAAATTAATAGATTTCTATTTTTTTTATTATTGTAATTTACGTTACATTATTTATTATAACTGATTTTTGGTTTCTAAAATTTTTTAATCTAAATGATATCTGATATGAAATCTGATGGAAATGATATCTATCGTTCTTAACTTAAAAAAATATATTTATATTACATAATTTTTTTGTATAAAACTATAAAAGCTAACAAATATTTTAAATGTTCATAATAAAACTTAATTTTTGAATGGCAAATAGCATACATTTGTATGTAAAATTATTCAAACAAAAAGTTAGGCTGAGTTCTGAAATGCATTGATGCATTGCAGTATAATTTTCTAGATACTTTTTACATTGCATCAACAAAAAATTTGAAACACTTATTGCGTGATTCATGTACATCTAATACAATCCTAAAAGTTTTCGAACTCATGACATTGTACCAAATTTGCATTTTAACATTTACGAGCTCATGACATTGCATTGTTGCGGCATTGATGAATTTCAGAACTCAGTCTTATTCTTCAATGTATAAAAAATTGTCAGTTGAATATTTAATGTAAAATTTTTTAAATTCTTCTTCTTTTTGAATTGGGTAATGGTGGCGTTGTAGATGGACTACTTGGATCAAGTGATATTGAACCTCTAGTACGCTTTTGAGTCCTTTTTGGTGCTTCAGATATAGTAAACTTTGAATTTATCTTGCGTTCTATTTCTTTTGATGATATGAGTGGTCTTGAAGATCCAGCTGATTTTTCTGCAAAAGTTAAATAAAACATAAACATAAGCACTAAAAACTTATTTAAGTATAAAATATATTGCGGCCATAATCAAAAGGACTACCACACGTTTCAATAATGAATTTTTTAAAATGATTCATGCTATTTACCACAAATTTATCAAACAGATTTGTTTAATTAATTTAATCCATGTTAATTTTAAATATAGATTTGATTAAAATAAAAGTATAAATATTTTACAGTGGTACAAAATAAAGTTTGTTACACAGAATTACAAAAATATGTCTCAAAATCGTTTTTATATAAAAAATATAATCAGTTAAGAAAAAACTTTTTAAATATAAAGTAAAAATACATCTGAGGTATTGTAATTTTAATATATCACCTTTAATATCAGTTTTATGATCATCAATTTCTGATTTTTTTCTCGACATTAAACTGCTAAACTCAGTATCTGGAAGGCTAAAATCTTTCTGTTCATTTGGAAAAGGTAATGGTTCTAATTCATCTAGAAACTCTAAATTATACATATCTCTTAAATGAGACCATATATTTTCCGGTGATATATCACGATTTAATGATTTTGATAAACGTTCTGTTATGCACGCCATGAAAAAATGTTTGTTAACACCTACCTAAAAAATTTAATCAAGATAATTCATTTAAATATTTATATAAATTATTTCTCCTAAAATATTCAGATCACCCCTGATCTCCCACTTAACAATTCGTTTACCCAATAATAAAGGATTATAAATCAATTCGTAAGTAGAAATAATAAATATAAATCATATTGAACATAAAAATCTACTTTTAAAAGAGTTTATCCTATAAAAATAATAAAATATTTCTTACCGGCTTCAGCCCATCCAATGCAAAAAAAAGTTGAATTTCTTCTTCTGCTGACCATTCCATGTCATCATTTTTTTCTTTTAATGCCATAATTTACAATAAAATTAATAATATTCACAAAATTTATTTGAATGTGAAAAAATTGTATTTATTATAGGAATTTAAGTCGGCTTAATTTATTCAATTACATAACGTTATTAGTTTTTATATATTAAATCAAACAAAGTCGAGTTTATAATCTACTACATGCTTAAATGACAGCTGTCATTTCTTTTTCTTTTTCTACTATATTTACATAAATTCATATCTTTATCTCTCTCTATTCGTTATGGAAGGGACTTTACTACACTGCCATCTATATATTGAATACAGTAATGCATAAAATTTACATATCCTTAGCCCAGGTAGATTAATTTTAAAATTGTTTTGAGGATATTTTAAAATTTAAACTAGACTTTCTATAAGGGACAACATAAATTAATTTTCGTTAAAACTTCAAATTTAGCAAACAATACAATATATATTTATTGAGTCTTTAAATGTACAATAGTTTACAATAATCCTTTAAAACTAAGGAAAAGCAAAGTAAGTCATGACCCGTAAGGTGTATAAGCCAAGCATACGCAAAACAATAAACCCAGATGGTTGATTCTGTTCACATGAAACACCAGGAGAATAACTGCTTGCTCCCGGCAGCATAACTTTGGAAAAAAAGGAGTCAAAAACTAAGCTATTGGAAAGTTGGGAGAACTAAAGAAAACGAGAATAAAATAAAAGTGGTAAAAAGGGTGGCATTGAGTTTAAAACCCCAATTTAGGAGGAACTTTTCAAGAGCAGGGGCAAAGTTGTAGAGTTTCTGGAGGGCCACCGCAGGCCGAATTCCACTAGCGGCAATTAAGATGTCATCAGCATAAAGTGTGGTCTGCAGATCTAGATCGTTAGTACTCCCAATAGGGAAGTCATGTAGCATTAAACAGAAGAGTTTGGGCCCTAACAAATCTAGCAAACATATTTTAAAAATTCGCGTCAAATTTCAACCCTCTTGAAACTAAAGAGTTTTTGGTAACTGTCAAACCAAAGGTAAAAAATTCAAATTTGTGAGGTATATGTTTGTCGGTTCGAGTTTAATATTTAATAATTAGCATTTGATAATCACAAATAATTCTCTCAATAAACGAAATAATCGTTTTGGCTTTTATTAGGCATTAATAGAAATATCATAAGAGCACAAAGCATAAAAAGAATTTGGAGCTAGGGATATAAATAATATGTTATCAGACTTAAGTCTGTCCCTAGCGCTCAGGCAAGTGTTATAATTAACCCTCAATGATTAAATTTGTCAACAAGAAATAAGCCTCTATATAATGAAGATCGTGCAAATATTTAGAGAAAGCTTTAAAATAAGTCACTTTATCGAAACTTTATTTAAAACATATAAACTTTCTTTTATGAGCATATAAAACAAAAATCAAGTGACTTACAAAATCAGCCCGAATGAAAAATTCATACCGAGTTAATCTTATTTTTAGGGCCGATTTGATATATATAATCTTTAGTTTTTTAACTTCTTTTAGGAAAGGAAAATTGCACGTTAACATCTTGGTTATGGATGAGGACTTTTTTTATCTATTTAATTTTCTAAACTTTTTGGGATGCTCTTCGAGTTTGATTTCTTTTCCAGTATTAAAAGATACATTTTTATTGCTTCTGCATTGATTTTTGAGCTTAATTTATTCCAATTAGGTAATCGTTCGCCACCAATCCTAAAGCCTTAGATCGGAGCCACTAATTGCATTAAGATACCCTTTCTAAATTTCATAAACACACAGAAAAGTAAGTCAGTTGAATAGTTACATTTCTGTTACTTATGAATTCTTAGTAAGTAAGATAAGATAAACAAAACAGTCCAAGAAACATCAAAAAATCATTTTAACTGATGCAAGAATAGTTGTCCCCAGTTTTATTAAATAAAACAAAAATAAAGTACGAAAATTATTTATTTACATGCAAGGCACATCTTATAAATTTATATTCTTACTCAAATTATAATTACAAAAATTATTAAAATAGTTATAAATTAATATTAAAAGTTATTGTTTTAATTTTACAATTAAATTATTTTATAAATCAATATATAATTAAAGACCAATCCTAATAATAATTTAATTAAATTATCTAATTTGTGATTATTTTTTCAGTCTGCTTTTTACAAAAGTTTTTTCTTTTTTATTTACAATGGATATAAATATTTTTTATTTTTGTTTAAATAATGAATGCCTTTTGGAGATTCTTTGTAATTAGTTAAGTGTAATAAGTTGATAATGAGCAAACATTTTTTATATATAGAAGAAGTTTAAGAATGATATATAAAAATTGTATATTTGGTAGTTTATTTAATGAAAAAAAAAAGTGAAATTCAATAACTGTAAAAATTATTTTATGAAGCGCACCATTAAAAAATTTTCCAACTCAACTAAAATAATTTTATTTAATTTATTGGAAATTTAACTTCATTTTTCTTAATTACTTTAAAGACAATTATCAAGGCTCATTTAAACAAAAAACGAATTATAATTTTTAACCAAGGTATTGTTATGAATTTTTAAATTTTTTAACTGTTTTTATTAAAATTTGAAATTTTAAAGTAGTAAATCCTGAAAATAATTTACCAAAAAGAAAAAAAATTATATGATCTCAAAATCATTTCAATGTTTATGTCAAAAATTTTGTATTTTGAACTAATTTAAATTTTTATTAATGGAGATTTGATCTCTTTTTAAAAGTAAGTTTTAAAACTGTATTCGAAAAATATATATATATATAAAACAGATGAAAGATATTATATGAAATATTGATAGCATTTGACATTTAACTAACGATTACCACAGTAGGTAGCGGAACATCGGCCATTTTATTTAATTTTGTTATTGATTCAATTGCAATTTTGATTTTAATTTAAACATTTTTTTTTATTTCTTCCCAAATACTATCAAAAGTAAAAATAAGTAGAAAAAGTTTAAAAAAAAAATAATTTTCAAAAGTATATAAATAAAAAATTCTTAAAATTATTACATTCACTGGTATTACCAAATTATTATTTTTTTTTATTTTACGGCAAGACAAATGCTTTGTTTAAAAAATTTTTTTACATAAAATTATTCAAATCAATTATTTAATAAAATTCAACTTAATTCATTGCCTTCATAAAGGCTTTCACAACTTTCTAAAAGTCTTAATATTGGTGATATATCATATGGAAATAATGATTTTGATACCAAACGACTTATTTGTAATCTTAATCTAATTAAAACTCCCATTGCATCTTCCAGAATATTAATTCCCATACCAAAATCATGACAACTTCTTAAAAACATTGACCAATTAATTCTTATATATTTTAAAAATCTTAATATATATAATAGAAAGCATGTTTCATTACTAACTAATAAATCAAGAAGTAAATCTGAGCTATTTGATATCATTTTTAAAAATTCTAAAAATGTATAAACTGGATTTAACATTGATACTAATTCAGGAAATGCATTATTACGAAATGATATACCAGCAGTTACATCAAGTGTACATACCATAGCTTCAATTAAATGATCATCTTGATCATCAAATAAATGTATTAAAATTTTACTAAAATGACTTTCTGGATGAAAATGTAATGTATTTTTAATAAATATTTCTAATTTTTGTAAAACATCACGTATTGAACGTTCAATTAATATCATATCTTGATATGCCTCAGAATCAGTACTATCAATTGAATCATCTGATGAATCATTACGAATTTCTTTAACAGTAACTGCAACTGATTTTAATACTAATAATACCATTTTTTGTAATATTGTTTTATCAATATCTGTATTACGTGTATTATTAATTGTT
Source organism: Acrocera orbiculus (assembly GCA_947359355.1). NCBI lineage: Eukaryota > Metazoa > Arthropoda > Insecta > Diptera > Acroceridae > Acrocera > Acrocera orbiculus. Next base: position 11,185,016 of record OX375758.1, read on the forward strand.
TCTTCTTGATTTGATACAAATGTATCTGGTTCATATTTTATATTAATACCCATATATCCAACAAAACTAACACAATTTTCTAAATTACGTCTTGGTAATGAATCTAATATTCTATAATCTTTTATATGTCGTACAATTTGATGTGCTAATAAACATGTTTCTTCTGGTAATAAATCTTGTAATGCTAATGTACTTCCATAACAAAGTGCTTCATTAAATAAACTTAACATTAAATTATATATTGAACATGATAAATTATGACTTAATAATAATTCAAATTTATCTAATTGTGCATAAAATGGTAGTGTTTCAACAATTGATAAATTTGCTTTAACACTAATTATATTCTCCCAAAGACTTAAAAATGTTAATATACAACTTTCAGCCTCTGGTATATCTATATGTGATGATATTAAGCTACTCATATTTTTAACTAATGCTGGCCATTTATTTTCCAATATTTTAATAGTTATACATTTTAAATGTGTTGTATCAAAACTTTCTGAATCAGTTAATGTAACAATTTGGCAACCATTTTCTACATTAATATTGCTATTATCTTTTGTTATAATTCTTGATTGAATTTCATGTGATGAATTACAATTACTTGTACTGGGTGCATTTATTCTATTTATATTATTATTACTATTACTATTACTGCTGCCTTCCTCTGATAAATCACCATTAAAATTAAATGCAAAATAATTATTTTCAATTGGTAATTGTCTTATTGATAAATTTGTATCAGATCCATTTATACCAATATCATCTTCAAGTGGATGTATTTCAATATCCTTCCATTCAACTATTCTTTTAATTATTTCTAAACTAAAATGTATTTTTCTTACTGCTGTATGATCAAGACGTTCAAATAAAAATAAATTATCAACTAATTTTTTTAACCAATCATCATCCATATTATTTTTAGCGACAACTAAAAAACTTGCTAATACTCTTCCTGATAAAAATTGCACATATTTATTATTGAAATTACCTAAATCAATTATTTCATCAATTAAATTATGATCATTTCGTATAAGTGCATCACAAACATCCATAATTCGGCTACATATTAATCCTTTGTTATTTTGTTTTAAATATAAATCAAAAAGTAATTGTAAATTTGATAAAAATTGTAATAATTTACTTGTTGGCCATTCACTTAAATTTGCTACACGTTTTATACCATTTGCATCATGATTATAATGGCTTTGAAATGGTTTACGTAATGTTCTTTCATTAACACCACAAAGACATTGTTTAGCTAGACATTCTTCAAAATCAGCCATTTCACTTCCATTATTACGAACAAGATCAGGGATTTCTTTACCATGGTTAGACACTCTATCAACTTCATCTTTATCGATAGTATCATTTGTAATTGAACTTTCTATTGCTGATGAAATTGTCGATACTGACGATGATGGTGTCGTTATGATATCAGGTTTACCATTTTGTGTTATTTCACTATCAGGAGATATTTCTCCATTTTGGTTGTTTTCAACTTTTTGACGTTTTGTAACTGGTTGTTCATTAGACATTGTTTTAGAATCTCCCGTACGATCGGGTGGTCTTGCTTTATGTAAAACCATGAAAGGCGTTGTTATATCAATTATATTTTTGGAAAGTTGATTTTGAGTTCCTTTGTGACATTTGCTAAAAATGTAAAAAATAGTTTTAACAATTTTTTATTAATTGCTTAGTATTTATTTATATATATATAAAATTTAGTTATGTAAAAAATTGCTTTTTAGCTTGTTAAAGACAGTGGCAAGGTATCATTGGTGTGTATTATCATTATAATTTAGCTTTACTAATAGATAGAAAATAAACTCAGATATAAAACTCTGCTAATACTACGATACCTTTTTAAAGCAGGTTCATGAAATTTAATTGAAGAGAGAATAATAATAATTTTATTTTCGAATTAAAAACACTCCTAATATAAAGAAAAAGTGCGAAAGCTTCATAAGTATTTGTTAACATCAATTTCAACTCGGCTTTCTTTAAGATCATGCAACCATTTCCTGTATAGCTAATGCTACCGAATTACGCTAAAAATGATAAAACCACATTTTTACCAGATTTTTTATAATTTTTATTTCATAACTTTTAATAATACAATAATAAACGAAATTATTTGATATTTTACTATTTACAATTTGTAAAAAAATAAATATTTACCTTTTAGTATGATAAACGTCACTTTGACGTCATTTCTACAAATTATTTCCGTTTGATCTTTAATGAATTTGATTAAGTTAAAACTATATATTTTTGGGAAAACTATATTTTTCTTAACACAAATTCCTTAACATGAATATCAGAAGCTGCCACTAAGTTAAAATAGCTTCCTAATTACACACTTAAATACGCCATCTTGAAATACACAGACGCCTTTATAATACAAGCAATTTTTTTGCTTTCAATTAATTTATTAAACATAACTTAAGTTTGTTTTTAACTTAGCACTTCGTAAAAACGAAAAGAAAATTTATAAATACAATTTAATACGTTTTTAATTAAGGAAAACACAAATAAATCACAAAATTTGTATAAATTACAGGTGGCAGTCAACAATACACAAATTTATGTTTTGTACTAGTATTTTCTATTCGATGGGCTTACACTCATAAGTATAATTACAATTGAAAATACAAATTTTTGGGAAATTTATACTAAGAAAAGCTTGGGGGTAGTTTTTTTATATACATATGATTTTGAAAGGATATTTGTTTAGGAAAATTACTAAACGAAAAAGCAATAAAATTTGGACGAATTCAAAATTACAATTTTATGCGTATTTATAATTTTTCTATGAAAATGGTATTTCAATATTGAAATAGTAAAACCTTTTTTTCATTTTTAAGTTTTTAATATTCCTAATTTTATATATCAATTACAATTTTTCAGTGTAATTTAATTTCAACAATGCAAAATTTGTACTCATTTTATACATTCAAAAATACTTTAATTTTTAAAAAAGAAGCATTTTATTAAAATTTGATTAATATTTATTTCATAAATTTGTTAAACTGCGCTAAAAATTTTAACGATAAACGAAATTAATTTCTTTCTGATTTTTCTTGTCAATTCTTTTTATTTAACTTATATTTTTTATGCTGTTTTATTTTTTATAAGTTTATAAAAGTTATTTAAGTTTTACAGCAAGTAAAATAAGCTCAAAACAGAAGTACAAAAAAGGGAAAGTAGCATGCGAATCAAGTTAGACAACAAATAAATTAAGAATTTAAGAATTATTTCAGCAAATTTTCATATTAAGTTTATATCAGTTCATAGCATATGAAATTTTTGTAAAAATTAAATTAAATTCGAAGTTGAAAAAGCACCAAACTAAACTAAAAAATTTTTCAGTTTATAAAAGTTAATATATTTCCTTCAAAATTTCTTAATTAGTATGAATTTAATATTTTAAATAAAAAGTAAATATAATGACTATTAAAATATTTACTACAATATTAATCCTGCAAATTTATTAAATAAATTCTTCATTGAGCTATGCTTTCTTGCTTGCCCTCATCACTTGTCTTTTGAATTATAAGTTCTTGTAATAATTCTTTTTTATTTTCAAAATATTCTTTAAACCACATAATATGATCACGTTTTTCTTCTACAGTAATATATGGATTTTTTGATAAGCCTATACAAACTAATTCCATAAAATGGCGAATGGGTCCTTTAATTGGGCACCAAGAATCTAAATGTGTTTCCAAAAATATATGCTCAGAAAAATCAACTGAATTTTCTTTTTCCATTCCTTGTTCATTATGGATAGGAAATTTCCATATTTTTCCTTCTTTAGTCCAAAGTGCCATTTTTTGAAAATAATTAGTTACAGGATGTGTAACTGCTAATTGTAGTTCTTTTTCTTCTATAATTTCCCAGGTTTTGAGAATGTCTTCACTTTCCTGAAGTTCTTGAACATTTTTAAAAATATTTAATGGCTCACTTTCATATAAATTAACACTGGAAATTTTTTCATATGCTTTAGGTGATAGTTTGAATTTATTCTCATTTCCCATAAATGTACTTCTCTTTGATGATTTTTGAGTTTCTAATGTATGGTGTACAAATTGAGCTCTCGTTTGAATATCCTCAGGTCGTTTATTTGTTCGATCAACTTTCATTTTAACTATTAATTCATTTAAATTAAGTTCTTGAATATTATTATTATTATTATTATTATCGCTGGCCTGTATATTATTTTTTAATAGTTTCGTAAGCAGTTCAGATTCTGTTTTATGTGCATTTTCACCACACATATTTGCAATATTTTTTGTCACTTCTAATAAATCTTTGGGTTTTTTATCTTCAATAATTTTTTTGAATTGTTGTTTTTTATTTTTAGCTGTTGTAATATTTATTAATTTAACAGTCGAAGATTCATTATCAGTTGACATGCTTGTTAGTAATTCATTTAAGCGTTTGACAGTATTAGATTTTTTTAATAGTTTATCTTCTTTTGAATTACTTTTCTGCTCAAGATTTTGGTTTTCTTCATTTTTACTAGTACAACTTTTTTTCCAATTTCGGCAAGGGGCGAATTGGTTGCGTACTATTATATTATTCGTAAATCTAAACATTTTTAAATATTTAAAAATGACAAAATGAGTTAAAGCTTGTGCTCATTCCATGTAATCAAGCTTAATTATTACCACTAGCTAAATTAAATATATAATTTATTAAATATATATCCCGGCTAATCACTCTGTCTATCTGTCACTCAAGGTTCTTCAGTAATTTCACATTCGTTATTATATTAGCTTTGAGTTTTGAGGTAGCCAAGAGACTTCAGTTTATAAACATATAATTAAATTCAGTTTTACATTTTATTATTCTTCAAAAGAATTTTAAATAAATATTTGACAAATATTTGCTTGATTTGGCTCTAAAACTTAGATAATTTGATTATATATGAAATATTTTGAAGACTTAAGTCTATAGCAGAGTTTCCCAAAGTGTGCGTCGCGACGCCCTGGAGCGTCTCGCATTCTTTTCAAAAAAGACTAGTTTCATCTGCATTCTAAACTTGATCGGGAGTACAGCCCCATCTTCTCCAATTTTTTTAAAATGTTTTTGAGAAAATTTTTTAGCAGCCGATTCATCTTCAGAGGCAATTTCTCCTTTAATTTTAATATTCTCAATAAATCGATACAAGGAAATGAAACCCATATACTACAACTGTCTGATAAAATTTTAGCATTTCAAAAAAAGTTGCTGCAGGGAAAAGGAAGGAAGGGAAGGGAAGGAAGGGAAAAATGGAAGAGGAGCAAGGAAACACTGACTGTTTCCCGCTATTGAAAAATTTGTTGAAAGAAAAATCCATTAAAAATCTGAGGCCAAGTTTGCAATTGATATTAATTGAACACTTATCAACCTTAAGCAATCATTTTGATAAATATTAATCGATATGACTAGATTAGAGATCCATTCCAATTAAAGCCACTCCCATCTACACTTTCAGTAGTCGAGGAAGAACAACTGATAGAGTTATCTTGTGATACAAAACTAAAACTATAATTCAACAAAGACAGATTAATGCAATTTCGGAGCTGTGTAAAGCAAAAATATTCTACTATAAGTACTACAGCTTTGAAGATTCTTTTACCGTTTGCAACCTCATATTTATGTGAAACTGGCTTTTCTGCAGTTGCAGTTATTAAATCAAAATACTTATGCTTAGGAAAGCAAGCTCATCCTTCTCATTGATTTTATAACATACCAATATATTTTCTAATAAAAAATACTAACTAAGAAAGAAAAATAAATCATAAGATGATTTTTGGAGTTTTCTTTAATAAAAAATAAAGTAATCTCAATGCATGTTAGGGCAAGCACAGTTTTTTTTAAAAGAAGGGCGTCGCGAAAAAATTAAAGTCTCTAAAGGGCATCGCGGGTATAAAAAGATTGGGAGTCTCTAGTCTATAGACCTAAGGGGAAAACCGACCATAAAAAAATAACAGTAGACTAATGCATGTAAATTATATACCTATTGAGAGGAAAGCCATTTGAAAAGTTTGTTTTAAAAAGTTTTAAGGTATGATAGAAAACTTTGATTTGAATTTTTTCAATTATTTTATTTTTGGATTACGACACATTTTTTTTGAAGTTTTGTATCATAATGCACAATGCAAGGTTTTTCAGTCATATATTTACTACTGCTTAATGGGAATGAATCAATGAAGGAATATTCCGATGAGATTTTAAAATAATTTTAGTTTACAATATTAATCTTATATGTAATGTATATTAACAAAATAATATATGGCTTAATTTAATTTTTAAGCCAACGAAATGAACAATTACTTGGTTCCAAAACTTTGTCTTAAAAGATTGTTTGAAATATTACATCATATCGACAAATATATATTTTTATAAAAATGTAAACATAAAGATAAATTCCAAATTATATGCTTATATTCCCACAAGTGAATTTATGTATCTATCAAAATTATGACATTGATATTTGACATATCACAACTCAACATCAGTCGGCATAGTAAATTTTTAGATTTATTCAAAATTTTATTTATTAGTATTATGAAAAACATAGAAAACATTCAAAAAGAATTTCCATTACATTGGCTTATATGGAATGATAATTATGAGGAATTAAAACAACTGTTATTATCTCAGCAGGTTTGTTTTTTTATTTATTTAATATCAATTACATAGACATTAGAGTATTGATAGTTTTTAATTTGATTAATTTTCAAGTGATAATTTGTTAGTTATAATTTAATTAGTGCTTCAATTTGTATTCAAAATATTCGGCCAAGAGGCCGAACACTTCTTATGTTTTATCTACGATTCTCTGCATATCAGTGAAAAAAAGGAAGCTTTTGTCGATAAATATCTTACCTAAAATTTTGCTGAACTCTTATCATTTTTAAAGGATAAACAAAATTTTTAGTCTTATCCTGATTATATGCAGTAATTTTTCATACATCAATCAAATTTAATAAACAGGTTAAAAAATTTCTATTTGTCGAAAGAATCGTAAAGATGCTTGGTAAACTAAAGCTTAGCAAAAAAGTCATCCATCAAGTTTTAGTTTTTTAATAACATTTTACTTTGTTGCCGTATTACCAACCACAGAATACACTCTGCTATAGATTAGGAGAAGCATTTATCCTACTGTTTGGCTGCGCTATGTTCTAATCGAAGAGAATTTGACAATTTCTGCTTCGAAACACACAATTATCCTTTCAGCTATTGCAAATAATACCGAAATAGCTCTTTAGTAGAAGAGAGCAATAAATCTGTTATTGTTCATAGTGCATCTTAGTCCCTAACTTAGATTGACTAATAAATATTAGCAGAACTCCTGACTGAAATCGTTTTCTAATTTAAAATAAAAGCACTTAAAAAATTGTTATAGATTGCTTACTTTTATATCTACATATACGTGTCTTGGATTTTCTACTTCTCTGCATTCTTTGATTAAATTAGTCAGAAAGTAGCTAAATCAAAACTTAATAAATAAACTTAGCATAATTGAAATATTTAGGGACCTTGATATTCAGAAAATGATTTATTGTTAGCTTAAATTCAATTCCATATTTGGAAGTAGAAACCACCTATTAGGCTACCATTTAATGAAGGGTTAATACCACATAATATACACAGCTTTTTTCTCTTCATTTATCCATGATTTTTTGTGACGCCAAAGGAAATGGGAGAGTTGCTATAATTTGTATTCAAAATTTTTCTTTTCGTCTTAGTATGATAAAGAACAGCTTGATCCAAGAGGACGAACGCCTCTTATGTTAGCTGTTAAATTAGGCCATTTACGATCTGTTAAATGTTTACTAGCCGCAAAATGTAATGCAAATTTTGAATGTGATGGTTGGTCAAGTAAGTTAAATTCTTTATATGATATTTATATGAATTAATAACATTTTTTTTTTGTTTTTATATAGTTGTACAAGAAGCTGTATGCTGTGGAGATGAGGCAATTCTTTTATCGGTTTTAGAAGTTAGAGATCTACAACGACATATACAACGAGTAACACATGTGCCTAAACTATTGCAGCTTCTACTTGACGCGCCAGATTTTTATGTAGAAATGAAATGGGAATTTACATCTTGGGGTGTGTTTTATTATTGAATTTTTTATTATTTTTTTTTTTTTTTTGCTTTATACAATCCAAACAAAAAAAAAAAAAATCAAATAAGGTTAACTTATTAATAATTATTAATTTTTTATGCAAGTTTTTAATTAAAGGAATTTCCTTATTTATATACAGTTCCTTTAATGTCCAAATTGTGTCCAAGTGATGTCTATAAAGTTTACAAAAGAGGAGCTAATGTAAGAATAGATACAACATTATTAGGTTTTGAAAATACAACATGGCAAAGAGGAAATAGAACTTATATTTTTAAGGGAAAACGTAATTTTTAAAAAATTTTATTCTTGTTTAGATAGAAAATATTGTTTTTCTTTTATTGATAAAATAGAAGAAACTGCTACTATGATTGAAATTGATCATGATACACAATCTGTTATGGTTGAACAATTACAAAGTGCTATAGGTGATGTTATAGCAATATCACCACCTGTATCATCTGTAAAAGCTAGAATGAATGCTCCAGTTATGACAAATAACATCGATATGGATAAAATTAGTTTTGAAAGGAATAAAACTGGTATATGGGGTTGGCGTAGTGAAAAATCAGAAAATATAAATGGATATGATTGTAAAGCTTATGGTGCTACTAATGTTGAATTTATTACAAGAACAAGAACTGAGCATTTACCTGATGATCAAGTTAGAGTAAATATTAAAAATTATATATTCTCTTATTTTTTTTTTATAGATTTTATATTTAAATTTAATTTTATTATAGAATAAAAGTACACGTACTGTACTTCAGAGTTTTTTAGGATTTGCAGAAGATGAATATACGACAAATCCAGATTTAACTATATATAGAGAAAAGGTAAATTTTTATTGAAAAATTTTTAATTAAATATTAAAATAAAATTTTAGTGTCCAACTCCACATACTGAAGAAAAATATGAAAATGATATAAATGGTGAAATAATAAATTGTTGTGGAAATTCAACACCCAAAATTAATATTACACCTGAAGAATATTTTTCAAATGAAGATTTAAAGGGTAAAGATATAGGAAAACCAAAAAGAATAAATACAAAGGTGTAAAAAATAAATTAATTAATTAATTTATTAATATTTAATAAATATAATTTATAAATTATTATTTAGATACAACGTTTTAAAGCTAATTTATGGCTTAGTGAAGATTTTCCTATTAAATTACAAGACCAAGTTTTACCAATATTAGATTTAATGTCAACAATGGCCAGTCCTCATGTTTCAAAACTTAAAGATTTTATAACAATGCAATTACCTTCAGGTTTTCCAGTTAAAGTTGAAATTCCACTTTTTCATATATTAAATGCTTGTGTAACATTTGGAAATGTATTTGGATTAGATAATCCTATAAATAATGTTTCAACAATTAAAGAAGATGAAAGATTAACATGTGTAATTGATGATCAATGTTTTGATATACCTAAAAGTTATTCTCAAGGTAAATTTGTTAATTTATTAGTTAATAAAATTTTATTAAAAAAAAATTAATATTTAGATAATGAATTTCGTCGACAATTAACTATGGATGACGAAGATGATTTATTACAATTTGCAATTGAACAAAGTTTAATGGAATCTGGAAGTGGATCAGAACAGGTTGATATATGGGAAGCATTAAGATCTAATACACCAAATAATCTTAGAGATGATGATACTCAACTTCAAAGGTAATTTTATTTATTTTTGTCTTTTATTAAAAAAAAAAAAATTGTTTTTTTTTTTTTCGTGAATAATTTTAGAACAAATTCTAAAACTTATTCAAATTCTGGTAAAAATCATCAAAATAAAAATAACTACACATACATGAAGAATATTTTTAAATAAATCAATTATGTTGTTTTATTTTTTAGTTGTTTTAGCTTTTGAATAATCTGTAAAATTAGAATTATAAATTATTTTTCAAAGGTAAATACTGCTAAGTATTATTTTTTTTCTCAATTATAATTATTTGATTAATTGATATTCTATAAATATTTAAATTATTTTCCCGGCATTCTCTTATATGAAGCTAGTTTTTGAGATTTTCATGTGATTATTTAGGCTGCTTAAAGTAAATATTACACTATTTAAATTTGTTTTAAGGACATAATGCCCTTTTTTTTGATTAAATATTTGTTTAAACCTGTCAAAAGTATATTTTTGTTAAAAGTATATTTTTCTAATTGTATGCCAGCATGATAAAAATAAGCCTTCTAATTAAAGGAAAAAGTAATTAGTACGTAAACTGAATATATTCTCATATTAATTATAAAGAGAACTTGTAGGAAACCAATATGACTTATGAATATTTTGCTATGATTTTACTGTTCTTTCCTTTGGCAACAATTTAAATTTTGTTGGTTATAATGGAAAAAAATATATTTTTAGAAAATAACTTGTGTACAAATAAAATATATTATATATATGTGTGTGTGTCTGTGTATGTTTGTGTGCAAGTTTGTAATATCAATATTTGGAAAAAAGATTTTGCTAAAAAATTTAAAATAATAAATTCATTCTTTGTCTTTTCTGTCTCATATTCTTTAAAATAACCTTCGTTCCTTACTCACAGTTGTTAGTCTTTTTTTTTTATTAATCTCGTATAAAATCTAGAAAACACCTTATATAAATCAATTCTAAATTTTATTTATAATTTAAATTAAATTATTTATCATTCTTCTTTTTTTTTTGCCATCTATGTATCTATTTACTACTGCAATTGCTTATAAATGCATTGATTATATTTTGATGCTAAATATTTAATAAATAAAGTAATAGGCTTGTAATTTATTGCTATTATCCTTTCCCTTTGATCCAATTTTAGAGTACTGCAAGATTCACTTTTACAATTAAATAAAAATTCACAATCACCGACAACACCAAATACAAATGAAATTACAACTATAGATGATGAATTAGCTTTAGCAATACATTTAAGTGAACAAGAGCAAAAACAAAGAGAATTGGATTTAGAAAAGGAAAAAGAAATGATGGAACATGCTTTAAAATTAAGCTTAGAAGATAAATAACTTTTAATAAAATATTATTTAAATTCGCTTTTTATTTATATATAGTCAATTTTAAATAATTTAAATTTAAGAACTTATATGTATTATGTAAATTATTGCTTTTGTTGAACTAAATCTAAAATTATTTTATGTTATTATTCAAAATAATTTTGTACAATAAAAAATATATTCATGAATAAATATTAAATTTCTATAAATTATTTTTTAAATGGAATACATTTAAATTTAAATATGTGCAAATTAAAAGTAATATTGATATTTTAGACTTTTTCTGTTGTACAATTATACTAAAATTTATCGACAATTTAATTAATTATTAACTAACATAAAGTAAAATTTTTCAAAAAATGCAATTTTTTAAAGCATTTTTTTTTTAACATTTTAAGAATACTCTGTTAAAATTTCAACTCAATTAATTATTGACATTTACGTCTTTTCAACTCTAGTACCTTTTTTCAGAGGGCGTTTTATTCGAAACGAAAATTTAAAAGTCCGTTATTATCGGACTTTTATTCCCCCTTAAATAATTACTAGAATGAAATAAATGCTTAAGATATAATTGATAACTGTAAATGGATTAATATTTCTTTGGAATTTCAAATTCCATGGCATTCATTTTAATTTAATAGTGTCATTTCTGTTTATAGGAAGGAAATACATTTTTTTATAGTTAATTTAAAAATAATATGATATTAGTTATATATGCCAGTTAATTAAGTTCTAAAATGATTTTAGAAATAAGTAAATTGATTTTTTTAAGTATCAAATATGATAACTTTGTGCTGTGGCTAATTATGGTAGCATATTTTTCCTTCATACAGAAAATTTGTTTACAATGTTTTAACAACCTTGAATTTTTGGAGAGCCTTTTCTACCAATGATTAAATAACTTTAGATATTGAGTCTAAATATTAAAAATCTTAAAGCTTTCATTCCTTTGACGTATATATTTATGAATGACTTTAGGTTTGACAGCAATAAGTGGATAATAAAGCTAAGAGATCTTGTGTTTCTACTTTTCATTCATTTTATTTCTTATTGTCTAAGCAATAAAAAGAATTTAGTTTTACCTGCTTGGTCACCTTAAGCTGATTAGATAAAATATAGCAAAAAAATTTTTTCTAGAAAATTTTGGTCATTCACAATAACATTTCTGTTTGTATTAGATTATTGCGAACAACTTTTAAACTATTTTAATAAAGTTATGTGGTACAAAATTAATGGCAGAAAAGTTAATAGTTTATAGTGTTTTCTTCATAAAAATTAATCTTGGTTGAATTCTAGCAATTATCTAAGCATATAAAAATTAAATTTCTTGCTTTAGTTTATTAATCAAATTATTTTATTATAAGTTAAACCCTTTTTTTTAAAATTAAATGTAAATTTTAATTAAATAAATTATATTACAATACAATTAATTATAGAAATTATAGAGTTATAGGTTTCAGGTTGTAGTGTTAATTCTTATTTGCTAAACTAAACTAATTATTTACAAATAATATCTAAAATAAAATCTAAAACCTTAAAAATTTATATTACAATAATTGATTTTAAAAGTTAAATAGCTTGATTTGATAATGCAGTACTGCATTTAAAAACTTAAACATATTTAAAGCATTTTTGCTTACCACGTGATATCCTCGTTTTAAATAATACAGAATCAGCTCTGTATTGAGTATACAAAAGTGGTGTGTAACCAAAAACCTGAAAACAAAAACAAAAAAAATCATAGTTGTTATTTTTTATTATTATCCAAGTTAAATATACATAATAATAAATTAATGATTATCAATTTAGATGAAGTTTTTTATATTTAAAGATAGGTTTGTTCACACCGGCTTTGTATAACTTCGCCGATTGTTTAAAGTTGTAGAACTGGTGTTTCATAATTCTCTCATCCATTATACTTTAAATTTATGTTAAAATAAAAAAAAATTTAATGTATAAAGGATTTTAAAAGCAAAAAAAAAAAAAAAGATTATATTTTTGAACGGCATAGAACTTGTAGCATAAATAGAAACAACAAATGTTCCTTTTACTCTAATAAAGCTTAAAGAAAAAAATTTTAATTGGCTCTAAAATACACAAAAAACCAGTTTTACAACTTTGGCAAATCAGAAATATCACAAAACTTATCGAAAGATTTCTACATAATATCTGCGAGTTGCACATGGAAATTAAGTCTAATCTTAGTTTTGGGTAAATATTTTATTGGGTAATTACCAAAGATCAGCATTTCCTGCTAAAACTTGTAATAGTACGAAGAGATATTTTGCTAAAAGTAATTTACCAAAGACTAGCTTTAACCCCTTTAACTTTTGTTTTTTGAGAAGGACGCAAAGATTGATAATTTAACCATTATTATTTTTATTGGTAGTATTCCTTAAACGAGTATTAATGTATTGCACTACAGATTATCTAAAGACACCTGGTAGGAATTAAGATCCTTAAATTTTACCCTATAGCAGGGGTTTCCAAACTTTCTGATACTGCGACCCACATAAGAAAAAAATAAAAAATGGCGGACCTCTTATTAGATAAAACAATAAAATAATATAAGTACGTTTTGTCTTTTTGAATCAGAGTGAATCATTTGTGGACCTTGATTCATTTTAATCACTTAATTTTTTAAAAATTTCAACCAAATAAGCAAATTTAAAAATAAAGTTATCGTTGCGTAAGGAATATTCCTCATCTTTGTGATGCCAACGTACTTCACAATAGTACAAGAGTGATGTATATTCAGTGATGTAAAATAGAGAGGAAAGTCGATATTATCGGCATTTACAGGGATTCTTAATAAAGTAATATCGCAACATAAAATTTTCATTAAATAGATTTTTGTAAGTATTTTTTTTAAATAAGTAATTAAATTATTAATTATAAGAAATTAAAAACTTTCCGACCCCCTTGAGGTTATTACGCGACCCACAGTTTGGAAACCACTGCCCTATAGCAACCTAATTTGAATTAAAAACTAAAAACAATAATAAAAACCAGTATAACATTCAACCGAACAACAAAAAATTAACACAGAAACCACAATTAACAAAAATAACAAAGAAAAAATATCCAAAAACAATAATTAATTAAAAAAAAAAAGTAAAAAGAAAGAAAACACAACAATTAACAATTATAACAAACTATTATAGGTTTTTATGAGAATTTTGTGTCAAATTTTTGTAATAGAATATCTTGTTATCATTTCTTAGATTCCATTAAAAATTTTGGCCTAACCCTCATGTAGTAATCCGCAATAAAGAACTTTACTCCAAAAAATTAAAAATTTTATATTATTTGTATAATAAAGAATTTTAGAAATATTAAAAAAAAAACCAATAATTAAATCATACCTTTGTAAAAAAATTTATACATTTATGCCTTTCATAAAAATGTGTATCATCAGAACTTAGTGTATTAGAACAGCCAGGACATCTAAAAGTCCATCTTGATGTTACTTTAACTGGTGGTTTTCTAGTCCAATGTGAAACTAAAAAATTCATAGCTATATCCTCACAATTCATATATTCATCAACTTTATCACGTATTGCTTGTGGTAACCAATATGTATATAAATATGAATAATATACATGAAAAAATGATGCACCAGTTAATACCATACTTAATTCACAACTATAATTTGAATTATAATTCCATCCATTTTTATAATTTAAATCCCATGCATGATATCTACCTGGAAAGCCAACAATTGAATTACGATTTTCTCGCCAAACACGAAAACCAAAAATAATTTCATCATGTCTTAATCTTACATCATCATCAATTGATAATATTGCTTCTGTTTCAATAATATTAAGTGGTAAAAAACGATTATTTAATGAATTTCTAGTAGCTCTAACTATTTTTACGGGTACACCAATATCTGGTAATCGTAAATCATCAATGGGTGGTTTTGGTGAATTCCATATAATTATTATTTTATTTAAATATGGTAAACCATAAAATTGTTCAATGGAATCAATTAATACTTGTTCTCTTTCATATGTTAACATAATTATAGTAAATTGTTCTTTTGGATAATTACCACC
The DNA here is from genome assembly GCA_947359355.1 of Acrocera orbiculus. NCBI lineage: Eukaryota > Metazoa > Arthropoda > Insecta > Diptera > Acroceridae > Acrocera > Acrocera orbiculus. The sequence goes on from OX375758.1 coordinate 11,200,214, forward strand.
CAATGCTTCACTAAATTCTTTTCCTGTACCCCCCGCACCATTACCTAATGGCCGAAAACCAAAATGTGATCCTAAAAATTTTGCTTCAGATGGTAAAACTGGATCATATGGTAATTGAGGATATAAATAAAATGGATCATTATAATTATTCCATAATTCACGTCCTTGTAAACGGAATATTGTATAATTTCTTTTATATTTAGGACTTGAATATGGTTCTTCATAGGGTCCAAGTGATTCTTCAGCTTTTTTATCTGATTTAAGAGGAATAAAACTAGAATTTAATATATCTTCTAATATAATAGTTGGCATTGGTCTTGGTGGAATACCTAATCTTTCTCTAACAGTTGCTATTATAGTATCAATATTAGCTTGAACTGAACTTAAATAACGTTCCCATATATTACGTCCTTGTTGACGCATTAATAATATATCTGAATCTGATATTGTACGTAATAAAAAATGTAATTCTGTTATTCTTGCTTTTGGTAACATTATTGTTATCCTTTTCCATTCAATTGTTTCTGAATATGGCATATAAATTTCATCAGCCCCTAATATAACTGGAATAGCACCAGATCTTAATGATTCATATAATCTTGCTAACATTAAATTTGATGATATAAGACCATCATGTGGTGGTAATATTAAACTAAATGTTGATTCTTTAAGAATATTTTTACGTGATGAATCGGTTCCACATAATATCCAATCTTTAAGCATATATTGTAAATTACTATCAGTTGCTGGTATACATTTAAAATGTAATAAGAATTTATCTTTTTTTGATATATTTAATAATCCATTTAAATGATCAATAATAAAATCATCTAAAGTATTTGTAGTATTTGATACATTATTTATAGATATTTTATTGAAATACTTTAATTCCCCTTGATATGATAATAAATATTTTCTTCGAGCTGGTAAAATATTTGAACATTCTTGCCAAACATCACCACCTGGCGGGCCAAGAATTGGTGGAACAATAACATCAAATTTATGTCGATATTGAAATTTATAAAATGATGATTGTACTATAATTGCACGCATTGTATTTTGATATTTTAAAATACTTTTTTCAGTACATTTTAAATTACGTCTACTAAGATTTAATATAATATGATTACGACCATCTCCACCCCAATATGGTAATTTATAAAGTTTCTTTAAATCAATTATATCATCATATGATGATTCTTTATCTGGTAATGCTTCACCAATTAATATTAGATAGACACATGCAATTTTTGGATCATTAACCATATGAGCATTATAACCGAATGCTTGTTTAATTGTTGTTTTTAAAAATCCATCAATATCATAGCCATTATTAAGTATTTTATGAGATTCAAAATCATATAAATATACAGGAAAACCAGATGTAAGGCTACAACGAGAATGATCAAAACAATTACTCATTTCACACATATTTGATGATTTCTTTTCAATTGGTTTATTATATTTAGGAATATCATTTGATTGTAATATTTTAGGTAAAGAAATTTCTGGACTATTATTTTGTATAACTTCATGTTGTGCTAATTTTGCCTGTTCAATTGACATTTTTAAACGATCCAATTCATTACGTTCATGAGATAATTCTTGTTTTAGATTATCAACACGATTATTATATTCTTCGACTTCCGTTAAAAGTTTTTGCCTATGTTCTTCTAATTCCCGAAGTTCTATGGAAACTGTATGCTATAAGGGAGAAAAAAAAAATATCAGAATATTTTATATACAATGTAAAATACTAATGGTGGCCATATTTAAATTGTTTAGAGATTAAAACTTTAAGTTAATTAATATTAAATTTTTACTTGTTTATTTTTAATAGTTAATTTTTATTGATTCTTTTGAAAATATTTCCATTAAAACTAAAAATAGAAAACGTTAAAGTTATAAAATGCTTAAAATTTTTTTGGAAAAATTAAATTAAAGAAAAAACATCTTATGCGACGATATTTATTACCTAGAGAATGAATTTTTACAATTATTATCATTTTCTTTTCATACTTTTTTATAGCGATCTTTAGATAAAAATGGTTTATTTTTGGTTTAATTTTTGTACAAATTAAATAGTAAAGTAATTATTATTTGAATTTAGCAATTTAGTTTAAAAATTCATATAATAATTGAAACCAAAAATATGAGTTTTCATATCTTTCGATTGTCGTCTGCGACATTCTAAGTTTTTAAATAGGTTTATTTCTCAATGCTATCATTTAAGTAGATAATTATTTGAAAAATTAATAAGTAGTTTTTATTATGTGAGCTGATATCAAATTTAAAAATATTTTCGAATTAAAATTGAAAAATAAGAAATATACCAAGAAAGTACAATAAATTATTGAACACAATATTTGTATATATTGATATTTAACATGAAAATGTTTAAGGGAAAAATTAATACAAATTTGTATCAACCAGAACTCAAAATTAGATTTAGAGAGTGGTGAATTATTCTTATTATGCTTTATTTATAAATTTATTATTACCTTTATTCTCAACATTTCTTCAATCCTAAATTTTATATCAACTGGTTTTACGTTATTATAATCCTCATATGTATCCAATTGTGATATGGATCGGCCAATATTTCTATTAATTTCATCCACGTCATCCTAAGAAAACATTCTAAGTTATTTTCCTAAATATTTTAAATATATACAAGAGTACTTACCTTAAACAAATCATAATTAACGATAAGTGGAAAAAGGATAATAAAAAGTAAAACAAAAATAATTGCTTTGATCAATCTTTTAGGATTTACCCAAAAGGTACTTTCATTATTTTTACTTATCATACTAAGTATGATATATTAATAATTAAAATATTTACATATTGTGTCTGTGCTGAAAGTAATCTATATGTTATACAAATAATATTAGCATAATTGTCAAATTGAAGGTCTTTATATACGTTCATATATTCCATATATATACAATATTTAATTAGCCTGTTTACATTTAGAAGGGAACACACCACAAATATTAAAAAATATTTTGAGTATTTCTTCAACATGTCGCTATACTGCGACAGTTACTTAGAGTATAGGTATAAAAATGTACTTGTTGGTTGATCTTATCAATTGACATTTAATATATTAAGAAAAATTTATAAACTATATATTTTAATAAATTCTTTCAACATCAAAATAACAAGAAAATAGTTAGGAAATGTAAGGAATATAATGATGGTTGACGTGGCACTACTAAAAATACTACAGGGGAATCTCCTAGAGGCACTGTAGTAACCGGATGAAAGACATTCAGGGTATTGTCATTGAGTCCGGGAACATTTAATTTCTGGGTAAGCGGAGGTGAAAAGTAAGACGGAGTTTCGCAAATTTCGAAAAAGCTTTTACCCCTTCCTCAGACAGAAATATTTCTGCCTCATGCTTGGTATCTTACTAATACACATATATATACACATGTTATCTGTAATATTTTCCAACACATATTCACATATATTAGTGGACTGAGAATTGTAAGGGAACATTTCCGAAATGTTACAAGCCTCAGTGTGAATACCCCCATTAAGAGATGAGTATGGCAGATAGATTGGCGTGTTGCTGAATAGATATATTGATGGAAATTAAATGTCGAGAGGTTGAAAGATAATAAATTGCTTGATAGAAAATATAGTGTTTACATAGATAAGAATTATATAAAAACAGCAGCTTCTAGATATAATAAAGTTCAAATCATAGTGTATTTTAGTTATTAATTTTACTATTTTACTTCAAAAACTCATTACACATTTTATTGAGCCAACCTTAAACTTAGAACTAACTTTGGTGAATTTTTAACTTTACTTTTGTAAAATATTGTAATCGTTAAGCCTCAACAAATAAATGTCTTAAATAAAAAAAACTTTTCGGCTTTCGCCCAGCTGATAAATGTTAGAACAAAATTTGCTTTCTGTGTATTGGTAAATCCACCCGTGAGTCAACCATGATTTCTGCCTCAAAATAAACGTCAAAAAATCGATTTCCGTTTATACCAAAACCCGAAATGAGGCTGTTTCATGGTGTACCGTCAAATATATAGCTGAATATCAATAAAAAGAGGCAAATATATTGTCTATCATTGAACACACTCAATTAATTAAAGTCAAATAAAGTCCATGGCATTAAACAAATAAATATAGGTATGTCATTTCTATGTCATTTTCTGCTACAATTTTATTTAAAGGAAACGTTTTATTTAATGCATTATTACAAGCATTAAAATTTCTTATATATTTATAAAATGCCATCAAAGAAAAAGAAATACAATGCTAGATTTCCAGCGGTAAATATAACTTTTATAAAATTTTGTTCTAGAATTTAAAAAAAAATATATTTTAGGGACGAATTAAAAAAATAATGCAAAGCGATGAAGAAGTAGGAAAGGTTGCTCAAGCGGTTCCTATTATAATCTATATCCTTTTTAAATTCTTTTAGTAAATAAACTAAATATTTTCTTATATATATATATATATATATATATATACATATTTTTATTAGCTAATGACTTTGTATAACAAAAGGTAAATTTTATTAATTTATTATACAAATAAATGATTTCACATTATTCAATATTTGAAAATTAAAATTTTAAAAATTTTAATTTAATTTTTTAAATTTTATTTAATTAATCAATTTTCCTTAACACTTTGTTAACACCTCGAACACTTGAACTGTTTGTTGGTTCTTTACTTACCAAAACAATGAGAATTACTAATTCTCGTAATGCTAAAACATTATCACCATCACATATGAAACAATGCATAATGTCTGAAAACCGTTTTGATTTTTTACGAGAACTTGTTAAAAATATTCCTGATATTAGTATTGCAGAAGAAATTAATACAGAATATTCACCAGATTCAACATCAAGAGATAAAATTTTAGATCAACCATTTGATTTAAGTTTACCTTCAACAAGTAATGCTGTAAAATTACAAAAATCAAATGGTTTCCCAAATGGTATTGAAGTTCAAAAAAATTTACAATTGAATACTGGTAATGAAATCACTCGTACATATTTAAATAAAAGAAATTTAAATTCATCTTCAGTAAATTATTGTGCTAAAGACATCCAATGTTCAAGTAATAATGATAAAACAACAATTACAAAAATAAGTGGAGATAATGTAGAAAAAAAATGTATTGAAAGTGGTAAATATTAAATAAATAATGTATTTAATATATAATAATCATAAATTTAATTACAGATTCAAATTTAATCGAAAATGCTAAAAATAAAAATATTGAAAATACGTTAAATAAACATTTGATTACACCCGCACCTATCGTTAATATTGATATTTGTAATAAACCCATCGTTAAAATAGACTATAGTCACCTAGCTTTACCTGAAAAACAAGAGAGTAACATGTCCCATATTAATAAAGAGGCTAATTATAAGATCAAACCAGTGAATAAATTGAATTTGTCATTAAATTCCATATTACAGCCTTCATTATCAGCATTTCCTTCTTCACTTGAACTTGATGAAGACTATGACAATATTTAAAATTTTATTAAGAATTACAATTAAAATTTAAATTTAAGAAGAAATTTGTCAATTCAAAAATAACATTCTCAGAATAAGAAATAATTTTTTTATTTACCTTAATTTAGGTTATGATTAATCTATAATAAATTTTCAAAGATTTGGCATCTTACTTTTAATGTATAAAGTTTAAAAAGTTTATAAAAATAGTTTGATTGAAATTAAAATAAATTTAGTAACAATAATATATCGGTGCCAATTTGAAAACTTTCCTTTGTTGACAGACATTACATTAAGGCTTATAATTCATTTTTTCCACTTTATATACATATGTGTGAGAAAAGTATTAATATTGACCCTTTTTAAAAGTTTTAAACATCCATTTTCAAGGTATTTAGTGTGAGAGCTAATTTTTGCACTAAAAATTACATTCTGCTCCTACTCCAAAATTTTATTTAGGAAGAACAAAATAATGATTAATGCCTATTTCTTCTTAAGCTCGGTTTTCTTGCAATTTACTGTGTTATTTTACTATATTTCCAAATTATTTAAAAAATATTCCTTAAGTAATTAAGCAGTAATAAAGAATTGAATTTATGATAACATTTAACACGGCTATGGAAGTTTTCCACGGAATTTTAAGACAAAAATTGCCTATTAACTGCTTAGTTAATTAAGCAATATTGCAAATTCATTTTTTAGAGTACAATTATCAAATGATGTAGATGTAGTATTTCATTGAAAGTATTAGTTTTTTAGTATGTCTTCCAACAGAAGGCAAAATCAGTAAACTATTCAAGGCACCGAAATACTTATTTGTAAAACTATAAATTAAAATAATTTATAATTTAAGAACTTTTTGTTGTTACTCTAAGCTACCTTACCTTTCTCATAGGATTAGATCAACAAAGTAGAAGAACTGCTTCAAATTTTTGAGACAAAGCTATGAGAAGAAACGAAGACTTAAGAAGCATTAAATGGTCAGAATTATTGTAAAAAAGTGTGATCCCATTCTCCTAAACAATTTTAATTTTATAGTATTTTGAGTTTAAATAAAATATCTTTAATACTTTTATGGTTAGAAAGATCTAAATGAAGTCTTTGCTATTATGTTTGATCCTTATACCAAAGAAGATTTGTGTAGAAATTAAGCTTGAGGTATATAAAAAATTGAAGATTCTTTTTAGAAAACATAAAAAAAAAGTTTGAATCGAAAAAGAATATTTCATAATTAAGAAACAAAAAAGATAGCTTAGATCTTTGCAATATATTTCTATAATAAATATATTAAATTGACTTATCCTGGATCAATTTTAAATTTAAGTTGATTCTAGAGTTTTATATCCTTTGTTTTGAAGTAGAAAATATTTTTCATTACAATAATTGCGCCAAATTATACTAGAAACAATTTTTAATGTTAGAATCATTTCATTTTTATAATAGTAATAAAATTATCATTTAGACTCTTTAATCATAGATTGTAAATTATTTATACAAAATCCAATACGAATTCTATTCAATATAATTTGATTTATTTAAATATGAATGTATTGGATTTAAAATCTTTGATATTTCTATCAAGTAAGCTTAGATTAAAATCGATATGTTTGTTTTAAACAAAACTATAAACAGTTTAACTAAATTGTTTAATCAATAAATTATTAAATACACTACCATTGCAATGGACCAGTTTGGTAATTACATATTATATCACATTGTTAAAAATCAAATTGAAGAATTTAATTATATTTATTTTTACTACTATAATATCTGTAGATAATTTACTAGAAAAACGAATTACGGAGGCATTTATGATATTTGATCTGCTTGGAAATAAAACAATCGACATTCGTGAAGTAGGGACAGTTCTAAGATTTTTAGGATGTGTCCCAACAGAAGCTCAAATTAATGAAATAATTTTAGCAACAGAAGAAACAGATAATAAAGGATATATTACTTTGAAAGCATTTGTAACATATGTTAGTGAATATATAACTGAAAGAAAGTAAAAAGGATAATTATTTAAAATTAATTAAATAAATAGGTTATAAGATTTTTATAGAATGGAACCTGCAACATCTGAAAAACTTCTTGAAGCCTTTCAAGTTCTCGATGAAGAAAATCGTGGATATTTAACAAAAGAATTTATATCTAAAGTTATGATTGAAGAAGGTGAACCATTTGCAGAGGTAATTTTTTTTTTTAAATTAAGGATTTAAGTATTTATAAATTAAAAAATTTCTTTTATTACAATTTAATACAATAAGACGGTTTAAATAGATTCAATTCAGGAGTTAATTGTAATTATCCATTTAACTTTTGCGAGCTTCGTTTTGAATGTACGAAAAAAGAGCTGATATTTTTGCTGCTAAAACTGTAAATTAGAGTCAATTACAAATTTACTAACAGTTAATTAGTGGACTATCATTTTGGTTACATTTTAGTTCCTTCCGCGATTAATATTTCAGTAGTAACTGAAGAAAAAAGTTGACAAAGAAAAAAATCATATCCCCCTCCCAACACAAAAAGCTATCTACGCCACTTCTGGCAATTCTATATTTAAATAAATGTTTAGTCAAAATTTTTGTTTTAAATTAAATGCAGGGTGAATATTTTTATAAAATATTCAAATAAATTTGTCACTTTTCTGTGGAAGAGAAAAAGAAAACTTTGAAATTCGATTTAAGTTGCTGATAGGAAAATGTTTAACTTTGGTTATGTAGGTTAGTTTGAAATAAAAAAATTAATTAAATTATATTATAATTAATAAAAAAAAAAAAAAATTAGTAAACTAAATATACTTTAAATATTTTCAGGAAGAATTAGAAGAAATGCTTGCGGTAGCTATTGATCATAAAACTGGACATATTCCCTATGAATATTATCTTAATCAACTTTTGGTATTTATTAAAATTTGTCAAAATTTTAAGTAATTTCCTAATATGATTTTTTAAGTATAATCCAAAAGAATCTATTTTTGATATTGCTCAAATAGTCAAGAAAGAAAAAGAAAGATTAAAAGCCTTACAACAAAAAAAGCAAAAAAAACCTTTAAAAATCCCACAATCCTAGTAATCTTTGATTTTTTTTTTTCGTTTTTTTAAATTTGATTTTAAGAAAAGAAAAATATTAATTTAAATATATTTCATTTTAGGTCTATCTATAAACATGTAATTTTTGGTATTTATGGTGTGAAAACTATTTGGAATCTTTAGAATATTAAAATTGCAATAGATTTTGTTAAATTTTCACATTTTCATTTAAAATTATGTCTACTTTTCCACAAATATTTTGAAAATATAATTATATATAAAAATAGTTTTTATGGCAAAATTTTTTGGTAGCAAAGAATAAATTATTTAACTTTAGTTTTTATATATAAGCAATATGGCAAGATTTTTTTAGTATTTTAGGCCGGTAACTTAAAGAGATGGTTTAGCATTTAATTTTTTATTTTTTTAAATTAATGTATAACATCTTAAAAATATTGTGTCAAAATTATAAGTTGATTGGAGTAAAATTACCGAAGTTAAGGTCATTTAAGCGTCCTTTACTCCGAGGCAACGAATGAGTCAAACTTTAAAGAGTTTTCCTGAAACTTGAAGATTTTTTTCAACCGGCAATTTTAATTATACTATCGACTATTAAGTTTCTACTTAAGGTGATTTTGTGATTCACAGTTCTTCCTTATAACTCTTAAGCGGGGTATTCACATTAAACATGTTTAATTTTTTACTCTCAAATGACCCTTTCCATATAATTTATATGGGACGAGAGAGCCATTTGACGAGTTGGAAAAAATAGTGAATAAGCCCTATTAAGGAGCCTTCTTTTAACTGTACAACATTTTCTACTCTAATTTTTGAAAAACTGATTTGACAGTGTAGTTCTTTTTCTGAGACATAAAACTATTGATAAATTTTTAATTATTTATAAATTACACAAATATTGAGAAAAATAACTGTTTAAAAATCAAAAACATTTAATATAAAATAATTTTCAAAGTTTATGACTATTATAACAGTTATATCAGTTTATTTTATTACAATTATACTCGCGCGTCTCAACGCATCACAAAGTATGTACTAGCCATTCTTATATATAGATTTAGTACTACATTTTCCTTCAGAAGTGTGATGACGCTTTGTGTTGTTGTTTTTCGTCTGGTGCGGAATTTTTAATTTATTTTCTTTTGAAACTTGTGTGCCTTATTTAAGTGATAAAAAGGATGTTTTTATGTAAACAAAATGTTTATTAACATGAAATTCTATAAGTCCATTAGTTTCTATCAAAATAACTAGTTCACCAGTGTATATATAAATCTTGTCAAATGAATTTTTTTGTATTATGTTTTTTTTTTTTGCTTTTTGTAATACATAATATCATGCAGTTTTCTTTTGCTACTGAAAATCTTAGGCTTTCATAAATGTGTATTGAAGCCACTAAAGTGAAGTTATATAAAAGCTAGTAATATTTTTCTAGGAATTTATTAAAATAATAATCACAAAATAAAATTAAATCAATTCTATTGAATTTAAGTGTTAATAATGATTAAAAATAATAATTTACTATATAATTTTATAAAATATTAATGTGATATTTTTAAAGATTTATTGTGATGAACAGGTGGATCAACAAGTGAAAGAAAAAAAGGTGATTGAATTCTAAAGACGACGACCTAGCAAAGTCCCACGCGTACGATTTATTTGTTTTTGAGTTTTTATAGTAGTCAGTCGACAATAGTTTTTCATAATATTTGTGTAGTGGTGGCCTTTTTGAATGAAGATATAATAATTACTAAGAAATTCATAATTCAAAAGTGTATTTATTGCATTACAATTGTTTTTATTATCAAAAATGTAAATTTTATTATTCTCACAAATAATATTGTATTTAAATGTAATGCTTCAGTTATTATTATTATTGTGCCTTAAAAATAACTAAATATATATATATATATATATGTACAAGTTGATATATTTAAATAATGGCAGTCGGAGAGGAATCGAAATTTGTACCAAATAACAACGGTCCTAGTAATGGAACACTTAATATTGGACAAAAATCTAGTGGCTGTGGTATCAATAACAGCAATAATTGTCTTAAATCGGAAACTTCTTCAAATGATAGTATGAATGGATCTATAAAAAAGCCATCACCTTGTAATACTCTAATCAAATCAGTTTTAGATGTACCATTAGAAGGCCCATCATCAGTTAATAACCAAAAATCAAATAATAATCACAACCAAATAAAAGGTAACTTGTTTTTAAATTTATTAAAGAATTATAATAGTTTTTATAAATAATATAAATATATTTATTGTAAGAAAATAACGTAGAAAATAAATTTTGATCTAAATAACGTTTGAGTTCAGATTATTTTGAAATTCTAGCCTGTGGCTATATTTATAGACATTTCAGATCGGTCCATAAATTCGTGCATATTTTAAATTAAAGAATCTTAAAATTTTGTGTGGAGCTAGAACCACAAATAACAGTGGTGGATCAGATCGCAGAAAGGATAGTTTTATCTCATGGAACAATCTTTCGTTATTTAAATAAGATTGGGGAATTATCCAGGCTTGAAAATTGGGTACTGCATGAGCTTTCCGAAGCCACATGCGAGCATCTGAATTTTACTATTATCGCGCTTCGAAATAGAGCCATTTTTAGCCTGTTTGGTAACAGGTAATGATAAATGGATTATTTTTTATAACGTCAGAAAGAAAAGACAATAGATCGATAAAGATAAGTAGCAAATTCCAAGAGCAAAGCTGTCTTTGCAGCATAAAAATATAGTTTTAAATGTTTGGATTAATCATTAATAAACAAATTTAACGTTTGAATTTAGAATTGATTAAAAAATGACGGTGATTTAATCAGGATAACGATATACCATAAACGGTTCGAACAACGCTGCAAAAAAATTAGTGATTTTAATTGAGAGTTTTTGCTGCAACCTCAAATATTGCCTCAAGTGATTTTCACTTATTTCGTGCCTTATAGCGCGTTTTCACTGAACCTGGTACTTAGTACTTATAACTAAAATTTCTCCTTATAAAAAAATAAGCGTTTTCACTGAACTTAGTAGGTACTTATTTCATCTGTCAAGAATTTGTTTGTTGTTTGTTGTTGTATTTGTGTTAATTGTGTTAATTTTTGTAATTTTTGTGTTAAATAAACAATTAAATAATTCAAAATCATTTCAAATTAATAAATTCTTACCTTTTACTCAGTAATTATTTTTAACATAACTTAACTTCCACAATTATTGACTGTCAAACTATTGCCAAAAGAGAAAATCCGAAAAAGTTACTCAAAATTTCCCCTCCGTACTGACATGAGTTTGTCTAGTACTTGAGCAAAGAACTATAGAGAAAAGAACTAGATTTAGATTAGTTCTTTTGAGAAATAACTAAAGATTTTCCATACAAAATAGTACTAAATACTAAGTACTAAGTTCAGTGAAAACGCATTATTGCTAAATTTTTTACTAGGGAAAATGTTAAATTCAAAACAAGATGTACAACATGAACTTCAAAGTTTTTTTTTGCATCAAAACCAGAGTCCTTCTACAGCAATAGAAATAAAGAGCTACCAGTAAAATGGGGACAAATTTAAGATAGTGAAGTAAAATATATCATTGAATAAAATGTTATATTTCGTTTTATTTAAACTTTGAAAAAATTTGCCAAAAATATGCACTAAATTTTGGACGAACCTGATTGATTGGTATCAGTTGACTGATTATTTTTTTTATAACAAGATCAAGCAGAGTTTAGGTTTTATGTTTAGAATCAATAGGACTAAATCAAATTGTTAAATGTGTATAAAAACTTTTGCACTTTCAATTACAATAATTAAATGATAGTTTGCCGTTATTTAAATCGGTCGTATAAATTTTTAAAATATAATTCATATGAAAGAAATTCAAGAAGGACCAGAAATCATAGTTAAAATAAATTATTTAATTTTAAAAGGCCATTAATGTACTGAAAGACATTCAGATAGAAGCTCCTAAAGATTATATGTCATAGTAAGCAACATTTTGTCAAAAATTTTGAGTTCACAATGGGTGTCGTTTTCATTAATCATTCTGGAAAAAAGACAAACTCGTATACACCCACCTTATTTTATGTTAATTAGCTCCTTTAAATTTTTGGCTGTTCTCACAACTTTTCATACATTGAAAACAATTTTTATATATTGAACAAAAAGGTAATAGCAGTCGTGGAAGCGTATTTTAACAGTTATCCGAATTTTCATTTCAAAAATGGAATTCATAAAGTAAGAAGCGGTTTTATCTTGTTGCCGCTGTAGCCAAATAACTTAATGCCTCCCTCCAGAATATAAACAAATAAATTATTTAAAATAATAAACATAATGAAAGAGGAAGGAAATAAGGAAAAAGATAAAGTTTAAAATTTAAAAAAATTTTGTATCCATTAATATTTTTTTAATTTTCGATTTAATTTTGGCAAGTTTTTCAATCAAATCGATGGACTTCATATTTTCATTTTCAATGTGTAGTAGCGATAATGTATTCAATTTGCCTTGACTAATAGAGGTTGTTAAATAATTTTCTATACTTTTTAATTTTGAAAAAGATCGTTCGCCAAATCATTTTTTAACGTCAGTACACACGCTAATTCAAAGTGCTATGTCAATATTTAGATAAATTGTATGAAAACTGTTTTTCCCTCATCCTTCAACATGATAAATAACTTGGTATATTTTCTTCATTTGACATCCGTTTCGGTTTAATTTCAATAACTATATTCTTACAATGAATATATTTTTTAATCAAAACTTTGTCTATATCTTAAGGATATAAATTTATTAAAAAATCAGCATTTTGTTTTTACTTTTATGACAGTTTACAAAAAATTAAGTGATGAACCTTTAAAATGATTGAAATGTGTTCAATAGAAGATTTATTGTCTTTATTATACAAACAATTTTTTTCTAGGTTTCAAATTTTACAGCCCCCTAAAAGCTACCGCTCTAAGGCATATCCTGGTTAGCTCTGCGTAAAGTTAAAGATTACTAGAATAAGTTCAAGAAGAGTAAATTAAATTAGAAAATATATTCCAAATCATAAAATGGTGATGTTTTTTTGAATGAAAAAACAAATTTTATATCTTGTTGCATTTTCCGTGTGTACTTCTTTAGAGAGGGTGGTTTTCTTCTTAATTAAACTTCAATTATTCCAATTTTTATTGCTTCTTGATTATTATTATAATCAATATTAGGAAAATAAAATAAAAAAAAATTTAATCAAATAATCAAATTCTATATTTAGTGCTACAATTTTATCATGTGATTTTTAAAATAAATTTTCAACCCAAAGAATTTTTATTGTTTTAAAAAGAACACGACATTAGTCAAAGTTTGTTAGCTTACTATTTTTAATATTATAACGGTACTTTATTTGAAATTTTCATTTTATTAAATTTTATAACAATTAACAAACTTAATGTTCTAAAATCACAAAAAAGAATGAAATACTAATTAATATATAACTAAAAATTATTTACATTAATTCAATTATCTTTTGATGTTCGTAAATGCTCGTGTCAGTCCTTATATTTATTAAATTTGTGTAATTAAGCAGCACATTACATGACTTTAAATTTAATTCAAAAGTAACACGATTAAAAGAAATGTCACGAAAATTTTTATAGCGTTTTATTTACGTATTAGAAATACTTAAAATGTTATTGATTTTTTTTGTTTCTTTGTTTAAATCGATTTTGATTGAAAAAAAAAGAAAGAGAATTAAAACTTAATTTTTGGTTTTTTGTTGTTGTTGTTGTTGTAATGACAAGATATTCAGTAAAAATACCCAAAACTAAATAATTATATCATGTTACAGCATTAAATTATTGATTTTAGATCATAAATTTAAGGCGTACACTTGAAAAATCAAATCACAATTCATTTAAACTGATTAACAGTATTTTGTTTTGGAAAAAAGTTTAACGTCTGGATTTAGAGTGCAAGTTAAATATGTCAGTTTAAAGTCGGATTAAGAAAAATTTGCGTTTCACATTCCGAGTTGAAATATTTACCGCCGTTAATTTCTTATCAGCTAAAATCCTCAAGTTTGGGCTTTTAAGCTTCAGTTCAGTTGTCATTTGTTGGCCATATTTAAATTTTCTTTTGTAATTATTTTGAAATTGAATAAACATTTTTATAAATCAAAAATTTTGTTTTAAAGGAAAATATTCAGTTGGGTTCATTAAAACCTTTTAATATATATAAATTGACTTTGATAATTTAATTTAGCTCAAATATTTGGGATTAACACCTGAGATAAAGCATTTTTTTTGCAAAATTTCAATGTTAAATTCTTGTTTGTTCTCAAAATGTTTAGGTTAATATTAGGCTTTTTAACATTACAGTAATATTATTTTTTCAGTAATATTTTTCCTAAGCGTTTTCCAAAGTATTACTTATTTCCTAAGCATTTCCCAAAGTATTACTTGTTTCCTAAACGTTTCCGAAAGTATTACTTGTTTCCAATAAGATAAAAAGAACTATATTTATAAATGTGTTCATACATTTTTGATAACTAAAAATTTCTCACTATAATTTGAAATAAAAAACATCAATAAAAGTATATAAAAGTAGAAACAATTTACTTTCTAAGTATTCGATAGCTTGGCTGAGGCACCTATTTGATCGATTTACAAGAGCAGAGTAAGAAATGAATGATTTCTTATGAAACAAAACCCAGCGGGAAATTGAGCGCTCGGAGAGACCTATTCGAGCGCTCAGGGTTAAGAGCTTTTCGAGCGCTCGGATTAAGGGGATTTAGGAGCTCTTTAATTTTTTTTTGGTGAATAAAAAATTTTTTTTTTTGCTCTAAAATATTTGTTTTATGTAGGTAGCCTATAATAATAAGTAATAAAAAAAGTTATACATTTTCGGTGTGAAATTTTACCGCATCATTTTCCCCTATTTCTGAGGTTTTTTCCAAGCTTTCCATATTTTTAATAGGAAAAACGTTTAAGTGGGATTTCTCCGGCACAAATTTATTGTAAATCTCCTTTAGAATCACATTTTTGTGTGCCATCATTGCCTTTAGCTGTTGCAACTCTTCTTTTGTGTTTTTGCAGCATTTGCAACACTTACCTTCTTCTTCTAATAAAATGATTAAAACTTATTAAACAATATTTTAAGCGTAATTTATAAATACGAAATACCTTGTAGCTCATTTTCCTTCCCCTCACATGAAGTCAAGAAGCAAAGCGCAAATTTAAAGACAAATATACGTACTATATAATTATTTCGTTCGTCTATGGATGACAAACTTTTGTTGTAATACGCCATCATTTATATGAATATAAAATATATACAACACATTTCACTCATACAAATAGAGCGAAAAAATATTCAAGCGAAGAATAAATTCCATATTGGTTTTTTCGAAGAATTACACGGCGCACTGTGAAACGTGTTGATATTATCAAAAAAATTTAACTTCAAATGGAGTTTAAATTAAATCAAATTTAAAGGTGAACTGTAAAACCGGGCGTAAAGGTTTTATCTCGTACCTGAATATTAATATAATACTGATCGAATTGGATACCAACCATAAAAACTGAATTTTTTTTTTCTATTAAGTTTTGTCAACTCTAAACACAATTTTATACTCGTCAGATTTTTTAAAAAGACATATTAACTTGTTGTAGTCATCAAAGCATGGCTTGTAAATTTTTTCATAATTTCACATCTACTTCATCGTTGCCAGTAATATAAATTAGCAAACTTTATACATTGGTGCAATAGTAAAATCTTGCTGTTACTCTGTATAAGTTTTTTATACCGTATTAGTTTTTAATTTATTGTGGTTTCATCCCTTAATTTTTATAGAAGAGAGTAATTATTTTTTGCCTTATTATTTGTATTAAAATATTTTAAATTGTGAAAATTTTTATTAGTTACTAATTTTACCAATGATTAAAGATAACGAATGAATCCAATTTATCTCAACATTTTACAATATTTTCATAGAAATTAATGTCTTTAGAATATGATAGGTGATAATTCCAATTCATTACACCCCCCCCCCCCCCCCCCCGCCCCTCCTCCCTTATTCTTCCTACCAAAATCGTTGATATCTAAGCCAATAATTTTATAATATTTTTCTCATAAATATCATTGAAAATAACTATAACTGAAGCCCAACAGTAAAATTTTAGTCGAAAGTTAATTCAATTTTAAATTTGTCATAAAAATGTCATGACAAGATTCAAATGTCCAATAAGTGCAAGATTTTTATCCACCTTGACTTGAAATTTTTAGCACAATATTCTCAAAATATAGAAGAAAATTGCAATTTTTGAAAAGCTGAAATCCATTGGAAGTACAATTTTAGGCTTTAAAGCAGGGGTGGCCAAACCATATATGAATATATTTAATTTTTGCATATTTTTACAAGCGCAATGCGGAGGAACACGTGAAAAGCTGAACTTGGTTTAGCTACAAGCTGGCTTTAGACTTAGTGGGTTAGTTAGTGTGTTCATAGCCACTTATGTAGCCAACATAGTTCATGAGGCCAGATCTACAATAAAAAAGACACGTACAAATAATTGTGACTTTTATTACTTCTATTTATCAAGCAAAGACAACATCAAGATCCAAGCTAATATTGTTTTAAGTGGCAACAATAGCGGCTTAGATGTCCAAAGTTATCTTCGTCAAACGAGCCTCTTGTGAGCATCATGAAATTATCACCTTTTCGTAAATAGGAAAAATTTTGATTATTGTAGATTAGTGTTTAATTAAACTGTAAACTAAATTAACTGCGTGATTAACTTAATCCTACTCCTCTCTTCAGCAAAGTATATTCCATCCTTATCTCTATCTACCTAATGGGGCCTCTACACAATCGCCGCAGCACCGCCGAACTCGAGCTCGCCGATTGTGTGGACGGGGTATCGGCGTAGGTTCGGCGGTGATACGTGTAATTTTTCGCTTTCAGACGAACTTTCACACGAATTTATAACATAACCTAATTTTAGAACTGTCAAACTATAAAAAAATTAAGACAAATTATTATTATTAAATAAATTAATTAGCGACAGTTTCAACATCAATTTCGTGCATTATGATAAAAGAATGTCAAATGTCAAAACAACACACGAATGTCTGGACAGGGTATCGGCGTGAGTTCGGCGTGGGTTCGCGGTGCTACGGCGATTGTGTAGAGGCCACTTAAGACTTAGGTATAAAAGGTGTTCGAGTTATATTACGCATCTGAATTCGCCTATCAACCAAATTGGCGGATGGCCTACGAAAGGTTGGCAACCCCTGTTACGAATTTCGAATCCTTTGTTTGACATGATCTATTTTTATGCTAGCTCTGAGTAAAAATCAATTTTTTTTTTAATATTTATAAAATAAATCACAATTTTTGGACAATAGTGAAACCTTTTTTTATTATCTTGTGTACCGAAACTACATGTAAATCATGTCTCTCACTGCATTATAAAATTAATGAAATATATACGTTTTTAAAATAAATTTCAATCTATATTGAACTTTCCACCATTTTGAAATTAAACAAGTCTTTCATTCTCTTCAAGTCTCTCGAAAATATTAAGCCCTTTATATTTTAATACTCGTAAAAATTTTTTCTCATTTAAAATTTCTTATTTATTTTTTTAGTATTTCTAATAAGATAAAAATTTAACAGTAAAACATTTCAAATGAAAGGGAATATTATAAAATTTAGGAACACAAACAATACAAATAACAGTTTATTTTTAAATTTGCTTTTAACAATTGCTTAAAATATATTTCATGATTATAAAGGAAAATAATTCAAATTTGTATTAGCTGCAAATTTACGATAAATTATTGTTAAACGAATTCAGTGAATCACATTTTGTTGCTGGTTGTTATTTTGTTTGATTCTTTTTTTTTATTTTATTATTTTTTTAAATATTGAAGAAGAAAGAAAGAAAAAATCGTAAAATATAGGTCTGCGAATTAAAATGAATCAGACACGATCAAGTAATTTATTAACAAAAAAGACTTGTTTTTGGGTCTTTATTTTATTTAAATGAAGATTCATTTTTTTTACATTAAATAAAAATTTATTTCAACTTTTTGACTTTTCCTTTTTTGTTGTATGTTAAATACTGTGACTAATATTGAAATATTTTTAAAATAATATCCCAAAACTTTATTTTTTAATAATACAAAAAACAAAAACAAAACAAATTGTTTTTTTTTTTTTTGTAATTGACCGGTTTACCTAGATAAATCTCAAACTGTTCATAATTAGTGCTAATAGTAATTTTCTTATATTCCCCCTAAGGTCATTAAGATAAAAGGTTAGAAAAAAGTGCAAGGAAAAATTATTAATAAATCTTCTTATTCCGAACCTTTTTATATCAATCAACTCAAAGATACTGGATTTCTTATACATATATATATATATATAAACCTTTTATTTCTTTTTTTTTATTTAATGTTTTCTTTTTGTTTTTTTATATTCAATTTACTATGAAATGCTTATCCTTTTGTATGACGGACTCATATTGGAACGAAAAGATTGAGTGGAATTTTAACAGCCATTATATAGGATCGTAGAATATAAAAATTAAAAAAACATGAAGAAACCTCTAAGTTACCTTGATGTTGTGCTTTATTCGTTTTTTTTTTTTTTTTTTTTTTGTGCTCACCGTTTTATTTCTGCGTGAAATTCCTTACTTGGTTATTTTTTTAATCATACGGATGACTGACTCATGGAAGGTAATTTGATAATTCTTTTCAAATGAGTCACATGAAGAAAGGTAAATTATGCGAATTATTCCAACAAATTATTTATTTAATTGTCTTTTCAATTAAATTGCTTCTTTGATGCTATTAAAAGTTTGCTGTAATGTCAAATTTACCTTATTAACTTTTAGATTTTCTTCTTTATTTTGTTTTGTAAGTTAAGATTAATTGTGTCAATGAAATTGTTTTTTTTTTTATTTTTTATTGCTGGTTACAAATGTGAATAGATAAGATAAATATCATATTTCAACTTTCAAAAGTAAAAATTTCTTTTTACTAAAATGCCTGAAGCAGTTTTATTTGAAAAATTAGATAATTTTAGAGTGTAGAATTTTCGGTTTTTAATTTCTCGTTGAATTTTTCTCTGAATTTAAAAATGTTTGGCAAATATAAATTTCAGTAAACCTTTAATACCCATTCTCCACCAAAGCTTATACTCATTCCGACTAGAAATTTTTGTGAGGCGGTGATTAGGCCCGAATAAGACATGCCGAACTTCCAATTTGCGCCTTATAAGGCAGCCACACTAGGCCCAAGGCTCGAAAATAACGCAGTTGCTAACTTGCGCCTAATTAGGCTTCCTAATTAGGCGGTAGTTTGGAAGCCACACTTGGCGGTGATTTGGAAGCCACAATTGGCGGTGGTTTGGAAGCCATACTGGTTCAGACAAAAAACTTACTTATAGAGAATATTTATTTATTTAAATTTTAATTTTGATGATTTATACACTTACCTTTAACCTTAACCTGTCATTCCTAAAATAAATAAAATACATAGAATTTATAAACCTACCTTAACCTATGTCCTTGATATTGGTTAAAGATTTTGAAAAAATTCAAAAGTATTTATATCCTTCTTTTTTTGCAAAAGAGCGAATTATATATGAAGTTTAATTTTCTCAAGTAAAATTTTTTAGCGGTTTGCCACACAACCGCCTCATTAGGCCCAACATTGGAAAGCTCAACTTCGGTTTTACTTCGGATGCCGTTGTAAAAAGCACATAGGCATTCCAAACAAAGCGCGAGTACGGCATTACCACACATCTGCCTAATGTGGGCCTAATAAGGTACTAGTGAGGCGTGCCTTAGTAAGGCGAGCCTAATTAGGGCCTAATGGATTTTATGGCATGCCTCACTAAATTTCTAGTCGGGATTATTAGCCTCCCGTACATAAAAATCGATTCTCCACTGAAAATTGTATTAGGGAAAATTGATCGAAATTTAAAAAAAAAGTGTCATAAAAGTAAACATTGAATTGTTGAATCTGTGAAAATACACAAAATAATTTCAATGTGCTTTCCCTAATACAGATTATTGCCAATGAAGAAACAATTTTTCTTTTTGTACGGAAGGCTGATACACTGTACAAGCCTTAATGGAGAATAGGTATTAGTGAGCTCATTAGAATTTAATGCTGTTAAAAGATAATGAGCCCTAGCCGTTAAGGATCCATTCATTGTACTAAACTTTGCTGCACAAAATTAGTATTGATATCAAATTCTATTCTCCAAAGTGACCCCCATATAAAATGGATTGCTACAATGAACAACATATCGTTTTGTTTTTACTTCATTTTTAGTTTTACTTTCGCAAAATGTTTTGTTGTTTTTATTCTTTTAAATTAAGATTTTCTAATAGCAAAATTCATGACTATCAATCATGGTATTCACATTGAGGCCGGTATCATTCAATTTCATGGTAAGCGGAGGTGAAATGTAAAACGGAGTTTCGCAAATTTCGAAAAAATTTTTACCCCTGCTCGAGGCAGAAATATTTCTGTCTCATGCTTGGCATCTTACTAATATTTGCTTACTTTATATTTTTCTGTAATATTTTACTAACCCATATTCACATATTTTAGTGGAGTGAGAATTGTAGGGGAACATTTCCGTTTTGATACCGGCCTCAATGTGAATACCCCCAATGAGTAACAAAAACAAGACCGCAGGTAAAAACACAAAACCATTTCGTAGCTTTGCTTAACAATAATAAATTTACTGTAGGGCTGTAAGGTTCTATTTTTTTAATTTATTTTATGCGAATTAAAAGATTTACTACTACAATCCGTTAGAAATATGGACTCTAGAAAGTAGGAATAAAAATTTAAGAAAAATAAAACGTCAGACTGTCTTATTGCTTGTAGTTTTTTTTTTTTTTTAGTGTTCAGAATACTTGTAAAAATTCTAATTTTTCATAGGAGGCATATGGTGGCTTAGTGTGATCCCTTGAAATGTCAGATAAAATCACAAGTAATGTTTATTAGCTTTCATACCACTAGTTGTTTTTGGTGAACGTAACGTGATTTCTAATTCTATTCGGCCTTGTTTGCTACAATGAATAGATGGCTTTAGTTTTGAATCACACGTAGTCTTATGTCTCTAATCTCTAGGTAATTTTCAGGCAAAAGAAATAAGAAACAAAAAGTGAAAGTCGATAATTTAAAGAAAAAAGTGCATCAAATAAATTTTATATTGCAGTAGCTAGTTTTTACTAATAGCATTTAACTTCTCTAATTCTGGAAGTTCGGCAAGTTCGTGGAATTTTTCAGTCTTAGCGAGATCTTAGATCTCCTATTTTTTTTGCTAAAAAATTTACTCTACAGAACTTTTCAACAAAAATAAAATCATTAATAAATAATTTATGACTTACTAAATCAATCGGTCAAATTTTTAGTAACTTATAACTGTTTGACTATACATCTAGGATTGTTTTTGGGCGGCTTTACTCTTACGCAGTCTTTTTATACGCGGTTTCCTTAATTTAAGCCACCTTTTTTTAATGCAGTTTCTTACACGGAATACACAAGTATCACGTATTCTATTTTAGTTAATTTGGCCAAAATTTAATTCAATTTATAATATTTTTTTTTTTACTGTTTTTCAGACAACGGTCCAAATCATTTTTTTAACGGCTCATTAAATTCCCAGTATCAAGATGATGATGATGGGCTCGGTCCTCTACCGGATAAATGGGAGAAAGCGTATACAGAGAGTGGTGAACTATATTTCATAGAGTAAATTATAAATAAATATTTTTAAAAAAAAGTAAATAAAATATTTTAATATTATTTTTATAGCCATAATACAGGAACATCACATTGGTTGGATCCAAGATTATCGAAATTTCAAAAAAAATCATTAGAAGATTGTATGGATGATGAATTACCATATGGTTGGGAAAAAATTGATGATCCACAATATGGTACATATTTTATTGATCATGTTAATCGTCGGACACAATATGAAAATCCAGTACTTGAAGCTAAACGTAGAGTAGAAAGAACACGTAGTCAAACAACAATAAAACAAAAATTACCATATACTTTTACAAAAAATCCAAATGATATGCGTGGTGAAAGAATAACAACAACACTATTAAAATCATCACGTGGTTTAGGTTTCACAATAGTTGGTGGTGATGATAATATTGAAGAATTTTTACAAATAAAATCAATTGTACCAAATGGTCCAGCTTGGTTAGATGGAAAATTATTAACTGGTGATATATTAGTTTATGTAAATGATACATGCGTTTTAGGTTTTACACATCATGAAATGGTTAATGTTTTTCAATCGATATTACCAGGTGAAACAGTTACATTAGAAATTTGTAGAGGTTATCCATTACCATTTGATCCAAATGATCCAAATACAGAAGTTGTAACTACAATTGCTGTTGATGGTATAAATTCAGATCCAGATAAAGCTAAAATATTAATGGATTTAAATATGGATGGTAATTATAATTTTTTAGATATATCTGATTCAAGTGGTGCTATTGGTGGTGGAGAATTACCACAAAAGAATCCTTTATCAAAAATTCAGACTGGTAGTTTAGGTAATAATTTAAATGAAAATTTTTCAAATGATGATATTATGTTTTTTAAAAAACCAGAAATATTAAATATATCAATAGTTAAAGGTATTATGGGATTTGGTTTTACAATTGCTGATAGTGCATATGGTCAAAAAGTTAAAAAAATATTAGATCGTAATTGTTGTAAAAATTTACAAGAAAGTGATATATTACTTGAAATAAATAATATAAATGTACAACAAATGTCTCATAGTGAAGTTGTACAAGTACTTAAAGATTGTCCAAAATCTAAAGAGGCATCATTAAAAATTCAACGTGGTCATACATTTAATAATTCTAATAATCGTTTAAGTGGTAAAATAAGAAAATTTTCAAATGGTTTAAATACAAAAGATACTATTAATACTGGTTTATATCGTAGTAAAACACCAACAGCTGATTTATATAGTACACAAAAAAAAGAAATTTTACCAAATCGTCCTAAAACACCATTAATTGATACAAGAAGGGCACGTATTAAAACACCATCAAATGAATTAAATGATGAAATTGAAGCTGTTACTAATCAAATTGAAAAAAATGATAATAATAATAAATTAATAAGTTTAGACAATAAATCAAATAATAGTTTAAATGAATTAGATTCAATTAATAATGATATACCATTTATGGATCCATTTCCAAAATTGGTAACAAGTTTAAGTGAACGTTTAGCTGAAACATCAATTTTAAATGATAATCAAAATAATATATATCATCGTCCAATTGAACCAACACCAATTATACGTTCATCATATGAAAATGTATCTAATAATGATTATAATTATAATATGCCATATAGAAATGGAATTAATTATAATACAAATAATTTATATTCATCACCACCAAATATATCAATTATGGCACCTATACCAACATATAATCAGGATCCATGTTATTTAATTGATGAATGTCAAGAATATGGTAGATATCCATTAGATTATTCAATAAGTTCACAACAACAACATCAACAACAACAACAACAACAAAATATACAACATCAGCCATATAATATAAATTTAAGAGCATTACCACCAACTGGACGTATAGGAAAACGAATTAATGAATTTCCTCATGATCGACGTAAAACTAATTTTAGTCCCTTAGATAATCATCAGGCAAATTTATTACAATCTCAAACATTTACACAATCACCCTATTGGAAATATGGAAGTTCATCAAATACAGGAAATCTTGTAACTCCTGTTCCAGAGGTATTTATAAAAATTTTTTTGAATTTAAATTTATTATTTATTAATTAACTATTTTCAATAAATATATTGAACTATTAGTATTGAAATGGAAAATTAACAAATGGAATTACTAATGTATTTATCAAAATCAATATTGTTGGCAATCGCACTTCAGAAATGTATGAATATGCAAGCAATTTCTTTATCATTGTCAGAAAACTAAATTTTCGAAAATAAGTTATATCCGAATTGGTACGTCAAGTCACGCCTTTCATATCTTTAGACATATTCTATTTTGTTGTCAACAAATCACATCGCGCATTGTGTCCATTAGGTTTGCTCCGCTTACTATTAAAATGGTATTAAAAAAAACTATTAAAATGGTTTTCCATACCACCCAATAGGTTCCATTATAGGTGCATTAGCCTATTATTTTTTCATGGCCGGCTTCCCCTATTTTAGCCTTGTAATTGCCCGTCACATATCTAAGAGTGGGTCTACACAGGCCAACTCACAGCGATTTTGTGAGTTTTGTATGAAAAAAACCGGTTTCGCTGTGAGTTTTCTGCTTTGAGTTGGCCTGTGTAGACCCACTCTAAGCCCGTACGGTGTCGCCAGTTGACAGGAAAAAAAAGATGTCGGTAAGCTAATTGATGTCGCTGGTTGACACGATTTTTTTTTCACACTTTTAATTAAAACCTTAAACCTAATCATGCTCTCTTTTCTGCTAAATACCTTAAGCAAGTTTTATTTTAAATTCCGTCCTTTTTTTCACTACGTAAAACACTTATACACTGTTAATTGTTTTAATGTCCGTCTTGAGTATCAATTTGATATTACATGTCTTTTACTAAATTTGATTATATCTAATGGTATCTGAGGCAGTGTCCAGTTTTATATTGTTAGTTTATTAGTTTTCTAGCATTTATTTAAGTTAGTAAATTAGTAATTAACTACACACCTACTCAGATACTATTGCAAACGTTTAAAAAAGCAAGGATTTAGTTAAATATCATATATATAAGATTTTTTTACTGTAAGAGATATTCTTGTTTGAAAATTCTGCTAACACCAGATATGGTAGTAACAATGGCCTTTGGAAATCTTGAAATACCCTTAAATAAGTTTGGAACTGTGCAAAGTATCAACAATAAAAAATCACTACTGATTACTTTATTGTTTACCTGAAATTTCCTAATAAAACTTGCAAATTATGTCAAAAAATTCGGTTTTATTTGCTAAGCTGGTCAAAAATGAAATTTAATATTGGATTTTTTTTAACTGTGAAAAGTGATTTAATTCCATTTCAATGTTATTGATATATTGGAAACGGTGTGATGTGAATTAACTATTATAGCAATCAATTAAAATGTTTATATTACAATAGTATAAAGTCTTATAAAACCAATATAAAAATTTATATTGCTTTTTTAGGTATTCCCTTTTTTCTAAGATATCATGATATACATCAGATAATATATTTTGAAAATAGTATTAAATAAATTTTTAAGTAAGTGTTAATTTTTTGAACAATTTAATAGTGCAATAAATCACTTTAATTAAATTAAATTTAATTAGGAAATTAAAATGAAATAAGATATAGTATAGATAATTAAATATGTATGTGTACAGGTCTTACTTAGGTTTCTGTTTTTTTTAGAAGTATTAAGCTAAACTTTTTAGTACCTTCTTTAAGGAAATGAATTTTTAAGTTAATAATCTTCATTGAATTTTATGTTGGCCAATTTGAAAAATGTATGTGTTTAATTTCAAGTTCTGCATGTATTATTAATAAAAAAATATTCTTTAATATAAATAATTTTCTGTTTCTGGAATAGAATTAATTTATTGGCTTAACACTTTGAACTGAAATGACGAGTATAGCTCGTAACAAAACCGTAAGTTTCTATGTCAATCCCTCCTCTTAAAATTAAGAAAATTAAATTGTCAGCCTAATCAGTGCTAACTAAAAATAAATTGCAGTTCAAAGCGTTAAATTATATTCGTGAATCCTTTATAGATGAATTTTTGATGAAAAAGTTGTATTAATAAAGAAGTCATCTGTAAGCAACTTTTAAAGTAGCGTTCAGAATGTAAATACTTGGAATTTACCAAATTTCAATACTTTCTTTGTACCCTCCTGAACTGTCAAGTTAGCAAATTAATATCCTTATCTTGTTTCAACAGCTCATACTCAAAAATAGATACTCATTTACATATTTAATATAAAACACAAGCGAAAAACCCTCGCATTTTTGAAAAATAGACAAAATTGTTTAGTATTGTCATCAAAGTCAAAAATAAAGAAAGAAAAGCTGTCTGATTAGAGCATTTGTTTGCCAAATAACTGGAAATGAAATGAAATTGCCATCTAACACATTATTACCGATTATAGAATATTTATTATTAATTTATATATATAAAAATTTTTATCAGAATTTTAAATTTAATTAAATTACTATTAAATTTTAGGATGAATTTTCACTATCTGAAGTAACGTTAGAACGTCAGGCATTAGGTTTTGGATTTCGAATCGTTGGTGGTACTGAAGAAGGTTCACAGGTTACAGTAGGGCACATAGTTCCAGGAGGCTCTGCTGATGGTGATCATCGAATAACAACAGGTGATGAAATATTAAGTATTGATGGTGTTAACGTGGTAAGAAAATTGATATTATTATGTAGACGCTTAGCTAAATAAAATTTTTATTTAAACAAAAAAATAAATTTAAAAAGGTAAATGCTTCTCATCATAAAGTTGTATCATTAATGGGAGAAGCAGCCTTAAGAGGACATGTAACAATGATACTAAGAAGACGTATAAGAAATTCTACATCATTTAAATCAATACGTTCATATCCTTATGATGTTATTGTAAACCGTAATGAAAATGAAGGTTTTGGTTTCGTTATAATATCATCATCTAATCCATATTATGGTTCTACAATAGGTAATTGACATGATTTTATTTTTATTATTATTGAATTTTATCATTTATAAAGAAAATTTTTCTGTAGGAAAACTTATACCTGGAAGCCCAGCTGATCGTTGTGGTGAACTTAAAGTTGGTGATAGAATTGTTGCTGTTAATCGTATTAATATCGCTGGAATGAGTCATGGTGAAGTTGTAAATTTAATTAAAGATTCTGGACTTCATGTTCGTTTAAATATTGGCTGTCCTAAAGATGTATTTCCAGCTGCACCACAATCTACAACTATTCCATCTGTTAATAAACAAGAATCTATGCATTTTGAACGATCACAAACAAATCAAAATCCACAATTATGACTTTGAAATTTACGATGGAGACTTTTTAAGAGTTTCTATCCATAAGGGTAACTATAATTTCTTCCAAAGACTGATAGTAATTTTTTTTCTTTTATTTTTTTATTTTTATTTAAATAATTTAAATATTTTATAAAATTACAATAAGGGGGAATGGTTAAATTTTTGATTCAAAACAATAAGTATATCGCCATGCCTTTTTGATTAAAAAATTATAATCAGTGAGAAAAATAGATATAAATTATTTTCATTTCGATTTTCTATGAAAATATCTTCAGAGATTTACTTAAAATTTAGGATATATAAAGTGAACAAAATATATTTTTCTAATTAAATAAATTATTGAAAAGAAAATTGTTGTGTAACGTAAGTATGTACCTTATTACTAAAGTAAATTAAAAAATTTAAAAGCTAAGATAGTTTATTAAGAAGTTGGTTATTCAAATTTTAATATAATTTAAACGAAGGGCTCCCAAATTTCTGCGTAGTTTAACTAATACACATAAAATAATTGTTTAAACATTTAGTACAACTTTTCATGTTGCATAAGTTTCATGTTTTCAAGCAAAACTTCCTAAAGTATGATAAAAAAAACTACATGTATATTTTGCGACGTTATAACATTTAAAAACTTTCAATTCTACATCAAAAATAATTATTGATCCTATTGAAACGGTTCTGTTGATGGTTACTTTTGTAACCTTATGTAATTTTTATTATAATTTTATATATTTTAAGCGCTTGGGTTTGTGTTTCAGAGTGCAAGTTCAAACTTAAGTTAACATAAATTAAATTTAAACCAGTAATACCATTTTTTCATAGGTTTCTAATTAACTACATTGACTCCCTTACCAAAAAAAAGTTTCTACACAGCTTTACACACTGTATTAGAACATATGATGAAAATTTCAAAATAAGTATCATAGAAATAAACGTATCATCTAATTGTGCTGAGATAGAGCTTTAAAAGTGTGTAAATTAATCAATTAAATAAAAACAAAATAAAAATTTAGATGTTTTTAGATTGTTTTAAAGAATCAAATAAATAACAAACCTAAAGGTAAAATAATGTAGGACTTAAATTTCATTACGTTGTCCAATTTTCTTCGTATCGCCTTTAAATGTGTATTAATAACACAATTTTTCATACACAATTTATATCTGTGTATCCATAATACAGTGTATTAGCTTCTGTAAATAAATTTGGATTTCTTATTTCCGACCATTCTAGATTGAGACATGGTGATCACCGTAAATTAATTTTGAAAGAAATTGACTTTTTGAAAAACTTATACAAGGTATTTTCGAGTAACTTTTCTTCAGTACTCTTGAGATGACTCAATCTTAAGTTTTCCTTTATATTTTTCCACCTTTTATTGATTCCTATTAAGTGGGAAACTTTATTGTTTTTGCGGACATTACCAAAGTGTAATTTAATTAATTCATTGTTATTTCTCAGAACTTTATTTTTATAATCTATGACATATTCGTGCTTCCTCAGGAAATCTGTACCTAGTATACCATCGTAATCTTTGAGGTCGTTATTTCTAACTACTTGAAATTTAACTAGGTATGTATTAAACTTTTTGATTTCCGAGGGAACTTCAATCTTAAGTTTTGCGAATCCTAATGATTCCTTAGTATTACTTCCGAAGCCTTGAAGTAAAATCTTTTCACTTATATACAAATCTTTCTCATAAATAACGTTTTTCTTTACTATCGATATCCCTGCACTGGTGTCGACTAACATCTTATATGTAAGATCATCATATTGGACCTCAATGTGCGGACTTGTTTCCCAGTTTAATGCGCCTATATCCGTTTTTTTCTCTGCATTAAATTTCCTAAAATTATTTTCTTTCCTATTCTCAAACTTTTGATTACTTTGTGACATTTGGGTTTTCTTTGGTTTCCTACAGTTTCGTGCTAGGTGACCGGCTTCGTCGCAGTTGTAGGACCTTAGGTTCAGTCGATTGACTTTAATCATGCTCCTGTTATGATAGTCCTTGATATTTCTATCGTTTTTACAAAGAAGTCTTGTTTCTTCTTCTGAAGCCAATTGTGAAGCTTCTGTTAAATTTTTAGGACGCTGCGTGATAACATATGTAGTTAAATGTTCCTTTAGGCCGTTAATAAAAGCACTTTTAATGTTTTCCATTATATATTCTTGCTGTCCCATTTCATTATTAAATGAACTCGCTAAATTTTGTATCATCCTCCGTTGCAAGGTTTCGGCTCTTTGTGTAAACTGCATTACGTTTTCAGCTTTTTCTTGTTTTAACTGGACAAATTCCCTATGCAACTGCAGATTACTATGCCTTTCTCTATAAAGGCAATTTAGTTCGGCCTTGAGTTCATTCCAAGCAACCATGTTCTTATTCATGGTAATTATACTAGCGTTTCCTATAATTCGGCTTTTAATAAAAAGAAATAAAACTCGTTTCTGCATTTCCGTAGCAAGGGACATTGCGTCTTCACATGTCTGAACGAAGTTGTAAGCTTCTGAAGCTTCGCTTTTAAAAAGAGGTATCATCGAAGTCAGGACTTGAATAGGGACTTCGCGAGCCATTATTTCGATTGGTAAGTTGCTATGATCGTGATTGTTAGATGTTTGGGGTTGAGAAGGTACACAAGGGGTTTGGAGTGAAGGTGAACAACCAGGAATTTCAGGGGCTGAAACAACGCAAGATACCTTTGTAAATTTTTAAGATATTCTTCTCGGGAAATGAATTTTCCTGACTCAAAAATTTCGTAAATTTCACAATTAAATTTATTATTATTTGTGACAATGTTTACATCTGTGTCGAATTCACTTTTTATTGAAATTACACGGATAATTATTGTTTCCACTTTATTCGTATTAATCATTTTTGTACTTTAATTAAAAAAAAATTGCACTACGTAAAAGAATTAAAATAGTTACATGCAAATAACTGCCAAGATGAGGATGCTCATAGTTGTCTAGGCTGTTCTTCTTGTTCAAGGAGTTGATATTTCTATGACTGCTAATGTGGATCCTTCGGCTGATTGTTGAATGTAAGGTGATTTTGTTATTCTTCTTTTTCCTTCTGGTAATGGGATTTCGTATCCCACCGCTGCCACCAATTTAATTATGTTATGCTTAAGCACCAACACTTGTGAAAAGTTAAGCAGGTTAGACTCAGAGAAATTTAGAGTCTAGCCTTTTATTCACTAATGAGTTAATTAAAGCACAGTATTTGATTTAACAATTAATTATTTTATTATAAAAACACACAAATTACAGTGGAATACAAATTATTACAAATTATTTTGAATATTACAATTTATTATGAAAACACACAAATTATTATTAAATAAGAATTACTATAAGAACTTGTACATGGAAAACTTTGAAGAAAATGAACCCGCTGCGTTAGCATACACTATTCTTTTATATCGTCGAACCCTTTATGGTGGTTCAATTTACACCATGTGCTTGTTCTATAATTAATATCTTAATTCAGTATGCCTTCATGTTGGGCTAATACATCAATTATTTTATTCCGTCAAATCTTCTTGTGGTGGTCTAATTCACCATGTGTTTATTCTTTAATTTATTTGGTAATTAAATATGTTTTCGAGTTTTTATGATTCCCTATTAGCTCATCAAAAATATATAAATAGCATTCTTAAAAGAGTAAATAAGACGTGGGTGATCAAAAATATTTTCCTTATATATAATTTTCCATAACAATATCACCAGTTGCATTAATACCTATACCGCCAACTATTGGAGATATTGAAAGTATCAATATGTTAGGATCAGTATTAAATTCATCAATAACTTTTTGCCGAGTTCTAACAGAAGTGCTTCGGGATAATGTCAAATATTTATGGCCTCTTATAAGCAAATATTTTTCAATTATTTCTATCATCGTTGCAAAGTGAGTAAAAATGAATGCTCTATGGTGCTCTTTTTCTAAAGTTGGTAGCATTTTATCTTATATTATAAGTTTTCTCGAATTCAAAATATGTTTTTCTCCAATGTTAAATCCTTCGATTGACTAAATGAAAAAAGAATAATATATATTAAATTATATTTAGTGCAGTTTTGAAATATTTTTTACATACCATTTTCTGAAGTGTTTTCCATATTTCATAATCTGAATAAAACGCCAAAATTTCAAATATCCAATCAGAGTTATCTCTTTTATATGTTGGGCACTCTGCTAGTTTTGTTGCTACTTTTTCTAAAACATCATCATTATAAAACTTTCGCATTAATAAAGGATGATTTGCAATTTTTCTCAAATGCAATGTCATTTCAACATTTTCTTGACTTTGATGAAGTTCCAGGAAATCTTTGTAATATTTTTTTTGGTATCCTGTCATTGATACTTTAACCTTGTAAAAAAATTTAATAATTATTACCATTGGTTAATTAGTGAAAGGTATTATATTTACAGTATGTTGTGTTTTTTGGGGTAAGTTTTTGATGACTTCTTTACACGGTTATTGTTATCGAACGCCCACATATTTCCCATATCTATGTTCCTATATAACTTAAAGAATTTTATAACCTGCATTCTATCATTTATTATGTTATTGTATATACCAGGGGATAGCTCACAAACAAACCTAATTGGTGTTCCATGTTTTTCTTTGAAGTCTACTATAAGTTTTTTTTTCTTAAATAATTCCAAAGTTTTCTTATATTCATTGATTGTCACTCCAATAGGAATTGCGAAAATTTCAATTTTGTTATCCCTCCCAATTCTGAAATTTCCTGTACTTATATATTTTCCGTCAGAAGTGCAATCAATATATCCTTTGAAATTTTTATACGATGGAATCATGATGTCAGGATCATCTCCGGCAATCATTTTACGCACATTTTTAATGACGTCCCGAGGATTGTTGTTAGGAGGGTCTATTTAAAGAAAAACAAAGTAGGAAAAGTGTGAAAATGGTAAAAAGTGGACTGTATCTAATGAGATAAAGTTGATCATTATTACCTTTGTAAAAGCTTAATCACAGCTGATGACCAACTTGACGACAATGACCAATCACAGTTCTTGATTGCTAAAAATAAAAGTGGTTTATGAGAAAACAACCATCAAGTGTTTCTCGTGGTTTGCTCAATCACACTAATTGTACACTCAAGCAAGCTTACAACTCAACTCAACCAAAGCCTTGGTCGACACACATATGTTGACGCTATATAAAAGTCAGCCAGAAATATACATATACTGGTCATCCCATGAGTGACCAATATGCACCAATAACTCAACCAACCATCTTGATTGACAGACATATATGACTCTATATAAACGTCAAGCAGACATACATACTGGTCACCAAAGCCTTGGTCGACACACATATGTTGACGCTATATAAAAGTCAGCCAGAAATATACATATACTGGTCATCCCATGAGTGACCAATATGCACCAATAACTCAACCAACCATCTTGATTGACAGACATATGTGACTCTATATAAACGTCAAGCAGACATACATACTGGCCATCCAGTATGCAACTTGATCAAGTATGCAATGACAAATAAGAATGCAACACAAAAATGCAGCACAAAAATGCAAACAATAAACAATACAAACAAACAATCAAACAAATCACTAAACAAACAAACACACAAATCACAAACCAACAAACAAATCATTCCCGGGTCAAAATTTTAAGCCTTCTATTAACCTCTTAGACCTCCCTGCTAAGGAGGCTGATGAGGTTAAAAGGCGGTTCAACTCTCTCATTTAAGTTTATGTAAAAGTTGGGTCTCCTGTCACCCTCATAAGCCTTTAAAAGTCACTTTGCAGCCTCAAGAGGTTGACAGGAGGCCCATGAGAGAACACGATTTTGAGGTTCTGGGCATGCGCAGATTTAATCACCTCTCTCTCTATATATATATTTATAATACAATAGAGAACACGATTTTGAGGTTCATGAGGGTAAAAGGAGGCCCAACTTTTACATAAACTTTTAAATGAGAGAGTTATTGAACCGAGTTTTAACCTCATCAGCCTCCTTAGCAGGGAGGTCTAAGAGGTTAATAGAAGGCTCAAAATTTTAAATCGTGAAGGCAAACAAAAAAATTATTTAAAATATTGATTTACATTTTTAGAATAAATTATTAATATCAAATTTTCCAAAAAAGTCCACAGTACTCCAATTTTTTATCAAAAGTCTACTTATTTTGAATTAATGGCAATAAATTTTGTTCAATAAAAATATACTTAAAACTATATACAAAATTAACTTTTTAACAACATTGACGATTGACAACAACTATTTTCAATTGTTACATGCAATATGTGTAAAACAAGTTTTAAAGTTATATTAAATTTGCATTAATTATTAAAAAAGGCATGCATTATTCATTGTATCATTTTAAATTTAATCTAATAAACAAATTAAAAAGATTTTACTTACCATTTCATTTTTTAAGTATCTTCCACACAAACTTTAATAGTATAAAAAAAGACACTGTCTATCAAAAATGACAAAGATTTTTTATTAAATATTAATCTATAACAAAATTAAATAAACACTATATAATTATATATTCTTAATTATATATCCTTACAAAAAAAACAACACTATTTTTCACTGTCAAATAAAAAAGACTGTCGCTTTTTCCGCTTTTGACATTTAAAAATTTAATAGAATTTTATTTTCAAGTGACCAAAGATTTTTTATTAAATATTAATTTATTATAATATTAAATAAACACTAATATTTTAAATTAGATATCCTTAAAAAAAACACATCACTATTTTTCACTGTCAAATAAAATGACTGTCACTTTTTCCGCTTTTGACACGAGAGAGTTTGCACTTTTTTTCTCTCTTTCATCGAAAGTATACAAAAATTCACCAAAGTTTACCAAATAAGATCAACCTCCTTTTAGCCTCTTTAACCTCCTATATACGAAAGTTTGCATTAAGGAGGTTGTTGAGGACAAAAGGAGGCTCAAAGTATACAAAAGTATGCAAAAGTATACAAAAGTATGCAAAAGTATACTAAAGTATACCAAAGTTTACCAAATAAGATCAATCTCCTTTTGGCTTCTTTAACCTCCTATATACGATAGTTCGCATTAAGGAGGTTGTTGAGGACAAAAGGAGGCTCAAAGTATACAAAAGTATGCAAAAGTATACGAAAGTATACTAAAGTATACCAAAGTTTTCCGGTCAAAGAGGTTAACAGGAGGCTCAAAATTTTGACCCGGGTTAAACACACAAACCACTAAATAAACCAATAAACCACTAAATAAAGCAACAAACCACCTGTTGTTTTTGATTTGATGTCCAAGATTGAATTGGTATTTTATGTTGTTTTATCACTATTAAGAATTAAAACATTACATATACATCACAACTTTTATTTCATAAAGAAAAAAACAGATAAACTGATTGTTTAAATAACTGACAGATATTTATATAGTAAGCTCATAGCCTACCTTGCTGTGAGCCTACTATTGTTAATTTTAGCTTTAAACAATTGTACTTCGGTATAAAAGACGTATAAGTCGACCCCATAGAACAGCATCCATTTACCAAGATCATGGGTATGACGGGCACATAAAAATCGGGCTCCTTATTATGTTGGCTATATGTATAAATATTTTCGTCTTCTGGACGAAAAATGAGTCGTGCTAATGGCGACAAAATAACTTTTGAATAACGTGGACCGTAACATTCGACATGACCTAACAGACCTTCGCCTTGTAGCAAGTTGATGTTGTGGGACTCTTGCGCCATTCTGTTTATTTTATATTTTAAAGATTGCAATCCATGTTGTAAGGAAGTCATTCCCAAAATAGAACCTACTACTTCATAAATTTTCACTGGTTTTTTATCATTACGCTGAAACATTGCAGACATTATTGCTCTTGTTGATGGTTTTAAACTTTCTCTACAATTTGCTAATCCACAATCATTAAAAAATTGCTGGCTAACTGCAATTTTTTCATCTATAAAATCTGTGTAACTTGGTTCACTTTGGTTGCCGTTACCTAAAACTGTAAATTTTCTTCTCTTACGCTCTTCTGTCTTTTCTTCCAGCCAAATTCTACGTCTCTTTGTACTTTTTTTGGATAATGCGCACGGAGTCCGCGGGACCGTTGTATTTGAATATAGCACAATGTTTTTTGAAGTCTTTGAAAATTTTAATTGTTTCTTCCTCTTTGAAAGAAGCTAAACCACTTATTATATCTATGTTGTGTAATTGATAGTCGGGCGTGTTTCTCTTCCATTCCTTCAGTTCTTCGGTAGAATAAAACATCTTAAATTCATTACCTTTTGTGGTTTTGGCATAAGGAGTGATAAATATCTCGATGAAGGACAGATTCAAAAGTTCCGGCCAATTAGTATAAATAACAATAATAAATAGCCCTACTGAACGTGTTCCGGCTTCATCAGGGTCAAACATTAATAACACCTTACGATAATTTAAGGCATTCAAATCCTCAGTGGTTGTATATTTTTCTCCATACTTCAATCCTATGACTTTCATAAGATTATAAAGAACTAACTTTTTAGTTTTTTTTTTGCTACTTATGTTCGGAAGCGCGGTGTTTAATGGAAAAACGCCATAATAATTTTTATCTTTAAGCGCTGGAAGCCCATGCATAGGAAATCTTTTTGCCGAAAGGCCTTCCACAATAATTAAGGTACACGGATGCGATGATTTCATCCTGGCTTCGCTCACGACGACGGTTTTATGAAGCTCTTAATCCTTTTACATGTTTCTGTTGAAATTTTTTCTCTATTTGTTTGCTAAGGGAGAAACAACAAAAAATAAATTAATATTAATAATAATATTAAATAATTAAGATAACTGAAATTAATACCTTAAAAAAATGCCTATTAATATCTTCAATATTTTCCTTAAAATAGGAGGGCATAACAAAGCATAACAATGACATTAACTCCACTAAATTATTCTGCAACGGTGTTCCCGTTAGTAATATAAACTTCTCAGCATTTAATTTAATTAATTCATCATAACGTTTTGTTGCCATATTTTTAAGCAAGTGAGCTACATCAAAAATAACACAGTGCAGACGCTGTTTCATAGCAAAACCTTTATCTTTTGATGTTGAAGAAATAGTAGCGTAACTAAAAATTTTTAAATTAAATAAAGTCATCTTTAATTTTTTATAAATTAGTTAATATAAAATAATATGTACTTACGTTGTCAATAATACCACTATTCCTTGAACACCACTTTTCTTAATATGTCCACGCTTGGTCCACGTGTCAATTAAAATACAATGTTTTATGCTTAAAAAAAATATAACTCACTGACTATTGTACGTAATATGTCAAGCAAGTAAATTTTCAAAGCCTGCTAGACATATTACGTACCTCTTAAAAAACTACTGCGTTTTATATAATTTATTATATTAAATAAAATAAAATAATTATCGCCACAATACTCCCCCACCAGATGGATCAAAGATCCAACGAAACATAAGGAATAGAAGTAATGTCTGGAGAAAAAAAAAAAATTATAGCCACCTGTCATCTTTCTTTCTAAAGATGAAAAGTTTGGAGACTATGAAAATGAAAATCCCTTTAACAGCTAAAAGTTTTCTGTGAACATATACCAAATATATAATATATATAATATAGACCAAATTTGATAAGGCTGCAGTGGGTCGCAGTTATTTGGTATAAACAAAATTTGGTAAAACTGCAGTGGGTCGCAGCTATTTAGAATACACCAAATTTGATAAGACTGCAGTAGGTCGCAGTTATAGCTCAAATTGAGTTGTAATATTGTACAACTAGGACTGTGGAGCATTTTTCCAGACAGGAGGAGGTTCGAAAGAAACAGTGGATAAGGAAGTCATTTAACCAAATTACAAATGAAAAAAAAAAAAAAAAAAAATTATATAAAACGCTTACAAACAAAACAAGTACTTAAATTACAAATTATTTAAATAAAATAAAAGAGTATACTTGTTAAAAGATGTAATAGTTGAAAGTTGATTGTTGCTAATCTTCCAATCCATTCTATTGAAGTATAAGAAAAATTGGAACAGCAATTACAATTATTGACGTTGAAGTAAATGCTGATTGCGACTTTGAATAATATTGCTGAATAAGCTAATCATATACCAATAACTACATGGAAACGTGCAACAATGATTGCGGCAAACGCTTGTGGAATTGCACTTTTTATATATTATATTTTGAAAGTGAACGTCAGCTTGTAATAACTTCTCGAAATGCAGCTTCATTCTTCGATTCATTATCTTCTCAAATGAAGCAGCTGTAGGTGCAGAAGAAATGTGAGCTTTTGCAGATTAGGCCAGTGTTAAATAAACGATAAATAAGCTGCTGAGTCGCAGTAAATAGATATTAGCTAGGATGCGTTGAAAGACTACAGTGAGTCGCAGTAAATTGTTATCTCCTAGAATATCATAGTTTAAATATTCCCTTAAACGAGATGAAATGCTACAGTAAGTCGTAGCTTTTTTTCTTATATTTGAGGCGGTGATAGGCTGCAGTGAGTCGCAGCTTGTTGAAATCACCTTAAATATTTTGAGGCTTGCAAATAATCATGTGCAGAAGCTGCGTTTACTTAACTTTAAAATTGCGCAAAATATATGCAGATATAATTTAGCAAAGATAATATGCATATATGTATTGCTAAAATAAAATAAAGTTTCTACCTTTTTATATTAATTTAATTATTTATTATTTACACTATTTACATTTTTGAATTTCATATACAATTAAAAAGAATATAATATTTAAACTAAAAACTACTGTAAAAACTTTCAACTAAAAACTAACAACCGTACAACTATTGTAAATCTAACAACTCTCATAATAATAATAATAATTTTAAAAAAATAGTAAACGTCAAGTAAGTTTTCATGACTTACTTAATGTTTATTAACCTACTTCGATTCGTTTTTTAAAAAAAAAAAAATATTTTAAATTTAATTTTGACGAGCCGTCACATCACTACATCCAATAATTTAAGTTCCTCTGCGTTATTTTTTCTTCTTTCTTTGGGGGGTTCTGAAATAACTACATTTTTGTAAATTTTAAGTGCTTCCTCCACATTCCACTTATTGCTCTAATACGTTCTGACTACGTATACAACTTAAAATGGTTATTGCATTAAAAAGTTTCTTTACTTTGTTCATATACAACTCGGAAGTGCGTATATTTTGACAAACCTAGAATGGACTTCAACTCCGCCTTTACTGCATTTTATGTGAACTTGGAAAAATTATATGCTATGCTCTCTCATTCAACTCAGAGTTTGTTTTTTAAATATTTCAAATGTTAATTAGCATTTTATTAATACTTTATGGATTTGGTTTAAGATCTTTCTAACTTTTTTATTACACAGTTTCGTGATTTATTTTTGTTATCTATTAAGAAAATACGTTTTTAAATACAGTTAAATTAAAATTAATAATTTATTTTAATAATTTCTCGTGTTCAGCGAAATTAAATTTCGATTTTATTAAACTTATTAAAGTCTTGAAAAAATTAAATGAAAGTAAAGCTATATTGCTGCAGATTTTTTATAATTATTTTTACAAGTAAATAAAAGACTTGAAAATTAAGCTATTTTATGACAATTAACTACAATTTTAGCCGACGAAGAGCTGCTTCGATGAAATATGAAATTGATCTAAATTCTTTAGATCAATTGGCTGGATCGTTAGCAGATGACATAAATTAACAAAATAAATTTAGTTATAAAAATAACAAAATTCCTTTTTTCTTTATGTGACATTAGACAAATTGTTACAAGTATAAAGAGAAAATGTAATTACTTACTGCTACATCATCTCCAGGATATAGAACGGATTCTCTTTGTGGATCATTTTGTTGTAATGTATTGTTATGAAATACCAAAGTTCGTACCGACGGAGTGATCTTAAGTTTCTGTTAAATGGTTGATTGGTTTGTAAGTGACTCCTAGTCAGAGCTGTCAGAAACCCTACAGATACGTTTCATTTCCTGTAGCTGCTAGCATAAGTGACAGACGAATAAATTTTTTGTCAGATGTTTTGTTTTTCTTTCTGGGCATGATGAGGCTGCTGTCTCTGCTGTTTTCTGAGACACTTCCAAACCTTACTGGGTTATTTGTATAAATGATAGTGCCTATTGTAAAAAGTCTATGTATATATCTAATACTTGTTATTAGTTGCATTCAGCCTGTCGCTATGTGGAGGCCTACAGCTTAGCAAATAGTTGACTCGTCTTACCGCTACGTTATTTCAATATGAAAAAAATATCTTAATACTACTGAGTCAATAGGTTCTAAAAACAAAAGTGTAAATGTTAATAAAGTAATTATAAATAATAACTAAATTATGAGGTATGAGTGAGCTCTGTCTTCTGTTGTTTCTTCAGATTGTCACTACATTCTTTATCAGTCTATACAAGACCTCGTATAGTGTTCCCTTAGATAAGCAACAGAACTTCCATAGCAATTATTTTTATCATAGTATATATCATAGCAACTTTTATCTTGTGCCTAAACTGTATAGTAGCTTCTATTCCAAGATATTGGCTAGATTGGTAAATTGTATTTATTTATTTACACTGATATTAATATCTATTTTAATGGTTCATTCTCAATTTGTGGATTGTATTCCTTAACCAGAAATCACACCACGTGTCTTCACTTTTCAAAGATTTTACGTATAATATTCATGAAAGCCTTGTTTTTAATTTTACAACATATAGTAGATTTTGGTAATTGACAATATTTTCTTTGTGCGAAACATACAAAATATCCGATTAAATCGATCACTTGTAATGCTTTTTTTATGAAATGTATATTAACTTAATTTATTCATACATTAATACTTATATTTATGACTTGATGTCCCAGTACTTATGCTTAAAAATGTAGGAATAAATATTACACTTGCCCATTTTTCGATGTACTTAACAATATATTTCATATAATGCTTTGCACTTGTTTTAATATTTGTATAAGTTTTATATCATTGGTAAGGAATCAATTAATAAGACTGTAGTGGTTTTAAGAAATTTGGTGCCATTATTTAAGGAAATTTTTTAAACATTTTCTTAGTTGTTATTTCGGAGTTGTTTCTTTAATGTATAATAAAAATGTTTAATATCAGGGTAGTTTTCATCACTATTACTATTACTAATTGATTAATCTGTCCAATTAGAAAATTCGCCAGAAATACAATCGTTCGATTTTATTACTGTTGAATTATTTTAGCCATAATTCTTAATGCTCAGCTAACTAGTAAAAATACAGATTTATCTGCAATTTGAAAACATTGAAATACTTCAATTGTACTAAATAGAATGTTGACGGAAATATTGCCAGTGGGTAAAAATTATTACGTTTTAAATAAATAAAAGTTAAAACATAACATAAACATAAAACATTTTTAACTTTCCAGCTTCAATGTAAAAAGATTGGAGGCGTGAAATATGGCCTGTAGATGGTTAATATATCTAAAAAATTTGAAATTAAATTTATTCTAAATTATAGTTACATATAACTATTAGATAGTTTGGGAGCCCTCGTTGAAACAATTAATTTATTCTTACAATCTGTTTAAAATTAAAATTTATAGCCGAATAAATCAATTATACACTTTTTTTTATTATTTAGGTTTTTTACAAACAAACGGGGTTTGAATAGATTTTCTATTTATATAGATATATGTATATGTTTTTATTATTTACCATTTTAATGTCTCATTTTTAACTTAATGATTAGTGTAATTAAAAGATTATGTTTAATGAATTAAGAAGAATAATCGAAATATTTAATATCGAATTAATTAGAAATATGTAAAAACTTAAATTTTATTTTAAGGTTGAAAATTCCATAAATAATTTAAGATCCACACATTATTAGAATATCAAAAGTAATGTGCACGTCTTTAAACCATCGTTCAAAAAAACATTTGGCGATAAATTTTAAATTATATTAAAAATTTATTAATATTTCTCTTAAAATTCCAAAATATTTCTTAGTAATATTTGAAATTGTATTTAAAAAATCATTAATTGATATTGTAAAATTTAGAAATGCATTTTATGATTTAATAAAAATTATTTTTTAATCACAGTGAGTTTTTGTTTAAATATTTTTTCTTTTAAAAAGTTCCCGGCTAGCTGCAGAAATTTTACAAATTGCACATATTTTATGCGACCAAAACAAAAACTGTTTAAAGGTTTGAAGTAAAAACATGACATAAAAAATATTTCGGGTGCTTAATTTTTTTGAAACTCTTTGCTTTCATCTCTTGTTTGAACTGGAGACCAGTCGTATGAGATTGTGTGTGATTCAGCCCTACATGTTCTATATATTTTTACTCATAATGAGATCTAACCTAAGCACAAAAGAGAGTTTAGTCTTTTTCGAACACGGTAAGGATTGTCTTATTATCGTATTATCTTAACAGAAGCATTTTATGTTCGCAAACGAAACATTTAAGACGAACGTTGTTAAAACCTTTAAATTAAAATGTAACTAACATGTGAACACATCTTTATAACAAAAAAATAGGTAAAACACTTCACTTAATCTCTTTTATTTAAAGTTAAATACATAGAAAATTTTTGTAAAAATTGTTGAAAATAATTTATATTGGCTTAATTTTAAAATGAAGTCCAATTAGTGAAAATACTAAGCATTTTAGATCTTGAACCAGGTAGTAGAAACATCGTAATCCCTCAGGATCCTTTGAACGGCTTACATCAACTAAAGAACCTGTTTTAGATGTTGTAAAAGAAATGTGCTCATCACCAATAACAATTTCCAATTCCTATATAAAAACAATTTAAAAACAGATTTTCTTAAAAAATATTTATAATTAAATAAATAAACCTGTCGTCCAACTCGATCTGGTGGTGGCCATGGTGAATCATCTTCTGCCATTATTTCAGAATCAGATATAATTCGTTTAAGTTCTTCCATTACAGATTGATGAACATAAGCTTCCTTACGAATCATTGTATCATTTTTATAATTCGAATTATTAGCATATCTTAATTTTCCGTCTGGACGAAATTCAAATTCAAGAAACTCATGGCCAAATTTACCTTTATGGCCAACATAATATCTTAAGTAAAAATCTTCTATTGTTTTCGACATTTTGATAATTAAATAAAACCAAGCCGCCAATAAACTAAAGTGAATTCAAATGTCAAAAAAATCTCTCCATAATTAGTATAACCATATCTTAAGCACTTTATTGAACTGCTTATAGCTTCAGTTGACTCCTTCCAAAAGATGTCTTTTTTTGGTTTTAACAATTATTAACATATTTTTTGAGATGTTATAATTTCCCTTTACCGGTGTAATTAATAGTTACGAAAGCAATAGTTAGCTTATTTCTATTGGTTAGAAAAGTTTTTGATTTAAAAATGATTTCCATCACATATTTCTCCAAACTCTCCAAATTTATCATATTGCCGTTTTATTCCATATATGAATGAATTTGAGAAAAAAAAGAAACCACAGGAAGACCAAAAAAATACTACCTCAAGGTAAGGCCTTATTAATAATTAAATACATTTTATTCAAAATTTCATTTTTTTTTTCCAAGGAAAAAAAACCAAAAGCGTTGAGTGACGCTGATGAGTTGAAAACGTTTCCAAAATCAATGCATTTAATAAATTTTAATTTTCAAAACAAAAATTTAACATAAATAAGTTAAAATAATTACTTTATAAAATGAAAATAGAAAGTTAGGTTATTTCAATATAAAAATGGGCAATGATAATATCAAATGTTTATAAATTGTTTTATTATTTCTGGAACGTGTAAAAAAGTTTTAAATCTTTGTTACACTTAGTCCTTTGCATACTTTTTTATTGAGTTTAATTAAAAATGTGGATAAC
Source organism: Acrocera orbiculus (assembly GCA_947359355.1). Lineage (NCBI taxonomy): Eukaryota > Metazoa > Arthropoda > Insecta > Diptera > Acroceridae > Acrocera > Acrocera orbiculus. The sequence goes on from OX375758.1 coordinate 11,243,702, forward strand.
TGTAAAATCTGCAGGTATACTTACTTTCTTCTTTTCTAAGGTTAAGCTTCTCTCGATGATGCGAAAAACCTGGCTATTGTTCTTCTTGGCTTGCTTTTCCTTTTTGCAATGATAGGAATCCAACTTGAGGAAAATTTAAGTAAAACTTTCGTCCTCTAATTGTCATTAAGATTATCTCTATTCAAGGTTGGATACACTTAGTTTTTAACTTATCAAATTTTTTAAGTTAGCAAGATTTGGGATGGTTTTGACTTGAAAGAGAAAAGTTTATTAAAGACGTGGGTATTATTACCTGACCAGGTGTTTATGCGAATTTTTGAAAGAGAAAAAATTACAAAGCTTAGGTGTTTACCTTTTAAGTTTCTAAAACGGATTATTTCACCCGACTCTACAATTTAAATATTAAACACATAAATTTTTGGATTAAAGTAAAGCTTACAAGTTTTTCAAAACAAAGAAAAAAGACAAGAATAATGTGTACAGATTTTATTTTACTTAAGTATAAACTGGTAAAAATCTTTGCGCATTTTTCTTCTAGTTTATAAAATATTGTACATTTTTATTTAAGCTTCAAACGTGTATCTTATTTAAGATATATTATTGCAAATACAAAGCATATAAGTTATAAAAATTTTGTTTTGTTATTAATTTGAACTTAAGGCAATTTTTTTTCATAATTATTTGTTAAGAATATTCAAAACAACATTTTGCTTTTTTTTATGGCAGTTGTAAATAAATATTTATTATTTAAGCAAATAGATATAGTAAATATTATTATTTTATTTTTCTTGTTTATAAAAATAAATTAAAATCCATCCTATATATTGCTAATTAATGTAAAATTCTAAGAAAAAGTAAAACAAATTAAAAATAGTGCTTTAACCTAAATCACACATTCTCTTATGAAACTATTAAATTTTTGTCATTTGTCACTAGGAATAAATAATAATAAATTTATATATAAATTTAAATATTTTAATAAATATATATTATATATTGAAGCATTACTGAAATTTTTAAAATTTCAAAGGCCTTTTTTGTGAATGAACTGTGTTTGTATTGACCAAATAGTTCGTAAGACGGTTTTAAAAAATTATAAAAAAAAAAACTTCAGTAATCTTTAGCAAATTAATGTATTTTAATTATTTTCTTTAAATTAAATATCTTTTGATTTTATTTTTGTAGTGTGCTTGACTCAAATTTAACTAAAAATTCATTAAAATTTAATATAGTTATAAATTGCTTTAAAACTTGTTGAAGTGTAAAAAAAAAGAGAAAAAGAATCACACTTATATCAAAACCGAAGATTATTTTTAAAAATAAAAACTAATTTTAATATTCAATATTATTAATTCTCTTAAACAATCAAATTTTTAATATAAATTCAGTATATATTATTTATTTTGCATTATACATTCTTTTTGTATTTGAAATGAAAAAAATTTGTACAAATTTTGGAAAATATGCCTGTTGTTTTTATAATAATATTATAAAAAAAATTTACACTTATTCACATGCGATTTTTCCATCAAAACTACTTAAAGCTATAGCAAATGCTTGTAGGGCACATAAAGGATATCTATAATCCATTGTAAAAACATCTTCTGATGTTCTGCCGAATTGCATAACAATATATTCAGGATCTGAATCATGAACTAGTTGAAAATTTTTAACCGAAGCTTGAGTAACACGACCATGAAAATTAAGTACATATGATTGTGTATCATCATTCCAGACAGGTGTCTTATTATGTAATTCAACTATATTATCCATATTCTAATTAAATAGAAATATAAAAAAAAATTGTCTAAAAATATTCTATTAAAAACCTTTGCTTTCCAGCATTCTGCGAGTCCTCCCTGCTGTTGATTATCACCTGAACTAATTTTAACTCTTTGATCATCTTCTGTCATCCCAGGTAATAAAACTGTCATATTTCGTGGTCCTTTAAATCCTAATATATTTGTATCCTGAAAATATTTAATTAAATAGTATTTTCTTGTAAACAAAATAGAAAAAGACTAGAAATCTACACATGATTTTAGTTATATGCATTGGTATGGAGAAAATGATTAAAATCATGATTTTGAATTATAAGTTAAAGTTAAATTCTCTTTCAAATCACAAAATGTTAGTGGAAAGGATATTTATCCAAAAAGGAATTACATTTTATTTTTCTAGTTAAGTATATCCTAGGAAGCCTCGCAAACCCGAATTGATTAATTTTCTTGGCACTCAGATATATTATAGCTTTTTGACCATCAAAGAAATAAAAATGACAAAATGAAATTATAAAAGAAGTGTAAATTGAATTTTTTAAAAGATGATTTAAGAAATTGTTTCTTACTGGATTGTTTCTTTATTTTTGTACAATATTTTATTATTTGAAAATAATTACTTTCACAATACCTCTAAAAGATACTCGTAAAGAAAGTCTGTTTTTTAACGATTATTTCTTAGCCCCCCTAACATTATTAAATATTTTAAATAAATATAATAAAAATACAACTTACATATATTATAACTGCTAAATCAAGCCTAGGATCATCAGGATTATCTTTATTTCCATTGTCAAAAACAGTAAAAGTTGTACCAAATACATTAGATCGTAATTTACCAACAAATCCTTCTGCTTGCCTTGATAAATCTGTTGGATCACAACTAATTATATAATTTGATGTTTTACTTTTTTTCCTTTTACGACCTAAAATACAAAAAAAAAGATTTTTTTTTTATGGAATTAATTATAATATTTTGTTTTGTTTTTATATTTTTCTATCAAACCTCCTAATAAAAATATTTTTTTTCCATAATCCTTTTCTAAATGAAGATAATAAATTGGAAAGAGTCCTCTATCCATTCCTTTTCTATCTCTTGTTATACGGCATTTATAAAGTAAACCCTGTTGTGCTGGTTGCATTACAAATTGTTCTGTTTGGCCAACAATATCACCTTCAATTTCAGTATTTATTTGGCTTGTGCTTTTAAGTTTTCCTGGAGAAAGTGATATATTAGGATCCGGATTTCCATCATTTATTATTTTATTTTGTTGTTGTTCAAATGTTTGATTTCGATTAACGGTTACATCAATTGGAGTACTCTCTTCATCTTCAATATCATTACTTTCAATTATTTCTATTGCATCTGAAATAGTTTTTTTTATTATTGTATTATAATTTTATTTCAATAGTAAATATATAAAAAAAAACAAACAGAAATACAAAAATACCTGAATTATTTGAATTAAGTAAATGAACAGGTATTTGATCTGGATTTTGTGGTGATGTCATAAATTGCATTGGTCCATCATAGGCATATAATTCTCTGCCATTTCGTATAGCTGATGCTGGTCTAACAATTTGTAGGTCACTTGCTTGTACCATTCCGGGTGAAGCTCGCTTTTGTCTTATATAAGCCTCCATTATTTGTCTCTGTAAATTACATAAATAAATATTTATTATTTATTTTCTAGTTTTAGTTCATTTAAGAGCGTTCATTTTGAACTACAAAATTTGCAGCTATATTAAATTTGTGTTAAAAATAAATAAAATTCTCAAATAAAAAAGTTTTTGTAGCTTTTTATTTCAGCGAAATGAAGGAAACTTTCCAAGAAAAAATTTCAAGATTCATTTTTGTTATTGCATTTTAATAGCCTAATTTACCAAGTTCGATGTTTATAACTTTTCTTTTATTTTAACAAAAATGACTTTTTTAATATCCGGATCAGTAGAGTTGGTTCAAAGAGGCCTTTTTACAAATTTTCTGCAATTGATTGCAATTGGTTAAAAAAATTAAATATTTTGAAATACAAATAACTTCTTAACAATATTTTGTAAAACTTTTTTACAAAATTATCAAGTAAATAAGCCAGTGACAAAGCATTTTCCAAATCGCCTTTCAAAAAAGTCAATTTACGATGATCACTATATCCCAGGCTAGAATTGTCGAAAATCACAGAACCAAATTTATAAGCATATAAAACAGAAGCATAAGTTTTTCTTCACCCAAACCTTTTTAATTTTGTTGTTGTCATTTTTAAATTTTTTGTGTCCTTTTGAAGTCGAAATAATATTTTTTTATAGAACAATTGTAAAAAAAACATATTTGGGGGTACGTATTTTATATTTAGAAATTTAATAAAAATTTTCAAATAACTTTTAAAACATTGTTTCGAGAAAAATGTGTTTCAAGTTTTAAACACTGAGAAAGGTATGAGTTGTGAAGATTCTAATCTAATAATTACGCAAGTTTTGACCCGAGTAACTTAAAATTTTGACACAATATTCTTAAAATATTATACAGTACGAAAATGTATTACAAAAATTGCAGATATGAAAATTTTAGGCATAGAATTTATTAAATTTGTTAAAATTTCTTTGGAAATTTTTTCCACGCTTTTATTATTCTGGCTTTCAATCAATACATTATTAATAATTTCTAGTTTTTTCTTGTCATAATGCAATAATGTTGAATAAATTTTCTATCGGATTTAAGTTTGGATTAAGCGCAGGAGACTGTACGATGATTGTTCTATAGCTTCTTAAGCATTCATTCTATCGGCATTACGGATAGGAGAGTTATCATTCGAAAAAATAACTTTGATACTCGTATCTTCAGTGAGTGTAAATGGATATAGGAAAGTTTTTGAGACGGATAATAAAGGTAGTATTTTGTATTTTTTCTTTCGTTTTTAATTGATTTTTCAGACCGAAAACTGACTTTAAATGCAGAGCATATCGTTACCGAATTATTACCATATTCTCTTCTACATAAAATCTTCGGATTGTCACACATATCTCATGCCCGTCCTGACTATCTGGACTATATTGAATTTTTTTCATCATTATCGATTTTTACAATGTTAAATTATTTATTCTGCGAGCTCAAGTCTATCTTTTTTATAATGAACTTTTAGAGGAGGACTTACTAATTAAATTACATATAAGTTATTGTGTAATCTCACTTTGACTTATTTCTGCTTCGTTTAGATCCATAATTTTTTGTCTTTGGGCAACACTTCATTTTTCCAACGAGGTATTATTAGAAATTATTTAAAATTGTTCTTATATTACTACAAATAATAATTTTACATTTAATAAGAATAAATTAAAATACTACAATTTCATAAAAACTCTGTTATTTGTTATATATACTAGTTGTTTTGTTTTTTGCTCGAGTTTCAAATAATTGTAGATCTGGTATGTAATTCACGGTACTATATTTGTTAAAAATAAAACACCAAACATAAAATTTGTAATAATATTTAACATAAAACCTATACTAAGTACAAAGATTTATTTTTTTTAAATCTTCTCAGCTATTTGCAATATTTAATCAGTGCAGGATCTTTAGCATTGGCTTATGCTATAATCTAATTTCCTGCTTAACACAGTGCAGACGGATGACGAGATATCTCGTACAGTTAGGAATTAAATATATGGTTTACAGTTTGTTAACAATAGTTTTCTTAACTTCATCTCTGATCATAGAATTTTCAAGATTTCTGTAAAATTATTTCCTTTATATCACGTTGCATTCACCATAGATTTAAAATTTTTTTGTTTTCTAAATCTCCGTATGTATTTTATGTTCATATCTAGTTCAGTTGAATACTATAGAGTTATAACGATTCAAGCATTTGCTCATAGTTTAAGGTTTTATTGTCTATTGTTATCATTGGTGTTCAAGAGGTATAACAAAGGTGTTTACGAATGTTCATAACCCAATGTTATTCTAAATAATTTGTCGTTGAAAGAGATAAAAAAGGAGCTAATCAAGAAGAATATAAAATTTATTGCCATCGAAGATTAATTGATTCCGTCAAAAAGAGGATACAGGAGATCTCAAGATTACAATTATTTGGAAGGTGAAGTTACTTTATTATATTTAGTTTACAGTTAATTTGACGTCAAATATAGTATAAAACTACTATAAAAGCCTGATTTAAGTGCACCGGAAGTATTTAAATTATTTTTTAATTACCGCTAATACTAAATTATAGACAAAGACTCATCCTGATAATTAATTATGAGTATATTTTAATAAGTCGAGTAAGCGTTGAATCGATCATTGAGATTGTTTATCCTAAAAACCACCTTAATACCATCTATTATCAATACTAGCAGAAATTACAGATGATGTTTAGAGTCAATGAAGAAGGTAAAAAATTTGTATATGGTTTGAAATGTAGAAAATACTGTTAAACGTAATGAAATTTAAGTCCCTCATTACCATAGTCGAAATGTTTGATTATGATTTCATACTGTTCATCCTCCTATTTTATACTCAAATCAGTATAATCTTTTACATATAATTTTATGTTAAAAGTTCGTATTGAATTGATACTAAAAGGTTTAGATAAGTCACAATTTAACACTACCAGTAATAAATCAGTATTAAAGTTACAAACTTTTCAGTACATTCAGTATGAAACCATCATCAAATATTTCAATTCGGGTATGTTGCCTTTAAATATGTTTTTTATTTGAATTATATTTTAAAAAAATATAAGTTTTTCATCTGCAAAAAATTTTTTACTATTTGTTGTTTTAAAAATTATTATACATAATTTTCACAGTCAGATTTAACCTAACTTTTACAATTAATCACTATCAAATAACTCTCAAAAGAGAATTAATCAAAATTTCCTCTTCGTTGTGCTATGAGTTATTTAGTATTTTTTGAGGAAGATTAGAAAAGAATACTATTAGTTAATTAGTTCTCTCGAGAACAATACTAGAGGTCTTCCATACAAATTTTGTAGTTTTAAGAACACTAGACTAGTATTTTGGCTATTGAAAATGGACTATTAGGTATTAAACCAGGGGAAGGAAAATTACTAATTAAAAAGGAACTTTGAAAATGTAGGAAATGTTGTGGTGTACAGGGTATCAAAATAAAACCTACGAATTTTATTACTTTTTTCTTTCTCTACATGGAGAGGGATGTTAAGCGCCCTTTGGAGATTTTAAATTGTAAAATTAATAAAGAGTTATTTAAAATTTTGAAATACAAGCCAAGGAAAATTCTCATAAAAACTCCACATATATAAAGACAAAAATCGTAAATTGTTCAACAGCCTCATCTCCTTCATGTTTATGTTCAACGGTAATGGAAAGTATAAAAAGCACAACAAAAGAATAAAAAACGACAAAAGGGTTTGCGAAAGATATAAAATACCTGAATTTCATAATTTGATACAGAAAAATAAATTAAATATCGTTTTAACTTATTTTGTTTATTTGTTTGTTTGTTTTTTTGAAAATCTTTTAAAGTACTCAAACAGAAACTTTCTAACTAGGTCAAAATTTTTATATTGTAAAATAATATTTTCTTTTCCCAACTATTACAATATTTAAGCTGTTATTCTATAAATTGTTTTTAATACCAAGAATATCTTATAGTTTTTAACCGTTAATTATTATTAATTTCCTTTTATATAAATATTTATTTTGATCTATGAATTTACAGTTTCAGATGATACAAGCAGCCAGAAACCTGATTTGATCATTGATCAAAAATTGTAAAGTTAAAAGAGAAACAAAAAATTTTCTTATCGAACTGTTAATTCAAGGGAATAGTCACTTTTTTATGTTTATTTTTCTTGTTTTTAAAGATGACACAGTAAAGAAAATAAAAACAATTTAACTAAAGTACAAAGCATACATTTTTTAATTGTATACGATGTTTGCACCAGCACTTTAATTTAAAAAAAATAATTTTGATTGATTGAAATTAAATGCAACAACAACAATAATATGTATAAAAATTTATTTTAAATTGAAAACACTAAATGTAAATATATGTATGTAAGTTTTCTACCTTCCAATCATATGAAAAGGTTAACCACATTTTCTTAATTAAATAAATTTTTATATTGAATGAAATAAATAAACACGAAAATTAATTTTCAGTCCTTTAGGTAAATCCCTCCGTTCAATTGTGAGGATGTTTAACGTTTGAGTGAACTGTGTGTGCTTATGATCTTGGTCAGCTGTAAATTATTTTTTCAACAAAAATTAAGTCGTGAGAAGAATCGATTAAATGACTTCTACTAAACTTGTTTTGACATTCTTCTTTGATAAGAATTTTGCCCTTGGGGACAAAATTTTTATATGTTCTGGAGAGAAAGAAATAAAGGTAGAAGAAAATAAATGATTATGCTGATGTGATTAAATACTTTTCTTTTTTTTTTTTTTTATTTTATTGGATTTTTATATTATCCTTTAATTAATATACTATATTCAATTTTATATTTCAAAATTTTTTCATATAAATTTAAATTTTTAGGAAATCAATAATGAAGAATTATTTGAAAATTAATGACTTAAAAGCGGCTATGATAGCTACTTTCTAAATGCTGCAGAACTTTATAACATGATTCAAGCATGAATTCATGCATGAGAAACACACGGATGAGTAATTTCCCTAATGGGATAAGTCTGTTTTTTCTTAAATACAGTGAGGGAAAATTTTGAATGATTAAACTAGAAAAGAAACTGTAAATTATGTATTCTTATTAATTCTTTTCATATAGAATCAATAATTAAGATTCATTGTCAAATACCCAAATAAATTTCATATTTTTTTAATATATTTTACATAATTTAGGATAAAATTCAAAGTAATTATTCAACTGCTTTCAATTAGTTGTTGAGTTAGTTAAGTTGTTAGTTAATTAGTCTTTACAAAATCTCCCAAAGCTATTTGTCTTTTTCACTCAACACCCACGTACAGTGGAAGGAAAAGGTTTGCAAACAATAATATATTTTTAAGAAAAAGGCTTTGGCCTGGGCACATCCGCGCGTCTGAAGAGCGTGTAGCGCTCGTTTGAAAAGTCTTTGGTGGGCGGATTTGCTCTGGGATTTAAAGCGGAATATTTTTCATCACATAATTTTCCCAATTCACTTAATATTACTTGCTAGAAAGAAATGAAAAAAAAAAAAAAATGGGATAAAAATAAAATAAATCCAATAATAACTTCCAAAAATGTTTTGAAAAATTTTCCGGATAAAGCTGTAACGCTGTTTTTATAACTAACGAAATTTAACAGTTTTACACTGATATTTTTGCATTTTCAATTTTCATAGTTGATTTGTACTATTTATAGAAATGCATTAGTAAATTTAAGTGAAAAATTTTCAGTAAAGGTTAAAAATGTCCTATTTTAAAAGTAATACTTTAGTACTTTAGGCTCTTTAGCCTAAAAAAAATAAGAATACCTATATTAACATGGGTTTATTAGTGATTTATAAGGCCAAAATCATTAGTAATATTGCTAAAACATTGCAACTGAGTTAATCAACTGTTCATGATATCAGCAAAAGATATCTTAAGGACCATCTCGTTAAATGCCCTAAAGTAAAAATAACAGGTGACTTCTACTGAACTTGCCTTAGAATTAAAGAAACCTATTGGTACATCGTGTGATCTTTTAGCCATTAGAAAATGGCTTCATAAAAATGTTCTTAGTTCCTGTATAGCAAGCAACAAATCTTTACTTCTATCTATCTATCATTGAGAGGGTTATGCTGCACTGCGACCAGAATCGAAAATCTTTACTTAGTATAGTTAAAAATATAAAGTGAGTTCAATTTGAACAAAAATGCAATAAAAAGGATATAGAATTTTTGTGAATTGTGTAATGGGATTCAATATTACATACATTTTGGTACTCGAAAATAGAAGAATAATTATTTATGCAATACATATGCTTGAAAACAAGGCTTCATATTTAACACATGCTTTGAAAGTTACCACAAGAAGAGAGAGAAAGTTTAATATCTAAAGGATATAAGAAAAAGTAGGTTTTAGTTCTACAAATTTCGAACTGTAATAACTTACTTAAAATTTAAGCTATGATCCTTATGGAAGTGGCTTTCATCGACTTTTGATCGTACCATACATTTAAGTGACAATTACCCATTAATCCATACCAATAGGAAAAGTCACTTGTCGCTTAGATTGCATTTAGGACTATGGTTTTAGTCAGCAAAACTTTACAGTTTAGCTATTTAAAAGAGGTAAAATGATGTAAGTATAGAAGTATTGCACGATATTTAAACTTTAACAGTAAGAATCTACCTAGTTTTTATTTAATAACATGAAAACTTTTTGAGAATCACTAAATTTTACCTAGTGGGCTATATAATATTAAATTTTACAAGATAAAAGTGTCTGTGAATCCTTTTTGTTACATTGAAATTGAGTTTTTGGTACAATTGTCCCAACATTGGTACGTTTTCTACTTGCAGAATTGTTAAATTTTTTTCTCCAGCATAATATTCTTTTTTCTTTAGCAAATTCAGTTAAGAATTAATTCATTTTTGATATTGACAACATTAGGGTTACACTCTTTTTTCATTAATAAAAATTAATAAATGAAATACATTAAAACTAAACATTTGTTTTAAATTAAGGCAATTAAAATTTATTAATTTCAGCATTATATATTTTTGACCTTAAAATTTTGAGTAATTTAGAATTTGAATGGAAATTTTTTATAAAGCCTTGAAGAGTTGTATGTCCTTACGTAGCAACTATTCAAAATATAAGAAAAATCGATATAAACAAAACTTCATTAATCAAAATATTTTTACCTTATCATAAAAATATATTTCAATTAAAATTAAAACAGTTAATTAGATTTATTGAATTAACGTTAAACATTAGAAAAAGACAGTTGAAATATCTTTAAATATAATCAAAAACTCCTTCTGTTTGACATATACTAAATTCGGATCGATAAGGATTAAACAATTTTAATATTTGATTTCATTATTTTAATTAATTAATAATGAATCACTTTGTTTAATATTTACGTTTATATTATTGAAATAAGTAAATTTTACATATACTTAAAGCAATATATAGATTTGTTTATATATATGTATACATATGAATTAATTTAAAATAAAACAAACCTGCTGTTCTATTTTTTGATGTCGACTACTTATCGCACTCATATTTATACATTAAGAAGTTTTACTATTAGAATGTTAATTGATAATGATATAAATTAGCACATTTACCACCACCGGTTATTATTTAATAAAAATAATTGCAAGGGTTTGACAGCCAGTAAGTAAAATTAATTCATTCCCTTATTGTTTGTTTACTTCAATATTTCTACAGTTGTCGGTCTGTTAGCTACTCAAAACCTATCCGAATACAAAAATATTTATATTCTTTCTGGAATATAGTTTTTATAATTAAGGCTGTGTCTAGATTAGGGTTTTGTTTAAAGGTGCAAACACAATTAACGCGGCGCAGTTTTTTGTGAAGTTGTGCAAAAACTAGAGCGCGGAATCTTAATAGGGTCTATTCACTATTTTTTCCATTTGACTTCAAAACTTGCTTACCTACTACCACTCGTATACGTACATAGTGTAAAATATGTTTTAAAATGGTGTCGATTAATTCTATAATTGTGTGTGTGTATTTTAGAGAGCTATGCTTTGACATTTCATTTTATAAAATTTTATAGGTTATGTTACCATAGGAAATTCGAATACTTTTTTTTAAATTTTATAAAAGAAAATATTTAGGTGCAAGGAACTAAAATATTTTTAGGTGAAAAAACTTAAATAGCTCTGTAGAAAAAAATAACTTAAATTTGTTTTAATTTTTAAGTGTTGTTTTTGTGAAAAATAATATTTTAATCACAAAAATGTAAGGATTTTCCAATAATATTTGCTATGTTGCAAATAGGGTAAAGATGTAAATAGGGTAAGATTAAAATAACAATTCTTAAAGTTTCAAAAAATAGTAAAATTAAAAGAATTATAAATATTTTTCACAAATTTTGGTTTTTAAATATACATAATTTTTTGGCATGTATATTGTAGTAAACGACTAATACAAAAGAAACCGATAGCGATATGACAGTAGAAAAATAAACATGTTTAATTTTTTACTCTCAACTCAAATGACCATTTTCATATACTTTATATGAATTCAGGAATTCATTAAATTTTGTAAAATTTTTTCAAAATAATTTTGTAGATTTATTAGAAGAGCCGCCGATTCCAACAAGTCTCCGGTTACACGGTTACACGGTTTTCCGGTTCATTTTGGCCTCATTTCTTCAGTATCTTGACAAACACTTTCATCAATGGATAGGTGGAGGTAGACCTGTAGTTTGGCTTCAAAGATCTCCAGATCTAACCTCTTTGGATTTTTTTCTAGGGAAAAAATAAAAAGAATTCTTATTAAGTTATCAGGAAAGGCTCACTTTGATCGATTTTTATTGCACAATGGAATATACAAACTTTTTATTGGAAAACATTTGTATTTTAAGAAAATAAAATAAAAAATAAAAATTATTAGGGTGTTTTTCTAAGAAAAACCCAAAAAACGCTAAAAAATGCCCAGGTTTTTTACCAACGGTTCTGCTTATAAATTTTTTTCTCCACCATTTGTTAATATTATTAAGTTTTTGTTTTTTTTAATAATAAAACAATATTGTAAGCTATGAGAAAGTATTTTTTTTTTTTACTCGTTATTACATAGATTCAAAAGTTAGAAGTGATCGAGTGCGTGGGGGTAAAAACGAAGCCTGAAAAATTCAAAAGGCTGTAACTCGAAAACGAAAAAAGTTAGACCCCCACTTTTTGTGTTTTTTGTCAATGAAATTTCATCTACTTCCTGCCCTAAGCGTTTGTACCATCAATCTCGAAACACCCTGTATTTACACTTATTTTGAAGTAAAGATTTTATTTTTTCTAATTTCTAAAAATTTATTTTTTTGAATTTCGTTATTAAATAAAAAAAAATTTACTTTTTCTCAAAAATACAAAAACGTAAGCTTTATTTATTTCTTTTATACAATACATAAATCAGGTCAGAAAGTCAATTTAAAACTTAACTTTTTAATTTCACTCATAATCTAACTAAAATTTATTAGTTATATTTTTAAACAATATAATTTCATTTTTTATTTTTTGAATTTTTATTTACATTATTTGAAATTGGTTTTCTAGGAAGTAATGGAGGTGGAACATCTCCATTAATATGATTTAAATTATTTTGTATTAATTTTTGATTTGTTTCAATATTATTATCAGGTATCTTATCTAAAATATTATTTGAATTAATTAATTCTAATTCAGCTGGTGTTTGAATTTGAGAATTTTTAGCTTCCTCTTCTGCAAGTGTTAGGCCAATTGTAGCACCAATTTTAGCACTTGCTTGCCTAAAACTATCACTTAATTTAACTTGAACAACATTTATACACATTGATGTTAATGCTAAACCAAATACTAAATAAACAATACTAGCCATCATAAAAATAGGATGTTTTGGTACATAATCACCAAAACCAATTGTTGACATTGATATAAAAACAAAATAAAATGATTCAAAATATGTCCAATCTTCCCATATACAATAAACTAATGCACCCATAAATATATATAAAAGTAAAATTGATGTGGCAACTGATATTGGTAAATTGAATTCATCATCAATTTGAAATGTTTCTGGATATGTTGATGTTGGTGTACCAGCTATTGATTGTATATTTTGATGTGTTGATGATTCTGTCTGTGGTATATCAATTGGTATTTGACCTGTTTCTGTCATATTTGGTTCACGTTGAAAAATACTTGGTCGTCTTATTGCTCTATCATATGCTAAATTAATACCTCTCATCACTTCTTGTACTTGAGCTTGTTTTCTTATTTTACGACAGGATCCAGTATAATATAAACGACGTACAAATGCCCATAGAAATTTTATTCCACGTGTAAAAAGTTTACCAAAATCAGCTAATAATATAAGGAATATGGGAATTCCAATTATTGCATAAATAATTGTAATTGCTCGTCCCATTGTTGTTAATGGTACAATATGTCCATAGCCTAAAAAAATATTAATAATTTTTATTGAAAACATATCGATTGAACTTTTGAGAATTTTTGGAAACTTCTGACAGTTATATAAGTGTCCAACACATTAGTAAAGTGAAGATTATAAGAAAAAATTAATTTTAAAAAGCTAAATAGCCTATTTAACAATTTGAAAATATGTTATTTTTATTTTAATAAAATAAAATGATCAATAAGTTAATGAGATTCATAAACTGCCGATTAAAGCTTTAGCATATTCAAGGCATTAACCTAATTTTTCCCTTAATTCCCTTAAAGCTATTTTGTTCCAATGTAATTAAGTAATGAACAATTAATTTTAATTTATACTAATACTAATTATGAATAAGCAATGTTCAAAATAAATTAAATATGAAAGTCATGCTCCATTACAAAAAAATATGCCATCTATTCTTCACAATGGTGATATATCCTCTCATGTTCGATTATGTTTGAACTTCTTATTAAAAATACCATTAAATCTATTTCTGTAAATTTTGTAAAAATCTTTTCCAAATTGATTATCAGAGTCATTTGCTCACTGTTTCTTGATCACAGACTATTTCTCGAATTTTCAAAATCTCTTAATCCAAAAAAATTTTTTGTTTATATCTGAATTCGAAAATGGATTCATAAACCTCTAAAATTCATTTAATGATAAATTCTCAAAACCAATCACAGAATTTTTATTAAATTTGTTCTTGGAGTATTTTTCCAATTCTCTCTTGGTTATTAGTTCATTGATTTGGTTATGGAGTTTTGACTTTAGTCTGTTTTGAGAATATTTCTTGAATCTGTACTATAATGAATTTTTTGATTGGGTTTCGAATTTATTTTTGAATATATTTTTGAAATCTTACTTGGATAGATTCTTAGGCTCGTTTTTAATTCTATAAAATTACTTTTCGAAAGAGAGGTACTTCAATTCGTTCTCTAATCTTAAATTTGCTCATAAATCAGCTCAAATTTATATTCTATCCGATTTTGAAATTCATATACGAGATCATTTCGAACTAATTTTCGAACACATTCTTCGATTGTTTTTTTATTTAATTTTACAATTTCTTCTTTAATTTACTTTTGAGTTTTTAATTGAATCCATTGTTAGATCTTTTCTCAGTTTTCAAATTCTTTCTTGGTATAAATTTTTAATTTAACGGAATTATAAACATCTGTTAATCAATTTTTTATTAGCCCGCATCAGATAAACAAACAGAAAGGTTGTTATTAGTGAATAATTGGAGGTTTAAATATAAACGAATTTATTTTCTAAGACGGATAATTTTGAGTTTGTTTGATTTGAAATGTCAACTAGTACTAAATTTGAAAACAAAATATTAGGGGGTTGTTCTATTGTAGAGTTTTCCACTAGTCCATTATAATCATAAGTATGGACGAATTTATATATGAAAATTT
The DNA here is from genome assembly GCA_947359355.1 of Acrocera orbiculus. Lineage (NCBI taxonomy): Eukaryota > Metazoa > Arthropoda > Insecta > Diptera > Acroceridae > Acrocera > Acrocera orbiculus. The sequence goes on from OX375758.1 coordinate 11,258,983, forward strand.
AACAAATACCTTTTTCCTACTTAAAGACAGATAGTAAGGAACGCTACCGCTTATTTCGCTAAATCTTCTATTCCTGATAAATCTGTCGACTTTGCTTGTCTCTCTTTTATACATTTAGTAGCATTAAAGAGAAGCTTTAGATGTGTTCATAATAAAATTAATTAAAGTTTAAATTTTCAGTGTTTCCTTGATTACTTTAAGAAGGACTAATCGACCATATCAATATATATTGATACTTCCATTTATCTCACAGTTGCTCTTTTTTTAGACTAATAAGCCAATCGGTTGTTTATTTAATTTTGGAAAAAAGTTCAAGTGAACCTTGATCGCGTGATAAATTTGAGAAGCATTTTAGAACACTGGATCATATCACTGGAAAGAATTACTAATCACTTGAAATTGCAAAACTATATGAAGTTGTTTTAAGAAGGATCATAATCTAATTTAACGTTATCAACATAAAATTTTATTAAATAACGTGAATTCAATATGAAATCCGAGTTTTTTGTTTAAATAAATTTTCATATAATAATTCTTCATCTCTTCAATTTTCAACTTGAATAATAGATATTTACCAATTTTTGTAATGATTGTTATACAGTAGATTACACAATTAATAAAATTCCATGATTTTAATCCTGTATTTATACCAAGGCCAGTTTCATGTGCTTCATGGATATCTTCTTCAAATTTTCTTAATTTTTTTCTAGCCAATGATTTCCAATCATCTTCTCTATAGTTTACAAAAAATAAAAATCAAATACAAACAAAAGTTTTAAGAGCATTAATATGAATATAAAAAAAAAACAAAAACCTTAAATTAAAGCTAGTCTGCCAAAGATGTTCTATAAAATCTCTTCTAACAACACCAACACCACATCGATATGTATTCTCTATAGAACCTTCAATATAACGAAAAATAAGTCCACCAAATCCGCAATAGAGAAACATTAAAATTAAATGTGATATACAAATATTTCGATCAATACGAAATTTATTAACTTCTTTGGAATATATTTTTGAAATTTGATTCCATTCAAATTGAAAATCATTTATAAATAATAAAAAAAATTCCGGTAAAAATTTATTTTTATAATTTTTTGTTGATTTCTTATTCAATTTAGAAAATTGATTTGATTTTTTTGATGATTTATGAAATAATCCAAAAAATTTTGTTAAAATATTTTCGTTTTTTAAATTAGTATGGATAATGTTTTCATTTTCTTCAATATAATTTTTAGTTGTTTTGTTTAATTGTTTTTCAGGAGTTACTGATTTTATAGAATGACTTCTTGACTTTCTATGTAAATCAGTATTTCTGGTTATTGTTTTGATAATTTCATCCTCATCATCAAGATCCGCAATTTCTCCATCAGAACTATATATCGATTCAGTCGATGAGACATAATCCTTATTAGTATTATTAACAATCATTGCTGATGTCAACTTTTTATTTTGATTGTTAGAATCAACTAAATTTTTTAATAAATTTCTATTATTAATGTTAAAATTTTCATATGTTTTATTTATATATTTCTTTTCAAATAAACCATTTGGTTTATATCTTAGATTAAATAAATCTCTTTTTTCTTTTTCAAATTTTCTCTTTTCAAGCTCAAATTCTCTTTGATCTTCTTCAAATCTTCGAAGATTCATTTCATGTCTTGTTAGTTTATTATTATCATCATTTCTAATAATTTGAGATAATTCATTTTGTTTATTACGATTATAACGAGTAATTGGGGTTAAATTAGGTGATGAACAACGGCTTTCACTAGATTCATCCTTATGACGTGGAATTGATAAACTTCGACGAGCAGTTCTCATTAAATCAGCAATATCAGAATTATGTGATTTTTCATCTCGTGTCCTTGATAAACTTCTAACAGCACTATTAAAAAAATTTTTATTTTTACGATGTAAAATTTTATTTTTATAAGGTGATCCTGTATTTGGGAATTGTATTTGCATTCGTATACTTTGTGCATTAATAAAATCAGCTGTTTCACTACTCTCTTCATCAGATCTCTTATACTGATCGGTTTTTATTGTTGGTTCTGGAGTTTTTTCACGTAATTGTCGAGCAATTCTTCTCTTACGACGCAACATTGAAGGTGCATTCCGTTCAAAATCAGCCATATTTATATTTTTTTTTTTTGTAAGTATTTTTAGTTTTAGTTTTATTTAATTATGAAAAGCAAGCCACAATAATAAATACACATTCACTTTTTATATAATACTTAATTAAGCAGAATTTTTTCATTTATGCATTCTCATAAGTTCTTTTTTCTAAAATCTATTTTAAAAATAGAAATTGTAGCCATATTTTTTTTGAAAATATTAAAAATAAATATTATCTTAAGTAACAAAATTATGTCAACTGTGATGTGTCATGAACAGAACTAAAATTATAAAAAGAAATTTACCCAAAACTGCTAAGCTAAAAAAGTGCAAGCACTAAAATTATTTTTAGATAAACTTTTTGTATGTTTGAAAAAGTCTATGAGCTTGAGTTATTATGGTTTGTGTCCAGACTAGTTTTTATAAAAAATCCATATATTAATTATATTACTTTTAAAAGCTATTATTAAATTTTTTATAAATTTTTAATTTATGATTTAAGAGCATATTTCTTTTCTTAATAATTTTTATATGACTTCATATGTTTTTGTAGTAGCTTTAAGCAACTTAACTATTAATATTTTTGTAGGGAGTTAAAAGTCATCTGGAGGACTCGATTGGCCGTCAAAGAATGATGACAGCAGAATTTTAGAAATATTTATTCAAAACTATTTTTTCTGCAAATATTAAAAGATATCAAAGTATTTTCAGTAGTAAAAATTTCTGTCTTCACATGACAAACAGAAGTGACATCGTAATAGAAATGATTATTGCTAAAAGATCTTTTTTGTATGTGCATATAAATTAATATTAATTATCCCTGTAGACCATAGCAGTTTTTTTACACCAGTAGTATGTTTTTGGAGATGTTGTATTTAATGTGATTCAACTCATTAAAGTCCTTTATTAATGAACAAAATAATATGAAAGATAATTATCTGGGAGTACTTTTAATACATATAACATAGAGACTTAGTAGAAAAGGTAAAATCCGGACTAAAACGTGGAGCGGCTCAGGAATACCTGACCTGTAATATTTTAAGAAAGCTTAAAAAATTTTTATTTAAATTTGTTAGATTTTAAAGCTGATTAAAGAATTTTTTTAAAATAAAGGTTGTTTATTTTTGGTTATTTATTATTAAATTTGGTTAATTGTTAGTTTATGCTTGTGTTCTGAACATACTCGAGTCACTAAAGGCAATTTTTTCAAAATATTTTTGCACAAGATATTCGTCTTGGAATGTAATATTTGAGGCAAATTCTTTGTTGAATTAATTTATCCATAATAAATTTTGCACATAAACATATTATTTGGCAGATCATGTTCAAGATTTATATGGTAACTAAGGAAAGTCATAACAACTTAAACAAATTTATTTACCGATTCCTTTTTATTAGTTTATTTAAATTAATTACTACAATAAACATCATCATAAAAATATATAAGTGTACTTTGATATTTTTATATTTGTCCTAAAAACAAAAGTTAGTCCAAAGAGTAAATTTTTGTTAATACTAGTCCAAAGGAACAAATGGCATTTTCTACATGAGTACTAAAGACATACACAATCACATATAATGTAACGAAATGTTTCCCAAAACCAAAATCTTAAAACTAAAAATTCAAGAGTCAAAATGCTTCCGCCCTAATGCAAGTTGATTTTGTACCGCTTGTCATAATAATTAACAGCAGTTGAGTTTATATAGAATTATGCTCATAGGATTCAATTCTAGATATTTACTTAAAAATATTATTTGCACTTAATTCAAAAAAACGGCTCATTAAAAAATAGAATTTGAACCTTTTGTAATTAGTTCGGTTAACCGAAATTATTCTACAGTTGATAATAAGAAAACTATTTAAATTAAATTTCAAATAAAAAATTTGCCATAAAATGTAAAATAGGGTCTACAAATTATCATGAAAAATAATAAAACTGCTAATCTGTCAGGATAAAATGTAAATATGAATAATATATTCAAATATTAAAATAAAACTAACAAGAAAAACTATTAAAAACAGACAGGCGTTGTTATATTTGTAGTTCATTGAGCCTAAGGAAATATTTGAAGTAATATTTCAAAAAAGAAATACAGAAAAACTAAATTTTTTATTCAAAAAAAAAAAAAAGAAAAATTTCACCGACCTACTAAAATGCTAATTTAATTATAGAATATGGAAGAAGAAATTCTTGGCTAGAAAAACTGCAATGAGGCGTTGAGTTTATGCCCACGCAAAAACACATTTATATTTCAGTGGCGACAATTTCTTATAATTTCCTCAAACAAAGACTCATCAAGGAGAAATGAAGTCTTAAGACTCATTAATTATATGAAAGTGGACAATCAGTTTTCCGGAAAAATATCTTTACATAAGTTTTTTTTTTGGGTTTTATTTTAACACAGATATAGCTTTGTTATTATCTTGTTAAAATCAAGAAAAAAGTGACTATCAAAGCTTAAAAAATTTGTAGAACAATTTAAATAGCTCAAGTTCATAATAAATCTATAAAAAGTGAAAATCAAGTGTCTTAATTTTATTAATTATATAAAATTCCATGAACCTGATAAATATTAAGATAAAAAAAAAAGCACAATTTATATCTGAGATTGAAGAAAAAAAAAGAATGTTTATTTATTCTGTTAAGACTATTGAAAAAATTTTCATCTGATTTATAGGATATTCAAGAATATCCAGCTAACCTTGTATTTAGATTTATAACAAAATTGGGATTATCGGTTGGACTGTAATAAATTCAATTTACGCGAATAAAAACCTTCAAATTTAGAACATAAGAAAAACAACAATAAAAAGAAATTATTGTCAACATGGACAAATATTTTTATATTTTGAAAAAATAAAACAAAATGTTTAATTGTTTTTTTATTAAATAAAATTTTATAACAGCAAATTTGTTTAAAATTAAATTTGGGGATGATATTAGGTAATAATTTTTGTTGTTGAGTCAAAATTTATTTTTAAAACTGGTAATTATTAATTTGAATATAAATTTTATGAATTTGAAAAATAATAATTTTTTGATTTCGGGTTGTCTAAGAGAACTAATTTGGGTAAAGAGCTTTTTTAGAAATATAAGGATATGCTATCAACAATACTACAAGATTTTCCTCTTTAATACTGAAGAAGATTTATATGTCTGAAAACAGAGAAAAATTCCGGTAGCAAAACATTTTTCATTTTGGTGGTTCACTTTGAGAAGTGAACTCAATGGATGCATTTACATTAGTAATAAAACACCAATAACTGATTTTGTGTTTTGGCTGGAGGGGTTATAACAACAGAGAAAACTCTATACATTTTTGCTTAAAAACACACCTCAAATTTTCGGTGGAATATTAATACACAGAAAGTTTTTCCTGATATTTGATGATCAGCTGACTTCTTATTTTTTGGTGTTTAAAAAATAAAATTTATTGAAATATTATTTTTTGTTATGTGGTCCTAATAAACCAGATAATCAAAATTCTCACTCAGCTGCCAATAATTTTTCACTAAAAATTTTCCTTAGGCTTAAAACGGCAGGATTGTCAGAAGTAAAAATATAATACGTTACTGTATGCTTTATAGGTTTAGCAAATCTAGATTTTGTAGTAATTTTAGGCGATTTATTTGACATACTTTTATTACGTGGATCTTAGAACAGTTTTTAGTGAAGAGTTTTCAGTAGCACACGACAAACTTGTGCATGAAGAACTATTGGGCTTCCAGGAAAAAAAGATTTTTCCTAGCCAAAGTTTATTATTAAGTTAGGAAGGTTATTTTGAGTTTTATGATCTATGCCAGCCACAAATCATTTAATCATTAGGTCTTTTAATTTTAAAGAGCTTGATTCCTGTTCCAAATTATTTGTAATGGAAAAAACTAACAGTCGTATATTTAGTAATTGCATGAAAATTAAATTATTTCATCGTTAATATTAATAATGAAGAGGTTGAGTTTTCAATGAAAAGGATAAAATCTTCTTATTTAAACTTCAAATGATAAGAAATCTGTTAAGAAAGTTAATTTTATCCCTAACTCCTGATAATTTAAGCAAGATAGTGCCAATAAAACTTAAGTTTCATATTAAGTATTTAATTGGATTATTTTTTTGTATATTTATTAATTAATATAAAGTAAATTATTACTTGTTCCAATAAAACAGTAGTTTTAATAAAATATGTAATTTGTCAAGCAAGCTTTGATTTGTTTACTTGTTTGCTTTTTTTTTTAAATAAATTTATAAGATCTTAAAAATATTAAGTCAAAACTTAAGTCGATCGGAGCAAAATTGCGAAGATACATATGAGCATTTGAGCGTCCTTTACTTTAAAGCAAGGGGTGAGCGAGCAAAACTTAAGAGCGATTTCCTGAAATTTGTTACTTTCGAAGTCGAAGCACGAGAATTAAAAATCTATTGTTTTGATTTTTTGCACACCACTTTTCCACATATTTTACCAGGCAATGACGAGAGCTTTTTTGTTTTTTGTAATAACTATTGTAATTTTACAATAACATTAACCCCATTTTTTAACCCTAGATCATACACCTCCGTCGATTCGACTACGCATTAATTAAAGCAAAATATATATGTATATTTTGATTTTATTTTTTCTGGTTTTATTTTAAAGTATTTCATTGAAAGTCATATTTTAAGAATAAAACAAAACACAATGTATTTTACCAGCTTTTATTTGCATTTAAAAACGAGAATTTTATAAAATTAGTACTCGTCGTTTCGATGAAGGTTTGTGATCTAGGATTAAGCAAAAATCGGTACTTTAACTTCGAAAGACTCCCAAAAATTGAAAAATCAGAAAAAACACTTAATTTGACCTCAAAAAACATCTCCTTTATTATATAAATTTTGATTTTTTAGCTTTCTGATTCTGTTGCGAGTTATGATGCGAATCGCAAAACAATTTTTTTTTAAGGCGCCTCCAGATATTCACTTCTACTCGCTCACTTATAAATTCTTTTAAATAAAAATTTAGAAAAATTGTTCATTTGTTCAAATGTTCAATTAAATAAACTAGAACTATCTGCATTGCCAAGAAAAATTCTTGAAATAGTTTAGTTATGCTAAAAGAATTTAAATTTTTTGTATTTCTATAATTTTAGAACTAATTGTACGAGGAATTGCTTAGAAATTGTGTACGTCTTAAGAATATTTACATTGAATAGATTTTGAAAAGTAATTTTCAGTAGTAATAAAAAATCATTCCAATTGACCCATAGATAAGCTCAAATGAGGACCTAAATTTTTAGCCTCATTCATATAATAGCATTAAGGCCTTTTGAGATGTGAATTTTCAGTATAAGAACCTTAACATTTCCTTTTGAAAAGGAAGGCTAAGAGAAAATTGTAACCTTAATTTTAATAAATTTAAAAATGGTACTAAATTCTAGCCTTCCTTACGAATTATTGAAATGCAGTGTAACTTAAACACTTTGATACCATGAAATTGGTTCTGTTCTAGCACAGATATTCTTTCTTTTGGATTCTTTGAGAGCCTATTTCCACAACACAAGCTAATATTAAACAGAAATTTTTCTTTCGAAAAAAAGCTATATAAACATATTCTATATTGTTTAACTAGTTTACTATATTTTTGTTATATGTTGTCTGCTTTTTAAGATCTTAAAAACCTACTTGACTCACCTATTGTTGTATAAATAGTTCCACAATAAAACATTGAATTCCAAAAAGACCATGTAGGTTTTTTTTCTCCATCTTTACTGAATGAATCTTGTAAAATATCTTTATATTTTCTTATTTCAGCAATTGCTGCTCCTTCCCATTGATCAGCATCCTAATAAAGTAAAAAGTATTAAATAAAGTTATTTCAAAACAAAATAAAAGTCATTTAATTTTACATTAACTAATTCTCGATCCTCAGCTAATTTACGAAGTTCTCTTAGAAAAACATAACGCTCTCGTCGTAAATCTATCATTCTATTATTTTCGGCTTGTCCTAGAAAATAAAATTTTCTAAAATACATTTAGATTGTGTTTTTATGAAATTTTATTATTTTTATATACTTAGACATATCTTCAGATCTTTTAGTCCATTTTTAAGATTAATGAAATCAGAAATTTGTAGAAATTCTGGAGCTCTAAATTATAAAGATGTATTTATAACTTGCATTGCTTAGTGGATTTGATAGATATTGTTTTAATGAATTTTTTTTTTTTGAAATATTATTTTCAAATTGATATAAGCTTAACTTTTTTATCGAAACAAGAAAATATTTGAAGGATATTTAGCTATGGTCTATTTCATACAGTAAGATATAAAATTCAAAACTGATTTCTTATCGAATTTATTGCCACACTTATACGTTGAAGACTTTGATGCAAAATTTCATAAAGTAAATAATTGTCTTTATGTTTTATTAAGGATATCCGTAAAATAAAAATTGTCTCTTTTAAATAAGAAATTGATGCAAATATTAACTTTAACCGCTTAAAAGGGCACAAAACTTTTATATGGATATGATTTTGAAGTGCATGTTAGTTTGTGTTTTCTAAAATATAACATATTGTGTAATCCTTTCACCACAGTTTTACTTAAATTAAATTATTAAAATTAATTTATGTTGAAAAAAATTAAATTTTTTGTTTTAATTATTTTAAAGTTAATTATAGGGAAAATTGCTCAACATTTTCGTGTACATGAATTATATTATCAATTACATATATGTATATATAAGTGTGTGTTCCTATGGTAAGAATAAATGATAGAAAATTTAACTAAAGGAGAAAATAAATTAAGGGAGAGGGGTACGAGTTTCAGTATAAAAAATACAATTTTTTCTTGAGTTTTTTTATGAATATGGATTAAGCAAGGATTTAAATTTTTGTATATTATTGAACAACATTTTGTAATTATTTTGTGAGAAAATATCTAGAAACAAGAAGGTGACACAGCTTTTCTAAAGATGTCTATAGAAAAAAAAATGATTTTCGATGATCACTGTATCTCAGCTGAAAATTACCCGAAATCAAAAACCCATAAAATCTAGTCAAAGTATCATTGAATCCTCCTCCCAACGTTGTCTGATTTTTATTTTTTTCATTTAAAAACTTTTGGTGCTCATTTAAAAAGAGAACTGCTATTTTCGATGAAAACTTTCGCCATTTTGTAAATGGAAAATTATCTTAATGTAAAGAAAAATTTTAGGAAATTTTGGGAAGAGTTATTTTGTATATAGAAAGTGTGTACCAAGTGAATTGGTAATGTAGTGTTTGAATGGCAGTGATCACTGGCTTTGAAAAGTAGTTTTGAGAAAGATGCGTTTAAAAATTTTGAGAGCTAAAAAAGCATGAATGAATGAGTAAAAGAGAGGAGATTAACTTTTCAATAACTTTGAGAGTTTTGCTCTGATTGATTTCAAATTTTAGGAGTATATTCTTATAATATTTAACTAAAAGAAAAAACAAAAGAAAATTATTCGGAATTTGCAAAAGTGTAAGCTCTTACCTCCCCTCCTTAATGTACGTACCCAAGATCGCTTCAAGTTAAATATTTGCATGTTATTTCCAATCTGACTGCAATTTCCAATTCTGTATGCAAGTTTGCTTTACAAAATTTGAATTTTAACCGCAAGGAATTAATTCAGAACTAGAACATTTGTATGTGTTCTCATATATGTAATTAATTTTCCCTTTGAGAGAAGCTGCCTTGATTGACTTCAATCAATTTGTGATTTTCAATCATTTTGATGAAATTCATTCATAATTGTCGCGCAATTATATATAATTAAAAAATTATTTTTTTGGGTTCCCTTTCCGAAGGACTTATAAGTTTGTTATTGTATTAATTCTTTTTAAAGAGAAAAAATAATAAAAAATTCTCTGGTGCTTTAGAGCAGGTAGTAATATTATTTATTCAACTAAAACAACACGTGACATTAAAGTAAGATCCTTCTTACATACATAATTCTGTTTTTAGACGATTTAGAGTTTTCTTTTCTATGGGTTTAATTTTAAATAACTTGATCTAAACTAAATTTTTTTAGGAATTAGTTTAATTTAATGTGGATAAGATCAGAGATAATAACTGTTCCTGTTTATGATTTAAATTTTTTTGAGGAAGATCTTTTAAAACATCAAATAAATAAAATGTATAACTTTTTTGCTGCTCATAATACAAAAATTAAAGCGAAAATCGCTCCTTAAGATGAGTTGTCTTGAAAAGGTTTTCTTTAAAATTTTTTAAAATAATATTGAAAAAAGTGGCTTTACTCTTGATCAAGTTAGAAATGTGCATGAAACCAACTATAAACTATATAGAAAAACAGAAGAAAATTTGTAGTGGTTTTAAGATAGCTAAAGATGATGAGATCTTTTTATTTTGTTCTGCAAATTTCAATACAGTCAATTTTATTAATTAGCTTGAAGGCAAAGATAACAATTCAAGCAATGAGGGTGTTATAAGAGTCTTACGAGCGTATGCATTTATTTTTTGAAAGTGACAGGAAATGAAATTTTGTTGTGTCAAGAAAAAATATGAACACAGTGTCTCAATTTATAAGATTTTCATTTAAACGAAGTGATCTGGAAATAGTGTTTATAATAAAAATAGGGGACAAAACTGTGATTCAGAACTTAAGCTTAGAAACATTTTAATTCTTGTGTCGTTCTTGTTACGAATTGTTTTCTTTTTTTCAGGCTAAAAAGAGGATAAAGCGAAACAAAAAACTTAAACTTTTCACTTTTGAACAAGAACATCAAATTTCTTAAACATTCTTCAAAGTCTAAAACATTTGCCGATGAGTACATACGGTTCTTATTTTTCTTATGTACATCACTGAAATAATCTGTCAATTATGTTTTTAATAGTGAATTATTGGGTGAAATATTTATATAAAGTCTATTTTTCAACAAGCAGCAAATAAATACTTTTCTCAAGTTTCGAGGATTTGAATGAAATAATATAAAACAAAATAAGAAATAGACTATGTGTACTTTTTTACGAATAAATTAATGACTAGACTGGTATCATTTATTTATATAACATTTTTTAGAAGTTTTCTATGATATTTAATAAAATTTATTGATTATAGAAAAATATTTATTGAAATTTATTTTTAGTATATGAACTTAAGCTGATTGTGTAAAACAGCTGCAAAATTTTTACTCAAAATCAAGTATTCTACACGATAACTAAATTTTATTCACCTGAATTTTCTACACGGAGTGTGTTATATCTTTCTAAAATTAAATTCTTAGGTTGATTGCCTGAGATTGTGACAAAAATGTCCTCATAACTTGGCATATGATAATTTGTTTAATAAATATTTTTGGAATAAAATACAATAAATTATTTTGACACGACTACATATTTAAATAGTAATTTTTAAAAAAAAGATTTTATATTTTTTTGTGTAATATTTTTATTTGTATTTTGTCAGGTAGACAAATTTCTTTCAAGTTTAAACAATTAAATAAGTCATGATATATCGAATGTCATTTATTATCATGTATTTGATAAATTTAGGAAAGTTTTTTCATTTTCATAACAATTTTTTGAAATTTAAATTAACAAAAGAAAAGGTGTAAGTTTTCAAAAAAATACTTTTTGAAGCAATATACCTTGAACTAGTTTCAATATTTTTAAATAGATCAAAAGAAGTAAGAATATACTTTTAAAAATAAAAAAAAAAGGAGTATGAGGTTAAATTATTACAAATGAATAACTGAAAAGTCTATATTTCTAAAAAATGACTGTAAACAAATGACCCAGAAGATAATTAGCTAAGCTGCTCATAAGAGAAAGAGTTTTGAAGTCGCAAGTAATCTTATGTGACTGCTTTCCGTGTCTCTTTTAGGCAAAGAGTAAAGATATCGCTCATTTTTCTACTTTCAGCTACCATTTTGATCTCAATTTTTTTTTATTCATTTGACCCCAAGATTAATGTGACAACAATAATTATAACAAAATTGTTAAAAAAAATTCTTTTTATTATATTTTGAAATATAACTAAGATAAAAAAAAAACTGAAATGATTGTATTTCATTTAATTACCGAAAAGAGTTTCTTAAAACTTGAGTCTTTCGAGAGTCACATATTAATATCCTCTTATGTTTATTTTCACGAGAATATCTCCTTAATTAGTTATACTTTGCACTACTCTATAAAATTTCACAGTATTTTTTTCCTTATTATTACGTTGAAAATTTATGTGTGCCGTATTTCAGCCTGCACTACGGCTAAGTTAATTTATTTAGCAGAAAACCGTCCGTATGACGGAATATTATTGATCCAATCATTCAATAATAGAAATAGTATCCCTTAAATTCTTTCAACAATCAATAGCATGCTAAACATATAGCTCAAATTGTTAAACATTTTTCGGAATTTTTGTGATGATCACCTCATACCAGCCAAGAATTTTAGAAAAGTTTTTAGAAAAATAACTAAAATGGTGTCAATTTTTCTATTAGTATTATATTATAGTAATATTATACAATGGAAGCACAAATTTTGGTATCAAATTATCAAAATTTGATCTCCACTAAATTGATATAAAGCCTGAATTGGCCGCTAGTTAGCGTCAGCTTATCAGTATTTTACTATAGATTTAGGAAAATTTATCTGTATAAAATCTAACGTGGTGATGGAGACTCAAGTTGAAGTTTTTGAGCCTGTTTGGCCTACTTTCTTAGCTGGTTTACAAGACTCATAGTTAATTCAAGTTTTATATTTACATTTATGTCAAAAATTTCGATTTAGGTGGTTACATAAAACATAATTTTGATAATATTTGACACTTGAAATCGTTATACCTACTTTCTGTCATAAAAATAATAACATTAGTGAATTCATTCTGATTACTTTTAAACTACTCTTCCGTTATAACACGTGAAGTCGTCCAACATACTAAATCCTAGTGATTTCTAGGCATAAGCTGAGAATGTTATTTTGTTTAGGCAAAATCTTGTTACTATTTTTTGTTAAGCTTATTGCAATATAGCAGGTAATAAAACCGAAATTAAAGCTAACTCAAGGCGTTAATACTAAATAAAGACATTTTTATACGTCAATGTCGAATAAATTGTAAAATTTCATAGCCATTTTAAATGCACAATATGACCTTAAATTTTCTCCATAAAGAAAACCTGTCTTTACTTTTGATTGTCAATTTTAACCTCCAAAAAAGTAAGAATTTTCTACTTTAAATTTTATTCAATAGAAACACTAAAAAAATAAAAACACTCAAAGCTTTTATGCTTAATCAGTAAAAGAAAAATACGTTGTCCTGTTCAAAACTAAAAAATACAAAATATATCAAAAAACTTCCCAATAAAAATTACTAATAAATATCTTCAAAAAATAGCAAGGTTAAATTTTAAAACAGAAACTTTAAAAAAAAATAGGACAAATATGCATAAGCTTTCTGCAGTCAGACAACAAGTAACAAGTAAGGATATATAAAGGCGCCAGTTTAATTGTTTTTTGTTTTCATTTAAAGGATTCAATCGATAGCATAAAAACAAAAAAACAAAAAAATATCAAATAAAATTCACCTTCAACAGCTGTAAATATAACAGCACCAGCTACAGAATAACAAACAACAACAATAAATAAAAAAATATGTGTAAACCATTTTTTTGACCATTTACTAAATTTTTCATATAACCAAAATGCTGATTTTTCACCAAAACTCATTCCTGATTTTGCTGTATTTAATGTAAAATCACAGAATCCTTCAAATTGTTTAAACATAAAATCTCCAGCTTTCTGTGAATACATTAAATTAAAAGGATTTGAATATTGTGGCCATAATGGTGGTCCAGTTGTCCCTTGAAGTGTACCTGCTGATTGAGCAGTTATTGGTATATGTCCTGTTTGTATAGAATTATGATATCCAGGCATATTATTAAGACAAATTCTTGGTGGACGTGGGATATCTGATCGTCTTGAATTAATTGGTGGTGGTAAATCTGATGACATTCTTTTCCTTTTTTTTTTTTTTATTGTTTTATAATAAAAGTTTTTCTTTTTTGTTAATAAAATTTTACACAAATATTTATTTTTTAATTTTATTATAACTAAATTTTTGTAGTTTTAAATATATTTTATTTTGTTTTTTAAATTCACATTTGATACACGAGCTTAATTTCAAATTTTATTAATAAATTAATTTCAACTTTAGTTATATAAATTTTTTTATTTTCGATTGTTTATCTAACCGTGCCCGATTGCTACTGACCTTACACGTAAAATTAAGATGAAAGGCTCTATCGAATTGGAAGAGCTTTATTATATTCTATTTGAATATAGTATTTTGTCTGAAAAGCTAAGATAAATGTTGGCGAGATAGAATAAGTCACAATTATTGCGAAAAATATTTCCCTCTTGAGTGTTTCTTTTTCAGATAGCATCAAAATTTGTTGATATAGTTGAACTAAATGCTGAGAAATTATAAATATCTCTTAAGATTGTTTTACTTAAGCTTCTTCAGCATTCATATAGCACTTGATTGGGATACTCAAAATTTGTTTAATTTCTACCATAGTATAATGGGAGAATCATTCTTTAGTGCAATTTATATGATTGCGTTTAATATAATCTGTAATCCCATGTAGTTTGTTTAAAATAAATTTAGAGAAATTCAAAACCTAAAATATATGACTGTATCATCAACAACAAGAGTGGTTCTAAATCTATGTGATCCATCCAACTGAAATTTTCAGTTTGGCATGCTTAAAAGTATATTTGCGGACCTAAATTTGGAAATTTAAGGCATGCCTACTGAGGATCTCATATGGTAAATATTATGCTTGACTTAGAATTAATTCCCAGTAGGAAAAATACTCATCTGTAAGTTTTTCATATATGAATAATAACTGAAAAGGATCCATAGCATGTTTGCATCTGTGAAATAGAAAGCACAGCAAACTAGCAAAGGATAAAAACAAGCTTTTATGCTGTCACTATCTGTATATCTGTACATGTATCTAACTAGTACAGTAAGTTAGAAATGTAAGTGAATAATAAAAGTCTTAATTTTGTTTTTATGTTGTGCAGTGTTTGGGTTTTCTTTTAAATTTTACTATAAATCTTTGAATATTTTTGGTTTTATATTCTTTGTGTGAAAATATCCTTTTCAGAGGATATTAAATACCCTTGTTTAAGTATTTTCCAATGTAAATATTTATAAGAAAACTAATCAATTTTTATGCATTTAACGCATAAATAATGTATATTAGAATTAGAATTAAAGAAGAAATTTGAAACAAGAAATTTGTGACCATTTGTGACACAATTTGGATGTAAATCACGATATTTGGTACTTTATCTTGGATGAGAAAAATGCATTTTGACAAAAAACACTCATTTAATAGATTAAAATACTATTTACAATTTTTTTACTAATTTTTTAATTTTTTTTTTTTAAGCAATTGAAATAAATATTGTAAAAATGAAGGGCGCGTAAGTTTATGATCACTTTCACAATAAATTTTATTTGGCATCGAATTTTATAGTGTTTTACTTTTTTCTTTATTCTATAAAATTATTATTATGTTATTATAATATGTCAAAACTATCTATACGCTCAAAAAATATATTTGTCAGCTTCGTCATTACACAGATATTTTTTATCACTAGCGCACATCAGTATATATATACAGTTTGAGAAAAATTAAAATATGTGTTCGTAAAATAGTATAATAATTTTGTATATATTTTGAAACATTTTGGACACAGTTACTATTTTGTGTGGTTTCTGACACATTTCGCACTTTGTGTTGCACCACTTTCGAAACGTAGAGGTAACAGCAACGTTAAAGTGACGAAAAATTGCGTCATATTTGAAACATTTTAATGCCCTACGATGTCGTTGTGTCTTAAATGTTGTAACTATTTCTATTTGGGTTAATTTTATCAGATCGCAGTAGTCGTACAGTGTGCAAACTGGAAACAAGTTTGCAGTTGACTAACATACTTACAGGTAAGTTTTTTTGAGTTTCTTTTCATTACTATAAAATCTTTGCAGAAAAATAAACATTTAAATTTCAAAAAAAGAATATTTGCGAATTCGGTCTTTCTTTCAACATTTTATGTATATTTAATAAGCAAAATTTGAAAAATTTACAACTATTTAATCGATGTTTAAAATTAAGAAATAAGAAAACGTGCCATAATTGAAAGTACCATGTAGTATTTATACATTTATGCTAAATCGGTCTTCACATTCTCATGTTTCCCAATAGTCTTTAAGAAGAATTATTCGAGAGTTTTTCGTACTTCATTTAATTAAATTTGAAAAAACCTTCCAGCGTTACAAACTAAAAGCCATTGAGGAACTATTGCAACTTAATAGGTGCAGTATACGGTATTTAAAAAACAGTTTTAAAAATTATTACAAATTTTAATTTCAGAAGTTATAAAAAAAGAAGTGTACGCTTAGCTATGAAAATGACTAAGAATCAAAATTTTAAATCAAAAATGTATAAAAGAAAATCATAAAATATCTAATAAGTAAAAATATATTTAGTTAATAAAATTTTACTCAATAGATTTGTTTCATTTTATTACTTTTTTTTTACATATTCAAAATTCACATGTATAAAGTCAAACAGGAGAAACTCGTATATATACTTTCATACCAAAGAAACTCGGATGTGATTTCATACAAGAGTAACTCATATATGAATTCATATAAGAGAAACTACTGCATAGAGTAGCCAGAATGGCTACTTAGGCGGCCATCCTGGAACAAAACTCACTGATGTTTCCACCGAGAAAGTAGCCGTTTTGACTGAAAAGTAGTCCTACTTCATTGATGAAGTATATCTCTACTATTCCTACTGGGATTGCTTTTAATACAAAAACTGGATCTATTACCTTGATCAAAAAGTTCTCAGAATGATGTGTAGAGTTCTTAGCACTCGATTGTCAATTTTTGTTGTTGTTATGTTACTTAACTTTCACTGATATTACCACTAAAAAGTAATATGTACTCAACTTGACGTAGCTTTCACAATTGACAATGGAATGACTCCAAACTTTAATGGGATGATCAGTGACTGCCGATTCATCTCCAGAGGCAATTTCTTCTTTAATTTTTATATTACGGAGAGCAATTTTTTTGAAGAAAACCAGTCATCCAACCTTATCTTTTTATTTAACTGATGTACCTATTTCCTTTTCTTTAATCTATTCATAAAGGGTTCCCTTGAAACAGTTTTATTGAATGTAATGAAATGAATATAATACAAATGACTGAAAATCAATTAACTTACATACTATTTACCAATTTTACAATAAAATTTAATAATTTTATTTACGTTAGAATTTAATAATTTTCTTATTGCATTTTATGGTTTGGCTAGTTACTAGTCAAGTTTTTTTCTGTACACAATTCATACACGCGCTACCGAAAATAAAACAAAAAATCCTTTGGAGCTGTTCACTCTTAATTGAACTGATTCCAAAAATTTTTTAGTTTGGATCGTGTTACTTACAAGAAAGTCGTGTAAAGGAAAACTAGTTTTTGATTTTAGATCGTATTAAAACGAAATTGTGTAAAAGAAGTGGTGTAAAAACAAAATTAGGTGTATTTTGTTCATTTGCTCTTATGTTCATTTATTATTCAGTTAGTTTGAAGAAAGTAGTGGAAAAACCGTAGAAGATATAACAAACAAAGGAAATGTGGAGTTACCACAATGTGTTGTATGCCATATAGTGTTGGCTGCTGAAAATATGCTTCTCAATAAATTGGCGCATCAGTTAAAAATAGAGCATAGTAATTTACAAAGAAAACCGCGAGAATTGCGAGAGTTGAAGCATCAAACGACATCATTGTTTTCCAGAGTATCTATTCCCTCCAAAGCACTGCTAGCTTCTTACAAGGTCACACACCGAATTGCTAAATGCAAAAAACCACATACAATTATTGAAGAACTTATTTTACCTGCATCGGTTGATATGGTATCAGTGATGATAATCGGCAGCTAACGACATAAAAAATATTCCTCTTTCTAATAATACGATTAGTCGTCGCATTCATGACATAGCTGATGACATTAATGAGCAACTTGTAGAAAAACTTTCTGGTTTATTTACCTTTCAGTTGGATGAAGCAACCGACAATAATAATAATGCTCAATTAATATATATGTTACGTGTGGTACATACATGGAAAAACAAATGTATGCGAGGACTTATTATTTTGCAAAAAAATGACTGCTACTGGCAAATCTAGTGATTTGTTTATGATCTTAGATTTATACATGGAAGAAAATAACATTCAATGGGAAAACTGTGTTGGTGTGTATACGGATGGAGTTCGCGCAATGTAAGGACAATACGGTGGACTTCAAGCTCTGATTAAAACTAATGCTCCAAATGTAAAATAGACGCATTGTATCATAAATCGGGAAGCCCTGGCTGCAAAAACTATATCACCTGAATTAAATCAGGTAATGGACATAATTATTAAAGTGGTCAACTTCATAAAAACAACACTTGTGAAGGCAAGATTTTTTCAAAAGCTTTGTGAAGATTTAAGTAGCATACATCTTTACTTTATTTTTGTAATTCTCATTGGTTGTCAAGAGGTAACGTACTCTCTGGTGTTTATGAATTAAGATATAAGTTGTACGCGTATTTACTAATTGAATCACATCCGCATGTAGAAATGTTTAATGATTCTGATTTCTTGATAAAATTGGCGTATTTATGCGACATATTTGAGAAACTAAATATTCTCAATAAATCGATACAAAGATATGAAACCCAATACTGCAACTGTCTGATAAAATTTTAGCATTTCAAAAAAAGTTGCTGTTTTGGAAGAGACAAATAGAAGCGGAGCAAGGGAATACTGACTGTTTCCCGCTATTGAAAAATTTGCTGAAAGAAAAATCCATTCAAAATCTGAGGCCAAGTTTGCAATTGATATTAATTCAACACTTATCGACCTTAAGCACTCATTTTTGTGAATATATTCCTGAGAATCTTAATCAATATGACTGGATTAGATATCCATTTCAAATAAACCCACTCCCATCTACACTTTCAGTAGTCGAGGAAGAACAACTGATAGAGTTATCTTGTGATACAAATTAAAAACTAGGATTCGACAAAGGCAGTTTAATGCAATTTTGGAGCTGTGTAAATCAAGAATATCCTACTATAAGTACTACAGCCTTGAAGACTCTTCTACCGTTTGCCACCTCATATTTATGTGAAACTGGCTTTCCTGCAGTTGCAGTTATTAAATCAAAATACAGGTCGCAAATTAATTTAGAAAAATAAATGAGTGTAGCAATTTCCAAGATTAGAGAAGTTGTGCTCAAGAAAGCAAGGTCATCCTTCTCATTGATTTTATAATGTACTATTATATTTTCTAATAAAAAATAATAAGAAAGAAAAATAAATCATAAGATGATTTTTGGAGTTTTTTTTAATAATAAATAAAGTAATCTTACTGCATGTTAGAGTAAAGTCTTTAAAGGTTGTCGCAGGTATAAAAAGATTGGGAGCCTCTGGAATAGACAATAAAACTGAAAAGACATGTTACAAATTTTTTAGTTTTTTGTGCCTATAAGAACAGAATTATAAAATAAGATTAAAAAGATTTCAAAGGAAAATATTAGAGCATTTTTTGTCACATAATTTTTTCCCAATCCCAAGCAATGAGACTACATAAAAAAAAACACAGATATCCTCTTACTTAAAGAAAAAAACAAGAAAATAAGTCCAATAGCAATTCCCTAAACTGCTATGAAAGAGTTTCTGGACAGGTACCTATTCAATGGAACCATGTAGTGCCTTCGGGAGATTAGGGTTTTCTATTAATTAGAGAATATCAAACATGAAAATCTGAATGCTTATAAGACTATTCGATTCTATTAGGAAAAGATATCTGAAAGACTTTGGATAAACTTTTTTGCAAATTTTTTTGAAAAATTCAGATTTTAATGTAATTAATGCCGAGGATTCTATAGTTATTTAAAAGAATAATTATGTAAAACACACCTTCACAAAAATTTTAGAAGAAGTTTTTAATTCAAAAACTTTTTCTGTAAATTTGCAGACTATTGAAAATTTTAATTCGCTTTCAGTCACCTTAAATAACTATTTATAAGCATAAATTATGGAAAAAAGAGTTCAATAGTTAATTGAAAAAAAATACGTCCGGCACAAGCAACTTCTCTTGAGAAAAAAATTTTTTTTTAATGTTCCGATACCTCGAATATTAAACGAAATTTCAAAATTCATTTGAAATTTGGCATATTCCTGAATTTTTATTGAAACTTCCGTCCTAGAGGACTGGATCATAAAACACTGGATAATTACGGTTAAATGTGTATCATGTGTAATATATGTATTCTATGACTCGTCTATTTCCTTTTCTGCAGTTGAATTGAAATCAACACCCTCGAAAGCCCCCACCTGCCCCTCACTACTTAAAATTAGGCTCACACGCATACACACACACTGACAAACATCACTCTAAAATTGGCTAGAAATAATGTTCCAGGCCTTGAAACGTAAAGAAATTACAAAAAATTAACTATTTTGACTAACGGACCAATTATAATAACTTTGAAACCAAGCTTAAAATTGAAATTAAAACAACAACTTTTCAACATTACACAATAATTTATAATCATCTACCTGAAACCCCGCTCAAAACTAAATTTCATCCAATTTGAAGAATTTTTACAAAAAAAAAAAAAATAAATGACGTCATATTGCGTCCGCCATCTTGAATTTTAAAAAACTCATAAAAGATTAAAAATCAGCACCTTCGAAAACCCCCGTGTACCCCTCGATGATGGTTATATAAAAATTTTTGTTCCATGCTTGAGAACGTTAGTTTTTTATTCATAAAAAACGAAACGCTGGACCGACTTCGCTCAAACTCCTCTCAGATCTAAGTCATGATGTGACCTATCGATTGATATAATAAAAACGTAGTTTGGTCCAATAGTTTTTGAGAAAACGAATCTCATAAAAAAGCTCACAAACACGATCAGACACCACTTTAAAAATAATTGCAAATGATTCTCCAGATTTTGAAACGTAAAGAAAACACAAAATTATTGATTTCGATCTTCGGACCTATTACAGTAACTTCTCAAGAGAAGTTAATAGGTTTCTTAGCTTAAAAATTTGAAAAAATGGCTACATGGCTTGCTTATTATACAAAACTTCTCTCCTTCAAATTTTTTTAAGTCCTAAAACCATTTTTCTAAGGAAATTTTTGTATCAAAAATGGCCAGAAAAAATCTCATTTATTATAGTCGTACATAATGAGACCACCTATGCCATCACCCAGATGGATTCATATATGAATGACAATACCTAAATTGCGGTAATAAATCCATCAATCTATTAGTTGTGGACCGAGTCGATTCCTTTAAATCCATATAAAATGTTTTTTTTTTTAATATAATATCCTTCATTGGATATGACTTGTACTATCTTAATTAGTTAATTTATTACTAAATCCATGTAAAATTGTTTTTTTGCTATAAATAATTTACAACAACTCCAGCTTCTTTGCGTTTATTTAAATTTACTACGAAATGTTCTCCTATTTTTAAATACCCTTAAATTACGTTATTACTTATAGTATATTTATTATTTGAAAAGTAAAATTTAATTATAAATAGCCACTTGCTCCTGCTATACCTTAAAACTATTCTAAAATTAAACATTTCTTTACAATTGTTGCCCATGATGATGATAAATTATTTCGAAGGATTTACTTCTTTTAAAAAAGATCACTTAGGGATAAAAATACCTTACCTATAATATGAAAATAACAAGAAAGATGACATCATCGATGATTTGAATACGTCATTTACTAAATTTATTCAATGTTAATCAATGCAGCGGGTCGATAGCCTTATCTAATAAACGTGTCTTATAGTATGATTCCAAAATTAAATTAAGAATATCAATTTTAAGAGAACTATTTATTTTTTAATTAAAGACATCACTTAAATTATTTTTAGAAGTCTTTAATTCAATTGATGCTAGAAATTTTTATGGGAGTAATCTTGACTCATTTGATTAGGTGTTTATGAAGAAAATAGACTGACTAATGACGAAAATAATGTTTCAAATGTTTAATGAGTTTGTAGTCCTGGATTAATAAATTTGGCATAACTATATAAAAAATTTCCATCAAAAATTAAAACCCATAAGTACGTGCTTCTTGGTTATTATTATACAGAAATTATTTAGAGTAATGTAAATTGGCATCAATACCTCCTAAGTAATTAGTAAAATGTGTAACAAAGGATTTATAAAAGTTTACATCATTTGTAGTAGATTTGTAAATGAAATAAATTTAAAATGAACTTGCATATATTTTAAAGAATAAGAATTCAAGTTCTTCATTCCTTTACGGTCTTTTTGACATTCTATTCTAATATGAATATGTTTACGTATATAATTTTGAAGAGTTTCATTATTAAAAATTATTGAAAATAATTAATAAAAATAATACTTTACTTGTCGGAGACTGCTAGAACAGTTAATTTTTCTTTAGGACATGTCTTGTTTCCTTATGAAATTTTATATTAAATTGACTTCGATTACAAAGTTTAAGGGATACCCAATGAAGGAAATAACAAACAAAAGAAACAATTTTTAATTCCACATATCTTATTTCCTAAAGAAACTTTTTACTAAACTGACTTCATTAAAAAAGTTTTAGACATATCCTATGAAGGATGCTACAAAAAAAAGAAACAACGTTTACATGCATTTCACTATTTATTTTATATTGAATTATAATATAAATTTATTTATATTAAAAAAAAATCCTTTTCCATATTATTTTGAACCAAAAAATATTTTAATTAAAAAAGCGGTAAATTTGATATGTTTTGTTAAATTCTCCTGATCTTTTATGAAATCAATTATTTCTAAATATGAAGTAAAATTATAATTGAAGTTTTCTACCCATGATTTCAAAGTTATGATACTTGTAAACATTGACGGTAAATTGAATATTCCACAATATCCTTCAGATGCAACACCAGCAAGAGATCCATTGATAATAAGTCCTGAACCAGAATCACCCTCGCAGACATTTTCAAATAAACTTCCAGCACATATAACATAATTTTTTATACTTGAATCTATCACTACTAAATTATCAAAGTTACAATATTCCCAAGGATAAGTTGTTAAATTTGTACATAATAATTTTGTAGGTTTAAAAAGTCCAAAACCAATATCACCAAGGCCACAAATTGTTCCTTTACTGTTTACTGGGATAATAGTTTCAATATCAACAATAGGTGCAGCTTGAACAGTGTAAGTAAAACTTATTTCTTCTAACGTCCATACTATTCCAATATCAAAATCACTATCATATCTAATACCATCCCCATTTTGATCATATTTTGGATGTATAGCCCAACTTACAACTTCTACAAGTTTACCTCCATAATAAATTTCCTTTGAACCAATACGAACTGTTATTGAATGTATGTTGTCCTCAAAAATACAGTGTGCTGCCGTTAAAAGTGCTGTTGAAGAAACAATCGTACCACCACAATAGGATCGTTTCTTAATTCCATTATGGTAAGAATTTGTAAAAATTGTGGCATACCAAGGAACTAATGATATATCCTTGGATTGTCCTCCAACGATACCCAAGTTAGATAAGTTGGGATTTCGTTTTGCCATAATGGCATGGGTAAATAAACTTACAATGAGCAGTTGTTGCTGCATATCTTTTTGTACTGAGAAAAGAAAAATGTTAAGACGCCAAAATGCATTAACAATTTAAATTTTTGGTGTTTTTATCATTTATTTCGATATTTTCAAAGATAAGATAAAATGTTTCTATTTGTAGTATTATAAATTTTATTTTTCAATAACCTTTTTTTGCCAACATGTTGATTATTTTCAAAATTCAAAATTAATCTAATAAATTATTTATATTCCAAAGATCCTAAATTGTGATGAAAAAAACTTTTCGTTTTTATATACATACTAGCTGACCCAGCAAACGTTGTTTTGTCAAATTTAAATTATTCCTAGTATTATTTTAGTAAAAAAAAATGACTAACTTATTGTCAGTGTGTGAGGTTGCGGTATATATGAGTGAAAGAGGTATGGAGCTTTGTGAACGATGATGGAATATAAAAATAACACAATACCAAACATTTATATTTTTAATTCATTGTAATTTATTTTTTCAAATTATATATATCACTAATTATAATAATTTTACTGAAAAACAATATACATATATCCCTTATCGCAATAGAGTGTACAATATTTTTTGTTATCCCATCTTAAACTAGCACAAACAAACTGGATAGTTTGCCCACTCGAGAGCATGCCACGTATAATTGTCCATGTGAAAAACATGGTGTGATCAAATCTAAACCACAAACAGACATCGTTTGGCCTTGAGACTTATTGATAGTCATCGCAAATGCTAATCTTATTGGAAATTGAAGACGTTTAAATTGAATTGGCACATCTGTGGATATAATAGGGATCCGTGGTAGTAATATATTTTCACCTCGAAATTTGCCGTTTAAAATGATGACTTCGACAAAGTTTTTCATTAACTTTTTAATAACTAATCGCGTTCCGTTGCACAGCCACGAAGCAAAATAACTGGAGATCCAACTTTCAATTGTAAATTATGCATTATTAAATATTTTGCACATCTCCATAAACATGGATATTTTTCTTCGAAAATTAAGTTCCAAAATGTATTTAACGATAAAGCTCTTTATTTCAAAAATAAATCATATTTTAAGGTTAGAATTTCATTCTCGACTAGTTTTTGATCTATATCCAAAAATCCGCTCAATTTAATATATTGAATGTATTCATATGAGTTTATATCTGAAAATTTAGCTGCCAGATTTTCGAACTCTTTTAAATCCCCTTTCCTCAATTGGGCTTCTAGTGGGGTGAGTTTAACGTTGAATGCATTCACGTCACTTACCATTTCAGTTAATTTTTTGTTCTTTCCCTGAAGTAGCAAATTTAGTTTGTTTAACTTTGCTGTAATGTCAGACAGAAAAGCTAAATCACATACCCACTTTTCATCTTCTAATTGAGGATATGATTTATTAACAGTTACCAGAAATTTTTTTATTTCTGGCAAAAGTTCTTAGAATCTTTTTAAAAATTTGGCATGGCTTAGCAACCTTACATCAGTGTGTAATAACAGTTCACTGTGATCAGATTTACATTCTTCTAGTAATGCTTTAAATTAACGTCTTTGCAAACTGCTTCCACGAATAGAATTGACTATTTTGAATGCACAGTTCATCACATCTTCTGAATTAAATGGTAGTTGGAAAAATATGAAATATTATCAACATTTTTATAAAGACTAATAAATCTATTATGAATCCCAGCCATAGAGGGTGCTCCATCAGTAGTAATCGATACCATCTTTTTTATTGGAATCTCTGCTTTAGTAATGAAAGATTCAAAAAAGTTATAAATATCTTGATCTCTCGTTTCTCCCTTCAACGGTAAAATAGTTAACAATTCTTCTCTAACAGATATATCTTGGAAACATATTTGACAAATATACAAAGCTGTGCGGTATCAGTGATATCTGTTGATTCATCTAATTGTAAGGATAGAAACCTGCACTTATTGATGTTTTCTTTTAAAATCTCTTTTTCATAGCTTCTGTTCTACGCATAACGGAGTTCCTCGACAGCGAAATTTCTTTGATTGAAGCAATTATTTCAATTTTGTTCTTAAATTTTTGAAATAATAATTCTCCTGCTTTAATAAAGCTTTCCTTCCATATTTCACCGTCTTCAAAGGTTTTCCTTTGCAATCATCTTTTTTAATATACTTTTCGTACAATTGTTATTGTTTTCAGCGATAACCGCGGTCGCCGCTTTGGCCACCTCTGATCTATATTATATCTAGTGTTTTTCAGTGTATATCGTGTATATTTTTTTTTTTATTATTTTACCTACCTTTCACAATATTTCTCTTTTGAAATGATTTCACAAAATTTTACACACACAATCAGAATAATTGATGCGTGTAATACAATAAAAATCATTGGTGTGAGCTCGTGACACATGTTGAGTACTTTTGAGATTATATGAAATCACTGAACTGAACGTGAGAACTACACTTAAATAATGATAAATTTATTTGAAAATAACACTGAAATAGTAAAATGATAATTGTAAACGCCACTATTACGGTTGATGTACAAAAATAATACTAATGGCCGAAAACTGTAGGGATTAAGAAACGGCTGATTGTTTGAGAGAGATCTCATCCCTACTCCATGCTGTTTACTGGGTCAGAAGTGACACCTGATGGGGATAATTGATCAAGTGATAATTGATCAGATATCGACCGGGGTTAAAAATTATTGAGTTACTAATATCGCTATAAAAAAATGGTAGAAGAGTAGAAATTTAGATTTTTATGTATTCTTTGATGCCACATAAAAAAAAAATTTGGGGTGGACCACGCTTATCACTTGGCAGTAAAAAAAATAGAAAAAAACCTATTCTCAGACCTATTAAATATGCCTATAAAATTTCATCAAAATCGGTCAAGCCGTTTCGGAGGAGTATAGTAACTAAAGCTGTGATACGAAATATTTATATATTAGATATATGTACACATTACAAAAGCCAAAAAAGGAGAAAGAGTCTCTTCAAATTATATTTATTTCGCTTCGCTGAACCACCAATGTACACTGAACTGAACGGTTACTTAACTACTATAGAAACTTTTTACTAAATTAACTTTACTAATAATGTTTTAGACATATTCTATGAACGATGATACAAAAAAAGAACAACTTTTACATGCATTTCACTATTTATTTTATATTGAATTGTTATATAATTTTCTTTATATTAAAAAAAATCCTTTTCCATATTATTTTTAGCCAAAAAATATTTTAATTATAAAAGTGGTAAATTTAATATGTTTTGTAAACTTATCCTGATCTTTTATGAAATTAATTATTTCTAAATATGAAGTAAAATTATAATTGAAGTTTTCTACCCATGATTTCAAAGTTATGATACTTGTAAACAATGACGGTAAATTGAATGATCCACAAAATCCTCTGGATGCAACACCAGCAAGATGTCCATTGATAATAAGTCCTGAACCAGAATCACCATCGCACACATTTTCAAATAAACTTCCAGCACATATAATATTTTTCGGATTTGAATCTCCCACTAATAAATCATCAACATTACAATTTTCCCAAGGATAAGTTATCAAATTTGTACATAATAATTTTGTAGGAGTAAAACGTCTATATCCAATATAACCAAGCCCACAAATTGTTCCTTCACTGTTTACTGGGATAACAGTTTCAATATCAACAATAGGTGCAGCTTGAACAGTGGAAGTAAAACGTATTTCTTCTAACGTCCATACTATTCCAATATTGAAATCACTATCGGATCCAATATCATCACCATTTTTATCATATTTTGGATGTGTGGCCAAACTTATAACTTTTACAAGTTTACCTCCATAATAAATTTCCTTTGAACCAATACGAACTGTTACTGAATGTATGTTGTCCTCAAAAATACAGTGTGCTGCCGTTAAAAGCGCTGTTGAAGAAACAATCGTACCACCACAATAGGATCGTTTCTTAATTCCATTATGATAAAAATTTGTAAAAATTGTGGCATACCAAGGAACTAATGATATATCTTTAGTTTTTCCTCCAACGATACCCAAGTTGGAAAAGTTGGGATTTCGTTTTGCCATAATGCCAAGGGTGAATAAAATTACCATAAGCAGTTGTAGCTGCATAGCTTTTCGTACTGAGAAAAGAAAAATGTTAAGATGCTAAGATGCATTAACAATTTAAATTTTTGGTGTTTTTAACATTTATTTCAGTATTTTGAAAGATAAGATAAAGTTGTGACCGCTAAATTTTAAAGAAAAGCAAATTATAAAAAGTAGGTCGTCCTAGATTAAGTAAACAATAGAAATTAATGTCAGAATTATTTTTATTTTAATTTTAATGTGATTAAAAAGAGTCATTAAGCTTTTGTTTATATTGTTTTCAAAATAATTTTATTTATAAATAGCTAACTTTTTTAAAATTAACTACCAATATTAAAAATAAGAGTTAAATAAAATATTTTTATTTAATAAAATTTATTAATATATGTGGGATAATTATTTCAAATAAACTTTCACCCACAAAGTGTTTCTACTTGTAGTATTAATTTTTTTTAGACCTAGTGGGCTACGCCCTCTACTCGCTTCGCTTCGCTCAGTCACCACTGTTCTAATGCGTCTTTTTACCTGCGCTTATAATTCATTTCCAAATGTGTTTCCTTTTGTTTTTTTAATTTTCATTTTTATGGTCCTTTGTATAAATGTATGGAGTTGTGTTCACGAAATATTCGAAGTCCTAAAGACTTACGGCGGAAATATTTAATTTAAATTTTATTAAATTATTTGAATTACACCTATCCCCCGATTTACACGGTACTTTTTTTACACGATTTCGCTTTAACACGTTTTTTTTGATAGTCTTATCCTCCGATTTGCACGGTAATTTTCGCTTTTACACGACTTGAAGTGTAAAGGCAAAATTAAAAAGGGTAAAAAAAAATTTATATGGTTACTGGCGACAATCAAAAATTCCGCGACAAAAAGGAGCCGACAATCGTCCTTTGTGTGATGTATATTTCATCAGGAAGAAAAGATTAATTGCTTATAATAGTGACGATAGCGATTGAACTATTGTATTAATTTTCATTAACTTCGTATTTAATGTTTTATTTTTTTTCCAATCTTATTTTATTCTTATATCACATTAAAATAAATGAATTGAATTTTTAAAAAACTGACTAAACTATGCTTAATATAGGTTTCTTTTCGATTTACACGTTTTTTAGTACAAAAAATATGATTTCGATTTACACGATATTTTAGGGAACCGATCTACCGTGTAAATCGGGGGACAGGTGTATTTTTTTAGCATACATGTACGTAATATGTCAAACACGTAAACTTTCAACGCCTGCTTGACATATTACGTACAAAAAGTTAGTTAGTGAGTTGAGCACATTTGTAAACTTGTTTAAAATATTAAATTTGTATAAATATTATTGTTTCAATTAATATTTAACCGTTTGAAAGAGTTAATAACAGTTAAGTCTTAATTTAAAAAAAAAATTTTTTTTTTATTATGAAATAGTATGGTAAAGAAAGCTTCATGTGGTAAAATATTTAAACCAGCTACCACAGACTGTTCAAATCTTAATGCTCAAGTATTGTGCCTGTACGCTCTTTGAAATTGTTAGTGCTTTGTTTGGTATGTGAAAATTACGTAGTTTTTAGTGTATTTTGTGTAGTGTTTTAATATTTAAAAAATTCAAATAATTTATATCTAATTAAAAAATTTATATGTAATTTATGTGCTTAAGGAAAATAAATATATTTATATAAAAAAATA
Organism: Acrocera orbiculus; assembly: GCA_947359355.1. Lineage (NCBI taxonomy): Eukaryota > Metazoa > Arthropoda > Insecta > Diptera > Acroceridae > Acrocera > Acrocera orbiculus. The sequence continues at coordinate 11,288,549 of OX375758.1, forward strand.
TGAGTTTTCGTTCCCCTATTCTATTTTCAAGCAAATAGCATTCATTATTAGGTTTCCTATTAAAATGTCATCAGTGCGTGGAATCTATGAATTAACATTGATCAGTGACCACTTGGTTTCCTCTTGTCACTAATCGAGGGGAATTTTCCTGCTTTAAATATATTATTCATTTGATTATTTAAAACAATTCAAAAGTATTTAAGTTTTTATTTTGTCCTTTTGTTAATTAATTAATTTAAATATTTTTAAAACTCTATTTTAGTACAATTTCAATGTTTATTGAATACGAAGCTTATTTTGACATTTCAATCATATGTCCTAATACATTGTGTTAGCCTGTATAGAAGCAATTTTTTTGCAGGGGATGTAATACAATTTATAAGAACTCTTTGTAGAAAGAAAGGATAAAAAGAACAAACACGCTAGGCACACAAAAACTCTATATAAAAAACACACTAAAACAGTATTGTCATCTAAATAACTTTTAATTGTAACAATTTTTTATACAATTTGCAATAAAATATTTTTTCTTACGTAAATGTTAATCAGGTTTAAAATTCTGCTTTAAAAAGTTAACAAAAAATTTAACTTCTTATTTTTTAAAGATATCTTATGTAATTATATCAACATTTATTTAATTTCTTCTTTTTTTAATATCCTAATAAAATTATTTATTATTGTTTTTGTTTTTCTTGATTTTAACTATTTTTTATTAATTTTTTTTTCACAAAATTTTTCTTGTTATTTCTTATTTAACAATAAAAATAGTGACAGTCACAGTCACAAAAAACACATCAGTTTTAAAAATTTGATTTTTATTTATATTTAATAAATTTTAAGCTCGTGAATTTATGAATTTTTGTGTGCTGAATTTAATTTTTAATTAATAATTTTATTAAAAATTTTATTTTAATAATAAAAAAAGGAAAAAGAAAAAGTGAATCATTTAAGTGCTGCCTCTTTGGCTCTTTTCTCCCATTCGGCGCGTCTTTGAAGGATTCCTTTAAATTCGGTTTGTGGAATTATTTCATGTTTTGTTGTAGAATTAATACAACTAATTGTATGTCTAGTATTAGAACGAATACAGTTATTATTATTATTATTATTATTTGTTTCATTATTATTTGAAGGATTATTTAGGATGTTTATCTGTTCTGATGATTTTATAATTATTTCATTATTATTATTATTTCGATTTGTATTATTATTATTACTAAATCGGTTTTGTGATGTTATTATTTTACCTCCTATTGAATTATTATTTGCTTTACGTAATTTTTCATCAATTTTTATTTTTGTTTCAATATTATTTATTAAAATTGGTGATGATTGTATTTTTATTTCAATTGTTGGTACTTTATTTAATTTTTCTTCACTTGATGAATGATTTTCTTTATCACTATCAATATTTGAATTTATTTTAATTGAATTAAATTTTTCAATATCATTATTAAATTCTTGTATAATATTATCATCATTTTCTTTAAGTTTTAATGAACGACGTGCAAAAACTTTCATTAATTCAGGTGTATCTTCTTTATTTGTTAAATTATTATTTAAACAAGTTGTTTTTCGTCTAAGGACAACATTATTATCATCATCAATTGATAATTTACGTATATCATTTTTATTGTCATCAGATATTATTTTATTTTTATCTATAATTAAATCAGTTAATTTCTTTTCATATTTAAATTTTTCATCTGTTAATGATTTTCTATGATCAATTTGAAATGTTTTGATATTTTCAGTATTTTTTAAAATTTTACTATCATGATCATTAATACAATTAGAATTTATATCTGGTATTAATATATCAACATTAGAAATTTGTTTTTGTATTGGTAGACTTGTACCTTTTATTACATTTATTTCTGATGATGATGATGATGATGATGATAATTGTGTTTTAGTTTCAGTAATTTCAACACTTTCATTACTAAATCTTCTATTTGATTCATCTTTTGGATTTTTTGAAAAAACAATATTATTTTTTGGTTTAATTGAATCAACACGATTTAATTGAATTTTCATAAATTCTGGAATATCAATATCATCTTTAGTTGTTTTTTCAAAAATTGTTGAACCACGACGAGATTTAGTTGGTGTAATACTAAGCGGTAAATCTGATATTTTTGTTGATGTTTTCATATCAATTTTAAGTGCTGGTAATATTGGTTTCTCTTTAATTATGATCGGTTTTTCTATAATTTGATTTTGATTATCTATATCTGATATTGTATTAATATCAGGTTTAATTGATGTTATTGAAATATTTGATGTAGATTTTATTTCATTAATATCATTTTGATTATTTGATGATTTTTGTAAAATAGTCAAAAATGATGATTTAACTAATTTATCAATATTTTCTTCAATTTCATTTATATTTTGATTACAATTGGGTAAAACATTATGTACATTATGTACTTGACAGGATTTAGTTGTTGTTAAAATTATATTTTTTGTATAAATACCTTGACTTAATGGTTGTGCTTCCTCATGACGATGTAATTTAATTAAATTATTATCATTTATTTCAAATTCCATTGGAGATTTACGTTCAATTGATAATTTATCAATTATAATATTATCCTTCCAGCAATTACGTTGATCTGATAAATCTGGTAAACTTGGTATATTATCTTTTTTTAATAATTGATTTTCATTGTTATCCTGTTTTTCTGAATAATAACGGAAACTTTTTGATTTCTCTACAGATTTTCTTTGTTTTTGTATTAAATTATCAAAATCATCAAATTTAAATTCTTTAATTTCATTATTACTTAAATATTTATTATTTATGTTATTTAAATTATTATTATCAATTATGTTTGATTCATTTAAATTATATAAAAAATGTTGTTCAGATATTTTTGGTGTTAATAATCGTTCATTTTTTAAAAATTCATAACAAATATCTCTATCAACTGTTTTATCCAATAAAACTGGTGATGGTGTTAAATTTTTTGGTTCAAGACGTTGTCGTGATTCAGCCCCTAATTTTGTTTTTATGATTTTATGTTTAACATTTGTATCAATATTGGTTTTATCATTATTACTAGGTAAAATAAATGCACTTAATATTCCACTTAGATTTGATTTTGTTTCATTTAACAAATCAATTTTTGTAGTTTCATTATTAATTTCATCAATTTTAGTTATATTATGATTATATTCTTTGATTATCTTTTCATTTGTATTGTGTTCCTTATCATTAACAAGTTTTTTTGATCTCTTTGAATTTCGATTAAGAAAACGTTTAAAAAATCCTCCTTCATCGCCCTCGACTGGTTTTTCATAATCAAATAAACTTGAATTATTTTCAATATTTGAAATTTGTAAATCAGTTTCTTTTATTTTTTTACTATCATGCTCATCCAGAATTTTTGAATCGACGCCTCGTGGTAATGATTGTGATTTATTTCGTATCATATTCCCTAAAAAATGAAGAAAAAAAATTTTTTAAATATAGTAATTAATTGCCGTTATCTTACTTAAGGATTGTCTATGTTTTCCGTAAAAATTAACAATCCTAAAATTCTATAAGCAAATTATTACTATAACTTTAAAGTGGAAAAAGGTAATTTAAAATTGAGAACAAACGAATTTCAAATTAGGGAAAACAATTTCAAATTGGAATTAACCAATAGAATGTTCTAGAACAGTTTTGCCAAAGTGGGTGGGTAATAACGACCTTTGTGAGTTTTGATGGTTTGCAGATTTGCATTAAAGGACTCAGAAGAAACTTTAACAAATCTAAAGCGGTGATTGCAGCCAAATTATATTCCTTAAAACCGGCTTTAGGTTAGCCTGTCAAAACACAACACAACCGAATAGTTTGGTAAGATTTTATTTTGGCTTTGAGTTAATAAATCTTGCATAAAATATATCTTCATGCATAATTTGCCATTTTGCCCATTAGGGAAAAATCGCATCAGTTCCTTTTCCATATAGGAATTCCAACGTGCTTATTATGGAAATATCCATAAGTCAAAAATTCATTAATAGAGTATGCAAAAACTATAGAATAGAAAAGCTGTTTTTTCATCCAGAAAGCAACAAAAATAATTTTTGCAGTAGCGATTGCATCGGGTGCGCCAGGCTTAAATGCTAGAACTGTTGATTTTGCTTTGGGGCATGTCTTATTTCCTAAAGAAACTTTTTACTAAATTAACTTTACTAATAAAGTTTTAGACATATCCTATGAAGGATGCTACAAAAAAAAGAAACAACTTTTACATGCATTTCACTATTTATTTTATATTAAATTGTTATATAATTTTCTTTATATTAAAAAAAATCCTTTTCCATATTATTTTTAACCAAAAAATATTTTAATTATAAAAGTGGTGAATTTAATATGTTTTGTTAAATCATCCTGATCTTTTATGAAATTAATTATTTCTAAATATGAAGTAAAATTATAATTGAAGTTTTCTACCCATGTCTTCAAAGCTATCACACTTGTAAACAATGACGGTAAATTGAATATTCCACAATATCCTTCCGATGCAACACCAGCAAGAGATCCATTGATAATAAGTCCTGAACCAGAATCACCCTCGCACACATTTTCAATTAAACTTCCAGCACATATAATATAATTTTTTATACTTGAATCTATCACTACTAAATTATCAAAGTTACAATATTCCCACGGATAAGTTGTTAAATTTGTACATAATAATTGTGTAGGTTTAAAAAGTCCATACCCAATATCACCAAGGCCACAAATTGTTCCTTCACTATTTACTGGAATAATTGTATCAATATCAATAATAGGCACAGCTTGAACAGTTGAAGTAAAACGGATTTCTTCTAACGTCCATACTATTCCAATATCAAAATCACTATCGGATCCAAGAGAAGTGTCATTTTCATTAAATTTTGGATGTGTAGCAGCTGCTAGAGCCTTTAGAGTTTTACCTCCATAATTCTCATAATTAGAGCCAATACGAACTGTTATTGTATGTATGTTGTCCTTATTAATACAGTGTGCAGCCGTTAAAAGTGCCGTTGAAGAAACAATCGTACCACCACAATAAAACCGTTTTTTAATTCCATACTGATCAAAATCTGTTAAAATTGATGCAAACCAGGGAACCAATGATATATTTTTAGATTGTCCTCCAACGATACCCAAGTTAGATAAGTTACGATTTCGTTTTGCCAAAATGGCAAGGGTGAATAAACTTACGATCAGCAGTTGTTGCTGCATAGCTTTTTGTACTGAGTTAGATCAAGAAAAAATGCCAAGATGCCATAATGCATTAACAATTTTTTTGGTGTTTTTAACATTTATTTTGATATTTTCAGAGATAAGATAAAATGTTTCTATTTCTATTAATTATTCTTAGTATTATCTTTTTCTGTCAAATTGCCGTTTATGTTCGAAATTTAAATTTGATCTAAAAAATTATAAATTTTCCTAGCAAGCTATATTGTGATGAGAAAAACTTTCAGTTATGTTTTTTACTAGTTTTTGGAAATAAGAGAGATTCTCTGAGTTTTTTCTTTATGTTATCAACTGAAATTTACTTTGAAGGTGTGAAAAATACCCCCGAAAACAAACTTCTCATTATAAGTCATTTTAAGAATAGTATCACCAGGATAAAACCGTTTTTTAGTTACGTTAAGATCAATATCTGATAAAATTGATTTTCCTTAAACGCTACCCAAGTGAAATAAGTTAGGATTTGGTTTTGCCGAAACAAAAGTTAAAAATAAAAAATAAGTCCGGCAGCATATTCCTGAATTGAAACTTCCGCATTTCGCTACCTAGAGGATGGGATCATAAAACTCTTACTGGATAATTATGGTAAAATGTGTATCTATTTTCTTTTCTGCAGTTGAATCGAAATCAACACGCTCGAAAACCACCATTTGCCCCGCAATACTTAAAATTACGCTTCACGCATACACACACTGACATAGTACATCACTCTAAAATTGGCTGCAAACGATGCTCCAGGTTTTGAAACATAAAGAAATTACAAAAAACTAACTATTTCTATTTTTGGACCAATTATCATAACTTTGAAACGAAGAATTTTTACAAAAAAAAGAAAAAATTACGTCATATTGGGTCCGCCATCTTGAATTTTAAAAAACTCACGAAAGATTCAAAATCAGCATTTTCGAAAACTCCCGTGTACCCCTTGATAGTTAGAATATAATGGTTACATAAAAATTTTTGTTCCATGCTTGAGAACGTTAGTTTTTTATTCATAAAAAACGAACCGATGGACCGACTTCGCTCAAACTCCTTTCAGATCTAAGTCATGATGTGGCCTATCGATTGATATAATAAAAACGTAATTTGGTCCAATAGTTTTTGAGAAAACGAATCTCATAAAAAAGCTCACAAACATGATCAGACACCACTTTAAAAATAATTGCAAATGATTCTCCAGATCTTGAAACCTAAAGAAAACACAAAATTATTGATTTCGATTTTCGGACCTAATATAGTAACTTCCCAAGAGAAGTTAATATTACATAAATGAACAATTTTCGCTGCATAACCATTGATACTAAATTGAGTATGCCAAAAGGAATGCATCTACAATTTTATCTTTTTTAAAAAAACAAATTTTTTTTTTCAGTAGTATTAATTTGACTATGCTTCTTTTATCCTTGATTTGTTGCTCTGTGTCTTTGTTTTTAGCATTTTAGGAGTGTATGGGTAACAAATAATAATTGATAAAATTAGAAAGTGGTCTCATCTGCCTCAAGATACTGAACAACTTTTGATTAAATATCCCTGCTAATAACTTCTACGTGTGCCGAAACATACGGACTGATAAAGATGTCAGAAAAAAGGTATACAGGATTTTCAGATTTATTTCATCCTTTTACAAATGTAGTTCATCTTTTTACAAATGAAAATTCACCTTTTACAAATGAATTTCATCCACAATAAAAAATTTTTTAAATTTTCATATATATTTAAAAAAAAATATGGCATAGACCTATTTACGTAAATAATAAAATATTTGGAAATAAATTATCGTAAATTTGTAAATTGATTTTAATTTAAAAAATAAAAAAAAGGAAGATAATAAAAAGGAATTTATTGTATTTAAATACTCTTAGTTTAATCTTGATGATTTTTATTGAACTGATTTTGAAACATTACATAATCAAAATGCATACCAAAATTAACCAAAACTTATAGCTACTCTCCCGCTACGGCAGCAGGTAGCTTCGTATACATGTTCATATAATAGTTCTGGCAATTAGAGGAGGTGACTGCTCCAACGGAATCGTTAATGACCTCCATCAAATTGGTATGACTTGACAGATCCCGTGCAGCAAACTTGATTTTAGAAAAAACTTCTACTATGGGGTTCAGCATCGGTGAATATGGTGACAAAAAGAGAAGAGTGTGACTTGTTAGCCTTATGAGATCCCGCACTTGCTGCTTCTTGTGAATACTCGCATTATCTAAAATCAGCCAAAATTCGTCCAAATTTTTTTCTTGTAATTTCTGAAATAACTCCTGCAGAAAGTCGCAGAAAATATTAGTAGTCACTGTTGAGTGCTGAACTACCTTGTGATGCAGTATTTTCCATACATTAAATGCTGCAATTAGCGAAACATTTCGCCCTCTAATTGTTGGCACGTTAACTCTAGCCGGTGTGTTAAAGAAGTTTTTTCTAAATCAAGTTTGCCGCACAGAATATATTAGCGGATCAATCAAATCATGCCTATTTGATGGCGATCATCACTACATCACTACAACTATTTGGTTAAGCATTCCAATTTTATTTATTTTTTAATATAAATAGGTCTATGCATATTTATATATATGAAAATTTAAAAATTTTTTTATTATGGATGAAATTCATTTGTAAAAAGGTGAATTTCATTTGTAAAAAGATGAACAAATTATAATATGCACTGTTTCTAACAGCAAAAACAATTGCTGCGACAGCTGCTGCATCGGTTGCACCAAGCTTTTCGGAGGCCGCTAGAACAGAGTTGATTTTACTTTGGGATACATCTTAAGGTGGGCACCCACTTAGTGCGTATATCTTAGCGGGTAACTTTTTCGACGTCATAGACTCACGCTAAAGTTCCCCCTCATATGTGGATACTTAAGCGTGAAATTAATTTGTACGTCATTTTGACGTATACCCTAGAGAAACTTTTTACTAAACTGACTTCATTAAAAAAGTTTTAGACATCCTACGAAGGATGCTACAAAAAAAAGAAACAACTTTTACATGCATTTCACTATTTATTTTATATTTAATTGTTATATAATTTTCTTTATATTAAAAAAAATTCCTTTTCCATATTATTTTTAACCAAAAAATATTTTAATTATAAAAGTGGTAAATTTAATATGTTTTGTAAACTTATCCTGATCTTTTATGAAATTAATTATTTCTAAATATGAAGTAAAATTATAATTGAAGTTTTCTACCCATGATTTCAAAGTTATGATACTTGTAAACAATGACGGTAAATTGTATGTTCCACAAAATCCTCTGGATGCAACACCAGCAAGAGATCCATTGATAATAAATCCAGAGCCAGAATCACCCTTACAAAAGTTGTTAGACGAATTGCCAGCACATATAACAGAGTTTTTTATTCTTGAATCTATCACTACTAAACTATCAAAGTTACACTTTTCCCAAAAATAAGTTATCATATTTGTACACAATAATTTTCTCGGCGTCAAAATTCTATAACCAACATCACCAAGTCCACAAACTGTTCCTTCACTATTTACCGGTATAATTGTTTCAATATCAACAATAGGCACAGCTTGAACAGTGGAAGTAAAACGTATTTCTTGTAACGTCCATACTATTCCAATATCAAAATCACGATCAGATCCAACATCAACACCATTTTTGTCATATTTTGGATGTGTAGCCCATTTTAGAACTTTAATAAGTTTACCGCCATAGTTAATTTTCTTTGAACCAATACGAACTGTTATTGAATGTATGTTGTCCTTCTTAATACAGTGTGCAGCCGTTAAAAGTGCCGTTGAAGAAACAATCGTACCACCACAATAGTTTCCTTCCTTGATTCCTTTATGATAAAAATTTGCAAAAATTGTGGCATACCAAGGAACTAGTGATATATCTTTAGATTGTCCGCCAACGATACCCAAGTTGGATAAGTTAGGATTTCGTTTTGCTATAATGGCAAAGGTGAATAAACTCACGACCAGCAGTTGTTGCTGCATAGCTTTTTGTACTGAGTTAGATCAAGAAAAAATGCCAAGATGCCAAAATGCATTAACAATTTAAATTCTTTTGTGTTTTCAACATTTATTTTGATATTTTCAGAGATAAGATAAAATGTTTCTATTTCTATTAATTTTTCTCAGTATTATCTTTTTCTGTCAAATTGCCGCTTATTTTCGAAATTTAAATTTGATCTAAAAAATTTATTAATTTTCCTAGCAAGCTAAATTGTGATGAGAAAAACTTTTAGTTATGTTTTTTTTACTAGTTTGTAGAAATATGGGAGACCAGTTTCGTGTTCTGTTTTTTTTTTTATCAACTGAAATTTACTTTGAAGGTGTGAAAACTACCCCCGAAAACAAACTTCTCATTACAACTCGAATTATAATTATATTTATTTTAAATTAAAAGCTTTTGATGTATTTTGCATTCATGAGGATTGCATCCTTGAATTTTTGTTGAAGGAAATTATTATTTTATATTTCATTTAGGAATATTAAAATTCTTTATTTTTTATTAATTTCTACAAAGCTAATAAAAAAATAAAATCGATGTGTCTTAAAATTGGATGCATTCTGTCGTCCCTTATCCGCGCTTTATAGGAAGTTTTGGCCTATTACTCTGGTGTTAAGATAAGTTTCAATTATTACTTAAAAGATTTTTACTTTTTTTAATTAAAAATCCGCAAAAATGCTACAAGGCTTTTCCGTATAGCATATACGCGATCATCTGATACACAAAAATTTCTTTGACTGTTGTCTTAGACTATTCGCGATAAGAAGTCAGTGTCAAAGTGATTTTATATTATGTGACAATTTTAGCTTAAATTATTAAATTTTGAGCGTATTTTGTTATAATAAATATAAACTTTATATAATTACACAATTTGTTATAAAATATAAGTGGAATATTGTAATATTTAGTTTAAATGATGTTAAAATCTTTTACGTACTATGTGATGTCTCAATTATATGGGCATACCTTTTACTTTAATTGTAATAGTTTTAGTACTTTAAAAAGATAATTAAGTAAATGAATTTTTGTTTATTCATGTTTAATATTTTAAATAAATTTTATAGTTAAAATAAGAATTTATTTCTTTTATTGCCCCTAACCTAAAATTGTATACATTAAAATTAATCATATTCAGAGTAAAATGCGGAACATGCGCATGAATTATAAAAGAGAAATAATACAAGAGAATCTACCCACAGCAAGCTGAAAGCTCTCTATCAGTGACTTTCAATCTCGTCACCGTGTTAAATGCGATCAATCACCCCATATAGCGTGGAAGCTATAAAATTACATTGATCGGTGACTTTATACATCGCATTAGGGGTGTACGATATATATCGATACATGAAAAAAATTATATATATTTCATTTATATAAATTTTGATATATATATAGATATATTTCATTCGATATATAAAACACATTCAAAGTTTTACTTGAAGTAACAAAACTTACTGTTAGAAAATTTTTGAGCAGAATGCTAGCCTAGCAATATACCTTTATGGCCTTATTTTAATAAATGTATTCGGAGAAACCTTTGTCGGTAATTTCAGCTGAGTAAAAGAAAATATACCATCAGTTTTAAACATAGAAGTACATTACAGCCTTTAAAGTTTAAGGTTAAACGCTGTATGTTCTATTCAATTTTTGCAATATGTCATAAAGAAACTCAAAGTGTTTGCAGGCTCCTTCTAGTTTTTATTTTAAATAAACTAAAAATATTAGTGAACTCAAAAAGTGACCATTTTAAAATAAAGCTGATTAATTTCTTAACACGTACTTTACTTATTTATTCTCTATAAATTCTTTTGCTGACTTTCACATTTTACTGAAGACTTGTTTAATACATTTTACATACGATATATCGAATAGTCGATATTTTTGACCGATATATCAAAAAATATCGATATGAAACTTCGATATATCATATCGTAAATAATATCGATATTTTTTTTGGGTGAACATCCCTACATCGCATCCCACGAAAGAGCGAATTTTCACCACTGGGGATATCTTTATTTTTTTTCTCTTTAAATTGCTAATATATATATATTTTTATTGTTAAATATACCAATAAGTAAGGTAAGTTGTAGAAATTTTGAAGAAAAAAAAGGTGGAAAAAATCGAAGAAAGGAAAAAAGTTTATTGCATATTAGTTTTTTAATTAAAATTTCTTCCAGAAGAGTTTGCTGGGCCCAACAAATCTTGAGAAGGAGGTAAGAGAATTGTTTTTTTGTTATCAGCTTTATATTATTTAAAACCAAAAAAAGGACTTTCTTTCTTCCAATTTGTTTACATATGTATATACATTAAAAAAGTTACCCGCTGAGATATACGCACTAAGTGGGTGCCCACCTTTAGAATAGAAAATAAATTAATGTTTGCTTATCCATTATCCGTTTGCTGGAGAAGTTGGTCCATTGATCAATGCCTCTTAGCTCTGACAAATTATGTTAGATCGTGTGGTTTTCTTCTGTTGATACGTCTGATTTTGTTAGTTGTGTCTAGTAATTTTATTGCTTCAGTGTTTTGATGGTATAATAACCTATTGTCATGTTTGGCGGTGTATCGAAGTATTTCCTGCTCTACCCAGTTAATGTTTAAGTCATCGTGTATTTCCCTATTCGTGACATAACGATAAGCGTTAGTTATTAGTCGAAGGACTTTATTTTGGCATCCTACTTTCAAGTAGTGGAAATTAATTCAGGTTTCGTCGGCAAGAACCACTCCTCTAATTCTACCGCTATGGTAGGTTAGCGAGCTCGCTACGTCTGCCGATAATGCGAAATCTGAAAGATCGTGCTTATGCTTGGTCCTCAAGGATATGGACCCCTGCAAAAGAACATACGGTCACGAAACAAATAGTCTGAAAGCAAAATTTGCTTGTTCTGATTTAGTGGAGTTTTGGATATCTATTGCAAATGAATATTAAACTTTAAATAAAAAAGCATTAAGAAACTTGATTTCCTTTGCGACAACATATCTATATGAAACTGGATTTCCTGCTGTTGCTGTAATAAAAATCAAGTTTCGATCGAAAATCAATGTGGAACAAGAAATGAGAGTAGCTGTATCGAGTCTTATTCCAAGATTCCAAAAATTGTGTGCTATTCATCAACCTCATCCTTTATATTAATTTGTATTAAAAACTATATCAGTTAATTTCTATTTCTATCTAAATAAACGTTATAATTGTAAGATAAATTATAAAATTGTATATTTTTCTTCATTTATTAATATCAATAGAGAAAACTAAAAAACAAGGGCCCCGTGAATCAAAAAAGTTTGGGCGCCCCTAGGTTAAGCTATTTATATACATTTCTTCACTGAACCATTCAATATTTAAATAATCCAATCAAAAGTTTTTTTCCGACATTCATGAAACCGAAAATTTCTACAGATTTGTAGAAAAAGATAAACGAATTTAAAAGAAAGAGAATAAAGTTCTGCGCGTGATCTCTTTATATTCATAAGTAAATACCTTTCAAATATTTTGTATTGATTTTGATTAATTGAAATGACATTTGTCTTTGGCAAGAGTTTTTTTAATAGATTTCTAAATATGAAGTGAAATTAAATTCCAAAATTTCTACACAAAATTTTTAAGCAAGCTAATAATACTTTTCATTAAAATGCAATGTTATAAATTTTCTGAATCATTGTTTTTATTTTTTTTTAGTAAAAATTTAATTTTTACACAGAGAAATAGAAAAATTTGTTTTTGATTTTATTTCTAAAGTTTAATAATTTTGATTATATAAGAAATTAATCTGGAGCCTATAATTGCAGATTCTTTACCTTCAAGAAAATTAATAATTTCTAAATATGAAGTGAAATTAGATTTATAATTGTCTTCCCATGATTTTAAGGTTACTATACTGGTAAATATTGAAGGTAAATTGTTCCCTCCACAATTTCCTCTGGACGCAACACCAGCGAGAGATCCATTGATAATAAATCCAGAACCAGAATCACCATTACAAAAGTTTTTAGACGAATCGCCAGCACATATCACATGGTTTTTAACATTTGAATTATTGACTATTCTTTTGAAAATATTACACTTTTCCCAAAAATAAGTTGTCACATTTGTACACAAAAATTTTGTAGGAGTAAGAAGTCTATAGCTAATATAACCAAGTCCACAAACTGTTCCTTCACTATTTGCCGGTATAATTGTCTCAATATTAACAATAGGCACAGCTTGAACAGTGGAAGTAAAACGTATTTCTTGTAACGTCCACACTATTCCAATATCAAAATCACGATCAGATCCAATATAAGCACCTTTTTTATCATATTTTGGATGTGTAGCCCATCTTACAACTTTAACAAGCTTACCTCCATTATTAATTTTCTTTGAACCAATACGAACTGTTATTAAATATATGTTGTCCTTATTAATACAGTGTGCTGCCGTTAAAAGTGCCGTTGAAGAAACAATCGTACCACCACAATATATTTGTTTCTTAATTCCATAATGATTAAAATTTGTAAAAATTGTTGCATACCAAGGAACTAATGATATATCTTCAGTTTTTCCTCCAACGATACCCAATTTGGATAAGTTAGGATTTCGTTTTGCCATAATGGCAAGGGTGAATAAACTTACGATCAGCAGTTGTTGCTGCATAGCTTTTAGTACTGAGTTAGATCAAGAAAAAATGCCAAGATGCCAAAATGCATTCAGAATTTAAATTTTTTTGTGTTTTTAACATTTATTTTGATATTTTCAGAGATAAGATAAAATGTTTCTATTTCTATTAATTTTTCTTAATATTATCTTTTTCTGGCGAAAATTCCGCTTATTTTCGAAATATAAATTTGATCTAAAAAATTATTAATTTTCCTAGCAAGCTAAGTTATGATGAGAAAAACTGTTAGTTATGTTTTTTACTAGTTTCTGGAAATATGGGAGATCCTCTGAGTATAAACTGAAATTTATTTTGAAGGTGTGAAAACTACCCCCGAAAACAAACTTCTCATTACAACTCGAATTATAATTATATTTATTTTAAATTAAAAGCTTTTGATGTATTTTGCGTTCATGAGGATTGCATCCCTGAATTTTTGTTGAAGGAAATTATTATTTTATGTTTCATTTAGGAATATTAAAATTCTTTATTTGTCATTAATTTCTAAAAAGCTAATAAAAAAATAAAATCGATGTTTTTTTGGTATTTTGTAAAAAAACGATCAGATGAACTACCCTTTATTCAAATGACCACTTAATTAAATTGATTTAAGCATTTTACAAGATTCCCATGCAAATTACTATCTTTAGTAGATAATAAAAATTTTTTCAATGCGTTTTCGTTAATTTACGGTAAAGAAACGACCCCAACGATTTTTTTCTCCATAACTCAAACTTTAGCTAGTATTTTAAAATAAAATATGAAGTGAAATTAATTTCGAAGCTTTCTACCCCGGATTTTAAGGTTACCATACTGGTAAATACTGAAGGAAAGTTCGTTCTTCCACAATAGCCTCTAGATGCAATAGTAGCAACAGTAATTCCAGAACCAGAATCAACTTTGCACATATTTTTGGATAAGTTTCCAGCTTATATAATATGATTTTTTCGACTTGAAGCTACCACAATATTTTTGTATACCTTACAATTTCCCCAAAATTAAGTTATTAAATTTACAAAAAGTAATTTTGCAGGACCCAAAATTCCATAGGCTATATCACCTAGGCCACAAATAGTTCCTGCACTGTTGAAATGTCAACAATAAGTACGGCTTGAACAGTAGAACTTAAACGTATTTCTTTTAACGTCCATACTATTCCAATATCAAAATCATGATCAGTTCCAATATCTACAGCTTTTTCATTAAATTTAGGGTGTACACCCCCCCACCCCACGATAAAAAATATACGAAGATTATTTGTAGCTTCATAGCTATTTTTATTCTACTAAAGTCAGTGAACTAAGATTTCCAAATAGAAGGCGTCGATCATTTTATCTTTTTTATTATCAGCATTTCTTTCGATATTTTTATCAAAAAAATATCAAAAAATATATATTTCTTCTAGGAGTATTAATTTGAATATGCTTTTTTTCATTTGGTGTGATTATCAGGGGTGATTTTTCGAATAATAAATTTTGTCTAATAAATGAATCTTCTCAAAAATGATAATTTGCCAAATGGCAGAAAAAACTTTTTTGTAGATGAGTTGGGAATTTTTTTAAGGGAGATATAAACTACATCGGCTCAAAAGGCTTTCCAGGCTATTATCATTCCCCAAAAAATAGTCATTAATGGTTAATATATTGTTGGATATTATTAATATATTGACATTATTATAAATATATAATGGTTGGATATTTTGTTTAACTTCCTTACTCGCCAAGATTTTCCATCTTGTACATGAAAAATGACTTGGATTGTACCAAGCGAAAGGACTCGATCATTTGTTTAGTCATTAAAATACTGCTTGACTAACAATAAGAGATGCTATGTTGTGAGCTAATCTATTTTTCGCTTGAACCCATTTTTGTCACTCTGTCAGCCTCATTGTTGCGTTCATTGCATTCATTGCATTGGCCAGAAGCTCACATTAAAGCCACTTTGTTTCCTTTTGCCAAACATTGCAGACTCTAGTAATAGCTTCAAAGGCTTTTAATGCGGCTGGGCTGCACCTTCCAAAAACTTCTCTTCATGCATTAAATCACTGCAGCCTCAATAACTACAGTTTTAGCTTAAAAAACTAATGGGGCTTTATCTTAAAGCCCGGACCATTGATCCCTGCTTTTGTCTCATATCAGCCACCAGTACACTGTACACTGAACCAAATCGTTACGATAAATAATTTCGAATGGAACCAAGATTTAATATAAATTTCATATTAGAAAAGTTATAATAATAAATATTAGTGTTGGGGTAATTGATTTATTATTTATCCTTTTTATACTTTTTTTAAATTTAGCATTCAATATATTGTCTGCTCTTGCACAAATATATTGTGTTCAAAATTAAGTTACATATAATATAGATATATATATATTTAATAAAATTCGTAGACGACGAAAGAAAGTTTTTCTGTATATAATAGAGATATACTACATTGATCAAAAAGTTCTCGGTATGATATATGGCACCCGTGTGCCACTCCTGGCATTTGCCATCAATTTTTTGTTGTTTGCTATTTTTGAGAATTTTTGTGCCATCATTATTGGCGATTTTTTGGATAAAAGCCAAACGAATACTATCCAATAACTAATTTGGCCATCCTGTGTGTTACTTCTTTCTGTTCAATCGAATCAAAAAACCACTGAAAGGAACACGTTTTATCAGCCGAGAGGAGATAATGGAAAAATTTGAAAATGACCCTAATGGAGATACCTAACATTGAGTTTTAAAAATGTTTCAAAGGCTCTACCAAGTGTTGGCATAAGTGAGTTGAAATCGATGGGGAATACTTTAATGGGGATTGTTTATTTTTTTAATAAATTCCGGGAACTTTTTGATCAAGTTAGCATAAATGAAATTCTTGCAAGATCAAAGAAATTTTTTTTATATCATTGATAAAATATGCAAGAAAATAAAATAAAATATTATTCTACATAAATGCTCTAAATTTATGTACCTGCAGAATGCTTAACATTTTCTCTATGATCACAATGTTAATAATCATACATATTAGAAAGGTCAGGTTTAATATTTTTGAATGAAAGTTTGAAAAAATGAATGAATTTTAAACGCAAGGTAATTTCCCTACTGAGATGTAATTAATACTCTCTTCTTATATAATTATTATTTCGGTATACTATCTCATACACTTTCAATAGGTGATCTTCTAACATAATATTGGACACTTTTTTGATGTTTTCATATTAAGTGTTAGCTTATGCTTAAAATTTTTATAAGCAAAAAGATTAAATAACTTGACAAATAAAACTTTGGTTTTTATTCAAAGAATTATTTATGTTTCCCGAATTATTAGGAAGTTCTAAAAGGCTCAAACACAATGCAAGCGATTCCGAACAATAAAATATAATTAAAAAAATATTTACCTTTAATATCAATTGAAGTAATTTTAGTTCCATCATCATTAATTTCTGGTGTAGATGGAAGTATTTTACTCTAAAATAGAAATTTTATTAATTATAAATATATTTATTAAAAAATATATATAAATAAAATTTTTATTTAAATTTACTTCAATTGGGCGACGAATTCTTGTTGGACCTTTCTTTTTAGGTCTCACAGCCATTTTATGACGGGCAGCTGAATGTGATAATCTAACATTAGACGATAAATTAAAATCAATTTCATCAGATGATTTTTTATCATTTTTTAATTGTTTATTAGTTTGATTTTTTTCTTCTATTGAATATGATGACATTTCCTCTTCTATATCACTACTAATCATACTTAATAGGCTTAAAGATGAAATTTCACTTTGATTAATTATTTGATTTTCTTTTCTTTGTGGTGTATTTGGACTACGTGGTAAACCCAAATCTTCATCAGATGCATCTGGTCGATTTCGACGTTTTCTTAATGCATCAAAAAGTTCAGCCTAAAATATATAATTTTTATTTATGTAAAATATTAACTAATTAATTTATTTTTTCTTTTAAAAATTTTCATTTTTGTAAAATTTAAAAAACAAAAACAATAAAAAAAACTTAGAATAATAAAAAACTGCAATTTTTTAAATTTATTTTTGACACGTAAAAGTTTGTCAGTATATCTTAATCAAAAACAACAATTTAGCCTTGATTTAATATCATTTTCTATGAATTAAAATTTGATTTTTTTACATGATTCAAAAAGAAAAAAAAGAAAAGTTAATAATAAAATTTGCAATTGCTTCTGGTTTGATAAAACTGGGCATGTTATCAATTTAAACGGAAGCCCTCCTCCGGAAGCCTAAAGCGATTACTTTGGCTGCCCAGAATGTTTTCTAGTTTCTAATTACTTAGTGATTGTTTTGTTTATGTCTTTTAGATTACATTTACATGTAATTGTTAAATTGTTTAGATTATTTTATTACTCAAGGGTATAGTATTATTGTTTGTACAAAACATCTTGTCAACATTGTTGCTTAAATTAGAATTTGTATAAACGTTTGTAATATTCACACTTGTAGTAGGATGTACTTAATCTTTAATTCCGTTTTCTTTTAGCACTTAGCACTTATTTATATATTTATATATTTTTTTTTTTTTGAGTTTTTAAATTAAAGTCAAGAAGTATTGTTCTTACGTCAAACATAAAAGTAAAAATCTGTATGCAATCTTTAGAATTTGTTTAAAGCGTAAAAAAATAGGAAGAAAGTTTTTCAATATTAAAAATATTCCAGCAAATACAAAATTTATTTTTGCCCAAGTAAACTTAAAAATCAGTGAAGCCAACAGTCAAAAATTTGTAAAACCAATAAAACTACCCAGTGACCCTTTTAAGGGGCACAACTACAAGGTTAGGCACTCGAAGTGTAACCAGCTTCACACCGGTATATCTGTTAAACCAGTATATATGTATGTTAACCTAATTAAATGAACCACAATGAACTTTTTAAATGCGAAATTTGCAAATTCAAATATATTTTATTGATTTGCAAATTTCTCAAAAAAATATTATGGAAAATGAAAAAATTGTATTGAGGAGTGGGATTAAAAATTCCCTATAAAGGTAAATTAACTGTAATAGTTGAAGGGAGTTGTTGAAAAATTTTTTAAAGACGAACCAAGGCCCTACTCGGCAGGTGAGTCTCTCTTTTTTTTTATAAAATAAACAAATTGCCCCAATTGGCAATTAATAATAAAATTAACTTATGTTTTTATTTAAACAAATCTCGGCTTTTTAGCCAATTTTAGCTGCCCTACAAGGCAAATACTTTACATCTCGGCTTTTTAGCCTCTCTTAGCTAAAAAGATTTCAACAAATCTGAAAACGCTCTGTACGTTTGGTCCCGGACCCTGTTTTTTCTATATTCTAAAGCTGAAATCTGTACCTTGCAAAGATTGCTACGTACCTTTTAGGAAATTACATAACAACGATAACTGTTTACGTTAAAGTATTAAAAAACATCATTATATTATGTTGAAGTATTTTTGATTGATTTTTATAAAATTGTATTAAAAAAAAGTTATTTCGCGATGGAACCCAAATGCAATAGTGTCATTGCATTGCATTTGGCTGCAAAATCACAGCCAACGATTGTTCGTCAGCCCAGATACCTGAAAGTTAATAAAATGTTTGTGTATCGCACAATTAAACGATATAATGAAACTGGAAGCATTAATTGGAGGTCATAAAAAACAGCATTATCACCGGAAATGGCATGAAAAGTGAAGAATCGGCTTGAGAGAAATCCATGCCGAAGTGGCAATAAAATGGCTGCCGAGATCAACATATCAGCACGAAGCATGCAACGAATATTGAAAAATGAGCTAGGGCTAAAACCTTTAAAGTTCCAGAAAGTGCATGACCTTACACCTCAATAGAAAAAATTTAATGTGGAAAGATCAAAGGCCACGAGTGGTAAGCTCCCTAACATCGTGTTTTCCGATAAAGCACCATTTGTTATCGATCAACTTGTAAACAAACAAAATGATCGTGTCTACTTGCCTGCAAGGTCATGCGAAAATTTACAACTTCGAATGGTCACTAGAAAATAATCACCACCGTATTTGATGGTTTGGGGTGCCGTGACCACTGATGGCCGCTCTTCACTGGCATTTTTGGACATTCTTGGACCGTTGGGTTTCTGCATTTGGGGTACATTAAAGAGGAAACGCTAAAAAAATACCAAAGTGTGGATCATCTCAAGCAAGCTCTTCGCCGAGAATGGGCAAAAATACCACAGAGTCACATACGGGCATCCTGCAATTCATTTTTTGACCATCTCAAGGCTATAATTAAGGCAAAAAGAGGTCGTGTTGGGCAAAACTAAAATTATTCTTTACTTTTGGAATATTTTCACAATCTTTTTCTTTTGGAACAATAAAAAATAGTTTCAAACAAAAAAGATAAGGTCTTCCAATTTGGTTACACTTCGAGTGCCTAACCATGTAGTTTGAAATTTCCAAAGTTTAAATTTAGTTGTTTTGTTTGGCGAATAATTTTATTTCAAAAAATTACTTTGTATTTTTCATTTATTCAAAAATATTTCTTTTTTTTATCATCATTTTTTTAGAAGGTCAAACTAGTTGTACCCCTTCAAATTAAAATACATAAACTTCAAGGATATATGATCGTTGTGAAAGAGTTTATGCAGAATTTCTAGCAGCTAGTTCTACAATTCTGAGATTGAGATAACCTCCAAGATCGCATCTGCTTGAAAACTTATGCTCAAAACTTGCTAGCACCAGGCCGCATCAAATTTGGCACGAAAAACGGTTGATTCGTTGGCATGTTGGCATATTAATTATATTTTATATGATAACATAGTACAATACAAAAAAACCCCTTTAAGTTTCTTTCACGTTCATATTATCCAACAAATTTATAATGCAGCGACTGGATGTTTCGAAATTTGGCAAAGATTTAACATAAACAAAGAAGTTATTACCGACAATGTTGGTTAGATAAAGTCCAAAAATAAATTTTTTCTCACGGATAGGATAGAAAAGTTAGATCAAATATAGCAGTGAGCGTTTAACTCCTAAAAGAGACATTTATGATAAATTTTAAACTTTGCCTTAAAAAAATAAGCTTTAAACAGTCCGCACAAAAAAAATTGAATTTAGGTAAACTTGAAAATTATTTAATTTTAATATTGCTTAAGTTAGGTTAGGTTATGTGTAAGATTCCATATTTTAAGCAAAATACAGAAAATTTAGTTTGATTTTTTTAATCTATCTAAAGTGGTAAAACTATTTCGGCACAAGAAGACAAACATTTTTCGTAGTTTTCATTTTAATTTAAACGGCAGATCCGTTGTTTATCGGTGACACAAAAATAACTTTAGCTTTATATAAATAAAATTTAAGTTTTTACCTAATATATATGAATTTTTTATGGATCAATAATGTATCCTGAATTGTTTTTAAGGGGGAAGTTCAGTATTTAAATTTTTTGTTCAGTTTTAAATTCGATGAATGATCAGAGCAAAATAGCCAAAGTTATTAGCATTTGTGCGTCCTTTGCTTTGCAGGAACACTAGGCTAAACATATTGGCGGGCCACGGAAATACTGATTGTGAGCCGCATGCAGCCCACGGACCGCGAGTTTGTCACTCATGGCTTTAGAGTAGAGATCGGCAAACCGCAGTTCGCGCGCCATATGCAGCTCTTTCGTCTCTTAAGTGTGGCTTTTCCACATAATATCATTGCCATGTGAATACTTAAAGTGCAGTGGTTGAAAGTTCGTAGCTCATGTCTAAAGGTCGGTTTTCCTGACTTCAACTCTTTTTTAGACAGCTTGCTAAATAGGAAATAAAGTGTTCGGTAACAAAAATTAGCGTCTTGTGTTTATTTTTTTGCTATTAGTGTCACATTTTTCATTTATATTTCTTCCTGTCCTTTTATTCATTTAAAAGTTTTTCGTAATAAAATTCAATACTTTCAATTAATCAAACAACAAACATTGCATTAACTGCATGGAATTTATTTTTCGTAACACATGAATTGCTGTTGTTTTCATCCCATGAAAGCACTGGATTTTGCTACATAAAATATCAAAAGAAATATACACGGCAGCATTACTGAAAAACACAATGTTTGCTGGATATGTACGTTATGAAAAAATTTGTATGTTCCATAAAAAAACAAAAAAAAAATTGGAGGAAACGAATGAGAAAAGGCACAATAAGTATAAATAACGAAAGTGGACGAAAGAGTTGAAAGATGTCGACTTTAGCGAACGTACTTCAATTAGTTTATCTTAAATAAATTAATAAAAATCTATCTTCTAATATAAATATATTTTAAGTTCAAAAAATTTGGCTCTCAAAACAAACTTCAGTGTTTGCTTTTTTGACATTTGGTTCTCTTGGCTAATGAGTTTGCCGAACCCTGCTTTAGAACAAAGATTGAACGAGCAAGGCTTTAAAGCGTTTCCCTGAAATTGTTGAAACTTTGCACATCACTTCTTCACATATTTCACCAGATAATACCGAAAGTTTTGTTTTTTCTTTTTTTTATAAATAATTATTAATTTTACAATAACAAATAAGTCGATTTTTAAAGCGAAAACCGGTATTTTGACTTCCAAAATTGCAAAATCGAAAGAAAAAAAAATCCCACGTTGTTACCTCGAATAAAATCTGTTTAAGTAAATATTGATTTTTTAGTATTAGATGATTCTTTTGCAACTTATGATGAAAACCGTATAACAACATTTTTTACAGTCGCCTCAGGACATTGACGGGCACTCGCTCACTTGTTAATATTTCGAAATGAAAAAATTTTATGGAATATTATTCAAATGTTGTATAATTATACAGAGATTAATTAAATAAATTAGAATTACCTGTATTACCAAAAACAAAAATTCTTGAAAACATGCCTTTTTTTCACCGAATTAACCAAACCTCCCCCTTAAGCTTTCTTTGTTTGAAAGCAAGTTTTTCTATGGAATTGAATTACTATCGTTATTGAATAATAATTCATTCCCTTTCAACATCAATCTATTAAATATTTGGCTTAAAATAAAATCATAAAAGAAATTTCAAAGAGAAAATAAACCTTTATAGCTTCTAACTAATCTTTGAATATTTTTCAATTTAAAAATTTCATTAAAAAATAAAAATCTATAAATAAATTCATTATATTAATAATAATTCCTTATGTACTACCATTAAATGATGCGTCATTCGATTAAAATTATTTAATTGACACTTAAATTGACCTTCCTCAATTAACCAATTGTAATCATAAGTCATTGACCGTTTTTAGCTTACCTCATCTAACCAATAAAACACACATTTAAATAATTAAAATTATGAGTTAATATACTTACTAATAACAGTATTTAGAGAGCGTAAATTTTCTAGCATATTTAATTAGCTTAAAAAAAAATTATTCAAGATGAAATTATGCAACAAAATTAAATCTAGAAGATAATTTATACAATTTTCTTGATAATTATCGTTAAATTACGTGAAGACTATAAAATTAAAGCAGGAAAACTTATTTTGAGACATGCAAATTTTTGAATTTCTTGTCAGTTTGTTGATGATCTTATTACACTTATGCACTTAAGGAGAATGGTACAGCATTCAGTATATTACACTAAAGGATTCTTCGTGCTGTTCTGAATAAAATAGAAAACATGAATGTATGTAGTACCGAATTGGATGATGTTTAATAGAATTAAAGTGAACTAATTTTATAATCTCTTTGAACTAAGAAATTATTAATATTGAAGAATATTATCCATTCAGAATAGTCTTTAAAATTAAAGCTTTTTGTTGTTAGCAAAAGTTATTTATACATAGTGTGTCCTACGGAAAAACGAACTTTTTCGAAATAAAACCAAAAACTCATTATTTTGGCATATATCATTTATTTCATTCAAAATAGTCGAATGAATTTTTAAGGTCATTTTTGTTCATGGTCTTTGGTATGTCGGTCGACGCCTTTTGGATGGCCTCTACATCAAAAAAGCCCTTTCCGTTCATCAACAAATATAGCTTGGAGAACAAATAGAAATAATTCACTTCAATAAGAAAAGGATTTTTTTCATTAAATACACAGGTCAACATGGAAAAAATTGTCCGAGATTGGACAATGGTTTCTTAAAGATTTCGAAGTGTTTAGTAAGGGAAAAATAATAAAAAAAACCCATCACGTAAGAATTTTTGGAAATTCTGGTAAAAGCCACACAACTATCAAAATCGTGCTATGTTGCTCAAATATGCGAATTTTATGTAATAAAATTAAATTTGTATGCATATTTAATTAATTAATTGAATATTTATGTTTTCAACCTTTTAAATCTATAATTTTCAATTGAAATTATTATAATTTTTAAAGAAAACCTGATTTTTGCTCTCAAAAATTAGGTTTTCTTGGAATACTTTGTTCTAATACATATTTTCTTGGTATGATGAAATGGTCTAAAATAACTTGCAACTTCTAAGAAATTTTTGTTTGATTAGGGTGTTTGGTAAGTCTATATAAATTGAAAAAATAATAATTTCACCTTATTGCATATGCCCTTACGATTTAGAACTCATTTTGTATATATTGTTTGTATTGTTCATATTAAACTTGGACTTATGAAGCAATTTGTGAAAGCACTATCAAAACGGGGAGAGTGTTTTAATTATCTCTGTAAGAAATTTCCATCGCTTTCAGAGGCTAAGCTTAAAGAAGTAATGTTCGTAGGCCCAGATATTCGAAAATTAATGAAAGATAAATACTTCGTAGCTCAAATGAGCTCTGAAGAAAAAGAAGCATGGATTTCTTTGAAAGAAGTTGTTAAAAATTTCCTGGGCAATAAAAGAAGTTCAAATTATGTCTAATTAGTCACAAACATGTTAGAAAATTTTAAAAAATTCGGATGCAACATGAGCTTAAAAGTCCATTGTCTGAAATCTCATTCGGACCATTTTCCAGAAAATCTTGGAGATTTTAGTGAAGAACAAGGCGAGAGATTCCATCAAGATATAAAGGCAATGGAACGACATTACCAAGGAAGGTGGAATGTTAATATGATTGCAGACTATTGCTGGATGTTAAAGAGGGACAGTGACAGAAGTGAACACAGGCGAAAAATTTAAAAAGGAGCTTTAGTGCTATACGGAAGAGGTACTACAAGGATTTCTAGAAGTTTATTTCTTTATTATTTTTGTTTCGATATTTTAAGAGTCAAAAGGTGTAAATTAGTTGTGTATTTTTTTTCAATTTTAATAAAAACCATCTCAAGAAAGCAAAAAAGTGTTTTTTTTATCTTTCGTATATCTAAAAAATCTTACGTGATAGAAAAAAACTAATATGATATTCGAGTTCAGCATCCCAGAATTACCTAATATAGGTGCTTTTCAGACAAACAATTTTCAAAAAGTTCAATTTTGCAGACCTGTGATATTAATTATCAGAATCAAAAATTGAAACAAATTTCTTGTAAATAGCATTTTCCATATTTAGTCACACGTCGGGGTAGTAAAATATTTTTCGTTTGATTAAAACTTTTCTATCAAGCTTTCTAGCTAAGAAAAAACAATTAAAAGTTTTTCTCATCACAATTTAGAATCTTTGGAATATTAATAATTTTTTAGATCAAATTTAAATTTCGAAAATAAGCGGAATTTTCGCCAGAAAAAGATAATATTAAGAAAAATTAATAGAAATAGAAACATTTTATCTTATCTCTGAAAAAATCCAAATAAATGTTAAAAACACAAAAAAAATTTAAATTCTGAATGCATTTTGGCATATAGGCATTTTTTCTTGATCTAATTCAGTACAAAAAGCTATGCAGCAACAACTGCTGGTCGTAAGTTTATTCACCCTTGCCATTATGGCAAAACGAAACCCTAACTTATCCAACTTGGGTATCATTGGAGGACAATCTAAAAGTATATCATTAGTTCCTTGGTATGCAACAATTTCAACACATTTTGATCTTAATGGAATTAAAAAACGGTCTTATTGTGGTGGTACGATTGTTTCTTCAACGGCACTTTTAACGGCTGCACACTGTATTAATAAGGATAACATACATACAGTAACAGTTCGTATTGGCTCTAATTATGAGCATTATGGAGGTAAAAATCTAAAGGCTGTAGCAACTGCTACACATCCAAAATTTGACGAAAATGACACTTCTCTTGGATCCGATAGTGATTTTGATATTGGAATAGTATGGACGTTACAAGAAATACGTTTTACTTCCACTATTCAAGCTATACCTATTATTGATATTGAAACAATTATACCGGTAAATAGTGAAGGAACAGTTTGTGGAGTTGGTGATGTTGGTTATAGAATTTTGACACCGGCAAAATTATTGTGTACAAATTTGAAAACTTATTTTTGGGAAGAGTGTAATATTTTTAAAAGAATAGTTAATAATTCAAATGTTAAAAACCATGTGATATGTGCTGGCGATTGGTCTAAAAACTTTTGTAAAGGTGATTCTGGTTCTGGATTTATTATCAATGGATCTCTCGCTGGTGTTGCGTCCAGAGGAAAGTGTGGAGAGAACAATTTACCTTCAATATTTACAAGTATGATAACATTGAAATCATGGGTAGAAAACTTCAATTATTATTTTACTTCATATTTAGAAATAATTGATTTCATAAAAGATCAGGATAATTTAACAAAACATATCAAATTTACCACTTTTATAATGAAAATATTTTTTGGTTAAAAATAATATGGAAAAGGATTTTTTTTAATAAAAAGAAAATTATATAATAATTCAATATAAAATAAATAGTGAAATGCATGTAAAATTTGTTCCTTTTTTGTTGTAGCATCCTTCCTAGGATATGTCTAAAACTTTATTAATGAAGTCAGTTTAGTAAAACGTTTCTTTAGGAAATAAGACATGCCCCAAAGTAAAATCAACTCTGTTCTAGCGGCCTCCGAAAAGCTTGGTGCAACCGATGCAGCAGCTGTCGCAGCAATTGTTTTTGCTGCTAGAAACAGTGCATATTATAATTTGTTCATCTTTTTACAAATGAATTTCATCCATAATAAAAAAATTTTTAAATTTTCATATATATAAATATGCATAGACCTATTTATATTAAAAAATAAATAAAATTGAAATGCTTAACCAAATAGTTGTAGTGATGTAGTGATGATCGCCATCAAATAGGCATGATTTGATTGATCCGCTAATATATTCTGTGCGGCAAACTTGATTTAGAAAAAACTTCTTTAACACACCGGCTAGAGTTAACGTGCCAACAATTAGAGGGCGAAATGTTTCGCTAATTGCAGCATTTAATGTATGGAAAATACTGCATCACAAGGTAGTTCAGCACTCAACAGTGACTACTAATATTTTCTGCGACTTTCTGCAGGAGTTATTTCAGAAATTACAAGAAAAAAATTTGGACGAATTTTGGCTGATTTTAGATAATGCGAGTATTCACAAGAAGCAGCAAGTGCGGGATCTCATAAGGCTAACAAGTCACACTCTTCTCTTTTTGTCACCATATTCACCGATGCTGAACCCCATAGTAGAAGTTTTTTCTAAAATCAAGTTTGCTGCACGGGAGATATTAGAGGATCTGTCAAGTCATACCAATTTGATGGAGGTCATTAACGATTCCGTTGGAGCAGTCACCTCCTCTAATTGCCACAACTATTATATGAACATGTATACGAAGCTACCTGCTGCCGCAGCGGGAGAGTAGCTATAAGTTTTGGTTAATTTTGGTATGCATTTTGATTATGTAATGTTTCAAAATCAGTTCAATAAAAATCATCAAGATTAAATTAAGAGTATTTAAATAAAATAAATTCCTTTTATTATCTTCCTTTTTTTTATTATTTAAATTAAAATCAATTTACAAATTTACGATAATTTACGATAATTTATTTCCAAATATTTTATTATTTATATAAATAGGTCTATGCCATATTTTTTTTTAAATATATATGAAAATTTAAAAAATTTTTTATTGTGGATGAAATTCATTTGTAAAAAGATGAAATTCATTTGTAAAAAGGTGAATTTCATTTGTAAAAAGATGAACTTCATTTGTAAAAGGATGAAATAAATCTGAAAATCCTGTATACCTTTTTCCTGACATCTTTATCAGTCCGTATATTTCGGCACCCGTAGAAGTTATTAGCAGGGAATTTAATCAAAATTTGTTCAGTATCTTGAGGCAGATGAGACCACTTTTTAATTTTATCAATTATTATTTGTTACCCATACACTGCTAAAATGCTAAAAACAAAGACACAGAGCAACAAATCAAGGATAAAAGAACCATAGTCAAATTAATACTTCTGGAAGAATATATTTGTTTTTTTAAAAAAGATAAAATTGTAGATGCATTCCTTTTGGCATACTCAATTTAGTATCAATGGTTATGCAGCGAAAAGTGTTCTTTTATATTTATTTTTAACTTTCTGTTCGGCAAAACGAAATCCGAACTTATCCAACTTGGGTAGCGTTGGAGGAAAAACTGAGGATATATCATTAGTTCCCTGGTATGTAACAGTATTTACCCATTTTCATCATAATGGAACAAAAAAAACGGTTTTATCGTGGTTTGTTTTATTATAAATTACTAGCCAAAGCTTGAGTTATAGAAAAAAAATTGTTGGGGTCATTTATTAATCTTAAATTAACGAAAACGCATTAATAAAGTTTTTACTAAAGATAGTAATTTGCGAGAGAATCTTGTAAAATGCTTAAATCAATTTAATTAAGTGGTCATTTGAATAAAGGGTAGTTCATCTGATAATGTTTTTTTACAAAATACCAAAAACACATCGATTTTATTTTTTTATTAGCTTTTTAGAAATTAATAACAAATAAAGAATTTTAATATTCTTAAATGAAACATAAAATATTGTAATAATTTCCTTCAACAAAAATTCAGGGATGCAATCCTCATGAACGCAAAATACATCAAAAGCTTTTAATTTAAAATAAATATAATAATAATTCGAGTTGTAATGAGAGGTTTGTTTTCGGGGGTAGTTTTCACACCTTCAAAATAAATTTCAGTTCATACTCAGAGGATCTCCCATATTTCCAGAAACTAGTAAAAAACATAACTAAAAGTTTTTCTCATCACAATTTAGCTTGCCAGGAAAATTAATAATTTTTTAGATCAAATTTAAATTTCGAAAATAAGCGGAATTTTCGCCAGACAAAGATAATATTAAGAATAATTAATAGAAATAGAAACATTTTATCTTATCTCTGAAAAAATCGAAATAAATGTTGAAAACACAAAAGAATTTAAATTGTTAATGGATTTTGGCATCTTGGCATTTTTTCTTGATCTAACTCAGTACAAAAAGCTATGCAGCAACAACTGCTGATCGTAAGTTTATTCACCCTTGGCATTATGGCCAAACGAAATCCTAACTTATCCAACTTGGGTATCATTGGAGGACAATCTAAAAGTATATCATTAGTTCCTTGGTATGCAACAATTTCAGCACATTTTGATCTTAATGGAATTAAAAAACGGTTTTATTGTGGTGGTACGATTGTTTCTTCAACGGCACTTTTAACGGCTGCACACTGTATTAATAAGGATAACATACATACAATAACAGTTCGTATTGGCTCTAATTATGAGAATTATGGAGGTAAAAATCTAATGGCTGTAGCAGCTGCTACACATCCAAAATTTGACGAAAATGACACTTCTCTTGGATCCGATAGTGATTTTGATATTGGAATAGTATGGACGTTACAAGAAATATGTTTTACTTCCACTGTTCAAGCTGCACCTATTGTTGATATTGAAACTATTATCCCATTAAACAGTGAAGGAACAATTTGTGGGCTTGGTTACATTGGATATAGACATTTTACTCCTACAAAATTATTGTGTACAAATATCAAAACTTATTTTTGGGAAAAGTGTAACTTAAATAATAGAACAGTGAAAGATTCAAGTGTTGAAACCTATACGATATGTGCTGGCGATTCGTCTAACAACTTTTGTAAGGGTGATTCTGGCTCTGGATTTATTATCAATGGATCTCTCGCTGGTGTTGCGTCCAGAGGAAATTGTGGAATATTCAATTTACCTTCAATATTTACAAGTATGATAACATTGAAATCATGGGTAAAAAACTTGAATTATAATTTCACTTCATATTTAGAAATAATTGATTTCATAAAAGATCAGGATAATTTAACAAAACATATCAAATTTACCACTTTTATAATTAAAATATTTTTTGGTTAAAAATAATATGGAAAAGGATTTTTTCAATACGAATAAAATTATATAATAATTCAATATAAAATAAATAGTGAAATGCATGTAAAAGTTGTTTCTTTTTTTTTGTGGCATCCTTCATAGGATACGTCTGAATTTTTATTAATGAAGTCAATTTAGTAAAAAGTTTCTTTAGGAAATAAGATATGTCCCTAAGTGACATCTCGGGTCTCGGTCTCCGGAAAGCTGGGTGCAAGCGATGTACAGATTCAGAAATAAGTTACATCACACCCCAAAAAGGCGCATCACATCCCAGTTACAGAAATTGTTATAAAAAAAACTAATAAACACTTTTACTTAAAAACTTTTGAAAAACATTTTGAAAGTACATTCCAAACAATAATTAAGGTAATCTTGGTAAAAATCAAATACAAGTAAACTAAAAAATTGCAAAATTATTAGAAAGCGCAAAAACGGTTATTTTCACATAAAAATTCGTAAATTTTTTCTTCTGAATTTTAGGAAATAATGTTACTAATATGTCACTATGAGAAAGAGACAATCAGTTACATGGCCCTTTAAAAAAAAATAAAAGTTGGGATTTTGTGAAAAAATATACCAGACCTTTTTCCTGACATCTTTATCAGTTTATTTATCAGATGAGACCACTTTTTAATTTTATCAATTATTATTTGTTACCCATACACTACTAAAATGCTAAAAACAAAGACACAGAACAACAAATCAAGGATAAAAGAAGCATAGTCAAATTAATACTACTGGAAAAATATATTTGTTTTTTTTAAAAAAGATAAAATTGTAGATGCATTCCTTTTGGCATACTCAATTTAGTATCAATGGTTATGCAGCGAAAAGTGTTCTTTTATATTTATTTTTAACTTTTGTTTCGGCAAAACGAAATCCTAACTTATCCCCTTGGGTAACGTTCGAGGAAAAGCTAAGGATATATCATTAGTTCCCTGGTATGTAACAATATTTACCCATTTTCATCATAATGAAACAAAAAAAAACGGTTTTATCGTGGTTTGTTTTATTTTAAATTACTAGCTAAAACTTGACTTATAGAAAAAAAAGTCGTTGGGATCGTTTATTTATCTTAAATTACCGAAAACACATTGAAAAAATTTTTATTATCTACTAAAGATAGTAATTTGCATGGGAATCTTGTAAAATGCTTAAATAAATTGAATTTAGTTGTTAGTAGTCCACCCTCTAATCATGTTTTTTTACAAAAATTCAAAAACACATCGATTTTATTTTTTTGTTAGCTTTGTAAAAATAATTAACAAATAAAGAATTTTATTATTCCTAAATGAAACAAAAAATAATAATTTTCTTCAAAAAAAATTCGGGGATGCAATCCCCATGAACGCAAAATACATTAAAAGCTTTTAATTTAAATAAATATAATTGATTTCTCGTTTCGCTTTAAAAAGTTAATTACAATTCGAGTTGTAATGAGAAATTTGTTTTGGGGGTAGTTTTCACACCTTCAAAGAAAATTTCAGTTGATAACAAAAACAAAACGCGAAATTGGTCTCCTATATCTCCAGAAACTTTTAAAGAACATAACTAAAAGTTTTTCTCATCACAATTTAGCTTGCTAGGAAAATAAATAATATTTTAGATCAAATTTAAATTTCGAACATAAACGACAATTTGACAGAAAAAGATAATACTGAGAAAAATTAATAGAAATAGAAACATTTTATCTTATCTCTGAAAATATCAAAATAAATGTTAAAAACACCAAAAAATTTAAATTCTGAATGCATTTTGGCATCTTGGCATTTTTTCTTGATCTAATTCAGTACAGAAAGATATGCAGCAACAACTGCTGATCGTAAGTTTATTCACCCTTGCCATTATGGCAAAACGAAATCCTAACTTATCTAACTTGGGTATCGTTGGAGGACAATCTAAAGATATATCACTAGTTCCTTGGTATGCCACAATTTTTGCAAGTTTTTATCATAAAGGAATCAAGAAAGGAATCTATTGTGGTGGTACGATTGTTTCTTCAACAGCACTTTTAACGGCAGCACACTGTATTAGTGAGGACAACATAGATTTAATAACAGTTCGTATTGGTTCAAAGAAAATTAATTATGGAGGTAAACTTGTACAAGTTGTAAGTTGGGCTACACATCCAAAATATGATCAAAATGGTGTGGATATTGGATCTCATCGTGATTTTGATATTGGAATAGTATGGACATTAGAAGAAATACGTTTTAGTCCTACTGTTCAAGCTGCACCTATTGTTGATATTGAAACTATTATCCCAGTAAACAGTAGAGTAACAATTTGTGGCCTTGGTGATATTGGTTTTGGACTTTTTAAACCTACAAAATTATTATGTACAAATTTAACAACTTATCCTTGGGAATATTGTAACTTTGAAAATTTAGTAGTGATAAATTCAAGTATAAAAAATTATGTTATATGTGCAGGAAGTTTATTTGAAAATGTGTGCGATGGTGATTCTGGTTCTGGACTTATTATCAATGGACATCTTGCTGGTGTTGCATCTAGAGGATATTGTGGAATATTCAATTTACCGTCAATGTTTACAAGTATCATAACATTGAAATCATGGGTAGAAAACTTGAATTATAATTTCACTTCATATTTAGAAATAATTGATTTTATAAAAGATGGGGATATTTTAATGACACATGTTGAATTTATTTCTTTTATAATGAGAATAATATTTACTTAAAAATAAAATTGCTTTTTTCTAATGTAAATAAGATTATAAAACAATTCAATACAAAATAAATAGTTAAATGCATGTAAAGGCTGTTTCCCTTTTTTTGTAGCATCCTTCATAGGATATGTCTAAAACTTTATTAATGAAGTCAATTTAGTAAAAAGTTTCTTTAGGAAATAAGATGTGTCCCAAAGTTAAATCAACTCTGTTTTAGCGGTCTCCGAAAAGCTTGGCGCAACTGATGCAGCAGCTGTCGCAGCAATTATTTTTGTTGCGAGAAATAACGTCTGTTAAAATTTGATAAAAAATTATGAGAAAATTATCCTCCTATATTTATAATACGGCATGGTTAAAAGTATATAAAGGCCGAATGAGGTGACCTCGAAAATATCTAATGTGGCCATCATGCAGCATGGAAATTCTTTTATAACACTAGTTAGTTTACAAATTTTAAAAAAGTTTTGTATTTTTTTTGTATATCTTGCAGTCATTTTTTATGTAAAATGGTACGCTAAAGCCGAAAATGAGATCCAAAAAATTTAAAGTAGACCGGGTTTTGAGATATTTGGGAAAAAACGGTTTTTGGCATTTTGAAAAAAGAAAACCTTTTCACCTTATCCCGGTTAACTAATGTCCCACGTGGCTAATTTCCTCCATATACAACTTTCCCATAAACTAAATGGGATAAGAGCTATACATGCGTTTACGGACCATTTTCCGTTATTTTTAACAAATTTTACATAAAAATGTACATTTTACTGGGGATTACACTATGAAGAACTACTTTTTGATACTGTTTTATTTTTGGACATTAAAGTTTAATTGAATGCAAACAAAATAAGGTATAATTCATTAAAATAGGTCGAAAATTGCTGATGTAATAACAATATAAGGCCAATCCAACTACAACAGGTAAAATTGACCGGTAATCATGTGATATGACTATTTCAAAAATAATTATGGGTAGCATGTACCGATTAGCATTTAGTAATATAAATTTTCTCTTTTCATAACAAAAAGTGAATAACTAAAACTAAAAATTACAGCTTCTAATGTGTGTAGTCAAAAGTATTTTATAAACGTTTTTATTTTAACACTTAAAAAAATTGAAGAGAGCAAAGGTGCAAAACTGAATAATGATTATGAAACTTCTTGGTTGTTAAGGATTTGAAGGATTCCAAAATTGTTTGATAAATTTTTTAAAGGTGGAATGACGCAAAGATCTCCGTTTGGCGCAATTTCTTTTTTTAATATTCCAATATAAATTCAGGTTTTTCTGACAAAATATTATCTTTTAAATTAATAAAAACAAAAGTTTAGAAATTTAAGCAAAATATTCTCTCATCAAGAGCTCGTGGTATTAAATAATTCAATTTATCAATATAAAAATGTAAATTAGCTTCACAAGTTCAAAGCAAAAATGTGTTTTTTAATTTAATACAATTTTCTTAAAAATATCCAATGATAAGCGGCCTTTGTGTTTTTGGAATAAAAATGAGAAGATAAAAAAAAATTTTAAAAATAATTAAGGGTAGGTTTATTTTTTATATAATTAAATAAAATTATATTGTAATAAATGGTGATTCTACACTTTTGACTGCTTTATATGTGGTAATTTCTGGAAGCAGGTAAGTAAACTACATTTAAATTATATACTTGTAATACATAGAAATTCTGAGATATCACCCAGCGGGAAGTTTTGAAAGTGCTTCACTCGGGAGGCCTTCTAAAGCACCTTCTACCAAACGAAATTTAAAGTGCTTTATCGCAGTTTAAATAAAAGAGCTT
The DNA here is from genome assembly GCA_947359355.1 of Acrocera orbiculus. NCBI lineage: Eukaryota > Metazoa > Arthropoda > Insecta > Diptera > Acroceridae > Acrocera > Acrocera orbiculus. Next base: position 11,323,073 of record OX375758.1, read on the forward strand.
TTGCAGAATTTTATAATTGGGTGTAAAGGGCACCCTAGACTACCAAAGATCCTTGATCAAAATCGCCTTGTTCAAGTAAACTTGATAGTTAAGGGAGATTTGGTCAAGTATAAATGAAAACTTGATGAAATTTTTCAAAACTTTAATCAAAGTTTTTGACAGATAAATTTTATTGAGCAAAACTTTGAAAGAGTTCACATGCTATTTTTAATTAATAATAGAAAAAAATATTCGAGTTTTTTTATACTATAAAATCTTTATAAATAAAAAAATTTAATTTTACAACAAAATATATTAAAAAAAGCCTTAAATTAACGTATCTGAAACTGATCGACATTAATAAAAACAAATTTGACATAAATAAACTCAAAATTCCTTGATCAAGTAGACTTGATAGTTAGGGGCAAAATTTCTAGCAACTATTTGAGCAAATTTTGCTCACATTCCAGGTTAAAAAAAACTACACTAAACAAGCGCTCGTAAAGGCCCTTTCGAGCTTTTTTTTTCCCGCAGGGCATCTTAATAATTGCTAGTGTGTATATGAGTATATAAGAAGCATCTGTCTACCGACACATGAGAGATATACATATATATATATATATATTTGTTAAAAGAAGGGAATTCTGTGTTAAATTCCATAGAAAAACCTTTATCTTATGTGGAACTTTTGTGCTTCATCACACTGCGCACAATATAAGAAGGAAATTTATTATATTTTGAATAAATCAAGGTTATGTTTTTTCAAAATTATATTTACTGTTATATTCACAAAATTAATTATAAAATGTTAATTGTGAAGCGGGAGTTCAAGTGCAAAATTGATCCAAAGTTCTGTTATGTTTGTCATGAATGGAAAATTTGCGCTGACCTGAAAGTTATATTCATGGTTACTGGCTTATAGCAGGAATTACCAAAATACTGCTACTTTTTATGCGAATTGGACAGCAGAGAACGCAACGAATATTATGTGCTAAAAAATTGGCCAGGTCGAAACAATTTTACAGTAGAGCAAGATAATGTAAAATAAAAACCAATTGTAAAAGAAACATAAAATAATACTTCCAGCGTTGCAAATCAAGCTTGGGAATTTTAAGAATTTTGTAAAGGCTTTACCAAGCGATGGAAATCCATTAGCTTACTTGAAATCCATTTTTCTAAATTTGTGTGTTGCCAAAACAAAAGAAGGAATATTTGTAGAACCTCAAAAAAAAAAGAAGCTTTTCAGTGATCACAAATTTACTTCAACATTAACAGAATTCATTTCGCTCTGTTATCTCTGGTTTCTTTTCGAATTTCAAAAAATCCAACTGCAAGGTATGAATTTAATTTAATTTAAATTTTTTTGCAACTTGTTTTGCTAAAGTAACACTAATTGATGCATAAATGGTGGTCTATTTAAAAATTGGAATTTCATTTTCTTATAAAAGAAATGAATCAAAATTTTTCAATGGTTGACTATTTATTTGAAAGGTTGGTTTATGACATTTACTTGTGAAAAACAGTTACAATGAAATGACCACCATGGCTGGATTGACAGTAGCCTATTCCGCTCACCCAATTTTTGAGTGTATTTTCGATTTTTTTGGGCCTTATGTCAGCAATAGCAGCTTGAATTTCGGACTTGAGGTCTTTAATTGCTTTTAGATTGTTGGTGTAACAGCGTTAAGTCGTAACTTCTTGGTGGCCAAATCACATTACCATTCTTGCTGATTATTTGATTTCCGACGAGAAGGCCCATAAGATCGATTTACTTTAGCTGCTGCACCAATTAAACTTTATATGGCTTCATGGCAAGGTCATTACACAAAATTCGTAAAGTTTTTTTCCTAATTTTTTACTATTTGAGTAGAAGACTCACAACTTTAGAAATGAGTTTTTAATACTTCCCAACTTTCTTCAAGCGAATAGCATCCCATTTCGTAAATGTCAGAGTTTTTACTAAATATCTGTTACTTTTCGAATGACATTTGACGTTTTTGAATTCAAATAATCAGTACTTCAAATTTCAAACATTAGATGGGCCTATATACGAGTATATAGAAATTAGAATTTATAACAATAATTTAGATAATGTACATTCCTGTACGTATATATTCATATTTATAAATATATATAAAAATATTTACATATATTTCTTTGTTCATTGGAATTTACTATCGTTAAAATACTTTTCTTTTTTTTAACAGTTCATAAAAAAACATTGCAAATGCTAGCAAATTATTAGAAATCCCAAAAAACTTAACATTAAACAGTTACCTTAGATGATGGCATTAAATATTATTAATAATTATGGTTAACTATGGGTTAGGGATTTAACAAGAATTTAGACAAAATATTTTAACCACTATAACAACTAAAATAAGATCAAGTTTTATTAAAATTAAAATCATTTTTACTTACGGTATAAAAACACAATTTGAGAATAATTTGGTCAAAAAGCTGCATTACGCGCCTCTAACCACAATAAAATTTTTACCTGATTTCATTTAAGTTTTTTGTAAATTATGAAAAAAAACAGTTAAATTAGTATAATTAATCAAAAACGCATAAAGACTATTACATTTAAGGTTATATTGTTTTTTGCTTTTTATTAGTTAAATAAAAAAAATACAAAAACAACAATATTTACCTTCAAGGTAAACAAAAATCATGAACTTAATTTTTAGATGACATTTTATACAATTCAATTTTTATGCAATAGAAAAACAGAAAAATTTTAATTTTTTAGTGTTTTTGAATTAATTTAATTAGTTAGGTTAAGGTTAAAAAAAGTTTTTTGATGTCCATATCAGATTTTATTTAGGTGTGATTTTCATTGTTTCAAAATTCCCTTTTGATAAGGCTATAAAAAATTATATATTTCATTTATATCTTTTTTTTACTTTATAATGTTGTGCGAATTACGCCATCCTTCTACCACAATACACTTTAAGTTTTAGGTTAAAAATATACCAGAAATAAATTAACATTTTTCTTAAATATATATTAAAAAGAAATTATAGTGATTAAATTTAATTATATACCTAAAAATAGTAACACTAGAAATTAATTATTCCAGCTAATAATAGATTCAGTCTGATATATTATATAAGAGTGTGTTTGTTTTTTAATGCAATATTAATTTAACTACAATTACTATTAACCTATTCAAAGTCAAATGTATTATACATCTTCAAGTGTTATATAACATTTGCCTATCCAAAAAAGCATACAGAAAGCATATTATTCACTTTCAAGTCTCAATTTTATTCATCACATGTTAATTATAACACCAATTAGCATAGATTTGATTACGAATGTCTCATTATTACCCAATCGAACGACATAATGCAACTTCCTTTCTTTAAAAAATTTCTATTTCCGTTAATTAATATATCTAGATCGTCTAAGAGTTTCTTCTTTTTTCCATTTTGTATTTCTCAATATTTTTAATAGAGAAAAAAACCAAACTTTTTTTTTCTATATTTTTGGATTTGTCAAAGTGTATATTTAAATTTATTTGTTATTCAGATGTGATGATATCTTATTTGATTGCACAATATCAATATATAAATCAGATATAACGAGGAAATGCAATGAAATTGTTTTTGAAAATCAGAAGCATGATCAGACAAGTTAGATTGTACAACAACAAATATTGCCACCTACTTTAAAAAATATTTTTAAAGATTTTGTGGAGGCTTTTTAAAATTTTAATCTTTAAGTTTTTCTTTTTTAATGGTGTTGATTTAATAGGAGCGAAAGTTTTATCATTTGAGTTTAATATTTTTTATTGAAATAAAAACATAGAAAAAAATATTTATATTTTTAGTATATTTTTGTGTTGAACACATTCTATTTTAGATAAAACGAAATTTTATTGTTTTACGAACTGATTTAAGTTAATCTCTTTTAAAATTCTATTTTTTCTTTGTGGCTGTGAGATGAATTAATTATTTTTTTTTTTTGTATTCTGTTTCTTAAGTTAAAATAATTTATAAAAAATTTCGATTTGTTTGGCTTGAACTAATAAGAATGACACTACTGTTGGCTTCGTATAGATCCTAAAGGAAACTTTTAAAGAAAGAGATTTGATCTTAATGTAGTTAAAACTTACGGTAGAAAATTGAAACTAAATATTTTAATGTTAATATAATTAAAACATTCTATCATAGAAATTCAGAAAAGTATTGAAATAAATATATCAACCTGTAAGCGATACTTGGTATTTTTATAATTCAGGCTACGGATTTATTGACCCCTAGTATTAACACATTAAGGACTGCGGTGTGGCTCACATAGGTTACAGTTTTTTAAATGAGAAGAATTTTAGTTTTTTTTTAAAAAATAATTTTTTTTATTAAAGTCAACTTTCAATTTCTTGCTAAACAACATTTTGTGTAAGACGCCGCCAAATAAAGCAGAGTACATTTTAAATATATACAATGAAAATCGCCAGCAGAAAAGATCATATATGAAGCCTAGCGAACCACCCAAAAACAATCCCAAAGCCACCAAATATTTATGATTCGAAGGTAATTATCAGTATTTGGTGGTATCAGAAGCTGTAAAAACCTAGGTGAAGCCATTGATGGACAGCACTCCTAACAAAAATTAATCAAATTGAATGCAATAAATAAAAAAAAGTGGCCAGAATTGGCAATCAAATACGGAATATATGCTTGTCAACATAACAATGCTCGGGGTCATACGTTGTGGTACCAGATAAAAACTACTTGAAAATATCGACTAGGAAATTTTGTTTCATCTATTTTATAGCCTGGAAGTGGCCCCTTCTGATAACCAATCTTTTCGATCGATGCAGCAATACCTTATTAGAATATGCTTCACTTTAATTTAAGGAATCAAAAAATTACTTGATGACTTTCTCCGTGTAAAATGTGAAAAGTCTTGTCTTTTTGTCAAGATATTCATCAACTATCCAAAAGATGGTGAAAAATTAGTAGAAAGTGATAGAGAATACTTAAAGTAAAAAACATTGCACTATTTTCTTCAAATAAAATTTCAAATATCATGAAAAACAAATTAAAGTAAAATTTGTAGTAATTTCCTATTAAAATTATTGTATTTAACGTAATTTAACTATTATTATTTTACATAAATATCATTTTTTACCAATTATTATTCCAATTAAATATCATTTTATTGAGTTTACATCTCTAATTTAAATTTAAAGAAATTTTTGAAAGTTATATTTGGTATATATAGTAAAATATTTTTTTAGTCAACAAAAATATTACTAATCCTAAATCAATTTAAATTTTTTTAGAAATTACCTTGACAATGGAACACTAGAAGAGAGAAACACAACAAAAACATTAATAAAAAACAATAAATAACTGAAAGAGATAATTGTCAAAAATGGCTGAATCAGCTGAGTTTGAATTACCCATTGAAATGTCATCTAGGCCAATCATTCAATTCTGGGTAATTGGCATCAATTGTGCTTGAGTTTTGATTAAAATTAATTGATAGAAATAAAAAAAGAAAAATTAATCAAAAAATAAACAATAACAACAACAATAATAATAACAAAAATTTTTAAAAGAAAAATTCTCTATAGCTTTTATAGGGAAGGGATAAAAATATTTGTTTAGTTTTTATTTTTCATTAGAAAAACAAAAATTGTTTTGTATTGTTAAAATTTGATTTCAAAGATGAAAAGTTTAAAGTTTTTTTCTATGCTTTTTACTTTCAAATGATTTTCTTTTTTGGTAAATAATTTTACTTTAATTTAGTTTGCTTTTTATGACAGTATTTGATTTTAGAGATTTTTGATAGTATGAACATTTTAAAGATCATTAAGACCATTTTCTTTGAAAGCGGTGTAAGTTCATTTTGACAAAAAAATTAAGTTAAATGATAAAAATGAATACAATTTACTATGAACTTTTTTATTTTTGAATTTTTTTCAAAGAAATCTGTTAAAATTTTCATTATTTTTATTATTACAAATGTTCATAGTTAATTAAGTTAAAAATACAATTGTTTAGGTCCATTTCCCTATTGATTTCAAAACTTTACTGCATAATTTGATTTAGTTCATTTTTATATAATGTGTGGCAATAATGCAAAAGTTTTTATAGTTTCCCAGAATTTCGGGTTTTCCCCGTTTATTATAGAATATAAAGTCATTGTATGAAGTATAGTAATGTGTCGTATTTGTTCACTTATACTGAAAATTGGATACTTAATTTAAGTACGAAGTTAAGGCTCGTGAACACATTCACTACCAGCAAATTTAGTGCATCTTGCCCGATATGCCAAAGTTTGATTTTAAAGAAATTTACAAACATTATATAATTAATTTTTATGTCATAATTTTTATAATAAAAAATGATAATTGCTATGTTTTTACACTATACAAATTTTTCATTGCATCTTTCTAATAATTTCTTCCTTAAATAGCAATTTGTAAACAATTTTAACTACGAGATATCTCGTAGCTGGCAGTTTTGGTACACAAGCTTACTACGCGATATCTCATAGTTGACACAAAAAGGGTTAAGAGTTAAGAATAAGTGTGAAACGCAAAATCTTCTAAAGTAGAAGCTCCAGTGGAAGACAGATGCGCTAGGGAATACTTAAGTATGAACTATGAAACCGGGCGTAAATTTATTGCCCTTACGGGGAAGAACACAGAACTTTTGCAAACATAGCACTAACACCTTTTTATAATCATTTTGGATCTTCTATATACAAAAAATTTACAGATATGATTGATTTATTACCAATTAATCAATCCAAAACATCATTAATATTTTCAAAAACTTGATCATAATGAAAAGTAGGTAAAATATATCAACAATAAGACTATCGATAATTTTGGTAGAATGGTAAATATTGATATAAAGCTTTTTCTATTTTGTTGTTTTTTATTTTTTTTATTGTTGAAGTATTTAAGGTAGAATACTTGTTTAGACGCCCGAATTTTAGATGTTCCTTTGGACGCTATAAAATTATTACTATCTGTTCTTTTACTTTTTATTTATTGATATATTTTAAGAGTATAAAATATTAATAATATCAAAAAAAAAAAAACTCAAAACTGAAAAAACTTTAGGCCGACAAATTGGGGGCTTACGAGGAAATGGCGTGCCCTGGATGCAGAATTTCAGCCGTTCCCCCTTCTGAAAAATTTTTCTTTTTTCAATTCGTCAAGTACTACAAGGGTTGTTTTTATTTCAAAAAATTTGTCCACAAAATGGTGACAGTTTGAAAAATAAGTTGCGGTTTTTCTTTGTTTTTTTCGCCTTTCGAAATTTTGTAAAATGATAAAAAGAGATTTATTAAAAAAACTTTTCGCAGTGTCATGCTATAATATGTAAAAAAAACTCTGTGCTAAATTTCAAGTAGTACTAAAGATATAATTCACACCGTTTCGAAAAAAAGTAGTTTCGAGAAAAACGTGTTTAAAATGTGAGGATAAATTTGGTGCAGTATGAGTCACTGGCTGCCAACCGGTTTTGTCGACACGTCACAAAATAAACTGTAACTCCGAAAATTACTTAAATTTTGAAAAATACTATTAGGATTATTACCTTAAAGGGTAAAATTATGAAAATAATCACACACAAAACCGATTTTTTCGAATTTCTCAACCAGAATACCCCCTTAATAAATATATCATGGAAAGAAATTGATTTGTTCAATTAATATTTTGTACATGTAGGATTTTTACTTTTTGTTGACTTTGAAAGTGGTATAAGGGACTTGTGAATGCATTAAAAGTATAAATTTTTGTTAAAACCATTTAAAAAATTATAACATTATAAATTTAAATCAAGTTAATATTTAAAAAAATAAAAAAACTAGAGTAATAGTAGTAGTATTAGTCCCAGTAAAGAAATCGTCCTTCAGTGAGATTCTCTTCATTGAATTCTTGCGTGCTTTATTGTGGAAAAGTATATAAGTGAAAAATTCACAGATAGAGCATGCAGAAAGTAGCCCTCATAGCTACTTTTCATGGAAAAAGTAGCTATAGTTGTTTTTATATGTAAGACAACAACAATTTCACACACACACGTACCCTTAAATTCAAGCAACAGACGCTAATTGAATTTCTAAGTCAAATTTCATTTGAACTTACTTAGAAAAAATGTAGTGAAAATAATACATAGCCTAAAAACTAAGAATTATAATTATTTTTATTTTGTTTTTGTATGGAATTGTTTTTATATATCATTATTGTTAATTTGTTAATTAAAAGTTAATAAATATTTAAATTAAAAAAGAATTACTTTTTATTCTTAATTTGCCCTTAAAATTTATTTGACAGCAATTTATAATATCGAATTCTTCAAGGAGAAATTCACGGAGATAACATCAGTGCGAAATTCTTTCAAGAATTCTTCGAAGAGCTTTTCCGGCAGAAAGTAGCAATAACAGTTACTATTCATCCCCTTTTCTAACAAAATTTATTGAGGTTTTTGCTGAGAAAGTTGTCATTATGTCTGAAAAGTGAGACTCTATTTCATTGGTGAAGTAGCTCTACTTTCCCTACTGGGAACATATACATATATATCCATATTTTTAAAATTACTCAAGTGCAAAACCTTAAATATCTCCATATAAAATAAAATATACTTATACCACTTTCAAAGAAAATAGCTCAATGATTAAATTAAAAACGAAAAATTAATAAATTTTGGGATTAAACTATTATTAGAAACAAAACAAAAACAATTTTATGAATATTAAGAATCACAAAGTCGGTATTCTAAATTTTTTCATTTTATAAAAATTTAACATTAATATCAATGAATGTTAGAAAGGTCATTTGAATTAAACTTTCATTTTCTTGGATGCTAAATACTATAAAAGGTTGAGTGAAATTGTTTCAAGATGTTAGCTGATTAAGTAACAAATATATATATATATATATATAGTTATCTATAGCTTAGAAAATGTAAAATCTGAGTAACCGACAATTTGTAGTGTTTGCATTGAATAAATTTTAACATTAGTGTAACTTTAATTTGTATACAAAGAGTGAAAGTGGAAACTATTATTACTATAGATTAAAGTTTAATTAATATCAAAATTCCATAGATTATTCAAGCGTTTATAAAACAACTTTTTTTTAATACAAATTTTTAGCTTTTTATACTAAATATATCTGTGATATGATTTTCTTTTGTTTATGTGAAAGTATTATTTTTTTGTTTATTTATTTGTTTGCCATTTATCTTTTGATGAAATATCTTTTGACACCTATGGTTGTTCAATTTTGTACAGAAACAAAACAAATCTTGCTTTGAATTATTTTTACTCGACTTTTAAGGAGTAAGTTAAAGCCAATGTGAAATTTTGCTTTTCTATATTTTATATATAAGCCCGCTCAGAAGCCAATGTGGATAAATCCATTTTTTCAGATTTTTACAAATTTCAATAGAATAAATGATATATTTCTTAGTTTTAAAAAGATTTACTCATTTTTTCATTTTTTGTAGTTCAAACATCCCTTTTCTTTATAGCCTCTGAATGTGTAATATAATAATTTCAGAAGCCATTGAGTATAAGTCCACTTCTTTACATTATTTTCTCACATCAACTTTAAACTAAAAACAAAACTTTTCTTCTTCCTTCGATATATTTTAGTAACAATCAAACAACATAAATTTATAATAACTATCTGTTAATTCCTTTCTGGAACACAGATTTCAAAAGAACGCCATTTATTTTGAGTTTTATGTACATGCTTTCTTTTACTACGTAATATCTAAACTTTGTATAATTCCTGCAAAAAAAATTTGAGAATAAGCCTTGTAATTGCTTACGGCTTTGTAACAGTAACATAACCTTTTCTCAAAGAAAGAAGGCGATGAAAAGTTTCTACAAGCTTAATGATCATCATAAGCAAAATATTTTTTTAGTGGTTTAATTTCAGAGTAAAAGCATAAAAGCTGAATCAATTGAGTAAAAATTTTCGCTAAGCGGGCACAGTTTTTCGCCCAACGACTCTGATTTTGCAGTCATAGGATCTCATGCGAAAAAACAGCAGTCTATTTATAATCCTAGTGACTGGTATCACATAATTCAAAATAGTCAAAAAAAAAAACCTTTCAGCCTTGTTGAAATGAGTCACCAAGATTCTCTGTCCACAAAACCATTGGAATTGGCTATTGCCAACAGAAAAAAGACAAAAAATAGACTAACACTCAATTAGCTTAATATGCGATGGATAAAACTAGAAAGATCAAATCCAAACAGCATTAAGTTCAAATATAATTTTGACGAGGATGACACCTTCCATGAAGTTGACCAAAAAAAATATTTGTATCCTATTATTGTACCCATTATTGTATCCTAATGGTAGAAAAATTTCAAAAGCAACAAAAAAAGATATGATGAAATTATTAAAATATATACCTCCAATAAAACAGGACATTAAGGACAACACGTGGAGATCAAAATTTGGAAAACTCGGAAGAAGAAGATGTTTGTTATGATGAATAAATATAAAAATTATGACAATAAATGGTATTGTTTAATTTTCACATAAATTTCTTAACTTTTTCAGTTGCCAAAAGGTATAAGTCCATAAGTTTTCATGATTCTGACATTGTCTCAATAAATACTTACGTTTTTTTTAGACATTTTGAACATATCTCATTTTATTGTAGAGTCTACACTTTTCTGATTAAATTAATATACTTTTTTGATCAAAATAATATACCAGGAATTTTAAAAATGAATGTATTAAAAAACATTAATTATCTCAATTTCGATTTTTTGGACTTATCCACATTGGCTTCTGAACGACTCATATATTTTTAATCCAAAATAAGTATTATTCTGACAATCTAAGCTTAAGAAAAACATACAATGTGCAACTAGTCTCAAATTGGTTAAACTATCTACATATCCTTACTGAATCAATCAATATTTGAATAATCCAATCAAAAGTTTTTTTTTCGACATTCCAGAAACCGAAAATTTCTACAGATTTGTAGAAAAAAGTAAACGAATTTAAAGGAAAGAGAATAAAGTTTTGTGTGTTTCGTTCTGTATGTGATCTCTTTACATTCATAATTAAATACCTTTCAAATATTTTGTATTGATTTTGATTAATTTAAATGACATTTGTCTTTGGCAAGAGTTTTTTTTATAGATTTCTAAATATGAAGTAAACTTAATTTCCAAAATTTCTACACAAAATTTTTAAGCAAGCTAATAATACTTTTCATTAAAATGCAATGTTATCAATATTCAGAATCATTGTTTTTACTTTTTTTTAGTTAAAATTTAATTTTTACACAGAGATATAGAAAAATTTGTTTTTGATTTTATTTTTAAGGTATAAACATTTTGATTACATAAGCAACTAATTTCGTACCTATAATTACAGTTTCTTTACCTTCAATAAAACTAATAAGATCTAAATATGAAGTGAAATTAGTTTTATAATTGTCTTCCCATGATTTTAAAGTTACTATACTGGTAAATATTGAAGGTAAATTGTACCCTCCGCAATTTCCTCTGGACGCAACACCAGCGAGAGATCCATTGATAATAAATCCAGAACCAGAATCACCATTACAAAAGTTTTTATACCAATCGCCAGCACATATCACATGGTTTTGAACATTTGAATTATTGACTATTCTTTTAAAAATATTACACTTTTCCCAAAAATAAGTTGTCATATTTGTACACAATAATTTTCTCGGTGTCAAAATTCTATAACCAACATCACCAAGTCCACAAACTGTTCCTTCACTATTTACCGGTATAATTGTTTCAATATCAATAATAGGCACAGCTTGAACAGTAGAAGTAAAACGTATTTCTTGTAACGTCCATACTATTCCAATATCAAAATCACGATCAGATCCAATATAAGCACCTTTTTTATCATATTTTGGATGTGTAGCCCATCTTACAACTTTAATAAGCTTACCTCCATTATTAATTTTCTTTGAACCAATACGAACTCTTATTGAATGTATGTTGTCCTTATTAATACAATGTGCTGCCGTTATAAGCGCTGTTGAAGAAACAATCGTACCACCACAAAAAATTCGTTTCTTAATTCCATGATGGTTAAAATTTGTAAAAATTGTTGCATACCAAGGAACTGACGATATATTTTCAGTTTTTCCTCCAACGATGCCCAATTTGGATAAGCTAGGATTTCGTTTTGCAATAATAGCAAAGGTGAATAAACTTACGATCAGCAGTTGTTGCTGCATAGCTTTCTGTACTGAATTAGATCAAGAAAAAATGCCAAGATGCCAAAATGCATTAACAATTTAAATTTTTTGGTATTTTTATCATTTATTCTGATATTTTCAGAGATAAGATAAAATGTTTATAATTATTAATTTTCCTAGCAAGCTAAGTTATGATGAGAAAAACTGTTAGTTATGTTTTTTACAAGTTTCTGGAAATATGGGAAATCCTCTGAGTATAAACTGAAATTTATTTTGAAGGTGTGAAAACTACCCCCGAAAACAAACTTCTCATAACAACTCGAATTATAATTATATTTATTTTAAATTAAAAGCTTTTGATGTATTTTGCATTCATGAGGATTGCATCCCTGAATTTTTGTTGAAGAAAATTATTATTTTATGTTTCATTTAGGAATATTAAAATTCTTTATTTTTTATTAATTTCTACAAAGCTAATGAAAAAATAAAATCGATGTGTCTTAAAATTTGGATGCATTCTATCGTCCCTTATCCGCGCTTTATAGGAAGTTTTGGCCTATTACTCTGGTGTTAAGATAAGTTTCAATTATGACTTAAAAGGTTTTTACTTTTTTTAATTAAAAATCCGCAAAAATGCTACAAGGCTTTTCCGTACAGCATATACGCGATCATCTGATACACAAAAATTTCTTTGACTGTTGTCTTAGACTATTCGCGATAAGAAGTCAGTGTCAAAGTGATTTTATATTATGTGACAATTTTAGCTTAAATTATTAAATTTTGAGCGTATTTTGTTATAATAAATATAAACTTTATATAATTATACAATTTGTTATAAAATATAAGTGAAATGTTGTAATATTTAGTTTAAATGATGTTAAAATCTTTTACGTACTATGTGATGTCTCAATTATATGGGCATACCTTTTACTTTAATTGTAATAGTTTTAGTACTTTAAAAAGATAATTAAGTAAATGAATTTTTGTTTATTCATGTTTAATATTTTAAATAAATTTTATAGTTAAAATAAGAATTTATTTCTTTTATTGCCCCTAACCTAAAATTGTATACATTAAAATTAATCATATTCAAAGTAAAATGCGAAAGATGCGCATGAATTATAAAAGAGAAATAATACAAGAGAATCTACCCACAGCAAGCTGAAAGCTCTCTACCAGTGACTTTCAATCTCGTCACCGTGTTAAATGCGATCAATCACCCCATATAGCGTGGAAGCTATAAAATTACATTGATCGGTGACTTTATACATCGCATCGTCCACGAATTTTCACCGCTGGGGATATCTTTATTTTTTTTCTCTTTAAATTGCTAATATATAAATTATTATTGTTAAATACCAATAAGTAAGGTAAGTTGTAGAAATTTTGAACAAAAAAAAAGGAGGAAAAAATCGAAGAAAGTAAAAAGTTGCATATTAGTCTTATAATTAAAATTTCTTCCAGGAGAGTTTGCGGGGCCCAACAAATCTTGAGAAGGAGGTAAGAAAATTGTTTTTTTGTTATCAGCTTTATATTATTTAAAACCAAAAAAAGGACTTTTTTTTCTTCCAATTTGTTTATATATATACATTTTTTTTGCTCATTTAAAATTAAGTCCCTGATTTTTTTTTACTATGAAAATTACTTAATAATTAGTTTTTTTATTAGTTCCTTTTGTTAAATTATTTATATAATTTAACTAGGATTAGTTCCTGTTTTTGAATTAATTTAATTTTGAATTAGTAAATTTTATGAAATTCTATTAAATTGTCATGAAATTTTTTTTATTATTATGATTAATTCTATTTTTTTATTAATCCACTTTTAAGTACATATATTAAAATTTCCTTTATAAGGAATTGTTTAAATAACTAAGATTAGATAATGTTATATTTTTTCTTCTCTTATTAGAATAGAAAATAAATTAATGTTTGCTATTTTTTAAAGTTTTATTGAGATGTCCTAATCTCCCTCCAACTCCATTTTTCTTTCAGGTCAGCCAGCCTAGCTACAGGATGGACGATCAAAGGGCTTCACTCCTTTGTATTGGGTTCTTCTCTTTCACTTAATTAGTTTATTTTTCTGCTTCTGCATCCTGCAGCTCCTTTTAATTTAAGCCTAGCGTTCTTTTTTTTGAAAACTCACTTTCAAGTAACGAGAATTAATTCAGGTTTCGTTGGCAAGAACCAGTCCTCTAATTCTACCGCTATGGTAAGTTAGCGAGCTCGCTACGTCTGCCGATAATGCGAAATCTGAAAGATCGTGCTTATGCTTGGTCATCAAGGATATGAACCCCTGCAAAAGAACATACGGTCACGAAACTAATAGTCTGAAAGCGAAATTTGCTTGTTCTGATTTAGTGGAGTTTTGGATATCTATTGCAAATGAATATTAAACTTTAAATAAAAAAGCATTAAGAAACTTGATTTCCTTTGCGACAACATATCTATCTGAAACTGGATTTCCTGCTGTTTCTGTAATAAAAATTAAATTTCGATCGAAAATCAATGTGGGACAAGAAATGAGAGTAACTGTATCGAGTCTTATACCACGGTTCCAAAAACTGTGTGATACTCATCAAGCTCATCCTTCACATTAATTTGCATTAAAAACTATATCAGTTATTTTCTACTTCTATCGTAATAAACGTTATAATTGTAAGATAAATTATAAAATTGTATATTTTTCTTCATTTATTAATATCAATAGAGAAAACTAAAAAACAAGGGCCCCGTGAATCAAAAAAGTTTGGGCGCCCCTAGGTTATGCTATTTATATACATTTCTTCACTGAACCATTCAATATTTAAATAATCCAATCAAAAATTTTTTTCCGACATTCATGAAACCGAAAATTTCTACAGATTTGTAGAAAAAAGTAAACGAATTTAAAAGAAAGAGAATAAAGTTCTGCGCGTGATCTCTTTATATTTATAAGTAAATACTTTTCAAATATTTTGTATTGATTTTGATTAATTGAAATGACATTTGTATTTGGCAAGAGTTTTTTTTATAGATTTCTAAATATGAAGTGAAATTAATTTCGAAAATTTCTACACAAAATTTTTAAGCAAGCTAATAATACTTTTCATTAAAATGCAATGTTATCAATTTTCTTAATCTTTTGTTTTATTTTTTTTTAGTTAAAATTTAATTTTTACACAGAGAAATAGAAAAATTTGTTTTTGATTTTATTTCTAAAGTATAATAATTTTGATTATATGAGCAATTAATTTCGAGCCTATATTTACAGTTTCTCTACCTTCAATAAAAGTAATAAGATCTAAATATGAAGTAAACTTATAATTATACTTTTCTACCCATGATTTCAAAGTTATTATACTGGTAAATATTGCAGGTAAATTGTTCTCTCCACAATTTCCTCTGGACGCAACACCAGCAAGATGCCCATTGATAATAAATCCAGAACCAGAATCACCCTTACAAATGTTGTTAGACGAATTGCCAGCACATATCACATGGTTTTTAACATTTGAATCATTCACTATTCTTTTTAAAATATTACAATTCTCCCAAAAATACGTTGTCAAATTTGTACACAATAATTTTGTCGGTGTCAAAATTCTATAACCAACATCACCAAGTCCACAAACTGTTCCTTCACTATTTACTGGTATAATTGTTTCAATATCAATAATAGGCACAGATTGAACAGTGGAAGTAAAACGTATTTCTTGTAACGTCCATACTATTCCAATATCAAAATCACGATTAGATCCAATATAAGCACCATTTTTATCATATTTTGGATGTGTAGCCCATCTTAAAACTTTAATAAGCTTCCCTCCATCATTAATTTTCTTTGAGCCGATACGAACTATTATTGTATATATGATGTCCTTATTAATACAATGTGCTGCCGTTAAAAGTGTCGTTGAAGAAACAATCGTACCACCACAATACATTCGTTTAATAATTCCATTAAGATCAAAATGTGTTGAAATTG
This sequence comes from Acrocera orbiculus, assembly GCA_947359355.1. NCBI lineage: Eukaryota > Metazoa > Arthropoda > Insecta > Diptera > Acroceridae > Acrocera > Acrocera orbiculus. The sequence continues at coordinate 11,339,194 of OX375758.1, forward strand.
TTGCATACCAAGGAACTAATGATATATCTTTAGATTGTCCGCCAACGATACCCAAGTTGGATAAGTTAGGATTTCGTTTTGCCATAATGGCAAGGGTGAATAAACTTACGATCAGCAGTTGTTGCTGCATAGCTTTCTGTACTGAATTAGATCAAGAAAAAATGCCAAGATGCCAAAATGCATTAACAATTTAAATTCTTTTGTGTTTTTAACATTTATTTTGATATTTTCAGAGATAAGATAAAATGTTTCTATTTCTATTAATTTTTCTCAGTATTATCTTTTTCTGTCAAATTGCCGCTTATTTTCGAAATTTAAATTTGATCTAAAAAATTATTAATTTTCCTGGCAAGCTAAATTGTGATGAGAAAAACTTTTAGTTATGTTTTTTACAAGTTTCTGGAAATATGGGAAATCCTCTGAGTATCAACTGAAATTTACTTTGAAGGTGTGAAAACTACCCCCGAAAACAAACTTCTCATAACAACTCGAATTATAATTATATTTATTTTAAAATAAAAGCTTTTGATGTATTTTGCGTTCATGAGGATTGCATCCCTGAATTTTTGTTGAAGGAAATTATTACAATATTTTATGTTTCATTTAGCAATATTAAAATTCTTTATTTGTTATTAATTTCTAAAAAGCTAATAAAAAAATAAAATCGATGTGTTTTTGGTATTTTGTAAAAAAACGATCAGATGAACTACCCTTTATTCAAATGACCACTTAATTAAATTGATTTAAGCATTTTACAAGATTCCCATGCAAATTACTATTTTTAGTAGATGATAAAAATACCAAAAAGAATTCATCTATAACACTTTTTTAATATTTTTAAGCATTGGGATTATTTATATCAAGCCTCAAGATACTGAAAAAATTTTGTTTAAATATCCCTGCTAATAATTTTTACGGGTGCCGAAATATACGGACTAATAAAGATGTCAGGAAAAAGGTACCTATAGTATATTTTTTCACCAAATCCCGCTTTTATTTTTTGTTAAACATATTAGTAACATTATTTCCTAAAATTCAGAAGAAAAAATTTACAAATTTTTATGTGAAAATAACCGTTTTTTCGCTTTCTAATAATTTTGCAATTTTTTAGTTTACTTGTATTTGATTTAGACCAAGATTACCTTAATTATCGTTTGGAATGTACTTTTAAAATGTTGTACAAAATTCTTAAGTAAAAGTCTTTAATAGTTTTTTTTTATTCTTCTGTAACTGGGATGTAATGCGCCTTGTTGGGGTGTGATGCAACTTATTTCTTAAAAAAAAAAAACAATAATATGCACTGTTTCTAGCAGCAAAAATAATTGCTGCGACAGCTGCTGCATCGGTTGCGGCAAGCTTTTCGGAAACCGCTAGAACAGAGTTGATTTCACTTTGGGGCATGTCTTATTTCCTAAAGAAACGTTTTACTAAACTGACTTCATTAAAAAAGTTTTAGACATATCCTAGGAAGGATGCTCCGAAAAAAAAGAAACAACTTTTACACGCATTTCACTATTTATTTTGTATTGAATTGTTATATAATTTTCTTTATATTTAAAGAAAATCCTTTTCCATATTATTTTTAACCAAAAAATATTTTAATTATAAAAGTGGTAAATTTAATATGTTTTGTTAAATTATCCTGATCTTTTATGAAATCAATTATTTCTAAATATGAAGTAAAATTATAATTGAAGTTTTCTACCCATGATTTCAATGTTATCATACTTGTAAATATTGAAGGTAAATTGTTCTCTCCACACTTTCCTCTGGACGCAACACCAGCGAGAGATCCATTGATAATAAATCCAGAACCAGAATCACCCTTACAAAAGTTGTTAGACGAATTGCCAGCACATATAACAGAGTTTTTTATACTTGAATCTATCACTACCAAATTATCAAAGTTACACTTTTCCCAGAAATAAGTTGTCATATTTGTACACAATAATTTTGTAGGTGTCAAAATTCTATAACCAATATCACCAAGGCCACAAATTGTTCCTTCACTATTTACTGGTATAATTGTTTCAATATCAACAATAGGCACAGCTTGAACAGTAAAACTAAAACGTATTTCTTCTAACGTCCATACTATTCCAATATCAAAATCACGATGAGATCCAATATCCACACCTTTTTGATCATATTTTGGATGTGTAGCCCATCTCACAACTTTAATAAGCTTACCTCCATCATTAATTTTCTTTGAACCAATACGAACTATTATTGTATATATGATGTCCTTCTTAATACAATGTGCAGCCGTTAAAAGTGACGTTGAAGAAACAATCGTACCACCACAATAGTTTCCTTTCTTGATTCCTTTATGATAAAAACTTGCAAAAATTGTGGCATACCAAGGAACTAGTGATATATCTTTAGATTGTCCTCCAACGATACCCAAGTTAGATAAGTTAGGATTTCGTTTTGCCATAATGGCAAGGGTGAATAAACTTACGATCAGCAGTTGTTGCTGCATATCTTTCTGTACTGAATTAGATCAAGAAAAAATGCCAAGATGCCAAAATGCATTCAGAATTTAAATTTTTTGGTGTTTTTAACATTTATTTTGATATTTTCAGAGATAAGATAAAATGTTTCTATTTCTATTAATTTTTCTCAGTATTATCTTTTTCTGTCAAATTGCCGCTTATTTTCGAAATTTAAATTTGATCTAAAAAATTAATAATTTTCCTGGCAAGCTAAATTGTGATGAGAAAAACTTTTAGTTATACTTTTTACAAGTTTCTGGAAATATGGGAAATCCTCTGAGTATCAACTGAAATTTACTTTGAAGGTGTGAAAACTACCCCCGAAAACAAACTTCTCATTACAACTCGAATTATAATTATATTTATTTTAAATTAAAAGCTTTTGATGTATTTTGCGTTCATAAGGATTGCATCCCTGAATTTTTGTTGAAGGAAATTATTACAATATTTTATGTTTCATTTAGCAATATTAAAATTCTTTATTTGTTATTAATTTCTAAAAAGCTAATAAAAAAATAAAATCGATTACGTAAGTATTTACTTTATTATATATTAATTATAGAAAAAACATTGCTTTTCTTTAGGATGAAATCGCAAAAGGTTGTGGCTTTTATCTGCCTAGTCATATAAAGGCTTTCATTAATGGCCACTATGAAGCGAACAAGGATTGGACCACCATAGTAAAGGAAGCACTGTTGGAAGTATACGGTTCCAAATTAATACACTTGTGCGCAGCTGGAAAGGGGCGCCAAGGAATCGACAGCAGGCTGTTTAAAGAATTATTAGGTACATATTTAAATTTAAAAATTTTCAAATTATTATACCATTATTAATCTTTATTTTTCCAGCCTGGGTGAATGAAAAGCAGTCAGTCGAAAGAAAAAAAATTATTAAATTTATAAACCATTACATCTCTAACAAGAGGAGTTATTTGGCGCTAAAAAAATAAAAGAAAATAGCGGAAGTTTAGTTAGTAGCTTATAGTTAAGTAATTTAAGCCATTTTAGTATGTAAGAGAGTGTATTAATTTTAAAAAGAATAATTTTTATAAATAATTTTTGTTTCAAATTTCGGCGTATCATTAAACCAATACATAAAAACTTAGCACAACTTTATTATTTTATTTATTATTAATTAAATAACCATTTAAAATTTTTTTTGTGTATTCAGATTGTGTAAGCAGATTTATAATAAAAAAAAATGTATGCAAAGTGTTGTACTTACTTATATGCATTATGAAATATAACCTTTCTGTATTAATTTCATTTGAAAATAATTAATTCTGAGTAAGTACAAACACTTTGCATACATTTTTTTTTATTATAAATCTGCTTTTTTGTCCCAAAAAAGTATTTCTAATTTCGAACCTGAAATGGATCTAGTAATACCCAAAAAGAAGTTCTACTTGAACCTTTAATGAACCTAGTAATACCCAAAAAAACAGTTCTCTTAAAACCTGAAATCAACCTAGAAACACCCAAAAAAAAGTTCTCTTTGAACCTAAAATGAACCTGGTAATACCGAAATGGGAAATTTCTAGGTTCATCAGGTCCATAGCAGGTTCAACTTTTATATGCGTATTAACCTGAATTGAACTTGATCAACCTGCTATTAAGCAGGCCCATCAAGTTCAATTCAGCCCCAAAATTTCGACTCGGGAAAGTCTTTAATAGTTTTTTTGTATAACAATTTCTGTAACTGGGATGTGATGGGATGTGTTGGGGTGTGATGCAACTTATTTCTGAATCGGTACATCGGTTGCACCAAGTTTTCCAGAGACCACTAGAGCAGAGTTGATTTCATTTTGGGATATATCTTATTTCCTAAAGAAACTTTTTACTAAATTGACTTCATTAATAAAGTTTTAGACATATCCTATGAAGGATGCTACAAAAAAAAGGAAACAGCCTTTACATGCATTTAACTATTTATTTTGTATTGAATTGTTTTATAATCTTATTTATATTTGAAAAAAGCCATTTTATTTTCAAGCAAATAATATTCTTACTATAAGAGAAATAAGTTTAATAGGTATCATTAAATTATCCTTATTTTTTATAAAATCAATCACTTCTAAATACGAAGTGAAATTAAAATTAAAGTTTTTTACCCACGATTTTAAAGCAATCATACTGGTAAATATTGAAGGAAAATTGTTTCTTCCACAATAGCCTCTAGATGCAATACCAGCAAGTTGACCATTAATAATAAGCCCAGAACCAGAATCACCATTGCATACATTTTCAGATAAATTTCCAGCACATATAATAAAATTCTTTCGACTTGAAGCTACCACAATATTTTTGTATACCTTACAATTTCCCCAAGAATAAGTAATTAAATTCACACAAAGTAATTTTGCAGGACCCAAAATTCCATAGGCCATATAACCTAGACCACAAACAGTTCCTTCACTGTTTATTGGGATAATAGTTGAAATGTCAATAATAGGTACAGCTTGTATAGTAGGTCCAAAAAGTATTTTTTCTAACGTCCATAGTATTCCAATATCAAAATCACGATCGGTTCCAATACCTACAGCTTGTCCATTATATTTAGGGTGTACACCCCTAGTTGCAACTCTTAAAACTTTACCTCCATAATTTATATGATTGGAACCAATACGAACGAAAATTCCATATATTGGGGCTTTGTCGATACAATGAGCTGCAGTTATTATTGCTGAGTTTGACACAATTGTTCCACCACAGAATTGCCTTCTATAATAAGTAAAATATGCAAAAATTGATGCATACCAAGGACTTGATGATATATCTTTAGTTTTTCCTCCAATAATTTTCAAAAACATTGGATGACGGGAATCATTTGTTGCTAAAATACCAACGATAAACAAGTATACGAATATTATTTGTAGCTTCATAGCTCTTTTTATTCTACTAAAGTCAGTGAACCAAGATTTCCAAATAGAAGGCGTCGATCATTTTATCTTTTTTATTATCAGCATTTCTTTCGATATTTTTAGAAACATCAAAAAATATATATTTGTTCTAGGAGTATTAATTTGAATATGCTTTTTTTCAATTGGTGTGATTATCAGGGGTGATTTTTCGAATAATAAATTTTGTCTAATAAATGAATCTCCTGAAAAATGATGATTTGTCAACCATTTTACATCAATGGGGCGTATACAAAATGAGTTTGACTCGGCTGCTTTATAAATTTCGGTCTTTAATTCGAAAACTTTCAAATTAGAGCTCGTAAAACTTTTATCGTAAAGTTTTTATCGACTTAAGATTTGAAAAATAATTTAATATATCAACTATGAAATTATTGGTTTGCGAGTGTTTGTAGAATGTCGCAAAGGAAGAATATAAATTTAAAAATATTGTTAGGGAGTTTTTGAAATATTTAAATATTTTCTATTATTAAAATATTAACTGAGTTAAGATAGACACGAGGTTAAAAATTGCTTTCTTTTCTATATATGTATGTAAATGACATTATAAGTAATATAAGTGTTTTTGCTACATAAATATGGACACTATTTAACTGTTTTTTTGATAAATGTAAATGAACAACTTGACTTTTATATTTCAATTTTGCTTTTCATTTTATTACAAAAAAAAAAGTATTTTCATTATATAAAACACTAAATTAATACGTACTGTTAAATGATTCTGATGTTTAATAAAGTTAATAATTTCTAAATATGAAGTAAAATTAATTTCGAAATTTTCTACCCAGGATTTTAAAGCAATCATACTGGTAAATGTTGAAGGAATGTTGTATGTTCCACAATATCCCTCAGATGCAACCCCTACAAGAGATCCATTGATAATAAGTCCAGAACCAGAATCACCCTTACAAAAATTATTAAAAGAATCGCCAGCACAAATAACATGATTTTTAATACTTGAATCGTTCACTGTTCTTTTATTAATATTACATTTTTCCCAAAAATTAGTTGTCAAATTTGTACACAATAATTTTGTAGGAGTAAGAAGTCTATAGCTAATATAACCAAATCCACAAACTGTTCCTTCACTATTTACTGGTATAATTGTTTCAATATCAACAATAGGCACAGCTTGAACAGTAGAACTAAAACGTATTTCTTCTAACGTCCATACTATTCCAATATCAAAATCACTATCATATCCAATACCATCAACATTTGGATCATATTTTGGATGTATTGCACTTGCTTCAGCCTTTAGAATTTCAGCTCCATAATTCTTATGATTAGAGCCAATACGAACTCTTATTATATGTATGTTGTCGTATTTAATACAGTGTGCTGCCGTTAAAAGTGCCGTTGAAGAAACAATCGTACCACCACAACAGGATCGTTTATAAGTTTCATTAAGATAAAAATCTGTTAAAATTGAGGCAAACCAGGGAACCAATGATATATCTTCAGTTTTTCCTCCAACGATACCCAATTTGGATAAGTTGGGATTTCGTTTTGCAATAATGGCAAAGGTGAATAAACTTACAATGAGCAGTTGTTGCTGCATATCTTTCTGTACTGAATCCCAAATGTTTAAAAATTACCAGAGGAGTAATATGTCTATAATCTTATCTTTTTTTTCATCAATTTTTGTTATATTTTTTCGAAAATGAAGAATAAAAACCTCTATGCTTGCACTGTGAATTTATTTTAGCTTTTATTTAATTTTCATTTTTAATTAGGTTATCATTTTTTCATACTTAAATTAGACCGGTTAAATTTGTCTTCACAAAATTGATAACTTTGCCAATTCATTGATTTATGATGAGATTATTAATACTTTATTTCTTGGATTAAGAATATTTGTTACGGCATTACAATAAATTGTTTTCGTGATTATTTTAAGTTAACACAAAAAAAGAGACACAAAAGAGCTTAGTATTTTAAATATTTTTACTTTGAAATTTACAACAAATTGACTTTAAGATATTCTTCATAAAATTATTATATACCTTTTACTTAATTCTAGTAGAAAGATTAGATTTTGTGTCATAGCTTGACGTTAAAATTTTGATATTTTCATTTACATTATAAATGTATTGCATTAAATAAACCCCCATAGCTAAAGAGTAAATTATTTGAATTAATTAAGAAAATAATCACTTACCTTGAGGACAATTGATAAACTGCTTGCAGTTGCTGATTCAGAAAAAACACTATCATGAGATTGTGAAAGAGCACCACGACTGAAATCACTGAAAATTACAAAAATAAAAAAATAATCATTATCTAATTTTCATAGAATATAAAGCTATTATTATACATTTTAAATTAAAAAGAAGATATTTCCTGTAATTCACTCAAATTTATACGATATTTAGGCTAAATTTGGTAAATTTGTACCAACTAATATTTTATTATGGCTTTTGGGTAGTATTTGATCTTTGTAAAGTAAGTGACTCGGTAAAATTTCACAAGGAAAATTTTTAGTATTAGTATCCTTCTTTTTAATTTCTTTATTTCCTAAGACTAACTAATAAGAGATATTATTATGCAAAAATGAGGAAGAGGACGAAGATGGAGGAGAAATTGGATGGGAAACTACATACATATCTTACAACCTGATGGTACAGATAAGCATAATGGTTGCTCAGTATTTTCTAATCATAAGTTACCCGGATGAAGAAAGATAACAGTATACTTTTGTGAAACTTGCAAGAAAAAATCATTCCTTCATATTTATTAAAAATAAATACAACCTGATGAGAATTAGGAATGCAAATTCGATAATGAATGAATCCCATAAAATTTTAATAACTGGAATCCTATGTAAGTCAGTAGGTTAGGTACACTGACAGAAGTATTTAAAAAGTAAGAAAATTCTAATACCCTTTTTTAATTTTTTAATAAGATAATAATAATTTTTTAAAATAACTGTAAAAATTGTAGAGGTAGGGAACCATATAAAGGAGATGGATTTCCAAGCCACCTTAACAGCCCTTGTAGTAAATCATCAATTGTTTCAAATATTCTTCAATTAGCACAAACCTTACTTACCAGCCAACCCTAAGCATTTTCGTTAGTTATTTAAATCTAGTGAATACGAGGAAAACACGTTTTTGCTACTTTAGCGTTATGAATAGCTTTCTTGTTAAAATATCAATGGTAAAGTCTCAAATAAATTGTCAATTTTAGATGTAGCATTTTTCACAATACGCTTGTTTGCTAGGCTATTCTGTTTAACTTAAATAAGGATCAAGTCTATAGATCCGTTGTAAGATATTGCAGCCCATACTATCACACTACAAGCTCGGCTATGATGTCACGATAAAAACTGTTCTTCTTTTCTTAAATCATGGAAATAATAGTGGAAACCATCAGGATCGTCTAAGTTAATCTTCTTTTCATGTATAAAAATAATGCGTTTTCTCACCGATAACATTCCTACAAAGTTCTAGAAAATGGTTCTTATGCCGTGGCAAAGAAAGTGGTTTTCTCTGCAGTTTTCTTATATTCAAGTTTAGAGATGACTTCAAAATTCTTTTGTGCCATAGATAGAGAGAAATTTGAAGCTTTTCTTAATAGAGCTTGCTCCTCCCTAACATCAACTGCTTTCAAAGCTATTGTGTTTTGTTTTTTTTTCATAGTTTTCTAAATTTTTCATATATTTATTCAACACATTTAAACTTCTGTTAATTTTTTGTGATATTCTACGGTTTGAATAACCTTTTTTGTTTAAAGTCCGAATACGGCATTTTGATTTCCTCTTAAAATTTTCTCTCTACCCATTTTAAATGCTTTTTTTATGAAATTATATTGAAATTAAGCAAATGTTTAAAAACTAAAACAAAACTATTGAAAAATCTAGTTCTGATACATTGACAACCTTTATAATCCTGTTGTTAATCCTCATTAAAAGGATTACCTGAACTATTCTAATGATCTTGCAGCAAATAAATACCCTTAATAGGGGGCGATACCTTTTGGGCATGCAAAATTTCGGGAGCTTTTTCAAATAATTGGATTATAATACAAAAAACATGTGAGTTTTTTTTAAAACAAAATGGCGGCTCTGCAGGTCATATTTTCATTCGTCCACTCCAAAGACATTGAAAACTGCTACAGCTGTCGCAATTGTTCTATTGAACTAAAATAAAAAAGGTTTTTTTAATTTAATTACTGATATATTGAAGGGAAGGATAAATCTATAAAATAATAAGAAAGTAAAAAATTTAAACTTATATCGGCTGTTTAATCAAAGGCTCTAATTTTTGACTGTTTTTTCGTCAGTTTTTACCCAAAAAAAGTTATTTATTCATGCGATATCGCTAAGCTTCTAGAAACATCCTTCGGATAATATTATAGACAAAAGCCTCTCTAAATTTCAGCCAAATCAATCAATAACTTTTTGAGCTACAGCACAAACAGTTTTTGAATATATAGTTTCAATGCGCAAAAAATACAAGTTTTACTGACTTACACATCAATCTGCGATTCCAGGTCCATATAATAAACCTTCGGCTTCTTTAAAAAGCTGATTTTATCTTCGTGCTGCTACTGTTTTCGACCTGTTCAAGCTGCTAATGTTTCGGAAAGACTCATCCGGTTCTGCTTCACTACTCGCGTTTTATCACTATTTTCGGCAAAAACTTTACAATTAGTGCCAACAATTACATTTATCTCCTTCATAATTTTACGAATGGGAGTATAGCCTTCATTAAATATTCCAGCAGCAATGTAGGCTGAAATTTTGACGAGTTTTAGCCAACAATTGAGGTGCTTCGAACATAATCGCCAAACTGTCGATTATGCTCTTCACTGCTCAGATAACGCAGTAAGAACTGTAAAAAATTCAATAATTCTATTGTCTATCCGTGCAAAGGATTTGTATGAATATTGTCACTAGTGTTAGTCCTTAGTTTTTTTTTAGTTGCACTTGTACTCCTGTACCTGACTAGTCACGATTTGCGAGCTCTAACCCCACAAACATTTTTAACAATAACTCCATAAATATTCAATTTTTCGATCTTTCCTTTTTACAGTATATTCCTAATTTGAAATTATGAAAAAAGAAAAAATCGATTTTTTGTTAAATTCTAAAGGTATCGCCCCCCTTAAATTGTGATATTTGAAAATTCTGTGAACCTATGCTAATTCTTTAATGAATTAATTGAAATGCTTTGAAAAATAACTTTTTATAATATTTCAAATTATAGTTGTTTAATTCAGCAATTAAAATACTATTGAAATTGTCCTTCGATTGGAAGTTATAATCATGATAACTCTTTAGACTTTTCAATCATATGTTTTAATATTGTGTTATTAGCTTAGCCCTGTATAGGAATCACTGTGATTTTAAACTAATGCTTTTCTGTTCGAGTTATTTTGGGCAAAGTTCTAGATTGTCTGTGTAGTCTTTTTGAAAAAGACTAGATTTCAAAGAACTAGGTTCTTTGCCTGTTTGACTACGCTGTTATCATATTATCCAATTCCACAACGTTGGGTAAAGAAAAATAGCAATAATAGAAAATCATAGTCATATAATTAAAAAATTAATATGAGAATAATATTTGAAATTCAATAATATGTATTTAGCAGTGTTATTTACACCTTAGTCAAACAGACGAAGAACCTAATTTTTTGAATCTAATTTTTTGTCTCAGCCAATCAGAAGCCGCGATGTACGTGGTTTATTAGATCAGAATCTAATCAAATTTAATCTAATTTAACTAGCAACAGAAACGTAGTTTTTTGTATTCAGTCATTTGGTAGTGCTGAAAGGTGAAAATATTTTTGTTTCACCACAGCTATATTTGACACTGAATTTTTTTTTGTTTAAAAATGGACGTTAATATTTATTTTTAAATTGAATAATATGGCTGGCAGGAATGCGAAAAATTGATTAAAAAGTTTCTTCAATGTGTTGAATTATGGTCAAAGACATTATTGGAACTTAAAAAATATTTTACAAAAGATACTTTACATTTTTGTGTTCTAAGCAAGCTATGATTATTTTCCTTCTTGCTAATTAAAAAATCAATAAAAACTCTACTTTTAGATGCTGTAATCAATTAGAAGAATGTAATTGAACGGCTAAAACAGTAAAATGAATTTTTAAAGACACATTAAAAGCCAAGCCTAGTGTATGTGAAACTTAAACTATTAAGTTGACTAACATATAAATAATATTTATAAAGTATACTTAAGTGCAGGCTAAGGAAAATAATTAATTTAAAGCTTCAATAAATTTATAAATAAATTAAATTGTAATCACTAACGTTATATTCAAAGTTTATGAAAATTAAATGAAATTAAAGAAATTCACACTAAATATTTTTATTTTTACAAAATGACTAAAAAATGTGATTCAGCATTGGAACGCACAAATATTATGTTGTTTTTTTTAAGTTTTTACTATTTTTATAAAACTGAACGAAGAAATAAATTTTAGATTTAAGATACTTCAATTTTTTGATCAGTATAACTCATAAAATATTTCTTCATTTATTTTGCACCGAAATCTAAGAAAATTGATAGAATCTAGTAAATATCAATCGATAATAATTTATCTTAGAATATACACATCACAAACTAATAATTTATTAAATTCATTTAGTTTCGATTGTAATTTGAAAAACTTCTACACTAAACAAAAAAAACTAGCCGTTTTTTGACAGCTTAGATGAAAAAAGTAGATTGTCTCTGTCTGTCAGATTCTTGCTCTGTTTGACTAAGGTGTTAGTTAGACCGCATAAGAAAAAAAAACACATTCATGTTGCCGTTTTTTATTTTCTTGACTACAGAAATATAAGAATTTTAATATTTCACAAATAATATTTAATTCAATAATATCAGATTCTTTGTATGAAAACTAGGTAAAATATATATATAAAATATATAAAAAATTGTACTTACCTATCAACAAGACGTCCCTCACTAAAACTTCTTTGACAATCTGTCATTTCATGATTATCATCTATTTCATTGTTAGTTATATTCTTATACTTAATAAAAGTATTTTCATTCTGTTCTTGATTGTCTTTAATAAATAAACTACTCGATACTGAATTGCTATTGGTGAAATATGTTGGTAGCAAGTTAACACCATAGTTACCCCGGTTACCACCTGCCAATCCAATCATATGCGATGGATAAGTAGTAGCTGGCATATTATTAACTATTATTTCATCAGGTGTTATATTTTTACTAATTGTTGATATATTATCAATTGCTGTTGTTGATGTTGAAGAAATTTTAGGATTTGAAATATCTGTATCGACACTTGTTAATGTCCGCCGTCGAAAAATACGACGTAAATTACGTAAAGGATGAAATCTTCGACGTTTTTGTTGGTCTGTAATATGAACAAAGAAAATAAAAATTAAATAAAAAATTTTTTTTTTTATTTATTATTGATTTTTTTTTATCCTTTTGTTTTTCAGAATTTTCAATTTTCATTGTAGTAAATTTGACTTGAGGAATTCATTTATTCTTTGATACGAAACAAATTACGACAACAATTTGAAATAGGAGAATTACATGCTAGTTAATGTTTTACTTTTTTAAGGGTAGTAACGATTACAGTTATGTAAAATACTGATTACATAAACATACATGCAATCGAAGAGATTAATTGCTTATTGTAGCCTATTTTGGGGTTAACAAATCATAAAGAATTGCATGCAGTGAATACATTTCTTTTCTTTTTGTTTAAGTCAAATGTGTCTAATAGAAATAGAAGCTAACAATATCGACTGTAACTGTTAATTACTTTGCATATTCATGAATATAATTTTAAATTTTAAAATAAATGGCAATGAGATGAGAATCAGTTATTTTTTAGTAAATCAATAACTTCCACTAGTATAATTTTAAATCGCATCAGATTTTTTCAAAGCAGATCCCATAACACCAATATAATTAAAGGGCTCATCTACATTTCACTCGTAGCGGTTTCATATATTTGCTTTTATTTTATCAGATTTTATAAGGCCTTACACTTGTCGATATTTTTTAATAAGGCCTGTTCGGTATACTCCTTACTAAATTCCCTAAAAATATCTGTAACTCAATTCGCCATACATTTTAATTCTACTTTTCAACTTGCTGACAGTGCGGATTTCCAGTGTAGTTCAGATGTATAAAATTCACAACATATAATGCTCTAGACGTCTTCAATGTGTTTAAATCAGGGCTAAATGGTGGTCAACATAGGAAAAAATTCTTTTTTCTGAAAACCATGGTTTAATTTGTCGAGCATTATCCTGCTGGAATATATTATTTTCTTCACAGTAATTTTTTAAGAATGGTAACAAAAAGTTGTCAAATATGGCTTCGTACTATTCTGCGTTTATTTTGCCTTCTATGAAATCCATTTTAGATTTGGCACTCTGATTAGAAGCTGCCGCCCCCTACACACTTCGCTTACCAACCCTCGCCCACACTCAATTCTATCCCATTTCTAAATTTTTCTTTCTGGTAAATTTTCTTGATGTCTCCTTTGTTCAATTTTTTTTCTTAATAAATTTTCTACTCTGCGTTTGTTATTCAAAAATTCTTTTCTTCTATTCTGCTAAACAAATTTTTCGTACTTCTTCTAAAATTTCTAACTTTCTTTTACTAATTTTACTATGTACTCTTTTATATAAATCTATTATACATATAAACAACACGACAGAAAACTTTTTTATATATAATAGAGATTAAATAAGTAAAATTTAAAAAATTGTTACATTGGGTACCGTTTTCAAAAAGATGAATTCGATTTTCAAATAGATCAATTCCATTTACAAATTTTCAAATTTCATATGCAAAAAGATGAGATTTATTGGCAAATGAATGATTTCTATTTGTAAATTAATAAAATTAATCTCAATAATCTTTATGATCAAAATAAATAAAATCCAACTTTACTTTTTTTGTTAACACCAATAATAAATTTTATTCTTTGAGTGCTATAATAACTTTACTTCAATTTAAATTCAAAAAAATTGCCTTAAACTATAAATTAAAAAACGTTATCATTTTTAAGAAGTTTATAGAAATCAAAACAAAAACAAAAAACATTTTAACATTTACTTATTAAAAAAACTTAAGTTATTAGCACTTTTTTCTACACAATATTTGAAAACAATTTCACAAATAAAAAATAAAGCTACCACTTTAACATTAAACAATAAAAAAAAGTGAGGTTAATAACTTTTTGCAAAGGGTAAAAAGCGAAAAAACTTCAAAACCGATTACAATGACTCTGCGTACATAAAGAAAATGTCGACAGACATGATAATCGATATTCTTTAGTGCTTAAATAAAATTAAGACAATAGAAAATAAAAGAAAATTAAAAAAGTATGCTAAACAAAAACAAAAACAAGTTAATATCGAATCATGGGTATCCAATTTGTCTGAACCACTGAAATCAATCATTCAAGCGCTTCATATAATTTCACTGATTAACCAATCAGCAATGAGAAATCATTTCTAAAAGTTTTAACTATTAAAAAAAAAACAAAAAACTGGCTGCTTTGATTCTATAAATGAGTTTAGAAAACAATTAAAAACTAATCTTATTAGTATATGAGTTTTTGTTGTAAATTTTAAAAAATTTCGAGCAGTTTAAGCCAAAGCATTTCTCCTTTTTATTATATGTACTTTCAATTATACTCATTGAAACCAATAAAATAAAATTTCTTTATGGGTTAAGAACAGTTCATTTCGATTTTCAACTTTTGGCTAGCAATCAATTCAGAAATAGTTTTCTTACCTAGAAGAAATTCCTTGAATCTGAACTCACTGAATTTTTTAGAATTCAATGTTGCAATTCCTTAAAATTTAAAAGATACAATTTTTTTAAGGCTAGTTTTTTTTTTTAAGTTGTGAAAATTTAGCATCAACTTATGCCAAAAAAACAGAAGACTTTTCTCTTTAATTTGAGTTGTAGGCAATATTTTTGAATGAAACAAAAAAAAAACGATTATTCTTCAAAATTCAAATCCATGAATGGAATTTAAAAAAATGAGGGTATTGTAGCGGTTGATCATTTAATTAATTTGATCATAGCAGTCTAAATAAGTCAAGTAGGCTAAGTAAATTTACTTACTTGACATATTTAGAATCTAAGTTCAGTTGTTAGATTATTTTAGTATGTAGTAATTAATTTTAACTTTATTTTTTAATGGTGTAAATAAAGTTGTTCTTTTACTAAAAAGTATGGAGTTTCAATATTTACTACACTATCATTAAAAGAATAAGAAGACATTTTCCAGTATAGTCAGCACAAGTGATGAACCCGACAACAAAACCTCGTTTAAAATTTTTATTAAGTATTGCTGATGAATTTGAAAATTTATGAAGTAATTTTTATATGAATGATTTTGGATTCGGACCATTTCCGCATCAGCAATATAAAAATCAACCATCTATACAAATTTCTTCAGTACCATTACGAAGTTTAATACATCGACAACATTAGATTGAGAAGAACATTTTTATAATAGTCGGAACCCGACATTTGGCAACAGCTGGCAACTGGCAGCTTATTTATCGTTTATTTAACACTGGCCTAGTTTGTAAAAGCTCTCCTGCACCTACAGCTGCTTCGTTTGAAAAGATAATGAACCAAAGAATGAAGATGCATTGCGAGAAGTTATTACAAGCTGCCGTTCACTTTCAAACTATAAAAATTTATAAAGTGCAATTCCACAAGCGTTTGCCGCAATTTATGCTGCAGCTTTCCATGTAGTTATTGGTATATCATTATCATGTTCAGCAATATGTCGCAAGTCACAATCATCATGAATAGCTCCAATAATTGTAATTGCTGTTCCATTTTTCTTATGCTTCAGTGGAATGGATTGGAAGATTAGCAACAATCAACTTTCAGCTATTACCATCTTTCAACAAGTATACTCTTTTATTTTATTTAAATAATTTGTAATTTAAGTTTTTGGTAATTTAAGTTCTTGTTTTGTTGTAAGCGTTTTATATAATTTTTTTTTTCTAATATTTATAATTTTGTTAAATAACTTCCGTATCCACTGTTTCTTCAAACCTCCTCCTTTTGGAAAAATATTCCACAGTACTAGTTGTACAATATTACAACTCAATTTGAGCTTAAAAATTTGGTCTGTACCAAATAGCTGCGACCCACTGGAGCCTTACTAAATCTAGTCTACACCAAATAGCTGCGACCCACTGCAGCCTTATCAAATTTGGTTTATTTTAAATACCTGCAACCTACTGCAGTTTTACCAAAATTGGTCTATATCATATATTTGGTATATATTCCCAGAAAACTTTTAGCTGTTGAAGGGATTTTCATTTTCATAGTCTCCATCTTTTTCATCTTTAAAAAGAAAGATGACAGATGGCTATAATTTCTTTTGTCAGACATTATTTCTATTCCTTATGTTTCGTTGGATCTTTGATCCATCTGGTGGGGGAGTGATGTGGCGGAAGTTATTCTTTTTACCAAGGAATTAAATAAATCGCAGTAGTTTCTAAACAATTGTAATATGTCAAGCAAGCCGAGAAAGTTTACTTGCTTGACATATTGCAGTTATAAGTTTAGTTGTTAGATTTACAATAGTTGTACGGTTGTTAGTTTTTAGTTGAAAGTTTTTACAGTAGTTTTTAGTTTAAATATTACATTCTTTTTAATTGTATATGAAATTCAAAAATGTAAATAGTGTAAATAATAAATAATTAAATTAATATAAAAATGTAGATTTAAAAAAAAAATTAAAAATGTGGATACTTCCACAGTATCATTTACCCTAAATTTTTTAGAAGAAAATTAATACTTTTCGTCTTATTTTCCTAATAACATTTTTGAAAATACAAAAATTTCAATCAATCATTGATTTTTACAAATTGAATAAAAAACTATAACAATTAATGTAATAATTTTTTACTTAAGAAATCATCAGGGGGTAAACTACCCTTTTTTTAAAAGGAGAAATGAATCACTCTCTAATTACATATGCATTCCATCTAGTTTTCATGCAAATTTTTATTCTTTTTATATAAGCTAAAGATATCAAAGTTTTTACAATACTTTTAGTCATAATCGTACGTAAGGCGGATTAGAACCCTCTAAAATATTTTGTAAATAATATATATAATAATATCTTCTATTTTTTAAATGTAAATAATACAAGTCCCATTTTATTCCATTTTTGTAACGAAGTTCTTTCTCGCGAATTTCAGCATGAAGGTTGGGCTAAAAATTTTAAATCTAAGAAATTCCTGAACGAAATCACTACCAAAAAATGTAATTATTTCATGTTATTGTTAATTATTCGCTTTTTTCGTTACTAATAGTTTTTTTTTAATGTGGTAGAGATGTGTTTCTTTTTATGCTTAGGCTTACGCCTAGGACTTATTAGCGCTTGGCGGTGTTAGATTTTGCAAATACTATAATACAAAATCCAAATACTAGTTTCCATTATATCTGAATTGGCGCCTAATTAACATACATAATTAAAAAATGCAACGAAAATATATGGAAAATAAGGAAATATTGTGAATATGCGGGTTTTATGTATTTTTAATTACGAACATATATTCATCCGTAAGTTTACCCCTGAAATTGTTTTGTGAGAATACAATGTAATTGTTGATCTGAACTGCAAATTCGCCTATTCATTTAATGACATATAATTGAACAATTTCAGGATTGACATCACGCTCGTCAAACAGCTAAAAATATACTCTTTTTCTTGACTACATTACGCTGAAATGAGTTTACAGAAATCATGAAATTTATTCGGTTTGACAAACAAAAATCAAGAAAGTCTACGCTTGCTTTGATCTTTAGAGTTTGGTACAGTTTCTGTCAAAATTGTTATTAACCAGGTTTTGATGACCTTACTTACAAAATCTTAGCAATAAAACTAAATAGAAAAATCTATCAAAAATTAAAAAAAACAATGATTTTTGACCTTTGATTTTTTCTTTTTTAAGATTTTTGGAAAAAAATTGAAATTAATGATTTGACAATTGTCAGCGATTAAACAGACCTTAATAAGAGCACTCATATTAATAAAAGCTCAAAAATCAAAAAAAAAATTTGTAAGTGTCAGAAATTCAAAGAAATTAATCATTCTTTTGACTATTTTTAACGATTTTAAGGACTTTACCCTACAAAATTTTAGCTATAAGAACTTAAATGTCATATTTGCTAAAAAATTAAAGCGCAAAATCTACCGAAAACTAAAAAAATACCGTTGATTTTCTGTAGAATTTTGGAAAAAAATTAAAAGTAAAAATTTAAACAGTTATTAAACGGATCATACATGAAACAATTATGAAATACTCTTTATGCGCAGGCGTCTTAGATCCCGTACACATAAAAGGTTCTAAACAGCCTAATACACTGTATTAGAACATATAATTGAAATAGTAAAAAAAGTGTCATAAAAATAATAGAATTGTAAAAATGTTTAAGTTACTTAATTATATAATATAAGGACAATATGAAATACAAAAAATAATTTAAATAGTTATAAATAACTTATATAAAGACAAAATAATATTAGGCATAGCCTGTAAATGCACAATAAATATCCAAACTTCGATATATGATTTGGGAAACTTAAATTTAAAACATAGCCATGTTCACTTTATCTGATAACACAGGATAATTCCATGACGTAAATACGTAAGCTTAAAATGGAATTCATAATAAATAGCCAAACACTTTTAAATTATTTTCTTGTTATTGTTTGATATTGAAAGTTTTTTTTACCAAATCGAAAAGACTTAAACCAAAAGTTTTATTATTCGTATGGCTTTTAAGTTGGACTCCAAAAATTTAATTTTTCCACATAAATCACTTCTTTTTAACCCAATTTAACAATATATGTTACATGTTAATATTTTGATTAAAAATAAACTATGGAAAAGTAAAAATACAAAAACTTGAGTCTGTTTTATTTATATACAATTTCCGCTTTTCCAAATTTATTTCTTAGATACTAATGCCATTTTTTTCACTTTGATGTTCTTTATTACGTCACTTGGGTAGACTGCTGTTTAATGGAATAAAGGATTTTTTTTTTTTGAAAAAAAAAAAACAAAAAAGAAGAAAAATATTTACTACACTAAACATTAAAAGCAGCATCAAATTTAATTTATTTGATTAGCCATTGAAAGCATTAAGTACCTTCTTACTAATTGAAATATGTTTCCTATTAAATGTCTTTGTTTTTTTTTGTTTTTCTTTTACTTATTGTTTCATTTGTAGCTAATGTTTTATGTTGAATGATTCCATAAAGTGAAGGGGACTGATTATTTTCAGATAACAAAGAACAATTTCAAACACTTATAGCCATAGTCACAAAATAGTTCTTCTTTTTTCTTTTTTTTTTATTTTTCTTGAAAAGGGAATGTGTCCTTAAAATCTTAAAAAGCTTTGAATAAAACATTTTACTTTAGGTTTTTTTTTTATTTTTTTAAATAACACAACACACAAAGGATTTGAAAATAACATTTTTCATGTATATAAAATTTCTATGAAATAAGTAACCACACTAATGAGATATTATAGTTTCCTGTAGTTGTATTAAAATTACTAAAGATATTCAGAAAACCATAACCATAGTAATACTATGTAAAGTATACTTATTAGACATTCAAAGCTTTTTCCTTTCATAGTAATTAAGAGGATGCTGAGGCTTTCAAAGTTATTTAAGTTTTTTTATTGGAAAAAAAAAATTTAGAAACTCACCTGTTACCGTTGAGTATGAATGATGAACAAAAGTTTCATTGCCTGCCATCTCTAATGGTGGTGAATTTTGTCTTACACATGACATCAGACCTGTTGTTGACATCCTGAAAATTTATAATACTTATTAACATTAACAAAAAAATAACAAAGTTTTAGTAATATTTTTGAAAAGAATTTTTCTTTTGTTTTTATTTAAATTTTCAAATAGAGAAAATTCAAGTAATTACATAAATTTAAGATTTTTGTATGAAAGAAAAAAACTTCAATATTAAATAATTTTCTTTGTATGGGTTTGAAAGACTGCTAAACTGCAGAAAACCTGACAAAAGTTTACCTAATTTTCTGTAAGTTTATCCTTAGAACTTGATATCAAGATATTTTTCATGTCTTAGAGCTCAGTTTATATCTGTTATAAGAGTACTTAATACTTGGCAGAAAAGAACACAGTTACTTATGTAGGCCAATGACCAGGAAAATAATAAAGGACGACGAGGGTGATAAAAATTGATTCAATTGATAGCTCACAGCTTTAGCTGACATTTAAGCAATATTTGAAAGACTGTGTTCCACTGAGAATAATTCCGAATTCTGGACCGAATCTTCTGGCTTTATACAGGCCAAGATAGAGAATTTTGGCGAAGCAAGGAAATTGGACACAATATTTCTAAGAATATTAACATGGTTCATTACGGTTCTTTAGACAAGCACCTCTTTAAATCAACGACCCTGAGATTCAGATTCTTCCCAACATGTGGTGGAGATGCCTAGCCTAGTGCTGTTAAACTATGTAAACACGAGGAGAGAAATGCATCTTATCACTTTTCAAATATCCGCATTGAGAAGACGAAATTAAATTTAAAAAGATGTTGTAGCCCTCGAAAGAGAGCTAGGATAAGCTTTCTATCATAACATATTTATCAGGAGCATAATAGATCAATTCAGTCAAGATATATTTCGATCCCTACTTCTACAAGGCCTCATTCAAAATGACGGCGGAAACCAGTGTTCGCAGGAGTGCAAAATTTTTACAAAAAAATATATTTAGATTACATATCGGAACAATTAAATAAATAAAGCACTTAATTCCTTAAAAATCCGACGTCCTACTGGTCATACACTCGTTCGTTAAGGTTTAATTCTGCTAAGATTTAAATTTACTTTCAGATTTTTACAATCTGAGGCCATAGTTCTTGTGGGAGAGCTTTAATACATTTTCCTGACTTCTAGAAAACTTAAAAAATTTGCAATTTAAAATCAGTTGACTCTTGATGCTCAAATGTGCACATAATCCTTACTCACTTGAAGAATAAAAAGAATCACAACTTAAGAATGTTTCCGACACACTTCTTAACTTATTTATACACACACACACACACACACAACAAAAACTCCTACTAAAAAATAAACATCAGCATTTTTGAATGTATTTTTATTATTTGATTGAAAGCCTAAAAATTGTACAACGAAGCAAAAATTTTTGTCTGATTTGAAACAAATTTATAAATTCTTTTGGAATTTAAAGCAAAATTCTAAGTAAGGTACTTAGTTTTATATGTAAAATTAGGGATTTCACTCTCCCTTTAATTAAACAAAATTATATTTACTATAGAAAAATAAATTTAAAAAAAATTAACATTTCTAAAATTACTACATTCCGACACCGAATGAATTAACTTCATGACAGGTGGCATAGATATTTTCAAGTTGGATATATCCACAAATCCACAGCTAATAACAGTTCTATAAAACCAACAAGAACAACAAAAACATTATGTTTGTTAAAATTTTCCAAACCAAAAAAAAAAATGATAATTTGTCAAACTATTGAAACACTTTGTGACAGCTGCAGCAGTTCAATTTTTCTATTTTATTTGAGACATAAAATTGTTTTCATGTTAAAAACAATAAATGAAAATTTTGTATATATCTAAATATAAATTTTAAAATTCCAAGTAAATTTATATTTTAAATCTATTAAAATCAATTTCGTGTCTAACCCTGTTTCTAATTTTATTTTCAGTATCCCTTAATGCCTGATTTATCAATAAATTTCTAAGAGTGTGGAGCTAAACAAAAACTAAATAAAAAGTAAAGTAAAATAAACAAAAAAACAAAATATAGCAAAATCAACAGATGTAAATAAGTATTAAAAAAAAAGTCTTTAAATATAAATTGTTTTCACATCTGAAGATGCATTCCAATTCCCGTCCGTTAAAATTGTTGCAATACCAAACATCTATTTCTAGCGCCGACATATTTATCACATTTGTCAACATAAAAAAATTACAGAAAATATTTTTCTTTTTTGGTTTTTTTATTTAATTACTATAAATCTAGAACTATATGAAATTTTATTATTTTTACTTCATTTTTATTAACCACAACCAATAGGAAGCTAAGAATGTTATTTTCTCATACTTTTCTGACAAAGTGACTAGCAAAAAGTGTTCTAATGTTGTAGTTGCATTGCATATGATGTTTGATGTCTGTTTTGCAATTCTAAAGAATTTACTGTCAGCAATTGCTTAGCACTAGTTTTGATTTCAATTTTTGCATTTAAAAAATTATAAAATTATATTCCTTGAAAATATTAGAGCAAATGTGTATTACGGAAGGTTTTGTTATCAACATTTTCGAATATTTCAATAAATTTAGCAATTAATATATAAAAAGTTTTTGGATTTTAATAATTTTTACTTATAATTTCTGGCTACATTTTTATAAATAAAAATAAAACTTTTAAGATTTTAGAAGGCTAACTCTATCAATGTCCAACTCAACTCTCAAGAGTTCAAACCAATTGACCTACATTCACGATGTATATTCATTGATTGGCTCTTAGAGCACCGTGCAATTAATGACCAATTTTTAACAAAAATCATTATCAAGGATTATGCACATTTTACATTGAATGAGATGGTGAACAAGTGAAGTTGTCACATTTAGGCCGATGCATTCACAAAAAGTGTCTGTTAGGTGTCTGCTTAGTGATCAAAAGGTATAATCTGTACTTATTTTTATCAAAATGTTGCCACAAAACGAGATTACCATCAATTTTACAAGTTACCATCCAATGATAACCGAATATTTTTTACCCAAACTTGATAGAATTGACTTACATGATGTTTCTTTTCTCAACAAAACAATGTAACTTGTCACACTATGCATGAGAACATCAACAAATTAAAAGGTTTTTTCGAAATATTTCCTCGTGTAGAGGAAATATGAACTGGCTTTCAAGATCATGTAATTTAATACCATTGGACTTTTTTTTATGAGGATTTTTGGAAAGCAAAGTGTACATTGATAAGTCAGCCACCATTCACGAACTAAAAAAAACAACTTCATTGCCAAAATAAATGCCATAACAACGTCTCTATTGTAAGATGTCATCAAAAATTTTGACCATCTTATCGACTTGTTTAAAACCAGCTGTGGTGAACATTTGAGTGATATCATTTTTCATACATAAATGGAATTAATAAAACTTCAAGTAGCCAATTCGATTTAATAATAAGAATTTGTTATTTTAAATACTGCATTAATTTTTCTACATTTTATTTGTTCAACCTGTTATAAAAATGTTCATTTCAACTATATTTGACCCATTCAGGATGATTTAATATTTAGTAATGCCTTCGATAATCTGATTATAGTTTTTGTTATTATTTTGTTTGAAGTCACCGACATACCTTTCTAATTATTTTTGGTAGTTGCTGCAAATACTATCATGAGTCATTCATATATATTGGCGACAACATACGGTACTTATACACGTCATGTAAATACAGTATATAGCATGTGCTTAACAATAGACGAAAGATGGAGTTGGAGATGTTCGCCTTCTTATTCTTTAGGCACTCGCTTTCCGACTAATATGAAAAATAAAAAACGAGTTTTTTTTTTAAATCTTGACTTCATATATCAACTCTTAACCCAAAGATCACAAACGTTCGCGAAAACAACAACAAAAATTGAATATTTCATTCTAATGTCCTTAAAGCCTCGCGTAGACCAACGCTTCTAAATAATAATCTTCATATTATATATTAAAATGATACCTAAATTGACGAAGATTTATGAAAATCTTTAAACTTTTTTTCCACGCTTAGATTTTAAGCAAACTTAACTTGTTATGAACTTTAATTTTATTGCGTTATAAAACTCACTTTTTATACTGGAGAGGTTTGCAATTGATTTTTAAATTGCTATGAATTATAATTTGAAGTTTTGAAATTTAGGGCTATTTTCAAAAAAATATTAAATTATGATTTAACTAACTTTGAAATTAGGTCATATAGAATTATTTTTGACCTTTAAAAAATCAATTATTTTCTATCTTTTGTGTTTCATTAAAAAACAAAAAATTGCTATCCATCCATAAATAAACTAAGACAACAAAAATTGTCTATATGTGAAAACAAACAAACAAAGAAAAAACCCTTAAAAAAATAAACAAAAATTAGTATTAGTCCAATTAACAGAAAATCAGTGTCCTGTTTTTCATTGACAGCACATTGTTAAGTTCATGATTGATGTTTCATGTAAAGCAATAAAAAACCAAATAAAACTTTCAATTCCACTTTCAGATATATATACAAAAAAAAAAATGGAAAAAGTAAAGAATAACTTCCTGTGATTTTTTCGATATATATTTTCTTCTTTTTTTTTTTTTTTGTTGAAAGTCAGCAAAAACTTTGAACGGAAGTTTCAGAATTTTCAATATATTAAATATCACAAGCAAATTTTGCATTTGTAGACTTTCCAAAAATAAAATAAACAAACAAGACACACACGCACACATATTAATAATCATAACTGAGAAAATATATATATACATATAATTCCTTGATAGCATGATTTACATAAAACTATATCAAACTTTCTTATTACTCTAAAAACCAAGAAAACAAAAAAATGGCTTGCATCAGGCTTATAAGCCTAACAAGTTGACTGCATTTGCAATATAAATAAATGCATGTCAATGCATATCGATGCATGCATATCTAATCAAATTAAAACGACATTCATAATCTTTCAATTACCATTGAAGGCATAGGAATGACATGACAAGAATATCGTGGCCTGTTGTTGAGGTTCTCAGGTATCATAAATTGCTATTGAAAAGATAAGTTTTTTCTTTAGCATGAAATTATAACTAAATGTAAATTTTGCATACATTTTATTACTTGTATGCAAAAACTTTCATATCACGAAAAGAAAGCACATGAACAGTTTTGACATCACTTTAAAAAATTCATTTATAGATAATTAACTAATATCAAATTTTGCATATATTAACGTCTTAGTTAGAACAAATCTAATTTATGTCTAGCTTTGTGTTAGGGGATAAACCATGTGTTTGATTTTTTTTCAGCATAATTTAAAAGTGCAATAATTCAATTTATGTTAATCGTTATTAATTATTAAAATATTTTAAAAAATAAAATAGACTAAAATTCTTCAAATTTGTTATTTGCCTGTGTAATAATTGTAAGAAATTTCATTACATCATTTCCCGAGTCGAAATTTTGGGCCTCCCTTAACCTCCAAAATTCGAATTTTGGTATACTTTGGTTTACTTTGAACCTTCTTTAATCCTCTTTGTCCTGCTAGACCAAGCGCCAGAGGGTTTAAAAAAAAAAATAATTCGTTACAGCAAACTAATGATGCAATATGGTAAAGCGTGTTATTAGCAAGAAAAAAAACATAAATCGAACAAGTGGAAACCTGCCGTGGCGGAGAGGGGTGCGTTTTAAGGGGGGGAAAACGGTTTTTTGTTATTTCTGACTAAACTATGCGTCTAATCAAAAAAGTTTCAAAGTAAAAGTTGTAGATAATAAAAAGATCTACAACTTGCCCATAGAAAATTTTTTTATTTACCCTATGCTTTGATGAGTAAAAAACTAAAAACGCTTTTTTCCGTTTTTTAACCTTTTTTTCAGAAAAATGATTGGATTTAGCTCAAAATTAGTAAAAACGTATCTTTTAGTATTCTAAGTAATCTGTATTTTTTTCAAAAAAATTAATGCACAATTGTTGCTAAATTTGACTAAAATACATAAAAAAAAGGGTTTTTTCAACTGAAATTCCTAATAAAATGAAATATCCGGTAGAACTTAATCTAGCATAATTTTTTTACTTCATACTTTGCCTTTTAAAAAATAAAAGAAAAATAAAACTTCTAATGAAAAAAGTCCCAAAAAAAGTGAAAAAACTGAAAATATACCTTTTCCATTACACATTTTCTGATTATTTTCTAAAAATTTTTCTCTTTGACGTTCATTTGTCAAAAGCGAAGTTTTGATTTAGTGGTTAATTGAATTAATAGTGTTATTTAGTGTTTTTTGTTAATTTAGTTTATTTAATTAATTTAATATAAATAAATAGAAATAGTTTTTTAAATGCTATGTATATGTTTACATATATAAAAATTTAAAAAGATAGTTATTAATTAATGATTGTTTATTTATTTACTTTAAAAAGAAAATATTGTGTAAAAACATTGTGTAAATTTTCTTTATTAAAAATGCATAAAAATGCAAAAATGCATATTATCATATGGCATTTTATTTTGGTCGTTTATGACGCTCCGACATACCTGTTATCTAATTTCTTACCTGAAACCAGTTTTGCTCTATAAACTATCATCCCTACTGTACAATTATGTTCTGTTTTTAGAAATTAACAAATTTTGTGTATTATATATTAAATTATAACTTTTTTTGTACTTTTTGTACTTTAATTCAATAAAAATATTCATATGATAAAATTGTTTCTATTTAAGTCAAGACGAAAAAACAGCATATGGTATTCGCAATCAGGGCAGCATCAGGCAGCCTGATCTGGGCCGGACGCATTTGCCTGATCCGACCCGGACATAACCTAGCGTTACAAGACCTCTCCGGGCCCAGTCCTATTTCCATATCCGGACCTGATCGACTTTAGGGCAAATCGGATCCGTGCCGGATTGGCGCTACTACTCGGATAGTATAAGGAAGTCAAAGGAGGCTGAAAATTTCGACATGAGTATAAATAGCTTGTAATATAAAATAAATACTTTTAAGGAAAATGACTTTCACAGTAGAAAGTGGGGCAAATGCGTTAAATTCGTAAAAGAAAACTTTCTGAAATATTTTAATATTTTAAAAGTTAACTTTTACGTTAAAGTAACTTTTCAACAACATTCTGTAAAACTTTCGTATAAAAATACTTAGAAATAAAGCGAGTTTCGCTTTAGAAAATCAATTGCAATTCGAGTCATAATAAGTTTATTTTTGGGGGT
Organism: Acrocera orbiculus; assembly: GCA_947359355.1. Lineage (NCBI taxonomy): Eukaryota > Metazoa > Arthropoda > Insecta > Diptera > Acroceridae > Acrocera > Acrocera orbiculus. The sequence continues at coordinate 11,366,612 of OX375758.1, forward strand.
AATTTATACTCCGTCAAGATAAATGTCAGCTGATAAAAAAAACGGGTCTCTTGATCTTGAGAAACTATAAACTATATGAGTTTTAGTAAATTGATATAATTTAGGTTTGCTTGTAAGAGAAACAAAGTGTAATAATAAAAACAGTTCTAGATTTTACTTCTAAAACTACGTAATTTCGCTTTTTCTTTCTTTTAAATTGATTTTGAAGTAGAAATAAAAATAAGCTAAAATGTGATTAGCTAAAATGACTGCATGAGAAATATCAAGAGCTTAATTTAATTGGATTAATTGGATTAAAAAACACAAAAAAAAACAAACAATCAAAATTTTTCACTGAAACCACTACACATAATCAAAAATTGAAATAAATTTATTGCTAATAAAATTTTTCTTATTGATTCAAATGTTGGGGATATAAAATATTTTTCATTTGATTGAAACTTTTTTTATAAAGCTTAAGAATTTATTAGATCAAATTTAAATTTTCAAAAAAGCAACTCTACGAAAAATTAATAGAAATAGAAACATTTTATCTTATCTCTCAAAATATCGAATTAAATACACCAAAAAATTAAAAGTGTTAATGAACTTTGGCATCATGACATTTTTTCTTGGTCTAACTCAGAACAGAAAGATATGCAGCTACAACTGCTCATTGTAAGTTTATTCACCCTTGCTATTATTGCAAAACGAAATCCTAACTTATCCAAATTGGGTATCGTTGGAGGAAAAACTGAAGATATATCATTAGTTCCTTGGTATGCAACAATTTTTACAAATTTTAATCATTATGGAATTAAGAATCGAATTTATTGTGGCGGTACGATCGTTTCTTCAACAGCGCTTTTAACGGCAGCACACTGTATTAATAAGGAAAACATAAGTTCAATAACGGTTCGTATTGGCTCTAATCATAATTATTATGGAGGTAAACTTGTAAAAGTTGTAAGTTGGGCTACACATCCAAAATATGATCAAAATGGTGCTGATATTGGATCTGATCAAGATTTTGATATTGGAATAGTATGGACGTTACAAGAAATACATTTTAGTTCTACTGTTCAAGCTGTGCCTATTGTTGATATTGAAACAATTATACCAGTAAATAGTGAAGGAACAGTTTGTGGACTTGGTTATATGAGCTATAGACTTTTTACTCCTATAAAATTATTGTGTACAAATTTGAAAACTTATTTTTGGGAAAAGTGTAATATTTTCAAAAGAATAGTCAATAATTCAAATGTTAAAAACCATGTGATATGTGCTGGCGATTCGTCTAAAAACTTTTGTAATGGCGATTCTGGTTCTGGATTTATTGTCAATGGATCTCTCGCTGGTGTTGCGTCCAGAGGAAATTGTGGAGAGAACAATTTACCTTCAATATTTACCAGTATAGTAACTTTAAAATCATGGGAAGACAATTATAAAACTAATTTCACTTCATATTTAGATCTTATTAGTTTTATTGAAGCTAAAGAATCTGTAATTCTAGGTACGAAAATAATTGCTTATGTAATCAAAATGTTTATACCTTAAAAATAAAATCAAAAACAAATTATTCTATTTCTCTGTATAAAAATTAAATTTTAACTAAAAAAAAATAAAAACAATGATTCTGAATATTGATAACATTGCATTTTAATGAAAAGTATTATTAGCTTGCTTAAAAATTTTGTGTAGAAATTTTGGAAATTAATTTTACTTCATATTTAGAAATCTATAAAAAAAACTCTTGCCAAAGACAAATGTCATTTCAATTAATCAAAATCAATACAAAATATTTGAAAGGTATTTACTTATGAATATAAAGAGATCACGCACAGAACTTTATTCTCTTTCTTTTAAATTCGTTTATCTTTTTCTACAAATCTGTAAAAATTTTCGGTTTCATGAATGTCCGAAAAAAACTTTTGGTTGGATTATTTAAATATTTATTTAAATAATTTAAATATTATTCAAATATTTTCTTTTTCTCTAGTCATAAATTAGTTTCCGTGCTTTTTTTTATCGTTCTATATTATTAGAGTGAGTTTGCGTTTCTATTGAAAATGCTAAGCAGATCAAAATTTAAATATTTAGTTGCAAGAAAACGAGAAGAATTATCACGATATCGAAACGACATTGATTTTTCAGATGAAACTGTGATAAACCCTTTTCATCTAAATACTTCTTCAAACTTTGCTAATCTAGAAGGTCTATCTTTAGTTGAGAAACTAACATTGTGGGGTGAACATTTTAAACCATCCAGAGAACTTTTTGACGGTATTTTACAAATTTTAAGGTCCGAGAATTAAAATGTGCCCAAATCATCACAAACGATCCAACCAAAAAAAAAACATAATATTCGCTCTGTATGGCCTGGTAGTTATCTTCATGTTGGTCTGAAAAAGCAAATAATCGAAATATTCCCAAAACTCGGTAATCGTTCCGAAATTATAATTGATATAGGAATTGACGGCTTACCATTAATTAAAATCTCCCAACAAACATTGTGGACAACAATGGCGAAAGTAGCAGATGCACCATTTCTAGGCATTTTACTCGTAGGTGTTTTCTTGGGTAGGAAAAAACCAAATAGTATTGACATTTTTCTGCATGATTTTGTTGCAGAAATTAAATCAATTGCAGAAAATGGCCTACTTGTCTCTGAAAAGTTATCTCTGTTAAAATTTGATCATTTGTCTGCGATGCTCTAGCGAGGGCATTTGTGTGTCAAACGGTTGGACATAATTCCTTTTCTGGATGTAGTAGAAGCTCACAAGTAGGTCGAACTATAAAAAATACTGTCACTTATAGCACTTCTACCGGTTTTCTGTGCACAGATGAAAGCTTTCGCAACCGAACTCATAAGGAATACCATAAGCCAGTGTTCCAATCTGAACAAACCAGCTTAGAAAAAGTTGGTATTGGAATGATCAGTCAGTCTCCCTTGGACTGTATGAAAAATATTATTACTATTGTGGGGTATACACACCAAAGGAGTTTTCTAGGAAACTTAGAAGTTTTAAAGAAATATCTCGATAGAAATCTAGCGAGTTCCGCCATTGTTTTGAGAAATATAATTAATGATGATTTATATTATAATTTCTGCCTTCAGCACTGTGCATATCGGCTACTGTCCTGCAAAAAAAACGTATAAAACCCACCTTAAAATAGCAGGGGAAATGTTAGAGGTTTTTGTTGAGCAATTTCCAATATTATATTCTTTAGAAGGCTTAACGTATAATGTTCACTCATTATTACACGTTACTGAGTGCGTTGAACAGTCGGGGTCCAATATTTTAACGCAGATTTGTAATAAAATAAAAATAGATTATCATCCTGAAAGAGTCCATGTTAAAAGGAACAGTGATGGTGATATTGATTTTATTAAGACACTGGACTACTATTTAAGTATTTACGAGCCCAACTATTCCTGTTGCATTGATATGAATACGCGAATAAAAATAGTAAAAATTGTAGAAATTTATGACAGTTTATATCTTAAAGGAAAGAGATTGCTAGAAAACGCCAATTTTTTCAATCTTCCTATAAGATCTAGGGATATTTCTTGCAACGACTACAACCGCAAACGAAGAAGAACTTTTTCAAATTGATAGGTTAGCATATAAGCTTATGTGTTTACCCTACAAAGAAAAATTACTTTTCTTACCTATTCTTCATACGAATTTGTAATAAAATTTCCCCATAAATTATTAAATTAAATAAAAGTTATTAAAAAAATAAAAGAAAATTATCATTGATTGATTTGGCTTAACTCACAACAACAAGAGAATCACAATTGGAGTGTTGGTAATTATTTCATTACAAAAATTGTTTCAAATTCAAGTTATTCCGTAAAATATACATTTCTTCGTATAGAAAAAATTGGAGATATACTAAAAAACCAAGAAAAATTTTTAACGGTTGCTATGGAAAACCAAATCTATTTAAAACAGTTACTTAAGCCCGATAAGATAACTAGTGTTTTCCCAATAGAAAGCCTTAAGGACTGAATAAGGAAGGGCTTTTCATAAACTTTTCGGCACCTCTGTAATTCTAGAATGCAATCATGATGGAATAATAATCCCCTTTGTAAAATTCATAGGAACAAATGATGTTATTTTTGGTAAGAAAACTAAATGAAAACCACAATACGTGTGCTTTTAAAACTACCTTCTTAAAATTTCGCAGATTCCATTCGAGGAACAAGAGAAGGATACTCAAAGTAAGAATATATAAAGGAAATTAGAAAAGCCTTCTCACTAAAAAAAATAGGATTTATAAAAATAAATCTCAGACCAAAACAACGAAAGAAAACAATTGCGTTTAATTATATAAATTTAGTTTTCTCCATTTCGCTTTTTGCTGCAGTTTACTTTTGTTTATTTACTTTATTATATGAGTCGTTCAGAAGCCAATATAGATAAGCCCAAAAAATCCAAACTGAGAAATGTTTCTTAATGCATTCATAATACATAACACATGCGGAGGCTATTAAAAAAAGGGCTTTTAGACCAACAAAAAATGAAAATATGAGTAAATCTTTTTAAGACTAAGAAATATATTATTTATTCTATTAAAATTTGCAAAAATCAGAAAATATGAAAAAATGGACTTATCCACATTGGCTTCTGAGCGACTCATATATTCTTCGATAAAATTCTTTTGTATTATATTTTTTTGTTTTGAATAGAGTTAGTTCAAATATTAATCCATTAATTATATTTTATAAACTAATTTTACGTTTTATATGAGAGAAAAACTTCAGAAAACTGAACGCAACGAATTACGAATTCTGAATTCAGAAAAAAGAAAAAACAATCTCAAGTAGGAATATACTTTAAAAAATTTCTTTTTATATAACTTGTTTTTTATTCCAAACATTTTATTTCCCTCCTCTGAAAGGCTTGAATCCATATACTTTGAAAAGAGAATACAAAATCTCTCATCTACATATATTCTCTCAAATGTCTTAAAATGACAGTTCTATTAATTTTTTTTCCACAAGTGTCATTTTGTTTAAAATAATCAAAATTAATTACAAATATTTAGTATTATTACATTTCGTTAACCTCCTTTGGGCTTCTTGATACCGAGTCGGGACTTATATAAGCTCAAGAGTTTGAAAGAAGGCCCAACTCTTACATAAGATTAAATGAGAGAGTTGAACCTTCTTTCAACTTTATCAGCGGTCTTAGTAAGGAAGTCAAAGGAGGCTGAAAATTTCGACATGAGTATAAATAGCTTGTAATATAAAATAAATACTTTTAAGGAAAATGACTTTCACAGTAGAAAGTGGGGCAAATGCGTTAAATTCGTAAAAGAAAACTTTCTGAAATATTTTAATATTTTAAAAGTTAACTTTTACGTTAAAGTAACTTTTCAACAACATTCTGTAAAACTTTCGTATAAAAATACTTAGAAATAAAGCGAGTTTCGCTTTAGAAAATCAATTGCAATTCGAGTCATAATAAGTTTATTTTTGGGGGTAATTTATACTCCGTCAAGATAAATGTCAGCTGATAAAAAAAACGGGTCTCTTGATCTTGAGAAACTATAAACTATATGAGTTTTAGTAAATTGATATAATTTAGGTTTGCTTGTAAGAGAAACAAAGTGTAATAATAAAAACAGTTCTAGATTTTACTTCTAAAACTACGTAATTTCGCTTTTTCTTTCTTTTAAATTGATTTTGAAGTAGAAATAAAAATAAGCTAAAATGTGATTAGCTAAAATGACTGCATGAGAAATTTCAAGAGCTTAATTTAATTGGATTAATTGGATTAAAAAACACAAAAAAAAAACAAACAATCAAAATTTTTCACTGAAACCACTACACATAATCAAAAATTGAAATAAATTTATTGCTAATAAAATTTTTCTTATTGATTCAAATGTTGGGGATATAATATATTTTTCATTTAATTAAAACTTTTTTTATCAAGCTTGAGAATTTTATTAGATCAAATTTAAATTTTCAAAAAAGCAACTCTACGAAAAATTAATAGAAATAGAAACATTTTATCTTATCTCTCAAAATATCGAATTAAATACACCAAAAAATTAAAAGTGTTAATGAACTTTGTAGTAGTGTGAGTAGTAAGGAGAGGAGGGGGACAGAATGCACTGCGACCAGTCTTGATCTATTGTGCTCCCCGCCAGACATGTTATTATATAAATCTAATATTCAGTTCCTTTGCCAGAGCTAAGATATCTCTCAGACCTATTTCCAACCCTCCTATGCAGGTTACTTGTCGAGTGAAAAGATGCTTTACTCTCTTTGGTATCCCCCTCCCACAGTCAAAGAGCAGATGAGTAGGCGTCTCCTCTACCTCGGGACAGTATTTGCAATTTGGAGTCGTTGACTAATGAACTTTGGCATCATGACATTTTTTCTTGATCTAACTCACTCAGTATAAAAAGATATGCAGCAACAACTGCTCATTGTAAGTTTATTTACCCTTGCTATTATTGCAAAACGAAATCCTAACTCATTCAAATTGGGTATCGTTGGAGGAAAAACTGAAGATATATCATTAGTTCCTTGGTATGCAACAATTTTTACAAATTTTAATCATTATGGAATTAGGACTCAAACTTATTGTGGCGGTACGATTGTTTCTTCAACAGCGCTTATAACGGCAGCACATTGTATTAATAAGAACAACATACATTTCATAAGAGTTCGTATTGGTTCAAAGAAAATTAATGATGGAGGTAAGCTTATTAAAGTTGTAAGATGGGCTACACATCCAAAATATGATAAAAAAGGTGCTTATATTGGATCCGATCGTGATTTTGATATTGGAATAGTATGGACGTTAGAAGAAATACATTTTAGTTCTACTGTTCAAGCTGTGCCTATTGTTGATATTGAAACAATTATACCAGTAAATAGTGAAGGAACAGTTTGTGGACTTGGTTATATTAACTATAGACTTTTCATTCCTACAAAATTATTTTGTACAAGTTTGACAACTTATTTTTGGGAAAAGTGTAATATTTTTAAAAGAATAGTCAATAATTCAAATGTTAAAAACCATGTGATATGTGCTGGCGATTCGTCTAAAAACTTTTGTAATGGCGATTCTGGTTCTGGATTTATTGTCAATGGATCTCTCGCTGGTGTTGCGTCCAGAGGAAATTGTGGAGAGAACAATTTACCTTCAATATTTACCAGCATAGTAACTTTAAAATCATGGGAAGACAATTATAAAACTAATTTCACTTCATATTTAGATCTTATTAGTTTTATTGAAGCTAAAGAATCTGTGATTCTAGGTACGAAAATAATTGCTTATGTAATCAAAATGTTTATACCTTAAAAATAAAATCAAAAACAAATTATTCTATTTCTCTGTATAAAAATTAAATTTTAACTAAAAAAAAATAAAAACAATGATTCTGAATATTGATAACATTGCATTTTAATGAAAAGTATTATTAGCTTGCTTAAAAATTTTGTGTAGAAATTTTGGAAATTAATTTCACTTCATATTTAGAAATCTATAAAAAAAACTCTTGCCAAAGACAAATGTCATTCCAATTAATCAAAATCAATACAAAATATTTGAAAAGTATTTACTTATGAATATAAAGCAGGGCTTCTTAAACTTTTTTATATAGCGACCCCCTTCAAGCTTAGGAAATTTTAAACGACCCCCTCCTCCATATAATAAAATATATATTAACCGTAGATGTAGATGTAATATCGCACTATTTTACAATGTAAATAAAATAAGGATTAAAGAATACGTACCCATTCATTTCACATATATATAATTGGAAACCTTGACGGGATATCGGTCGTAATAAAACACAATAAATAGAATGACATAAAACTATATATATATTTATTCAAAAGAAAAAATAAACTTTTGTAACAATTTAAAACTATCAGATCTTTGCGACCCTATTTCAGTAGTCTCGCGACCCCCCTGGGGGTCGCGACCCACAGTTTAAGAAGCCCTGATATAAAGAGATCACGCACAGAACTTTATTCTCTTTCCTTTAAATTCGTTTATCTTTTTCTACAAAGCTGTAAAAATTTTCGGTTTCATGAATGTCCGAAAAAAACTTTTGGTTGGATTATTTAAATATTTATTTAAATAATTTAAATATTATTCAAATATTTTCTTTTTCTCTAGTCATAAATTAGTTTCCGTGCTTTTTTTTATCGTTCTATATTATTAGAGTGAGTTTGCGTTTCTATTGAAAATGCTAAGCAAAACAAAATTTAAATATTTAATTGCAAGAAAACGAGAAGAATCATCACGATATCAAAACGATATTGATTCTTCTGATGAAACTGAAGAGGAGCAAAATCCTGAAACTGCAAATAAAAATAGTAAAAGTTGTAGAAATTGATGACAATTTATATCTTAAAGGAAAGAGATTGGTAGAAAACGCCAATTTTTCCGATCTTCCTGTAATATCCATGGGTCTAAGGATATTTCTTGCAACGACTACAACCGCAAACGAAGAAGAACTTTTTCAAATTGATAGGTTAGCATATAAGCTTATGTGTTTACCCTACAAAGAAAAATTACTTTTCTTACCTATTCTTCATACGAATTTGTAATAAAATTTCCCCATAAATTATTAAATTAAAGCCAGGATAACCTAACAATGCAAAAATTTTCAGTTTCTACCTCTACAGTTTTTATAAAATATTTATAGATTTTAACTAAATATTTAAAAGAAAATTATCATTGATTGATTTGGCTTAACTCACAACAACAAGAGAATCACAATTGGAGTGTTGGTAATTATTTCATTACAAAAATTGTTTCAAATTCAAGTTATTCCGTAAAATATACATTTCTTCGTATAGAAAAAATTGGAGATATACTAAAAAACCAAGAAAAATGTTTAACGGTTGCTATGGAAAACCAAATCTAATTAAAACAGTTACTTAAGCCCGATAAGATAACTAGTGTTTTCCCAATAGAAAGCCTTAAGGACTGAATAAGGAAGGGCTTTTCATAAACTTTTCGGCACCTCTGTAATTCTGTAATTATGATGGGTGGGAAAAAAATCCCCTTTGCAAAATTCATAGGAACAAATGATGTTATTTTTGGTAAGAAAACTAAATGAAAATCACAATACGCATGCTTTTAAAACTACCTTTTTAAAATTTCGCAGATTCCATTCGAGGAAGGATACTCAAAGGAAGAATATATAAAGGAAATTAGAAAAGCCTTCTCACTAAAAAACAGTTGAAGTGATAACTTAATAGTTTTAATGGAATATATACATATATAGTGATATATAGCTCTTTCTTAAACCTATACAGTGCTTAAAAATACAAGGGATACTGAATTCAGAAAAACATTGTAAAATAGAATGCTTATGTACTTCTAAATCTAAAGGAAATAACTCAACTCCACCACTTGCGTACACAGGCAAAGCATCTTAAATTATAAACCATTCATTAGCCAATCATAGAGTTCTTATGAAAAAGTACATACTTCAATATAAAAGCAAAATATGGTAACGCATTTCCACCATTTTCGAAAATCCACAAGGTTCGGGTTACTCTAAAAATATTATTAATTTTATAACCATAAATTCTTATGAAAAGTTTAAAGATCGCATAAGATTCGGATAGATTCGGGGCATAAGTGCACCAGCGATTCGCGTCTCGAATGTAACGAACCTGATCCATTTCAGTTTATTATAAAGAAATTTTGCCCTCTGAAGTTTTAAGAGATAATTGGGCGATTAAATCAAATATCGCTCAAACTAATTGATATAGCCTAAGAATAGGGACCAGAGTTTGAAAATCGTAGGGGTTTTGCTTTCCCAGATACTTCTTTGGTCACTTCACAAAATTTATTGGATCTAAGTTGTAACATTCACCACTTAGTCTTACATTGCACCTTTAAACAAATATTTACTTCATTTGATGCAGAATTCCTTAAATTGCAAAATTTTTAACTCTAATAACATTAATTTTAGGCTTGTTTTATTTACCTCAAAACAAAATTTTGTTCATTAAATCCAAATTCTTTTATGTTGGAATTAACCTTTTTATTTCCAATGACTAAACCTAATGGGGATAACTAAGTGCGGATATATATTCCATATGGAAATATTTTACAATATCGAACAGATTAAGATTAAATTGTACTTTATTATATCGTAATCCTTGTGGGCTAAATTTGCGAGACATAAGCTAACATTTCACAAAGTTATTTACATCACTAATGAAATTTAAATAACTTTTAAAAATTTCCAAAATCGATTTAAAATTCGCTGTTGGTATGAATAATTATATGCTTATGTTCTTACTAAATGTTTTATGACTTCTCTCGATAGTAGTGACTATGGGTTGCAATGTGATCACATGCAACTCATACAGTTTCTATTTAATAGAAAGAAACGCTGTGTTTTTATAAAGATAAAAATAGTACCTTTTTGAAAATAATCACTTTTTATAAGTAAAGTATTTATTTGGCGATATCGGCAAACAGAGTGCCGTTCTTAATTTTTGTAATTTTCATTTATTCAATTTAAAAATTCAAGAATTAAACTATTGATTTTTCAAATACATAGTATGACAGTATTTGAAATAATCTTAGGAGCATGAGGAAACCGAAAATATCCGAATCAGCGTAACGCACCCGAGCGTGACGCTGGAATTAAATTTACCCCTCACAAAAATTTCAAAGCGCGCCCAAAGAAGTTTTCACTTCAAAAAATAGGATTTATAAAAATAAATCTCTGACCAAAACAACAAAAGAAAATATTTGCGTTTAATTATATAAATTTAGTTTTTTCCATTTCGCTTTTTGCTGCAGTTTACTTTTGTTTATTTACTTTATTATATGAGTCGTTCAGAAGCCAATATAGATAAGCCCAAAAAATCCAAACTGAGAAATGTTTCTTAATGCATTCATAATACATAACACATGCGGAGGCTATTAAAAAAAGGGCTTTTAGACCAACAAAAAATGAAAATATGAGTAAATCTTTTTAAGACTAAGAAATATATTATTTATTCTATTAAAATTTGCAAAAATCAGAAAATATGAAAAAATGGACTTATCCACATTGGCTTCTGAGCGACTCATATATTCTTCGATAAAATTCTTTTGTATTATATTTTTTTGTTTTGAATAGAGTTAGTTCAAATATTAATTCATTAATTATATTTTATAAGCTAATTTTAAGTTTTATATGAGAGAAAAACTTCAGAAAACTGAACGCAACGAATTACGAATTCTGAATTCAGAAAAAAGAAAAAACAATCTCAAGTAGGAATATACTTTAAAAAATTTCTTTTTATATAACTTGTTTTTTATTCCAAACATTTTATTTCCCTCCTCTGAAAGGCTTGAATCCATATACTTTGAAAAGAGAATACAAAATCTCTCATCTACATATATTCTCTCAAATGTCTTAAAATGACAGTTCTATTAATTTTTTTTCCACAAGTGTCATTTTGTTTAAAATAATCAAAATTAATTACAAATATTTAGTATTATTACATTTCGTTAACCTCCTTTGGGCTTCTTGATACCGAGTCGGGACTTATATAAGCTCAAGAGTTTGAAAGAAGGCCCAACTCTTACATAAGATTAAATGAGAGAGTTGAACCTTCTTTCAACTTTATCAGCGGTCTTAGTAAGGAAGTCAAAGGAGGCTCAAAATTTCAACATGAGTGTAAAGAGCTTGTAATATAAAATAAATACTTTTAAAGAAAATGACTTTCACAGTAGAAAGTAGGATAAATGCATTAAATTCGTAAAAGAAAACTTTCAAAGTTTTATTTGCAGATGTAATGGGTAAAAAAATTTCGTGGACAGTAAGAAAAGAGCAACGACCTGTGAGACCACTAAGCATTATTATAGTGCCATGAAGAGTATAAAAAAAAAGTATTTAATTTAGAACAAACCATAATTAAAAAATTTTGAGGTGAATATAATTAAAATAAATGTATTGAAATATTTTAAAAGTTATTAAATAACTTTTCAACAACATTCTGTAAAATTTTCGTATAAAAATACTTAGAAATAAAGCGAGTTTCGCTTTAAAAGATCAATTGCAATTCGGGTCATAATAAGTTTATTTTTGGGGGTAATTTACACCCCGTCGAGATAAATGTCACCTGATGAAAAAAAACGGGTCTCTTGATCTTGAGAAACTATAAGCTATATGAGTTTTACGGCCGGTTCCTCAGTACGGACTCAGGTTTGACTTAATTTTTTCTTACCTGAGTTTTGCTTATGAACTTAAGTTCGAAGAGTTTCACAGTCAAATTTTATACCAAACTTAGCTGAGCAAATAATCGAACAGTTTGAGAGGAACTATAGTTTCAGCTGAACTGTCAGTGTCAAGTTTAGTTTCTTATAAAAATTATTAAATTATTAAATGATTAAAAAAAGCATTAAAAAATAAAAATGGAAAATAAAAAGCAAAGTGTTAATTTTACGTGTGAGGAAGAAATGCGTTTGATGTCTGATGATACTGAAAAAATACGGAAGCATAATTGAAAATAAAAAAAACCAATTTCGCCACAAAACTAGACAAAAAATCGTCGTGGCAAAAGATTGCAGCCGAGTTTAATAGTGAGAGTAAAAGTGCTGAAAGGAGTATAGAAACTTTGGGAAAAAAATTAGCAAATATTAAAAAAGGCACTAAGAATAAGTTAGCTGAAAAAAAAGGCAACTTCATAAGACCGGTGGCGGACCACAATATGTCGCTGAAGTCAGTGAAATTGATTGCATTGTGCAAGAAGTTTTAGGATACACTGCTTCAGGGTTCGATGCATTGTACGACAGCGACAAATTAGGAACAAGTAAATATAATTTTAAGAAGAAATATATCCATATATAATTTAAAACTATTCCAGATTCAACTTCAATCAAAGACAAAAATGCAAGTCAAGCAACATGTAGCGTTATTCGAGAGTGTGGTAAGTTTTTTAATACATGCAGTAGCCTGATTCTAATTTAAAACTATTGCAGATTCATCTCCAACCAAGAAAAAGAAGGCAAATCAATGTTCTGCCTTGTGGAAACAGTTCATGGAGGAAAAAATTAAATCCGTGAAGCTGGCGGATCAGCTTTTGAGAGAACAGCACAATACAAAAATGGAAATTCTCAAAGAAGAACAAAGCATGAAAAAAATTTTTTTAGAAGAAGAGCACAATTTAAAAATGCAAATTTTATTAGCAGAGCTGCAAAATAATAAAAAAAGCACTAAAAATAATCAATTACAAATTTTATTATTATATTTTATATTTTAAATTAAAATTACATACACAAATCCATATTTAGCTAATTATCATTTAAATTATTTTCGTAATATTGTAGAAGTATGTCCCTTTGTGTGCCAAAGTCACTACTAGAAGGAAATACACTTTCAACTTCTAAAGTGTATTTCACTTCTTCCTCAATGTTCTGCTCGAAGAGTGGAGGTTCAGCCTCATTTTGTTCCCGGCAAATTTTATGCAACACTCCCGTTGCAACAATAATAGCCTGAACGCTTTCATATTTAAGCCGAATTCCCGTGGATAAAATCGGAAAACGTCACTTCCAGACACCAAACAATCGTTCTACAGGATTTCTGGTAAAGATTTGTGCTTTATTAAACCGACGTTCAGCCTCTGTGGAAATAGTACGTAAGGATGTTATAAGATAAGGCTTGTTCGAATATCCACCATCTGCAAGTAGAATCTTATCACCGAATTCTCCTGATTCGAACCTAGCACAAATTCTGGAGTTTTGAAAAATGGTAGAATCATGGCACGATCCAGGCCAACGTGTAACGATATCTAAAATATTCAGCTCTCTATCGCATGCTACTTGGACGTTGAAAGAGAAAAATCCGCAAGTAGCGCAGGTTCAACTGCAGAGCGTAAGTATACTTTAGTTTAGTAAAATAATCCTAAAATAAATATATATATATTTATATATATATATATATATATATATATATATATATATATTTATATATATATATATATATTTATATACATATATATATATATCTTGCAAAATAAACGGTCCATATAAATATACCTGGCGACTGAGTTGTCACATGTGTACAGTCCATTGCAGCTATAACGCGGGGGAATTTCGCTATTTCATAAAAGCTGCGTACAATTTTTTGAATTGATTCACCACTTTCTGGGAATCGAATGTATTGTGGCCGGAGCATAGCAATGTGGTGAGAAGCTTTTTTAATTTCTTTTGATGCTTAATTTTTGAAACACCACAGAAGTCACCCACAGAAATTTGAATTCCACCCCTAGCATAAAATCGGAACGTTAATAAAAGCATGATTTCTGATATTAAGGCATGATTCCTGATATACTTTAGCTTTATTTTAATATACCAGTGGTGTGTAATACTAACCAATTTGTTGCTTTTTTAATTTGAGGAGCAATCTGGTCTAGAATAAGTCTAGCCGTGGATTTGCTCAGACGAAATCGCTTATAAAATTCATCATTATTCCAAATACTAAAATGATTAGATCGTAAGCGAATCATTCCTTCTCTCCTCACAAAAGATTTAAATAATCATTGTAAGTCTCCCACTCCTCAAAATCTCTATCCATTTTTACAATTTAAACTATAAATTCTTAATAAAAAATAATATAATAAACTTCACTCGCACACAATTTTTTCACATAACCTAAATATAATAAATTTTGACAGCTAAAAGAACTTAAATCCTAAGTCTATTGGACTTAAGTAATTACAGAACTTAAGTCAATTATAAGACTTAAGTCTTAACTGACTATTAACTTAACAACTATTATTTTCGACTTTTTCTCTTTTTCACGACTTCCATTTTTGTTTTTGATATCAGAATAGATCGTATAGAGTGTACGAAGAGATAAGTATGTGAGTATAAGAACAATAATATGGTTTAATTGAGAAAAAAATCGAAAAACTCGAATTTTAGCAATTCTTCTTTATTTTTGGCTATTCTCATCCATTTTTTACTGGTGTGCGACATTTTTATTTTAGCATATGTGCCAACTGATTGGTATTGGCTTCTAACGATAATATTGGATAATGTTAACAAACGAAACAATACCAAATAATTGAGTTTTTATAAACCATGGGGAAAAAGTATGCCATAGGGAAAAAGTAAATGTACAAGGTTACTATCTAAGGGGTCCCCAACACAACGCCATAGACGACTGAGCCCAAAGCGCGCATCCAAAAATGATGGTTCCCTTTGAGAAACCTACAATTTGCTTAAAATTACATAATTTTGCTTTCTCTTTCTTTTGATTTGGATTTGAAGTAGAATAAAAATAATAAAAAGAAGTAGAAATAAAAATAAGCTAAAATGTCATTACCTAAAATTACTGCAGGAGAAATATAAAAAACTTAATTTAGTACTGGTCGAAATTGTCTTCAAGTCTTTTTTGGGTTGAAAAACACAAAAAAAAAACAAACAATCAAAATTTTTCACTGAAACCACTACACATAATCAAAAATTGAAATAAGTTTACTGCTAATAAAATTTTTCTTATTGATTCAAATGTTGGGGATATAATATATTTTTCATTTAATTAAAACTTTTTTTATCAAGCTTGAGAATTTTATTAGATCAAATTTAAATTTTCAAAAAAGCAACTCTACGAAAAATTAATAGAAATAGAAACATTTTATCTTATCTCTCAAAATATCGAATTAAATACACCAAAAAATTAAAAGTGTTAATGAACTTTGTAGTAGTGTGAGTAGAGAGGGGAGGAGGGGGACAGAATGCAGTGCGACCAGTCTTGATCTGTTGTGCTCCCCGCCAGACATGTTATTATAAAAATCTAATATTCAGTTCCCTTGCCAGAGCTAGGATATCTCTCAAACTTATTTCCAACCCTCCTATGCAGGTTACTTGTCGAGTGAGAAGATGCTTTACTCTCTTTGGCACCACCCTCCCACAGTCAAAGAGCAGGTGAGTAGGCGTCTCCTCTACAGTATTTGAAATTTGGAGTCGTTGATTAATGAACTTTGGCATTTTTCTTAATCTAACTCACTCAGTATAAAAAGATATGCAGCAACAACTGCTCATTGTAAGTTTATTTACCCTTGCTATTATTGCAAAACGAAATCCTAACTCATTCAAATTGGGTATCGTTGGAGGAAAAACTGAAGATATATCATTAGTTCCTTGGTATGCAACAATTTTTACAAATTTTAATCATTATGGAATTAGGACTCAAACTTATTGTGGCGGTACGATTGTTTCTTCAACAGCGCTTATAACGGCAGCACATTGTATTAATAAGAACAACATACATTTCATAAGAGTTCGTATTGGTTCAAAGAAAATTAATGATGGAGGTAAGCTTATTAAAGTTGTAAGATGGGCTACACATCCAAAATATGATAAAAAAGGTGCTTATATTGGATCCGATCGTGATTTTGATATTGGAATAGTATGGACGTTAGAAGAAATACATTTTAGTTCTACTGTTCAAGCTGTGCCTATTGTTGATATTGAAACAATTATACCAGTAAATAGTGAAGGAACAGTTTGTGGACTTGGTTATATTAACTATAGACTTTTCATTCCTACAAAATTATTTTGTACAAGTTTGACAACTTATTTTTGGGAAAAGTGTAATATTTTTAAAAGAATAGTCAATAATTCAAATGTTAAAAACCATGTGATATGTGCTGGCGATTCGTCTAAAAACTTTTGTAATGGCGATTCTGGTTCTGGATTTATTGTCAATGGATCTCTCGCTGGTGTTGCGTCCAGAGGAAATTGTGGAGAGAACAATTTACCTTCAATATTTACCAGCATAGTAACTTTAAAATCATGGGAAGACAATTATAAAACTAATTTCACTTCATATTTAGATCTTATTAGTTTTATTGAAGCTAAAGAATCTGTGATTCTAGGTACGAAAATAATTGCTTATGTAATCAAAATGTTTATACCTTAAAAATAAAATCAAAAACAAATTATTCTATTTCTCTGTATAAAAATTAAATTTTAACTAAAAAAAAATAAAAACAATGATTCTGAATATTGATAACATTGCATTTTAATGAAAAGTATTATTAGCTTGCTTAAAAATTTTGTGTAGAAATTTTGGAAATTAATTTCACTTCATATTTAGAAATCTATAAAAAAAACTCTTGCCAAAGACAAATGTCATTCCAATTAATCAAAATCAATACAAAATATTTGAAAAGTATTTACTTATGAATATAAAGCAGGGCTTCTTAAACTTTTTTATATAGCGACCCCCTTCAAGCTTAGGAAATTTTAAACGACCCCCTCCTCCATATAATAAAATATATATTAACCGTAGATGTAGATGTAATATCGCACTATTTTACAATGTAAATAAAATAAGGATTAAAGAATACGTACCCATTCATTTCACATATATATAATTGGAAACCTTGACGGGATATCGGTCGTAATAAAACACAATAAATAGAATGACATAAAACTATATATATATTTATTCAAAAGAAAAAATAAACTTTTGTAACAATTTAAAACTATCAGATCTTTGCGACCCTATTTCAGTAGTCTCGCGACCCCCCTGGGGGTCGCGACCCACAGTTTAAGAAGCCCTGATATAAAGAGATCACGCACAGAACTTTATTCTCTTTCCTTTAAATTCGTTTATCTTTTTCTACAAAGCTGTAAAAATTTTCGGTTTCATGAATGTCCGAAAAAAACTTTTGGTTGGATTATTTAAATATTTATTTAAATAATTTAAATATTATTCAAATATTTTCTTTTTCTCTAGTCATAAATTAGTTTCCGTGCTTTTTTTTATCGTTCTATATTATTAGAGTGAGTTTGCGTTTCTATTGAAAATGCTAAGCAAAACAAAATTTAAATATTTAATTGCAAGAAAACGAGAAGAATCATCACGATATCAAAACGATATTGATTCTTCTGATGAAACTGAAGAGGAGCAAAATCCTGAAACTGCAAATAAAAATAGTAAAAGTTGTAGAAATTGATGACAATTTATATCTTAAAGGAAAGAGATTGGTAGAAAACGCCAATTTTTCCGATCTTCCTGTAATATCCATGGGTCTAAGGATATTTCTTGCAACGACTACAACCGCAAACGAAGAAGAACTTTTTCAAATTGATAGGTTAGCATATAAGCTTATGTGTTTACCCTACAAAGAAAAATTACTTTTCTTACCTATTCTTCATACGAATTTGTAATAAAATTTCCCCATAAATTATTAAATTAAAGCCAGGATAACCTAACAATGCAAAAATTTTCAGTTTCTACCTCTACAGTTTTTATAAAATATTTATAGATTTTAACTAAATATTTAAAAGAAAATTATCATTGATTGATTTGGCTTAACTCACAACAACAAGAGAATCACAATTGGAGTGTTGGTAATTATTTCATTACAAAAATTGTTTCAAATTCAAGTTATTCCGTAAAATATACATTTCTTCGTATAGAAAAAATTGGAGATATACTAAAAAACCAAGAAAAATGTTTAACGGTTGCTATGGAAAACCAAATCTAATTAAAACAGTTACTTAAGCCCGATAAGATAACTAGTGTTTTCCCAATAGAAAGCCTTAAGGACTGAATAAGGAAGGGCTTTTCATAAACTTTTCGGCACCTCTGTAATTCTGTAATTATGATGGGTGGGAAAAAAATCCCCTTTGCAAAATTCATAGGAACAAATGATGTTATTTTTGGTAAGAAAACTAAATGAAAATCACAATACGCATGCTTTTAAAACTACCTTTTTAAAATTTCGCAGATTCCATTCGAGGAAGGATACTCAAAGGAAGAATATATAAAGGAAATTAGAAAAGCCTTCTCACTAAAAAACAGTTGAAGTGATAACTTAATAGTTTTAATGGAATATATACATATATAGTGATATATAGCTCTTTCTTAAACCTATACAGTGCTTAAAAATACAAGGGATACTGAATTCAGAAAAACATTGTAAAATAGAATGCTTATGTACTTCTAAATCTAAAGGAAATAACTCAACTCCACCACTTGCGTACACAGGCAAAGCATCTTAAATTATAAACCATTCATTAGCCAATCATAGAGTTCTTATGAAAAAGTACATACTTCAATATAAAAGCAAAATATGGTAACGCATTTCCACCATTTTCGAAAATCCACAAGGTTCGGGTTACTCTAAAAATATTATTAATTTTATAACCATAAATTCTTATGAAAAGTTTAAAGATCGCATAAGATTCGGATAGATTCGGGGCATAAGTGCACCAGCGATTCGCGTCTCGAATGTAACGAACCTGATCCATTTCAGTTTATTATAAAGAAATTTTGCCCTCTGAAGTTTTAAGAGATAATTGGGCGATTAAATCAAATATCGCTCAAACTAATTGATATAGCCTAAGAATAGGGACCAGAGTTTGAAAATCGTAGGGGTTTTGCTTTCCCAGATACTTCTTTGGTCACTTCACAAAATTTATTGGATCTAAGTTGTAACATTCACCACTTAGTCTTACATTGCACCTTTAAACAAATATTTACTTCATTTGATGCAGAATTCCTTAAATTGCAAAATTTTTAACTCTAATAACATTAATTTTAGGCTTGTTTTATTTACCTCAAAACAAAATTTTGTTCATTAAATCCAAATTCTTTTATGTTGGAATTAACCTTTTTATTTCCAATGACTAAACCTAATGGGGATAACTAAGTGCGGATATATATTCCATATGGAAATATTTTACAATATCGAACAGATTAAGATTAAATTGTACTTTATTATATCGTAATCCTTGTGGGCTAAATTTGCGAGACATAAGCTAACATTTCACAAAGTTATTTACATCACTAATGAAATTTAAATAACTTTTAAAAATTTCCAAAATCGATTTAAAATTCGCTGTTGGTATGAATAATTATATGCTTATGTTCTTACTAAATGTTTTATGACTTCTCTCGATAGTAGTGACTATGGGTTGCAATGTGATCACATGCAACTCATACAGTTTCTATTTAATAGAAAGAAACGCTGTGTTTTTATAAAGATAAAAATAGTACCTTTTTGAAAATAATCACTTTTTATAAGTAAAGTATTTATTTGGCGATATCGGCAAACAGAGTGCCGTTCTTAATTTTTGTAATTTTCATTTATTCAATTTAAAAATTCAAGAATTAAACTATTGATTTTTCAAATACATAGTATGACAGTATTTGAAATAATCTTAGGAGCATGAGGAAACCGAAAATATCCGAATCAGCGTAACGCACCCGAGCGTGACGCTGGAATTAAATTTACCCCTCACAAAAATTTCAAAGCGCGCCCAAAGAAGTTTTCACTTCAAAAAATAGGATTTATAAAAATAAATCTCTGACCAAAACAACAAAAGAAAATATTTGCGTTTAATTATATAAATTTAGTTTTTTCCATTTCGCTTTTTGCTGCAGTTTACTTTTGTTTATTTACTTTATTATATGAGTCGTTCAGAAGCCAATATAGATAAGCCCAAAAAATCCAAACTGAGAAATGTTTCTTAATGCATTCATAATACATAACACATGCGGAGGCTATTAAAAAAAGGGCTTTTAGACCAACAAAAAATGAAAATATGAGTAAATCTTTTTAAGACTAAGAAATATATTATTTATTCTATTAAAATTTGCAAAAATCAGAAAATATGAAAAAATGGACTTATCCACATTGGCTTCTGAGCGACTCATATATTCTTCGATAAAATTCTTTTGTATTATATTTTTTTGTTTTGAATAGAGTTAGTTCAAATATTAATTCATTAATTATATTTTATAAGCTAATTTTAAGTTTTATATGAGAGAAAAACTTCAGAAAACTGAACGCAACGAATTACGAATTCTGAATTCAGAAAAAAGAAAAAACAATCTCAAGTAGGAATATACTTTAAAAAATTTCTTTTTATATAACTTGTTTTTTATTCCAAACATTTTATTTCCCTCCTCTGAAAGGCTTGAATCCATATACTTTGAAAAGAGAATACAAAATCTCTCATCTACATATATTCTCTCAAATGTCTTAAAATGACAGTTCTATTAATTTTTTTTCCACAAGTGTCATTTTGTTTAAAATAATCAAAATTAATTACAAATATTTAGTATTATTACATTTCGTTAACCTCCTTTGGGCTTCTTGATACCGAGTCGGGACTTATATAAGCTCAAGAGTTTGAAAGAAGGCCCAACTCTTACATAAGATTAAATGAGAGAGTTGAACCTTCTTTCAACTTTATCAGCGGTCTTAGTAAGGAAGTCAAAGGAGGCTCAAAATTTCAACATGAGTGTAAAGAGCTTGTAATATAAAATAAATACTTTTAAAGAAAATGACTTTCACAGTAGAAAGTAGGATAAATGCATTAAATTCGTAAAAGAAAACTTTCAAAGTTTTATTTGCAGATGTAATGGGTAAAAAAATTTCGTGGACAGTAAGAAAAGAGCAACGACCTGTGAGACCACTAAGCATTATTATAGTGCCATGAAGAGTATAAAAAAAAAGTATTTAATTTAGAACAAACCATAATTAAAAAATTTTGAGGTGAATATAATTAAAATAAATGTATTGAAATATTTTAAAAGTTATTAAATAACTTTTCAACAACATTCTGTAAAATTTTCGTATAAAAATACTTAGAAATAAAGCGAGTTTCGCTTTAAAAGATCAATTGCAATTCGGGTCATAATAAGTTTATTTTTGGGGGTAATTTACACCCCGTCGAGATAAATGTCACCTGATGAAAAAAAACGGGTCTCTTGATCTTGAGAAACTATAAGCTATATGAGTTTTACGGCCGGTTCCTCAGTACGGACTCAGGTTTGACTTAATTTTTTCTTACCTGAGTTTTGCTTATGAACTTAAGTTCGAAGAGTTTCACAGTCAAATTTTATACCAAACTTAGCTGAGCAAATAATCGAACAGTTTGAGAGGAACTATAGTTTCAGCTGAACTGTCAGTGTCAAGTTTAGTTTCTTATAAAAATTATTAAATTATTAAATGATTAAAAAAAGCATTAAAAAATAAAAATGGAAAATAAAAAGCAAAGTGTTAATTTTACGTGTGAGGAAGAAATGCGTTTGATGTCTGATGATACTGAAAAAATACGGAAGCATAATTGAAAATAAAAAAAACCAATTTCGCCACAAAACTAGACAAAAAATCGTCGTGGCAAAAGATTGCAGCCGAGTTTAATAGTGAGAGTAAAAGTGCTGAAAGGAGTATAGAAACTTTGGGAAAAAAATTAGCAAATATTAAAAAAGGCACTAAGAATAAGTTAGCTGAAAAAAAAGGCAACTTCATAAGACCGGTGGCGGACCACAATATGTCGCTGAAGTCAGTGAAATTGATTGCATTGTGCAAGAAGTTTTAGGATACACTGCTTCAGGGTTCGATGCATTGTACGACAGCGACAAATTAGGAACAAGTAAATATAATTTTAAGAAGAAATATATCCATATATAATTTAAAACTATTCCAGATTCAACTTCAATCAAAGACAAAAATGCAAGTCAAGCAACATGTAGCGTTATTCGAGAGTGTGGTAAGTTTTTTAATACATGCAGTAGCCTGATTCTAATTTAAAACTATTGCAGATTCATCTCCAACCAAGAAAAAGAAGGCAAATCAATGTTCTGCCTTGTGGAAACAGTTCATGGAGGAAAAAATTAAATCCGTGAAGCTGGCGGATCAGCTTTTGAGAGAACAGCACAATACAAAAATGGAAATTCTCAAAGAAGAACAAAGCATGAAAAAAATTTTTTTAGAAGAAGAGCACAATTTAAAAATGCAAATTTTATTAGCAGAGCTGCAAAATAATAAAAAAAGCACTAAAAATAATCAATTACAAATTTTATTATTATATTTTATATTTTAAATTAAAATTACATACACAAATCCATATTTAGCTAATTATCATTTAAATTATTTTCGTAATATTGTAGAAGTATGTCCCTTTGTGTGCCAAAGTCACTACTAGAAGGAAATACACTTTCAACTTCTAAAGTGTATTTCACTTCTTCCTCAATGTTCTGCTCGAAGAGTGGAGGTTCAGCCTCATTTTGTTCCCGGCAAATTTTATGCAACACTCCCGTTGCAACAATAATAGCCTGAACGCTTTCATATTTAAGCCGAATTCCCGTGGATAAAATCGGAAAACGTCACTTCCAGACACCAAACAATCGTTCTACAGGATTTCTGGTAAAGATTTGTGCTTTATTAAACCGACGTTCAGCCTCTGTGGAAATAGTACGTAAGGATGTTATAAGATAAGGCTTGTTCGAATATCCACCATCTGCAAGTAGAATCTTATCACCGAATTCTCCTGATTCGAACCTAGCACAAATTCTGGAGTTTTGAAAAATGGTAGAATCATGGCACGATCCAGGCCAACGTGTAACGATATCTAAAATATTCAGCTCTCTATCGCATGCTACTTGGACGTTGAAAGAGAAAAATCCGCAAGTAGCGCAGGTTCAACTGCAGAGCGTAAGTATACTTTAGTTTAGTAAAATAATCCTAAAATAAATATATATATATTTATATATATATATATATATATATATATATATATATATATATATTTATATATATATATATATATTTATATACATATATATATATATCTTGCAAAATAAACGGTCCATATAAATATACCTGGCGACTGAGTTGTCACATGTGTACAGTCCATTGCAGCTATAACGCGGGGGAATTTCGCTATTTCATAAAAGCTGCGTACAATTTTTTGAATTGATTCACCACTTTCTGGGAATCGAATGTATTGTGGCCGGAGCATAGCAATGTGGTGAGAAGCTTTTTTAATTTCTTTTGATGCTTAATTTTTGAAACACCACAGAAGTCACCCACAGAAATTTGAATTCCACCCCTAGCATAAAATCGGAACGTTAATAAAAGCATGATTTCTGATATTAAGGCATGATTCCTGATATACTTTAGCTTTATTTTAATATACCAGTGGTGTGTAATACTAACCAATTTGTTGCTTTTTTAATTTGAGGAGCAATCTGGTCTAGAATAAGTCTAGCCGTGGATTTGCTCAGACGAAATCGCTTATAAAATTCATCATTATTCCAAATACTAAAATGATTAGATCGTAAGCGAATCATTCCTTCTCTCCTCACAAAAGATTTAAATAATCATTGTAAGTCTCCCACTCCTCAAAATCTCTATCCATTTTTACAATTTAAACTATAAATTCTTAATAAAAAATAATATAATAAACTTCACTCGCACACAATTTTTTCACATAACCTAAATATAATAAATTTTGACAGCTAAAAGAACTTAAATCCTAAGTCTATTGGACTTAAGTAATTACAGAACTTAAGTCAATTATAAGACTTAAGTCTTAACTGACTATTAACTTAACAACTATTATTTTCGACTTTTTCTCTTTTTCACGACTTCCATTTTTGTTTTTGATATCAGAATAGATCGTATAGAGTGTACGAAGAGATAAGTATGTGAGTATAAGAACAATAATATGGTTTAATTGAGAAAAAAATCGAAAAACTCGAATTTTAGCAATTCTTCTTTATTTTTGGCTATTCTCATCCATTTTTTACTGGTGTGCGACATTTTTATTTTAGCATATGTGCCAACTGATTGGTATTGGCTTCTAACGATAATATTGGATAATGTTAACAAACGAAACAATACCAAATAATTGAGTTTTTATAAACCATGGGGAAAAAGTATGCCATAGGGAAAAAGTAAATGTACAAGGTTACTATCTAAGGGGTCCCCAACACAACGCCATAGACGACTGAGCCCAAAGCGCGCATCCAAAAATGATGGTTCCCTTTGAGAAACCTACAATTTGCTTAAAATTACATAATTTTGCTTTCTCTTTCTTTTGATTTGGATTTGAAGTAGAATAAAAATAATAAAAAGAAGTAGAAATAAAAATAAGCTAAAATGTCATTACCTAAAATTACTGCAGGAGAAATATAAAAAACTTAATTTAGTACTGGTCGAAATTGTCTTCAAGTCTTTTTTGGGTTGAAAAACACAAAAAAAAAACAAACAATCAAAATTTTTCACTGAAACCACTACACATAATCAAAAATTGAAATAAGTTTACTGCTAATAAAATTTTTCTTATTGATTCAAATGTTGGGGATATAATATATTTTTCATTTAATTAAAACTTTTTTTATCAAGCTTGAGAATTTTATTAGATCAAATTTAAATTTTCAAAAAAGCAACTCTACGAAAAATTAATAGAAATAGAAACATTTTATCTTATCTCTCAAAATATCGAATTAAATACACCAAAAAATTAAAAGTGTTAATGAACTTTGTAGTAGTGTGAGTAGAGAGGGGAGGAGGGGGACAGAATGCAGTGCGACCAGTCTTGATCTGTTGTGCTCCCCGCCAGACATGTTATTATAAAAATCTAATATTCAGTTCCCTTGCCAGAGCTAGGATATCTCTCAAACTTATTTCCAACCCTCCTATGCAGGTTACTTGTCGAGTGAGAAGATGCTTTACTCTCTTTGGCACCACCCTCCCACAGTCAAAGAGCAGGTGAGTAGGCGTCTCCTCTACAGTATTTGAAATTTGGAGTCGTTGATTAATGAACTTTGGCATTTTTCTTAATCTAACTCACTCAGTATAAAAAGATATGCAGCAACAACTGCTCATTGTAAGTTTATTTACCCTTGCTATTATTGCAAAACGAAATCCTAACTCATCCAAATTGGGTATCGTTGGAGGAAAAACTGAAGATATATCATTAGTTCCTTGGTATGCAACAATTTTTACAAATTTTAATCATTATGGAATGAGGACTCAAAGTTATTGTGGCGGTACGATTGTTTCTTCAACAGCGCTTATAACGGCAGCACATTGTATTAATAAGGACAACATACATTTCATAAGAGTTCGTATTGGTTCAAAGAAAATTAATGATGGAGGTAAGCTTATTAAAGTTGTAAGATGGGCTACCCATCCAAAATATGATAAAAAAGGTGCTTATATTGGATCTGATCGTGATTTTGATATTGGAATAGTATGGACGTTAGAAGAAATGCATTTTAGTTCTACTGTTCAAGCTGTGCCTATTGTTGATATTGAAACTGTTATTCCAGTAAATAGTGAAGGAACAATTTGTGGCCTTGGTGATATTGGTTATAGAATTATGACACCGACAAAATTATTGTGTACAAATATGATAACTTACTTTTGGGAAAAGTGTAACTTTGATAATTTAGTAGTGATAGATTCAAGTATAAAAAACTCTGTTATATGTGCTGGCAATTCGTCTAACAACTTTTGTAATGGCGATTCTGGTTCTGGATTTATTATCAATGGATCTCTCGCTGGTGTTGCGTCCAGAGGAAATTGTGGATGGAACAATTTACCTTCAATATTTACCAGTATAGTAACTTTAAAATCATGGGAAGACAATTATAAAACTAATTTCACTTCATATTTAGATCTTATTAGTTTTATTGAAGAAAAAGAATCTGTAACTATAGGTACGAAAATAATTGCTTATTTAATCAAAATGTTTATACCTTAAAAATAAAATCAAAAACAAATTTTTCTATTTCTCTGTGTAAAAATAAAATTTTTACTAAAAAAAAATAAAAACAATGATTCTGAATATTGATAACATTGCATTTTAATGAAAAGTATTATTAGCTTGCTTAAAAATTTTGAAAATTAATTTCACTTCATATTTAGAAATCTATAAAAAAAACTCTAGCCAAAGACAAATGTCATTTCAATTAATCAAAATCAATACAAAATATTTGAAAGGTATTTACTTATAAATATAAAGAGATCACGCACAGAACTTTATGCTCTTTCTTTTAAATTCGTTTATCTTTTTCTACAAATCTGTAAAAATTTTCGGTTTCATGAATGTCAGAAAAAAACTTTTGATTGGATTATTCAAATATTGAATGACTCAGTGAAGATATGTATATATGAATTTCTTTATATTTCACTGATCATATAAATATTTAACTTAAAATTTTTACTAGAAAATTTTTCTTTTATTCAAATTCTTAAAAACTTTAAATATTAAATTTTTCCACTTGAAAAGAAAAACAAATAAAAATGTGCCATTTTTAAAAAAAAAAGTGAAAAAAATCACTTGTTTTACTTTTATCATCTGATCAACTCCGTTAAATTATTATTGATTTGCACAAATTATATAGGGAAAAATAGACACTTAGCATGCTTAAGCCTGTTTTGAGATAAAGACTATATAATAGGATGTAACAAGTCCATATGTATGTCGGTTTTATTTATTTTTTTTATCTACTGTCACGTGCGAGTTTTCTAATTTCCGTCTACAACAGGCGCCACCGCCTTGCATATAAAAATAAGAAACCTATTGTGTCTGCAGGACGATATGGCTACAGGTGTCAAATTTTGGTGATTTTTTGTTTGTTTGCTATTTTTCAGTTGTTTTTTTCTTTGCTTGCATTCCTCCCTACGAAAAATAGAATAGTTAATCTGAAGTCAGCTGAGTTTAATCCGCGGAAAGAGTAAGTTGTGTGCTGTCCTTATAAACCGAGGCAATTTTTGGATTCATTTGTTTTGTTCCTTTTTTTGTAAACTAGTTTCAGTAAATTACGGAAAATAATGGTTTTACTTCATAACCGATTGAGTGAAAAGGAAAGAAAAAAAAAATAAATTTGTAGTTCATTTTTATTCCTTGCTTCATTTAACACGTTGAGGATTGCGTGTACCACAAGTGGTACATACATGAATATTTTATTTGGTGGCGTGTACCACCGGTGGATCACATCAGCTAGATTTTTTCAAATGAAAAAAACTTTATGGGGTTAAAATAATTTTTTGTTATTAAAATCAATTTTAATTTCTCGATAAAAAAATATTTGTGCAAGGCGAGCGCCAGAGAAAGCAAAGTATGATTTTCACTGGCCCATATGCACCGTCCTCTACGTTTTAAATAAAATTTTGTGTGTTGGCACCTCAAACATAAGTAAAGACTAAAGGAATAAAAAAATATTTCCTTTTGATAAAGCAAAAATAATAAGATATTCTTTATAATGCATTATTTTATCCTAAAAGTACAATCATTTATTAAAATACCTATGTCAACTTTTATCACATAAATGAAAATCTTTATTTGTAAAGCGGAAATGACTCTAATGTCTTCAACTTATTGTAGCTCTTATGTTCTGAAAAACTAAAAATTTTATATCTAAGTTTCTTATTTCCTTTTATTTAGTTGCAATAGTTGGAATACTTATATTAACAAAAAATTTTATATTACATAAATCAAAGGAAAACATATCTAAAGAAGCACAATTGCAAAGAAATTTATTTACGCTCTAACGAAATACTTTATTGATTTCCTTTAAAACCCCTTAATAAGACAGATTA
This sequence comes from Acrocera orbiculus, assembly GCA_947359355.1. Lineage (NCBI taxonomy): Eukaryota > Metazoa > Arthropoda > Insecta > Diptera > Acroceridae > Acrocera > Acrocera orbiculus. The sequence continues at coordinate 11,394,948 of OX375758.1, forward strand.
TTTTGATGTATTTAACAAATTCAGTAAGGAAAATATAAATAAACTACACTGAAGGTATAGTCAATTTTATATATACTCAGTTGTAATATGATATATTTAACAGGATATCTAGCTATAAGCCATATTATTTGCCATCAAATAAATGCAAATTTCCCTTTGAGATTCTTTTACACATAATAATTGAGTTGCCCTCATTTAGTTTACCGGCATTAAATTACAGCTCAATTTCTTTAGTATGCTAATATTTCGATTCAAACAAAAAAAGGACTTCCTTGTATATAAAACTTTCAAAAGACAAATATTATATGTTCTAATATTTACCAGACTTTCTCATAGGAAAAAAACAAACCAAAAGTTAGTCTTTAGTTTTAAATCTAGTAAAATAAACACAATGAAAACTAGGAGAAAATTTTTAAGAAGTTTTTCCTTTATAAACGAAAATTAATTTGAAAAGTTTCTAATAAACTAATTAAAGGATACTAAAACAAAATTTTTTTGAATAAACTTAAAAATTAATTATTTGTTATTATAGACTTTTATTTATCTTCTTTTTTGTTTTTTAGCAGCATATACGAATGAGTTATTTGCATAAATTTTTTGTCAAGATTAACTGCTTTTATAATATGGTAAAAAATTTTTGTCTGAGCTATTCAAATATAAATTAGGAAATCATCAACAACAATTCAATTCCTAGTTTTGAGTACGAGTTATGGAAAATCTTGTGACCAAATTCTCACCTACTTTGTGATGAAGTATTTATATTGGAACTAAAAAATCATATAAGAAATCTGCCCGGATAAACATTTAAAGTCAATGAAAAAATTAGTGTATAACACTTAATCCACACAAATGAAATGAAATTTGGGAAAGAAATTTCGAAATATTTTTCAATGAACTTCTTGATTTTACTGCAACCATAAATATTTAAAGTAGAGAATAAATATGACTAAAAAGGATAAAATTGAAATAATATTTAAAAAAAACCTTTATCCATAATCATTTTAAAGATTCAATGAACTAAAAGGAGCAAAATAATATATTTATATCACAGGGAATAAAAGGACAAATAATTATTTTCGCAGAATTCATTTTCAATTTTGTATTATAAAAAATAAAAATATAAATTTGAATAATAATATCAACAACAAAAATTTCCGAAGGAGGATAAGACTTTCTATTTTACTTTAATTATCTTAAAAGACGCTAAGGAGATTTTGGAAATTTCTTTTCCGCTCTTAAAAATATTTATATTTGCCAAATTAAGTGATTTTTAAATAACTTTCATAACTTTTAAATAAGTGTAAAAATAATGCTGAGAAGTTACATTTGTGACGAAATCACTTTTAAAACTCAACGAAGTAACCAAGTTATATAAATATTATTTTGGCTTTGCTATCGGACAACCAAGCAAATCTTGGGCTCCTTAATCTTTTGTACGAAATTTTAAACCCTTCTTACTGGATGTGCGAAAAGATACTTTTGAAATCTCAATTATTTGGTCGCAATCATTGTCCCCATTATTTATACTGATACAAAAAGTATTACGACTAAAACCTAAAAACTGATCCGTTAAATTGAAATATTACCCATACAAGAACTATCTTTAAGTTCAGATTGTCAGATTGCGGAGAAAGTATATAATATACAGATCCTGAGTTTAAAGAAGTTTCGTCAACTAACGGGCTCCATTCACTATAATGTTTTGGTTTGTGATATAAAATTGTCCAAACAGCAGGCAGAACATTTATGGTTCCAATTAACTCCTTGCTTTAAAACAGCATGTGGGAGACATAATGCTTCTTGTGTGCCTAAAAGGAGAACACGTTAAGACTCTTTCTGACCAAAAGTTAAAAACTCGTATTAAACGTGTGATACTTTTTACATGATATAGCTATTGTTATTGGTTGTTACAGTTTCAATATAAGAGGATGAAAAAAGCTTTCATCGAAAATGGCACACACAATCTTCGCTCAATTTATAAAGCAAGGAGTTAAAAATATGTAATTTTGTGCAACCAATAACAATTAACTTTCGGAATCCGAGATGAAGAGCCAAAAATTTTTTTTTTACAAAAAAAAAAAAAGACCTGTTATTTTTTGAGTAATATTTCTATGGTGTAAAAAATTAGATAAAGAATATAAAACAGAAGAGCATTGTTTATTTCATGCTTAATCAGTTGAAAAGCTTTTCTTTTATATATCGGTAATGATCTTCCTTTAATACCGATAGTTGTAACAGCTAACATTAAACATGTCCTATGAAAACATAAAATTTATAATCCAAAATTGCCCTTATTTTTAGAATTGCAATCATAGTTGCATCCTAGTAGGATTACAACATTACTTTGTTAATAAAAGTTGCATTTGTGTAAAAACCACAAAAAAAAAAAAAAAACATATTACAATAAAACTATTGGTATACTTTTCTAATATCAATCATATTATCCTTAATTTTGTCCTAATTATAATTAGTTAAAAGTTTTTATGTTACATAAAAAACAAAAAAATAAAATATTATATAAGTTAAAAACTTTACAATTTTTATACAAATGGATAAAAAAAAAAAATTAATATAATTAAGTGCCAAATAAAATAATAAACAAAATTAAAAAGAAAACAAAATAAAATTGTAAAATATACATTCAATAATTATTATTTAATATCCATAAAAAATGACTTGATAAAATTTAAATCTCACTATGAAAAAAATTCTTATTTGGACAAAGTCATTTAGTATTCAAAGAAGCAGAAAATCACTTTGCTAACATAACGGTAAATAATTAGTTAAGGTTTAAACTAAATAAAATATCTACATATATAGAAAATTGCTTTCAAGTTTTATACCGTATCTGGTCATAAAATTATCAGCTCTCTTAAATATATTTGTACAATCGTCAAGTTTGTTGTTTATACAAAAACGTCGTCACTTTTTGCACGAAATAAATGCATAATAAGAAACTTCACTTTGTATTTGTACACACACATAAGAAATATATATATAGGTACATATATAAATTATACAAATAAATTAATAATAGTTATATGTAAATATATTTTATATAAATAATAATTATAATTAGAAGAAATTCAAAAGATACATACATAATATGTATATAAAACAACTTAAATTGACTTTTGACTACCTCGACATAGTTTTATGTCGAGCTTTGTTTCGATTAAATCGTATGGAACAGCAACAACAAAATATTTCGTAAGTTTTAATTGCTGGGAGGCTTATGTGCCAGAATTTATTTTTTTATGACTAACATTACTAAATTTTAAATTAGTTTTTTAATGAATAGAACAAAATATATATATATATATAAATAATTTCATCATTATTATCGTGTTTTTGTATTTAGCTTTTCTGTTTTTAATTTCCTTTGTTAATAGCATTAATAACATTTGCAAATCTTTAATTATTACCGCTATTATGATTTCTTCAAATTATTTTTAGCTAAAATTCAATTTAAAAATTACACAATATTATCCCAAAGTATTATTTTTATAATATTTTATACATAATAAAAAAAATAAAATTGTTTATGGTCAAATAAACAATCCAGTCTAGTCCAGTATTGTTAAAATAAATCATATCCTTAAGTGTTAATTGTGAATTCAAGACCATAGAAATAATATTTAAAGTTCATTGTATGCAATGTTCAAGTCCTATACCCAAAACTTGTTTTTTCTAGATAATGAGTTAAGTTATAGACCTTTACCATCCTTTTATAGATAATTGATAAAAATTTTGTTGCTTTGTGATGCTAATGAGATAAACAAGCAAACAAAATGATCAAGTAAGGTAGGTGTCAACGACCCACTACAATTTTTATTGTATTTCCTTATTGTGTACATAAATATATATATATATGTGTATATTAGTTACTTTTTGTCTGATGATGCACTTAAAAATGTAAACACTTAAACACACATCTATATACATATATCTATATATATTCTGTAGAATATACATAGAACTGTGAGCTTTCTTGGGCTATCTTCAAAAATGAATTTAGTTTTTTTATTTTATTTCTTGTTTATCGTTATCTTTTCTAAAGTAGTGAAAATGAAATAATTTAAGGTTTTTGTATTAAAAAAATAAAAAAAAATGGAGACTTTTACATTTCTAATAAATTGAATTTTTGAATTGGTGAAACTTTCAATATTTTGTCAAAAGAAAACAATTACAAAAATACATGAGAATTTATTTAATATTCTTATTTTAGTAATTCACAGTTCAATTATAATGTTTTTAGGATATATTAATTAAATAAATGTATTCTAAAAATTACAATAAAAAAAAAACAACAACAACTAGTTTTCCATACAACTTGGTTGCATTTAGTTTAAATTAAATTTTAGAAAATGAATACAAAAGAACATTAATACTGTATAAACAGAATAAATAAATTTTTAAGTAATTCTAAAAGATATCTTAAAATTGAGTTTAACCATTGTTTAGAAGTTTAAGCCTGTTTTCTTATCATTGAAATCCAGTTATGGGGCTATGCGAAGAATACTAAAATTATATATATTAAGAGAGATTTCGAAATAAAATATAAACTTATACAATAATATTAAGAAAAATACAAATAAGTATAGAATTTGGTTATCTTTTTTTTTTATGAAATGGAAAATTAGTGAGGTTTCTGCTTCATAGGAAAGAAATTAAATAAATAGAGAAATTGTTTACCAAGTCTTACCTAGTAATACACCGTGGAAAATGTAATGCAAAAAATGTTCTGGACTTTTAAATTTTTTTGCTATTTAAATATAATAATTCATAATAAAATCAAGACAAAAAAAATTTGTTATTCTTTGAAGCTTTCAGAATAATTAATTTCATAAAAATTTTAATAAAAAATTAATGTAACGTACAAAAATTAATAAAAAATTTTATTTGGTTATTGATATAAAATAATTTTTTTTTAGCCAACCAGAGCATGCCTTTCAGTTATTTCATGCTAATATTTAATCATATTTTTTTGTTGATTTAAAAAATGGAAAATTTATTAAGAGGAAAAAAATTATTTGATAAATTTCTATTTTTCTATATTTCTTATGCAAAAATATAAAAATATATGACCAGCTCTAAAAGTGGAGTAAATTATTGTATCAACAAATTTAAAGTTTTGCATTTAAAGGGAAAAGTTCAGTTGATTCGTTGAAAAAAAAGTCATGTTTTAAAGAATTTTCTTTTTGACAATACAGATAATTCTAGTTTATTTAATTAATTTCTATTTGATTGATTCTTCTAAATTTTTATTTCAAAATTTTTATAAGTTCATGTTATTATGAAAGTGGTGTAAATCCAATCCTATAAAAAACACTTCTGCGCAGTAACAAAAAGAGTGACGCAATTACATATTTGAATCATAACCAGAAAATTCCTGATATCCATTTCTAATGACGCTTTTTATGTGTAAAAAAATTTGCAAAGATTGCGGCATTGCGGATTTTTATATTTTTGCATAAGAAATAATAAAAAAAATTATTATTTGAAATACCAATTCTCTTAAGAGCTTTTGATATAATAAGGGTATAATAGGGATTGTACCATATCAGTAACGATACAACGATGGACAATGGTTTTAACTTTTGGATAGCATACTGCCGCAATCTATGCAAATTTTTTTACACCTAAAAATCGTCACTAGAAATGGATATCAGGTGATTTTCTGGTTATGATTCAAATAATTGCGTCACTCTTTTTGTTAATGTGCATATGTATTTCTTATAGAATATCAGATGATTTGGAAGTACCATTTGTGCTTGTATCTGCTTTTATAGCATCTAAAATTTAAGCATAATAGTTGTTATTAAATACCTAAATCATATTTAAAACTAAGTTTTTTATGTTTATACATATATCTATGCATATATTCAAATTCATCTATTAATAGGACAGTTACAGTTGCTGATCAACGAAATAAATTCATTTCAGTCGCTATCAGGCTCTTCATTTTCCTATTTTCCTGTTGAGTCTTCAGTATGGTAAGAAAAACAAGAATTTGGGAGCACAATTATTTTAATAAAATTATTTCCAACGAAGTCTATCTCCTATCATTTTATCATATTTATTAATTTGGCTTTGTATAGTTTGAGGTAAAAACTAAATAAAATTTTTCTCCATTCTGAAATTATTTTCCACAGTCCGATAATCTTATCTCTTACATTGACAATATGGAAGTATGCATATAACAAGTGATTTCACAAATTTCAAATACAAATAAAGCTAAAATGCGAATTTCGCCAGATATAAACTAATAATTAACTGTAATGTAATAATGAAAAAAAATTGATTGTTTGACAACTAATTTTTAGACGTATATACTTTTTCTTTCAAACCATATCTTATTTTTGAAGTTTTATTGATGGGCCGTACATTCCGAAAAAATGAGTAAAAATCTTAAAATTATTTTCGTTTAAATTTGATACAAAATTTTTCAAACCCTTACACCTTTTGTATTTATTAACCTATCAGAATGATTGACCACTTAAAAATTTTCTAATAATTTAAGCTTCGTAGCCTTATAAATTTTTTAAACATTAAATAGCTCAAACCAAACCAACGTTCAAAAAAATCTTTTATGGGCAATAACTTGGAAAATATTTGAAATTTTAAATTTAAAAATTCTAAAAATTCATTGTTCTTTCCATTTCATATTCCTCTCAACTTCAATCATTACTTTTGAGCCAACATGCAAAGTTTCTGATATCCCAAATTTGCTGTGTATATAAAGTGTCGTTTTTTCGATCTTTCTTTATCTTTAATTGCGTCACTCCGGAGACTGCCGTCTCCTGTGATTAACAGAGGAAGGTGGCCTGGTATTGGTATCTTAGAAATTGCAGTGCGATAAAAGAATATTCTGTTTACACCACAGGATTATTATTATGTAATAACACTATATAGAAAACATAATAAATTCATTTTACATGAAATGAAACAAGAGAATTTCGTTTCAATAAAAAATCTTCAAAATGCGATTAAAAAACAGAAAAAAAAATGGAGAAGAGGTAAATTGGCTGAAAATATATTGGATGAAGTTTCTCGAAAGTGCACCATACACTATTTTATATAAAACATCGAAACTATATCAAAACTAAAAATTTATTACCTATATGTCCTGGAAGACCGCTAAAATTTGAAATAAACGCCCTGGTGCCTTTGTACCAAGATGGCAGGCCGATTATTTATGAAAAATATAAAGACATAAAGCAGTTATTACCTCCGGTGCATCATGCATATTTCGAAACACTGCCACGTGCAGAGCATAAGTAAATACTATCAATATCTTGTAATTTTGCAATGTAATTAGGATCTAAAATTAAGAATACTACTTCTATTTAATGTCGTATCATTATTTCTAAACAAAATTGGATTAATATGAAGTATTGGTTAAGGGATATTTGATTTTTCAAAATAGAAATCAAACGATTTTTACAATTGTCTAATTTTGGTGTAAGTTTATGTGCAGCGCGTATATATTAGTTAAGTAAAATACACCTAAAACAAATTTATATAACCAAATTATATATTGATAAAACAGTAGAAACATTGCCAGACTATTATGATTGTTGCGAGATATCTGAATTAACTTTTTCCTTATTGAGTATTATTCCAAACAGTAAATTAATTTAAACGCAATAAAGTCAAGTAAAATTTTATATTAATATTTTTATTTAAGTGTAGCAAAACACGCCAGGTATTTGCTACTTTATAAATAAATTATTAGCTTACCTGCCAAATTGTGATAAATAATGATCATAAGAGAATTTTGTTAACCGTCAGACTGTAAAAGGAAAATAATAAATTGAAAAATAAAAATTCTGGAAATAAATTTTGTTTAAAAGAAATAAAAAATTTATTTTTTTTCACCAAACTTTCCATTTTTAAAATGAACAAAAGAATATGATTAAATATTAGCATAAAATAACTGGAAGGTAAGCTCTAATTGGCTAGAAATAATTATTTCAAATCAATAAGCAAATAAAATTGTTTATCAATGTTTCACGTTATATTAAATTTTTAATAAATTTTTTAAAAAATTAATTATTCTGAAAGTTTCAAATAACAACAAATTTTTTTTCTTTGTCTTTTTTTCTGAATAATGAGAGTTAAATAGCGAAAAAACTCAAGGCCTCAGTATATTTTTTACCTTATAATCTTCACGGCGTATTTTTGAAATTAATTAAAATTGATAAAAAAAGAAAAAAAAAACAGGGAAAGACAAAATTGTAGACGTATTGATAGTGTGGCAATTTTTGAGTACTTAAAATTCAGTATAAAAAGTTATGCAGCTAAAAGTGGTCTTTCTATATTTGTTTGTAATTTTTGTTTCGGCAAAACGAAATCCTAACTTATCCAATTTATTGGGTATCGTTGGAGGACAATCTAAAGATATATCATTAGTTCCCTGGCATGCAACAATTTCAACACATTTTCATCTAAATGGAAATAAAGAACGAATTTATTGTGGTGGTACGATTGTTTCTTCAACGGTAATTTTAACAGCTGCACATTGTATTAATATGGCAAAAATAGATAAAATTGTGGCTCTTACTGGTTCTAACTATATTAATTCTAAAGGTAGATTTCATAGAATTGTAGCAAGAGCAATACATCCAAATTATGATGACAATTCTATTCATATTGGAACTGGTCGTGATTTTGATATTGGAATAGTATGGACTTTGAGGGAAATACCTTTTGAATCCAATGTTAACGCTGTGCCTATGGTTGATATTGCAAATACTATCCCTGTAAACACAGAAGGAATAATTTGTGGTATTGGTAGTAGTGATCTTGAAGAGAAATTTTCTGAAACGTTATTATGTGTGAATTTAACAATTTTTCCTTGGGAAAATTGTAATATCTGTAACAGAAGAGTGGTAGATTCAAGTCGAAAAAATATTATATGTGCTGGGGATTCATCTAAAAATGTTTGCAGGGGTGATTCAGGCTCAGGACTTATTATCAATGGATCTCTTGCTGGTGTTGCAGCTAATGGATTATGTGGAAGATACAACTTACCTTCAACATTTACAAGTATAGTAACTTTAAAATCATGGATAGAAAAAGTTGAAATCGATTGCACTTCATATTTGGATATTATCGATTTTATTAAATCTTCAAACTATTCTGATGAAATATATTAGTAATTTAATCAAATTTATTATAACTTAAAAATAAAATGAAAAAGAAATTTCAGCAGTTTTTATTATTAACAACATAATTTTAACTAACAAAGAAGCCTCATGAACCCAAATTTATCAATTTTTTTATAAAGTCAGATATGTTAAAATTATTTGCTTAACTATCAATGATCTTTGCCGGAAGGAGAAAAGGAGTTTTTCTTTTATTTTAAAATACTAGCTTAAGCTTGAGTTATAGAATAAAAAAATCTTCGAGTTCGTTTATTCACCTTAAATTAACGAAAATGCATTGAAATCTTGCAAAGTGCTTGAATAAATTTAATTTAGTTTAGTTTTCAGTCAATCAAAAGCGAGATAGAGATTCTGAGAGATAGAGCAATAAAAGAAAATACACCCAAAAACCACGTCTTTTGAGAATATCTCAAAAACGATTTTTAAGACAAAAATATGATTGCTATTTTCGGACTCAGCGACCTAATATTACCCAAAAAACATCTTTTTGTTGAGGTTAATTTTTTTTGTCGAGTAGTGTTATCTACACGCCCGTAGCAGACCTGAAAAATGAAAAAATCACGCCCCCACTTAATGATCTATAACTTTTTTAATTTTCTTTAGATCTTAAAGATTTTACCTTTAAAATTTTTGTTACAAATTTATCTTTTATCCAAAGTCTTAAAAACTTTAGTTAACAATTTTTTTGAACCAAGAAAAAGCAAACAAAAATGGGTCATTTTCAAAAAAGGTGAAAAAAATCACTTTTTTTTAAATTTGATTTCCCGTAACTTTGTTAAATATTAATTGATTTGAACGTTTTATATATCAAATGAAAGAAAAATATGATAACTTTTCAAAACAAGTCATTTTTTAACATTCAGAAGATTATTTCCTGAGATATAGACCAATAAAAGAAAATACACCCAAAAAACACGTTTTTACGAAATATCTCGAAAACGCTTCTTTAAAAAAAAAACGATTATCATTTTCGAATTCAGCGACCCAAATTTACCATAAAAAACAATTTTATTTTGAGGAGCATTTTTCGTGTAGACTAGTGTAATCCCAATCAAATATAACAGATGAGACCAGTTTTAAATTTTATCAACTGTTTGTTACCCACACACTGCTAAAATGCTAAACAAAACAAAGATAAAAGAAGTAAATTCAAGTTAATACTCCCAGAAGAAATATATATATTCAATTTTATTTCTAAAAATATTGAAAGAAATGCTGATAATAAAAAAGATAAAATTATAGATGCATTCTTTTTGGTATACTCAATTTAGTATCAATGGATATGCAGAAAAAAGTGCTCTTTTTATATTTATTTTTAATTTTTGCTTCGGCAAAACGAAATCCTAACTTATCCAACCTATTGGGTATCATTGGAGGAGAAACTAAAAATATATCCTTAGTTCCTTGGTATGCAACAATTTTTACACATTTTGATTATAATGGAACCAAATATCAAAGATTTTGTGGTAGTACAATTGTTTCTACAACGACATTTTTAACAGCAGCACACTGTATTAATATGAAAAAAATATATAAAATTACTGCTCGTATTGGTTCAAATCATATTAATAAAGGAGGGAAAGTTGTACAAATTGTAGATTGGGCTATACATCCTAACTATAATGAGGAAAATATACATATAGGAACAAATCATGACTTTGATATTGGCTTAGTATGGACGATTCAAGAAATTCCTTTTGGGGATACTGTCCAAGCTGTTCCCATGATTGATTTTACCACTATTATTCCTAATAACAGTAAAGTAACAATTTGTGGGGTTGGTAAAACTCCTTTAAAAATTATTACTTCTCAATTATTATTGTGTGTGAATTTAATAACATATCCTTGGGAAAAATGTAACTTTGATAATTTAGTAGTGGAAGATTCAAATCGAAAAAATATTATATGTGCTGGAAATTTATATAAAAATCTGTGCAATGGTGATTCTGGTTCTGGACTAATAATCAATGGATCTCTTGCTGGTGTAGCATCCAGAGGAAATTGTGGAAGTAACAATTTACCTTCAATATTTACCAGTATAGTAACTTTAATATCTTGGGTAGAAAGGTATAAATATAATTTTACTTCATATTTAGAAATAATTGATTTCATAAAAGATCAGGATATTTTAATCCCTTTAATTAAATTATCTAGTCATATAATCAATTGGTTTTGAAAATATAATTAAAAATAAAATTTCACTTCATATTAAGAAATTATTAATTTTATTTAACATCAGAATAATTCAATTTCATGTATTAAATTAGTTACTTGTTAGAGTGGGTCTACACAGGACTACTCACAGCAGAAACATACAGCGATTCTGTGAGTTTTGTATGAAAAATAACCGGTTTCGCTATGAGTTTCCCTGTGTAGACCCACTCTTATGCAATCAAAATGTTTATATCTTGAAAGTGAAATCAAAAACAAATTTTTCTATTTTCCTGTGTAAAAACTAAATTTAACTGAAACTAAAGAAAAACAATGATTAAGAAAATTAATTAAATTTCACTTTAGTATCCCATTTAAGAATATTAGAAAGAATATAAATTAATTAATATTATTTTTACATTAAAATAATAATGTCTAAAAAATCACCAGTTTTTATAAATTTTTATAGAGATATTGTTAAAGTGAACAGAATGAAATATTTTACAAAATATTGAATAACTTTTTCACACAGTCTATAAAATTTTTCTATCAAAATATTAAAAAATAAGCCAGTAGCAAAGCATTTCAAAAAACTCAATTTACAGTGATTAAAATACCTCCTCCTAGAATTATTTAATATTAAAAAACCAAAATTATTTAGTAAAATAAATCCCCATGCTCTTTTTTATATTTTTTGTGGTCGTTTGAAATTGAAACAGCGATTTTTTGCGAAATAATCCGCTAATTTGTTATTTAACTACCAGTTAAATTGTGTAAATAATGTATGTAGAAAAAATAAATTTTAAATTTTAAATGAATTCCTAACGCACTTAAAGTTTTAAGCACTGAAAAAAGGGCAAGAGTTTTTCCCTGATTAAAAAGAAATTTTGACACAACATTCTTAAATTTTTTTTTAGAAAATGCAATACTTAAAAAGTGTTGTCTCTTATTCACCCTTTAAAGCAGGCCTGCACAACATACGGCCCGCGGGCCGCATGCGGCCCGACTGGTGCTTACTAATGGCCCGCGTACATTTTTATATACATGAATCAAAAGACTTCATAAAATTTCTAAAAATCCAAATTAAATAATATTCTTGTGTTTACCATTTTGCTGTTTGATCGCAAAGTCTTTTTTGCTTGTTTTTCAACATGTATAAAGCGAACTATTGTTTTAGGAAAATATGTACAGGTAAATTCTTGTAAATTTTCGTAGCGTGGATATGATTTCTTAATTTTTTAAGGCCTAGGCATAACTAAGATAAATAATTTTTTCTGAATATTCTTCTGGAGAATTTTTTTTATTTATTGCATATACATCTATATTTTTGTTTTTTTGTCAAGTCTTCCTGGGTACTTTAAACTTGTAGCCATTTTAAAAGTTAAGCAGTTGTAAGACAACCCAGTAACAGTGAATATTATTATTTAGAAATCTATCTCAAAATAGTTGGAAAACTAAAATTAATAAAACTACATAATCCACATTTTTGGTTTTAATAGTTGTGAAAAATATTTTTTTTTGAGAAAATGAAGCAAAAAATTGAAAGGGAACGCAGAGTTTTCAATGCCGAGTGGACAAACAAATACTTTTTTACAATATTTCAAGAAAAAATAATTTGTCTTGTGTGTGGTGCGACATCAAATCCTCACTAAATTAGATGAAACTGAGTGAGAAAAAAATTAAAGCGGCTAGTTTGATGGCATCTATATGAAAGGAACAGCAATTTTTTAAGAAAACAACAACTGAAAACAAAACAGCTACCAAGGTAGGCTTCCAGATTTCAAGAGAAATTGCTGCTGCTGGGAAATCTTTTACTGAAGGCGAATTTATTAAGAACTGTATGTTGATGTCTGTTGCTGAATTATGTCCGGAAAAAATTCGGCGGTTGAGATGGTTGAGCTGTGAACGTGCTATCCAGCGTTTTGTTTCATTGAAGAAGGAAACATTTAACTTCCTCGAAAATGAACCAAAACAATTTCTAGAGCTTCAAGAAGAAGCATGGAATAATGATCTGTTTTTCTTTTGCGACATTTCAAAACATCTAAATGATTTGAATATTCAGCTTTAAGGGAAAAACCAGCTTATATTTGAAATGCTTGCAGCAGTGAAGGGTTTCAAAATAAAATTGAACCTTTTCAAAACTCAGCTGCTGAAAGGCGAAATAAGTCACTTTCCCACTTGCGCATTGCATATTTCTCAGCATAGGGTCGGCAATTTTGGGCAAAAATATGTAAAACATATTGATTTATTAATTGAAGAATTTAGCAGAAGATTAACTTTGTCCTACGAAGAAAATATCAAATTAAAATTAATTGAAGACCCTTTTTCTGTAGATCCAGAGCAAGTACCGCTTCATTTGCAGATGGAATAAATTGAACTTCAATGTTCTGTAGTGTAGCGAATTTATCATAGAGAAAACACTTTCCACGATTTCTACAAAAGCTTAGATTGCAAAAAGTACAAAAATCTCATAGAACTTGCTATGAAAACGTTTTGCATATTTGGAAGTACAGCAAGCTCAAATATGACACCTGAATATGAAAAACTTGTTGACGATAAAAAATGTAATATTTCTCATTAATATTTTCCATCATAAATTTTAATAAAAATAAAAAACATGTATCTTTACTAGGAAATTTTTTTTAAAAATTTTATTTAGCAAATACTTCCAAGACATTTTTCCCTCTTCTAAGCAACAAAAATGGAAAAGCTCCGCTCCAGAATGTGTCAAATTTATTTATTAATAAATATGAACTTTATTTAACATAATAATGGTTAATTACATATCAGCAAACTTAGGAACTTTTTTTATTTGTTAATTAAAATCTGTACAAAATATTTAGCATCCCTGCGGCCCTGAAGCATTTTGCTTGAAGCTTATATGGCCCTCAACACCTTCGAAGTTGTGCAGCCCTGCTTTAAAGGATATGTGTGTCTCGGGTATTTGGCATTTAAATAAATATAATTACGATTTCCACTTACTTTAACTGTAATAAGTATGTCATATAACATAATTAGAATTATTATTTTTCAATTAAGAGCATGAAAGAACGATTTATGTTTGTTTTCCAAAACAACTACAACGCTATGCGTTGCGTCCAAATTTAATATAAAACGCGATTCAAAATTCGTTATTCAGTGCCTTTTTAGAACAAAATTTCTTATCACGAGTTTCTATATGAAGGCTAGACTAACATTTTTAATATGTTAACAGATAGTAAAAACTTCAGTAAGCTACAAAAATAGACCAAGCAATGTTTTTAAAAACACTTTTGTTATCTGAAATCTGATTAGACAAATATTGTAAAAATAGGCAGAACATCATATTTAGTTGTTCATTATTTTGAAATCTATATTAATTATAAAAACTTAAACGTTTTCGAAATTGGTTATTATAAAAAATGGCTTTAAAATTTGAATGCTATAGCATTCACGTCCGTGAAAGTATAAATGGAATATAAGGAATGCTAACACGAATTCCTAAATAAAATAAAACACAAAATTCTAATACAAAAATGCAATAGTTTCTTATTATTGTTATTAATTATTGAGTATTTTAGATAATTTTGTTTTTAATTAATTCAAAGCAGATTACTATAAGGAACTTCGTACCATCCAGTTCTCCTAAAATAAATCTCAATTACTCTTTTTTTCTTTTTTCCTTATTGAGTATTATTCCAAACAGTAAATTAATTTAAACGCAATAAAGTCAAGTAAAATTTTATATTAATATTTTTATTTAAGTGTAGCAAAACACGCCAGGTATTTGCTACTTTATAAATAAATTATTAGCTTACCTGCCAAATTGTGATAAATAATGATCATAAGAGAATTTTGTTAACCGTCAGACTGTAAAAAGAAAATAATAAATTGAAAAATAAAAATTCTGGAAATAAATTTTGTTTAAAAGAAATAAAAAATTTATTTTTTTTCACAAAATTTTCCATTTTTAAAATGAACAAAAAAATATGTTTAAATATTAGCATAAAATAACTGAAAGGCAAGCTCTAATTGGCTAAAAATAATTATTTCAAATCAATAAACAAATAAAATTGTTGATCAATGTTTTACGTTATATTAAATTTTTATTAAATTTTTTATAAAATTAACTATTCTATAAACTTATTGATGTTTAAATATCAAAAAAGTTCAAGGCTTCAGTGCATATTCTATATTATGGTCTACACCACGGTGTATTATGTTAAGACTAGATAAACAGTTTCTCCATTTATTTTGTTTAGTATGAACCAGAAGCCTCACTAGTTTTCCATTGCACAAAAAAAGACATATTGATATATAATTTATACTTGTATTATAAATACAAATCCAATAATAGCAGGTGGTGTACCTCTAAATTAAAAGAATTAAGAAAGTCTCAAGGAAAATTGTTGGCCATGTAAACATTTATCTAAAACACTATTTTCATTTTCTGCTTTAATCATATTGTTTGACATTTAAGTTATTATTTGATGATGTTAGTAAGTTTTTTACAAAAATTATATGAGTGGGTGTAGAAAATGCTTAAAATTTTATGCATTAAACCAAAAATGTTCATTTTTGTTAAAGTAAAATTGATGTGTGAATAAATTTTTAATAGTATAAAACCTGTCAAAACAGTTGACTTTAAAAAAAAATTTTTTATATAATGTTTATTTTTCGTGATGACGTGAAAATATGAAACATTGATATATCATTATGCCCCAAAATCAAATCAGCTGGAGGGAAAGAACAGTAGGTGAAAGGCTAAAATGGAAAATTCAGCTGCTGTTTATTAAAATGAATTAAAAAAGTGAAGACCATTGAATAGGAATGTTGTTGTTGGCGCTTTTAAAATAAGATTTCAAAAAAAAATTATACCAAAATAATGCGCCATATCACAAGTCATTGAAAACGATAAATAAACTAAACGAATTGACCTTCAAGTTGTTTTTATCTACAAACTATTCAATATTATAGACCCCTAGCGTCTACTTGACATTTGCAGTTCGTAAAAAATTTCCAAAGAAAAGGCAATAAGAACCCTATATAAAGGTTCACCACCTTTTTTGACCACCTTTTTTAAAAATAATTTTAAAAACTAGTAGAGGAAATTATATAGCGATCCTATATATCTTAAAGAGATGGATTCCCAAGACGCCTTAACAGCTAGCTTGTAGAAGATTTTCAGTTGTTTCAAATTGTCTTCCTTTTAGCATAAACATTACACGCCAGCCAACCTCAAACATTTTCACTGATACTCAAATCCAGTAAATATTTAGGCCTCTTTGATATTATTTATAGAATTTGTACAACTACAAAATTATTGTGTACAAATTTGACAACTTATTTTTGGGAAAAGTGGAATATTAATGAAAAGAACAGTAAAAAATTCAAATGTTAAAAACCATGTGCTGGCAATTCGTTTAACAACTTTTGTAGGGGTGATTCTGGTTCTGGATTTATTATCAATCGATCTCTTGCTGGTGTTGCATCCGAAGGATATTGTGGAAGATTTAACTTATCTTCAATATTTACCAATATTATTGCTTTAAAATTCTGGGTAGAATATTTTGAAATTAATTTCGCTTCATATTACGAAATAATTTATATGCTCAAAATTCTTATACCCTTTTAGTATAATAAAAAGCAATATTGAATCTTTTCAATTTTCAATATTGTGAAAGTCAAGCTGTTCTTTGACAATTTACATCAAATATGTGCATATTTATGTAGAAAAAAGTACTTTTTGTGTATCCAAAAATTTTAGTCCTTGTTTAATTCGGTTGCCAAACAAAGCGAATAGAAATTATTAATTTTATAAAATGTCATACAAAATTTAATTTTTAGTTAGTAAAGATTATTATTTTAACCGTTTTTCATATATCCCTGTATTGCTAACTTTGTTAAAGAATTATTTTTTAGGTATTTAAATGGAAATAACTTTTAAGCGGAATCAATTCAAATCTCCCTGACAAATTTTTCAATTCCTCCAAAAAAATTATAGTAGTTTTTCATCGTAAGTGATGATTTAAGATGGTTGGCAAATCATCATTTTTCAGGAGATTCAATTTATTAGATAAAATTTATTATTGGAAAAGTCGCAGATGACAACCACAGCAAATAAAAAGAAGAATATTCAAATTAATACTCCTAGAACAAATATATATTTTTTGATGTTTCTAAAAATATCGAAGGAAATGCTGATAATAAAAAAGATAAAATTATAGACGCATTCTTTTTGGTATACTCAATTGAAAATATCAATGGTCTTATGTAGGAAGAAACACTCCTTTTATATTTATTTTTAATTTTTGTTTCGGCAAAGCATTAACTTATCCAACTTATTGGGTATCGTTGGAGGAAAAACTAAAGATTTGTCAGTAGTTCCTTGGTATGCAACAATTTTTGCACATTTTCATCATAATGCAATAAAAAACCGATACATTTGTGGTAGCGCGATTGTTTCTTCAACGGCACTTTTAAAAGGAGCACACTATTTTAATAAAGACAACAGATAAAGTTTATAGATATTTATTTACTAATAACGCCCTAATTTTTCTAAAGACCTTGTAGTAGATAAAATACCCCAAATTGTGACATTTGCAAATTCTGTGAACGTATCCTAATGATTGGGAATGTATATTCGTTGTTTTATTTTTTTTTTTGGTCTTGTTATTTTAAAGAATTTTACAATGAAATAAAAATTTAAAAAAATGTGATCGACAATATTTTTCAAAAACAAACTTAATTTAAGACAAAATGGCATAAAGGAAGCTTTCGTTATAATTTTTGTTTATGATAGTCAGAAAATTTTTATTGACTAATGAAATTCCATTTGGAATTTACTGTCATGAACTAAAGAATTTCCCATATAAAATTTGTGATTGGCAGTAAATTCATCAGTAATTTCGCAAGTAATCGTGCGTTTAAAGCGCACCTTGACGAACTGAAAGCTACTTTTTCTATTTAATTAGAAAATTGCATTGTCTATTGATCGATTATATTTCATTAAAAACAAAAAAGTTCACCCAACTTTCAGGATAACAAAAAAAACCTATTCTCTCTTAAGGATTTGACTTGACAAGAGCTTATCAAGTGTTTCCATTGTCCCTTTATAGCTAGCCTTTATCATTGAATTAAGTGAGGCTAAGTATCATATTCATCCTACTCAAATGACACATCTATTATCCTTTATTTTATTATTAATAGTAATGTAATAAAGGCTTCTTACTTATTTTATCGCCTTTCAATACTTTTTATATCATTAAAGTCAAGTACCATCAGACATCCTTTAAATTTATTGATGGAAATTTGTTATTCTCTTTCTTTTTCCTTTGTGACTTCCTGCCTACTAATTCTATAAATTTTATAATTTCAATTCGTGTACAGATATTTGCTCATTTATTTCTGGGTTCAAATCTATTTTTATTCTATTTAGAAATTTGATTCAATAGCCTTCTTCCTTTGTCTTAAAATATTGATAATTTTCTTACAATTATTTTTTCTCTCTTGATTATGAATGTTTAGTAAATCCAGCAGTTTAATTGAGCTTGTAAAACATTTTTTCTTAACAGATAACCCTCTGGATTAGAAATTCAAATAACGGATTTGTTTATTTTCTTTTTGTGCTATTTTCATAATTCAACCCTTTAAGAAAAGTTCCGTTTTTCGTAATTTAAATAATTTTCGGAGTTACAAATCATTTTGTAACACGTTGATAAAACCGGTTGACAGTCCGGCTCACACTGCACGAAACTTGATCTCAAACTTTAAACGCGTTTTTCTCTAAACTACTTTTTTCGAAACGGTGTGAAACGAGTTCTATTTAACCGATTTATTTAAAATTTGGCACAGAGCTCCTTTATATATTATTGTATTGAACTACAAAGTGTTCTTAATAAACTTGTTTATAATTCTTAAAAAATTCCGAACGGCAAAAAAACAGAGAAAAACTTATTTTTCAAACGGTCGTTATTTTGTGACAAAAATTAGTCTTAACAAAAAAACTCCTTGTAATGCTATATTTATACCCTTTTTCTTGAAGAATTAAAAAAAAATTTTTTTGGATAACTGGAAAGACTTGAATCCTTCACAACAGAATATGCGAGTTTTTCGTGAGACTCCAATTTGCCACTCTACAGTTTTTTCAATTTTGATTTTTTTCTTAACTCAAAATATATCAAAATAACAAGCAAAAAAATGAGGCTAAAAATATTTATTGGTTCTTTTTTTTATGGGGTCCGAAAAAAAATTCGAGGTGGGGGAAGATTGAAATGTCAATAAAATTCTGAGATTTTTAATCTGATTCACTTGAAATTTTGACACCATATTTTTAATATGCTATATAATACCAAAGTACAATAAAAAAAACAAACGT
Source organism: Acrocera orbiculus (assembly GCA_947359355.1). Taxonomy (NCBI): domain Eukaryota; kingdom Metazoa; phylum Arthropoda; class Insecta; order Diptera; family Acroceridae; genus Acrocera; species Acrocera orbiculus. The sequence goes on from OX375758.1 coordinate 11,414,625, forward strand.
AATTTTTGAAAATTGTTATCCCCCCTCCCTTAAATCAGGTTTCATTAAAAAAAATAGATAACTGCGGAAATATACATCGACAGCTTAGTTTATTATAGTAAACTAAGTAAAAATTTTCTAAAATTCTAAGCATTTATCAGCTACAACGCCCAAACCAAAAGAGCCATCTATTAAGTAATTTTATAACCTTAAATTCTTTCGTCTCAATGAGGCGCTTGATTTTTTCCTTTGCATTTAGAAACTAGGTAAACTACATTATGATTATTTGATTTGGTTTAACTTTATTATCTCTTTTTATTTCTAGCTGTTTTTGTTTTTTTTTTTAGCCTTTTTAGATTTTACTGGCCACAAATAAATATAATCCCGTAGCATTACTTCTTAACATTCTCAATGCAATTGTTATTCAGTGCGCAACTTATTGTTTTTCTATCTGTTAACAAACAAATCACGTTTAAGTTATATATAATTTCTCATACATGATAACGGAACAAATATTCACCTTGTTAATAGATACAATTAACAATTTCAATAATTATCCATAGATGTTTATAACGTTAACACCAAATGCGGGTATATAGTGCAAATCATGTTTTCTTTTGCAATCTTATCGGGAATTTTTAATTAAACAAAAGAAAATGCGTAGTAATAATTGTTCTTCTTAACTTTTGAATTTTATAAATTTTCTATAGAAATTTCAAATTAACTGAAAATTTTATTTATTTTCTTATTATAGAAATATTTGGTTAGTAGTAATAATTTTTTATTTAATTTTTAAATTCAGGTTAGCTAAACAATATTTTTAAATAATGATTCAAATTCTATCATTGTTTGTTGGTTTTCTTCCTGAATGTTTTAGAAAAGCTCTTTAAAAAAAATTATTTTACAGTTCAATTAATTAATTTATTGATTGAAATCAATTTTTTTTAATAATATTGAAACAATGAAGAATTTAAAACAAAACAAACATTTTTTCTCAAAAGATTCCTGACTATAAAGGATGTAATTGTCTATAAAAACAGCATGGCCTGATAGGTTGTTTATACATGCATCAAAAACTATAATATACCATTATTGGTTTCACTTGTTGATTTCAAAGGTCATTTATGCCGGAAAGTATATTATTAGTGAAAGGAGCCTAAAGAGTTGTTGTAGTTGCTCCCAAATTAAATATATTGGAAATTTATTTTATTACAATTTATTTTGTAGTAATATTTGTCAATTAAAAATTCTAATAAAGATTAATATAATTAGTGATGAATTTTATACACTAAAACATTTTTTTAAATTGAAATATTATATTCTTAAATTAATTTTACATTTTTAACAATTAGAAATTGGAAATACAATGTCGTAAATATACTTGAACTATTATAATCAAATTTCAAAATATATTTGCTTTTTTTTTAAACTAATTTTTAGTTATAATTAATTAATTAACTGACAACTCTCTCTAAACAAAAAAAAAACAAAAACTATACATCAAGTATACTTCCTACGGTTAATTGATGTAAATAAACCTACGACGATTCTTTTGCTTATTTAACACGTTAAGGACGACCTGTACCATCGATGGTTCACATCGGCTATAGTTTTATTAGATGAAAAAAACTTAAAATAATTTTTTAATATTAAAATCAACATTTAATTTCTTGCTAAACAGCATTTTGTGCAAGGTGCCGCCAAATAAACCAAGTTAAGTTTTCACTGGCCGTCGGATAAAGTGAAATAGAAAAAAACTGCTCTGTCCTCAACGTGTTAAATTACACACGACACACTATAGAAACTATGATCACAATTTTGTACGCTGGAGAAATGAACTTTAAAAATTATAAAAACATCTAAAAACTTTGTATACAGTTAATGAAAGAGAAGGAATCAAAACAGATCAAGGTATTTTATGACGAATAGATATTAAATGGTGCCTAAAGTTCAAAAATATTTCTTAGAATGTGTTTTATGAAAGAAAGCAGTTTGAACTTAGACCAATCAATACTTTGACTATTTTATTTAGAAATCAACCAAATTAGGGGGAAAGGAATAATCGCAGTTTTCTTAGATTATCAAAGGTCTTCCTACAACAATGAATAGAGATATCCTCATACAAAAACTTTTTAAGATGTATAATGTAAATGTTGAATTATAGTATAAATTGATTAATTAAAAATTTAAAAGAAGAAAATTTAGTGTAAGTAACTTGGGGTCATTTTTCTTCATGATGTACATAAATGGCTAGCTGGAGATAATAGGGCAATTTAAATAAAATATTTTTGTATTTAACACTTTAATTTATTGAAAATGAAGAAATCAGTTCAAAAGAATTTATAGTTCAAATATTTGTACTTATAATGAATAAGAAATTCTTAAATGTTGATGTTGATAAAATAAAATGTATAATTATAGGAAGGTCTGGTTTTCTAGAAAAAGTAGAGACATGACAAGTTATTATTTGAATACAAACATAAAATAGGGTTAGAGAATAAAAAAACTTAGTGTAAGTATTGACAATCGATTAAGTTTTAAAGATTATACTGAATATATGAATGCTAAAATTACTAAAAAAAAGTTAACATACTATGTAAATTAGGGAAATTTATGTCTAAACGTAGAAAATAACTGTTATTTAAGTTAATTTTGATAACTCATGTAACTTACTGACTTTGAATATTATATCGATATTTTTCAAATAATTGGGAAAAAAAAATTCTAGTCGTTTGAATTCGATTGAAATTGTTAAAAATCTTTTCAAGTCTAGTGCACACTTATAATTCAACTGCAATAGCAACGGTAGCAATTATAAAAATTTTCTTTTTCAAATATTAAAACTAATAACAAAAAAAATTAACAATATTTAAATATAATTAACAATAATCAAAAAATAATTAAAAATTTAAGAACAAAAAAACAACAACCAATCAAATTTTATTACTCGCAAGTAAAAATTAATGCAAAAGTAATTATTTACATGTATAAAACATTTTTCGTAGGAATCTGAAATTATCAAAAACTTTCCACTAAGCTTTTTGAGGCTGTTTTTTTTATGGTTTTGGTTATGTGACAATAAATAACAAAACTTGCCTTATACCCATTCTCCACCGAAGCTTATACTCATTATTACAATACAACGACGGAAATTTTGTATGGAGAATCCATACAAAATTGTAATAATGAGTATGAGCTTCGGTGAAGAATGGGTATTAGGAATTATCATAACTTCAATCAATTTTATAGCAGTTTTATTGAGCTCTAATTTTTTGCACTATTTCAACTCGAACTCAACTGAAATTTTTTGGGTGAAAAATTTACTATTTCACAAATTTTTTTAACGAAAGTTGTAATTTTAAATTGCGAAAAAATAAAAGGAATAAAAAAAAAACGACAGGTTACAATGCGTTTAAAGTTGCCAAAATTATAATCTAGTATTCTGAAATTTAAAATTTTGTATGGGAACTCTCTAGTATTGTTCTCAAATGTACTAATCTAAATCTAGTTTTGTTTTCTAATCTTTTGCAAAAAGTACCTACTAAATAACTTATGGCAACACGTAGAGGAAATTTAGAGTAATTTTTCGAACTCTCTCTTTCAAGAATTTTTTGATATTGACTAATTGTGGAAATTAGGTTATATTTGACTTTAAGGGTGTATTCTGGTCTAGAAATTTGCAAAAATCTTTATTTCTTTCATATTTTCAAAGCATAAGCTTTTAAGAAAACGCTCCTAAAAGGATTTTTCAAAATTCAAATTATTTTTAGTGACGTATGGCTCATACTGCGCCTAACTTTAAGGGCGTTTTTCTCAACACTACTTTTGCCGAAGCGGTTGCCATGATTTCTCAAGTTCCACTGAACAGATTTACTTGAAAATTGGTGTGTCTTTTTTATACATTTCCCTATCGCATGAACTAGGATTATAAAAAAGTTTTAATTTGTACTATGTATTTTAAAAAAATTCGGAAACATAAAAAAGTTTGAAAAAAAACGTCTCTTAACTTCAAACAGCCACAACTTCACGGAAAAAATTTTTTTTCAACTATCCTAGTTCTTGCCATAGCGACACTCCTCTAGATTAATTATTCGTTTCTTTTTTTTGTTTTACTTCAGATTACTCCGAGGGTTAGAATCGTGGCGACCATCGAGCACCTAAAATTCATGTCTCTAGACCAGACTACCCCCTTAAAGTATTTTTTACAAAAACAAAGGAAAGCAAATGTTCCACACATGAAATATTTACTAATCAAAAAGTACTAGGGACCAATATAAACACTTCTTTTTATATATGAAGCAAATGGTAGTATTTTAACTAGTATTCTTGGACACTGTCAATGAACTATTACCTCAAGAAATATCACACCTAATAAACAAATTTTTTATGAGTTTTTAAAACCAGATTATGACGAGTTATAAATAATAATGCAAAACTGATTTTTTCACAAGGTATCTTCAGATATTGGCTATGGAGATTTTTTGTAAAAATTTAATGGACTATGATTCGAATGTAGTATTATTATTTTTATGATTCATCAATAAAATCAATCAATTATATTGTTTGTATTGACGAAGAGAAATCTTTAAAATATGCTCTTTTCAATGGATTAACCAAATCCCCCCCCCCCCTCTCCCTCTTAAGTACTTAAGAAATTTTAATTCAAATGTTTTTGAAATTCTTTTTCAAAAGATAAATTAAATTCATTTATTTCCTTTTAGTATTTATTTTTTAAATCCTAGTACAATCTGATCTTCATAAATTATTTTTCAATTTTAAAATGAGATTTTTATTTATTCCGTTAATCTTTTAATCGGTTAAATCAGATAAAGATAATTAAAATATTAATTGAATAATGTTTAGAATTTCAAGTATACTTAAATTACTTAAAAATGAAAATCTTTTCGGTTTTTTTGTTTTGTTAACAAAGGAATTCGATTTGTATTACGTTAACATATGTTTCCCAACATATTTTTATCTTATATTTTAAACAATATTTACTTAGACTTAGTAATAATAGCTTTGATTAGATATAAATTAAGTTACCTAAAAGATTTTCAAGATTAAAAAATATATTTAAAAGAAAAAATTTTTTATGCTACGGCTAACAAAAAAAAAACAAAAGAACAAAAAACTTATAATAATAATAATAATAACAAGGTTCACTAAATTTATTGTGTATACTTCTAATAAATAACTTTAAATATATTCGTTCTGGTTTTTAGTTTTCTGTCTGGTCGTTTTGCAGGTTAATCGTTCAAGTGAAGTAATCTCGTTAGAAGTGAACACAAACAGAAGCTGGCTACACCTCTACTTTAATATATTTTTACCCTAAACTTTATATTTATATATAAAGGAGTAAAATCTATGTATTTGCTCGTTCATTGTACCCACTTCCGGGAAATAAGAAATAAAATATATATAGAACAGGTTTATATACATTTAAAAACTTAACTTTAATACTACCCTAATATGTGTGAATATAATTTCTAGTAATCATCGACTGTGACCTTCTTTCTTATGGTTTTTAGCTCTAATGAAAACCTGAAAGTAATTATAATCGAGGAATGAACGTGTTTTACTAAGGGTAAATTCAGTCATAATTTATTATACCCTCATAAATATTTATTTTTGAATTGAAAACACTTGTTAAACTTGTTGATAATTATTAAACAAGATTTTTTAAAAAAACAAACGATTTTTATGATGTTTATAAACATTTTTGACCTATATTTTTAAAAAATTCTTTAGTTAATGGGCAATAAGTCTATTACCAAATATTTTTTTATTGAAAATAGTTTTTAATTACTTCATATTTTATTAATTGAACAAGAAAAATTAAAGAAAACAGTAATAAGTAAAAAAACGGTAGGATAAAGGAATAACATACTGTGGCAGCTGATGTGAAGCTAAAGTATGTCAAAAATATCAAAAAAATAAAATTTCATGCCATTTCAAAAGTTCTGCTGCATATTTTTATAGTTTAACCCTTTAAGAAAATGTTACTAAGAGGATTTTTCGAAATTTAAATAATTTTCGAAGTAACAGCTGTTCCTTTCATTTTATGAAGTAATCTAAGAACGGTTTTTAGAGAAAGAAATAGAAATAGCATGCGTTTGCTAAGATATATTATTCTGCAGCCGGGAGCAAGCTGCATTAATCAAGCGACATTGTTAATTTTTTTTACACAAGGTTTTACCCTCTCACTCTTAGTGATGCATGGTAATTTTGTCGCACCAGAATAGGCTTACACACTCAATATTGGGCCAATATCTCTCAGCACTATTAGATCGTAAGACTCTAAAGTTTTGTATGTGATTGTAATCAAAAGTCTCAATAAAATTAACTGAGATATTAAGATAAGCTAAGATATTTTTTTCTTGTTTATCACAGGTAGAATGTATTATTAACACATTACGTATGGTGTGCACACATTTTTGCTTTTCACTGAACTTAATGAAAATCCCGTGTAGACATACATTTTTGTGCGTTTTGTTGAATTTAAACTCAAATGTCTTTATAAGATAAGGAGTGAGGTAACAGTTATTTTCAAGTTCTTTTCATCTATAAAGTTAAATAAACTCATCTGATCGTCTGATATGCCGAGAAATTTAAAGGATTTTTAACATTCTTTAGGAGTGAAATATTTCCAGAAAATCCTGGCAGCGTAGAGGATGTAACATCGCTCTTTATTGGTGATGATATTTTCTCTACTATATGTGAAGAAGCAAATAAATATTACTCCTAAAATTATCACAAATATAAAAAAGTGGAGCATATTGTAATAACGCCGGGAGATAATGTGTTAAATTATGGGTAGTTTTTAGAGATATTCGACCAATGGAAGCTTATAATCGTTGAACTACGAAATACTTTTAATGCAGAGAGCTTTATTCATGCTCTCATGTTTTTGTTAAGATGATTAATAGAATTTCGCTTCAATTTCCATATGATATTAGATCTTACCAAGTTTTATCAAGAAATAACAACTTTTATACTTTTTTGATTAAACATAAATTATTCAATGTTCCTTTGGAACGTCTAAAATCTTATTTTTCAGATAATGAGATCTCATCAAAAGATACTTCTTCACTAGATACACCGCATCACAAACAAAAGAAAGTTAAATTTCTCTTAAAACAATTAATATTTTAAATGATGTAACTAAAAAACTGTGTTTCGATGAACCTTTGGTTTCTCTGGTAAGGATTTTTTTTGTTTTTGTTTTGGATAAATTTTGTAAAAATTTAAAATCTGAAGAAAAATGGTTTACAAAGGAAGTAGTTCTTAAAAACTAATATAATTGTTTTTTGTTTTATTTATAAATCCGTGTAGAGAGAATTTAGGAAGGAAAAAAGTTGTAAAGTGAGTTAGATTAATAAATTAAAATTATTGGAGGAATTATATAATACTGATCTCTTTAGCATACGAGTACTATTCTCCAATTTGAAGATATATGGTGAGAAAGACTGTTGAATGTATGTATTCTCAGGGCCTGAATTTAGTTATGATTTTAGCCATTATCACTATCAGAACTATTAGACTGCGAATAGTATTCACAAAGTAAATTTTTATTACTGTTGGGATTTTATTAAACAATTTATTCAGTTTCAAATGTTACATCTTTAGAAATATATGGCATTTTCTCTTTAATTTTATTAATTTTTATTAATTTATTTCGAATTTTTTTTCTTTTTTTTTTGTTTAGGAGAAAATATTATATTTTTTATAGGGTTCATCAACCAACGTATATTAATTTGATCGCCGATCTTGCAGGATTACGTTTTGGTGTATTCGAAGTTTTATTTTGATCATATGTACCCTCACAATTCTGACCTAACGAACAAGTTTCTTCATTATAAAAAGATGGATAAATCAAAATCAATATATTATAAAGTATAAGTGCATCTCAAAAGCCCATAGGAAGGCTTATCCACTAGTTAAACTACTCTAGACACCAAATAAAAAAAAAAATGCTGTCCAAAACACTAATCTAGACACCAAAATAATCATCAATTTTAAAGCTAAAGTCGAGAATTTGAAGTCATTATATCAATACAAAAAATTAAGAAAAATGAATTTAATTTTAAATTTACACTAGTACTGACCTTAAAATCCCAGAGATTTATTAAAGTCAATTAGTCTACATTTTTCGTAAACAATTTAATTTTTGGATAACTTAAAAAATATATAAAAAAAAAACTAACAATAAGAAATTTAAAAAAAAAAACAAAACAAAATAAAATAAAATAAAACTTCATTTAAAAGTAGACCAAAAATAAAGCTTTGTTCACCAATTGTCTTAAATGTATCTTATTACCGAATATATTGGGGGCCTGTGTTGACTTTAGGTTCTTGTTTCACCTTTTGATGACCTACACAAAGTCGAAATTTTTGTCCCAATTAAGGTATTCAGGTCGTCAGCTTGGTGCCAACATTCAAATAATATTTTATTTCTTTTCGATTCAACAATTTCACATATACACAATACATATATGTTTAGCTGGGTACCTTTTTTTTTTGTTTTTTTATTTTTTAATATACAAATTTGAAAAACGAAACTTTTAATAAAAGATAATTAATAAATAAACAATAGTTTAGTTTCGAAATGGAAATTTTGTTTTGATAAATAAGTTTAATATTAAAATTTTCTACACGATTTAAATATAAATTTTACATAGCAATCCCTCCCCTCTTAAATGGTATTTTTACTTTTATTTTATTTCTTTGAAGTCATTGCATCAGATATGACTTTATTGAAATTATACATTAAGAGATGAAGAATTTAAAAATCATTTTTATTAAGTCTTATATCATCCAAGCAACTATAAAAAGAAAAAATAATAAAAAATATTTTCTTATGGACATTTTCTAAGCATCATATCACGTAATCAAAGTTTGGAAAGTGCGGATTTTTGGGTGATTATTAAATTTTTTTTTTTTTTTTTTGTTAACTTTTATAGGCCTTTTGTTCGTTATAGATTTTATGATATTGAAAATCTTTTTATAAGCTCAATGAATATAACTTAAAGTCGACTATTTATTAGATATTCTTTTAGTTTTTTAGTAAAAATTTTCACATATGGTTTTTTAAGTGAGTTAAAAAAAAATTATAGCATATACAAAATGTTTTTTTTTGGAAATAAACTTTGTGAAATTTCTCAGTTAAAAAACAACAACGAAATATATAATATGTATACATACATAAAATTTTAATTATGTAAATCCTAGTAAGAGTTAATTTTTTCTAAAAAAAATTTCCTACAAAAAAAACAACAATTTTAAGGTATTAATTCTAATAAATCTTTTTATGTAAAGTTTTATCGATCGATTTAAAATAGGCTTTTAGAATAATATCAATACCAAAAAGAACAAAAAAAAACAATTTAAAGCAGAGATTAATGAAAAAAATACAATAAGCTACTTTTTTGCTTTTTTGTTCTCTTATCCACTGTGCCATAATTGTTCTAAATTCCTTTAGAAAATTAATGTTGATGTGTTTTTCTTCCCTTTTTTTTTTTTTTGATTTTTGAATTCATAGTCAAATTTATTCAGACTGTGTGTGCGTGTATGTGTCTAATTAAAGTGAACAAAAACAAAAAAAAAATTATTTACCTGTTTCTTAAACCAAAAATACTTGACCACAAAATGAAACTTTTTTTTAATATTTTCAGTAATTTTTGATTTTTTTCTTTATTATGAAATAAATCAATTTTGTATTGTTAGAAATTAATTTTTTCTAAAGAATTTCAAGTATGTGTAGTACTACTTAAAATATTATAAACAGGTTTTTAGTTTCGATAATCGGATTAAATATTATCCAGATTTGCAAATTTCTATTATAAAATTGCTATATAGGGAGTGAGTGAATATCATTTTGAAATTAATATTTTGGTGTGGTTTTTTATATGAATATTAATTTTCATAGAGCTAAGTCATGGATATAATTACAAAATCATCAAAAGAAGAATGCTTCAGGGTCATTTAACGGTGATATGCTTGAAATATTAATAAGGTTATTATTATAATAGTTAATAATATTTTTAAATTCAAAGTTATAGTATCCAAAACAATTTCAATTTTTAATAAAATGAAAAACACAAAAGAAAGGGTTAAATTCTTCTGCGTAACAATGTACGGCAATGTTAGGTCTGAATTTCGGTTAGAAATCTTTACCTCATTTTCAATATTTTATTGAAGTTGCAATTGAACCTCTTTAGATCACTGTAAATTTTTCTTGATGGCAATATGAACATGAATTATTAGCGATCCCCAAATAATGGTACTTTGGATCTAAAAGAAAACTGAGTTACTAAGTAAGTGATTTAAGAGGTAATTTCGATACTTGTTTTTTTTTGTTTTTCTAAATTAATGTGTGAGCTTACAGTGGCCACAGATAATAATAGACAAATGTACTACACATTTGAGAAAGTGTATGGGAAATCTCTAGTGTATTTCTCAAATAAATCTAGTTTTCTTTGCTAGTTCATTGCTGAATATACTGGACAACTAATAGCAGTACCAAGGGAAAATTTTGAGTTATTTTTCGAATTCTCTCTTTCGGCAGTAGTTTGACATTGAATAATTATGGAAGTTAGGTTAAGTTTAAGTTTAAACTTTAAAGCGTTTTCCGAAAACTTGTTACTTTCGAAGACAATAACTCAAAATCAACTGGATCGATCGTTTTCAAATTTTATACAGTACTTACATATATTCCACGAGGTAACAATAAGAGCTTTTTTCTTTTAAATACTAATAAACTTTACAATAACAAATAAGGCGATTTTTTAAGCAACAATTGGTAATTGGCTTCTAAAGGCTCGTTGTATTTTTAGATTTCATATGATTCTGTTGCGAATTATGATGTTGAATACCACAAAACAACTTTTTTTCAAGGCGGCGCTACTTGCTTACATATTAAGCAAGTTGCAACCGTGTCTTAAAATACAGACTTTGAAAGGCCGCATAATAGGCAGTTTACATCGGTAACGAACCATATTGTCGAAACCAACAAACTTGATGGTATCCGAAGAGGGTTTACATCGACGTAGTACGGAAATTAGGTTATTATGTTTATGTTTTCTTTCCATAGCCTAATGTAATGCAGTCATATTTAGTTTTTGATGAAATATATTTATTATAATTAATGTGTTAAATGAATAACATATACCATATCCTGTATATCAATAATAAATTATTTTGATAATAGCAATCCAACAATGTTTTTATTTCATCATCATCATGTCACTTCAACAGTAAATAGCAAATGCGAAAGCTGTCTTTGAAAATATTTTGGGCTTCGTTCATCATATAAATCCACCTTTCAAAAGTAGCGTGGAAACCACATTGTAAAAGTAGTTTCGTCTGAAATATTCATACAAAACATGCAATGGTGGTTTCGATAACATGGTTTCGTTACATGTGTAAACCGCCTATAAGGGAAATTTGGGCATCTATTGTGAATTTACAGGTTGTCCAACAAATTAATATAAAAAATTCCCCTTTTTATTGTGTCATTAAATATTTAAATTCTCCTTTTCATATGTTATTTATTAAAATATGTAAATTATTATTTGTTGCTTTTGTCTTTTCGTTTTTTAACTAATTAATATAAACACTTTTAAAACCGCCATTTCAGCATAATTAAATTATTTATTATTATTTTTAATATTTTCATTATATTTTCTAATACAGTGTATTGCCAATGGAGAAGCGTTTTTTTGTTGTGCGGGGGAGTAATAATACAGTGTATAACCCAACTATTAGTAATAATTTATGTCTTCTATAATTCTAATTCGAAAAGTTACTGTTTTTCTTAATAAAATTCAATTTGAATTTATATTTCTCATAAAAAATTAATTTAGAGCCTATAATATATACACATGCATATATACATATATATATAATGACAAATGTTGGCATTGACTCTGACTCACATAGAGTCATGGAGGGTGTGTTAATTTGTTAGTTTAATATTTTTATTGCACACCTTTAGATAATAAATAAAAATTTTGGATGTCCTATAATTTATTTTCAAACAAAGACATATTTTCTTCTTTTTTTTTTTATTTTTATGTGTTGTACTGTTTTTATAATATTACTATATTAATAGTAGCTGAATAACATAATTAACCATTCAATGCGGTTATATGATTTGTGCTAAGAAAAAAAACTTTCAATCTTAAATAACCACCACCTCACCTCAGCTGATGATAATGATGGCACAGTTATTAGGGCGTCGTCTAATTGATTTCGTAATTAATTCAAGCGTTTTGTTTTTTTTTTTTGTACTTTAGACAATAATTTTTACAGAGTTTCTAACCACAAATAATAATGATGATATTATGTTTTTTCTTTTTTCATATAATGTTAAAAAATATATTGTGGCTTTTATTTAATTTTTTTAGTATTTTTTATAAAGTAAAATTAAAAATAACAAAACTTACAGAAATATATTATTTATATATACAACAACAATATATATATATGTATTTAAATAAAAGGAAGAAAGAAAGAGAAAGAGAATTTTTTATATACGTGTATATGTATGTATGCATATAAGATCAAATATTTATTGTCATTAAAACTGCTGTTGTTATTATTATTTTTCTTGTTATTATTGTTTTTAATTTAAGTTTCTTTTTGATAAAAAATATTTTATTTGTCTATCGCAAGTATGTGTTTTGATCGTATCATAAAATTTATTTAGTACGTCAGCATTTATTGGTTGGTTAAAAACTGAGGTCAAGATTTTTAGAACCGGTTCTGTAGCTATTCTACTTTAACTGGCTGTAACTTGTTTAAATAAAAAATTAGAGTCTGTCACACACCTAGAGAATATATATATATATATATATATATACATATATGTATAATTTAATTATCCAACATTAAAATTTATTATAAAGATTTTAACAGACAAATTTTTGTTTGTACATTTTATTATAAATAAAATCATAAAAATTTTATCATTGGTTTAAGTTAACTGTATCGATATAATCAAAAATCGCCCACAATACTTCTGGCGACTATACTTTCAAACTTTATCTATATATATATAGAATTATATATATTTAATATAATATGTAATATTGTGTATGTTTACTAAATGATTTTCATGTTTGAATTAGTGTAGTATAATATTTGAATGGCTTTTAACAGATATAAAACATAAGAACCATGTGCTGTTTGTTTATTTGTTCCCCTTTCTCTATTGCATTTCTGTCAGGTGACCTCTTTTATATGAAACACCTTACAGAAAAGTTTACATTGGTAGATAATTTTTTTTTAGTTTTTTTGTTTTTTATACTAAACTCAAATTAATTATACTGATATTATTATTTCTATATTTTAAAAATATACTAGGTGTATAAGCTTAAATCTGCTCGTGTTTTGCACGTAGATGGAGGTAGTGAGTATACTTATTAGCCTACCATAGAAATGTTATACTATTTTTTGTATGAGTTTGACACCTGTTTACATCAATCAGTGCACATCATCAGTAATTTCATACCACCACATATATTTTTTCTTGGGTACTCATGCCAATTTTTTTGCCAGAAAGAGAGCATATGCGGTAAGCTCTACTTTTTTGTATTAATTTGAAGAAATTGGCTGCCGAATCGCATACAATGCTTGTGGAGGACTATGGTGACAATACGTTATCGGAAACAACTTATACCCGTTTCTTAACAGGCGTTAAGTACAACCTTGTAGTCTTCCATACAAAAAAATCGGTTCTTAACAGGCAAAGTCTGTACATGACGACATTTTAAGACAGGCCGTCTAAATTTCAAAATATATGAAGTCAAATATCAAATCGAATGACGATTGTGAAATTTTTTAAAAGTATTTTAACTAAAAAATTAAAAACAAGTTAAGAGTTTTTAATTTATCTTTGTAAATAGTTTTAAAAAGTTAAGCAATAAATATTATTGAAGGAAACCGAGCTAGAGATACACAAAGCAGGAGGATCCAATAAGAAAAAAGAAAAATTGGCTTTCTGTGTAGTTAGAAAATGTTTACATCCACCTGTTAAGAACGGGTATTACATAGATTGGCTTCGTCGGTTCCAAAACGGCCATTTTGACTTGAGTGCGTTTGGCAAGATCAGCAGGGTGTCATCTACAAGAGCTTTTGAAACTTGGGGAAACTGTCAATGCCCATCGCTACCACCAACAACTAATCAAATTGGGCCATGGTTTGCGTGAAAACTACTTGGAGATACTCAACTGGGATATACTGCCTCATCCCTTCTGACTATCATCTGTTTTTTTTCGATGGGTCACGCGGTCGCCGAACAGTACTTCGATAGGTACGAAAACGTCAGAAAATGGCTTGATGAAAGGTTTGCCTCAAAAGAGAGATAGGAAAAATATATATCTAGTGAGGGCAAATACTCTCAATAACTTTTTTTTTGCTTTCAACAAAAAAAGAATGTATTTTTTCGACTGAAGAACAGCGGATTTAAAATTATACACCTGGTAAATATAATTTAATTTTTATTCATTAAAAAAACATATCTACTAAAACTATATAGAGAACAAAATCTATTCTAGAATTACAGAATTTTTTTATATTTCATATAATATTCAGTATTTTACTATTGAAGACATACAGGAAATCCAGTTTGGATGATAAAAATTTTAGCGATAAAGAATATTGGGATACAGTTATGCAAGTTCATTTTAGGTTGAAATTATTTTTAGGGGCATATAATAATCCAGTAGAAAAAGTACCTCTATTAGACGTTTTATTACTTCCATGAGTCATTTCATTATAAAAAATTCCTAAATTTAAAAATAAATACCTCCTAATAAATATAATACTTAATTTAAAAAAACAGACAAACAACTGTTATCTGGATTCAAGTAGACAAATTACATAGGTCATAAATTACAAACGACGTCTATCAGACTTCTATTGATTATGTCTAAAGATTTTAGAAGACATATAAAAGATAAAATTTTATTCATTATTAAACAAAGACATTTCTAATCATCTCTTTATTTAAATTTTTCAATTTTCTTTTTCTTAAAAGATTTCGAAAATAGATTTGAGCTGAGTTGACGACACTACAAATGACAAAAAGAAGAAAATAATAATTTCTTAAAAAATTTAAGACTATCATGGATGAATTTAATTAAAGCACTTTAAATTCTTGATTTTATTTTCAAGATCTTTTGGATAGAGTTTAATTAACTTTCATTTCCATTCCTTAATTTACCTTAAAAATTTCTTAATAATAAACTTTCATTTTTTGTTTGTTTTGATTTTGATTTAAAATTATACTAAAAATATTTTTTAATAGCTTTCGATTTTTTAAAAATTCATTGTAGGGAAATTTTTATTAAGAACCTGAACTGACTTTTTTTTTATATTTATTTTATTTTAGTGTATTAAAAACAATATAGAAATAGAATTGAATAAAAAGAAAATAAAGAAAATAAAATTATTTAGAAAAAAAAAAGAATTAATGTTTACTTTTAGCATTTTTAGGCACACTTTTCAGGCCAACTTAGACTGTGTACTAAGAAAAAGCCTGCAATCAATGGGGTAAAAGGACACAAGGAACACCTAAAAGTGAATTTTTTTGATCTTTTGAGATCCAAAAGAAGACAAATATTATTATTGTTGATAAAGGCAACAAAATGAGTGAATTAAATATTGTTTATGAAATTTAAACTTTCATCCACAAAAAAATTTGAATGAACGATAGCATATCATATTTTTTATTTTGGACGGTAAGAAATTCTTGTTATAACAAATCAAAAATATACCAAAATCTTCCCTTATACCGTATATATGTTTCTTAATAATTGACAGAAAGAAAAGAAAGATCTTTTTAAAATTGAATTGAGAATAACATTTTATATTTCCTAAAAATCATATCAGATTAAATATCAGGCCAGTTTGTGCACATTTTTGGGAAAATTTTTGATAGTTTTAAGAAAATCAATCAATGATACATATTTTCCTCCAATATCTAAAATAGTTCGCCATCTTATACCCATTCTCCATTAAGGCTTATACACATTATTACAATACATGGAAGGAAATTTGGTATGGAGAAATGTATAATACACGCGTATTAAGTATGCCGCAATCGTGTATAAAATGCAGTCTTGAAATGTTGCATAAAGGAAATTTTTCCATCTATTGTGAATTGACAGGTTGTCCAGCATTAAAAATTCCTCATATTTATCTGTCAAAATGGAATTAAATGGTGGCATTTCTGTAAGTATATTAAAATTATTTTGTGTATTAAAAAAAAATTAGTTTTCTCTCAGGTTATTTTTATCATAATATTTTGAAGTTAGTTTAATACTGGTTTTTCGAGTAAGCACATTGTAATTTTTTTGTATATTTTCATAATACAAACAATTACCAATGGAGAAACCATTTTTTTGTACGGGAGGCCAGGCTATACTGGTAACATTTTAATTCCATTGCTCTAGAAAGATTTTGGTTTTGATGCAAAAAGCTTGAAAGTTCATTTTGTACATCTTGTTTCGAATTTAACTTTTGCCCTAGTAAACAATTTTATAAGCCACAAAATAAGTGAAATCCACTTAGAGTAAAATATCTGAGGAATAAAGAGTATGCGGCAAAAGCTCCCAATTAAATTCACTAATTTTTTGCAATTTTTTCAAAATTTGCAATTTTTTCATTTTATTACTGTATAACATTTTAAAAATATTATGTCACAATTTCAAGATAGCCGGTTTCAAAACTCTTGTAGTTATTGACAATAAAATTTTCAAACCTTTTTTTAAAATTTTCAGAATTTAGAACTTTTAATGCGTTTTTTCTCGAAACGCCGTTTTAAGAGCCCGTGATCCATCGACATTCAAAAACTGCATAGTACCAATTCATTTGAAATTTTAAATTTACTTTTCACACATAAAATACCTCCTCCCCAATGAAGCCTTTTTCTATTTTTTTACATTTTAGAAGATTAAAAATTGACAAAATGGCCAACTTTTTCATTAAAAATCATTGCTTTGATTTCAAACGACCATAAAAAAATGACAAAATTAATTGAAAAATTATCGCTGGGGGTAAGAAAAAACTTAGATTTTAACAAAATATAAATGGTTTTCTGATTTCAAATATTTCTAGACTGAAATATGGTGATCGCCTAAAATTAACTTCTTTAAAAGATGACTTGGGAAATGCTTTAGCACTCATTTATTTCTAAACATATTTTTACAAAAATTTTACAGAATGTTGAGAAAAAGTTTTTCAATATATTCCGTTTAACCATAGTTCTGAATAAAAAAAATCCTTACTATTAAGAATATAAACACTCCTCAAAGTGTTTGGTCAAGAATCCGTGAGTGTTTAGGTTGTCCTTTTTCTATTGTACTTAAAATATGTTGGAATATTTGTTAAATATTGTTTAATGCTTAAGCACTCAAACCAATCAAAAAAAAAAAGTCTCCACGTGGAAGTTGTAAAAGCCGTAAATAACTTAGTTTTACAACAACAAATCCTCGTAAGTAATCTGTATTTATATAAGATCCCATAAATATTCTTCAGTATCATATAACATCAAAATATTCTTACCCCAAACACTTTTTTTTACTTATATTAACAGCTAAATTAACACAATTTTTAAGAGAGTAGCGATTTTATCTGTCTTTTAAAAAAACGATTTCATTCTATCACTAGATTTTTGTGTCATTACGTAGTTAGTCATGCTTTTTTTTTTTTGAATAATCCTTTTTTAAAATAGGCTTGCAAGCCGACTCCCACACACACACAGCTAAGATTCCATATTATGAATATTCGTAATACTTATCTTTCCAAAATAGTAGAAAGTTTTTGTAGTTTTCAGTAAAATTAAATAGAGGCAGCCGCAGACTCATTTCAAATATTCAGCTTTTAACAAATTTCAGTAAAAATTTTGACTTTCAACTTTTAGTCTCATTTTATGTGGGTATTTTTCTTTCTATGGTTTTCAGTTAAAACACGCAGATAATTTTACCTAATAAATTTTAACGAAGTAAACCTTTTTACTCAGATAAAATACTATAATCTTCTAAACCAAGACAAAAAAACTAGGCAGATCCATACCGGGCAAAACTTAAACATCGCACCGTTTTACATAATCTTAGCTTTCTACTTGATTAATGTAGTTACCCCGTATAATATTACTAGTTTAAATTATTTATGTATCCCAAGCCTTGATTCCAAAGTACACATTTAGTCTCAAGATTTTTTATTCCTTGGCACTCTTTTTTCAAAATACAAAATTGAATCTAAAAAGAAGGCCTAAGTTGGTGGATTAAGGTTATTTGAACGTATAGCTACAAATTAGCTTCTACGAGTGATCATTTTTCTAAGGTCATTGTACTTGAATCAACAAAACGAAAAGAAAATATTGATTAGCTAATCGTTGAGCATTTCAGAATTTCTATGCAATAAGAAGACATATTTTATCCAAATTTTGAGAAATCCGTTATTCCAGAGCTTTTCTAGTGGCACACCGAAAAAAAATTCTAAGCTTTAATGTTTAAAATTTCATCATTTCTGTATCAGTGAGAAGTCAGCGTAATAATAAGAAAAGTCCGATTTTGACATATTATATGAATTATATGTCAAAATCTGACTTGTCCATTTTCATGCTGATCTCTCCACGAAACAGAATCCCACTTCTGATAAAATGAAAGAAAAACTAACTAACTAATTTTATTTGATCCGTTAATTTACTATTATTTAAAAGTTTTAGTCAGACTCCCACAGTCAGGAAATTTCTTCCTTGGTTTTTTGGACTCTACTCTAAAGTAAGTTCAGCTTGAATTTAAGCCAACTTAAAACCTACCTATTTTGAACATAATTAGCAATCTTTGAAATTTTTCGGTAAGCTAGAAATAGTTTACTCTCCATACAAAGTTAAACTACTGGTAATTCCCTAACTAAATTTTTATCCAAAATATTCCCAATCATCACCTCTCATGATAAAATTTTCTCTTTTATTTTTTTCATTTTACTACAAATTATAAAAACATATTTTTAAAATTTTCAATTTATATTTTTACATAAGAATTTAATTTAAAGCATTTTAAAAATACTGAATAAATATTGTAACAAGTAAAATCAGGTTTTTTTACTCTAGATTAATAAGAAAAAAATATGAGAATTTGAAGTAATATTCTAAGAAAAATAGTTTGTTTTTCTTTAATTATATAAAACGGAAATAAAATAAAAGAACTTTTAGAGTAACCAAACATGCAAGTAATCCTATAAAAAAAACACAAAAAACAATAACAAAAACTTTTCAAACCGAAACTTTAAAAAAAAAAAAACTAAAACATCTTTTAAATATATCCCAAGGCGAACATTTTTGGTATGTTAAACCCTTTTCTACATCATATTTGAAGGTGAGCTCACAAAATCTTTGACTTCTATTAATTTTATTGATGTTATGTTGTTATTTTTTTTTTCATTAATTTTTAAATTATTTCCATGATCAGCAAAGCGCATCACAATCACATTTAAGAAATCGAAATAAAAAGACAAAATTTCTCTTCCATTTAAAAAAAAAAAAAAAAAAAACAGCAGTAGCCCTAAACATACTAAAACAAAAATTAAGAAAAATAGGGCACAACAGGAAATGCATTCAATATATAGATGGCAGCACAATTTTTCAAGGTCACACAGCTGCATATATATGTATATACATGATGAAATATCAATACAATAAAGAAATTTTGAAAGACAAAAATATATAAGAACAACATCACAACAACAATTGCTTTATCTTACCTGCTGATAATATAAACTTTTTAGTTTTTTGACTCTCTTACAAATATTCCAGACGTGTACCATAAAATATTTTGTGAACAGTTTAAAAATTTTTATTATAGAAAATACTTTAAAGGAATTTTTTTTTTATTTTTTATACGTAAAAAAAACTAAATATAAAATATGACAAGAAAAAATTAGTAAAACTTATTTGCACAGCACATTTAAAGCCATTTGGCATTTAATAACTTTTCAAACTATTTAATAACTCACATATACATATATAAACTATTTTTTCTTTAATGCCGATTAAAGATGTTTAAATTAAATAATACAATAAACCGCGAAAACATATTTAATAACAGAAAAACACTTGCTACACATTTCACTTTACTGAATTTTATTTATTTCCAATAATAATAACAATTGCTGCGCCATAAGTCCAAGGACATAATTAGAATGGATAAAAATTTTACATATATACCATGAATTTATTAAATTCAACAAGTTTCCAATTGATATACATATATTTAAATATAATTATTTTATATACGTAATCGCAAAATGGCATGCGTGCCCTTTTAAAAAAGTAAAATAAAAAACAAGAAAACAAGTAAAACAAATAAATACCGGAATTTTTTTTAGCAACGCACACGTTATTAACATTCACATGCTAAAAACACTCTGAATCCAAAAACTATAAACTGCAATTTATGCTTAACTTTTAACTTTTCTTTTTTCGTCTCATCAGCTGATGAGACTGAGAGAAAATGACCAAAAACTAGAGAGAATTTTATGTTTTTTGAAAAGATATTTTTATGGTGGTTTTCAAACTGTACAATTAAGGTTATATGTGGAATTGATTTGAATTGTTATATGTGGTGACAAGTCTACAGTGATTGGTATTAGATGGAAGCAGATTTGCAAAAAACTTAACAAAAAGATATATCTCCTCAGCCTTCAACTTGTAGCAGTGCCTCTCAAACTCTTTTAAAAATAAAAGAATTAATTTAGTGAAGACAACTGGCTTAATTCATATAATTGTGATTATGAATTTACTTTAATTTAAATTTAATTTTTTTTTAAGATAACTAAAACTGGATTACTTGTTTTAGGACAAATTCTATAGGTTAAAATTTAATAATTAATTTGGAAAAATTATTTGGTTTAAAGACGATGATTCAGACTATATTGCTGAACATTATGTAAAACCGGATGTTGCAAAACCTTTAATACACTAAAAGCTCCTCATTCGCGCTTCCCTTATTCGCGCTTCCCTCATTCGCATTTTCACTATTCTCCAATTAAAAAAATGCGACCCAATTCCTATATTCGAGGCTAAAAATTTCTTTATTCACGGATCTAATAAGTACATACATACATAATCGCGAATGGAATAGGAAGAGATGGGTTCGAACAGATAGAATCAAGTGACATTCAGGAATTGCTTAGATCAAAAGATGAAGATTTGACTGAAACCGACTTGGAGGAAATGTTAAATTCACAACCCATTGAAGAGAGGCTTCAATAAGTACTGGAAACTTGACATTTAATTTGAAAAATCTTAGTGAAGGTTTAAGAATGGCAAATGAGCTTTACGATTTCTTTATGAACATTGATCCGTCTATGGAACGAAGTTTTATTTTTAAGAGGCAAATTGCTGATGCGACTGCTACGTATCAGTCTGAATTGAAGGAGATTTTAAAAACTGCCAAGCAAGAGAAAATTACAAAATTCTTAAAAACAAAATTAATCAAAACTAATCAAAAAATAGAAACGATAATAGAAATGAAAATTCTAGCTCAAGATGTATTGTTCTCAGAAGAAACTGAAGAAATTTGTAAAAAAAATAAAATAAACAAGTTAAAAATCAAGTGAACAGATCCTGACTGGAATTTAGTTAAGGGAAACCTGAACTTGATCCGGATTGGATCAGGCTGTACCTAATTAGATGCTTTGGATCAATCCTTGGTCAAGAACTGATCCAGAAATATTTACTATTGCTCTCCTCCTCAGGAAAAGACTTCGAAAGTCTGATAAGGTTAGTCTTAATAAGGTTTTGAATATTTCACCTGGATCCGTACTGTGTCCAATATCTCTTATTTTCGCCTTATGCAGAATGAATTTTTTTCGCTGATCCAATCCTGATCACAATTGTATGAAGTCGATTTTATTTGCGATATATTTTATATCACTTGTTTAGGGACACATCAGGATGCCGCAATGGAGCCTTAATAGAGAATCATAAATATATTTTGTGTTTTTTACTTGGGCAAATTATACTTCATATAATTCCCGATTTTGCAATGATGATATAAATACTTTATAAATAATTTTTTCAAAAGCATTAACGTATATTACGGACATACATAGCTTCAAAGTAACTTTATAAATTTTATGTATTTTATTTATTTTAGGAATCTTAAGTGCAAGTAAATCAAATCGTTTTGTTCTTTATGTAACAAATTTAAGTTATGAAACAACAAAAGAAAAATTAAAAGAATATTTTTCATCATCTGGTAATGTTAAAAGTGTAAGAATACAAAAAACACGAAAAGGTGGTTTAGCATTTGTTTAAATGTTATCTGAAGAAGATTTAAAAAATGCACTTGAATTACATAGATGAATTAGATGGAAGAGTTTAATTAAAACAAAAATATCTGAGGATGGTAAAAAAAAATCAGCTAATAAAAAAATATTTTAAAACAAAAAAATTGTAAATTAGGTGAAATATGAAAGGAAGTTAAAAGTTTCAGTAAAAGTGGAAAAAATTATGATAAAAGTATTAAAAAAAAAAGGAAAAAAAATTTCTTCAAAGAAAAAGATGGAGAAAACCGAAATTAATTAAAAAGTGATTAAATTACTAAATAAAAACTAGGAATTTGGAATATTATTAATACGAAATAAATTTTGAGTTTAAATGTTTTTGAACATAGTTTCATAGAGTAAAATATGGAAGAAACAAAAATTAACTTAAAACTTAAAATTTTAAGTAAACATTTTTTCTTTCATATTTAGTTATTTTCTTGTTACAAGAAGAAATAGTAGTTTTATAATTGTTTTATGACATATTTTATTTATCTTCTAACTTTGTAAATAATGTTTTATTTAAGACAACTATGGAACCAATTAAATAAATTGAATTAAAAAAAATGTTATAAATGAAAAAGTCGTAGGCTAAATTTCATAGTTAAAAGCATTTTTTATAATAAATAATTCAAAAATAATAACATAAAATTTATTCTTCATTAAAATCCTCTTATAGTAAATTTTTGAAGTATTTTAAAATACCCTGCAGTTTCTAGCGCCCTGGGCATCCTTTAACCTTTAACAGTGGTCATTTTCTGAGCTTCCTTTTAACCACGCCATTTTACCTTTCGTATGTGATGCGCGCTTTAGCCTTCTCAGTAGACCACTTACTATGCAAAAATTTAATTCTTTTATGTTTTTGTACAATAATTTGTTTTGATTTTTTTATTCTTAATTTTTTCCAAAGATTTTTTTTAATTTACCTTTAACTTGTAATTTTAATGTATTCCCTTTAGATAAGCAAAACCAAAATAATTGGAAACTAGTTAAACTTGGCTTAAGTTACATAAGAGCACCAGTGGAGCTGAAGTTCAGTTGAGCTTTTAAACCAGTATACCCTTTCTTAGCAGGCGGATGTACACACTTTCTAACTACACAGAAAGCCACTTTTATACGGAGAACTGTGTACATATAGTTGTTGGAAATGTGTAGTAACTACAGCCTTTTAAAGTCTGTAGAACCAAAAAATTAAGATCTATTGTGAATTTTTCTTATTGGATCATCCTGTTTTGTGTATCTCTAGCTCGGTTTACTTCACTAATATCCATTATTTAACTTTATCAAACAATTTTCATGAATAAATTAAAATCTCTTAACTTTTTTTTAATTTTTTTAGTTAAAAAACTTTTAAAAAATTTAAGAACATGTGACATCTAATTTGACATTTCACATCATATGTTTTGAGATTTAGACGCCACGTTTCCTTTTTGACTTTGCCAGTTAAGAACCGATTTCTTTGTATGGAGGACTACAAGGTTGTACATAGCGCCTGTTAAGAAAGGGTAAAAGTTCCATCAGAAGTCTATAAGTAAGCTATCAAAGTTTCCTTGATAGTTGTGTTTGCATAAAATTAGGTAAAAATAGTTTCCGCGAAAGAATTTATTAGCTGATCAAAGTTCGTCTCATAGGCAGTTTTATTTTCAATAGCTAATATGGCGATGTCAGATAGACGTTCCTAACTCATGGTTGAACGTAGATAACTCTTAATTATTTTGAGTTTTTTGAAACTTCGCTAACAACTTGCAGATGTCGTTGGTAATGTGCGGTATATCCTTAGAGCTATACTAACATTAGGAAATGCTTCTTGCAAATCGTGCTTGCACAGAAACTGTAAAAGGTATAAACCACTTGACTTTTCTTCAATTCAATTCAGTTGTTTTTATCTTTACGCTTAATCTTTAATGTTATAATCTTTCCTTTGGCAAAATAGGTAAGGCTAATGTAGTTTGAACTTAAATAATATTTTCTGGAGATTAAACAATTCTATATTTAGAATTTTTTTTTTTTTTATTGCTATTACTCTTTCAAGCCTATGCTTGATTTTAGAGATTTTAGAGAGTTAAAAATTTTCTTTCAAAATTTTTTTTTAAGTTATAATATATTCATGTCATTTTGGAATTATTTGTCTGGACCGATAAGATAACATGAATTCGTTTTTACCTGTTATTTCTATTGACGATTTATTTTCATTACGATATTTTAAGTCACTGGTTTTTACTAATAGTTATAATAAAGCTGCAAATTGGTGCTTTGAGAAATATTTTTATTTCTTAAAAATATGATTTTAGCGCCCTCTAAACTTGTCGCCCGGGGCAGGCACCCCGGCTTGGCCCCTCCCTAGATTCGAGCCTGTAATTAACTACCACTAGATAATATTTTGAAGAAAGATTCAAAAGAAGATATAAAATTATAAAAAAGATCAGTAATATCACTACATATAATATTATCCCTAGACACACCACGTTACATTAGTTTCTACTAACTACTAACAAATTACTAACAATATCCATAAAATTACTAAAATCCATAAATTAATATTAAAATCTAGAAATATAGCTTTATATTTGATAACTATAAAGTATTTATTGTGTCATATTTACCGTGGTAGCATGGTGAAAAAGATAATAATCCTTAAATTTAGAGAATTACAATTTCGCGGTTGTATTACTTGTGTTAACTTATTGAAATTATTTTATTAATTATTTAAGGCCGATTTGTATTTGTACTGAAAAATTATTTAATTTCAAATTAATTTCCTTCCCTACTATTTAATTATTCGCAATTTTTAGCAATGTATCTTATATCTCAAAATCGAATGAATAAATGTAATTAATTTATTTACATTATATAAAGAGAAATATTAATTTTGAAGATTTGATTATTAAAATTTATCCTTAACAATCAGGTCTTGAACACTTTTTTCTAGATATAAGTCGTTTTGGGCAAGCTTTACCACCATTTTCTGCTTTCATTACTATAGTTCTTTTTCGAATTGAATAACCTTTACCACAAGCTACATTACATCCAGACCATTCCATCCATTCTGACACCATACAATCTTGTTTACTCTTAAGATCTTTAATTATTATAAATATTTTAATGAAAATTATATTTATTTAAATTATTTTTAAAATAAAATATTTCAATTATCATATACCAAAAGCTACATGACATGTCCTTAAACAATCCAAGTCTGTTAAAAAATTATTTGTATTACCCTTACATCCTCCATATACAAATGGTTCACAATAATTTTTTTCAGGATTAAATGCATATCTTTCATATGTACCACGACATGGTCCAATATCAGCTTTTTGGCTACAGATTTCTATATTTTACACAAAAATAAACAATATTTGTATTAGTAAATAAGGATTATAGAAACTATGAACAAACCTATTGCAGTTGCTTTATCAAAAATACAATCCTCTCGTGTTGTACATACTTTCTGTTCATGAAGTTTAATACGTTTTTCACACATTTCTTTATTATTTGTATCAGTTAATAGAACTCTGGTACGTATTGTTATACCATTACCACATGTAGTGGAACAAGGACTCCAATCACTCCATTGTGTTACCGGACATAAATGATCCGGTTGATCATCTAAACTAAATTTACATTCTGGTTGCATACATTTTTCTTTTTCTACTATTGATATATATGGACATTTTTTACGTCCCAAATAATTATAAAATCTTCGTGTTCTCATTGTTATACCAATACCACATGTAGCTGAACATTCTGAAAATTCACTCCATGGTGTTGTTTTACATATTCCAATACCTTCACCAGTTTCATCGACAAGTGATGTACTTAATGCTAAATTTTCTTCTTCGTCCTCTTCATCTACATTACTATCACTATAAAAAAATTTTTTTTTTTTATTTCATTTTCTATAAATTTCGGACAGAAAATAAAACTAACCCACATTCAGCAATTGATGCAACACACATCTCTTTAAATATTAATTGTCGTTCACATTTTTCAAGTTTTGCACTTTTAGGATTTTTATATTCACGTGATCTCATCCTTAAACCTTTTCCACAAGTTACTGAACATGGGGTCCATGCTGAATATTCAGTAACTTCACATTCAGCTGTAAAATAGAATTTGATAAAATTTACAATCTATAAAAAATAAATACTAAAATCCTCCCTCCCCCAGCCAGCCTGCTAAAATATTACTAACGTTTTAAATCCTGTTCTCTTGAATTTTCTGATATATCCTCTACCTGTATTGCTGTCAGGAAATCTTCATCACAATTTCTAGGAATAATTTTTTCACGCCATATATAAATTTTTGCTAATGGTATCATTTCATTTGAATTTGGATTATAAAATGGTGCACGAGGATCTTCGGGATACATTGTTGTAATTCGATGCATTTTTTCTCGAGGTTGCGTCTCAGAGTTTGGTGACTTGAAATATTTTTTTGAGAAAAAATAATATTATTACTTTATATATTTTATAATTTATTCAAATTTTCATTAATTATATTTAATTAATTAATCTTAGTATATGGGAGAAAAAAATTCAGAAAATTCTTCAGATTTAAATTAAGAAAAAGATGTCTCTTCCTGGTGGGGCATTCTTTTACAAATCGTACAAAAATTGACCGACACATTTTTGATTTGGCTGAATTTTTTTTACGGTTTTAACAATGAAAAAAAAGATATACGTGTTTGAGGATTTTTTTTAAAAAAATTTATTTTGGAAAATGGAGGGGGTCAAAGTTTTGAGAATTTCGTGATTTTTGCTCGAAGAGTAGTTTTCAAAAATTCATAACTTCGGTTTTATTGGGGCTAGGAGCTTTTTTTTGTTAGAAACGGTGGGCCCGATATCTCAAGTTTTACTCAAACGATTCACTTGAAATTCAGCACAGAGATTTCTTATTAATTAAGCTATGGCAAAACGGAGAGTTTATCCCAATTTTGTTTTTAGTTTTTTTTTTTAAATTCCGAGATGTGAAAAGAACCGGAAAAAAACGTAACTTTTTTCTCAAACTGCTGCCATTTTGTGCAAAAAGCATTTTTTTAAAAAAAACTCTTTGTAATACCACAGCTACATTCCTCTTGTTGAAGAATTAGGAAAGATTTTGTTCTTCAGATTACTGGGAGGGCTGGAATCGTGCACACCAGGACACAACTTTTTTTCTAAGAGCCCCCACTTTGCAAGCCTGTGGTTTTTTCAATTGTGATTTTTTGTTCAATATTATTAATTTCCTATATTTTCAACGCATTGATAAACCAAAAATAAAAAAAATTTAGTTGAAAATATTTATTGGTTCTGAAAAAACACCCAAAATTCGAGCACCTAAACCAGAAGACCCCCTTAAATAAAGCTTTTTTTTAATTCTTTTCATTTTCCATTAAGCTGTTTTTGTTAATAACTAATGTTATTAATAATTGTTTTCAATTTCTTTATATAAATAAAAAATAAAAAATTAAGATAAACATATTTATTACGAAGAAAAACAATATTTAATAAGAAAATGCGTACACAGTGGAGTGCAATATGGGGTGGGGCGCTTGAAAAATATTTTTGTTTTTAATAGTAGGAATAGTTTCTCCATCAATTAAAAATATTTTTTTTATTTAAAACTAAACGGTGAACACAATGGTAGTAAAAAAAATTCTCTTCGAGCAAAAATCACGAAATTCTCTAAACTTTGACCCCCTCCATTTTCCAAAATAAATTTTTAAAAAAAAATCCTCAAACACGTATATCTTTTTTTTCATTGTTAAAACCGTAAAAAAAAATTCAGCCAAATCAAAAATGTGTCGGTCAATTTTTGTACGATTTGTAAAAGAATGCCCCTGGTACGATTGGATTCATCACCGAAATTAATTGGCGTACTTTCCGCTGCTTGCAAATTTATAAACAAGACATTCCATCAGGCACTGTGAGCATTTGTAATAATAGTGATCACAGGATCAAGCCAATACCAGTAAAATTTCCAGCAAAACGCAGCTACGACACTGCTGAACGAAGAATACTACCATTTATACTATCAGTACATAAGATGCATGGTAGGACTGTAGATTATGAAGTAATATATCTAGGACGAGAACTCTTCGTAGCAGGTCAAGCATATGTTACCTTGAGTAACTCGAAACTCACTAGAAAGGTTCCTTGCAATAATGAAGCATTACAAGAGATCGATTTAATGTAGAAATTTTTTATATTACTTGTTAAACTGTTAAAATCAGAAACACTTTGCTAAAATCAAAATAGACCTTTTTCTCTCTTATAATTTAACTAATTAAAATTTTTTTAAAGTTTCTACACACTTTCCAACTCACAGAAATCATTGAAGGTAAAAAAATTTAATTAAATTACCATATAAGTTATTCCATTATCTGTTCCAGCATCCCATGGATACAAATCAATTGTCTTCGAATCCTTCCAAGAACAGTCTTCAGTACATAAATCTAAACCATTGATACCAACAACCCAATCTGGAGATGGTCCTTAAAGTATTATATTATATTTATATTAAATAAATATAAAATTAACATAATTAAACATTTACCAAACATTGAAACAAGTGAAACTTTATGATGTTTACGATCAACTCGAAATTTTGATGAAGTATTTGTATTAACATTTGGATACCATAATCCAGCTGCTTTAATTAATGTCCTTAAACGTGAACCATATGAACGAATTTCATTTTCAAGTGCTGTAGGTGATCCCCATTCAGCTAATGATCTAAATGCATCAGTTGCAATATGATTTTCACCCCAAAAACTAAAATTTGTATCATGTGTAGCACCAATAACATCAGAAAAATGAGTTAACCAAATTGCATATGGATAATCTTTAGGATGTGTTTCATTTGACCATATTCCTTCAAAAATGAACTATTTATTATATAAATGATTAATTAAATATTTATTTATTTTTTATTCTATTTAAAATAATTAATTTAATTAAACCTTATATTTAGCTTCATCACATGCACAACATTCTTTTTTAACTGTATCTTTAGTTAATTTTTTCTCACAAATTATTTTTGTTAGTTCATCATCATCGGCATACCAGGATCTAGGATTTTCATATATCATAGCTGCAAGTGAAATACATCCGGAACCATTTTTTGGTGCAACCCACATTACTTGAATTTCTGTTTTAGGTAAATCATCAGCATTTGAAACTACATTAATACAATCCTCATTAAATTTGGTTAAAGAATCACCAAATAATTGAAAGCGGCCAACTCGTACTGGACTTTCAACTGTTTTCCTTTTATTTTCCTTAACAGCTTCAGCTGTTATTTTAAAATGTGTAAAAGATTGAAGATTTTCATGTGTTTGTGAACCATGTAGAAAAACTATTAAGAAAACATTTTTTTTAATTATATTTATTAAATCGAAAATTTTAATTTTAATTTTATAGTTTTATTGTAATATGATTAAAAAATTACTTTTTGTATCGATAATATTTGTCTTGGGTGCTTTGGAACTATTCAATAAGTAAAAATTGGAATTATTATCAACCTTTAAATTCGCTTTGTAACAAAAAAGAGGATATCAGTCCATTGTCGAAATTACATTGGATTTTCGAGACTTTAATAACCCTGTCTTCTTGTAGTTTAAGGCCATAATTAAAATGCAGTCATTATTTAAGCAAATTTCAGTAACTTCATGCATTTCCGTGACTTTAAGGGTCTAGCGACTTTCCCCATTTGTTTTGAGTTGATCAACGTTTATAATTCAAATTTATGGCATCGATACGTCGTATGAAAAAAATACGCTTCCATAAACCCCACATGAATTCAAAATAATGGATTACCTTTTCAGCTATCAGTGATTTTCTGTGAGAAGTTTTTAAACATCAACAGTACGTACCGTCTGGAGTTGGCACTAAAATGGCACGAAAAAACACTGTTAAGAGAAAAGTACATAACTTTTTAGTAGAAGTTTTCTGGTTGCTGGCGAACGCCGATGCCTGAGTATAATGTCAGGCAATGTAGATACGTGAGCAATTGAAAATTTTATAATATTTCAATTGAGAAAGCAGTCAAAATAGTTGATTTTATTCGTAAAGCTATCTGAAACTTCGAAAAATTTCTACATCCTTCTTCCGCTTATACTTCTCACCTGTAAGTTTGAAAAGTTGGAAAAGTGTCAAAAGAATCAAACAAGCCTTATTATATCGGATGTCAATATATAAAATGTCTATTCAGTTTAAGTGTGAAAGCTCCTCTGTTGAAAAAAAACGTAATTACTTTCCGAGAAACCCATTAAAATGATTCGATTTATTTTTTTCTAATTAAATGTTAAATGGATAAGTTTTTTGATTGAAAGATGCATATTATTTTTAAGGATTTAATAACTGAAAAGAAAAATTACGTGAAAGAAATAATTAAAGGCATTTCTTTTTATTGTTGTAAATTTTTGTATAACATCTTAAAAATATTGTGTCAAAATTTAAAGCCAGTCAGAGTAAAATTACCGAAATTATGAGCATTTGAGCATCCTTTGCTCTAGAGCAGGCATGACCAACCTTTTCAAGTTTGTGGGCCAATTGTGATTTAAGCAAAACCCACACGGATTAGTTACAAAAATTTTGCGTCAAATGGACATTCAAAACTTAGACGAGCCATTGCCTGTTCACTGCATTATCACCCGGCTTCATGCTGCAAAATACTCGAAACGGACCACGTTATGAATGTTGTTAGAGACATTGTAAGCTTTATTCATTCCCGAGGCTTGAATCATCGGAAATTCCAAGTATTTTTGGAAAAAGTCGGGAGTGGATTTTCTGATGTTCTTTACCACAACCAGGTACGTTGGTTGTATTATCACGCATTTTTAATCTTTCTGCTGAGATAGAGATTTTTATGACAGAGAAAAACATTCCCTCAACTTTCTGATTCATTGTGGCTTTGTGACGACGAAAATTTTCCTGAAATAAAAAACTGGCTCAACGTGTTTTTTCAATGTTTGGATCGACATATCTCTGTGAACAAGCATTTCCAAAGATCAAATGTATCAAAAGCAAAGAAAGATTTCGCCATACAGATGATCATCTTCATTTCTTACTAAGGGCTACAACTACAAAATTTGAACCTGACATCAAGCAGCTAGCGCTACAAAAACAACCGCAAGTTTCGCACTGATTTTCTGTTTCTCAATTTTTTTCTGTCATATTTGAAATAAAGCATTTATTAAACCTTTCTACTGTTTTATTAGAGTTCGAAATCTAAATTCTAAATTAAACTACGGGCCGCGAGCCGCACGTTGGTCATGCCTGCTCTAGAGCAAAGAGTGAGTGAGTAAAACTTTAAAAGCGTTTTTCTGAAACTTCATATAATCTACCAAACCGATCATTTTAAAATTTTGCATAATACTTCTTCACATATTTTGCCAGCTAATGACCAGAGCCTTTTGTTTTTAATAATTATTAATTTTATAATAACTTTCTTTTTTTAGGTTAAAATCGGTATTGGGTCGTCCAGAGACTACCAAAATTTGAAAAATTCAAAAATCGGAAGAAAAAAAATCTTTTCGTCTTAAGAAATGTCTCCTTTAATAAATAAATTTTAATTTTTTCGTTTTGAATGATTCTGTTGCCAGCTATGCGTACCGCAAAATAACTTTTTTCAAAGCGCCTCCACGCATTCACTGCCACTCGCTCACTTATTAGTATTTTGAAATAACAATTTGATAAAATATTGTTCAAATGTTGTGTTATCATATAGAAATTATTTAAATAAACCAGAACTATCTCTATTGTCCAAAAAATAGTTCTTGAAAACATGAAAATTAACCCAACTCTACCCCCCCACCCCTTCCTACTCTCTTAAAGATTTCTGAATATCCATTAAGTCAATTGAAATTGAAAATTATACTCATTTAAATTTCCCATTAATTAAAATTAAAAGGAAACCTGACTTTTTATAAAACCTATTTTTGCTTAAAAAATTAAAACTAAAATTAAAAGTTTTTGTTTGAAAGCAGCCTGAAGCAGCTTTATACATGCATATTTTAACAAAATCAAAAAAAAAAAACAAATAACATTTAAAGAAACTTAAAAGTTCAGAGATGTTAACCTTTGACTAATTGAAGAAAAATAATTAAAATTTTTTATAAATAACAAAAATATGAAAATTCTATGTAGATTATATTTAAAATAGAAAGAAAGAAAAAAAGTAAACTTACTGTTATACGTTCTTCCGGGTTCATAACCAGATGGATTATCAGCAATTGTTAACTTGTATCCATTACTTCCTTTATTCCTACGTCCATGGGGTAAATTACGTGGTACACGAGAACATCCCAGAATTTCATTAATTACTAATGTAGCTAGAATTACATATAAACTATAATAAAACTTAAACATTTCCAAACTAATTATTATAATTTCAATATAAATTTCCCACTTTATACAATTCTGTCACGGAAATTTATATTTAATATGCCGCGTAATAAGAACTCTTGTCTAGAACTAAAATCTAAATGAAGAATGCAGCATAAAGCTAGACAAATCTTAACTTTTTTACTAGTACAGAACAAAAAGATAACAATCTTTCTAGTTTATTTGGCCTCAGTACGTGACCTAAAAGCATCGATAACAGTTATATAGCTAATATTTCATTTAGATTAAGAAGTTATTTTCAAATGAAAATTGATTTTAATATTTATTTAAATAATTTAAGCATGACTGCAATTGAATAATTTCTATTATATTTTTAATGATTACAATATTGTTAAGAGAATGTTAAAATAATAAATTATTTATTTGGAATCTGTTGAAAAGGAAAATATTGGAGAAATATTTGAACTGAAAAAAACTGTCATTTTTAGTTTTATGAAATATTATAAAGATTTTAATAGTTGAAAAGGCTGTCAATTTGTGATTTAAATCTTAACAAACGAATGTTGCCATACTCGCGGTAATATAAATACACTAAAAACAAACAAATGCTACTATAAAGGCGGCATGTCGTGATATTTGAGGAAATCTGTTAAGTTCAGTCTAAAAATATTAACAATTATCGGACAATATTACTGTAAATTTCCATAAAATCTAATAAAGTGATATTAATTATGCACCTTTTCTTACTTTGCAAATGAAGAACTTAACTTCTTAAAAATCCGTCGATCTACTAGTCATTATTTTAGTACTTACCACTTCAAAGAGGACGGTTTCTCTGGTCTTGAATCTAGGAATAAGATAAAAATCTAACTATTTAAGGCAGGGTTCCGTGGCAACGAAATGCTAACCATTCTTGAGTAATTTTTATAGAGAAACCTTAGCCTACTACCTTGATTAGAAAGTTCTAAAATTTACTAACTGTGATACTAAAGTATTCTCCATCGATGTCAATGCTTGATTGGTTTTCGAAGCATTTTTGAAACTTGATGTTAGGTATCTCCATTAGGGCCATTTTCAATTTTTCTATTATCTCCTCTCGTCTGCTGAAATGCGTTTCTCTCAATGGTTTTTTGATTTGATTGTACAGGAAGAAGTCACAGAGGGCCAAATCCAGTGAATTCGGTGGTTGTTGAATAGTATTCGTGTTGTTTTTAGACAAAAACTCACGGATAATAATGGCAAAAATTCTTAAAAATTGTAAATATGCTCAAAAACACATGTACTCAACTTGACGTAACTTTCACTAACTGATACATAAATGACACAAAACTTTGGTGATAACCAATTGACAACCAAGTGCTACAATCATTCCGGGAAATTTTTGATCAAGGTAGTATAACCTGTATAGAAGAATGCACTTCAGTGAGTACCTCTTTGAGAAATTTTTGTATGCTTATAACAAAAAAGTGCAACAGGAAAAAAAAATCATCAATAGAGCATATAGAAATTAGCTATTATACCTCCTTTTTCATGCAAAAAGTAGTTATGATGGTGACATTTACAGCCTTCTTAGAGTTAAATTCATTAATGTCTTCTATGTCTAAAAAGTAGTTCTTTTTTGTTGATGATGGTTACCTATTTTTTACTAGGAAAATCCAATATTTGAGAATAAAATTTTCATACCCAGTTTTAAATTTCATTGAGATTTTAAACTTTTTCCTCAATCTTTAAAAACTTTTTTTTTTAATATTTTACTTCGGAGATCATCTGACCTTGTTGAGAACTACAATCACCTCAGTTACTATTAGCTATTGGTCCAGTAAAATAGCATTATAACCCCTCACTCTTGGTGTTTTTCAAATAATTTATAACCTTATACCTCCATTTGTTAGCTAGCTGTGTCTATATTTCTAGTTAGTAAGTAAAATCATTAATTCAAAAAATATCAAAGACAACGGAACATCTTTGGGTACATCACCCACAGATGTTTTTTCAAACTCGAAATATAGTTTTTTCAAGGAAGCACGTATAGGCCCTAAGTAATCAACCAGTAGAAATACAGCCTAATTATTGAAGCAGAATAAGTGTGAATAACATGTACAAATGATGTTTTTTAAATAAAAACGTAGTTCAACTGAATTTTACAATTCATCCTTGAAATTTTAGGGAGATGTGAAAATTATTTGAGTCTAATATTTTAATCAATATTTTACGATTTAATTTACTTAAGCGATAGATTGATGATAGATTGATAGGTTGAATCACTTGAATCCTTAAAGCTTTTAACAACAGTTGATTTTAAAATAACTATAAACTTGAGTAGACCAAAAATTTGCTCAAGTTAACCAAATTAGGATATTATTTGCTTCTACTAAAAAGCTAGTTATTACTAACTGTTTGACTCTGTTTATTACTAACTATTTGAGGGTGTTTAAATAAGGAGTGAGGAGAGGAGTACACTTTACACTATGCACGACTTTAAAATATAATCATGTGAAAGTCTACATGTACACAAAATGAGTCAAAACTCACGAAGCACCGTGAAATAGCCTTTCTCGAATTTTGACAGTTTTGAGGTTGTCTCATGATGCCCTGTTAAATATAGCCCAATGCAATCCTAGTGTGTCAGCAAATAGAAAAGCTACCACCGAAAAGTTATGCATGTCATGACTACTCGTGTGTGCACCCATTTGTGCATTTTTCGATTCGATTAAAAAGTATTTTACAATTTAGTGATATTTTTATTAACTTTTATTATCAAAAAAACTTAATATGCAATATAAAGTAATGAAATACCGTCCTACAGATAATAAAAAAGCAGTTAATGCTAACTTGACATTTGACATAAGTATGCACTAAACACTTTGGTTGATTTGTGAAACACACCCATAGTTCTACAATCCCTTAAAAATTTGGCATTTCTATTTCTACACACTATAGAAAAGAAAATGTACATTTTCCTCCCGATCTCTAACTTTTAAATAAAAAACGAAAAATATATAATAAATTAAATGAATAAAACTATTTTGTGTTATAATAAGGCGTAAAAATGGAATTTAAATAAATATCAATAAAATAAACAATCCTTTTAACAATCTACCTCAAAATTTTTAAAAAGTTATGGCGCTTGCAAATTTAAATTCCCTCAAACTGCCTCAAACTCAACTACAACAGCTCCTTGAGGAAATTAATTTTCAAAGGACTAAAGAAATGAGACAATTACTAAAGGATGGTAAATTAAATATTGATAGAAAAATTACAATATATTAGTATATACCAGAAAATTTTATTGATTTATCAAATAAAAAATAGGATTATATTTGTATTTGATATTTAAATTATTGCTTATAGTTAACTTTGAGAAAAATTGTATTTTATTTTAGGAAAAGTATTTTAAAAATATTTACAAGGAGACATTTTCAAAAGTACAAATTTAAACAATAAATATACATTTAATTCAAAATTTAATTTAAAAAGTTTTCATAAATATTTTGACATTCTCAAAAATGCTTAAACAACCTTTGAACTGTATAAAGTATTGCTTTGTTCTTTTTTTCTACATTATGCCGGGACCAATATGATAATGTTATCAAATCAAACAAATAAAATGTTTGTTAGCTATTCAAAATATTAATTGTCTTCAAAAGTAATGTTTTAGAATATTTAGTTTAACAATAATTTGTTATATACTGAGAAGCTTAATTCATTACAAAAAAAAAAAAGAAAAGTTGGCTCAAAAATCAAGTTTTTGTTTTGCTTGACCACAAAGAGCCAATTTATAACTGTTCAGCTGAACACGCAAATGATTTATCCGTATATGTATTGGCCTTAAAAGTATTCTGTATATACTTTAAAAACACTTTCATTTTTGATCTTCGGTACTAGCCGAAGTCAGAGTGTTAGCCCAAAGTTGCTTCTGTTACCGTGATGATATTTGACAGTCTTTAATGGTCCAACGATACGCAATTTTGCTGTCGGTTTTATTTTGGTCGGATGTATTATTATTAGTATGACCATGTGTCCCATTTTTATGGTGCAAGATCCGTTTTTGAAAGCGTTGTCCCGTTTTCGAGCTAAATGCCCCGGAATTTCACGAAATCCTTATTTGATTGGGGTTGGGTGTGCTGCTCATATCATTCATAATACACCACAAGCGGGTTGCAATGGAATGCCTTTTGACGTCGAGGTTATACTTGTGAAAACTTATTCACATTTCAGCCAGTTCACAAATAGTGTCACACAACTGGAGATATTTTGCAGTGTTTACCTGGAACATTCGCATCGGTGGAGCGTGTATTTTCCATGATCAATCAAATTTGGACCAAAGAAAAACACGCCTCGCAATGGCTACGTTGGAGAGCATAAAATTCGTGAAATGCAACATTTACTTGCATGGAATTTTGCGACTTACTACGATGCTCTCCAGAACTGGTAAAAAAAATTGCAAGTAGTGAGAAGTACACAAGCACGACTACTTTTCAAAAAGATGAGGAAAAAGCAGGCTCTAGCAGCAAAGCCTAGTTTTTACATTTAGTAGCTTCATATTTTGTCAGCAAAATGTTTTTTTAATAAAAAAAAGTGTTCCCAAAATTGTCCCGTTTGTGGTTTCAAAATGTCCGGTTTTCAAAAACCAAATGTCCCCAAATGCTAAAAAATGAGATGGTCACACTAATTATGATGGCCAAAGTTTATTGGTGTGGATCGATATACAGAAACCCTTAATTTTTTATCTAACTTTAGTGTAGAAGCTAAAGAGGTATCAAAAAGGAGTTTAGTTGTTCTGATTTAATTTGAACGACGTGAGTGAGTTTTTCTATAATTCTCATAATATCCTCCTCACCTTTGGTCATCATGGTTACATACTATTTAGTCGTCTCATAATATAAAAAAGTTAACATCAGAAATTAATAAAATCTACCTGAAGATCGAAGACGAAATTAAGGCACATATCCTTTTATAAGTTGTGCAGAGTGAAGAAAATATAAACTTTATAAAAATTACTTAATTTTTATTACCCAAGGAATAAATATACATATACTTTCTCAATTCCGTATTTAAATCAAGTTTAATATTTTATTCAATTATTTTTTAGATGGAGGCTTTGTAGTGTTACAAGGGACAACATACTGGACTGATCTATTTGTTAGACATTTTCTATTTCAATCAGAACCAGTTCATAATATCGATTCAGATGATTTATTATTTTTTGTTCGAAAAAAGCATGTTAAAGGAACCTCAAGACATTTGCCAAAATTTGATGTAAGAAAATTCGTTTTTGTTTTTTAATATTAATTCAACCTTTGATATTCCTTAATAAAACAAAAAATAATAATCTAAATTTTAATATTTAATAGACTGAAGTTGATGTATTTCGAAAAGATTCACGTAAATTACCAATAGGAGATCCAGATGTAGATTGGGAAGAAACAGTTTACTTAAATATGGTTATACATCAATTTGATTATACTTTAACATTGGCAATTTGTACACGTACATCACCAAAAGAATTACAAGTATTACGTCGTCATTCACAACGTGTATATGCCTCACCAAGTCGAAGAAAAATGGATACAAAAGGTGAAGGAGAAGAAATGACATATCCTCATATATGCTTTATGGTTGATAATTTTGATGAAGTATTTTAACTAATAATTTTTTTTTTTTAATTTTTAATAAAACATTCAATTTTAAGGTTTTTAGTGATATCCTTGTACGTGATGGTGAAATGGTTTGTGTTGAACTTGTAGCTAGTGATAAAGATGGTTCAATTCAAGGAGTTATCTTCTTAGGTTCTATTAGATATGATGCACTAAAAAAAGTTTATGATGCTAGAGTATGTATATATGTTTAGTCTATAACTAAAAATATAAAATCAAATTTTTTTTTTGATTAATTTTCTTTATAATAGCAATCTAGTTTAAGTACTAAAGTTGCTCAGCGAATGACTTTTGGGCTATTTAGTAGTGGTGCTAATTTACAAAGTCGCTGTGAATTTGTTAGAATGAAAGGACCACAAGGAAAAGGTCATGCTGAAATGGCTGTAACTAAACCAAAGGGATCAGGAGTAGAAACTCCCACTAGTGAACCAGGGTAATTATAATTAATTAATATTTCAATTAATTGTTCTGTTTAAATATTTCGAATATACAATAGACAATATAGGAGAATTGATAACTAGAATTAAGAACAGCCGATATTTATTCTATTTTTTAATCAATAACTATGGAAAATTTATTTTATAAACTTGAAAATCTTAAAAATTTTCTTATAAGAATTTTAATAATTTGAAATATGCAGCCAAATTTTATATTAGTGAAAACTTTAACAACAAGCTTTGCTTATAGCGTTTCAAGAAAAGCGTCTAATACACTGTATTAGCTCCTGCACATAATATAAAAGTTCCCAGACAGGACTGAGTTAATAGCAGAGTATTAGAACATGTGATTGAAAAGTTGAAATAGTTATCGTGATAAAAATCTTCAGCTATAACAGATTTTCAAATGTATTTTAATTGATCAATTAAATAAGTATAATTTGAAATATAATAAAAAATTATTTTTCAAAGTATTTCAATTAATTTATTAAATAATATAATTGCTAATTAATTCAAAAATCTAAAATTCTCTTACAATGTAATATCAGTTGACTTTCACTTTATTTTATTTATTCTTTTAAAAACTATATTTATATAAACGGTTTGAAAATCCTATAACACAGTTCTTCATAAAAAAATCTCCTGTCTGGAGAGTTTATTAATAGTCATTCAGGTTTACATTGAAAAAACTACAAAGTTAGTAGTGTTTGCTTCGGTCTCGAATAGAAAGTAATGTAGATCTACATGTGGAGTGGGAGTGCATTTGTTTTATTACAAGTTCTTGGTCTCGATTTTGTCGAATAAAGTCGATTTCTGCTTTAAAAAAAATTATGTTTTTATGTATTCGCAATCTTTTTCCTTTGATCTTGTAAAATATTAAAATATCTTGTAATACTAAAAATAAATTTTTTTAAATTCTCTTCTTCAGTTTTTGTGCAACAGATATGTGGGATGAATGGGATGAAGATCCAGATGATTACTATAATTATCGTCATCAGAGACGTTTAAGTGATCCCAGTGCAAATTTGAATAATTTCACTCGTTATGGTTGGCGAGCAAAAAATACAACTAATACAAGTGCCAGTACAAAAGCAAGATCAGAAAATGAAGGATTAGATAGTCTAGCAAATGAAATTTCAGAAATTGAAGCAGGAGATCTAAGAGATGGTAATATAGAAATTTTTTTTTCAGTTAAATTAAAACAAAATTTTGATATATATGTAAAATTTTCATACATGAAATACATGAAAGAAGAAGAAAGAAGCATGGCTTTATAATTAATTGCATGTTAATATTATAAATAGATTGTTCGTTTG
Organism: Acrocera orbiculus; assembly: GCA_947359355.1. NCBI lineage: Eukaryota > Metazoa > Arthropoda > Insecta > Diptera > Acroceridae > Acrocera > Acrocera orbiculus. The sequence goes on from OX375758.1 coordinate 11,454,677, forward strand.
TTTTTTTTTTTAATTATCATTATTAATTTCAATCTGATATTTAATATTAATATTTCAATTAAATTTTATTAAATTATTAACTGTTTGACTAATTAGTTTTTTCGAATTGCGGGGGAAGCAGGATTTTGGGAAAAATTTAAGCAGTTTTTCGTAGAAATTTTTTAAAAGAACAAAAAAAAAACATTCTTTTTAGTTTAACTTTGATCACACACCTTAATAGTGCGTTTACAGTGGCCAAAGATGCTAGACAAATGTACTACCATTTCTCCATATATGTTTATACTGAGCTCTAGTACATTTTCATTAGGACCTACATATTATAATTTGCTTATCTTTGTTGTTGTAAAAATTTCTTAACATATCTTTCACAGTTATTCACTATTAAACTACTATTTCCGAAAGGGAGAATCTGAACAATTACTCAAAATTTCCCATCCTTGTTGCCATGAGCCATGTTGCCATGTATATTGAGCAATAAACTAGAAAAGGAAACTAGATTTATTTGAGAAGTACACTAGAAATTTCTCATAAATATTCTAAAATGTGTAGTACATTTATCTAGTATCTTTGGCCACTTTAAACACACTATAATACAAAATTTTAATATTATATTATATCATAAATCATGATTTGACTGTTAAAAGAAGTACAGTACATAAATGATAAAACTTATATGTTTTGTATATTGATCTATTATAGATCGTCCTGCTTCCTCAGCATTGAATTCAACAACACCAACTTGCTGTAATTGTTTTGGCCATCATTGTAAACCCTGGACAGATAAAAAATCAGAACAAATGTCTGATATATATTGTCGTACATGCGATGAAGCCAATTCACCGGCATGTTTAACAAATATAAATGGAAAAAAGAATAAACAAAAACAACAAAATTTATTACATATTGAAAATGAATTAATTTATTTAGATAATAAAAAATTACTACAACCAATTAAAGATAATAATAAAACTATTAATAAAAATGAATTATTATTAATAAATGGTAAAAATAATAATCAAAATATTGATGAATATGAGATAGCAGATGATGCAACATCATTAAATAATGATATTATAAATGATACTGTATCAAAAATTGAAATTATAAATAAAAAAGATACAAAATTTTTAATTAAAGTACGTGGTAAAGAGGAATTACCAGCTGAACAAAAAGATATAAGTCAAATTAATTTACAAAAAACACATCCAATAGAAATAAATACTAATATATCTGAAAATCATATAAATAATATTAAATGTAATGATAAATTAAATATAAATGAAGACTTTATTAATGGTAATAATGGAAAATTAAATAATAAAAATTTAGATTTAAAATCATCAACATTACCTAAAATGAAAAAATCAACAAAAACATCAATCCATCAAAATTTTTACAACAAATCATTAAGAATGGTACCAAAACACATAACTCCGGATGGTACTAGTATATATTATTGGTGTAATCTTCCAAAAAAGGCACTAAAAGGTGTTTTTTATTTTTTTGTTATTAGTTTTTTTTTTTCTGTCAAAGCAATTTTATATTAAAAGCTTAAATATAACTTTTCTATTTTTAAATTATATAAATTAATTTTTTGGATTTATTCTATATCTTAATTTAATTAATTTTATATTTAAATTATTTATTAATTGCTTTATATTTTTACTATATAATAGAACTTGATGATGGTGCTTATAATCCATTGTGGGCAACAAGAGGTTTTACACAAACATTTCATTTTTGGAAAGAGAATCGTAGACAACAATCAACACCACTTAATGCTTTTTTAACTTATGTAACTCTACCTTGGTGGAGCATTGCCAAAGGTAAAATAATTTTTTTATAGAAAATAGATAAAAGTTGTTTAAATAGTTTAAAAAAAAAACAACGAAAGTTAGAAACATTTTATATTTAAGCTCATCCTAAAACTAATTTTTAACCTTTAGCGGTTGTAGGTTACCGTTTGTAACAACGAGTAAATATGTCCAAATTCACTTTCTATGAAATTCGGGCACTATTGCGATTATTTGAAACTCTTCAAAAAATAAAAACTTTCTAATAGAAATGTGATTCTTATAATACTGAATTTTTTTTACATATTTACCTAAACCAGCTACAACCAAGTGAAAATCACGTGTTAAAAGCTAGCGACCGATAAGAGTTGAAACATCATTTCAAAAAAAATGCCTCTGCAAAAAGGTACAAGATTCAAATATCAATAACTGCAAGAACTACAAGATTGACTTGAAATGTTAATACAACATTTTTTAAATTTTATTCAATACTAAAATGTAATAAACAAAATTAATAAGTGTTATCTGGCTGACAGAGTAATTTAGAAATTTACGAAATTTTATAATCCCCATCTTCGCTTTCAACTCTCTCATCTCATCGGTGATAATTTTTTTTCTTTGTTTGTGTTTTGATTTTTATTAAAACTATATAACCAATTAAGGGGGTAAGATCCTCCAGACCACAGGTCTTTTAATTTATTTGTATACAAAACAATGAGTGAGGCAACATGTTGTCATTGATGCTCAAATGTATACAACACACAAAGTTTTTATTAAGAGAAAAAAAAACAAAGTGCTGGCGATACAGCTGCTCCTCAATCTGGGCTCCTTCAATTTGCGTTGGGGAATGCTCAGCTCCTTTAATTTATTTAAAAAAAAAATATATATCTGGTGAAATATGTGAATAAGTTGTATGCAAAATTTCAGTCGAGTAGATTTTAAGTTACCGACTTTTAAAAGTTTCAGCAAAACGCTATTGTTCACTCATTACTTGCTCTAAATCTAAGGGTGCTCAAATGCTCATAACTTCGGTAATTTACCCCGATCAACTTGAAATTTTAACACAATATTTTTAAGGTATTATACATTGATAAAAAATAAATAAATATCGTTACCCCCTAAGCCCAAAACATTAAAAATATATTCTTCATTATGTATATATATTTTTAAAGCAGAAATTGCATGTTTTTAAGGGTCTTCACCCCTTAAAGAAAAAAGAAAACCAAACTACAATATTTAAAAAATTAAAAAATAGTGTTGTGATTATTATTTTTTAGAAATCTACAAAGCTAAAGCTTAAGCAAACAATTATTTATAAATGGCATTGCTTAATCTCGTTAAGATTTTGAACTAAATCGTCATACCATTGGAACATTTTTTAATTTAAATGAGATATTAATTAGCGGTAAAAGTTTTTCAATATACTTTTTGGTTGCTTGATTCAAAATTTTGGTGATTATTAAATGAAACTCAAAAACTCTAATTAGGCTGATGTTTTCGATTTATTTCGTTATTCAATTTTTTTGTAAAAAATAGTTTTATTTCAATATCTTCCAAGACAACACATTCTATTCAAATTTTCCAAACCAACATTTACTTGAGCTTTTTTCAGATACATATATCACAAATGAATTTCTTTTGCATTAACACTTAAAAACTGTTTGCATTTCTTATTATGAAAATAATTATATTAAGACCTATTGAAAAAAATCTTTTTTATTTCAGATCTTCTTGATCATCGAGAAACACCTATTCTTACATTTTAGTATTTTTTTCCTTTTGATTATTAAAAATAAAAATAAGAAAACACAATTTTTTATTTAATATTCTGTGATAGTTATGTTTGCTTTATTTACATTTATATAAACAAGGACAAAGTTATTGTTCTAAATTTTATGTATTTTTCTTTTTTATATACTATACATACCATATTATACTGGAAATATTGATAATTTTATTAATAAAAAGCTATAAGCTAACCTTATATAAAAATAATAAATTTTACTTAATCCTTTTCTATATTTCTAGTGAATTTTATTAGCCAATTCAGTTCTTTTAGGAAACATAATTACATAACGTAGCGGAAGGTGCGTTTGAAAAATTGTCAAATTTACCCTTTGCACTCTGAATAATTTTTAATATGATCTAATATGTCGACATATTGTCGCCATCGAAGTGCAAAGGGTTAAAAACAGAAACTTGTTATTTAGATTTTATTTGTGTAAAAGATAATTCGATAGTTATTTTCTAGCTAAGGTAGGGTTTTTGGTAAGCTTTGATTTTAATTCTGCAAAGCTGATACTTTTGAAACAGTTTTGGTGGTTCTGAAAACAATTGAGCTTTTTAATAGTTTAATGGATTATTCGAAATTTCGTTCTACAAGTATGACAGCTTTGAAAGCTTATATATGGATAGATGTCTGAACAATAATTGGTTGAAACATAACTACCCTATCCAATACTCAAAATACTTAAAAGAATGACGATTTGCTAAGCTATTTTTGCGGCCAAGATTTTTTTTTTTTTTTTTTTTAAACATTCCTTTACTTACTACAATCTTAATCTTAATTAATTTATTAGTATTATTGATAATTAGCTATATGTTACTTAAGTTATTGTTAAGTGTGGGAGTTCTGTCCAGTGATCAGCTCCCTATGATAATGTTACGTTTTATATGTTAGTTCATGTGGCTTGGTGCGCTGAAGTCTTCTCAGCTGTCCAGTTATATCAAGTAATTTAATTGCTTCTATGTTGGTGTGATATAGAAGCCGTGACTCATGTCTAGTCGCATATTCGTGAATGACCTCTTCAACCCATTTAATTTTTAGGTCGTGATGGAGTTCTTTGTTCGTTATAAATCTGTACGCGTTCGTAATCAATCTCAAGAACTTATTTTGGCATTTTTGGATGATTTCCCTGTTTGATTTGCGTGTACATCCCCATATCTGAATACCGTAAGTCCAGATTGGTTTAATTATAGACAGGTATAACAACCTTTTGTTTTTTAGTTCAAGTTGAGAATGCTTCCCAATTAGCCAGTATAATTTGCTTGTTTGATGTTTAATCTGTTTTGCTTTCTGCCTCACGTGGTGCTTCCAGTTAAGTTTAGAGTCTAGGTGGAGGCCCAAGTATCTAGCTGATTCAGCTTGAGGGACTCGTTCACCGTCAAGGTATATGTTGAGGTTATTGTTTTTCCTCTTCAGTGTGTATGTCAATTGGACTGATTTGGTTCTGTTGAGCTTAATTTTCCAATCATTGGTCCATTTGTTGACTTTGTTTAATGTCCGTTGTAGTTTTTCCACTGCTTTGACCTGCGACACATCGCTCGCTAGGATTACTGTGTCGTCTGCAAATGTACCCACGAATGTATTTTCTGAAGTAGGTAGATCTGTACAACAGCGTCGAAGTTGTCGAAGCATTCCATTTTATGCTTTTTTAAGAGCAAGTTCACCTTATTGCTGATATTATTGAATGTTGTTTTATTATTTGGGTCTCTAGAGGCATGCCACACTCTTCGCGCTCTTCTTCTTTCCTTTATATACTCTCGTATATCCGGTGGATAGTTAATGTTTGAGTAGGTTGATTTTTCTTTTGATTCTTTGGTGGCTAAGATTGCTGCCTCCCTAATGTTTTTAATGAGAGTTTTTGTTTGTTTTTCTATGTCGTTCTTAGTTTTCAGCTTGACTTTTGTGTCTATTAGTTCCTCTAATTGTTTTCTATACAGGTCCCAGTCTGTATATCTGTTAGTTAAGTTTCTTTTATTTTCTTTAATCTTTATGTTAAGTGCAATTGTTAGTACTACGGGGGTGTGATCCGAAGATAAATCGTATGTTCCTTCGATTGCTATATTGTTATTTGGAATTCCTTTGGTTACGTAGAAGTCAAGCAAGTCTGGGATTTTATTCAGGTCGGTGGGCCAGTAGGTTGGTCTGTGTGACGTGATATTCACATTTACTATTTAGAATAGCTCTTAGGAGTTCATTGCCCTTTCCTGGCGTTATTATTCTTGATCCCCAAGCTGTATGTTTGATATTGTAATCACCTCCCATGATGAATCTTGATCCTAGCTGATCGAATATTTCTTGGAATTGTTGCATATTCGGCTTATATTTGGGTGGGCAGTAGGCAGATGCTATTTTTAACTCAGCATTATTCCATTGAATAGCTATTATGGTAGCTTGTATGTAATTTTCTCTTATGACTGGAAGTTGATGGTGTTTTATATTATTTCTGATAATCACCGCCGTACCACCTCTAGCTCTTTCGCTAGGATGGGTTGTACAGTAGGCTTGATAACCTAAGATTTTGATATAGTTTTTTTCAGTGAAGTGTGTTTCTGATATAAGTGCGATATCTATATTGTTTGAGTGGAGGAAGTGTTCCAGTTCTAGGGCTCTTGCATTTAGCCCGTTTGCATTCCAGGTCATTATTTTGAGTGATGTTTTCATTTTTGTTTATTCTTGCTTCTCGAAGTTTTCTTATTTTCTTTTGAATCTTTTTGTGATATGGTATGTTTTTCTAAGATATCCACTCGTTGATTTAGTTGTATGAGGGCGCTCTGAATTTGTTGGAGCAACGTTATGATTTCTTTATCATTTGCATTGGACGAGTTGTCATTAGTTTTTACTTCAGATTTTTCATGATTTCCCTCTGTATTGGTTTTAGCCACTTGTGCATAGGTTATAGTTGGTGTTGTAGGATTGTCTGTGGAAGTTTTTGATGCTTGTATTCGTTGCATCACAGTTGTTTTAAATGATTTATTATTTCTGATCCTGGCTTGGTATACAGGACAGCCTTTGTAATTTGCGGTATGCCCTGTTTCTTTACATAGTACGCATGTAGGCGTAGAGTTTGGTTTTTTCTTACAATCTTTGTAGTGGTGATTTTCAGCGCATTTAACGTATCTTGGTGCCCTTTTACAGAAGCTTTTAGTATGTCCTAGTTGCTGGCAATTTGTGCATTGAGGTATGTCTCGTATTTTTCTTGGTGGCTCTATGGTTATCTTGCAGTGCGCTATGTTCTTTATGTTGTAGATGTCTTTATTGTTATCTTTAGGATCAATCTCGACAGCGAACAAGGGGAATTTGATTATCTCCTTGGTGTTGTCTTCTTTATTTATTGTTTTGAAAATGTTTGTTATTTGCCTGACTTTATGACCCAAGTTCGTAAGTTCTTCTTTGATTTCGTCGGTGTTCATGCTGTTAGGTAATCCTCTGATTACAAATCTGAAGGAACGTTCCTCTTTTAGCTGGTATGTATGGTATTCAATCCTACTGTTTTTATCATTAGCACTTGTAGTTGCTTCACTTTTAAAACTTTCAATCGTATTTTTCAGCTTTCTGTATTCTTCTGCATTAACAGTGGTTATCTTGATGTTGTTATTTGATAATGCCTTGAATTGTATTGTTTCGTACTTTGTGGTAAGTATCTTGCTTCTGAATGCGCTGAAGTCATTCACATTGCTTACAAATATCGGAGGAGGCATTGGGAGTTTTGCTTGAATGATGTTTTTTTCTTGGTTGACGTTTATGATTGGTTGGATCTGTGGTTGTTTCACTATGGGTATGCCTTTAGGTGGTGACTTGGTTGCGGTTCGCCTGTTTTTCTTTAGTTGTTTCGATTTTCCTCCTGAAATTTCTCTTTCCAATTCCTCTTCATCTGTAGTATATTCAAAGGAGACTGGTTTCTCCGATCCTGAGGTTTGTACGGTATTTAGCCGACTTGGAGTTAGAAATTCACTTACTTTTTGTTGTTTCTTATCTTTAGATCTATATTCTTCCAGTTCAGAGACTTTTTTGGACAATGACGCTATTGTCTCTTTTTGATTTTTTATTATAATTTGGAGCTCTTCAATGCTGATATCAGCCATTTTATATTTTCACTGGTATTAATAATTTTTCAAATGAATGGTATAAAAAGTTAACGCAGCCTAACAAAATATTTTTTACGTGGCATTACTTTTGTTATTTGACAAATGGCACTTAATGCACTGAGCTATATTTATATATATATTATTTTTATTTTTATTTTTATTTTTAGGTTTGTGATTATATCTAAATTGAGTTTTAATATTTATTTAAAATTAAAAGAGAAAAAAGAGAATTAAATTTTTAATAAACAATCTAAGTTCAAGTTCACGCACGTGAAAACACTGTAAACTGTTTCCTTTGTTTGTTTGTTCAGCTTCAGCGAGATTTCGCTTTGCTGATAAACAATAAAGCACACCTATAAGTGTCAAAACTCAAATTGACCCTTGACACTTAACTATCACTCCTCACAGGTATTTATCTTCAATTTTTTGCTTTTTTACACAATTTATACACAATTTAAATTTTCTTTGTTTCAGTTAAACTGTACACACGTCTATTCGCGCGGAGAGTTAAAACCGGAAGATAAAAGCCATTTTCGAAGTTACCAAAAGTATTCAGTTTAACATTCAACGTTAATTAATCAATCATCAATTGAGAGTGTTTAGAAACAAATGAAACGATAGTTTTTGAACTAATTCTATCTGCCACGTATGCTAATTATTGTAGTGGAAAATATCAATCAGCTAAAACTTTGCAAGGGGACATTGGCTTTCAGGAAAAAAATTTGATGAGCAGTATCGTAGAAGCAATAATCTTCTATTCTTTAGACTCCAACAAATATTTCATTTCGGTAATGAGTTCTCAGCTCAAGTTCAAGTTCATTTTGATTTTTTTTTTTGAGATTTATGCTTGACTCTAATGAAATATTGTAATTTTTAATTTTTTTCTTAACAATTTGGGAGATATAAGTTAAGAACATTGATTCTTACGGTTGAGATAAATCCTCTACTTTACTGAAGGTACCAAAAGACAAGTAAGCAAAAAAAATCATAGAAATTTTATATATAAGACGAATTTTTTATTAATGTTTCTCAAAAGCAACTGTTTTTTCTTCAAAGTTTTATATTTATTCAAGCGAAAAAATTTTAAGTAGTTTATTTTTTAGTAATAAATTCATAACTTTTAGTATAAGAAAAACATCAAACAATTGCATATGTTATTAGTATTATTATTTACTTAGTATTAGTATTCAAAATTTTCATTTATTCTACAGGTAATACAGCTACAATTAAAATCCAAACTGATAGTATATCATTTGGATATGGATGAATATTTACAGCTAAAGAAAATTGAACATTTTTATTTGGATTTAAATGAATCGATGTTGATTTTATTCTTTGTGATATTGCAGAAAGATTTGTATAAGTTAAATTAAATACAAAACCAGAAAACTATAAAACAAAAATATATATTATATAATTATTATTATTGATAAATTCGAAAATTTTACCTTAAATGAAGATGTTTCTTTGAAGATTTGCTTTAAAAAGAGAATTTTTTCATTTTCATTTAGAATATCTTCTTCTAGTTTTGAAAGTATTCTAGCCAATGTTGGTTGAAGACCTCTAAAATAAATAACAAGTTTTAAGGTTTTTGGGAAAATAATAAAAATATTTAAAAAATAACTTGAGGTTCACCCAATAAGTCGACCGGATTTATCCTTCTTTACACTTTTTTCTTTATCTATTTATATATAAAACACAAAAATAATTTTATGGATTATAAATGATCCTTTTTGCCTTTGTAAAACTTTTGGAAAAAAATTTTAACTGACTCTAATGAAACAATCATTTTATTAGCCTTAAGCTTTCAGCGATGATGTGTGACACAATTGAGTAAATTCCCTTCAGTCGTAAAATTATTCAATTTGATCCAGTTATTAAGACGTTTAAAAATTTTTCTAGCACCAGAAATCCTTAAGGAAGTACATATTATAATTTTTAAAGAATCAAATATGGCTACCAATGAAAATTTTAACCCTTCATGTATATCAGATGTAACCTATATAGCAGAGTTTCCCAAAGTGTGCGTCGCAGCGCTATTTCAAGGGCGTCGCACATTCTTTTCAAAAAAGACCAGTTTCATCTGCATTCTAAACTTGATCGAGAGTACAGCCCCCTCTGCTCCCATTTTTTAAAAAAATTTTTGAGGAAATTTTTTAACAGCCGATTCCTCTCCAAAAGCAATTTCTCCTTTAATTTTAATATTATCAATAAATCGATACCAGGAAATGAAACCCTTATCCTACAACTGATAAAATTTTAGCATTTCAAAAAAAGTTGCTACTTTGGAAGAGAGTAGCAATTTCTAAACTTGAGCCAAAATTAACCTGTGCGCAGGAAAGCAAGCTCATCCTTCTCATTGATTTTATAACATACCAATATATTTTCTAATAAAAAATACTAAGAAAGAAAAATAAATCATAAGCTGATTTTTGAAGTTTTCTTTAATAATAAATAAAGTAATCTTAATGCATGTTAGGGCAAGCACAGTTTTTTTTAAAGAAGGGCGTCGCGAAAAAATTAAAGTCTGTAAAGGGCGTCGCAGGAATAAAAAGCTTGGGAACCTCTAAGTAATTGAATATGAGAAAAAGATTTTTTGAAAAGTCCTGCACTGTTAAAAAAAAAAGTTCAGAAGAAAAATTTAATTGAAACAAAATTGACTGCGGAAAATATGGTATGACTGTGGCTGATATTTACATCGTGCCCAAGCTCACCAAATATAACATTAAACATTATAATATTGCTGGAGCAACAGTGTTTGTCATCAAGACAAAAAGTAACAATGATATGTACCCCTAGCAATGGTGGTACGAAAGGCAACGATGAAGCCGAGAGATTAGCTAAAATGCATTCGAGCAGATATGCTACATAGACCCACATAATCTATATGAATACTCAAGGAGTATTTAAAGAACTCTAATTCTAAATCATGGACTGATAATGATGGCTTAGTAAAGTATAAAACATTTTTCAAGTATGAGCTAAAAATCTTGATGATAAGGACTGAATTCCCTGTAGAATATTAATGTAAGAATATTAATGTGGAGACAGTCAAGTATAACTATAAAATAGGGAAATCAACAATACCGATATAGAAACCTGTATTTAAGGTGGAAAAGACGTCTACCCGCCTACTGTTTGACTACGGGAAGTTAATAGCCAGAAGATAAAGGTAATTTTTTCCTTTCATGTGCCAATGGTCATGGAAACTAAGATTAGACTAAAGATTGAAGAAATACTAGTTTACAGTTTCCTTATTTAAATCAAAAAATGATAATTTATAGTTAATAAAGGGAGAGAACAAAACCTTTTGCACTGCTAACTTCTCTGGCTCGACAGCTAAGGGACTCTACGTTGAATAAAAGAAATGAAAACCTGTAAATTAATAAACAAAAGATATAAGGAAGCTTGCATTGTTATGTCGTAAAAAAACTGCTCTTGCGTCACTTTACTTAATTAGAATTCCCGATTTGGTGAGCTGTTACACATTTCAAACAATTTAATTTTGACCGTTAATAATCGTTAGAATCATTTTGGAATTGTATTTGTTAATATTTTGGTTCAATTTAATTTTTTTTAACCCTGATCACTTATTATTATTTAATAATTTAATAATAAAATTTAATTTAATAAATTCTAACCTGTTCCAAATTGTTTTACGATTATGACGCCATGAGTTAATTTTCTTCTTAATTTTTCTTTCAATTGATTTTTTAAGTCCATTTATTTTGTTGTTCTCATGATAAACATAGCTTAAATTATGGCTTCCACCAATTGGAGCTGGATTCTTTTTATTAAATAAAGTACTCCAATTAAATGAACTTTGACAATTAAAATTAGTCATAAATATCCTTTCTTCTCTTTGTAAATTAAAATAAACCTTAAATATTTAAAAATTTAAAAATTGTCTTAAATATTATAAAAAATTATCTTACATTATTTAAGCTAACTAAACAAAAGACTTTCTGTAATGGACATAATATATCACTAGTTAAATATTTTTTTCCTGTATGTGGATCGACAAGATAATATTCCGAATTTTCATTCAATAAAACAAAAGTAGTTTCACCATAAGGAAATGCAATTCCAAGAACTAACCAAACATGATAACCTAAATTTAAATAAAATCCTATTAAAAGTGTTCCAAGATCTTTAGGAGATGCATAGCATGTGTCAAGAATTATCTGAAAAAGAAAAAATATCATAGAATTTTTAAATTTTTACATAATAAAATAATTCACCTGATTATTTAACCATATTCCATTAAAACCTGGGCAAGTATCAATAGTTTGGAATACTGGAATCAAAGATACATAACGTCGAATCAAAACTTCAATTTTGCTATTATTTTTATCAAAAGGTATTGGTATTGCTTCAATAAGACGTGTTAAACAAACACGTTTACCATTCCATAAACTGACAAATGGATCCACATAACGATTTGGAAAATTTTCTTTGATTTCAATACAAAAATTTGTAACAAATGTCTAGAAATAAATATAAAATATAAAATTTTAAAATTGCAAAATTTGGTAGAATACATTGATCAATAAGTTTCAAGGTTCACATCCTATATCTCATAATATCCTCTTTATTGAGAAAAGAATAAATACCAATAAAGATTTTTACAATATACTATGCCATTAATGCGTTTAAAGGAATATGTAATAAAAAATCGTCTCATATGAAAAAGGAAAAGGTACTGTTCACAGTTCACGTCACAACGACACAAAATTCCACAAATTAAACCTTGAGTTGCTTTCTGCATCAACCATATCTGACCCCTCTTGCATATATTGTTTGATTATAATTATTAGCAATTGAATACTTCAAGAAAAGAAGTTTTTTGGCTATGTTGAAGCCAAAAAAATAAACCTTTCTACACGGCCGTCATAAAAGATGATCAGAGCATTGGAATATATGTCTATTTTAAGCTTGAAGGAGATTTTCTTATACTTGATGAATAGAATTAAATTTGACTAAAGGATTGTATTTTGATATGTCAGCCTTGGAACTTATTGATGTTTTAAATATTAAAATTAATTACAAAAAAAACTAAATTCAACAAGTAATGAATCTTTGCCCTATTTGCAGAAGTAGCAATTATCCCTGGAGTATTTTTAAAGTGGTCAAGATTTTAGAATAGCATGATGAAACATTGTAATTGCCATTTATGTAAATAGCTCGTTTGGGGAATTGTACAGGAGTATTTCTCACTTTTAAAACTTTTTGAAAATACAGGCGAGAATTATTAATCAAACTGGATTATTGGGCAAATTTACTAATTAAAATTTATGAATTTATATGAAAGGAGACTCATAAATTCTCGTGTAGCAATAAATAGAAAAGCTGCTACCAAAAACTTGCAATTGCGAGAAATACCAATGTCCATATTAGGTTTGCAAAGATGAAATTTGTAGTTACTTATTCTATCACCAATAGCGTAAAAAGGTGGACGAGGAAGATCAATCTACCCAGGCTAGCAATATTTTAATAGTAATTAAGGAAAAGCACTAAGATGCATAAGAAAGTGAATAGAAAAAAGTCATACCCACCACCTTAATATGAAAGATTTAGACAAATAAGTTAGTTCAAAATGCTAAATGAAAAACAGATACAAAAGCATTCGAAAGCTAGCTTGGTGATGCTTTCTTGTCAAAAATCTTTTTTCAAATTCGAAACACTTATATTCCTTTACAAGAATGAATTATCAAAGGTTTTAAAATTTTTTTCTTTTTCAATTTCTATTTGTAAAATATTTCAAGAATATTGTGCCACAATTTCAAGGAGATCAGATCGAAATTAGCAAAGCTATTAGTATTTTAATAGTGTGTTTACTCACAGTTAAAAGTATCAGTCGCTGATTTTCTATACCTTTTAGTTTAGAGCAATGGTAGGTCACTTGGAGTAAGATTACTTGGAACTGCTAACGTATCAGAACAGATCAGAGTTAGAACTCTGTTTCAGCGTGAGAATAAGAAATTCAGATTTTGATATAATTTAGACATATTTGTAATACCTAAAGCGTTTTTCCCAAAACTTGTCATTTTTTAAGGTGGTGTATGGTATTAATTAACACATTGTTTGGGGGAAAAGAGTAAACTCGTAATACCCTTTTCCATAGTAAAACACAGGAGACGGGCTTACTAGTTCTGTTGTTCTGAGTTTGACCTAACAAAAAACCTCCCCTAATAACCTATTTTGAGTTTTTGTTTTAGATAATCCAATGATAAGGTAAAATGTACACAGAAAAACTACTTTTTCAATGAGGCAACCGCCAATGACTTATTTATGGAGATTTTACTTGTGTAACTTTAATGGAATATTAGTTCGAATGCTGGTAATCAGGTAATCAGGTCTTGCCGAGAAAAAATTTTCAAAATATACTTTTTTCCCCCAAATCAATCTTATCCTGGCCCTTAACCAACCTTTTATTCTACAAATTTCATCCTTGACAAACATTTTATGTTTGGTTGAATAGACTTTTGCTCAGATTGATGATATTTAATATTCTAAGGAAAGAAAATTTTTCCAGACTTAAAACTCCGTTTAAGCAACTTTATATATAATCAAAAAAATGAATTCAGCCAAGAATACAGCTTAGATAAGCTTTAGATTAGAAAAATTTTAAGACCTGTACTTCCTTAAGCTCAGCTGATTCTAGATAATTTGTATTAACTAGTTCAGCTCTGAATTGTGGTTCCAAGTTAATGCCAATTGTTATATTCACTTTTTCCCTTATTTGGGGTATATCAATTGTATCTAAAGTAGTTTCTAACGTTGGTATCCCATATCCAAACAAAACTTTTGACATTTCAACTTCATAAGTTCCTTCAATCTAAAAACAAAATTAATAATTAATTTTAAAAAGGAAAAAACAAAACAAAGAAATTTATTTACATGCTGCTGTACTATTATAGAACTTAAAGGAATTCGAAGTTCTCCAAGCCATGTTGTATTAATTCTTTGATAGATTTCTGTATTTCTTGCTGATTCATCAGTTAAAAGATCTTCGATATTCTCATCAAATATTTGTAAAATAATATCACCTTTAAATTCTCTCAATGGATCTCTTAAATAAATTTAAATATATTAATTAAAATTTTAATTAATTTTGAAATACCGAATCGATAAAGTAAATTGTTCATTCCATGTTGGTGTAGAGCCATCAGCTGTAATAGTTCGCAAAATTTCATCTTTATAGCGTATAGATACGAATGGTCTTACATTAGTAAAATTAATTGCTGTAAAGGAATAATTTTATAATTGAAATAGTTAAACATTATAATAAAAAGAAAAATATAAAGCAATCAACCAATACAATTGAAGATTTCATTTATTTCGGTTGAATTTATTAATTTAATGCACACAGAATTGAGTTAAATTACTAGAATCGTTAGAAAAATAAGAAATTCCTTTTTTTTACGTTCCATGTGGTTGTAACGGATGCTGAATATGGGAGAGCAATTATTAGGGTAATTTTGATAAATAATACAAATGTATGGGAAATGAAGAGAAATTCAAAGAAACATCAAAGCATATTCCCGAAATTACAGTCTGAAAATGAGAATTAATCAATTTTAGTTTAAGGCCAAATAATTCCGTTTTTATATTCATTACTTCGAAAACCAATTCTTATTCATTAAATTTCTTACAACAACAAAATCTATTCTATATATAACAGTAATACAATTTTGAAAGTTGTCTGAAAATTGTTAAGCTCTCAACACAGAGGACTTCTCTCTTCAAAATTCTAAAGCAAAATAATATTCTACAAGCACATATGAGGCCAACTCCTGTATCAAACATAGCCAGTGATATGCAATAAAATTATCCTATAAAATTCACTTTAATTGAAACCGTAAATATGTGTTGGTAGGATAACAAACGAGAGGTAAAAAGACTTCTGGCTAATACAATTTTTTGGAAAATTTCGTAACCCTTATGTTGCCTTACACCTCTGTGATCTTAGCAAATGGAAGCCTCTTCTACGTTTGGTCATTTTTAACTCATAGTCTTAAAGTAATTAATTACAGGAAGCTTTGATGGCAGGAAGTGTTGATTTTTATAAATATTATTTTTTTTAAAACCATAACTTAAACAGATATTGAAATTTAATAATTACCTTTTGAGCTAAAATTATCTCTATTAGATAAAAAATTTCTAATAGGGATACCGGTTGCCCTTGCAACATGAATTACTACATTAAAACTATTAAAATCTGATGATAATGTATTTATTTTCTTGATTTTGGTACCATAAAGTAGTCTTCTTGGCTGAAGGAAACTTTTGAATGCTGAAATAATTGATCTAAAAAGGAAAAAATATCTTTATATAATTTTTTTCTAAAACAGTTATAAGTTTTAGGATGTTGTGAATAAAAAAATTAATTAAAGATAATTGGCGAAATAATATTATTATTTTTTGAACCATGATTAACAATTTTAATTCATAATTAATTAAATTATAATTTTGATACCACAAATAAGTCTTTTCTAGTGTAATTAAATAAACATGATATAAATTTTGATGTTAATCAAAAATCATGAGCAAATAGTTAATGTGTAATTAAGGATAATGGTTGAAAGAAAACACTTTATTTACGATTCTTTTTCAGAGATATGGTTAAAGTAAATATATTAAAAACCCAAATTTATTTAGTTAAAACATATTTTGTCTCCTTTCAACGGTCCTTTTTTATTAAAGTTTGTCATATTTTTATTTGTGTTATCATTTGAAATCAAAACTTCGGTTTTAAACTAAAAAATCCACAATTTTGTTATTTTTAAACCTTTACTAAATGGTATGAAGACTACAAAAAAAAAAAAGAATCGCTGTTTAAAAAACGTAAATATTAAATTTCAAATGAGTTGGTACTTCAGTTTTTGAATGCCGATGATCATTTCGTTTCAAATAAAACGCGTTTAAAATTTTAAACCCTGAAAAATGTACAAGAGGTGGGAAGACTTAAATGTCAATAACTACGAAAGTTTTGACCCATTTGCCTTAAAATTTTGACACATAATATTTTTGAAAAGTGTTATAATACTTTATCCCTCTCCCTTAAGTTGAATTAAGATTACGTAAATTATGATCCCTCTTAGAGCAGTTTATTAGGAAAAAATATAAAACCTGAAAGTACAAAGGTAGATGTTGACATTCTTCTCTGCAATGTATTAAACTTCACATATGTTGGATATGTAATTGGATCACAATTGGACATGAACACTCAGCAGTTTTCTGCTATCAAAATTACTTAACAACATTTTGTATCGACTATGCTCATATCATCATTTTCAAAGTAAAATACTACCTTAAAACCAACAAAAAATATTTTAATAAAATGGTCACGATATTACGATAAAACTTTTTCCATTTCTTTTCATTATTGGGAAACTCGTTGTTTCTTTAGTTTAATTACCTCCAGTTAATGTTTCATTAGCAGTAGGTAAGCTACTGCTCGCCGAATAGGATATTTAGTGTTATGACGCATTGATTCTAAGTCTTAACATAAATAGGTAGAAAAATTCAATTTATTGTTGGTATTACTACAGCCATAGACTAAATTATGAATCTCTAAATATATTCCAAACTTTTTGTTTTAATTAAAAATGTTAAAAAATACAGTGGCGTAGAAAGCTTTTCACAATGGGAGGGATATGATATTTGTTAGTAATTTTCTCAGGTGTCTTAGCTTTTTTTTTTCTATAATTACGACCAAAATATTACTAGAAAATTGATCAACCTGATTCCACTTTTATCCACACCTACTGTACATATTTAATAACCAGACATTTATATTACACGTTACTTTATCCTATTCTATCCTTATATAACTTTTAGAATTTGTTGTTTAAAAAAAAAAAACATTGAATGTTAGAAACGTTATAGATGTTTGGGCGTTGCACTCAATTTGGTTTCTTTGTTAGATCTTTTTTTTTCAAAAAATAAAAAATTAATGGGTTTTAAATTAACCCCAAAATGCTGGATACATTTCCCAAAAATAACCAGAGCAATTATATTATTTTTATTGTAATGTTCATTTATTGTAGTTTGAATTTTGAAAATTTTCCCCTTTTTTTTTTGTTACTAGGTCCTTAAAACTTAATATTAAAATGACTACGGTGAAATGACAGTAAGGTAAATGAAATGAAGCCAATTTACTGGCAACTATCACATCAAGTACGACTTTTTTTTTACCCTAATTTTGTTGGGTTACTGTCCAAAAATAAGTATGTATATTTTTATTAAAAGAAGCGAATAAAAAATCACAGCTCACTTTTGGACTATAGAACATTAAAACTAATTAATTTTATGCTGATTCCGTGGGAATACTAAAAAATAGCCGTGGTCAGTAGAAGTAAGAACAATAAGATAGACAAGAAGAGCACTGATTTTCAGTACATTTAATGCTCACAACATTTTCACAACATTTTCTAAAAAACTGCTATGTTTTTAATATAAATAAATAATTTATCTAAAAGAAAATTTTAACTTAATTAACACGTAAAAATTAAATTTAATAATTAAAAATAAATAAATACATACCGAATTGTTGGTATTTCATCACCAATCAACAAATTTGATGAATCTTTATCTTTGTTTATTAATTTACAATGATTATTAATTAAATTATATAAATTTTTTAAATATTTCTTTCCTTTATGTTTCTTCAAATCAATTGGATCCATCCAATCAGTTGTTGTAATAACTTTCATTTCATTATCTTCTTCGATTTCATATTCAGTACTTGGTAAAAAATTATAATTTTCAGATTTTATATCATATTTATATCTAGACATTAATAATTTAAATCTTTTATTATTATTAATTTCTTCTTTTGAACAAAAATCTAAATTATCTTCATTTAAAATAAATTCATCACTTTGATTTGATAAATATTCTATATTTTTTCTATTTTTATTGTTTAAAGATGGATTTTGTCTGTCATTCCATTCATCAATTTTATTCTCTTTTATTGAATCTTTTAAAAATTCATTATGTTTTATTTTTTCATCTTGATGAATTAATAAAACTTTTAAGGTAGCAACTAAATCGCCAGACAATGATGAAAATTCCATTAAATTTTCATGATCAGTTTCTCTAGTTGCAAGATTTGAACTAAACAATTTTAAATCTGTACCACGTGAAAGTTTTTCAAATACCTATAAAATGTTATAAAAATATAGTATAATATTATTTTATACAAGATTTTTAATAAATTGCCAAAAAAAATATTAGAAAAATAAAAATGAAAGTCAAATAATAAAAACCTAAAATATAACTATTGTTTTTGATTTTTTTACCTCCACTCGTATATCCTTAGCGATATCCTTTACAAAATAAACAGCAAAATTTTCATTTATATTAAATTTAAAACTGCTATTTAATTTATATATTTTAGTAACAGAAAATAAATCATCATCAAAATAAATTTTTAGAAAATATTTCTTTGTTTTATCCAAATTACTTTTAGTAATTGGAATATTAATCAATTCAAAATAAATATTTGGTTCATAAGGTGTTTTAACAGAATCAAGAAATTCATTTTTAAGTTCATTTTCTATTTTTTCAGTATCAATAATTTTAGTTGAATTTGAAAATATGCTAGAAATAGTGCTATCAGTATCTGAATCTATTTCTTGTTGTTTTTCATATAAAATTTCTTTTAATTCAATCTGAAATCTTTCTAGCCATCGTTTTTCTTCAATCTTAACATCTTGTTCCTGAATTAAAATACGAAGTTTATATTCAGTTGTATTATAACCTTGTTTAATACGGATATCTTTTAAATTTTTCCATAATTCTAGAATTTTTTTCGTTATATTACGTAGCTTCCTTTCTTGTGAATGTAATTTTTGACGTAGTATTCGAACTTCTTCAATATAATCTTGTATTTTTTTATTATTAATATCTTCATTTTTCATTTGAAAATTATTTAAAACTCTTCGTGTTATAGACAATTGTGATTGTAATTTATTAATTTTATTTTTTTGAATAATTTCTAAATAGCTTTCATAGTTAAGTTTTAAATTTTTAGACAATTTATATTCTTCAGTAAATAAAGGATGTTCAATAAAAATAAATTCTTTAAAAAAAATTTTAAATAGTTGTTTATCAATTTGTAAATTTAATTCTTCAACAAGTGGTACTGGTTGACAAAATATAGGTAAAAAAATTTTCTTTGATTCAGTTTTATAAAGTATTTTTTCATTAAAAATATTATTTTTCAATTTTAATAGATCTTCTGAATTAATTATATTTCCAGTTTTTAAATATAAATTCCTTAAAACAGAACTTTCTTTTAGTTTTTTATTTAAATTTAAATTATTTTCAATATCAATAGCTTCCAGTATAAAATTTTTTTTATTAAATGAATTTAGGAATAAATTGTCCTGAAAAATCAATTTTGTTGTAATTGTAGGACCAATTAAATCTGGATCATCAATTTCAATAAAAGCTGACAATGGCTGTTGATCTTGTTCACCATCTGAAATTATACTTGAATTTGAAGTAATTTTCTCTTCCTTTTCGTTCATTGGTTCAGCAAAAAAGTCATTTTGTTGATTAACAATCGAGATATCTTTTTCACTTTCACTAAATTCAGAATTAATTTCTAAAGCTTTAGTAATTTCTTTTTCATCATTTTTAAATTCTTCACTAGTTTTAACTTTACGCTTTTTTCTATTCCTTTTCTTTTTCTTTTTATTTCCATCCATACTATAAAGTATTTATAGTTTTTTATTATGAACAAACATTTATCTTAATATGTCATTTTTTGCTGCATAGTAACGACAAATACGTAAAAATATAAACTAATTTCCATAGCAACATAAACAAACATAACCTAGAATAACTTTTGAATTACAATTAAATATTTTTCCTTTTTGCTTTTTTCCTAGCAATTTTTTTTTTTTTAAATATTTCTTTAATCCCTTGAGCGCTTAGGTCGAGTGTACTGGTCATAAAAAGATGGCATTTTTTTATTTAATGTCCAGTATACTCGTCATTAAGGGTTAGCTATTTATTTTATGATTTAAGTAAACACAAATCATATATTTATAATTTTCAGCCAATTTTAGAATAAATTACTTAATCGAATAAATTTAATTAAATCATTCCTTTTAACACTTTGAACACGGGAGACGGAAATTCACATAGTCTGAAACTTCATACAATATCGTGTAAGCGGTAAGGATAAAACAAATCTAAGATATTCTTAGAGTATTAGATATTGCCCGTCAATAAACGAAATGTAATTAGCAAGGTCTATAATGTTTGAATATGTTTTCTTTCTTAATTAAAGGATATAACAAGTAAAAAAGTATGCCTGAATATTTTATGACACCAGCTGTAGGAAAAGACAAAAAGGATGAGTGCATGTACTTTATAAAATGTTACAGTCTGTTATGAATATCCTTTGCAATCACTTTATATAAAAAAAAAACCCTAATCCTACATGAAAATGTTCTCACTGTTTTAAACAAGGGATTCGGAAAGAGCCGAGATATTGGTGCCCCATATGTGAGCTCCTTGTTTTCAACAATACCATTTATCTTAGAAACAAATTTAATTTATCATTAGTCACTTTGATTTTTAAAATAGAGTGAGTGTAAAAAGTCTTCGTACACTTATTATATTTTTTAATAAATAAGGACCAAAATCATTTTTAATATTTTGTTGGTACACCCTTAGCATTAAAAACCACCTGGAGTCTACGTGGCATGGAATTAACTAATTTTAAAGTATAAGAATGTGGGATTTTCACCCATTCGTCGCTGAGAACTGTTTTTAAATCATTTTTATTCGAAATTTGTCGATTACGATAGTCCCAAATGTGTTCTATTAAAATGATGCCAGGTGACTGGGGGTAGCATACTCGTACAGAATACTCGTAATCGCCTAAAAATAATTAAGCACAAATGTGAACATTTTCAAAATTAAACAAAACGCTTAAATAAAATGGGTTAAAATATAATTAGAAGAGTCACTTATACATATATGGAAGTATAAGTTCACTCGTATAAAAAAAAATGGGAGTAATTAAGATTTAGTAAGAAGAAGATCTTAGATATGTCAAACTAAACGCGGCTTCAGTTTACAAGTTTTAGAAAATAACCTAAAAAATAAATATGTCTAATGATAAAAGAACAATATATGTAGGAGGTTTAGCCGATGAAGTAACGGAAAAACTATTAAATGATGCTTTTATACCATTTGGTGATATTGCGGATATACAAATTCCTGTAGACTATGAATCTCAGAAACATCGAGGATTTGCTTTTGTTGAATATGAAGTGGCTGAAGATGCTTCTGCAGCAATTGATAATATGGTAATTTTTACTCAACATTTTGAATAGTTTGTTAATTGTATTAAGCCTAATATAGACATTATAATTTGAAATATCTTTAATGACACCGTGACGGAATTATGAGCGTTATAATTGACGAATAAAATTTTCAATTTAGAAAATTGTAATAAATAAAAATTTTGATAAAAATCATTTGAAATTGTAAATAAAAGTTGTATATTGAATTCAATTACGGTTTTCTAAAGAATTCATTTTGTTGCTATTTTTATATATCTATAATAAAACAACATGTTTCTAATTTCTTTTGTCTAGAACTCAAGACTAATATCGTTTGCCCTTATTTTCATTCTACTAAATCCAATTTACCGTCTACGGTAGAAACATTTTAAACTTGAGTGTTTTTAAAATAAAATAGATTATTTATCTAGCTCGTATTCTAGACGGAAAAGAGTGTGTTCTACGCTGAGTCTCATAGTAGAAACTTTTAGTGCATCTGTTACTTTAAATTTCTACTTAATAGAATTTGGTGTTTCACAGTTCTACCTTAACTCAAGTTACCTTAACTTCGTAACTAAATTAAGTTCCCCATTTTAACGATTTAAAATTAGCTTAGCTGTTAGCTGAGTAGTAATTATAAATTATATTAATTAAGTAATTCAGTGGCGCCAAATAGTTTATTTATTAATTAAAAAATTAAACTAGTAAAATAAATTTTATTGATATAAATTATGAAGGAAATAGATGGGTTTTAATAAAATAATCTGAATCTATTTATTCAGTTTTATAAGAATTCAATTTTATAAAAATAAATTTAAAATTAATTCTAGTGAAATAATTGATTTCATTCAAAACAAATTGTATTTTTATCACTATTCACTTGCTTAATTCTTTTGTTGAATTCAACAAAAAATATAACATTTATTTAATAATTCTTTGTATCATTTATATTTTTTTTTTTTTGCAGAAAACCAAAAGAAAGCATTTTTAATAGTCGTGATAAGATACTTTTAAAATATCTTAATAATCATTTTTCCCACTACCTTTACCAAAGATTTAAGAAATAATGTTGCAGGAAAATTATTAGAAAATGCATTCTTCATAACTTAACTATTAAATATCATAATCCTAAGATGTTTAAATAGTTTTTTTGATATATTTTCATTTAGCTTTCATGCTATTTAAAAAATCAAAACCATTTCTGTGTTGTACAAACACAAAAAATACAGTTTAATGCAATTTAAACAAAAACTATTTCTTCTGATCAGTAAGACACGATTCTTAAAGAAAGAAAAATACGTCCGGCAGCAGTTACCGCACAAGAAACTTCTCTTGAGAAAAAATTATTTTTTTAATGTTCCGATACCTCGAATTGGCTGCAAATGATGCTCCAGATCTTGAAACGTAAGAGATTACAAAAAATTAACTATTTCAATTTTCGGACAAATTATAGTAACTTTGAAACGAAGCTCAAAATTAGAAAAATAAACAACTTTTCAACATCACACAATAATTTATAATCATCTACCTGAAACCCCGCTTAAAACTAAATTTCCTCCAGTTTGAAGAATTTTTCCAAAAAAAAAATAACGTCATATGGGGTCCGCCATCTTGAATTTTTAAAAACTCATACAAGATTCAAAATCAACACCTTCGAAAACCCCCATGTACCCCTCGATACTTAGAATATGAAGGTTATTTAAAAATTTTTGTTGCATGCTTGAGAACGTTAGTTTTTTATTTATAAAAAACCAACCGCTGGGCCGATTTTACTCAGACTCTTTTCAGATCTAACTCATGATATGGCGTATTGATTGATATGGTCAAAACCGTAATTTGGTCCAGAGTAGTTCTTTAGTAATCGAATCTCACTTTTATGGGCTTAAAAAAGTCAGTTTTTTATCAATAAAAAATGAACCGCTGGACTGACTTCGCTCAAACTCATTTCAGATCTAAGTCATGATGCGGCGTATCGATTGATATATATATCACGTATTTTGGTTTAGTAATTTTTGAGAAAACGAATCTCATAAAAAAGCTCACATCCCTACATACATACACACACACACACACACAGACATCACTCTAAAAATGATTGCAAATGATTCTCCAGGGCTTGAAACGTAAAGAAAACACAAAATTATTGATTTCGATTTTCGGACCTATTACAGTAACTTCTCAAGAGAAGTTAAAAAAGTAAATACCTACAAACCATATTCTTATCTTTTAGAACGAAAATGTTGCTGCGATTACAAAATTATAGAGAGAACCATAATTTTTTATTGGTGTTTGGTTAGTTTTTATAAAGAAAAAAACATGTAAACTTCATATATGTTAATTGGAAGTAAAAAGGATACTTGTCATAGATAAAAGTAAAAGAATAAAACTAGATTTCTATGGTACAGATCCATCGGTCGATAGAAGTTGAAGCGATGTAAACCAGGAACAAATATTCCTACAGACAAATCTAGCTATCAATGGTTTCCAAAACAAAATTCGCAAAGAAAAAACCATTTAATTATCTCGGCGACAAATGTATGAGCAGAATAAAGTCCTTAAAAGAATATCCTAAAAGTTAAATACGTGAAACTTTCCATTAAATCTATCTTGCACGTTTTGTGTCCAATTTTATTATTAAAATAATATTTTTTTGAAATAATATTATCTTCTAAATATATAACTTTTTTGCATTCTTTCTTTTTGTTTGTATGAATAGAATGACTCTGAACTTCTGGGTAGAACAATTAGAGTAAATTTAGCAAAACCTGTAAGAATCAAAGAGGGAAGTATAAAACCAGTTTGGGCTGATGATGATTGGTTACAAAGGCATGCTGGTGCAACACTAGAAAAAAAAGATGAAGAGAATGAAACTGAAAAGGTTTTATCTATAAATTTATATATGAAGCAATATAATATATAAATATTTTTTAGGAAAATGAAACAAGCCCTGCTGTAATTTCCAAACCAGAAAAAAGAAATCCACAAGTATTCTTTGATATTCGAATAGGAGGAAATGATGCAGGAAGAATTGTTATGTTATTAAGAGCTGATATAGTTCCAAAAACAGCAGAAAATTTTCGAAGTTTGTGTACACATGAACAGGGATTTGGTTACAAAGGTAGTACATTTCATCGTGTTATTCCAGAATTTGTATGTTTTTTCTTTAATATAAAAGTTTTGGATGTGGTGTTAACAACAACAACAAAAATTTTTCTGTTTTAGATGTGTCAGGGTGGTGATTTTACTAATAATAATGGTACTGGAGGTAAATCGATTTATGGAAAAAAATTTGCTGATGAGAATTTCAATTTAAAACATACCGGTTTTGGTACACTTTCAATGGCAAATTCTGGACCTAATACAAATGGATCACAATTTTTTATATGTACAACAAAGTAATTATTTTTATTTTTTATCAAATATAGAATACAAGCTAAAAGTTTTATTTAATTTAGAACTGATTGGTTAGATGGGAAACATGTTGTTTTTGGACATGTTATTAGTGGAACAGAAGTTGTAAGACGTATGGAAAAATGTGGAAATAAAAATGGAACAACAACACAAAAAATTACAATTTATTCATGTGGAGAATTGAAATAAAAATATGTTAATTGATAAATTTTAATTAAATTAATAATTTAATAGACAAATATTTCAAAAATTTTATTTTGTGTTTCTGAAACTTTTATACATTTTATGCTTACACCAAGGACAATCTACATATATAATTTTTGTATTTATTATTGAAACTATTTAAAATATCTTATAAAAAAATTTTGAAAAATTCTTAAATCGATGATTCTGCAAATCAATTTGGTTATGTCTACCTAAGAGAAAATCATCGATATATTTGTCGTAATTAATGTTAAATTTATTCACTAAAAATAAAAATCACTTTTTTAAAATAGCTACATATAAAAAAATAGTTTTATTGCTACGCTATGCAATTGTCGCGTACCATCCTGCTGCCAATTTGTTTGGAAAAAGAACTGCAGAAGTATCTCAATAGAAGCATATAAGAAACGGATTTTACAAATAAAGGAATATCTAATAATACGGAGGAGTATATAAGAACCACAACTAGGAATACCAATTATAAAAGAAAAAATAAATGACGAAGACAAGAGGAGGGGTAGAAGTTCACTTGAGATTCATAGCAGAAAATCTATAGAAAGCTATCAGTAATACCAAAGATAACAACCAGCAAAAAAATATTACAAGAGAAATTCCAGTACTGCTAAAGTGCTTACAAAGTAAAAAAAGGAAAATGGTAGAAGGAAGCAGACGGTACAAGCGCAACCAGACAATCATGGATTGCCAAAAACTTGCAAAATAATTTTTGTTTAACTAAAACCGGGTTCTAGGAAACTTTAAGCCTAGCTATTAGACAAAAATATTAACTAATTAGGATGAGGTCACGAACATTACCTAATAAATCAATACTGTAAGAAACCAAATTATACATAAAACTAACAATAACAAAAGAAAACTTGCTCCTCCGGTGGCTTAATGTCGTCAAAACGTAAAACAATTCTCTGAAGCAAACACTTTCACCTACAACTTACCTCCCGTCAATAATACAATTAATACACCAAATATCTCTAATTCTAAAAATATATCGAATATTCTTAATTCAAATAATTTATTAAATACCCTTAATGCGGCTTTCTTACAATTAATAAAGAATGCAAAGAACTTATGGGCCATGATTTAACAACTTGTCTTAATGTTAGTAATATTAAAGAATTTCTTCCAAAATACCAACAACTGACAATTTCATTATAAAAAAAAAAGAACACATCGCATTTTTGTTTAAATTAATTAGCACAAATGCTAAAGCAATGCTAAAATTTTCACATTTAACATTAACAGCTTACAAAAAGAATTATTTTAATAATTTTCTTCGTTCACATAATCCATACAATTGTTCTTGCTAAAACCTATTTTAATATAAAACATAAACTAGCCTTTAGAGGTTATAATTTCATTCGTACTGACTGTTTTTAATAGACGAGTCAGAGGTACTGGTATCGTAATCAAAGAGATAATATTTAATATGAATTAATTGGATATAACATTAATGACAATAATGTTATTAATACAGAATTTACATGTATCAAAATTTTATTTCATAAAAGTTCACTCAATTTTTCACTTACACACGACTTTGGCTCTGACATTAATGCCGTCGAAGTCGAACTTAATAGAACTTTTACATTTTGCATTTTATACATACTTCAGATATTTCTTCAATACGATTGTATCCTATTATTTAATTATCATATTCTAAATTAAATATTTTACGTCTATTTAGCCCACCATCATTTGACACCATCCAATATTTGTAAGACTTTTATTTCATCTTTTACTTTTTTAATTAATTGATGAATTTTATTAGTTTTAAGACTCACAGTCATACTTACTGATACTGAATTGGCTAACTTTAGGCCAGATACTTTTCTAAATAATTTTATTTCTATTTAAATTGCGTTTAATGTCATGCATCAGCATTTTTCACCTAATTTGTCTAGCTTAGATCTCTTTGTCTATGCTTAGTAATATTACCTTATTTCTAGATTAAGAAAATGTATTTGATTTATTATAAACACTGTTCCTATCCTAAATTTTTAATTTTCGTCAATTTTTTCTCCTTTTAGTATTTATTCAAGATCAAAAATTCTAGCGTTAAAAGGGAAGATATTAGAGGTTATATTTTCGTACGGAAAAATTAAGAACGTATGTTTATTTTTAAAAATAATTTTTAATAAACTTTTTATTACATTATTATATAAAAATTAATTATACTTTGAATGATGTCCCTTGAATAAATAAATTATATTGAAGGAACCCAATTTATGACTTGCAGCATGACTATCCAGCATGCCATTATTTTAAATTGAATCAATTTGTAGACAAACGACATCTAAAAATAAAAATAAAAATATATTTACTATTGACAAAATTGAAATACTATGAAAGTTAAGTTTTTTATAGTAAATCAGTTAAACAATTTGTTTTCATTACTATCAAATGAACTATACCTATGTTAAAAATCATCATTTTATTTGTTTTTTAAAATTTAGCTTAGCAAAAAAATTACTTGATATTAAAATATCAGTTAATAATAAATAATAAAGGATGTTATTTATAATAAAAAAGAATTAAAATCAATTAAAATTATAAAACAATTTTGTTGAAATTAATTTAATAAAGCCATTTACCATTTTTTATGTTCAAAGTTGTTCCTTAGTTGTCCTCTGATCAAAAAAGTCACAAATATACAAAACATTTTTTTCATATTCCTAAAATAAAAAAACGCTTTTAATTCTATGAACATTTAAATTAATTAAAATTGTAAATTGTTAAAATTTAATCAGAATAGAAATTAACAGCATTTTTTATAATTGGGTTCTCTCAGACGAGGGACCCTGAGAAGGTTTTGAAAGTCATCATTTTATAATTCATAACTTACTACTGATCGAGTTTTTTATATTATTAATTTTATAACTGTAAGCAATTAAAAGTTTTCGAAGGCACAACTTACTAAAATTAAAGCTTTGCAAACACAAACTGCTCAAATAATAATATAAATGAAAATTTTTAGCCCAAAAATAAACTTTTTCCAGGATCCCGATTTTCCCTTTCGAATTAGCTATTGAGATTTGAATTAAGAATTTTGAAGCTACTTAAATCACAATGCAATATTATTAAACACTTATTGCCACAAAAAAAAAAAAAAAAACCCTTCACTTATCCATGCACGAATGGAGACAAATATTACAAAAAATTTGAAATATAAATATTTATAGTAAAAATTATTATATATGACTATGTAGAACAAAATAAAAATAACATAAAAGAAATAATTAATAAATTAACTTTCTATTTATATAATTTATTCATAATTATTAATCAAAAAACTAAAAACTTGGGTTTTCTTTAATAATCATTAACAATTACGGTAACAAATTTATTAATTAACCATCAATGTATCTATATTCACTTGAAAAATATTGTAAAAATTCATAAACTGCATTAAATGGAGTAGTTATAAATTTATGTTATAACCCTCGACGCCTGATATTTTTATTTTTGGTATTCTTGGTAAGAATTCTTTATATTTCTACTCCTTTTAAACACTAGAAAAATTATTTTACTACTTTTATTTTAATTTACCCACATTAAATCTAAATTTTTTAATGCTTTTTTTTACATATATTCATGAATGCAAAGTGGATGTTTGTTATGTAATTTACCAAGTAAAATGTATTAATTCTTTATTTTTCGTACCGACAAAAGAAATATCGTAGAAAACAAAAACAAACGCAAGAGAAACCCATTCAGTAGTATTTATAAATAGTAAAAGTTAATATTTAATATTTTAGTTTATAATTAAAGAATATATTTACCAAATTAGTTGCATCGAACTTTCTTATAAACAATATCTCTTTTAATATCCTGGTAAATCATAAACTTTACTCTTTCAGATTCCTACAAAAATAAAAAAAAAACGTTTTTAATTATATGAACATTTAAATTAATTAAAATTGTAAATTGTTAAAATTTAATCAGAATAGATATTAACAGCATTTTTTAAGAATTGGGTTCATTCTCAGACGAGGGACCCTGAGAAGGTTTTGAAATTCATCATTTTATAATTCATAACGCTCACCACTGATTGGTTTATAGATTTAAATAAATTTTTCTTTTATTATTATTGAAATTAAATGTTATCATTGCTCTTTTATATAAATTTGATTGAATCTTGTGTAATTACTCGATTAAGTGGGGAAATATCTTTGGAATGTCTACCGTAAAAGGAATAACGAAACATTAAATATTTATGAATGAACGTCTGATTGCGCCTATTGTTACTAATTAGGTAGTGTATAACTGCAGTTATAACAAGGCAGGTTTAACGTTGTATACACATATAACATGTATATAAACGTATGTGAAGACATATAGTCAACAGTATATAGGATTTTGTTATATACGCATGTATATACAGGCATATATACGAATCAAATCAGCAAATCAAGAAAAATTGTTGAAATTTCAGCCTCTTGGAATATTTAAAGAAGGCTACTCATTCATCCTGAAACTTATAAACAAGGTAGATATAATTTTTGGCAAGTTGTTGCAAAGTTCTCACCGAAAACCCTGTTGAGGCAGAACTGTATAGGTCATTCCAAGCCAAAAGCAGCTCCTCGAAGATATTCAACTTTTAAAGGAAGCCATATCGTATAGAATTAGGATCGCCGATTGATCGGTATGTCATGCAATCTTATAGTATTGAAATTTTAAACACGATTATCTCGAAACTTTATTTTCAAAAACTTCTCGTGTTGTCACTCAAAAAAATATTAACTAATTAGGTTGAAATTTTAAAAGGTTTTTCTCTATAAGAGTATCAGAAAGATGTATCTAAAACTCTAAAGATATGAAGTAAATAAATTTTTTTGAAGTTCAAATCGTGAAAAACATGGCCAAAAGTCTGGATATTTGATTAAACATTTAACATAAATTTTCATCTTAAACTTTTTTATAATTTTATAAGTTTGTCTTTGCCTTCAACATTTTGATAATCACATTAAAGCCTTTTTTATATATGATTAACATAAAAATTTTGACAGCTGCAGCAATTTTCTATGCCTCACCAAAGACGAATTCCACAATTTTCTTTAAAAGAATTCACTTTTTTTCTGTATACCCTAACAATGTAATAAAATAAAATTTAAAAATAATCCAATTATTTCATCACCTTGATAAAAAAAATTATTAATTTTGCGCTGTATAAAGATATTCCCCCCTTAAAATATAATAATTCTTATATTTTTTTCTACCAATTAGAATAAAAGGTAAAAGACCCAAGTATTAAAAACCATCAGTAGTATATATGACTGACAAGCAAGAATTTAATTATAACGTTTAATTTTACAACTAAAAAACATATTTACCTAATATAGTTGCTCCACATTGATGAATATTTATGTCATTTTTCTGAAAAACAAAAGGAAACCTTTAAAGTGAAATTTTAAAAATAACAAATTTTTATTTATAAAGCAATTATCAGCATCCTTTTGGTTTAGTAAGTAAAGATTCAACAGTTTTTCTTTTTAGATTGGAAATTTCATCATAAAATTTTTAATTCTTATTTTAGACATACAAAATAAAACAAACTTACCATTAATTTATTTTCCTTATTCAAGTTGACTTCAACTTTTCAACGTAATTTTGATTATACCCTAAACTTAACACACAGAATATTAGAGTTTGAAAAAAAGTTTCCAAATCCATCTCATTATTTGCCTTTATCTGGAAAACAAAAAGGAAATTTGTTAAATAAAGTTATGAAGAATTAAAGTTATATTTATTAATTAAACCATTTACCCTAAAACGTTTTTTCGTCGCTGCGTTTTCCAACTTAAGGCAAGAATGTTGTCTTTTACTTCTAAAGAAAAATTGAAGATTCTCTTTTTATAAACACGCATTTGGCTTAGGAATAAATGAAGAGACAGATCTACCTTAATATATTTACAGTTGGAAAACACAGCGACGGAAAAATCGCTACGGTGTGAATGATATTTTAAGGAAATATCAGCATTGATTAGTTTTAATGAATCAAATATCAACATTTTTGACACAATGAAGAAATTATGGCTCCCCAAATAATAGGGTTAATTAATTTAACGCCGAAAAATCTCATAAATCCAATGTTTGGAATTTTACACTCAGAAGTATATTGACTGCAATAATTAGAAAAGTATAATTTGTACCTTTCAACTCATTTTATTGCTATAATATTTACGGTAAGTCAATTTAATATAATAAAACTAGTTAGAAAGTATAAAGGGGACTATTCACTATTTTTTCCAAGTCGTCAAATGGCTCTCTGTTCAATGTGAAGCATATGGAAATGGCCATTTGTGAGTATAAATTTAAACACGTCTAAAGAATATAAATTAGAAATTTATAGTGAATAGTCCCCTTAAGTTATATATTTTCCATCAAAATGTCAAAGTGAAGCTATTGAGTATAAGCGCGCCTCAAAACTTCTATACTTCGTATCTAGCGTTTTAGCGTGTCAAAACTCCTATCAAACCGCTGTATAAAACGCTCATCTACACACAGCAATACAAGCGCTAATCAAGAAACCAGGTTTGTCATCATGCTAAATTTTTTTTAGATCGAAAATTTCATCATAAATTTTTTATTTTCTAGAAAATCTTAAACCTAATATATATAATTCCTTTACCATTCATTTATTTGCTGTCCGACTCAATAGTTGTTGAAAATAGCTCACAGTTTGAATAACTTTAATGAATGTTAAACGGAAGACATCAACTTTAGTTGTTTTAAAATTTTTTCGAATTCTTGCCTTTTCACATGATCAATTCATCTAAGTAACTTTATACCTCGTGCACAATTGATAAATTTGTACTATGATGCGTTTTATAAGCATAGAATCACTATTTGCATTTGCAATCATCCTTTTTGCTCTATTTGAAAAAAAAATTAATGATTTTAGAACAAGATTGGCTGCAATGTGTTTTAAGCCATTTCATATGAAACACATGAAATGTTAAGATCTTGAATGTTCTAACGAATTGAGCGATTTTCAAACATCATTTGCTTCACCAAATAATGGTTTTCTTTGGATAACATAGCTTTCATCTTTTTGTATGCATGCCTTTTGATATCCTATAATTAATATATTTTAAATAATGCATCAATAATTAATTTTTAAAAAGTATTATTTCATATTTCAGTTGGCCGTTCTTATTTATCAACAATTTAAATCTGTTAAAGAACAATCATCATTAATATTTCTTTATTATGGATTCCAACTATGAAACCATGTGCTTCGACCGCAAATATTTTTCCCTACATTAATAGCTATGTTATAAATTATAATCACAATGTAATTATTTAGTACTAAACCTGGCAGTATTTATCAATTAATTAAATTAAAAGCAATAAAATTAGAAAATTAGACGACCAATAAAAAAAATTATCAAAAATTAAAAATAAAAACTTACATTCGGATATATCTCAAAAAATCAAATCAATCACAGTCAAGGAATTCTTAGTTTTTGATTTAATATTATGATATATATTTAAATAACATGTTTCACTTTTAAAAATATGTTTTAATTATAGTATTCAACATTTTTAAACATAGAACCTCTCACAAGTACGACTTCGATGAGAATGACCAAGTTGAGCAGACATCTTGATACTGTAACTTCAGAAATCCATTTCCTGTCTGTATAATTCTTTGTATATGAAGATAGCAGTAGTTTGTATACATTCTGGTTTTATACGTAAATTTTCGTAGGAATTAAAGGTCAATTAAAACCCCCCAATCTAATTTTATAAATTGAAACCCCTCAAAAAAAACGCTTACATCTTATTTTTACAATTTTTCACTTGATTTTTAGCTCATCTTTTTGATACAAATTACAAAAATTAACCACTAAGATTTAAGTTTTTTTCATTCTACTGAATACAATACAGAATCTTTGTGAAGAATGTGATGGCCCCTGATACACATGGTCTTCACATGGCATTCAGATATATGTAGGGAAATTGCTTCACTCTTTTTTTAGAAGAAGTCAGCTTCTGTCACGCTGAAAAGTCAGCATGAGAATGAGAAATTCAGATTTTAACATATTTTTCACACATTATATGTCAAAATTTGGCTTTTTTGACAAATACACACATATCACTAACAATAATGCATATGAGTTGTGATCCAAGCCCAATGACGCATTTTGCGTGAGGAGCGCGTTTTCATTTAGAATTCCAAATTTCAGCTATATAAATTCCTATAGGTCTGACAGCTGTCACCGCTCCTGCATCGTAAAACGCGTCATTGTGTGTGCACCTTATACCCTTTCTTAACAGGTGGAACTACACACTTTCTAACTACACTGAAAGCCACTTTTGTATGGAGAACTGTGTACATAACTGGTTGGGATCGTGTAGTAACTACAGCCTTTTAAACCCTGTAGTCACAGAAAATTGACATCTATTGTGAATTTTTTCTTATTGGATCCTCCTGTTTTGTGTATCTCTAGCTCGGTTTACTTCACTAATATTCATTATTCAACTTTATAAAACAATTTACATGAATAAAATCAAAAACTCTTAACTTTTCTTTAATTTTTTAGTTAAAACACTTTTCAAACATTTAACAATCTGCCACATCTGATTTGACATTTCAGATCACTACAGACTTTGCCTGTTAAGAACCAATTTTTTTGTATGGAGGACTACAACGTTGTACATAGCGCCTGTTAAGAATGGGTATTAAGGGTGAACTGCAAACTAGAAACACTGAATTTAGCACTCTAAATAACATATGCTTGAGCGCATTCCAAGCCATTTTCTTAATCCTCTTCTTACCAATTATATCTTTATCATAACGAATTCACACCAATATTACTTTGAAAGTAAAATAACTAATATTCCCTGATTTCCTTATGATATGATATAAACATGATTTTGTCTGGTTTCTATTTTTGATGCAATAAACTATTCAATAAACTATACCCAATGTACAAATTTTTTGCACTTGCAGCGTAGAATGCCAATTGCCTAGGAAGATATTTTAAAATGACGTTGGTCCATCCGAACTAGCACGTTATGTCTAGCAGTTCCTCATGAGAAATATATAAAAACTAAACTTTAACCATATTTCGATTGATAATACTCATAAAGAATTATTATTTAAAGCAATAATTTTTCTGTTTGAAGCCAAAATTTAACCATAATTATCATTTATTTCAATAAAAATACACATTTTTGTGGTCTACACACTTTATAATTATATACTTAATTTTTCATTCAAATTATTATATCTTTATTTTTGAAAGCAGAAGTTCTTGTGACAAATTTGGGACGACTTTTATTTTGACAGATATCTGCTGACGTTTTGCTACGAGGCAAATTCTTGGCAGTAGAAAAGAACGTGGAAATATTTATCAGCGAAACTACTTTCAGTACATTTAATTGACCCACAACAATCAACAAGGTTTTAAAATGGTAAGTGATATTATTAAAATTGTTGCTAAAAATTTAAATCATGGACTTTTAACTGTAAAATATACATTTATTAATTTATTTTTGTGTAATTAATTAGTATTTGCTGAATTATTTTTCTAGTTTTTAGTGGAAAAAAATTACAATACTTCTAAGTTAACAAAAAATAAGTTCGAATCCTTGATTCAAGTTTAATGATAAATTATAGTATATCAAATTCTTTATATATAGATTCTTAATATTTATTTGTGGTTATTTTTTTTTGTTACTATTAAGTTTCAAGTGTAAAAGAAAAGTTTTGCTAAATTTATGTTATATTTAAAATTTTTATTTAATTAAATTTTTAATTTTATTTATTTATTTAGCCGGCTGCAGCAAGTTCAACAAGTGTAGGAGCAGGAAGTAGGTCACCTAGTAAATTATCAGCACCAAGAGGTAGCGGAGGTGGAAGTAATTTAAAACAAAGGAAAACAACAACAACAACTGCTGCAAGAAGTCGTACAACGGGTGCTGCCGGAGGTATGTGGCGATTTTATACTGACGATTCGCCAGGTATTAAAGTGTAAGTTGGGAAAATTATTTTAAACAAAATTTATAATTCTATATCCTTTTTTTTCTTCTACTATTTAGTGGTCCAGTACCTGTACTTGTTATGTCTCTATTATTTATTGCTTCTGTATTTATGTTACATATCTGGGGTAAATATAATCGTGGTTAAAGAATAATATAAATAAGAAATTTTGTTTCAATTTATTTTTACATACATTTCCATATGTTTAATATTAAAATGTAAAGTTTTGTATTAGAATAATTCCTTTTTTTTAAAAAAAGAAAAAGAAAAAAGAAACTTATTTACAGATATAATTTATTTGCTGAAATTAAATTTTTTTTATTGCAATAAGAAAAGAAATTTTATTTTGTAATTTGATGATAATTTTGTTTTAGAATTTTAAATACCCGAGCATTCCTGATTTTTAAAACCTTTGAAAATAATCAAACATTTTAAGTATCCTTAGTAAAACTTTTCTTCATTAAAAAGTAATATATTAAAATTCAATCAAAAAAAGCCAACATTATGAACTTTGAGATAGGAATCACTATTCCATTTGACATATGAAAGAATACCAACAAAATTTAAAATGTATGCCGAAATAATTCTTACTGTTTATAAGGAATTGAGAGACACAATTAAAATTTAATTTCATATTTTCCCTTGACACACCTCTGTTTTATAAAATAATGGATCTAAAATAGAATCTTCCGGATTGGAATAGGTTTGAAAGTCTAGGCAATATCTTGAAGTTTGATAAAGCCTGTTGAAAATTGTCAATTTTAAAGGTGGGCACCCACTTAGTGCGTATATCTCAGCGGGTAACTTTTATGACGTCATAGACTCACGCCAAAGTTCCCCCTCATATGTGGATATTTCAGCGTGAAATTCATTTGTACGTCATTTTGACGTCAAAAAAGTTACCCGCTGAGATATACTCACTAAGTGGGTGTCCACCTTAATATGTTAAAAGAAAGTACAGTAAAACTTTTTATCAGATAAACAATAAAATTTTTACAAAACTTGAAAGTCTTAATGAACTAGTTTTCAAAAACTAACAGCAATTAGTGGTTTCGAAAATAAAAAACATGCTTTGTTTTTATTTCATCTTAACTGCTTCTGTTCTTTTTACAAGCAGAAAAATGCAATGATAGGTGAAAATAGTCATTTTTAACTTTAAACTAGAGCCTTTGTAATAGTGCTTGCTGGAAAGAAGTAAAGTAACTTTAATGTTAGCCTGTGATCTTGGAGATATAAAAGGATGAGGATAAGATTGACAAGAATTAACTCAAACAGACTCTATACTCAAGGCAATTATTATCTGAGAATTATTTAAATATAAAATAAGTTAAAAACGCTGGATAGAATTTCCGTTGAAATTTGAATATAATTCATCACGGAACAGTTGTTTTAACAAATACCCAAATATTTTACTTAGATTTGTTTTCCTTACTTTATTTCTTTTTATTTCGTTGTTGTATTCTGAGAAGTGAATTAACGTGAATGACATTTTTAAATGAATGCCTATCAAGATTTTTGTTATTATTTTTTTTCTTCTATGGGCTTCACCTTAAATATAGATAAATCCAACAGCACTAAATAACACTAGGTTCAGTAATTGTTACTTGAAGCTCATGAAGGATGTTTAACTATACTAAGAATGTTTACTACTAAGTAAGATTGTTAATGAGTTAGTTGATATTTAATTGGAGTGTAAGGCAAAGCCTGATATATAATATGCTCTGAACTCACAGTTAATTCTATTGTGTTAATAGTTTCTAAATTTAAAAACCAAATTAAGGACAACCATTTATACTTGCATCAAATATAGGCGAGCAATTTGGAAAGACTTTCAATTGCTGCCCCTCCTAGGAAAGTGCGGTCGCTAGCTTCCAGAAAATTGCTTTTATACACCATAACTTGCCATTTATAGATTTTAGTATTAAAAGACCTAATAATCTATTATTTAAATACATACAATTTTGGGGAACATGTGATCTTATGAGTAAGGAAACGTTATATATGTGCTCCTTAAGTCTCACGCACACCAAAGCGATGTCGCTGTTACAGTAAATGTCTTCAGCTGCCTAAAAATCAACCAACCAGATTTTGATAAACCCACCCATTAAATATAGCTGTACCGGCGTACCATACGCAAATTAAATACGGGTGTATCTACCTAGCTCCTCTTAATGATAAATCATTCTTTTCTACCCCTTAGAATAAGTACAACAAAAATTTAAAATACAAAAAAAAAAGTTTGAAGGCCACAGTGTCATTTAAACAAATAATTTCCATGAAACAATAAATTTTTTTTTTGCTATGGCAAAAGATCAAGTGAAACACCAGTTTTACGAGCTTAAGTGTAAGGCTGCCTGCAGAGTGCCGGCTTACAGCCGAGCTGACATCGATTCCGATATCGAAGACTATAAAGTCGTTAGGGGTAAACCAATAGGAATATGCTTAAAGTGTTTAGAGTGCAACCCTACCAAAGATTAGACTATTGCAATGGGAATCGGTGTCAGCTCGGCTGTAAGCCGTCACTCTGTAGGCAGCCTAAGGAGATTGCTGAGCATCTCGGTCTGAAGAAGGCCTAATGAAAAAGTGAATGTTGCAATGAACTGGGGAAAACTTACTCCCACACGCACACATACACACAAATTTTAATTAATCCACACAATAATGAAACGTATATTAATATTATGTATACAGGAGGTGAAGTTTAAAAGAAGAATAAGCAGATTGTGTTATCAAATACAAAATTATTGGAATAAACCAATTAAAACTCGCTATTTTAGTAAGATTTGTGATATAGGATTAATATTATGTAATAATATTGAATATTAGTTTCGATAAATCAAAAATGTTTTAAAAGGTTATAATTAATAATTTTATCTTCCACTGCAATAAAACTATTTTAAAAAATTGATAACTAAAAATTTAAATATCTTTTTATAAAATTTAAAAAACAAATTTGCTATATATTTTTTTTTAATAATTTTATTATGCTTCATAATTAAATAGTTAAAATAATATTTTTGTAATTTTGATTCGAACAATGCAGATAATTTAAATCACAATTAAAGAATTTTAATATATTAAGTGCTAAAAAATCTATTTAGTTGGTTTTTATTATTTTAAAATTAAAATAAACAAAAAATTTAACTATTTTTATTGAATTGTTAGAATGAAATTCATACTTAAATTAAATGTGTATATCATAATTTAGTGCTTCACATATAAAAATTATTTAATTTAATATTTATTATTATTTTGAAATGTATTTGAGAATAAGATAAAATTTTTATTTTATTTTTTTACTTAAAATAATTGAATATAAATCTAAATAAATATTTCTGCATTGTTTCTAGTTAAAAACAAAAAAGAAGAAAAAAAAAAACAAATAAAATCATCAAATAAATAAATGATTTCATAATACAGAAATTAATGTTTTTTTTTTTATAATTGTTTTTAAATAGTCATATTAATAAGAAAAGCATTTTAAAATTAATTTTTAATACAAGCATTTTATTTATGTATTTTAATTATCGGCGGACATCTCATTAATGTGATCATTAATACATAAAACTTGGGTAATAAAATCCTGGTCTGATACGACCTCAGCTAAGGATTTTATAATTTCCAATAATTCTTTAATATCCATATTTAATTGTGGTGCTAACTGTTCTAGATGTAAAATTGCATTTTCAGGAATCTAAATAACATTTAAATTATAAAAATTTAAAACAAAATATATAAATTATTATTTATAATTTTTTGAAAAAAAAAAAAAAAAATTTATTACCTTTTCTGCATTTCTAAAAGCATTAAACATGAATTTAGTTTTTAAAGTTGACTCATTTTGATCATAAAACATTGTAAATTGTGCTTCTGTAGAATTTGACATAATTGGAAAATAAATACCAGCAAATACACGACCTTTAGCATCACGTGCTAATAATGAACGAAAATCATAAACAAGATTTCTTCTAACAGTTACATCAATAGCTGTACGATATGGACGTTCAATATAAACAAGTGAAACTTTATAATTTTTTTTATCATCACGTATTTCTCTTTCAGCCCAATCAATAAAACCATGATTATCTGTATTATAATTATAACAATAATCTCGTTTACAATGTTTTTCATTTGATTGTGTAAACCAACCTGCAATAAAAAAAAAAACCCCAATTTAACAATATTATAATTTTTTTTATAAATAAATTATTTTTACCTGTATGTGGATAACATTGATCTTTCATAATTGTAACAGCTCTAGCTACATGATAGCCTGGATCTAATATAAGAACTCCTTGCCTTCCATTAATTTCAATTTTCATTGCAACTAATGCATGCTCTTTTTCAACATTTGATTTATCTGATTCCATTCCAGTTTCAATACAATTTTCAATATATTCTTGGGTTGCCATTACAGATTCTTCACATGATACAATATATAAATATTTAGCTAATTTTGGAAATATTTCAATAATTCTTGTAACTATTTCCATAGCTAAACTAACACACATATGATATCGTCGATTAATTGGTATTTGATAAAATTGAAAAAATGAATTAAGATTTGATCTTTTTGTATTTTTAAATGATTTATAAAAATCAATAAAATTATTAATTGTATTATAATGAGTCTCTTCAAGCATACGTCTTAATTTAATTTCAATAATACCATTTAGATCTTCATATTGCCAAACATTATCAAAATGAAATATTTCTTTACTATATTTAGACCAATCTGGTAATGGTAATGGATGTTCTAATGGCCATTTACTTTGTATTTGATCAAATGCAATCAAATTATATCCATCTACAGTAGCCCATAATTTTTCATTATTATGATTATTACATGATGATGTCAAAATTTTTGATGCACCATAATCATATTTTCCATGATCATCATTTTCATTAGGATCAGTTAGATTTTCTTTATATGAACATATATTTGTTTCGGCGAGTCAACTTGGCCATTCTGCGCCCCAACGACCAACTGTTGGTACATAACCTTTTTCACAATCATTATTTGTTTGGCTAATTGCCTCAAATATGTTTGGACTATTCCGGTCCTGTAGTTTTTTAAACAGGCCCGGCTCGTCACAAGTTGTAGCTAACTTTTTAGATCGCTCTAAAAACAAAAAAACGTATAAATATTATTCTTTAATTGTGAAACTATTATAAAATATAAAAGCTGATTTCTCTTCGTTTTTTTTTTTTTTTGTTATAAAATTTATTACAAAAAAACTTAAAGTAGAAATTATTTAAACCTGAGAGGACTAAAAACAAAGAAGAAAATTGTCTAGAAAATATTAATTACAGGTTATAATAACCAGAATATGATATTAATTAGACATAAAATTTTTCATATTTATTATTGATTAATTAAACATTTCAAACCAGTTTGTAATAAATATAGGTAATAAAATCTTTGTACAGTTATTAAATTAAGGTTTGAAATGATAGAAAGTATAGATAAATATTTATGTTTGCCTTTAAAAACAAAGGAAAATGGCTTTGTTACGACTAAATTTGATTATATTATAGTCTAATCTTTGGCATACTTCAAATACAAATAAGCGGACTATCGCTTTACCTGATGGTAATCTTTGATCATTCCCCCATTAATATTATCAATTTTCCAACACATGCCATTTTTATCACTAAATATGGGGATATTAAACATCGAGATTTTAATCTATTACAAAAAACAATAATTTAATCGTTATATTAGAGTAAATGTTCTTTTATTTTCTTATCAAAGAATTCCACTAAACAAATAATTGAGAATACAGTGACATTTTGATAATTGTGTATTAAAAAAAATAATTTTATATGAAGTGAATGCGCGGATATCTTATATATGCATAAATTATATATATGAATAGGTGTGTACGTGTCATTGAATAACAAGGTTTTTACATTTAAATGATGTTAATAAGAATGAAAAAATATAAAAAGTATAATTATATACTTGTAGTGTAAATATAATATAAGTTTTCTACTTGTTGACAAAAGCTTGAATATGTGACACTTGAAAAATATTTACAAAACCTGAAGCTATAGATTGCAAAATAAATGCAAATTTCTTTGCAAAATATTATATTAATTACAATAATTGTATTTTACAAAAAGAATTTCAAAAATAAATATTAATAAATTATTGCAAAATATAAATATTATTAAAATTATATAAATAATATTATTAATTGTATTATCTTGAAGAGAAACCAGCAATTTTAAATAATATTTTATTAAATTAAATTAATAATGTTTAAATAAATAAAAATTAAGTTGTTTTTGTTTTTTGT
Organism: Acrocera orbiculus; assembly: GCA_947359355.1. NCBI lineage: Eukaryota > Metazoa > Arthropoda > Insecta > Diptera > Acroceridae > Acrocera > Acrocera orbiculus. The sequence goes on from OX375758.1 coordinate 11,496,570, forward strand.
ACTTAAAATCTAATTAATTTAAAACAAAAGAATTTTTAATTAAACTTACCCATACAACGGCAAAAGCCCCAGTCCAAAAATTTTTCTTTTTTCTTTATCACTTAAAATTTGATCTTCTTAAGGTCTTCTTTGCAATCTATATAGTGATTTTAAGAAGAAAACTAAAGTTTAATAACTAAATTAAAATAAAAAAGAACAAACAAACTTTTTATATATATATATATATATATAACTGCTATATTCTGTTTTTGTTTCAATAATAATATATTTTAACACAAACAAATCCACTTGTGTAGTATATTTGCTTTTAACAATAAATGTCAATTGATCAAAATTAGCACTGCCACTAAAACCTGAACGAATGAAAATCGCTATTTCTTGCTGGGAATTTATAGAAAATGTGAAAAGTAAATGAAACAAATACCTTTACAAATGTGTTGTATACATATATAGCACACGATCAATTTTGATTTTTTTGTTCTTTTTTTACTTTTAAATTTTTCTTCTTTATTGTTGTTTCTTTTAATAAAATTTTCAGATTTTATAAGAAATAATAAGATTTAAATCAAAATAAAAGTAAAATAATAATTATATATACTTTCCACACTTTGAACGAACTAATTGATTAGATTACTATTATATTTTATCTCCTTCTAGTATTTTTGTGTGTGCTTTAATTACGTGTACTTATGACCTAGAATAAGAAAAAGAAAATTTCTTATGGGGTTTGTTCAACTGGTACACATAAAAATTATTTAAAAAAAAATATTTGTATATGATTTAAACTGTAATGATTTTTAGTTACAATCATAAAAGTATATAAAAGTATGCATATTTAATTATAGTTGTAAAAAACAAAATATTTCCAGTGAATCATAAAATATGTAATAGAAAATGACGTAGAAAAAGATTTTGATAAAATTTTATTTCTCGTTTTTTTGATAGTATAAGGTCTAAATGCTATGAATCATAATATTTGGAATTCGTATAGGATTTATATCGGTATTTGGGGAATGGTTACTACATGAAATAACGGTATTTGATCATTTCAAAATGTTATACATATGTATATATATATATGTATATGCCAATGAATATTAATATTTTGCTATTAAGGATAAATTTATTACTTGGTGAAAAAAATTAAAAAATTTATAAGAAAAAAAAATTGGCTATAAAAGTTCCCATAGTTAGGTGCACACGTGGCCGGCAACTGTTATTTTTATGGATGAGAATAATGTAAGTCAAGACAAAATTTTAAAATTTTCAAATAACTTTGTGATACCCAATTTACACAGGCCAAATCACAGTAGAACTCATAGCGATTCTTTGAGTTTTGTATGAAAATAACCAGTTTCGCTGTGAGTTCTGCTGTGAGTTGGCCTGTGTACATTGGTTATGAGACAGAAATTCTTCTAACACTCTTTGATATCATGGAATCACTATCAATATCGAAAAAAAGAAAAATTACTACACAAAAAAAGCTGACCTGTTGTGCGACTGAAGAAGCCTTCTTTACACAATCGGCTTATTTAAAATTAAAATTGAACGAAGAGGATTACAATACCCCATAACTTTGAATTTTTTCCATAACATTGGCTGAGTTCTGAAATGCATCAATGCAGCAACAATGCAATGTCATGAGTTCGTAAAAGTCAAAATGCAAATCTGATACAATGTTATGAGTTCAAAAACCTTTACGATTGTATTAGATGCATATGAATCACGCAATAAGTGTATCAATAAATTTTTTGTCAATCCATGTGATACAATGTAAAAAGTATCAAGAAAATTATACTGCGATGCATCAATGCATTTCAGAACTCAACCATTATTAGCAATTTTCAATGCTAGTTTATGGTATCGTACCAAACAGCTGGAATGGTCCAATATAAAAGCTTTATTTATAAACACATAAGGTCATAGATTATTTATTCGATAACTATCTGTAACAGACAGAAAAGACAAATTTTCAGTATCTTTTGGCAAAATGGATATATTTTAAGAAAAATTAAAGCACCCTTTCTTCTATTTTACCCAAGAAATGAGAAAAATGTATCACAGAAGGTTTTTGAAATATTTCATGATCTTAGAAGTAACGTTTATTTCTCAATATCTTATTAGATTTATAGCTGAGACTATGATACAATTTTTTCTAAAGAACTGTATCTATTGACAGATCTGGAGGAACTTTAGTAGCTATGGTGGGCCATGATTGTCGAAAATATGGCTAAAACAGCGATCACGTACAGTCATCTCGCCAATCATGGCAGAATATATGCAATTATTCCATCTACACATTCGCTAATCATCAATAATAATTCGATTGTGTAGATTTTGACACCCGGAGGAATATTAATCGCACTTTAACTTCGTAGCTTACACGTATTTTGCCTTACTAAAAAAAATTTTGTTGCAGAGTAAATGTCCGTTTTTGGATGTGGAATAATTTTGATGAGATAGAAAGACCAGAAGAAAACTAGTTTTCAAGTTTTTCTTAAATAGAGGGGCTTGCCTTTCGTTATTGATTGTTCCTACGAGTATGTGAGAACTGATCGCATAATCTGCACAATATAATTTATGCCTTTTATTTTATTTCGTAAAAAGTGAGAGTAAAAATAGAAAAATCACATTCAATGCGTAGATATATGATATATATATATATGCGTATATGGGAGTGACTTTAAACGGCTTTTTATCAAGTGATTTTTTAAGTTTGACTTGTTATTAAAAGTCATGCAAAATGTATGTAATACACGAATTTCACTTCCATAAGGCCCACAGCCATAATAATCGATTATTATTTGTGGTTATTAAAAACCCACCGATGAGATTGACAAGGAATGTTGATTATGTTGCTATGATTATTAATGTAAAAGTCCCAAAAAATTTAACACAATTCAAAGACTTTTAAACAGATTTAAACAGTATCAAAAATTTTCGAAATTGGTTTAAAAGAGTAAAACTTAAATGTAATCTAAAGCTTTTCATGAAAACTTCCAAAAACTTTGTTTTCACTTATGAAATGTTATTGTCTTGAAAAATAAAATAAAAAAAACCTTTAGAAAAATAAATATGTAAAAATAGAACAAATCAATAAAGAAACCACACAAAAAAAAAATCTTTGTTTAAAATTCCATTGAAATTATGTCAAGAAAAATTATTCTTTTACAAAGTTTTTATTTTTTCTTTCAGAAAGGATAACTGGAAAAAAGATCAATTTACAAAGAACTCAAAAAAAATAAATATCTAATTGGTTAGGGTTAGGAATAATTTTTGTTATTGATTACATATGTATATTTAATGTAGTTGAAAGATTTCATTTGGATCCATAAGAAAAATAATCGTATAAAATTTCTAAGTTGTACATTTATGCTAAAAATGTTAAATGTCTATCACTATAGAAAATAAAGTCTAAGTGTTGAAACACTACAGGTAAATTTCAGAAATTAATTAACATTTTGGGTAAAAAGGTTCAAATTGTACATTAAATTCTCTATACAAAGTAAAGTTGTAATTTTTGTTTTCCCTTTTTTATGATATTATTAAAGACTTAAATGAATGTTTATAGTTTCCAGTTTTTATTTTTGTATTAATTTCATTAAATTGATTTATTCTTTATTTTTATTCCAATTATTAAATACTGTAATTAAATCAAAAATTATAAGCCAATTATAAAGGAATTATTAATAAATAATTTAAATAAGTCGCAAAAAGCTTAAATCAATATCTTTTCTGAGAAAAATTAATAATTTTTCTAAGAATACTAAAAATATATTTCTAAATAATATTTTGATATGACATATTAATATTGTAAAATTCAAAATGTTATCCTGTGTGTTAGAAATATATAAATAAAAAAACACGTGCGTAGTTAACCTTTTTGTTTGTAAGGATAAAAGACTTAAAAAGCTTTAAAGCTCAGCACACGCGTCTCAATTATTGCATTCAGATTCTATTCATATATTTTTAAATAGAATTTTGATAATGATTTTTTAACTTTAAGCTAAATTATTAAAAATAATTATAGATTTTAATAAATTTTAAATAAAACATGTAGAAAAATAAAATAAGATAGTTTTGAAATTAAGATTACCTTTTAATTAGTTTAAGCCTTTTTATTCCAATTATAGGACCCGTTGTAATAAAATAAAATTAATATATACTGAATAGAGCACATATTTATTAAGCTCATTTCACTTTAAGAAGTAATATTATCAATTTTTTAATTATTTTATAATTAGTTAATATATCATGAAATTTGTTTTTCATTTACAGATACGTCCGCCCTAAGGTGGCGTACGAAGAAACTGCAATGAGTAAATTGTCTCAAATTGGCTATTAAAGTACGGCAATTTCATTTTGGACATGCGTATTTTTAAAAAATCATACACTAGTGGTAAAAAGTATCTTTACTTTTTATTTGAAAAAGAATTTTTAAATATATTTAATTAAATTGTTGTACTTTTAAATGAGCCGTTGATTGCAAAAATCGATTAACTCAATTAAAGAAAAAGTAAATCTTAATTTTGAAAATTCTCTTTATATAATTTAAATCAAAAAATATATTTTAGAATGGATGAATACAGATAGATAACTTTCACCTTTAATCAGCTATATTTGACGGTGCATCAAAAACCTGACTCAAAACTATGTATATCTAAGCTCGTGAAACGTTATTTCAGCGAGCGTTTCTTAAGTTTTTGACTCATTTTGTGTACATGTAGGTTTTCATATGTATTAGTTACTTGTAAAGTCTGTCAAAAGTGTATAAATTTTATAAAGGAAAAATAATAATTATAAGAACTTAACCATAATTCAGGGTAAGAAAAACGAGAAAACCTTACGAAATATTATAGTAAATAAGAATTATATAAAAATAACGCCTTCTAGATATCTTACTATATAATAAAGTTCAAACTATAGTGATATGGGTTATTAATTTTATTATTTTCCTTGAAACACTCATTACACATTTCATTGAGCCAACCTTAAACTTAGAACTAGCTTTGCTGAATTTTTAATTTTACTTTTGTAACATAACATTTGTATTGTCAAAACAAAACTTCAATTTCTTAAGGCTCCGTCAAATATATCTGAATGTGGAAAATTTAAAATATTTGAAAGAAAAAGAAATTTTTAACTTCTCTATTAGGTCCGAAAATCGAAATCAATAATTTTGTGTTTTCTTTACGTTTCAAGATCTGGAGAATCATTTGCAATTATTTTTAGAGTGGTGTCTGTCCGTTTTTAATATATCAATCAATAGGCCACATCACATTTAACCGTAATTATCCAGTAAGAGTTTTATGATCCCGTCCTCTAGGTAATAAAATACGTTTCAATAAAAATTCAGGAATATGCCAAATTTCAAATGAATTTTGAAATTTTGTTTAATATTCGAGGTATCGGAGCATTAAAAAAAAATTTTTTTTTCAAGAGAAGTTGCTTGTGCGGTACCTGCTGCCGGAAGTATTTTTTTATATCAATTTTCATTCTTAAATATATTTCACCAAAAAGAAGCTATATTAATATTTTAAAAACTTAAAAAAATGAATTGAAAGTTAATATTGTAAACAAACTTTAAAAGGTTTAAACTACATATTTATTCTCTTACAATATAACATATTAATCTACTACAATTTAATATATATGACAATTAAATCTAGTCCTATATAATATTGTTTGCTAAAATAGTAAAAATTAAATGTCAAAATATATAGTTGTGAATCTATTAAGTTAATTTAATATCAATGCCCAAGTTGTATAAAAATAAATTATTATCACAGGCTCAGCTAAAAAGGCTAGCAGATCATAAATATGCCTGTACAAATTCTAGTCTTCTTGATCCATTCCTTCAGCCCTGGTGGTGTTTTTTAGTATCTAAAACTCCTTTATGGCTAGCACCAAATTTAATTACAATTGTTGGATTAATTATCAACATAATAACAACATTAATATTAATATCGTAAGTTATAATTATTTAATTAAAAATAATTTAATATATTTAAGGTTATGTTTGATATTTTAAAAAATTTTTTTTACATAAATATAATTAATTTATTTGCTTATTATTATTTTTAAATGGTGTTTTCTTTTAACCTTAAAGTTAAATAATATTTAAAGTAATTAATAATTGATTGAATAATTTTCTATTTTTTAATTGAAGTAGTTTGCTTAATTCGAAAAAGAAAACTAGGTTCAAGGTCAAGAAGGTCTGTCTAAACACAATTTATTATAATGTGCATATTGCATTTTCTTTTCCTTTTTTTTATTTATATTTTATTTTTTAATTGTAAAAATGAGTCAACATTTTTGAAGCGTAAAATTGATTTTAATCAGTTCACTCATTTAGATCACCTGTTTTGTTGAAAAAAAAAGACAAAAAATACAGTAATTTAATCGGTATAGATAGAGTAATAAAAAAGTGTACACTTATATATTTTAATGAACTGCACGCAAAAAACAAAATAAAAATACGTATGGGTTTTGGTGATTAATTTTTAGATTAAAAATTAATTACGCAGAACTCGTCTGCTAAATCTTAAATTATTGCTAATTAACTTGATTAAAATAAATTATTTTAAAAAATTTAATAAGTATTACAATTTTATCAGAGCTTATTGTTCTCAATATATTTTAATTATTTTTCGTATACTCTTTATATTAGAGAAATTAATGAAATAAGGTTTTATTGGTTTCGATGTCATATAAAAAAGAAAAATTTTTAATATTTATAATAAAGAAAATGATTAAAATATTCCAATTATTTCAACCAATTTCTAAGTACTGGGACACCTAATAATCATCAGCCACAAATTACTAGTCTTTACATCCCATTTTTGAAGACATAAATTTCAAATAACAGATTTAATTTCTTTTTAATGTGAATTTGAATTTTATGCTATTATATTTATAATGGCAATAGCCAAAAATCTTTCTGGGTGGCCAAAGACATGGTTAAACTATTTTTATATTTGGAATCCTGAAATAATCCAATTAATAAAATGAAAAGAAAAGAAGCAAAGAGAAACTTTAAATCCTCTCCTGGCCTGTCTATAAATTTGAATACTCAAAGACTACACAAGATGTAACTTTCACCTGTTTTAAATAGTCCTATTGTGTCTAACCCACTGTATATATGTAAAATCAAATTAAATAATTACTTATCCAAAAATTTCGATGCAAATTATATTTAATAAAGTTTTTCATTTAAATATTTAACTGAAATATATTTAATTAGTACATTTTATGTTTTACATGGCAAGATAAAGAAAAAGTCAATAATTATTTTTTTTATTATTAAATTTTCTTTAACAATTTTTGTCAAACATGATCGATTGTCTTCTTTTAACCTAAAAAACCTAAAAATATCAAATCACTAGTTACAACTTCTGTATTTTTTATATTTTTCTCAAGAGAACTAATCAAAAATTTTAAATTTATTAATTTAACTTTTACATTTAGTTAAAGTTATACAACTTAAAATTTTACTTAATATAGAATTCAATTTTTATTGAACTTAAATTTAAAAAAAACAACCGAATTAAAATAAGTAAAATTTCTGACCCTTTCATAAGTTCTTAGACATCTATATCGTTACTGTAGCAACAAAATTGATACATAGAGCTTTTTCCTAAAAAGAAATAAAAAGGCATGTTCGCTTTATTGGTGCTCGTTGCTATTTGTGTTTCTATATAGTATTATTATTAAAGAAAACGAAGGTTAACATTCTTTAGTGTAAAAAAAGAAAAAACCAGAAGACTAATAGAGCTAACCACACTAAGTTACCCAACCCCGCCAGATTTATAGAATACCTTACTAATAGTGCGTTTTCACTGCCATTAGTTTTTAGTATTTAGTATTTTCTTATCTTTGTTGTTGTAAAAAGTGCTTCACGTCATATTCACAGTCAAACTGCTTAGTGTATAAGAGAGGGATAGATTTATGACACTGTGATCAAATATGATTACATATCATATCATGCTATATATCCATCCCTTTTTTACTTACATGATATAGCAGAAAAGCTTTTCTAAAACTATTGCCGAAAGAGAGAATTCGAAAAAATTTCTCCTCGGTACTGCCATGAGTTTATCTAGTTTTTTCGCAAAAAACTAGAAGAAAGAACTACATTTAGATTAGTTCTTTTGAGAAAAAGACTAGAGATTTCCCATACAAACTGTAACAAAATAGTACTAAATACTAATCGCAGTGAAAATAGCACTAGCTAGCACAAATAAGGCATCTAATTGTAGAAACTATTTTCGGTCAGAAAAATGTAAATCAAGGCAGAATCCTTAAAATTTGTCAAATAATATGACGACCCCAAATAATAAAATTGGTAATATTACGGCCTTAAAGGCCTAAGGAAAAAATTCTGATGATCATTAAAAAAACAAAAATTGAAAAAGAAAATACAAAAAACCATTTATTTTAGTCTCTAATAATAAAATACGTAATAAAGGGACATATCTAAAAAAACAAAAACACAACAAGCGCAAAACATCAAAGAAATTGTATTCAAAACAATTTCACAATCCAATTTTCTTTATTTATAAATGCGAAAAATTGCAAAAAAAAGAACCCCTTTTTTACCTTATTTAAAGACAAATTTTGTGTGATATCTTGTAGATTTTCAAATTCAAAACCTTGCTCATTTTCATATAGAGATTCCTTTTTTCTCAAAGGACAACAAGAAATATTTAATTTTAATATCGGATATTGCTTTGTGCAATCCCAAAGCACCTTACGACACTGTTTAATATTTATAATTGCAGTAGACACACAGTCTTTTACACAAAAAGGAAAGAACAAGCAAAAAAGGAAGCATTTATATAATTTTTTACAAGTTTAATAACATGAACTGTGAAAAAAAAAACAAAGAAAAATATTTTATAAAGAACAAAAATCTAAACTTGATGATAACTTTGTGACAAAAAGGAAAACATTAACCAAAGTAATGATCTTTAATTTGATTTTTATGCTGTACGAAGTTTTAAGGAGTCCTGGAAATTGTTGAGTGTTAACAAAATAAAATATCTCCTCTGTGTTTTATTTCTTCTGCTGTATTAAGTATGCATTGTTTCGTGTAAATCTATTGTGCTTTGTCGTAAAGGCGTTCCACATTCCAAGTACATTCCAATAATTTATGCCAACACCACAATCTTATCCAGAATTTCTCCCTCATTTCAGTGACAGCAGATACCTTGCTTAGTTCTTCAAAATTCACAATATTTGATTAAAATAAAAGTACGAAACCTTGTAGGGAAAGTAGCTCAACTTCATCAATGAAAGAGAGCTGCTTTTCAGTCATAACGACTACGGTCTCGGGGAAAACATCAATGAATTTTGTTAACAAATGAACATAAAAGTCATCGTCATGATGACTTTCTGTATGAAAATATAACTAAAAAGTCGCTATTCTGGGTACTTTCTGCTTGTTGCATTAATAAATATTTCACTAGTGAACCTTTCAACATGATTCACGGATTAATTCATGCATGAGAAACTCACTGGTGAGTAATTTCCCTACTGGTTAAGTTTCTCATCAAAACTCTGCGCAGAATCTATATTTCTTCAACTGTGCCAATAGATTTAAAGAGACGGGCCCGATAAATAGATTAATACATAGTAAGCAAATTATTTTATATGAACAGAAAAATATATTTGCATGCAGGATCGCTGGCTATGCTTATGAACTTCATCCAAATACTAAAAATGACTTATGTTAATTTTGTTGTTGTTTTTTTTTTAATAAAAAATAATTTCTTTATGATCACTTCATTAAATTAATCGACTAAACAGAGAAAATAATATTTAATACCGTTAAATGGGAGCAGAAAGATATATAATACTTTTAACAAGATTTAATTACAATTTTGTACTACGAAAAATAATGGGAAATTATACAGATTTAAGTACTGAATATAATGCATCTCTGAATATAATCAAATCTCAGTAGCTAATTACAAAGTAAGTGAGAATTCAGTTGAAAAATTCCACGGTATCCGTATCCAGAACTAAGAATGGTTACCTAATTTAAAACTTAATAATAAGCTTATCCTTAAAATATTGACCTCCATATTTGATAAATAACCCGAAATTATTTTTTGTTTTTTCCTCGCTGTTATGTATGCTTTTTCAGATCTAAAAACACGATTGTATATTATACGCAATTTCAATTTCAGATCAAATTAATATAACTTTAATTAAAATGAAAAAAATTGTTATATTTTAGATATAGTCCAGATGGTACATCATTTCCTCCACCCTGGACAAGTCTTTTATGTGCTCTAGGTTTATTTATATACCAAAGTTTAGATGCTATTGATGGAAAACAAGCTAGACGTACAAATTCATCTTCACCATTAGGTGAATTATTTGATCATGGTTGTGATTCAATTTCGACAATTTTTGTTGCATTATCTGCTTGTATTTCATGTCAACTAGGTGTATATCCAAATTGGTTATTTTTTCAGGTAATAACTTATTATTTTTATTAATGAATTAATTAATTTTTAAAAAAAATATATTTAGTGTTTTTCTGCAATTACACTTTTTTATTGTGCACACTGGCAAACTTATGTATCAGGAACACTTCGTTTTGGAAGAGTTGATGTTACTGAAGCTCAAGTTTCTATAATGTTAATTCATATAATATCAGCATTATTTGGTCCAGATATTTGGTTAAGTAAGGTAAGTCATTTTAGGTATAAAAATTAAAATTTTCTTTTATTGGTTTTTTGAAAAAATTGTTTTAATATAATTTTCTTAATTTTTTTAAAAAATTTCAATTTTATTTTAGGATACCTAAAGTTGGTATATTTTTTTGATGAAAAATTATTAATATATTTAATTTAAAATTTTTAATATTATTTTTCAATTTGTTTTTATGTTTTTTTTATTATCATGGTTAAAATTACTTTGGAAATTTTGATGAGAATTTCTCTAAACCAAGGCTTATATTTCTTATAAATCAAAAAGTTTTTTTTTTGTATAATAATTTCAAAAGTACTTGTCGACCAAATCAAAAACTTTAACTACTTTTTATACAAAATATTAAAGATAATTGTTAGGTATGGTTTTAATTTTTCACCTAATTTTTGGAAAAGAAAATAGTTATCTACAATCTCAGGTTTGATGTATTTGTGTCCTTAAATTTATAGAATTTGATGTGTTAAAAAAGATTAATACTTTATATCAAAAATATTAACCTTTAAATTAATTTTTGATTTAATACTCGTTGCTTTTATTCAAAAGCAATTATTAAACTTTGACGTGAATGTGTATTGTGAAGATGTTAAATGATTAAGTTAAAAACGAGAAATGACAATTTCGTTCAAATCTTATTATAGCAACAAGTTTTTGGAATCATGAAAGAATAGAAGAAATTTATCCTTGGCTATATGTCTAAATCCCCTGCAAAAAATAAATAGGCTTGGTTTTTGTAAGGCTCAAAAGTTTTTTTCCTTTAATATTTGTTTTTGGTTTTCATATGCAAATGTTTTACGCTTGAAATTTTATCTTTTTATCATAGGAAACAGCCTTTCGATATATAAATAACAACAAAAACTGTTTACGAAATATTAACAATCAAAATATTATTTATTATATATAAATTTATTGCAAATCTAACATACATAATTTAACAAAACACTGAAATAGCAGAAGAAGTAACAATAAACATAAAAAATTGTTAAAGAAAATACATCGATGAATAAGTCTTAAGGCTCAAACACAATACATGCGGTTGCGGAGCAAAAGCGGAATTCATTCATTCAGAATTCTCCGCTTCCGCTCTACAAACGCGTGCATTGTGTTTGAGCCTTTAAGACTAAATCTTAGTAATACCATTTTTTGTTTGTGTTGGAAGCAATTTATTCATTATTATAATCTGCTTTAAGAGTGATAAATATGAATATTATATTCGTTCCATTGTTACATTTTTATTTTTTCTATAACGGCTGTGTAGAATGATTCATTTTAAGTCTTAAAAAGAAACTAAAATTGTGTTAAAAATTTCTTCATTTGAACCAAACCTCTTTATCTGGGCATGTTTTTAAAATTTGCTAATAGCTGATTGTCATTGGAAGCTACATCTTATAAATAAATTAGATACAGTAGAAACTTAAAGCTGAATTTGAATAATTTATTAATGATTTTTCAGAACTTGTGATTCGATACAGTTTCATGATTAGTTAGCATTTTATTATTTGCCCATAATTAGCTTACTGACAATTGAAATTGCCATGAAGAAGTTCAAGCACTGAACAAACATTGTTCAACTGTGAAACAAACGTGGCTCAATTGCCAAAAACAGCTCTCTTAAGGGGTCTGTTCTAGAGACATGAATTTTAGGTACTTTTTGAGGAGCAATAAAAAAAAACCAACAATATTTTTAGTATTCGTTATTTTGTATAATATTTATTGATTCCTGAACAATACATAAAAGAAAAAAAAATTGAAAAAATCCAAAATCCAAAAAGTTATAGGCTGATGAAGTGGAGGGTGTAAAAACAATGGTGCTCGATGTTTGCCACGATTTGAACCCTCTGAGTAATCTGAAGTAAAAAAAAACGAATAATTAATCTTGAGGAGTACTGCTATGGCAGGAACTAGGATAATTGAAAAAAAATTTCTTCGCCAAGCTATGGCTGTTTGAAGTCAAGAGACGTGCTTTTTGTAACTTTTTTAACGTTTCCGACTTTTTCTAAAATAGTAAAAATTAAAATTTTTTTTATAAACCTAGCTTCTGCGATAGGGAAATGTATAAGAAAGATTCACACCAATTTTCAAGTGAATCGGTTCAGTGGAACTTTAGAAGTCATAGCAACCGCTTCGAAAAAAGTATTGTCGAGAAAAACGCCTTTAAAGTTCCAAGTAAAGTAACGCGCAGTATAAGCAATACATTACTAAAGCAGCCATATCTCCAAAAATAAATTGAATTTTGAAAAAACCATTTAGGAGCATTTTCTTAAAGGCTTACACTTTGAAAATATGACAAAAAAAATCTATTTTTTAAAATTTTTAGACCAAAATACCCCCTTAAGGACGAATATTTATTAAGAATTATGACAACACTACTTTTTGATTATTTCAAGGGGACACCTTTACTTTATATTCGGTGAAAATCCTTTTGTAAACTTTTTTTACATTTTTTTAGTGATAACATTTTATTTGAATCACAAAAACAAATCATTAGCTTTTATGCGGCCACATTTGAAGTTAGAAAACCAACATTTAATAGTGACTTTCGATGGAACCAAGTCAGGATAACTTTTATTTAGCCAAGATTTTGTTCTGGTGGGAAATTTTTCCTTATAAAAATTAATACTACTCCCTCGCACAGGATAATGGTTAAAAACATAAACAACTTTTTATGAATTTTTTTTAGAAATACATTGAAATATTTTGAAAGTCATTGAAAAACATTCTGTAAAAGTTTTGCATAAAAATGTTTAGAAATAACTCAGTGGCCAAGAATTTCCCAAGTCGTCTTTCACGGTGATCACCATAACTCAGTCTAGAACCTAGATTAACCTAGAATATCAACCATATTTCAATTAACAAAACTAAATTTATTTAGTTTAAATATAAGTTTTTTTTTCTACTCCCAATGATATTTTTTCAATTAATTTTTGTCATTTTGTTATTTTTATACTTTTTTATGGTTGTTTAAAGTTTAAAAGGCCGATTTTTATCGAAAAAATCTGGAATTTTGTCACAAATAGTATAAATAAAAAAAAAGTGTTTATGGGAGGTATTTTTAAAACGTCGTTCGAGAAAAAACGCGTTTAAAGTTTTTAACTCTGAAAAATTTACAAAAAGTGGAATGATTTGAGACTTCAAGAGTTTTTATCCGATTCCTTTGAAATTTATATAAAGTTGTATAGTAAGAAAATGCAATATAACAAATTGCAATTTTATTATTTTTAATAATAACTCAATACACGAATTTACTATTACAAAATTTAGATTTGCTTTGATTGAACAGATTTTTTAATACATCTGGCTCATGACTTACTGACTAATGTGTTGTATAATACATACGAGTATTTCAAAATTTGACATTCTCATTCTCACGCTTACCTCTCACCAATACAGAATCCCACATCTGGACCCGAAATCGGCCTGACTTCGGTCTCTAGTTGGGCTATTTAGCATCCAGAACTTTAGCCAACTTTCGGTCCGCTATTTTCTATCAAAATGTGGATATTTTTGAATGTTAGTTATCACTTTTGTAAATGCATAACATTTTCTCGCATGTGTGATATATTGTAAGCTGAAAATGCCTTCCAGAAAAGTTTTTTTTAAAATAATTGTGAATCTAATAGATAAAAAACATGAAAAAAAATTTTTAATGGTTTATTAATTTAATCTAATATTTAAATTATTTTATTAGCTAAAATGAATTTAGCTCTGTCCTTGAAGCCAATTCCTAATAACTTTAATAAAGAATTATCTTATTTTAATTACCAGAGAGAAAAATTTAAAAACTTAACAGTTTAATGTTTTTTCATTATGTAGAATCATATTAGAGTCAAAAAACTAAACAAAACTAAAGTTTTATAGAAACTTAAATATCAGTAATTTTGATATTTCTGCGATTTTAATAAAGAAAAAACGATATAAACTCAATTTTAATATCATTCGCAAGTAAACCGACTTTTTTGGATGTCCGGATGAGTTGATTTAATAAAATTTAATTTTTAATTTTGAGCGTTTTAAAATATTTGTGCATTTGTCCTACTTTCGAATTACAGACTAAATTCTACGCTTTTATATCTTTAATTCTAAAAATTTTCTTTGGGATTATGGTGAAGATGTTGAACTGATCCAATCAAAAAAACGAATTTTATTTTAGCTATTGTCGTAATATTTTTAGAATTATATTTGAAAAATTTTATTCATCTGTAAAAATGAAAAGATCAAAATTTCTTTCTTTTATTTATCTCACAAATCTCGAATTATATCAAAGTAATTAGAAAATTATAATATTTAGGTTTGAGTTAAACTATTTAAATAAAGGAAAACTATAAATAACACATTCAATCTTTTGCGGATTTGAATTAAAAAAAAACAATTTCTAAAAAAATTAAATATTAAGTTATCAATTATTTTTTCCGACTATAAATTATATCTAGATATTTGGTAACATTGAATTATGGACAACACTATGTGTCATGACTATGGCCTGTGGAATATATTCTTTATCTTATGTTATTTCCACTATTTTGGCAGGCGGAGTTGGAAAAAATGGCTCCACAGTTGCAGTAAGTTCATGTCATTAAAAAAATGAAAAAAGCATAAAAGAATGTTAAAGATTTATTTTTTTCTATAAATTAAAATCGCATCCTTTTGAAATGTATACAAATATGATTGTGATAATTGTGATAATTTTTGTAATTGTAATAAGTTCCTTGCTTGCAAGAAAAAAAAAAAGAGTTTTTGTAATTGACACCTACAAAAGAAAAAGTAGTCAAACGAAATTTTTTTAATTGGTATATTTGTCGCATGTAATGTTTTAATATTAATTTCATGGTCATCAGCCAAACACAAAGAGAGGGGTATTCGATCTATAATTTAGTTTTTATTTAAATTAAGACAAATTGAAATATTTTTTAAAATTTTGATAAGAATTTTTTTGTTTTTTTGCGAATTATATTGATTACATGCATGTATCTCGAATAAAATAAGTAAAATCTTAAAATTTTGTATACACAAAATTTCTATTGCTAACAAAATATTTAAAATGTTTTTTCCCAGTTAGGAAAATCTATATTAATGAATTTTTTCTTGTATATAAATTCATTAGTAGAATATTTGTAAGGTTGCTAGTATTTCGAACTTTGTGATAAAGATGGAATATAATTGAACCTTTAAGTAATGAATTATTTGAAGATTTTTATGCCCATGGGACTAATTTAATTTCTCACTATATGGATTAATATGTAAAAATAATACATTTTATTTGGAATATAACTTATATTGGTGATGGAATAGCCCCAGTAGGGAAATTACTCATCAGTGAATTTCTCAAGCATGAATTCATTTGTGAATCATGGCGGGAGGTTCATTTGTGAAATATTCATTAATGCAGCATGCAGAAGGTATTTTTCAGCCATATTTTAGTACAGAATGTCGTCATTATGACGAGTTTTGCGGCCATTTGTTAACAAAATTCATTGATGTTTTCCCCGAGAACGTAGTCGTTATGACTGAAAAGTAGTTCTCTTTCATTGATGAAGTTGAGCTACTTTCCCTACTGGGAGCATATAAATTATTAAAATAGAAATATTTATTTAAAACAAGAACCAACTTAAAGTCTTATAATTTTGTACCCTGTGGTATTTTTCAAAACATGTCGGTAAATACAAAAGTACCTGGCATTTTTTTCATTGCCCAGTGGTTTCTTATAAGTAAAACTGTCGCATATGAGGCATAGAAAACTCGCACGTCATCTTAGAGAAGCCAATGCGCTGACAACAAATGACTGTTTGGCGTGTATTTTGGTCTGTCGGCATTATCAGCCCATTTTTCTTCGAAAATGAAAAAAGGAGCCACTATTTTGATCGATTGGTTCTTCAAGGAAATTAACAATATTTATATTCAACAGAAATAATATTTGGTTTCAACAGGACGGTGCTCCGTGTTATACAGCGAACGCCGCAATCGATCTTTGGAAATTAAATAATAATCAGCAAAAATGCTGATGTGATTTGTCCATCAAGAAGCTACAATTTGATGTCGTTGGACTATGATTATTTTGGAGCAGTAAAAAATAAATGTTATGCCAACAATTCAGAAACAATCAAAGACCTCAAGTCCAAGATTTAAACTGTTATTGCTGACATAAGGCCCGAAAAAATCCAAAATGTACGGTTGTCATGTTTAATAACAGTAAAAAAATTAAAGGGAACAGGTTTTTTTATATGGGAAAAGCTGGAAAGTTGTTAACATTTATTTTGTAGTGTATGTGGCTTCCTTGAAACTATTTAGTGTCATCATGAAAATATTTTATTTCAAAATAATAATATTGAAACAAATATAATAGAAAAATTAAATATTTAATAAATATTTTACAAGTTTATATTTAAGAACAAAATATAATTTATTTTTATTTTTTTCTTGGTGCTGATTGTTTACTCATAGGTTTTAGTTTCTATAAAAAAGAATTTTGTGGTTTTCCTTTTTTATATATTATTGTATTAAAAAAAAAAAAGAAAAAACAAGAATTATATTATTTGATTTTTATTTTTATAATTTAAAAATTTTATTAACAGATTTCAGTTATTGGATTATCATGGAACTATGTGCCCTGTTTGATATCCTTTTACGCATATTCTCGAAATTTTGCAAATTTTTTAAAAGTTTTCATGAATGGAGGAATCGGAAAAAATGGTTCTACTGTTGCTGTAAGAATATTACAAAAATTTCATTAATATTGCTGCTTATGATTTTTAAGTTTTGACGATTTTGTTGATTCATTATTAGTTTTAATTTTTTTTTATTTTACTTCTTTATTTAGTTTTTTTTTGCTGAAAATTGAAAAATTTACTATTGGAAGTTTTTCTTATATTTAAAATTATTTTCTTTATTTTTAATATTTTAAATTTGTTAATCAGGTGCTTAATACTAAAAAAATGACTAAAAGCTGCTTTTAATGAATGAATTTTCCAGTTTAAATTGCCTGCAATTCTTTTCAGCATATTTTGCTATTAAAAATATTGTAAAACAAAAATTTCCTTAGCCGGTAATTAAGGTGAAATAAATTTTTTTTTTTATTTCAGGCTTCAATTAATATAAAAAAGAAATCTGGTGCGTTTATAGTTAAAATTTTATAATATTTCTGCATAATTTTTCTAATTATTATTTTAATACCGAATAAAAATAGTTCTTTTTTAACAATTCGAATTTTTAGTAAATACTTTCAAGTTTTGCATTAAATATGATTTACCGTTAATTAGATTAACTTCGTTTTTTTTTTTCGCAAACTGGTCTTAATGGTGTTGTCTAAGAATTTTTATTAAAAGTTATTCGGTTGTGACATAAATACCTCTTAACCGTTTGGCCTATAACCACTAGTCTGACTCGTGTTTAAGAATTTGTGCTATAAGCGAAGAGCACGAATCTGCCTCGTGGAAAAGAATTTGTACTATAACCACTAGTTTGCCACGTGGGTAAGAATTTGTGTTATAAAAGAAGAGAATGAGTCTGCCTCGTGGAAAAAAATTTGGTAATAAAATAATTATTTACTCCAAAAAGTGGTTTATTATTTCACAGTTCTTTTTGGTTCATACATGTCATGAAAACAAAGATTTTACGCCATTTCAAATGCACGGCCCAACAGCTGAATAGCACGGCATTCTACTGATCTTCTTGTTTACTATAACTCGCGCAATCGACAAATATTGTGTAGGCCAAAAGGTTAACTCTATTGAATGAAACCTGATTTTAAGTAATTTTCATTTTAATATGCATAAATATCATTTGGTATTTTTTATATCAAATTTTATGATATTATGATATAAATATTTATTGTAAGGCTTAGAAAATAACATTTAATTTCTTATAGATGCATTTCATAATAAGGCGTGTACCCCTTTTGGTATACATGGCACAAAAATGAGATTCAATGAATTTAACTTGGCCAGTGAGCATTGTTTAAAGTTGTATACCCATTTTTTTACACTTGACGTTGAAATAAGACTTATGAAATTTAGCTTGGAAGTGAAAGGATTAAAGGAAATGTAGTTAATGTGAATAAGTCATTTATGAGCTTTTACCCGGAGGTTAGACGGTAAATGCTAAAAATTTGTAAAGTCGAAGTTTTATATAATCTGATTACATGTGTAATGCCTGCCAATTTAGTTTTAATGTGTTTGAGAGATATTAGACCCACAAAACTTCCAATTTTTTATGAAAACTGATGGCAGGCACTAAAAACATATATAAAAATGATGATTTTCAGGCTTTACAATAAATCTGTGTCTCTAAAAAGCTCAATAGCTTTTGAACTATATTTGTTAATACAAATTCATGAAATGCTTATTGTGCTTCGAGGAGTGTGCTTCTCTGGCATTTGATTACATCCACACTGAAAAATTACTACAGAATCATATTTACTAGTAATGACGTCATATATCAACAATTGTTATTGTTTAATATTTTTTAAAAAGTTTTACTTTGAAAATTTGGTATTGAGAATTTGTCCGGCATTTACCAGTTTTGATCACATTCGTTTTAAGTTTTTTCCTTACTTAAATGAAGAACAATTGTTCTTCAATTTTACACAAGCTTTCCTTTTTTTGTTTTTTTTTTGTTTTAGTTTAATATTTGTCAATAGATTATAAATAAACATTCGTTTTTTCAAAAGTTTGTTGTTAAATTATTTTTAAAATTAATATATGTTCAAGTATGTCCTAAATCAGGGATGGGCAAACTTTTTCGGTCGCGGGCCAAAATAAATTTTTCTAAAATTTTAAAAAGAATATGCAAGTATTACAATTTAAATATGTTAATGAGAAGAATGAAATTGCGATTTCATTTTTAAAAGTTCCTTATATTGAGGTTCGAAGTGAGATGTACTGATTATAAGGAACGAGGCTAAATGCTCATCTGTTAGTACTTCTGAAATTATTCTTTCTAAGGTTCATAGTTGAAAACACTTGTTCACATATATATAAAATGAAGCAAACATAGCACTGATTTTCTGGGCCTGAGATATTAAATTTGGGAAACTTACTTTCGATAATGATTTGTAAAACTCCAACTTTGGCATATTTAGAAACAGCTGCTTGATATGATTGTTGGAGGGGAACTCTATTAATTCAAGCTGCAAATTTGACCACACTGCTTCACAATTTACGTTGAAAGGCATTGTAAAAATATCCAATTCTCTTTGAATTGCACTGAAATCTTGAAATCTGCGTTCGAACTCAAAATGCAATTTTTTCAAGCTTGGAAGCTGTCTGTGCTTGCTATTTCCGTGGATTTATGTTTTGTAGCACAAAAATAAAGAAAGTAAAAATATCATCAGTCCTTTGAAAAAAAAGAAAAAAAAAATAATATTTAAACAAAGTAGAAAAGGAGATGGGTATACATATAATATATAAATCATATTCCTTTTAATTTTCGTCAGACCGGCAAATTAAAAATCTATCCGCGGGCCACATAAAACCTTCCGGCGGGCCGTAGTTTGCTCATCCCTGTCCTAAATGAATGCCCAATTGAAATAATTTTTATCAAATTTTACGCTATTTTTTTCCTAAAAAATTGTGTGAATTCAATTTTTAAATGTTTTTTTCTTTTCTTGTTATAGAAGAAATTAATACTTTCATTTGAAGTTGTTTATATAAATTTAATCTTTTACTTTTCTCATTTGTTTTTCATTTTTTTTACTACTATAAATTACTTAGCTGACCCTATAATCGCTTTGAATGATAATTTTTTCTAAAGTTAAAAATAAATTGTACAAATAATGATCTTATTAGTTATAAATTTATACTAAAACTATTTGAACTGTGTTCTTCTTAAATTTCCTGTTTTCGTTTTTATTTATATAAAAAAAGAAGGTTTCTCTGAGGAATTGCAATTGTTTTATATTTAATGAACTTTGAGCAGTCGCACAGATTTTCAATTATTTATGTAAATAGTAAAAAAACTTTTACAAGTTTTATTCCGTTTTATATACAACTAAGAAAGCTTAAGAATGTTAAAAAAGTTTCTTTCTTGTCGTTAAAAATAATTTTCTTTAAAAGAAAAAAAATTGGATAATAATAAATTCCTTTTATGTAATGAGACATCTATATCATTTTGAAAATTACAAACGCTTAAATTCTGGCGCCAATTTACAACCTCTAATAGTGCGTTTTCACTGAACCTAGTTTAGTTTTTAGTATTTAGTACTTACTATTTGTTAGAATTTGTAATAGTGCGTTCCCACCGCCCAATTACTGACAAAATTACTGACGAATTTACTGACATTCATAGATTTTATATGAGAAAATTATAAGTCACTTCAGTAAATTTCAGTAAATTTACCACAGAAATTTCATCAGTAAATAGAAATTTACTGAAATGTCATATGGCAGCACGGAGGGGAATTCTCATCTATTTAAAAAGAACGAAGCTTCTGGGTCATTCTGACAGTAGTGTAAAATTTTTTGTGAGGTTAATTTTGATATGGCTTATGTATGAAAATAAATTTCGTAAAACGGTAAGAGTTTATTATATTAATTATAGTGAATAAATTGTAATTATTTGCTGTTCAAAAAGTGCAAAAATTTCTCGTAAAGATATGTCAATGTATAATTACAAATGAAAATAATAAAATTGGCCTTTTTTCTTGACCTTCATTATATTTGCCTATTAAGAATATTCACAAAAACGGTATATCGTTTAGTTAATAATAAATTAATTTTTCTAACCAAATAATCTTTTCATTTTAGTTAATATTTTTGAATATGATAAAAGATTTTCTGGAAATGGTCAGGATTTTATATATTACGATATAAATTCTTGTAATGAAACATTAAAACTCTACAATAATACCTTTGATATAGTAATAGCTGATCCACCATTTCTTTCTGAGGAATGTATACAAAAAATGGCTAAAATTGTACGAATGATAGCTTCAAAAATAATAATGTGATCAGGAAAAATTGTAAATAAATGGGCTCAAAGTATATTTCTTTAAAAATATAAGCCAAAACATAATCGTAATTTAGGTAATGAGTTTGCAACATATGCAGATTTCAATTTAGATGAATTTTAATAAAATAAATTAAAGTCATTTTGTTTCAGCATCTTTTTTTTTGTTGTACTAATTCCCTTAAACTAGTTTCCTGTTCCTTAATATTTCTAACTATATAATCTTTCTTATCATTTAATTGTTCCATTAGTTTTTCACATGTATCTTGTTTTTGTTTAAGTTCGTCAAGCATTTTGGGAACATTTGATAAAATAAATAATCTACCACATGAACCATAAACTCTAAAATATTAAACTATTTAATCCATCAAATTCATATTTTGAAATGAAAAAAACCTTGTATTTGGATCGAGTTCCTTCACATCGTGTTCAGTTAAAATATATTTTACTTTTGAAGTTTTAAAACATCGTTAAAACATGACCATTCTCTAAAGTTATCCAATCTATCCCTACAAGCTGTAATAATTATATTTAATAATTCCATTTCTACCATTAAATTTTGAATTACAGCTTGAAATACATGTACTACAGCGGATAATATTTCTTTCTGTCTTTCGCTTAGTTCCATCATTTATATTAATGCTTTAATTTAACTTTAATATAAATAATTATTACTAAAACTCCACACAATAATAACTCTTTAACACTTTTGGCGTTTAATAATT
Source organism: Acrocera orbiculus (assembly GCA_947359355.1). Classification (NCBI taxonomy): domain Eukaryota; kingdom Metazoa; phylum Arthropoda; class Insecta; order Diptera; family Acroceridae; genus Acrocera; species Acrocera orbiculus. The sequence goes on from OX375758.1 coordinate 11,518,949, forward strand.
TTCTTCAGTAAATTCGTCAGTAAATTCGTGCGGTGGGAACGCTATTTTTTTGTATGGGGCTTTCATTAGTAAATTTGTCAGTAAATTCGTGCGGTGGGAACGCACTATAAGGGAGATCTCTAGTCTTTTTCTCAAAAGAACGAATCTGAATCTGGTTCTTTTGTTTAGTTCTTTGCTAAAAAACTAGACAAACTCATGGCAGTACGGAGGGGAGATTTTGAGTAATTTTTTAGGATTCTCTCTTTCGTCAATATAGTTTAACAGTGGAAGTTGTGGAAGTTAGGTTAAGTTTGACTGTGATAATGACGTAAGACTTTTCTTACAACAGCAAAGATAAGCAAATTGAAATTTGTACTAAGTACTAATTTCAGTGAGAACACTTATTTTTTTATATGGAGAAAAAAAGTACTAAATACTAGAAACTAGATTCAGTGAAAACGCACTATAAGAAGACAGTTTTTAAATAGATTTTAATGAAATCTTTGTTCCGTAAACATTAATAACAACTTCTGTTTCGGTATGAACAAAGTTTAAATTTTGATCTTCACTGCATTGCTGATACGAAAAACTTATGTTTCAAGTTAAAAAAAAATCAAGTTTTTGGTTTAGTTCTCAATGTCTACTGATATTTTTGACATTTTGTCAATAAGATAAAACTTTAAGACAAGCCATTAAAAAACTTTACAATACATTTCAAACAGATTAGAGATGTCACTATGATCGTGTTTGCTTGGATTATACATATAAAGGTTATAAAAATTGTCTGGGTTATAAAAAGTCCTTTCACAAGTCACAAATACGAAATTTTAAAATTAAATTTATTCTATTCTTGAAATTTAATATTCATATTATAAGCTTAAAGTGCGTCATATTTTCTTTTTTGTTATTATTAAAAGAAAATTAATATTTTTTTAATGTATTTATTCAAATTTTCGTTATTAAATTTGAAGTTCTTGTGCATGTGTAAATTTTGAACTTTATATTATTAAAAAGAATGTTAAAATTTTCTGTAATGTTGTAAATTGCTTATATTTCTACTCCAAAATAAATTTAAAAATGCTATTTACTGCAACTATGAGCTAATTTACCAGTAATATCATTTATAAATGTCAAATTTGAATGACCGGACAGTCGATTAAAGAAGAGAATATTGAGAATTTATATAGAAAAGTTCTAGCCAACTTAAGAATTCAAATTTAAATGAAAATTAAAAAATTAAGTTTAAAGCATTTTCAATCATTTTAATTTTTTCATTTTAACATTTTCGTATTTTAACTAAACTGAATGTTGTCAAAAAAAAAAAAAACAAAATATGTATTTTATTTGGAATTAGTAGCTTGACATTTTTCACAGATCTTCTAATGGTAGAGTTTTGAGTTTTATACGAGGCTGCTTCTAACAATGACCATAAAGTGGTATTGATTTTTATATTATAGTTGAACGCCAAGTTGTGTGCGTGTTGGTTTCTTCGTTCAGTCTCTTTAGTTTTATAATATTTGAGATTATTTTATTGCAAAATAAATCGTTCAAAACAATATTATCACAAAGTGTCAATAAAGTGCTGACTTGTGGTGTAAATTACAGCTTGCAAAAGCAGAGAAGAATTTATACGAATACTAACCGTTATCAGAAGTTTTTTTAATTGCAGCCTATATCTAAAAAAAAGTTCTTATAAAAGATAAAGTGCTCGAAATATGTGTAGGAGGATTAACACAGGACAAAAGCAGAACTACCAGAAAGTTTAGAAGGTCATGTCGAAAGCTTTATCTGCTAGCAATACCACTGTTATTATCGCAGCCAACATTACCACTTGCATTTTTAATGAAGGTTCATATGATTTACTAGGTGTTTTTGATTCAAAATGGATCAAGTTTAGTCCTAATATTCACATATATGCCGCTAAGCAAGACGGTCAAATAAAGTCAAGTGGCTAAATGATGCGCAGAGTTTTTCAACGACAGATGAAAATAACTTCGGCAGAGGAATTAACTCAATTGCTCCGGAATGGATAATTCTATTTAACCCAAAAAATTTTTTTTCAACTAACTCAATGCAAATAGTTCTTATAACTTTAAACACGTTGGTAAACACTATAGCTTAAATGAAGGATTTTTATCTCCAATAAATATTTCATATTTTATAGCCAAGAAATATGATTGAAATCAAATGGTAAAAAGCAAATTTTAACTTTTGACATCCTCCATTTTGTAAAAAATCTGAATTTTTAAAAATCCTTCATTTAATGATCGGTTATAGCTCGCTGATTTAGCAATATTTCCGAATTTGAAATTTGTTGTAATGTATTCTATAAATATATTTTATTAGAATATTAAAAAGATTTAGCAGAAAATATTAGGACACTTTTTTGAAGAAAAAAATCTTCAAGAATGCGTTGTTTTTAGCTTTTTAAATGTACTTCACTCCTTATGGACTGAAGGAACCAATGTAAGGTCGATAATTTAATGAGCGGAACTTCCCAAGGCTCTATTTCTGAGTTTTATTCTGATTAATTTGAAATTTTTTGGAGGATTTTCTAGACAAATCGTAAAAAATTGTTGAAAATATTTAAAACTTTGAAATTCCTTTAAAAAGGACAACAGCAAAATTTGTCTATATTTCACTTTTTAATTTTTGATATTTTTTATTTGTTAAAGAAATGATATAAAAAATCAAGTACAAAAATACCTGAAGATCGCTGTTTTTCTTTCATACCGTTATTTAATTTTATGAATTAGTATCAATCACTTTTTTTTTTGTAATATTAATAATTAAAAAGGAATAAATATGTATTTCGTATTTAAATCCTTTTTTATTACTTTACAAATTTATCAACAAATATTATTTTCTTATGAAAAATCTTTTAATAAAATAAAAATTTGATATTTTTGGTTAAATAAAATTTAATCTAAAATTTAAAATATAAAAAACAAAAAAATTAGTTTTTTTTATTTGTTATGCAGCTACCATACTTTGATGTGGATGTTAGACGAGCTCCACTTTATTTTGCATTTTCTATACACGGGCTATTAGCATATCGTTATGCTAAAGTTATATTTACTGGTGGATGTGGAAAAAATGGATCAACAGTTGCTGTAAGATAAAAAAAATATGGTTTCTTATTCAATTAGAGCACATTAGAGAATAAGAAAAAATACCAACAAAGCTTTATTTGAAACACTTTTTTCTTAAAAGACCTTTCACAAACATAATATTTTATTTTTGTGACTGTAAATATTTTTCTTTTTTCTAAAAAAAAAATCTTTTTCGTTTTCTTCTACTTCTAGTTCCAATTTAATTATTATTTTGCACCTTTGTGTGCTTTTATATACACTTTTGGGGCGCACTTTTATTTTTTTTAATTAAAATTTGTAAAAATTTCTACTTAAATTATTATTATTAAAATATTTTTTAGTGTAATCAGAATCTTAAACTTAAATATTAATTTGAATCTTAACCTTAAAAAATTATCTGATTTTTTCAATTGGATTTATTTGACTTAATAAAGACTTTATTAATTTTATGGTAAATAGTTAAAATACTTCGAATATAGTATATTTGATTATTTATAAACAGAGCTGGGTTAAGGTATTCCTTTTGTGTGATTTTTTTTTCTTTTTTGGATTTTAAACACGAATATTCCTCATTTTTACAACTTTTCGAAACTATAGTGTAAAAGTATTAATAGCAGGGGGAATGTAACAACTTTTTAAAACTAAAAAGAATTTAATATCTAACTGGATTCTCGGGTAATTTAAAAATTTGACATAAATAATATTTATCAGATTTATTTATTTACATTAATGGTTCTATATGTACCCAATATACCCAGTAGTGAATATCGTCTACGGCCTTCAACGAACTTTTGCAAAGTGGGTAAAAATCTACTTTGCCCTCGCCATGTATTTTTTGTTAAGATAACAAGTCCAGACTACATCGCCTTATAAGCTTCCATACAAAATTTCCGTCGTTGTATTGTAATAATGAGTATAAGCTTCGGTTGAGAATGTGTATTACGCGCATTCTCTTATACCCTTTCAGAACAGGAGCTATGTACAACCTTGTAGTCTTCCATACAAAAAAATTGGTTCTTAACAGGCAAAGTCTGTACATGACGACAAAAGAAACATCGCGTCTAAATCTCAAAACATATGATGTGAAATGTCAAATTAGATGTCACAGGTTGTTAAATTTTTTAAAAGTGTTTTAACTAAAAAACTAAAGAAAAGTTAAGAGTTTTTAATTTATTTTAGTAAATTGTTTTATAAAGTTAAGCAAAGGGATCCAATAAGAAAAAATTCACAATAGATCTCAATCTTCTGTGTCTACAGACTTTAAAAGGCTGTATTTACTACACATTTCCAACCACCTATGTACACAGTTCTTCATACAAAAGTGGCTTCCTGTGTAGTTAGAAAGTGTGTACATCCGCCTGTTAAGAAAGGGTATTTGTAGGAGCTAGCGATGCTCCCCTGCTTATTTTTAAGCGAGTACATCAATTCGAGTTCGTTATGATTATCCTTATGTTAAATATGACTCATACATTCTCGTATGCCAGTAAAAAGAAAAGATGCTTTCGAAAAGTTGTGAATTTGAGCAATAATTTTTGGTCATATTTATCAATTGATAAAATAATATTGTATTTAACGTAAAAAATACCTTTGGTATTTATGAGCATACACAATTTGAAATTGTAAAGTTCAAACTTTAGATAGAGAGTTTTTTCTTTAGGAATCTTTCAGAAATTCTAAACTTTCAATTTTGTTGAACGTGTAGAACATTTTTGTTTTTCAAAAATAGCTCTAATCCACACAAATTACTAACTAAAAAATTTCATATATCTATCATTAACTAATACTAGTGTAGATCGGCCTCTAATACTTTGATACTTTCGCTGTTTTACTAGAAATTCTTATCTTAAAGATTTAAAGGAGTTTTCTGGTTTAGAAATTCAAGAAAATTGAGTTTTTTTTTTGTATATTTTCATAATTTAATCCTTTAAATAACTGTTCTTAAAAGGATTTAACGAAATTTAAATAATTTTCAGAATTACAGCTCATTTTGTGACACATTTAGTCTCAGTGCAGTACCTTTAAAGCTTTTAACTTATTTTTTAAAAAATTCTGAAAAGCCACAATAATAGAATAAGTATTGTAAATCTCTAGCTATTCTAGATTTGTTTTTCTTTTTATATATTGATTTAAAATATATTCTTATTTTATTATTTCGAAAGGTTTAATTTAAAATTACTAAACAAATAAACTTAATAAAAAACCTAAACTCTAGATTCGATAACAAATTAAAAATTTTTTCAATATTATTTTCTTGGGTTAAATTTGAACTTGACTGGTAGCTACAAATACACATGTAAAACAAATTATGTAAATGTAAATAGATAAAATAAGAAATTTTAATGAAAGGATATTGATTATTTATAAAAATTTTTAATTAATAATTTAACTTGCTTCTTCTTTGTATTGTTAAAGATTATACAAAGAGGAAACCAATATTTTATGAAATCTGCAAATTTATTTAATTTAAATGTCACAAATTAAATATTTATTTGTTTTTTCGTTATTTTTTCTAAGAAGAACATACTAAAGAGTTTTTTTCTTTTTTATTTACTTTTCTTGTTCTAAAATAGAAATGTTAAATATTTTGTTGATTAAACACTTTTTTCCGTTTTAGTTATTAAGTCAAGTTTGTGAAATTTGGTCAATTTGAGAAGTCAGTATTAAGTATTTTGTGTGTCTGTATTAAATCGATATTATTTATTTTTTATTGTTTTTTATTTATTAAATTGCATATAGCACTTTCTTTGTAAATATTTCAAGTTATTTTACTTTGTTATATGTGATTAGAATTCTATTTTAAATTTTAATATATATGTTGCATCGCTTTTTATAATCCAATTAAATACAACACCCTCTAACATATGATTTATTCTCAATGTGTAGAAGAATTTTAATTCAATATATTTTCAGACTAGCCTGAAATTATGGAAACTATTGCACTCGGGCTAATATAACTAAAAGGTGTAGTCTTATGTTCAACTTTTAAATATTTATTTCGAAAATATAATATATAAAGAATATGCTGTGAAAATTTCAAACAGATATCTTAAATATTAACCAAGTATATCCGTTGCGAAAACTTTAAATAATATGTTTTTCTCGGAACTATTTTTTTCTGTTTATTCTATTTTATAAAATAATATCTGACAATTCCATTTATTAACTGATGATATTTTTAGCAGGAACTAAAAATACAATACAATTATTTTTTGTGTCAATTTTCATAAGAAACATGATTTTTTAATTTTTTTTCTACAATTTGGTATTTTTTCAATAAAACAGTTTTATCCTAGCTACAGCCGAAATGATAAGCATGTACATTGATTAGCTATTTGTATTTTTTGCTTTAAATAACCACACGTGGCTAGCCACTTACCTCTATTTTTAGGCTAACATTTTCGTCATACATAATGGCATATAAATAATGTAAAATAAGCTCAAAAATATTTTTAGTGGTTTTTAACATATCAAAATTATTTTTTATTTTTATTTTCTGATGAAAAAAAAATTAATTTTAATTATAATTGAGGTTGGAACATAAGTCTACACTCCTAAGTTCTTTTATCTATATAAAATATCCTTGATTCTAAAAGTTCTAAAACCATTTTTGCATATAAAAATTTTGTATTATCTTATAGTGCGTTTATATTGGCCAAAATACTAAACTTTGCTCCTATTTCGTCTATTTCAAGACTGGTAATTTTAATCTGTAAAAAATTTGTTGGGATGTATAGCACGAGACCAGCAGATGTAATTTTTATGATTTAAAAGATTTTCCAAACTATAGAAAATTTTATTTTCTTGGGTCATGAAGAAATTCTACTGCCTCTTGCTTATTGAATCTTACCAATGAATATTTAGAAAATTCAAGTGTTGTGATAGTGTATTTAAAGTGGCCAGAATACCAGTCTAGTATTCTCTAAATTTCAAATTTGTTATTGGAGATCTCTAGTAATCTCTTTAAAATTAGTTTTCTTTTTCTAGTCTTTTGCAATAAAAATACAACAACACAGAAGGGGAAATTTTGAGTAATTTCTCAATCTCTCGATAGAGACTAATTATGAAGGTTAGGATAAATCTGACTAAATATGATGTAAAATAATAATACACTTTTTCCTGGGACTCACTAGCGCTTAGCGGCACAAAATTTAGCGCTAAATGCTAATGAGTCCATTAGTCTCCACTGAATTGGTATATAGCTTGAGTTAGCGACTAGTTAGCGCTAGCTTGTTAGTTTTTCAGAGAAGATCAAAGGAATATTTCAATTCGGGAAGAATTCAGTCATTGAATATTAATATTTTGTACTTAAAGCAAATAACAACACATAAATCACAAATAGAATTGTCATTTTGGCATTTTGCTTTCTGTTAATGAAAACAGTAATATGCTAGTGAGTCCACTTGGTTTGGTATTTAGAAAAACTCTCCATTTTTACTGTGCTAAGTCGTCTCCACACGCTAAGCGCTAATGAGTCCCAGGCATTAGAATACTAGGGCCCAATATAAATACGTCTTTCTATATGTATAACAAAAGGTAGTATTCTGCCCACTGTAAGCGTTATATAAGATTTTTACAGTATTTTTATTGTATATTTCTTGTTAAAGCTTGAAACAGGGATGGCCTCGTCTGATACCGCGAAGTTACTATCAAATAATTCGAACAATTGTTCCCATGATTTAGTTTTCTTTGCAAAATACTAAAAAAGAATACTAATTTTAAGATTAGTTTTCTTGAGAAAAGTACTAAAGTTCTACCGTACAAAATTTAAAATTTACTCTAAGATCATGAAATTGTCAAAAATAGTCTTGAATACTTTCAAATTTTTCAATTTTATTACAAACTTTTTCTAGAAAAATGTCATTAAATAATTTTTTCCAATAAAAAGATGATTTTTTAAAGTTTTTAACTATCTAAATATCTGAAATAAATTAGCAAACAAGCCCTTAAATATTTATTTGACATAATATAAATAAAATTTTAATATTTCTTCGAAAAAGTAAGTAAAAAAAAATATTTTTTTAATAAATTTTATGCATGCTTAGTTTTGGTTGTACTCTATGTTTAGAAAATTATTTGCTACTAACATTGCTTATGCCTATTTAAAAATTAGTTCAAAAAAAAACTTCATATCATTAATAATTTTTTTGTTGAATTATATAAAAATATTAAAAATTTATTGTAAAAATTATTTTTTTAATAATAAATTTAGGGTACCAGTGTTCTATCGCCAGTGATTCCATTATCATTAGTTGTACTTCCTGCTTTTATAATAGCACAAAAATCACCAGACGAAATATTTGTTAAATATCCTTCACTTTATATCTTAGCATTTGGTATGGTTGCTGCAAAAATCACAAATAAACTTGTTGTAAGTTAATTATAATCAATTATAAAATAATTATTATTTTTTTAAATTTATTTTTATATATATTTTTAGATTGCACATATGACAAAAAGTGAAATGGAATATTTAGATTGGGGTCTTTTAGGGCCACTTTTATTATTTTTAAATCAATATTTCAATTGTTTTTTACCTGAAATTGGAGTTTTATGGTTTGCATTGTTATGGAGTACACAAGATTTATTTAGATATTGTACACAGGTAAAATTTTCAATATTAATTATAATAAGTATAGTATTAATTTATTCTTTAACTTATTTACTACTTGTGATAATTCATTTTTCAAATATATAAAGTACAGTTCTTCAAATTTATGAAAAACAAGATCAAATTGAAAAAATCAAAATTACATTAATTTTTTAATAAAATTCCAAATGCAATAAAGGGATACCATTCTGAAAATTTAATATTAGTAGTGCTTTATTTAACCAATTTTGTTGTTGGGAAAATATAGAAATCAGTAGGGATTGAATCTAAAAGAAAAAACTAGACTTCGCCTATATGAATGCAGAACTGCCGATTTTCATGTACTGTTTTAACTATTCAATTTCCTATACTTAATAGTATATTCAACTTTAGACATAATACACGTAAACCCTTAAAAGTTTTTTTTAAAATAAATCATTTAACAAAAGCGGAACCCGTCTTGCATAAAGCCTTTTAAACTTATTATATTCCTTCTATTAGGTTGCTCAAAAACCTTCAATTGTTAATAAAATCTTTTCTATTCATCCAAACAAGTTTAAATAAATTTTGTTGTGTTGGTAGTGCATGACAATTGATGTTAATACAGTTAGTTCAAATATTAATTTATTAATTATATTTAATAAAGTAATTTTTAGTTTTATATGAGAGAAAAACTTCAGAAAACTGAATGCAACGAATTACGAATTCTGAATTCAGAAAAAAGAAAAAAAAATCTCAAGTAGAAATATACTTTAAAAAATTTCGTTTTAGATTACTTGTTTTTTCTTTTTAAAATATATATTTAACTTTTTCTCCTGATATGCCTATTGTTTTAGCTAATTTTACACTTTGAATTAGTGACCATTTAATAGCATTATTGTGCAACTTTTCGTTGTTTTCATTTGTGTAATTTTTCATTGTTTTCATTTATATCAATTGTTTTTCGCTGTTTTTGCCGTGGCTTCTTTTCAAGATTATTACAATCATTATAATTTAAAATGAAAAAAAAAAAAAACACAGGGTATTTAAAAAACTTAGGATGAATTTGCGCTGGCGTTCTAAACTATTTAGAATTCGTTCAGTATTCTAATTTGTCTATTTTATCAAATAGACACGACCTGCTTTTGTCAGAGAGCTGAAATTTTTCATAATCAGTTATCAGTTATACAAAATTAATCTGACAAAAAAAAATAATAAAGAATACCTTGCTAATCCCTTGCCTTAATAATCGAGTAATTGAGTCGTTTAGAAGCCAATGTGGATAAGTCCGAAAATCCAAAATTGAAAAAATTAATGTTTCTTAATGCATGCATAACACATAACACATGCAGAAAAAACAGGGTTTTTTGACCTACAAAAAATGGACTTATCCACATTGGCTTCTAAGCAACTCAATTATATGTGCAATTTTCAATATAAGCTTTTCTAATGCTTTTTCATTGCAAATGTAAAACACAATACCAGTAACACATAATCAAAGAAATTATTGTGTGAAAAGGATCACGTGTTTGATATGAACTTCATAAAAAGTCATCACCCGTCTGATAGGAGGTTTTCATTTTAGGTTACAAAAGTAGCATAACGTCTCCCATACGTGATTTTGTGGCAAAGGGTTAAGAAATGCCATCTACATTTCTGAATGTGTTTAGCTTGCCTTCTTCGTATATTAATTTTAATATAAATAAATACAAAAATTTTTTTATTAATTTTAGGTTTGCTTTGAAATATGTGATCATCTGCACATAAAACTATTTAGTATACCCTATCCACCAATAGATGTAAAACAAACAAATTATGGAATTTCTACATCCTTAGTAAGTAATCAAAGTAATGAAAAAAATGGTACTCATGGACATCAGTTTAGGAAACAGTCTAAATCCAACAAAAGGCAACAAAGTTCCCATTAAAAGATGATAATCAGTATTTATTTAGAACTAGAAGCAGAATCATGGTATATCATTATTTACTTATTATTTACATTAAAACTTTTTTCTTTTCTTTTTTATCAATGAATTTTTCGAAATTTCTATTCTACTTTTATTTGTAAAATAATAAAAAAAAAAAAAAAAGATGAAGAATTTGTACTAGCGCTTGGCGATTAATACTATTCAAAATATTTAAATGGACGTTAAAAATATATTTTAGAAATATATATATATATATATATACTTATAAGTAATATTTTCAAAAAAGAAAAAAAAATGTTAAGAAAAAACAAAAAAAAAAAATAAGGCGTTTTATTGTATAATATTATTATTATTGGAACTTTTCTGTCATTCGGGTGTAATAATAAGAAAATATTTAGATAGTTTGACGCTAAAAAAGATCTACTTTTAAAGAAATCAAAATTTTTAACAAATGTGAAATAAATGGAAGTTTGTGTTCACATTTAAATTCAGTACAAAGCAGAGATAAGGAAAAAAACGAACAACAATAATCTATATCTAGTTTATGAGTAAAAAAGTTAATATTAATATTTCATTGAAATTGAATAAAACCACAGGTTCCACAGTTTAATTAAATGTTTTATTTTTGAAAATTTTAATTATTATATTTTGAAAGATTATTTCAATGTTGTGCTCTTAGTTATTGTAAATGAAATGTTATTCGATATCAAATTCTGTTTTATTAAAATTTTATATAAGATAACAAATTAAAATATTTTTTACAATTAATAAATTCTATAGTAATTTTCAGTCAAGTTTTTTACAAAAAATTTACCATAAAATTTGTTATTTTAATTTCAATTAAACTCAAATCAAAGGCGTGTTAACAATTGTTAGACTAATTGTTCTAAACAAGTTAAATAAAACTCTTATGATAGTTCTGTTTCATTTTATTTAAAACGAGACTTTCAGGGTAACACAAATAACTACAAATTAATATTGAGTTAAGTTTGAACAGTGCATTAATTTTTTCATTCTTAGTTCCCTTGCAGCCTAGCTTGAGGTCGGAATAATTTTATGCTTATCTTTAGTAGGTTAACACATTCTGTAGCAGGTTTATACTTTGCTAGCTTTGAGGGATAAGGGTTAGTCAGAGACATGAAAAAATGATAATTTTAAATAATTTTTTTTCCCAGTAAATTATTTTATTTCATAAAAGTAAAAATATGGCATCATTACATAATGTTTCGACTTGACTTCACGAAAATTTGAACAAAAAAATTTAATAATTTTAAAAGTTATGGCTGTTTCTGTTGGCCCAATTCCAAACAGAAGTCTCTTGCCTAGACCACCACAAATCGTTGGAGATTCATCTAAAATCAATCTGACAAAAAAAATTAGTTTTATTATCAAATAAAATCGTGTCTGACGGAAGCTTTTTTTTAAAAAAGAACAAAATGGCGGCCTCAGGAAATTTTTTTTGAATTCAAATTTTAAAGCCATTTTTTAAAATAACCAATCTTAAAAACCTGAACTTTTTATAATTAATATAAATTTCAAAGTAATGACCAACTAACGGTTAATATATGATATTCTGATTATTTTTAAAATCTAGATCTAATCAGATTTAGGATAATAAAGCTATTTTTCGGAAAATTGCCTGTCTATTTTTGCAGCTCACTGAAATTCTTACTATCCGTGAAAACATGTTAAGTATTAAGAGAATTGATTATTAAATACCAAAAAACACTTTCTTTGTATTGCAGTTCAACCAGATATTTACGAGTTTTTAGCCCGAAAGGTCCAAAAATATAGCAGACCTTCCCTATTTATTTAATTTAAAGCATAGTTAAATGTATTTTTTTTTTCTTCCACTAAATAAGCTACAAAGTATTTTATATTTACAACATAAAAAAACTACCACCAGTTTACTATCTAAGAATTATAAATCTATTTACATTAAAAACGGTTTATTGAATTTCCCAATAGGCTGGTTTGTATTTAGGAGGAAACACGACGACAACAGGTATATTTGTGCCAGAACGGAAACAAGCAAGGAAAAGACTCTGAACAATCGGACTAAAAAGTACACCACATATATCTAGTTGAACAATAATACTCAAAAAATGTTTTTGTCTATGAAAATCTAGAATAAAACAAATTTTTTAATTTTACAATAGTCATAAAGAGTTTTGGGTGTGTTTCACAAATCTAGTAGAGTGCTAAAAGTACTAAAAATGCTAATTAAGGTTAGAGAGAGATAAGAGTAAGATCAATAACGTATCATAAAATAAAGGAATTATGTCAAATGTCAAGTTGGCATTAACTGTAGTTCCAGTTAGAGTGGGTCTACACAGGGCAACTCACAGCGAAACCGGTTTCATACAAAACTCAGAGAATCGCTATGAGTTGTCCTGTGAAGGTCCACTCTTATACCCTTTCTTAACAGGCAGAACTACACACTTTCTAACTACACAGAAAGCCACTTTTGTATGGAGAACTGTGTCCATAACTGGTTGGAATCGTGTAGTAACTACAGTCTTTTAGACCCTGTATTCACAGAAAATTGACATCTATTATAAATTTTTTCTTATTGGATCCTCCTGTTTTGTGTATCTCAGCTCGGTTTACTTCACTAATATTCATTATTTAACTTTATAAAACAATTTACATGAATAAAATTAACTCTTAACTTTTCTTTAATTTTTATAGTTAAAACACTTTTCAAACATTTAACAATCTGCGACATCTGATTTGAAATTTCAGATCATATGTTTTCAGATTTAGACGCCATGTTTCTTTTGTCGTCACTATACAGACTGCCAGTTAAGAACCGATTTTTTTGTATGGAGGACTACAAGGACTACAAGCGCCTGTTAAGAATGGGTATTAGCTGTATGACGATATTTCATTACTTTATATTTTATATTAAGTTTTTTTGATAGCAAAAGATAATAAAATTATTACTAAATTGTAAAATAGTTTTTGATCGGAGCGAAAAATGCACAAATGGCAGCTTCTTGACATTTGACATAATTTTTGTTTAGTTTATGAGCGCACTCTCATCTCTCTCATTAATTTAGCACTTTTTAGTACTTTGTTAACATTTGTGAAACACACCCAAAATTCACTCTTTATATAAAAACCTTCATCAATGCATTTAGTGGAAATGTCAGAACATTTACAGTCGGTCCGGATGATAGTATAATTTTAGTTGTTTGTGCCTGATTAATTTTTTTATATGTAAAGAATCATTTTTTCAATAATGTAAAGCTAAAAATCGTATTATTTTAAATCTAAAATTTGTTTTTTGTATTAGTGTCATTTATAATTGAAATAAATAAATAAATAAACAAAAAGATCAAATATGTGTTAAAAAATATTTCTAGTGTTTGTGGTTCTTGTTTTGACATTAAAATTTCGTATAAATTATAGATATATATATATATTTTTAAAAATGTAGATTTGTATGTGAAAGCTGTTAAATGGAGTCAAGAAGAATGTTTTGTTTTGGTTTGTTTTTTATTTTATTGGTTTAATTATCAAACTAAAAAACATATCATTAGATATATAAACATTAAGCTTTAAATATTTTATGTTAAAAAAATTATAACCAAATTTAAAATTTGATTATGCGGTCTAACCATAGAAAGAATATGCGGTTTCCTTTTGAATAAAAAAGAAAGAAAAAAAGAAGAGAAAAAAATGGCTAAAGATGCATTTTTTATACTAAAAAATAATTCTGGTGCTGTACAAATTTTATGGTGTTTAACTATCCTGATAAGTGGTATAAACTGTAAGTAATTATTTTATTTTAATTTCTGATAATTAAAAAATTTTGTATATGTACTGCTTTTTTTATAAATAGGAAATTTTTTAAATTGATTGCATTTTAAGCATTTTCAATTTATTTATTTTTTTTACTTGGTATATGTAAATATTATTTTTGTTTTATTAATAACACTCTAAATACAATAAAAAAGATTTCTAAATATAATATTAATCTAAGTACAAAAGAAAACATTTCAAAATCTAATGATGCCGGCAAATAAAATCAAAAAATGAAGATTTTTTTATCCAATAATTCAGTTTATGTTTTTTCTCTTATCATTTTCTTTTTATTGTCCTCTTGATATCTTGCCAGTAAAATTATTTTTATTAGTTAAATGATAAAAAGTGTTGGAAACTTTTATTTGGAATTTTTCTCTTTTCAAAAGAAAAGAAAAAATGTTGAAGGGTTTTTTTAGAAACTAAAATAAAATAAAGGTAATGTAAAATTTTATTCCTCAGAAAAAAGTTTTAGTCTTCATTTTTCAGAAATAAAAACATGGGAAGGATATTTTTTTTTACTAAAAAACTACTTACTAGGTAAATGTTCAAGAGCCTTAAGACTGGTACTTTAAAATTATTTTTGAAGCATTTTTAAGATGACGTCCTCGTGGAATCAATTCAGATGAAAGTATATGAGAAAAATATAAAGGACGATTTATTCGTTGTTAATTATAACTTATTTGGGTTTTTTGGGAAGTTGGCCTAAAGTATGACTATTGTAAGAGCTAAAGTGATTAGCTCGTTTGTTTTTTTTTACAAGTATAGAAAAAGTTTCACAAATTTTTTTACTATTTTTCAAGATTCTCCCAAAATTGTGTGAGCTCTAGTCTTGACAGTGATTTCAAATAAAAGCTCTTAAGATCTTTTGTTTTAAAACCAATTTAACCTTATTTTGGTTGGTTTAAGTGTATCTCAGTCGGTACCGTAGATTTCTTTTTTTTTTGACGGCCTTTGTTACAATCCCTTTAAGAATAATAAATTCTTGAAAATGTTTTTTTTTAGTGAAAGTTGATGTTTGATTATCTTAAAAATGTTAGCAGGAAGTTCTACAACATTGTTAATTTTGATTGAACATTATTGTTGAAAGGGAATATCAATCGTTGATCAACGTAAAGTTGAATTGACTGAAATTAATGCAGGAAAGTGGTTAATGGTTAATACATTGAAATTAATGTGTACAGTTCCAGATAAAGAAATCGCCTTTTAATTCTCTGCAAATGAGAATGCAAATGCGTTTCAATATAGCAATCTACCGCTACTTATTGTCTAACCAACAAAAAATAGTAATAATACGATATTGGGTGGATAATGCCGGACGAAAATTAACCTTCTGGGCTACGGCTTCAGGATATTTTTAATCAAACTCAATCGTATCTTGTCATCCAATTAGAAAAAATACTAAGGAACTAATTAAGTTAAATAAATCCAGAAATTTTGGTTGACATTTATTTCTGTTTCTTTATTTAACTTAAAGATCCTCTGCTTCGCAATTCAGATAGATTATAAATTTAATATTCCAGATGCCAAAAGTTTAAGAAACTAAAAAAAAAATTAACTTAGAGACTTGTTTTGTTCAATTTGTTTTCTTACTAAATAATATTGTTCATATGTACGCAACAGGGTTTGTACCCCCTAAATACACAGCCTAAAATGTCTTGCCCTGCCTCCAAGTGCCTTGGAAGATGTTTTGACCAACAAATTTTTAGCCTGTGGGCACAGTAGAACTCGTGCGACTCTCACTGTGCTCACAGGAACAAAATTGAACATTGTATAACTATAACCGATATTTTGGAACAGAGAATTGAAATGCAAGGAGATATTTTGAAGATTAATTTAGAAGCTACTAATTTTGTAGCTTCTTACTAATACATTTATTTGATCACAGATGACAGAGGAGTATAGATTCTTTACAGTTTTGAAACCACTTAACCAGTAGGGGAATTACTCACCAGTGTGTTTCTCAAGCATGAATTAATCCGTGAATCATGCTGAAAGGCATATTTATTAATTTATTAATGAAATATTTGTTAATGCAACAAGCAAAAAGTACCCAAAATAGCGACTTTTAAGTTATATTTTAATACATAAAGTCATCATGACTTCCCAGAGAACGTAGTCATTATGACTAAAAAGTAGCTCTCTTTCATTGATGAAGTTTAGCTACTTTCCCTACAAGGTTACGTACTTTTATTTTAATCAAATATTGCAATTGTCACTAAAATGAGGGAGAAATTCTGGATAAGATTGTGGTATTGGCATAAATTATTGAAATGTACTTCCATCCTAAATGTCTTCACCACAAAGCACAAAAGAGTTACACACAACAATGCACACTTAATGCAAGAAAAGTAATAAAACACAGAGGAGATATTTTATTTTGTTAACACTCAACAATTTCCAGGACTCCTTATAACTTCCTACAGCATAAAAATCAAATTAAAGATCATTACTTTGGTTAATGTTTTCCTTTTTGTCGCAAAGTTTTCATCAAGTTTAGATTTTTGTTCTTCATAAAATATTTTTCTTTGTTTTTTTTTTCACAGTTCATGTTATTAAACTTGTAAAAAATTATATAAATGCTTCCTTTTTTGCTTGTTCTTTCCTTTTTGTGTAAAAGACTGTGTGTCTACTGCAATTATAATTATTAAATAGTGCCGTAAGGTGCAATGGGATTACACAAAGCAATATCTGATATTGAAATTAAATATTCCTTGCTGTCCTTCAAGAAAAAAGGAAATCTCTATATGAAAAAGAGCAAGGAATTTAATTTAAAAATCGGTGGATAGGTAAAATATGAATATCAAAGTATAACACAAAATAAAGACGAAAAAAGAAGAAGACAAAAAAACAGTAAGGAATAGAGGTGAAAAGAAGAAAATTAAATTTAAAGAAGAATAATTTTAAATTTTTGTAGCAAACATACCATTTATATATAGTTCAAATAGGATTAGACAGTGGGGTAATGTTATAAGGATCTAAATATACGTGTTAAGGTTACAAAGATTTCACACAAAGTTTTCTTTTAAATAAGAGTAAAAAAAGGGGTTCCTTTTTTTTGCAATTTTTCTCATTTATAAATAGAGAAAATTGGATTGTGAAATTGTTTTGAGTACAATTTCTTTGATGTTTTCCGCCTGTTGTGCTTTTGTTCCTTTTTTGTCTTTTTGGATTTCTGTTTTTGTCTTAATGATCATCAAAATTTTTCCCTTAGCCTTTCAGCCTGTATACTACCAATTTGATTCTAAATTTTGATTTTTAGGAAAGTATTGAGAGGTTGTTTTTGTTATCGTGAGCTAAGCACGTTTTGCAGAACAAATTGATTAAGTTTTTTTTATAAGTTAAAAATTTGATTTAATAAACTTGAAAAAAAAAAAACTAATGTGGCCCGGAAATGGTTAAACATTTTATGAATCTAATTGAGCTTATTTAAATATTTACAAAAAGGATATTGACCCTGGAGTACTCGTTGATTGAGTTGAGTTTATCAAACAGAAAAGTGTTAAGCAAGATAAAGCTTCAAGCATCCATTTCCTTGTTAAACTCTAGGGATATAGATCAAATTATAAATAAAGTTACCTTTTTGGGGGATTAAGTTTAAAAATGTTTTATTTTCTTTCTTTTAAGGGAGGGGGTATACAGTTTTTGTTAAATTAATGTATAACATCTTAAAATTATTGTGTTAAAATTTCAAGGAAATTAAGTCAAAACTCTCGTAGTTAACGTGACATTTATGTCTTCCCATCTTTTGTACATTTTCAAAGATTAAAATTTTATACGCGCTTCTCTCGAAACAATGTCTTAAATGCGCATGATCATCGGCAACTAAAAACTGCAGTAAGAAATAAAAAAATTGTGAAAATTTGTTTTGGGTTCGAAATCGCTTTAAACTTTAAACGACCACAAAAAATATAGAAATGACAAAATTTTTTGAGAAAAAAACGTTGAGGGGAGGAAAATGTTAAATTTAAACTAAATAATCTTAATTTTCTGGTGTTCGATATTTCTAAAATGAGATATGGTGATCCACCATAAATTTACTCTTTCGAAGACGACCAAGATCCAAGCGACTTGGGAAATGTTTTCCCTCTGGCTTAAGTTGTTGAAAACTTATTTTAATAACTTGCAAATATACTTAGTTTAAGAATATCTCTGAAAAAACTCGCTAAATAAAGTAAAAATAGGGTTATTTTCCAACCATTATCCTCCTCCGCTTTAAAAGTCAGTAAACATCTTTTCTTTTCTTTTTTTTGACTCTAATTATTTTTAAATATTCTTTTGAGATGTTATTATTTAGGCCTATCAAAAAAAAAGCTTAAAATAAGTGTAATCCTTTAAATTTAATTCACATAGCTAAAATCTATCTTTACCAACCCGGATAGTAGAAATATAAAAAAAAAACACAAGTAAACCATATTAAACATATCAAATACAGAATCAAAGGAGAATTATTTATTCCCTTTTAACAAAATATATCATTTGGGCTTTGTTCTCCATTATTTGATCACAATGTGTGTCTTTTGTTTAATTAAAAAATCAATTATTGAGCACTTAGTTTAGTAGAATTGAATAAACATTACTCAAAAAAAAACTTAACCAAGCAGGGGGACACATACATTTTATATAAATTTTCAAAGAGTTTTTCACGGTAATCTAGTAAAAGCAACTAAAATAAGTACTAATAGAACTTTTCAAAAGAACAAGAAAAAAATAGTTGAAAAAAAGGAAAACTTAAAATTTCTTATACTTATGCAAATTGATCGGCATCTTTGAACTAAAAAACTAAATCAAATATTTGAAATTCTCTATATGCATTTTACAGTAATCTTTTTGATTGAGCCATGAATCAGTTCTTTGTATGAAAAAAGAGTCTTACAGATGATGGATATAAGACTTTTTTAAACATATTTCTTATAATTTAGCTTTTTGTTGTTTTCTTGTTAACAAGGGTCATTAGTATAGTAGAACGTACATCATTTACTGTTTTATTCTTTGCTAAAACAAAAAAAAAAAAAAATACTGAAAAAAAAACCAATAACGAAGAAGAAGACAGTAGAAGCTTTCGGTGTGATAAATATACTTAAATTCTTTGATCTTTCGTCCAAAAAACTTGTTCTTTATTTTTAATTACGACCATCGTTGAAGAGTTTTCGTAATTATTTTCAGTTTAATTGAACTTTTTGATAGCTCTTAGTCTAAAAGTGTTTTCTTTTATTTCTCAATTGAAAACTTTTTCTATTGCAGCATATTTTCTCTCTTGTTGTTGTTGTTGTATAAACTCTTACTAGAATTTTATGAAGGATTTTTGTTTTTTGCTAATAAATTTTTAGCAATAAAAATATTCAAAAGTTTTCTTTCATTTTTGAATTCAGTCCGATATGATTATAATTGAAAAAATAACAAAAATAAATAAAATGGATCTTTAACATTGAATTTAAATGAAAGATTTATTCTGAGAAAAGGGTTTTCTAATTAAAATATGTACAGTTTTAGTTAATAATTTAGTCAATAAGTTCCAAGGTTGATACATAGATGACAACACTATTTAAAAATGCATATAAAAATTAACTCTGCGATCTTTGCAGGAAAAGTCTTGCTACACATATCGTGGTTCTTTGAATATTTTCGGTTACTAGCGTAACCAGCATAGTTTTAAACATCCCAGTATGAAATTCAGTAAATTTAAAAAACTACGTACAAGACCTTAGATTTTGCTCTCCAGTTTAATTTCTTATACAGATTATAATATCAAATAAAATATTCGCGTATATGTGCTCTCGTATCGTATTAAAGTTTAATATTTGTCTAAATAAGGACAACGCGAAATAAGTCTAACAAAACGTAGTATTTGCCTCCTTAAACGGAACCGAACTCCGTAAAATACAAAACAAAAAACTTCAGCATGAATAGCTTTCAGGAAAATGCCGGCCGAATCCATCTTACTATTGGAAAAAGCATTAAAAGAGCCACCGGTGGCTCACATCGGCTTTGGTCAGATGAAAAACTTTATGTGGTTAAAAATAATTTTTTTTTATTAAAATCAACTTTTATTTTTTTTTTGCTAAACAACATTTTGTGTAAGGTATCGCTAGATAAAGCAAAGTACAATTTTAACAGAAGTGGAATAGAAAAACTGCGCCCCCGACCCCAACGTATTAAACTAGCATTGTAAACTCGGACGTGAGAAACACAAAAAAACAACCTTCTTCTGATTTAACCAATACAAACGACTTATATATCGAATGCAAAAGGATAATAAATAAAACAAAAAAAATGTTCACTATTTGTCTTGGCTTAAGTTTGCCTTTTTTTTGCTTTTTTGTGCACAATTGTATAATGTTGTATCTCGTTTCTTTTTTTTTTATTTATTTTATTCGTGAACATATTATAAAAATTTTTGTATATTCTTTAATCTTTTTTTCCTTATTGTTGGCAATTTTCTATAAAACTAAAAAAAAAAAAAAATAAAAGAAGAAGAAATTTACAGGTATACATATTTTACTATTATCCTTAGTGTGTGTCGTCTCTTACGAACTTTAACTTACCTTGAAATATCTTAACACAGTTTTCTTATACACATTTCACCTGCTGTTACTAGGTCTCCTGTAATGATTTAGTTGCTAGCATAATATGTCCTTATAAATTGTGACTTTATGTTACTTCTTATATCTCTTATGAAAATTCTTAGAAGGAATTTTTGTTGTTGTCCTTTATTTTGCCATTTCATTTGACCTTAAACTAGAGCTAGAAAATATTGTTATATGTACAAGTTCTTGAAAGCAAGAACAAGTGAATAGTGCCCTTTAGACTGAGTCCTACAATAAATTTCATTTTAACTGAAATTTAGTAAGTTTTTAAAATTTTAATTTTTATTTATTCAAAAAACTTTGTTTAATTAATATTTAGCTTCTTGTTTTTCCTAATTAAATATTAAAATAATTTTTTCTACTAAATTTATGATGTAACCACCTGAAATTTCAATTTGATTCAATATTATTTATTTATCATATTCTTTGATTTAAAAACCAAAATAACAAAAAAATAAATATTAATTATAGCCTTTCTTTTACTATCACGCAACTAAAAAGACATTAACCTGACATAATATAAATCTGTTTTATAATTAACCCAAGTGATATGAAATATGTAGTAACATAAAATCAGTAATTAATCTCAGTCATTTGTATATACTTATTTTGCATCTGTTGAGAATATTATGGGGTACTTGTTTAATCTAAAGATGGAAAATCACGTTCTTCAGGTCGTTATGAAAATTTATTAAAAAGAACTTGATAGGTTTCTATGTTGGTAACAGGGGAAAAGAAAAAAAAAAAACAACTAAAATAATAAATAAATAAATACATATAGTTATAGGTATGTACATAAAAAGATTCAAAAACATCAATAAGAACAACAACAACAATAACAAAACTAAAAAATATTTCTGATTGTAGAGCTCTTGGTACAAGCTGTGAAGAGATTTAAAAAAAACAACAACAAATGAAACAAAAGTAAAATAAGAAGTAAAAAAGGAAAATGGGCATGGGCATAGCTACCTTGTTATATGTAAAATTAATGTTGAACTTAAACGAGATAAACGGAAGAACCAAAAACAAAAAAGAAAAGAAGTAAAATAATAACAACAAAAAATGTAGAAAATTCAAGAATAATCTTGACAACAAGCAGCTGAGAAAACACAGAAAAAATCTTCTTTATAGAATTTGACTCTCAATAATATGACCATGTGTTGTTTTAAAATTGGATGTTGGCTATATATATTGCAAGTGAAGGCCATGTATAAGATCAAGTTAACATTAGCCCAGCATATATTTTGTCTGCATCTTATAAGATGCAACAGTCTGTAGTAGTAGTGTCTACTTTTATGTTGCATACATAACAAAAACAAAAACCCTAATAAAATAAATATTTATATATATGTACATATACAAAGTCCTTTATTATATATTTGGTTTGTTAGTTTTTTGTGACCTGTCATCATCTTATTTAGGCCTTTTTGGGTGATTGCTAAAGATTCTAAACATATAAAATCTGCTTAAAATTTAACAAACCAAGAGAAGATTATAATTTTCTTTTTTAACATTTTGTGATTGTATAAAAGGTATAAAAGTCATCACACATGGAAAACCTTTTTTTTTATTATCTTGTATGGATGAACAGTTCAAAAATTAAAAGACATTTGAATTTTATTGTTTTTAGATAGTTTTTTTTTTGGTTTTTTGTTTTTTTTATTATTATCTTTCAAACGTTGTGTGATCTAAATTGTAGGAATTTATCAATTAATGAAATCAAAACAGTTAAAAAAAAACTTTTTTGTTAGAATTTTAATTAAGGTATAAAAATATTTAATATTAACTTTTAGTATTTTAAATTTAATTTAGTTATTTTATTTTTATCATCATTTTAATTATTTAGAAATATTTAATTAATTTGAAAAATAAATGAACAATTACATAAAAATTCGTTTATTTAGCTTCAAAAAAGAGAAGCTTCAGAAAAACGCTTTAAAGTCTTGCTCCGAAGCAAAGGATGCTCAAATGCTCATAACTTCGGTAATTTTACTCCGATCGACTTGAAATTTTGACAAAATATTTTTAGGATGTTATAAATTAGTTTAGAAAAAAATTTAAACACCAAATTCCCAAATGGAATAAAAAGAGTTTGTTTTTAGATAAAAGATAAAAGTTGGGATATTATGACATCTGTATTTTTTGGATATTTATGATTTCTGTTAATCGACTATCTTAAGAAAGAAAAAGCCATTAATAGAGTACTATTGAATTATATTATAATAGGATTATGTTAGAAATTGTGAAAATGGTTTGATATACAAAAGGAAAAATTGATGATTCACCTAAAAAACGTACCGTTTTAAAAATTTTCGAGTTATTCTGCATGTACCGTATTAGCCAAAAAGCGACTACTCGTTATTTGTGTGTTTTTAAAGTCTTTTCAAGGGAAAAAGATTTGGCTTAAGTGATTCATTGCCAAAACTGAACAATATTTTAAGGCCAAGAATATATCATTCTAAATGATCGGAATAGAAAAGTTAGAAAAGCATTTAAACAAGTTCATTAAACTTGAAAGAGATTAAATTGATGACAAAAGTCAACCCATTACCTATCAAGTGCACACATTTATCCTTTTTGCTGAAGTTTAGGTCATGTCATTCTCTGCTGATGATTGTCTCAAATATAATAAAAGTTAAAATTTAACGATACTTGTTTAGTTGCTTATAATCTTCTATGTTAAGTCGTCTATGGTATCGCTAGTAGATTTATTGTTAGCTGTCGCAATTGTTTTTTAGCCTGAGAACGAAAGAGATATATGAGCCGCTCAGAAGCCAATTTGGATAAGTCCATTTTTTCATTTTTTCTGATTTTTGCAAATTTTAATAGAATAAATAATATATTTCTTAGTTTTAAAAGAATTTATTCATTTTTTCATTTTTTGTAGGTCAAACAACCCTTTTCTTTATAGCCTCTGAATGTCTAATATAATAATTTCAGAAGCCATTAAGTATAAGTCCACTCCTTTACATTATTTTCTCACATCAACTTTAAAATAACAACAAAACTTTTCTTCTTCCTTCGATATATTTTAGTAACAATCAAACAACATAAATTTATAATAACTATCTGTTAATTCCACTTTCTGGAACACAGATTTGAAAAGAACGCCATTTATTTTGAGTTTTATGTACATGCTTTCTTTTACTACGTAATATCTAAACTTTGGTTGAAAAGTAATAATATTACGCTGAAGTATTTGTGAATAATTGTTTTGCTGACTTAAAATAATACAAATTGATTTATTGTAAGGGTAGGAAAAATTAGGCTCTCGAGGTTCACAAGAAGTGTCATCGTATCTAATTAAACATATTGAATTACATGCAATTCGATTCCCGAAAAATAATAATGTATTCAAATTCGTGTACCGGACAGAACCGAAATATAAAAGTTGTTTTAAGTTTGCTGAAATTGATTCAGAGTGAAAGCATAAAAGCAGAATCAATTGAGCAAAAATTTTTGCTAAGCGGGCACAGTTTTTTGCCCAACGACGCTGATATTGCAGTCATAGAAGCTCATGCAAAAAAAAGCAGTTTATTTATAATTCAAGTGACTGGTGTCACATAATTCAAAATAGTAAAAAAAAAAAAAAAAAAAAGGAACCTTTCAGCCTTGTTGAAATGAATTGGCTATTACTAACAGAAAAAAAACAACAAGTAGACTAACAGTCAATTAGCTTAATATGCGATGGATAAAAACAGATTAAGTTCAAATATAATTTTGACGAGGATGACACCTCACATGAAATTGACATAAAAAAAACCAAAAAAGTTAGCGTTAAAAAATATAAATCAACCATTATTGTATCCTAATGGTAGAACAATTTCAAAAGAAACAAAAAAAGATATAATGAAATTATTAAAATATATACCTCCAATAAAACACGACTTTTAAAGGACATTAAGGACAACACGTGGAGTTCAAAATTTGGAAAACTCGGAAGAAGAAGATGTTTGTTATGATGAATAAATATAAAACTGATGACAATAAATGGTATTGTTTAATTTTCACATAAATTTCTTAACTTTTTCAGTTGCCAAAAGGTATAAGTCCATAAGTTTTTATGATGCTGCCATTGTCCCAATAAATACTTACGTTTTTATTTACACATTTTGAACATATCTTATTTTATTGTAGAGTCTACACTTTTCTGATCAAATTAATATACTTTTTTGATCAAAATAATATACCAGGAATTTTAAAAATGAATGTATTAAAAAACATTAATTATCTCAATATCGATTTTTTGGACTTATCCACATTGGCTTCTGAACGACTCATATATCCTCTTTCCGAATTATAAACAAACAAAACTATCCTATCTAAACAACGGTTAAATGTAAATAGTTTTATGTTCAGGCTACATTTTGATTTCTTACGTCTTATAACTCCCAGCAGAAGTAAAATGGTAAGTTGATAAATCATTTGCTGTAGTAAAGGTTCAGACTTTTAGCCATAAATCAATCTATACCAAAAAAGTTATAGGTTCTTAGGAAAAAAAAGACCTAAAATCACAATCGCCACAATTCCTTGCCTTCGAAACGAACGTATTTACTCTTTCATTCCCGTAACATTTTTTGTTCCTCTTGTCTTTCTCCCCTGATTATGCACCTATATAAGAGTAGGACATCTTGTTTTTATTTATTTCGAGTTTCACCCGGTGGTAACGATTTGTTAAATAAATCTTTAAAACTGCTCAATAAGTTTCTTTTTTACAGATTTGAAGTTTTCCTTTTTTTTTGTACGTCCTGACATTCTAACTTAATTATGAACTTTCAAATTGTTGTTTTTTGTTGTTAGTTTTACTTTGTAGCTATAGTAATATTTCAATAAATAAATAATATTATAACCGAATTAATATCCTGTCTCCCATCTTATATATTAAACTCCTAAAACCATTTGGTTTTATTTTATTTTATTTTATTACTTTTTTCCTTTAACCCTTTCCACTCCAAGCCTTTTTTGGTTTTTATTCCATCAGCTCCACGCTAAAATTGCGTTTTTTAACTTTTAGGGTTTTTTTTTTGTATTTTGTAAATAAAATTGATTTTTTCTTATCTAATAAACTTTATTTTATGAATAATTACATGATACTGTATTATAATTCTTAATTCTAATCTTTATAATCCGTTTTGATATGGTATTTTTCAAAAAAAATCCCGGAATGAAGCGAAGGTTTTGCCTCACATGTTTTGCAAAAATAGCATGTTTCTTTTCTCCCCCGCTTTTATTTTTCAGTTGGAACATACAGCACAATCCTTGTGCTTTCCCTCAGATTGTGAATAAATAAAGTGAGGTGTTCTATCGAGACGTTGTTCTGTATCTGCCGCAGCCTCAGTTCTGCGACTTGTTTCGGGTACCCTAAAGTCTCCAATGAGTGACATGAGCAAAGTTTGTCTGTACTTACTTCTTATGACTCATTAGTACTTTTCCATTTTTTACACTCGTCTTTATACAACTCGAATCGAAAAAGTATTACACTATGTCGAGTGACACTCGACATTGGAGTGGAAAGGGTTAAAATTAATTCTTACCCAATTATTTAGTATCGCTACAAAAGAAACAAAACTAAAAACAAAAATTAAATTTTTCATTTTTAAAACAAACAAAAACAAAAAAAAAATACTAAAATTAATATTTATCTCAAATTCTATTCAAAAATAATATTTTGAAATAAAATTCTGAAGTATATTTTATTTTAAGATTTTTCAATTTTTTGGAGCAACTTTATTTCTTTGCTTCATATTTTTCAACAACAACAAAATTAAAAATAAAAAATCATACTCAGACATAATGTCAACAAATGAGAAGAAAAAAACTAAAACAAGAAACAAAATTAGTTTTCCATATTTAATAAACAAATGTTAGAGTGTAAAAGTCATGTTTTATATGTCCTGTAAAACCATCTGGAAGCAATTATATTCAAACTTAAGTTACCCTTAAAGCTATTTTATATAATAAATATATATATATATATATAGTATATATAACAACAAATTGAAAAAACAGAAAAAAAGAAAATAATTAGTAAATAATTCAAAACAAAAGAATAAGAAAAATATTCTGGTCTCTGGTATGGAAGTACTTCATAAAAGAAACAAAAGAACAAATAACTCAAGTAGTAGTTAGCATAAATGCATATATGATTCAAAAATAAATTAAAAACCAAAAACACACACAAAAAGGGCAAAATATGAAAAAAAATATCATAATGAAGAGCTCCTAAAGATTTGTTTAACAAACAAAAATGACTTAAATGCATACTTGAGGTTCCCCCCTTTTAACAACTTTAAATTTACTAAATAAATACGCCATTCCTGTTAGGCTATAAGTATATAGAAATACAATATTCTTTTAGTGCAACTATCCCCATATATATATATATATAAAACAAAAAAAAAACAAGAGTCCAAAAACTTAAAATGAAAAACAACAACAACAACAAAAATATTCCAATTGGAAATTTAAATTGATCAGCTTTAAACTTCTAAGTTGGAAAGACATCTCGACTTAAGTTTTGTGGTTTTCTGGTTTTGTGAGATGTTGTGTAGCTTTAAATAATAAGAAGAAGAGTGTGTGTTATACAAAAAACAAGTTCATTAGCATTTAAAGATATATATATATATATATGTATATAAATTCTCTATACAACAACAACCACAACAAAAAAAACAAAAACAATAAATAGCAATAACTATAAATATGATAAAATCCAAACAAAAAATAAAAATAATAATAATCATGAATTATATGAGGTGTGATACGATGTTATTTATTGCTAAATTTAAATTAAATTTAAACATAACAAGATAAGAAATGATTTCAAAATGAATATTTTGTTGTTGTTCCTTTTTATTTTAATAAAATTCACTTTTACTCTGCAGAATTTTCAAGGCCATGTTCTGTTATGTGTTTTACCACACCTTTAAATCGAATATAATTTAAATCTGATTGACATTTGCTGATTAGTTTTTTTTGCTTTTATTTTTGTCAACATAAAATTTTCATTATATTATGATTATTATTTGTTTTTTATTTTATTTATGATATTTATAAATAAATATCAACGAAGTGTGTTTAAAATTAAATACAAAAAGTAAAATTATAAATTTTCACATTGCTTGTTTTTTTTTTTTGTTTCTAATTTGAAGGAGTATTGAATAATTTTTTGTTTTAGTTAAGAATTTTAAATTTATTTATGTATTACCAACATAAACTATAAAATTCATATTTAATCATCATATGATTAAAATCTGTATTGTTAATATTCTTGGCTCGAACTTGATGTTTTATGTTAATTCTATTTATTTTTTTTTTGTTATTTTTTAAATTTTCAGACCGAAACGTGCTTAAGCACCCAATGAATCCGCTTTATTACACAGATCAATATAGTATATATATATATATATATATAAAAGTAGAAAAGAAAAATTCTTGGAAAGGCTTTAAAAAAATTCTTTTTTCATTTTTTTAGTTTTTGTATTTCTTTAAAGAGTTTAAATTTATTTTATGGTGAAATTTTTTTAAATATTGTTATTTAAATGTTTGTTATGTGTTTTTTATAATTTTTGTTTTTATTTTTCTGGCTTTAATAATATTATGAAGGTAGCTGAATAATTTTTTAAAAATGAAAAAGAAAGAATTTAAGCAAATTTTAATTGGTTTACTAACTGTATAATTACTTTTCTAAATATATATGTGTATATATATATAAAAGTATGCACAAATTTCTCTCCATCTGCTGTGATAACATTCAACAGAAGGACTTTAGCTGTCAGAAATGCAGTTGGCGAGGGTATTTTTAAATCGACTCTATATATATATATGTATAAGCATATGGTTGCAATTACAAAAATAAGTTTATTCAATCGTCGTGGGAATGAAAAAACTACAAATTTTTGAAAATTTTAATCTCGTCTTTTTTAACTAAACACATTTTTATATCCTCAACATTTTACATTTTTCATTACTTATGTATAATGATACGCTACAGAAGAAAATGAGGTTCAAAAAAATTATAGTAGAACGGATTTTCAGATATTTGAGAAATACGGTTTTTGGCAATTTTGCAAAAAACACCTTATCGCTATTAAATAATGTCCCACATGGCTGATTTTTATATTATTTTTATTTAACTATAGGTAACTAAATTATGCAGTTTTTATCCATATAAAACTTTCCCATAAACTATATAGAGTAGGAGTTATACATGCGTTTACGGACCTTTTTCCGTTATTTTTACCAAATTTTCCATAAAAATGTACATTTTACTGGGGATTACATTATGAAAAATTCTTTTTCATTCTTTTTTATTTTCTGACATTAAAGTTTATTTAATTACAAACAAAATAAGGGATAATTCATTAAAATTGGTCGAAAATTCCACTTTTTTGAAAACGGGATATGACACTTCAGGTGAATGTGGTAGTGGTTGTGTTATTGAAGAAACTTTAATACATACAATATTCAATTGTACGGCGTCGTCCATAATGCTTTATGTCGGATACGCAAAAGTAACAGTCAACCGTGTGACACAATGGCTGTCTCCAAACGGCAGGTATATGAAATGAGAAGTTTCAAAAAATCAAAAAAAAAAACAGGATTTTTTGACGAAATAATTGGAAAAAGTGAATACATACATACATACCTGCCACTTGTCACTTATACCCTTTCTTAACAGGTGGATGTACACACTTTCTAACTACAAAGGAAGCCACTTTTGTATGGAGAATTGTGTACATAGGTGGTTGGAAATGTGTAGTAACTACAGCCTTTTAAAGTCTGTAGACACAGAAGATTGAGATCTATTGTGAATTTTTTCTTATTGGATCCCTCTGCTTTGTGTATCTTTAGCTCTCTTAGCTTCATTAATATTCATTGCTTAACTTTATAAAACAATTTACTAAAATAAATTAAAAACTCTTTACCTTTATTTAGTTAAAACACTTTTGAAAAATTTCACAATATATGACATCTGATTTGACATTTGACATCATATGTTTTGAGATTTAGACACCATGTTTGTTTTGTTAAGAACCGTTTTTTTTTTTTTTTTTTATGGAAGACTACAAGGTTGTACATAGCGCCTTTTAAGAAAGGGTATTACCTGCTTAAAATTGTATAACACACGTATTACATAAAATATTTGGCGTCCATGACTTGCCAAGATTTCCAGGAGACATTTTGAAATACAAACGATATGCCTTTGCAATCTATCTGTAAAATTTCGTGGTGTCCCAAATATATTTTTTGTACAAACATGACAGAACTTGTTTGGATCGATTTGGCACTTGAGCTCCAGTTTTGCAATTAAGATTTTATTGAGTCCTTTTTTCCGCGTTGTACCAACAACTTGATTTGTTACTTTTTTGACGTATTTCTTACCAGTAGCTTAACCCTTTGTACTCGAGCGGTGAGTCTTGCTCACCACATGATTTAATGCCGCAGCTCGCGAAGTGACTGTTACTCACCACTTTGTTTGTTGCGGAAATTCGATGCGCTGTTTAAACTATTTATGTTTCCTTATGTGGTGATTGATATTTTCTTTATGCTTGTGATATCATTCTTTGAAGTTCGGCTTTAAGCACTGCGTATATAATCTTAAAAGACGATGTAATGTCCCTTTACAACTACGTTATATTTTCTTATTTGAAATTGAACAAAAGTGCTACGAAAAGCGTTGACTTGCTGATTAGTCTACGCGAAAACCGCTTCAAGTGCAAATGGTTAGTATCATTACACACACAAATTAATTTATACAATTTTTATATTTTAACATTTTATATACTATCTTTACACCTTTATAAACATAATTTCTTAAATATTGGACTCTGTAACTTTTCTGTGTATGATATTTTATGTAACAATTCCCAAGATTCATGCTCGGCATATCGGGGCAAGTATTGGATTAATATATCATTTGATACCTTTTTCTGGATTTACTTCTCTTAGAACAGACTTTGTAGACCTTCCTAACTTCTGTTAAAATATTGTGTAGCTTTCCATTCAAGCATATATCTCAAGGTTGACTGTTTGGTTCGAAATAATAACTAAAATATAGTCCGGTTTGTAGTTGCTGACTAATTTTAGATAAGAAAGTCTTATCTCTATTTGAAGAAAGAGGATATGAACTAAACGTTCAAAGAAACTAAACGTAAACAGTTATTTCCGTGCATCGGTTTACCGCAGCAAAACACATGCTGAGTGAGAGTCAACTCTCAAGTGCAAAGTCTTAATACATTAATTCCAATTCTTCTCAAACATTTCTCAAGTAACCATTTTTAAATGAACTATTTTTTAAATATTAATCAAAGAACTAAACCAATACAGATTTAAGCTTCAACTCAGTTCAGTTTCCTTGAAAACTTGGTGTTGCATTTGATAAGCCAATTTTACGTCAGATGACCAGAATCTGTCACATTTTGGGCTATCCATTAGCATACAGATAAGTTATAGTAAAGTAAAGTAGTGATAAACTATAAAAAATTCTTTTAAAATCAAATTTGAGCAATAATTATTGCTGTTTGCATTGCCTCTTCAAAGGACAAACTACTAAATATACTAAAAGTTATTAAACGTTTTGAGGCCCAAACGCGTTGAGATTTTACGTCGAGAAAATCTAGCAAATTTTGAGCATTGTGGACAACTGACAACCGATTGTCTTGTTTGGTTTTGCTTGGGTCTTTTCGTATTCATTTAGAAAAAGCGTGGTTTCGTTGTTTGATATTATTCGATAGTGTTTTTTCAATACCTCCAAATGTTAAGCAAATGTTGACTTCAACAAAAGAATTGATCAAGTGAATAGTGGCAAAAATACAATTTGTTTTGTATGAAATCAATTATTTTACTTGAATTAATTTTAAATTTTTTTTTTATAAAATTTAATTCTTATAAAACTCAATAAATAGATTCAAGTTATTTTATTAAAACAAATCTACTTGCAGAAATTTAGACTTCTTAAATGTTTTCTTTCATAATTTATATCATTAAAAGTTAGTTTAATTTTTTTGTAATTAATAGTAAATTACTTTGGGGAGTTAAATTAGTTAATTAAAATAACCATTAGGTTTTAATTATTACTCAGCTAACAGCTAAGGTAATTTTGTCGTAAAAGTTGGGGAGTTAACTTTGATTTAATAAATTTTACTAAATAAATATTTGCAAATTCAAATTTAGAAATAAGATTTTTAAACATAAATAAAGAAATGTTTAAAAAATTTTACTAATGACATTTAAAGACAGTAAATCTTGAAAAATGGATTATTAACTAATAGTAATGATTTATTTTTTTGTATGTACAGAACCGCTGCTAGTTTCTCTTGCCTAAGACACCTTCAAAAGTCTTATAATGCAATTATAGCAGTCAATATATTATTGAGAGGAAACACACCTCAAAAGAGCTTTCCAGCACTCTAGATATCAATTAAGGGGTTGGTTTAGTTAATTTGTTGGAAAAAGGCATTTTTTGAAGAATTTTTGTTTGCAAAACAGATAATTCTAGTTTATTTAATTAATTTCTATATGATAACACAACACTTGAACAATATTCTTATAAATTTAATATTTAAAAATATTAATAAGTGAGCGAGTGACAGTAAATATTTGGAGGCGCTTTAAAAAACAGGTGTTTTGCGGTTCGCATCATAACTCGCAATTATCTAAAACTAAAAACTTTAAATTTATTTTTGAAAAAAGAACTTTTTTGAGAAAATGACGACGGAATTTTTTGTTTTTGATTTTTCAATTTTTGGTAACCTCTGGAAGCCAAAATAGAAATTTTTACATAAAAAATCGATTGTAAAATATGTGAAGAAATGATGTGCAAAATATCAAAAGTAGCTTCAGAAAAATGTTTTAAGGTTTTGTTCACTCACTCCTTGCTTCACTTCAATTAACTTGAAATTTTGACATAATATTTTTATACATCAATTGAAGGGAAAAATAAAAAATTAAATACTGAACCATCCCGCACTCAGGGATTCGCTGCCAACAAATTTTTCTGTGATAATTTAATAGAATATTTTTTAGATATTGTATTATTGTGTAATAATTAATTATATAAATTATTATTAACGGTATCGACGAAGAAAAATCTTTAAAATATGCCTTTTTTTTTCTTTACTGAATTATCTTTTCCTCCTCTCTTTCTCTCTCTCTCTCTTTCTCTCTCTCGCTCGCTCTCTTACTCTGCACCTATCAACACATGCCTTAATAAAATGTTTAACAAAAATATTTTAATTATTTACCGTAAATCCATTCACACCCTTTACAAAAATACATAATTCATTCTTTTACTATTCCTTGTTTCACATCTAAACAACATTCTAGATAACGGGATTATAGCTTGTTAAGGCTAATTTATAGATTTCATTGGCATTGTATAAGATCAAATAATAATTTCTTTGTCCTGCTATTATATAAGACTGCTTTAAAATAATTTGCAAGTCATATTTTTTAACTTCAGGTAATTGAAATTTTTTATTTATTTTGTTTTTAAAAAAATATTCATCTATATAGAAATAAAATGAAAATTTATATAAAAACAAAAATTATCCTAACGGTTAAATGTAAAGAAAAAAAAATAAATAAAAATCTCTCCAAGAGCCTTTTATATTCATTCAATTGATTCCTGTAGATTTTGCATATTTATGGCTCCATGCAAATACAAGGAGAGTTGAAGTACAATAATGTAGAAAAAATTTTTCATGCTAGAGGCTACTACTACCCTTACACACTTTTCTAGAGAAGTAGCATTTAAAAACAAAAATATAAATAAAACTACTAAAAAAAAAATATATATTAAAACAATAGAAGCTAACAAGTAGACTTCAGAAATGGGGGATAACCACATAATCTCCAACTTGATCATTTATTTTTTCTTATTCAGGTATTCAATTAAATTCAAATCATTGCAATTAAATGTTGCGTTCTATCGTCCTTATTAAATTGACTTGATATTCAGACTCTAGATTGTGCACATATACATATATATATATATATATATATATAATGGGATATGAATAATTAATATTAAACGAATAAGTATGGTGCTAGTGCAGAATATTTCAAGTGGTTATTTATACCTACCTATATACATGAGTTCTATAAATTAATATATGGTTAAAAATCCAGAAGTTATTCTCATTCATTTTGTTATTTAAGGCATATGTATTTACACTAAACTAAGCATAAAATATAATATAATGGGGTAATAAGGAAGTCGCTTCCAGGCAACTGTATAGAATTAAAATTATATATGTTAACTTGAGTCCTGTTTATATATATATATATATATATATATATATATATATGATGGTTGAAGAAAATAACGTCGAGCATAGAAAAAATGATTCTTAGTATAATGATTTTTAGGCTTTTATAATTAAATAGAAACAAAAAAATTTTATTTTTTGTTTTTTTATTTCTTCTAATGAACAAAATCAGGAAAAATCTTAAAGAAAAATAAATTATTGACTAACAAAACTTGCCTCTTATAATGTTGTTATTTGAATTTTTATAAATGATAAAATAAAAATTTTATAATAGTAAAAATGAAATATACAAAAAAATAATATTTTTTTTGATTTATTTATTTATTTATTTATTATTTTGCAATATTTTTTGTGTATATTTCCTTCTAGAATATATATCATTTCCATTAAAAAGAATTTCCATTCCATGATATCAAATACTTCAACTGTAATTCAAAATTTTATGTTATTTATCTTGTAATTAACTACAGAAAAGTGGAAAATTACAGGAAATCATTATAAGAGAGGCATTTAAACTCATACTATTACAGTTTGATTTAATTAAAGGGTGTTATTTAGATAGAATGTTGACAAAATTTATATTATTTTTAATGAAATAATATTAAAAATAACATCTCTTGAATTCATATTAGATTGCATTTGTTTTTAATTAATTAATGTAATATTAATTTTGTTTTTGTTGTTTTTTTTTTTTACTTTTTATCAATAGAAATAAATATATAAAATATGAAAAGCAAATATACTTATTGATTTTGTGCGTAATAATGGTATGTCCAGACAAAAGATTTACAACCAAAACCAACCAAAACTTACCAGGAATTATGTGTTCTTTATATGTTAGAATAGCCATTATATGATTTTTAGGTTTTTCGTACCAGGACATTGATTCTGTAAGTTAATCATGGGAGTAAGATAGGAGAATTTTAGATATTTAAAAACAAACAAAACTTAACAAAAGTTGTTTTGTAAGGTAAAAATTAAGGATACAGATTAATAGATCAACGAATGACAAATGAATAATGTGAAATTTTTGAAAAATAAAAATAAAAAGCTTTAATGCTGTTAAGATTCAATTTTGTTTTAAATTACACTCCCCAACTAGAAATTTGCGACCGATTTGTGACCATAGACACATTTTTCACGCCTTAACGTCGCCACAACGTCATAGTTACCAAATTATATTCTAAATATCTTTGTAAATTTTTAAGTTGAGAATATTGACACAATGTGGGCGCAGCAACGTGACTGTATCTAAATTGTGTCTTAGAATAAAAAAGAACAAATAGAAACATATGTTTTAATGATACTAACAATAAAATAAAAATCATCTTTATTTTTATTTTTTTAAATTTTTTTCTGTTTTTATTATGAACGATGAAAAGAAATTACAAATATTATTACAACGTTAAAAAACAATATTAAGGATTACAAAAAATTTACTTTATCACAAAAATCACTACAGATTACAAAATTACTATAGACTCCATTCGCCGAGGCCTCGAGATCGACTGATGCCGAATCAAAAATTATGCGCGTCACCTACCCTTAGTGTTCCCACGATCACGTTTTTCTTATCAGCATATAAAAAATAAAATATTTCTGTTTGCGATTGCTTATGTCTCAAGTGTAATAAGAAACCAACTTGAGATATAAGCAATGGTTTCAAATTAATAATTTTGTTTATTACAATGGTTTAAATTTTTCAACACTTCTTATCTTAAGGATAGAAGTGGTTTCAAGTTAATAATTTTTATTTATAATAATTTCTGTTTATGCTTCAAGTTCGAATAACTTGAAGTGTAAACAAAAATTTTCAGACAGGAAATTTGTTACATGAGGGCAAAAATTTAGATAATGTGTTGTTCTATTACAACTAACTTCACTGTCAAAAAATAATTGTCAAAGTAATATAAAAGGTAATTTTTCGTTTTTTCGAACATTTTCTGGTGTTAGTTCAAATATATAACATCTGTCTTAGCCGAAACAAGCTGAATATTGAAAATAGTAAAAATCAAAACAAACGACCTTTCCGAACCACAACAACATACTATAGGAAACTCTAAAAGGCTAAAGTTTACCAAATACAGAGTAGAAATGAAAACCCTGTTGAAAATATGTCAACACGAGAAGAAACACAAGAAATAAGGAAATTATTAATCAATGAAGAACACCAAGACAACATGCAATTAGGAAGCAAAATAAATACAAGAAACTAGATCATCAAATGAAAATAATCTGGCTTGTGTTACTACGGAGGTTATAGCAGCAAATAGTGAAATTCTAGATAGTGATATAACTGTAGAAAACATTTCAGACGCGGACAATATTACCATTTATAAGCAAATTCAGAAGTTTTATGTTAAATAGTAGAATGCCGCATATAACTATTTCAAAGTTATTGGTCCTGCTTAGAGAAAATGCTTGGGATTATTTACCAAAGTGTAGTAAAAGTCTTTTATATACCCCGGATCGTGTAAAACTTAAGCCTCTTGGGAATGGATTTTACTGTTATAATGGAATAGAAGATAATTTATATCGTTTCCTTGCGCAGGCTGCCAATAACTACAAGTGCTTGTCTCTTTTTGTTAATGTAGGCGGTTTGCCGATCTACACTTCCTCTAAAACTGAGTTCGTTATACCGTTAACTTGTT
The DNA here is from genome assembly GCA_947359355.1 of Acrocera orbiculus. NCBI lineage: Eukaryota > Metazoa > Arthropoda > Insecta > Diptera > Acroceridae > Acrocera > Acrocera orbiculus. The sequence goes on from OX375758.1 coordinate 11,555,830, forward strand.
CCTTTTTTATTCATATATCACGCAGGCACTGTGAACTTTAATTCATACAATGGTTGCATATAATGTACAACATTAGGGGAATATGAATACCATAAGATGAGCTTTCCAAGTATTGGGTGCCCATTAAGGACTGACAATGATTTTCGATCCCGTAATGATGAGGAACATCATAAAGAATACTCACCTTTAGAAATATTACCTATTGACATGATCGCAGATTTTGTGGTAGCTGATTCCTTACATTTAATTGATTTAGGCATTATGAAAAAACTTCTTATGATATGGACAAGCGGGTTATATATATACGAAACAAAGTTTTCAGCAAATGATATATCATAAATTTCAAAACTCTTAGTCAAAAGCAATGAAAATATTCGTGTGGAGTTACACCGCTCTGTAAGGTGTTTGGAATATTTAAAGTATTGGAATGGTGTGGAATTCAGAACATTTCTGTTATATTTATGTCCTGTTTTCTTAAAGAACTTCTATTGTCTATTGGGTGTCTGGGTGAACAAGAATTTTTGTTTTTGAGTGAAATTATGTGTAAGCTTATTTGTCTAAATTATAATGAGAAATTTATATTTTTACCACTTTTACACACGCTTCTTATTTAAAAGTCAAAGCATTAAAATATTTCAGTAATCCTTGATTTTTTTATATTAGCAATGTTTTTTGATAATTTAAAAAAATTTAACTTTAGTGTTTATAAATCTCTTTTTATTTACTATACATTGTAATAAATGTTTTTTTAAAAATAGATCATTAATTTGGCCTCTCAGACACTGTCTCATTTTAGTCCGTTACATTTTTTCTAAAAGTATAAGTTAAAACTGTTGAAAATAATTCGAAGAAATAACTTACAATTTTCTTTTTAATCTTTGTCGCGTATGCATCAATATTTTTTCTTTAAAGAATTGTTCCTTCCTTTGTCGTGAGTGATGATATTCTGCCAGGGAAACAACCTCATAAATCAGGTCCACAACATTACTCAATCTCTGGAAGCTTTCTTTAAATTCGGACTTTGAGGCATCTGTCATTGTGAACACATGAATGACTTCGGGCGTGAACATGTGCTCCATTAGTCTGTACATCACTTTGCTGCCATCACCAGTCTTCGTTTTCCCCCCCATAATCGGTCTATCTAATATGAAAAGTTTTTTATACGTAATTTTTTAAATTATATAATTTAATACTTTACCATTTCATTTAGAAGTTCTACAGAATTTGGCGAGCTATTCAATTCAATGATTTCTTCAACAGCTTTCAAGGGGAAATTTATATTTTCCGTCTGTTTCACGCCACCCGACTCTTTAAACACTGTCTTGTTTTCCCCTAGATGTTTTAAAATTTCATCTAGCTTTACATCCATTGCCATTAGCCTGTTTTCAATTATTTTCCTTTAAATTTTACATTTCTTTATAAATATCTCCAATTTCACTCCTTTGTGGTGAAGATATGAGTATATAAGATGGATCTTCCACGGAAATATTATTGCTATTGCTTGGGCTTTCTCGTCTATCTTGTAAATTAGACACATCAGCTAAGACATTAGTGTCTCCTTGCGCAGAATTAATATTCTAAAATTCTAAATCGTAATTGGTTTGTTATTTCTCACTTTTTTTAATATCCTTTTGTGTATATCTACAAATTAAAAAGAGTTTTTTATTACTAAATAACTATATGTTAAATATAAGCTGTCAAGACATTATATTCTCTTCTTATCGTAAAAATTACCCATATTTCTCTGAAGGCTTGCAATTGACTCTTAGTTTCAAGGCTGCATTTGTTGTTAAAGATAGATTTTTATTCGGTTAAAGGCTGAAATACTCTTTAAGCAGCTTTTATGAATTAAGGGAGTCGGTCTCCGCAAGAAAAAGTGAAAATTATTTGGCCCAATGATCGTACGCTCAGACCTAAAAATTAAGAAACATTAACTGTATAATTCATTAGGAAAAATTTGTTATTTACCTATAGCGACGAGACAAATTTGATATCCTGCAGCGGATTTCTGTAAGTGAAAGAGGAATATGCTCTTCCTGTTCTAGTTGCAGCTGCATTCGCTTCAAAATCCCCGAATTTCGCTTAACACCACGGAGCTCCGGTTCGTAATGCCTCCATACATTTATAAATTTGCGAATCTCCGCAGGGTTTAATTTTTTTGTGGCCTTTTTTGATTCCATTCCACCTTAAAGCAAAATAATTAATTTTCACAATTTTTATTTTTGGATAAGTCGGAAATTGGCTGAATTATAAAAATTTTGGAATAAAAATTTCACAAAATATTTAATATATGTTTTTGTTATGTTAAAAATGTTGATCAAAATATTTTATTTATTATACTAGTATTTAAGAAAACATGTTTTTGCTTGATCTGGGAAACCCATAAAACACCTTGAAACAAATGGATCCCAATGAAAAGTATGTATACAAAATAATTAATATACTTTTAAAACAAAACAAATTAATATACTTACAAATTTGCCGACATTTGCATTATGATTTTGACATAAGTCCATACGAAATTTTAATTTTGATTTGGTACACAACCTTAAAATTCACAATAGATGCAAGATTTTCGCGGAGTACAGCGTTTCAAACGCTGTACTGTGTACACGATTCCATCAAGTGAAGTACATGATTTTTGCATTCAAAAGTGTATTTTTTCGAACTAAATGCTGTGTACAGGCTTGTGTTAAGAAAGGGTATAAGCGCTAGTGAGTCCCAGGCATAACAAGATCAATAATTATCGCAAAATCCCAGAGTGCATGAATTTTACGTAAGCACAATCTTCACTTTCACAATAAATTTATTTGGCGTTATGCGGTAAATTTATGCTTCATAAAATATCAATTGAAAATTAATCAGTCGAAAATTCTGACCATGCTAATAAGAAATTATTTCCATCTTCATTACGTCAAAAAATATTTCTCATCTATTAATGTATGTACTAGGTAGATAGATGTATACATTGATAAGAAAAATTATATACTTGTAGGTCAAAAATTGTAATAGGTTTCATTTTGTGTAAATTTTAATATATTTGTTACCAATTTGCCTTTTTTTGACGCATTTGACACTTTGTGTAGCATCAATTTCGAAACACAGAGGTAACTACGACGTCATGGCAAACGTAACTCTGTGTCATATTTAAAATTTAAAATTTAAACGTCACACGGTGACGTGGCTGTGACTTAAATGTGAAGACTATATTTCTACTTAGGTAGTATGTATAGAGTACACATATACATAGTATAATTCCTTTCTGGAATGGTTGAGACTATCCATTATTTATTATTACTAAAAAAAAATGGAACTTTCTCTTCCTTGATTGCTTTGATTTTAATACAAATCATATTTATCATAGCAATCTTGAACTTCTGGCAGCTCTGTTTTTAGCCGGCCTTAGCGCTTGGTGTGTTGCATGACTTGACATGTCAAAAATGGAGATTTTTGCTGAAAACTGATCGGAGTGGATTCACTAATGTTCTTGTGCTCATTACAGAAACGAAATGATAACAGTTCCAAATGTGAAATGCTATTAAAATTGTATTGAAACGAAGTTCCTTAATTGCGGGTTTCTATAATATGAAAGGGCTAGGCCTAAAATTTTAAATGGCATCTGAGGAATGCTAATACGAAATTCTAACACAAAATTCTTGTAGTTGTTTCTTCTTATTGTGCTTTTAGTTAATTTTGTTCCTTTTCTTTTAATTGATTATTGGTTTTAGTGTTAATTATTGTTTTTACTTGTTAATTCAAAGTAGGCTGCTAACTTAAGGGACTTCATTCATTCACGGTATCCCTAGACATCTCATTTACTTTTTTTATGATGTTATATTCTCACAAGTCACAATTACTCATTTCAGATTTTATGGCAAAAAATTTTCTTTGATCTTTTCTGAAAAAAGCAAAAAGCTATAGCAATTATTATCCGCCCAATTTAAGCCAATTTTATCAATTTAGTGGAGATTAGTGAACTTATTAGCATTTTGTAACAAATTTGAAGCTGCCAGGTGATAACGACTCCTAAGCATTATACTAAATATCGTAACTTATGTTCCTAACTAACATAAGACCAACCTCCTTTAATATTAATATTTCATATTAATTTTTAATTAAAACTAATGTTTTGTTTTTTCTTTTAATAATTTTAGGTATACCATCAATAAATACACCAACAAAATTATTATTTACTATTCATCATGATATACAAATAGCTAATATAACAAGACCAACTGGAAAACCAATTGTAAATACAATAACCAAAGATCTAATTGAAGGTATGGCAATTGATTTCTATTATGAAAAACAATTAATATGTTGGACAGATTCAGGACATGAAACAATTGAATGTATTAATTGTAATAGTACTCATATAGGTACAAAACAACGTATTATATCATTTGGTTTAGATAAACCAGAAGGTTTAGCTATTGATTGGTATACGGATAAAATATATTGGACAGATGGTGAAACAAATCGTATTGAGGTAGCTACTCTAAATGGTAAATATCAAAAAGTATTATTTTGGACAGATTTAGATCAGCCAAGAGCAATAGCTGTTATACCATCAAAAAAATTAATTATATGGAGTGATTGGGGTGAAAATCCAAAAATAGAACGTGCTAGTATGGACGGGGATCCATCAAGTCGTATGATATTAGTTAATGATAGAATATTTTGGCCAAATGGTATAACTATTGATTTAGAAAATGAACTTATCTATTGGGTGGATGGACATTTAAAATTTTTAGATGTTATGAAGTTTGATGGTAGTAATCGTAAAACAATTATTAAAAATTTATTATATCCATATAGTGTTACATATTTTAAAAATAATTTATATTGGACTGATTGGTCATCTGGTTCTATAAATACATATAATTTAGATACAAATGAAATGAAAGAATTAATTGATACTATTGAAGTACCAATAGCTGTTAGAGCATGGGATAATTCATTACAACCAAATAATGATAATCCATGCCGTCATAATAATGGTAATTGTTCACATTTATGTCTATTATCAACAAATAATAAAGGTTATAGTTGTACATGTCCAACTGGTATTAAATTAATAAATGATTATAAATGTGCTGATGGTCCACAAGAAATGTTATTTTTAGTACAACGTACACAAATAAGTAAAATATCATTAGATTCACCTGATTATACTAGTTTTCCATTACAATTAGGTAAAGTTAAATATGCAATTGCTATTGATTATGATCCAATTGAAGAATTTATATATTGGTCAGAAGAAGAATCACATGCTATACGTAAATCAAGAACAGATGGTACAGGACAAATAGATATTGTTAATATTGAAATTGAACATCCAGATGGTTTAGCTATTGATTGGTTAGCTAGAAATTTATATTGGACAGATACTGGTACTGATCGTATTGAAGTATGCCGTTTAGATGGTACATCTAGAAAAGTTATTATATATCAAAATTTAGATGAACCAAGAGCAATTGCATTAGCACCAACATTAGGTTGGATGTTTTGGAGTGATTGGAATGAAAAAAAACCTAAAATAGAACGTTCATCATTAGATGGTACTGAACGTGTTGTATTAGTATCTGATGATTTAGGTTGGCCAAATGGTATTGCATTAGATATTAATTCAAATAAAATATATTGGTGTGATGCTAAAACTGATAAAATAGAAATGTCTAATATGGATGGTTCTGATAGACGTGTTGTTATTAATGATAATTTACCACATGTATTTGGTTTAAGTCTATTAGGTGATTATTTATATTGGACTGATTGGCAACGTAGATCAATTGATAGAGCACATAAAATAACTGGTAATAATCGTAATATAATTGTTGATCAATTTCCAGATTTAATGGGCTTAAAAGTAACTAAATTACATGATATAAATGGTTATAATAATTATTGTTCAAATAAAAATGGTGGTTGTTCACATTTATGTTTAAATCGTCCTAAAGATTATGTATGCCGTTGTCCAATTGAATATGAATTATCAAATGATAAAAAAACATGTATAATACCAAATGCATATTTATTATTTTCACGACAAGAACAAATTGGTAGAATATCAATTGATTTTAATGAAGATAATCATAATGATGATATAATACCATTTAAAGATATACGTGATGCACATTCATTAGATATTGATATTAAAGAAAATCGTATATATTGGGCTGATCATAAAACAAAATGTATTTTTCGTGCATTTTTAAATGGTTCTGATATACAAAAAATAATTGATTCTGGTTTAATACGGCCAGAATCAATTGCTATTGATTGGTTAGGACATAATATATTTTGGAGTGATTCAGAAACAAGAAGAATTGAAGTAACACGTTTAGATGGTAAATATCGTCGTATAATTATATGGCGTGGTATTGAAGAACCACGTAATTTAATTGTTGAACCAAAAAAAGGTTATATGTATTGGATTGAATGGCCATCTGATTCAATTAGACGTTCAAATATGGATGGTACTGATATGATAACAATTATATCAAATGCTAATCATGCAACTGGTTTAACATTAGATCAGGATACTAGAAAATTATATTGGGCATCACAAAGTCGTCCAACAGCTATTGAATCAGCTGATTGGGATGGTAAAAAACGTATAACATTAGTTAGTACTGATGTTGATGAACCATATGCAGTTACATTATATGAAAATTATATATATTGGAGTGATTGGAATACTGGTGATATTGAACGTGTTAATAAATTAACTGGTGATAATCGTACACTTGTACATAGTGATTTACCATATACTAGTTCATTAATTATATTAAATAAAAAACGACAATCTGGTACAAATTTATGTAATATTAATAATGGTGGTTGTACACATTTATGTTTAAGTTTACCTGGACGTAAAGGTATGACATGTGCATGCCCATCACATTTTATACTTGCTAAAGATAATATATCATGTATACCACCACGTAATTATATTATATTTAGTCAACGTAATTCATTTGGTAGACTTATGCCAAATACAACTGATTCACCAGATGTACCATTACCAGTTACAGGAAAAAATATACGTGCTGTTGAATATGATCCTATATCTCATTATTTGTATTGGGTATGTTTTAATAATTTAGAAATTTTGAATTTATTTTAATTTTGAATTCAAACTTTTCTATTTGACATTAATTTTCATTTGTTTTGATTTCAATTTACATTCTTCAATTATAAAATGAAACTTCGTCAATTTATTGCTTTCAATTATAGGTTCAATTTTGTTTTCATTCAACTTCATCCTTTTCAATTTAGAAAACATTTTTCAAAATCTAAATGTAATTTCAATTAAAATTACTTTTAATTCAAATTCATTTTTTTCATTCGAGTCCATCTTTATTTATTTTCCATTATCCTTTTTCGATTCTAAATTTATTTTCTAAAATTTAAATTTATTCATTTTTATTTCAAATTAATATTTTTCTACTTAACTTCATCCCTTTCACTTGAAGTTCATCTTTCATTTGTTTTTTCCAATTCCAGTCCAACTTTTTTTATTTTAAATTTTCCTTTTTCTATTCCAAATTAATTTAAATTTATCCTTTTTTATTTAAAATTTATCTTTCACAATTTCAAATTTATTTTTTTCTATTTAACTTCATTTCTTTCAATTCAAATTTACATTTTTCAATTCAAGTTCAAATTTTTTTTTTTAAATGTTCTGTTTTTGATTTAAAATTTTTTCTTTATAGATTGAAGGACGCAGTCATAATATTCGAAGATCATTAGATAATGGTACACGTTCTATGATATTTATTAGCGCTGGATCGCAACCCTTTGATATCGCTATAGATATAGTCGGACGTCTATTATTTTGGACTTGTGCTCATACAAATACAATAAATATGACCAGGTAAGTCAAATTGTAATGTAATTACCCAATTAAGTGAATATTGTGGAACTAAATTTTAAAATCGGCAGCAAATGTCTCTTTTTTTTGTATGTTTTACTATAATTATCAATTCTAATGTAATGCTTGCTAACTGTTTTGATATTTTATTGATTTTTCTTTTACTAATTTTGTAGTAGTGATTGTCTACAAATGAAGGGACATCCAATTCCTTAATTATGAGTTCTTTAAGGGCTTTCAAGTGCTTACTCAAGCTCTTACATCTCGAGTCTACTTCACGCTAGCAAAATTAAATAACTTTTTTTATTTAAATCATTATTTACAATATTCAAGATTTTCTAACAATAATAAATAATTATTCACTATTATGTAAAAATTACTTTTCCCGTATGGAATTAGTTAAAACCGAAAATTCTAATGTCTTAATAGAACTCATAGAATTATATTTATTATTATTATTATTCTTTTAGCCTAAATAATCCAGAGTCTGGTGTTATTGATATTGGTGATTCAGAAAAACCACGCAATATAGTTGTACATTCAATTAAACGTTTCCTTTTTTGGACTGATGTTGGTAGCCAACAAGCCATATTTCGTGCCAAAATGGATGGATCTAGTAGAATTCTTTTAACATTTAAACTTGAGGGTGTAACTGCTTTAGCAATTGATACACAAGAAGATATGTTATACTATGCCCATGGGAAAAAAATTGATTGTATGGATATCTATGGAAAAAATAAGTAATTTTTTTAAAAACCAAATAAAAAAAATATTTCTTTTAATTTGCTTTCTTTTTTATTTATAGAAAAAATTTAGTATCTACACACATCAGTCAAGTTATTTCGATTACAGCATTACAAGGTTTTGTATATTGGTTAGATGATAAAATTGGTGTTGAACGTATAACTATAAATGGAGATGGTAGACGTCCTGAAATTCAACGTCTAACCCAAATAACTGATATAGTTTCTGTTTATACACCGGATCAAAAAATTTTAAAAAATCATACATGTTTACAATCAAAAACAAAATGTTCACATATTTGTATAGCATCACCAGAGGGACGTAATCGTGAAATTTGTTCATGTCCACAAGGTTTAATACTTTTAGAAAATAAACAAAATTGTGGTGCATTACCAGCATGCGGTCCAGATCATTTTACATGTGCTGCACAAGTTAATGGTAATGGTTTAAATGGTGAATTAAATAAAGATTGTATACCAGTATCATGGAGATGTGATGGACAAAATGATTGTCCTGATAAATCAGATGAAGTTGGTTGTCCAACATGTCGTCCAGATCAATTTCGTTGTCAATCAGGTGAATGTATTGATAAAAATTTAGTTTGTGATGGTTCAACCAATTGTGCTAATGGACATGATGAAGCCGATTGCTGTAAAAGGCCACAAGATTTTCAATGTCCAATTAATAAAGTATGTATATCAGCATCATATTTATGTGATGGCTGGGACAATTGTGCTGATGGTGCTGATGAATCACCTGAATATTGTAATCAAGCAAATACTAGACGTATAGCACCATCATCTGATAAAAAAGCATTTATAATTGTTATTGTTGCAACTATGATCATTATATTTTCAATAGCATATCTATTACAAATATGTCGTACACGTTTAGGTAAAAATCATAATGAACCAAAAGATGATCAAGCAGCAGCACCATTATCACCTGGTTTAAATAAAAATAATCGTGTATCAAAAATAGCATCTGTTGCTGATGCTATGCGTATGTCAACATTAAATAGTCGTAATAGTATGAATAGTTATGATCGTAATCATATAACTGGTGCATCTAGTTCAACAACAAATGGTAGTAGTATGGTTGGTTATCCAATTAATCCACCACCAAGTCCAGCAACTAGAAGCCGTCGTCCATATCATCATTATAAAATAATTAATCAACCACCACCCCCAACACCATGCAGTACTGATATATGTGATGAAAGTGATTCAAATTATACTAATAAAAGTAATTTTACTAGTGGTAATAAAATTATACAATATGGATATGATAGTGAACCATATCCACCTCCGCCAACACCAAGATCACATTATCATAGTGATGTAAGAATAGTACCAGAAAGTTGCCCTCCATCTCCTAGTTCAAGAAGTTCTACTTATTTTTCTCCATTACCTCCTCCACCATCACCAGTCCAATAGAACTTATATTTATAATTAGTTTTTAATTAGTTGATATGAAAAAAAAATTAAAATAATAATATTAAAACTGTAAATATTGTAATTTTATGCTTAAATATCCTTAATTTCATTATATATATATATATATATATCATATATATTCAAGTTGTAACATTAAAAATTTATATAAGTACGTTATATATATATATTATAAAGAAAAACGAAGAAGAAAAGCTTTAATAACTGTTAAAATTAAATAACATAAATATGTGGGAATTGAGGTTTTTATAGGCCAAAGAACATATACTCAAACATAATCTATGGCTTATTGAATATAGTTTTGTTTAACATTTTTTTTTTTTTTTAATAAAAAGTTACAAAAAATTTAACGTAGTTAAATAAGTTTTAAATATTTTTATAATTTGTGAAATTTTAAAGATTTTTGTTAAAATGAATTACAAAAATTTTTTGATGTTTATAGCCCTCATAGTTTTCTTTGAAGAAAAAAAAAAAAAAAAAAAAAAACAACTACATATATTTTTTAATATTTGTTAATTTTCAGTGCTAAAATGCTTATTGAAAATTTAAAATACAAATTTCTTGTTTTGATAAGTACTTAGATTTTTAATAAATAAATAAGAGGCTATATTTTTTATAAAAGCATATTTTCAATTTTAGCTATAAGTTAAAATTTTTGTTGTTGTGAGAACTTGAAAGTGAGATCGGTGCAAAGAAGCACCAATCTGCCCAGTTCTGAAAATCCTCTCTTTTCATTACATTTGAAAACCAATTTGTCACTGATAAAATCAAATTATGCATGGAACGAACTGACAAGTGAGTAAATGCAGAGTAATTGTCGTCTGCGTGTTATATCTGTAATTCAAGTATCTCATCCCTTGTTATCCGGAATCCTATTATTCTACATATTAATAATTCTAATGAACAAAAACTGGTTACAGAAAAAATTTTTAAGAATTTTCCCAACAAAACTGCTTTACTTACAAATTAACTTCTCTACGTTTGGTAAATAAAATGATGGCACCTGCAGTTAGGCTGTAATTTTTACAAAAATATATAAAAGTTTTATCTCCTTATTTTTTGACCTCAAAAAAAGTTGAAAAACAACTGGAGATTGAATGACAGAAGGTAAGTTAAGATTTATATGTATAGTTTTTTATTTAATTTTCTATTTTATTGTAATTTCAGAATGGAAAGTTGAAAATTGCATTAGCTGATCTGCGGAAACGCTTTAAACAAATGCTTGAATCTACCAAGCGCTTTTTTTTTAAAAAAAAAAAAAGGGACTGAAGAAAATATATTTAGTAAAGTGTTAAAGCGCTTAAAAGGTTTGAATAATAAGTAAATAAAACCAAAATTAGGTCTTCTATTGCCTTGGAACGGATTACTTTACGGGTGATAAATTGGAACTCTATCTAATTTTAATTTAAAAATTATTTAGTCTAGTGGTGTTGAAATTAAAAACATCCTCTTAGATGCTATCAGAAAAGAGTTAAAGGAATGGTGTGATTTATTACAAAGATTAGGCTACACTGGTTTAAATCTTTGAGCAACAAAAATAATTTTATTGAAAAATAAAACATAGTAAAATAAAAAAAATTAAAAGTCTATGTAGAAAAATATTCATTCTTTAAACCGCAAGTCTTTTGTGTAATTTTATTTTAATCAAACTTTTGGAATAAAAAATCAACAGGAAATCAATTCTTTTTGTTGAATTTGTATTGAAGAAGAGGAAATCGTTTTTAACGATTTCGTTTTTAGATTTACTTAAGCTAGAAATATTATAATGTCGCACTAGTAAATAACCGTTCATCAAACAACAGACTAATACAGTTAAATTTGTTAAATACTGCTAAACAATTGGTTAAAAAAAAGTTAATACAGTTGAGTTTTTCTCAGTGCTTGAAAAATGCATGAAATTGAAGTGTTAAATAGTATTCAAATATACAAAAGGTACATTACTTAGAATTCAGGACGCTTAAAAAATTTAGGAGATTTTAAAATGACAAAAAATGCGGATTTTTTCCTTAAAAACCGCTCTTTAGACTTCAAACCAACACAAAAAATATAGAAATGAAAAAAAATTAAATAAGAAAGAACGTCGGGAAGGGAAAAACTTATGTTTAAATTGGATAAATTTGAGTTATTTCTTTAAATTCAAATAATTCTAAGCTGAGATATGTTGGGCACTGTAAACTAACTTTTTTGAAAGACAAACTAGGATAATGCTTTGCCACTTGACTTATTTCTTCTTATTTTTGTACAAAAATTTTACAAATATCGTTGAAAAATCATTTAAAAATATGCTCAATATTTCAATATATTCATTTCAACCATATTTCTAAAACGAATTCATAAAAAAGTTTTTGTTTTTTCAACCATTATCCCATAGTTTTGCTAATTTTTACAAGAAACTAAAACATTTTAATATCTTTAAGGCTTTTAAGTATTTATTTTAAATGTAAAATTGAATATCTTTGGCATTTTATATTAAATTATTTATATAGTAGATAAAATTTTCCATTTTTCTAAAAGCTAACCAAATAAGTTATCCTTAAATTTTAACCAAATATTTGAACTTTTAGTAGATGTTGTATTGAATTTTGATATATATTTGTTATATTGCATAAAATGTGTAGAATTCTGTGGACCCCAAGATTTAGTCGGCTTACAAGCCAAATTTATTTTCTATAAAGATTCTTTTAGTGATCATATAAAATAATATGTTTATAATAAAAATTTTTACTTACATCATAAATTGAGTCTCCAGGCTGTTTCCATATACAATAAATTGCCCAAAATGGTAGCTGAAGTATACCAAATGCTGAAATTATCCATCCAATTGCTGTAATTATGAAAATTTTTTTGTTATACATAATGCAGTACAAGAAGCAAACAAAAACCAAATGTAAAATTGTGTTTTATTGTTGCACTTTATTTTCAAGTCTTCTTTAATACGGAGTTTTTATAATACAATTTAACTAAAGTGTTGTCTCCTTGAAACGTGATTTTTACATGGATATAAAGAATAGTTTTTTATTAGACAAAAAATCAATAAGTTTGATAAATTTATAAAATAACTTCTGCAAAAATACCAGACTAAATAATATAATCGGTCATGAGTAATTTCAAATTTATGAAACATACAGGAAATAATATTAATTTTGCTTTAATATTTAAATGAGCCTGAAATTTAAAGTGGAATGATATTAGTTAGTAAAAACAACTATAAAAATTGTTATTGCAAAGCAACCAATTCTACCAAAAAGTATAGAGGAAAAAATTTTTTCCAAGGACAGCTATAGATGCACTAATTTAATTTAGAACAGTGCTATTCAATCAATATTTTTGAGGTGCCAAATAAGTGGCGCCTAAAACTTACCGGGTGCCAAATTCCATATTTCTGTATTAAAAGTTAAAATAAGACTTTTTATCCAAAAAAAGAAAAGTTGATTTTATATTCATACTCTATTTTAAACTTTATTTTAGTCAATGTGACGGATGACATTCTTGAGATTTAGCCATTTTTACAAAATCTGGTCTGGCTTCAGATAATTCGCAACGTAATTCGGATTTTAAGTTCTCTTGTGAAAGTGAATTACGATATTTATTTTTGCGTTGTACAAGACCTGAAAACGTACACTCACACAAATATGTGGAACCAAACATGCACATGAATTTTGATATTGCATTTTTCAAAACTAAAAGTGAACGTGAAGTGAATCAATTTTTTCCACATTCAATGCAACTGAGATTTTTCAAATGGCTCTCTTGTGCAATCAAGTCAAGATCAAATTTAAGCTGATGCTTTTTGACAACAAACATTTTTGATAAAACTGTTACTGTATCTGGATTTAAATCAAATGGATTTTTAAGAAATCGGAATATAGCTTTTTGCTCTTTGAAATCAGAAAAACGCGTGTTGAATTCTTTAATTAGAATGTAAATAAATTTAACGAAATCAGTTGTATCGGACATTTCTTCTCCAAAGTGTTTGTATAAAGTAGGAAAATTCTCAAACTCGCCAGCCTCAATTTCACTTTTGGAGAAAACCAATTTAAGCTTAAATTTAGTTACAGTTTTTGCAAGATCCCAAACGAATATATCTCGCCCTTGTAATTTCAATTTTAAATCGTTGAGATATGCAACCAAATCGCATAAAAAATAAGATTCTTGCTGCCAGGCAGTTGTTGTGATTATTTCAAATTCTTCCATCAATTTTTGTTCTTCAAAAGTTCGCAAATAGATCGTAGAAGCGATTCAACACTTTGCCGTAACTTAGTCATCGAATATTGATGAAATACATGATGTCTTTGTACTTAGACTTACTTACTTAGACAATTTATTTAACTGTTTTTTATTATACGTCATACTGTGATAAATAATACTAAACGAAATCTTAGAATTAATCTTTAAAATGAAAGAAAAAAAATAATCGACTGCTTATTGGCTTTGGTGCCACTTGAAAATGGCTTCGGTGCCACTTTGACACTTTGGCACCCGGTTTGAATAGCACTGATTTAGAAGCTTATAATTTCCTTTAAGGAAATGGTTGGGTTAATTCGGTAAAAAAGAGGTATGTTTTCAACAACACCTTTTCGGCAATACAGGTAGTTTTAGTTTATTAAATTAATTTTTGAATGATAACACAACATTTAAACAATATTTTTTCAGATTTCAAAATAATAATAAGTGAACGAGTGGCAATGATTATCTGGAGGCACCTTGAAAAAAAAAGCTGTTTTGCGGTGCGCATCATAATTTGCAAACAAAATCATTCAAAACCATAATAAAAGATCATAATTTATTTATTAAAGGGGATGGTTTTCAAAGTAACGACGAGGAAATTATTAATTATTCATAGAAAATTCATTTTTTAATTTTTCTATAATGAATTGATTGAACATAATTGATACTACAAAAAACATATAAAAGGAAAGATCTATTTGAAAATATATTTGATTAAATTTACTAAATACAAACCTGAAATTCTGGGTAACTCTTAAAACTAAAATTTAAATTTAAAATGATTTTTATAGACACACTCATGATATACACATGAATTCATGGATGAGAAACTCACTGATATGTAATTTATCTACTGGGAATGTTTATAGTCAACTCATGCATAGTTTTTGTATATTAGCTTTTTATTTAAAATATTCCCCTCATATAAAAGTAATCAAGATAAGACAATTGTCTCTATGAAATACGTGTAAAGCCGTACAAATTTAAGTTTATATTTCATATTATGATACTTAATATCACTAATACTCTAATGAAAATTAATACGTGTAAAATTTTCTTATTTTAACTTACCATAATATAATGTTGGGTATTTAATATTCTTATATTTTAATCCATCATATTCAAAAAGACTATAAATTAAAACCACAGTCATTATTACAGGTGTAATTAAACCCCAACAAAGTCTCCAATAAATTCCAGTTTTAATATTAAACATATATTCAATATCATGGCATAATCTTTTAACACCTGTTAATTATAAATTTTTATTTAATAAAAAAATGAAATTTAAAATAAAATATATATCAGTATTTAACCATATATCCAACCAATAGCAATTAATTCAGCTATAGCTAAAACAAGTGCAATTAATGATGCACCAAAAAAATCAACAAGATTAAGTATAAATTGTCCACCTGGTGTTGTATAAATAATTCCAAATATAAAACCAATAAATGATGTTGTAATTGCTAATATCCAATATGGAATATAATTAAACTGATCTTTGATTACTGTAATTACACATGATGTCATACCAATATTACTTCCAATACCTAATACTAATAGCATTAGAAAAAATAATACTGCAAAAATCTAAATTTCAGTATAAACCAAAAAAAAAAGAAATTAAAGAAATATTTAAAATTTTATTGGATTTATCTTAAAAAAAAAAAATATCACCTGAGGTAGAAAATCAAGCTTAGCAATTGCATCCGGATATGAAATAAATGCTAGACCAGCTCCACCTTTAACAACACTTTTGATTTCGGTATTCATTTGATGTGCTAAATTTCCTAAAATTCCAAAAATGATACAACCTGCCAACATTGAAGTAAACGAGTCAATTGTAGTAATTATAAGAACATCTCTAAAATTTAAATTTAAAAAAGTCAAAAACGTTTTTATATAAACTTTAAAAGTTAAGATAATTTTCTTTTTGTACTAATTTTTGCTATAATTGCACATTAGGGGGTGTCCCATGTAAGGATGGAATAAATATTTTAATATTAGTTGATATTAGGTAACATAGGTAATATTCCGACTGGAAATTAGTTAAGGCAAATCTGAAGATGATCCAGATTGGATCATTCAGGTTGTTCAGGCTGCTTTTTTTTTTTATCAAACATTCTGGATCAGTTGTTGTTGATGAACTGATTCGAAAATATTTATAATTGAAATTCTAGCCAGAAGTCAATGTGAGAATGAAAAAGCTGGATTTTGATATCAAAATTCGACTTTTTCATTCTCACGCTGACTTCTCACCGAGACAGAATTCAACTTATGATCTAAATTGTTTGAACTCCACCGTACTATGATATAAATTATTTTATTTGATCAGTGACACGTCAGGGTTTTTTAAATTGCGCCTTAATAATTTATTCAAGGTAATCGTCGTTTATCACAAATGGGCATTCGAGAGTATTTCTGATTCTATCTTTAATAAATTTCCGGTCAGGATCAGTCAAACTGAAACACAAATATTGTAAAGCTCGTATCAAATAACTGCCATTTAGTTATACCTAACATAAAATTGATTGGTTATAGAAAATGAAAATCTGAGTTGGGCACAAGTGTTTAGAAATTTGGGGATCGATTTGAAATACTAGAACCAAGAAGTTCAGTTTTTTCAAAAGAGTTATTTATTGTGTTTTTCTTTTATATTTAAAAGAGTACCAACAATTTTGCCTGTTGCGTATGGTTAATTGAATTTTTTAAAGAAAAACCTCTTATAAAGTTTTTCCCAGTAAATCCATAATCACTCATAACTTTTTAACTTGTTCAGGGATATTATTAAATAATGCATCGATTTGAGGCTTAGAATTTTAATTTTTAATTAAAAAGAATGGAAAATATTTAACAAATTTTAACTTCTTGTTAGCTCCACTTTAATAAATCTAGCAATTTCTTTTGAATTTATTTAAATCTCTATCGACTTGATATAAGTCAACAAGTTTTACAACGGGATTGAGTAATTATATCTGTACATTTTTATAAAATATACTACATTATATTGGTTAATTCGATATATATTTTTATTAAGAAGATACATTTATATCACGAAAGCTACTAAAATCTGTTCATTAAAGCGAAGCTTCTAGCCTGTCATGTCCTTTTTTCTTTGTGATATTTTACCTATACATCGACAATGATTTCAGATGGAGAATTTTTGAACGAAAAGTTAATACTAAGATCTTAATATTACGGTCAAAATATCCCTGGAGTATTTCAGTGAGATCTAGCACAATAAAATTTAAAGTGATTTATTTTTCTCGTCAGGAAACTCATGCTAATAGCTGCTTTGTTAGCCTTTTGACAGAGTCTAGACTTACATATCTGTACACTGCCCTTTAATAAAAAATTTATATTTTTAGATCTGTGTTATTTAACCAAAAAACATTTACTTGGTAAAAAAGGACTGGCTGAGATGTTTTAACGAATTTTACCACAGTTCAAAGTCTGAAATTTTTAATATGTTTTATTTTGTTACTATAGAAAATTGAGAGAGCAAATAGTGCCTTCTCTTTCACCTTGTGTCACAAAGTGAAGAAACGGAAATTAGCTTGAATAATAAATTATTGCTTTGGCAAGAGATCTTCGATAGAGTTTTCTAACTTGGAGGGACTGTGGGGGAGAACCGTCGGTCTGACTAACTTACTGAGATGCATACAGACCAACAATACTACTACAATTATAAAAGAAATAACTAGAGATTATGCAGTAATACCTACGACTCACTAGCGCTTAGCGTATGGGATGACTTAGAACAGTAAAAATGTAAAGTTTTCCTAAATACCAATGGGAGTGGACTCACTAGCATATTACTGTTTTCATTGATGGAAAGCAAAACGCCAATTCCTTTGATCTTCTTTGAAAAACCGACAAGCTAGCGCTAACTAGTCGCTAATTCAGGCTATTTACCAATTCAGTGAAGACTAATGGACTCTTTAGCATTTAATGCTAAATTTTGTGCCGCTAAGCGCTAGTGAGTCCTAGGCATCAGAGGAGAAAAACGTCGATTTTTCTTTTGGAACAAGGTTAAAATTGGACAAATTTAGTCAGCTATAATTTAGTAAACTCTAATTGATACTACGATTATTATTTCAATTTATTCATAAACTAAAAAATTTCTTACTTGTGAACATTTCGAGAAAATTGATTATATGAAGCATACATGATCAGTGTTCCAAAACATATAGCCAAAGAGAAAAATACTTGAGTTATAGCTGCATACCAAACCTTAAACAACAAAAATATAATCAATAAAATTTATATCAATCTTAAAATATAATTAATTGTCACTTTTGGACTTAAAAGTTGATGCCAATTTGGTTTTAAAAAATAAATAATTCCATCTATGGCACCAGGTAATGTAACAGCACGAAAAAATAAAACTGACATTACAACATAAGGGAATACTGCTAAAAAATACGAAGCTTTACCAGAACTTTGAATCCCTAAAATAAAATTTAATTAATTTTTTATATGATTTTTAAAAATTTAACTTAACTTTAATAAGTATAAGTGCTATTAAAATCCATGCAAGTCCTAAGCATCCAACTAGATCCCAATTAGGTGATCCTAAACCATCATCAATATTATCTTTTTCTTTAAGTATTTGATTACTAAAATTATATAAAATTTAATTTTATTAAAATTAATAATATTTTTAATATACAGAAAATATAATTCAGCTGATGTCCTTTTTGATAATGTTTGATTTTTTGAAAGAGAAAATAAAGTACTTGAATTAATGCATATTGGTTCCCATTCTGGATAACAAATTGTCCAAGGAAGTACACTTTTCATTGAAGCAATTAGATATCGTATAGTTAAGCCCATAATTGAAGCATAATATGTTGTAGCCAGAGCTGTTGCATAAACTTGTCCATAACCAATTCCTATAAATTTCAAATAATTATATAATTAATTTCTTAGTTTATTTTTTTTTTTAAATATTTACTTAAACACTGCAAATAGAATTCTAACATATTTAATATAAAATGTGTATTTTATTAGAAAGAAAAACTATGTCAAAATATGAATTAAGGATATTGAAAAGCATTGTTACATATCTATATAATTACTCGCATTTCATGATTTTAATTATTAATTTTTTTATTAAATAAAAAAAAAAAAGTTTACCACACATACCTCTCATAATTGGAGCGAAATCAAATACTTTTACACATCCTTTACTAGAAAATTGTCCAATGATTACTTCCATATAGTAAACAGGACGACCAATTAAAAATAAGACTATAATATATGGGATAATGAATGCACCTCCTCCATTCTCGAGTGCTATAAATGGAAAACGCCAAACATTTCCTAGTCCAACAGATAGTGCAATGCAGGAAAGAAGAAATTCAATTTCTTTACCCCATTTTTCTCTATGATGAAGTGAAGTGTTTTCCAAAGTGTTTGATTCTTGCTAAAATCAATTATTGGAAAAAAATAAGAAAAACGTACAAAAAACTTTAATTAGTTTGACTGGAATTTTCCAATTTATAAAATTTTCAGCAATTTTAATGAAAAAAGGAATCATTTTTATTAAAGATGATTCATTATGAATTAATAATAAAATAAAATAAATAATGAAATTGATTAAAAATGAACGTAGGTTAGTTATTTTCATTGGTGACGTAGATAAGAGTGTGATCAAGGGGAACAATTTCTTCTTCCTTTCCTTGGTTAGTAATATTTTAGCATTAATTTAAGGAAGAAGGCTAAAGGGTCATCTAAACCCAAGCGTTTTTTTTTCATGGTTGCATTTTCCAGGTGTAAATTTCTTAAGGCATGATGGTGTTTTTCCCTTTTCTTTGGAACCATTTGGCTTACGAGGAATGTCACAAAATTTTTACAGTTGAAAGATACAGTGACGAAAAAAAAACGCTTCGATACGAATCACCTTAAAGATGTCTAAGAAACTTGACAAAAAATCATATTTCTCCTAATCACAAAAATTATCTATACGTCACTGATTTTTATGAAAAAATGAAAAATTAGAGGTTTAAATTAATTATAAATTATATTCCTTCATACTATTTTGACTAGTTCTAAATAATTGCACACTTACAAAATTTATTGAATTAGTATCTTCTATCGGTTTTTCAAGTAGTTTACTACACTCAATTGTATAAAGATTTCTTGGATTAATATTGCTCATTGTATTCCCTGAAAAATTATAAAATAAAATTAAATTAAATTTTCTCTAAATCAGATTGTTATAGAATTATTAAATTTCGAAATTTTTATAAGTATTCTAAAAATTTTAGGTAATTATACTTAAAAATATAATATTTTTCTATTTTTTCACAAAAGTATTGCCTTTCATACATGAAGTAAACAGAATAAATCTTAAAATCTTCCTAAGCAACTAAAAATGAAACTTTTATTTTGGCATTCTTTCTGGTATAATATTTCTTTAGTTTAAAAAGGAAAAACTAAAACTATTACATAATAGTAATTTAAAGAGTATAATAATTACTTGAAATTGAGAGGTTTTTTAGCTCAAATATTTATTTGAAAAATTGATTAAAAATTGAAAAATGTTTAGCCTTGTTTTTTTTTTTTTTTTGAGAAAAATTTTTAAAAATTCAGATCTTTATCAAATCAAATGTATTAAGCTTGAATGGGATTATGTGGATACAAAAAAATTCCAAGTTTGCCAAAAGCTTGTATTTTTAATTAGGGGCCATTAATTACGTCACACGTTAAGGGAAAGGGGGGGGGGGGAGGTTCAACGAAGTGTGACAAGGGTGGTTTGATTTGATATTCATTATATTAGAAAATAATTTAAACTGTTATGAAATTCATGTGACGTAATTTATGGATGGTTCCGTATCAGCATCAGGATTTATTGACCGGTTGTAGCTGGCTTATCTTAATTGTGTAATTTGAACTTATATTATGTTACGTACCATTCTAATCACATAAAATAAATAAAATGACTTATAAAACCTAATTTAATACTTGACTTTTATGATATCAAGGTAATCAGAGTTTGACATAAGTAAAATCTTTAAAAACCAAAATCAAATCTTTTATTTTAATTGGGCAGATAAAAAGTTTTGATTGTGCAAGAAATGAATTCAAAAAAAAAAAAAAACAGCAGATTATAGATTTATCTTTATTGTTAGCCTCTCATCAGGCAAAATTTCCACTGAAATAAATAATACAAAAAACTAGAATCGAGATAAATATTTATCAAAATTTGTTTGACTGTACTTCTTAAAAAAATTGCATAAAAACTTTTGCGAATTAGTAAAACTTTGACCGAAAATTTTATTATTGTTATTTTGAAAAATTATTTAATGTGGGAATTTTGTAATTGATCTCTAATAAATAAACTATGTTATATAGCTGGCGGGGAGCACAATAGACCGATTCCGGTCGCAGTGCAGCATGGCACGGCATATTAATAAATAATAATAAATGTTATATAGCTCTAACCTAATTCAATATTTGTGTTTGATTTTTATTTTCACTATCTTTTTGATTGTATGGTCAGTCCATTGTATCCAGGATCTCAAAAATCTTGATATTAATGTCTAACTTCAATTTCTGTTTATATTTTTAATTTAAAAATATACAAAATCGAATAAAAAATTATAAATTCTAGTATAGGAAATATCAAAATGGAAAAGAACTCATTTTTTTGAATTAATCTTCACGAGGATTTAAAAAAAGCTAAAGTTAATACTTAATTTTCTTTACTATTTTAGATAAGCTTAAATGATTTTGTTATACCCAGGTATAGATATTCCATATTCAGGATGACGTAGAGAAGGTAAAGGGGCGTTTCTTAAAAGCTACTCATGGTTTATCAAAATATACAAACTCTTCGCTTGCATATGAGCCATACCTAAGGAACCTTTTTTTACTAAAGGAACTTAGGATTAAAATACCTTTAACAACGTTTACCATATGAGTCGTTCAGAAGCCAATGTGGATAAGCTCAAAAAATCAAAATTGAGAAAATCCTTTTAAGACTAAGAAATATATTATTTATACTATTAAAATTTGCAAAAATCAGAAAATATGAAAAAATGGACTTATCCACATTGGCTTCTGAGCGACTCATATTGAAATCTAAGTAATTGCAAAAAGGGAAATACAATTTTATGATAGCAGATATGAACGCAATTGTCCATAGAAAATAAACCAGATCAAGCCAGGAACTATAAGATTTTTGCCGAAAAATCTAGCTGCTTCAGGCTTTGCAACACAAAACCTGCGAAGCAACAGAATTTCATAATGCCGGCGATGACTATGTGTGCTAACCATATGA
The DNA here is from genome assembly GCA_947359355.1 of Acrocera orbiculus. NCBI lineage: Eukaryota > Metazoa > Arthropoda > Insecta > Diptera > Acroceridae > Acrocera > Acrocera orbiculus. Next base: position 11,578,421 of record OX375758.1, read on the forward strand.
AAAACATTATGACATATATCATTAAATGTAACTAGGAGCAGAATAAAATTTTAAAAAGATTATGGTAAAACCTATATAATTGCAAAAAAATATATAATTGTATCCCTCTTGCGCGTCTTGTGCACAACTTTATTATTATTAGATATAGATATATAGATAAAATATGATAATTTAATTACAATAAAGAAACCATAGTGTAAAATAAATGATTGAAATTTTGCTATAAACCCAAAATTTATGACAGCAAACCAAAAGAGGATTTACGGGAAAAGTGCTGACATCAAATCTAAAGATTTCTTAAAAAAAAATTTAAATACTATATTCAGGAAAAATAAGCTTTCAACTTTTTCACTGAATTGATACTGAAAGATTTAGATAAGTCACGATTCAACACCACCAGTATCAAATCAGTATTAAAGTTACAAACTTTTCAGTACATTTAGTATGAAAATATCATCAAATATTTCAACTCGGGTAACCAATATCAAAATATTGACATTGCATTTTAATGCCTAGGACTCACTAGCACTTAGCGGCACAAAATTTAGCACTAAATGTTAATGTGTCCATTACTCCCCACTGATTTGGTATATAGCCTGAATTAGCGACTAGTTAGCGTTAGCTTGTCGGTTTTTCAAAGAAGATCAAAGGAATATTTTAATTCAAGAGCAATTCAGTCATTGAATATTAAGATTTTGTACTTTTTTTTTCTAATTATCCTAAGCATATGATAGAAAGAGACTTAATTTACAAACTCCTTTTTTATATTTGTATTTATTATCAAACAAGCTTTCCAGTTAAAAAACTTTTTGTATTTAAACAGCAATCAATTGATAGAAATGAAGAAAATTGAATTCTGGTTTTAATTATACAAATTCTCAAAATCTTAAAGTCTCATAATAAATATGGCTGCTGTTTTATTTTATATGTAAATTCTATAACTGCTGATAAGTGCATTTATTAGATAAAATGTTTAATTTTAAAGTACTTTAAAATTTATTATTATTTCTACTCTTTATTTAATTGAACTAAACCCCAATTTTACTTACAAAAAGTTAAAAAATTATGTAAAATATAAGTCTAAATGGCACTAATTTCAAACTATATTTGCATAAAAAAAAATTTAAAGTTATTCTAATCCTGGATAACTGAATAAATTTCAACAGTCACACTAACTTGATAAACGAATAAAAAGTAAAAAAAAAACTTAATTTTTGAAAACTTGTAGCTAGATCTGAAATATTTTGAATAGTTATTTTTTATATAAACTTAATTCTTATTAAATATAAATCCAAATGAGCAACTATCCCTATTGAAGCATAATTAAAATCACTTAAAGAAAGACACTTAAATTTTCAATTATTATCTTTTCTGTTTTATTAATTTTTTATTAGTGTAATTTTTAGAACTTCTTGAAAACTTTTTATTTAGGTTTTTAACAAACAATATCAAACACAAAACAGTTTCTATTAATACGAATCACAACAATAGTTTTCTAATATTATATTTATTAAATTTTAACTATAAAATTGAACAAATAAATAAAAATACTAAAACTTACAAACAATAGTCTTCTGCTAATAAAAATATAAAGTTAGCTGCTTCAATTCTCAAATGATCTTTGCTGACTGACTTATCCAGAGAATTTATAATGAAATCACTTCTTAAGGAAAAATTATACCCCTCCGTTAATTACCAATAGATTTCTTTCACACTGTTTTGATTATCAAAAAAATTTATTTACGTTAAATATGATAAAATCTAAACTGATATCTTTGCAATTTAAAATTTTCACTAATAAAAAATAATTTTTTTGTTATTATTATTTAGGTGCTATCAATTGTAATGAAACTAATATCTTGGGTTTTTTTTTTCTTTTATAATTTTTAAAGAAAGAACAATAACGAAATTTAATATTTTATGTATAGATTAGAAGTATAATTAAATTTGTAATCAAATTTCTATCATTTATTTCATAAAAGAAAATTTTTTTGAAAACAATAAATCAATAGTAATTATTTTGACCATATGCAATAAATTCAATTAAACTATACATGCGCTTAAAATTATTGTTTAAAAATTTTTTTAAATTTTATTGACAGTTATTAGTTTCAGTTATTTAATTGAAAGAAAAAGAAATGTTGTTGATTTTTTGTGGATTTTGGGTGTAGGTTTTCAAGATTGTGTTGCTCAAAAGGCATAAAAAAACGACTTGCTTTTAGTCTTAATTTTTTTTACAAAGAGACGTAAGCCCTTTATAATCTACGTATACAGATAACACACGTTTTGATATCCTAGAGATTAATTTTTTTTTCGTTATTTACAAATTTGACATGTTTGCATTTTAAAGGACAATAAGGAAACATATAGCTAACTTGTTTGTTTTAATAAACAAACAGAATAAGAAAAAATTTTGACACCTGTTGTTTTAATTATACACAAATACTACCACATATTTTTAACTACACTGTTGGTTACTAAATTTGAAAATAAACACAAAAAGCTAATAATATTAAGGGGCACAATTAGTTTGAACTTTTCTAAATTTCGATTTTTTTTTTTCATTTTTCGATAATTTGTACCTTTCTACTTAAAATATCAAAATTTTAAGTAAAATTTTCAAATATTTTAGAAAGAGACGTTACTTATCTTTTAAGGCGTTTTTCTCAAAACTACGTTTGTCAAAACGATAGTAAATCATCCGATCGATTTTCTTATTTTAGCATATTTTGTATCTGTTGCTCCATACAATGAACCTTTAGTTTTACGATTGGATAGAAAATATAATTTTGCTATAAGCAAAGAATCATCAGATTTTTCAACAAAATTTTAGCTTTTTCCTTCAAAACTCCACCATTTCGTCGAATTTTTTTGTTTTTTTTAAAACCGAGGTTCATTGTATGGAAAATATTATATCGTTTAATTAATATTTTAGTTTTTTCAATTTAATGCACTCTGAAGGCTGGAATCACTGCAGCAGTTGGAGTACTTTTCATTTTTAAAGCTAAAGGAAATGGTGGATAACTTCCAGAAAAATTAATATTTTTACTTTAAAAAATTATATTCTATAATTTATTAATGCAAAAATATATGTGCAAAATTTCAAAGCATTCAGTGCAATAATTTTTTCAAAAAAAAAAAATTCACAAAAATCACTCTTTTTTAAGAGCGTCAAACTAAAGTTGTGCCCCTTAATAAACTAGGAAACTAGCGTAAGGCCTAACGTAGACCAAAACTACAACTCCGTCTACAGTAGCAGCATCAGCCTCGGCGATAACAATATTTAACTAAATAAGCTAAATTTAAACAAAATTTTGATATATCCTTTTTTTTAACAGCAAAAATAGTTGAATCGACGTCTGTAGCCACGACTTTTGCTAGGCCTTGTCGCGGCAGCTGTCGCTTTGGTATGCGTTAGGCTTAAAAGATATTTTAATTCAACGTGATATTTTAATAAGCAGGTGATTTCACCCAAAATTTTAGATACAGAGAATTTCAATAATTCAGAATTACAATTACATTAACGTATTAAAAAGAATGCACATTAAGAATGGGTTAAATTAAACAATTACTTTCTAAATAAAAGCCTAACAGAAAAATATAACTACATATATTCATCATTAACTTTAATTGAATAAGATGAAAATTATCTTTCAAGCTTTAAAAAATAATAATAACTAATATAAATTTATCTTAAGTTTATTTTCTTTTTCCTAGAAAAACTTTTCTTATACTTTAACTGTATTTAACAGAAAAAATCAAATCAAACCAAAACTATTTTAAATGAAATTAAACATTAAATTTTTTTTGTGAAGCACATTTAAAAGGAATACAATTAAATAGTTTTCACTTATTTGGATTTGTTTTAGTTAATTAGAATAACATTTTTTCTTTTACAAAAATTATATTATATTTACACACTTGGACGCGTAGTAATTTTAACTGACCAAAAATATTATAGTCCAAATATAAAATAAATGTTCGTGAACTACTTTAACAGTATTTTTAATCAAAAGCGACAAATTTTATGAGTATTCAATTTTAAAAAATAAAATTAATTAAATAGATTTTATATACCCATTGTATAATAACTCTAATAATTAATTTTGCCTATAGTTACATGCGTCGGTCACGTTATTACATAATGCCATTTTTACTAATGTTATTACGAACTTTAAAAAACTATAGAAAAAATACTAAATATATATATATATTTTTAAATAAACTGTTTAAATAATGAATAACATTTATGAAATTGCTGTAAATAAATATATTTTAGACTTTTAAAATTTTTTGTTTACAAAAAATATTTAATTACAGTAAAATCGCAATAAATTTAGACTTTTTTGTATTTATTGTAAAAATTACTTGAGTTTTAACAAATAGTTATTATAGAAAATTTAGTATATTTGACATAGTTGATTATTTAAACTTATATTCTAGCTAGAAGATTCTCTTCTATAGCAATATTTCCATCTGTCGTTGACCGCATTCAACTATTGCACGGCTTGCAGATTTACCATTTTTAATTAATGTTCCTGCCCATTTAAATGACTTAAACACCCGTCTTCAGGGTAACAACCACATTATTTGTTCAGTGTTTCAAACCATATGAAATCGAAATTATGGCAAGCCCAAACAAACGTAAATAATTTTTTGCTTTTCGAAACTTTTTCTAAAAATGTTGAAAAATTCGTTAAAGAATTTGATAATCGATTTTAGAACTTTTGGAGAAATAAACAATTGTTTTGCAAGTTTGCTACTCATATGATATCGATATGCTGCGAGCAAATTTTTAAATGAAATGCATGGAATAACGTTCTGACATCTAACTCAAACAAAAATTTAATCAAATTTCATTGTTGGAGTTTTATAAATTACACCTATACAAAGATAAATATCCCTTACTTCATAGTCATGCGTTTATTCATGGCATCATTGTTTGGTAATAATGTTTACATCTGTGAACAAATGTTTTCAAGAGAACAAGACACTCTGTAATCCAATTTTTAACGAATTCCTCTAATTGATTCTTTTTGTCACTTAATACCAGGCGCTAAACTTTTGACTAAATTCAATTCTTTTAAAATTTCACTAAGATTCCATTTAGGTATATTTAAATATATAAAAAACAAATAAAAAAAAACAAGGTTCACTTTCGTCAAAAAACTATATAAAAGTGTAAATTCTCCAATTTGAGAAAAAGTTTATTCAAAATGAAGTTAAGACAACAATTACATTTATAGTGCTGACAAAAGTAAGTGAATACAAAAATCAACAAATATTGAATTAAATTTATTTTCAGATATAACAAAATATGTTTTGGTTTTTAAAGATCAAAATTTATGAATACTATAACTATCATAATTTTATTTTATATAAATGAAAAATATATTTTTTATAGCTATATAAGAGCCAAAATAAAAAACACCTTCCTACAATCATTTTATTTATATCAGTTTGAATTTTCTTAATAGCCTAAAGATTACAGCATACTTTTAGCTATATAAAACATGATTTTATACATCATAAATTGAGGCACATGACAATCATTCAATCAAAATAATTTACAAATTGGAAATAAATTGCAATAAGCCTTCTACTGCAATCAAAGTTTATCATTATGCTCCCAATTTGTAGCACTATTAGACAACATATCCAATAAACATTAAATGCAACTTTTCAATTGAAGTTAACAAATCATTACAGAGATTGTTGTTAGACTATTATTTCTATGTAATCAAATGACAGCTAAAGATTTTAGTTTTAATTTAGTCACGATAAAAGTCAGAATTTATTCCATCTTAAAAATAGCGTTGAGATTAAATTTTCTTTTACATAAAAATTATAATCCTTGAATTTTAAATTTAAAAAAACTAAAAAATTCATCAATAAAAGAGAATTATTTTACAGTCATAACGAATATAACCTCTCGAGGAAAATATTAATTAGTTTTGTTCAAAAACGAAACAAAAAGTTTCCTTTATTATAGAAACCTAAAACTTTTTTTTGAGCGAAGGTTAAATAAATCAAAAACTTAAATTTGGTAACCGTTTTTGACCTACTAGGCGTCTTGTAGTTTTTGTCAGCTGATATCGACAATATATAACTGAATAAAACATTTAGATTAAATTAACCCTGAAACTATTTTAATTAAATAACTTGAGCTAGTTGGTAACGGACAAACATTTCAAATATGGCTTGCGAATTGAAAATTTCTTTGGCTATAAGTATTGTAGAATTATTGACGGAGTATTTCGTAGTCTATGATGCTCTATCAATTTTTTTGTATGTCTAGCGTTAAATACCACATCCTCCTCACCACCCCTCAAGTTTTCTTATTTTTTGTCGCATTTTATATTTTCAAATGTTGATTTTTTGCCATCGAAAGTGAAAAAGGATTTGATTTCTTGTTACAGCTTGTAGTTCTTTATAATACAGTACAGCTTAAAGCTAGAGGAAGAGAATAAAATTTGAGTAACAAATCACATTTTTAGCTTCCAGTTTCATGGTAATTTTTTAGCTAATGTTGCTTCGGACTTGTGTAACACAAGGTATTTTTGTTGACTTAATGCTATAATTGTATTATATGTAACCCCAAAAAAGAAGTATTTAAGGAAAGAAAAAGTTTCTTTACGATAAAAGAATTTGGATAATCTACGATAAGTAATTAGATTTAGATGAAACAGGATGTTATGTGGCTTAAAAATAACGGTAGGTCAACAACAAGGTTAATATTGCTTAAAAGTTATTATATAAAAGAAATAACTTCCCTATTAATAATTGTCAAGGGCTGAAATCAATATATAGGTATGGGTTAATGGCCTTTCAATGTTCCGCGAATGGGGGAAAGCTGCATTTAGAATATAATAGCCTACCACTATTTCTTATCTAACCAACCAGAGGTACTAATAATGATACGATATTAATTGGACAAAAGATTTGTCTCAGGGTCTGCGGGCGCTAGATTCTTTATTGATTAATTTTTCACTTATGAATATTTTCATCATAAGCAGAGAAAAACTACAATGCACATTTTCCCTATTAGATTTTGTATTTTAGTTCAAAAGGTTCTAAACACTCCTTCGCTCACTTTTTTGATTCAATATCATCATAGTAGACACAAGTTTCATCCATAGTTATAAGTTTAACTTTTCTAAAACACTCAAAATTGAAATCAGCTAAATTAAAATTGAGCCCATCCATAATCCAGAAATGAGAATATTTTCACTTTTGGGAAGTCTTTTCAAGATTGTGACGTCTACGACATTATTCTATAATATTTTGATTTCAAGCTAGATATGTGTACCTTTGTAAAGTTTTGGTGGTTTGCAATATGATAATTGGTACGCCATTGTAGAATGAATAAATTCAAAAACTCAGTTGGATAATTAACTATTTTATTTTTTTTCCATAACAGTATCGAAGCACTTATATTTTAGTGCCTGGTTTTAAATACTTGACTGCTCAGTATTATTAACTTTTTCGACTTATTTGTTGTTGGCCGCTAGAATAGCCAATCTTCTCTTAGCCAATCTTGATGTTAGTAACTAATTTGAATTTTGAAAATTTCTTTGTTTACATTTTTTTCTTTTGACAGCACTTAATTGAGGTAATAAAATTAGTCCTGAGATCAAATCATCTGACACCCCACCAATCTAGATTTCCAATAGATATTCTGTAAATATCTCACATGATTAATTATTTTGCAGCTAAAAATCCATATTTGTATTGGTTATAATATCTTTATGCATGTCACCATAAAGCAGAGTTCTTAAGACAAAAATAGCATTAATTTCTTCTTTTACCGCCGATTGGAAAATTACAGATAATATTTGCTTGAAATCTCATTGAAATTCGGTTTTTAATGAAAGAGCACTTTTTTTATTATCATATGGGACCACTTTTTTCCGATTTCTTATCTTGAATTTAGCAATAGTTTTAATTTAAACGATAAGTCACAACAATAAAATTTTAATTATCAAATTAATAAATGCAATCCTCTGTGGGTAAGCGGCTGATAAGCCTTACAAAAAATATGCATACCACTATAACATCAAATTATTTGTTGGGGTTGTACTTAAACTCAATCTAATATAGTTCTGTTCTACACTATTATAATTTTTCAAAAACTAAAATCATTTGAATATCACAGTTCACTGTGAACATAAATTAATTATAAACATCCAAAATAAAATCTACATCTAAAGTTAAGCTTTTATTTTTTATTTGGATTTTAGTTTTATAATATTTTTATTTTTGATATAAATAAAAATTTATTGTTTTTAGTTTGAAAGTTATTTGAAAATTTTCACTTCAATTTGCTGTTTGACGGCTTATTTATCTTTCTATAAAAAATTCGATTGCAAGAAAACGACTGATTTAATTTTTAAAAAAGCATTTCTGACTTATATTACAGACTTTCTGAAAATTTGAGCTCAATCGAACTACTACACCTTGAATTATGCAAAGACAATTATATGCAGGCTGAATTTTTATATAATATATAAAATATTGCTTTGATTTTAAAACAAAATTGAGGGAAGAAAATACGTAGCAACGAATGTTGTCTATATAAAGCAAGGGATTACGATGGAAATAAGTACTAGTTGAAAACACAATAAAGTTTCTTTATACATACTGGTCAAATGACTACAGTGCTAAGACATGGACCGAGTCATCTGGCTTGGTGCAGTCCAAAGCAGTTTTAAAATAAGGAACCTAGACGAGGCAAGGAAGTTGTATAAAGAGTCCCTTAGGATATTGACATGGTTCATAATGGGACATGGCCCCTTCCTTAAGTTTCTTTATAAATTGGGAAGATCAACAATCCTTAAATGCAGATTCTGTCAAGAGGTAGAGAAGACGCCTACTCACCTACTCTTTGACTGTGGTAGGGTGATGTCAAAGAGAGTAAAGCATCTTCTCACTCGGCAAGTAACCTGCACAGGAGGGTTGGAAATAGGGCTCAGAGAGAGATCCTAGATCTGGCAAGGGACCTGGGTATTAGGTTTCCACAATAACATGTCTGACGGGGAGCACAATAGATCAAGACTGGTCGCGGTGCAATTTGTCCCCTTTCTGTACTTACTTAATTCTTTATACATAAAAAGTAGGACGACATTAACAAGGACTTTATATGCAATATAAATTCAATGACAAAAGGTTTAAGAAAAATAACTTCAATATAAACTAAATGTACATTTTTCTTTTTATCATAAATTAATAAAATAACACTTAATATTATTTAAATTAAAAATTTTACCAATATTTTGCAAGTAATGAAAAACAACCTGTCCCATTTTTTATAGGTAATCCAACCATTAATCGACTTGATGGTGAATCAAGATTATCTTTCATTCCTTTAATTTTTAAATAATATTAATTAAAATTTTATATAATTAAATTTCTTTTATTACCTTTTATTGTTGAAGTTTTTAGAAATTGTAGGCATGATTCAAATGACATTTGTTGTAATGGTGATGATGAATTTTCCATACCTTTACGACTTAATGGTTTAAATGTACCATCGAATGTCATATAATCAGCAATTAAAAGTAAATGTCTTGGATCAACAGTTATACCATAAACTTTAAATACATTTTGAATTTCTTTAACAATAACTCTTGTTGCTGCTTCAATTCCATATGTCATAGCAATAGCATGAATATCATTTGAATAAAGACGATTTAAATCTAATTGTTTATTATACTTAAAAATTTCCTGTTAATAAAATTTTCATTATAAATATATATATATATATATATATATATATATAATAGCTTTAAATATATTTTTAACTGTTTTCTACTTACAACAATATTAATTCCTTCAGTTTTTAAAATTAAATCATCATTATTTTTATATGTAATAGCACGACGAATTTTTGGAATTTCATTAATAACTGATTTTTGAGCAAGTTCCTTTAATATTGTCGACAAATTCGCATCTTTGTATTTCATTCCAAGCTAAAAGTCATATAATAATTATTGATATTTTTATAAGCTGATTTTGTCAAAAAACAGTTGAAAATATTAAAAATTGTACAAGGTAAATGGCACTCATATAAATAAATTCTTATATTATCCGAAAAACTTTTAGATCTGCTGTAGTTGATGTTCTTGTAAATGCCAATCTTGCCTAAGACTTGTTATTTATTTTGGCGCACCAAACAAAGTCTACTAGTTTTCTTTTTCATCCATCATTTAAGGATTCATAATAGAATTCTATTAGCTTTAAAAACTTCACTACTTCCTTTGCTTCATCGGTGAATTCTAATATTATTTTTAAGGTTGTTAATAACTTAAAATTCGCCATTTTTAATATTTCAGGAAATTTTACTTTTGTTGTATCGCTTTCAGAATCTGAATTTGATTTTCTTCTAACAGGGAATCATGGTATATTTTAATATTTGGTTTTCTATAGCATTGAAAATTTTATTACAAAATGCACGAAAGTCATTTGTTGTATCTTGCAATGAATCTTTTACTTATATTTAATAAAGTTAGTTGAAAAGATATTAATTTCATAGAGATTTAAGTATTTTGCTAAAAAGGATCGGAACAACCAAAATAAATTAATGTGTTCATAAATTTAATTTTAATTTCTCGATTTACCCTGAGTATCTGGTTTGTATTAAGTAAGGCTGCCTGCAGAGTGCCGGCTTACAGCCGAGCTGACGCCGACTCCGATACCGAAGACTATAAAGTCGTTATGGGTAAATCAATAGGGATATGCTCAAAGTGTTTACAGGGAAGGCCTACCAAAGATTAGACTATCGCAATGGGAATCGTTTTCAGCTCAGCTGTAAGCCGGCACTCTGTAGGTAGCCTAAGTCTAAACGACTATATTTTCAAACCGACTATTTAACTAATCCATTCTTTCTGATGTGAAAAAATCTTATGCGGTGATAAGGGAGGAAAACGTTTTTTTGTCATACTTTATTATGTATAATTATTTTTTGATAAAGATTATTTGTTGTTGATTTAATTGTTTGTAGAAATTAAAACGTTAAAGAAATAATTATTTCAATTTAGTTTTAAATTTCATCTAATAATAAATAAAATAAATATGAGTAAATTGTTACTTTGTATAAATTTCGTTTTCAAAAAGATGATAATTTCATTTGTAAAAAGATGAACTCTATTTACAAAAGGATACACTGCTTCTATGACCAAAGGAGCATACATTTGAAATAATTTCCCTTTCAAAATTGTAGCCAGCTCCAACTTACGCTACTACTTTGAATATGTTTTTCACCAACAATCTCAGTATTTGTGTCAGTCGGCACTATAAACGAGAACTAATTCACTCAAATCAGGCATTCGTAATTTAATTAATTATATAAGGAAATTTAGCTTAAATAATTTGCAGTCTATTTTGAAATAGACACAATTTACAATAATTTACACTCTATACTTACATTAATTGTTAACTGACACCATAAATGATCTTGTTCATCATATTTATATTCCTTAACCATACAATTGCTAATAAGTGTTTCTAATAATTCAGAATTTTGATTTTCAGGAATTTCTTCCTTTTCAAGCATATCAACTTCTTCATCGTTTTCTTAAATTAAAAATAATTATTATAATATATTTTATTTTGATTTTTTTATTTACCATTTATTTCGTCTTCATTTTCCATTTCTTCATCAGAATTTTCATATTCTTTTTCATCTTGTTTTTTATTTTTAAGTCTAATGCCTGCACCGTCATCTTCCTAAATATATATATATATATATATATGAATAATATTATTAATTATAAAGGAGGCTAATTGTTATTTTTACCGCTAGACTTTCATCATCTGACGAATCATTTGACCTTTGAGACTCTTTTTCTCGTTTATTAGATGTTTCATCTATATCTTCAGCATTTTCTTTTTCATTTTCAGCATTTTTTGATGTTTTATCATCTACGTCAATGCTTTTTTTTTTATAAAAATATAAAAATACATATTTTTTTTTATTTTGTATAAATTATTTAAAATTATTTTTGCTTACATTGTATGATGGAATTTAGAAGTTTTTTCTAAACTTTTGAAAAATAATTTGAAAAAATCTTCATTCATATATTTAATTATATTTTTTGGCTTAACACAAAAGTTTCCTTTATAAGCTTCATGTGGTAAAAATTTGAAATATAAAACTGTTTCTAAGCTTCGTTTAGGTTTTAGAATTAAGCACATTTTGATATTAATATCTGCAAGCAAGAGAAACAAATTAATAAATAAAGTTTATAAGAAAATTTATTAAAATTAAATTTTTATTTTAAAAGACAGACAAAATATTATACAAGAATTTATAGTTTTATTTGTTAAAAAAAAATCTACATACATTCAAGGACATCAGCTAATGTAACTTTGTTTAATTTAATTCGTAGTTTTTCAGCATTTTTATATTGACTTGGTTTAAATGGTATATCCATTGAGGGTGTTTTTATATTTTTTGTAGCAAACATTAAAATTTCCCTTAAACGTGGTATACCTAATGTTACATTCATTTCTCCTCTTCCAGCAAAATGAAAAGTATTCAATGTCATTTGAGTTGATGGTTCACCAACTGATTGTGCAGCCAAGAGGCCTGAAAGTTTTGTTTAAAAAATTTAGAGAACATTAAAAAAATTAATAGAAAACTAATGATTGTTTTTTAATAAATTAAATTAAAAAAAGGCTATAACTAGCTTATACTATTTCAATTAATTTCAAATATTAGAATATTTGTCTTTTGTTTGCTAAAAATACAAGAAGGAAAGAAAAACAAAATAACAATGTTACACTTACTCGAATCAAAAGTGAAACATTACTTTTTAAATCAAATAAGACAACTAAATTCTGTCGTCTAAACGGGCGCCGGTTCATTTTAGTATAAAAGGTCGAACAGAGTTAGGCCTGTAACAAACCTAGTTTCCAAGGAAATCAAAGCAACCAACTCGAAATTTTCAAAATTGAAACGAGTTTAAGCTGATAATAGATAGGGAAATATTGTATATGGTATGTAAAAATATATAAATTGTGTTTTTGAGAGTATTTACAGATAGATAATATGATGATATATAAGCATGATATACATATATAATATATGTATATAATAAAGTCTTATAACCATCAAACAATCTAGCAATCTAGATGCGTTTTTAACCTAATATTTTTATTAAAACAGAATTAAAAAATTGTCAGTGAAACAAATTTCAACAAATAAAAACAAAGCAATTATTTTCTACTATCGTTTTTTATGTTAATTTTTGTTTATTATTGTTTATTCTTTTCTTATTATTATTTGTCATTAAATTTGAATTTTAGTTTTTGTTTTTTATTGTTAATTATTTTTTATTACAGTTAAAAACATGATTCTTATGAATAATGTCAAGTTTGTAAAACGCAAAAAGTTTTATCAGAGATAACAAAAAACTCTTCTATTGCTATCTGCCATTTTCACTGATAGTACTTTTGTAAATTTTTGATGAAAGAAAAACAAAACAACAAGGAAATATAATACGAAGGTAATACTAAAAAGAAAGAATTAAAAATAAAACTATATGCTCTTCTTTATACTAATCCATTTTATATGGATCACGTTGGCGAAAAGAATTTAACGTCATTTCCTTATTTATCCGTGTTTAACTAAAATGAATAGAGGCGACTTAAGCAAAAACTTCATGAAAAGTTTGAATCTAAAGGTGGGCACCCACTTAGTGCACATATCGCAACGGGTAACTTTTATGACGTCAAAAATGACAAAAATTTCATAATTCAGTTAGTGCGGTTCCGCGGGAATCTCTGTATTTCCGATTTTATCGTTCTTTGAATTAATTTTTTTGCTACATATACTGTTGTGTGTTGTAAAACATTGCTTTAATTTTTCAAACAGGCAGGCAATGGCATTTGTGTTTTTTTTTCAGTTTATAGGAATATGAGTTTAGATACATTTAGAGAAAAAAAGGGGAAAAAATAAAATTATTTCAATTGCAATAAGAGTACTTACCACAGCGTCTGTTAACTAACCACTAACAGCCGCAAAATTTTTAAAAACTTAGCTTCCCAAAACTTCTCTATTTTTTTTTTACTTTTTTTTCTCTAAATGTATGTAAACTCATATTCCTATAAACTAAAAAAAAAAATGCATGTAAAGTCATATTCCTATAAACCAAAAAAAAAAAATGCCATTGCCTCTTTGTTTTGCCACAATCAACACAAATATTTACAAGAAGAACTGTATACAAATAGGAAAATATAGCAATTCTTTTGCAAGTTCCCCAGATTTGAGGGGGAACAGAATCAACAACTTAGCGCGAATCTATGACGTCAAAAAATTTACCCGTTTCGATATGTGCACTAAGTGGGTGCCCACTTTAAGGCCCAAAACTACAAACAGTAAACAATCATTAATATTATGTATTTTTCTTCTTTCATTGAACAGAAACCTCCGAATGTTTTGTAGTTCTACTTAGGAGAAATTGTTTAAATTTGATTTCAATTTTTAGGACTTTTTTTCAAAAGGTTTTTTTTTATTACAAAAAAAAATATCAAATTTGTGTTTGTAAATTAAGATTTTATAATGCTTAAAAAAGTATCATAATTCTAGAATATAATTTTAATTACTTTCAATTTTCACACTAATTCACTATAAAATATTAAAATAATTCAAGAGAAAATAATTACCATAATAGTTAGAAATCCATAAAATTATATTAAAATATATACAAACCTACAGGTTCTCCTGGTTGAGATATTGATTTAATACTTTTTGCATAAATTAAATCCATTATTATATTTTTCTTTTCTGGTTTTTTTTTAATATGAATTTCTGCTAAATTTTCTAAGTATTCTGATATTGAACCATAAAAGCTATCAGGTCTATATTTAGATGTTAATGGATCAGGACATTTTGTAAATTTTTTTTTAAAACTATAAATTAAATATTTTAGAAAATATAATTAAAAAAAAGTAATATATTATAATTACCGTTTTTTATTTTCAATATCAGCTTTCTGCCATAAATCAATAATACTTTCATTAAATTTTGTTCTTCCACTTTTTTTATTTAATTTATTAGCATTAACAACTTCAATTTCATTTCTAACCTCAGCTGAAAATTGTTGAAAATCTGAACGTCGCCTTTTTTGACAAGGATTACCATTTTTTTTATACCATGACTTTAATTTCTTATGTAAACTATGAATTTCATTTGTAGCATCATTTATTTTAACTATATTTAAATCATTTGATTTTAAAATTACATCTGAATTTTCTTCTAAATATTTAAAACTTTTTGGTTTAAGAAATTGTGCTTTTGGTATATCAAGACCATCTTCTCCATACATAAACTAGAAAACAAAAAAAATTTTTTTATTTAAAATAAAATGTAAAAATATTTAGTATTAAATAAATTTACTTGGACAACTGTACCATCACTATCTCTAACAGTTAAATCATAATTAATGGTTAATCCTTCTAAATGTTTTGTTAAACATCTTTGCAAATATCCTGATCGACTTGTTTTAACAGCTGTATCAATTAAACCCTTGAAATAAAAATATTTTTATAATTAATTTAAACAAAATGTGAAAAACATCACAAAAAAAATGGATAAACTTACTTCACGACCAGCCATACAATGAAAAAAAAATTCTTGAGGTTGTATTCCGGTCATAAAACGACCATCAATAAATCCTCCTGATTTAGGAGAAGTTTCAAATGAAGGAAAACTTGGTAATGATTTACCTAGAATCATAAAATATTTATATATATATATAATGAATTAAAATGTTTTTTAATTAGAGAAATTTATACCAGACAACATTAATGGAGGCCGTTTTCCTTCTAATTCTATTTGTCCAAGCAAACATGAAATTTGCATAGTGTTAACCAGTGAACCTTTTGCTCCAGATAAAACCATAAGTTGAAGATTATTGTTTGGGAATCTAGTATAGAGCCCTCCAGGAAGGCAAGTGCTAAAAGAAAAAATATAAAATGGATATTTTCAGTGCTAAACAATGATTTTTATGAAATTTTGATATTAGTTGTGCATACAATTAAGACAGTACTTTTAATATTTTTGGAGAATTTAGGATTATTTTTATAGACAAGTGAACGATATTTTTGCTTTTCTATAAGTTGTTGCAATTTCTGCTTCTCTTTTGAATAATTTTAATAAAAACACTTTAAGCATTTTTATTATTCAAAAATATTTTCTAAAGAATTAAAATAATTTTAAAGTTTCATTTACTTACGCAGATTGCTTTTTTCAAAATACTTGTTGCAGATAGAAAATGTAAAGACATCCAAAGGGTTTTTTTATTTCAATCTTAAACACTGGCGAAATGACAAACAAAAAACAAAAAAATCCCCTCACCTATTAATTTTATTCGTAAATTCATCTAAGACTGACTTATAAGCTCGATCTAAAATCAGCCTAAACTTCGGATTGCTTTTATAACCCTCTTCAATATATTCTCCCAAATTTTCTGGAATTTCTTCTAAATTTAATGCTTGTGCAGCTATAGAATTTCCAATCTAAATATGATTTTAAAAAACAAGTTTTTTAATTAAATATTTCATAGAAAAAAATATATCAATAAAAAAACAATCACCTTTCGGCATTCTTTAATAATTTGTTTTCGTTTTTCATCAGCTTCTCGGGTAACTAAAATATCTTCAACACCTAATGTGAAACCCTCAGTTTGAAGGAATGTTGTAAAAACTTTGGTTAAAGATGTTAACAATTGTGTTGAACAATTACCACCATAAAGCTAAAATTGGTTAAGATTAAAAAATTCAATTTATATTCAATCGATTTTCAAATATTGTCAATAAAATTTTATTTTTATTTTTATTTAATATTAAACTTATGAAAATAATTTTTTTTCCTATAAAACTGGAAAGCGAGAGATTTACGGTCACGTAACAAACTAAACTTTTAGTACGTATTTTTTCTTTTTCTATTTATTATGATCAAAATCATTTGAAAATTTAACAATTATATAAATTTTGAATAAATGAAACTAAAAAAGATCCATAGATTCATTAATTTCTCAAG
Source organism: Acrocera orbiculus (assembly GCA_947359355.1). Classification (NCBI taxonomy): domain Eukaryota; kingdom Metazoa; phylum Arthropoda; class Insecta; order Diptera; family Acroceridae; genus Acrocera; species Acrocera orbiculus. The sequence goes on from OX375758.1 coordinate 11,595,462, forward strand.
ACATGATGACCTCAAAATATTTTTTTATATATATTTTATTAATTTCAGCTACCCACATTTGGAATCCATGCGTTTCACTGTTATTATGTCTAGGACTCATTAGCGCTTGATGGTAACACATTTGGTACCTCTAGTCGCCACTAAATTGGTATATAGCTTTAAACAGTGTCCAGTTATCGACTGCTTGACGTTTTTCTTTAGAAAAGATGAAAGGAAATTTCGTTGTGTTATACCAGACGTGAATGATAGCAATATGTGTAAGAATAATTACACAAAATACAATTTTTATAGTATTTTATAGTTTAAAGCATCCACATTAACTTTCTATCATGCACAAAAGAAGGTTCGTGATACTCTACTTCAATTTGTATTGATTAAAAAAAAAAAACTTCCACTTTTAAGACGCCAAATCATTCAACATGCCAACAACACTAGTGAATCGTAAGAACTAGCGTAGTTTTCACAGCAGTTTTGCCAGTTGTTTTTGGATTTATTTTGGCTTATGTTTAACTAAGAAGATAGTTGCTAGTTTTACTGCATAGTTTTATTACTTGACCTTTTAGCGAATGATATTAATTCAATTAAGAAAACTAAATATTAGTTCTAACTTATAGAAAATTTTTTTGTTCAAAATATTTTACATAACCAAAATTTAATGCTTTTCGATCAGCTCTTTAACTATTAAAAAATTTTATACCCTCAAAGATAAATAAGTCTAACTTAAATAAAATATAAAAAATCAATTCATACCTCATACATGCAATGTATTAATCCATAAGCAGTAGCACCATATTGTTGTTTATCTAATACACCACATAAAAGTTCTCCATTTTTAATAATAACTTCACTTTCTGACATTTCATCACCTAAAAATAGAGTTCCTCCGTATATCCATTTGTTTGGTTTATTTACATTCCAAAACTTTTAAAATAATTATAATTATTAAAATTTTCATAAATATTAATTTTATTTTACTTTATTTGCAATTCTCGCATGTGATGTAAGATTAATCCTAGGCATCCCTTTTGGTATTAAATTAATAATAATTGTTGAAAGTACCTGCATTTATAAAAATTAATGTTACAAATATTAAATATAAATTTAATAAACAACAACAAAACTAACTAATTCTAAATTATTAACCGGTTCATGGAAACCGGCAAAATTTGTTGTATTAAAGTCTCCTACAGAAGCTTAAAACTCTACAAAATAGGTTGATTAAGTATTAGCCATGTCCGCGATTTTATTTTACTTCTATAGTGAAGTTTTTGAACATTTTTGTAGGCTAAATTAAATATCAAATAATAGTTTAACTTTTTTAAATGTTTCCTAGGAGCGCTCTAGAAATATTTATTAAAAAAAATAGGGAACTTTTTTTGTTTTGTTCAAAGATTAAAAAGAAGTTGATGATGATGGGAGATTTATCGGCCTGACCCCAGCCCTATTTACGCCAACACATCTCTAGTACGAATATTTGAAAATTTTATTAAACGATGTCCCTGTATCTATAGCACACTTTATTTGGCACGAATGTGCAATGTGATTTTTATTATCAAATTCAATTCAATTTTTTATCCTTAAATTTCACTCCCATTTTTTTAACTAATTGAATTTAAATACAGTTTTGATAAAATTTTTCTAACAATTAGTTATTACCATTACATCGATAAAAGGATCTTAATACTAGAAATATAGAGAAAACGGTCTAAAAATGAGCTTTTCATTTGTTTTTAATGAAGTCACGCAACTAAATGTCAAGATTTTTGTAAAGAAAGTTCCGGGAATTGGTCATTTAAAAATCCCGCCAAAACAGATTGTCCAAATTCTTTTTGTCGCTAAGTGGGACAAATTTCTTCTATACTGATGCAGATTTTGAGCGTCATTTGTCATTTAGTTTGTTTACAATAATGTATTTTGTCAGTTCATTTCAGGTATCTTTGCGATTTTTGCAATAAATAAAACAATTAAGAAAAGAGTTTGTACCAAACTTTGCATTTGAATGGGATTTCGTGTGCCAAATCCCTGAAAGTATTGCAGAAAGCTTACGGTGAATTGACTTTATCAAATACATAGGCATTTGAGTTTTACAGTGCATTCAAAAGCGGTCCAGATGTGATGAAAGATTTGCCTCGCTCTGGTTGGCCATCAACATCTTCAAGTGAAGTTAGCATCACTAAAAATAAGGAAATGGTGACTAAAAATGAAAGATAGCCGCTGAAGTTTTTCAATTAATTCGTAGCATTTTAAACGATTATTTGGGCATGAAACGTGCTGCCCCTCGACTAGTTCCGAAAGACCTGAATTTTCTTCAAAAAGTCATTCGCAACGAGAACTGAACTAGATTGAGAAAAATGGTTTAAAAAATGTTTTGATGGCCTAAGTATATTATTTTGAAAAGACAATAAAATAAATTTGAATGAATAATAAACATTCTGTGTTTTATTGACCAATTCCCGGAACTATCCTAATGGAATGTAATTAGACTGGTAATTTGTGAATTTAAATACATTAATTCGTTTAAAAGATTAATGTTAGCAAAAGAAAATATAAAAAATCACTAAAATAATATTTCATGTATGTAATCTACCTAAATCCTGACGCTGAATTAATTATGCACAAATTCATCAAGAGTTTATGAAATAAATTTTCAGTAAAAACTCAACAAATAACTTTTTTGTTAAATATAATATCACATGTATACATTCCAATCTAAAGGACCCCCCCCCCCCCCCCCCCCCCCCCCCCATATAGGAAATAATAATGAACAAATTTTAGAATGATATTTATAATCCTTAGAGTTATCTCTATAAAATAAATTGTTATGATGTTTGCAAAGCAAAAAGAATTAATGCTTTTCTTTTATTTATGGCATTTATACTTTTTACTTTCATATTTCGTAGCTATTTAAATCTGAGTAAGTTTTATTTTGATTAAAAAACAAAATCTTTACTACTTAAAGAAAAAAAATTTTAATGAAATTAAAATTTTAAAAATTTTAAAATCTTTACTAATTATAGATTTTGTGTTTTGTAAAAATGACAGCAGCAGCAAAAGGAAAACAAATATACAAAAACTCTTCATTACTTTTAATACGACTACTTGCATTCGATGAATACTATTAACAATAAAAAAATGTTCACAAATGTTCAATACTTGCCTGTTTTCCTGACCATAATTTTATAGGTTTTATTATAGCTGGTGGTAAAAGTTTGATATTTCCTTGCAAATGTGATACTCCTTGAAAAACTAATTGTTGATAATCTTCCCTAAATAATATTCCATATATATATTGGATGTAAAAATTATAATTTTAATATTACTTATTGAAAAACCGTCCTCGTATTGATAATTTTACTCCAGATATAACATGATCTTGTATAAGTCCACCTAATGGAGTTCCATCTTTTGGTACTAAATATTGATTTGAAACATTTACTGAAAAAAGTAAAAATAACATTTTTAAGTAAATATAGTTTTGGTTTAGAATGTGATGACTGAATATAGTGTGTGGACAAGTAATTTATGAACATTATCCATTACAAAATTTCAAATTAAAAGCTGTACTGAAAGTAAAAACACCAAAATTTACATCCTGACTAAAAGTTTGGAAAAACTTTCTAGATGGTTTTATTCTTTTTTTAAACAAAATATTTCTAAATCGAAAGTATTTGGTATCATTAAAGTTCAGTAGATTCGCTTTTAATTAAATACTACAGATAAAATTCTTGTAGAAGAAAACAAACCTAACAAGTAAGTGAGTTAACTTCGATTTGTTTTAAGCAAATTTCTAACTTTTTACTATACTAACAATAAGTCGTCAATAATTCCAAGCATTATTGAGTCGTAAGCATTAAATTATTTCACGAAACTTTTAGTTAATTTTATTTTATTTTCTATATATGAGCCGTTTATTTTGAAAGTGGCCTAACTCCATTTGTCAATTTTTTCTGTTTACCCATTGTTACACGAAAAACTTCAAGTTATCTATCAATAAAGCATTTAAGGTTACTTATTTTCCGAGTAAATACGATAATTTTTGACACATAAGTTTTCAGAGTTAGTTGAATAATTGATCCGTTTATTTTGAAAGTGGCATAAGTCCATTTATACTTATTATACTTATTATTACATTAGCTTTAATATGGTTAAAAATTATCCAAAATACTGAAAATAGTGTGGAAATCATAGATCACATAGTTTTTAATATCAGGACATTCGTTTTTACCAAATGATAGTGATTTTGGTGTGGTAGAAATGGCATTAAAAAAAATAATTTACTATTTTTTCCCGAGATTATTACAATACTATCAAAAAGTGTCGGAAAAGAAATAACTTTATTGTACATTAAATGAGACAAGGAGATTTGGTATCAACAAAATTATCAGAAGACGAAATTTTTAAAAGAGTAAAGAATTCTAACGGAGAACCAATAAAATGGTTAAAAATATGTTGGATGCGTTTTGTCAGAAATGAAACATATAAAATTTTCTATAAGGCAACAATGAATGAGAACGAAAATTTTAAAATCCTGAATTTATTACCACGTCGCGGTAGACCAAAAAAGTTCGAAAATATTGTATTGACACCACGGTATAAAAATACCAGAAAAATTACAACCGGAAAATTCAAGGACATAATTGATTTATTACGATATATTCCACCCGAACATCATGATTTCTCTAAATCCCTTTCACATTTCACACACACAAAATGTAGATGAGTAGAAAATTGTTTTGTAATTTATGTTTGTAAAAAATGTTTTGAATCGCATAAATTATGTTTTTAAAGTGTTATATATGTAAAATAAAATGAGTTTTTTTTGCAATTTGAAGTATCTTAAATTATGCTATTATATCTTCAAATTTAATATCTTATCTGGTTGTTAATTTTGAAAGTGGCCTAACTCCATTCTAGCCATGAAAACGCATATTATTCATTTAATAATTGCCATTATTTTAAATAGGAACTGTAAATTCAACACCTTTAGATACACTTAAGCAATATAATTCATCGGTATCCTGTACATATATTTTTAATTGCATTGAAACACAAACCCTTAAATATTTCAATTTAAGTATAAATGGAGTTAGGTCACTTTCAAAATAAACGGCTCATATTTTGAAATTATTAAAAAATTATATTTGAAGTTCAATTTAAATTTTATATATTAAGTCATAAGTCGCATAATTTTGGTTAAGTTAGTGAAAATTTCGTAGAATATTTTCTACGGAACAAAAAAATAGTACAAAATTTAATTGTAGTAGTTGGCAGTTAAAAAAATATTTAACATTAAAACAAAAATCACATAATGTCTTGTCTTGCATACAGTCTCAAATCAATCGGCTGAATTGTTTTTGTAGTTTATTCTATAAAGAGAGTGCGATAGTATTTATTGCTTTCGGAAATTCAATATTCTGAAGATCAATGATCTCAGCAGAAGACATCAATCGATATACTATTGTTATACTTGTCCCGTAAAGGCGGGCATGCGTCTCGTCAATTGTTACATGAAATGGCATACAAAGCAATATTACAAAAATTATAGTTTAACAAATTACCTTCGTAAAGATATAAAGATACATGAAATATTAAAATATTAAAGTTTTATTTGTTAATTTATGTGTGTAGTCATTTTAAGTTAGAGGTAAGAAATTCACAAAACGCTTCAAGTTGCTGTTTAGATCGCGCGTAAACGTCCCTGAGTGCAAAGGGTTAATACTGGATTTACTGGCTGTGTTAGCGGCACAAAATTTATTACTAAACAGAAATAAAACTACAGATATCCCCTAAATTGGTATATCGCCTGAATTAGCGTTTATTGAATGCTGGATTAGCTAGATTGTTATACAAAATTTTGGCATTTTGAATTAATTTAATAAAAATAGTGAGTCCTCTGATTGATTTTAATCAAAAATCTTCATTTTTAGGGAGTTAAGTCCATTCCATATGATAAGCGCTTTTGGATTATAAACAAAATCAAATTAAATTCTGTTTAATGCCAGTACTATATATGTCTCCAAAATTATGTCACACGATCTAATTATATTAGAAAATTAATTAAATTTTGGCTGTATAATTAATAACAGTTTTTTATTTTTTAAATGCATTAAAAAAAAAGCGAAATTCAGAAGAAAGAATTTTTAAGAAAGCATCAACTTATTTAATTTTAATTTAGGAACTTTGTAAAAAGCGATATCGGAAGTTATTTAATTGTTTATTTTTGTTTACTGTGTAATATTTTCCTTATTAAGATATAAAAAGGAGTAATTTTGTATCCAGAAAATATTTCAAAATAGGTTATGCTTGGTTTACTTAATACTTAAAACTTATTATTTAAAATCAATTATTTCCGTAAATATTGAAAAAAAAAATATAAAATAATAATTATTAAAAAAATATAAGAATATTTTAATTGAATGTGGTAAGTTTTGAAGAAGTAAAACTCTAACCTTCAATAAACTAGAAAGCCCTTACCAGGGAAAAGCTATTGTATCAAAATTACTTCTCTTATTCTTTGTCTAATTTAGTAGACATAGTTCAAGTCGATTAAAAAAAAACAAATTTGATTTTTATAAAATTTTACTAACTTACCTAAATTATACGCTTCACTTCTACCCATTTCATTTTGTGGGAAATGAGCATTCATTTCATCACCATCAAAATCAGCATTATATGATTTACAATTAGAATAATGAAGACGAAAAGTTTTTTCACCTTCTAAGACTTTAGCTTTATGTGCCATTATACCTGGTCTATGTAAAGTTGGTTGACGATTAAGTAAAAGCATATCACCATTAACCAAATGACGGTATACAATTTTAAAGCCATCTTGTGGATTTGTTAATAAACATTTTGCTATACTTTCACGTTTTGCTGCTGAATCTTCAGGAATGAATATTTTATGACCTTTTTGAGTTTCAATATAGTTTGCTCTTGAAGAAAAAAAAAAAAAAGTTTCAAATTAAATTAAAATTGAAATAATTTAAAAAATAATATACCCAGGATAAGTTGATGGCCCATTCATTACTCTATGACGTAAGTCTGCTATATTCCATGCAGTAACTGGTACTGGATATGATAATCTTTTAGCGAATGCATCTGGTATCCCAATTTCATCAACATTTATATATGGATCTGGGGTTATAACTGTACGAGCAGCATAATTAACTCTTTTACCCATCATATTCTTTCGTATTAAACCTTCTTTTTTTTCAAAAAGCTGAAAAAAAAAAATTTTATGTTAATTATTTAAAACAAAAAATAAGTCATGCGTAAAAAACTTTGGAGTATAAGCCCAAAAATATAATTAAAACATTGTATCCGGTATTAACAACAACAATTATTTTTATTTTTTTAAATTTTTTTATAAAATTAAAGAAAACCTTATTTATTCAAGTGTCCGAAAAAATTTAGAAAAAAAGATATTTGTAATTATTAAACATTTTTTAAAGCTTTTGCCTCCTTTTTAAGTGCTAGTGCCGAATATAATCTCCGTTCTTTTCAACAACCGTCAAAAAATCTTTTTTGCTTAGAATTGTTTTAGTTTCCTTCTCTGATATAAGTTTTAAAGCAATCATTAAATAGCTAACGTGATTTTCAAAAAGGATTAACCTTGAAAATACAAGTCAAAATTTCAAACATAAATCTTTAGGATCAGTTTAGAAGTTACAGTGATTTTAGAAATGCTACACTTTTATTTTTCAAAACTAATAAAATCTAAATTTTGTGTGTTATCATTGGATTCTGATTACCAGATAAGAACTGCCCAGACTCTTCTCTATTAAAGCAGCTGTGGAACGTTTGTTCATTGACTTTAAATGTGGCCGTTAGACTAGGATCATGGCAAATGTTCTGTCAGCTCAAATGAACCGGTTACACTGGAAAATCTTACATGAATCGAAAAATATGAATATATATTTAAGTATAACATATATAATTATTTCTCCACATTTGCACTATTAGTATTGAGAGGAGAAATCACTAAAAACTAGTCTGATAAGATTACAAAAATTTTTCTTTACCGTACCCCAAATCATTGAAAACGATAAGCAAATTACATGAATTAAGTTTTGAGTTCCTACCGGGTCGACCATATTTTCCTATATTTCCTATCAGCCACAGTTGGCGGTCCCCAGATATAAAAGGTATGCTCCGGGGAAATAGATTTAACTCGAAACTAAGGGTTATTTTCAGGCTTAAAACTAATTAGCCTACTTGGTCGATATAGAACAACTTTGAGAAGCGTTGGAATGATTTTATCACTTTTGAATGAGATTGATGAATGAAATCAAACTTTGTCAAAAATTGGTACTTTTATGCGACATCTTCGGAGCCTATTCATAGTTCCATTATAAAAAAAAACGGTCAAGAAATAAATGGTGATAATGTTTGTAAAACAGCAAAAGAAAACTCAACCTTAAAAAAATGTTGAAAGAATGAAAATGATTCACGTCAAAAATTTTATATAAATTTTCTTGAAATTTTTTAAGCAATTATTATTTTTATAGTCATTAAATTATTATAAATTTTTTTATAAAGTTTTAAGTAACGTATACAGTATACGAGACACAGTTGTACAAAATTTCAAATTCAACAAAAAATTTATTTTTCAAAATTTCTCTAAGCCAACCAAAGTTTAATTAAACTTTTTTAGGTTTTTATTGAATATTTTTCTTTTATTTTCTAAGATAAAATATACACTAGAACTACTAGTTCTATTATGCTCTTCAACGGACATTTCTATTTCCTATGAAATTGATCCACGGTATCATACGATACGGCTATAAAACATTTTTATTGTCAGAGCGATAAAAGGTACGACAGAGATTCAAAAATTCTATTTCCTTGAAATATATTTAGTACATATTTACAATTTCAAGTGTAGCCAGTTAGCTTTATAGTGTAAATAGTTGAAAAGAGGCCTAGCCTGGTGTGATAACGCGGAATATTGCTTACTGTGTAATTTAATTTCATATATAAAAGTATGATAGTAAATTTATTTATTAGCAAATATTTACTTCTTTTATACTTCCTGATTTGTCAGCACTAGTTTCTAATAACTGATCAACTGCATCTTGTAATTGTTGCCAGGCATAATACAATTTTTCAAGTTGATTATTTCCACGTACTTTTTCATATATACTCTAAAATTAGAAAAAATATATATTATAATATATATTTAATAAACGATAATACATTACGGCAGTTTCATTGTCTATTTCTAGCCTTTTATTATAATTTAGTATTAAATTATACATATAATTACTATCAATTATATCCTTATAGATAATACTTTGTGGATGTATTGAAAGGCTTCCTTTATTATATGATGGTGGCCTTAATTTTGATGGTACAACTGCTATCATATTATTAAAAAATACATCTGTTGGATGCTCACATGAATTTGTATTAAGTAAAGGAAACAATAAACGTAATAATTTTGAATGATTTGAAAATATATTTCTTAAATATTTTCGACTTTCATCTGCTAATAAAATTTTTGTACTTGTCAAATTTGTAATACCACTTTCTCTAAAATTAAAATTATAAAATAAATTTTATTTTCTAATTAAAAAATAAATAAATTATAGATATACTTAAGTTGCTCAAGTTCTGCTTTCATAATATTAAGAACAATACGTTTGTATGATTTTTTGACACGTCTAAAAGGAGAATGGCAATGAATACACTTTTTCGCAATAAAATTTTCTAAAGCTGTTGCAATCAATGATGATCTTATGGCACATGATATCTTTGTATGATTGATAAGATTTTTTTCACCTTTTTATGTGTAAAATTATTATTTTAATTAATAAGTTGAAATACTAGATGAAATATTTTTATATTACTAATCAAAGAGAGTTTTAGTTAGAGTAAAAATAATTATAAATGATTGGATACCTATGCCTTATTTTAAATATACAAATCAATTAAAGAGTGTTAAGTTTTAAAAAAATAATTCTGGGCTTAAAGAAAACATTAGTTTTTAAATTCTATGGAAAATAGAATTAAATCCAGACAAAAGGACAGTTCTATTATAGATTTAAATCAACTTCATTACCAGGCTTACTGGCGTATTTAGACATCCTAAATACCCGTTCTCATCCCTCTAGGATCTTCACATTTTTCGGTGCTTTTTTTGGTTAACTTGTTATCAGTTTTTCTTATAGATATTTAAAAAATTCTAAATCTTTAATTAATAAGATATTTCGTCGTTTAAAATTTCCTTGTTATATTTCATAAAAAATAGCAAAAAAACTCCCAAAGAGAATAAGGTTGAAGCATATTTGAGCGATAAAAAGAGAAATTTATTATTTCGACATTTCTAAATGGGGGTAAATTTTAAACGAGGAAAAAACCTTTAAATTGAAGGTTTAGAATTTTTTAAATATTTTTTTACGAATATAAGGATTCAATTTTGGTGTATATATATTTCATTATTACTTACCATTTTCTAACAAATTTTGCAATTCAATAATTTTCGGATGTACACAAATATTGTTTCCATCATTATTATCAGTTTCTGAATTTTTAGCTTTCAATATTTCTATTTCTTGTGCTTCTATTATATAACCCGCTTCAACTAAATTTAATTGAAGGCATAAAATATCCTCTACATTTTCTAAAATTATAACAATTATAAATCAAAATAATAAAAAAAAATAAGCATTTTGTTTGACTTTTCATACTTTTAAGTTGTAAACGAAAACAATTCAAGCAAGAAACTCGAAGAATATCGTAAACTAATTTGAGAAAAAATGGATTATAAACATAAGCACTTAATTCTATACGTCCAAAATGTCCTGGACATTGTGTTGTTAGAAAACACGTTGTGCATAAATCAAGATTTTTACCAAAACAGCCCATTCCACGATCATATAAACCACCAGGATATGGACGACCTAAGCTATCAAATGCTAATCCAGTTATTATTTTTACTACACTTAAATTTTTAATATCATCTTCGTTAAATACACTAAATTGTAGTGTACCAGGACACAAATCAATTTCTTTTTGCGGCATTTTTATATATATTTTTAGGTTAATTCTTTAATGAATTTTGACATTTCAGCGCACATGTTGTATATACATCAAAAGTGCTACCAGATTGAAGTGGGGGTGTATAGCTTTTCTTGTTAAAACTGCTATAAAGATTAATGAAATTTTCAGGAAGAAAGTATTTTTCCATAATTTCGCTAGATTGATATATATATATATATATAATAACATTTTTCATATTATTTTCTTATTACTCTAATTTCACATAAAAATATGTCAATTCTTGACAAAATCAGGAAGTGAAATTTTATCGCGAAACCATTAGCCTTCATAATTAAATTTAAAGGAATTGAAATGAAACAGCCAATTTCAAGATTTTATGTCATTAAATCTTATTAAACAATTAAGCAGTAGATATTAAAAAAAAGATATTTTTACTTACTTTACATATGGGGCATTGAAAAAAAGAAACTAGACCAACGTTTTTCTAAGACCATTTTACAACAATGATAAAGAAATAATGACCGCAATTCAGTTAATTTTCAAAAAGTCAATGATATGAAACTTTAATTTATAAAGTTTCACCTGAATGGTGGCCATTTTCAGTCAAAATTCATTGAGTTTTCCCACTTATAAAGTAGACGAACAAAAAAGATCTTTTTTTTACTAATAATAAATTTTTACTTTCCAATTATACTTGTAAATCTCTATCGATTAACAAGAATTATGAGCAGAGTTTGAATCTCTATAAGGATAAAAACTATTGTACAAAAAAATGTATATTGATCTTAAGAAAGATGTTGAACTAGCAAAACTGATACTGAATTAAAAAAAAAATTTTTTAAACCATTCTACTCATATTCAGGTAAACGAGTTTGCTCCGCAAACAACGCCAAATGTGAGCTTAGTTTACCCTCAGCTTGCAAATTTAACAGTTTAGGAATTGAATCATATACGGAAGAATATCGTAAACTAATTTGAGAAAAAATGGATTATAAACATAAGCACTTAATTCTATACGTCCAAAATGTCCTGGACATTGTATTGTTAGAAAACACGTTGTGCATAAATCAAGATTTTTACCAAAACAGCCCATTCCACGATCAAGATATCCCATAAGCTCTATATTCAATTAGTGTTATTCAACTTGTCTGTTATTCTTTTTTATTTTAGACCTATACAGCTGGTAATTAAATTTTGAATTGAATTTCTAAAAGCACCAATAATATTTGGTGGAAATTACGGAGAAATTTAAAATATCAAAAACACATTTTGGTAGCTGTATTATATTGCTTTGAATTTAATGTATATTTATATATTATTAGTGTCACTTCTTCAATTTTGAGTTTTTATATTGCGACACTACGGAGATTGCCGTGCTAAATTCAGCTGGCAATACGAGACCCCTAACAAAATAGATAAAATAGTCGGGTCATATTTAAATGAGTAATAAAATATGAAAAAACTACAATAAGTAATTGAAAAATTAGTGAAATTATTTCCTATAAAAACGGTACGAGAAATTTTTCAACTAAAACTATATGAAATAAAAATATCAAGTTAAAAGAATTGATAAATTTGTTTCATGAGTGTTCATGAGTTAGTATTAAGTAAAAGTTTCGATAGAATATTACAAAACTTATTTTACATTAGATAAGTATGTAAGAGATATTAAACGAGTCTGCGTATGAAAATAATCCAGATTCAGATTACAAGGAACCACAAGAATATACCTTCAAAAATGACAAACAAAACTTTTAATGGCAATAAACACCTTTAAATACGTTGTAATTTCACATAATAGTAATTCAAAATAATATCCTAGTTTTGTTAATTTAAGCACTTTTTAAAGTTTTTTATACTAAACCTGACCAACCTAAATTGTTTCGAAACTAAGGTTGACATGATTTAAAAAAAAAGTAACATATATACCAAATGGATAACATTTTATATTTATTTTAAGAATCAATATAATTATCAGTACATTTAACATTAATGAATTATTTGCTTTTCTTTTTCTTTATTTAAGTTTATATAAATCTATATTTTTGTATTGATTTTAAATTTCTTTAAAAATAAAAATAGCGGGAGACCAATTTTTAAGTTAAATATAGAATTGCAAGGTATGTTGTGTTTTGACCAGGCCGCGTTTGTAAGAGTAGCAAAGCCATAACTTGTCATCAAGTCATCAAGTTATTTGGATGCCATTTCAAATTTTCGGCCTAGCTCTCATGTAAAAACCCGCAATAAGGAACTTCTTTTCAAAGTAAATATTTTTGGATAGTGTAACATACAAAGTATTCCAGCTCGACATCGATTGTTCCTCTTAATTTTACCAACAATAAGACATATGTAAATACAATACAATATATTTATTGAGTCTTTAAATGTACAATAGTTTACAATAATCCCTTAAAACTAAGGAAGAACAAAGTATGTCCTGACCCATAAGGTGTGTAAGCCAAGCATTAGAAAAAAAAATAAACCCAAAAAGTTGATTCTGTTTACATAAAACACTAGAAGAATAACCACTTGCTCCCGGCAGCAGACATATGTAAAAATATTCGATTTATTTGAAAACAAAAAAAAAGAAAAACAGATATAACAATTTTAGTTTACAGTTATTATAAAATTAACTATCAAGACCAATATAAATTGTGTTTTTATTTATTGGTATCAAATTCATTTTTGTAAGTATATTCATTTCTTTTGTTTTTTATATCCCGTTATTTAAATGCAATTTTATACACATCATCATATTGTTTAACAAAATGTACTTCTAAGCCATCTGTAATATATGAAGGAAGTTCTGTAAAATCCTTTTTATTTTCTTCTGGAAGTATTATTGATGTTATTCCACAACGCTTTGCCTAAAAAAATGTTTTAAAAAATTTTTAAAAATAAATATAGATATTAAATTACTGCAATTATTTTTTCCTTTATGCCACCGACTGGTAATACTTTGCCTTTAAGAGAAATTTCACCTGTCATAGCCAAGTTAGATGGCACATTTTTATTAAGAGCTAATGATAAGAGAGCCGTGACAATTGTTACTCCGGCACTTGGACCATCTTTAGGAGTAGCCCCTTCTGGTACATGTAAATGAATGTTACTTAAATAAGAAATATAAATTATGAATTAATTATATAATCGCAAAAATTATTAGTTATACTTCATTTCTAAAAAGTTATTTTCTTTAGCAATATTTTGTATGAAGTTACGGGCTACGGTTAACGATATTTGTGCTGATTCTTTCATAACATCCCCTAAGTGGCCAGTTATATGTAGAGAAGCATCACTCACTTTTTCTTTATTAGTTAATCTTTTTCTTAGATCTGTTTCAATATAAAGTGTAGATCCTCCCATTGCTGTCCACGCTAAGCCCATTACAACTCCTGGTGGATTTATTTCGAACATTCTATCTTGTGAAAATATTGGTTTTCCCAAAAATGTAGATAAATTATCCGGAAAAACTTTAAAGAAGTCCGCTTCTTTAGTAACAATTTTATAAACAACTTTTCGTATAACCTTAAAAGGAAATGTTTATTTTGATTTATGCGAATATTTTAATTTATACCTTCTCAATGTGCTTTTGTAAATTTCTTACCCCTGATTCCCTACAATAGCTTTTGATTATAATATTTAATGCTTCATCTGTCAATGAAATCATTTTTTCTTCAAGACCAGAATCTTTTAACGCTTGAGGTATAAGATATTGCTTTGCAATTGATACTTTCTCTTCGCTAACATATCCTTGGATGAAAATATTTGTAAATTATTGTTTAAAATAACTATACTACATCTAAATAAATTTAATTTCAAACATAATTTGTCATTATTGCTTAATTTGAGTAAGAAAGCCAAAAGATCTTAATTTCTCCAAAAATAAGAAAATATAAAAACTTAAAAACATAAGTTTTAAGAAAAATAACAATAATTAAGATATAAACATGACGAAACTCTGGTTAACAGAGCTAAACATTAGTTACCTTATGAGACCAAAAAATTCAATAATTACAGCCAAGAGCTTGCCTAAAGATAGAATACATTTGAGCTTACAAAGAAATATCGTGAAACCGAAAACATCGAATTTTATGAAACTCAGTTATGTTATATATTTACGTATAAAAGCTTCTTCCTTCAATAATTTATTACTACAGGGGCTTAATGTTTTTTATTATCATTTAGTAGATAATGATTATTTTTAACTATAGGATTATATACCTGACATTTCAATCATTTCCATTCGATCTCGAAGAGGTTCCGGAATTGTGTGAAGTATATTTGCTGTGCAAATAAAAAGTACATGTGACAAATCAACAGGCACATCTAAATAATGGTCCAAAAAGTTGGCATTTTGTTCTGGATCAAGTAATTCTAAAAGAGCTGAACTTGGGTCTCCTTGATATCCTCTAGAAACAATATAATATAAATTATAAAATATTAACATTATGTTTTTATTAAAATGTTCATACTTTCCAATTTTATCAACTTCATCTATTAGCACTAAAGGATTTTCAGTTTTTGTTTTTTTCAGGCACTGTATTATTTTTCCTGGCATTGCGCCAACATATGTTCTTCTATGTCCTTTTATTTCAGCAACATCAGTCATACCACCTACACTAAATCGAAAGTATTCTCGATTTAAAGCTTTAGCGATGGATTTTGCTAAAGGTTTGTTTGTTTGATAAATGTTTGTGATAAATTAATTTTTTGCTTACATACCAATACTGGTTTTACCAACTCCAGGTGGCCCATGGAAACATAAAATTTTTCCTTGCGTCGATCCTTTTAATTGGCTTACAGCAATAAATTCAAGAATTCTTTTTTTTATATCCTCCATACCATAATGGTCAGTATTTAATATCTTTTGAGCTTCATCTATACTTAGATTTTCCTTACTCATTACACCCCAAGGAAGAGATGTTAACCAATCTAAATAGTTACGCGTAACACTAAAATTTTTAAATTTTTAACTATTAATTTTTGAATCATTTAATACACATAATATTTTATAAAAATTTATTTTATTAGTATTTTAGAATTTTAATACTCTACTTTACTTATAAAATATATAGAAAAGATGAGGGAATAAAACCAACAAATTTATATATTTTTAAAAATAATGGCCTCAAAATTTAGCGTTTTTTGGTAGAGGGGATATCACAATTTTTTTATTGACTCTCTTTGTGTGAAATATTTTCTTATTGTTAGGTAAAAGTTATTATGAGACCTTTGAACAGTTTTATTCTAAAAAAATAAAAAATAAAATGATCTTATGGGTACTCGAAGTGGCGAGCTTAAGGAGAACGAATTTCAAATTAGGTTTTCGGATCAATAAGAGTTTTTAAATTATTATTTTATAACTATCAATCCAAGTATTTCGTTAGCATTTCTTTTTAAAAATACAGATATTTTTCTGTTCACAGTTTAAGGACTACATTCTTGAAACAATAACGAACGGAAATCATGGCTGGGATTCCGTCTCGGTGGAAAGTTAGCGTGAGAATGAGAAAGTCGGATTTTGACATTGAAATGTGCGGTAAATATGTCAAAATTTGACATTCTCATTCTCACGCTAACTTCTCACCGAGATAGAAACCCAGCTCATATCTAAAGTTACACATGTTTAATATCGTAATTAAAAAACAAGTGACGTCAAACAATCTCTTTGATTTACTACAAACAAAATGTTGATTTTACAGAGAAACTATACTTTTCTTATACTTTTGTTTTGTTTCTTTAATTCTTAAGTGACATGGGCAAGGTTTGGAAATAGATATTTTTTTCTGGAGTTTTACTAAACATCAGTAAAACAAAACAATCAAAAAAATTTTTACTACCAACCAAAAATAATACCATAACCATAAAATTTAAATTACACTTACTTAAACTCAGAACTGTGACTTTCCAAAAAATTTAATTTATTTAATTCCTCATTTACTACTGCCATAACATTTTCGGGAATTATTTTTCCTTTAAGTGTTTCGCGATATTTTTCTTCAATGGCATCCTTGTCATCTTTTTCAATACCTAATTCTTTTTTAATTACTTTAAGTTGCTCCTGTAAAATATATTTGCGGTGCTGTTGTTTAACTTTTTCTTCAACTTCCCTTCCAATTTTTTGCTGTAATTTAGAGAGCTCTAACTCTTTCTTTAATACAGACAAAGCTAACATTAATCGTTTTGATATCTGTAAATTAGAAAACTAATTACAATGCATTACATTTAAAATATGTATATACGATACATTCATTTCCTCCATAATTGCTTGTAATTCTGAAGCATCAGCCGCCGAAAGTGAGGCACCTAGATCACATAAATATATTGGATTATCAACAACACGCTGATTTTGGTGTAGCATTTGTTGTAAACTTTCACTATAATTAAATATAAATTCAATAAGTATTTTAAATTACATAAAAGCATTTTGGAATTTTCATTTACCGGTAAAGAGGATTCATCGTTATGATATCTCTTATAGTTTTAATAACTTCTTGTGTTAAAGCCTTAATTTCATCTGTTTGTCTGTATGATTCATGCTTAGTGTTTTCCACTTCCACCATCAAAATTGGCATTTCACCAGTTGGAGTTGCTTGTGGAATTGTTTCACTTTCTATCTTTTTGGTCTCTTTAACATCGGAATTTATTTTTGAGTTTCTTAAAGATCGACTTTTCCTCAAACGTCTTCTATCATTTTGTGCTGTATCTGTTGATTTGAAATTGATTATATTTAACACACTTTAAATTGTAGCATAATAAATATAGTTCTTTAAAATTAAATAATTTGTTGTTAGATATATTTTTCAAATAATTTTGATACCTAACATTTACATTGTTCGACTTCTTTCTTGATAAAAATTTTGCGGTATGTTAGAAACCATGTGAAAATATTTTTTAACGTAAATTTTTTTCTTAATCTTGATAAGTATTAAATAAACTTCAAAGATTTTACTAGATTTCATTAGAAAAATAAATTTCTTATTTACAACTTCTACTTTCAATGTACTTTTATGTCCTGTGGATATCTACGTTTGATTTTATGTTTTTTAGACTCAAATTTGAAGTAGCAAATGACTTCCAAAAATGTTGGTCCAACAATGCTGCACTATTTAAATTGAGATTTTACGCTTTAAATGACTTCTAAAAAGTTTTTAATTTTTGATGTATGTTGAGTGATAGAAACATGAATATAAAATTTTAGCTTCACCTGGGCAACACGTTTGGCTTAGAAGTTACGGAACCTGGCTAATTATCTCAATTCTTATATTGGACTACTAGTAAAAATTAAATCCCCGTAAAAATAGAGTCTATATACAAATGTTTTCTACTTAAATTTAAATGCTTGAAACATTTCATCCACGAATAAGGAATATGTATAACGTTAGCATTAATCTTGCTTTATAGCACTTATGTACTAATTAATGTTGCTATAGTAAAGTTTCCCGCGGTTCTTGGCCCTCTATCCGAAATATGAAAAAGATAAAATTATCATATGTACCTGTTTTAGAATAGCACGTTCCAATTTGACGTAATAAGCCCTTGTTTGAAAAAATTTAAAAGGTACGTTTAATATTAAGAGTATAATTATAAATTTTAACTTTGTTCGCAACCAAATAAGACCCTTAAAATAACTTTCTAGAGATCTGAAATTAGGTATCTTGTAGTGAAGGAATTTAATCTATATTTTTAATATTTTTTTCTTAAGGGCTTATAATAATGATTAGTTTTCTCTTTTCTAATCTCAAAATTCAAATTTGATTAACTAAATAGAGTCCAAAAATTGTTTAAATGTATCAAGTACTAGGTCAATAATAAATAGATAATATAAGTTATATTATAATAACATAAAACGGTTAAATTTTGATAAGGCTAAATATATTCGACGGAAAAATTAATATTATTTCTAATAATATACTTTCTGTTTGCAAATATTAATTAATATTACCTTTATTTGAAACTAAGTCTTCATAAAATGGTCCATTTATTTTTATCCTTCTATGCGCAACAACAACCAGACGAAGTTTATCTCCCAAATCTTGAACTTCTTGAATTTGTGCAAAACTGCCAATGTGATACACATCGTTTAGATCCTTTACAACTTCTTTTTCATCGTTATCATCCTTTTTAAGGAAAACTCCAACATATGGTTGATTTAATTTAACTTTTCGTCGGATTATATCAATTAGGCGAGGTTCGGCAACCTGTATTTAAAAAAAAAAAGCATTTATGCTTAAAATAAAGAAATGTATAATATGATTTTTCAAAATTACTTCAATAATTTTCATAAATCTCGGAAATATTGGATTTCGTCGAGTAACAATCAGTGGTAAATGTGGCCATACTTCAGGAATTGCAACGGTTGCCGGTAAGTGTGTGTTATTCGATTTGGGATCATTTATATTTTCTTCTTCTTCTTCTAAGCCCTGTTGAAAGGCCTTATTACAAAATCCCCTTTGAATTACAATATTGGTTGAAGCCGCTTGTCTAAGCATGTTATACCTGATTTGTTCGAAACACTTAACGTCTCGTAGTTTAATCGTATTTTGACATCTTTTGGTATTCAGTAGAACTTGGCGAGATAATATTGCTAACTTATGTAATGTACTCTTATTTCGAAGCATTCTAATTATATATTAACAACCAATTTAATAAGAAACTATAATTGTCGGAAGTCAAGCATTTATAACCTAACTTTAAATATGATA
This sequence comes from Acrocera orbiculus, assembly GCA_947359355.1. Classification (NCBI taxonomy): domain Eukaryota; kingdom Metazoa; phylum Arthropoda; class Insecta; order Diptera; family Acroceridae; genus Acrocera; species Acrocera orbiculus. The sequence continues at coordinate 11,615,168 of OX375758.1, forward strand.
AATTGACAGATAAATAAATGCGTTCTTATTGAATGTGTTTTTTAAATCAAACCAAATTGGTTGATGGGAGAGGGTTCATTTGATGTGAGAGATAAGAGTAGTGCGTTCAGAAACTCAAATAAAATATGTCAATTAGCTGCCATTCACTGTAATCACACTGAAGCCGGTATCATTAAATTTCAGGGTAACCGGAGGTGAAATGTAAAGGGCACCCTTGACCAATCCAATCAAACTATCAAAGCACTTTGATCATAATAATTTGATGAATTAAGGGATGTTCAGGTCAAATATACCTGTCATTTTGAGAAAATCTGATGAATACTCATCAAATTTATATGTCACAATTAGTTTTTGAACTTTCTATTATTTTGATTTTTAAGTTGTTTTAGGGGAATTTTAAAAACATTAATTAATTTTTTATACATGCAAGTGCATATATAAATCGAACAATATATTTATATGTTAAAATTAGCACTGTTTTGTCGCCTCCCAAATTTCGCAACATTTCACACATTTCCCAACAAAAACAAGACCTTTGCTGTTGATTGTATATTTTACTATTACTCATTTAATTTTCCTTTCTTTTTACATAGCAATTGAAAATTGAATATTTGTAATTTTTATTCAGTTAAAAATAATCATTTTCTTAGTATAAATATAAATATAAGTGTGCAATTCATACACTATACTTTGATCAAATTTATTTGATCAGTTAAGGGTCTCATATTGAGTGAATATTTAAGCAAAATTTGCTTAATTTCCATCAAATAACTTTGACAGTTTGATTGGATTGGTCAAGGGTGCATTAAGACGGAGTTTCGCAAATTTCGAAAAAATTTTTACCCCTTCCTGAGGCAGAAATATTTCTGCCTCATGCTTGGCATCTTACTAATACTTATTTACTTTATATTACTTTCTGTAATATTTTATTAACCCATATTCACATATTTTAATGGAGTCAGAATTGTAGGGGAACGTTTCCGATTTGATACCGGCCTCAATGCCCCAATTTGCGCATTTTTCGTTTCGATCAAAAATTATTTTACAGTTTAGTAATATATTTCTTAGCTTTTATTACCAAAAATGTTAAATGTTAATATAAAGTAATGAAATATCGCCATACATGGAACTGTAGTTAATGATACTTGAAATTTGATATTTTTGTTGAATTTCTGAACGCACTACTTTTACCCCTCCATCTCTCACCAAATGAACACATTTCCACCAACTAACTTGGTTGATTTAAAAAACACATTCATTTTCAAAATATTGCTTCTGGGGCTGGAATCTGCCTTTTTGACAAAATGAAAAATGATAATGAAAAAGCCGAATTTTCACATATAATATATCTAAATATATAGTTGGGGAGCAGTACAGAACTACAACTCAGTAGTCTTTTTTTTTTTAATTACGAGACCAAAAATTAATCTGTCTTCAAAAGCCTTCAAATTAAAGTTTTAATTATATTTCATAAATAAAAAATATTGTGGTATAACAGTATAGATTTTTATTAATCAATTTTTTTTACAAATTTATTACGATCGACGTAATAAATACACTGTATTAGACTCCTGTACAAAGAAAAACTCCATAAGCTAATACACTGTATTAGAACATATGATAGAACTGTCCAAAATTTGTCATTAAAATAAACATTGAATCGTCTAACTAAGAGGTAGGCAAACCGCGGCTCCTTGGTCTCTGGCATGTGGTTCTTCAACTCATATGTGCTCATGTGTAAAATTCGGTTTACTTTCTAATATAATGTAGTTTAAGTTCAAAAAATTTGGCTCTCAGTGTTTGTTTTTGACATTTGGCTCTCTTGGCTAATGAGTTTGCCGAACATTAATTTGTTCAATTATATTGGCTAAAATTTGATTTTGATGTCATTAAATCTTATTAAACAATTCAGTAATAGATATTAAAAAAATTACTTAATTATTTATCTTACTTACTTTACATATGTATGGGGCATTGCAAAAAAGAAACTAGACCAACGTTTTTCTAAGACCATTTTACAACAATGATAAAGAAATAATGACCACAATTCAGTTAATTTTCAAAAAGTCAATGATATGAAACTTTAATTTATAAAGTTTCAACTGAATGGTGGCCATTTTCAGTCAAAATTCATTGAGTTTTTCCACTTATAAAGTAGACGAATAAAAAAGATCTTTCTTTTACTAATAATAAATTTTCCAATTTACTAATAATAAACTTTCCAATTATACTTGTAAATCTCTATCGATTAACAAGAATTATGAGCAGAGTTTGAATCTCTATAAGGATAAAAACTATTGTACAAAAAAATGTATATTGATTTTAAGAAAGATGTTGAACTAGCAAAACTCTACAAGTTTTTTCAAATAGTTATGTTCAAAAAATTAGGGGTCTGCTTTAATATTCAAATTGCTTTTTTGATTTAATAATAAAAAATATAACAACAAAGAATATTAAAATTATTACAACAAAATTAGTTAAAATTAGTTAAACTTCAGTCTCTTATATGACTTAACTTAGCAAACTACATTTCGTCTGACATAACTGTTTTTAATAATTTGAATTATGATATATAGTATATATTTTTTACTTTTTACATTAATAATGTTTACCTTAGGCTTAGATTATTTAGCCTTACCAAATGAGAAGCCATTAAATACAAAACATTTCATAGAATTCGATGAGAAATTTGAAAATCAATATTCCCCAAAATACAAGAATATTAGAAGTTCCCCTAGTAATGGAGATGAAACAATTTGCATAAAAAGGATATTATCCCATCTTAGGAAACAAACAATGGAAATAATGGAAAATATCGATAGTATAGAATCAAATTTACAAAAATGTAAATGTGAGAAAATAAATGTTTCTCGTACAGAAACAACAAATACTAAATCAATAAAACAGGAGTTGGGAACAAGTAAGTTATTTTTCAAAATTTTTATTAAAATATTCATTAAATTAAAAAAAAAATTGTTTATAAGACTTTAGTGAAAATGATTCAAATGTCAAAACAGATGAACAAAATGATAACCAGATTGAAGATTCATTAACAGTTAAAAATCACAATATAGATCCCCTTAATGATGAACTTAATAAATGGGATGAACAAATTGACGCATGTAAAAAACTATTAAAGGATGCAAAATTATCTGAAAGATCATTCCAAGAATCTGAAATCAGAGAACGTCCTCTACGAATACGTAGTAAAAAAAAAAGAACCCAACAATACAAAATGGAAAATGGAGAAAATTGGAGTGATTGGAGTGAATGGACACGTAAGTAATTTTTTTTCCTAAAAAACAAAACATTTTTTTATCCTTTGAGTTGGATTTTAATTAACTTTTTAGCCTGCAGCGCTGTTTGCGGAAATGGACGCCAGGTACGCTATAGAAAATGCTTCGGCGATACCTGTACAACAGATATCGAAATGGATGAAAAGAAATGTTTTGATGATTGTGATATTAGTTTGGAAAAGGAATTTTAATGATTTTATAAAATATATATTTATTTAAAAAAATAAATGGAATATTGTTTTTTTGTTTTTAAGCTAAAATTAATGACATCATCATACAATTTCGAACATTTTCTTGACATTAATTCAAAATGTTTTATAAATTATTAATTCACGATCAATTTTAATTTTAATCTAGGATATTAATATTCTTTTTCTCTTTGCTTTTTTTCTAAACTTATTCCTGACCCAAATTAAAATATTTCAAATATTTAGTATTTAGTTGGATGTTACTGTCATTTTTTTAATGACCAAAAGCTAGTCTGGTGGCTGAAGTGAAACACACAAAAAAAAGAAAAAGAAAGAAAAACTACTTAATTCGAATATTTATAAAATTTTTTATTAAAGTTTCTGTACTAATTAAAGCAAAAACCTATACATTTATGTAAATAAATTGGTAAATACCTCAAAATGATTATTATGGTATAAATTCTTAATTATTTGTATTGGGATATTGCTTATTGGTTAATAACCAAATTACAAAAGTTTTTAGACAGCAAAGATGATATCTTAAATATTGAATTATCTTTAAGAAAAAAAAAAGAAAAAATATTGATAAAAGAAACAGTAAAATACTATATATACTTGTTAGTTTAAACATAAAGACCAGAAAAATAAAAATATATTTACATATAAAAAATATACTTCCATAAAATGGAATAAAATAACTTAAAAATATATATTTTAAACACTTCAACTGTAATTGTTTTTTGTTTTTGTTATTGTTTTAATTTTCTTTATTTTTCTTAAATTACAACTAGTATTTCAGAAAGAAAAATTAATATACAATAATGTAATACTAGTAATGAGAGTGATTAAAAACGAAATCTCTATTATTTCTGTTTTTTTGAGTTTTTGTCAATATGTAAATATAAAAAGGGTTGAAAGTTTGAGCTTTTTGTAGGTTTAAAAATCAGAACAAAAAAAAATAAATAAAAATAATCATCATATATGTGTGTAATTTGAATAAGGACAAAATCCTACTAAAGCAATTACTTTTAGAAGTATTCCCAACAGTGGAATTGTGAAGAAGACATATATACAGAGAGAAAATCACGGACAATAAGTTATTGCTATTTTTTAGGACAGGAAAGTGAAAAGTTAAATAAAATTTTAATAATTTAAAATATATTTTCGATGTAGTTAAATTTGTTGCGTCTAATTTAATACTTATTAATGCGTATTTTTTTAATCTTAGGTTGGTGTAATTTAACGTCTAACTTAATCTTACATTACTGGCGAAATTTAAAGATTTTACATACATATGTACATATGTCGTGTACGTTTGCAGTTATAAATTTCTCTTCGATGAATATGTCAGTGGAACAAGGAAGACATGAAGTAAGTAAATTCGAAATTGAGTCTAAAGATAAAAACAGACAAATTATTCAATTCTTTTTTAATAGACTTTAGATGGTTAATAATAATCGTAAACTTCTTTTCATCACCTAACCTGTCTGATTCTAGATTTAGTACTTGGCAATTTACAACTAAATATTTGGTCGCCTATGTATATTTATAGATTATAGACACACAAATTTTTAAGACTATGGACTTATAGTAAGCGGCTAGCAAATTTTTTTATTTATATAGTCTTTATCGACAATTGTCAATATCGTAAATGTGTGAAGTCAATAAGTCCCTGGATTAAATACCAATTGAAGATGTTTATTTAACTTAAAATGACTTTTAACGAGACATGTTGGAAAACTTGCTCACAAATCACTACCTTATTCATATACTTTTATGGGACGAGAGAGCCATTTGACTACTTGGAAATTTTAAGTGAATAGGACCTTTTAAACATGCGCATCAATAGATTTGAGTCACAAATATCAATATATTATATACAAATGGAAAAATTCACTGTGCTAACTCGTCCTATACGCTAAGCGCTAGTGAGTCCTAAGCATAATAGGACCATAATCTAAATTTCAGATCTGACTAAAAGTATTTCTTCAAAAATAATTTCAAATTTTAATTATTACAGTTGAGTAACCTTGTTTGAAATATGATGACAGCTGTAGTCTTTTGTGCTTGTGTTATCAATTTTATTTAATCCAACTTTTCTTCATTACCTCAAAATGTTGTTAATTTAGAGTTAGATTGAGTTTCGTACATTATTTTAACCAAAAAACAAGAATTGGTAAGAAAAAATTTCAATAAAATACGAAATTGATTTTTTGAGTTCATCTAAACTCATAGAGGAATAATTTACACGAGAATGAGAATGTATATTTAGTTAATTCCCATCAACTAAGATAAATATGAATTTTAATTAGAAAAAAAGATACACGAATCAATGATAAGAAAAATTTGTGTTCAATGCATTATTAATCTATTATTTTTCTTCTTTTGGATTTTGTAATAGAATAATTAGACAATCTGTTGCTAAACTAAAAACTTATTGCAGTCAATAACAGTCTCAGTTGTATTATAAAAAAGAATCATTTTCAACAATTATAGAAACCAAAAGTTGTATAAATTTTTAAGTATTAATTAGTAAAACACAACCTTTTCTACCCTTTTTTATATAAACATAAATAAATAAATATATATATATATATATATATACATATATATATATATATATATATATATATATTCATTTTAGCAAAATACAAATAATTATATTAATCTAAAATAGTGTTTGACTGTTGTTTTTATAGTTTTTAACACAGCTGTTGATGGCATTTTAAAATATTTTGATATTATTATTATTTGACATATTTTTTTTCGGTTTTGTGTTTTGTTAAGTGTGTAAAAAGACAATAAAAAAATTTTTTAAATTAATTAATGAAAAATTACACTATTCAAAAATTTGTCTATTTATTAAAGAATATAGAACCTGTTTTTTTGTTTGTTTGTTTGTTTTTTTTTTTTTAATATGAATACGTTGGATACTATTAATCCTTTTCGAATATCGTCAGTGTTATTGCTAAAATTAATTGTGTTTTTTATTTTGTTAATCCAATAATTAAGATTTAAATTAAAAAAGCAAACAAAAAAGAAAAAAAAGAATAAAATTACAAATAAAAACTAAAAGGAAAATTATTTTTATCTTTAAATTGTTTTCAATGGATAATTATTATTTTTAATATGAATATTCCTATTATGAATGGTATGGCGTTACATATGTTGCTGGAAAAAGTCCTTTACGATTTCCAATTTCACCACTCCACCAATGTTCATCAGTACGATCAGTGACTGTTATTACATCACCTCTTCGAAAATCTAATTCTCCTGATTCTTGTGGCACAAAATCGTATAATGCTTGTACAAGTACCTTAAAATATAAATTTTAATTAATAAAAAACAAAAATAATTGTAAACAAATTTTTTATTTGTACTTGTAAATACTTTTGAAATTATTAAAATAAAAAATAAAATCTTATAATTTGTTCTAAATAGCTTTTTGATTTAAAAATCAACGTCTCAAAAAGTGGATTCTAGTACACCTAGCACAAAACTAGCACTAGACTAATTGAAATATTTATTTAGTATAAAGAAATACACATTTTAAGCAAAGATTTTGATCCTTAAGGCACTGCCTTAAAGCTATAGTGACTTAATACATTTTCACGACTTTAAGTGACAATAAACGCCTTTTTCAATTTGTATGGTATATACCAAATATGATATGTGAATGTATTCCATTAACAAGTCGTACAGTAACAAGTTGCTTGAAGACCATGAAGACCATTCCATAAGGACTACGGCCTAATTTAGAAATACTATATATCAAATGTTAAAATCTTAAGGCAAAAAAAAAAACCCAAAGATCCTAGATATCCGTCTAATATGACGCCTTTCATTCGATTCCTCATAAATCTCATCCATGTAAAAACTTTCTTTTTGTTTTTCTAGCTTCTAGAATCTAGTAAGTGTTTAATTTTTTTATTGTTGTTTTGATTTTTATTAATTATTAATAATTTTTCCATATAATCCTCAGTTATTTTTTCGTTAATGTTCTTTATTCAACGAAGACAATTTCAGCGAGAAACTGTGTTTGCGTCTATACTTTTGCTTTTTATTTTTGTTACTGTTGTAATTAAGCATCTGTTTTTTCGTATTTTCTTTGTTGATGACAAAGTAAAATACTAGACACGCTTAGAATACCCACTACTTACTAAATATTTAAAATGTTGCTATTCATAACGTTTCAAATAGAAAAGCTGCTACCGAAAAGCACTGTAAGTGTGAAGAATACTAATGTGCCACAATAGGTAGGAAATACGAATATTACTTATAAAATTTAATGTTTTTTTTTTTACTTACTTCTTCGGGTACCATATCTCTCAGTTTAACATCCTGTGATCGGGAAACACTAGCTGTTCGATGATAGTCGACTAGTTCATTGAGAGAACTAAATTTAACAACCCACAGGAAAAATTTACCTTGTGCATCCCTTAATACTTTAAAGTGTTGTACACCATCTGGGCACCTAGAATATAATGAAAACAACAACAAAATTAGTCATTCGTAGATTAATTTTGGTAAATATATGAAAAAAAATTTTATAGATCTAATCTCATTTGCCCTAGAATGAAAAATTTAAAAAGCAACTATTTTTGGCATAACGAAAAATTCCGTCACATTTGTCAATAATGTACACAAAATAAAATTTTAAAAAAACTAGAAAAAATTTTTCATCAACCGTGAATAAAAAGCAGAAAAAACTGCCTTTTAAAAAGTGTAAACCTAAAAATTGAATTATTTTTAATAAAGGGTTTACGTTTGTTTCTAAAATTATGGAAGTATTCAAAATGGCCAAGATGCTATGGCTTACGTACAATGGTCATTTACAATTGCGCCATTTGACAAAATCCTCAAAACTGACCAGGGAAAGCCACATATAGAAAATAAATTGCTAAAAAATTATGCTTACTAAAAATTTTGTTTGAAAATTCTGTTTTTAAATCATTAAACGTATTTTTCTCCAAATAGCACTTCCTTAAACGCACCATAAACTTTAATAGAAATTTATTGGAACGATTTAGCCCAAATTTTTAAACATGTAAACATGTAATGCAAACACCAAAGGTTTTCGTTTGAAGGAGAATTATTTATTTTTAACAATAATTGATATATTTTTTTGTTAATTATTTTTTAAGAAAAAAGTAGTGCATTTTAAAATTTTTTAAATTTAAAGGTACGCTGCATCATTATTTAGGCATGAAATAGTTTATTTTTGCTTCCCACTCTTGAGAAAAATTTACAGAATAATAATTTGTTTATTTACAAATATCCTACGGGTAATATATGTACAACAAATCAATAATAAATGAATTTTTATATTTTTAACATTAAAATACATCCTTAGGCCGTGTTCATACTCGCGGCTGGTTGCTGGCTGGTACTTGTTGCCAACATTTTAATGTCACGAACTTGTAGCGGGGCTAGTTTGTAAACATTAATTTGTGTATAGCAACCTATTAAATGTCAATTCATTACTCAATGGAAAGAAGAAGAAGGATGACAGCAATTTTATTATTTTTGTGTTTCAATTTAATTAATAAATAATTTAATTTAGCTTGAAATTATTAATTATAAATAATAATTTTTATATTCATAAGTAAAATAATTACTATATCAGCTGATAAAATTGTAATTATTATCTTTCCCCTTTTTTCTCAAGACATTTAATAGGTTGCTATACACAAATTAATGTTTACAAACTAGCCCCGCTACAAGTTCGTGACATTAAAATGTTGGCAACAAGTACCAGCCAGCAACCAGCCGCGAGTATGAACACGGCCTTATTGTTTTTTATAATAATAATTTTAGATTAATATATTCTCTCAGTACTTTAAAACTCACATTTTCTATCCATGTTCCTACTCTATGCTTAAAATAACATCCTTCAATTTTTTTATTTCTCTTCGCATTTTAAAATACATCTAACTCCTTTATTAAAAAAAGACTTCTATCATTTATTCACATGAAATTTATTAATTTGCCTAGTTATATAATGCTCCATCAATTCAATTTTTTTGTTTTGGATTATTACAACTGTCGGAATATTGTAAGGTAATCACATAATTTTTTCTTTTGCTTTATTTTAAACCCCCCAAAATAAAATGGATAAAATATCACAGAATATAGTTGAGAAAATTTAAAAATAGGAAAAATTGAAATAATTATATCTTCCACCTGGGGAAATCGTGCATCAATGAATTTCTCTTCGAGGAATTCTTGGGTGCACAATGATGGAAAATTGCATAAGTGAAAAATTCACAGATAAAGCACGCAGAAAGTAGTCCTCGTTGCTACTTTTTCATGGAGAAAGGAGTTGTGGTTGTTTTTATATGTAAAAAATTTGTACAGATGCTACACGTAATATTTACACAGTAATTTATACATACGCATATGATAAGGGCATTTCTAAACAAAGTGAAATGTCATTTTTGGACTTAATAAAAATGGTGAAGTGAAGTGAAATTAAATGAAGGTAAATATTATAATATAAAAATAATATGAAACATATTTTACAAAATTTGTTATTGTTTTTGTATATTATATTAAAAATTAATGAATATTTAAATTAAAAAAGAAATTCTTTTTATTCTGAAATTGCCCTTTCTTAAAATTTATTTTACAGCAATTTATAGCAAGAATTCTTTAAAGAGAAACTCACGAAGAAAACATCAATACCAAATTCTTGCAAGAATTCTTCAAAGAGTTTTTGCGGCAGATAGTGGGCATAACGGCTACTTTTCGTCTCCTTTTCGATATTGATGTTTTCCCCAAGAAAGTTGTCGTTATGTCTGAAAGGTAGCTTTCTTTCATTGATAAAGTAGCTCTTTTTTTCTATGCTGGGTTATTTAACCTTAATTGTATCACATGTTTTAACAACAAATTATGCCCTATGTGACTTTTAGATATTAAGATTAATTTTGTTATCATGACTAGCTGAAAATTTACAAGTAATTACTCATACAAAACTCATACACTAGCGCCATCCACAAGTAAACAGCGGATTTAAGCTTATACACCTGTTTACATCATTCAGTGCACATCATCAAAGACTTCATACAACACATACATTTTTCCTTGCGTAATCACGTCTAGTTTTGTGCCAGAAAAAGAACATATGCGGGAAGCTCTACTTTTTGGCTTTAAGTTGAAGAAATCGTCTGCCGGATCGCATAGAACGCTTGTGGAGGCCTCATGGTGACAATGCGTTATAGGAAACAACTTACAGAGACTAGCTTCATCGGTTAAAAAATGACCATTTTGACTTGAGTGTGTTTGGTAGGATCAGCAGGGTGTTATCTACTAGGAGCTGTTGAAACCTCGTGAAACTGTCAATGCTCATCACTACTACTAAATAGTAAACAAATTGCGCCATGCTTTGCGTGAAAAAAGGCCGATTTATAAACAAAAGACATGAGAAGCTGATTTTTTTCCATGACAATGATCCATTACACACGTCAAGAAGGGTCCAAAACTAATTGGAGAGACTCAACTGGGAGATGCTATCTCATCCCACTAATTCACCAGACTTGGCTCCTTTTTGTTATTACCTGTTATTGCCGATTAATCACGCACTCGCCAAACAGCACTTTGATTCGTACGAAGACGTCAGAAAATGACTTGATGAGTGGTTTTGCTCGAAAGATGAAGAATTCTTTTGGCGTGGTATACACAAATTACCCAAGAGATGGGAAAAATGTATAGCTAGCGACGAAAAATACTCTGAATAACTTATATTTTTGCTTTCTATAAAAAAAGAATGTGTTTTTTCGACTGAAAAACAGCGGATTTAAGCCTATACACCTGGTACTTTTTTAATATTGTTTGTTAATTTCAAGTAAAATCTATGGGATAATGGAAATTGATAGAATAATACGAAAATTCAAGTTCAAACTTCAAACGTGACTCATAGAGTCACACCGTGATATGATTTAAGTTAATAACTAAAGAAAGAAGAAGCTTTTTTCTGTAAAAAAAACCTTAAAATCTCGATCTTCGTATGAAAATACTCCCTTAAATTGTTTTCACAATTCCAATAATCATATTTTGTACATTTTTTGATACAAAAACTATTTAAATATATTTATAATATTTTTAAAAAAATATATATTACATAAAATTAGTTTTTAGCAGTGTTATATTTCATTTTTTTCACTATTTTTAAAAGCTTCAATTATACTAAGAACAACCTTCATAGGACACAAGCATCTAATGTAGATATCTACAATATTACTAGAAAATGCTAACCACAAAATTAATTATATTTACGACTTTAGCTATTTTAATATATCCATTAATAAAATTTCATTGAAATTGTTCTCTCTATAAAATATTTGTTTTTACGACCGATATAAATTAATCAACAAGTAATAATTAAAAAATTAATAAAGTTACAACCGATATTAATTGAAATTTCAGTTTAGTCTTTTGTTCAAATAAAATTTTACACATTAAAAAAAAGACTTATTTTAAAAATTCATATAAATCGATTTTATACGAGGGAAGTAATTCCTTATCAGCAATTTAATCAGTTTATTATTATTTTTTTGTTGTTGGTACTATTGTAGCTAACTTAAAAATTCTAACTGTTTACTATTAATTTCGTAACTTTGAGTACAGAAACAAATTACAAAGGATAATTGCATTATTTATAAAATTTCAATATATATATGAAACACACAGCTTATTAGTAAACAATATCTTTCAGCAATTTCTCTCATTTTTATAACTGTTGCTTACGAAACTATTTCAACGGAATTATGTATTTACCTTCATTTAAAATCGTGATACTGATAATTCGATAAATTTATATATTTTTGTATTTTCTTGTTTCTGTCATAGTTTTAAGTAACGATTAAAAATTTTTAACTATAGAAATTTTCAAATTGAAGTTTATTGATTACCAAAGCCTTTTAATTCTTAAGCAAATGGGATACATGAGTTGAAAATAGCATAAACAGAGTATAAACAAAACAGAAATAATTTTGTAAATACTTGAAAAGAGTTTTAAATGAAAATAAAATATTATGAGGTCAGTTTCAAACGCCAGAATTATGGAAACATATAAAAGCTTAGCATAAAATTAAAGAGGAATAAATTAAATATATTGAATTTGAACATGGATATGTATTTAAATCAGATCATGTAGCAAATAAACTTAATTGTTTTTTTTTTAAAAAGAGTGTTTAAGGGGGGGAAGACCCTCTAGCTAGATTCTAGATTCAAAAACTCTTGGAGAGTTTTGGTCTTCTTTAAAAGAAGCCTATCCCATTGCTTGTAAAACGAGCTATGGTAGCCATTATTCCGTTTGCTACAATATATCTTTGCGAAGCGGGATTTTCCACACTTGTCACAATAAAAACAAAACATCGAAATCGACTGAATGTCTGACATGATATGCGCGTTGCTTTGTCGAAAACCATCCCTCAATTCAATCTGTTAATCAAGGAAAAGCAGCAGCAACCTACACATTAAAAATTTTAATTTCTTCAAATTTTTTATACTATTGAAATAAAAATATTAAAATAATTAAATAATAAAACAGAATATATTTTGTAATAAATGATGTTTAAGCAATTTTTTTTCACAGAGGGGTACGTGACATATTTAAAATTTTTAAAGTGGTCCATTGTGCCAAAAAGGTTAAGAAACACTGCTCTAGAACATATTTTTGCATTAAAAATTCATTTCCAATCTAAAAAAATATATTTTAAATGTTTAACTCTTAATCTTTTGCGCTATTTTGACGTGAGTTCGAAGCAAGATTGAATTTGGGAAAACCTAATACCTCCTTGCTGGTAAACAAAACATGAACGTCTTTGATAATTTTCTCATATACTAAAAATAACGTGTGTCGCACGCCTACTAAGTTTTCTGCAATACTGTATTACCTGCTATGTTTTATTACTTTTCATGTTGGTAATAGCTCTTAAGTGTACTTAATTCTTAAGGGGTTATATATGTTGTGCTCTGCGAAAATATAGGGTTCTTATTTATTTTTTTTAATTATGTTACCATAGTTTTATTCAAGTAAGGTAAAAAGTTTCAAAAAGTACATTTTTTAGTGTGTATTCGTGTAAAATTTCGAGTGAAATTTCGGAAAATTGGATGGGGGTACACTCCTTGCCGCAGAACGCTTTTTGTTTGTAGTGACTTACGGTGAGCATGCAATAACGATAACGTCTTAACCGAAATTAAAAAAACAAAAAAAAACTACTTTAGATCCTTGTTCGTGAACGAAGGATTTAACGAAAAAAATTTTTTTGCAGTGATGTTTTTTCTAAAAAAGTCGATTTTTGATGCTCATAAAATTGAGTTTTCCGGCCAAAAAAATTAGAAGGATTTGACTGAAAAAAAAATTCCTTCGTTCACGAGCTAGCTATGGCAAGTACAAACATTCCCTGAAAGTTTCAAATTGATCGATACAATGGTTAGCGTGATATCGTGCTCACCGCGATGGCATTTTTTCAAAAATACGATTCCGAGATAATCGCGTCAACATTAGGTAGTCATGAAATGAATTAATTAGTGGAGATCCAACTTTAGGTTCTAGTGCTTCTAGTTGAACCATAGGATTCGTTTATTTTAAAATTTTTTCTATATTCCATATAAATAGGGATATACATATTTTATGGAAAACAGGCATGTATCTCTTTCCCTTTCATTTGTTGGTTTACATATATGTACTTAAAATAACGTATTGGTTTATTATTTAAGTAATATATCCCCTTTTTTCTCTAATTAAATTTTATTTTCTGTTCAGCTAGCCCAGCTGCACAGTAAGGTAGCTTAAATTCTTTTGGCAGGAACACTTTTTTTTAACATTTCTGGAATATGCAGTGTCTAAATTAAGAGTTTTCTAAGGATAAGGCTTGGTTTTGTTATTTACTTTAATTTAATTATAGTGAACATTACATTACATTAGGTAGTAATGAAATGTTTTAATTATTACTTTTGTACTCACCATAGAATTGGTTCTAGTGTTCCGATCTCGATGAAATTTTGCATAAATATTGTTAAAAGTATATACCATCAAAAATAAACAATAAAAATTTTTTCGCTTTTTTGAGCCAGCAGAACATACATATATAACCCCTTAACTAAAACCCGTTATTCAAATGTAAAATTAGTGGAATTGCACAAAACTTCCTTTTTTATTTAATCGTACATATTAGATTTATAACGGTCTAATAAATTAAAACATAATCAGTATAATAATAGTTTCATTGTTATTTTTAGTAAGTATTATCCTTATTAAGATCTCTAAAAAGAATAATGATAGTGACAAAAATATAGATCAAAACAAACTTACACAAAAACGAATGTAGTTTTGGATTACAACAACGGTATTAATGGTGTTGGTCTTCAAGATAATTACTTATCTACACATTCCCTTTGATGCGAAAATTTTATAAAAACTACAAGAAAATATTTTTTTATCTATTAAACATAACCGTTTTCAATGCTTTTGTTGTATTTCGAAAATTACAACCATTTCCGAAAACAAGGAAATATTCATTTTCTAATTTTCGGCTTGACTTTATAGACGAAATCTTACAAAATAAAATACGTCCGGCAGCAGTTACCGCAAAAGCAACTTCTCTTGAGAAAAAATTATTTTTTTAATGTTCCGATACCTCGAATTGGCTGCAAATGATGCTCCAGATCTTGAAACGTAAGAGATTACAAAAAATTAACTATTTCAATTTTCGGACAAATTATAGTAACTTTGAAACGAAGCTCAAAATTAGAAAAAAAAAAACAACTTTTCAACATTACACATTAATTTATAATCATCTACCTGAAACCCCGCTTAAAACTAAATTTCCTCCAATTTGAAGAATTTTTCCAAAAAAAAAAATGACGTCATATGGGGTCCGGCATCTTGAATTTTTAAAAGCTCATAAAAGATTCAAAATCAACACCTTCGAAAACCCCCATGTACCCCTCGATACTTAGAATATGAAGGTTACATAAAAATTTTTGTTGCATGATTGAGAACGTTAGCTTTTTATTCATAAAAACCCAACCGCTGGGCCGATTTCGCTCAGACTCTTTTCAGATCTAGGTCATGATATGGCGTATTGATTGATATGGTCAAAAACGTAATTTGGTCCAGAGTAGTTCCTTAGTAATCGAATTTCACTTTTGCGGGCTTAAAAAAGTCAGTTTTTTATCAATAAAACATGAGCCGCTGGACCGACTTCGCTCAAAGTCCTTTCAGATCTAACAAGTCATGATGCGGCGTATCGATTGATGTATATATCACGTAATTTGGTTCAGTAGTTTTTGAGAAAACGAATCTCATAAAAAAGCTCACATCCCTACGTAGATACGCGCACACACACAGACAGACATCACTCTAAAAATGATTGCAAATGATTCTCCAGGTCTTGAAACGTAAAGAAAACACAAAATTATTGATTTTGATTTTCGGACCTATTACAGTAACTTCTCAAGAGAAGTTAATAAATATTCTTGAATATGAAACACCTGGAAGTTTGTGTTCAGGGGATACATCCCTACGTCGACAAGTGAAGCAGTGGGCACATTTCTTACGAAAAATTTTACTCACAAAAAATAAGCAAAGATTCTAGGGAAGATGCTAGGTATGTGCAAAATGCAATAAACGTAGTGAAAGCTTGTGAAAATACTAGAAGCGTCTTCTTGCATTGGAGCTTTCTGATTCTTTTGAAGTTTACCTCGCTTAAATGAATTATTAATAGCAAGTTATATGAAGTTATTAATTTTGAAAAGTAAACATTATCGGACTGTTAGAGAAGTTAGATCCTGACAATTAGCAAGTAAAAGCCTTTGTATTTTTTCGGTGGGATGAGCACACATTTTTGCTGCTGGCACAAGAAATGGAACTTTTCTAGAAGTAAAGTTATGAGCATCGAAAGTACCAAAACCGAGCGTGCGCTCTATATGGCCCATACCAGCTAATTTCTTACCCAGAAAAGGCCAGAACAGTACAAAACAAATAAAAATGATTGCAGCCGTATTTTCATTTTTTTTAAAGTAAAAGACTTGTTTAATGGTTCTGGCTTCACCAGAGAGTCATAGTATATTACCACGAGAGTCGAAAAGCTTTAATCTATCGTCTTAAACGTGTAAATTTGATTGTTTCTTTCATGTCAGGAAGGAGGTTGAAATCCACTTACTAAAACTAACAAAATCATAAAAGCAGCCAACTTTAGATTCATTTAATAGCCAGCTGCATAAAGATAAATTGAGTTAATTTTATGTAAAAACTAAACAAAAGAAATACAAACTATTTTACTTCACATGAACTCCATTAAAAAATAGATTCAATTATTGATGAAATTAATTAAACTAAATTTTTCTAATCTCATATATAGTTTAAGTCTTAAGTCAAGTTAAAGAGTATAATCGACATATTTAAGCACAGAGTGAGCTTAGGCCAACCTCAATCAAAATTATATGATTTTTACACTGAATGTAGTAATATCTAAAAGGATTTAAAAAAATTACTAGTAGAATCCCAGTTAAATCTTCCAATGATATCCAGTAAAGAAGGTTGCTTTATTTAATTTATTAAAAGAAACTACTTTTCAGTCATAAAGTTTATTTTTTTGGGTGTTTGGGTGATAGGATCAATGGATTTTGTATTAAGATGGCTGTCATAGTCACTATCCTAGCTACTTTTTGCATAAAATATGACTGGAAAATAGTTAAAAGGAAGTCTTTCTTGCTTCTGCTTTTAGGAATTTCTTACATATGCACGTTTTCATTATAATTAATGCTTGAATTAACACAAGTAAAAGTCACTGATGAGTATTTGCCCTACTCGAGTTTTTAAACAAAAGATCTAAATAAAAATTTGAAAACTGATTTCAATTTTTATACTATTATCCCATATTGTAAACACATTTAAAGGGTTCACTAGTTAATCAATTATAGTGAAATTAAATTTAGTTGTATCGAGTTACTAGTGAGATTGCTTGTGAAGTCTCTAGCTAATCTTTTATAATTTGAAAAGAATTTCTAGTGAATTCACTAATAAATCATGATGTTTGCGGCGTTTTCGAGTAAAAAAAAGGGCTTCCCTCTAATGAGATGCCAATGTTAAATAGCAACACAATAAAAATATCTTATTTAATATCAATTTTTGCTTTACAGTGTTGGACGCCTAGAAAATTATACTATCACAAGTTGTTTTTGATTGATAAAGCTGCCATTTTTAGTTTTCCATTGCTAAAGGCTCAAGATTCCAAAAAGATTTAACTTGTAACAGATATAAAGAAAGAGAAAGAAATAACGAAATTAGCTTAAAAATAATAGTTTTTAAATTTTTAAAATATCCTAATTTTTAATTTCTTACTTACTTAACAGATAATGAAAAATCTCCAGGACTCGACTCACTAATACGAATTAAAAATGCACCTTCGTGTTTATTTGATAAAAGTTTTTCAGCATCAGCTCTAGTAATTCTACCATAATACCACCTTAAAGTATATAGAAAAAATAAAAGAAATTTAATTCAAACAGAAATATATATAAAATTAATAAATTTTACCCATGATTTTTCATTTCAATATAATTGCTAGGTATAAGTCCTTCTTTACCATCTAATTCAGCACGATACCAATTCATATCGTCTTCCATATTTAAAATCTGAAAATTTAAAATAATTCTGAAAAGTTTATTTTAATTTATTTTTTTTTAAAAGTTTTAACAACTTAGCATTTTGTAACATTTCAAGAGAAGGTCTTTTTCTATAATTCCTGTTCAC
The DNA here is from genome assembly GCA_947359355.1 of Acrocera orbiculus. Lineage (NCBI taxonomy): Eukaryota > Metazoa > Arthropoda > Insecta > Diptera > Acroceridae > Acrocera > Acrocera orbiculus. The sequence continues at coordinate 11,633,413 of OX375758.1, forward strand.
ATGTCAGATGATTTCGTGTTAAGGTAATAGTGCGTTTTCACTGCCATTAGTATTTAGTATTTAGTACTTTCTTATCTTTGTTGTTGTAAAAAATGTTTTACGTCATATTCACAATCAAACTGCTTAGTGTATAAGAAAGTGATGGATATAATAATAGTTTTAATAATAGAAGGCAAATGTCATGTGTCATGACTCACGTCAGATTCTATGCAAACAAACTGCTTTTGATCTTCTCTGAAAAACCAACAAGAAATAACAGTGTCAAGAATACTAGCTTTAGCTCCCCATATATAAAAAGAAATGTTTATATTGGGCCCTAGTATTCTTAGATTAGTACAATTTTATTTGTCAAAAATTTGTTATTGTTATTGTTCACAGTCAGATTTAACATAACTTTCATAACTAATAACTAGCAAATAATTCAAATATCAAAGAACAAAAGGTAAAGTTCAAAAAATTATTTGAAATTTTCCTTTCATGCTGTCATATAGTATTTTTTGCCAAAGAATAGAAAAGAAAACTAATTTTAAATTAGTTTACTTGAAAGCAATACAAGAGATCTCTCATACAAAATTTAAAATTTTAAGAATACTAGAGTAGTATTCAGGCCACTGTAAACGCACAAGACGTGTGGTCATCTTATTGACGTTTAGTACCAAATTTATCCACTGAAAATTTCTAAAAGATCATTTCTTTTGTTATTTAAAATATATTTCGGAAGTTAAAAAACCTATTCAACAAAATTTGGTCTCGTGATAAATTTGTTAGCTATAAAAAATATAATCTTAAGACAAAAAACAAAAACAAACAAAAAAACAAGGTTATCAAAAGTTCATTGATAAATTTGATGTGTAAATTTATTTTTATAATGTACATAATAAAAATTTATTTTAGGTATAGCAGAGTATTACCTATTATCACATACTACAGTTTTAAGCAATTAGACTCAACCTGTAGTTAACTGCTCCCGTTTTTGATTTAGCTAACAATATACATATGCATTTGCTTTTCTTAATCTAATTTTATTACTTTACAAAAGTTCCTTGATAACTTTTAAGAATAAACAAAAAAAAGGAAAAAATTTCAACTCAAATTTGTTTATTAGTTTTCAAACAATTCTCATTTATAGTCCATGCATTTCTTTTATACGCTGAAATCATTTGATAAAGAGCATTCACATACTTAAAACCTAAAAAGAAGACGATGTGAAACGCTTTTGGCGGAATGCACCCTCTACAAATTCGCGTATTTGCTGAATTTGCTTATTATAGTCGAATGACATTGTAGACTATCATGGGTGTCAAACTCGTGGCCCGCGGGCCGCATGCGGCCCACAGTCAGTATTTCTATAGCCCACCAATATATGTTTAGCCTAATGATCCTGCCCAAGAAAAATTTCGTTAAAGTGGTTCAATGAAGTCATTTTTTTACTAATTGCCAAAAAAAAAAAAATTAAAAACTATGGTTCACACACATTACATAGGAAATTTATGCATTTTAAGTTTTTTTCTGCTGCCCGCCTTGACGTAAATCTTTTAGTTTTGGCCCATATTAGCCTTTCAGTTTGACACCAATGGGTAGAGGATACATAAAGAAGTCAAATAAATTTATAGTATGGCGTCGAAACTAGGATTATACGGTGAATAACTACAGACTACAGACTTAGTAGACTAAAATATCTGAAAAGAGTTTTATTTTCAGGTTGTTTATGTTTACACGTGTATTTTGAAGCATGAGAGTAACAAATGTAATTTTTTTTATTACATTTCGTTTATCGGGTGTGATATAAAAGCTCCCCTGGTTTCCATCTCTGTGTTCATTCTGAACATTCCCCAGAGTAAATTAGTCAGTAACTAATTTAAATTTAACTAATAACTGTTAAACTGACCATAGATATGTATTGTATTACTTTACCGTACATAATTCTGAAAATGTAGCTTTAAATCTAAATAAATAAAAATCAAGAACAATTAAACTATCTAACAATAAGTACACCGAACAGGTTTTGCGATGTCTGCAAATGTTTCATCAAGAATTCACAGCTCAATTCGTATTGTCTTGATAAATAATAGAATTTATTATCGAAAGCAAAACTAAACTTTTTTCCTTATTGTTCTTTGACAATCTTCTAGTCACAAGCCATTGGATACGCCTGTCGTTTCTGTCTTTATTACTTTTTTTTGGTACTAGATAAAACCTTGAAAAATTTCATTTATCTAGTGAATAAATTCGTTTCTATATACGCAAATTATGATTTCAATTGAATTCTTTTACTATTTAGATACGATAAATCCGTTAATAACATCTGTTTGTATTTAAAAACCAGTTTAAATTTTAAAATTTTATATAATTTCCTATATGAACATGAAATAGAAAAAAGAAAAAAAAATCGTCTAATATGATTTTATTGATGATTTATGCTTATTAATTGAAAATAATCAATCTCAGCGTAGCGTGTGTATATGTTCATTATATAAGAAAAAACTTGTAAAAAATGACTACTAAAGTCTTATTATATTAACTCCGTGTATAACATTTTCATCGGTGTTTGTGAGAAAAATTTATTTACTTTCATGAAATAAGCAAAATAAATGTACTGATGTAAAAATCTTTATTAATTTACAGTTTAACTTGATAAAAACAAAAAATAATACTTAAAACTAAAATTAAAAAGATGAAAATAACACAACTACATAACATAACATTCCAGTAAATTATTATTATTTAAAATTTCTACTTTTAACAAAACGTTTTTATGTAAATTAAGCAAAATTTTCGCCATTCACTAACACTTTTTGTACAATAAAAAATTTATGATAAGAGGATTAGGTTAACGAGAATTTTAAATGATGTGAATTTGAAATATTGCAAAATGGATTAACGGGATTTTTAAGAATGGAAATGAAATTAAAGTATTGCCAGATGTATATTGTTTAATCTTAGAATACAAACTTTTTTAATATTACGTTCAGAATGTGCAAATTTGGTACCAAACTTTACCAGCAATATGACCATTTTTGTATGAAAAATTCAAGGGTGTAACAAAGTATGAATTCCTGTTATAATTTGGTGTGGATCATATCATAGCATTTATTGGGAATTTCTGAGATTTTAGAAATTTAGTGAAGCAAAAACAGCTGTCGACACATGCTCCTATTTGTAAAGTTTGTAGTAAACTGAAATAGTAAAGTTTCTTAGTTACGTACGCTATTTTTTCTTTTTATATGAATTTATTCGGCCTGTTTACATTAGAGAGAAGAGCACTCGGTGTATTTGAGCTAGAGAGGTAGCAAGCAAGAGGAATCTTTTGAATTTTTGGACTAAAAAAGCACACTACCAATATCTGTTTCAACATCAATACACAAAAAGTATATTTAGACTGTAAACGCACTATTACTCTGTAGTAATAAACACCTATTGTAATACCAAAAATATTTTTCGACAGAATGTACTATAAGAGAGGTTTGACAAATTTTTGTTGATTCGACTACAATTTTGATAACTTTTTGAAGTTTCTTATGTAGACTTTTATTTTATTTTTGAAGATTTTATTTTAACGAATTTCAATAAAAATTATATTTTAGAAATAAATAAAAGCACAATTTAAATACCAGCTTTAATTTATAATTAATTGTTAAGAGTCCTAATAAAAGAAGAATGAAACAATAAAACTGTTTCGTTTGTCATCTAGGGTTAATAGTAATTAACTATAAAATACGGTTACAACGTTAAAATATTAAATATATCTCCATATGAAAAAAATTCTGTTTACCCAGGGACTTTTGGAATTGAAAATTAAGGCTTTATAGTCCCTATAAATTTGTTGTTTATTGATGTAAAAATTACAATCAGATTTAATTTTATGACTTTTTTTGCGAACTTTTTTATAGCCTAGTCAAATAGACATAATGTTTTAGCTATAATCTAGTTCAATTATAGTAGGGACTTATGTCCCTACTGTCCCTTATGTCCCCACATTTATATGTGGTATTCCCCTTGATCACAACCTTATCTACACCACTGAGAGCAAGAAACTGCATAAGTAATCCATTATCTAAAAATTGTCAAAAGGAATTTAGCTAATTAAAAATCTTAATAAATAAGAATAATGATATTGTGTGGTTAGAAACAATTCAGAGAATAAGGAAATCTCTTTGCAAAAAAGTCTTGAATCGGAACACTTCAATCTACGAAAAAAATTTAAAGAGAAGATAACGTAATTTCTATTCCAGTTTGTGTGCAAATGCAAAACTTTCGATATAGCGATATCATCAATCGTATCAGATCAACTACTTTTTTCTTTTTGAAATTTATCATTTCTTGAGAGAAAAAGATTATTGTCACAATACTAGTAGGGAAAGTAACGTTACTTCATCAATGAAAAAGAGCTATTTTTCAGTCATAAACCCTTTCTCGGGGAAAACATCAATGAATTTAGTTAACAAATGACTCCAAAACTCCCCGTCATGACGACTTTCTGCATGAAAATATGACTGAAAAGTAGCTACGATAGCTACTCTCTGACATAATTCACACTTGAAATCATTCATGAGAAACTCAGTGATGAGTAATTTACCTCCTGGGAATATCACACATCCGTAGGATGATTTGCTTTACATATTGTTTACAATATTGCAAAGCTTGTTGGACATAAATTATAAATATGTCATTAAAACTAATAGTTAAAAGGTCCAGAAAAAAGAAAGGTTACAATAAAAGTTCCATTGGACAAGAAGGAGATAAATTCCTTGGGCAATTGAGAAAAGAAAGAAGAAGAAAATGGGAAAAGATAATAATTAAGAACGGAGAAATAGCATAACAGGAGAAAAGGTTAAATGGCATGATTAGTTGTCTGAATTTGATTTCGAAAGTAGTACAAATATAAATAATATAATAACAAACAAAAAAATTCTTTTTAGAAATTTTATAATAAAAAAAACAATAACAATAAATTATAAAATAATTTAAATTATTTGGTTGTTATTTAGAAGCAATTTTCTACCTAATTTCTAGAGTTAAAAATTTTTTTCTTTCCATAAACAATTTCAATTTGAATTTATAAATTAATTTTCTTCATATTTAGATTACTTCATTTCTAAAATTGAATTAATTTTTTAATAATAAATATTAACATCATCAAAAATTTGTTAAATGGTGTAAAATGAGTGGTAGAAAAGGGAGGGGCATAAAATAATTCAATATAAAAAGAGAAATAGAGTAATTTTATGTTTTTTTTTTGTTTTTTGTAAACTTGAAACTATTTTTAGAACTAAATACAAGTATACAAAAAAAGAAGAAAAAAACGTTATCTATTCAACTTATATAACTAAATCTGTTGAAATGAATCTAGTCCTTTGAAAAGGATTATTTTTCATCTATAAAATACTCTTCTCAGTAGATGAAAATTTGTCAAATTAAGATCAACTTATAAGAACACGCCTTGAATAAATTTTTATAACTAAAAAGGCAGATAATACTTTTGAAAAAATAAAAAATAAAACAAAATAAATTAATAAAGTAAAATTCTTTGAATAAATCATAACCTAACATCAAGTCTTGTTGAATAGATAAATTTCAATACAATTTCATAGATAATTTATTCTTTTCTCGAGTAATTTTATCATTCGTTTTACATAGCCGAATCATCTTTAGCATATTTTATTAACTGTTATTCAACTTACAGCTATTATCGTATATTAAACTGTAAAAACATGAAATGCACAACAAATTTAATATATAAATATTTAAATATTAATGAAATTTGTTGAATATAATAGAAATATAAGAAATTGAAAATCATTGAAAACCCAAAATAAAAATTTCAAATATAAATTTTAATTCCAGCCATTGAACTACTATTTCTGGCTACGCAGGGCATAATAATTGTTAGGAGCATCGGAATCTAAAGAGGAATCAGATATTTGCTTTTTTTAATAGTTTTTTGTGTTTAGTTGTTTTTATAGTTGTTTTGTTGTTGGTCTTTAAATGTATATAAAACGCGAAAAATTCCATAGCCAACAATATTTGACCTCTGCTATAAAATTTAATAGCAACTTTTCAATTTACAAATAAAGTTTTAAAAAAAATACGTATATATATATATATATATATTACTAATTTCAATTCATAGATGACTAAAATTTTATATAGTTTTAACAAACCTTTAAAACTTGTGATTTTCTGAAACTAAGTTCATCTTCTGCTGTCGCTGAAAAATCATGTTTAGCTATTGCTTCCATTATTGCTAAAAAAAAAAACAATTCTAAAATTTTAACAAAAAAACTCTATATATATATATATATATATTTCTGTTTCTATAGCACACTATTCAGTTTATTAACTTTTATGGCACTAATTGAAATGTTGTACACTTATTATCAATTTAGAGAAAAAAAAAATACACAAAACCCTTAAATTATAATAAAACATACAAGCAATCAACACTAATTGTTAACAAAAAAAAAAGAACTTAAAAAAACTAACAAAAAGAAGAAATATTTAAAGAATTGTTCTCGAATTTCTCTTGACCGCCGCACATTTAATTTTTTTTATATAGTTTAACAATACACATAAACCATATTTAGTAATTTATTAAAAATATATTTTTATATTGATAATATTCATCATAATATCATATAAATTTGGAACATAAAACTATTTTAATTAACACTTTATTTATAAAGATATTTGGAAGTAAAAAAAAATAAATACTAAATCGGTCAAGACATTAAATTTTACGCCATATTCCTTCGCTTTGATGAGTAACTATAATGTATGAACAAAAGAGAACTAATAATTCAATTATGGTACGTTTATGAATAGCGCTAGTATCGCTAAAAAGTAATTTTAGTTGCCGGTTTTATCATAGACAAAAGCAAAATTTTATTTTCTACACAAACCTAATTTTAAATAAAATGCACCAAAAATAATTATATTTAATAATTATTATATTATTATATAATAATTATTTTACAAAAATACTTAATTTGAAAATTAAAATATTATGGCGAACTTTTTGGTGTGGAATGTTCATTTTATGCATAAGTTCGATTAAAAATCCCTTTCAAGTGCAATTGTTTAAATAAAATGCACTTGCAATCGCGCCAAATGGAGTTTTTTAAACAAATAAACTGATATAGTCATTTTGAAAAAATATTCAATTTGAAAAGTAAAATATTATGGTGAGCTTTTTTTTCCCATATTAATGCGGGGTGACACACGAGTCGTCATGACATGCGTAACTTTTAGAAGTTACGGAAGAAAAGTATAAAGAGCAGGGAGTTTGTAGCCACTTTTCGAAATTAAAAAAAATCCCATATTAAAGTGGATTCTTGGGATTCTTTTACATCCGTCACTGGTCCAAATTGAGGTTATATTAAAGGTAATTTAAGTAAAATAAGTTATAATTGTATTTATTTTTAATTTTATTGAAAATGAAATTAATTGAATACCTACCGCTTGTTTTGGCTGCAAAATGTCAAAAATTCACCCAATTAGGTGAAGTTATTTTGAAATATATAATATGTGAATAAATTAATAATAATAAATATACTTTCTTACATGGTGGCAGAAGTTAATTGCGTGGCAAAATTAAATGGCCAGTAGGAAAAATGAACATCGCTCTATTCATCAGGCGATGTTCGCTTTGGTAGGTAAAGGTATACTTTGCCTTTATACTACCCATGCCATTGCTTTTCTAGATAAGGATGTCAATATTCCCCAAAAAAAAAAAATATGTTTCGTGTGTGGATCGAGTGGATCGAGCAACTTATTTTAACATGCTTCTTGCAGAATTAAGAAAGGGAAACACCAACTAACGGAATGCTATTCTTTTGGTTATAGAACAGCAATCGCTTTGTATACTCTAGGCTCTTCATCGGAATACCGAACGACTGCACGTCTTTTTGGCATTGGGAAGAGCACTGTCTGCAAAATTTCAGTTTTTAAATATTCCATATAGTTGTAGAACTCCATCTTACAGTTTAAATTAAGCTTAAGAGCGATATCTTCTTCTCATATATTCAATACTTAGATTTGGGTGTACTTAAAATGAAAAACAGAAGAGCAAAAAGTCAAAAAAATAAAATGATACTAAAGAAGATTCACAAATTTATTCTTAAATTTTATAAACCGGTTAAAACTTTCTACTCATTTTTTTGCCCATTATTGTGCAATCAATAAAAATTGAAAACTTTTGGAATCATATCGAAGTTAATGAATGTAGGTTTAATTTTTAGCACCAAGACTTCATGTAATCATCAAAAATAAAAATAATAAACAGTCTAGTTTATTTAGTGTTCTGCATTTCGATATATAATTAATTGGTAAACAAAAAATTAAAAGGCTGTAGTGTTTATTTAAAGTTAAATATTTCTCGTAATTTGGTTTTAAATAATTAAATCTAAAGGTGGGCACCCACTTAGTGTGTATATCTCAGCGGGTAACTTTTTTGACGTCATAGAGTCACGCTAAAGTTCCCCCTGAGATGTGGATACTTCAGCGTGAAATTCATTTGTACGTCATTTTGACGTCAAAAAAGTTACCCGCTGAGATATACGCACTAAGTGGGTGCCCACCTTAAAGTTGCAAAAAGCACAGCCGGCCTTATTATTAAGAAGCAAGATTTTTGATAATATTATATACAGTTGAGAATTTGTTATAAATAGGATGCTCATAGAAAATTGAAATAATTATTTAGCTAAATTTTTTTTTTTGTTCCTATCTCTATTAATCCGTGTTTTTAACTGGATACTATCTTTTTGTTTCAAAGATAGGTATGTATGTAAATAAGTATTCCCTAGTTTACTTATATAACAAAACAAAATACTGTGGAGGGCACTGTAAATCATAAAAGCATAAATACTTTTAATTTCTATTATATGTAAGCTCATAGAAACTATTATAAAAATTAAATTGAAAAAGTTATTGTTTTTATTCTATTAAAACATTTTAAAGATATTAATATCACAATACTTAAATTATTTCTTATAACATTTCCAATATTTTCAATATTATATAAAATTGAAAAAAAACATTTTACAAGAGAATAAAATTTTAAAACAGTCGATACCCTTTGTTAATATAACGAGGAAAGTATGTTCAATGATATAGTATGAAATTTTCTTAGAAATAGGGAAAGCTATGCCTAACTCCGTTCCATATTTACTTAAAATAAGTGGCATAGAAAAGAGCAGCAATTATGACATAGTCAGGGCTTATTAGTCTATATCAGCGGTGCGCAAACTGTGGGTCATGACCCTCTAAGGGGTTGCAAGAAAACTTTTGAGGGTCGTCGCTAAAAACTTACAAATTTATTTGTTATTTAAAGAATTAATTTCCCTTCATTTGATGAAAAGGGGAGAAAACTTTTTAAAAAGGTTTAAAAAGTTCCAGCTAATAAATTTCGTTGGATCTCCAATCCATTCTCATTCGATATTTTTAATTCCAGTATTCTTCTGAATGAAAAAGAACAGTTAATTGATATTTTAAGTGACGAAGCACTACGCATTAAATTCAAGTCTCAACTATACCCAAAATTCTCGCTATCCATTATACCCTTTCTTAACACATGCCTCTATACAGCATTTAGTTCGAAAAAAGACACTTTTGTATGGAAAAATCATGTACTTCACTTGTTGGAATAGTGTACGCACACGCAGTACAGCCTTTGAAACGCTGTACTCCGCGAAAATCTCACATCTATTGTGAGTCAAGTTGTGTGTGGGCTTATGCCAAAATTATAATGCAAATGTTGGAAAATTTGTAAGTATATTGGTTTGTTTGGTTTTAAAAGTATATTTTGATTAATTACAATATAAATTAGTGATTTTTAAAGTGATTTATATATCCTAATAGTAAGTGATTGACAGATCCGCGTAGACATTCCGATCATATGTTTAAATAAGCCGCCATGTTGTACACGGTTTCTCTGTTAAGAATCGGTTTTTTAGAAGGAGGTGTACAAGCATGTACACAGCGTCAGTTAAGAAAGGGTATTAGAAGCAATTATACCGGTTTAAAAAAAAATGGCAATAAATATTTTAATTCAATTTTCATCAACTCCCTTATATGAAACAGGCTTTTCAAAATTTGCACTCGATTGGATCCGCAGAATGACTTACGGGTAGAAGAAATCATGAGCAATTTACAAGCGCATATCTCGCATTAAGAAAATTATTATTTTATAAGATTAAAATATTTTATTCAAGCCTCTAATTAATCGTTACTATAACCCAAAATAGTAAAATGAGTTTTAGTTTAACTGCATTGAAGATTTAAACAAAATCACTGTCCACCCAGAGGTCACGATAAAATTTCACAAGAAAAGGGTATACCCTCAGTTATTAGAAAATAGTTTGCACACCACTGGTCTACATAGCTCAAAATTTTAAATTATACTGGTGAAAATTGGTATGCCTAATGAAATAACATAAATGAAAGAATATAATATATAGCATTTTTAACATTTTGACGGTTATTTTAATACATATTTCTTAAAATCAGAGATAGCATTGATAAGATTGGACATTTGTCAGCTAATTATTTATTTGGTTCAACTAACTTATGCCGATTACTGAAAAACTAATTTTACTTAATTTTAGTTATTTTATGCAGATATAAAAATCGGTGAGAAGCAATTTTGTTGTCTCAGACAATGGTAGTAGTATTTATTGTTATCTTTTTTTAACAAAATTTAGGTAAAACATTTTCTTTGGGAAACCTAAGCTTGTGAATCATAAACAAAAATATCCCGAGAAACAGCGCTTGTGTTTTACAGAACAATAAATTTCGTCAGAGTATTCGTCAGATATTTTAACTTTTCTACTGAAAAATTATTTATTTATATTTATTAGAATCAATTATTGTCCAGAAAAAGTTATATATAATTTTATATTTATATTTATATTTATAAGCATTAAATAAATATATTGTTCTTTGCGTAGTAAGTTTTAAGGCTCAAACACAATGAACGCGGTTCGCGGCGCGCAAGCGGTGACAGCTGTCACAGCTATGGGATCTTATATAGCTGAATTTTGTAATTCTGAATGAAAACCGCTTGCGCACCGCGAACCGTGTTCATTGTGTTTGGGCCTTTAATGCTGTTTATTTAAAATTAAATGAAAAACTATAATTCCATACCTCATAATATCTACTTTTATTATATCTTTATTGCAATCATAAAATATAGCTGGCAGTACTTATTTCATTTGCTGTCATTGTAGGTTATTCATGCAATGTATTTAAAAATATTTATCAGCGGTAATGGTCCTCCGGTCGTAGTTTTGTTGTTGTAAATGCAGGGAAGGAAATAGCTCAGTGTATTTAAAAATATTTATCGCTAAGCATTTTTTTTTCATGTACGTTTCACGCTAAGCATTTTTCGTGCATAATTTTCTTTTTAATTAAGTGCTATTTCACTACAAGTTAATTTCTTTTTCAGTAAATTCTCTTGTTGGTTTTTTAATATAAATTTCAAAGTTCAGAAAATTTGTATGATAAAATTGAGAACGAAAATGAATTGAATTCCATCTTTTTTTTATAAAATCAAATAAACTAAGGTAATTATAGTAACCCTTAAATTATTTTAATTGTTATTTAAAAGTTTTATGAAAGTCAAAATGTATTAAATAATTATTATTATTATCTTTTAGTTTGTTCCTTCAAATTAAATTGGAAGCCATTTTGGCGGAAATGAACTTTAATCTTCAAATTTAAAATAATTAATGCAATACAAATTTATATTAATAAAATAAATGATTAATTGATTAAAAAAAATTGAATTTATTATTAAAAATGTATTGGACAACGTTTAAAGAATATAACTCAAGTTTTTGGATTGACGCATCTGCTAGTGTTGCTGTTGATGATTTAATATATGCATTCAGTGGTAATTTTAATTCTTCTGAACCAATTGATATTTATGTATTAAATACACATTAATATGGTCATTATTACCTGATCGTATTGATATAAATGGTGAAAAATTAAAACCACCAGATGTGCCAATCAAAAGAATTGGTCTTACAGTTGTTGCTTATAATAAAAAAATATATTTATGGGGTGGAAAAAAATGGAGAGAAAATATAAGTAATATATTGTATTGTTTTGATACTGAAACATTAAATTGGTCAAGACCAAAAGTAAGCGGAATATTACCAAGTAGTCGAAGTTATCATTCAGCATGTACTTCTAATCATCTAATGTATGTTTTTGGTGGTCGTGATTCCTATACCCACCAATCAAACCTTGATGTACATTGTCTTGATTTGAAAACAATGAATTGGAGTTATATAAAAACTGCTGGTGAAACTCCATCAAGTTGGGGCTATGAAGCAACTATTGTTAATGATCGTATGTATATAGTTGGAGACGTTGGAAAGAAGTATAAATCTGCTATGTATTTAGACTTAAAATCAAATTGGTGGCATCGGCCAGAGACAACTGGTAAAGAGTTTGATAGGAGTAATTCTCTATGTATGTTTTATTTTCTAAATGTTAAATAGTTTTATGAAAACTTTGTCTTATTTTTTTTTCAGTTGTACATAATGACATAATATATGTTTTTGTAGATGTTGATTATTATAATTACAATTTATGTTACCTTGATACAAAGCGAAACCATTGGAATTTGATAATACCACGTGGAAAATCACCAAAAGGATTAATATGGAAATCATGTATAGTTATTGGTGATAAAATGTTTTTATTTGGATATAGTAGGTAAAAAAAATTAATTTAAGGGTTATATAGCATTAAATTTTGGAAATATATGGATATAATTTAATTTTTCAAGATACTTTTGAATGAACCAAACATTTTATGTAAAGGGTGTAATCTGATGCTGATACTTAGTGTATTGAAAAATTTTTGTCTGTATTATTAATAGTTTTAAAATTGCACTGTAAACATGCATAAAATATACTGATGATTTTCTTCACTTACATTAGTTAGCCGCGACTGTATTTTTTTAGACTGATTTTAATACAATATTTAATCTTCTCGTATTATGTTGCTACTGTAGCAAGTATCAAATTTAATGTCAACTGCATCTCATATGGTACAGTAACAAAAATTATTATGCAAGCTCTTATGTTAGTCCGGGTAAAGTGAATTTCCTTAACGGAAAAGACGTTTTCAATAAACCTGCATATACTTTCTTTACTGTCGTCAGGTTGAATATGCTCAGCTTTTTCTTAATAAATTGTTTTCTGCAGATGAGGATTGGGATGACTTTAGTTAAAAATACAAAACGCTTTTTCGAGTGAAAATGCGAAGATTTTCGCGAAGTGTTTACTCCTGATTTCTTTAAATAATTAAATTAATCAAATCTTTCGTTATTTTGGTTTTATGAATTCGCTTGGATAATCTTGGATGGTTTTGAAATTGCTAATTTGATCTTTTATTTTAGAACTCTACACAGTCCCGACAAATTTATCACTTTTTACTAATCAGTATTTTATCGGAGCTTAAGCTCACATCTAAAGGCTAAGGATTTCCTTATAAAAATCCCTTAAAAGTAAATTAAACATACAAAACGTAATGTTTTTTTGTTTTAAAAGTAGAAGACATTCGCCTCTTGTGTTTTTTGTAAGTCTAAAGCTAAATCCTTTTAAATACCTTACATTTACTCTTTGCTTCTGCTCATTCTCTCCACATGCTAATGTGAAACCTTTAAATAATGTTTGTCAGTTTTAGATTTATTACCATCTTTATTTTACTTGTTATTTAAGGATTAATTACTTCAAAAAATTTTATAATTATTATTGTTTTTAGAACATGTAGAAATGTGATCTATGTCTTGGATTTTAATCCTTCGCTCAAAACATTAGCAATTAATGCAGTAGTAGAAAAGGGATTGGATTCTTCATGTTTGCCAAAAGAATTAAGGTATTTCTTTTAGTTTAGTAATATAAATTATAATAATAATAATGTTTTTTTTTTTATTTATGGAAAAGGGGAATGTGATTTAATGCAATTTTTGTTTAAGAGAATTTTTTAGATCTATTTATTATAAATGGGTTCACTTTTATTTTAAAAAGAAACCCATTTTTGGTAAATTCTCGTTTTGGTTACTATATGATTGGTGAAAATGAAATTAATTTGTAAAAATAACTTTCAGCATGCATAATGCATGCACGAATTTTGTATTTAAAGCAATACTTAAATATTGTTCGCTCATATACACCATATTTATGTTATCAATAACTAGTGAAAATTTATTGATGATCAGTTAGGCCATTCCGGAGCTACAGTGTTAAATCAACTTCATTTCGGGAAAAATGCGTTTACATTTTTGGGTAAGGTATAAAGTCGCTTGGCTTTAGAAATTCTGCTCAGATTTTGATAGATTTTGAAGAAAACTTTTTAAATATTGTACTTTTGGAAAATAAAACAAAAAAGAAAAATCGATTTTTCGAAATTTCTTAAGTGTATCTACCCGACAACAACGAAAACGAAACATGTAAAATTTCTATAAAAGTCTCTCTACGTTCGAGATTTTAGTTGTCTGCGAAATCACAACAGGTAACTCAATATCATTTTTATGTCCGAATTTGATTCGCTGGAGATAGATAAATATATAAAGTCATAAAGAGTGTTTTTTTATTTTAAATAAATGGCATGCTAAAGTTTTACCTTAATTTTTTGTCATTTAATTAGTGCTGCATCGTTCGTAGCCAGGTGGCGTCCTAGAAATCACTACATAATGAGAATTTTTGTCATTTTCCCCTAAAAAATTTCCCATTGTCTTGTGTAAATCACAGTGTAAACCCAACTTAGTGTTAAATTTTAGGTAGTTAAAATAAAGAAAAATAAAATATTTGTTTGAGACGAAGTCGAGATTGAAAATTTTTTTTTATTTTGATTTTCAACATTTCAAACATAAAATTTCCTAATATTTGATTAATAATTTAACTTTTTTTTCTTTTCTTAATTTTTCCATTACAGATCTGAAATTGATGAAATGAGACAACATTTAGCTTTTTACTAACATTTTGCCATTAATAATTAATATTTTCCTATTTGTTAAATATTTCTATTAATTAAAGCTTGATAAGCGAAAAAATTTGCTTTTTTATTTCTTTAGTTTAGAAAAATTAAATTAAATTTATGACACCTCACTTTTCCCTAATTTTAATTTTATAAAGAAAATCATATAAATTGCAAAAGATTGTTTTTTTTAAATACAAGAATTTTGAAATTAAATTATGGAATCTATACAAATCACTGCCCTTCCACTTCTTGGCTAGCTTAAAACTTCGCAGTTATCAAATTTAGCTTTTTAAAGTGATAACGTCTTGATATATGAAATTATAGCCATCCTTAATAAGGATGTGAGTGTATTGGATTTGCAAATTTAATTGCACGTTAAAGAGATATAAGTGTTGACATATTTATTGAGATTCAAACTCGCGAATCTTTAAACTGTTTAATTTAACAATCTATTAATTTAATTAAAATTAAATTAATTTATTACATTAAATAGTTAAGTAACAATTGAAGGTATTGTTTCTATAACATCTGAGCCTTTAGAAAAGGATAAAATGGTTAAAAAATTTGATAAATGTGGTAGTTTTTTATTACAAATTATGCCAGCTATACGCTTATATATAAAAATGACTCCGATGATGTACAAATTATATTATCAGATTCAAACTATATTCAATTTTTACATGGAATACAAGCAATTGTGATTGGGGAATATTTTGTTAAAAATAATATTGTAAGTATATCTATCAAATTAATTTTATTCATTAATTATTGAACTTATCCTTTGGATAATGTTAAATTAAAATCATTGCTAAGTATTTCAAAGGATAAAATTTCTTCAATGCTGTCGATTGCAAATGAAAACTTTTTGGATGATATAATCAAAAATGGAATTTATATGGTCAAGAATTTTACCATATTTTCTTACAAACTCCCATTATAAATGCAAAGAAAATGGCCCAGTTTTGCTTTATGGAGACATATTGACCTAATTTGATGAAACACCTGATAATTACATTACGGTATTAAAAGTAGTATAAATGACAGTCTTATTTTTCTAAGTATTTCATTTATTTTATTTTAGATTTTTCTTTCTTATCTACCACCCAAAGTTATTGCAATATTTGTAGAAAATATGAATTATTATGTAAAGTTTGTAACAATCAGACTAATAAAATTTTAATTCTAACTTTAACGAAGTAAAAGATAAAAAAGTCATTACATTAGCTTTATCATTTTTGGACGAGTTAGCATTAAGACAAGCTACTGATAAATCATTTTTACTTTACAATACGTAAATAATTATATTTATCTGTATATTTTAATTAAATACTATTATTTCTAGGATAGATATTGAATATGTTATAGCTGTTGTTGAAATTACAAATCTTTTAGTAAATATATTGAGCATTTTCCACGAGAACTTTCAATTAAAAATTGGGATTTCTTACGTCTAGCGATAAGTTCTTGGATACTTAGTATTTAAAAAAATTTAGATAACTATCTAAATCCTAAAGTAAGCTTATATATTATATAAATACATATTAAAATTTTTCATTTCTTTTTTTCTTTAATTTTAAGGCTTCCATGTTCATATCATCAAATATTCAAAGTACTCCGTATATATTTTAGAACAAAAATCAATTCTACATCAGTTTTAAATATAATGGTTAAATGGGAAAATTTGTTTTCTAATGAAGTTAGCCTTGTGATGTTTATCATATCGCTTCAAATAAAGGTAAGCTTAAATTTTATGGTACTTATTATGTTGTTGACTTTAACAATAATGATCTCAAGCTAAAGGAAAATTTTACACTTTTACAATCTTGTTATGAATTTTCTCCCACAAAAGCGTTATAATCTGTTCAAGTCATGCATCTACTGATTGTATAAAAGTAATAGCATTGATTCCCTTAGTACAAGTATCTTAGTATTAATTAGCGAAATAGTATAAAAAACTAGTAAAAAAAAATCCAAAGGAGTTTTGAATTTCAGACAGTCTTCATTCATATCTTTTCTAGTCTTTTATACAAGGGAGGTTGGATAACATTTGTTAGTTAGAAAAGTAGGTTACGGGACAAAAAAAGCTCACATCTTAGACGTTTGTTTCCGTTTTTGGAAGCTATGTCATAATTTATGGATTAATATTATTTAATAGGTATTTATTTGTGGAGCGACATAATCAATCTCAACACAAGCCACCTAGAAGTTTTATAATTTTAAAAAATTTACAAAAAAAAACTTAGCCTTCTTAACAGTTTTCATAAAATTAAAGCCTAATTAAGTTTCTTGCTATTAAAAAAACACAACAAAAATTGATAATTTGTTACAAAAAAAGAATTTATTATGTTAACAAAAATGTTAATTAAATATAAAAACATCAAGTTTTCATATACATTTAAATAGATATTTAACAAATTTTGGATTAGGACTCAAATATTAGTCTGACTATAGCACCAAAAACTCTTATTTTTCTTTTTAAAATAAAAATGAAGTAAAATATTTCTGGTAAATTAATTAATAAAATTCTTTAAGAAATCACGATATAAATTATTATCAAACTATTTAGATTTCAAAGTATATCCAGATTTTGAAGATCGATCGTCTAGCGAATTAGAATATTTATGCTTTTTAATATTACCATTTCCTTGGAATTTTTTAATATTTCCAGTCTTAATTGATGATTGAGGTCTTGGTAATGTTGATGAATGTTTATTATTTGACTAAAAGTTTTAGTAAATATTTGAAATAAATTTCAAAAATAAAATTAAAAAAATTTATTTACCTTTCCAATAGCTTCCTGAGAATAATTAATTTCATAACCTTCATGTAAATGTTTTGGTTTCCATGGTGCTAACATTGATACAGAACGTGAAACAGTTCTAGTCATTGGCTGAAGTTGTTCTTTTGATTTAATTGATGATAATTCATCACGTGATACTGCACGACGTCTTGTATTTAAATGATATGGCTGTGGTATGGCACCAACAGTTGTCGCATGAAGATAAACAACACTTCTTTGACTATGAAGACTTGAATCACTATCTTGAAGACGATCTCGTTCTCTAGATTGTTGAAAAAAAAAAATAAAAATTAATTTTTTTTAAATATTTGAAAAATTATTACAAAAAAAAAATAGATTACTTTGAATGAATATGTCTCCGTTCTATATTTCTAGCAGGTTTTTGTGGACCAGGAGGTGGTTTTCTTAATTCATTTTTTCTTAAATCTTTACCAGGGCTCTGATATCGATTATGAAATTTTCGTGGAGGTATTTTAGGTGTATTTGAATAATTATTAATTAATTTTGTATCATCATCTGAGCCACTTTCTGAAATATTATTTAAATTTTTCGAACGTGAATGATATTTTTTACGTGGTTTATCAACTTCATCGAATCCATTATTTAAACTTTGTAGTGAATTACTTTTATCGTTTCGAATCTTATGATCTATTGAGTTATTTATACGATCTAAATTATATGCACTTTGTGAGTACTTCTCAGTGCGATTTAGTGTGGATGAATAGGGTTTGGATCTGAAAATAGTAAATATTTAATTATGTTTTCCTATTGCATATGTTAATTTTCTAATTATTTTTATTCTATAACAGTAAAATTTAAAATCTACAGGAGCGATCGTTTTGTAATTTTGCAAACTATTTTTTTCCATATTTCATCAAGTAATGCCGAGAGATTTTTTAAATATCAAAAGCTTCTAAAAATTGAAAAATCGAAGAAAAATCCCTTTGTCATTACCTTTAAAAATATCTCTTTTAACAAATAAATTTTGATTTTTTAGTTTTTGATGATTATGTTGCGAGTTATGACTCACAGTGCAGAACAACTATTTTTTAAGGCGCCTCCAGATATTTACTGCGACTCGTTATCTTACTTATTACTATTTTGTCATGAAAATTTAGAAAAATATTGTTCAGATATTGTGTTAGCTTATAAAAATTTAATTAAACAAACCAGAGCGAACTGTACTACCAAAAAAAATTCTTAAAAATATGACTTTTTTCAAGGAATTAAATGGATAAATCCAAAATAGATTTTTTACATAATTGATTGTCATTTATCCTGCTCAAATTAAAATACTTTCGTGGATTATTAAACTAAATGAAAGAATAAACTCGGGGGTAACTTAGCTCCTAAAATGGTAGATATACATATATATATAATTTCCAAGGAAGAGAAAATCTGCTCTTAATTAGATAATTTAAAGTTAAATTCCCAGGAAAATTATTTTAGTTTTTACTGCTCGAAATTCGAGATAATTTGATATTGCATATAAGATTTTTTTTTAGTATAAATTTATAAAATCTCATGTACTTGCTTCTATAGAGGAAGCCAGTAGCGTAGATAACTTTCGGGAGGGAGAGGAAGGGAGGGATATAATTTCGGACACTAACTTTTCTTAGGTATTTTAATTTTTCTTTGATTATCATTAAAATATTTTTAGCCAAGGTGGAGAGGGTTCTAATCTGATCACACTACTATCTACACCACTGAAGGAATCAATTGAAGACCATATGATCGAAGATTGTTAGTCCAATCTATTCTTAAATTATTTCACTGCCGAATTCAGTGAACCAAAAAGTGATTAATTTTGCTTGGATGAAAAATTTACCCATAAATCTCTTACATTTTATTTCTATTTAGTATGGATTTCAAAGATTAAAAAGAAAAACCATTTTATTGTTTATATTGGTAAACTTAAAGGATCGCTAATGGTATAAAATTATAAATTAAGTCAAGTTTTATGAAAACAAAAAGGACTCTTTTATATTATTTTCTATTCAATAAACATTTTTTCTTAATTTGAAAATCCTTATTACTGTTACGTTTGTATAAATTGTAATAAGATACAATCTCCAAGGCTATAAATATTTCCTGATCGCTATGAGAAGGAAGCTTTAATTGGTTCTAAAAATCATGAAATTTCAGTTTGTGCGATTTGTGATAACACACCGTTCCACTCAGACAGCATTTTCCTGCTTATTTAGGTCAATTAGAATATCATTAATTGTACCGTTAAGAAAAATAATTACATATTCTACTGCAGTTAACTAGACAATAATGGCGTAGATAGAGAAGAAATTGAGATATCCTTTTCCTTGGCATTGTAGTTTGTTAGTGATATTCAAAGAAAAGAAGTTAAGATGCTTATAAAAGTTGAGTGTACGTAATTTATATCTCCCCATCGTAAGAAGCTATCTACGCTAGTGAATCTAGGAATCAAAACTACGGCTAGAAAGTACATTTTCATTTTTCCAATTTCAGGCTCCTTAGCTTTATTTACAAAAATAAAAGGTTTTGTAATTATTTATTTTAAAGCATGGAGTTTTTTATGATTTTAATCCAAAACTTGACTTTAAAAAGGTATTCAGATTACTTTAATTATGTTGACATTAAAACTTCAATTTAATCTTATTAAAAAATGTCGTTGTAAGTTTTTATTAACTAATTTAATATTAATTTCATTTTTTTATGCTTTTATTTTAAGCATAATTATTACCTTTTATTTAATATTGTTTCTGCTTTCATAGAATCTGATTCATGGTCTGTATCTCCAAAAAATCTTAAGCTTTTTTTTGGGCCACAATTATTTATTGAAGATGCTGGACTAGATTTACTGTTTTTTGATTTAATTGTAGAAAAATCATCCTCTGTTGATATATTTTGTTTTTGATTCAAAGATTTAACCTAAAAGTTAAAATTAAATTTATAAATTATTTCTTTTTCTATAATTAAAACAAAAAAAAAATAAAAATATTTAATTACCTCCTTAGTAGAAGATTTCTTTGAACGTCGATCAAGTGACTTAAACCAATTTGATTTTTCGGCTTTATATGGCACTAAAGGGGAAGAATTCCGTGTTTTTTGAGATGAAGATCTTTTAAGTAAAGGACTTGCTTTCGGTGTAGATAATCTACGACGCATTGATATGTCAGGCACCTTAAATTAAATTTTATTTATTTTTGGTTTTCATTTCTCGATAGATAGAAAAAATATATATTAACACGGATTTGCAAGCTCACATCCAAAGGATATGTGAACTTTCTGGCCTTATTGCCATTTAAAATGTCATGGAATTTATAAATTAGCAAGGATAGGTGACAACTTGGCTTGTACATATCACCCATCGAGCAAAATTTTCCCGCTGGGTTATTTTATATCTGTCACTCTCTATTATATATGGAAAAGTTTTCTGTTGACATGTACGAATTTTTATATATATCTTTCTTTCTCTCTCTCTGCCTCTCTCTCCCTCTCTCTATATTATTTATAATTTTAATTTTCAACTGATGTATAAAAGAGTGTTTGAGGTTGCTGAGCGAAGCAAAGCGGGATGCAGAGCACCCTAGTTTCAAATAAATCAAAATTAATATCAATCAGATTTTTATTAACACATATTCGTCCGCATGATGAAAATTCATCATTTGTATATTGCAGTAAATAATTGATAATTGTTTTTTTAATTCTGAATAAATTAAAATGTAATTTTAATCAAACAGAGACAATTCTACGAAAAAAAATGATTTCAGCTTCAGTTGCGTCGTATAACGGTGTAAGCGCAAAAAAAGAAATGTTAAATGTAATTAATGGTAAAGCGTTGTAGAGGTAATAAGTTTATTTATTTGAAATGATCTCTTTGAGCTTATGACAATAGAATCAAATCGGTATCATAGTCAAATTTCTAATTTACGGGAGCCCGAAATCAAAAAATCAATAAAATGGACTAATATAACTGTTCCTGAAATGAAAAAGTTTATAGACCTAATTCTTTTAATGACAAAAGTCCACAAAGATATCTTATGCCAGGGACATTAAACGAATACTGGTTGGCAGATGCCACTATAGAAATGCCTTCTTTTGGCAAAATTATGCCATGGAATAAATTCCCCTTCATACTGGAACATTTTTCAAACAGTACCATTCGTTGAATAACTAATTATTATTAATAAAATTAAAGCTTCCAAAATAATTTACTTTGATTCAATAAAATATGTAATAAGAATATGTATAAACTTTCGTTTTCAATAATTCATTTCAACTTTTTGTGGATATAATTTTTTTCATCATCAATATATGGTTTTTTAAAAGTTACGTTATTTTATTATAGAGCATATCGTTTCTACAAATAGTGTCAAAAAATGCTGGCATTTGGTAAATGGTGGTGCAAAAAATTGTCTGACGAATATGTGTTAATATTAACTATATTTGTAGCTGTATTATTTTTTTGAGTGACATTATTAATATCCGTAATGTATGTGCAATCAATTAGATAAAATAACTTTTATCAATTTAAATTACTTCCGTATCTTCTAATTTTACTATTGTTCTCTTTTATCCAGTCGAAGATAATAATTTTTTTGTTCTCAAAAAAATTTTACCATCATAAATTTTCATTTCACTAATTACACCAATTCAAAAATTTTTAAATTATCTTAGAAGTGATTTTTTTTATGCTAATCAAAATTTAATTAATTGCATCCAATTATGATTTGAAGGATTCATTTCTTAATAACCTACAAATATATATTCCGACATCATATCCTCTATATATGATAAAAAAAAAACAACTAAAAATCAGGGAGTATTTTATGAAATTTTGAAATATATTATAAAATTATAAAAGAAAATTAAATTATGACCTTCTGCAGAATTTCATAAATATTTTTGGTATCCTCCTTTTAAGGTAAGACAAATTTTAATTAAAAATGCAAAATCTGTAGGTAGATTGCTATTATGGATGACATTAAAACTAAACAGTAGATTACAAGGTCATATAAATAAATATTTATGACCTTCATGGTATGCGTACAAAGGTGTCTCTCTATTGCCATATTGGATCAATTCAGACGTCAATCAACACATGTACCATTTACTATAGAAACAAAATGCAACCATCTTTTACTAACAAATAAACTATTATTTATCTTCCGTTTTACCCCCTTTAATATTTAATTATCTTTTGTTATTTGTTAAGCTTTTAGTTTCGTTTCTAAATAGCGCAATTGCCATATGGTCAGGTTACTTAAGCAAAACTTACGTAATATAAGATTTAAATATCTAACATCTATGCAATAATGAATTGCAATCTTGACATTTGTTAGGTACGGTTTTTATTTTTTTAAGTTTTCTTGTCTATTTCTTAGAAGAAGATTGTCGCGTTTTTTCAAAGAAATTATTGACAAGTTCAATAATATTAATTTAGTAATTTACACTAGTAATGTATGATTATAGTTTAAGGTCATATCCCGGATGCATTGTTAATTATGTCAAATTTATAGGCGTAATCTTTTCCAAATGATTTTTAATAACTTCCTATTTTGTACAATAATTAGTAAAAAGTTTAAATTTTTTATTCATTTATTAATCGAGGTATTTGATGTTCTGGTCTTATCCATTTTTAACATGTATCAACAGGTTTTTTTTTAATTATATTTGACATTCATTCAAATAATAGGAGCATTAAGTCTTTTTTTGGAATTGAATTTAAAATATATTTTAATAAAAAAATTAAGCTGCCAAATGATAAAAAAATTTCCAAGTTTTGTTTGATAGCATTAGAATTGTACAAGATGAAATTTTTTAATTACAAAAAAAGTCCAAAGGGGAAGCCCTTATTTATATGAAAAGAACTCTTTTTAGAAGTAAAAGATACCAGAATTTTATTTGTTTTTGGCTTTAAATGAAAATATATTTTACCATATAAAAATTCCAAATCATTTATTCCCTATGTTATGAAATAGAGTGAACTCCAGCAATACTATTGCAATGAATTCCTTTTTAGATTCTCTCTACGTCCTTTCCAATTACCATAAGCTAAAGCGTGTATTGCACTTGGCTTTTGGTTATAGTTAAGGAGAACTATCTTCAGTGGATATTTCCCACCATTAATAAAAGTTTTAAAGGGGAACACCGGTCTTTGATAATTGGCAAAAGTATTACCATTAGCCTCCTATTTATGAATTTATCAGAGAACCGCTAGTTCTAGTGAAGTTTCACCCTGTCGAAGGATATTACCGAAGTTATCAAAAGTTTTAGTAGGAAACGCTTGTCTTTGGTAACAAAGAAAAATTCAAAAACATTCTTTAAAATTTAAAAAACTCCAACTAACTATATTTTATAAGTTTATCTATATTTATACTACTGTAAAATAGATTAAATTAATAAAATACTTTCACTTTGCATATTTTCAATATGACCAAATTTTTTTCCTAAATGGTGCTCAATAGTTGCAATTATAATACCTTTTATTTATTGGCTTATTGTCTAAGTAAGACCATTTCAACATCCTTAGCAATAAAAATCTCTTAAATCATGTGGATGGGTCACAAAAAACAGAATTGTCATTTATAAACGGTGCTATTCATTTCAACGTAGATGTGATGTTGAATGTGTCAACAATATTAAAATTTAAAGAATTTTTTATATTTTTTTGGGATTAAAAATGAGCAATTTTCTTATCGGAAACAACTTTTTTTGTTCAGATCTACGCCATTTTGTCCCAAATTAAAATTTTAACCTGATTCTTCGTTTAAATACATGGAAATACTGTTTTTAAACTACTCTCATTGTATTTTATGTTTCAAGTAAGCCAATCAGGATTGACAATGTACACCATCAAATTACTTCTTTTTTTTTGCGTCCAGTAGAGTGGCTATAACCATAAATAACTTATAACATGTAAATAGTAAAGAAAAAAAACATATTTCAAATAGCTTAAAATAAATTAACGTATTGTGGTGTTCATTTTGGTCCGATAATACCGTCGAATCATTTAAAAAACAAAATCTTCAAATTTAGAGAGCTAAATAAATACACGCATGTGTTTGTGAGGGAATTCACTAGGAAATGCTTGCTCCCTGGCCTATTACTTTATCAAAATTAATAATAAAGAAGTTAATTATTAAAATAAATATACAAAAATTTATTCAAGCAAATTTGCTACAATTTCAGCAATTTATTATGCTTTAAGACTCTTTTCTATTTAAATAAATTCAAAATAAAAGCCCATTCTAATATGAATTTATTTTTATTTTTGGCTACAATCTGAATTTTAAGTCACTTTAGATTTATCAACCCACTCTCCGGTTAAAATATACTTTTTGCATGGTTTTTGTACATCAAACTCGCATGCAAAAATTTTAAATTTTACCTTTTAAGCATGCATGATTTTTTAAATTGTACTCAGAGTACAAAAAACATATACATAGCGAGAATTTTAAACACTCTCGGGATATATAAATCGAGAACGTTTATGTACCAGAATTTTGCATTAATTTTCTACTTATTCTCTCTTATATAGGTTGTCATTGCCCTCTGTGAGGGGTGAAATTCCATTTAAACTAGAATGAGTGACAAAATGTTATGTTTTGTCCGCTATATAATCACGTTATGCATTTACACAAAATCTGCACGTACTTATGTATAAGTATTTACACGCACACAACGAACGGATAAGTGACTGTCCTGGGCTCATCTGTATTTAAATGTTTATCAGTGGGTGGCATGTGTAAATTTATTTAATCAGTGACATCTTTGTTTCTACATGTCACTCATTGAGTGATCTTTCCCTAGAAAAATATTTTTCAATATTCAATAAAATATATAACATATGTTTGCTTCATATAAATCATTTACATGTATGTGTGCATTTAATATTTATATAAACTGCAAACAAATAACCTTCGAGATGAAAAACATCTCAAAATTGTAAGATAGGTACAGAAAATGCAGAAAAATGAGAACAAATAGAAAAAAGGGAAAAATAGAATAAAGCTGTAGAAAAGGCTGAAATAAAATTGCATACTGAGATTCCACCCTATGGGTGGTGACACAAGAGTTATCATAGCATGCATAACTTTTTGAAGTTACGGGCGTGACGTATAATGAGCAGGCAGTTTGCAGGGAGCTCTATTGCATCAAATTCAAGTAAGAATGCGAAATAAATTTTCTGTTAAGCCCAATTTTAACACATTGACCTTTTATTTTAAGCTTTGGTTTGCTTATACGTTTTACCATTAACTCCATTGAAGTATAAACTTTTTATATCAATGTAAGATAATTTTTTTATCATAAGTAAACAAAAAAATAAAAAAAGTAAAATATAAGAATTTAAATGAAGGCATTATCCATTCCTGTTTTGAATTCGAATACTAAATTAACTCTTTATTAGCTAAAAATATTTTCAGCAGTTTTTTTTTATTACTTAATATTTTTATGCATGAGGTGTTTACCATTCTGTTAAAATCCATAAAGGATACATAAATCACTATTGGGATAATTTAGAGAAAAGAAAAAATTTATATTTTTTTATATGATTTTCAGAATACTAATATCAACAACAAAAAATAATCATAATATATGTCAAAATTTTGATATTTCCAAGAAAAAATGTTAATTCTGGAACCTAATGTTAATTGATTTTTTTATGTTTATAAATCGGAAAACAAAAATTTTTGTTTTATCATAAGATGAAATATTTTTGTTATTCTTTTTTTTCACACAGAAAAATTTTTAATTTTTAACTTACGTCAATCGAATTTGAAAAATATGTTTGAGAGTTAATATAAAATAAGAATAATTGGTATAGACTGCCATTAGATGGCGTTGATTGCCAACTTTAGTAGAACTTGTTTTAATAAAAAATAAAACCATTTTAAATTTTGATTTAAATCGCAAATCAATCTAATATTATTTTAACTTTGTAATTAAATTTGAATCATTTTTATACAAAGGAATTGTGTAAAATTTGAAAGGGATCTCTATATTCATTAATTTTTAAGAAATCATGTAAGCCGACTTCGAAAATAGAGTTTCAAAAAAAAAAACGGGATTAAGAACTATCAGCACCAGTGCAATCGGTGGATTTTCCCAATGTTACATCTCCGAGAGTTTTATTCTGATTATTTTAAAACTTTTGGAAAATATTTTAGATATATATATCTCAAAATGTTTCTCTTTTGAAATTTTAGAACCTGTGGAAACCTATTAAGCAAGTAGAACTTTCATACGAGAGTTGATCTATAAGATTTCCTGAATATCAGACAGAAGCTGTTATTTTTTATACAGAAATCACTTTAGCCTGTGAACGTATTGAAAGCAAATTCATGCAATTTCATACATTTGGGCGATTTGAAGTGTCTAACGAAAGTTCTAATTTGTATAAGATTGATCGAAACTTATTGTCATACAAATTTATGGCATATTTTGACTATTGATCACTTGACTTTAATATGTGCATACATATATATAGGTTTTACACTCCAAATTCGTCCTTTTCCATTTCAAAATTATCCTTCTCCATTTCAAAATCGTCTTTTTACATTTCAAAATCGTCCTTTTTCATTTCAATTTCGTCTTTTTATATTTCAATTCCGTCTTTTTTCATTTCAAAATCGTTTTTCCAAGAAAAATTTCCTTTTAACAAATTTTAATTACTTTATTTATATATTTATTTAAATCTAGTTACAAGATATAATAAAAATAGTATAATCCTTACTATTAAAAGTGTTTACCGATGGAAAATGTGTAACTTCACTTCCTTATTGCATATTTTTTTGAATAAAAAAAAACAAAAAATGTTCTGCAAAAATTGATTATAAATATTTGTAAATAAATAAACAAATTTTTCATAAATTTTAATAAATTAAGAAACTGAAACAAAAATAAGTTGTGTTGGAATAAATTCCAATAGTTTGAATATCTGTAAAAATTTTATACTCGTCCTAAAGAAGTCTAAAGGTTAGATTCTAATGTATCATATATTCTAGCTGTGAAAATATTACGTACACCTTTAAAAGTTTTTAATTTAAGGCCTTTAAAATTAAAATCTAGCCAATATTTTGATTTTTGTCAAAGAAGTCCTACAAAGAAAAATTAAAATCAAATTTGATTTGAGTTTAGAAAAATATCTAACATTTCCGTGACTTATCAATATTCTTTAAGGAGGATAAATTTAGATATCCAAATGTACAATTAGTAACTTGATTTTTCATAAGATTACTTTCACCACATGATTGACATAATATATTTCCCCTTATAACATAAACACATATATATTAAAGCCTGAGCAAAATATATTAGCTAACACTTGAATAATTGAAGTTACACATTTTCCATCGGTAAACACTTTTAATAGTAAGGATTATACTATTTTTATTATATCTTGTAACTAGATTTAAATAAATATATAAATAAAGTAATTAAAATTTGTTAAAAAGAAATTTTTCTTGGAAAGACGATTTTGAAAAGGACGAATTTGAAGTGGAAAAGGACGAATTTGGAGTGTAAAACCTATATCCACCTGTTATCCATCAACATGATACTTTTCTTACTTAAATTAGTTTTTGGATTACACTTCATCTTTTGATCGAATTTTTTTCACCTAGACAAATAACAAATGTTAGTTAGTCGGAAATTTACTTATTTTCTTGATACATTTCTATAATAATATCTTATTCTCTGAATAAATTTTAGAGCATTATTATTGAAAAATTATTTTTTTTGTAATCTTTAAAATTAAAACTCACCTGTAATGAATTATTATCCTTTAAAGGTCCTTTATATTCATCATGTCTAGAATGCATGACTTTTTCTTGCCTTAAAGGTTGATTTTTTTCTGAATTATTACTCTTGGAATCCTTTTTTCTCATACTACCAGTAAATAATTGTCTGACCATATCAAGGCCCGTTTTTTTCTTTTCAGATTTATTTGTAGTAATTTTAATTTTAGGTGGAGATTGTGATTGCTCCCTATAATATCTTTCATGTGATATAGCTCTAGATTCTCGTGGATATTTATCTAATAGTGGATCAAAATGTGAACCATCATCAATACTACGTTCTCGGTATATATAATCAAATCGTTTACGTTCTGGATGGGTTTCTTCTGTATGACGACGTTCTCTTTTAATGAACTGTTCAGAAGATTTTATATCTTTGTTGGTCCATAAGCTACAAATAGGAACCAAAAAAAAAATTAACATTTTGTTTTTTTTTAAACTATTTAACAAAAAAATCACAAAAGATCATTGCAGAGTATACAAATATAGAGTATGATGACAAATATATTCCCCGGCTAGTACATATTTGAATAAATGGTAGCACCATCTATTGATTATAGCCAGCAGTTGATGTTTCTCTTTTCAGTAATAGCAATTTTGTTTTAATTTTTTTATGAAAATTTAAAAACAATTTTTTTTATGTATGAAATTAAAAACCAGGCACGTATTCGTAAAAATGCACCACAAAAAATTTCTACATGTTCGGCAATGATTGTTTGACTAGAGCAAATGTTCTTCTATTGCAAAAAAAATTTTTGGAATTTAGAAAGAAAATAGAAGATGATAATATGTAGTAGCTCTAGCTCGAACACATGATAAACACCATGAACTTAAAGGGAATTTTTTTTACCAGACTCCAGTAAAAACAAAAAATTTGACATAATTCCTGTTGAGCTTATGAACGCATTACTCTTACTCTCATCTCTCTCAACTAAATTAGTAGTTTTAATGGTTTTAGCAACTTACTAGTTTTATGAAAGACATCCATTCTAACCTAACAAGAGCTTAGCTCATGGTGCAAGATTGCATAGAACATGTTAACCAGGATTATGTCATAAAACCTGAAAAAAGCTTTCTTAATTACACCAAAGTTAAGGCTATTCAACAAATCAGATTAAGCGATATAAAACGTAATGAACAAAAGATGAAATAAATAATCAACTTCTGGGGAATGGAGTAATGGAAAAGGAACCTACACAAGTTTCACTTATAGTGCGTTTCAGTGGCCAGAATACCAAGTAAGAATATTACCTTTTGCGGTAATTTCCAGTCACATTTAATTTATTTTGTTAATTGGTGGCTCTAAGTTAAGTTTGTGTGTTTAATTAACACTTGGCTCCTTCCCTTGTGACGTCTCCTTATAATCAAACTTGAAATAAAATTTGAAACAATGCTTTCTAAAAAATCTACAATACGAAAATTTCAAAACATTCCAAAAACTTGGAGATAATACACATTTGAATCACTAATAACTGGGGTTTGGCATACTATATTAATCCCCATACACAAATAAGGTCCTCAGATACGGCATAATACACTGTATTAAATCATTTGTTTGAAATGTCAAAATAATTTTCATAGTAATAACATTTAGCTAAAATAAAGTTTCAAAAGTATTTTAATCAAAATTCCTAAATTAAGACTAGTAAACATAGAAGCAACAGCTGCAGATTTAACTTTGCTGCAAGAAACAGGGTCTATCAAAATCTGTTTTTTTTCCTTTTAAATAAAAGTTGTTTGTTTTTGTTAAAGTTTTTCTATGTCTGTCTGGATGCCTGTTAATTAATTCAAAAAATAGAGGAAAATGTTGTAATTTAAAAAGTTAAGATATTAAAACTTATTTATACAGGGTTATAAAAGAAGAACATACAGACAGAATAGCTAAAATATTTTTAAAATAATTTCTTAATATAGTATTTTAATATATTATTTAAATAAAACTACATACCTAGGACTATAGTGTTCATTAAAAGATTCCTTTCTAAAATCATTTTCAATTCCTGAATCACCTTTATCAAAACTTCGTTGATGTTTTTTATCACGATATAATTTATGTTTCTGTGTTATATCAAGATTATGATTATTATATTTACCATTCTCTGGTGAAGAACTATTTAATTCACTCAACTGGGAGGATTCAAGTGACTTTGGTTCATAATCATGAATATAACCATTTGTATATAATGGAGAATATCTTGATGAATTAAGACGATCTCTACTTCTTGATTCTCTAGTATATGGTTTATCATGTTCATCAATACGTGTTTCTTTTTTTTCATATATTTCTTTAATTTCACCCATACCATCATCATAATATTTTTTATGAATATATTTTGAAGTTTTAATATCTTTTTTAGGTGATACAACAATATCTAAATGTGTACGTTCTGGTGAATATTTAGCAAGAATTTCATTTGAATTAATTTTATGGAAACGTGGTGAATTTTGTCTTTTATTTATATTATTTTCACGATTTATATTTTCTGGTGATTTAATACAATATCGATCTGGTGAATATCTATCTGGTGAACGAAAACAACGTGATTGAATTTTTGATTCTAAAGCTTTTCTACGATTACTAAGATCACTAAATGGTTCATTTAGATCATATCGATTTGTTGTTATTGGTATTATTGGTGGTTCTAGAGATGGAGATGATGTATCTCGTTCAGTTTCAATAAAAATTCCTCTACGTGGTTCAAAACCAAGACCTTCATCTTCATCACTTAAATTTCTAGAATTATATTTTGATTGAAGTGGTGAATATGTATTTTTTTCTTTATATTCCTTATTAATTTTTATATCTTCAATATATTGTCGATTTGATGGTGATACAGAATCTTGTTTCCAATCTTTAAGACCATCTGTTTCACATAATAGTTGAGAATAAACAATTCCATCATTTGGACGTGTATATGAAAATCCAGGACTAGAAAGATGAGGTGGAGGTGAAAATCTTTCCATAGAAAGACGTTTAACAATACCATCAACGGTATGTCCTTTAGTTAAAATAGGTCTATCAACTGGTTGTTGAGAGCTATGCATTATTTTTTCTGAATTTTCACGTATTAGTTTCATTGGAGGAGATTCAGATAAATGAATTTTTATTGTATCTGTATTAGATTTTATATCTTGTCTATTATTATCAAAATAGTCGTCACGTTGTTCGTTTTCAATAATTGGACTCAATTGAATTGGTGGTTTATGTAATATTTCCTTTGAATTAATATCAATATTATTTCGTTTTCGATATAATTTTTTATTATTTATTTCACCAACATCACTTTTACTACGAATCAATGATTTTAAATTACTATCTTTTTTTATAGATGAATTATGTAAATTTGGATCACTTTTTCGACTAAATATACTAAATATTGTTGGCCTTTTTGATTTTTTTGAAGATGCATCACTTACACTTCGAATAATTGGTTTTGATTTTTTCTTTCGTAATGGAAGTGAATTGAATTTTGTTGATACCACCAATGGTGGTCGTTTAGTTATATTATTATGAAATTTTTGATTTAATTTAATTCCATTAATTTCATTTCCACTTTCTGCTCTACATTTAATAGCTTCAGCTTGTGCCAATACTAGAGCAGCTTCTTTACGGATATTTTCTTCAGTTAGATTTTTTGGTAGCTCTTTTCGTACTGAAGAATAATAATTTCTGGAGGGTGATGTTTGCCTTGATGTCGGCTTTAAATAATCAGCTTCTATTTCATTTGGACGTTTATCTGTATTATAAGAAAAAATTATTATTAATTTGGGTTTTTTTTTCTTTCTTCTTTTGTTCAAAAATTTTAATTGTTTTAATTCTTATTGTTATTTGATGGTTGGTAAAGTTACAAAACTAGAAAGTGTCATCATTTGTTACCAAATTGACAAGTAGAACCTGTATGAATAGAAAATGTCCACAAAATGTAGCAAACAGTGACAAAAGATTTAGAAATGGCGTCAGGATAATGTTAAATCCATATAAAGCTTATCTAATTGTGTTTTCACATCCTCTTTTCTGCCACGTTATATATTTTACTTTAAATAAAACGTTTTACCCGTAATCTAATTTGATCAATGTCTAAATAAAATCAATTTGAAGTTTACTTAAATTCATTTATTTTAAGACTCTTAAAGCTTATTTTTTTTAACGTTTGGATTAATATTTATCAAAAATAGTTTACTTCAAGAGTGAAATGTTCATTTTAATGTTTCTCTAACTTTAACATTTTAATGGTGGGGAAAAATTTACTTTGGCCTTTAATAATCCTTCAGTTTCGGTGATGATTGGATATACATTTAAGCTAAATTTGTTTCTTTAAAATATTTTTTCGAGTTCTAGAAATATCGAGTTGATAAATAAAATCGCATTTAGTAAAGATCGACTAGTTAGTATTGACTAAATCAAAAATAAGGTTTTGTAAGAATTCTTACCCTTTCTCCATTGAGACTTATACAGATTATTAAAATACACGGAAAGAAATTTTGTATGGAGAATCGTGTATTAAGCATGTTGCAATTATGTCTTAAAATGCAGACTTGGAAAGCCTGTATAAGGGAAATTTTGACTGTTGCAAATTAACAGGCTGTCCAACAAACTAACATTGAAAATTCCTCTATTTATTGTGTCATTAAATATGTTATTTATTTATTATTTAAATTATTATTTAATTATTTTTTCTTTTTGTTATTTAATTAATTAATTTAAACAGTTTTAAAATATTATTTCACTGCAATTTAATGATGACTTGTATGAAACTTATTTTAAAATTTCCCTAATACAGAATATTACCAATGGAGAAACGATTTTTTTGTACAGAAGGCGCTAATACACTGTATAAGTCTCAATGGAGAAAGATTAATACAATGGTTTTATTCAGAAAAATCAAAAATCATAAAATATGTGAAGGGAATATGTAAATTTTCTCCGAGTCCTTTGAGCTTATGAGAGTAGTAGAATTATAGATTAATAGTTAAAATCAAAACAAATCAATATATACAATGAGATACAAGCAAAAATTATATATTACTAATCGACTAATTAGAAATTTAAAATAGAAAAAGGATAATATTCTTCTTTAAGTTCTTATATGTTACAATATTACAAAAATTTCAGCTAATTTAATGGCATAACCAAAATAAAAACAAATATGCTAATTAAGCTAAAATTAGTGCTTACATCATTCTCATTGTATAAATAATAAATCCAATTATGTCAGTAGCATATAAATAATGAGGTCTTTTGAATAAAAACAACAACAATAAAATACATAAATATGAAAAAAATAACAAAAAAAACAAAATTAAATCAATTTTTGATGCCTGAAAACACTTTCACAATATAATTTTAGCATAAATATTGTCAATACGATGACAACACCTTCACTTTATTTTGAATGTTTCAGACAGTTGATAGCAAATCTGACACTTGTTGGTTTATTTTTTTTTGCTCAAGGCCACCATAAGACAGAACACTGTTTTTTTTTTTTTTTTTTTTTTATTTAAAAGGTAAACAAGATAATGTTCAACATAAATTTATAAAGTAACTTAAAAACCGGAACTTAAGAAGCTCAATATTAAAATAATGGACAAAACTATAGTCCAAGATAGAGATCCAAGTTAACTAGAAGTAGCCATGAAAGCAACTGTGCAACTAAATTTTTACACAGTTGAGAATATTGGCATTGCGCACCTTTTACACTTAATCTAAGTAGGCGGTCAATCAGCAATCCTTGCTTCTATATAGAAATTTGTGACATTTTTGTTTTAATATCTGACATCATGAGTATAAATTTAGTGATGGTTATATAGAATTATAACCCCCACATATTAAAATAAGCAAATAATGATAATCCACGCAAAAATCATAAAATGCCGGTTAATATGAAATTTAAAGATTTTTTATGAAATCACAAAAATTAAAAAGTAGGGGAAATATAACAGATAAAAATTGCAATCAGTTTCCTACACCAGCATAAAAAAGTAAGTTTAGGGAAAAATGGCAAGTGTCTGTAGTTGTAACTAAAAAAATTTCCTTTCCCTTGAATTAATATATAATTAAACAAGTGAAAACAAGTGTTTTCTTTTTTCTTAGTTTGGGTTTTGTTTTGTCTAGTTTGTCTGTTATAATAAGATCATTAAATCGTGGCTGCTGTAGGTGCTTCACTTTTTGCCATTTCAAATGAAATCTTGTGTAGGTGGATAGGTAGCATATAAACTAAACAAAAATTAAAAAACCAGTGAAAGATAAAAATGATCTCAGATCAATAAAAAGAGAAATTTTTTATATGTCCTTGGATGACTTTTAGTGCTCTTTTAACTCGTGCCTTGCAATCAAAATTGTTGTTCGAAGGTGATGGAACTGTTTTTTATATATATTATATGTGAATAAAAAAAGTAATTTTTTAGCGCCACCTCAGGAAGTCGTTGAGTTTATTTTACGACTGGTCATTTAGAATTATATATAAAAATTAAAAGAAAGTTCATTCAACTTAATCAAATGGAACATTGGTTTGTGACTAATTGAGAAAAATTTTAATTACATTAAAATATATTATTTCCAGACAATAATAGGAAAATATTTCAAAATCATCATAAGATTTCAAACAAGCAGATAAAAATTAATTTCCAATTCGGATAAGGTAGATTCTTTTTATATGCAGAAATTTGCCAACTTTCTTATCAAATGAAAATCTGGCCAGGCAAATACCACCCGTTTATATGTAGTAAGTTTTTTTCATAACTTTATTGCCTATTTATGTTTGTTTTAAGCTACCGGTCATCTAGCTATGCTTTCAGTTTCACATCACGCTAATAATATATAGCTAAAAATAAATTATTATTTTACAATTAACTAAGGTTTCTGAAAGCTAAAACTTCAAACTTTATAGGTCTGTCATATGAGGGCAAAAGTAAAAAGTTCTCGGGTTCGTATAAGATGGTGTTGTTTTAGTAGAAATTTCCCTTTTGCCAGATTTACACCCGGTTTCACAGTTTGAGTTTTTTTTTTGAACTTAACTTCAAATGTCAGCTTAAGCTCAGAGCAGGAAAAATTTATTTTATAGTTCGACTTCCGCAATTAACCACATTTAACTTGGTATTTTCTTTTGTAATTATATTTAAAATTAAATAAAATATTTTTAACTATGGAGTCTGAGATAATTAAAATTTTTATAAATTAAAAATTTTTTTCAACTAACCAGAAAGAAAATATTTCGTTGAATTTCTTTAAAGGCTTTATAGATATTTCTCTAATAATGTGTTTTTTACTAGAAAGTTTGATAAAAAATAAGTTTGATTTTAATTAATTACATTTTTAGCTATTTAAGATAAAATAGAAAAATTTTGTTGGTATTGCTCTATTAAATTTTATCAAACAAACTAAATTTATGGAATTTTAACAAGAAATTTTATTAATAAAAGATTTTGTTGTAATTAGTTCAAGGAAGGATATTCAGTTGATTAAAAATATAGATATATATGAATGTATAATGAAAGTAGAAAATAGAAAGCCGACATTACATAATAGCAGTCATAATGAGGAAAATTATTTTTGTCTAACAATGTTAGATATACAGAAGGAGTTTTTAAATTATTTTCTACATAAGTTTTATAAGAAACTGTTCCTAAAGCTCCAATTTAGCATAATAAATATTGCTTCAAATATTCAATAGTTAGAAAAGAAAAATTTTTTTTTCTAGGACTGCTTTTAAGGCCTCCAAGAAGGAGTTTTTTTCCTAGCCTGTATCGCAATCGCATGCTTGCTTGCTAGTTAGCCTGTTTGAAGAACCAAAACCATCTGTGGGTGATTTCTAAAAACTAAAATCAAAATTTTAATTAAGTTTATGAACAAACATTTAAACATAATGATTTAAAAACAATATTCCTTTGTACAGTCAGTTGCATAATTTTAAATTTCTAAGATTTTTAATAATGAATAAAATTAAAAATTTATTTTATTGGAGTAAATAATACTAAAATTATAAAAATAAATAATAATAACTAACCAAATCTTTTAACATGGACATCCCGATTA
Organism: Acrocera orbiculus; assembly: GCA_947359355.1. NCBI lineage: Eukaryota > Metazoa > Arthropoda > Insecta > Diptera > Acroceridae > Acrocera > Acrocera orbiculus. The sequence continues at coordinate 11,670,011 of OX375758.1, forward strand.
AATGAGACACGGGGTCCATTTGTTTGTGTTTTCTGTTCATACTCTGGTTGAATTTTTATTTCCATATTTTAAATAATGAAGAAATCCTTTAGGTAGATATTTTTAACCGATTTAATAATAAATTGAGTTATCATTGCTAAAATTGACAATTTCTTCCACAAGAAATCTGTAAAAAAAATAAAAAAAATACCCAATAAAGGGACGATGATAATTTCTTTTCTGTGTTTTTTTGTTTGTTTTTATTAAGTTTTCATTTTAGTGGATAATGTTATGTCCAATTATTTAGTTTTGTTTAAGAGGATATTATTTTAGTTATAATTAATTAGAATTAAATTTCATTATGCTAGTTAGATATTATTATGATTCAATTTTAGAGTAGTTAATGTTATTTTCTCGTTATTATAATGTTATTTTTACATAGAGTTATCATAATTGATTGTTTATTTCCTTTTTAATTAAAAACTAAAACTGCAACTAATTTTATTTCAAAAAATTATTCTTTAGGAAAATTTTGAGCTAAAATATGTAGACTTGCTTTTTGGAAGAAAAAATATAAATTAACATTAGACACACTTCAAGGATTATATAGACCTATTGTTAGTAGTACAGGCTGTTTGAAAACGAGGTTCACAAACTTTAAGTTTAGAAAGTAGATTAAATTTTACCGAGAAAGATCCCCAAGAAAATATAAGTCTAAATTGTGTTGTTTCATTGTTTTGTGTTTAATTTCGCTTTTCCCTCATGAACTTGATCACTTGAGAATAATGCAACTTTTGTATTATTAAAAGTAAAATTTGTACCAATTTCTATCATATTATTTTTCAATTGAAAAAAAAAGTACTTCGGTTAATAATTAATACTTCTTCAGAAAAAACACCAAAAAATGACCTTAGAACAAAAAAAAAAATGCAAGTTTTTAAGGTTTTTTGCTTATTTATTGAAAATGAATCAGTTAAGGGTGTTTTTTCTTTGTAAAAAAATTTTATATATAGAGCAAATAATAAAAAATAACTGTAAAATGCTGAGGATACTAATCACTGTAAAACTCTAAAACAAAAAATCCAAACGATTTCTTAAAAAGAAAAGTTCCTTACGTAGGAATTTTCCACATTTATGAAAAACTTGTAAAAAAGAAAAAAATGGCGGAAATCGAAAAATCAGCTTTTTTCTCACTGTTTTCCATATAAAAAAATTTTTTGGGTCAAATTGTGGTAAATTCCTGTATAATAAATCTTAATGAACAAATTGTGATAAAGTTCATAAAAACATTTTAGCAGTTCCGGAGATTAACTGTCGGCCATTTGAAGAAATCTAATTTCGAGAAAAACGCGCTTAAAGTTTTCCGTCATTATGCTTGTAGCTTGGAGTGTGCGCGCACTTTCGGCTATTTAACACAGTTAGAACTGGAATTTCTTTACAATATTTTAGGAGGTGATTTTTAAACATCTGAGGAAAAAAAAAAATACAATAAGAAATTTTTTGGAAATTCTAATTAAGACATGTACCTTAAGTTTCATTCTTTTAAAGAGTTAAAAATTCTCCTACATTCTTGCAATATTTTCATCTATAAATTTTTATTTACTAATGACATTCAAGAAATTTACTGTGATGAACACGTGTAAATTTCTTATACAAAATTTCTAAATTTTAGTAAATTCATAAATAATCATTCGTCAAAAATAAACAACAAATAAAAACTTTCCAAAAAAAAAATAAAAACGAACTCCCTTTCATATCACAGCAAACGGTCTAGTTATAAATTATTTAAATAAAATGTATTTTTCCTAATTCAGCAATTATTTTTAATCAAAAAGTTCTTAAATAGCAAATTTTTGAAATTACATATAAATAAATTTATGCGAAAACTAAGAAAACAATTATAATTTTAAAATTTATTAATTTTTAGACTTATTTTTACATAATTTTTAATGTAAAAACAAAAGCAGTCATATATACACCTGGGTCTTTTTTTACGCGGTAGGTCCGTACAGCGTAAAAATAAATCGCGTAAGAAAAGACCGCGTTAAAGTAAGAAATCGCGTAAAAAAGGCCGCGTAGAAGTGAGAAACCGCGTAAAAAAAGACCGTTTGAAAAAAGTATGTATGTAATACATGTAATAAAGGATAATTATTCCTTGTAAAGAAAATCGTTGCTAATATAACAAAAAACGTACGAAAAACCAATCCATTAAGCTAAGCTCTTTTCAGTCTTTTCAATGACATCATCTCTAGAATAAGAAGTGGATTTTGTGCTTGAGCTTGTTCCAGATATTATTGATCCCCTGATTTCAGCTTCATTTTTCTTAATAGTCCGTACTGCTGATTCATTTAAATTATAGATCTTTCCAATAGATGACGAACCTTCTCCACTTGCTAACCCATCTAAAATTTTTATTTTCTTTTCCAAAGAAATATTTGCTCTATATAGTTTTTTTTCTTTATGTTAATATGCTTCGTATAATAGCCCATAAAAAAAATTTATTTAAGTATTTTGAGAAGACAAATACGAAAAATGTTCTACCTGTATTCATTTTGGAATATGTGTTACAAATTTCACTTTCTAAACGAAAATAACTAAATTTACCAATACGGTATACGAACAACTGTATCAAATCTGAACTATATAAACAATTTATATAGGTAAAAGTATCCTACCAAAAAAGTAAAATAACTTAAATTTTTCATCTTTTGAAAACACGAAAGTATATGGAGAGTTGTTTTATTATTCTTCAGAAGAAAATAATGCAGATATCACTTTCAAATGTGAGCATTAGGTTTTTGAGTAGTTAAAAACACATTAATGTTTTTTTCTTGCATTTTTCTTTATATTGCAAAAAGGAAATTTTCTGGAAAAGAGGCATAACAAAATTATATTTATTTCTTAACAATAAGTTACAAGTATCTACTTCGAAGAATTTGGTCTACTATATATGTCCCTGTAATAAAGCAAATAGAGCCAACATTGCAGTAGTGCACATATAGTTTATATATCAAGGGATAAATTTTGAAAATTCCTAGAACTTAAATGATTTTTCTAAAACTTTTCTATTAAATATCTAGTCCACATCCTTACAGACCAGTTCTGGTGCAATGTAATTAAGACCAAACAATAGTTAATAATTTGCTTGAAAAAACCCAGATAAAGTGATTAAAAACTGTTAACAAACCAAGTAATATTTAAAATGTGTAAAAAAAAAACTGTATCTTTGAAAAAATTGCTTAAAGTAGAGAAAATGCATTAAAGTAGGAATTCGCGTAAAAGTAGGAAACCGTTTAAAAAAAGACCGCGTAAAATTAAGATACGGCGTAAAAAAAGGCCGCGCAAAAGTGAGAAACCGTGTAAAAGTAAGACCGCGTAAAAAAATACCGCGTAAAAAGAGGCCCAGGTGTATTTGAAATGTTTAAAATTGTAAAATTAAATCAAAATTTATAAACTTTTAAATTAAATGTGAAATAAACATAATTATCATTTGGACTTTATATTTTTAATTTATGATAATATAAATTATTTACTTGAAAATCAAGATCATAAAAATGCCCCTTAACTAAATGAAAAATACAAAACAAATTAAAATTATTATGTATAAGAAAAAAATATATTTTAAAAGTCATAGATTGGTAGACAAGTTAACAGTAATTGCTTTGATAAAAGACACTGGCACTCCGTTAAATACCACAATTCAGGTAGAGAATCTTTTAATGCCTCTATTGACTTAATTTGTAAACTGTAGCCTAAAGTTAAACAGTTTGAAATAAATGTATCCAGACATGCACTTTAGCTATGACTTTAAAGATAAGAAAATTCTCATTTTTATTTTTATTTTTTCTAAAACGATAGTAAACAAATTTTATAGGTTTCAAATTCTAGTGTTAGTTGGGCACTTGTTATAAATTCATTTTACAATTACATTGCTCAGTTTAGGTTATTTTTTTTTATTTTTTCTTTAAGATCAATTGCACACTTATGCGAATACCATGCCAAATATCTTATTTCAATGGGTATAGACACTGTAATTAACTGATACAAGTTTACTGATTGCATTAATTCATCTATGGAGAAGGCTGACTAGTGATTAACTTTTATGCTATATTGAATCAACAATCTTTAATATTTAAAAAGACTAAAATAAATGAAAACACAAAAAGGAAAAAAAATGGAAATAAGAGAATAAATATAATTTTGTAATATTGATAAATTAGAAATAAACGAAGATTTGAGTTTTATTTAAATAAATTAATCATTAGCATGAGTTTCCTTTCTAGGAAAACTACTTTCTAACTAACTTTGAACTCTTTGAACTTTAGTTTTGTATACTTTCTAAGCTAAAAACGAATGACAACTTATAACAGAAAATCCATTCACTTTTTATTGAATGAAAATAAAGGAATAATTTCGTTTAATATTTTTCTCAAATGTTAAATGTAAATCGTATTTTGTAATCCTGCTAAAAAATTGAAAAAATTCTATTAAAAAATTTATGTTGTAACATTACTAATTTTCCAATAAACACATTTTTTATTTTATAGAGACCAATTTAACATTCTGTGTGAAAAAAAATAAATATAAAATAAAAGGATATCTTTTTAAAGACTATAAAAGCAAAAATAAGATTCTTCTGGTGTCTGGTTTTACTTTGACTCCAAATTTATAATTAATAAAACTATGCAATAAATATTAATTTAAAGTTGGCTAAACGAGAACTTTTAAAATAAAATAAAAATAATAAAGAACTTTAAAAAATCATCATGAGTTTTAGAGGAAAAATTTTATTAAAACTATGATTGAAGTTTTTACCTGTGAAGTTTTTTTACTAATATTTCAAGGAAAAGCAAGATGGGTGTTGGGGTGGGGGGGTATTTTTTTTTGGGATTGTTCTTATGAAATATTTTTTATTGTAATAAAATTTCTATGAGCAACATAGACCAATAGCAATCTGTTACAAACGTCAGATATTTGTCAAAAGGTTTGAATTACTGAACTTGGAGCGTGAAGAAAGAAGTCCAGAATTTTAAACGCCCTACTTTAATGTTATTCCATGTTTAAAGACTATTAGCACTAGGTACTTCAAAGTGCATGCTAGAATAGGCCTTTCTGATAAGTCTTTTCTCTGCTAAAACTGGATTTAAAGCAAGTTCTTATGGTAATTCAAGTCGAATATTTAAAGCCAAAATTGCCAGAAATTGTTTTCAACTATGGAATTAGTATTGATGTAAAAACCTTGACAATATTTGATCTAAATGTAATTGAAAACTTATAGGCATGTTTCCTCAAAGACGCGTTTTTGATATATCGAAATAAAAACTCTTTCCGACTTGCATAAGAATTATTTTTACTGCAATAATTTCAGATTGAGAATTTCTCTGCTATCGAGTATCAAATTATAGAGTCAGCATAAAGGAATTAAAAAAAACCAGAGGATATCTAGGCTAGATTTTATGGTATATACATAGGTCAGCACAAATACACCGTAATATGTGATTATTCATTGAGCAACATCACTGATTGTAGAAGTAGAGCGAAATTTTTAACAAATGACATTTAAGTTAGTATAAAAAAAACAAACAAATCATCAAGAATTTTTATACACATTTCTGCACAGTTCTTCAAATATTATTAATTACTCCTTGATTAATAATAAAATTTTATAAATAGTATAAGAATGGGATAAAATAGTTAATCATCATTTTTGGCATTCAAAATTATCTTTCTGCTAATATTTCTAGTTAATAAAAAGAAGCCATGTTCAGTCTAGACTTTTGGTAAATAAGAATGATGGAAGATCGGCTTATTCCAACCAAAACTTTTGATCACATAGTCAAATAAAATTTGATATATAAAAACTGACGTTCATCTCTTAACTTTTGCTAATTAAGTTTTCCCTTCATTTTTATTCGATTTAATATATACTTAAAAAATCTATTAAAATGGAAATTACAAAACACATGCAAAAAATGAACATCAAATTAGTTCTTTAATAATTTTTCTATTTAAAACAATAAAACATCCAATTTGCTATCATGAAAAATAAATTTACTTTCAATAATCTCCTATTAAAATCTTTCTAAATCAGTCACCTAAAATTTTCTAATTGAACTTAAGTCTTAAAATCTTACAAAAAATTATCACTTTTCGTATTAAAATCAATTTAATTAAAACAAAAAAGTCAACACTAGAAAAACAAATCAAGTCAGGTTTTAGCAAAAATTTAAATGTTGAAATCAAAACTTTTTAAAAACAAAAATATAAAAATAGAAGGCTAACCTAATTTAGTATTTGAAATAAACAAAATCTTTACTAGATTTCACTTTGTTTTTAATTTAATGTAAATAAAATGTATATTAATTTGCATATATTATTATTCAGTTTTATATTTTATCTAATAATTTAAATAAAATTTAATATTTCCTAATTCAAATAAGATAAAATATGTCATAGAATTTATTAAAAGTTTTCTAAGTGATTTGCTAAATTTAAAAAAGTTCAATATGTAAAATTATTACCGGAAAAGAAATTACAAAATATTTAAAGATCATATTGAATTTTATTTGATGAAATTTAATATAAGAAATTTTGTACATTTTCTAACTAAAAAGTTAATGATGCTCGAAGTTTTTCAATTAAATTTGATAATATTTAATATTTTCAATAATATTTAATAAAAAGAATATTTAAGGTCACGTATTCGAGAATTGAATGTAATTTATAAAACCCTGAATAAAAATAAAATGTTTTACTTCTTTTTAAAATATCTAATTGTAGCAAGTAGCAATAATTTGTACGTACGCAACAATCAATACTTATTCCAGTAGGGAAATTGCTCATCATTGAATAAATTTCGTGTGTGAATCATCACTGAAAAGTAGCCATAGATATTGGAATGATTTTCCTTACATGAGGGCTAGACCGAAAATTTTAAATCGCATCAAAGGAATTCTAACACGAAATTCTTACACAAAATTCTAATACAGAATTTTAATACAAGAATTTAATGTTTTTTTATTGTTTTGCTTTTTTAGTTAATTTTTTTTCTTATTCTTTTGGTTAAATGTTGACTCTGGCTTTGATTATTATCTTTAGTCATTAATTATATTTTTTATAGCTATAGTTTTCTGTTTTTATTATTTATTATTATTTTTAATTCTTTTAGTTCAAAGAAGGTTGCTTCAGGTTAGGGCTTAAGGAATTTCGGTTCCATCGGCTGCCCTAAATATCATATTTGCTTTTTTTTGTATATACTAATTTCACACATACTTAGAAAATATATCAAAAGATATTAACAAAAATTGGTTAATTGTTTTTTGTCACTTATTTATTATAAAAGTAATAGATTTAAATTTCTATAAATTTAATTACTTAAAGAACGTAGGTAATTAGCAATTGTTAAAATTTTACCGATTCCAACAATTTTTAATAAAGGTGATCTACGTAAACACTTAGGAAAAATTTAATAAGTATTTCAACGAAATTTTTGTGCTAAAGACAAAAAAAGTTACAATTAATTGGAATTTGTAGATTTCCGTTTAGGCTTTTATACAAATAAAACAAGTTTTTTTGCCAAATTATACATTGCATATTAAAGAAATAATCAGTTCAAAGATTTATGCAAGAAAACCTCCAATATGAATTCATTGATGAGAATTTAATTCATGAATAATTAATCATACATGATTTTATACATAAGACATTCATGGTTAAATTTATCAATAAATTACTCATGAGAAAAGTCGCTATAAAGGCAACCACTGCGTTAATTAATTGCTATTTTCAATTTTGGCGTATAGTTCTGAAAAGCATTTCATTTTTTTCATTACTGAAAGAGATCTTTCTCTACAACAGGGTCTCAAGGGCGTCGCGAGACGGTACGTATAATTTATTTGCAAGCAAAGCTTCCTGCTCTTTCATTTCCTTAATCTTTTGTTTATTTATCATTGGGTCAGTCTCGATTTGTAAAGTTATGCTAAGAAAATCAAGCTTATCCTTCTTATTGATTTTACAATATATATTATAATATTCTCTAATAAAAAATACTATTAAGAGAGAGAAATAAATCATAAGATAATTTTTGGAGTTTTCTTTAATAATAAATAAATTATTGCATGTTAGAGCAAGCAGATTTTCGCGAAAAAATTAAAGCCTGTCGGCGTCGCAGGTACAAAAAGATTGGGATCCTCTGCTATAATTTGCAGTAAAACTTTTTAAAATCAACTTTCTGAGTCTTTTGCTAACAATAATAATTTTTTTAAAAACTTGTTTTTTCTATAAAATTATAAGTAAAATTTTATATTTGTTTAATAAAAATAGGATAAATGAAATTTTAATTAAAAGTGTAAGAAATTTTGTTTTCTTTTGAATAAAAAAAAACCTTTAGAATGTCGTAAATGTGATCCCAATTTGATATTTTCAAGTAATCAGTTCAAAACAATCTACGTTGACTTCATTGGGAACAACAAATATTTTTTGCATTAGACACGTTTGTTTTGAAATTGTTTTAGATAATCAATTAAATACATATTTTTGTTTAATATTATTTTTGTTCATAACCAGAAAATTTACAATAAAATTTCTATTTCCTCTATGAACAGATAAATAAAAAAATATAGTATACAAGAATTCAAAAAGCAGTGCACATTTCTCAATAAAAAATGTCTTTTCTGTATCCTAATACATTGTATTAAGGTTTGTCTGGAAAGTCTAATACTAAGGAATTAAATTTTTATTGTTACTATTTATCCGTTGTATGTTTACTGAGGTTTTCTTAAAGGAAAACCTTAATAAATCTCATTGTCAGTGCTACAGCTTACATTACATTTTCATGAAGTTTTGACATAAAAAATCAGAATTACATCACTTTGAAAAATTTTAAAAAATGAAACAACAAAATTTATTAACTGTTAACAAATAAATATCTTCATTGACAACAGTAATTAACAATTAAAAATATCAATACTTTCTAACTACACAAATACAAATAAATAAAAAGAAAACTTTATTTATTTTGTATAAGGTGATAATTTTTAGTGGTTTGTTGTTTTTATAATTTTTTGCTGTTACCCTTAAGAAAAAAAGAAATACTCTTAAAGTTAGCAAAATTAGTGTTAAAAAATTTAATTTAACTCTTTAACTATTTCGTGACTTTAGTGCACAATTATTATCAAATGTCAGCTTGTATCAATCTCGTTTCTTGGTTGTTTTTGTTTTTGTTTTTGTTTTACATATAACATTTTTTTGGTTAACTATAACTGCAATGAAAACGGTATTAATATATTTTAAAGATAACGACAAAAGTATTTAAAGCACTTTACAAGCAAATTAACAAACTTTTTTCTCTTTCTCTCTCTCTCTCTATATATATATACTATATATACCTCTGTATATTATGTGTTTCTAATATTTTGCTTCTTTTTTTTTTTGTCTTTTTTTTATTTTATTAAGTTATCCGAACTAATAAAAAGTCACATTAGTGTTGGATATCGGAGCAATAAACTTTTTTGGCATTCAAAATAGAAGGAATTTTTTGTTGTTGTTGTTTTTTTAAAAATCTTTTAAGATATATTAAGTTTTTTTGTTATTATCCTGATATTGGTATCCGGTGATTAATTTCTACTTTAATTGAGATAGCAAATGTTTTTATTACTTTGTGCTTTTTTTCTTAATTTTATACCTTAACAAATTTGTTAATGAGAATAAAAAATAGTATAAAACAAAAAGAAAACAAAATATTTTAAGAAAGTTTCTTTGTGTTTTGTCAAAAAAAAAATCAAAATTGAAGATAAAAATATGTATTATGCCGATAGCAAGCAATTAAATTCTAACCAGTTTTAAATATTAACTACTGTTATTTGTTATTTAGATACATTAATTTAAGTATCAAAAATTTAACAACTACTTAGGGGGCTTAATGATGTGAACAAATTTTCTTTATTTTTTGTTTAATAATATAAAATCGATTAATATGCGAATTTTAATACTTTGTGTAGTTTTCCTTTATTATTTTTTGCTTTTGTTTTTGTTTGTATTTTGATTAATTCCAAATAAAATTGCAGACTGGGATCTGTTGTAATTTTGGTTTGAAGACATTGAGATTTCTCTTAACGGATAAAAAACTTGATGTCGGCTGCTAAAGTGAATAATCGGCAACTGTGTCAAGTAGGCCGGATCAAGGTAAAAACCAACAAATATGGTCATCTGTCATATGAAAGTTTTATATACAGGGAACTACTAATTTTTTTTTTGTTGTATTTATTTTTATTTATTTGTCATCTTTTTTTTTGCGTATTTAGAAGGTTAAATCATTAAATATCTCAAATAATACAGTTTTTATAAAACGCCTCCATTTTCAGATAATTCAAGTTAAATTAAAAATTTTAATGTTATACAAGGCTATAAAAAATGCAATTTTCCTTGGAATTTGTTTCGTTTATTTAAAATTTTGTTTGCTTCATTTTATAAAAAAGGTATAATTGAAATTGCTTAGACTTTTGTTTGTATAAATATTACCTTAAATTTTATATAAAGCTAATAAGGATCTACATTAATTCAGAAAAAAATTTGTTCAAAAAGATTTATTTTCCGAAATTTATTTAAAAGTTTAAAAAATTTATATGGAATTGGTTCTAAATTCAAAAAAGATTAGTTTGGTCACTTTGAATATTTAGTTAAAATTTATTATTGAAATGTGATATTCCACAATTTCAGTGTAGATAATTCCGATCTGCTTATTTATCCAAAATTTTTATAATAAGGATTTATAGAAATTCATTTGTCATTATTATAATTTTAAATATAGATCTATTTTTCCAGTTTATCTGTGCTGGCTGGCTCGTTAGGCTTTCGCCCAATATAACGTTAATAATAATTGCTGATGTCTATAAGAAGAAAAAAACCTGTTTTATGTTTCTATAGATTTAATAACATCAAACAATAACACCAAAAATATAAAAGGACTCTGTTTGTATTGCAAAAAACTTAAAAGTTCATTTCGTATATCCAGTTTAAAATTTAGTTTTTTCCCTACTAAAAAATTTTGCAAGGCACGAAATAAGTGAAAATCTCTTGGATCACACCCCAGTGAGTTATCAGGATGCGGTAAAAGCTTTCAATGATTTTTTGCAGCATTGTTCGAGCCGTATATGGTCTAGCGTTATCACGATGAAACAATACTTTCTTAATATTAACTAATCGCGGACGTTTTTCAATCAATTCAAAGAAGTTATAACGACAGAGTTATTCAGTCTAAATATCTGACTTAATAGTTTGATTTGATTCCAGCAATTCATAATAAAGATACCTTTACTGTTGTAATTGGCTGTTCATCTTTATCTGTCCACTATCTTTCCTTCTGAATTATGATAAAAAATTCATCTATCGTCACCTGTTAACAAATGGTATAAAAATGGCTCTCTTGCGAAGCGCAATAAAAGGAAACAGGATATATTTAATCGCTACTGGTAATTAGCTTCGGAAAATTAGCATTAGCATAGGGTACCCACTTTCCAAGCTTGTATACTTTTCTAATCCCCTTTTAATTAGGAAAAACTGTTAATGAATTCATTATTCTGTGATTGTGGTTCTGACTCCACTAGATTTTTGAGATTCTTCTAAATAAAATACGCATGAAGTTATGTATTGACCTGATAGAAGGTATAGAGATTAAATCTACCGTTTTTTAATTTTTCAAATTCAGGTACAACAAAAATTATTATGGCTTTGTTATCTTTGTATAACAAATAACAAATGAAATTTATAACAAAAGCTTATCTGAAAAATCAATATGATTAGTTCTGCCATTTAAGTTAGATTTTTCTTCCCACTGAAAATTTTTAATTACCTAAAATATTACCCATTTTCAGCAATAAATTATCAATGCAACCAACCTAATTCATCTATCTCACTTACCTTGAGTGCAAAATATTATTATTAAATATTCGAGGGCTTATCTATATACTAAAAATTGTATCTTTATTTGCTTGTTTTTATAAACTTATTAAGATAAAAACTTTTGTTGTGTGGTTAAAAAGTTTCTTTTAAAAATTTAGTCACACTTTATTTAAAAAGTTGAGCTTATTTCTTGGTACAACAGCTTGTTAAGATAAAGATAAAATTTTCTACTACTTAGATACTTTTCTCGTTAAGTAAAAAAATCAATAAATATTATTTTTGTTTGTTACAAAATCAAAGTTAGTAAATTCAATAAAGCAGGAGTTCAAACGAGTCTGAGAAGATTTTCGATAATTTAATCTTTATATTTATAAATGGTCAGGCCGGAAAACCTCAAATAACTCAAATTTGATGAGATTTCAGCAGCACTAATGACAGTTTAGTGACATGTGTGAAAATTTATGTTTATGAATCATGTAGGTTGGAATTGTAGAAGTTAATTCACAACCTTGTGGTTTTCTTTTTAACTGAAGATGTAGGAAGTTTAATTGGTTATCCGCATCAAATTGAAACAGATTAAAATTTAATAATATTTTTATATAATTTTTAAAATTACTATTATAACTGAATCAAATCAATTTAAGCTCCATATTTTCATTAAATAAAATAATGGCATTAAATATGGTTTGCTTTTTAAGACTATATCATGTAATATATGACATTGGTTAACAAGTCCCAAGGCTGACACATGGATGCTACTACAACCATTATTAAATCTGATTGATCTTTAAAAATATCAATCTTCGTTGAATAAAAAGACTTCACGATTATTTGTATTATATTTTAGAAGTGATAGATAGATTTAAATCAATTTTTTGTATTAATACAATGGTGTTGAAGCGAAGCTTTGGCTTGATAACTAATTGTAAGACCTGGGTAGGTCCATGTAGGGTCTGTTTCATCAAAACAATATGTTGAATAATGCTTTAGTAGCTTTAAATGTGGTTAAAACTCTGATGATACTAAACGTTCTAGTCGTCTAAATGGGAGTATTTTACTCCAGAAAACATTATAAAACTACGTAAAATGATGTAAAGTATTCATAAAGTGAAGTTTAAGGAGAGCTTAGTTCTTAAAGATATCAGAAAATGGTGTATTCAAAGTTTTACATGTAAATTTTGTTTTTTTAGTGGATGTGCCATATGCTCACACTTGATCAAGATGATTATAGCAAAACTTGGAGTTTAAAAAACTAGAATAAATTCGGTTTCTTCTATCAAATATAAAATAATCAGGAAAAATTATGAAATTTTCCTTCTCAAATTTTTAAATTGAATATTTTTATTGATAATTTGAAATTAATTTATGATGTGATTTAATCAGATACAAAAATTTTTCAATAAAAAAACAGTAAAAACTTTTGTTAGACCACCTTTATGCTATTAGATAATGTTAACAAATTAAAATACCAAAGCAATAAAAATTATAAATAAGAAATATTTTAATTATCTAATTTCTTTATTTGGGAAACTTTAAAAAAAATTTTTGTAAAACATTCATAACAAGTTTGATAAGCTATAAATTGATTTTGTTTTGCTGTCATTATTTATTTAGCAATTAATTTAGTTATTTTGTAACTGTTTGTATGAGAATTTCAAACGAAACAGAAAATTTTTTATATTAGCCCTTGGTAATTCCAAACATGATTTAAATAAAAATTATATAACCTCTAAATAAATAAAAGTTGTATAATAAAATATAGAAATAAAAGGATTTATGACCATTTTTTTGTTTGTTACAAGAATATTAATTAGGCTTAAATGTATTATATTTGACTAAATTGATATAAATTTAATATAAAACTCCTTTTAAAATTATCAAATCTTTCACTTAAAACACATCTCAGATCACATTGAAAAGAACAAAAACTGATTTCTTTATTCTCTATTTCGACAGGAAAGGAAAATATTGTTTATATTTTGAAACAGTTTTTTATTATAGGATTATATGTGTAATTTTTTAAAAAGTAAAATTCAAATCTAGAGTACCAAAACAGGAAATTACATTCGTTTTTTAGATGCACAATTATAGAGCAACTTTTTCTTAATAATTTTGAGATTAAAGATCTCAATTCTAAAGAAATATACTTAAAGCTCAAGAAATTAACATTATTTGTAGACAAGACTAGTTTATTTGTAATTATACTTAACACATCTTTATTTTAAATATTTTAAAACCATAAATACTAAAAATTAGCAAAAATTGACATGTAAATGTTGTTAGGTTTGTATCGATGGCTGTTCTTCAAGGACTGGATCTAAAAATGAATTTATTTCCTTACTGAAAAGGAAATATACAGTTATAAAAATAGTGAATCCCATCAGAGTACGAAAACTTAACCACAGAAGATTTAAAAGTCTGGACAATTTTTGGCTTTTAGAACTCCCAATAATATCGAAAATTGTTTATGTATTTGGAAGCAATTATGTCAAGTTATTTGAGAAATTCATCGAAATAAAAATAAAACACAACTAGAATCTATTTTCAAAGAAAGAGGGGGGAAATTGATCATGCAGACATTTAGGAAATAGGACCAAAACACTATGAAAGTCTAAATACACTTGATGTTTGAAGCCACAAGGCATTCAAAATAAAGTGAATAAATATATTTTTTTACCAAGATCACCAATCCTGCGGCACACGTTTTGCACCTTTGAAAGATCAATTTTTTACTATAGTTAAATATTTCAGGAATATAATCTCAAAATTTGAAGTCGATCCAAGCCAAATTTTTTAAGTTATTGACATATTAGTCTCCTCTCCTTTACTAATTCATTCATTCTTCTTTAGCTTTCAAAATTTTTAAAGGCGTTTTTCTCGAAACTATCTCAAGTTATACTCAACCGATTTATTTGAAATTTTTCAGAGATTCTTCATAATTGAGGCTATCGCACTACAAAGAGTTTTTTGATAAATTTTTTTTCTTTTTGTCGAAAAAAAACAGGAAAAAACCGTAACTTTTCATTCAAACTACCACCATTTTGTGAAAAAAAGACTCTTCGTAGGGCCATAACTATATTTTTCTAGTTGAATAATTAAGAAATATTTCTTTCTTTAGTATACTGGAAAAGCTGGAATTATGCACACCAGGACACAACTTTTTTCAAGAGCCCCCAATTTGCCGGCCTGTAGTATTTTCAATTTTGATTGCTTTTTTAATATTATTAATTTTTTATATTTTCAATACATCAATAAACCAAAAACCAAAAATTTTTGCTAAAAATATCAATTGGTTCTTTTTTATGGCGTCTGAAAAAATACCCAAAATTCAAGCATCTAAACGAAAAGATCCTCTTGAGAAATACATATAAAAAAGCGCAGCTTAGAATTAAAATGAAAATAAAATCATTTTCAAAAACATGAAAAACTAGAATAAATTTTATTTCCTCTATCAAATATAGTAAAACATAGTAAGAAAAATTATGAAATTTTCCTACAAAAATATGCCGAATAAATTACAGCTGCGAATTAAATTTAAACGCCTAACCTGGAAGGCATAAATTGAACAGAAGTTAAATACGACGGTTAACGGCTAAAATCAAACTGTGAAACGTAAATTTTTCTTGATCCAAGTATAAACTGAGATATGATACCTAAACTCAAGTTAATTTTGTTCTGTCAAACTGGACGTAAGGGTAGTGATAATCCCTAAAAAGTGTAATCTGGAATAAAAGTACAAGATCCTTTGTACAATTTTTCTTAAAATAATTGCAATTTTCTAGCAAATCAAGAATAACTGACTAATAGAAGCTCAAAATACTAAAAACAAAAACACCCTCTAACAGGCAACAGACAAAAAAGTCAATTTCATTTTAATTACAAAAAACAACAACAACAGAATCTTTAGTCATCTATAGAAAAAATATATTTTATTTTATTAAGAACTTATACAAAATGATTTTAATACCCTTGAAACATTCAGTAGTTAATTTAAATATCGTTCAATACAATGGAATTCTTTTAACCTGAACAGCTTTCAATACTAGAGCATAACCTTGACTGGTTACAAAGAACTTTATTTAATAATAAAACCTTCAACTATTTACACTTT
Organism: Acrocera orbiculus; assembly: GCA_947359355.1. Lineage (NCBI taxonomy): Eukaryota > Metazoa > Arthropoda > Insecta > Diptera > Acroceridae > Acrocera > Acrocera orbiculus. The sequence goes on from OX375758.1 coordinate 11,685,999, forward strand.
AAATACAAAAACAAAATCATAAAAGAAGTCAAATTAAAACAAATTTAAGATACTTGCCCAAATTCGTTTATATTATTAAATTCCAAATTAAAATTAATGCATTCCAAATCATTGCCAAAATTTTATTTATGATATTCTATGTGCTAAGCTGTAATATATATAGTTAACACCTCTAACACACCTTTGGTAAAAAAAAACAACAACAAACAAAAAAAAATTTCAAATGCAGGCTGTAAAGTGAAATATTATGCCTTCCTGTTATTATCAGAAGGCTTTAACATTGAATCTAATTATCACAAATAACGCTTAAATATTTTATATACATACTTTATAAGACGAAATTGTTTTTTATAAAAGTAAATTTTTGTTTTTGTTTTGTTTTTTTTATTAAAGATGAATTTATGATTTAAGTAAAGTGCTGAACTTGAAATTATGATAAAATTACTACTTACAAGATAATATTCATTGATACTTATATAGATAAAGTACCTTGAAGTGGTACAATAACTAATATACATATAAAAGATTGAAGAAATTAGCACATGTCTATTAAATTGTTATCAAGGAGTTCTTAAGAATACTAATAAAATTTTTGTCTATACAAATTAAGAATCAATACAAAAATATATTTTTCTTTTTTTGTTGTTTTTTGTTTTCTTCTTTAAATGAAAAATGGTTGTCTTAACGCCTCCAATCTTTAAACAACAAATAGAGGTTTTGTATTATAAATACTCTCACATATATATACATACAATAAATATGTATATGTATAAAAGAAGTAGAAATTATGTCAAAGTAGGAAGTATTATTTTTAAAAAATATTAAAAAGCCTACACTTGTTAAGAATCTTTCAATTGATTTAGTTATAGGAAATTTTATAATAATTTTATGATAACTGTATATACTTGTATATATATAGTATAAATAGTGATTAATATCAAAAAACATTATAGTAATAAAGAAAAAAGGTAGTGACCAGCCGTACAGAAAATAAATTAACAATTTTCTATAGTAAAATTTTGTTTAGAGCTTTAAAAATATTAATATTAATTTTGATAGCCACTGAGGTTTTAAAAATAACCTCATATAAGCGAATTGGAATACTATTTACAAGTTTTTAAATATACTGTTGATCAAAACTCTGCTACTCAGCTAAGAATGATCCTTTAAACTTTTCAATTGATCCTCCAAAACTTTATGGAATTTTTTGATCAAGGAATACCCATATATGTTCTATAATATTTAAGTCGGGGTTTTGAGGGGGCCAATCGAGCACTTGGATCACCTTTTGTTTGAAAACTTCTGATGCAACATGCGATTTATAGCCATTGTCATGACACCCTTCGCATTGCAACAACCAACACCATAACACTTAATTTTAGCACCTCCATGTTTCACTTTAGGGTAACAACATGTTGTTTTTTCTAAATCTGTTCGGATATCCCCTCCTTAGAATTGAAAATTTTAATTTCCCTTACTTCTGTGTATGATAGAATTCGGAATACTGATATACAGTCGCCTCGAAAATTAAGTTAACAATGATAACATTAAGGTCCGACCGAGAATGATTTTTTATTCTCGGCCGAGACCGAGACTGAGAACGAGACTAAAAACATAGCAGCTAAAATGGGTATAAGATAGTTAAAAGTTAAAAGTGCAAAAAATGCAATAAATTGTTATATTTTCTGTGTATGAGTATATGGACATTTTCAATACTCAAAATTAAATAAGCTAATATTATGGCAAAAAAACATTAATTTTTCTGCATTTTCGCCTTTTAAGTTGTACCGCCTCTCATCATATAGCTGCCCAGTTCTACTCAAAAGTCGCAACGCTAGTCATAGGCGTTTCACACAGAATTGATATTACAATTTCGATTCCGCCATTTTGTAAATTTGTATGGAAAATTCAATCTCCTCTAATGTATTGTAATATTTCAATTGCAAAATGAAAGCCTGTGTGAAACGCCTATCAGTGGAGCTGATAAAACTTTGCTGGCTTATGATAGCTTACTGATAGACTGGCAAGTGTGCAGTCTCGGCTATGGCCGAGAATCTCGGCAAATTTAAGCCGAGAACGAGAACCGAGATCTTGGCCTGGATTTCGGCCGAGAGTAGTCCGAGAGCGAGTTCTCGGTCGGACCTTAGATAACATATAATATTACTTTGTTTTGATTTTGCTCCTATGAACTTCGCGGTCTTATCGTATTACTGTTTACGAAGGGCTATATGCCCTTCCTACTTAATGAGATTCTCTTCATATGTAAATAAAATATTCGATGCTTTGCAACTTGAAATTTCGTATCTCGGAAAATAAGTTAACAAAGTCTAAAAAATTAAATTCCCGCTATAGATTTTTTGTTTTGAATTAGGTGAGATTTATATAAGTTTTTTTTTTGCATTTAATTTAATTAATAAACGTTTTTGTTACATACTTTAATTTTAAACAGGATTAGAAAAACAAAAAATGCCTAAAGTAATACCCTTTCTTAACATAAGCCTGTATACAGCATTTAGTTCGAAAAAGGACACTTTTATATGGAAAAATCAAGTACTTCAGAGTGGGTCTACACAGGCCAATTCACAGCAGAAACTCACAGCGATTTTGTCAGTTTTGTATGAAAATAACCGGTTTGGCTATGATTTTTTGTGTGGTTGTGTACCAAATCAAAATTAAAATTCCTTATGGACTTATGTCAAAATTATAATGCAAATGTTGGCAAATTTGTAAGTATATTAGTTTGTTTTGTTTTAAAAGTATATTTTGATTAATTACAATATAGATTAGTGATTTTTACAGTGATTTAATAGAAATTGATTGACAGATCCGCGTAGACATTCCGATCGTATGTTTTAATAAGCCGCCATGTTGTACACGGTTTCTCTGTTAAGAATCGGTTTTTTTGAAGGAGGTGTACAAGCATGTACACAGCGTCAGTCAAGAAAGGGTAAGAATTGATACCTGACGAATGTATTATCTATTCATAATCGAAGACAACGTGGTAAAACGTTAGAATCTAATACAAGAAATTATAATTTGAAACGTATTAAAAAAATTGCCAGTGGACCTAAGTTAACAGGTAGAACTGAAAATTTGGAGTAGGCAGGTAGAAGAAAAAAAACTACAGCTCAACAGGATGCAAATATCTTGAGAGAACTACATAAAAACTCAGCAATATCAGCCAAAATGTTTAAAGAAAAGCTAAATTCATCAATAAAATTGAGTCAAATACGACAAAGAATACATGAACGGGGATTATTTGGTAGGATTGTTCGAAAACGATAGTTCTTTTCTGATAAAAATGCCAAAAAGAGATTAAAATTTGCCTTAAAATATATAAAAAAAAGGCTTTGGAATTTTTGAATTCAATTGTATGGATTGATGAATCGAAATTCGATGTTGGTAGGCAGGTGGAATTGGAAACTGCTCTATGCATTTTAAGATTAATATAAATAATTATATTATAAACGGGGTTTATTGTTGTTGTTTATCGTTACGGAATCATTGACAATGATCCTTAACAAATCTTAAATTTACATAAGCATGTAGAGTCAAAAATAAAAATAAACTTGTAGAACAGTATTTTTTATTTTGATTTTTTTATATACCTCAAATGACAGTTTAAGGCAAGCTCTCCAAGTCTCTCAAAGAGAAATCGGTTTCGTTTATGTATAAAATGTCCCATTAAAAAAATGTGTAATTCATGTATGTCATAATCATATATATACATTAGAAATTTAGAAAATACTACAAACTATATAGAATAAAAGGAACTAAACTTGTGAGCTATTAGTAGATAGACAATTGACGCTTCATAATAGACACCTAGCGGTAGTTTTAACTAAATCTTTTCCGTCTGGCTGTTTCTTAGAAATAGTAGATAATAACAAATGAATATTTTAGAAGCTTCGACATCAGTTCCAGGATTAGATGTCGCAATGAAATAAACTCCAGCAAGATTTTTATAGTAATTAAAAAAAAAGAAGTTAAAATGCCTAAGAAAGTTAAAAATACAAAGTCACATATACCATCCACTCCCTCATTTCTAAAAGCTATCCATTTAATGGATACCATCCCAATGTTCAAAAAGCTGACAGTTGTATTTTAAAAATTATTCAACAAATTTCAATGAAATTTATGCAGTTTATTAAAAGTATTAAAATCTGATCCAGTTTGAAGAATTGATTCTCTTTATTAATATTTATGATTGTTGTTAACAATTAATTAAAGCTTTTTTCTATCAACAGTCCTTGAGAAAATTAACAGAGTTTAGCATTTTGTTTATTTTCAAAAAAAGAAAAAAACAATTCTTCGATGAGAAATTCAATCTTAGCAGCTAAATAATCTTTAATCATTTATTTTAATGTGGTGCAATTAAACCACTTAAAAATGTTGCTCACTGTAAAGCATATCAAGTGGGACTAATATGACAATCACTTTTTTATAATAACCTGGCATTTTTGATTTTTTGTAACAAAAAAAAAGTTAAATAAATAATATTTAAAAAAGCATATTGAGTATTCCTTACAATCACAACTTTTTAAATTACAGGCGGGAAGTATAAAGAGCAGAGAAAATGTGGTAATTTTTCATAGTTGGAAAAAAATCCGATATTAAGTTTGATTTTTGGCCACCATGACCAAAAAAACTAAATATTTAGACATATTTTTATATGTATGGGACTAACGTATACATTAATATCTGAAATCGGACTAATGCATCCTTGTTTGCTAGCAAATAGAAAAGCTGCAAGCAAACAGTTGTAAATTTAAGAAATGATTGTGTGCCCATGCCTCAATCACTACCTTTAACCTCTCAACATTTGTTAACAATTATTGCATTAACATTTGTTAAAAGCCATAAATATAATTATTTTTATTATTTTTTCAGAATTGATGAAAACATTAAAATGTTAAAATTTTAAAAGTGCAATCCAAAAAAGTATAAAATCTCCAAAATAAGGATTTGATTATTATTATTTTAAGTTGGTTTTGAGCATTTAATATTTTTAGCTTTAATAAATTAAAAAGTTTTACTTACCATAAAATAGTAATTAAAATTTATTTTAGAATTCATTTAAGTATCCAAGAGTAAAATTTACAAAAATTTTGTATATTTTAGAGCCAAGAACTTTTTATATCAATATAAGTCACAAGAAACTATTGTTTTGAAATTGAAAAATTAAAGAAAACAAAAAATATTTATTCTGTTGCAGTAACAAAAAAATTTATTTATTTATTTAACCATTAGCTCCACTCGATTACATTCCACTCAATTCGATTACGTAAGCTAGACGCGCATCAATAATTTAAAATTTTACTTAAAACTAAAACAAGAAAAATTTTTAAAAAATTATTCAAGTAAAAAACTTTTTAAAAAAAAGTCACTTCAAATTCAATAAAACAACAAACCAAAAAAAAAGATATTTTAAAAATCAATAAACGATTAAAATATTTGAATTTTTTGAAACAAAATCAAAAAAAAAAAAAAACAAAAAACAAAATATTAACAAGAAACTTTTAACAGCCTAACGCGATCAAGCTTAACTTATAACTACTTTTGATGATAGCTTTCAATGAGCCAGGCTTGCACGCTTTGCGGTATTCAAATACAGGTAAATGTGTTTAGATGACATTAAGCTTATATTTTTTTTGCGTATATTTACACAGGTAAACAAGTGGGATTTATTCAATGGATTCGCACAATAAGCTCTGCTTATTGTCAAGTTGATTAACGCTGATTGATAAGCTGTTTGCCTATATATAGAATATCGGTCGATAATCACGCGCAATTTCAAATGTTGATAATTTACAATTTGTATTTTTATATTTTAATGTTTTTTTTTTATAAATTAAGAGTTTATTTTACGTTTTTTATACAGTTCATCTATTTATGTCTCTATTTCTTTTTGTAGTTTAGTTACATTTTTTCTTTAAATATTTTGTTGACATAATAAAAAATAGTTAAATAATGGAAATGTTTAACAAGTAAAAGTTTTATATACATGATCAGTAATAAGATTACATAAATATCTACGCCGGTTATTTGGCGAGGGGGGCGAAGGTTTGCCAAAAATATGCTCTTTTATTTTTTCTTTTATAGTACAAAAAATTCCTCCTTTGAAAGCTAGGATTGATACAGCTTAGCTCGAATTTTTAAAGACTTTTATTTACCTTGCTTTTTGTTCTGTAGATTCTTGTAATTGTGATTTTTGAACCACTTGCCATTGAGTAATTTGGTCAACATAACGACCAAATTTTTATTCCAAAAGTTAGCTCATTCGCACTTTTGAAATACAGGGAAATCTTTCAACTGAATTCGCACCTACTTTGAGATGTGCCATTGAGATTTAAATTACGAAATCGTTGACTTTTTTAATGCCAATGCTAAGTGCTTAAAATAATTTTTGTAAAAAAATTAACCCGTTTCCCAGTTCTGGGCATAAATGCAGTAGAACCTTGTTTTCAAATTCTCCCTTACCTCAAAATTTACTATTAACATTTAAGTTAAAAAAATCATTAACTGTTTAGAAAGATGTCTAAAGTTATTGAAAAAATTGGTGTAGAGCACTCAACCCACACCCACTTCTGTGCACTTCTGTGCAGTGAAATTTTGGAATGAAAGTTAAAAAATATTGTGCATTTAACTCTTTAATTTTATAATAACATAAATATTGAAAGTAGAAAATAAATATGACTAAAAAGGATAAAATAAAAATTATATTAAAAAAACTTTTGTCTTACAATAAAATTCAATGAAAGTCCAGTGTCCAGTGTGCACACATTTGTGCTTTTCATTGAACGAAAATCCCGTGTACATATATTTGTGCTTAAGCTCACATTTTTCCTATTCCCCGCAAGCAATTGATATAAAACGAGATGCTTTAATTTTTTCGATAAATAATCTAATGCCATCAAAAATTGAGGAAGGAACGTACATAATTGCCTCCTCAACCTCCTTGCAGAAGCTACATTTATTTATTATTGTCTTCCCTATTTTGCAAGAATGTACAAAAAATTACCACTCAACTTACTTGTCTTAGCGAAATTCATTTTCTTATATTTAATGGATATCTTCAATAGCTGGAATTTTTGGCCAATGATACAACAATAGCCTGATTTTTTTTTTAATGTTTTAAATGTGATGGATGAAGCAAAAAAAGCTAGAGTTGAATCCTACATAAATTTACCTTGACTGCATCCTTGCCAATTTCCTTTTGTTTTCCTTCAATAAAAATTTCCAAATAAACAAAAGAAATGAGGAGAACCTTCATTTCAGTCAAGTCTTAAAAGTTTTCAATATGCCTCACAGTGAAACTTTGCTGTCTGAAATAATGAAGATTAAGGATCCCATTTGACAATTATTTGATACATTGAATTACAAACGATTGTAAGAAAATCTTTTTAGAATCATTGACAAGAAATATGCAGCATTTAACACTTAAGCCGTTTACATTTTGGATCTAAAGGAATATGTACTATATGTATTATATCTGAAAGTACAAATTTTTGTTTTTTAATGGTTATTTTGGGATCTAAATGTAGAGAAAACCTTCTAACATATTGAAGTATATTTATGTATCCTTTAGAAGGCATCAAAAATTATATCTGTCAAAGAACTCTAACATACCTTGTTTTATTACAGCTCAAATATTGCATCCGTTCATGCCATTTGTTTTAAATAAAAATGACAAAAAGTACTCTAATGTGATAGCTGTTATAAAATCCTTTGTCTGATCGTTGTACCTTTGATGGTACTACCATAAAAAGAAAGATTTTTGTTCTTTTTTGCAGCTATACTAAGCCACAAGTGACTGCAGTTCAGTACAGATACATTTTAATATGAGGCTTTATTTTTCATAGAAACTTTGAGATACTTTGGTAACAAACATGAATTAGAAAATCATTTAATTTTATCACAGATGATTTTATATTTTCCAAATATATATAGCTGAATTATGACAAATTAGATCTTTTTATTTTTGTATAGACATTATTAATAAATTTTACTAAAGACGCAACACACACCGCAAAATTCAATTTAATATAGCTGATTTCCAATATTTTTCTATAAAGCTGTAAAAATAGAGAGAATAATGAGCAAATTTTATTAAACTATGTTCAAAAGTTTGATTTACTAACTTTAAATTTATTTTTCGTTAGTGAGAAAAAACTTATCCTATTATGGTCATATAAGCCATTAGCCTAAAATTTCACCCTTTGCTGTCTAGTGATTTATTTTTTATATGTCGTATTGTAAATTTTATTGATTAAATGATAAAAATTACGTCTTAATTTAAATAATAAAAAAAACAACAACAAATATCTCATATTAAATTTAAAATCCTGAAAATACTGAAAAATTAAAGTAAACGAAGTTTTGCCTATATATAAATTGTAATGAGACAAATTTTTAATGCAAATTTGAACGGGTATTTATAAATACAGAATAAGTACTTAATTTATTACTTTTAATTTTTATTTTCTTATTGAGCAAAATATTTTGAGACATATTTGGAAATAGTTTTTTAGTTTAAGTGACCTAAACCTGAAATTTTTCCTACGTGGAAGCTTTGTTTTATTGTATACTTAAATTTATGTTTATAAGATAAGCAAATATTACTTTGGATATTATCAATTTAAGGTTTGTAATGAATTATCTGTGAATTGTGCCTTAATATATTTTAAAGAAGATTAGTTTTATATATTTTACAACTATTAAATACAATTTTCTATAATACCTTAAATATTGGATTTTGTATTTGAAACAATTTAAAAAATTCCATAAAAAGTAAAAGTTTAGTTTAAAGCTTTACTAATAATAATATCAGTAGTATTTATAATAAAATAATATTCAGTTAAAATTTAAATTAAATTTTGAATTTTGTATTTTTCATAATGAATTTGATTTTCATTACTTTTCTCTATTTTTATATTCCTACTATTAGCTTGCATAAAAATCTTCAATTGTTAAAAAAATCCAATCAAGAGATCAAATAAATTTTGTTGTGTTGGCAGTGCATGACAATTGATGTTAATACAGTTAGTTCAAATATTATTCCTACTGTTAGCTCTCAATGTCCAATATCTTTTACAATTTTTCAATTGTTAATAAAATCTTTTCTATTCATCCAATCAAGTTCAAGTAAACTTTTTTGAGCTGGGAGTGGGTGACAATTGATGTTAATACAGTTAGTTCAAATATTAATTTATTAATTATATTTAATAAATCACTTTTTAGTTTTATATGAGAGAAAAACTTCAGAAAAATTAATGAAAAGAATTCCGAATTCAGAGAAAAGAAAAAACAATCTCACTGAATGGGAATGAATTAGAAATATAAGTAGGAATATACTTTAAGGAAATTTTTTTTAATATTAATTTTTTTTTATTTTAACTGAATTAAAAATGGTGTCAATGGTGTAGTTCTTATATATATATTAATGACTGTTCGAACAGCTGTTCATTTCATTCATTTTTGCTACTATACGTAGATGGCCTTATTTTTAATTAGGTTTTATTGAGTCTGCCGAAGTTTGGCCCAACCGAAGTGTCTGCCAATCACATATATTTGTTTGAAATAATATTCTTTATAATATATGTAAAAACCAGCCTTGCTACTTTAACGTAGGTTAGCTCTCTTTTTTAGCACCTTTACGTCCAATTACCTGTAAAATGGCCCAATTTTCAAACTAACAAATGTCCATACCTGTCTGAACACATATTAGACTATTCATACGCAAAATTTCAGCTTTGCTAGAATGACGTAAGTCTGCCGTGACCAGGCTCTTGCGCTACTAGAAGTCGGACAAATTTATTAAGTCATTGAAATTTGGTTCAATAAAACGCAAATGTCAACTACAGCCATAACTTTTAGAACCCATTTGAACCCCAGCAGTGGGGTTTTAAGAATATTCTTCACATTTTTTAATACATTTCATTTTGCTTTATCCGTTGGCAGTGAAAATCGTACTTTGTAGCACCTTAGACAAAATGTTGCTTAGCAAAAAATTAACAAAAGCATAACCGATGTAAACTACCGGTGGTACACGCTGCCAGTTAAAACATTCGTGCTTATGCCATCGCTAGTATATGCCATATTCAACGTGTTAAAGGCCGCTCTAGATTCATTAAAATATACACCATTCTGACTTGCATACAATACAAAAAAAACTTTCTTTACTACAGCAACTTATGTTACATATTCTTTTATCAATGCACTTAAATTGGACTTGTTTTTTTCATAAAAAAAAGGGAAAGAAAACAAAATGATATTTGATTCGATTTTTAAGGTACGAACGCAATGCTTAACAGAAGCTGGTTCCAAGTAAACCACGAACTAAAATTCCTATAGAAAAATCTATTTTTCAACTAAATTTTAGAAATTTTCACAATCCCTGTATGAGCTCACTACGTGAGAATCAGTGCAATAAATTACATATCATTATTAAATGTAGGAGCAGAATAAAGTTCTTAAATGAATATGTTTAAAGTTGACAACATAAAACAAATTATTAGACTCTTGCACAATTGTGTACAACTTTATTATAATAATAAACTTTCATTTTTTATCCATGCTTTCTTACTAAATTTCATTACTATTAAATTGACTTACTGTACAAAAAACTAATCTAGACATCAAGTTAGACAGATCTAATTTTTCTTAATTTTTGTTAATTAAAATATGAAAATATATAATCATATAAATTAATAATTCTGTCAATAGTTATCAAACTTTAAATATTTTGCGTAATTTTTTGTTACTATTAAAATTATGTGCATTACTAAAAGTTTCTCAAGATAATCAAAACCAAAAAAAAAAAAATGTAATACAATAATTTAAAGTGGCAGACATAACTCAAGTTTAATTTCTTAGGTTTTTATTTATTAATGAAGAGCTGTAAGAACTTTTCATTGAGATGAAAATCTATAAATTAATTGTGTCAAAAAAGAGAAAAATAAAAACTATTCTTTTAATCGGAAACACAAGTTCTAATAGTGTTAATAAATTAACTTCAGAAACGATAAGCTAACAGCTATGAAATCTTCTTTAATTGAGGTTAACATTCTCAAGAATATTTCGCTAATAATTCACCTTTCAAATGTTAAAGGTGAAAATGTGAATTCTTTTCTTTAAAATCAAACCTTTTATACTTGTTTTATGTCAAAGAAGAATTTTAAATTAAATTTTTTTTTTTGTTGTTTTTTTTTGTAAATTTGTTTAGTAAAAAATTTTGATTTTAAAGGATTAAACTATTTAGATGTCCTTGACCTACTTTATTTGCTTATTTTGTTTTTTTTTTCTTGGGTTGTTGAATATCAAAATTAAATGTATTTATGTTAGACAAAAAAAGCTCAACAAAATTCCTCAACATAAACGCATGCGTTCGAAAACCTTAGAATTAGAATTAATTCAGTCGTGCTTCCATCGTGATACCTTTAAAATTTGTCTCTTCCTGATTTTAATTTTAATTTTTATTTTTAATTTAATAAACTAAATAATATTTCAATACTATTTAAATATGATTTAAATAAAAATAAATAAAAAGGACATTGAAAAGTGTTGAATATTTTAGTTGAAAATTATAGTTAGATAATAATTTCTTTTATGTGTTATATAAAGTGCGTAAAATTATTTTAGTTATTTTGATATAATATTTTATTTAATAGCTATAGTGTTAGTTAGAAATATATATAAATATATATTAGAGCATGGCATTAATTAAATGTTGTTTTGAACCTGTTGAAGTTCCTGAATTTGCTGAAATTACTGTGCAAAAATGTACTGAAAAATGTAAGTTTAAAACACAAAAATTAAGTTTTTATTGTTATTATTAAATTATCTGTGTCCATGGTCTTGTTTTGGTTTTAAATTAAGTAATTGCTTAATTTTTTGTTTCAGCTTTTGATTCAATAGAAATTAGTCAAAATGATAATTTAATCAAGAAGGAAATAGTGTATAAAATTAATTAAATAACTTAATTTTTATGTAAATATTATTTAATGCAAAACAAGTAATATACAAAATTTTTTATAAAATTGTACAGGGTCGGCCATATTCGACGAAAAAATGTTTTTTTTTAAAAATATCATGGAAAAAAATACATTTTTTACTGTTAATGCTTAAAATCATTTAATTGGGTTCAAGGAGATTTGTTTACATTACTTTTTGAATATAATATCTCTTAAATGACCACCTTCAGCCTGTAGGGCGAGAAACTGTTACCGTCAATCAAGAGCGTTATCGCGATATGATAACCAACTTTTTGAAGCCAATTGTTTCTAATAATGGTATGGAGCACTTCTGGTTTCAAGAGGACGGCGCCCCACCACACACAACTCGAGCCACAATCGATTTGTTCAAATCATTGTTTCCTTGATGTCGAAAACTAGTGATTTTGACTGGCCACCATCTGGTTCACCAGATTTAACGCCTCCAGATTTTTTTTTTGCGGGGCTACTTAAAATCAAAAGTTTTATCAATAAGCCAAAGACCCTTGAAGAGCTAAAAAACAACATCCGCCAGGAAATAGCTGCCATTACGGCCGAAATGCTCGATAAAACCATGAAAAACTCTGAAAAAAAGGGCATTCAAGAGATATCATATTCAAAAAGTAATGTAAACAAATCTCCTTGAACCCAATTAAATGATTTTAAACATTAACAGTAAAAAATGTGTTTTTTTCCATGATATTTTTAAAAAAACATCCTTTCGTCGAATATGGCTGACCCTGTATATTCCTACTTATATTTCTAATTCATTCCCATTCAGTGAGATTGCTTTTTCTTTTTTCTGAATTCGGAATTCGGAATTCGTTTTCTTTATATTTCTGTAGTTTTTCTCTCATATAAAATAAAAAAGTGATTTATTCAATATAATTAATGAATTAATATTTTAACTAACTCTATTAACATCAATTGTCATGCACTGCCAGCTCAAAAAAATTTAGTTGAACTTGATTGGACTAATAGAACAGATTTTATTAGCGATTGAAAATTTGTAAAAGATATTGGACATTATGAGCCAACAGTAAGAAGAATATTTGAGCTAACTTTATTATCCATCCACTGCCAGCTCAAAAAAATTTATTTGAACTTAATTGGATGAATACAAAAGATTTTATTAACAATTGAAAATTTGTACATAAATTTTGCAAGCTAATAGTAGGAATATAAAAAAAGGAGAAACTCTCACTTAATATGCTTAGAAATTCTTTGAAAGAAGGAAAAATTTTAAAAGAAAAAAAAAATTATTTTGGTCTTTATAAAATATTAATAAACATATTAAAATAGTATTTATTCAATTTAATGAAGTTTTTAAATTATGAGAACTTTATTTACAAATTCAATATAACTTTTAGTTGAATTTTCAATTATTATTGTTAATTATTTATAAATTATTACTATTTTACTTTTGTATAATTTATATCTAGGCTGAGTAAGGCAGAAAATTTCACAATTTCCAATGTGAGCTGTTGTGAAAATTGTTTACAAAATTAAGTACAAATATATTTAACTGTAGTTATAATAAACGAGTTCAAAAAATAAACCATGAAACGCTTTAACATTTTAATCGATGTTTAAATATAAAAAACGTGTAAAAAAATTTTATTAGTTTAAACTTTTACTTGAAACCGAGTGTTAGATTCGTTATGATGTCTTCTGGTACATCATAAAAGCGTTAAAATGATTAAATTTTTCTTTTGAATTTTGCTACGTCCAATTGTTTAAATAATTATTACTAATTAAATATCTATAATGTGCATCCAGGAAGCAGCCTGGGTCCAAATTTTAACTCTGTTATCAGTTTTTGCAAGCTAGAGAGTAAGAGTCAATTTTAAGGAGCGATTCAAGGATATATTTGACATGAATGAATATACTAATATAAGTATTTTAAAAACAAAGAAAATAAATTTTTTTTAAAAAAATGAATCAATATTTATTTTTGAACGTTCCCACTAATAATAAGATAAACAGGGAAAATACTTTACATTTGTAAAATGCATGTACTTAATTTAAGGTTGTTTTCTAATTTACAACTTAACAAAACCGTAAAAATTACCGTAACAACACAAAATTTCTTTATTATAATTAAAGATATGAACAATATAATATAATTTGATATAGGGAAAACCATTTATACTTTTTTAATGTAAGTACATGTAGTTTTTCATCAAAAGAATTGCAAGCAAACGATCTCAATAATAAAAAACGTGATAGGGCAGCACTAATTAACGATTTAAAACTTGAAAATATGTACCATCCTTAGCCAAATTGTTTTTGATGAAGAATTCAATTTTAGTTTAAGCATATTTTTGCTTCTTTTCCTAATTGTAGTAACTAGTAAAAAAAGTTTATGATGATTTGATGGGCCACATAATGTCGTGTATAATAAATTAAGAAGAACAAATAAAATTTGTAAATTTTATATTCAGTAATATTCAAAATTAATACTTCAAATAGCATAAAATTAAACTTAATCAAAAAAACTATCTTTCTTTAACTCTCTCAATTATTTAACTATCAGTTAAATCCCATATATGGAAGTTAATATTCAATCAACTATTGAAAACCGATATAACCTCACTTTTTCTTAGTAAGTACGCCACTGGCATTGAATTAGAATATAATTTTTGTTCTTAATGTTGGCCAGCTTGAAAAAGTGATTTTGACAATTCTTTAGAGTTGTTTTTGTTTTGATTTTTACCATCTAAATCCACAATGTCCGGTGAGATTTTTTTTCTTTTTTCATAATCATTTTAATAAATATTTATAAAATATATTTTTAATTTTATTTTTTGTTTTTTTTTTTTAAGGCTGTTGTGGTTGCTGTTCAGCTTTAAGGCCTCGTTACAAACGATTAGTTGATAATATATTTCCTGAAAATCCTGAAGATGGTTTAGTTAAATCAAATATGGAAAAATTAACATTCTATTCATTAAGTTCTCCTGAAAAATTAGATAGAATTGGAGAATATTTACATCAGAAAGCAACTAAAGATATTAATCGTAAAAGATACAAGTAAAAAATACATTAAAATAAATAAAAGTGTATAATTAATTAATTTTTTAATTTTTCTTTTTGCTTTATTTATTTATAAATTTTAAAGATTTGTTGAAATCGCAATGGAAGCAATGGATTTATTATTAATGGCTTGTCATGCACAAACATTAAATTTATTTGTTGAATCATTTTTACGTATGGTACAAAAATTACTAGAAGATAGTAATCCAAATTTACAAATAATGGCTACAAATTCAGTAAAAATATTTATTGAAAAATAAATTTTTATTTATTAAAAAATTATATTTTAGTTTGTAAAATTTGCTAATATCGAAGAAGATACACCATCGTATCATAGACGTTATGATTTTTTTATATCAAAATTTTCCTCTATGTGTCATGGAAATTATGATAATAAAGAAATATGTGATAGTATACGTTTGGCAGGTATAAAAGGTATTCAAGGTGTTATTAGAAAAACAGTATCTGATGATTTAGTTGAAAATATTTGGGGTAGACAACATATGGAAAAAATAGTACCATCTTTACTATTTAATATGCAGGTAAATTAGATTTTTAATTAGTATATTTCAATTAAATTTATATTATATATTTTTAGTCAGGAAATCTTTCATCTGCTGAAGAAGCAAATCCATCACCACCACATTTAGCTGAATCTGTTCTTAGAGAACTTGTTAGTCGTGCTTCATTTGGTCATATAAGATCTGTCCTAAAGCCATTATTAACGTAAGTATGAAAATTAAACCTAAGATAACTTCGTATATGTCTATTTTTAATTTTATGTAAGAAAAAAAAAAGTCTTAATTATAAAATTAGAATAAATGGTGAAGACAAATTTTACATGTTTCCATCGCATTTTTTACAAATCACAACATCTTTAACTGTACTTTTACTGAACAATTAAAAGAAGTTATTCACAAAACACAAATAAGTTAACAAGACAAACAGAAAAATTTTCATTATTTTGGGGTACTCGTAGCCAGTGTTACGAACTACAGGTTTTCAGAGAACTTAAACCGTCGTCGTAGCGCTCTAATTATTTGTTCATTGGCCTTAAGCCTGCATCTATGGACTGTAAGCAATAGAAGTCTTGATTAATATCAGATTATTAGCAATTTTTCAAAGTCAGCAATTTTTTTTTAATATTATTGGGGCAAGGCACACTAACATCCCTCAAATTAAAAAATTTTCCCATAGTAGAATTTCTGTTTGCTGCCACACAAGAATTCATGAGTCCAATTTTACTTATAATACATATCATTAATTAAACAATACTACTTTTGAGTAAACTCTTTGGATCGATGGACATCGATGAATTTTTATAAGGGAGGGAGCTCAAAAATTTTTAACCATATTTTCTTTTATAGTAAATGCAAAATTTCTTGATCAGAAATGCATTTCTTTGCAATCAACAGGGCCATTTTATATATTTTGTATAAAAAATATCTTAAAATTCTTCATTCAATTGAACCGCTTAAAAGAAATCGATAAAATTTTTCTTTAATTAAGTTTATACTATTTTCTTTAATTATTAAACAAACATTCATCACGGTCTGTGAATTTTACTATAAATAAATAGATGAAACATAAATTTAGCCTTAAATTTTATGTTGGAAACCAAAGTTCTTATGGCAAATCATTAAAAAAAAAATAAATTAAGGTTTTATCTAGGAGAGTTTATGTTCAAGACATAATCATATCACTGGGACGGTTTTTTGTGAAGAAAATAAAAAAAATTTTGTTTAAAAATAGTTTTTGTAGTTTCAAAATGTAGTTTGACAGTTGAGAAGTATTAAAATAACGGTTTATTGAATTTTAAACAATTTATGTAGCATTAGGTACATCGTCACAAAGTTGGTTAGGAAAGTGCTCATATTTTTTTGGAAAAAGAACATCAAAAATTACTCAATTAATACCTTCAAACATTCACTGTATTTGCTTGATCTTACACCGTATTACTTTTTCCTCTCTCTTAAAGTAAAAATGTCACTGCGTAGATTCTCTTTTGATTCATATGAAGACATAAAAGAAAACTCGCAACGGAATTGAAAGCAATACCTTCATAGCCCTACAAAAAATGTATTGATGAATGAATTTGACATTATTACGCAATTGTATTGCTACTTTTTATACAAAAGCGATAATTTATCCTCCATATTTACAAGATTAACTAAATATCTATTGAAAATATTATTATTATAGATTGAATATTAATACACAAAACAAAATTAAATATTTCATATTAAATATATATTTTTATTTTTTAGACATTTAGATCGTCATGAATTATGGGTACCTAATGATTTTGCTATTTATACATTTCGTGTTGTTATGGTATCAATTCAACCACAATATTCATATACAGTTGTTGAAATATTAATGCAACATTTAGATATAAATTTAAAATCATCACCATGTACTCGTATATCATTAGCATTTGTATTATCAAAAATAATAGCAATTGCTGCTGGTGAAAGTGTTGGACCATCAGCATTAGATATTATTAATAATTTATTAACACATTTACGTACAAGTGTTAGTAATACAAATGAAGTAACTAAAGAAGAAGCACAATATCAAGAGGCATTAATAAATGCATTAGGTGAATTTGCTAATCATCATCCAGATTATCAAAAAATTGAAATAATGTTATTTATAATGAATACAGTACCAGATTTATCTAAAAAAAGTAAAGCTGATCAAATGTTACAAAATATTTTATTAAAAAGTTTATTAAAAGTTGGTATACAATATCGTACAGTATCATTTGAAAAAGCATTTCCAACATCATTTCTTCAGCCATTATTAAAAATGGCAAGATCACCACATGTACCAACTAGAATAATAGTTATGAAAATATTTCAAGTATTAATTGATCGTCATCAAAATCAAGAAATTTTTAGTAATGTTTCTATTAAATCATATAATACAATATCATTAGAGAATCCATCAAGATCTGATATTATATTTACACATAAACATGGTGGTAATATAATGCAAGCAATTATTGATGGTATGATATTATCAGATAGATTAGATGCATTAAATGCTAGCTATAATACAGCTGCATTAATGATTGCTGAAATGTCATGTAATGAGACTATACAAGAATTTATATTATTTATAATTGGGTAAGTTTTTTTTATTTAATATAAATATTATCAAAAGAGGGAGAGAAGTATAACTTAAAATTTTCTTCTTTTTTTTTTTTTTTTATTTAAAGTATTCAACAAACAGCAATCATATCAAATGATATTAGTAATATACATAAATCAAATTTACATTCAATTTCAATTTCATTATTATATCTTTTGGCACGTGTAACTGGTATTAATAATCTTAAAGAATATGTATTAAAAGTTATTGATATGCGTAAAGAAGAAGCTCCATATTTTCTTCCACCACTTTTAGATCCTAAAAAGAATATACAAAATATAAATATAAATCTTCCACATCTTGCTATTGATAAAGTTTCATTAGCTGAATGCCTTCAAAATGCTGGTATGGATCATAGTCGTGTAGAAAGTGGTACACCATATGGATTAAATCTTAAAGATAATCCATCTCATCGTCATTCATGGGTTGAAGCTGGTATTTTATAAATAAAAATTTTAATATAAATTAAAAATAATTTGTTTGTTTTTTTTTTCTGTAGCTGGATCAATGACAACACGTCATAGTTCTGCTGATTTATCAGCTTACAATAATGATAATGACAGTTTAAATAGTTCTCCAGGTGTTTTAAAGGTATAATAAAATTTTAATTTTTTTTTTGTTTTGTTATTTAAAAGGACTTTTAAAATAAAGTTCCTTATCGGGGATTTCTATATGAGACCTAGGTAAAAACTATTAATGGTATCTAAAGAAGGTTAACACAAAATTCTATTACAAAAATTTAATTGTACAAAAATGTAATTGTTTTTTATTATTGTAAATTGTTGTGTTTTTAGTTAATTTTTTTTTGTTTTTTCTTTATTATTAGTTTTATTGTTAATTATTTTTTTAAGTTGTTCATTTTTTGTTTTTGTTAATTTGTTGTTTTGTTGATTAATGGTTATTTTTCGATTTTATTATTAGTTTTGATTGTTAATTCAAAGCAGGTTGCTATAGCATAGTACTTAAAGAATTTCGTCCCTACCAAATATCCCTAGACATTTTTAATTTACTTTTTTTTTATATATATATATAACTAATAAAAACCTGATGTAACTTGCCATAACTAAGATGAAATTGTTACATAAACAAATTTTTTTTATGTCCATATCTTGGTTGGAATGCAAGTTTGTATAGTAGGGATAAAGTATCAATGAAAGACATTTAATTTTCAATTATAATTACAACTTTCTCAGGGAAAACATTCTTGGCGAGTTAATTTCGTTCAAAATGAAAAACAAAAATAGGCATCCTGACTTATTTCTGTATAAAAAGCCAGCTTTTTCTGGCTTGCTCTATTAATAAATATTTTACTTATACAATTTTCCATCATAAACACGCAAGAATTCCTTAAAAATATAGAAAAGTATTGAATAATAAATTCATCATTGAAATTTTTAATATTACTAAACGAATTCAATGTAGAAATTGATATATTTTCTTTCTTTTTTTTGTTTTTTTTTTTACTAATTTCAGAAATCTCTAGCTCCAGAACTTAATTTTGATGCTATGAAACGTACACTTGCAGAACGGACTGAATCTGCAAAACAAGAAGCTCATGAAAAACGTTTACAAGTTGTTAAAATGTTCCGTGAAAGTGATTTTGATGATCTCATGCGTAAAACAGAACCAAAGGTTTATTTACTTTTATTTATTTGATAAATTTTTTTTTTGAAAATCATTTTTCTATATATTTTTAGCATGAAATTATTCAAAATCGTCTTAATGATCTTTTTAATTCTTTGGCAATTGAAAGGCAAATCAGTCAAACTGATAGTAAATATCCCAATCAAAAACCTATTTATGAAATTAATTTTCCAGAGCTTTTCTTTTATTAGTTAAAACTAAAGGTAAATAATATTGAATATAAATAAGAATTGAATACAATATTTAGACGTAAATATTATAAATTTGTTTGTGATTATTTTTGTATTGGATATATAAATTTAATTTATATTAATATAAATTTGGTTAAATATTTTTAAATAATGATTGACAAATAATTAGGTATAACTTTAACATATACATAAGCTTTAATCATTTGATTAAGAATCTCGTTAGGCTGCCGGGGAGCAAAATGTTCAAAATTTAACTTCATGTGTGTAAACTACTCGAACTGAGATTATTTAGAATCGGCTTAAATGTGACATCAGTTAATATTCTATTGATTGGAGTATATAAAAACTGATAATTAAGTAAATACTTTCTAAATAATCAAAATAAACGTGTAAAACAATTCAATATAATTAAAAAACCTAACCTATAAACTTCTTAGAAAAATTGATATAATTTATAAACATATTAAGATATCTAATATTATAGTTCATTTACTGCTTTTCATGATTAATTACATAAAAACTAACTAATTATAAAAGGAGCTACATTGTACACCACAAACATTTTAATTTTAATTAATTAATTTCAACATAATGAAAGGTGTTTTTCTAATCTCAAATTAAAAGCAATTTGACAGCTGTTTGACCTATTTAAATGGAATTATATGAATAAAAAAAGGAAGAATTATCTTTTAGTGTTACTATAATTTTATATAAAACCGGCCACCCTGATTTTTTAAAGAATAATATCAAATCACATTTGATTTTAATTCATTAAATGATCTAAAACTTCAAGCTAATATATCTCAAAAACTTAATAAATTTTAAATAAATTTAAATAATCAACAAAGCCTTCTTTTTCAATATCAAATTTGAAAGTTCTACATAAAATTTTGACAATTTTTTTCATATTCAGATTAATAATTTAATTTTTTTCTTCATAAGTCTATAAAAATGGCAACCAAAATAAAAAGTAATAAAACTAAAAAGAAATGTGTAAACATATCTCGAAATTCTTTTCATAATTTTTTAAAATTCAAATCGAAATGTAATAATTTTAGAGAAAAAAATTTTTTGGTATATAAAGCAAAAGAATGGTCAAAACTACAAGCAGCTGATAAACTTATATATAAAAAAATGGCAAAAGATGCTCCTTATGTTTATTATTCAAAAAATAAAAAATTAAATAATATTTTAAAATATATACGAAATGGTTTTAAGGATCAAATCAATTTCTTAGAATTATCAAAAGCAGCTATGTCGATTGCTAAATGGAATAATGATGTTATAAATGAATTATGTTAGTAAAATTAATTATATTTGTGTATACAAATTATATTAATATTATTAATCAATATTAAACAGCATTTAAGTGATTTTATTTTATTATTCTGTCAATCAAGACAGCTGGTGTTTCATTTTGAAGTCGAAATCATCTCAATTTTTACCTAAGGAATAGGAGTTAATGTCATCAAAGTTGAACATATTTAACTTGACCGTTGAAAGAAGGTAACAGCTTGTTCTTTTGTTTTTCAAAGAAATACTTTTTATGTTGAAGTTCCTTGATTTTCAAGTTGGATAGTATATTTCCTTATGCAGCATGAAGCCTTTGAGATGATCTAATTGAGGCTGGCTTAGAAAAAAAAAAACAAATTAAAATTTATCCACGTTTTGAAGGCATCCACATTTCTAAAAAAAACAGCGTGATTTGATAGCTCATCTAAGTATAGTATTGATAGCTAAATAAAATGTGGGGGATAATACTTATAAACTGTAAAATCTACGATGTTTTTTTTGCATATACTTATGGCGGATGACTGTTATTTGAATGGCAAGAAACCAGCAAAAAGTTTGTCAACTGCCAATCTATCTAGCAAAATTTTTAATATAATCCCTAACCAAAAATTCTAAAGCTACCTTAAAAGTTAGCTTCTTTTTAAAAAAAAAACAAGGCTCACATCATTTAAAATATTTAGTTGCATTTGACATATTTATTGGAAAAGTTTGTTATTATTTAAACAAATACAATTGAAGACATATAATACATACAGAATATTCAAAAATGCTATTTATTAAGATGTAAATGCAAATCTGAGATATAAGTTCTCAAAATTTTAGTTTTAATGAAATCCCAGAGTTTTAACTATTTAATTGTTTGGTAATTCATTCCACTCTAAGAAGTTCAACATCAAATGTCAATACAGCATTTGGGGGAATAACCCCTGGATGCCCACGACTTCCGTATGCACAATCCGGTGAACAAATCAATTTTGCTCGCTGGCCAACTGATAATTTAGCAACACCTTCATCCCAACCACGAATTACCTCTCCATTACCAACGGTAAATTTAAATGGTTTGCCTCTATCTCTTGATGAATCAAATTTTGTACCATCTTCTAAATGTCCAACATAATGAACAACAGCAACTTGCCCATTTTTTGGGAATGTGCTTCCTATAAAAATTTTAATTTCATTCAAAACACTGAAATTATTTATTTAAATACACCTACCATCACCAGGAGAAATTGGTATTATTTCTACACCCATTTTTCTTTTAAACAAATTAGAGACAAGTGCAGATAATGAATTAAAATTATAAACTACCGTCAACAAATATGGCGTTAAAATGTGTTTGACATGCGTCTTCAGCCCTGTTGAATTTTTTCAGCTTACTATGGTGAATATTGTTTTAGTGCATGTACGAGGAGTTCTACTACAAATATAATTTTATTTAAAATTAATTTAAAAAAAATATAAATAGAAAAGAAAAAAAAAAAATTTTAACATTGTAAAATGTTAAACACCACCTAATTTGTTAGAGGGACAGCTAGTAATCACTAAAACCACATGAATTTTTTGCGGCCAATGTTTTCCAGTCGATTGATTTCAAAAGGAGGTGATTATGATTGGCTGCCACGATCACCAGATTTAACTGCTGCAAACTTTCTTTTGTGAGGATATTGAAAAGGTAAAGTTTATGCCGAAAAACCTGATACTCTCGTACAACTTAAAGCCAACATATGCCGCAAATTGCTCAAATTACGCCCGAAAGGCCTCGAAAAGTGCTGCAAAACGATGAAAAAAGAGCAATATGTGTGTGACTGCTGGCGTTGGCCATTTGCTAGATATTATTTTCAAAAAGTGACCAAACAAATTGTAAAAGTCCAAATTTACCGAAAATAAAACAAACATTAAAATTTTTTGCATTTTATTCATTTTTTTTAAAAAAAACTTCAGGTACAACAAAAAAAACACCCTATATTTACGGTTTACTTTTTTAGTTCAAATGATCAGAATTTAAAACTTTTATTGTAATTTTATTTCATTATAACAAATTCATACATAGTCTAAAATAATAATAGGGCTGGTAAAGTTTGAAATGATGTATTGATTAATTGACCTTGATGTCGTCATCACAAAACAAAAACACTTGGTACTTCATTTATGCATTTGATATTTCTCTACATATGCAAATGTTGATATACCGCAAGGAATTTTAAAATATATAAAATTAACTGTATGCTTTAAAAAGATTTACATAGAGTTGTGCATTCTATTAAAATGGCATACACCCTTAAATTTTAGATGACGTAATAATCGAAGCGTTTAACCAATCTCAAGAAATAATAGAAAATTTGACGTGACGACATTTTTTTATCAGAAGACTTAAATAATAATAAAAGTTCTAAAGTGGTATTTTTACAAAGTGTTACTTATAAAGAATACTTTCATTTTTTTGAAGTTTATAATCGTTTACAAAAATTTTAAGTGTTTACAGTAATTACACAAAGTACCGATATTATTATAGTTTTGTTGTTTACTACAAGTTTAATTCATCTAAAAGTGTAATAACAATTTCTATATTGGTATTAAATTTAAATTTGTAAGTAATTTTTTTATTTTTATTCTTTTAAATTTTCTGCGAAATATTTAAAATAATTTATGTATGTAAAGGGGCATTTCCAAAAGTAAATGTCTAAGAATTTACTCCCTTTTTTGATATAAATAGGGATTTTATTTTAAAATGAAGAATCTTTAAATATTGATTTTAGTGTATTTACACCTTATACATCCGAAATAATCACAATATATTTATTTAATTCTGAAAAATAACTAATATTTGACTTAAATTCATTAAATTTTTATGATTGTGTATAAAAAAATTTATATCCGTAGATATGTATATTTCAAAATCCTATAACCAAAATTTTAAGCTTTACTAAGTTAGCATTTTATTTCTTTGTCCTTAAATAATCTTATTACGACGCAACAAGCGGAGTGTGCTTGAGCAGAAATCAAGTTCAATCAACTTTAATTATTAAGGAAGCATGTTTGGCAAATGGTTTTAGCTCCTTTGAAAAGTGAAAACTTTTGAATTATTTTGCTTATAATTTTTCAGTGAAATTCTAAAGAAAATTCTGTTTTATAAAGTTTTTATACGGTTAACATAATTTTTTTTTTTTTATCCATGCAAGAAATAAATTTTGTCTGCAATATGGAAATTAAATTTGTATACAATAAACATAGAAAGCCTATGTAAATAGCCGGATAGGTATTTCTACCTTTTATAGGGACTACATATTTAATATTTTTTCCAAGTAGTCAAAAGGCTCCTCGTCCTATACAAAGTATATGGAGTTAGCGCTTTGTGAGTAAAAGTTTAAAAATATTTAAAAACCTACTCACAAATGGCCATTTCCATATACTTTATATTTGGAACCAGAGAGCCATTTGGAAAAAACAGTGAAATAATTTACGAAAACGACAGCCGATACTGACCGGCTATGTTAATATACTTTTAGATTTACCTCAGGTTTCACAGCTCTCAGCTCCCTTAATACGTTGAAGACTGCGTGTACCCAAAACCATTATAGTCCGTAATTAGTCCGAGACTTTTTTGTTAGATGAAAAAAAACATGATGTTGGGAAAAATTAATTTTTTTTATTAAAATCAACTTTTAATTTTTTGTTAAACAAAATTTAATGCAAGGTGCCTTCAGATAAAGTAAAGTATGACTTTAATTACCGTCCAATGAAGTGAAACAGTAAAAACTGCGCTGTCCTTAATGGGTTAAAGATAATTAACAAATCATGATTCTAGAGTACGTTCAACTGTAAGCAGACTTTTAGCGAGAATGTTCTGTCATCAGTGTGTATTTTCGCAAAACCCCATTATCGATACTCGTTTCATTTAAACTTATAAGAGACTATTTACTATTTTTCCCAAGTCGTCAAATGGCTCCCTTGTTCCAAATGGCTCCAAATGGCAATTTCTACATATGTACTTTACATGGAACGAGAGAGCCATTTGACGATATGGAAATTTATAGTAAATAGTCCCCTTATGACATCTATACAAGTCGTACATTAAAAAATCTCTTAAAATCGTTTTTTCAGAAAGCCTCCACAGCCTATTTCTCTCATTTAAAAAAGATTAACCTGGAAATATTTAATTAGTTTTGTAATTTTGTATAATTGTGATGAAAAAGATCACTAAATCACAAATGTGTTTAAGGTGAAATAAAAAATAAATAAAAAATTTGTGTTTACTTTATGTATATTACAAACAAACAAATATTCAAACAAAAAAACTCGTTGCAAGAAAAATTTAAATTCATTCTATTAAAAATTAAATTTAGTTTTTTTTTAGTGTAAAAAAAAAAATAAATATCGATTACAGTCCTATAAGTATTTGGTCTAATTACCGTTTTTTTGCTTATTCACCCTAAACATTTTATGACCTGCCACTTATGCCAATCGCACACTGCACTGCAATAATTTTGCTTGGCATGGTTATATCGTACATCAACGCGACCCCAAACGACCCATGCAGATTTCGTGAGCAAATGCAGGCAGGTTGTTAGCGACATTTTTGTTGTTGTTAGCGACATTTCTTGTCATTTATTGATATGGCAATACCATTCAAATCTTGTACTAAAAATTTTACACTAGTACTAATATTTATAAACAAATTGAACTTGAGTTTGTATATCTACTACACACTAGTTGCAAGTAGATAGAAATTAAAACAAGTTTTCAGTCGGTTTTTGTATTTCTTATTGTTCACTTCGTTCAAGAAAATATAATAAATTTTTTTATTTTTCTTTTTTTTAATACTTTTGCTCCCCACTTTCAACGGGTGTTGGTTTTTTCAAAAAGAAAAAAGTGTAAATTCAAGAAAATTTTGTGTGTGCTGATTATAAAAAAAAGAAATTTATTTTTATTTCTTATTACTGGATTCTTTGTATAAAAAAAAAGAACAACTATTTTATATATAATTAAAGTGTTTGAAGTTTTCTTTTGGGATTATTTTTCAAGAATTGTTGGCTATCATTTAAAAAAGGTGAGAAACCTGAAAAATAATTTTGGTTGTTGTTTTTTTTTTTCGTTTTTATTTTATTTACTTCCAGAGATGATGATGTCAGAACATATTAAACTAGGTCATAGTTTAAATAAAATTTTGTTGAAATTACTAATTTTTAAAGTTTTTTTTCTATTGAAAAATGTTTTTTATAATTTTGTTAAAAATTTTGTACTATTTTGCAATATAATTGATAATAACAAAATATATATACATATACAAATATATATATATTGTGCTAATTTGTTTAGTAAATGACTTTGTGAATTTTAAATGTTTTAAATTTAAAACAGTTTGTTTGCATTATAAATATTTCGATTAAGAATATGTTAAGGTTTCATATAGTAAAGTTCATTGTATTTATTTTTCAATTGAGGACAATTAACTTTCTGAAAGTTCTCTTTTCGAAATTTTCTTCAAAATATTTTATTATTACTGCATTTATGACGTATACAAAATAGTTTTTGCATTACTGCTGAGTGTGTGTTATAAAATGGGGAGGGGCAAATTGATGAACTGAAAATTTTGTGATTTTTATTTTTGTTTTTACTTTAAAATCCGGCTTAGATAAAATTCGCATACTGCAATGATTTGTAATTAAATTTTGTTTTCTTAAATGTCAAGTAAACAAGTTTCTGATATTTTTTTTTATTGCTTTTGAATTATATTTGGGTTACACTTGTTGTTTGTTGATCATTCTATCTAAAAACTGTTAAATAAAAACGTTTTCATGTATAAAAATTAAAATTTTATATTACTGGAAATAGTTTTTGTTTTCTTGGTTTAAATAATTTTAATCTAAAAAACGTTTTTATAAACTATATTTAGCACTTTCGTAGGCGGATTTTTTTTATATCTTAAAATTTTATCATGTTTGTGTTGTTTTTCTTTTTTTTTAATTAGATAACTTTAAATATCAAAAATATAGAAAAAAATTATTTTTCATATGGAATAAATTGCTTGTAAATAATTAAATGTAGAATTTGTTAGTGACAAACAAAATAAAAATAGAAAGTTTTTGAAAATGAAGCAAATATATTCTATTTATATATAACATATTTTTGTTGTTGTAATTATAAAATTTTCTTCACATAAATATGAGAGATATGCAGTATATGTATTTCCATAACACACTTAGCATAATTCTGAGTCAAGTGCTACTACATTTTTTTTTTTGTTAGTTATGTTTACAGTAACACCTTGAGTAAATATTATACAAGCCTCAACGGCTTAAGAACAGAAAGTAAATAATGTTACCTTTAAAATTAGGAAAAAAATGTGTTTATGTGTTAGAAGTAAAATGATTCATAATTAATATAAATTTACAATAAATTTAAAGTTTTTTCAGTTAAGAAAAAATTTTATTTTATTTATAAACACAAAAATAATTAATTGATGTTTCAATGTATAAATTGTAAATAAGTTAAGCCCATAAATCGTTTTGAATTCATCAAATATCATTATTTCAATATTATCTTGTTCAATAATTTTTGTCATTTGATAATAAAAACATAATTTTATAGTTTTAACTAAAATTTAATGATCAGTATACTTTATATCCAGAACATTAAAATATTTATCAAATTAATCGTGAACTCAATTAGTTAAAATATGGAAGACTAACGAATTATAGCAATTACATTTTCATTTCATAAAAACAATCAGAAATCAAAGAGAGAGCAAAATCTTGGCTAATAGGTTGGATATTTTAACAATTTGTATGTTGTATCCCTTGATTAAAGTTGCAGTGTAAAAACGAGTTTTTTAGTTCTCTAAACTAGAATTTTTCACACCAAAATTTATATCAAGCAGATCAAAAATTTGGACTAGAAAATGTCGGCGTCTTTTGTAAACCAGAATTTTTCTCACCAAAATTTATATCAAGCAGATCAAAAATTTTGGCTAGAAAATTCCGGCTAAATTATTTATCTTAGAAATATTTAATTAACAATTAATTAAAGTTTAATTACTGAAGTTTTGTTTCATAATTATTTTTGTATTATATTATGAAGAAAAGAAAAATCTCAAAAAATGTTGATGAAATGTTGTGAATTCTAAACATTAGATCCAACCTCTTAAGTCGTACCCTACTTAACCTAAAATCTACATCCATTTATATTATATCATTAAATATATATATTTCTATTAAATTTAAAAATAAAAAATGAAATTAATTTTCCGCAGAAACGTCACAATATGTCTATTTTCTGTAATTATTTTCGATAGCAAGAGTTTGAGATATATAAATAATACGTTAGCTAAGTATATCAAAATTAAATTTAGAAAATTCCAAAAATATTACTTCTTTGATAAAACCTTTATTTAATTTCATTTACGACATCTTGTCAATATTTTGTTTATCCTAAATAATTTTATTATTTTTTTTCAAACAAAATAAATTATTTTCAACACAATTTTGTGATAGCGCAAAGAAGATAAGTCACATATTGTCAACCTGACCTTCATATTATGATTAAATGATAAAAATATAATCATATTTTTTTGTTTTTAGTTTTATTTATTTTATTTCTTTCTTTTTTTTTTTAAAAGTAGTCAAATAAAACGTGATGAAAAGATAAAATTTGTATAGTCTTACATAATATCTATTGAAAAGAAAACTTTCTTTAGTTTATAATTAATAATAAAACAACAACAAAAAAATGGAAAAAGAAGTGCACAAACATACAATTAAAATATGAAGGGAAAATCTAACTTTTTGTAGCAACAAAGATCTTCTTTTTTTCTTTTTTTTTGTTTAAAGTAACTGTTGTTAGCTTATAATCTGATATCCTAACTTGGGTGACATGACGAAATTAAAAAAGATTAAAAAGATTGTGAAAAAAAAAATTGCTGCAATATGAATGAATTTTTGTTGTTGTTATTTTTATTTTTAATGCCCGGATATTCATGTAATTGCAATTTGGTGGATATTTTTGTACATTAACTTTCTAAAATACTAAAAGCCTTTTCAATGGATTTAAGAAACAACAACAAAATTTTTGTTGTTTTTTTTTTCTTTCTCTCTTTTTTTAAATGATAAAGCTAAAACCATTTTTTAATCACTATTAACTAAATAATTACTATTCTTTTATTATTAATCATTTCAAAAAAAAAAAAAAGGGGAGAGAATAAATACAATATTTAATATTTTGGTTTTTGTTTCTTTTTTTTATTGATTTGGAATAATTAAAGCTGTATTGTTAACGAATATTAATCCCTAAAATAGAGAAGAAGAAAAACGGTATTACCTACAACAATTCATTCTGTTTGTTCATGGAATTAATATACATAATAGGAATTAAAAAACAACTAAAATTACAATACATCAAATATTTTAAATAAATACAGCAACAGCAACAATAAAAAACAAACATATTACCGTTTTATATTAATGGGTCATTTTTTTTATTGTTAAAGTTCCAGTTCATAGTTCTTAAAAGATATTTAATTTTTCAATTGTTATTTAGTTATTTTTTTTTTTGTTCTCATTAAAATCCCTAATAATACGTATGTGGTCCAGTTAGAGTAACAGTTATGCAAATTAAAATGTTTTCTGAGTGTAACAGACGCATGGTTTTATTTTTCTTCTGTTTTTTATTTTGTTTTTTTTGTATAAATTATCTAATTAATGCGATAGTTGCTTAATAAATCAGTGATACTCCCGAAAGGGTTTTATATCTTTTTCTAAATAATGTGTATTCCATTAGCTGTACTCGGTTTTTCGTAGAGTATTAGAATCTCAAAATAATTTATCGTTGCACTCTGTCAGTCTCCACAATTTTTAAATTACGTAAGACCTAACATTTTAGACTAATTTTTAATACTTGTATTCAGAGCTGAAAAGTATTTAAGTTAAAAAAATATTAAGCATGTTTAAAACTGAAACAAAATATAGAAAAATCGAAAACGCTCATAATGACAGACAGAAAGCAAACTATTTCTAGCTTTCGGAGCAATATCGAAAGGAATACAATTTTAGTGGTAAAATTTGCTCTTAAAAATACAATTTAGCCAGCGATTTTTAGCTTAAGCTTCTTGCCTTCATTCTTTCTATAAAGAATAATTAATCTAGAAGATAGTTTTATTTTTTTTATTTTTGTCTTTTGGCATAATAAAAATCTTTTTTATTGACCAATATCCGGTATACCTGACATTAGAATCATTTTGACACAGGAATCTTATTTATATTTTACGAGAATCTAAGATTTGAATCGGATGCAGCTTCATGCTACTGATGGTCTTAAGCCAATTTTTATGTATATTTGATGCCAAAGGTGATACAACCTCTCTCACATAGTGAAAACAGAGAATTTGACGAAAAAATATACGTTTTTACTAATACATTGAAGGAATGTTATTTCTTATTTTCAATTCTCATATACGTGAGCTTAAATCTATACAAAAAAGATTTTTGTTTAGGTCATATGAGGCTTTCTGATTTTAGACTTAAGTCTCAGACTTTTGTTTTTGATTGTACTGCGAAGCAAATCTGTTGTCCAAAAGATCTTGTCCAAAAAGATCTTTACACAAATTGAGTCGTTCAGAAGTCAATGTGGCTAAGTCCATTTTATCATATTTTTTGATTTTTGCTAATTTTAATAGAATAAGTAATATATTTCTTAGTCTTAAAAGGATTTAATCATTATTTCATTTTTTGTAGGTCAAAAAACCCTTTTTTTTAATAGCCTCTGAATGTTCTATGTGTTATGAATGTATTAAAAAACATTAATTTTCTCAATTTTCATTTTTTGGACTTAACCACATTGGCTTCTGAAGGACTCAATTAAAGAACAATTTCATTGCAAAAACTTAGAATCTGTCAATTTGTCAATCTTATTACATCACAGTCTTTTTTTCCGTGTAAATTATAATGCAGTTACAATGGCCAAGAATACTATAGTTAAATTACTACCATTTGCTCCATATATAAAAGAAATGTTTATACTGGTCTCTAGTATATTTTGATTAGTAAATATTTCATCTGTCGATAATTTGCTTGTCTTTGTTGTTGTAAGAAATGCTTTATATCATATTGACAGTCAAATTTAACCTAACTTCCACAATTAATCACTATCAAATTATTCTCTAAAGAGAGAGTTGGAAAAATTATTCAAAATTTTGTTTTCGTGTTGCCATGAGTACTTTTTGTAAATGACTAGAAAAGAAAACGAGATTTAGATTAGTTCATATAGAAAAATACCAATTTATAGGTTCATATTCTTCAGAAGAATATACTAGATTATGATGTCTATTTATTACTACAAAAATATATGTCAAATTTAAGTTAAATTTAAATCTAGATATTGAGCAAGGAGCTATAAAACACTCCCTAACTTCCCAACTAGCGACGACAGTTGATCTACGTGATCACAGTTGTTATATGGTCGTAATTAAAAAAATTATGAATTTCAATTTGACTATGAAAATTTACTTAATGAAACAAAAATATTTAAATTTAATTATTGTCTATAAAAATATCTCACCATTTCCAATAGGCTTTTAGAGATATTTAATATAATTTTTTTTTTTTGAATTTTAATTATAAGATGTGTAATTGATGAAAAAATAATACTAAATTTTCTTAATGTGTTCTGTTATTTCGATTTTATTATCACTATTACTATTCTTCTTTGACTATAATAAATTCAGCTGTGCCCTATTATAAATTTTATTAAATTCTTTGCATGATATTTAGCACTTAATTAAAATTTAATATTCAATTTATTCAGTCATTAGGCTTAATTTTAAACCACACAAGTCTAGTATGCCAAAAAAAAGTAAAAAAAATAATTTGCAAATGCATTTATATCGCGTTTATATGGTAGCTCACCCTTCCAAACTTGTTTTTTTATTGTTGTTTGTTTCTTTTGTTCTTTCAAAAATAAATTAAATAAGAACTAAAGTAATATGGCCAGAGATAATAATATCTCTATAGAACCGGTATTCCACAATTGAGAAATAATTGTTAAAGAAAAAAAGAATATAAATAAAATTTTATATTTCTTAAAACTTTTAATCCCTATATTTACTGGGGATGCCACTAGTGCTTTTCATAATTTATGAAAGCACTGATGATTTAATTTAATGAAAATCTTAAATAACAGAAGTAAGATTAATTTATTATTCCTTAGTGGAATATTACATATGTTGTGAAAATTTGTTTAGGAAGTTTAGTACTAAATTAAATACTAAAACTTTTGCTGTTATTGTAATTACTTTAATTGAAAAGTAATGAAAAAATTATAACTTTCTCTTTAAAAATTGTTAAATGATTTTTAAATTACAGTTATGTGTCTGCCTACTTAGTTGAGTAAATGAAACTTGTTTTAAGTAGTAAAGTTTTAAAGCAAGTATATGAAATAAAAGTAACAAATAATCTAAGAAAGATTTCTCAGTTTTTTTTTCTGTTTTTTGGTTTTTAAGATAGGAGCTTACTTACCTTATATTGCAGTCAATGAGTACTTTTTGTTTTCTTTTCATATTGAAAACTATAAACCTAAAATTTTTATAGGAGACGAAATTTTTTTTTTCATTTCTTTTAAAAAATTTATTTTTTCTTTAATACTTCATTTTTGTCGATTACATATGTTGTGAAAATTTGTTTACTTTTTGCTGCTTTTCTGAAATTTTCTGGTGAAAAATAGGTGATAAGAAATTCAAAAATATTTTTTTCTTATTTAATTTGAAATTCTTTTATTTCCATTAGTTTCTATTGTGCAAGGTTTTAATGTTTTAAGCCTTCTAGCAAATTCCTAAATTTGATATTAATTGTTCTATAATCTTTTTTCTTACAGATAAAAAAACTTTTTTTAATTTCTTAAAAATTTTCAAGTCACTTTAAGTTTTAAAATTTTGAAAGTGGAAAACTTTCAGGTAAAAATTTGAGATCAATCGGAGCAAAACTAACGAAGATACAGCGGTAAGTTTTGCTACTTGCCCAGCAATAAAAATTCTATCGAGTAAACTTTAAAGCGTTTTTCCCAAAACTCACGTTTTCAAAGTCGGTGCCCCTCATAACTTCAAAATTACTTTACCGATCCTTTTGAAATTTTGAACACTATTATTAAACATAATTTACGAGGTAACGCTGGAGAGTTTTTTTGCAAATTTTTGAATATTTCTGATTTTACAATAACAAATTAGCCGATTCTTTTCGCAAAAATCACGTTTTCCACTTTAAAGTGTTTTCAAAAAGTGAAAAATTGAAATTTTAAAAAAACTCTCCCGGTGTTACCTGGGGAAAGCAATTACCTAACGAACAAAATTGAATTTTTTGATTTCGGACAATCCAGCATCTAGTTATGATGGCCACCGCCATTTTGCTTTTCCTCAAGGCACCTCCGAATAATTGCTGCCATTTCATGAAAATTTTACTCAATATTCTGTAAATATTTTACTTTAATATTCTATTAGTTTCAGTTAAAAAATTCTGACTGAAAAAAAATCACAAAAATGTGCCTTTTTCTGCACGAATTGACGTGCAAGGGACGTTTTTTGTCTTTATAGGCGTTTTTCAAAACTCGATAATAAATCATCCTATCTATTTGATTCTTATTATAGTATATTTTGTATGTTCTTCATACTTATGATTGGATAAAAAATATAATATTGCCAGACCAAAATAATCAGATTTTTTTAGTAAAATTTAAATTTTTTTCTAAAAGCAGCATTTTGTTGCATTTCAATTGTTTTTCATAGTCCTAGTTCATGGTATGAGAAATATTTTCTAGTTTAATGATCTTTTTGTGTTGTTGGAGAACTTTATTTTTTTAAGCCTCAGCAGATTGTCGATAATTTGCTAAAAATCCAATATTTTCATTTCAAAAAATGACATTTTATGCTTTAATGTATCTGCCAAATGTGAAAACATTTGGTGCAAAACTTTTATTTAAAAAAATTCACAAAAATCACCATTGTTTTAGATGGTCACACTAGTTGTGCCCCTTAATTTTTTTTTATTGCTAATTTTTTGTTCGGAAATTCATAGTTTTTAAAGTGATATGTTTTATGTGTATTATAATTAATCTACAATAGTAAATGAAATTTTTCGAATACATATAAATATTTTCAGAGTATAGCGGAATATTTTTTTACAACAAAATTTTTCCCATTTAAAATAGTTTTATTCGCTAAAATATCAATTAATTATATTATCCAAAAAATTTTCTAATACTAAACTTATGATTATGATACGATAATCTTTCTTTGATTTACCATTATTAAATCAACCAAAAGCTCTTACACCTTATTAAAAAAAAACTAAAATTAAAGCTACTTTTTATGTTTTCTAAAAAAATAAGCACATTAAAAGCAAAACATATTTCTTAGATGTAATTTATTTTTTTTTGTTTAAGTCAAGAAATCTAACTAAAA
This sequence comes from Acrocera orbiculus, assembly GCA_947359355.1. Lineage (NCBI taxonomy): Eukaryota > Metazoa > Arthropoda > Insecta > Diptera > Acroceridae > Acrocera > Acrocera orbiculus. The sequence goes on from OX375758.1 coordinate 11,720,744, forward strand.
ACTAATAATTGTTTCGATTGTCATAACATTAAAAAAAGATGCATACTCCCATAGTGTTAATTTAATTGACATAAATAATTTGTCTAGTAATTGAATATACATCTAACATTAACAAATGAAAAAAAAAACAACAAAACAAAAAGAAAGCCCTTCGAAAGCTTCTATCCACCCACCAAGTTAATTTATTTGTGGGCGCACCCTTTAGCCTATAATAAGAGCAAAAATTAATTAGAAGTTACTCTTTTATCTGTATTTGATTTAACATCATTATTAAGATTTGTGTTAATTTAATGATTTTAAAATTTTCGAAATTCCAAAGAGAAAGGAAATAATAAAGAACAAAAAAAAACAAAGATGTAAAAATATAATAAAACTGAAGACTTCTCGGGCTAAAAAAAAATTTTAGACATAAAGAAAATATAGTTAAGAGATGCTTAAAATTTTTGGCAAAACTTTTAAAATCAAAACAAAACTACAAAATATATTTTCCCCCGTTCTTATGGTTTTTGGTATTTTTTTTCTATCTTTCTATGTAATAAATTTTATTTCTATTTAAAAGAAACATGAATATGCAATCTATCTAAAATAATAAAATGAATTTATTAGAAATGAAATCCATGTTTATTTATTGAAAAATTATTTTTAGCTTCCAGCTGATGTGTTGCGAGAATGTTATGAAAATAAATTTAGGATCTGAATTTGATGATTTCACATAATATAAAACTTGTTATCATTTTTGTCTTTTAATAATTACATAATTAATAGTGTTGGCAAATACATGAATTGTGAAATTAGTATGAGAAAAATAAAACTAAATTTTTCTAAGAATTTCAATAAAGAATGAAAGGAGGTAGAGGTGAACAATAAAAAACGCTTCTATCTGGCTCTCATAATTCAATGCTAGCTCACAATGATTATTATTGTTTTTAATGGCTTAGTTAGAAAATTAAATATTAAGAAATTGTTAGAGATTTAATTGGTATTTTCTTAATGTTTTTATGTATCTCGTTTAAAAATCTGTTCGTAATTTTTTTTATAACTGTTGTAAATTTTAAAAATTTATTGAAAACTTTAGTTATAATTTTTAAATATTCAACCACAATTTATATGTATTGGAAATGTAATATTAATTGGGGAATGCTATTAATATTTTGCTATATTATAAAAATAAGGTTCTGTCTACTGTGAGTTCCGGGAAAAGTTTAAGAAAAGGAAGAAGAACAATTAAAAAGTTTGTTGGATCTTGTTAAAAGTGGAATTTATCTAGGCGCCAATTTTTAATATAGCCATTAAAGCTATTTAAAGGTATTTAATCTACCAGCTCACACCTAAGGCACAAATTTTTTGAACTTAGCAAGTGATACACAATAAAATTTCACTACAAATATTACTCAATTTAGATTAACTCTTTTACTACCTTACAATTTTTTATGTACTAGCCAAAAGTACCTTGGAAAATATACAATTTGAACGAAATTTTTTAAAATTAACATATTTTCCTTAAAAATAAAGATATCTTCAGTTTTTTTTTTGTATTTTATTTTATTATAATATGTAATTTTATACAACGAAAAGAAAAAAAAAACATTTTCCAATAAGTTTTTCATTAACTTTACAACGAAAGGTTTATAACTGTTTTGAAAACTAAAAGCCGATATATCAGCTCGAGGTATTTCTCGCAAAAATCACGAAGCCAATATATCGGCTCCAAGATACTTTAGATCGGAGAAGTGTAATGTTAGGGAAAATTTCGAAAATTTTGCAAATTTTGAAGATTCTTTTTAAGGCTTGTGGTTTTCTACCTTGTGTAACAATCTAAAGAAAAGGGTGATTTTTTTGAATTTTTTTTTAAAAAATGGATTGCACCGAATGTTTTGAAATTAGGCAGATATATTTAAACATAAATGAAAAATACAATATAATTTTTTAAAATTCAAATATTGGCTTCTCAGCAAGTTATTCACCATCTCCTGAGCCTTTGCTGCAGCGATTCAGGGCTACTTGCTGGTAGGTAAAAACAAGTACAAAATATGCTAAACAATCAATCAATCGGATGATCTCTTATCGAGTTACAGCTGCGCAGCAGTTTCGAAGAAACGTAGTTTTGAAAAAAAAACGCTTTTAAATACAAGTAATGTGCTCTTTTAACAGAGGAGGGGTAGCTCTTAGCTCTCTTTCACAGATGAAGTAGAGATATACCTTCCTTTATAGGGATTATACTTTTCCTCTTTTTCTTTTAAAAGGTACAAATTATTAAAAGATGAAAAAAATAATCAAAATTTTGAAAATATCATACTATTTGTGCCACTTAAATAACATTTGTTAATATTGTTCAGAGGATCACAAAATTTTTTCTCTAGCTTTACTTTTTATTTGAATTTTATATTTCAAATGACTAGCATTGGAAGTTGATTTTGATTATACAATTACTCATGACTTTATGACTGTCATCAGATGTGACTTGAAATTTCCGAAGAAATCTCGAAAAATGTAATTTGTTCCAATAACTACGGAAATTATTTGTTTCAACTTACTTATAATTTTGGCACCAACATTCGTAAAATATTATACTTGCACAATGAAAAAATGCAATTAAAAAATTGTTATTTTTAGAATGTGCTAATGAAAACACTTTCCTTCCTTAATCTTCTGGAAGATATTTCCAAAAATATTTCATGTTATTAAACTTTGGTATAATTTTTATACCAAAAATTATAAGCATAAGATTTTTATTGTTATTTAAAAGAAATTTTTCTACATAGAAAAATACTAAAGTCAGAAATTATTTATTTATATAATTTTTTCTAGGAGAATTATAAATATCACCTGTTGATTTATTTAAAAAATTAGAGAAAAAAATTATTCAAGCGTTTAGTTCAATCAAAATTATGATACTAAAAAAAGACACTATTTTCTGCTTTCTAGTTTCTTCTATTTATTAGGACAATGTTAATCAGAATGTAACATAAACGAAAATAAATATATAGCTTTGATTTCCATAAATTAATTATTTAAATAATATTCAGAATAAAAGTCTGATTTCTCTAGTTTTAATTTATTTTATTACAAAAAATCTGTCAGCTATTTTTAATTAATAACTTTATTTTTTCTTACCCTAAATTATAATACTTTATTGTGGTTATAAATTTCTTTGGTTATAATGTGAGACAGACAGAGAGAGAGAGAGAAAGAGAAAAATATAGACAGGTAGAAGTAAAAAGAAAAAAAAAACAACAGTAATAAAATGTCAGATTCAATGATTCGACACATGTTTTACAATCGTGTGAAATTTGGTTGCAGTATTTTTATTAATTTTCATTAGTTGAAAAATTTCATTAATTTTTTTTTTTTTTTTAAATTTACTTTCTAACAATTTACTAAAGTGCTTTTTCTATTGTCATTCTAATCGAATATCATCCATCAACATTAATTACTAGGCCCTTGCTAATAATTCTATGACATAAATAGTGAAATTCATTTTTATTTTTGTTGTTTTTTTTTTGTCTTTTCTGGTAAATGAAATAAAATTTTTATGCAAGTTGTTGTTCACTTAATTTTAGTTTTCAAAAATCTTAGCATATTTCTATTTTAAAATTTTCTTTAGGGAAAAAAATTGATTTGAAAATAAAAAACTATAATAAAATTTAATAATTTTTGACACTATATACACATTAACATTAATACATATAAATATGTATATTTTTTTTGTATTGATAAAAAATTAAGTCACACACAAGTGGACATTAAAAGAAGAGCTTTGAAAAAGAAAAAAACCAAAAATTTGATCAACAGCTGTCAAAAGTTTAAAAAAAAAAATCAGCTACGCTGGGCAACAAAGAGCCAAATAGCCGACGCATTAAGGGCCGCAGAAAATAACAACAGGCGGTACTATAATGTGGTAACTTGAAGTATTGGTATCTTATATAAAACCTGGGGTTATTTTACATAATTTTATAACGGGTTTTTTTATTTTTTTATTGTTCTTTTGTACATTTCATTATTAAACCAATGTGTGTATTTGATTTTTGTTATTGTTGTTGCGTGTTTCGGTTTTTTTAGTTTTGGTTATATTCAAACCACAATAAACTTACTGTGCAGAGGCATGAAATTTTCTATTTTAAACCGTAGTATAATTTTAGGTAATTTTTAAGGGTCATGCATCAAAAAAGAAAACTCTTTAGATTTTAATAATAGTTTTTAATGGTAATTTTTTTGAAATAATTTTAATGTTTTTGTAACAATAAACAAATTGATGTTTAATTTATGTCACATAAGTTGTCAGAAAAATAGAATTATTTAATTTAAAGAAAGACTTTTTGAGAGATTGAGAGATTTATAGATAAAAGTCTAGTTTTTAAGTTTTTTTTATTTCCCAATTTAAATATTTATGTAAACAGTAAAAAATAAAAAAGTTCATCTATAATATTTCAGAGTTTCTATACCAATTTCCACTTGGTTGAGTGTTCAACATCGATTTTTTAAATAAATATTGAATATTTTAAGGGGGGAGTTCGGTTAATTCGCTCAAAAAAAGGCATGTTTTCAAGAATTTTTTTTGGCGATACAGGTAGTTCTAGTTCACAATATTTGAATAATATTTTTTTAAATTTTAATTTTAAAATATTAATAAGTGAGTGAGTGACAGTGAATGTCTTGAAGCGCCTTGCAGAAAAATGGTTTTACGGTGTTCAAGACAACTCGCAACAGAATCTTCTAAAACAAAAAAAGTTATTTATTAAAGGAGATGTTTTTCGAGGTAACATCGAGGGGATTTTTTTTTTTTCAATTTGTATATTTTTGGTAGCCTTTAGAAGTCAAAATACCGATTTTCGCTTAAAAAATCGACCTATTTGTTGTTATAAAATTAATAATTTTTTCACAAAAAAAAAAGCTCTCGATGTTACCTGGAAAATTATGTCAAAAAGTAGTGTGCAAAATTTCAAAACGATCGCTTTAGTAGGTTTTGAGTTATCGTGAACACCGACTCCCAAAATAACAAATTTCAGGAAAACGCTTTAAAGTTTTGCTCATTCACTACTTGCTCTAGAGCAAAGGATGTTCAAATAGCCATAACTACCGTAATTTTACTCCGATCGACTTGAAATTTTGACACAATATTTTTAGGAAGCATTAATTTAAAAAAAAAAAAAAATTGGCAAACAAAAAATTAAATACGCTATTCCCCCCTTAAATAAATATTAATATTTCATTCTAAAATAGTTGAAAATCTGATTCTATTGCAATCGTATTGTATCTAGAACTGGGAAAGGGTTAATTTTTTCGGGAAAATCCAATGACATGGGCATTGATATCAAATCAATTTACGATTTCTTAATTAAAGTCTTAATAGCTAATTCCAAAGTAGATGAGAATTCAGTTGCAAGGTTTTTCTAGATTCAGGACTATAACTGGGAACTTTTTCCATCAAATTATACTCTTATACAAACAATTTGAAGCAAATTGTTTATCGGACATCAATCAAAACAAAAAACTAGATAAATAAAAGTATCATAAAGATAATGAATTTCATTATTTTCAGTACGCCAAGGATGTGAGGAAAGTAGAAAGTTTTAGTAGACAAAGGAATAGAACACAAATATCATAATTTCTATTTTTTTTTGCCATTATCTTTAATATAATTTAGAATTTCTTTTATTTCTTGTAACTGTTGTATTTCTGTGAGGATATTATTTCAGGCTTCCTTTTAAGATGGTTATAACTCCTTTTAGTTTTTTTGGCCTGTTTTTGACTCATATCTTAATCTAATTTTTTGTAAAGATTCTCTATCAGATTAGGATACTGACTTTAAGCAAGTCTCTCAAACACTTCAAATTTTTTCTTGCTAATAGTGCGTTTACAATCGTTAGAATACTAGTCTAGTACATATTCTTAAGATTTCAAATTTTGTATGCGAAATCTCTAGTATTGTTCTCAGTCTTTTAGAAATAACTATTGGATGGCAACATCATGGCAACACAGAGGGAAAATTTTGAGTAATATTTCGTACTTTCTCTTTCGAGAATGGTAAAAGTTAGATTAAATCTGACTGTGAATATCAAATTAAGCAATTTTTATAAAAACAAACAATAACAAATTTTTGACAAATTAAAATTATACTAATCTAAGAATACTGGGGCAAAGCATAAGCATTTCTTTTTCTATATAGAGCAAAAGGTAGCACTCCTGCTTAGTATTTTGGCCACTGTAAACGTACTCAATAAACGTACAATGTGATCATTGTCATGTTGATATAGCCATGTTATTGGAATATTGTCATCAGCATCTGGCTCTATGACATTGCTAAGAGTATCTATGTGTATAAGCCTACTGAGATCCATCATTTTATTTATTTTTTAAAGAATCCCTATTCCATAACAAGACATAGTCCTTCAAACCATGATACTTCTATCACTATGCTGTGTTTTAATGTGTCTAAAAGATTATATTCTTGATTAATAGGACACACCATACCTGTCTTTTGCCATCACCTTCCGCACTCTATTAAAGCTAGTTTCATTACTTCATCCAGTTTTTACCAAAAACCAAGCGGTGTATACTTACTATACAAATGAATTTTTGCAAATCTAAGCCTCTTATTTTTATATTTGATGGGGCTAGATGCTCATAATCTCTTCCATTAGCTTAATCTCTTTCTAATGATTCGTGATAAAATTTGGACAACGTAATGGTCATTCTAATTGATCTTTGATTACATTCGAAGTGATAAAAGGTTGTTTCTTGGCCATACTTTATTTTCTATGCTGTTTGTACTCTTATAATGACATATGGTACTGTACCGTTTGGCTGATAGTAATCGTTTATTTTTCTTAATATGACAGTCTGCAAGCCCATTGTATAATACTTTTCCGCATTCAATATTTAGGGAAAATTCTAGTAATGATGGCAGTAGAAATTTTCTGGAATGTTTACTAATAATGCAATTTTAAAACAAAAAACACGAAATTTTTTAGCTAAATTTCATTATGAGTTTAACTGTTTTATTTCTCTGGTTACAGAATCTTGCCACTAATTGAAATTTATTTTTTCTCTCTCAATAACTGTTCAATTAAATAAACTTTTTTCTTTTTTTGTTTTTGCTATAAAATAATTACAATTTTTAATTAAATTAAACGTAACCCATTTATATTTAAAATGAATTAAGTTTTTTTTTCTTAAAGAATTTAACAAATTTCGTGATTTAATTAAAATTTTCAATTTAAACTTTATATTTGTTTCTGTTTTTTTTTATAATTTTTGGTAGAAATAAAATATTCCTGATAGCTGTGTCGTTTTTAATTACATTTACAAATTAAAAAAGTACTAATACAATTGCTAATGCGCCGTATTTATATATCTCTTTGTAAGTCATAACGATAAGTGTTGTTTAGGACTATTTTCTATTTTTCAAGTTTATAATACATACATTAAAAGTTAAATTTCAAAAACTCTGTGATAAATGTAATATTTAAATGGTCATGGAATTTTAGTTAAAAGGAAGACTTGAAACAGAAATATCCGTATTCCATATTCCTGAGATAATCTATATAAAATTTTTACTCCCGATTTCACATTATAGGCTTATAAACTTCAATTCAGTTAAGTTTCTTTAAAAATATAAGCTTTACTTAAGAAGAAAATTAATTTTCTTGATCTGTTCTTGATGCCGTATCACTCAAATCATAATTTTCTAGAAATACATCTTCAAAATATGTTCAATCTATATTAAGTAAATTAAATCGAACAAAAATAAAATGTAGACTATGTATTATTAAAACTGAAACTGAAACTCAAATTCTAAGTTACTGAAAAGAAAGATTATCCCATAAAGTATCTTAATTTTATTATCGCAGCCTTTTTGGTTTTTGTTGTTGTTGTTGATATTCTAATAATAAAATTAATAATTGTGCCTTAGTTCGATATATCATCCAATCTTACCTCAAAACGTATCGATATTTGATTTCTTTTTAAGTTTGATCGATAAGAAATAATTAAAGGCGTTTCCTTTTATCTTGATATCTACCTTTTATTGGACAACTTTAAAAATTTAATTCTAAAGAAATTCTTTAAGGCTGTGCCCGTTAATGATTAAGTCATTCGATGATTACGAATTGCTTTCAATGAATTTAAACTTGTGATGGTCACGATTGTAGACATGACATCATGTCTGAGCATTGGAATCCGGCAAAAGAAATGTATTTTAACTTGTATTAGTTAGCTATAATATTTGCTTCCTCTTTTTTTTCGTTAAGAATAGATTTAGTGATTTATTGCGAGTAGCGTTCTTCTTATATTTTTTGTTTTCTTGTCTTCATTTTTAAATATTGTTTAAAATTATAATTTTATTGAGACAATACAACAAAAAATATTACAAGACCATGAACTAAAAATCTAAAATAATAATAATTGAAATGAGAATAAACATCTGACTAAATTTCATACATACTAAATTTATTTTAGTCTGTTTTAAATAATAGCTAGCAATAATTTTAAGTATAAAAAAAAGAAAAATTAGATTTAATGGAAAAACATGTCAGAAACAAAACATGGCTTTCTTATTTTTATGTTATTCATATCTTTTGTTTATAAATGATAAAGAACAAAAAGAAAGTTATTAAAGTGAAAATTTTTCTTTCATAATCTTTTCGATAATTTAAGTACGGCTTTATTTGATGTATTTTATGATTAATTGAGAAAATTTCATATACAAATTGTAACTAAAAAAATTTCTTAATTACTAAAGATTGTTATTGTTTTTTGTTTATTAAAAAATGATTTTATAATAAAAACTAAATTTTAAAAAGAAAAAAAAAAAGAAAAGGAAATTATTAAAATTCACTGCATGAACTTTTTAAATCAACCCTTTATTTAGGCTAAATAAAGATGTTTTAAAGGAAGACTTGAGTTTGAAGACATTTAAAGAAATTTACATAAAATTCAAAATTAACGTGATTGGCATAAAATTTTATTTCAATAGATATTTATTCGTTTGTTATTTATTTATTTGTTATGGATAGATTTGTAAAATTTGAAATAATCTTTTTTAATAAATCAAAAAATAAAATATTCTTAACATTTAATATTGCTGGTGGTGATATTTAGATTATGTCATGAAAAAATTATTAGTTTAAATTTAAAAAGTATTCATTTTATAATTTTATTCCTAAGATTTACTAGCCCCGGGTGTATTAGATGTCTTAAGTCTGGTTGCACAGTTCAAGTTTAAATTATTTAAAAATTTTAGCGCGTTTCACCGAGCAAGTATAAACTTTAAATAGTTGAACTACTGCTACTTAATTTGGCAAACGACTTTTATGTCAGCTGCAGATTATATGTCAAATTATGTTCTATAGAGATGTAAAATACTTTAATTATAATTAATTTTTGAATATTATTTCTCTATTATATAAAAAAGTTTTCTGTCGTCGTATATGAATTTTATTTATGTATAATGCCTGAGACTCACAAGCGCTTAGCGGCACAAAATTTAGCGCTAAATGCTAATGAGTCCATTAGTCTCCACTGAATTGGTATTTTGGCATTTTGCTTTCCTACAATGACAACAGTAACGTGCTAGTGAGTCCACTCCGATTGGTATTTAGAAAAACTCTCCATTTTTACTGTGTTAAGTCGTCTCCACACGCTAAGCGCCAGTCAGTCCCAGCAGGCATAAGAGTAGATAAGAGTAGAAAGTAAAATTGGTAGAAAAAAGATTTCAGACGAAGAAAGGAAAACTCATTTAGTAGAACTGTGGTGGCTGAGCGAAGCGAAGCGAGGGTTGGTGAATCATGCGAACAATAGGTGGTAGGCCCATCGTCATTTTTAAAGATAATTTAATACAAAATAAAATTAAATTTGTTTTAATATTTGCTCAAGAAAAAGTTAAGATTTAATTTATATTCATGCGAATCTTTATTTGTTGTATTTTTCTTATTTAATATCTATTTATATATCTTTAAAATATTTAATAAAAGCAAATGAATACCGGTCCGGTGAGAATCCAAAAGCTCACCCAGCTGATAGCTCGATCGGATACTTTGCAATGACATGACCGTGTTAAATGCGATGCATCGTCCCATATAGCGTGGAAGTTATGGATTTACATTTATCGGTGACTTTATACATCGCATCGTATAAGTAAGAGCAAATTTTCACCGCTGGGAAACTATACATGCTTTTTTAATTAAAATTGTACAATATTAGTAGTAGTAGTGGTAGAAAGGGGACAAATGCACCGCGACCAGACTCAGTCTATTGTGCTCTCCGCCAGTCATTATGATGGAAACCTAATATCTCTTTTCCTTGCCAGAGCTAGGATATCTTTTCTTAACTTATTTCCTACCCCCCATATAGGCCACTTGTCGAATGAGAAGGTGTGTTAATCTCTTTGACACCAACCTTCCATAGCGTCTACCATAAAAAATATTAATAAAATTTTTAATGAATTTCAACAAAAGATTCTTTCTTATAATACAAAAATTATTGTTAAATTACAAAAACTTTATTTATTCTCAAAATTAATACAAAAGAAAATATCAATATGACCAACAAATGACAGCTAAATTAAGTTTAAACCTCCCAAACTTGAGAGTTTAAACTGATGAGAATTAAAACGCGCTAATGGTTAAACTGCAACTATGAAACCCAAATTTTCCTCGATTAAAATTTAAACTGATATAATGATAATAAACTTGATTTAAACTCGCACTGTTAAACCAGTTGTTAGTTATCAAAAATGAAAAGTTTTGCCTTAAGGGGTTATATACACTTGTGAGTGTTGAAAATCACGTTTTTTTGAAAATTTTATACAAAAAACGATTTTATTAAACAAATACAATTATTAATAATTCAAATAAGGTCTACTTTAAAGTTGATAATAGCATGTACAGTTGATGAAAACATTGAAGTGCATTGCTCCAGCAGATGATCTCCCAAGCGTCCTCCAAAAAAAAAGCGTTCGGCGGTGATCCAAATATCTCCGGTTTGGATTGTCTTAAATCAAAAAACCAATTTTATTCTTTTTGTGGATGGATAAATCTAGGTATTAATCGAAGAAATAGTCAAAATTTTAATTTTTGAAAAAATGGCGGCTATAGAAAAAAAAATCGATTTTTTGACAAAAATTTTCGCGAAAAATTGTCTAAAAAACACTAGTCTACAAATTTTCAACTTTTGTCGTTAAGCTCAACAAAAAGATGATTTTTAGGGTAATTTTGGGTCACTGAATCTGAAAATCACAATCATTTTTTTATTCAAAGAATCGTTTTCGAGATATTCTCCAAAAACATGTTTTTTGGGCCAATTTTCGTTTATTCGTCTGTATCTCAAAAAATATTTTTTCGATTTAATAAAATTGGATAGTTTTAAAAAGCCATTATCTTATGCTTTTAATTGATATATAAAACGTGAAAATCAAGAAATATTTAACGAAGTTATAGAAGATCAAATTTAAAAAAAAGTGATTTTTTTCACCTTTTTTAAAAATGGCGCTTTTTTATATGCTTTTTTTAGTTGAAGAAAGTTCTTAAGTAAAATTTTTAAGACTTTAAATGAAAGATAATTTTGTACCAAAAATTTTAAGGGTAAAATCTTTCAGATTGAAAGAAAAATAAAAAAGTTATAGATCATTAAGTGGGGACGTGATTCTTTCATTTTTCGGGTCTGCTACGGACGTTCACGAAATGCACACATAAAATTATTTATTAACATTTTCCCACTAAATGCCACACTGCTGTTAAATATTTCCCTGTATTGTTTAGTCCAAAAAACATGTTTTTGGAGAATATCTCGAAAACAATTCTTTGAATAAAAAAATGATTGTGATTTTTGGATTTAGCGACCCAAAATTACCCTAAAAGACATATTTTTGTTGAGCTTAATTTTTTTTGTAGACTAGTGAAATAGAAAAAATTATCAGAATTCGTATTCCTTCGATTAATATCTGAAGAATATATCTAAGAAGGTTGTGTTAAAATTTCAAGATGATCGGTTCAGCCGTTTTTGCGAAATGGAGATCACCGACCTCGAAAACACGATTTTGAGAAAAACGCGTTTAAAGTGCGCGCAGTGAATGCAGCTGCTACTTCGTTTCCTACTTTCCAATTCTATATCTCAGAAAATATTTACCGGATCGAATTGAAATTTTCAGAGAATATACTCAAATATATGTACATTCCGAAAATGAAAAAAAAAAAATCGATTTTTTAAAAATGACAACCTTAAAATCAATTGGAAGGGGTTCAAAGTTTTTAATTTCATTAGAAAGAAAAGAAGCAAATGAATTAACAGTTTTTAATTTCATTAGAAAGAAAAGAAGCAAATGAATTAACATTGAATTTAATAATGAATAAATTGTATTTTAGGTAATTATACTTACACATGTGTCACCTATTGCTAACGTCAGACTTTATACATAAAGAAATTTTTTTTTTGATGACTAGGAGTCATTTTCACAGTCTATACACTGTTTCCAACTAAACAAAATATTTAACTTGTTAACTGCAAATATTTTTTCTCATAAAACAACAAATTTTTCAATTAACAAAATGACCTTAACCTAAATTGCATCAAAGTAATTTCTCTAATGCAATTTAAATGATTTGTAAATATTTTAAGAAATTAGAGCCAGCAAAAAAGTGTGCACAAATTTTAACTTAAATAAATATATTTAATTTAATTAGCGTCTGGTATCCAAATATACAATAGTTTCTTCGTTTTTTTGTGTATTCATATATTAACAGCCATATTAAGGCTTTTATTTAATTTACATTTGTTTTTTTTTTTTTTTTGGTACAATATTCAAAACATTATTATTGATCAATTGAAGAAATTTATTTGCCCCCTAAATTGAAATTGTTGAAATTGTTGGTCTTTGACATATAATTTCATAACAATTTAGCCTACTAAATTGAATGAAACACTAAAAATTTTAAATTCTAAACAGAAATTGAAAGAAATACTTCAAAGTCAAAGATATTAAAATCTATAGAATATTGTTTTTTATTATGTTTATTTATAAACTAAAATTTAGGTCATATTCTTAAATATAATTGGAATTATTGTTGATATTAGAGGAGAAAAACAAATTTTGAGTGAAAATTAAATCTTAACCACATTAAAATCTAAAAATAATTTATAAATATTTTAGCCTTAAATTATTGAAAAATTCTATATACAGTCCTCAAGAATTTGTTACTTAAGTGAAGTGTTAAGTAAATAATGTTATAAAGTTAAAAGGATTTTATTATTTGTTTTATTTTATCCTTTTTATTTTTAGTCTTTCGTGGGTTGGTTAAAATAAAAGTCTAGGAATCCAATATAAATTGTTCCCTAATATTGCGTTTAACGTGCGGCAAATTGCTTGACATCTGTACCAACATTTCATAATTTATAAGAAAATTTCAGATGAAATTATTTTTATTAAGTGGTATTGATTCTATCTAACGAATAAAGTGTGTACTACATTTGTCTCAATTTTAATATAATTCTTGATTTTTAAGATTTATAAACATGACCCAATATATTTTTGGAGTGAGCTTTCGGAGCTATCAAAGTGAAGATTACAGATTTTTAACAAGAGGCTATGTTTAAATGTTCTCATTTCGTTTTGTTCACACACAGTTGACACATCGACACAGTTCGATGTTTCCAATACTATAGTATCGAAACTGATATAAAAACGTTGTAAACACTGATGAACAGATTTCAGAATGACTTCTTGACGACGTTATGTTAGATTCAGATGTTCACTAATGAACAGCACGTATTTCCTGTTTTTTCAAGATAATCATTTTTAGTAATTTAATTTAATATTGTATAAAACACTATAACTAGCACACACTTCAAAATCAAAAGCAAAATTTTGAATGTCAAACGTATAAAATTTTCTTTGTCCTTCGAAAATATGTGTAATAGAACTTAGTTTTATTTTACTTCTTTTTTACGTTTTGAAGAACACGCATAAGTGTTTAAATGATTTATTGAAATAATTAATTAAATAATTGAAATAATTTTTTTGAGCCGCAAAATTTTTAAAATCTTAGCTTCCCAAAACTTCTCTATTTTTTTTTTACTTTTTTTTCTCTAAATGTATGTAAACTCATATTCCTATAATCACAAATGCCATTGCCTGTCTGTTTGAAAAATTAAAGCAATGTTTTACAACACAACTGTACACAACAGTATGTGTAGCAAAAAAATTAATTCAAAGAACGATGAAATCGGAAATACAGAGATTCCCGCGGAACCGCACCAACTGAATTATGAAATTTTTGTCATTTTTGACGTCGTAAAAGTTACCCGTTGCGATATATGCACTAAGTGGGTGCTCACCTTTAGGAATGAAAGAAAACTAAACACTCAGCCTTAAGAATAAGAGCAGCGATGAATATAGCGTTTCGGTGTGAATGGTCCTTAAGATCAACAACAACATCATATTGTACTTTCGATAAAATGGATGCTTGAAAGAGAACAACAGGCCTATATTAACTAAATATTTATGGTAGAGATTAAATAAATTAAATATGAATGATTTTTGATTTCAACGTGTCGACTCAATTGTTAAGATCAAATTTTGGTGATCATTTCATTTGTTATAATTCTAATGTAAATTTTTCTTCACGATTTTATTACTTAACACCGTTAGACTGTTTTTCAATCGAACACGAATCGAACACGAAAAATTGAATATCTTAAAAGTAACACTTGGAATAATTCACTCATTTTACAAAAATATTTATCGAAAATTTTGATGTTCGAATACAAGTCTGTAAAAAGAACATGAACAATATTGTTTTTCATTAATAACTGTCATGGATACAAGTTTCATTTTTTAATAAATATTTGCAAATTTTTATTTGCAAAAAATATGTTTTAAACAGAAACTAAAGGAATTGAAGTTTTATACAGAAGCAAGGAATTTTCTAACATTTTTCTAAAAATAAATTTTTATATTTTTGTCGTCAACCGAAAAAATAAAATGAATAATTTCTTATTACCCAAGTAAAATCTGTCCTAGAAGATTTGTTTTAAATGAAGATACATATTTTTTACACTAATGTTACGTTAAATAGTTAAATAACCAAAAATAAAAATGACGTCTTGATTAATATTCTTAAATCGAAAATCCAACAAATAAAAAACTATGCTAAATTTTATAAGAAAATTTAAATTCTTTGCGAATAGTTTTTGAATTTTTTTTTTGTTGGTTTATAAAAAATGATACAAAAAACAAGAGTCATGTGAAGAAAACATTGTTTCCATTGGTTAAAAACTAGAAAAAGTAAAAAAGATGAGATGAAATCATCGATTAGAACAGAATTTGAAAATGAAATCATCAGCAATTTAAATTATTATTAAAATTATGAAAAGATTTGCCGAAAAGTTTTTTAATATATTATATTATTATTTTTTTTTTATCATTTTTTCATGAAATTTTATTTCATTGACTTAAAATTTAATTCAAATATATGATATAATTTTATTCAAGTATTAGTAATAAATTTTTATTTTATTTTGCTTACTTTAAGGTAATATTTCACGGTCAGCGACATTTTTTGTTGGTTTTTTTTGTTCAGAAATATTTGGGGCATAATGCCAAGTGTTAATTTTTTGTTGTTGAATTTTAATACTATTTTTGTTTTAGTTTTTCTTATTCTGTTTTTTTTTTGGATGTGAATTTTTAACTTTAAAAAGCAGACTTGGCCTAAAAGAAAGAAAAATTATTTCTTGAAAAGTGCCTGTAAAAGATAAATTTTTGTTGTAATATAACTAAGGTTTTCTCCCTCCCGCTTTGCTTCGCTCAGAGTGAGAGAGAGAGAGATAGAGATATCAACAAAATTCGTACATGATGACAGAAAACTTTGCTACTAGGAAGTGACAGGATATATAATAAAATACTCGCAAAATCACGGTAAATTTTTTTATAAAATAGAAAGGTTAGTAAAGCGGTAGTCAAAAAGTAAGGGACACTAGGTTTATGAATTATAGATTACATTTTTGAATAGGTTTAATGGGCTTAAGATATACCTAGCCACCTATGCCTATAGGAGCTACAAAGCAGAAAAATATTGGCTTCAGGAAGATAGCTGTAATCACAGGATCTTGGGCTTAAATTGTCATTCTAGCCTCGTCCCTGAGCGAGTAAAATAGATCTATAGGTCACAGTACATGTTTGATCCCCAGATTAACACTTAAAAAAATCTATAAACTAAAATTTTGTAAAAATAGTTTATATTATCGTAAGATTGTTCTTCATATTCTTTTTATAAAATTTTCTTATGATAAAAGCCATCAAGTAAAGTCTTCTATAATGCGAGTCATCTGTACCATTTTAATTAATGAAATGAAAACAAGTAAAGTAAATTTTATAAAGGGGCTACCTATTAGGGAAAATATATATTAGTGAATTTCTTTTCAATCAATCTTATGTACGCTTATGATGAAAAGTGTACAATAGAAATTTTCTCTCCATTTCTAAAAAAATTTATTGATGTTTTTCTCGAGAAATAACGTATTATGTTTGAAAAGTAGCATTTTTTTTATTAATGTTCCATTTTTACTGGATAAGTAGTGATAAGTAGTGTAGATTGTGTGAATATGTTGCTCAGATAACTACGTATCTTGACATTAATTGCATAAAGTAGTCGCCAGTATAAAAATTAAATCACTTTTTCCTCAGTAAACTGCCATTATTAGGAGAAAAAAACTGTAGATTTTAAACAAAATAGAGCAATAGCATAAGTTTTTAGGATTAATCTGTCATTCTAGTCGTTTAGTTGTTTCAACTTAGGAGCACAAATAATTCAAAAATCGCAGTGCGTAATCACGAATTATTCAAAAGCACAAAAAGAAATAATGAAGAATAAAAAAGTTCCCTCTTGTTTTGCTTATAGGTCGTTTAAACCGGCATCGAAATCATAGTAACGAAACTATGAAGTTAGGTGATTTACAACAACGCCAATAACGTGATTTCCATAGCACCATTGTCCGGGAGTTACATGTAAAACTACTTTTCCAATATAGTTTCGAGAAAAAATTTCACTAAAATATACCAAATTTCGAGTTTTAATAGTTTCATTTCAATTTGTTTCACTAGTAATTAAGTTTTAATCCTACGCCAGTGTAAACGCTATTTGATGAGAGATATTCTGGAATTGACATTGAATTTTAAACATTAATTGTTTTCCTGGCTATATTTGACAAGGGAACATAACATATTTTATCTTGTTGACAATGAATGGATAGGATATAGTTCATGGCATTACAAAAATAACTATAAAGATATTAACCAGCATGACGACGAATTCAATGTTAAATCAATATAAAAACTTTTTGAAGAGAATTATCTAATATTTTTTCCAATCGATTTCAATTTCAGTTTTTTAACTAAATCTCAATTTCTTTGAAATTTGTTGTAAAGAAATTCATACAACCAGAAAATTCTCTATTTAAATCCAAATTGAATATTTTTTATCTGATGTTTTTGATTTTTTTATATTGAATTATTGTAGGCAAAATGTTTTTTTTTCAAATCGAATTTATAAAAGTAATCATCCAAAAGAATGCCGCAATTTATTATTATTTTTGTTGTTGTATTGCTTACATAGCTGTAAAAACAAAAGGGTTTTTTGATTTTTTGTTTAAAAATGCTTGTTAAGAATGGTCAATAAATTGTTTGATTTACATTTGGTCAAAGATCCAAATCAATTTATCTTGATTACTTGTCTATGGTGGGCATTAAATTGAATCTCTTCATGTATTTCTTACATTTCACTGGTAATTGCTTCTTATTACATAACGTTAGGAAATTATTCAACCAACATGAAAAGAAATTGCTTCACTTGTTGTTTTTTTTTGTGAAATGGGAACATAATTCATAATATGACTGTAATTATTTTTTTCTTGTGGTTTTCTTTTTTGTTTAATTTTTCCCTTTGAGTTTTTTAAACTTTAGTTTATGTAATTTGTTTCTTTATTGATTCAATAAGAACAAAATTAAGATGAAAATATAAAAAATGGAAGAGAAAATGAAATTAATTACTCCTACTAGATATCTAATTTTTATTTTTTTAATTTCCTTTTGAGAAGCTTATATTCTACAGAAATATTTCCAAGTTAATTTTAGAACTAATTTTAAGCCAATCCCACGTTTAGATTTAATTTAGTTGCCATTAAAAGCTTATATTGGTAGTAGAGATGTAAATTTTTATTTGATAGATCAATAAAAGAACATAATATCGTCAAAATGTGCAAGCTTTTAATCTCAGGATACAGGCATTAGTCACTAGAGGCCAGATTTGGCGAAAATTATGGAATTCTTGCTGAATTTTTGCTACAGGTTTTTCAGATTAATTTCATCCATTTGCAAATTGACTCCATCCTTTTGCAGATTAGTTTCATCCATTTTGCAAATTGACTTCATCCTTTTGCAAATGAAGTTCATCCACGATAACAAATTTTTAAATTTTCATAAATATATTCAAAAAAAATATGACAGAAAATATTTGGAAATTATTTAATTATCTTGATGATTTTTATTGAACTTATAGATAATCAAAATGCTTAGCAAAATTTAATAAAACTTATAGCGGCTCTCCCGCTGCGGCAACTGGTAGTTTTGTATACATGTTCATAAAATAGTTTGTAGCAATTAGAGGAGGTGACTGTTCCAACTGAAATGTTTATGACTTCCATCAAATTGGTATGATTTGATGGATCCGCTAATATATCCCGTGTCAAAACTGTCATAAGTTTACAGTCTTTTTTCAAAGTTTTTAATGAATACGAACTATTAATTACTTGTTCATATGCCACTAACTACTCTTGGAAAGGGTTCAAAATATTATTAAAACGAAAACTGTAAAAGTTTGCCTAAAATATGGTTAAAAATAGAGACAAATAAAAGCATAACTCTTACACACATTATTGACACAATGTGGTCGCAGCGACGTAATTGTGTCTAAATTGTGACAAAATGATAAAGCCTTCACAATTTCACAAGATGGCTATTATTTTTTATAGAAAAATTTCTTTTAGCATTGGGGATGAAACATGGAGGTAACTACGACGTCATGGCGACGTAACATATTTGATACTAAAATGTGTAAACTATTTCTACTTGGGAACTCCTGCAGAAAGTCGCAGAAAATATTAGTATTCACTGTTGAGTGCTGAACTATCTTGTGATGTATTATTCCCCCTACATTAACTGCTGCAATCAGCGAAACATTTCACTCTCTAATTGTTAGCACGTTAACTCTAGCCGGTGTGTTGAAGTTTTTTCTAAAATCAAGTTTGCCGCACGGAATATATTAGCGGATCCATCAAATCATGCCAATTTGATGGAGGTCATTAACGATTCAGTTGGAACACTCACCTCCTCTAATTGCTACAACTATTTGTTTAAACATTCCATTTTTTTTTATAAATAGGTCTTTGTAAAAAATTTTTCAATATATATATGAAAATTTAAAAATTTGTTATTGTGGACGAATTTTATTTGCAAAAGGATGAACTTCATTTGCAAAACATGAAGTCCATTTGCAAATGGAAGAAACTAATCTGCAAAAGGATGAAGTCAATTTGCAAATGGATGAAACTAATCTGAAAATCCTGTATTGACGATTATTGTCAACAATTTGTGCATATCTTTGTTAAAAACGTTTAATGTTCAAACGCACGAATAATACAATGTAATATTACCTGTTTTAAATTTTACCTTTGTTAAGCTAGACGATAAAAGAAAAATACTTTGAGTATTCTGAATTACAAACCCATAACCCCGCTAATTAACTTTTGTATTTTGCATTGTGGTTATGATAATTT
This sequence comes from Acrocera orbiculus, assembly GCA_947359355.1. Classification (NCBI taxonomy): domain Eukaryota; kingdom Metazoa; phylum Arthropoda; class Insecta; order Diptera; family Acroceridae; genus Acrocera; species Acrocera orbiculus. Next base: position 11,740,565 of record OX375758.1, read on the forward strand.
TAAATGAATTCTATCCATTTAGCTGAGCTTAATTCTATATTTTATTCATTGTTAGATAACAAAAAAAAATTATCATTCTGATATTCTGTGTTCATAAGGAATAAGAAGTTAAAATTAATAATTGTATATTTTCATACTTATTCTCACTTTGAACTAAAATTTCGATTCTATTTCGTTAAGTGAAAAAGATAGTGACTAAAAATTATTTTCTGTCATTTTTGAGAGACTTTAACATAAACATAATAATAGTTTACTTTTATTTTATTTTTTACACATTAATAAAGTTCAAATAAAAAATTATGAATGTATGATTTTTTCTGCCATTTTGTCACTTTAAAAACTCCTTAAATAGTGTGGAAAAATTAGTAATTGGTATAATAGTTTTTGAATGATAATAATCACAGATTTTTAAAACACTCTTTTGAGTAAAACCTGGTTTAAAGTCTGGAAAAAGGTGGTAGAGGTGAAGAGAATTAAATGTCAATAACTACGAGAGTTTTTTCCAGTTTGTCTTGAAATTGACATAACATTCTTAACATGGTGTAATTTTAATAAGCAAATGTTATAAACAAGTGTTAATGCTCCTCCCCACAATCTTTTTACAAAAAATCAAAACCTATTATTTTTGGTAAATATTTTTTTAAAAATAAATTCATAATTTTTCATATTTTAACCAATTCATTATTATATTTTTTATATATTGAACATTTAATATTGGTTTTTTCTTTTCAATTGTTATTCGTTAATATCAGTTTCTCACATTGTTTTCATGGCATTTTATTCAGTGTAAAAATATTTCTTATGTCAAAAGATTTTAATAATTTCTTTTTGATTTTCATGATCACTTAAAAGCGTTCACATAAAAAACTAAGTGCAAACTTTTTATTCGCACCAAGAAAAATTTTTGCCGCTCTTCTGCATTATCAATTTGTAGTTCTTTTTTTGGTAAGCTATGAGCAAAAATAACACCCAGCATTCCTATGGTCAAATTTTGATGAAAAACTTTTAAAAATGCTTTAAAATGTCTTTTAGAAATCAGTAACGTCTTGGAATTTATTTTTACGATTGGCAATAATGATTTTGTTAACTTTTTGATATTTTCCGGTGTAACTTAGGTAGGAAGCTTACGTTCTACGATTTCTTGCACTACAGCAGATCCAGGATAATAATTATCAAGCTATAGCCTATAGATTTGAGTTTTTTCTTATCTAAATTATGTATTTTACTTTCTATAAATATGGATAAATATATTTTTATTTATAACCAACTTTAACATTAATTATGTCAGATTAATACATAACACCATATTTCTGTCATATACTCAAAGCTATTTTGAAGCAATATTCATAATAAATTATAAAAATTTAATTAAATTATTATAATTATCTAAATACAATATATTATTTAATATTTTAATTTGTATTTAATAAAAATTTTTATGAAATATAAAAAAATAGAAGGAAATAATTTCATGTTCATTATATTCCAAAAATTCTTGTGATTTATACACTAAAATATATAAAAATTATATTTAAAAAAAATAAGCTAATTAAGCTATTCTAAATATTCCACTTTGTTGACTTATTTTTCTATTGAGAAGTAAATTTCTGGTAATTTTTTAATTTTTTTTATCCCCCTTACTGACTCCAAGGATTTTTAAAGTTTATTTTAGACTTTTTTCTTTTGAAAAGCTTTTCTTGCTATTAAAGTACGAAAGAGATTGGGATCTGAGTTTAAATAAATTTATAAAATTTTCAGAATAAATTTATTTCATGTTTCACAAATGCAATTTTTTGTAAATATATTTTTGTTGTTCGAAATAATTAAATGAAAAGTTCCGCATTTATCGAACAGCTCTAACATATAAAAGTTAATTAGTATTTTTTTTTATTTTTGTAACTCTTCAGACTAGACTATAAATTGAATAATTGAAATTATATTAAATTTTAGTCAGAAAGGGCTTCTCAATATTGCTGGCAATCTTAAGTTTGCATATTAAGTAGGAAATTCAATTAAAAATTGTTTTTTTTTTTTTAAATAAAGACAAAAAAAATATCAATTTCAAGATATAATTTTTAATATATATTTCTTTTTTCTTAAATTTTAGATATAATATGCCAGCGGAAACGAAAAGTGTGCCCTCCGCTGGTACGGAGGCACAAACACCAACAAAAAAGAAATCATTAAATCAAACATCATTGGGTAAGGCAGCAATTGCACATGTTACACTTCTTGATGGCTCTATATTAGATGTAACAATTGATGTAAGAAATTTATTTTATTTTTTTTTAAATATCTTTATTAACATTGTTAATTAATTTAATTTTAGAGAAAAGCTAAAGGTCGTGATCTTTTAAATTCAATTTGTGCTGGCCTAAATATATTAGAAAAAGATTATTTTGGTTTATTATATAGTACACCATCAGATCCAAGAGTTTGGCTTGATTTGGAAAGATCGGTTGCAAAAATTTTTAAAAATGATCCATGGTTACTTTCATTTGCAGTTAAATTTTATCCACCAGAACCAGCACAATTACAAGAAGATATTACAAGATATTATTTATGTCTTCAGGTTTGTAAAAATTATTTTTAATTTTTAATTTATTGAATGAAAATTTTTACAAATAAATTTTTTCTATTTAGAATTAATTGAAAAATTAGTACTAAATATATAAAATAATTTCGTCTTTATTTCAATTAACTTGATACGAAATCTATTTTCATTAAAATATTTGTTAGCAATCTGTTTATTTAGGCTGCCAATTTGATTTCTTGCTCTAGAAAACATACTTTTGTGATTATATCTATGTATATATATATATATCAGAATATTTCCGCATTATATTGTAAGAAATTCGGCAGATCTTTGAATTGACGAAGTTTAGAATGCAAATGGCATATTTCAAATAAAATAAGATCCAAATGTTCTATGATTCATTTAAGATTTAAAAGTTATTTAAAAATAAGGTTATTATTATTTTGATTGTAATTATTATAATGATTGCAAAAATTATTTGACATTTTTATTGGAAAAATTTATGCTTTCTAACTAGTTTAATTATATAAAAATTGAGGTGCCGTAGATATAAATGCATTATAATTATATTTTTCTAAAAGACTTGCAATGAATTATTGTAGTCAATATACTTTTGAGTATAATTGTGTTTCAAAAACGCTGTCGAAAACGCTAATCTAGACATCACGTAAATGACTAAAATCAGAAAAAATAATTAAAATATTGCCAATTTTCAATTTATAGGACGTTTTCTGGTTTAAAGTTTACCCCAATGTTTCCCAAGCTATTTTGGTCGTGGAATCCACAAATTTGTTGCTAATAAACACGGAACCATGAATATTTTTTAAACAAACACTTTTTATTAGTATTATTTTGATATTTCAGATTTTATTGAATTAAACAAAACTCAAAAATGGGAAACAATTCATCATAGAAATAATGAATGAAAATACAAAACATAAACTAAAATAAATGAAAAAACTTTAATGTAAAGAATGCACCTGCTTCTTTGCTCCCATGTTTCTTTTTAAACTGGGCATTATGTTTGATAACTGAACTCGTATATCTGGTGTAGCATCAATTTTGTTCCGATAATTGGTTTTTGTCGCAACATATTTTGAAAACCCAGTTTCACACAAATAAGTGGTTGCAAAAGGCAATGGAATAGCCTGTTTTGATAAATTTGGATATTCATCGAATATATTTGACTAGAATATTGTTAAAAAAACTGTTCTTAATTTGGCCTCTAATTATGTATCGGAACTCAACTAGCTTTAGAAGTAATCACTGAGTGATTGCTGTAAGCTGGACAAATGTGTTTTTATACCATCACGGAATTCCTAATCTAAATCCACTTCAGATTCTTCGAGAAAACCACTATGCGTCTGGAAATACTCGAAGTTATTTTGTTGCACAGCTGAAATCCAATATTGTATTTTCCAATATCTTGGACTTGTTTTCCTTGCAGAGGAGCCAAACATAATTCGTTCAATTTACCAAATATATTATTTATATTATTATATGAAAGATCATCATAGGGATGTGGCCTCGACCACGAATGCACGTACAATATAACATAAATGTGAATATATTAAAAACAATTCTTATTTTGTTTTAATAAAATAAAATTTGTCACGCAAGAACCCCTAAATTTTTCGGTGGAACCCTAGTGTTCCCACACTTTTGGAATCACTGGTTTCCCCTTATAACCTTATTAAATAACAGAATATAGACTAATTGAGCGGTAAGAATAAAACCCAGGCTTATATATATATGCAAGAAGTTCTCGTGTTTAAAAACAGTTTTCATGCCACAAAATTCCTTTGGATGAAGTTGTTATTTGTAAAGGGTTGGGCAATACAGACGCAGGAAAGTAAATGCCGAAAAAGAATACAAGAAATACGATTTCAACTAAATTCATTATTTTATTTTGAACATTGGTTTATGCCATTTATGTATGAAAAATAATATCACTCAAATGGTCACCACGACTGGCTTTACAGAAGTCGATACGATGGTCAAAATTTGCGATGATATTTTCCAACATGGTCGTCTCAATGGCATTTATCCAGGCAATAATGTTGTTTTTTAGGTCTTGAATGGTAGCTGGTTTGTTGACGTATACTTTCAAAAATCCCCACAAAAAAAAGTCAAGCGGTGTTAAATCGCACGAGCGCGCAGGCCAAGGCACATTTGTCCTACGTGAAATTAAGAGTTCTTCGAGTTTCGACTTCAATAACTCAATGCTGACGCGAGTGGTGTGGCATGTCACCTGTCTATTTGAAAATAAACGTCCTCTATGTCGAAACGATTAATTTTAAAAAATAATCAGTTATTATCGCCCAATTCTTGAGATCGACGAGTTGTGCTTAATTTTGGATTCTTCTTACACTTTCTTTCACAGCAGGAATATTTTCTTGTTTACATACATTTTTTGGTTTGCCAGACTTAGGTAAATCATCAACTGAGACAGTCGACTCAAATTTACGCACTAAACGACCGATTGATGTCTCATTTGGGCGGTTATGATAACCGAAAAAATCACGTAATGCGCGGAACGTATTTTTTATTTGTGCACCATTTTTATAGTGCTCTTGAATAACTTTAACGCGTTGTTCGATTTTAAACGATTCCATATCGATAAATGGCAAACACTCAACTAACAAACTGACATATGAACGACAAAAATTCAAAATGGCTTCCCTATGAAATTGACGTTTACTTTCCTGCGTCTGTATTGCCCAACCCTACATTATATTATAATTGTAATTTTTGACGGTTACTTAAATTTAGAATATAAAAATTTTGTTTTTTCTTTTGTAGGTACGAAATGATATACTTGACGAACGTTTACCATGTTCATTTGTAACACATGCGTTACTAGGATCATATCTTGTTCAATCAGAGCTTGGTGATTATGATCCTAAAGAAATGAAAGATAAAAATTATTTAAAAGATTTTAAAATTGCTCCAAATCAAACATCTGAGCTAGAAGAAAAAGTAATCGATCTTCATAGAACACATAAGTAATTAGCAAAAAACAAAACAAGAATTTCATTAATTGTCTTTTTTTTTCTTTTATAGAGGTCAAACTCCAGCAGAAGCAGAATTACATTATTTGGAAAATGCTAAAAAATTAGCAATGTATGGTGTAGATCTTCATCCGGCTAAAGATTCTGAAGGTGTTGATATACTTTTAGGAGTATGCGCTTCTGGTATTATGGTGTACCGTGAAAAGTAAGAAAAAGATAATTTATTAATTTTGTATATAATAAAATTATTATATATTTTTTAGATTAAGGATAAACAGATTTGCATGGCCAAAAATATTAAAAATATCCTATAAACGAAATAATTTTTATATTAAACTTCGTCCTGGAGATTATGAAAAATATGAATCAACAATAGGTTTTAAGTTAGCTAATCATGCAGCTGCTAAAAAATTATGGAAAGCTGGTGTTGAACATCATACATTCTTTCGTTTAAAAACACCAGAACCAACACAAAAAGCCAGCTTATTTCCCAGATTTGGTTCAAAATTTCGTTATTCTGGTAGGACAATGTATGAGAGTCGAAAAGATCCTGTAGATCGTCCAGCACCAAAATTTGAAAGAAGTTTAACTGGAAAACGTTTAACTAGCCGTAGTATGGATGGTAAAAATTTGAATATTTTATAAATTTTTATTTAATTATTTTATAAAGCTTTAGCATTGGAAAAAGAAAAAGAAAAGGAAGCTAATAAAAGGCATACAATGTCACATCCACCTGATCATATACCAGAATTGGAATCACCAAGGCAAACAAGGAGCCCTATAAAAAAAGATAAAAAAGAAAAGGTATTTGAAATTTTTCATTAAAACTAATTAATTTAATAACTTTTTAATTTACCTTTTGAAAATTTTTAATCGAAAATAATGAAGCATTATTTAGTTATTAATTTTTTCTTCTCAAATATTCAAAAAATTTTAATAAATTCTAATAATAAAGTGAAATTTTTGAGTACTGCTTTTTATTGATTTGTTTTTTCTATTTATGGACTAATATTTAATAAAATTCTGATAATTAGATTTTGTGTTGGGATATGCAGGATATATAATCGGTTTAATATTCTATGTAAACTTATCAGTTTAGAAGTTATGCGTTTCTCATTAATAGTGCGTTCACAGTGGCCAAAGAATAATATACTATCATTTTAGAATTTGTATGCGAAATCTCTAGTGTATTTCTCAAATAAACTAATCTAAATCTAGTTTGTTTTTCTAGTTCATTGCTCAATGTACTAGACAACTCATGGTAGTACCGAGGGGAAATCTTGAATAATTTTTCAGATTTTGTCTTTCGACAATAGTTTGGTAGTGAATAATTGTGGAAGTTAGGTTAAGACTGTGACTGTGAATGTGACATAAAACATTTTTTACAACAACAAAGATAAGCAAATTAAAATATGTAGGGGAAGTTGTTCGGTTATGGGCGGTTATGGGCACCACAAGGAAAATATTGAGAAAAACCACCTTAAATATTGAAAAAATTTAAATTTATTGATTTTACCTTTTATTTACATCATTCTTCTGGCTTGTAAAATAGCTGGCACGTATGCAAGCCCACCTTAAATGAACTGGCCGATCGCATCCATTAAAATTGATGGAGTTGGCAGCGCTTAGTTTGAGTGGTAGCTTTTTTGGGTAATTTTGGCGGGATTTTACCATTGTTGACGGCATGGATGTCTTTAAAATTTTCTTTTACTTTTTAAAAATAACGTTGCAGAGTGGTTCGAGTGGCGGCAGTTGATTTTGTGGGAAGCTCAATTACAATACAACATTTAATTGCATTAAGTAGCACATTAAAGTCTATTTCCGAATGTTTATTTGACGACATGGCTAAAAACAATTCAAAAAAGGCATAAAAACACCATCAAAGTTGACATGCCACTGTTTACAAAAATAAAAGAGAAAACTAAAAATACGTTTAACTGTTTCTCTTTGAAAATCTATGTAGCAGTGAAACTACAATTGAAAATTTCTTTTTAAATAATTTTCACTCAAAAAAATGGGTGCACATAACCGAATTTAACAGTCATCTTCAAAAATGGTGATAAATTTCCTATTTTCAATATATTGTTTGAAATGAATAATAAATAATAAAGTACACAAAATTTATTAAATAAAAATGTATTGTACTCACATTTTCAATAAATTCAAGAGGTTTTATATTACTTTAAAAAATACTTTAAAAAGCTTTTATGAAGTTTTTAATGACGCAAAACTAAAATGATTCATAAAACAACAAATCGGCGTCCTTTTACTTAATTATTTAGCACGAAACTTATGTGGTACCATATTACACGAATGACATTGGCCAGAGAAATCTTATCTGTTTTCTATCAAAAGATAAGCAAGGGTGTCCACAACCGAATAGTGCCCACATCCGAACAACTTCCCCTACTAATCAAAATGTACTAAGGTCTAGTATAAGCACTTATTTTTATATGTGGACAAATGGTAGTACATTTATCTATTATCTTTGGCCACTGTAAACTCACTATTAGTCATTTAAAGACTTGAAACTCACATTTCGCTTTTTTTTAAGAATATAATTTAAAATTGATACTTGATCTATTTTTTCTCCTGTTATTTCTGTTCTTGTATCACAGTTTATAGCTGCTTTACAACTAAAATTTGCTTTCAATGCCAGGAAAATTACTGGTTTTCTAATCGGTAGTATCAATACAGGCGATTATAATAGAAGCATATCAATGATATCATATAGAGGAATGTTATTCTTCTGTTGCGCATATGGGTATTGTTTTAAGTGGAATTATTACTATAAATTATTGGGGGTTATATGGGTCTTTAGTTTTAATATTGGGGCATGGTTTATGTTCATCCGGGAAAAATAATAAGTTTTTATTTTCAAATTATACTTTTGTAAGTCTCCCTCGATAAATTAGAATTACAAGCAGAGTTTGAACCTCTATAAGGATATAAAAGATTGTGCAAAAAAATGTATATTGATTTAAATGTATAAAATATATATTGAACTAGCAAATTCAATAATTTTCAATATTATAATTAAAATTGCTATCACTAATTAAATTACCATTTATGAAATTACTTATGAAATTTTTATATGTTATTATTTATTGACAAAGAAAGTCATTATTAAAAATCTGAATTTTCAGAATTAAGTTTTATTCGAAGAGATATTAATAATTTATTGCTAATCTAGTTTTGCCTTAAATTTCTATAAAATATTTGCAAAGCCACGATGTCACGAAAACAGCTATTTATAGGCTTTTTATATTTTTACTGTATTATTCAATATGCTTATTTCTTTTACCTTACAATAACTTATATTCTTTTTTACTTTTCAAATTTTTACTGATAATATTAATAAAAATTTTTAAGTTTTCGTAAGAGTTTAATTGGGGGATATTTAGAGTTCATCATTCGAAATCCATTACTTTTTAATGAAAAATTACTCTTTGTATATTATTTTTAAACTGGTCAAAGTGCGCTTGTACAGTATAAATATCTCAAGGTGATCTTTTGTAGCCCAATAGTTTAAAATTTTTAAGCAAAGTGTGATTAAATTCTTAATAAATCTAGAATTTGTTCTTACCTTCATGACGATTTCTTTGAAGATACTTTAAAATTTTTCTTGATGTTAAATTCCAAGTCCACTATTTCAATCGTTCAAGCAGGGATTTCTATTTTATTTTTAAACAATCTAAAATATTTAAAGTTCTTTTAAGCATATAATAAAATAGGAGTAAAATTTATAAGAATCTTTTGGTTATAATGCGATATATAATATCAAGTTTTATAAAATCAAAAAAGAAGAAGAAAAACTAGTTTCGTTTCTGACATGTGAGATTTTTGTTTTTGTGTCTGGGAATGCTAGCATTAAGGTGGCTATAGACTACAACTAAAAGTGGACAACTTTTGCTTCCTTCTCCATATAAAAACCTGTTTTCTGGGATTTTGCGGGTAGATATTAAACATGTTTTAGGGACTATTCACTATTTTTTCCATTTGACGTCAAAACTTGCTTACCTCCTACCACTCGTGTACGTACATAGTGTAAAATATATACTTTAAAATGGTGTGGACTAATTTTATAATTGTGTGTGTATATTCAAGAGAGCTACACTTTCAAAGTAAAATTGAAAAAATTACACATATTTTTCTCATATTTTTATTTTAAAATATAATTTCAACTCTGACGTATAAACGCACTGCTGTATAACCCAGCTTGTTTTGACAGATTCATATGTTTTCTTCGATGTGCACTCCTCGAAGGCAAAATGGAAATGATTTTTTGGCATGTATGTATTAGTAAAGGACTAATACAAAAGAAACCGATAGCGATTTGAGAGTAGAAAATTAAACATGTTTAATTTTTTACTCTCAAATGACCCTTTCCATATAATTTATATGGGACGAGAGAGCCATTTGACGAGTTGGAAAAAATAGTGAATAGGCCCTATTTGATATTTTTCTGATTTTTACATGCTCTGCACTAATACACTCAAAGAAAAATTCATTTTTCAATTTTTCTTCGAGTTGTGCACATCGGTTCTTGCCATGTGACATTTTAAGAGATGGGGTTACTATGTGCGTGGGTTTGTACTGTAAAGTTTTTTTTTCAGGTTAAATGATAAGCAAATTTAGTTTTATTTTTTCTAATGGATTAAGTTAGTATGAAAGTAATTATTCAATTATTTACTTAAATAAATAAAAAATTATTACATGATAATATTGAAGAAGATACACATAAAAATATATTCAATTAAAATAATTTTTGAGCAGCTTAATTCATTACCGATAAATGAAACAACTACATCTAATATTAAGCTTAACCAATAATATTTAGGAAAATAAAAGGAATTCTGACGAGTAAAAATTACACAAAAAATATCAATATAATAGTATAAATATACAAATATTATAGAACCTGTTTTTTTAAATCAAATATATAATTGTATATGATTTTTTTATAGCAAAAGGTTTGAAAATTGAGAAAAGTTGTGAAGTTATAATAGAAATATAAATAAATCAAATTTAAATAAAATAAATTACATTTACATATAAATAATAACACATAAGTTAAAATGAAATAAGTAAAAATAATATTTAAAAACAAAAATAACATGAAATATATATTTATTTAATAAAGTATATTCAAAAAGTGTCTACAACTTGGAAATTAATTATTATAATAAATATAAAATAATAATGTTACTTCTTTTTATAGAACTTTTTTGTTGATCATTATCAAGTATTGCTGAAATAGAATTATCTTTTTGTATGTTATCCTACCTACAAAAATTATGAAATATTTATATTTGACATAGTTGAATTTAAATCAATTGAAAATATTTTTTTTTGAAGTTCCTTTCTTCAAATTATGCATTTGAAATCCTTTTATTTTCCTAAATATTATTGGTTAAACTTAATATTAAATGGTAATTGTTTCACTTATGGGTAATGAATTAAACTGCCCAAATTTTTATTTTCCTTGAATATATTTACATGTGTTTCCTCTTCAATATTATCATGTAATAATTTTTTATTTATTTAATTAAATAATTGAATAATTACTTGCATACTAACTAAATCCATTAGAAAAAATACAAACTAAATTTGCTTATCATTTAACCTGAAAAAAAACTTTGTAGTACAAGCCCACACATAGTGCAATCCCACCATTTGATATATCATATGGTAGAGACCGATGTGCACAACTCGAAGAAAGATTGAAAAATGAATTTTTCTTTGAGTGCATTAGTGCAGAGCATGTAAAAATCAGAAAAATATCAAACATGTTTAATATCTACCCGAAAAGTCCCAGAAAACAGGTTTTTATATGGAGAAGGAAGCAAAAGTTGTCCACTTTTAGTTGTAGTCTATAGCCACCTTTAGCATTTATTAATAGATTTTTTGAAATAAAATATATATATATATATATATATATATATATATATATATATGTATGTATATCCACATTATTTTTATTTTTAATATTGTAATTTCCATACCGACTTGTGTGCCTGTGTGTGTGTGTGTGTTTGTATGTTTCTTTATATCTTTGCTTGCATAATTTTTTATTTTATGAATAATGCTTCATTAATTAACTTTGTTTTTATAAAATAAAAATTAAATAAAATTTTATTTCTGAAAAATTTTTATAGAATATAATTTGTAGTTAAAAGTTATATTTAACTAATAGATAATATAATTTTTATAATAAATGAAGCTGAAGCGAGAATCCAGTACTGGTACAGCTTCAGCATCTTCACAGAGTTCTTTAGAGGGCGAATATGAAACTGGTGGACCAGTTGAAACAGAACAGGTCATTAAAATAAAACAAATCCTTTTAAAAACGCTAATGAAAAATTCTGAAAACGATGTTCTTATCTTTTTCTATGATTTTCTGCTTGCATAGTTTTGTATTTTAGCTTTGATATATTTTTTTCTAGTATATTATTGATGAATTTTATTTAAATAAAATTTAAAATTTTTTATTTTATTTGAAAAAAAAAAATAAGAGAAAAAAAGAAGAAAAGTAAACAAAAATTATTATAAAACAAATTGATGATTGATGATATTTTTATTTTTTCTAAATTTTAAATATTTTGAATGTGGGAAAAACTTAATAATTGATAATTTTAAAATATCAATGTATCAAAATAATTACTACAAAATGATTTAATATTTATGATTTGGCTTAAGATAATGGAATTTATTTGTAAAAATTCCTCTCCTTCTTTTTGTATAATGTAAAATACTTTATTATTATGATATTTCACATTTGTTTTTGTATCGAAAACAATAGTTTAAATGAGCATTGCCTTAAATTAATTTTGGAGTTCTTTTAGTAAAATTAGAACAATTTCTTATTTTTGTGATGTTTTCTTTCTGTTTTTTTTTTGTTTTTTACTTATTTTTTCATTTTACTTTTAAAAATTGTAGGAAATAAACTTTCTTGAGAGCATAAATTTTAAAATTTGAAAAATCTACGTACTTAATTTAGATAAAATTTTCATTTTTTTATTATTTTGTGGTTTTGAAATGGAAAATAATAATTTATTTAGTTAAAAATATTGTTAGAATTGTTTATATTCAATAGCAGCACTCAAACAAAATAACCTATCTATTTCTTCCTTATTTCTTAACTTATTCACTGTCAACCATGATATATTTCTTACCAATAGTTCACAGTTCTCAGTTGACTTTAAGAATAATTAATCATTAGTTATTTCTAGATCGCATTTAGGATGTAAGTTGAGAAAAATGCCCGCTAAATGTAATACATTTAAAATAAAATCGATTTCACATTCTAGTCAGCTTTATAGCTTATGACTTTAAACGTATCCTGGCGCTCATTTTGGTCATTAACTAATCTATATGTTAAATGACCTTTATAGAAATCAGCTGCAATGAATTTTTCATTTGGGTAATTCATTTTTTTTGCGTAACATTTTCTTATTCAAAAATGAAATAAATTGCTGGGAGACAGATCTGTGGAATATTTTGTATGAAATAGCAATTCGTACTTAAAATCTTTGATTTTTACAACCATTAACTTAGTACCAAATTTTGTTGGAAATTTACAGTTTGTTTTGTAAAAAACAAATCCTTTTTTCTTGATATAGTCTTTGATATGATTGAAACACGACAGAAATATAATTTTTATTATGTTTTTTTCTCTTATCGAAAGATTTTATACAGAATACATCTTGCTTATTCAAAAAAAAATTAGAGATAAATCCTTACTAGATGCCTTTTGATGATTGAACTTCTTTGGCCGCTCTTTACCTTTAAAAGAAAGACAGCTTGTTTGATTTATGGTTTATCCATTTTTATATAGTGGTGCAAAAAATTGTATTTTTTTCTTTTGTGACATAAAAAAGCAGTATATTCTTATACCAAATCTGGCCAATGGTCAATGGAGGACCAATCTCCAATATTGACCAATATTGATAAATTATTTCGAGATTAGGCCGCAGTTAAAGGGTTCATTATGGTAGCTTCTATTAAATATTTATATTTATGTAAAATTCTTTATTTAAAGCTTTTATTTATTTTAAATACCCAAAATTTAATTTAAAAATCTTGTTTTGTGTATTACTATATCTATTTATACATTGTTTGTCTTTCCTAAAATGCTTAAACGGATTTGCATATAAAATAATTGAATTTTAGTGTTTTTTTTTCACTTCAATAATTAGTATCAAAATTTTAAAGTGATTCTAAAGGTAAAGGAACCCTCCTTTTATTCGTGTTTAGCTAGTTAATTTAGTCCAAGCATCCAGAAAAGCATGCTTTTAGTATTAAATATTAATGCTTGAATTCTAAATAAAGAATTTTATTTTACTATTATTAATTTTATTCAATTTTTTCTTTTAATTTTATAGAAACCAGTCGGAGGTATAGCTGTGTTACCAGTTAAAAAGAATAAGGAAAAATCAAATGAAAAAGAAAATGAAAATCCAGCAGTCATTAATGGTAATTAACAATTCATTTTGTTTCAAATTAGTATAATTCATTATCAATATAAATTTTTAGGTAGCCAAACTGAAACAAAACAATCACCAAAAAAAGATGACAAATCAGGATGGAAAACGGTAAGCTTTTAGTAGACAACTAAATTTAAAATTTGTTAAAATAAAAATAATATGAAATGGTATAAAAATAGTATTTTATATAATTAGTTCTTATTATATAAATTTAGGATAAATATTAAAAATTAACTTCATAATTTTCTTAATTTAAGAGTTTTGTTTAGTTTAAGAGTTTTGTTTAGTTTAAGAATTTTATTTTATTTTATTTTAATTTCTTTTCTTTTTTTGTTTCTTTTTTTCTAATTTAAAAAAGGGAGGAATATTTTCATCTGGTCGTAAATCTCCAAAAGAAAAAATTACTAAAGATAAATCACCAAAAGATAAAAAATCAAATGAAAATAGTCCTGGAAGAAAAGCTGATAAAGTTAAAGTTTTAGTTGCGGCTAGTGATAATCAAGAATCAGGACAACCAGAATTAAAAAAAATTAAACCAAATGAAAAAAATTTTACAAAACCTTATGAATATTCTGAAGGTGATCCAGAAATAAGTCCAACACGTAAAAATTATATAACTGGTGGTTTTCGTTATGATCAAGATCCAAAAGATATAAATAAAAAAAATGATGATGAAAAACAATTAAGTCCAAATTCACAATCAAAACGTGCTACTTGTTTAGCATTTAATTATGCACCTGGTGAAGAAAATATATTAAAGGAACATGCTAATAAACTTAAATTAACTGATTTATCACCTAAAACACGTGAAAAACTTGATAAAGGTGATTTATCACCAAAAACACGTGAAAAATTATTAAAAAATGGTAATCTATCACCAAAAACAAAAGCTAAATTAATGACACCAGCAACACAATATACTGAAAGTAGTGGAATTATAAAAGATCCACAAGGACGTTCATATTCACCAAATAATACTAAAGATGGTTTTATAACTGGCTCACCAGGTAAATATAAAACAATTAAAGATGATCCAAATATAGCATTAATAAATGCTGAAAAAAATGATAATAGTAAAAAATTATCTAAAAATAATGATAATAATATTGAATCAATTAAATTAACATCTGATTTAAATATGAAAACTAAACCAATAACTAAAAAACGTGTTAAAATTTTAGTAATTATATCAAAAATTGATCCAAATAATAAACGTATTGATATTGAAAATGGTAATATTGAATATTCAGATGGTTTATTAGATACTGAAACAGGTTTAATTGATACAAATTATGGTAAAATTGATCCTAAAAATGGTACAATTAAAACAAAAACAAATGATTTATTAAAAGGTAATATTGATCCAAAAACTGGTAATTTACATATATTAAATGGTATTTATAATCCTGATACTGGTAAATTAGATGATACTATGGGACAATTAATATGTATATCACCACAAGATAATCCAATTGTTAAATTAACAATAATAACAAGTCGTTTAGATCCAGATACAAAAAAAGTAAATACAATTAATGGTGATATTGAACATACTTTTATTGAACATACTTTAGGTACATTTGATCCAATAAATGGTATATTAACAACAAAATATGGTGATATAAATATAAATAATGGTGAAATTAAAATACTTGATCATAAAACAGGTAAATTATTACCATCAAAACAAATTAAAACTGATATAAGTAATAATAAAATAAATATAATTGGTGGTATTGATAATAAAACTGGTAAATATGATCAAAATTTGGGTCGTCTAATTGAAATTGGTTCACAAATTGAACCAATTATTGAAGTAACAACAATATCAGGTAAATTAGATAATAAAAAAGGTAATATTATAAATGATATAAATACAGCTTTAATTGAAACATCAATTGGACAATTAAATTCAAATAATAATAAAATTGATACAAAATATGGACAAATTGATTTAAATAAAAATATTTTATTAACAAATGATCCTAAAACTGGTAAAACTATAATTAAAGATATAAAAATTGATACAAATAGTGGACAAATAATATTAAAAAATCAATTAAATCCAAAAACTGGTAAAAATGAAAAAGATTATGGTCGTATTATATCATTAAGAATATTACATACAAAAGAACCAAAAATTATAAATAAAAAATTATTAAATGAAGAAAATGATATAATTGTTGATAAAAAAACAAATCAAATATGGACACCAATAAATAGAAAAGATCCAAATACAAATGATATGATATATACAACTAGTAATATTGAACAAAAAACTGGTACTATATTAACATTATATGGTTATTTAAATAAAAATACAAATGAAATTAAAAAACAAACAAAATTAGATCCTAATTTAATTAAAGTTGATCCAAATAATGGTAAATTATATACATTAATTAATGATATTGATGATAATAATACAAATGAATCATTATTTGCATCAACTGATATTGATAAAGAATCTGGTGAAATATATACAAAAATAGGTAAATTTGATCAAAAAACTGGTAAATTGATATTAATTAAAATATTATTATTAACAAATATTGATAATAATGGTAAACCAAAAATAATTGATCCATATACATGTGATATTGATCCAATAACTGGTCATATTAATAAAATATTTAATAAAACTGTTTATGTATATAATATGATTGATCCAATAACTGGTGAATTAATACAGGTTGAACCAAATGATCCAAGAGTAGCTGGTGCTAGAACAACGGTAACACAAACAATGACATTAACTGGTGAAATTGATCCAATAACTGGTTATATTAAAACTGAATATGGTCATATTAATCCAAAAACAGGTGATATTGATCCAAAAACAGCTATTAATGATCCAATAACTGGTAAATTAATACTTAATTATGCACAAATTGATCCTAAAAATTTTGGTAAAGAAGTTAATATAACTAAAGAAACAATCCCAATAACACGTGATCAATTTTTTGATGGTATTAAACATGTTGATAAAAATGCATTTAGACGTGATTCAGAAATTAGTAGTGATGATGATGATATGGGACAATATGGTACTGAAAATTTTAAAGATATCCAATCAACAAATATACAAAATCAACAACAACAATATAATAATAAATATTCTGGTACACCAACAGTTGTTAAAACAACAACTAAACAAGTATTAACTAAAAATGCTGAAGGTGTTATACATAATGTTGAAGAAGAAATTAGAAATTTGGGTACTGGTGAAGTTACATTTTCAACTAAAGAACATAAGGTAAATAATTATGTATATATATATATGTAAAATAGCTTTGATTTAGTTTATGTTATCTTTTGCTTGTTTAGGTTTTTTTTATTTGTTTTATTTCATTTTTGTTTGTACTAAATATTATAAGATCTATGAAACCTAGAAAAAACTAAAAAACAAGGGTAAGAATTTTGTGTTTGTGTGTGTGTGTTACTAATTTTTTTAACTAATGTTGCTCTAATTGGGTTGAATATACATTTTTAATTTGATTCCTATTTAATTTTATTTTATATGCAATTTTATTTTGTTTTAATCTTTAGTTATAAAATATTCTTGTTGAAAAATCAACGAAAATCAATAAATATTCAAACAAAAAATTGTCAAATATCATAAATACGACTTCAATACGTTTTTTTATTATTTATTAACAAAAATGTAAACGAAAATAAAAAGGTGTAGTCAAACAGTACGTTCGAATTTGCAACTTTACCAATAGAATATCCCACTACCAAAATGTTAATACTTTTTCTCCAGTAATGCTTATAGATTGTATTATAATATATAAAAATTTGTAAAGAGAATTGTATATTTAGCATGTTACATTTGGATTTTAAAATACACCCTTTAAAAGTCTGTATATGTGGAAATTCTGACATTTATTGTGAATTTACAGTTTGTCCAACAAAATACAATTAAAAATTCCACTATTTATTGTGTCCTATGTCTTATAAAAAAATATGTTATTTATTTATCTAGAGATATGTTAAGTAAAAGGCACATAAAAAGTTTAAAGAGGAGAGCTTGTTTTGTATTTTTCATCACGTTTGATATTTTGTACCTGGAACACCTGAAAACAAAACAAAACAAACTTTTCTTAGTAATGATGGGATATTTTGTTAAGCATTTTGATAATATCAACAAAATATATAATTTATTGTGTTTCGTATTGTATTACTATTGGGAAATGAAAAATGGTTTGTCGTAATGACAAATTATGATAAAGATTTACCACTTCCCGTGGGCCAAATAAAGTGCACAAAAAATCTTAGCAAGCTTTTTGTGTTTATTTTACATTATTTACCTGGAGGTTTTTGTGGCCAAAATATATGCTCATATAGTCACGTATTTATTAAAAATAACAAAATGGCAGACTTGTAAAAGAATTTAAAAAAATTAACGATAAATTTTCATAATAATAATCCTTGGCAGAAAGTATTTTCTTTTTTTCGGTTAAGTACTCTTCGCTCTTGAGTATTTGTTACTGTGCGTTAGTTGACGACATTTAATATTTTAATCGTAAGTTCAAAAGTTTGATTCCTTTTTACCTTTTTGTGACATGCTTTTTTTATTATCCACGTCTGTCTGATCTTATATACGTATAAATATGTATTTAACAATTTTTGGTAATGTAAATTAACTACAGTCTTTAAAATGAATTAATATTGTTCCGAAAATTACAACTTTTTTTTTTTTTTTCAATTTAAATAAAGAAATCCGTTCAAAAATCTCTTTTCCCATATTAGTTATTTTAAATTTCTTTGATAATTCAATCCTTTTTTGATAATTTTTTCTTTATACATTGGAATATTTAGAGTGGATGTAAAATATTCAAAAACAGTTTACCTTCATTTACTATTTAGATCCTTTTTTGAGCAAAATGCATAGCCAACAATGTTTTATGTCTTCAAAAGTAAATACACCATTAACACTTTCGTTTTATAATCTTTTTATTATTGTTGAAAGAAACAAAACGTTTTTATGATATATATAAAAAATGGTGGTAGAATTTTTTCTATAAAAATATTTTTTTTTATCGGTTTTAATTTATGATTTTCCTAAATACTAAAAAAAAAAAAACTAGGCGGATGCATTACGTGAGGATAACTCTAATCCCTATACAAGAATGACAGCTACAGCTGTAACAACTAGAACTGCTACAACACATGAAGATTTAGGTAAAAAAGCTAAAACTGAACAATTAGAGGAAAAAACTGTTGCCACAACACGAAGTCATGATCCTACCACACAAAAACAAAGAGTTGTTACACAGGAAGTAAAAACTACAGCAACTGTTTTAAGTGGTGATCAGGTATTTAATTTATAAAATAAAGATCAACAAAATACCAAAACGACCTAAAACTTTTTGCACTTTTATAGCACAATTAATTTTTTTAAGCATTTTAATTTTTGATGTTTTGTCGTTTTGCAATTTGTTAAAATTTATTTAATTATTTTTTTTTTAACATGCATGAAAATTACTGGGTGTGTTTTTTTAGTTTCAAAGAAGGGATAGTATTTCATCACATAGCTCTGGAGATTCAGGTACACCAATAGATGGACCCTTAGATACTTATATCTCAACAGAATATCAGGTTTGTTAAGCTAACTTCGTATTTACTTGAATTGCTGAAAATTTTCGTTTTTTTTTGTATTTCTTTATTGTAATCCTTATCTTAAACAAAACAATTATTTTACTTGATTTACAGAAACAATCACCGACATCAACTTTACCCGATATTGAACAAAAACGAGTAGTAATAGGCGAAGAAACACCAGGAATAACAGCACAAGGGGAAATAGTATCTTCTCAAACTGTTAGCAGTAAGACACGAACTGTGGAAACTATAACGGTATTTTGAACTTTTTGTACTTTAGATATAGAAAAATTTTTTCTAAAAAACATTTTAACCAGTTAAGCTCATTTGTCGTGTATACAGTTCGACATGTTTACTCGTCGTCGTAATCATTGACTATGAAATCTATTTTATTATTATTTGAGAATTTTTAAGTTGACAAAAAAAAAAAACTTTTGCAGAGATAAATTGTTAAGTTTCTCTTAAATAAAAATTTAGTTTTGTTCTTCGTTTTTCGTAAAATTTTTCCCTGGATTTGTCGTGTATCGCTTAATTTTAATTCCGTACAGTGTGAGAGGTTTTTAAAATTAAACTCGATTGTTAACTATTTAAATTAATATTTTTATTTAATTTATATAATTTCAGTATAAAACTGAACGAGATGGTATTGTCGAAACACGAGTTGAACAAAAAATAACAATTCAATCCGACGGAGATCCTATTGATCACGATAAAGCTTTAGCTGAAGCTATTCAGGTATTTTTTTTAAAAAAAATTCTATTAAAATTCTATTATTTAATTTTAATATTATTTTTAATTTTTAAATTATATAGGAAGCAACTGCTATGAATCCTGATATGACTGTTGAAAAAATTGAAATCCAACAACAAACTCAGTAAAAACAAAAAAAAAAAACACAAAAACAAAGATGATATGACTAGGAGCAAATAAAAAGGAGGATTAAATTGGAAAAAAAAAAACAAAAAGAAGAGGAAAGTATTTTTAAAAGTAACTGCCACACATGCTATTTTTGTGTCTTTTATTTTATATATAAGACGAACTATTTGTAAAACATGTTTTTGATTTTATATTCAAGATAAAATATTTTTTTATTTTTATGCAAAGTTTTTTTTAAATATTTTCAGCTTGGATTATAGTCAATAGAGGCTTAATTGTCAGTAATATTAAATAATAATGATAATAATAAATCCAGTTTATTGGATAAAAAATAATTTAAACACTTTTGAAGTGTCTTACTAGAATACATTTGATGCCCAATAAAATTTGCCTAAAATACCTTTAAAAGGTTTTTTATTTCTTATATATATATATATATATATATATATATATATATATATATATATATATATAAGATTTAAATAATAAAAGCAAATAAGGTTATATTTATTCATAAATTTAAGAATACAAACAATCAAACAAGACAATTTATATAAAGTGTTCATTCAAATGCTATATTTAAATGTTAAAATTAAATTAAATATCATTTTTCAGCTTTTAGCGAAATAAACTTTCAAAAACCAAAAAAAAAAAAAAAAAAGACACCCAAATTTAAAATCAATACAAACTAAGTAAAAAGAATATAAAACATACAAAATATATATATATATATACATCTTTTAAATTGTGCTTGGAAACAAAAAAGATATTAGCTTTCTATTTTACCTAAAATGTACAAAATTTTTAAACAAAAATATTAAATCAATGTTTGTAATTTAAGGTTGTCGTTATGTGGACCAAGACAAAAAAAAAATACTAAAATTAGCTTTCTTTACAGTTGTTGCTATATAAATGGTACTTTAATTAATATCAAGAAATTTTTTATTTATTACGACTGACTATTGAGTTATGTACTACTAGAATTTTCTATTTTACGGTGCTTTTTATTTAATATAAGTTTTAACAGGCATAAAATGTACATTTTGTTGGCAAAAATTTAAATATTTTGAAACCTATGTTTGCATTTTGTAAGTTTAATAATTCTGTACTTTTATGAATAGGAAATTTTAGCTTTATTTGAGTACCGTATATATGGCACCTATCCTAAATATTTAAATAAAATGTAGTTTATTTGGTGTGTGTGTGTGTGTACATTAGCGTTTTTATAGGCTTTTCTGAGGTGCGTTTATATTCAATAGTATATTGACCACAATAATTAAATTACACTTCTTTTAAAAAAACATAATTTATGTTTACTAAGTAATTTTATTACATTTATAATGTATTATTTAAAAAACCGCCTATAAAAATGCTAACTTAGGACACCATCATAGTTACATATTTTAAATGTTTGATTGTTTATTTCTTTATTTCTATTTAATAGTATTTGACTGCAGCTTGTATTCTGTTAGGATATATCATATATAGGATATTCGATGAATTATTCTTAAAAAATTTTAAAACATAACATGATATATTTGATATTTAATTTTTGAAAATTAACTATCGTGTATTTTTTTTAACTTTCATTTTTTAAGTTTGATATATTTCATTTATTTACTAAGGTGGTTAGCAAAAACGTAACAAATTTTAGTATTTAAGCCCAAAATTTAGCTAACACAAGTTTCCTTTTGTTGTACTTTATTTACGATACATTTTTAAAAAATTGCATCAAAACTTTATATAAAAAGCATTTACAGTTACTTATCCTTCAAAACTTCAAGCATTGTAGAAGAGAATCTAAATTATGAATACGAAATTTAAATAAAAAAATAATTATTTCTCAAATCTAGACATATAACCATGTCTTACTTTAATGTCTGAACAGTTTAAGTATGAACTTGTCGAAAATTATAGCTTAGTGCTTGATTTACCACACTGAGTGACGTGTAATGTTTTTTCAGTGATTATAAATATGCTCATATTTAACAAAAAGTTCTATTTTTTTTAAATTTTACTAACAATTCCAATATTAAACTAAATAGCTAACTTTTCAGATGAATAAAAAATCATTTTGAAGCTTTAAACACTAGAAAAACCTTCTCTTTTTTTGCTATTAGTACTTTATTGGAGAAAATGTCAAAACACATTGGTATTTTAACGGTATATTTCATATACGTAAAGAAAAATGGAGTTACATGCGTTTGATTTAATAAATTACTTTTTAAATTTTTTAATTTATGGCATTTATGAGCCCAACAACATTAACTTATTCCATTTTGCATTTAATCTGAATTTGAAATGGGCTCTTTCCTAAACAACCAGGAAAAGGGAATTCTATTTTTCCCGCTAAGTGTTCTATAGTTATAATTAATACAAATATAATTATAGTACAATAGCTCAAATAAAATCTTAGCTATTTTCTTTCTTAAGAATGTACATATAAAGCCTATATTGATTAAATTGCAATTTTTTTACTAAAATATTTGGCTTAAGAAAACAAGAAAAGATGTGGCTTCAATGTTTTAATAAAAGTAATTCTACTTAGAAGATCCAATTTTAAAGGCACATTCTTTTTTTTTGTTCAAACTTTTGGGTTTTCATTTGCAAAGATATTAAAAGAAGCTCCGTTTTCATCTCTTGCCAGTCCTACCAATCTGTAGATCAGTCACAGTTTCAGTTGTATGTATTTTGGAATTGAAACTATTAATAAATATTTGTAAGAATTTGATATAGATCTCTTTTATAATGTTACAAAATATTTTCAGGCATTAATACAAAATCTCTTATTTAAATACGGATAAGTTAAGCACCAATAATCATGAGCAAAATAAAGAAAAATCGAAAAATGCACTCAAAAAATTATTTTCTTTAAAATTAATTTTTGTATTTTACTAAATTCAATATAGGAATTTTTTAAAAAATTGATAATATAAAACAAAAAGTATATTTGTTATACTTGTTTTGTTTTTTTTTTTTTCTAAATAAATTTTTAATAAATGTATTCTTTATATTTCTATATATGTATATAAATATTTTGTACTCGCTAACAATTTTTGTAAATTAAATCATAAATAGGGCCTGGAAATGTCAACCTTAATTTTTATTGCTGATTTTTTAATTTAAAAAAAAAGTACACTCTAGCTAACCAATAATCACACATTTAAAAGGAACTTTAACAAATATTTCAAGAAAGAAAAATTGTTCAAATCTCCTCCTTTTGGAGAAAATTAATCTCCCTACAGAAAATAAAATTTTGCTGCATTACAAAAATATTTTTGTAAAATATTTTATAATATTATATTTCTTTTTATTTTTTATAATTATGTAATCTAACATTCCATTTTGATTTCTTGTGTATATTTATTTTGTTTTTGTTGGATTTCAATATAATATATATATATATATATATATATATATTATTAAATATTTAAAACTGCACATTAACACTTGATATTGTTCTAAGTTTATATTTTTGCTTTTAATACAGCTTAAATTAAAATATTTTTTTAAAAAGTGTTTGTATGGAAGATTTAAAAAATAAAAAACCACAATATTAAAATAAAACAAAAAAAAAACTAAAAAAAAATTTAAATAAATAGTTTAAATTTAATTATGAACCTCTTGCTATACATGTATTTATATATTTAATAATCGTAAGTGAATTACTAAATAAGAAAAATAAATTCAAATATATTACAAAAGAAAAAAAGAAAAAATCAAAATAATGGCATTTAGTTTTTTAAATTTTTTGTAATTTTAATCACATATAAATTTATAACAAGAAGAAAAGTTAAATATAGTTTTATATTTTGCTACTCAAGTAATAGAAATGTAAATGATTAGTTTTAGTTTTGTTTTTATTCTAAAATCTTTATCAAACAGTAAATATATAAAAAAAATTTTTTTTTAAAGTTTAACTTAAAATAAAGTTTGTTTTTTTTTACAAAAAAATTTCTCAAGTAAAATTTATTAAAATATATTTTTAAAAAAATATATAAATAGTTTATATTTGGTTTTGCGTTTTTTTTTTATTTCTTAATTTTCTGTTGTTTTTTAAATAACATCACAGTATTTTGTAAGAATTTTATAATGAAATAATGTATACACGATTTATAAATTTTATTAAAAGCTTAGTTGCAAAATATTTTAAATGTATAATCTTCTCCTAATTTATTTTAAATTAAAAAATAACTTTTTACTTTATATTTTAAAATAATAATCAAATTTAAGTGCATTGTTAAAATGGTTAATTTCCTCCTCTTCGTGAATAAGTGACATACGAGGACTTCATACATTTACGATCAATTTCTTATTAGATAATTTGTATTAACGTGTTTATCGGTTAATTATTTATTAAGCAAAAATGAAAACAAGTATTGACGTGTATTTTTTGGTTTGATATTAGGATCTAAATAAACAACACGAGAACAATAGATTTTAACAATGTCGAAATGTGATAAAGTTTCTTTTAAAAGGAGGGAATAAGCCAGCCGAAACTAAACAAAGTTTAGTATGGTGACTCTTCACTTTCTTACAGCACAGTAAAAAATTGGGTCGACGAGTTTCATTTTGACAGATAATCTGTGGGAGATGTTGAACATGAAGGTCGATTAGTGGACGCACTAACTCCTGAAACTATTGAGCAAATCGAACATGAAATTTTCAGTGATCCAGTAATCTTCAACATCTTCTTGTCCTTCTCTAAAGTGCTGGTACTACTTATTTTTGGTCAAAATTGACTCGCATAATAGCAGCTAGGTTTGGGCTTTCTAAAAGTAGTTATCGATAACCCATCTTAACATGAGTAAGTGCAAGAGGGGTACCGAAGCTTCTTTATTCGTTGGTCTAAGTTCCATACATATATACAAAAATGTAAATACAGGTATCTACCAACAAAAATCGAAAAACTTGGCGTCTTACTTAGGTTCTTCTGCTTTTATATGATAATGAATTAAAAAATAAATATATTTTAATATTATTAAATTACTTACACTTCTCAATAATTTTGAATTATTTAATTATTTATTTAACACAATAACACAATTTAATTATGTACGATAATTAACACAAATGCAACACAAACAAATAAATATTATGTTAATTTCTACTCATACAGTAGAAGTTTTATAATAAATATGTCCTTATTTTTGTTTCCTAAATTTTAAATAAATTAAAAAACAACAAAAAAAATTTTTGACAGATGAAATATATACTAGGAACTACTAACTAGATACTAAGTTCAGTGACGCACTATAATATGTCTGAATTCAAATCTTGTTTACTTTGCTCTTCGGTTGTAAAAATATTATCATTTTCTTTATCATTTAGTTTACCTAATATATTACATAATTTGCGTAGTTTCATTAATTTCAGTCTTATTATTGTCTAACGGTATATTGGTTTGTTTATAAATTTCATTATTATTTTTTGGTGACAATAATGTTATATTTTTACCTTTCGATATGTTTTCAACCTTATCTAGTCGATCATCAACATTTAATTTTAAATTAGAACGTATTTTTTCTAATTCTTTTTCACGTTGATGATTTTGCTGTAGTTTAATTAAATAAGGATTAGGTTTATTTGTCATTTTTTTTCTAGGTTTTTTAGCTACATTTTCAATTGTTGTCGGAGTTTTAACTAATTGTATACCTTCTACTTCTAACATACCAGCCAATAAATTTGGGGGTACAACATCAAATGTGGAATCATTTTTTGGTTGTTCTTTTTTACCAGTATCTCTTTTTATACCTATATGAACAGATGTTATTTTAGGGCTTGTAACTTCATCATTGTCCGAATCTAAATCTATAAATGTTGTTTTAGGTTCTATTATTTCAACATCATCATCTTTATCATTAACATATTTTTCTGCAGCTATTAGTGATGCTGCATCTCCACCAAATCCTAATTTTCTTATATCCTCCATACATTCCTCTTGTATAATTTTAAAGCGTCTAATGGCATAGGTAAAAAGATCAGACAAATGAATATATAATTCTTTAACATCAGTTAAATTTTTAACTGATTTATATGCATTTGAGTTAGTAAGTGTCTGAATTTTCCCCGTTAAATACTGGCATAAGTCCATTGCTGCAAAAACTTGACTTTGTAACTGAGAACGTACCTGTACTAATGGGGAAGTACTTTTAAAAAAATGTCCAACTAATACCGGACCATTTTGTTTAATATTGGTAGACATATTTGTTGTTGTACCACTTACAATATGATTAATTACAGCTCTTGGTGTATTAGGCAAATGCTGTGGAGTTGCTGGAGCATATGGAATTCTGGGAAGTTGTTGTATTGTCATATGCTTTACTGTACCTTGTGTTTGATTACTAACTGATTGAACATTACCAATTGGAATTTGTCCAGAAACTCTTGATTTCTTATGATTTCTTATTTTTATACCTGAGAGACTTGGGGCTATTATACTATTTGAATTTTGAGTTACAGGCGTTCTACTCTGTTTTTTAGCTTGAATTAATTTTCCATTTGGTCGCCTAAAAATTTCCTGCTGTGATTGTCCTACACTTGAGGTTGAAAGCTGTGGTCCAATAATTGCTTTTTTAGTTACCATTTTAGGTTGACATGGTCTTGGTTTAAAAATACGTAATATTAATGGCGGACGTAATGGTTGATGTGGAATTTGTACAATATTTACTTTTGGCTGAGGAGTTTTAAGTTTATGATGTTGTTGGATTTGCAATTGACGTTGCTGTTGCTGTTTTCTTAATTTTTCTTGATCACTTACACTATTTTGTAATTGTTTCTCATCTGTTTGAAGCATACTTAAAACATTTGAAGTACAAACAACCTGATCATATTTTTTACATTTTTTTGCTGTTGGCTCTAATTCTTTTAAATCTTTTTCAATATTTCCAACAGTTTTAGGTAATAATTTTTTAGCGGTTTTTGGAAATGCTTGAATCAGTTTTCGTTTTTTATATATTACGGATCCTGTTGAATCTATTGAAGAATCTGATGCATTACCACTCTTAGAGCGGTGTGGTTTGCAACAGAAACTATTATCCTTTGTTAATTCATTGATGGCTTCATTATCACTATAATTTCCTTTTTGAATAGCCTGTTTTTGTTTTTCAATGTAATTCATTAGAGCCCAATGTTTTGCTCTTAAACGCCACATTATCTTCGGAGCACAAACAAAACAATTCCAATTCTCATTTTTTTCTATATCCGTTACACAACCTGGTGTAAAATTCGTTGAAACACAGTTTTTACAAAAGACATAAGAGCAATTTGAGCAGCAAAAGACTTCACCACCCTGTCCACACCATCGACAATAACGATCATTACCATCTTCATCTCTTGTGAATTCACCACTACTATAAAAATCCAAACATTTTTCGCACAATGTTACACGAAGTATTGGATGCATATGAATGCTATTTTCTTTAGATGGCGCTGTCCCAAGATGTATATTACAAACTGTACAATGAACTCGACGTCCGTAAACTGCATCAACAGTTGGATACATTTTCATATAAAATATTCGTTCATCTTCTTTTATTGAGTCATCAAAATGCATTTCAAAACCATCACTGTCATTAAAAGTTGGCATTTTGTTATTTAAAAATCTTTCAATATTCAATAATTCAATCAAATGTCAGAATTTTCAATCACTTTTAAAACATTTGAAAGTACTCAATCGTGGCACACTACACAGAAAACTATTTTCTAAATTATATTTATATTTAAACGCTGTCATTAATTTTTTAACGACACAAAAATATATTTCAATTTATAAATTTTATATAAATGTTTATTGTTATATTTATATTAATGTATGTCTTTTACAACACTGAAAACCTTTAATTAAAACCTATTTTAAAACAAGAAATTTAAGCAAAAAAAAAAAAAAGGATCTATTTATATATTTTTGAGACGTAATTTCGACAATTAAGACGTGGTGGTTTGAATAGACCACCACCATAAGTGCAAAGACGAGCAATTGCTGCCGATACTGGATGATGACCCAACCCAAACTCAATAGTAATTGGCAGAAGTATTAAACGTGTCACAAGAAACAATAAGCAGAAATTTACGAGCAATGGGGAAGATCAGTAAACTCGGTAAATGGGTCCCACACGATTTGAATGAACGGCAAATGGAAAATCGTAAACTCACTTGTGAAATATATCTTCAACGGTGAAGAAAAGTGGATATATTTTGAAAACCCGAAGCGCAAAAAATCATGGCTGTCCTCTGGCGAATCCGGTTCCTCAAAACCAAAGTCAAATCGCTTAGGTAAGAAAACTATGTTTTGTGTCTGGTGGGACCAGAGTAGTATTGTGTAGTATGAACTCTTGAAGCCTGACGAAACTGTTAACGCACAACGCTATTGTCAACAAATTATTAACTTGAATCACGCATTGATCGATAGACGTCCGGAATGGGCCAGAAGACATGGCAAAGTAATTTTGTTACAAGATAATGCGCCGCCTCACTCATCAAAACTAGTAAAAAACACCTTAAAATTGTTTGGATGGGACATCCTTTCACACCCGCCATACTCCCCTGATCTGGCGCCAACTGACTTTCATCTTTTAGCATCAATTGGGCATACGCTTGCAGAGCAGCACTTCAGAAATTTCGAGTAAGTTGAAAAATGGCCATTTTTTCAAAGTTTTGTGTGTTTCCCAAATAAATATTTGAGCTAAGAAACTTGTTCTTAATTAATTATTGAACTATTTTTTGCATAAATATGCTAATAAATGATTATTTCGGGTCACTGAAAGCAGTTAAATCACAAATTGAACTTTTCAATAGCTTTTCAATTTTTAAAGAAAGTTTTTAAATGAAAAACTTCTTCGGAATTTGGCTCTTCAGGTCATATAATAGGTCATACTAGCAACTGACCCAGCAAACGTTGTTTTGCTAAACTAACTATCAGTGTGTGAGGATGTGGTATATATGGGTGAAAGAGGCATGAAGTGCTGGGAACGATGATGGAATATAAAAAATATAGTCCAAGATAGTCCAAGTTCATACTTTAAAGCGTCTGGCAAGGCGTTTTTGCTGTTTTCTCGCACTTTTTTCACACTTTAAGGTGTCTGGTTGACCTTTTGGCCCACAGGAAGTCAAATAATTTATATTTAAACAAACTTAAGAATAAGTTATACAGTTATAACTGTTAAATTATATTGCAAGCAAATTCATTCAAGTATAATATCAATGCTTTAGCAAAATTCTTGTTAATATTTTAAAGATAATCTGAAAAGCGGTACATGTAATTTATATAATTTTTTTATTTAATAAATTTTGACAGTCAACTTTCTTAAAAACAAAAATATTATGCCAAAAAAAAAAATAATCGAAGTAACACTCACCTGTCAAATTGAGACAAAGAGAAGTTAGGTTATATGTTTTACGCTATATTTTAATTAAATTAAAGAAAAGTAATTAAAGTTTTTAATATTTATTTCCTGGTAAATCTTCTTCAGATCAAAACAAATTTTGTGGTAAATTCTCATTCACGTTCGAGTTTAATGTATATAGATAATAGGTCGTTAGAGACTCTCCATTTTAGGCCCCTTAAATTTTAGTGTAATATTTGAACGTCTTTTACACATTTAAGTTTTTTTTATTATAAAGCCCATCACATTTGGTGTAATTTTTTTCGATGTAGTCTTTTTAATATAGGAAAAGTAAAATATTTCACAAATATTTTATGGAACTTTAATTTCAAAATCTTCGAAAATAGAGTTTTGAGAAGAACTGTTGGCACCAGACTGGCAATTCAATAGACGGAGCTTCCCAATGTGTTTTCTTCTGGATTCATAACGTGACTCTCTAGAAATTGTTGTAGAATTATCTTCTAACAATAACTTTATCTTAATTTATTGTTAAGACATGGACATAAAAATGCCTAATTTTCTGACAGTAGGAAGTCGAAATTTTAGTTAAATATAATTTTTTTTTTTTGTTTTTATATACCTAAAGCATTGCTCGGTTCACTAGGCCATCGTAGAAGAAATTAAACGGGAACTTTTTTTCTACTTTAAAGACCATTTTTTTTAATTGCCTCATTTATAGTTTATCAAAGAACTCAATATATTTATAATAAAATCAATAAATCATAAAATGACAAAAAAATAAAACAACTTATACAGATATATATATATATATATATATATATTTTAGTCCATCACAATTACTCAAAAGGAAATTGCTATTAGCCTATATACCCTAAAACGATAAAATCTATTATTTGACCAAAAGTTTGAACTAGATACGATATATAAAAGCTACAAAAAATAGAAATAATTAGTCAAAAAAAAAAGAAGCAAAACATGACAAATTCACCATTATTTGATGCGTATGTTATTCAAAAAAATCGATTTAAATAATTACTCACGCATTCTGCAATTTCAGCGGCAGGGGCTGTCATTTGAATAGAATATAAAACTTATGATTTCCAATGACAAGCAATTAGCCCAATTTTGTAAATAAAAAACCGATGATTTCGCCTAATGGATGATGAACCGATATAATATTCTATAGAAATTAACTATATGACGTATATTTTTATTTGTTTTATTTCTGTTTTTGTGTTTGAACAAAATATCTTACCTAGATCCTTTTTCCTACAAAATCATTTTTGATTTATTTGATAATCTTTTATTCAAATCAAATTTTTCTTTTATTTTCTTTAAAAAAAATTTTTCAACAGAAATTTTTATCAATGAAATTTCGGAATATATTTTAATTCCTTTTTTATGGACTTTTGTTATTTACCTTGTTTTTTCTTGTGTAGAAATTTGTGATATGAGATAATTGCTTCAAGTTTGGCCAATATAAATTGCTTGTATAAGAGTGTAATCAGGTAGAAAATTTTTCGAAAAAAATTTAATTGGTTCCTAGCTCTAGACCCAAGTACAGTGGAATCTTACAACTAAATTCCCAACTACTTTGGGAAAAGATATTGAAACTGTAAAGTATAAACTCTTAAGAATGGTTGTAGATAACTCAATTCACTTTGAATACTAGTCATATACTTGGAAGGAAATATTTTGCGATGAGCTAATTAATTTTATTATAACATAAATATATAAAACAGGGAATAAATATGACTAAAAAGGATAAAATAAGAATAATATTAGAAAAACTTTTATAAAATTATATGAAATAATGATTAAAAATTTTTGAATTAAATTAAAAATTATTTTCATACAACTAACTTTATTAGAAAAATTAAAATAACAAAAAATTTGATTTTATTATTTAAAAACAAAAAAAAAATGAAACTAGAAAAATATGCATACAAAAATTATTGCATGCAAAATATTTGCAGGTTATTTGTTGAAAATTTTTCTTAAATGACCATTGACTGCAATTTGACTTGCAATTTTTGTGGAGTCAATTAGACGTCAGCTTAAGACATTATATAATATTTCATATTTAATTATACTTTAATACCATTAAAGCTGTAATGAATATAAACTTCGTGATGGCATGCACAAATAATTTTTCCACTTTATTAATTCAAAAACAACAAATTTCAATTAGAATTGTAAATTATTTTGATTAAGAGAATTAATTTTAAATTCAAAACTTGCATGACTGCATGTTTCTTTTTTGAATGAAATATTTATCATATTCATAAAGTACTGGATATCATTTTACCGTAATATTCTCTAAAAAATACTTTATTCTTATTTTATTTAAAACAGCGAAATTTCTCAGCTCGTAGTTTACCGTTCCTTTATTTATTCTCGAGCTCCAACTAACAATACTAAAAGTCACTTCATATGATGAAATTATATTCAGATATTTTGTCAGGGTGAATCTACTATCATTATCTTATGCCATTAATTAGATGTCTTCAAGAGAAACAAATATTTTTAACTATTTGTAATTATATTATTAATTAACATTTTTATTTTTACAATTTCGGTTGTTCTTTAAAATAATATTGAACAGAAGATTAACTTAATTATTTATAAAAAAAAAATAGTAAATTGAAAATCTTTGATGATTCAAATAAATGCTAACTGATTTAAATGATATGTCAAAGTTATAATGTAAAGAATTATGACCTACTTGACACATCATTTAAATCGCGGGTAAGTATGTTAAAAATTAAATAATTTTTAAATAACAAAAAAATATGTGCTGCGTCACAGTATCTTAATATAGAAAAATATTTTAGCCAATCGGATAGTAAACAAAATATTTTTTGAAAAGTTTTATTTGCCTTTAAAAGGTACTGTTAAAAGGACATTTTTTACAAATTAGCTAGCTCTCCTTTCGATATTCGGTCATAGGCTTTTCTTCAGATTAAAATAAAAATTCTTGCCTCGATATTTTTTCACCCATCGTTTCTTTATATAAAATTCAAGCATTTATCCTGGTTAAATATAAGATTGAAAAATACCTGTAGATGCCATCTCTGAAATTTAGATTTTACATTATATTTTCTGGCCATCTACACCGAATTTTGAACTATTGTAAGCTCGTAATTATCTCTGGCATACGAGTGTTACTTTCAGGCCCGTAGCGAGAGTGTTGAGCGTGGGGGGGTGACGGGTATAAAAAAACCGACTTACCCAAAAAACTTGATGACTGCATATGTGGCATGTGGATGGAAATATAGTAATATCAGTGTGTTCAAATTAACTATTATAGAATTTTATTATAGCAAAACAAATAATCACTCTAAAGAATTTTTTGAAATAAACAACATTATCACAGCTAAACGATCGCAAAAATAATTCTTAAGAAAAGTATTAAGTACACAATGAGCATTGTCTTATCCATAGAATGATAGATGTCAACGTTTAACTCTGCGATGTTTCAATACCGACCATTTCTCAACGACTTCACGCAGGTTAATTTCGTCAACCTTATCTTCGAAGAATGAAACAACATCAACGCATTCAAACGATCATCCCCCATTGTTGTACGTAAATAATTCAAAACTAGTTTTAATTTACTAAATGAACGTTCACAAGAAGTTGATATCACTGGAGCAGTAAAAATAAAACAAAGAAGCTTATGCGCCAACGGAATCACCTTACGCAATTCGAACACTATTTTAGAAAGATCTCCAAAATTTGTACATTCTATACATGAATACAAAAGAATTTCTAATTCAGCAAGCAAGCATTCTAGATCTTCTGTGAAAAATGTTGGGTCTAATTGCGCAATAGATTTGATTATTTTAATCGTGACGTTGCTTTTTTTAAGTGGAAATTTGAAAGTTTTTTTAATAGGTACAAACATTGAAAAAGTTTCTTTCATATTGTCGTTAATATAGCTAGTGAAAACTTGCAAGACAGATCTAAACTCCTTGTTATAAACTCGAAATTACTATAGCTGTTTCTGGGTATTCATCATACTTTTTTGGCATGCGACGTGTTCTGTGTATGAGTAATCAAATGAAACTATTATATCTACAAAAGTGGAATTTTTGATAAGCACTTATTTTATTATTCTTCATCGTTTAACATTTTTCGAAATTGCTATTGCGAAAGTCTCTTCACTTACTCAATAAACTCTTATTTAGTCAGTGTTTTTGTCACAATGATTTATGACTTGAATCACTGTGATTTAAAAACTGACTGCAGTGTTCATTCTAGTAAAGAAAATTATTTTCTATAATTACTACTTTCTCTATATTTTGATTCACTTGGTATCATTTAATTAGCACTTTCAACCAAAAATTTATTAGACATTTTTGGAAGTGCAGACTCATATATTCACAATCGAATCGAAAAAGTTAGAAATGACAAAACAATTAAAGAAATTAATGTTACACCTATCATTCTTCATAAAATGCAGTCTCAGAAATTCCAAAACTCATGAATCCATGTCAAGTTACTGATTTTATATTTGAATTGCCACAATAGAATAACTGAGATTTGCCAACTGCCGACTGCCGACTGCTGGCTACGCCCCTGGTTTTCAATTTCAAAGGATGAATGCAATGGACCTCAATACCTTTTTACTAGGTTTAGCTTTATAAATTCGAAGAATAAAATTATTTGATTCGTATAATATTGTTCAGAATAGTCTCATACTAGCCTTTGCATGTCCCTATAGTAGCTCTCTTTTATTTCTGCGAATAGTTCCAAAAAAGTGTAATTCTTGTTGCTCGAAGCTTACTCGTTAATAACACGCTTGTAAAAAAATTGTCAAACGTTATATTCCTCTGATCGTCCGTATGTGGTGCTACTGATTTAGAAGTTACAAACTATCCAAAAGGGATCGATTAATCTATCCCTTTATATTTTCCTAAATATGGAAAGCCGTTTACTACTTTTACTACTTACTACTTACATCAGAACTTAACTTGAATTTTATGCCAAACTTCTCAGGTTTTTTAGACATGTATTGAGTAAATCAACAACGTGCTTTTGTTGGGAACAAATATTCATCTATAGAAATATATACTCCTGTTGTATGAAAATTTTAACTGTTTTCGATAAATTTTTACCAAACTTCACAGATCAAAGCAAACTTATCGTTTTTCAAGCGTTTGCTACGTTGATTTTTGTTGTCAAACCGAATAAATCTCATGATTTCTGTGAAGTCATTTCAGCTCACGGTTGTCGAGAAAAATGAGAGACCCCATAAATATGATAAATTTATATTTTTAGTCTCATATGTATTTTAATTTATGTAACTTATTGACTTATCCCAAAATATATTACAATTTTCTTTATTCTTTACATTCCGAAAAGCATGTCCACTACCAGCGGTCATTTAGCCATTTAACCATTTTATTGTTATGATAAAATAATTGTGACTTATGTAATTAACGAAAAGAATAGATTGAATATACGAAGAAGACCAAAAAGAAAAGAAATCTATGGTTAGTTCCGAAAGTGAAAATGAGAGAGAGATTAAAACTGCTACGGACGGAACTGTTTGGTAAAAAATAAAAGAAGGTTCCAATTGTGGAAGAACACCGATTTACAATATTATCAAAATAAAATCAGGACCAAGAAGATACGCTGAACGAAATATTATAAAAAGCAGAGTTGAGTCAGCATTTTCCTTGATTTTATTGATTATATAGCGTGATTAAAATTGTTAAAAAATATAAGAAATTAGAGGCATTACGAGTGTTGACAATGAAGTGCATTTTATCTATTGAAAAATTATATGAATTTATTGGACACGTATGCACGAGAAATTCTAAAAAAAATTCCAAAAAAAGTATTTAACCATGCATGGTAGGTTGAGTGCTTAGGAAAAATTCTTTAAAATGGTCTCTTATTAGATTCACTAGTAATATAACATTTATCAGAATAGTTTTAAAGGTTTTTCTTATTAAATTCTTGAGTAGTTCCTGTAAATTATCACGTCATAGCACATCAAACAGCAACAAAATTGAAATAACTCTTCAATCCCACAAACTAAATAAAACAAGAACGTAATCATTGCAACCAAGCATGTAGCACATTGTCAATTCCCAATTTTATAACTATACAAGAATTGATTTTCGTACTAAATAAAATTCTATTTAAAGCAGTCCTTAAAAATGTATAAAATACATATGAAATTAATTTAATAAATATATATAGCAGACACTGAATGTAATCAGCCAAATAAATAAATCTACTTAAAAAACAAAATTGGCGTTGGTTCAGAAATTCATATACATATATTTTTCTTTTCAAACGAGAAAAATCGTTCATACGGCACAGTGAAAGGATTTTGTCAGTGATCTTTCATTATTCTTTTATTCCAGATTGACTTTCTTTTTAGGTTTTTCAGTGGCAAAACCTATCCGTAACAAATCGTATTTTAATAGTCTGGGCCTGAGCAGGCCAACCAGTCAGGGCCGGATAACTTTACTAAGGGTATTCCATATTAAGGCGCTGGTAAGGTGTCCTCTCACCGGGCCTTATCAGTAATCCCTTAACACTTTCTGAAACAGGCATTCTCATCAGGGCCGGATATGTATATTTGTATAGGGTTTGCCCAATTAAGTTTTTGATCAGGTATTTCACGTCCCTACCTGATAGAAAATTTCTAAATATGTCTTCACTTATACGGGACGGATATTGATTTCTTTATAGGGGCATTATTTTCCGGCACGGATCAGGTCTATATTACTTTAGGGTTTATAGCGAGTTCAAACAGGCCAACTCACAGCAGATACTCACAACGATTCCGTGAGTTTTGTATGAAAAATAACCGGTTGCTGTGAGTTGGCCTGTGTGAACCCGCTATAATTACCGGACTGTAATTTCTACTCGGGTAAGACTAACACATTGATTTATCATTTAAATAACTATTCCCTGCAAACATTTTATCGGGTGTCCGCAAAAGTCGGGTCCCTTGCGGGTGCTGTGGTTTCATATTTTCTAAATCTTTGACAGTTCACTTTAATTTTTTCGCGAGTGTTTAATTTCTTCGCGATTATTTGTTTTTGTTAATTGTTGTTTTCTAAAGTTATTATTTTATCAAATTATATTAGTTTTTAAATGTTTTTTTAAGTTTACATATTTTGAATTGTGCTTTTAAATCTTTAAATCTGCAATCATCGGGCATCCGCAAAAGTCACTGTGTTTAGGGAATTTCCCTACCATTAATACTTGTGATGAATCGGAAGCAATCTACATTTTATTTAAGGTTAGTATTCTATATTATGTACTTTTATAATATAATAATTAAAAAGAAACATTTGAAAGATGTGATTCTAAAATACTCTTGTTAAAATAAAAATAAAAATTAAAATTTTTTTATATTTATAGCTTTTAAATTTATTGAATTTTAATTTTTTATATTTATAACTTTCAGATTTTTAAAAAAAATTGTCAATCATACAATAATCTTTTCTATCAAGCAATTTCAACACGCGATATATGTCACGCATGCGAGAAAACGGCAATAGCATGAAAAAACCAACAACATCCGCATTTCGTATAAAAATCTGTGCCGAAACCGGCACGGAAATGGGCACAGTTTCGGATGCCAAATCACCCAATTACGGAGCGAAGTTGACCCTAAAATGGGCCCATTTCTGGACATTTTTCGGACTTTGTCGGCCAGGTTTCGGCCCGGAATGTTTGCAGGGTTAATCGATTTAAATGAATCTTGGCATTGGTATTAATTTTTATCTACTTCTATACCCTTATTATCTACGTGATTCATTTGGTTTACTTTTTACGATTACTTAAAAATATTATTTTATATTTGACAACAAAAATAAAACATAAATAATTAAGTTTTAATATTTACTAAATTTATTCAATTTTATAAATACACTGATTTTGCCAATCTACTACATTTTTATCAAGATATTTAAGAATATTATTAACAATATCATTTGTAGTAGCCTTACCACAAATATCTGGTGTACGAATTTTATCAATTAATATTGTTTTACAAATTGCTTCACGTATAACTTGTGAATGTAAATTTAAACCTAAATAATCAAGCATATCTAGGCTAGCATTTAATAATGCTATTGGATTTGCAATATTTTTACCAATTATTGATTTACCTGTATTACGTGTACCATTTTCAAATACAGCATAATTTTCACCATAATTAGCCTGTGAATAAAGTCCTGGCCCTCCAATTAGACCACAAATAACATTACCACATATTGAGCCATATAAATTTGTTGTAAGTAAAATATCAAATTGATAAGGATTTGATACTAATTGCATACAACAATTATCAATAATAATATTATCATGTTTAATTTGTGGATAATTTTTAGCAACTTTTTTTGATACTTCTAAAAATAAACCATCAGTTATTTTCATAATATTTGCTTTATGTACTGTTGTGACTTTTTTACGTTGATTTTTTACAGCTAATTCAAATGCATAACGACAAAGACGTTCTAAATTTTTTGCTGTCATTATTTTTAAACATTCAACAACACCTTTTTTATTTTCATGTTCTAATTGAGCATATTCACCTTCAGTATTTTGTCTAACTATAAATATATCAACATTATCATATCTTGCTGGTATCCCTGGATATGATTTACAATGCATAACACTTGCATATAAATCTAATTCATTACGTATATTTATATTAGCTGCTGTCGTTTTAATATTATCATTTTTACTATCGATACTACTTTTAAGTCCAACACCATTTCGTTTAATTGATGTTATTGCATATTCAATATCCTTTTCAGCTTCATCATCATCTTTACTAACATTAATAATTTCAAAATCAAGTGGTACTTGAGAATATTCTAAGATTTTTTTAACATGATTAAGTATTTCAGGACCAATACCATCACCTGGAATAACAGTTACACTCTGTCTACCACCATAATGTGAATTTGGTACTTTAAGAAATTTTTTCCGTTTTGAAGTAATTGTCCTTTTTATTATTGTTTTATTAATTAAGAACTTTGACTCAAGTAGTTTTTGTATAATTTTAAGCATTTTTTAAATGATTTAGTTTTTGTTCTTTTTAATTTAAAAAACATTTAATTTTATTTATATAATAAAAAAAAATGTCAAAAAAATTTTAATCAAAAACATAAAAAAAACAAAAACAAAAATTAATATATCAAAATTTGAATAATTTTGGAGTATGCTACTTTGTAAAACAAACTTCAATTTTTTATTTAAAATAATAAAACATAGGAGCTTAATTTAAATTTAAGGAAAAATTTAAATCTAAGAAAAATATTGTTCTAAAAAATATTTGCTTACTATTTTGATAATATCAATTTGAAGCGTAGTTTGTTCCGTTCAACACTAGTTGTTGTTTAGAGACCTGGATCTCAGTAAAATAAAATACAGTCTGTCTACTTTGTGGTTTCAAATCGGAAAAAGCGATCAATTTTCGGAGGACTGTCTTGAATATCGAAATGGATTTAATGGAATCCGGAGTTTCGATTATTTTATTTTTGGTTTTATATTTGCAGAACAATTTTCTTGAACAGATAGGAATATTAACTCCACACATTTTAAAATTGAGAAATCTTTCCATATATCAAATTTTCCCAATATAAGTTCCAGTGTTCTACGTATATAATCATCAATCAAGAGGTTGTAGTATTGATGTTGTATTGGGTGGTAAAAAAAGTTATTTTACGTTTGGATGAACTAGGTCTGCTGAATGTCCTGGAGCATTGTCTATCAGGAGTAAAGCCTTTAAACTGATATTTTTAGTTTTCGAGTAATTTTCGACCTCTGGTACAAAGCAGTTGTAAAACCAAACGTGAAATATAGCAGCTTTGACCCATGCTTTTTTGTTTATTCTCCAGTAAACGGGAAGTGTAGTCTTGTCAAAACCATTCATTGCCCGTGGGCTTAAGAAACGATTGATGAACATTGGCTTTGTTATATGGTCACCAGATGTATTACTACAAAGAAGCAAGGTTATTCTCTCTTTAGATGCCTTAAACCCACCAGCAGATCTCTCGTTTTTCGATAAATACGTTCGCTTAGGAATTTTTTTCCAATATAAGCCAGTTTCGTCGGTATTATAAACTTGGTCACCTGTATATCCACCTTCATCAATTATTTTCGGAAGTTCTTCTTTAAATTTCCGGTCGCGGTCTGCTTAAATTTGAATATTATGTACGGAAAATCTTTTTCGAAACCTGTCAAATTGACAAATTTTGATTTTGGCTCGTCGGAAGAAACAGTCTCCAATTCCTTTAAAACGAGTAAAAAATTTTTGGGCTTTTGCTTTTATTAAGCAACTATTTATAGGAATATTATTTTGATTGCAATCTTCTATCCAAATCATCAAACATTTTTCAATTTTTGGTATTAACGAATCTTTTACACGTTAAGATTTACTTAAGGTCTGCACAGATCTAGACATTATAGCACTCCTTTAATTGTTCGTATTGTTGATTTGCTTAGCTCCATCTCCTTTGGTATTACTGCTGCTTTCTTACCATTATTTAGCTGATCCAAAATATAAATTTTTTGTTCTAGAGAAATAAATTTCCTTTTCAGCTTTATTTTATTTTCACTTGACATGACTCAGAAATTAATATTTTATCTAACCCATTTAATGACAACAACGAGATATTTCATAGTAAGGGGTTGTAGCAAAAGTGCCAACTACGAGATATCTCGTAGTAGGTAGTGTAACATTTGATCGCTTGGCACTGGCAGCAACATACGTAAAATTTGCTTGGCACTGAATGGGTTAAAGTAAAAATTATAGACATGAAATTTCTCCACCTTTTAGTATCTTTATATATATACAAAAATACAATACAAAAATGTGCGCGTTATACGGGGTAAAACATGCGTTATAGGAGGCTGATGAAATCGCGTTATAAGAGTAACACGTTATAGGGGGGTTTACACATATTCTTTTTTTGAAACACATTTTTGGATGACTATTTCTAGCTGTTTTCCAATCAGATAGACAGTTGGTTTATGTTTCATTGTTGTTTCATTTTAACCTTACGAAATTTGTTTTATTGCGTTAAGTTCTTGTGCTAAATTGTTAACTTTCTACCTTCTTAATATCTTTGACATGTAAGCTACCTTCTATAATCTATACTTTCACTTTAGCTGACTTTTTTTTCAATTCATATTAAAATATGTGATATTATAAAGGACTTCAAAAGAAAAGGAAAGAGTTATAAGAATCCCCATTCAAAAGAGTAGCTTTTAATAGGAAAAGTTTCTTATGAAAAAGATCTATGAAATGAATTTAGTTTTGGTTTTAAGTACTGAGAACACTTCAGTTTTCATGGCAAGGTTATTTAACGTTATCTGAGTCGAAATTTTTGTCTTCCTGTGAACTTCTTTGTCTTCAAAATGTAAAGTTTGGTATTCTATAAACTTTCCTTTACACATTGTTAATTTCTCTTTTAATTTATGAGTTTTAATACATATAAATTGATGGAATAAGTTTTGGAAAATCAATTACAAGAAAATTTCGGTTTATAAAAAGTAAAGATCAAAAATACAAACCCGCTTGGAATAATAGAAATAAAGTTTTTTTATTTATAGTAAAGAAGTAATTTATTTAAGTGGGTTAAAATAGCAAATTGCCAACCTCAATATATTTTTATGTCTACGATATGTAAAAAAAAATCGAAACAACAGTTTTACTGCTCTTTGATATTATAAATATTTGACCAATTTTTTCAACCAAAGAAAACATGCTTAAAATCCAACCGTTTTTTTTTTTGTTATCTTTGTAATTTTTATAAGAATTTTATCCGTTTTATATCTATTCAATGGAATTATTAAGTCATAAAATTTCAAAAATCATTTGTCTAAAAAGGCAACACCTAACAAATCCTTAAAAAACTTTTCTAGACAGGTTTTCAATAATAATCTGCTAGAATTATATAAGTACATTAGGGCTGTTTGCATTTAAAAAGAATTTCATGAGATCAACATCGCGGACAAATATATCAATTTAAGATACCCAAAAATCCAGGTAAAAATGAATCTGATCTTTTTATGCACCTGTGTCGATTACTTCGACTTTATTCGTATACCCCTCATAAGAGGAGGACAATACTTTTACTATTATATAGGGGCCTGAATTCTTTTTTAAAAGGGATATAGAATAGTTTTTCTATCAAATTATTTTTTCAATATAGTTGTTGTTGTTTTTGTTATTTTAGGTTTTTCCATAAAAAAAAAACAAAAAAAAAAAATTTATTTCCAACATAAAATGCGAATAAAAAAGGGACATAGCAATCGTTTTTTATTTTTATTTTATCGGATCATGGTTCCATTTTTAAGTGGTCTGGGCAATACGACAGAGTCAATTCATTTGGAAATTAAAGAAGAAGATGATGGGTTTTTTTATATATATATATTTTTTTTATTTTTATATACCAGAGATAATTTTAAAATGATGCGCGACCAGTTTTAGTCAAATGAAAATGAAATAAAACGAAAATAAGATTATTATCTGGGGAACTTTGCTAGATCAGCAAATTTTAGTGTCTGGAGTTATGACTTAGAAATATGTATTGTAAGTTTTGAAGTCCTTAAAAAGATAAATTTGTTGAGCTAGTGAATTATTTTAAGTCAGGCTTATTCTTGCTGCAAAGAGATTGAGAGCATGTATCAAAATTGTTGAGAAAAATAAATTAATTGATTTTCTTTAGTTTATTGTTACTGCCAAAATTACTGTCAATTACTTTATAAATATTTTTATAGAATTTGCTACAATGAAAAACAATATTCTTAACTATATCTCATTCATTCCCATTCAATGAGATTGTTTTTTCTTTTTTCTGAATTCAGAATTCGGAACTCATTTCATTAGTTTTTCTGAAGTTTTTCTCTCATATAAAACTAAAAAGGAATTTATTAAATATAATTAATGAATTAATATTTGAACTAACTATACTAACATCAATTGTCACTTACTGCCAGCTCAAAAAAATTTGGATTGGATGAATAGAAAAGATTTTATTAACAATTGAAGATTTTTATGGAAGCCAACAGTAGCAATATAAAACAGCACACACCTTGACAAAAATGACAACTAAAAATTTAGTCAACAAACGTGATAGTAAATTACTTTTCCTCATTTCTTTAGTTGTCATTTTTCCCAAAATTAAAAGACAAAATTTCATATCGTTTGAGTTATAATGACTGAAGTTTGAAAGCGATAAATAGATATCCCATGATTTTTGTCATGAGTCCCATTTTATTTTTTTGGATACCTTGATTCATGCTTGAGTTTACATTACAAATCATTGCCAGATTTAATAGAAATTTTATAAAAGATATTATAAATCTTCATTTTTTCTCTGGCCAGATCACAAGTTAAAAGAATTTTCGAATGTGTTGTACCTGAAAGCTATGCAAAAGCTATGCAATTCTAAACTAAATTATAAACTTTTAGGCTAACAACATTAAAATATCTGAAATAATTTCGCTTTTCCTATGCTTATGTTGTTTACGATTTCAAATAATTAAATAAATTAATTAAAATCGTTAAACCATTACTACGTTATATGAAAACAGTGTCACAAGTTTTCTTAAGTCTTATGTAAAAAAGCAAATATCATATTAATAAATAAAGAATTAAAATGAGAAAAATGAATCCTAAAGAAAAAAGTTAGTTTCATTATATCTCTGATTGAAGCTGAAATATCTGAAAAGCGTAATTTAAAAGATTTTAGTTTGTTTACAATAAAAA
The DNA here is from genome assembly GCA_947359355.1 of Acrocera orbiculus. Lineage (NCBI taxonomy): Eukaryota > Metazoa > Arthropoda > Insecta > Diptera > Acroceridae > Acrocera > Acrocera orbiculus. The sequence goes on from OX375758.1 coordinate 11,784,178, forward strand.
TCTCGGTTAATTTGTTGAAAGAAAGGTATGTTTTGCGGTTCATCATAACTCACAACAGAGATTCATCTGAAACCAAAAAAGCAAAATTCATTTAATAAAAAAGATGTGATTTTCGATTTTTCAATTTTTGGTAGCCTTTGGAAGTCAAAATACCGATTTTCGCTTAAAAAATTGACATATTTGCTATTGTAAAATTAATAATAATTAAAAAAACAAAAAAAAATTTCGTCATTACCTGGTGAAATATGTGAAAAAATGCGCAAAATTTTAAAACGATGGGTCTAGAAGATTTTTAGTAATTTTCGAAAATAAGAAGTTTCAGTAAAACCCTATAAAGTTTTGCTTACTTACACCTTGGTCTACAGCCAAGGATGCTTAAATGCTTACTTGAAATTTTGTCACTATATTTTTAAGTTTATATAAATTAATTTCAAAAATATAAAAAATATTAAATTCTAAACCCCTCACTTAAATGTCTGTAGCTAAAGGAATAAATCTTTTGGACTTTCTTTGGGTGATATACATATTACCCAAAGGGTGATAAATTTTTCTGAAATATTTGGGTTAAAACACTTTTTGTTAAAATATGTTTTTAAGCTTTAGTTTCTGCGAAACTTCCAACAATTTCAAAAAATGCTATGTAATTTTGGTTTCATCGCTTTGAAGTGATGTTCGATACAATAATCTCTAAAAAATTGCCGATATTAAAGGGCAACACAATTAGGTCTCCAAATGACATATTTAACTTTGAAAACTCGGCAAGTGCTACAATTTTTTTTTTGTTAAAAAGTATGTAAACTTAAAAGAAATACGGTTTCAAGAGATTTATTGCCCTTCTTCATAGCTGCATTGAGCAAGTCATTCTCTCTTGCAATTCAGGTTAGTTATATGACTATGAGCAAGCTTTAATGATAACATTTTGGAAGTAAACAACAAACTCAATGCCTTAAATTTTCCAGCCTAGATATATAAATAATGAGAATAATACAATTTTCTCCGAACAAGGTGCCGTAGATTTTTGTGTTCTATTAATTATTAATTTGATAAACAGATGAAATATTGTTAGTACCATCTTCATTGTTCTACTGCATCCTTGTCTATTAAATAAAACCAAAAACCCTTAGAAGTCAAACGGTGCTTTAAAAGACAAACTTGTGATCTATTTAAATATTTCTGACAAATCTTTTAGGCATAATTTCTTGAAGTAGAAGCTTTCTCTCAAATTTTTACTTTCAGATGTAAATATCCGACTCTTAAGAAACGTCACATGGAAGTCTTTGACAAACAGACTGTTCAATAAACAGCTAAATGACCCTAAATAGCGTTGTTAAAAACTTTGCAAGATATTTAAAAAGAAAAAAAAGTTAGATTGTGCACAGTAAATTAATAAAAATATGTTTATTTTAATATTCAAGTAACTTTATAAATGCTATAAATCTAATATTCAGCTTGAATTTTATAATTTTATTAGATATAATAGTTTAGAAGCTAATTCTCTAGAACTCATTGCAGTAATTTTTAAAACAGATGCAATGAAATTTTATGCTATTTAATGATTGTTACTTTTCACAGTTCTATAACATAAAACTCGATAATTTTGAGTTGTGTTTGTTATACTCCTGTAAGAGTCTATTGTAAATACAATCCGATTAATGCCCGCATTTATTTGCATGTTATAGATCAAATTAGTGTTTACTTTTGTCTATTTGAAGGGCTTTCATTGACATCATCCAAATGAAAATAATCCATGATCATAATTTATTGGTGGCTAGGATATATCTGCACAATTTACGGCCAACAAGCCACATGTGGCCCATCTGGTACTTTTATATAGCCTACGCATTTTATTTTTTTAAGAAAAAAACTCCATTCATCTGGAGAAATTAGAAATTTTAAAATGGTTACAAAAATTGTAATAAACACACAGCCCCTTCTTATAGTTTGGCACATTTCTATAAACAAAAGGTGTTTAAAATTTTTATAAATTTATAGCAAATTAACAATTTGTTTATATTTTTACAAAAAATCCTATTGTGGGCAAACGTCTGATTTGAATTTTTAAAAATTCTCAAACAACTATTTCAGACATAGGTATATTAAAAATTATTAGATAATTTGAGCTCCGTCAGGTTACTACTTTTTGATTTTTGCACGAACAAACCTACAAGGGCTGAATTTTCATATTTTGAACATTGAAATCGATTTAGAAAATTGAAATAATACCTTGCTCAAAAAGTTCCTAGAATTTATTCAAAAATGAACAATACCAGTTATTGTAACAAATCAATATTATCAATATTCACCGTCAACCATAATGCACTTATGTCAACGTTTAGTCCAGTCCTCAAAACATTTTCTAAACTCGATATTAGGTATCTCCATTAGGACTATCTTCGATTTTTCCATTATCCCCTCTCGGCTGCTTAGTCATGTTCCTCTCAATGGTTTTTTGACTCAATTGAAAAAAAAGAAGAAGTCACAAGGTGGTTGTTGGGTGGAATTCGTGTTGTTTTTATCCAAAGCACTTGCGGATAATGATGGAAAAAATTCTCGAAAATCGTGAACAGGTTCAAAAGTCAAAGGGTCAGCTCGACGTAATTATCACAACTGATGATGAAATGACGGCAATTTTTGTTGGAAATATTAGTGACAGTTAAACAATATAACGAAAAGTAGAGTGCTACATGACCCACACATAATTTCGGGAACATAATTTCCTATTCAAATTCTAAAATGACTAGAGGTTGGGATTTACTTTCACATTAATCCTATTAAATTTTACCTTTGTATCCAGGTTAAATCTAAGTTAAATAGATTTAGAAGCTTAAGTGATATTTAAGTTTTAACCAGTTTGCCTTTTCGAAGCTTTTTGCACTTCGTATACGTCGGCCATTTGACTAGAAAATTTCATAAAACAAAAAATTTCTAATATCCCGTACAAAAGTAGTTTTAAATTTTAAATTAAAAATAATTTTTTGGATAACTTTTAAAATACATCTTTCCAAAATTTCAAAAGAGATTTTTGCATTTAAAATTTTTGATTTTCAATTTTTACCAGTTCTAAAAATTGATGACCCCTAATAATGATCTATTAACGCGAAATTAATAATAATTGAATAAGATCAATGGCTTACATTGTGACAAGAATATGTAGCCCGCATCGATTAATAAAAATCAAATAAAAGCAAATATGAACAATTAGATGTGAACAAATTTCCGCCAATGATTTGACATTTGAAGAATGCAATTGCCAAAGAATGTGGGTCGAGGGTATCCGAAAAAACAAAACCAGCAAAAATTCGGAGGGTTGATTTATTTTGAATTTTCTTTTTGTTCTTTATTTTCTTTTTGATGTAAAGAAATAGTTTTGGCTCGTTTTTTTTTTTTGCAAACTGTGGGAATAAAAATTTTGATTTTTTAATATAAACACATTATAATTTGATTGTGGTATTTGCTAAAATTTTATGAAGTAGTATTGGTAAAACCTTCTAGATTAGTGTTTTATAAGTTTCTAAAATTGAAATTTGGACTGTAGTTTTGTTAAGTGTTTAAAAATTATAAATCGGAACAGAATATTTACTTTTATTTACCTTACTTTTTGTTCACCTCTATAAAAGGATTTTAAAGCACTTGCCAATGAGCTATTTGTTTCAATTTAATTAAAATTAATCCATACACACTTCTGGGCATGAATACAGTGGAAACTTGGGAATGAATTCTCACTTATTAAGGAATAAGATATAAAAGCTTAAATCAGGAAATCGTAAGCTACTTAGATGGCAACGCAATTTGTAAATTAAATGTTTGACATAAGGTTAACCGGCTCCCAGCTCTACATAGTCACAGATCCAGTAGAATGTTATGACCAATTTGTTAGCTAATTTATTATGAACTAGTTATATCCAATTAGGATAACATAAGCTGTTTCGATAACAGTGCAAATTTTTCAAAAGCAAGCGTTATAAATACTCAACTCACTCCCAATTACTACAAATATGATTAAATTTGTTGAAGAAATTATAAAATATTTGAATTTAAGAGCCGTGCTCTAGATTTGGAAAAAATGCTTTGATATATATAACAACATGCCAACATTTTTCAAAATTGAGAAAAATAAATTTAAATATTTCTTCTGATTTTTAAAACTCTATTTTAATTTTTTTTTATAATTTCTGATTATATATTTTTTTAGTAGGATTTTTTCTCTTGAAAAGTGTCTCAAGTATGTTGCGAAATAAAAAATTTAATTTTTTTAGAATAATGAGAAGCTAACCTATGTTTTTTTTCAAAAATTTAATGGTCCAATTTATAATTGAGTTAACAAAGGTATAATATACAGGAAATTTTTAGTCAATAAAATTTTGCCTTTTTATCTGTTAACTACTACTTAAGATACGGATTTAACTATTTTTTACTGAACATTTTGTAATTTTTGGATACTCAAGTAACTACCTAGTAAAATTCAAAGGATCAAAAGTCTTTATGTGTTCCTAGCCTTAATTTCTTCTGTTATAAATTGAACTATTTACCTTTAAAGGGATATAGAGTCACTTTATCTTATTCCAAAATATTAAGTACTCTAAGCTTTTTGAATAGAAAAAATAGTCACAAATACAAATACTTTAAGACATTTACCTTGGATTTGGGGTGAATAAAAATCTGACAATAATGACAAAAAATTTATTGAAATTTTATGCTAATATTAAATCCTTTGAAATCAAAACATCATATAAGTCCAAGTAAATGAAAATATATATATATATATATATAAAAAATTACGAAAATGTAGTGCTTAATATTTTTTATATATTCAAACGAGATCTAAACCAAAAACAAAATTTTTCGTTTGTTTTTTTGTTATACGATCTGATCAAATGCATCGAAATTGAGTAACAAAGCAAAATAAATTTGTTATTAAGGTCCATATCCTATTATTATTATGAATTCTAGTCCTGGCACTTTACTATTCACAAGATCTAATAACAAAGAGCGAATTTAACTTTTGTCCGCATAACAATAAAAAAATGTACAAAAAAAAAAAGGTCTATGCATTTTTTTTTTCTGTTTGTAAAATATTTTGTGTGTATTCTTTTTTTTTTTTCATATAAAAATCTTTTGCTAGGACTATAATAACAGATCGAATAGAATGATTTTTAGTTGTACAACAGGTGATGCTATCAAGGATTTATATACAATCGATGGTATAACAAAAGGATATTCGGCTATAAAATTTATTTGCAGCAGGTTGTGAATAAGTCTTTTTTTTTGTTTTTTGTTAAATAAAAGGCCAACATTTACCCACGCTGCTAGCGCACTTACAAGGATTATTTTCACTGATGTTTGATAGAATATATATATATATATATAAAACAGAAAAAACAAGAAAAACAAAAACTTATAATAAATATTTTTCGTGGGTTTTTTTTTGTTTTCAAATCGGATAGAAAAAAAAAAAACTAGATTTCTTTTGTTAAAATTTTTTGTACAATTTTGAATTGAAAATTGCTTGGGAAAATGCAAAAAGGTGACTCGATAGACAAACCCGTATAATTTTTTATTGGTTTCTATATAAATCGTTCAAGGGTTATCGGTTTTGTTTTAAAATTTACTTCTAATTATGTTGATGTTGTTGTTGTTGGATAAAATATTACACTAAGCCAGAGTAGTGATGTTAAATATACAAAAAAATACATCCCTAATAAATAATAATTGTTCTTTTTCCATTTTGTAAAGTTTTTGAGGCCAGTTTCACAGTATAGACTTAAGCTTCAACTTAGTTAGGCTTTTTTGAATAAATAAAGTCAGAAAGGCAGAAAGGAGACAAATGCACCGCAAACAGACTCGATCTATCTATTGATATTAAGTATAAATAATTCTTTTAAAAACAATAACTAAGCAGTAGTTATTTAAAATAAAGAATATTCCTTGTTTACATTTTCTATTCAAAGGAAAAGCTACTAAATATACCTTAAATTATTAAGTTAAATAAAAATATTAATAAGTGAGCAGTCAATTTCCGGAGGCACCTTTTAGTTGTTTTGCGATGGGCATCATAACTCGAAACAGAATTATCTAAAACTCAAGAATCAAAATTTATTTATTAAAAGAGATATTTCTCGGGTTGGGAAAAGATATTTCTTGAGGCAAGTTTTTTGGTAGCCTTTGGCAGTCAAAATACCGATTTTCACCTTAAAAATCAACATATTTTTTATTGTAAAGTATAAAATTAAAAAAAACTTTCGTTATTGCCTGGTGAAATATGTGAAAAAATAGTGTGCAAAATTTTAAAATGATCGGCCCAGTAGATTTTTAGCTATCCTCGAAAATAACAACGCTTTAAAATTTTGCTCACTCACTCCTTTCTCTAAAGCTAAAGATATTATTTTTTAAATGTTATATATTAATTTCGAAAAATAAATTTTATAAATAACCTACTCCACTTTTAAGGCGAAAGTAATTTTGTTCAAAGGACATTTCTAAAAATATTTAATTCTAAATTACATTCTAATTCTAAGTGACTAAATACTACCAAAATATTATATTTAAGCAAAATCAAAAATTATTTATATTTTTCTATTCTTTAACCAACAATTTTCGGATATTAGAAAATTGCAAACAAATTTACCAAACACATAAGCGTCACATATGTTGGAATTTATTTTCTTAAAATTTTGTATCTATTTGTTTTAGTTTTTATTTTATGTTCTTAAATTTAAATTACCATAGACAGATGTATTTTTTTTTTGTATAGAATTACGCAACTTTATAGTTTCCCACGCTTCTTCTACTTCTTTTAGTTCATATTAAGGATATATGGTGTAGGCATAAGCAAAAACTAACAAAATCACATCCTGATTTCAGTTTTATATACTTGAATATGTATACATATATATATATATTTGAAAATTCAAGATTTTTTGACTTTATTTGATCTACTGAAATAGAAACCTAGTAAAAGGGGTGTAAAATTTTGAAAGTTAATTTAAGTATCTTATTATATTTCTTCATGTATATGTCTTCATAACATGTGGGAAGGAAGTTATCCTGCCGGCTGGCTTATAATGATTCCAAAAAATATTTATAGACATTTATAGTTCAGGTGTTGTATCTAGTATCTGTGTTTATATAGAAATAGCAGCATGATGATTGCAAGCAATATGAGAGAAGTTTCAAATTTATAAGAAAAAAAGAAAACAAAAAAATAACGATGACCATCCGGCTATTTTTTTATAGTATCTAATAAAATATTCATTTTGAATTATTCAAAAAAAGGAAGTTCTTGTTTTGATAAATATAAAATTATATTTTATTGCATGGAAAAATACTTCGTACTAAAAGAGATAAAAAAAACTTAAATAATTAAATTTTTTTGGATTAAACTCATTTTTTTACAAATTCTAAATGCGAATTTTATCTTACTGGCCATGTGAATTATAGATAAACTAAATAGCACCGACAACGATTGTGCGCAAAATGACCAAGAAGTTTCCTATATTGATAATGATACAGCACAAAATAATTGTGACTTATTTCACAGCGATACGGATGATGAGAATGTTTTGAATAAACAAAGAAGACGTAAAGAAAGAGATTTATATCTAATTCTAAATGTAAAAATGAGAAATAGATTAAAACTCCTACAGACGGAGCTGTTTGGCAAAAAATTAAAGAATAGTCTGATCGCGTAAGAATACCGAATAAAATTATGGTTGGCTTTGCAATAGCACAAAAAATAACCGATCATATGGCCAGAAAATATAGTGTAAAATCCAAATGTCAGAGATGGCCTTTGCAGGTATTTTTCAATATCTTAGATTTAGCCGGGATAAATGCTTGGATTTCATTTAAAAAACAACGAGTGAAAAAATATCGAGGTAAGAATTTTTATTTCAATTGGCAGAAGTGCTTGTGACTGAATATCAGAAGAAGAGACAGCTAAGCAAAGGATGTTATCAAAAACAATAACCTGGATTCACCTGGATTGAAATCTTTTCAAATAAGATATTGTAAATGTAATAAGACTAACAAAACTTGTATAAAATATAAAAAACACGTGAGTTGGAAAATGTTTAATACAAAATGCTGTAATTTGTAAAAAACTGTCCTGAAAACGCATAAAGGTAAGTAAAACTTTTCTAAATAAAAAAGGCAAAAGCAGAATTTTTATTTTAGCACCAAAAGATATTATGTTTACTATCTAATGGGCTAAAATCTTTAGCTATTTTTCTTGTTGAAGTGGTCATTTGACCGCTCATGGTATGCATGAAATGTTAGTAGGTTTAGTATTAAAACTTTTCAGAATTTATTTTATTATAATTGAGACTTAATGAACTTTTGAAGCAAAAATAATAAAATGAAAATATTTGTTAAAAATATTTTTAAATTAACAATTACATAAAATAAATTTTTACAAAAAAATTAAATTGTTTTTGAAATTCTTGGCTTTAAATCTAAATTAAGTTTCTGAATTAATTTTTTAACACCTCAATCCCCAAATTCCCAGGTGACGTAAAATATGATCCACGCAGTTTGGTACTGACGATAGTTTTTAAATTATTTTTTGAGTAAAACATGCTTTAATTTATAATAATTTTGGAAGTTTGTGTCAATTGAGCCGCAAATAATCCTATAAAACTCCATCTAAATAATTGATACAAATTTAATATTTTTGTTTTTGGTTTTAGTTAAATATTGCCATAAGACAAAGGTAAAAATTCTGAAAGTGGTATATCATATTACCACCAGAGGCTCATTAGCTTTCTCATATTCCCTAAAGAGAACGAACTTCCTTCCTTTATAGGTATTGGCGATAACTTTTTAAGTATGGTTTTGTTTTACGTTTTTTTTGGAAATTTTTTACTGTCGCCAAGATATGGTCTTTGATTACCTATGGTAACAACAACAAAATTCCAAAACTAAACAGCAAACAAAATGAAAGTCAATGAACTGTCTCAGAATATATATATTGTATATCAATTTCATGTTTGTTTAAATTAAACAAAACAATAACAAAAACAAAACAAAAGAACAAAAAAAATTTCTATTTACTGCCAACAATCTGCCATCCACCTTCAAATCTATTTTTGGGCTTCTTGATACGAATAATTTCTTATTTACTGAGGGTTATCTGCAGCCATATTGATATAGATCCTCATCAACTAATTTTTTGTCTATATACCCATACATATATGTATATAGAGTTTTTTTTTGTTTTTTATTAGCTGAACTTGAGTTAGCGGAAGCAATACGGAAGAATGCAATTAGATTTGTTTTTATTTTAAGCTAAAATTTTATAATAGGGTAGAAAATTGTGATTGTGATGATATGCACAATATCTCGTCTAGCTAAAACTAAATTATACACATATAAGAAGTATTCTACTTTTGATCCTAAATATAAATCTAGGATAGGGATATTTTTGTTTATTTCTAGACTACAAACTATATTAAAGGGAAGCAAAAACAATGTCTGCTATTTCGTAGTCTTAAAAAAGGGATTTCACTTATAGTTTTTGTTTTTGTTCCCACACATATATGCAATACGAAAATTTATGCCCAGTTAAATATTTTTCTTGGGTTTTTCTTTCCTTGGCAGCCATAGTGTTGAAGTTAGTTTAAAATGAAGATCTTTTTTTCTTTTTTTTTTTTTGATTTTTAGTTTCTGTTTTTCAATTTTGAGGTCACAGACTGTAAAAGATTTAGCAATAATTCAAGGGAGAAAGTCTAAGATTTTTTTTCCTTTCTCAAAAGGAATAAAGGTTGATGACCTAGCTAATCAGAATTTGATTTGTTAAGGAAAAAAAATTTCATCTATTTTGTAGCTCCGAGCATAAGTCATAAATTTTATTTTTAATGCAATAAAAAGATTAAATTTTAATTACATTTTTAGTTAATTTTACCACTAAGTAAATAACAAATTTTAAACAAAAAAAGGATTAAATTAAAATCCGTTAAGTGCATATATAGCTGTTTTTGAATTGTTGACTTTTTATGAGGCGTTATAGCCTCCCCAAACAGACATCTTAAGCACTATATTAGCTCCCATACAAAAAAAAAGTTTCTTCTACACTGTCTAATACACCGTATTAGATCATATAATGCAAGTGTCAAAATAAGTGTCATAAAAATAAACATTTAATCGAAAAATTGTGCTAAAATAGACTTTTAAAAATGAAAATTTAAATTTTGTTTTGTTGTATAACTTGTAAACTTACAATAAATTCCCAACAGGTTTTTAAAGGGTTCAATTTATATACACGACTCTATATATATACGATTCTTCAGACAAAATTTCTTTCCATGTATTAGTGCCTGTCTAGAAAGGGTATAAGAAATTTTTCAAAACAATTTCGATTTTTTTGCAGAGTTTTGGATAAAAATTTAAATTACTGATTTTACAATTGTCATTAATGAAACGGACTTTTATAAGCACAACGATATAAAAAATAGTTTAAAAATCATTTTAGAAGTATTTTTAAGGGCCAAAAATCAAAATAAGAAACTCGCCACAAATTGAAAAAATTAAATTATTAATTTGACTGTTTTCAACGATTGTAAGGACTTTAATCTTAAAAATCTTAACAGTAGGAGTGTAAGGACCCTGTTAGAGATACTAATAGAACCAAAAACGTAAATTGAGAAATCTACAAAAAATTGAAAAAAATCGCTGATCATTTTGGCAAAATTTTGGAAAAATTTTATCACGTTTTATTTAAATTTTGTTTTTTATTTTTATTATTAATTTTCTGCAAAACCTCCTTGACTGCTTAAATCCTGGTCATTCTTAAGATTAGATATGAATTAAAATAAACTAATCAATACTATCAAAATTTCTATTTACACACCTAAACTGGCAATTTCAACAAATTTTACACGACTCCATTTATTTGAATTGATGCCACTGTTAAGAAAACATCAAAACTCCTTGTATAATTATTTTTACAACTTGTCAGTTCATAACGATTTGCAGTTAAATGAAACATTGCAAACAGCAAGCGAATATAAAAATTATAACAAAATTTTCTATTACAACTGAAATGGGAATGCCTAGAATTGAAATGTATTGCCAAATACTTTAAACATTATATAAAAACTTTAAGGTCTCAAAAGACACCTCATGGTAGTCATAGGTATACCAGGTAAGTATATTTAGATCTATGATGAGCTGAAGGATAATTTTAGTGCTAACTTAATTTAACAATCATTATATAAAAAGTCTAAACATTAATTGCGAAAAAGAGATCCAACTTGGGAAACAATTTCAAGTTAAAATGTATCCCGAAAGTAAAATTTTTATTTATTTTTTCTTCCATATAAACTTGAAACTAGCATAAATTATAATATTTCAACTTAGGAATTTATTTTTAATTAATTTTAAAACATAGAATTTTGTAAATAAACTTCATTAAAATCTAGACAATTTTTACAAAATTGTTGATAAATTATGATTAAAAATTATATCGAAAAAAAAGTTAAAAATATTTATTTATATATTTATGTTATTTCTTCTTCTGCTTTTCCTTTTCATTTCAATTTCAATAAAATTTTAAATTCACTATACAATTTTCATAAAATTATATATTACATACTCTATAATAACACCTAAAAAATGGAAGGAAATAAAGCAATATAAAATATTCTAGGACGTCAAATACCCCTAATCTAATATGTCCTGAAAAATTGATTAGTATTTGCCTAATTATAGCAAACGCATATGCACGCACAGATAACAAACTCCCACATATAAAATGGCCGATAAATTAATATGAAATAAAAGTCTACAATAGATTACGCCTGATTATTATCTATGAATTTGGGCAAAAGGACCTCCTTATTCGTGAATTGAAGCGAAATCAATTGCTGAAATTAAATAAATTGCGTGCAAGTGAAAGTTTGATAGGAAACCAACATGTGTATGGTTTATAAATTTTTAAATATCCAAAAAATATGGTATACTATAGTAGCTAACCCAAATTAATATCAAGGATATTTGTCTATTTATCAGCAAAACATGACAAATTTGACCAAAAAAAAAAAAAAAAGAAAAGAAAAAACAGCCATTGGCATTATCATTAGAAAATTATTGCTAGAATTCTAGTGCTGGTTAATATTTAAATAGTTTAATCGTTGGGTTTTGTTGTTGTCTTTTTCTTTCTTTGGAATGAGAAACTCGTGTTTAATTTTATTGGATTACCTAGCACAGATTCACTAAACTGTTTACGTCATTTGAGATTGCACTAAAAGTTTTTCTTTATTCTATTTTAAATAGAGATGTATTTTGATTGATTTTTTACTCTTTATATCTTACAAAAAGAACAATAAAATAAAAAAAAGGCTGACATTTCATATTTTAATATGCAGCTTGCATTTATTTTAAAAAAAAAACGATGTACTAATTATTACTAAATAAATTTTTCCGATTTTAAAATAGTTTTTTTCTGATCTCATGCAAATTTTTCCTTTTATTGTGATATTTTCAATCAGTAAAAACGATGACTCATTGTAGCAGATACGGACGAATAGTTTAAGAGATAATGAAATGTTTGCCAAACGCAATGAGTGATATTAGAGTTGTTAGCATATGAAAGACTTTTGTGATATGGGGTGGAATATAATGGAAGATAATCAACTTAATAAGATATCTTAGATTTTTATCATTAATTACCACCAAAACATTATTAGCTAAGGTGCGGGAGTTGTTCTTCCTTAATATAGTCTTATATACGCCACTGATTAACGCAAACAAACAGCTTTTTTGTTTTTAATTTTTTTTAATACGTGTAATTAATAAAAAGGCTTTAGCATTCTCTTTGTAGTAAGTTTTTCCACTCTTTTGAAGCAATTTTTCGTACACATAGCCGTTTTTTAGCTTTTGGTCAGGGTTGTACGGCTTAATCTACATCATGTAGACTACGCCATTGTTTACGTGTCAACAATTCGATATAGTCAATAATTTATTGTTTACATTGTCTACGCGTAGACAATGAAAATGGATTTTAGGTGTAAATGTACTAAATAAAAATATGTTTAGTTAACTATTTCAAATCATTAAAAAAGATCTTTTTTATTTTTATTCAAAGTCATAACTATTCTCATTGGAAGGAACATCTGAAATTCTTAAAGAATAATAAATATATAATAGGTTTTTTGATTTTTCAAAGGTTAACCGATTTCGAGTCAAAGGATGAACCCTTGAGAAAAGTCTTTCGATTTACACAGATGAAGCTGGAATTTGTAGAAGCTTAAGAGCCAAATGCGAAGAGTCGGATATTGCATTGCAGCCATACTCAAAAAAAACTAATGGCTTTGTTATGCCTTTTTCAAATAACTTCTTGAAAAATGAAGTTTTTCTTTTGAAGCTATCCCATTCTTCCAATCCAGTAGAATTTACAAAATTCTCCTTACCTATGTCCTCTTAGCCTATTTTCCGCTGTGTTTTGCAAAGCTTTGTTGCACAGGTTACAAATAGCTGTATATTTATTATTTGCTTTTAGCATCGCAAAAACAAACTCCTCAAAACCTTTATTTTTTTGTCGGCCTGACATAGTAAATACAGGCTGTCAAAAAATTGATCACAATCATTAAAATTATTTTTTAGCAATTGCTTTGTTATTAACGCATTACGTACCACTTAGAATAATTCTATTATTTTCAATTTATTTATTCCAAGAAATTTTTTTTGAAAACCTAATAAGCCTTTTGAATAGACTGAAACTTTAAATAAAAATGATAAACAATGATTTGTACTGAACTAAATTTGTTGATTTAAAAAACACATTTATTTGACATTTCAATGATGAAATATGATCCTAACCTAAAAAATTGCATTGTCCTCATTATATACGTTATTGTCGACATTGTTGACATTGTCTACGCGAAATTTAATTGTCTACGCATGGTTTATGCTGAAGTGTATAGACAATTAAAGTCTACGCGTAGAGGAACAACCCTGCTTTTGGTAGTTTCTTAACAGTTTTCTTAGCAAAATGGGCTATAATTGAGGACTGTGTTATTAAATGTTTTAAAAACGGTCATAGGAAAAGACAGATATGCATTAATTTATATAACCAACCTTTAATAAATCCTCTGATAGTATAGTATGATAGAAGAATAAAATAATTTTTTTATTTTTTTCATAAAGAATTTACTGTCACCAATCATTTAACCCGGTTGTTTGTTTTGGAAAAATAAAATTTGCCAAGCAGGCTGTGATTTTTGGCCTATTTGGCATTAATATCTTGAAGTTGATAAAATTAAATATGAGTTTTATATTAAAATATATTTCTATTATATAAAAAAATTTTCTGCCTTTTATTTTATATTTATTATTCTCTATTATACATAGAAAAGCTTTTTGTTGCCGTCCATGGATTTTATTTATATATATCTCTTTCTGTTTTATATAGAAAAGCCTTCTGTCATCATGTACGAATTTTATATCTTTCTCTCTCTATCTTTCTATTATACAAAAAAGCTTTCTATCGTGAATGAATCTCTCTCTCTCTCTCTCTCTCTCTTTTATATAACCAAATTTTGAACACAGTATATGTGTAAAAGAGAGCGTGAAGTGTTTGAACGGAGCGAAGCGAGGGTCAGAGCATCCTAGTATTTAATGAAATAAATCATAAAGTTATTAGATTAAAAAATATTCAAAAAAATATAAATAAATAGCAATAAATGTGGGAATTATTTAAAAACAAAGATCTTCGATATGAATTTATATCATAAGTAGCTTGGAGTAGTTCTTCTAATCTTCCTTACTTGATCAAACCCCTAAAACTACTATCACAGCATCTATACGTTTATCCATGTTGCTACACATGCAAATAAAAATAAAAAAGATTAACATTTGAAAACAAAAACTAATAGTAAAAGTTGTTCGCTATAGTAATCAATTTCGAAAAAAAGATTATTTAATGTTCCCATTATAGTATTCTGAGTATTATCCGTAGTATTAACTATAATAATTTGGCACCTGTATATATAAAATATAAAATGCACATAAAATATTATTAAAACATTTTAAAAGCTAAATTTTAATAAAAAAACTTACATGGAACTATAGTAAATTTGATAAGAAATCCATTTTATTATTTCAAATTAGCCAAAATATGTAATTTCTTTTAGTCATATTCAAATCACCCCAATTAAAATTTAACAAACCAAAAAACTCACTTTATATATCAAATTCAAAAAATTCAAGGATATAAAGCGATTTTTTAAAAAAAACATGGAAACTAGAAACCCAAAATTTTAACTTATATTTGAATTTTGCTTAATTCGTTTTTGAAAAGCGAATCATATTAATCTTTTGTTCTGTTTTTTAAATAGTAGAAACATAGTAATGCTGAATATATTAGGCGAAAAAGGTAATTGACCGGCAATTAGCACTTAAAATAGAAACTATAGCCGCAACACTCTACTGACTGCTGGAACAAATCATCAGATCACTGAGTTTAACATAAAACGATCCAGCATACAAGTTCTTTATAGTTTTAAGCCATTGTAATGACTTTGCTATTTAAAAATATTTGACATTTGTTTTCTTTTATAAACTTTCAATAAAATTTAACAGTTAGGGAAAATTTTTACATGGAATTTTTTTCATCTTTTCAGATGTTTTATTGTTAATGATTGAAAATAATTAAAATCAGATGAACATAATTTGCAAAATAAAAGTTTGCATATCCTTGAACTATATAATTAAATTGTAAGCTTCCGCAAATCATTAATGACTAAACTTAAGATCACTTGTCAAGGATAAAAGGAGTGATGTAAAAAGGAAACTTCTGAAGACGGATATTACTATAGGAACAGATGATGATCTAACGTTAATATAAAATATGTAGAAAGCGATCTCTTTGATGTTAAAAGAAAACTATCACTGTTACATACAAAAAAAAAATATCCCTTACCTATATTAATTTTTTTTTTATCAAAGATCTAATAGCTTAATACAGCGGGCAAGAATCAATTGTTTACATCAATCCTTTTTCTTAATAAATTCAAGATACAAGAGGGTAGACTAATAATTAATATTAAATAGAAAAACATAGGCATAAGATCTTATCAAACTCTTCCTTTTTTATTAATTCACACCAGCCTTTTTAATAGTACGAATGCAAAAAGTAAAGTTATAACCCGCAGTTTTGCTAACATGACTAAATGAGGGTCCTGGTAATCGATATATTATTTCTAACCTTATCCCAAGCTGTTTCTTTAATTTTTATATGAAAAAAGAAAATAATTTTTTTGCTTTTATACTTCACGTATGGGGGCCTAAAATTATGTGAAATAATGAATAACAGCAGTCGTAACAGCGATAACATATGGCCTATAAAAAAAAATGTTGTTTACTTAATTATTAGCTCCTGGAATAATATGATTCTTCCTTTGGATAAAATTAAAAAAAAAAAAACAAAAAAACAAATATTCTAATCATACTCCCACAGAATAAACCTTTACAGGTTAAGTCAAAGAAATTTACTGAAGTGAAAATTGAATCAAGGAAAGGGTTAATCTGATTAGCTAGGATATACTATCGAAATTATTTTGGATCCATCTGCTCTTATTCCCAGGCAATCGGTTGAGTCTATGGAGCAAGGATTCTAAGTTTTTTGATTATTTCTTCTTTTTTGGTTTTTTTCTTGTGTGTGTGTACTTTTTAATGAGATTACGTAAAATCTTTTCCCACGAATATTTTATTGGCAGGTGGCACTGATCAGCATTTTTTCTGAACTAAAGTAATGTGATTTGAAATTTTATATTGAATATAGGGAAATGGACACAAAAATTTTAAAAAATGGCCGGCTAAATATTTAGTTGCAGATTTAATGATTTATAGTGGTTTGTTTTTTCTTTTCTTGCTGTTGATGCTATAATTTGGAGTTGTAAGGATATTAAGTGTTTTCTTACAAAAACAAACTGTGGTGATAAAAAAGAAACTATTGAAAAATAGAAAGTAAAATTTTATGACGTGAAGAAGTAGCTACGTTTAGTTGAAATTAAGATTGATTTCCAAGAAAGTAAGTTTCCTGGCTGAAAAGAAACTTTTCGTTTATCAATAATATTTAACTTAGCTATTTCAGTTAAAAGTAGTTTTAGACCGTGGCTTTTGTGAAAGCAATTTCAAGCTACTTTTTATCCTGCAGGATATCTATGTTTCCGATAAATGTCAATCATACCAATGCCCATGGTAACACTCACGCAAATATTATAAATTATATAAACTCGCTGAATGTTACTTTCAGAAGAATCAATCCCCAATCGGCGGTATCACACGAGGCCAGGATTTTTTCGAGATTCAGCAACATATATACAATAAGGATACACTATAAAGCTTACTACACTTGAGTTTATAAATATTTATTGCTAACGAAAGATGTAAGATGAAAAACAAGATGTAGTAGAAATTTTTCTTCACGTAAGGGAATGCAATTTTTGAAAATTTTGAAGCTTTCTCTTAACATTTCAACTCTCTTATCATAAAACTGACAAAGTTTAAAATAATAATAGCATAAAATGGAATTGTTTATTTAGTATTTTTAATAACTACTAAGTTGGTACTCATCAAGTTCAATGTGAAGGAGTTTATGTACCTGTAACTATTTTAGTAATTTATAGAATTTCTTTATATTTTTTATTTCACTTTGTAATGGCTGTTATCCTTAGTGCTGTTTTGAACTTGATATGAACGTTTTTAATTAGGTAGATCATAGCAGCGAACCACGTAGCAATTATCTGAACGTAGAGTTTTTCTTGTTATCGTGGACTTTTAAACTAAAAGCTACTTACAACCACAATAAGTACTCATTTTAGTGAGAATGCTTTAGCTTTAGTCCTAACCCATTAACAATTTATAATATTTTACCTAGAAAAGTATCAATCAAAGAGAGTAACTGAGAATATGAGACTCTCAAATTTAAGGACTACACAGTTTCGAGACACCCTTAAATATTTTCAAACGATTAATTTTTAAAAATTCAAATTTTCCTTGGAGATATGTATACGAATTTCAAGTAAGTGTATGTAAAGCATGTGTAATATTATTTCAACTATTTTTGACTCAAAAGTATTTATTTTAAACTGTTGGACACAATATCCTTAATTTTTTTTAATGCTGTATTTCATAAAATACATTAAAAAAATTAATGTTTTGTTAAGTATAATGTAGGAATTTTTAGATTAGGTTTAAAGTATAATAACAATTATTATTTTACCCAAATTAATTGATACGAAAGCAAATAGCATATTCAAAAAAATTAGTTTAAACAAAATTGCCTTTCATAGGGACACACAGACTAGTTTACACGATTAAATATTACCAGAAAACAACTTCATCCAGATAAAGAGCTATAATTCTTCAAAGGTTACACGATATTTTGTCGTCAGTGGTCATACTGAGGAACAATAAAGTCAATTTGAGGTTATTCAAATTATTCCATTTGGCTCATAATTCCCAATTTCTTTAAAAATTGTAAGCATTAATTTAAGGGAGCTAAAAAAAAGATATTGCAACCATAAAAGTATCTACTTACAATGACCAAAATTAGTCAGCTCCATATTCGCTGTAAGTAGACAATTAGCAAAAATTAGGCAACAATTAGGCAACCTAACAGGCAACAGTTCTACGATAATCCTCAAAGATATTCCAATTAAATTCTAAGGCAATATCCATAAAAATTATAGGCATATAATTACTACGAAATTTACTAATAAAGTGTTGCTAAAAAGTTTCAAATGGATTTTTATAAACTATATAATTATTTGTAGAATTACCTTATAGTATAATAATAAAGATCAGCATTTCCAGAAATATTTTTAGTTTTTTATATGTTAAATATTAACCCAGTTTTAATAATTAACCGATTCGTTGTGAACATAAAATTATAGATAAACAAAAATTATCTTAAACACAAATAAAAACTTTTTCACTGATTAAAAATATACCTTAAGTAAATTAAAATTTCTATTAATAATTCTATTTATTAAAAGTACTAAATAAAAAACTTGCAATATTTATATCGTCAGTTTCTTTTTAATCTATAAATATTCTTTGTCCCCAATATAAAATTATAACAAAGATAAGAATTTTCCAACCAAACTTTTTTGGAACGTTCCTAACAAATTAAAACTAGATTTAAAAAGCTAAATTCAAAAAAAAAATATATATATATTAAAGTAGATAATAAAATAATAAAATGACAAAAATAATAAAAGAAAAAATAATTTTTTAATCAAATTTCCATGATAATTAAAATCGTTTTGGTTGTCCTAAATTGAGAAAGTGTAAGTGTATTTTTTTCTTTTTCATATAATCATAACTAAAATATAAATAAAGAACAATTTAAAGTAAAAAAGTAATTGATTGTTTTTCTGTTTTATTTCAAAAATAAAAGAAATTTTAAAACAGTTGTTTTGATCTATTTGAATGGTTAATTAAGACAATTCCAACTTGAAAATTCATTTTTAATATCCAATGAAATTATCCAAGATTTACAATTTTACATTTTCTATATTTTAATTTAGTGGCAATGTTTTCTTAAAAAAATATTAAAAGAACCAAAACGGCTTTTTAAGTAAAGGTTCTTAATGTTTAATTACTCTTTTGATTTACTTTTTAGTTTGGAAAAAAATAAAAATATTTTTGAAAATTTGATTAAAAAAATGTTACAAAAATTTAAAAATAGAAGAAAAATATGAAACTAAAACTACTAAAAATAAAATAAAATTTTTGATAAAAAGCTCTTTACACCTGTAAAACAAATGTCGCTAACAACAAAAAAAATGTCGCTAACAAACCCGCATTTGCCCAAAAAATTGCTGCACCCCGCAATTCCAAGCAAAATTACTTGAACAATAATTTTAACTCTGACATGCTGACAGCTTCTGCAACATCGCCAATCATCAGTCGTACCCTCTCCCATTGAACCAGAAGATAAAAGCTATCTCATTTTTCCCCTCTATATATACATACTTTTTAAAAGTTTTATTTTTTTGTCTTTCTATTTATTTTCTTTTTCACTATTCTTATTGCACAATATCGAAAAAACAACGCGCCAATTTATTAGTTAGTGAATGTCAATGAACTGTAATTCGAGCAAAAGCATAAAATTATTTGTCAACTCTCTGCGAAGCAAAAACAAAAAGAAGAAAAAAATTGAATGGTGCACACAATCATAAAACCAATGTATTATTGTTTTGGTTAAAAAATTCAAATGAAAATAAAGCAAAAACGATATAAGTAAAAAATGAAATAACTAAGAGAAAAACCAAAAAAATCAAACAAAAACAAGAAGTGAATGTTGGTTGGTGTCTATTCAAAATAAAAAAAAAAACAACAAAAACAACTCCAACGACGGGAAGCAGTAGCTAAATTAAACGTATATCAGCCGTTAATCATTTGAGTGAATGCTGCATTTGATCGCATAGCATCGCATATGATCGTGAAGGGCAATTATATTTCTATATAGATTTAAAATTGTATATTTTATATAATAGTTATATATATATATATATATATTTCTTATGTATTTTATTTAAAAAAAAGCTTGGAAAAAAATACATAAATAAATTGTAATGGGCTAAATTTGCCACGTGCAATAAAAATGCACAAGTGAGCCGACACCAGTGAAAGTAGGTTACACGCGCTGTTGTGTTGTTTTAGGGCCTACGCAAGTGTCGTAGTTATTGCACATAAAATATATATTAAGACACTTGTATACATTTTATATTGTAGTATGTTGGACATAATTTTTTGCCGCCATTTTGTTAATTTAGCAAACAAGAAAAAAATAAATCTTTGGCCAATACAATATGGCGTTTTAGTTAATGTTGTTTTTATATAAAAACTATTTTGACGTACTATTATTATTCTTTCTGTGCGATAAGATTAAAAAAATTGGGTTAACAATTTTATGCTGTTTTGTTTCTTTTAATTCATCTTTTGGTTATTAAATTTTAATTTTTTATTGTTGTTTTTTAATATTTCTTTCTTTATTGTTTTTTTTTTGTTTTTGGTTGTTGTTGTTTTTAATTTGTTATTAGAATTTTATAAAAACATACACTAATAACAGTGAAAGTGCTGTATTATTTATATTTTCAGGGCAGATACCTATATATATATTGCATAATTTATTCAAATACATACCTATATATATATATATATATATATATGTAAATAGTTTTATTAACTCTTAGTTATAAATATCGATAAAATAAATAATGGATTTCATCCAATTTTTCATTAAAATCTTTAAGAAAAAATTGACAAACTCTCAAACTCATTTATTAATTAACAAAAATATTTACTCAATCCTTGAAAAAAGGATATATTAATTAATACTTTTATCAATATATATTATACAAACTTGGGACACACTTTCTACACATAAAATACTTCCCCCCTACTTTGAGCTTTTGAACTGTTTTTTAACATTAAGGAGGTTTTTCACTTACAAAATGGCGGAATTTTTCGTTGAAAATAGCAGTTTACATTTTAAATGAACACCAAAAATTTTGAAATGAAAAACAAAAATGTCGGGGTGAGGATTCGATGATAAATTTTATGGGTTTTTGAATTCAGGTGAGAAACATTGAACACCGAAAATCATACGTTTGCAAAGACGTCCATGGAAAAACTGTGTCATTCGCTTGTTTGCCCATATTTTCTAATTAAAAAATTACAGAATTTTGTCATGACAAAAGTCATGACTAATAATGAACAAAAAATTTCAATAAATTCACTTAATCCATATTCATAATAAAAATTCACGAAAAAAGTGTTTTTTTTTTGTACGCTGAAACCTTTGTCTTTCTCTTAAACTTCTGAATACTTTTTTAAATTCCATGTCATTATCCCTCTCTCAATGTTGCAAGAAGTTTGTTTTAATTTCGTAATAGATCCAATTGAAGTTTATATCCTTACATTTCAAAAGTTATTTCATTCTAGTTTTGAATACTTAGAAACATTTCTTTTGTAACTAACTAACAATAAGTTTTAAAGTATGACTTCATCCTAATAATAGCTTCAAAAATCCTTAACTTAATGTTAAGGAATAATCTTTAGAAATAAACCAACTAATGCCTCACTCAAAGCGCAACCGAATTTAAACTTTTGAAGAAATGTATACAAAACGAGTGTTGAAATTAAATTGATTTGCACATAGACCAATTCTTCCATGATTTTCTTAAGCTTTATTGCAATATTAGACCTCAAGGTGGTGACAAAAAGGTGTGGACCCATCGACTTACACAAAGATTTATATTTTTATGGATAGATGAACTCAAAGACATGCAAAACCACTTGGTCGTGTATATAAACTTTATGTATTTTATTTATTTTAGAAATCCGACAAAAGTACCCATCGAGAAATATCTGGGGTGGTTTTTTTCCTCGGACTATAAGAGCATGGCATTTACTGCTATGTAGATAGTTCTATTTGGATCTTTGAATATTGTAGATAGGTATTTGCAGTTTTAGATGTTTACATGTTTGGCAATTTTCATTGCTTTCGGCAAAGCTGGGCATAACAATCATCTTTTTGACCTCACAACTCAGACAAAATTTAGCTATCGTTCCACCTCAGAATTCAGATGGATTTTAGATATCTTTTCGACTTCTCTATAAGAGCACAAAAACCAAGATGTAAGATAACTTTTAGATTTCTTCTAGTTGACTTAATGACAAAGCGAAAAGAGGACTTACTAGAAATTCAGATATCTTTAAGATGTATTTTAGTTCTCCGATTGCTGTCTGGGTAGAAATAAAATCATTTAATAAACCAGAATTTAGCTTAAGACAACAATATAAGTTGAAAAAGGCATAAAAATTTTAACGAATTGAATGAAAATTGCAGCAATTGCAAGTCAAAGTACTTTATCCACTTTTTTGAAAAATACACTTCCGCAAATGTAATTATTTTACAGAGGAAAAAGCTTTGTTTTGAACATTTTTAATCTATAATTACTCAAAATAATAATTTTGCTTCTCAGATACATGCAAAAAACGCGAAATTTTCGAAATAATATGTGCAGCACGATTTCTGATATCAATGTAGCAATAAGGCTTCTGCCAAACTCGTAGTAAGGTTATGTCTCCTGTGACTAAATGATTTTGCATGTCCTTCAGTTTAGCTATCCATGAATATATGAATCTTTGTGTGAGTCGATGGGTCCTTAGTTTTAAGTCATCCCTTCCTGCTATATTTATTATTTCTTCATGAATATTTTGTGTTTGTTATTAAAGTCCAATATTTGGAATATTTTATAATTGCAAACACAAATTAAAATTTCAATATCAAAAAACAATAGAAAACATCAAACTAAATTAACTTTGACTAAAAAACAAAACAAAAAAAAAAAAAAGAAACTTTCACTTTTTGTGTTTCTAGTTAATAAAATTTTTATATATTTTTCACCCTAGTAGTTTGATATATTTATCTTGGGACAGTTTTACGGATTCACCCTAACTACTTTAGAACCTTTTCTAAATGAAAATCCGTTAAAAACTCTATTATTAAAAAAAATTTTGTTTTTTAAAATCTATCAATTGATCTATTTTAAATATTCTCAACAATTTAAAATGATATTGTTCAATTGTAAATTGAATGAAATATCATTAAAAATTTAAATTATATTGAAATCGCCATTGATTAACACCCCTTGTTATGAAATAAAATTGATATTAAACTAGGGGTAAATTTTTATGTTTTTAAAAGGGAGCAAATAATCAAAATGCAGCAAAGTATATATATGTATATGTATATACATATTCTACCTTTGCCCTGTTTGTAACTGAAATTCGATTGGATTTTTGCACACGCAATTTAAAAAAAGGGATGGGTGATTGCATAATAACATTTGCCCCTTAGAAGATATTCCTTAACACTACCCTTGAATATAACAAATAAACATATAAATATATACTTTGTAGTATATAAGTAACTTCTTCTTTTTTTTTTTATTAAGGATTGACAGATTTCGATCTCAAGTTGAAATTCTCAATGCTTATTGATACGATACCCTTTACTAATATCAAAGCAGATAAAATATTTAGGGTGTGGATTAAATTCAATGAAGTATTTGGAAAATTTTTTTTTCTAATTCGCCATTTTTTCTAGTTAGAAGTTTTATATTAAATTTCTTCTTGATAAGACTTTTAATTTTGGTTATGTTTATTTAAAATATTTAAAGTACTGCACAGATCTTTCAGATAAAATATAATAAGGACTTCTAATAGATTTTTTGGTGATTATTACAAAAAACGAAAATAATAAGAAACTTCAACTAAATCAAGTTTTCTTACAAGTCGTAGATTTCTTTGTTGAATTTTATTTGTACGAAGAGGGTTAAGTAAAAATTTCTCCATATGAAAATAAGACAAATTTAAAAATACATTTATTTTTCTAATTTTAATTAACTTTGTCCAATACTTTTCTATTAAAGAGGTGACATATTGATTTATTGAAAGTCTTAACAAAAACCAAGTTATGACAGCTTTCACATCATCATTAAAGCCAAAATATTTTCCTTTAGAAAATTTTTGCAGCTTAGAGAACAGATTGGAGTTAAAGGAAGCTACATCTAAAAAATTAACATTTAATATTTTAAATTTTAAATTTTTCAATAGCCCAAAATTTTGATTTACTAGTTTACTTTATCCTTGAGTAAAATTTTTCTCATATCTTTAAACCGGGTCTATGCTTACTTCATCAATTGAAACAGAAATCTTAAATAATGAGCCCGTATTATTGTTTAGCTTTTGTAAACAATCATTTAACAGGATTCCTTTCGCCTCTCCAAAAATACCAGCCATGGCTTTACCAGTAGATGAAATTAACTTCACCTTTTTTAATGCAAAAATGCAGACTTACAGCCACTGCTTTGATTATTTATTAATCTTTCATTTCTGGTGTATGCCGAAGCTTTATACATGATGGTTAAATGTCATACAAAATTTGGCTGTCTTTCATGGGAATGTTCTTTACGGGAAGTATGGCCAGGGTTAAATTTACCCGACAATTATTAAACAAAGTAAGTAAAGTAAGAAAGTTTTTATCTAAATTAATCTGTTGGCGATAAATCATCCAAAAAGAAGAAAATAATATAAAAATAAATCAAAAACATAAGAAAATTAGATTCACTAGAGTTTTATTTTATTTTCTAAAGGATGTTACTGTAATTTGAACTTTAGTTTTCTGAATATTTTTAAGAAAGATTAGAAATATATTAATTTTTTAACGTAAACATTATGATTTTTTTATATTTTTTCGAGAAATTTTTAGAGAAATTCAGATTTTAATATAATTGCCTAACACTTCATTTGAATAAATCAACAAAAATTGAAAAAATCTCTGAGAGAAATTTTTAAAAAAATTAAAATTTGAATATACTGCAAGTAATTCTATAGAAATATATGAAATTCCGTGTAAGAAATAATTCAAGTTTTTAACCAGTTTTCATTTGAACTCTTTATCTATAATTCAGACCATTAAAAAGTTATCTCTTTAAGAAAACTTCATTCTAAATTCTTAATGTATAAGACAAAAATTGAATTGAAACAGAAAAACTTGAGGAACTTAAATAGTGTTAAAAAAGAACACATTTTTATATCTCCTGCAAAAAAATTTCCAGATGATTCAAATGATGATATCCCAAACATCAAATCGTGGGAAAATCATTTTTAGTATCATCCTTGCATAATTTATAACGATTTAGTTTTGCATACACTGAAAAGATGAATTTCTTCAATTTATAATACGTCTAATATGCAAATTGGCACATTTAGAACCCTTTTTCTTAAAGGATATAAGAGACATATGTATATTATATATATATATGACATATAAAAATGCAAGAATTGATCCTTATTCGTTAAATTTAAATGCAAAAGGATACATTTGTGTATGCAAATTAATAATGCACATTATGCAGTATGAGTATTCAATGTCTTCCGTGTATGCAAATTACAATTTCTTCTTTTAAAGTTATGGAGAAAAAAAAATATATGTAAATAAAAAATTAGGGATATATTATGATGGTGGGAAATCAATTTTCTCACGATAGTTAATATATTTCTTTTAAGATCTAGTCTGTAGCGTTTAAATATGATCAAATTTAATTTTATTATCTGCCAGTGATCAATTTTATTATGCGAAAATAAAAGACCAAAATTTTTTTCTTTATCTAAAAATCTATATCGAAATTCAGAAGTTGATAGCTCTTAAAGTTTACGTTTTATGTAAATTTATGCAGGTCACATAGGACTAGAAAATATTTAAATTAGTATTTTTATTTTCGTAATGAACAAAAATTTAATGCAAATTTTAGAAAAGAAGCAATAAAGGACCCTTTTAGGGTAACCACGGAGCTTAGTTTTTATTTTGTCAAACTTATTTTAGTAAGATCTAGGTATAAAAATCAGTTCCTTTGCTAATTATTTTGTTTAGGCTCATTCAAATTAAAAAACTACAAATTATGGTTAGGAATACGTTGCCTTAATTGCAGAAATTTTCTAATAATATTTTTTTAACTGTCTAAAAGGTATTTTTGGTAGGAGTTTATACTATACTCAGGGCTTGTATATTAGCATAATTAGACACAATGGTTCACCACAGTTTAGCTATAAGGAATGTTTAGGAAAATCAAAAAATCTATCGGGCATTTTCTTATAGTATGAATTTTTTGTTTTTGTTTTATATGTAATTTTTAATTGCTCGTAATCGTAACTTCATATATGGTGCTAGGCATTTTTACAAAATACCAAGAAGAATAGCAAAATTTTTAAATTTATATTTAATCTCTTTCTTTAATATATCATTTTGAAAGTGATTTTATTGTTGTGTAATCTTTAGCAGTCCTTTAGATTTCACAACCATTAATCATTCTACATAAAATCCCCAAAAGATAATTTTAGAATGTTATTGAGATAGGCACCTCCTTGGCTGGTACAAGCTAAGACTTTTTAGAACACAGGTTAAAAGTTTTTCTCTATATAAGGATATTTGAAATATTTGTGCACACCACAATTTTAGCCAGAATAGGCTGGTCCTTGGTCATATAGAATATCTTAGCCACAAAATGAAGTTGTGATATAAAAGTGGCTGCCCAGATATCTCTAATGCTTATAGGCAGCATAGATTTATAGGTATAAAATGCAAAAGTTATTCAAATACACTTAATGTAATATTTTTCAGTCATCAAGTAGGCTTAACTAGTGGCGAAGAGAAGGATGTGATCAAGGGATCAATCTGAGAAATATGGTAGATGGGAATTATTTCAATTCTCAATTAATATTTATAATTTGTGGAATGTTACATTATCTTGGTGAAACACCACTTTTCTCTGTTCATAAGGCTTCACTTTTTCACAAAATTTTATTTTATTTGATCCATTAATCAATAATGCAATAATTCTTTTTTGAAGTTAGTCAATGAACATAATTCCGTGAGCATCTCAAAATACAGAATCCATAATCATAATCATATACTATTTTGAAGGATTCTTGTTTTATCCATTACCATATATTGACCCAAATTCCTTTTTATTGCAATGTTATTGCAATAACATACTTTCTTGCACTTCAGGTTGTTTTGGTTCCATTCTAAAACAAATGCAGCACCAATTTCGAGAACAGAAAATTTATGAAAACCATTTAATATGAATTGATGAATACATTACCATTTATTTTTTAAGGATTTAGCTATTTTCTTCAGCTTCCCTTGGCAATACAATTCGGTAAATTTTCTTATCGAATCATCTGTTTTTGGGAAAATTTGGTTTTTATTATCTTGACCGTGAGTTTAATTAATCGTTGGTTTAGCTTAGCAGCATTTCCTCCCTATCTGTCCAAAATTAATGATAATTTAAGTTATCCATGAAAAATGTTAAAAATTTATTCACCGTAATTGAGGTTTTCCAGAGATAAAACTATTAGTCACACTAGAGACCGAATAAATTTGACCAAAACAACATTTTAAGTTATTTATTATGTTTGAATTGTAATAAATTATATTTTATGCCAATTTTGGTTTTAAAAACATTGAATTTCAATATTCCTTAGACAGCATTTGTGATCACTCTCCAGTAGATACGTCTTTCGTTTCTTTTTTTATTAAATTCGCCAACTTATTTAGGTCTTCCATTAATCTTTAAACTTCATAAAGTTCTCAGAAATTTTTGAAAATTCACGAACAATTTATTTAGTTTTTTTTTATGTATACGAGTTTTTCTATCCTAAACCCCGAATTCATAACAACAACACAATTCCAGGAAAAATTTGAATACACAGAGTTCAAAGAATTTTTATGATGAAAAGGTTGAAAGTTATATTTAGCAAAGAAGAAGGGTCCAGCTCATTTAAAGGATTTATGCAGATTTTTAACAAATCAACTTTCAGCAACATTAATGAAATGAAAAATATATCTAAACCGGACCCTGCGATCATGAAAAGCGTAAATAACAAGCTTTGTAGCTTGTCCCTGGTCTAGGATGAATATGTGAACTAGATAAAGAACTGCTTAAAATCAAACAACTCATATTG
The DNA here is from genome assembly GCA_947359355.1 of Acrocera orbiculus. NCBI lineage: Eukaryota > Metazoa > Arthropoda > Insecta > Diptera > Acroceridae > Acrocera > Acrocera orbiculus. Next base: position 11,812,717 of record OX375758.1, read on the forward strand.
GTAAATATTAAATAGAAACAAAAAATTAGATGCCTTATGACTAAGACTCTTCAACACTTAAAGTTTTGGATCACTTAGCACTTTAAAAATTGAGTCTTGCTTAAAATCAATCGAAGTGGATTCACTCAAGTTTGGATTTCTATGACAAAAAGTAAATTATAACATCTTCAAGTGCCAAATGCTAATAAAATTGTATTTTATATAGTCACCATCACTTATGCAGATTTAATACAAATAAACTTTCTTTGATCTTCATAGAACAACCTTTCATTCCCTTTGACCCCTTCACTACGGAAGCCGATGAAGTTGAAAGAAGGTTCAACTCTCTCATTTAAGCTCATTAAAAAGTTAAGCCTCCTTTCAACGTCTTGAGCTTATATAAGTCCCAACTAGGTACTAACAGGCCAAAAGGAGGTTAATGAAAGTTTGAATTTTTCAGGTTAAAGAGGATGAAAGGAGAATCAATGTATGTATACCAAAGTTCACCAAATTTGAAGAGAAAATTAACCTCCTTTGGGCCCCCTTAAACTCCAATACATTAAAAATTATCATTTAGGAGGTCGAAGAGGATGAAAGGCTTAAAATTTATCAAAGTATACTAAAGTTCGCAATTTTGAGGTTGTAGACAATGAAAGGAGAATCAAAACTTCGGCTTGGGTAAATACCAATTTAGCCTTTATTAAGTAGAGTTGGGCATTTGGTGCCAAATTTTTTTCCAGGAATAATGCCGGAGACATAAAAACCCCTTAAAGTATATTTAAATGTACTAAAAACGTATTACAGAACTCGTTTGAATTTTTGTAGCTCTGTTTTGTCTTTCTGATCTAAAAAGTGTGCATAATTAACTGCCATGTGTGCTGGCAATATGTTATGAAACTTTGTAGAACTCTTTGTAGAAAAATTATTTAGAAGTTAGCATCTACTCCCAATTATAACTTAACTTGATCCATTTTATATTTAAATTCTAAATAATTCAGTTAATATTTTAATCAATCAAAAATAATTTTCTCTTTCTAATAAAATGCATAAAATTTAATTTTTATTCATAAAACGGCCACCCATAATACAGAAAAAAAATTAAAAAGTTAAAGGATCGTGAAATTTTAAAAACTAATAAATAAATAAATTTAAAATTCTGAGTGGTATAACAAATTTTTTTTCGATTTTTACTACATACCTCCATCAAAATGGCTGCTAACCCGAAAGTATAATTTTATCACAGCAAGAAGAAAATGGAAATCAGCTTTAAAAATTTTCAAATAGAAATCAAAAACTCCTTAATTAGCAAAAAATCGTATAAAGCGAAACCAAAAAGACCGAAAATAATAAAAAAACAAAAAAAAAAATGAAGAAAACCAAAAATAAAAAATTTTATGTAAAAAGAACAACTTAAAAATCCCATTTACCTTAAATCACGTTCTTTCCCCTTAGTTATCTCCAGAATTATAAGTTAAATGGCTTCATGGCATCCATATGAGTCCAAGAAATCAATGCATAAAGGGAGGATCGCAAGGCATAAAGTTGTTCATATAGTGTATGTCTACAACCTGTTTTTTAGTCCACTCGACTTTGTATAAGTAACGAAAATGCAACATCACAGCCGACATAAGAAAAACAAAAACAAAAAAACGCCAAAAAAAAAACCCACAAATGAAGCAAAATCAAAACAACAACAAAATTATAAAATCGAAAACATCAAAAAAATGGTTGCCCCAAAAAAGCAACAACACAAATACAGCAAAACATTCTCATCCTTTCCAAAATTAGGGTCGGGTTTAGTTGCATTTACTTAGCTGGAATATAAAAATGCCAAAAAGTTAACTTGAAATTTCTTAAGAACGTTTTTATTTTTTGTATTAGTTTCTCTCTTTCTCTCTCTCTCTCTCTGACACTATTTTAATTTTTATATTTGGTTTTTTTTTTCGATTTAAGTAGAAATTTATTTGTCTAAAATTCTAATTCTAACATCTTTGGATTTATTTCTTGAGTTCCCTTCTTATATTTATTGCATACCCCACTGCGTCCCTAATCAACACACATGCACAACTGCATTGAGAGCGTCGTTTTTCATAGCGTTTTAGTGGATTTTCATTTTTATTTTTTGGGTTTTGTTTTTTTTTTTATTATTTTTTTTTTGGCATAAGTGCGTCTGGTCGCAACGACTGCCTGTGCATGATTATTATCTTTTGTATTAGTGCGTTTAGAAGTGCGTGGGTCGTTAACCTAAGAATTTCAGGGTCATATAGAAGTCAAACTAGATGAATAGAAAATTCTATAAAGCCTAGTGCAGTAACAGCAGCAAAGCATTTCTTAGCATAAAATAAGCGTCAATATTATCAAAATTTTCGGAAAAATTCGTACATATTCGTTTTGGGGTTTTTAGTTTTATTTGTATTTTTTTTTTTTTTTGGTTTCTTGTCATTTATCTATTGTTGCTCTTAAATTTCTTAATTTGCTGCTAAAAGAATTTCAACTTTTGAGAATTCACAATTATGCTTTATTTACTTTTTTTATTGGATATTATAGAAATGTGTTTGTTTACATTGTTCAAACAATATTCTTATGTATATGCAACTTATGGATTAGATTTTAAGTTTAGAATTCTAATTTTCAAAATTTTTAATTTTCTTTAGTTTTTCTATTTTGTAGATGTAGAATTATCATTTTATTATGGTTTAAATTAGTTTCAAAGCTGCTGCTATGGTCAAATTTGATTTGGCACTACTCTAATGAAAGTGAACTTGTAATGTTTACAAATCAGAGTGAGAAAGTGGGATTTTCAATCATGGTACAAACCGATCATGACTGATAAATAACATACTCTAAAATTCACTAAATCAATTGATTTTATTTTGAGTGTTATTTACACACTTGCATCATATTTTCTACTAAATATTACGATAACTTTTAAATTGTTTAGTTTTTTTTTTTTTTTGCTCGTGACTAAAAAAGTTAGCTATGATATAATTTATAGCATTATTAGGAATTTTTAGTTTAGTATTTACATTAAATTTTGTAATTGTAAAATAATAAATTATATACAGATGTTGTTATACCGGACATATCCTTTACGAAAATTTAATTAAAATGCGGTAAATAGGATTTTAATGACAAATTTTGTGTTGAAGGTAACATTGTTCTCAAAGGTAGTTCTCAAAAACAATTTTTGATAGAGAATATGAAAATAATATCATTGTCAGCGTTTTTAACGATGTCATTCTCAAACGAAACGAAGGTTTATCGTAACCATTTCTTGTATTCGATAGCGCTACCATTCTCGAATTTTATGTTTTTGTAGCTTTGTAATGCTTATAAATATATCATGCGATTTTTAAAGAAACAAAATCAATCAATCTGATTGACGTTGAGAAAATCTGAAACTAGTTATATTATAAAGATAAAAATAATATTTATTTATAAGAAAATTATTACATTCCTTTATCTTTATTTCTTTTTGTTTTATTTTTCCAGCCTATTACTTGCCTATTAAAAATATTTTATGTAAATCTTGTCCACCTTTTCTTGCAGTAACACTAGAAAATAATTTTATTTATGTTTTGTTTAAAATTTATACATATATTTTCCAATATACCATAAAAAACTCACCTTTTTAATAATTTTTACACTTTATATTCAATTTTTGGAAACCACAAATTTTTCGTTTTTAAACCACAAATTAAATTAATAATTTTAAACAATAAGAATAATGTCAGCAAATGAAATATTTATTGAGAGACAGAGATCCAAAATAATTTCGGAGACTGTGAATCGAGAGAGAAGTGAGTGAATGGAATAGAAGGTTGAAATAAATAAAATAATAAAGGTTGAAAAAATGTGAGTAGCGTATTTCTAATAAAATACGGGAAAACATTGAGAAATTGACTCAACTGATTTATAAAGCTTTAAATTTAAGTTTTTTAAGAAATTTTGTAATACCAACCAATTTAATCTCAGTATGAAAATTATAAAAGAGCGTACAAAAGAGCCTAATAGGGACTATTCGCTATTTTTTCCAAGTCATCAAATTTCTCTCTCGTTATGGAAATGGCCATTTGTGAATAAATTTTTAAACATGTTTAAAGTTCCATATCCTTTACATGGGATGAGAAAGCCATTTGATGATTTGGAAAAAATAGTGAATAGTCCCTATAAGAATTTCTTAAAGATTTGCTTTCCTGAATCCATCTCAACGGCTCTGTTCTGCTTCTACATTTAAAATGTACGCAATGGATATATAAACTCAACTTTGGGATTGTAGTATGACTTGAATGAAATATTTTGTGGAGAAATCTGTAAACATCTTAACTTTTCTGCAGGTATCCTAATTCCTGGTTGGCTTGAATCCAACATCTATTGGCAATGGCATGTGTGCCATAGAAATTCTGTTGCTTTCTTTTTCTTCCCATCATGATGAGTATCAAATTTTGAAAACGATGAAAGGAACATCTTTTTCCTCAATTGTTGTATTTAAAAAAGCCTCTTTATTTAGCTCTTATGCAAGTAGATCAGGATTCAGATGATGTGCTTCTACCTTCTCTACTGTTGTTTATGTTAGATATGCTCAGATATTTCCAGATCCAATATATATATATATATATATATGAAATATTGGAATACCTGTATACCATTACCTGAAGTTTAATTTGATTTTTGTGAAAGAAAGGAAAACACTTAAGGCAAGCAAAATATTCAATAGAGAATGAATATATAAAAAAGTGTGCAGAGCTTTAAAAAAGAGTCAAAATCCCAAGCTAGACTAAAGTAAACCATTAGAAGTAGTCAATGCTTTTAAATACTTGGAAGATACTTTAAAAGAAAACAGTAAAGTCCTTTAAACCTTATATTTAAGACAGAAATTGTGCAAGTAATAAGAGATATCTTCTTTATATATAAATACCAGAAATGAAGAGATTTATCGATCGGTATAAACTGTAACGAGATATATTGATAAAATTAATCGAAGAATATGGAGGATACGTTTTCAATAATTTGATCCTTATTATTTTTTGTAACTAAAATAGCTAAAAATTTTATAAAGCTGCTTTAAGCCATCTTTTTAAGATATTCTCAACTTTTTCCGAAGATGAAAATTTTAAAATAAATAATCTCTTGCCAACTCGAAAAGTTAATTCAAAATTTTTGTACATTTCATAAAAAATTTCATTATTCTTTTTTCTTTACTCTTTTATTTTGGTTCTAATTTTAATACTAAATCAAATTTAATAAGAAAAATTGAACTAACAATTTTCTTTTGTTTTTTTGAAATATTAGTTATATTAGTTTTTAAAATGATCAAAGTAGGCAATAGAAATATTTTCATAAATGTTTAGTATAGTAAAGTCATTTGAAATTTTAGTGTTTTAAAAATTTTCATTATAAGTATTTTTAAAAATATTTTTATTAAAATGGACGAAACTATTGAACAATTAAATTATGATTTTCATATGATACGTTTTGATTTTTATAAAGCTTTAAATGATTTAAATGATTCTGATAAGAGATTGGCATATTTGTGGTATGAAAAATTGGAAACTTTTTCAGGTTCTATACATCAAAGTATTATGCGGAATGATTTATTTTATCATTTAACTAAATTTTGTGAGAATAAAGATCTTCAAGGACCTTTTGTTAAAGAACCACCTAATGATCCAATTTCAGATATAGCAAAACTTTTTGTATATTCCAATTATTTTTTGTTTTTATTAATCAAATTGGTTAATTTTTATTATATTTTAATAGGATGACATTCAAGAACATAAAATTAGAAATCCAGTTGTTAAAAATAATCAGCAGAATATCATAGAAAGAGGTAAATTTCTTGTACCTCAGCCTACCCCAAGTTGTGGAGCATATTGTTATATTGCTGTAATAGGTCAAAATTATCGTCCTGAGAAAAAAAACTAAAACAAAATTTCAAAATGAATCTTGAAAATGATTCGACAACAAAATAAATGATGCACTTTTGTTTTTTTAATTAACTTTTGAGTAAATGTGAATCTCATCTTGCAAACAGCTTTTTAGTGGACAAATATTCATGCAAAAATGGCTTGGACATTGCCTTTTGTAAACTTTTGAGAAGACAATTATCTCTTGTACGATCGGTAATAATGGTTTTTGGAAATTATTTCTAGTGGAATCTTTCCTGCAATCATAATATTACTTAGACATCGTAGCTATTGTAGTTTAGCAATACAACCAATTAAGCGATTAATATACCAAGAAATATCCAGTATGATTAACAAACTAAGTAAAATCCTATGAGAGCCTATTTTGAGGAGTGAAATTTAAAGAGTTTATGAATTATTAATTGACTTTTAGAAATATTTTATATCAATTTTTTACTTGAAATTTGATAAAAATATAAGTAAAATTATTAGCAGTCCTTAAGATTTTCAATATTAATTAACTTGAAGCAAACAATTATAATCCAAATTATTTAAAAAAAAAAAAAACAATGATAAAAGATAAAAATTAAAATCAATTAATTAAAGAAAAAAAACCGGTCATGTTAACGCTGTTAAACAAAAACCTTCAAAAATAATTTATAAGATTCAGCTTTGCAACAAAAACCTCTATAGTTCGTCTTTCAGCAAGCAAAAGCTGCCTTTCTAATTATTTACCGCAATACCTATCTCCTTGATAAAATGAGGTCTCATTTTGCTATTAAAGACCCCCCCTAACCAACAAGATCTCTGACCTCAATTTTTAATTTGTATTTACAAATTGCACAATATTTTTTTATTTGCAATTTGCACGTCAAACTAAAATTACTCTATGTATCCCTAAATAAACTACCTAAAATACCAAAGTAAACATGAAGATAACAACAACAGTATGAAATACAAAAAAAAAAAATAAAACTACTTTCGAAATCCTAATTATGGCCAACATGGCTAACATGCACGTGATTTTCACGTAGATAACATGATAGTTCCCTGACCACGCCAAGTCCATCAAGTCATTATCTATTTCTCTGTTTAAGCTTCATTTTCTTTTAATTTTTATTTTTCCTTTTTTCTTAAAATAAAAAATTAAGTATATATATATATATATATATATATTCCATAAAAACATATAAAAAAAAAAATTAAAAAATGTTAAAATACGCAGCGCAAATATGTTACATAAGCTGTTAAGTTTCTTATTAGCCGATTCAAATTTACATGATGCATACGCAATACACGTGCAAAGCGAAATGCTTGAAGCGGAACAAAGTCCCAGCTGAAATCTGCTTGGAAAAAAACAAAAAAAATACAAATTGAAAAAAGAAAACAATATAAAATATCAACAACAACAAAAAAAACTTAAGTTAGACATGTGGTCTGTCCGCTAAACAAGTTAAAGTCCAATGCGGTTAGAAATGCTTTTTGAATGCATAGAGAGTAAAAAATGAAAAGAAAAAAACTAAAATAAAATTAAAACGAACAACAACAACAACAATTACTAAATGAGGTTTAAGAAAAATGAATAAAAATTGATATAATAAAAAAATATTAAGAAAAAAAAGCAACAACAACAACAACAAAATAAAATTTAGGGAACTACAACTGCTGATTATTATTGCTGGCAAAAAAGTTTGAAATTCGAGAGTTAGCCGAAGGCCTTTTTTAGGCTGCACAACTTTTAAAATATTCGATCTTCCGTTCAAAGGGGGGAAGAGGGCCAGGAAGGTTCACCTTTCCAAATTGCCCTCAATATGCTGACAAAGTTTTTATCTTTTTGTTTAATTTAGTTTTTAGCCAAAGTGTTTAATAAGCTTAAAATTGCATAGTTATGTATACAAAAATATTTTATGATTCGTAAATTTTCAGATTTTATATAACCCAAGACACAATAATTATTATCATTTTTGGTTAACTTTTTGTTTTTTTTTTTCTTTTTAATTTTGTTTCTGAAATTTCTTAAAAAAAGTAATTGACTATAAAATGTCCTTAATTATTTTTGTCTGCATATATAATTTTATTTATTATTATTTGATAAACTTAAATTCGCTTAATAAAATTTCATAAAGTACATTTTAAATAATTTCCATGTTTTCTAATACATTAAATTTTAATTATAAATAAAAGCTGTTTAATTTTTTGGTTATAAGCTTGTTTTGGTTTTTTTTTTCTTTCTTTTTATAAATAGAACTCAAAAATCGAATTAATTTTATAGGGATCTTTTTCTATTATTCGTATCATTGGATGTTTCTCATTATTGTGTAATAAAAAATAACAATCAAATCAACACTTCTAGATTTTCTATAGCACTTGATCTGTATTTAAGTGTTTTTTAGTGACTTTTTTTTACATATTTTTGATAAAATATAGGCTATAACTTGATTGGTATTATATATATATATATATATTAGTCTTTAAGTGCTCTCCATAGTATGTTTCTAGAAACTATTTTTCAAATAAACTTCTAAAAAGAAGACCAACGATGTTAAATTTATTGATAATAGTAAACAATTAATTTGATGATATTTTAAAGTTGTCAATTCATAAAATTTGTTTTTGTTTTGAGTTTATGGCATATAGAAGAATTTTGTGTAAGCCACGTCACTGTTTTGATAATAATCTACTATTTTTTTTAACTAATATTAATCATATATGATGAGAGTTATGTATCATTTAATTTCAATACACGGTTTTATGCATTCTCAAAATATTTGGTGCATGGACAACTCTGGACTGTAATACAAGTCAAATAATTCGTTTTAATACATACCGTGGTCTATGTGTCAATTAAATACTTAAAAAATTGACAATATGTAATGGCAGTAAACAAATTGAAAAGTTTAATTTAATTTTCCGTTCCTTACTGTTTGTATCTTTTGTGATGTTTGTAATGTCTTTATCAATCATAAATTTGTATACATTCAAAAGGAAATTTCCCTTTTAAAAGTATTTTTTAGAATTATCATCTTCTTTAGGTCATGGTTCTTATCACAGCGACTTTTGACCGTGCGGCTTAATATAATTAAATGTAAGTCCAATACGAATAGAAAATATCAGTATTCGTTTGAAATCGTGCCTGAATCGTGTTATTAATCAACAAAATCTCCTAAAACTTGCTATATATGTAGAATAAAAAAATTGTAATTAGGGCTATTAAGCTATCCAGGTCTGGGATTCTGTCTCGGTGAGAAGTTAGCGTGAGAATGAGAAAGTCGGATTTTGACATATAATGTATGGCAAAAATGTGGATTCTGTCTCGGTGAGAAGTTAGCGTGAGAATGAGAAAGTCGGATTTTGACATATAATGTATGGCAAAAATGTCAAAATTTGACATTCTCATTCTCATTCTCACTTCTCATCGAGAGAGAATCCCAGCCCAGTAATTGACTACACATAATCTCTAGGACTCCTCATTTTCACTTGGTTTATTGGATGACTTGACACATTAAAAATGGATATGGAGCGCTTTTATTTTTATGATAAAAAATAAATTATAACAATTCCAACTGAAAAATGTTAGAAAAATTGTATTTTATGTAACTCTACATAAAAATGTCACCATTACTTACGTCAGATTTTATTCAAATGAAAAGGCGACGAGGTTATAACGTTAATTAGCCACCAATTCAGGCTATATATCAATTTAGTAGAGACTAGTTCACTTGTCAACACTTGATGAATCCTTGGTGTTAGACAGGGACGACGATTTCAGTCATGCCATAAGCTTTTTTTTGCAGGGAATAAAGCTAATCCATCAAGTTGTTATAGTAGATCATGAACCAGGTAAACTCATATCAAATCAAATTTTCTACGAGAAAGTAGACATTATTATTTAACTTTATTGATAAAGGATAACTACTTTTCAGTCATAAACTATCATTTTTAGGGAGAACTATCAATGAATTTTGTTATTAAATGATCGCAGAAGTCACTATTAATCTTTTTTTTCATAAATTCATGGTTAGTAATCTCCTTGTTAGGATTTGAGCCCAAAAAGTAATATTTAATTTTTCCTAAACAGTTTCATTACACATTTTCATTTCCATCAAATGGCTGCAAGTCAGAGGAATGGATATTAGCACATAAAATCCTTCATCTTTTGGAATAAAATAGCTCAATACAAAGTCTATCAGGGAGCACAATAGATCTAATGTTTTGGTCACAGGCTACCCTCACTATTTTCATTTCATTTTTTATAAAATACAAGCCTGATAGTCCTCTTAACTCATAAAATTAAAGTTATAATATTAAAACTAATTCTGCAACAATATAAATACTTCAAAATATAAAAAGGAATTCTTTTTCTAAAGTTATATTTCCTGTTATTCTTAAAGTGAAAGTTATTTTAACCTTTTTCTTTTTCATATTTATACTAAAATTCTTTTCACTTACATTTATCCTAAGCAAACCTAAATAGACAGATATCACGGTAATTTGTCGTTAAAGTCAATATCTAAGCCGAGATTGACAAACAATTTCAATATATTGACTCAAAGGACAAATACCAAAAATATGAAAAAAAAAAAGTAAAGAAAATATCACAAAAAATACATCAAACACCAGACAGATTAGCGTGGTAACAAAGCATTCATTCTCCCACGATCATAACAAGTCGATCCTTTTGTAAAATTGAAAAGTCAAAACAAGAAGGATCTTACTAAAGCACTAAAGTCCTTATATATATCATTAAATCCGTTTCAAATCCCCAAGGAATGAAATAGGGAAGCTAAAAAAATAATATATCTGTATATTAAAAGAAAAAATCAAAAAAAAAGCAAGGGAATAAGTACAAAACGAACAGTCTAGCTTTTAGCACATAATCACTTCATGCGATTAAACAACAACAAAGCAAAGAAATGCTAAGATCTTAAAAAAGAGAAGAAGAAAAAAAAAACCTGCACAGACTGAATCGAATTGAATTTAGATTGTTAAGTTTTTTTTATAGCAGTCTTAGCCACCTGCAAGCAAAACGACTTATATAGATGGAGGACAATGTAACAAGAAAACCTCTTAAGACCCTAACAAAAGGTATTTGCCGTCTTCTTTTGCAGTTTTCTTAACAATATGTGTGCTAAGAATAGTATATTGCACTGCTATACAGTCAATTCAATTGTGTATTGGTTAAAAATACAAGAAATATTCATTTTGTTTACTAGTGAAAAAAAAAACGGCTTGAAGGCGATAATGTTGACACAACTACGCCCTTATATAACCTGCTTGCAATACGTTCATCTATGACTTTTTCTCTTGTTTGCATTGAAACAGGTATTCTAGCCGCGCATCTTAAAGACCCCCCCAGACATAGTCCCTTTTTTTTTACTTTTCTAAGTTTTTTCATTCTTCCCTAATAAGATTTGTAACCTTAAAATCGAAACCAGAAAATAAAGAATCAAAAAACAACAAAAAAAAAGCAAAAACAAATAAATATACTTAGGAATAGAGGAAGAAAAAAATATAGCTAAATAAAAAAATCCAAAAACACAACAAAAAAAAACCTGAAAATCGAAATGATGTCTGGACCTTTTTACATTAAGGACGAAAATTATAATAACAGAGAGGAATAGAAGCTATAAGAACAACAACAACAACAGCACACAGACCTCTTGAGATAACAATTTCAAATTCGATAATTTAAAAAGCGAAAATGTTATGCGAGGTGGACGCATAGCTGAATGTCGTTGTGATAATCGACCCCCATAGACCCTTAATCGTTATATAGCTAAGCAAGACAACAACAACAAAACTAAAATGAAATGAAAATAATACCTTGACATCCCACATTCCATGACTTTTGATACAGGAAAGATTCTGGACATGATTTTAATGTCGATGGGATTTATTTTTATTCGTGTTTTTTTTTTTAAGGGATTTTAATATGATTAGTGCTGCCAGATTAATTTATTTTCTGCAAACAAAAAAGTTAGTTTCAACTGTTTTTTTTTTTCATTTTTAACAGGGAATTTAAATTTTAAGAAATTAGAATATCTATTTAGAAATCTTTCTGATATTATTAAGAATTTTGATTCCTTTTGCTTTTGTGTTATATTTCAGATTTTAAATTGTCCAACGATTATAATTAATTCTTTTTCAAAAGTTTTTCTTTTAAATTTAATTTAGGTTATTCTCAACCTTTTTACTTCAACGGGCGTATATATACCCCCTCGAAAAATGACCATTCATATACGAAGAGCGTATATATAAGCTCTGAAAAAGTGAGCGCTGAGGTTCATATCATATAAATATAATAAACATCATTGTAAAATTCAGAGGAAAAGAAATTACTTTTACTTACTTCCTTAGCATTCCGTACCTCAGTGTGAGGAGCTCAGTAATACGCTCCGTAGGGAAAGGTTAAAACAAGACTGTTGGTACTTATAAAGAAGTCCATCTTACGTTCGCCAAACACAATTAGTAGCATCAGAGCTTTCAGAAGAGTTTTTTGTCCAATTGCTGCAGCAGTTCTTCTTCTTTCTTCTGTCGTAAGATAAGTTTGAATTTCAGTTTTTGCTATCGTTTTCTTCTTTGCATAATTCGTGTAGTTATTTTCTGAATTAAAACTTCTTCTGATCAATTATGGTTTTAAATTTCCTGTTGCAAATTTTCAACAAAAAAAAAAAAGTCAAGAACATATGTAAACTTTCAAGAGTAAATGGAAACATAAGAAATGCTATTTGCAACAAACGCTACAGCAATCGACTTTGGCGATCAGTTAAAAAATAATAATTTGACATTATTCAGAAATCATTTTGGCAGTATTTCAATGGACGTTAACCCTTTCCAGACTAGTGGTCATACCACAATAACACCAAATTTATTCTAAATTTTTATTGTAATATTTGTTTTTTGGTGGTATTGTGGGGTTGTTTTTATTGTCATGGACTAAGTAAGTCCTGCACAATAATAAATAAAAATTTTGCTTTCAGTTAATAATTTATAAGCTACAAATTATTTTAATAAAAGTTATAAAAAACTATAAGTAAACATTTATAAAAGAAAAATTAATATGGACCGAAAAAGGTTAAGAAAATAAATTTACGTCATATTTGATGTTTTGGGAAAAGTATAAAAGTATTGCCCAAATTAAAACTTCTTCTAATTAATCTAGTTTTTGCTTTCTCAAATTTTTGTAATAAAAAAAAATTACAAATGGAAGCAAAATGGTCACCTATTAATTTAAAGTAATCCTTTCCACTGTAGCCAACAATAAATGTGCATTGATGTTATCTTCAGATTTTCATTTTAAATAGAAATTTCTTTAGAAATTTAAGTATATCCGATTTGAGCATGAATTTCAGTGATAACAATTTTGTTCTAGGTAAATGAATAAAAACTATTTCAAAGAGGTTTTAATAAAAAGAACAAATTAATCACTCTATTGTAATACTGTGTAAAATCGTGATAACCTTTCACAGTATGATGTATCCGAATGAATCACAACTGATAATTTTTCTGTGATTCATTTTCTTGCAAACAAAATTGAAGTAATTTCTCCTGACTAAAATGAGCACTGTTAGTTCAACAGCAAATTAGTTGCCATTATGTGTATTAATGGCTGTTTCCTTAGTATTAAAGCTTCAAATATGATAAAGAGTTTAGATTCTTCACCAGTTTTTTTTTTATTTTTATTTAAAATAATATTTCAATCACATGCTGGACTTATGTGGTTTTAATTACTCTATTTGGTTCATAAAGTATCGCATTAAAGATTTTATAAGCCAGAAATATCTACTTGCTTTAAGTAGCATAATCGCATACTACATTTTTCATTAATTTTTATTTTTTATTTTTAAAGAAAAGCTATAGAATTGCATGTTTGACTCAATTAATTGGATTATGCTTTACACTTGGACTAGTATATCCCACACAAATGTTATTCTCGGTAGATTTATATTAACCTGATAAAATGACCTTTTGCTATTTTATTTTAATTAAGACCAATATCCATTTAACCAGGCAATTCTGAGGCTTTATAATTTTTTCAGATTTTTTTAGAAATCTTAAAATTTTTTGAAGAAATTGGAAGAATAAGAACAATTTTCAGTTGACGGTAGTTTATTGGTTTAAATTTTCTCATAGGGCTCAAAGGGTTTTTGAGTGTATATGCGACCTTTTACATCAAATGAGTATTTTTGAGAATTATTTTAATTGGAGGGCATAGAGGTAAAATATGGTAAATTAAAGAAGTCATAAGTTATTGATCCAAGTCCAAGTCAAAGAAATTCTTTATGATTTTTAATAAATAATTAATAAGTAAAACAGTTTAGATGTACAAATTTTGTTTTTTAAGAAATAGTTTTAGTAGTAAAACCACAAATAGTAGGTTAGTAATGTTTTTGATGCATAACAGTAACAATAAAAAATAATACGGGGTTTTAGCTATAGGGTAGAGTAGCTAGTTGTGGGATATGCCCGGTTGTGGGACAGTACAATATTTAAGAACGCACAATATAAATGCTAAATTTGTTATATGTCATCAATTTCTATTGACAAAAGGTAGTTTTTAAACTAACAACAAAGTAAATAGATGCGTGTCTTATTATTATTTTTACCAAGAAAAACCATTACATCTTTTTTTCACTGTTTATGAAATTGATCAAAAATTATTTGAAAAAGTGAGTAAATTGTGCTTTTAAGCAGTATTTCATATCTTTTTTATCATTGAAAAATGTTTCATAAAGATATTCGACAATAAAAACTTTTATGTGTGCCTTGAAAAACTGGTTTCGAAAACTATTTGTGGGACAGAGAAGTAGCTAGTTATGAGACACTATTATTTAATATTTTAACAACTATTTTGCATCTCAATTAACTATTTTTTAGTTTAAGCGATGCCAACCAAAAAAAATCCGATCAAGCAGCAAATAAAGCGATGCTAAATGCTATCAAGACTGCTCAAAATTATGACAGTGATGAGGATTATTAAGTTAACCAAATTTTCTTTTTTCTACTTATTTTTTTAATAAATTTGATAATTTTTTATAAATAATATGGGGATTTACTTGAAGATTTAGAATTAACAGTGTCCCACAACTGGGTAAAAATTTTCCTTTTTTTTTGGCAATTTGAACATGTCTTCTAATTTGACATAAACTTTTTTTTATTAACTTAGTCAAGCTAATCCTTTGCAGGAATATAGGCCTCAATAATAAATATTCAACGGTGTTGCAAAAATGTTGATCAAGTGCAAGTCTGTGCATGGAAATCAAAACATGTCCCACAACTAGCTACTTTCCCTTAAATAATATTTGATTTTTTGTGTGACTAATGTAAAAAGTTTATCAATTAAAGCCAGTACAGAAGATTCAGAGTGTCATACGAAGAGGTCGTCTCTGGATTCTATTCAAGCAAAGCGGGGGTACCACAGGGAAGTGTGTTGGGTCCTTTCCTATATTTGATATACACCGCAGACATGCCCACAACAAAGCAAATATTTATACGAGCTTATGCTGATGCCACGGTGATAATGGCAGCAGCTGACACGCTAGGGTCAGCCACAGAATGCATGCAAAAAGCATTAGACAAGATCCACCAGTGGACTACTGAAGCTAAATACTTCAAAATCAATGCATGTAATATTCACTCTGCGCAAAATCAATAAAATATTTAAAATATGTCTCAACGGAGCTGCAATTCCGTAAGCACAGACTGTGAAATACCTAGGTATGTACCTGGATAGCAGATTGAATTGGAAACATCATGTCAGACAGAAAGCGGAACAAATAAAATACAATACACTGGCTTGTAGGACATCATTCCCCACTTAACTTGTATAACAAAAGACTAGTCTACGAATCTATCATCAAATCAATATTGATGTATGGAATACAGGTGTGGGGCTGTACGAAACAGTCCAACCGGCACATAATACAAAGATGCTAAAATAAATTTCTGTATTTGATAACGAAAGCTTATCGTTATGTTAGCAACTATGGGATTCATAAGGATTTAAAAATCAAATGGATTAACGAAGTAGTTAAAGAATATGCTGGTAGACACGAAAAACGTTTACTTAACCATACTAATGTGGAAGCAATTCAGCTATTGGACACTACCAACGAGACCAGAGGGCTCAAGAGGACTAAACCGCATGATTTAATGAATAATAGTTAAGGAGCTGAACATTTGTACAGCCATCCTGCACAAGTCCTGCTTATATAAGCACAACTCAGTAATAAATTAATATAATTAAGATTGTACTAGCCATATCCCACTGAGGATGTTTTTAAACAAAAAAAAAACCAAAAAAATTAAAGCCAGTTAATGCTTTTATTTTTTTAGTTTCAACCCAATTCTAACAACTTCTAATTGGCAATGCAAAAATTTCCTAATCATTTATTATTTTCAAAAACACTTGTTAGTTTATTATTATTTAAAATTATAATTTAGTCAAAGATCTGATATAGTTTATTATTTGATTTAAAAAAAAGTTTTGTTATTTTTCTTATAAATGAGGAAATTCAAGAAAAAATTTTTAAAACTGCGCTTTTTATTTTGAAATTAAATTGAAAAATATTATTTTCTTTACAAGTTATTGTTTGGCAGATTTCGGGCTACTTACCAAATTCACCGGAGTCTCTACGTGGAAGTATCCACTCTATTTAGTCATTTTCATCATAAAAACATTTTTAGTTTGAGTTCAAGAGATGACAGATTTCATGCAAAATTGAAACTTTTCAATTTACACAAGTTCACATACACTGCAACAACCACATTTTTGTATAAGTTAACCTGAAACTTCTTGCATATTAACGGGACTTGATTAAGCCCACAGTAAACAAGTTTTGGTTTACATTATTTCTCAAAATTTTGGCACAAGTTATTTACTGATTACAGATAGCAAATATTTGAATTACAAAAATTAAATTTCAAAAGTAAATAATTTAGGGTTGAAAAATCAAATTAAAATATTGTTAAAATTATTAAATAAAAGTTAAAAGAATAAAAATTACTAGTTTGAAAAAATATAATAAACAAAAACAAAATTAATTGCTATAAAATTATTAATTAGAATACAGGAATAATTTATTTTAAATAAAAAATATTTTTAGGTATAGCTTGTTACAAAATTTTCTTACAATTAGATAACAAGAAAAACAAAAGGAAATAAATTTTCTTTTTAAATAACAAAAAACAAATTTTAAATCAGAATTTGTGATTACAGCTTAGGATTTATGAAAAAAATCAAGTAATACATAATTCACTTACGTAAATTCTAACTCTTACCATGGTATATACCGGTTATATCAAAAAAAAAAAAAATTCGAAGCCAAAACTAAGAACAACAAAAATAAATGATGAAAAATCAAATCAAAAAATTTTGGCTAAAAGACCAAAGAAAATATCATAGTATATTTTAGTCTAACAAATATATATATAAACATATACATGTATATTTAACTATATATGTAATATAGCGCTTTAGATTATATCATTAATTTTGTTATTTTTTTGTTGAATTTCCCCTCGCACAGCACCACTCAGTTCGCGGTTGTCTTTGTAAAATCATGCAACTTGCGGTATGCAAGTTCCAAAAGTGGAAACAAGAAACTATGTTGGCGTAGGGCTAAAAAAGATTGAGCTAAGTATATAAAAAAAAGCAAAACAAAAATAATAATAAAAAAAAAAAAAAAATATACAAACTAGATAGCTAAGAGGAAACGTGAGAGGCATAAACAAGCTAAGATCTAGAAGGGATTATCATAGATTGTTGCATTTAAAGTTCTAAGAAAGTGAATAGAGGCAACAAAATGAAAAAAAAAACAACAACAAAAATGCTAAAAACAACAAACTCTTCTTAAGTTGCATAAAAAAAAAATTCTTAGAAAATGATATATAAACAAATCTAAATTTTAATTAGTCCTCCACGAAACAAAAAATAAAGCACATTTTGTTTTAAATGTCAAAAAACCTTGCATTCTAAAAAATTGTACATTCAATATAAACTTTAAGAACAAATACAATATAAATGAGCCATATTAATTATAATAAATTGTATTAATTAAATCCTTTCAAACACATTAATTTGTGCAGTCATATACAATTAATTGCACAAGCTAGATTTTATTTTTGTTTTTCATCTCCTATATGTAATGTAATTCTTTATGTAAAATTATTTAATTTGAATTAAAAAAACAAAAAAAACTTTAAATAAAAAGCTAACAATTAAATATTTATACAGGAAACGGATGATGTTCCTATTGATTAGTATTGATGTATTATTATTGTAGTAGGATACACAGGAATCGTGCATATATATAGTTATAGCAAACAAATATATCAAACATCATAAAAAAAAAAAAACAAAATTGATTTTTTTGTTGGATGTCATATCGACGCACTCTGCATATATGAACGCCATCATGGCCGATGAAAAGCGACACAATATTAGACATTGTCATGGACAAAAGACATATTGAATACATTAAAACGTGACCAACTACTTGAGATAATCTCAGGTGGGACCATATGTTGCACTGTTAATTAGTTATGAGAATCTAAGCATATAATATTTTTTATATGTATTCATCTATATCTATATATATATATATATTTATATTATAGACACATTTATGAATATATAATAGCATAGTTATTTGGCATTTATTATAGTCGCCATTTTGTTTTGTATCTTATTATTATAACTCTGATTAATTGCAATTTTCTAAAATTTAATTACTAATAATTATTTTATTTCAAAGCAAATGAAACAAATTTTTATTTTAATTTATTTAAATTGTTAAAATAATAGAAGATATTAGCTCATTTTTTAGCTTCTATTGTTATTGTGTTAGCTTTTTTAATTAAATAGAATTAAGTCGTTTTAATAACTCTAGGCTCGAACAATTCACCCAAAGAATTAAATATATACGAATGTAATTTACGGAAAAATATTTAAGTCAATTATTATTTAAGTTTATCATAAGAAATTAGCATAATTTATGCCAATCATTTGGCTTGAATTTATATTCAATTTTTGGCCGTAGTCCATATGACTTTAAACTATTTATTTATAATGTAAAAAAAAACGGAAAAGTCACTTTTCTTGTGAAGATTCGCAAATATATCAGGCTTCTGAAAATTTGTTTCCATAGAGACAATAGAATGGCCTTCTGTAGTTTTCCAATTGCTTGCTCAATTTTAGAATGAACGTACATAAAGTGGGGATAAGTAAAGCAAAACATTTATAGTGCGCCAAAATCCAATGCCATATCACTACTTTTTGTTCCATACATAACAAAAGAAGTATTTATACGGGGCCCTAGTATTATTACATTAGTACAATTTTCATTTATAACATATACAGGAAGTTAACAGAATAGATTCAGCATCTTTGTTTTAGTTTTTAAATATTTGCTGAATTCCAACTCAAGTTATTCAAACCATAAAATATCAGAGAAGATTACCAGAGATTTAAATAAAGTAAATAAAAATGTAAAAAATCCAGAAAACTATGGTACAAACCAAAATGCAAGAACTATGCAAGTAGTTCATGACAGGGAGAAGCAAGCTCTATTAGAAAAGCTTCGAATTCGTCTCTTTCAGTGGTACAAATTATATCAAGGAAATATGGCCAGTATTTTAACAGTTAGAAGAATTTTCAAGTCATCGCCAAACTTGAAAAGAAACAAAAAGAAAGAAAACCACCTCTTTTGCCATAACAAAAAGATTTTGGACGAATGTTATGAATTCGTAATTGGAGTTATTTTTACAGATGAAAAGTTGTTTAATTGAGACTATCTATCCTAATGGTTTCAACTATTGTTTCCGCGATTTAAGGAAAGAAGAACGGTTTTTATCAAGTTATCATAAGCAAGTATAATTGTATGGGGTGCAATATCTTACTACAGCATTGTGGAAGCGTAAAGAGATTAAGCTAGCATATAGGCGTATTGTAGAGAACACCACACCTAGTAGGATACCCCTTTGTACCTTACAATTGATATTTCAACAAGACATTGCACCTGTTCATAATGCTAAGGTATAATAAAACAGGTGAGCTCGTCATCAAAACATCAATCTTTTACAGTGGCCTCCATATTCATTGGATTTGAATAGCATGGAAAATGTTTGGGATTTGCTGACGCTTACGGTTAATGCTGATGGAAGACAATTTGAAACTAATGATGATCCAAGGTGGCTTGGAAATCTATTTCCTTACAATATAAAGGATCTTTATATGATTCTAGAATTTTTAAGGTTATATTTCTTAGAGGTTTGTCATACACATTATTAAATAATAAAAAAATAAAAAAAAGGATACTACCACCTACACTATTGACCACATTTATATATATGGTTCGTGTTATTATGACTCATTAAAAGGATTACACACTTCTAGGAAAAACCAAATACAGAAGGTCTCGTTTTATGCGGTGGATACGTTCTACAGAAAAAATTCACATTAAAAAATACTTTACTTGCCTTGAAAACCTAGGGATATATTCAATAATTTTCGAAAATCGCATAAAACCAAAACAAAGAGTTAAAATTAACTTAAAAACGCATAAAAAAGTTTGCTGAAATTAATAGAAGTAGGCTACTTAATAAATTACTTCGAATGTCTAAAAGGAATTCATATAAAAGCTTAAAATAAACGTGTATTCAAACTTAATGCATTTTATTTTATTGAAAAGTAATATAGTTTTACATTTTTTAATCAATGTCGCTATCTGATAATGGTTTGCACCGTTTGCGAAGTGGTTCCAAATCACCTTCATCATCAGAAGAGACTGTCTCTGCAATAGATAATTGCGGTAAAGACGATGAAATTTCACAAACTTCATCCTCGTTCTGTGTAGCTCTTTCTTTTCTGACAATGTAATCAGTAATTAAACTTTGCGATGATGATTAAACTATTTTTTTATGTAGCTCACGATATCCAGACATGCAATTTTGCAGCTCACGCTGTAATTTGAATGCTCGTTCAGAATTGGGATCATTAATAAGAAAATGATTTTTTCATTTACTGCAAATTTGAAGACCTTCTCGGTATTAATTTTGCAGTGAGGGGGATTGGTTTTTCTTGCTTTTATACGCGGGCTTCCTAAACAAGCCTATATGTATGTTTGTTGAAGAAATTTTTGGATGAAATACAAACCGCACATTTTCAAAATCGCATAAAAATAATCCGCATAAAACAAGATCTTTAATAGATGTTTGCTAATGACATCCCAATAGTTCTTAAGACCTTGCAACAGATAAAACGTCCTTATATTACTTGTGATATTTGGAAATTCTTTGAATTTATCACAATGTTTGGGAGTGTATATTGTTTATAATTAAGTGCAAAGCATATATATAATTGACTGCTTATCTTTAAGGCAATTAAATTGTCGAAATGGCTATAATTTAACCCAAATTGACTTTAAAAAATAATTTATTAATGCAGTAGGATTAAATATGTTGCTTTATTTCTTGTTATAATTTTTTTAAGAAAAATAAATCAATTTTCATTTCAATTTTACCATTATGCAAACAAAAGACTTTTTCAGTAAGCTTACAAGAATCACTCTTGATAAAAATTAACAGTACGAATTAGGAAATAAACATATGTTTTTAGAAATTATTTAAAATTGAATAGCGTAATAGGTAAACACATAATCAAGACAAGCACATTTTATTTAAAAAATAGAGTGCCGTAAGCTATTAAAACCTAAAAATAAAAATAATGATAGTTATAATAACAACAGCAAAAAAAGTAACAAAAAATAACAAAAGGAAACTAAATTACTTATCATTTATATTATTTAGGAAAAAATGACGCATACTTATTTCCAGGTTTTTACAATGAAAGTAATGAAAGACTTTATTAACTCAAAACTAAGCTAAAACCAGAAAAAAATCCAGCCACAAGTCACTTTTTTTTGTATTTTTTGCCAAATAATTTAAATTTGTCTAGTAAAACAAAATAAAAAACAAATCGTGATAAAAGAAAGATTAAAAAAACAACAATATCTAAGATCCAAAACAAAAGTGTCTAAACAACAATAAAAAATACTGCAACTCATCATTGAATTGCAACTATATACACGTTGTTTTTGGGTGGTAAAAGTTCCAAATCCCACATGATTAGAGGATGCTGTGTATACTTATTAAAACCACTAATGAATCCAACAAGTTTGTTTTGTTTCTTCCGCATGCCATATGGTGTTGTATATATAATTTTTGGCGAAAGTTGCTGTTTTTTTTGTTTTTGGTAAATAGAAGGCAAAGGGACTGAAAATAATAAAAATAAAAGAAAAACTCGATCAACAAGATATACTTCCTCTCACCCATGCGTAATCTCAAATAGTGAATGGCGTTAAATTTTCTTGCCTTTAGTTACTATAATGTCAACTCTTCAATATTTCTGATTTAATATTTTATTTTACTTTCTTTTCTTCATTTTGATTTATTTTTTTTCTTTAGTTGTCTTTCTTTTTTCGTTTTTCTTAAAGATTGGCTAATTAGAAATTTAAATCACCTGCTGAAAAAAAAAACAGTTAAAGTTTTAGAAAGACGTTTGCAACTATAATGGCCGCACGATTTAAAGTGACAAAATTAAAAAATTTGAAAAAAAAAAACAACAAAAACTAAAACAAAATACATAATATTTCTTTTCAGTTTTTTGTGCAGATTTATTCATTCGAGACCTTATGTTCGGTCATCGGTAGTATTATAATACCATAAGGTACCGTTTTATCATGTTGCTACGCAATCGTTGTCTCTTTAGCTAGTTTTTGTTTTGATGATGTTCGATTTTTTTTTTCTTATTTTGTTTTTTTGATTATTGTGAAAGTCGTTTGACGCCATTTTTGTAGTCAACCATTGGGTAATTCGCCAACGTCATGAAAATGTCATAAAAGGTGTAATTAAATCGATCGGTGATCATTTGGTGAAATCAGGTTATGTCCCTTATATCAAAATTAGTTGTTTTGGATGCATTTAAAAAGTTTTCTAAATAATTTTTTTTATTCATTTAGTTTTATTTATTTTTTTATTAGATAAATCTGAAGTTCTTTAATCATGTTACAAGATTCTACGATAAAAATTATTATATTATTAACAGTTATATTTTACCGTTACTTTTATCTTTCAAGCAATAATCTACAAAGCTATAAGGTTTAAGTTAATTTTTGTTTCTTTTTTGGGTTTGCATAATTTCAATATAGGAACTGATAAAACTTATGAAATAAAACTACTTAGAAACTAGTTTGAATAAAATTCAATAAAAGTCTCTAGCAAAACAATAGCAAAAATGACAACTTTTGGTTTGGTTCATTTTTTATTCTTTATTATTAATATCTTTTGGGACCAAGAATTAATTTTTAAGTTATTTTTAAAGAGTGAGAATTCAGAAAACAATTTTCTTTGCGAATTTTTAGTGGTATGTAATCCCTGAAATTGATGACAGATTACTGTATTTAAAACTCAGCTATATTGATTCACCGATAAAAATACACTCTTATGTGTACGATACGATGTATAAAATCACCAATTAATGTTAACTCATAGCTTTCAGGCTATATGAGGACCCTGCATGACATTTAACACGGGGACGAGTTTAAAAAGTCATCAAAAGAGAATTTTAGCTGACTGTGATTATAGATTCTTTTATGAATTTAGAATTAAACTTCTTTTGGAATTAATGCGAATATCCACTATTTTACTTTTGTATGAGTACTATAAAAAATTCCAACTAAAGTCTTGGACAACACAAAAATAACCCAAGAATAAAACAATAAAGCAAGAAAAATTCCAACTAAAATCCTAGACAACCCAAGAATATAGCAAAAAAGCAAGAAAAATTCCAGCTTAAGTTCTAGACAAATCCCTAGACAACCCAAGTAGAAAAGTTGAAATTATAATAATTCCTAATTCTGTAAAACTACCAACAAAGTGTCTTTTTATTCATTTATAGAATTACTTCCTATAAAGATGGGTATATATAAATAAAATGATTAGCAGAATGAAAAGGAAATGTGGTGTCAGTCAGACCCTATTCTTTAAGTTTCTCATTGATTTCATTAGAATATAATAAAGACTTGCAAAAAGAAGGCACCGTTTCATATAGTTCAAATGACGCATCAGGACTTTTTCTCTACAAGTGCTTTGGAAAATTCTATCAAGAACAGAAAGGTCTCAGTTACAGGGATACCAGTAAACTGGCTCAAAATGCACTGGATAAAATTAGAAAAGTCGAAACCCCACCTGATACAATTCAAGTGTAGCTTTAATGACGCTACCGAATTTAATGCCATAAATATTAGAAA
This sequence comes from Acrocera orbiculus, assembly GCA_947359355.1. Classification (NCBI taxonomy): domain Eukaryota; kingdom Metazoa; phylum Arthropoda; class Insecta; order Diptera; family Acroceridae; genus Acrocera; species Acrocera orbiculus. The sequence continues at coordinate 11,836,910 of OX375758.1, forward strand.
GAATATAGCAGGTAGGCCACTATACCTAAAAAATGGAACCAACGAGGTAATAATGCTCATAATATTATGTAAGAGTAACAGAATACTTATTATTCATTTATGCTAAAATCTTTAATAAAACATATACCAATTAAGGAAGTTTTTTCGTAATAAAAGAATAATTCGAAGACTGAATTTGAGTTAATAATTTACTTCACTTCTCCAAATCGATTAACTCCCTTAATCATGAAAAAATTGTAGTAATAATAACAATTACTCCAAGTATATTCTATCTTATACTTTCCATGTATTGTTAGATAAAAGATACGCATGCAGTAATACAGTCTACATCGTATTTTTGAATTTTTAATTTAAAAAGAATTTTAAAAACAAATATATACTATTTCGTCATTTTTCTCAACTTCTTGTTTTAGGGAGTTAATCGATTTGGCAAGTGAGCCATCCATATATAAAGAATTTTTTTTATTATATTTTGTATATATGTATTATAGAGTAAAATTTTTTGTTTATGTTTTTGCACAAATATTAAGAAATTTTAATAACAAAAATATAGAAAAACGTAAAAAATTTCTCCATATCAGAGCTACAAAAAAAGAAAAAAAAAACAAAGAAAATTATAACATAAACACTTAATATTCAACCATAAAAAATCTTTTTAAAAATTATTCTAATTTTTATTCTTTACAAACTAAAACAAGTCTTTACAAAATGGTACTTTTTGACTTGACTTTTTACTATTGTGTTGTAAAATTTACTTAAACAAAACAGTTTTTAGTATCTTTAGTCAGATTAATTAAAGAAAGCATCTAAAGATTAAATTAAGCTATGTTTTTATATTAGCGTAGGAATAATTTCGTTAATTCAACCGCAATTAAAGCTTTGCCGAGTTCGCACAAACTGACCTAATTTATTAAGCCACTGCTACTCCTTTTAATCCCCATTAAAACAGATTTTTCACAGAAACATCATTTAAAACAAATTTCGACTTCAATAAAATTTCAATTTAAATTAAATTAAGTCTTTTATTATTCAATGAAGTAAATCCAAACAGCTCAGAAGAAAACTCATTCTTTAACTATATTAATTTTTCCATTAATTATTCTTATTTGCAATTTTTCTTAAAATTTCTTATGTTAGTCTATAAATATTTTATTAAACACTTAAAAATTATGCAGGTGTTACTTGATATTATGAAATTTTTGGTTTGGAGACCTTCAAAAGAATTACTGAAAGATATCGAAGAATTTCTTCCGATCAATTGAATGAAGTATGCGGGTTACTTAAGAAAGTATGTTTCATATGATTTCTAGTGTTATTATTATTATAAATTATTATTTGTTTATTGTTATTTGTAGTCTGATTTTATAAGATATATGGAATATCTGCATATCTTATGAAACTAGCTTTTATATAGATTCAGATCTTATTAATCTATATCCTAACAATATTGAAGAGTTTTATTAAACAAAAATAATATCAGTACTAGACACCAGTATTTTTTTTATTGATCATTTTTTGTAAAGTTTTAACCACATATCAAAAACTATGGTCGTTATATTAATTTTTGTTATTGTTACAAGAACAAAACTTCTTGTTACTTTATATCACAATTTAGAATAATTAATTACAAAACAGGTAAGCTTTAATATGTTATTTCAAAATTAAGATCCTTATTCCATTACATAACTTTTTTGGATCTACTGATAAACTTGTCCTTGAACTTTAAATATGGGCATAAAACTTTTTTAAGGATGTCATTTAGAAGCATGAATTGTATACCCGAATATTTATCAAAAAGTGATAGGAAAACGTAAAATATTATATTATTATTACTACAATAGAACAGATGGAGGCTATCGTTTTCTTCATTATTTAATTTTACTGAGCCTCCAGCGTTTTGGGAGATGATAATTTCTTCTTTTGCTGGTTTTACTTCCATTGTAGTTGTTTCAGTTGTCCTAGTAGATTATTCTTGTTTTGACTTTGTGTAATTGGAATTATTCTATTTATATAGTTCTGCAATTTGCTGTCTTAATTTGACCGCTTTTCTACCACTTTGTATTTGTTGGTATTACAGTTGCTTGCACTTGCTTTTGCGTTAGTGTTTTTTGCCTCTTCCTATATTTCTCTATTGTAAGTGGTTTTGGTCCAGCACTTGGATCAAGTTGGATGGCCTCTTCCTATATTCCTCTATTGTAAGTGGTTTTGGTCCAGCACTTGGATCAAGTTTGATAGCCTCTTCCAAGGATATTTAGATTTTTAAGCATATTTTATCTTCTTCTGTTAATAAATGAAATGGTTTTTGACCATAAGTTTGCAGGGTCGCCATGTAATTTTGATTATATATTTTAAATTTATTTAACGATTATTTTAGACTAATCCTATTATTCTATAAATCAATTCATATTATCTTTATTGTCTAAAAACTTATTTTACTTATTTCTAATATTATATTTATTTATCTTATTTCTAATACACAAATGTAAACTTAAAAAACAAAAATTTTCATTTTTATTTAAAATACGCACAATATATCCTTAATGCTAATAAATTTACTGTCTTACATTCCTAAAATATAATTCTAATACATAATTTATTTCAACATACAAATAATCTTCACAAAATATTCTAAGTCGCAATCAAAATCTTTAATAACCCAGCGGGAAAAATTCTCTCTTTGCATTACCAATGTAAGTAGGAAAGTAACCTGGGCAATGTTAATCTATAAATTACCAGCATCGATGGATTTTATCACGCGGATGTCATTGGAAAGTAACGTGTGCGTTTTTAGATTACCGTCGGAAACAAAGTGGTAACCAAAGACAAAAAGCTTTTCTGCATAGATTACCTTTTCGATTACTTTATGAAATTTAATTGTAATCTTATTTGTGGAGTAAATTTTAATTTTTTTATTGAATTTTATAAGGAAGGGATTTATTATTAATTAAAACAAGTTTTAACAAAATTTATTTTTTATTTTCTACAAAGTATATTGATTACAAAGAAATTAATTAAAATAATTCTTTTCTGGTGAAGCCTTCTTTGTTTGATTTGATTTTATCGAATCTGTAAAGTTTTATAAAATCTTGTGAATAATTTTTTAAATATTATAGGTTGATATTATGCTTACCAAAAATAATATTATTAATTTTACTTGTTTTACTGCACTAAACTTTTATAATTTATTGATTTTGGCTTCACACTTCTTTCGAACTAATTCACCGACTGACTGACAAAAACGCAAATTAAACTGTATAACATTGCTGAAAAGTTTGTTAATTCCATACGTGTATGTGTCAAGTATGATATACCCAGCGGGAAATGAAGCGCTCGATAAAGGCTTATTCAGTGCTTCTAAAGCAGAACTAAGCGCTTACTCGCAACTTACTTTCAATTGTCTTTTAACACTACATGTCCGCCTTAGAAGCGCTTATCTTAAACGCTTCGTAAGCAGTTCATTATTTACGCTTTAGAAGCGCAGAATTTCAACGCTTCGTAAGCAGTTCATTGTGTATGCTTTAGAAGCACAGAATTTCAACGCTTCGTAAGCGTTTACCAAAAAATATATTAAAGTTAATAAACTACACAAAAAAATATTTTTTGTTCGTAAATAATTTTTTATTCAAAATTATATAAATAATTAATTTTTTTCTGTTACATTAGCGATTTTTTTGGATTCGTGATTGGCCTTATGGATCTTATTTTTGGCCAGCCTGAAACCTGACCTCATTTCTTCCTCGAACTGGCAATATCCAAAGCTCACCGATTGTACAGCTTCTGAAAGATTTTTCGTGATAAATTGTATTTGTTTATATAAAAATATGTATGTTGAAGAACTTACCGAAGAGATATTTGCTGAAGAATACATGATTCTTGACAGCTTTCTTTTTTTGGAGGCCATCCTAGTTGATCTCCAGTAAAAAATTTTTTTCAAAGAATAGATGGACGCATTTACGTACAGAAGATGCTCCAACCACCTGTTTTATATAGTTAACCTGTATTCGATATTTAAAACATGGAAGTATGATAAAAGGGTTAGAATCCAAATTGAAATATTACTAATTTAAAGGAAATATACTTACGATTCTATTTATAAACTTGAATCACTTTTAATATTTTAAAACTTTTATAATTTTTACTTTTTCACAAAACTGACTGCACTTTACAAAAAATACACTCGACTGATATCTAAAATCCTATCTTCCAATCCAATCTATTTTTAGATAAGATGAAACACGTGCGGATTCATATGAAATGGTAAACACACATTTCAGGGACCGCATCCTGCTCATATGCAAAATAAGCACACAAGAAACGCTTTCAACCTGGTTCTGGCTGATATGGCAAGTAAGCGCTTACAGACCGCTCGGAATTGAAGCGCTAGAAATATTTCCCGCTGGGTATATACTCGTATATGCTTTGCATTTTATATTTCCTTTAGTTTTAGTGTTCTTGGTTTTTGGCACATACAAACCTGTAGATTACCACTTCGATTACAAAATTCACTTATACGCAATTTCATGAGTAAAGAGAGAATTTTTCCCGCTGGGAAATCTTTACGAGAATATTCGAGTCCCTTTTATTAGAAGTAAGCGCAAGCGCCGTTGTTTCGGGATTTGTTTTGACAATGAAGACAAAAGTATCATGCATTTAAATTTCTCTAAGTGCAAGGTATTAAATTTCAAATGCAATAGAGATAAGAAATGAAACATTCTTATCAGTTAAAATGTCGTATCGGGTTTCGAATGATACAATGTATCAAAAATATATTTTATGAAATTTAAGGAATTTGTAAAATTCAAATTTAGAATTAAAAAATGGAATTTTTATAAAAAGGTAAAGTTTAATATTAATAAAATGGTAAAGTATAAAAGGTTATATCACAATATTATGCTAAAAGTTCGAATCATTAGCATTGCCAATAAAGACTGGCACAATGGAAACACCAAACAAAAAACAGGAGTCACAAGTACAAAATCAAATACAAATAAAACTAAGCATTACTTTGACCAATTTTACCATTGCGTATTTTACTTAAAAATTTAATTAGATATTAAATACTCGACCAATTAAATGTTGTGTTTTTTAAATAAAACAAAAACACTAGCTCACTAAATTAATTAATGTAAAACTTTTGTTTTTATTTTAAACTCCATTATATATTCCATATTGACATATTTTTGGTTTATTTATTCTATCTAAATTTTTATATACTGAAAAATAAAAAATTTACTTGGTATCAATCCGTTTTTTTAAACATAACAAATTAAATTAGAAAAAATTTTTCAAAGAAAACTTTTTTAATTTATTTGGCAGAATTTAAATAAATAATCAATGGGAAAGAAATAAATAATTTTTGACTAAATCATGATATGCAAACAGTCATTAATTTACATTAACGACCTATAATTTAAAATTTGTTAAAAATATCAAAGTGAAAGACAAATAGTTCTAGAAAATTATGTTTAACTAAAGATTAGAATTACAAATGAAAGAAATACTTTTGCTTATTATCTCGCGATACCTTCATATGTTAGTTTTTTTTCTTGAAGAAACTAACCAAAAAAATATATTGAACAACTTTTAAAATTTAAAAGAAAAAAAAACAACAACAACAAAAAAACTAAAAAGAAAAGCAATATTTGTCCCGAAATGTTAAATAAAATGCATGAGTGTCACTACGTCTGCTGGTCGAGAAAAGTCACACGAATTTTGACTTCGAGGCTAAGGAGCAAAAAGTCTAAATCACTACCGACAGCTATAAAAATCTCAAAGGCGAATAAATCACAAAATGCGCAGGCGTATAGGAAACTATTCTTTATATGTACATCCCGATGTTCCCTTTTTTTTTATTCATTTTTTAAAAGGGAATGACAAACAAAATAAAAAAATTTGTTTTTATTATTATTATTTTACTTTTTTCTTTTTTTTTTTTATTTGATTTATTCTTTATAAAAATTTTATATTTTATTCAATTGTTGTAAGTGTATCAAATATTGAACAGGATTTTTCAAATAAAATAAAAAATTCCCATGGAATCCATGTGTATCCTTCTTTCTTTCACTTTTGTCCACTTTTGATTAAATTGAAAAATTTCTATTGTTTTTTTTTTTTTGTATTTAGTTAAAATATTTTTGAGGTTATATTTATTAAATAAATATTTTTTTAAGAAAATCACTTCAATTTAATTTTGTAAATTTGCAATTAAATATTTTACATTAGTTTTAAAATATATTATTAAAATTTTTCAGACGTTCTCATTCAACGATCGACAGAAAACTTGTGAAGGCAAAGTGATAGCCTTTGATCGCGAATTCAGTAAAATTTGCAAAGGGGAAAATGTGGATCATTCCCCTCCATATTGTTTGCTGATTTAGCAAGTTATAAAATTTTTAAAATTTATTTAAATTACAGTAGAGTACAAAATTTATTATTAATTTATAATATAATAAAAATATTGCGAAAATTTAAGAAAAATTTTTTTTGCATTTAATTAACGTTGAAATTAATAGAGTTTTTTATTTTATTAAATATTTTTATGTAATTAATAGCCAAAATTATTTTAAGTTTGAAAAATTACTTTGAAAAACATTGAACTTTTTTATTTTTATTTTTGTTAAAATAATTATTCTGTGTAAAAATTTTTGAAAGGAATGAAGAGACTTATTGGGTTAGGGCAGCGGTTTCCAAACTTTCTGATACTGCGACCCACATAAGTAAAAAATAAAACAATAAAATAATATAAGCACATTTTGTCTTTTTGAATCAGAATGAATCATTTGTGGACCTTTTTTTAAACATTTCAACCAAATAAGCAAATTTAAGAATAAAGTTATCGTTGCGAAAGGAATATTCCTCATCTTTGTGATTTTCAGCAAGAAAGATCACAATTTCGTATTTAAGTTCAAACACTCTTTGAATAAATTTTGAACGAGATAGCCAACGTACTTCACAATAGTACAAGAATTATGTATATTCAGTGATGTAAAATAGAGAGAAAATATCGGCATTTACAGGGATTCTTAATAAAGTAATATCGCAACATAAAATTTTCATTAAATAGATTTTTGTAAGTATTTTTTTTAAATATGTAAAACAGAAATTAAAAACTTCACGACCCCCTTGAGGTTATTACGAGACCCCCCTGTGGGTCGCGACCCACAGTTTGGAAACCGCTGGGTTAGGGTTAGAAAAATAGCACAGGCCAACGATGACAAAAGAATATTTCAATAATTTGAACTAATTATTATGTTTTTTGGTGTGCTGATTCCAAATATTATATCACCTGCCAATCTCTTATATTTTAATATAAAATAAAAAAATTTTATAATTCAAAACTTTTAAAAAAAATGTTGAGTATACCAATATTCTTAGAATAAAAAATATTTTTATGCATTAAAGTAAGTTGGTAATATAAGAGTCGCTCAGAAGCCAATGTGGATAAGTCCATTTTTTCATATTTTCTGATTTTTGCAAATTTTAGTAGAACAAATAATATATTTCTTAGTCTTAAAAGGATTTACTTATATTTTCATTTTTTGGTAGGTCAAAAAACCCTTTTTTTAATAGCCGCTGCATGTGTTATATGTCATTACACATTGTATGCATTAAGAAACATTAATTTTCTCAATTTTGAATTTTTGGACTTATTCACATTGGCTTCCGAACGACTCATATTTTAGTCTTATAAGGCTGGTAATAAAACTCACAATTATTGAGTGGATATAGTTCTAAAGAATTACACAGCTGTTTGCAGCAGTTGATATAACCTCACTTTGCATTTTTTGACCTATATACTCTTTATTAACAGTGGTTTTAAAAATTCTCCTATCATTTTTTCCTATATATGTATGTGGTAGTTTTGTAATTGAAAAACATCAAAGGAACATTACTGACCTTGTTACAAAAAGTATACTTTGCATATTTTGGTAATGACCGGTAATGAAGACAAATTTTAGGTTTTTTACAAAGTATGTTTTGTTTGTGTCAAGTATCTTTGGAAATTGTTTAAATAGGAGGAGGAAGTTTTTAATTTTGTAATCACTGGATATAACTCTAAATAATTGTCTATCTTGACTTTATTTCAGCTAATCGGACATTAGTAAATGGTCGAGACTTCCTGTTCCTGGGCGAAATGAGTTTATCGCTAACAGTTTACAGTTCCAAATTTAAAATCACACTTGTTTACATAAAGCTAAGTTAAATGATTTTGTGACAGATTTAAGTTTGACTAAGGAGAAGGTAGAATTGCTTGATTCTAGACTAAAACCAAAACATTTATTCACATTTTAGCAATTAAATAGTATCATAAACAAAAATTACAGCTTTAGAAACTTAAAAGAAATTGGTTTAAAATGCTTTAAAAAATATTTTTTTTTTTTTGTTGGCCTGTTACTCTGTTTAATATTTCTTTAAAAAGTTCCTGCAGTTAATCATCAAAATAAATATCTTTTTTGAAAGCTCTATTTTTCACCAAAAATTCCACCGGAATTTTAGTCAAAAGTAATGATAAATAAAAAAGTTGTCTTATTAGGAAAAAATGGCATCTTTTGAAAATTTTTGCAGTCGAGATTTTATGAAAAAATAGACAAGTCAAAAAAATCTTTATTTTTTCGATGCTATACACTATTTTTAAATGTTCAAACTAGAATCATAAAATTTTGCAGGAAGTTTAAAAAAAGGAAAAAAATTTGAGGTCAACTTAACACTCTATGAATTTTTGTGTCATATTGTGAGAAATTTTAGCATATTTCAGATCAAAATGCAGCTGGAAGGTGCAGATTTTTACTTTTGGGCTAGGGAAATAGGAAGGTCCAAATTAGCTTATTTTGGCTGGGATATTTAAAATATTAGAAATATTTGTAGGCTCCAGATTAACAAATTTTAGAAAGTCAGAAGTGTTAAAACTGCACCACTTTATATATGGTAAGCTCGTGATATCAGAAACTTTCAAGTATTGGCATATAAGATGAAAGTAATTTAGAATAAAAAAAGAATGTATAAAGTTGCCTTTATTGGTATCTAATTGTAGTAATGTTCAAATAAATTCTCAAAATTATAGAATAAATATACTTGAATAAAATTAGATGAAAATAAACTTTCTTTAAATCTTTTTAGAGATCTAATGCAAATTTTTCTCTTAAATCAAAAGATTTCAAACAAAAATTTAAATAATTTTATTTTATGTTAGCCCAAATGTACGTTAATCAAACAGATTATATATTCCTTATATCGGTTTTTCAGTAATGCACCCATTTATATTATCTTCTTATGAATACGAATCTTCACACATATTTAATTGTAAGCATCCCATTAATTAAAATTTGAAACACTTAATTAAAATATTTGAACAGCATATAATTTGATTTTTGATAGCTTCTTTTTTTTATATATAGTTTTTACAATTTTGAAAGGATATTTTGCTATATTTATATCGTTTTTTTTTTTTTTGTTTTTTTGTTTTAATAGAACAAAACAACTTTTTAAAATGTATTTTATGTTAATTTAAGATAAAAATCCAATAAAATTAAATTTAAAGATTTGATAAGTAGGAATATTAAGAAATACTTAAATAATGACAACTCTGGATTTAATTATAGTGTCTGAAAGTAAAGAAAAACATGCAAAATATTGTTGTTAACTGATGTTTTTAAAATTTAATTTTATAGCTTAATTAATAAAACTATACTCAAAGAGACAAAGAAATTAGTTTTTTGAATCTAGTTCTTTGCTTAAACCAAACAAATTTTGAATATGTTTTTTATTTATTAGTTATAATCTGATTAAATTATAATAAAAACATGATGATGGTCATTTTGTTTATTTTTAATCAGGCAATACTGCAAATAAATAATATTGAATGTCATATCATTGGTATAATAATAATGAATTGGGTTAGGATTTCCAATTATTGCTTTTTTGTTCAATATTTTTTGTACAGTGAAAAAAAATTTCTAACTGTTAATTATTTGGAAGCGACTAGCAACTGACCCAGCAAACGTTGTTTTGCTAAACTTACTGTCAAAGTGTGAGGATGTGGTATATATGGTTGAAAGAGGCATGAAGTGCTGGGAACGATGATGGAATATAAAAAATATAGTCCAAGTTCAGGCGTCTGGCAAGGCGTTTTTGCTGTTTTTTCGCACTTTTTTCACACTTTAAGGTGTCTGGCTGATGTTTTGGTCCACGGGAAGTCAAATAATTTATATTTAAACAAACTTAAGAATAAGTTCTAAGATTGGTTATAAAAAATAAATATAATTATTAAAACTTACTTGAAATTAATCCTGTTATGAGCTTCTTTTTTTTAATAGTACCTTTTTCTTCTTTTAGTCTGAAAATTCTTTCTTTTTTATTTCTTCAAAATTAATTCAACTGTTAAATTATATTGCAAGCAAATCCATTCAAGTATAATATCAATGCTTTAGCGAAATTCTTGTTAATATTTTAAAGATAATCTGAAAAGCGGTAAAGTTAGGTTATGTGTTAAACACTATATTTTAATTAAATTAAGGAAAAGTAATTAAAGTTTTTAATATTTATTTCGTGGTGAACCTTCTTCAGATCAAAACAAATTTTGTGGTAAATTTTCATTTAAATCTGTGCAGTAGTTTTAATGTTCATTGGCTTCAAACACAAAACGTTCTAGTTTTATATATTTAGAAGCGATAAGCTCAACTGATAACTTCGTTTTTAAGATTCACCGCTTCGGGGTTTTTTCATAATAAACATTCAATTCTAAAATTTAAAAATGTCTAATGATAATTCTTATTAATATCTTTTATTAGAGAAAATTAAATATTTTCTATTTGAAATGTTCCTTAATGTGTTTGAATGTGCCTTAAATTTAGAAGCTAAATAATTTTAGATTTGACAGTAAGCTACGAAAAATATATATATTACTTTTCGTTGTTATTAATAATTGTTTAAATTTTATTAAGCCGGTAAATTTTTAACGATAGAAAATGATAAGAAAACCTTTAACTTAAAGTTAAATTCATTCTTGTGAGCTAAACTCGCTTTAAATTTACTTCCTTATGAACCTTGCAAAAATCGGGGCTGTGATTTTTATATAGAAAATGAACTCAGAATAAACTCAAATTTAGAATAAATTCAAAATAGATTCAAAGTTTCACCCAAAAGAAACTTCTCCACTCTTATAAGTTCCACAAACAAAATCCACCTTTCTGTTTGCAAAAAGCACACCAAACTCTCTTCTTGCCAAATGATTCCCGACAACAATTCAGCATTTTCCCCTTTTATATATTATTCTCACTTTCAACACGTGAATTACGGTTTCTCCTTCATGAGAATTTTTATTTGTATTTGCAACTTAAGGCGGGGAAAATCAGCAATTCAACTTTTTATATTATTTTTGCTACTCTACTCTATTCTATTTTTTTATTCAACACAATAACTGCAAAATTAAGGTAGGTCGGGTTTATATTATTTTGCCTGGTAGACATAACGGAATTCACAGATTGGCTGATGTTGTTTTGCTTGCAAATTTATTTTATTTGTAATCGTGACGTAATTTAATGATTACGCTACCGGTTATTGTGGATTGCCATTCATTCATTGAATTGGGTCAAGGATATGTTTTTAAACTTTTATCTGTTTTTTGTTTTGTAGATGTTTGTCATTATTTTTTTTTTTCCTTTTTAAGTTTTCATGAATTATTTATTGATTAAATTGCAGTTGGATTATTATCTTATTCTTTCTTTTTGTATTTTTGTTTATAATATGAACTGGTTTTTTTTTGGGTTAAATTAAATAATTTGAAAAACTTTTAAATTATTAGCAATGCAATTTTTTAGTGAAAATAAGGAGAGATGTTTAAAAGTTGGCACATATTATTACTTTATTTATTAATTTTTAGGAAGATAGTTCCTTTAATTATATTAAAATTGAAAGAATAAAATATATTTTTAAAAATTTATAAGGAAAATTTCATATTTAAAACCTGGTTAATAATATTTTAAATGGGGGTTTGGTTATTTTGGTATAAGCGAGGCATATTTTTCTTTTTTTGCTTTTTAACTTGTGGTAGTTTCTTAACAGTTTTCTTAGCAAAATGGGCTACAATTGAAGATTATATGACTAAATATTTCAAAAATGTAAAACAAAGTAAAATATACATTAATTTACATAAGCAATCTTCAATGAAGCCTTATTATGGTGGCATATTATGATGGCGAAATAAAAGTTTTTTTATATTTTCTTAAGGAGATGGTTCGGGTTAATTTGTTGAAAAAAAAGCATATTTTTAAGAGCTTCTTCTGGTAATACAGATAGTTCTAGTTTATTTAATTAATTTCTATATGATAACACAACATTTGAACAATATTCTTCTTTTAATAAATGAGCGAGTGGCATTGAATATCTGGAGGCTCTTTGTTTTGCGGTTCGCATCATAACTCGCAACAGAATAATCTAAAACTAAAAGATCAAAATTTATTTATTCAAAGAGATATTTTTTGAGGTACTGACAAGAGACTTTTTTTGTTTTTTTCAATTTTTGGTAGCCTTTAGAAGTCAAAATACCAATTCTCGCTCAAAAACCAACTTATTTGTTATTGTAAAATTAATAATTATTAAAAAAAACAAAAGCTTTCGTTGTTATCTGCTGAAATATATGAAGAAGTAGTACGCAAAAATTTCAAAGCGATCAATCCAATACCAAACTGGATGAACACCATCTTCGAAAATAACAAACTTCAGGAAAGAGCTTTAAGGTTTTGTGCACTTATACTACTTGTTATATAGAGCAAAGGATGCTCAAATGCTAATTACTTCTATGTACAATTTTGCCATGAAATTTATAATATTTTTAAGTATAAACGTTACATACTAAACAAGAAATTCAGTATTCTACTGAGGTAATACCCAATTTTTTGAAAATAATGGTTTAATTATATAAACTGAGCTTAGAATTTCAAATTTGGCTCACAACTGATTGTTCATAGATAGGGAAAGAAATTAATCTCAAATAACAAAATCCTAAGGCAATGCCTTTTCTAAGGGCAAACATTATTCGTTTCATAGATCAATTGTAAATTTCCATCTAAAACTATTTGAAAGGGGACAATCTTATTAGAAACAAGATATAGATTTAGGAATGAATGAAAGGATAGTACACTGTTCAAGAAATATACAATTTTAAAAAGCAGCAAGGAAAAAACCATTTGGTGTGGATGGGTTCTTAGACGGCCAGTATAGAAGCACTCAAAACGCATTAGGAAGAATATATTTATTCTTAAAGAAAATTATGCTAATGGATAAAGCTAAATTTTGTAAAACAAAAAATTATATTTTAATTAAAAATTGAGACTTATTGAACAATTGCATTAAAAAAAAAACCCTACATAGATAGCAATTTTTGAAATTGTGAATTTTTAACCATTTCAATTTTAGCAAAATTGTTCCTTTTTGTATCTCATACTTTTCGAATAATTGAATCTAAATTTTACAGTTAAAAACAAACAAACTGCATAAATATTTATAAAATTTGAAATTATTCTATTATTTTTACATACATCTTCTCTTTTAGCCAGAGAAACAAATAAATAAATGATATAAACAGTTGATTTTTGTTAAAACGTGGACGGAATATTTTTTGAATTCATTTTAAATAAACCTAATTAATTTTTTATTAGCTGCTTATAATCTTCTTAACATATCGCTCAAAAATCTTAAGAAAAAATTAACAAATCACTTTTTTGTGGTAAATTTTCTTTTTATTTTGTTTTTTTAATTAAAAATTTTCTACAATCTATAATTAAATTACATTCAACTCAATTGATAAGAAATTTTTATTACAAAAAATCATTGCAACTGCATTTGTTGACAGCCAAAATAACTTGCGGTGACTTTGATAAGAAAGCAAATTAGCGGCTACAAATTTTTTATGTTTGTTCAGTAATTTGTGGCAAAGGTGAATGGCCCTGATAAGAGTTTTCAAAGTTCGATTAGCAAAATAAAAAACGAAAATTTTTTGTATAAAAATAAAATAATATAATTCTTATTATGGAAAAATATAAAAGTTCTATATGATATTTGTTGATTTGTGCATTTGGTTATTTACTTTTTATATTTTACTATTCACATATAACATTTCAAAAGATATTAGTACTAAAATTATCCAAATTTAGCTTTTAGATTACAAAACTATGTATTCAGAGAATATTTTATGACTAAATAAAACATAAAATTAAGTCTATCTCTTGATTTGTTGTATCCTATGAGATCATGGCAATTTTACTACCTCTTGACATAATTTGGTAGATGAATCTAGAACTATGGAGTAGAAAGGATTGAGATAAGGGGAATCAAGCCCCTCTCTTTTTGGCTAATAATTTTTTGGTGGTTTTCAAAATAAGAATAGCTAGAACGCCTTAGAAATTTGAATGAGCATAAAATATATTTCTCCCTTCTTCATCGTAAAAAAACCCATAATACAGAGAGGAACAGAACAGAAAAAATTTAAGATAACCTCTAATTAAATACGAAAAAATTAATTTACGTTTTTTTCAGTTTTTCTCAAAATCCGGGCTTAAAATCATGAAATTGGTATAAAATCCGCTAAATTATTGAAGTTTTATTGCATGGAGAGGGAAGTGGGGAGGGGAAGTGGTCATTTTTATTTCGTTTTCCAAATAAATGTACATCATTCTAAAAATTTGATGTCAAAATTTCAAGTCAATCGAAGCAAAATTATTGAAATTCATAATATTAATCGAGACAAGATATTTACCAAAAATATTTAAATACCAAAAAAATAAGTTCTCAAAATTATTCAAATACTTGAAATTATTGTTTAAAATCAGAAACCTCTGGGAGAGTGGAAATAAATTTTTATATTGTTTAAACAATAATTCTTATCCTTATAGAGGGTAACTCAAAAATGTATGATCAAACGCTTAAGATAGAAAGTAAATTAAATTTCATGGACAAAAAACACAAAAAGTGGGGTTCTAAATTTTTTCGTTTTCGAGTTACAGGTTCTTGAATTTTACAGGCGTCGTTATTACCCTCACCCACTCTATCACTTATAACTTTTGAATCTATGCGATAATAAGTAAGAAAAAAATATTTTTTTAAAACATGCAATATTATTTTATTATTAAAATAGCAAAAATTTAAAAATAATAACAAATGGCAGAGTAAAAAATTTTTAAATGGAACCGTTGGTACAAATCCTGGGCATTTTTTGACGTTTTTTGCTTATTTGCTTTTTTAACGCCAACTTAAGCTAATCTTATTTTTTATTTTAGTAAACTTTAAATGTTTTCCAATGAAAAATTGGTATACTGTGATAGCGTAAGTGTTTTCCATAGTGCAATAAAAATTTACCAAGGTAAGCCTTTCCCGATAGTTTAATAAGAATTTTCAAAAATCAAAAAAGGTTTCGGATTTCAAATAATATAGAAAAACAAAACTTTAAAAAAAAAGTTATCAAAATTGGAGCTGTTCCAGCGGACTCCCAAGTTTTTCCTGTTTTATGTCTTCATTGACTCCACTATAAATGATTTTTATCCTCTGGAACGTAAATTTAATGATATCAAAACCAAATTTTGTTGTTTTAATTTTTGATATTTTTTTTTGCCTAATTATCAAAAAAATTTCGATTGGCATTAAATTAGCAATAAATTTTTATTCATCTTCTAAATATTTCTCTTACATAACCAATGGAAATTTACTCTCCAATTTATTTAATAAGCCATTTCAGTCCCTTTCTCTTCCGGCGATACTTTCATATAGCCAATAAAATTTGCTGATGTTGTTATGCATAAATTTGAAAGGTTTTTTTGTAATTAATTTATGAAAATGAAAATACTTAAAATAATATTAAATAATATCCTTTTCAACAAATGTATATAAATATATATAAGAAGAATCACTAAATTTTAATTTCATTCCTTCATTTGATTCCAAATATGAAAAGGCTAAATAAAATATACACAATGAGGTCAAAATAATTTCAATCTTAATCTTAATGTTGCATAAATCATTAGACAATTGTAGTAAAAAAAACCAAATTCTTGTGGTCAAATATGATCCCTTAATTACCAGCATAAACCCAGAAGCTAGGTCACTTTTCACCCAGAACAAATTGGCACCTCAGGGTGGTCTATTTATTGAACAATGAAATATACTAACAATAGATGTACACACATTCACTTTCATTAGGTCCCAATTATTTCATAGGATATTTGTGGTACACTTGGGATTCATTCATTTTGAAAATATAAGAAATAAATTCTTTTACCCACAATTACCTGATGTCATTGATGGTAGACGAAATACCTCTATTGACTTCAATTGATCATGTCGGCTATTCTATTGTTGTATATCATTTGAATTTTTTCCATTATTTTATGACTATGACCTTAGTATTTATTGTGCAGCTGATAAAATGGACATCGTTTGGTGACATTTTATGATACTATAGTAAAATTTCTCTTATTTGCTCTTAGTAATAATAATTTCAGGTCAAATCCATGGTTAAATCATAAAAGATCTATTTTCTTTTTTTCTTTTTTAATGGTTTTCTATTTTGGTTGCTTTTGGTTTTTTTTTTTTGTGTTGGTTAAAGAGGTGCTACCATCAAGAGGATTACCCTACAGGATAGCTTTGTTTGTATTGTTATAAAGTATTAAACCTATTTTTATGAACTTTTGTTGGATCATCAAAGGTCAATAGGATTTTTGTGTTTGCAGATTTGTTTAGATTAGAAATGTTGAGGTGTTAAATTAAATGTTCATAGATAATAATAATTTGCACATATTAAATAATGATTGATTGTCCTTTTTTTGTAAAGTAAAAAGGGATTAGTTATATCAGTAAATTTTGATTTAAATCTAAGAAAATTTATTTGACAAGATGCGATTTAAATCTTTAACAAAAACGTCATTTAGAAATTTATACGCAATTATAAGTAAAGTATGTGACTATCCTGCGATCATCTGTAATTAAATGATAACTTGATGGCAAACTTGTTTTCCCGTAAGTTACGCAAAGTAAGAATTTAAATTTTAAATGGTATAAATTTAAGGAAAGTATGATAAGAAGTAAAATCCTCTCTTAACTTTTCTTTAACCATTTTTCTGCTATAAATTCGAATACCCCAAGCAAAAGTTGCTATTAGTTAGGGAAATCATTCGAGGTTTGCTTGTGTGTCGAATTTAGTAAGGGATTTTTAATTTAATTTAATTATAATTCTCATAAATTTTTGTTTAGTAAACGAAATCAGTCAAACTTCTGCCCAATAGCGTGTCTACACAGGGCACTCACAGCAGAGCCTCACAGCGATTGAAGTTCATATAAAAAAATAGTGTCTTCACAGCACCAGTGTTGTTAGTTAACGGTCCATTTTTCAAAAGTTTCACTGTCTTTAAATGTCATAAAAAGTGCAGAGTTTTTTTTTATTAATTATTTAAACCATTTAATTTATAAATAGAGCAGAAAATAAGGAAATATTACGTGCGATTCTTTTAGTCCTTGAACAACAGACTAAGGTTTTAATGATTATGATAGAGAATGCAGTTAACGCTATAGAATTACTAAATAATTCGCATAAATCAACGTTGTTATATTTAAGTAGTCGGAGATCATGGTCATGTGTAAGTTTTTTAATTAAAAAATTGCAATTCGTTTAAGGTTTAAAACTCAACATTTTGAAAAGTTGAAGTACCCTTTTATACTGAAAGAAAGTTTAAAAATTGCTTACGGTGTAATAGAAGCAAATTTTATAGTATAGTGGAAAATTTGTCTGCACTGAAGAAAAAAGACACAAATTGGCGTAAAGCTATACCGCTAGACAAAAGAGTTGCAAGAGGTTTTCACGTCCTAGCAATATCTGGAGAATACCAGAAGACTGCAAGTTTATTTGGTGTTGAGAAAAGCACTGTAGGCCGTTTATTAAAAGAATTTTGTCTAGCTATTGAGGAAGCATATGGAAGTTCTTTTGACAATTTTTACCCAGCCACACAAGCAAAACTTAAGGAAAACATAGCTGGATTTCTGAAACTTGGATTTCCTCAGTTCAGTTCAGCAAGAGATTAAACCATCAAAATTACAAGCTAGAGATTATTTTAATTATAAGCGAAGTTGTTCTTCGATATTTTTCGCTGCAGTTGACTATCGTTACCGATATATATGTTCATTAATGTGGGCTACCGAGGCAAATGCAGCTATTCAACTATCTGGGAATCGTCTTTTTTGAAAGAAGAGCATGAGGAAAGAGAATTATATCACAAAAATTTAAAAATGCTTAAATTTTTACTTTACATTGGACGAGAGAACCATTTGACAACTTGGAAAGATAGTGAATAGTCCCTATAATACAATGCCGATAAGTTCAATAGCCTATGGATGAGCTCATAATATTGATACAATATTAAAAGCCTAAAAGGGAAGATTTAACTATCCCTACGGTTAAAATTCATTGTTTGCATATTATTTTAAATCTGATCCCAACTATCATTATCAGGTCTGTTGGAAGATAAGATTTAACATTTCTGCTTGTGAGTTTTATATAAAAAAAAAATACTTCAAGTGAATTTTAACCGCATGGTATTATAAAGCCCAGCAGTTAATCTTTTTTAAATTCAAAAGGCGTAAATTTATGGAAAGAGTGATAGAAAATGGAATTTCTACTTGTACAAATTTTAATAGCCTTGCTCCATTGAGGATTATATACTAACTGTACAATACACGGATAGAAATTTTGTATGGAGAGTCGTCTATTAAGCATGTTGCAATCGTGTAAAAAATACAGCCTTTAAAAGGCTGTATGAGGAGAATTTTGTTATATATTGTGAATTGACAGATTGTCCAAAAAGATCAAATTAAAAATTTTTCTATTTTTGACTTGAAAAATAATTTTTATTGTTTGAAGATATGTATTTTTAAATTAAATTGTATTTGATGTTTTAATTAAACATTTTAATTATATTATTTCGAAAAACTGTTAAAATGTTTTACATCCATGAACTTAAAGGGAAATTGCTTGACATTAACGATAATTGTGTAAATCAGTCTTTATTTTTATGAGTAACTTTTGAGGGGCATTTAAAAATTCGTTATATAACCTATATTTTTCAACGCAAATACAAGTGCTATTGCTTTTTAAATAAGGACCTTAATTTGCTATCTAATTTATTTGTTAGCATTTAGGATGTCTAAAAAGCGATTTTCCTTTCTATTCTCTTTCCAAAACAAAGCCAAGAGAAAGATTTAATCGCTAGAAGGTTAAGACTTTCTTTTTATTTTAGAGATAAGTTTTCTTCTATTAATAAATTCGATATTTAACGTTTGCAAATTTCATGGATCCCTTTATTTTATCTTTACATTTGATAGCTAAATTATTTTGATAAAGTATTTTATCAGTAAAATAAGTATTTTTAAAATATTTGAATAGTTTTTATACAACGTAAAATTACAGATAGCTTATGAATATTAAAATTTCAAACGTGTTTAATTTGAAGTTTATTATTGTGAACATTTGCCATGAATAAGATTGAACTTCAACAGAGCTTTTGTTAAATAAGGTAATTTTCCAAAAAAAAAAAATCCGTATTTTGTGATTTTAGACGTGTCAGTTATTAACTGTAATTTAGGTAAAGCTATCATGCAGCTATAGAAGCAATTAGAGTATATGAACAAGGTAACCAACTATGGTGGTTCTATTTTGCTCTTTTGTAGATATTTTGCTAAAACTAAAGATTAGTTTAAGCTATGCAAAATACGAAAAAACATAACAAATATTCAAATTCAAAGCAATGAACATTGATTCAAAATTTTGTCAATGTAAGGCTGTACACAAAGTTCCGGATTATAGCCGAGCTGACACCGATGCCGATTGCGATAGTCTAATCCAAAGTAAGCACTATGGACACTATGAAACCGGTTATTTTCATACAAAACTCACAGAATCGCTGTGAGTTTCTGCTGTGAAATGGCCTGTGTAAAATGGGTCTTAGTGCGCATATCTCCGCGGGTAAATTTTTTGACGTCATAGACTCACGCTAAGTTGTTGATTCTGTTCCCCCTCAAATGTGGATATTTCAGTGTGAAATTCATTTGTACGTCATTTTGACGTTAAAAAATTTACCCGCGGAGATATGCGCACTAAGGATTCTCTTCAGATTCTCAAACTTTCCTAATATGTTAATTATATCTAACAATTTTTTAGTTTTATAAGTTCATTAGTCAAAGTGCAAATATTATTTGAATCTATTTAAGGATCTTTGATTATATCAATAAATATTTTATTAATTAGAAGGAGTTATTGTTACTTTAGTTAAAAAATTTTTAGTTTGCGAGAGTATTTTCGAAAAAATTTATATACTTTAACGAAGCTCCTTATAAGCCAAAAAATGATTTTGTAGTGAAAGAATGAAAATGTTTGGAATCAATTCTTCCTGTTGATTATTTTTATATTCAAATCAATTTTTTAGTTTATTAACAAAAAGGATTTTTAATTTGACAAAAATATTAAAATATTTCTTGACTCTATTAAAACTATTAAAATTTTCGTCATAATTTCCTCCATATTACTCTTCTTTCAATTAAATATATAAAACTACCAAAAATAATTTTTAAATTAAAAAAAAGAGTAACAAAATCATCATTCCAGCAAAAAATACATTTAAAAAACCAACGGAAACATTTTCAAAATGAAAAGAAAGAAGATAATAAATTTTATCATTATAATAATATGCATGCGAGGGTATTGCAAATGCTTTAAGAAAAATGTTAACAACATTGACACCCTCCAAATAATGATTGAATAAAAATTGGCAACGCTGCACAGCTGTTTGTTTATTAAGCAAAATACATAGTTCATATGTTAAGAATTAATTTTGTTAATAGAAAACAACAACAAAAAACAAAGAAAAACAAAAACAAAAGCAATTCAAAAAGACCCAAAAAAATATTTCGAAAACGAAATGAAAATTCAGTGAGTAACACAAAAGTCACAAAGAAAATTTACGCTAGCCAAAATGCATATGGCGTCCTCGGTTGATTCTATTTTTATCAGACCGATACGACGACTCTATGGTGCCCATTATGCGTAACTTTGGCAGCATTCCGCTCACTAAATGAAATTAAGTGCAATGACCGACGTTCTTTTGCTTTAAATTCGTCACTTTTGGATGATGCCAAATGATGAACAAAATTTAGCTTTTTATAATATGGGATGCATTCAGTGTAAATGTTATTTACAAAAAAAAAAAATATATATATATTTTACAAAACGGATAATAAAAAGAATTTGATATTTATATATGCATACAAACATATAAATGTATTTGTGTTATGCAAACACGTAATTTTCTGAAAATTTTTTTTTCTCCAAAGCAAAAAAAAAAAACAAAAACAAAATATTCTTAGCTAAGGGGCCCTTCGATGTGCTCTTATCTTAAGCATACGGGGCGTGAACCACAAATGCAATGACCTTAGCACTTACAGAGCTGCAATGTGGTGAATTGAATTTAGATCGGTGCGAGGGACTGCGACTTGTTTTCTATATACCCAAAAAAAACAAAAAAACTTCAGCGGAATTTTATGATTTTGTTATTTGATATGTCGTCTGTTATCATATGGCTCTCTAATATACATATTGCATACATATGCATATATATATCATATAAATATAATTTGTCTATCTGTTCCTAAAATGCTAGTAAAGTCGATATATATTTACAAATTGATTCGCATTCGCAATGTTATCAATAATTTTCCGTATTTTGAACAAAATATGAATGTCAATGCCTGCCTAGAGGGCAATTTATTTGCTTCCATATCAAAAACCTAAAATTCTATTACGATAACTTTGTAATTGCAAACAAGTGCAAAGTTCATTTGTGACTTGCGAGTTTTTTGTCATAGCCTATAGCGACGCTAAATTGAAAAGTCTGCGAATGTTCTAGTTTTATGTCTGTTGGTCAAGTTTGAATGTTCCATTTTATTGCTTCCGCATTAATTAAATATATATATATATATATACAGTTTGTTAGTACAGGTAAATTTAGCATACGTTTTAATTAGGTACAATGTAAACATATATTTTTAATTTATTTTTTAAGTTAAATTCTAAACTCTTAGCAGTATTTTATTCAGTCATGTATTTAAAACCAAAAAGAAAAAGAAGAACTATTTCTAAAATACTTTTCTAATTGAATTTAGTAGTTTTACTTAAATTACCCATTTTCAAAGGGAATGATATTTCCGGGAGCACTTTTCAGTTTTTTTTATTTTAGTTTTGAATGACATTTTAAGGATGTTGTGACACAATTTCAGCTTAATCAATATTTGAATCTCATTCTCATTCTCATTTTGACTTCTCACCGAGACAGAATCCTAGCCCTGGTTTTAGTAAACATGCGAAAAATTTTCGTCAATATAAAAATAACATAATTAAAAATTATTTTCTTAAGGATGTATTACAAATATAAAAGTTTCAAGTAATTAAAAAATCAATCGTGTCCGCATTTCACAGAGTGCAAAGACAGACAGAGTTCATTCGTTGTCAACTTCCACATGACGTGCGACTGCATAATAAAGTATTGTTGTCATGTCAGAGGTAGCCTACGACCGATAATGGTTAAAAACCTGTGATCTGCATCAGCATTCTAAAGTAGCAATTTATTTGAAAATTTTCACTTACTTTTTACATATAAAATACCTACTTCCAACAATAGTTTTCGTTTTTTTACACCGTTTACGGGGCAGTATAATTTTAAGGAATATTATTAAGTAATGATTTTACAATATTTTAAATACTTACTTTCGTCATATTTCTAATGAAAAATTCGTAAAAAAAAGTGTTGTCTTTTCAACTCTTATACCCTGCTCCTAATATTCAATCATTTTCCACATTTTTAAAAAAAAATTTTTTCATTGGATTTGGAATTCAATGTTTTTAATTTGATTGAACATTATTCTGTATGTAATATTATTTTATTTTGAATATTTTATCTTGATGTAACTTGGTGAAGAATTTTTTTCCAGCTCGACTTGAAACATGTAAATCCGAAATGAATTATTTTTGTAGTCGTAATTCATGCTCTTTAATATAATAATATATACGGCTTCTAAAACACAGTGCTAAACTTTTTTCAACTTGCCTATTTGGCAGGCTCACTAGGAGGAAAACTAACGAAGATAAAGTGGTAAGTTTTGCTCCCATTCTATCAAGCAAACTTTAAAGCATTCTCCCTAGAACAAAGTTGGTGCCCCTCATAGCTTCAAAACTACTGCACCGATCCTTTTTTAAATTTTGAACAATATTTTTGTACATAATTTACAAGGTCAAGCTGGAAAGGTTGTTTCAAATTTGTTAATATTTTTTATTTTACAATGAAAAATTAGCCGCTTTTTATCGCAAAAATCGCGTTTTTCACTTTAGAAACTTCCCAAAAAGTTAAAAATTAAAATTAAGTTCAAAAAACCTCACCAGTCTTACCTGGGAAAAGCAATTTTCTAACAAAAGAACTTTGAGTTTTTGATTTCAGATAATCCAGCATCTAATTATAAGGGGCACCGCAATTTTACTTTTTTTCAAGACGCTTCCAAATAATTGCTGCGATTGCTATATTTTTTAATACTTCTTCATGAAAATTTCTCATAATATTCTTCGAATGATATTTTTAATAAAAAGATTTTAACAGTGTCGTCAAAGAAAAATGCGAAAACGTCCCTTTTTTGCACAAATAACGTTACCCTCCCCTTAATATTACTTTGTCTTAAAATATGTTCATTATTCAACTATCTAAAACGGTTAAAAACCTTTCACTTTGTTCTAAAAAACTAAAACACTTTTCTATGGTAGCTCAATTAGATTGTTGTATTGTTACTGTTATTGACATTTACATTGTTCATTTTAATACAGTGTATTACCTCGGTGTGGAAACTTTTTTATCTGGAGCTTATACAGTGTATTAGACGCTTGTCTTAAATATTTATTTTTACGTTGTTATAAAAAGTCGAAACTGTTAAAACCTGGTAAGCCTTAATAATTTGTGAACCATTGTCAGGAAAATCAATTCAAATTGGCCAAAATGCCCACTTTTTAGTCTCTTTTAGTCTATTTACATTAAATAAAATAAATTCTGTTTTTATATAACACCAAAAAATGTTGATCAAACTTTCCCAATAGTTTTAGCTTATTTTCTTTGATCAATACAAAAATATCATTAGCCAAGTTGAAATTCATTTTCTTGACCACCTTTTTATTTACACTGATTTTTTTTGCCGTTTTTTCAAAAAAACTGTGCATTAATGGGTTAATAACAAAAAACCAGAATATCCTTAACACAGGCTTAGTAGAAATACTGTTTTTTCCCCTATCTTTAATTTTAAAAGTAAATATATTTTGAATTTTTATTTGAATAAAAATTTATATTTTCTATTATTTACACTTAAAATCTTTTTTTTGTTTAACGATCACGCTTTGAAGAAAAAAAAGGATTTCTCACTATTTTAGGTAAGCCAAATATTTTCCTAAAGGCTCTTATCAAAATATAAACAAAATTATGTAAAACAGAAAAAATATTATATTTTGAGTAAATATTTTTTTGTCAATATATTTTCAAATATATTTTTCTATATATATAGTAGTGAGTGGCAGATATAAAATAATATTTTGGCAAGATTACAGCAAATTTTTTTATAAAATAAAAGGATATAAACCTTAAAATACAATTATAAATGCAAAAAATAAGTGGTTCGGAATATACAAGATAATAATTATTATTAAACCAAATGTCAAAAAACTTGAATGGCAACAATTTAGAAGTATTGGGATTCATAACTAATATATCACAAAAAATACAAAACAAAAAACATCCTTAGACTTGTTTTAGAAAAGAGATCTACTATGGTAGCTCTCCATAATTTCATTTACAGAATTCCTCAACACAACAAAAATGTTGCTCTGTAAAATAAATTTCATTTGACAAAATCAAAAATCATTTATATATTTGCAAATTATTCTATTACTGTTGTAAAGGATAGAATTATTTTTGCTTTCTATTTCTTGAGTACTAAAATAACTTGAATAAAGGGAAATTAACTAGAATACATATTTTATTATTTCTTGATTAAGTAAAAAGTGATTCAATGTGTTTCCAGCATATTCTACTGAATGGTTAAAAAAATTAACTGATATAATTGTGTTCGTTAATTTAACAGCCTGACTCCACTACAGAAGCACGAATGAAATGCAATTCAATATTAAAAATTATACAAGATTTTATAGAGCAAAAACTATAATTATATATGCTGCCATATATAAACAAAAAATTTACAAAACTAAAAAAAAAAAACCAAAACCCTTACAACATTTCATCCTTCAAAATTACCAAATGGCAACTGCAATAAAAACCATTTAGAATTATTCCCTTCAAGTCAAGCCAATATAGGATCAAAGACTTAAAGTTACCAAAATGTCCTTCTAAGTGAATTACTATTATAAAATTCTACGAATGTAATAAAACCCTTTAGTCCTTTTTTGGCAAAAAATTTCAAGCTAATACGTGCAAGGGTTATGCAATAAAAATATAAAGAAAAAAATTTTTTTTTGAAAAGCAACAGAAATATCATAAAAACGAAAAAGGATTTGCCGACTCATATCAAAAGGTGCATAAGGTTTTTCGCATTCAATAGTTTTAGTTCTTTCCTTTTTTTTTTGTGTTTGTGCTATAAAAATTTATGTGCAAAAACATTTCAGAAGAAAATTATTTGTTTTTGAAGGTTAGAAATAGCAATCAAAAATAATAATTTTTGTTTTAACCCTTTGTGATGTTAGAAATTTTCAAGATAATTTTGAGAATTTTATTTATTGAATAGATATAGCAAAATTTTCAAGGAAATAATTTAAAGGTTGGCATTTTATTTAATTCTTAGAAATATTTTTGGTTTTTGAAAAATTTGAGACAAGATTAGATTTTTGCTTAATTTTTGATTAAGGATTAAGTGGATTTTTCATTTTGGGTTAAACATAAAATATTTCATTTGTTTACTTTGATTTTTTTAAAATCAAATCAAAGGAAAAAATATATTTTTAATCTCAAACGTAATAAAAATTTTTAATACTTTTAGGTGAGTTTAAAATTTAGTTGAATTTAGCTTTACTTAAAAATGATTACTTTTTACAGTCAATTCTTGATAAACATTTAACTTTAAGGATTGAAGTCCTGTATAGGGATTCTAATTTCACTTGCTGGTCATTTATTTCAAATTGGAAATTGTGTTGTTTTATAACCTTTCTAGACAGATATGCTATTTTAAAACAAAAGGAATATATTTTTGTATGTTGAACTGTCCAGCATAGACTGTTGGAGTCTTGTACATAAGTAGAGCCATTCAAAGTCTGTATATAGGAAACTTTTGTTTCGACTTTTCCATCTATATAGTGTTATTGCCTAAGAACTTTTATTGTATGGGAATATAGTGTATAAGAAGTCTTTGTAAAGTGTACTTGTTTGACATCCTTATAAAATGAATTTTAAAGCAAAATATTTATGAGGCAGTACTTTTTTTATAATTAGTCTTTGTGGTGGCAATCCAAATATATTTTTCACTTATGCAAAACTTAAATGTTTTAAAAATAAAAAATGTTAGGTCAAATATTGTGATTTATGAATATTATACAGTGAAAAATGTTAATTGTTACCTTATAGACTAATAGTTATATCAAAAATAAATAAATTTAATTAATATATCAATGCTCAGCTATTCGGTAAATGTAGCAATAATTAAAAAGCATTTAAAAGTAGACTTTTATCTATTATTAAGTCATAGATTTAATGATCTAAAAATTCATCCTAAAGTAGATTAAAATTCGGTTGCAAGTTTTTATTGTATTCATGTCTAGAACTGGGAAGGGAGTAATTTTTTTAGGAAATTCATTTGAACCATATAGCATTAACTTTGAAGCAGTTAACAATTTCTTAATTCAAATTGCACCACCTCATCCCAACGATGGTGAAAATTTAGTCAGAAGATTTGACTGTAATCATACTCAGAACTAGAAATGGATTAATTTGTAGCAAAAGTTTTTCTAATACAATCCCAGCCAACACACAAGTCTTAAGGATATCTAAAAGTGCTCTTTCTAAGGACATCTTTTCGACATGTCATAATGACGTCATATATTTCGCGATTTTGCAATGATACTTTTGAATTTTTTCAAAAGATTTGACTTATATCACGGACATAGGTTAAAGGTAAGTGTGTATAAATTTTATGTATTTTATTTATTTTAGGAATCTGACAAAAGTACCCATTGAGAAATATCTAAGGTGCTTTTTTTCCGTTTCTCTATTTTTTACGCGGACTATAGCATTTACTGCTATGTAGATATTTGTTTTCAGATCTTTGAATATTTTAGATAGGTATTTGCAGTTTTAGATGTTTATATGTTTAGCAATTGATTTCGGCAAAGCTGGGCATAACAGTCATCTTTTTGACCTCAGAACGCAGACATAATTTAGACATCGTTCGACCTCAGAATTCAGATGTATTTTAGATATCTTTTCAACTTCTCTATAAGAGCACAAAAACCAGGATGTAAGATAACTTTTAGATGTCTTCTGGTTGACTTAATGACCAAGCGAAATGAGCACTTACTAGAAATTCAGATATCTTTAAGATGTATTTTAATTCTCCGATTGCTGTCTGGGATGCTTTGCCATCAAATCAGTTAACGATTTCTTAATTCAAATTTCAAAAGCTCATCCGAAAGTAGGTGAAAATTCAGTCGCAAGATTTAGCAACATTCAGGACTAGAGCTGGGAACGGGATAATCCTTTTAACAAAATTTTTTCCGTCCGATTATACTTTTATACAAGCAGATTTGAAAGATTTGAAACAAACAGCTCTCTAAGTACTTAAAGCATCAATCATAAACTTCTATAGAACAAAAAGTAAACTAAGTAAAAAATTATTATAAATATCTGAAACATTATCAACGCTACAAATGTTTACAAAATAACAAAAAATAAAATTTTTTTTTAATTATTCTTGTTCCAACATTTTGAATAGGACTTTGCTAATCCCTAAATAAATATTTTTTTAATGTTTGTTGAAATTTGTACCTTGTTTTTTATCAATCTAAATTGCAACATCTATTTAATTTTTAAAGTGACAATATCAAAAATACTTTTTAAATATTATACGTCAAAAATCTCTTTTAAGAAATCCATCCGGAACTTTGGGAGCTGTACTAAACCATAAAAATATATTGAAAAAATATATCAAATATCAGCAAAACAGATGGCAAACAGAGGATATAATCACCGATATTTACTTAAAAGAACAAAATTTAACATATGTCCAGTAAGTTACTTAAAAACTATGCAAAATAATTTGAATAATGTATAAATTGTAGGTGTCTGATTTGTCTGCCGGTTTAAAACTACAAATCATAATCTAATACTCTTGTATAGATGTTAAATATATAAAATTTTATATCTAAAATTGTATGTATTTATGTTAGCAATTAATTATTTTACCGGTAACGAATATATATTTTCAAAAAATTAAATATTTCTTCTAAAAAACTGACATTATTTGTTAATTTGTTATTTTTCTCATAACCTTCCTAATGTTATTATAAATAAATAATAACAAAAAAAAAGGCTTATCTAAAAGTCAACATGCAAAAAAATTGATTTTTATAATAATTAAAACAATAAAAAATTTCAAGTTCAAAATCAAATTAATAAAAAACGATAATATCCTTTTTTTTCGTATTTGTTATTCATTTTCATTGTAATATTAAGACCTAAACATAATAAATAAAATAGGAATAGGTCAAGCCTAAAATATATATAAGCATAGTGCTGTTTTAGTTTTTGTTGCTGTTGTTGTTGTTGTTATATAAAATAAAATTAAGGAAGGGTTTCTGTTTTTTTTTTCTTATTATTATGTTAAACAACAACAACAACAAGAAAGTTAAATCTAAGCAAAAGCAAAAAATAACAGCAAAAAATTCTAATTTATTTGTAAAACGACCACCCCTCAAAATTTGATTATATCAAAAATAAAAAAAAAAAATAAAACAAAGGTAGGTACAAATAATCAAAATATGTAATAAAAAATTGCTAGAGGCTAGTAGAATGCATTCCAGACAGGACAGATAAAATTTTACCCCACCATATTTATTGGTCTATATGAAAATTTATATATTTTCTTTTTTCTTTTTTTATTAATCCTCCTCTATCTCTTTTTGTATAAGATATATATATATATTATACTTCCTTGAATATTCCTTTGGCTCGTATCTGAATGTTTTTTCTTTTTGTTTTTGTTGCTTGTTTTGTTTATTATATTGTGAAACCCTTTTTATCAAAGTGCGTATGCCTATACTTAGGGCATATGCTAGAAACTAAAAAACCAAAGGAGAAAAAATATAATAAAACATGCATAGAAGAAAAACATTTTTTTAAAAAAATAATAAAAAAAACTAAAACGAAAGCGAATGAAGCAAAACAGCAGCCAATTATTATCTTATGTAATACATTTGGATTGAATTTAAGTGGTTTACCCCACTATTATTCTATTCCTTTACTGAAATATACCAAGTTACATATATATTGTAATTTTACATTTAATTGCATTCGAAAGAAAGAGATAAAAAAATATTTAGAGAGAATATTATTTTACAAAGAAATTGCATACGATATATTTTGTAAGCGTTTTTCAGACATAAAATTTCCCCTTATTTTACGCGATAAGACTATGCAACATGCATTTATATGTATGTATATATAGTTTGCTGTGCGTTGCCCTTTTTGATATGTTTTATGCATCTCTTTCATACTTTTTTATTATTAAACACATTTATACAAATATAGTAAGGAAATTTTATTTCGTAATACCTCTTATATTTATATATATAGCGGCATAAATGCATGACTATAGAGCATTTTAGGTTAGGTTAATATTGCAATTGTATAGATATTTCTTGTATATAGTATACGCATGTGTATATATATATAATAAAATATGCATATGCATAAGTTTAATATGTATTGTATCATAGCCCTTTTTTTAGGTTTTATGCATGCCAACTTGTATCTGTGAAATTGATATAAAAATTAGTGTGTTAGTGGGTGCATCACTTTCTCTTTTGCACAATCAAATTTATATTTATATGTATTTGAGGATAATATCACATATATATATATATATATATATATCAAGGGCTTGTCCAATATGTGCATTTTTTTTCTTTTTCTTTTTCATTTTTATTTTATTTGTTTACTTTTGTTGTTGTATGGCTTTAGTTTATTTTTTTGTTTTTCTTCTTTTTCTTTTCTAACTATACTTATATTTTTTAATTTAAGTACATTCCTTGCGTTTTAAATGCGCTAGAACTATGCAAGTGCTGCTGCTAGTGGTGGACTGATAGTGCGTATTTCATGCATTTTTAAGTTAGTTTTTGATATGATTTTCAAGACTTAACAGCAGAGTCTATATATATAGTTAAGTCATACAAGACTGTATAAGGGCAAGTTTTGTACTTTGAGATGATAACCGCGCGTCTAGCTGGAGAAATGCTCTTTTCGTGTTTTGTTTTTGTTATATTTTGCTTTGCTTTTCTGTAAATTCATTTTTGTTTTTTTTGCTTCATATTAATTTTTGAACTGTGTTCATTTTCTTTTTCGTTTTTGTTTTTTTTTTTTTGAATTGGTTTGTTAGATTTTCCTTTTTCTTCATTTTCTTATATACATATATATATTAATAGTTTTTGCTGCATTTTACGTATAGGGGTTTTTTTTTTTTGTTTTTGTATATTTTTTGGTTTTGCCTTTGGAATTGCTGCAAAGTGAGGGGAAGTGATATTTTTGTGGATTCTACGGTCATTCATGTTAAAAACAGTTCGCAATGAAACTGTGTTGGGTGAGGATGTTTGTCGGTTAAAAGCTGCAAATTTAAAAACTTTGATAAAAAAAAAATAAATAAAAATTTAGGAAAAAATATAAACTAAAAATTTTAATAATTTTTTGAAAATTTTACAATGGAATTTTTTTTACGTGACAAAAAAAAGAGATAAGAAATAAAAATTAACTTTTTTATAGTGCAAAAATTAAAGTGAAATTTGTGTATTAAAGTTTTGTTGAAAATATTATTAAAATAAAATAATAATAATTAAATTAAAAAATATATAAAGTGATTAAAACTATACCAAACAAAAAAATTATTTAATAACATTGAAAAAAGCACCGCACAGCAAAATTATTTTTTTATTTTGGTTAACATTTTTGGAGTTTGTTTTTTTTTGGCGACTTTTTTGGCATTATACATATATAGATACATAATTTTTTTATTTTATTGTTATTAATTTTTCGGACTTGCTGTGTGAGTGTAATTAATTGCAAAATTAAAAAAAAAATTTATAATTGTCGCTTTAAAATTGGATTTAAAAATTAACAAAAAAAAAAAACGAATAAACAACAACAAAATACGAAAATTAAAACAAATTATTTTTGTCATGTTAATTTTCAATTAATATATTTAAAAAGTAAGTATTTTTACTATGCAATTAATATTTAGCTTATATTTCTTTAAAATTTTACTTAGCAAAAAATTAATTGCAAATAAAATTTGCTTAGATTGTATGTTCCACTTTTCAGCGGTTTTTTAATGTATTGTAGTTTTTATAGTACAAAAAATTGAATAAGCTTTAATAATAAATTTATTTGTTTGTAAGGCTTTGGTTTGGAAAATTCCAGCGAAATTAAAATACATACTACACAGATGTTTCCTGGTTATTTTTGTTGTGACTTTGTGTCCCAATTACTTAACCGTTTTCTTTTTTTCTGTTTCTTTATATTCTTTCCATAATTCATTGTTAAACAGCTTAAAAATAATGTTTTGTAAATCATTTATCTCTTATTGTAATTCCAGGTTTTTTTATCTTTTTTAGCATATTATATCATATAATTATCTATATTGACCCTTGAAAAATTCTGGTTTTTCCTTAATTTAACAGCTTTCCATGAATTTTTTGTACTGCTTACCGGTAATCCCATGTTTTACTTATCTTTGCTTAGTAAAGTTTGTGTTGGTATTGGAATAACCCTTCAAGAATAGCATAGAACTGCACAAAATATGAGTGCAATAAAAACCAAATTTATTAGCCATGCAAATAGTTGTCCTTCGGTTTAAAAATAAAGTTTCGAGATTCGAAGCAAAAATGATGCATCATTTAAAGAGTGTAAACCGTTCTGTTAAATGGGTGAAGCTACCTAAAATATAATCTTCTTTTTTTTAAAGTGGAAACCTTAGTTTTACGTATTTAGCAAAATAATACCAAAATTTTGAGCAAAGAGAAAAGAATAAAACCGAAACTCAATACGTTTCAGTTTCTTGTTTTAGGATTAATTAAATTAAGACGGTATTCATTTTTGAGTTTTTTACAAATAACAGTCAAAATTACTGTGAAATCATCCTTTAAAAAGCTTAGGTTTTGAGGTGTCTGACAAATTATGTTAAAGAAACCGTTGACAGTAAGAGGAAATATTGATAACAATTTTTTTTTTAAATTGGAAAATTTCATGAAAATTAAAAATTTGTCAAATTAGCACTGTATTAGTTTTCAATGAGTTCAATGAATATAAAATAACAAAAACAGGAAAACCTGTGTAATATAAAATAATATGTAGATGAATGAATTTACAAAAAAAGTCGATAAAATGCAATACTACTATGCACGCCACTTGTTAAAATGGTTAACGAATACGTTTTTGATTAAAGCATTGATCCTAGCCTAGTGGAAGGTCATTGCAAGCTATTTTTATAAATTTGCAGAATTTCTAACTGACTTTATATATTTTTATTGAATTGATCGACACTTGTCGGATAAGTCGTATTACTAAAAGTCGTTTGAAATTGTTCCCATAAGTACTATGACCTAAAGCACTGAAATATAGTGATCACCTGACTTTAGATATCATATATTTAAAAATTAAATATCGATCCACCACATAAATAAGGCAATTCACTATTTGCACAAGCGTAC
Source organism: Acrocera orbiculus (assembly GCA_947359355.1). Classification (NCBI taxonomy): domain Eukaryota; kingdom Metazoa; phylum Arthropoda; class Insecta; order Diptera; family Acroceridae; genus Acrocera; species Acrocera orbiculus. The sequence goes on from OX375758.1 coordinate 11,869,944, forward strand.
TCGAAAGTATGAAGTCACTTAAGTCTGTGGGCATACTAAAAGTGACTTTAAGCAATTTCATGCTTTTTCGCGACTACAAACGAATAGCAAAATTTCCTATTTGTATAAGTTTGATCGACATTTACCATAGAAATAATGTATGGCATCAAAAAGTCACATTATCAAATATATCGTTTCTACTGTGCCCATAGCCTAACCTCTGAATTCAAATGACTTCAAGCTAACAGCAAATTTTCCTTTTTGTCTGATATTTACGACACTTGTCAAAACAAATATATACATATGATAAGTTGAACGATAGAAAATTGCCAAAAATTTCTTCCTTTTTATCTTATCTCATTAATTTTAATTTACAAGGAGAAAAGTCGGTACTTATCGGTTTGAATTTTTTTCCTTTTGTTCAATGCAAAGTACTTCCGAGAAATTTTACTTGTGTGTATATATGTTAGAACAATGTGTTTTTTTACTGCATGAGGTGGTGGTCCTTATGGAAGTGAGTTTTCCTAATTTTAAACACAATTTATATAAGTCGCACGATCAAATTTCGGTATAACGATCATCCCTTGAAATGTATGAAATATTTAAAAATTTCGAAGGATCATATTCACTTTCTATAATTCTGCTATAATGTATTATGATAGTTCTCGTAGTCTTTGGAATTACAATTTTCATTAAATTTCTTACCATTTTGATTGTAGATAATTTTTTATTCAAAAATATCTTATGTAGGGTAATAAATAAAACAAAAAATATCTTAAACTGAATAGATTCATAGTTATTTTTAAAATAAACCGTTTATATTGCACTATAGTTAATTGAATCCCTCATAGAAAAAAGTCACTAGTTCTTTGAAGTCGTGCAAATTTATAAATTCAATGAAAATTGCTTTTATAAATCTCTGGAATTTATGAAAGTGAGTTTTGATTGTGTAATTTATTGATGCCATTAATTTGAATAACAAAAGTCAATCATTTGCATAAAAATAGGAAAAGTCACGTCACTTATCTCGTATATGTATAAAGTCACTTTTCTAAGAACCATAGGATAAGGATCACATAGCCTTTGATCATCAGGATACTAAATCTAAATAACGTACTCAGAAGGTCAAGTATTAAATTTAACAAAAAAAGGGTTTATAAGTTGCCAAGTAATTAAACCTAAAAATATACCAAATGACCATTAAAAAAAAGAAGAACCTTACATAAGGGTAAAATTATTTTATAACCTCTAAGCCGATTGTTATGTAAGTTTTCAGAGCAGGTAGTTTTGCCTGACCCAAAGCTTATGTAAATTTTCAAAGCGAATAATTTTTTTTGACCTAAAATTATGCCAAAGATTATATACCCTTTTTCTTTTTTAAGATGGTGCAAGTTCATTTCTAGAAGAAAATGTTGTTTTATAAAAAATTCACTGTTAAATATCAAAAAATATAAAAACTTATGAAATTTTTAACAAGTAATTATAAAAATTGTATGATAATATTTGCTCAGAACGCATTCCTGCTACTGAATTCGGATTATAAAAATAAACAGTTTGAGAGTGAAAAAATCGGTTTTTAAATATTTAACAGATTCTCCTCGATTTACATGGTATTCGATTTGAACGATTTTGGCTTAACATGGTTGAAAAAAAGTAGAAAAACTTCTATTAACATTGCTTTGAATTCCACTTCAACTCGGTTCAGTCGTGACCGAATGACATCAAAAATTTCAATTTTTAGGCTAAATAAATATAAGAATTTTGAATACTTCAAGTTCAAAATAGACTTAGTTAAGCTTGGGATAGCTCTAATCCATTTTAATTATATCAACGTTGCAAAAAATTGGAGTAAATGGACTAGAATAGTGACATTTCTGCTCAAGTCTGTCTTGAATTTGAATAAAAGAACACAGACATTATTTCTTCTGTGATTGATTACCGAATTTTCATAATCATATCATAATCAGATCAGATTAAACGTACCAAATCTGTATATCAAGTTCTTTCAATAAATACTATAAATACTGGACTGATTTTTAATGATTAATTATTGCCCAACTATTACTCTGAATATTTGCGATTGTCTATGTGAATGCATTTCTTATCAGAAAAAACAATTTGATTCAGAAATGTAACAGATTTTAGTCTTGAAAGAAACGTCAAGTAAACTTCTTAGGCCATTATCCTTATGGAACTGACTCTTAGATCATTTTCATTAACCAGATTGGTAATGTTAGAATCTTAGGGAAATCTTATACAAAAATTGAAACAAGAACAAAGTATAGATTAAAAGTTTCAATTTCAAATTTACAACATTTTAATAATAACAACTTTTCTGTTTTCTGACACACAAATATACATGAATCTAGAGTACATATAAAGGCGTTAAACTGTGCGTAAATTTCAAGTAGTGAAAAATTGCCATAACAGTTAGATTTAGCAAATCTTGCCAGAGAATTCAAATTGATATGAGATTCTTTTCAATTTCTAAAAGTTGCTACATTCCATCTTCTCTTTAGGGCTGTTGTTCTTATGAGAACGACTTCAAGCTACTTTTTGGTCATGTGATTTATCGACGTCATTCAATTTCACAAATTGAAGAGTTCCATACAAATAGGAGAAATCCTTTGTCATGTGAAGTGTATAAAGTCACTAAAATCGCTTTTATAAGGATCACACGTTTATACTTCTTGCCAGTAACTTCAAAAAGTTATGTATGTGAGAAATATTCGTAGGCTATCCATCAAGGATTACCAAAGAACTGGAGGAAGATAATTTCAGTAATTTTTTTAACTCTCAATTATGAAAATTATTTAAAAGTGATTAATTGCGAAAGTTACGTTAGTACTGACAATGAATATGGTGCAAAATACTTTTTATAACAACAAAAAATAACAAATTTCTTACAGATGAAAATTACTAATCTTCGAATTACTAAAATTCTAGTAGATATACCTTCCCATTTTTTTTATATGAAGCTAATTTCTGACACTATTTATTTGTATCAAGGAAAATTTTTTTGCATTTTTATTGAATTTATCAATATTTATTTCTCTAATAAATGGTGTCGATAAGTAACACAATAAAAATTTGCTTATAGTCAATTTCATATGGACCATAACTTTAGGATTTATACTATTTGATCCTTAACATAAAAATTTCAACCAATATTTTTAGGAACTCGGAAATTTTTCAGACTCATTAGTAGCCACGAGTTGCGAATTAATTTTTTGTGACCGTGTATCTTATTTTTTTGGCATATCAATTAATATTTCGTACGAAATTCAAACACTTTCTGCTATGTAATAATACTAAACCTGAATATAGTCTATTTTTTAGTATCAACTATGAAATATCTCATAGTAAGTAGAATAAGCTTAGATTTAGGTCTTTAACTAAAGGAATATGTTGAATTTAGAAAAAATATTTAATTTGCTAGCACAAAAAAACAAAATTTCAGCTACAAAATTCATTTGATATAAAAGAAAATTAAAAATAAAATTCAAAAAATCTTAATTTTTTGCCTTTTTAGTAAGAAATTATAATAATTAATGATAGAAACGACATAATTAAATTTAGATGCAGAACAAAATATCTCTAAAAGGATGTCATAAAGCCTGACTAAGAAAAGCAAGTCATCAAGAAATTTGTATAAATTTTTGTGTCCAATTCTTCAATTATAATACAAAAAATAAAATTATCTAAATATTACATAATGCAATAAAAATATTATTTTTTGCAAAAAACCTTACAAGGTTATTGTCTCCTACAACCCACTAGGCACCAATTTTTTTAAAGAACTGAAATTTTTACCTTATAAAAACAGACAAAACAAAGAAAATATTTGTCATTTAAAAAGCTACACACACAAATAAAAACAAACACATCCAGTTATAAAATCCATACTAAAAAATTCCTAAGAAAAATTTTTAAAAACCATCAAAAACCTAAAACAACAACAAAATATTTATTTACAACAAAGAAAAGGTTGCAAAAATTGAACTCAGACATGTAAACTCAAAACTAAAAATGCAAAAAATAAGAAAAACACATTATTTTCTATTGTGTAAGGGAATCAACCCCCCAGAGCTTCAGCTGAATAGAAAAAATTTTGCTTAAATTTTTTGTTTGTTCTGTTCTTTTGCCATCTTTACTAAATTCCAATTTTCAAATTTTGCAGCTCTAGTAGGCCGCCTATTGATGCGTGTCCAGCCTAGTCTGAAATATGATATAATACTGCAATATTGACCATTTTAGTCCTCTCTAGGCGGATGTCTGATAGGAAAAGGCAAGTTTACGCATATTTTTTTTCCATACGTTTTCGTTTTTTTTTTTTTTTGTTTTTTTATTGCATTCAATATGCTCGAAAAATAGAAAGGAATTAGATAAGGGAACACTAGGCATACAAAAAACAACACAACACTACATAGAAACAGGTCTTAAATTGATGATAAAGAAAAATAAAAACTGCACCCTCACTCACAGCTGAATTTTTTAAAACGCAAAAAAAATGTTAAAAAAAAAAACTGAATTTTTTCTAGTTTTTGTTGTTTTGAAGTATGTAATTTGACAGGAAATGCAACGGCATTTTAGCAGAAATTTTTGATGCTAAATTTCAAACTTTTTTGTATTTTATCCGGTTTGCTTAATTTATTGTTGTTATTGCTATATTTCTTTGAATGTTGTTGTTGTTATAGTTTTTGAATCTACTGCGGTGCAGTAGATTTTGAATTATCAAGCGAACCGGCTTCGAAAATAACAATTTTCAGAAAAAATTTACAAGCAAAAAGGTTTTCAGCGCCCACCTCCCTAATAGTTATACCAAATATTAAAAACTTGTTTTATTTTACTTACAAAAATTACAAATTAAAAATTACAAAAAGATCGTCAAATGTATTAGAAAATTGTTACTCAAAATGTAAAAATAGTAAAAAATGAAGAAATTAATTAGATGGTCAATTTTTAATTGTTTTTTGATGTCGGGTTTCAATTTTGTTAAAATCGGTCACAAACTTGTGATTTAGTCTATTCCTTTTTTTGGATAATTGAATCAGTTAAATACGATAAAGGAAATGTAATTAAAAATTTCTGTACTACTTCCCACAACTTATAGTAGAGCACTGATATTTATTTTTGAAATCAGAACTCTTAATATCCATTTTTGATTTTTACTTTTAATTCCTCATTTTACAATAAATCTGTAGCTCCTCTTTTAAATTTAATGGTTCCAATGTATCTGCACTTGTGAAAGAATCTAAAATCCTACTTGGTATATTCCTGTTTAACTTACTAGCTTGCAAAGACTGGTGACAGGAGTAGAATATCCATCATGGTTCTTTGGCCCCACTAAAGCCCGCCAAAAAATGTTCTAGCGCCCTCGTTGAGAATCTATATGCTCTAGAGCAAGAGATGCTCAAATGCTCATAGCTTCGGTAATTTTATTTTGATCAACTTGAAATTTAAAGAAAACGGAAAGAAAAAAAGTTTTAAATACTGTGCCATTCCCTTAATTTAGTTATGTTATCAATAAATTTATTTTAGGACATTCATTTCAACATATCCACAATTAAAAATAATATTTTTTTTGTCCAAGCTTACTATAGCGTGTACAACGCAACTTAATACAACGCCCTACTAAATGAAATGCAAGAAATTTCTCTCATATACGCTATATGCACATTTTACCCTAATATCATTCATCTTGTACATATTTTTTGCTCGCTCAACACGATATTTATATACACAGCATATAAAAAAATATTACTTACATTATATAAAAAAGCTTACCGTGTTTTTGGTTTTTTTTTTGTATGTAAAACTAAACCCCTTGCTATTATTCATTTACATATCAACCCCTTAATATATGTAAATATTGTAAATTCACTGCAAATTTTCTGTATCAGGCAATTATTACTTTCTTTATTTTTGTTTTGCTTGTTTGTAAATAAAATTTAAATTGAACTACTACTAAAACAAAAACTAAAAAAAAGAAAAAATAACAACAAAAGATGCCAATTATTTCATTATTAAATTTGCAACTGATATTCCCTAACATATAGTTCAATAATTTTGCCAATTTTTTTCCTAAGATCTATGCCTGAGAGTATTAGAAATTTTAATTTCCCACAGTCTCCACGTGATTTATATTTTATTCAAGCCACAAATACATTTTCGATATATTTTCAACTTCCGTATGCAAATTTTCATGTTAATTTAAATATAGTTAAAAAGAATAGAGAAAAAGAAAGGGTTTCATCTGAGCAGGGTAGCTTAACAATAAACAATCCGAATGCAAATTTATCGAATTTATAATTTGGTACTTTTGTTGCAAAAATATTGATATAGAAATTTTTAATTTCTTTGGGAATAAATATTTTTTTTATTGAGATGTTAAAAATAATTTTTTAAATAGTTTTTATAGCGATGAGTTTTTTTATCTATAAAAAATAACATTATTTATAGGTTATGTCTAGTACAATCTGAATTCAGTAAAAGTTATTAAATTGTGCTTATCAAGAAAAATGTGTGCAGGTTAGGCCTAAGTCAATACTCAGCCCGCAATTTATTATTTTTAATATAAATACTTTTTTTTACCTCAATTCATGTGGTTTAATATGTTTAACCCTTCTAATCTCATAGGTAGTTTTCAAAAGTTAAATACCTTCAACGTTGCTGTGGCTAAATAAACGGTTTTCGTGATTATCAGTGGATCACTTGTTTTATCCACTTAATATTTAAGTTTTTGTGTATTTTCCTGATTGCTCAGATATACATATCTGTTTTTGTTGGCAGGAATTTATTTAGAAGTTTTTGGATGATATTGTGATTCAATTTTTTTTATACATTCCCATTACCTGGATTCTGTACATCCAAATATGTTTAATGATGGATGTAAAAATCAATATTTTACAATTTAGTATAATCCGGGAATGGTGTCATATTAACCAATAAATTTGATGCTGTTTAATTTTTACCTGTTTTGTTGTTTATCTTAGTTAACGTTTCCTATTTAATCTTGATCTTAGGTGAACTCCAAGATATTTAACTGACTCAGCCTGGGGTATTTGAGCATCATTAAAATATATATGAAAGTAGGGGAGTGATTTCAATTCATTGAAGTTAATATTCCTGTTACTTGTCAATTTATAGTTTTTCAACCGCTTTAACTTGGGATTCATCTGTTGACATAATAACTTTATCGTCAGTAAATTCTTCGATAAAATTATCTCCTACTATATGTATATCCGCAGTGTTAGGGTAAATAGTGGAAGTATCCTAGGACACTTCCCTATGGAATTCTCATATTTGTTTGATAAAACTTCAAAAAATCTTCTTCGTTTATAAACATAAATTTGTGATCATATAGATCTGAAACTACGAGTAGCAATTGACAATAATTTTCGGGTAGAACCTTGCTATTTTTAAAGATGAGTCCTTTATGCCATACTCAAATGCCTCGGATATAACCAAGAACACAGCAAGACAATACAGTTAATTAGTTTATCTGCATTCTTGTCTGTTAATTACGAAAAAGTGTAAATAAAAAACTCAAACTATGTTGAAGTTTTCAAAAGAAGTATTTTCAAAGAAGTATCAGTGTTCAATTACTTCCATCCAAGGCTCAATTAGCTATTTTTAATCTATATTATCCACTTGACAAATTTATTTTGCTAAATTTCTTAAAGTCTACAAGATATACAAGCTTCTTTGGTCAAAAATTACTGCAACCAATTTGAATTTTCGATTTCTTGCATGTCAGCATTATTAGCAAAATTTTGCTGACTTATCGTCAATTTTAGCAACTACAAAGTGGGCAATATCACAGAATTGACCTCATTGAATATACCGATCTATTCCTGTTTGCTAGATTCGCAAGGCTTCTTAATTTTTTGATAAATGAAATACGTTTAAAGTCATTTATAGAAAAAAATCATAAATTCAAACTTTTATTATTCTTTTATATGGATAGCAGCAGGTCAATATGAAACCTGTAGCTTTATGTGATGGCAGGAATTTAATTTTCAGACACAATCGAAAAGAGCGAGGTATCTCCATTTTTACTAGCTGCCATTAGGCGTCAGTAAGTCTCATGGAAATAATAGTAATGACACAGGATCCAGATCCAGAAAATTCCAACCTTAACGTATTCAACTAGTTGCACAGTCTTAATTCTAAGAAATATTCTATTCCTAGATAAAAGTACCCAAAAAAACGTGCAATATGTGGTCATAAAAACCAAGCTTTTGCCTCCTACAATAGCTACGTTGATCCACTATCAAAATTAGAGAATAATTATTACGTTTAATGCGGTTATTCATTTGGTCATTTGTACAACTAATTTTGTTTTATCATTGTTGATTATTATTTTTAATTATTTTTTTGTATTTTTATTGTACATAATAAAAACATGTGCTTATGTGTGACGGCATCGATAAACCCAAAGAGTACCATGACTTTGAAATTTAAAGAATTATGATATTAATTAGAACATATCACATCTATTGGCACGTTGAAAGCGAGTTAAAAGGCTTCATACATTTGCATGACTTTAAACGGCTACCGCATTTTCTCTTTTGTATTAGATTGACCGACACTTGTCACTAAAATCTATAAAATGGATAAGTCATACGATCAAAAGTCGCTTAAATTTTTTATCATATAAGGACTATGAGCAAAGAAGTATAACAAGAAACCCCAAAGAATTAATTTCATTAATTTGTTAAGAGACTGAGTTAGGAAATTATTTCAATTTGCAATGAGCTATTTACAAATTAAAAATTTCTTCCATAAAAACAAATACATAAATAAGTTTTAAAATAAGACAAAAAAAAACAACAATTTAATACTAAAACTATTAAATTTACTTTTTCTAATTTCAGTTAATTAAATTGGAACAAACTCAACCTTAAACAATTGACAAGAAACTTTTTAATAATTTTAATAAAAACAAAAAATAATTTTCAAAATGGCAACTACAGAAGGACAAACCTACTGTTTAAGATGGAACAATCACAAGGCAAATTTAGTCGAGATCTTAGATGCTCTTATAAAAATGGAAAGTTATGTTGATTGTACAATTGTTGTTGATGATCAAGTACAATTTAAAGCACATCGTGTCGTTTTAGCTGCCAATTCGCCATATTTTCAATCAATATTACAAGATATACCAATGGATCATTGTAGTATACTATTTCCAGGTGTACAAGCTTTTGAAATGCGTGCATTATTAGAATATATGTATACTGGTGAAGTTAATGTAACACAAAGTCAAATTCCAAAAATAATGAAAATTGCTGAACAATTAGAAGTTAAAGGTTTATTTGATATGGCTGATTTTAAAGAAAAATTTCGTAAAATTGATGATAATATAAGTGGTAGATTTACACCACCATCAATATATCAACAAATTAAAGATAATAATGATACACATACAACATCAACAACAATAACAAATAGTGTTACAGCTATTGCACAAAGTAGCTGTACATCACCAACATATAATTATAAATCATCATATTTAAATATATGTTCAAAAAGTCCAGGACCATCAACAGTTAATGAACGTCATACAAATCAATGGCAATTAACAAATCAATTACAATCATCAATACCAACATCAGCTGTTGCCATGTTAAGCTCTGTATATGAATCAGCACCAGATATGAATCCATTAAAAAGAAAAAAAATATCATCAATATCAAATATGTTAATGTCACGTGATACACCAATATTAAGAAATGTTTTAGCACAATCACATAATCAAGAAAGTACACAACCAATGCCATTGGTTTGTCAAAATATTAAACAAGAACGTATTGAAAAACAAAGTCCTGGAAGTTGTAATGGAAATGATTTCAATTCAGATAAAGTAAATTTTATTTTATATTTATTTAATTTATTATTAATATTATTTTTCTTTTATATTAATTATAGAAAATAAAATTTGAAGATCCACATTCACCATATACTGATAAATCATTTGAAGATGATATTAATGATTGTCCATCAAATTATGGTAATGATTCACGTTTGGCATCATATGTACCACAACAACAACAAAAACCAGAATGGAAACGTTATAAACAATATACTAGAAGTGATATATTATCAGCTATTGAATGTGTTAGAAATGGTATGAGTGCATTACAAGCATCAAGAAAATATGGTGTACCATCACGTACATTATATGATAAAGTTAAAAAACTTGGTATAACAACTGGAAGACCAATGAATCGTACACTTAAACGTAGTCCAAGTAATGGTAGTAGTCAAGCTAATTTTGCATTTAATTTAAGCAGTAATAATCATCATTATGGTTCAAATGAACATCATCAAATAATTGAAAATAATGAACGTAATGATAGAGAACGTAATGAACAACATCATTTACAACAATCAATACCACATCCAGCTGCAGCATTATTAGATCCAACATTTTTACAACAAGCATTTGAAAGTCGTGGTGGTGATATTGCTGGACGTGAAGCATTGCATGCAATGGCATTAGCAGCAGCAGCACATGCAGCTGTTAATGGGATATCAACTAGTCCAGGTACAAATGGTATGGCACGTACCCCATCACCACAAAATGTTATTATGAAATATTCAAGATCACAGAGTCCACATATTAATCATGATATTGATGATGATGAAGATCGTGTTGAAGATTTATCAGTTGGTCGTAAAGAATTAAAATCACCAAATAATCATCAAAAATTAAATATAAATACATCATATCAACAATTACATAATCAACAGACACAACAATCACAACAACAACAGCAGCCTGGTGTTATAGTTCCTCCAATGACAAAAGTTTCACCAAATAATTCAAATGAAGAATATGGTATTGAATTAAAACGTGAAATTATTACTACAGATGATTCTAGAGATTAAAATGAAACAAAATATTTTATTTTAAAATGTATGCTTGTTTTATTCTTCTTGTATTTTGGAATAAGTGCAGCTAAATATGAGGTAAATATTTTAATTTTAATAGATAAAAATAAAATATATCATCCTTATCTAAGTGCAATAATCATAAGATGTATAGCTAATAGCATAATCAAAAAAAAAAAGAAAGGACAATTCATTTTATTATAAATGAATTTCCATATGAAATAATATTGAAAACGTTTTTAGCTTCCTTTTTTTTCATGAATTATTTAACAATAATTGATACAATTTAAAAATATTTAATTTAATCAATATCACAAAAATTTAATTTATTTAAATTTAAAATTAAATTTCAAATTAGAAAATATAAAATTTCCACTTTTTGCTTTTTCAATGATTTTCTGAAATGGGTTTTGAAAGCCACTAAAAGGGACTAAATTGGAAAAGAATTGTATACATTTGATCCTGGGTAACTTAAAAGGAAGACTTATGATTATAACTGGTCACACGTTGTCTTATTTATTAAACAAGAAATTTTACCTTTAGAAAATTAAGTAAATTTTCGAAGTTGTTACTTATACCAGGTTCGCACAGAACAATTACTGACGAATTTACTGACGAAATTACTGATAAAAACTCCATATAAAAAAAAAATCATTCGCACTGAATTGAATTTACTGATGACTTCATATTTCAAAAGTTTTATTATTTTGTATGTCGATTCGTTTTGTGAAGTGAATTTAATTACAATTAGGAGTTTTAGCAAAAAAGAAAAGAAAAATTTTTCATTTTTTTTTAAATGCACTCATTTATAATTTGGTTGAATACTCTTGGGACTGTAAAGTTCTGAAAAGTGCCTATTCTTCATTTAATCAATTTTTAGTCGATGCAAAAACAATATAAATTATTAGAATGATTAATAAAAAAACTCTTACCTTCAATTATCATGCTTGGTGTTTAATAATTTAACCTCACAAAAATATTTAGTTACTGTCAAAATTACTTTCCTTAAGTTTTTTGATCTAAATAAATGAAAATTCCCCTGCGTGCTGCCACATGATTCATCAGTAAATTATTATTTACAACTGAAACTCCAACGGTAATTTACCTTGTTACACTCATAGATTTCACATACAAAATTTCGTAATGCCAGTATTTTCGTATGTAATTTTTCTGTGCAAACGTGATATCATACGACGTCAGCGTTAACGTAAATTTTCGAAATTGGTATTTACATCGTGGATACTTTTAGGGTTATATTAAAGGTATAATGGATATTTTGCATACTTTTTGCCTTTTACTAAAATATCAAATGGTTTTTTGGTGTTTATGAAGAATTTTTAAACTTGAAAATGAAATTTAGTTTCGTTTGATTATTTTTCAGACGAAAAGTAAAATTTTTTAAAGATTAAATCCCTCATTTCAAACATTAAAGTGTCATTTTTATTTATTAAAAGTAAAAATTCGTCTTATATTGACAATATTCATGAAAATTAACACTAAGAATTTACTATAACCTAGAACTAAAATTTTGTATTTGATTTTAGAAAATCAAACTTTTCTGCTCTATACATTTTGGGATATTAAGATTATGTAAAGAAAATTTAAATATGGTTTTACTTTTTTATTAGCCTTCCTTATTTATTACCCGTAATTTTACTATGTTTGGCGACTTTTGTTAGAATTAAATGATTTTAGGTTAAATTATTTTCAATTTTAAATAATTTATTATAAATCTTCAAGTGTGTATACCTTATTTTCTAAATTTACGTCAAAGATACTATTTATTATTTTTATATTCCTACTATTAGCTTCCATACAAATTTTCAATTGTTACTAAAATCTTTTCTATTCATCCAATCAAGTTCAAATAAATTTTGTTGAGTTGAAAGTCGATGACCATTGATGTTAATACAGTTAGTTCAAATATTATTCCTAATGTCATAATGCTCATAATGTCCAATATCTTTTACAATTTTTCAAATGTTAATAAAATCTTTTCTATTCATCCAATCAAGTGCAAATAAATTTTTTTTCATAAAACTTTTGACTATGTAAATGAAACTTCATTTTAAAAAATTGAAATTTTTATAATTAAATATCTAATTTAAAAAATATATGTGTGATATTGATTATTTTAAATTTGGATTAATCTTACTACATTTTCTAAAAGAAAATAAATTCATTAAAATATATATAAACAAAACAACCGAATGCAGTGCTTAATTTTAAATTAAAATGCTCAATTAACAATTAACTAAAGTACAATTAAAAATACAAAGCTGTGCCTTATTGGGCCTTAGATAAACATTTACAAATTAAAAGTATATATTTATTATTAAAAATAGAAAATAAAATTTTTAAAAAAAAATACGAAAACAAAAAAAACACAAAAATATAAAAAAACAAAAATTTTGTTGTAAATTTTAAAAATGTTTGCATACATGAAAAACAGAGAAAAAGATAATGCACCAATTTGATTGTTTAAATAAATATTAAAAATAAATGAAAAAAAAAATGATTTTATATAATATATATATATAAAAAATATATATAATTTTTTTTTTCTTTTTTTTATTAATATTATAATTATTATTAACATATTATTAGCTTAAATAATGTTATATGTCGTTGTTATAATCACCGAGTGCCTAAATTTAAATTTTATTTTTAGAAATTAATTAATAAGTTTAAATATATATATATATGTATGTATATGTAAAACACAAAAAACGGAAAACATAAATTTATGTGTAAAATTATTAATTTTTTTTTTGTTTTTATATTTTGCCATAAAAATTAAAACTAAACATATAAATTTTTAATTTTTTAAAGATACGTTAGAAAAGCCATAAAGTAAAATGCATGTTATTAAATTTTAAGTTTTTTTTTAAAAAGAAAAAGAAGAAAAAAAACCAATAACATTAACACTTTTTTTTTTGAAGAAAGAAAAAATAAATAAATATAGCTAGTAAAATATTTTCAGTTGTTAAAACAAAACAACAACAACAAACATAAGACTGATGCTAAGTTACAAATTTATAAAGAAATTCTTTTTTAAATATATTATATTTTTTTTATTTTTTTTTTGTTATTTGTAAATTTTGAAAATATCTAATTTATCCTAATTTACTAAAGATATTTTCTGTTTTACAAGCTAAAAGAGGCTTTCTTAATTATTAATTTGACTAAAAATTTTTAATATATTTCTATAATTAAAATTTAAATAATAATAACAAAAATTTATTAATATTTGAAATTACCATAAAATGTTAAACACAATAATCGATTTCAGAATGATTTAATGGTATAAAATATAAAATAAAATTAATTTTTAAATACTGATATAAAAATCCTACATTTATATATCTATTATCTATTATACTATTTAACAGATATTGTCAGTCAGTCAATTTACATTGCTAGTAATATATTCTTAACTCGGTTTTCTATTATTTCCCTGTATTTTTATATATACAACTAGATCTGTCTTTTTTTTTACACGATCTTACTTTAACGCATTTTTTTAAACGTGGTCTTTTCAAACAGGGAATAAATGTATTCATATTTTGAAATATATAGTACAATTTATATTTTTAATTAGTTTATTTTGTATATTATCTTATCCTGGTAACAATTTTTCAATCAAGAATATTATATTTTTATTATATACACACTTTTTTCAGCGGTTTCTTGTGCGGGTCACTTTTTTTACATGGTATGCACCTATCGCATAGAAATAAACCTAAATGTATATTCAAATAATCATACCCTGAAATGAAAAAAGTCAAAATTTTAGGTTCAATTTGTTTGTTTAGTCAAAATTTGAATTCTTGCATATATACAAAAATAAAGAGTTGATTACAAAAATACCAATCTCATATTAGCAATTAGCCCAACAAAAACTTTCTAAGTTAACTTTTTATATTTTGTTTAATTATTCAAGTTCATATAAACTGGAATTAAGTCTAATTTGTGTACTTCTAGTACTAATCTTGTGAAAAGTTTTCTTACCAAGTTCCAAAGCCTAAAACTAAGACAAAAGTATAATAAGTTATTTATTTATAGCCCGTTAATTTTGTCAATTTGATATTTTCATAATTCTAAATATTTTAATTAAAATTATTTATCGAATTTACGCAACAAAGTTCCAATAGTAAAGTTCCTTATATTTCGGGATATATGTATAAGAACATAATTAAAAATAAAATAATTAAAAAAACTTTAATATTTAACAGAGTTTAGCTGGGTTTTCTTCTTTTTTCTTTGGTACTTTGTTAACATTGCTCTTTTATATTATTATAATTTTCGTTTCTAAGCACATTTTCTATTATTTCTTGGAAGAATGCTTATTGCCTTTTTTTGTTCAAAATTTAACCAATTTCGAAGTGAATGTACAACTCATAGAAATTTATTTCATGAACTTTTTCCATGTTTATTAAATTGCTGTTAATATTTTAACTCTATTTTCATGTTCAAAGCTCTTTTCAATATAATTTATCTACACTTATGGCTCTATTCCTTTTTTTTTGTAAAAATTACAACTCCATTTACTAATTTAGCGTTGAGATTGCAATTGAAGATGGTTGATTTCAAATATCAACATTAAATTTGTAAATTTATTCAGATTGTACCGTTACAATGGGTTGTTGAAGAGGAATAAATAAAATTGAAATATTTACATAGTTTTTACATTTGGTAAATTTTTTTTTTATCACATTCAAACTTTAAAAAAAATTATTCGAAGAGTTAACAAAATTTTAAAAAAATATCAAAATTTCATTTTGTATTTTTGCTATTTTTCTAAAAATAGTTGAAAAAAAAAAATTAAATCAAAACAAATATTTAAAATAATAAAGGTTTCCCAATTTTTAAATAATAAATAAAAAGAAAATTTTACATTTGATTAATTTCAATTTTTAAGAAACAACAAATAGACCTTTTTCTTGTTGTTTTTTGTGCTCAATGAAATTTAAAGTTTCGTTATTAGAGTTTATTCTATATTAAAATTAATCTCATAAAATCTAAAGATCAGATTAAATATTCTTAATTGTTATATGTTAAAAAAAAAAAAACAAACAAATATCTGACGCCATTTTAAAATCAAAAACAAAATTTCATACTTTTAAATATTAATAAATTTTTGTTATTTATAAGAATTATTATAGAAAAATATATAATAAATAAAACAAATGTCTAGAATTTCAAGAATAACATTCTCAGGTATTTATTTATATTTAATTAATATATATTTTCCGTTTCAATATTTGTGTTCAATTTATAAGACTGATGTTTCTTGTTACCATATAAAAAATATGTATGTATTATAAAACATATTATTTTCTTGTTTTTTTTACAAAAAAAAAACAAAAATACTATTATATACACTAATTATTAGTATAATTAATTAAATTGTGTATAAATGTTACCAATTTACCTTTGATTTTATTTTAAAATTAAAAAGCTATTAATTGAATATTTCAGTTTTTCTATTTTTTTTTAATTAAGAAATGCACATATCAATGCAAAATGTATTACAAAAAGCAAAAATCTTTACATAAATAAATAACAATAAAAAAATAACAAAATTTTTTTTTTGAAAAGTTTTTCAAGAACATTTTCATAATTATTACATATTATTATTATTATTTACAAAAACAAAAAAAATCAATAACAAAAACAATATTAAAAAATTTAAGTATAAATTCAAATAGCTAAGATATATTTTAAATTTTAATTTAGATAAAATAAAACAAAAATTGTTTTTATTTTATTTTTTATTGCTTTGTATTTTATTTGAAAAAAAAAAATCAAGCAAATAAAATATAATTTGTTTAAATTAAAAAAACAAAAAATAAAACAAATTTACAACAATGCGCTGGGGCAATGCAATAATACTGCTAAGCCTTTCTTAAATGTAGTTAGCTAAACGAAGGGTTTAATATCCAAGGGCACTAGGTATATTTATGAAAATGAATTATTATTAATAATAATTATAAAAAAAATTAAATAAAAAATATTAATTTTGACTTCTTGATTTATATCTTGGCATTATTATAAAAACTAAATTTATTAATGTAAAAACAAAAAAATTAAATAAATGATAAGTTAATAAAAAATCTATTAAGAATATGTTTATACAACTTTGTTATTTAATTTTTCCTCCTTATTAACAGAAGCAAAAATATATTGAAATGGTATGAAAACAATGGAAACAAACGCAATATGCAGCACTTTATTTATACTAATCCGGCTGTCAAATAGTCTGTTTCAGAAACTCGCCCTCTGTTTACCATCGTGACATAATATTTGAGATGCATAGCTGCCATCTAATTGGCGAACCTATCTTCTTCTCTCAATCCTTTAGTAAACTAGGTGTTCTCTCATGAACAAACATGTGGACTATACCATTAACAAGGCCAGAGTTGCTATGTCTGCGTTCTCAGGCGTATTACCCTTCTATTTTTTGAAAGACCGCTCTTAAGAAACGTCACAAGGCTTTATGGTAGAAGCAATGGGAAATGGTATTCTAATGATTTTCTTTTCTAAAGTGCCAAACTCAGACTCAGACCCTTTACCACGTATCATAATATAAATAATAAAAAATTTGTTTATTTAAAAGTACTACCATACTTACCAGAACATTCTGTTATTACAGATGAATATACAACATTCAAGGCCAAGGTCCGTGCAATTCCTACCTATAAAATTTCATACCTTAAGCATTGCAGAAATCAATAATTTTTTAGTGCTATTAAATAATTTTAAGATAATTTTGAAATTGGAATTATTTACAAGTTCATGTATTTCTTAGCCATCACATTTATTATTAACTTCTATTGAGAAGTTACTGTAATAGGTCCGAAAATCGAAATCAATAATTTTGTGTGGAGAATCATTTGCAATCATTTTTAGAGTGATGTCTGTCTGTGTGTGTGTGTGTGTGCGTATGTATGTAGGGATGTGAGATTTTTTATGAGATTCGTTTTCTTAAAAACTACTGGACCAAATTACGTGATATATATATATCAATCGATACGTCGCATCATGACTTAGATCTGAAAGGAGTTTGAGTGAAGTCGGTCTAGCGGTTCGTTTTTTATTGATAAAAAACTGACCTTTTTAAGCCCGCAAAAGTGAGATTCGATTACTAAAGAACTACTCTGGACGAAATTAGGTTTTTGACCATATCAATCAATACGCCATATCATGACCTAGATCTGAAACGAGTCTGAGCGAAATCGGCCCAGCGGTTGGGTTTTTATGAATAAAAAGCTAACGTTCTCAAGCATGCAACAAAAATTTTTATGTAACCTTCATATTCTAAGTATCGAGGGGTACATGGGGGTTTTCGAAGGTGTTGATTTTGAATCTTTTATGAGTTTTTAAAAATTCAAGATGGCGGACCCCATATGACGTCATTTTTTTTTGGAAAAATTCTTCAAATTGGAGGAAATTTAGTTTTAAACGGGGTTTCAGGTAGATTATTATAAATTATTGTAGAATATTTAAAATAGATATTTATCGAAATGCTTATGTATTTATCTAGTCTGAATAAATAGTGCCATATAGTAATTATAAGATAGTGTCGAATGATTTTCGAAGTATCGGAACATTAAAAAAATAATTTTTTCTCAAGAGAAGTTGCTTGTGCGGTACCCCGGACGTATTTTTTTGTAAAGGATTTCCACCAATTGAGAATTGAGCATGGATTCAACCAAAAACACACACGCTTTGCTAGATAAGCAAAGTTTAAGACAAGTTTGTCATAAAATCAAACCCGATTACTCTAACGTTTAATCCCTGTGATTTAATTGCCTAATTATTATCTTTTCACTAGAAGGTTAACTCAATAAATTGGCTCCTTACAAAAAGAGTAGTTTCACACAGTTACTCACAGTTAAATGTTACATAATTTTCACAACTGAACACTATCAAATGATTCTTGAATAAATAACTACAATGGGGGTATTCACATTGAGGCTTGTAACATTTCGGAAATGTTCCCCTACAATTCTCAGTCCACTAAAATATGTGAATATGTGTTGGAAAATATTACAGATAACATGTGTATATAAATGTGTAGTAGTAAGATACCAAGCATGAGGCAGAAATATTTCTGCCTCAGGAAGGGGTAAAAGCTTTTTCGAAATTTGCGAAACCCCGTCTTACCTTTCACCTCCGCTTACCAAGAAATTAAATGTTACCGGACTCAATGTGAATACCCTGAATCAGTTAACAAAGTGTAATTGTTTTATTTTTTCGAAAGAAATTCCTTTAAACCTTAACAATATGTTTCGTATCTGTCAATCTGTCTGTCAATGAGCAAAATGTTTTCTCCAGCCTGAGACCATCAGGGGTTTGCTGGATGAAAACAACATAAGAGTTTGGTTTGCCGTGGCTAAAAGAACCTGTGTTACTTAATTTGTTTTAAAATGTTTGATTCTTGATCCTCACTGCGATTACTTTCTCTAAAAATTTCTCGTAGTGCTTCCTAAACGCCTCCACTTTTTCAGTGGCAGTGCGTAATGTTTTGTCATGATAGGCCGCTCTCCCGGTCAATTTATAGATATCTCTCCAGTCTCCCGAGCCTGGCTTCATGTGTTTAATTCTATACTGATAAGCGTTGAGATCATTTTTGTACATATTTAACCTAGGGAGTTGGTTCAGCATGTTAATTTTCCCCTTTAGAGTGGTACTGATCGGAGGCATTCATAACGGCATTAAGCTGCTTGTGTTTTAAACCTCGATTAGTTTACTACTAACTAAAACAATTGTTTTATCAGAGTTAATAAATAAACGATCTTGTAATAACTATGATGCTCTCTCGCATGTATACAGCGCACCTCTTTTAGGGAGACTGGTCTTGTAAAAAAGAGACAAAATATATAGGAAAGATGTAGTACTTGACACCTCATTTTGGATGTCTAAAAGATGAATGTTTATAGGCTCCAGTTTGCTACTGGATAGTTCAATCCAAGCGTATGCTTTTACACAAAACTTATATTAAAAAAAGTGCTGAATAAAATAAAAAATTGGTATTTAAATTATTAAAACTATATTAAAGAAGTGATATAAAAGTGTTAAAGCACTTTTTTAAGGGATTTTTCTTTCGTTTAAATAAGACACAAAGTAAGTACAAAAACTAAATTTTTTTATGCTTTCTATGTATTGGTATTTAATCAGATATTTTTCGATATATTTTTTGAATTATTGGTATTTTCTCTTGATGTTATCCCGAATATACCAGCAACTGGTGTGCTTTCACCTAATGTAAACAGGTCAAATGCATTTAAAACCAACAAGAAAAGTGAGCCATGAAAAATAGATAATTTCAACATTTATCTATTTTTTTCATTTGAGTAGAGTTTCCCAAGAGTGATTGTTCTATATTTTAATTTGTCTGTTAAAGTGATAAAGTTAAAATTTTATAAAAAAGTGCTGAGTAAAATAAAACTGGTATTTAATTTATTAAAACTTTGTTAATAATACCTTTTTTTTTATTTAAGGACACAAACGTTACAAAATAATTGGTTTTGAGAAGTTATAATATATTAAATAAATGTAAGTACATGGATAATTGGTATAAATTAGTATATACATAAAAATAAAATATAAGTCTTATAATTTGTGTATATTAGACTATATTATAGCTAAATATTAAACTATAAATTAATTAGATTATTAAAATATAATTAATTCATAACTATCTTAAGATAAAATTTAAATATATATATATATATATTTGGACACACTGAAATTATTATAATTCAGCAGCCAATAGATTTTGGTATAAAAGCGTACAAATGTTAAGACCAATATTTATTTTAAGAACATCAAGCGCCATTTTGAGTTTTATAGTGTCAAAACGACCGCCGTGAATAAGAGTTTAAATAAAATACTATAAAAATGGAAGTTCAAGATTTTAAAGATATAAAAATCAAATTGCCTATAATTTGTGGTCCAAGTACAATAAAAGAGCAATGTTTATTTTGTAAAAAGGCTTCTGAAAATAAATTATCGGTTTTAAATGAAAAAAAAGATATATTATATGCTCTTGGAGTTCTGGGAGTTAAGGTATGAAAAAATATTAATATACATACATATATATTAATATTTTATGATTATTCTTTTTAATTAAATTGAATTATCAATTTTCTGGAAATTTTGTTGGTTGTATGATGTTAGCAAAATTAAAATGAAAAAAAAATGTTACCGTTTTGAATTTTTCCTTTAATATATAAAAAATGTTATATTGTATTACCTAAATACATATCAAGTAATAATCTTAATAATAATATCCGCTGGCTATGGGAAAAAGTTAATTTTTAGAGTAAAAATTTGTTTTGATTTTTTATTTTTTTAATTTTATCTTTTTGAGAAAGTTTCCATTACAAAATTTTTAGCTCTAAATTATGATTAATATATTTCCAATAATTGTTTATAGATATTATTTATTTGAATTTGAATTAAATACATCAAAAATTAATAAACTATAACTATTACTTTGGAAACATTTTTTTTTCCACAATATTGTTCTGAATACACGAAAATTCGAAATATATAAAGTATACAGGAAATATATTAAATTAAAAAGGAAGTTCTGCAAGCATTTTAATGTCAGGCATACATAAATTATAATGGGCCTCAACACACGTATAATAGCGAAATTACACGTGGGATACCGCTTTTTAATAAAATTCTTCTTAATTCGATATTAGCATTGCTTTCTGTTTGTCTTCTTTTTTTTTTTCTATAATACAAGATTATAGTCCTAGTGGAAACAACTTTAACAATTTACATGAAATTTTTCAATAATTGTTGATATCCAGAAATTGTCATGATCAAATGTCGTTTCTAACAGAAACATAACCTTTAATGTAATTTATGACGCTACTCCTACGACTATAGCTCGTAAATCTTTTTTTTTTTCTTTTTTTAATTTGTACATAGATGATTTACAAATTATTTTATATTAATCGTGCACATAGAAAATAGGACTTATTTGTGTTTGTAAAATACTTGTTTTCACCAAATAAATCTAATGGAATTAGGAATAATATTTAATCCTAATTATCCGATCTAGTAATAATATTCATTTTGAAAAATTAATGAGAATTATGTATATCTGTCAACATAAGTAATACATGTTTTTAGACGGCAGCTTTTGCAGTTTTAGCATTTGATCAGTTAACACTATTAACACTTTGGCTGCGTTCTACTTTCAAACAATAGTCAAAATAATTTTTTTTATAAGGGATTTCAGTGAAATATCACTGATTTTTTTACTATTTGAATAAAAAAAATAGTTCAATAAAATACTAAAACAATTAATATGATAAACCCTGAAATATTGGTTCTATATACATCAAATCTTTGATAGTTTTATATTTATTATATCTTCTTTTAGTCGGAAATTGATTATGCTTGCTACAAAGACTTACTTTTCACGTTTAGAACAAAACACATATCAATTATCGATTTTTAAAAGTTTTGCTTTACCTAGATAGTCTTTAAACATAATGATCCCTATATTTATGCTTATGAATCCGAGTACCTAACCTACTGAAGCGTATAGAGAGACATCTTAACCATCACATATTTTTATAAAATATTGCTCAAAATATTTTGCGTAATATTTCATCAAACATAAAAAATATGGTTCATCCAATCTTTGAACACATGTTTTACATGGTACAATCCTGTCATCTCATACAATATTTTATCATATTATATAATGATTAAGAGGCGTCTAGTCCATCTAAATAAAATAAGGGAATATACAAATATTATGGCAAAGATGATGATTCCGCCATTCTATTTATTAAAGCGTCTTGTTTTCAATACAAATTAAAAGTGTCACTGCCTTCAATGGTTTATATCAAATTTATTTTCATACTTTGATAAATAAATTTATATTCCCGCTTATAGTTGAAAATTATAGTCCTTATTCCATGTTAAGCTTTTTTTTCTGGTAAGATATATTTCAAGGTAAACAAAAAAATTTATATGCCAAGTTTCAACCTCTTTGATATAAAAAACTTGTGCCAAGGCTTTTTCAAATTCTCGAAAATATTCTTAAGTGTGTTTCGGCATAAGCTTTATAAGCGCTACGGTTTATATCTCCTTACAGTTTGTTATTGCACTTTTGTATTGTATAATATTTTCAGAATTTTGTTTCAAAATTTCAAATCAATTGAATAAAAATTTTCTTAGTTATTCATATTTGAATCTCCTCAACTTTTGTAGAAACATTAAACGCGTTTTTCTCGTAACAACTTTTAAAGAAACCAATTTATTTGAAATTTTATATTTAATTTCTATGTATAAAATATTTTTCCACAACGATGTGGATGATATAGTATAATGATAATTCTAGGCTGTAACATGATAATAATCAACTTAAATTGATTTTTTTGAGAAACGGTTTATCACTGATTAATTCCAACTTCTTTAATAGTCGAATTGTTTCTTTTTTTTTCATGAAAATTGATATTAAGCCGATTTTCTGTAAAACTCTTCGTGTAGCTTAGTCACTAACATAACTTCTTATATCTAAGGAAATTTGTTTTGGTTATTACCACTTGATGTTATTTACTGCTCCATAAGTTATGAGTCTCACTCTGTTAAAATGCTACGATGTATTTTTGCGTTTAATCTAAACTTTTAATTACACTCTTTTTTGTACACGAAGCATAACAATATCACAAATTATTAATTTTGTTTTTTCTTCGATTTCATTTGATATTTTCACCACATTTGTATTTTTTGTTTTAGTAGCGAAACTAACGCAATATAAAAACTTTTTTATTGTTATATATCAATTGAAACTTTTGTTTAGATATTCCTTATTATTGAAGAATTTTATAATTCTCAATTAATGCCATTTGTATTTGTTTTTAATGTGGTCAAATTGATAGAAAGCCTAAATCTGAATTTACACATTAAATTATTCAATAACATTAAACGTTAGTGAAGCCATGCATTGCAGTAATGCAATCTTAATAAAATAGCTATCTAATAAAATTTTTTTTTTCTTTATAACACCAACAATGAACGTATTAAAATTTTAAAGATATCCGTTATAACAACTAAATTATATAAAAAATTTAATTATTTATAGAAATATATTTTTTATTTAAAATTAATTTATTTACAAAAAAAAATACATATTAAAAATTTACCTTTATATATTTATAGTATGAACCAATACAAGGATGTATAGATCTTATTTGTTATCAATGTGTCTACAGATTAAATGTTATTGTTGACTATCGAAGAATGATTGAAAGAAATTTATCAAAATCACGTGCTAATTATTATTATCGTGAAGGGAATAAGGAAGTTTGTCTAACATATTTAAAATATAAAGAAAATGAATCGAGAACATCATTAAGTACAATGTGTTCCAGAAGTGATGATAATTTAGGTAAAAATTTTGATAAACAATTTGTTATAGAAAATGTCAGAACTGAAACTGATTATTATAAAACAAATAGTTTTAATTTTGATTCATTTAATTGTTCAACTTCAGAACATTCATCAAATCAAAATGCATCAAACAATAATTCACCTAGTAAGTTGCTTGAACCAATGTATGAGACATCGGAATCGGTTTTAGCAACAGAATCAGGAGGAAAAATAAATTTAAGAAATATATTATATACACAATCAAATTATGAAAAATACTATTTTAATTGTCGTTTTTGTGCAAAATCATTTAAACGTTATTCATTTTTAAAAAAACATGAAAAACGTCATATTTTACGTATGAATATGATACGTCGTTCACGTGAAATTACTATTCATGATTGTAGTAAATGTAGTGAACGTTTTAATACTTTAGCACAGCTACGAAATCATATGAAGGTACATAGACGTCTTTTAAAATGTGCTCATTGTAATGTAGAGAAATTTTTAAAACATGATCTTGATCTACATGAAGCAGAATGTTTAGGAAAATTAACAGCACATAATAATAATAATCCTGATTTACCAAAAGGTCATTATACTAGATCAAAAAGTTTACGTACATTAAATGATAATATTTATGATGATGATATTGAAACAGAATCTATGTATAGTAGTCGAATGCGTCATGTTAAATCATGGGTTAATAAAACTGATCCTAATTATAAAGATGATGATTCAATTTCAATTCATTCATCATATTCGACTGCAACTTCTTTTACAAGAGCATCATCACATTTTTACTCACAATCAGATTCTTCAATAATTGTAGAAAATAAAAAATCTCGAATGAATAAATCTAATAAAATACATTCAGATAGACTGTTTACTACAAAGATGAATATTATTGGCAGAAATAAATTTAAAGGTATTTATACTATTTACAGTTGTAATTTTTTTATTTCAAATAATATAAAATAAGCTTTTAATTGTAACATTTAAGCCTAACTTATTTATATCAAAAAAGTAGATAACGTAGTTACATTCTGATTAACATTCTAAGTTTAATGTGTATAACTTGAAGCCTTAAAACCTTGCTTGAGTAACATATTTTTATAAAATTAAAAAATTTAAATACTTATTGTTAAATTGGATTGAGAGATATGAAATATATCTTATTTGAAGCCACCTATGGTACACGCCGTCCTGAACATTTTAATTGACTAAATTCATACAACACTACTGCCATATTTCTCATGCCAGTGGAATTTTTTTTTTTTTTTAAATCGAATCAAAACAGGCCAAAACAAATTACTTTAAATTTAAGGATTTACATATATGGGAATAAAATAAATTGAAATTCTATTCTAGAGACAAGAATTTTAGGTACTTTTAGAGGAGCAATAAAAACAAAAAAAAACAAACAATATTTTTAGTATCCGTTTTTTTGTATAATATTTATTGATCCCTAAAGAATACATGAAAAAAAAGGTGAAAAAAATCAATCCAGCAAGTTAAAGGCTGATGAAGTGAAGGGTTTCAAAAAAATGGTGCTCGATGGTCACCATGATTTTAACCCTCTGAGTAATCTGAAGTAAGAAAAACACGAATATAATTAATCTAAAGGAGTACCGCTATGGCAGAAACTAAGATAATTGAAGAAAAAAAAACATTTTTTTCGCAATGTTGTGGCTGTTTGAAGGCAAGAGACGTGTTTTTACCACTTTTTTTTACGTTTCCGAATTTTTTTAAAATAATAAAAATTGAAATCTTTTTATAATCCTAGTTCCTGCGATAAGAAAATCTATAAAAAATACTCACAACAAATTTTCAAGTGAATCAGTTGAGTGGAACTTGAGAAATCATGGCGACCGTTTCGAAAAAAGTAATTTCGAGAAAAACCCCTTTAAAGTTACAAGTAAAGTTATGCGCCGTATAAGCCATAAAATACTAAAACAGCCATATCTGTAAAAATAATTTGAATTTTTAAAAATCCTTTTAGGATCATTTTCTTAAAGGCTATAATGCTTTGAAAATATGAAGAAAAAAAAATCGATTTTTTTCAAATTTCTAGCCTAGAGTACCCCCCATAAAGTTTATAGAAATTGTAATTGTCAGTTAATCATTAAAATTATTTATATTTCACTTTAATATATATCTAAGAACTTGCAATCGGATAAAAATTATAAGAGTTATTAGGGTGGCCACAGAAATACTTTTTTAAATATCTGTACTGTCGCCATTTTGAAAGGAAAATTATTTTCTTTACTTTATTATATAAATAATAAGCTCTTAAAATTTTTTATTTATTGTTTTATTTAATTATGAATATAACTAAAATCCCAAAAAAATATCGATTTTGTTAGGATTCACATAAATGTAAACTTTTCTTTGAAGTTTCAAATTTTCGATTTATATTAATTTTTCTAATAAAATAATATTAATAAATTATTTCCTTTAATTTATTTATTTATTTTTTGTTTTTAGGACAAGGAGATCATGATGATGTTATGGATAAATATTTTGCATGCCAGGATAAGTGTTGCAGTGCTGTTGAAAATAATTTACAGTTAATAATGAATCATGATATAACTGAACATAAATCTCTTCCTTTACATATTTGTAAAGAATGTAAAAAACGTTTTACTAGAAGGTAAAAATAAATTTTATATTAACTAATCATTGATTAAAATATTTATTTTTCGTTTTTTTTTTATATTTTTATAGAATATATCTAAAACAACATTTAGTTGAACATTTTACTAATGGTAATCTAATTTGTAACAAATGCTTGGAAACATTTAATTATATTCATGAATTAAAATATCATTTTGAACTTCATGATATTAGAGATCATAAATGTGAAGAATGTGGTTTATCATTTCTTAAAGAACCAGAATTTTTAAAACATTTAAACAGTTCAATTCATATTAATCGAATGAAAATAATTCGAGAGAGATATCGATATTTATTAAATTTAAATAAAAGACAAACAAAAAAAAAGATCTATAAAACTAAAGAAAATTTAATTAAAACAGTTCAATCAGAACGTCCTAAAAAATATATTGAACATAAATGGGAACTTGGTAATATTGAAGACTATGAAATACCATCAATTGTACCTGGTTTAGATATACCAAGATTTAACATTTATAAAAATAACGAATCAACAAATTTACCTGGAAATAATGATAAAAATACTGGAAAAGGTAAGCAAGATTTCAGATTTAGTTCTGAATCTCCAATTCAATATAATAGTGATATATCAATAAAAAGTGAAGAAAATAAATCAAACAGCGATAAAAATGATTTTAATGATAATAATACTATTGAATTATTTTCATGTGATAATTTTGAAAGTAATACAATATCAAAATCTCGTAAATATAGACGTAATTCTGATATTCATTTACCATATATTAAAAATAAATCAGCAAAAATTTGTCCATCTTATCATGAATTATTTGATAATAATAAATTTAATGAAAATATTTCTATTCAATTACCCGATAAAACAGGTCCATTTAGATTATTGTAATTAATTATTGATTGAAAAACTAATTTTAAATATGACCCTAAAATTTTTTTTAATGAAAATAGAAAAAAAAAACAAAGAACAAGTATTCAAAATTCAAAAGTACAATCCGATAAAGACAAAATTATATATTAAATAATAAATATTAATTTTATTATATTAAAGTATAAAACTTTATTAGTTTTATTATAAAGATTTAGTCTAGTTTTTTATATATCGAAATTTGCTTTTTCTTAAAAGTACATCTTAAGAATATTTTTCTAAAATTTCATTAAAAATCTGAAGATTAGAATGAATATAATTATATATTCTGTTTAAAAATATGACATAAAAAGTATAATAGCAATTACATCGTTTTTTTTTAGAAATTTCGATATCGTTTTTAGGTTATCTTTTTTAAAGTTTTCAAGCGTTTGCTTCCACTTTTAATATTAAATTTTAATTTTACATAATTATTTTCTACAACTTTCAAAAGTTGATTTTAGTCTAAAAAAGTCTGAAAAATTAAAATTTTGATTAATTTTGATTATTCACAAGTAACATTTAGTATTATACAAGGATTTCTTTATTTTTTTGTCCTCAATTTTAAAGATAAGACGTTCAAAGCAAATTTTTGATATGGTCACGTCCATATCCCTCCCAATATTAATATTTATTTGGGTTTTAAATGAAACAAATTTTCAGCTCTTAACAATGTTCATTAAATTTAGCCGTTAAGTTTAGCCTATTCGATGCTATATATTTTTTAAAATCTTAATATTTTAGTATCATTACTAATTTTTTTAATTCCTGATTTCTATTAGAGGCTAGGAATAAGTTTACTCGTAATATTTTTATAAAATAATTCTATGATTATATATATAAATAAATTATTATTATAAAAAATGATAAAAATAAAAATTTATTACATATACTTCCATACATTGGTCAATAATTAAACTCAAAATATAAATTGTAATATGAATAAATTCATATAATTTTGGATTAGAAATGAAAGGGTTAAAGAATAAATTTTTAAAAATATTTTTATTTCAAACTGAACGCATTTTTTTAATAATTGTATATTTTCCATACTTACTCATTGTACATGGTATGCAATTCGCCCTCTTTAACTCGATATTGCTTTTGAAATACGGTCTAACTGGAAGAAGTTAAATAAATTAAAGTCAAATATTGCTTTATGAAAAATATAAAGAAACAAAGATTAATATCATTTAATTTTACATGACCATGACTAGATATTTAATGTCTTGATATTTAATGTCTTGATTAATATTTTTATTAGTATAATAGATATCTTAAGTTTTACCAACAAGAAAAATAAAACAAAAAAAATTTATTAGAAATTACTTAATTAATAATTAATTTACCTTTAAAAATTCTTGACCAAATATTTGATACATATTTTCAATTTTAATCTTTTATTTAATTAGTGCAATTTTAATTTTTATTTAAAAATTTTTCCTAAAACATTTTATTAAAACTGTAAATTTAAATAAATTTGTGCTTTTTTTTGTTTACGCAAATAATATTAGATAAGTAAAAGACTGTTGGTTTATTTTTTTTTACTTTTTCAATCAACTTTATATAGATTAGAAATTTTGTTTATTGTGATAACTTAGGCTGTGTTCCTTATAAAGGGACTTAAAGTGATTTTTGAATGTTATCACTTATCGTCTTTATTCATTTTAATGATAATTTTCGATAAAGTTATTGTATGTGTATGAAAGTCACTGAAAGTCGTTTCCATAAGGCTCACATTTTCAATTTCAATATTATTTGTTATCAATAGATATAATTAATTTTAAATACTATGTAAAATAATATAATCAACCCAATTTATCTAATAGACACATGTCTTCTTTTTTAAGAAAACAAAAAATAAAACAAATTTGCTGAAAATGTTAATAAAGTAATATTTTTAGAAAAATTTATAAATAAATTTTTAGATATACTACCCATAAAACGTTCTAGATTTTATTATTTTTTTCAGTATTCTTATTGTTTTATATGTTGCTTACAATATTTTTAGGTCAAGGAATCTTATGCAAATTCTAGATTTTGTTGATTTTATTAATCAGTTAAAATTTTTATAATTTTATTTTCCCAAAAAACATATGATCTATATATTAAAATGCTTTTTATATAAAGCCATAATATTTACCAAAAGCTTGATTTTTAAATAATTATTACTTAACACAATGTTTAATTTGAAAAATATTTTTTGATTTTTCTAACTATATTTTATAAAATTAAAATAGATATTATTTCACAAAATTTATTATATTTCAAAATTTATTTACAAAAATTTAAAATTTTTGTGATTATATAATAAATAATATAAAAATTAATAATTAAATAAAATTTTGTTTAAAATACTTTTAGGTAATTTGAATTTGGAAAAAAAAGTTTCAAAAGTTTCAAAAGAAAAAAGAAAGAGAAGAAAATAAATTCAATATTTTTTTATATTAGTTATAATAATTAAATAACATATAAATTAGTTATTCATAAATTTGGAAAAAAATTCTTACTCTGAAATAATTTTTATAATAAAATTTCATGGATATAATTATCCCGTTAAAATTAAAATTTATATTTAAGAATTTTATGTTAAAAAATATATATTAAATAAATTTGTATTGCAGTGCTGAAAAAAACATATGATCAATTGATTCAAAATATTTTATCGGAATTTTTTCATATGTTTTTAATTAAAAAATAAAAATATTTTATCAGGCCTTTTACCTGATTTACATTTTGCAAGTAAAATATTCCAAAACATTTGTAATTTAATTTTCAAATCTTGTTTTTCCGTACTCACTAACAGTATGAATTTGCCATAAATAATAATGTCCCATAAATTTAATAATGGGTTCAAAATGAAAGCTTAATATTGCCCAAAAAGAAAATAACAATCAAGTTATTTCCAGCACTGTAGTTGTGTGTTACTATCACATTATATTTTATTGTTTTGTTTTAATAAATTTATATGCATTTCTATGTTGTATTTTAATTTATTTCATTTCAAATATAATTTTATCTTTACTATTTGTGTTAATATTACAAAAATTAATTATTATAAAGCAAAATCAATCTCTTTTTTCTAGAAAGTTTTTATTCAACACTGAAAAATAAGGTAAATAAGTAAAATTGAATTTCTTTTAATTAAATGAAACGATATAAAAAAAGTACTAATATTCTGAAGGCGGGGGTTTTTTTTTCTACATTTTTTATGGGAAAAAATAGGTTTTAGTATATACTGATGCTAATTTTTTATATTTCTAATAAAATTTTAATTTCAAATAATAAAAACAACAGATGTCTGAATTAAGTACTTTTGGTTTTGAATTTTTAATTATTTTTTTGTTTTAAAAAAAAAACAAAAATCTGATATCTTCTTTAATTATTAAGGGTTTTGTAGGCTTAAAAAAAGATTATTTTTTCTAATATTTTTTTGATATAATAAATGAAAAATTTTAAAATTCAGCCATTGGACCTTAGTTTCTATGACTCACGAAGATTGTCGCCGCTTCGATAATTAATTAATCCGAAATAAAAGAAACTCAATACTAGTTTTTAAATAATTTTTACTAAGTGTTTTCTTGTTAAATTAATTGTGATTGTTAGGTTAAAACAGTTTTTAATGTTATAATAAAGAAGTGTGAAAAGTTTTAAAAAGATCGGTTCATTAATTTTTAAGAAATCATGACAAATAAGGTTAAACAGGCTTTGAAAGAGTTTAGAGGAAGGTGTGAAGGAATTTTGAGAAAGATTTGAAGAAATTTTGTTGTTTTTCCAATTAAAATTCATTATACATATTTAATTTTTTTACACAAAGTGTCACCTACAAACCGCTTAATATTTTTCTATATATCTTTTACCTTTTTTCACCCTTCTATAAAACCATGTAGACTTTACCCATGATACCATATTCTTCTTTAATATGTTACATAATTTTTAACATTTATTATAATTGTAATTTCAAAAAATTCGATAAAAATTTTCTGAATTAAATCTTCTCTAGTAGAATAGAAACTTGCAAGTTGCAGTAAAGCTTAAAATTTTTACTTGTAAAGAGCTGTGGTCTTCATGAAAGAACTTCTTTTTTTTTTTGTAACTTTACGACTTCCTATATTCAAATGACAAGTGTCGATAAATTCTATAAAAATTTGAAAATTTCCTTATCACTTGAAGTCGCTTTCATTATGATCACATTGGCTTTCTTGTATGTACTTTACATAGTCACATATGGCCAAAATTTTCCGGCTATAAAATGCCATCTATTGTGCAACTCGGTTGAAAATACTAAACAGGCTGTTGTATATATTTCTGTGTCGTTGGGGAAGGGGGCATCCATGATTCATCGGCATGCAGAAATTATTTGTATTAATTTATTTAAAATTTTATATATAGTGTTTACATATAAAATACCTCTTCATAACGTTTAGAGAGGTTGTAAAACGACAATAGGTTGGATTTCTTTGTTGAAAAACATTCTTTTGACTTCAAACCTAAACAAAAAACTTAAAACACAATATTAAAAAGATCGTCGGGAGAGAGAAACATATACTTATATCGCTTGTATTATTACTGTAAACAGTAAACAGTAGGAAAGCTTCCAGAGTAACATATTTTAATGAAAAATCTTCTCTAAGATCTATTATAAAATTTAAAATTACATCTAGGCTAATATCTAATATCCTCTCCGGGGCCAATATTGGAAAATGCACCTCTTTAGAAATTACTTCTGCACAAACAAATACTAGATAAGTAGAAAGTTTTTTTAATTTCATTACAAAATTAATATCTTATCGTTATAAATTTTTAAATTTAATATTAAAAACGTCCCTCTATAATTGGTCATATTTATATTCTAAGGAATATTCCGTTAAGATATGTTACTTAGTATCTGAAGACAACTTTGAAATCTACTTTTAGCTAGAAAATTTGCTCTAGAATTTTTTTTGCTTTACCCCTGGTGCAGGCAATTTAATACTTCTTCAGTGTTCGAATTAAGTAAAGAGCTTCCTATTTTTAGCTAAACTTAAATAGTCTTACAGACAATTCTCATTACCTATCAACCCACTTGTTATTAGAAAAAATTTATTAAAATATCATTTAAAGTATTCTCTTAAAAAAATATATTTATAAATGCAATGAATTTCATTCAAATATTTCATAAAAAAACATTTTTATATTAAAAATTAATTAAATCAAAATCTTAATTTTATTTTTGATCACTTTTCTTATTAGCTGCAATTAATGATACTAATTCTTGTGGTGCATTCATGGTCTGATCATCTATTAGAACAATATCAAAAGCATCCAAGTATTTTTCCATATTTTTATCAACCTTTAAATATTAAAATATATTTAGATTAACTTTTTAAAAACATATTAATTCTATTTAGTTGATTTTTTAAATGTATATTTAAAGTACTATAAGTATTAGAGTAAAGTAAGTTTTTTGTATGAAAAATATGAGATATTTTCAATTAAATTTTGAGGTTATGTATTAAAAATTATTTATTAATAAATGATTTTAAATAAAATCATAAATTTAAATTTAATCATAGTAATTAATCTAAATATCATTGAAATATTAAATCTTGGTACAAATTCCCAAAATATACCCATGTGGCTTGTAGTGAAAAAGTAAAACTTACTTATTGTTAGTTATAATTATATTATCCAACCGGATTTTTAGGTAAGTTTTCAAAGCAAATAATATAACTCAAATGGAAAATTTTTGAAACGGATAAAATTACTAGACAAAACGGTTAAATGTTATTCACACTATATAAAAAACAGTTAACAGTTGTATATATCTTGAAAATATACTTATAGCATGTTTAAATATATTATGACTACATATTAAAACTGAAAATTACTTACATGTTCATATAAGAAAGCAATTTTAATAATATTTGACGATGTCGGCACACCATTAGCCATTCCTGCATCACCAAGTGAATCACCCATAACAATAACACTATCTCGATTACGTACAATATCATAATATTCGGTACCTTTTAAAATTGTTTCATTTTTATTAAATGTATGAATCATAGTATCATCAATAATTCCATCGAGTACTTCATCTTTAAATTTTAAAAAATTTGATATAATTTTAATATTTGGAAATAATACACCAGCTTGACGAAGTAATGATTTAACTGAATTCCCTAAACCAGCTGAAAAAACAAGTATTGGTACATTAAGTTCATTAAGATTTTTAAATAGATCTTTTGTTCCATCACGTAATGAATTTCTATATGCATAAGCGACTTCATCAATTTCACTTTGACTTACAGCAAATCCCCTTAAATAGAAATAGTGAAATTAATTTGTAGAAAAAAAAAAAAAAAATATTTTATATTGTAGACTTTTATATTTGACATCAGTTCAAGAAAAAAACATTTAAAATTTACCCTTTTTTTATTTTTATATCAAGGAATTATTTTCATATTTATGGCATACTAAAAATTGGCAAAAAGAAAAAAACAACAACAAATAATAATTCTATAGCAATAGAACTTTTCAAATGTCTGAATAACAAACTTATGTTAAATAATTGTAAAAAAAAAAAACTTACTTAAGTAATTTAATACTTTGAGTCCACCATTCTATCATATGCTTTTGTTTTTCTCTGATTGGTATATCTGGATCAATTTCAATTGGACGATATATTTCATATAATTTTTTTGTTTCAATTAAAAATTCTGGTGGTAATGATTTACATGCATTAAAAATTTCAAAACTTGTTAAAACTTTTCGTCCATCATCAAATCTTTGTTTAGTTATTGTATAATCAAAATCCGATACTAATTGTAATCTATCAATACCAGCATCAATTAATCCACATATCTTTCCTTCAACTTTTTCTTTATTTTTGATTTTACAATTTGGTTGATTAACAAATTCAAGATCATCCAATTTAAATTTTTTACTAGTATTCTTTTCCATAATTCATATATTTATGAATAGTTATATCAAATTAAAAATAGTTATAAAAGTGACTTTATTTACTAAAATATAAAAATTTTAATTTTAATTAAATACAATAACTCTAATATTAATATATACCTTATTTATTCCAAAATCTAATTAGTTTTATTTCATATTTACTGAATATAAAATATTTAATTTAAAAACATATATAAGACGCACTAATTTTTTAAAGTTTTATTAAAGCTCCGTAATAGCGGTATATTTATATGATTGAGGTTAAGTCTCTGACAGATAATTACATGCGTTCATAAGGCTATGGCTGAGTTCGGAAATGCATCATCATTCATTCATTCATTTATTGCGACTTAAAAAAACATGTACATTATAATATACAACTATGTATGCTTATGAATATATTTAGCCCGTAAAGGTGTTTAATACCCTTTCTTAACAGGCGGAACTACACACTATCTAACTACACAGAAAGCCACTTTTGTATGGAGAACTGGTTGGAATCGTGTAGTAACTACAGTCTTTTAAACCCTCTAGTCACAGAAAATTGACATCTATTGTGAATTCTTTCTTATTTGATCTAGCTCTGTTTATTTCACTAATATTCATTATTTAACTTTATTAAATAATTTACATGAATAAAATTAAAAACTCTTAACTTTTCTTTAATTTTTTTAGTCAAAACACTTTTCAAACATTTAACAATCTGCGACATCTGAATTGACATTTCAGATAATATGTTTTCAGATTTAGACGCCATGTTTCTTTTGGCGTCACTACAGACTTTGCCTGTTAAGAACCGATTTTTTTGTATGGAGGACTACAACGTTGTACATAGCGCCTGTTAAGTCTATAATATAAAAATGAATCGCTGAATGTGTTGCGAAGCGTAAAACTCGAGAGCAGCTGAACCGATTTTAATGAAATTTTATATGTATATTCAGTAGGTCTGAGGCTAGGTTCTTATCTATTTTTTAAACCCCTAATTGATAAGGGTGGTCCTCCCCAAATTTTTTTTTTTATTTTTTGGACAAAATTTTTTATTTTTATTTTTATATGATGTGGCATTAAAAAATACACACAACCCCATTCTCTTACCATTCTACCATTAACCCCTATTTTTTAATAGCGGCACGAAAATTTTATATTTTTGTCGCCATACTCCTCCGAAAGGGGTTGTATATGGTAGAAAGAGCAATTTTAGTAGCAAAAAATGTGGACGTCAACGAATTTAATCTCAAAATACAACTTTTATTGCCAGGGGATAAATCTATTGATACAGTTTGCGATGCCACCGAAGCTGTGAATTATTCAGCAGAGTTCTTAAGCTCATTAGATTTATCAGGCATGCTGCTACATAATTTACAACTGAAGGTTGGATCTCCAGTTATTTTGGTTCGTAATTTGAATCCACCGTGGCTGTGCAATGGCACGCGATTAGTTATTAAAAACTTAATGAAAAACGTTGTCGAAGCCATCATTTTAAAAGGTGAAATTCGAGGTGAAAATATATTACTACCAAGAATCCCTATTATACCCATAGATGTGCCAATTCAATTTAAACGTCTTCAATTTCTAATAAGATTGGCATTTACGATGACTATGAATAAGTCTCAAGGCCAAATGACGTCTGTTTGTGGCTTAGATTTGATCACGCCATGTTTTTCACATGGACAATTATACGTGGCATGCTCTCGAGTGGGCAAACCATCCTGTTTGCTTGTGTTAGCTTAAGATGGGATAACAAAAAATATTGTACACTCTATTGCATTAAGGGATATATATTGTTTTTTAGTAAAATTATTATAATTAGTGATATATATAATTTAAAAAAATAAATTACAATGAATTAAAAGTATAAATGTTTGGTATTGTGTTATTTTTATATTCCATCATCGTTCACAGCGCTCCATGCCTCTTTCACTCATATATACCGTACCCTCACACACTGACAGTAACTTAGTCATTTTTGTCTACTAAAACAATCTTAGGAATAATTTAAATTTGGCAAAACAACGTTTGCTGGGTCAGCTGCTATAATATAAATAAGAATTAATTTATATAGAAGTCAGTGTTATATTCGAATAAAAAAGCTAAAGACCTGCCATTGAGTGTTTCCACACGAGGAAACAAGTTTCCGGAAACTTTTGGTTTTAAACTGATTTTTCTTTGAACAAATTTTGATCGTCCACACGGGGAAACAAATTTCCTGGTAACATTTATGTGCAGATAGAGTAATATAAATGTGTGTGTGTGCATTTAAATGAATTACTTCTTGTATCTGTAGGTTTGTTTCTCGTTGTTACCAAAAATTTTCTGGTAACATATTTAATTTCGAAATTTCCGAATTTTACCCCTTACTTCTTGCCGCTGTAACACGCCAATTATACTAGCAAAGGTAAGTCTGGCAATATTTGCCATATTTGAAGTACATAAAAATATTACCAATAAATAATCTCATCATGAAGATATCTTGTACCAAGAACACATCAATTGATTCGGAAATATAGTGAATACCCCGCTTTACATATATGTAACATATATTTCAATAATAAAAATAGCCAAAGCTAGCATTACAGAGGACATGATTTTTTGTTATTGTCGATGAAATAAAAAACAGAAAAGTTAATATTTCTTTCTTTATGAAAAATGTCGAATATATGAAGTATGTAAAGTGGATCTCGTAATAGTAAAAAAAAAATATATAAGATGAGTAATTAATACTTCTGCCATCTTGTTAATATCTGAAAATTTAAAAAAAACGTTTTAAGGAATAAAAATTAAGTTATGTTAGTTGATAAATAGCGAAAAGGGAGCTAACAAATGCACTTAAATGGTTAAATTATTGCATAATAAACGGTAACGGTAAACGGTAAACGGTAAATTTAAAAAGCTAAATATTTTATTAGAGCATATCAAAAATCGAATGAAAAAGATCAATTAATTAAAATAAATGTATTACACATAGGTAAATTCCGATATTTGGCCTTTTTTTGAATTTAACGCTACTCCACTATATCTACTCATAATGAAATATTTTAACGCTATTTAAAGTGAATTATTTAATTCTCATTAATCAAAATTTTGGAATACCCCTCCTAAACAAGTTAGCCACGAATTTTATGAGAATAAATTTACTTTGTTTCTAATTAAAATGTTCTTATAATTAAATATATTAAAATTAAATTTCGGGTTTTTAATATTTTTGAAATTTTATAGAATATTTGTACAATTAAAATTTATAAATTAATCTGATCTTTCAGTCCACTGTAAGCTAAAGCTCTTTTGTTAAAGAAATACCGTAAGATAAAATATTTTTATACATTTGAACAATAATTTTGTTAGTGTAACTCTACAGTTATATATTGAAGAAAATGGTCTCGACAGACGCTTTTTGAGGTGCGGTTATACAAAATAGTATACCGATTGCAATAATTATTTGATATTATGATTGCAAATACATAATTTATGCTTTCTAACTAATTTTATCACAAAAAAATTGACTTGTGATGATAATAAAGTTATTCAACAAGCATAAATTATATATTTATCGCCCTCAATATATTAAATGTAAGCACATTTCAAAATTGTTTCGAAAAATGCTGTCAAGTATGTCAATTTATTGAGATAACCAAGTGGAAAACTTGACTCAATTTGGTTTTCAGGTTAAATATTTCGAATTTTCCCCTTACCTGGTGTCTCCTCCCTAGCTTAAAAAGTAAGTCATGTTGTTGAGGCGCCGTCAAATATACCCCAATAACAAAAAGTAAAACAATTGATTTAAAATTCAACTGCATTCTATTAAAAACCAATTTGTAAACAGTTGAGCTATTCTATATTTAATATAAAAATCTGTTTAAACTAAAACTTAATTAAAAAAATTATTACAAAAACAAAAAAAGAATATTTTATCATAAAGATGTTTTCATGTGTTAAAAATAACAATAAATGTAAATAGTAATTTTACATATATAACGCTATACATTTAAAGACAATAAAAAAAACTTAAAAATAATTTATTTATAATTTACCTACGTCCTTTTTCATAAAAATATTTTCAAGACATATTTTAGGAAATTATGTTATATTTTATGTTTATATTAAGTTTTATTAAAACTAAAAAACTTAGCTCATTACATAAAGTAATTGTTTTCTTTTTTTAAATAAAAACAATAACTTTGTTAGTGTAAATCTATACATTTAAATATTATATTAATGAGAGTAGTAAAATAAAATTAAAAATCCTGAGTTTTATATAAATTAATCTTCAATAGTAATAACATTAGGATCTATTGCAGGCTGTGTGGATATTACATGATTTTGATAGTTTTCTTCTGTTCTTGTTGACATTTTTAATGGTATATTTTGTTCTAATTTTTGAATTTGAAAAGATTTTGGTTCTGATAATTCTTTTTGAGATTTAGCTATATTATTAGTTATTGATGCTGGTTTTATTAAACGTAAACTAAGATTCTTTGGAAGTTTAATAATTGTTGTTGGTTCCTTTAAAATGAAAAAATTTAAATTTAAAAAAAAATTAAATATATATATGTATATATATAATTATTTCAAATGAATATACCTCTTCAATAATATTTGATAATGGATTTAAGTTTTGACTAAGCGGAACACATTTTTTTGCATCTATCTTAATAAATCCTATACCTTTATCTGTTTGATTGGTAATTGTAACAGTTTTATAACTTGGCGATTTGATTAGTTCATTATTTAGTGTCATTCTCGGTTTAATATTCTATAAATAAGGTGTTTTTTAATATTAAATTCTTAAATATAATTAAACTGATCAAAAAAAATTTACCCCAGTAGCTGCATAAAGTTTTTTCTCTTTAATAAATAATTTTTCTAGGTCTTTTTCAGTTATTAATTCAATATTTGATGAAATTTTCTCTAATTTTCTCTTTGAACAAATCCCATATTTGCATAGAATATTATATTTATTTAGTGATTTGCTATTGTATGATGGATAATCTTTTCCTGCGTAAAATTGTATAAAATGCCAATGCATAGGGAGATCTTCTGGTATAATTTTGTAAACTCTCTCTCGAATGAATCTAAAGTAAAAATAATAAAAAAAATGTAGTTATTTAAAAAATATTTAGAAGTTTGAATTATTGTTATAAAACTTTTTTAAATAGTTGAGTAAAATCTGGCTTGGTTCAAGCCATTCAGATTTTGAGAAAAATCTTATCACTTACTTTATTAAGTTTAAAAGGTTAGTTTTAAGACGTAAAATAACATTTCTAACAATTCTAACTTGGCCACTCGTGCCCAAGATTCTGGTGAAGTAAAATCAACAGCCAAAAATTACAGAAAAATCTATCAGCATCCCCAAAGGCACTTGACCATCAAGAACTATTGTCATCCTCGATAATTACAAAAAGTTTGTAGTAAAGGGATTAGTTTTCAACATTTTACAACGGGGAAATTTTCAAAGAAGGAAAGAAAGAAAAATTAGTCTTGTGGAAGTGCCTCTGGAACCTTATCAAGTTTTACCGTTGGCTTTGAAAGATGACACCTTTGTCTCGAGTTTCCTTTTCGTTTTTGTTTTTTTTTTTTTTGTCTTCTTAGGCCTTTAATACTTTTTATTTCACGTCTAGTGATCTTTTTGTTTTAAATTTCTCTTTCTAATGCCTGGGACTCACAAGCGCTTAGCGTGTGGAGACGACTTAGCACAGTAAAAATGGAGAGTTTTTTTTATATATATACCAGTGGAGTGGAACATCAGTAAAGACTAATGGACTCATTAGCATTTAGCACTAAATTTTGTGCCGCTAAGCGCTTGTGAGTCCCAGGCATAATAGTGAGATAAGTCAGTGCAACAAGAATTACCTCTCAAATTCGAGGGCGAGCTCGCTACTACACCACATAAATTATACCTTACCAACTGTGAATATGTTTGGTCCTCAGGAAGTATGGATTCTAGAAAACCAAAAATGGTCGTGTAACAAGTGCAGATATTTACTCAGAACAACTTTATCGTTTAAATTTAGAATTGATGACAAAAACAAAAACGACGGTGAATTGTGTTAGTGAATTTCATTGAGAGTTTTTTGTCGCATTCTGCTTGCTTCCCGGGTCTCATTGCTCAAAATGTTAAATTTTGTTTTATTTAAGCTTTTTAAAAACTATCCCAAAAATGAGCACTAACTTTTTGATTGATCTGATAAAAAAATAATACTATTTTCTTTTTTAATATTATTAAATTTTTAACTATATAATAATTTGTTATTAAACAATTTACTTACTCTGTCAAAAATTTATCAATTATTTCCAATGATTTTAATTTAGTAACACCTTGCGAATTAGGCATTTTAATATTAACACCATCTGATTGACGTGTTACCTCAAATTTTCCAATTGATCGTAAACTTGAAATATAATATCCTCTTTCTATATTATTTCTTTGTATCTGGATTGGATTAACAATATTTGTTTGTTGTTGATTTTTTATATTTTCTACTTCTTCAGATTTTTTAAATATTAATCTAGAACTACTAATTTCTGGTTGACTTGTTGTTAAATTATGATTTTTATTTATTTTATCTACTTGAAATGTTTGTAATTTTTTCTTAAATGTATTTGTATCATAAGAACATCCAGGTACTGGTTGTTGTTGTTGTTGTTGAATATTAGAAATTTTATTAGAAAATAAATTTTTTTCATGTGTTACTACAGAGTTTTCTATTAATTCATCTAATTCATTTTTATTCAAATTAAAATTTTCTGGTAAATTATTAATATATGGCATATTTTTAATTCGTTTTAATGCTGGTGTTGCTAATGTTTGATGATGTTTAACAATTCGATCTAATTCTTGTAATGGGTTTGTTATAGATTTTTGATCATTATTTATTATTGTTTTATTTGAATTATTTTTTAATGAAATATTAGTTTTTTTTATTGGTTTTGTATTAGAAATTTCATTATTTTTTATATTTGATGTTTTTATATCATAATTATTAATATTAAAATTTTCTATAGAGTTTTGAATATCATTTATTAAAATATTTTTATTTTTTACTTCATCTAAATTTTCATGTAGATTTTTTAATGCTTTATTATTTTTTATATATAACCATTTACCATATGTCCTATTTATTCTTACTATATTATGGGATTTTTCATATTCTTCACGTAATTTCATATTACCTTCAATATTTTGATATAATTTAATATCTAATATTTTATTAAAATGAAATGGTCCAAAAAATATTGTATTAGTAAAATTTGATGCTGCATATGCATCTATAATTGAACCAATAGCACCAAGACGTACCGTTTTACCACTTGTTTGAGATAATAGAAGTCCTTTTTGAATACAATCATAACTTAAAAAATTTTTCCAATCTGGTACATATATATGTGAAAAATCATCAAATATAGTTAACATTAACCAACGATGATCATTTGATACTGGTACTGGTATAAATATACTACGCATATCATCGTCAGTTAATGATTTAATATCAATATTTGTATCATTATTTAATTTATTATTATTATTATTATTATTATTATTATTATTTGTTAAATATTTATCTGGTAATAATTTAAATAATTCTTTTTCAATAATTGATTTATATAAATAATTTATTTTAGCTGGTAATTCTGGATGTGTTTCAGGACTTGGTCTAATAACATTATT
Organism: Acrocera orbiculus; assembly: GCA_947359355.1. Classification (NCBI taxonomy): domain Eukaryota; kingdom Metazoa; phylum Arthropoda; class Insecta; order Diptera; family Acroceridae; genus Acrocera; species Acrocera orbiculus. The sequence continues at coordinate 11,912,393 of OX375758.1, forward strand.
TTGAAATAAATAATCTTTTTTTCCATATAATAAACCAATAATACGCCAAAAACCGATTTGAACAGTCATTAATATAGCTGTTGATTTTAATTTATTTTTCATAATTCCTGAATTTAATAATTTTCCAATTAATGGTAAATTTTTATTATCAACATATTTCATATTAGTTATACTTTTTTTATTTGATATTTGTGGCATTATATTAGTATTTGTAACTGCTAATATTTCACTATTATGAAAATTTATTTGCCATATAAATATAATATCAGAATAATATGCTTCTAATATATCTTCATAACGATAACATGTTAATGTATTTAATATTGGCTTTTGAAAATCTAAATTTTTACGTGTTAATGTTATATGTATTGTACGCATTGCTTTTGTAACAGTATTATTTAATTGTATAACTGATCTTTTTAAAAATGTGTCATCTTGTATTTTTTCATTAAATAATTTATTACTTTTATTTGAATACTTACGATAAATATCGTATTTTGATGTTAAACATTTTGTTATGAAATTTTGTTTATTATTTCCTGATATTAATTTTGATTTATTTGAATTAATATTATTATGATTATTAGATAATTCTTCATCACTATCACTAAGAATAATACAATCATTATTATAAATATTATCAGATATTATTAATTCATTTTTAATTGATGATTCTAATTTTTTATTTTCATTAATTTCTTTTGATAATTTTTTAATATTTGTTTTTTTTCCATTACATTCAATTTCCATTAATATTTCATTATCATTATTTTTAATAGAATATCCTAAAAGGGAACATGGATCACTTAATTTATCAATTTTTCTTTCAGTTATATCATTTATAATTGATTCTTTATTATCATTAATATTTGTTAAACGTTGTTTTTTTATTATTTTTGATGTTTGTGAAGAATTACGTTTACCTAATACAATTTTCATATTATTCATTTTTTCTTTAGTTAAATATCCATTTTCTTGATTAAATTGTTTAATTTTTTCATTTCTTATTTTTTTTAATATTTGAGAACATCGTATTTGATTTTTTTTTGAAAAATGTTTTGATGGTATAGGACATATACGACTACTTGTTATCTGAACATTTGGTATATATTTTCCATTTATAATATCATATTTATTTATTAATTTTTCAATTGAATTTTCATTTTTTGGTTTTTTAATTGAATCATCATTTTTTGATTTTTCAAATGAATCATTATTTTCTGGTTTTTCAAATGAATAAGCACGTTGTAATGGATGAGCAATTGAATCTTCATCAGATGGTAATACTTTTTTAATTTCAAATGGTTCACCATTAATTGCTTGATTTTTACAAAAACATTTATATAATAAATGTACCATACATAATGGTTGAATATCATTTAATTTTAATTTTTTTAAAACAACACTACAATGTACAAAATGATTAATAAGTGGATTTGTATTATTATTATCATTAATATGTGGTATTGTTTTATTTGATTCAAATAATTCTGTTTTAAAATTTGAATCAAAACGTTTTGGTACCTTTAAATTACGCTTTCTTTCTTTAATCTGTTCATTTATTAAATATGTACCATTATTACTAAAAACAACTGTTGCACAAAAATCTTTTTCAACTTTTGCTAATTTAGCAGTTGCTCTTTCACGTAACCTAAGGGCATCCTCTGAAGAAAGTCTACTATCCTATAATATTTATAATAGTTATTAATAAAAAAAATTAATATTATAAACAAAAAAATAACAAAAAACTTACCAAGTCAATTTGATAATCATAAGAATTTATATTGCATGAACAATCAAACATGCATTTCGGTTTACCACAATGATTTCGTTTAACTTTTTCAGATTTAAGACTTTGACAAATACATCCATTTTTACAAAAATCTTTATTACAGTTTTGTTCATCTAAAAGAAAAAAGAATTTGAAATTTATTTAAAATAAATCATTTGTAATGAAATAACAACAAAAAAAATAATTAAAAGTCATGAGAAATTGACTTTGAAAATCTACAACGAAGCTCAATATTAGTATAAGATTTTATGCATTTAATTTGAATTTGACGAGCTTCGCCCGCAGTATTTTATTTTAATGTTCAAAAACCAAATGAATTTCGTTAAACTTTCAAAAATAAAAATATTATTATTCTATTATAAATAATATTATTTTTTATATTCTAGCTAAATTTATTTTATATTGTAGATAACGGTTTTAAAATTTTTTTTTGTACATAAAACTTTAAACGCATTTGTTCACAATTGGAAAGAAGTTTTAAAATTTTATTAAATCCAATTGGTAGTTCGACCTATCTAAAAGACCTGGATTTGGAGTAAAATTTTATACAATTTATGAATCAGAATCAGGCTATTGTTTAGATTTTAAAATTTATCCAACATATCAGGATAAATGTAGTACTAACAAAATGTCTGCTTTTGAAAGTATAGTAATTGAGATGATGGAGCCATTTTTGGCAAAAGAATACACTTTTTTTTCTCGATAAATGGTATTCTTCTCCAAGTTTGCAATTGAAAACACTTGAATAAAATTGAATAATTGTAACAACACTGTTACAATACAGTGTACAGTGTACTGTACAGTGTACAGGGCACTGTTAAAAAATTCAGAAAAAACATGCCAAAAGTTTTTAAGGATATATTATACACGTTTGTTTGTTAATTAATTAATCTTAATACGTTTATTTAATCTGATTTGAGTTTAGTCATTAAAGAATTTTTATTTTTGTGTTAGTTAAAATCAAAAAATTTGTATATTGGTGAGTTTTGGTAAAATATCTCATATTAGTGCTTTAATAGAAAGGTACAACTTTCATTGAGGGGATGGATTCACAGATATCCCGTTTTACAGTATCTTCATCTGTCGAAAAATAAACTTCTAACAAACAAAGAGCAAATATTAAAAAGTTTCTCTACAAAACTCGGTAAAACTTTTACCGAAACGTTTAATTTGATGAAAAAAGTTTATGGTGATAATTGTTTGATCCCGTACCAGAGTGTAGTACGGCTGTTTCAAGTGATTCCATGAAAGTCATGAGAACATACAGACACTTCAAAAAGCATTGTTACTGAAAGTAGCATTGTAATATTTCATGAATTTATAAAAAATGAACTCAATCCTTCATTGCGATACATGAAAATGGAATTAAATATGTCTGAAAATTTAATTTCATCGCATTCAATTTGACCATACATGGTTTTTCTTCACACAAATTGACCAAGTACGAAAAATTTCTTCAAATTCAACATTGTAAAGACTTGGTTAAAGAGTCAAAAAAAACTTAAAATATTCCATCGTGATTACTGACGAGACGTAATATTTTTAATAGGATATCAAATCCAAAGCGTCAAAATTCTGCATGGAATCACCCAACTAAGCCAAATCTGAAAAAAATCGTCTCGAAAAATCAAAAGTGAAGACAATGCTGATTTTTTTTTTTGACAATTCCGAGATGTGTTTTATCTTGGCGTAATCAAATGTCTGTTTTTTCATATTCGTCATGTGAGGCCACAGTGATAGCACTGTATTAAGTGGTACACAGTGAAATTGTAGCTTTTCTGTCATCTGTTTTGATTTTTAATGCCAATTTCAAAAAATGACAAAAGTGGAATATTTTTATTAAATTTTAAACAGTTAAGTGCGTTCGTCGTACCAAATCTTTATTACGATACGTTCAACGTGTTTACTCGTCGTCGTTACCATTGACTATGAAAACTATTTTATTATTATTTGAGAACTTTAAAGTTAATAAAAACTTTTAGAGAAATAAATTCTTAAGTTTCCCTTAAGTAAAAATTTAGTTTTTCGTTTTTCATAAAATTTGTAATAGGATCATTTTTCTCTGCGTTCGTCATGAATACACGTAATCGTTTGTTTTAGTTTCGCACACTGTAAGAGGTTTTTAAAATTAAATTCCACACCTAATCGATTAAATTTACAAGTTTTCTAATTGTTTTTCTTAATTTATAGTAAATATATTTATGAGATTTTGTTACATACAACCGAAAATGTGCTGAAAAATAAGACTAATCGAATTGGCATTTCGAATTGATACAATTTTTGCTATTATTTACGGGAACCGTATTTTGTTCAAATAGTTTTCTGTGGCGTCACAATAGCCAATTCGATTAGTCTAATTTTTTAGCACATTTTCGATTGTATTATTTATTTATAGAATAAAAAAAGTAAAAAAAAAAACTTACCAAGAAATATGGAATCAGCATTAACAACAGTCGCACTTAAACGTTTCAATTCCAAACTACATAAAAAAGAAATATTATATTTAATGTTTTTGTTAAATAAATATTTTAATATTTTTTACTTACAAAAGTTTCTTTTTTGGATTCTGTTTAACACTAACATTTTTTTTAATATCTTTAATAAAAACTGATGATTCTTTTATATTATTTTCTTCATTAATAATTTCATCATTTTGAATTAATGATTCATTACAATAACTAATTCCAACACTATCAATCATTTCTTTTAACATATTTGAACAAATATATTCATCAGTATTATCAATTTTAATATTTTTATTAAATGTTAATTCTGTATTTAAATCATTAATATTTTCATTATGATTAATAATTTTTTTATATATTATATAATTACTATCATTTTTATATGGTATATCAAATAAAAATGATATTTTTTTATCATTTTCTTTTTTATTTTTAATATTTGATGGATTAATTAAAGTTGATACAGAAAATTCAGCCCATTCTTTAGTTATTTTTTCAGTTTTTTGTATCACTTTTAAATATGGTAAAATATATGAATCTAATGGCTGATTTAATTTTGGAAATACTTCTAATTTTACTTTTGGCATTTCAAATATAATTGAATTCTCTTTAGTTTTTAAATAAGGATTATTATATTTATATATACCTTTTTTTGATAATGGTTTTGGTTTATGTACTTTATTAAAATTAAATAATGATAATTTTTTATTTTTTTTATATTTAAATTCTTTTGGTAATTTTATTTTAATACTATTTAATTGATCATAATGATGACAATTATTTCCACATATTATATTATTATATTTTTTAAATGGTTTACTAGATTGTGGTTGACGATATTTTTCATTATAATTACCATTACCACCATTTAATTTAACAGTATCAGAATCAATTTGTTGTAATTGAAAATAAAATTTATTATCATCAGTTAATAACCATGTTATACATTTCCAACAATCACGTGAAATTGGTACATTTAAATTTTTTATATATTTAATTGCATTTATATTAATTTTATTATTTTTTAAACGCTTTTTAATTTCCTGATATATAGTATTTTCATTTTCAATCATTGATAATTTAATATTACCTTTAATAACTTCACGTCTTTCAGCAACTGTACGTGATTTTGATAATTCAATTGGGATAACTGGCATATTAATTTTTGGTGGTATTGCACCATTATAAACAAGACCATCATCATCATAATATTTTGTTTTTGGTATATCTAAATCTTTTGAATTTATCATCCATGAATGTTCATCTAAAAATTTATCTAAATTTTCACTTACAAATATTGAATTAATATTATTATACATATTTCTTGGTACAATTGGTGTTGGTAGCATACCTGGTATATTATGATGAGTTATTAATTCATTATCACTAAAACCTAAAAAATCAGATGAACTTGATTCATAATCTTCATCACTTTTTGATGTTGAAAGTTCATAATTATCAAATTTTTTAGATGTTTCAGTATTTATAAATGAATTAATCATACTTTCATTTGTTTTATCATTAAATGAATTTATTGTATTTTCATTAGATGAATTTGTTATATTTTCATCAAATGAATTATTAATATTTTCATATGATTCATCTTTATCACTACTTTCATTACATTTAAGTTTTTTAATTAAATTATCTAAAAATTTTAATCCTTTTAAATTACTATCATTAAATTGAGTATTAGTTTCTTCAAATGTTTTATTTTCATTTGTTTTATTTTCCTCAATTACTTCCTTTTCAGAGACAATTTCCATTAAAATTTCTACTTTTTCTGGTTTAATATTTTCCAACTGTTTTTTATTAATATTAATATCAGTAATATCCTTTTCATTTTTATTATCTTTTGTAAAATTTTCATTTATATTTAATTCAATAGATGGTCTAGATATTTTTTGTTGATTTTCACTATCATCTCTTAAAAACGATATTGATCTTTTACGATTTTTCAAAATATCTAATTGTTGTTTTAATTGTATTTCAATTTCTTCAGGTGTTAATTTTGTTTCTGTATCTCCGTCTTCTATTTCTTCTTCGCTATCTTCTTGTTTATTCTTTTCAAGTTGACGTTGTTTTTGTCTTAATAGACGTACTTTTTGTGTCCATGTTGGTAAATTTTTATTACGTTTCTTAGTTAATAATTTTTTTCTTACTATATTATGCATTATGAAAACTCGATTATTTTTTAATTTTAAACTCCTTTTGATAATTATGTGTTTTTGTAAAATATATTTATAAAAATGTAGAATTTTTTTGAAATTCAATATAATAAATTCAGTTGAAACTTTGTATTGTTTTTGAAGACGATAAAATGCCTTAAAATGATCATCATTTGGCAACATTTTACTGATCTAAAATAAAATAGTTTTATATTTAATTATTTTTTCAAAATTTTACTTTTATTATTATAATAAAATAATATTTTAGTTAAATATTAATATCATTTTTTGTAGTCACTTGAAAATTCTTGTTGGGATAATATTTAAGCTGACACTTTGGACATTTAATTTACGAAAATATTCAAATTTAATTAAGAGTTTTCGAAATATCTAAAAAGTAAATTATTTGATAGTAATTTAGGAAAAAAAAATTTTTAACCAAATTTAAAGGAAAAAAAAACACTTTCATTAACGTAAATGAGGCAAAACTTTTGAACTAATTTCGCAGTAAACATGTCCAATAAAAGTGAAAAAATTTAAAAAAAAGAGGAATATTCTAAAGTCAAAAAACTATAGAAAAAGGGAAACGGACATCTAACAAACCACTTGAAATATTTAAAAATGCTACCTTGAAGAATATTAATTTCATTTTTTTTTTGAGATTTTGGTGACCAATAAAGTTTATTACGTTAACAATAGATACAGAAAAATATTAATAGAAAATACTAGTATAAATTATCCACAACTATTTTTAAAATTAACGCAATCGATGAAAATAAAGTTAAATATGCTCGAAGAAATATTTGCTTCCAGTAAAAGGAAAAATACGCTTAAAGCATTAGAAGTGCTACCAAAAAGGCAATAAGGAAATTAAAGTAAAAACTGCTTGTGAACAGAGTAGAAGTGATTTTTGATCGTACGATTTATGAATGACATACTACATTTGTATGCCAAGTGTCGATCAAAGAATCATCTTGTTTTTTTAATACTGATTATACAATCAGCATCAATGATTCTGCAATAAAAAAATAAAATAAAAATAGGGATCTTCAAGAAAGCCAGAAAGGACAAGAAGTAAAATATGCTTTGGAAGCCATAACAATACAAATGATTCTTATGCCTAGGACTCACTAGCGTTAAGCGGCACAAAATTTAGCATTAAATGCTAATGAGTCCATTAGTCTCCACTGAATTGGTATATAGCCTGAATTAGCGACTAGTTAGCGCTAGCTTGTCGGTTTTTCAAAGATTCCACTCCGATTGGTATTTAGGAAAACTCTTCATTTTTACTGTGCAAAGTCGTCCCATACGCTAAGCGCTAGTGAGTCCTAGGCATTAGAATGAGCACAAAATCTTTTTTAAGCTGATACCGATTGTCATTGCGATAGTCTAATCTTTGGTAGGCTTGCGCTTGGACTCTGAACACTTTGACCATATTTTATTGATTTACCCATAACGGGTTTACAGTCTTCGGTATCGTAATCGGCGTCAGCTCGGCTGTAAGCCGGCACTCTTCAGACAGCTCAAACCACGCGTTAACATACAAATGGGAATCAATACTTTACCCAAAAATTGAAAGAAAAAAATTTACCCAAAAATTGAAAGAAAGAAATTTTTATGTGGAATTTAAAACGAGGGCACCTCAAATTTAAGATCCCTTTGATTTTGTTGAAAACCACATTTAACCCAATATTATAAAGGCTAAGCTTATTTTGTTTAAAATGAATGTAACAAGTCAGTGGTGTAGACAAAGGAGGGATCAAGGGAATTAGTCTACTCGCTCGGAGATTAACGTTCGAGTGGTACAAAAAAAGACGAAAAGCTAAGATACCAAAAAAAAGTTCCGTATTATCAAATATAATCAAACCTCCCGCTCCTCGTTCCTCCTCTTGCAGAAAGCTATCTATGCTATGGTTCAAAGTATTTAGTAAGTTATGAAATATGTAAAAAAAATAAATTAAGTTTGAATATGTTTTGAGTTTTATGTTTCCCTTCTCAGTAACAAATAACACCTTTATTCATCTTCAACAATGATCGCCATATTGTTTCTGTATCAATTGAAATGTTTCTGTTTCATTTTCACCAAGCTTTGCGTCAAATTGTATGAATTCTCTTAATTTTTAGATAAAAAAGTGATAATTTTGCTACTTTTTTATTTTTCAAAGATTTTTTAACTTTTCTCCTAGCTAAAGATTTGTTAATTAAAAACTAATAAACATACACACGGACAAAATCCAATAATGTTTCAATACATTTACAAAAAAAAAATAAAATTATTTTTGCAATTACATGTGTTGACCAATACAATGAAATTATGCTGTTTTTAAGTAACTGGACGACTTGTTTTTCACAAATAATAACTATATACAAAATGAACGTTTTTATACAATATATAAAACCACAGGAAGAAAACTTTTTATTGATCACTTAATATTATATAAATAAAAACACTAATACAAACTATAAAAACTACACATAAACAGCAATTTAATTATGTTAGCAAATTAATAATTATAAACACACGAATTAGTAATAATCAATTTGATAAATATAATTTATTAAGTTTTTGTGTTTAGATTTGATTATTCAACGAATTATAAACGCAGGATCATTCAAAAAGAAACTTTGATTAAACGCATGTGTGCTTGACATGACACTGTAAAAATTATCAAAAAAGCACTAGCACGAGGCCTGCTAGTACCTACTATTTGTATTTAATAGAGGGGTGAAGGGCAAGAGGGATTTTCGAAATACTTCAAACAAACTAAGATTTTAAATGTAAAGAATAAGGACAAAATCTTTTTCATATGATATCTAAAATGTATATTATTAGTATTTATCTTTATCTGGTTTGAATAAAACAAAAAAAAAAATTACTTGTCATTTTGCCGGCACAAATAACTATAAAGCTTTTATACGCCATTTTAATTAGTAAATATAAAAATTACGTTTAATTTTTAATAAAATTAATTACAATTAATATTAAAATTTACATTTTTCACTTTATGCTATATTTGTAGCTAATAAATTTTTTGTTGATTGTAATTTACCGCTCATCACCATCATCACTATCAACTACATTTATAAGAATAGCTGAGCGTCGGGATTAACAAAAAAAAAGCTGAGTTCCTAAATTTACTAATAAATTGCATAAGTACCATGCGTGTTCTTAAATTCAATTTGGAATTTGAATGTAAAACTTTAACGCCCGGTTTCACAGTCAACTTAAGACTGTACTGCTTAAGCAGATTTTGCGTTTCACATTTCATATACTTAACCCTTACTTGGAAATAGCTTCGTGCTTAAATTAAGTCTCCAAATTTCACGACTTAAAGTTGTTAATGTAAAATACCTTCGAAAAGATTTACTTCATTTAGATAATAATTTTTAAGTATAAAAAATAAATTGATTTTAAAGTTGTTAATAAATAAAAGTGCAATTTTCATTTCGATAATGTTGTATAAGAAATGGATTATTTCGTAAGAGAGAAATGGTGTAGTATCGTATTGGGGGGTGACACGCGAGGCGTCATGACATGCATAACTTTTCGAAGTAATGGGCGACACTTATAAAGAGCAGTAAGTTTGTAGCCGTTTTTCGAAATTAAAAAAGAATCACATATTAAAGTGGATTCTCGGGCAGCTTTTCTAATACATACAAATGTTGCTTTGACATTTTACATCTACTATTGTTCAAAATTTAAAATTGAGGTTATTAACAAAGGTAATTTAAGTAAAATAAGTTATAATTGTATTTATTTTTGTTTTCAATTTTATAGAGACTAAAAACGAGATCTCCTCAAAAAGTACAGTGCCATAAAACATAAAAAAAATTCACGCACACCCGCTTACAAATTCAGCAATGATAGCTGATAGACGGTTTACACCGGCAACGAAACCATGGTGTGGAAACTACCTAACTTAAGGGTTTCCAAAGAGTGTTTACACGGGCGCGGCATCGTACGTAAACTATGTTAGTGAAATGTAACTGAAATGTCAATATATTGTGGAATTTGAGATTAAGTGTGCAAGTTTACTTAAAGTAAGTGATTTTTCATGTTGTATATTATCTCTTATTATATATTAATATATTATAAATTTAATGTTTGTAGATGGATAGAGAACAGATGCAATTATTGGTGTAATATTTGGTACTCGATGAGCTTACACCGAAGATATGGGCTATATTTTTTCAATTGGAAGAGATGCACATTAGTTTAAGAAATTGTGCATTGTGGAAAATTTAAAAATGGGTTTCAAACTAAAGTAGATAATCCTTATGAGTATTTTTCTTTGCCGGATTGAACATGGTTTATTTCATATGCCTAAAAATGAGTAAATAAAATATGATTTAAAAAATTGGACTTAAATTTTAATAGTTCTATTATTAAGCACAATGAAGTTTTCTTTTGTCAAATGTAAACTGTGCAAGTATATTAAAATTTAGAAAAGAAAAGAAATGCATATTTTTTGTGTTTTTGAAGTGAAACTTCTATAGCCGGGGTTCTGAAAATATGTGAGTAAAACCAAAGCGTTACCAAAATTGGCGAGATTAAGACCAAATTTTCAAACTTTAATATATATATATCCTCGTGTGGATAAATATATATATATATATATGTGAGGGTTGGTGTGAGGGGGTGTGTGTGTATATATATAATGGTATAGTGATATATTATATCTATCAGTTGGATAAATAGATATATAGTTAGATATATATATATATATATATATGGTTGATGAATATATATATATATGCCTGTGGTGTGCTGAGCGAAGCGAACCGGGAGTTGGTGAGCGAACCGAGCAGGGGGGGGGGAGCCCAGTAGTATATATAGCATGTATTGATATATATATATATATATATATATGTACTCAACAGGAAATTTTTAAAAATACAATTGCTTTAATTTTCTTAAATATTTTGTGTTTAACCAAAATTTCATATAAATATTTCACAGAAGGTGTCGAAGCCAAAGTAGGGAGCTATACTGCTTTCGAGGAGGCAAAAGGATAACATAAAATTTTTATTTTTAAGTATTTTTTGTGTTATTGTACTTTAATCTGGATCCTTAACATCAAAGTGTAAAAATTTATATAATTTTAGGTTTGCCGGGATTAAAGCGTTAAAAAGTGCTTAATTTAAATCGCTCAAAAGAGCTTAATTTAAAGCGCAAAAAGTGCTTAATTTAAAGCGCTAAAATGTGCTTAATTTCAAGCCCCTTACTCCAATGCTATCACGTGTTAAAAGACTACACAGATAACATTGGAGTGTAGGCGCTTCGAGCTTCAAAACAAGCGTGTGTAAAGGCCTTTTTATATATTAGTGATATATATATATATGTGTGTGGTCATATGGATATGTATATATATATATATGGTCGTGTGGATATATATATATATTTCCATATGGCAAAATATATATATATGTATATGAAAATGAAAATCTCACGATACAATACGAATAAGTTTCACTTCTATCATGCGTCATCTTGACACACTCACTTTTTTTAAACTAATTTTATAAAATTTGTTAATATAATTATTTCTGCTGCAATAACCAATATAAAAAATATGCTGCCTACAAGCATCGAAAACATACTTTTAAATTAGCGATAAATATGTATATAATAATATACATATTTTTTAATGTTATTATTAAAAATAAACAAAATGTGCCGTAATATAAATACCTACCGTAAAATAATTTTAAGACTGACATAAAAATAAAGCAGTCAATATAGACACAGCTTTCTTATACTTATTTTTAGAAAATAAAAAAAAAAACTAATTGCAAATATTTAAAGCTTCTATTCTGCTGTGTAATTATATTAAAAAAGGGATTAAAAGCAAAATTATAGTTTCGAATGCAAATGAAAGTAAAACACCAAAATAAGGCACATCATAAATTTGCCTTGAGTTTTAAGAGTATTGTTTTTTTTAGCAAAATTTTGGTTGCGCTTAAATGTTCCTGTTAGGCTTTTACGATAAATTATAATTCAAAATTTATTTAAAAATAAATACATGGTAATGTTATGTGCTTCATAAAAATAATGAAATGCGATTGAAAAAGAAAAATTGTATACAACTTTTTCTGAATGACTTCCCCATCACAAGGCCCAAACACAATGAACGCGGTTCGCGGCACGCAAGCGGTTTTCATTCAGAATTACGAAATTCAGCTATATAAGATCCCATAGTTGTGACAGCTGTCAACGCTTGCGCGCCGCGAACCGCGTTCATTGTGTTTGGGCCTACAGTCCTCATTAGGTGTTTTTGTTACAATTCAATTTATTATGCTGTGTTTGTTTTTTTTAAAACCCATTTTAATTAAGTATATATGTATTATTTAAAAATCTTTCCAACAAAATCATTTTACATATTTTTGTGTTTTATTCTAACATAAAAAATATATTTGATTAGTGTTATTAGTAATTTTTCATTATATCAAAGCCCACAGATAATTCCAAGAAAACTTTTTTTTTGTTGTGCATTACTTATAATTTTACAAGAACACTATTGTTTAACAATTTTATTTATATTTTTTACTAAGAACTGATTCGAAATAATTAATCCAATTAAAAATTTCCATTTTATTACTGTGGTCACAATTATTAACATTTTAATATTTTGAATAGAATTTAGTTGAAAGCGGGAAAACTAAAAAAAAAACTATTGTTTTTTTTTAAATATTTATTGTATGAATGAATACCATGAAATGAAGGAGTGTAATTTTCAGTTAATAAAAACTTTTTATTTTTCCATTCTTTCTTTTCTTTTTAATATGAAAAGGAATTTGTTTTATTTATTAACAGAATTAAGTGACAGATTTTACTAGCAAATAGCAATTACGAAATCTGACTTTGAAAATGATTTGGGCTGCGTTCATTTTACAAAACTACGAAAACTACCTTTCAAAGGTAGTCTGGAAACCACATTGCAAAAGTAGTTTCGTCTGGAATTTTCATATAAAACATGCAATAGTGGTTTCCACACCATGGCTTCGCTTCCTGTGTAAATCACCTATGAGCTAAGAAGATCATAAAAATGAACTGAGAAACACTTCCAGTTCTTAAGAAAGACTTAAGTTTTTTAAGAAACTGAGCTAAACAAAAACTTAAGTATGAACTATGAAACCGGGCGTAAAAGACTTAAAATGTAATTATTGCATTTTATATACTTTTTGCCTCAAAATTCCCTATACAAAAACTTTGTCGAAAACCCTACTCTAGACATGAAGCATGAAACACGTGCAGTCTCCATAAATGAATGAAAATTACATTCATTTCTCATTTGAATAATATGTGTTCAAAAATATATAATTATTTATATATATATATATATATTTTGCATAAATTAAAGAAATTTTTAGTTATCATGTTATGCCATGTTATTTATTTGCAGAAATTAAAAATATTAGAGAATTATTTTTGTATTTTTTGATTTTTAAAATTTAATCTTTAAATATTTCATTAGATAAGTACATTTAATAAATTTTCAATAAAAATATGTGAATTTTATAAATATCTTAAATATTTTAGAATTTTTACTGCTATAGCGTCAGTTTAGCATTTTGACATTTATGAGCGCATGGCAATCAAATGGTTATGCATTTTCAAACTTAACTATATCTAGAGTTTTTTTTTTATCATAAACTTTAATTTTTAATTTTTGACACAAAATTAAATAGTTTTTCCAAAGATTCTAATTATAAATAATGTAAGATGTTAAGTTTTCTAAGACTATAAAATATATTTTTAAAAATTTATCCGGCCTTTAGCATTTAATAATACACACAGCATATTTTTTGATACCCTACGTAAAAAGAACCAAACAAATATATATACATATATACCGATGAATTTGGTAGTCTGATTTCAGCCCTTAAACTGAAGATTAAGTATGGCCAGAATTATGATTAAACAATATGTTTAATTCAATATTAGTAAAATATCTTAAGAAAATGTTTTTCTTAAGTTCTTACAATTGATTTTCAAAGAAAATATTATTAAAACAAGAACGGTAAAAACAAAAAAAGTGTACCTAACCTTTTCCCCCCTCCTCTAAATTTTATCTAAGTTCATGCATCATGTTATTTATACTTAAAGAAAATTAAAGCTTAAGTCAAAAAAAATAATGAATGGAATGGAATGGATCTGACATTATTTCAATATATAAAAAATATAATATGGTAATATTATTTTCTGATTGAAAAATATTATAAAAATTTTATCTTTTTTATTCTTTTTATTGTAGAATTGTTAAATTAATGCCAACATGACGATATTGGTTAGTGGTGCTTTTGATTCCTTTTGTAATTCTTTCCAAGTTCTTATCTGTCATTTGATAATCACATGGTCCAAATGTTGAAAACGCGGTTTGTTTGTATATATATATATATATATATGTAATATTGTGTGTATATATATTTTATTCTCTTTTATTTATGAGAAAGATATGTATAAAGCAAATATAAAATCAATTAAAAAGGGGACTTATTTGATAAATTGTTTGCTTAATTCTGAGGATAAGAATGAAATATATAAATATGTTTTTTAATAATTATTGTTTAGAAATATATATACATATATATTTTTTTTTATTAAAATTTTTGTTATTTATAATAAGATTCTGTGCATAAGGATTAAAATTTGTTCTGAATTTTGTTATATGAGTTAAGATAATTTTTTTGTGTTTTTTAAAATAATATTAATTGAAAACTAGATTTCTTTGATATTTAGGATTATAGGAGGGATTTTATTTTTATAATTTCTATTTATAAAAATTAAAAATTGATATAAGCTTTTATAATTCTAAAATAGAAAGACAAAGTTCTAGATTCTTTTACTTTAACTAATAATAATAATACTCATTTAAGATTTTTTATGGACAGAAAACTAAATATATATGACATTTTGCATATGGCTTCCTTAAAAAAGATCTATTTTCAATATCAATAAAAAATAAGTAGCCATTAATAATTTCAACAAAAACAAAATTAATAAAAATTTTGTTGGGATGACACATAACCTAAATACACAAACTAAATTGTTTTGACAATATAAAACAAATTTGAAACATATGTATTAACTTTTTGACATTTTTCTGTAGAAAAGAAATAATTATGTAGCTTTCTGCAAATTGAAAAGTAGTTTCGAATGGTTTTTTGATAGTTTTGATCAATTTGCAAATAAAAAAGGTCTTATATGTTAGTACTAAATATACAAAAATAACAAAAATGGTGTTAATTTTTATTTTTCAATGAAAATTAACTTGTGGCAGAAAGCCAGATCCACACGATGCCTGTAGCTGCTATCTTTTATGAATGAGAGCGATGAAAGGTAAGACGGAGATATCGAACACTTATCGGAAAACAAAGCTTGTGTTGTCGTTGAAATATTATTTTCTTTACGAATTTTAATTTTTTAGGGATGTTAAAGGATTTTTACTACTGAGTAACTGAGAGAGTTAGTTTCCCATCTTTACCAGGGCTGGGATTCTGTCTCGGTGAGAAGTTAGCGTGAGAATGAAAAAGTTCGATTTTGACAATGCATGGCAAATAAGTCAAAATTTGACACCCTCATTCTCATTTTGACTTCTCACCGAGACAGAATCCCAGCCCAGATATTTGGATGTGTAGGAAAAATTTTATTGAAACATTTTTAATATGTAGATCCAAAAGAGGAATTTGAATTAAAATATGAAACATGTTTCCATTGGAAATCAAATAGGTTAGTTTTAGAGTTAATTCCCAGACGAAACATCTTGTTACGTCAAAAAAAAAAACAAAAATGTATATGTATTATTTGAAAAAATAAATAAATGACTGTCCATATTGATTGGTTAAGTTAAGTGGGAAATAGTAATAGTTTTGGATTAAAGTTTTCCAAATTTATCCCTTGTATCTTTCCACGATCTACTAAATATGAAAGTAGTATAAATATCATTATTATTAAACTTTTTAATAATAAATAAGTAATTTAGAGATTTATTTTCTATAAACAATAACAACAAAAAAGAGAAAGGATCAACACTTTAAATCTTGACTGATTCAAGTATAACTGATGAAGTATTAGACTGCAAAAACAATTTCCTGTGTTCAATTGCATGCTAAATTGAGATAAAGAACGATTGCTTGCTCTCAGTTTCACAGACAACTAAAAAGCGATTTGTGAGCGAGTTTTTAAATATATTTTATAATTTGCTCATAAATCGCTACCACCATATACTTTATATGGGACGAGAGAGCCATTTACGATTTAGAAATTTTAGTGAATGGGCCGCTTAAGATTTCTAAGCCTGTAGGCATTGTGAACGCGATTTTTGATCGTGCGACTTAACGATGTAATACATTTGCGTGGCAATAGTTGATCAAATCCACACAATAGGAAAATTTCATTAGACATTAAATCACGCCACTGTATAAAATCGCTTTCTTATGCCGACAGACTAACGCAGGAATAATACATCCCCCTCTAAGGATCTTTTCGTAGCTTTTAAAATCATTTCCAAAGACCAAAATGTCACTAGTAAATGTAAATTTATGCATGCCACCTACTTTTAACCATTTAAATGCAAACGAGCCCTGGATAATCGCCTATCTCTTCAATATTTGCATGTTTACATGTTTGTATATGCAAAAAATCTTTTATAAATGAAAAGATCTAATTATTATCTTATGCCTGGGACTCACCAGCGCTTAGCGTGTGGTGACGACTTAGCACAGTAAAAATGGAGTTTTTTTTATATACCAGTGGAGTGGAGACTAAAGCCTTGTACAGACCAATGCGTTTTTCATTCGCACGCCGGACAAGATTGTAAAACGGGTGATGTATTTGCTCTAGCTATAGCTAGAACAAAATTGTTTTGTTTTTGTTTTTGTCAGTAAAAGGACACTTTATGGCCTTCAAAATTTTTGTTGTATTTTAAATTTTAGTTCTAATGGAAATTTTTGTTGTATTTATATTAAAAGGGATAGGAAATAATGATTTTATTACTTTTAGAGGTACACCAAAAGTTTTGAAGGCCACAAAATGCTTCTCTAAAAGTAATAAAATCATTTCTTATCCCTTTTAGAATAAGCACAACAAAAATTTAAAGTAAAAGAAAAATTTTGAAGGCCATAAAGTGTCCTTTTGCTGACAAAAAACAAAAGCAAAACAATTTTGTTCTAGCTATAGCTAGAGCAAATACATCACCCGTTTTACAATCTTGTCCGGCGTGCGAATGGAAAACGCATTGGTCTGTACAAGGCTTAATGGACTCATTAGCATTTAGTACTAAATTTTGTGCCGCTAAGCGCTAGTGAGTCCCAGGCATAAGACCACATGAATTTATATAAAAAAAAACATATTTATCATGCCCATTTTCCTAACAAGGAAGTTTTACTGAGCTGTCAATGTTTCTTAGAATACTTTCAACACTTAGTATGCTCAATATAAATTTTCAAGGTTGAGTAAAATAATTTTATATGGTTTAATTAAAAAATAAACAATATAATTAAAAACAATACCAAAAAATGCATGAAAATATTGAATCTAATATAAAGTTTAAGCGAACTATAAAATTAAATTTAAACAAAATTTAAAACAGACAAAAAGAAAAAATTAACATTAGATTTACTTTTTTTCAAAAAAAGCAAAAGCTTTTATATATTCATTAATTTTAGCGCTTTAAGCAATTTTCGACAGCGCTTTCGGTTAGTTTTCGACACTAGGGCAAAAACTTAATAAAAAAATTTAATACACATGTCAAAATACAATAAGAATCATATTTTAATTATTTGTTGATAAAAATTACTTGCCGTACTGTTTATCCAGAAAATCGATTAATTATATAATTAATCTGTCGCACATATTATTTATTTAAGTTTTTTTCATCTAAATAATTATGGTTACTATAGAATTAAGACTTATTTTGTAAAAAGTTATCACATATGTCAAACCTATGACGCTATGACAAATCATTTGCGCTACTTTTGACACTTCACTTCACTTCATTTTCTTTTGTCTTCAAAAAAAAAAAAATAAAAATTAATCATTTTTAGAAATTTAAGAAATATTAAATTTAAATTTCATTAGTTTTTAATCTATTCTAACATTATATATATATGTATATAAATAAAATATTACCGGGATAATATAAACTTTAATCTAGTGCGGTAAATAAAAACTTTTGTTTTAGACTCTTATAGAAATTCAGCAATATAACTGTACTTGTGTTGCGTTACCAAAAATATTTTCTATGCACACGTGCAAGAATATTAATATTAATATTAATTAATCAATAATAAATGTAAAATCTAATTTCTTCAAACTTTATATTTTTGTCATAGGAATAAGTTTATTTGTTAATAACAGAAAACTCTATATAAATGAATTAAAAAAAGAAGTAATTTTCCATACAAAAGATGCTTTTGATAAGCAAAAATTGTCATTATTTAATCCTTAAATTATAACGTAATTATTGCTCCAACAATAAATAAACAACAACGACAAAAATAGGGACAAAAACACAACAATCTGACGACAGACTAGATGTAGAATTTAGTGTACGCTCGAGTTATATGTGGAAAAAACCCATTTTGAGATTAGTAAATATAGTGAATCGGCCAGCACACAAACGGTGGTGAAACGCAAGACGGATGTTCGAATTTCTCAAAAAATTTTTCCTGGGACGGAATTATTACGAATTTTAAAAATTCCGCTTTCCTTTTTCGCTTTTCGAATCATTTAGAATCTTTATGTGCCATGATTCATACCTCTACAACCCCCTCTCGCAATTCCTGTTGAAATCTTCAAGAGCAAATGTACTATACAATTTACTACATTTGAATCAGTAAATATGGATTGGTAGGATGAAAAATGAAAGGAAGCATAATTTTTTCCTCATGCAAGGATTTGAAATTTTGAAACTCCGTCTCACCACCCACCTAGTAGTAGATGCGGCCTTGTGTGCGCCTGGCTAAGATAAGATAATACCGAATGAGTCTGTTAACAATTAGGATAAAAGAAATCATTAAATTTTCCGTATTTCAATTAGAAATATTTTGACAGCTTTTGTATGTATATAAGAGTATAAACATATTTTTTAGTCTTGCCAATTGAAAAATTGATATTTAGTCATGCTAATAGCAGCAGCTGGCTTCTATACATCCGGCTAATACCCAATCTACACAGGCCAACTCACAGCGATTCTTTGAGTTTTGTATGAAAATAACCAGTTTCGCTGTGAGTTTTTGCTGTGAGCTGGCCTGTGTAGATTGGTTATAATACAATGAAATCTGGAAGATATTATTGATTTCATGTGCAAGTGTGGACTTTGGGCCAAATCATATACTATATCACTTTTATTCGAAACTGTCAAATGTTATGAAGTGTTATTTACAACAAAACAGTTATTTTTGTAATCATTCGTGACGCATTTAATTTACTAATCCTTGTTGCACTAGTTCGTTATTTCCGCCGTGGCTCTACGAACAAACTTAATGCCGGTCACCGGTGATACCCATGGTGGTCATTGCTGTCAAGCTATAAGACTAGCAGCTTCTAGATATAGGTAGCCATACACAACCAACCAAGTGTTGATGAATTTTCTTTTTTTCCTTATAAAAACCTGTTTCTTTTAATTTTTCTTGCTGCTTTGGTGTATGGCCTTAATACCTTAAAAGTATCGCTGAAATTCCTCTTTGCATTTAATCTCTCCTACTATAGTTATCAAACATGTCACCGATGGATACTAAAAAATATGTATTGATTCCATGTTATTTGAAATTTTCCATTAACATTATATACATTACTAACCTGATTAAATAATACACGGCATGTAATGTCGTAATGTTTCGATATAAATTTCACATGGTTATTCTATTTAGACAAATTAAAAGTAATCTTCGGATGTATCAAATTTAAACCTTACTTGATAAAAAAAAACATCTAAAATGGTTAATATTTCCTTTGAAATTAAGAATTGATTTGAGAAAAGAAAAATATTATTTGAATGAGACTTGTTAGAAATTAAGTGATCATAGTATCTGAATAATTTCTCAGAACGAACAATAGGATACCCTTTTTGAATTAAAAAGAAGAAAAATGCCTTAAAATAAATGCGAATTGGACCAAGCTCAACTTGAAATGAATAAGTCACGTGTTTTATACTATATTCACGTATATTCATATCAACATAAAAGCGCGTTTGTTGTTTACAAAAACATGTGTAAATCAGGGTATTCACATTGTGGCCAGTATCATTCAATTTCAGGGTAAGCGGAGGTGGAATGTAAGACGGAGTTTCGCAAATTTCGAAAAAAATTTTACCCTTTCCTGCGACAGAATGAAACGCGCTCTTCATGCAAAACGCGTGCATTGTGTTTGAACCATACACTTAAAAACAATGCAAGCCGTTGCGAAGCTGATGCGGAATTCGGAATTTCAATTTTCTTTCACCGATTCCACGTGCATTATGTTTAAGGCGACTAAGATCTTGAATGTAAAGATATTTTACCCTAAATTTAGATAAAGCTTACTTATTATTTTGATTATTATAAGATAAACCTAAAAATAAGTAAAACTGTTTATAACCACAGAAGGCTATATATTTTAATTTAAGAAAAAAATTATAGATATTCATATTATTTCAAAATTTCTTATTGCCTTAAATTTTAATTTATATTTCACCTAAATAGTTTTTTATCAATTTGAAAAATATTTATATATTTTATTAATTAATTAATTAATATAATTAATTTTATTATTAATAAAAAATAAGCAATCAGGCAAAATTAAAAACTTATATAAAAGTAATTAAAACACAAGAACGTTGATCAAAATTCGTAAGAAACATTTTCTCATCTGGCAATACTATCAAATTCAAGTTAATTCATCTTACAAACAAAAGCAAACAAAAGCCAAACATATATCGATATAATGATGAATACCAAAACAAGTAAATCCTATTTATATAAATTAATTCTAAAATTTATATATAAATATAGTAATTTATATTTACCAATTTACTGTTAAAGGACTTCAACAACAAAAAAAACCCAAACAAGATGGCGTCTAAACAACTCAAAATGGCTGGCTTCTATTCACGCCTCGATCATTACCATTATTATAGCAAAATTTATTTATATTTGCATTATTAAATCATACTAATATATCAATTGATGTTAATTATCATTAAAAACCAAATTAATACAAATTTACTGTATAAAATTAATTTTTAAAACAATTAAATACACTTGATTGCCGACAAGCATGTACGCAATCAACAAAATACTTCAAAAATTAGTAATGTCATGAAACAAACACATATAATTATATAAATACGTCGAATTCACCGGTAAAAGGAAGAGGAAATTTTTCTAGGGAAATTTTTTAAACCGCATACTGTTTGATAAATTTATTTAAATATTTAAACTATAATTTTAATATTTTAAGAAATTTTTAAATGTAAAATAATAACTTAAATCATTTATAAATAATAAAATCAATATATAAACTTTTTTTCAATTGCAAAAATTGATAAAATGATAAAGTCTCTAAATGAACGTATGAAATTATCATACGAAATGGCATTTGAAATTACCCTTTTAATCGGTATAATTATTTCCCTTTGAGTAAAGCTTTATGAAAAATCAGAAAATTTTGTTTTTGTAAAGCGATTAATATTTGAAATATAAAAATAAAATTTTACTATATTTTAATAAAATTAATTTAAATAAAAATTTAGCTACTGAGAAGAGGTAGCTCAGATTTACTTTATTTACAGCTAATACAGTACGATATTATGTAGATTATACGTTTATAATTTAAGATTATACATAATTCTATAGTTGGAAGCAAAGGGAAATTTTTTTGTTCTGAACTGTCACAAAATGTCATTATACATTTGCTGGCACATTGTGTTAAAGGCTTTTAATTAATTTAAGAAAAAAACAACAAATTAATGATTTTTAATTAATGACATTTCATAACTTATGTTAACTAGGTATTAATTAACACAAATATATATATATATATATATTGTTATTGTATTGAATTATATAAATTATTATTTTATATTTTTTTTAATTTCTGTTTAGATATTTGGATGACTTCATTTTCGTATTAAATTTTGTATATTTCGATGGCTACATCTTACATTACACTGATATGAATTTTTTTATTTTATTTTTCAAGTGGTACGTATAGCATGTAGCAAAGGTAAATGATAAGATAAGTTAAATGTGTTGAAAACTAATCCTTTAATTTTAGTATAATGATTACAGTACTAATATTTGTGTTGATTAATTAATTACATTGGTTCAAAAGTTAATTTTCTTTGATTATTATTTTTATTTTTTTGTTATATCTATTACTAATATGGAATATACTGAAAATTATATTCCAAGACATCGTCGTAGTATTTCACAACTAGTGGAAAGCTTGGGTATATATATATATATATAAATTTAATTTTTTTGTATCTATATGATATTAAAAAAATATATAAAATAACTAAAATATCATGGTTTGAATTGTAAATTATTTGCTAACTTGATATTTGATTTTGTGTTACTCCAAACTAACTTCTTCGTCAGAAAAATGTAAAAAAAAATTAATGTTCATTTTGTAAAAATAAAAATAAAACTAAATTATTGTTTACTAAGGCTATTTGTGCCCATAATTATGAAAGTGGTCTAAGTCAAAATTTTAAAAAAATGATTTTTTCAGTTATTTCACACCACATGATTCTAAACTAAATTTATTTAAAGTAATTTTTACGATATCGTCAAAAATGAACCACTAGAAGGTGGTTGAAATTTCAACATTTCATGAATTGACTTAGACCACTTTCAAAATTATGGGCACATTTAAAAGAATATATTGGTCATATTTTGAGTAATTAATTTCAAATACGAAGCACATGTTTAATTTTTAGATTATTCTCTCTACAGAGAGAGGGCATATTAGAATCGTGGAAAGGAATGCGTGTGCTCATTTTTTGAGAAATACTGTTATAGATATCACATCATTAACTGTAGAAGCAAAATTATGTCTTTAAAATAAAATGCCAGAAGTTAAAAAAAACCCATTTACTTTTTTTTTATATATACTTTGGGCATAACTTTAGTTATTAATCGTTTGACGGCTATGCTGCGCTATCGCGCTTCCAGATTTCAAGTCGAAAATAGCTAAGCGGCGCTATCGCGCTGCCATTTCAATACGAGTCTTTATCTCTGCGCGTGAGCAAATAGTTTGCCGAGTTCTGAAATGAAGTGATACATTGCAGTGTAATTTTCTAGATACTTTTTACATTGCTTCAACAAAAAATTTAATACACTTATTGCGTGATTCATGTGCATCTAATACAATCATAAAAGTTTTCGAACTCATGACATTCAAGGTATTCACACTGAGTCCGGTAACATTTAATTTCTAGGTAAGCGGAGATGCAAGGTAAGACGGAGTTTCGCCAATTTCGAAAAAGCTTTTACCCCTTCCTGAGGCAGAAATATTTCTGCCTCATGGTTGGCATCTTTCTAATACACATTTATTTATACACGTTATCTCTAATATTTTACCAACACATATTCACATATTTTAGTGGACTGAGAATTGTAGGGGAACATTTCCGAAATGTTACAAGCCTCAATGTGAATACCCCCATTGTATAACATGTGCAGTTTGACATTTATGAACTCATGACACTGCATTACTGCGGTAGTACTGCATTTCGGAACTCAGCCTGCCTCTTTTAGAGCATAAATAGCGTTTTTAAATAATTTTCATTCCAAAAAAAATTATTTGAATTTTTCAATAAAAATACATTTTTTTATTTTGAAATCCCCAAATTATCTATAGCACTTTTGGAATGTATGAGGATTTTGATGGATAACTGTCAAACGGTTAAAGTTTATGATTTTTCACGATAAGTAAATTTTTTAAGACAATAATTATTTTGATTTTTATTAACGGTATATTGAGCATAAATGCTTTAGGTAAAGGGATATCGTGTAAAATTTAGCAATCAGAATTTATGGTGAAACTATCATGGTGCTAGCATACACGGAAGAGACTAATACTTAGGTATGAAATCTAAGCAGTGATGTGGAATTACACATCGAAGATCACCTCACTTTCAAAAAAAGCATTTTAATACATTGAATTTAAGGATTATTTAGTTTTTCATTTACCGATCATGTAGAAATATTTATGTTAGGCATTGAAAAGACATCAAGCGATCACTGAGTAGTAAAATCTCTTTCCCTGTAGCATCTTTTAAAGATTTGCAGTTTCACAATCGCTTTCAGCAAATTTCGTCATGATGAGACTTTGTCTTTGTGAAACAACAAATTTTTCTTCTATTGACCGATGTCTTTCTTATGCATTGGTAAATATCGAATGATAGCAAAACATTATCTGCTTGCAATGTTGTTTCAAATTTTCAAAATATATCTTTTTATTTTTCGTTATCTTAAATTTAAAAATACAGTTTAATTAGAGTGGGGAAATAATAATAAATTATAGCTAAAGAACCTTTTTTAATACAGAAAATTAGGCCCAAAGTGCCCTCGAATTGGACTCTTGCCATGAAAAAACGAAAATGAAAATGAAAGGATCGACAGAAGGGGGACTGGAGCTAATCAGGATATAAGTGGTGGAAAAATTTACTGGAATTTTCCTGTCATAGTTTAAAGCGTTAACCTTTCTTTGTCATACTTTTTTTTATATAGTTATTTTTTGGTAGAAAAAATATTTATTGTTGGTTTAATTGTTTATATAAACCAAACGGTTAAGTAACTATTATTTAAATTTATCATAAAAATTTTCTTATCGCTTAAGTGTTTTCCAAGTCGCTATCATTTTTATTGTTTAAAATCACTAAAATACTGAGTAAAGGGAAAACTGATTTCAAAAACCGCAACAAAGCTTGCACGTCTAAGTCGCTTTCACAATGGCGTAATATTCTCTTTTTAGATTGTAAAATGGGTATTTAACTTTTTGTGACAGTTCTGAAACAAAATTCATTGATGTTTTCCTTGTGAAATTAGTAGGTATCATACCTATTTTCCCTCCTTGGTATTTTACCTTGCTATCCAAAAGTTTTCATAATTTTTAAATTAAACTGCACTACATTAGAAGAATCGGTATAAGTTTTTTGTTAATTGGCTGCACCTTCAGTTAAAGTTTGATGGTTATTAGTGTTTTAACAGATGTTTTTGCCGAAATGATTATTAATGTGGATAAGTAAGTCTCACACTGCGCTAATTATTATTTCACAGTTTTTAGCAAAATATTCAATTCGATAAGCTAAGCTTTTTATTCACCAGACATTGCTCTATGTGATATTTTGTTAATGCCCCTGACACAAGTTTTTATTAATTAGTACGGCGTTTACAAAACCATATATTTTATGCGAAGAGGAAATGAATTTGAGAAGTATAATATATCAACAATATACTGTGAATATTTTATACATAAGCCTATGGGCACCGTGGAAGTGCGGTTTGAGGGCCAAGTGTCGATCAATCCCATAAAAATGTAAAATTTCGTTAGACACTACTGTTTTTACTGTTGAAGCTAAATCTACATAATTTATGAAGTTATAAAGCAGTTTAAGTAGAACGCTTCGTATTGGATGGAGAAAGACGGACTGAAATTGGTGTCCGGGGCTGTGATCGATGGAAAAGCTATATCTCAGTCAAGGGTACTAACCATTCTCTAAATTGAGAAGAAAAAGAAAAAAATAAAAAACATATTTTGGGATACAAGACGTCAAATAACCCCAGAACTACTGGTCGTTTCTAGTTGTGATTCTATATTTGACTTCCGGCTCTTGCTCTCATTTTTTGAATACTTAAATTATCTGTTGCAAAAATTTTAAACTTATTTTCCTCGGAATTTCCTTCTTCTTTTTTTGTGTTCGGCCTACCGTGTCCCATTAAGCTCAGCTTTCGGAATATTCTTCTAAGCAGCAGTAGTTTTGACAAAATCAAAGATATAATTGATTTAGCAGAATATTTTCGGCTTTATTTCCTCAATTGAAAGAAAATCGCGATTCTTTTGTTTTTTTTTGTTGTTTTTTCATAATTCCGCCTTTTTCTTATTTTTTAATAAATATGTTCCTGCCAAAATGAGAAATCTGTATATCAATTATTTCTTTGGATTTTTTGTTATGGATATTTACACTTAACTCTACAAGTATATCCCGCCACCTACCATCTTTACCGATGCTTATAGATTTAATACTTGGAGCTTAGTAGAAGTACTTTTTTCTTTGGTTTACTTTTGTAAAGGGTAAGTGAACAATAACTTGATTTATATATCTTTGTTGAATATAAGCGTGGAATACCGTCTTTCCCCTGCTTGGCGAATTTTGGTAGCTCTCTTTTATTTCCGCGGATAGTCCCAACAAGAGTGGTTCTTTGTTTTAGTAATTTTACAGTTAGTGATATGCTCGTAAAAAAATTATCTGTAGTGATTTAATGATGTTTAAATGTTTCCTCCGCATCCTGTGAACAATTCCACTAGCTTGAGAACAACGAATTCCCCTAAACCCAAACTGTGATTTAATCTTTTCCCAAATATGGAAATCCATTTATAATGTATTTAGTGCTAACGTCAGACTCTAGCCAAAATTTGATACTAAACTTTTCCGGTTTGTTTAACGTAAATTACGTAACTCTTCACCTCGCTTTGGTTGGGAAAAGCTGTTCACCGGTAGTTACATTTGTATCAAACTCTCCAAAGTAGAGCAAATTTATCTGTTTGTGAACGCTGCCTTTGTTAACTTTTTTAATTAAAACTGATAAAACCGGGATTCCATTTCTATTTTCACACAAATGAGATATTCAAATTTTTTCCTACGTGCATATAGAAGAGCAATAAATGGTAGTAAACTTTGTTATATCCTTACATAGTTTTCAACTTAGTAAATGTTTTTATATTGATTCAATATCCTTCTAAATATTTAGTTAAATTTTAATTTAATCTTTTTTTTTAGAAATGGCAGCAGCAAGTTCAACTTGTATCAATTATACAATAAATAATTCAGAAGAAAATGATGAACATAAAAATTTAAAAAATTTAACTAATTATATAATTGATGGACCATTTACAACTGATGGGGAATATGATGAAGGACTTGCTGTACCTGATTCTGTAACAATATTATCAGTTACTAGCGGTGTTCCAGTTTTAGTTGAAAGAAAAAATCATGATGAAAATGATATTAATGTACCTGAAAAAATTATTCCATTTATAAATGTTTATAATCCACCAGTTAAATTTAATTCATATCATCGTAAACCTTTTATACCTGGTGCTGAAATACATGTACAAATAATTGATAATGAACGTAGTATAACAACACATATATTAAATCCAAATTTGTTAGTTAATATTATAATTATTTATTAAATATTTAAATTATAATATATACATATTTTTAGATATACGATTAAATTAACACATGGACCATTTAATTGGGTAATTAAAAAACGTTATAAACATTTTAGTGCATTACATCAACAATTAAGAATATTTCGTGCTGGTCTTAATTTTCCATTTCCAATAAGAAGTCATAAAGATAGAAACACCAGTATTAAAATGGCATACGATATAGAAAATATAAATAATCAAAATGTTAATAATGATGATAAAAAGAAAAAAAGTAAATTACCACGTTTTCCAAATCGCCCTGAAACACTTGTTATGGTTGAATCATTACCACAAAGAATTAAACAATTAGAAGATTATTTATATAATTTACTTAATATAAACCTTTATCGTAATCATCATGAAACAGTTTGTATATAATTAATAAAAAATAAAAAAAGAAAATGAAATTATTTAAAATTTTCAGATGAATTTTTTAGAAGTATCAAATTTATCATTTATAAATGGACTTGGAGAAAAGGGTAAAGAAGGACCACTTATGAAAAGGACTGGTTCAACACGTCCTGGTCAAGTAGGATGTAATTGTTTTGGATGTTTACAACATAATTGTTGTGTACGTTGTAATTATTTTTGTTCTGATGTATTATGTGGAAGATGGAGAAATCGTTGGTTTTTTGTTAAAGAAACATTTTTTGGTTATATACGTCCAAGTGATGGAGAAATAAGGTTTTTTTTTTTTGTTCTTTATATTTACAACTATTATTAAATAATAATTTATATAATTTTTTCAATTTTTAGAAGTATAATATTATTTGATCAAGGTTTTGATGTTTCAACTGGTATTTATAGTACAGGAATGCGTAACGGTTTACAAATATTTACCTATGGTAGACATATTGTTTTTAAATGTTGGACACGAAGAAAATCTAAAGAATGGATGAATCATTTAAAATTAATATCAAATACTTCTGGTAATAATATTATTAAAATTAGAAATAATAATTTTAATAAATAAAATTTTAATAGCACGAGATTTTACATGTCCTAATCCTCATATGTCATTTGCACCAGTTAGATCTGGTCAACAAGCTGGTTGGTTTGTTGATGGTTCAAATTATATGAATTCAATTGCAGATGCAATGGAAAATGCTAATGAAGAAATATATATAGCTGATTGGTGGTTAAGTCCCGAAATTTATATGAAAAGGCCAGCATTAGATGGTGATTATTGGAGACTTGATAAAATACTACAAAGAAAAGCGGTATATAATTATTTTATTTTTTTTTTTAAAAATTAATAGTTAAGTTTTAATCAATATACTAATACGCAAGGCGTTTTTTTTTGTCCTCACTTTTAAAGGTATTTACACTCAACTAATTTAACTCAAACCGGTTTCATTCGAAAGGTAAGGTCGTCAAGATGTGCAGAATAAAAAAATTATTACGAAATTCCACACATGTCACTCGCAAATGAGTAATGTGTGTTGGATATTTTTTCCCATATAAAATGTATAGGAGAAAAAAAACAACAACAATTTAAAAGCAAAGCAGAGCCGTTGAATGGTCGTGTTAAACATGTTTAAAAATTTATTCACAAATAGTCATTTCCATATACTTTACATTGAACGAGAGAGCCATTTGACGACTTGGAAAAAATAATGAATAGTAGTCCCTATAACACAGTAGAGTCATTCAACGGCTCTGCTTTGTCTGTATATTGTTGTTGTTTTTTTTTTCTTCTGCTCTATTCGGTTAACGAGTGGATAACCAAATGTATATATTTACGTTTCTGCTTGCCATATATTTGTATTGTTTATAAATTTGGTATTCTTTGCTAATACAACATATTCCAATCATACAAACAGGCGAAAAAAAACAATCAAAATAATAAAATAAGTATTGCCTTCTGTACCACAATTAATTTTATTTGTTAGTAAAGTATTTAAAATGTCAAAAAGAACACTAAAAATCATTTTAATTAATTGCCATTTTTTCAATGTGCCAAAGAACAAACCAAAATTAAATAAAAATTAAAGTATTTCTTTTCATCATTTATAAATTCAAAATTGTTTTAAATTTATATTTACAGATTTACATATATGTCGAATTTCGACAACTGGGCGATCCTAGTTATTATTATTTGTTATTCTTTTTTTTTTTTCCTTTTTTAAACTTGGCAAATATGAAATTTATATGCAAGGAATTTTAAGGTATATTTCTATATTTTAAGACCTAATAACAAACCTTTAATAGCTATAAGAGTAGATAATTTAATTGGTATCATATCGTTTTTAGGATGATATTTTAAAACAAGATTAGATACATTTTTGTATAGATTTTTGTTTAACTAATTTTTTGTTCTGTAGTAGTTAAAGTTTGAAGTACTTGTTGATAAGATATTTGCTTCAAATATAAATTGCTTGTATAAAAGTTTTCTAAGAAAAATATCGCTTTTACAGTTATGGACACACAAAAACAGAAACTTTATTATTTTTTGTGGTATAAAATTGAAAATGAATTTTGTTAAAAGTGTTATTTATATTTTTCTTCCCATTCAAAGGTATTAAATATTTTTTTTTTCTTTTAGTTCATTAATTTAATTAATTGATCATAGATAAAAGTCTATTTTTATAAAGGTTATTATTTGCGTTATTTTTGTTTTTTAACTAAAATCCTTTAAAAGTTTTGATTAGGTTTTAATTAAATGAAATGATGAACATTAATCAATTTACATTAAAATTATGTTTGGATGAGAAGAGAAAAAATGTATTCTCTAGAATTTGTATCTTTAACACGTTGAGGACTGCCGGTGGCTCACATCGGTTATAGTTTTAAAAGATGAAATAAATTTTATGTGGTTAAAAATAATTTTTTTATTAAAATCAACTTTTTTGATAAATAATATTTTGTGCAAGGCGCCAGCATGCACAAGCGGTTACCAATGTTTTTAGGAAAATATTTATTTAAACGAGTGCTTAGGATTGATTAAATATTTATATATAAAATATTTACTCATTACGTCTCGCACTGTGACGCATAGTTTTGTATTATAAACATCAGAAATGTATTTTTGACACAATATTTTTATTAAAACAGAACTAAAAATTGGCAGTGAAGCAAATTTCAAGAGATAAAAAGAAATTAATTATTTTTTGTAACTTCGTATTTCGTTTTTAATGCTTGCTACTAAAGCACTACGGCTACTAAATTTATCGTTTGTTTTCTGTACTTAAACTTTTAATATTGATTGAAAATTTAAGTCGAGGTAATATGTTTTTTTTTGTCTTTTTATAATCTTCATAGCATGTGTGTTAAAAATAAATATATTTTTTGCCGTTACACCTGTAGACATCATATTTATTGAATGGTTTAAATTCTATAGTCCTTAAATTCCTTTGATGTTGTCAGCACAGTTTTTTTTATATAAGCTTTGATTCCATAAAAATTATCTGTATTTTCGCCTCAAAGGTTCACAGAAATCTTTTCTTTTTCCTTGTTTTTTTGTAAGAATAACAGTACTTGAAAATTTTTGCTACAGTTACTGTTAATTAGAATCGATATATTGTTATGTTAATTTTCCGAAAATCAAGCCTGTGTTAAGGCGATTTTTATCATATTTAAACGGTATGAATTGACTGAATGAAGTAATTAAATTTGAGGACTGTAGCTTTGTCGGTCAGGTTTATTTATGAAATGGAAATTTGCATTTTAACTAATTAAACGCATTCTAATTGGAATCTTTGATTTTTTTTGCATTAGAATCGAAATGGAAAAGTTCAAATTTTATTATAAATTTTGTTACATAAATTAATCCATAACAAGATATTTAAAAAATTTTTTTTTCTATAATTTTAGCAACAAGGTGTTAAAATTTTCATCCTTTTATATAAAGAAGTTGAAATGGCACTAGGAATAAATAGTTATTACAGTAAACAAAAATTAGTGGAAACCCATGAAAATATTAAGGTAAATATTTTTATTATTAATTAGCTAAGCTGGGAGAAATTGTTTATAAAATATTGAAGCACTGCATAAATCTATGCTTCGTTAATTATGGTTTATTATTTTTTACATTCCATGGAAGTTTTTGGTAAATTTTAGGGTAAAAATCCATTTAAATTAACAGAGTAGGATTAAATCATGTTTTAAAAGTACAATAAGAGATTCTTTTTAGACATATATCATAATATCATTTTCGTCATTATTAATTTTAAAAATAAATTTATTTTTAATAACCTTAATTACCATCGAGTTTTTTTTTTAAAGAAAGAAATAAGAACAAGCCAAGTTTAAGCAATGTGTTCATAACTTTCAAGCATACTTAATTAAAATCTCATTGTTTAAATAAATATGATTTTTTATGAGGAAATTTTTTCAAAATAAATCCTTCCCAAATGTTTGAGTCACTAAATTTTCTTAGATTTTCAACATTTATACTCATAAATTTGTATAAAAAATTGAATGCTATAAATAATATCGATAAGTAAATTTCCGTGGTGGTATCCATCAATAGTATGGTCCCCATGTTTGAGTGGTCTTTTCTCATGCTTGTTAGCATATTCGTATATTACTTCCTCGACCCGTTGAATATTCAGATCTGCATGAAGTTCCTCGTTAGTCACATATCTATACGCATTGGTGATAAGGCGTAAGATTTTGTTCTGGCTTCTTTGGATTATTTCTCCGTTCGACTTCCGAGTACACCCCTAAAGCTGAATTCCATAGTTCCATATCGGTTTTATGATTGACAGATAAATTGTTCGTTTAGATGTGAGGTTCAATTTGGAGTACTTCCCAATGAACCAGTATAGTTTGTATGTTAATTGTTTAATCTGCTTGACCTTTTGCCTTACATGATGTTTCCAGTTTAACCTTTTATCCAAGTGGAGCTACGCACTGACGATCTTTAAAAAGCATTGGAGTTAAGGATAATCACTCGTATTTTTCTTGTATGTGAGTATATAACTGCGTGTAAATTTGTCGGCTAAGATAAAATGTGATTGTTACTCTTTTGTCGATGAGTATTGAAGTACGGTAGCTTATCTCATTTTCATTACACTGAAAATTTTTCACAATACTCTAGTCTACATGAATTTGATTTTTGAACTTTTTTAAGATACTTACTTCCCCTCAAATGTTAACAGGCCCTATTATCTAATCTTTTTGTTATCTCCTCTAGACTATTTTAAATAGAATTGGCTTGAATATCTTTCGAGTCACAGTAAAATGAAGTACTTTTAGGTTAAGTTCCTTGTATACTCATGTAAATTATATTTGACATAATAACTTATAATTATTATTATAAATTAAATAAAAAAATAATACTTTATTCGAATTTAAATATCCAAATTTCAGTACCATTCTGTGGTATTAAAAAGGCTAAATTCTCAACAACGGAAAACTACCAAAATAGCTTAATTGACATATTTTAAAAATATTTTCAATCAAATAAATTATTTTTTGCTATTGTTTTTGTTTTTTATAGGTAATTCGTCATCCAGATCATGCACGAGTCGGAGTATTTTTTTGGGCTCATCATGAAAAAATTGTTGTTGTTGATCAAAGTTATGCTTTCCTAGGTGGAATTGATTTATGTTATGGTAGATGGGATGATTTTAGACATAGATTATCAGACTTAGGTAGTATTTCAACATCAAGTACAAGTGGAAGTACTAAAAGAAAGTATAAAAACTTAAAATTTTTTTATTTCGATAAAATTAAAATAAATTTTATATTTATTCTATAGATCGAACATATTTTTTAATGATAATAGAATTGATGATAATCATCAAAATAGTAATACAAAGAATATTCTCAATGATAAAACTAATTTACCAATACTTGATCCAGGTGATAAGTTATTAATGCCATTAAAATCAAAAGATGAACAAAATATTGAACATCGTAAACAAAATACACCAGAAACTGAAAGGAAAAAAATGTTAGAAATATTTAAAGATAATATGAAAAAAGGAAAAGGTTTTGTTCAAAGATTAACTTCAGTTGATGGAAATAATGACAATAAAATATCAAATAATGATAAAAATATATTTTTCAATGATAATGAATTAAAAGAAGGTAAAAAAGGAGGATATGAAGATCCAACACCATATCAAACTGAAATTCTAGTTAATTATGATGGCCAAGCTAAATTTTGGTATGGAAAAGATTATACAAATTTTATAATTAAAGATTTTGTTAATTTAGATGCACCATATGCTGGTATGTTAATTATTAATTAATAATATTTAATTTTTTTGTTTTTATAAAAAATTTTTATTTTAGATCTTGTTGACAGAATAACAACACCTAGAATGCCTTGGCATGATATCGGTGTAGTAGTAATTGGTCATGCTGCTAAAGATGTTTCAAGACATTTCATACAACGTTGGAATGCTGCTAAACTTGAAAAATTACGCGATAATCAAGTAAATATCTTTAATATACAGGGTGTCCCAAGATTAGTGGGACAAATGCTCAGGGTAGAAA
The DNA here is from genome assembly GCA_947359355.1 of Acrocera orbiculus. NCBI lineage: Eukaryota > Metazoa > Arthropoda > Insecta > Diptera > Acroceridae > Acrocera > Acrocera orbiculus. The sequence continues at coordinate 11,946,689 of OX375758.1, forward strand.
GAAGATAAAATTTCATCGACAAAAAACACAAAAGGTGGGAGTTTAACTTTTTTTGTTTTCGAGTTACAGCCTTTTGAATTTTTCAGGCTTCGTTTTTACCCCCACGCACTCGATCACTTATAACTTTTGAATCCATGTGACAAGGAGTACAAAAAAAATATTTTTTTATAGCTTACAATATTATTTTATTATTAAAAAAGCAAAAACATAAAAATAATTACAAACGGTGGAGAAAAAAATTTTTAAATAGAACCGTTCGTAAAAATCTCACGCATTTTTTGACGATTTTTGCTTTTTTCTCAAGAAAACGCCAACATAATTTTTTTTTTAATATATTTTCTTAAACTACAAATGTTTTCCAACAAAAAGTCAGTACATTGTAATGGCCGAACTGTTTTCCATAGTGCAATAAAAATCTAACAAAGTGATAGTCTGAGAGCCAGCGACGTTTTTGATGAAGTGATAGTATAATAAAAAAAGTTTGTGTCAATACCTGTATAGAGGTAGCGTTAACCAAAATTCACTATACCTGGCGCCCCTACCCCCTGCATTTCAGGTAGGCAATTGATTAAAGGTAAAAAAAGAAGGTCGATTTTGAAGTGAGAGTATAAGAGCGGGGATTTTTATATTAGCAAAATATAGAATGTATTTAATGCAGTTATGAAATTGCCCGCTCAAAATGTTGCTGCAAACACTTTAAAAAAATTATTGAAAAAATCGTGTTTTTTGGGTGTATTTCCTTTTATTGGTTTATATCTCAGGAAATTATTTCTTGATTGCCTAAAAATTGCTTGCTTTGAAAAGTTATCATATTTTTCTTTAATTTGATATATAAAACATGCAAAGCAATTAATATTTAATGAAGTTACAGGAGATCAAATTTTAAAAAAAGTGATTTTTTCACCTTTTTTAAAAATGACCCAATTTTATTTGCTTTTTTTCGGATCAAAAAACTATTAACGAGAATTTTCAGGACTTTGAGTAAAAGATAAATTTATTACAAAAATTTTAAAGGTAAAATCTTTAAGATCAAAAGAAAAATAAAAAAGTTATAGATCCTTAAGTGGGGTCGTGTTTTTTTCGGGAATTTATGTCGGGAATTATTCATTATACTAATTCGATATCTGGTAGACAACGTTGGGCATAAAATCATCATATTCGATCGAGTTTTATGTTATATATTAATGAAGAAAGAAAAATAGAAAAACAACAAGATGTTACTGCTGATCTTGAACAAAACAAAATGGAAAAAAGTGCTCTTAGTGTTCTAAAATTTCATGTTACATTTGATGAGAGATGTTCCAAAAACCTTCGGACTTATATCAATTTCGCTCAATTTCGAGAGCGAAGACGACGAATAAAGCGTAGAAAGTGTTGAAATAATGCAAAAGAATTTTATGAATGTATTTTGTAAAAAACCTGTTTATCTTTGATAACTTTTATGAATAAGGAATAAATATATCTATATATCGAGTTTATCGAGCCTAATTATTTTACATTCAAATTATTCAAAGAAAAGTATTTATGAAATTTGTAGGTAAAACAATTTTCGGTATTTTTGATAGTAAATAACTCAACTTCATGAAGGCATAATTTCTTGTTATTTCAACAATTATTTCACACTTTTATTTACATAAATTGTAAAAATTACATAACAGTAAAACATTTAATTTATTTTTCAATTTCCATGAGTTACCTTCATTTAATGAATTGGCAGAATTTTGTGAGCGCCCGTAGCAGACCTGGAAAATGAAAAAATCACGTCCCCAGTTAAGGATCTATAACTTTTTTATTTTTCTTTTGATCTTAAAGATTTTACCTTTAAAATTCTTGTAATAAATTTATCTTTTACTCGAAAATTGCTGAATATATATTTTTTTATATATTCATAAAGCTGACAAATCAGGCTTTCTTTTGATATCATTTTTAATTTTTTTATTATTGTCTATGGTGAAGTAAAAAAATAAAACGCATATAAAAAATTTAATTTTTCATATAAAATTAATGAATGAATGCGTTTTTATTTTTTTTTTCCTTTATTTATATAGAAAATTAAAAAAAAACTATATATTCATAAAGCTGACAAATCAGACTTTCTTTTGATACCATTTTTAATTTTTTTATTTTTATTTATTATTCCTGAAAATTCTGGATAATAGTTTTTTGATCCGAAAAAAAGCAAATAAAATTGGGTCATTTTTAAAAAAGGTGAAAAAATCACTTTTTTTAAAATTTGATCTCCTGTAACTTCATTAAATATTAATTGATTTGCATGTTTTATATATCAAATTAAAGAAAAATATGATAACTTTTCAAAGCAAGCAATTTTTAGGCAATCAAGAAATAATTTCCTGAGATATAAGCCAATAAAAGGAAATACACCCAAAAAACACGATTTTTTCAATAATTTTTTTAAAGTGTTTGCAGCAACATTTTGAGCGGGCAATTTCATAACTGCATTAAATACATTCTATATTTTGCTAATATAAAAATCCCCGCTCTTATACTCTCACTTCAAAATCGACCTTCTTTTTTTACCTTTAAACAATTGCCTACCTGAAATGCAGGGGGTAGGGGCGCCAGGTATAGTGAATTTTGGTTAACGCTACCTCTATTGACACAAACATTTTTTATTATACTATCACTTCATCAAAAACGTCGCTGGCTCTTGGACTATGAGCCTTTCCTGATAACTTGATAAGAATTTTCTACCTAACTCTCTTTAAGGGCTTACCATTACTTTCTAAAAAATAATTGATTTTGAATATAAATAGAAGATATTAGAGTTTCAAAGTAGTTTAGTGGAAAATACGATTAAAACCAGTAAGACAACTTACTATCAACAATTTTTGTTTTCTGTGCTAAATATTTTTAACATGTACTCAAGGACGCAGTATAGCAACTTTGAAATTGCAGATATGCATTTAATTTATGGTTTATGTAATGGAAATGCTAAAGCAGCAGTTCGTGTATATAGGGAAAGGTATCCGAGAAGAAGAACTCCAAACTGTAAAACATTTGTAAGGATTCATCACAGAATCGCAGAGTATGGAATATATACATCAGCAAATAACTATTCTACGCTGCAAATTTCTACCACAGATCAGGAAATGGTACTAGCTGAGATCTCTAGGAATCCTGAAATCAGTGTCCGTCGTATATCTGACCGTGTAGAAATACCGAAATCTTCAGTATGGAGAATTTTAAAAGGAGAAGGACTTGATCCATATCACTTTCAGAGGGTGCAACATTTAAGTTCACCAGATATTTCAAGCCGTGCTGTCTTCTGTTCATGGATTATCAGACAAATAAGAAGTAACGCTGATTTCGCCTCCAAAATTATGTGGACGGATGAGGCTTCTTTTAATCGTACTGGAACTACCAATTTAAGGAATCTACATAAATGGGCTGGAGAAAACCCGCATGCTGTTCGTCCTTCAGGATTTCAACTACCCCAGGTTATGAATTCATTAAATTTTTTAAATTTTCTTCAAAATGATTTTATTGGAAGACGTGCCGATTGCAACAAGACACAATATGTGGCTCCAGTTAGATGGTTGTCCGGTTTATTTTGGCCTCAATGTTCGGCAGTTACTTGACAACCATTTTCATCAATGGATAGGTAGAGGTGGAACTGTATCTTGGCCTTCAAGATCTCCAGATCTGACCCCTTATGACTTTTTTCTATGGGGGAACAATGAAGGCAAAAATTTACGCAACTGTAGTCAACACACGAGAAGAGCTTTGGCAACGAATTCAAGCTGCTGCGAATGATATCCGAACCACGCCTGGACTGGTGAGACGTTCTATGCAATCTGTAGGATATCGGGCAATGGCCTGCATGCAAAACCGTGGAGGACATTTTGAAACATCTTGAATTATAAGGAAAGGCTCACTTTGTTAGATTTTTATTGCACTATGGAAAACAGTTAGGCCATTACAATGTACTAACTTTTTGTTGGAAAACATTTTTAGTTTGAGAAAATATAAAAAAAAAAAATTATGTTGGCGTTTTCTTGAGAAAAAAGTAAAAAACGTCAAAAAATGCGTGAGATTTTTACGAACGATGCTACTTAAAAATTTTTTTCTCCACCGTTTGTAATTATTTTTATGTTTTTGTTTTTTAATAATAAAACAATATTGTAGGCTATAAAAACATATTTTTTTTGTACTCCTTGTCACATGGATTCCAAAGTTATAAGTGATTGAGTGCGTGGGGGTAAAAAGGAAGCCTGGAAAATTCAAAAGGCTGTAACTCGAAAACGAAAAAAGTTTGACCCCCAGTTATTGTGTTTTTTGTCGATGAAATTTCATCTACTTTCTACCATAAGTGTTTGTATCACCAATCTTGGGACACCCAGTATATGTATATTTTTTTTGTTAAAATAATTAAATATGAAATTTTATTTTTGTGTAGACATACAAGTATTATTTTATTTAATTTTGAATTTATGTACTTGTAATTTAAAATTAGAAGATATTATAAGTATTAAATTTTCACGTGAAAAAAAGTTGTAGGAGCAATTTTAATATAGCTTACAAGAAATGAATTAAAATAAAAATTAGATATATGAAAAATGAGCTATTGAAAAAAGAAAAACGAAAACTATGTAAATATTATTTAAAATCTTAAATTTTTATCTTTCCCGTCTGGTTTCACAGTTCAAAATTAAACTTAGTTTAACTTCAATTTCGTTTGAAGTTAAATTTAGTTAAAAATATACTTGCGTCTCTCTGCGCAAGTATAGAGTCCAAATAGTTGAATTATTCCTACTTCTTTTGTCAGCTCATGCTTATGGACGTGTTTAGATTAGTGTTTTGGGCAACGCTTTTATAGGATTTTTGAGGCGCAGTTATACTCAAAAGCTTGTTACAGTTTGACATTTTGATTGAAAATATATAACTTATGCTTTCTAATTAGTTTAATTATGTCAAAATTGACTTACCATAGATAATAATGCATTATAAATGCAATAATATTAGTTGAAAGGTACAAATTGTATTTTTTGAAAGGACTTGTGCAGTCAATATACTTCTGAGTATAATCACGCCTCAAAACGCATATAATATCGCATATAAAACCTCCTATAAAACCATTGTCCAAAACGCTAATCTAGACAAAACCTTAAACGTGCTATTCACTATTTTTTTCAACTCATCAAACCGCTCTCATGTTCAATGTAAATTAAATGTAAATGGCGGCTTGTAAGTAAAAAATTAAACATGTTTAATTTTCTATTCTCAAACCGCTATCGGTTTCTTTTGTATTAGTCGTTCACTAATACATACATGTCAAAAAATCATTTTAATTTTGCCTTCGAGGAGTGCGCATATAAGAAAACATATGAAAATGCCAAAACAAGCTGGGTTTCTACAGCAGAGTTTGGATGTATGCTTTTATACGTCAAAGTTAAAATTACATTTAAAAAAAAGGATTTGAGAAAACTACTTATAATTTTGCTTTTTTTAGAAACTGAAATTTTATTTTAGTCTTTTACCCTATTTACCTGCAAAATCCTTGCGACATGTTTGTGATTAAAACATTATTTTTCACAAAAACAACACTTTAAACTTAAAACAAACTGTTATTTTTTTCTACAGAACTATTTAAGTGTTTTCAGCTAAAAATATTTTAGTTTTTTTCACCTAAATATTTTATTTTACAAAATATAACAAAAAGTATTCGAATTTCCTATGGTAACATAACCTATAAAATTTTATGAATTGAAATGTCAAATCATTGCTCTCTCAAATAAACACACACAATATTATAGAATTAATCCACACCATTTTAAAACATATATTTTACACTATGTACGTATACGAGTGGTAGGAGGTACGCAAGTTTTGACGTCAAGCGGAAAAAATAGTGAATAGTCCCTATTATGAACGTGTCCGAATCAGCGTTTTTTAGACGTTTTTGAGGCGCGATTATACTCAAAAGTATATTGACTCTCAAGATAAGGGTTAAGGGTTAGGCACTTTTCAAAAAGTGCAATTTTTTATTAAATTTTCTTGTTATACAACATTTACAAAATTTTATTTCAAAATTTCAAATCAATCAAGTTGAAATTCTTATAGTTATTGACATTTTGATTCTTCTCATTTCTTGTTAATTTTTTAGAGTTAAAAAAATTTAATAAAGTTTTTCTCAAAACAAAAGGTCCGTGAACATCGTAATAAAACATATAAAATACTTTTCCCCCAACAATTTTTTTTTTATTTTTTATACATTTACAGGTAATTTAATAAAATTAATAAATAAATATAAAAATAACCATGCGTTTATAACTATTCCCATGTTAAACTAAAAAATTTCCATTTAATTTCTCCTATCTCTAAAACCGTTATAAGCAACTTCGAAGTGATTAGCGAGTATCACATGAGGCTGGCAGCTGTCAATTCTATAATAAGAGTGGTAAAAGGTAAGACGGCAGTTTCGAAAATTTCATTTCCCCTGCTTGAGACAGAAATTTTACTGCCTCTTGCTTTGCAACTTATCAATACATATTTAAAGGCCTGGCACGTGTGATACTCGAGACTCATGATGGTGCTGGCAGTTATGGTTTGTTTTAATATTTTTTGCTTGAGAATTTACAAATTTGGGAGATGAGTTTATAACTATTTACAGTAGGGGAAGTTGTTCGGTTGTGGACACCCCTGCTTATCTTTTGATAGAAAGCAGATAAGATTTTTCTGGCCAATGTCATTCGTGTAATATGGCACCAAATAAGTTTCGTGCTAAATAATTAAGTAAAAGGACGCCGATTTGTTGTGTTGTGAATCATTTTAGTTTTGCGTCATTAAAAACTTCATAAAAGTTTTTTAAAGTAATATAAAAACTATTGAATTTATTAAAAATGTGAGTACAATACATTTTTATTTAATAAATTTTGTGTACTTTATTATTTATTATTCATTTCAAACAATATATTGAAAATAGGAAATTTATCGCCAATTTTGAAGATGACTGCTAAATTCGGTTATGTGTACCCATTTTTTTGAGTGAAAATTATTTAAAAAGAAATTTTCAATTGTAGTTTCACTGCTACATAGATTTTCAAAGAGAAACAGTTAAACGTATTTTTAGTTTTCTCTTTTATTTTTGTAAACGGTGGAATGTCAACTTTGATGGTGTTTTTATGCCTTTTTTGAATTGTTTTTAGCCATGTCGTCAAATAAACATTCGGAAATAGACTTTAATGTGCTACTTAATGCAATTAAATGTTGTATTGTAGTTGGGCTTCCCACAAAATCAACTGCCGTCACTCGAACCACTCTGCAACGTTATTTTTAAAAAGTAAAAGAAAATTTTAAAGACATCCATGCCGTCAACAATGGTAAAATCCCGCCAAATTTACCCAAAAAAGCTACCACTCAAATTAATCGCTCCCAACTCCATCAATTTTAATGGATGCGATCGGCCAGTTCATTTAAGGTGCGCTTGCATGCGTGCCAGCTATTTTACATGCCAGTACTGTGATTCTGATGAAGAATGATGTAAATAAAAGGTAAAATCAATTTTAATTTTTTCAATATTTTAGATATTTTTTCTCAATATTTTCCTATTTAGAACAGATTTTCCAAAGTGCCCACAACCGAACACAAAAAAAAAATTTGTCAAAAGTGATGACTTCACGAAACTAAATATTACTTTTTCCTACTTATTGGTATTGGGGGTTTTTTTTTTGTTTTTAAAATCCTTAAATTCCAAATCCTTAGCTTTCCATTAATATCTATATATAGTAATAATATGCTCTTGGTCAAAAGTTATGGGCATAAATCAAAGTGGTGCCCATAACCGAACAACTTGCCCTACTGTAAACATAACTCAATAATTTTGTTGTTGTATGAAAAGACACCAATTCGCCAGATTTGAAGGTAGAAATGGAATGTATTCTAACCTGTAAATGAAAATTAAAAAATTATATTTAAAAGTAATATTATTTACTTCTACTTTTAAATGCAATAAATAATTTTATTTTATGTTTTTCTTTGTTTCTTTTTTCAGACATTTCCATGCTTATTACCAAAAAGTTATAAGGATATTGAAGTAACAGTAAAGACATTTAATGTCCCAATTAGACGTGTTACCTGTCAGGTAAATAAAATTTTTATGCTAATTACTATTATTCAAAGTAAAGTTAGAAAAACGTTTTTTTTTTATTAAAAATAATATTTTTTTTATATAAACAATAAATTAGGTATAAAATTTTTAATTAAATTATTCTCTAGGTACTAAGAAGTGTTTCAAGCTGGAGTTGTGGTTTTATTGAACCAGATTTAGTTGAACAAAGTATCCATGATGCTTATATTGAAACAATAACTAAATCTCAACACTATATTTATATAGAAAATCAATTTTTTATATCTCTTCAATTAGGAAATGGTAATGTTAGAAATCAAATTGGTGAAACTTTGTTTAAACGAATTTTACGTGCACACAAGTAAATTATTTTATTTTTTATATTATTTATTATTAATGTGTATTTTTTTCTTTTTAAAAATATTTTATTTTAGTGAAAATAAAGTTTTTCGTGTGTTTGTTATAATGCCATTACTACCAGGATTTGAGGGGGATGTTGGGGGTACAAGTGGAAATTCCTTACGTGCTATAACACATTGGAATTATGCTTCAATTTCAAGGTATGTACATTGGGTTAAATTTCATTATGATATAATAAAATTTGAAGCATTTTATTGGTTTCTAAAATTATGAGTGTAATAAAAATTGGAAAAATCTAATTCTAACGATTTTAAGTATTACATATATTCAAATTATATTAAACTAGGAGAAATGATATGGTGATCCTCGGAACAAAAAAATTATTTTCAAAACTCTTAAAGCTTTCGAAATTTTCCCTTGCATTTATTTCTCTGAATGAAAATATCGGTATTAAATTATATTAGTTTACAGCAATTTGGATTTACTAAATTTGGTAATCATTTCTAATGTAAAATAGTAAAGGTGAAAAAATGTTCAATAAATTTTAAGTAGAAAACTTTTTCGATATGCGCGTTTTCCCTATTTTAAACTAACCCATTTTATATTTATCCTAATTTTTTCCTTTTGTAATTCCCTCAATTTTCATAACTTTTATATCAATCTCTAGGTAATTAAATATGTAATTCTTTATTGATTGATTAAATTCTCATATAGCCGTTATTTACAAATATATTTACTTGAATCTATTAAAAATTTTGAAAGTCCTCAAAATTTTTTCTAAAATAAATATAATTCATGCTTCTAAAAATTATATCAAATATCTTCTATTTTTTTGTTTTAGAGGAAAAGCTGCAATATTATCACGCTTAAAAGAGGTGGGAATTAATGACCCAAGTGAATATATATCTTTTCATAGTCTTAGAACTAATTCGATTTTAAATAATTCTCCAATAACGGAACTTATTTATGTCCATTCAAAACTATTAATATCTGATGACCGGGTTGTAATTTGTGGTTCAGCAAATATAAATGATAGATCCCTAATTGGCAAACGTGATTCTGAAATTGCTATTATTGCTACAGTAAGAATATTGTGTTTTAATTTTTTTTTTAGTCATAATTAAAATTTATATTTGTTTATTTTTTTCAGGATGAAGAATTTAATGATGGCAAAATGAATGGTGCCACATATCCTTGTGGCGTTTTTGCTGGTTCTTTACGAAAATATTTGTTCAAAGAACATTTAGGTAGGTATTTTTTTTATGGTTATTCATGAACTTATAAATCAATTAAAAACATAAAATATTTGTTCCTTTCTTTCAAGATTAATTACACTAATTGTAAACAAAAAAAATCAAACAAATAAAAATCATTTTATTAAACATTTAATAATACTTTTCAGGATTATTAGAACCAGATCCAGAGAGGATATCAATTGATATAACGGATCCAATAGCAGATTCATTTTGGAATGGAAAATGGAAGCGGATATCAAATCGTAACACAAAAATATATGATGAAGTGTTTAAATGTATTCCCACCGATAATGTACAATCATTTTCTTCACTTCGAAAATATCAGGATGATCCACCATTATGTAAATCAGATCCAGATGCTGCAATACATAAAATTCAGAAAATTCAAGTAAATATTTATATTACACAACATTAACAAAATATAAAGAAACAATTTCTATTGAAATTGCATTGTTTTATTTATTGTTTTGATTTTCCTTTTTTTTTTGACAGGGACATATTGTTGATTTACCATTAAATTTTTTAAGTTCAGAGATATTAACTCCACCAGGAGCAAGTAAAGAAGGTATCATCCCAACTTCGGTATGGACTTAAAGGAATTTTTTTTTTCTCTTTGAAAAACAGTATTTTTTTTATTATATATTTTTAAAATATTCATATTTCATTGTTCTATATTTCTGTTTTTTATATATATATATACAATTTTTTTTAACCCAAAATAGAATAAGAATAACAGAAAGTATTTATATCTGTTGCATTTGATATTATTTAGGGAAATAAATTGTTTGTTGGAATATATTTTACGCATATAAAACCTAAGTTTTGTTGTTTTTTTTATATAAATTAAAAGTTTTATATATTTGTGATGTTGTCATTTAAATTTTATTTAACAAATAAATAATATATGGTTCGAAAAGAGACGATAAAAAAACAGTAAGGAGGATAATTTGTAAATAAAGTCTGTTTTAAACGTAAAAACTAACAGAAATGTTGGTTTATGTGAGTAAAACAACTAAGAAAAATTTATTTGAGTACAAAAATCCTTGGATTTTTCTTTAAAATTGTGAGTTTTATAGGTGATTCATACGAATTCAATTTCTTATATAAAACGCAGATCATAATAATTTTTTTTTAATTATCCTATTATTAATTACATTTACGTTAAGATTTTTTGAAAGAAATTTTATTTTTGTTAATAATATTAGATTTTAGCATATTTACACAGAATCTGAACATATGGAATTTAGTTTTTTATGGAGAACCTTTATGCTTTGATCAATGTGTACGAGTTTGAAATAATAATGAATAATTTATTTGAATAATCTTTATTAAAATGGTGACTTTTACGTCCTGTTTTATAGTTAAGCTTATGATTTGTAGTTGAAGCTATGATTTAGCGCAACTGTCACTTTAAACTCCTACTTAAGAAAATTTTTTGTTCTACACCCAGTAGAAAGTTTAATACTTTCAGTCATTTCCATTTAGAATAGCTTAGATTTACCTTAACTTCTTTACCAATTTCCTATTGGGCAGTTCTTTCTTAACATTTGACGTACCTTAACTTCGCACTTAATTTAAGTCCTCAAATTTCAAAACTTAAAATCGGTTTAGCTATTAGCTGAGTAGAAATTTTAAATTAATGATTATTTTAATTAATTAGTGTGAAGTAACGATTTTCAAAAATTTTTAAATTCCATTTTAGAGCACCAGAATACTAGGTAAAAATACTATAATTTGAAATGAAGTGTTTATATTGAGCCCTAGTATTCTTAGAGTTCATCTGTTAAAAGTTTTTTATTGTTTGCTGTTGTAAAAACTGTTTTTATAGTTAGAAAGTTGTAATAAATTTTATTTATTGCCTTAATACCGAAAAAACAAAAAAAAAAAATAGTTAAAACATTCACTCAGCTGTTCATTACATATTAAAAAACACACTATTGTTTGGTATTTAACCACAAAATTGGGCTTGTTTACATTTAAAAGAAAGCAAACCAGCAGATATTATTATATTGTAGTAGAAGTAGCAAGCAAGGGGAAAACTTCGAACATTCGGACTAAAAAGGCACATAACAAATATATACTTGAACAACAATGCCAGGAAAGTTTTGTTTTTGGCATTTAATGATTACATGGCTGTTTATTTAACTATTTCCTTGTTGTTTTGGGATTTTTTATGTAAAAATTTCGCTTACCTTGACTTAACCCAATTTTACTAACAATCTGCCCTAGTTTTGCATCAATTCACACCTTTCTATTTGCCAAATACCTTAATTCATACGGTTTTGGCATTAATTTACACACCCTCTTGTATTAATTCACACGATTTCACCATATTTTACCCCTTTATAACCATTTCAGCATCAATTTCTCCATTTTTCTACATAAAATTACTTCAAAATTACACTGAATTGATGCAAAAAATTATTTCTAAAAACATAAAAAAATCTAAAAATGCACCAATTTGGCCGATTCAAATTTGTTTCGACCTCATTTTAATTGCCTAAACCGAATAGTTAAAAACTACCCCGATTGGTAATCAACTCGCCTTTTTTGTTGTTCTTTGTTACTTTGTTGCAAACAACAAATTTTATTCCAGCGGAAATGCTAAAAAATTTAGTCCACATGTTTTTGTTTTTGTTTCCTTTCTGGTGATATGATACACATTTGAGCCGACTCAAGTCTTGATACTAAAACACCAAAGACTTTTATGAATTCATTAATTATTTCGTATACATTCTATTAAAAGGCTGAGGTATAACTCAAATATATCTGTCCATTGAAAGTAAAATCGTCCTAATCCTCATAAACAAAATAAGGTTTATCATGGAAAACATGCATATAACCAATTTAACTGTAATAGAAAGGATAACAGCGTATATCTTTAAAGATGCCTTTTTCACATCGAAGTAAATCTTTTTATTTAGCTAGAGAGCAACTTTATTGAAGGAATTACGCATAAAAATAATGTTACTGTCACCGACCTCAAATTAGAAAGTCTTATTAGCAGAAGAGGGTATTTTGACTAAAAAAACTCCAGGCACCTGGAAAAAATTTTATTTATTAATTAATTTTAAAAGGATTTAGTTTAAAATTTTTATTAAATTGTCTTTAAATTACATTTAATTTAAATTTTGATGTTTTGTGAAATACAAATCCAATCAATGGACAATGGAACAATATATCATTCCCTTGATAATTTTCTCAATTGAAAACAGGGATACAAAATGCAATTTTTTCATTACCAAATAAAGCTTCGTCATATATATAAATTTATAATTTAATAAAAATGAATATAATTTTGGTAAATTAATTCATTTAATTCTTTATAATAGATACAATCCATCACAATGGAATTGTACTCATCAAATACCATTAGTAAACTTAAACGTAAAAGAATTCGAGATTTTAACGTTGTATAATCAATACAAACGGAACCAACTTTTCATCCTTTGAGGCCATTTTACTATAAACCTAGTTTTTGATATATTGTGAATAAAAGTAACCAATTAGAAAAGAAATTAAGCATAATTGCTATGACAAAAAAAACCTAGTATTAAATTCATTCAAAAAACTTAAATTTGATGAAATAACCAAGTTAAATAATTACTGGACTAACTCTAATTCTAATTAAATCTAAATCTAATTAATTAATTCTAATTAATTCTTATTAATCGTCCAATTGCAAAATGGAAAGAAAGAAAAATAATTAAACTGCTGCGGCCAGAGAAAATGGGAATAAACCAAATAGCAAAAGTATGTGATGTCGCCCTGTGGACAGTGAAACAACGAAAAAAATTACTGGACCAGACTAAACCAGAGCAAAATGTTGTGGCAGAGGAAGACGCGAGGGGGTTAAGTTAAAAAAAAGTTAACCATTTGTAATTTAAATTAATTGATTATATTAATTTAATTTAATATTACAGTCAGAAATCAGCGAATCAGATGAAAATGATGAAATCAGTGATGACAGTGATGAAGTGAATAATCAGGTGGTAAGTTAAAAAAAATTATTTATTTGACTTATAAATTAATTATATTAATGTTTTTAGTACAACAAATGCAGAAAGGAGGAACTAAGGTGCAACATCTGCAACATTATTTGTTATTCGCGGTGGCTTATGAGGAAACATGGAAACAAGCTATGGAAATAGTTTGTTAGAGTTTCCACTTGTTTCCAGAAAAATGAAAGACAATTATTTTTAAAAGTTTTTATTTTGTTTTAATTTAAACGCAACTGTTGTTTAGAAAATAGGTCACCTAAGATTCATATAGATAGTAAGTTTAATGTAATTTATTAAAACAAAGATTTAAAAATAAAATTTAATTCAGAGTGAACTTTGAGATCCCTCAATATGCTCTCTATTTTCATAGACTCTTATTTTTTGTGATGTTACCGCAAGTATAAGATTTATAGCACAGGCTTGAATAGTGGAATGCCTATAAAGTCCAATATTATATCGAGATGACAATGACCATCGTTTGATGTTAAGCTTAAATTAAATATGTTTTTAGTAACAAAAGTATTTTCTAGAAATTAATAATGAGTGTACTTTTCCGTCACCGGCATTATGAAAACCTGCATCTGTTGAAAATACTAAAAGGCTTCTTGCTTGTTCTCTCCAGCCTATTTGTTGACGACTAACAACTGATTGCATTATAGCATCAAATCCCCCTTCTGGAGTATCCAAGCAATTCTAACTTCCTCCTACAGAAAAATTTAATCAAAACGGATTTTTTTTTTAGTTGCAAATATCACAACTTTTTAAAATTTTATAAAATGACAATAACCATCGTTTTACAATTTTTATTTACAATAGAAATAAATAGAAGAATGTTGAAAAAAAATAAAAAATGATAATTTAAGCAATCAATTTATTATTTGGAAATAACACAAGTACAGTACAGTCTTCTTAAAAAATAAAAGTAATTTAAAAAAAAACATAAAAGATTAAACTGATCGTACAATTTTCGGAAATAAACATAAGAACACATAAACATAAATGTACAGTTAAAATAAATTAATTCAATCTAAAAAGAATACAGTTAAAGTAAATTAATCCAATCTAAAAAATATATAATACTGATTTTCAATAATATTTTATATTCCCCTCATCCTAGTACGATTATGAATTTCTTGTATGGCGTTTTTAAGCGCTTCAAACTAAAAAATTAAAAATTAATAAAATAAAATAAATAAATAAAAAATAATACCATTTCCAATGCATCCCCTGCATTCGTTTTCACTTCTCTTATTTTTTTCCTAGCAAGGTTCATATGCCTTTGGTACTAGAAGTAAATTTTATTTAATATATTTATTAATTAGCAAAATAACTTACCTTCTGCTCAGATATTATGTATTAACTTTTCTTCGGTTTTTTTAATTTTTATTAATAGTTTCCTCCTTGTCCTAAAATAGAAAACATTTTAATTTTTTTTTAAATTTTAAACTAATTAATTACTTCTTATTATTTTTGAAGTACACACTTCTGCGTTTTAAAAGGTTATGTACGCAAGTCTGGGACTTTTCTATATCGTCCGCAATATCCCGCTCCATCCACCCCTGAGATCTGAGATCTACTATTCTTTTTTCCTGAGTTTTAGTTAGCTTCTTACCTCTTCCCTTAAACGCATTAAAAAATTATTTTATTAAAAAACAATACATAATTGGAAAAATTCAAAAAAAAATAATTTATGGTTATGAAACAATATTTTTTTTTTATTTGTTATTAACAACACGTGTTTAACCTTAAAAGTTATTTTTTTTAATAAATTGAAAAAACAGATTTCACAAATTAAATTTTTTATACATAACTGGAAAGTGTTTCAATAATTTTTTTTTTCTTTTTATTATAATATGTGCATGCATTAATATGGGATTCCTTGCGAGCTAAGTTCGCCTCAAAATTTATTTCCTTATGACCCCCCTTGTGAAATTTTCGAAAATATAAATATATATTCGTATAGGAAATTTATATGAAACTAGAATCATTTTAGAATCAAAAAATTTTTACAGGCTAAATAGACTCCGAAAAAAGTTTATTAAAAAATTTTTTGGATTCGCCGTTGTATCTTGTCGCATGCTATCTAGACTTTATCGCATGCTATCTAGACTTAAGACTAATCCTCTTTGAGACTATTTTATTTTATTTTATCAACGAAAAACAAAATTTTGTGGCTCCTTAAATAATAAATTTGCATTTGCAAACATAAAAAAACATGAAAAACTTAAAATTATAAGGGGTGTCATGATGTCATGATATTATTGTCAGTTATTGTAGTAATTATTGTAGTTGGAACTTCGCCGAAAATTTGCGCTGAATATTTGCTGTTCAAAAGCTCCATACCTGGCAGTACTAAAAACGCATTCACCTTTTGTTTTAATATAAACAAAGTGCATTTATACTTGTAGTTGTGAGTTTTCAGAGGGTGGGGGGTTTCATTGTATATGATAGCAAAAGCTTGAAGTCGGCACTCAAGAAGTGTTCACGCCGGAGAGTGGTCGTAGTAATATCACACCGTCATTTTTTTATGCGGATTGTGATAAACTTAAGTTTATTCGGTTTAATTTGTCTGTTGGATTAGTTTAATTATTATATCCGTGTTTAAGTGAAATAAATATTTAAAAAAAAAAACAATATTTTAGTGTATAAAAAATTAATTTATTACATTTTTACATAAATTTGTAAATTTTTTTTGATATTGCAAATTCAAATCAATACAATCACAAGTGCTTAAGTTTTATAACACTTTATATAAATGCAATGCACAAAATTTTAACTAGAAAATGTGTGTATGTGTATATATTTTATATATATAATAAAAAATATATTATTTAATACATAGAAATTTTATTAAAGTGAATTTGTGAATGTATTTATATATATATTAAATGTTTGTAGAAATTATTGTTGTATATAATTATTTATATTATTGGCGGTCCGGTTTTTAGAATCCGTGATATGCGGACGCTAACAAGATGGCAGACAGTTTATGTTCAAATATTAAAACACTATCAAATTCAATCGATAATAAATCAATTGATGTTGATCAAAATATTATAAATAATGAAAAATTAAATTCTTTAAATAATGAAAATTGTATTAATAATATAATTACAATAGATGATACTCAGAAAAATTGTTTAAAATATGATTATAATATGACAATTAATGACCATAAAGTAATATTTGATAATTTTTCAAATGATAATCATAAAAAAATGAATGACATTAATAATTTAAATGAAATAATATTATCTAAAACTGAAAACAACAATATTGGATTATATGAAATGGATTCAAATAATAAAATAGATATTAATAATGATCAGGAAAATGATGAAAGTCCTAATAAAAAGAAGAGATGCTCTGATCGATATGATTCATCTGAATCATCTGACAGGTTAGAAAATAAATAATTATAACAAGAAAAACTATGTTGAGGAAAAAATCCTTTTTTTTATTTTATTTATAATATAATAGCGTAGACAGCCCTTGTGATAATAAATAGGGGTTCATTATTTTGCTTTCAAAATAAAATCAAACTAGGATAAATATAGTACACATAATGAAAAAGGAGAAGAATATAGCGGGTGCTAATACCAAGTTAAATTTATCACACCCATTTTAGTTGTATAGGAAGCGATGTTGCCATATCTAAAATATGGGCGGAAGGTTCAATCCCCTTTTGGTTTCCATGTAACATGCTGCAACACATCTTAACATAAAACTAGGATTAATTTCTAACATAATTGAAAATTTTTGTCTTAAATAGTAGGAAAATATATATCTTTTTTTTTCTTTTGGTTTTTTTCACTTTGAAATTAAAATAAATATAAAATATCAAACAAAAAAAATAATACTTTAATTAAAAGGAATTTGTTTGAAATTTTTATTTCTTTTTACAATTTCTTATATTACTTTTTAGTTAATTGATTCTTCTTAATTGTCATTATTTTGTGCTTAATTTTTTTTATGTTTTTGTTGTTGTAGTACATTTCGTGATAATTTAAATATTTTTATATTTATTAAAATTAAAATTGAAAATGCTTTGTAAAATGTACGTTCACAAAGAATACTTACTAAAAAAAAATGGTGGCTATAAATGATATAAAATATCAGAAACAAATAAATAAAATGTCTAGGGATACCTGGTAGAACATAAATCCTACTCTATAGTAGTCTTCTTTAAATTAAAAACTAAAAACCAAAACAAAAAGTTAACAAGAAAACTATTTCTAACAAAAAAACCAAAACTATTATTAACCAAGAAAAAAACAACAAAAATTAGCAATAATAACAAGGAATTAGCAAAATTAACTAAAGAACACAACAATTCAGAAATAATTAAATTCTTATATTAGATTTTTGTGTTAAAACTTTATTTAAGAATTTCATGTTAGCATTCGTAAGATGCCATTTAAAACTTTCGGTTTTTATACTCCATGTTGAAACCCATGATAAGGAATTTAGTTTCAAAATAATTAAAATTTTAGGAATCATTAAACCTGAATATAAAATAAGGAAACTCATGGAAATAGACTAAGATAGCTTAAAGGCTACTTAATAGTCAAGGATTATCAAGCAAATTAAATTAGATTTCTTCCTTTATTATAAACATATATAAATATAACAACTGAAAAAATTTATATCACTGGCTATATCAAAGGTGTTAACTTATCAATTAAATTAATTTCGGATCAGGCAAATAGATTTGATTTTATTATACATGAAAAAATATTTCCTAAATGTTTCTAAAAAATTTCTGTAGATTTTTCAAGCTTTAAGTATAGTTTAGAACAAGATAAAAACAGGATGTTTTCTTAGATAATAATAAAAAATCTTAAAATTAAAAAATTGCTTAAACTAAACTTATTATGACTTGCTCTTTTTTTTTTCCTTAAACCAAACGCTAGACTTTCATGGAATAGTGATTAACCTCACGTCCTAAGAGAAGCACCAAAGATTTAACAATAGTAAATAAGTTCGGAAATCTTTTTGGCCTTTTTACTTATACATTTCCAATATTTTACTAAAAACATTTCCCAAATATTTTTACCTAAAAGTAAATTCATATAATTTTATTATTGGTAAAACTTTAAAAAAACGAAAATGTTGGCCTCTATATTTCAAAAAAAATAAATTTTCTTTTATTTGTTTTAAATAGAATTTCTCCAACTCAATTGATTTAGGAGAAATAAAAATCGATTCTTTCAGACTAGACAATCTGGCATAGTGGTCTAATAAAAATTTAAATCCTGATGAAAGGATACCACCATACGAAGGAAGATGCTATCTTTTTTTTTTTTTTTTTACAAATGGCTAGACAAGTGTTTTATGTTTTTCTGTTAGTACTCTTTGCTCATAAATAGCTGGAAAGTAGTAAATTTTTAACGTTAACATTAAAACAATAAAAAATTAATTAAAAAAATTTTCTTAATTCTTTGCATTGGCGCTGTCCGCAATTAATTATTTGACGATTGCAGTTATCAAATTTTTGTAACAATGAAAAGCATAAATCTGAGCTTTTGTTCTTTTTGTTTTTCCTTATTTCAATTTCATATAAAATTACGATTCTGTACAAAGGATCAAAATAATACAGAGGTATATCTCTAGAAAATATTAGCTTCACATCGACCATTAACATAAGATTAACGTTTGAAATAGATCGTCATACAATTCCAAGCAATTCGGAAGACAGGAACACCCTTAAGGTAGCAAATGTGCTCTTAAGTGCTATAGGGAAGACTCACTCATTATGAAAGCGACAGAGAAAATTGCATGGATGTGCTCTGAAGCTTTCGATAAAATATAGATTCGGGAAAACTGAAAAAACTAGAGCAACAAGAGAAGATAAAAATGAAACTAATTTAAAACATTAATGGATCATTTTTCAGTTAGAATACCCCATAAGTCAAAAAATTAAATTAATTAAATTTTTACGTTTTTTTTTCTTTATTTATTGATTGATTGTTCAATTCTAAAATAATCAATAACAGGAATTATAGTCAAACTATAGTTATAAGCTTTAGCTTTTTACTAATGAGGGTTTTTTTTTTACTAAGGGGTGTGTCCACAAAGAAAAGGGGTGTACTTTTTAACATTATGTTAGAAATTTCTTTCCCATATTTATTATCTTACTATTTCTAAATTATATTATTGAGAGCTACATATTTTTAACCATTAAAAATTACAATTTTTGTTAATTTTGTGAAATTTAACTTAAAACTGTAAATATTATATTTAAAGTTGTCATTATAAATAAGTGGAATGAATATTTAGTTAAGAGCTATTTTGCAGTTGGTTAAGAACTATTTCTTTAACAATTTCAATATATTTCGGCTAAAATAATCCTTCAAAGTCTAAAAACTTCTTTTGAAAGAAGAAAAATCAATTTATTAAGAATTGTTTAAATTTATAAATGAATTATTTTTGTGATTCACATTTGCAGCATGAAAATATTTCGGTTGAAAATCTTAAAAGCCTAAAAATGTCCTTATAGAAAAAGAAAAATGAATATTTGATTGAAAGTCGCAGCATAAAGTTGATAAATTTTTATTAGAAGTAATTTCCTTTAATTTAATAATTTCATAACTATCCGGTTAAAACCCTTTAAAGTCGAAAAAGGAAGTATCAATATTTTATCAAGAATCGCTCTAGAAATCGGAGGAGTCTTTAAGAAACTTATAAACTTGAAAATATTCCAAAAATTGCAAAAAAACTGATTATTTGGCCTTGATTCAAATTTAAAAATTTTCATTTTTCTTCAGATTCTTGAAATTTTGTTTTCTGTTCCGTTTAAGTTTCATTTAAAAAAAAGGATTTATATGTACTTAATTTTATATTATTTTAATTTTTTTTATTCATGAGTAGGTTAAAGTTGAGACATTAAAGTTAGATTAGGAGACATAGACAAAGAAGGAGAGTTTTAGATAAAGAAGTCTCGCAATCAAATTTTAAAGTTTAAAATGTTCTAAGTGCATACAACTCCATTTAAGCCAGTTTTCAAGTTCGGATCCACGTTTCTTCCTTTTTGGGGCGTGGGCTTGTCTTGTCTCTTTGATTTTTTTCTTCATTTTTTTTATTTGAATGCTTTTAGTTTCTTTCTTTGTATACGTCTTAAAAAATTTTTATAGGGTTATTTTCAGTTTTTATTTTTCTTTCTGGCATTTTGTTAAATAGCCATCGGCGACAATACAAATTCACTACATCTAAACAGAAAAAAAAGTAACATATACGAGTGTATACATCAGAAGGTTTCTTTAGTTCTTTTTTTTGCGTTTTTTGTCTTCGGTTTTGTTCCTTTTCTTTTATGTTCCTACTGAACATTCATTTGTTCTTTTTGTGTTCTACTGTTTAAAATATTTTAAACCTGAAATTCAAAAAAAAGAAGCACTAAATAAAAATTTTTTTTTGCTATAATCCAACGCCCTCCCCGTTTTTTCTTTAAATTGAATTGAATAGAATCAAGGCAGAATTTGTTGTAGTTTATGGTTTTTTTTTCTTTCTTTCTATCTCTTTCTCTCAAGTTTACTTGATGGAGAATTTTGTGGGTCGTAAGAAATACAAAAATGCATTAGAAATTGAAAGAAAAAAAGAAGAAAACATTTGATGCGGTGACACTAATACAAATATCAAAACGACAGCTGGACTTTATAATAATGAAATTGAATAACCTGAAAAAATTTTTGTTATTGTTGTTGTTATCGAATTCACTATTTTCTGGATAGGATTTGAAGGTTGTTTGATGGATATAAAAAGAAAGGTCTTTATAGTTTTTTCTTTTGTTGTAAAAAAATTTGATGATTGATTTAAGTAGCACCAAAAAAAGTTGATGTTAACACCACCATTGGTGAGTGAATATAGACAAAAATTGATATCAAATTTCTTTCATTTTCAAAGCTTTAGAGACTACGACCCAAAATATAAGGCTAGGAGCTCTTTTTTTGTGATAAAAATGTGGGAAAAAATTTTATTTGAAATACAAAAACAAAAACATTAAGTTATGATCATTTTTAAACGGCTTCTGTGATTGTTATCATTTAAAAAAAACTACAAATATAAACTCTTTTTCTTATCTTTTATTTAACAATTTTGTGTGGATTTTTATTTTTTTGATTAGCATTGTGAATATTTAGATTAGAAAAAATTTTTGTTGGTTAAAAGAAATTGATATTTTAAGCTTTTGTTGTTGTGTTTTAGGGCTGTTATATTATTTTATAGCTTTGTATATAATTGAATTTTTATAACAAAATATTTAAATATATCTGTTATTTATTTTGTTTTTGTTTTTCAGGTTTTAATTTTATTGTAGTATTTATGTTTCTAAAATATTCTAGATGCATATTTCTATAGTTCAAATTTGTTCAAGTCTTCCGATTTTAAATATATTTGCCTTATTTTTCGAACTATAGCCTTAAGGGGTTTTCATATTTTATAAATAATTTTTATTTATAATTTTTGTAATGTTTATTGCCCCAGTGCTAAATAATATTTTGAACTAAGGTAAATAACCCGATAGCGAAATTTTGAATGTTTTTTTAAAGATCTTTGATGGTTGTAAGGCTTACGCTTCATTTACTAAGTTAAATGTTAAAAGTTTAACCTCTTGAACCTACATAAAGTTCCGAATATTTATCAAGAGGAGTAAAAGTAGGAATTTTTCAGGTCGTTAAGGTTTAAAGGATGCTGAAAATATATATATATATAGGGTGGTCCAAATTTGTATGATATAAATGGTTATAAAAACAAAACGGTTTAATATTTTTTCATAATTTTTTTTTTATTGGAAAGGTGTATCCTTGTACTTTAATAATAAAATATAATTTTATTCAAGTGACTGCCACGACTGGCCTCACAGTAGCAAATGCAGTCGATCCAATTTTTCAATACATTTTCGATTGTTTGCGGCTGTGTCTTGCCAATTTCAATGATAATATTGTGTTTAAGCTCTTCAATTGTTGTTGGATTATTGGCATAACATTTGTCTTTTACGGCACCCCACAAATAATAGTCCAACGGTGTCAAATCACAACTTCTTGGTGGCCAATTCACATTAGCATTTTTGCTGATAACATGATTTGCAAATTTAGAGCGCACTAAGTCGACTGAAACGTTGCTTGTGTGGCATGTGGCGCCGTCCTGTTGAAACCAAACATCGTCCAATTCAATAACTTCAATTGCCGGAAAAAATTGTTCATTTGACATGTCACGATAGCGTTCGCCATCACCGTAACAGCCTCGCCAGCGTCATTTTTAAAGAAAAATGGACCAATTATGCCGCCCGACCAAAATCTGCACCATACAGTTACTCGTTTTGGGTGCATTGGAATCTCTTGAATCTCCTGTGGGTTTTCTGTACCCAAAATATGGCAATTTTGTTTATTTACGTAGCTGCCAAGATGAAAATGAGCTTCGTCGGAAAATTTTTTTTGATTTTCGCACTGCTTCTGAAACTTTACAATCACTTTGAAAGTAATTTTTTAGTATTTCCCAGCGTTCTTCAAGCGTATATTTAACCATTTTCGTGTACCTCAGACTTCAAACTAAATTTATGTCATTCTGATATTGATATTAGTGTTATCATATCAAAAAAAACCTATACGTCAAAATACAAATCTTATTTGGACCACCCTATATATATATATAGTTATTTTTAATTCAACTTATAATTCTAAGCAGTATTTTCACTCTACTAATTGTATGAATTAAATAAACTGTTAATTAAAATTAAAGAGAATTTAAGTTTCAATTAACTTACACTAAATATTTTCTATTAATTTTAGTTATTAAAGTAGAACACGATTTCATTTGTGTTAAATAAATTAAAAGAATTTTCCCGTTTACATGTAAGGATATTACAATACACAAGAAAGCATCTCTCTGAAGAGAATACCAAAGTAAGCTTAGCTTCAATACACGACAGTTATCATTAATCCTTTCGTTACGGCATCTTTATCAGCTGAAATACCGTCACTGAACGGAAACTTGCTCTGGAAATATACACAATTCACATGGTTACTATAGTTACATGGTTACAGAGGCTGAATATGTTTTAATACAAGAATAATAATAAAGTTGGGCAAAAAACATGTAAACAAATTTCATAGTTTCTTTTCAGTGAGCTGTTAGCTTCTAACATGTCCTTTTAAAGACATTATTCTATTCTAGAAACCATACTGAATAATTTCATTGTTAATGTTAAATGTCTTTAATTTAAAATTAACATATACAAACCAATAATTTTATAAGAAAAAAAAAATTAATTTTACCTATAATTTCCTTTAATAACTATTTTTTTATTTGAATTCAAACAGAATATTAATTTTTTATTTGTTTCTTTATTCATTCATAAAAAACAAAAATAAAATTAACCATACACAATTTTTGTCCAAAAGTGTACACACAAAAAATCAAAAAAAAACAATAAAAAAAACCACAATATTCCCACTTCAATTTTTTTGCTTTTATTTTTATAAAACAAAAAATTAATTCACTTTCAATTTTCATTGGCTTGTAACTAAGTTTATATACATTTGACGTGTGCCTGTGAATTTATTTAATTATGCAATCAACGTTTATTAACAGAATATTCAAAATGAATGATTTTAGTGCATTTAAAAAAAATTTCATTTGTTGCCAATATCCAATACATTGACAAATAATAATAATAAAATGGTAATATATATGAAAGATCAGCTTGTATATATATATATGTATATATATACTTATGAAATTATGTTAAATACACATACAAATCTATGTATCAAAAATATTTCTTTATGGTTTTTGTTTATTGCTAAAAAAAAAAAAGAATTTAATTTTTGTTATTTTTTATTATTAATTCTTTTTGTGTTGACATATCCGGGGAATAAGCAGACCATATACAACCGATAAAGTCTGGCCCTTTCGTTAATCCTCAGATTCACTTTTCTGCCAAAAATTTTGTACCAAAAAAACAAAAAAAAACATTAACAAAATTAAATATAAAAAAGAAAAAAAAAGAAGATTTTCTTATTATTTGTCTTGCTTTTGTTTACAGCTATGTAGTATTGCTATTTTTTATCACTTAAATTTAAAAAGATTGTAAATATACATTTGATATACTGTTAAATAAGTACAGTTACAATTAACTTGAAATGTTTACATTTGTAACAAATGCTAAGCGATTAAATTACATTGATCTAAGGTTTGAAATAGCAACAAAAATTAAATAATTTCTTTGTTCATTTTCTTCTATATGATTATTATTATTATTTTTGTTTTGTGTTTTTGCCAATCATAACAACAAAATACTTACATATTTATATATTTGTGTATCCATTGTAAAGGTGCGCTCATCTGGTTTTTTGTTTATATATTTTATTCACAGACTTAAGAAATTTGGAGGGCAAGGTTGTGGCCGTGTTGCAGCTGAAATTTTAAAATATTTATATAAAATTTTTGATTGTTCATATCAAGTTTTTTTGTTTGGATTTTAGTAGCCTTGTATTAAGTCATTATTAATGTTGGGATTAGTTTATATGTATATATGTATTGGTAATAAAATGTTTTCATATAATTTAAATATACATATTTATATTTAGAAAATGTTCTGTTTTTATTTTAAATATTTTTTTTTTATTTTATCTTTAAATTTTTATCCAAAATATTATTTAAAAAAACTTCAATTACACTTTAAAGAAATCAATAATACTTTGCTGTCAAAATATTTTGAATAAAAAATTCAAATCAAAATTTATATGCTTCAATAATGAAATATTATAGGCAAAGGATTCCATATATATATATATATATTTAGCTGTTGAACCCCTAAATATTTCTTTGAAATACATGAAATCCTATTTCGTATTGATGAAATTTAAAATTTCCCCCAATACTGTTCGACTATTTTGTTAATATAAGCAAAATTTTATATTTAAAGAAATTTTTTACTTCTCTAAATCTATAGAAATTGTTCAGAAAACCAAAAACTTGTATAATGCATTTAAATATCCTTACTCAGATTATTTACTAATTTTAAAAGAAAATATAACCAGATGAAATCTGAAAAGAAACGTAAAATCAGTTATATTGTCCAATTATATTTTTTTTATTTGGTACAAATTATACACCACAAAATAAATTTTATGTTTTTGAACAAATTTTAAGTTTTTTGTTGAGACATACGGTTTAATAAAGTCAACGACTGTGATTCTTGTGGAAGTGACTTTTGATGACTTAATCATACATTAATATTTGCATGAATTTAATGAATTATCCTTTTTGTATGTATAAAATTGATCGACACTTCTTGCTCAAATATAGGGCATAGATAAATTGCACCATAAAAAATCGCTGCTATATAGACGACGACTTACAAGGTCGGCAAATTAAGAAAAACTTAGATTTAATTCTGTAATGCAATAATTAAGGGAGCCATATTCAAAGGGAAAGTTTCTAATCCGATTTAGATGTAGGTAGTCATATCAGATTAAGATTAGAGTTTTGTTACGGTTATTAATGGCTAACCTCAAATATAAAAATTTAGTTAACACAGATATGTTCGTTCTCCAATATGTTAATAGTCAATTGTCTACTAACGCATACCAGACCAGATGAACTATAAAGCTTCCAGTATAATTTAATGATACATTTATTGATATGATATTTATCCCACTAATTCTCACATAAGAGCATACAATCGACTTCGAGATATGCATTTTCTGTACAGATTTTGTGATTTTAAAGCCATTGACAGCTAGATTTGCCTTCAAAAATCTTACTTCCTGGTTTGCTAAAGTCCAGTTTCTGTCTATCATTGCGTTCATGCAATAAAAATTGAGTCAGTTATTTTTTGGTTTTTCTTAAATCCAAAAAGTTACGGTCTGGTTAAGTGGGGAGTTTCCCACTGTTTGAACCCTCTTAGTAATCTGAAGTAAAAAGACAAAAAACGAATAATTAATCTAGAGAAGTGTCGCTATGGCAGGACCTAAGATAATTAAACAAAAAGAAGTTGTGGCTGTTTGAAGTCAACATTTCCACGTTTCCGAATTATTTTAAAATAGTAAAAACTAAAATTTTTTTATAATCCTAGTTCCTGCGATAGGGAAATGTATAAAAAAGACTCACACTAATTTTCAAGTGAATGGGCTCAGTGGAACTTGAGAAATCATGTCGACCAGCTCGAAAAAAGTAATTTCGAGAAAAACGCCCTTAAACTTTCGGCTAAAGTTTGGGCATACGTCACTAAAACAGCTATATCTCCAAAACAAAAAAAAAGACAAAACACAAAATACTTCCATCAATGAAAAATTGTTAAGAAAAAAAGTTATTTTTCTGATATTTTCACACTTGTATAATGACATAGTAGGCATTTTTTATCATAGGTAAATATTTACTGAAGATAATGAAAGAGAAAGCAAAAAAAAGACAAATTCTATATCGAAATGTCGTTGAGCTTATCTAATGGCAAACATAAATGTTTTTTACGGTAAATTACTTAAAGAATTCATATAAAGAACGCCGCAATAATTCTTTAATAAGGGTAGAAAGAGAGAGAGAGGGAGATCTTTTTTCATATTTATTTAAATTAGGCTTCTTTTTTTATGTAGTACTTTTATTTAACTTGGTTTTTGTTCTGTAGTGATTTGTGTAGTGGCTCTGTGTGATTGATGTTTGGAATATTTTCTCATAAGTTATTTGCTTCAAATTTTTATTACATAAACTGCTTGTATAAGAGTATATTCTGCTAGAAAAAGCTTTGTTAAAAAATTAACCCTTTCTCAGTTCTGGGAACAAACACATAGAAATCTTGTGACGTAATTAGTCCACAGTATTCAGTATTTGTAAATATAATTTAGAAAAATATACATCAACTCTTGTCTCTATTTATTTATTTTTTTAGTTATTAAATTCCATGTATCCATTAAGAAAAATAATAAAAACTGGAATACGCCCGATACAAAAATTTTTTTTTTATTTTTTACAAAACTGGAGACAAATATTTTTCCTGGAATTTTCCTTTGGCAAGGTTTGACACAAGCAATTTTATCTAGTATGTAATTAAATTCAAGTTGCAGATTATTTAACACGTTCCTGTCGCCTCCTATATTTGTAGTTAGCGACATCAGACAATTCACCAGTTTTTATTTTGCTTTTCCTGACGGCTGTCGAATGTACATAATGTGTGTGATATCTACCAAGGAGAGTCCCATAGCTGGTGACCCCTAGATTAAGCAAAGCTTCATACATAGAAAAAAGTAAACATACTCATGAAAATTTATTTTAAAAAATCCATGAAATACAAAAAGTTTCTGCGGATGGACAATAGAAAATTCAGTGAATTATTTGAATTTATTAGGTCCAATAATTCAAAAGTAAAATACTGCCTTGTATGAAGCAAATCCTGTTAATCAAAAATTTTCTTCAATGTTACATTTTTAAGCTACAAAGGATTCTTTTGAAGACATGAAATTTTTAAGAAAAATGATCATTTATTTTTTGATAGTCGATAGCCACAATTTTGACTCAATAAAATCTAATGTATGTAACATAGTCGATCACCGGATTTATTAAAAAATTGAGTAAAATTGGAGATATCATGCACACCGTTTCGAAAAAAGTAGTTTCGAGAAAAACGCGTTTTAAGTTTTAAAGACTGAACTGAACTAAGCACTAAGTGAGTCAAAAAAAAGGGGTTGTAACTTCAGAAATAATTTGAGTTTCGAAAAATTTTCTTTATAACATTTTTATAAGGAGTTAAGCTATGAAAATATGCAAAAAAAAAATCGGTTTTTTCGAATTCCTAAACCAGAAGACCCCCTTAAACTGAAACTATATTTAGGTTAATTGCTCATAATTTCATTCTGTCAAATTAATTTAGTAAATAGTGAAATAAATTTCCATCCAATATTTGAACACAGTTTTTCACTATCGATCATGTCCGTCCTCCAATCCAATATTATATGTAAATATGTGAGGGTTAAGGGACCCCCTTTATCACTATACTTTATCCTGAAATTTCAATTTATGCAATTTCCATAAACTTAAGAAATAAGCACATTAAATTATAAAAATATTTTTTTTTTGTGACCTCACAAATAATTTTTGAAATAATATACACGTAAATAAAATGTTTAAATCTCTTTATTTATAAATTAATTGATTTTACAATTTACGGACAAATAAAATGAGAGAATATAAAATTATATACAAGAGAAACAACAACAAAATAAACAGTTCTAAAAACAAGTTAGACTTCAAGTAACAAAATTTCTATTAGCTGGCTATATACTCGTATATAGATTTTCTTGCTTTTATTTAAATTTTCTTATAGAAAAAAAAAATGTCGACTATTATAATTGTTTTAATATTACCATTAAAATTCCTGTTAAAATTAATACAAGCCTTAACATCAAATTTTACTGCTTATATGTATTATTTAAAATTAAATTAATTTTAATTTTGCACTAAATGAATAAATTATTCTTTTATTCAGAATAACAAATATAATAAAAATATTTTTTATACATATTTAAATTTACTGTTAACCAAAATTTTGAACTGAAAATAGAAAATAAAACAGCAGTTGTTTTTTATTATCAAAAATAACTTCAGTAGAAAAATTATCATCATAAAAAATATAAGAATTTTCTTAAAATTTAAATTAATTACATTAAAATTGACTTTTTTTGTTTATTTTGAACTTAATTTAAACGTTGTGTATCGGATGCCGTCAAGGAAACTTTTTGGTTTTTGATATATAGTTATTTTTTGCAATTATTTTTATTTTCTCTTGTATGGGCTTCACCTTAACTTTTAATAAATCTGGCAATACTAAATATTATAAGGTCAATTTATTGTTATACAGCTTTATCAAGAATATAAATCCTGTGGGCACAGTTAAAGCGAATTTAAGCCACTAAAAAAATTTTTGCTTGGACTTCAAGCGTCTAGCAAAATTTACCATTTGTATGAGTAAATGAGTTTTTCCACTGCGCTCACAGGCAAGGTACTTGTACGTTCGAGTTAATTCCAGCGCACTAAATTGTTTTCAAAAAAACCTGTGCGTTAAGAAATTAATTTATATTTTCTATTTTAGTTTTAATCTAAATTGTTATATACATCTATTAAAATTAAGGATAAATTAACCCGTTAAAGTTCCTTCTTACACTGAAAGAATCTATAAGTATATAAAAATCTCTTCAAAGTCCTTGAGAACTATAATAAACTTAAATCCCTTTCTTGTTCGCATAGAACAATTTCTAAAAAATTTACTACCATACACTGTTTTTGAGATCTGAGTTCACTGTAAAATCTGTACAAGAGATTAATCAGCTAACAGGACAGTAACAGACAGGCAAAAGAACTCGGATTCTTTGAAATCTAGTCTTTTACAAAAAACCCAAGTTATTTGCTACCGTGACAGATAGACAATCTAGTACTTTGGACAGAAATGTCAAAAACTGATCAGCTGGTGTTTATTATTATATACGCTTTTGTGATTTGATTTGAGTTTTATATAGTATATTTTGCAAAAATGCATTAATTAAGGTCCAATTTTTGAAATAAATATGGCCTGGCAATTATATTTCACATTTAATTTTTATGAATTTATTTAATTGAAATTTTTAACGAACTTATTACATAAATTAAAGTTTTTATGGTTATAACGATTCTTTTAATTAAATTATTGTTTCCCATTAATTTTCTTTGAAAAGTTAAATTTTTACCGCTCCAAGAAAAACAATATTTTTTTGTCTAACTTAAATTCTTATTATAAGCAATTTAACTAACATTGACAACATTTATATGGGTAACATTCCTGTTTTAAAGTTATAAATAACTTCTGTAATAATCACAAAAGAATTGAAAACGTAAATCAATGTGTACTTTATGTAGTTGAAGACACAGCGAGTTTTTTTAAATGTTCCATGAAGATTCGTAGCGAGATATCATCTATTTTTCCATTGTGCAAAAAAGAATCTAAAATTATCAAAAGTGTTAAATACTTACCTACATAACCTTTAAATAAATTTTATTTGACTTGAGCTGCTGTCAAATAGCTATGGTGAAACAGATTTTTTCAGCTCTTATTGTTAGTGTTACCAAAGCGAAAAACACTAAAAGACCACCGTCATATTGCTAGTATAATTTAACCACTTTAAAACCTAGTAACTATGTACTTCGCGACATTTGATTGGCTAGAGCAAAAAACTAGCTTCAAAGAACTCGGGTTCTTTGCCTATCTATCTTCCCTGTAAGCGTCGAATTTAAAAACCCATCACCGTGTGCGGAATTAAAATCAAGCGATGACGATGAACGCAGGGCCAAATGGTCCTATTACATGAAAAACTAAGAACTAAATTTTTATTTAAAAGAAACCTAAAAATTTATTTCTGCAAAAGTTTTTATATAGTTAATAGTAACGACGACGAGTAAACACGTTGAACGCATCATAATAGAGATTTGGTTTGAGGTGTATACACGACAAAGGCGCTTAACTAGCTAAATGGAATTTTTTTTGCTGTTTGTTGTATTATGCCTGCGACTAAAATACAAAATCAGGGAAAAAGAGGAGCAACCCTTTTAAATTTTGATTGAAGCAAGTTCAACTGTTACAGCATATTATGCTGAGAATTAAAACAATTTCCTGTATACACTTTTGTGCGCAATTAAAATAATAAACGGATTGTCAGCTCTTTTAACTTGTGGGCAATACGGGAGATATTTATTGATATTAACAGATTTTATGTGAGAAATTTATGAATTCGAAAAAATAAACTACCATTTAGAGTAGAGTAGTAAATTAAAAATAAATTTTATTATCTAGGTTGAATGTGGTAGATAACAAAAACTCTAAAGGCTTTTAGATAAAAAAGTTTGTTTGACGATTTTATTCGCAAATTTTTAATAATAAACGCCTAACAATATATGAAAAATGATTTTTATTTATTTAAGAAACATTGGTGTTGGTTTTGTTTTTTTTGTTTTGTCATATTGATTATTTATTAGAGGCTAATTATGAATATTTAAGAAAAAAATGTTTTATATTGGAAAGAGAAATATGATAATGATATCATTATCTAATTGGATAACTATATTAACCTAATCATGTTTTTTTCTTACTTTATTTCCTTTGGTGTAATTTTAAGAAAAAAATGAAAATTTTCTATTATTTACCTTTCGTGCCAGAGTTTAAAATGTGTTTTGTTTAAACCAAAATTGGTTTAAGGTCTAATAAAACGAATCCAAATTAAAAATTGGTAATTATCACTCTTTTTCTTCTTTTCTTCTGCAGTTTTTATATTTTCTAAATTATAATAAAATAAAATCATGATCTTATTCAAATGATTATATTATTGTAAAACTATAAGATCCAAAATTATTATCAGTTTTTGTTCTAATAATCTATCTCAATTTGAATAGCAAATGACCTGAGAATCAAAGGACGCAAATTTTTGTATTTTCGTCCATATTTTCTTGATTCGTATATAACCAAGAAAACTGTCCATGTAATAAAATGGTGGTGACATTTTACTAACTTTGTTTGATTTTTCCGTTTCTTGATATTGAGTCATTTCCTGTATTAAAGTGAAGACGAATATCTATCTTGTATATCAAGTTTTATCCTCTGTTAATACTTTCTTTAGGGTATGGAACACAAGTTTCCCTGTGGTATCCTACGAGGTTGGCAATTGTCATTTTTATGATAAGTAGAACATTGAAAGATAACTTTCGAAAGTTTTATTCTCCTACATGAAGCAGAAATTATTTTACCTGATGTTTTACATCTTATCAAAACATATTTATAAATTTAATCCGAGTAAGCTTTCTAGGGTAACTAGTTTTAAAAGACGCCTGGCCTAGTATGATACCCGAGTTCCTCACATTTACAACTTTTTGAAATTACAAGAAAGAAGTATAAAAAACAAAGCGAATGTAGCAATTTTTCAAAGTTAAAAAGGATTCCATATGAAATTGAATTCATCTGAAAGCTTTACTAACACTGCTGTGGCGGCAATAGATAATTTTAATTTTAAATTTTTTTTTATAACCGCACAAAAACAAACGTAGTAAGCTAAATTCTGTCAAGTAGTCATTGAAAGTTTACTTGACAGAATTTATTTAGTCAATAAGTTAGTTGACAGAAAACAAAAAAATGTTTGTTATGACCAAGTAAAAAATAGTTTCGTTTAGTTTAATATTTTTATAAATCAAATTAAAAATATTGTTAATAATATCTATAAAAAAAGTGTAGTGTATTATTTTGGAGAGGTTTCAATAAGTAATAATAATAGTATATCAACAATTACTTTCAAATACTACACTACAACTGGTGACTACACAAGGAATCGAACCCTGGCCGGACCACACCGGGAAAAGAAAACAAAAACAAAAATTAAGATTCGGACTATTTCCGCATCAACACTATAGAAATCAAACATCAACCATCAAGAAGCGCTCCTGTCAATTAAAGAAGAGCTCCTGTTAAAAAAGAAGCGTTCCTGTCAATTAAAGAAGAGCTCCTGCTAAAAAAGAAACGCTCCTGTCAATTAAGGAAGAGCTCCTGCTAAAAAAGAAACGCTCCTGTCAATTAAAGAAGAGCTCCTGTCAATTAAAGAAGAGCTCCTGCTAAAAAAGAAACGCTCCTGTCAATTAAAGAAGAGCTCCTGCTAAAAAAGAAACGCTCCTGTCAATTAAAGAAGAGATCCTGCTAAAAACGAAACACTCCTGTCATACAAGAAGTGCTCCTGACACCAAGTATTTTAGTTTTTCTTTTTAAATATTTTAAAAATTTTAAAGTAAATTTATTATATATAAAGTTAGAAATTTTCACAAATTCTTTTCTATTAGAATTAGTTTTAGTATTGTTTATTTTTTTTGGAGTGTTAACGTTTGTTTTTGTGCAAAAATGAACTTGAACGCGGGTGATGGTGAATCTACTATTTCTGCAGTATCTATTAAACCTGCACCATTTTGGAGAAATACTCCACAACTTTGGTTTGATAGGTTAGAGGCGCAATTTAGGCTTGCAAGAATAACTTCTGAAGAAACCAAATTTAACTATGTTCTCACAGCTTTAGATGGGGAGACTATTCGTGTAGTTAGTGACTTAGTAAAAGAACCTAACGTTAATGAGCCGTATACTACTTTAAAACTTAATTTAATTCAAAGGCTTTCAGCCAGCGAGGTATCAAAGCTGAATCAATTACTTAATGATCTTAGTCTAGGAGATCGACAACCATCTCAATTGCTCCGTGATATGAAGGAATTAGGTGGGGACAAAGTCTCAGACGAACTATTGCATTCACTTTGGTTGCAGCGTTTGCCAGAAAATATCCAAGCAATTCTATCTTGTACCCCTGGTAATTTATCTGAGTTAGCTAAATGCGCTGACAAAATTATGGAGGTTTACAATAAACCTAAAGTTTTTGCATATTCGAATCCAGTCGAAAGTAATTCCGAAAACTCAGTGCAGGATCAATTGAGGTTACTAACCAAGCAATTCAAAGATTTTGAGCTCAGGATGTCAAAGCAACAATTCAGATTTCCTCGCTCTAGATCTCGTTCGAGGTCAAAAAGACACATAAACCGCGATGGATCGGAAGGAAAATCCACTTTATGTTGGTATCATTCGAAGTTTGGTGACAAGGCAAATAAATGCGTAAAGCCTTGTTCATTTGTTTCGCAACAAAAAAACTAGATAGCCTACCAACTCAGGCGGCAGTTGCAACAGGCCAATTAATTAGCCGCCTATATATCTACGATTATTCTACACGTCAAAATTTTTTAATTGATACCGGAGCTGATATTTCTGTCATACCAGCAACTTCAACTGGAAGATTACCACCTTCTAGTTTCAAACTTTTGGCTGCAAATCAGTCAGTTATCAACACTTACGGTCGAAAGTCCCTAGAATTAGATTTAGGACTTCGTCGTTCTTTACAATGGAACTTTGTTATTGCTGATATAAGTAAACCTATTATTGGAGCGGATTTCCTTTCTTATTATGGATTATTGGTCGATATGGGAAAGAGGAAACTTATAGATCCTTTAACTTCAATAAATTCAATCGGAAAATTATGTAAACGCTCAAGCTCAATTTTATCATTATTTTGCGATCCATCCTTAGATCAACAGATCCAAAGTTTGCTAAAAAAATACCCAACAGTTATAACTGACTCAGGTTTTTGTAACCAAGTTAAACATTCTGTAACTCACAGAATAATTACAAATGGCAATCCAGTTGTCTCTAAAGTTAGGAAATTATCGACTGAAAGACTAGATATTGCCAAGAAAGAGTTTAAATATCTCTTACAACAGGGAATTTGCAGGCCTTCCAATAGCCCTTGGTCTTCACCTTTACATCTTGTTGAAAAGAAAGATGGTAGGTGGCGACCATGCGGGGACTATAGGCGTCTAAACGCTATTACTGTCCCGGATAGATATCCTGTCCCATTAATACATGATTTTACACATCATCTTCGTGGTTGTACAATATTTTCATCTATAGACCTCACGAAAGCGTACCACCAAATACCTATAGATCCAGAGGATATACCAAAAACAGCAATTTGTACGCCATTCGGTCTTTTTGAATTTACCCGCATGACTTTTGGACTGTGTAACGCGGCACAGACGTTCCAAAGATTCATCAATTGGGTCCTTAAAGACTTACCATTTTGTTTCGTGTATTTGGATGATATACTAATTGCATCTAATTCTGAAAAAGAACATTTAACACATTTGGAACAATTATTTCAACGATTGCAAGAACATGGTTTAATCATCAATTTAGACAAATGTCAATTTCTAAAATCAAGCCTAAATTTTCTGGGCCACTTTGTCAGTTCCGAAGGAATTAAACCATCTCCTGATAAAGTGGAAGCAATCAAAAATTTCAAACGCCCCGAAACAGTAAAAGAGCTTAGACGTTTCCTGGGAATAGTCAACTTTTATAGGCGATTTTTACCCAAGGCAGCTCAGTATCAATTATTGCTGAATAATTATCTCAAGGGTGGTAAAAAAGAAGGAAAGAAAAAAATAGATTGGGATTGTAATTCTATCCAAGCATTTAAGACCGTTAAAGAACAAATTTGTGATAATACTCTCTTAACTTTTCCTGATCCTGCCCTTCCTTTAGCTATTTTTGTAGATGCGTCTGATACAGCGATCGGTGCCGCTATTCAACAATACTTTAAAGGTTCTTGGCAACCTTTAGGTTTTTTTTCGGTTAAACTTAATTCTGCTCAGAGAAATTACAGCACGTATGATCGAGAATTATTAGCGATATATCGAAGTATTAAATATTTTCGATACAATCTCGAAGGTAAAGAATTTACCATTTTTACTGACCATAAACCACTCATTTATGCGTTTAAACAAAATCCGGAAAAAGCTTCTCCTCGGCAACTTCGTCATTTGGACTATATTGGACAGTTTTCAACCAATATTCAATATATTAAAGGTTCAGAAAATGTCGTTGCTGATGCCCTTTCACGTATCAACGAAGTTAAATGTCCTCCAACTATAGATTTCGAAACCATCGCCAAGGATCAACAAAATGATACAGTTTTACTTGACCTTTTAAAAACAAATGCAAGCAAGTTTTCAAAATTTCCTGTGTTAGGTACAAATGTCGATATTTTTTGTGAAAACTCGCTGAATCGTATGCGTCCATACATACCGAGGAACCATAGATATGAAGTCTTCAAAACTGTTCATAATTTAGCCCATCCTAGTATTAGAGCAACAAATAAGGCTCTCACGTCCAAATATTTCTGGCCCTCAATGAATAAGGACTGTAACGAATGGTCACGAGCCTGTCTACCTTGTCAAAAGAATAAAATTTCACGGCACGTCAAAAATTTTGCAAATTGTTTCAACCCAGTGTCTGAACGATTTAAAACTATCCATATAGACATTATAGGCCCTTTACCAGTATCTGAAAACTTTCGGTATTGCCTAACAATTATAGATCGTTTTACACGATGGCCAGAAGCCATACCCTTACAGGATTGTCAAGCGAAAACTTGTGCTGCAGCTCTTTGCAGGTTTTGGATAGCACGTTTTGGTGTACCAGAAGTAATAATTACAGATCAAGGAAGGCAGTTTGAGTCCGCCTTGTTCCAAGAATTAGGAAAACTTATGGGGTTCAAAAGAAATCGTTCTACTGCCTACCACCCACAATCGAATGGATTCATCGAAAGATGGCATAGAACACTTAAAGCCACATTGTTGAGTTACGATACTAATCGTTGGTCAGAAGCTCTTCCCTTTGTCTTATTAGGCCTTAGAACAACTTTAAGAGAAGAATTTCTAGCTTCACCTGCCGAATTAGTTTATGGTGAAACTATTAGGCTTCCAGGAGATTTTCTACAGGAAAAATCGTCTGCATTATCTCAAACAGAAGTTATTAATAATTTGCAGAACTTATTCTCTAATATTCGACCTGTTAAGCCTTCAGATCATGCAAAACATAGGTTTTTTAAATTTAAAGAGTTAGATAAATGCTCCCACGTTTTTGTGAGAGCGGTTCACAAAATGGGTTGGCAAAGTCCCTATGACGGCCCATATTTGGTCGTTAAACGTTCACCATCTTACTTTGAATTAAAAATTAAGAACAAAAATACGAAAATTTCAATTGAAAGACTTAAGCCCTGTTTCTCGTTCCAAAACGATTCAGTGAATTGCGATACGATCGCCAAGAAAGTAAGATTTGCAACTCTTTCCTAACAAACCAGTCGACGCGCTGACGCTGCGTCTGGCGGGGGAGTACTGTGGCGGCAATAGATAATTTTAATTTTAAATTTTTTTTTATAACCGCACAAAAACAAACGTAGTAAGCTAAATTCTGTCAAGTAGTCATTGAAAGTTTACTTGACAGAATTTATTTAGTCAATAAGTTAGCTGACAGAAAACAAAAAAATGTTTGTTATGACCAAGTAAAAAATAGTTTCGTTTAGTTTAATATTTTTATAAATCAAATTAAAAATATTGTTAATAATATCTATAAAAAAAGTGTAGTGTATTATTTTGGAGAGGTTTCAATAAGTAATAATAATAGTATATCAACAATTACTTTCAAATACTACACTACACTGCCCAACATGCCTTGACAGATTTCTGTAGCAAAAAATTTACGCACACATTAATTGCTATATATTTTAAAGTAGATTTAATGCATCATCGTGTGCTTAAAATTTATATGTTCTAGTGAATCAATTGTTAAAAAAAACAATTATAAACTTTTAATTTTTTATCTTTATTGTTAAATCAATCAATCTAACAAAACCTTAACTTTTAATACTTTATAATTTTTTAATACAATTCACACAAAATCACAAATCACAATTTTTTACTTTGTGAACTTTACAATGGTCAGCTCACACTGATAACTAACAACTCATGATTACAACTACTCATTTTGGTTTCTTAACCCTATTTATATCCTGGCCTTTTGTTTATTTTATTTTATAATTTATTGCCAAAATCCATTAATGATATTTTTCAATTATTAATTTTTTTAAAATTTTGTTTATTTTAATTTTAATTTTTCATTCTCATATTTTGTTTATTAGTTTGAAATTTCATATCCGTTTTAAGTTTGTTTAGTCTATTTAATTTGAAGTACTTAGATTTTACTTGGTTGAATCAATTAGTAATCTAAGTATGTACTTCTAATTTCTTATTTATTAGGACTTATTAATTTTTGTTTAGGTTCTCAGGGTAATAAATTATAGATTTATTATATTTTAACTTTTTTTTTAAAAAAAATGAATTTATAGCTATTTAGTTTTTCAGGGTAATAAATTACAGATTTATGGATTTTAGGTGATACAAAGTAATACAATGTATCATTATATAAATGAAACAAAATATTTCATTTAAAAAAAGCCTAGACTTTAGACTACTTAGCTTAGACAGTATACTGTCTGCAGACAGGCACGTACAAATTCATACTCATATGGAGCACTCATGTACAAAAGGAGCTTAATCCGAGCTTTCAGATTATGCTCCAAATTAATATAGTAACAGAGCGCTCGATTTGTGTTCGGAGTCAAAGCGCATTAGAAATTTCCCGCTGGGTGTGAACAGAAAAACTACTATCGAAAAATTGTCAATGTGAGGAATATTGTTACGCTATTCCCGCTAAGAATAAGTTTTTAATGATTATATGAAAAAATAAAATTAAACCAAAGATAATAAATTCCAAATTTTATTACTATTTACATAAAGAAAAATAATTTTGTTCCTGAGTGTAGATTTTAAAATAGAAGACCAAAATATAATCATAATACATAAAAATGAACTCTAGTGAATATTTTTCAAAATTTAAAATTTTATTTTTGGATGATAATTATTAAGAATTCAATGAGCTAATGTCATGCAATCTTCAGTGTCTGTCAAAACTGCTAATCAGCACTTTTTCTTGTTTTATGAAATAAAAAAATCATACGATTTTTCCGGTTAGGCTTGTATTTTATTTAATAAAATCTAACCAAACTTTTTAAGCTGCCGACGTGTGTCTTTAATTTTTTACTGTTTTTTTTTTTTTATTCTTGTTCAACTTTATATAATCGTTCTTTTTCTTTTAGATTGTTTTCCTGTGTATCTTTTCGATAGCATTATTTTTCTTTTAATTTCTTTGTTTTTGTGTAAACAAGTGAAATGCGCTTAGGCAGTCAATTTTATTTAGTACGCTGACCTATTGCAATCGCTTAAGCACCACCAGTCTCTAGTATGCATTCTTGTTGGTATATTCTTAGATTGTGTATTTTGTGTAGAAAAGAGTGCAATTTCCTTAATGTGAATGAGGTGGGGAGAGAGGGGGATGGGTCTATTCTGTATTAAATCTCTCATAGGTACAGTTTTCTACAGTTTCACTCGCAAGTCTACGCATTTTAATTTTTATGTTTGTTTAGATGAGGTCGTTGACCAAAAATGTCACCCAATTAGCTCAAACTCTATATTACTTTAATCAATTATAAAATTAAATGTCATCAAAAATGTTGATAATATATATTTGTTTATTTTTAAAAACTGAAGGGATATGAGAATATTTTTTACAAGTTATTTTTAAAGTATTTTTTTAAGAATTATGTTTATACAAAGCCATTTGCTATTTTGTTAGCTCACAAGGTGTAGAATTTGAACAGGGGGAACAGGAAAATAATAGAAGAAAATTAAAGTTAGGTAAAGCAAATTTTTGATACGAAATGTTATTCAAGAAATTAAAAAATTATTAAAAATAATTTCAAAATTACGAAAATGTTTAACTAGGAGAATAGTAGAAATTAGTAACTTTCAAAGAAAACTGAATATATAAAAACAATTTTTGTTGTTTTTATTAATATCACTACTCGACAAAAAATATTAACCTCAACAAAAAGGGTAATTTTGGGTCGCTGAATCCGAAAATGGCAATCATTTTTTTTTTGCTTAAGAAGCGTTTTTGAGATATTCCCAAAAAAACGTGTTTTTTGGGTGTATTTTCCTTTATTGGTCTATATCTCCTGAAATAATCTTTTGATTAATTAAAAATGAGTTTTTTTAAAAAGCTATCATACTTTTCTTTAATTTGATATATAAGACATACAAATCAAATTATATTTAACGAAGTTACAGGACATCAAATTTGAAAAAAAGTGATTTTTTTCAACTTTTTTGAAAATGATCCATTTTTATTTGCTTTTTTTCAATTGAAAAAAATTATTAACGAGAAATTTTAAGATTTTTAATAAAAGATAATTTTGTCACAAAAATTTTAAAGGTAAAATCTTTAAGATCCAAAGAAAATTAAACAATTTATAGACCATTAAGTGGGGACGTGATTACATTTTCGGACTCAGCGACCCAAAATCAGCCTAAAAATCATCTTTTTGTTGAGATTAACAAAAAAAGTTGAAAAGTTGTAGAGTAATGTATTATATTTTCACGATGACTTTATTTTTCCTTCATTGGAATTTTTTATTCTTTCATTTAAAATGTATCTTCAAAACTTTTGTATAGTTTTTTTTTGTTATATACATATTTGCCAGAATTTGATAGATTTTCAACAACCCCCTAAGAAAGAAGTTCTTTCATTAATCCTAGTGTAAACAACCAAATAAATTTACACTATTGACTAACCGATGTACTCGCCTATCCCATGTATAATTTTGTTAACCAAGCATTACATTTACCATTTAGAAATCTTTGTTTTTTAATTTTTAATGCCTCCTCTACACATTCGCCGAATCAACACGAACTTTTGAATTCTAGGTTTGCTCTAAAGTTGGCCGAACTAATTCTACGTGGAACCGTCCACACATTTGTGCGTTGTTATTTTGACATT
The DNA here is from genome assembly GCA_947359355.1 of Acrocera orbiculus. Taxonomy (NCBI): domain Eukaryota; kingdom Metazoa; phylum Arthropoda; class Insecta; order Diptera; family Acroceridae; genus Acrocera; species Acrocera orbiculus. The sequence goes on from OX375758.1 coordinate 11,987,708, forward strand.
TGAGTCACGTTGTTAACTTTTTTTTATTGCTATTTTGATAGTATTAAAGTGAAAAATATATATTTAAGTACTTTCTGCGTTTTTATTTTTGTGATACATCATAAATAACACTTTGTTGACACCCATCCACACATTCGCGTATCTGCTAGAATTGAAAAGTTCGTGTTGATTCTGCGCATGTGTAGAGGAGGCATAAGGTTTAGCTCTAAAAATCAACTTTTTTAAAAAATTTTTTAAACAGGATTTTTTTGTTTGTTTGTATTATGTGCTTCCAAAGTGTTGGGATATTTTGTTTTTCGCAAATTACAGCCCATATGTGTAGTACTATCAAAAAAATACACCTTGACAGTTAATTGTGTGTTAAAATTCTAATCGGCACATTAAATTTACAAAATTGGTGTCATTCTGCTAAACGTTTTTTTTGTTTTTTGCTAAAATCTATAGGCAATGACAAAATAAACCTTGCTAAACAAAAACAACAACAACAACAAAATTCTAACAAATCATATAATTATGATTCATATCAAAACTTTTTTAACTATTTTTTATCTATTAATTTTGTATTAAATTCATCTCATAACTAAAAAAATTATTGTCTGTAAAATGATCAAATCAGACTGTAAATATAATTATTTCAATAAAAACACTAATCTTAATTTATTATATATAATAATCCTTGAAAAATTTATTTTTACAGTTATTAAAATTTTAAATATCCACCCAGCAGCAATTTGGCTGATCTTATGCTAACTTTACACTTTAATATATTAAACAATAACTCAATGTCATATTGCTTAACAATACTTATTTAGACATATATATATATATATTGAATAATATCTCATTGAGAAAATAAATATTACTTCATAGGTTTTAGATTTAGCCAATCGTTCAAATGTTTTTACACCATTCTTCCTGCCTTTAAATATAATTAAGGAACCCGTCTGACATGACCGGTTTTCATGTTGTACAGATATAATAATATATTATATCCAACAAAAAAGCAACACAGCCTGATCAAAACTTATATATATATACTCTAAACACATTACACCTGTATTTGTAAATTGGATACATTTGGATCTTATATAAAAACAAAAATATTTAATACTAAAAAAAAGAGTCAGGGGGGAAGTTTTAATCTTATTTTATATCTAATAAAATTAAAAAAAAAATAGTAACTGAAAGGAATAACAAATAATTTAGAAACAGTAGTAAAAATACATATGTACTTACATACATATCATCATTGCATATATTTGTAATAATAATAATAATAAAAAAAACAAAAACAAGAAGAAGAAGAAAACATTTTTATTTTTCTTAGAATTTTTCATATTTCTTTTTCTTTTTTCTTTAGGTATTTCTTTATGGTTACAGTCATTTAACGTAGATGGGCTTAACTAGCCTTATAGCTTTGAATAATGTTTTTGTTTTGTTTTTTGTAAAAAAAAAAAGAAACAAAAAGATTCCTTAAGATGCGCTTCAATGCCCCAAAATGCACTTTTTTTTCTTCTTCTTTTTTTTTTCTTGGTTCTTAATATCATGTTATTTATTCTTGTTTTGTGTTTTGAATTTTGTTTCTCTATTTCTGGTTTTCATATTCTTAGATTTAAAAGAAATTTAATGTAAAATAATTACAATCAAATAAGCAAGTAAAATGGAGAAAAAAAACAACAACAAAATTAATGCAGCTGATAAACAGAGCTTTAGGATGGCAATAATATAAAATACATGTTAGTTACATACATGTATATATATATGTATATACTTAGAAACCAAGGTTGTGAGCTCTTCAGATCTTCTTTCTACGAAAACCTAAATCTTTATAGCTAAAGACCTTGCCATGCATGACGGCAAGTCAGCCATTGTGAAATTATCTTAATAACGTGCAGTTGTTAATTATGAAGAAGGTTTTGCTTTGTTTTTTGGAAAAGTTTTTTTTTTTTCTATTTTCTATATAATTAAATTAATTAACAAAACTTTTGTAATTATTGTGTAAAACAAAAAATCAATTTGAATATTTTTTTTTAAATTAATTTGAAAAAAAAAAACAAAAAATCAAGCTAAATATTTTTGATTTGATTCCATTTGATTTTTTTCTGATTTCGATTCGATTTTTTTGAATTCTTTACTAATGTCAAAATTGATAAGATTCTATGCAAATGGCGAAACACAAGCAATATTAGTCCCTAGAATGACAGGATTTTGTTTGGGTGAAAAGTAAGAATTAGATTAAGAATAAAAAGTTTTCACTTTTTTTTTGCGATTTGTAAGCCATTTTTAATTACTGTGGGAATGAAAAGAACTGTCTAACAATGAAAATTTATTCTTAACTGTACAAGTGTATTTGTATCAGTGTTAAATCATGACTTCTAGCCTTTTACAAAGGTGATGTACAGAGATGAGATTTAAAAATCATTGATAGAGAAATTTTAGCTGCACCGAGTGGGATTCTATCTCGGCGAGAAAGTCTGATTTTGACATTAAATATAAATCCTAGTAGAGAAATTACCTCTACCGTCATTATAATGAAAGAGAGCTACTTTTCAGTCATAATACCTACTTTCTTGAGTAAAATATCAATAAATTTATTTAACAAATGGCCACATGACAACTTTCTGCATGAAAATATGACCAAAAAGTAGTTATGATGTCTACTTTCTGTATGCTGCATTAGACCCATTCTACACAGGTTAGCTCACAGAAGAAAACTTACAGCGAAACCGGTTATTTTCATACAAAACTCACAGAATCGCTGTGAGTTGGCCTGTGTAGATAGGGTCTTACATTAGCGAATATTTCACTTTCCGATGCATGAATTCATGCTTGATAAATTCATTGATGAGTAATTTTTGTGCTAGGAATATGACAAAATCCAACTTTCTCACCCTCACGTCGACGAGATAGAATCTCGCTTCTGAATTTTTGCTCTGATTTATTTTAAATGTGTGCTGCTGAGTAGTTTATTTCTCTAAAAAAATACGAATAGATGATAGAGATTAGGTTTTGCCATCTGTGACCGATTTTGTGGATATACAAAATTTACAAGTATTTACATGTACACATAGGTAAAAAATATGTGACAATCTTGGGATCCTCTTCATTTATGTAAATAATAAATTTAAATTGTTGAGTATTTTGGTTTTCGCATGTTATCCAAAGAGAGAATTTCAATCGCTGCGTATTTCTCTTTCTCATTTCTCAAATATCAAAATATCTGAATTGATGATATTTGGGAAAAAATTAGAATTATAAAACTGTCAAATATTGTCTTAAATATTTCAATATAGACACAAAAAAAGTCGTCTCCAGCAAAAAAGAATTTTATTTATTTTTAGATTATGGAACATTATCCATAAAACCTAAAAATAACATTTCTGGTTTTTGTTCATTAGAATAATTTTCTTCAAAAGTGATTTATTTATTTTGATGATTTTCTAAAATTTTCTATACTGCCTTTAGAACGATTAATTTTTATTAATTAGGTTTAATTTTAATGCAGACTTCTTAATTTAAACAATATTTCTTTCCCTAAAGGATCATTTTGAAATCTACAAAAGGTGATAGTTTAGTTCCCGATCTGACAAATATAGTTTAATGTCAATAGAACTTAGTCCTTAATTTTTGTGTATTTGGATCATCGTTTTCAACAACTTCCGATACGGTACATTATGTTAACAAAACAATAATTCTTCTATTTCATATAAGACTCGGGATTTCTTCTTTCAAAAAGTATCATTTGGCTAGTATAATAGGCACTCTTGATAGTTTTAGCTTTCAGAAGGTAACTAATGAACAGGATCAAAGAAAACGAAGTTAGATGTTGGTTCTGTCAGGAGTTTAAAGAGTTTAAATTATCTAATTGTTCTTCATTCATAGAATTGGTATTAAAAAGATCAAGACACCTTCTACTTCTGCCGGAGAAGAATTAAAATTCTGGGTTCAGAAGAATCTTGGAATTAATTTGCCAACTTAGGACTTATCTATGGGTTAGCACTATCGATCTAACAGCTGAAAGGCATATTCGAAAAACAAAAATTGGTCAAAATTAACACGAGGAATTGTTTCAGTTTTTTCTAATACTGTTAGTTATTTTTAAAATCTTGATTTATGTACGAAAAATTTATAGTTTCTTTACAACAAAAAACAAAAAGTATTAATTAAGTTGACCTCGCCTAACAATCCAACTATTATTATTAATTAATGAACAATAGCCGTGATAGTAGTTTTTTTTCGGAATGCCACAGGGCTGTCAATTAGCGCTCTCTATTTGTACATTATTTTCTTTTTTTCTCTTCTTTTTTTGTATAAAGCTTTTATCATAATTCTGGGTTTTTTTGTTAGTGGCACACCTTAAAATGTTGACTGCATTTGTGAATAGCCTTAAAAATATACTTTTAATAATAATAAATGTTCAACAATTAAATAGGATCTAAATGTTAGTTTTTTGTTGTTATATTTATCACTTTAAAAATTTTATTTGTCACAGACGACATGAAGATTACTTACTGCGGCCGACCTCATATTCTTGTCATTTGGATTACGTCTGCTACAAAAATTTGTTGTTTTTTCTTTATACTCCACCTATGAAAGGTGGAGGTATAATTCTTTGTTAGTTTCATGTTTTTTTTTGTTTTTTTTCTGTTTTTTCTTGTTTTGGTTTATTTGTATTGTAGTTGTAAAAAATTTCTTTGTATAAGATTACTTTTTGATTTTTTAAGAGTCGTTAAAATGCCACAACCTGTGAAATGATTTTGCCGACAACACTACTCCTCCTCCTACGTGGTGAATAAAATTTTCTTTGATTATAGAACTTTAACCCGATGATGGGAAGAAAAAAAAATTCCTTTTTTTTAAATGATTCCAAGAAGCTAAGGGTAAATTTTTTCTTGTTTTTTTTTTGTTGCTTGAAGTATTTAAAAAAAAAAAGATATAGAGCTTTATGTCCTATAAAAGAAGTTTATTTTTAAGTTATATATTCAACATTTATGTCAAGTTGTAGTTAGCTTCTGGTAGAGATGTCGAGCTTTTAAACATGAAATCCTTATGATGAAAATGATGTTAATTTTAATAAAGCTTTCCTTTCTTTAATATATAAATCATTAAAATAAAAAAAAAAAAGTTTGTTCAAAAGTTTATTTTGCAGGCAATTATACTTGAAAATTGATAACAAAAAATTTAAAATAATAGCGGATACTACGTGTCGTATGAAAGGTTTTTCTTTTTCATTTTTGTTGCCATTTAGAACTCTGAGAAGCTAAAAGTAAAGCTATATATACCCTTAGAAAAGTATTCAAAAAGACCTATACTTCGGGCGTTATTTTGATTAAAAAGTAAAAAATTTTTTCGTAAATTTTCGAAATATACCTACGATTTTTGGCATCCTGAAAACTTAAAACGTAAGTTGAAACAATCAAAAATTTTTTTTCAAGAAATGAAACAAAAATAAATCAAACCCCCAAATTTTGAATGTTTATTTTCTATTAATTTATTCTACAGATTTTTATGATGATAAGGTATGAATATTAAAGAAAAACCTTTTGAAATCTTTCATACAAATCATACATCCTCTGGTTCCAATTATGACGAAAATTTTTTCTTTACAACTCCGTTTTTCTTCGATAGTGGATGCTGTCTGTACTAATAGTTGCGTTTTCTTCCCTTTATTTTTCTTTACTGCATCACACTTTTGCTTCTTTTACGTGAGAACAGCAACAAAATCTGATGAATTATCCCAACCGACATAAATGGACTCCGTTTCGTCACAATGACTCCATATGTTCGGAACTCAATCAGAATATTGAATTAGAAGTAAAACTTGCAGTATATTTTTATGTTTTTTTTAACGCGAAAAACTTCCCCGTCTTTTACTGTTTTGGAAATTTTTTTTTAGCAAAGATCTTAATAAAATACACGGAATGAGAATAAATGCGTCGCTTTTGAAAAACTTCCTCCTTATGATACGACTATTTGAGTGTTTGAATATCAGGGGCTCTGAGTGAAAATATATTTGTATGTCTCAGCTCCATCTTCTCTCTCCTACTAAAAATTTCTTGAGCAGTTGAAATAAATTTAAATCGTTTTTAAATAAAAGATCTTTTTAATTAGAGTAATTTCACAATCATTTTTTCATCATTCCGACGAACTTCGACAATGAATCAGAATTAAGAATGAATTAAAGAAAAAACGTCGCTTTCGATTTGAGTCAAAGATGTGATTCTCATTGTCTTTGGATGTATTGGTGTTTTAGAATAAAAACAAGGAAAATATCAGGAATCACATCGTCATCTCGCATCATTTCGAGAAATGTTAATTCGTCTCTAAACGAAGGAAGAGTAGTAATATTATTCTCAAGCTGAAATATTTACAGAGTTAAATTTCTTTAAGGGAATATTTATTTTTATTGTTTTCAATTAATAATTGTTTATTATTTTTAAAAATGGTTAATTGTTGGTTTGATTGTTAATTGTTAAGTTTAATAATTAATAATTTACAAAATTACTTGAATCCAAAATTAAAAATAAGAGAAAGGTTTATAATAATTTCATTAAAGTAAACTAAAACTAAAAATAACCTTTACCGCTAATGTTTGCAAAAATAGTTTCTGTGTTACCGGGTAAAATCCAAGCTTTTTATTAGCAAATGTCTTCATAATTCCCGATTTCTTTTCCACCAGAAGTAATGAGACGTCAAAATCTAAAAATTTCTTAAATTTTCTTAAAATAAACCCAATATGAGAATTGCTGTATACTTACGGTTTTTATACCGTTGTTTTCTTTTATCTTAATTGAAATAATTGTGCAAATATTAAAAGTTTTATTAAAAAAAAAAATAATTTCATTTACAACCTAAAATACTCAAAGCGGCAAAATAAAAGCTATAAAAATAAAATGCGAAAACAAATATTAGAAAATATGGTAACCTACTAGCCATGTCACAAATGCCTAACAAAAAATGCTTAAATGTGACTAAACAAGAAATGTAAAGTTTTAGCTAAAACAAAAGAATCAAAAATTTATTTCAGACAGTTATCGACATTGTATGAAGTTCAATGAAAAGTAAAAATGTTTGTACACGGGGATTGCGTAAATGAATTCTGTGTGTACACGGGATTGGGAAGTGAAGTATTTTATGAATGCACAAATGTGTGCACACGATAAGTATTCTATTAAAAAACAGCAAATTGAAATTTATTTATGTTAAATTTTTCTTATATTATTTATTCTGTCGTTTGCAAAGTGGAAAATTTTCATGCAAAGTCTTTAGAAAATTTAAAATTTTATATACTAGGGTAATTTTTCCATATATAATTAATTATTTTTAGAGGCTGTGCAGCTAACTTTGTTTTTCTTTGTCTCCAGTGAAGAAAAATTTCATATTGTATTGTCTAAAACAAACATCCTGCCTCAAGAAATGCTTAGTAGGAAAAGATCCTGCTTCAAAATATTTACAATTGGAAAAAGCTGTGACGGAAAAAACGCTTCAGTGTGTATAGTCCATTAAACATATTAGAAACTCCTAAAGCAAAGCATTGTTTAATACTTTCTGTTCTATTTTTGGACGATGTTTATTAAACAAAGGGACCATCCATAAATTACGTCACACGAATTTCATGATTTTTTTACCCGTCCCCCGTCCTTGTCACAGCTGGTTACATTTGTAAGATACCCCCTACCTAGTGTGGCATCACATATTTTACAATTTTACATTAAAAAACTTAAATTAAAACAGTAATGTTCCGAAGTTATTTTTATTTCAATTTAAATTATTTTTTAATAAAATGGATATCAAGTCACTTCGTTCTCATTTGGACAGTTTTAATACTCATATGAGGATTCATATGAAAAAGGTGCTCAATTCGAGCGCTCGGATAGTACTCTGAATTAACATGGTGATAAAGTGTCGAATCGAGCTCGGTATAGGAGCGCTCAGATAATTTCCCGCTGGGGATGTCTTCTAAAATATTTGCTTGTCACGCAATGTCACACTTCGTCGACACCCCATCACCCCTAAACATGTGATGTAATTTATGGATGGCCCCAAAGGCCTGTTTTCATTTAGATGGAAGTTCGCCAACAGTTGATATAACCAGCAAGAAAAAAATTCAGAAAATTCGGACTAAAAAAACATACAACAAATATCTGGTTGAATTGGCAATACACAATTTAATGATCAGCTGGCTAATTTCTTGTGATTGTATGGATGATAATGTGTAAAATATTTTGCTGTAGACAAAATAAATTCATTCCTAAGTTTCTTAATTCTCTGTTGAGCCATTTTTTTCATTTTTCCTAATTACCTTTCTTGACTATCGTTATATATATACTTGTAGAATCCCATACAAAAAAAAAAAAAAAATTGTTTCTTGACTGGCAAAGTTTGATATGACGCCATCTTAAAACATATGGTAGAAATATCAAATGTCAAATGTGCTGAAATATGGTCTTAAAAGTGTTTTAACTAATAAATTAAAGAAAATAACTGTAAAGTAAAAAGTTAATAGTTTTTAAATCATTTTCAAAAATTGTTTATAAACAAAGTAAAAAGTTAAGCCAGCATATAAATTATAATTTTGACATAAGCCGCCAATACGGAACTTTAATTTTGTTTTGTTGGACAACCTTAAAGCTCACAATAAATGTAATTTTTCCAATTAGCTTTTTCCCAGCTTTGAAAGGCCTGAACTTATTCCACGTTTCCAAAAGATAATATACACAGTTCTCCATACAAAGTGTGTCAAAAAAGGGTATTATCTGTTTTATCATTTCTCTAAAAGTCAAAAATTATTTGTACTTTTTGCTGAAAACATTTTTTATGAGTTTGCTATATTTTTAGCTTCACTTTTATCCCAAGAGTTTTGTTGCAGACGTTTTAGGGCTTTATATAAAATCCACCAATGATCAATATTTTTGTAGTCAAAATAAAACTCTTTTAGTGTTTGTGTGTTATTTTTTTTCTCAAAATTTTACTAATATGTAAATAACTAATAAGGGATAAATTCGAAGAATATTATGTGAAATTTTTATGAAGAAATATTTAAAAATACCACAATGGCAGCAATTATTTGGAAGCATCTCGGAAAAAAGTAGATTTGAGGTGCCCCTCATAACTATATAAGTGCTAATCAAAAAATCCAAGTTCTCTTGTTAGAAAATCGCTTTCCCAGTGTAACGCTGCCATCTTTTGCGAAAAAAATCGGCTAATTTGTTATTGTAAAATGTTGTAAAATTAAAAGTATTAACAAATTTGAAAAAAAAACTCTCCAGCGTTACTTCGTAAATTTTGTACAAAAATAGTGTTCAAAATTTCAAAAGGATCGGTTTAGTAGTTTTAAAGTTATGAGGGGCACCGACTTTGAAAACGTGAATTGTAGGAAAAACGCTTTAAAGCTTGCTCGAAAGAATATTATTAATGCCGGGCAGGTAGCAAAATTTACCGCTGTATCTTGGCTAGTTTTGCTCCGATTCATCGCAAATTTTAAACAATAATTGTTATTAATAAACAATATTAACAAACCGTTATCCCCCCCTAACATAAACGCAACTTAAGTTTTAGGTTCTTAGAGATTTTCTAAAGTGGTTTTAAAGTTTTAATAAAAAAAGTCCGGAAAAAAAATAATTTATTATATATGATATAAAATGAAAATAAAATAATAAAATTAATTTTTATTATAATTTTAACCACATTCATAATAATTATTATTGCTAACACCAAAGCTTTTAAGTAAGCGACCGGCGATAATTATTGCTTACTTTTGTTTTTTATTTTATTTAATTTAATAAATTGAAAAATAATTTCCTTTTGTGGTTTCCATGGCATATGCAAGGAGCTATATCTGCATATCAAAAACAGTTGCAATTCTGTTTTAAAACGTTGCATGAATTTGTAATTAAAGAGACCTACATGTGGCCAAACCCATCAGTCTTTATTATATCTTAAGACATCATTTGAATAAAAACAATCTTATGGGCTTAGACCTATATATATATATGTATATAAACATAAAATTATAAATATATAAGTAGTTAATAAACCCTTAAGTCTCGACAAATATAAGAATGCCTTAAAAGAATGGTTTTTGGTCAGCTGCTAGAGTTAAAGGATAGCAAGGTCAACAAATATATTCTTTTTGTTTTTTTTTTTTTTTTGGCTTCTCTAATGTCGGCATCTTTAAGGTTTAATATTTTTATTTTTCATATTATATTACTACCTTTAGTCGGATCTTTGCCAAAATTTTGACTAGAAGCTTTAAATAACATCTTTTGCGTATTCATAAAGGAGTGAATAAATTTGTTTTGGGTTTTTATTATTATTATTTCATTTCCAGTATTTTTTTTTAAATATATTTTTAAGTGAAAATTATTACAAAAGTTATATTAAAAATCTAAATCACAAAAAGAATTTTCTTTTTGTTATATAAAATTTTGTATTAAATTAATAAAATTTCTAAAATCTAAAATTTTTAACAACATTTAAATAAAAAGAAAACAAAAACAAAAGAATTATATTTTTGGTATTTTGTTATTTTAAAACAGCTAAAGACCTGATAACCGCATGATCAAAATCTAGACCTCTTACACTGGATTCCTTAAAGCAAGTTTTATTTTTGGGACATTTACTATTTGGATTGATGTCTTTTTAGTATGTTGCACCAGATAATATTTGTTGTTGTTGTAAATAAAAAAACAAAAATGTGGCTACAGTTCAAGTCTAGTGTTTTTCAAAGCGACATTTTTATCATGGAAGGGAATATAAAATTCTGGTCAGACAAGAGCCGTCAAACAAGTTTAATACATAGACACATTTTTTATATATATGTATATACAGCTATATATATCTAAAGTTTTATATATCTAACAATATATCTAAAATGTATATTTATATAATTTTGAATAAAAAAGGCATTTGTTTTTACTTGGGACAAATCGAAATGGACTCTTTTTCCTTCTTTTTTATATATATACATAGCTATATATATATATTTATTATTGATGTTTATTGTTATTTGAAGAAGAGGAAGATAAGAAAAACAAAGTTTTCTTTACATTTAATTGTTTAAAAAACCAGAATGGAAAGGCAATAAAAATTCAGTTAAATTTAACAATTTTTATGTGTAAAAATAAATTTCATTTTAATGAAAAATAAAAATTGTTAAATTAATAATTATAAAACTCAAAAGCTATAATTTGAATTTTACTAATTTTAGAATTTTTTTTTCAATTAAATTATAAATTAATTTAAAAGAAACAACTGTTTGCAATTATCACTTCCGGTAAGAATTACCCATAGAAAATCCTATTTAATCTTTTATATATGTAGGTATATGTATTTTTTTTTGTTATTTTTTATAAATAACATCATATAACGCAGGGATTCCCGAACTTTTCTGTCCCACCACCCGACTTTACAAGGAAAAAAGTTTCAGCGCCCTCCCACATAATGATTTATACCAAATATTATTTTTTTTTATTTTATCCAAAAGTTGTATCAATAATTACCAATCCAAAGATTACTAAAAGAATTTCAAATGTAGTAGAAAACTGTTTATTAAAATTTAAAAACAGCAATTTCAATTTTGTTAAAATCAGTCGGAAATCGCCATGCTCAATGATTTGTAGTCTATTCCTTTTCTTGGATAGTAAGTTTGTTTATCGAAATGTTCTTGATTGTGACTTACTAGACTCCAAAGACTGGTGACACAGCTCTAACGCTCTAATGTCCCCAACAAAGGGGTGTACCGCTCCCGTTTGGTTAAATGTAGGACAATCTTAACTTAAGTAAGTTTTAACTATTATAAAATTGTGCTTCTTAAGCAAAAACGTGTATGGGTATGGTTGAACCAATGCTTAACTCCCAACTTGTTATTTTTTTGTATATATACTTTTTGTTTTACGTCAGTTAGTTCATGTGGTTAAATGCGTTTAATTCTCCTGATCTCGTGTGTAATATCCAAGAGATGAACTAATTCAAAGTTATTGGGACTTAAGTAAAAGTTTTTCGTGGTTACAAGCGTATTCCTGGATCACTTGGTTGACCAATTTAATATTAGGTCTTTCTATATTTCCTGATTGTTCAGATATCTATAAGCGTTTGTTATCATGCGCAGTAATTTATTTTGAATTTTTTAGATGATATTATGCATCGATTGCTTTGTAACTGGATTCCGTTCATCTAAATCAGATTTGATAATGGATGTGTAATAATTTCCAGGGTTAAATCCTTTCTAAGCTTGAAAAAAATATTTGAATATTTTAAATCAATGCAAAGATATGTTTTGTTTTTGAATTTTTTTAAAAAACTACTTCCTTTTTTTACGACGAATTACACAATCAAAAATTTTGTCAATTTAGGCCGAAAACTACTTACAAAATTATGTGTGCCAATTGCTAGAATATTTCGAACCGGAATTGACCCGATATCGGTTCTCACTAGTATTCTGTTAGTATTTTGTCGCATGCCTGATATATCGCACGCTGGAATTATCTTTTTCAAAATGACCGACAATTCCATTTATAAATCTGAAAGCTAAAAAATATGAAAAGAAGAAATATTGAGAATTGTTTATTAATTTAATCTAATATTTAAAACATTTTATTAGCTAAAATGAATTTCACTTTGTCCTTGAAGTAAATTCCTAATAAATTCAATAAAGATTTTTAAGAAATGTTCTCAAGTAAGGATTAAACTTTATATTTTAAAAAATTTTAATAACAATAATTTTGACATTTCTACATTTGTAATAAAGAATATACGAACTAACTCATTCTGCATAACATCCGCAAGACCCTAAGGCTAGTATATATATAAAACAAATCTTAAAATTTTAAATGATTTTATTTTCCTGTATCTGTCATCATTTTTCTTTCTTCCATCTCCAAGATGTCAAAATATTTAATGTTTCCTGATAGCTATATAAATATCCCTTTCGTCAGACAAACTTAAAATATCTCGTGGTTAAATCTAAAAATGTGGCTGTCTTTATCGGTTTAATAATGCCTCTTGAGTTATTTGCTTTCAAGAAAATAATTAAATAATTTAATTCATTATATAGCAAGCACCGTTTTTAATTCTAAATACAGTATAAGCAAAAAATTAAGGGAAATGAATTTGTCTTTGAGAATTATCCACTAAACAAAGGTTTTGAATTCTAGAAACTGTTTGAAAGATTTGTTACAGATTTTCTATTAAAATGAGAGAAAAAAATTTAAAAAAATATAATTTAAAGAATTTAAAGAAAAAAAGTGTTTTTTTTTATCTTTAACAAATATTTAACTAAAATATTTTTATATAACAAAAATTTAATTTTTTTTTCTTTTATTTTTCAGGTAAGCTTTTTAACAATTTCAAAAAAATCTAAAATTGGACATTGATCATACATGAAGGTATTACTCAATTCAAAATAAATCCTATTTTTTTTTATTAAATATGGAATATTATGGACAAGAATTATTTACTAAGACCATTGAGGGTAAAAAAAAAACAAGAATCATATTTACAATGAATGTAAAATTTAGTTTAACGTTCTCTTAATTTTTGTCATTTATTTTTTCTATGAAAAATTTCTAACTTTCTATTATTTAGTCGTCTATTTTTTACGTTTTTTGTTTTTAATAACAAAATAAAAATATTCAAAACTTTTCTTAATAATTAATCAAATCGAAAAATATTGTTCACAAATTTAGAAAATATTAAGTCTTCTGAATCAATTCTAAGTAAATTGAATTGTTTGTTGAATTCTTTCTTTTCTTGCTCCTGATTTTTATTGGAACATTCGGAAAATCTTTTTTTTTTGTTTTGTTGTGAAAGTGAAACACAATTTTTTAGAGTGTATAAACATTTTATTAAATTATATATTTTCCATTTTGGTTTAATACCTTTTGCCATCTTTCTGGCAGGAGATTAATTTCATGCTCAGTAAAATTTCTGATCTTTGCTGGCAAAAAATTAATCCAAGTGATATTTGACGTTCTGATTTGTAATAAAGATAGTAGATCAGAACAAATAATATTCTGAAGACATCAAATTTGGAGAATATTGAGTGAATGTGTGTCAGAACATCCCATTCAAGCTAAGAAAAGATTTTGGCGAGTTACCAAATTTATATGAGATCTTACATTATCGTTTAAGAACACTATACTTTTTTTTTTTTGATCAAAGAAACGATCCCACTGGAACTCCTACCAAACAGAGAGATCCTCGAAATGGTTTGAGCTCTAAGGTTCATCTTTTTTACTCCTTTAACAGTTGCCAGTAATAATAACCCGAGTCGAAATTTTTGATGATGAATTCATACTCTGTTCATACTAAATTGATCCTGATTTGATACTGAAAGTGTTAAAAGATGTGAACTTTTGTGTATCAGGATGATCAGTATCAATTCAACATCAACTTTTATTTACTCTTTAATGCCAAAAGAGAATATAAATGCACTCCCACAATATAGTAAATTGATACTGCTGATGTTGAAAAGTTTGTATCTTTTCATACTAAATTGATACTGATACCATAGAAACGCATAATTTGAATACTTTCCGGTATCAATTCATCATCAAATATTTCGACTCGGGAATGCTTAAAAAATGAATCATTTTCTTGAAGTTTGAGAAGCAAATTACAGTAACTAATGCGGCGAAGTAAATTTCGTTCTTTAAGAACTTGAATATAACAAAAGACTCTTGAATTATTTGTAAAAAGGAAACGATAGAATCTTCATTTAGTTTTTTATTACCAGGTGTGCAAATAATATATGAATCGATCTTTTTTGATAGCCAATAAAATATATTTTAGAAAAATAATTCAAATTATATGCGGTTTTTTTTACAAAGTAATTATTTATAAACTTTCATTTGTTCGTTTTATTTCGAGTTGGCTTGAAAATATTTCAAACATCTTGAACTTCATGAATATTTTATAGTTTTGACAAAAATTGCAATTTAAACTGTAAATTGTCACTAAATGACGATGACGATGAATAAAACAAATTTTTTTCATGACATATAGACACATCAGAAACAGTTAACTGGTTTAATAATAACCCCCTTCCCCTCCCCCCCTCTGTAAAATATTTTTGGAAATTAAAATTTGTTGATTTCAATATTAATTTTAACAAAACTAATATTTTGTATTTTAAAAATTTTTATAACAATAAATTAATAATTCTTGACATTTACTGAAAATTTATCTACTTAACTTCAAAGAATAATTTTGTGTTGTTGTTTTTGTTTGTTTTTACATTTCAAGCCTTGCAAATGCAATATAAAATCTATTTTTAAAATTTTATATATTATTATTATTGTTAGATTTTCGTTGTCGTTTACATATTTTTTGTTTGTTTTGTATTTTATATATTAGAAAAGCCAATATGCAATATTGCTTTGTACTATCTCTTATAATCATATCCTTGTAAGTATGCGGTCTCTAAACCTCAATAAGATACCAAAAGAATTTTGTAAATAAAATACATTGACTGGAATTACATAATATTGCAAGAATAATTACGACTTCTATGACTTGCTGTGAATGTTGCTGTTGTTGGTTTTCTTTTTTTAAAGTTGATTTGTGCAACATATATAACCTCATTGTTACTCTTCTTCCCACTCCTCTTTTATGTTGTATTCTTCTGTTTTGTTATGGTACAGTTATTCATAGATCTTTTTACTATATATATATATATAAATTTCCGTTTAAGAGAGTTTAAGGCAGTAGGTTGAATATTTCTATATATATATATATATATATAAAAAGTTTTGCAAATATGTTTTGCAATTTATCCCAAGTTTTAGCTACTGCTATGAAAAGTGAATGGAAAATTATAGCTTTAGGGTATAAATAGGACTAGTTTTATTCTATTATAATTGTACAGTAGATTTTTAAATGTTACAAAAATAAATAAATTAATAAAATAAGCAAAAAGAAACTATATATATATATATACATAAATATTAATAGGGTCTATTCTAATTACTACTTAGAGTTGTGGGTTTTTTTTTGACGTTTACTGATTTATATAATTATTCTCCTACTGTTTTAATTTTTATAATCTTTAAATATTTTCACCACACCTTTTATCTTGTCTTAATTTGATTTCTTAATCATCCAGGTGTAAATATATATGTAATATATGTATGATGTCATCAATGAATCATTTAAAGATAGTCTAGAAAATTAATTCAATATTATTAGTAGTAGTAAATATGTTGTAGTATTTTTGCTAGTAAAAAAATTAAACTATAAGTAATAATTTTTTTTATTTTAAAAGAATTTCTTTGTTTTTAAGTAAATAATTAAAATTGATCAGTATAAAAGTTTCTAGACTCAAAAAAACAAACAAATTGAATCTTAGATTTTTATATTTCTTTTAAAAACTTTTATATAACTTGTTTTTTTCTCTGTGATCGATGTTTGCCGATTAACTATTTCCTATAGAATTTTCTTATGCCGCCTCTACACATTTGTATACATTTGGCAAATATAAAATTCATCGCCTTGCGCATCCATCCACACATTCGTGCATTTAATTAGAATCAGAATATTATTTATAATTACTTATATTATATGAAAGTTTTACAAAAATGCCTTAAACTATTAAGAAGCCCGATTTATCTAATTTTTTTAAACATAAAGAATTCACTTGCTTTGGATTTGTCAGTTTTACATTTGCATTTGCCATTTTTGACGTTTGCGTTGTATGAATTTGTATAAAGTTCGCCAACAAAGCGAACTCGCACAAACATCACAAAGTCTAGCAAATTAAGGCACCTCGCTACACATTCACGTATTTGTTGGAATTGCTTAAATTGCCGAATGTGTAGAGACTACATTACATAATCTGGTGGAAAAAGGTTTTTTTTTTTTTTAAATTAACTAGTTCTTAGTTCCAGTCCCAAATGTAGTAAAAATCTTGTGATTGAATCCTCATCAATTTTGGAAAGAGTTGCTGAGATTTGAATTAAGAAATCGTAAATTCCTTCGATAGTCAATGTATTTTAATTAGAATGATTTTCTCAAAAAATTAACGTTTTTTCAGTTCTGGACATGAATACAGTGGAATCTTATGATTGAACATACTTTTGAGATGTGCTATCGAAATTTAATTTAGGAAATCGTAAACTGCTTTGTTGACATTGCCTTGAATTTTGAACCAAAATTAATACAATTTTTTGCTAAATATATTTTTAGTATTATTGAAAAAAAAAAGATGCTCCCCATAATGTAATCATTTGCTATACAACAGTATATAAAATACAAGGGAATACTGTAGCCCATGTAATAGTTTATCTCGAAAAAAATATATTTGCTCAAACCTAAACTTTTTTCATATTTACAGTCTGATATTTTAGATGAGTTTGGCTTTGCTGCTTTCATAATAATTCTAAAATTTTTTCCAATTATCAAAATCATCATTTGACCAAAAAAATTTTTTTCTAGCATGGAATTTTTTGTGTAGATATTTGAGCAGATAGAAATCGCATGAAGGCCAGATTTGGTGAATGTGATTGATGAATATAGCAATTTTAAAATGCACAGTCATTCAATTATGTCATTGAAACTGTTGTGTAAAAAATCACTTTTTCAATTGCATATGAATTATTTTTTTGATTTTATTTTAAACTACACAATAATTGTGCTGTTTTTTTTTTCTATTTTTCCTTTTCATTTTCAAGGTATTTAACAATAATTATACCTCCGGCATTCTACTTAGTTAGCTGATTTCTAATTTATTTTGGGAGTTAAATTGATCAGTGTTTTATTTTTTATTACATTTTAGTGTAAAAATTCTTATTAATCCATTTAAATATCTTAAAATTCTCTTCTGGATTATCAATTCGTTCCTGTTTTTAATACATGGATTACCTATTTCCAATTAACATTTTGCATCGATTGTTATTCGTGATAAAAATGACAAAAAAAAAAGAAAACTTAACAATGTTAGCTACCGTATATAACTTATAAATCAGCAATAATAATTGTGTTGACCTTTTTATTTACTCCATGTTAACAGCTTCATTTGCATAACCACTCTCTGATCTGGTTTATCATTTTTGGATCTGTAGTGTCATTATTGCTTAAGGGAAGAAGACCCTCCAGACAACATGTTTCAATAATTTACAAAAAATGAGGGTATTAATTACATTGAATGAAATTTTTTTATTGACATTGATAACATTGATATGAACAGCTGTAAGTTCAAACTTGGTTCTGACTCAATTTGCTCTGTCGAATTCTCAGACCTTTGTAGTATTCAACTGATCCTTTGCTTTGTATATAATTATTTTTAATGTATAAAAAATATGAAAATTTGAAAAAAAATTACCCTTTTTTTTGGTATAAACAAATTGTTAAAAACCTTATTTATAGTAACAATTAATACAAATTTTTAGATTTTTCCAAAGTTCAATACGTTAAAGAAGATCAGTGTAAAATTTCAAGTTGTTATTTTATTTAATTTTTAAGTAATATTCGACAGTGCGAAAAAAACGTGATTAAAGCTTTCGTTCTTGTAAAGTAGAGTCAAAATCAATTTATAGTTATCCAAGCTTAATCGGCGATGGCAGGGACCCTAAAGTAAGCCTTCTTCTTCGAAAAAATCATTAATTACGGCTGCATTATTTTTTTTCCTGTGCAGTTCTGGTCTCTTCACTCGATTACAATCGTACGAGTCTTTGAAAATCTTACATTCCAAACCTATTATTAAATCCAGGCTACTCATGATTTTAAGTAGCCAGCATCGGTAAATATTTCTGCAGCTAAAAATACTGCAATTTTATTAATTTTTATGCTAAAAATGAGCTAAACGATATAGAGTTGAATTGACTCGTTCGCGTTTTGGATAAAATCGGCTAATAATATAAATATTGCAGGGAAAAATGGTCCTATTACAAATTTCATCATATCGTAATTTGGTTTGACGTCTATATACGAGAAATGCACTCAAGTGGTTAAGGGATAACACTTTTTTTTCTTATTGTACAATATTTAAAGAATGCTGTATCCAAATTTCAAGTCAATCTTTTAAGCCTGTGGGCATAGTGAAAATGAATTCAAGTGACTTCACGCATTTCCATTCTCTCATTGTATTGGACTTATTAACACTTGCTACAGAAATTTATGCCATAGATAAGTCACACTACTTGTAATTATCGACATTTAAGTCTTCCTTACTCTTCTATCTTTTTCAGAAATTAAAGTTTCAAACGCGTTTTTTCCCGAAATAATGTTTCGTGATCCATCGATATTCAGAAACTACTGTAACAATTTATTTAAAATTTTATATTTACTTTTTTACAAATAATATACCTCCCCTAAACCTTTTTTTTTGTTTTTTTTTTTGTACATAATTTAAGATTAATAAAATGACAAATTTGCGTACTTTATTTTGTTAAAATTCACTACTTTGACTTCATTAAAAATATATTAAACAAAAAAGGATAAGAAAAGACGTTTGTAGAGGAAGGGGGAGTAATGTTTTAACTATATAATTGTGGTTTTTTGATATCAGATACTTCTAGGCTAAGAAGATGTGGGTGATCATAATAAATGGAGTTTTTTTTGATAGATGACTAGGGAAATTCTTTGCCACTGGATTTTTAAACTAAAATTTTACAAAATTTAAGTTATTCTAAAAATATGTTAAATATTTCAATTTGTTTAAAAGCCTTATTCACACTGTGCCGCACGGGAATCGCCTGTCGCTTACGGATGTTTTGTTTTATCTAGCCATAGCTAAAGAACAAAAATTTTTTGTTCCATTAAAATCATTTAAGGACACTTTAAAATTTAGGAAATAACGATTTTATTATTTTCAGAAGATAGGCAGGTACAACAAAAATTTTAAAAGTGTCCTTTTAACATCAATAAAATTGATGTTATGATTTAAAATACTCATTTTATGACTTTTGGTGGTAAACGTTTGCCGCACGGCGTGGTGTCAATAAAAATTTACTTTGTTGAAAAATAATTTGTCAAAAAAAAAATTAAATTATTTCAATCCTTACCTCAATTAATTACTTTTTAATTAAAAGAGAACTTCATTAGAAAAAATAGCCATGCAAAAATCAAAATTACTTTCATTAAAATTACGGTTATATATTTATTTTTTTTCCTTGAATTTTATTTTAACATCTAATCCAACCAAATTTTAAGAACTTTTACTCATATTTTTGGTACTTAAATAAAAACCATATGTTTTTTTTTGGTTTAAACATTGTTAAGTACTTTAAAAATATAATTATCTCTTAATTGCTTATTGTATCAATAATATTTTGTTTTATTTTGTTAATCATAATTAGAAGAGTTTTGTAAAAATTCTATTTGCGCTAGTTTATTTAATCGAAGGTCGATAACCACAAAAAAGAAGTGCATTCAATTTAAGTAAACATTATTAATCATGTTTTGTCCATTAATTATTTCTAGGTCATTAAAGTACATTAACTATAACATGAAAACTCAATTAAAAAAGTTAAATATCAAAAACCAAAAATTAAAAAACATTATTGAAAATGCAATATTTCAGCCTTGGCAACACTATATACATATATATTACACTTGAGATAGGTGCAGCATCAAAGCATTTTTCTATTACATCACATCCCCACAAACAAAAATTTTGTTTTTTTTTGTACGTGCGCATTGTTTTTATCTAAAAAAAAATGAGGCAAACAATTCTTTAATAATCATTTTTTTACCCCTACTTATATATATATGTATATAAATTCTTATTATTCATATATATTTATATACATATGTAAACCTTCAATGAAATGTGCTTTGCTTTTAAGTATATTCCAATGTAGACAAAACTTTTTATTATATATTTTCATATATAGCGGTATATGCATATATTTTTTCTCTTTTCATATAAATGTAGCACTACTTTATTTAGTTTGTCATTGACCTCTTATGCATCTTCAAAATATATACATACAAATAAAACATCAAATCAATACAAGCTTAGTATACAAAAAAAAAAAGAAGAAAAGAAGTGTGATTATGCATTGATCAAATTATTCTTTGTATGGCCTCCTCCTCCATACTAATAACTAACTCTCTTATACAAAAAGAAAGAAAAATAAAAAATCTCATAATTGAAGGCGCACACCCAAAGTGTTTCTGACTGATATAGCAAGAGAATATACAATATAATAAATTTATAATAAAATCAAGGGGAAATACGCTTTTTAACACGCTCACTTTTTACAGTGTCATCATACTTGATGAGAAATTATTTTGATGACGAGTTCATGTCATTTCCGTTCTGTGCTTCCAAGTTTTGACAAAAAATAAATATCAACATTTCTATGTTTTTGTTTTTTTGTTTGTCTTTTAATAATTGTTTGTGTAATTTTTCTTGTTCTTGTTTAAGGTTTCGTGTAGATTTTTATCAGTAAAATAAATATTAAATTGTTCGTTTACATATGGAAAATTAATAAAATAAATGAATAAGCCCTAAATATAT
Source organism: Acrocera orbiculus (assembly GCA_947359355.1). Lineage (NCBI taxonomy): Eukaryota > Metazoa > Arthropoda > Insecta > Diptera > Acroceridae > Acrocera > Acrocera orbiculus. The sequence goes on from OX375758.1 coordinate 12,009,165, forward strand.
ATTTAATGTATTTTTTTCATGATTATTTTTTGTTTATGTTATTATTCTGTTTTTTTTTTTTGATTTTGATTTTGATGAAAATTCATTATCAGTATTTTACTAGTTGTAGATAAGATTCTATGCCGGTCGGCAGGCCGAACGGTCCCTTTATAAATATTTTTTTTCAATAGCTTATGTATAGGCAGCGTTTCTAGTTGACTTGAATTTAAGCTTATTAAGTTTATTATAGTCGCAGCATTTGATTCGAAATTTCTGTGATTGATTTCGTAAAATCTACGGACTTGAAATTCAATTTTCAATCATCACCCATACATAGTTAGCATTTTTCTATATTTTATAAAAGAACAAATGTAGTACACATCTTTCACTTCTTTTTACATTTAAAACTAAAATATGCTGTATTAGTTTGGTACAGAGATATGATTGACGTTTCAGTTTAGCTGTGTCTTTCAATTTTAAGTACAAGAGAAAGTAAATATTTGAAATAGATTTTTACTTCTGTCCTAGGAAAATCGTAAAAACAGAATATAGTAACCCCGTAAAATATTTTGTAAAATAGATCGTTTATACTGTCATTGAAACCACTAAACCACTAAAGTCAAATGAAATTATCCAAAAGGAAAATTTGTAATATTTCAGTTAAAATAATAAAAATGTGTAATACTTTTATTTAATAATCCGCTATTTATCAATGGATACATTTTTTTGTATTATTTCATATTTTTACAAGAGAAAGGCATTAAATTATTGTCAAATTTTAACAGTTATGCTAAGAGTAAAATTTCTTTTGAGCACTAAATTTTTTAAAATTAAACTATATTAAAAAGGCTACTTTTATTTTCCTAAGAACGTCCTTAAACTGATTTGAGTTCGTTCGTTCGGTAATGGTACGTTTATAGTAGCCAGAATACTAGGGAAGTATATTTCCTTTTCCTCCATATAAAAATAAGTAAAATTTTCATTTGTCAATAATTTGTTATTGTTTGTTGTTCTAAAAAGTGTTTCATATCTCATATTCACGGTCATATTTATCCTAATTTTCACAATTAATCAATATTAAATATAACTATTGAAAGAGAAAGAGAGAGAGAGAGAGAGTTCAAAAAATTACTCAAAATTTCCCTTTTGTATTACCATGAGTTATTGAGTATTTTTTACAAAAGATTGAAAAAGGAAATTAATTTTAATTTAGTTTTTTTGAGACAAATACTAAAAATCACTCATACAAATTTTAAAATTTTAAAAATACTAGACTATATACCCAGTAGGGAAATTAGTTCTACTTCATTTATGAAAGAGAACCACTTTTCAGTCATAACACCTACTTTTTCATTTGACAGACGTCATGCGACTTTCTGCATGAAAATATAACGGGAAAAGTAGCTATGATAGCTACTTTCTGTATGCTGCATTAATGAATATTTTACAAGTAAACTTTCCAAAATGATTCACACATGATTTCATGCATGACAAACTCACTGATAAGTAAGTTCCCTACTGGGATAATGTCAAAATATTTCAACTGTCCTATTCTCTTTCTTTACTCTTACTAAGAGTGGGTCTACACAAGCCAACTGACAGCAGACAGCAACTGACAGCGATTCTGTGAGTTTTGTATTTAAAAAAATCGATTTCGCTGTGAGTTTTCTGCTGTGAGTTGGCCTGTGTAGACCCACTCTAAAGCGGGGTATTCACTATATTTCCGAATCAATCATTTGGCTCTTAGTTCCCATTTAAAGTATATGGAAATCACGATTAAGAGAGAAAATATCCAACATGTTGGATATCTTCTCTCAATTCGTGGTTTCCATATATTTTATATGGGATGAGAGAGTCGAATCATTGATTCACATTTATAGTGAATACCCCGCTTATGGCTGCCTACAAAGTGCTGGCTTACAGGCGATCTGACGCCGATTCCCATTACTAGTCTAATCTTTAGTAGGCTTGCAACCTGAATACTTTGAGCATATTTCTATTGATTTACCCATAACGACTTTATAGTCTTCGGTATCAGAATCGGCGTCAGCTCGGCTGTAAGCCGGTACTCTGCAGGCAGCCACCGCTCTAAATATTATTTTAATATATTTTACCTAAAATTTTAAGCTAAATTATAAATTTAATTTAAATACCACGTGAACATTGTATATTTTTCTAAGATGAGAAGGCATTAAAGAGCGGCACCAATTTGCCAATCTCTGTCCTAGTGTGCCTCACACACTTATGATCCATAATATTAACATATGCCTTAGTTTTACAATAAAATATCATTTCAAGTTTTTAATAAGCTACATTAGATGCTTTAGCATCATTCATCAGCAAAAGAAATAATTAAAATTTTATATTTATATAATAGGTAATTAATCAACGTTATGATAATTAATTAAAAATAATCGAATTTATATACTGTAATCATAGAATAATTTATTATAAATTTAAAGCTCTGAATTGTCATTTGAATTTAATAACGGATCTTTTAATTAACTAACACAGCAACTTTCTTGATAGCTCTATTTCTTTCTATTTCTATATTTCTAAAACTAAAATTTCTCTTGTTTTAATGGATCTCTAAATAAAAAAAAAAATAAAAAAATTAAATACATATTTTTATTTAAATTTATAAAATTAATTATATATCAATTCATATCTCAAGCCTCAAATCCCCTTCAAATTGTTATTTAAAGGCATTAATCAAGTAAACAGCATCATTTACAAGATCGAAATTGATGATAAGCAATTATCTATCTATAGGAATACAGTACATACCGGTTCTTGCTGTTAACAATAAATTTTTTCGTACAATTGCAATGTGGATAACATGTTTTTTTTTCTCTTTGCTCTCTCTCTCTCACTCACTCTATACAAGATATGGTGTAAAATTGATGGACAAAGCAAATCATGTGTAGTACATACTTTTCAAAAATAAATATAACAAAAAAATAAGACGAAAAAGAATGCAGAATAATTATATTTATGCAATCATAAAAAATATTTTATAATTTTGTTAAATTGTTATATAGTTTTATTGTTATTGTTATTTTTTAACCTTTATTTAAATGATTCATCGTTTTGATCTGAAATAATTCAATAAAGTATTATTCTGGCTTTTATGGTTTTTATTATTATTTTCAAATTTATTTGTTAGTAAGTTTTAGTTTAACACCTCTGCATTGTATGCAATTTTTATATAGCAAATATGATGAACAGGGAAGTAATTTTAATATGATCATAAAAATTATGGAGTTTTTTTTTTTTACTTTTAATTGTCATTAACTATACTATTTTGTATTCTAATATTTTAAAAACAAGAAAAAAAAACATTAGAGAAAAAGACAATGAGAAAAATAAACAATTTTAATTGGATGCCTTGAATTTGAAGGTTTATTTTACCTTTCTCTTAAAGTTATAGTTGTTTGCATATTTTGAACATGACAAGGTTAGAAAGATAAACAAAAGGCTAAAAATTATAGTTAAAATTTTCTTTTGTTTGAAATTAATTTTTTTTTGCAAGTTTATAATCAATCAAATATGTGCTAATTTTGTTATTTTTTTTATTATTAAATTTATTTTGTCTTAACGGTGTTACATTTTTTGTTCTTTATTTGAAATTTTTATTCATTTTTCTGCTTGATTTATTTCCTATAATTTCTTAATTTTTGACTAATCTTAAAATCTTTTTATTATATCTTTTTTTTTTCGTTAAGAAAAACTTAAACTTTTGATTATCTATTTTTCTTTTAATAGTTAATGCTTTAATTGAATTTTTAAGTAGTTGAACCCATTCGCTGGCAACCACGAGTATACTCGTCATTGGAAGGGTGTTACGCATTGCCAGCACGAATATACTCGTTAGAGTGGGTCTACACAGACCAACTCACAGCAGAAACTCACAGCGATTCTGTGAGTTTTGTATGAAAAAAACCGGTTTCGCTGTGAGTTTTCTGCTGTGAGTTGGCCTGTGTAGACCCACTCTTATACTTTCAATTCCTGCAAATATTTCAATACGAGAACGGATTCATTCGCACATCGTTCCGACAAACAAATAGTTCGAGAACGGATCGGAGAACGATACCAGAACTGATTCGAGAATGAACAAAACGTTACACCGTTTTCGGATGCGAGAAACGATGAAAACCGCGATTTCTTTGAATGTATAGGTGTTATAGCTTTAATGCATAATATATATCATATGTGACTTCATGACTTCATATATATTTTGTCTCTCTGTCACACTTACTGAAAATGAATTATGCGAGGGAAAAGAAAACTTATTTAATTAAAACTAAATTATTGCAATTTTTTAAACATTAAAACAAAATACACTAAATTTAAAACAAGCACTCGCGACTTAGGCAAACGAAACACTACACTAATAATGCCAAAGAGCAGAGCTTGTTGCATGAATTTTGAGAATTGAACAGAAATTTCTAAGTCTTTAGGATTTAGAATATTTCGTGATCAAAACTTCATACATTTCTATGAAGGGGAAATCCACCGCTGGGTTCTTCTCACTCTTTGGCATATTTTGTACTTTTCTTACACTTCGCGGTTTTGTTCGTCTTGTATCGTCTTTCGAAAAAATGTTTGCAGGGATATATTATAACGTACAACTTGTGGAACTTGCAAACATTTTATGGATACAAACATAAATATACAAGTGTAAAAACTTGAAAAAAATAATAAATTGGTTTAACAAAAATTCTGCTTTATTTATTTATTTGAAATAATAAAACTTAGATAAACAATACCACTCAAAACAGAAATGGTAAAGCGAATAACTTCATATAATGGGTTAATTTATGATTTAGTACGGCCTGTTCTTATATACCTTTCCCCCATTGACGCTTATGCATTGTATTACAATCCACGGAACAAATTGTATGGAGAATCGTATAATATATGATAATTTAGCATTTTTTATTATCTAATTAATTTAAACACTTTAAAAATATTATTTCAGTGAAATTAGGGTGATTCAATGTTTACTTTTATTTTAAAATTTTCATCATATGTATGTTCCAACATAGTCTATAGACGTCAATGGAGAAAGGCTATTACCTGAAGGTAGAAAGGTACCAAATGAAGAGGATTATGTTCAGACATAAAAATGAAACATTTTAAATTGATGGCTTTTAAAAATTGTGTCCTGAGTGTGTGCTCATGCCGATGGCGATGCCTAATCTGACGTTGACTATATGGATATCATATAATTAGTACTAGTTACTACAATAAGCAAACCAAAAGAATTTATAATTTTTTTTTTATAAACAGAGAAGTGAGGCAGAGAAGCAAGGAGCCATATACTATATAATGTTAATTGGTACAGTTCGGTAACCACTTAACTTGCACGTTTGAGTTAATTCGAGCCCACTAAACTGGGAGCACACTCGAGATAATTCGGGTGGCGTTGTATTAAAATTGAAAAAAAAAAGACAATGTTCTAATTTGTTTTTTTTTTTTGTCTTTTAAAATTTTTTTCCTACAACAATTTACTATAAATAATTTTTTTATTTTGAATGTCAAACATTAGAAAAAATTTCTGTGAAAAATTTATTTTTGTTATAGCCTGTCTGTAGACTTGCAGGCTATAAATTTCGAAATAATATCCATGAATAAAATAATGAAGTTTCAGAATTTTGATATTAGCATTAGAATAAGAACAAGTGTGCATTCTGAACTATGATAGACTTCATAATTAAACATGATCCATAAGTGGGAAGAGATATGCTTAGGTAAAGTTGACTTCTTTACATTTACAATGAAATTTATTTTTTTATCGAAAAATTTAATTTATCTTCATTATATTTTAATTTAAAATGGGTTAATCCTTTGATCAGTAAATTTTCTAGCAATAAATCTTTGCTTATTTTCCTCAATATTTCAGTTTTACTTTTTTTTGCTTTTATTTTTATAAATTACTTATTTTTTTTAAAGATTTATTTAATGCAGGCTCTTTATTTTACAAATTTTTGAATAGAACTATTCTTTTTTTTTTTTTTGAATTTATTAATTTTTTAAACAGTTAATTTCTTTTATAAACTTTTTAGTATTAGAATAATTTATAAGTTAATTAATTTCATGAATAAAATTAATTAAATTTGTTGTTTATTATAAATGCTTTAATTTAAATTATTTATTGTTTATTAATTTCAAATTGATTTTGATAAATGTTTTATTTTTGGTATGTCATTGAATAATTTATCAATTTAATAGTTATTTTATTTTTATGAACTTTGGTTTCTTTGTTTTATAAGAGTGTTAAAAAAAATGTAGCTTTAAATTAAATAGTTTGGATGACTTCTTCCTACTCAAAATATTAATTTTTTTTAATATAGAGCCATTTTTTAGTAAATTAATCATTAATTACGAATATAATCTCAGCCGATAGAAAAATATACAAGGATCAATGAAAAAAAGGTGACAGATATATTTTTTTCTGTGTTTGGCGATTTTTTGTTTTGAAAAAAAAAGAAAGAGCAAAAGAATGAAAAATAAAACAAAGTGTTCCAAAGTACTTAAAATATTGACTGTAGCGTTTGGTGAGTCCACTTTAAGCAAAAAAAAAAAATGTGTATAAGTGGTACAAGCTCTTCACAGCTGGCTAAGACCATCGTCTCGCAATTTTTTTCCGATTTCAAGAGAACGGTGCATCCTGAGTTTTTACCAGAAGGTTGTACGTTAAATGAAAAATATTACCTTGCGATGTTTGCGTGGAGCGATACGAAAAAAAACATCCGGAATTGTGGAACAAACAAATACTCTGACACAAGTGTAAATTTTTTGATGATTTTTCTGTTAATGTTTTCTTTTTAAAATAATTCATAACTTTTTTCTTTTCATTTTCAATACTCTAGAAAATTGCTTAAAGTAATAAATTAATGTTCTAATTTATCCTTTTTCAAATGTGACAAATTTTTGTTAATTTTATAAAGTTTCCATAGTCTAATTGATAAAAAGCAATTTTAGTTCTAATATTGATTTATTTTATACTTAATTAATTTTTCCAAAAATTTATTGCCTTTAATAATAAATCTGTTTTATTGAATTTTTTCCTTTTAGTCTTTAGTTTCTTTTCCCTCAATATCTACAAAAGATTAATAAATATATTGTTTAAATTTTGTTTTTCATTACTTTAAAAGTGCAAGAAAAAAAAAGAAGACAAATAACAAATGCCCTTAAATATTTTGGCAACTATGTAAAAAGCGATAATTTGCTCATGCGTTCAACTTTATCGTAAAACTTTCAAGAGCTTTGAATTTTACCCCTAATTTCCTTTTAGGTTATCTTGTCTAGAAGGAAAACTTTATATTTTATATCTATTTACCTAATGTAATGTCTATTTGCTATCCTGCTATATATTATATATATGTATATTCAAATAAGAAATTCCACAACTTAAATAATAAAAGTTACTGAACTTTGTCGCCTTCCTAGGTATATCATTCCTAAATTTTTGTCTGGGTATGCCTCAAGTATTTGTAAATATTTCACTACCAAAAAGTTTTATATATTTATTATACTTATCATGAAACCTTTAAAATAATGAGAAAGCTAGAAAACTAAGAGGAATTGGGTACTTTAAATAACGCATAATTTAACACATTTCTCACTAGTAGCTCGCCTTTTATTGAAAAATATTTATGTGTTGACATTTTAGCCCTTAATATTGTAGTTTTTACTTTGAAATAAATACGGGTCTAGACTAAAAAGAAACATTTATAACTTTATCGGAGACATCAAATGTGTTTTTAATGACAATTTTTTATTAACTTTTAAAAAATAAAATGCACAAAAAAGGAAGATTTTTCTTTAGGCAATGGTCATTATTATTGCTATTAATTTTTTATTAAAAAACAAAACTTTACATAACCTTAGTTTTGATTTCATTTTGGAATGTGAATAATATTTTATTTATTGTTAACATAAATTATTTAGGCTCAACCTGTTTTTAACAGTTTTACACGTTATCGACGGCCCAGTTTTTTCTATAGTTTGAATTTATACTTTTAATTGATAAATATTTAAAGTTCACTCTCAAAATTGATGAATCAATATCGCAATAGTATTTGTTGTTATTTACTAATTAAGTCTAAGGCATTTATTGCTTTTTTTGCATATGTTAACTACACATTAAGATATGTTTTTGTCTTACTTAATAACAAAAAAAATAAATAAAAACCAGTTAAGATAGCACAACCTCTCATATAAATTTCAAATTATTAAACAAGTAATTTGTCAGATTGAACGTGATTTAATCAGTGTGTTCTTTTTGCTTGGTATCAGAAGTCAAATTTCGATATTTATTTTTACTGTTTTATTCTCTTTTCTTTTTGTTTTATATATTTGCCTTTTATGTAAACTTCTTCTTCTTGACTAGCTCTGCCAAAGCCTTGAACTATAGTAAAATAAATTGTTGTAATTTGTTTAGTAAAACAAAAAAAAACAAAAACAAATAGTGTTATAGTTATAAATCTGATTAAATTTGGAAGATGTTAGACATGTCTACAGAAAAAGCGTAAAAATTATAAAAAAAAGTAGACTTTTATTTTGTAATTCAGGGATTACAAAAATTTTTTCAAACTATGATGACTTTTTTGTTTTAACAAATTTTCTTGTAAAACTATGATTAATACAAAAATAAATGAAAACAATGTAATAAATTAATTTATTAATCTTTATTTTTAAGTCGTTTTAAAATAAAAAATTAATGGCATGAATTATCCTGCAAAGCACTTAAAATTAAGCGTGAAAACTTAAAATTAAGTAAAAAGTTAGAGGGTAATTATAGGCTCTTCAAATACCCCTCTCCCTCCCCCATTTATTTGATATTCCCAAAACTTTATGCCAACTTTAGGTTAATTTGCTTTTTTCCAAAATTTAAGTTCCTGAGTAAAATTTCTTAACCAAAATTGATTTCTTCAATATGAATAATTTTCACTTAAAAAATCAGCAAAACTGCCAAGTTTTGGTTAATTTACTCCAAAAAATAGAGATCTATTAACAGAAATGAGCAGTTTTCCTTTATTGTAAATAAACTATAATTTTTTTTTTTCAAATTCTTCTCTTTTGAATTTAAGGAGCTTGTATCTAGCTTGAAAATTATCTTTAAAAATTTTCATAAATATTTAATAATTAATTTAGATTTTATTGTAAGAACTTATTCAGATTTACCCTAAAGTTGGCATAAACTTGGATTTTTGAAGAATCAAATGAACCTAAAGTTTGTTTTTGGGTTTTTGAAGAGCATGTAAGTTACTCTCTTCATCTGTTTCATGTTTCAAGAAGATCATTTAGTAAGCCACTGATAGCTTTATTTGTGCGTACAATTTCTCAGATCGTGAAATCAAAAGTGGACTTTCTACTTTGATTTTTTTATTGTTACTTGGTTTTCTTTTTAATAAGATATCGCTAAAAATTTAGCTTTATATAATTATGACGTCTAAAATGGAATTAAAATCTGCAAAAGAACATTTTTTATTTACATATTTATTTATTTATTTTCTTTTTACTTTAAAGAGGATATTCATCTTTTACTTCTATTTAAAATTCTATTAGTTCTATACTACAAAATTCTTTTGAGATATTCATTCATTTGTAAATATGTCAGTAAATTCAACAGTAATTGTCCTGTGCGAGAGATGATTGTTTTTTTTTTTTTTTTATATATATAATTATTATCAGTAACTACGTCAATAAATTCATCGGCGAACATGCTGTAACTGTGAGTTTCTTAATTTCGAAACGGTAATTTTGTGGTTAAATTATGAAATTCTGACTTTCTTTTAAAGGCGTCAAAGCTTAACGAAAGTTATTTTGGCAAGAGATCAAAATAGTTCTCTTATCTTCATATATATATATGTAAATAACATACATATTTGAATACTCACATACATTCACATAAAATCCAGTTATACAAAGAATATAAAGATCTAATTGGTATGATCTGATTATATTTGGCAGATGAAAATTCAATTCTGGAAAACCTGTCAAAAAAGAGACGAAAACAAAAACAAAATTTAATTAAAGACAAAAATAAATAATAAAAATTCAGACAAGCCAAGTGTGCCAGCTGTATTAATTTTAATTTATGCACCTGAGCACAGTCACCTCTCAGACTGGTTACAATGACATTGCATAACTTTTTTTTATTTTCTTTTTTATCTCATTTAATTAAATTTATTTTTATTTATATTTATTTTTTTTTTTGTTGAATAATTTTCAAAAAAGTTTAATAAAAAATATAATTTTTATTGTTGTTTAACGGCAAAAATGATTATATTGTTTGTAAAATCTTTTAGATATAATTGAAGATATAAAATTGACATTTTTTTAATGGTTTTTGGTATTGTGTTACATTTATATTGGAAAATTATTTTATACAGAAATGAGGACACTCTTGCTTCCCAAAAGAGCTGGATACGACCGAATATTTTAAAAAATCCACAAAATCATTATTTTTAATCGTGTTATGTAAAATAGCAGCAGATAGCTAAACCTTTAACTTTTGATGTTATTGTGGTCCTCTCCCGGATAATGACAGAATAGACAGAAATGAGAAAGAAGGTTTATATAGTTTGGTAGGAAGGGGGTAAGAGAAATCGTATATTTGCCCCAGTGCTAGTCTACTCAATTTGATCTGCTTGCTCTATATCAGTACATCAGTAACTGCACCAAGAGCTGAAATATTAAGTTGTTGTCTAAAGGAATTTAGCTTTAGACAAGCAAAGATCTTCTTCAAATATAGAATAGACAATCTTATTAAAGCGAGTTATATGGACTGAAAGTCCCTTATCATGGTTCATAGATCCTTTAATAAATATATTAAATATAGTTATTGAACGCAAAAACTATTCTTCCAAAATTTTACAAGACACCTACCCACCTGATCTTTGATTTCATGCGTTTACTGTCAAAGATTAAGATACCTGTTGATAAACCTATTGATAAATGTCGGCCTCCAGTGTGGCATGGAAAACGGTTCTGTGGATTAAATTCCTACCCTAGGCATAACAAATTTACAGACTCTAATACAGATATTTAATTGCCAGGTAATAGAAAGAAAGAAAATAGAGCTGACCACCAAGAGGCAGTAATTGACTATATTGAGTGGAAAAAGTCTAACTGAAAATGGTCCCAAGAGCTGGGCCACTGGACAGACTATATCGCATTCATAGCACTTGCCACCTGATAAAGAATAAAATTATAAGAGAGACGCGAGATTGGACAGAAACAGAAGCGTTGGTCGTGTCCTTTAAGACATGAAAAACTGTTCTCAGTGTAGATACCGTTGAAGATAATATTTTAATAAGAAAAAAAATCTAATAGAGTTAAAGAGCCTACTCTGAATTTTATTAACAAATGACGTACAAAAACGCGGTTATGGTGACTTTTTCTATGAAAATATAACTGAAATTTTTCTGTAGTAATGAATTTTTGAACATGAACATTATTTGTAGTATTTTGAATGTAATAAAATGGGTTTTTTGTTTTATTATTTGCCACATAATTGGATGATGAAACCATCAATACACTTAGGAGGCAGTTTAAGAATTAATTGACTCGATGGTAGCCAATAAAAATATTTTTGAAGTAAAAAAAAAACAAAAGTTATGGATTTTACTGTTTGAAATGATTAAAAACATTCAAAAGATTTGAATAGAAAGGGATACATTTGTGTTTTGAATTACGGTAGGCTTTAGAGTATTATTTTAAAATTTTTCACTTATTTATATTTTGTATACGGCTAAAAATTAGTAGAAATTTAAAAATTGACTTTAAGGGACACAACTACTTAGTTGTCACAAAAGTGAAACTTGTTTCTGACAAGAATGTAACAAAAAGGCCAACAATAGCATCTCTAATTCTATTATAATTATTTATGGGAGTGACGGAGTCCAGACAATAGCTCAGGCACGGGGGGTCAAGTAACGTTGCTTTCCAACTGATGAGCAGCTGCTTGAATTTTTAATATATTACAAATTATCGAAAAATGCATACAAAAATCGAAATTTTTAAAATTTCAAACTAGTTAATGAAGTTTTTTCTAGTTTACTTCTAGTTTACTTCCCATCAAATATAATATTAAAAATACTAATTTTATTTATACATTTTAACTAAAACCTTTCTTTGAAAAATGTACAAAAATAAATTTTTCATTAACTATTAAAATATTTACTCTAATTTAAATTCAATAATCTTCATTTTATGTATTGGTCAGGAAAAAATTACATAATTTTTAATTGTTTTAAGGCAATACTCAGCTAATTAAAAACTAGTTTTTTCTATTTTAACAAAACTAATGGAAACAACAAAGATTTGAAACAAAAGAAACTAACCTAAAAATAGATCTCTCTCATACTTTTTATAGTAAATTAGGCTTTTACCTGAAAGGAAGGTAAAATAATTAGCAAATGGCAGCGATTTTATTTACACAAAACAAATAAAATATAAAATAAAAAATATAATAAAAATAAACAGCACAGCACTTTATGGTGAGCATAAAATTTTAACATTTTGCTTTCAATCCTTCTTGTATACCACCAACTTCCTAATGACAATTATATTTTTCCATGATGTTTGCGATGAGAAACGTGACCAAAACGACTACGCAGCCTGAAGTTTAACTTTAAAGATATATAATTATTATTACAACATTGCGCTATGTGCAATGGATTTGCTTCTTGCTAAGTTTGCCGAAGGTCATCTACCTTTGAATACAGCACAAGTGCATTTGAATTAAGATTTAAGGAAAAATAAAAATAAAAAAACGAAACAAGTTACTTTTAAATGAAGGTCGTTTGCCTATTAATTCTTATATACCATACAATTTTATAAATATTTATATACATAGAGAATTTGCAATATTTTTAGCATTTTAAAGTGAACAAAAACAATAAAAAAGAATAATTTTTTTACAAAGTACGTCATTATAGTTAAGGAACTTTTTGTTATTTATATTTGTTCTTGTTTTTTTTTATTGCATTTAGACGACTCTGTTTTTTCTATGTTTCATTTAGGAGTTAACATTATTTCTTGTAAGCTTCAATTTTTCTCTATCTGATGTACTTTCAATTAAATAAAATACAATTTTTGGAAAAATATTATTAATTGGAATAATATTAAACCTTTTTGTCCTTGTAAAAAGTGTTTTACATCATATTCACAGTCACATTTAATCTGAGTTTTACAATTAATCATTTTAAAATAATTTTCGAAAGAGAGAGTTCGAAAAATTACTCAAAATTTGGAAATAAAGATGTAAATAATTAAAATTGATAAATTTATGGTAATTAATATCTTGAGCAACGATTTTAGCTTTGTTTTTAAATTAATTTTCGTAAGTAAAGTTTGCAGATATAAGAAATTACTTAATTAGGAAACGAATATCTAGAATTGACGTGGTTTCTTTCGTGTGGGCTCATTCGAACTTCGCCCGATATCTGGGCTGCATGTCATAGACATAAATCCACGTCTCGTCTCCAGTTATGATTCTTTTTGATGCAAACACGGACCTTATTTAGCATGAAATTTAAGTTCTTCGGAACTAAGTTGGCTACAAAATGACGAATACCCAAATCATTCACCAAAATGTTTTGATTCAAAAAGCAATGTTCAGGCCTCTGCCATCTACCTAATGGCTAATTTGTGGTTATTGGCCAACATTTGCTTCACTTTCAGGGTATTCACATTGAGGCCGGTATCATTCAATTTCAAGGTAAGCGGAGGTGAAATGTAAGACGGAGTTTCACAAATTTCGAAAAAATTTTTACCCCTTCCTGAGGCAGAAATATTTCTGTCTCATGCTTGGCATCTTACTAATACATATAAATTTTGACATAAAAGTCTGTAATATTTTACCAACACATATCCACATATTTTAGTGGAGTGAGAATTGTAGGGGAACATTTCCGATTTGATACCGGCCTCAATGTGAATATCTCCTTTGTCATCGAAAAAGGCCTGCCGCTCATCATCGACGATATACTCACGAAATTTTCTGAACCCCTTCATGCCTTGTGAAAATGAATTTTAACACAAAATTTAATGCAAACTTGTTGTTGCACAATCAAATCAAATCGACGTCATTTTCACAACTGATAATGAAAATGACGCCGAACTTTGGTGGGAATATATGTATAATCAGTGTGAGTTGAGCAATATAACAAACAAAGAAAAAGTGACAGCCGAGTGGTACAAGAGCATCACACGGGGATCATTCCCCATTTATTTGGGTTTGTTTAAAAATGAAATTGAATTCCATTTAAATAAATCTAAAACAATATTGGCTTATTTAATCTGCAAAGAAAATTAATTGTGTTTTTATTTTTGAGGATTTATTTAATCCTTGGAATTGGTATTGTATCCTTGAAAAATATACTCCTTCCTTTTTCTTAAAACTAATTCCATCTGCATATTATTCAATGTAATTTAATTTAAAATAAAATATTATAAATATATTTTAAAACCATATTTATTAACATAACATCTCATATGTAATATTGAAAATTCTACATATAATAAAATAAAAAGGGTTTAGGTTTTATTTTTAGAATTTTTTAAAAACGATTTCGACTTCCTGGGGGTGTATAGTAAACTCCTGGGGGTCTTACAATAACAAATTTCTTCTTTTTTTTTTGAAATTTATTTTATTTGAAAGCATGTTGTTTTTATAAAGTGTTTAGGTGGACACAATAATATTTTTTTAGAAATTCTTGTTAATTTCCTTCTTTGTTTTTGTTGAAAATTAATAAATAATATTTTAAAGAATATTTTTTCTAATATTATTTGTTATAAATATATGTAGTTTAATTAAGAACACGTGAGAGAAAAGAGTTCCTAAAATATGTATCATGTATGAGCAACGTGATGTGTTTGTTGTTTTTTTTTTTTTTTTTTTTTTTTTTTTTTTTTTTTTTTTTTTTTTTTTTTTTACCTAAAAAAATCGATGTAAACTTCAAACTTGAATTCAGAGAAATATTTTGAAGTACATCAAAACGTTTTGTTTTATCCATAATATTCTGGTGTCATATGAATTAAGTGAGAAAAATAAAATTATTAAAATTTTAATATGTTCTTTATATCTTGTTTTATAACTAAAGGAATATATTTTTCTGTTGGTGTGGTTAGTGTAAAAGAAAAATTGAATTAAAAAAGAAGCCTATTTGCGGAAATTTTAGTTTCAAATTTAAAAACTTCCATGTATGGTGAGTAAGGATTGCATTGTTAATGATTAAACCACTCGCGTTTATAGTGTATTATATAATCTTCGGTAAATAAATCTCAAAAAAACAAGAAAAAATATGCTTTCAATGTATTATGAAAAAACAATTAGTTAAATAGAAAATTTTTATTGTGTGCAATTTATATCTTAAGCCTCGTTCAGAGTGCTACCTGAAAAGCGAATCTAGCATGAATGCGAGATAAATATGATTTGTATAAAAATCATTTTGTAATCTTCTTGAAATATTTAGAGTGTAGCCGTTGCTTGACAAGTGACATAACATAAAATAGTGATTTATGCTACCAGATACATGTTTGACATACCAATTTTTTATTGGAAAAGAATAAAAAGTTCACAGTAGATCAATATTCACCAACTAAAAAGTAATCAATTCTTTTTAATATCCTTTATTATTGTCTTTAGCGTTATTTTTCGATTGTTAATTCTTTTTAAGACATACACTTTTCAAAAATCAATTTTTTGATTTTTTTCTTATTCTAAAAAACCTTAAGAATGTTGTGTCAATATTTTAAGTTGATCGGAGCAAAACTATCATTGTTATTATTTACCTTTTAAGTCTCTTTTATCTCTTGTACTGAACTTGCGGCAACTAAGCGCAAATCAGAGTCAAAAAAAAGTTTAGAAGAAAAGTAAAGAAGCCGCGATTGTACTCCGATATTGAAAAAAGAAGCCAAAGACAACGAAATTGCTTCAAGGAATGTACCTTATGCGACTGGAATCGATTAGTGTATGTTTAAAAAAATATTTTTCTCCATTTTTATTAAAATTAAACAAAACAGAAAACCTCATGAGAACTAGCTATAAGATTAGTAAAATTTGACGATTTATAATTTTTACAATAATCTCAAGAATGTTCGGCGATAGGCTAAGTAATCTGAATTAGTTCTGCCGATGCTAAGTGACAAAAAAACTATGAAAAGTGCAGACGGCAAAGTTCAAAAAAGAATATTCGTAAAAATTCAGGTGTTTATTTTTCACACGTGCACTCTTTTCCTCAATAAAAGTTTTTTCTTAAATTATTTTTTTCTATATTTTGAGGCATATTTTTTTGTCACAATATCTACAATTCAAACAAGATTTAATACTTAAATAATATATAAATATATAATACTAAAAATACTTTCTTCTCCTTTCATTTTTTCTTTAGTAAAATTATCGAATTTTAATTTACTTGTTGATATCTTTTGATTATTATTAAAGTTTTTTTTTTGTTGTTTTCTTTCAAAGAAACGACAAATTACTCATACCAAAATTCAATTTTTTTTAAACTTTTTTTTCTTAACTTTTTAAACAATTTTTTAATTTTTATAGCCGTCCTTAATTCTTCGTTATCAATATTGGCCGGTGACCTTCCTCGAGGCTCGTTAACGATACTCAAATTGGCAATTTTTTTCATTAGTGGATCCATCTCTAATCCATGCCTGATAAATGTCTCTTAAAGCTTGAACTGTGCGCAATCTGAACTTAGATGTAAATTGGGGTTTATTTCAATCTGGTTTCTGAGAAAGATAAAATTAATATTGAATACAAACACCAAAAAATTTTACAAAATTAGTAAAAAGAATACATTTAAACTTTATAAATAAAAATATCGAGCACACGCTACAAAGTATTTCCCTCAGTCACAGCAGCTGAACACAGACTAAACAAAACCAAAACGACCGTTTCTTAATTTCCAACCTATGTGGCTAACAAATGAACTAAGTTTGAAGGTTTAAACTAATGAGAAATCAGACGTGGTTAATGGATAAAATCGAAACTCTGAAACAGAAATTTTTCTTAATCCGTCTTTAATAATAAACTCGAGTTTAATTCATCCTGTGAAACCAGTCGTAAATAAAAAAACCTAAACTCTTAAATAAAATTATTTGCATTTGGTGACTTCTATAATTTCGTTTTTTTTACCTTCGTTACTTTTAATATCACCTGAGTTGACTAACAACATAAAGAAAGGAAATTTTTAAAACTTAAAATTGTAACAAGGCCCAAGAGAAAAAGTCTTTTTTGGATTCACAAAAAAAAAAAATTTATCCTTACCTGACATACCCTAAAAATCTACTTGTTTAATTTTAGAAAATTAAAAAGCAGGTGTTTTGGACTCGATTTTGTTGTTGTTGTTGTTGTTTTTTATTGAAATAGATGAAGAACACGTTTAAATTGCTTAATACAATAAGACGACATATATGTATATATACATATGATTTTTAGCATGAATCCTTAATTCTAGTTTAGTCTTATTTTTTTATATATTTATTTTTAAGCCATAATTTTTTTAAATTTAAATTGTGCGCAGGTAGTCAAGATAAATAGTAAACATCTGCTAGGAAATATATCCTCACATATATTTTTTCTTATAATTTTCTTTATATGGAACATCCGTTTCAAGTAATTCGTATAGTTTTCCTTTTTTTTCTTATTCTTTCTTTTTTTTTGAGGTCTTGTCTGGTTTTTTGTAATCTTAACTGCATCCAATGCAGATGCATGTCCTGGTAATAATATCAACAGCTGTTTTTTCTTCAAAAAAAATATATGTATATATATATATATATATATATATATATATATATATATATATGTATAAACCTTAAATAACCTTTTTATAATTATCTTAGATTGCCTTTGGCACACTTATTAACCTGACGGGGCTGAGGTGTATATTTTTTTTGTGTATTATAATTTTATAGGAAAAATAGTTACTCATAGGATTCGATTTTAAGAAATTCAATTAACAGATGTTGGAATAAAGTAAAAAAATAAAAAACTTTAAGGTTATGTAGCAACAGTAGCAAATACAAATATGTGGACACCTTTAATAAATTAAAATTTATTTTTATTATCTTTCGAATATTTTAAAGGGTTCAATAACGATGTAATTTTATATTAACTTGATACTTTTATTTATTATGGATACTAAAGGATATATTTTAAAATATTAAGAGACATAGTTTAAGTGACCAGAAATTTAAATATTTTAAATTTTATTTATATTTATTTGTTTTGAATTACTTTATTAAACGTCTAAAGTATTTGGATGTTCATTGCATAAAATCACACTTCTAAGTAATTGGGTATTGGACACAAGTAATCCTTATATTCACAACTTTTAGAAATTGCAAGAAAAATGTATAAAAAGCAAAGGGAATGTAGTAGTTTTTCAAAGTTAAAAATAATCCTATATTAAACTCGGGCAGACTTACCAGCATAATCAACAATTTTTTTATAGAGTTTATTACTAAAAATTTATGAATATTTCAATGGGTACTCAATGCATCCTCATATGTGCCGGCAGATAGAAAATCTGCTATCCAAAAATTGTGAATGTGAGGAATACGCGAGTTTAAGCTTCATCAAGTATAAATTAACATTTTCGAAGTATGTTTATACTGTGTGTAATTTGTCTATTTAATATTCCTTAGTCTTTAATTTCCACATTTCACAGGATCGTATTGCATGGCGATATTTAAACTGAGGCTAGAAGGCTTGTGAGAGCAATAAAAGAACACATTAAGTCTTCGTAAAGGACTTTAGCGAGAATAAAGATTGTTAAGCGATTTAATATTTACTTAATCTGGTGATGATCGACTTAAAGTAAGCCAATTTCTAGCGTACCTCAAGCTGTGTGTAATTCATGATAAAAACTTGTAAATACAAGGATTCTTTTTTAGAATAAAATTTCATTTCTAAGTTTTACAACTATATTTTATTTATTATGACCAAATCATGAGGAACTTACATTCTGCTAGGCAGAGCACTCTCCTTTGTTCCTATTTGAAATTAAAAAAGATCTTAAAATATATCGCATTTCTTCAATCCTTCTCTTCGGAGTGAGATTGTTCAGTTGCTCATGCTGAAAATGCCTATCCTAGAAGACTCGATTGCAAATATGTAAATGATTAGTAAATTCAGGTCCTTGTATACGAATGGTTAAGGAAATAAAACAATGTTTTTAAACATAATTTTATTTAAATATTGAATATAAACTTTAATATTTATTAAAATATTATTTAAAAAAAAGGAAAATTCGAAATAATTTAGAATTTGTATAAATTACAAATTCCGTTTCCTATGGTCTTTTCCTTGAATTCAGTCCGTCTGATTTAAAGAGAGACTATAATCTCTGGATTAAAAATGAATAATTTCAAGGAAAAATTGTACTCGTTACTGTGTGATTCTGCTTTGCTCTTTTCGTTCTTATTTCTTTTTGATGTTATATAGAGGAAGTTTTTTTTCATATTTTTCTTGTTTTGATAATGTACAATTTTTTTGCTCATTTAATAAATGTAGAGAGGTTTTTAATATGTTTGTTTTACAGTGAAATTTTTGTTACTTTTTTAATAGCGTGATATGAGATAAATTTTTTTTAAAAGCAGAAGAAAAAAATTTGGCATCTCAAACAGCTTAAAATTAAAACAAATAAAAGACTCGACAGCAATAATGTCTTCTTTTAGATCTTCTCGCGTATAATACTTACTAATAGTGAAAATTTTTACTAGTTGTGTCGTCAATCTTTTTCTCTTCAAAATATTCGTCTTGTATGAGTAATTAAGTTTATCAATTAAAGAAATTCTATTGATTATTTCATCCTTAGAAGCAATAGTGTTTTTCTATTACCTTTGACTGCTTTAGCTCAAATGAACCAGTGAGTTTTTTTTGCAGAAAACTAACTCAAGTAGTTTTTCTATTCGAAATTTCATAAAAAGCTAATTTTAGGTTATTTAATATCAAGTTTTCAGCTTTTTTCTTTACTTTTTATTTGCTTTTATCTAATTTGCTTTTTCTGTTTTCCTGTCATTCAAACTCAATTTTCGACATATTTAATTTTTAAACTTCACTTGTCACAACTGAATTAAGTGAATTAATGTAAAAATTTATCTTAAAATATTAATTAATGCAGCCAAATATCTTTTTATGGGAAATCTTTGAAGAAAAAATAAGATAAAACTTAAAAACTTTGATATAAATGAATCAAGCAACCTTAATTTATTCCTTTTTAAGAAGTACTTAACCAACAATAATTTAATGATATTCAAAAATAATCATTAAAAAAAATATATAAAAAACTGATTTTATTTTAAAATTCTAATCGCATAAAATTATACATTTTTTATTTATTTTTTTTTTATCTTGATCAAAATATAAAGCACCCTTTGCAATATAATCAATGTCCATACTTAAACTTAGCTTTTAATTTAAAATGATGGTTTTTCACATCTCCCTTCCTTTTTTGCTGGGCATACGTCATTTATTTATATCTATCTTAACAGCAGGGGTTTGTAAGTAAGGAAACAATCGACAGAATATTTACTCTGTAATTAGCGTCAAGTAAAGGGAAAAATATCTCTTCATAGGGATAGAATATATCCTTTATCATTATAATTTTACCAATGTCCCTCATTCTATACTTAATACTATACAAGGTTTTTATCCTCAAGAATAATTATGGCACGTTTTTTGGGAACCATAAGTTTTATGTATACTCACGTAAAATCGACAAAATAAATAATTATGAAATGAAGCCAACAAAAAGTAATAATAAAGAAGTGATTTACTTATAGATTTTTTCCAAGGAAACTTATTTCTAATGAGATACTATATTGGTTGATTTTTATCTTTTGTCCATAATATTTCTAATTGTTAATCTGTCTATAGATATCAAAGTAGTTTTTTTTTTTGTTTTGGATGAAAACTTTGTTTTCTTTGAAATAACTTTGATAAAAAATTATGCAATTTTGATGAGTATTTATTCTAGCATTAAATCATTTTCTGGTTTTATTTATTTATAACACCACATTTTTAATACTATTTTCATATTTTTTGTTGTTGTTAAAATATTTTAAAATGTTTGTTTAATTTTATTTGAAGGATAGATAAAGTACACATAAAACATCAAAAATGCGGTTCTTAAAATATTTATTTCATCTGAACAAATCTTCCAAATGTAACAAAGAAAAGGGGATTTAACAGAGATCAATATTGCTTAGCATCCCGAAAGGGGTTAAATATAAATAGCCGAAGTCTTTAATGATAGCCCTACCCTGGGCCAGAAAGATAGAAGAAAAATTCTACTTAAAACTAAAATAAATACTTTGATGGCTTTTATCCATTATGAGAAAATTTCGCATCGAACAGAAATTTTTTCATGACCAGTTTTTCGTGGAAAATATAATCAACGCTTTTTCATTGATATTTAATCAATTATTTTATTTGGTATCATCTTTCGATTAAAGAGAAACGAATTTTTATGTCATTTTATACTTTCTTCAGCTTCATTTTGATAAACAGAAAATTTAACATCATTTTTATCTGCAGAAGAATGTTTTAACTTAAAACTAACAATTTGTTGAACTTGAGAGATCATAGCTGCCAAAACAGTTTTGCAAAACTATTCCTGAGTTGAGTAGATATTTTTTCAATTCAAAAAAAATAACATTTAATCATTCAAATGGGGATTTTTGTTGTTGTATAATTTACTTAAGAACAGGCAAAGCAGTGTTAGTCAATAAATCAGTTTACATGAGATCACAATTTGTTACACAGTAAATATTATGATCCGTCTACGTTTCGCTTCGCTATTGAGTTGCATAATCCGTGAGTTTTATGTATTTAGATTCATAAATGGATTTTCTCGGATATCAAAACGGATTAAACGTAATACAGAACTTTCGAAATAATTGCCTGTACATAGTACATAGTCTGTGAAAATTTTTGCTGGGTTGCACCCTTTAGTTAAGAGTGGTATCAAATGTATTGAAATAATTCGAACATTTAGGTCAAAAAAAAAAAGAAAGCCAATTAAAACTTTTTGTGTCTTTCTACAAACACACACAAAGCATTTTTACTTGTATGATAATCATTTGGCTCAATTAGGAACTATTATTTTTTATAAAAAAAATACAATTATTAATTCATTTGAAATATGTACTATTACTGTTAGCGTAAGAATGATTTTCGGCATAGTTAAGAATTCTTCTGCGTGCTACCATATGTGATCGGTTAGTAATTAGTAATTTTACATTCTCTTTTTCAAGTGCTAATTTACTGTGATGCATCGATAAATTTTTCATAAAAAATTTCTGAATGTCAGTAATTTCGTCAATTGTTTTGCTAGTATTTGTTCTATGCCAACGTACGCGATGTGCTTTACAAAAAATAATGATGACTTGTGATTTATTGAAAATTCCTTAAATCACCAATAAATTGTTCAATGTGATACATTCTAAAAACAATTTGTATTTTTTTTTATAACAATCAGGATATATCCTGTGTAAATTTCGAAGATTTTTTAGGCCTCATGGTCTTAAGAGACGTTAGGGAATAAAACGTGAAGCATTTGTAATTTTTTTTATTTTTACACATTTTAAGAATGTTGTGTCAAAATTTCTAGGTAATCAGATCAAAATTCTTGTAATTATTGACATTTAAATTTTTCCACCTCTTATAAATTTTTCAGAGTTTAAAATTTTAAACTACTTTTTTCCCGAAATGATGTTTTAAAAGTCCATGATAATCAGCATTCAAAAATAGCAGAATGAATTAGATTTGAAATTTTACATTTACTTTTTATATATGAAATATTTCTCCACAACGTTGCCTTTTTTTTAAATTTTTTATACCATTTAGTGGGTTTAACAAGAATGACAAAATGACTGATTTTTTCATTGAAAACGACCACAAGAAATATCGAAATGAAAAAATTTATTTAAAAAGAGATCGCTTGGGAAAGGAAAAACTTTTAACTAAATAAATTAAGATTTCTGATAATTCTAGGACGTGATATGGTGTTGATCACCGTAAATTGATTATATTTTTGTTTAAAGGCAACTTGGGGAAATGTATTTTGCCAATGACTTATTACTTTGGTAATTTTACACAAAAATTTTACAGAATGTTGTTGAAAAGTTTTTTAATAACTTGTAAAATATTTTAATATATTTACTTCAACCATATCTTTGAATAAAATTGATAAAAAAAGGAATTTTTTCCAACCATTATTCTGTACATAATTAAAATCCACTATAGCTCAGATTTCTTTTACAAATTTTAAGAAATATATTCATAGTTCCAAAACTACGATTAATCGAGCTTAGCTTAAAATGTATTCAAAGTTTAGCAAATTATACAAAACTATATAAAAATTTGCATTTAAGAGATTGAAAAGGATTAAAGGAGGCTCAAAATTTCAACTCCGATAGTATGTCCGAATTTATTAAATTTTTATATGCGATAATAATTCTTATTCAAATATTCCAATTATAAACGTTTTAACTAATTTTTTTATTTTCTTATAAGAGAAAAATATGTAACACTTTCCCTTAAGTAATATTTACACAATTTATAAATTTCAACAGAATAAACAACTAACCTAAAAAATCATTTATCCCCAAATTTCAACAATTTCATATCTTAAATTGACTATAACTAGATATTATCAACCGCACCCTTCAGTAGCTTAAATTAAAAACCCGTTTTACTGGCCCAATCTAACATCAAGGGGTTAACAACAACCTAAAATTTAATCATGAAGTCACTACCCTTCAATTGGGGCATATACTGATATGCAAAATATATATATATATATATATACAAAATAAAAATAAAAATAAAAATATTTTATAGTGTGTCAAAAACAATAACAACAATAAGCAAAAGGGTGATGCTGTGGTAATGACAAGCTTGTGCATCAAAACAATATGAACGTCAGTCTTATATATTCCCCCTTTCTTTTCTTTTTAAAATCATAAAAAAAACAACAACAACAACAACAATAAAGTCCAGCAGATGAATGCAGTTCTCAATTTCGGATTAATGGCCACGAGATGCACGTGCCGCTGCCATTTTAAACAGTCATCACATGTGTTGCAATAAATGCAAAACATGTATACACACATATATATATATATATATATATATCATCATGATACATACAAGTATATGTAACTTAAGAAAAAAATTCTGTATTATATGTATGAAGGGGAATTAGATCTAAAATAATATATTCTACACCAACAAAAATATTCTATACTGAAATGATGGATAAAATAAAACATTCAGACGCAAGACATCAAAGGGAACAACAACCAAAAAAAAAATAAAATAAATTTTTAGTTTTGCTAAGCTTAACATATAAAAAAGAATTACACTTTTAGACAAAATAAATTTTTATTAAATATTAAAATTTTAAAGATTTACACACTGACTTTGAGAACATTATAACTGTAATAATGACTACATAGTTATTATTTTTAAATACATGAAACAAAATAAAAAAAAGAACACTATGCAGGCCCATTCATACGGTTTATTATTATCAGCCGTTTATAATCATAGTAAATTTACTTTAATTGTATTGCTATAATGTAACTTTGGTTACGGGTAATTAATGTTATGTTTTTATCGTCAATTTTTAAAAATTTTTTGTGTATCTGTTTTTTTTTTTTGGTGTGCGTTTTTTAATGATTCTTTTAATTTTTATTTAAAAGAAATTAACGTGCAACAAGCATGCTGTCGTTTTCAATGAATATAACTAAACAAAAAACAATAACAACAATAATTAAAGCAAAGTAAATGATTTTGGTGACACCGGACATCGATTAATGAATTACAAAAAAAACACAAAAAAATTTTAAATAAAAACACAAGTTGTCTACAATTTAAAAAGAAAATATTTTGTGGACATAAAATAAATGTTGACAGCTTTAATAGGGCATTATTTGACATTGGTTTGATAATTATTTACCGTTCGGTTTTGTTTTTGTTTTTGTTGTTGATATTGGAAACTTATATTTATCTCGTCTCTTTAAAGATATTACTGTTAGCACTAAAAGATATTAGAATAAATTAATTTGATTTTTGTTGTTGAAAATTTTATGTATTCATAAAGTAACGTCCGGTTTCATAGTGGTCCAGCTTAATTCGAATTTAACTTCATATGTCAAACTTGGATCAGGAAAAGTTTAAGTTTAACAATTAATTGGGTTCAATTTCTCATAAGTTTGTGTATTTAAGGGGGTAGTAAAGTATTTTTATTTTTTATTGATGTACAACTTCCTAAGATTATTCTGTGAAAATTTGAAAGCAATTGAAGTAAAACTAAGATATTCACTTGCAAGTCTTTTATTTTATGTACTTTATAAAATAAAATTCAAACTTCAAACGCGTTTTTCTCACACTTAACTTTTTCAAAGTCGGTTAACTCTGTAACTCAAAATCTACTGAACCGATCCTTATGAAATTTCGCACACTCTTTCTTTACATAAATTACGAGGTAACGCTGTCGAGTTTTTTGTTTTTTTTGAAATTTTAACTTATTTTAAAAAAAAGAAAAATCAGTATTTTGACTTCCGAGCCTTGTAAAAAATCGAAAAATCAATAATACAAAAAAAACTCGACAGCATTACCTGAGGAAACTTATCAACTAATCAAATCAATTTGGGTTTTTGATTTCAGTTGACCCAGTAATGAGTTATGATGTTCACCGCGAATCAACTTTTTTTTGATACGTCTGCGGAGATTCGCTGCCATCGGCTCATTTTTTTAATATTTACTAATGAAACTTTCACAGAATATTCTTTAAATACTATATAATTATACTGTATATATAGAAATAAATAAATATTAATTGTATCCTTAGAAAAAATTGTAGAAAATATACCTTTTTTCGGCCGAATTAACTTTACTACCCCCTTAAACATTATTCAACTATCAATTTGTTTGACATATTAATATTTTTTTTTCTATTTATTAAATTATTTTTGAAAATTAGTTTTAATTTATTTTTCATATTTAAGTAATACTACATGTATGCTCTATGTAGAAAATAGAATTTGTCATATAAACGTGAACTGGCATTAAAGTCACTTACAAAATTAAGTAGCAGTAGTTCAATTACACAGGTCTGCAAAATTGAACTTTTTGAAAATTGTTTGTCTGAAAAGCACCTATATTAGGCAATTCTGGGATGTTGAACTCGAATATCATATTCGTTTTTTTCTATCACGTAAGATTTTTTAGATATACTAAAGATAAAAAAGCCACTTTTTTGCCTTCTTGAGATGGTTTTTATTAAAATTGAAAAAAAATACACAACTAATTTACACCTTTTGACTCTTAAAGTATCGAAACAAAAATAATAAAGAAATAAACTACTAGAAATCCTTGTAGTACCTCTTCCATATAGCACTAAAGCTCCTTTTTAAAGATTTTCGCCTGTGTTCACTTGTGTCACTGTCCCTCTTTAACATCCAGGAATAGTCTACAATCATATTAACATTCCACCTTCCTTGGTAAATGTCGTTCCATTGCCTTTATATCTTGATGGAATCTCTCGCCTTGTTCTTCACTAAAATCTCCAAGATTTTCTGGAAAATGGTCCAATTGAGATTTCAGACAATGGACTTTTAAGCTCATGTTGCATCCCAATTTTCTAAAATTTTCTTACATGTTTGTGATTAATTGGACATAATTTGAACTTCTTTTATTGCCCAGAAAATTTTTAATTACTTCTTTCAAAGAAATCCATGCTTCTTTTTCTTCAGAGCTCTTTTGAGTTACGAAGTATTTATCTTTCATTAATTTTCGAATATCTGGGCTTACGAACATTCCTTCTTTAAGCTTAGCCTCTGAAGGAGTTGGAAATTTCTTACAGAGATATTTAAAACACTCTCCCTGTTTTGATAGTGCTTTCACAAATTGCTTCATAAATCCAAGTTTAATATGAACAATACAAACTATACGTACAATATGAGTTCTAAATCGTAAGGGCATATGCAATAAGGTGAAATTATTATTTTTTAAATATATAGGCTTATCAAACACCCTAATCAAGCAAAAGTTTCTTAGAAGTTACAAGTTATTCTAGATCATTTCATCATACCCAAAAAATATGTATTAGAACAAAGTATTCCAAGATAACCTAATTTTTGAGAGCAAAAAATCGGGTTTTCTGAAAAATTAAAATAATTTCAATTGAAAATCATAGATTTAAAAGGTTGAAAACATAAATATTCAATTAATTAATTAAATATGCATACAAATTTAATTTTATTACATAAACTTCGCATTTTTGAGCAACATAGCACGATCTTGATAGCTTGTGTGGCTTTTACCAGAATTTCCAAAAATTCTTACGTGATGGATTTTTTTTATTATTTTTCCCTTACTAAGCACTTCGAAATCTTTAAGAAACCATTGTCCAATCTCAGACAATTTTTCCCATGTTGACCTGTGTTATTTGAAATTTAAACTTGCTCAATGAAACACGAAAATGTTTTTAACTAACTATAAGTTTAACTTTAAATTTAGTTTCAATTATAAATCAAGTTTATACTTGAACTGTAAAACTGGGCATAACTGCGTGACTGTGTGTTATGCCTAGGACTCATTAGCGGTTGATGGCACTAAATTGAAACACCGCTAGTCTCTTCTAAATTGATGTCTAGTTTATCTTGTCAGAAAAATTTTTTTTGCTTAAAATCTGACGTGAATGATGACATTTCTAAGCATAACTATGTACATAAAACTACATGTTTATAACACTTGACAGTTGAAATTCTTTATTTAATTTCTTTCATTGAGCCAAATGTTAGTGAGTCCAATCCACTTGGTATTGATATATGAACTCATTTTGTGGTAAAGTTAGTAGCAAAGTTGCGTACGTACTATAAGCAAAAATCTCTATTTTTAACGAAGTCAAGTCATCCAATATGCCAAGTGCTAGTAAGTCCTAGATATGTATTCAAGATTTAGTAAAGGAACGAACTTACTACAAAAGCTGGACTGATATTAAATCGATTATGAGAAATATATGTTATCCTAAGCTTCTTAGGAAGAATGAAATAAAAAAATAAAAAATTAAAATTATAATTTGACTTAAAAATTGTTAATACATTTATGCTCGTTCAAAGGGCTAGTCTTAAAGTTTCCTTAAAATTATTTGAATAGATACTTAAAAATTATTTTCTATTTCCATGCATGACAGAAAAGTTAACATAAAATATAACAGCAACAACTTACTTATCTAACTAAAATAGGTGTAAAATACTTCTTGATCCAGTATTAAATTCGAATACTCCAGAGTATATAGCTTAGCTCTAATATTTTTTCTACTAAACGGAAATAGTAACAGATAAGCTTAACATCAAAGAAAATATTATTCAACGGAATAAGTAGAATAAGTAATCTCAAAAGAAGAAATATTGAATTTAAAATCATAGTAGACTTTCCTAAAATACTTTATTTCAATACTTGAAAAAAAAAGGGTTTCAATCCAAGGAAACATCTAAAAAAGGATTACATTACTTGATATTCATTAAAATTGACGTTTCTATTAAATTTGTTTATAATAAAAAAAAACATCTTTAGATCTGTTTTGGTAAAACGTTCAGATAAAGAATTTCTAGATCCTATTCATGGTGGCGTAAGCTTTTTCTCTTCAGGCATGGAAATTTACCTCTTCATTTCTTACCTTCTCTATAAAGAAGAAAAGACTAAAAAAAAAAAAGGGAAAAGACACTGAGCCATTTTCGATTTTTAAAAACACTTGTTGAGCAATTGAAAGGGACATATCGCCAGCATTGTAAACAAGCGGCTACATCGCATTTCGATAAAATCCGACTCAATGGAAAGTAAGTTTCTCCTAATACTTAAAGTGCCGAAAGCAGACTGCAATGTTTGATTTGGCCGCAACACGCTTGGAGGTAAGGCGGGAAATAATATATTACTGTGATACGTGTCCTAATAAATCTAGGATGTATTTTGCACATTGTTTTACAAAAAATAATTACAGAGTGTAATATTTATTAAATTTTGTTGTTTTTGATATAAAACTAAATAAATTGGTGAAATATTATTATTTCGAATTGCTGGTTTGCGCAAGCGAAAAAAGGCTAGATTGCAAAGGATTAATAACTAAAGTACTATAGAAAATCAAAGACTGTACTTTTGCAAGATAATCTCTAACATTTTCGAATTTCCATTTTAAATTTCGTCGATCATGGAATCCTAAATTAACATAAAAAAAAAAGAAAAAAATAAATAAAAAAACGCTAAAGTTGAATAAATTATTAGACTGTTGATTAACTTTTAATTTCCTAATCTAATAAATAACCTGTCAACGCCCAGGAAGTTACCTTTATACAATTTAAACAGTCCACTGACAGGGGAATATATACATATTTGAATTATTTTGATCATTAATTAAACATTATACGGGAAAAGTATACAAGAAATAATTTTTGATACATAGTTTATTATAGCATATAATTTTTTGCATTCGGAAAAATGTTTAAAAGAAATCGGAAAAAAAAAACAAAAAAAAATCCCCTTTTCCTTCATATTGAACCTACAGTGTCAAATGATATCCGTTTAAAAAGTAAAAGGCTTGAAAATATTGAATTAGACAAGTGACATAGCTCCCACGGTTTTGCTATTTGTTGCCTGTGCCTATTTAATAGGAAGCCCTTGTCTATATTCAGTCTTCCTTTACAACAAAAAGACGCAAAAAAAAAAAACCCTTTATAGGAAATTGCAAATTATGCACTACACAACAACAAAACCAAAGAATAACTAGAAAAGTTTTACATTATTGTCAAGTAGTAGTCATTATTGTTAATTTCTTATACGATTCTAATTCCATGCAAAAAAAAAAAAAATAATATGTTCGTCCCCTATCACATGGTCATTTAGGTTAAGTAAAAGGGGAAGAGTAGATGAATACATACATATATATATTTTGTGTACTGTTTTTATAATATATCTACACTAATAAAAATTTTAGTCAAAAAATGAGGGCAAACATTTTTATGGCATATGGGAATATTACTAAAGGTTTTCAATATGATTTCAAGAGACTCATATCACCCTTCGTTATATAATTTTTGACATTAATATTTACATTCACATACATTCACATTCATCCATTTATTATAATATAAGATTCTACTTGAGGATACTCAATAAAAAGGCACTTATAGATTTAATTTTTCTATTTAAGTTTTAAGTAGGCAATGAGCATTAAGTTTTTCTATTTAATTTTTTGTTCATAAGTAGTCACTAGCAAAATCAAATAATTTTTATTATATCTTTAGAAATAATAAATTTTTTTGTTTCCCTATACTTGGGTATATTTTAATCTAATTGACTTAAGGCTTTTTTGAGATTTATTTAAGGCCAAAATTTGCTTGAAGCTATTAAGAATGTTGCCTAAAAGATCTAGAACTTTATTATATTAAAAACTCTGTAATTATAAAAAACGTATTTTCCCTTATATTTTGGTTTAATTTGTCTGACAGCGGAAGCCAACATTCAATTTATCTATGGCCATAAAAGATTGTTACTTTGTTTAAATAAAACTATTTGAGTCTTTTAAGGTTTATTTAATAAAATTGCAGTTCTACTAATTATTTCAGTAAATATTCTTTTATTTATTTTATTTGGCAGTACTAAAAATATGTTTAATCTCTTTTTTCGAATTACTAAAACAGAATAACCCCTTTAAGCCATGAAACACAGAAACAATTAAATTTTTTAAACTAAGATGTCAAAAAACATCTGGTTTTGGTTTCTGTAAGATTTTTTGTTTAGTATTAAATTAAAAATAATATTTTAATAATTATAATTTTTCCATGCAAATTGAGCGTTTGCGTTGAGGAAGTAAATTTTATTTAAATCAAAATATGTGAGCAGTATATGATCGTGCAATTAGGTTTTTTTCCTTGATTTTTTTATCTATGAATAGGTTTGAGAGAGTCATTTTATGTATCACTTGTAGTTATGCCCCTTTGTGCAGGATTTTTATCATTACCGAGTATAAAATTATCCTAGAACATTTCAGCAGAAAATTGTTAGCGAGACGTAAATTCCAAATTACAAAATTTCCCAGACGAACAACTTAAAGTGGCCAAATACAACAAATCACGGAATAGATTAATGTAAATTATTTATGAGCCAACAATTTTTTTTACTGTTGATCAATTAAGTTTTAAATTAAATAATTAAGTAAAATTTTTCTCAAATATAGAAATTTTCATTATTCCTTATTGTATTTTTCTTATTAATTCTATAGCAGAGCCAATGCACTTTTTCAAATTAATCTATGGAGCCAAATTTTAACAAGAAAATTTTTTGTAGGATTCAATATAAGTATTAATACTTTTGTACCTTTTGTATCTAGACCAAATTGTTTTCTTACATACAGAATACAGTGGCCAAATGTGCTACCATTTCTCCATATATAAAAATAAGTATTTATACTGGGCCCTAATTTTTCACTAACTTTTAAATCCAACATTTAGCTCCTTGAAAATCTGGTGTAAGAATTAAGAATTTTTTTGTATTTTTTATCAAATTTACTTGTTAACTTCTCTTGAGAAGTTATTGTAATTGGTCCGAAAATCGAAATCAAAAATTTTGCGTTTTCTTTACGTTTCAAGACCTGGAGAATCATTTGCAATCATTTTTAGAGTGATGTCTCTCTGTGTGTGTGTGCGTATGTATGTAGGTCTGTGAGCTTTTTTATGAGATTCGTTTTCTCGAAAACTACTGAACCAAATTACGTGTTATATATATCAATCGATGCGCCGCACCATGACTTAGATCTGAAAGGAGTTTGAGCGAAGTCGGCCTAGCGGTTCGTTTTTTATTGATAAAAAACTGCCTTTTTTAAGCCCGCAAAAGTGAGATTCAATTACCAAAGAACTACTCTGCACCAAATTACATTTTTGACCATATCAGTCAATACGCCATATCATAACTTATATCTGAAAAGAGTCTGAGCAAAATTGGCCCAGCGGTTGGTTTTTTATGAATAAAAAACTAACGTTCTCAAGCATTCAACAAAAATTTTAATGTAACCTTCATATTCTAAGTATCGAGGGGTACTTGGGGGTTTTCGAAGGTGTTGATTTTGCATCTTTTATGAATTTTGAAAAATTCAAGATGGCGGACCCCATATTACTTAATTTTTTTTTTGTGAAAATTCTTCAAATTGGAGGAAATTTAGTTTTAAGCGGGGTATCGGAACATTAAAAAAATAATTTTTTCTCAAGAGAAGTTGCTTGTGCGGTACCTGCTGCAGGACGTATTTTTGTTCCTATAGATTTTGTTTTACTATTATTAATTAACACGTTAAGGACACCCCATTTACCACCAGTGTTTCATATCTGGCAGCGTATACCACCAATGGCTAACATCGGCTATAGTTTTGTTAGATAAAAAGAAACCTGTGGTTATTGAACTTTTGATTATGAAGTTTTGCTAAACAACCCGATAAAGCAAAGTACAATTATTACTGCCGCCGCCCGACAAAGCGAAATAGAAACTGCACTGTATCCAACGTATTAACTATCAACTGTGAAATTGGGCGTAATTCTTCTAATTCTTCTCTAACATTTGACTCTAACCAGGCTAAATTATTATAAAATATTCTGAACCTAAATAAAATGATGGCATATTAATTTGAGCTAAATTTAGTAAAAAAAAAATAAAAAAGTAAAGCTATAAATACCTAAACATACATAAGATAAATCATGAACAGTAATTAAAATTGAATTAAAAAAATTTAGGAATCTATAGGAATAATCTTAAAAATTTAACAAGGTTAGCGTATCGAATTTTTTTTAATTCTAAAATTTCATGAAAAAATTCTAAAAGAAAATATAATATACTAGAAATTTTAAATAGCTGCTAGATAACCAGAATTTAACTAATCAAAACCATTTTATTTATTTTTTTTTTCTATTTTTCTATTTCAGGTAAACTTGCTCATTGGAATGCCATGTGAAGAAGGATGGTTAGGCATCATCAATGATTTCACATAACATAACAAAAACTTAGCAAATTTAGTGAGATTGTATATATATATATATATGTATATGTATAAATGTATTAAAAAAATTAAAGAAATAGTTTATGCCCAGAAGAAATTTAAAAAAAAAAAACTGATCATGTGATCAATTTGTTGATATTAAAACGCGCGTGAATCTTTAATGCCCCAAGACTTTAGTCTGACATAAATCTACTTCTATTTTAAGGGGCGGCTAAAATAAAAATTCCATGGGGTTTATTTGAAAAAAAAGGCAAAAAGAAAACCGGTTGTTTTATTACGTTCGCGTTCTTACTAACCTTTGTCTATTTTCACTTTTCTGTTTTTTATTTTCTGACTTTTTTAATTATTTGTAACCGAATTGTAAAATTAAATATATAAAATCGGTTCGTAAATATTTAATTGACGTCTTTGAACTAACGAAGGTTAAATTTTGTCCAGTTAAATCGGTAACTAGAATTTAAAAAGTCTAATCAATAATTTTTTATTGGATTAAGAATATAAAAACGTTTTTTCTTTTGGGTTTTATGATCGATATGTGGACTATTTCACAAGGTAGGTATATAAAAATTTTAAAAAGAAATTTTTAGGTAATTATATTGCTTTAAATATTTTCGTATATTTTGTTTATATAATCAATTTATTTATTAAGTTGTAAAAGACAAAAACACGAGGCAATTATTATTGATAACTAAAATTTAATAGGACAACTTTTAGATTGATTTGTGAATAAGCATTGAATGCGGATATAATATAAATTCCTTTTTGTTTTTTTTTTTTTTGGTATATCTGACTAACTTCTGTGAATTTAATTCTAAGAATTTTTATGAGATTTTAGTTTTTTCTAAATTTTTATTATTTTATTTATAAAGAAAAAAGAAGAAGCTTTCATAATTTAATATTTTGCTAGATTTTATGATTACTTAACTAACTTTTTGATTAGTTCTCAAGCTCTTAATGAATTTATTTCAGTTTTGAAATTAAATATTTTCCATTATTTATAGCTGAAATTTTTCAAATTTGTTACGATTTAACACAAATAACGTTTAGGATTATTAAAAATATACAAAATGCAAAATATTTTATTAAGTAAGTTGAAAAATATTACCGGGTAATTTGTTGAAAAAACGCATATGTTCGAGTATCTTTTGTGGCAATACAGTTAGTTCCAGTTTATTTAATTAATTTCCATTTGATAATACAACATTTGAAAAATATTCTTCTAAATTTTTATTTTAAAATTGTACTAAATGAGCGAGTGGCATTCAATATCTTGCGGGCTCCTTGAAAAAATGTTGTTTTGCGGTTCGCACCACAACTCGCAACAGAATCATCTAAAACTAAAAAATCAAAATTTATTTATTCAAACAGATATTTTTTGTTGTTTTTTTCAATTTTTCAACTTTTGGTAGCCTTTGGAAGCTAAAATACCAATTTTCACCTGAAAAATCGGAATTTGTGGAAAAGTGGTGTTCAAAATTTCAAAACGATCGGTCTAGTAAATTTTGAGTTATTGTGAACACTGTACCTCGAAAATAACAAGTTTCAGGAAAGGGCTTTAAAATTTTGTTTATTCACTCCTTGCTCTAGCGTGCTTAGAGAGTAAAGGACGCTCAAACGATCATAACTTCAGTAATTTTACTCCAATCAACTTAAAATTTTGACAAAATATTTAAAATAAAAAAAATGGAAAAATAAAAGATTAAATAATTAATCATTCCCTTAATCGCACGGATGTTGTTGCAATACATGAGATGTATATATGTCTTTTTTGATTTTCTATCTCGTGTAATAAGCCTTTCGTAATAATAAGTTATTTCAGTAATAGAAAAAAGTCTTCTTTTTTGCGACAATTATTTTTTAAAAATTTACAATTCGAAGTCGATGCGTGAAAGTTCCAATTTGAGGTTGATTTCTTTTATGATCAAGCCATTTCCTATGAATAATATTACCAGTAGTATTGATAGTATCTTCTTCTTCACTACGAGTGTTGCGAACGCGACGTAAAATAATTTCACTGAAAACCCTGCCAAAAGAATCAAACCAATTAATTTTCATTATCATTCTTCATTTTAAGCAGTGCTACTAGGAATTAACAATTTTGTTACTTAATATATAAAATATTGGCTATCACTAATAGCCTTTCTCCTTTGACGCTTATACACTGTATTAAAATACAATGAAAGAAATTTTGTATGGCGAATCGTGTATTAAATACATCCTTTGAAAGTCTGTATAAGGTTAATTTGCGCATTTTCCCCACTTGTGTCATTAAATATGTTATTTATTTATTATCTAAATTATTATTTGTGTTTTTTGTCTTTTTGTTATTTAAACTAATTGATTTAAACACTTTTGAAATAATATTTCCGTGTAATTAAATGATTCAATGTTTAGACACTTATTTTGAAATTTGCATCATATATTCTAATACAGTGTATTGGCAATGGAAAAAGACTGAAACAGTGATAAGGAATGTGTTAAAATTCTGTTTTTAGCTGCCTGTGATATTTTTACCTTCAGAACACTAATCGTCGTCGTGTTAAATTAAAACTAAAAGTATTTTTTAAAAAAATAAATTACTTGAAATCAAATTATTCAATGTATTTACCTGTTCTATCTTAAAATTCATATTATGTCCCTAAATTCAGATCCAAATTTGTCTATCCTCTAATTTGGTCTTAACAAGATTTCAACTAACAAATTTTATAATTAATCAGGGATGCTAAGAGTCATCATCTGTGAATTTTACACCAAATGAGAATTTAAATCAGTCAATTCCCCCATAGAATGATAACCTCCTGCAGCTTTATGAATAATTTTTTTTATTTTATTTTCTTGTTTTTTTTGTTTTATATATATGCAGCTGAAATAGAAAGCACCGCCAGCAGATTTACAGTGCGATAGTTGCAAGCTTCGTACATTTTGTTTAATTTTGCTGGCTCTTATAGCAATTTCGCGCTTAAATAAGTTTAGTTTTTGTTTTTGTTTTTTTTTTTTTTAAAAAAATTTTAAGCATTTTTATCTTTTTTAATCAAAAAGGTAAATTTGTTTAAAATCTATTTGCTGGTTAGTTGAAATGGTTAAATAAAATAAAACAATGATGCTACTGTTAGTGGTTTCTGTGTTTTTAGTTTTTGTTATTTTTGGTTTTTGTGGATGATTAATAACCTGTACCACAAATAAGTGGAGGTGAATGTTTAGAGCACATATAAAATTTACCTTAAATTTTTTTCTCTGTATGTATTTTACTTTAAAATGAAATAGAGCTTAGAAAGGACAAGCTGAAAGAAGAATTGTTTCTTTTTAATTTTTTCCTTGTTAAACTGGAAAGACCTGACCTAAGTGTGTATGATGATGGCTACAGGTGAGATTGGTACTTTTTGTTTTGTTTTGTTTTGTCAAGAAATATTTAGCTGAAATCAGCTGTTTTATTTGTTAAGCTTATAGCCTGGCTTAGTTTTTTTTTTATTTTGGAGCATTTTATATTATTCGATGTTTTTTGTTTCTTTTGATTTTCTTGTTTTCTTTGAAAAGTGGGAGACAAATATGATTTATATTTACAAATGTGTTTCGTTGTTGTTAATTTAAAAAAAATAGTTTTAATTGTAAAACGTGTAAAAACTAATAACAAAGTTAAATTGTTTGGTATTTTAAGTGAAAATTTTTGGTTAGTTTGACAGTAATATCAAAATTATATAAATAAAAAAATTTTTTTTTGATTATGTTCAATTTGGCTGTGGATATTTTGGTTTTTTATTCTTGCTTTTCACGTTTTTTCCTCTTTTTTTTTGCGCTGAACATTTAACTCCGAAAAATATTTTTAGATAACGAGCATGTATAATATCCCAATACGTTTTTCCAATTTTGAGGTAAATTCAATAATTTTTCTGGGGCTGAAAAGTTTTTTTAGGTTTTTCTAATTAAAGTTTTAGGCAAATAAAAAATTTGACTATTGACAGTTTTTAAATTGTTTTATTATCTACATATCTTACTTTTTTAAATTTTTTTGATTAGATTCATAGTTTAGCCGGAAATAACTAAACCTCCCCCTGAAAACTGATTCGTATTAAGTTTTTATGTCTTGGAAATAGCAAGATGTACCATATTCCACCATCAGTTTGCGGTAACGAATTGTTTCTTTTTTTCTCTCTCTGTCTCTCTCTTTTAAATTTCGGGATACTTTTTTTCCCAAGAAACATTTTCTTGGAAAAAATTAGTAAATTTGTGTCTATAATGGTCGCCTACCCGAGTAAAAATCTTAAGCCACTTTTCATCCTCTTTAGCCTGAAAAATTCATACTCTCATCAACCTCCTTTAAGTCTCTTGAACCTCAAAAATGTGAATTTTCGTTAACCTCCTTTTGGTCTCTTGATACTGAATCAGAACTTATCTAAGCCCAAGATGTTGAAAGTAGGCAAAATTTGGACATAAACGTAAATGAGAGAGTTGAATCTCTTTCAACTTTATCGACCTCTTTAGTAAGGAGGTAAAAAAAGATGAAGTCTACTTTATGCAGTTTTTACCAAAAAATTTTGCACGCACAGGAGGCAAATAATTCCAACAAGACTTCTTGACTAAGTTTTATATACTTTTAATATTGATAAAGAGGAATTTAGGCTACATTTTATTAGAGTACCTAATTGAAATTTAGGTGTAGAAATTTTACTAAATTTTCTTCATAAAAGATCTCACTTAAATGGAGTCAGCTATTGCGGTGATTAAAGATTTTCTAAGCAAAAAAATGTTAAAAAGAAATAAAAAACAAAACTAACGAAGAAAATCTTGTATTTAACAAGACAATTGAAAATTAAATGGTCAACAGGAGCTTTTTAATTTTTTCTTCCCTTCTTCGAAGATAATTTTAAACTGTAGCAGGATCGAAAATTTGAGTAAAACAAAAATCCGGTAGCCGAAAACAAAAAGTTGATGGATTTTAAATAAATTGTGGTATTCTGCTAGCTTATTAGCTCTACAATTTTTACTTAGGGATTTGATATTATGCAGATATTAAGGCCTTAAACCCTAATAGTACCAAGTGTTTTTTTATAACAAATTATGCCACGATGTGACTTTCAGGGAAATTGATTAATTTTGTTATCATAACTAGCTCAAAATTTACAAATGTTTATTTATTTTTTAATTGTTGATAACTGGGAAGAAGGGTCACTGGTGCCAATTAAATGTGCAGTTCTTTACATGACTTATAAGGATTTCGATCTTTATAAATTATTTACAGAAAAAGTAAAACTAAAAATTGTGTATAGAATACGTTGCTGCCAGATAAAGCGAAGCACAAATTGTTGTGGTGTCCCCCAGGGAAAAAAATATGAATATCGACGCCGGGTAGAACGTGTTAAAGTAGAATCTAAATAAAATCTTTTTGATAATTCAATATAAAATAATACAAAAATTCAAGTTAAAACTCCAAATGTGGCTCAGAGTTACATCGTATTAGGGTTAAAGGTTTGCATAGTTTTGTTATTAAAAAAGTAGAATTTCTTTGTGTCTTTTATTGTACAAATTATGAAATACTTAAAAAATTGGTAGTTATTAAATTTATATAAACCAAAGCTATGATCTCAGATTTTATCATGCTAGATACTCAAAATCCACGAATCTATTAATTTGCATGCCTTAATTAAACTTCATTGATCTACAAAACATAATCAATTTTCCTTGAAATATAATTTTTTTATACTAAGGACATTTTAAGCATTTTTTAAGCAATTTTCTTTTTATTTTTATCTTATTTTTAGACACAATAGATAAATATAAAAATATCATTAGAAATACTTCCGACATTTTATTAAGTTTAAATTGTAAATTAAAGATAAACGTATTAAAATTATAAAACAAAAACAAAATTTTCGTTCTCTGTGACTCCTACAAAGTACTTCCTCATTTATTTATTAATTTTTTCTGTACTAAAAGTAATCAACATTTCCAAAAAACAAACACAAACAAAATCAAACAAAAATAATATAAAAGTCGTTGAAGTGACATTAAACGCGCCAAAAAACCAGTTAAATAAATTCACTGTACAAAAATTTATTGTAGTTTTGCTAATAATCTCAGACAACACCAAAAAATAACTACATGAAGTTAAATGTATGAAAATTTTTTGAAAATGAAATCAGAAGAGAATTGAAAGAGAAAAAAAAAAGAAGAAACAATGCCAAAAAAACATATTTAAAGACGGCTGCATTTATGTATAGCTAAAAATTGTTTAACGGGTCTGATAATGGCTGGCTGAAAATTAAATTCAAAAATCAAAAACAAAAAACATAAGAAACAGTCGCGTCCAATCTGAGTCACTTTTCCTACCTGTAAAGATCAATGACCAAATTGGTTAAGAAGAAAGAGAAATTTTTTAAAGGTGTTGTTGTTCGCTGGCTACTTTTTTTTTGGTTTTTAAACTTGACCAAAATGTACGGCTGGGTCAATGGACATTATTCCAAGGTCATGCAATTTGGCTGTACAATTTGCAAAAATAAAATTTCAAAAAGAATAATCTCAAAAATTAAATTATAAAAAAATGTGAAAAAGAAAACTAAACCCATAGGTTATTCCGGGTCATGTAAATTAAGGACATATGTACATTTTTAGTCAAGATATTTGATTGTTATTAGATCCCCTGATTTGATTGTAATGATATATCCTTGATTAAAAAACCTAAATAGGTGCGCACCTAAATATATTTCGACATGATATGATTTTTTCCTGGCTACCCAATGTTAGAATTCTAAATTTTTCTGATTTTTTCTAATTACCCACTGATACTAAAAATTTATGTATGTGTAAATTTCTTTAATTCGGTTTTTTTGGATACCCCAAACCAAACACATTGACAGTTCACATAGCCCTTTGGAGCTGATTAAGCATAAGAAGAAAAAAATTTTTAGAATCGGGATGACTTAAAAGGAAACTGCTCGCTGAATGGAAGCAGCTGTTAAAAGTCATCCAATAAGACAAACAACTTAAAGGCCAGCTGAAAAGTTTAAGTCTTCGGCATTTTGAGACCTACAATATGTATATCCCAAAACCAGTTGCCAGATTGTAGACCTTGCCAGATTGTAGACCTTGAGTAAAAGTGATAATTTTTTTAAATTAATTTAGACAATATACCAGTCAATTCAGAGTTTTGTAAAGCTTAAGGGGATATTCTCGTTTAGAAATTCAAAAAA
Organism: Acrocera orbiculus; assembly: GCA_947359355.1. Classification (NCBI taxonomy): domain Eukaryota; kingdom Metazoa; phylum Arthropoda; class Insecta; order Diptera; family Acroceridae; genus Acrocera; species Acrocera orbiculus. The sequence continues at coordinate 12,049,411 of OX375758.1, forward strand.
GTCGATTTTTTTGTGCATATTTCTATATTTTAACCCTTTAACAAAATGTTTCTAAGAGGATTTTTTGAAATTTAAGTAATTTTTAGAGCTACAGCTTATTTTGTGACGTGTCGACAAAACCAGTTGGCAGCCCAAACGAGCAAAAAATGAACAATAGGCAGAGTAGGCGAACTCCGACTACCTGAAGTTACTCCGAATTATAAAAAGTCTGTTTTACTTGATGTAAATTTTTCAAAACTGAACCTGAGTGTTCGTTCTAACGTTATTTTGTTAAAATAAATACATGTTTAGTGCTCAGTTCAGTTCAGTCTTATTTTAATCATCAAGACGTGCAGACGTACGTTCTTTGTCTTGGTCTTGTCAGTCGAAAATTTTATTAGTCAGTACCAAATGCATAAAAATTATAGTCAACGCACAAGTTTTTATACGTGTTGTAGACCATGTAGAAAGAGAAAACTTCAATGCCATCAAAATTCTAGGAAGCCCGATACTAGTTTTGTGAGTGCCTCGCAGCAGTACATAAAACGACAGTAGAAGATGTTATAATTAAAAATGCTTATGGATATTTTAGCTTTGAGTTTGATTCGATTTTTGCTGATATGCCTTCGGTAATTGTGTGCAATGAAAGTATAAAAATTTAGGATACAGAAATACATTGAAGTGGAGTTCTGAAAATTTTACAGTACATATATTAATTCATGATTATTTATCAATAAAGCTTTTGAAATAAATCATAGAATAGTTGTAGTTATGAGACTTTTAGGTGACGGAAAAGAAAGCATAAATTTTTTTTGTAGCATGATGGATATTTGCCAAGAGCTTTCAATATAATCTTTCCATTGAATATTTAGATAAGGTTGCATCTTCAGTTTATGAGTCTGTAATTTAAAAAGTTGTTCAAGAGGAAAAAGAATTAATACAAGAATCAAAACCGGATACCGTTCCAACACACATTTCACGATGTTTGGTAATGACACGTGGAAAAAACGTGGTTTCAATTTAATGTTGTCAGTAACTCTATACTTGTTGGTAAATACAGCAAGAAAGTAGTTGATACTATAGTAAAATCCAGCTTTTGCCAAGGATGTAACTTATGGAAAAGTAAAAAAAATGAAAATATTGATGCTTAAAATGATTAGTATGGAGATCATAAGGATTCGTGTACTATTGTAATCACACACAGAGTTCCGGAAAAATGAAGTTCGACTCTGTAGTTGAAATGTTTAATCGTTTGATGGAGAAGCATGAAGTGAAGTATACAAAATACACCGGCGACGGTGACTCTTAAACATTTACAAGGTATCCTTGATATTGACCCATATGATAGTAATCCTATTGTCAAAAAAAACTAGTGTGTTAGTCATTTACATGAGAGGATGGGGTCTTGTTTATGGAAAGCTAAAAAAAAAAAAAATACTGGTATTGTTGGTAAAGGTCCCGGAAAACTAGCAGACAAAGTCACTAATGAACTTTTAGTCTTTATTATAGTTTAGCCATTCGAAGAAATCCGGAATCCATAGAAAACACAAAATTTTATAGAATTATGTCCTAAATAAACATGATAATGAAATATAAGTAAATTTAGTTTAACTTTTTCTAAAAATTGACATAGTCTGGACAACTAAATTCACTAATTCAGACACTATAGGGATTCAATGGAATTGCTTTATGGAATAACTTTATGTAAATGGTTTAATGACAAGCCCAAAGATCTTCTTGTAAAGTTTTCAGAATTATTATTTGGTATTAAAGTTGTAGATCTATTTTTTACCTGTCTTTAATCTGACAAGTTTAGTCATCATCCGTTTATGTATAGTATCAGCTTTACTTTAACCGTCGATTTAGTTTGATCGTTGTTTAACCGATATTAATCCAGCATCTTAAAATTTAAAGTTAAAATTCAAAAATGTACTCTTTAAATAAAGAAGATTTTTATGCCTAGAACTCATTAGCACTTAGCGTATGGGACGACTTAGCACCATAAAAATGGAGAGTTTTTCTAAATACCAATCGGCATGGACTCACTAGCATATTAATGTTTTCATTGACAGAAAGCAAAATGCCAAAGTGGCAATTCTATTTGTGATTTTTTTTGACTTAATGAGTGATTTTTAAGTACAAAATCTTAATATTAAATGACTCAATTCTTCCCGAATTAAAATATTCAGTCGCTAATTCAGGCTATATACCAATTCAGTGGAGGCTAAAGGACTCATTAGCATTTAGTGCTAAAATTTTGTACTGTTAAGCGCTAGTAAGTCCTACGCTAGGCATTAGAAAATAATTTTCTACTATGGAAAATGTATGACTCAAAAAGACCTGACCCAATGTTAATCGCACTTCCTTTCTTCCAATTTCAGCGTTGGCATAAAAATATCTAATTTTTATTTTAAATACGAAAATAAGTGTATAGTAATGTAAAGGCTACTAGATGGCGTATTTTATTTTTTAAATTTTATTACAGTTTTTAATAAAATTGCTGAAAAATAAATTTTATGTATCATGAATTTAAACATTAAAACACGTACAATTTATTACTTGACATGAATACACAAATTGCAGCAATAAAAGTAATTAACTAATTAACATGGATCGATAGCAGGCATTCATATTTCCTTTTATCAGAAATCAAAATCCCCATAGACTCATCTGTCATCTTTTCTACTAAAGATTAATTTTTAATTGGATCTATTAGTGGCAGTGCTTGTATTTTACGTTGCGTATACTAAAATTGGATCTAAATTTTGTATTGGAATCTCATCGAACATCGGGTCAATTATATTTCAGTTAAATAACGTAACAAATACTGATCCAAAATACCTCAAATGATTTTGATTTGTTCAAAGTTATATTGTCTGATACAAACTAAATCGATAGCCATTTTATAACAAATCAAATATTTATAGTTCCAAAATAAGCAAATAGCTCACTTCATACGATTTTTCTCTGCTACACGTTAAAAATATTACAAAAGAAAAATCTTAAAACTTATCTATTAGAGTTTTTTTTTTAATTTAGAAACGAAAATTAGTTGTAAAAGATAAAAATGAAATCATTTTCAATTCGATTTGAAAATTTAATTTTTTTTTTGTAATTCAATTCGAATTAAAGTTAGGATTTAGTGAAATAGATTTAAAGTTTGAAATTAACAAAAATGATTTTATCTTAACTAAAAAAGTTAGTAAACTATTTCCTGTTGACAAGTATGATGGTAAAATAATAAATACCACATGGAAAGCACTAAAATCTCTGAATGAAAAATAAAAAATAAATGAATGAAAAGAACAAGTGAATCATTTGGTAATCCATAATGCAACAACCATAGCCACCGATCCTATTTATGAAGTAATAAAACATTTTCATATTTTTGTTTGCCATGTTTATAAATGGGTTAGCATATATTATTTTATATGCCTGCATGATCTTTAAAGTGTATATTATTATATCCTCTTGAAGATGAGAAAGACCCACAGACAAACCAAATGATTTGTATATACCTTAAATAAGCATGGGGTTTACACTTATAATTCGACGGTGCATGACCTCTTGAATAGCTTGGATTTTAATGCTTAGTCTTAGCTATATATAAATTTTGTTTTGTTTTTATTTTTCTTCATGAATATTAACTAAAGAGGGAACAGGGAATAAAACCGGAAACTATATAGGAAATATATGTCTAACTTAAAATGTTAATTTTATACATTTTTTTCATTTGATTTATGTTAGATCTGATAAAAATCTATTATGGTTATAAATAATGAAAAATTTTTTCCTAAGATTGCGAAAGATTCTTGGAGGCTTAGCCAATATACATTTTAGCTTGACTTATGAATATATAAAAAAATAAAACTTAAGCTTATTTTGAATCTATAATGAGCATATTGCTTCAAATTAGGCATTTTTTTAATACTGCTTTACAGAAAAATATTTTGTGGAATAAAAAAATGATATACAAATTCTTTTATATCTTTTTATAGAATCGACTTTCTGCGATTTGGGTAATAGTGATCAACCTGCTTAGACTAATTGTATAATCTGTACAATATTTTCTTATATTTCAATAAAAATATTTTAAAACTTTCAATCTAACTTAGATTTCTCATCATTGTACAACTTATCTACCATGAAATCTAACGTGATGTATGCAAACAAATATTTCCGTTAAGTGCCTCAATTTAAGCTCTGAAATGCCAAAAATTGCTTACATCTAGATTAATTTTTCTTTACAAAATGACTGACCCTATATTGCTCAGATTTAATATCAAGTGTAAAGCAGTTTGATTAGGAAAATTTCCTCATTAGACCACAGCAAACCAGGCCAAATATTGCTAATTTTACGTATGAGTCAAATGAAAGGGAAGACAAAGTTTCGAAATTTTCCAAACAAATCCGTGAGGAAGTAAGTAATTTCGCTTCTTCCCGTTTAACATCTTACCATTTAAATATTTATTAATTTCAAGTATAGTGAGTTTTATAGTGAAATTTTACTGTACATCACTTGTGAAGCTCAAAACCACATCTGGCTTGGTCTATGCTGCCAGATTTGTTCCTATAGATGTGCTTTTAAAGCTTTAAATTATCTATAAAAAAGCACATTAAAAGTCTTGGGTTAGTTTCAAAATTCATTATCATATAAATTATATGAGAAGATTTCTCAGTTGGAAAAGTTGTGATACTTCATCAATGAAACAGAAATACTTTTCACTCACTCATAACGTCTATTTTGCCAGGGAAAACATGAAAATGACTTTAATTTCCATCGGAGCTTTGGGAAATATAGTTTTCAAAAATACTTTCGTTTTTCAAATTTAAATCTGACATTTGGTTAATAGAATAATGCTCTCTTAATCTTCACTCCGATTGATCGAGTATTCTCAAACAGCTTTTTTGTTATCAATCAAACTTTTATGATAGTTTACAATTTTAAATCAAATGATGAACCATTTAAATAATTTAAATGTGTTCAATAGATTTTTGCCTTTATTATAAAAAAATTTGTTTCAAATTTTGTTGCATCCTAAAAGCTATTATTCTAAGTACATTAGTTATAGCCTAGTTAGCCTGCATATAGGCTCGGAAAAGGTTTTGATATCAAATTTTTAAACGTTAATACGATTATTAAAATATTTCAAAAAAATTATCATATACGTTAAATATATATGTTAAATTTTTAAAAATTTAAAGAAAAATTGTAATAAAATCGATCTTCAACTTAAGGGCTGTATTCTGGTTTAGACGCCCGAATTTTAGGTGTTTTTTTTTCAAACGCTACTAAAATAAATCAATTAATATTTTTACCATAAGTTTTTTTTACTGTTTATTTATTGATATTTTAAGAGTATAAAATATTATAATATTAAAAGAGAAATTAAAACGGTTCACGGAAAAATGACATGCTGTAGTGTGCAGGATTCCAGTACTTCCAGTGATCTGGCCAAAACAATTCTTCAATTAGAAAAATGTAGTTATAACACTACAGGGAGTTTTTTTTTCACAAAATGGCGGCAGTTTTAAAAATAAGTTACGTTTTTTTCGCCCTGCGGAATTTTTTAAAAGTAAAAAAGAAAAATTTATTAAAAAACTCTTTTTAGTGCGATATATAAAGAAGCTCTGTGCCAAATTTACAGTGAATCAGTTAAGGGGGTAATAAGGTATTTTCCGAAATTTTTTTTTACTTTTTTATATTAATGTTGAACATAGTAGAAGTACTGTGTAAAAATTTGTCGATTCGAGTAAAACTAACGAAGATATGGGGTTATAAGTCTTTGCCTCTTTCTACCTCGCGTTTTTTTCACACTTATAGCTTTTTCAAAGTCGGTGTCTACAGTAGCTCGAAAACTACTGGACTGATTCTTTTCAAATTATGAAAAATGCTCTTAGGAATATTTTCTTTAAGGGTTAACCTATGAAAATATGCAAAAAAAAAATTTATTCAAATTTCTAAACCAGAATATCCCCTTAAGTTTTTTTTGTTAACAATAATTTAATAACTAAGTAATAATTTTTAATTTGAAAAAGTGAAATCATAAAAATCCAGTATATAATATTAAATAAGAAATATTAAAAAATCCTGCATTCATAGCAAAAAAAGAAGGCATAAAAACTACATAACTATCTTTAAAAAGACAAAAACAACATTTTAATATCATTCAAAAAAGAAGAAACTGTTAATTTTGTCTTAAATTCTAAAAAAAATTGTATTTATTGTATACAATAAATTTATAATTTTTTCATGTTACTAAATTACATAAAAAAAAACTTGTTTTTCTTTTGCGATTTTATTTAAGACAAATTTTATTATCGTTATTCAAAGTATTTGCATTACGCAAGTCCAAAGCATAACAAACCTGACCTATCCGCAGAAAAATCAACCAAGTAAGACAAAATAATTGCAAATTGTGTGCTTAGCTTACTTACAGCAGCAGCCACAAATTTAAAAAAAGACAAAAAACAAAAAAGAAGTAGCAACCAAAAAGAAAAACAAATATTGACAAAAGCTAAACCAAAAAAAAAAGAAAAATGTATAAAACAAAAAAGTTCATTGTACTCTCTCTTCTCTGAACCAGTGGGTTGCGTACTCACGAATCAGATGTGCGGTTTAGAATATAATGGGAGTGGGGGGTGGGGAGCAGAGGGGCTAATTGATAATGTCTACAAGGTATATATATATATATATGGCTTGTTTTTTTTGTTTTAAAGAATCTTCTTGGGATAAGTTTATATGAAATGAGTAAATTTGTCCCAGCGAAAATTTCCATCGAATGCTATTTTGTCCGGTATCTTTAGCAGCGCGCATTGGCAGATCAGACTAAATAAAATTGGCCCCAATCCATTTTTTGAATTTTCAACTTGATTCAACTTAATTCAACAGGAAGGAAAGCGAGCTGACTTTAATTTAAATGAAAATATTTGTGATAATGTGCATTTTTTTTTGTTACATTCCTCTCTTTATTTTTTGTTGTTTTTTTTATTTTTTTATTTTATTTTCTTAATTCTAATTTGACAGTAATTCATATGAATATACTTTTTTCTTTTTTTTTTTAAGACAAAAGCTATCAAGCAAGTCTTTAAATGAAAATTAAAATTTTTATTATTATTGTTTTGATTTTGGTTTTTTTGATTAATGATATTTTTGATGAACACGTTGGGGACAGTGTAGTTTTTTCTATTCATCTGGCGGCGACTTGCACAAAATTTTCTTTAGCAAAAAATTAAAAGTTGATTTTAATAAAGAAAAATTATTTTTAACCACATAAAGTTTTTTTTATCTATTAAAACTATAGCCAATATGAGCCACCGGTGGTACACGACGTCAAATAAAACATTCACGTGTGTACCACTGGTGGTGGTACATGCCGTTCTCAACGTTTGAAATCAATAGTAGTACGGTCGGATTTTCAACTTTATGGCCAAACTTTACTACCAATATGACAGTTTTTCCAATTTTTGGGATTTTGGGAAGTTTAAGGGTGCAACAATGTACATTAATGTATGAATTCCCGTTGTAATTTAATAATTTGTTGTGAAACGATGAACGAAACTCAATGAAAGTAATTTTGAGACAAGTGAAATTATTATTTGAGGTTATATATAAATCTCTTTATAGTAGAATATTAATTCCTTTAAAGTTGAAATTTATGTATGATATATGTATATGTGAAAATAATTATAATTATTAATTGTCAAGTTGAATTCGTCTCCTTTTGTGGATGAAAACAGCTGTTGACATGTGCTGCCATAAGTAAAATTAGTAGTAAAGCTGAAAGGTGCGAACCCTTTTTCTTATGGTAAAGTTGCAGATCCGAACATAGTATAACAGATGAATTTATTATTAATATTCAGTATAATTTTTTATTGATTTGTATCCTTTAACTTTTTTATAATATTCCTGCTATTAGGTTGCTCAAAAACTTTCAATTGTTAATAAAATCTTTTCTATTCATCCAATCAAGTTCAAATAAATTTTGTTGTGTTGGGAGTGCATGACAATTGATGTTAATACAGTTAGTTCAAATATGTATTAGTTCATTAATTATATTTAATAAACTAATTTTCAGTTTTATATGAGAAAAACTTCTGAAAACTGAATGCAATGAGTTACGAATTCTGATTTCAGAAAAAAGAAAAAATAATCTCAAGTAGGAATATACTTTAAAAAATTTCTTTTTATATTACTTGTTTTATTGTTAGTCTTCATATTGATAAAAATAATATGTTTCTTATATGTTTATATCGATCTTCGAATAAATAAATGTTATTCTTATAATACGTTATTGAAAACTTTGTGAAATACCCATCTTTGATGGCTGTCAAATTATTATTTTTTTTGCCAAACTAGAAATTTTTTCAATTTTGGTAACAGATTAGAACTCAGAGAAGGATAAATCTTAACAATATATATCATTTCAATTTTTTCATCTGTGTTAGTAATTTTCAATTGTATTCTATTACATATGACAATGTATATATTTAACAAGGAAACTATGAATACATTACAAAATATTAATGACACGTCAAATTCAGAAAGCAGTTAAAAGCATTTAATAATGTGTTTACAATTTGAATAATAAAAAAATACCTGCTAAAAAAATTATATACTTATGCTTGATTGAAATTTTATTCATCTTATCTTTAAATTTCGTATAAGTAGACATTTTGAAACTTATTAGTCACATTTTAGTAGGCCTCTTATAACATAATAAGAGGATGTGGTCAATCAAATTCAAATTCATATGTTATGTGATCATTTGTTTTTACAAGGGTTCATATTCTGTAAGGACAAAACATAGGCACAGTTGGCTCGGTGTCATTATTATTGGGGTATCGTAGCCAGATTGTTATATGTGCTTCTATTGTGATAGAATTTGTGGGGTGGTTATTGTCACTGATACACTGGATAGTTCTTGCTACTAGAGATTACAAATTAGAAAGAGAAATGAGTGATAGCCTCGAAATAAAGGGATTAAATGCCGTAGAAGAGAGAAAACGAAGTGAAAAATAAAACCTAGTCCAAAGTCTTGTCTGGCTGACCTGAAATCACTAAACTGAAAGGGAACGGAAAAGAATTTATTTTAACTTTGATATATTTTGCTTACTTTCTTATTCCTGAAACTGAAGAAAACTTATAAAGACAGCTTAGAAGCTGCTATTTTACCATCGAGGGATGCTTGTGTGACAACGTTGGGTTATACACTTAAAAAATAAAAATCAAATACATAAAACAAAACATTCAAAATATAATTAAGTAAATGATAATTACAGAACGGGTTGTAAAAATTCATTAAAAAAATTTTCAAAAGGATTTTCGCCATCTCTTTTGCATTCCATCACAATTTAATTTTAAGAGGGCAAGAATTTCGATGAAATGACTTTTCTTCCTTTTTTTGTAAAAAATTGTTTAAAAGTGGGGACTTGTCAACAGATAGTCTATGGATTGCACAGTTGGAAGGTTTAAAATATTAATATTTCTTAAGTAATTCTACCAATTAAGGGTTAGAAGGGGATAACTTGGATATATGGTGTACCTTAAAAAATGTATTAAGCTTGAAGGAACTGATCTGGAACTGATTACCATTAATTGTTAACGATTTAAAAGTTACTAAAGTTAAAAAACAAAAAAAAGTATTCTATGTGCTATATACTTTATATTGAAATAAAATAAGGAAGGAAATTTGTTTCGCGTAGGTTAAAAAAGGGTAATTTACGCTATTAGAAAATTACTTTCATGTCATTTATTAGTCATGATAATGAAAATGTTCTTTAGTATTTGGGGCGTAGTTTTAAACATATGGCAAGAAAGAATATTATGTAAAAGTATTCAAAAAAAAAATCAGACAAATAGAAATATTTCTCTAATTAATTAAATGAATTTTTGGATAATCCAAATGACAATTACTAATAGTAACACAACTCAGAAATTCATTAAAAGGCATCACGAGTATTGTGAATTTTTAATAAATCCGAAGTTTATAGATTTTTATTTAACTTGCTTTTTATTCTGTAGAGAGTTTTGATCGATGTTTGAAGTACTTGTCAATGAGTGGTTTTACTTACATAAACTTCTTATATAAGGATATAATCTGGTGAAAAATATTTCGTCAAAAAATTAACTCTTTCTCGCACAATAATAAGAGAAATCTTGCTACTAAATTTACAGCTTCTTTGGGATGAACTATTAAGATTTGAATTAAGAAATCATAAACATCTAAAGTCATTGGAAAAATATTGGTTAACCAATTCCAGCTTCTAGTTACGAATGCAGTGGAAATTTGTAAGGGAATTGTCAAATATTTTAGATGAACTCTTTGATTTTATTGTAATATTGAAAGTTGAGAATAAATATGACTAAAAAGGATAAAATAAAAATAGACATTTATCTATAATCATTTTTTTCTAATACCAAATTGAAAATTAAAAGCATTATTTATCCTTCTTCTGTCTTATCTAATCATGAAACTGAAAGCTACTGGCCCGTGTGATATAACCCAATTTTAGATTACTTTCCTTAAGAAAAATACTACGTTTCTCCCATACAACAGTTGAAATTTTAGTATTCTAAGATTGACATTTCTGGCCACTATAAATGCACAATTAGTGACACAAAATTTGGCTAAATTTCCACTAAATTGATGGCTATAGTTTGTTTGTTTTTAAGAGAAGCTCAAAGGAAATTTATTTACATAAAATTTGACATGATTGATTGTAACTTATATGAGTATAATTGTACAAAATAAAACTGGGATAAAATTTGACAGGTAGAAAATTTTGCATGAAAATAAAACCATTAGTAAACCCATTACGGTTGGTTTTAAACAAAATTCTCCATTTTATTTGCACTAAGTTATCCTATAAAGACTTAAGTTTAGGAATCACTAGCCCTTTTTTTTTTTTTTTTTTTATTAAAAATAGAGATTTTTTTGGATGAAATCAGTCAGAATTGATTCACTAATGTTCTTGTGTTCATGTCAAAAAATAAATGATAACAATTCCAACTGTAAAATGCTATCAAAATTATATTTTATATAAATATAATCATATAAGTCACAATCATTTACACCAAATTCAAAAAAATTTCCTTTTACCCTCTGTGAAAAGCTGGCAAGCTATAAATATAATTAGCCGCCAATTGAGGCTCAATTATTGAGGGCCTAGTGGACTAAATTACATTTTCTGATGCCAAATGCTAATAAATTCTAGGCATTTGAAAAATGTAAAATTCCAGCCGTATGAAACCAGATTAAATGAGCCCTTAGGGTGGTGATAGGTGACTTTTTCTTTCCTTCATTTGTTTGTAAAAGGTTTTTATAATTATACCATGTATTTACCAATTTTCAGAGAGCTTAATATTTTAGCTAAACATCCAAACTTAACGTTACTAAGTCAACAGAGTTAACTCTCTATCAAAAAGGTACCCGGGGCGAAAGATATTGTTATACACCCTTTATTTCAGTCATTAACTACTATACTAACATATATGTATGTGATTCCTTTAGATTTACACAGTGTTAAGCTAAAAAATAACATGATTTCATTAAAGTATAAAAACTTTATATGAAATTGAGGAAAAAAATTACAGAATATAATATTAATTCCTTTAAAATTTACAAAAGTACAAAATACGAGTTATAAAATTTAGAACACACTAAGCAATAAAATTTTCAAGTTTGTAAATTTGAAATCTTTAAATTTTCCTAGCATACCTAAATTCCGTGAAAATCTTAAGTCCTTTCAGGTTGAATGTATTTGAGATAATGATAAAATTCTTGTTAAAAAGCATTAACAAATGTATTGAATCCATAGTTTTTCTGATTGTAATCCTCTACTGTCTTTGGGTAGGGTATTAAAAATTCCCCGCTGTGCAATACAAAATTTAATTATAAAGGATATTCCCATATATATATATATATATATTTAAATATGTGTGTAATACTAGAAGGGATAGGAAAAGAATTTTGAAAATAAAATAAAACACACATAAACTTTTGTAAGAAAGAGACATAAAAATTCATCCCTTGCAGAGTTCATACACCACTAAAATCTAAACTTATACATATATAAAATTGAGAGGATTTTATAGTTAAATCTGATGGATATCTCTAAATGTGAAATCCAATTGGAAAAAATCAGTTACATTATGTTTTTAGCAAAATAAATTTCTCTCAGGAAAACGGAACATTTTATTTGTTGTTGGTGTATTAGTCTTGAATTTTTGTTTTTGTTGGTTTTGTTTATTTTTTTTTTGTTTACCTGTCAAAATTAAACAAGAACGCAGGAGCAGATGGTTTAGTTTAGTCATCCCACCATCTCATTCTCTTTGATTTGTTTGAAGGAGAAACTTATAAAATGGTTAGTCGCCATTTTCTGAAAATTTTGTGATTTTAGTTTAATATAAAAATCATCTGTGATTTTTTGTGTATTTATAATAAAATAATTTAATTTTATAATTTAACTTTTTTTTAAAATGATTTTTAAAGTTTATATTAAAATAAAAATAAAATGAAGTTGATGTTTGGTTAGTTTGGTTCCTTTTTTTTTTTTTTGAAAAATATTTTATTATTCACATGTATAGAAAAATATATAATTAATTTTTATTTTATTATTGTTTTTAGTGGTGTTGCAACATTAAGCTGTAATGATTCAAATACAGCATCAAGTGATACATCAGATCCTGGTTCACCATATAGTTCAGTATCATTAAATGATGATTTACATCAAGGATTACGAACAAATATGCCACCACAAATATCAATACAAAATTTACAAATTAATCAAAATAATAATATAACAACATTATCACAACATCAATGGCCATGGGATACATCAAATATTAAATTGAATAATATTTATAATAATAATAATAATAATAATATTAGTGCAAATAATCATAATTATAATATAATTGCCAAAAATAATAAAAATAAAAGGTTACATATGAATAATATAAATGATATAAATCCAACAGCAGTTAAAAAAATACGTTCATCGTCATTATCTAATAATAATAATGATAAATTATTACATATAAATACAACATCAGCTATTAAAAGATATAAAAATATTGAACAATCACAAACTAAAATAACTGGATATTTTAAATCACAAATGAAACCAATTAATTATCTTAAAAATGGTATTAAAAATATTGGTAATAATATAAATGATATTAATAAATTAAATGATTTTGATAATTATATGAATTTATTAACTAAAGTTAATAATATTGATAATAATCATAAAAATAATTATAAAAATGATATTGATATTGATGTTAGAACATTAACAACAACAATGACACAATCATATAAAAAATATGAACGTAAATTTGGTTATAATAATAATAATAGTAATAATAATAAATTACAACAAATAATTCCTTCACGTACTATAATTACATCTAATAAAAAGAATGTACCAATAGCACCACGTTTAAATGATATTAATAATATGACATTTGAACGTAATCGTATTAATTTACAACAACAATATGATACAATATCAAAAATTCAACAACCTACTGTATTATTAACAGCAATACGTTTACAACAAACAAATGGACAACATTTATTAACAGCGGCAGCAACATCAACAACAACATCAATTAATCATAATCAATTAAATAATAAATTATTAACAACATCAACAACATCATTAACAACACAAACAAATAATTTTAATAATAAAATGTGTCCTATTTTACAAATACCAGTTATATCATCAAATATATTACAATATCCAAATTTATTTACAACAACAACAACATCATCATCTATACCAGCAGTAACAACAACTAATTGTTCAAATTTACTTATTAATAATAATAATAATAATAATAATGGACAATTAACAACAAATGGTACAACAATTGCAACAACATCAGCAACAAATACAGGAAATTTACAAAATGGACAACAACAATATTTTTTAAATGGTGCTGTTATTAAATTACAACAATTTAATAATAATAATAATAATAATAATATAAATGGTACAACAAATATATTAACAAATGGTCAAATATCAACAGCAACACAAGTTAAAACATCAGAACAACAACAAAATTATACAACACAATCATTATTAATGGCAACAACTAATGGTTTATTAATAAATACAACAATACCAGCTGTTTTAACAACAACAACAACACAACAAACATCAGGAAATTTATCTAATATAAATGGACAACAACATCATTTATTACCATCATTACATCCAATACAAACAATTAATAATTGTTGTAATACAAATACATTAATACCTAATTTAAGTCCAATTATAAATAATAATCAACAACAATATATTGTTACAAAAACTGAATCAACAATGAATACATTTAATAATATACCAGCATTATCAACAATATCAAATATAACAACAAAATCAAAATTAAATATTACATTATCAAATAATAATTTAATACCACCACCACCATTAACACCAATACCACCATTAATAACATTATCTAATCGTAAAGATATTAATTCAATAAAGCCCATATCAAATATAAATGAAAATAATTTAAATAAAATAAACAATCAAATAATAGAAAATAAGTTAATTAAAAATAATTATCATATTAATAATAATAATAATAATAATAATAAAATTGATGATAATAATCCAAAGATATCCAAAGACATATCAAAAATAAATGATAAAATAATAAATAATAATTCAACAATATCAACAACACAAATATTACCACCAAAAAGTATGATATTAGATGAAATACAAAATAAAAATGATGTTTTAGTTGATGATTTATTAAATAATAAATTAATAATAAATGGGCAATTAAATAATGATAAAAATATATTTAATACACCAACAATAATAACTGATTTAAAAACAAATAATAATTTATTATCAGATAATTTAAAAAGTCCAATATTAACTGAACCAAAAATAATACGTTTTCCTGTACAAAAAACTGAATTATTATCACGTAATGGTAATAATAAAGGTATTAAAAGGCATGATGGTATTTGTTATTGGGATAATTGTGAACAAAAATATGATACATGTTCAAAATTATTAGATCATTTACAAACACAACATGTTAATACACAAACAGGACCATTTGTATGCCTATGGTCTGGATGTAAAGTACATGGTAGAAATTCATGTTCAAGACGATGGTTAGAAAGGCATGTATTATCTCATGGTGGTACAAAACCATTTAAATGTATTGTTGATGGATGTGGATTACGTTTTGGATCACAGGTATATAAAAAAAAAATAATTTAATTCATTTTTTTGTACTATAATTTATTATATGTCTATTTCCCTTAAGGACACTATATCTATTGTAGAAATTTTCAAAACAACCTATTAATTCTTTCCAATGAATAAAACATGTTAAGGATGGTGTGTACCACCGGTGGCTCACATAGGCTATAATTTTGTTAGAATTAGTTAAAAAAGTATAAATTATATTTTTCTAAAAGGATTGTAATATAATTATAGTAGTCAATATACTATTAAATGTAAACGCACCTCAAACACCGTTGTAACTCTAATCTAGACACCAAATCTTTATGGACTTAATCTCAAGCCACTTTTACTAAGAGACTAGCAACTTTTCTCATTTGTATAGAATTTACCGACACTTTTCGCTAAAAATGAATTAGCACGGTTAAAATTTGATAAGCTGACCACAGCCTTATATAATAAATTTTAAGGGACTTCATACTTGATTTTTAGCAACTTTTTCTAATTTTATGAAATTCATTGGTACTTGAAACTCAAAAGAATATGAAGTCGATAAGTCGTCATACGATCAAAAGTCACTTTCAAAAGTATCAAGGAAATTGTCATATAAAAGTCGTTTCAATAACGACTTTAAGCAACTTTTGATCACGTGACTTATTGAGGATGTTTTTTGTTCTTTTGATTTATAAAAAAATATAGTTATCTTAGTTATCCTTTTTAAGCATCAACATATCTCTTTTAAATATTTTTACAAATTCTTAAATATTATTTTTATAATTTTTATTTATTTTTATCATTAAAATATCATTTAGTTTTTTGATGATAAGTGAAAATCTCAATTTATGTATCTTGACCATTCTTTTCAAAGACTAATAGGAAATAGGTAATAGGAAATATTATTTTAATGAAATAGGATTTCTTTTATAGAGGACTTGTTTTTCGCGAATTCTTCTTATAATCGAACAAATAACGTGAAGTCGATACTCACTATTGATAGTTTTACCTTTTTAAGGCAGTCGATGAACAAAATACAAGAAAAGAAAAACTTTTGTTTTTTTTTATATATCTTTTTCAAGTTTTAACTTTTTCCCAGAATTTAATCATAATGAATTCAAATTCAGAGTGAAAATTGACAAAAAATATACTACTTCGGAAGGATGAAGGCGTACAGCTCTATAACCATTTTAATTTTACTGAATGAAAGAACCACCATAGAATTAATTCACTTCATCCTCAAATTTATCGATTCATAAATGCTTTCATTATTGTTTTGCTAAATTTAATTAGTTTCAATTTTTATAGTAATTTTTTATTTATTTTTGAATATTTAATTATTTTTTAAGATTCAAAATATTTAATAAGTTTTAATTAAAATTAACATTATTTTTAGTTGGCCTTACAAAAACATGTTAATGGACATTTTACAACAACTGAAAATAAGGATAACTCAAATAAAAGAACTTCAGATCCGCCAATAACAAAATTACTTAGAAAAAATGGAAAAAAATTACGTTATAGAAGACAACCTTTTTCGGGTAAGCATACTGGTCTTTTTTTTTGGGATTAGTTTTAAGGATAATAAAACTTAATTTTTATTTGGCTGTCACTAAGCTCGTAGCGTCTTGTTTTACTTTTTGTTATTTGGATTATATATAAAATTTTCAGTTACTTAAGTGCAATAAAATTTTATTACTTCTATTTTATTTTTGCACATTTTATGTATGAATAATAAATTTTGAAAATGTGTTAGTCCTAAGACAATAACATGAATCCTTGAAAAGAATTTTAGTATCATTTCTATTATTATTATTTATTGCATTTTATAATTATAAAAATAAAAATATTTATGTTCCATTTTGATTTGTAATTTTTTCAAGGATTTGTTTTTGCTTACTTTTTCAAGGTTAAAAGGTATTTAAGCATTTCTTAAGAACTCTTAAAGTCAGGTAAATCAAATCGGTTTATTACTTTTTTTTGCTTTTTTGTTTTTTTTTTTGGATTTTGTATTAGTAACGTCACCACTAATACAAATCAAAAACAAAAGTTAAAGCTATATATGTCGTTTTAAAATAGAATTACTTAAAGTAAAAAATTATTTAAAAAGATTTTCTATATATCTTCCTGACAATTCTAAAAAGAAGATTCATATTTTTATCTTTTCAATATTCTACATTTAGACAAAAATTGAAATATCAAAACAAATACATACATAAAAATATGTATTCATTACTTGGAATGCAAAATTTAAATTTTTAAATTACAAAGTAGGAAAATTTTTTTGAATTTATGAAGACTTAAAATTTAGTTTTAGATATATTTATTTTTAAGATATTTATAAATTCATGATAAAAAGAATTAATTTCTGGCTTAAAGCACATGTTCAAAAAGTGCAATAGAATTGATTAGTCTACTACTTCTCTAAAAAATGAAGTATATTCAGTATATTCAGTAGAAAAAGTTGTGTTAATTCATCACAAAAAAAGAGCTACTTTACAGTCATAACACTTATTTTTTTGGGGGAAAACATCAACGAATTTTGTTAACAAATTTCCGCAAAAGTCACCATCATAGCGACCTATCTGCAATAAAATATGGCTAAAAAGTCCATTTTCTGCATTAATGTTTCACAAGTGAACTTTTCAAAATAATTCACGCATGGATTCATGCATTAGAAACTCAACTCATTGATAGTAATTTCCCTACTGGGATAACACCAAATGGAAAACCAAAAAAAAAAAAAATAAATAAAACAGAATTGGGAGAGCGTTCAGAATTTCACTCTAGATTTTATGAATTTATGAATTTCTATTTGTAACAATTCAACTCAACCTTTCGTATGCCATTCGCCAATTTGGTTTTTAAGTGATTCCAGATACGCCTTCTTACCTAAGGCTTAGGTAAATAGAGATAAGGATAGAATAAACATTGCTTATGAGAGGAGAAAGAATAATTTAATCTGGCAATTAAATTAGTTTATACCCAGTTTAAGTAAATACTAATCTACAATAGTAAGAATTGTTGTTCTTTACGAAAATGTAATCCTTCCATGATGGTCGTGAGAGTCTCGTATAGACGTCTAGGCCTCAATTATTGCCACTTAAAGCGTAATTTTCATGTGTTCCTCCGCGTTGCGCTTTTGCCAATTAAATATATTCAGAATGAAATGGAAAAACTTCAACACACTAAAGCGCCACTTTTAATCATTCAATGAGAAACTTTTGGCACATAAGCCATGATTTGACCATCCCTGACTTTAACTCATTTAAAAGATTACAAGAGATTTAAAATTTTTTATTTTGAATTAAAATAATTCAATTCAATTTATTCAGTTTTGATTGTGTATTCTTTCAATTTCAAATTAAAAGGCTTTTATGGATAATAATATTTTAGAAAACGTTTTTTATGTTTGTTTCCAAGTTAAATATCTCAAAATATTTTACTATAAAATTAGGTTTTTATACAAACGTTGCGAGCTTTTGAAAATAAATTTATTTTATTAATTTAATAAAAATGATTTGTAAGTAGTCAACAAATGAAAACTTTAAAAATAAAATATTCATACTTTTAATCCTTTTTATCAGTCATCAGATTTAGCAGAAGGATTTTACAATTATATTATTCAGCATAAATCAACAAAAATTTTTTAAATAGTATCAAACTATAATTACTTGTTATTTATTTTTATTTTTATTTTATTTTATTGCTGTTATTATAAGATAATAATCAAAACTTTATTAAAAAAGTGAAGTGTTTAAGTCATGTACTTAATGGCTTTAAAAAAAATTTTTTTGCAGATATGCAAATGTGATTTAAAAAAGTGATACTCAAAAAATTAATCATAAAATTATAAATGAAATTGAAAAATATTTTATAAATCCTTTTATTTATTTTTTTCACTAATATAATTTAATTTTCCATTTGAATAAATATGGTTAGGATTATATTTTAAGAACTGATTTTCTGCTTTAATCTGAAAAACATTAAAAATTCAAATTCTATTTAAAAGTATTTTTCATAGTTTTTTTTATAAATTTAATGAGAAAATTAAAAGAACAAATATTACATTTTGAGTACATTTACAAAAAAGAAACACAAAAAAAAAACGATTACTTTTTATTTTTGAAAAATTTATCAGTAACATTTTGTTGATTTATTTGGATAAATGTTAAGTGAAAATTTAGGATTGATTATACCAAATGCAGTCCAAAATAAAGGAAAAATTGTGCTTAAAACACAAAACATAATTGAATAATTTATTCCTGTATTCTAAAAGTGTAAATTTTGAAACTATTATTATATCTGGATTAATGTATTGAAAAGATTTTAGATTTCTATAAAATCTATAAATCTATAGATTTCAAAATGAAATAAAGGGCCCCACAAGTCAATAATATTTTAATCTTAAAATTTCTTATCTTTGTAAAAAGTTTATGAGTTTTCTTTTTTTTACTTCATTCCTTAAAATTTCATATTAAAAAGCATATTTCATTCAATTTATCCTTTATTCAAAATAGACTCAAAGAAAAAGATTAGAATAGTAAATTTTTAGCCGGGTTTATCCTGGTTGTTTGAATATTTTGTATATTTTTGAGGCTATTGCATACAAAATGAATTCTTCATGCAGGCAACCACAGTCAGCTAAATATTTTACTTCTTAGACGAATGTAGTATTATTTACAATTGCTTCATTTAAGAATTAATTAGTGTTTTTTTTTTTTGTTTCCTTTGATCATTTATCAAATTATTGTGGATAAAATCTTTAGTATAAAGTTTGAGTAAATGTAAAATCATTCATTTCAAAATATTTTCTTATTAACATGTAAAACTTATTTTCTTGCAAAACACCACACATAAACACTTTGATACCATTTTAAATTATACAAAAAAAAAAAAAAAAAAAAAAAAAGAAACAAAAAAAGGAATCAAGTGTTTTCATATTCAAATCTATTGAAATCAAAATTAAATACTTTACAAAATAAAAACATTTTTAACAGACAATTAAATAAATGAATTTGTGATAAAATACAACAAGAAAAATTATCATAAGCAGATTTTCATTTGACATGAGAAAATGAATTTGGTTTTTTTTTTACATATCTCAACTTTAGTTACTGGAAATTTGAAACACCATGATTTAAGGTTTTCAAAAATATCAAATGAAAAGAAAAACAAAAACTAGTTTTTTTTCTTCATATGAAATTTTCTAATTTTTTAAATATATTTTAATATATTTATAATTAAATTAAAATTAATAAAAAACAAAAAATATTAATATGTAATTTATTTTTTATTTTATAGCTCGTATGTTTGATTTCTTTGATTCTGGTATTATGGAAGGATTACAGCATCGTTTAATAATGACTGAGGCAGTTGTTAATGGACCAAAGGGATCAATTACATTTAAGGGTAGTACAACCGCTAAACGTCATACTTTAAATGGAAAAACTGAAATTTTTGTACGATGGATACCAAGTGATATGTAAGTTACAAAAAAAAAATTATAATCTTTGCTTAAGATCTATACGATAGAAGTGAAAACTTAATAGCTTTTGTAGTTTATTTACAGTTCTTAGATAATTCCCATCCAAACTTTAAACGTTAAAAACGCTAAAATTTTGCCAAAAATTTCAAACGGGGCTTTAACCCTTTCGACTACACATCAAAAACTTTCTTAGGAAGCAATATATTGATCAGTTTCATCTACGCCACCTATTGAAACTGTGTAATCAAGCACTACGTTAGGTTTATTGACCATTACTTCTGATCCACCTCGTATATATCTTTTAGTAGATGTCATTCCAGCATGATTCCAGGTACTAAATAAAATAATAGTTCTTTTATCCTTTCGAGCTGTTCAAACTGAATATAGAACCTGTTATATTTCCTTTTCGTTTAGAAACAGTGGTTCTGTTTAAAAATTTTACTTATACCCATTCTCCACCAAATACTCAATATTAGCCTCCCGTATAAAAAAATCGATTCTCCACTGAAAATTGTTTGTATTAAGGAAATTTGATGGAAATTTAAAAAAAAGTACTGTCATAAAAGTTAGCATTGACCTATTGAATCTTTGAAAATACACAAAATAATTTCAATGTGCTTACTAGCAAAACTAGTATTAAACTAACTTCTTAATATTATATTAAAAATAACCTGGAAAAAAAATTAATTATTTTTAAATATGTAATAAAATAATTTAAAAATACTTATCAAAATGCCACCAGTTAATTCCTTTTTGATACATAAATAGGGGAATTTTTAATTTTGGACAACCTGTTAATTCACAATAGATGGCAAAATTTCCTTCATGCAGCCCTTTAAGGCTGTATTTTATACAAGATTGCGACATGCTTTATACGCGTGTTTTACCCATTTCTCCATACAAAATTTCCGTCGTTTTATTGTAATAATGAGTATAAGTTTCAGTGGAGAATGGATATTAGAATAATTAGTAGCTCAATGAGTTTTAACATTTTTACTAGTATTTATCAATTTCTACTATTTCATATGCTATACAGTATAACAATATACTTCTCCTATTTACTTGTTTGGTTTATGATCTAAGACTTTGTTCGTCGTCCCTGCTAAAATTGGAGCTAGTAGAAATATGAGATTATCTACTGAAAAATATATTCAGAGTAGCAGCGTAAAATGGAGCTGGTTATAATATTAAAAGGGAATTTATTTCAAATGTGTAATGTGAAATTATTTAAGCGTGTATTAATATGAATATGTCATATAGCGGGATGATAATACATGTAATTCGTGTAAAAAAATGATTTTTTAATTTGATTTTTATTCAAAAAAATTGAAACTTGGTATTAGAAAAAATTCCATCAAATGAAGAGAAATTAAATATTTATTATTTTAGCTTATTATTGTTAGGACAGTTAGTTTTTGTTTTTCATTATCGATTTTGGTGTTGGTTTTTGATTTTTGGAGTGTATTATTATTTATTTTTGCTTAAAATTGTTTTTGGATTTTTTTATATTAATCCTTTTTGAAGATATATATTATATCTCACTACGTAAATTCCCAATTATTTTTCGCTATCTCTCATCCTGAAAAACTGGAACCCATCTCTTTAACCAGCAACATAGCTCACTTGTATTATGAACCTTTCGAGCTGATTGCTTCGATTTTTATAGAAATCATATTTGTCGCAGCAATCTTATATTCTTCCCAGCTCCACTTTCATTCAATTTTTCAGATTAATTTTTATCCAACACACAATATTAAGTTTTCATTTCAGTTAATTAAAAATAACTTTTCAAAAATTAGGAATTGAATTTGTGACAAATTTTTAAATTATTTCATACAATTTATAATATAATATTTTAAAGGATGCACTAATTATAAAACCCAGAAGTCAAGTCAACCTTAAGGTCAATGCTTTCAATCGTTTTATCATTCAACATGTATAATTCGATATATTTACCTAACACTAGAATAACATTGCCCACTTTTTTCATCTAGCAATTTTACTTATGAGAACTACTCCGCCATTTTCAGCTCTCGTGGAGTATTTTATTTAATGTCCCTTACCTTAATTATTTCATTTTTATATAAAACAACATATTTTTTATTTAATTACCGAATAGTATACTAATATCACAACAAAAACGAGTAAAAATTCTAAATATTATGATATAATGAAACATAAAACTTTATTTTTTTACTATGAATTTCTTAGAGGTGTAGTAGGGTATTTTTTTATTGATGTACAACATCTTAAGATTATTCTGTGAAAGTTTGAAAGCAATTGAAGTAAAACTAACGAAGATATTCACTTGCAAGTCTTTTATTTTATGTACTTTAAAAATAAAATTCAAACTTTCAAACGCGTTTTTCTCACACTTAACTTTTTCAATGCCGGTGAACTCTTTAACTCAAAATCTACTGAACCGATTCTTTTGAAATTTCGCACACTCTTTCTTTACATAAATTACGAGGTAACGCTGTCAAGTGTTTTTTTTTTTTTGAAATTTTAACTTATTTTAAAACAACAAAATTTCTGATGTTTTTGATGAAAAATCAGTATTATGACTTCCGAGCCTTGTAAAAAATCGAAAAATCAATAAAAAAAAAAAACTCGACAGTGTTACCTGAGGAAACTTGATCAATTAATCAAATCAATTTGGTTTTTTGTTTTTACATTCACTGTCTTCGACTCATTTGAAACGTTCACAGAATATTCTTTAAATATTGTATAATTATACTATAATTAATAGAAATAAATAAATATTAATTGTATTCTTAGAAAAAATTGTAAAAAATATGCTTTTTTCCGACCGAATTAACCCTACTACCGCCCTAGGGTACAAACACAGTGCACGCGGAAGCGGTGCGGAACGCAATTTCATTCAGAATTCTGCTTTACTGCCACAGCTGAATTAAATATACTTAATCACAAATGAAGATCTAGCATTTTATAAATTAAATACTTTTATCAGGATAAATAATAAATATAAATTAGGTTTTCATTATTTTCTTACATCTTTATCAATTGAAAAATTTCTTCTTCTTGATTAACAGTTATTAGAAGTTGATTCAGGTTAACTAATAATATCTTCAGAGCGCGAATAACATTTGCGTGATATTACTTTACCGGATATTTTTAACTAGGATTCATTAAACTTAAATTTATTAAAAACTAAAATTCCTTAATTCCATAAAAATATATACTTATTTATTTAAAAAGCAAAACTATATTCATAATTAATAATATTAATTTAATTTAATTTTTAGAATCTCAGATGAATGGGTGCCTGAAACAAAATCAGCTTTAACTAAAACAATACAAATACATTCAATGCAATTTCATGAACAAATAGCATTACAAAAATTTTTGGAAAAAACAAGACTGAAAAATGATGTTAAAACTATTTTTAATCAGCCAATTAAATCTATAGTTGAATCACTTAATAATAATTTAAAAATGAATGGAAAAAAACAATCTCGTAAGCCTCCACGTAAAATACAACCGTCATGACCTTAAATTAATTTTTATTATAAATTAACTGAATTTAATTAAATAAACTAAGATAAGAGTAAAAAAGAAAGAAAAAAAAAACTTAAGTTAAATATAAAACAAAAACAAAAAAAAAAAAAAATTAAATAAAAATTATTGTAAAATAAAAACAAATAATAATTATTATTTTTAATTCGAGTTATTTTTTTATAATAGAAATAACGTTGTACAGTCGAATGATTTTATTAAAAAAGAAACTTCTACAGATATTGTGAATAGAAAATTATTAAAATTAATTTAAATTTTAATTTATTTTTTGTTTAATAGAAATTTTTAAATAATTATTATTTTGTTTGAAATTATTTTTTTAAATATAAACTCATTTTAAGTATTCTTAAGCATATATTCTTGACTATATTAGTAAATATAAATCGTTTTAGTCGTTAGCTACAAATATATTAATTTGTTAATAAGTTTTATATTAACAATTTTATATAGGATATAAAAACAAATATTTTGTTTACGACTCATTATCGTAATGTAATCGAAAGAAAAATTATTTTCTTTTTTGGTAATGTATTTTAAATAAGCTTAGAAAAAATTTTTTTAAGATTACTTAAAATGCGTAATTAAATATTAAGTGAGCGTAAAATTTTTTAACCAAATTTATGCAATAAAATTTAAAGATAGAAATTTTAATTTTATTAATATTTTTGGTTTAGTTTTTTGTTTTTTTTTTTGTTTTTTTGTGTAATTAAAATTCGATGTGCCGTGCCACTACCAAGGTTCTCATATTATCTAGATATAAATATATATATATATATATATATTTTTTTTTTCTATACAAAAAAAAAACAAAAAAAATTAAATAAGGACCAAAATTTTATATGTAAAATTTGGTTCTTTTCGAAAGTATTTAGATAATAATAATTCAATTTGAATACTACGTTCCTTTTATTTTATTTAAATTATTTTTTCATTTTTGTTTTTTCAAGTCGTGTTCCCTGATTGTGATAAAAAAATGAAGACGAAGAAGTCAATGAAAAAGAATACTATCAAAAAAAATTGACATTTAAAACTTTTTTTTCTTTATTATTTAATTAAAATTATTATAGTCATATAAAAAACTAAGACTGGCGAAATTCATTCATTGATTTGAGAAAATTATGTTTAAAATAACAAAAACAAAAAAAAAGGAACAAAATTCTTTCTTTTTTATTAAGCTTTTACTGTAATTTGTATGATAAATACTTGAAAATAATAACATGAAACTAAACTTAATTCTAGTTGTTAAATAAAAGAGAGAAAAAAACTGCCATCATAGAGAAATTTTAATAATTAATATAAATTTTTTTTTAATTATTTTTTTTCCTAAGGGAGTAGATATCAATGTCAAATACATGTATATATATATATATATATATATATATATATATATATATATATATATATATATATATATATATATGATGTTTTTTATACGAAATAATACAATTCTAGGCAAAAAACTAAATTAGTCTGATTAGTATGATAATTTTTTTACATTTAAAAAAAAATAATTTCAGTCTTAAGTAGAAAATAAATTAAAATTTTCTTAAACAAATCATTTTATTATTGAAATTTATATCATAAAAATTTGGTATACATTTAGAAATTTAAGAATGTTATAAACAATATAAAATTTTATAACATTTTTAAGGGGGTCTTTTGGTTTAGAAATTCGAAAAAATCATTTTTTATGTTTTTGCATATTTAAATAGCATAACTCCTTACAAAAATGTTCTCAAGAGGGTTTTTTTAGAAAGTGGAATTTATTTAGTGCTTAGTTAGTTCAGTTCAGTTTTTAAAACTTAAAACGCGATTTTCTCGAAACGACTCTTGGAAACGGTTTGCATGATATCTCAAATTTTACTCAACCGATTCATTTGAAATTTGGCACAGAGATTTTTCATAAATCCGGCTATCGCACTACGAAGTTTTTTACTATTTTTTTTCCAGATAAGGCTGGAAAGCCTGTATTCGTGCACATCCTTTTTTCAAGAGCCCCCACATTGCCGGCCTGTAATATTTACAATTTTGATTTTGTTTTTTAATATTATTAATTTTTTATATTCTCAACACATCAATAAACAAAAAACAAAAAAATATTTGCTTAAAATATTTATTGGTTCTTTTTTATGGCGTCCGAAAAAACACCGAAAATTCAAGCGTCTAAACCAGAAGACCCCATTAATATAAATGAAATTCATGATAATTCAAATTGTTCTCAAGTAACATTTCAGTTGAGCTGTGTTTCTTCATAAAATCCTATTTAAGGAGAAAATTTTTTCCTTATAGTTTTAAAAATCACGCTGTGTCTTGATAGACAGTTTATGATGGATCTTGCTCAAAATATTTCAATTTTAATTTTTATAATACTTAAATATTTTAAGTAATATATAAAATTTATGGTACTAGACAAATATCAATTCCAATTTAAGGGGTGTCATAGTATTAAATGCAAGGATAGATTTCACTATAAATAAAATAGTAATATAGGTTACTTTTCTAAATGTTTTTTTTTTTATTTAGTATTTTTCCGTCCATTTTTTAATACTTTCTTATTCATTCGGCAAAAGAAGAAAAATAATTTTTCTTAGCTAATTATCATTAAGTTTATTTTTTAGAATAAAATATCAGTTTCCTTCTTCACTTAAATTCTAGATAAAATATATATTACTAATGCAAGATCGAAAATCAGCTTTTATTTTTGACAATATGATTTAAATTTACAACAAATAAATAATAAAAACCATATTTTTAAGAAATTCTTAAGTTGTATTTTATCAATTTAGAAATTGTATCAAATTAAACATATATAAAAAGCATGGAAGAAAAAAAACAAGATTCCATTTATTACTGTAATTTTGTGATAATAATTGACCAGATTAAGACTGTTTAATATAAAAAATTTCATGTTTAGGCTATAAATTATCGTTTTATTTATTATTTTTAAGCATATATGATTTTTTTGTCCATCTATAATAACAATAATTTTGATTTTATTTTTTAAATATAATTTTTTTTTTCATTTAAAATCAAAATTATCATTGATAATCTACTCTTTTATTTAAGTAAAGAAGAATTTTCAATGCAATCATAATTATAAAAAAAAAAAACATTTTATTTCAATTTCAATGCTTAACATACGAATTTCGCACAAAAAACAAAAATAACAACAATAAAAAAATAAGCATTACTTAAAACAATAAATAATTATATGAAACTTAGCACTGCCGATAATTCTAAATGTGCGCTTCTCTTTTTTTTAATTTAGTTTAAATTTTTAACGATTTGAGTCAATCAATTGTAATATAAAAAACTTTTTTATACTAATATTAAATAAATATATAAAAATTTAACAAAAAAAAAAAAACAAAAGTAAAAAATAAATAAAATAAAAACGAAAAAAAAAGTAATCTCTAATTAAGTAAATAATTAAATTTAAAACAAAAAGAAACATTTTTTAGACGTAATTTGATATAAGTAAACAAAAATCTCGGCATTCCGCCAATTGATTAAAGGAATTTGCCGTTAAATAGTACAAATTTTTGCATTTTAATGTAAAAAAAAACAATGAAATAAATAAAGCATAATGTGTTTTAAATAAATGAATCTTAGAAAAAAACAAACTTATTAATTACATTTATATTCCGTTTATTGTCAAAAAATGTTCTTTTCTTTTTAGAAATTTTTTTATTATAATTCGTTTTACAAAAAATTCCTAGAGAATAAATATATTTTCTGTGTATTGAATAAAGTTAAAATTGATTGAAATATTTAATTATTTATCGAAGAACAAAAACAACAAAATAAGGGAAATATATTTATGTAAAATGTATCACAATATAGATTTTGGGTATTTAAAAGTTCTAAAAAGGTTTTCAAAAGAACATTTTTCTTTGAGCATTAAAGAGAGCTTTAGTCATCTATCACTTATTTTCGGGATACAGGTAGTTCTAGTTTATTTTTTTAATTTTTATATAATAACACAATATTTGAATAATATTTTTTGAAATTTTAAATTTCAAAATATTAAGTGAGTGAGTGACAGTGAATGTCTTGAAGCGCCTTGCAGAAAAATGGTTTTGCGGTGTGCAACACAGCTCGCAACAGAATCATCTAAAACAAAAAAATCAAAATTTATTTATTAAAGGAGATGTTTTTCGAGGTAACATCGAGGGTTTTTTTTTTTTTTGAATTTGTATATTTTTGGTAGCCTTTAGAAGTCAAAATACCGATTTTCGCTTAAAAAATTGACCTATTGTTATAAAATTAATAATTTAAAAAAAAAAAAAAAGCTCTCGATGTTACCTGGAAAATTATATCAAAAAGTAGTGTGCAAAATTTCAAAACGATCGCTTTAGTGGATTTGGAGTTATCGTGAACACCGACTTCGAAAATAACAAGTCAAAATGCTTTAAAGTTTTGCTCACTCACTGTATGCTCTAGACTCTAGAGCAAAGGATGTTCAAATGGTCGTAACTTCGATAATTTTACTCCGATCGAATTGAAATTTTGACATAATATTTTAAAGATGCTAAGCATTAATTTAAAAAGATAAAAAAAAATTGGCAAAAGAAAGGTGACTAGAGGCGTATTAGCCTTTTTTTATGGCTATTTTACGTAAAATTATGGTAGAAAAAAAAACAGTTATTTCTATTTGATTCGATTATGTACAAAAGGGTAAAAATAGGCCAGCGTAGTCTGGTGTAGTAACCAGTGTAGACTGGAAATGACTTTATTTGTTTCATAAAATTAGTGACATGGGCTGATCAGCCAAAGACGTAAGTTGTTCTTTAGAACAACATTTGTGATATCTGCCCGTAATTCACTTGATTAGTGTTTCTTAAATATTTTTAGCAGTTGTGCCTGACCTAAGTAGGAAAAAAATTTTTTTATATTACTAAAAAATCTTAAAACTTGTTTGTAGGTGTATGAGTCTTCGTATAATATAGCCGAACGACATCCACATAAAATAAAAGGTATACAAGTAGAAAATTTTCAATTAAAATGCTATTTCGATTATGTTTTAAGAATTTATTCATAACTATTTATCTCAATTAATAATCCATTTGATTTAATTAAATCAATAATATCTAAATATGATGTAATGTTGTTATTATTTACTTCTATCCAAGATTTTAAATTTATTACACTTGCAAATATAGAAGAAGTATTCCATTTTCCACAATATCCTCGTGATGCAATTCCAAAAAGTTTTCCGTCTATTATTAGACCACTTCCTGAGTCACCATCGCAAAAATTTTTATCTACACTTCCAGCACAAATAATATTTTTTTTTAAATTTGGATTTACTAAAATATTTAAACCATAACTACAATATTCCCAAGGATAAATTGTTAAGTTAGTACATTGTAATAATGTAGAGGTAGCTGTATAACTCTCATTATTTTTATCTATAAATGAATCTGGTATCATACTACCGAAACCACAAATAAATCCAATCTTATCATTTGGAATAGTATCTTGTATATCAATAAAGGGTAAACTTTGAATAAAAGAATTAAATTCTATCTTTTTGTTAAGTGATATTATTCCAATATCATAATCAGCCCTAGATCCGATTTCAATTATTTCATCATCAAACTTTGGGTGTATTCCATAAGATTTTGCAAGAAAAATATTTTCACCACCATTATAAAGATTTGATCCAACATTAACTTTAATTTTGATTATTTCATAATTTATACAATGTGCTGCTGTCATTATTATTAATTCAGATACAATTGTACCACCACAATCTTTTTCATAATAAATCACATGATCAAAATAACTAACTATAATTCCGGCATACCAAGGAACATGTGTTACAACACTACCTCCAATTATTCCTAAAGGTGTTAAATTTATATTTTTTCGTACTGCACAAGCTACTGTGAAAAATAACACAAAAAATACATTTTGTCTCATCATGACTTCGACTACTGTTTTTATCCCCAGCAAAATAATGTCTTTCAAAAATGATGTGCACCTTCTTTTTTTGTTCTCATTATCATTATTTGCTATCATTATCTATGCCACCTTTTTTTATGCTAAAAGCAGTTTCTATTTTGATGAATTATTTTTTGTTAGAGATAAATTTATTTTGAATTTAATATTTTAATAGAAATGTTTACCTTAATATCTGGATTTCAATTTGAATTTGCATAAATACTTAAAAAAATAAAGCAAAAAAAAAAATAAAAACTTTTTCTATAAAAATTATAATCGACTTAGAATAAATTGTTTATCTCTTAAGGTAGGCACTCACTTAGTGCGTATATCTCAGCGGGTAACTTTTTTGACGTCAAAATGACGTACAAATGAATTTCACGCTGAAATATCCACATATGAAGGGGAACTTTAGCGTGAGTCTATGACGTCATAAAAGTTACCCGCTGACATATACGCACTAAGTGAGTGCCTACCTTTAAACTTTACTGCTTTTTATTTAATTAATATATATAGCAATAGGTTTTATAGTTTAATTTATTTTGAAATTATATACATACATCAAACAAATCCCATTTTGAAAAATATTTTTTTGAGTTTTTTTTAGTATTATTAATTTGTTATGTCGTAACAAACTTAATTTCAAAGTAAAAAAATAAATCTGGCATTAAATATGGTATAAATAGAAGGAAATGAGAATTGTCTAATATATAAACAAGGATCAATACCATTATACAGAAGCAAAGCTCTAAATTTGAGATCCTAATTAACATCTGGTTAAATATTTTGTATTGTGATTTTATTTCTTCTATAGCTTTCTAAACCGAGATTTTGTCATGCCGAAATTTTCCAAAAAAATGTATTTCAGCAAAAATCAGAGCTTTTAAATTTCAATGTTTTCCCCTGATATTTCAAATTTATTACTTAATAAATAAATTTGTGTTTTTTAGTTTGAAAAAATAATACTTAACTAAATTATTTCGTTAGTTATTGAGATTCTTTCCACTTAAGGAGATGGTAGGGTTTTAAAGGCGAAAAAAAAGGCATACATATATTCAATATTTTTTTTGGTGAAATATGAATCATGTTCATTTATTTTTTTTTTCAAACATATTAAAATACAACATTCTGAGCATCTTTTCTGTAATTTTTAATAAAAAATATTAATAAATAAGACTGTGTCAGCGAATTTCCCGGGGCACCTCGGAAAAAAGTGGTCTTGCGGTGAACACTATGAGTCGTTACTTAAATTTTTGACATGTTGGACATCCAGAAAAAAATACAACACATGTTATATTATAATAATTACAAGTCCGTATAGAATTCAATAGATGGATTTTGCTATCCTCTCAGATTATGTTTTTCTTAATTCTTAATTCAAATTATGAATATGAATATGGAGGTAAGACTTAAAGTCTACTGAAGCTTTTTAACGTTTTATAACTAACTTGAATCAGTTGATTATAGTGTTCACCAGAATACTTTAAGTTTTTAATAAATTTTGATTAAGCCATTACACAGTACATAATTTGTGTTTATGAGAAAAATATCAATAGAGCATGTAAAAAAACATCAAGGATATTTTCCCCAAATAAAGTTATCATTAGAAGACTATTTATTATAATTTCCAAGTCTTCAAATGGCTTGCACTTGTCCCATGCAAAGTATATTGGGGTAGCAATTTGTAAGTAAACATGTTTAAAAACTTACTCACAAATCGTAATTTCTATATAATTTATATGGAATGAGAGAGCCATTTGACGATTTGAACATTTAAGGTAGTTGTTTTTCACAAACTATTTAACGTTCTTTTTTTAATAAATCATTATGGTTTAATATCCTAAGCTTTTCAAACTCAAATTTAATTCCTACAGTGAAATTTGGCATTTACCATGTAATAATATTATTAAAAATATATTTTTCTTTTTTCCTTTCTTTAAATTATGTAAAATAATTATCGCATTCTTATCAATCAATTGCATGTATTATTATAATCAAATTAAATAATTTAAATTCATGATAAGTTTAACTTTTAGATAAACACATCAAAAAAACTATTATTAACTACTAGGTAACCTAACAATGGAACGCTACAGCCTTGGGGAAAGGAATTTTTATGAAACTTGTCTTAATGAGGAATCAAGCCTTCGCACTCCCGCCTATGAACACTAGTTCTTAACACCTGCACTATCTAACGACTTGAAAAATGGAAAATATTTTAGGAATAAAAATTATTGTAAAAGCTTTGGGGGCGGTTTACTCAACAAAGCTTGAGAGTTGCGTTCTATTATTTTAAATTTAAGCTATTCCCATCATAAACTTCCACTTGGCCCACTTTCATTAAAATGCGTTTCGTCAAGTTCGTAGCACCCCATTGTAAATATATCTCTGATATTTAATTTTAATATTTGTATGCTTATTAGATATTTAAATATAGTAAATCTGCCTCAATAATATCAGCATGGATTTGTCGTAGCTCTTTTACATTTTTCTTCATTATCTCCATTTCTTACTTCGTTTATTATACGAAGCTTTAATTTTTCAAATTGAATAACCTTATTTCTAAAATAATAAGAGCTGAAGTAATTAAATAATTTCAAATTAGCATAAAGTTTAGCATAAATATTTCTTTCATTTGAAAAAGCTATTTCACCCATGATAAATAAAATCAAAGAATATTTAATTAGATTTTCTCGATATTGTTTTTAAAAGTTGTTACAAAATTATTCTTTAATTTTATTTAATTGTTAAAAAACATTTTTAGCAGAACATAAAAGTTTTGATCCATAATTGGATTATACAAAAAATTAAAAAAAACTTTTACTAAAGGGTACCATGAAATCAAACTTGGCAATGTAAAATATTTAAATAAGTTTATATAAAAAAAGAAATAAATAAAATCTTAAAAATATTTCTTCGGAAAAAGTACACAAAAGTTGTATAAGGTTCGCATAATACAATAAAATAATAATTTGCTAAATTTAATATTTAATTATCAATCACATAACTGTTATAACAATATAGTGATTTTAGTTTCATACTTTACTAATACATTAATTATAAGAGTTTTGAAATTTTTCTATTTTTTATTCTGAAATACATATTTTAGATATCCTGATATTTTTCTAAATTATATGACGTAATAAATTAAAAGCAAAAAATTTTTTAAAGTAATTTTCCTCGGAAAGTTAAAAGCAATTATAAATATTTAATTTATTATTTGCGTAGTATGAAATTCCCTTCATTGAGACAAATATAAAAATTTTTTAAAAAAATTATTAGTTATTAGTTTAAAAACTACTTTTAAAAAATTTGTTATTTAATAAGTAAATGTGGACTGGCTTATTATAGTTTCTATGAAAAATTTAAGAATATTTGAAACATTTATTTCTTTATTAATGTGAAAATTATTTTTAAGGAATCAGTTATTAATTTTCCCTATTTGTGTTTTTTATTTTATTCTTATTGTTACGTTCAAAATAAAATTAAAATTTAAATCATCGATAGTAAAAAATCAAAAAAAAAAAAAAGAAAAATTCGGATTAAACTTGAAAATCAAAATTTCGATTATTTCTTTTTCTTTTTACTCTTATCATTATTTGGTAAATCTGATTTTCTTTTTTGTGATGATTTTGTTTGTCCTGAATTAGTAAGTATTCCAGTACCACCTTTAGCAGCTTTCTTTTTCTTATCTTGACGTTCTTTTTCTTCAAGTTCTTGATTTTCACGTTCAATTAATGTTATTAGAGTATTACATCGGCGTTGTAATTCAAGTGCAGTACGAGATTTAAGAAACCAATCAAAACGAAATTGTGCTGAAGATCTAAAAAAAATTATAATAATTTTGTATTTAAGATTATTTTAGAATTTTGTTGTTGTTAATAAAATTGAAAATTTTATTAATACAAATAATAATGTCTATATGAAATTTGTTTTAAAAATTTTTGTCATTGTTACAACACATTTTTGTAATCTAGAATTTAACCCTTTGCGGTCGTATGTCTGCTCTCAGCCACTACAGCAA
Organism: Acrocera orbiculus; assembly: GCA_947359355.1. Classification (NCBI taxonomy): domain Eukaryota; kingdom Metazoa; phylum Arthropoda; class Insecta; order Diptera; family Acroceridae; genus Acrocera; species Acrocera orbiculus. The sequence goes on from OX375758.1 coordinate 12,083,610, forward strand.
AAAAACCATTTTGATCTTATATCATATTAAGTCGACACACTTCAAAATAATATTTTATAAATTGTGTTTAAGGGTAATTAGGCACTTTGGCTTCCTAAAATATTCTAAAATAATAATAAAATGGCTGAATGAAATTTACTGAAAGAAGTGTACCGTGAAATTAAAAGTAGTAATCGCGAATTTCATTTTGACTCTTTGAACACTGACTTTGATATAAAAGTGATAACGGTTGTTTTGGAAACATTTATAATAGTGATTGTGATTGTGATAAAGTTCCAGTGAAGCGACGAGTTATGCAACTAGAAATTTTATAAGTTTATATTGTTTTATAAGAAAATCTTGTAAATGGTGGAGAAAAATTTTTTTCTGGGGATTAGAGGTATGTGAAATTAATAACTACATCTACATAACTACATAACTATAACTAGAAGAGAAAACAAGACACCCATGTCACATTTTATGTTTGTCCTGAAATAGGCGGAACAGCTTGTAGGTGACGTTCGTGATGGTGGATCTTCAAAATCAAGAAGACCATCGTCCTCAGATAAAGAGGAAAAGCTTAATGGTAAACTAAATATATTGCGGCACTGTGAAGATATAAAGAGTAAAGATTTTTTTGTATGTTCAAACAGAAAACTTAAAGGCGGAAGACGCCAAACTAGTTATTTTTGCGACACATGATTTCAAAAACCAGGGCTTCATTTTGGGGACTGCTTGGAAAGATACCATACGATGGAAAACTATATAATATAATTTTTAAATAAAATTAAAACATATTATTGTGTTACCTATATTTGAAGTTTAAAAAAGAATTAACAAATATTATTTTTCCTCATAGTCTTGCATATTACGTATTACTGTTCGTTCAACGAAAATTATCCATGTATAAAATTAATACGACCGCAAAGGGTTAATATTTTTTTTTTTTATAGTTTTCTATAACAGTTCTTACCTTATAGATGATCGTAATTCTTCATAAACATTTTCTTTGTCGAAACCTAATTTATGTAGCATACAAACCAAAAATCTATCTTCAACTTCAGTATAATTTTTCCCCTTATTATTTCCATATTGTAAACGTAATTGATGAAATGGTGCACGATAACGTGACATCTTAAATATAATTAATTTATAATTAATAACAAAAATTCTTAAAATAGATTTAATAAAAATATATAATACCTTCTGATCTAATGCTTTTTTAATAGATTGTCTTCTTTGAATTTTTGTTTCACCTCTTTCAATTTGTGCCATAATTCTTTCAATATCTTGAAGTTCATGGCAACGTTCCCAAAATGTTGTACTATATTCGATAACCTCTTCAGGTGATTTACCCTCAACATCTTTTGCAATATTTTCAATATCATCACGTCCATATTTTTCATTTGCTTTTATAAATTGATTGAAATCTCTTTTAGTCCAATTGGTAAAACCTAAATTATAATATATATATATATATATATATATATCAAATATAATGATTAAATTAAATTAAATTAAATTTTTATATTACCTTGTGTTAATAATGATTCTTTTTCCAAAAGTTCTTCTTCTGTTAATGGTTCAGCTTCATCAATTTTTCTTTGTTCTTCTTTTTGTGCTTTTGATGCTTCAGTTCCTAATTCTGGATTTTTTGGAACTTTATAATTTAAAGTTTTACGATAAAAATAAATTTCTTGATCAAGTAATTCAAATAAACGTGGTGGAAAAAATTGAAAATCTTGTACAATTGGTTGTTTTGGTGGACGTGGAGCTTTTGGTGCTTTAGGCTCTGATACACGTAATGCTTCACGAAAATATGCATCAACTGCATAATTAGCTTTTCTTTCTCTTTTAGGTGGTTCAATCCATGATCCCATTGTATTTAATTTTTGTTTTTCTCTATAATCTTCACCTTCAAACTGATATACAGATGAACCTTCACCACCATTATCTAATGTAAAATTACGTAATGATCCTTCACCTAATTCATCAAGTTTAGCTTTTTGTTGTATAGTTTTAGCTTCACCTCTTTCTAATATTGTATCAATATCTTCATCTGTTAGTTCTGATTCTTTTGAAGCAAATACATGATTAGCACCAAAACGAATTATATTTAACATATCATCTTTATTTAAATGATTTGTACGATTATCAACTAAACGTCCTTGTTGTATAACCAATTTATCAAGACGTAATTTAATTTCAGCCCTTTCAACAATTTTTTCTTCAACAGTATTTTCTGTTATAAATCTAAATACTCGAACTTGTTTCATTTGTCCAATACGATGAGCACGATCCATAGCTTGTAAATCCATTTGTGGATTCCAATCCGAATCATATATGATAACAACATCAGCAGTTGCTAAATTGATACCAAGACCGCCAGCTCGAGTTGATAACATAAATATAAATTTTTTGCTACCAACAGCATTGAATTCATCTATTTGTCGATTACGATCTTCATGTGGTGTTTGACCATCTAATCTACAATACATATATTGACGCCAAAGGCAATAATCCTCTAAAATATCTAACATTCGAGTCATTTGACTAAATATTAATACTCTTGATTCTTGTTCTTGTAATTTTGGTAAGAGTTTATCTAATATAACCATTTTACCAGAATTAAATACTAAATGTTGATCAGTTGTATATGGTGGACCTGGTTCAGCACCATCAAATAAATAAGGATGATTTGTACATTTACGTAATTGCATAAGAATATTTTGTAATCTCATTTTTTCAACTTTACCGGCACCATTAACTACATCTATATCTTTTAAAAGAACTTTTGTATACCAATCTCTTTGCATTTTAGATAATCCAACAAATATTTTAATTTCTTTTTTCGGTTTTAATTTTTTTTCAACTTCAGCCTTTAAACGTCTTAGTAAAAATGGTTTAAGTACAGCATGAAGTCTTTCAATTAGAGCATTATCACCTAAGCATAAATTTGTATTAAACCATGAATCAAAATCTTCTGAACTATTAAATACGTCTGGAAGTAAAAAATTAAGTAAAGCCCAAAGTTCATGAAGATTATTTTGTAATGGTGTGCCAGTAATTAATAAACGATTAGCTGTCTTAAATTCACGTAATATTTCTGATAGTTTAGATTTTTCATTTTTAATTCTATGTGCTTCATCGATAACCATAAAACGCCAATTGAATTTTTTAAAAACAGATTTCTCACGAATACACATTTCATATGATGTAACACAAACATCCCAATTACCAGGCATTAAAACTTCACGAATAAATTGATTTCTAGTTTCTTGATCACCAATCAAACATACTGCTCTCAATGTTGGACACCATTTAGCAAATTCATTCATCCAATTTTGTAAAGTAGACTTTGGTACGACTACTATATGTGGTCCTGGATTATTTCTAATATATGAAAAATATTAATTATACAATTGTCAAATAAAAGTAAAATAATTCATTTAATCATACTTAAAATGTTTCAAATATCCAAGCAAAGAAATTGTTTGTAGAGTTTTCCCTAAGCCCATTTCATCAGCTAATATTCCATTAATTCCATTTTCATATAATGATATCATCCAATTAAGACCACGAATTTGATAATCACGAAGTTCACCATTTTTAATATATGCCGGTGATGCTTCAAAACGGAAAACAGTTTTAGTTGCTGCATCCTCAGCTAATAATTCTTCATCCTCTTCCTCTTCAGTTTTACGATGTCGATGACTTAAATAAAGGAAATTAACATTAATTAACAAAAACAAAAAAGGAATAAATATAATCAATTACTCAGCAACTTCAGAAATAGGATCTTTAATTTTTTTTGGCCGACCAACAGTTTTCACTTTTTGAGGGCTTTTTGGTCCTGTATTAGTTACAAAATGTGTAAAAATTTCAGTTTGTTTTAAGAGATAATCAAATCTTTTGCTACGATCTGATACGATTTTAGTATCAAATTCAACTTCTTTTTCTTTGAAAAAAGGTTCATCAGTAGCTAATTCAACCTAAAAAAAAAAAAATTTTTATTTTTAAGAATTACTGTTTCTTAATGATTCTTCTAATATCAAATTTTCAAACTTTAGTATTAGCTTATTATTCGATATTTATTATTTCTTACCGAATCTTCAATTGTATTAGCTACATCTCCAACTTCTTCAGTTTCCATTTTATTTTATTGAACTATTTTCAAAAATATTCGAGAAAATAAATAATTTTCAGCAAAAAACCTTTTGACAAAGCGTGCTTATTAGTCTCTATTTCACTCACTCAAACTTATGAAGATAGTAGCATAATTTAATTTACAAAACATACGTTTCAAAAGTATATATGCACTTGACACTATATGCGTTCTAAAATTAATACTGTGAAAAAATTAGAACTAAAATTAGTACATTAATGATTATTTTAGATTGAATTTGAGGCAGAAATTTTGCCACATTTAGCTTGACATAACTATAAATTAAGTATTTAATTAGCGAATAGATTTTTTGTTTAATTATTATATTTCACAATTAATTTTACTTCTAATTATTTGTAATCATTTCTAATTAGTCTAATATGTGAATATAGGATGTGTTTTACAAATCTAGCAAGTTTTAGCAACTTTAATTATATGGTGAGTGAGATGAACTCATTCATAAACTCAATGAAAATTAAAGTTAGCCGCCATTTTTGCATTTCTCGTTTCAATCAAAAAATTATTTTACATTTTAATATTTTTATTTTATATTTTTATTTTCAGAAAAAGTTACTTCTGAAGTCGTACGCTTTGAAAACAAAAAAAAAGTAAATTTTACGCCAAACTTATTGTCAAAAAAAAAACCAAATTTTGAGTGAGAAAATATGATTAAAATTGGGATTGGGGTTCGGGATAAAGGGATAGTTAGATTTTATGAAAAAACATTCATATTCATTTTTTGCGATCAATTTTATTGGAACATTTGATTTATTTTTTTTTTTTTAGTTACAATTTTTGAATTATTTTGTAACTCCATTTTCATGCATTCCATATTCCATTCCAATTCTCATTGTTCCCCTTCAAGCTGATACCCAAATTAACCCTTTTTGAAAATGTACGTTATAGGGTGTTTACACCGGCATCGAAATCATCAAACTTGGTGATTTTGTGAAAGGTGAAACTCATGAATTGTATATTTCCTTTTAAAAAAACTCGAGATAGAAGAATTTTTGGTATCACTTAATGGCGGATTGTAAAATGTCTACCTTTAATATGTCAACAGCAGCTGATTTCGAAAAGATTTTGGGCTACGTTTATAAAATAAATGTGCGGAAATTGGAACAAATATGATACATATTACCTCCGCAAGGTGATATCGAAATCATTTTGTGAAGATAGTTCTGCCTGCAAATTTCATATATGTAAAAATCCAATTGTGATTTCGATGCCGGTGTAAACGCCCTATTAGCCTCGACCATTTAATATGAAATATGTAAAATTCTTCGTTTATTATGTAATTTTCATTTTTTACCTTTGAGTATTTCATGAGCAGCAAAAAAGGATTAATTTTCTTTAATAAAAAAAAATTTTTACATTTTAATACTTTTCCAATGAAGTGCTTATATTGATAATTTTTTCATTTGTTCGTCTTCCATCATAGTTCATTTGAGAATTGGTCGAAAAGGAGTACATCAATGATTCTTAAATATTGTGATATGTAATTTCCATGTTCTAATTTGTAATTCAAACAATCTTTTTCAATATAAATATTCACTAACACTTGCTAACAATAAGTAACATAGCTTATATAGCGTAGACAAATTCTTGGCTTATAATACAGTTATATATTGCATAAAACTTAGCAGATTAGCAATAGCTAAAAGCTTTATAGCTATCCAGTACTTGGTTTGTAAGACTCGTTGAATTTAAATTTCGATTTTTTTATGGATTTTTATTTTAGCGGAATAGAGAACTTCGAAAAATTGTGCTGTAATTATGAAAATAAAAAACCAAAATATTCTATGAATATTTTGCTAATAACATATTTTTAAATTATAATTATTTAAAAAGGCTTTAAAATAAAAATTTAAACCATAAAAATTTGAAATGTGATAGTTTTCCGGCTATTCGAGAGTTATTCTTATATTAAATTCTATCTAAAAATTATATATGTATATATATGTATTTTTTTTTTATGGGTTTCAATTTGCACTTTACATGCCCCAATAGATTTTTACTTTGCAATAATTTTATCGATTTAATTCTAGTAGTGTTGTATTTCTTAAGTCTAACAGAAGTTTATTTGAGTTTAAAACATACTGCAGTTGTATTTCAAAATTTAACGATAGAAATAGTATGTTGATTTTTGTATAAAAAATTTTTTTTAATATAATTAATTTAAGAAAAATTAAGTCATTAATATACTATGAGTAATTATAGCGGATTGTAATATGATATTTAAAATATTAAAAGTGAAAATAAATATAATAAAAGTTTTAGTGAAATTAATTTTTTATACATATTGCATTAAAATTTTTTCGGTTTAACAAATAAATATTTAAAAAAAGATAAACAATTATATCAAAAAAATAAAATACAGTATTTAAAATTATAAAATTAAAATTTATTGGGAATTTAATGGCAAAATTTATTCATTCATATATAATAAATAATAATAATTTGTGTAGAGCAAAATGTATGATATCAATTTAACATTTATTCTTAAATTAGGAATAGTATTTTTATGGTAAGCTATCAAATATTTATTTGTATATATGTATATATATTTCCAAAATATAAAGAAAAACTATATAAAATATTTTCTTAAAATTAATATTAAGCTCATGGCACATGGATTTATAATTTTAGGAATGAAATCCAACAATTATATAATTTTTGTAAAAAATGTAGTTTTGTTAAGATGATCTATATGAGAAGTTTAACCGTTATGTTACAATAAACAAAAATAAAAATTACTAATATGCTAAATACTGCCATATGTTTGTTACAAATAGGTATCTTAAAGAATTTTACTTAAATCTGACCACTTAAAGTAGAAAAATATCAGATATGGCTGTATTTAACGTTGGTCATTCAATGTAGCAAATACTGGCGAGCATATTACGGAATGATATTACGTTTGCCGAATGCAATAAATTCAATACGGCAGTTAGCTTTGTGTGTTCTTATACATTGTTTGCATTTTCTTTGACCAATAAAATGGTATAATTTTTACATTATGACAACAGTATTTTGTACAAAAGGGTACAAAAAAAAAAAAAAACTAAAAAATATCTAAGCCCGGTTTTAATATATTTTCTCATTCCCCATATCCTTTTGTTGGCTTTTTGATAAAAAAAAACGGTCATAGCACAATTATTTGCTAACTAAGATTAAGCAGGTTATTTTAAGATGGAAGAAAAAGGATAAAACTTTAAGATGAATACAAAAACTAGCTTAGACCGTTTTTAAGCAAAAGATATACAAAACTTTTTTTGACTTGCTCTCAAACATTAGTTTTCTTCCTACTTGTGATTACGGATATAATTCGGATGTGTATTTGAACATGTATATAAATCCTGACAGTAACAGTAAATAAAAATTAGTATAAAAAATAAATGATTCAAAATGATTCAAAAAATAAATGAGAATGATATTAGCAAAAGAATTTTCATTTTCAAGAAGGAATTGCGAAAACAAAAGAGAAAAGAGAAAAAAAAAATTTTAAGCAATATGTTGTTGTTTAGGTAAAAATTATTTTACAACATATTTAAAATTAGATTTAGTCCAATTTTCACAATTAATCATTATTAAATGATTCTCGAAAGTATTCCCTGCACTACCATGAATTCTTTGGCAATAATTAGAACAATGGGCCCACGAATATTCCCCATATTCACAACTTTTTGAAATTACAAATGAGATGTACCCAGTAAGAGATGCAATCAAACGAAAATGTATTTTTTTGAATCTTCAAAATAAGCTACAAAATGTTTCATCTTTCGATAAATTTGTGTCTTATTCTTAACATGTGAAGTCCCAAAAAGTTACTCAACTATATGCATAAAACTCAATTAAAATATCTTTTAAAAACAAAACTTAAGCTAGAAGGAATAAGCTTTGTCTAATTTTAATGTCAACTAACACCCAGCACCTACGTTAAAGAAGGGGTTCAGTATTTACAGTTTTTATTTTATTTTTTAAATTAATGTATAACAAAATTATTGTGTCCAAATTTCAAGTTGATCAGAGAAAAATTGTTAAAGTTATCAGCATTTGAGTGTCCTTTGGTTTAGGGCAAGGAATGAGTATACAATATTTAAATCGTTTTCCTGAAACTTTTCAAAAATCTAATCATTTAGAAATTTTTCATATTGCGTTTTTACATATTTCACTAGATAAAAACCATAGCTTTTTTTTTGTTTTTTAATAATTATTAATTTTACAATTAAAAATAATTCAATTTTTTAAGCATTATTTTGACTACCAAAGGTAATAAAAAATTGAAAAATCTAAAGAAATAAAAAACTCCTCGTTGTTAGGTATTTTGAAAAGCATTATCTTTGATAAGTAAATATTGAGTTTTCGTTTAAGATAAATCTGCTGCCAGTTATGAAGAACACCGTAAAACAATTTTTTTCTTAGTTCACTACCACTCACTTAATAAAATTTTGGAAAAATATTGTTCAAATGTTGGGTTATCATATAGAAATTAATTAAATAAACTAAAACTACCTATATTACCGAAAACTATTCATGAATACATGACTTTTTTTAAATTGAATTACACCCGAACCCGAAGGAAAATCCTTGTCTTCTAACGAAACAGAAAATTTGCTACCAAAAAGTGGTAAATGTGAAGAATACTCATGTCATATGCCTAATTAAAAATGTTAATCTAAATTTGTTAGCTGGCATTTTAGTTATCTCCGGGAAATCTTACACCAAAATTGAAAAATTGGCCAGTAAAAGCGTACTTTAAGTTGCGTGCTTAATTTTCAACAAATTACTCACCGATCAACAAAAAAACAGGAATCTCTAGTTTACTTTTCTCTACTTTCTTTCAAACTGAATGAAATAAATTTTTAAGCACGTTCGTTCTTTTTCTTGAAAATTTGTTACTCTTAGCAAAAAAGAGTTTAATTTTTTTAAATTTAATATTTCAATGTAGTATTTAAAAATTTCCTACTTTTACAGCCTATTTTTCTTTATTGGGTCAAACTAAAGCTTTTACAAACTTAAACTGTCAAATACAATATAATTAATTGAGCGAATTTTAACATTTAAAAAATTTAAATTTTTATTTATCTAATTTTTAAATATAATATCGTACCATACGTAACATGGTCACGAAATTTAGTTTATGACCTTAGAGGAGTTTAACCCTAAACTTCAAATGAACTAAATCGTGATTACTTTCACTTTTTAACAAATAGATTATGCAAATTAAAAATAAAAAACATTTCTCTGCATTATGTTACCTTAAAATGCAAAATTTTAAAATCTATTATCATTTCAAAGAAAAAGAAAAAAACCAACATTTTAATAGCGTAATTAATTTTTGTTTTCTTAATAATCCTATTTGAATATATGTACTATGGGTACTATGGGTTATTAGCAAAAAATTCAAATTAGAAATAAGGAAAACTAATATTTAAGTAGATATTTAACGAATATTTATATATATATATGCATTTAGTTAGTGAGGTTCTTATTAAAAACGATTTCCTTTTAAACAATACTAACTAAATAAGATACTATAATCTGTTTATGAATTTTATAAATATTTTTTTAGTCTTCTCATGGATATAGAGGCAAGAAAAAATTATACTATACAACCAAAAGTTGTTCTTCCTGAAACTTATGTCAAGGGTAAGTTATAATATATTTCTTCTTTTTTTTATAGTTCAATATTTAAATTTATAATTTTATTTTTGTTCTATAAATATGTCCAGGACTCTGACATTTTGTAGGCCATATATTGCGTGCTAATAGCTATATATATGCTGACTGACGTCATAAAATTATATACTGCATACAATTAATACTAACAATTGTAAATTTTTAAAAGATAAACTGCCAGCTAGTCAAATAAATATTTTGTTATTTTCATATTTTTATTTTATATTTGCGCTAACTTAAATTCATCATTATAAATTTTCTAAAAAATACACAATTAAAGTCACTTCTACTTCAATTACATATTGTAAATAAATTTTTGACAGTTCTTCTAGTAATAATTTGGTTTGTATGTATAAATAGGGATATCACAATGACCTGATTATTTTTATAGTGACAACATGATACGATTTTTAATTTAAATAATATAACAGTTGGTTCGAATTTCCTCTTACTGTTCAATATATTACGTATATCTTGTCTTGGAATATTTTGAGTGACAGTCATCAATTGAAAATTGGTGAACTTCTTGAATCCATTTAAACTCAGTTGAATTGATGAAGATGCAGATGTCGTAATAAACTATTGATTTGTAATGATGCGTAATTTAGCCAGAAATAACAAAAAACCGTTTTCCCCACATAAAAACCAATTTCTCTACGGTCTGGAGTATTTTGGCTGGTTCAGATTATTTTGGTTTTCTTGCTAATAAACGCTTTACCCTCAGTTTGCTGTAACAAAAAAGTTATTTTTTTCTTCAACCACTATCGCACCTGGCCTATAAATATGTATTAGTAGAATAACAAATAAAATGCAGAAAAATTTCAGCCTCACAGAGTGGTATAAAGGTTTGCGAAACTCTATCTTACTCTGTCATCGCTCTTACTCTAAAAATAGTAGCTGCTAGACTCGTGTGTTATCCCGGATTATTGTGAAACTTTATTTTGTATCTAGTATATTTTTCCAATTCCCGTTTACAACTGAAATATGCTTTTATATGTACATGTTTTGGGTCATTTCGACCCTAATATTTTAATTATTCGCTTTACCAGGTTATATAATATTAAATTGCGCTAGGTATCCTGAAATAAACATCAGAGGAAAACAGCTACTAAATTGTTCGATTGGCCTTTCGTTCCTATACCCAATTCTAACATTCGATTTGCATACGTCAAAACTGTTTCCTTCAGGGTTTCCCCTGACTTTAACCTGATCAAGTATAGTTCACAATCTTTCGGGTAACATGTTGTTTAATTTCAAATTCACCTGGTTGGATACCTCTTTATTTGATATATCTATAAAACTCATCCAAGACAATTGTCATCTCATTCTACGTCAGGCAATTAAGTTGATAAGTGTAACTAATCGTTAACCTTTTTATATCTTTATGTTAAGTGACTAAAAAATTTAATTTTTTTTCAAAATAAGTTTTTTTTTATATTTTCATATAAAAATTTATTTATAGAAATCCGACCCCCATCAAAAAAAGGGAGTCCAGTACTAATAGAATTTAGTGTATTCGTTGTAGATATTAATTCGATTAATGTAGAAGATATGGATTTTAGGTAAATAAATGAATAAATTAATTAAAATTATTGAAAATCATTATAAAAAAAAGTTGCTTGCAGAGTAGATATGTTTGTACATCAAAAATGGAAAGAATCACGACTTAAATTACCTGATGATATTTTTGAAGAAGGTGATGACTATGTTACACTACCCCCAGAATTTTTTGATAATCTTTGGCAGCCAGACCCATATTTTTTGAATTCTAAAATTGCTGGTAAGTATTTATTAAATTTTTGTCTTTATAAAATTAACTAAAGCAAAAAAGCTAAAAACAAAATAATATTAGAAAAAATGAATAATAAACAATGTTGTGTTCCATATTTTTATAGTTAGCAGTCCTAGCAGATCATTTTTGTAAGGGTCTTAGAATGTTATTGAAATAGGTACGGGCTTAAAAGTGTTAAAAAATCGAGTAATTATGTCGAATTATTTATATCCATAGAAGTGATATGATTTTAGTCCTTTTGGTAAATAAAATGAAAAACAATTATATCATTAATAAATTAAACTCATCCCTGATATTATTAGCTCCTTTTTTTTTTCTTTTTTGAAAAATTATAGAACAGCTTTTGTGAATTTAGCCAGTTAAGTAAATTGCAATTCAGTCAATGTAACATTTAATTAGAACAAATATCATGAATGAAACGATAGACATCCGAATAAAATTAAATACCTAGTAGACCAATTAGTTTCTTATTTCAAATGATCAATTACATAAAATACAATTTAAGTTAAACTAGTTATAGTCTATAGAGAAACTAGAGACCTTAACCTTGGCTAAAATTTCCGTTTCTAGTTAGGGCTGATATATTTTATATATGTATATTCTTATTCTGACACTGACCCGAATTTATGTATTTTCTAGCCTTATGACTAAATTTTTCGTGACTAGTCTAATGTTTGATATGCTGTTTGTAAAGTGGCATAGATTGTTTTTTTAAATTCAACGATAAAATCTTTAAAATGTTTTTATTTAATAGTCACGAACACAAATTTATTTTTAAAGAATTTCTTATGTAAAGGAAATAAAATTCAATAGGCTTATTTTAAATTTGACATAAATAAGTTTTTTAATTATTATTAAATAATATAAAAGGTACTACCAAATATTTGAAGTTATGCTAATACCATTCTTGTTTCCCGAATACTATAAATATTATGTTCCTTCCATAGCCTTCACATCGCTAATTAATATAAGGGTGATTATTTTCTATAGAAGTGCTCAATTGTAGATCTAATTAATTAAAATCTAGCAATAAGTAAATTAAGAAAAATAAACTTCGTCTTTGAAAAATTCACTTCATATATTAAAAATTGCGTTTCAAGTTGAATTAATTGATTTTGTAGATTAAATGAAATATATATTTATTAAATTACTTTCAAAATAAATCAGCAGTGTATAGAGTGAAAGATCCTTTGAAAGCTGATCAGAGCGAATTATTTTCCGCTCAGAGCTTTTTGGATTTATTATTACCTAACCCTGAACGGGGAAAAAAAATAAAACCCAGTATTACTGCTGTCAAGAAAAAACTATCACAGTTGCGAAAGAATGAGATGTTTTTCCAGCAAGGATAAATGTTATATTTTGAAATTCCTCTCACATTCATTACAAATTAAATCAGATCTGGTCCTAGAGATTACAATTTTTTTTATAAAGATTTGAAAAAAATGTTGAATTGAAAGAAATTTTTATCAAATAATAAGGTGATCGTCGAAAAACAAGGTCATTCTGGGGACAAGATACATCCTACTAGAAAATAAACAAATTGAGAAAACATTTGACTGATTTTAGTGCTTTTGAAGGAGATAATTCTAAAGAATAAATTATATTTATGAAAAAATAAATATTAGCCCTTTGTCAAGCCATAGGTATATATATATATATATATATCTGTAGTCTTTTCGTTTAAAATCACCCTGAAAATCAAGTAGCGCCATTTCAGTATAAACTGGGTACAATATATCGAATCGGCCGTGATGAATTTCGGTTCCTAATATTCACGGACACTTTTATCCGATTAAATTCTGATACAAGACTCTGAGGAATTTTTTGAATCTGAAAAATAAATATAAAATTAAAATTAATTAATTAATATTTGAAAAAAACTTTATTAGCATTAAGTTTCGTCTACTACAAATTTGAGAAAATGTATTTGAACTTGAGTGGATTTCATTCATTCCTATTCAGTGAGATTTTTGTTTCTTTTTTCTGAATTCAGAATTTGTCTCATTCAGTTTTCTGAAGTTTTTCTCTCATATAACACTAAAAATTAGTTTATTAAATATAATTAATGAATTAATGTTAATGAGCTAACAGTAAGAATAATATTTGAACTAACTGTAACTGTTAAGATTTTTAACATACTTTTTGCAAGCTAATAGTAGGAATATAAAAAGTATTTCAATAACACGATTAAAAAAGAAAACACAAATTCTCTATGTGAACGCTCTCAATTTACGTACTCGAGTGTTTAAAACTTTCTTTAGGGCATTTTTTGTTCAATCTGGATCATATAATGTTAAAAGCAATGCATATTGGGAAGGTAAGATTTAACATTTTTGCATACGAATTTGATATACAATAAAATATGTTAAGAGTTAATTTTAAACGAAGGGAATTTTATTTTAATTTAAAAAAATTAATAGTGATAAAGGCACCAAATAAATTCATAAGGATAACACATGCACTGTGAAAAATTAATAACATATATTAATATTATATGAATTTTAGAAAAATTATTGTATTTATTTTTTATATGATTCCAGAAATAGCAGCACTCACACATAAATTTACATCAGTAACTATATATAAAGATAAAACTGTAAGATATGCAGCTCGTATGCATGCAATAATTGCTTGCCAAATGGAATTTCAGCTTTATCCAATGGATATTCAAGTGTGTCCAATATATATTGAAAGTTGTAAGTTAATTTTTTATTATTTTAATAACCAAAAAAATAATAATAAAGAAAAAAAAATTTGTTTCTTTGTTTTGTAAAGTTTCTTACAGTAATCAAAAAGTAAAATTAAAATGGTCTGAATCTGGTGTTAAACTTAATCCTGAATTAAAATTACTTCAATATAATTTAGGTCAGCCATTACAATTAGAAGAAAGTGATGGATATATGCCAGAAAAAGCTGGTAATTTTTCACGTTTAACGGTTTATTTTCGTTTTGAACGACAAATAGGACATCATCTTATACAAACTTTTGCACCATCTTCATTAGTAGTAATGCTTTCATGGTTTAGTTTTTGGCTCGATTTAGATGCTATTCCTGGTCGTGTAACATTACTTGTTACTTGTATGTTAACATTAGTGACCATGTTTACAGGACTTAGAGCTGATATTCCACCAGTTGCTTATGTTAAAGTAAGAAATGTTAAAGAATTCTTTTATAATTATAAATTTAATGATTTTACTTGATATTTTTGATTCGAGATTATTATATTTTTTGAAAAGATTATTATATTATTTGTTAAAGTACTCTTAAATTTAGTATTTTTTATTTAAAGTAATAAATATTACAATTACAAATAAAAAGAGAATTTAACAATTTAATTAATTCATTTGAATTTATAGGCACTTGACTTATGGATGGCTGGATGTATGGTATTTGTATTTGCTGCCCTTGGAGAATTTGTAGTTGTTAAAGTCCTTGATGTTCAATATCAATATCAAGTTAATAGAATACCAAAAGTTTTACCAATGGTAAATAATAATTAATATTTTTTTTTTTTAATTAGTTTAACAGAAAAACTATTTTGTTTTTTTTTTTTTTTGAAAAAAATAGAGAATAAATGCAATGGAAAAAGGTCAGTGCCAAACTGTCGCTAATTGGGAAGCAGGTACTGTACGTTCAAGGAAGTCAACACCAACAGTAACTACACCTGGTCAGGTTAGTTTTGAGTAATTTTAATTATATGAATTTTTTCAATAAATTTCAAAATTATATTATTAATTAAAAATAATTCAAATTAATAGTAAAAACATATCACAATTAATATCTCCTTTTTTAATATATCGGTAAAAAAAATTTCATTTGTTAGAATATTATATTTCATGAAATATTTAACATAAATAAGAAATTTTTATTAATTATGAATGCATGACAGCCACTGCAATGCTAAATATTATTAACCGAAGATAAATATGAGAGTTGACAATAGCAAAAAAAAAAGCTGCTGATGCTTTAAGCAGTTTAAGCGAGTTATATTGAGAATTTCTGTATTTCATCAGCATTTAATTGAGTTATAGATTGAATAAAAGAAAAATTAATATGTCAAAATTTTATTTTCTTATTCTCATGTTCATTTCTCACATAATCAGAATCTTATATCTCGTAGAAATGAGAAATTGTTATCGAAAAACATGTGGCAAAACCATACATGCGTAAATAATTTCAAACTTTAAATATACGGCCGGTCTCACAGTTGTTATAGTTAATTAGAGAATTAGTAGCTCTAGGCTACACTCACTCAGAGCTAAAGGTATGATTGCTGGGAGTACGAGATTACATATCACATATAATAAAAGATATAGCCGATAGTGTATTTTTCCATCTATCATCAAGTTATCCTTTGAAATCATTCTTCAAAAACTGAAATCTTCCCCTACCAGCAATTTAGCTGACTTCTAATCTAAACATTTTTTGCTAGTTGCTTTAACTACAAATCATACAAATCATATTTGTTGTAGCTATCTCCCCCCATTTTGGCCAGGTTCAGCTGATGGGCCTAAGAAGTAATAACAGTTCTTAAAAATTCTTTACTAGAAACTTCGGTTCAATTACTTTGTGGCATTAAGTAAACTGGTTTAGTGCTAAAGTTAATAGTAGCTTTTAACCGTATATTTGAAACTTTTTCAAACATTTGGTTTTTGTTTTGTAAAAACTGTTCTATTGACATGCTTTGAAATCCTTATTCTATTGGATTTAGATTTGGTAATTGAAGTGGCCATTTTAAAATGATTTGATTTTGCTCAACTAAGAACTCTCTTATTGATTTTGATTTAATCTGGGAATCATTATAGAGCTTAAACAGCTATTTCAAAATAAAGTTATTATTTCTATGCTTTTTTGGAATATGATTTTTTAATATATCACAATCTAATTATATTTTTGGAGAGTTAATGCAATAACATGATGTTGCCAGCTGCAGACTTTACTGTTATTTTAACGTATTGTACAAAATTTTGTATATTGTGTTTCAAAAGTTCCAAAATTAGCTTGAAATATTAAAAATTCTAAAGGTTTTAAATACACATTTTATTTTATTTATTTATTTCATTCTAAATTAATGTTTGCTTGACTGACTGATCGTCATGACTCTCTCTTTTTAACATTTAACACTCTTCATCTGTTAGTTTTTTTTTTACATATTCTTTTATCGAAATTAATTATAATACTTTACATCATTACATCTTTAAGCTAGAATCGATATTTTAACTGGGAGATAATATGGTGTATTCGGAAGCATACGTGAAGCTCAATTTGTATAATTTAGCAATTGTTTTCAACGATTTATCGCACGGTATATTATTTTGCTTAATTAGCACATTTTTCTTTTCTACACGGAGCCAGTTATTGATGATTTTTTCCTTTAAAGACATTAATAATGTAATACAATAATCCTTGTTGATGTTTCATGAGGTTATACCATTAATAACTTTTTATACTTCAATAATTCAATATATAAACTGAATTGTTTAATTTTTTATACATTACTATTCAATTTAATTAAAAATTATTAATTAGAATAATTATTTTAGACATCATTACAAGGTAATGGTGGCCCACAATCAAAAGTAACAAGAAGACAAAGTCTTTTATCGGTTGCTTGGACAGATCTAGATACTGGAGTTGAAAAAATTATGTGGAGAGAAATTGATAAAATGTCTCGAATTATATTTCCTGTATTATATATGGCTTTTGTAATTTTTTATTGGCCAATATTACTTTTAAAGTCTTCATAAATTAAACAATAGCTATTTGGTTAATTTAATTTTTTTCCACAATTTATGTTTAGCTTCAGTGAAGCTTTGTATTAAAATATGTTATATTCTAGCTAGTTAATAAAAAATAATTAAATCACATTAGTCAAATTTAATAATAATTTTATATATTATTTAAGTAGCATTTATGCAAATAAAAAAAAATTAGGTTCAATTTATATAGGATTAATGCGATAATTTTTATTTTAATAAAACAACAGCAAAAAAAAAAAAAAAACAATACTTAATTATAATTTTGAAAATCACTAATGTGCCATGTGATATTGAAACAAGCACCAAGAATATTTAATAATAATTTAATGCTAATTTTTTAATTTAGAAAAAAATAAAAATTGTTAGCTGAATTTTTGCTTCTTTTGTAAAAATTTGCAAAATAAAAAAAATATCTCATGTATTAATATTTATTATTAATTATTGGTACCTAAATTCATGCTACATTTTGATTTCCCATTCCTTGTAAGTACCTATACATTATTTTGAACGTTCTATTGACTCTGTAGATATGAAGATATCTGTCTGAATTGTTGGCTCTAGGAACAGCAAACAGGCCATGCAAGTACCAATCCGTTTTCCCTGCAACATGTGTTGAAAGTGATTTCAAATAACAACTGAATTCCTGTATCTTTAATTAAATTAAATATTTGTTAAACTGTTGCTTCTAAGTTTTTTGTACAAAGCTTCTTACCGGAAGTCACGTTTTTTTTGGAAAGCTTTGATAATTGTTATTTTCCAATGCAATAATTGGCATACAAAATTAGATATCTCTTATTTTGGCTCCAAGAATAGCTTAGCCAATTGTAATTTTTTAAGTGTTAAAATACTTATTTAATCCTTTGATGTCTCTCCATTTAAACCAGCAAAACTGCTAAAGCTATCATTGGTAAATATAGTTGTGCAGAAATGAAACCGAATTTAAATAAAATTTTTAGGTTGTTAAAAATGCAATTAGTATCTTTAACCAAACTCACCAAGACAGTTGAAACCATCACTTGCAAAATTAATATCACAATTCACAAAAATTTTCACTTAATATTTTTTAAATTTCATAAATAAAACCAAATACAAAATTTTTGTTTTAAATTTTTCATAATAGTTTGCTTTTTAACGATTTGTTTACTTTTTACTAAAAATGCAATGGTAGCGAAATGGATGATACCGAATTTCAAAAAAAAAACATAAATTACTTTTAATGACTATTTCTTTAATATTTTGATAGACTTTTAGGTGCATAATTTGGCAAAACTTAATTTCACAAATATTTAAAACAAAAGTTTTACAGCCAAAAACTTACTTTAGAGATTGAAAAGTTTTTAATTAAAACACAAAATTTAAATTTCTTTATCCCCTTCCAATATTATACACTTATTCCAAGGTTTTTCCCAGTCAATAAAACATTTTTTGTAGCCGATTTTTGGTGTAGCCTCTAGTTCACGATGTGAATTCTCTTTGATGGCTTCAATCGACTCAAAACGATGACCACAAAGCGATAATTTAAGTCAAGGGAATAGAAAAAAATCGCACGGAGATGAATATGGAGCTTGCGGAACAGCAACAGTTTCATTTTTACTGAAAAATTGACGAATTATTATTGCCGTGTGCGATTGGTACTTTATCGTAATGAAAAAACTGATTTGTTCCTCCATAATTCGACTAATTGATTCAAACAAACGACGCATAATGCCTTAAAAATATTCCTTATTAACTGCTTGACCCTCTGGAGGAAGCTCTTTATGAACAACACCATGGCAATCGAAGAAAATAGTTATCATGACAAGTCCTGGACTTCTTAGGATCCAAAAAAATAGATAGTTATATAATCACATTGTATTTTTAAATTTTAATTTTTGTTGTTGTTGTTGTTGATTTTTTTAAAAATATAAAAACATTTGCAAGCCTGAATTTTTTCAATTTTAACATGCTAATAAATCACAAAATAATATTATGGATACCATAACACATATTGTATTAAAATAAATATTAAATTTATTTGTAATATGTGCAAAATTATTTTTCTATATATTAAAACTGCTAGAAAAAAAAAAAAAATTTCTAAACTCTTACTTGTCGATTAAATAAAATGGTCTTTTTATTTATAGGTTTATAATTTTAAAATGTTCACTAGCTGTCCATATCTGAATTAGAATTTTCTGTATTATTTTCAAGACTTATATTAGATCTATTCATGAGATATAAATCATTTTCATTCATTACATTTTCCATTTTAT
The DNA here is from genome assembly GCA_947359355.1 of Acrocera orbiculus. Taxonomy (NCBI): domain Eukaryota; kingdom Metazoa; phylum Arthropoda; class Insecta; order Diptera; family Acroceridae; genus Acrocera; species Acrocera orbiculus. The sequence continues at coordinate 12,103,239 of OX375758.1, forward strand.
CTTCGTTATCTTTGGTTCTTTCTGGAAGATCTAATAGAAAACGTAAAGTATATTTATTAAAATCGGATCTGAAAATGAAAAAAAAAAAAACAAAAAACAAGAATTATTTAATTATAAAAAATGTTTAAATAATTTTATATTACTTACACTTTACTCAACATTTCATATTTATTGGATAAACTTTCATGCATTGTAATCAATGATTGAGCATCAAATACATTATCTTTAATTCCATGACGTGTAAGTATGCTGCAAGCCCATTTTAAATAAAATTCTATATGAGGTGTACTCTTCAATAATTTTGCTATATTTTGTAAAACACGTTGTACAAATTCTGCCGGTAGTGATGACGAAACAAGATCAACTAAAAAAGAGATGTAATATGAAATACACTTAATTCTCTTTTTACAGGATATATAGATACGTTTCCAAAAAATTCGTGTAAAAAGAGAATTAGGTGTATAGTTTAACAGCATGTGCTCGAGGCTGACAACAACTAACAACCAAACTAAAAGACTTAGAATATTTTCGCAACAGAGGAAAATTTCATATATGCTAAAAAGAATTTTACTTTTTTTTTTGTCCTCCTAAAATGCGTGTGGTCACAATTGCCAATGGCTCATAGCAGCGTTTTAGCGTGCGAAGATTCATGCATACGGAAATCGTGTTAAATCAAAAAAAGTCGTATAAAAAGAAAATGTTTTTTTCGTTTTAGCTTGTGTTAAATCAAATTCATGTAAAAAGAGAATTAGGTGTAATGATATTTTATTTTTTCTAAATAGTTTTATTTTATTTTAATGTAATGTAGGCCTTATCATTTTCATCCAAATTTCTATTACAATCCAATTTTAATTTATTTTTTTTATTTAAACAAATATCGTGGCTTTCTCATTTTAATCTGATATATAAGAAAACCATGCAAACGTAATAGATACTTTTGTTGTTCTGCGTAAAGTATAAATGACGATTTGTGAGTAAAAATTTAAGCATGTTTAAAAATTTACACACAAATCGCTACCTTATCATAGAATTTATATGGGACGAGAGAGCCATTTGACAACTTGGAAATCTTAAAACCGCGGTTTCACAGTTCTCAGATAACTTGAAGATTAGTGAATCATAAATTAACTCTAGGTCAGTGTGACAGCTGAAAGCAAAGATGGCGTGAATGCGAGATTACATAACACACTAATTAAAAATTGCATAAAAATTAGTATAAATTATAAAAAAAAATTTATAAAATAAAACTCTTTAGCATATTCTAGTCAGCAAAGTTTTTAGTTGCTAACCTAAGAAAGTTTTTCTCCAGCTATGTTAAATTCTCACCAGCCCAAATTTAAACTGTCCTTCTCTTTGCGCTCTAGACCTATAACTAAATGTGATTAACTAGCTCTCAAGTTCACTGAGAAATGTCGCTGTGTCTAGATTAGTGTTTTCCACAGCACTTTTATAGTAGTTTTTTAAGGCAAATGTACAGCCAATAGTATATTGACTGCAACCGACTGACAACTTTACCACAGTTGTAATAAATTCGAGCACAAAAGTGTGCTTTTTTTTTTGTTGAAAATTGAACTTAACAGAAATATATTACAATAATTTTTTTTAAATTTTAGCCAAATTGACCCAGTAAATTTTTTTATGGGACTTTTGTGAAAATATTTCATCTAGAAAAACACGTTTCAAATTTTAAGTGTGCATTGAAGTATTTGCGTGGGTATTCAATTTTATGTGCTATAATTTTGTTAGCATTTTTAATTTTAATCTGACCTTTTGCAGGGTATTTTTAAACTAACAAATATAGTGTGTTACGTAAAAACTTTTTAAATTTTTGATTTTTAGATTTCATGTTAAATATTTGTTTATAATTTTAATAATTAAAAGTTTTCGATTTATAAATTGAAATTTAACACAATTAAATGGAAACATAATTCATCTAAATTGTGTCTTATTTAAACAAAATTTATTGTAATTTTACTAAGCAGAAATTATCATATTTCAAATAAAATAAAAACTACACTTACTTTCTTTAAATGGAATTTCTTCAATAACAGCTTGTATTAATGAAGCTTCATTTAATTTGATTGCCATTAAAAGTGCACTTAAATATTCACGTTTTTTAAGTGATTCTCTAACAGCTTTTGGGGTAATTTCCAATGATATATTAAATGGATCAAAAACGATTCCTTCAAACAAAAAAAAAAAAAAAAATTAATAAGACCAATAAATTTTGAAAAATATCCATAAATTAACCTTTATCCAAGGAATATATTAATAAACCTTCAGTTGTTGCTGCTGCCCATGCAAGACCCGTTGGAGAGAATTTCAATGAAAATACTCTAATTTCAGGTCGAATATTTCTTGATGCCATATCACCTTTTTGTACACCAGGTAAACGTATTGATACATTACCACCTTCTAATTCATCACGATTTTCTATTAATGCCATATTACCAAATTCTGTTATATTTCGCCTATTTATAAAGTCCTAAAAATAATTTTATTATACATGACATCTTCCTCAAATATAATTTTCAATTTTTACATGCATGCCATCTAAACTGTAATTTTGTGTTATTTCAAATTTTTTAACTAATATTCCTTCAGCTATATGATAAATACAAACATTTTTTGATTTACCACCAGCTAATATATATTCTCCATCAGCTGAATAAGTTATTGATGTAAAAGATCTAGAAATATTATTAAAAGAATAATAAAATTAATAAGTTGTTTCGCTTAGTTTGCGAAAGTACATTTTCACTGAGGCAAATGAAGAACCTCGGTGAAAGTGTGCATTTTTTAAGCTTTCTTATTTTTGTAGTAATATAAAAAAAATACTTTAACATATTTTACTGTTATATAAATAGATGCAAGTTTAAAAATAAATTCAGTTTTGGTTTTTACATTTTGGAAATAATTGTTTCATTTTTGGTTACAAAAAGACCAGCGTTTCCCACTAAAACTTTTGATAACATCAAAATAATAATAATAACATAACATCAAAAAGGGGAAACTTTGTAAGAACTAGCGTTTTCCCGTTAAGGAATTAGATACTAGTGGTAGTATTTTTTTGCCAATTATCAAAGAGCAACGTTTCCCGCTAAAACTTTTAATTTTTGGGAAAATTATCCACTGAAAATAGTCTTCTTTAACAATTACCTAAAGCTCAGCGCTAACCGATTTAGTTTGTGGTAAATAGAAAGGATGTAGATAGCTCAGATAAGAGGTCTTCATTACGATAGATAGCCTGCGTTTTAAGTATTTCATAACAAAGTTCATAATCCATGTTTAAAGTTAGTCTAGCTGAATTCTTATAAAAAAAAACTGCTCTATTTAGGATCCTGTTGTTTTGTTACATATGAAAAAAATACAAAATAAAATGCACGCATAAATAGAAAATTGTACAAAGTTTACATTTCAGTTTATTAATTCAGAATTGGAAGACAATAAAATCAGTAGCCTTACTTATGTAAATGAAATAAAGTTCTTTAAAATTTATAAGCTACAGTGGCCAAATGTACTACCATTTTAGAATTTGGCTAATGTAAACGGACTATAATCGAAAACTATCAAAGACAGAAAAATATATAAAAAATAGGCCTAAAAGAAATATTCATAGAACGTGACATCCGTCCGCCACTATCCGTTATAATCGGCTGCATTCTATACATAAAAAAGTCTTCATTATAGTCCTAATTTTATTTTCCTATAACAAAGTATGACGTTTTTATGTATTTTGATTTTTTCTTATGTGAGTGTCTGTTTTTTTTTTATTTCCATTTTTGTGTCTTAGTAGTCAGAATTTACTTTTTAACTCACAGTTATTAACTTTAATATTTAAAATTCATATACACTCCTGCTTATACTTTTTTTTCATTTTCAATACGATTTCGTTAAAACTTACTTTCCATCTAAATTCTTTTTAGCTGTTATTATATCAACTTCTGATACTCCACTTCCAAGATCACATTTTCCTTCAATTGATCTTGTCTGTTGAGATGTCTTGACGTCAAAAAAAGATAAATTACCATTTAATGTTGCTACTGCTATCTAAAAATTACAATTAAAAAAATTTTAATGTACAGAAAAGCTAAAACAAAGACTAACCTCTTCACCATTAGGCTTAAAAGAAACACATAATACATCAGATAAAAGATCAACTGTTTCATGTGTTCCAGAAGTTTCAATACAATTCCATATTTTAATTGTTTTATCCCATGAACCAGATACTAAAGTTGATGATGCTGGATTTGGTGAAAAACAAACAGAAGAAACTGGACCTTCATGACCACTTAAAATTTCTAATAAACGACCTAATTTAATTGACCATAAAAATATTTCAAATACATCTTGTCCTCCAGCAACTACAAGTTCTCCAGAATAATCAAGTGCAACACATGAAAATTGAACTGGTCGTGGTGAAGTAAAAGTTCGAAAATTACGATATCTATAAAAAAATATATATAAAAATTTTTTAAATGAAATTTTTATTTTTATTGTTGTGTTTTTAACCTTATCATATCATAGGCTCTAACTGTTCCATCTAAGGAACTACTAACCAAAAATTTCTTATTATTACTAAATTGAATATCAGTTACACCACTTGTATGTTCACTAAATGTAACAAAACAGAAACCATTATTAATATTCCATAGTTTGACTTTAGAATCTTCACCCCCTGTTGCAATATATTGGCCATCTGGAGAATAAGAAATACAATTCATTTCACTAGAATGTCCTTGTTGTTTCATTATATATTGTTCACCTATTAAAAATGTTGTTTGATATTATTTATTTTACATAAAAATATAAAATTAAATTCACTTTGCCATTCCCATACAAGTAATTGGCCAATTCCTGATGCAGCAAGTGCAAGCCAATCTCCAGTATTATTAAAACAAATAGTTGAAATAGAAAAATCAGAAATACTTAGCGATTGAATCATTGTAACACTTGGTAATTCATAAAGATAAAATGCACCAGTTGAAAATGCAACTGCTAAAATTTTAGATTTTTTATGATAACAGGCTGCAGTTAAATAACATTTTCCACTTTCTTTACTTGGTTCATTAGCCAAATAATATCTTCCAAGTTTTTTATATGTGAATGGATGTGGATTAAAAGTTTCATTTTCTATAGATCCAGTATTTTTTTCTATATCAAGCACCTCATTTGTCTTTTCAATAGCATTTATTTCATCAATATCATATTCGTCATTTGAATTATCACTGGATTTTAAACGTTTTTCATTTGGCTCAAGATCAATTATTTCATTACTAACTATATCTTTTAGTTCTAAGCTACACTCCCACAAGCAAAGCTAAAAAAAAAAACACAAAATAAAAATATTATTAAAGACTATTTGTCCAATAATTTCTATATTTAATTACATACCTGTCCGTTTGCACTAATAGTATTCAGATGTAAACTATTTTCTTCAAAAAAACTAGCAACAATTGAATTGGTATGACCGCTTAAAGTAAATGGACGAAAATTATGATAACTCACAACACTAACTATTCTTGTTGTATGATCTTTAGATCCAAATGCAAGAAATCTTGAATCTGAAGACCAATCAATAGATACAATATTATCATTTGCATTACGGAATCTATTTTCTAAGAAAAATGGATTATATTCCCCTGTAATTTCTCCTGGATTTTTAAATATTAAAACCACATTTTCAACTGCAACTACAAAATGTTGACTATTTGGACTGAATTTAATACATAATGGTTGAGTTTTAAATTTATGCCTATGTACAATTGTACATGATATCATGCTAATTAAATGTGTATCTCCGGACTCATTGCCGGCAATAAGAAGATTTCCATTAGGCGATATTGCTATATAACTGTAATTATATCTACTTTCTACTGACAGTGTTTTTGATTTATTACTAAAAATATTTATGTACATGAATTATTATAATTTTTAATATAAATATATAGTAAAGTTTTACTTTTTTAAATCATAAATAGTGATTCTGTTGCCAACAGGACTTATTATTGAATTACCATCAGGAGTAAAGCAAAGATTTCCTTTTCGATAAATAGTTCCAAGAAGATTAGTAAACTAAAAATTTAAAAAAATATATATATATATGTAATTAGTATAAATTAAAACTAAGTAAAATACTTTAAAAGAAAACTTCATTTTTACAACTCCAAACAAAATATTTGAGGTTATGGTTAACTGAAGTGTCAAAAAATTAAAATGTGCGACCTTTTGGTATAAAAATGTGTAGTACTGCCATACAAAAATAATTTTTTTAGTAAATCTTTGGAAATAGCTTGGGTATAATCTACGTGTAAACAAAGCGGCTTTTTGAAAATAGTTGCCCATTACGGAAATTACTCATCAGTGAGTTTCTCATGAATTAATTCATGCGTGAATCATGTCGAGAAGTCACTTGTGAAATATTCATTAATGCAGCATGTAAAAAGTAGCCATCATAATTACTTTTCAGTCATATTTTCATGCAGAAAGTTGTCATGACGGCGAGCTTTGCGGCCATTTTTTGCCTAAATTCATTGAGGTTTTATGACTGAAAAGTAGCTCTGATTCTATGATGAAGTAGACGTATATTCCTTACTGGGTTGTCTTTTAAATTCTAACCATCATTTGTCATACAATTAGAAAATGGTCCTATTTTCTTTTCGATCAAATCTCACAGATGCTCTGAGAATTTAATTGTCAGTAGAATCCAAACAGTAGAACTAGGACAATTGGAAATGTACAAAATGTAGATTCCCAAATATTATACAAGACGACAAGATTACAAATGAAAAGAAAAAAAACTTTTGTCTCACTGAGAAGTTTGAAATTTTTGAAAGTCTATCTTATTTTTCACTGTTTTTATCTTAAAAAAATAGCAGCAACCGTTCTAGTTCTATACTGGCCAATGATATATGGTAGTCAGCTTGACTCATAACATACGAGTATGTGTTTTATGCGCAGCTAAATTTTTTTCTTTTTCACTTTATAAAGCTTTTGTATAAAACAAAGTCTTTTTTTATTCTAATTTGTTTACTTTGAACATTAGTTTAAGTCTGTTATTTATGTTCGTTACTATCATTTATTTAAATAAAAAAATTAGTTGAAACCGAAACTATTTGAAAAAACATATATATTTACGAAAATATTCAGTGCTGTAAATATATATACTTAAGTTAAAAACTGTAAGTTTTTAAAATGTTGCAAATTATTAAAATTTATTTAGTTAACACAAAAAAACTTTATTTTTAATATAAAGTTTAAATTGCAAAAATTATAACTGATTTATTTAATTAAAACACATAAAACAATTAAATAATAATAATAATAAATACGATTTTATAATTAAATTAACATTTGGAATGTACAAATTGCATTTATTTCAAAGATCAAACCCCCAACAAATCGTACATAACTATTTTTAATTGTTCATACTTTTCCTTAATGTTGTCTGATATTTAATACACAATAGTAGCAATTTATTTAAATACTTTAAAATTTTATAATTTTACCCAATATTACTAATTAAATTATGATTAATATTTTCTTTGTTTAAACTTTAGTAATGCACATTATAATAAATATGTGCGTTCTCAATCTTTCCCATTACTGAATTTGATTACATTTAGAATTTAAAGTAAACACCTTTCTTTTTTTTCGGTTTTTTTTTAAAAAACAAAAAAAAAATTAGCCACAATTTTTAGTTTTTAAAGAAAATATAAATTTTTTTTCTTTCTTTTTGTTTAGAATTTTGTATAATATTAAAATGTAAAATTATGTACTGTATTTTTTTTATATTATTGTAATTAAAATCACTATTATTTTACGTACACAATAAAAAATAATAAGCAGAGATTTAGCCTGAAATTTTAATGCAATATTTATTTTTTTTTTTAATTGTTTATATAAATATTTATTTACACCAACAATTTAAATATTTCTAAATCCATATTTTTCGTATATATATCCGAATTATATTTAAATAGATTTTAATTAATTTACAGTAATTTAAATTGATAATTTGTTGAGTTTTCATATTAGAATTACATTTAGTATTTAGTGTTGGAACACAAAATAATTAGAAATAAGGGAATGCTATCAAAAGAAAAGAAGATAAAGGTAAATGATATATAAATATATATTTGTGTAAAATGCAATATTTCAGCTAAAAAAAAAAAAACAAAATAATAATAATAATAATAATAACAATTTACTTGCTTTAAAAATTAAATATAAACAATAATTATATACGAACAAGAAAAAAGAAGAAAAAGAAATATTTTACTAAATTTATTTATATTATGTATATAGTATGTGTAAATTTGAATCATTTTAATATTTTTGCTTTTATATAATTTCTAACTGTACATGTAATAACGAGTTAAATTATTTTAAACTATGTATACATAAATATATATATATATATACATATATATGTATATATATAATTATTTTTTCCTTGTGGACTTAAACTATTATAATTGATTAACGAATACGCAATAAAAATGTACATCGAAACAAAAATGATTATCATAATTTTTTTTTTTTTTTTTAGACAAAGAAAATCAAATTTATAACAATTAAAGATGATATTTTTTCATTTAACAACCCACACGTGATTTAATCTGAGCAATAGCAATAGATTTTATTTTTTCTAAGATTTATTAATTTATTTTAATATAAAAAACAAATAGTTTTTCTTTGAAAAAATAAGACCCAAATAAAAAAAAAATAAATTTTCTAATTTATTATTATTAGTTAAACTTTAGCACACTAAATTTAATTGATAAAAAAATTATAACAAAACAAATTTAAATTACAGTACAATTTTTTAAACGATTATTTTAACTAAATATATTTTTTTCTTCATTTCCTTTTGATATATTATGAAATATTTGCTTGAAAAATATCATTTAAACATTCAGCATCTTAATGTTTAAATGAAAATTTTCATGAATAAATTTTGATAGAATTTTTATTAACCTTTAAAAATAAAAATAAGCTAACATATTGTGCATTTGAGTATATAAGGATGTATATTTTGTAATAATTCCAAATATGGGGCGGTTATACACATTCCTTTAACATAATTTTTCGTTTTCTTCTTTTTTTTTTAAACAAGACATTTATTTATTCTTAACAAATTACAGAATAAATTTTGTCATGTTTTTTCTAAATATTATTTTATTAAGAGATTTCTTTTGATTTTAATTAATATTATTAAAATAATAGTGTGACAAAATTTATTCTGAATAATATTTATTAAATTTTTTTGATAAATTTACTTTCTGAATGTGAAAGAAATTGCGAAATTGAAATATATATATATATATATATATATATATATATATAAATGCATAACTTAGTCGGCCTTTTATTTTTCATGGTTATATTTGGTGGTCTTCTCTTCTGTGTGGTGGATACTCAAAATCACTATGATTTATAAATGAATAATTGAATGAATTTTGGTTTTTATTATTATTATTATTATAATTATTATTTTTTTTTTCTCAATTTGTTGTTGTTGTGTTGTTGTTGTTATTTTAACTTATTTTTAATTTAATTTTATCCATTTATTTAGTATATAAGAAAATTGCAACAATAAGACCATATAGACCTAATACTTCAGCAAAAATGAGTATTAAAATCATTCCAACAAATAAACGTGGCTGTTGTGCTGTACCCCGTACACCAGCATCACCAACAATACCAATTGCAAATCCGGCAGCTAAACCGGAAAAACCAACAGTTAAGCCAGCACCCAAATGTATGAAACCTCTATAAAATTATTTATATTAAAAATTTAATTATTATTAATAAATATTTCTTACTTATATAATTCATAACTTTTGGGTTCTTTTATTTCTCCAGCAATTAAAACAGCAACTACTAAACCATAAATAGCAATAATACCAGCCATAACGACAGGAATTATTGATTTCATAATTAATTCCGGTCTCATAACTGACATAGCTGCAATACCAGTACCCGATTTAGCTGTGCCATAGGCAGCTCCAAATGCTATAAAATAATAACAATAATAGTAAATTTTTGATATAAACTAAAGGAAAAAAGAAGAAAAGAAATTTATTTCCAACCATTCAAATATTAAGGTTTTAATTTAATTCTGGCGTTTAAGTATAGATGTACTGAGAGAAAATCAGCTGCATCTGTTCTGAGACGTGTTTTTGATTCGGTTTAAGGGTAAATTCCTTAAGTATGAAATTTGAGTATTTTTTTTTTGAAATTACACCCCTATATTTTAAAGTGGGGCACAAAACATTATTTATGTCCAATCGTCCAATAGTACAATCGTTACTACAAATAATATTTACTCTATTCTAATAAAATACCTTTTTATACATCTCAACATTTGTATAAAAGATTTAAAAATCGAGTAATTTTAATGTGGAAGATTTCTTCGATCTAAAAGATCCATAGTATTGAAAAATGAGACTTTGCTAGCTGAAATCGAATCCAATATCTAATAAACAGTTAAGAATTATCTAAAAAACTTTAGTACTTCTATTCTGCAGTACAGACTCCCTTAAAAAAGATTGGAAAAATCTGAAAAGAGGAAGTTTGAATACTACATTATCTGACACTTGAGAATTAAATTATTTGAATAAACACGTGATTAGCCGTGAAAACTAAATTTATGACTAATCCATTTTTGGAGCACAAAAGACGGATAAAAAAATTTTTAAACATGGATGGGAACTTATTTTACACCCTCCTTACATTGCACTTTCCGAGTATCATATATTTCGTTCCATGGAAAACTTTTTCCGTAAAAAATCAAATAAAGACATAAACCATATAAAAATTGCCCTTAAACAATATTTTCCTTCTAAATCTGTCGAATTTTTTAAATCTGGAATATTTTTATTCCCTGTTTCCTGAAAGTGTCATAAGTAACGACGGAAATTATATAAATTAAATGGATCCCCCCTAAATATATTTTATTAGTTTTATTTTTTCTTAATAAAACAATTTTCTGACTTTTATGATATGCCGAAAATTTTTCTCTACCTTGATTTATAAATTTTTAGGTAAGTTAACAAAATATTTTTTTAAGTTTAATATGAAAATAGTGACAATAATGGCATTTCACATAGGATTATGTGAATGTCGTCATTAATAATTTAATTAACCACCAAGTATTTTAGATGATTTTTAATTGACTGATATATTCACTATATTTTGTCTTTCAAAGATATTGAAAAAGAAAAACCAAAAACCATGACTATTTCTTAGGGGTTATGAATGAGTTTTAAGGAAGAAATCGCTATAAAACAGTCCCATATGAAGAAGTAAAGTTATCTTTCTTATGATTCATTGCTTTGTATCATAAGTCATTTAAAATGCTTGTTTATTTAAGCGTATATCTAGCTTATAGGTCAGATGTGAACCCAAGTAACTAGTAAATGTTTGAAGATTTTAAAACAACACTTCAAAGAAAATGATTTGGTTGAAATGAAGAAGTTATTAACCAAATAAAGAGTTATTTTAGAGAGAGAAGTAAATCATCCTTCACTGACGATACACAAAGTTTAAAAAATTTGTTAAAGGAAATTAATTTATGTTGATGAATAAAGTTACCAGAAAATGAGTAAATATATTAATTATTATATAAACATTACAAAGAGATCATCTCAAATAGCATAAATTATATTATTACATTATTTAGGTTCTCAATTTTCAAATGAAATCCCAAAGTTATAACCAACTTTTAGCTTATTTAAACAATTATATAATAATATATACCAATAATCTGTGACTAAAACATATTATTTGCCTAAGGATAAGTTTAATCAACCTTCAATAAAATAAATTTCGTCATGCTCAAGTTATGCTTGAAAAGAAATTAAGAATTTTCTCTAAATAACACCTAGTAATATAATTATTTATTCCTCTTATTATAATGTTATGTTTTAAAGTATTCGGCTACCTAAAAGAAAAATAATGAAATGTTTTAAATAATTTTATGATATATCAAAATTTAATTGTATTAATTTCAAATTTTTTAAAGACATTTTTTTGTAAATTTTGTTATGCTTTAAATTTTAACAGTTAAATGATTTCAATAATGTAAAAAATAAAAGTAAAATACTAAACTAATAGCCACAAATATATAAAAAACGATTACCGACATTTTCTTTAGATTAAAAAAAAATAAATAAACATTAAAATTTATTAGTTTTGAATACTAATCTTCAGAAATACATTTTTTTGCATTTATGTATTTAAAATTTAGTCCTTCTTGAGAACTTAAATTTTAGATATTTCCTTAAACTTAAATCAAATGTGATTTTTTATTATTTATTCTGTTTTTGATTTAAGTAAAAAAAAAAAGTGCAGTAATTTTTCGTGTTGATGTTAATAATTCAATAATTCAACCTTGTCAAACGACAACGTCAAACAGCTGTTAAATTATTTTAGATCTGAATTTAGAAGAATAAACTCTTGTTACCTTGTTTAATGCTATCTAAGTATAGCAAATAAGATACTGTGAGAATGATAAAAAACATCAAGACAAAGTATTAAAAAATTGTTTTAAAGCAAGGAAAATTAAAATAAATATTTGAAATATTTACTTTTATTTAGTAGCACTCTTTTATATATAAGAAAGTCATTATTCTCAGTATTGATAACAGTATTATATATTTATTATTATTAGTATAATAATTAAATTATTAATTAACTTTAAAATTTAAGGCAAGTATTGCTCTTATGTTTGAAAAATTAAAAATAAATAATAAATATTTGCCTACTCGTAATTTCAGTATATTAAAAAAAGAAAAGAAAAAATGTCCTAATAAATCCAATCCAATCATAATATAAAATATGACGGCAAGATTTCCATATCATAATTTGACATTTAATTTTTATGATTTTCCATATTTAATATATAAAACAATGCAGGATAAATGCAAAAATTATTAAATAATTATTTTAATTTAATTGCATAATTTTGGATAAGTTAATAAAAATCCTTGATAGTAGTAGAAGAGAAAAAATTCTTTTTTTTTCTTCCAACAAATATAACTGTCACCTGACAACAAGCATGTGATTATTATAGCTTATGATCATACTTATTTGCTATATAATTAGTATTTAAATAAAAAAGATCAATTTTGGTTTTTTATCAATGATTTTTAAAAGATATTTAACAGATCTATGGATTCGTGTTAAATGTATTTTTTAAAATATTCATTTTTATCCAAAAACTGTGTCACGTGACACATCGATTGATAACAAAAAGTCTTTTTTTTCTAGAATTTAATTGAAATTAAATTTATATTTTTCATATGAAAAATTAATTCTACGTATAAGTAAAAAATAGTTCTTTTCTATAGAAAATATTATTTTCCTTTAATCTGTTTTTATATAATTTATAAAATGAATATATCAAAAAAAAATATGGGCGTTAGTCATTTTATAATATTGTTATTGATATTGACTAATTTAAATTGGGGATAAATTCATTAATTTGACAAATTTAGTAATAATATTTTTTAGATTAGAAGGTATCATCAAGTCCTTGGTCCAAAATCAATAGTCGGGATGAATATAAATCTTATTTGTATAAGTAAAATTCAATACTTATAAGGAGAAAGTAAAATGGATGAATATACATTCGAGTGGAACTTCTTGAACGTCATCTCTAAGGATATATATAATTTTTGACACAATTCGCACACTCATTCATTAACATTGTATGAGTATCATTTTTTGAATTAAAAATATATAGAATTCATATATATATATATATATATATAATTGTATAGAAAAACTAAAAAAATCTTTCTTCATACCGCTAAAAATTATAGCTGCTGCTGCTCCCATAACTCCAAAAAATGGACCATAAATTGGATTTTCTTCTGGTAGCATTTTGTTTTGATTATCTTAATAATTATTGTAAATATATATATTATAAATATTTCGACTATTACAACACACTAACCGTACTCGACTAAGTTCACTGTCAAAAATGGCTTACTCGAATGGATACGAGGAACAAATATACGTACACTCGGTCATATGACAAACGATTATCTCAATTTCGATAGAAGCTCATTTTTGATTGGTTAAATAAAATTTTGATATATCAAAGTTGCGTTTTTTTATTAAGTATTAATTATATAAGATTTTTTTAATAAAAATAAAATATTTATTTTTTGTTATAGATATTTAAGGTTATATCAATATTAACATTTTTAGATAGCAAATTTATGGTGGTTTCTGTTATAGTTTTATAGTAAAAGTAGTATATAGACTGCAATAAATAATAATTAAAATTTTTATTGTTAAAATATAATTTATGTTTTCGAGGTGAAAAACCGCATATGTTTAAATATTCAGAGTTTCGTGCTGTACTTTTTCCAAGGTTCAAAGAAACCAGCTGGTTTGTTTAGGAAATGAAATTATTAATATTACCGCTCATAACGAGACCTTCCAGCTAAAAGTCCAAAAGTAGTCAATATTCTAGTAAAACAAATATCAGTAGAGGCCCTAGTAGACGTCGGACATTGTCCGGAACATTGTCCGTGTCCGGGGTAATTTAACTCGTCTACAGCAATGTCCGCGGACCAATCTGAAGGTCCGCTGCAATGTCCGAGTAAATTATGTGTTCACGTGGACATAATGACAGCTTCATACATTTTTAATAGCATGAAAATAGCAAAGAAAGATTACAGCACAAAAAAATATTGCTATTCATTATGATATCAAAAGTTTAAAGTTTTCATAATTAATCATTTTTTATTAAAAGTTCAACTTCATGTTATTATTACTATAAATTATATATTTAGTAAAAAATGATACAAGTCCGGGCAAATGAAAGTCCGACGTCTACAGTGCATTTACCCGGACAATGTCCGAAGTCTACTAGGGCCTCAATAGGCCATTTGAATTCATCGTTTCAAGAAACTATAATTATAATAATTGAAAATAAAGCACTTCTAAAGGAGATAAGAAAAGCTTTTAATATAGTTTTCCTTACAATTTTATTAAGTTATTTAACTTTATATATTTAAGAGTTGTTTAATCACATCAGCTGCTGGATATCACTGACATTACATTCTTCTTTGAAAATTACTATATTTTGAATTTAGGAACGCTGCAACTAAGAAATGTCACCGTAAATATATGTTATCTGATTTAATTTGACCGGCTTGTAATTTCAAATAAAAAAAATATGCAAAAAATATTAACTAAACGAACCTTTACTTCTCTTCGAGGAGCATATTTACTAAGCTTTTCAAATAAAGCATATTTTTTAAATAGGAGAATTCCTTTTATTGCTGCAAGTAGTGCTTTACGTAAATAAAATTAATGTTTTTGTATATTACATGCCGATTTAATTAATTATGTAAATATTATGTTTTGTTTTTAGAGAGCTTTGCTTATAGTTCTGCACAGACAGAACAAAAATATCATTCAATAATTCGAGATACTGAAAAACCACTTGGGGATGTAGTTAAACATGATTTCCAAGCAGAAACTAAAATGTTACTTGATATTGTTGCACGTTCTCTGTATTCAGAAAAGGAAGTATTTATAAGGGAATTAATATCAAATGCTAGTGATGCATTGGAAAAATTCAGATATGAAGCACAAATTGTAAATGAAAATGAAAATATTATTGAGAAAGCAGATAGACCACTTGAAATTCATTTGGGTACTGATAAACAATCGATGATCCTAACTATTCAGGTATATTTTATATAATTTGTAAAAAAAAAAAAAAAAAATTTATTACTATTTTAAAGGATACAGGTATAGGAATGACTAAAGAAGAACTAATTAACAATTTAGGAACAATTGCAAGATCTGGATCAAAACATTTTATTGAGCAAATCAAAGAAAAAAGTGGAAATCTAAATGAAAATGTATCAAATATAATTGGACAATTTGGTGTTGGCTTTTATTCAGCTTTTATGGTTGCTGATAAAATTGATGTCTATACAAAATCATATAAAGTTGGTTCGAAAGGTCTTAAATGGTCATCCGATGGTTTAGGTTCATATGAGATTCAAGAAGCTGAAGGAGTAAATCCTGGTACAAAAATTGTTATTCATTTGAAACCTGAATGCCGAGAATATGCAGATGAAAGTCGAATTCAAGGTATTGATTAATATGATATTAATATAAATATGTTTATTAATTATTTTCTTTTGTTTTTAAGCAATTATAAAAAAATATAGTAATTTTGTTGGTAGTCCAATATATTTAAATGGTGAAAAAGCTAATCAAATTCAACCAATTTGGTTAATTGATCCAAAATCAGTAACTAAAGAACAACATTATGAATTTTATAGATTTATTGGGAATACATTTGATCTGCCAAGATTTTGGTTACATTATAAAGTAAGTTGAATAATAATTAATTAACTGCAGATTTTTATTGAATTAGATTTAATATAGTGGGATTAAATATTGTGGTGCTTTTTACTTTTTAAACATAATATTTAGTGTCAATGGTAAGTAAATTACCAACGTCAGTTATGGTAGTGTAAAATTATCTGTAGCTATATTATATGCGGGTCGGGAAGGCGTCTTGTTTTTTCTATCAAGTGCGAATTTCAAGAAATATGTTTTTACTTCTCCTACTTATTGTTGTCAGTTCAGCTTTTCGTGGACTAACACTTTTCCTATGATGAGGACTAGCAGCATTTTAGTTGCGAAAGGAAACAGGGAATATCGTGACTTCCAAATACTTGAAGACTTGTTGTGTTTCTATTGATAAAAACAATCTGTTAGGGTCTTCTAACGCTTATTTCTGGTTCGTACCATTAAGAAAAGAAGAAAGTCCTGTCTTATGGAATACACGATGATCTCCGTGATGAGTTGCTTTTAGGACGAAGTTTTTTACCGTAAATTTCTATATGAGGGCTAGAACAAAATTTTTAATGGCATCTAAGAAATGTTAACAGGAAACTCTTATTACAAAAACACAACTCAGAGTTCTAATTAAAAAATGTATTAGTTTCTTATTTGGTTAATTGTTGTTTTCTTTTTGGTTATTTCTGTTAGTTAATTCAAAACAGGTTGATACAGAGTAAGATTTAAGGAACTTCGTTCCTACCATGTGTTCCAGACATTTTTTATTTGCCTTTTTTTTTACTTTTAAGATGCCTGCGTTTTGTATATGCTGAATAGAGGATTGGTTTTTTTGTTCTCTGTACTTGATTTGTCGACATAATTTATTGAAAAATTTTTGGCGTTATATATTGTTAAATTTTTTAAATCATTTTGATCGGTTAGTTTTTTTTCAACTTTTTTCCCACTATGTCACAATCGAACTTTAGGTATTTGATAAATCCATAATACAGTTTATATTTAATATTATTTTTATTTTTGACAGACAGATGCTCCAATTAATATCAGAGCATTATTATACATTCCTGAAAGTAAACCAGGCCTTTTTGAATTGTCTCAATCATCAAATATTGGAGTTGCCTTATATTCACGGAAAATTTTAATACAATCTAAAACTGAAAATTTATTACCAAAATGGTTAAGATTTATAAAAGGTAAAAATTTATATTGGAACATTTTATTAAATTGATTTAAATTAAATCTTTTATTTTCAGGTGTTGTAGATTCAGAGGATATCCCATTAAATTTAAGCCGTGAAATGTTACAAAATAGTGCTCTGATAAGGTAATTAACTTTCCTATTAAAATATAATACAATTTTTTATATTTTTTATATTATATTAATGTAAAAAACAAAAAATTGTTTCAAGTCATTTTTAACATTATAATTTGAAGTAAAAAATGTTTTTTGATCTAAAGAAGAGACTATAACAAGAAAGGATCCGAATGTGCTAAACCTGGAGAATATGATAGACTTACGCCACATTTAACTGTGTAAAACTTTTGATAAGCTACACATTGTCTTGGTGGAATCCTTTCTATTGACAAAATTTGGTCTATTTTTGTTGAATTTGTCGACTTCATACGTCTAAACTGATTGTTGCATTATTCCGTTGTAGCTTAAACTCGAATCCTTGAAATTTACCACAATAGAAACAGCACTACCTTTTGTTTATTGTTGAGGAATAATAGATTCCGAAATTCTTTGAGACAATTGCTTGGTTTTATTCCATCAACTCTTGCGTTTACCTATAGACAAACTATTTCTTCTCCCCATTGACGATCTGACTTAAAAATAAATCATTTTTTTTTGACTTTTAAGCAATATTTCAAAGTGTTAATTATAACAGACTTATCTACGTTTTGTAAGATCATGTTAAGTCCATATATTAAGACTAAGACGTTTCATGGGATCATGAACAGTCAAAATCTATAAAATTTAATCTTTCAGAGATCTTATGATTTATTATTCGGTGATTTACATCAATCATTGCTTTAATTTGATCTTAATCAGCTTTAAATGGCTTTCTTGAACGTAGCAGACATTTTGAAACTAATTTTGGCGCTGGAATATTTTAATTGTATCTTCTTTATATACATTAAATAACTTTTTCTTATATAGCGTTAAGAGGGTCCAGAATACTCACCTTAACTCCATATATATATAAAAGCGTTTATACTTAATTTTAGTAATTCTAAATTATTAATCTTCTTCAGAGGAAAATTCGTTATTGTTTGTTGTTGTAAAAAGTGTTTTGCATCATATTCTTAGTCACATTCAATTTAACTTTCATTTTTAATCACTAATCAACGATTCTCGGTAGATAAAGTTCGAAAAATTACTTAAAATTTTCCCTCCGTGTTGCCATGATTTGCTTACAATTACTTTCCTGTAAAATACTAAAAAAGAATACTAATTTTAGATTTATCTTCTTGAGCACAATACTAAAGTTTCGCCATACAAAATTTGAAGTTTTAGTATTCTGGCCACAGTAAACGCACTACTAAACAGCATACTGATTTCGACTTTCTTTGTTTTATAGACCATCCAAACAAAATTATTGTCCTGAATTAAACAAGAGCTTCTACTCAAAAAGATAAACTTTTAAGTGCGTATCGGTAGAGTATAAAAAAGTGACTGTAATTTAAACTGTATTAATTTTTTCCCCTTCCCTAATATAGTAAATTTGTTGTTGCAATTATTTTACCTGCAGAAATTTTAACTAGATGTTATTTTATATAATTAACTTATAATAATTTAAACAAAACATTATTTTAATTATAAATCAAATTTCATTGAAATTATAGAAAATTAAGGGATGTTTTAACAAGTCGTGTTTTACGTTTCCTACATGAAAAATCATTAAAAGAAACAGAAGAATTTGATAAATTTTATAAAGATTATGGATTATTTTTAAAAGAAGGAATTGTTTCAAGTAATGAATATAAAGATAAAGAAGAAATTGGAAAATTATTACGTTTTGAATCATCTAATATGACAGATAATAATAAAACTTCATTATCTGAATATTGTAAAAGAGTTGGATTAGAACAAAAAGAAATATTTTATTTAGCAGCACCAAATAGAATATTAGCAGAATCTTCACCATATTATGAAAATTTAAAAAAGAAAAATGTAGAAGTTTTATTTTGTTATGAACCTTATGATGAATTAGTTTTAATGCAATTGGGTAATTTTTTGGGAAAAAATTTAGTTTCTGTTGAAAAAGAAATGCGAAGAGATACAACTTCGAATAATATAGAAAATTTAGGTAATTTTAATTAATAATTAATTCTTTTTAAATTTATTAATTACTTGTAATTTTTTAGGTGATGATAGTCTAATGCAAAGTCAACTAGATGAAATAATTCCTTGGATTAAAGAGAAACTTTCTGGTAAAGCTGCTAATGTAAAGGTGAATGATTAATTAGTTTTCTTGCGCTATTCTAATGAAATTATTATTAATATCATTGAAAAAGTTAACTGATAAGTTTATTATCTACATTAATATATTTAGATACAATATTTATATCTAATCTAAATCTAGCTAGATTTTTAGTTATTTGGCAAGACATAAACTATTCACCATTCAAAGAAAATAATCATGTCTAATAGTGCATTTACAGTGGATTTATGGATTATCGAAATTTTCAAGAATTTTATACCTCTCGGTGAGGCAGTAATTTTACTGCATCTTTTTTTTACCATTCTTATAATTCATATTAACGAATTCAAGGGTAGTGAGCTTTATAATGTATTTTTATTGAATATGACTTGCTAAAGTACGAAATAGGCCTGACCTCGTGTGATATCATGGAATGGGAGATTACATATCCATAATCACAACTTTTCGAATTTACATACGAGTAGTATAAAGAGCAGAGAAAACGTATCTACTTTTTCAAATTAAAAAGAATCCCACATAACACTGGTATTTTTACTAACACCGCCACCTGTTTTTACAGATTAAGCACCCTTTGATGGTTCTATATTTGTACATTGCCTGCAAATAGTCTCATGGATCTTCGTGTGCCAGCAAAGAGAAAACATTATACCGCTAGCTGCAGATACGTCTCGGATGAAACATAAATATGAACATTCCGTACTGTTTTTTTAATATGCCTCAGCTTCTCCTAGTGTACAAAAGTTAAAAAAGTAAAAGCTTTTTCCTTTGCAACATAACTTTTAGACATTTTAAAAATTAATTAGCTAAGTTTTTCTTCTGCGTTTTAATAAAATTATCAAGAAATTGTGCTTCAAGCTAACCACATTAAACTTTCCGTCCAATTTACTTATATACATTATAAATACATATATTTTTAGGTAACGACACGCTTAGACACACATCCATGTGTAATAACTGTAGAAGAAATGGCATCAGCACGTCATTTTATTCGAACACAAAGTCATCAATTGGCTGAAGAAAATCGTTATGCTTTATTACAGCCACAATTGGAAATTAATCCCAAGTAATATTCCTTTTTTTTTATTCAAAACAAAACAAACAAAAATTAAAATCAATTTTATTTTACAGGCATACAATTATTAAAAAATTATATAAATTAAAAACAAGTGATCCAGAACTTGCAAATTTATTGACCCAACAACTTTTTACAAATGCAATGGTTGGTGCAGGTCTTGTAGAAGATCCAAGAACATTACTTTTAAACATGAATGAATTATTAGCAAAAGTACTTGATAAATATTAATTATTAAAATAAAATTTTATGATTGATAAGTTTTTAAATTGTTTGTTTTTAATTATAATTATGAGGTTATTTTTGAAATTATATTTTTTTTATTAACAAAAAAGAAATTATTATTAAAATAATTTAATAATTGCTTTTTGTGTACAATTTTAGTTGGTGATTTGTTATTAGCTGAAACTTAAAAAAAAATAATTAGACAAAGTAAGCAAATGGGTAACGAACTAGTATAAAAAATTAACCTATATGATCCGTCGCATGAATAACAATCTTTATACATATCTAATGAGGCTCAAATATTCCAGCTTGATTCAAAAAACTATCTTGGACTTCACTTAGACTCAGGATTAAAGTTAAAGTAACATGTAAAACAAAAAGAAAAACAGATAAAACTTAACCTGGATTGCGAATGACTGTTTTATATATAGTTATTATCCTAGTTATTGTCTTTTAAGTCTAGCTATTTTTTAGCTCTCTTTTACCATTTGCAGATTTTTTCTCGAAACAACGTTTCAAAAGTTCGTAATCATCGGCATTCAAAAACTAATGTAAAAATTTTTTTGAAATTTTATATTTTATCGTTGTTTTTTTTAAAAGGATTCTAGACTACATTTTTCCTATTGTCACTTTTTATCGGAGAACGAGTATTGCAACAATATCAAATATCATAAAAGGAGTTGTTCTTTTATAAATTTTTTGCGATATCGCACTACCAAAATTTTTTTCCTTTTTTGTTTTATATGCATTTCATAAATTTTATTTTAACAATTGCTATAATAGTTATCAAATATGATATTTATAAATTACTCCCTAGGGACAATTACAAATCAGTGAGTTTCTCATGCATGAATTTATGCTTAAATCATGTTGAAAATTTCATTTGTGTAACATTCAATGACTACATTTTTAGGGGCCACTTGTTAACAAAATTCGTGACTAAAAAGTAGCTTTCTTTCAGTAATGAAATAGATCTGTTTTCCTTACTAGGATAATTCCACTTTCTTTTTTTTATCTCATCTTCGCAAGGTTTTGTGCCCTGTAAAAATAAAATCAACAAAATAAATTTAATAATGGAAATAATTTTCAATTCTTGAGTTTTTTATTTTAAAAATATAACTGTTATGCTTTTATTTCAAAATAGTAAATACATTTGTTATAATTTTAATTAAAGCTAAATATTCATAATACATAACTTATTCTAAAAAATTTACTTAAACATTTTTTTTTCTTTTTTTTCAAATTTAATGTTTTTTACGTCTTTAAATATTAAATGATAAAATTATTTAATAAAATTATAGACAGCCTTCAGGGGGATATGTGATATTTATATCTAATTAAAAAAATTTTGTTAATGTTTACTTAAATTAAACAATAATTACTTTGTTGCTATATTTACAGTAATTACATATAAAAAAAAAGTTACATTATACTTAATTATATTCTTTAAAATTTTTACTGTCATTTTGTTTAACCATTTATCTAACTATTTCCTCTATACTAGCTATAGCGCCAGTTACTAAAGCACAAAGTGATAAAATTACTATAAATGTATTTTTCCAAAGTTTCCAATTCCAACGTCCAAGATTGTCAGGCCATAAATATATTGTTTCAATAATAGCAGGAATTGCAAGTCCTAAAAAATTTTTGAAAAAAAAAAGAATTTAATAACAAAATTGATTTATTTAATTATAATTTTCTCTTTGATTTATTTACATCTTAAATCATAAAATAAGTAATTTTTGGATTAATTATTTTTCCAAAATAAAAACATTAAATTCAGTAAATAACGATAAAAAATAAGGTGAAAAATTCTCTAAGGAGGAACTAATTTTGTATATTTAGGAAATACTCATAAAAAAGGAAGGACCAATTGAATTTCACTACTTTTATCAGCTAGGAAAATAAATTTTATTTTGATTGTTCCATTTGCTATCAAATCAAACGAGTGATAGCCATTACTATTAAATGTATCTCAAATAACGATGATTTTAAGTCGCTATAAATTCTCACATGATTTATCACAGTATATAGAAAGTAGCAATCGACAGGTATAGATTCTATTGAGAGGTTGTAGGGACATCTAAACATATTCTTTTAAATTTCATGGAATTGCTATCGAAAAGATAAAAGTATATTCTTCTCTATCGATTACTACCAGAGCGGGATAAAATATTTGGACTCAGAGATATTTTTACAATGCAAGAGATCTTGGGATTGACTTGCCTATCCTAGGTGTCATTTATCGAGTGGAGCAATAGATCTCTAGGTCACATTGCATGTTTATATCCTCGGAGTAATAAAAAAATAAAAAACTAAGGGCTTATTCTATTTTATCACCCTAAAGGGCTCGATTTCTTAAACATTTTTTGGAAGAATATATATAACAAAATATTGTATAAAAATTGCAGAATTTCTACTGTTTTTTGGTACTTTGAACATAGCCATATCAGCGCGTTCATCGATCCAGGCCAATATGCTTTTAATTAAAAGTTAAAGGAGAAACATCTGTCTGTGCATGCTTAATCTACTTCTGTTATAAAATTTTTAGTATTCACAATTAATAAGAAAACTTTCAAAATGATTTTAAGCCTCTGGGGACAAGACTTTCATTTGAGGCTCCCAAAGTGATAACAATTAAGCGAAAAAAACTAAAATTAGAATAAATTGAACTTTTAGAAGAGACATAAGGAATTTTGTAAGGTGTAAACATCGTTGCTTAAAACTTTAAGTGTATGTATCAGAGATGTCACGAATAGTAGTTTTGGCCGAATATCGAATACCGAATGTTCGGCCACGCTCTTGGCCGAAGCACCGAATATTTAGTGGTAAATGTGTGCATTTTGTGCGAGCGTAATTTATTTCATTACAAGTGGACATGTCATTACAATAATGAGAGTTTTTTAAGTTTTACTGCCCACTTTATATCTCCAGAGTTCATTTTTGAACATGCAGCCACAACAAAAGCTGAAATCTATTCGCCAAGAACTTAATTTGCTAAACCAGGAACTATTACAAAATGTTAGCACACGCTGGAGCTCTCAGATTTTTCTTGCATCTTTGAAGTTGTCACGTGGTTGAAATACCTGGGAAAGGCAGTGACATCAAATTTGGAGAACTAAATTTATTAAAAATGAGAATTTTACTAAAAGTTGAGTTTTTTCAAGCTTAATGTTTAATTTTGACGGTAAAGACAAATATTTGGTTGCTACTTTTTTTGATCCACGATTGATTCAAAACTAGATTCCTGGAATTAGAAAAAGCAAGACAAAAAATTATCTTAGAAACTTTGAAAATTAGTTGTGATTAATAGATAGGCCGAATACTCCGAATACCGATAGTGGCCGAATATTCGTCTCATCTCTAGTATGTATATCTGAAAGGTTTCTTCCCTCCTTTATTGTGGTCGAATGAAGGGTGCATCACACGACAGCTGTCACTTTTATGATAAGAGGGGTGAAAAGTAAGACGGAGTTTCGAAACTTTCGAAAATTTTATTCCTCTGTATGAGAAAGAAATTCTACTGCCTCCCGTTTTGCATCTAACCAAAAAAGTACTTACAAATTCAAGTGTAAAAGTGTACTTTTATTGTAAATATGTCACTAAAAGACGAAAAAGGCCACACTTCATGTGAAATCGTTGAATGTCGATTACGGTAAGTAGGCATATATTAAAGGGGACTATTTACTATAATTTCCAAGTCGTCAAATGGCTCCTTCGTCCCATATAAGCATATGAAAATGGCCATTTGGGAGTAAGTTTTTAAACATGTTTAAATTTTTACTCACAAATCGCTACCTCCATATACTTTACATGGGACGAGAGGAAAATACTTGGAAATTATAGTGAATAGTCCTCTTTAATGACTGACAGCCATATTAGCCGTTTTCTATGCTTACGAGCTATGTGTTGAAAATAATTTGATATTGGCGTACATGACCTTGCAAACGTGTAAAAATCACATTGGGCTGAGTGTTCCACTTGTTTTTTTTCATGATTCTTCCGGTAGATTTTGTTCCGTAATAATCAGAAAATCATTGTGAATTGACATTTTTTTAAATTTAACAAAAGTTCTTCCGATAATTTTTCTTCCGTAATAATCACAAAATGATTGTAAATTGGCATTTTTTAAAATTTTTATCAACAGTATTTTCATGAATTATCGATATTTGACTATTTTTAAACAATAGTTCTGGCATAGAAATAATGAAAATCTTATTATATATATATATATATATAAAACTTTTAGCTTAGTTTTTATCTTATCAAAAAATTATTTTAAAATAATCTCTCTTAAATATTTATTGGAATTGCTTATGAAAAAAAAAAAACAAAACAAATCAAATAGACACACAAACCTAATATTGAAAAGAAAACAGCACCAACAAGTCCAATAAATGGATCTAATTTTGGAACACTAGCTGATACTGCACCAGTTATAAATATTATTCCAGTACGTAAAAATATTTGTGATAAATTATGTTTTTCTTTAGGTATTCTATGTTTTATTCTACGCCATAGAATATCCATTGGTACATAAAATTGTAGTCCATATGTTAAAAGTATAGCAAGTGCCATCATAATTTTAGCAATATCAGCATATCTATAAAAATTTCAAAAAGAAAAAAACTAATTATTTTACATAATAAAACAAAAAAAGAAAACAATACATACAGGACACCATCTGGTAGATTTAATGTAATACTTCCTCTAACATTATCTCCATATCGAACATAACCAAAAAAACCAATAATTGCATATAAACCAATAACAATTCCCATAGCTCCATTAAGTACACCTGGACATCCCAAAAAATGTTTTGGTTCTCTCATTGAATTTTCAACTGGCATTATAACACCAATACCTTCCATTGCAAAAATAACTGTACTAAAAAATAACGGAATTTGTCCTAATGATGAAAATAACGGTTTATCATTGAATACTAAATCCTCATTAAACATATAATACAATGTTATTCCAAATGTTATAATAATAAAAAGATTTGCTAATGCTGAAAATGGTATTAAATATTTTAATTGTCTTATTTGTCCCAATATAAGTATTGGTAATAATGTTAATGCTATATAAACTCTTATATTCCAATCAATTTCTAGATCATAATTAATTACATCTCTTATTGATGTTGCTATAAATACTTTGTATACACATATTGCACCCAAATATGTTGCTATTAGTGAATATTCAACAAATTCTCTGAAAAAATTAAAAATTTTATATTATTATTTAGTGAGAATTAATTTTTGTTTTTTAACATATTTTAGGCCTTGCAATTTTTTATTAAATTGAAGTAAAAGTCAACAAAAAATTAAATTTAGGAATTGAAAATCTAATAAGTACAAATAATTTTGTTTTACACGAATAGAGCCTAAGGTTGCCTGCAGAGTGTCGAGTTACAGCCGAGCTGATACCGATTCCGATACCGAAGACTATAAAATCGTTATGGATAAATCAATAGGAATCTGTTGGAAGTGTTCAGAGTGCAAACCTACCAAAGATTAGACTATCATAATGGGAATCGGCGTCAGCAGACAAAAGTGACAGCTACCACGACAGGATTTTAAGTCTTTGCTGCTAGAAAAAGGGTGTATCAAAATCTGCTACCCATTTATCTTTTTTAATTATGTTGTTGTCATGACTGTTGTTGTTATTGCTGCTGCTGGAGCTGATGACTTGGCCTGGATTAAGTTTAAGATTTGAAACGATCTAAAATCTAAAATTGTTATATTTTTTTATACGACTTTTGTTTTAAAGTGATACGATTGAAGCTAAAAATTTTGAGGAACTATACTTCAATTAAAAATGGATACGTTAAGAGAGAATAATTGTTGGTCTTTATGATTTCACTTTTTGCTTTTCAATCCATGTGTGTTTTATTGTTGGAATTAACAATGGCTGTCGTTTAATGTGTAGCTCCAAAGGATTTTTCGTATAAAAAACTTGGTATCTAATAAAAGAATAATATTCCTGATGGAAGAATTTCAAATTCAATTATTCACTATTCAAATAAACTGCGTAAAAGTAAGAAACCGCGTATAAAAAGACTTCTTCTGGATACACGCTCACATCCCTCAAACTATAGTGTCAGTTGTTTGTTGTCAGTTGGTTTTACATGATGCTTTTTTAATAGTTTTATATGGTCGGTGCCAGTTGTACAATCCGAATGATATCTATTGATTTATGTTTCATCTGACCAGATCATTTTTTTTCTAATATTTAACAGTTTAGTCTTTGCAATCACGCCAATTTTGCTTTTATTGTATATCTTTTCTTTATAAAGCCAGTTTCTTCTGCTTTATAGCTAATATTTGGGAGATTTTCCATAAAATTCTGCATGCTGTCCACTCACTACTATCCTTGTCAATCTCTAGAGAGGCTAGTTTTGGTGTTATATACTCACTAGTTGTTTTTAAGTGTTCCAGAATTCGTGTATCTTGATCTGTTAATTTTAATAACGTATTTTTTCGTTCAAATTAGGCTCCAAATTATGCCTTTTTTGGACACGAAGCACAGTACTATGACCAATGCTTAATTATTTTGCATTATTATTTTATTTTTAATTTCATTTGATTTTTACACCATATTTGTATTTTTTATTTAACTATTAAAAACAATTAAACTAACGTAATATAAAAACGCAGACCTAAAGTTTAGTATTTAGTTTTCTTTTCCTCACCTTGTAATATATTTTTAATAGTGGAGTCAATAAAGTATGTTACTTGAAAGTTTTAAAGAACAGCTCCTATTTTGATATTATATGAAATCAGAAACATTTTGGAGCGGGGACGGAATTATTTATTTTCGTTTTCGAGTTACAGTTTCTTGAATTTTGCAGGCGTCATTTTTACCCTCACGCACTCTATCATTTATAATTTTTGAATCTATGCGATAATGAGTAAGAAAAAAATATTTTTTTATAGCTTACAATATTGTTTTATTACTAAAAAAATAGCAAAAATTGAAAAATAATAACAAATAGAGCAGAAAAAAATTTGTAAGTAGAAAAAGTTGGCAAAAATTCCGGACATTTTTTGAGGTTTTTTGTTTTTTTCTTAAAAAATACCCAACATAAGTTAATGTTTTTTTTCTTTATTTTCGTAAACTATAAATGTTTTCCAATGAAAAATTAGTACATTGTAATAGCGTAACTGTTTTCCATAGTGCAATAAAAATTTAAAAAAGTAAGCCTTTCCCAATAATTTGATAGGAATTTTCTACCTAATTGTGTTTAAGGGCTTATCAATATTTTCTCACCGACGTAGAATAATGGTTTTTGAACACAAGCTGAAGATATTTGAGCGTTGAATTAGTTTAGTGGATAAAAATTGAAATTTGTTGTATTTTAGGATAGATATTCGGAGCTGTTCTTTAGAACTTCGAAGTTTTGTCTGTTTTTTGTATTCATTGATTCTACTATAAGCAAAAACGTAAAATAGAATAAGGACTAAAAATTTATTTAAATTTTTTTAAATATTAAAAGTTTCATTTGCTTATAAATTGAAAAATGAGAAACAGGAGTACAATTATGTTCTGTAGGTATATAAAAATGGGCTAAACATCTGATATTGACCAAAATAAAATCTGTTTTCTTTTGCTGAACAGCCTGAAAAAAACGAAATTTTTTCAACCAGAAATTCACAAAATTTGCCAGCTGACACAAAATCGTGAATTATAATTATAAATAATTATTTACGCTCACCAGATTCATAGCAGGTTCAACTTTTGACATAAGCATTAAGTCAAAGTTTTATACCCTGCTATGAGCTTATTGAACTTGATAATAAGGCATGTCGGGCAGGTATAAGTGAGGTATAAAAACTTCGATATATATACTAGTTAGTTCAAGTAGTTATCTTCCACGTGATCTATGGCACACATTATAAATTTTGTTTATTAATCAAAAGTACATTGGAATTATTCTTAATGTTGAAAAAATTCTCTATCCTATAAAATAAAAGAAAAAATAATATAAAACTGACTCTATAAAATTTTCTAGTATCAAGTTTATTTGTTGAGATAGTTAGAGGTGTTAAGAAATATTCCGTCCATGACCAATATTGATGTCTTATACGTAAATTAATTCAATGTCATATGAAATTGCTTAATTTAATGTTTATCTTATTTAAAAATAACAACAACAAGAAAAACTATTTGCAAATCATTGCTGTGAATTATTCAATTTGATGTCAATTTAAATATATGCTGTGGTTAGTTAAATAGTACGTTCGATTCTTTATCATTATGACCACAAACCAGTAAGTACCACAAAAAGGAAAATAAAATATCTCTTTATATAAAGGATAATAGATTTAATGAAAAACCATTAGAAGTATGGATAAATTATAAGTTAAAGTTCTTTAAATAAAGTTCATAATTCTCAATATTTTTAGAAAATAGTTAACTATGTTAGCCAGCTCTATGCCACCTGAATAATTTTTTTAAGAGTAGTGCAACCATTAAACTAACAAACAAACAATAAGATTTTCATTTTGTAATCCCTGGATAAAAAATACGCATTATAACAATAACAAATAATCCTTAATATTGGTGATTCAACTTATTAACTTTCAGAAAAGTCTTTTTCCTCTTTTGATATTTTTGCAGAGAATATTTTAATGCAGTTTGCATACTAAATCCATATTTTTGATCGATATAACCCAAAATATCTATATAAAAATATTGTTAATTCTTTTACGTGCTAATAACAGCTGTGTAGAGTCACGGAAGTTTAAAAAGTTATACTAAAAATTTGTTTATATTTTTTGAAAAGTTGAACAGAAGAAAGAAAATAAAAAGAAAACTTACTTAGCAAAAGCAGACCAAGGACGTAATCTTTTTGGACCATTTTCAAAAACTTTTCCAGCTGTTTCAGCAAAACCTAAAGCTGGAACACGCACTTGTTTACAGAGATCTTGCGATGTTTTTACCTAAAAAAAAAAAGCAAAAAAGAAAAACAATTATTTATAATTTATGAAACTATTGCTGCCATTTTGTTATTTTTATTTTTATTTTTAGAAAATAAAGAAAGTGTTTAACAGTCTGAATTTTATATATAGTTTTATTCTAAGTTTGTGTTTCTTACTTTTTTTGTTAAATATTAAGTGATACTTAAAAATATTATCGGTTACTATTTAAATGCTTTGATTGGAGATTTTTTACTTTTTGTACAGAGAGACAGTATATAAAGTGCGTAAATAGATAATTCTGATAAGATTCTTTTAAATCAATGTACTTTTAAAGAAATTGTTTTAAAGCCTGATTAAAAGTTCTTGTTTTGTCTTTTATCATTTTGCCGCATTTTTCAAAGTGATTTCTAAATAAGGTAACAAGGTTAAATATTAATATTTATTAATTTTTATTACGTATAATTGGAATGTTAGTCTAATTTTCATTTCAAAATGTAATGGGAACAAATTTTCTACTATGTGTGCTTAACCACTGTAATTTTTTTGTTATATTTCAATTTTCAACATTTCAATTTATTACTTTCTATATGAAGGATTTTATTATATTAAATTTAGCTAAGCAGAAAATTTGTTCAATATTTGCAATTTTGATTAATGTCTCTCCTTCTGTTTCTAATATTTGAAAAATTTATAGATTTGTATTTAATTTTCTTTTTGTTCTGTAGAGGCTTGTGCACGATGTTTATCGATGCTTGTATAAGAATGTAGTCTGGTGGAAAAAATTAACACGTTTTCAATTCCAGTCCCAAAGGTAGACAAATCTTGTGACTGAATTCTTACTAACTTTGGTAAAAGCAATTAAGATTTTAATAAGGAAACTGCATCGACGTCATTGTTATATAGTTAAAATGATTTTTCGAAAAAAATTAACCATTTTCCCAGTTCTGGGCACGAATACAGAGAAATGATACGACTTAATTTAATTTGAGATGAGCTATTGAGATTTGAATAAGGAAATCGTAAACTGCTTCGATTTTAATGTTATGTGGTTAAAATGATTTTTCTGAAAAATTAATCCATTCCCACTTTTTGAAACGAATACAATAAAATTTTGCAACTGAATTCTCGCCTTCTTTTGGATGAGCTATTGAGATTTCAATAAGGAAATCGTAAACTAATTTGATGACAATTTATTACATTAAACATTTTATTTGTCAAATAACTAACCTCTTCTTATAGTTACAGTCCCGAATGTAGACAAATTTTTTTAATTGAATTCTTTGAATTAGGGGATCACAATTTGCTTGGATGAAAGTGCAAAATCATTGAAAAATTTTTGTACAACACTCAACCCGTTTTAGTCATGTATTTCGCAAATATTAAAAGTAATGAACTAACGATAAAAAGGAAATAACTAGATTTTTATCTATGATCATTTCATGAAATTAATAAACGAAGAGGAGAAAAATAATATTTAAAACAGAAGGATAATTAATGTTTTTCACAAAAATCATATTTAATTTTGTATCACAAAAAATAAAAGTGTTTGGTGTCCTCTATAATAATCATCAATTCCTGAATTAAATGTAATAATTATTATCAAAAAATGTATTATAATCCCTTGGAAAGTTCAGTGCAAACTAATAAATTGCATTAAATGCAATAATAACCGATTTAGGAGTATTCATCTCTCGACGTTCCACATTTTTATTTTTGTGGTACAAAATTGTAATTGAATCTTGTTCAAAGTGTAATTATTCTATTGTTCCTCTTTAACGTTATTACAAATTATTTTTCTGTATTAAATATTGTACTTCTCCTTTATGTTAATTTATTTAATGAAATGATCATAGATAAAATTTTATTTTTTAAATGTTTTTCAAATATAGTTTTTACTTCATATAGAAAAGATTAAGTAGCTTTATGGCATTAAAACAAAGAGATATTATTGTTGCACCTGTTAGGTATGAAGATCTTAAATCTTCATATCTTCTTAATTTTGAAAATAAAAAACAACAACAACGAAATATGTATGTATGTATAGTTAAATTATTAAAATATTAATTATTATAGAACTTTGCCTTTGATTCGTTTAACCTAGTTAAATGAACCATAATAAACTTTAAAAATGCAGAATTTGCAAATCGAAATATATTTTATTGATTTGCAGATTTTGCAAAAATAATATTAAAGCAAAAAATTTATATAGTAATATAATTCAGACAAATCAATGAACTTTATAAATACGGAATTTGCAAATTCAAATAAATTTTATTGATTTGCAGATTTCGCAAAAATTATTATAGAAAAAATAAAATTTTATACAGAAGGGGGATTAAAAATTCTGTATAAAAGTAGACAAACTGTAATAGTTTAAGTCAGTTTTTGTAAAACTTTTTAAAGACGAACCAAAACCCTACTCGGCAGTTGAGTCTCTTTTGTTATTTAATAAACCAATTGCCCCAATTGGCAATTAATAATTAAAATTAACTTCTTTTTATTTAATAAATCTCGGCTTTTTAGCCACTATTAGCTGCCCTACAAGGCAAATGTTTTAAATATCGGCTTTTTAGCCACTATTAACGAAAAAGATTGCAGCAACTCTGGAAACGCTCTGTATATCCCGGAACCTGTTTTTTCTATATCGGGAAGTGATTTCTGTACCTGGCAAAGAGTGCTACGTACCATTTTTAGGAGGCTTCATAACACACCTCATGTTTATTTACTTTAATAAAACAGGAACAAAAAAAAATTGAACCTTTACACTTGAAAAATATATGAATAAAAAGCGAGTGATTTTAATCAAAAGATGTAAGATGAAAAATGTTGATAGGGCAATTAAATTGGAAAAATGTAATATTAGAGCCTTGATTTGATGATCCAATAAAAAAAAGGATGACTTTTTAAAAAAATATCTCTACAAAATAAGAAAAAAGATAATATATGCGTATAGATTCTTGTATGAAGTCCAAGAAACACAACCCTTATGCTCGTTGTCCTTATTAAGTCAACTTTAAGCAGTTTTGGTGAGCGTAAATTATATTGTAAAAACAAGAACTTTCTTTAGCCTAAAACAAAAAAGTGAATGAAGGAATTGATTCGTGTTTATCATAATTGTATTGCATACAATGGGAACTAATTTAAAGGATACAAAACAAATATTTAAATTTATTTAGTTTTTTTTTATTTAGAAGGTATTCAATATTGTAACTCCTCTCATTAGAACTTTCACTCTGATGGATCTTATTTTTTGCTATTATTTTTGTTTGGTTTAAAAAATAAACATAAGATACACAGTTACGTCATAAAATTTTCTAAACTTTTTTCATAATTAAACTTCTTAAGGGGGTATTCGATTCTTTTTTGCATATTTTCATAGTTTAAACCCCTTAAAAAAATGTTCCTTAGAGAATTTTTCAAAAATTTTAATAATTTTCGGAGTTAAAGCTTATTTTGTGACGTGTGGACAAAACTGCTTGGCAGCTCAACTCACATTACGCGAAACCTCAAACTTTAAATGTGTTTTTCTCGAAATTACTTTTTTTTGTGAGCCCCTACTTTGCAGGCCTGCAGTTTTTTCAATTTTGATTTTTTTTGTCATATTATTAATATTTTATACTCTTAAAATATGAATAAATAATAAGTAAAAAAATGGATGGTAAGAATATTTATTGGTTTCTTTATTGGGTCCAAAAAAACGCCCAAAATTTCGGGTCTCTAAATAAAGCTTTTTTTTTTTTGGTTGTTTGAGGTTCTACTGACAACTTTGTTTAATACAATAAAATTAATTTTTTTAAATTAAACACGGAAGTTAGTTTTTCATCTAAAATATAATTATTTTAGAGAAATTCTATTTATATTTGGAAAATATTAATAATATTTCATTTGTTCTTCTTATTTAAATATATAGAAACTTAATTTCATTTATACTTTTTCCTTCTGTTTAAGACTGATAAATATTTTTTATTTTTATGTACGTATAACGTCTTATTTTACATGGTCTTAAATTACACAATTAATGATATGGAATGCATATTAATTTTTGCTTAGCATACAAGAAGTTTGTGTGATAGCACAATTTAATACAAGTAGGGCACAGGATTGAATTAAATTGACTCATTATTAATATATATGTATATGTAAATTATTATTATAAAATATATCAATATATATTCCAAAACCTTTTCTTATTCGCAAAAACAAAAAAATGAGTCAATTCTGCTCTTTTCAATTGATAATTTTTCACAAATATATCGAAAAATTTCACATATATGAGAAATTTTATTTGGATCAATGGACGAAATTTTATTTATTATGTTTTCTTTTTATTATTTTCATTCTCAAATTTAAATAAATACATCGAACTTAATACACACAACCGATAGAGTATAAGCGTGCTTAAAATGATTAAAAGATTATTATCAAAATGAAAATTTCTTTAATATTCTTATTATATTATCATAAATTTTTGGATAGCCAGTCATAAATTGAAATTCGTTTTTTGTTCATTTTAATTTAACATTTGATATTTTTAATTTATTACTTTATTATTATTAAATGCGACAAAGCTAAGCACAAAAAAAAAAATTATCGATAACATTCAATGAATTTTAGTGATAAAACTAATCAAAGAAATTCTTTAATGAGAAAAGTGTGAACGGATGATTAAGTCACCAATGATATACAACTTTTGGTTTAATATCTGCTGATTCATTTTTTTTTTGTTTTATTTTTAATTGATAAATAAAACAAGATCTAAATCTCGTATAACGTGCTAAATTAATGTTATCTTTAAATCATTTATCGATTAATTTTTCTGATGTATAATATTTAATAATATACTAGCCCTAAGTCATTGATGTTTCAGATTTAAGCTGTTTTGTTTTTTTTTTAGTCCCTTCATTAAGGAAATAAAAAAATAAAACCAACAAAAAAACAATATGTAATTTATATTGCGAAAATTTACTTTAAATTTATTTATCTTACTGTCTGTTCAACAATGATAGCAATCTTGTATGCAAAGATACAAAAAACCTAATCACTACTTAATTACACAAGAAGCCGGTTTAGTTTTTTGTCGAAAATATATCATCCGAGGTTTATTTTAGTTTTTTTTTTATTTTAAAATAAAGGAAAGTGCAATGAACGTGATTTTGTAGATTGAAATGATGAAGCATCATCAGTTTGTAGTATCATTCTAGAAGATTATATTGAATTTTTAAAACGAAATTTCAACATATTCTTTGTTATTTAGAAAGAAAAAGTTTTTAATGAACGAAAGTTATTATAATTTTTGTATTATGAATAAAAATAGAAAATCTAGAAATAAAAACTAAGCTAGAAAATTTTTCCAATTGAATAATTTAGTTTTTCAAGCATAAGGCAAAAACTTTATCAGTCATTGATAAGTTATTAGATAGTAGCAGATAGTTAGATATATTTTACACTTTCTACACAAGCTTCTAATACACTCTATTAGATTCCGTACAAAAGAAAAAGCTTCTATATAGGCTAATACACTTATATATAATATCTAATAAAAATATTAAAATAAGTTTCATAAAAATAAACAATGAATTATCTAATTGTGCTAAAATAGTGTTTTAAAAGTATTTCAAATTAACTAATAAAATAACATTAAGGGGGTCTTTTGTTTAGAAATTCGAAAAAATCAATTTTTTTTGTGCATATTCTCATAGCTCAACTCCTTAGAAAATTTTTTTCAAGAGGGTTTTTTGAAATTCGAATTGTTTTCAAAGTTACAGCCCATTTTATAACGCATTTAGTGCTTAGCTCAGTTCAGCCTTTAAGGGGGGCGATACCTTTAGAATTTAAAAAAAAATCGATTTTTTCTTTTTTCATAATTTCAAAGTATGATATGTTGAGAATATACTGTAAAAAGGAAAAATCGAAAAATTGAATATTTATGGAGTTATTGTCAAAAACGTTTGGGGTGTTAGGGCCCGCATACCGTGCCTAGTCAGGTACAGGTGTACAAGTAAAAGTAAAAAAAAAGAACTAAGGACTAGCACTAGTGACGATATTTGTACAAATCCTTTGCATGGATATAGAATTACTGAATTTTTTACAGTTTTTACTACACTACCTCAGCAGTAATGGGTATAGTTGACAGTTTGGCATTGAAACTTTAAACGCGATTATCTCGAAACTGTATATTCAAAAACTGCTCGTACTATAGCTAAAAAAGAATGGAAGGATGAACCTAAAGTTAAAGTGATATCACGTGAATAAATAATTTCTTGGGGTAAAAACTGTCGAAAAAATAGTCAAAAATTAGAGCCTTTGATTAAAAATCCGATATAAATTTAAGTTTTTTACTTTTTTATAATTTTATTAGCTTATGCTTCCTTTAAATATATCAGTAATTGAATAAAAAAAAACTCTTTTTAATTCAGATCAATAGAAAAATTTTTACAGCTGCAGCAGTTTTCAATGAGAGGACGAATGAAGATATGATCTGCAGAGCTCACATGTTTTTCTATTATTTAAGAATGTAATAAAATGATGTATAAATTTTAATATGATCCGATTATTTAATCCACTTGAAAAAAAATCACGAAAAATTACCAATTTTGCATGCTCTAAAGGTATCGCCCCCCTTAAAACTTTAAACACGTTTTTCTCGAAACTACTTTTTAGGCAAGGTGTGCATGATATCTCAAGTTTTACTCAATCGATTCAATTAAAATTGGGCACAGAGATTTTTTATAAATCCGAGATCAGGACACAACCTTTCTTTAAGAGCCTCCAATTTGCTGGCCTCTAGTATTTTCAATTTTTATTTTTTTTAATATTATTAATTTTTTATTATCTCAACACATAAATAAACAAAAAACAAAAAAATTTTATTCAAAATATTTATTGAATCTTTTTTATGGCGTCCGAAGAAAACGCCCAAATTTAAGCGTCTAAACAAGAAGGCCCCCTTAAGACAAAATAACAACCTTAATGTTTTTAAATTGTTTAAAATAATCAAATAAATACTTAAAGAAAAAATAATGTAGGACTTGAACATTATCACGTCGTAAAATTGACAATTAATATTCAATTTTCCCCGTATATACAGGCTTTTAAGTGCTGTATTTATGAGCAGGATTCCAAAAGTCTATATACACGATTCTTAATACAAAATTTCTTTTTGTCTATTATAATACCTAATACAACGTCTATGTAGAAAGGATGTTCGCGATATATTCGGTAAAGTGTTTGCTCCCTGTGATTATAATTGTGTTTATAATATAACTTTCTTCTAGTGGTACTTGACGATTTAAATTTTATTGACGAAAAATCAAAAAATTCCAAAATTTGCTATGAATTATGTTAGGATAAATTATCCAAACAAAATAAGAGATCATTGATCTCAGTTAATTTAAATAAAATTATGTAAATTCAACTTGTATTATTGCTTCATAAGCAATAATGCAGATTGAACTTTAATTAGAGTTTATTAAACTTGGAATTACAACGTCAGTAAGAAAAGTAAAACTTGCAATATTGTTAGGATTTATTAAACTTAAATATAAAATGTAAACAATGAAAGTTCAAATTTATTTTGGGTGAATTATTAGTATATAAGAAATTAAAAATTATTAATAAAGCAGAGCTTTTATGGAAACTTCTTTAATTAAAGACCGGTTAAATTCAGTCAAAACTTTCAATAAAGAAAAGTTTTGACTCTCATAAAAATATATTTGCCAGATTTATCTGAGCTTATATATGACCAAATAAGTTATATTCAGGCTAAAACTTTTAATCATTTATAGAACTTATTGGTAAAAAATCAAGCACTAAATGATCAAAGACCATCAGCTTCTACTCGCTAAAACTTTTGATCATTTAATAATTAAGACTTTTTTTGTGACCAAAGACAAGCCTAAAATCTGTCTTAAACTTTGGTGTTCATAAATAATTGAAATATCCCGACATAGAGATAAATTTATAATTTATAATCTAATTACCAGCCAAATGTTTTTAAGGATGTCTTAAGACATCTTGGATCTTGGAATAAATAATGATTGTATCAACAATAATCAATAACTTAAACTGGAAACGGGTTGATTGTTTTGTCAAATTTTTATTGCCCTACTGCATTGTCATTGTGTCCAGAACTGGGAATAAATTAATTTTTTGGGAAAAGCATTTCAACCACATAACATTGACATCGAAGCAATTAACGATTTCCT
Source organism: Acrocera orbiculus (assembly GCA_947359355.1). Classification (NCBI taxonomy): domain Eukaryota; kingdom Metazoa; phylum Arthropoda; class Insecta; order Diptera; family Acroceridae; genus Acrocera; species Acrocera orbiculus. Next base: position 12,141,450 of record OX375758.1, read on the forward strand.
AACTCAAATTTCAATTTTTTGATTTTAAATCAGGCGATAATTCAGTCGCAAAATTCTTCTGTATTCGTGTCCAGAGCTATAGGAATAGGTTAGTTTTTTGGTAAAATTTTTTTCGACCAAATTATACTCTTATACAAGCAATGTATGAAAGTAAAATTTGAAGAAAATATCTTATCGGCAAGTACTACAATCTTCTACCTTTACAAAGCCTTTACAAAGCAAAGATTAAGTTAAATAAAAATCTATAAAAATCTGCTAAAATCTGCTGCTTATACCCAACTTTTCAAATATGACATAATAGCGATAAAAATAATTGTTAATTTAAACGCTATAAAAATTGAATTAAAAGTCGTAAAACAAATAGTTAAATAATTAAGAAATTTTGTATTTGAAAAATATGTTAAAAGCAATATTATTTTTAATTCAAGAAAAAAACTTTAAAAAAAAAATTCTTACCAATATATGAATACAATGTGTACACAAGATACCAGCAACAATAGTACCAATTGTTCCAAAAAGTAGACCAGCATTTTTAAAAGCCATTGGCATTGCAAGTATCCCAGAACCTAGGGAACCTTTTAGCAAATGAGCCAAAGATCCAGATGTTGAATTCATATCATCAATATTTCTATGATCCACAGGATTATAATCATTATATAATTCTTGTTTTTCAGTTAATTGTGTTCTAGAAAATAAATTAAATATCATAAAAAAAAAAAACATAATATTTTAAATATTTCTTATTTTACCTGGAATTAAAATCACTTAAGTTAAAAACTGTTTGTTTTTTAGAATCTGGTGGTGTTTTTTCACTCATCTAGAAATATAAAAGAAAAATATTAAAATTTTAAAATCTAAAAATTAATTAAAGTGTGACATGTATTTTTTTTTTTGACTTACAATTTCCTGAATTATTTTTCAAATAAAAAAAAAGTAAAACTTTAGTTTTGCCTGGCAAATGATTTATTTTTTAGTTACGTAATTTTTCAGATTAGAAAAATTTATTACTGATTTTTATTTATTTGTTTTCCTAATAAAAATCATGAAGTTGTTGAATTAAGCATGGTCGTAGTATTGTTAATTAGTTAAGTGTAGTGAAGGTTGTTTTTTATACATTTTTTAGTTGTAATTAAAATGTTTGAATTAAACTTCCGTTTTTTTTTGTAATTAAAATTATTGTAACTTCAGCTGGATTTGCACTAATTATTTGAAAAACAATAATTTATTAAAAGTGTCAAATTAAAAAAATAATTTGTTGGCAGTAAAATTTTCTTAAAACATCTGCAGCAATTATTATTCTTTGTATATACTTAGCCAGCATGTAATTAATTTAGATTTATAATTGTGTCAGCTCTACTAGTCTTGCACGTATTCTACTTTACTGTCAAAAATTCATGTCAGACATTTGATCTCTTGTATTTTTACTTCTTTAATGCCCGCAGTTTCACAGTTCAAGCTTAAACTTAGTTTAACTCAAACTCCATTTAAAATTAAAATCAGTTAAAAATATTATTGCCTTTCACAGTAAGACTGTCTGCAAAGTGCCGGCTTACGTCGGAGCTGAAGCCGATTTCCATTGCGATAGTCTAATCTTTGGTAGGCTTGTACTCTGAAAACTTTGAGCATATTCCTATTGATTTACTCATGACGACTTTATAGTCTTCGGTATCGGAATCAGCGTCCGCCCGGCTGTAAGCCGGCGCTCTGCAGGCAGCCTAAGAGTTTAAACTTCAAAAAGTTGAACTACTGCTATATATTTAGTTTTGTAAGTGAGTATCATGTCAGCTTACGTTTATATGATAAATTATGTTCTATATAGAATAAAAAAGTCAAATTTAGGCATATAATGTCTCACAGAGACAGAATCCCACTTTAGAGCATAAATGTAGAATACTTAAGGGGGTAGTAAAGTTAATTCGGCCGAAAAAAGGTATATTTTCTACAATTTTTTCTAAGGATACAATTAATATTTATTTATTTCTATATATACAGTATAATTAAATAGTATTTAAAGAATACTCTGTGAAAGTTTCATTAATAAATATTAAAAAATGAGCCGATGGCAATCTTCGCAATCTCCGCAGACGTTTAAAAAAAAGTTGATTCGCGGTGAACATCATAACTCATTGCTGGGTCAATTGAAATCAAAAATCCAAATTTATTTGATTAGTTGATAAGTTTCCTCAGGTAATGCTGTCGAGTTTTTTTTTGTATTATTGATTTTTTACAAGACTCGGAAGTCAAAATACAGATTTTTCATTAAAAATATCAGAAATTTTGTTGTTTTAAAATAAGTTAAAATTTAAAAAAAAAAAAAAAAAACTCGACAGCGTTACCTCGTAATTTATGTAAAGAAAGAATGTGCGAAATTTCAAAAGGATCGGTTCAGTAGATTTTGAGTTACAGAGTTCACCGATTTTGAAAAAGTTAAGTGTGAGAAAAACGCGTTTGAAAGTTTGAATTTTATTTTTAAAGTACATAAAATAAAAGACTTGCAAGTGTATATCTCCGTTAGTTTTATTTCAATTGCTTTCAAATTTTCACAGAATAAAAAATAAAAAAATGCAAAAAAAATAAAAAAAAATACTTTACTACCCCCTTAAATATAAATGTACAAATGTGAAATAAAATTAAATTCATCTAAGATTTGCTTTAAAAAAAGGTGAAGAGCTAAATTATATGTACGAGAACTTTTTTCTAATTCAAGGTCAATTTACATATATATCTTTAAAATTATTTAATGAAACCAACTGAATATCGACCCTTTCATTTTATTTTAATTCAAAATAATTCCAAAGGAAAATGCCAATATGGCAAACAAATGAGAGCTAAACTAAATTTGGTAGAAGCAGATTTCAAAGCAATATTATTAATCGGGTCACCATCAAACTGTAATAGAAAGTTAAACAAGCTCCCCAAGTATACAATTTAGGCTGCCCACAGAGTGCCGGCTTACAGCCGAGCTGACGCCGATTCCGATACCGAAGATTATAAAGTCGTTATGGGTAAATCAATAGGAATAAGTTCAAAGTTTTCAGACTGCAAGCCTACCAATCACAATGGGAATCGGTGTCAGCTCGGCTGTAAGCCGGCACTCTGTGGGCAGCCTTACAAACTATGGAAAGTTATTGATCATAAGGTATAACAGGATTTTACATAACATGATATTTTTGATTATCCTTGCTCTTCAGATTATTATAGAGAAGGAAATATTTTTTGATATCCGATAGACGTATATCTAAAATGGATTTGTTAGAATATTGTTAGAATATTACATAATTTAAATAAAGAAAAAAATAATTTTTTTACAAAGAAGAGCACCTTAAAATCTTAAATTATGTGCAAATAAAAAAAAAACAATCAGTAAGTAGATTGTATATGACAATCAAAACTAAAGTTGAGATTAATAAGTATAAAATTTGATAATTTTAGATTCGAAAAGTAAAAAAAAAAGAAGAAAAGCGGCTTAGTAATTTTCCATGTGTCTAAATAAATATCACTAAGTGTGCAAATCAGTATGTTAAGATCATTTCTTAAAAAAAGATACTTAAAAGACATAAAAATAAAAATAAATTAATGAAATTTTTAAGTAATACATACTACTTGTATATTGCCAATAATCTTAGGTCAAAGGACCTTTGAAAAATGAAAATATAATAAGAATTGTTCTATACTCATTTTAATAATATTTACATTTTGAGTTCAAGTTGTTTTTTTTTTGTTATTATAACAAATTTATACCTAGTCTTTTCCAATGATCCACGTTATGCAAATTTATAAAATTAGCTCTGTTAGCTTTATTTTAGCACTAGGTTAATTTGGCATGAGAAATATTTGTTTTTTAGCTTAAAGTGAAAGGTAAGAGTTTTTTTGTTACTCTGTTGTTTTATTATTATTTTTTCAAAGAAAAAGTCACTCACTTGTTTTAATAAAACAAAAAGTAACATAAGGTAATAAAATAATTAACATTGAGTTTTAAAATTTTGTTAAAGACAACTAAATAAATTTTTTTTTTTACCTGGTTTATGTTAATTATTTTAATTAGGAAAATTTCATGGACTTTAAGGTTTAAATTTTTTTTTAAAAAAAAGTGAAATTATTTAATTAATATTTTTGTTAAAAGGGTTACGTAGGTTACAAAATATAAAATGAGCGAAATTAAGTAATTTAAGGAATGACGCAAGTGTTAGATTTTTACAAAAATCAATTCTTATGTTTTATACATATTTGTATCCTAAAATTTTGAAATTTGCTGGTAAACCTTTCTCGGGTTTTTCAAATTCAAAGTTTTCGCCAGAGTAACAATAATTTAACCCTTTGAGTGCCAAGAAGTGCGTTAGCACTGCTCAATACAGTGGCCAAAAATATGTTGGGGCTCAAAGGATTAAAGAAGATGCTATCATTTTTTTGTTAAACTTTTTTTTAAAACTAGTGAAGATGCCTTTACTTAACACGTTCCCTGCTATGCTGTTTATGAGGGGGTGTCATTTCTAGGCCACGTGTAGTACTAATTAAGCGAAAAATGAACAAAACTTGATAAAAACAAGGAAATTTGCAAGTCTGGTTAATTTTATTTTGAAAATCCCTCATAGTGTGCGTAATTAAAATCAAGCGATGATATGTATACATGACGAATGCAGGGCAAAATGTTTCTATTTCAAATTTAATAAAAAATAAAGAACTACATTTTTATTAAGAGAAACTTAACATGTAATTTCTGCAAAAATTACTTTTATTGTCAAAAAATAATGAAGTAGTTTTGGTAGACAATGGTAATTATGACGAGTAAACACGTTAAACGCACCGTAATAGAGATTTGGTTTAACGTATATACACGACAAACGCGCTTAACTGTTTAAAGTCGTACAAATATTTGAAGTCATTTCCATCTTTAAATTTGAAATCAATCATATTGGAATTCAAAACTCTCCATAAATGAGTATACATTTTTGCATCATTTTATGAATATAACTTGAAACCAAAAACAAAAAAAATATATTTTGATCTCAAAACAAAAAATGAACACATTCTTAATTCAAGTGCAAAATATGTCTAAAATTAATTTTTCTCAAGTGTATGAGTCGAATAAAACTTTCCACATATTTTTTTCAGTATTTCAAATTTTTTCTTATTATTTTTTTTTTTTTGCAATATTTATACACATTTTAACATTTATTTGTAAACTAAGCACTTTTTTTGGTCACTTTTATCATAATACATCTTACTTTTTAATAATGACAGTAAATATTTGACTATAACTAAATAAAATTTTTTTTGAATTTTCTTCAAACTTTTACAACTTCTGTTTTTTTTCCTTCAGACTTTTTTTATGATGAATTTTTCTAAGAAATATTTAAAGATGGCATATAAAATTTATAAAATTGAGCAAGAAAAACCAAAAACAACAAACCATATTAACATGCACTTAAAAAAGATATTTATGTATATTATTACCTTTTAAAAAATGTTTGTCTAAGACTTGTATAAAAATATTTTAAGTCAGTTTTATTCTTTATTTTCAAAAGTTTTAGTTATATATTTAATTAATGAAATTTCTTAACCGAAAATTTGATTTTTGCACAATCATCCACCTAAACATTTCGATCTGTTGGACTATTTTATTAAATTGATTGAGATAAAATTTAATTTTTATGACTGTACATGAAAATGAGAAATTTTTTATCATTAAAATGATAATTAAGCACTTCAGGGTTTTTTGATTAAAACAAAAAAAAAACAAGAAAGAAAAAAGAAAAAAAGTATGTACAATCTTTTCAAAAAACCATAACAAAAGAATAATTTAACTTGGCCGATATTGCAAATATTTTAACGATGTGTAAATATTTTAAATTCTTTTTGATGACGTTATTAAATTTTTAAGCTGTTTCCTTTAACAATAAGGGAATATTATTATAGTCTAAGGATTAGAATTATTACTTACTCTTTTCTATTAGCTTAAAAGTATTTAAGATGCTCTTAGTAATAAGATTTTAAATATCACTATTTATAACCTAAAGAAGAGACTACTGAAAATATAGGAATTAATTTTTATTAAATTTTATTTTATCGACGAATGTTAAAAAAAAAACAAAAACTTTCATGAATTATTAATTTTTAACAGTTTATTGTGATGTCTTAAAAAAGACTTATCTTGTTATCAGATAATAACCTTGTTTTTGTGTAAGAGTTGAGCACTAGATAATAGTTTACCGACTCAATTTTACTTATCAAATTTAAAAATATAAAAAAAAATGTTTTAAAAAATACTTTATGCGTATTAGTATTTAACTAGAAATTTGTAAAATGCATTTTTTGTTCAAATTTTCCCCTTTGCTTGTTACCTTTCCGGCCTAAACAATACCAGCTGTTGTTATATACTTCCCTCTAAATATAAACAGGCCAATTAGGAGTTTTTATATAGGACTTCATACTTGAAAAATTTCAGAACGATAATAATAAGCTAGCTTTTTCACAATTAAGTACAATATACTTTTTAAGGGGGAGGTCCAGTCAGCATTTTCAAAAAATTGATTTTTTTCCTTATCATTTTCTTAAAGTATTAATATCATAAAAATATTCTCTGAAAATTTGAAGGGAATCCGAAAAATTTTTTTCGAGTTATTCGCTAATGAAAAAGGGCTTCCGGGCTCTACATACATACATCGAGTGTAAAACTTTAAATGCGTTTTTCTCAAAACTATGTTTTTGAACCGGTGGCCACTTTCACTCGAAAACCGCTGGTTAGATTTCAAAGAAAATTTTTACAGCTTTTGGAGAACATGAAAAACTTGTGCCTGATCGAAGGATTTTTTGTTTTTTTTTTAAATTTTGATTTTTTGTAAACAATTAGCTGCTGTTTTTTTCCCGAAAATCTGGGAAAAAATTTCTTGAGGCCGCCATTTTGTTAGTTTTTTATAAAAAAAAAAAAGCCTCGATCAGGCACAAGATTATATGATAATAAAACTTATTTTTTCTGTCCGATTGATTTTAGATGAATTTACAAGGATTTGTGGTGGCCACCGCAAGGGACTTCTGTTTGGAACTGGGTCAACACAAACAGCCATAAATTTTAAAATTATTAAATTTTTCTTTTCATATTTTCGTGAAGTCAAGTCGAAACATTATGTAATGATGCCATATTTTTACTTTTATAAAATAAAATAATTTACCGTGAAAAAAAAAATTATTTAAAATTATCATTTTTTCATGTCTCTGACTACAAATCCCCCCTTAAGTATAAGTAAAGAACACAACAACGTAAAACTAGGTGAATATAGCCCAAAATACATAATTTTAGTATTTAATAAACTGTACAATCAAAACAAATACAAAAACATGACTAAATTCCAATAAAAACAACCTAGAATAAATAAATAGTGGTCACCCTCACTATTTTACGAAGCGAAATTACAAATTCACGGCAAAATTTTCCACAAAATCAAAAAAATAAACAGTCATCTGTTTGTTCAATTTTTTATGTATTGAATAAGGGAAATAAAAGTCCGCTAAATGTCACCATTTTCTCAAATTTTAGTCCGAATATTCGAAGTCTTCCCCGTTGCGTTTTTTGGCTATGCTGAAATCTTTAAAGTTAGCCACATTGGGTGGTGATACACTAGTTGTCATGACATATATAACTTTCCGAAGTTACGGGCAAGAGGTATAAAGAGCTCCCCGAAAACTACCACCAAGTTATTAATACTTTGGTATAAATGCTTGTGTAAATGTTTTGTAAGGTGTCAATTCGTAAATAAATTTTAAATTATATAAGCAAATCCTTCTTCTGCCATAAACAATGCTTTTTCCTGTTGGTTTATGTCTGTCATTCAGATATCAAAACGATCCAATGTTTTATAAATAATTTCTCAAGGTTTTCTTTTAAGGCACCTACTTTTGTTACTCACATAAAGAAAATAGCGTTACAAAAAGAAAAATTGACTTTAAATAAAAAACATATCCTTCCGGAACTTTTTGAACAAAGTAGTATGAAGGAAAAAAACTGAACAAAAAAAAAAGGAAAAAATTTAATATTTAGATAGTTTCTTACCAATAAATCATACAAGCTTAATAGAAACCAATGAAAATAACTGTAAATTTTCATATTTGCATTGAAATTATTCTAAATTAGTAAAAATATTAATTTAGTTGGAATTTTGCCATTTTTTATTTATATTTCACGATAAAGCTCCACTGAACATAATTCAATATAAAAATTATAAAAAGTCTAACATTTTGAATAGAAAATTAGTTCCAGAGTCTCCTAATAAATATGGGTTGGATAAAGTTGAAAAAAATTAATATTATAAATAAAATAATAAATCGATATAAAAAAAATTGCTTGTATTGATACCACGGAAACATAAGTTGTCAAAATCTCTTTCTATGAAATCCTATTTATTTTTTTTTTACGCAAGGCTAATTTTTAAATACATCGGTCAGTAAACTCCCAGTTTAAAATATTACGTGAAAAAAGTTACTAATTTCCTTAAATAAGGAAATATAAAACGCGAATTATATGAGGTTAAAAAATGAAGTTCATTTGTAGCTTTTGTTAATAAACATGTCTAGAATTTATTAGTATCTCATATTTTGTTGACTAAAAATATATTATTTAATGTTTATTTCATTAAAAATTTCGGCATGTAGAAACCTTGAAATGACAAAAATTAATTTTTAAAAACATGTTATGAGCTTCATATTGAATATGTATGAATATTTGAAATCGCTAAACTAAATATTATGTTTTAGATATCACAGAATAATTAGATGAAAAGATTGGTAACCAGTTTTCTTGTGTCCCATTTCTTATGATCATGATGATTAATCATCATCATAAGGCGACACATGTTAACTTTCATTGAAAAATGTAGTTTGACATAAATTTTCTTAACAACTTTGATCATTTTTATTGCAGACATGTTGTCTCCTCAATTAAATTTAAATGGATTTGTATATATAGTAGCTTAATTAATTTCATCTTATTTTATTAGTGAAGGGATAAAGGTAAAAGGATATTGTTTTTTTTTTTTGGCGTAATATAATTTAAAAAGATAAAAAATAAGTTTTTATTTTATTTACAGCCAAAAGGAAATCTGAAATTTTTTAAATTGTTACCAGATTGCTTTTTGTTTTTAGTGTTTTAATCTATTGCAAAGTAAAAATTTTTCTATGAAATGTTTATTTACTTTAAAATACTTGATCCAACACTTCTCCAAAAAATAGATGCTCCATTTTGGAAGCTTGGTAAAAAAAAAAAACTCATCCAATTATAGGGCCGTAAGAGATTCCAGCAAGAATTTTTGTAAAATTTGGTAGTAAATGAAAATTAAAGCAGACTTAATTAATAGAATAAGATAGATGTTCCCAAAATTTGTAGTTAAAACTTCATAATATTAAACTAGCAAAAAGAGATTTGTGGACAGGTGCATATTTTTTGTAAAAAAAATGTTTTCTTTTATAAATCCAGTCGTTTCTATACAAATCTGCTAATCTTAAAATATTAACTATAGTAGTTTACTGTTACTGTTTTACTTTTTCAAGGTATTCCAATAGCAAAAATTTTTTTGACTCCAAGAAGACACTAGTCATGTTTTTATTGGTAGTCAAAATACAGTTTTTCCATGCAAATTTAGTAATATATCCAACCATTCCAACCTTGACTGTTATTTGATTTTTGGTGTATAATTGGTCCATCAATCTACTCTTATAGCTCTTGAAACAATCTAAGGATTTTTGTAAAATTTACATCCGTATTTTTTTTTTGATAGTATGCTAACAAATGTTGAATCATACTTCAAAAATCTTCTCTATGTTAAAGTTTCCTTTGTAAAATATATCTTCTCACAAAAATGACAATGATAATAGCAAAAATATAGATGATACAAAGAGTTTAATTCGAACTGTTAGAAAAGCTATAAGATGTCATAACTTGGTCAGAAAAATCACTTTCTAAACCTGAATATGTTTTATAGTGCAATAAATATATGAAACGACTTAACAGCGAACTCTTCTTGAAATTTGTATAGCTTACTTCATTCAGGTAGAAGTATCTACATAGACGTTGGATCCACTATAAGTGAATAATTAATATCGATTTTCATCCCACAGCAGCATTTAGTCGTTTTTCTTCAAAACTGAACAAGAAGCTGCCATCATTATCAACAATGACCATTATCACATCATTTTAAATAAAGTTTTGTTTCCCTAATTTGAAGAGTATCCTCACATACACATTTGTTATTAACAGGACAGCGCTACCTATACTATTCATATGTTGTGTACTTTTTTTGAAAATCGCATAATCAAACGAAATGTTAATGACGTTCCACAGCGCAACAGTCATTGAACTATTTTTGTTGGGATAAATGTTACTCTAGCCATCTTGAGACAATTGAGGAGTATAAAACAAGCCGTGGAAGATATTTAAATGAAATTTTGATTCATGATTAATTGCAATTGCAATGTTATTGAGACAAGTTTAGAGAATTTTCAAATACCACAAGTATTCTAAGTGCATTGTATATGCTACAAAGTATTTAGAGCAATTAGCGTGTCATTAGTAAATATCTATATACTTTGTCTAGCTTTTATTAAAAGTGTGGAATCCTTTAAATGAGGCTTAATAACAGGAACCCTATATTAAGGTGGTTCACTCACAGAAATAAATAAAAAGCAAGAAAATTATAATTTTTATTTTCTTATTATATAATAATATGTATGAACATCCTTTTTCAAAATAACTTCAAAGATTCTACTAGTTAGGGAATCATATAATGATCCTTTATACTGTTAGAGGATAGATTCCCAAGCGGCCTGATACAGCTTGTAGCAGATCATCAGTTGTTTTAAATTGTATCCTATCAGTATGAACTTTCCGGTATAGTCAACCCGAAAACATTTTCGAATTTTGTATTCAAAAATCTAGTGCTAATGGAGGCCATTGTAAAAGATCGATGTTTAGCTGACGAAACCACGTTTTTACTATGTTAGCGTTATGAATAGGAATATTGAAATATTTATGCTAAGGTCCCAAATACATTTTTAATTTTAGGTATAGTGTTTCCTACAATACGCCTATATGCTAGAGTGTCCTGTTTACCTTTTATATGGGTTAAACACTGCCAAATAGACCTTGCTTTAGATTCGGAGATAATTGACATAAAAAAGCCTTAAATTTTGAAAAATGTTCTTCTATTTATAGCCAAATTAAATTAAAAATTTTAAATTTCCCGCCATATGTATATACCGCACACAAATATATATTAACACCAATAACTTAAATAATATATTAATTTCATTGAAATAAAATACCAGTTTTTAATAATCATTTTACAAATTCAATAAAATAAAAAATATAAAATCAAAACAGATTTTTAGGACATGCTTTAAAAAAAAAATTAATTTAAGTTATATAAAAACATTGTAGGTAGGTCAGGCCAAATATGTCTTCAATTTACACACAAATAAAAAGAAAACAAAACAAATAAAGACATTGAAGGAGAAATAAATATCTTACAAAACACGTGGCACTCTTTTTTTTTTTTTTTTTTGATTTAAGTTTCATAATAGTCTGTTGGTTGAAATTAAAATATCAAAAATTATTTTTAAGTATCTTTCTATGTTTTTTGCCATAATTTTTTGTTAAGATTATTATTATTATTGCTCCTGCCATCTTTAGTCTAATATAAAAATAATTATAAGATCAACTAAAAATAGTTTTTAGAAGTCTAATCATTATTCATAAAATGTCAATGCGATATGGAAATTATAAATTTATAAACTGGTTTTTGCATTTCTTTAAAAGTTATGACAGTAAATATTTTTTCGATTTACTTAAAAAGTCCAATGACAAAAAAACAACAGAAAAAACAAAAACAAATCAAATAAATTTATATAAGAAACCCCAAAATCACGTGAGTATTATTTAAATAAAAGATTTATGAATATTTTGAGATTTTATATAGCTGTCAATTTCAGGACTATGACTATACATTTTCTATGGAAATTCCACGTTTCTAGGTTGTTTTTTTTTTGTTAAGTTTTTGAAATATTTAAACCAAGAAAAATAAATAATTTAAAGGAAGAAAAAAAGACGATCTGAGTGCTTCATTGTTAATTGTGTAAGACAAATATTCTGATTTGATGCGATTTAGTAGATTTAAATTCTTAATTTTTTAGACATCGATTTATTAGTACTCGGCAAAAAAGATGGCGGATATTGGAAAGTGCATGGTATTCTGTTAATCATAAATAGTGACCATAATAATGCATTTTTATTGTGTTTAAGGGGAGGGTTTGGTTAATTCGTTAAAAAAGAGTCATGTTTTCAGGAATTTTTTTTGGCGATACAGGTAGTTCTACTTTATTTTTTTAATTTTTATATAATAATACAACATTTGAACAATATTTTAAAATTTTCATTTCAAAATATTAATAAGTGACAGTGAACCTAACAGCGCGTTTGAAGCGCCTTGCAGAAAAATGGTTTTGCGGTGTGCAACACAGCTCGCAACAGAATCATCTAAAACAAAAAAATCAAAAGTTATTTATTAAAGGAGATGTTTTTCGACGTAACATCAAGGGGTTTTTTTTCTATTCAATTTTATTATTTTTGGTAGCCCTTGGAAGTAAAAATACTAATTTCCGCTTAAAAAATCGACCTATTTGGTCCTATAAAATTAATAATTTTTTTTTCTAAAAAAAAAGCTGTCCATGTTACCTGGGAAATTATATCAAAAAATAGTGTGCAAAATTGCAAAATTGCAAAATGATCGTTTTAGTAGATTTGGAGTTATCGACTTCGACCCGACTTCGAGGATAACTAGTCTCAGAAAAACGCTTTAAAGTTTTGCTCATTAACTACTTGCTCTAGAGCAAAGGATGTTCAAATAGTCATAACTTCGGTAATTTTACTCTGATCGACTTGAGCTTTTGACATAATATTTTTAAGATGCTGCGCATTAATTCAGAAAAACAAAAAAAAATTAAATACCCTGCTCTCCCCTTAAAGAAGGAATATAAAGTACTGAGAATTTATTATATCATAAATTATTGAAAATGAAAATCACATAATGAATTGATCTCCAAATTGCAGTAATATTCACTGTTTTTACTAAATAAACCCCCATCAAATATTGGCTGTTCAAGGATCTTAAAAAGATTAAGTCCAGTTCAAAAGGTTTGGCATAAATAAAGAAGTAATCAACGAAAATAAGAGCTTTTTTAAGGACTAAAATAAATAGTTTTACTTTTGATAAAGTCTACATTACTGAATGGTATTAAAAAGTCAAAAAAGCGTTGGAGTTAATGAATCACTATTAAAAGAGATTATGTATTGTCGATCAAAAAATACAAAATTTTCCTTTAAAAATCAAATAATTGGCATATAAAGCTTTGTGAATTATTTATATTGCACTAAATAACTTTCAATTTTGCACAAAAAAATTCTAAATAGTTCAACCAAATCTAAACCTTATTTTGACATCATATTTGAAGTTTCAAGTTGACTTGTTATCTATATATCCACCAATTGAATTCATTAACTGTTTCCTTTTTAAACTTTTTTTTCTATTTGTGTGACGCAGATAGGGCACAAGAAAATTTGCAAAATCTTTTCGTCTAGTAAAATTTGCTTAAAATTTAAATTGAGTATTCGTTACTTGAAATTATTATACATATATCTTAATGAAAATGAAAATGTATGAGGAAAAGGGATAAACTATCAAACTGAATGGAAGAAGCATTCAATAAAATAATAAAAATGCTTGCCTCTATTTTAAAAAAGTAGAAAAATATTTGGACAATGAAAAATATTGCTTTTCTACAAATGCATACAAATTGGAGATACTAACACATAAAAATTTTTTTAACTTTAGTTATCATCATAAAATGAAGTTTTTTCAAAAAGATTTGCAAAGAGAGTTTATCCCAACGAGGTTTCCCAACGAGTTTCCCAAAATAGAGTAAATTTTGTTGTAGTTTCCAAAAGTCTCCCAAAAAATGAAAGTAAATAATTTCTTAAAGTTTTTATTTTTGGTTTAAAATTAGCTTGCTTCAAGCTCAGATAACGTAAAACGTAAAACTTAAAAGAACTATGTTCAATTATATCGTCGAAAAAAATATTTGAGATTGGTTTAAATTTTAGCTTAAAAATGATATTATCCTAAGGCTCTATAACGATTACATACTTTATTTAAAAATTGTCTTCGAGACAGGATATCATTTTCAAAATGCAGTATTTGAAGGATAATTCTTCGTGTTATTTGCCCATTTTCTAATCAGGCCCGAACTGCATTTTAAGTATTGAAATGTTGCGCAATTTTCGAAGATGATGCTTCCGAATTTCCCGATTTCCCGCAAAACATCCGTTTTGTTCAGAAAGAGAACTTTATAGGAATGATCTTTGCTCTTTTCAGTTCTATAATTTTCTAATCCTAAGAATAAAATTTTTTAACAACACCTTGTAAATAGTTCTTAGTTATTGTAAATGCTATCTTTGTAGCAATTTGTCTTGGTGACAAACCAGCACCATTAAAATCTAATATCTTTTGTTTTTCAATACTTGTTAGTTTTTTACCTCGCCGTTTTTCTTAGTAAATAATTAAAATATAAATATTAATATTGAGTTAACAAGACTATTTGGAATAATAACGAGTTCTTGAAGAAATTGGAAATAGTTTAAGTTTATAGAGAGTAAATTTTTTATAGGTGATTCTATTGAAAATCTTTTTTTTTGTCTTGGGCCCTCGTATATAACAAATTGAAAATCTGATTGAGCTCAGTTTTTGGTAAATAATTATACACATCAGTAGCTATATAGTTGAACCTAGGATTATACTTATTTAGCACAGTAATTTTGTATTTCTTTCTTTAATTTAAAAAAAAAGAAAAGCAATGTGACTTTTAGTAAAAATTCGTCATTTTGTTATTCTTTAATAAAAATATTCTATTCTAGTCTCTGCCAAAAGAACAAATCAATAGACCAGTAGATCTCTATTAACACGTAAAGCCAGTCATCTATTTCTTTTTTTATGCCTGGGACTCTCTAGCGCTTAGCGTGTGGAGACGACTTAGCACAGTAAAAATGGAGAGTTTTTCTAAATACCATTCGGAATGGAGTCACTAGCATATTACTGAGAGTGTGTTTTTTTAATCAACCCACTTGGGTTAGTTTAACCCAGGGAAGTGTTCATAAACTAAACGAAAGTTATGTCGAATGTCAAGTTAGCTGCCAATTTTTGTTTCGGTAAAATTTTTGTTTGCAATTATTATTTACAATTTTTATTTAACCCTGAAAATAAAATATAATTAAAAATCACTATCACTATATCTAAATCAAAATAACTGGGTTTTAAGTTCTAATGACAAAAACCTAAAAACCTCAAAAAAACCCTTTAAAAAGAGGCCGGAATATAAGAACACATCCGTAAAAGAAATTAAAATTCTTACTTAAAGATCATACTATTTATTTTTTTAAAGTAAAAATCAACGAAATTTCCTTTGTTTTTAGTTTTAGCAAATTTTTGTTGCTTTCAACAATAGTAGTTAAAGGATTAAATGTTAAAAAAAATTTGCTTTTAATTGATTTTCATTTAAAACACTCACAGGTCAAAGTCAAAAATAAAAGAAATAATTTAAAGCAAAATAGACAAAATCTATACGTTTTGATTTTTAAATTATATCTAAATAAATCTGCATAAATTAAAGGCAACTAAGGTTGGAATATTCTGCTTAGCTACAAAGAAAAAAAGACGAAACTTAAAAAAAAAATATGCTGGCAACCAAAACAAATGTTTCTTTCACCTAAAACTTGTCTTATCAAAATTCAAATAAATTGTGATATCTTGAATAAATTTGATCAAATTGCAACATAAACAATTTTTTTATTATGTTCACACGTTGAATTTTTTGCAAACACGTGCCCAAATGTTTGTCAATGATCTTTAATTCATTGTTTGTATAGGTTTCACCGTTTGTTGGTTTTTTTAGCTTAATTATAAACTATCTTTATGCATTCTTAAATTAAGAAAAAAATAGTAGGAATAATTTTTAAATTGAAAAAATTATGTCATAAGTGTTTTGGATATTTTTTATATTAATACCAAGGAATATTGTGAAATAAAATAATAGAAAAAAAAACAAAAGTTTGATATAAAATTTGCAAAAATTAAAACAAAAAATTCTTTTTTGATAGGATAATTCTATTCTATTAGTATTTAGAATTGGATTGATTAAGAGCCTAATAATATTTATTTTTAGTGAAAATAAAAGGATTTTAATTTTTATTTTTTGGTTAAAATGAAACCTGATTGCCGCGAGTTATTGCCAGGGAGTAGAGATATAAAACATCTTTTTCGTAATGCACATATATCTTAAATTACTCATTTGTAAAGCTGTTTAAGAAAGAAATTTTTAACAAAATTATCTAAGAAATAGTTTTAAATTTTTTAAAAGTGTTTAACTTTTATGATACCAAAAACAGATTTTTATAAAACCCAAAAAAAATAGAATTTTTGCTTCAAATGAAAATTGTTTTATACTCGAATTATACCTAAAAATAAGTTAATGAAAAATTATTTTAAAGACGAATATTTTGGTGAATAATAACGAACGAGCAATACTGTGACATTTAGATCTATCCCTTGATCCTACACAAAGCGCGTAGGATGGTAAATTAATTCCAAAAAACCCATGTAATTGATACAATTTCCCTTACAACCAAGTCAAACAGAAAAAATAACCTTAGTTTTCTGAAATCTAGATTTTTTGTAAAAAAAAATCAAATTCTTTGGAGCCATGATACATAGAAAAGCTGTAGCAAATTTGAAAAAAAATCCTCATACTTTGCACTTAAAAAATAATTATTTATTTTTATGACAATTTTATTTGACATTCAAAATTTCATATTCAGCAATGCCAAATCGAAAAGTATCAAAAGATCACGTTGATTTTTCACGGATTATTAAACTAATATATTTGTTACATTTCAATATTTAATTGAATTTTTTAAATAGAACTAGATTCTTTGTCAGTTTGACAAGGCTGTTGGCTCAAGATATTCTTTGAATTATTTTTAAAAAATTTTTATAAGGCACAATATCACTTTTGCGAAAACATTATTCCAAGATAATTTAACATTAAACTTTCAGTGAGGGCTTTTTCATTTTCACTAGAGCTCATTTATATGAAAATATATTTGTTCTAGTTCTAAGATTTAAGATCTTTGAAAAAAAAACAAAATATTTTTAAGACATTTTTAAGACTTAAAGAAAGTAAAAAAAATAAGAACATCAATCGGAATACACAATTGTTGAATTATTAAAAAAATTGCCACAAGAAAAATAATTTTTTTAAAAATTTAGCACTCAACAAAAAAAAAAGGCAAAATTGGTTTATTGCTTTCGAGCAATACGTTTTCATAGTTTAATAATAATAAATATTATATTTTTATAAACACTCACAATACTTATCCACATAACAGCCATTCTTTTTCTTTCAAAATATTATTTTAAAAAAAAATATTATTATTAATTACTAAAATTAATTTCAATTGAAATTAAAAACTATAAAACTTGATTTCTAAAATAGATATCATAAAATAAACGAGGATTCAAGGTAACTATACTTAATCTCAAGTTTAATTAAATATCCGGGAATTAGTTATAACACAATTCAAAAAAGAAAATTTAACCACAATTTAACCAATGTAACTGCCACAAATAACAAAAATTCAACTATTTAATATCAGGTAATTCTAATGGTAGCATAAAAAAAGTATATTTTCTTTTTTTTTTGCGATAAAATTGTACTAATTTTTAATTAAAGATAACAAAGTTTTTTGTTTACTGTATTAAAAAATTGGATTTCACTTCTTTTTACAAATCAAAAAAAAAAAAAAATTGAATTATAACAACATAAAAATCATTTAATAATATTTAGAAATAAATCTGTAAGAATAATAATAAGAAATAATAAAATAAAATAGAATTCTTACCTTAAAACAAATTATAAATTAATCCTCACTTGCCAACAAAATTTTCCGGTAATTTAAGTAATTGCTTTTTGTTAGACATAGACCGAATCGCGGGAAATTATATATATCATAAATAATTTTACTTGAGATTTTAGGCTAACTAAAAATTTATTTTAAGTTGTTGCAGGTTTCGTGCTCGATTAACGACTGGCTGTCTTCTGTTAAAATCAATTAAATAGTTAGCAACGTCGACAGAAAGTCATTCAATCAGGTGACTGACGGGCTATAGTTTTTATTAGGTACGGAATTTTTATATACCGGTAAATATAGGTATAGGTATTTTAAATTGGATTGTACACCTTAGAAATTTATAAAAAGTATCATGTTTGATGTTTGATAATGTTGATAAAAGAAAATGAACAAAATAATAACAAAAAATTTTTTCTTCTTTTTACATTTGAAATTTAAATCAAATTTTATTTGCAAAAAGATTTGAGATAAATTTATAAATACATATTTGCTAATATTGAAATATATGTACCTTTTTTTTGTTGTTTTTTAAAGAAAAAACAAAAAAAAAAAAATTTCTTGAATGGATTAGTAAAAATTTTTTAATTAAGTTATACTACAAGTAATCAAATTTTCTTAAGTTTGTAAGTTTTCATATTTCATACTAAAACAAGCGTCAGCAATTTTTGAGGATATCAAGAACGAAATTTAAGAAATAAAATATCTGATGTCGGGTGACACAAATAAAAACAAATTATATTTTAGCTTAAGAAAAATAACTCGTATTAAAGTTATAACTATTTTACATCTGAACTAATATTTATTTTTCATATTTTTCATACAGACAAAATATAAAAACTATTTTAGCGCTTGGCATTGAATATTTTTCAATTAACTAATAACAATTTGGGATATATGATAATTTGAGATTACAAGTTTCAGGCATTTATTCAATACCGGGAGTTAATTAAGAAAGGGGAGTAAGAGATAATCGTTGAAAAAAAAAAACACTTTTTAACAAATTTTGCTCAGAGATATCGTTGAAGTAAATATTTTTAAGTAGGTGCTTTGTAAGTCATTCAATGTCTATTCAACAACATTCTGTAAAATTTTTAGTACAAAAATATCTAGAAATGAAGAAGAGTCAAAGAATTCCCCAAATCATTTTTCAAAAAAAAGTCAATTTACAGTGATCACCATATCTCAGACTACAGTTATTGGAAATTAGATAACTGCAAATTTATTTAGTTAAAACATAAGTTTTTTCTCAGCCCAATGATCTTATATAATTAATTTTGTCATTTTGATATTTTTTGTAGTCGTTTGAAGTCAAAACAGTGATTTTTAACCAAAAAAATCCACAATTTTGTCATTTTTTAACCCACGAAATGATATGAAAAGAAAGAAGGTTTTGGTGGAGATTTTTATGTGTGTAAAAAGTAAATATAGGATTTTAAATGTTAAAGTGGTTTTTGAATGCCGATGGTAATGGATTTTTCAAACGACGTTTTGGAAAAAATCTGTTTAATGTTTTAATTTTGGAAAAAATTGCAAGATTTGGGTAGATTTAAATATCAATAATTCGATTGACCCGATTGCTTTGCAATTTTGACATAATATTCTTAAAATGTTGTAAAATAAGAAATGCAATAAAAAAAATTAATTATATAAAAATTTCACAAAATCTGTTTTAATCTATTTTTGATTATTTCGATTTTTTAAACTTGTTATCGTAAACGTCAAGCATTTAGACGAGTTTTTTTAAACTAAAGTTAAAAACTATTTGTTATCAATATTGTTGCCTGAGTGTTTAAATTTAAAAAACCTAAACCTTCAAATCTAAAGTAAATTTTCAATTTAAGCACAGTTTAGGGAAAAATAGTTATATTTTTTGATATTATTTTTAGATTTTTTATTATTATATAGTTTATAATTATTCAGTAATTTTTTGTCACTTTAATTAAGGGAGGGAATGGGGGCTGTAAGGGTTTGCACTTTAAAAAAATCGATTTTTTTCTTTCGTCTTTTATAATAGTTGAATATTTCAAGAATATAATCCCAAAATTTAAAGTCAATCAGAGCACAACTATTTACTAGCGATTTGATTTGAGATAAATTTTGTCTCTTTGACAAATCGAGTCTCTTCTCCTTTAATCATTCATTCATTCTTTTTCAACTTTCACAATTTCTAAATGCGTTTTTTCTCAAAACTAATTTTTCAAAGTCGGTGTTAACTGCCATTTAAAAACTACATTACCGGATTCAGTTTAAACCTGGTACACAATTGCTACGTATAAAATATCTCCTCCTTACGTTGAGTTTTCAAATTGTTTTTTACAATAAGGAGATTTTCCCTTTACAAAATGGCGAAATTTTTCATCGAAAATAGTAGTCTTCACTTTAAATGAGTAACAAAAATTTTTAAATAAAAAAAAATAACCAGACAACATTGGGGCGAGGTTTCGATGATAGATTTTAAGCCTTGTACAGACCAATGCGTTTTTCATTCGCACGACGGACAAGGTTGTAAAACGGGTGATGTATTTGCTCTAGCCATAGCTAGAACAAAATTGTTTTGTTTTTGTTTTTTGTCAGTAAAAGGGCACTTTATGGCCTTCAAAATTTTTGTTGTATTTTAAATTTTAGTTCTAATGGAAATTTTTGTTGTATTTATATTAAAAGGGATAGGAAATAATGATTTTATTACTTTTAGAGGTACACCAAAAGTTTTGAAGGCCACAAAATGCTTCTCTAAAAGTAATAAAATCATTTCTTATCCCTTTTAGAATAAGCACAACAAAAATTTAAAGTAAAAGAAAAATTTTGAAGGCCATAAAGTGATCTTTATGGAACAAAAATTTTTGTTCTAGCTATATAGCTAGAGCAAAGGCATCACCCGTTTTACAACCTTGTCCGTCGTGCGAATGAAAAACGCATTGGTCTGTACAAGGCTTTATGGGTTTTTGATTTCAGGTAATTCTCTGCTGAGATACTGTGAACATATAAAATCATCCGTTTCCAAGACAGCTGTGGAAAAGCTGTGCCATTTGCCTGTTTGCAGATATTTTCTAATAAAAGCAATTGTAGAATAATGCTTAAGTCATGCTTAATAATGTACAAAAGGTTGAATTAAATTTGCTTAGTTCATTTTTATAACAAAAACTAACGAATGAAGTGCTCTTTTACACTGAAACCCTTACTCCCTCCCTTACACCCTAGTCACACAGAGCAAAGAAACTAGTTCTTTTAAACCTAATCTTTTCAAAGAACCTAGTTCTTTTAACCCCATGACACACAGAGCAATCTAGTTTTTTGAACTGAGCTGTCAAGAAACAGCTGATTTTATTTTGTATAGAATTTTTGATTTGTTTTTGTGAAAAATTTTAAATTACTATCAAAATGAAAGAAATTTTAAATTTTATAAAATTAAAGAACTAATAGGTGGATGTTTTTAAATTAATCAAATTTTTTATAACTAATTTGTGTGTTCATATTTTAGGAAATAAGAAATAAAACTAACTATATTGAAATAACTATAGCGAATTAAGCAAATTTTGGATTTTGGATGGAGAAAAAATTCTTGATAAGCCTAAAGGACGTTTATTACCTCAAGATAAATTATTATTAATTAAAGTTTATGATTGTTATATATAAAATAATTTTTCTTCTAGTCTCTAAATTGCTTAACTAAGTTGTCAGCTGTTTTATTACTTAACAAATATAATGTTTTTTTTAAAAAACTGCAAATTTTTTTTTTTTTTAATTTTCCAGTGTTTACTACAATCTTAATCTATTTACAATCAATTTATTAGTACTATTATCTAAGTGTGTGAGTGTGACGTGTGCGGGAGTGAAGATCCAGTGATCAGTTCCCTATAAGCGTTAGTATTCCTATGTTAGGTCATGCGGTTTCTTGGGGTGAAGCCGTCTTGTCTGGCTTTTTTTTGGTACAGAGATCCATGAAAATGAAGATTACAAGAGCAAACAGAGAACATATCATTCTGTACCAAAAAAACTTTCTCTCAGTGAAAAAATGAAAATGCTTGCCTTGGAGTCAGGAGAGAATCAAAATCCAAATAACAAACATAAGATATCAGGAGCCCACGCGATATAGATGCAGTGCATTAAAAAAAACCGATTATACATAACTAAATTAACTAATAAAACCGTCGTAGTTTGTCTTATTGTTTTAGTTCAATATCTAAAAACTTCTTTAAGGGGCCATCCATAAATTACGTCACACGTTAAGGGGGGGGGGGGGTCGACGAAGTGTGACAAGGGGTGGTTTGATATGATATTCATGTAGTAAAAAATAAATGAAAGTGTGATAAGGGGGTAGGGGGGGGTCAAAAAATCATGAAATTCGTGTGACGTAATTTATGGATGGCCCCTAATTGTAAATAGAATCAATTATTTAGATATAATTGAAAGGCCAGTATTGTTATTTAAAAATAGTATGAGCTTAAAGAAATTAGTAGACATTAAAAACAATTCAGCAAATATTTTTATTTATATCAAAAAAAGATTTTACAAGTTTATTAAAAAAAGCATTTAATTTAATTTTTCTGAATTATTAACAAATATTTCCTATTCTTAATAAAGATCTCGTAAGCCTTGCCGAACTCTCCTAGCACCTTCATATTCTCTAAAGCCTGCAGCAATTAAAGATTTGTCCTTCTGAAATGAATTTCGCTTGTTGACTTTATTTCAGAGCATAAAATATCATCAATATTCTATTTTAAAATTATAAAATTAGATTTTTATTTAAAGATATCGGAAATTAAATATACCTCTTCTAAAATTTGCCCATTATCATTTAAAAATTTTACAATCCTATTATAATCAGATTCTTATTCTTTCTTATTATTATTTAAAATTGATTCATTGATCTTTTCAATCTGAAAAATAAATTGATAATTATAATGTTCCAATTAAATATTATATAAAAACTATTAGTTGTCATTGAACTGGGATGCAAATTACTTACAGCTTCCCGATTAAACGTATGCTTTTTATAGTTTGTAGGATCATCCATTTCTATAACTTAAAATTTCAATAGTTATATGTGATGCATTCTGCTTAATTGCAAGCCCAATTGCAAACATAATACCCTTTTTCATGAGAATATGTCCTACACTTGTACATTTATTAAATTAAAATAAATATTTATTAAAATATATAAAAAGATTAAAAAATACATACCAGTATCCATGGCAGCTATAACCCCTAAAAAGACAAATAGTAAACAAACTTGACATTTATCAGTGTCAAATAGCACAGGGCGAAAAGTAAAAATTTTTCGCCTTTCAGCGCTACCAATGTTAGAATTCAAAAAACCATGTTCCTGTTGCTGGTTACATGGTAGGCACACAGGCGCTAATGGCCATACTTTCAAACACCATATTTTGCCTCTAATGGCCATATTTTAGGCCATACAATTTCGGTGGCACACAGGCGAAACGTAATATTTTCAAAGCAGCTGATTAATGTCATTTGAGTTTACACAGTGTTTTATTTTGCGGAATTTGTTTACTTTTAAATACTTTATAGACTTAAAACGAGTTGTTTAATTTAATAATTGGTTTTTCAAAGTGTTTTAAAATATATTATAAAAATGTATAATATAAGGAAAGAAAATATTCGTAAAATTGTAGCCTCATATTGATCAAACTTAATATGTTTTTTTCAAATATTTTTACTAACTGAAATTCAAAAACTATAATTTGATCACTGAAAACTATAATCGAATCACTGAAAACTATAATCTAATCACTGAAAACTATAATCTAATCACTGAATTCAATAAATACAGTAAACAAAACTTACCGCTTAAGATGCATAATATTAATATATGTTTTTTCAAGTAATTATAAATCATATTGCTATGATTCAGTTGTCAAATGGCTACGGCAAAAAGAAAATTTTCGCCTTTAATGTTGCCAGATGATCATTTTGAAGCTGATGGCCATTATATTGCGTTCGTGAACACCATATTTTAGGCAATATTATTGACAATATATTGCGAAAATATGGCGTTCACACAAGAGAATATTGCCATTAAGGGCTAATTGTCATTAAAAGTATGGCCATTAGCGCCTGTGTGCCTACCATGTTAAAATGATTAGGTTATAATCTAAAAGACCACGTACATCGCGACTTCTGATTGGCAGAGACAAAAAACCACGTTAAAAGAACTAGTTTCTTTTTCTGTGTGACTAGGGTGTTAGACTTCTAAGACAGAGCAGAGTTATCTTTTTGTATTTTGAGAACTTTCCTAATAGCTTTTCCAAACAGACGATGTAACACTGTATTAGAATACATGGAAAGACATTGGGTATGAAGCACTGTCTATATAAGAAAATTTACGAACTTTATTGTGAGTTTTCAGATTGTGCAATAAAATAAAATTAGGTGGGCATTATTTTACTTTTAAATATGTTTTTTATTAAATTTTCAAAACCAATTTAAAAACATTTAAGCTTTGTTTTTATCTTTTTAAATAAATGAACTAAAACGTTTTTAAAGCTCTTTTTTAGCACAATTATACGATTCAAGGTTTTAAATTATGATATTTCCATCATATGTTCTAATAGAATATATATTAGCCGTGTCTGGGAACTTCTTTTTTGCTCATTTTATTATATTAAACGAATCTTAAGCCATAGACTATGTGAAATTTTTGTGTTTACTATTTTCGTAGAGTTTAACACGTTGAGAACGGCGTGTACCAGCAGTGGTACACACGACAATGCTTGGCTTATGTAGCGGCGTTTTATTAGTATTTACTAGTTCCACACAATTTTCACATAGTTAAATTTTAATGGTTTTCTAGAAGTTATATTATATTCAATGAAAAATAATTACAAACCAATAATGCTAAACAAATAATTCTTGGAATATTTCGACATTTTAATTCGAGGAGCTACCCGAACAAATTTTCTGTGTATATCTAATTTTAGGCTCAATTTAAAATTAAAATTATCCCAAAACTTTGCAACATCAATCTACAATTGATAGCAAAGAAATATTTACCTATATTTTGCATTTGAGTTTGAAGCTGTATTTGTAATTGCTTTTAATGTTTTCTAGTATTGATTTTTACTAAAATTTTCTGTAAAAATTTCACTGTTTTCATAAAGAAAAATCTTTTTATTTAAAAGATTTTATTCTATAAAAAATTACAAGTAGAAGAATTTTATTTATTGCAAAGTTAAAAATAAATAATTATTCACTGGCAAGCCTAAACCTAAAGCTAAATAGGTAAAGTCCTTTTTAATGAGTTTCTTAATTTATAAATTAAATACAAGCAAAATAAATTTCTAAAATTTGAAATTTATTTTATTCATTTAGTGTTCTGGGCAATTCTTTGTTAATTCAGAGAAGAAGTTTACTTTAAAATAAAAGAGAAATACTAAATAAAAGAATCAAAAATTATAAACCAGAAATATTCCTTTGCATCAAAAACTTATAAATAATATGTAAAAATTATAACTAAGTAGATTTAATTATTTTATATTTTACCTGTTAGATGAAATTTTGGTGTAGTTTTGGATATTGGACATCATAAAACATTTAAACATTTTATAAAGAGTTCCAAAACTTGTTGTCTTTCTGTTGTTTTCAAAACTAAATTTTTTAGTTAGAAGCTTTTAACTGAAAATAATTAAAATATTTATTTATTTATAAATAATAAAAACTTACATTTTACCTTGAAATATGAAGGTATGAGGTATGTATTTTATATCCAAGGCTAATTCACAATTTTCACATTATCCACATTAAAATTAAGAAGATTGTTAACGTTTACTACACTAATCTTAATTTTAAGTAAACATTTTGTTGTAAGACATTTTGAATTTTCCATAGTGATATTTTTTATTAAAATTAAAATAACTTTAAACGTTTAACTGAAAAAAGATATGGTAGTTCTTTTATTTAATTTTAACAAAAAATTAAGCTGCTTTATTAAACTACATATACTTAATAACGATCCTTATTAAAATAAAAACTTAGTAAATTGCAGGCACTATAAATTTCACTGAAAAATTCATAAAAAATTAATTACAAGCCAAGCGAAATATAGAATTAATCATTTTTAAATTACAAAAATAAATTAACATTATAAGATTTTTTTAACTTATTTGACAAAGATTAACTAAGAATGTTTTTACAAATCAACCAAGTTGGATAATTTACTCACAAAATAATTGTTTCTACTTAACACATTTGGCGCCTAAAATTTAATTTGATTTGACATACATATATCTTTCAATATAGTACTAGTCTCTTTGAAGAAAGAAGTATAGAGTGAATGCAGATTAGTTTCTAATTTAATATCTCAAAATATATATTTCAATTGATAGAAGGAGTTCATCCAGAAATATATAAGAAAGCTGCTATATTATAGTTAGAGCAATTAAAATTTAATATTGGTATTAAAAATTGCAATTATATATTTGTGTTTTCAGAACTTGAATTCTAAAACGTTATTATTTTAAAAACACACCCAATTATTGTGCTATCCCATTGTTGATGACATTTCTTTGCGCCATTATTAAACTGTCAAAGAAATTTTTATTCAACTAATTTCTTAAATTTAATTAAATTAATAGTAGTAATAATCGCTTCTATTAAATAAAGAAATGTACTATTTATAATATAGGATATCTAATTAAATGAAAAATTACCTTTTGAAAGCCTAAAAATTGAATATTTATAAAATTAAAATTGAAGTTTGTTTCAAGTAATTATAAGAATTCTTATAATAAAATCAAATTAATATATGCTGTTGATATATTATTTAATTAAAAGTATTTCCTAGAGTAATGCTTATTCGATGCATTGATTTTAGGCAAATATTGAAACAAAGGCATAAATTTTATGCTGTTATAATTACTAAAAAACGTCAAGTAAATTAAAACTTCTCTTTTTATTTTAAATATTTAAATTAATCATATATAATTTATTTTAGATTACTTATAATTTAGGTAAACAAGTGTACAAAAATGAAGTAATACCTTATTTAGATTTATTTACTATTAAAACAAATAACACTTGTTGCAAGTTTTATACATCAAGAAAATTAAGTTCAAAAAATCCCGAAGTAAGTCATATATATGGAAAAAACTACGTATATAAATTAAATTAATAATTGGTTCTATTTCTTTATAAAAAAATTATTTTCGTTTCACTAATATATATATTTTTTTTTTTTTTAATAAAATCATATTATTAGTTATTTCAACAGGGAAGCATTATATTAAAGTTTGAATGTATTACATATAGTTAACAAATTACAGGCTTTCATTCTATTAACTTGAAATTTACTTGACCTAATTTTCGATAACCAATTAACAGCAGTTTTTAATGCTTGCAATATTTTGGTGTTTTTCAAAAAAACTTTCTATTATGCTTATCAATGATTTATTTTTCTGAATTTGCAGCATCCTAACGTAATTTTAAATAACTTTAGTGTCTGAAGCTGTTTATTATTAACAGATAAAACTGAACTGGATTATGTGATTAAGTAGAAACTTATAAAATTCAGCAAAAGTTTGAAATATGTATTTTATATATTTTCGTTGTGGAGTAAAATTATCTTAAATATTAAAAGTTTTCCTGCTGTACAAAAGTTAGAAATGCTGGCTTCTTATTTGAACGTAATTCACATATTGGGATTGGATGGATTACTTTGGTTAACCAATACTGTGAAATTATACTTAAAGCCATCTTAAATTTTACAATTCAGATTTTGAAAGCTTCAATTTTTGTAGTGGTTCCTAGATCACAGTAAATACATTCTACATAAAATGTGTAATCTTAGTTAGCGTTTAATTTACTTTTTAAACCATCTTTGGATTTGTTTGATAAAAAAAGCATCTTATTCCCGTGTTGTGTTGTAAGTAGGTCTTAGTGCCGTAGATTTTATAAAAAAGACTTTTGAACTTGCAAGTTGTTAACTTTTTATATTTTAGTGGTAAGTTTCGATATATTTTATACAAATTAGAAAAGTATTCAAAAGATTAAAGTTGCTTTCATGGGGACTACTACTTTATATCTCAAAAATGGTTCTTTTTTTTCCATTGTTTAATTACTTTCTAACTTAGCTATTAAATTTTCATCTAAAAGATGGGTGATTGATTAAATTTAAATCACATTACCGTTTTTTTTTATGAAATTTTTAATTTTAGGATAAATTAACATTTATATATCAAATTAATTAGTTTAAACTTTAATTATAGAAAGAAGCAGAAATTCAAATTTCAAATAAAACGAATGCGGATACTATAAAAACTCCGTCTATAGTCAAAAGTGGTAGTAAAATAGAATCAGCCCTACATTCAAATGATAAGAAACAACAACAAAAAGATTTAAATTTTGAAACAAAAAATGGAAAGGTTCAAATTTCAATCAAAACACACGATAAAAATATTGAATCCATTATTTTTCAAAAAGAATCAAATGAAAAATCAAAAAGTGATACAGGTTCATTGAAGCAGACATCAAATCGACATTTAACCGTAAAAATTTATGAAAATATATACATATATATATATATAATTAGTAAAAAATTTTGTTTAGAAAAGAATAAGGGTAGATTGTAATAGAAGTTCATTAGAAAGAAATTTTATAACACCAGCACGTGCTATGTCGGATTTTTTACTTAAAGCATCAGATTTAGAAACTTTAATAAAAATAAAAAGACGATCACCTTATGAACAAGCACCACCAATTACTGTTTATTGGCGAAAAGATGTTGAAGCTAAAGCAATTGAAGTTTGGGGATCTCGTGAAAATTTATTAAGGGAATGTCTTAAACGTGAAATTGAAAAAAAAAGACATCAACAAAGTATTATTTAAATATTATTTTTGTATTTATTCATGAGAAAATTAATTTAATTTTGGTTTTTTAAGATATCTTTACCGTTAAGCGAAGATTAAGGGATTATCGAAGAGAAGTTGGTAGCCGTACAATGCCTTCATATGAGGAACCTGGACTTTTTAGTCATTCAGGACGAGTAGTATTAATAGCTATTGGAATGTAAGCTCTTTTTTTATTTTTTATAAGTTTAAATTAGTAATTAAAGTTAAAGAAAATGTTAACCTAAAGTGTTAATTAGGTTAATCATCTTTACAAGTTGAGATCTGTTAAAAATATTATTATTTGGGTTTTTTTAGGTAAGTATTGAAATAAAAAAACAGCAATAAACAAAGAGAAATGTTGTCTCTTTATCAAAACATAGATAAATAAGTAACACGTTTGCTAACGGCGCTTGAGAAGAAAATCTTGTAAATGGTTTAAGTGTAAATAAATGTAAGAATTTGTTATAAACTTGAAACGTTAACACGCCGCTTATTTGCGGTGGCGGACTTAAATGATACGATGCATATTCGCTGCGCTGGTATCAAACGTGTTAAGCTATGGCCCATAGCAAATTGCTTCTAAAATTAAAAACTTAAAACAAATTAATCATAAAAACAACAATTAATAAAAAAACAAATTAACAAAAGTAAGTTACTACTAACCAAAAGAAAAAATAAATTAACACTTAATCCAATATTTAAGAAAACTAAAACTATTATTGACACAAAAAAAAAAAATTAATAATAATAAGAGTAAAAATAAGAAATAATTTAATTTTTGTCCTAGAATTTTACTTAAGAATTTCTTTAAAAATATCGTCTTAACATTTCGTGGATGGAATTTTTCGGCCTAGCTCTCATGTACAAACTCTGCGATAAGGTACTTTATTCCAAAAATATTAATTTTAATCTACCAAGGGTAATTTTCATTAAAATCCGTTTACCCAAGATCGTAGTACTGTTCCCTTATAAGAAAATGTTTTATTTGTATAGATTAAATTATTGGTTTTTTCTTTTTTTTGTAATTTATTTTTTCTTTACAGCAACATGATAAATTTTGTTATGAAATCAATAGCTTGGGTTTTTACTGGTTCACATAGTATGTTCGCTGAAGCGATACATTCTTTAGCTGATACAATTAATCAAATTATATTGGCGTATGGTATACATAAGTCAACACAAGTAAAATAATAATATTTATAAACATATTTTATTTACTTAGTTACTTCCTCAGATAGCTGATCCTGATCATCCATATGGATATAGTAATATGAAAAATGTATCATCATTAATATCTGGTGTTGGAATATTTTGTGTTGGTGCTGGTCTATCATTTTATCATGGTATTACAGGGCTTTTACATCCTGAACAAATTCAAGATTTTTACTGGGTATAATTTAAATTGTGTTATTTATCTGTGAATAATTTTTGTTTTTTTTTTTTTATTTTTTGTAGGCATTTTATATTTTAGGAGGCTCTTTAATATCAGAAGGTGCTACTCTTTTAGTAGCAGCTAATGAAATAAAACGTTCTGCAAAAAAAATGGATATTAGTTTCAAAGAATATGGTAATATTATATTTAAAAAAAAAACAAATAAAAATAAAAATATTTTCCTGATTACATTTCAAACTTGGAAATCATAGGACAGTTTAGTTAGCAGTTTTAGTCACAACTAATTGCACCCGGCCACGCGTTGTTGTTGCTCAGTCAAATTAAATTAAAAAAAAGGGAAAAATAAATTCAAAAAACTTAAATTTATTGTTAAATTTAATCCTAAATTTTATTTTATTAACTCCGACCCACTCCGGCATATAATACCAAGCTGTGTAAGTGTTAAGGAAATGAGTTTTCGTTACTTAATAATAAGTATAATTATATATTTAAAATATTCGAAATGATTGCACCGGACAGAACAATTTACTAACACGATAGTGTTATTTAGTTTAATCAGGGACTCCCAACCTTTTGTCTCACCGCCCATTTTACAAAAAAAAAACGGTTTCAGCGCCTCCATAGTAGTTATACCAAATATTAAAAACTTATTATATTTTATCTACAATTTGTTTCAAGAATTACAAATTAAAAATTACAAAAAGATCGTCAAATGTAGTAGAACATGGTTTATTAAAATTTTAAAATAGCAAACTATAGGCTTTTTGATGAAATTAATGAGATTGTCGAAGTTTTACAAGTTTGTGAATGTCGGGTTCCAATTCGGTCAATATCAGTCCCAAATCGCTTAGTGATATGAAGTCTATTCCTTATTTTTGGATAGTAAGTTCGTTACTGCACTAAAGCCACGCTCAGCTAAATATGACGAAAGAAATGCAATCAAAAATTTCTATTCAAAAATTAGCGAGCAGAGCGGTGAGCAAAGTTGTTTATACAGTGAATAAATATCACGTGTTCTATTGCATAATTTTTGTGGTCTTATTTTTCTAAGCATTGGTTATCCCACTTTCAAAAGTAATTGACGAAATTGTAATTATTAACCATTCCAGCCTTCATGTTCAGAAAGTAAATTATAAATTCTAAAATAAAAAGAAAATACCTAAAATAAAGTTACATTTTAACGGCATGACCCGAACTGTAAAACTATCGCTAACCAAATTTCTTTTAACTTTTATATATAAAGATATAGATTTTATATAAAGAGGATTAAATTGAAAACTAAAACAAAAATTGAATACTAAATATTTTTATTCTTCATCTTACGTTTTTGTGTTCAGCTGCAAAAGTATAAGTTTTTATTTTCTTTTTGCATTTCATTACTTACAAAAAATACTTCATCAATACAATCAAAATTACGTTAAAAAAATCAAATCAAAAAGTTGTTATTTTCTAAAAGGAAATTTTTTAAAAAACTATAGGCATTTGAGAAAGTTTGACATTTGAACAGGCAACTCAGTTTTTTTTTTTAATTGAGAAAGAAAAAAATGCCTGAAATAAACGTTTCTTTCAACGGAAGCGATAAAGTCATACATCCCAAAATTATTTGTTTTCCATATTGTTTCGGATATTATATTATATTCTTTTTTAACGAAGTCTGATGCTTCAATTAATAAACTATTAAAATTATTTTAATAAAACATATCAAGGTTAATATTTAAATTAGAGATTAAAT
Organism: Acrocera orbiculus; assembly: GCA_947359355.1. Classification (NCBI taxonomy): domain Eukaryota; kingdom Metazoa; phylum Arthropoda; class Insecta; order Diptera; family Acroceridae; genus Acrocera; species Acrocera orbiculus. The sequence continues at coordinate 12,173,418 of OX375758.1, forward strand.
TATTCAATAATAATAAAATGGTTATGAATAATGAAAAATAGGAATTAGTTATAAAAATTAAAGTTATTACTTAAATTCATTCCATTAGAAATAAGGACAATATTTACACATTTTGGTATTTTAATTAATTATATAATGGGACGAAGAAATTGCCATTTTTTGCCAAGTTTTGAAAGGATATTACTTTTCACAAAGGTTGATTTTACTCTAATAAAAAGTCAGTAGTATTTTAGGCAAAATTTTTTGCAAATTCCATTTTAAAATTTGTAAAATTCATCGAATACATGAAATAGGGCTGTAAATATGTGTAAAAGTTTTCTTTACACCTAATTTCACCTTCAATTAAAGAACCATAAAAAAAAACCATAAAAAAAATAGTTAAATTTTATAAATGATGCTATGAGTTGTCTTGTACATTGAGCAATGAACTAGAAAAGCAAACGAGATTTAAATTAGTTTATTTGAAAAATAAACTAGAGATTTCCCATACAAATTCTTAAATGGTAGTACATTTCTACCATCTTTGGCCACTATAAACGCACTATTAGAAAACGTAATTAGAACTTGAAATATAATTTATGCTTTGAAAAAAGATGGAATTTTTAGAAATAATAACAATCTCAAACCTGTTGGCACAGTGAAAATGAATTTAAGTGACTTCATAGATTTGCTGATTTCCAACGTCTAGCGAAGTTTCCATTTGTTGAGGATTGATCGACACTTGCTATACAAATATATGGCATCAATAAATGGCACAAATAATAATATTTCTGTAGGCACAAGACAGGCCAAGAGCAACGCAGTAAAATCCGATACTGAATTGATAATACCATTGGGAAAACGATTGCCCATTTATGTATCGTAAAAATATTTGTTGGGAGTGCTTACCATGCAAATTTTGATTGTAAATTAATTATTTTTTTTGTTTTATATTAAAATTAATATCCACTATGAGTCGAAATTTTTTTTAGAAAAACTACTATAAAAGAATTATTTTTTTTGTGTGTATTTTAGTTCTAAGAGCTCAAGATCCGTGTGTAAATGTTGTTCTTACTGAAGATGCTGCTGCGGTTGCAAGTGTAACAATAGCAGCTACCTGTATGGGTCTTGCTACATATACAGGGTCACATGTACCAGATGCAATTGGATCACTTTTGGTCGGTGGTATTCTAGGTGGTGTTAGCTCTTTCATAATTTATACAAATGTTGCAGCTTTAGTTGGAAGGTACATATATAATTATTATGTTTTTTCGTTTTATTACATAAGTTTGATTTTTATCTATCGGATTTTATTTAATATGTAAAATAATAAAAAAGAAAATTTCACATTTGTGTTAGAATTTCGTACTAACAGTCTTTGAATGTTATTTAAAATTTTTAGTCTGATTCTTAAGACTTGGCCTTGGGAAAAGGAACTTTGTTCCGAAATTTGCATTATTTCTTCTATGCTCAAATTTACTAAAATTAATTACAAAAAATAATTGGTAAAATCTTTCGATTTAAGCGTTATCATAATTGTTATGAAATGTGGATGAAATTTTGAACTAAAGACTGTAGTTTTAGGTTTAATCACTTTTTGGCTAAGAAGAAATAAATTTTTTTTTTGTTTTTTTTTTTTATTGATGTTTCGTATGCTACAATCTTAACCTATGATTAATTTATTAGCATTATTGATATAGATTATTAACTAGTGCGGGAGGATGATCCATTAATTAATTCCCTGTGATTGATATTAATGGTTAAGCTCAAACGGCTTGGTTCTTGGGAGTATATCCCAATTAGCCAGTAGATTTTACTTGTTAACTGTTTTATTTGCTTGGCTTTTTGCCTTACTTGGTGTTTCCAATTTGATTTCTCGTCCAAGTGGAGGCCTTAATATTTCGCACTTTCAGCCTGCGGAATTTTATCACCATTTAGGAATGTATGCAGATTTCTATTTATTTTTCTTAGAGTGTATGTTACATACACAGACTTGGACCTATTTATTTTTATTTTCTAAATAAATGTTTCACTCAAATTAATTTAATTATATTCATTATAGTAATTATTTTCTGAATCTGCTGTTACTGTAATTAAATTGCTTATGTTTTCCATAGAACCCTTTTATTAGCTTTGATTTAGTTTCCTAGGAGTCCTTTTTAAACACCCTCAAATTTTACAGTCATTAAGCAAATAGCTAGTAGAACCCGATAATATTTTAATTTGATTGATTTTAGAATTTTTATGATTTTCTTTTGTGAATTCACTTAGGGATATTAGCTTTTTTTTTTAATTATTGCTAAAATTATGCCAGCCAGGGGGAATCATGACTTAATTCTACCACTATCAGCTCGTTAAATTTACAAAAAACCATAATTTTTAATTAAAGTTTACAAAATTTATTTTAGTAAATTTTAGTAATTAATATACACTTTTTGAAAAGGTGCAGAAAAATGCGTAAAATTGGGCAGTTATAAAAGAAGGCTAAAAAAACCTAAAGAAAGTGATTCTAAGATCACTCAGATAGTTTTTCGATGTTGAAATTAGAAGAAAATGCTTAATCGTAACTAAAATTTATTATATTGATACAAATTACTTGCTGAGATCAGAAATATCGTTTAGTACAGATCTCTACTCTTTTAATCCCAATAGTACTCTTGTCCTTTAGATAATTGTTAACAAGTGTTATAATTTTCTATTACTTTATTTAATTTATTAAAATAGTGAAAATTCTTCAAAAGTTCAATTTATACAAAATTTAAGCTTAGTTTGATTTTAGATCGATTCCAGAAGAACAACTAAATAAAATAAATTCTGAATTAGAAAGTGATGTTATGATACGAGCAATACATGATGTTAAAGGCATCGATATGGGTAATTCACTTGTTCGATATAAGGTTGTAAAATTTTTTTTTTGCTTTCCTTTTAATAAAAATTATTTTTTATATATATATCATAATAAAAATCAGGCTGAAATGGATTTTGATGGCAGAGAACTAACCAGATCTTATTTAGATAAATTAGATTTAAATGAATTATTTGAGGTAAATTTTTCTATTTTATATAATTTTATTATTTTTGACTTTTTATAAAATTCTTTAGATGGTTAAATCATTTCAAACTGTTGATGAACTTGAACAATTCCTTTTGAAACATGGTGAGGGAATAGTCGATTTGATGGGTGGTGAAATTGATCGAATTGAAATGAAACTTAGGGTAAATATTTTATTTTTTTTTTAAAGATAATATTTAATAATGTTGTTTTTATATATTTTAGAAAAAATTCCCTGAAATACGGCATTGTGATTTAGAAATTTTATAAGTTTAAAATAATTTGATATATCGTCATTTAACTAAAATATTACTTATTTATTAAATTATTTTTACTTATGACTGCATTAAAAAAATAGTTTTTATACTAATAGTTTTTGCATCAATATAAGTTTTTGATATTGTTTCTTTTTTAAGCACAAGGAATAATGATTTATTTTTTTATAAATATTTAATGATTAGTTTTTTTTGTTTTCTTTTATTCATAACTGCTAAGATTAAAATATATTCATGCTGTATCTATATAAAAAGGCTGGATGTTTTATAACAATAATTCAACAGAATCATTTTAAAGGATCAATATTTTTGCTTATCTAAATTTTTAAAGTTTTCTGCTATATAAGAATTTTTCAGTTTCAATATTTTTAGTTTAAAATTGCAACTTCAACAAAAATAAAAAAAGAACAACATTATGAAAACTCTCATCTGTATATCATTTTGTTTTTAAAGCTAAACAAAAAAAAAAAATTATGTAATATTTTGAGTAATGCATTATGTAATATTTTGAGTGATGCAGTGTATGAAAATTTTTTGCTCCTTGTTGAGGTGCCTCAAAAGACTTCTTGATAGATTTGTATTTGATTTTAGGGGAAGGAAGTAAGGGAAAATGGTTGAAAAAAAAACACTTGCTTTTACGATTTTTTTCTCCAGAGATATGTTTAAAGTGTAAAGTTAATTCGTGTAAAAAAAGGCACATCTTTGTCAGTTTTTTTTGACGACACAGTTAATAATTTTCATTAAAACTAAAGCACAACATTCGAACAATATTATGTGGAATTTTCACGAAGAAATATTAAAATATAGCGCAATGGCAGCAATTATTTGGACTCGTCTCGGAAAAAAGTAGAATGGCGGTGCCCTTCATAACTAGGTGCTGGATCATCTGAAATCAAAAAATCTAAATTTTTTCGTTAGATAAATCGCTCTACCCAGTTAATACTGGAAGGGTTTTTTCGAGCGATCATTTTTTAAATTAATTTTGTCATTTTTATATTTTTTGTTATCGTTTCAAGCCAAAATAGAAATTTTTAGCAAAAAAATCCACAATTTGGTCATTTTTAAACACTCTAAATGATATGCAAAACAAAGGAAAAAAAGGAAGTTTTGACGTAGGTTTTTTATGTGTAAAAAGTAAATATAGGATTTCAAATGAAATGTTAAAGTTGTTATTGAATGATGATGATCAGGAACTTTTCAAACGACATATCGTGAAAAATGCGCTCAAAGTTTTTATCTCTGAAAAACTTACCAGAGGTAGGACGGTTTAAATTTCAGTAATTACGACAATTTTAACCAGATTGTTTTGAAATTTTGACACAAATGTTCTTAAAATATTGTACAAAGAAAAGTGTTATTGCTTCCCATCCTTTAAATTTAATGTTAAATCAGTAATAAAATACACTTATGCTACTTAACTGATTTTTTGTTTAAAAGCAGGCCAAAAGGATGGGCATTTTTTTTTTTGTTTTAATAAATTATTTTTTGATCACATTAACCTTATGAGAAAAACATATTCATTTATGGTAAATAGTAGTAAATTATCGATGAAAGCTGTTTAAGCTCTAACTTATTTTTATATCATGATTCTTAAAATTATTCTTTTAATAAAAACACATTGACGAATATTTTTCTTATAAGTTATACCAAAAATCTTAGACTTAATGTAATTTTTTAGGTGGATTATAGCACATTCATACATTCACAGGTCTTCCTTAATTGGAACTTGTGCCTCAGTTTACAGTATTTTATTTTGTATTTTTTTTCTAGGAATATATCAACCATGAAAAAATAAAAGCTTAGGTTAACAAAAAAATAATGTAATTAGAAATGAAAAACATCTAGAAAATGTTCCTATTGTCATAGATACTGAAGAAAATTCCAGGCATAATGTAAAAGTCCTTAATCTATTAGTTAAATAATTTCAAAATATGTAATTATTATTATTTTTTTGTTTTTAATGATTTCTAAAACCTCTAATTATTGTGGACTAATGCAAAAATCTGAGATATTTTGTTGATGGGAAAGACAAAGTTAAAAATAAAAAATTTTCCTTGCTAAAGTTTTGGCTATGTGGATGTTTTCTCCTAAGACAATATTGAGTTATTGTTAAAATTTTAAAATATATTCTTTTATAATATATACATTTATGATTATAAAAAAATAATGTAAAAAAAAACCTATAAATTTATGGTAAAAATTAAATTTAATACCATCAAGAATAAGAGATTTAAAATAAACTTAAAATAACTGTACTTCTATTTGTGTTTTTTGTTTCATAATAAAATACTACAATATAAAAGAACGTACACAGCTAGCACACATTGAAAGAAAGAAATATCAAATGATAATGAATTTTAAGACGGTTTATCAAACTTTTTAGGTTGTATTTTGAATATGTGTGTGCTTCGAGAGATGGTAGGCTAGCATATTTTTTTTTTTGATTCTCTGAAAAGCGTTTATTCTTTTGTTTGGTTTGTTTAGTTTAGCACTGTTGATCCGGCGTTTTAGTTACAATTTTTATTTTATATTATTTTTGTGCTTGTTATTTTTTTTATACAGTGACATTTAAATTTAGTGATTGTGATTATATTTTTAATATTTAATTATTTTTTAATCTTAATTTTAAACGGTTTTAAGTACATTTAATTAAATTGTGTTGAAGCTATGTAAATTTAATGAAAAGCTAAAATTCCTACAGGAGAACAGGTTAGAATTTTTTTTTCTTATTTTATAATTAACAGAATTATATTTTAAATGTGTGTATGTATGTATATTATTTGAATGAGATTATTTTTTTTTCAATATTATTTATGAAAGCTTCATTTACTAAGCTTAATATATTTCTAAATTAAAATTAAAAATAATTACTTATACTTAGGTAATTTAAATACTAAGGTTGTATTTGTGATATGATCAAAAGGAATGATTGTATATGATTCGTAATTGAGAGTTGAATTTTTTTTTTAAAAAATTTGTTGTTATAATTGTTTATTGCATAAAAATATTCTCACTGTAGGATATTTAAAAATTCAATAATTTGTATGACTTGAAAGATGATCATAAATCTAGAAAACTACAAATTAAATATTACTTGTATGTGGTTTGTTTATGTTTAGAATTTCCTGTAATAAAGTTTTCAAATAATTATTATTGTATATATTCAAGAAAATTCTTAAGGACAACATAATATTAGTTTGGCTTTTTTCATTAATATGTTTGTATTTGGTTTAATGGATTTACTTTTTTTTTATTTGTACATATGCAAACATATATATGTGTATATAGTTATATATATATATATATATATATATAGTTTCACATATGAGATTTAATTAATATGTCTGGAAAAGAGTAATCTCAGTTTTTAGATCGCGAATTTTGAATATGTATGTGCTCAGGGAGAGGGCATGATTATCAAATTGTTTGGTTTAGTGGTGTAAAAATGCTTTTGGATATTATTTTGTGAGAATTAGTTAAAAATTATACATATATTGCTTACAACGTTCATATAAGAATATTGACAGCTTTATACAAGTTATCAATTACTAAAGCTCTTAAAAGCTCTTCTGTTTATTTTTTACTTTAGAGAACTATATAAACCAGATAATATTTATGAGTACATATATTATTATAAAAATTAAATTAAATTTTTCTCACATATTTTTTAAGTGTTGCCTTTTCTGGTAATACAAAAATGAAATTTTTTAAAATATTTTTTAATACTTCGAAAAAGTACTTAAAATATTCAATAATTTAGCAAGTTGTTGAATAAAAATAAACTAAATGATTAATATCTTATTTATTAGTTTTTAAAATTTTTTAAATGTCTTTTACAAAATTTTACTTATGTATTCTTGAAAGCTCTTCAAGATAGCATTTATTAAAAAATAGCTAACACAATAATTATTACTCGTAGTAGAGATAAATACTTTATTGAAAAAGGTGTCAAAAAAATATAAAACTCTAACAAATATAAATTGGTTCCAAGGCTTGTGGTGTTCAAGGGTTCCAAGTTTCAAGCAAAGGTATCAACCCCCTCCCCTCTCCCTCATTCTGGATATTAATATTTTATTTATATGTGAAAAAAAGGTGTATTACCTTCCTTAAAAAAGTTAACAACAAAAAACGACTGTTATATTTTGTTAATTTAACAACAAAAACTTTTTTAATCTACACCTTCCGGAGTTTTAAAAAAATCAATTTCTAAACTAATACAATTACAAATTAAGCTTAGTAACAATTTTATTAATAAAAAAATAACAAAAAATAACTTATAATAATCTTAATTTTAATTGCACCTAATTTTTAGAATTAATAATCACCAAAATTTATCCAAGTATTATGCCAAAGTTTTGGATTAGCATCAGATGATCGTGGAAGATTACCTGGTTTAATTGCTGTCGAATTATATTTTTGTAATTTTCCTTTAAGTAATTCAACAATTGCTGGATAACTATTAAGAAGAAAACATTTATTAAATATTAATTTAATAAAAGTAAAAGTTTATAAGTGTACCTTGATGCTACATCAAATAATTCACAAGGATCATCTTTGATATTATATAAGCATATCCTATTTAATGGATTACAAGAATTTTCATCTGTTGATATACATTTAACTGTTGCATCTGAACGTATATCAAGTATTTTTGTTCTTGTTGGCATCATTCTTATAGATTTAATAGCTTTTCCTGCTTTACTTTTTAGAACTTCTTCAAGTTGATATGAAGTGATATCACGTTCACCTGGTGGACCATACCAGCTATCCCATTGTCCTTCGTAATTTGTTCCTTTTAATATTTTCCAATTATCAGCTGTAATAGCAGCACTATTCCAAATATCATCAATATTATGTAAAACTTCACGTCTTTTTGAAGTAGTATTCATAGATATTTCTTCCCATAAACTATAGCCATCTATGCCTGAGAGATCACTGTAAAATATAGTTTATTTGTAAAAGTTTTAAAATTTTTTTAAAAAACAGCGACAAAGGTTTGATTTGGATATTTAAAATTATAGTTGTTAATCAAATGGATGGGGAAAAATTGAAAAATGATCTCAAAATGTTTTAAATAAAATTATATTTAAAAAGAAATGATGAAACCTTATATCACCCCCAGCTGAGGTGTATAATGTTGGCAACCAATCTGTAATATGAATAAGTTGATCAGAAACTCGTTTTGAAGTTTTCAATCGGCTGCTCCAAATAAGTCCAACGCCTCTTACTCCTCCTTCCCATAAAGTATTTTTAACACCTCTTAATGGCCAATTTGAAGCATGATTTAAATTAAATCCATCTGCTGGACCCCCATTATCGGTACTAAAAACAATTATAGCATCCTTAAGTAATTTTTTTGTTTGTAATGCTTTAACAATTTCCCCAACTGAATCATCCAATTTAGAGACCATAGCTAGAAAAAAGAATAATATCATAAATTAATTAAAACCAAGAAAAGAAAAATATGTAATTAATATTAATTTCACTTTAAATGTTTAACCTGCATATTTTCGCCTTTTGAAATCATTGATGTGTGCCATTTTTGCAATAGTTTCATCATTTGCTTGAAGTGGATCATAAGGATTTGCTGAATGAACAGCAGCATGAGCAACATACAAAAAAAGAGGCTCAGCGTCATTATGATGTTGAATAATTGAAACTGCTTCATTAGTAATTATATCTGTCGTATAGTTACCATGAAGATCATCAGCTACATTTAGATCTATTAATTAAAAATAAAAATTAATTTAAGAAGTATTTTATTTTCCACAAAAACGTAGTTAAATACATATGTAATTGAAATTCTTCATTTTTATTAGAAAAAATAGGGAAGTTTTCTTTCTGGTAGTTTTTTTTTTTAGAAAAATTGAAAAATTCCTCAATTTAATCTTTTTATTGACTTCATAAAACTCAACAATTATGAAAATATCTGTCAATTATATTTAACAGAATTTAATTTTCAAAAAAAAGAAAAATTAATGAGCTTGGGATTAGATGATTTTCTTGTTAGTATGGCGTCAGCTTATCAAAAGTCAATCAAACTAGGTGCGCAAAAGTGAATCCTGAGGATCAAACAGTCTATAAATAAATATATACGTATATCTTTGCCACGAAATAGCTCAAACTTGAAAAAGGACATTAAATTATCTCTAAAAGCTTTTTTTCTAGCTCTTTTCTGCCATTTTTAAATGATTCCCCACGGCAAATCTACCCAATTTATAATCTAAAAAGTTTTGAAATTGTAGCACTTCTGCTATCCGTTTGGATTTTTAGTGTCAAAAGCGACAAAAAGTGACACTTTTTTATTAGTACTCACGTTTTATTGTTGTAAATATTTTCTGACATCTAAAGTTTAAAAAATTTAAGTATTATTTCTGCAAATTTAAAAACTTATTTTTTAAGTTTTGTATGAATATAATTTGGCTTGGAAGTTTAGTTTTTTAATGTTTGAAGAATTTTAACACAAATTTTACTAAAGTTAGGCTATTTCGTTATTTTAACAGTTTATTGTTTTTTTTTAACTTTGATATTATTTCTGTTTATAACAATTTTAACATTTTCTAAATTTTCAATGGGTAGAATAAGTTCATTGTTTTAATATGCTCTGTATGCTATGCTCTAGTGCAGAATTTCCCAAATGATGGGTTGCGACCCAGTGTCGGGCCACTAACAAAATAAATTCTGGGTTGCCAAAGAACCAAATGGATAGCGTCGTATTTCTAATTGTAAGATAAACGATTTTTATGTGTATATGGCAGATCCCATGTACATAAAATAAAATAAACAAAAATAATAACAAGAGCTAACATCTTTCCCTCCAAACTCAAAGGTTTTAATTGAAAATAAGCAATTGCATATTTCTATTTGATAAATTATTATTTGTTTTTAATTTGATTTAATTAAATAATTGTTGGACTTATTGTTAAACTACTAAAACCAACCAATAATAGACAAGTAAACTTATTTTATTGTACTTATACGCCAAAATATGCAAGTAAAAAAACTAAGAAAAAGAAAATAACAAAAACACAAACAATTAACAAAAAAAAAACAAATGAAACTAACAAAAGGGCACAATTAATATCAAAAGGGAGGAGGGAGAAAGATCTAGGGTTTAATGAAGTAAAATAATTAAATTCTATTTTTCAATACAAATCATACTAATTTTTCTTGCAAAAATCTAAAATTACAAGGATGTTATTATTTTATTAGCTGTGTAAAAGTGAATAACTAATAAGTATATTAAAATTTGTGAAAATGTTAAAACTTATAATAAATCAAAAACTGATGATTATCCCTTATAAAAATTAAGGGTGGAACGCAGATGAACTGAAGAAAAAAGCTTTTAATTTTTAGTAAAAATAATATAAATTTATTTTTATTGAAAATTATTAATTAAAATTTGAGTTTGTTTTAAGGGCTAAATTTTGGGCGTAGTTTTCAGCCCTTTAAAGTGTATGTGAAACAATATAAAAATATTGGTCTCTCCGAGTATCAAGCAAATCGACGATTTCGAGTTTATGAGGTTTTCTTATTAGCGAATACTTTCAAGTCATTTAAACTCTTGTGCATTTTATCCATCTTTTTTATATTTATTTAAAATTTCTTATAAACTATTTGTTTATTTAATAGTTTTTTATATGTCTTTTAAGTGGGCTATAGAAATACTTCGTCTGCTTCACTATTTACACTAATATAAACAAAGACTCTCTAATAAAATGAAAAGATCCATGCGTATTTGATTAGTCTTTAATTATTTTCCATCAGTTTTCAATAAAACTTAAATTAAACATTGATAACAATTCATTTTGAACTGTTTAAATCTATCAAAATTCTATCTTTTAAATACTGCAATATTTATGCCACAGCTAATTAAACGTTTACGTTTTTGATCGTTCTGTTGTTGATCAATGAAAAACATTGGTCACAAATAATTATAGATTTCTTATTTGACAACAATTGAATTCAATTTGAAAAATATTTAAGTGCAGTTAAAAAAGTTAATTCAAATTGAATGAAGTATCAAGTTAAATAATTTTTAGATTCTTCAAGATAATATTAAAGTCAAGGAAGTCTTTTTTGAAAAGAAATCATTAAAATTAGATTTTTTGGCGTTCCAAATATACTTCACTCCTTATAAAATTAAATTGGGGGTTAAGTATATTTGTAACACATAAAATACTTAATTTTTATTTTTTATTTTTAGAAATAAATGTTTCTATTTTATGATAAATGTTTTCTTATACTAAAAGTTCATATTTCATTAAGTTAAAATAATTTTTCAATGGCTAAATATTAATTAGTAGGGTCGATATAGCTTGATTTACAAAAGTACAAACAAAAAAACAAGAAATATTTTGCTGCGATTCTTTTTTTTTTAAAACAAAAAATAGAAATTATTTAAAGTTGTGACTTTATTTAGAAACAAAGTTTTTCCTATATTTTTGGTTATCAAAAAAATTACCCATTTTCAAAAGCGGGATTGTTATACTAACAATAATAGGATCACTTATTTTATAGAGCTATCCTAATCACCGACTATGTCAACGTATTTTTAAGAAAAATCTTTTAGCATTTAAAATACTAGCCTTAATTCCAACATGCTGCAATCCGTGCCGCAGAAAGAGACAATAATGAAGCTTTTCTTAATAAAGCTTTCTTCTCTCTATCATCAACTGCTTACAAAGTTCTTCCTTTTTAGTTTTTTCCAAAGTTTTCTAGATTTTTCATATAGTTATTACCTGCATTTAAATTTCTGTTAATATTTTGTGATATTTTACGGTTTGAATAATTTTCTTTTTTTAAAATTCGAATTTTTCATTGCACGTTAAAGTTTGACCCATTTTTATTTTTCTTTGAGAATAGTTTGGAATTAAGCAGTTTGACCCATTTTTATTTTTCTTTGAAAATAGTTTGGAATTAAGCAGTTATTTAAAAACCTAAAATAATAATGTTGAAACACTTCCATCTGAGCAACCAAAACGAATGTTGAACCTATCCTATTGACCCACTTTATGTAGGGTTCCTGTTATTGGGCGTCATTAAAAGAACTACATACTTCTTGGAAAAACTAAATAAGGTACATATATAGATATACATTAAGGACACGCTATTTACTTTAAAAGCCTTGCAGAGAATAAAATGTCGTTTTAAATTTGAAAATTCTGTGAACCTATACTAATGATAATGAAAAAGTTATTTTATTTGTATATAATATCTGAATAAATTATAATTTAGTTTCAATGAAATTTGCTAGGGATACTTTTAAAGTATTTTACTTGGAGAAAATGTAAAGAAAAAGACAAAATTTTTTATGAATTCTAAACGTACATGACCCTTAAATGGAAAAAATCAAATTAAAGATGAAAAAGACAAACAACGTAGAAAATTACGAAGCAAACCTTTATTAAAATATGATGACAACTGCTTCCCAATGTTTGGAACTTTTGTGAGCATTTAAATAATAATAAAATACTGGACTTGAAGTAAAGAAAAAAGAAAACTACATTTCTTGATTTTCAGATTATCAGAACATGCACAAATATGAAAGTTGTTTTTATTACGCTTCATAAATCCACGTAGTCTTATAACACCTAGAATATTTTGTGATGTAGAAAATTCAGAATGATTTTTCTTAACAATCGCTTAACTATCGTTTTTAACTATCGTTAAAGGTAAGTATGTGCATAGCTTCTAACGTAAAAATCAACAGATCACCAGAAACTTGCAATGCTTGGAAATGTTTGGTTTAACTTCTTCTTTTGTAGTCTTGAGTCTTTAGCATAAATTCTTGTTTTTAATGTGTACTTAAAATTTAAAATATTAAAAATTTACCTCGTCTCATATCTAAACCCCAGAGATTTTGTTCAACGGCAGTATGATCATAGTAATCTTGATGACCTGTCCAAAATCCTACATGTGATTTAAATCCTCTATAAAGAGGGGTATAAATTCTCTTATAGTGACCTAAATGCCATTTACCAACCATGTGTGAAGAATATCTACCAATTAAAGAAAACAAATAAATATATGTTAAAATTTGAGCTCGAAAATTAATGGCAAGAAAATTTACCCTAAATCATTTAAATATTGTGGTAAAAGTTTTTCATCAAGAGGTAAACCTCTAGGTTCAGCAGCATATAAAACAGTATGTTGCATTCCTTTGAAAAAAAAAAAAAATGAAATTTTTTGAGATTAATTTTATAATAAAATCTAAAATGAAAAAAGAACAAAAAAAAGGCATCTAACCTGTATGTATTGGATATTTTCCTGTCATCAAAGCTGACCTAGATGGGGTACAAATAGGATTTACATAATAACGATTCAAAATAACTCCAGAATATGCAAGTGCATCAATATTTGGTGTTGGTATCTGAGCAGAACCATGAAATCCAACATCATTCCAACCCTTAAAGATGTTTATATAAATTTAATAAATTTTTAAGGAGATATACGTTATACCAAATCATCGGCTAGAATAAAGACAATATGTGGACGAGTCACTTCATTAAAAACTGTTTTTGATTTGACAGATACAATTAATGCATAACATCCAATTAATAGATAAATTTTCATTATTCCTAGAAAAAATTTTATATATAAATTAATTAAAGTAAGTGTGGTAGAGTATATATAATTTTTTTTTAATTTACTGAGCTTGTAAAATGTGTCTTTTTTTGGCTAACAAAAGTTCCATTGTACTAAAAGAGCTCATTTGAAATACGGAAGAAACTTTTGCACAAGATACAATAAAATATCCATACATGATGGAAGAGCTATGGGCAAGCAGTTGAATATATTTTGAGATTATTTTTACAAGAGGCACCCAGCGGTAAAAATTCTCTCTTTACTCATGAAATTGTGTATAAGTGAATTTTGTAATCGAAGTGGTAATCTACAGGTTTGTATGTGGCAAAAACCAAGAACACTAAAACTAAAGGAAATATAAAATGCGAAGCATATATATATGTATATATCATACTTGACATATACACGTATGGAATTAACAAACTTTTCAGCAATGTTATACATGCAGCTTAATTTGCGTTTTTGTCAGTCAGTCGGTGAATAAGTTCGAAAGAAAGCGTGTGAGGCCAAAATCAATAAATTATAAAAGTTAAGTGCAGTAAAACAAGTAAAAATAATGATATTATTTTTGGTAAGCATAGTATCAACCTATAATATTGAAAAAAATTATTGACAAGATTTTATAAAACTTTACAGATTCGATAAAATCAAATCAAACAAGGAAGGCTTTACCAGAAAAGAATTATTTTAATTAATTTCTTTGTTATCAATATACTTTGTAGAAAATTAAAAATAAATTTTGTTAAAACTTGTTTTAATTAATAATAAATCCCTTCCTTATAAAATTCAATAAAAAAATTAAAATTTACCACCACAAATAAAATTACAATTAAATTTCATAAAGTAATCGAAAAGGTCATCTATGCAGAAAAGCTTTTTGTCTTCGGTTATCACTTTGTTTCCGACAGTAATCTAAAAACGCACCCGCTAGTTTGCAATGACATCAGCGTGTTAAAATCCATCGATACTGGTAATTTATAGATTAACATTGCCCAGGTTACTTTCCTATTTACAAATGTAATGCAAAGAGAGAATTTTTCCCGCTGGGCAAGAATCTTTGGAGTATTTATAGAGCTTTAGAATTCCAGAAAAATGAGGCTTATTAGCTGAAAATTGGTTACAAAAGTTCAATGTCTTTCGGCTTCAACTCATATAACACCCAACTTCTGGCCTTTTGCATCATTCCTAATGATTTTAAGCGTTTGCCAACGGCTTGTCGACTCATGTTTAATAAATTTGCAAGTTTTTGATGCTTTTGACATAAATTTTAATTGAGCAATGCCTCCAATTCTTCATCATCGAACTTTTTTGATTGCCCTGAACGTTATTTATCTTCTACGTCAAAATTACTACTTTTAAAATCACTCCTGATACAATCTAATTGACGGAACATATTCAGGATATGCTTCTCAACCTTCTTTCGTCAACCTCCTTTGGGCCTCTTGGTATTGAAACGGGACTTATGTAGGCTCAAGACGTTAAAAGTAGGACTAAAATTGTTATAAGCCTAAATGAGAGAGTTGAACCTCCATTCAACTTCATCGGCCACGAAGGAGGTAAAAGAGGATGAAAATACGTTCAAAATTTCAACTCGGATAATGTCCGATTTATATAAGATTTATCGGTCAAATGTCTGTCATAAAAAGTCACCAGCAATCGTTTTGATAAAGACCACACTTTAAAAAGTCTTTTTTCGGCAAGTTTCAAAAGCAAAAAAAAAGTGATCACAAGCTAATGAATATCGAGTTTATAAATATAAATATCGATGATTAAAACTTTTGTCATTTATAATTATAAAAGTTGATTTTTAGTTATTTTAAGAGATCTTTAACTTAATAAAACTTTTCATAATGGAATAAAAACTAAATTCAAGCAAAGTTTTAACAGTTTTTAACCCAATATTTCAAAACCTGCCACCGACACGCTTCTAGAATAAATTATTCAAACTCATTAATATCAAATTAAATATAATTTAAACACAAAAAAGGGGAAAAAAATCAAGTATGAAAAATAAGTTTCCAATGCTGATTGGAAATGGCAAAAAAAAACAAAAAAAAGCAAAACACAAAATTTGCCGGCCATGGTTAGTGAAATTCAATGCAAAACAACAACAACAACAACAATGAAGAGAGCAATGTCGTGAAAGTTGTAATTACTCTTAATCCCGTTAAAACACATTTCGATAATTTGTAATGTAATCAAAAAATATTTTTCTTCACCACAAAAAAAAAAACAAACTCACTTCACTGCTGATTGTTTTTAATTTAGTTTTATTTTATTTATTTTTTTCACTTCATTAAATTATTTAATTTATTAACTATATATAACCAAAACATTGCTATAAGAGCACATAACCAACCAAAAACTTTTTATCTAGAGCAGCTGGTATAAGGTTGACTTGACTCTGTCGAAGGCTTTAACAAACTCAATCGGAGGGAAATTTTACAGTGTTGCTTCTATATTTATACTGAAATCATTTCAATGCCTAAATAAAATTACGTTTTTGGATTTATAGTCTGGAGAGTCAAAATGTCTAATTTGCAAATATCTTTACCGGTAAATTTAAGGCATTTAATATGATTACAAAAAAACATTTATTTTTATTTTTACTGTTCAATCAAAAGAAGACTAAAAAAAAAATTAATAACGGGACATGTTGGCACACTGTAGAGACCCTGAAAATATAAAAGGCCGAGGTCTTGAAGAAATTAAGTATCAATAAAAATAATCAAACAAACGAATGCGGGTGTAAGGGGTCTTAATATAATTTCCTTCTTTTAGGGACAGAACGCATTATTTTTTGGGTATATTTTGTGGTAATGTAATGAATGTAAATAATGAATAATAAAGTTTTTTTATTTATTGAAGCTGTTTATAAGAAGGTTCACATTTAGATGGTTCAGACATGTTATCTTTTTGTTTTTAATAAATATAATTGGCAAAGTATTTTTTATTTGTCAGTTTAATGTTACCTGTGAACTTAAATAAAAGCTTAATTAGTACCTATTATTATTATTATTATTATTTTTTTTTTTTGCTGTTATAGAAAAAATTGCAATAAAAGAATTTCTCTTAAACGCATTGTTTGCATTTTCTTCGAAACTTTTTTTAAGGATTGATTCGATTATTTTTTTAATTTCAATGCAATTAAATGATTTAATGTTTACTTTTATGATTTCTATTTTAAAATTTCCCTAATACAGAATATTGTCAATAAAGAAATGATTTTTTTTAACGGGAGGCTTATACTGGCTTTTTCAAAATGAATTCTGTTTCCCCATGGTGAATAAGAAGATGTCTTTCTCATTTTAACATCATCCCCTACCATCAAACAGTAAGTGGCTAGGGATATTCTTCATATTAACATTCGCAGTGACATTCTGTCCAAATTTGTTATCTTTCCAATATTCTAATATATATGCATATATATATATTTTGAGTTATGCAACTAATTACAGTTATTTGTAGTTTTACTAATAATTATTTTTTGTTTTGAAATATTAACATAATTCATACTTTCTGAAACTTCTTTATGAAAATAATATATACAAAAAGAGTTATTTTACTCTCTTGCTAATATAACTACTGAATAAGTAATTGTCAATCTGCAAGCGCAAATGTTGCTGAAATGTCCAATTTGGCAAGTAATTTAAAATAGAATTACACAAAAGAGCTCACTTCATCTGAATCCATTCCATATCAAATGAGAGGCAGCTTCATACAGCTGTTTAGAAAGTTTTGAAAATTTCATGGCCCTATTTTGCTTTCATTTCTCTGATCCAAAAAATTGGTGATAGTCGGCTTAAGCCAAATCTTACTGCAGTTTATAATGTTGAAATATTTAGCAAAAAAAATTAATTTTGTTGTTGTATTATTTAAAAATTATATACAATAAAGCTTTAAAGACAAAATATTTAAATAGTTACAGCACATTTGATGTAAAATGTCCTCTCTTTTCAAATTTTGAAAACAAAAAAAAATACTGAATTGAAATTTTGTACATTCAAATACACTGAATTTATGCCATTCAACAGATTTAAAAAGAACTAGGATTTTAACGGACATAAAAATTGCATAGTGCTCTTTTGTTCAAAGCTTTGTACTTTGTAACTTATCCTTCAATTCCGTAGAAATTTCAATACATCTTGCCGATCTATGAAACATCGATGGAACTGAAATTCTATGGACAAACTGTAATTTGTAAGCTGAACAAAATCTAGTAAATTGTAAGTTTTCGTTCGTATTACTACGTATATTTTTTTATCATGATTCTTTTAATGAAGCAATTTGGTTGAACATCCAACAAAATTAATCTGGTTTCAATGAGTTTTGTTCAAGCTAAATACATTATTCCTAGAAGTGATTTATAAAGATCTTGGGCTATGTTCAAATATTATTTATGTACTGTTATCTTGAATCTCTTGTGGAAAATGAAATTTCTTTAAAAAAAATTTAGTTTTCAAATTTTACCGAGCAGAATGTAACTTTTGTTACAATTATTGTTGTAATTAAACGAGTGTATTCTAAAAATTTGTATATAATTGAAAATTTATATTAAAATAAAATTTGTCCAATATCTCCATTTGGCATATTTTAGGAATTAAGAAACTTACCAAAGAGAAAACTACACAAAATGAAAATACTTGGTACACGAGTAGTTAGTTCAGAGATCAATTTTTCTCTGAAAAATTTTCTTAGGAAAAAGTAATAAAAATCAAAATTTTGTACATGTGTCACATATACTTGTGCTGTATTAAAAATTTACAAATTCTTATTATTTAATAGTTTCAGCATATAATTAACTAAATTTTCAATATTGATATCCATTTTCCCCAAATTGACCATTCCCATTGCTATGGCCACCATTTTCATTTCCAAAATGCTGTTGGCCACTATTTCCATTTCCAGAATGTTGACCTCCATTTCTATGGCTGCCATTTCGACGATCCTGATTTCCATTTCCATTAAAGCCATTTGATGGCTGTTCATATGAATATCCTTCATCTTCAGATGATGATTTTCTACTATTATTACCATTATTTCTGGAACCATTGTTACCATTTGGTCTACTTTGACTAAATCCATTTTCATTTGTTGGATTACCACTAGAATATCCATTAGAACCAAAATCTTGACCATTGATACCATTGATAGTAGATCTATGTCCATTTTGATTTGGATCCCCATTTGAATAGCCATGTTCACCAGCATTTTGTCCAATATCTCCATTATTTTTTGATCTTCTTCCATTTAAAGAACTCTGGCCATTATTGTCTTGTCCTTGGCTTGAACGTTGATTATTACTATTAGATTGATCATAATTATAGCCTTGCCCATCAAAACTATCACTAGCACCATTACGTCTTGATTGATCTCTGCTACCAGAATTATCAAAACCATTTGTACCAGAACTAGAATCAGATTCACCCTCATAACGAATTTGTGGCCGATATCCATTTATATCAGCTTCATATTCGACTACCTAAAATTTAAGATAGTTATTTGAAACGATCGTGTAGTATAATTGACTCACGATCTTACTTGTTTCCTGCCATCTGGTAATAAAACATTGTATTGCCCTGTTGCTAGATCACCCTCACGTTTCTCAGAATGCCCAAATGAAAGGCCATTCTGAGTATCCTCAACCTCATAACTAAATTCATATTCAGCTAGTTCCTATAAATATGCCAAAAATTTCATATCCATCAGGCAGGAACAAGTAAGAAGTTTTAAAGTTTTAAGTTTTGCTTACATTTCCATTATTATTGTCACGATTACCAACATTATTACCGCTAATACCACCATTATTTCCCTGATTTTGTTGACCATTATTATTTCCATTTTGTCCAATCTGGAATCCATTATTTGATCCATTTGAATTATCTTGTCCTGGTGTTCCGTATGTTGAAGATGGTCGTGATACATCTGGTGGAAGATAATTTGACGACGGTTGATCAATTCCTCTTCCTGGTGGGCCGTATGCATTTGATGGAGTTTGGCCGTTATAATTATTACTATTTCCATTTTTTTGACCATTATTATTTGAATTATGTTTAGCATTATTTTGATTATTTGGGGGACCATAGTTTGATGAAGGTCGACCATTATTACCATTTGAATTCTGATTTGATGGATTATAACTGTCAGATTGTTGCATTACACCAACACCATTTGAATTTCCTTGCCCAGGTCTTTGTCCACCATTACCATTTCGATATTGATTATTATCAGGTCTATTGTTATTGCTATTTTCAGGTGTTCCATATGTGGTAGATGGTGATTTTTGTCCTGGTGGTAGATACGAATTAACTGGTGGTTCTGGCCTTCCAACTACTATTGTAGCTATTAGTATTAGACACAAAAACTATTGTGTGTAATAGAGAAAGAAAAAAAACAAAATAAAACAAATTAGTTCAATTATCAAAATATATCTTTAAACTTCCACTAACCCTTAACATGATTTGAATTTAACTTATTTTTGGCTATAACTTTAATAATAAAAACACAGATGGATACTTCTTGTTAAGATCCAAAACTATGACTGTTGTTTGCATTCAAATTCTCTTACTATTTATACTAAATTTAGAGTGAAACATTCAAAATATGTCTCAATATATAAAAAAGAAGGTTCTTTCTTTTATTTTATCTTATTTGTGATAGGATAGGTATTATACAATCCTAAAATCGATGATAGCTAAAGGAACAAATATAGTTTTGTCATATTGTATAAAAAGTACAAAATAAAGAGGAGCACGATATATGATAGTGATGATGGTAAAATAAAATTTGTTACCTAAACTTTATATCTAAACTAAACCATGTAAGTCGTGCATAACTATATATACAGTTATATTGTATCGCATCTTAAAATATCTTCTAAATTGAAGATGTTCAAAACAATTACTATGTTTACTTAATGAAAATATTTATTCACGACAATTGTCTCAAGGTAACAGATCAAACGTTTACTGAAAACATTTTATATTGTGATTTCATAAAATCAAGTATCTTTAGCTGTTATCGACTTAAAAACACCTACTTTTAGATGTTGTAGAAACTGAAAGATGCGTTTTTAACGATCACATCAATTTATACGATGTCTAGCAAATTTTTTGATTATATTGAAGATATTCTTCACGATTTTATATTTTAAGCGAAAGTTTATTGTATTTATCGAAAAGATATTATGTCATTATTGTCAAGGATAGATATTTATACATATTTATTGTTTAGTTTGTTATAAATTCTATATTAAATTGAAAAACTAAATTTCAAATAATTTTTAGTAGAAATAAAAATTAGACAGAAATTAAAACTCCCTTTTTTTTGTTAACTATTGGCCTTTATAGTAAATCTTAAAGGAGTTAGATTTTTACTATCATTGAATTGTGTTTATTAAGCAAAATGAATGCGGGATTGGCTGAACCAATGCTCAAATCTAAGTTTATTATTATTTTTCATATACAGGTATCCCTTGAATAACACGGCTAATTGGTTCCATGTTATTAGAGGAAGGGTTTTAAGAAGCTTCCTTGTGGAACTTCCACTTTTGTTAGATAAAATTATGAAAAAGCTTCTTCGATTAATACCTAGAGCATGGAATTCAATAGATATGACTCATATTGACAATAATTTTTGGTTATGAAATTTTTCATCCTGATCTGACCGAATGTTGTTCTTTTCTTTATTTTTACGCACTGATTTTCCTAGAGTATCCTTCAGAGAATACTGTTTTTTTTCAAAATATATTTATAATAGACAGACAAAGTCTTTGACTAGACTAAGAAGACTTAAATTGAATGCGTGTGCTTCTTTGCTTGAAATACTAATCAAGTGTTATTCTTCTTTTAGAAAAATATTGAAACTCCAATCGTCGAACAAAAAATGATCCAAAATCAAATCTAATTTGCTCATAACTTTTAAACACTTTTTTAAACGTTTTTTTTCCATTTCTATTATATGAAGAGGAATCAAATTATGAAATAACTAAAAATCCGAATTAATTTCTTTAGTGAATTTCGTCCACCATGAAAAATATTTTTGGATTTTTTTTGTTTAATGTACTTTGCCAAAGAATCAGTTTTTTCTTAAATGCTTTGATTTTACTGCTTTAATGTTGATAATTTTTGTCTAAAAAATTTTAAATAAATTTTGTAAAAAGCATTATTAATCCTTTAGCTCCCATTTAATTATATAACAAATGATTTTTTTTCTTTTAGTTCATTATTTATGTATATGAAATGATCATAAATAAAATCCAAGTTTAAAAATAAATTTTTATTTTACTTCCTGACTTCAACTTTTCTTTGGACAACTTGCTAAATAAAAAATATAGTGTTCGGTAACAAAAATTAGCTTTTTGTACCTATTTATTTTCTTTCTATTAGTGTTACAGTTTTCATATATATTTTTTCCTGTCTTTTTATTCATTTAAAAATATTTTGTAATAAAATTCAATACTTCCAAAGAACCAAACAACAAAAATTACGTTAACTGCAGTAAATTTATTTTTCTTAACACATGAATTGTTTTTGTTTTTATCCTATAAAAGCACTGGATTTCTATACATAAAATGTCAAAAGAAATATACATGGCAGAATCACTGAAAAACCAAACGATTGCATGTTATGAAGAAAGTTGCTTGTTCAATAAAAAATAAAAAAAAATGGAATGAACGAATGGAAAAAGGCACAATAAGTAAATATGAACAACGAAAGTGGACGAAAGAGTTGAAAGATGTCATCCTCAGCGAATGTACTTCAATGAAATTAATAAAAATCTATCATTTAATATATAATATATAATATAATATATAATATAATATAAGTTGAAAAAATTTGACTCGTTTAATTGTGTTGAAATAGAGCTTTAAAAGTGTGTAAATAAATTAAGTAAATAATAAAAAAACAAAAAGATATAAATAACAATGTAGATAATTAACAAGTAAAATATCTAAAGACAAAAGAATGTGGGCTTTAAATTTTATCTTGTTGCCCAAGCTCTAAATTCACAAAAATAGTCCGAATTTCCCTGTATACAGGCTTTTAATGGCTGTATTTATATACACAATTCCAACAGTCTATATACACAATTCTCTGTAAAAAATTTATTTCCATGTTATACAGTGTATTAGCGGATTTGGAGATAGGATATAACTGGTACCTGGCTAACCGCGCCGATATTTTGAGCCTCCTTTCATCCTCTTCGAACTCTTAAATGCAAATTTTTCACGTATTGGAAAGTTAAGAAGGCTCAAAAGAAGTTTATTTCACTTTTGAATTCGTCGCGTTTTGGTATACTTTGATTCTTTTTAACCTAAAAAATCTGAAAAATCTGGTACTGAGCCGGGACTTATGTAGGCTGAAGATATTGAAAGGAGGCCTAACTTTGCAATAAACTTTAATGAGAGAGTTTAACCTACTTTCAACTTCACCGACCTCCTTAGTAAGAGGTCAAAGAGTATGAAAGGGGGTTTAAATTTCCACTCGGGTAAACTTCAAATGCCGAAAAACCCTATAAATTAAAGGTTTTAAAATTTTTAAAATATTATTTTACGAGTTAGGGGGTCGGTCTCCATAAGATAAAGTGAAAATTATTTGAGAGACTATGATATGTAAATCTTGCCAAACTACCAGTCAAGTTTTCTAAAAAAATAAAAAAATAGAGTTAAAATTAAGTCTAAAAAAAGATTTATTATATTTCAATAAAATGTTATTTAACATAAAAATATAAGGAAAATGAAGCAAGCAACCATCTGTCATTGTTACCTTCACTAACTTCTTTATGGAATGGCAAACAAACATTTCAACAACAAAAAAAGAAAACAAAAAAATCAAACTTTGTCACAGTTAATCATTTTATTATAAAATATGTTTCATTGCATCTGTTTTAATCCAACATCATCTGTGGTATAAGATATCGATACAATTGTATTTTTGTGCACAGCTGTGTCGTCGATCTTGTTTTTAATTTTCACTTAAATTTTACCTTGGCTGCATTTTAAACATACACTTCAAACCTATAATATATTATATACATTTAGTTAATTCACGATATATTCTATATCTGATGTTAGAAGTCTTTTGTATCAAATATAATAGTGATTTCAAGTGAATAAAACATATTCGGTTTAAAATAAAGTCAAAAAAGAAAAAAATAAACACCAACAAAATAACAACCAAAGAGTTAAAATTTTACCTTTAGCAAATACAATTTGGGAAATTGTGACATTAAATTGTATTGTTTTCAGTTGAGATGTTAGATCTTCCGATAAATAAAAGTATATTTAACCAACATAAGTTTTGTTTTTATTTATTTATTTATTTATTTTTTTTGTTTAATTTGAAGACACTTCCTTGATATGCTAATTAATAACGTGAGCGGATTAACAAACTTAGATGAGGAAGTTAAGAGTATTTAAGATTTCTTATGCAGTCAGTACCAGTGAATAAGATTTTTACCTACTGATTTTTTATTTTTTGAATAATTAAAATAGCATGACTTGATGAAAATTCTTATCAATATTTATTCTCTAATGCCTAGCGCTTAGCGTATGGGACGACATAGCACAGTAAAAATGGAGAATTTTCCTAAATACCAATCGGAGTGGACTCACTATTATATTATTGTTTTTATATTTCATTTTCTTTGAAAACAAAATGACAAAGTGGCAATTCTATTTGTGATTTATGTGTTGATATTTGTTTTAAGTACAAAATCCTAATATTAAATGATGGAATTCTTCCCGAATTAAAATATTCCTTTGATCTTCTATGAAAAACCGACAAGCTAGCACTAACTAGTCGCTAATTCAGGCTATATACCAATTCAGTGGAGACTAATGGACTCATTAGCAGTTAGTGCTAAATTTTGTTCCGCTAAGCGCTAGTGAGTCCTAGGCATAGTAACAAAAACGACTTTATAATTAAATGGCGTTAATTTGTGACAGTAAGGGATAAAATTTTTTATAAAATTGCAATTTTTTTTATTGTACTTCCTAAAGGGAAAACATTTCAAAGAAATCAGATTAAAACTCTCTTTGTTATTGATATTTAAATCTTCCAAGTTTTTGTATATTTTTGATTAATTAAAGCTTCGAGTGAGTTTTTCTCGATATGACAGTTAAAAGAGCGTGAGCATCGGCATTTAAAAACTACTCTGCCGATTTATATGAAAATTTGCATGTACTTTCTACATAAAAAATACTTCTTTGCGACTTTGCTCTTTAGTTTATACAGTTTAGATAGTATAGAAAAATGATAAAAGAGGGAATCCCTGTTTTGACTTCAAACGATCACAATAAATATCAAATTGAAAATCCAACTAAGAAAATAACCTTAAAGGGAAGAAAAAATTATGTTATATGTAAAAAATTTTAGTTTTCAGGCTTTAGATAGTTCTAGGCTGAGATTTAGTTATAACCGTAAATTGGCTTTTTTCAAAGACGATGTTTTGCCATTAGCTTATTTCCAAAAATTTTTCGAAAAAATTTGTACAGAAATTTTGAATGATGAAATTTTGAATAACATGCAAAATAATTCAATACATTTAAAATTCCTAAAGAAACGATTTTTTTAAAACTATTTGCCTTAATCCCCCCCTAAGAACTTTTTCTTATAGGAGCTCGATATTTTCAGCGCTTTTCAAGGAATTTTTTTTTTTTGCACTCTTCCGTCTTTTCTTATGAGACAACGTAATTCTACGTTATCACACGGATGTCTCCTCTCATGGGACATTAAAGTTTACTAGTAATTACAGGGAATTTAGTTATTTGAGTGCAACTTTTTGTGATATGCATGTTTTCTTGAAATTGCATAAAAAATAAAATCGAAATATATAAAAATTACTAAGCTATATTATTTTATATTTTTTTATATATAAACGGGTTTTTTGATAGAAGAAAACGTTAAATTGGCAGAGTAGGATTTATCACCTAAAATCCAAACAAGCCCACAAAAAAGGGCTTATGCATATACTTATAAGCTAGTGGATTCAACAAATATTCATTAGCAATACTTTCGTTTTATAGCAGCTTATCTTTCGAAAGCATTTCCTGGCTGATTTTTCAGTAAATATGAATGGTGTGGATTGTAGGGATAGATACACTTCTATGTATTGTTTTCTCCATAAATCGTTGAAATTGTGAAGGAAGTTATTTTCTTTTTTTTGGGTTGGAAATGTGTGTCATTAACTAATACATTGTTTACCGCGTCTCAAAGGAAATAAATAATCAAACGCCAATTACACACTACAAGTTTTTTAAGGCACTTATTAACAAGTTGAGAGGTGATTTTCGTTAATCAAAAGCGTTTACATTCACATTGTCTGTGGATAATAGATTAGATAATAAATTAAATATTTCCGATGTTGAAGAAAAACAAAAAACGGGATTGCATTATTTAATTTTGCCAGAAAAACATTTGTTGGCAGACGTTAAACGACTTATTATTGTCAAACGTAGACAAATTAACCTGTAATGTATATTAGGGAGTTATTTAAGTTATCGAACTTTATAAAATTAAAAAAAATAAAATACGTCCGGCAGCAGGTACCGCACAAGCAACTTATCTTGAGAAAAAATTTTGCTCCTGGTCTTGAAACGTAAAGAAATTACAAAAAATCACCTATTCAACTACCGGGTCCGGCAATTGAAGTATCCGGTTAATTTAAATCGCTGTCAAAAGTAAACCGCTTATCGGGCAATATTAAAATTTAAGATCAACATAGCTTGACATATTGTCTTTTAGTGGCAAAAATTATACGGCGGTTAAAAGACCCGTTCTCATTTTTTTTACAATGGATCTAAAATTCAATTATTGCTCTTCATTTGATGGGTAAATCAAACATCGAAATTAGAAGAGAGTTAAATCATATGAATTTGTGTGAAAAGTTTGTGTATCGTACTGCTAAGCGATTCAACGAAACTTGCAGCATAGAAAAAAGGTATGGTGGTGGTCAGTGATGCACTGCAACTGGTAAGGAGAATGTAAACAAAGTGCGTAATCGGTTGTATCGCAATCCGGAGTGAAGTTCAGCAAAACTAGCAAAGGAATTGAGCATAAGCGATAGGCGTGTTCGGCGTATCATGAAAAATAAGTTGAAAATAAAGCCTTTGAAAAAACAAAAGTTTTAGGAACTGACAGATGCTCAAAAAGAGGTTAGGTTCAAAAGATCAAAGAATTTACTTCGCATGCTCGCTCGTGGTGATTAACCAAACTTGGTATTTTCGGATGAGTAAACATTCTGCATAGAACAATTTCTCAACAAACAAAACGATCGTATTTGGCTAAAGAGACGTTCTGATGATAATTCTGAGCATTTAAGGGTTACGCGGAAACAAGGTGCTGCACGTTTGATGGTTTGGGCAGCTGTCACTAAAAATGGCCGTTCACCTCTCATTTTTTTACCACCAAGCGTGAAAATTAATACCGATGTTTATCAAAACTTGATTTTAAAAGAGGCTTTATTACCATGGACCAGAAAACAATTCGGAAATCATCGATTTACATTTCAACAGGACTCTGCACCATCACACAAAGCAAAAAAAACTCAACAGTGGTTACAAAACAATGTTTCTCAATTTATTTCAGCTCAACAATGGCCACCGTACTCACCAGATCTAAATCCGTTAGATTTTTCGATTTGGGGAATTTTACAAGCAAAGGCTTATCAAAAAAAGCAATGTTTTTAACTGGTACATTTTTTGTCTATACAACAGATAAATGGTAACTATTTTTGAGTCTTTTTCCTTTGTTATTTCGTTGATCTAAATCTTTTTGCGTTTCTAACCGTAGTAAGATGTTCATATGTCTAGCCATAAATAGACTTTTTTTTTTCATTACTCGTTTACTTTCACAAGTAAAATAGTACTTAGTTATCATTATAATTAAATATTAATGTATGATGATAAAAACAAAAATTTTACAGTTACCTTATGTAGTAGTTCTTAAAGACCTGCAAAAGTTTTATTGCTAACAAAAACCACTGGTCTGCATAGCTAGCTTTATAAATTTCACCTGTCCGCGGGCCAGAAAAGGTTGAGAAACGCTGGCTTTGACAGTATATGTCGAATCAGATTTCGGATACTAGAACTAGCTTTTACTTTCCGTGAATGTGTTAAAGTTCATAGTCAGATGTTCGTGCGTTCGAGTCCTAGTTAGAGCAGATGTTTTTATTAATTTATTTTCTTTCTAATTTATTAGTTAAATTATAATTTCTTATAAGCTCACATTATTTCTCGGATAATTTTATAAAATTTTGTTATTTATTTAATAAATATAATCAAAATAAAAAAACTGTTACCAAATTTTTACTGTGTTGCAGCGTTAACTGCAGTTTTTATTATTTACTGACATTTTTTATTAAATATTCAAAGACAAGAGAAATAGTTCACCTATGATGAATCCCCTGACTTGAACCTGAAAGTTCTCCTTGTTGGACATTATGTTGGATAATTGCATAATGTAACCATGCCTTAGGGTAACTTCTAAAGTGAAAATGAAAATATTTTACGTTTTATTTTACATAAGTGATAATAATGTGTATCCTTTGATTCTTAAAAATTTTTTCTATAACCCTTTTATTGTTTTAAAAATTTTTAAAGTTATTTCAAAATAATTTTTTAGCTTGTGTCATTCTTAAGAGTTTTAATTCACAAATATACAGAGCAACCATATGAATATGATTTGAAACTTTTGTTTTTCTTTTTAATTTTTATTATTATTATATAAACAAGTAATTTTGAGAAAGGTTTTTTGAAGTATATTCCTACTTACATATATTTCTCATTCATTCCCTTTAATTCAGATTGTATTTTCTTTTTTCTGAATTCGGAATTTGTTTCATTCCTTTTTCTGAAGTTTATCTCTCATATAAACCTAGAAAGTAATTTATTAAATATAATTAAAGAATTTATATTTGAACAAATTGTATTAACATCAATTGTCATCCACTGCCAACTCAACAAAATTTATTTGAACTTCATGGGATGAATAGAAAAGATTTTATTAACAATCTACTACAATTGTTCACTATGACGCCACAAAAATAACACTTTGGAAACCTTGCCTAAGTAAAACTTATATTTTAACAATTAATATGTTGTTGTACTCTTAAGTTAATTTTTTATTTAATATTTAATTATTTGAAAAACTTGTCAAATTCCAAAAATTCAGTCAATCAAACTAAATTACAGTGAGAAGTAATCTTTAAAATTTTAAATATTGAAACTTGTTTTGATTTTATTAAATTTAAGGCTATAAATTAATAAAAAAAATAATTATAAATTATAAATATAAGGAAGTAATCCTAAAAAAGCTGTTGGTTATGGGGTTAATATCATTAGATATTATGTTTTTTATCTAATTAGCAAAGGTAATAATTTATTCGAGATAAATTTTAAAATTTCTAATTTTTCAATTATACAATTTCCTTTCTTAACAACTTTATTAATTTTTGATTAACTTCTTCCAAACATAATTAGAACTTAAAAGTTAATTAAAAAAACCACTAAAATTATATTCATAATATATTTTTATTAAAAATAATGTCAACATAAATTTGAAACAATATTAGCCTAATCCAAAATTAAATCTCCATTGATAAAGAGGATCATCTTCAGTTTCTGGTACAAAATCTGGTCTAGAAAATGTTTTATTAATTAATAAAGCCAGGATCATGATTATTGTCAAAATAGACCAAAGTTTCATATTGAATTTATTTATTTGAAAAATTTTAATTATGATTTATAGGATCCAATATGTGATCTATATCTATGATCAGTTAAAACTTATCTGATTTCTAGATTTCTGTGTGACTTTAAATACAAATTATCCTTTTGGTTTTTATATAATTCTATACATATATATGTGGGTGATTGTATTTCAACGATGAAAAGAAAAGAAAAAAATATAAAGAAATGTGTTATTTTGGTTGTTATCTTTAAAAGTACTACTGTTGTTATGAAATATTCAAAGCAGTTAAACAATAAAGGTCATAAAAGCAAAGAACGTTATTCAGCTTTTGTTAAATTTTGTTTTCTGATACGATAATGAATACAGAGATGGCAGTACAATAAGAGTAATATAAATTTGAATTTTGTTGTTCATTTTCGGTTTTATATATCTTTTGTGAAAACATATTTTTCTTTGCGATAATAAATTAATAGGTATTTAGAATAGCAATAAAAAATATTTTTAAAATTTAAAATTGGAGCTCAAAATAAAATGAACTTGTGGTAGGCTCGATCTCTAGATAGGTGGTGTGCCCCGTTTCTATATTTATCGATGCAACAACAAAAAATGAAAGAAAAATTTTTAAGAAATTATACTCATTTTTAGAAATTTTTGCATGTATTTATCAATACAAGTATCTCTTTTATTTTTTGTTTTTTTTTGTTTTTTGAAATGCCAATTTTTTAATAATTAATGTTCAAAAAATGAGATACGATGATATTATTAGATTTTGTGTAGTAAAAAATTTGTAATTTTGCAAATTTATAAAATTATTTTAACGTATTTTATGATATTTTCGTTAATATTTCTTGTCTAATTTTAAATTTAAAAGTTAAGTTTTTGCTTTGACATAAAACAAAAATAAACTATAAACATTCTCTAATTGTATTGGATGCTTGAAACTTGGGAAAATTTGATGTTATTTAAAGTTTCCTTAAAGCCATGGGTTTGTAAGACAAAACAGATTAGAGTAGAGTTCGTAAAAGGAATAAATTTATTTATATATTTTTTAATTGAGCCTTTTTAGCTATGAGCTTATGCATAAAAGATGAATGATCTTAATTTTATAAAATGACTTTTAAATTCTTTGTTTACTTAATGAGGTCATATGAAGCTTAATTTGTCTTTGATAGTGTTGTGATGCATGTTGATTTTGTGTCTTAAGTTCTTTTTTTGCCATTAAACCAATATTTTAGGCAAATGAATGAAAATATATTCAATCCAAATTGCATATTTTATCACTTTTTGCAGCTATTGGGATAATACGACCATTTCAAATATAGCTCAATTATTTTTGGATATGTTGTTGTTCATGAGCGAACAAATACTGTTGATGGCGCCTTACCTTGGTACCCTAATACTGTTAACTAGCCACTTTTCCAGTTGATATGCAAGTATATTTGTAGCCAGTAATTGAAATTCTGCAAACATCTTATGACTTACTTCGACTGTAGTTCTTGAATATTTCATGGCGCTATGGAAGGTTTTTACACTAAAATTATGTGGCTAAAACTGGCAAGGCCCACTTGAAGTATTGTTATAATTAAGTGCTAATTAAATGCCAATTAAATTCCCGAAAAAAGAAATTTGTTGTGCTCCTTTAGTTTTCGTGAAATTCAAGTTTCTGCTAGCTTTATGGTAAAACTAGCCATTTACACCATGCAACCCTAATAAAATGTATTGCAAAAATAAGTGCTAATTAATTGCTCCATGAATGCACAGTTTTTTGTTCAAAAAACCTAACAGTTTTAGATGATCTATTGTTTAACAAATCACTTATGTATATTATTGCACAAAAATTAATGAAGAGAAAAGAGTGATTTTATATTTAATAGTTCCCCCCGAACTTTTTTCCAAATATTAGTGTGTTTTTTAGCAAGCACTTTATTATCTGTTCCTTGTAATCTAAAAGCTTATTAACTGCAGTATATTATTAGTAAGCGGTAAGGTAAGCGGACAAAAAGGCTTAATAACCTTCAATACATATTTACATTCATACATGGAATAACAATTATGAAATAATAATACATGAAAATTAAAATAATATTTTAAAGTCATTGAAAATTTTTGTTGTAAAGGCTGTTTGTAAATCTAATTATGTAATGCCGGCTGTCATTAGCGTATTTATTTTTTTCAATTTGATTGTCACAGAAAATTTTAAAGTAATACATGTGTTGATATTTTTCAAAAGAATTATAACAGTGTTGCAGGTGATTTTTTAAAGATACAATGTTTTAAGGATTTTAAAATGACAGACCTGGGAGACCGAGACAAATTGATGCTTTATATAATTTTAAAACTCAAAACTAAAAATAGATATAACGTCAATAATGACATTGTGTTTGAACCCAAAATGATTTTTCATCTC
The DNA here is from genome assembly GCA_947359355.1 of Acrocera orbiculus. Classification (NCBI taxonomy): domain Eukaryota; kingdom Metazoa; phylum Arthropoda; class Insecta; order Diptera; family Acroceridae; genus Acrocera; species Acrocera orbiculus. Next base: position 12,205,410 of record OX375758.1, read on the forward strand.
GTTGTGGTACTGGCCCAATATAATCATCCTTTAATATTATTTTGTTTATATTTTGATCAGAATTTTTTTGTGTTGATTTTAAATTCATTAAATTTTTCTTAACATCATTTTGATAACCTTTATTTTATTTCTTATTTAATTTATGGCATCTCTTGTGTATGTTGATGACTTAAAATTTGCTTGTGTTTCAAAAACCATCAAATAAAAGAGTATTCTGTGGTACTGCATCAAATCACAGTCTACATTAATCCCAATAACTATGCACAAATGGCATTAAAAGAATGAAGAAAAATGTTAAGAGCAAAAAAATATTATTCATAGTTTTATTTACTTAAATTGAATAAACTTCCGAAAATTTTTATTTTGGGTTGTGTTATTTTAAGAAAAGGAAACTAATTTTAGGTAATGTTAAGTCTAAACCGTGTAAAAAAACTCATGTAAAAACAGAATAAAAAAAGAATGGATAAAGCCTTAAAGAAGCTTGTCAAGGATTTTAAAATTTTGTTAACAGCCACAGAAAAATATTTCCATTGAATTCAGTTTAGCGATTGTAAAATCTATTAATCCTTAAAAGAAAAAGAAAAAAATACCAAAAATCGCTTATAATTGAAAATCGATTTCAACTATATCATATACCTAAAAAATTTAGAAAAAGGCAACTCTTTTTTGCCGTTTGTTTTAATTATGGGCCTTGCTTTTTGTTTTGTAGAGGCTTGTGATCAATGTCGGAAATACTTGCCGATGAGCTGTTTTAATTTTTGCTAACATAAGCTACTTGTATTAAAGTATAATTCGGTGAAAATATATTGTCAAAAAGTTTACTCATTTCCACTTTTGAGCGAATCAACGGTGGAAACTTGCAACTAAATTTTAACCTACTTTGATATGAGGCTATTGAGATTTGAGTTAGAAAATCGTAAGCTACTTTGATGTGAATGTATTGTATTAAATTAAATACTGATAGAAAAAAAAACCCATTACCAGTTTCAGGCCCAGATGTACACAAACTGCTTGTATAACAGTACATTGCCTTAAAAAAACTAAATATTGCAATTGCAGTATAATGCTCAACCCACTCTAATTTCTAGTCACAAATTCAGTGAAATTTGGTGAAGAAATTGTGAAATATTTATTTAACTTTGCTTTGTTATAAATATTGGAAATAAAGAAATTAAGTATAAATCTCGAAGATCTTCTAAGTTCTCCTTGGAACTTAATTTTTAGCTTTATATCAAATTTTTTAAATTAAGAATTAATATAAGAAACTTAAGGAATTTTATTTAAAATATATTATTAATTAAATAAAAGGCCGCCATTAATTAAAATGAACAGCCATCATTAACCATACTTAATTATATCTTAACCGTGCCCAAAAATTAATATATATATATATATACATATCTATAGATAACTAGAAATACATATACATTTAATAGACATTATATACAATTAATAAAGTCAGCAAAAAATTATATTAAAGCTTTTGGGCGTGGTTAAAATTTAATAAAATTAATAAAGCCTTTGCATTTTTGATTGGCTAAACGATAAAAAATTAATTTTATGCCCTCACTAATTTGTCAATGTCAATCGAACATACTTTTAGATTATCAGTTATGTGGTTCAATCTGAAATTTTGTTTCTTTTTTTTGCTTAGCAGATCAAAGGGATGAACCAAAAATAAGTACAAAAGAAATGAACAGTTTTAATACAGAAGTGAGTTTTTTAAAAAACTAATTATACTAATTATAAGTAAGATTACCAAAACCCTATTCAGGGAAGGTGAGTCCAAATACACTTCGCAAAGTGTAAAGAATTAGAAAATCATCATAACAGGGAAAAAATAAATAAAACTTTTGTAAAATACACTTCTTATACAATCGAAGAGCTAAATGAAATTAAGTTAATTAATTTATTCATTTGTAATAGGTAAAATTATAGCTTATCTTGACTTAGCTGTAAATAAATTTCATTATTTAGTTAATTTGGTCTTTAAAAATTACAAAAAAGAACAACATTTTTATGTGTAAAAAAGTTATCAAATTTTTCAATGCATTTCGGGAAATTTGAAATTATTATTTACAAAAAAGCAAAAGAATTCAACGAGTTAGAAAAACAAAGATACTTTAAACGTTTACATATTCTGGTAAAATAATATTTTTATTTACCTTGCTTGGTAGTTTTTACCTACATTACACAATTTTTTATATGCTTTAGAATTTTATTTCTGATGTTGCTGCAAGCGTTTAATGTAACTCGTAATACACTAACACAAATTGACTTATTAGAAGAATTCAATTGAAAAGTAAACCAAAAATATAACACAATGGACTCAGTATTAATTTAAAATTGAAAAAATTTTAGACCTTAGATTAATAGTGGGAAAAATGTCTTCTTAGAATTATGATTAGATATTTATAGATTTCAAAATTTATCTGACTAAATAGAACTAAGCAAATAGTAAAGGTTGACTTTAAATTTTAGCTTTGTATCTATGAGTGAACAAAATGTAAAATTTTACATTGAAATCCAAAAAGAATCACAGTTTTGATTTTAATCCAGGCTATATTTTGGACAGATCTAGACTAAAAATAATTTTAATGAATGCGAATTAGTAATTTAATCTTGGGTAACATGTGCTTGAACTCTTTAATCAGGCAAAATTGGTGAATTAAAAATTAAATAAAATTTATTAGATAAAGTAATATATTATTTTATTATTTTGACATTAGTCATTATATGTTATAACCAAGAAGAGATTAAAGGAAAAGAGGAAGTTTAACTGCTGGTTTCACAGTCCTTAGTTAACCTGATCTGAGAGAAATCGCCAAAGAATTCTAGGGGACGTTTAGAGTGACCGCTACAAATTAACCTGATTCCAGAATTTTGTCCTAAGCTTGATACAATTTATTTTTATATATTTTAGAGCAGAATAGGTGGCTTTGATGCGTTTTTGGTAAGTTTAAAATGTAATCTCACAACTAGTCGCTATCCTTTTATTTTTCTTCCTAAACATAACCCAGAAATAACTGTTGATTAACTAATTTTCAAGTTAACTGAAAACTGTAAAACCGGCCGTTTTTGTAGTCTTCCTTCATGCTAGTTTTTTTGGGGTAGTCGTTATTTTTCTTAGATAGAATTTCTATTTTTTGATGAAAGTAGTTTAGCTTAAGCCCTGATGACAGTTTTCTATTTTTCAATTGGAATGGAAAAAAACAAATAATCCTGATGCTCTTGTTTAATGCTTATTTAATGGTATTTCATTTTAAAATACAGGAAAAACTGTTGAAATTCTATGAAAATGTCTAACTTTTTAATCAAAGCCTTTGCAGCGTTTCAATAAGAAAAAAAGCTAACATAAAAAATATTTTTTTATAAATAGACCTTTTATAAAGTCAATGAGCTTAAAGCCAAATGAAATAAAAACCAAGAAAGTGTCTTATTGTTAGTCATACATTCTATACTGGCCAAATACGTGACAAGAACTGAAAATGTGTTTAGTATTTTAAAAATTTTGCACTAGCATCAAAGCAGTTTACGATACCCTAATACCGATATCGAAAACTAATTACAAAGTAAGTGATGAGCATTCAGTCACAAGACTCCCCTGTTTTCATGTATAGAATTTGGAAAAGGTTAAGTTTTCAAAAAAACCTTTTTGGTTCGAATACTTTTTTATGTAATATCAGTAAAATTAAAAAAAAGCTGAGCGGTAAGTATGAACTTCTAATATCAATCACAAGCATTAACAAAAAATTCAAGATAAGATAAAGTCTTTAAAAAATAGTCGTTTCAAACACTACACCTTGAAATAGCCTTGTAGCAAAAAAATTATAGGAAATATCGGTTGTTTTGATAACCTTATTTTTTAATTGAATAAACAAAAAACAATTATAATATTCAAATATTTTTGTTCTTACAATTTTTTGTTTATGCAAGGCTGTTTTTAATATTAATCCAAATTTTGAAGGATTTTCAATGAACCATTTTCAAAAATTTGTACTTAAAACCTTGATCAAATAGATTTTAAAGCAAATTCACTGGCCTACAAATTTTTAACTTTTTTCGTTAAGCTCTACAAAAATATGTTTTTTAAGGTAATTTTGAGTTGCTGAATCCGAAAATCACAGTCATTTTTTTTATTCAAAGAACAGTTTTTGAGAACAAAAAACCTGTTTTTTGAGTGTATTTTCTGTTATTGGCCTATTCTCTATATCTCATATATAGATATTAGGTTGACAATTTCAAAAATTTCGTACGTAAGTACTACAATTCTTTGTTTTTTGAAACTTTTGCTAATGCTTTCACGGAATTTTTCATCACTACAAGTTGATTGATTGGGGATCTTTTCTATGTCAACAAGTGCCTTCTGAATAACGTCATTGGTTTCTACAATATGGCTTTCCCGCCGCGGCCAATCACGTCTTATATAACGCTTCCCACCTGATCTGCAATCCCATAGACACAGCTGCATTTAATATATCCGTTCTGTAAATAGCGACGACCTTTAAGTCGCAACAGATCTTCCAATTATATGATTGTAGCTTAATAGTTCATTGAGTGTTTTTATTGCATGGTGTGTTTCTTTGGCATTCTTGAAATGACCGACTAGAATCGATGGATTTTTGTTACTTTTATAATGCAACACATCGTGTGGACAGTACTTACTGCTATCGTTGAAGAGGCGTCACTATTTCTCATCGGGAAAAATGGCGATTTAGTTTTGTAAATATGACCTACCTAAATTTATGAAGGCATAATTTCTAGTGTTCCAACCCCAATTTCGCACTTTTATTTACACAAATTATAAAAATTACTTAAAAGTTAAATATTTAATTTATTTTCAATTTCAATGAGTTAACTTCATTGAATTAGCAGGCAGCATTTTGTGAACGTTCGTAGCAGATCTGAAAAATGGAAAAATCACGTCCCCATTCAATATCCATTAACTTTCCTATTTTGCTGTCAATCTTAAAGATTTTAACACCAAAATTTTTGCAACAAATTTATCTTAAATGAAAGTCTTAAAAACTTTACTCGAAAGTCTTTTTATCCTGAAAAATTCAAACTAAAATGGGTCATTTTTAAAAAAGGGAAAAAAATCACTTTTTTTTTTCAAATTTGATCTCCTGTAACTTTGTCAAATATTTATTCATTTGCATGTTTTATATTTTCAATGACATTCTAAGCAAATCTTTATGAGGAACAAATTTGACTAAAATGGATTTTTGATTTGTGAGCGATAGCATTGTTGTAGACGTAGACATAAGTAGTTTTTTAACCAAGAATATTTTTCTATGTATATTTTATGACAACTTAATAGGAAGCACATCCATTTCACCATTTGGTAAAAAGACATATGTACTTCAGTTTGGCCATAAATTATGTTGTATGTACGGAAGTAAACTAAAATGTAATGTGTGAATGCTTGTCGAGCTTGGAGAAATCACATATTTACTTATTAGCATAGTCACACATAAGACTAATACATATTTTGAAAGGTGTAACAAAATCTTTCATTACACAACCGATAAATTTTTTTGACTTTTATTAAATCCTGGATTTAGCAGCTATTTCTTGCTACCTGAAACATAGATATTACTTGATTAAAGTGAAAAAAATAATAACAATAAGGCCTAAGTTTTATGAAACCAGAATTGCTTCTAACTTACGTTTTTTCAGAGCCTCTTTTGTGTCCACACATCGTAGCAAACACTAAGTGAGAGATTTAAGACTCACATAAAATGCAATGATTGGTATTAGAGCTAAAAAATATCTTTTGTATGCTTACTTTCCTTTTTCCTAATAAGATTCCCCTCAGTCTTGTTGTTATCGCTAGCATAGATGGATTGGTATTGGTTTCTAATTTTACGTGTTTTCGTAAGCTCTACAGAAATTACATTGATAAAAGTTGCTTAATTGAATCAGAATTATCTTATTTATTGTTAGTTTTGTTAGCTTCGGATCCAGTAAACAAGTATAAGCTACTTTCATTCTCTAAGATAAAGATTGTACGCTATTTAAGTAGATTAACATCATTTTAGAAATAAAAATTGATACCTTTTAAGCTTTTGTGGTGTTTGTTTATCTCTCCTTCCTTCTTTTTAAAGCTCATCGATCGTGATTTTTCATAATGTGTTTTTTCATTCAAGGGTCCAGTTTAAATATAATGTGATCTCTTTCTATTGACTACACAGAGAATTTCCGGTGACCAATTAATTTATTTTGATGTTTTCTTATAATTCTTCTAAAGGTATTTAAGAATTATAAAGTCCTCCAACTATGGGGACTCAAATTTCAAAGCATGAAATCTTTTTTTGAGGTTCTCCTTTTCTCCAGGTAAAATCTTAATTCGCTTTTACTCTAAATTTCACCTTGGATACAAAAACAACCTTGGATCTTTGAACGCACGTGGAAAGATAGCTAATTTATGTTTTTTTTTCAAGGAATATTAGACAAAGTTTCTCTGAGTTCAGTCAACTGGTACAATTATCAAAATATAAGTATTTATTTTCACTGAATTGCGTGATAAAAAACAATTTAACAATGAAATATATTGCGTCAAATAAAAATTAATACAATTTTTTGTTTGTTTCTTATGGTCCTAATTTTCATCATAATGGACAGAAAATGATAATAAAATTTAAAATTTTTGATAAATTTCTTATCTGTAAGAAAATTGTTTGTTAAATGCGTTAATATTCAAATTTTTGGATATAAAATACAAGACGTAATATTTATTTTAAAATAACGTCAAGACTTTTTGCACAATAAATTAAAAATGTTGAAGGTTTTTTAATAAATTATTCTAAAAAATTTGTATTTAAGGCAATGAAAAAATAGGCTAAATATCAATCGTATTTTACAAAGTTCGATCCTAATTATACGTTTTAAGACGACAAAAGTAAAATGAAGTTTTGGCAAATATCTCTCATCATTGTTATTGTGGCTGCAATGGTCACGGAAGGAACATTTATATCCAGTGCAGAGCCAGGTAGCGGACCTTTACAGGTATTAATAGATGAAGGAAAACGTGGAATAGAGGTGAAAAGGAAGGTAGTCAATGGATTAAGAAGCCTTATACATAATAGACATAAAGAATTTACACAAAATGCTAGAAAGACTATAAATGGGGCCTTAGAGGCAGGTAAGGAACTCGCTGGCATAATTAGGGAAACCAAAAACAAACTAAAACAGGGGGCAAGGCGTAGATTCAATAGAAAAATTGAGAGAATAGGAAATATACCTACAGCAATTCGACAAACACTTAGAAATATTTTCAATAAAGATAAAAATTTTAATGAAGGGACTCCAGTAACACAGCTGCCAGAAACTGGAGTGAATCCAACTGAATTAATAAATATTTTAAGTATTTTTATAGATCTAGTAAGACAGAAGTCAGAAAGTGGAGTGAATCAAATTGACCAAAGGGATATTCTTAAAGAAACAAAAAATAAAGGGACTCCAGGACCACAGCTGCCAGAAACTGAAGTGTATACAACTGATGATCCAAACGATATATCCACTACCGAAGAAGTATACGTACCCCAGAGGAATAAATAAAAAGTTAAATCAAAATTATATTTTTTTTTATTTGTTTCTGAAATAGTTTTTAAATAAAATTTAATAAAATTTAGAAATAACTTTAAGTAACATTCAATATTATAACGAAACTGTACTTACTTTCAATAAACTTAAATAAACAAACATATACCCTTTTTTCATAAAATTTGTTATTTCTACTTTAGATAAATATTCTTAAATACGAGCAGACATAATGTGATGAATTGTTGAAAAATAACAATATTAAATGTTCCATAGTCTTGCTAAGCTTATTTATCCGACATCCTTTATTATATTTTAATATATTTTAAAATAAAAACTGCCATTCTTATTTAATATGTCAAAGGAAACAAAAAAATGCTATAAGTTGCTAAGTTTTCCCAAATTAATTGATCTGAGATCGAATTTGTAATGTTCTAAATTGTAAATTTATTGAAAAAAAATTTTCTTTTAGAAACCTCATAATATCAAAATATGAAATATTTCATATAGTCCTTTTGAATAACACCCGTTCAAAAATGTTTTTTTTTTTTTTTCTTTTCTTTCGTTCTGTTTGCCACCTCTATTGAAATATACATCACACAAAGGAGGATTGTCGGCTCCTTTTTGTAGCAAAATTTTTGATTGTCGTCAGTGGTGGATTAAGGCATAGGCCCTGTAGGCCCAGGCCTAGGGTGGCAAAATTTGGGGGCGCCAAAAAATTCAAGTATTCTAAACGAAAATTTATTTTGTAACTAATGTAGGGGACTATTTTCTTAAAAAATTTTTGTGATTTTTAATAAGATATGATTTATTGTATAATTGTATTGAAATATAGGATGGTGTCATTAAATCGCTCAAATTTATTCTTAATGAAAAAATCGAAAATCAGAGTACTCTTTTTGAAATAAAATTAGGAAATTAGAAACAGCATTTTTAGCTATTACATGGAATACAATATAAAATCGTTTCAATGCAGTTAACTTGAAGCTTCAAAATGTAAAAATTAATATAACTAATATCCTGCAATTATACAACTCTTTAGTTGAATTTTTAGGAGACTTGCGTAATGATACATCCCATTTTAAGGATTATGAGAAGAAGGCAAAAAATTTGAGTAAGATGGAGAACTACTCTTACGATTCTAAACGTAAAAGAATGTGCAAGGTTCATTTTGATGAAAGTCAAAGTGGAGAATTTCAACCAGAAAATGGATCGCATTATTTATTATTCTTAATCCCATTTTGGATCATTTAACTGTAGAATTAAATCGTCGTATTAAGGCATACACTAAATTAAACTATAGTTTTGGTTTTTTAAGTCAATTGACAGAATTGAAATCAAACGAAATTGTCAATCTGCAAATAATTTAGTAAAAAAATATTCAAATGATTTAAAAGATGCTGCTCTACAAGAAGAATGTATTCGTTTAAGTGAGTATTTATCGTCGATAGCGAAGAAACAAGAAGCTTTTTCATTCTTGGAATTGTCTACTATCTTACGAGAAAATGAATTACAAGAAGTGTATCCAAATGTGGATATAGCAATACGTATTTTTCTCAGCATTCCAGCGACTAATTGTTCAGGAGAACGTTCATTTTCAACATTAAAACGCGTGAAAAGTTATTTGCGATCAAATACAGGCCAGGCGAGGTTAAATGCTCTAGCATTATTAACAATTGAAGCAGATCTAGTAGCAAAAATGGATTGCGAGGAAATCATTATTAAGTTGGCGAATACAAAAGCAAGAAAAAAATGGATAAAGTATTTAGTAATTTTTTTTTTTAACTAAAACTTTCATTTCAAAAATAATTATTTGTATTGAATTAGTAATTAATAAATCAATATAATCACTGTGAATGTTATGAATAAGCACAAACAATTTTTATTTTAAATCCTTACTTAGATAATAAGAAATTATTTTGAGTTGGGGCGTTTCAACTGTTGGGCCTAAGGGCGCTACACTCATAAATCCGCCACTGATTGTCGTTAGTAACCATATAAATTTTTGTTTTTAACCTTTTTAACTTTTCCTTTAACATTCAGGCCGTGTTAATGCGAAAATTACCGCGCAAATCGGTGGACAAGACTATCAAAAAAAAACGTGTTAAAGCGAAATTGTATAAAAAAATTAACGTGTAAAACGGGGTATATTAATTTTTAATATGTTTTCCTGACTCGACATAATTTAGTGATAATTTTTGATAGATTTTCCTTTTAATTTTCAGATTTTCTAATTTTTCATTATTAGTCTTATATTTATTACACTTTTTAAGTGTTTCAAGAGTAAAAGACTTTCTTAGCACAGGCACTTAAAAATCAAGCCATGTGCAAAAATTTTACAATTTTAGGATTACAACTTGAAAAGTTAAGAAAACAAGTTAAAATAAGTATTCACTACAAGAGCTTACTACAAGCCAAGAATTAGTTTCCCAGGCTTATTAAACAAAGCTTTTAAGATATGCTAAGCTGGTACTAATATGTAACGGCTGTCTTTTGGACTGAGTATCCTTTAGAAAACTTCTTTGATTCTTCTTAAAGTCTTAAGGGAGACTTTGAACGAATACGTTCAAGAATGATAACTGATAGGTAAATCCTGTAAGTTTCTGGTTCTTTTTAAAAACTTATTAATATTTCAATTTAGATTTTTTGGAGTGTTCCCCAAAAGTATCACCACTTAAAGTAACCTTCCTCCTAACCCTAACATCAAGGAAAATAATTTAATGCCATATTGAATTTAAGCGTACTGTATTGTAAAAGTTGAATACTTACCTCTTAAGAAGTTGCAGACTATCATTTTAACCAATTTCATGTTAACAATATTTGCCAAAATTTCGAAAAAAACTTTCTTAGAGTGGGTCTACACAGGACAACTTACAGCAGAAACTCACAACGAAACCGGTTATTTTTCATACAAACTCACAGAATAGCTGTGTGAATTTTGAATTAGCATTATAATCTATTTTTTTCGTATTTTTAATGATATATAACACTTTTATGATATCTTTTTAACACTAAAGAGTTAAAAAAGAAACCAAGTACAAGAAATAATCAAAACCCAAGCTATAAGAAATTTTGTCAAGGCATTCTCTACTATTAAAAATTTTTTAATCATCGTCTTATGTCCCAGAATCAAAACTTTTTCAGGAAAGTCCAAACCTTAGCTCTGCTATAAGCCTAATATCTAAAGGGGCTTAACTGCTTTGACTTTGTTACTTTTTTATCTTTTCTTTTTTCAACTGTAGAATCAGCCAATTTTGTCAATGGCAATGACTACCTCAAAGCTCTAGCGAAACTAGCCTTACCTATGGAGCTTGCTATGATGCCACACAAATGATACCTATTAAATTATAACTTGAAAGAACTTTGAGATAAAAACTAATTTCATGTCTTCAATATCTTCAATTTTTGTAGGAATTTAAAATTTATTTCCAATACGAAACTCGAAATTCTAAGTGCTAAGTTTTTAAGTAGAAAATTGCATAAGGCTCTTACGCTTTTGTTTTTTTAATATATTCCTCAAAATAAAGAATATTTAAAAATAGATTTATATTATTAATTCATCCATAATATATTTAACCACATACTGTGAGTTTGAGTCACTTTATACACGTCCTTGAATTACACTGGAATTAGCTAATCTTTAAGTTAAATGAGCACTTTGAAACTGGCCCTTAAAGGTGTTTGATTAATTATTTTAAAAATTCTTTATCTGAAAATAAATAAACTGTATTGAGTCTAATCATGGTCTTATAACCAAAAACCTAGGGGTAATAAGCTTATGATTAAAAGCCTTTTGGAAATTTTCCCCAGGTAAGGGTGATCATTAATACATCATTAATACATTAAGCTATATATTTACGCCTTTAATCATTTAAGTACAAATTTTTGATTTAAAGTAGGTAAAAGAGAATTTCGGGTAGGTTGATCTTAAAATGCCAATCTTCTGAGCTTAGATTGTATAATTTATGTTAATATAAGTTCAAAATTGTAATTGATGTTCCATAATTTTTAATCATTGAAAACCATGAAAGGTTTGCGCAACCAAAAGCTATTAAGGATTTTAGTTTACTTATGGGCAAATCAAAATTAAGAAAAGTAACTCTAAATGTGAAAATAATTTTCATCATATTCTCTTATCTTTTTGTACATATTTTTGAAGTTTTCTTATATAAAAGAAATATAAGAAAAATTCTTTTATTCTCGGTTTATAAAAAATGACTGCAGCTTCTTAAGAAGCAACTAAGGTAACTAAGGATTACTTTCTATTTACTATGAACCACAAGTTCTCCAGATATACCTTGTTTTTACAGTATGCCTGTTTAATGAAATTCAAAGACTATTAAAAGCAAAAATTTTTAATATTTTATTCCATTTATTGTTTTTTATATACTTTGGGATATTTTTATCGGTTTTTAGGCAAAAGAGACTATGTCTCTTATATTTGGATAACATTTTAAAATCTTCTAACTACATTTTAGGATAATATATTCTAAATTTACTATATTTTGTATTGAAAGCCTTTGATGTTTAATTTTTCTTAGCCTAAAGGCCTTAAGTATCGTACACAAACACATTTTATCAAGCTTCTTGAAGGAGAGGTAAACTATTTCTGGTTTCATTTGGACAAAGCCCAAAGTTAATATTATACATAATAAACTAAAGATTCTCGATAAAGCAATAAACGTAAAAAGGATCTTATAATTGAAAAAAGAATAGTATTTCCATTCCAAAATTATTTTAAATCATTTTATTTCATTAGGAAATCTAACCTTGAAGTAGAATAGAAATAAATAAGTTAGAAGAGCGAGTGTTTACAAATGTATAGGCAGTATATTATTAGTAAACGGTAAAGGGCAAAAAGGTTTAATAGCCTTCAATACATATTTACATTCATACATGGAATAAAAATTATGAAATACTAATACATGAAAATTAAAATAATATTTTAAAGCCATTGAAAATTATTTCTGTAAAGGCTGTTTGTAAGTCTAATTATGTAACGCCGGCCGTCATAAGCGTATTTATTTCTTTCAATTTGATTGTCACAGAAAATTTTAAAGTAATACATGTGTTGATATTTTTCAAAACAATTATAACAGTGTTGCAGGTGAATTTTTAAAGATACAATGTTTTAAGGATTTTAAAATGACAGACCTGGGAGACCGAGACAAATTGATGCTTCATATAATTTTAAAACTCAAAACTAAAAATAGATATAACGTTAATAATGACATTGTGTTTGTACCCAAAATGATTTTTCATCTCGTTGTGGTACTGGCCCAATATAATCATCCTTTAATAATTTTATTTAAATTTTGATCAGATATTTTTGTGTGGATTTTAAATTCAATAAATTTTGTTTTACATCATTTTGATAACCTTTCTTTTATTTCTTATTTAATTTATGACATCTCTTGTGTATGTTGATGACTTAAAATTTGCTTGTGTTTCAAAAACCATCAAATAAAAGAGTATTCTGTGGTACTGCATCAAATCACAGTCTACATTAATCCCAATAACTATGCACAAATGGCATTAAAAGAATAAAGAAAAATGATAAAAGCAAAAAAATATTATTCATAGTTTTATTTACTTAAATTGAATAACCTTCCGAAAATTTGTATTTTAGGTTGTGTTATTTTAAGAGAAGGAAACTAATTTTAGGTAATGTTAAGTCTAAGCTTCTGAGCAAAAATATGGTGGAAACTAAATTTTAAACTACTTTGATGTGAGCTATTGAGATTTTAGTTAGAAAATAGTAAGCTACTTTGATGTGAATACATGGTATTAAATTAAATACCATCAAAAAGTAGCCCATTCCCAGTTTCAGGCCAAGATGTACATAAACTGCTTGTATAACAGTACATTGCCTTAAAAAAAACTAAAGATTGCCGTATAATGCTCAACCCACTCTAATTTTTAGTCACAAATTTAGTGAAATTTGGCAAAGAAATTGTGAAATATTTATTTAACTTTGCTTTGTTATAAATATTGAAAATAAGGAAATTAAGTATAAATCTCGAAGATCTTCTAGGATCTCCTTGGATCTTTATTGTTAGCTTTATATCAATTTCTTTAAATTAAAAATTAATATAAGAAACATAAGGAATTTTATTTAAAATATAACATTTATTAAATAAACGGCCGCCATTAATGAAAATAGACCACCATCATTGATTAAATTAACGGCCATACTTAATTATATCTTAACCGTGCCCAAAAATTAATATATATATATATATACATATCTATAGATAACTAGAAATACATATACATTTAATACCCATTATATACAATTAATAAAGTCAGCAAAAAATTATATTAAAGCTTTTGGGCGTGGTTAAAATTTTATTAATTAATAAAGTCTTTGCCTTTTTGATTGGCTGATAAAAAATTAATTTTATGCCCTCATTAATTTGTTAATGTCAATCGAACATACTTTTAAATTGTCAGTTATGTGGTTCAATCTGAAATTTTGTTTATTTTGTTTGCTTAGCAGATAAAAGGGATGAACCAAAAATAAGTACAAAAGAAATGAACAGTTTTAATACAGAAGTGAGTTTTTTAAAAAACTAATTATACTAATTATAAGTAAGATTACTAAAACCCTATTCAGGGAAGGTGAGTCCAAATACACTTCGCAAAGTGTTACGAATTAGTAAATCATCAAAACAGGGAAAAAATAAATAAAACTTTTGTAAAATACACTTTTTATACAATCAAAGAGCTAAAATGAAATTAAGTTAATTAATTTATTCATTTGTTATAGGTAAAATTATAGCTTATCTTGACTTAACTGTAAATAAATTTCATTATTTACTTAATTTGGTCTTTTAAAATTACAAAAAATAACAACATTTTTATGTGTAAAAAAATTATCAAATTTTTCAATGTATTTCGAGAAATTTGAAATTATTACTTACAAAAAAGCAAAAGAATTGAACGAGTTAGAAAAACAAAGATACTTTAAACGTTTACATATTCTGGTAAAATAATAATTTTATTTACCTTGCTTGGTAGTTTTTACCTACATTACACAATTTTTTATATGTTTCAGTATTTTATTTCTGATGTTGTTGCAAGCCTTAAATGTAAAACACTAACACAAATTGACTTATTAGAAGAATTCAATTGAAAAGTGAACTAAAAATACAACACAATGGGGCTCAGTATTTATTTAAAATTGAAAAAAGTTTGGACCTTAGATTAATAGTGGAAAAAATGTCTACTTAGAATTATGATTAGATATTTATAGATTTCGAACTTTATCTGACTGAATAGAACTAAGCAAATAATAAAAGTTGACTTTAAATTTTAGCTTTGTATCTATGAGTGAACAAAATGTAAAATTTTACATTGAAATCCAAAAAGAATCACAGTTTTGATTTTAATCCAGGCTATATTTTGGACAGATCTAGACTAAAAATAATTTTAATGAATGCGAATTAGTAATTTAATCTTGGGTAACATGTGCTTGAACTCTTTAATCAGGCAAAATTGGTGAATTAAAAATTAAATAAAATTTATTAGATAAAGTAATATATTATTTTATTATTTTGACATTAGTCATTATATGTTATAACCAAGAAGAGATTAAAGGAAAAGAGGAAGTTTAACTGCTGGTTTCACAGTCCTTAGTTAACCTGATCTGAGAGAAATCGCCAAAGAATTCTAGGGGACGTTTAGAGTGACCGCTACAAATTAACCTGATTCCAGAATTTTGTCCTAAGCTTGATACAATTTATTTTTATATATTTTAGAGCAGAATAGGTGGCTTTGATGCGTTTTTGGTAAGTTTAAAATGTAATCTCACAACTAGTCGCTATCCTTTTATTTTTCTTCCTAAACATAACCCAGAAATAACTGTTGATTAACTAATTTTCAAGTTAACTGAAAACTGTAAAACCGGCCGTTTTTGTAGTCTTCCTTCATGCTAGTTTTTTTGGGGTAGTCGTTATTTTTCTTAGATAGAATTTCTATTTTTTGATGAAAGTAGTTTAGCTTAAGCCCTGATGACAGTTTTCTATTTTTCAATTGGAATGGAAAAAAACAAATAATCCTGATGCTCTTGTTTAATGCTTATTTAATGGTATTTCATTTTAAAATACAGGAAAAACTGTTGAAATTCTATGAAAATGTCTAACTTTTTAATCAAAGCCTTTGCAGCGTTTCAATAAGAAAAAAAGCTAACATAAAAAATATTTTTTTATAAATAGACCTTTTATAAAGTCAATGAGCTTAAAGCCAAATGAAATAAAAACCAAGAAAGTGTCTTATTGTTAGTCATACATTCTATACTGGCCAAATACGTGACAAGAACTGAAAATGTGTTTAGTATTTTAAAAATTTTGCACTAGCATCAAAGCAGTTTACGATACCCTAATACCGATATCGAAAACTAATTACAAAGTAAGTGATGAGCATTCAGTCACAAGACTCCCCTGTTTTCATGTATAGAATTTGGAAAAGGTTAAGTTTTCAAAAAAACCTTTTTGGTTCGAATACTTTTTTATGTAATATCAGTAAAATTAAAAAAAAGCTGAGCGGTAAGTATGAACTTCTAATATCAATCACAAGCATTAACAAAAAATTCAAGATAAGATAAAGTCTTTAAAAAATAGTCGTTTCAAACACTACACCTTGAAATAGCCTTGTAGCAAAAAAATTATAGGAAATATCGGTTGTTTTGATAACCTTATTTTTTAATTGAATAAACAAAAAACAATTATAATATTCAAATATTTTTGTTCTTACAATTTTTTGTTTATGCAAGGCTGTTTTTAATATTAATCCAAATTTTGAAGGATTTTCAATGAACCATTTTCAAAAATTTGTACTTAAAACCTTGATCAAATAGATTTTAAAGCAAATTCACTGGCCTACAAATTTTTAACTTTTTTCGTTAAGCTCTACAAAAATATGTTTTTTAAGGTAATTTTGAGTTGCTGAATCCGAAAATCACAGTCATTTTTTTTATTCAAAGAACAGTTTTTGAGAACAAAAAACCTGTTTTTTGAGTGTATTTTCTGTTATTGGCCTATTCTCTATATCTCATATATAGATATTAGGTTGACAATTTCAAAAACTTCGTACGTGAGTACTACAATTCTTTGTTTTTTGAAACTTTTGCTAATGCTTTCACGGAATTTTTCATCACTACAAGTTGATTGATTGGGGATCTTTTCTATGTCAACAAGTGCCTTCTGAATAACGTCATTGGTTTCTACAATATGGCTTTCCCGCCGCGGCCAATCACGTCTAATATAACGCTTCCCACCTGATCTGCAATCCCATAGACACAGCTGCATTTAATATATCCGTTCTGTAAATAGCGACGACCTTTAAGTCGCAACAGATCTTCCAATTATATGATTGTAGCTTAATAGTTCATTGAGTGTTTTTATTGCATGGTGTGTTTCTTTGGCATTCTTGAAATGACCGACTAGAATCGATGGATTTTTGTTACTTTTATAATGCAACACATCGTGTGGACAGTACTTACTGCTATCGTTGAAGAGGCGTCACTATTTCTCATCGGGAAAAATGGCGATTTAGTTTTGTAAATATGACCTACCTAAATTTATGAAGGCATAATTTCTAGTGTTCCAACCCCAATTTCGCACTTTTATTTACACAAATTATAAAAATTACTTAAAAGTTAAATATTTAATTTATTTTCAATTTCAATGAGTTAACTTCATTGAATTAGCAGGCAGCATTTTGTGAACGTTCGTAGCAGATCTGAAAAATGGAAAAATCACGTCCCCATTCAATATCCATTAACTTTCCTATTTTGCTGTCAATCTTAAAGATTTTAACACCAAAATTTTTGCAACAAATTTATCTTAAATGAAAGTCTTAAAAACTTTACTCGAAAGTCTTTTTATCCTGAAAAATTCAAACTAAAATGGGTCATTTTTAAAAAAGGGAAAAAAATCACTTTTTTTTTTCAAATTTGATCTCCTGTAACTTTGTCAAATATTTATTCATTTGCATGTTTTATATTTTCAATGACATTCTAAGCAAATCTTTATGAGGAACAAATTTGACTAAAATGGATTTTTGATTTGTGAGCGATAGCATTGTTGTAGACGTAGACATAAGTAGTTTTTTAACCAAGAATATTTTTCTATGTATATTTTATGACAACTTAATAGGAAGCACATCCATTTCACCATTTGGTAAAAAGACATATGTACTTCAGTTTGGCCATAAATTATGTTGTATGTACGGAAGTAAACTAAAATGTAATGTGTGAATGCTTGTCGAGCTTGGAGAAATCATATATTTACTTATTAGCATAGTCACACATAAGACTAATACATATTTTGAAAGGTGTAACAAAATCTTTCATTACACAACCGATAAATTTTTTTGACTTTTATTAAATCCTGGATTTAGCAGCTATTTCTTGCTACCTGAAACATAGATATTACTTGATTAAAGTGAAAAAAATAATAACAATAAGGCCTAAGTTTTATGAAACCAGAATTGCTTCTAACTTACGTTTTTTTAGAGCCTCTTTTGTGTCCACACATCGTAGCAAACACTAATTGAGAGATTTAAGACTCACATAAAATGCAATGATTGGTATTAGAGCTAAAAAATATCTTTTGTATGCTTATTTTCCTTTTTCCTAATAAGATTCCCCTCAGTCTTGTTGTTATCGCTAGCATAGATGGATTGGTATTGGTTTCTAATTTTACGTGTTTTCGTAAGCTCTAAAATAATTGCATTTATAACAGTTGCTTAATTCAATCAAAATTATCTTTTTTATTGTTAGTTTTGTTAGCTTTGGATCCAGTACGCTATTTTAGTAGATTAACATCATTTTAGAAATAAAAATTGATACCTTTTAAGCTTTTGTGGTGTTTGTTTATCTCTCCTTCCTTCTTTTTAAAGCTCATCGATCGTGATTTTTCATAATGTGTTTTTTCATTCAAGGGTCCAGTTTAAATATAATGTGATCTCTTTCTATTGACTACACAGAGAATTTCCGGTGACCAATTAATTTATTTTGATGTTTTCTTATAATTCTTCTAAAGGTATTTAAGAATTATAAAGTCCTCCAACTATGGGGACCCAAATTTCAAAGCATGAAATCTTTTTTTGAGGTTCTCCTTTTCTCCAGGTAAAATCTTAATTCGCTTTTACTCTAAATTTCACCTTGGATCTTTGAACGCACGTGGAAAGATAGCTAATTTATTTTTTTTTTTCAAGGATTATTAGACAAAGTTTCTCTGAGTTCAGTCAATTGGTACAGTTATCAAAATATAAGTATTTATTTGCACTAAATTGCGTGATAAAAAACAATTTAACAAAGAAATATATTGCGTCAAATAAAAATTAATACAATTTTTTTTTTGTTTCTTATGGTCCTAATTTTCATCATAATGGACAGAAAATGATAATAAAATTTAAAATTTTTGATAAATTTCTTATCTGTAAGAAAATTGTTTGTTAAATGCGTTAATATTCAAATTTTTCGATATAAAATACAAGACGTAATATTTGTTTTAAAATAACGACAAGACAGTTTTTTAATAAATTATTCTAAAAAATTTGTATTTAAGGCAATGACAAGATAGGCTAAATATCAATCGTATTTTACAAAGTTAGATCCTAATTATACGTTTTAAGACGACAAAAGTAAAATGAAGTTTTGGCAAATATCTCTCATCATTGTTATTGTGGCTGCAATGGTCACGGAAGGAACATTTATATCCAGTGCAGAGCCAGGTAGCGGACCTTTACAGGTATTAATAGATGGAGGAAAACGTGGAATAGAGGTGAAAAGGAAGGTAGTTAATGGATTAAGAAGCCTTATACATAATAGATATAAAGAATTTACACAAAATGCTAGAAAGACTATAAATGGGGCCTTAGAGGCAGGTAAGGAACTCGCTGGCATAATTAGGGAAACCAAAAACAAACTAAAACAGGGGGCAAGGCGTAGATTCAATAGAAAAATTGAGAGAATAGGAAATATACTTACGGCAATTCGACAAACACTTAGAAATATTTTCAATAAAGATAAAAATTTTAATGAAGGGACTCCAGTAACACAGCTGCCAGAAACTGGAGTGAATCCAACTGAATTATTTAATATTTTAAGTATTTTTATAGATCTAGCAAGACAGAAGTCAGAAAGTGGAGTGTATCCAATTGAACCAAACGATATATCCACTACTGAAGAAGTATACTTACCCCAGAGGAATAAATAAAAAGTTAAATCAAAATTATATTTTTTTTTATTTGTTTCTGAAATAGTTTTTAAATAAAATTTAATAAAATTTATAAATTACTTTAAGTAACATTCAATATTATAACAAAACTGTACTTACTCTCAATAAACTTAAATAAACAAACATATATCCTTTTTTCATAAAATTTGTTATTTTAATTTTATATAAATCATTTTTCATACGAGGCAGGTGAATAAATCAAACATTTTTCATAATTTTGAGCAGATGTAATGTGATAAATTGCTGTAAAATTAAAATATCAAAAGTTCCATGGTCTTTGTAAGCTTATTTATCCGATATCTTTGTTTTTTATTTATAGTAGAAAATATTTTAGAATAAAAACTGCCATTCTTATTTAATATGTTAAAGGAAACAAAAAAATGCTATAAGTTGCTAAACAGCCAACAGAAGCTGCTAACATAGCTTTTCTATGAGTAAAGTCAAACTTAAATTTTAATAGGAAAACATTTCGTAAGCTAATTTTCTAAAACTGGTCAGCAAGTCAATGTTTAGATTCTTTAAATGATTGTATGAAACCGACATCCTTTTTTTACAATATAAATAGTATAAATCAAAGTTACTAAACTGCTGCTATGGATGCTTAATTTCATCAAATATTGAAGCAAGCTTTAATTTTTTTATACCTATATAACCAGAGACCTACATTGAAGCCACATCAATTCTCTAAAACAAAAACCTCAGCTTATTATGACACCAAACAAAACCGATCATTATTCTTATTTACTAGATTGTAAGCAACTACTTTCCATGTTACTGTTAGCAGCTCTGTTCAACCATGTTTTAGTATTTAATCAACTTTTCCCTGTATAATATTGGATAAGTGCCAAAGATACCTCATCAATTCTTGTGAGAATATTTGATTCTACAAAATGCATATATTTGTAATACTCGTACATTACTTTAAATGTGTTTTCCTCACTTGACAGAGTTTAATTATTAATTATAAGCAATTCATATTTGCAAAATTTGAAGCAAATGGCTATTTGGAAGTGCTTCAAACATTGCTCACAATCCTTCACATAACAAAATAGCATCTATCAAAAATATATAAAAAAATAATTATTCGATTTCAAACATAACACCTTGAAAAAGCCTTGTAACAAATAAATTATAGAAAACTGTGATAACCTCATTTTCTTATTAAATAAACAAAAAATTATGATAGTATTTAAATATTTTTGTTATACTTCTTATCAACCAGAAAGTTCGAAGTCTATAGCAAACTTTGTTTTATGGAAAAATCAACAGGCAATATTTGTGTAACGTTTAATATTACAGATGTTAATATAATTATTAGAAAAGTCTATATGATCTAATTTTATTTTATTTCTTTAAAAAGTTTTCAATATTAGCCATAATTTTAAATATTTATATTGATGCTGATAAAAATAACGTATTGTAATGATTTTTCTTTTAACCCTGAATCACTACATGGAGTATCATTGTCAATGGCAAAAAAATACTTTTTATTAAAGTAAACCAAAATACGGCAGGATAGAAATACAACTGTTTTTTTGTCAAAGTAACTTTTGGCTAACTCCACTTTAAAATTTATAAAAAGTTAATGCCAAACCTAAGGCTTATTATGGAAAATGACTACTACACCAGAGTGAATAAGTAAAATTTAGTTTAAAGTAACAAGCTTAGAATTTATTAAATTTAATAATTTTTATTATCTGTCATTCCATTTAAATTTCTTTGAAGCCGATACGCTCACCATAGCGACAAATACGCTTACAAACAAATAACTCGTTTTTTATAGCCAAAAAAATTCTTCCCATTGGGATTGGATTATAGTTCAAAATATACTGAAATTAATAATTCTTACAGAAGGTGAATAAAATGTACATTTAGAATCACAAAATTAAGAATTTCTATTAGAAAAATTTGCGATATTGACAAAATTGTTAAATTCAACATTTTACCTTTTCGGTGAAATGAGCTACTATGAGCTGTTTTTATTAAACTGGATAACACATTTTGGGCGTTATCTCATAGCTCATATCCTTAGGTAGACCAGAACTATGATATATAGAGAATATAGTGGAATTATATCAACTGATATCATTTTGAATATTATGATATCTTATGTAAATCCTGGTATATATTGCTTCAATAGTTTATTAAAATCATTTTTTTATGGAACTTTTATTTTGTTTATTTTGAACTTTTACAAGAATTTTTGTTTTTTAATTTGTATGCTACATGTATGTCAGCAGGATACATAATGTTACATATCTTATTCAAGCACATGATTACAAAATATATCAAAATTAAATACTAGTTTTTGTCAATTGCAGTATTCCTCAAATTCACTTAAAAAACATTTTTTAGTTTTTTTTTTAAGATGTTCTAGGTTTTTTTAAACCAATAAGTTCGAAAAACCAGGCAAGCCCTTTAGCATAGCCCGGCTCTCGCACAGCAACTGCAATTGGCGCCAATATTAAAAAAATCAACCATTTTATCTTCAATTCCATTTTTTAAACACGGCTGGGTTGAAACATAAGCTCCGGAATACGATGAAGACCTAATCATGGGCTTATATACAAAAACCTGGGGGTAATAAGCATATGATTAGAAGCTTTTTGGAAATTTTCCTTAGGTTAAAGAGATCATTAATACAAAGCTATATTTACATTTTTAATCATTGAAGTACAAATTTTTGATATAAAATAGGTAAAAGAGAATTTTGGGTAGGTTGATCTTAAAATGCCAATCTTCTGATGTTTTTTTAATCATTGAAAACCATGAAGGGTTTGGGCATCCGAAATCTATTAAGGATTCTATTTTACTTATGGAAAAATCAAAATTAAGAAAAGTAACACTAAATGTGAAAATAATTTTCATTATATTCTCTTATCTTATTTTTTTGTACATATTTTTGAAGTTTTCTTATATAAAAGAAATATAAGAGAAATTCTTTTATTCTCGGTTTATAGAAAATGACTGCGGCTTCTTAAGAAGCAACTGGTACTAAGGTAACTAAGGATTACTTTCTATATACTATGATCCACTATACCTTGTTTTTACAGTATGCCTGTTTAATGAAATTTAAAGACTATTAAAAGCCAAAATATTTAATTTTTTATTCCATTTATTGTTTTTTATATACTTTGGGATATTTTTATCGGTTTTTAGGCAAAATAGACTATGTCTCTTACATTTGGATAACATTTAAAAATCTTCTAACAATATTTTAGGACAATATATTCTAAATTTACTATATTTTGTATTGAAAGCCTTTGATATTTAATTTTTCTTAGCCTAAAGGCCTTAAGTGTCGTACAAAAACACATTTTATCAAGCTTCTTGAAGGAGAGGTAAACTATTTCTGGTTTCATTTGGACAAAGCCCAAAGTTAATATTATACATAATAAACTAAAGATTCTCGATAAAGCAATAAACGTAAAAAGGATCTTATAATTGAAAAAAGAATAGTATTTCCATTCCAAAATTATTTTAAATCATTTTATTTCATTAGGAAATCTAACCTTGAAGTAGAATAGAAATAAATAAGTTAGAAGAGGTAGTGTTTACAACTGTATAAACAGTATCTTATTAGTAAACAATAAAGGGCAAAAAGGTTTAATAACCTTCAATACATATTAACATTCATACATGGAATAAAAATTATGAAATAATAATACATGAAAATTAAAATAATATTTTAAAGTCAATGAAAATTTTTGTTGTAAAGGCTGTTTGTAAGTCTAATTATGTAACCCCGGCCGTCATAAGCGTATATATTTTTTTCAATTTGATTGTCACAGAAAATTTTAAAGTAATACATGTGTTGATATTTCTCAAAACAATTATAACAGTGTTGCAGGTGAATTTTTAAAGATACAATGTTTTAAGGATTTTAAAATGACAGACCTGGGAGACCGAGACAAATTGATGCTTCATATAATTTTAAAACTCAAAACTAAAAATAGATATAACGTTAATAATGACATTGTGTTTGTACCCAAAATGATTTTTCATCTCGTTGTTGTACTGGCCCAATATAATCATCCTTTAATATAATTTTATTTATATTTTGATCAGATATTTTTTGTGTTGATTTTAAATTCATTAAATTTTGCTTAACATCATTTTGATAACCTTTATTTTATTTCTTATTTAATTTATGACATCTCTTGTGTATGTTGATGACTTAAAATTTGCTTGTGTTTCAAAAACCATCAAATAAAAGAGTATTCTGTGGTACTGCAATCAAATCCCAGTCTACATTAATCCCAATAACTATGCACAAATGACATTAAAAGAATAAAGAAAAATCATAAGAGGAAAAAAATATTATTCATGGTTTTATTTACTTAAATTTATTTAACTTCCGAAAATTTTTACTTTAGGTTGTGTTATATTAAGAAAAGGAAACTAGTTTTAGTTAATGTTAAGTCTAAGCTTGATGTGAGCTATTGAGATTTTAGTTAGAAAATAGTAAGCTACTTTGATGTGAATACATGGTATTAAATTAAATACCATCAAAAAGTAGCCCATTCCCAGTTTCAGGCCAAGATGTACATAAACTGCTTGTATAACAGTACATTGCCTTAAAAAAAACTAAAGATTGCCGTATAATGCTCAACCCACTCTAATTTCTAGTCACAAATTCAGTGAAATTTGGCAAAGAAATTGTGAAATATTTATTTAACTTTGCTTTGTTATAAATATTGAAAATAAGGAAATTAAGTATAAATCTCGAAGATCTTCTAGGATCTCCTTGGATCTTTATTGTTAGCTTTATATCAATTTCTTTAAATTAAAAATTAATATAGGAAACTTAAGGAATTTTATTTAAAATATATCATTAATTAAATAAACGGCCGCCATTAATTCAAATGAACAGCTACCATTAACCATAGTTAATTATATCTTAACCGCCCCCAAAAATTACTATATATATATATATATATATATAGATAGATAACTAGAAATACGCACATATAATGTATTTATTAGACATTATATATAATTAATAAAGTCAGCAAAAAATGATATTAAAGCTTTTGGGCGTGGTTAAAATTTTAATAATTAATAAAGTCTTTGGATTTTTGATTGGTTGAACCATAAAAAATTAATTTTATGCCCTCACTAATTTGTCAATGTCAATCGAACATACTTTTAAATTGTCAGTTATGTGGTTCAATCTGAAATTTTGTTTATTTTGTTTGCTTAGCAGATAAAAGGGATGAACCAAAAATAAGTACAAAAGAAATGAACAGTTTTAATACAGAAGTGAGTTTTTTAAAAAACTAATTATACTAATTATAAGTAAGATTACCAAAACCCTATTCAGGGAAGGTGAGTCCAAATACACTTCGCAAAGTGTCAAGAATTAGAAAATCATCACAACAGGGAAAAATAAATAAAACTTTTGTAAAATACACTTTTTATACAATCAAAGAGCTAAAATGAAATTAAATTAATTAATTTATTCATTTGTAATAGGTAAAATTATAGCTTATCTTGACTTAGCTGTAAATAAATTTCATTATTTAGTTAATTTGGTCTTTAAAAATTACAAAAAAGAACAACATTTTTATGTGTAAAAAAGTTATCAAATTTTTCAATGCATTTCGGGAAATTTGAAATTATTATTTACAAAAAAGCAAAAGAATTCAACGAGTTAGAAAAACAAAGTTACTTTAAACGTTTACATATTCTGGTAAAATAATATTTTTATTTACCTTGCTTGGTAGTTTTTACCTACATTACACAATTTTTTATATGCTTTAGAATTTTATTTCTGATGTTGCTGCAAGCGTTTAATGTAACTCGTAATACACTAACACAAATTGACTTATTAGAAGAATTCAATTGAAAAGTAAACCAAAAATACAACACAATGGACTCAGTATTTATTTAAAATTGAAAAAATTTTAGACCTTAGATTAATAGTGGAAAAAATGTCTTCTTAGAATTATGATTAGATATTTATAGATTTCAAACTTTATCTGACTGAATAGAATTAAGCAAATAGTAAAGGTTGACTTTAAATTTTAGCTTTGTATCTATGAGTGAACAAAATGTAAAATTTTACATTGAAATCCAAAAAGAATCACAATTTTGATTTTAATCCAGGCTATATTTTGGACAGATCTAGATTGAAAATAATTTTAATGAATTCGACATACTTTTTAACTGTCTTTGTAGTAATTTGATCTTGGGTAACATGTGATTGAACTTCTTTAATCAGGCCAATTTGGTGGCTTTGATGCATTTTTGATAAGTTTAAAATTTAATCTCACAACTAGTCACTATCCTTTTAATTTTCTTCCTAAACATGCCCAGATATAACTGCTGATTAAATAATTTTCAAGTTAACTGAAAATTCTGAAACCGCCTGTTTCTGGATTCTTCCTTCATTGTAGTTTTTCTGGGGTGGTCGTTATTTTTCTTAGATAGAATTTCTATTTTTTGATGAAAGTAGTTTAGCTTAAGCCCTGATGAGAGTTTTCAGTTTTTCAATTCGAATGGAAAAAAACTAATAATCCTGATGCTCTTGTTTAATGCTTATTTAATGGTATTTTATTTGGAAATACAGGAAAAACTGTTGAAATTCTATGAAAATGTCTAAATTTTTAATCAAAGCCTTTGCAGCGTTTCAATATGAAAAAAAGCTAACATAAAAAATATTGTTTTATAAATAGACCTTTTATAAAGTTAATGAGCTAATGAAAACCAAGAAAGCGTCTTAGTCATACATTCTACATTCGCCAAATACATGAAAAGAACTGAAAATGTGTTGAGTATTTTAAAAATTTTGTACTAGCATCAAAGCAGCTTACGATACCCTAATACAGATATCAAAAACTAATTACATAATAAGTGAGCATTCAATCACCAGACTCCCCTGTTTTCATGCATAGAATTTGGAAAAACCTTTTTGGTTCGATTACTTTTTTTGTAATATCAGTAAAATTCAAAAAAAAGCTGAGTGGTAAGTATGAACTTCTAATATCAATCACAAGCATTAACAGGATAAAAAATTCAAGATAAGATAAGGACTATAAAAAATAATCGTTTGGTTTCAAACACTACACCTTGAAAGAGCCTTGTAACAAAAAAATTATAGTAAATATCGGTTGTTTTGATAACCTCATTTTTTAATTAAATGAACAAAAAACAATTATAATATTCAAATATTTTTGTTAAATTTCTTATCAAACAGGAAGCCCGGAGTCTATAACAATTTTTTTTATAAATAATTCAATTGCATAATTTGTGTCATTTTTATATGTAAAGCTGTTTTTAATATTAATCCAAATTTTGAAGGATTTTCAATGAACCATTTTAAAAAATTTGTACTTAAACCTTGATCAGATAGACTTAAAGCAAATTATTTGGACACTTTAATTTTAGCGAAATGATTCAAAAAAAACCAAACAAAAATTACGTTTTTGTCCTTATTTCTCAACATTGCCATTGGACCTACAATAATCAACGGAAATATTATTTTAAAGGAGAATTTTAATTTATTAAAAACTGATTTTGAAAATGAAGTTTTTTTTTTTTTTACATAGTAACTTCGTAATCGTCTTAAATTTTTCAAACTCATCAGCAAAAGCAGTTTTATAAAATTTAAAAGAAATTTTCTTGGAAATTGGTTCCTTAGAATTAAGTCATAAATAAAAAGTAAATAATACCAGTACTAAATTTTGTACAATTCAGACATTTTGTCATTCATATATCCCAAATTTTAGAGTATAAAACGACATTTTCAGTAAATTTTACAAATTTATGAGGTAAAAATTTGTCTAAGATGGATTTTTGCTTTGTGAGCCATAACATTGTTGTAGACATAAATAGTTTTTCTAATGATGAATATTTTTCTGTGTATATTTTATGACAACTTAAGTACATCTATTTCACCACTTGGTAAAGACATATACCAGGGGTGGCCAACCTGCGGCTCGCGAGCCACATGCGGCTCTTTGAAGAATAATTTGTGGCTCTCGATAAATGTACCCAAGATTCCTTTTCATTTTTGTGTTATTATGTTTTAAAAAATTATTATCATTCCGTATGTGTTTCAAAATGTTTTTTAAATTACTGACAACAAA
This sequence comes from Acrocera orbiculus, assembly GCA_947359355.1. Lineage (NCBI taxonomy): Eukaryota > Metazoa > Arthropoda > Insecta > Diptera > Acroceridae > Acrocera > Acrocera orbiculus. Next base: position 12,233,287 of record OX375758.1, read on the forward strand.
TATGAAAGACTACCCAGTATGAAATATCTTGCTAAACACATCAAAGTGCCTTTTTTTCATTTTAATCTGAATTATGTATATATATATTATAATTCGAGATAAAATACATAAATTTCTTAATATGAGAAATACATAAAGGCAATTAGTGTACTTTAACCAGTGTAAAATGTATTTATGACTTCAAAGTACCCTATACAAATTTTCAAAATATGTTATTTTGCTTATATTTTCTATAGCTAAACCTGGTTAAATTCACTCCTACCCAAAGAAACAAAAATCACCACATAAATTCACATCATTTCTAAATTTCAATGTCCTGGAACATTTGCAAACACTGAATTTACAATTGCAGGGGAAAGATAAAATAATATCTGACCTCTCACAGTGTATATTTAGTTTTCAAACTAAATTACAACTTTTTCAAAAGGACATTAAAAATAACACATTTTGTCATTTTCCTCGAATTAAAAATATTCGTTCCAATATTAAACAAGAAAAACTCAACGAGTATATAAAAAAGCTAGAAGGAATATTGACGGAATTCCAATAAAGATTTCAAGAATTTAAATATTTTAAATCTCCTCTTGATTTTTTTCTGAATCCATTAGAAATTAACATAAATCAAGGTGAGTTTTCCATTTCCAATACAATTATGATACAAAAAATATCTGGGGAATTGGAATTAATAGAGATGCAAGAAGATCAAGCTCTAAAATTAAAATATAAGTCAACGCCGAGTACTGAATTTTGCTAATTTGTACCCGAATCGAAGTATCCAGAATTAAAAAAGGTTGCTTGTCGAATTATTTCAATATTCGGAACAGCGTAATTATGTGAATCATTGTATTCCACTTTGAAATTCGTGAAATCTAAACACCGATTGGTATTAACTAATCAGCATCTCAAAGAATTACTAATTGTAAGAAGTGCTGTCACCAATTATTCACCAAATTTTAAAGAATTATCAAGAGAAGCAAAATAAATGTGTTTAATTTTTAATATTTAAATTCAATATACATATTTTGTCCTTTTATATGTTTTCAATAAATAAAATATTTGTAAAAGAATTTTTTAACACCTTTTTTGCATACCTTTTAAATGCGTATTTAATTGCGGCTCGCGAAAAATTTCATATTTTGTAAAATGGCTCGGATTATCAGGGGTCTTGGCCACCCCTGACATATACTTTGATTTGGCCATAAATTATGTTGCAAGTACGAAAGTAAACTAAAATGTAATGTGTAAATGCTTGTCGAACTTGGAGAAATCATATATTTACTTTTTAGAATAGTCACAAATAAGACTAATAAATATTTTCGAAGGTGTAACAAAATTTTTCATCACATAACCGATAAATTCTTTTGACTTTTATTAAAACCTGGATTGGGCAGCTATTTCTTGCTGCCTGAAGCAAAGGTCTTACTTGATTAAAGTGAAAAAAATAAAGCCAATAAGGCCTAAGTTTGATGAAACAAAAAATGCAATCATAGGTATTAGAGCTAAAAAATATCTTTTGTATGTTTACTTTTATTCTTCCTAATAAGATTCCCCCAGTCTTGTTGTTATCGCCAGCATAGATGGATTGGTATTTGTTTCTAATTTTACGTTTTTTCGTAAGCTCTACAGAAATTACATTGATAAAAGTTGCTTAATTGAATCAGAATTATCTTTTTTATTGTTAGTTTTGTCAGCTTTGGATACAGTAAACAATTAAAAGCTACTTTTATTCTCTAAGAAAAAGATTGTACGCTATTTTAGTAGATTAACATCACCTTAGAAATAGAAATTGATACCTTCTAAGCCTTTGTGTTGTTTGAGTACATCTGTAAATGGCTTGAGTCTCTTCAAATATGCAAATAATGTTATGGAGAATATTTACAAAAACAGAAAAATTTATACTTTACCTAAATTTTTTTTAATCCATTGCTCATTCTCGAAACTGAATTTTAAGTTATTGTAGTAACAAAGTTAATATTAAACTTCGATTTTTACAAAGTAGGATAAAAGAAATAGTTTTACACCTTACAACAATAAATTGGCATGAAAAATAACATTACCCCAAGGATAAATTTTATTTTTCATATAAATTTAGATACATTAATGATCTTCCAAGAAAATATTATCCAAAATGAATTTTTCAATTAAAAAATAATTTGCAATGTTAGAAATTTTATTTTACTTTATTTATTTTTTGTTCTGGTCTTGATCAAAATTTTTCAAAATTTTGCAGATATTTAAATAATGATTTCATGAAAATATATTTTTTTTAACAAAATAAAACAGAAAAAAAACGTGATTCTATGAAATTATTTAAAAATATAAAGAATAATACTAATAATGATATCCTTGATTTGATGAACTAATATCATTGCCTGTTGAATAAGGAGAATTTGGGTACTGTGCTTCACCTTCATATGATACTTCAGCATGATATCCTGTCTTCCAATCGGCTGTATAACGGACAACTTGAGTTCTACCATCAGGTAATTGAACACGATATTCACCACGTGTTACATCACCATCACTAGTCGCTTTATGAAAATAGTCATTGGATGTTTCAATATCATTGACAGCATATTGAAAATCAAATGGCATGCCAGGAACATGATGATGATGATCAGGCTTTTGAATAAAAAATAAATAAAATTCCATAATAATTTTTGTTTTTTCTAATAATTACCTCATTTGATGGTGGATATGGGCTCACTGGTTGTCGTATTGTCGGCTCACGTATTGACGGACGTTCATTTGGCTGTAAATAATATAGTTAGTGATTAAATTAAACATCAAGATGTTTATTTGTTGTTTTTTTTTACATTTAAAAGTATTTTTCAATGTTGAAGAACAACAAATAAATTAACCAGTTAAATTTTTATATGACTTATAGTCTTTGCTATGGATAGCTAAAAAGGTTTATTTAAAAATCATATATATGATTATTTTAAATTGAGTGTGCGTAAAATAGTTTACTTCGACTTAGCTTCAGATCGAAATTTCATTTTGCCCTTTACTACAGATAAAAATACTTAACAATAATTTAATCTAGAGTTTTGTACTTAAAAAAAAATTTTGAATAATTAATTATTGAAAATATAGTAAATATAGAATCAATTAAGATATTAAAGTTAGTGAAAAAAAGGCATTAAACTCAAACCAATTTCAAATAATTTTATCTGACGGCAATATTCGAAAATTTAAGGAAATAAATGAATAAAAATTTTTATTTGAGTTTACCGTGAAAAATGTGAAAAGAATTTAAAATCACTTTTTTCTTTTGGTGAAGTTCTTTTGGTTTAGTGAATATTCCCCAAAAAATGCTTTATTTGTGCGAGAATAATTTTAAAGACTTGCAGTACCTTTGATTATTGGAATTTGCTAATTTTTTTATATAAATGTATATGAGCTACTCTCAATATAATTTAGTTTTCTTTGCACAGTTAATTTACCACTTTCCAGATTAAATTTAGATCTCAACTTCACAAAAAATTTAGAAAAGGTTTTTTATTCAAAAAATTTCTTTGTAAATTTGAAGACTACAGTAAGGTGACCAACCGTCCTCCTTTTGGAAGGACAGTCCTCCTTTTCTAAGGTTTGTCCTTCCTTGAAAAGTGTCCTCCTAAATGTCCTCCCTTGAAAAGTGTCCTCCCAAACGTCCTCCTTTTCGAAATTATTGCATTTTGTTCATAATCAAGCTTCTATTTTTCACCAAACTACTTAAAAAATTGAAGGCGATCACATTTCAGCTACAAAAGTAAGTCTTATTTTGAATGACGTTATCCTTCAATATAAATCTCGTTTTGAAGAAAAATTTTTACCCTTTAATTGTAAAAAGAAAACTGACAAATTTGGAGAAATCAAATCCAGGCATAACGAAAAGTTTATCAAAGAAGCCCAAAATTTTTACCAAACATGCTTTCAGTATATTGAAGAATGATTAGAAGCAAACTTTACCAGTAACAACAGTTTTAAATGTTGTTTTTAACTTCATCGCCACTACATTGGGCAGATATTGAATCTTGTGTTGAGTTTTTATCTAACGAAATGCCAAAGATTAAAAGAGATGACAATTGCCTCTTTGAAGAAATTAGAAATTAGTATATTTAAATTCCGAAAAAAGATTACAAGGGGAAAATGATCACGTTGAAATTAATCAAAGATGGGTCGAAATTATCGAAAGTATATTTAAATTCCGAAAAAAGATTACAAGGGGAAAATTATCACGTTGAAATTAATCAAAGATGGGTCGAAATTATCAGCCATTACAAAAATGAACATATTCCATGCAAAAATTTATTTATTCTAATACAATTTACGTTGTGCTGCCCTGGAACTACTGCAGCAGTTGAAATACTCTTTTCAATTGCTAATGATTTTTGGACTTCTGAAAAATCAAAATTAAATGTAGAAACTCTATAGCGCTATAGCTGCAGCCCTTACGGTAAAATTTAATCTGAAACATATATGTCTTGTTCAGATATTTCTAATATGTTGTTAGAAAACGAAACATTGAAGAAAACTATTCATAGCATAGAAAAGTACCAATTTAAATAAAAATTTAATGATCACATATAAATATATTGTCTTATTGTTAGTATCACCTCCCAATAAAACTTTTGAAACAATTTTTTTTATTCAATTTATTTTTGTCCTCCTTTTCATTGGAAAAAAGTTGACCACCTTAACTACAGACAAGTTTTATTTGTGATTTAACCGATTTTAGTCACTCTTAATAATCATTTATGAACATAATTATACAAAAAATAATTAAATAATTAATTAGAAACAGGTTTTTTAGCTCAAATATTTATTTGGAAAATTCATTAAAAGTTGAGAAAATGGCTGATTTCGCCAAAAATTTTTATAATTTCAGAAAATATGTCATTTAGCAAACAAATTCAAGAAAATGAAAATGAACAAAAAATTCTGAATTCGGAAAATTTTCCCACTGCATACAACAAAACATTCAGAACACATGCCCGGTAGCGGCCCGTGTACATTAAAAAGCATTCAAAAATGAAAAACAGGCCTCAGTACGGGCTCAGGCCTCAGTTGACGTTCGCATTTGTATATTTATTTAGTAAAAATTAGTTTTTCTTTTTTGAGACCATTTATGTATTAAAAATTTCACTCAAACAAAAACTCGGAATAAAGAATTATTTTCATAGAATTTTCATGGTATATTTTTTCATATATTTTAATATTAATAGCTCTGACAGAAAACATTTTTTTCAATTTCCTCCGAGTTCTGAAAAGTTTAATTCTAATATTTCAGTTTATAAACTTGATATATAAAATGGCATGCGATCTCTTGAGATTGCATGCGTACGTGTAATCCGAAATATTATCCGATTTGGTAAAAAACATAAAGAGCTTCAGAAATTGGAAGGTTGAAATAGTTTTCTAATCCGAAATGTTATCCGATTTGGTATAATTGGTATAATTGAAATTGAAATTGAAAATTGAATTGTGTGCCGAATTTAGCTGACATGAGTGACGCGATCACATGACACTCCTTGTAATTTTAAGTTTTTCACGTTTGCAAATGTAAATTTAAGATTTAGGGGGCCACAAAATTTTGTTTTTTCGTTAATAATATAAAAAAAGACTTTAAGAGTCTAAAGTCGATAAATTCTTAGATACCATGCAACCAAATACAACGGCGAATCCAAAAAAAGTATAGCACGCAACCAGATGCGACTAGATACAACGGCGAGCTAAAAAAAATTTCATTGGTATACATTTTTTATTGCTCTTGATTTAATTGTTTGTTATTGTTAGAAATTGTTCATTGTTAGTTTGATTGTTATTGTTTATATTTTTAATCAAAAATTATTTATTACTTTTAATTGCTGGTCAAATTGGTGATAATTCTTATTTTTGGCTAAAAATTGTTTAGTTTTCTTGATTTTGGGCTTAATTGCCTATAGAAATTATGAAATTATTATTTAAATTTAGCACATAATAGTTCTTTAGATAAATTTAGTTGTCAATCCATGATATATTTATTAGTTGAAATATAAGTTTTTTCTCATTTTTTAATTGTTTAACTCTAACAAATATTTAACATTTAATTATGTGAGTCATTTTACCCTCGCACCATAAACTTTATTTCAACTTTACTTCCAAATTTTCAGCTGATAAAAATTTTGTATGGAAAATTCATTGTTATTCCAAAGTTATTGAATAATTAGCTTTGAATTATATAGCAAAACTAACGGGAATTTCCATAATTTTAGGAAAACGAAGGTGAACAAAGAAATAAGAGCCTTATTTGAGGTTATATTCACCTAATAATAGTTGCAGCTTTTGATATATGCCGCCATTAGTAGTTTAGTTGATGTTAACATATCAGGTGCGAACGTTATAGTTTTTATATGGAATCATTGATACGTGTTTGTATAATTTATGCATATGGGCTATAAGAGGCAAAAGGCAGGCTTCTTTGGACCGTGCAAGTAATGCTATCCTCCGTATAGCTATTGGCTTTTATTTTCACAAAGTAAATCTCGTTTTCTCTTATCATTTTTTCAAAATAAAAATTAAGTATCTGAAGATTTAGTTCATAAATAAATTCCTACTAATCAGTAGATTTATAAGTCAAAAACTTAAGTGCTTTTAATCAAGCTTTTTCTTAATTTTAACCCAAATTTTAGTATTTAGTTATGATTTAAATTGTTCATTCTGATAATAGAAAAAAAACAACTGCTTTTAATATATATTTATTTTTATTGAAGCAGTCTTTATACTTAATAGTGCCAAAGTTTTGATCCTTAGAACTTAGATTTTATTTTTGTGATACCTAAAGAATTTTAAAACCAAAAAAACTAAACTTACCACAATTGAAGGTCCAGTTGGAAATGGTATTATTGGTTTTTCATAATTATATCCCTTGTCTGGTGGAAGATATGTATTGCTGCCGGGTGATAGTGCAGCTAAAACAAATGTACATGATAATGATACCAGAAGATACTGTAAAAACAAAATTAAAAATAAAATTAATTCTTAAATTTACTAAAGAAAAATTTTAAATACATAAACACTTTAATCATACATTAATTTAAGAATCATTTGATTGTTAAAAAAGATTAAGAACTGATTAAATTTATCTCTTCTCAAATCGTCACCTCATTAAAACATTAAATTGTATGACAAACATGTAACCAACATTTTCTGATGTACCAAATCTAATTTAAATGAAAAAGTCGGTGTAGTTTTCTACAAAATCAATGAGAGTCGAATGATATTTTCAAAGGTCGTCTTTCTTAGGATATTTGTTAACCGATTGCAGTAATAGAATTTTTATAAATGCCGGAATTCATTTTCTACTTTTATGCATTTCAAGATTATATTTCACTAGTTCAGTTTTATTTTTTGGAAATTTGTAATGTTAACATAAGAAATATTAAAGGTTAAAAGATTTTTCTATGGATTTCCATATTAGGAAAATAGTTTTTACTTTTGAAGTAAGAACTGTGCGAATCAATATAAAAATTTGGTATTAATTTGTTAAATATTTAATTGTGAGGAAAAGGTTTTGAAATAAATCTTGTAGTAGTCATAATTTTTAATAGCTCTTAATTTTTTTAAATAAAAAACGTAATTAAATATCTTGATTAGGTTTTCTTTGTAGATTATTCATTTTAAATGGCCTAGTAATAGCTGTTTAGTAAAAACCATAGACTGTTGTTAACAAAGCAATCACTAAGTGTTGAGGTATCATTTAATTAACCAACGATTACCATAAAAGTAATCAAATCACATTTATAACAAATTTATTTTGATATTGTTTCGTTTACTTGTCAATCATGTTTGAAACCTTGAAAAAATAAGAAAAATACTTAAGTCACGTTTTTGGAATTCTTTGTAACGAATAGGTATACTATGTTAATCGTCGACTGATGACTAAGACCGTACTATTTATCTTAGGGTATTTAATGCCAAATATCATTAAAGATCAATATTTTGAACTATGATTTTTGTTTTATGTTATGTAATTGAAATAAATTATAATTTCTGCTTAACTTTGATGCTCACCCACTTGTTACGGATCTTTGGCTTATGTTGGTCTTATTACTCGAATATGTTGAAAGATTTTACAATTAACCTCCAACTCATTTTTAAGTATGTCCACACCTTTAAAAATATTTTATTGCTGCCTTTGGTAAACAATAGCGTAAAGTATAGTAGAAAAATTTAATTGCTTTGGTAGACAGTAATTTTGTATAAATATAGAATATTTTTCAATAAATCTCCATTATGACGAAGAATAAAAATTATAAGAATAATTACTTAAGAATTTTGTCTTCATTAGTCACTCTCTTTTTGGAGTGATGCCATTTTCATATAAAAAATTTTCTTTGTTTTTAAAAAATGCCTCAGCCTAAACAATTACTTCTTTATTTAAGCTTGAATTTCTTTCCTGGAGTTTGCTTCTTTTTCTGAAAAGAGTCAGCAAAGGCACAGTTGACAATGTATTGTGGGTTTTAGTTTGTTGTGAGCAAACCTTATTTAAAATTATTTTATTCATGCAGAAATTTTAAATGTCAAATCTATATTTACAATATTTATATACATTCAAATCTATTCTTAATAACAGGTCTATTTGAAGGATTTACTTGAAATTCTTATAAGAAAAAATAAAACAAAACCAAAATAAATTTTTTAATGAAAAATTTTAAGAATTCATTAAATCAGAACTAACCATGCAAAAGTTTTTATATAAAAAAGGAGAAGAAATTGATCATATTAATTAGGCTTTTAATAAATTTTCCGTTGGGTTGTGTCTTCATGTTGTTTAATATTTTTAATATTAAAAGTTAAATTTACATTTTGCTTTTATAATGAAATCAATGCACAAAATTTGCATACGGAATTTTGTATAGAATTAAAAATATTTCAAATGATTTATTGTCGATTGGACGAATGACAGAAGCGAGATCTGTAATAAATGAATGACATTATCACCAAAGCCGGCTATTAATAATTTTTTACGTCTGAAACTTTCTTGGCCCTATTAATACTTGCCTTGAGTGGCATGCGTCCTACGGCCATGAGTTGGACATTCCTGCTGTAAGGAATATTGTAAGAGCATTTTTTCTATACTCATTTCAACAGTTCGCAAAATTTTGAAAAATTTAGAGACATGATCAATTATATGCTAATATACCTACTCAAACTAGTTTGAGTCAAGTCAGATTTCTAATTAAAGATGAACAGTGGATACAATTCATATACATTAGACAAGTAAACGAAATAAAACTCTGAACTCTAGTTTCATATATCACTAAAGAGTATTCCTATTCCTTCCAAGATTTCCAAGAGTTTAGCAGTTGGAAAAAGCATACTTAGCTTTTGATCAACAATTTTTGTATTTGAATTTTTTGGAATATAATTAAGGGAGTTTTCTGGTTTAGACTCCCGAATTTCAGATTCTTTTTCGGAGGCCACAAAGAAAACCAATAAATATTTTTAACATTTATTTTGCTACTTGTTATTTATCAATATTTTAAGAAAATAAAATAGTATTAAAAAATGCAGGCCGGAAAAGTAAGGTCGTGTCCTGACATCCAGTCCATCCAGTGGCTCAAAAAAATGGCAGTAGTTTGAAAAATAAATTGCGTTTATTCCGTTTTTTCGCCTTTCGGAATTTTTCGAAAATAAAAAAAAAATTTATTGCAAAACTTTTCATATTGCTGTGTTATAATATATAAAAAACCTCTGCGTTAGACAAGTGAAAGGGTTAAGCAGAGCTTGAGAACACACCGTCACCAAAAGAAGTGACTAAAAAAGTCAAGAAGCTGTGATTAATATAACAATTTTTTGTAATGCTTAAATAAGTAATTAAGTTCTAAGATAACTAAATTCTGACTGAATTTTTTAAAAAGTCAATAATAAATACAATAATTTTAATTTTGAACAATCAAAACTAGGTTTAAAAACCTTGAGATTCTTCTTCAAATAAAAAAAGATGCACTATCAAAAAATCACACATTCAAAAACAATCTCAAATTTTCTCAAAGAAGACAAGGCTAACATAAATGTATTTTTCTTCTTATGCAACAATCAAATGGAATCAAAAATTCAACTCATGAGCTTTAATAGCTCAGTTTTAAAAATAAAACAAAAAGAAACATTATGCGACAGCCTAAATGGTAGCTAAAATTACTTCCAAGAATTAAGTTTAAATATATATATAGGTGCGACCCAAGTGAATAGTTATCCAAAGTATTTGGCATTTATTATCGAATTCCTTTTGTGAATTTGTATATATGAATATATATGTATATTGATGCCCTTTTTGTTTGCATTTTAATATTAAAGGTCAATGGGTAAATGCTAACAAAACTGATCACAAAGATCACTTTAGCAGCCCTGGTAGTTGACTAAGTTTTCAAAAGACAAAAGCAAATAGCAATTTGTGGTTTCTTTGTAAATTTTCAAGGTGGGCATTCAATTCAAATGATTTCAACACAATCAAATTAAAGATGATTTAATTGAAAGCTTGCAAGGTTGAGTACCTCTATTTAAATTTAAATTGGGCTATATATGGTCTAGGATTCAATTCAATTGTTTTTGTTTTTTTTCGTAATGAAATTTTAGCAAATTTAATTTTCAAAATTTATATTGATTGAAATGTTAAAATTATTGAAGTTGAAATTTAAATTGAAATTGTAAATGAAAAACAGGGAGAACTATGTTTATTTCTGTGGATCAAATTCTATTTTTGCATGTTTTATCAAACTCGCATGCATAAATAATCATCTTTCTAACATGTATGATTTTAAGCATTGCGATCAGATTAGAAAAAAAAGAGAAATTTAAGGAGGAGGTTCAGTTAGTTTGTTGAAAAAGGGCATGTTTTCAAGAATTTGTTTTTTTGGCAATACAAATAGTTCTTGTTTATTTAAATATTTTCTATATGATAACACAACATTTGAACGGTATTCTTCTATTAATAATTATTTATTTTATAATATTAATTAGTGAGCGAGTAACAGCGAACGTCTGGAGGAGCCTCGGAAAATAGTTGTTTTGCGGTGCGCATCACTAATCGTAACAGAATCATCTAAAACCAAAAAAAGTCAAAGTCTATTAGAGAAGATGTTTTTCAAGGTTATATGAGGGGTTTTTCTCTTTTGAAAAAAGAAAATTTATCAAACTAAATCGAAAATTTTAGGAGACATAAAGTATCTGCCTGCAGACTATTTTCGTAAACGTATTTTGAAAATTAATTTCACAAACCATGAAAAATAAGAATAAATAACAGTCTTTATTAAAATTGTTGTTATTAATTTTATCATTAATTTCTCTATAACAAATTTTTGACTTAAGATAAATTACAGCAACACAATATATTACTAAACTACAGAACACAACTAGATGAAGTTTTTTTATAGCAATCCATTTTATATGATTAACTGTGATGAACAATTAAAAAGAATTATTTTATGTAATTTTAAAATCTGTTCAGCTAAATTTACTACAATGAATGAGTGTATTAATAAACAACAAAAGCTTTATAATATTTTTGGTACCAGAATTCCTCGAAGACAATTTCTAAAATAAAAAATTTTAAAATAAGTTTTTCAGTTAGTTAAACTTTTGCCATCAGCTAAAGATTTAGTTTCTTAGCTTCAGGATAATCATTTATTTTCTTTTTTGTTTTTGTTTTGCTTTTATTGAATTTTACGTATTTTTTGTTTTAAACAAAATTACTGTAAGCTTGCTCAACCTTATAACCTTATAAGTAAATTGATTCTAATTTATTGTTTTTACTATAGCGTAGGATAAGGAATTTTTTATTATATTTATACTTCGTATGATAACTATTTTGCCTGAATTTAGTTGATTTTTATTCCCAGGACATTAAAATTATTTACATGATTATTCGTTACAATGTAGCAAATTTAACATGAAACAAAGGAAAGTAAAAATATTTTTAAATATTGTTCTCTGATAATCTGAATTCTTTTAGAAGTTAATGAGCAATCAAGGATCTCAATTTTTATTCTACTTTGTGTAGTATTAAAATTAATACTTTTGAAATTAATATCAAGTATTATTTTATACTAAAATTAAATATTATTGCAATCATGATGAAATTTTCTTCTTGAATAAATAATTAATTCAATATTTGTTGTTACTATAGTTTTCTTAATTACCAGTTGCATTCTTTAACAGCAGGAAACCTTAAAAAAGGTTAACAACTTAGTCATGTTACAACTAAAGTACCATCTAAGTAAAATCTTTGGTTTTAAAATTATATCGGGTGGCATAAAATCACTCACGATCCCAATTGACACAAACTACGAGTATAATTGAATTTGTAGTATTTAAGATGCATCACCAGTAAAATGCTAATTATTTCATTGTAAATTGATGCCATGTAAATCAATTTAAAGATATTAATCTAAGCAATGTTAAAAATTTAGTTTGAAGGCAATATTATATCTACAGTAAATTTTATTTACAAAATTATAATGAACATTGTTTTGCACAGATTAAATTTCTAAGCATATATATACGATTATATATGTATATAAACTTGATTAGAAGAGATGCATGCAAAATAAAGATTTTATGAATTTTTTAGTGTTTTTAAAGTAAACAGAAAATAAATGAAATGAATGGATCTGATATTTTCAGTGCTAAGATCTTTTAATTAATTAATATAAATTTTTCAAATTATATTTTTTAAGATTTTTCAAGATTCAAAAATATTTCTGATATACGAGTATCTTTAAAAAGCCGATTTCCTTTTAAAAGGAAAGTCGATTTCGTATTACAAAAAGATTCTAGTTCTCTTTAAAAAGCCTTTCTATTTTATATACTGTGTTATGGTATAACACGCAATAATTGTGTAATGAAAGTGGTGTATGATAAAACGTGTAAATTCGGGTATGATGAAGTGTAGATAAAGCATTATAAAGGCAGAGAAAAAGAAGAAAATGTTAACCTTAATGGAAATGTAGCTATTTAGATCTTGGGACTCTTTTTAAAATTTCAAGGGTCTTCCTTGGTAAGCACAGAAGAACTGAAAGTATGCATTTTATTCAGTCAACAGATGATTATTTAAAAATCCAGATGTATAAAGATAACGAGCCTATCATTAGCACCAAAATCTTATGATTTCATTTTTGTACAAATCCTAAAAAATTTTTTATCTCGACATAAGCTTCAAGAGCACTTGTTTATAAGCATCGATAGTATCTAAATCTTAATAAAATACTTAAAAGTTATAAGTTTGTTTTGCGTGTTTCATGTTCTTCGGATAATGAGTTACCAGAAATCAAAAAATATCTCAGACTGTTAAAGGAATGAAATAAAGTTTCTCCATGGTTGAAATAAATATGAGTTTGAGGTAAGCCGAATACTACAATATATAAAATGGTTAAGGTAAGTGGGATATGGGATTGCGTTGTGTAAGCTTAAGAGCTTGATATTATCTACCAAGTTTTGGTTCTAAATCTTTAGAAGCCTTGAAATTTATCTAGATCAGCCATTTAAACTGTTTATAATTGATCAAAAATAGCACAAAAACATGGTAATATCCTTAATTAAGTATTCTATTAGCTAATTCGTCCAGTTTCAGTAAATTCTAACAGATACTAAAAATTGTATGAATATGAATAGGAAATATGAAAAGGAATAGGAATGAGAAGAGAAAGAAGAAGAATAAGAGGAATAGGGATAGGAAGAGGAAAAGAAACAGAAAGAGGACGAGCAAAATGAAACAAACTAACAACGCCTAAAACTTCCCTTGTTATTTTCTACCTAAATCCTTATTAAAGTTTTTTGGTATTTTATAAAGCTGTAAGTTTGAATGAGTCTCAAAGTTTTTAAACCAGAAAATGTTAAATTATTATTTTCGCTAAAATATAAATTGAAAAATATTTTGGTTAAATAATAATGAAATAATAAATAATTTTACAATTCTTTAATTTATGTTGTTTGGGTATCACTTAATCTTCAGAATCCTTCAAAAAGTAAATTTTGAGCCTAAATTGGAAAAGCAGATATTGTTAATATAATCTGATAACCTGATGCAATCAGTGCTTTTCTAAATGATTCAACAGTTACTCCTAATTGAGATTTACTTGTTAATGTTTGCTTAATAAACTCACATTGGACATTTCAATTGATTTAAGGTAATTCCAGTATTGCCAATCTAGATTTGATTATATTCATAAGATTATGTCAACAAAATGAAAATCAATGTTTATAGTACATTCTATCATACTATGACATGAAAAGAAAAATATAAATAAAAAGAGAAAGAAAGAAAAAAAAAATGAAAAGAAGATGTTGTTCTATTGATTAAAACCAGTAGCCTAGGTGCCTATTGAGGTGTGATAATTTTCAATCATTTTATCTACCACATTTAAATGGTACTAACTAAATCAACATAGAGAAAGAAAAAGTATTGAAATTCTAACCACTTCCTTTTCCTGATACTATAATCAGATTAAATTCAATAGTAGCAACTGTCTATCTATTGAAATTTATTTTTTGGATGCGACAAAGAACTCATCTCATTCTCTAGGATTATATTCAATTTCTGCACCACAGAATAATTTAATTTCCGTCCTCTTATAGGTCAATCTGTGAGCTAAAACATGATTTTCTCTTTGTTAGTTTTCTATATGGCTTCTAAGTATTAGAAAATTGTTACCTTGTTGACGGTATTATAGTGTATTATTTAATCCAATATTCTAGGACAGTGTTCTATTTTGGTCAAAAAGTTTATAAACTAATAGGTAGAATTTTTTTCTTCTTCTTCTTCTTGTAAAAATGTTTATATATGTTGTGTATACATGTGTATGGGTATTTGATACGTGACCAGAATTTATGAAAAATTGGAAGAAATTTTTCAGTTTGGTACAAAATGGATAAAAAGAATCTATTCGATGTACTCTGGTTTATGAAAAATAGAGAAAAAAAAACTAAACTAAAAATTTTTCCTTACTTGCTTTGTTTTTATTTTTCTTTTAAATTTGGATCATAGTATCAAATTTTCGGCTGTTTTTGTCCTTCCTGGTTTATCGAAAAAATTTTAAACTTATTTGATTTGATTTTTATTTAAATCAAATATTTTCTAATAATCAAAAATTCTTTGCACAAAAATTTTTGTTTGTATTCAATGACAGAGCATATGAATCCTTAAAATGAACTTGGTTTTGTTTTTGCCTTTTAAAAATATAGTTTTAGGATCTTTAGATGATTAGATTTTTTTCTTCTTCTTTAAAAAAATATTAAATATTCCATATAATAAAATGGTTCTCAAGAAATTTGTAACATTTGTTAAGTATTAAGTCGTACTTAGTAACAGCTGCTGTGTAGTTTTAAAGATAAGAAAAAAAGAAATGGATTTGGGGAGAAAAAGATACCGTATACAATAATAAATTTTGGAAAATTTTTACTGTCTAAGTTTTTCTAAGCACGTTTGTGTGTGATTCTTCGATTATTTTTAATGTCTAAATTATTCTAGATAGAAATAATTTATACACACTAAAAATTCATGTGATTAATTAATAAATTGGAATATATACAAAAATATTACTTTAAAAGTTTTCAATTTGTTTTATTCATATACAAGCAACTAATTTGTGTAATTTTTAGCTTTACCATTAGAAATCACGACAAACTTGGGTTGGTTTAGTTAAAGTTATCACATATATATATATTTATGTATATTCATACATATTTATACACCTGATACTGTTTTTACACAACTTTTTTTAAAAATGATATAACCATAAAGGCAGACCAAAGTGACAGTTCACAGTGACTAAATGAGCTGTGTTCAAAGAAAAATTTTTAACCAGATTTTGATACACCCATTTCCTACTTGAAAAAACAGTTGAATCAGTGATTGTAGCTGCGAGGGCTGCTAGACTCAAAATCTTGTTGCGACAGCTGTCGTTTTGATCTACGTTAGACTTTAGACTAAACACGATCTAAAATTGGACTTGTTTTTTAAATAACACGATTCAAAATAAAAAATTTTCCGGAACTAGTTCAATTTAAAGTGGATAAGATCAAAGAGAATCAACGGCTTGTATTTTTGATTTAATTTTGTGCCCTTACTCCATGTGTGTTTTGTTGTTGGTGTTGGCAATGGCTGATGTAGTTTTAATGTTGAGCTCTAACGGATTTTTTTATACTTTTGGCAGTATGAATACGTGTCAAATATAATTAGCAAAAATTTATTAGTAATCAGTTAAATATAATAGCTTGCCAGCTTATTGAATGGCCAGTTTTTAAGAATATGCCATCAGAACGATTGATAACTAAATTTGTAATTAAAAATAGCATCAATAGAAGCTAATGCAAATTTTGAAATTTCGCCATATTAAGCCTGAAGACAATGATAAATTATTCTAGCGTTAAAGTCATTATAACAGTCTCACCTAAATATATGCCTCTATTTTTGTGAAACTGACAACGAATAAAATTTTGTTATTGCGAATTTTTCTATTTTTTTTGTCATTAAAAAATGTGGATTCAAAAATTTTTCTAGAATTTATGAATGCAAGTGTAATACATAAAGATACGTACTTTTCTCTTGATTTTTTGATCTAAAATCAAATCAAATCTTGAATGTTTTTGTGAATCCTGAATTGTTTTTATAACGTATTTATCGTGTAAAAAGGGAATTAGGTATATATGTATTATATATGTATGTATATATCAAAATTCCACCTGATTAAGTTTGTGATAACTCCAAAAAATTTGCGGGTCAATTGAGCTCAAGTTAGTAAAAAATATTTAATGCATACCAGTTAATGTTTTTTGAGAAGAATTTTTTGAATTTTATATCAGAAATTTTTTCACAGTCGTATTTTTAGGGTAAAGTTTAATAAATTGTTAAATAACAAACTGCTATAAAAAATTTTCAGCAAATGTTAAATTCGAAACAAACACTGATGGTTATAAAAAGACAAAAAAAAAGTTATAAAACTAATTGTTGGCTTTTGTAGTTTTTTATGTCTTTAAGTTCTTAGACAGTTTTTCACGCCTTTGGGTACATTGTAGATGTTTAGTTTTTTATATTTATTGTTATAATCAATAATGAATACGAGAAATTTAGAAAAAAAAATTTGTTAGAAATTTATTCATTGCAGAATATATACATATATATATGTATATTTTTGTATAAAAATCCCATGTCACGGTGTTTTTCTGTGATAAACTTTAAAACTACTTATCTGATTATAGTGAAATTTTGCACACTGTTTGTAATTCAGTCCAACTTAGAAGATAGGACTACCAATAAACTCAAAATTTACTTATTGTAAATTAAATGTAATTATTTGTAAGTTCTATAAGAGATGACGGTGTCAATTACTTTAACGACGCAATATTTTCAAATATTTTGTTAAATAGGTTTGAGACTATACAATAAATAGTATTTGTTTTAAATTCACAAGTTTCCTTATGACAACAGTTTATTTAAGGTCAGACGTATTTATCCGGCTATATTTGACCAGGGAGTGAATTTTTCTAATCGATATCATTTTTTTGTCACGCCTAAAAGCATTTTCTATTTCTTATAACGCTCAAAAGCATTATTCTGTTATGTTACATTCAAAAGTGTCATACCTAAAAAGCAAAATAACGTATTCTTTTAAGAAAACCTTAAAAAATTTTACAAATATTATTTTTGATATAAAATCTATAAAATATCCAACTTTTCCCTATCTAAAGTGGGAAAGCATTGAAAAAAAGACAAAATTTTCCGTAATTTACCTGAATATTTATATTTTTTGGGATTCCGACGTTTTTTTCAATCAATGAAATAAAATAGGTAATACTTGTACTAGAAGAACAATAAATTGTTACGGAAATATATTTTCCTTCATAACATCAACATCTAGTTCACATTCTCTTCATTGTAATTTAATTAATTGAATGTTATATTTTAGGATAAGTAGATAAACAACAATTATGTTATTTTCATTTGGTGTAAAAATAAACAATTTTTTGGCATTTCCACGCAAAACATGAATTTTCTAAAATTAATCCAGCAAAATTGAGTGATTTTTCATGCGCTTTGCTTATTGTTATCGTTAAAGTAAGCTACACTGGAAATTGAACTCGTTCAAAGTCAAAAATAAAACCTGTCTGAATCATTGGAATGCATGGAATTAATCCCTTACATTTACCACTGATATTTTTTGCTTCAATCACCTTCAGCATTAAATTTTTAACAAAGATCTTTGTCCCATAATATAACTTTGGTGGATCTGATGATGAACTTTAAATGTGGACCTAAAATATTTTTAAGGATGTTGTCATTTAAAACATGAATATTACATAAGAATATTTTTCATAAATTGATTTTCATGAGATTTTTATGTATGATTTTTTATATATAAAGATTAGTGGGCCCTGCCCCCTGTTCGCTTCGCTCTCCAATCCCCGCTTAGCTCCCCAAACACCCGCTTAGCTCTCCAACCCCTGCTTCGCTCTATTCAGCAACCACGGTTCTATTTTATTTTACACATTCCAATGAAGCTCCCAAAATTTATACCGTCTTCTATATAAATTTTCAATTGCGCATTAGAATTTTATATCGTATTAGCGCTTAATTAATTTCAAATTATAAATTTTTAAAACTTGGAAATAATTACTCAAAATAGAAAAAAAAAATTTTTTTTCAATACTATTTATAAATTCAAATCAATTAAAAACTTTGTAAATTAATAATGAATAGTTTTGTATAATATGTATTAATTCAACGAGCTATAGCAGCACGTTGCCGCATCTAGTAGTAATATATATTTAAAATAT
Source organism: Acrocera orbiculus (assembly GCA_947359355.1). Taxonomy (NCBI): domain Eukaryota; kingdom Metazoa; phylum Arthropoda; class Insecta; order Diptera; family Acroceridae; genus Acrocera; species Acrocera orbiculus. The sequence goes on from OX375758.1 coordinate 12,252,079, forward strand.
AAATATATCCATATGAAAACATATGTTTATACCCGAGTATACCCAATTCATCGTAAAGGCTTGGTTGGTGGTTTAGTAACAAGAAAAACTGCAAAAAAAGTCTAAAAACGTTTTCACTTCAAAAGGAAAAAATAATTCAACCATATATTAGATACAGTAAGATAATGTTTACTTACTAATTAGAAAGGAAGCTAGGTTTTTTATACACCTTTACCTGATAATTGTTAGAGATTATTTCCTTTTTTTTCATTTAAATTATTTTTTTAAAATAGCGATAAACAAACTCAATAAGTTAAAATCTTAAAAATATTAAAAGATTAATAACGAAAGTAAAGTGGTGAATTTTGATAAAAGGAAATAATAACAATAACGTCCGAATATATTCACAGCTCACCACAAAATCTTGAAATTCTTTCAACATATGCAAAAATTAAATCCTAAACAAGATAATTTCAATCTCATATTAATTTCAATTTTCATAATCAAAAATCTCAAAATTTTAACAAAAGATAAAATAAAAATAAAATAGAAATTACAGTAAATTTAAAATTGTTTAATGTTGCTTGGCATTAAGTTAAAAACTTTGAATAAATTTATTTACAATTTTGGGAACAAAAATTTTTCAAACTTGGATTTATATTAATAAATTTTTTATTGTTATATGATTAAAATATTTTATAGACTTTTTAAAAAATTTATTTCTTTAGCTTAAATAGCGATTAAGATATTAACAAAAAATATATTTAAAATCAATTTTTATTAATAGCATTAACAGAAAGAATATTACATAAATGAAAATTTTTCTAATAAAAATTATAATTTTCATTTTTGTTCTTACCAAAGTTGAAAATAATTTAACACTCATGGTTCTTTGTAAATGTTGCTTACAAATTTTAAGTCCTTAAAAAAGTTTATAAGGTGAACTTAAAAAAAATTTCAAAAACACTTGAAATATTTTTTATCACATAACCAAAACTTTAGCTATAATTTTTATTTCAAGTCACTTAAATTGCTAACTGAAATAATATAAAAAAGAATTTTCCGCTATATCAGATTATTTATTAAAGCACTTGATAATAGAAATTTACAATTAATTTTATTAAGTTAGAAAAAAATTAAATAAAAACTTTAAACACCTTAGAATTTTATCTAAAACAAATTAATTTGTCCGAAAAAGATCTATTAACATAGATGTATAATGGATTTCTGTAAGGGATTAAATATTGTTTGCAGGTTTTTATATAAATTCTGTGTAACTTTATTAGGGGTACTATTTTTTTGTTTTTTGCTGGTTTTATTATTATAACATCCAGTCTCTAGATCTATTAAGAAATTCAATCCATAAAACAAAAGAGGTGGAATAATACTCAAATTCAATACTTTTTATATTACCATTATATGATTCCATATAGTGCAATGATAAAAATGAGTAAATCTGTAAATACAATAACGGGCATTCTCAAGATGAGGAAAGGTAAGTACCTCCTCATCAATATTAACTCTTGTGGAGGAGGTAGCAAACTAACAATTACATATAAGCTCTTCCTCAATAGATTTTGTTGGATTAGAGCAATCTCTTTTTAATATTATTATTATTTTTGTAAGTTTTTTGTGTGATTTGATTTGTATCCAGTTTGTTTATTGTCTCATATCAGATAGCATCACTTTGTAAATTAATTATAAACTAAATTTCTTTAGTGAAATATTTCTTATACTTTTTTTTCCTTTCATACGCAAATATTTTGGTTATTTTTTATTAAAATTTTTATTTTTATGGAATTCATGTAATCTTATAGTCTTACAGTGATTGTTAGAAATTATTACTTAATTAGGCTTTGTCTACTTCATTTGCAAATATCACAATGAATTGTAAATTGTAATAGAATTTAGTTTTGTTATGTGAGATTCATGATTCTTGTTGTTGTAAGAGATGATAGATTTTCTTTTTGTTTTTACTTGCAGTTGATTTTTGTTGTTGCTGTTAATTAATTCCTAATATAATTTATGGCGTTTACTTTAGTAAACTGTATCTGTTTGTGTTTATTTTAAACAATTTTGATTTTTAAGTTAGTTTTTAGAATAGAATTTTTTATTAGATGTTGATATACTTAAGAAATTTTTTAAATTCTGTCAAATAAAATTGTAATGTGTTTATTGAACTGCTACATACAGATGATTAAATATTTTGGTGTAACTTCTCCAATGTTTAGGCATACACCAATTAAGATTGCTCTAAATAATAAAAACAAAATTGCTTTAAAAAAATCTTAAAATATCTTTAAATGTTAAAAAAATATGTTGCTGATAGTTCTAGTAATTATTTGGTACATATGTATTTGTTAGGATATTACGATAAAGCGCTTGTTACTAGGTACAAAATGATTCCATTTAAGAATGTTACACCATTCTTCTCAAATTTTCTATCATGTTATATTTTCAGCGGAAGATTGCTGAACTCTAAATACCTTGATGTTCACATGTTTTACTTAAGAATCCAATAAGAAATTTTAATATGGCAAAATATATATTTTTTGGTTGTTTGAAATTAGCTACGAAATACTTGCTTCTGGTCATATTTCAAAATTAGGTGGTATCGCTCAAAAATAACCTAAGTAAATGTTTCGCTTTAGCTGCCTTCGTATATAAAGGCTCACCTAATGACAAGGAAATATATCTTTTTTCTATCTTTCAATTTTTGAAAGCCTTTGGAAACCAAAATACTGGTTTCCACCTCGAAAATCGGCTTATTGGTTATTGTAAAATTAATTACTATTAAAAAAAATGTTTTGCTAATTCACTCCTTGATCAAAGGAGCAAATGAAGTTCAAATTTTTTTAACTTCGGTAATTTTACTTTGATAAAAAAAATACCCTACTCTACATGTAAAAATAATAAAACAACTTATTCTAGCCCGCATAATAAGGCCAAATGTCAACTATCTCGCTCTTACATATTTAATCAAATTCTATGTTTACTGTGAATACTTACTTCCATGTATGGTGGTATATTTAGGCCACATATTAAAATAAAAAGAGGATTAATTTTTGTTAGTTTGATAATAATTAGAATTAAAAGAAAGTACGGACGAAAATATTAAAATATATTTAGCTGTAAATATATCTAGCTACTAGTTTGTCCTTTAAATTACATCCAAAAATTTTTTTTCTATTTTATTCTCTAATCTACATGTAACACTTTAAAACTTTGCTTAAGAGTAATATGAACTTAAACAGGGATTCTGAAGGAGTTCTACTTTCATCCGAGAGGTCGTATATGAAATTCTAATTCGTTTTCTATTACAATAGTTGCATTAATATCTTCCTGTTATACGAGTACTTACCCTAAAGAATCATGGTATGTAACACGTGTGAATTATGTTTTCACATCCTTGTTTTATTTCAGAGTTATAACTAGGATAGCTTGTATGGCATTATTTCTTACTTTAAACTTTTGATACCTTCAAAATTTTATTTATTGTCATATAATTTCTTGTTGTTATTGCTTTTATTTCAACAGCTACCAATGTAAAGTGATTTTTAATCATGTAAATTACTTATATTAGACCTTTGAGTGATATATTTCCATTAATTATATCAAAACGGGTAAAAACTTAATCACTTAAAGTCATTTTGTTAGCCTTAGTATAACTTTGGATTTAAATTTGTGGGCTTAAGCCTAATTTTTTCAAATTATTTTTTTCAGACTAAGGATAATTCTGCTTTTAACTTCTTTTTCTACTTTTAAAATAAGGATAGAAAAAAAAACTGAAGTTCTTTTTTCACTATTTTCTTAGTTTTTTAATCTAAATATAATATTTTTGAAGAACACTTATTCTTCTTCTTTTTTCGTTTCAAAACAAACTTGCCGTTACCCTGATTTAAAATTGATTTTGTTTTATCTCTACGTTTATGGTTAATTTCTTAGATCTTTCAAATTTTTGAAAAATAAAGATTTTTTCTTGTTTTACAAACATTTTCAATTGTACTTAAGTTTTCTTTTTCATAAAAATTACGTAAGGAAGCAAGCCTAATATTTTATACTAGAAAAAAATTTTTGAGGAAAAAAAGAGCAAAACTCTTTTGGAAAAAACTCTTTTCTAATTAAGGACTTGAAACATTTTGTAGATAAACATCTCTAAAAGTTTCAATAGCTAAATATCCTCAAAACTTTTTATATGAAAAAAGCATTAGATCCTCAATTCATAACTAGAAAAGTTTAGCCAATGCACTTAACTAGCCATTATAACTTTCTATAAAGAACATCCGGTTAGCTTAAACATATTTTAGTATATATGCCTTTTTTGATTTATCCTTTATGATTACTAAAAGTATCCTCAATTAAGGATTAAATTTTATTTATTAGGATTTTATGAAATTTAAGTTTTGGTATATAAAAGTTAAAGTTTCAATGTGTAGTAATTATATTCATGTCATGTACGGTTATTTTACTTATAATATTAATTTTAATTTTCAAATTTATGCAAATATTTCTTAACTTTTCCGTTATTTTTAATAAAAAACCAAAAGATATTATAATTTTATACATAAAGCGACTTATTGGGCAGAAATGAACAGTTACTCTCTCATCTCTTAGAATGTATGGCTGAGTGCACAAGTTCAGCAAAAGCAAAAAGAAAATCAATATCTAAAAGTACCTCCTTTGGTATCGTAAACACCCAAAATTTTCCCATAATTTAGCAAATTGTCTCAAAAGAATACAAGAAAATTTGTGTATCAGCCTTAATTAACAACCAAAATATTGGAAATATTTTCTACAAAAAATTTTTTTTGTAAAAGAAAATTTCAATTAGATTTAAATTCTTGTTTCTATATTTTACACATATGCCTACCATTTTCCTTTAATATTCCCCAATTTTTCTGTTTTGACAATTGCGAAACGCTCATTTTTGTTTAAAATAAATCTGCCATGACGTTTGGTTTTAATCGAAATATTTTGCTTGTCGTCAAAGTAAATGTTGTCACGTAACAGTTTGTCACATTTTAAAACAAAACATTTACACGAAACCCTTTTTTCAAATATTTCTCAGGATAGCCGTCAGTTCTTTTAGTTAATTTAGTAAATTCTCTATTATATCATATATCTAACTAAAACAGCTTCCACAAATCAGAGCTTAAATTTGTTAAAAATAATACGTGGTCATATTTAGTGATTACCGCGTTTGATCGGTGATATTGACTCAGTTTTTGGCTAAATATTCGTTTATAATGAACGTTTTATTCGAATGTCTATTATCGTAGTGTTTTTATGTTTTTTTTTCTGAAAAATTGTAGTAGTTTCTTCCAAATATGCTCCTTTAAAAACCGCATACAAATAAATTTTTTATTCTGTTTCACTTTTTAGAACGGGGTTATACAGTTAATATGCTTTAATTTTTGACTTAATTTGACATAGGGTTTTTAGGTTTTGGCTCGTTTAGGATAAATGTTTAAAGGTTTTAATATAAAACTTGTTCACGACCGCTATAATGATTCGCATATATATATATATGAGATCAAATTGGCTCATTTTTGAATATCTCTAGTGACTTTTTTCCGATTGAGGTCTCATGAAAAGATTAGAGCATTCTCTACATGATGACATCCTCGCAGCTGATATAAACTAATTTGTAAAAGATAAATAAAATTTATAGCGATGATGATTTTCCCTGATTATTTCCTTTATCTTTCCAATATTTCCTTCAGTTGAAGGTGCTGATGAATGATCTGAACGGGAAAGTTTTCCAACCACTTCTCGTTCATGGCCTTGAACGTGTTATAATAATTTTATGCAAGTGTTTTTAAGTATGTCGATTGACCTTGACATTGTTTTTTAACAATTTAAAGTTTTATTTGTAATTAAAAATTTAAGACACATTTCTTGTTTCATATTTTATTTTTTAAATATAAACTTTTTGCCAATTATTTTACAAACCTCAATTTTAACAATAAAAAATCTTCCTTTTTTCTTTAAGGCATTATCCATGATCTTTCATAGATATTTAAATATTGCTATTCCAAGTTTCAATGTACTTTATTTTATTTATATGGTATTCCTTCGTAATTTTAAATAAAGCTAGATAAGTTAGATAAATATAAAGGAACATGTGATACTCTAAACTAACCATGCTAACCATGTGAAATTCCAAAATCAAATGAAAGTGAAATAAAAAAAGTAGGAAAATAAATGCATAAGAGCAGATCATTATAAATCACTTGCGCTAAGCAAACCTGACTTAATTCTTAAACCTATTCGGCCGTGTTTGGTAAAATGATATGATGCGTTTATCTAAAATATTTAAATGAACAATTAACGTTAGTTTTTTGATAGAGAGTATATTTTAGTGAAACCAAATTTGTTAAATTTAATAAAATGAAGAAATCATAAGGGAATCGTATGTTTTAGCTTAGAGCACTCAAAAGGTAAAAAATGGCTTAAATTTGATCAATTGACTAAAATTAAAAATAAAAAAGAACTCAAACCAAATATAAAAGAAATTATAATCGGTTCATGTAACTCTTTTGCATTGTAATGACCTTTCATATGGAATATTTGATTTAATCGAATCTAAAAAAAAAATATATATATCCAATTGTTCTTCTTTTAGCTCATCATAGCTAATTCAAATTCGAGGCTTAAGGAGTGCTCATAATTTTTAAGGTCATTTACTAATTAAAAAAAAAAATAAAGAAAATTTCAAAATTCTTTTTAATGACATGAAGCTGATGAAACTTTCATCAATCAAAACCACAGCTTGATTCAACCTTGACCAGATCAGATCAGATGACTTGAATTGCATACAAAATTTCATTGAATTTTGTTCTAAGTTAATAATTTTTTTTTCAATGTTTCTACGCAAAATATCACCCAAACCTTGTCGACTTTCAAAATTGCATAATTTATCGCAAAAAGAAGATATAAGATATATTATTTCAAGTTTAAAAAGTTATAGAATCTCCTAAATGAACTTTAATCCATGGCATTTTTTCCTTTTTCAATTCTTTAAGCAAATAAAGTATTTTATTCTAGTATCAAGTTAATAAATTCTATAATTGAGTAATTGATGTATGGCAAAATTTAATTTTTATTATCTGAAACAAATTTTTATGTAGCCTATTAAAATGTCAGCCAATAAATCTCTTATTATTTTGCATAATTAAAATACTTTATAGCTAGAAAAGTTGATGACTTTAAGAAAGACTAATTAAAATTTCAAAGAGGGATAATACAATTATGTTTCTTGAACATTCACTTTGTTTTATATATTGTAAATTGCCTTTGAGTGATTGTAAATTAATAGGTTTAAGGTTAGTTCGTTATAAGCTTAAGCTTAATTTTCTCATAGTACCACAAGAGTTCTTTTGCTATCGATAATTATTTAGAGCTTATTTTAATTAACTATTTCGATTTAGTAATTTTCTAGTCCTTAAATTTAATATTGTCATTATCAATGTAGAAAGATTTGCTTAATTTAACTTTGAAATAAAATTTATCAGTTCCTTTCTAATTTTCTATATTTAATCAATTTTGTTATATTCTTAATAGAGAAATTACACTTTTGGTTTTATTTATTTTTGCTGTTTTTACAAATTGCATTGACTGATTTTATCTTTTAGTATGCTTTTTAGATGAATATAACATATTTCATTGATTCACAAATTCAATATAAAAGAAAATGGTTTTAAAAGGTTTTGGTCTGTAATTTGGACGCATTACATCGTATGTTATCGATTTGGCTTATAGAATTTTTGTAAAAAGTCGTTTTTTTTAGTTTTTTTCCAAGCGCAGTAATTTTCCTACCATAATTGTGATTTTGAATGATCTTTATCCCAAAGTTTTTGTATTGTAAGATGCTGGATATCTGGTTTGCTTCTTCATACCTATTCGTATTTAATTATAATTAAAATTTTATGTATGTATACAGTCAAGGATAATAATATTTGCAACTCTTTCATTACTAAAATCAGGGAAAAAGAAATAAATTTCCATATGATTGCGAATCATTAACTCTTTTAAATACCTGATTTGCCACAAAAATTTAGCTTTTAACCAAACCAGTTAATAAAGTAACAAAAATGGCAAAACTATCTATCGTAAAAGTATTAAAAAATTTGCCAGTTGCAATTGTTAATAAAGGAAAGACCATAAGACTAGCCTTTTTAATTTAATTGTTGATGTATTTAAATAAATATTTTGTGGAAAAGATGTCTCTATAGTATGGCTAAGAAAGTGTTGTTCCATCGAAATATCGAAATATCCATCGAAGTGTCAAATATCGTAATATATTGGAACCTCAATTTTTAATAGCTCCTTTTTCTACAGCAAACCTGTCTTTCATTAGGTCTCTTATTTTATTGAAATTTTCCACGTATGTTGTTATCAGGCTCTTTTCCTTAATAGACTAATTCTTCATGATCAATGTAGTCACCCTGAAAGAAAATTTATTAAAAAATATAAAAAAAAATCTAGCTCTAAAACAGACATATTTTCCTCTATGTTTTGTGGTGTCACAAGTGAGACGAGTCTGCTTTCCAGCTCCATGAAAGTTTTTTTCCGCCGTGCTTCATTTACACGTTGAGAACTATTTCGCTTTATCAGGTGGTAGTGACAATCGTACTTTACTTTATTTGGTGGTACCTTGCACAAAATGTTATTTAGCAAGAAATTAAAAGTTGATTTTAAAGAAAAAATTATGTGAGCCACCACACTGTCCTCTTCGTGTCAATACCCCAACTACTTTCTTCGTGCCTGATAGACGTACTTTTCTACTATTTTAGTTTAATTCATAAAAATTCGTCCAAAATTTCCTGCACTGAGCATTTGTTTCACTACAGCCAACTAAACCAACCAAAGTTCTTTAAGTGACACTCCTTAAACTGATTGGAATCTTTAGAGAATATAAGATATTTGAAAATAATACTGAAGAAAAAAACAATAATAAAATTAAAGATAAATTTTCTTAAAAATATTTTTTTAAATTTTATTTTATAAATTTCAATGTGATTTTTTACTTTTTTAACGATTCTTATCACTTCTCATACACTTTTCACGGCATTTTAAAAGGTGAGAAAATATTTCTCATGTGAGAAGTTTTTGGCAAATTATTTCATTCCGGAACTCTTAGAATATAGCTCGTGTTAAAAGAAATGTCAAAATTCGGATTTCTCATTCTCACACTGACTTCATAACAAGATAGAATCCTACTTCAAGGATGAGATTCTATCTTCATGAGAAGTAAAAATTAAAATTAGAATGTAATGTTTTTTAGAAAATTAAAAGTTACCTTCTTTTTCAGTATCTTTGATATTCAGAAAAATGTGATAAATTGGGAAATATTTAAAGATATAATCAAATCAAAATTTACATGAAATATTTCGTTTTTTTTTGTATATTTGATTTTGAATGATAAATTAGAACAGATGGCTTAATTTTGTTAACTTTTTTTTAATGATATCTCTTCTTAAACTGACATTTATATACCTTAAGGAACTATATAAGATTTTGAAAGAGTTTTTTTAGCTCCTAAACATGACCCAAAAGTAGTATAACATGAAGTTACCTTTTTTTTGTATTTTTAGTTAGTACCTAAATCAAATTTTGAATAATTCCTATCGTAAAATATCTTATCTAGCCCACAATCATATGCAAATGATTTGAAAAAAAAAGCTAAAACTATTATTAAAAGGAAAAAAGAATTATAACGAGCACCTACAGTTCCTGCTTGGTATACCTATGTGGGCCTTGTATGTCATTTTACTACCTCAGTCTTAATTAGAGCTTCCGCTCTTCGGTAATTAAATTTTTAATTTCTTTTTTTTTTTAGTTTTTAGATTTACATTTGATACAATTGTGAAAATCTATTACTATTTAATTAAATAAATTAGATGTGCAAGATTTTTCTTTTGACTCTTATTATATTTTTTTGCCCTCTTTCTCTGTTGACAAAGTGTTAAGCAATTAAGTTGCGCATTTAATTCCTAGCTTGACTGCGTTATAATAAAAACTATAAGAATAACAAAAACAAAATATTGAAAACAGATTTAATTATTTATTTGTTTCTTTTAAGGGAGTATATTTTTTCTGAAACGATTTCTGTTGTTGCAAGATTTGAAAGTTAACAATGTAAAAAATAGAAATTATTGTTAGCATAAACAAAAGTCATGGCCATTAAGTTATTTAGCACTCTAATATATTAAAATTATGACAATGAACAGATTGTAGGCTTGTTTTGTTAATTTTTTATGTTTTTTATGTTTTTTTTTTTTTTTTTTGAAATCGAAGCCCCTAGGCTTTTCTATTGCAGAAATTTTATAATAATAATATTATTATTATTTTTTTTCAGATTACCTTGAATGAAATTTTTTCATCAAAGTATTGGTAAGTCATTTGGCTATTTTGCAAATTTAATTTTGTTGTTGTATAACTATATTGCCATTATTTGTGTTAATATAAAATAAATAGTAATAAAATTATTATCCTGTATTAAATTATTGTCCTCTAATATAAAATAGTTGCTGTATGGTAGGATGTATCTGCAAGCATCTTCTTTACTTATTCCCAAATCCACAAATGTATGCCTTTTTATTATAGAATTCAATTTGAATATAAAAAAGAGCAGTAAGAAATTTTACTTTAATGCAAAAAAAAATTAATTTTTGGTGGATGGAGTGCGAGAAAGGTTGGCCATCCCTGATCTACACTGTCCTTTACACTATAACTCTATAAATAAATCACTTTCAACTTTTATTATTTATCAACTAAATATCCATAAGGATAATCGTCAATAATTACATTATATTTGCCAGTTTGGTAGGCATATGAGTGGCTACAAAAATAAAAAGAAATGAGCTTAGTAAACTTTTCTAAGTCTTCGAAAAGTGTGTGAAAGGACAAGTGCTCTTGTCCTTTAAGATATTTAAGATATTCAAAACACGCATACATGTTTTAAGAGAAATTACCCGTTGGGGTTGTATATGTTGTAAACTAACATTCTCTTATGGATATAGAGTGAAAAGAGTGAAAAGAGTGAAAAGAGTGAAAAGACACCTTGTATTTTTCTTTTATAAATTATATATCAATCAAATTATTTAAAGTTTTTCCTTTAAAAGGGACATTAATAAAAAATGCAATTAAAACTTTAAGTAATTTGATGAAATCACTAGTGCCTAAAAACAAAACAACACACCTGTCAAAAATGAAATTTTTCTTAAGATCTTAGGATTTCGCATAAATGTATGCTATTTATTTTTATGATATTTAGTTTTTTAAAATAAAAAATTAATAAAACTTTTTTAAATAATGTTCAAATAAAAACAATGGGGTTTTTATTATTAAAAAAATAAAAACTTAAGAAAATTGTCCTAAAAAATCAACAGAGCAAGAATTAAAAAAAAAAAAAACAATTAAATAATACCCACGAGTCAAACAGAGCATAAAAGGGTTCAAGACTTAATAAGACAACATAAATTAGAACTTATTCGTTGAAAATAAGAATTTTTTTTTAATTATATAATATCCCTGCTTTGATTCTATGTAGTTACCTAACTCTTTTCTTTTTTTTGGTAAATTTTAAAAGAAAGTTTTTGATATTTTTTGTACCAATCAGTTTTCTTGAAGCTAATTTCTAGCAGAAATTATTCTATAAGTATTGCTTTTAATTATTTTTTCTTACAAAGTAAAAAAAATCATTTCTATCAAGATTCTAATTAAAAATGCGACAACAATTTTAAAATATTTTAATATTTTGAGGAATTGCAGAATACTTTGATTTTATACAAAAGGATATCGTAAAATATTAATATTGCTGAAATTTTAAATTAAGGTATAAAAGAGTGATTTTTTTAAGGTTCTTTAGGTATAAGCAAAAGGATAGAAATTTAAAGTTGTTTCGATTACTTTAGGAGATTTTTAAGTGATTTATTTAATTATTTCATTAGTTTTAATATCAGATAGAGGAAACAAAGATTTTAATTATTATTGAAATTCGATCTTTAGCATGTTCGTTACCGGCACTTGAGAAGAAAATCTTACACCACAGCGCATGGAATTTTTTCTTATAATATAACTTTAAATTTTGAACAATATATTTATAACCTTAAGCAAACTAAGCTAAGTTGACTAAGTTCAGCCTGTATCTATTTTACTTTTTTTACAGACCATTATAATAGTTTCGGCTAAAGCATATACGCGGCGCTGGTAGAGAACGCTTTAATAATATTATTAAAGCTATTTTTCTAATCGTGAAATATCTGTCAGCTGGTTTCATAGTTAGTAGTTAAATTAAAGATTAGTTAATTATAATTAGTTAAATACATAAATTGTAAAAATCAACGACATGGACATTAGTTAACCGTGGTAAGGTCAAAACGTTTTATTTTTCAATATGCAAAAAACGGTTTTTCCCAAATATCTTAAAATCTCTTCTACTTTAAATTTTTCGGATCTCATTTTTGGCTTCATTTTTAGTTATCAGTCCTAAACCACCCGAAAGCTAACTGGATATTGAGAAATCTTAAAGTTAACTGAGCACTTTTAAATCCACCGTTTATTTTTGTGATTGGCTAACAATATTTGGTGTTAGCGTTTTAAATTGCTTTAGTTTTTCAAGAAAGGGTATAAAAAAGTTCATATTTAACTTTGGTTTGATATTGATGATGTATTAAAAGCCCATAACAGCATAAGGTCTTAAGTCTTGCCGAATTAATAATATATTCCTATATTATTTATTAGTTTTTATATATAATTTTAATTATTTAATTTTTTATAATTTATTTTATTTTGTTATTTATTTATATAATCCACAAAAAAATTATATTATTATTTACTTTTGTTAAGCAAGTAAATTTAAATTGTAACTTGCTTGACCTAAGACCGCCTAAACTTCAAATCGGTTTTTGTAATTCATTACTCCGCTTAACATGATTTCTAACACAGTTCGAACACTTGAATAATTTAAATTTACATCCCGACCTCTCAGCTACTAATACCATAATTACTCTAAAGGACAATCACTACTAACAGAAAAGCAAAAATAGTTTTAAAAAGACTTTAATTCTAATCTAATTAAAACATTTTAATGACTCGTACAGTAATTTTTTTGTTTGTTTAATACTAACTTTATTTTAACTTTTCTTTAAAAAAAAAAACTTTAACTCTTAAAGTTCACTTAGGCATAAGATTTGTATGTCATGAATTCTTGTTAGTCTCTTGAGTGATGAGACAAAAGTTTGTTAACGAAAAGTCAAAGTTCTAAAATTTAATATTTGACGTGATTTCCGAGTTGTCTACGTGCTTTATATACATCTTATTTACCGTTATTCAACGGAGAAGGACATAAAGTCATTATTGGTAGACAAGTGACATGTTTTTCTTTTTATAAACCATTCTAATATATATTTGGTTCTTTTTCATATAGTTTATTTGAGGACATATTTATCAATCACATTTATTTAGTACAAAATATTATGATTTCGGGTTTCTAGCAAGTGTTATTCTGTGAATGGGATATATAATCATATAACATCAGCAAACTCCTTAATCTTCAACCTGTATTCATCCAGTCCTCTTCTAACAAGTGATTTGATTGAGTTGAGGGATTTGATTCTTGTGGCTAGCGCTAATTTCATACTTCAGTGGTTCTAATATGAATTCAAGTATATAACAAAGAAGGTATTTCATTCCCTGAAAGGAGTCCATTAGAAAAGTGTCAAACTTTTTTTTTCGTTTTTTTATGTAAAAATTGAATTGAATTTAAGGGACATATTTCCTTTAATAGCATAAAATTTAATTATAAGAGGATTCAAATGAAAATATAAATTTTTGCTTTAAAAAAGTCAATGATTTAAATTCTTTTTTTTTTTTTTTAAATATTTGTTCAATAATTTGTTGTTTTTCTAACGGTTGAGTTTTAAATATATAGATTTTTGATCTTTCATTTATCTTTTATTTCTTTTCGAATTAAAACCAAGATTATGTTTAGCAAAATTTTCTTAATTTTGCTTATCATGACTTTGTGTACTACTCAAGAAGGTTAATTAATAATAAATTTGATTAAATTTCTGTTTTTTTGGTTAAAAAAAATATAGATGTTACCAATTTATTAGATACAATATATGTATTTAAGCTAACTTAAATTTGAAAAAGTAGGGTTTTCAAAGATATTCCGTATTTAGGTTTGCTATTTCTTACAATCCAAATAAAAATACTCATTTAGTTGATGTGAATTTTATATCTACATTTGTGCGGAAAGATAAATAACTAATACATATTAGCTAAGGAGGAGGTTCGGAATTCAATTTTTTTTCCTCATTGTGTTTTTGTTTTGTTAATGTATAACATTCCAAAAATATTATGTCGAAATTTTAAAATGATTGGAGTAAAGATAACGAAGCTATAAGTATTTGAGTGTCCTTTGCTCTAAAGTAAGAAGTGGGTGAGAAAAACTTTAATCCGTTTTCCTGAAGCTTGTTCTTTTCAAAGTTGGTGTTCATAATAACTCAAAATCTAGTAGACTGATCGTTTTGAAATTTTACATACTACTTTCTCAATATTTTATTAGATAGTTATAAGAGATTTTTGTTTCATGAATATTAATTTTACAATAACAAATATGTATATTTCTTAAACGAAAATCAGTATTTTGACTTCCAAAGGCAAATTGGAAAAAAGGCCCCTTCGGCATTACCTTAGAAACTATCTTCTTTAATAAATAAGTTTTGACTTTTTGGTTTTGAATAATTCTGTTGCGAGTTATGGTTAACACCGCAAAACAAATTTTTTTCAGAGGTGCCTCCAGACATTCGCAGCCACTTATTAATATTTTGACACAAAAATTGTGAAAAAACATTGTTTAAATGTTCTGTTATCATTTAAAAATTAGTTCAATAAAGTTAAACTGACTGCACTGCCCAAAAAATTCTTGAAAACATGCATTTTTTTCAACGAATTAACCAAACCTTCCCCCTTAAGAGATATGTGTCTCTTACGTATTAACAAAGAAGGTTTTAAAGATAGCAGCTTAAATAGTAGCTTTGCAATTAAAGGAAAAGGGAGACATTATTGTAAACCATTTAACTTATAAGGCTACTAATGTTTTTTTCAGTAATAACCGCTAAAATATTATTATCCATTGATTCCCCTGATGCTATTAACATGGAAGTCCATAATGCAGACACATGTAGACTTTGTTTTTTCTTAAAACTCTAAAATGTCATTAATAGTCCTTATTTAAAAGCAAAAGTAATTCTATTGAGAAACTTTCCATAAATATTCTTTGATATATAGGAGCTTGAAGTAATCCAAAAACATCTTTAAATTATGCAACAAAAAAAAAAAACAAACATTACAAAACAAAATTATAAATAATTCTTATATGTTAGTAATTTCTTCTAACCTTGAAGCTTCATATACTAGACAAAAATTAATTGAGGCAAAATAAGAAAGCTAAAGAAAATTTTAATTATGTATATATACATTTTTAGCTCTCACTTTTCAGCTTATTATCATTATCAAGTTACTTTCTTTGAGATAATAAAGAACAGCTCTAACAACAACAAAATTTTCTTTCACTACTATTCATAAATCTTGATTTTAACTCTTATTTTTAGTCATAGCTTATATAAAACGTCTTTTTCTTAAAGTCCACTCGTTTTTGTCTTCTTGAATGCTTGTTGTAAGGCAAGAAAGACGAAACAAGTGCACAGCTAAATGGGTGCAACATCACGAATATTCTGCCAACCTTTTAAAATGTAGAAATGTCGAAGACGTTAATAAGTATTAAAAATGTTTTTTGTTTTTTTCCTTTAGTTTGTTTGTTTTAGTTTTTCTAATTTATTGCATAATAGTCCTGTTGATATTTTATTGAACACTTTTGATACATTTTAAAACAGAATAGAGATATTTAATTTACTTCTTAATTTCATATCATTTAATTTAGTTTAAAGTTAACTATCTGAATACATAATAATAAATTACGATATTTTTCTATCAACAGTATAGATAAAATATTTGAAATTCCAAGATAAACATGATGCTTGGATCTATTGTAGCAAGTGAAATTGCGTTACTATGACTTTTGCTATCAGTTTCATCTCATTTGCATAGTCTGATAGAGTTCGACTAAGCGAATCGAAGTTTTATTATATTTTTCTTTTTTTTGCTTTGTTGCATGTCATGGAATCTAGGTGTGATCTATGAAGGAAAATTTCTGATAATCCTGTTTTTCTTTTTTTTGTTATCTCTATCCGGAAAAAAACTTTGCCATTTCATGGTATATAACTTGATTTGGATCTTTTTCAACACTGGACAAAAGATATTATGAATAAAATTGAGTTTTGAAAAGTATTTTTTTATGCAGTCATTTATTTGAGCTACATGAAAACTTCTTAAATTCATTATAATTTATTATTTTATGAAATTGAAAGTATTCTCTGATACATTTTAGTTATAGTTAAGGATTAATAGTAATTAAAATTAGTTTAACATAAAATAATAGAAAAACAAATTTTTTATTACCATTTGTTTAGCTATATCTAAACACAAAATTTAAGTTTTTCTTCTTTTGACTAAACAAAAGAAATTGTTCTTTGGAAAATATATTGAAAGCTCGAAACTCAAGAAATTAATTTAAATAAAATAAGCTAATTAAAATGAAAGCGAAATTTATCTTCACAAACTATCGAAAAGTCACTTGTACAACCGTTCAACCGTTAGCTTTTTTTAAAATTAAAATTAAACATATGTTTTTGAGAACAAAATTTTTATTCTAAATTACAGAAAAACGACAATGTGATATAACTACAATACTTGTTACAAGCTTTTATTATGATATCTCAAATTCCCGACATGTTTTTATAAAATAAAATGTTATCAAATGTTACCTTTAAGTTAGAGAATTTAACTTTCGAAGATTTTCGAGCAGTAATGGATCTACGATTTTGTAAAACGGGGGGTGGGGGGGATACTAGTAGTGGCAACCCTTTCTCTATTGTGACTTTAACAAAATGGTGCATTGTAAAAGAATATTTGCTCTCAAAAATATTGTTATAAAATTTATTTGGAATATATTTACAATAGCACAAAATACAATAATAATTTAATTAACTTGAGCTGCAACTGAAAAATTACAATTCAAACTGAATTCCAGTTGAACTCCTGACTCAGCTTGTCGGCTAACTTCAAAAACTCTAATGAGCTCCCCTGAGTTAAAACTGCAACTCTCCAAAACTAAAATCCAACTGAGCTCAAGCTGCAACCCCAAAACTACTAAACTGACTGTGACAGCTCCTTATATATACCCTAGACTCACAGCTTACTATTTAATCAGCCTACTATGTTTAAATTCATAACACTGCCCTTTTCTTAGAATTTGATCGTCCCGATCAAAACATTTCCTCTTCTTATTTTTTTTTAGTTGCTATAGTACTGTGCTAGTCGGTCCACGTGTACCACTTTAAACTTTGTTTTAGGAGAGCGTTGGATCCTGTAGACCACATCATTTATCCTTGTTATCACGGCTGTGATAATTTTGGCGATTTTCCCTTTGTCCGTTTCGGGTTATATAGCCAAACTTTGTCTTCTTCCTGAAATCCAGAGTCATTGCTCCTTACGTCGTACCTGGTCTTCATTCGATCAGTTGCTATACCTATGTTCTGTCTTACTTGATGGTGAATGTTTACTAACTTCTGACGAAGGTCTTTTATATAGCTTGGTAAATCTTCATTTCTGCTTGGTGGAATCCCAAACTTCAATTCGCTTGGCAAACGAATTTCTTTTCCAAACACAACTTTTGCAGGTGTATATCTAGTCGTCGTATGAATGGCTGCCCTATAAGCCATCAAAAATAATGGTATATGGATATCCCAGTCTCGCTGGTGCTCACCTACCATCTTCTTTAAATGTTCTGTTAATGTTCGATTAAAACGTTCTACCATCCCGTCTGATTGCGGATGTAATGGCGTTGTCCTAGTTTTTCTTATTCCTAGAAGGCTACATATTCCTTGGAATATTTCTGACTCGAAATTCTTTCCCTGATCTGAGTGTAACTCTCTCGGAACTCCAAATCTGCTAATCCAATTAGATATGATTTGTTCAACAATTGTCGTAGTTTCCTGGTTTGGGATAGCGTATACTTCTGGCCATTTACTAAAGTAGTCCATAACTACCAAAACATATCGATTATTGCTATCTTATTGTGGAAAAGGACCGGCTACATCTATTGCTATTCGCTCAAATGGACATCCTACATTATATAACTGGAGCTTCGCTTTTTGTCTTCTGGTGGGTCCCGTACTGGCTGCACACTTCGTACATTTCTTGCACCAATCTTCCACGTCCTCATGCATACTGAACCAATAAAATCGTTCGCGTATTTTTCCTAAAGTCTTATTTATCCCAAAATGCCCTCCAGATGTTCCGTCATGCATTTCCTGGAGAATATCCTTTGCTTTAGCTCGAGGTACTACTATTTGCATTCTATAGGATGTTCCATCATTCGTTTCCCATTTACGTTTTAATATCCCATCTTCAATGCTTAGTGACTTCCACTGCGCCCAATAACCTTTACAGGTTTTACTTTCACCAGAGATTTCACACCATTCCGGACGTCTTTCCCTCTCTTTCCAGTGTAACAGTAAAGAAATATCGTTGTCTTCCTGTTGAGATCGACGAATCTCTTCATTATTCCAGCCATTCATAGGTTGTACTGCTATCCTTAATGCTTGAGAAGAGTCTTTATTTTCCATGTTAATACAATGTTTGCAATTGATCTTGCACGGTCGACGTGACAGAGCATCGGCATTGTGATGCATACTTCCCTTTCGATGTATTACCTCAAAGTGATACCCCTGCAGACGCTCAATCCATCGAGCTATTTGACCCTCAGGGTCCTTAAAATGCAACAGCCACCTTAAAGAAGCGTGGTCGGTCCGAAGAGTAAACTTCTGCCCATATAAGTATTTGTGGAAATGTTTTATGGCCATGATTATGGCTAATAATTCCTTCCGAGTGACACAATAATTCCTCTCAACCTTTGATAATCTTTTGCTGAAATAAGCCAGTACATGTTCTTTTCCATCAATGACTTGTGATAGTATAGCTCCAATTCCAGTATTGCTTGCATCTGTATCTAGTATAAATGGTATTCTTGGCTTTGGATAAGTAAGCATTGGTGCACTACAGAGTTCTTGTTTGATCTTCTCAAAACTCTCTTGGCATAGCGATGTCTAGTTAAACAGTTTCTTCTTTTCCGTCAAGTGGTGCAGACTACCAGCAATCTCAGAAAAATTTTTAATGAATCTTCGGTAATATGTAGCTAAGCCCAGAAAACTTCGTAATTCAGTTTTATCCTTCGGCACAGGCCAATTTCTTACTGCCTCAATTTTTTCTGGATCTGTTGCAATGCCACCTGCAGAAACAATGTGCCCTAAATATTTTACCTGCTTTCTAAATAAATAGCATTTCTCGGGATTTAATTTCAAATTCGCATTTTTCAATCGTTGTAACACTTTTCGGACGTTCTCCACATGCTCTTCAAAGGATTTACCAACCACGATGATGTCATCTAGGTAAACTAAACATGTCGTCCCAATGAGCCTTCGTAGCACACACTCCATTAATCTTTCGAAAGTTGAGGGCGCATTACACAATCCAAATGGCATCACGGTGAATTGCCATAGTCCGTTTCCAACTGAAAATGCAGTTTTTTCTTTTGTTTCCTGTGTCAGCTCAACTTGCCAATACCCACTTTTTAGGTCTAGTGTTGAGAACCATTGGGATCCTGTAAGTGTATCTAAAGTATCATCTATTCGTGGTAGCGGATAGCTATCTTTTTTGGTGACGTTGTTTAAAAGCCGATAGTCCACACAGAAACGTGAACTACCATCCTTCTTCTTTACCAATACTATGGGTGACAGCCAAGGACTTTTTGATTCCTCAATTATCCCATGATCTTGCATAGCTCCAATCAGTTCATCCACCTCGGCTTGTTTCGCCAAAGGTACTCTTCTTGGCACTTGCCTTATTGGTCTCACCTCCCCAGTATTTATTTCATGTTTAACCAGACTTGTTTTACCATAGTCTTCATCATCTTTTGTAAATACATCAGCATATTTGCTTACTAGCTCCTCAGCTTCGTCGTACTGACACTTGTTCAGATTTTCCCTTAATAATACTGCTGTCGAAATTTCCATATTTCTTTTATCGTTAATTTCATTAAAGACCTTTTTAACGCAAGATATTTGTTGACTTGGCCCAAATTTTTCTTCAATCTTCTCCATGGCTTTTGTTTATTAGGTGATATATTCAACTTTTAATTTGGTCTTCCTGGTTCAGCTTCTGCACCTAAACAGAACAGCATTGGTATTTTATAATTTTTATACCTCATAATAGCATCCCTGAAATGTAACTGTACATTGTGTGCTGTCATAAAGTCTGGTCCTAGTATACATTCATCCATAATGTCGGCCACTAAAAAATTTTGTACAACCTCTATGGTATCCAAAGTAATTTTCCGTTGTATTTCTCCGTATACTCTAGCTCTATCTCCAGTTGCCGTCTTCAATTCATAAGTTGTGGTATTGAAAAGCCATTTATTGTTTACGAGATCTGATCTAATAATTGATTTTGAGGCCCCAGTGTCTACTGTAATTGAAATGTCCGTGTTGTTAAATTTTCCCATAATCAATAAACTGTTATTTGTCCGTTGTATCCTAGTTATAATGCTTTTGGGGGAATTCATACTACTTCCCAATCTCCCTTCTCTAAGATTGAAACCTTTTAGTTTTCCGGCTGTGTTTGACGCGGGGATTGTCTGGAACTTTTTCCCCGATATTCACCGCTTTCTTTTGGCTGCCTGAATCTACAATTTCGTGAGATATGTCCTTTTTCTTTACAAATCCAGCACGTGATATTTGAGTAATATTTAGTAAGGTTCTTCTGCCGTTCATTTGATACTGTTACCTCACGTACTCGAAATATGTTTTTAGATGCCTGTTTAGCTGATTCATAAGCTAGACCAAAAGCTAGTACTTCAGCTGTCGACTTTTTATCTGCTAACCTTACTGCCTGTTGTAAGTCACGATCTGCTATCGCGTTCACAAAGGATTCCATAGCAATCTCCTCTTGGAATTCACTACCTTGTTGTGGATAAGACAGGCGTGTTAAACGTTCTATATCCATTTGTAACTCCTGAAGGTTTTCTCCGGGTGTCTGCATTCGATTCCGCAGCTGTATTCGATGGACCTGCTGCAAATGATGATTGCCGTAACGCATTTCCATCACTTTGATTAATGTATCGTAATCTTCTCGATCTTCTTTTGATATGGTCTGGAGTAATTCTGCTGCCGAACCCCTTAAACCGAGCACTAATGCTGTCGCTTTATCCCTGTTCGTTAAATCATAAGTTGCCGCCTCGAATTGAATCTTATAAACGGACCAGGCAGTTTGCCCGTCATAAGTCGGAGGTTTCAACTTCCTTGTCGTTGCATCACAGGAACTCCCTCTTGTATCTACATTATTTTCCGTGCAGTCAGTCAGTTCTGTACCTCAATGGCTTCTGCCCCTATTTCAGGTACGGTCAACTCCTGGTTTCTCGACAAATTCAGTATCTCCGTTTTAAAATTTTGAAACATTTCTTCTATCAATTTCCGTTCTTGATCCCACATTTCTTTGAAGATGGTCACAATTTGGTCCATTCTGACTGGCTCAGTAAAAACTTCCCCTTGACCATGTAGATGAAAGATATGTTCATCTGGGTTTACACCTTCTTTTTCCATGACTTCACGTAGTCTTTCTAATAGTACCGCCTTGTTGCCTGATGTCGGTACTTTTCGCTTTTGCAGCACTTCCTTGATTTCATTGAGAGTCAAGTCTTGGATTCTTTTCTCCATAGTTTTCTTTTTCACTCCTGTAATATACTCCAAAGATCCCACTTCTGACGCCAATGTTATAAAATTTATTTGGAATATATTTACAATAGCACAAAATACAATAATAATTTAATTAACTTGAGCTGCAACTGAAAAATTACAATTCAAACTGAATTCCAGTTGAACTCCTGACTCAGCTTGTCGGCTAACTTCAAAAACTCTAATGAGCTCCCCTGAGTTAAAACTGCAACTCTCCAAAACTAAACTCCAACTGAGCTCAAGCTGCAACCCCAAAACTATTAAACTGACTGTGACAGCTCCTTATATATACCCTAGACTCACAGCCTACTATTTAATCAGCCTACTATGTTTAAATTCGTAACAATATGTATTTTTAACCCTCTAAGCTTGCCGCGTGGATTGGTATTCTGGGATGGCTTCTCGTAGAATAGTCTCAAAAGTTTGAAAACGACTAGTTAAAGAAATTCGTCAGCTACGACTCTTATAAAATTTTGGCATTTATCGTTTAGAATATTTTATGTAAATTGTAGAAATTTTCGAAGTGGTTGAAAGATATTTCAAAAATTTTTGAATTTTTTAATTTGAGAAAAAACAATCAAGAATTTGATGCTTCTAATTACATCCAAACTCTAAATAAATAAACTAAAATTTCAAAGGATCTTAAGTTTGATAATTGAGTTTTGTAGAAGAAAAATGATCTAAAGATCCCCATTTGACGTAAATTCACTCATTATTATTCCAATTTTTTTGATGAAAACGATCAAATTTTAGATAAAACGGTTATGCTGGTGTTATTAAATAAATAAAGTTTTCAATAAAAAAATGTAAATTAGCTTCTTGAATATCCATGAAAACATATTTGTTAACTAATTCAAAAAATCGTGCCCTTGAAATATCTAAAAATTTAACAAAAAGTTATATTCAGCTGTCAACTAATACAACTTGCAATTAAATATTCCATGTTATGCGGCCTTCAAGAGCTTAGAAATACGCATCAGATAGGCCACTTCATATCAGAGTTGCGAGTAGTGAAACGATCACCGATCATAATAAGTTTTTTTTTCATGGTATGTATTTAATATAAGAAAATGCTTTTTATTTTTTAAGTATTCAATTAATAAAAATGGTTGAGTTTGGTGTACAGTTGATCTGAATATGTTTAACTGATCTGAACGTTGCCTGATTAGTGTTGATGGCTCAAAAAAAAATTCCTTCACTTATAGTGATAATATTTTCTTAAGTAACAACTACTTGAGTATCTTGATATATTTTATATCCTTTTACTTAAAATGATTTATATTGATCGAAAATGTAGCATTTATTGATCACTCGTTTTCGTAATAAGTTTCGACTGCTAAAATTTATTTTTAATAAATAAATTTGAAATATTTTAAAACAAAAGACCATGACAATTGCTATTTAAAAATAAAATGAAATAAAAAAATAAAAAGGATCATCTGTACTTATATACATATAAAATTTCTTTCCGGATTAAAAATTGAAAAACTTTGTCGCCAATTTTAGATAAAAATAAGTAACAATTTCATAAGAAAAGGAATTTTAATTTTTCAATTTCAAAAATTTTAGCTCATCAAAAAATATTTATTAAGTATTTTGAAAAAAGCAATGTGGCAAGAAAAATTAGTTTTCTGAACCAAAAAAATTTAAACACTAACACGATTTCCGTTTTTCTTGACAATAAATATTTGTTTTTTTTTTTTTTTTTCACACAATCTTTGTATCCTATTTACATAGAAGTTTTATGATATATAAATTGAAATGAGCTAAAGAACTTAATCTTAACAAAGAACTTTAAAATTTTTTTTTTGTTTTTAGTGATAATACTTGCTCCTTTGAAACAAAAGAACTTATAATTATCAATAAAAATTTTACTTTGTCATGTGAAAAATTATAATGAGATACCAAATTTAGAGCATGGTTTCCCAATCAAGCTGATGTAATACTCCTCGGGCAGAGTATTATTGTTGAATATTTTCACATGAGACTTAAAATTTGCATTTGAAATCCAAAGGAATATCTAGGAAAATTTCATATCTATATAGTTGAGAATTATCTGATTTACTCGTGTGCACATCCGCGTCTCATAAATTGTTAAACTTTGTCAAATGATGTTTCGTTTTATAATACATATATGTATGTATATATACAGTAGTTTGATATATTAATGTGTTAGTGAATTTAATAGTAATTTTAGAGAACACCATAATAAGAATACAGATGGCTTGGAGACAACTCGAAGCATTGTTTTTGTTTGTTTGTTAGCATTGCCTATTTTTGTGAGAGAATTTTATATTATAATTATTTGTTTTTTTTCGGTTTTTTATATATTTGATGTATAAGCTTTTGAATAGGATGCCTTTAAATATTTGTTGCTAGTTTTCATGGTTTTATAAATTGGTGTAATTAGAATCAGCAAAAAATTTCATACTTTTAGTTTTGTTTTTTGTAAAAAGAAAACTATGCCAATGTTACTCAGATCCTAGTTTAGTCTAGTCTAGTCTTGAGGGAGCTTTGGAAGTCATTAAAAACAACAAGGTACCATTATATCTATGATTTATGGTTCGCGTAGCAAATAGCTATAGTAAATTACTCCCTGCTTAAAAATCTAGTTATTTGAAGTTGATTTTAAATGTTATCTAAAAAATGACATTTTATCCAAAAATTTTGAATTTAGTTTAGGTCGTAAATTTATAAGCCATAAATAAACAACAACAACAAATGGTTTCTATCACAATATGTAGATTCTATGACAAAAAAATATTACAATTCCGTCCCATAGCCTTCAAAAGAAATGAGTTCCATATGAAAGGATGAGTTTTTGTTAAAAAAGCTGATCTTAAGTCAAGCATTTTACAATCAATTTAAGTTTTTTAACTAATATTTAGTTTTATTCCTTTATTTATTATATTTAATATAATAAATTCAGTATAATAAATTCAGTAATTCAGTATTCTACAACAATGTTTTAAGGATTTTTCACTAATATCGCAAGAGTTTATGATTTTATAATTCAAATTTCAATAGCATCATTTTAAAGATCTTGAGAATTCATTTGCAGGGCTTCACTACATTCATGACTACAATTGGATAGGTGCCAAATTTCGAACAAATAGTTTTTCAATATATTCTATTATCACCCAAGTAGCTTATAGGTTATTTTACTCAAATTTCCATATCTTATCTCAAAATGTGTGAGAATTTAGTCACAAAACCGTTGCTTACAAGTTCTCTCAATATGGTTGTTTCATCAAATACTATTTTTTTTAGCCACGTTGCATTGTCGTCCCAGGAATTTATGATTAAAATTTCAATAGGTTATCTTAAAATATGTGATGATTCAGGCACAAGATTCCCTTGTTTTCATGACCAGAGCTGATAAAAGATGAATTTTTTTGACAAAATTATTAAAAAATAGTTTATATTCTTATACTAAGAGTTTATGATAAGTGCTTCAAGCATTATATGAACTAAATGAAAGGTCTAAAAGAAACAATGCTTAATAGTATTGAAAAGGGACTTTTAGAACAGAAAATTAAATAAAATTCCTTAAAAATAGTATTTTAAACTAGGAGAATTCATAGTAAAAAATTAATTAATAGCAAAAACTGAAAATTCATGGTAAATCTTATTTATTCATATGCGAATCTTAGGCTAAAGGAAGTCAAATATTTAAGTCAAAATTTAATTACAAAAGTTTCTAAATAATATCAATTCAAATTAACTTTCAAGTTTTATTTCAAACACCTCTGAAGTTATTTTTATTTGCATTCAACCATTAATTTAAGAATAAATTTAATTTGTCTCACTAAATATACTCTGATTACCTCATAATAAAATTAGATGTATAAAAGTAATGCAAAATGATTCCACGCCTCATTGATCTCACGTCAAATATGTGCTAGATATGATAACATAAAAACAATGGAGTACATAAAGAATACATAAAAAAAAAATAAAACTCCTATGAAATTTTTAAAGTCATATACACACATATAATTATTTTGTTGTGGAAAATTGACTTTCCTGTAATTTGCAAACAATGGTCACTCGATTTTGTAAATATATTTGTCTCAGTTATGTTCATATTGAATTTTGAATCTTGTATACGATGAATCCTTTCAAGCATATAATGACCTTAATATGTAATACCTTCAGTCATCAAAAAAATTGTGCAATTTTAATTTCATATTCATAAAATATGAATCAAGTAAAACAATTATTGCTACTTAAGAAGACAATTACTTAACACATTTGTTGTTTCTAATTCATAATATTTATTGGTAATATTTTTTGTGTTTTATTTAAATTTTTATGAGTTTAATATGCAAAAACCTTGAAAAATTTCATAAAATCCTTTGATAATATTCAAATGTATTATGATGAATTACATTAAGTCATTTTTAATCAAATTTTTTAATATTATTTTTGGTATGTAAAATAATTCAATTACTTTTTTAATTTCATTTATATTCTACAGGATTGAAGAAGTAAAGTTTTCTTTTGATATACATATTTAACCGAATTCATATAGAAATGACCTTAATAACTTATAAATCCCATAATCTAATTTTAATTTCAAATTTTTATATCTGTTGTAATCGTAGTAATACATTTGAAAATTATTTTCAAGGTACTGAAAAGAGAAAGAATAATTGTTATACATGAAATTCTAATTTGGTAACTCTAAGAGGTGCATTAAACGACAATTTTCATATTTAACACTTGTCTACATACATGACTAGCATCCTATTAGCATGTTTGCTTGCAATTACTTTACCTTGATATTTACAATTTTTTTGTTTTTATGAATTTTACTAAATTAATTATAATTCTCATGAAGTATTTAAGAAAGTTTTTGGTGTTTTTTCTTCAAATTAAATAGTTAAAACTGAGATTAAGAATATATTATTGCATCTAAAAGACACTAATTTTTTGTGTTTCTTTTTTGTAGTCATAATTTTGTAGAAAAGTGATAATTTTTAATAGAAGAAAGACTTTTTAAAATTGTATATTCATTCTTTATTTGTGTTATTAATTGGAATTTTTCTGTTTTACTAAATCAAAAGTTATAGGGCAAATTCCTTTTCTTTTTTTTTCATATTCTTAAAGCTTAAACCTTTAAGAATATGTTTTTACGGGAGTTTTTTAAAATTTAAATTATTTTTGGAGATATAATTATTTTAATGATGTGTCACCAAAACCTACTCGGCCGGAACGAATCGAACAAAAGACGATAGGGAGGGATTCCCCGTCTACCTACGAGTGGTCTATACAGGTCAACTCACAGCAGAAGCTCACAGCGATTCTGTGAGTTTTGTATGAAAAAACCGGTTTCGCTGTGAGTTGGCCTGTGTAGACCCGCTCTACGACCGTGCTCCCTCGTAAAGCCTTTCGTACTGGAATTTTGGCTATCAATTATTCTTTTTTTGTTATGTTATTTAACTGTTTGATCATCAGTTGTAAAAGCTCCATCGAATTGTTTACATGTGCGTTGGAGCGTGTTCACGATATTTCTTTTTTGCCATTATTATCCACGAGTTTTTGGCTAAAAACAACAATATACTACCCAACAACCGCCAAATTTACCTGATTTGGCTCCCTGTGACTTTTTCATGTTCAATTTAATGAAAAAACCACTAAAAGGAACGCGTTTCAGCAGACGAGAGGAAAAATTGAAAATGGCTCTAATGGAGATACCTAATATCGAGCTCAAAATTTGCCCGAGGACTACACCAAGCGTTGGCATAAGACATTATTTTTGCAACAGTGCAAACACAAAAAAAATGATTATAATTTTGATTTATTTACTGTTCAATTAGTGCTTAGTATAAAAGCCAAAACAATTCGATATCAGGTTTTAATATTTGACATCTCTGAATAGTTTACAGTATGCATAAGTCAATTTTTAATTAACTGTTATGTATTATATTTGTATTTAAAAAGTAGGTAAAAGACTCAAGCAAAAACCTTGATCGTAAATACATCATACTAGAAGCACCATTCATTGCATTAGATACAATATTTTTAAACGGAATTTCATCCTAAATTAGATATAAATATAATTGTGCCTTCTCCAATGATTTAGAGAAAAGCATTTATTTAACAACATTTACCGTTATATATACACCGTGGCTGACATGAACTGCAATTAAATTCACATTGCTGTATGTACATACGTGATAGCATTATTGCACAGTTGGATGGATGGAGAGCCACAAAAGGATTAACTCCTTTATGTATCGAGCTATAACCCATTAAAAAAATACTGGTAGTAATAAAAAACGCTATATAGACAGTCCAAAACAGACTGCTAGAAATGATTCAAAAATTGTAGACTACCTAAAATTGGAAAATATATCAAAGGAAAGTATACACCATATACCGAAATATGAGAAAGAACTGAACTTTCAAGTGCACGATCTCATTTTTTTTAGTTTGCTCAAATCTTTTCTGATGAGGCTCTATTTCCAATCAAGCAGCATATCGAATAAAAAGAAGTAAACTGATTGAATTTACTTGCCAAACTGGTTGATTGTACGATAGTTAATACTTTCAAACCATATCAAAAACCAGGACCACGGGAATTGATGATGACCACTTCTCACGGTTATTTTTGGACCATGATGTATTAATCAAACCAACTGCTTACTGCAAAATGCATTGGAAGGTGTATTACAGCTATTCAAATGTAAAAATTTCAGGCAACGATTCTCAACATTGTCTCACAAAATACACGTAATTTGAGAATGGATAGAAAAATACGTTCCACGGTTTATTTCTTCAACTTAATGACTGGCAAACTTTCCAGATACAAATTGTTTAAATTCCTTAATAAGGGGAATTTCAAGGACTAAAGTTGGCATTTAAAAATACCTAAGTTTGATGCACTAAAATCAGGATTTTGTTGGGAATAGCAGGGTATTTCCTGATTGCCACCTAAACGGTAAGAGTATAGGAAACCGGTGATACAGTTCAAATTCTGATTTACTTGTAAACATAATTGTTCTTTGGATTCAATAAAGCATATTTAAAAAGAAAATAAATACAGCATTTTATTTAGTTGTGGATTATGTCAGCCGTCCACTATATTTTTTAACAATAGAAAAATCATACAATCATATTTTTTATGGAAATCTTTAGGAAATGTGATCCCAAAAATATTAAGTTTACACTTTTGTCGTTTGGTCTTATGCAATTATGCAATTATGCAGTTTAACTTTTTATTTTATTATTTTTTCTCAAAAGAAACCGAAAATATTTTTAGGTTTAAAAAATATTTAAAATATTTACCTGTATACTTATAAAAATATTACTAGGAAAAAGATTACAAAAGAAAAACAAAAAAAGTAAAATACGTATGTACGAACTTTGTGTACAATTTTGTTTAAACTAATTTAAAAAAATTTTTGCTAAGCTATTCTTGCTGCTTAAGTGAAACTACATTTAAGGCTAAAGATATCCAAAACTTTTTTAAGTAGTTCATTTTTATTTTTAATTACACTTTAAAACCGAGGTCAGACATAAAGGATATGCTTTTGTTAATACTTTTTAGAAGCTTCAATAATTGATTCTGTTAAAAAAAAGGAAAAAAAAATTTTTATTTTCAAGCTTAGTTTGCCCTTTTGTCTGAGTTTTTGAACAAAAGAAAAAGTTTTTAAATAAAAGTTTTCAATTTAGCTTCAATCTATACTAGACTAACTTTAGATAAGTATTTGAAATAAAAGTTAGGATAAATATCTCAATTTTTTATAAATAGTGAAATGTTTTTAGGTAACTTTGTTAGGTTCAAAATTTAATAAAACAGAAAAACTAAAGGACAGATTAACAAAAATTAAACAACAATACTCAAAACAAATAAAATTTGTGAGAAATGTGGTGTCACTTTAGTGAAATTATTGGTCTAATTGTAATAATTTGCTAGCGATTTAAAAACCAATTAAAACGGACTCACTTTTAGTATTTATTTATTATGAGCAAAAATAACATTTCTTTTATCTTCTATAAAAAAATTACAATTAATAGTTCTAACTAGTAGCTAACTCAGGATATATATCAATTTATTAGAGAATAGTGGCCTCATTAGCATTTGATGCGAAATTTTATTTTTCTATACGAGGATTTTACGTGTTTCTTTTTTATATTCCTACTATTAGCTTGCTCAAAAACCTTCAATTGTTAATAAAATCTTTTCTATTCATCCAATCAAGTTCAAATAAATTTTGTTGTGTTAGGAGTGCATGACAATTGATGTTAATAGAGTTAGTTTAAATATTAATTCATTGATTATATTTAATAAACTAATTTTAAGTTTTATATGAGAGAAAAAATTCAGAAAACTGAACGTAACGAATTACGAATTATGAATTCAGAAAAAAGAAAAACCAATCTCAAGTAGGAATATACTTTAGAAAATTTCTTTTTATATTACTTTTTTATATTTTTATTACTTTTGGTAAGAATTCATCATAAAAGATGGTTTACTGGAGTAGTGTGTGAAACTCTTTGTAGTTACATTATTGAACTTGGTGACAGGAAATTACAATTTGGAATCCCAATGCTATGGGGTGGGCCAACGAATCAAGCCATTGTCTTGGCATGCCAAAGATGAGCTGATGTTTAAGTATTCAAAAAGCAATTTTGCTAATCTATCTGATTCAAATATAAAATCTTTATGAGGTCCAAAATGTTAAATTTAACTAACTCTAAAATTAAAACACAGAAATTATAGATAACACTCATATAAAATCGTTAATTGTATCAAATATTATTTTATAAAATAGCTAAAACATCAAAATTGCTAAAAAACGTTTCTAAAGTTAAAAAAATATTGCACATAAAATCAGTACAGTTAATCAATTTTAATATGATTAACATTTATTTGTCTGTTGTATAACTAACTTCGGCATGATAACCACTGTCATCAGCAAAATATCGAACTTTTTGAATACGACCATCTGGTAGTAGGATTTTATATTCTCCTTTAGTTATTCCATCTGTAGACTTTTCAATATGGCTAAAACTATTTCCTGTACTATCATCGGTTACCTTATATCCAAAAGCATATTGTTCAGCATACTGAGGCTGAAATTAAACGAAAAGAAAAATTATAAATTTTTTAAATTCTAATTTCAGTATTATTTTAAGTGCTGGATTTAAACTATTAAATTAAAGAATAAGATTAATTGAAGAATGAAATCATTTTGAATGAGAAATTTATCCTTCACTTAAACTGAATTTTAATTTAATTTATGATAGAATTATTGCAAAACTAAGAGTTTTACAAATCAACTAAAAAAGTCATTTAAAATGATAATCAAAGCTCAAGTCTTTCATTTTGTTACACATCATTAATGCACAAAAAAATTTTGTGCACGACTTTATGCTATGCAAACTACAAAATGCTCATTCATTGTACCAAATACTGACGAACAGATTCCAAAATAAATTCAAATTGACGAAAATTATTCTCTTAAGCTGCTTAAAGAGTGTCGGCTTACAGCCGAGCTAACACTGATTCCGATTCTTAAAACTGTAAAGTCGTTATTGGTAAATCAATAGGAATATTCTCAATGTGTGCAAGCCTACCAAGTGTATAGAGTGCAAGCCTGTCAAAGATTAGACTATCACAATGGAAATCGGTTTCAGTTCGGCTGTAAGCCGGCACTCTGCAGGCACCCTTAGGCTGTTCGTTACTTATTTCCTACTATTATCTGTTTTACGTTGCTATAGTATAGACAGTACGCTCCCAGTATAGACAGTGGACAGTTTTGATATTATTTGACTTACTTATTTAGGTAAATTACAGGTAAATACAAATAAAATAACCTCAATACAGTCTCAGAGAGCAATCATTTTTACCAAATAATGAAGCCAATTAATACCATTGGAAATCTACCATTTTCATCTGTGAAACTTTTTCCTTTCCTTTAAATTTAAATTGCAGCTTCATAGGTATCTATATATATATATATAAATAAGGTTTTTCTGATTAGTCATACAAAAAATAGAATGCAATCATTTGAATCAGTTGAAAAGGCTTACGTTAGATACATTTAATGCCCGTTCTTAACAGGCGAACTACACACTTTCCAACTACACAGAAAGCTACTTTTGTATGGGCGAACTGAGTACATAAGTGGTTGGAGCTGTGTAGTAACTACAGCCTTTTAAAGTCTGTAGTCAAAGAAAATTGACATCTATTGTGAATTTTTTCTTATTGGATCCTCCTGTTTTGTGTATCTGAGCTCGGTTTAATTCACTAATATTCATTATATTTAACTTTATAAAACAATTTACATGAATAAAATTTAAAAAAAATTTTCTTTAATTTTTTTAGTTAAAACACTTTTAAAAAATTTAATAACCTGTAACATCTGATTTGACATTTCAAATCATATGTTTTGAGATTTAGACGCCATGTTTTTTTTTGTAGGACTACAGACTTTGCTGTTAAGAACGGAGTTCTTTTGTATGGAAGACTACAACGTTGTAGTTGCGTCTGTTAGGAACGGGTATAACAGAGTGGCTCATTCAAACGATTTGAACGATTTCAATTTAACACGATTGAGTAGAACTTCAATTTACATATAGTGGACTCAATGAAGACAAAAAACACAAAAAGTGAGGGTCTAAAATTTTTCATTTTCGAGTTACAGGCTCTTGAATTTTGCAGGCGTCGTTATTACCCCCACGTACTTTATCACTTATAACTTTTGAATCTATGCGATAATGAGTAAGAAAAAAATGTTTTTTTAAAGCTGGCAACATTGTTTCATTACTAAAATAGCAAAAATTTAAAAATAATAACAAATGGCGAAGAAAAAAATTTTTAAATGGAACCGTTGGCAAAAATCCCGGGAATTTTTAGATATTTTTGCTTTTTTCTTAAAAAAAAGCGCCATCATAAGCTAGTCTTTTTTGTTATTTTAGTAAACTCTAAATGTTTTCCAATGAAAAATTGGTACATTGTAATAGCGTAACTCTTTTCCATAGTACAATAAAAGTTTACCAAAGTAAGCCTTTCCCGATAATTTGATGAGATTTTTCTACCTAACTATCTTTAAGGGCTTATTAATATTTTCACACCACCATAAAATAACTATTTGAGAATATTATTGTTTTTTTCATTTGTTTTATTTATTTATTTAAAATCGGAGCTATTCCAGCGGACTTCCAAGTTAAAAGCTTCGTTGACTCCACTAATAGCCTTGTGTTGTTTTTCTACAGAGTTAGGTCAGTAACTTTTGAAAAGAATGCAGTTCAAACTTTTAACAATTATTAACTTCAAAACAAAGCAAAGAGTTTACAGGAAGCAAAGAACGTGCCACGCATGGTAAAATTATTTCATTTTTATTTGTATAAAATTTAAATCAATTTAGCAGTTGAAGAAATCAAAAAGTCTGTCTTAAATGCCTACTCGAAATCTATCATATTAAATGTAGTGGTTGTCTGTAAAT
The DNA here is from genome assembly GCA_947359355.1 of Acrocera orbiculus. Taxonomy (NCBI): domain Eukaryota; kingdom Metazoa; phylum Arthropoda; class Insecta; order Diptera; family Acroceridae; genus Acrocera; species Acrocera orbiculus. Next base: position 12,285,437 of record OX375758.1, read on the forward strand.
AAGACACACCATCATTCCAAACGAATATTGTGATATTACAAGATTTGTACATAAAGCAGGAGGAGAATTACTCAGTAATATGGCTTCAAGTAAGCTCAAAGGACTAATGGTTCTTATAGAACTTAATACAGATGGATCGATAGAAGTTGACAATGATTCCACAGCTAGCAAATTTTAAATAAATTTCAAGTTCTAACATTTACTGTAAGTACTATAGATAAAGGACTTGTAATGGTTAAAGAATTGGAAAATTTTGTTGTTTAGAATGATCCAAACATGGATTTTGAGAAACCAATCTACCATGTAAATTGACCGTTATGAGTTAATAATTAAAATTGTTTTTTTTTTTGGAATTCAATTTTGACAGTCTGACTATATTATTAAATTTGTTTTGATTTTATCAGTGAATAAAAAATGAATGCGTTACACATCTGTCAAAAATACTTTGCTCCTTTTAAAAAAATTTTTAATAATTTTTTTTTTAGTATTTATTTGCTTTTCCTTTCTTAAGTAGAAGGAACTTATATGAAAAACAAATTTTTTGAACAAGAATAAAACTCACCATAAAACTTTACTAAATTTTCTTCATCTAATAACTTTAGGAGAAAAGAGGATACTAAAAAAAGCTAGTTAATCTCATATCGATTTAGTAAGTCAGCATATTTTTAGGTGCTATGATTCCTTTATGTGTTTATTGCTGTTGTTTTTTTCAGAATGTGTCATTATGTTGTTTTTTTGTAAAGCCTTCATTTACTTACAGTCGTTTGATGAAAAATATTCAACTTTTCAATATTATCTTTTTTTTTTATATAAAAAAGGAAAATGGAAGCCATTTCTTTGCCTATCGAACTCCTATGAATAACTAAAAATAAGATGTGATATAGATTGTATTAACTGAGGTAAAAAGTCCTTTTTTTCAGGTAATTTATGGCATACATGTGTTTTGTTAATTACGTTAATTAACTGTAATGAATTATAATCTGAAATGTAAATGAAATTAAATATGAACTAAAACTATTACTAACTTATTTTGAAGTCATAAGACCATATTTATGCTGTATTTATGTTATCAGGAAAATTAGAACTATATATTATTATTTTTGGATTTTAATTTAGAATATGTACTTTTTTCTATTTAAATTTCGCGGTTTTTGTGTTTATAGTTATGCTACGACGTAATAAAGTAATAGACCTCGCAAAATAAATAATATTAGATATCAAAAAATCTTGTGTGTCACCTCTTAGCTAAATTTTTTAAAGGATTCTGTGAACAACTTCTAGCACTTAAAAAAAAACAAGAAATAGAAATGTGAAAAGGTTTTCCTTGAAAATTATCAGAATTTAATATAGCAAGATTATTAAGCTGATGTTGCTGGGATCTTGTCAGGGCAAATATAATAGAAATCTTAAAATACATAGGTAAAAGTTTTCTAAGCAGCTAGGTTTAAAAGTCATTGTATTTTTATTCACCAGCAAGACACGGAGAAATGGACCAAGAAAATTTAACGTAGTAAAAAAAATTTTAATTGATGAAAAGATATTTAACTTTGATTCGCAACCCCCCAATCCCTTAATGGTTACATTTATTCTTGATGGATGGAGAATAGTATTTTACAAAAATATACTTCGAATGTAGATTTGTAATGATATGTGTATTAGGATATGGATTAATAAAATCTGTATCCTGTGCAATGGGACTTAGTATCCTATGACGACAAAATTAGTATAGAAAATTGTATGAAAGATGCGGAATATTAATACCAACACGTTTCATGCAATTTATTGGAAGGCATACTCTTCGATGTATTTCGAATTCGAATTCTTCGAATTGTTTCGAAGGTCTGTAAGCCATCGCGGATGTTACTTAATTTTGGGCAACACCTGCTTTATATTCAAGGGCATGTGTTTCACGAAGTTGGAAATTCTTCCAGTAGGTATATTGTTAAATATTTATAAATTAATATAAAGAAAATAAAAATAATCATCTGAAAAATATAATAATAGGAATTAATATAAATTAGTATATAAGTAAAATGAGAAGTTAGATTAAAAAGTTAATACATTTTTGTAGTTGAAAAAGTCAGTAATTTAGAATTATTTGAAAGTTAAGTTAAAACTTAGAGTTATTTAAACTGTTATGTGTTAATAAATAAAGTAATTAGACGTATAATAACGGTTTTAAATAATAAACTTTAAGTAAACACCTAACAGAAATTTATAAAAGTTACAAATCAATAGTCATCTCTATGAAAGGAAAATTAATTGCAGAAAGGTACGATACAATACTGGAAAGCTTCTTGTTAACTATTTGTGGAAAGCTGCTGTGACGAAATCTACATTTAACAACAGGATAACACTATAATACATAATACTATAAACATAGGAAAAAAATTCCTGTTTAAGACTGGCCACCATTACGTTCGGACTTGAACAACATTGAAAAGCTATGAGGCATTATTTGACATAAGGTAGCTCTCTAACGTATATGAATCAAAAGGATGGCTTATTGTAATATGTCACAACACACGTTTTGGATAATTTTTTTAATAGTATAAAAAACTGGCATATAAAATTTATTAAAAATTAGGAAAAATGTCAAAAATGAATTTCTATATATAATTTGCTTTTCAGAGTAGGTCCTAAGTGGTAGTTATCCTCAATACTAATACATAAATATCACAAAGAATCCTCAAACGTGGACAAAGGCAAAATATAAATTTATGAAAAAACTAAAAGCAAAATTTCTTAAGCTCATAATAATTGCATCAACCAAATACAATACGAATATAAAATTTTATACCAAGTAGGTCTTAATAAATATTTGCAAAAAAAAACATTGCCGGAATTTTCCCCCTAACATTTTTCTTATGTTAACAATTTATTTTTTTCTTTTTTGCCATAGGTGTGACTATCAATGCGCGGTATTTTTAATCATTTATGCCCTTACTTTGATGTATTATGCAAATGGGTAGTCTTACTTATAAAGGGGCTTTTATCAAAACATTTTTCTAGCATTTTATGAACATAAGGGAATTCAATAAACTTCAAAGAAAGTAAATTGTAAGTTTAGGTAGAAAGTTTAGCTTCTAGCTTCTTACTAAGTATTTGATGAATGTTAAATGTACATGCTTTTAAAGGACTATAGATATAAAATGGTGAAAAGAAAAAAACAAAAAGCAAATGAACAAAAAAAAAAAAAATTCTTGTTTTTTTGCATTATTTTTATTTTACCTGCAGGACTTGTGTTAGATTAAAGTTTAGCGAAAATTTCTAATGAAGCTGATAAAAGAAAGAAAGGAAAAAAGAAAAAATAATCAAAAAATCAATAAATAATTTCTTAAGGCCTTTCATCAAAGTTTAATCCTTGGCTTAGCACGTACCTAAAAACGAACAGACGACTATGACAGGAGCTAAGTAGGCAATGCTTGTGAGCCATTTATCACAAATGTTAAGACGAATGAGAATAAAAACTTTCATTTATTACTGTGTCTCCTTATATAATTTTTGTACTTGAGTCTTCCTTTTGTTTTTAGTATTAAAGCCAAGCAAAAAAAAAAAAAAAGCAAAAAAAAATAAATAAAAGAAATTTTAAGGATATCAAATTATGGTGCTAGAGATGATTTTACTTCTTTTATTTTTGCTTTAAGGAGCTTTTGTATATTACACGTCTTGAGGCTATTTGTAAGGATCGACATATCGACATGACAGTTCTTATTGATATGTCATTTTTTCTAAATGATTGAATAGCACGTGCTCTATATTTTTATAATATTTTTTTTTTGTGTAATAAATATAAAAAAGTAGCAATATAAACTCTTCGGTAAAATATAATAAATAATGATTATTATTCTTTGACAATTGTTTTACTTTCATTTTTAATCTTTTTAAGGAGCTAAAGTCGTTTTTTTTTCTTCTATTTTTCAAGAAGAATAAAAAATTTGGGGACCAAAACGTTTTATTACTTGTTTTTTTTGATTTTTCGTTTTGTTTACAAAATTGTTTCTAGGCTATTGAATAAAGTTAAATATTCAATTGAGACAATGTTTTGACTTATATCTGATTGTGGATGATATTAAAAAAAAACAAAAAATTGAACCTTAAAAGAACTCTTTTATAAAGGAATAATTCCAATACGAAAAACATGTAAAATACTTGCTTTTTGATAGTCAAATTTTGGAAAAATTAATTAATTGTAGACTATTATTCATATTTTCTATAATAGATGATGATAAATAAAAAATAAACACTCAAGATATATTTGTTTAGAATAAAATAAAAATTAAAATATTTATAGCTATATAAGGAGAGGAAGAAATAGAATAGATTGCTAAGGCATACTTTTGACTTTGTCCAGAGTGCAATACTATTACATTTTAATTTCATCTCTTCAGTTTTTAGTTATTTTATATAAAAATAGTTTCTACTTGAAAAATTGATAATATAAAAATATCATCCGAAAATATGATATTCCAAACCAATTAGTTCTTATAACACTTCAACCAGTTAAAAAATGTTTATGCAGTCAAGCATACATAACAAATTTTAAAATTTGTAAAAATTCATTTAATGCTCTAAAAATGGAGTTTCAAAATTTCATGGGCTCTATAGCTCAATATTTTAAGGAAACAAATACTCATTTCAATATTTTAACTATCAATTATCCTTGTATAATCTTTTGAAAGTTATTAATTGCATCGGAATTCAGTTTGGAAGGCACAGACAGACAAAGTAGAAGCATAGTAAAATAGCGTTAAAATTAGAAAAAAGAAAAGACATTTTACTCCTCTAATTCTACCTAATTATTCTTTTAAGAGTGTTTATTAAATCATTTCTTTGAGATGTGCTGATCCTTATATTATATTATTTTGATTTTATACTCTAAGCCAGCAAACCCAGCTACAAGGTAAACATGCACAGGGGATTAATTTCTTTCCCTTCCCTTAACTGTAGAACTAGAAAATCTGTTCATTATTTTGAAGCTAAATGCTCCTTTGGCATACTTTTTATTTCAGTAGTAAGATTTCATCAGTGTGTGTGTGTGTGATAATAATCGACTACAATTAGAAGCACAAACACATTTGATATAGTACCAAATGAATAACACCTGGGAGATCGTTCTTATATTTGTTCTTCAAGAGTTGTTCTCTTATTTAAAGATAAAATTTTATGTAACACCAAGTAATACTAAATTATAAATCAATTTGTTACCAGAATTGATATTATTAGAACATTTACTTGCAAATATATCCTTAAGATATATCTATGGTTGTTTTTTTACTTAATAAAATTAAAAAAATTTATATATTTAATGGGCTTAAAAATAAAAAGAAAAAAATAAAATGAAAAATATTTTGTGAATAGCTTAAGCTGAAAAATGTCATTTTTCATGAAAGCGTTAGCACATCATACACATGAGTAATTCACATGAATAGTCCATCCTTATACAAATATGAATTTCTCTATAAAACTCTAGAGTTTATACGTCAAATTCTGTAAATGTCTCATTAAAAAAGGCCTGGGAAATTGTTAACGAAAGCTGCAAAGTGTTCAAATCCATTAGAAGTGAAATGCTATTTCACTCTATTAACTTTTTTCGTTTTTTATTTATTTAATTTTGTTTTTGTTACTTTCCGTTTTTCATATGAGAAATTTTTTCATGTTTAAGGGTTTAAAGATGTTTTTCTTCATCTAAAACATTTTTTTTGCTTCTTTTTTTGAATGCTTCATTTTTAGAAATGATTGAGTTATATATAAAAGCAAATGCGTTATACACACTCAATTTTACGCACATTTTATCATCGTATATATTGACTGATTGTTGTAATATAGCGATGACAATCAAATTATTTATTTTCTTTAGATAACGGAAGGTATAAGGAAGTTTTTCTTTTCAATTATGTTTGAAAATGAAATTTTTCGAATAAACATGATTTTTTTTTAACATAAAAGAAAATCTATTTGATAAATCTTACTAGCAAAATATTTCACTTCACCTCAAAAAAATTTATAAGATGATTTTGCGTCTGTTTGGGATAACAGACATATTTCTTTGAGCATACAGGACAAAAAAAGAAAAATAGAATGAATTAAACAAGCAATTGAAAAACTTCCATAATTTGTAAAAAAAACACATTTACTTTATTTAATATACGGCGTGTCCCGGACACACCACGGACCTTTTTCTAAATAAAACCAAATACATATTATTTTGTAACATATCATTTATTTTATTGAAAATAGTCTCCTTTCGCATCGGCAAATGTAGTTTAGAGAACAAGTAAAAATCAGACGAATACAGTGAACGATTGATGGTTGTAATACACATAAGCTTCTTTTATCAGGTTAAACATTTCGCTAAAAGTTTCACCGAGCTTAAAACAGAACTTAATATTTGTCCGAAGTACATTTTTCGATCGATGACACCAATATACTGTCACTTTTAGCGTGATATCTCGGCCTCTACTAAATCAAATGTCAAAATTTTTTACAGGATGTCAGTGAAAGATGTACCTTTCTTTTGTTACTACCCTTTAAAAGATAGCATTACAAGAATGAGATATTTGGTAAAAGTTCCGTTTTCTTTGGGACAAACCATGTTCAAATACAACACAACAAATAAACAATCACTATATGCCGAATTCTGTGTTTAATCTAATCATCTATGCATTTTTAACAAGCCGCTGAATGTATTAACTAATACTTTATTTTTGAATTTTGTTTTGTGTGATTTTAACGAAGTCAAAACCCTTTCTTCTTAATAAAAGCTTAAGTCAAGGGAGCAAACCACACAAAAGAAACAAGTAAATAAAGCACTTGGGTAATTGTTCTAAAAATAAGCTTAAGTTTTAAACTTATGTTTTATCTCAACACCCAGAAAAACAAAATCCTCTTGTTATTGAGTCACACAGCTTGATTTTGGCCAAAATTTGACAAACTCTCATACTCAAGTGAAATCTACGTACACAAGTGGACATTGCCGAATCTGCCTGGCATTAATTTCTTTCTCGTTAAAATATAAAATTTTATGGTTCCAAATGATTGGTAAGTTTGGTTGTTTTTGTCTCTATTAATTCAATCTCCATAACCATGGAAAATCGTTTTGCGTAGTTGTCAAATTAGGATCTTGCCCATATCAAACAGCCGTGATATTTGCTTATAGCCACAGTGAAAGCACCAAATTTTTTTACAAAACTTGAAATGTGCTAAAGATAATTGAAGCTCTGCCTTGCTTTTGTCAATAACAAAAATATACATATATAAATGTCTATATAAATTTGGCTATGAAAAATATTGTAAAAGAAAAGTCCCTTTTGGGAGTTGAACTCCAAAATGATTCACTCTTCAGTTATAACGGGTGTTTCTTGGTGAGCTTTTTAATGAACTTTTTTCTTAAATGGCCTAAAATCTACTGTATTGCTTATCTTTTGCCTGAGTAGGAATGCTGGATACTTTCTGCATACTGTACGCATGAATTATTTTCTGGGTGACATCAGTACGCATCATTTTTTAGCTTTAAATATTATTATTTAATGATAGTCAAATTTTTCTATCATTCACAAATTCATTCATTTTCACTTAAGCTATGTGACCTTATAGACAAGAAGGCGGTGACACAAAACTGTCAACCCATCGATCTACACAAAGATTTATATTTTCATGAATACTGATCTCAAGGATATGCAAACTTACTTTGTCCGCTAAACCAAATTCTTGTACGAATTTGGCAGCAGTCTTTTTTCTATATTGACGGCAGATAACGTGCTTCATACATTAGTCTTAAAATTTCGCATTTCTTACATGTTTCTAAAAAGTATAATTATATTATTTAGTATTTGTAGGTCAGGTGGCACATATTTCCAGAAAGATCATTTAATAAACCACAGTTTACTCTTTTTTAAGACAAGACTTTAGTTTTTAATAGACATAAAGTTTTGGCAAACGAAAACTGTAGAACCTACAAGCAATTAAGGCTAAAAAAATATACCTTTTTCCATCCCTTTAAAAATCACACATGGGCATTTAATTATTTTACTAACTCTGGTTTTATAATTTTTGTATTTAAAGTTTAAGATAAACTTCTTACAAAAATTTTAACCCGAAATTCATTTCGATTGGACAAAAAAACGAAAATCTGATATTATAAGCGCTTTTTTTTTTTTTAAAATTAGCAATTTTTAAACTCGACAACAATTGATTTATTTGAAATTATGAAATATATAATAGTTATATTTTAAAAGAATTTCAATATTTTAATCCTTTTTTGGTATTTATTCTTAATTTAGGTAGAATTCAATTCACATTTTCATATTTCTACAATAGATTCAGAAAAAGGCAAGTAAAATATCGCTGTTTTGAATTAGCTTATATGAAGTTCTACAATTATTCAAAAATATAATTCTACTTTTTAGACACATGTAAAGGAACGCTAGTTTAGAGTCTAATTTGTGAAGCCCGATATCTGACTTCAATGCAAAAATAAGTTTCCTGCCGAATTTGTTCCGGGATATTGGTCTGTTAATCAAAAGATTTTGTAGGTCCTTGATATCAGCTATTCATAAAACAATATACATATATGTTTGTATGAATCGACGGGTTCATACTTCTGTGTCATATCCTTTCGTTCTATTCAGCACACATTATTATTCCATAAATTGTTATATTTTTTTGAAATATATTTTGATTTAATTACCCTTAAATATATTTATTTTATTTTGATCTATTGGAACTATGTAAATTATTTTATTTACTCTGACAATGAGTGAAAATGTGTTTATTAGCAAATAATCCTTAAGTTTATATCAAATTAATATTGCAATTAATTCCAATCATTTAACATAGTTTTCCTAGTTTTCACTGATATACAATGAGTATTATTTCATGTTATAAATTTCAACAGTCCTAAGACAACATTCAATTTCATATAATCAGTGCAGTTGAATATTGTTCATATAAAATAGATTGAAAATTTGAGGTATCCCACTGATTACTAAAACAGAAATCCTCCTTTAGGCTATTTAATCCTCTGATTATAAATTTATTTGGTGTTAATACTGCATTGGGTTTTCCTATTATATCCTATTTTCATCTCTTCAACTAAACTATTTTAATAGTTTTTAGAATTGGTATTAGTTTTTGTTACTCCAATTTATTTTAATCCTTATACTATAGTATTTGTCAATTTGGCTAAAGTTTTGTGTATTATTATCACATTATATAATAACCTAAGCTTTTTCTTTGATGTCTGTGTATAAATTATTTATTTCCCTTCAGGCGACAAGCCAATATAAAGTTTTACAAGTATTGTTTAAATGAAAGAAAGTAGTGGTGGACTTTTGCCATCATTAAGTTCAAAACTTCAAAGGAAAAAGACTGAAAGTAATCAACACTAAAGAAATTTATTGAATTTTCTTTAAAATTATTTCCTTTTACCCATGATAACATAAATAAAATTTAGTCACAAAAATGAAAAGCTAAATAAAAAAATGAATAAATGAAATTAATTAAATATTTATAAAATTGGGGGAAGCAGTTACATAATTGGAATTTCAATAGCACAGTTTTTAAGGTGCTAAGTAGAGTTAATAAATTTTTCACCATCAAAGCATAGTGATGAGATCGTAAATTGAATCCCTGAAATTCTTAACTTTATTAAATACAGGTGTTTAAATTGACGAAGCTATCATGGTGTGTTGTATAGAAAAACTTTTATATTAAACATAATAAAATCATAGTACCTACCTTATTTTCTATAGAGTCATCCTCATAATTTGATGATAAACCTTTTATTTCTCTTAGATTTTCACTCTTATTTTCATTCAATTCCTGTGAGGGCTCAAATATTGGTATTGATTCTTTATAAATTTTAGCTGGCTGTTTTGTTTGTTTAATTATTTGTCCTTGTGAATAATTTTCATGGTTTTTATCAATATCAACATTATTTGGATGAAATAGTAATGGAGCTCTATTATCCTGTGGTCGTTTTTCAATTTGTTTCATTTCTTTAAGTATCAAATTTGTTAATCCTTTGACTTGTTCTTCAGGTTTTCTTCCCACCAATAATGTTAGAGCTTTATATTTAGATTTTATATTATCTTTGAAATCTTCAAAACTATCTTTTATACTTGTATTAGAATTTGTTTGTAATTGTTGTAATGATGGTTCATTGTATTGAATATCAGGACTATTTTTCCAATTTAATGGATTGATAACATTTTTAGCTATATCTGGTGTATAAATATGATATGGAGAATATTGTGGAATCATTTCATACATACTATTACTATCTTCTTGTACTGAATGACTTTGTACTTTACCATTTGGTAATATATATTTAAGAAAAAATTTTTTTGGTAAATTATTGTTTTTTTGTTGTATCATTGGATTATAAGATGTACCATATATTATACCTGGAAATGCTTTAATTTCTTTTTTATAATAACGTTGTTGGGCATATGATGGTGTTCTTATATTATATATTAAATTTGAATTTTGAATTGATTGAGGTTCATTATCTTCAATTAATGATAAACGACGTTGTTTACGAAGTATTTGTTTGGTTAAATCATCTGGTTCTTTGGCATCAGATAATTCAAATTTGATTGTATCACGTCTAGAACGTTGCTGACCAAAATTTATTTTTAATTGTTTTTTTGAAATTTTGTGAATTTTTTGATTTAGGCTTAGTTCTATTGGCTCTAATGAATTTATATATTTTTTATTTTCAAATGTATCACTTCCATTTGCTATTGACAATATTATAACAAGGCAGATTTTTTTTTCCTAAAATTTAAAGAAATGTATTCATTTATAAATATATATACGTATAAATTTTCAGAAAACTGAGAAATTTGTGTTAATAATTTAAAATTGACTTTAGTCCATGTGGTAGTGAACTAAGTTGATCTTTTTTAAAAAATAGAAAAAAATGCACTTGCGTATCTCTCCCAGAAATAGGTTAAAATTGGAAAAAAGCTTATCTAGGATGCCATAAAACGATTCCTCAAATAAAATTATTTTTGACTCCAAAAAAATGATAATTTATCTTGTTTGATTTTTTGGTTTATTAGGTAATTCTGGGGTGCTGAATTCGAATATGGTATTATTTTTTATCATCACGTAAGGTTTTTTAGATATACAAAAGATAAAAAGACCACTTTTATTGCCTTTACAAGGTCGTTTTTATTAAAATTGAAAAACAAATAAAAAGTATAAAACTACTTTACACTTGTATAGAATCTTCAAACATCGAAAGAGAAATAATTAAAAAAACAAACTGTTAGAAATCTTTGTAGGACCTCTTCCGTACATAATTGAAGCTCTTTTTTAAATCTGTACTCATCTGTGAGTCTGTTTCTCTTTAACATCCAGCAATAGTCTGCAATCATGTTAACATTCTACCTTCTAGGTTAAGATTTTCTAGAAAATGATCTGAATGAAAATTCAGAAAATGTATGTAAAGTATGTCTTTCATTAGCTTTCGAATTCGAAAATTTAATGAATTCATAACCTGAGGTAGTTCAGAAGGACTAATCAGTTGATCATCTATCATAGCTGCCCATACGTTGATAGACAATTGTTGCTGAAATCTTAAAGGCCGAACAGCATGTGGTTATCTCCACCCCAGTTATGTAAATTCCTTAAGTTGGTAGTTTTAGTACGAGTAAAAGAAGCCTCTTCTGTCCACATAATTTTACCAGCCAAATCAGGGGTACCTTTTATTTGTCTCATAATCCATGAGCAGAAAACAGCATAGCTTGAAAAATCTGGTGAAATTGAATGTTGCACCCTCTGAGAATGATATGGATGAAGGTCTTCCTTTTTTAAAATTCCCCACACAGAAGACTTCGATATTCCCAGATGACAAGATAGACGACGGATACTGATTTAAGGATTTCTAGTGATCTCAGCTAACACCATTTCCTGATCTGTGGTAGAAATTATTTGTAGCGTGTAGTTTTTTGATGGTGTATGAATTTCATACTGTGCAATTCTGTAAATGTTTTGTAGTCTGGGGTTCTTCTTCCCGGATATTTTTTCATATATTCACGAGCTGTTGCTCTAGCATTCTCATTACATAAACCATAAATGAAATGCATATCAGCAATCTCAGAGTTTTTTTACTGCGTCCTTGATTCTACTTTTTAAAAAATTTAGCACAAAACGAAAAATTCTTTAGAGTAAATTATCTTACTGGTTTTAATCGTATTTTTCACTAAACTACATCACAACTCTAATATCTTCTACTTATATTCAAAAACAGGGTATGAGAATATTGATAAGCCCTTAAAGATAATCAGGTAGAAAATTCTTATCAAGTTATCGGGAAAGGCTTATTTTGCTGGGATTTTATTGCACTATGGAAAAGCGTTACGCTATTTCAATGTACCAATGTTTTATTAGAAAACACTTATAGTTTAAGAAAATTAGAAAGAACATTAACTTATGTTTGCATTTTTTTAAGAAAAAAGCAGAAAACCTAAAAAACGCCCGGGATTTCTACGAACGGTTCTACTTCAAAATTATTTTTCTCCGCCATTTGTTATTATTTTTCCATTTTTTCTTTTTAAATAATAAAATAAGCTATAAAAAAATATTTTTTTTTTTTACTCCTTGTCACATGGATTCAAAAGTTATAAGTGATCGAGTATGTGGGGGTAAGAAAGAAGGCTGAAAACTTCAAAAGGCTGTAACTCGAAAACGGAAAAATTAGACTACCACTTTTTGTGTTTTTGGTCGATGAAATTTTATCTACTTTCTACCCTAAGCGTTTGAGTATACTATCTCGGGACACCCTGTTTTTATTTTCTCAACAAATTAGTTATATTTGAATAATTTTTGTTGCTATTTTCATGACCAGGGATGATAATATAGTCATATAACAACACATGGCAGTCCTAATTATGAGAATCCAACTATTCAGTGAACTTCCAATCTTATTTGCTATTCGGAGTTCGCAGTCAGTCTGTACTCTTCTACCGTGTGTAAATTTTGTGGTTATGTTGCGAAAGCACATGACAAACTTTAATCATTTGTAGAAAATAGTTTATTTTAAATCAAAATTAAAGGATAATACTAGTTTCATTACTGGCGCAGTCGGAAAAAGAAAAGAAAAGCGAAGGAGGGAAAATGAAAAAAGAACTTCATTAGCTTCGACGGGAACGCAACGCGCACCGCTACGCAGCAGAGGCCACAAATTACAACTAGAATTCTTTTTTTTCTTCTTAGAAAACAAACACACAGCAAAGTATTTTTTTGAAAAAGAAAACTTATAAAATTTATTGCAGAAAATAAAATGAACGCTGAACACGTGAGTACCTTGCAAAAAACATAAGCTATATAACTCCCTTCAACGGTGAAAAATATGATTTAGCGGGGTTTTTATTGAGAGTAGAGTCGTTTATACGAATTATTGAAACATTAAACGATGCAGGTAAAAGGAACTCAAGGAACCCAAGCAAGCATGAAGCAAAGCCGGGACCAAGCGGTCAAACATGTAGGACACGTAGTAGCAATAATAGTTATACGAAACGACCAGATTTAGATAATCAAAGTCCTATGGATATTTCGTTTAATGAAAACTACATTTTAAATAAAAATGAAAGGATAATACGAGTTTCATAGCTATATCTAAGCAGAAAAAGAAAAATAATCTAAAAATATTATTTAATCAAACAGAAATTGTCTAACTTACTCCTAGCCCTAGAGTAAAGAATGAAAGTTCTCTCTAGTTTTGGCTTTTTCATTCAAAGAAAAAGATCCACTTTCACGGTTTAAATGATTTTTAATTTAAAAATACATGTAACTAAATAAAACTTTACTTTAGGCAGCTAGAATACTACTCTTTTCTTATAATGTTCAAGCATAATATTCAAATATCTATATCCAATTAATTGGGAAAGTTTTAGCTTCTTAAAGTCAACATTTGAATAAATTGTTCGATAAGAAAATAAACATTGCTTTTAGTGTCTTTAAAGCATAAAATTAGGCCATAGATATAAGGAAACGATTATAGTAATACTGTAAACTTCAGAAGTAATTAGTAAACACAACAAATTCAATAAAATCATTTCAAAGTTTGAAATGTTATTTTTTATAGCCTACTTTTTCTTTTGGCTCCAACAGCGCTGATTATATTTTTATTAAGAAAACGCCCCAGGGCAGGCAAACTTTCTTAAATTGTAATAGAATAAAATTTTAGGCTTTCGAATTTTATTATATTTTTTGTTTTGTCGTCATTCAAAACAAAAAAAAATATTATTAAATTTAGTTCTATTCTGTTTAGGGGATTTAAAGTCGTGCAATTTCATTTTTCATAATATTTGAATATCCTGACACTACTTTTTCCTTTAGCTCTTTAGAGAGCTTTGACCTTATTGCGCTAATATTAGATATCGCTCTAAAGCATGCAAGCATTTCTAAATTGTAATAGATTAAAATTTTAGGCCTTTGAATTTGTATAAAACATTAATAAAATCATTAAAACTAAACTATATCAGCAAATTTTAATAGATTAACAATAGGATAGCTTAGATAGCAAAAGATTTAATAGCTTTTAATTTTATTTCTATTAAATAATTCTTTGCAAATTTTGATTCAGCTGATCCTAGAGCTTGTTCAAAATCATCGTTACGTTAGTAACTGTTAGACTATACTTTCTATCTTAATATACCATATTCGTATGGTTTTCGATGCATATCTTCAAACTTGCCATTTGAAGTTTTACAAATAACTATCAGAAGCAAAAAATGTTCTTTAGTTCATCATAGAAGCATTAAAATATACAACGTCAGTACGATTTATTTATTTTTGATTTTTACAATTTTTTTTAATTTTTTGATTTCAATAAAAAATCTTTTTGTAATCGGATATTTATTAATCGGAAAATAAGATAAAACTTGAACAAATAAAAGGGTGTTAAGCTTTTAAAGAGTTTAATGAATGAATTTAATGTCAAACCCTCTTCAAAACTAAGATTACTGTGTAATTTCACGTTTTTTAAAAGGATAAATAGAAATTATCATTTAACTATAAACAAATCTTGCTTAAATTATATTTTGAGTTTTGGTAATTTGCACCCATCAATTTCCTTTTAATTTCATTTAAACATTGTCTAACAATTTAATGGAAAAAAATTTAAGTAAAATTTTCCAATATTTCTGAAAAACTTTTATCTAGCTTTTAATTTCATCTCTAACATTTCGATTTGCTATATGCAAATTAATGAGGTAAATTCTGATGTTAAAAGCATTATTTGCAAAGTTTTTTGCGGAAGGTAGCTAGACGTCTAATTTAACCCATTTTACATAAGTTTATTGGTGCATATAATTCTGTTTTCATAGATCAAGGAAGTTTTGCAGGTGAATTACCTAAAATCAACCAATGCAAAAGCTGCTAAAATATTGGGTAAGTGATCAATTCAATAAAATTATTTCCTATATAACTTTCTGTTCAATTAAACTTCAGTTTAAAATTGGAAGTGTCAGACAATTATTTTGATCCTGTCTAGCATAAATTTTAATTTCATTCTTTATGTCATTAGACAAAAGAATTTCAGCACTTGATCACAAATTTAAATGGTTCAAATATTTTTAGATATGCTATGAACTCTATGTAAAAAATAAAAAATAAAAAAAAAACAATTTTTCTAGACGTTCTAACTTTATGCGAAAATTCCATATACATAGCTAAAAAACAAAAATACAAGAAAAAATAAAAAATTAATCCTTTTATTTGAATTCTTTGAAATTTTTAGCAGTCTTCTCAAGTATGAAGATTTTGATATGAATTGAAAAAAAGTTTTTTTGTCGATACTATTTTCTTTCTTGGGGGTTGTTTGTACCCTGAAAAGTTTTTGTTTTGGCTTAAGTTGAATCGAAAGATTTTCAAAAGAGGCTATATATGTGTGTTTTACTTTGCTGATGCGGGACAACTTTTGCTTTTCCTATTTGTTGACGAGCTGAGTATAAAACTTTTATAGTAGTTTAAATGTGTGAAAAGGCAGAATGTAGTCAGCTTTAAATTTTTTTTTTGTTTTTTGCTTTGAATTTAACAAAACTTTCTTGCTGTATTTATCCAATCAAGATTTTCAGATAATTTCGATATTCACAAAACTTCATTTTCATTTTCTTATGCAACGCTAACTTTCTGTTTTATTCTATTGAATTTTAGAAGTTTCGAAAAGTTTGGTTTTAAACTAAAGTAAGTAATTCTATGTTTTGATTTCTACGATACAGTAAGCTGCACAAAATTTTAATACATTCAACAGCAAAAATATTTTCATAGAATGTATTAGTTTTTTAATAAATTCAACAAAAAACAAATTGCTTAGCAAAATTCAGATTTCAATACTTTTTTATTTTTCTTTTTTGGATATAATCTAAATTTAAATTGATCAAGTGTAGACCATTAGGTTCACGAAATTTACACTACATGAACATTTTTGAATTAAGAAAAAAATCTTTGATTTATAATCCTTAAATTTGTGTTAGTGACTCCGTAAAGCATTTCATAAATGGAAAAAGAAAAAAAACTACAAAGGCAAAATTTAATTGAATAAATTCTATTCATTTTTGTTTGTTTGATTAAGGGGTTAGGGGTACTCAAAGACATGAAAAAATGATAATTTTAAATAATTTTTTTTTCCAAGTAAATTATTTTATTTTATAAAAGTAAAAATATGGCATCATTACATAATGTTTCGGCTTGACTTCACGAAAATTTGAGAAAAAAAATTTAATAATTTTAAAAGTTATGGCTTTTTGTGTTGACCCAGTTCCAAACAGAAGTTCCTTGCGGTGACCACCACAAATCTTTCATCTAAAATCAATCGGACAAAAAAAATTAGTTTTACTATCAAATAATTTCTTGCCTGATCGAAGCATTTTTTTAAAAAAAAGATTAACAAAATGGCGGCCTTAGGAAGTTTTTTTCCAGATTATCGGGAAAAATCCAGCAGTTATTTGTTTATAAAAAATCAAAATTTAAAAAACAAAACAAAATCCTTCGATCAGGCACGAGTTTTTCATGTTCTCCAAAGCTGTATAAATTGCAATGAAATTTAACCAGCGGTTTTCGAATTACAGTGGTCACCGGTTCAAAAAACATAGTTTTGAAAAAAATGCATTTAAAGTTTTACACTCGATGTATGTAGAGCCCGAGAGTCCTTTGTTAATTGGCAAATAACTCGAAAGCTATTTGTCAGCTGCACTTCAAATTTTTAAGATATTATACTTTAAGAAAATGTAAAAGTTTTTTTTTTTAAAATGCTGAGCATCCCTAACCCCTTAAAGCAATAGAATATTTTAATAATTTTAAATTTGTAGTAATAAACTTAGGCTACTATAGGAATAAAGCCCAATTATATTATTATGCATTGAAAAATTATAATCGAATAGAAAGTTGACAATATTATGGCGATAATATAATTTGAAAACAGTCATTTTTCCCAGGTTTTACTAAAACTTTTAAGCAAATTTTTTTGATTGCCATATTATAGTATCGTTTTTGGCGTTTTTACAAGAAAACACTGCAATCGTGACAACTAACATAATTATAATGATATTTTAAAAGTATTTCTTATAATTGTAAAATATCGAATATTTTGTTTTTGGCAGATAGTTTACCATGCCAATGTTATGCTGTTGGTGTGCTCAAAGTTTTAGATTTATATACAGTTGTTTTAGATTATTTCCTAACTTATAATTAGATGATCTCTACAGATTAGCTCTTTCCACAAATAATACATATGAACCTGGATGACATACAGTTTCACCAGACAGCATGATATGCCATACAATCAACACCAAAAACTATTTGTTAAAGACCTAAATTACAGATCGATAAGCTGTCGTCGTGGCTATGTGCATAGGCCACCAAGGAGCTAAGATTTTACACCATTTGACTTATATTTGTGAGCATCGGTCAAAAACAAGTACCAATTGATACTTTAATGTATAATAGAATGGGGGTATTCACATTGAGGCTTGTAAAATTTCGGAAATGTTCCCCTACAATTCTCAGTCCACTAAAATATGTGAATATGTGTTGGTAAAATATTACAGATAATGTGTATATATAAATGTGTATTAGTAAGATACCAAGCATGAGGCAGAAATATTTCTGCCTCAGGAAGGGGTAAAAGCAGTATTTTGTCATTGAGTATTTTAATCAAAATTGTATTAGTTAAAAATTTAAAAACACATTTTTGCTTTGAGCTAGTGAAGTTAATTTACATTTTTATATTTATAAATTGAATTATTTAATATCATGAGCTCTTTATTAGAGAATATTTTGCTTAAATTTCTAAATTCTTGTTTTTTTCAATTTAAAAAATAATATTTTGTCAGAAAAACCTGAATTTAAATTGGAATATTAAAAAGTGAAATTGCGTCAAACGGAGATCTTTACGTCATTCCACCTTCAAAAAATTTATCAAACAAATTTGGAATCCTTTAAAATTCTTAATTCTTAATAATACTACATGATTACCGGTCAATTTTACTCCTTGTAGTTGGATTGGCCTTAAATTGTTATTACATCTGCAATTTTTGACCAATTTTAATGAATTATACCTTACTTTGTTTGCAAACTTTAATGTCCAAAAATAAAACATGATCAAAAGATAGTTCTTTCTAGTGTAATCCCTAGTAAACATTTTTATGCAAAATTTGGTAAAAATAACGGAAAACAATCTGTGAACGCATGTATATCTCCTATCCTGTTTAGTTTATGGGAAAGTTGTATATGGATGAAAAATGCAAAATTTAGTTACCTACATAAAAATCGTAAAAGTCAACCACGTGCGAAATTAATTAACCGCAATAAGGTGAAAAGTGTTTTCTTTCAAATGCCAAAAACCATTTTTCCCAAATATCTCAAAATCCGTTCTCTTTTAAATTTTTTGGACCCCATTTTCGGCTTTAGCGTATCATTTTACGTAAGAAATGACTGTAAAATGTTGAGGATACAAATCACTTTAAACTTGTGTAGTTAGTGTAACGCTATTTGTTTTTTTGTATATATGTAATTTTAATAAAGTTTTATTGAAAAAATTTCAACTTGGTTTTAGTTTTGCTAATATTAACCTAAAAATATTTATAGTAATCATTTAAAGGCGGAAAAAGTGTGCATGCGATCATTGATAGCACAAGAGATTATGCCAAAACAAAACATTTTTTACAACAACAAATATAAGTAAATTAAAATTAGTTACTAATCAAAATGTAATAGGGCCTAGTATAAATACTTATTTCTATATATAGACAAATGGCAAAACCAATTACATTAACACATTTGGCCATTGTAAACGTACTATAAGAGAGAGCTTTTATTGCTAAGCAGTGTTCATTTTTTCGGGCCATAAAAATCCTAGAAACTAGTCATACAGAATGGTTTTATTTCTATGTACTAGAAAACGGATTGCAAAAAAATATCCTACTTGTGATTTATAAAACATGCTAGAAAAATCTATCATAAGTTTTTAAAGTTTTAAAGGTATTAAGAGTACGCATATTTCAACGTGATCATGATAGTTTTCGATGTGTACACTTTTTTTTCATTTTCAAAGCATATTAGCATAATTTTAGTTTTATTCCTCCTTTTAAACTTATAAAGAGTTCTTTTTAAAACTGTTTAAAAATATTTTTTATTTATTTTACCTAAAATAAAATGTTTACTACAAAAACTCATATTAACATTGTATGTGAATAAATTTCATAAGAAATTTCTTCTTAAAATTAAATCTAATAAAATCAATGCTCACATAAATGGAATTACAAATAATTATTTATTAAAGATCATTAAAGTTGTTAAACTTTTGAAATTATGAGCTAAAGATAAGTTTAAGAAAAGGAATTTGTTTTTCTATACTCTCAAAATAAATTTTTAAGAACTAAAAATTTCTCTTTTGATTTTTTCACCACCTATTTATGAATATATTTAATAGAAGAATTAATTTTCATATAAAAATGTTAAATTGATTCCTATTTTTTTGCTTTTAAACATTTTACAAGTATCACAAAATTAAATTCAATCCAAAAAATAAAAATAATATTTAGACTTTAAATAAAAAATAAATATATTTTTTTAAAGGTTTTTAGAACAAAAAACTTACAATTCCATAAACTTTCATTTTTTTCCTTCAAATTTCCAAACTTAAATTAAATAATTTTTTTGAAATCAAAATTAAAAACTTAATGAAAAAAAAACTCTACAAAAATGAATAATATAACTTTTAATCACAATATGAAAAAAAAAACTTTTTTGTAATTTTCATGTGGCTATCTTGATATCGACTGAATAGGATGGAATTATTAAGTTATAATCCCCAAAGGCTATATGTAAAGAAAGTTTTGCGACAAATCGCGGTGAGGGTCTTTTCTATGCACCATCTAGACGTGATCATCAAATTTACCATGAATATACACAAGCAACACTATTAAGTTAAATACGCTCAAATAAATACATTTGTGACGCATGAATTTAATATTTCATGTAGAATTTCACTTTTAGTTAAAAAAATAAAAATAACAAACACACAAACCAAAAAACTACATCAGGTTTTGACAGTTAGAAAAGATCACTATAACGAAATGTAATAAAATTTTTAAATAGACCTCGTATTGTGTTAATTGTTCGACAGATGCCAAACTGTTTTGCGTAGTATCAGGTATAATTTAGTAGTTTAATAATAATCAACATTAATGTATTTGTCAGTCTCATTAAATATCCGTGTAATGTTGATTAAAGCTAAACATTGGCTTCTGTTATTTAAATTCAACTTTGAAAAAGAAAGTAAACTTTATATTTCCGAAACAAAGTAAAAAATAAATAGAAACAAACCCAACCAGTTTAAACAGTTTACACTTAATGCATTGAAGTTCAGAGGTGTCTTACAAATAAAATTTTTGTTTATACTTGTTTTTCGTAGTGGTTTTTTTTTTTTTTGTTGTTTTTACGGCGAATAAAAGTGCTGATTTTTATACCTGTCTTAGACCAATAGCACCTTGTTAATTGTGGTCAATGATTTATTATTTATTGTTGCCAGAAAGTGTTTAAAAAATTTTATGGTCTATTTTAAAATGTAAATTAATTTACACGTGTTGCATTATTTTATTATAAAAGTCATCTAAATTAGCAATTTGTCATAGAGATTTTAAATCTTTAGAATGTTTTTAATTTTGTCATTAATAAAATTGATATAAAATGATTTTATTTATAGAAAATTAATATGATTGGAGCTAAAATTTGAAAACAGAAAATTATATTTTCTTTGTTATGAATTTTATTGCGGTTTTCTTAATTTGAAACTTAAAAAAAATTTTGGCTTTTAAGTATACTTTTCATGGTAAATGAAAGTTAGGTGTGATACTTTTAAAATAAGAAATCTTCAAGGCAAGAAATAAAAGCAAGCATAATGCTTAAGAGTGTTTGTTTTTTTTTTTTTTTCCTTTTTGTTTACAGTTTGTCAATTATAAATATTGAAACTAGCAGAAATAAAAAAAAACAAGTTTTTGACTTTAGAGAACAAAATATGCAAAAACCTTTCACAAAAAATTAATTTATTATTAAGTATATTGATAAAAAAGGGTTATGATCCTAATAGAAGAGATTTTTTAAAGATTTCATACATTTGCGCAACTAGTGACAATTAGGAATTTTATTGACACTTGTCACTCAATTGTATTAAGTTGATAAGTTTCACGATTGAAAGTATCTTGAAGTCCATTTTATAAGTGATCATAATTTAAAAGTATCCAAAGCAACTTAATACTTAAATGCTTTCACTGTAATACTTCTATTTTTTTTATTATTGTTTTTGATAGTGAATATTTGCCAACTTATTGAAAGTTTTTAACATCAGTGAAACTTTTTTTCAATCCAAAATATTTTATTGACAATTATGTTGACTTTTTATAACTGTTTTTTATTCCACTCTAATCTGATTGTGTTTTGTTTTTTAATATTTTTTAATTCGGGATGCATACAAAGCCTAGTTTTGTTATAACCGCTTAAAAGAATCATGAAAAAAGAAAATATAAGGCTAAGAAATTAGTTTTAATGGTTGAAAACTAAGAATAATACTAAAAATAAACATGAATTAATCACAAAAAAAAAATTTATTTATTTTCAGATAAATTTAAATAAAGAATTTTTAAAATAATTAATCAAACATCTCTGAAGGCCATTTTTAAAGTGCTCATTTAACTTAAGGATTAGTTAATTCCAGTGTAACTCTAGGACGTGTTTAGAGTGACAGCCGTGAAACTCACAGTATATGATTTAATATATTATGGATGAATTAATAATACAAATCTATTTTTAAATATTCTATATTTTGAGGAATATATTAAAAAAACAAAAGCGTAAGAGCCTTATGCAATTTTCTACTTAAAAACTTAGCACTTAGAATTTCGAGTTTCGTATTGGAAATAAATTTTAAATTCCTACAAAAATTGAAGATATTGAAGACATGAAATTAGTTTTTATCTCAAAGTTCTTTCAAGTTATAATTTAATAGGTATCATTTGTGTGGCATCATAGCAAGCTCCATAGGTAAGGCTAGCTTCGCTAGAGCTTTGAGGTAGTCATTGCCATTGACAAAATTAGCTGATTCTACAGTTGAAAAAAGAAAAGATAAAAAAGTACCAAAGTCAAAGCAGTTAAGCCCCTTTAGATATTAGGCTTATAGCAGAGCTAAGGTTTTGATTTTCCTGAGAAAGTTTTGATTCTGGGACATAAGACGATGATTAAAAAATTTCTAATAGTAGAGAATGCTTTGACAAAATTTCTTATAGCTTGGGTTTTGATTATTTCTTGTATTTTGTTTTTTAACTCTAATTTTTAACCCTTTAGTGTTAAAAATATATCATTATAGTGTTATATGTCACTAAAAATACGAAAAAAATGGATTATATTGCTGATTCGAAATTTCGAAAAAAACTTCCTTTAAGAGTGGGTCTACACAGGACAACTCACAGCAGAAACTCACAGTGATTCTGTGAGTTTTGTAAGAAAAATAACCGGTTTCAGTTTTTCTGATCAGTTTTTGAAAATTAGCTTACAAAATATTTTCCTGTTAAAATTTAAGTTTGACTTTACTCATAGAAAAGTTTTGTTAGCAGCTTCTGTTGGATTATTAAAAACTTAAAAATAAAGTATTTATAATTAAGACATTATTGAATTGCTAACTTTAAACGTTAAAGTGAGTATCAAAGGGACAGTAAAAAATATTTCATATTTTGATATTATGAGGTTTCTAAAAGAAAATTTATTTTTAATAAATTTACAATTTAGAACATTAGAAAGTCGATCACAGATCAATTAATTTGGGAAAACTTAGCAACTTATAGCATTTTTATGTTTCCTTTAACATATTAAATTAGAATGACAGTTTTTATTCTAAAATATTTCCTACTATAAATATAATAATATAAAGGATGTCGGATAAATAAGGTTAGCAAGACTATGGAACATTTAATATTGTTATTTTTCAACAATTCATCTTATTATGTCTGCTCAAAATTATGGAAAATATTTGATTTGTCCTCCTGCCTCGTATTTAAAAATATTTATATAAAGTTGAAATTTTATGAAAAAAAGATAAGTATTTGTTTATTTAAAGTTTATTGAATGTAAGTACTAAGTAACAAGTAAGTATGTTACATAAAGTAATTTCTAAATTTTTTTAAATTTTATTGAAAAAACATATTTCAAAAAAAAAATCAAAAAAAAATATAATTTTGATTTACTTTTTATTTTTGTTATCAATTGGGATCTAGTTTTAAAATTGGAAACGAGATATTCTTAGCTGGAACTTTGGATGATTGATTAATTTTTTTATCCCTTCTAATGCTTCTGAAAATATATTTTCAATTTTATCATAAGTTTTGTCGGGTAAATTCTTATAACTATTTTTGATATATTCTGCCCTTTGATGAAAACATTTTAATACATTCTCTGGGTTATTTGAATAGCAGTTGGTATTTAATTTTGTATTATTTCCTGGCCCTATTACTTCATTGATTACGTTTTCTATCTGCTGCAATGCAGCTTCACTTATACCGCTTACTTTTTCTAAAATCCCTTGTTTTGTATTTTCATCTCTATTTATAATACTTTTAAACAGTTGACGAACTCTGTTAAATTTATCATCTAAACGCTGGATCATTACATTGATTATATTCCTCTTCAACTGTCTTACACTTTGTACTGTATTACTAGCTCTCTGAATAAGTTCTCTAACTAGTGGTCCTCCCGTCACCATTGTAGCCAAAATAACCATGATGAGAGATATTTGCCAAAACTTCATTTTGCTTTTGTCGTCTTAAAACGTATAATTAGGATCGAACTTTGTAAAATACGATTGATATTTAGCCTATCTTGTCATTGCCTTAAATACAAATTTTTTAGAATAATTTATTAAAAAACTGTCTTGTCGTTATTTTAAAACAAATATTACGCCTTGTATTTTATATCGAAAAATTTGAATATTAACGCATTTAACAAACAATTTTCTTACAGATAAGAAATTTATCAAAAATTTTCTGTCCATTATGATGAAAATTAGGACCATAAGAAACAAACAAAAAATTGAACTTATTTTTATTTTTATATCACGCAATTCAGTGAAAATAAATACTTATATTTTGATATCTGTACCAGTTGACTGAACTCAGAGAAACTTTTTCTAATAATCCTTAAAAAAAAAACATAAATTAGCTATCTTTCCACGTGCGTTTAAAGATCCAAGGTGAAATTTAGAGTAAGAGCGATTTAAGATTCTACCTGGAGAATAGGAGAACCTCAAAAATAAGATTTCATGCTTTGAAATTTGAGTCCAAATGGTTGGAGAACTTTATAATTCTTAAATGCCTTTAAAGGAATTATAAGAAAATATAAAAATAAATTAATTGGAGACCGGACATTCTCTGTGTCGTCATTTAAAAGAGATCACATTAAATTTAAACTGGGCCCTTATATGAAAAAAACATTATGAAAAATCATGATCGATGAGCTTTAAAAAGAAGGAAGGAGAGATAAACAAACACCACAAAGGTTTAAAAGGTATCAGTTTTTATTTCTAAAGTAATGTTAATCTACTAAAATAGCGTACTGGATCCAAAGCTAACAAAATTAACAATAAAAAAGATAATTTTGATTGAATTAAGCAACTTTTATCAATGTAATTTCTGTAGAGCTTACGAAAAACGTAAAATTAGAAACAAATACCAATCCATCTATGCTGGCGATAACAACAAGACTGAGGGGAATCTTATTAGGAAGAAGGAAAGTAAGCATACAAAAGATATTTTTTAGCTCTAATACCAATCATTGCATTTTATGTGAGTCTTAAACCTCTCAATTAGTGTTGGCTACGATGTGTGGACACAAAAGAGGCTCTGAAAAAACGTAAGTTAGAAGCAATTCTGGTTTCATCAAACTTAGGCCTTATTGGTTTTATTTTTTTTTTCACTTTAATCAAGTAAGACCTTTGCTTCAAGCAGCAAGAAATAGCTGCCAAATCCAGGATTTAATAAAAGTCAAAAGAATTTATCGGTTATGTAATGAAAGATTTTGTCACACCTTCGAAAATATTTATTAGTCTTATTTGCTACTATTCTAAAAAGTAAATATATGATTTCTCCAAGCTCGACAAGCATTCACACATTACATTTTAGTTTACTTTCGTACTTGCAACATAATTTATGGCCAAATTAAAGTATATGTTTTTACCAAGTGGTGAAAAAGAAATGATTTTCCTATGAAGTTGTCATAAAATCTACATAGAAAAATATTCTTGGCTAAAAAAACTATTTATGTCTACAATAATGCTATGGCTCACAATGCAAAAATCCATTTTAGTCAAATTTTTACCTCATAAATTTGTAAGATTTACTTAGAATGTCGTTGAAAATATAACACGTGCAAATTAATAAATATTTAACAAAGTTACAGGAGATCAAATTTGAAAAATGTTATTTTTGCTACTTTTTTAAAAATGACTAATTTTAGTTTGTATTTTTTCGGATAAAAAGACTTTCGAATAAAATTTTTAAGACTTTAAATGAAATATAAATTTGTTACAAAAATTTTGGTGTTGACCCGACTAGAGTTTTAGTTTGCGGCCCCCGTTAGGCTAGCTCCACTTAGACATTAGGGCCGAGTGCGGCAAACCCATGCAGGCCGCATGAGGCATGTAACGCTAAGCTTATATTAGGCCCTAATGCGGCACTAAAACTATTTAATTTGAAATAATACAGTAGGCAGTATGTCAACATAATTGACGATATAGTACGATAAGGTTTTAACTTAATTTACTATATATTGCATTATTTGACTTATATTCTATAAAAAATGATAAAATTATATGAAATTTAAATTCATTATAATTAAAAACACCTAATATCTAAGAAAAACAACGTGAAAATGCGACAGCACTTAGGCAATTGTCAAAAAGTATTCAAATACTGATTGAACTTATACATTAAATTCTTTTATTTAAGTTTAACAAAATTATTAATTTGAAACTTAAATTAAATATAAGTAAAAATTAAAAAAAACTAATAAATTCACCGAATAAAACAAATGCACACGATTAAAACGCGACAACTACTAACTGTCAAAGCTTAGAAAATTTTTGATATAAAAGAGATCGCGTATATTATACGAAAAGATTTATAACATTTTAGAAGTTTTCTACGCTTAATAGACGAGAAAGGTTTTAATTATTATCAAAATTAATCTTAAATTATATGTTTATTAAATTGAACTAAAAATATTTAACAATAAACAAAGAAATTAGAAAAAAATCTAATTAAAAGGAAAAAAGTTGTTATACAATACATCGCGAATAAAGTACGAATAAGGAATGCAGCGAATTGAGGGAGCATTTCATCGCTGCTTCAAAAAATATATTTTTTTAAATTTGATTCATTAATTGAGATATTTAGTTATTTAGTTATTTTAAGACAAAAGTTATTTCGATCTGCTCCAAATTCTTTACATAAGAATAATCTCTTATAAGAAAATATTTTAGAGGTTTTAGACACGTTTTACTTAGAAAATCTTTGGCTAGCCGCATACTCGCCTTATGTGGCCCTCGTATACTTTTAGGCATGCTTAACTAAAAATTCTAGTTGGGAAAATCTTAGATTGAGAGCAAAATAGAAAAGTTAATGGATTACTGAGTGGAGACGTGATTTTTTCATTTTTCAGATCTGCAACGGACGCTAATGCCTGCTAGTTCAATGAAGTTGACTCATTGAAATTAAATATTTAACTTTTAAGTAATTTTTATAATTTGTGTAAATAAAAGTGCGAAATTGGGGTTGAAACACTAGAAATTATGCCTTCATAAATTTAGGTAGGTCATATTTACAAAACTAAATCTTCATTTTTCCCGATGGGAAATACTGGAGCCTCTTCATCGATAGCAGTAAGTACTGTCCACACGTTGTGTTTCTTTATAAAAGCAACAAAAATCCATCGATTCTACTCGGTCATTTCAAGAATGCCAAAGAAACACCATGCAATAAATCCATGCAAAACACTCAATGAACTATTAAGCTACAATCCATATAATTGGAAGATCTGTTGCGAGTTAAAGGTCATGGATATTTTCACTAGGTTACAGAGCGGATATATAAAATACAGCTGTGTCTATGGGATTGCAGATCAGGTGGGAAGCATCATATTCAACGTGATTTGTCGCGGTGGAAAAACCATATTGTAGAAACCAATAACGTTATTCAGAAGGCACTTGTTGACACAGAAAATATGATTTTTCCTCAATCACATATTAAAACTTATAGTGATGAAAAATTCCGTTAAAGCATTAGCAAAAGTTTCAAAAAACAAAGAATTGTAGTACTTACGTACGAAGTTTTCGAAATTGTCAACAGAATATCTATATATGAGATATAGAGAATAGGCCAATAGCAGAAAATACACTCAAAAAACAGGTTTTTTTGTTCTCAAAAACGGTTCTTTGAATACAAAAATGAATGTGATTTTCGGATTCAGCAACCCAAAATTACCTTAAAAAAGATATTGTCATTCAATTAAAAAATAAGGTTATCAAAACAACAGATTTTTTCTATAATTTTTTTGTTACAAGGCTCTTTCAAGGTGTAATGTTTGAAACCAAACGATTATTTTTTATAGACCTTATTTTATCTTGAATTTTTTATCCTGTTAATGCTTGTGATTGATATTAGAAGTTCGTACTTACCGCTCAGCTTTTTTTTTTGAATTTTACTGATATTACATAAAAAAGTAATCGAACCAAAAAGGTTTTATTGAAAACTTAACCTTTTCCAAATTCTATACATGAAAACAGGGGAGTCTTGTGACTGAATGCTCAGTTATTATGTAATTAAATTTTGATATCTGTATTTGGGTAGCGTAAACTGGTTTTATGCTAGCGCAAAATTTTTAAAATACTCAACACATTTTCAGCTCTTGTCATGTATTTGGCGAATGTACCCGCGTTCCTGGTTTTCATATAAAGGATACAAAGATTTCTTATTTTTGCTTTAAGTTCATTAATTTAATAAAAGGTCTATTTATAAAAAAATATTTTTTATGTTAGTTTTGTTTAACATTGAAATGCTGTTAATAGCTTTGATTGAAATATTAGACATTTGCATAGATTTTCAACAGTTTCTCCTGTATTAAATAATGACCACCCCAAAAAAACTAGCATGAAGGAAGACTACAAAAACGGCCAGTTTCAGAGTTTTCAGTTAACTTGAAAATTATTTAATCAGCAGTTATGTATATCTGGGGCATGTTTAGGAAGAAAAATAAAAGGATAGCGACTAGTTGTGAGATTACATTTTAAACTTACCAAAGATGCATCAAAGTCACCTATTCTGCCCTAAAATATATGAAAATAAATTGTATCAAGCTTATGACAAAATTCTGGAATCAGGTTAATTTGTAGCTGTCACTCTAAACGTCTCCTAGAATTCTTTGGCAATTTCACTCAGATTAGGTTAACTAAGGACTGTGAAACCAGCAGTGAAACTTTCTCTATTCTTTTAATCTCTTCTTGGTTATGACATATAATAACTAATGTCAAAATAATAAAATAATATATTACTTTATCTAATAAATTTTATTTAATTTTTAATTCACCAATTTGGCCTGATTAAAGAGTTCAAGCACATGTTACCCAAGGTTAAATTACTAATTCGCATTCATTAAAATTATTTTCAATCTAGATCTGTCCAAAATATAGCCTGGATTAAAATCAAAATTGTGATTCTTTTTGGATTTCAATGTAAAATTTTACATTTTGTTCACTCATAGATACAAAGCTAAAATTTAAAGTCAACCTTTACTATTTGCTTAGTTCTATTTAGTCAGATAAAGTTTGAAATCTATAAATATCCACTCATAATTATAAGAAGACATTTTCTCCACTATTAATCTAAGGTCTAAAATTTTTTCAATTTTAAATAAATACTGAGTCCCATTGTGTTGTATTTTTGGTCTACTTTTCAATTGAATTCTTCTAATAAGTCAATTTGTGTTAGTGTATTACGAGTTACATTAAACGCTTGCAACAACATCAGAAATAAAATACTAAAGCATATAAAAAATTGTGTAATGTAGGTAAAAACTACCAAGCAAGGTAAATAAAAATATTATTTTACCAGAATATGTAAACGTTTAAAGTATCTTTGTTTTTCTAACTGGTTGAATTCTTTTGCTTTTTTGCTCATAACAATTTCATATTTCTCAAAATACTTTGAAAGAAGACCGAATTAAGTAAACAATCAAATTTATTTACAGCTAAGTCAAGATAAGCTATAATTTTACCTATTACAAATGAATAAATTAATTAACTTAATTTCATTTAGCTCTTCGATTGTATAAAAAGTGTATTTTACAAAAGTTTTATTTATTTTCTCCTGTTGTGATGATTTTCTAATTCTTTACACTTTGCGAAGTGTATTTGGACTCACCTTCCCTGAATAGGGTTTTGGTAATCTTACTTATAATTAGTATAATTAATTTAAAAAAAAACTGTCTTCTGTATTAAAACTGTTCATTTTTTTGTACTTATTTTTGGTTCATCCCTTTGATCGGCTAAGCAAAAAAAAGAAACAAAATTTCAGATTGAACCACATAACTGAGAATCTAAAAGTATGTTCGATTGACATTGACAAATTAGTGAGGGCATAAAATTAATTTTTTATCGTTCAGCCAATCAAAAATGCAAAGGCTTTATTAATTTTATTAAATTTTAACCACGCCCAAAAGCTTTAATATAATTTTTTGCTGACTTTATTAATTGTATATAATGTCTATTAAATGTATATGTATTTCTAGTTATCTATAGATATGTATACATATATATATATATATATATATATTAATTTTTGGGCACGGTTAAGATATAATTAAGTATGGCCGTTAATTTAATCAATGATGGCGGTCTATTTTCATTAATGGCGGCCGTTTATGTAAATAATGTCATATTTTAAATAATATTCCTTAAGTTTCTTATATTAATTCTTAATTAAAAAAAATTGATATAAAGTTAAAAATAAAGATCCAAGGAGATCTTAGAAGATCTTCGAGATTTATACTTAATTTCTTTATTTCCAATATTTATAACAAAGCAAAGTTAAATAAATATTTCACAATTTCTTCCCCAAATTTCACTGAATTTGTGACTAGAAATTAGAGTGGGTTGAGCATTATACTGTAATATTTAGTTTTTTTAAGGCAATGTACTGTTATACAAGCAGTTTGTGTACATCTGGGCCTGAAACTGGTAATGGTTTTTTTTTTTCTGTCAGTATTTAATTTAATACAATACATTCACATCAAAGTAGCTTACGATTTTCTAACTCAAATCTCAATAGCCTCATATCAAAGTAGGTTAAAATTTAGTTGCAAGTTTCCACCGTTGATTCGCTCAAAAGTGGAAATGAGTAAACTTTTTGACAATATATTTTCACCGAATTATACTTTAATACAAGTAGCTTATGTTAGCAAAAATTAAAACAGCTCATCGGCAAGTATTTCCGACATTGATCACAAGCCTCTACAAAACAAAAAGCAAGGCCCATAATTAAAACAAACGGCAAAAAAGAGTTGCCTTTTTCTAAATTTTTTAGGTATTATGATATAGTTGAAATCGATTTTCAATTATAAGCGATTTTTGGTATTTTTTTCTTTTTCTTTTAAGGATTAATAGATTTTACAATCGCTAAACTGAATTCAATGGAAATATTTTTCTGTGGCTGTTAACAAAATTTTAAAATCCTTGACAAGGATTTTTACTGTTTTTACATGAGTTTTTTTACACGGTTTAGACTTAACATTACCTAAAATTAGTTTCCTTCTCTTAAAATAACACAACCCAAAATAAAAATTTTCGGAAGTTAAATAAATTTAAGTAAATAAAACCATGAATAATATTTTTTTCCTCTTATGATTTTTCTTTATTCTTTTAATGTCATTTGTGCATAGTTATTGGGATTAATGTAGACTGGGATTTGATTGCAGTACCACAGAATACTCTTTTATTTGATGGTTTTTGAAACACAAGCAAATTTTAAGTCATCAACATACACAAGAGATGCCATAAATTAAATAAGAAATAAAAGAAAGGTTATCAAAATGATGTTAAACAAAATTTATTGAATTTTAAATCAACACAAAAATATCTGATCAAAATATAAATAAAATTATTAAAGGATGATTATATTGGGCCAGTACCACAACGAGATGAAAAATCATTTTGATTTCAAACACAATGTCATTATTAACGTTATATCTATTTTTAGTTTTGAGTTTTAAAATTATATGAAGCATCAATTTGTCTCGGTTTCCCAGGTCTGTCATTTTAAAATCCTTAAAACATTGTATCTTTAAAAATTCACCTGCAACACTGTTATAATTGTTCTGAAAAATATCAACACATGTATTACTTTAAAATTTTCTGTGACAGTTAAATTGAAAAAAATAAACACGCTTATGACGGCCGGGGTTACATAATTAGACTTACAAACAGCCTTTACAACAAAAATTTTGATTGACTTTAAAATATTATTCTAATTTTCATGTATTATTATTTCATAATTTTTATTCCATGTATGAATGTTAATATGTATTGAAGGTTATTAAACCTTTTTGCCCTTTATTGTTTACTAATAAGATACTGTTTATACAGTTGTAAACACTCCCTCTTCTAACTTATTTATTTCTATTCTACTTCAAGGTTAGATTTCCTAATGAAATAAAATGATTTAAAATAATTTTGGAATGGAAATACTATTCTTTGTTCAATTATAAGATCCTTTTTACGTTTATTGCTTCATCGAGAATCTTTAGTTTATTATGTAAAATATTAACTTTGGGCTTTGTCCAAATGAAACCAGAAGTAGTTTACTTCTCCTTCAAGAAGCTTGATAAAATGTGTTTTTGTACGACACTTAAGGCCTTTAGGCTAAGAAAAATTAAATATCAAAGGCTTTCAATACAAAATATAGTAAATTTAGAATATATTATCCTAAAATATTGTTAGAAGATTTTTAAATGTTATCCAAATGTAAGAGACATAGTCTCTTTTGCCTAAAAACCGATAAAAATATCCCAAAGTATATAAAAAACAATAAATGGAATAAAATATTAAATATTTTGGCTTTTAATAGTCTTTGAATTTCATTAAACAGGCATACTCTAAAAACAAGGTATATCTGGAGAACTTGTGGATCATAGTAAATAGAAAGTAATCCTTAGTTACCTTAGTACCAGTTGCTTCTTAAGAAGCTGCAGTCATTTTCTATAAACCGAGAATAAAAGAATTTTTCTTATATTTCTTTTATATAAGAAAACTTCAAAAATATGTACAAAAAGATAAGAGAATATGATGAAAATTATTTTCACATTTAGAGTTACTTTTCTTAATTTTGATTTGCCCATAAGTAAACTAAAATCCTTAATAGCTTTTGGTTGCGCAAACCTTTCATGGTTTTCAATGATTAAAAATTATGGAACATTAATTACAATTTTGAACTTATATTAACATAAATTATACAATCTAAGCTCAGAAGATTGGCATTTTAAGATCAACCTACCCGAAATTCTCTTTTACCTACTTTAAATCAAAAATTTGTACTTAAATGATTAAAGGCGTAAATATATAGCTTAATGTATTAATGATCACCCTTACCTGGGGAAAATTTCCAAAAGGCTTTTAATCATAAGCTTATTACCCCTAGGTTTTTGGTTATAAGACCATGATTAGACTCAATACAGTTTATTTATTTTCAGATAAAGAATTTTCAAAATAATTAATCAAACACCTTTAAGGGCCAGTTTTAAAGTGCTCACTTAACTTAAAGATTAGCTAATTCCAGTGTAATTCAAGGACGTGTATAAAGTGACTCAAACTCACAGTATGTGGTTAAATATATTATGGATGAATTAATAATATAAATCTATTTTTAAATATTCTTTATTTTGAGGAATATATTAAAAAAACAAAAGCGTAAGAGCCTTATGCAATTTTCTACTTAAAAACTTAGCACTTAGAATTTCGAGTTTCGTATTGGAAATAAATTTTAAATTCCTACAAAAATTGAAGATATTGAAGACATGAAATTAGTTTTTATCTCAAAGTTCTTTCAAGTTATAATTTAATAGGTATCATTTGTGTGGCATCATAGCAAGCTCCATAGGTAAGGCTAGTTTCGCTAGAGCTTTGAGGTAGTCATTGCCATTGACAAAATTAGCTGATTCTACAGTTGAAAAAAGAAAAGATAAAAAAGTAACAAAGTCAAAGCAGTTAAGCCCCTTTAGATATTAGGCTTATAGCAGAGCTAAGGTTTGGACTTTCCTGAAAAAGTTTTGATTCTGGGACATAAGACGATGATTAAAAAATTTTTAATAGTAGAGAATGCCTTGACAAAATTTCTTATAGCTTGGGTTTTGATTATTTCTTGTACTTGGTTTCTTTTTTAACTCTTTAGTGTTAAAAAGATATCATAAAAGTGTTATATATCATTAAAAATACGAAAAAAATAGATTATAATGCTAATTCAAAATTCACACAGCTATTCTGTGAGTTTGTATGAAAAATAACCGGTTTCGTTGTGAGTTTCTGCTGTAAGTTGTCCTGTGTAGACCCACTCTAAGAAAGTTTTTTTCGAAATTTTGGCAAATATTGTTAACATGAAATTGGTTAAAATGATAGTCTGCAACTTCTTAAGAGGTAAGTATTCAACTTTTACAATACAGTACGCTTAAATTCAATATGGCATTAAATTATTTTCCTTGATGTTAGGGTTAGGAGGAAGGTTACTTTAAGTGGTGATACTTTTGGGGAACACTCCAAAAAATCTAAATTGAAATATTAATAAGTTTTTAAAAAGAACCAGAAACTTACAGGATTTACCTATCAGTTATCATTCTTGAACGTATTCGTTCAAAGTCTCCCTTAAGACTTTAAGAAGAATCAAAGAAGTTTTCTAAAGGATACTCAGTCCAAAAGACAGCCGTTACATATTAGTACCAGCTTAGCATATCTTAAAAGCTTTGTTTAATAAGCCTGGGAAACTAATTCTTGGCTTGTAGTAAGCTCTTGTAGTGAATACTTATTTTAACTTGTTTTCTTAACTTTTCAAGTTGTAATCCTAAAATTGTAAAATTTTTGCACATGGCTTGATTTTTAAGTGCCTGTGCTAAGAAAGTCTTTTACTCTTGAAACACTTAAAAAGTGTAATAAATATAAGACTAATAATGAAAAATTAGAAAATCTGAAAATTAAAAGGAAAATCTATCAAAAATTATCACTAAATTATGTCGAGTCAGGAAAACATATTAAAAATTAATATACCCCGTTTTACACGTTAATTTTTTTATACAATTTCGCTTTAACACGTTTTTTTTTGATAGTCTTGTCCACCGATTTGCGCGGTAATTTTCGCATTAACACGGCCTGAATGTTAAAGGAAAAGTTAAAAAGGTTAAAAACAAAAATTTATATGGTTACTAACGACAATCAAAAATTTTGCTACAAAAAGGAGCCGACAATCCTCCTTTGTGTGATGTATATTTCAATAGAGGTGGCAAACAGAACAAAAGAAAAGAAAAAAAAAAAAAAACATTTTTGAACGGGTGTTATTCAAAAGGACTATATGAAATATTTCATATTTTGATATTATGAGGTTTCTAAAAGAAAATTTTTTTTCAATAAATTTACAATTTAGAACATTACAAATTCGATCTCAGATCAATTAATTTGGGAAAACTTAGCAACTTATAGCATTTTT
This sequence comes from Acrocera orbiculus, assembly GCA_947359355.1. Classification (NCBI taxonomy): domain Eukaryota; kingdom Metazoa; phylum Arthropoda; class Insecta; order Diptera; family Acroceridae; genus Acrocera; species Acrocera orbiculus. Next base: position 12,320,728 of record OX375758.1, read on the forward strand.
TTGTTTCCTTTGACATATTAAATAAGAATGGCAGTTTTTATTTTAAAATATATTAAAATATAATAAAGGATGTCGGATAAATAAGCTTAGCAAGACTATGGAACATTTAATATTGTTATTTTTCAACAATTCATCACATTATGTCTGCTCGTATTTAAGAATATTAATCTAAAGTAGAAATAACAAATTTTATGAAAAAAGGATATATGTTTGTTTATTTGAAGTTTATTGAAAGTAAGTACAGTTTTGTTATAATATTGAATGTTACTTAAAGTTATTTCTAAATTTTATTAAATTTTATTTAAAAACTATTTCAGAAACAAATAAAAAAAAATATAATTTTGATTTTACTTTTTATTTATTCCTCTGGGGTACGTATACTTCTTCGGTAGTGGATATATCGTTTGGATCATCAGTTGTATACACTGCAGTTTCTGGCAGCTGTGGTCCTGGAGTCCCTTTATTTTTTGTTTCTTTAAGAATATCCCTTTGGTCAATTTGATTCACTCCACTTTCTGACTTCTGTCTTACTAGATCTATAAAAATACTTAAAATATTTATTAATTCAGTTGGATTCACTCCAGTTTCTGGCAGCTGTGTTACTGGAGTCCCTTCATTAAAATTTTTATCTTTATTGAAAATATTTCTAAGTGTTTGTCGAATTGCTGTAGGTATATTTCCTATTCTCTCAATTTTTCTATCGATTCTACTCCTTACCCCCTGTTTTAGTTTTGTTTTGCTATCCCTAATCATGCCAGCGAGTCCCTTACCTGACTCTGAGGCCCAATTTATAGCCTTTCTAGCATTTTGTGTTAATTCTTTACGTCCATTGTGTATAAGGCCCACTACTCCATCGACTACATTCCTTTTCACCTCTATTCCACGTTTTACTCCATCCCTTAATACCTGAAAAGGTCCGCTACCTGGCTCTGCACTGGATATAAATGTTCCTTCCGTGACCATTGCAGCCAAAATAACAATGATGAAAGATATTTGCCAAAACTTCATTTTACTTTTGTCGTCTTAAAACGTATAATTAGGATCGAACTTTGTAAAATACGATTGATATTAAGCCTATTTTTTCATTGCCTTAAATACAAATTTTTTAGAATAATTTATTAAAAAACCTTCAACATTTTTAATTTATTGTGCAAAAAGTCTTGACGTTATTTTAAAATAAATATTACGTCTTGTATTTTATATCCAAAAATTTGAATATTAACGCATTTAACAAACAATTTTCTTACAGATAAGAAATTTATCAAAAATTTTAAATTTTATTATCATTTTCTGTCCATTATGATGAAAATTAGGACCATAAGAAACAAACAAAAAATTGTATTAATTTTTATTTGACGCAATATATTTCATTGTTAAATTGTTTTTTTGTCACGCAATTTACTGAAAATAAATACTTATATTTTGATAACTGTACCAGTTGACTGAACTCAGAGAAACTTTGTCTAAAAATCCTTGAAAAAAAACATAAATTAGGTTTCTTTCCACGTGCGTTTAAAGATCCAAGGTGAAATTTAGAGTAAAAGCGATTTGACATTCTACCTGGAGAATAGGAGAACCTCAAAAATAAGATTTCACGCTTTGAAATTTGAATCCCCATGGAAAGTAAGCATACAAAAGATATTTTTTAGCACTAATACCAATAATTGCGTGGACCAATCAGTGTGGACACAAAAGAGGCTCGGAAAAAACGTAAGTTAGAAGCAATTCTGGTTTCATCAAACTTAGGCCTTATTGGTTTTATTTTTTTTTTACTTTAATCAAGTAAGACCTATGCCTCAGGCGGCAAGAAATAGCTGCCAAATCCAGGATTTAATAAAAGTCAAAAGAATTTATCGGTTATGTAATGAAAGATTTTGTTACACCTTCGAAAATATTTATTAGTCTTGTTTGTGACTATTCTAAAAAGTAAATAATGATTTTTTCAAGCTCTACAAGCATGTACACATTACATTTTAGTTCACTTTCGTACATACAACATAATTTATGGCCAAATCAAAGAATATGTCTTTACCAAGTGGTGAAATAGATGTGCTTCCTATTAAGTTATCATTAAAATATAAATAGAAAAATATTCTTGGTTAAAAAAAACTACTTATGTCTACAAGAATGTTATGGCCAAAATCTATCTTAGACAAATTTGTATCTCATAAATTTATAAGATTTAGTGAAAATGTCGTTTTATGCTCTAAAATTTAGGATATATGAATGACAAAATGTCTGAATTGCACAAAATTTAGTACTGGTATTATTTACTTTTTATTTATGACTTAATTCTAAGGAACCAATTTCCAAGAAAATTTTTTTAAATTTTATAAAACAGCTTTTGCTGATGAGTTTGAAAAATTTAAGACAGAAGAAATTTAAAAAAACTTCATTTTCAAAATCAGTTTTTAATGAATTAAAATTCTCCTTTAAAATAATATTTCCGTTGATTATTGTAGGTCCAATGGCAATGTTGAGAAATAAGGACAAAAACGTAATTTTTGTTTGGTTTTTTTTGAATCATTTCGCTAAAATGAAAGTGTCCAAATAATTTGCTTTAAGTCTATCTGATCAAGGTTTCAAGTACAAATTTTTGAAAATGGTTCATTGAAAATCCTTCAAAATTTGGATTAATATTAAAAAAAGCCTTACATGTAAGCATGACACAAATTATACAATTGAATTATTTATAAAAAAAAATTGTTATAGACTCCGAGCTTCCTGTTTGATAAGAAATTTAACAAAAAAAAATTTGAATATTATAATTGTTTTTTGTTCATTCAATTAAAAAATAAGGTTATTAAAACAACCGATATTTCCTATAATTTTTTTGTTACAAGGCTCTTTCAAGGTGTAGTGTTTGAAACTAAACGATTATTTTTTATAGACCTTATCTTATCTTGATTTTTTTATCCTGTTAATGCATGTGATTGATATTTGAAGTTCATACTTACCGCTCAGCTTTTTTTTTTAATTTTGCTGATATTAAAAAGAAAGTAATCGAACCAAAAAGGTTTTTCCAAATTCTATACATGAAAACAGGGGAGTCTTGTGATTGAATGCTCACTTATTATGTAATTAGTTTTTGATATCTGTATTAGGGTACCGTAAACTGCTTTGATGCTAGTACAAAATTTTTAAAATACTCAACACATTTTCAGTTGGCGAATGTAGAGTATATGACTAAGACGCTTTCTTGGTTTTCATTAGCTCATTAACTTTATAAAAGGTCTATTTATAAAAAAAATATTTTTTATGTTAGTTTTGTTTAGCATTGAAACGCTGCGAATAGCTTTAATTAAAAATTTAGACATTTGCATAGATTTTCAACAGTTTCTCCTGTATTTCAAAATGAAATACCATTAAATAAGTATTAAACAAAACATTAGGATTATTAGTTTTTTCCCATTACAATTGAAAAATAGAAAACTCTCATCAGGCTTAAGCTAAACTACTTTCATCAAAAAATAGAAATTCTATCTAAGAAAAATAACGACTACCCAAAAAAACTACCATGAAGGAAGACTACAAAAACGGCCAGTTTCAGAGTTTTCAGTTAACTTGAAAATTATTTAATCAGCAGTTATGTATATCTGGGGCATGTTTAGGAAGAAAAATAAAAGGATAGCGACTAGTTGTGAGATTACATTTTAAACTTACCAAAGATGCATCAAAGTCACCTATTCTGCCCTAAAATATATGAAAATAAATTGTATCAAGCTTATGACAAAATTCTGGAATCAGGTTAATTTGTAGCTGTCACTCTAAACATCTCCTAGAATTCTTTGGCAATTTCACTCAGATTAGGTTAACTAAGGACTGTGAAACCAGCAGTGAAACTTTCTCTATTCTTTTAATCTCTTCTTGGTTATGACATATAATAACTAATGTCAAAATAATAAAATAATATATTACTTTATCTAATAAATTTTATTTAATTTTTAATTCACCAATTTGGCCTGATTAAAGAGTTCAAGCACATGTAACCCAAGGTTAAATTACTAATTCGCATTCATTAAAATTATTTTTAATCTAGATCTGTCCAAAATATAGCCTGGATTAAAATCAAAATTGTGATTCTTTTTTGATTTCAATGTAAAATTTTACATTTTTTTCACTCTAGGTACAAAGCTAAAATTTAAAGTCAACCTTTACTATTTGCTTAGTTCTATTTAGTCAGATAAATTTTGAAATCTATAAATATCTAATCATAATTCTAAGAAGACATTTTTCCCACTATTAATCTAAGGTCTAAAATTTTTCCAATTTTAAATAAATACTGAGTCCATTGTGTTATATTTTTGGTTTACTTTTCAATTGAATTCTTCTAATAAGTCAATTTGTGTTAGTGTATTACGAGTTACATTAAACGCTTGCAACAACATCAGAAATAAAATACTAAAGCATATAAAAAATTGTGTAATGTAGGTAAAAACTACCAAGCAAGGTAAATAAAAATATTATTTTACCAGAATATGTAAACGTTTAAAGTATCTTTGTTTTTCTAACTGGTTGAATTCTTTTGCTTTTTTGCTCATAACAATTTCAAAATTCTCAAAATACATTTAAAAATTTGATAATTTTTTTATATATAAAAATGTTCTTCTTTTTTGTAGTTTTAAAAGATCAAATTAAGTAAATAATGAAATTTATTTACAGTTAAGTCAAGATAAGCTATAATTTTACCCAGTTTTGTACTGAATAAATTAATTAACTTAGAAAAAAAATGCCCATATTTTTATTGCATCAAATTAAAAACTTTTATTCAAGTCTATAGAATTTCTTTTTTTGATTTTGTTACCTTTATAAATTTTATTTATACCTAAAACTAGAGCAGATAATATTTTAAGACAAAACCAATCTTTTAGTGTTAAAGCAATCAATACCAAAAAGAAGTAAAAAATAGACAAAGTTCAAAATTTGTTACTAACACTATTAAATAAGTTGTGTATAAAAGGATTTGTTGTGAGTGTTCTTAAAGCAATATATGCTAGAAATATATAACTACGAATTTCTATTTAACGCACACAAAATAAGGGGAAAAAAAATAAGAACTATGAAAGATTTATTAGGAATACCATAAATAACGGCATTTTATACGCCTCTTATCCAGGCAGGCTCCTGGTAACAAATTTCTACCATGTAAATTGAGCTCATTTATAGTTACCTCCTTTATATTTCAAAGATATAATGGCTATAACAATAAAATTTGTTTATATTGTATAGGTTATACAATGTCTCTATTTAGTTTTATTTATATTCAGGATATAAAATCTAAATGTATGAAAAGAAGTGTTGAAATCCTTGAATATTTAATACAAAGATCATAAAAACAACCAAAAATACTGCTATACTAGATGACAAAACAATCTCAGTTAAATAGCAACAAAGTGTCCTTTTAAGCAAGTTTGTAGTAAACTTTATTGCAGTCAATATTGTATTTTATAGACTAAATACTTGGGTTTAAGGACTACTTAAAAACTTTAAAGGTTTTTATACTAGTGTTATAGTATGTGGTATATCCAGTATCTATCCTAAAATTTTCAGCAAATGACTTATATAATCAGGAGATTGGCTGGTTACTGTACAAAATCATCAAAAGTTTACTTGAATAAAGTCACTTGGTAAACTTTTGTTGGATTTTTATTATTTAAAGGCGTGAAAATGTAATTAATTGGCTTAAAAAAGAATCTTTGAATTTATGTTTATTTAGTGCACTTTATTGCATTGTAATGGACATTGTGTAAGCTATAGAATTAAATATGATAGCTCATAATATTTAAAAATGTGTTAATTTAAGTTTTGAATACAATTTTTCTTGATAGTTAGCCTCAATAAGACTATCAAGGATAGATGTTGGCAAGTAAGTATAATGTTGTTATTGGAAGATTTGCGAATATTTTAAATAAGTTGAAATTAAATTTAAAAAGAATATACCGAAGGATATATATAATCCTAAAAGTAATATTTTCTTGTTGTAACGAGAATAGATTGCACCTAAATCTCTTTTTGCATGATAGATATGTTCCAGAAAAGTTCTTGTAAAAATATGTAAAAAAAAACATACAGAAAAAATTAGAATAAAAGTTCAATTTGTCGAAAATATATTTGCAGGTACGTCTTGAATGTTTGGATTATGTTCTGGTCTAATGGCTACATCTACTTGGACATTTGGGTGTTTTAAAACCGGTTGTCTAATTTTACAGTTAAGACATTTTACACTCAAACAGCTTCTAAGCTCTAGGACAGAATACTTTTTGAACTACTCACTAAAGATTACAGTTGTTAACTGTTGTTAACCGCAGTTGTTACTTTGCAGCACTGACAATTTATTGAGATCTAAACTTTTCATTATACGTTGCTTTAGGGTTAGATTTATAAACAGCGATTTGAACATCTCCTGAACCATTGGAACAAAACAGAAAGGTTACAGGACTTTGCTACGTAGATTCTAGTTGGCCATTTTTTCCAAAAGAGGCCAGTTTCAACTGCATTCAAGGCTTAGTTGGGAGTGTAACTACCTTCTGCAACCTTAAGTTTTTAAAGTATTAATTTTTGCAGCTGACTTATCTTTAGAAATAATTTCTCTTTAAATTTTTATGTTTATGTCATATTTTTTGTTTAACTGAGCTGATGTATATGATTCTTGTTCTTTAATCATTTGATAAGGTCTTAATGTAGTATAATTGTTGCTATTAACGTCTACTCTCATTCTTTTTTATGAACTGTCTTCAATCCATTTCAAAAGAGAATTTCTCACTTTTACATTGATGACGTCTCTTGTGTATGTTGATAACTTAAAGTTTGCTTGTGTTTCAAAAACCATTAAATAAAAGAGTATTCTGTGGTACTGCAATCAAATCCCAGTCTACATTAATCCCAATAACTATGCACAAATGGCATTAAAAGAATAAAGAAAAATCATAAGTGCAAAAAAATATTATTCATGGTTTTATTTACTTAAATTTATTTAACTTCCGAAAATTTTTATTTTGGGTTGTGTTATTTTAAGAGAAGGAAACTAATTTTAGGTAATGTTAAGTCCAAGCCGTGTAAAAAAACTCATGTAAAAACAGAATAAAAAAAGAATGGATAAAGCCTTTTCAAGAGCTTTTGGATTTTAAAATTTTGTTAACAGCCACAGAAAAATATTTCCATTGAATTCAGTTTAGCGATTGTAAAATCTATTAATCCTTAAAAGAAAAAGAAAAAAATACCAAAAATCGCTTATAATTGAAAATCGATTTCAACTATATCATAATACCTAAAAAATTTAGAAAAAGGCAACTCTTTTTTGCCGTTTGTTTTAATTATGGGCCTTGCTTTTTGTTTTGTAGAGGCTTGTGATCAATGTCGGAAATACTTGCCGATGAGCTGTTTTAATTTTTGCTAACATAAGCTACTTGTATTAAAGTATAATTCGGTGAAAATATATTGTCAGAAAGTTTACTCATTTCCACTTTTGAGCGAATCAACGGTGGAAACTTGCAACTAAATTTTAACCTACTTTGATATGAGGCTATTGAGATTTGAGTTAGAAAATCGTAAGCTACTTTGATGTGAATGTATTGTATTAAATTAAATACTGACAGAAAAAAAAACCCATTACCAGTTTCAGGCCCAGATGTACACAAACTGCTTGTATAACAGTACATTGCCTTAAAAAAACTAAATATTACAGTATAATGCTCAACCCACTCTAATTTCTAGTCACAAATTCAGTGAAATTTGGCGAAGAAATTGTGAAATATTTATTTAACTTTGCTTCATTATAAATATTGAAAGTAAGGAAATCAAGTATAAATCTCGAAGATCTTTTAAGATCTCTTTGGAACTTAATTTTTAGCTTTATATCAATTTTTTTTAATTAAGAATTAATATAAGAAACTTAAGGAATATTATTTAAAATATAACATTATCTAAATAAACGGCCGCCATTAATGAAAATAGACCGCCATCATTGATTAAATTAACGGCCATACTTAATTATATCTTAACCGTGCCCAAAAATTAATATATATATATATATACATATCTATAGATAACTAGAAATACATATACATTTAATAGACATTATATACAATTAATAAAGTCAGCAAAAAATTATATTAAAGCTTTTGGGCGTGGTTTAAATTTAATAAAATTAATAAAGCCTTTGCATTTTTGATTGGCTGAACGATAAATAATTAATTTTATGCCCTCACTAATTTGTCAATGTCAATCGAACATACTTTTAGATTATCAGTTATGTGGTTCAATTGAAATTTTGTTTCTTTTTTTTTGCTTAGCAGATCAAAGGGATGAACCAGAAATAAGTACAAAAGAAATGAACAGTTTTAATACATAAGTCAGTATTTTTTTAAATTAATTATACTAATTATTAGTAAGATTACCAAAACCCTATTCAGGGAAATACACTTCGCAAAGTGTAAAGAATTAGAAAATCATCACAACAGGAGAAAATAAATAAAACTTTTGTAAAATACACTTTTTATACAATCGAAGAGCTAAATGAAATTAAGTTAATTAATTTATTCATTTGTAATAGGTAAAATTATAGCTTATCTTGACTTAGCTGTAAATAAATTTGATTGTTTACTTAATTCGGTCTTTTTTCAAAGTATTTTGAGAAATATGAAATTGTTATGAGCAAAAAAGCAAAAGAATTCAACCAGTTAGAAAAACAAAGATACTTTAAACGTTTACATATTCTGGTAAAATAATATTTTTATTTACCTTGCTTGGTAGTTTTTACCTACATTACACAATTTTTTATATGCTTTAGTATTTTATTTCTGATGTTGTTGCAAGCGTTTAATGTAACTCGTAATACACTAACACAAATTGACTTATTAGAAGAATTCAATTGAAAAGTGAACTAAAAATACAACACAATGGACTCAGTATTTATTTAAAATTGAAAAAATTTTAGACCTTAGATTAATAGTGGGAAAAATGTCTTCTTAGAATTATGATTAGATATTTATAGATTTCAAAATTTATCTGACTAAATAGAACTAAGCAAATAGTAAAGGTTGACTTTAAATTTTAGCTTTGTACCTAGAGTGAAAAAAATGTAAAATTTTACATTGAAATCAAAAAAATAAAAGAATTACTAATTAAATTTTAATCCAGGCTAATTTTTAGACAGATTTATATTAAAAATAATTTCAAAAATTTCATGTATCAGTGTATATGCGTAGAATTCATGCCCAGTTTTAATATATGTATGTCCATGATAACTGTCAAAACATAAAATTATATGCACGTTTTCAGAATTTTAGGGTTCTTTAATTGTCAACGCAAGCTATGATGCAAGTGCCGGTGCGGTTTTTTTGATAATCTTCAATAATGCAGGATTATCGCGTCTTTTCAAATAGAGTTGTGTATATTTCCGTTAACTCCCTTTTCATTTGTGAACGTTTTCCTTTTTCATGTTTTATACTGCTTTATACTAAACTAGTAGAGCCGAGGAGTGAACATTAAAGAAGAAAAGTTTTGGGTAGATAGGAACAAAAAAATGTTCTAGATTTCCTAGATAAAAGCTGTTTGCTCTATTGACCTGGCATCGACGACTTTGTGTGAGTATAAAATAATTATTGAGCTTTATTTATAATATTTTAGTAAGCAAAATTTCAAAGTGTTTTACTGTGTGCCTCCAGACATTTACTGCCACTCGCTCACTTATTATTATTTTGATATGAAAATTTTGAAAAATATTGTTCAGATGTTGTCTTATCATATAAAAGTTAATTAAATAAGCTAAAGTTGCTAGAAAAAGTTCTTGAAAACATGATTTTTTTCCAAGGAATTAGCCAAACCCTTAGCCCTTAATTAAAAAAGAAAATATTATAATAGTAATATTATTTAAACAGTGATTAGTTGTACTTTAAAAATTTAAGACCTTCTAACGAAAAAAACGAAAAATTTAGATTGTAAATTTTTGTTGATTGAATTTTATCTTGTATAACTAGGATAGAAATAACCTTCAGCTGATATTTGTGTTAGAAATTCCCGGTTTTAAGGAAATTGAAATAAAAGAAATTTGTCATTTGATATTTCTCTAAAACTGATTATAGCTTCCCAAGATTTAAAGGATATTACCAGTTAATTGATATCTAAATCTTTATTGAAAAGACACATAATGTTGGTAATAAAAGAGAAGCTGACCGTGGTGCCACATTAAAACAAAAACACACTTAAAACAAAGAAAAGGATTTTAATTAAAATCAAAAGAACCAAATAATTAATAAAATTTGTATTTTACTATAAAAAAGTTATAAAGAGAAAACAAGTCAATTTGGTTCAATTTCGATTTTATTTCTTTTTTTTCCTGCTACTATTAAGCTTCTAAAATTGTCTTTGAGTCTTGAATTTAGTAAAATTTATTCCCAAACGTTATAGCTTTAACATACATATATATTGTATATATCACACAACAATGAATGTCCTGAATTTAAATTACACATCGTCTTTTTTATATGGTTCAAAAAAATTTTTTTTTTTGTTGATAGCTTTAAAAATATTTCATCATGTATGTCCTTAATGAAAACCCAGAATCAGGCTGTGCTGACAGTGACTGATTGAACCTTGAGTGAATGGGTTAGTTGTCTAGACAGATTGTTAAGAACATGAATTTTTATTTTGTGCTTTTTTAGTTTTAGAGTTTTAAAATTATATATTTTGTTCATTTTAGTATTATTTTTATTTAAAATGATAAAACAAATTTCAAACTAAAATAAAATAAATAGAAAAAAAAACAAGCCTTAAGGCTATTCTTGTTTATTATTTGTATCCTTAATTGGTAAACCATTTTCATTTATTTCAATAGAAGGTATTAGAGGTGGCTTAAAACCATATTCCATACGCATATTTCGTCCTAAATTTGTACTACGCCTATAATGACGTTGTGTTTGTGCCCAAAATGATTCTTCATCTCGTTGTGGTACTGGCCCAATATAATCATCTTTTAATATAATTTTATTTATATTTTGATCTGATATTTGCTTTGTTGATTTTAAATTCATTAAATTTTGTTTAACATCATTTTGATAACCTTCATTTTTCATACTATGTACAAAAACGGGTATCATATATGGGATTGGTATACGTTTTTCAATAGAATATGCAATTGGTACTGGTACATGTACTGGTATTTGTACAGGATATGGTTTATTAATAACCTTTTCAATAATACGTTCAACAGGAATATAACGATCAATATATTTTTCAACTTCAACACGAACTGTCTGTCCAATTGATTTTTGTATTGAAACTGATGGTGTTGGTTTCATTGTTGCCAACTGTATGTTATTTAAATTTGATGATTCTTGTGCTTGAATTTTATTTTGTGTCCATGTTGTGGGTATTTCAAGTTTTGGTAAAGTTTTAAGTGCATAATCAATTGCTTGATACTGTTCAAAATTTGATTGTTTACCAAATTGTGAACTTTCAGTTGGAATACTTTGAAAATGATTAACATAAATATTATTTACTACATCAGAATTCTTATATTCTTCTTTAGTATTTATTGATTTTGTATTATTCGATATTTCATGGAATTTTTCACAAAATGAGCAATCATTAGCTGTAGACAAATGTAAACCAGCTTGTATTGGTGCCAGAATACTATTTCGTGATAAACCCGAACTTTTTATATTTGCTTTTTGTTGAGCTTTGAATTTTTTCAAAAATAATCTTGAAGCTGGTTCTTTTGTCTCATAAATATATTGATTTGATGTTTCTGAATTAATTGTATCAGGTTCTTCAACTGCATATCCTTGATTATTGTTATTAATAATTTGAATATCTTCAACAATTATTGGCTCTTGAATAAATTTTGTTCCATTATTATTTAGTTTTCTATTATAAAATAATCGATGCGATGCAGATGATGGAATTAATAATGTATCAGAATTATTTTGATATTCAACAGCATTATTAATATCATAGATATCCTTATTTGTTATTAGTTTTTGTAATAGTGATTTATCAAAATTTTTATCAAAATAAACATTTGAATTACTTTTTCTTAGTAAAAATTGAATCATTTTTCTTTTAACTACATCAAGCTCATTCTGTGATAGCTTAAATTCTGGTTGAATTAATTTATTATTTTCATGGTATCTAGTATCCTTTTGGTGTATCCTGTAATTAAATTTATTTGAAACTAAAACTTTTTACTTAACAATGAGACAACAAAAAAAAAAGAAAAAAGGAGAAAAAAAAATCGGTATATATATATAAATACCTTTTGATATCATGAGGTCCGGTTACATCAGATGTATGTGATATGTTATCGGTTTGCTTAACATTTAAGGGTACTTTTATTGAATTTTCACTTTGACTAACAATATAACTATGTGATCCATTATTTCTATCATCAGAAATATTGTTGATATAACTAAAAATTGTTTTGTTCTGCAATTTATAGTTTTCATTTTTATTTTTTTATTAAATATTTTAGCATTGTAATTTTTTTATCGTACCTGTGGGCTATCACTTTCTGTTAATGGATAACCAAAAATTTCAGTTTTTATTATATAATAAAAAAAAATTCCAAGTATAATTAGTGTAGATTTCATTTGTATGAAAATTTTATCCTGGAAATTGAAAATAGAATTAAATTTTTTATTTTTTGTTTATTTTTTGTTGAAAACAGATTAAAATAGAGAAAAATATTGCTCAAGGAATAATTAAATATTAATGCTTTTATAGATTTTTATTTAAATTGGTTTTTGTTCTGTAGTTTCTGATCCAATACTTTATTTGAAGTACTTCTTGATGAGCTATTTTTTTCAAATTTTGCTTACATGAGAATATAATCTAGTAGAAAAAGTTTTGTCAACCAATTAATCTTTTCTCAGTTCTGAACACGAATACAGACAAATCTTCTGACTAAATTTTCACCTACTTTCGGATGATCCATTGTGATTTAAAAAAGATTAAAGTCTTTTGATTAGAATGCAATGTCGTTAAAATGATTTTTCCATAAAATTAACCCATTTTCAGTTTTAGATATTATTACAGGTGAATCTTGCAACCAGATTTTTACCTATTTTTGGATGAGCTATTGAGATTAGAATTAGAAAACGAAAAATGTTTGAATCAATGTTAAAAGTCATTATAAAAACTAGTGTAAAATACTCAGCCAACTTCCTTTTGAGTCACAAATAAAGTTGAAATGCAGAAGAAAATTGCGAAATATTTTATATGAACTCTTTAAATTTACTGTACTATAAATATTGAAAGTTGGAAATAAATATGACCAAAAAGGATCAAATAAAAATAATATTAAAAAAACTTTTGAAAAATAGACTTTTGTCTATTATCATTTAATAGATTCAGTGATAAATAGAGATAAATAGAGAAAAATAATATTTAATACTAGAAAATAAATAAATAATTGATTCTTTTGAGTTAGGGTTTTTTATGGTAAATATTTTTATTTTTAACAGAAAAAAGCTCTGTCATAGCAAAATGTTTCAGCATAATCCAAAATAGAAAATTTTTCAAATGCTAAAATGTATTTGATACGAAAAAATATGAGCCCTTATTTTTTAAAGAGGAAATGCTTAAATATAAACAATTGTTTGTTTGTAAAATCAACCTGTCTTCAATTCGCCACATTTTCTATGTTGGTTTTATAATGAGAAATAAAACATGTGCTTAAGTTAAAAACATGATTTATTTTATTTTATAAAATCAAAAAAATATCACTTCCCCATTTCCATACATTCTTAATTTCTTTATAAGCAGCAAAACTCTGGCAAGGGAAGTGGATATTAGATTTCAAAACTCGTCGCGGTGCGTTCTTTCCCCCTTTCTTTTACTATTACTACTATTATAAGCAGCAAAGTTTATCAATATATACATTGCTTTCAGCTGTCAGTTCAACAGTTAGAATACTTGGTTATGAAACTAATTTTAAACTAAAAGAATTACTAACAGTACTGGTTAAGCCTTCTTCAGATCGAGGAGCTCGGCAATCTTCTGACGCTTAGGGTCGTAAAACGGGTGTTTTATTTGCTCTATAGCCATAGCTAGAATGAAAATTTTTGTTTCATGATAATCATTTATGCTAAAAGGACACATTGTTGCCTTCAAAACTTTGTTGTACTTAATATTTTTGTTTCACTTCAAATTTTAGTTGTACTTATATTAAGGGATTGAAAATAATGGTTTTATTATTTTTAGAGGTATAACAAAAATTTTGAAGGCTACAAAGTGTCTTTTCAACAGAGGGAGGAGGAGGCAAGGAATAATGTGTGAAAAACAAAACACATTTTAAAGAATTTTATTCCAAAAATATAGGTAAAGGAAATGTATTGAAATAATTTGTATGTCATTAAGTAACTGTTCAACAGTATTCTGTAAAGTTTTTGCAAAAAGATATCTAGGAATAATCCAATGCCAAAAATGTTACTGGTTGTTTTTCCTAATATCGTTGATTACCAAATCTTCACCTAGATTACTTGAAATCAAAAACTAAAATGTATTAAATTAAAACATTTTTTTTTTTTTTTTGAATTCAGTGTTTTACTACAATCTTAATCTAATTACAATTAATTTATTAGTACTATTAACTATTTAGTGTGAGTGTGACGTGTGCGGGAGTGAAGATCCAGTGATCAGTTCCCTATAAGCGTTGGTATTAGTTCATGCTAGTTAGGTCATGAGCCGTCTTGTTTGGCTTGTTGTGTCCAGCAGTAGTACAGCTTCTATGTTAGGGTGTAGATGGAGTCTTTTTTCATGTTTTGCAGCGTGTACTTGGATGACTTCTTTTACTCATTTTATTTTTAGATCTTCATGTATCTCTTCGTTTGTCACGTATCGGTATGCGTTAGTTATTAGTCGTAGGATCTTATTTTGACAAGTTTGACTGGTTGTTGCGATTTGTATCCAATTAACCAGTAGTACTTCCTTATTATTTCTTTGATTTGTTTGGCCTTCTGTCGCACATGAAATTTCCAATTTAATTTGGAATCTAGATGTAGACCTAGGTATTTAGCTGATTGTTCCTGCCGAATTTGTTCTCCATTGATATATATATGTAAGTTGTCTACTTTTTTCCTCAGCGTGTATGTTACGTGAGTTCATTTGATTCTATTGAGTTTGATCTTTCAATCTGTGGTCCATTTGCTGACTTCATTTAGTGTAATTTGTATTTTTTCCACAGCTTTTTTTTGCATTTTATCACTTGATATTATTACTGGGTCATCTGCAAATGTACCAATGAATGTATCTTCTGTAGTAGGGATATCTGCTGTGTAAAGGAGGTACAATAGTGGTCTAGTACACTACCCTGAGGAATTCCTGCTTTCATAGTATAGATGTTTGACATCGACTCTTCGTTTATTACCCTATATTTGCGGTTTGTGATGTAGGACTCAATAAGTTTGCACAGATTCCCTGGCAACTGCATGCTCATCTTATGTATCAGACCTTTATGCCATACTCGATCAAATGCTTGTGAAATGTCTAAGAATACTGCGGTGCAGTGTTTTTTTTCCTCAAATGCTTATTCGATTATATTTGTGACTCTATGAACTTGATGTTGGTAGAAGAGAGATTGGTCTATATGAGCAGATGTCCTCAGCTGACTTATCAGGTTTTTGTATCATAATTATCTTGGCTTTTTTGAAGCTGTCCGGCACGTATCGTAGTCTTATGCATGTGTTGTAGATGAATGTGAACAGTGTAATTGCTTTTGCAGATAATTCTTTCATGAGTTTCTTCTCTCCTGAATTATATATTTTATATGCGTATTTAAAGTTAAAATAGTAATTTTCAACTAAAAATTTTCACTCTACAAAAAATTTCCATTGTGCATTGTATGGACAATCCATACAAAATTTCCGTCGTTGTATTGTAATAATGAGTATAAGCTTCGGTGGAGAATGGGTATTATAGGTGTTTCACACCGAGCACAACTGAGTTAACGTTATTTGGTAAATGTCAAATATCATTATTTCAAACGTGAACTTGTGTGCTTATAGTGATTTTTAAGTGAAAGAAAGTGTTTTATATAAATTTAAAAATTAATATAAGTAATTATTATAATGGAAATGCGAAAATTTCCATCGAAAATGAATGAAACTAGTACTTCATTTCTATGTTTAACTCTGTTAACACGGTTAGATTGCAGTGTTAATACACTTTGTTGTAACACAAATTTGCTATACAAAACTGTTATAACCGAGCTATATTAACTCTGCTGTTCTCGGTGTGAAACGCCTATTAGAAGGTGTAAAATAAAAAATTAAGTATAACAGTTTTTGAAACCCTGCGATCATGATCTTTTAAAGTATCATTTCGGTGAAAATCGTGATCAAAAATTCAAAATCTAAAAGATGTAAAAGAAATGGGAAGACCTAAAGGCCAATAACTACATGAGTTAATTGGTGTTAATTGGCTTAAATCATTTATTTTAAATGAGTAGGTGGAGTTTTTTCCAGTTTTTTTTGTTAATTTTGAATACGACTAAATTTAAGGATGTATAAGGAAAAGAAAAGTGAATTGTAAGGTAAAAGTAAGAAAAAAAAGGTACTTGATTTGTTTTTCTTTTATTCTCCGTCTGAAGTTTCTAAAACCAGAAAAATAATTCTCCTACAAAGTGACAAAATAAAAAAAATAAATATGAAAGTTAATTTTAAATTATTCATACACCTATAAAACTATGTTCCTCTTTGTAGTTTTTTTTTATGCTAGGACACTGGACCAAACAACTTGCGAGGAACAAGCATTTAAAAGAGAGTGGGTACCTTGTTTTTTCACAAAATGTAGAAAATTTCTATTATAATAACGTATACATTAATAATTTAAATTATCTTTAAATTTTGAGATGTCCTGGTCTGTCATTTTCTTCCCGTCCTTTGATTTTCAAGTTTTTGAACCTAACCCTATAATGTGCGGCCTAAAGATCTTCTCTCTTTTGGTCAAGAGGGCCGTCGCAAAAGGCTTATTCCCTCGTTGATTTTTCTTATGGATTCGCTTTCCCGTAGATGCGGTCATTATCTTGAACCTTGAGCTCTGTGTTCTCCCCCCATTTTCGGAGTAAAACTCTCTTGTTCCATGTGACGAGAACCATTTCTACGTTTTATTTCAAAAGGATAAGTAAATAATTAGTTGTCAAATCAATAATGGTTTGTTTAATCCACTCTTTTAATAAGGTTTCTGTTTAAGGTTTTAAGCTTCAGTCGAAAAGACATTTTGACAAATTAAATTGCAAATCTTCAACAAAAAATAACCAAAAATATTATCATCAAAGGATGAATAACAAGAATCTTGTAGTTCTCTTCATGACTTGTATAGCATTCAGCACTATGAAAACTATGAACATCTCATAAACTTAAAATTCTTTTATATCCTTTTTAACTAAGTACTCTAGAAGCTTCTTCAGACAAATTTGACATGCTAAATGTCTAACTACTTGGCTGTTTGCATGGTTTTTAGACATTTTTGATTTGTCAGCCATGAATTTCACATTTATCCGAGTGCTAGACTTGTTTTACTTTGTATAACAAAAAAATTGTTTTGTTTTTCATTTTTTTTCTAAAATAACTTTTTTAATTGAATTTTTGTATGAAAATTATTTATTTGTAATTCTTTTATTCTTCATTTTTAAAGTTTTTTTTACTAATTTTGCTAGTAAATCAGATGAAACGATTATTTATACAATAGAAAATTATAAAAGTTCTATAAGTTAACGGAAATAAATGATAAATGATTTTATCGTTGTATAAATTCAAGTATTTTGGGAAGACGATATTTAAGTGCTCTTCAGCTTATGACTTTTTTTTATTTTATTTGTTGTTGTTTAATATTAACTTGAAATTCAACCAAAGCTTATTGAGTACTCTTAAGAAAAATTTTGTTTTGAATAGGAAATGGGATTATAATTTAGCTGATATATTTAAGGAAAATATTTCAAGAACAAATAGAGTAGTTCCACTTAGATTTTGGCAGAGATCTGCTATACTGAGAGTAAAAGATTTAATTTAAAATGCTTAGTTTACTTTTGCAAGATACCTGAATTGCATAGGAAATAAGAAAATATAGGAAATTCAACCAAATATAGTTGAAGTTTTTGATCTCAAAGTGTAATCGGTAATGAAAAGGATTTATTTATTAATTTTTTTTGTTTTTTATTTTACAATTAATTAGCATAGACAGAAAAATAAAAAAGCTTGATATTGAAGAGAGGAAATATGAGAATATTTTTAAAGTCAACTAATGCGAAGAAAAATCAATGTTGATCAATTTAATTTTCCGAAAAGAAGGAAGCAGTTTCATAAGTTTCTGTTTTAGATGCCTATGGTCGATAATTTTGTATGCAATGAAGGACAAGATTTATTGTAATATACTCAAACTCAATTAGTTTTTTAATTTTATTCTTTTTAATTTCAATTTTTATATTTTTATAGCTCTAAGAAAAATTGTAAATTAATAAAAATATTTATATCAAATACTTTTATCATAGATCGTAATATTTAAGCATGACAGAAAAAGCTCTTCAGAAAAAGGATTGTTCGGAATAGCTTTTTCGCAAGTATTATTGAAATTTATGGAATATGAAAAAGTCCATGTCTAGGCTAAATACATATCTTGCATGATCATCATTATGGGAAAAAAATATTTCTCATAGGCAACAAGATTCGTATAACTGAAACTCGTACCTGAATCTTGTTTACTTGTTATTAAATTCAAGCTTCGGTTATTGTGGAAAATGTTTATTTTTTAATAATGAACAGTTCTTTCAAAAATTATAAACCAAAATATTTTTAATCATCTTCAGTCAGTTTGTAATTTTTTTTAACTTACCAGGTTCTAGCCTCTGTCGGCATACCAGGTGAGTAGCCTATATTTGGTTTTTATTATAAATTTATAAAACTTAAAACTTAACATTTATTTTTGTAAAAAAAGTGTTTTCATTATTTTGCTTTGGCATTTTGGCCATTTACTTTTAGCCTTCTAGGGCAACATTAATATATTTGAAATTTCTTCCAGTTTTTTATCCAGCTTTCATAGTGTAGTGTTTTCTATGTCTGCATCCAAACACCACACTATTGATAGTCGATTTTATTTTAATTCTGGTTTTTGACTAGAATATATTTAATTTATTGATTACAATCAAATAATACCAAAAATTTCTGCTATTTCTCTAAAATTCAATTCACACATGATTAAATTTAGAGCCAATTTGGATGTACTAAACAATCGGATTACAATATCATCCAACAAAATCCAAATAAATTGCTGTGGATGATAAATGCTTACAAATATATGCACAATCAAGAAATACGCAAAGACTTAAACCAGAAATGCGCTGATAACCGTGAAAAATACTTAATTAGACAGAGCATTGTTGATGCTATACAACTCCTAGGATATTACCTACGACATCAGGAGTCTTAGATAGACAAAACCATATGAATTGACGTAAAAACCAGCAAAATTACTTTAACTAAGTTAAGAGTATACTACAAATATCCAATACAGGATATACAGGAATATTTAAAAAAAAAAAAATCAAAAACATAAGATTTTATGAAATATTTTCTCAACCATTCTTTATCTTTTTCTCAAGTGATTCATTTTTATATTATGTATTAACTGCATGCCATATTTTACCCTCCCAATGAATTAGGAATGCAGCCTTATTTGTTTTAAGGAAAAATTTGTAAATCAAACGCTGACTATAAATTTACTTTACAAGAATTTTCAGCACTATCAAAACAAAGAAAAAATAAAATTATTTTCAATACAGTAAAACTATATTTGATCATTTCAAATTTTCACAATTAAATTTTTCAAATCTTCACTTCAAATTTTTAACAATTAAAAACTACCCAAATTTTAATCAAATATTTTTTAAATTGGCTCAAGTAGCTTTAACTTTTTTATTTCATATTTAAATATCTTATTATTATTTAAAATATTACTACATTTATTTGGAAGTTGTTTTTTATTTCTAAGCATGAAAACTGTATTTTAAATTTAAAAGAACTTTAAGATATATAATTTTTTGATTAATTATTCAAGTTAACCTGAAATTTTAAATAGTCTTTAATAGATAATTTCACATTTTTAGAATTAAATTTAGCCATAACTTACCAAAGCACTTTAAATTTAAAAAATTAAAAAATTAATGAAATTTATTAAAAACACAAAAATACAACTTGTCACCAAAACAAACTTAGCAATTCTGCCATAATATATGGTCAACAAATATTAAACAGTAATTGATCCTTTCTACATATTGTTGTACATCGATGATAAAAACAAAAACAAAAACGAAAATTATCCCCTTCCCGTTTCTTTATTTTTGCGCGTCAATCAAAATAGAAAAAAGTAATATTTTAACCATTTACCGGAAAAATAAATGCAATTAATATACCTAATACATAGGTTTTGAATTTATTTATATATATATGTATATTTAATATATGTGTTAGCTTTCACTATAGACCGATATATCTTACTAATTACGTATTTTATACCTTCTCTTGAATAATACAGTTCACCTGTAACTAAGGTGGTGTCTCATATATATTCGATGATCTCAAGCCTATTATATAGAAAGGTTTCCATAAGGTATTTTGATAGTTTTATGTGTTGCAGAAAGTAAAATGAAAGAAGAAAAACCTAATGTGCATTTACCTTTCTCCGGATCAACAGAAAAAAAAATTCATAAAAAATTAAAGGAAAAGAAAAATGAAAAGAAAAAAAACTATATTCATTAAAAATTGTTATGGAATAACTAAAAAATAAAATAGATCTCTGCATCGATATAAAATCAGAAAATGGCAAAGAAATTATTTCAAGTTTGACTAAATAATTGATCTTGTACATAACCAGTTTATTGCATTTGTTGTTTTTAACATGGATAAAAATATCTAAAATATAAAACCAAAAAAAAAAAAACACGAAGTGACGAAGAAAGCAAAAACTTGGGCCTGGCAGGCAATGCCATGGTTTTTCTTTCTTTGGCCTTGAAATTAGCAGAAGCAAAAGTAACTAAAAATATTAACTCTCACCTACCTATAGGTGGTCATTTTAATTAATTCAACATTCTTCATTTGGAAGCTATGAAAACTCAATCAAAGCATATCTTAAATTATATTTCATTTTACTTAAAATGCTTTGTTCTGTATTTCTTTTTATTGTATTCGTTTTTAGTTTTTTTTTAATTTGTATTTTCCAAAAGAAAACAAAACAAATTCCACCAATTATACTTTTTTGGTTTAAAGAAAACTAAATAAATTTCCTGATAAAAGATTTAGTTTCAAACCGAATAAAAATAAAACGATATAATTTACTTGACTAATCTTCCGTTAAGTTTTTCATGGTAATTTACCAATAATAGCTGAATAATATTAAAAAGTAACCTGTTGAGGGCTAAATCATTTTATTAGACTAATTGAGTTTTCTTTTCTAAAAATTAAAAATTTTTTTATTTATTTTTCTGTGGTATTTTCGATCTACACTTCCGGCAACTCTAATTGTTCTATCCTAGCTTAAATTGTTTGTGAGTTATAAAAATAAAAAATTTTTGTTAAAATATCTAACAGTAAGAGTCTGAATTGTTGTTTTCGTTTTTTGTTTTTGTTGGACCAAAAAATTTTTTTTTTTTAGGAATACTCAACGTTTGGATATTATTCATTGGGAAATATTACTCACTTGAAAAGATTCTATAAGTTCTTTTCATTCTTGAGACAACTAGACTAGAATCAATAAAACTCAGACAAAATCTTGTCACAAAAATGTTAATGTTGAATTATATGAGATTAGAAAAAATAATAAATTTTTCACAGATGAATATCACAAAATTTTAAATTACTATCAGCCCAGTATAAATAATATTCTTTCATGTGGAACCAATTTTAGTAATTTAACATTAACAATCATTTTTGTTTTATTTTTGTTCACTACGTTAAGTTCAATAGTAAAATTCTAACCAACAATTGATTCTTTAAATAAAGACATTTAACATTTTACATGAATTATTTTAAATGAAAAAATTGTTCTTAAATCAGGCTAAGATTTTGCTCTCAGTCGATCAAAAAAGCAGTACATTGATGATTTGGAGCAGCAGGTGAAAGGGGGTGAAAAATCTCAAACAGTTTCAGAGTTACATCCTGTAGCTGAGTAGCTGTTCCTCTATTAGAAAAGCACATTGCTTGTCTTTAAAGGCGTTTTTCTCAAAACTTCATTTTTCAAATTTGCTGTAGCTTATAGTTCGATAACAAATCATTCGATCGTTTGTATTCCTGTTTTATAATATTCCGTACTTCTTCTTGCATACAATTACCTAACCCGGTTTTATGATTGAATAAAAGATATACTTTTGCCAGGTTAAAAACTTTTCTTTCCTAAAATTCGTCATTTTGTTTACAATCCTAGGTATAGGCAATATCTTCTACTTTTACGATCTGTTTGATTTTGAAAACTCATGAGATTGTGGATAAGTTGTTGAAAAGTCAATATTTTTATAGCAAAAAGTGAAATAATTTTTAATAAAAAATTTACAAAAATCAACCACTCTTTTAGACAGTCAAACTAATTGTTTCCCTTAATGCGATCCTATATAGTTATTTTAATTGAAAAATAATAGCGATCCATTTTAGATTGTCAAACTACTTGTGCCCCTTAAACAAGAAAAAAAAAAGAAGTTTTCGATCAAAATTTATCAATGCATAAAATATAAATCAATTGTTTCATTTTGAAGCCTAAAAAGTTCTTTAGATCATTGATTTTGGCCAATGCAGTAACGCATGTGTGGACTGGTGAATTGTCTTGATGAAACAATACTCTCTTTTCTGTCAAATGCGGTTGTTTTTTCCTTATTCCATTATTCAAACGCTCCAGTAAGTTTGCACAATACTCGCCGTTTATTGTTTTTCTCAATGAAAATTATCCCATGCGCATCCCAGAAAACCGATGCCATAACCTTGCCAGCGGATTGAATTATCTTCGCCTTCTTCGGAGGCTGTTGTCCCCGTTCAGTCCATTGTTTCGATTGATTTTTCATCTCAGGTGTGAATTCAGCTCTGTTATTGCGAAACATTGCTAAACACTAGCTGGAAACATCCTCACGACCCTGATTCTGATTAAAAGTGAGCAAATGCGGCACCCACCATGCGCAAAGCTTTTTCATGTCCAAATTTACAGTCAGTATGCGATACACAGCAATTTTTGAAATGTCTAGTATGTCTGCTAGTTTGCGCACTTTTACTCGACGATCATCCAAAATCATTTTATGAATTTTGTTCACCATTTCTGGTTTGGTCACCTCGTTTGGTCGTCTATTACAAGGTTCATCTTCACAGCCTTTACGGCCTCATTTAAACTCTGCTATCCAATATTTTATGGTTTTAAACGAAGTACCAGACTCCCCTAGAGTAGAATCGAGTATAGTTTTGATGTTGGCTGGAGTTAAACTTTTGAAATGAAAGTATTCAATCACATAATGATGACCAATTTTTTCCATGTTTAAAAATTCACTGTCAGTGCTCACTATTAATGGCTGTCAAATATTTACTAAACACCGGATCGTTTTCAAATTTCAAACATAAGCTTTCCAAGGTTGGTTCTGCTGAAAATAGAAATTTTTTTTCAAGAAACTGACGCCATCTATGTGTCAACCAAAAGACTTATTGGACAGCCCTCGTACCTAAGATTAATTTAACCCATTCTCCCAACAACGAGATATCTTAGAGTACACATAAATGAAACCTATGTTTTATTTAATTGCAATAACTAAGCAGATATGTGTGGAAATGTTAAATCTAAGAAAGCTATGAGAAAATAGAATGTAGTTTTATATAAAAGTAATAACAAAATAAGGAAATATTACTTTAGTTATAACCAAACTTAATTCTTAGCTTTTAAGTTTGTTTTATCCAGGATACATTACTAAGTCCTTATAACGACATGCTGAGTAAAATTATCAGATTTCCTTGCTTTATTTTAATTTCATACATATTCGGCCTAATTTCATTGGTTTTGTTTTGTTTGCTATTGTCAAATAATGGCTTTAGGTAGTGGAAAGCATTTGAATTACAATTTTTCAAACCATTTCAATCATTTCAGATTTCACTTTTAGTGAAACAAGTGAACAATTTACAAGTAAAATTAAAAAATTATATTTTCTTCCTTAAAATAAAGGCTTGGCACTGGCAGAAATGGAATGGATTAAATTAACCCATTAAGAACCTGCTAAAATAGAAGAGTAGAAAAATTTTAACTGTTTACATAAAATATGAAATTGAAAAGAAAATTATTTTGTAAGAAAGTCTGCTTTAAAAAAATTTCCCTAGTTATTCAGAAAAAAGTTAAATCACAGAAAAAACTTTGAAAATAGATAAATTTTGAACAAAAAATATCTAAATATTTGTTTTTAGATAACGTTAATTTGGTGACATCAAAAGCGGGTAATTAGTAATTTAAAACTTGAATCAATTATTTTAGTTTTTAAGTAGCTGAAAGTAGTTTTTCTATGATATCCTAAACACTTACCTTTTCTTTTCTAAAAATATTATTTAAATAAATACCTTTATAGAAAATTAATTTGAAAGTTATTAATCTTTATCCAAAACTGAAATTAGTTACTTTCGATTTTACAACAATAATTTTATATATTATGCTTCTGAATTTTAAATATTTGTTTTGTTAATCATTACAGAAATACTCTTGTGTCTCTTGATCTATTAATTTCAAATTCTCTATAGTTTTTATAGTTTTCTATCACTTTAAACCTTAAAATTATATCGAAGATTATGGTTCATAAATTTTTATAGCCTCTGGAAAGTTATTTGGTCCCAAGATTTAATCTTGGTATATCTACAACTTTGCGCATTTTGTGGATTCTTAATTAAAGGAAATGTTAATATATATGTAGTTCTTACTGTTTATTATTTGTGTCCTAGGTAAATTTTAGTTCATTTATGTTAATTGTGTCATTTAAATTTTAGCATAAAAAATGTTAATTGGATTTGTGTGGTTTTCTTTTATTACTTTTGTCAATGGGTTTAGTTATGGGATAAATTTTATTACTATATATTTAGTTTTTATTTCTTGATTGTACTTTTGTTTACGATTTATAAGTAATTGCTTACATGAAATACATTGTTCTAAGTTTTGAAGTTTTAACTTTTTTTTTACAAATAATTTTAGAAAATTTGGCAAAATCTTTTGATTTTGTTCAAAGAGTAAATTGAAGTATGACGTTTTGTTTCCTTTTCCGAAGAATTGAGTGAAAATATTACAAAGTTTTTGACAATTTTTTCTTTGAAGTTATGAAAAGTTATTTGTTGCTTTGGGTATATTGAACTTTTCCATATGAAACTAACTACAGTAAGGTCTTGTTTTATGCGGATTATTTTTATGCGATTTTGAAGTTGTGCGGTTTGTATTTCATCCAAAATTTCCTTGGACAAACATACATATAGGCTTGTTTAGGAAGCCCGCGTATAGATATTCTCCAAAAATCGTTGAATGCTCCAGCTCTGCACATCCAGATGCCAGTGATTTGTTTTTAAAGTGAGCTTTTACAATTCGTGATTCACTTTGTATATGACACATGATACGAGATACATAAAAAATTAGTAAAATCATCATCGCAAAGTTTAATTACTGATTACATTGTCAAAATAGAAAGAGCTACACAGAACGAGAATGAAGTTTTCGAAAATTCATCGCCTTTACCGCAAATATCTATTGCAGAGACAGTGTCTTCGGATGATGAATGTGATTTGGAACCACTTCGCAAACGGTGCAAGCCATTATCAGATAGCGAAAATGGAACACTACAAGTATATTACTTTTTTAATGAATTAAGTTTGAATACAAGTTTATTTTAAGCTTTTATATGAATTTATTTCAGACATTCAAAGTAATTTATTAAGTAGCATATTTCTCTTAATTTCGGCAAACTTTTTTATGCGGTTTTAAGTTAATTTTAACTCGTTTTTGTTTTATGGGATTTTGGAAAATTACGGAACGTATCCCTACTTTTTCAGGGCAAGTAAAGTCTTTTTTAATGTGAATTTTTTATTTGCGCTTTTGACTTTTCTGTAGATCATATCCACCGCATAAAACGAGACCTTACTGTATTTTTGGTAAATATTTATTTTTTCAAAGTATTCAATTTAATGCTTTTTATAAAATTTAATTTTTGGCAACATCTGTCAATTATTTAATAATATGCCAAATGTGCCTGGCCTAGTTTGACATATTATTTATACACTCTAGAAAAGTTTATATAGAAGAAGACACTGTATTTATAGAAATCATTCCAGGGACAAAAAACCAGACAAAATGCTTTCGTATGTGCTTTCATATATTTTTAGTTTGGATTGAACATGCAGAAAGAATTAAAATTTAGTAAACTTAAAAAAATTCTTAAATTAACATTACTTAATAATAAGAAATTCTTAAATTAACATTACTTAATAATAAGAAAAATTCGGAATCCTTAACCCATTTAGTACCAAATAGGCGTATGTACCAGAAGTGCCAACTATAAGATATCTTCTAGAAGTAGTAGGTGGTATAAGATTTGATTCAGAGCTATGACAAAATGAATATCTGTGGAACTATTAATTTTAGAAAAATATAAAAGTAGTAAAAAAACGAGAAAATGATTACTATATTGAATATTCTTACATTAATAAGCTTTATTCTAAGTTTGTGTCTTCGTATAATAGTCCTTGAAACATTAACCGATGCATAAAGTGGGGTTACAAGAGCAAAATACCAAAGCATACAAAGGTATAACAAAAAGTATGTTCAATACATCAGTATGAATTTGCAACACATGAGTAAAAGATGAATGAATGTAAAAGATTTAATGATTTGAATTTGATATGTACTGCTAATCCCAACAACAAAACACGCATGGAATCAAATCAACATCTTATCCTCTCTTATCTTATCCATTTTGAAATGAAGTAGCTCCTCAAAATTTATAGTTTAAATTGTCATTTAAGAAAAGTAAAATCTTTTAAAAAAATTAATTTTGGAATTTAGATTACGTTAAAGGTTGGCAAATTTCATCATCTATTGTAGTAAAATGTAAGTAGTAAAACTTCTTATTACACTGCTTATTATTGCAATATAATCACAGAAACCTTCCATATCTATTCGCCTAATTTATTTATAATAAACGGCGAAAACCACATAGAAGTCTCACTTCTATAATGGGTATTAAGACCCACTTCTTTTTTATTTAAAAAAAAAAGGAAAAAACTAAAATAAGCCAAAAAATTATATAAAAAATTGGGTTAAATATTTCATAAAATAAAAATTTTGCCACAACAGTAACTCAAATAATAATATTGCTAATATCATCAAGATGGATTTCTATTTTATAGTTTTCTTATGAATCTCAAAAGATTTTAATTTTCTTCTTATTTTCTCATACTTAAATACAATTAAAGAAATTATATCTTTTTGTTAGAGAATTTCCAAATAGTCTCAACAATTTAGTTGAGTTATTTAATCTATCACGAAGTTTAACATGTCTCAGAGATTGAAAATCATTTTTTTATATTTTAGTTTTTCCATAGTTTTTAAACTAATAAATTAATTATAATATCTTTAAAAGTTTACTAATTTATGCATTCAATTAAATTGTCGTAAATAAATATCCATAGTATAATATTCAATTTGGTTTGCTCCGCCTTTTACATGTTCAAAAAGGAGTATTTTAAGTAGTTGAAAAAGACATCTGCTAAATAATGATACCTCAAATATTCATTCAAATAAAACCAACAACCATATGACATATTATGCAAATTATAGAGACGGCTGTGTATAATATTTAAAGGATTTCTTGTTTTTTCATTTTAATATAGTGGTTAACATTCTTTTCACCTTGTATTGTGCTATAAATTGGATTCACATTTGTAAATTTCTTTGGTTGCAGCAGCATTTTCTTTATTAAGGATTTGTATATTGATGAACTCTAAAATCAAATAACTGAATTTTGAAATACAATCATTACATTAATTTTATATAATAGATAGGTATATATTAGAATATTCTGACATAGAAGGATATTTTTTATTGCAAAGATGAATTGTTTTAATTTTCAACTAGTCACATTTACTGAGGATTTTTAATTGTACTTCACCCAATTATATTTTAACATAAAATGATATTTTTTTACCTTTTTGAAGCATGGCAAGCCTAAGCATATTTACTTTTTTTTTGAATATATTCTTGGTTTTTAGAGATTGTAAACAAAATTAAATTATTTCAACAAAAAAGTCCCAATTTAGGCTTCTAAAAGTTGGGGAAGAAGCCTAAATTGTTAGGATTTTGGGCCCTTAACCCTTATTAAAGGCTTTGAGGGAATAGGTAGGCAAAAGGGCTCAAACTTTTAAGACTTCTTACTTCTTTTTGGCTTTAGACCTTATACTCCTAATTTTGAGCTTAATGCTCCATTTTATATTTACAAATTATTTTAAAGATTTTACACTTTTGTGTTAGTGATAAAGTATTAAATTTGAACCTAGCCCCAATATTAGAGGAGGAAGGCCTGAATTGATAGATATAGCAAAATGAATAGATTTCTTACTTTCTTACATGGGTTTGCTATTATGAAATTGCTGTTGCTAAGAAAACGTCGAACAAAGCAAAAAATAGTTTGATAGACTGGCAATAAAGAGCTTGATAAACTGGAAAAGTATACCAAAAGGAATGCTACATTGATCCAAGGCCCAGCATCTTTATATACCGACACCTCAATAAAATAGGCAAGAGGATCTTCTTACTCACCACATGTCCTACATCAGAGATATGAAGGTTAATTTGAAAAAAATATTCTGGTGTTAGTAAGAGAACTAAAGATTATTTTTGCATAGTGACACGTGTGTCGGGGAGCTTGGTCGCGGGGCAGTTTGGCACCTAATACTACTGCTATCTTAAAAATACTATTCTTTTGTCATTTAATCTTAAAATTAGGTAAATTAATGCAATTTTGATATCAGTAGTAACAAAAAAGTTTTTCGGTTTTGTTTTAGGATAAAACTGGCTTTGATATACATTTTTTATTTTCACATTTAGAGAATTATAGAAAAAGATTATGAAATTAAATCAAAAATATTTTCTTTTATCAAATATACAAATTGGTTTTTCAAATTTTCGAAACAATTCACTAAATAATATTGTTATATAAGTAAAAAATAGACCTGTTGACTTCCTTGAACTCAATAAAAATAAAAGTCAATAAAAAAACGTCCCATTTAATTTTGATTTATTTTCTGATTTTAAAATGCTGAGATATCATCCATAGATTAGCAAGGATAATTCCTGAATACAATTCATATAGTTTCAAGAGATGTCAGGATGACACCATTTATCCTCGATGTATATCAATCATCAATAAATTTTTTTATTTTTTTCAATTGCTTTTATTTCCATATCAAATACATCTGAGCCCTTTTGTGTGTATTTGTATTTTTTGGTTTGGTCTCGTAGTATAATTTACAAATTGAATGCTATTCCATGACTCTGTCATTACTCCCATTTAGAAGGGAGTTTGTTTTTAATTGAACTCCCTAATACTGGACAAATAGAACAATTAGTGCAAAAGAGTTTTGTTTTTTGTTGTTGAAAATATCCTGTTATTTGTTTCTGCTTTTTCAGGAAACCAGACAATAAATAACAAATGATTAAAAATTCGAAAAAAAGGAAGGGATTTTTTATTTTGATTTAATTATTTTAACAAATAAAATCTTTGGTATATTTGATTTGTGTGAAGTTAGTGCTTTGCAAGGATGTTTGTGTAGAATATTTTATAAAAACCCTTTTTACATTGTAATAAAATTAATTACTCAACACCACAGGATGTTTATAGTTTTGGGATATTTAGGATAGGTATTATTTCTGGGTATCTTAAAATACTCTAAATCTGGAATTGAATCAAAGAGAAGTCTTTTAAGTCTTTTATATTTTATACATAAAAAAGGTTTCATAATTTTTCAAAGTAGATATTTTTGTTTTGTTTCTTTAAAAATATGTGTTTGAAGTGTGAACTTCTCTAGGCATGTTAAGCAGTTTTGGGATGGAAACAAAACTGTCAGTTAGGGTCATAGCTTCTCTTATCGGTACCTGGCGAAACTCTTTTTAAATTCGATGCATCTGTTGTGTAATAGGGGGATTCTTAGTAATCGTTGCAATGAAGATCCTTTTTTAGTTTTTCTGGTTCTTATCAATTACCTAAGCTTAAAGCGGTTAGCGCTGGACTTTAGGCAATCGATAAGGAAGACTATCTGCGGTCACTATTTCTTCCAATTATCAAAAAGTCTTAGCGGGAAACGCTTATCCTGATAAGTGGAAAAAATATTACCAGTATTACGTTGGTCTTTGATAATCGACAATTTGTTTAGGCTACCAAAAGTTTTAGCGGGAAACGCTGGTCTTTGGTAGTTTAGGGTTTAAAAAAAGTTTTCTTTTATTAAAAATACTAAAAATACTACCAATAGTTCCTTAGCTGAAAAGCGCCGGACCTTGGGAAGTTGACTTGTTGATGCCAAGTTACCAAATGTCTTAGCGGGAAACGCTGCTCTTTTTTAACCAAATTAAAACTCTTTATGCTTTGACTTTAAAATATCAACTAATTTATTTAGGTAATTTTACAGCCATTTTTATTAAAATTATAACAGAATTAACCAAAAGTGCACTTTCACACAATAAAATTTTTATAGTTTAATAAATTTTTTATAATTTAATAATTTTCACATTTTTTTGTTTTTGTGTAGTAGTAGGCTAATAGAAGAAATAGGTTTTTTTTGAATAAGAGGTTGGAAGAGCTTTATTTTTGTATTTTATTAGAACAATTTAAGGTGATTGTTGTGGACCCGATGTAATTTATTTCCGATTTTAATATTGCAATTGACATCACTGTTTATTTGGATGATCTCGTATGGGCTCATCCATATGGGAGAGAGCCTGTACTTTTTTGTTGGGTTTTGTAATAGTATATTATCACTTACATGTATTTTTTGATAAATTAGCCGTTTTATCATAATAAGATTAAGATTTTTTCTTACTATTGTACAAATTCTCTCAAGCTTGGTCGTGTATTTTTTGCAATTTTCCAATAGCAAGGTTGCATGACAAGATATCCTGCACCAGAAAACCCCTTAATAATTACAGAGCTATACCGGGAGCTGGTAATATTGGAATGGGGCCAGAATATCTCCAGGGCCCCCAAGAAGCTATTATATGTAGAAAATTTAAGAAAAAACTAAAGTCATGGTTCATCAAAGCTGAATTGTTTAATAACAATACCTTTTCCCTTTGCTCATTGCACATTTAGAGAAAAATTCCACAACACATCCTTGCATATATCCACAATATATTGGAGTTTTTTTTCATTTCTTCATTTTTTTAGTAAATTTTTATACTCAATTAGTATTCAAAATTAGATTGGTGACTTGCTGTTAATTTTTAAGACACTTTTTATAACATTTCCTTCATATGTTCTAAGATAATGTATTGTCAACGAAGAAGCTTTTTTTTACATGAATTAATATAGTGTCAGTGAAGAAAGGCTATAAGACCTTTTGATCATAAGAGACACGTTTGTAACATTTTTTGTCCCAATATATTCTATCGATTTTAAGGGATTCGCTAATATATAATAATAAATGTTTGAGTTTTATGGATTCAGATATTTAAGAATTTTTTTTAAGAACAACCAAGAGAAATATTTTAAAATATTTTATTTTAGGGGATTCAACCAATTCCTAAAAGATATAGATTGAAAATTTAAATTTATATTTGTATTGAAAATTGATTGCTTATAATTTTATTATTTAAATAAAATCTTTATTTATATTTTAACCAATTTACGGTAAATTTGAACAGAACATTTATGAGGAAAAATTAAACACACGGATATTCAGCTATGCTTGTTTTTTACAGAATAAATAAATTTAAATTCTCAGTCAGTGCCCAGGCTTTCAATCAAAAATTTTAAAACTGTTGAAAATAAATGAGAATTTACCATATTATAAAAATTAAATTAATCACATGATAAATTTGGAAAGTGGTTTATACAAATTTTTAAATTTTGTTTAATTTGTTTTAAATTCACTTAACACGCTATCAGCCCATAGTAAATCAATTTGGTATATGCAAGTAGTAACTGTTTCTGATAGGTTGTGGATTTTATTGAATTATTGTTTTTTTTTTTTGTGGGTAATTAAAGGCAGCCATTGTTATTTTTTATATAATTATTTTAGACTGAGGTAAATTAAAGAATTTTGATAATTAAACTTAATAGAATATTATTTTTATATTCTAAAATTGCATTTGATGTTATAAAAATAATTTTTTTTGTGTAAATTTTTGAATGATATGGTGTGAATGACTTTAGGATTATGGCAGAAGTCATGTTTTTATATTGTTTAACAATTAAATTTAAAAGTCGATATAAGTTTTTATATCATTTTCAAATTTTTTTTAATATGTTTCTATTAAACAGATAAACTATGGGGAACATTTATATCTCACACTAATTATATAATTGCTGGTAAATCAAATAAAAAACCTTAGAACTCTTAAAACTAATTAAAAATATATTTTTTTACTAATGCTTATAATATTTTTTAAGATTTCATGAGATTCAATAATTTATTTTATATCTCTAATACCCTTTCTTAAAACATGGATATGCAAACCATTTTAATACACGGAAAGACACTTTTTTATAGAGAACTGGGTATATTATCTGTTGGAAATGTGTAACCGCCCAAAGCTTGTATAAAGGAAAAATTGACATTTATTGTGAATTTCAAGGCTGTGCAACAAAACAAAATTAAAGTTCTATATTGGCTTATGACAAATTTATAATTTAAATGTCATACCTATACACACTTTGTCAGTCAAAAAATGATTTTTTTGTATGGGAGGCTACAAGTGTGTATGTAACGCAAGTCAAGA
Source organism: Acrocera orbiculus (assembly GCA_947359355.1). Taxonomy (NCBI): domain Eukaryota; kingdom Metazoa; phylum Arthropoda; class Insecta; order Diptera; family Acroceridae; genus Acrocera; species Acrocera orbiculus. Next base: position 12,353,686 of record OX375758.1, read on the forward strand.
CAGGGTATAAAACACAAATCGATAATTTTCAAAAATCCTCCATAAAATCATTCAAATGACACACTTCTTATGATTTACGGTGGCAAATTAATTAATGATTAATATGTATATGTTATGACTTATGTTTGGTTGATTAAATTATATTAAAGTACACTCAGGCAGTCAGTGAATTTTTGTACAAGGGAAATATCCTAAAGGTATGCAATTACATCATTTGAAATCGTATTAAACAAAGTTTTATCCCAATATCTGATAATCCTAATATTTTTAGCAATTAAATAATGCTTTTTTAATAATCGATATTTATATAAAAAATATTTAAAGATTAATAGGAGTAATATTTATTTTATTTTCCTTAAAAATAAAGAAATTTTCTTAGTTTTAATTTAAATAAAGAATGAGATAAATATTGAACCAGTATTGCTTATTTTTATTAATTACTTTAATTGATTATCCAAATATGTATATAAGATATAAAAGTATCTTCTCAAATTTTCATAAGCATTTCATCAAAGATGTTGTGGCGATAGTTATTTTATTTTATTTATTATAATAAATTATATAAAACGCAGTAGTTTTTTAAGAGTTACGTAATATGTCTAGCAGGCTTTGAAAATTTACTTGCTTGATATATTACGTACAATAGTCAGTGAGTTATATTTTTTTTAAGCATAAAACATTGTATTTTAATGACACGTGGACCAAGCCTATACTCCAGTGTGAGGCTGTACTGGGCGTGTCATTGCTTAAGTTAATATTGTAATATTAATTATTAACTGTAAATTATAAAATAAAAATAGTAGTGAAATACTTATTATTTTTACTACAATGTAAATTGATTTTTGTGGGGGTCTAGAGACATGAATTTTTTGTTTTCTTTACGTGCAGTAAAAAAAAAACTAAGGGAAAAAAAGAGAATTATTAATCTATGGGAATATTAGGAATAAAAGTTTTAAAAAAATTTTTTGTTGCGGAATTGCGTTCTTCCAAAAAACCGGTTTTTACCAAATACTTTACTCAAAAAGTAGATAACTTTTGGAGACGGAAGAAAGATATGCTTTTTTCTGTCAACATTCTCAGTCGTCTCAGCTTTTTTTTTAAATCAAGACCTATATATTTTTTCCTACAAAAGAGTGGATAGATCCTTCTGATCCCTTATTCACCACTGCTGAAAATATTAATACAAAGAAAACAAATTGTTCAACATTGATTCCTATCTAATTACACTATAACCGTAGAAAACAAAAAACTGCACAAATAATCATAACAATACTATAGAATTTAGAAATCAAACTTCTTTTACATTCTTTATTGCCATTAGAGTAATCCCCATTAATTGTCACTTTGTTTAAAGTATGAATGACTTTTAAACGACAAGTTCTAACAATGCTATAGAACTCATTTGTACAAAATGAAATATTGCTCATCAGTTATGGCTTTATAACACTTGTCTGAAAAGTCTGTTGTTTAAAAGCTTATATTGATACATGTTTTGGTAAATTGAATCGTTAAAGGCTACATTTTGTATATTCTTTTTTATAAAAGTCAAAAACAAAAAAACACATATTTCTTTACTGTAATAGAATGAAAATTATTCCTTTTCGATTATTTAACGTGAAAAAACTGTGTGTAATTCATTAAATCTAATATCATTTTTCTATCACATTTTGTTCTTTATAATTTAAGTTTACCTACAGCACCAGTTGAATGTCCTTTTGTTTACATTTTTCTATTTTTTCATGATGTTTAAACAGCTTTGTTTCTAGTTTTATTCATAACATAACAAAAAAGATTTAAGTAGTATTTTTCGTATTGAAAAGTTTTCGCCTTTAGGCCTAAGAATGAAGGAATATAACTCTTTGATGTATTTTCTTAAACTTTCTGCTTTTTAAACTTTTCTACTTCCACAGATTTGTTGTGATTTTAGTTACATATATAACATTTAAAGTTCTTTTAATATTACCGGCTTAAGTAAAGGGAATAGCAATCCATTAAAATTATGTTATAGTATTTTACACTCAGCATTACACTCATTCTACAAATAACAATAAGTAATCCATGTGTTACATATATACAATTATCTTAGTTTACTTATAAAGCAAAGAATATTGATCTGTGGGCCTTAAAGCATTTTTAAGAGCACATTATTGCCAAAACTTTTACTTTCTTTTTGCATCCAATACCTTAATGACTAGAAGCTTACATTAATGTTACTTGGATTCTAGTTGAAAAGAAATGTAGACTCTTTCAACAGCTACATACGTACTTTAGATGGAGAAATGTGAACTCATAAAACTAATGCAAATCTCGAGAGTAACAATTTTTTCTTAGAAAACAACAACAGTACTGCTGTACTGAAATTCACTTTTTGATCAATCATTTGTGACAAACAGAAGAATATCATGTGATTGCTGCCAAGCAAATCTTGGTACATACTCTTCCTAGTTGCCACTGAATAGGTTAATTAACCTTTCTGTTATTTTCCATTGTTCTATCCAACGTTATTTTATAAGCGTATTCTGAATTATTTAAAATACCACTTCATTTAGCTTAGTATTTCGTCTTCTTCAGCTTTCAAATATTCAAGGAAGTTTAACCAACCCTTTAAATTTAGATTTTAGATAAAAAAAAAAAACAATATAATTTTAGCACTTCTTAGTCAAAATGTGCTCTACTTCATATAGAGATATATACATACTTAATCATTACTTAAATAATTGTTCTAAGATCCTTGATCGAAAACGATAAACATAACTAATTCATAATTGTTACAGTTCATTCCGTTTTTCAAATATAATCACAAATTTTAACGTGATTTAAGTCTTTCTCTATTGCTCACTCTCTGAAATTCAAAAAAATCAGCGTATCTTTCGTAAGAAAAGACACCATTCTACTCATTCTCTAGGCTACTACTACTATCATTCTAAAAACTATTTTAAACATGATTAAATATATGATATACACTTTTAATCAAATTACTGTTTTCATTTTGAGAATTTGCTCCCAAATTTTAGGTATTCTATAGTCAAAGATTTTATTTAAATTCTGTTGATATGATTTAATGACCTTAAGGACATATACAAGCAACACTTTTTTTATTAGAAACTTAATTAATAATAGAATATTTTATATTACTGTCTGTTGTCCTGCTTTTCTGCATTTTAAATAAAATCACGTGTTAGTTACTACTTGTGGACAAATATTCCTTGTTGAATATTTTTAAACCCTATTTATAAGCATTTTTGAAAAGAAATAATTTAAATTTCATTAAAAAATTCCACATCCAATAATATTAAATGAATTTCTTTCATCAAAATATTTTGTACTTAAAATATTGAACAACAACAAAAAAATAAGAAAAAAAATTTAAATAATTTTGTCAGAACAACCGCATTTATCAAATGAATCATGAATTTTTTTCTCATCTTCATTAATCCTTAAATGAAGCAAAAATGTGGCATTTAGCTCAAGTCCTGTACTGAATTTATAAAAATTCTTTGATAAAATTTTTATCATTGGATAGAAAATTTTTTTGTATTCTTATTTTTGTTTTCTCCTTTTTTTCTTTTTTTTTTTTTTTTTTGTTAAAAACAATTTTTCAGCGAATAAAACCCTTAAGCTATAAATACACCATCTCTTTAATAACCACCATCAGTACCACACTATTCAACCCAGTTAAATTCTCTAATGTTGATCTCGACCGTATAAACAGACTCCAATTTAATTTTTTCCACTCTATTAGTATTCAGACCTTGTTGAAGGGTTTGAAAGTTTGACATCCTTAAGCTTATGAAATGAGCTTATCTTGTCTAATCCAAGTATTTTCTTTGCTATGCTATGCTTCAGGGTAATATTTTTGGTAGTATTCTGGAAGACATGTCGTTTTTGGTAAATACTCAATGACGTGATTGGAATTTTCGCGTTCTATTTTTATTTATGAATATGTATACATATGTACTTTTTTTTTCTTTTATGGTTCTTAAGCTATAGGTAAGTATGAATAAACGATTTTTCGTATTTTTTGCTTGTCAACACGAAAAAAAAGTGCTTATAAAAATATTTGCCTACAAAGATGTTCTTAAGTACATACTATTTATGTGTTATTTTTTTCGTTTGAATATATCAAATGTAATGCAAATAAATTTACGAAATACATTCCGACACATATGTCAATAAAAAAGCTAAAACTAAATCAAAAAGTAATTACGAGATATCAACACAATATTTTTTATCTCTTTATATTTATGTTTATTATTTTTATTTGTTAAAGGTTTTGCAAAAGAAACTGAATAAATAGTAATCCCTAGAGAAATCAATTGCCAAATAATTTACTTTCCTGGTGAATGAATAACAATCATTTCTTTTTAAGCGATTATTTTGAGTATGTAAAAATTTCAAATGCTTTTTAACCACTTTCTACAATAATTGTTAGAAATCTTCTACTTTTGCACTCAATCTCTTAAGATTTCAAATCTTAAGCATGAAACTGCTATCAAAATATGGCACAGTAAATTCTAAACAATATTAAAAAAAAGTTTTGAAAGTTAACCAAAAAATTAAGACAATGTTTTAGAAGACTAGAAAATCAAATATCAGTGAGAACGATTTTCTTTTTTCTTTTTTTTAATAAGCGGGAGATCAAACTTGCAAACCATGGATCTTATGTGCTCTCTAGTATTATCAGCTACAAAAGGATGTAACTACAAAGATTCTGTGTCAACTTCTCACTGATTTTGTTATTTTGATTACTCTCTGGATTAAGTCGATGAAATAGAGAATATCTTAATGTTTTCGACAGGAAATTTTATGTAATTAAATAGAAGATGAATTATTTGAATGAATTTTTGAGCTTAGAAACCTAGTTTTAATTAATTATTAAACCATTTTTAGAATAATTATGGTCATAAATGATTATTAAGAGTGACTAAAAGCGTTTAAATCGGAACTAAAGCTTGTCTATAGTCTTTAAATTTACAAAGAAATTTTTTGAATAAAAAACCTCTTCTAAATTTTTTGTGAATATGAGTTTTACTCTTAAATTCTGCTCCTAAATATCTATAAAATAACTGGCAGAAATTTCATTACAATCTGAATTTATTAAAATTTTTTTAGTATTTCATTTAGCATAAAGTTACAGCACATTTCTCGCTCGTTATTTCGAAGATGGTACATATGTGCTCTTCTGAAGCTTTTTTTGATTGACTGATACACAAAATTCTTGATTGAGATAATTTCTGCTTAAAAAAAAAAATTTGACCTATTTTAAGAGCTAAAACGCATTTCAATCACCTCAAGGCTGCTCTGGAATTAGAATCCATTTCCTCTCAAAAGCAAGTTAAGGTTGACCATTTGTATTTTTGCTTTTGTAAATAAGTTCTCATAAAAACTTTTAGATTTAAGATGACGAAAGACAAAAAAAAAATGCCATGATGAAGACAAAAATTGCCAGTTTTGATTACATATTTGAAGCGTTTTAAAAAAAAAATATAAACTATGATTTTGTTTTCAGAAATTGCCAAAGAAACTTTGAATTTTTTTCTTGCTTGACATAAAAAAATATTCAAATTTTAAATAATTTGTATAACTCATAGCAAAATTTTAATGTTAGTTGTTAAATAAAAATAAAACCAAAATAAGCTATTAATTAATAGAAATTTAGTGGTACCCCAAAGTAACACTAATTAAATATATAAAATATTTTTTTCTAAAGCATTCACACACATTTCGATAGAAATTTTTCCTTTTTCTCCATTTTTGGTTATTTGAAACTGAAATCACAGCTGCATTTTTCTGTTCTTTTGCTAAAAAATGTGCATATTTCGATTCTGGAAGAATTAAAGCTTATAAATTTTAGATTAGGGTAGAAATTAATGAATAAAGTCAAAAAAGCTGTGAATAATAACGTCAATTTACTACTTCGAAAAAAAGGGTATTAAAATAATACACAAAAATATAATATTAGCAGTTTAATCTTTGCCCGATAGAAATCATTATCCTATTTAGAAACACTCAAAACTTGATGGCGATGAAATATATGAAATTCCAAGTGATGTACTATTAAATGTTTTAATTTTGGTGATACACTGTTTATTTTATCCGAGGAATATTAAAAATAGAGATGTTATTAAAGCCTCCCACTTTTTAAAGAGTAAAACAAAACTACTAGACTAAAAATTCCAAGGTTAAATCCCTTTAGTAATTGCTGTGGTAATAACTCATTTCTATAACACGCAAATAGAGATAATGCAATATTTTGAAATTCCCAAAATTTTTACTTCTTTTAAGGATATTAGGGATCTTAATAAAATCTTGAAACTTTTATATGAAAAAAACAGACTTTTCATAGATGGCTTAAAGCTATATATTTAAAACCTTTTTACTCGATTACCAAATAATTTTGCCTTCAACTCTTATTGGTCACGTGATTCATAAACAAAGACTTTAATAGATTAGGAAATTTGTGGACTTCTTTGCCGGGTAATTATGCTAAAAGAGACATTTTATTACTTTATTTGCTGCTATTAAACGCTATCAAATATTATTTTTATTTAACTTTTTCTAGCAATATAAAAAAAGATCTAATTTTTATTAAAAATTTCGCTTTAAAGTTATTTTATTAACTTATTAAAGACACAAAATAAGTAAAAACATTTTAATCATTTTTAAGACTATGTTAGATTGTATACTTACAGGATAAATAATAACAAAACTACTTCAAATCATTTTGTTGAATTTTTTATATAACAAAGTTTCAAAATTAACCTTGGGATGACCTGTTAATATCACATGGACAACATAAGTTATATGATATGTCATCAATTCTTGACACTTTATTCTATCAAATACTAAATTATCCCTATACACTAATGGTGTCATTATCCTATCAAATTCTTATTCGGCCATTGTCCTTGCTTTTTAGAACAATTTTAATATATCATTTCTATATATGCCACAACTTGTTTGTTATTTTTCTCCTAATGGCACTTAATTTTTTTGTCTCATATTTGAAATATTAGAGACGAATTATTCATAGAATTTATTTTCAGGATTCTTTTTTTAAATATTAAAATATTTGTGTATATATATAAATATCTTTTATTTTCTATGTGATTGAAAATATTACATAAATTCTAAAGCTTACGTAATGGAGTTCTAAACAAATAAATTTTTATTAGTCTTAAATTATTACTAAATATACCAACAATTTGATTTACCTATATTTATCGACGCCAATCAAAATGATTGCTCTTAGAAGAAATGATTAGTGGAGCTTAGTCGTACCTATATGTTATTAAAAATGATAAATTGTTTTAAATAGATATTTCTTAGCTAATTCAAACATAGTAATATTTAAATATTCTCAAACATAAATTAATTTATTCACAATACAACAAAACATATATAAATATCTTTTCTGTGTTATACATTTTGATAAAGAGTACTCATAACATGAACCTGTAACATAAATAGCAATTTGAAATTTTATTTCAATTCTGAATCAGAAACCCATAAAGACCAGTAGTATCGAATTTGCTACAATTTTTACATACGTATTATTTTGCTATGTGTATATTTTACATATACAGGCAAATATAGTTGTGGTCTTATTTTTATTACAAAGTCCTTTTTAACATCATTTACGTGTGTTACAGGGTAGACAGACAGGCAAAGAACCCGAGTTCTTTGAAGCTAGTTTTTTGCTCTAGCCAATAAAATGTCGCGAAGTACATAGCATACTAGTTTTTAAAGTGGTTAAATTATACTAGCAATATGACGGTTTTTCGCTTTGGTAACACTAAAAGGTGATAAAATCTATGTTTCACCATAGCTATTTGACAGTAGCTCAAGTCAAATTAAATTTATTTAAAGGTTATGTAGGTAACTATTTAACACTTTTGATGATTTAATTATTAGATTCCCTTTTTCAGAATGGAAAAACAGATGATATCTCACTACAGTCTTCATGGAACATCTAAAAAAACTTGCTGTGTCCTCAACTACATAAAGTACGCATTGATTTATGTTTTCAATTTTTTTGTGATTATTACAGAACTTATTTATAACTTTAAAAGAGAAATGCTACCCATAAAAGTGTTGCCAATGTTAAAAGGGATTCCGAATAAAATTAAAATGATCTCTTAATAAGTTTTTAGCTTTTACAGTATTTAAATTAATAGCATTTATGTATTTCCAAAACTGCAATCATAATCAAACTAGTAAGAAATTGCTTAGAATAAGAATTTAGTTGGACAAAAAAAATATTGTTTTTCTTGGAGCGGTAAAAATTTAACTTTTCAAAGAAAATTAATGGGATTTAAATTAATTAAAAGAATCGTTATAACCATAAAAACTTTAATTTATGTAATAAGTAAACTTTGTTAAAAACTTCAATTAAATAAACTCATAAAAATTAAATGTGAAATATAATTGCTAGGCCATATTTATTTTAAAAATTGCACCTTAATTAATGCATTTTTGCAAAATATACTATATAAAACTCAAATCAAATCTCAAAAGCGTATATAATAATAAACACCAGCTGATCAGTTTTTGACATTTCTGTCCAAAGTACTAGATTGTCTGTCTGTCACGGTAGCAAATAACTTGGCAAAAGACTAGATTTCAAAGAACCCGAGCTGCCTGTCTGTCTACCCTGTTACTTTAAACTTAGTATATTAGATGCAGGGATATCAGCTTCTTGTAGTTTTTTTCTTCAAATCTCGTATACAAAAATAAATTGTTTAGCTAAAAGAAACAAACAACAACTCTTTTCTTATTATATTATAACGTCTCGTGTTTTTATACAATATCCATGCCTTTATCGCAGAAAGAAAAATTTGCAGTGGCTATCTTCTTAAGCCTGATTTAAATCAAACAGGTTTGGGTAATTTCTTGTCAGTTTCATCAATTTTGATGTATTTGTTCTTTATACTCAGTTTAAGGAAATAACCTAGTCACCGTTGCAGCCTTAAATTCAGAGTAACAGTCGACAATGAGAGGCGCTGTGGTAAAAAAGAAGCGACGCCACATGACAGAGAGGAGATATACATGGTGTGTCTCAAAAATAACCGAACTTTATGTTTAAATCGTATAACATGCAGAGCCATCTAAAAAAGCATTAAGCATTAAAAAGATAAATTTGTCCTCTTTCAAACGCACCTATATTCATGTAAATCGGATGACAGATGTCAAAGTTACGGCCATTTGAATAAAAGTAGTAAGAGTGCTAAGGTTCCAAAACAAGAATGGAACAAAGAGCAAATATAAAATTTTGTGAAAAAAAAATCGCTGAGACATAAAAATTGATGAAAAAAGTTTATGGTGATGATTGTATGAGTCTTACCTAAGTTTATACGTGGTTTACACGATTTAAAAATAGTCGTGAGGATTTAAATGATGACCTTAAGCTAGGTCGTCCAGAAGTGAACGAATTTTTGATGAAAAAACGGATCTATCTATCCTCCATAGTCGCCTGATCTATCACCATGTGACTATTTCCTATTTCCTAAACTGAAAACCAGGATGGAAGAAGCTTTTTATGATGATATCCCAGTCATTCAAGCAGCCGTAACCGAGGTGTTGAAGAGCATTTCTATAAATGATATAAAAAAATCTATGCATGCGTTGGTTGATCGTGCCAAACGTTGTATTGAGTCTAATGGAACCTACTTTGAATAAATAATAACTTTCAAAGATAATATAATGTGTGTTTTATTCTATATCCAAAAAGTTCGGTTATTTTTGAGACATACTGTGTATATACATATACTATAGCATGAGGGATCAGAAAGAAAAGTCTATGGTGGATGAAGATAAATGAATTCGATAATTATTAAAATTGCTTGTTACTTGTGAATTATAAACATCTTTTTGTTACTTAAGAAAAATAACCTTATTTTTGTAAAAGTAATTTCTTTTTTGGCTTACTCTTGTAAATAGTAAATGTATATCCATTTGATTAATAAAATAACCAATGTTGAGAAATTAATCATGCTATTTTTCCTTGTTTGCAAATTTCTGAAAGTTCGGTTTTATTTACACGTGTAGTCAACCAATGTAGTATTTTTTTATAGCAATTTAGGCGCTAGAATAAAATTTGAAAACAAATTTTCTGTTTTTATTGTTCTACCTTTCTATGAGTTTGAGAGCAATTGATTTCCATAGGAATTTCGTTTTTCATTTATTACATATCTTCTATCAAGGTCAAAGTTGTTGCTTTGTATGCCCCACGTGAATTCAATATCCTAATAAATATTATTAATTTTACTTTCGTAAGCTCTGATTTATTTTTATTTAGAGCTTCTAGCTCTATACAAGTTCTTACGTGTTCTATAATATACTTGTCAATTAGTAATAAAAATGCAATACTAACTTCCTTCTTAATAAGATTTTTTTTACATATGCTGCAGGTTTGGAAGTATCTTTGAAAATTCTGTGCACTGATATAATCTGCCAGCAACTCTCTTCCTTTTATTTTTTTCCAAATAGTTTCGCTTGTAAAAATTTCAGACTCACTTTCATCCTTGTCACTAAAACTTTTAAGTATATTTGGAGTGTTTTTGTATATACTATCACTCATTACACTCATTATCATCACGCTTATTGTTCCTGTCATGTGAGTCATTTCGTTCATCTAATAATTCGCTTACCCTATCATAAACCCGACTAGAAAATTGTTAAGAATAGGATCAGGAATGGATCCAGTTTCCGTTATCTCTATTCCGTTCTGAATTAATCTCATTCATCTAGGAATCATCAGGGAATTAACGCCTCATTGGATCCTAAATATATCTGGATCATTTTCTGACCAAGGAATGATCCAAAGTATTTAATTGAGTATAGCCTGATCCAATCCGGATCAAGTTCAGGGCTCCATTAACTAATTTTCAGTCCGAAAGTCAACTACTTTTACCATGGAAATATTTCATTGGTAATATTATTCAAAAACTTGCGTCTTGACATTTCGGAAAATAATAACAGGATAATATTTATCCCAGTTTTTTTAGTTTTCATACTTAAAATATATGTATTTCAGCATCGAAGAAAATATTTTCTTCCTAATAAAATTTCACAGCCAACATCCTCTTCAAAGTTTAATCGATGATTAAAAATTCACAATTTATTATCTCATAATTATGAGTCATTTCCATAAATTCTATCACTATGAAATTTTTTTTAATCCAGTATTTATAATTTATTCAAGTTATACCAAATTTATTCCATCACATAGAAAAAATTCAAAATTTAGGCAAAAAATATTTTAAAGTTTTTAAATTTAAGAAAGGAAAAATACCAATAATTTTTAATCAAAAAAATTTGAATCACATTAAAAATTTTTAGCTACTATCTATACAAAAACTTGCATATTTTTTACCTTGATAAAAGTACTGACATAAAATTTAAAATTTTTATAAAAATTTAGTAGAGAGATTTTATATATATTAAACGAAAATATTTAATTAGAACAAGGAAATATACTTTTAGTCAAGTCCTTTTCTATTGTTGTATTCAGAATAAAATATAATTGAATACTTTGGAGTAACATACTCCAATTAGGTGTATCAAGGAGACCAACAGGACTAATTAGAATAAAAAAAAACTGAGACAATTCAGCTGTTGTAATCTTAAGTTAATTAAAAAAAATATTTATACAGAAAATCTAAAAAAAAGTAATATGTGTATATAAAAAAGGAAACAAAATAAGCCAACAAATGAACTTTGACCTAATTCCAAGTTTAAGGGCTAAAGAAACTACTACATTAAAGTCATAATATATAAATTCTGAACAAAAACAATTTATATAAGACAATTGAAATAAGTATACAACAATTATATAACATTTCTACTCGTATATAGTATAAAAGATGTTAAAGATTTAACTGTCACAAACATTACTATATATAATGATGCTGTTAGATAGAATAAAGTCCTTTTCAATTCTGATGTTCTCTCAATTGAAAATAGAATGGAAAATTGCATCAACATCATTAAACAACCTTGTTGAGTTAATCTACTTTAAATGGGTTAAAGCAAAGATGAAACATTTTTCTTCTATTTTATAAAATGTTTTTCTTGTTTTGTACTATTATTTATTTCTTGTATACTACTTGTTAAAGCATTCGATTAAGGATTTATTTAGAAATTTTACTCTCTAAGATATTTTAATTTTTTATAAATTAACCTTAATAAAATTTAAAAGCAAAAATCAAAAATCAGGAGATTCTTTGTCAGTTATTTGAGTTAGGATTTAATGTAAACAATTTAAAAAAATTTTCAATTTTCAGATTCAAATTTTTAGATAGTATTAGAATATTCGTTAATAGTTTCATTTAATACTTTATAATTAGAAGCTTACTTGTTTGTTTCTGCGTTTTCCTAATGTAACGCCTCCTCGTTCAAAGTAGCGGCTAGTACTGGTACTTGTTGTGTATTTGAAGGGGAAGTTTTTCTTTAGACCAATCAGTTTCGTAAATTTTACTATATAACTTTTCATCAAAAAATGTCCATAATTATTTTATTCATTTAAATATAATTTTGTTTCTAATTTTCCATACACTTCAACAGTCGTGGAAGGTATTATAGTGGTTAATCTCTTTTTCTAACTTTATTTTATGATTTCAACAGAATCAAAGCACTTGCTTTTTAATGAAAATAGTTTTTTCTGGTACTATTTAGTAAAACGTTTTCTATAAATTATTGAAAATATTTAAATATTTAGTAATACAAAACTAGCATAGAAAAATCTTTACTTTTAAAGTACATTTTCTCTGAATAACTTTGTTCCTTATAAATGTCAAAACTACAAAGAACATATAGTTTCTCACTATATCTAATGTATTTTCGAATGGAAAAAAACCCTGGAAAATTGTTTTTTTGTATATATTCTGTTTTGCTATTGTCATTAAATTTAACCATAGTAATAGCTGACAAACATTTCTGTTTTTAAAATATTCCGACTTGACAACTATCTCTACTATTAAATAGGAGATGACAAAACGAAGCTCATTACATTAAGGTTGCTCTAAGGCATAGCCTTAGTTTTTCTTTAATTAGCCTTTTTCTAATTTATTATGTGGTAGTTTTGTGGCATTTCTTAGTGTATTAGTTCCTTCTTAATTTTGACATAAATTAATTTGTTGTAACCCAAAAAGATTATAGTAGACAAATATAAATTAGATTTAATTACGAGAACAGTATTTATTTAATCTATTCCTTGCATACGTCTAATAACAATAGTTTTCCAAATAGAGCTCAGTTTTATTATTATTATTTTTGCAATACTTCTTAATGATTTCCAGTATCTTTTATCCTCTTTTGTTGACTTTGAGGGGCGAAAAATATGCCCTCACTTTTTGAAAAGCAAACATCCACCAATAACTCGAGCTTTAATTAATGTTATTATATGAGACTGTTCAGTTGTTCAGAAATAAAGGGTTGGTTCTTGCTATTGATAACCTGATTCATTTCACACTACTGAATGAGAGATTTTGAAGATAAGAGTACGAAACTCGAAAGACAAGTGTTACGGGATACAGTAAACAAAAAAAAAATAAAAGAGAAGAGAAAAAAAACAACTCGAAACAATGGAGGAAAGCACCTTTAGTCGTCAGTCTTATGACCGTACCGGCTGATGTGAAATGAACAGAATTTCAAATAGGGAAGGGGATTAAGACATATCACAGAAAGGAATTTAATTAGTAAAAGAATTATTTCAAAGAAAAATAAAAAATAAATGAAATAAAAGAACCGAAAAATTAAAAAAATTAATTCCCATACCCTCCTAGGTTTGTTGGACGCAGCAATCTATTTTTAAAACAAAGAATTTTCCACAACCTTCTCCCTTATTTTCGACATCACATGCTTATTCTAAATATTATTAAAACAAAAAAACAACAACCGTGACTGACACCTGTGCCTAAATATCATAAGATCAGAGCCCTAACTACCAGCGATCTGTCTTTAATAAAACTTCATCACCTCCTAAAGCTTGTTTTTCAAAAAAATAGATTTCTGAAAACCATCAATTTCTCACTGACAAACTTAGCAACAAAAACAAGCTTCAACCAAGCAAACAGAAATTTTTTATTATTCAAAAAAGGGAGACCATTCACTATAACATATAACAACTCTCAACTATTTTTAATGTTTACTTAAATCTGTACACAAAAAATGGCACGAAGTTGAATCAACTATGCCCACATTCTTAAGGAATATATTTTTTTTTTTTTACTAAAAGAAAGTAAAAAAAAAAAACAAAATTTTTTGTTCTAAAATTTTCTTTTTTAATTTTTATGCGGTAGGTTCGTACAACTTAGTCCATTTATCTGTTAAACAATTATTGTTAACGGCATTTCAAACTTTTAAAGTATATTTGCCTAACACTGAAAAACACAACTTTTATTTACAATAAATAAAAAAGATTGTTTTTTATTTATTTCTTTTTGTTTGGTTTTGGTTGGTGTTAATATAATTTTTTTTGCATTTTATTAATATTTTACAATTTTTAACAAAATAAGTATTTTTTAAATGAATGAAGCTAAAAATCACAAAAAAAATATATAAAAAAATTTCTGGCTTATTCATAAAATGTCTAACAAATAATTTTGTTTTTCTTGAACACTTATAAATCTTTCTTTACGAAGGCATTTACATGGCTTATAGGATTTTATTTAAATGCTTAAATTGTGACTAACTAAATCCTATTTTGGATTTATTTAAAGAAACATACTGAAAATTTTCGATACAAGGAATCAAAATTTAGACATATAATGTACGGAAATCGTACAAAGTGTCATTTTAAAAATAAAAAGAAAAATTTTTTAAAGTAATAATCGTTAGATTCAAAATAAATAGAAAAAGTTTTTTAGTATTTCACATTTGAAAATAAAAAGTAACAATTGAAAAGAAAGGGAATACTATTGAGAAGTGAATGAAGTTCTATCTAACATAATCAAAGCATTTTAGATGTGTCATAAGCATAAATTTAAAGCCTAAAGATATTTAACACCTTTAATCAAGGAAAAATATTTTGGCTATATTTTCTAGAAAAACTTTAAATATATTTTTAAATTATATGTATATAAAATTAACCTAAACTCTTTCAAGATATTATTTATAGACTACTCTAACGAAATTCAAAAGAAATTCCTGACTAGATTGAACTTCCTACCCCTAAGAATAGCTGGACTATAAAATTTTTGGCACAATAATTTTAATTTGAAAAACTAGAGTTTTTTTTGGTGACACTATTTTCTAAAATTTATTTACAAAAAAAACTAAACATTCATCAAAAGCTGTACATAAAATCAACTTGAGGACGGCACAGTTTTTTCTACTTCGCTTCTCGGCAGTGAAAATCGTAAATTTCTTTATCTGGTGACGCCTTGCACAAAATTTTGTTTAAAAGGAAATTTAAAGTGGATCTTGATTAAAAAATTATTGCTAGCCACATTAAGTATTTTTCATTTACAAAACTATAGCCGATGTGAGCCACCGGTGAGTACACGCTGTCTTCAATGTGTTAAAGTTTTCCAAAATATGTTTAAATTAATTTTTAATAAATCCCGAATAGATCTAATCACTTCTCTTTTTACGTCACTTAATAGGATTATAAAAACTTCGCTGCAATCATTTGAATTCAAGAAACCAAAATTTTTAATTTTTATACTTCCTTGCAAAAAAAGAAGCAAACAAAAAATCAAAAATTACTTTTTTTGTAAAGATTATTAGCTTCATTCATTTAACAAATTTTTTTATTAATCCTTAATACAATAAACTCCCTATTTTGATTTCATATATATATATATATATATGTATTTCCTTAAGTTGTCCTCTAGTTTAAATATTTTCTTATATATGCTTTTATGTTTACATCATTTTTATTTTTAAAGAAGAAAAAAAAAAACAAATAAAAATATCTTCTTAAAATAGTTTTTTTGGCACAAAAACAAAAAAAAATCACATTTATTGAAAATGGACTTAAATTAAAGTTTTAATTTTTTATGTTTTTTATATTGTTTCATTCAATAATTTCATTTATTTAGTTATAGAATGCATTTCAGGAAATCTTTTTCAGAATTTATAAGAAAAAGTATTGACAGCATAAAAATAAAGCTAAAATGCATTCTATAAACAATTCTATACATAAACATACACACACTGTCACATACAAACCACATACAGGCACAATGTGCACTTTTATTTATCATAAGACAGTCTAGTCATATTTTTTATTCATTTATAAATTTTTAAATATTTTTTTTTTTCAAGTTTAATGGGGACTATAAAGTGTCTCACAGGAGCTGACTAAATATTAACATCCTGGCTGATAACAAATGTTTTACTGTGCTTTAAATGTAATTTCTAACTTTTGGATTCTTATTTTTTTGATTTTTTGTCCTTAGTACCCATTCTTTTAATTTCATTATGCTTACAATAATTCATTAATTGATTATTATTTGTATTTTTAAATAAATTCATATAAAAATTGTTATAATCCCTTTTTTTTAATTATATTTTCTTTGATTAACATGTTTTAAAATAATTTAAAAATAAAAATATATTTTTCATAATTTATTCAAAGGATATAAATTAAATTATATACTCTAAATATTAATACTATACTTATTAAGGATAATATTTTACTAGCATTTAGATGGTCAACTGATGATCCAAAAACAGGAAAATGTATTTCTTCTGGTTCACTGAGTTCCTCTTCTTCATCATTGATTGAATTCGAAATTGTTTTGTACCTTAAGGTAAAGTTAACTTTGAAAATAGCTTCAGCAACACCACCTGGTGAGGAAACGATGAAATAAAATGTTCGAGGAACTCTTTCGTGCATACTAACATACGTTAGCTTAGCTTCTTTACAAAATGGTGTTGGTAAATCCTGTAAAGAATATTTAAATATGTTTTTTGGTTTTTTTTTTTTTAAATTTAAATTTAAATTAAAAATTTTTAAACTTACGGTCACAGAATATGCTAGCACAGTGCTACCATATTGATTTCCTGGTGTATAAACCCGATCACCATGTAGCCAACGAGCAGCATATGCAGGGGGATTAGCACAAAATTCTGTACTAAGGTGTAATGGTGATCCTGGATAAGCAACTGGTGCTGAATTTTTTGCTATTGCTGTTGGTGCACCTGTAAATAAAATAATAAACAAATTTATAATTTCAAATAGTCATTTTTTTGACTTGATAATAAATTTTAGATTAATATTTTTCATTTTTACCAATGAAAACTAAAATAAGACAATGTATGTTAATTTTCTTCTCATTAGCAAACATATGCATTTAAAAATTAAAATTTAATAATTTTTTTAGATTTAAACTGTCTAGTATTTCTGAAGAGATGGTTTTTGAACATATATGATACGCGTAAATGCACCAAAAAAGTAATAATTAATTAATTATACAAAGACTAAACAGTTGTATAATTTCAGTGATTAGAAGTCACTACAGTAGATTGCTTAGAATAGAAAAATATAACTTAATATAAGCATTTCGATGGTCCATAACGAATTGGCAATTAAACAAGTAGGATGTCATCCTACCTGAATAAGAGAATCTCAAAGCTGCAAACAAAATCATCATAAAATTAATTATAGATCTGACTGTACAAATTTGAAACAAAATATTTGTAAGACTTATGGCAAAATTGTGGCAAAACCCACCCCACTACGCCCTCGAACGTCTCCGCTGGTTCAGATTATGTTTTTTTCTTGCTAATAACACGTTTTTCATATTCCACAAACAGTTTGCTCTCACGAATTATTTCTTTTTTTTCTGTTTTTTACACTTATAGCACCTGGTCTAATAAGAGAATTCGGATTACTTCACGAAAGCAGCGTTGAACTTATTGGTGGCTGGTAGTCCTTATTGATTGTTTGACCTCATTGCAAGAATTTCTATTTCACTGAATTCAAATAATACAGTGACCATAACATTCACGTTCGACCTTACTTTTCAAAACTCTTTCAGTGTTGGCGATCCAGAATGCGATCGACTGGGACGATTGAGCCTTACTTTCGAAATTATATTTGTAACCCTCGTCACTTGTTATAACATGTTTCACTAATTCTTTGCCATACTTATTAGAAAGTTTTGATAATCGTTTTTAATTCTTCGCAAGTAATTTTTGTTAAAGCTCAAATATATTCAAGAAAACCTTGAATATATTATTAAATCATCGCAAAAGTGACATCATAATTTATGAATTTCAGCTCGACTTAACTTTAAGCTAAGCTTGACTTAACTTTAGCTCTGATTCTGGTTTTAATTAATTAATGAATGAACAACTGAATTCAAAAAATTCTACAGAATATCATGAGAAAGTGTCATTTCTATTTAATATCTTTTCTATTATAAAAAATAGTCTGGTGTGCAAGAAGCTTATTTTTTGTATCTCTCTCTGTATCTCTCTCTCTCCCTCCCTCCCTCTCTCTATCTCTCTCTCACTCTATTATATATCGAAAATATTTCTGCTACGATATACCAATTATTTCATATTTCTTTCCCTTTCTATCTTTCTATTATAAAAAATAGTTTCGAATCGTGCGAGAACTTTATTTCTGTCGAAAAGCTTTCTGTCGCCGTGCACAAATTTTATTTTTTGTATCTCTTTTTCTCTTTCTGCATATATATAATGAAAATTAAAAACACAAAATTCTTATAGTTATTTCTTATTTGCTTTTTGTAATTATTCACTAAAAAAATATTTCAGATTTCAAAGTTTCAGATTTGAAAGTTTTTGATACTTTATTTAAATTTGTCAAAAGCAAATAAGAAAATTTTTCAATTTTTTTATAATTCTGTTAAAAAGAAAAATAAACCCCCTTAAAAGAAAACTTCAGCCAATTATATGAGAATTTGTCTCCAATGGCTTCAAAGTCAAGTTTTAATATTTTCTTTCATTTTTTTAATTGGACCACTAAGGAAATTTTTGCTGTTAAATGCATGCATCCTCCTGTGCTTTCTGTAGCGTCGTTTGTCATTTAGAAAAACCTTTTCTTAATCTCAAAACAACCTTTTTGCTGCTGATTGTTGCTTACTCAGTAATTTCTTGGAAAAGAAAAATTAGAAAAATGACAGTTTATTTATTATAGAATATCATGACTGAGTTTTGAAATTATAATTAGTTAAAATAGATGCAAACTGTATATAACTGCAAAAAAAGGAAACAATTAAAAGATTTTTTGTTTCCATACATTCATATAGCATCTAACACTTTCAAAGTGTGTTATTCAAAGAGGGATGGACCACTTTTCTTATTGAACACATTAGTTTTTATAGAAAAAAATACTAGTGTGGCCATTATGTGCCATAAAAGGACATAATTAAGTGATATAATTGCGACAGAAAAATAAATGAAAAAATGTTCTTTTCTGTTCAAATATATAAATTTGTTTGTTATTGGCATACCCGCTATTTGTTTATGTGCCAATGGTTTGATATATCTGCATGAAAGCATATTTTTAATGCACTTTGGTATATTATTAATGAAAAATTGAATCATTATCTTGAGAATAAGATAAAGGTTGATATTATAATAAGATTTAATTATTTCTATCAAAAGAGGCTACAAAACGCTATCAAATGTTTAGTTTTAAAGCTTTTATTCTATATGTTAGATCAGGTGATTTAAAATCTTTAATAAAGTTAGAAAATTTACTTTAATTTTGCTTATTTAGGTTTGTTATTTTTAGTAGCAAAATATAATCAATTACTACAATATATTTTCAAACTAGCTTTGATGAAGCTAAACAGCGAATTTTTTAACTAATGAAAGTGTTGATCCAATCAATTTATTAGGCTACTTAACATATTTACTAAATGAAGTATATTTTAAAAGATATAAAATAAAGATATTTAGACCAGGGTAATATTTAAAAGCTTGACCAAACAAAATTTCCTTAAAACTTTCTAGAGCTCACAAATTAATATAAATTCTTTAAATTAATGTTGTTAACCTCTTTGAGATGCACACAAAAACTACAGAAAAAATTAAAGTACACAATTAACCTAACTAACTAGTTTTTTGTATTCTTTAAAAAATCCTTGAAAATCTTCACAACATACTTCATCACGACACAAACCAAATACATAATTGTAATTAAAAAGAGTACAAAGCAAAAGTGCAAAAGGCAAAAAAATAAAATAAATACAGAACAAATTCATTTCAACTAATGATAAAAATTACTTAGGAAATTACATTAAACAAAAAACGAAAAAAAAAGTTTTTTTTTCTGTGTCAAGAACTTCTTTAACCATAAAACTTTTAGTTACACCAACATTCGATTTTATGCTCTTAATTAGCCCTCATTAGCTGGCTAGCCATACTTAAGGAATCTTAATTTCTTCCACGCAAAAAAAAAACAAAAATTACCCTTTAATATCCGGCTCAATGCAGATACTGTGAATCCTTTGTTAAAAAGTTTTTCTCTTAATTTTTCCCTAAAGATTCTCTTTAAAAAAAATTGATGACTCATATTAGACGAAAAAGAAGAAAATAAATTAAAATAATGTTTAATTTCTTACTTTATTTTACTGTAAAACTGTTGAAGAAAAAATCTCTTGGCCCTACCGAAATTTAACTGCAGATCATTGTAATATTTTGCAAATAATTCATTTAATGCCATTAATAACAACACATGGAATTTCGAGTGCATTAGCCACAATTAGTTTTCTAGTGAAATTTTTGCATCTATTTTATTTGCTAAAAGAGGAAAAAATAAAGATAGAATAACTAAAAATTATCTTGTAGTGAAACAGAATTTCTTTAAATTTATTTAACGGATAAAACTTTAAATATCATAATCAAACTTAATTCAAAACTCGTTTACTTTCTCAAAAATTTTGGTTTACCTTGTCCTTGAGCTTAAAAGTAAATAAGGATTATAACTGTTTTTGCATTGTCAACATTTTAATTAAATACTTTCAAAATATATTTAGGTTTTTGGTGTTTAAAGTTTCACAGATCTTAAATTTTCACCTGTTATCCTTTTGATATAAGACATTTACGCTAAACCCTAAAATAATTATTTTCATTTAAAACTAAAATACTCCCTAAAGCTGTTTCAAGTATATAAAGCCATCATTTAACAATTTATTTTACACTTTGTATTCAAACATTTATAGTAATTATCCTTGAGAGTTATTTTATTTAATTTAAGTATTTTGAAAGGACACTGAAACTATTAAATAATTAAAATCTACTTTATCTATTTTTAAAAATAGAAAAATTTTTATAAAAGCTTGAAAATTTTATAAATTATGGAATATTTATATTGATTAATATAAAATTTTGAAAAGAAAAATTTTCCTTTAATTTATTTCCGGATATCGTAATTATCGCTTCTAACTGATTTTATTTTATGTAATCTATAAAGTTTTTTGAAATAAAATAACTAAAGAGATTTAATTAATTTAAATTAAGCGATAGAAAACTAAGGGATTTATTAGATATTTTAATTTTTTTGTTTTATTGGAAGTTTATTTAGCTTGAGTGCTTTAGGATAAATCATTTTTAAACACAAGATTTACGATTCGTATAATTGCACGATAATTTTAGGAATAATTGAATTACTTGTTTTGAACATTTGGTGTAGTAATTTTTTTTTTTAACCCTTGGAGCCGTTCATCACATAAAAAGGAATTTCCAAAGAAATTTTTTTGTAAAATTATTTTGATTTGTTAAGGAGAGGTAAGATATTTTAATTATATTTCTCTATTTTCAAATAAATGTGTAACATCTTTTAAATATTGTGTCAAAACCTCAAGTTGATCGGAGGGAAATTGCTAAAGTTTTAAACATTTGAGCGTCCATTGCTCCAGAGCGTTTGGGAAATATCTCCAAACTCTGTGAGTGGCACCTTCACTCCACTTGTCGAAAATGGAGCTAGTGTAGTTGAATCTACTTCCAATGAAGACTCTTTTGCTTTATTGAACTCCGTGCAAGAGATGCACATGGGTACAAAGTCAAGTTCTCACAAATTGGCACGAAGAGCTAACGAAAATTATAGCAGAGAAGTAAGCAGCACTACAACAGTAAACAAAAAAGAGTTTTATGTTGACAAGGACAAAAAGATGCCTTAAATCTCCTTATTGAAAGCTCTTTGCTCTATGAGTGACTTTGTGCGAATATAAGAGAATAATGGAGTTTGATTTTATTTTTTTGCGAGCAAAACTTTAAAGCGTTTTCTTAAAACTTGTTATCTTCAAAGCTGGTGTTGACAACAACTCAAAATATATTGGATTGATCGTTTTGAAATTTTACATACTACTTCTTCATATATTTTACCTGGTTTTACTTCTTTAATCATTATTAACTTTACAATAACAAATATGTCGATTTTTTTGGCAAAGACCAGTGTTTTGACGTCTAAATGCTACCAAAAACTTCAAAATCAAAAAAGAAGAAAATTCCCTTCATTGTTATCTTGAGAAACATCTCTTTTAGTAAAAAAATTTTGATTTTTTGGGTTTTAGATGATTCAGTTGCGAGCGTTGCGCAAAGAAAAACAACTTTTTCAAGAATATTGTTCAAATATCGTGTTATCCTTGTTTTTATAACTTTTATCACTGGAATAACCAAAACACCTCCCCCCCTCATCCTTGAGTAGTTTATATTATATAATTACATTCATGTTCTTTCATGTTCATGTTAAAATGGCTTTAACATGAAATTTCAATTAAAAAAAGATTTAGATATCTTGACATCTAATACAGTTTTATATATTGCCCTTTTTCCAAGTACTTCTAATCTAAAGGAATTAATATCTAACTTATGTTAGCCTTATTTTCATTAAACAAACAATATATTTCATTTAAACAATTGAAATTGGTTATAATATTAGATTATTCTAAAACTAAGTAAATCCTAGTCACTAAATTTTGAATTCAACAAAATTTATGCTGATCCTGAAAATCCACGTGGCATTTGGATTAAAATTCATGAAACAATCCTATAATGGATTATAATCAATTTATGGTATAATAGATTTTCATAGAATTTTTGGGATAAGCTGTTAATGTTATCCAGTTAACAATTTGAATAATTTCTTAAATAGCTCCACAGGCAATTAAAGAAATTATCCGTAAATATACATATATATATATATATATAATTATAATGTTAATTTAAAAGCACGTGTATTTTTCAAAATTGACTTTTCTTTTCGTTTTAAAATAATAAAAAAAAATACTAATAATAATAAAAGTAATAAAATAAAACAATAAACACCCATTTGGTTTTCCACATTTAACGTTGTGAATAAAAATTAATGTGCATAGAATTTTCCTAAAATTATATAAAAGAAAGGAAAATATTTTTTTTTTTTTTTGGTTTTTCTTCAACAATTTTAGTATTTTTCCCACATCTACAAGTATCCTTGTTTATAATTGGTGATGAAAAATAGTAACAAATTAAAACAAATAGTTTTATAACAAATTGAAACTTCTTTATTATTTAATTAAAGAGTTCTAAAGTCATTAAAACTGACATCATTTAATTTATGTCCTTAATCTTTGTTTTGTTTTTGGTGAAAATAATATAGAATAAAATAATACAATAACAAATTTGATATTAACCACATTACTATATTTTATTGCCTTTCAAGGGTTTAGCAATATAGATATTTAAAATTTGACCACTTAAATTCCGTTAAAAAAGGGTCAAATTCAACCCTTTTTTTAAGTCATTCAATAAAATTTATCCTTTTGAATATAATTCCCTAGTGTGTTTTATATAATGAGTAATTTTTGTTATGTCTTTTCTTTTCTTTTCTAAGCAAACTCAATTTCTTCAAAATGCCAATCAACTGCAAAAAAGAAAAAGAAAAACTTAAATTGACCCTAAAATAAATTTTTTGATATTTTTCAATAGGTCTTTTCAAATTATTCCATTTTCATATCAAAAATCACATATAGAGAATATTAGGTATCTATCATTTAGAAATATATTTCAATGGTAGTAAAATTAAATTTCCTGTAGCGGTAATTACGTGTCTTTAACGCGAAATTCTCAATTTACCCTCTCTATATCAAGTATTTCTAATATTAGGTTTACCCTCTTTACTGAATGGGTCATTAGTGCGTATACAGAATATCAAATACTAACAAATTGCATTATCGACATGAAAATATTCCACCCTTGTGGTACCTTCAGGGGATCTCTTGACATTCCAGCTGACAGATGACTGAAATGTAATTATTATTCACTTATATTCCACTTAGATTTTACATTTTTAATGAAACTTTTGGTATAGTTAATTTGAAAATTTTCTAAAAGCTAATTCATTGGGATGTCATGAAATTTGAAATTTTAAAATTATATGCACGAAAATTTTAGCTAGTAATTAGGTTTTATGTAAAAAAAGAGATTGTTTTTCTTAGTTTTGTATTAGGGGAAGTGTAAGTATTTTTAGTCGAAATTGTTTGAAAGGTATTCTTGTAAAAATCAAGTTGGAATTAACTAAAATATGACTTTTAATTAAGATCTCTTCATAAATTTTGGTAGATCAAAGTAGGATTCAATTAAAAATTTTTACTAGTCATTAACTGATAAAAGTGTGTTAGTTTTAGGGGGATGGTTTACCATTTAGTTTTTTAAATTAATAAATAACATCTTAAAAATATTGTGTTACTATTTCAAGTCGATTTCAAGAAAATTGCCAAAGTTATTATCATTTGAGCGTCTGTTCCTCCAGAGCTGTCTCCTATATCTAATTGAAAAATTAATTTTT
The DNA here is from genome assembly GCA_947359355.1 of Acrocera orbiculus. Classification (NCBI taxonomy): domain Eukaryota; kingdom Metazoa; phylum Arthropoda; class Insecta; order Diptera; family Acroceridae; genus Acrocera; species Acrocera orbiculus. The sequence continues at coordinate 12,378,434 of OX375758.1, forward strand.
TCAATTTTTTATAGAAGCGTCTTTTCAAATAGAGGTGTGTATATTTCTGTTAAATCTATTTTCATTCGTTTACGTTGTCTTTTTATGTGTTTTATGAAGACTCCAGGTCTGAGTGGCAGAAAGTTGTAGCCGCAGATGCTCTAGAATCAATATAGTCATTTCTACAGACATTTAACAAGCCATAAAGCCTATTTGTGACAACTTAAGCAAGTAAGCACTTTAGCTGCGATATCTTGGTGGTTTTACGTAAAATGATGAGAGTCTCAATCAGTTTATTTTGAAAATATCTTAAAATACTGTGGATGGCATCACTATAATTGTTGAAATTGCAGCTAATGTAGGTGCAAAACAATTTTTTTTCAATGCACCTCCAAACATTTACTGCCATTAGCTAACTTTTTTTTATTTCTTAATAAAGTTTGGAAAAAATTTTTTCAAATGTTGTGTTATCATAAAAAAATTAAAGCTACAATTGCCTTTCTTTCAACAAATTAACCAAACCAGCCCTTTAAAAAAACACTTTTAAAGATCTTGAAAAGTCAAGATATTTTATATCTAGCTTCTAAATAATCAATAGGGATATAAATGTGATTGTCACTGAGAAGAAGTTGATTTCGTCACGGACCAAGAAAAAAGCTGGCACATTTGTTCAATACGAATTTGGAGCAATGCGATGAAGTTGAGCTGCTAATCTCTTGATTTTAAGTCACAAAAAAAAACTTATTTATGAGCATAATTATGCAAAAAATAGTTTAATAAATTAATTACGAACAGGTTTCTTAGCTCAAATATTTATTTGGAAAATTGATTAAAATTTGAGACAATGGCTGCCTTTTTTTGGCGAGAAATTTTTATAAATTCAGATGGTAATGAAATTTATACCAGTTATTCTCTAGATATTTAGGATAATAGTTATGTGAAACTCAAGTTCAGAAAAAATTTAGAAGAGGGTTTTTATTCAAAAAATTTTTTTGTAAATTTGAATGCTATAAACAAGTTTTATTTGTGATTTAATCGCTTTCAGCCACACTAAATAATTATTTATGAGCATAATTATGTAAAAAATAGTTTAATAAATAATTGAAAATAGGTTTCTTAGGTCAAAACTTCATTCTGAAAATTCATTAAAATTTGGCTGAGACAAAAAATTATGTGTTTCGATGTTTTTCAAGTATGTTAGCAGAAATTCTTTTTTGTTAATTGCAAAACTCAGACAGCAATAAAACTTTTCATGGTATCAAATCAAATCAATTGTCAGACATATATAACAACAACAAATATTCAAACCTATCTTTATAGTTTTAGAAAGGTTAACAAAAACAGGCTTTATGTGCTCTTTTCAATACATTCTTCGCCTGATCATTCCTTTCAATTATACATTCCTTTAATCCAATAGTTTTCTTCTTCCAATTGTATTTTTTCATCATATCTTGCTGCAATGCTTACATTTAAAAATTTAAATCCATTTTGGTTTCATACTTCCTTTTTAAATTCATTTCTTTAGATTTTTATTGTTCGGTTTAATTTTTCTTTTTAAAATTAAATTTTACTCAACAGCTTCCATTACATCTTCAGGAGATTTAATGTCCAAAAAATTCAAAAAAAATTTAAGGAATTGATTCGTTTCTTACAAAGCCAAAAAAAAACAAGAAAATCGGATAATAATCTACTACTAGAACAAGCCAAATGCTCAAAAGTAAACTTCAATAGTAAAACAAGCTATTTTGAATTTTTTTTAGACTAAAATAATTTTATTAGGTTCTCTACAGTAGATTTTAATGCATCCCAAAAGGACAATTTTACCTCTTTACATGCATAAATTTACAAGTGCAGTAAAAAAAAGGACGTCAAAAAAGTTACTCTAAAAAGACTAAGCGCAATCAAATGAAACAGATCTCATTTTAAGATGCAAACAAAAAATTATTTTTACCAGTGAATAGAAATACAAATGTCTGTACTCTAATGGAACTACCATAGAAAGGATTCCAGATGAATTACATTAAATATAAATGAAATACATCAAAACTAATCTCTTCGAATAAAAATTTAAAGAGAAAAACGAAAAAAGAAAAGAATATTTCTATACTAAAGCTTTAATTTTCTACACATCAAAATCTAAATTATAGCTAAGTTATCCTGAAAAAATACTAGAATACATACTAATAATACTTTGCTACCAATCAATTTCAATAGAGCTGCTAGCTGCAAAGAAAAACTTCTCTCAGATCTAAGCAATTTGTTACAGAATTCTAATGACAGTTGCCGACTAGAGGACGATAAATATACAATCTGCTATTTAAAAAGATGAAATCACAACGAATTCTTATAATAAATTTCCAGATTTGAAATAAAAAGGTAAAGGTTACTGACATTTGGATAGGTTTTTGCTTATAAAAGCAAAATAAAAATAAAATAAATCAAACTATTAATGAGGGTGTTTGTTAAAAAGATGAAAAGTAGTTTCTACTCTCACTTGAATAAGATTCAGAAAAACTTCAAGATATTTTCAAGAAAAGAAACTTTATATTTTATCTAAGTCGAACTTTTTGTTAAAAAACAATTCAATATGAAAATAGTTTACTTAACATTTCAAAAACTTTATAAGAGTGAAACAAGTAAAAACAAATTTGTATATGTCAGGTAAATCATTAGGAGGTCCTTAAAATTTTCGTATGTTTATAAAATTGAAAAAAGTCAAATATGTATCTGACAGCGACAAATTTTAATATTATACAAAAGCTTAAGCTTAAATAAGAAAAAAACTATGTGAATGTTGTTATTAAGCATTTGTATTAATCTTTTGCTTTTGACTAAGAGGTTGAATCACCTTAGAAAAAAGAAGAGAATTAAATGACACGATTAAAAAGTCAAATTCCTTTAAACTAGTCACTTGATAACTTTTACGAAAACCCAAACTCTAAATACATTAAAATAAGTCTGGCCTTTTAGAAAAAGCATCTTTTTTTTTAGAGAGAAGTGGAAAAGCTCTTACTTAGCTTAAAGTTTATTTTGCCTTGTTTTTTTAAACGTATTTGTAGATCAGATAATCAGATAATCAGATAATGGCCAGGTGCATACAAGCCGAGCAACTGCTATTTTCATGTTAAGACCGATGAAAGGTAAGAAGGAGTTTCAAAACTTTTCGGAAATTTCAAACCCTTCTATAAAGTAGAAATTTGGTTTTCTCTCGTTTGTAATATTTACTGATTCAATTTTATTGAATATCATTCAGGTCAGGATTCATGTGCAATTGATTAACGGAAAACATAAATCGATAGTGTAAAAGTGAAAGTAAAGAGAAAAGAACAATTAGTAGTCAATGAAACGATCGACTCACCTTTGCTAGTGCAAAATTTGATTAATTTATTTATTCAAATCAGCAGTCATTTAAGGGCAAAAGTGATTCTTTTTAAGTAAATAACAGTACCAAATATTCAGCAGTTGTCAGCAAAAATTATAATTTTTTTGTAATTCTAATAGATTTAAGTTTAAAGTAAGTGAAGGATCAGGTTGATAATAATATCAACTTATTTGGTAAAAGTAAAATCTAATCACAAAGAATATACAACAATAACATGGTTGTGTAAACTAAAATATATATTTTTCGTAATCCCGTTAACTTTGTTTAAATAGCTGGCAATTGCTACACGTTGACTCCATTCTATTTATTTCCTTGCAACAGTTCAGAGTATCGATCTGAGCTCCTTCACTTAGAAACCATTTCAATTCTAAATAATTTTGAGTAGCGATCAAAATTAAATCCTAATTCAGGATATCAACCTATATTCTGTACCTGTAAACTAATATTGCACTGAAAGAAAAAAGTTGGGTTTTCAAGTAAATGCATTTACTTGATGTTTTGGTTACGGAAATCAAGGAAATAATTCTTGAGTGAATAACTTAAATACTCAATTCAAGTAAATTTGTGTATCGGTTCGAATAAAAGTTCCTTAAGACTTTATTTACTTTGGGAAAGTATTTTTTTTACCTTGAATTAAGTATTATATTTACTTGATTTCAATATTTATACAACAAGAGTATGTAGTCTAATAACTCGATACTTCTTTTTAGGAAATAAATACTCTAAATATCTTTACCAAACTACGAAATAATTTTTTACTTCAATGAAGTAATTATTATCATGGTTTGATAAAATGATGGCTTAAAAGTTTACCTTTTTAGTGACACTTGATTGCAGTGTGGTGATATTCAGAGTTTTGTTATATTATTATTTTTTAGCTGAGGTATGTTGAGTCGGTGTTTTTCATATAATTCACGCTTTTGCAATAAAAGAAGGATATAAATACTTTTGAATTTTTCCAAAAACTTTAAGCTATATCACGGGCATAGGTTAAAGGTAAGTATATAAATTTTATGTATTTTAAGAGTTTTAGGAATTTTAGGAATTTTAGGAATGGTTGGAGTAAGTATTTTTTCTTTTGTTTACTTCATTGTTTGTTGTTTATTGTCTGTTTGTTTGGTTGTATGTCGATGGAAATAATTTAGTTTCAAAACTTTATACTCCTTTCAGCATTAATAGAAATACTTGTTTTAACAAAATATTTAATTCCCCCTTGAAAAAAAATGCTTCAATCAATGTCTTTAAAATCATGATTCAAATCTCAAACGTACTTGCATAAACTAAATATTCCCACGATGATAATACATTTCTTACTTTGAATCAAAGCTATATTTTCTTGAGTTAAAACATGCATAATTTAGTGTAAGACGTTATTTGCTTGAGCTTAATATTTTCGGTTGTTGTTCAAATTCAAATTATGTCCAATTCGTCACAAACATGTTAGAAAATTGGGAAGCAACATGAGCTTAAAAGTCCATTTTCTGAAATCTCATTTGGACCATTTTCCAGAAAATCTTGGAGATTTCAATGAAGAACAAGGGGAGAAATTCAAGGAAGGTGGAATGTTAACATGATTGCAGACTATTGGTGGATGTTAAAGAGGGACAGTGACACAGGTGAACATAGGCAAAAATCTTTAAAAAGGAGCTTCAATGATATACGAAAGAGGTCCTACAAGGATTTTTAGCAGTTTATTTCTTTAATTAGTTTTGTTTCTATATTTTAAGAGTCAAAAAGTATAAATTAGTTGTGTATTTTTTTTCAATTTTAATAAAAACCATCTCAAGAAGGGTAAAAAGTGGTTTTTTTATCTTTCGTATATCTAAAAAATCTTACGTGATAGGAAAAAACTAATATGATATTCGAGTTCAGCATCCCAGAGTTACTTAATATAGGTGCTTTTCAGACAAACAATTTTCAAAAAGTTCAATTTTGCAGACCTGTGTTAAAGCTAGATGAGTTAAGTCATCAGCAAAAATATTCAGTCACCCGAGTAAAAGTAAAGAAACTGCATGAAAATGAAGTAATTAATTCATCATAAGCAATTTATTTCTATATTTTCCATTATATCTTAATTTCACCGTATCAAAGAAGAAGGACTCTCACTATTTCAGGACAAATAACAACTATCTGCTGGGTAATTATTTTAAAATTTCTCAAAGTATTTTTATTTTGTTTTGTTAACAAAAAGTTTCAACTCAGACTCTTTTGGTATATTCTTCAAATCTTTATCAAGTTTTATAGAAGCATCACTTTCGTTTCTATTCAATTTTTTATTCAAGGTTTATTTGATCAAAATTCATTATGATATATATTTTAAAATTTATTTTGATTTGTTAATGATTTCGATTGGAAGTTTTAAAAAATGTAAGTTAAAGTTAAAATTCTCTTGTAGTACTTTTCGTCAAATTTCAGGCTTTTAGCCTGAATCCATAAGAGGAAAATATCATTTCAAGGGTGAGCCTTTGTTTTTTTCTGTTTTGAATATGAAATAAAAAAGATGTGTCCTCAAAATTATGTGACAGCCCTTAATTTTTCTTTATATTCTTAGTTTTTGTAGATTAAATTATACAATCTGAAGATAGAATTTAATAAAATTTAATAAAATTTAATAAAAATTTAATAAAATGATATCAAAACTAAGAAAAACTACTATTTCTAATCTTACTCGATTTTTGTAACTTGTGATATAATTAGCAATAATTATGTTTTCTAATAGAAATTTCAATTCTTCAAGGGAATCTTAGGAATCAAAGTAATTGTGGGGCTTATAATATGAATTTTTCACATATTAACCATGAAATATAACAAAACGTGTTTACGTCTCATAAACACAACAACAACACTTTGATTTAGGGTGAAAGTAAGGAATATTCAAAATTTCTTCATCAAAAAATCGCTTAAAAAACGTTTGACATCATTATTCAATAGAATTCCTGCTCATCATTAAAAACAAATAATGCACATTTCTCCGGTTTTATAAGCTCTTATATATGTAAATATAACTAAAACTAAAGCTGCACATTTAGTCTAGTAAACTTGCTGAACTTTATTTTTAGATAAAATACCACATTTGTATTAAAAAGAGAAGCATATGTTAGCACAAAAACGCTCTCATAAATTATTGTTTGCTCAATCAAAAAGTTTTCTATTAAAATTTTCTTTTGATCTGTTGAACTCCTAAAAGTATGCAAAATAAATAATTAACCCAGAAGTAGGCATTAATATTATTTGCACTAAAATCTTCATGAAAAACTTCAAGTAAACAAAAAACATGAATAATGAGAAACTCAAATGTGAATTTTTTAAATCCTAGAAGAATTATGACTTATATATGACTTAACAGTTATTATTTAACTTATGAGAATAGAACAAAGGTTAAGGATATGATATTAAAAAAAAAGCATGTAATTAACTTTTACCAGTAAAACAACAAATTCACATATAGCCACCGACATATAAAATAAAACTCACTTTCATAATATCAGCAGAATACTAATCCTCAAAAATAAAAACACAATAAAAAAATATCCCTTGCTTACACTATTGTACTTTTTAGTTTGTTAAAGCTGCTTGAATTTTGCGAAAAAAAAAAAAATAAAAAATACATTCTCAATTTTGTAACTACATATATATTGCATATTAAAGTTAGGATTTTGTGAAACTTCTTGTTATTGGCAAAACACCAAACACAATTTCATATTTTGGTTTCAGCTTGTTGGTAACAAATTAAACTCTATATCCGCAAGACATAGAAATTAGAAACTACAAATCATACATGAAAACCATGAATTAACTGACAATGGAAAGTTAAATGTATAGATTGGTTACATATGTCAACCATTTTGCATATTATGCAATATAAAATTGCATGCTCATTGACTAAAGTTGAGATTTTCATATCTATAAAAGTATTCTAATGGGAATTGATGATAATTCTAGTTTATTTAGTGTTATAATGCAGAAATCCGTAAAATTCTCAGGATTGATGACAGTTTTATAGGCAGTGTGGTAAGTTCATACTTTTATCACATCATTGAGTATGACACGATGTGTTTTTATAGCTAAAATGTATGATATCTAAAATTTATGATATAGCATTTGATAGTTTTCTCCTTGGTTATATAATAATAGAATGATAAAATATGATTGCCTTTATTAAAATGGTGTTTGTTTTTATTGATCCAATTTTATTTTCTAGTATAGTTATGTCATTGTCTTTGTTATTTATGAGATCTTTAATTCATTTTGTTTTTTATATATCCAAAAGAACTCTAGATATTCAAATATTTCGATTTAATGCTGTATTTTGCAAACTACTATGATTTTTTAATTCTAAAAGGCAAAAAGTACTTAATATGGCTCACTAAATAACATAAAATTTCAGATAAATAGAATCTATTCGAAGAAGTCAGTGATGCCTCAAAAGATCTAATGCAAAATATATTTAATTCAAAAGTAAGTCCTCTTAGTTGTATACTAAGGAAGTCTTTCAAGAAAATCCTTCAAAGTAAGCTTAGTTATGCTATGGAAAAGTTGAATTCTGTGGAATTACATACTTTTATAATTTTATTTTACTAGTTTTTAACTTGTCGTTGTTGATAGAAGGAAGAAATTTTTATCCCTTTTTTAAACAATTGAGTACAGTTTTTGAAGTCAAGCTATTTTCTCATCCTTTATTTATTTATTTATTTATACTCTAAATTTTACTAACTAAGGATATTTTTTCTTGAACTTACATATTTAACATAATCTAAAAAACTTATTTAATTCAGGAAGTTGTGTTAAAAAAGCTCTCTAATAAAATTGCATAGATTCCTTTGCATGCTTAGCTTCAGAAATTAATTTTCAAAATTTAGAAACATTCAAAAATATATTTTGTCTAAAAATCAGACACAGTCAGATAAATAACGCAATGTTAAGAAAAATTAATGTAATCGATACTAAGATTTTTATTCTATATTAAACAAATAATGACGGTTAACTAATCATGCTCTCAGGTTCTGTTTAATTTGGTTTTTTTACATAAATATAACTACAATTTTATGCATGGTTTGGTTAATTCGTTGACAAATAGGAATCTTTTAAAGACTTTTCTGTAAAAATAGAGATAGTTCTAGTTTTTATAATTAATACAACATTTGAACAATATTTTTCCACATTTTTATTTCAAAATATTAATAATAAATGAACAAGGGGCAGTGAATGTCTGTAGGCGCCTTGAAAAAAAGTTGTTTTACGTGGCGCATCACTACTTGTAAAGAAATTATTTGAAACAAAAAAATCCAAATTTATTTATTAAAGGAGATGTTTTTTGTGGTAATTACAAGGGGATTTTTTTAAAAAATAGATAATGAAGTAGTGTGCAAAATTAAAAAACGATCAACCCCGTAGCTTTGGAATTACCGTGCGCACCAATTTGGAAAATAACAAAGTACAGAAACGCTTTAAAGCTTTGCTTACTAATAAATTATAGATAAAAATCAATAATTCTTTTATACTCATGTAGATTCGTCTATACTACGTCCATAGACAAATAACTTTTAGCTAGGGGATCTAAAGAATCTTCTAATTCCTATCTACAAAAAAACCTTTGTTCTTTAATGTCGTGCGCCGCTCACTTCTCCCCTCTACTAATTGAGTACAAAGTAGTACAAAACAAATAAAAAGACAACGTAAACGAAAGATATTTTCTAACGAGTTAACAGAAACTCTATCTGAAAAGACACTTTTATGAAAAAATAAAAAAATTAATTTTATAATCAGCTACATCAGCTGATTGTTCATTTTTTTTTTGTTTATATTATTATTTTTTATTGTATTTTCTAACAATATGGTCAACAACTGGTCAACAACTGGTCAACAGCTGCTAGAATTGATTTTCTTAGTAACAAGAATTGTATAGTCGGAAACATGGTTTTACGGCAAATCAAAACATTGGAAAAAGATCGAAAATGCTTGAAAGATTTGTGAAGTACATTCTCTATAATATTCCGAGGAAAAATGCATTGAGGTTTTTTTTTTGCGCCAGACATAAATGAGCTTAAAAAATTCGTACACTTTGACGGTGTCATGCTCTATCTAACTTGTATTACTTGTTACCTGTATTTGATTACATTTGATTACTATGTCATGACACCAATGAAGTCATCGTATGTCAAAATGTTAAAAAAAAAACAATATTGCTAGTAAAATTCTAGGTAGCTTTAGAACTGACTATAAGGAGATCATAGAAGCATGTCAAAAAGTTAGACTACAATATTTTATTTCTTATTGTCTGACAAACAAGGCATTTTGGATTTGAGCTTTTTGAGACATTGAAAATTGGAACAAGTAAAAAAAGCCAATTTTATAGAATTTCTCTAAGAAAACTTTTTTCTTTAGAGAAAACTTTTCTTCGCATTAACAAACATCAAAAAATTTTCAATGAATGAGGAATAGAGCTAAATAAATCCTTAAACTCTTGTTGGCCTATTTTTTATTATTTTTATCAATTTTTTTATTTAATTTTGAATTGCCAAGATATACAAATAATTGCATTAGACCAAGCCTTGTTACATTTTAACCAATGACACTTTAACAAGCTTTTTGACATTTCACAACGAAAAAATATATATCATAGCAGTATTTATCTGCTATCATTAAATTTTATCTTTATTTAAAATTAGGTCAATTTTTTGTATATCAAGAACGCTTTTAACAAAAATAAATAACAGCTTGCAGGAAAGTTAAATAGCTTCCTTTTCCTTTTGAATAATTTAGAACTAATTTCAAATGAAACCACTTCAGTAGCCAGAAGAAAAAAATCTCTACCAAATATTAAATAAAAAAATCTTACTAATTAAACACTTGAATCAAATTAAAAGAGCAAACCTTTCCTTAACCAAGACTTAACTTTAATATTCAATAAAAACTTTAAAGAAAAAATAGCCATGTAATCAATTTATTCTATACAAGTTATCTACCAGCACAAAAGAAAAAAAATAATATAGCAATCCTAGTCAAACAATTTTTAAGCAATTGTAAATTAAACGCTGGCAGCCTGCATTCACTTAATAAGGAGCTGAAAAATAAACATTAAAAAACGAAAAAAAATGAAACAATTTTGAAGAAGCAATTATTTTCTTAGGTTTTCAATTTTAAAATGCATTAAAATTGCTTTGCAAGCACTTTTCAAAAAAAAAAGCAAGAAACAAAAAACTAACGAACCCTCACTTTGCTCTTTCTCTTCTTGTGCTAATTTAAAGAATTTCGACAAATACTACCAAAACTAGCCAAAAGAAAAATAAGAAAATAAAGTACAAAATGAAAAGCTTATCGTCTTTGTGGATATGATTTTTTTCAACAAAACAAAAAATAAAAAAGGTAGTCTCAGTTTTGTGAATCGGTTTTCCGCTATAGAAAGTTTTTTCATCTTATATCAAATCGCATCAAAGAAATTCTTCTTTAGATTTTTGAAAACAACTCGAAAAGTACAGTTCGTTTGAGTCAGCCAATAGATCGAAATTTTCACCAAATCAATATACATATAAATTGAAAATTTTCTAAAGTTGATGTTTTTCTTTCACATATATATATATATATATCCTGTTATGCTTTTCTCAATATCTCCTTCTAAACTTCGTTTATGTGCTTCTTCCAAATTTTGTGTAGAATGTCAAACGTTTTGTTACGCTTAAGTTATCTTTTAGTGTTAAAATTTTTCTTTTATTTTTATATTTTTCTTTATTTTCACTTGCCTACACACAAAAAAATATTTCCTTAGATTTAGACGAAAAACCTAATCTAATTTAGGGCAATTTAAAAATAATACAAAATTTGTTTGTGTTGGTCTTTATTGTATTTAATATAAAATTTTTGGTTGGATGCAAATCACAAGAAAATTATTTTAATATATTTAGCTAAAATTTCAAAAAAGTAAAAATTCATAAATTTTTTTGATCTAAGTCTTTAAAAAGTCCACAAATGAAAAACTTACTTGTGTTGGTGCGATTGGTTGGACTTTTGACAAACTGTGCCAGAAGTCATTATGTGCAGAATTTTACTTTTAACTGTAAAATCAAATATAAAAAGCTATAAAAATTTTAACAAGTCTTAGGTTGCCTGCAGAGTGCCGGCTTACAGCCGAGCTGACGCCGATTCCGATACCGAAGACTATAAAGTCGTTATGGGTCAATCAATAGGAATATGCTCAAAGTGTTCAGAGTGCAAGCCTACCAAAGATTAGACTATCACAATGGGAATCCTTGTCATTTCGGCTGTAAGCTCGGTTGTAAGCCAGCACTCTGTAGGCAGCCTTAAGGTGGGCACCCACTTAGTGCGTATATCTCAGCGGGTAACTTTTATGACGTCATAGACTCACGCTAAATTTCCCCCTCATATGTGGATATTTCAGCGTGAAATTCATTTGTACGTCATTTTGACGTCAAAAAAGTTACCCGCTGAGATATACGCACTAAGTGGGTGCCCACCATTAGATCAAGCAGTCAAGTTAGTTAATTATTGTTATTATTGCTTTTTTTATGTCTCTATTGTACAAAAAAGTTTTCTGCCGTATAATATGTCACTACGATCTATTGTAATGTTTTTGACAAATTTATGCATAAGCGTTAGATTGTGTAATTGAACATGTTTAGTTGTTAGAAAAATAACAACAACAAAATTATTAACAGGAGATAAAAAAAAATTTACAGTTTATATTCCTAGAATAGCGTTGGACACAAAAAGCGATATAGACATATGCCATTCATATTGAAAAGATTGCAATTTCCAAACATATTCACATTTGCCAGAACAATAATTTGATGAAGATGATTGTTTTATACATTCAATAAATACAATATTTACGCATGTTCAAGTGTACCTCTGCCGAGGTGTAGAAGTAGAGGAAGAATTAAAATTTAATGCAAATTAGAAGAAAAAATAATCGAAACTATAGTGTAAGAAGAAGCCTTTCCGTAATGAGGACTTTATTATAGTGATTTAAATTTTTTTCGTTTCAGTTAAATGAAAATAAGATACAACCGGAATGGCTGAGCGAAGCGAGGCATAGGTTTTATGCAGGGGGCGGTAGTACCCAAATTTTGAAAAAAAGTAAATTTTAAAAGATGTCAGTATAAGGTCGTGTTGAAAAAAAAATAGATAATAGTCACATACGTAAGATAAAGATAGTTTCTTTTCATATTTAAACAATTTTTTCCAGGAAGTTTAATGATTTATAAATTCATCAATGTAATTATTTTTAAGGCATATTATTCCAAGTTTTTTTTTCTTTTTTTTAACAACAATGTCTAAGAGTATCCTTGAAACTATAAAGAATATATATACATAAAAATTTGATATACATTTTGGATTTAACTCAAGTGAAAATAACAGTTTTCATATAAAGCCACTGTTTATCCACTTTTTATTAAGTTTTTTGTGGTTTTTCCTATCGGTTATAAAAAAAAACCCATAAAATTTCATCCTTTCAATCATACAATCTGGGTACTTAAAGATTGTTTGTTGGTTATTTTAAGTTTTAGCAAACAAAAATTCAAAACATTTGAATAAAATGTATTTCATATAGTTTTGACTGAATATACTCTTATATTCCAATATCCTAGTTCTTTTAAAAAGTACTCAATTTTAAAACGGTAATCGCTTGTTTTATTTTATTTACTTAGGCATAGAAACCTTTTTTATTTAATACTGTGAGCTATTTATTCAGTATTTTTATAGATCCTACAAAGAGTTTTTGAATGCAATTTATTTTCGCATTTTTTTTTTATTTTACTTTATTTTAATGCTTAATAATATATTTCAGATTTTCATTCAGTAATACCAATAATGTATATAAGAAAAGATTATAATAAAACTTAAGTGAGCTAATTCTTTTAGGACAAGTCCCTAAATAGTGTTTAAATAAAAACACAGAATTAATAAGTTATACACTTCGAGCAATACTTTGTTATTTAGCTGTTTTTTTTGCTTCCCATTGCAAAATTGCTCTTTTCAACTTTTAATATTGCAGCAAAAGGATCTGAAACCAGCCTTAATTAAAACAAAAACAACATTTTATGATAACAACATTTTCGCAAACATATGTAGTAAAATGATACATGCCATCCTCAACGTGTTAAGTAGCAAAAAAGAAGAAAAAGGAAAAAGAATAATTTTTTATTCAATAAAAGAAAACAAGAAAGAAAAAGGAAGGAAATAAAGAAGAATAAAAGATAAAAAAGTAAAAGAAACGAGTGAAAAATAAGGAAAGTATAGAATGAAATATGGAAAGTATAAGAAAAGAAAAAAAATATAAAAAAAGTAAAGAGTAAAACAAGAAAAAAGGGAATATAAAAAAGTATTATAACAAACTCAGAAAAAAGATTAAAAGATAAAAAGTAAAAGAAAGTAGTCAAAAAAAGAAAACAGAATGAAGAAAAGGAAAACGATAAGGAAAAGCAGAAAAAGGAATGAATTAATGAAAAAAAGGATGTTTAAAAAAAAAAAAAGATAAAGAAGAAGAAAAAACAATAGAGTAACAGAAATAGAAGCAAAAAAAATTAAAAGAAAGTAAAAAATAGAAAAGATAAAAACAAGTACCAAGCGTTTAAATACGCTTTTTACTTGACAAACAGATAGGATTATAGGATTAATATAATTAGAATTTTTGACTGTATTCTGTGATGAAAAACTTTAAAATAATCCACATTGTAATAAAAAGAAATATTTATGACAAGACATGCCAGATACTTTCTAGTTTTCTATCAATCATAATTTTGCCAAATCCAAATGTTAAAAAATATTCAAATATTAATTCCATAAATAAAACCATATACGAGTATGAGCCATTATATGTGGCCACTTTAATGCATTTATAAAGCTTTTCGATATTTTTGATGGATTTGAAATAATTATAAAATTATTCAAAATTTTATTAAATAAAAATTTGTTTGAATTCTTAAAATCCAAATCCTGGAAATAATTAACAATTGTTTAACAATCAGAAAAATGATGCTTAATATTCACCATATTTAATTTCATCAAAATATTTACCTAATTTATTAGAAAAAAAATATTTCTATATTATGTGACAGTAATCAAAATCTACTTTTTCATATCTAATGAATTCAAATAATTTAAATTGATGACATAAAATTACTTCGTTTGAAATTAAAATACAAACATTAAAAACTATTTTTGAAAATTTTTACCTAATTTTTAGATAAATATATTATTTATGTTCTCAAGAAAACTAACAAAATTAAACTTTTCTTTTGCCTTTTTGTTTTTATTTTATCATTTGTTAAAGTTTTCTTTTGATTTATAAGTTATTTTTCTTTTTACTTTTTGAATAACTCATATAAAAAACTATATTGGAAAAAAATGGAAGAAAGAAATCTTATCCAAATATCAACAGACTGATCATAAATTTAATATTAGACATTTTCATTTACATACGTTACACAATATAAAAAATTTGCGATCAAAAGCTTAAATTTCCCAAGGACACTGTCAAGACAGATTGGATAATTCAAAAACTATGATTGATTATATCAAATATAGGCACTTGCATACATAACCGCCAGCTGTTGAAATTTTATTCAAACAGTTTTTCTTTTACTTTTTATTATATTTCCTTTTCTATAGTTTTGTTGTTATAATTTTTTTTTTTTTTTTACTTTTTTATTTATTTAATGTTTAAGTATTTCGCAAAGACTTCACAAAAAATGGCATCCAATTGATGATAAAAGGCCGTAATGTGTAGGCACGCACATATACATTTTGATTTATTGATAAATTTATTTTCCATTTTGTTGGTAAACAGATGCGGCAAAATAGAGTACCCTTTAAAGGAAAAAAATAAAGAAGTGTCTTCTATTCAAAAACAAATCATTCATATTCCTTTTCTTTTCTGTTTTTTTTTTTTTGCTTGCTTGCTGTTTTTTTTTTTTTTTGTGAAAGAAAGTACTAAAAGACGATTGTGTTAATGTAAGCTTCTTAAAAGATTTCATAAGTAAAAAATAACAAGAACAACAACAACAATAAAAAATATACTTAACTAAAAAAAAAATACACATGTTTGTATAGCTTTAAAGTGTTCGAAGCTTACTTGGTCGTCTCTATCAAATACCTAAAAGCTAAAAATAGAATTTAAACGCTTACCTTTGACATGGACTGCAACTGATTGAAGTACTTCAAGCTTTTTTTTATTATTTTGTGACTGTCCAATACATTTATATGTACCAGCATCCTGATAGACAACATCTTTTAAAGAAAATTGTCCTGTTGGTGTTGATATACCCACACCTAATCCACGTAATCTTGCTGTTACCGGATCAAGATGAGACCAGCATCCCAGTGAACCTATTTCAATTGAAAAAGAAAAAAATATAAACATTGAAACAATTTTTCGTTTTTTTATTATTTAACAATTTGCCTTTGAAATGATTAAGTTGTAAAAGTTCATCTAAATAAATGAATTTTGTATTATGAAGGTTGGTAAAAATAGCTTTGCATTTAAATTCAAAAGAATCCTACAAAGAAAAATTTTCATTGAAACACTCATGCTATTTTTAATTTTGTTTTTTTTTTCTTTTTAGTATTTATTTATCAATTAGACTTTCAAAGAAGCCAACCTGGGAGATATTGAAATGTCTTTTAGTACAAAATTTATAAAAGAAAAGTATTTCTTTTTTTTTCTTTGTTTTTTCTAAAGATTTAATAAGTTTTTTCTTCAACCACAATTTAGTAGAATTGAAGTTTTTGAATAAATAATATAGCTTACATGATTTAAAAACAAAAAAAAAGGTCTTTAAAAAATTATTTGAAAATGTAAATTGTTTACTATGATCACAACATAATAAATATTTACTGTCTCAAGTGTTTTTTAAGTAATTTGTTTTAGGGGAAATAATGAAAATCTTTTTAGTTTAGTATAATGGACAAATGCTGTGTGGAAAATTAAAACAAAAAAAAACTTTATTGAAGATATTATAGAAGTAGCATTTGTAAAAAAAATAGTGGCATCCTGTTTTTAAACAGCTTGACATGGGCTAACAAACAAATTAGTCTAACCTTAGTATTAATCCAATAATTTGTTTCCTTTAGGCAAACCGTTTTATAGTCTACTTTAATTTCATACTAATTGCATATTAGTAGCTAACGGCAATCATTGACCATGAACTGATCTATTGTATATTGTATATGTATACAAAAATTCAGCTTGCATATATTTGTGTTTGCATAACTTCAATGGATCGATTAAGCTCAAATTTTAGGGAAATCTTTAGTATGAGGTGTGTTCAAAAAGTAGCCAGGATTTTAAAATTTTGTAGGTTTGGAGAGTTTGATTATCAAAAAATTTTTTTTTAATATGTTGGTACATATGCCCCTGAAGTATGATAAAATTTTCAGCTGTTTTGTTTAGTGGCAGCCACTAAAGCTTTTTATGACGTGTTTTATGAGCTCGTTGATTTTTGTTTGTTAAAAAAAATGAATCAAAGAATTTGTCTTAAATTTTGCGTACAAAATGAAATAAAGTGTAACAAAGTATATGAAATTTTGACAAAAGCCTATGGTTAGTGTGCTATGAGAAAAACTTACGAGTGATATAAGCATTTTCAAGATGGCCGTTAAGGCATTGAAAATGACGAACGTACCGGATGCCCCAGTATTGATGAAAACGTGGAAAAAGTACAAAAAATTTTTATCAACAATCAGAGGAGTCCTTGATGAAGCTGGTTTATTTATAGGTCTTTGCTTTGAAATTTTTTTGAAACGTTTTGGATATGATATGCGTGACTGTCAAATATGTTCCAAAATTGCTGAGTTTTGAACAAAATTTTTTGTGAATGGAAATTGCTCAGGAGTCACTAAATGAGATTAAAAACGATGCAGAATTACTGAAGCGTATTAAAGGAGATAGAAAAACTTGGATAAAAGAATATGATGTCGAAACTAATGCTCAATTGTCCTAGTGGAGGTATTCTGAGCCGCCAGGGCTAAAAAAGGCTTTTCAAGCGCGATCCAACATAAAAGATATGCTCACTGTGTTCTTTGAGACAAGAAAAAAAACAAATATTGCATTTCATGTCCTGAAAATGGCATAAGATTTTAGGAATTATACTCTATCCAAGACATATCCTATCCTATCTAAGGGTAATAAAGTTTTCCTGAAGTTAACTTTAAATCAAATCTCCGCTGGCTACTACAAATTGCTAACTAAAACTTCTCCTTTATATTTGATTAATTTTAAAGAAAATTTTCTCGAATAACAGAAGTTCGTAAGCTCATTAAATATAGAAACAAATTTAATGCTTCGATGTCCTTGAAATAGCTTCCTATGAACTATAAAAACATAATGAATGGAATTCTTTCTATAATATTTCTTCTTTAAAGGAGAAAAAAAAACAGAAAACGTAATAAATATGATATCAAAATAGCATCAAAGAGATATAAGTTGGCAATCAAATTTTCAAACTGAAGAAAAGAACAGCAGGATTCCGGTATAGACTGAGTGTCACCAATATAATAGTTTCAAAATGACTGCAAAATTCAAGATTCATTTTATGAAATTTTTAAAAAATTTAAATATACAGGGATTTTATTAGTATTAAATGAGTTGTTTGTATTTTTTTTTTTGCAATAATTTTAGTTTGAAGTTTAATTAATATCTCAAGATACAATAAAAGTTTAAAGCTTCAAACTTTAAAGTAACATAAAAATAATATTTTATTTTATGATATTTTATATTTTGAATTTGGAATTTTATTCTTACTGGTTTCAGAACAATTTGAGATAAATAATAAAAACCAATGTGTCAGAGTTCAATTCATATTATATAGGACAGCGATTTCCAAACTGTGGGTCGCGGAATAACCTCGAGATGGTCGTGAAATTTTTAATTTCTGTTTTACATATTTAAAAAAAAATACTTACAAAAATCTATTTAATGCAGTTTTTTGTTGCGATATTACT
The DNA here is from genome assembly GCA_947359355.1 of Acrocera orbiculus. Taxonomy (NCBI): domain Eukaryota; kingdom Metazoa; phylum Arthropoda; class Insecta; order Diptera; family Acroceridae; genus Acrocera; species Acrocera orbiculus. The sequence continues at coordinate 12,396,753 of OX375758.1, forward strand.
TTATTAAAAATCCCTGTAAATGCCGATAATACCGACTTTTTTCTCTATTTTACATCACTCTTGTACTATTGTGAAGTACGTTGGCTATCTCGTTCAAAATTTACTCAAAGAGTATTCGAACTTAAAGAAGAAATTGCGATCTTTCTTGCTGGAAATCACAAAGATGAGGCATCTTCCTTTCGCAATGATAGCTTTATTCTTAAACTTGCCTATTTGGTTGAAATTTTTAAAAAATTAAGTGATTAAAATGAATCAATGCACAAATGCATGCTCTGATTCATAGAGACAAAATGTACTTATATTATTTTATTGTTTTATCTAATGAGGGGGCCGCCAATTTTTTATTGTGGGTCGCAGTATCAGAAAGTTTGGAAACCGCTGATATAGGAGAACATTTTGTTGGTTTAAAGCAAAGACAAAATACAGACTAAGAGTCATAACAGACTCATAACAATGTTTAATTTTCAATAAATTACGTGTTTATATGCAATAATTTGAAACTTTGGTTGATTAAGAAAGAAAAATATCGATATTTTTTCGATATTGACATTGAATTCTGTTTAAATATATTCGATTTTTATATTCTTACTATTAGCTTGCATAATATACAAATTTTCAATTGTTCAATCTTTTCTATTCATCCAGTCAAGTTCAAATAAATTTTTTTGAGCTGGCAAGCGATCACAATTGATGTTAATATATTTAGTTCAAATGATGATTCATTAATTATATTTAATAAACTATTTTTAATTTTATATAAAAGAAAAACTTCAGAAGAAATAAATGAAAAGAATTGCGAACTCCAAATTCAGAAAAACGAAAAAACAATCTTCTCATACCTTGGACGACTTACTTAGTACAGTAAAACCGAAGAGTTTTATAAATACAAATCAGAGTGGACTCACTAGAATATTACTGTTTTAATTGACAAAAAACAAAATGCCAAAGAGACAGTTCTATTTGTAATTTATGTGTTCTTATTTGCTTTAAGTACCAAATCTTAACATTCAATGACTGAATTCTTCCCGAATTAAAATATTCTTTTGATCTTCCATGAAAACCCGACAAGCTTGCACTAACTAACTAGTCACTAATTCACGCTATATACCAATTCAGTGAAGACTAATGGACTCATTAGCATTTAGTGATAAATTTTGTGCCGCTAAGCGCTAGTGAGTCCTAGGCATTAAAGTTTGAAAGTAGCAAAAAAACTTAACATTTTCCTTTGATCAGGAGAAAGAAAAGAAATATTGGGGCATTTCAACAAAAACCTAGAAATAAGTATCCATCCTATTTTTATTTGATTGCATACGCAATATTTGAATTATAATTATATATATATATATATATATATATATATACATATATGTATACCTATATTTCAACTACAACAAATAATTATTTTGCAAAAAGATAGAAATTATCTTAATATATTTCAGCGACTCTTATTATTTATGTTTTCAGTTATATGTCCTTAGAATTATTTAAATAAAAACAAATGTCTTTAAATTTTTTGTCATATGCAATTGTGTACATTGCAATATTTACCAAAGTCAATATTTATGTTAGTCAAGTTATAAATTGTTCTGATTTTGTGGGGTATTTAATTTTTTCATTTAAAATTCACTTTAAAGAAGATGAGAACAGCTTTATTCATATTTATAATTTTTATTATTGCATGCATCAATGATGCTTTTGCAGAATCTGAAGAAATGGAATGGGGAAATTTTAAAGTATTTAATTATTTAATAATATTAAGTGAAATTAAGTAACAAAATTAGATTCAAACGTTGAATTGTAAAATTCAAATTAATTAATGGTATTTTTACTAAATTTTCATGATTTCAACGTTAGAATCTATGTTTTTAAGGATATATAAAGGGATTTATAATGAGATGTTATTCAAATTATTTTCTTAAATTTTTTCAAAAATAGAAATAGTTATAAATTTAATACATAAAAGATAAAATAATTTTTTATTTATTTTAGGGAATTTATAACAAAAAATTTGAAAGACAAGCAGACGAAAAACGCAGTAAACAATATTTTCGTAAGCGATATGCAAATATTGTAGCGCATAATAAACTTTATGCAAAGGGAATAGTTAGCTACAAGAAATCACTTAATAAATATTCGGATTTATCACATGAACAATTTGTTATGAAAATGAATGGATTCCGAAGAGAACTAGGACCGTAAGTAATAAATTAATCAATTCAGAGAAAATTTCTGATTAATAATTTTTTTCCATATTATCGAGTATTAATTATGGAAAAATAAAATAAAACTATAAAAACGTATTATTTTTTCTACCCTGAAAGCAACGAACGAGTGATTAAATTGAGAGAGGAATTAGCTAAATAAATTTTTATCTACTATAAAACTAAAATAATATAATTTCAATAACCTTTGATGATTTATTTTGTTTTTTTTATTTTTTTACAGCCCAAATAACAAGCCAATGAATCCGTTTTATTTAAAGAGCAAAAATCTTCCTGCGAAAGTTGATTGGAGGATAACTGGGGCAGTTAGACCTATTCAAGATCAAGGTAAAAAAATAAATATATTTTGAAGATTGATTTAGCAAATTTTTTATAAAATTAGATACATGCGGTTCTTGTTGGGCTTTTGCTTCTGCAGCAATCATAGAATCCTATGAATTTTTAGCTAATCAAAGAACTGTAGGATTATCTGAACAAAATTTATTAGATTGTGCAAAATCAAATATGAATTTAGGATGTTTAGGTGGCCATATGATAAATGCTTATGAATATGTTAAAAATAATTCTGGATTACAATATCGTGCATTATATCCTTATCAAAATAAAAAATCAATTTGTCGTTATCAACCAAATTATGCAGGTGCACATATTGTTGGATATGAAAGATTACCAAGTGGAGCTGAAGATATACTTAAACATGTTATTGCATCAGTTGGACCAGTTGCTGTCGGAATCGATGGTGATTTAGATTCCTTACAAGATTATAGTGGAGGTATATATTATGATCCTGAATGTAGTTCAACAAATTTAACACATGCAGTTGTCGTTATTGGTTATGGAACACAAAATGATCTAGATTATTGGTTAATTAAAAATTCATGGGGTGTTAACTGGGGTGAAAAAGGATATTTTAAGTTAGCTAGAAATAAAAATAATCATTGTGGTGTTGCTACAGATGGTTCATTTCCTGTTATATAAATTAATAATTGTTAATATTAAAATTAAAAAAATTAGAATAAAAAATTTGGTGTTCTAATATTCTACTACCCAAATAATTAGTACATAGATTTTTTGTGACAGTTTTCTTATACCTAGGACTCACTAGCACTTAGTGTGTGCGACGGCTTAGCATAATTAAAATGGCGAGTTTTTCTAAATACCAATCGGAGTGGACTCACTAGCATATTACTTTTGTCATTGACATTCATTCAAAAATAGTATATCAAAAATTTGCTAATAAATTAGATTTAGATTAAATTTTTAGCTAATAAAAAATTCATAATTTAATAAATTTTAACAATATTTAAAATATTCAAATAAAGCTATGAAGTGAAATCAATTCTTCCCGAATTAAAATATTTCTTTGATCTTCCTTGAAAAACCGACAAGCTAGCGCTAACAAGTCGCTAATTCAGGCTATATACCACTTCAGGGGAGACTAATGGACTCATTAGCATTTAGCGCTAAATTTTGTGGCGTTAAGCGCTAGTGAGTCCTTTTTTTATATTACTTATTCAACTAGATAATGTAGAAGATCAGCTTAAAATAGCTTTAACGTTGCTGGATCACTTGGAAGACCCATTTAATAATTGGATCTTTATGTATTTACTGATTGCTTAGATATCTGTAAGCATTTGTTATCACGCGGATAAATTTATTTTGACTTCATTGAATGATATTCCAATTCGGTACATTCCCATAACTGGATTCCATATATCTTAATCGCTTTGATGATGGATGTATAAATCAAATTTGAACAGTTACTTGTTTTTTGTGTCATTTAATTCTATATCATTAAAACAAATAATATAAAAAGAAATTTTTTAAAGTATATTCCTACTTGAGATTGTTTTTTCTTTTCTGAATTCAGAATTCGTAACTAGTTGCATTCAGTTTTCTGAAGTTTTTCTCTCATATAAAATCAAAGTTAGTTTATTAAATATAATTAATGAATTAATATTTGAACTAACTGCATTAACGTCAATTGTCATCCACTCCCAACACAACAAAATTTATCAACAAAATTTATTTGAACTTGATTGGATAAATACATAGAAAAGGGTTTAGTTAACGATGGAAAGTTCCAAAAAGATTTTGGACATTATGAGCTAACGGTAAGAATAAATTTTGAACCAAATGCATTAACATCAATTGTCATCCACTCCCAACACAACAAAATTTATTTGAGCTTGATTGGATGAATGGAAAAGATTTTATTAACAATTTAAGATTTTTACATACTTTTTGCAAGCTAATAGTAGAAATATAAAAAGAGTTGAAGGTTTGGCTAAGTACTGGGAAACCCAATATTTTACGTCAAAATTATAAAAAAGAGTAATTTGCTCCCCGGGCGTAATTTTTTTTTTACTTTTGCAAATTTATATATTTTATTATATATATAAGGAATAACAATAATGAAGTAATGAAAGTAAAACATGTGTGTCACCTCCAACATGCGACTGGAGTTTCCTCCGTTAAAATAATTTTCATGAAATTTGTGATATGCGAAGCGAGTAAATAAAAGTATTTGGATGTTATTGAAAACATTGCATAGATTTATTCAAAGTACATCTTGCAGTGCAGCACATATATCTCCATGGGCAGATTTGGCTTCATTAACGAACTAGAAATTTTTTCTTAAACAAATATCATCACAAACAGTAAAAACATGTTGCAAATCACTAACATTGGTCCTATTTAATGCAAAACTCACAAGATGTGGGGCTAACTTTAGAAGAAGAAATACGAAGAGAATTGTTTTAATAATTGGATAGAGTTGTCCAAGAAATTAAAGTGGGATTTGAACATTTGCGTGTTCTAGCAGCGAAATATTCCTGAATACTACCAGCTAATCTATTAAGCAAAAAGTTTGAATGTCTAGTTCATAATTTTATAGATATTGATGAAGAACAGTTTTATATGGAAGGGAAAAGGTTGCGAAACTTTATATTTGTACCTGCTCTACAACAGCCATCAAACAGTTTGAACTAGCAAGGCCCACTTGAACTTTTAATATTCATTCAACAATATAGGTTGGAAAACTTTGTTCCAAACATAGTAATAGTGTTAAGAATTTTTTTTACAATACGCATCAGTGTCGTTAGCTGTGAGCGAAACTTTTCGAAATTAAAGATAATTAAAAATTTTCTTCGCTTAACAATGAGTGATTGCAGATAGTGAAACCTAGCCATACTTTCTATAGAAAAGGAACTGACAGATAATATCAATTTTGATAATGTCATTGAAGACTTCTCAAATAAAAATGCGAGAAAAATGAATATATAAACACGCATAGATTTCATAATTATGTATTATGTATTAAAACAAAGAAATAGTATTTTTTATTTATTTATGTTCAGTAATTATTTAGAACCCAATTTTTATTTATGTTGAATTCGGAGGGGTAGCAAAATTGGACACCGCCCCAGGTGGCAAAAGCTGTAGTTACGCCACTGGTAGCTTTAAATTGAGTTATAGTAGATGGACTAATAAGATGAAACACAATTGGTATACAACCAAAGTTTTAGCCTAGCTTTGGTTTTTCAAAAATTATGAGCTTTCTTGACTACAACGGATGAAACAAACCGATGGTCTGTGAAGTTTTTTTAAAAAATGTGGATGTGCTTAACACCAAGTCACAAATTTTATAAAATAATTGATATTTTCACTCAACTTAACAATATAGTTACTTATCTGTAAATAATGGTACAGTGACTACTGCTGAAAGAAATTAGTCCGACATAACATCTTGACTAAAATTTAATACACTCATTTATAAATGTAATCAAAAAAAAAAGAAAAGATACAAATACCACATTATTTTCATTAAAACTTTAACTTGATTATAAAAAAAATCTTTCAGCCTCATAATTTTTGCTACTTATTAAATTTTACTACGTTGCGTGAAATGAGTTTGAAATTTAATCATTTTGAAAAAAGAAATTTTAACTAAAAAAAATAGTCAAAAAATCCTCCAAAGAATAATAAGTTTTACTGCAAATTATAAAATTTTAAATTTTTTTGTTACTAACTTTAAACTTTACATAAATAAATGGGAAGTAAGGATACACTATAAGGACATAAAAAAATTTCTACAAAAAAGGATAACATAAAATAACGAAATAATTACATCATAAATTTAATTTGATCATGTGATAAATTTATAAGGATTCCTTAGCTTGGAAAAAAAAATAGTACAGCAAAAACAATTGGTACATTATTCAAGCAGAAAAATTGACTTTAGGATAACACTAGTAATAATCATAAACAACATCTAAGTGGCAGCTATAATAAGCATAAAAAGTTGAGTCATAATCTCTGCTAATATTAAGGATATAAGAAATCTTTACTGTGTATTTAATATGTTTTTAATTATCCTGGTATTAAGAATTACCAGTTTTATAGAATTAACCATTATAAACAATCGTAAGATAACTGTTATTTTGGTTAGTAATCAAACTAAATAGGACTAATACTAAATCCTTTGAAATAATACAATTAAGCATTTGAAGTATTTTCTATTTAAAATTTTGGATAATTTAATTTAAGCCCTTAAGTATTCAATTAGTTTTTTAATTAATTTACTGTGAAAAAATTTTTTTTTCAGATAATTTTTTATCAAATCTTGGAATATAAAATGGCGTTAAAATTAGAATAATTTCCGCTTGAACGCCTACCTTGGGGACATTGTAAAGTTACAGCTCCTCCCAATTGTACTTCAAGTTGACCCTTACTAGGATTATGGGATGCGGCTACTACTTCTTGTTCATCTGGTTCCGATGTAACATCAACTGAATCAACTGGAAATAAAATTTATTAGATAAATTTTGTGGTAATTAAAAAAAAGAAAAATTTTCAAAGATTATGAACGAAAAATTTAATATTATTTATAATTTATTAATTAATTTTTTATTTTCTTCATTGAAATAGTTTTATACTAAAATATATTTTTCCTTTTTAATTCTAAATCACTTTTTAACGAGCATTTTTCCTCTCAACAATGAATTAAGGTCTGAATTTTAATTAGTTTTTAAATTGTTAATTAAATTTTATTCTCATTTTAATTTTGGTATTCCTTGAATTCTTTGCTATGCGATTTGAAAATGAGAAAACTTGATCTATTGAGTATTTTAAGTTTTATGGAAGTTCTATTTTTACTTTGAAGTATTTTTTTGTATGTTTTCAGCGAATTCACAATCTAAATTTTTTTTCTTCATAAAATTTTTCAATTTAAAACTGGGAACAATCTTGCATTTTAATCAATCTATAATACATTACTTCTAATCTTTTTGGCTAGTAAATTTAAATTTCGCTGTTAAGTCAGAATTGAAAAGCATTTGTCTTCTTTTGAAAATGACTTTAACAGGCCATAATACATACCAACAAGGATGGTTTTAACTTTAATAAATAATCTACTTTTTCTAAATATATGTCAAAATTACACATAAAATTTATCAGTTATTAAACATTTTAAGAGTGAATATTTAAAAAATTAATTTTGAACACGTTTTATTAGTCAATTGGTTATTATTTTCTTCATTGCTATTTTCACCCCCGGCAATATTTTTATCATGGAAATGAAATTAAAATTTTTTGCATTAAAGATAAAAGAATAAATTATAGGTTTTATTCTAATTAGCCATAAAGGGCAGAGTAGAAATTACTATAACGGCAAACTAATAATAAATTGATGTTATTGTATCCTCGGTATAAGAATTACCGTGAAAATCTTACTTTAATAAACTTCTTAAATGAAACTAATATAATTTTTCTTTACTTTATTTAGTCACCAAATAAAATTTAAGACTGATATTTCAACGTATTTATTAGCAGCATCTGTCAATATTATTCAAGTCAGTTGAAGAAAGATTTTTTTTTAAATAATTAAACAAATCAAATAAAGCTAATATTCAGAAAAATGTTCCTCAAAAACACATGCATACACGTGATAAAATTGTTCTATGAGATGTGTGAGCCAGTCGGAAAATTTCCTGGTTTTGGTAAGTCTTTGAGGTCTTCTACTTACGATTACATCGATTATAATTAAAAAATAGTACTTAAAAGTTGTCATTATATAGTTAAGAGTTCAGATTTAATTTAATGAAGCTTTATGAAATTTTCAAAAAAGCTTGCGATATGAAACACATTTCTTTAAAATTGGTACCGAAATTGCTTACAGAAGGATATGATTACTAAATTAGTAGCAGCGACTTCAATCGAGCAGATTTGCTTGATCTTGCACCGAATAACTTTTTCCTCTCCCTTAAGCAAAAATCCAAAAACCAAAACCTTTCTAAATGTGCAGGTTTCACAAACTTTCATTAATTTGTTTACGGAGATATCCATTTAAAGCCTAATATGTAGATTTTTATTTTATTTTTCAAATTTTTATTTTAAAGATATTGATTAAAAATCATATTTTAAGAATAAATAAAAATACAGTGTGCGACGACTCTTCAAGGAAAAAGAATGAAGTATTAAAACTGCTTTAAGGATGTGTAAACTAAAAGAGCTTATGTTTAAATTTAAAAATAAACTAATTAATTACATCTCGTTGAAAGTATCGGATAAAGGCAGAGCTGCAAGAATATGGCTTCACTACGCAGAATATATTATTAACACGTTGAGAAGGGCGCACTTTTCTCTATTTCGCTTCATCCGAAGGCAGTAAAAATCGTACTTTGTTTTATCTGCTTTGTGCTTTATTTGCTTGCACAAAATGTTGTTTTACAGAAAAGTAAAAGTCAATTTTAGTCAAGTCAAGTAAATTTTTTTCATCTAACAAAACTGTAGCCGATGTGAGCCATCAATGGTACACGCCGCTTGATAAAACATGCGTTTGTACATAGCGTCCTCAGCGTGCTAAACTTCAAAATTTAAGGCGGTATTTTAGTCTAGAGAGATGAATTTCAGGTATTTTTTTTAGGTTATAGACTGATGAAGTGTGGGGTCTTAAGAAAATGCGCGCGGAATTTGTCACAATTGCAACCCTCTTAGTAATCTAAAGTTAAAAAAAGAAATAATAATTAATAATCTAGATGAACTCTAATTTTGCAGGAGCTCAAATAATTGTAAGAAAAATTTTTTTGCCAAATTGCAGTTGCCTAAAAACAGAAGAAGTTTGTTTTACCATAGTAAAACAAACAGAGTAAAATACTCACTCTAAATTTTAAGTGAATTGAGAAATTATGTAGTAGTTTCAAGAAAAACACCTTTAAAGTTATGCGCAGTATAATCAATACGTCACTAAAACAGCTAAATCTCCAAAACTAATTTAAATTTTGAAAGTCCTTATAAACACCTTCTCTAAAAAGTTAAATCTTTAAAAATATAAAAAAAAAAAATCGACTTTTTTTTAAATTTCTAAACGAGAATACCCCTAGTAACTAGCTAAAAGTATTCAGAATGGAAACGAGCTAAATTGCTCGTTAGAAATTTTTTCAAAGTTCAATTTTAGAATGGCTGATGATAGAATGCAAATACAATTAATATTTTTGTGTTGGTCAAATATAGCAAAAACTGCAATATCGTAAACTCATTTTGCAATCAAAAAAGGAAAAAATGGTAACGCACACACGTAGTAATCGCGCTTTGAGATTTTAAGTTTTTCAATCTGTCCAAAATCTAATGTAAAATTAGAACTGTATTCTGTTCTACTTGAATTTCATTTAAAATCTTTGATAAAAAAATCGGCCTTTAATCGGCCTTTAGAGGGTTATCCGTAAAATTACAAGAACTTTACCTAATTTAAGAAATAATTCGAAATTTATATATTAATATGGTCAAATAATGACCATTGATCTAAGTTTAAATCACTAACTTAATAAGTAGTCAAGTCAATTAAAGGATTAACTTGAACTTTTAAACGCAAATTTCTTAAACTAACATTTGAAACTCAAGTTAAGTTAAACTTATACTGTAAAACCAAACATTAATAATAAGAGATATAAAGCTTCTAAACCAAACAGATAACTAATAAACTACAAAAAAAATGATACCTAAAACTTTGTGGCGGAGAAATATCTGTGATCATAAGTTTAACTATTTCACGTAGTAGGCTGTAGTAAAAATCAAATAAGTCAAGCAAGTCATGAGAGTTGACTTGCTTGACAATTGTCATTTTGTTTTAAGTTTTAAGTTTTTGAGATTAATTGTTTTTAATTTTTTACATTAAATAATTGTTTTTAATTTTATATAAAATAATTGTAATTTACATAAAATGATTGTAATAAATTTCTGTCAACAATCAATAAAATAGTTAACAAACCTTCTGGCTTAATAGTATGTTAATTAGCTGCAAAGTGGTGAAATTTCTTAACTGACCACTATAAAATTGGTGATGGGTCACCAATTGTAGAAAAAATATTATTATTTTTTACTACTACTTTTATTTTTATTTAGTGTTATTACATAACTCTTTATATATTCAAGTTGACACGCCCAGTGCAGCCTCACACTGGAATATAGGCTTGGTCCCGTGTCAAATAAAATACATTGTTTTTATTACTAAAAAAAATATAACTTACTGACTATTGTACGTAATATGTCAAGCAAGTAAATTTTCAAAGCCTGCTAGACATATTACGTACCTTTTAAAAACTACTGCGTTTTATATAATTTATGAAATAAAATAACTTCCGCCACAACTTCAACAGTTAATAAAAGTCATGAAATTCTTATAAAACTTTTTTGTTTACTTTTCATCTGCTTCATATCATTAGGAAATCCTGTAACCATTTTTCGGAGATATTTTTCATTAAATATACAAAATCGAATATTAATAAAGTACAATTAATTTATATAACACCCTTTCAGGTATAATCATGTAAATAATATATACAAAAATTATATCCTTAAAGATTCTATTATAACCAACTTGAATGTAGGCTTAAACGTAAATTAAATCCATTTAATTTCATAAAAGAATGGTAAACACGTCTTTAAATGAAATAAAACCAATAAATATCAGAGTTAAGTTAACCCATATGCATACACGAAAGCAAATTACTATTTAGTCCTTATATATTCAAGTAAAAGCTTTTCAATGCTTTAAATTAATCATGAGATTTGTGAGGAACTCTACGCTTTTATCAACAAGGATAATGTAAGTGCGCAGATGGTACACCTTCTAGTTAATATCAATACCTTAAGTGTATTTATGTTTGTATATATATATTACATAATATATATTCAAGCCTTGGCCATACCTTGTCAACCAATATGTCGAAATTTTTTCTTGTCTCTTGTATTTTACGATTCCTCCTATAGATTAAAAAGAAATTGGAAAGCTTCTTTCGTAAACAAGGAAATATCTTAATGGCTAATAAAATTTCTCTTTACAATCGTCTAATGTCCTTATCATAAAGGATATGCCCCCTAGCTAGAAAAATTTAATGGCTGTGATGACAATCAAATTGGATGATATAAACCAGTAATTTTTACAATCAAAAGGAAGTCTAATGGATCGGAAGCTATAAAAAAAATTTACTTTAAAGAAAAAAAAAACAGTTAATCCTTTAATGCATAGCTCCTGAATAATATTATGTCTATAAATCTAGAAAGAAAAAGAACATCTTTTGCATTTTCTTTTTTGAGTAAACCAAATTATTAAAGTTTTAAAATTTTTTAAAGATTATCTTTTACTTAGCTTAGGATAATATTTAAGGATTCTTTTACAAAATCAATTTTTGCTTTACAATTTTCAAAAAATTTGTATGATTTTTAAGGTAAAATGGTGGATATTTCGTATTCTATTGGACCATTCTGAAAGTCAATTTGCTTTTTTCCCAATTTAAAAAAATTTGTTTGATAGTTTTTGTTTGGCTCTCTATCAAAGATAAAAAATTTAAAGCAGCATTTTTAGTATATTTTACTCTTTTACTTTGGGAAAGGTAAAAAGGAAAAGGCAAGAATGTAGTTCAAGTAAGGCAAAAATTTGGTGATGTGTATGGAGAAGATATCTTGACCGAACGATAATCCCAAAAATTGGTTTGCAAGATTTCGTTACAGTTATTTCGATGTTAAAGATACACCACTTTCTGGAAGTCCCGTTAAAGCCGATGAAGACAAAATGAATGCACACATATGTAGATGCAGATCACAGAATATCAACTCGTGAGTTTGCAGTGAGCATAAACTTTTCAAATTCGTCCATTTATGATCATGTGAAGTATCTTGGGCTTGATTTCAAAACTTGACATATTGGTTTCACGTATTCTTACAGAAAGAAATTAGCTTCGTCGCATTGGCGGCTGTGATTTGTTTATCAAATATCAAGAAAATTATAATTTTTGATACGATTCATTACTGGTGACGAGTAATGGGTTGTTTACAAAATTTTAAGTGCAAGAGCTCATAGAGCATTTTTGAATAATCGATATTTAAATATTTCAAGACTATATCTCCAAAATTTGAAGTCAATCAGAGAAAAATTCTCAAAGTAATTGACTAAAATTTTTAAACGCGTTTTCCTCAAAAGTACTATTTTAAAGCCAGTGTTCAATGCCATTTAAAAACTACATTACCGTTTCATTTCAAACTTGTTATACAATTTCTACATATAAAATACCCTTCCACTATGTTGAGCTTTAGAATTTCTTTTTACAATTAAAGGGGTTTTCCACTTACAAAATGTAGGAATTTTTCGTCCAAAATAGCAGTCTTCATTTTAAATGACGACCAAAAATTTCAAATGAAAGAAAAAAAAATAATCAGACAACGTTTGGGGGAGAATTAGGTGATATTTTGACTAGATTTTATGGGTTTTTGATTTTAGGTAATTTTCAGTTGAGATGCAGTAAACACCAAAAATCATCCATTTCCAAAGACGTCTTTTGAAAGGATGTGTAATCGGCTTATTTGTAGATATTTTCTAATAAAAGAATTAAAGAATGTTATCAAAGCCATGCCTAATTATGTACAAAAGGTTTGATTAAAGCTTAATTTATACTTAGAGAAAAAATTCACAAAGAAAATGTTACGCTGAACCCCTACTCCTTAATCTTATATTAATTTCATTTTAATTTTAATTTCGATACCTAATTCGAAAAATATAAAATATTTTAATTACACCGATATCATTTTTTGTTGTTGCTAATTTGTCTTTTCCTTTCAAAACATTTAAAAATTTTTGTTTTTTACTTTAATCCTTTTAACACAAATTCTAATAAAACCATCATATTAAATTTTTATTTACGCATAAAATCCCAAAATGTGGATAAGTTTTTCTTTTGCTGTAGATTCTGTCATCATAAATTTTCATAATTTTTGAACAAAACTTGAAAACAAAAACAAGTTAACATAAAAAAATGTGTATATACAAATAGAAAAACGAGAGATAATTCTAATTTGTATGAGTAACAAAGTCTTTGTGTTTGAATTTCTTTTGCTAAATTTCCTATTACGAGTAAGTCAGCAAAATTTTATCCACTTATCTCATAAATTATCATAAATGCTAACAAAATGAAAGTTAAACCAATACACACACACACACACAACTAAGAATTTTATAAAAAATTAATAATTGTAAATAAAAGAAGAAAAACTTTTTTTTCTATTTGTTTCATATTTTTCTTTTGGTTAAAAAATTTTTGTCACTGCCAGTAACAAAATTTCCTTTATGTCTGTCTAAAAAAAAAGAATTGCATATAACCTCAATACATTGTTAACTTTTTTTTTAGGTTAGGGTTTATAACCTAACTAGTAGTTACATATTTGTCACTCGATAATGGTGTTTGACATATGAATCGAATTCATTTTTGCCAGATTTTAGATTATCATCACATGATATTCGATACGATATACTCAAATTTTCTACCCTTGTGGATCAATATTCCCATTTGTCAAAATGTTTTATAGTATTGCACCCTTCATTTCATTCATGAGATATTCCCTTGTGGTTTTTTTTCAGATGCAAGCACAATTGCTAGATTTACTATTGCACAATTGAAGATTTTTAACACTAGTTCCAGAATATAATAGAAGGGATTGATTTGAATATTTTTTAAATTTTTTATCATATAGTGTCATGAAATGCTTTACTTTCAAATTCCAAACATAAGAAGAAAACTATGGCATGTATTTATGGATTTCTTGAATTAGAGAATTTTATTTCATGGTTGGATGAAAGAAACGGTTTATGGTCTTAGCCGATATGCATAGAAAAATGTTCTGGAGGTATACATATTTGTAATATATTATTCAGAAAAAAATGAAAAATAAATTAAATAGATAAAAAGTTTTACTGTTATTAGTTCAATTGTATCATTAAAAATTTATCTGAAAATTTATAGACTCAAGATTTTCTTTTTCTTTTCTATAATTATTAATTTTACAATAATAAGTAGTTTGATTTTTTAAACGAAAAACGGTATTTTGACATCCAAAGGCTGTCAAAAGCTTCTCTTCTCTTGAAAAATCAAGAGAAAAGAAAAACCCTTGTTGCTACCTCGAAAAATATCTTTAAATTTTGACTTTTTGGTTTTAAATGATTTTTTTGCGAGTTATGACAAGACTGCCACTTGCTCATTTATTTAAATGTTGAAGTGAAAATTTGGCAAAATATTGTTCAATTGTTGTGTTATCTTCTAGAAATTAATTAAATAAATTCGAACTACATAATTCTTGAAAACATTCCTTTTTTTCACCGAATTAACCGAAGCCTGTAATATCAAAATTTTCAATAATTTTGTATTTATCAAAGTTAACACAATTTAAAAGAGAAGTCCTTACAACAAATAGATAATAATTATAAATTTTGGCAGATAAAGATTAAAGTTCAGTATAAGCACTTTTTTCACATACGAATCAAACAGTAGTTATCGAAATTAGTATTCTAGCTATCCTAATGCACAATAATAAATCAAGTTTCTTGGAAATTGATAAGCACGCTTGAAAATTGACTCAGTCAGTATGATTTTACTTATTGTTAATTCCTCGCTTAATTATCACACCCCAAACGGAAAAGTACAGGCATAACTTATTGCTTGTGTATAATTTCACTTTGTTCTTTTTATTCTTTGTGTGACTTGCTATTGTGATTATTGAGATTTCTTCTCCAAACTATCATCGAAAAATATGAAATTAAAACAACACACAGAAGTAATTTCTAGCTGTGATGAAGAATATATTGAGTAAAGTACGAGAATATTAGTGTATTTAACAATTCAATCACTCGATGCAGCAACTATACATTTAATCAAACAGCATGAGTTGAACGGAAAGATTCATATGTATATTATTTTTTGAAGAACTGAAATTTGGGTATCTGAAACGGCATTCATTTATTAACATAAAAGTATGTGTGCCAAGAAAAAGAAGCAGATATTTGTCCAACTTTTTTTCTGGAACTGAATTACTTCACTTTTGCAAAAATATTAGTGAACTTGGGACTTTTTCATCTACCTAGCCAATATCCTTTCGTATCAATTGCATATTCACACTTAATGATGATTGAACTACGGGAATGAATAACAAAATATTGTTGTTTTGTTCGTTTGTGAAACAGTAGAGATACCAAAAACCACAATAAATTTAAATATTGGCCAATATTTGATTTGTAGTAAATTAAATTTTAAATTAAAACCTTGCGCTTGCTCCTCCGCGCTTGCTCCTCCGCGCTTGCTCCTCCGCGCTTGCTCCTCCGCGCTTGCACATAAAGCTTTTCTTTGATAAAAAATATTTTTAAGCATATGGATAAAAATAGTAAAAGGTTTTTGTATGTATATGAAAAGTTTTTTCCTCAAATGCAAGTGATGCTAAATTAAAAGAAGACATTTTGTTTGCATGTAAATAAAAAGAAATGAATTCGATAGAATACTTACTGAAATAGGACAAATTTTTAGTGAGAGATTTGTTAAAAAATAAAATGCTGAATGTCTTTAGAAATACCTTTCTTGGATTTGAATTTAGTTTTTTTCCCCAAATCTTGGAATTGTAGACAACAAACAATATTAACCCTTTCACTTGGATACTTAAAATATAGAAGAATGCTACCAAGGAAGATGGAATCCCAAAATGTTAAAAGATTTCTATTAGTTTTTATATCAAGTGGATGATCTGAAATGTACGAATAATTCTGTGAGCCACTGTATATATGTATATGGTTTTTTTATTTGTTGAATTAAGGATATTCAATATTTCGTAACTTTAAAGTGTTACGTGTACAAAAATTTTTAATAGATGTAGAAAAAGCGGCGTTTTCAATCCAATGTAAACGGAGGAAAAAAACCACTTATCACACAGTATTATTATATTTGAAAAATAACTGCATATTTTACCTAAAGTGCATATTTACATAAAACTGAAATGGAATCTGATATCAATGATTTAAGTTAACTTTGATTTGAGTCCTGAGTATAACCGGGTCAAAATTCTGCCTTCTAAAGAAGTAAGAAACATGAATGAAAAATATTTTTTTTTTCATTTTCATTTCTTCTTATTACTCTCATTTTCAATTTTTTGAGCAAAAAAAAATCTGTTTTGCTGATTAAAAAAATAAGTGCTAAAAAGCCAAATCCCAAAAAGCAGACAAACCAGCACAAATAATGCTTAATTGCATATTTTTAGAAATATCATGATATTTTTAAATTTCTTTTAAATCATTTGGTGCATTTAAAAATTGCGCGAGCACTAGCCAGGCTGCATATGAGTTCTGTAGGCTTAATTTAACGATAACGATATTTCTTCTTTTACTTATGACCTGGTAGCCAGTTACATAATAATTAATTTGCTTCTTTCAATTTTTTATACATTTTAACTGCTTCGGAATAGCAAAAAAATTACACTGTGAAAATTAAAACTAAATATTTATTCATAGAGAAAATTATCAAATATATGTATGGTATATCCAAAGGATATATGAGACTGAATAGAATCTATCTAGATTTTAATTTAGATAACATGAATTCTTTCAATGGGAAAAATAAGAAAAAGACATTTTCAAATATTTAAGTAAATTTTGTCCTATTTTCACATCGTGTCATGTATATAAAACTAGTTTATAAATTGATTTGATTTACATAAAGTCTGTCTTCATCAATCTTTATAATGATAAGAAATAGTAAAAAAGTGTGTAAAAATTTAATGATATAGGAAAACTTCAAAAGAGACACTCTTTTCGAGATTCTTTGGGAAAAATAATAAAATTTTTGTGTGTTTTGATTAAAGTGCTACTTCTTCCCTTTGAAAAAATCAATTTTCTTCTAATATTTTCTAAAAATATATGTACATATATATTCAAAAATATTCGACAAAAATTTCATAACAATTGCTAATGAGTAATTTTAATACTTTTTAAGCAGTTATGCCCAATTTTGGTAGGTATAAACATATTTTTTTCAAGACAACGTTCTTATATACAGTGCCGGTTATTTCTCTCAAACTAAATGACTATTTCTTATGAAATTTTAACCACATGTTTGAAATATCTATAAAATAAACAAGAATCGTATGAAAATATTGATTTTAACTATATTTTCAATTCTAGAAAATAGTGAAAAATAGCAACTTTTTTCCATTTTGCTTTTTTACGTGTTTATCAATGTGTTGTCCATATTATAGCTAGAATCATAATTAATCGAAATTATTTTAATTTTTCTGTTGCAAACAAAATTATTAGCACAAAAGACCTACCAAGTTCTGATAAATTGTAAATAAATAAAGCTTTTGTATATAAAAATTAAATAAAACTGGATCGAAAAAAGTATATTTTAAGACTTTATTTGTCAAGCTAAGCAATTTTTATATCAATATCTTTCATTGCGTACAAAAATATCCTTTCTAGTAAGCACCAGAAGTATTTAAATTCGTTAAACGCTACAAATGCTTTTTTAACTGTTTAAGATTTTTTGGTTTAAAAAAAAGGGTTTGTTATTGATTTAAATTGAGCCGTGTTCAGTAAATAGATAAATTTTTTATTAGTTTTTTGATTGTCATATTTTTAATATCGAATTTCATTTTTATATTTCTACTTAAAGCTCAAGTCATTATAAGCCATACTTGCAAATTCTTTACAAAATTTTTAGATTTTAAGCCAACTTTTATTTGAACCAATAAATTCCTTTTATTAAATAGAACTTTACCATGAAATCCTTTTTCCCTATAATCGTTCTAACAATTAATGGTAAATAAAACAACAATAAAAACTTAAAATATCAATTTTTAGTTGATCTGAAATATCCAGATAAGTCTCAAATTTGAATTTGAATGAGAACCTTAGAATTCTAGTTAATGGTTTGTTCCTGTAAAATTTTTCTCTACTATTTCAAGGATTTATTTAAAATAGACTTTCCTTTTTCTAGGTTAATTGAATTCCATTTTTTGGATTTAAAAAGAAATTACAATTATCTTCTTGTCATCAATTTTTTTTTTCAAATTTATTTGGATTTACAACTAAAGACCGAGGAAAATTTTTTGCTGATCAAACTGTATTTTCATGTAAAGCCAACTTGGAATTTATTAATTTGTAATAAATGTTATGTTTTGTTAAATACTGCAGGGTAACAATTAATTTAACTTGTTTTTTAATATACTTTTATTTGAATTGCTTTGTGTTTTTGCTTGAACCATTTAAAACCAGTTTTGACAAACTTAACGACTTAGAGAAAATCTAAATTTGTGTAAATATAATTAATACTAAGCAAACTAAAACAAAAATTTACTTTTGTTTCTTGTTTCCATTGAATTAATGGATTAAAGTCTTATGGCTTGTTCCATGAAATCTTCAAGCTTAGCTTTGAGAGCACAAAATATTAACTCCTACAACTTTGAAACATTTTAAATATTATTCGCTATCTACACATTTTGAGAGTATTCTGATTAATTTGAAAAACTGAGTTGGTTAAAGGAGTATAGCAACTGACTGAAATGGCTGTTTAAATTTCCAAACTTTACGGTAAGTCACGGTTTCATTAATTGTTAAAGTTAAAATTATGATAATATACCATAACAAAATACCTAAAAACTGAAAATAAAAAACTAAATTAAAAAACTGAGAAATATTCTCCTATGATTTATAGTGTACTAAAAAAAAAAATTAAAATTATAATTTTATAGTTTTTAAGAGTTAAATATATTAAAAACTAAAAGTCTAGCATTCTGGTTTCATTTAAAGGACACTGAAAAAGTCGTTTTAAAACCATTATTTACTTTATTATTAGATATTAGGAGTGAAATATTTTAGTTCTCTTTTTTGAGTTCAAATATCCTTAAGAAATTTGAAATAACAAACATGAAACATGAAGAGTAATTCATGAAAACCTTGCAAACTAAAAAAATCATCCTAAAAGTAGCCAAGTTAGTAAGCAGATTTTATTTAAAATTATGAATTAAATAATTTAAAGTACCTATTCATCTATTCTAAATTAATTTGATTTTATAACCTACTCTTATAAAATGAAGCTATTATTATAACTTTTCCATAAACTTCATTTGCATAACATTTAATCAGTTCCTTTAACTTTATTTATTTTTCTTGATGATTTCTGTTTATATAAAACTTTTTTCATATATTTTATAAAATATAAAATTTTCAATTTTATAACTAAATTACTTTCTACTTAATATCATAAGCAGATATTACAATCCTTAAGGATATGACTGTCTAATCTAGCCCTATATAATATTTTCACATTCATTATATAGAGGGCCCAATGAAATGATTTCAAAAATTTTGACAAAATAATTTGATAAGTTCGTCTACCAGTGATATTAAACGATATTTTACCCTCATAATAAAAATCTAAAATTTGTACAATCCCAATTCACCCTAAATATAAATCCTTACTATAAAGGAGGATATTTACAAGTAGAAATGACACAAAACCAAGTTAGAATATTTCCTTCATATTCTACGAATAGAGTTTAAATTGATGTGGGATGTCAAAAATGCTCCCCAAGGATATATAAATTCAAATCCCTAAAATACTATTCAAGTTATACTTACACCTAATACTCAGATAGTAGCCGATACTAGAATACTGAAAATTTAGATGGCGTGAAGTACACTTATACCATCCAGAATGCTCTCTGCGTATTGATGTGAAGTTCAGGTAGCCATCACCAGATTGTGGTACCTAAAAGTTAATTTACATTTATATAGCAATAATTTTATTAACTTATTTTTCAAAAGCTTTATGTATGTATATATGTATATATGGCTATGGGGACAAGTACATCCCTTATATCTTTCCACAACTAAATAAGAATAAAATATAATTTTCGAGTTGGTTGAACTGATATATTGAATTCTATCAGCAGACATTTAAACATATTTTCAAAAAGGAAAGGAAATGATTTAAACGTTTTGATAAGGACAATTCGAATTGAGATTATTTGGGATAATATGCTCAAGTTAAATTTCTTTTTTCCCTTCTTTTTCTTTGTTAGAAAGATGATTGCCTTACACTTGAATTTTATTGATTTATCCATATATTAATTGATGATTATACCTGAAATAATTTATAAGGATAAATGATTGAGTTAGGGGATGTGATTCCTAGTTAAATTCAGTTGCTTAAAAAGAGTAACTGTTTTTCGTTATATATGTAAAGTATTTCTTTTTAAATAGAAGCTCTAATAACTATAGAATCTTTTTATGGCCAAACTTAGATATTGTAAAATATACTCGATAAGTTTTGTGAAAAAAAAACCATGATCAAATAAATTACAATAAAAATAATTTTATAGTTTTTTGAGTAATTCTTCTTAACAATGTATTTCCTTTTTTAACAGCTAAAGTCATTTGTTATACCTTTCAACTAAGTTCAAAATCAGCAAATTGAGTTTTAAATGCTTTGATGCATTTTAAATCGGGTAATACAAAATGTTTATCCTTGATGTTAAAGCAGCAAAAACAAACATCAGGATTACAAAGTAAATCGCTGCTATTCTATTTATTGGTCTTTATTAAATATAATATTTAATAGCCTTTCCAGACATATGCAAGTTCACTGTTTCAGAATACATAAAACAAAATTATTGTTTAAGGAAACGTGTATAGAGATTGTTAGAATCAGGGAATATTGCTACTTTATTGTGAGTTTCCAGTTTGTGCAATATATAAAAATTAAATTATTGCCTTTAAGTATTATTTAAACCAAAACTATTTCTAAGTTATGTGACTAGAAAGTAATTGACCAGACAAAATGGCTAAATAGTTTTCAGAACTTTTCAAAAACAAATTTTTTATCGAAATATTATTATAACAATATATACTTACTGGTGTTTCACCGTCATCCTTTTGCCATAATGGTGAACTTGGTGGATTTGAATCTGCATCACATTTAAGTGAAACTTCCATTCCTTCACGTAGCGGATAACCGAAACCAGGTGTTCGGGATATTGCAAATGAAGGTGTATCTATAATTTTTATAAATAAAAACAAGAGTTAATAACTATTATTGTTATTTGCAATAAAGGAAAAAAAATCTATATATTAATACACAAGGCATTTTTTGTCTTCCCTTTTAAAGCATTTACACCCAATCGATTTCAGGTAAACCGGGTTCATTGGAAATGTGACGTTGCCAAGATGTGCGGAATAAAAAATTCCACTCATTTCACTCGCAAATGAGTGATGTGTGGTTGCATGTTTTTTCCCATATAAAATGTATGAGAGAAAAAAACAACAACAATAAAAAGGCGAAGTAGAGCCGTTAAAAGGTCCGGTTACTCTGTGTGTGTACCTAGAATATATACATATAATTCATCTCATCTAATTATAACTTCAATTCTGGCAGGACATACTCTTAACTTGCTAAGTGCCTAACGTTGGTTCTATTGGATCTTTGAATTAATTTTAAAGGATTGATAAGAGACGGCGTTCTTAGTCCCAAATCGCAAAAGCAAACGCTTTAAAGCCATAGAAGTGATTCAAAAGGAAACTCCCATTAAAACTAAGCCTACCTATAATCCTGACCCTAACTGTAGCTTTGCTATAATTTCATATTCTCGAAATTAATCCTGGTTTTAATTTCGATTTTAACTCTAACTCCTTCTCTCGCATAATTTTTTGACTTTAAATTTATTCATTTATTTATTTATTTATTTAATTTTTAAATTAAATCTAAATTCAACCCTGGCAGCAGTTCTAGAAATAACTCATACTCTAACTATGAAAATGAACTATGAGTGTAATTGTAACAAGACCTGTTTGCTCTGACTGTTCTTTTAAGTCAAAATCTGACTTGACTATATTAAATAAAACTATACTTTTGACTTTTAAACTTTTGCTCTACTTCTAATCTTCACCCTAGCTATGACTCTAGCTTTCATTCTAGCTCTAATTCTAACTTTCACTTTCAATTCTAGCACTAATATAACTTTAACTTCATTTTTAAGTGTTAATCTGATTAAATTCGAAAAGCTCTATAACATATTCCGGTGAACTACTTCATATTGAAGTAATAAAAATTTTTATTTGTCATAAAAATTGAAAGAAAATAAAATAAATAGATATCCTACTAGGCTACTAACAAAACTTTTAATTCCACTTGGCGAGGAAACCATCAAAAGTTTACGGGAAAAAAGCTCAAGTTTAATGATATCCTTAATATCATAATTTGCATTTTTAATTTTTGTAGTAATATGATTGTGTGGCATAATGTGTCCTTATATTAACGACACTTATTATAAAAGAGTACTTACACTGAACATCCAGAAGTATTGAAGCATTTAGTCGCATTTTAAGTGTTGGATGCTCCATAACGCATAATATCCTTGCATTATGATGTGCTCGATATACAGCTGGAAGTCGTACTTCACTTTTAGCACCACTATTGATTTTATAAGATTCATTATCCTGGAATTTAAAATAATATCTATAGAACAAACATGTTTAATAATTATAAATAGTTTTTTTTTATCCAGTATTTAACTTTTAATAAAGTAAATGAATGAAAAAACTTCAAAAAATATAATACTCTTTTTTCTGAATTCTCTCTTTATAATATTTTATAAATGGATAAAACAGTTCAAATGAATAATAACAACAACAAAATAGCACAGCACACAAAAGATTTTAGCTGCTAGCAAAAACTTGTCATAACGACATCTTTAACACTTTCTTTTTTGACCCTATCATAAATATAATATCCTTCTATAATTATACTAAAGAAAATTACTAAACTTACCTTTTCATTTTTTATTTCCTCCAATTCAAGTACTTCCGCAGCAATTTTTTGTGCATGACGATCAACTCCAGGACTAAGTAGTACCTCCCATGTTAGAATTGGTTTTGGATTACCACCCTCACTAATACATGCTAAACTAAGTTCAGAATTTTCTTTTACAGGTACAAAGCTATTTCCCGCATCTAGTCGACGTGAGTCTATTAAAAGGTATGGGACTTTTGGACGGTCTGTAAAAATAAGAAATTAAATTACTTTAATTAAATGTTTTATAGTTGTTTGCTACTACGTGATAAGTGTTCACTTAACAATACTCTATTCATTGTTGTGTATATTTTTTTGTTTACAAAAAGCATCAATTTTTTGTATCAAAAGAAAATAATTTTCTACATTTTTATTTTTCATTCATTTTTGTTCTTTTTTTTTGTATGTTTTTATATAAAAAAGTAAAATTATTTGTGATTTTGGTATTTTCGAACTCAATTAGTAAAGAGGATACTCAATTTTAAAATTTGTTATCCTGCTATTGATTTGATTTTGTTTTATATAGTAGCTGGACTTCCTGCATGAAAATTTCCATTAAAATTCCATCCTTATTTGAATGTGTAATTTGAAAGTATTGTTTGAATTGACTATATTAAAAGGATGAAAGTCAGGAATTTATACTTCTAGAATGTTAAATATTTCAATATTTTTATTATGAAAGCTAAATTTAAATAGCTTAGAAATTCGCTGAGTAAATTAGGTTAGCCATTCCACTTTAACTTAGAATTTAATGTGTTTTTTGTTAAGCTTCTGATTTTTGTATTAGCTTCAGTTCTGTGATTTTAAATAGAAAGCAGCTTTTTTAAAATAATCTGTAGAGATTTTTTATAAAAAGCTGATTTTTGCTAGAATTGCTTAGAATATATTTTTGTCCGTAATAAGGGCTTAACCGAAGTTTTCTAAAATTTAAATATTGTTAAGTTGATTAATTTAATTAAACTTTGCTTTTTGTAAAATGTTTTTAAAACAACTTTTTTCATTTCTACAGTAATGTTCTACACGATCTACAGCTTTAAATTTGGCCTAAGGATAGCTTTTAATTCCATACACTACGACGATTAACCTGATTACCTCTTCCTTAAGAACTGTAGCACATATATTTAAATATTATGCATTATACGGCCATTTCACGTATTTGATGCCTGTTTTTATATGTGAGACAGAAAGCTAGTACATCTGCGTTTTTTCTGACTCTGCAAATGATTCCAATGTTTCTACTGTAAGCTCTTTTTCAAACTTCCTGTCATAGATTTGATAAACATTGTTGAAAAATCAACATCCATCTGCTTTTTTTGTAGGTTCTTTCAAAGGTTCTTATCCTACTGCGTTATTGTATTCGAAATATTGAACTCTACATCATATTTCTTTCATTCTAGCTAACGTATCACAAAACCCTTGATCTCTATTTGATATGACATATTGCACATGTTTTCACAACAGGAATCAATTTTGTCCTATGGTCTTCCTTGGATGAACCAGATTCGGCTACCTTAAACTATATTTTGTAGAGAAACCAAACTATTTTTCCATTGAAGTTTTAATTCTATTGTTTGGCTATTTGAGCTAGAGAGATCACTTACTGTTTTAATCCTACCTTCTTTGAAAATTTTAATACTTTCTCTTATTTTATTTTGAGACCCTTGTTGTTGAGACTTTTCTGCAAATTGGAACAAATCAGAAGCATATTTCTGTTTTTCATTAATTTTCCATTTCAATCCGTATACACTCTTTTTCTTAAATAATTTATCTAAATACGCCATGGATTATAGATCTCGGAACATCGCTTATGCCTTTGTACAAATGTTCCTAGTTCATATTCATAATAGAAACTGGCTTTTAAATATTTGACGTATCAATTTTATGCATTTGAGTGAAGCGTATTGATAAATTTTTATGGGAATAAAATAAACCACTGGCCGCTAGAACTTGCTAAAATGAATGAAGCCTCAAAAACTTGTTTCTACTATCACCCCATCACATTTTGGTGGCAAGTGACGATAAATTTGATTGAAAATAAAAAAACCTACTGGTCCCTTGATGTCGCACTGATTTAATAGATAATTTGCTCGTGGCTTGACGAACATAAGAAAATTTATAAAAAATGATATAAGAAAACTATTAAGCAAAAAAATTTGCAAAAAATACCAAATAACGGCATTTTGACAAATATAAAATTTTCAATACTAAAATTTATTTTAAAGTCAAAATTACTGATAAAAAACTACTTAAGTAAAACTGCTGTGGGTGTTAATATAATCTCAAAAAATTAGATCAAGTTTTAAGAAAAAATTTAACAGGAAAAAGAATTTTTATACTTATCTTACCTAAAACAACTAATTTAACAGATCTGGCGGATTCAATATGCCGTTTTGGGCCATCAATTTCACAATGCCATTCACCATTATCTTCAAGCATAACATTTGTTATTGTCAAGGAACCACTTGGATCCTTTAGAAAACGAAAATCTGTTGGTCTTGATGTACGTTCCAGAGTATGTACTACCTGAAATTTTAAATTATTTGGTTAAAACAATTTTTATCATAAATATAAAATAAAATTTAAAAAATGTTCCAGAGAAACAGATTTGGATAAAAAAAAATAAGGTTCTGTGGTCAATAGAAAACATTTAAAAAGCAAAAAGAAATTACATTTCCTTACAATTTTGCTAATTCATTATTTTTTGAAGGGCAAAATAACAGCAAGGGAATAAACTTTAAGGACTCTAGATTGAAAAAGATAAGGAAATTTAGTGAGAAATCACCAGAACAATATACGTGCTACAAAATCATGAAAAAAAAGTAGAGATTTGAAATAAGAAATGTTAAAATATCCAGAAAACTCACAAGTTTTAGCCTTATTCTGGCTTCCATTTCAAATACTAATATTATAGCATCCGTAAATAGGTATTTTTGAGAACTTTCAATAAACCATTTCAAAAATTGTATTCAAGGCAAATGGATTGAAGTAACTTGAGATTCTCTAGAGTCTAAAGAAATTGTTTTCTTGTTTTAAGTTCAAAAAACCATCTTTCAACCAAGAAAGTCAAGAGCATTTAACCCTTTCCCATCTATTTACTTTGTTAACAAATAAAATTTTAATTTAATTAAAAACTTACTTGATCATTTTTGTACCAAACACTTGAAGTAGTGGCATCACTGATTTCACACATTAATTTAATTTCCGAATGTTGTTCAGCATATACAACTGGTATATCCTCAATAAAATCATCATCTTCTTCAGTATCTTTAATATCGGTTTTTATTGGAAGTCTATGGGGTTCATCTTGAACATAATCATCGTCATCTATTTCCCTTTCATTTCTATCTAAATGCTTTTCATATTCTTCTCCATTACCAATAATAATAATTTGTTCAGAAGATGAAATCTGAGGTACTGAAATCTGATAAGGATCTTTAATATTGCTAACATTTAAATTTCGTAAATCTAAAATAGATTTTTGTTGTCCTGAAATTGATGAATCAAGAATTGATGGTAGATATAAAATTTGAGTTCTATTCTTAACACTATCAATCGGTTTTAGTATTTTTTCTTGTTTTTTTACAATATTTTTATTTTCTATATTTCTACGTTTTCTAGATGTAGTTTTATATTTAGGAGTATTTATATATTGGTCTAAAATACTTAAGCTATTTTTAATCCTTTTCAAAGAATTTTTTTCATAAATATTATTTTGCTGATGACTTTCAAATGAATTATATTCTAACCTTTCGTCATAATCTTTATTTTCAGGCGAAAATTTAATTTTATTGATAGTATCCTTTGAATTTTTTGTTACTAAATCCAATGATGGACGATATAAAAAGGATTTAGATGATATATGTGTATTTTTCTGTGTGGTTTTTGTAAGTCCAACATTTAATGAATTGTCCTTTAGATCTTTGATTTTAGGAGTATATGAGTATAGAGCACGTGGCTTCCATCCATTAATTTGATGACTAAGCTTTTGATGACGATATTGAATTTTTTTTGAATTTTCTATACCAAAGACATCATTTTGAAGTTCTGATTTTATTTTACTATGATTTTTGTAGTTTACTAATGCCTCTCGACAATTTATATTCTTTATTTGAGCTTTATTTCCCTTTATGTCATCTGAATTTGAATGAATCTGTACACTGGTTTTCTTTTGAAAAGTTATTTGATCTGCTTGTTCTATGCCTGCAATATGGTAATAATAAAAAGAAAAAAACAGTAAATTAGTACTGGTAGAACTTACAAAAGATACTTAAATTGTAAAATACATTGTCACTATTGAAATAAAAAGGAAGTACAAGTAAAAAGCATAGCATTCATTTAGAATTGACAAAAGATTTTGTTTTGTTAACATTAAGACATGAATATACAGAGAAAAAAAGAGTTCTACTTTTTAATGCTTTATTTTCATGACCAATTGATCTGGATTGATTGTCAAAGAGTTCAATTGATTTGAAATAAAACTGCTACAATTATTGTAATTTTTTCCAGACATTTATTTAAAAAGTAAAAAAACTTTTTTTCTTTAGCAAAGTAATTTGAACATTGTAGAATTTAATCACTTTAATTGTAACTGAAAGATGACTTTTGGCCAGTTTTACAGTTCTCAATTAATTTTCAGATAAGTTAATCATCAATTATTTCTAGGTCAGGAGTTATGATAACTAATTGTAAATATAAAACTTAATTAAAACGAACTAAATATACATTTAGCACCTGGCAATACTTCAGATTTAGTTCTTTAATTCTGTAAGCTTTGTTAAAGTATTTCAGCTTAGATTCTCATCATTTAAAATTCTTGTTGGACCAAACTCAATTGAAAAGTTAGTTGATAATCAGAATTTAAAGTTATCAGTTTTTATTTTTATTTGTTTTTGATTCATAAATAAATTTTTGAAAATTAAAACCAACTTCTAAGGGCTACATAGGTATATGGACTTTTAGTTTTTAATAATAATAGTTACTGTAAATAACACTAGTCGACAAATTTCGGGTCATTTTCGTGTACCTTAAAAATAAAGTTCTTTTTAGACTAATTTGGGGTCGCTAAATTCGAAAATGAAAACCATTTTTTTCTTGAAAGAACGGTTTTTGATATTTTACCGAAAAACCTGTTTTTTGGCTCGTTTTTTCATTATTGGCTCGTATCTTAAAAACTTTTTACTAAACCCACACAAATTTTTTATTAATAAATCGGTAATTTTTCATTCTTTTAAACAAAACATTATTTGTGCAAATCAAATAGAAATTGTCGGAGTTAAAGGTAATCGAAGTTGAAAAAAAGGTGTTTTTTTCACCTTTTTTCAAAATCACCCATTTTCATTTCCTTTTTTTCGCCTCAAAAAACTTCATTACTTAAAGTTAAAAAATTTTTTAGAAAAGATAAATTTATAACAAAAATTTTAAAGGTAAAATCTTTAAGGTCGTAAGAAAATTAAAAAAGTTATGGAGCATTAAGTGGGGACATGATTTTTTCATTTTCAGGTCTGCTACGGACGTATAGATACACTACTCGCCAAAAAAAATTAAACTCAACAAAAAGATGTTTTTTAGGGTAATTTTGGGTCGTTGAGTCCGAAAATAACAATTATTTTTACATCTTAAGAAGCGTTTTTGAGATATTCTTAAATACGTGTTTTTTGGGTGTATTTTCTTTATTGGTCTATATCTCCAGAAATAATTTTGTGATTGATTATAAGTGACTTGTTTCGAAATTTTATCATGTTTTTCTTTTATTTAATATATAAAAAATTGAAATCAATTAATATTTAACGAAGTTACAGGAGATCAAATTTTAAAAAAAGTGATTTTTTTCACCTTTTTCAAAATTACACAATTTCATTTGCTTTTTTTGCCTCAAAAAACCTCATTTTTAAAAGTTTTAAAATTTTTTGTAAAAGATAAACTTAACACAAACAGTTTAAGCTAAAAATCATTAAAATTGCAAGAAAAGTAAAAAAGTTACAGATCATTGAGCGAAGACGTTCATTTTTCATTTTTCAGGTCTGCTACGGACGTTTATATAATGTTTGGTATTAGTTAAATGAAATTTATTCCATTGCAATTAGTTCTTTAAAATTATAATTAAAATGTTAAAAAATTATTTATTCTTTAAAATTATAATTAAAATGTTAAAAAATTATTTTATTTTTTTTAATACGTACAAGTAAAAGTGGAAAATTTTGGTGTAAATTCCAAAAAATTTAGCTAGAAATGCATTTAGGATTGAGGTTTACGCCTACCAAAATAGAGGCAGGTCATATTAACAAAACAAATTAAATTGTTTTTCATAAGAAATAAGTGAATTTCAGGGTTAATTTTAAATTTTTACAATGTTCCAGCATGTTTCCTTGCATGATGTACTTGCAGATAGGTGTGTTCTTTTAATTTTTTCACTTGGTAATTATTTGATATTTCTAAGAATCTATTTAGTAAGGATTAAGGTACTTTAAATTTATTAGATGTCGGGTATAATTAGAAAATATATACTCCTTAATGTTCTTAATATCATTTTAATTTAATTTATAAGAACTAAGTGCAATTGAATAAATTTCATTTATCTAGTACCAAACATTATTTAAACGTCCGCAGCAGACCTAAAAAATGAAAAATGAACGTCTTCACTCAATGATCTGTAACTTTTTTATTTTCCTTTCAATTTTGATAATTTTTAGCTTAAAATGTTTGTAATAAGTTTATCTTCTATAAATATTTAAAAAATTTTAGTAATGAGGTTTTTTGAGGCAAAAGAAAGTAAATGAAAATCTGTGATTCTGAGAAAAGGTGAAAAAATCACTTTTTTTGAAATTTAGTCACTTGTAACTTCGTCAAATATAAATTGATTTGTATTTTTTGTATATCAAAATACAGAAAAGCATGATAGCTTTTTAAAAAGAGCCATTCTTAATCAATCAAAAAATTATTTCTGGAGATATAGATCAATAAAGAAAATACACTCAAAAAACACGTATTTTAAGAATATCTCAAAAAAGCTTTTTAGGATGTAGAAATAATTGTTATTTTCGGACTCAGCAACTCAAAATTACCCAAAAAAACATATTTTTGTTGAGTTTAATTTTTTTTGCCGAGTAGTGTATCTACACGTCCGTAGCAAACCTGAAAAATGAAAAAATCACGTCCTCCTTTAAGGATCTATAACTTTTCTAATTTTCTTACGACCTTAAAGATTTTACCTTTAAAATTTTTGTTACAAATTTATCTTTCACTAAAAATTTTAAAACTTTTGGTAATGAGGTTTTTTGAGGCCAAAAAAAGGAAATGAAAATGGGTAATTTTGAAAAAAGGTGAAAAAAACACCTTTTTTTCAACTTTGATCACCTGTAACTCCGCCAACTTTTATTTGATTTCCACAAATAATATTTTGTTTAAAAAAATGAAAAGTTGCCAATTTAATAATAAGAAATTTGTGTGGGTTTAATATTAGGTTTTTAAGATACGAGCCAATAATGAAAAGACGAGCCAAAAAACAGATTTTTCGGCAAAATATCAAAAACCGTTCTTTCAAAAAAAAAATGGTTTTCATTTTCGAATTCAGTGACCCCAAATTAGTCTAAAAAGCACTTTATTTTTAAGGTACATTTTTCGTGTAAACTAGTGTAATAAACAGAACAAAAAAAGACAAGAATTTCATGATTATTTATTCACTACAATCTCCCTCAGTAAGAGAAGTCAAAACTCTTTGATTTGATTTCTATATGATAACACAACATTTGAACAATATTTTTCCACACTTTTATCCCAAAATAATAATAAGTAAGCGGGTGGCAGCCTTTACATATGAGGAAATAGTGCTTAAAATTACAAAACGATGGGCCCAGTATATTTTGCGTTATCGTGAACACTAAACTCGAAAATAAGTTTCGGAAAACGCTCACTCGTTCCTTACTCCAGGGCAAAGACGCTCAAATGCTCAAATGCTCATAACTTCGGTAATTTTACTTCGATCAACATGAAATTTTGGCTTGGAATACATTTTTTTGAAGAAAAAAAAAATTAAATACCGAACCCTCCCTCAAATATTAAAATGAAAAAAAACATGAAATTACTGTCATTTGGTAGAAGTATAAATTTAGTACACACTTTTTATACTTAAACTTTTTGTTCATCTTATTTTCACTATCCATTCAGTTAAATAATATTCTAAGCTTAGTTTTTTTTTAAAAAAAAATTTCATAAATTACAACAAAAAATGGTGCTAAAATAAGAAGAAACAAAATTTTCATAAATAACTTTGAAATGTACCTCTCTTATAGAAATTTGTATACCCTAAAAAAAACTCAATTTTTATGCTTACTTTGGTATATTTGGAACAAAAAAGGGTGAATAAATATGATACACCTGTTTTCTTTTTTTACTTGGCATATGGTTGGTTTTTTTTTCTATAGAGTTTAGTAAAAAAAAGAAGAAAATAAGCAGAATAAATTGAAAGACACTTTCACCTGTTAAAAGGTGAACATCTACTAGAGAAGGTGAAAAGGATGGGGTTCCTCTTTATGTAAATTGTTCTGGTGACACAATGACTGATAAGAATTTTCTGATTTTAAGTTGACACTTTTTAAGCCTAGACAAATTGCTGTTGCACTTAAAAAGATCAAGGGGTGTGGTAATAGAAATGGGGAAATTGTAGTAAAGCAATATAGAGTTCAAGTGAATTACAAGAGATTTTTAAGTATACTTCTCGGTATTGAGGTTTTTGTAAGTATTAAAGGAAATAAGGAAAAAATGAATATATTATATGACAAAATATATTCTTAATTTTTGAACATAAAAATCGACTGTGAATTTCTTTGAGATAAGATTGTCTAGTGACATATTTTTAGCATTAAACAAGAATAATAAAATATAATAAAGTAAATTAATATACAGGAGTTTTGTTAGGGTTTGATAAAAGTGAAGTAAAATAACAAACAAGTTTATTTTTCATATTCATACTTGACGAATGTCTAGCTGCGACAAATCCACTGTAAAATTGTCAATTGACTTGTAATTTTGAAAAAATCGAATTTTTCAAATAATTATACCTAATCCTTCATCCTCCTTCACTTTTAAGTAGAGAGAGCATTATAGTATAGTTTTACTGTGTCTCAATTGAGGCACATTAACATTTCTAGCAAAAAAACGGTATGTATCGCTATTATTACCAGATGATACTAGCACCAAAGCAAGAATTATGGTTCCTAACAAGGTTTTTATATTAATACGTTAACAATTATTCTTCTATTTTTGGCTGTTCTATCAAAAATTGATCAATAACAGGTACTCTTTATTCAATCCTGAAATAAAGAAAAAATCACCAAAAATTCCTGGATAAATTTTAGATTCCAAAGAAATTAAGTAAAAATTTACTTAAACTGCTACCTTCTTCCCAACACCTGAATACCTTTTTACTTAAATATTTCTGCGTGTTTTCTCTCTATTATATCAAAAAGTTTTCTGTCAGGCAGCCCCCTAGTACTTAAAAACTTCTTTATATATTAAAATGATCCCTTCTTCATACAAACTGTCCTGAAAAACCACAAAATTTACCCCTAGAATACCTCTTAATTTTCTCACTATCTTGCTATTTTGATTCTAAAAATGGGCTAACTGACTCAACTAATGCCAAACTAAATAACACTAGATATCCTTTCTCCCTAACTAAGCTGGAAAAATTACCTCAGGCTAGATAAAATTCAAAATCTTTCTTTAACAGTGCTAACAGAAAAGAAAAAAACTAACAAAGAAATAAAATTTGGATTGTAGGGTGACAAATCCAATCCAATTTTAGGGTACATAACAATTTTCCATCACGTCTATAGTTAAATAAATGCTTGTTGACCACCAATAGAGTATTTAGCCCTTGGCAATCATTAAATTTATTCCAGTATTTCAAATGAATAAAAATTCATAGGGATAAGATTCTATGACACTCAACTAAATTAATCAATTTCTACTATAGCCATAAATAGTTACTATAAGAATATAATCCACAATAACATCTAGCATGAATACTCATTTCCTAATTTTTCTATATATTGAAACAAAGTTATATTTCAAATAAATTTTGAAATTTTACATTTGATTTTCTGTCATTTACAAAAGCTTGGTTTCTTGATACAATCAAACAACAACCCTAAAATCACTTAAGATTATAGTCAAGGCTGACAATTTCAACACTTTTCTGACATCCAATTAGGAAACTTTAAAATATAGACATTAAATGAATAACATGAGTATGATGTAATATATCCTTTCAGATATTTGGTTTTATTAATGGTCAGCCAAAAATATTGATGCTGATGTTTTCAAACCTTTTCTTTAATATCAAATTTTTGTCCGTGACCTAACTTTGAATTATGTTCAGCAAATTTCATGAACTGATTACTTAGGACTTTATAAAAATACATATAATGTATTTTCTTTAAAAGGATAATTCCAATTAGCAATTTATTTTAGTTCTTCAACATTGTTATTGATTTATTTACTTTAGACAAGAATGCACATAGACAATTTGTTAGTTAGTTCATAGTAAATTAACCTCTGGATATTTTCATTTTTTTATTATTTTAGATGCAGAATATTGCTAATTGGATGGATATAAAACCTTTTTTTTAAATATTTACTGAGAGAATTTTTAATTTTACTCAAAATTCAAATATCTTACTTACTTTATGGCAATTTAAGATTTTATTGTATTTTAATTAAACACTGCAAAATTGCATATTTTAATGTATTTCAGTAGAAGACGTGGTAGTTGATTTTGAAATTTGAAGCTTGTTAAGAAACGAAGAAATTTTTTATCACATGGAAAAAATTTAGATAGGGCAATTATATCACAAAAGCAGGCTTATTTTAGACTAGGTTTTTTACTTACTTGTAGTACTGTAATAATTACGTGTTTCCTGCTTTCTTCCAAACGATTTTTTATTCGAGCAAAGAACGCAATTTTTTACGCTCTTAGATAGAAAACAATAAAAAGAGCAAAAATATACGTGACTCTGTCTCTTCTACTCCTAACAGTTAGTGTTCAGAAAATTAAGCTGCAAACACAATGAATGCGGTTGCGGAGCGGAATTCTGAATGTTTTCATTGTGTTTGCACCTTTATGATTACAAACTTTATTGACCAATTATTATTCCATTATTGTTAGGCTGAAACTAATAAGATTTTTTAAAATATCATGACATGCTGGCTATATGACGGCATTCGTTTTTTTTTTCTCGAATTTTCATAATGTCGCGAGTGTGGCAACATTTGTTCATTAAGGGCTAATGTTTAAAATAAAATTATCGACAAAGATGATTTCGATGAATCTATAAAACCAATCACAAACCTCATAAAAAGGGCCAACATATGTATAAATCAGACCAAGAAAACGTAGAAGTGTTTAAATAAGGAATGCTATTAAGAAAAAATATAAGATAGCCTTATAAATAATTAGGTTGACTTATTAAAAACGAAAAGTATTATATGTATATAGCTGAAAAAACATTGAGAAATCAATTCATATGACAAAATTGCGTTCAGGTAACATTTGTTCAGAAAGTAATTTGGTTTTTTCCCAACAGAGGACCTAATTGTATATTTTCACAGTTAAACTGCATAATCATTATACATTTCGATACAGTGGATATAGTAAGGCTTGTTTTTCGACAATAGTTTTTAATTGATGCCCGATCAAAAATGAAAAATCAAAAGCAACATTTTCGACATATTTTACTCCTTTACTATCTAAAAGGTAAAAATGGAGGTAAATGTATGGTGAAGATATATTGAACGAACGACAATGCCGAAATTGCGAAACAAGTAATAACATTGACTTAAATAAAATTTCGTTTTATTTGCTTTCCGTTTTTTATTATTTTTTTAAATCTATATAAATCTTTTTTTCTAAAGTATACAAACTTTTAAATCAACATTTGAGCCGTTTATTTTGAAAGTGGTGCAAGTGTTGAAGTGGTGAATAGTGTTTACAGTGCTGAGTACAAAAAGTAAGAGTTTAATCATATCTAAATAGACTTGCCTCACTTTGAAAATTAATGAATTATTGTAATCGTTCATTTAATTGGGAAGTTTTTCAGTTGCATCATCCTTTTTTAATTATAGAAACATAATACTGTTCAAATGTTTGTAATTATTTATTCATTTGATAAAAAGCGAAAGAATATTCTAGTAGAAAATGACATAATAACATAAAAAAAAATTCAATTTTATTATGAATTTCAATTAAACTATACATTTTTAGTACGTAGGTATAATTTTATTCAGGATTTAACATTTTAAAATATTCGTGATGAATGGGAGGGATATATGGTAATAAATCTATCATGTCCTTGAATTTCTCAGAAGTAATAGTTCTCCTTTCTTCATACATAGAAAATAATTTTATATTTCCCAAATTACTTGGTCTTCCACGTCGTGGTGACAAATCGATAATTTTAAAATCAGCATCTCGTTCCATCGAAGTTTTGTAGAACATTTTGTATGGTGCATCCCCTGTAAATCTGATCCAGCATATATTGAAGCAATTCACGGTTTCTCCATCGGTAGTTTTTTTTTCTTTTTAAAACCGCTTTCTCCAGAGGTTGGGTTAAAACAAATTTTTCGCGTTTCATTACAGGTACTAAAAATTTATTTTCGACAATTTCTTATTAGTTTAGTAATAACTCCTGTAATCCTGGAGAATGTACAAGGAAGTGGGTTATCCGAATTGCCAGTTCTACCACTCTAAAATCAAATAATTTCAATCAAAGATGGACTTGCACCACTTTCAAAATAAACATATTTTCAATACTGTTAAGAGCTAAAACTTCCATCTCCCAAATACTAGAATCTGAGTTGTTTTTCAATATAAATTGTTTACGCAGAACAACAAGTTCTATCTATAACTACCATTATCTCCATTTTTTTCAAAAATGGACTTGCACCACTTCCAAAATAAACGGCCCATTTATCTATAAAAATCCATAATTAACCAAAAAGAAGCATTTTTGGATTGAATAGGATACCATAAATTGACGACTACTTTATGAATTTGAAGTGAAAGGATACAGAATAGAAGAATACAAAATTGAATTCTTAAGTTCTCTCTCAATATATATACAACAGTACAAGATACCTTGTCCAAGTAATTGAACATAATTTTTCTTAATCCTATTAAAAAATGTAACAATTAAATTATTTACGGTGATCTATTTGAATAGCATTGCATATAATATAACTCCCATAGTTACTACGATATTTAAGACAATAGAAAATCTCTTGCCAACCAGGTAAGTTACTAAGATTTAACATAACATAAATTGACTCCTTTGAATATAGAATATTAAACATCCAGTGATGTAAATAGACTTCATAAATGAAATAGATTTATGTATGACCTTTTAACAAACAACCCCTTTTCTCAATCATTTTTTTGTACATAAAAACATTACCTATAGCAACTTTTATGTTCTATGAAGTATAAACATATTGATTGGAGCAATAGCACCCATTATGGGGGTCGATGTTAAATCAAAGGGCACCAAACTTTAAGTTCTTTTTCTTTTCTTTATTTTTTTCATTTTATTTTTTATATTTAGCTTCCGTAAAGAGGGAGAAAATTTGTTGTATAGAGCACGCATGGTTGATTAGGTTTTTCTACACCATTGAAGCTAAATACCATTCACCCTATATGGTTACTTGCGTTATTCTTATTTTTTTTTTGTTTTTTTTTTTTTTGTTATTATTTTGTTATGTGTTTCATTGAATGAACAAAAACAGCAGATGAGCTAACCATTTAGCACTCATTATAAGTTCACTAAGCTATAATGGTCCAAGTATAATACAATATATATCAAGAGTTTTGAAATTATTATGGACCTCATTAAACTTTTTGTAAAAAAAAACGACACAAAAATCCCTGCTATTTTCCGTTAACTTCATAATTTTTCTTGTTAGTCATTAAACAAAAAATGCTGACTGAATATTAATCAGGTTTATTTTAAATTTGTTAGCATCTTATACTGTTGTTAGGCATTAAATAGACAAATTTACGAGAATTTAAACATTAAACACCAAATAATCATAAAAAAAATAAGTCCTAGTATGAGAAATGATAAAAAGAAATAAATTCACTTGCAAAAAGGAGAAGTAATTTTACTGTTGCATTATTAAAGTAAAAGAGAGTAAATTAAAGCAATATGTAAACTAACTGCTCATGTTTATTTTTAAATTTGTCGGATGTACACTCAAAATAAAAGTTAATAGAAATTTGGGAAAAGGTTTTCATACAAAATGTCGAAAATTAACAATTTTAAGACCTTTTTCAAAATAATAGTTAACATATTTTATTTGGACCCTAGCCTCTTTTGTTGCAAAACTTCCAGCGTCCAACCATAGCTTCGACTATAGTTTGAGCGGTAAGATTCAACTAATAATGCAAAATATAACACAAAATCATTCAGATCCTTTATAATATCCCCTAAACTTTCTGATAAATTTCGGTTTTCCATTTGTTTTTGGTCAGCATTTAACAAATACAATACAAACTTTAATTTTCCTTTTTTCAAATACTTAAATCTTCATAATAATTTTTGTTGTTTTAATTTTTTTAAGTCAAAAATTTTTATGACATAAATTCAAGACTATCACAATAAATTCAATATAGGCTGTAGTAGGTTATTTTTCATATTTCGTGACCTGTGAACTGTAATTTCATATAAGCCTTTCTAAAAAAACGATTTTATTTGGTCACCAACTAATGTGGTAAATTTTTTCTTGTTTGGCAAAACAATAAACAAATCAAGAATGCAATCAAAATAAGTAATATTTGTACTACATATAAAATAAAAAAACTAAACTGAATTTTCTTCATTGGTTAGAACAATAGCAAACAAAACGAATGGTGGCAGCAAAAAGAAAATAAAAGAGCAAAAACTGATACCATTTTTGCCGAACATGACGTCATTCAGAAATCTGTTCGTTAGTGTTTCTATAATGAATGTGTCCTATTAATACAAATAGTATAATTTAAAAAATTTATAAATATATTTTATTTAATTTAAGTAGTTTTGAAATATAAATTTTAAACATGTAAGCTTTGAAACTTAGTTGCCTTTGAAAGGTAGCTATATAAAGCAAGAAAATGACAAAAATAAAGTTAGTTATTGTTTTGTGAATTTGATTAAAAGTTGTTTTAGTTAAATCATCAAAATTAACAATTCAGAATTTAGGTTACCTAATTCTGCAATTGTCAACACAGCAACGTTTTATAAAGTTACCTAATTCCTCCTTGCTGGTGAACATGTCCCTTAATAGTACGTAAAGTAAAATCATTGCCAAAATAGTTGTTTTTCTTTTTTTGTATATTGAAAATTACTCTAATATTTTGCCAAATATTCAAAATAAAAATATACAAATTCTAAAATATATTGATTAATAATTTTCAATAAATTTTTTAGTTTTTCAGTTTCAGTTTTATTAAATTTGCTAATCCTTAACTTATATCCAAAACATGAAACAACAACATGAAAGACAGCATAAATTTTATGAAAATAAACAAAAAGTTGTGGCTCAGTATCCTATGAACTCTTAACCGATATATATAAATTTGTAAAAATATTTTGTTTGAGTGCCTTCATTTGTCTTGAAGATATTACAAAACAACAAAAAACAAAATTCTCTAGAACCATATTTAAGCTTATAGCTATAGTCTTCTTTCTATTTTTTTCACTTGGAACTAACCAGACATAAAAAAGTTTTTGGCGCCAATTTTCATAGAAAAGTTTTTCTTTATATTTTTCAATCAAGATTTTATGTTTTTGCTTTTCTGAAATTTTGTATTTTATTTTATTTGTTTATTTTTTTCTAAATAGAGCTATAAAAAATTTAAACACCAAAATTTAAAATCCCCAAATATCCTTTGTCGCCAAAAACTGATAAATAATAATAATGATAATTCATTAAATATACATGTGTTAGTTATTTTACAACTTCAATTCCCGCTTTCAATTGAAAATTTACAATAAACAGGAAGAAGAATTACAGAAAACAATTCCCTACAATTGAAAACATAAATTGTTTTAACAAAATCCTAGTTATCCTCTTCAGCTTGACATAAGTATGAAAAATTTCAAATTATCTTACTTCATACCCTAGATATGAAAGCAAAAAAAAAAAATGAAAATAATTCTTCTGTTAAAGCCAAATGAGCATTCAACATCCAGAAAACGATAATCATATCCAAATGAAAGCTAAAATATTCCTTGAAAAATTCACATCAAATTTTGGCAGACCTTAATAAATAAATCCTCCATAACTCTTGAGAAAAATTTCTTAAGGCAATAACAATAAAGAACAATAAAACTGGAGACTTTATCTTCCCCTAACCAGTCATTGGAAAATAAGGAAAAAGGAAAATTTCAATAGATCTTCTTCCCATTCTTATTATTAATCTTATTTTTCTTTTCGTTTCTTTTTTGTTTTGTTGTTTCTTTTTTTTTTTTTTTGTCGATACTCTTGTTTCCTTTATAGCCTCATCATCATAGTCCATAGCCCTAAAAATGAATCCGTGGATAAATGGAATCTCATTCATCTAGAATGGAAATAGCACTTCTACAAATAGAATCACTCAATGTAAGGATGGTGGGTGTCTTAACTTGTATTATTTTAAGGATAAAGTTCACCATTTGCTCAGTTAATTTGTTAAAAATTTTTGTCATTCTTGTCTTTTTTTTCTTTTTGAAAGATATTGCGTAAATCCGTTAATATCCCAAACTTAAATTAAAAGATGCTTTTATTTTAGATGAAAAATTTCAAGTATAGAAAACTTTTAAAGAGTATCTTTTTTGAACTATTATCCGTTATTACTATTAAACATTTAAGAAGGAAAAAACGTCAAATTGAATTCAGGGATTTTCAGATCTAGCCTTAAGCAGTACACAATGAACTCAAAAGGGAAGGAGATAATTGCTTCGGTTGTGATTACGAGCAATTGTAAAGGATTAAATGCAAATTTTCTTTCTTTTTTTTTTTTTGATGGAGGAGTGATGAAAAAATTTATCCCTTCTGTCAGGGATATTAAATTGTCTATAATAGATAGTGAAATACATGTATGTTGAAAAAAATGGTGGTGTTTAGAGAAAATTTAAATAAAAATTCTTTTGAATTATTTAAATTAAAGCAATTTCAATTTGACTATAAATATAAAAGACTAATATTTTTTACTTCTTCCAATAGCTCCGTTATACTTTTGCATTAAGGGGCGGTAGCGTATTTAAATTTTTTTTCTCTCTCTCTCTCTCTCTTAAAATTGATGTATAACAAGTTAAAAATATTATGTCAAAATTTCAAGTCAATCGTTGCGAAATTCCCCATGAATATTATGAATAATATTATTATGAATATTTGAGCATCCGTTACTCTCGAGCCCGCTTGGAAAATACCACCAAAGAATGTGAAAGGTAACAATTCTACAATAATTGTTGAAATTGCAGCTAAGAGTGGGTTCACACAGGCAAACTCACAGCAGCAACTCTCAGCGAAATTGATAATTTTTCATACAAAACCCACAGAATCGCTGTGAGTTTCCGCTGCGAGTTGGGCTGTGTGAACCCACTCTAATGTAGCTGCTTGTATTTTCAATAAATGTGGTACATATCCCTTCGGGGCGAACTTCTCAGAAATGGGTGTAACAAGCTGACGAGTTACAAATTAGTAGAGCAGAGGAGCAAGCGGCACACAAATTTGAATATTTCTATAGTTCGCCACAAAATAGATAAAACATTCAAACCAAAAAAATAGCTTCACGATTTGGTGAATTTTTCTATTTAGAAATCTTTCTACCATTATCCCTCTCATAGCTTTTTGGAAATAAACATAATTATGCTGTGGCCACATTCAGGAAAAGTAAAATAAATACAAAAGTATTTACAGCAAATACCATAAATTTGCGAAATATCTAACGACTTAACTCTGACAGTTCCTACAACATTCATTTCTATAATTGCTGCTTAGATAAAATTTTTGAATTTTTCTTTTGAGAAAATAAAATTGTTCTTGTATCATTAATTTTTATGGAATCCAACCACAAAATAAATTTTTATTACATGTAAAAGTGAAATTTTATTTTATAACATTTCTATTGAATATTAAAAAAAAGCTATTTTGCTACCCTTAACCAAAATAAAGTAATTGTTTTTTTTTTTAATGAGATTTTTTACAATTTTGTATACAATTAAATTTCTTGCTTCGAAAATTTTTGAAGGTTTCTTTGCTGAAAGATTTTTGTTTTCCTCCCCAAAATATATTGCCATGTTTGGCAATTACTTCTTCACTTGAGCTATAACAATTTATTTCTTGGGTATTTCTTTGTTTTTGCAAAAAGACAGAACATTCAAGAGTACAATTTTGGTGGTGCGCGAAATTATTTCAAGCATAATTTTGAAATGACTAAATTTATCATTGATTTCATTAAAATGTGATACTTGGAAATTGTCTTGGTGGAACGGCACTTTCTTTTTTGCATTGAAATTTGATACTATTTTTGATTTAACACAATGTCAATTTATTGGAATTTACGATAAAGTTCTTCAAAATCACGTAGAACACAGTTTGTTTTGCAAAAAAAATCTTTCAACTTCATCATTTTATCAGGAGCTTTGCAATCAACAATTCAGCAAGAAGAAAATCATTTAAGAATTGAATTTTATGGTGGAATTTAGAACAAAATT
The DNA here is from genome assembly GCA_947359355.1 of Acrocera orbiculus. Lineage (NCBI taxonomy): Eukaryota > Metazoa > Arthropoda > Insecta > Diptera > Acroceridae > Acrocera > Acrocera orbiculus. Next base: position 12,438,849 of record OX375758.1, read on the forward strand.
CCAGGTTTTCATTGAAATAAACAAAAAAAAAACATATTTATCAAGCAGGAAATCATCTCTGTTCAAAATTTTGGTTTGGGTTGAACCAAAACCAAAATCTACAACAATAGTAAATAAAATTTCAAAAATCAAATCTATTAAATAAATTTGAAATATATTTTCTGCTTAGCAAACTAAATTATCAGAGCTCAATTTTACTTTCTTTTTTTAATGCGGTATAAAATAAATCAGTTGGAATACAGATAAATAAAAGGTGAATGAAGTCAGACTTTAGTTTATTCCTGTGTTCCTAATTCTACATTTAATGATGTAGAATCCATCATTTAACTAATTACATAAATTACCCACAAATTCAACGGTGAAACTAATAACAGGACGATCAATGGTGCCATTAGCTTTTGTTATAAATGTTCAATTAAAAAACCTGATAGATTGATTTATTACATATTTATAAAATAAAAACTACAGAATTCTATTTTCCGTTGGAGTAATAGTTGCAATAAGCTTAACTTTTTAGCAGTTTTATGTCCTATATTCATAATTGGAAAATTAAAATAGTTTTATTGAAAAAGAATACTTCAAATTCTATAAATCGCAACTTTCATGTTCAATTAAAAAATTGGTTATGTTAAACAACTCACACATTTATATTGTTACATTAATAACTAAACAACCAATGTTGCTAAGTAAATGACTCACTATTGGATAAGATATACTTGAGTACACCAGGGCAGCTTATCCTTTAGGTCTATTAAAGCAAGAAAAATATCGATAAAATTCTTTTTTGAAATATGAATAAGTAATTTTTATCTAGTTTAAGTTTAATTGTTAATACGTATGCATTATGTTTTTCAGGTGTTACACAATTCATGCAAAATTCTTTAAGCTTAAGAACAACATTACTAAAAGAAAGCAGACAGGCAATATACAAAAACAAACTGTTGTTGCTACATAAATGTTAAATCACACTTTCCTCGCATACATGATTTTTAGTTATGCAATCAAATTAGAAAAAACATGATTAGGAAGAATTTTAAGTACTTTTAGGGTGCATGAAACAAAATCATTTATGCGGAGGATCCTATTTTAGTTTTTGCTATTTTTTGTAATTCTATCTTCTATTTCTCCTATAATATAGGCCAAAATTTATAAAAATATACCAAAGTTCGCTTTTTTTGAGATCAAAGAGAATGAAAGGAGGCTCCTTTGAATTTTTTTGTATTCTTTTTTGTTTTAAAATTGTTTGAGACAATTGCACTTTAATTTTTTTTTAACACACATATAAAAATTAGAAATGGTTTTTAACAATAAATTTAAAAAAAATATACCACAATATATCACTGCGCATACTCAAATGTCAAATTAGAAAATTTCTTTTCACTTTCCCTGAATATCCAGAGAAATTATATATATTAAATTTAAAAGGGAATGATTGAAAAAGAAAAATAATAACGTAAGACCAGCACACTCAAAAGAAGCTGAAAATATATGGCAAATAGAACTTTTTCATCCTTTAATAATGTGTAAAGTTGTACTAATTGCTCCTTCACTTCCATTTTCTTATTCTCAAAAATATGCCTTCATATTTGAAAAGAAATTAACCGCTGAAATTTTAACTAGACTCTCTTTGTTTCATAATATCAAACTGGCTTTAATGTTAATTTTTTCCAAAACGTCAACTTATTTTGCATCCATTTTTTATTACCATTGAGATTTTTTACCATTTCTTAAAGATAATTTGATATTTTAGACCTAAAATATGATTTGGTGTATATTTTCTCTGTTTTTAAAAAAAAATTTCCTAAATATAAACTAAAATAACCAACAGCTTGTATAAAATAAAACTTATTAGTATTGAGAAAATTTTCATTTAGTTTTTCAACACAATCTCCTTGAAATTTATATATATAATAGGATTGTCAGTTTCTTACTAATATTTATAACATGATATTTCATTCCTTAATTAATTTACAACGTTTAATATCATGAAGTTAAACAAAAATAAAATGAAAAAACCAAAAAACTTCATACAATAACCAAGCAATATATACACCACACGTCCTTTATAGATGATAGGATCTGTTTGATTTATCCTTGAAAATTCAGCCCCTTTTATATATATATATATATATATATATATATATACATTTCTTGAAAAACATCTTCATAAATTTTCTGGATAGTGAAATTCTACATGAAGTGCTGACCATTACAAAACAACAACAACAACAAAATAAAAATAAAAATATAACATTGTGGTATTCCTTTTGTTATATTTGTCTTATCTTTCATGATTAATGTCATCCACTAAGTCAAAAAGTTAAACTATACTGCGCCTCATTGTCTACGCCCAATTTTAATGGACAACATGTTAATCACACAAAAAATCATTAAGCCTATAGGTTCCATATATAAATTAATCTCAGCTTTAGCGGAAGTTTAGTCATGAGATTTGAACAGTTTAGATAGTCATTGTCCTGTTTACTAAGAAATGTCGGAAGTTAATGGTGTGTGCGCCATTAACTAATATATATATTCTTTTACTTTGACTAATAGCTAGCTAAATTATGCCTGTTCCTTTTTATATATTTACTTATTTTCTTTTATAATAACTCAAAAAAAAATTTTTTCACTTAAGCTAAGGTTTATATATAAGTAAAAAGGAAAAACATTATTTTATCTTTTTTTTAAGAAAATTTTGAAGTGAAATTTTGGTAAAAAAAAATTGATTAATGACTTTTTATGGAATGACATATCCTGTTTGTATACTTTTTTAAAAAATGAAAAAAAAAGTTTACAAACAATTTTTTATTGAAATTTTCAAAACGAAGTCAAGTTTTTTTAAGAAAAATGTCATTTTATGTATCTTAAAATGTTTACTTGCTGTCTAAATTTTATTTTACGTATTTTTAGTATTTATGAGATTTAATTTTAATATTTTAATGCAAAACTTACACAGATTAATGTTAATAATTTTTTAAATAAAAATTCCTTTCCATGAAATCATCAAATTAGTTAGGGAGCAAAAGTCAAAAAACAAAACAAGTCAGACTTACAGACATTTATTTCTCTTACTATACATAATAATGAAAGGAACGATTCAGGATAAGAGGCGTGCATAGCATTTCCTTTTGTAATAACTTAATACAGCTTTAAAAGTAAGATTTGGTGGTAGTGGTCTTTTGATGAGGCTCAATCATTTACAATGATGTGAATATAAGTTTTATGAATTATCTCTTGATATATTGCAAAGTGTGGCATTGCCTCACGGTATGACCCTTTTTGAGCCAATGCCAGTCTTCTGCTTCAGACCTGAGGGATACTTTTCGCTGTATTTGGATAGTTCTTAGATTACAGTGAATTTACTTTGTTAGAATATAACTTTGGACGACAACTCCCTCCAAGTAGCTTGTAATTTCGTCACAAGCTACTCGGTATCTTCACTGTCTCTTATGGCTCTTATCTTGGACTCAACAGTATTTTTAATGGCGATAGTTACTGCTTGAAAGATGCCACTAGAGCTGTTAGCAATCCTATGATTTGACTTTAGATCCCAATTCCCTATGCAGACTTGCATTTTTGATTCATTATTGTACTAAACTGAGGCATGTCATGATACAATATATTTCTCATTATATCCTTTTATTAGACCATTTTCATGCTCATGATGTGCGTCATCCGATATGCAATCAATTTTAGTCAGATGTTTGCAAATTTCTAGTTATTTAGACTTAAGATTCCTGATGCAATCAGCATTGCTGAGTTATACTATGGAACTTTTTAAAATAATGACGCAGCGAATTAATATCTTTGATATATTTTTATTTTAATAATCCTATTTTCCTTGTATTTAGCCTATTTTTACTTATCCAAATATTTTTCTTTTGCTTTAAGTTTTTGGTTTTACCAATCTTTTGTCTGGCAATATGAAATTTACTAAAAGTATAAAACACTTCATAAAATAATAAAATTAAAAATTAATAGTAAAATAAAGTGGATAACTTCACTTCAATTGTGGAACTTTATAATCCCTCAAATTCAATATTTTTTCAATCTTCCAAAAAAAAAAACAAAAAAACTACTTATTCTTTTGTTCCAATTTTAATTCAAAATATTTGCTTAAATTATCCCCTATAAATTCTTTGTTTGAATTTCCTATAATTTTTAATATTTCAAAAAATATTCAACCATAAATGATTTTGACCATTTCTTAAGCAATTAATTCTTAATTGCTTTTAGGGGTTAGATTTCAAGTATCTGCTTATACCTTTGTTCATTTAACAAGAAATTCTAAATTTTATTCTCACCACTCAAACATTCCAATTTAATGCATGATTGGTTATAAATATAAAGCTTAAAGCTAACCTTTGGATACTTAATGATTTCAATTTTCAATTTCATTGGAAAATTTTTATTTACTCAATTTTCAATTGCCTGGCAAGTATCTAACAGATACAGAAAAAAACTTACAAAGTCTTTTTCTTATTCATGTTCAAAAATATAATGAAAACTCATTAAGATATTTAATAAAAAAGTAATAATAATTATTCTTATCATATTTGTCAATGTATCTGTTTCTAAAGGATTTCTATTTAAATTAAATTAAATTTCAAATGAATCTTTAAAACGTTCAAAATTCTATGAAACATAAGAAACAATTCTCATTTATGCCATCAAATTTTGAGTGTTTTTTTTTCATTTGTTTTTACTTCCAAACTAATTTACAAGAAATTTTGATGACATCTACTTTAAGACTTAACCAATAAACTTTTTGTTTAACTTTTGAATTTTTTTTTGAGAAATTTTGTCTTTTATTATTTCCCACCAAAATTTCAACTTGTGGTATATCAGCATACGCAGTACACGGAATACACATATCTTTCAATTAAATCCCCATTATTATTTGATTTTAATTAATTTTCCTTTAAAATTGTAGAAAAAAGGATAAAAGTAAAGATAATATAAACCCAAGAAATATTTGTTTATTTAATTGTTTGTTTCTTTAATGATGAATTCAATTTCAATACCAAACTTAAGGCTTTATCTAAAATATTTTTTTTTATTTTTAAATTTAATAAAATATAATTTCTTAACCCTTAGAAACCAAGTCGCAATAAGACCAATCGTGTCGTAGCAAATCAGATCATTTCGCAAGAAGTCTCATAGTATCGCATGCAATCCCATTGTGTTGAAAGATGTGAAATAATGTCTCACGAAGTTTCAACATATCACAACAAGCGCTTTTTGTGTTACAACAAATCCAATCATGTCATAACATGCGGAAACAGGCTACATCATGACACACGAGTCCTAACGTATCATACGAAGTCCCATTGTGTTGTAACGCGAAAAATTTTGTAAGTAATTTACCAAAAATCTAAAATTTCATAAAAATTCAAATAGCTCCAAAAATAAACCATCAAACTTGTTTCATATTAGGTCTAGTAAATTTTTCTGGTGTAAATATTGCCTGATATATGAACTCAAAAGAATAATCAAATTTTCAAAATTCAGTGACAGTAATGAACAGGTAGCTGGAAAAGTTTTTTGCGAACTTAAACTTATTCGCATTTATGTTTTATTTCAGAAAAAAACTAATTTTTGAAATTTAATTAATGGTGCAAAAATCTGCAGAGAAATGTCATATCTGTCATAAATTACTTTCTTCTGGTTTGAAGAATAAAAAACTCTTGCTAGCTTAAAAGAACGTTAAAATACGAACTTTTTACTACCTTTAGTATTTGACAATTAACACTAAATATCTTTAAACTGTTTAAAAGAAATTTTAAATGTAATCTTTTACGATTAAGACAAACCAAAGTATTAGATAATCAAAACCAAATAACTTTATCCAATTACCAGTCATTTACACTTGTTTTGAATATTAATTTAAACTAATCTTGGTTAAGCGAAAAAATGAGCCACTCTATCAGTATCATTAAAAAAAACTGTTTTCCTCTTCTTTTCTTTAAAAAGTGTGACTTTTTTTTTATCCCTCATTTAATTTTCTTCAATAAAAAACTTCTTTGATTTATCAAAATAAATTGAAAGTCTAACGATTATCTTAAAAATAAAAAAATTAATTTGAAGAAAAAAACCAAACACAAAAAACAAAACGAATAAATGACAAATATAACAGTTTCTTTTGTCCAATGAAAATTTGTTGGATAAAAGAACCTATTTAAAGGATAATTTTCCACCCTTTGGTCTATTATTACTTTCAGTAAATTGCTTTTGAAATAAAAAATTGTTAAAAAACGACCTTTTCCTTTTTCTAGTTTGCTTTGTTTTTTTTTTTTTTTAATTTCATCTGATTACTCGTCGATATATTTTCAACTTGTCCATAAAAAAAAACGAAGCACGGTAACAATGAAAAAGTTTAGCATTCCTATTACATCGAATTTAATGGTATCCACAATAAAATCTAATGGTCATGACCTTATTCTTCAGCTAAAAACAAAAACTAGAGCATCCCATCTATCAGAAAAGTTAACAATTTCTTACAAGGAAATAAAATACTCTCTCAAATAAGTATTGCGTATAGTTTTACGTGTTTGTATTTGAAAGGGGGTGTAACAAATAGATGATAAAAAAAAATCTGATTTAGTATATATATGTATATAAAGCTAACGACTAAAGAAAACCATCAACAACACCCGTATCTGTGGTATACCAAAATTTGTCTATAAAGCAGAAAACACAAAAAAAAATCTCCAGAGGCAACACTTCGTAATTGGAATAGGAACTTTATTTTGGCCTTTCGACACTTAAGAAGATGAATCCTTAAGGGAAAATTTTACCATTACCCAATGTATCTAACATGAATGGTACTAAAATGTAGCAATGATAAGAAAAGAAAAGTAAGCATAGACAAAAATTGAGTGCTTTATATAGTCTTCATATAAAATGATGAAAAAGAAAAATTACTAACGATACTACTGAAGGAAAATTGAATTCTACCCAAGGGTAAAACTAAAAATTAACGAATTTATATCTATATATATATACATAGAAATTTTTCTTATTTATCAAAATGTTTAATAGTTGTCAACAGTAGAAAAGAATAACAAAAAAGAAACAGAAAAATAATTTTTCTTTAACTACAGAAACAGGAAGTTTAATTAAGATAATGTTCATATCTTTACACACATTATTATGCACATTAAATCACATATATATGTAAAGGTTCTTTACTCTTTAGATTAAAAAGGAGTAACATTTCCATCGTCTAAATTAGTCTAAATAAAAAATTACACCTTTTATCCCTCTGGAATAGGTGTGAACTATAAAACAGTTAGCATTTTGAAAGAAGGAGCAAAAACAAAAATAAACTTGTTATTTTACTTTGAACCTAGCACTCATACACTCTGAAATTCCTTATTTGTTTTCTTTTTTTTTAATTAAATTTCTTGTTTATTTTTTCTTCGAAAAGTAAAACTTTGATTTTTATTTTAGTTTCTATTTGCAATGATAAACAGAGAAAAACTTTAAAAAAAATATTAAGTTCCACTTCGAGAGTACAAATAAGTTTTATATAACTGTAACTGTGTGTGAATTCAAGAGGTGCATTTTGGAAATTTCTATGTATATAAAGGACTTGAAAATTTAAGTACTTAATATCACCATAATTTAGCCAGAGGAATTATTTATTGGATATATAGAGAGAAGATTACCCAGAAAAATTTTTACCCAAAACAATTTTAATAAAACGTTTAGAGATATTTAACAAGAGTTAAATTAGTTTTGGCTCTTAATAGGAAATTAGTAGTTTCCTGATTTTAGTAAACATTTTCTAAACTACACAAAATTTTCATTATGTTTTGCTTTAGTAATTACCTTATGTAATTTCTAATGTTAATTCTTGTTCAAGGTTAAAATTGAAATTTTCATTTTTTATCCTTTTGTAAAGTATTCCATAGTATTCTAATTAAATTTTTAAGTAGCTTAAGGGGGGCGATACCTTTTAGAGCATGCAAAATTGGTCATTTTTCGTGATTTTTTTTCAATGGGATTAAATATAATCGGATTATTTTAAAATTTAAACATCATTTTATTACATTTTTGAAGAATAGAAAAACATGTGAGTTTTTTTTTTTTTAAATAAAGTGGCGGCTCTGTAGATCATATCTTCATTCGTCCTCTCCAAAGACATTGAAAACTGCTGCAGCTGTAAAAATTTTTCTATTAATCAGTAATAGAAAAGTTTTTTTTATTCAATTACTGATATATCTAAGGGAAGGATAAACTAATAAAATTATAAAAAAGTAAATGTATATCGGTTGTTTAATCAAAGGCTACCCCAAAAAAATTATTTATTCATGCGATATCGCTAAAACTTTAAGTTCATCCTTCCGATTATGCTATAGGCAACAAACTCTCTAAACTTCAGCCAAATCAATTAATAACTTTTTGAGCTACAGCACGAGCAGTTTCTGAGATAATCGCGTTTAAAGTTTCAATGCCAAACTGTCGACTATGCTCATTAGTGCTCAGATAACGCACTAAAAACTGTAAAAAATTCAATAATTCTATATCCTTGCAAAGATTTTGTACAAATATCGTCATTGTTAGGGCTTATTTTTTTTTTTACAAGTACAAGTACTTGTACACACTGTACCTGACTAGGCATGGTATGCGGACCTTAATCCCCAAATGTTTTAGAGTCTAAAATTTAGACAATAACTCCATAAATATTCAATTTGAAATTATGAAAAAAGAAAAAACCGATTGTCATACACCCTTTACCAAAACACTCAAATCATCAGAGTAAATAGTGAACTACTATAATCACGATAAATTCCAGCTATAATAAGTTAAAACAAAGGAGTAAGGCTGCCTAGAGAGTACCGGTTTACAATCGAGCTGACACCGATTCCAATTGCGTTAGCTTAATCTTTGAAAAGCTTGCCCTCTGCACACTTTTAGCAGATTCCTATTGATTTACCAATAACGAACTTCTAGTCTTCGTTATCGGAATCGATGTCAGCTCGGCTTAGGCCGCCGCCTAAGAGTATGTCCAGATGAGCCACTCATAACTGAAATTCACAGTATTTCACCACCATGTAAAAAAAATAATCTTTTAATAGCATCAATACTAAAAGTTAATGTTCCAAGTTATCCCAGTAAGAGAATTACTCATCAGTGTGTTCCTAATGTATAAATTAATGCGTGAATCAGGGTTGAAGGGTTCACTTGTGAAACATTTATTAATAAAACATTCAAAAAGAGGCCATTAGAGCTATTTTTCAGTAATACTTTTATTCATGCCAATGACTTTAGCGGCCATTTGTTAACAAAATTAAGTGATGTTTTCACCGAGAAAGCAAGTATTATGACTAAAAATTAACTGCCTTTTATTCCGCTTTTCTATATATTACTTTCCCACATTTTAGCTTGCAAAATAACTTCTGTTAAGTTTTTTTATTTCAAAAACTTCAGAAAAAGAAGATTTTCTTAAATTTTCTTATATATCTCAATAATCTCCTTCAAAACGATCAACATTAGAAACTATGCTATCTTTTGATCCAAGTTTCTATTTACTACTGAAAGTATGGACAACCGTCTTTTTAGGAATGTTGTTTATTTATTGCTTTCAATTTAGCCAAAATGCTTTCTTCTTAACAGTAACGCGAATTTGAGGAAAACAAAAAGTCATTTCTAAATGTTTAGCCAAAAATTTCCTTGATACAAAAAAAAAAAAAATTCACAAATTATTGAAAGTTATTGCTAAGTTAAATGAATTTTGCTTTCGGATCCACTCTATTGACTAAATCTGGCTATAATTAAAAATTTGCACGGGAATCCTAGGGGGAAAGAGACTTGGTACAAATTAGAAAATAATCGCTAAAGATAAATTATTCCATAAAGCTGCCAGAGAATAGTTAGAGAAACCTTTGAAGCATTGGTTTTGATTTGAAATTCAATATTTTGATGCATTAAGTCAAATTTTTCCAAAGGTTATATTTTCTTGTGTCTGGTTGACACATATATATGACTGATGGACATATACACATAAAAATGATGCATTACTTTTATAATAATCATTTCCATATCAAATGTTTTCAGTAAAGAAAATCTATGACAGCTGATGACTTCTATTTCGCTTGTAAAGTAAAATTTCACTAACCCAATTTATATGATTTTCCAAAAATTTATTTTGATAAAATTAGTTTTTTACCAGAGGTAAAAGTAAGACCTATTAATTAAAATCTAGTACACCTCTACTTCTTGTCACTAAATAAAAGCTTTGTTATTAATATTATTTTTTAAAAATAAATATTTTATTGTTGTTCTTATAATTTTTTAGCATATCCGAAACTAGCTTTTATAGGATATGAAGATATTCCCTTTGACTTTTGCATTAAGGGGTTATAGCTTTATTGAAGCTGAAGGTGGTCTTATACAAAACAATAGTGAAAGTTATAACAAGTTGATGTGAAAGATAACTCCGAAAATCATTCCATGTGGCTCCAAAAATGTTGCAAGAGCGGATTATATCGCGGCTGCGATGTTTAATTTGTAGATGTAGGATGTAGAGCGGGTCAATTTATGTGACTCAAGAGCGCATGGAAGCACACGCAAATAAAGAATGGCTCATCGACAACATCAATTCGACTTATTAGAAGCTGTTAATGTTGAAGAGATTCATTTTATGGCCCGGGAATAGACAACGTCATTTAAGTTGAAAACAAAAAATTCAACTATTTATAAAATTCTTGAAACTTTAAACACATTTTTCTCAAAAGCATTTTCAAAGTTGGTGAACACAGTTTCTCAAAAACGACTTAATCAATCGAACTTAAAGTTTACCACAAGCTTTTCAAATTTTCCAAGTATTGGATTAAGGAAATTAGATTTGCGATAATTATTTCTATTTTTCAGAGCAATTTATCGTGAAAATTTTTTTGTACATAGGGATAATTCCAGGATTCATCGATTCACTGAAAGAATCAAATCGTTTTTTTGATTTCAGATGATTCAAAACAAAAATATGTTATTTAGTGCCAACGCCTTCTTTTGGAGGACCTTCGGGAGATTGTTTATAGGAGCAGTGTCCTTCAAAATTCCTATTCCTTTAAGTGCCATTATCTAGTTAAAAGTAGACACAATTGGGAAAATTATCAATTGTATTTATTTAATAAAACACCTTGTACAAATTTTTCAACTTTGCAATTGGGTAGAACCCCTTAAAGACATCTGAACTATTTGGACTCAAAAATTAAATTTCCTTCAAATGCTTCAAGTAAAGCCTAAAGATACATTTAATGTTTTAGAAGTTTACTGGTCGTTTTTATTTAAAATACTGATTTATAGGCTCAGTAACTTTAGGTAAATGACTTAAAGAGAAACAATTAGAGTGATCAAAAACATTTAATGAATAAGGAAATAAATATTTAAAAAACTCAGTTTTTATTTTCTACCCTTCAACTTCAAACTCACAGGCTTCATCACATTCTTCACATTCTTCACATTCTTCGGGATCACAAACACAACTTGGGCTGTCGGGTGGTGTTATCTCACATACTGAATCATCAGAATCAGGTATAGGTAAAGGAATTGGATGTTGCGGTAATATACAGTAATCATATCGTAAATAAATTTGGGACATCCATTTAGCTAATTCAAATATATTTGTACCATTTTCATTTTCAAATTCTTCTTCGGGACTCTCATTAATTGCTTTCGGTAAATTTTTTCTAGTAAAATTATAAAATCCACTATTAATATATTTGCATCTAAATGAAAACATTCCATTTCCTTGAGGTTGAATATCATCCCAGTATCCATGGAATAAGAAATTATCGAAATGCACTTCTGCTGGCCCATTACGTATACCATTATTCCATGTACCCAAAAAGGAACAGTTTTTATCTTTAAAAATGTAGGTACCAACACCATGACGTTGTCCTTTAAACCAGTTACCATCAAATATGTCTCCGTTGGGATATGTATAAACACCTTTTCCATGCTTGAGCCCCTTACGAAAATTTCCTTTATAATAGCTTCCATCCGGATAATAAAATGTTCCTAAGCCAGATTTTAGTCCTATTTTTTTTTTTTTTTTAGTGTAGATAAATACTTTTAATAAGTTATAAAATTGATTACCACATCGCCAAGTTCCTAAATATCTTGCACCATTTTTAAAGACATAGAGACCGTTTCCGTGTCTTAAGCCCCTACGATATTCACCATCGTACTGATCACCGTTCGGTAAAATAGCCCATCCTTTACCATGGCGTTCGTTATTAGAATTGCGTCCTCCAATATAATTCTAATAGTACATGAATTTTAAATCATTCTAAATTTATTCATTGTAATATATTTACATTACGTATCTTGATTTTATTTTCTTCGCCTTCTGAGTCCAGTTCTGTCATTTTGGAGCTATTAATTTTCTAAATTTTTTTGAAATATTTTAAATTAACGTGTTTGATTTTTAATGCTTACTTTATTTTGAAAATTGTAAACATCAATTTACCTATGATATTTATTAATTCCTTTAAAAAATAATTATAGCTAAATAAAAATGAAAAAAAAAATATTTTAATACATAAATAAAAATAATAAAATGTGCAAAATATGACGACAACTTTCTTATTAGATTCTTTAAATTAGTTGGAATTTAAGCGCAAAATCGGCTACTTTGAAGGCATAATTTTGAGAATTTCTCCTTTTAGCTTCAATTTAAATTGTGTTTCCAATATTGGATGAAAACAAACAGCTTAGAAAACAATGCAATTTGGGACACTCACCAAATGGCAGCCTTTGCGAACAGATTTCTATCTAGTTGATTCCTCAAAAATATTGTAAGGTTAAATAAATTCAAATTGTATTCTTTCCGGCAACTATAATAAATTTTCGCCATTAGAATAAGAATTTAACAGCTTTATGTAATTCTTATTTTGAGAAAACAGATATCACTGGCAGCTGTTAGCAAACTTAAAAATTTGAAGCTATTAAATCTTTTACGTACTCATAAACAAGACATACACATAATTCTCATAAATCTTAAAACAATTTACCAAAGAATTATTCTTTTGGCAAAGTCATAGGGTCAAGTCTTGCAAAAGTAATTCACACGATTTGGAGCAGAATATTTGGCATTCCTTTCAAACGAAATCCTATAATACCATATATTCAATATTGAATGTCGTCGCCAGAAAAGAATAGAATTACTTCTTTTTTTTAGTCAAAAGAAAAAAGATATTTATGTCATGCAACTATGCTCAAGTTTCTCTATTCAGACTTATATCATTTTGGCAATATACCAAATTTTTAGCTTAAATTTGAACAAATTTATCTGTTGGAATCATTTAAGAATTCCATTTTTATTAATTAAAATCAACTATTGGAAATATTTTCATAATAAAATACTAAAACCTGAGGTAGAATCCTTTAACTAGTAGATATAATTTCATATAAAAATCGTAATCTAGAATTACTTATTCTGATTGAATAGTTTGGGTGTTTTTATTCTTATATTCCTACTATTAACTTGCATAATGTACACATTTTCAATCGTTAATAAAATCTTTACAATTCATCTAATCAAGTTCAAATAAATTTTTTTGAGCTGGCAGTGAATGACAATTGATGTTAATATGAATAATTAGTTCAAATATTAACTCATTATTTATATTTAAGAAACTACTTTTTAGTTTTATATGAGAGAAAAACTTCAGAAAAATAAATGAAACGAATTCGGAATTCAGAAAAAAGAAAAACAATCTCACTGAATGGAAATGAGTGAGAAATATAAGTATAATATAATACTTTAAAAAATTTATTTTTATATTACTTGTTAATAATTAAATATTACGGTTAACCGCCTAGCCAGCCATTTTACTATTTATACTATATATGTATAGTAACGCATGATCAAGCCACTAGGCCATTATTAATGCTAAGATATCCAATAGGCAGTTACTTTAAAATTACTTCATGCATGAGCAATGAACACACAAAGTTCATTATATTTTTAGTGAAAAATAGGTAATATAATTTTGTTTAATTGTTGAAGTACAGCTGCTTGCTCTAGTGCACTGCTTTCAGTTATATAACAGCCTATAAGAGTTCAATTTTTCCGAATAATTATAGTAAATACTATTAATATCTAAAAGTTAGATTGAGCTCATTACAAGAAGCTAGAATTGTTGATAAATTGAAAAAAATTTAAATATAATTAAAATAGCCATAAATTTTTGATATCAATCAATGAGTTAAATATATTTGAATCTCAAGAGACCTAAAACATCACGTTAAATGCTTTTAATATAAAAAGAAATAGTTTCCAGTAAAATTATTTTTATCTATATTTTTGAAACAAAATAATAAAAAACTTTCTATCTATGCCACCATTTGTATAGCAAAAATTGATATACCATTTCACAGTTTATAACATAAAATTAATGAAAATGAAGCCTTGCATAATAGAATATTGTGCTTTCATAACTAAAAAAATATATTTAAAAAATAATGAAAGCCTGGCAGCCAGAGTATGAAAAATTCATACAAAATTTTATTTAATCATTTTTAACAATGAAACACAATTTTATCTAGATGACTTTGTTAATTACCAAACCTTGCCACTTTTAATGTTCAAAAAATCCACATGGGATTTTCGAAAAACAAATGCATTCTAAATCAGTCACTTTTTGATGCAGATTTTAAGCTAGACCCCATCATTTCATCTTATTTTTTTTTTTTTTTTTGTTTTTGAATAATAAATCAAAAAGTAAATGTTACTGGTGCGCGGCATGATAACATAGTTCATTTTGACTTTATTGAATGATATTGATGTAGACAACAAAACGATACCACATACCATTTAAGCCATGAAATAATTTAATTACTGCATTAAAATACTTCCCGACCGTGTACTTGCTCATTTTAATAGTAAGAATTACCCCCCTAGGACATGTTATGTAATGATATTAGATTTCTTTTTATTGTTATTTGAAATCAAAAGTGAATGTTAATAATCTTAAAAACACTTGCGAATTCAAAAATGGAAATACAATGAATGCTACATCAGCGAAACTCATGTATGTAAAATATTATTGAAAATTCTCAACAAGAGTTTGTTGTGAATGTTATTCCTTATATAAATTTATTCTGTGTACTTTTCAAATCAAATCTTTTGTTAATTTTTGGACACTATAAAATTTCATTTCAATAAACATCAAATTTTTAAACTCAAAAAATTTTTAGAAAATATCTACAAAAAAAGAGAACTACTTTAAGTAATTTTAATACTATTCTAAGTCATCTAATATTTCACTTTATTACAAAATTAATAAAAAGAAACAAAATAAAACATAAACCTATTAACTTTTTATTATCTAGTTAATCCTTAAATATCCTTGCTGTTATTTGATGATTAATTTAAAATGTACAACAAAAAAATATATATATAGACAAGAGATTCATTTAGCCTAGACATTGGTCGAATTCATGTCACATTTCATTTAACCTTTTAATTAAATTCCTTAATCTGTTTTTAATTCCTTTAAAACCCCAAAAGGATTAAATAGCAAGGATAATGTTTCCGGATATGCATTCAGTTTATGTAGATACCACATTTAAGAGGTAGCCTTAAATGTGCTGTCCACCTACAATACTAAAAAACCAAAAATTTTCCGCTATACCACCCTAATCTTTTTCACTTTATTCATTGAAGAAAATAAACGAAATTGTTTCTCATTCATTCAAAAAAAAAAAAAAAAATCGTTTTCTTTTCTTTCTTGTTTTTTTTGTTTTTAGGAAAATTTAATTCAGATAAAGCTTAGTCAAAATGAAAGAGAAGAAATAAAAAATCACTTAATAACCTTATCCTTAATTCTGGTTTTCACTCTCAGAGGTAATCTACGTAAATAAAATTGTGTGAACATTTTTGTTTATTTTCTTTATGGGTGAGAATTTCTTGTCGTAGAGGAAAATATTTTTCAGGAATTTTGACTTATCTCAAAGTCGTAAATTTAAAAAAATGTCTGATAAATATATCATATTTAAAGTTCTTGATATTTTTCTCTTTTGGTTAAAAATTTAGGATTTGAATTTTACATTTGAATAATTCCAATATTTTGCTTTATAGTTACTATACTGGAAACAACTTTTCTTTTCTTTTTTTGTTTTTTTTTGGTAAAGACAAAATGTACTCTGGTTTTGGTTCTGTCCTGCAGAAAATAATAATCAAAATAAATAGAATGATTAAAAAACAAATTCTGATGCTCTTTGCTAAAAATATCTTTATAACAAGAATTTTAAAAAATTTCTACAGACTTAAGGATGTCTTAAGGACAAACGCCTATAGATAGTAACCTGTTATTTACGTCACCAAATTTTCTTTCCTGTAGATAAAATAACATTTTGTCATAATCTTTTTCACGTGTTAGTCATTTTTGCACTTTAGCTGAATTCATAGAAATTATGAATTTTGACTTATTTTTAAAAATAATTCTTTTTAATTTTATATTTTTTCTTTTTGTATACTAAACAAAATTTTAAGGGTGGAGCGGAGCTAACAAAAGTTCAAGAATACTGTGCCAAACATATTTTATATAAATATTAAAGAATTCAGCTCGAAACGTTTAGAGTGGAAGTGAGGAGCAAAGTAATGGCTAATGATAGCTAACATGTTATACCAGTGCTTCTATTGAATACTTTTTGATCATATAAATCATAAGCACTGTTCTAGGGCTCAAATCATGCTTTCTCATGAGTTTTTGGTTTGCATTACCCATGTCAACTATTTTATTTTCATACTTATCATAGTCAAAAAACTCTTTAGAATCATGCATGCTTAGAGCTTCGCGTTGAACGCTGAATTTGTAAAACTTTAATAAAAAATTTGTGCAGCTATTCAAATAATAACAATAAAAATAATTAGAAAGTTATTAATATACAAAAAATAAATTTTTTTCTATTTTTTTCAAACATTAAGATTCCTTTTAAATAAAAGTCCCACCAAAGCCTTTAAGCCAAGCACACATTAAGACATATATAAACAAAATGCTCTTAAAGCCCTTTCAGTATGGGTGTTTGTCTTAAATGACATGCAGTTCTACGTTGTTAACGAATAACAAACACTATGAGTGCTCAAAAACGCCCTTTCTGTGCATTCATTCTCCCGCTAAGATGACATGTAAATATATACTTATAAATAAGTATTTCAGATGATTTATACATTATCTGAACAAATTTATTGCGTTTTTGCTATATTTTTATTCGAAAACTAGTTAAAAATCACACTAGACCAAATTCCACTAAATAAGTAGAAATTGGTTATTTTTTGTATCTTAATATTTTTGCTTTATTTTTATTATTTGATGTTATTTGTTTGTAATTAGTGCTTATTAATATTTTTGTTGTTAATTTCCCTTCATTATTGCTAGTTTTTTTAGACTAAAGAATTTTTTTCCCACCACACATGTCATGTGTGGCAAAAAGAGAAATATTGATACTTAAATTTTAGGACAAAGTTATTTCAGAAAAATCTTATTTGCAAGTAAGGTATAATTTTAAGAAACAGAATATTTTTCGCAGTGTATAATTTTGAATCTCTAAACTCTTAAATAATAATAAAAAAGAATTTACAACATCAACAACAAAAAAATATACCACTAAAAGCAAAATTACCTAAAAATAAAATAGTTAATTTCTTTTATTTGGTGGAATTTGTTCAACCGCCAACTATTGATTCCTTTTCAATAAACATGTTATATCAAAACCACTTCAGGTAACATACATGATAAGCTGATAACAGTAGTTGTTATAGTTGTACTGGGAAACAAAATAAACAACAAGAATAATCGATCTATTGTCTACTCCGATACACAAGTCATTATAGTAAACTTTTCCATAGTTACCTTGCCAGATTAGGAATATCTTTTAAGTTAAGCTCCATCTTTCTAATACAGGGCACATGGCCAATGAGAAGAAATCTTATTCCCCTAAAATTAACCCCAATTTCAATCAAGTAGCATAGGACAGACATCTTTTCTACCTCGTGCAAAATCTGCAACATATAGTCCTTAATTTTCCTGATTTATAAAGGTGTAGCTAATGGTATTTATACACTAGCATCACATGCATTATCACCAGCTTATAAATTATTATCAATACATGAGTAAATGTTCTCAAATACACATTTAAAATAAAACATTTTTCATATTATATCTAGCTTTACTTTATCCTGCTATTTTGAATATATTTTTCTTTAGCAATTTCACATTCATGCCAGCTCCGCTTTCATTCAGCACTTTTCTGCTCTGCCTCAATATTCATATACCATTTCGGCTTAGTACATTTTGTTGAAAAAATTTTGCTTCTATTTGTATAAAAGTGATTTCTTTTAACCAGCCCAAATTATAAATCAAATGTTTCAGGTAATTATTGAATTTCATAAAATCCTATTAAGCAAAAAATAACATAAGTCCCCAAAAAATAACTATTTCTAAGCTTAAGACCTTATTGAATAATAATTTTCTAGAATATTTAAACCATTTCTGGTTGGGGTTTGTTTTCAGAAATTATTTTAAATAATATTTCTAATTCTATTCAATTAATAATAAGCTAAATAGGCCATGAAATTAAATATCATTTTGTAAACTTTTCAAAATTTTGAAATTGTACGATTTGAACAATTTTTGGTTTTAAAAGCTAACAAGGGAGACATTTTTTTTCTTTCAAAAAAGGAAAAAAATGGCTCAGAGCATAAAAAAGATATGCACCTGTCAGAAATCTGAATGTTTTTTGTGTAAAAAGTTAAAGACTTCATATGAAGAAAGTCCTATAAAATCGCAGTCATCAAAAGCATCCATCACAAAAAATTCTTCCAAATTATCAGAAACTATTTTAACTAATGCACGTGAATGGAGTATAAATACAGAAAATAGTCCTAAAAATTGTATAATTAGAAAACAAAAAAAACCAATTATAGAAAAAGTCAAAACAGGAAAACCAAAAAAAATCTCAGAAGAAATCTCTGATGTAGTAACTACAGTAAAATTAGCTGAAAATGTTATAACCCAACCAGCTGCTAAATCAAATAAATCAGGATGTATTATTATGGATCCAGCTAATCCAATGAAACTTGATTTTCAAGGATTAGACTATAGTGAAACATTTCAAAATGATGAACAACGAATACAAAATCATATGGAATATTTAAAAATTAGACGTCATATTGATCGTAAGAGTATCGATAGACACATGGATAATATTTATAAAGATAAAGGGCTCCGAGATAAATATAATTTACCTGAAATATTTGATTTAAGAAGAAGATATAAATCATTTGAGAATTTACATAATGAAAATATAATGGATGCAGTGAAAATCTATGAAAATGAAATTGGACATAAAGTGACTGAATTAACTAGAAAACCAGATAAAAAATATCTTATACGAACTATTGATAAACCAATTAATAAAGATTTAATTGAACTTGAAACAGAAGATCGTTTAGGACGTTACTATAACTTAAGAGGTAAAAAAGAACTTAAAGAAATTTCAAAAACTAAAAAAGCAATTGATGAAAAACAAACCAATGAAAATTATATTGTAACAAATATTGCTAAAAATTATTTTGAAGATTATTTAAATACAAATACAGATAGTCAAAAACTATCTTTAAAAACTATTCCAAAAGAAATTGTTAAACAAACAAAATATCCAGAAACAGAACAAGAGCTAAAAAATTTTAAATCTGAATTGAATCATTATAAAAAACTTGAATATGAAAAACTTCATATTAAAAATCAAATTTATGAAGAAATGGGAATTTTTAATACCGAAAATGAAGAAAATTTACAAATAATTCAAACACAACCAGATCAAATAAATGAAAATGAAAATGTTGGTTTTTTAAAACCAGGAAAATTTTATCTTAAAGATTTACAAAAACCTCATACAGATGTATATGGTAGCAAAATATTTGATACAAATGAAAAAAAGCCAATAAATGAAATGGATATCTTTGAAAATGATAATAAATTATATAAATATCATAAATTATGTACAAGTATGGCACGAACATGTAATGAATTAGTTGATGATAAAAAATTAAAAATAAAAAGACCACATTATATACCAGTTAAACATTTTCATTTACCTGGTTATTTATATGGTAAAAATAAAAATTTTCAAAAATCTAATAAAAAAGAAAAAAATACTCAAATAAATACAAAATCTCAGAAATTATTTCAGAAAAAAATTAAACGTTTAAAATATTTAAAATTAATAAAAAGTGATGAAAATATAATTGATCAAAGTCAAATTGATGATAATGATAGCTGTAAATCATCTAATGAAAGTAATGCTAGTTCAATTTGGATACCAAAACGTAAACATTTTAATGAAATAATAAAAATAAATGAAAATGCATCAAATTTAACACTTGGTAGATTACCAAATGCTCGTATTATAACAGGACCACCACGTATTATATCTGATAATAAAGCAACAAAATATCGTAAATCATTATTAAGACATAATCCAAATGATGATAATGATAGTGAAAATGAAAAATCTATATTATCAGATGATAGTAGATCACCATATAATATACCAAGAATATCAGGACTTGATCCTGAAAAATTAATTAAAAATAATTTAAATAATAAACCAACTGAATATACAAAAATATTTAAATCACGACATCATTATGATCATGTTGATCCAACACAACATCAATTGATACGTATTAAATATAAAAATAAAATACCAAAAATATGTGATAAAAATTTAAATGAAAATATTAATGAAATAATTGATAGTGATAATATATCTATTGATTCATATATATCAGATACAAAAATTCATACACGTAATGAAGATATTGATTATTCAATGAAAAAAGATTTTTGTAATTTTATTAAAACATTTTCATTAGAATTAACAAAAAATATTGAAAATATTGAAGAAAAAACTAATATTGATAATGAATTAAATATTAATGAAAAAAATTATATTGATGAACTTAAACAAGAAATAAATAGTATTAAAACATGTTGTAGTTCATTAAAAAGTTCAATTTGTACAAATTTTTCAAATGATAGCGGAAGTTATTTAAATATTGATGGTAATAAAATACCTTTTGATTATATTAGAAAATCACAAGTACCATTTAGTGAAATAAATCGTACACGTCTTATATGTAATGAACTTGATAAAAATATAACAACAAATAATCCATATTATATAGTACCATATCCAGGACAAATGTTTGAACAAAAATTATTATTACAGATACAAGCTAAATGTCAATTAACAACTGAAAAACATATTAGCCAAAATAATAATAATAAAAAATTAAATGAATTTAATCCTAAAGGTAATATTAAAGCATTTAAATGGAAAAAAATATTTTCAATATTACGTAATCAATTAAGAAAAAAATTTGAATCATATTATATACAAGAATATTGTATTAAAGAAATGATTATTGATCGTAAAGTAACTGGTTATATAAATGATATAATTAATTTACGTGATATATGTGAAACACTTTTTAAAAATTTAATGAAATATAATTATCAAAAATCAATGAATCGTTTACAACAAATAAAACCATTATATGATATAACATATATACTTAAAAAGAAATATACAAAATTAGAAGATGATATGATACGTTTAAATCAAACAATTGTATTTACTGAATTTACATGGATACAAAGAACTATATTACAAAATTTTCATTATTTAATTATGGATGAAAATTGGCGTATTGAAAATGATTGGATACATTTAAATAATGATGGTAAATTAGAAAGTTTTGAAGAATCAATTACAAAACGTACAACTGCTAATATACGTAGTAGAGATCGTGATGATGCTAAAGCAATTAAAGAATATTTTGAAAATGTAGTATTTAATCGTAAGGAACCAATATTAATTGTTTTTCCAAATGCTAATAAATTATTAAATGCTATTGAAAAATTAACATCAAAAACATTTATTTGTTTAATTGAATTACATACAGCATTAGGTATATTAAAAAATATTCAATTATCATATCAACAATTTCAAATATGGTCAAAAAATTTTATTGATAAACGTACTAAATATGTTAAAATAAATTGTTCAAAAAAATATTTTTTAGAAGATCGTGTCAAAAATTTAGAAAATATAACAAATAAATATTTAAATATTAATTTAAATGAATCAATTAGTTCATCTAATTTACGTATTATGAATGAATTAGGTGATATATTTTATAAATATTCAATGGGTAATTCAATAGTATCAGATAGTATTGATATATTAAAAAAATTACAATTAATATTTGAATATATACAATCATTATTAAATATAATTGATAAAATACCATCATATATATATCGTACAATTGAAAAAGAATATCGTAAAAAACGTATTGTACGTGAAAGGAAATCAAAACAGGCATATATTGAAGAAAAACGTGTACATGCAACAATGGCAGTACTTAAACGTAATCTAGAGCCACCATATAAAAAATCAATAAAACCAATTAAACCAAAAAGATATTATTTAAAAAAGAAAGAAAAAAAAGAATTAGAATCACATATTTATATACCAGAACGTACTAAAATATTTTTTAGAGCATTTACTGAACGTGAATCAATTGAGGATATGATCGATATTAATGATTCTGATAAAAAATTAATTAATTCATTACAAGATAGTTGTACACCATTTTATTTTGATTATTTCTTAAAAATAAATGGTTATGAACCAAGATATGATTTTAAAACACAAATTGAATTAAATGAAGGTCTTGAAGAAAATCGTTTTAAATATCAGGATGTTATGAGAGAAATACAGAAAAAATTAAATAATTGGCAAAAAATACGTAATAAAAGAATGGAAGCTGATATCAAAAAGACTATGCATCTTTATATTGATTAGTTACAAAGTATATATATATAAAGATATATAAATAGATATATTTTATTATTATTAATTTTTTTTTTAAATTAAAATTTTGACTAATAAAAATATCAAGTTGTTATAATATCTAAATTCTTTCTTTTTATATTCCTACTATTAGGTTACTCAAAAACCTTCAATTGTTAATAAAATCTTTTCTATACATCCAATCAAGTTCAAATAAATTTTGTTGTGTTGGGAGTGGATGACAATTGATATTAATGCAGTTAGTTCAAATATTAATTCATTAATTATTTTTAATGAACTAATTTTAATTTTATATGAGAGAAAAACTTCAGAAAACTGAATGCAACGAATTACGAATTCTGAATTCAGAAAAAGAAAAAAAGTCTCAAGTAGGAATATACTTTAAAAAATTTCTTTTTATATTACTTGTTATCATTTTTATTAGAATATTTATCATGATATATTTGGGAGACGTAATAAAAGGTAAACTAGTTTATTTTCGGTAATGAGCCTAGGTAACGCGATTTATTTCACAGGTCACTTCAAGACTTTGATGCCCTCATACTTATCTTAAACAAGATCCAAGTGGTTAATCTCATTTCAAATAAGAAGGTTTAAATTCAAAGGGTGACATGAAGCTAAATTAATACTTGCACAAATTCTAACTCTAAAGCGGGTTATTCGCTATATTTCCGAATCAATGATTCGGCTCTTACTTAGTTCCCATTTAAAGTATATGGAAAGCACGAAGAAGAGAGAAAATATCCAACATGTTGAATATTTTACTCACAAATGATTAAGCCTTAAGGATTCATAGCCTTCTTCCATTGATAGTTTTACACTGTATTACAATACATTAAAAGAAATTTTGTATGGATAATCGTGGGGTCATTCGAAAAGTGATTTTATTTTGTTTTTGGTTTTGTTTTTATTAGTGAAAGCGAATCACGATTTTTTAGAGTGTATGAAAATTTTATTAAATTTTATATATTCTTTATTTTGGTCCAATACCTTTTATCATCTTTCAGGAAGCTGATTGGCACCACACTCATAAAACTTCTGATCTTTGCTGGTCAAAAAACTGCTTCAAGTTATATTTAACGTCCTGATTTGAAGTGAAGATCTTACCGTAAACAAATTTTGGTGCCAAATTTGAAAAATTGGGTGGGTATGATAGTACATTCCGTTCAAGCTGGAAAATATTTGGCGAGTTAATAAACTTTTATGAGGTCTCGCATAGTCATGGTGTGGAGCACTATACCTTCTTTCTTGATCAATTTTGGCCTTTTCTGCTTGAGTGAATTATTTATCCAGATGATCACAGTACACTTCATAGTTACTAGTAGTATTATCCAGTAGAAGCTTAAAAAAATCACAGAGATAGCCTGTTTTGGTAAATATCGGCTTTCTAAGTGGTTTGAACTAATTCATCTTTTTAACTTCATGATCTCTTGCGCTTAACATTTTCTAAACAACCCGTTTCTCATCGCATAGTGTAGAAATACAAATAGTTAATTCATCTAAAGTTTATCTTTTGTTTTTTATACAAAAAAACCAGGACTCAAATTCTTAGGCTACCGGAAAAGTTTATAACACTTCATACAATTTTTTCGTTGGATTTAGCGCAAGTGAAACTCATCTTATGTAACTTATTCAGTACATAAAGTTTAAAAATGAGTCTTCCACGATTGCGTGGAATCAATGTTTAGTCGATTACGTTATCAACTGGTGTAAAAGTTTCTTGATATTTTTTCTGAAATTTATCGAAAAGCGGAAGTATATTTTTAAGTTGATTTACAGGGGACGTAAACATATTATTAGCAAAATAAAAGTTTCAGGTAATAATTGATATCCGTTTGGTGACATAATAGTGCAAGATAAATGATAATGGGCTTTTTGAGCAATAATTGAACACAGAGTATGCTTTTATGAATCCCATCTATAACATCGATTCCAAAAATTTTTTATATTTCTTCAGAAATGGATTCGATTTATGTATCCGCGAAGTTTGGCTTAATTTAGATTTATTTAATTTTTGTCTGTCATATCTTTTTTCTTCTAATACAGGGAAGTCTATTACGCCATCAATGTCTATTATCGTCATCAATGAACAAAGTAAATAAATCATAAGGACTGATATCACTACGTTATTCCCAAATTAGGCCAATAAAG
The DNA here is from genome assembly GCA_947359355.1 of Acrocera orbiculus. Taxonomy (NCBI): domain Eukaryota; kingdom Metazoa; phylum Arthropoda; class Insecta; order Diptera; family Acroceridae; genus Acrocera; species Acrocera orbiculus. Next base: position 12,463,899 of record OX375758.1, read on the forward strand.
GGAAATAATTGTTACCGACAACTAAATTCTTTCCATTCACTCAATTGAATGAAACATACATATATATATATATACTAATAATATAAATTATGTCAAAAAAATAAGTCAATTTTTTTTATTTAACTTACACATATATACATACATATAATATATATACATTATATATATATGTATAAAATATATCTTTATAACAGATCTCAACATTGATATTAACAAAGTTTTTAAAATGGGTTTTACCATTTGGCTAAAAAGAAAAAGAAAAAAAAATCCCCCAGCCAAAGAATGATAAAAACTTATTCTCTGTAGCAATAAGCTAACAAAACTTGTACACACTAGAAAAAAGGACATGTCACCAAGTCTGATTAACAGACTACTACTGCATGTATACAATTCCCTAAAGTCCAAAAAGTTTTAGTTTTGCTTTCACACCAACTTTGTCCCACCAGGCAATGTCCTTAGTTGCAAAAACAATCTGAAACAATAGACCCAGACTTTAGTAGTAGTTACAATTTTACCATACCCAAAAGTTAGACATCATATACAAACAACGTGTACCACTGACATTGAACTGCTGCCATAGGCTATATGAACTTACCAAACATTTCTCTCCTCAAATGTTTTTCCATTGCCACTAAATCTATTCCATCTTTGGGAATAATGTAATTGGTATTAAACACTGAAATACCACATAGGGTAACATCTATTTCCTCATCGTAGTTGAACACAATAATATTAGTGCATTTGTCGGATAAATAATATTATAGGAATATAAATTTGCATTCATTGTATTTCTGTTTTCTACGTTTTCAACACAAGAAAAACCACCCGATGTGATTTTATGTTTTACCTCAATTTAATTCCCTAGGTATATTTATTTATTTATTTATTTTTTTCGTATAGAAAAAAGTTTTTTTACTGTGTATAAAATGTCATAGAGGAACATGAAAAAGGAATTGTATTCGTTTATGTTGACGCTAAGTATCGTAGTGGGAACCCTTTCAAAATGGAGCCTTCAATTTCAAGACAAGCAAACTTTATCTTTAAGAAATTGCATAAAAAACAAAAAAAAACTTTACGAGAATTTAACCAACAGGATAAATTTTCTTCAAAGTTTTGATTGACAATCTTTTTTGATAAAGAAAGTATCACTTCAGGTGAAGTTTGTTTTAGAAATTCCCCTAAGAATTTGGTGTTAGTAAAAGTTTCTTAGTAGATTTCAGAGTTGTACTATTAATTACATGGCTGTGACTTCAAGCGTTTTAGTATTCAACTTTAAGCAATATTTAGTAAATTTTCTTTAAAATAAATTTCTTTTAGTTGGAAACTCTTAGATCCAGATAAAAATAATTTAATGAAGATTTTTAATTGAATTTTATACGAGAAAAATGCTAGCATTCTTTATCAGTAATTTATTTTAGTTTTGGTTTTATTGTAACTACATTCAGTTAATAAAATGTGTTTTAGAAAGGATATTAGATAATTTGTTGATTAAGATAAATATATAAAAACATTAGCGCCAATTATGCTGGACTGACGGTTTCGAAAACAAAATTTTCCTTTCACGAAGATAAATTAAAGTCCTACCGAGTTGCCACCAAAAATCCACAAAATAGATTACGATGAGCGTAAGATTAAATAAAAAACATACTAATACGTTTTTACCCATTAATCTAATCTTCAATCAATTAATAAAGCAAAAGACTATCGAAAAACTAATAAACACCATTAAAATATGCCATCATAACTGTCGAAGCTATCATTTATAAAATAAGTATCAAAATTTGCTAGCGGAACCATCTAAAAAACTTCAAGATTCTATTTCCAAACCACTAAAACTGTGAAAGTTAGTATTAAAGAAGTAAAAATAAAATTGCAAAAACATCAAAAGTCAGAGAAGTTTTTCAGTTCGTTTCTTTACAAAAAAACTTGAAATACAAAAAGGTTAAAATCGCAAAACAATAAGCGTAAAGGTACCATATTTTTATGGATTTTAGACCCAAAAGTAAGTGGTTGAATTTTATTTTGATTTTTCTAGGGTGTCATCTAAAAAATTTGTTTAACTTTTTTTTCCTGGCATTGAATTTGTTAATTTTTTTCTCTATATATGTGTATATGTGAGCCTTAGAAATTCAAATTTCAATAACTAAATTAGTTTTGGAAAAAATGAAATTTTAGCATTCTTTTCATGATTGTAGAAATTTTTGAAAACTTCTGATAAAGGAACTTTTATTCTGTACATGAATGACTCTAGTAGTTAGATTTAAGTCGTGTAATTTAGTATTGTAATTGTGAATTGGAAAGCAGCTTGATGTCCAACTACACTCATGTATAAAAGCTCAAACATAATTCACGTGGTTGCAGAGCGGAACCGGTGACAGCAAAGTAGAATTCCGAATGAATTCCTCTTCTACTCCAAAAACGCGTGCATATAGTGTTTGAGCCTTTTGACTGAAAGCGGAGAAAGCTGATATAAAAATTAGTAGTAATTAAATTTTTTCAAATGCAACAATCAATTAAAAAAGGAAACTAGATTTTTTTTTATTGAATTTTGAAAAGTAATTTTTCAAAATTTTTAAAACGTTTTTAAGTTTTAATGAGTTTCTAAATCCCAAAAATTTTCAAACAATAACGTAGATGGCTCTTTCCGATAGATAAAAGATTTGCCTGCACTTAATTTTCTTAGACATCTTTGCTTTTTTCTTTGATTACCTTTAAAAGTTATTACACCAGGAAGCAGATTGTACTCCCTAATTCCATCCTTACTACTAAATAAGCAAAAAAAAAACGCAACTTAATATTTTTATTTAATTTATAGAACTAGCTTAAGTTTCCTTTATCAATTAGTTAAAATCCTAATTTAATTGAACGATGTAGTTCTTTAGTTCAAGTAGACAACAAACACATCCATAGTTCATATTAAAAATATTTTTTCATAAAAAAGTTGATAGCAAAATTACCAAAAAGTTTTTTCTACTCATATTAAAAAGCGAAATAAAAAGTAGAAAATAATCTAATATAAAATGTCTCTTCTAAATATTCAAACATATAAGATTCAAATATCATATCCTTTTAGGCAAAAGCCAATTGCCAACATCCTAATAGCTCCTCGTCAGTTCTGTCTTATAAATACTACCACAACCACAACAACAACAAAAATCCTTATCAGTTGCAGCTCACATTTGTAATACTAATATAGCAAATTATTCTTGTACATAAAAAGGGAGTTTTATATCCTTTAATAGCATTTTCTTGAAAAAAGGATAACTAAAGATATGATAAATATTATAAAATATTTTCAAAGAAAAAAAAAATTGACTGCTTTTTAAGGACAAAATCTTCAACAACATTTGTTGTTGTTGTTGTTTTTGTTTTATATTTTTTTGCTTAACTGAATATGACATTTACTTAAAGTAACACATTAACTCTCAAGCATTATTTAGGGTGCCTGATATTTTGATCTGTATAACATAAATACCTTCAAGAAGAATATAATATTTCCATGAAAAGAGCATAAAAAAGGACAAAAAACAACATAAAAATGGTAAGAAAAATAGAAAAAATATATTTAGTAATCTTCTATCTACAAATCTTATCTAAAACTGTTTTTCATTTTTACGATTTCTTATTTTTTGCTGACATTGTTAAATACACTAATATTAGCTCATCACTACTATTAAATTACTAAGGCAAGGATGATATACAATTTGTGGTAAATGGCAGTTAAATAAACGTGGGCGTAACACGTACGAGTATTATATACGAGTATATATATATCATCCAAGTGACTATAGTAAATACTTTTGACACTTGCTTACAGCTTCAATTTCAGTTTGTTTACAAATAAATAGTCCAAATTGACATGTTTATTACATCCAGGCAAAAAACAAACACAAAAAATAAATCTAATGTTAAATATATTCCTCCTGTTATTTTTATAGTACAACATTTCCCTGAAAAAATAAAATAAAAAAAATAAAACAAAAACAATCTTAAATTTGAAGAATATATATACAAATATCATTTCCCCTTTTCTATTGGTTTTTCTTACTACCACCACCATTCAAAAAAAAATTCATAGATTTCAGATTTATTTCTACTAAAATATCCTTAGGCAGCTTATCAATTTCATTTACAGCTTGGACCAATAATTTACAAGAAGCTGTGTATTGCGGCCATGTTTTATAGATAGTAAAACTTAACTTACTGTTATCAAGGACTATTTGTTTTGTGATTATACCTTACGAAATGAACTATTTTTATTTTTTCCTTTTCCTCTTTAACTTTTCTTTACGCGTATAAAAATAATATAAAGGAAAAATGTAATAAGATGATTTTCTATTGCTTTAATTAAATAATTTTGACTTTAGTTGTGTATTCATTTTATTAGGATTTGATATTATAAACGGTTTATGTATCACTTTGAAAAACTTTACAGCTATAACTTTGAGCTGTAATTTTTCGTTAATTCGGGAGCAAAATCTCTGAGCAATTTAAGTAATCACTTTTTTAATTAAAACAAAAAATAATTTATCATTTTTTGTTTGTTTGTCTAGTATTAAAACTAGAAATATGAAATCACAAAGTCACTGAATATTAAATTAAGAAACTTTTAGGCTTAAATTTTATTTAGAGAATTTAGTTTTATTAATTCAGACTAATATCTAATTTTCTAAATTTTCTACCCCACAAATTTTGCTTATATTTTTATAATAGAAATATATTTCATGTCCAAGACAAAACTATGAATTTTCTACCTTTTATTTTTACTACCACCCCTTAAATTCTTATTAGCATAAAACGTTTCACGAATATTTAATAAGCAAAGCAATATGCACGTAGTACAATCAATTGATGTTATTTAAAGGTATTCCAACAAGGACATTTTATCCTTCTTAAGCTCTCACTTACAATAAAGAGCACGTTATTTAGTTTACTCATTTTTCATATACTAAGCAAACTGACATTTTCATATATGTATGTGTATATAAATAAATTTTTAATATTTTTATCTATAAAATAGTTTAAAAGCACAAACAAACACTTCAATAAACGAACATAAATTCAATAGCAATGATGAACTTCAACAATGAAGTCCTGCAATGTTGAAATGGAATTGCACCATCAATTTTATTGTGTTTTTTTTTTATTTTCAAACGTACAATTTAATCGTATTAAAAAAGCAATAGTCCTGACTTTCTTTTTAATTTATTTTATCAGTTTTTTTCTATTGAAATCCATCCTAAAGCACTATTCCTGTTTCTATGGAATTTTTTTTTACTTAAGTTGCCTTGTAAAATTTCTATTTAAACAGTTTTTTGTACTTTTTTTTCTCTCTATTTTATATAAACAAAAGCAATGATGCAACACTGTGGCTTTGAACTAATTTAAATTTTTTTTATATTTTGTTTAAGTTCTTTTAAAAATAAATAAAAATACTAATCATTTTTTCTATTTGGTTTTTTTAAATAAAATAGTTTTCGAAATAGAAAATTACTCAATTTACTGAAGTAAGTTTAAATTTCAAATGTAAGAATGTTTCTTGTGGATAATTTTATTTGTAATAGATAAAACAAAGAGGTGGCAATTTAAAAATTATTTATTCTGTAAACTACAGAAATGGTTTAGTTATTTTCAACACAATAATAATACACGTTTTGTTTGTTAGTTATTGATATAATTCCAGAGTCTCCTTGTTTAAAAAATCGTTAAAAAATATATTGCATCTTTTAAAAAGTTGAAGTTTTATTCCTATTCATGGAAAGCAATTGAAACAAAAAGAATAAATAAAGTTATTATTGATATAAATATTTGCGAGGAATTCAGCAAAATTTTATTAACACAATTTACAAGAATACAAAAACCTCAGCTGTCAAAATTTGTTCACATTTTCCTCTATCTATTTTAACATTGCGACAAAATATCCAAAATCATTGGCCTAACATTCTTTGCTCTACAGCAAAAAAAACTTATCAAATGACCAATATTATATCTTTTTTGTTTGTGTTAGTAATACTCTCTTTTATACTTTATCATTTCTACTTTGAACAAGACTGCTCTGATTATAGCTTTGTATATTTTACATGAAAAGACTCAAAGTATTTTACATTTCTTATCTTCATTACAACGTCAAGAGTTGTTAGAATCAGGAAGATCAATCTCTAAACTTTAATAATTCCAAATTTATTTGCGCCCTTAATTATGCAATAAAATTCAGGGCGCAAAATTTTTATTTAATTGCATCTATGAGAAAACAATTTTTCAAATTTTACTAAATATAAATGAAAACAGTAAATCACAATATACTTATATGGGTTAGTTCATTTTGAAATACTTAGGGATTTTCACCCAAAGTTCAGTACTTTTTTATCATAGATCAATCACTATTTAAATTGGTTAATTAACACTTTGTTGATCAATGACGAGTTAATTCGTCTTTTCATGCCAAAACGGTCAGTGACGAGTTAACTTTTATCTTCGCATCATCTATATCTATATCAATGTAACCCAGGGCAGTATTACGCATCGTGTTTACTCGATGCCATTGGTATTTAGGTTTTTATCACAATTTTAGTATAATTTCAAAAATTTCAACCATGACGGAACGTATCGGCAAAGAACTTTTCAATTACTTAAATGTTTGAGTGAATTCAAAATAAATCACTGTGATTCCAAAAGTGATTAATCTTCCGTTATATCACCCGAACGGTAAAAAAGAAATAGAATCTAATCGTAAAAATGATTTTGAAAATTGGAATAAACATGACATTACACTAGTCAAATATTTCAACAGCAACAGATAAATTAACGGATTAATTTTTTGACTATAACTTTTTTCATTTAGTTGTTTCTCAAACCAATTTATAAAACTCCCAAATAAAAGAATTGCATAAGACCTCTGTAAAAACTTTACCATGGACAAAAGTTACAAGAAGCAATATGTAGAAGTTTCTTGAATTATGGTACAAACGAAAAAAACTACTTGGAGAGATTACTGGTAAACAAACCAGCACCAATATTCCTTAAAGCTATGAGCAAGATAAAGTTCAAGCAAATCCTTACATTTTTCTAACTAATAACACAAGTCTACAAAAAAAATTAAGTTTGTCAAAAAGATGTTTTTTAAGGTAATCTTGGGTCGTTGAGTTCGAAAATAACAATCATTTTTTCATTCAAAGAAGTATTTTTGAGATATCCTCAAAAACGTGTTTTTTGGGTGTATTTACTTTTATTGGTCTATATCTGAGAAAATTAATTTTTGATTGACTAAAGTAAACGGTTTTGAAAAGTCGCTGTAAAAGGCATCGGGTTATTTTTAGAGAATCCAAGCTTTTTACCTTAATAAATTGGTTACATGGTAAAGTTGTAAAAAAAGCTTTTGGAATTCCTTTGAAATATTTTTTCATTATATAGTGACCTAATAAAATTCATGCAAGATCAAATATTTCATAATTCTTAAGGAATTCTACCTTAAAAAGATATCCAATGACGATTAAATAATACAGGGATATATTTTACAGAAGACTAAAAATTTAGATTTATTGATGTAGTTTACTGATTTCTTGGAAAAATGTGGCGACTAATTTTTGTAAATATTTCACACTTTTATTTACACAAATTACAAAAATTATAAAAATAGTTAAACATTTAATTTATTTTTCAATTTCCATGAGTTAACTTCATTAAACTAGTGGGCAGCATTTTGTGAGCGTCCGTAGCAGAATTGAAAAATGCAAAAATCACTTCCCCACTTAATAATCTATAACTTTTTCATTTTTCTTTGGATATTTAAGATTTCAACACCAAAATTTTTGTACAAATTTATCTTTCATATAAAGTCTTCACTAGAAAAAAAGCAAATGGAGATTGGTCATTTTTAAAAAAGATGAACACAAGTAATATAAAAAGAAATTTTTTAAAGTATTATATTATACTTATATTTCTCATTCGTCCCATTCAGTGAGATTGTTTTTTTCTTTTTTCTGAGTTCGGAATTTGTTTCCTTCATTTTTCTGAAGTTTTTCACTCATATAAAACCAAGAAGTATTTTATTATATACATATAATTAATGAATTAATATTTGAACTAAGTATTTAACATAAATTGTCATCCACTGCCAGCTCAAAAAAATTTATTTGAACTTGATTAGATGAATAGTAAAGATTTTATTTATTAACGATTGAAAATTTGTACATTATGCAAGCTAATAGTAGGAATATAAACTCTTTTTTTTTCAAATTTGATCTCTTTTGATCTCTTGTCAAAAATTTGTACATTTCATATATCAATTAAAAGAAAAAAACAATTGCTTTTCAAAACCGGTCATTTTTAGTCATCAAAAATATATTTTCTGTGATATAAACCAATAAAAGAAAATACACCCAAAAACCACGTTTATTAGAATATTTCAAAAATGCTTCTTTGAATGAATAATTGATAGTAATTTGCGAATTCAACGACACAAAATTACCCTAAAAATACATATTTTTGTCGAGCTTAACGAAAAAAGTTAAAAATTTGTAGACTAGTGTAATGTACAAAATGCAAGTTTTAAAATTTACCTAACGAACCTCATGTATTCTTTATAATATAATTATTCTTAATTATCTTTCAGTATTTATGCTGCACTGATTTAAAGAATCACAATTCAGATTATTCAATCAGAATAACCCTCAAAAGTCCTTATAATTTTTAAGTTCACTCAATATTTACTTTAATTTAGTTAAGTCAAAATTCATTTTATTTTTCAATTTTTCACACTTAAGCTTTTTGGTTAAACTACATTAAATGTTTACCAAACAATTTTTTTTATACAAATATAGTTACATGAGCTTTTGTTTTAGATCAATATATAACAAAGAATTGATTTCCAATTTTAAGAACCAAAACAATGAACATTTCCGCTAGTTCCAGTTCTATTTCGAAATTATCGTACTAACAATATGAATAGCTTATAGTTCTGGAAAAATTTAATAACATATTTACATCGTTATGTATGAATATAACTTTTATTGAAAAGGGCTTTCAAATATTTTGTGCCATCATATAATGAAAAAAATTTTTCAAAAAAATTTCAAAAGCTGTTTTTACAATTTTACCATGTAACCAATTTATTAAGGTTAAAAGCTGGGATTCTCTAAAAATAACCCGGTGCCTTTTACAACGGCTTTTTATTAAAATATTATATAAGCTTTTAAGTACCCGGCAAAATTTTATTTTGTAAAATTCTTGATGTGCCTCTATCCTTAGAAAGCTGCAAGCTTGCATGTAATTATTATTATAATATTTTATTTAATATAATATAATATTTAATATATATCTGTCAAATGTTTTACATTTGTAAGCCATTAAAAGAAATCAAGTCATTTTCTAGTCAAGCTTAAAAAAAGGGGATCAGAAATTTTATCAAAATAACTTTACGCGATCTTCTGCTATTGATATATTTGAAATTACCATTTATCCGTAATTGAAAATTCCATAGTATGCCTCTTTAATGCCTAACTAGTTAAATTAACATTTAAATCTACACAAATGAAAAAAAAAACCTCAACCAATTTAAACTTTTATGTAAAAGATATCCATAACTTCATTGGTCTTCTTTTTTTTTACTAAAACGAAAAAAGAAATCTATGCAAACAATAGAAACTTATTTCCCTAATGTCATGTCCCAGCAATTTCACCTGAATTGGGGACTTCCTTTTTACCATAAAACTAATGTAAAAAAAAAGAAGAGGAAAAAAAACCAAACCAAAAATCTTGATGATCATTCTAAATTATTCAGGATACTCGTACAGTTGTTAGATGTCAGCAAAAAATAAAATCATAGAAATGGAAATCGACACACACACACACCAGCAACAACAAAACAAAAATAATAAAAACAAAATCAGAATATGTCCCTTGCAAATCAGTACCCTTATCAGTTAAAATTGTCCTTCAGCCCAATATTTGTCACTATGTATGTATATATATATATAGGAGCATTGAATTTTATTTAACAGAAGGATTTTATTGTGTAACGATAAGTAGCAACAAACTTCAACTAACACGCGTCGGACACAAGGATATTATTAACTTTAGAGAATGAAATTTAAGGATTTACGCCTTGAATGTTATTATTATAGTCCTTTAAGAACTAAGTTACAAAAATTTTAAAATACCATTGTGGCTGAATGATATATGATCTAACAAAAAGTTAGGGATAAACCCTTTTTGTTCCTTTATAATCAACATCGACACCCCTTTTTTGTTTCAGATATTGAGGACTATGAATAAAAAAAAGGATAACAATCTATTTAAAATCAAAATACATCCAAAGGCTAATTAATAAACTACTTTACTTCTTTTTGTTTTTCTTATTTTATTATTGCCTTACTTCGTTTTTTCTGATTTTCTATGAAAATTTTTTATTTGTAAAAATTAAGATAAAACTTGTCAAAAGTTTTTTAACAAAAATTTACCCTATTTAAAATTTTTTAAATTTGAAAGTGTTGAACATAATAAAATTTCTCATAGTTAAAATTTTAAAAAAGCTAAAATAAGTTCATAAGCTCAAGTGGGTTAACTAAAGTTTTTTGTCGTTTATGTTTTTGTAGTTTTTTATTTATGATTTCTTTTTAAATGTACTCAAGTCAAACACAAAACTTTAAAAAGGAAACTTAGTACTTAGGTTATTAAAAGTAGTACAAAAGTTGGTGTTAAGGAAAATATATTTTTTTTTTGGAGGATTTTATTCAAAGTTGAAATTCACTGATAAAGAATTTTTTTTTAAATTAAAATTTTTCAATTAATGGTGGTAAATTATTTTTAAAAGAAAAATTTGATAAAAAGGAGTTTATTATTTAAATTCTTTTTGGAAGCTTTTTTTTTTTAAAAAGTTTTTCGACATATATATAGAATTCATATTTGTATATTTAATATTGAAATTAAAAATAAATTTAGAAGCAAGTTTCTTTTGTATAAAGATGACTTGAAAATTTTAACTGAGAAAACGGTAGAAGTGGAAATTTGTAGTGTTGATACCATCTTTGATGTACCCTCATTGAAAGACAGGAATATAAGAATTAGATAATATTTTACGCTTATGTATAAATCAATTACACATAAAGATGGGCACTCACTTAGTTCGTATATCTCAGCGGGTAACTTTAATGACGTCATTGACTCACGCTAAAGTTCCCCCTCATATGTGGATATTTCAGCGTGAAATTCATTTGTACGCCATTTTGACGTCAAAAAAGTTATCCGCTGAGATATATGCACTAAGTGAGTACCCACCTTAAAACTAAACCTTTTCTTAATTTTAATTTTTTATACTGTGGTAAAAGTATACGACTTCTAGCTTAAGCGGTTAAGTCATTGGGATAACACAAAACACTTTTACACTGACTTTAAAACTTTTATATTTTTTATATCTAATACGGTAGATACTTTCTGTGCTTAGTAATTTTTGCGTTTTGTGCGAATCATATGCAATTATTAAGTGTACGCATAAGTTCTGTTTCCTTTCTAGCCACGCTCTTATATCCACGATTCATCCTTAATTAGAAATATGGTGTTAATAAAGGCAGTTTAAGCATTTATATTAACACATGGTATAAGATTTATACCTTTTCCAAATTTTAGACGAAAAATCTTTAGAACTCTTGAAACGAGGGAAGAAAACTTGTTCTTACTATATTTGAAAACTGATTAAATACCAAAAAATCAGAAATATTGGACACACAGAAAAAAACTTATGAGACATATTAAGAGCACAAACATGGCAAAAATAGTTTTCGAAATTTCTTTTAAAAAATTTTTCCTTGAAATATGAACCTAGATCAAAAAGGCCCTTAGAAAAAGTACTACGAAATATGATGTGGACAAATCTCTTAATAACTTTCATAAATAAGGCTTTAAGCTTGGGATGTCAAAAGGACGAGCCATTTTTGGATAAAAGTTGATTGAAACAGTAAATAAATCACAAAAATGTAATTAGTAAAAAAAGCTGATTGAAAAAATTCATCATTTAAGTCAAAAGCTTGGGTGGATCAAAAGAAAGCTATCCTGCATAGCTAGTAGGAATGTATAGTTAATCAAAACTAGAAAATTATCAAAAACAATGAAAAAATTAATGCTGATCCTTATTGTTTAAAACTCAATACTTTAAAAAAATAAATTCAATGTAAACTTTGATTTTTGGTTAACAGAAAAGTTTTTAACTTTTATTATAAAAATTCTATATGCTGCATGTGGTATGAAAAACTGCAGAAAAGTTGTTAAGTTAAATTGGAAAACTCTACCTCAGCCTTCATACTCACTTGATCTTACACCTTAAAACTATTTCCATTTTAGGTCGCTAAAAAATTTTCTTCATAGAAAGTGAGTATACAAAATGTAAGTGAATCCAAATGACTATGGATGACTAATTTGTCTCTAAAAGGCAAAACTATATTTCCAGAAGATTAAATAAACTACCGAAATGCTTGCAAGCAGTTCTAACTACCCAGGAAAACCATATAAATTTATTTATAGTTCTGCATAGATATTTGATCAATATGTAAGGCTTAAAATATTCTTAACTTCTCTTCGAAATAAGCAAATAATAAAATCAAAACTCTTTTATTTGGAATAACACTTATTTACTGTCAGAGTTATCCCTAATTAGTTTAAACTACATCTTTCTTTAAGTATTGATCATAATTTAAAATTGAAATCAAAATTGAGATTCAAGTGGCACTTTTTTGTTCTCTCTTATTTTCTTTATTCAAAACAATATCTTCTTGTAATGTGGAGATTGTTATCTCTAGACTAATTTGAATACAAAAGTGATTCTAACCTAAGAAGCCCTAAATCCTAAAGCAGACTATTCCATTTTTGAGATGTAAGTGTGCCCTTGCATTTTCTTATTTTATATATGCAGATGTTTAGTATAAAATTAAATTTTCTCAAAACTTTATATTTTATATATCATGCTAACAAAAGTATTTCAAAGCTGCCAGTCAAAGTATACCAGAATTTAACTATTGAATAAACTATTGCATTTAATAAAATAGATCAGATCAAATGTTAAATTTCAAATTTGACTTGTTTTAGATGAATATTTAAGAAAATATATTTTATGAAATTTTTTCTCTATATTTTTCATAATAGCACATCCAAAGCCAATTTAAAGTATCTTAAAAGTTTAGATAAAGAAAATTAAATTTTATTATATCTTAAGATCATTGAATTCATCCCTCAAATATGATTAAAGTATAAATAAAGTTAGGGTGGAATGATATAAAAGCAAATACCAAAAGGATACGCTAAGGGGCTTTAGAAATCAATAACAGCGATCTAATCTTATAGAAATGTCATAATTTGTCAAAATCAATAAGAACAAGATACTTAAGAAAATATATTTCTTCATTAATATTCATTTGATAAGCAAAAATTTGCCACATTTACTTCCTGAGATTAAAAATATTATTATTAAACGGGAAATGTGTACATTTTCAAGCAAGTTTTAACCATAAACAATTTATATAGTCCGGAAATTGATTCAACATATGTTTGAGATTAAAATTTTACTTTAATCATAATTTTTAATGATTAAAATAAAAATCATAATATAAAATTGTATATATTTCTCATTGCTAAGATTTATCACAAATAAAATTCTCTACTTTTTCTATAAAGCTTATTTAAAGTGAGAAAAGGAAAATGTAATAAAGTTTTAGTTGAATAACTTCTCTATTTTAAAATAAAATTGTTTGAAAAGGAAAGTTCAACAAACACATTTATGGCTTCTTAAGTCTTTTAACGAACTTAAAAGAATTACAAGAAATTAGCCTAATATGTTAAATAAGGTAAAGTTATTCATATGTCAGGTGTCAGGAATTTTTTTTTTTAAAAAAATATTAAAAGCGGTAAAGTAGAAAAATATTCAAGTATTAACAACATTTATGCACCATTTCAATAAGTGCAAGGAAATCTAAAAGTTGTTTGCTATTGATGTGTTTGTCATTTGAAACTGTTATATCTTCGACTTTAAAGGAAATAATTTTTTTCTATTTTCCAAATTATTAAAAACTAACAAAATTCATTTTACTATTAAAATTAAAAATTTTAAGAAGGAAAAAATAGTTTTTTTCATAAAATCTTAAGAAGAAAAATACCACAAAAACAAATTAGTAAAATTTTTGTAACTGAAACAAAAGACTGCCCCGTTTATGCGAAATTCCAAAACATGTTCAAAAATAAAAATAAAAACAAAAATTTATTTGGTCCCAAATCAAAACAAAATATCACATGATTTTAGCCAAATATATTTCTTGCTTCAAAAAATTTATGGACCTTGAATCATCGATTTTTTCTTTCAAAAAGGATAGCATAAGGTTCTATTGAAACGCAAATCTGAACTAAGACACTATGTCTTGGCCAAATTCCATTAGATTTTGTGTGCAAATACATAAGCGATGAATCCTCTACCAATTTTATTGAAACAGTAATTAAGAAAAAAATTATTGTAATTATAATCATAAATTGATAGTTTTGTTTATGGTACAAATACCATAAAATGAGATAAAACTGCTCTTATTCGTATGTGTCAACACAATACACAACAAAACGCTTTCCAAATGGACCCAAAAAGTAAAATTCGATTCCAAGAAATTTTATCTTTAATAAATATTGTCTAAATAATCATCACATAAATCAATCCCAAGTAGAAATAGTTGACACATTTAAGACACAGTGACGTGGCAGGGCCGTAAAATGTTTCAAATATGACGCAATGTTTCGTCGCTTTAACGTTGCTGTTATCTCTATGTTTCGAAAGTGGTGCAAAATAAAGTGCGAAATGTGTCAGAATCCACACAAAATAGTAACTGTATCCAAGATGTTTCAAAATATATACAAACATTATTACACTATTTTACGAACACATATTTAAATTTTTCTCAAACTGTATATATGGTATACCGATGTGCGATGTGCGATGTGCGATGTGCGATGATTTTTTTATCACTATAAAAAAATATCTGTGTAATGACGAAGTTGACAAATATATTTTATGAGCGTATAGATAGTTTTGACATATTTTAATAACGTAATAATAATTTTAATTCAATGCCAAATAAAATTTATTGTGAAAGTGATCAATGTACTGGCTTAAAACTTACGCACCCTTCATTTTTATTTGAATTGCTTCAAAAAAAAAATTACAAAATTAGTAAAATAATTGTAAATAGTATTTTAAGCCATTAAATGAGTTTATTTGGTCAGAACATTTTTTTCTTATCCAAAAAAAGTACCAAATACCCTGATTTACATCCAAATTGTGTAATTGATCATTTGTCAGCAAGCGCGTAGTGTAGTAGAGGTTTTAGTAACTGTGCGCCATTTGCATTTTAGTTAGCCTTTTTAAATTTCCTAAAAGGTCGTTTGTTTTTACTTTCACTATTTTCCATATTATCAGCTTTAAATAAATACCCGGTAATATTCGAAAAGAATGAAAAATTACATTTAAGAAACAATTTTATAGTACTTTGACGATTTCTATTATTTAACAGTTTGTGTCATTTTTGTAACATTTTAGATGCAAATTTGACTTTTATAATCTACGGATACTTTCTTTTTCTAAGACACAATGTACACACAATTACGTAACTGCGACCACATTGCTTACCTATTTATTTTCAAAAATTTTATCTGTGTTTGAGATGCAATTTGGTAACTACGACGTTGTTGCGACATCAACTCGTGGAAAATGTGTCATTTGGTCACAAATTTGTTGCTGGGATTATCATGCAAAAAAGGTACTTCTTAAGTAAAATGATGACATTCCCACTTAAATCTAGGAGTTTGAAATGATTTTTCCATCACCGAACACAATGTGTGCGTTGGGGTCCCTTGGATTCTAGTTATAACACAATTACATGGAAAATTCATCACTTTTGTAATGCTCTGGTGTTATACCAATAGGAAATAAATTCAAACCGAAATATTCATACTAAGCTCTAAATGTTTTTAAGCTCTCGAAATAGGCTCAGCTGTCAGGTATTTTTAATAAATCTAATTTAGTAGTAAGGCTTTTCTAAGCCTATCAATGACAAATAAAATTAGTTTTTACCTTTTAAAACAAAAACAATTTAAATAGAATCCTCTTCAATTAAGCATAAATACATGAAAGTGTTAGACATGAGACTTAAACTGATTTCATATTATATTGAATGCATTTTCTTGGATTAGTATGGTATAATCTGACAAATCTTGGAGGATATATACATATATGCCTATACGTTAGGCTTTATTTATCCGACACAAACTATCTATAGATACCTAATGTTAAATCCCTTAACTTAGTACTTTTCATTACATTTGTGTCTATATCTTCCATTCTTTGATCTCATGATTAATTACAGCTATTGCATTCCGGAAATCTTTGCCTGAATGAGAATTTTCTGGTTACATATACATATTTATATGTATGTGTATATGTGCTTATGTCCTACTAAGATATCATTTCCAGGTTATTTATCAAAATGTAAAACACTATTCCTGGTGATGAATTTCCTTCAGATACCATCAGGACTAGAAAATCGATGGTGATAATTAATAAGGATTAAGATTAGTATCAAATCTTTGTGAAACTAAAGAGAAATGAGTTTTAATTGTACAGTTGGGAATTAATGTATATACCAAAAAAGAAGGAGAAAAAAAGATGACTGATCAATTTTGTTTGCTTATTATTTAACATATTATAGCAATAAACTCTAACAATTTTACATTTTATAACAAAGAAATTGTAATTATATAACTACTGAAACTTTCCACAGAAGGATAAAACATGAAGTAATGTAATGATAAGTAAAGATAAGTAATGTAAAATAAGTAAAATATTCACAAATGAGATTCTATAAAAATGAAATTTTTCAAAAAAAAATCCCATCCTTGATTATATTTAACAATATTAAAAATAATTTTTCATTTTTCGTAAAAATTTACATTTACTAAATATTAACGAATACAAAAGGATCCAATTAAAGTGCATTTTAGTTTGATATTGTATGAATAATTTGAAACAAATTGAATATATTTAGTTGTCGAGCAATAAAAAATTCTTCTTTCAGCTCTTTAACCGAAAGTTTTCGATTTGAATATTTAGTAAAGACAAAATATTCATATTTTATTTTTACTAGGTAAAATATTGAATAATAATTTCCATTAAGGCATAGTTTACTCAACATTTGGTAAAAGAAAAACATGAATACATCAGTATAAGAGTTAAGTGTTATCAACAACTTTTTATATTGCATGACAAAATCGAAACTTTTTCTATAGAAGAATAAAAAATTTGTTATTAAATTGAATTTATTGCATAAAATGACATTTTTTTGCAATCTAAAACATAATTATTGTTATTATTTAAGAGTAAATAGGCTGATTGCCAGAATTCATTGTAGTAGGCACAACTCAAATGATTTCAGAGTAACGTAATGTTTGCCAAAGGTTTTGAATAGTAGCAGAGCTAAAAAACAGCTTATTTACTACTATTCTTCTTTTATTTTGTTTATTTTTGTGACCATCAAAAACAATTTTGCATGATTCTTTTATTTTTCGTTGTATTCAACTTCTATTTAACTTTTTGGTACATTTACTGTCTTTAATTTTTTCTATATAAAAATTTGCCAAAGATAAGTCAAATATTAAATAAAAAAAGACATTGTATCTGTATCTGATAAAAACTGAACTAACATTGAATGGACACCTTAATAAAGATCAGTAGAAACAAATGTCAACAATTATTCAAGCTAGACATACAAATAATAATAAAAAATTTATGGTACTGCTATAAATATTTTTTACTGCATTCATTTAAAGTAAATCCTAAATCAAGACTAGAAGATATAGAAATGTCATAACAAAATGTCAATTTACATAACATCCGCAAACTTAACAGTGAACTTATAGTTAAATTAAAAGCACTTGTGGCATTTGATAAATAAACGTAACTTATTGAATCTTCTCTACAATAATTTCTGGTTATTAATTTAAATGCTATGAGTAAAAAATTAACCAAAAGTTCTAAATTACAAATTGTAGAAATTATATGAAACTTTAAAATTTTCATAGACAGACTTAAAATTCACAAAAACCTTTCCAAACTGTTTAATTTAAAATTTTCCTGACATTTTCTAATGATAATTTTACTCTGAGAGAAATTATAACTTTGAGCTTCATCTATTAAACTTTTGAAATGAGGGTCAACTTCTAAGCAAAGTTCACCCATTATAAATTCTTTAACACATTTCGGACGACGTGTACCATCGGTAGTATAAACGCTAACAGTTTTGTTAGATAAAAAAATCTTTATGTGGTTATAATAATTTTTTTTTTATTAAAATCAACTCTTTTTTAAAATAAAATTATGTGCAAAGCGTCGCCAGATAAAGCAAAGTACGATTTTTATTGCAACCGGATGAAGTGAAATAGCAAAAACTGCGCTATGCTCAACGGGTTCAGCTACATTTTACATAAATTTATGTAGATTTTCTGGTTCTTAAGAGCTGGATGAATATTTCTCTAGCATTCTATTAAGTTAATGTCCTTATTAAACTCGTCAAAAAAAATTAACATTTTTTGACACTTTAATTTTAGTTTTTAAAAAATAAATTAATTCTTCAAAGCTCAAATAAAGAATCAAATAAAAGGAATTACTTATAGGATATCCATTTTAAATACTTTAGAAACTTATTTTTAAATAAAAAGTACGATTTTTAAAAACAAAAATTTATTTGTTAAAAATTGCACTTTAAGTTCTCTTGAAAACGAAAGACGACAACTTCTAACATAAAAAACTTTTAAGTGCAATCCTAGAAATACATATGTTATGAGATCAACCATGAATAACTATAACCCAAAGTTATTAACTTCTGTCTTTTTAAATTTTCTTCATCCTTATATAGAAAATCTTATATTCTAGAATAACATTAAAAAACAATTTCCCTGAAAAGTAGATAAACTGAAATATTAGATAGGGTTCTATAGCATCTTTCCTGTTTCACAGACTTACCACAAACAACGTATTTACTTACATAAAGAAGATGCTTAGCTTCTTGAATTTACAAGAAAAAAAAAACATTCCTTTGATAAAAAAAAAAAGCGAAAAATAAGTGAAACCCCATGCATTATGAGTTCTGGTGTATACCTATAAAAATTTGATACCATCATGGTTAGAAACATAAAAATGCGAAAGGAAGCTAAAACCCAAATACGTGCTAAACCTAAATAATTTGAAAGAAGGAAATTAAGGAATTTTTTTCTTTTTTTTTTTTTTTTTGTTGCTATCCATGATAGAGTATCCTTTGAGCTTTCATCTAGGCCATAACAAAAGGGAGACCAGCTAAAAGATATCTCATATCTTTAGTATAACAAAATTTTTAGGCTCTTAATGGAACTAAATGTGTATTGGTGTGTGGAGTATAAAAATTTAAGAAAATTATTTCTAATTTTTAGAAAATTTTCTAAAGGTATTGAAATTAAGAATTGACTAAAATAATTATGACAAAAAAATTTTTTATAAAATTAATCCAAAATTTCAAGAAAAACAAAAATTAATCTGATGCTTATTAAAAAAGTTTCTTAATTTTGTTTTTTTCTAAAAAAGAAAAAACTTACATAGATATCTCTTTTTATCTAATTTGTGTATATTTTAAGTTTATTTCTTTTGTTTATTGTATTTAATATTCTTTGGAATAATTAATTGAAATTTAAGAAAATGAAGCAAAAATTGCTTTTTGTAAGTATTAGAAAATCAAACCAAATATTAATATCTACGACTTAAAAACATAATACAAACAATTAAAATTAAGTCTAAATGAAAAAGTAAAAATTAAATTGATTTTTCAATAATTGAAATGAATACATCAAAAAGTTATTAAGAATTAATTAAATCTACGCAGAACAAAATTCTAATAATATTAAAGATATTTCTTTAATTTCTATTTCTTTTAAAGTAATAAAGACAAGTAGTAATTAGTAAAAGAGGAACATAAAAAATTTTGATTTTCTATTCGAGTTCTCTTTAAGTTCAGACGAAAGAAATAGTAAAATGTGAAAATTTGACACCGTATTTTATTAACAAGGGTGGAAGTAGGTGGTCTAAAATTTAATGTAAAAATATCTCTGATTAAGAATAATATAAAAGAACAACACTCTTCAATTGGTACTAGTGCAGTTTTCGTATGACTAGGACTAGCCCACTAAAACATGTAAGGGTATTAGTTGCTGCTTAAACATTAGAAAAAAGTTTTTTTCTCATTCATTATTTTCAACAAAATGAAACTTAAAAACTGACAACAAAAAATATTTTTTTTTTCAAAGGGTACGCCATAAATTTTATTAACTTCTTCTGATTATTTGACACTTTTTGAAAATTAAATAACGATTTTATGTAGAATTTTATTTCATCAGATTGTATTGAAATACATAAAGGATGCTTAAGGGGTTATACGCAGTTGGAATTTTCGAAAAATACATTTTTTTTTTAAATTTTCGGTTTAGGTATATTCTCTGAAAATATTAAACCAATCCACTAAATATTTTCTGAGTTATAATTCTAGAAATGTTTCTAATGTTTATGTTTGACGTTTGAAACTTTAAACGCATTTTTCTCAAAATCACATTTTCAAAGTCGGTGAGCACGATTTCTCGAAAAAGCGTTAATCGATCGACCTTAAATTTCACCATAACTTTTAGGCTGTGTCTAGATTAGCGATTTCGACATTGAATTATAGGCAATATTATAGTAGTTCTGAGGAGCAGTTATACTCAATAGTTTTTCAAAGTTTGACATTTTGATTAAAAGTATAAAAGTTTTGCCTTCTAACTAGTTTTATTATATTAAATTGACTTACCTTAAATAATAATGCATTATAAATGCAATAAAATTAGTTTAAAGGTACAAATTATACTATTCGAGAGAACTTATAATTTAATAATTGCAGTCAATATACTTCTGAGTATAACCGTCCCTCAGATCGCCTATAAAAAATCGCTGTCCAAATCGCTAATGTAGACACCAAGTTACAGATATATTTTCTAGATATTGAACGAAGGAATTAGATTTAGGCTAATTTTTCCTATTTTTTTCTATATTTTTTTCTTTAAACAATTTTTCGTGAAACTTTTCGCTTCAAATTTTTTTTACTTAGCCACCATTTTTTCAAAAACTAAAATTTTGACTATTTCTTCGATCAAAACCTCAATTAATCGATTCACTGAACGATTCTATACGGTTTTTTATTTCTGATAATTCAGAAAAAAAAATATAATGCTCACCACCCAACTCCTTCTATTGGATGATCTTAGGGAGACACTATTTGGAAAATTATCATTTGTATTTATTCAATAAAACAGCTTCTTGTTAAAAATTTATAGAAATACGTCATTTTTCGACTTTGTAACTGCGTATAACTCCTCAAGCAAGAAAATTTTATTACCTCTAAATTACTTTGTATGGCAGATCTGATGGGAAGGTAAAGTACAAAGCTAACACTCAAAAAACAAAAGATTAGAGGTCATATTAAATAGTTAAACGCGTCAATTAGGGCTGATGTTTTACTTAATATTTAACAAATTAATTTATAAAACTTGCCTTCCAATTAGGACTTTGGAAGTCTAATCATATAAAATAATTTAAAGCAACTTACATTGTGATTAAAATATTTTCTTATTTCAACATTAATTTCTATTTCTATATTTTTTAAGCCAAAAGATTTTGAAATGGAAGTTTTTAAATTATTAAAACTAATAATTAAAAATATTTTTGATCTGTAATTTCCACATTTCCTATTCAAAAATCTCTGAAAGCTATGAATAGATCTTTTTAAAGTTCAACAAATTAAAGATTTAACCCATTTTTAAAATCACCAATACTTTAAATAACTGTAAATATATTGAAAATTAATAGTTATAAAAAGCTGATTTAACAATTAACCACTTTAAAATGAATCCTTACATTCAACATGACTTTTAAAGTAGATCACATCCTACAAAAATAAATATAAGACCTTAAAATATAGCAACCTAAATTACATAAAATTACTAAATATGTTAAATTTTGTCTCATTTCAAAGACAATTTATTTTTACAAAAACCCTTAGTTAAAGAAAAACTAAGCTACTAAAACTAAGTACAAAAATCACTTATTTATAAATAAAGGAAATTAGCGAAATTATAAAATTTTGTATAAAAGCGCACCCTTTTATGTTAGCCCTAATTTATAGGTATATACATATAATCTAAATAAATTGAAATAAATTACAACAAAATTTTAAATTCTAATTCTGTTGAAAATACAATATTTTGGCTTTATACTTTTTAATACCATAAAACCAAAAAGGTAAACTTAAAGGAAAATATCAATTTCAAATCCTTTGAAATATCAAAATTTCGAATGGTATTTTGTTACTGACAACTGAAATAAGTAAATTGATTAATCACTAATTAGGAATTAAGTAGCCACTTTTACCTTTAATCTTAAAAGTTTCAAGAGCATTAGTAAGGATTGAGATTAGGGCTAGGTTAATTTTTCTAAGGTGTGTACAACATGTTGATTATACCAGAAAAAGAAGAGATTAAATTTCTTAGGTAGTAATTAGTAATATTTAAGCTTCTAAAAGAAGTAGAAATTCTTTATCTACTAAATTTGATAAAAATAATTTTGTTGTTGTCTAAAGTGTTTAAGAAGTTGTTTTTTTCTTAAAGTTTTTTAATGAAAATTTTTTATCAAAATATGGCGTAAATATAATATTAAAAATTAGAAAAAAAGTTTATAGTAAAATTTTAAATTAATAACCATAAAATAATACTGTTTATATGAAATCCTTTTAATTAAGAAACTTTACCAAAATTACAAATTAAAATTAGTATAAAAATATACAAATTATCTACTTACATTTTATCCATAAACTAAAGTTGAGAAATATCCAGAAGTATAGGTTAAATGAAGGTCTCATGACGTCATAACTTCCGGGAATTTTAATCCTTTTATTAAGCGTCGTTTAGATTAAAGATGAAGAAGAAATAGTTGACTAGAAATTTAATGTTCTTTTGCTAATTACATCTCCTTATTTTAACAATACCTAGAAGTAAGCAATAAAAAAGAAAAAAAATTAAAACTTTTATTTAATAAACTCAAGTATAATAGAGAAAACTAATTAACCTAAAAAAAAGTAAAGTGGCTGTAATCTTATCAAATAATTACATCTGTCAAATATCGAAAATACTTAACATAGATAATAATAAGATCTAATATCAAAGTAGTAAAACAACTTATATTCTAGGACAATATCCTTATAGTCTTTACTATATTACTTGACACTTAAATAAATATTATATTGTATTAAAGGGAAACTCAAAAGGCAACTACTTTTCTCATGTAATCCATTCGGATTACAATATTTGACAATTTGATTGCATATTAAAGATATACTAGATTTGTTATTATGACCCCTAAAAGCAAAAGCTTTAAGGGATTTGTGTATGTTTTAATCATATTCAAGTTTGCATAACACGGGAATAAATTGATAGGACAAGAATAAATGAACGTGACTTGAGTTAATTAAATGATTTTATATACTATCCAATAATCTACTAAAATGCACCATAATTACAAAATATAGAAATTTCTTTAGTTTTCACTAATTTACATAGGGCTCTCTGATGGAAATTTAAAAAAAAATAAAAAATTTAGTAGAATAAAATTTACTTCAAGAAAATTTGCATAATTATAGGTAAAATTTTATTATTATAGTACAGAATATTAGGACAAAGTAGAGATCGAGCGATGGTAATTTGTAATGTGAATTTGGTAGGTAAAAATCAAAAAGGAGATATATATATATATATATAGTAAAGGTTTTAACAAAAAAAGAAAACAAAATTAGCAACTAGAGAATTACAACTAAGACACTTCTTTACATCAACTGAAAGCCAAAAAAAAAAATGTCACATAATACCCATTCCCTATTGAGGCTTATAAACATTATTGCAAGATACGGAAGGAGTTTTTGGCTGGTAATATACGTGTACTAAGCATGTTGCAATCGTGTATAAAATGCAGACTTTAAAAAAATGCATAAAGGAAATGACAAGATGTCCAACATTAAAAATTCTCCTATTTATTGTGTCAAAAAGAGAATTAAATGGTAGCATTTTTGTAATTGTATTAAAATTATTTTGAATATCAAAAAATAATTGATCTTTTTTCAAAGTTATTTTATTATAATTTTTCGAGGTTAGTTTAATACTGTTTTTGCGAGTGAGCACATTGAAATTATTTTGTGTATTTTCACAGATCAAATGATTTAATGTTTACTTTTATGACACTTTTCTTAACATTTCCATCACATTTCCCTAAATTTCCCATTTTTGTCATGGAGAAACGATTTTTTTATATGGGAGGCTAATACACTGTACAAGCCTCAATTGAGAATGGGTATAAGCGAGCTTAGACTTTAGTAGGTATAGTTTAGGATTCAAAAATGCCCGTTTTTTTATTTTATTTAATTTAACATATTGTGCGGCTTAGTTACTAGAACTTCAAGCCATAGTTTATTGAAATCCTTTGACACATCCCAAAACATAGTACAACAGGTCGGTTTTTTTTCAGCTTTTCTGATATGTCCATTATTCTGTGGACTTAATTGATAGTATTAGATTTTTCCTCAAATCAAAATTGATAATTAATTAAAGAACTTTGTTCTACTTTTCTTTTTGATCTTTTTGATCTTTTTAATAGTAATTTCTCAAACGATTCCGATATTATTCAAAGTCAAGATATCAGTAGATATAAGGAACCATGACATAAGCTCCTAAATAGTGCCGAATATAGTTTCCAAAATTGCGCCAGAAATATCACAGCACTGAATCACAATTACCCCCCTGATCTGGTAAACCATTTCAATTTCAGATACATTTAAACGAAGCCTTATGCTACTCGGACTCAAAATTCTATTAGGGAAGTTCATGTTTAAATGTTTGACAACATAAGAAAATTTTTCTGTTAAATTGTACAAAAAAACCTTCATTATATAAATTAGATTCATTGTTTACAAATTCATTCTATTAAATATAACAATATTTCAACAAAAATTACTTATTTTTGTATACAAAAAATAACAAAAGGGAACACATAAAATTAGGACTTCTATTTGTCAATTTATTTAAACATTGACAGGCAAAACATCGATAAGATTATCTGACAAATAGCAACAAAATTTTAAATGAAAAAAAGAAAAAAGATTAAGATAAACGATTACAATGTAGACATATAAAGAATGATTTTGCATTATTAAAGCTGGCCAACATCTGCAACAAAATGGTAGGCAATATTTATACTATTCCTATAGATTATAGCTATAGGCTAATAGCTAAGCAATTACAATTGTTGAAAATTGAATTTTTCCTTAAGAACACTTCTTATAGTAGCAATTCATAGCTGTCCATGGCCTCATTTTATATCCAAAAGTCAATTTAATGAATTCTATGTAGAATCAGTAAAAGGAACAAAATATAAAACAATGAAACAGAAATTGTGAGAGAAAGTTATACAAACGTAATTTAAGGCTATCAATTTGTTACATTTTATATTGATAATTTTTATTTATTTGTATTTTGTTGTTTGTAGTTTTGTGTTTTTATTTTTTGTACTTTTTTCATTTTAAAAACTAGGTCAACTGAAAAATCATAAAATGAGCACATATAGGGCTACTTGTATATTATATTGACATTTCTCTATTTACAACATTCTATATACTATTATTTTATTTTATTTGAGTTTTTGTTATTTTTTTATCTGCCTGCAAAATACAAAATTCCTGAGGATATGAATTGTGGATTGAACAACAACAGTAAATGTAACATTTGCTACTGATACTTTAGCTGCCGGATACTATTATAGAAACTTTTCCATTATATATGGATACTGTGGTCAGACAACAATTTGGTTTTTTGCCAACAGCTGTTTAATATGGATATTGTCTGTATATAACTGGAGATCTTTGATAGCACTCAAAATGTCTGACATATTGGCTAATGATGAATGGTGCTTATACAAATAATGTGACGATTTCGATTAGTGGCTACAAGTTCAAGAATTAATTCACTTCAACTATTTTTGTATAAGTATATATATATATTTTTTCTCGATACTGAATTGTGTTTTGAAATAAAACAAAAATAGACCTAATTATGGTGTTGAAAACAAAAGTAATATGAGATACTTTATTTTGGGTTTTAGTTAAGACAAAGTAAAATTTCTTTCATGGTTCGTTATTAATTCTGATATTTTATTGAAAAAAAACATATATAATAGGAAGACCATTTGATTGTGGTGCTTTTTTAAGCGGACGTACTTGAGCGTCCTCTTCTTCATAGCAAGGAGTGAGTGAAAAAAACTTTAAAGCATTTCCCTGAAGCTTCTTATTCTTGAAGTCAGGTCAAAATCATTATTTTGGCTTCCAAAGAGTACCAAAACTTGACTAATGGAAGGATGGTGTTGGATGATTCCGTTGCGAGTTATGATAAACACTGCAAAACAACTTTTTCTAAAGGTGCTTCCAGATTTTCACTACCACTTGCTCACTGTATCAACATATTAAAATGAAAATTTAGAAGAACATTGTTAAAATGTCAAATATTATATAAAAATTAATTACATAAAGTAGAACTACCTGCATTGCCAAAAAAGTTTTTGAAAATTTTGTTCAATGATTTAACCCATGGGTGTCAAACTGAAAGGCTAATATGGGCCAAAATTAAAAGATTTACGTCAGGGCGGGCCGCAGAAGAAAACTTAAAATGAATAGAAATTGAATATATTTCTAAACGAAAATTTAATATTTTAAATCTAATAAGTGTTTTGTGATATCAACCATGAAAGATAAATCTTCCAACTACGTTGGATTAAAAAACAAACTTGTATCTTGATTTTTAGTTATTAAAAGCTGACATATTTCTGTTTTCTTGCCCCAAAATTGAAATTTTTCTTGGGCAGGGACATTAGGCTAAACATATTGGCGGGCCACAAAAATACAGATTGTGGGCCGCGGGCCGCGAGTTTGACACACATTTTAACCAACCAACCACAATACCCCCCGCCACACTCACACAATCAGTCAAGCAAATTTTTAGTAAAATATATGAACTTTAATTAAAAATATATTTTTCAATGTTATTTACAATACTGACCCATCAGGAAGTGAAAATATTTCAGATTTAAAAACTTCAACTGATTTTTCTAAAAAAAAAACTATTGAAGTATTTTACAATATTTTAAAAATAAAATCTTAAAATTCCAAGTCAATCAAAACTTTAAACAGGCTTTAAAAGTTCATAATCATCGGTACTTAAAAACTATTGTACGAATTTATTCGATACTTTATATATAGTTCCGACATATGAAATATCTCCACTCAAGGTTATTTTTTTTTACAGCTTTCAGAGTGTTATAAAATGGCAAAAGGGCGTATTTTTTCATTGAAAAAATGTTGATTTGACTTCAAACGAACACAAAAAATTTAGAAATGAAAAAAAAAATAAAATGAAAAAGATCATTGGGAGAAGGCTAAATTTAATACGTTATCTATATAAATTTGCTTTGGGGTTTCAGATTTTTTAAAGACAATTTAGGAAATTCTTTCCCTTTGGAAAGTGGACTTGAAAATTTTCTAAAAAAAATTTGTACAATGTTCTTAAGAAGTTATTCAAGAGTGTTTTAAATATTTCCAAGTATTCACTTTCACCATACCTCGAAAGCTCGAAAGAAAAGTGTTTTTTTTTTTTTTTTTTTCAACCATATTCGCTCCCTTTTTTTAGTAACAGAAAAGTTTTAGTAAATCAATTTGATATCAAACCCAGAAGTTACAATGTATTCAAACAGTGCCGTTAATTTTTAGAAAATTTGGTACATTCTAGTCATTCATGCTATAATATAATAAGGCAATTCAAACTTTAAACAATCATCAACTTCAAATCAAAGGAAGCATTTTACTGGAAGCATAGGACGTTTCAGGAATACTGAAAAGAGATTCCTCTCACATAATATTAAAGAAAAAGAAAATAAGAAATGGTCTCAATTTAGCCAGCTAAGGAATACTCCAGAAAATTTTAACAACATAATTAGCATTGTTTCTTAAAAGTATTTCATGCAACAACTAGTTAAAATGTTTAATTTCTTCGTTAACTAAAAATTATTTTAATGGAATTATTTATATACATAAATTGAATTAAAAATTAAACTAAATATAAAATAATATAAAAAAAAATCAAATATTAATGTGATAATAAAAACTAACAAAAATTAAATACCACAAAGCATTGAAAAAATAAGAGAAATTATCACGGAAAGTAATACTGCCAAACAGTTTTAACTAACGAAGAAAATTATATTTCAGATTAAATACAAAAGGAAAACTGTAACAGAAAATATTTATTTTCTTTATACTGAAATAGTTCAGGGTCTAAGATTTTAGGGTTCCACAATAAATATACCTGGGGTCTAAAATTAATCTCAAGGCTTTGTATTATTACCAGAATTTCCTGAGGCTAACATTTTTCTATTTGTAGACGATAAAGGAATAAGTGTCTTGATTTTTTTAACAGCATCCCCATTCTATTAATAAGCACTTTTAACTTATGGTAGAACGAATATCTTTCTGTTGCAGCCATCTCTATTTTATAAAGGTATACTAGGGCCGCAGCCTGCAGTAAACAATGTGAGAATTTTGAGGTTACTTGCCTAACGAAAGTCATTTAACAAACATTTAAAGAATTTCCTTGCTTGGAACCAGCCAATCAATTCGTGCCATAATTTAGCATTAAATATCGTAGCTTAACTTTTGATTTAATGGTTTAAAAATCAGACTAATTTATATAAAATTTGAATGACTTTTATACACAGTTTCCCTGACTCTATTCTTACTAATTGGTATATCTGTTAATTTTTCTACATAGATTTCTTTATTAGGAGAGGCCCATAAAAAAGTTATTTTGTTCTTTTGAGTTAAAACTAAAGTATTTTATTAATGGTTCATATTACTTTTGATGTGACTGTCTATACCAATCGTATCTTTGTTGATGCTTGCCCATCTCAATTATATATGCAAAGAAACTAGAAATTTTTCTCTAGTTCAACACTGAAAAGCGCTCCGCATTGTGCTCAAACACATTCATAGTTGCTCTTAAATAGCAATAGCCTAGTAGTTTTTTCCTCCATTCTTTACCAGCAGATATCTTTCACATTTATTTATAATGGTCTAATCACGAATTGGCAAAGCTGCAGCAAGCCTTTGACTTTCTCCTAAAAATGCCTATCACACATAGGAAAAATTTTTTGCTTCTGAAGGATATTCTCTAATACCTTTTCTTGACTGACGCTGTGTACATGCTTGTACACCTCCTTTAAAAAAACCGATTCTTAACAGAGAAACCGTGTACAACATGGTGGCTTATTAAAACATATGATCGGAATGTTTACGCGGATCTGTCAATCAATTACTATTAGGATATATAAATCACTGTAAAAATCATCACTAATCTATATTGTAATTAATCAAAATATACTTTTAAAACAAAACAAACTAATATACTTACAAATTTGCCAACATTTGCATTATAATTTTGACATAAGCCCATACGCAACTTTAATTTTGATTTGGTACACAACCTTAAAATTCACAATAGATGTGAGATTTTCTCGGAGTACAGCGTTTCAAAGACTGTACTGCGTACACGATTCCAACAAGTGAAGTACATGATTTTTTCATACAAAAGTGTCTTTTTTCGAACTAAATGCTGTGTACACGCTTGTGTTAAAAAAGAGTATAAGCTCTCATAACACCAATTATAACGCTTTAAATTAACTATAAAGATTTTTTTTTTAGTTTTAATCATCAAACTATTATTTCATATTTTTGAAAAAGTCTAATATCTAATTGTTTTTAGTAAAACTACAACAATTTCCAAATCTTCAGTCTTTAGCTCCTTTCTAGAATTGAATGATTTCCATTAGTTATTTGCTTTCTTTAGAAAAAACAAAAATGACATAACTTTTATTCCTATTGAATATATTTATATAAATTTTTTTTAAAATGCAAAAACTTTCACCAATGCTGTAATGGAAATTTTGGCACCTTTTTTATTAAAAAGAAAAAATGTACATTCCATCGTCTCTTTTCTCTCTAGTACTCCAGCTGGTTATACTGTAAGAATGCAGAAAATATTTTATTTGAAATACCCAGGGTAAGAAATTCCATGAACAATGAAAGTATTTGCAGCCTACTTTAAAAATTAATGAGTGGTATATTTTGCAAATATTACAAGGCTACAAATAAGAATTAAATAACTAGGATAAGAATATTAAACTATTAACCTAATTAAAAATTCTATAAGATATACAGTAAAAGTTGAACAAGAATTTGTTGTAAATATTTCATTTTTTATTTTGTTTGTTGATTGTATTTTGCTGTTAGCTTGCTTTTGTTTCTCCTTCTATGCATTATGAAAAGTATTTTTTTAAATTTTTTTCGTTTTATTTGGAAATATAGAAAAACTTAAAACTTTTGGCATTCATATTTGCCAATTTATAAATGGAATTTTCAAAAGCATTAAAAATCCAAAAAATTCAAACATATTTGCTGTAAAACAACAAAAGTTTATCATTCTATTAAAAATTAACAAAAAAAACACTGATTATTAATTTTTTGATTAAAAAACTTCAATATAATAATTTTATTATTTTCTTCTAGCTTCAATTTAAGTCCTAGCTCTTAATTTGAAAAGTATAAGGCTTCACTTTAGTTTTGTCATCATGAATTTTAAGAAATTTTAAAAAGTTCTAAGCCAACGAACTGACATGTAATGCTATGAAACTATCTACTTTAATTTATTATGAAATCCTTCATTTATTTACAGAAGACTTTAAAGCAGAAGAGTGTGAATGACTTTCTCATTTTCCTTTTACACGTGGGCTCCAAGAATATGTCATCACTAATACTTCAACAAAAAATTAAACTAATCTAGGCTCGTATACATTTAATTTATCATCATTTCCTACTGTAGATGTTATCTTTATATAAGTTTAGTATTTTCCTTTCTAAAAACAATCCAAATAGTAAAATAACGGAAATAAATTGACAGGGTAGCGAGATGATGGTGACTTAATTAAATAAGACTAAATCTATGGTTTTTCCTTTATCATTAAAATAGCTTAACATCAAAGCGAACATATAAAACCACCCACATTCATTATTGAGCCTATTTTCATTAAGGATAAGATTTTCTTACTTATAGATAATATCCTATAGCTAGCGCGTGGCTTAAATTATTAGTAACAGTTGCTATAGAATTTCACACTAGTCAATAAAATTAATTTCAATCTTACTAATATATACTGAAGGATAAGTTTGAAACTAATTTCATATTCAGTTTGTGGTCAAATTTTTTGATATAAACATTTAAATTAATTGTATTAACTTTTAAGTAAAAACAGTTTTTGGTATTAAAAAGAAATTTACAAGCGTAATAGTTGTTAGAGTTTATATCCTTTATTATAGTATCAAGTTTAAGGGTGTGTATATTGTGTTGGGTTTTAAAGCAAAACTCGAAAAAAAACTCACTGCACGGAAATATTTTTAAGGGAAACCAATTTTTTGCTCTATCCTGTTCATCTGATACTCTGCATTCCTATGTATTAATGTAATAAAATTGTTTATTGCGCTATTTAATGAATTATGAGAGGAATGATTTTAATAAAAACCAGGAATCTTTTTCTTTACTATAACAGAAACAGAAAAAAATTAAAATAATGTTCTAGCTCAAGCAAAAAATCTGAGAATTAATTTTTCATCATAGCTTGTCTGTAGAGGCGTACAATAAACTATTCCTGGCCGCAGTGTATTTTGGTACGGCTATTACACCTAATACTACTAGTTCACAATAATTGAAAATAAGGAAATTTTTATTCAAAAAATGTTCCTTTCTTGTCTGGAATGTCTTGGTTATTACCAAACCAACAGATCTAGTGCAAAATTTAGCATTTAAGTCCTAAGACTGATCATTTGCATATGTTACTGCTTCAGTATTCATAAAGAATAAGCCTATATAGAATCTACCAGAGCTCTTTTTGAGAAGTCTATCATCCTCTTTGTTGCCTTTAAAATTCTCATTCTCATTAGTGGCCCACATTCATTTTACCTAATTCCTTATTGACCCACAAGAGGCTCTTGCTTTTAGTTTAAGATGACTTAAACGTGAAATTTTGGCCTTCTAAGGCCTTCAGTGTGGCTTGACTCCAATCAAAAATGCAAATATGGGCCTTTCAGAAATAGTGCTGATAAATTAAACCACACCCGCTTCTATGGTAAGTTTTCAATTCCCATTTTTAAGTTGAATTAATGCTTTAACCGCATCCGTCTACTTAACAGAAACATGACAAAGGATAAGACTTAACTTATCTCTCAATTCTCCATGAACAATATACTACTTAAAATAATCAATTATTTTATTCATGTGGTGGGTCATCCGCACTATTTTAGGACGCATATCAATTTTATTCCAAACATTAACAAATTTTACGTTGTTTAAGATTTTTATGGTTAAAAATATCTGCCAGCATCTCAACTGCATGATTTTACTAACTGCACTCAATTTGAATATAACCAAAGACGATCTTAATTAGGTCTTTTATCTGAAGCAGTAAGTTCCTTCATTTTGCATTTTAAATTCAATAGGGGGCACTACACTCCCAGATTACATGAAATCAAAGAGGGGAAAATGCTTGGGAAAATTTTAAGGCAGCAGTGAATAGATTTCCAGAGAAGACAAGTGAAGAAACAAATTTAAAACAACTCTAAAAAGATTTCAAGAGAACTATAAAAATATTTAACTGCTTTTTTCATTTAAAAAAGCAAAAAAAGAAAAATTAATGGCCGTTTTCTCAGTTCAATAACTTGAAAATAATTAATAAAAAGAGCCCCAAGTTTTACCCTAAAATAATGACTTTGCTTAGCTAGTTTACTATTCTACCAGACAAATGACACCAGAAAAACCGTACCTGGTATGTACTTTCAAAAGAAATAAACCCATAAATTCGAAGTTGGACAATCTTTAATTTATGAAATTTTGACAAAAGTATTTAACACTTGGTTTCACCGTGCGAGTTTAACTCAAGTTTAGCGTCATATACCACCTTAAATTCGGAATAAAGAAAACTTGCGTTTTACAATTCGAGTTAACTTATTAAACGTGTTTAACTTTTCATCAGCTGAAACCCTCAAGTTGTGCGCTATATTGGAAATTTATTTTTTGTAATTTTACAATGAATTTCGTATTTTAAGATGAATAAAATTATAATAAATCAAAAATTTTATTTTAATAAATTTTAAGAAGGATATTCAGTTGATATCATTAAAAACTTTAAATATAACAAATAAAAACTCTCTGTAGCCCGACGAAGTGAAATAGAAAATCTTCAACGTCCTCAATGTGTTAAGCAGCATTTAGCAGACTTGTCAAATTTCAACTAGTTAATTATTGGGCTATTTAGGACTAACAGAGTAAAAAACTTTTTTGGAATCTGCTAAGTGGGAATATAATAAAATTAAACGACAATATGACTTTAGGTGATCAAATGAATATACATGGTGTTTATGATAATTCCCAACACCGAACCGAACATACTCCTATCTAGACCACGTTCCCTTTAAGCTTATTACTTTAGATTCATGGATAGCCCCGTTCATTTTTTTTTTTTTTGTTTAGTTGTTTTTGTTTTAATGGAGAACAAAAAATGTGCCATATATCAAGAACAAAATCCTTTAAAACTGACAAAACATAAGAAAAGAAAAACAATAAAATTAAACTAACCATAGCTACAATTATATCCAAGTTCTCTATTTAAAATCTTTTTAAAGTGTTTAGCAAATATTCTCCACTTGTGATCTTGAAGCTTTTTTGTGAAATAAATTCATATTTACTACTGAACAAAGGATAAATAAAAATTCATTCTACCATATTACCTTTTTGTTTTTGTTATGATTTCACTATATATCCTTTTAAATAGAATTATTTATGGCTAACAATTTCATTTTTAATTTGTATTCACAATTGAAATATTCTGATAGAGGCCTATACAATATACACAGTGTGGCTATATAAAGTCCTTCATCGGTGAAGCGTGTCTTAATATTCCATTTTATTTATGGATGGATATTAAACCTTACAAAAAAAAAAGTTTTTAAATGTTTATCATATCACCGTCAGCTCAGTTGATGAGCATAAATTTCATTTTTGTTGCCGTTTCTTTATGAGTAGTAGTCGCAAAATTTATTGTGTCTACAGATGTAATGTTATATTTTTCTAGATTAATTCAAATTAAGTCTATTAAATATCAAAATAAATCATAGTAAGGTTTTTCTTTTGTTTTAATTGTCAAAAAATTTATGCAAGTTTAATTGATTTTTGGTTTAGTAATCTTTTTCTCATTCTTTTTATCTGTTGCGGTCAGTTTTGTAGTTCAACTTGATTTAATATTAGCTCCATTTGAAGTTATAGGCTTAGTTGAAAATATTAACGCGTTTTACAGCGCAAGCTTAAACTCTAAGTTTAATTACCGTTTATTGATTCCGCAAGTGAAATTTATTTCAGCTGATTTTTATGTCAAATAATGTTCTATGCAGAGCAGCTGAACTAAGTTTAAACGCCAAACTTAAGGATTTTAATCTGGAGAAATGTAAAATGTGATTAAAGTCTAAACTCGTTAAATTTCCTTGATGTGAGCTTAAACTGACATATAAAGAAAAGCTTAAGTTAGGCTCGCACTGTAAAATCGGGCGAAAGTGTGAAAATGTGACCTTTGCCACTTACTTTGGTTACTAAAAGATGAGCTCCTATGGCAGATATTTTTGAGTTATTTCGATTAACTTCAGAGATAATATGACACCTTAAAAGTCCCGATAGTAACAAATGAAAAGCAATTTTTGTTTTAATTTCGAAATATATAATTTTACTCATATTTCCTAATAATTTCCTAAAATAGCATCATAAATTGTTCAATGCCTTTTTAAAGTTTTTATTTCTCTTATATTGATAGATATATATTTACTTCCAAACTATGCCTCAGTTTTCTCAATGAACTTATCATTTACCACAAATTTTTTCCCATGCCACACTTTTTTTAATTTTTTTTCCTAAGCAAAAATGTATTGCTAAGAGTTTAATCAAGTGAATATGATGAATTAGGAAGCTAATCTACGATATTTTTAAGAAACGAGAGACGAGATATTTAATGCTGTCATCATTCCAATTAACGAGCGTGGGATTTGAGCACATTGTATATCGTTTAGATATAAAATATTAGATAATTTTTTTATTTCAACTTAAAAACGATTCTCACATGTATAAAATATGAATTGTTGATACTTTTCAATTAAAAAGTTATTAGTCAATTAAAAAAGTCCATGTTATTGCCGAAAATAACTTATTTGTTTGAAATTCAACTGAAAAAATAGTCGTGATAGTTAAATTAGAAAATTTTTCAGTTGCCAAAAAAGATAAATTGTAAACTAAAGGGTAAATAAAAATATTAATGAGAATTAAATAAATATCAAATAACATATTTAAAAATTTCATAATAAAATTAAAGAAATTGGAAGCAAGATATTGAAAATTTATTAGTAAAAATTATATAAATATTAAGAAAGTTATTCTAAGCATGAGAATATAGTAAATTAAAAATTAAATAAAATATTCGATTCCATTTGGTATTGAAATACGGAATTCTTCATCAATAATTAAACAACTGCAACATAACGGAAGAAAAAACTATTTTATTTTGCTTCAATAGCTCAACTTGTATGTAGTGCTCTAAATCAACAATGCGCAGCATATATTTAGAATAAAGTTTATTTTAAAATTTATTGCTATAAAATATGAAGAATATGCTTCACTCATCAATAATTAACCTTTCAACAAGACTTTAATGTAATTTTATTCATGCAATTTAAAACTATGATCAGTAAGAACAAGTTTGTAATATTATATTTGCTAGTTGAAAAATCTCACGTGTATATTATATAAAAAAATGTATTATCAGAGCAAGCATAAAATAGCCATCATAGCTACTATGCCAAAAAGTAGCCAAAACGATGAATTTTCCGGCTATTCTAAAGTAAAATTCATTGATGCTTTCTCCGTGTAAGATATCGTTTTGACTGGTTATTATTGATAATAGATTCCCACCTTTTCTAAAGAGATGTCATCGGTAACTGCTTGATTTAGACTATGACAAGATTTAACCACCCTGAATCCTAATTTTTAAAGAAAACTTTGAAAATAGTTGAAAAACTATTCCATTTGACGATATAAGGTTACAATAACACTTTACAGCAATTTGCTGTGTTTTAACAGTAATTTAAATAGTAAAGAAATTCTTAGACTTCCTCAGCGCTTCAAAATCTATATGCCCTGGAAATTTGTAAAAAATTTGCTTGCAAAATTTCCTTAATATACTATTAAAAGACGAAATTGCATCCGAAACTGCATTTTATTATAAAAGATGTCTATGTTAAAATCGATGAACTTATTGTAAGTAAAACTCTTTTTTTTGAGAAAAAGCAAAAAAATTAGGCTAAAAGCAATATAAAGAATTCAGAGGTATAAGTAGGTACCGCTAGACAACGCCCTATCGAGTAAAATATTAAAAATATTGACTTATAGCTCAGAGACAAAACTCTTTCAACAAGTCTTAATAAAAACAGTTTTCAAAAAACAAAAAAATCATATTTAACAGCTCATGTCAAAAGAACGTCAACTAATATCCCATAAGCTAAAATCAATTTAAATTCCAAAGATATATCCTTTAACAACCCCATTTTAAGCAATTAAAATACTTAAATTTTTATTATATCCACAAAACAATCCGCAGTTAATGAAATAATTACACTATTTGCTACATTTTCAATTTAAATTGTATCCATCAACCCAAAATACCAAAAACTAATTTAACAAATTCTTCAATAGAAAACTCTCTAAACCCCTCAAATTAATTTAAAATAAATACCATAAAGAGCTCACACATTAACTATTAAATATACAAAAAACTTCATTTTCAAGTACATAAATCATAATATAAAACACACAAAAAATAAAACAAAAAAAACATAAAATGAAGGTCAATTCATTAATTATAAACATATTACAAGTCAAGAGCAAAGAACTTAACTTACATCAACACCTCTCCAGCTGTCACATTAGGTGTTCAATTACTGCTTTGTATGAATGAAAGAATATTGGAGCACGTGATTTTATTCCACCTTCGTCACTTTACAATTTAAAAAAGTACCATACGATAAGATAAAAATAAAAAACAAAAAAAAAAATATTTAAATAACCACAGAAAATTTTTTCTAAAACCGCAATAAAAAAATAACAACAAAAAGTAATGTAAACACAATTTAGGGAGCAAATTCAGGTGAGAGAGTGCTTAAAGCGAAAATGAAGAGTAACATTTAGTCGATTTTTGTTTTTTTTTTTTTTTTGGGTTTTTGTGTTTTAGTATAGGGCGTAAAGATTGCTGCTACTAAAAAATATTATGTCATCAGGAGGTGATAAAGTTATTCTTGTAAATTTTTTTATTTAAAGTACATATGTCAAAAAAAAATAACAAAAATTTGTCACAGCTATTGTTTTGGCACAGAAAATCACAAACTTGAAAAAAACAGCAAATTTTAAAAATTTATTTTTCCAACATAAATAATTTCAAATTTTAACCACTTTTTAATAAATAACAATAAAAATTTTCACTTTGATTACAATTAGACCTAAATAATTTGTTTAATAATTTCAGTTGAAGCTAATCAAAAACAAAGAAATTAATGTAATACAACCGATTAATCGAATCGAAAACACTTTCACATAATTTTTACCGGTCATTTAGAAAAAGCACAAGATTTTTAACAACACCAATAGAAGAATACACACAATATGGAAAATAGACAATTAAAAAACTATTTAATATTATTGCTATATATATATATTTAATATTATTAGTATTTCATAGAAAGAAGAGAAGAATTAAAGATTTGAACAGACCGGATCAAATACGATTTATAAAATCGTCCTCATCAACCGAATACAACTCATGGACTGAAAAACCACGAGACTTTCAGCCTATAAATCTATACATAGATCTATATTTATATGTGTATAGCAGCCCAAGCGAATGCGTGAACCTATATAAATGAAAATTTCTCTTTTTTCCCTGAAAATCTCTTTATCAAGTTTATCCTTTTATATTCGCCCTATATGAAGGGCAAAATTTTTTAAAAAATTTCTTAGTTAGAGTTAGTGAAAATATATAAAAGGGCGACAAATGTCTTTGTGTCATCACATGATAATTTTAGAAAAGCTGGCGAAATGGATGAGAAGAAAACAATACTGTATAAATTTTGTCCAGTTTATAATGACAGGAGGGTGACATACGCCCACAGCTTCAATTATGCAATGAAGTAATTTTGTGGCCAAGGGGGACCTATAAAAATTTATTTCTAATATAGTTAAAGAAATTTATTTCTAATATCTTTTGGTTTTTTTTATAAAATTGGGCAAATCCAGCTGACACAATTGACGCGATCCCTTTTGATTTTCAGTTTTTCACATTTTTAATATATTTTTAACATTACAGTTAAGTTATAAAGTTTAATCTAATTATTAACTTCAGTCTTAACTTGGGCTCAATGAGTCTAAAAATAGACTCAAGTGTAGTATGCGCTCAGGAGCGACGGTGAATCCCAAAAAAATGCTATAAACTCAGAATAACTTCAAAATGAACCGAATGCGGTGATAAATATCAAATTCTATAGTTTAGAAATTCCAAAAAAATCGATTTCTTTTTGTGAATATTTTCATAGTGCAACCTCTGAAGAGGATTTTTCACAATTCAAATAATTTTCGTTGTTACAGCTCATTATGTGACGTATTGACAAAACCAGTCCTCTTATAGCCTCAAAAATTAAGCGCGTTTTTCTCGAAACAACTTTCTCTGTAACGTTGTGCATGATATCTCAAGTTTTATCTAACATGAAATTTGGCACAGAGCTTCTTTATAAGCGAAAAAACAGGGGAAAACATAAATAATTGCCGTTGTTTTGTGAAAAAAAGGTTTTTTCAAAAACTCTTCCTAGTACTTCCCAGCTGCTTAAAGTTTTTCCATTTAGCCTTAAAAAACAAACTGCTGTCAAAATAAATTTTATTGGTTTTCATTCTTTCATTATCTTTGAATTCCAGTCAATACTGTCAATCATTAAATTTTGCATTTCAGTGTTTCCCACCTAGTTTTAGCATTCAACCCATTCACTGCCAACTACGAGATATCTTGTAGAAAGGCTCAATGATAAATTTTTATTTTGGAAAAATCGTAGTAGTTGTCAATTTTTATTATAAAGATTATTACATAAAGATTACATTTATATAAATGTATATTTTTATTTTCCTACTATTAACTTGCTCGAAAACCTTCAATTGCTAATAAAATATTTTCCATTCATCCAATCAAGTTCCAATAAATTTTGTTGTGTTGGGAGTGCATTGCAATTGATGTTAATACAGTTAGTTCAAATATTAATTCATTAATTATATTTAA
The DNA here is from genome assembly GCA_947359355.1 of Acrocera orbiculus. NCBI lineage: Eukaryota > Metazoa > Arthropoda > Insecta > Diptera > Acroceridae > Acrocera > Acrocera orbiculus. The sequence continues at coordinate 12,503,563 of OX375758.1, forward strand.
TAAACAAATTTTAATTTTATATGATAGAAAAACTTCAGAAAACTGAATGCAACGAATTACAAATTCTGAATTCATAAAAAAGAAAAAACAATCTCAAGTAGGAATATACTTTAAAAAATTTCTTTTTATATTACTTGTTTTAATATAAAACCTTGGCATATAGGTCAAGACTCAATAAATTTGCGTGGCAGTGAAGTGGTTAAAGAATGCTTTTATTATTTTACCCACATTAAATGAATAAATATTTTTCTATGTAGCTCACCATTAATGTGTTTTTAAAATTATTATGTGTTATACTGTTAAGGGATTTAAATGTGGGTTTTTTTCATAAAATCTCAAAACTTAAACTACAGGTAATAATGAAATTTTTAAATCTAAAACACAGCAAAGTACCATATTTTTATTCAAAAATGCTTATTATTACCAAAATAAAACTTGACTAGTGTTAAAAACATTAAAAAATTTTAATATTAGTTATGAAATCAAAAAGTTTAACCTATATGAATCGACATGAAAATAATGGAACAACAAGTAGAAAGCGTAATCAATCATACCAATGCATTTATACTGAAAAAACTTTAAAAATACTTAGAACCTCACGCCACTGTTATCGAGTTCATTTTCTTATAAGAAATACAATAGCCACGGAGTAAGGAAAAAAGATTTTGTAGAAAAATAACAGATCGAAAAATTTTCTACTTTACAAATCACTTTCATTAATATTTTGAAAAAATATTGTTACTTGTTCTCAAAAATCGCAACTTTATATTAACAATTCACATACACAAATATGACTCTTATAAATTGAGATTCCTAGATAATAATTTGCAAGTAATTTAAGATAAAAAGTGTTATTAGATAAAAAGAAAAGGAAATCATATGTAGATTTCTGTCAGAAAATTAATAAATTAACTATAGAGGCAAACAGCGCAAAACATTGGCGCTATTAAAGAACAAAAAAATAGATATTTCACCAAAAAAGAATCATCACTTTACAATTAAATTAAAGTAATGACCAAATTATACAAATGGAGCCAAATCTGGTCTTTGTCTGCCACAGGATGTTCAAAAATGCTCAAAAATGTTCAAATAAAGTCGAATTTTGACAAAAACTTGTATTTGATTTCTGTTTCTCTCTTTCTCTCTCGTCTCGTGTAATTCTCAAACCTATAGATATAGTTTTTTTTCCAAGATTTATTTCATAGGTGTGCACTAGATTTCTTGGCCTGGTAATTTATATATTGCTTGAATATAGTACATATATAGGCCGTTTTTTTATATTTTTTATCCTTTCGATTGCCTGTTCTTACATTTTATATTAAAGCTATGACATCTTTATGTTTTGGCTTAATCAATATTAGCAACTGCAAAGGTGCTAAAAATTTATAAGCAAATAAAAGAATGGAATGAATTATACTTTTGACCTAGGACACTTGAAAATGAATAAAATATAGACACGTTGCTATAAGTTCGAGAGCAATGGACTACCGGCTTGCATAGCATCTACTAAAGTCAATTCCTGAGAGTCTTTTACCTTATTCAGGATGAAATTCTTTTTGAAAAAATACTGGAAGCTCTTTTAATGGCTCTATACAAAAGTAGACATAAAGTTTAGTAATCCATAGGCTTTATCATATCACAAAATATATCCCTACATCCAAAACTTTTAATATTTGTCTAAATTAAGTTATGTTTAGGAACAAAGCTATTTAAAATTAAAACAACAATAAAATATTTTACTACACAAATATGTTTTTTAATAAACGAAACTAGTTCTATGTCTTTATAGAATCTTGTGGGTCTTTTTTTGGTATATAATTTAAACAAACGATTGTCTTAAAATTAAAAAGAAAAGGATCTCTTGGTAATTTAAGTGTAGAAGTAAAAAAAATTGGTCCATCAAATACAAAGTTATAGAAAAACTATTTTGAATTATATCTGAAATTATGAAAAATTAATAAACCTGTTGCTTTTTATTAAATCTCTTTTAGATAAATTTATCAAATATTAAAATTATCTTAAAATCAAAAATCTGGCAGCCCAAAAATTAAACTTTTTATTTATTTCAGAAAATCTCTTGATATTTCCCTTAGATTCCTGTCTAGCCGCACTCCTAAACTCAAAATAGACAAAAATATATATATTCTACGCATGTCCTCTCAATTAACTTTAAAAGAAGCTTTTTTCAATAGATCACACTCTTTATCTAATTAATAAAGCTCTACCCATTATAAAACATTTCATATTTAACATTCACAGGATATATATACGAATACAATTTAAGTAAGTATATTTCAGGTGACAACTGAAGTCCTTAACTAGCCAAATATATTTTTATGAAGTTAAGACGTGTGCAATATTATATAAAATTGTTAATCCCCTAGTGTGCCTTAGACAAATGAATAGAAAGAATAAAATATAACAAAAACAACAAAAAATTATCGTTTGCTAAAATTAGGGATGAATTGTATAAGGATTCCCTTGTGAATGTTAAAATAGGGGAAAAGGGTATGTTATCTTTGGGTGAATACATAAATCTGTCGATGATTTGGCATCTTGTCTTATCTTTGGTACCATTATTATGGTGGCTATATATAAGGGCTTAAAGGATTTTCAAATTGCATTTATTGGATTTGGAATACAGAAAAAAATTTTAATGGTTTCAAAGGATGTTAATTTAGTTTTATTGTTGTCGTCAAAGATTGTTATGCGCATATGTCATATAATATCAAGCATGAAAATATACAAAAAAAAAATTTATATTTTTAACTTTTCAACAAAAAAACAAATATCCTTTATATTTAATATAAAACTATCTAACCTAAAATTTTATAATAGTATAGGATTTATTATTTTTTTGTAAAAACTCTCAAATTATTTTATGCCTCTTTCAATTATGTTAAAATCAAGACTTATCTTTTATACTTTTAGTCTGCTAGTCATTTGACAGTGAATTAATTTTGCTTACACAACGTGAATATAAGTAAATCAATTGATTATATTTTACCAAATATTATACAAAATCAAATTCCTATAAAGCTTTTAGTATTTATAAAAAAAAAAAAAACACAATCCAGCTATTTAATATTCTATTGAAGAATTTAAGGTTTGATCTCTTCCGTTTCAATTCTGATTGGAATTCAATTCTACTTTCGATTTTATTCTTGTCTAGTAAAATTTCTATACGTTTAGCTATTCTAGTCATATATTTGCCCAATAATCATTTTTTTTATCGTTTGAGTAATTAAAAATATCGCTTCATAAATAAACAAAAATGTTTATAGTAAGGTTCTAGTAATAGTTACCTGCATAAATAACAGAATGAATCTTCTTCTTATGCCAGATTTATGTTAACTAAAGTATAAAACAATAATTTTAATTGAAAGCTTTCTAAAAACCAAGTAAACACAATATCAATTGTTGTGCTTTTTTGGAAATTATTTGTCATAGTTAGATTTAATATTAGATGCAAAAAATTAAGCAATAGTTTGGAATATTTTTCAGTGAAATTCTATTTAAAACTGCCAACTAAAATGACTATCAAATACCATTCTTAAAGTGTTTTTTTACATTTTTTATTGAACTTTATTCGTTTCTATTTGAAAATTAAGCATGGTGCTGTAATTTCTAATATTTTTTGTAATAAATAATATATATATATATAGCTTGGTTTTTCCTTTAGGATGACAAGACCTTTCATGGTTTTACTACCAGCCAAATTTTACTTAACGCATCACAAGAAGTTTACACTTCAAAAATTTATTCATGGATTCCTTAATCCCGCAAACATAAGAACCAAAACTTATTTAAAAAATGCACAATCTGTAATAATTAAATTTTTTGTAAATAAACAAACCTACTGCATCCAGGGTTAAGATAATCTTTAGATTTATTCACAAAAAACTACTTCATACCAAAAAGATATCTACCTCTTTTTGAGGGATAATAGATCAATGGATTTATTGGGCCATTTTTCTTTAACACTAAAGCTACCGAGCTTTCATGTATACCTCTACCATCAGGGGTCAAATGACCTTTTTGAAAAAAATATGTGTATTAATGAGATTTTAGTAAAAATAATTTTAAAATAACAATAACAATAAGTAGTAAAAAATACTTTTTTCTATTTTGATGAGTTTTATTTACATTTATTAACTGTCAGCACATATTTTACAAACTACAGTATTTTGTACTGCACATATTCCGCATACGTATTTTTCATATTTTATACAAATTTTATTAGTTTTATTGGTTTTACAAAGTTTTATTTGAGAATTTCTGCGTTTAGACGAATCTTGAGCTGTTTATGATAATATATCTTGTAAAGACCTTTTTATTAGTTGCCTTTCTTTTCAATATTCGTCTCCAAGTTCTTCTGCTAGTTGAAATAAAAGTTGCTGCCTTGATATGTCTTCATCCGTCGTTTCTTTATATAAAATCCACGCATTTATCCCGGCTTAAGATATTGAAAAATACCTGCAAAGGCCATCTTCGACATTTGGACTTTGAGCTATATTTTCTAGCCATTTGATGTTGTAAAATGGTTTTTGTATAATTTCTTCCGGTATACGGGTGACAGTTCTTTCAATTTCAACAGACGAATGCATTGAGCTAAAAATCAATACTTTTTTATTGGGCTTAACTTGGTACACCGTCAGGCTAAAATCACTCGATTTGTATAATATCATTGAGAAGGGTTCCATATTATCTTTTACTTTTTTCGTTAATTTAGGTAGCTCTCTTTTATTCCTCCGAATAGTTCAAACAAGCGTAGTTTTTTTTCCTTGAAGTTTACTTGCTAATGACAGGCTAGTAAAAAAATTTTCAGCTATTATATTTCGCCCGGTGTAAGGCTCTGCTGATTTTGAAGCTACAAACTCTCCTAGTGAAACCGATGATTTTTTCTCCGAATATTTTCCTAAATATGAAAAACCATTTACTATATACTTACTACTTACATCGGATGCCAACCAGAATTTTGTCCCGAATTTGTCGGATTTATTAGGCAAGTATTGTGTAAATCTACCATGTGCCTTTGTCGGAAACAGTTGTTTCCAGTTGTATAACAATTTTGGCTGTTTTCGATAAATTTGTTCCAAACCTCAGAGATCAAAGCAAACTTATCGTTTTGCAAGCGTTGGCTTCGCTGATTTCTGTTATCAAACCGAATAAATTTCATTATTATTGATTTATAACAACAGCTGCTCGCTAGCTTTGAAGTTCATCGCAAATCGCAAAATTGTATTGTTCTACAAAGAAAACTAGGGATTTGTTTCAATTGCACATTTGCTTATTTATAACAGAATAAGTCTTGCTATTGCAATTTTTCAAAAATTGATAACTAACAGTGAGTAAAAACACCAAATTTAGTCTCGACCAAAATAATAAAAACAAAAAAAAATTGGCGCAAAGAACAACGCCATATGCCTTTCATTTATAACAACAACAAAAACATTGGAAGTCAAAAAAATGAAAAAAAAAAGTGAATAAAAAGACAAAAGCTGTCCGTTAGCTTCGATCGCACTGTTTATACTTGGCAAATTTGCCGTAGTTCCTAAATTTTGTATCTAGTTTACCAGGTATTTTTCAAAGGGTTAAATGACCTCTCGCGGTAGACTAGACCTGGTATGAAAATTTTTCCGAAATCAGGCAATGAAAAAACTTGTGAATAGTGAAAAATGGTTTGTAATGGAAAAGTCAATATACATGGTGATACAATAACGTTTTATACGAGAAATTCTAAACGAAATTTAAAAAAAGGTCATTTGACCCCGCATGGTAGCTTTAGTGTTAAAACAAGCATACAAAAGCGATTCTACTGATTTTTGAGCATTACCGGTGAATTTTAACTAACTAATTATCACAAAATTAATAAATCATGAAAAATTTTATTTAACATGATCAAAGTTTAGCAATCAATTTATTTCTCGTAATTTTAATGCAAGTTGAACTTTAAGAGTCTGATTTATAACTTTCAAGTAATTTTGAGTTATAAAGTGAATGTCAATATACCAAAGATAATTTAAGATCAAGTTGATCCACTAATTTTACAAAAACATTATCGAAAATTTGGATGTACGATTGCAAGCCTGTAAAAAAGCCGCCGTAGTCACATATTAACGATATGGTTTTCTGTTTACATTCGCCATAAATAAAACTTTCATATTCAATAAAAAAATTAGAAAAAATATGTTAAATTCAAATTTAAAAAAGAAACTAACAGAATCCACTGATAACAGATGAAAAAAATGCCTATCCTGGTTTGAAATTGTCATTGAACACGTGATTCATAAAGACTTCAATATCCAAAATTTAAAAAAAATTAGATTATAAATGCATAGAATCGCAAAAATGAAAACTTCTGTATGCTTTTTGGATCAATAAGCTTGATCTAAAACAGAATACAGATAAGGCAAACTGGATCCATTCCTGATCCTATCCTTAACAATTTTCTAGTCAGGACTCTACTCTAAAGAAACACGTAATAACATTAAAATGAACTACAAATTGAGATGTTATTAGGAAATATGCTAAAAATTTGTAACCGAAAGCTACTGACTAAATTTCTGTATCACTTCAGTGATCTCAAAAGAAGATATAACTAAAAATGTAATATTAGTAGTGATATTCAACTGTCGATTTCTGACAATGGTTAAAAAATACAAATTACACCTTTGATCTGCAAAATATCTCAAGTTTTTGAGTCTAAGAAACTGCTATACACTTCTATTGAAGTTTTACAAACTTTTTCTTTAAAGATTAAATTTTTAGCACGCTACAAGAGAGTTAGTTTATCTTCAATAACATTAATAATTTTAATATGACACATGTTGATCAAAAAGTTTCTATAATTTGTTTAAGAAAAATACGTTTTCTTTAATTTTATTGTATATTTTAAATATCCTCTTCAAAATAATCACTATAAGAAGTTATAAACCTGCAACAGAACTTAATAAACTTTTCCATGTATCTACTTCTAATAAGTTTTTAAAGATATAGCCATCAGTTTTTTTTTTCAAATTTTTTATTATGGGTTCAATCAAGTTGAAAGATCTTTTTCTTAATGGCAATTTGAATCGTACACGGAAAAAATATATTTGGTTTTCAAGTAAACGCATATATACTTGATTTTCGATGTGCTTGAATCAAGAAAATAATTCTTGAGACAATAATTTAAATATTCTACACCATATTAAGATCATATTTACTTGCCATCCACATATTTTTTGTTTTTCACTTTAAGAAACAGAAAATGTCATAGAGCCTTGTCTAGTAAATGCAGTGCGTTGGTGATCGTATTTAAGCGAAAACTGCATAAAGACTGAATACAAACAAAATTGAAATTTTTTTATACATTTTAAAAGCTGAAAAATGGTTTTTTTACCTACTAATAGAGGCTAACAATATGAACAATACTAATAGTCAGATCACATTCAATACTTTGACAAAAAAATGCTGCCAAATTAAAAATAAAAAAGTTGTACCGATCATCAAACATGTAAAGTTTAATTTACAAACTATAAAAAGTTTTTGATCACAAATAAGAAAATTTGACTTTTGTTTTTGCCCCTCTAACAAACACAAGTATTTTGCAACCAAAATGCTGAATTAATTTAATTAAATAAATATCACTATACCAAGTTCTGGGTCTAATTTCGATAATTTTTTCCAATATATAATAAAGATTTTAATGAAAACCAAAACAAAAATAAAGATATGACATTATTCATAATAAATATTATTTAATTTTCAAAAAATTTCAAATTAATTCTCTTTACTGAATGAAATTTTGATTACATGGCTTCCATATTAAGCAAAACTATAAAAATATAAAAGAAGAAAATTAAATTCATGTAAAGCCTTTATCAAAATTTATCAAAAACAAAACAAAAAAGATGAAAGAAGATTGAAATAAATATTAAACTGGATAAAAAAATATTTCCAATTAAAAAACGTTCAGCTTGATTACAGGGTATATGCCCATCAATTGATTCACAAATGCAGACTTCAATTGTACGCCCCTTGATATACTGATAATAGCATTTATGAGCTGCAGCACCCCCTCCATCGAGATGTACTTTTGTGCACATAAATGTTATATTTTCAACTAAAATTTCATAAAAATAAAAAATAAAAGAAAAAAGAACCAAATTATTAAACTGATTTTTTCCAAATTTCAAATAAATATTAAACCATTTCTATTATATATATAGGAATATTTTACACATACATCCCCAGGAGATAAATGACAGGAAATATCTTCACGGTTATTTTTATATTTGTCCCACAAATCTTTTGGATTAGGTGAACTTCCATCATCTTTTGAAATAAAATTAAATTTCAAAAAAGCAAAAACAAATCTAAAGAAAATCTTATAGAAACAATAAAACTGAATATAAAGATTACTTGTAGTCAATAATGGATGCTTGCAGGGAACTTCCTTACTATCTTTAAGGATACTATTACATGTTATATTATCAATTTTTGTATTTTTATTGAATTTTGGACCCAACCATGTGAATTGAAAACAATATGGACCATCCAATTGTATATATTTGGTTTCAATGTCCCACAAGTCATCTAAAAATTGGATTAAATTGATTGAATTAAAATGGGTAATAATAGTAACAAACCTGCATTGATATTATATTCCAGAAGGAAGATTAACAGAGTAATTACACGCTTCAATTCCATTTTAGTTATTATTAAGTCTTTTATTTAACTGATTAGTTTAGATGCAATTAAAATTTATCACAAAATTTGCAAAGCATTTTAATCTTATCTAATATAATCTCAATAGTCAATGACATATTTATCATAATAAAATTTTTGGTAAAAAATTAATACAAAATTATTAATATGTAAAATTCTGTGTTAAATCCTTTCAAGTTAATTAAATAATAAAATGTATTTTTGTTTTTTTTTTCTTTGGTATTTAAATTTGTTAAATAAAATTGTTTTTAATTTAATTTAATACCTTTAAGCTCTCCAATTATTTATTAATATATTCTACAAAATTCATTATTTACATTTAAGCCAGTTTTGATTATAAAACAGGTAAAAGAACCTTAAATATTAAATTAAAGGATATAATAAAATCAGAAAATATATTTACACTTTTCTGTTTATATTTTTGTGTATTTATAGAATAACAAGGGGTGTGATTCTGTTTTTATTCGAAGAAAGAGAAGATCTCACACATTTTTAATATGAAGGATTTTAACCTAGCTGCTAATAATGCATTGTATTTAAAGAGGGGTTGACAAGAAGCAAAAGTTGAACTTATATTTGTATAAATATGAATGCTTAGAACTTACTAGCGTTTGGTATGCTGCGTAACTTGGCACGTTAAAAATAAAAAATTGTGCTAATTGAAACCAGTGTACTCACTAAACTGTAACTGTATGTTATGTAAACAGTGTGCGTACCCTGATTTAACGCAATTTCACTACCAATCACTCAATTAAACATTTATAATCACCAATCTGTTTTTGTTCTTTTTGGTAAAATTAAGTCAAAAAAACAAACGGCTCCTCTCTGCTTATAAATATTTTATATGCTCATTTACAAACCTATTTAAATATACATTATTTCACTTCTTACGAAATAATAATTTTTTGCATGTTAGCTAAAACTTATTGGATCAGCTCAATAAGTTAAATAAAAAAAAGAAAAATAATAATAATAAAAGCAATATTGTTTTGCAATTGTAGCACAAAACAATATTGCATTGTAGAAAAACCAAAAATTTCATGACAGAAAGGTACTAATAAAAGAAAGTACTTTTCTTTAGAATAAGGCAGTCTGTTGTAATTTTTTGGTAACTGAGGTTGTTTTTGCGGGAAGGTTAAGACCGGCCGAAACTGGCCAAAACTTTAACTTTTCCGCAAAAACAAGACTTAGAAATAAAAAATCTTTTTAAGTGCGACCGGCCGATACTGGCCAAAACGGAACTTGAAAAGATTTTAACCATTTTTTTTATTCTTATTTGGGAATTTTATATCTTCAACTAAAAACATATTAAGATTTGTTAAACCAATAGCGAAAAAAACTTAGAATAATTTTATAATTTAAAAATTTATAAAGACTTGTTAAACCAATAACGAAAAAGACTTAGAATAATTTATTTTAATTGTGTAATTTGAAATAAAAATTCGGGGACAAATAAAAACAATAAAAATTTAGAACTATTTTTAAATAAACAAAAAAAAGAGACACTCAGAATAACCTTTAAATAAAGATTAATTGTGGAACTCTACATGAAGTTTGGTGTAACAAAAAATACTTAAAATACTTCTTCTGTGTTCTATTATCTTATGAGCTACTACGAAAGCAATTAAGACCGGCCGAAACTGGCCAAAACATTAATAGCTATTCTCAGTCAAAAACATAAATCATTGTATAATTTAATTAAAAAGTCCAGTAACGTATAGCATCATTTCCATCACCTGACAAAAGACAACCCTTGTTATAAATAATATAACATGTATTCCAATAAATGGTAAAGTTTTTAATAACGCTAATGATCTTAAATCACGCTTACTTAAGTTCTTTGATAGCAAAGATCAGAAATTTTATGATAATGTGGAATTATGACAATGTGGCTATCGACAAAAACGTACAGTACCTAATTAAATAAATTTATATTTTTTCATACTTATTAAAAATTCGCAATCACTTACAATTAGTTAATAACACAATATATTTGTTTTGTTTTTTCTGTTATGTTCGAGAAGTTGTAATTAGTTTTTAACTAAATTTTTAAGTAAATTTTACCCTAGCTTTTTATTTTATTTACTGCTCTCTACTATTTTAGCTGCAAAATCTGAGAATTTTATAAAATAAAATGGGCCTGAAATTAGTTTTTCAAGAATCCAGAAAACCTGCAATTTTCCTCTAATTATCCAAAGAATCAATTATTAGCTTCTAATTATCAGGAAAAAAACTTGTAATTATCCCCTAATTATTTAGAGAACCTGTAATAAGCCATGATCTAGTAATTATCTATCTACTTTCAGAAAAATATTCTACAAAACGCAAAATGTTTCAAAACGTAGTTTTTATTTTAAAATTTTTTATTTCTAAGATAAAAAAATTATTCTGGTATGGAATTCTTTAACATTGCCTAAGTAAGCTATAAACTAAATTAAATATTCCAAGAAGAATTAAATAGATAAATAGTAACTATTTCTTAACTTAAATATTTCAACTATTTCAATAGACACCCACATCAAAATCATATTCTACACTTTATAAAAACAAAAAAAATTATTCTACTTAAGCTAAACAAGAAAAATTTGGTAACCAAATTTTTGTATAAAAAAAATTTATATTAATCTAAAAATAAAAATATCAATAAAAATACAGATACAAATATTTTATTTAATGAACATCAAATAATACTAAAAATTACATAAAGACATTTTTAGTTACTAATGTACATTGAGTAAACAATATGACATTTTAATCCGTAACAACACAAATAAAAAAAAGTCACTCCAAAAATACCCTTTATATAAATAAAACCTGACATTTTAAGATTAGATCAAAAAAACAAGGAATATATATTAAATCTAAAAGAAAACACTAAAAATTGACATAAAGACATCACTTTTTATTGTTACCCACAAAATCAAGTCAGCTTGTCCCATCAATCAAATCAAAATTTTTACAGCTTATTTGAAATACCAAAACATTTTCAGATTATTTTCTGAATTTAATTTAAAGAAAAGATAATAAAACAACAAAAATATTTAATTTTTTCTTTTTTTTTTTTTTGTTTAAAAACTTGTAGATTAAATTATTAAAATTTTGTTGGTTTTATTTTCATTTTTTAAATAAAATAACCTAATGACCTCATAGCCCCTTTCAAAGTGAATACTAAAAGTTAAAGTGAAGCTATTAAGAACATCCTCAAGTGACCATTCGTCATTTGATATTTAAAATTTTTCCATAAAATAAAAGTTTTACTTTAACCAAAATTAGTTTTTTGAACTCTTAAATATAATCATTTTGGCCACATGTGCCAAATTTTTTCTTTAAAATCTATCTTATAGCTTTAGTTAGATTAGATAATATTTTTAAATTTATTTTCCTAAATATGTCCTTAATTAAAATTCTTTACTCAAGCATAAAGTGTCAAGTTTGGATTAATTTGCATATTTATGCAACGAATAAAATGTTATATGCATACAAAATGACATTAGCTTGAAAATATCCTTAATTTTCATATATATATATATATATAATAATAATAATATTTAAAGAGTAAACTTCAAGTATTATTATATATTTAAGTTATTATAGTATAACTATAGTATTTGGCATGAATATTCTCATAAACTATATCCCTAAAGGATGAAATAGCATCAACAGACTCAATGACCAGACGACTAATTTCAAATCTCTAGATTTTAATAGGCTTAACTGGATAATCCCATTTGGAGTAGTAAAATTTGGAAACTCTCCAGAATTCTAATTAGCTAACAAAAAATTATACAAAACAAAAAAAGAAAACAACAAAATTATGTGGAAAATAAATTTCTTTTTTTTTTTTCAGATAAAGGAAACCGCAACTTTTACAACAACAAAATGTTAAGCACCTTAAAGAGATTTTTTTGTTTTAAAATAATTTGGTACACAAGGATGCTAAAAATGCTCTTATATCCTGTTACTCTATATTATTGGATACTTTTAGAGATTTTTATCATCTTTTTTCTTTTCTTGTTTTGGAGGATAGAATGAAATTTTTCTGTTACTAGAACTTAACTTCTTCATTCAATTATCCTTTAATTAATTAAGTAACAGTAGTAGAAATTTCATATATGGTTCAGATACTTATGAAAAAGTTTTCAAATTTTTGTGTTAAACTATTTTGACAAACTTTGTAGTTTAACAATCTAAATTGTTAAAAAGTTATCTTGAAATGGATCCCTTTTGAATGGGTAAAACACACAAAGTGCATTTTATTTAAATAAAACAAAACAACGAAATATCTTGTTAGTTTTTTACATTTTGATTCAAAATTTTTGCTGGTTTTTTTGTAAATTCTTCTTAAAAAGCATGTTAAGTTAAAGTTAGGTTTTCCAATCTTCATTTTTCTCTATTAGTAAATTTTTCTTAAATAAAATCATTACAAAAAATGTTTTGAAATCAATTCTAATGACAATTTTTATTTACTGGTTTTATTTTTGTCAGTTTAAGTGAAGTCTTAATAAATCTCATTGACCTTCCTCATACTGCCAATGTTCATATACAGCAAGCATTTTTACGAAGGATCACGTAAGTGCTAAATGGGTAACCGTTTTGATAATGACAATGTGATTTAAGTGTTGGCTTTCATTTTTGTGGGCACTTGACAATACCTATTCTTGACATTTATAAAATTACCGTCGCATTTGAAAACATAAAGGAATTTTATAGTTCTAATTTAATTTTTTAAATGAGTGATGTTTTTGTGAAACTTTAATAAAAAATGTAAGTTATTTTTTTTTATTGTTTAACTAGAAAAAAAGGACTCATTCTATTTTGAGGGAAGTAGATTCTCATGCCTGGGACTCACTAGCGCTTAGCGGCACAAAATTTAGCGCTAAATGCTAATGAGTCCACTAGTCTCCACTTAATTGGTGTATAGCCTGAGTTAGCGACTAGTTGAGTAATGCTAGAGGATCCATTCCGATTGGTATTTAGAAAAACTCTCCATTTTTACTGTGCTAAGTCGTCGCTAAGCGCTAGTGAGTCCCAGGTATCAGACACTATACGACGAACAGTATAATTGTTAAAGTAGAGTCAATATCTTTAACTCCTTCGGTACATTTGATGACTAGATGCCTAGGATTCAATAGCACTTAGCGTATGGGACGACTTAGCATAGTAAAATTGGAAAGTTTTCCTGAATACCAATCGGAGTGGACTCACTAGCATATTACTGTTTTCATTGACAGAAAGCAAAATGCCAATTCCTTTGATCTTCTTTGAAAAACCGACAAGCTAGCGCTAACTAGTCACTAATTCAGGCTATATACCAATTCAGTGGTGACTAATTGACTCATTAGCATTTATTGCTAAATTTTGTGCCGCTAAGCGCTTCACTTTCTTGCCTTAGGATCGGATGACGAGTCTAACAAATTGTAAGTCATCATTTTAATTGAGGCAATATTCAAAGTGTGCAATTCTTTTCATTGCATCGCAGCTTGTATCAGTTATAACTTAAGATGCAATTACATTATTTGTGTGAACATTATTTGCGATACACTACCCCATTATGTCAAAAAAATGGAATATATTTTGTGATAGTGATAGCGAAAGTTTTAGTGAAAATGACTCGGAGAAATCTGAAGAAGAATTTTTTAGTGATCCTGAAATTGAATTGTTTGTTACAAGCATAAAATTAGGACAGAGACTACCTGGCAGTCCTAACAATGCACTTACTTTGAAAAATACCACACTCTTCATAATTATTAGTATTTTGTTTTTTGTTATAACTTAAATTTATTTGATTTAATCATGTTTTCTTTTTATTAAATTATATTTGGTTTACAATTCTAAATACCTGAAGTCATATTAATATTACATAATGTCACTGATATTTTAATAATAAATGATTTCTTACGTAAAATCTACTGCTTTTACATACTACTCCAAACAGAAAACAATTAAATCTGTTTCATATTCCAATATTTTTTTTAAATATATCAGTACTCAAGGGTTATTAAAGCTAAATTAGGCTTAAACAAAAGGCTTACACAAATTTACAGCTGTATTTCATGTAAACGATGAAGTGAGATTTGAGGAAAAATTTCTTGAAGATACTGCTGAATTCTTATTAAAAACTAATCGTTACCTTACGCCACTTATTGTTATGAATCAACCATTGAAAAAGTACATAATATACTTTAAAAACTTCAAAAAATAACAATTTTCTTGCCTCATCATTACTAATTATCCAAAAAAGTATAATTTTTATGTCAGGGATAGACATCTGCAGTCAAAATTAAACTTAAAAAATTTTATTCATTCATCTAACTTAAGTATTATTTATTTTTATATTTATTTACGAAATTGATAAACTTTCTTAGCCTCGATAAAACTATTTTACTAAAAATTTTCATTTTATTTAAATCATAAAATATTTTTGTAAACAAAACCTAAGAAAAGTTTACAATTAATATCTTTTGTCTTTAGGATAAGAAATAATAGAAGTTAAATTTTTTACTACCAAAACTTGTAAATCAAGTATAGAAAAGCTAAATTTCAGTTCATGATGGCAAAATATAACAAGCAAAGTGAGTTTAAGTTTTCTAATAATAGTTTCTGATGAAGTAACTTTTAATTAAAATTGAGATTACAGCTGTTCTCTGTAATGTTTTATTTGTAGCAGATAACCTTAATACCACATCTAAATCATAAATTTTGAAATTTAAATTTTTGTGTATTTACAATACAAAAGAAGTACTAAAAATTGGAGAAAATTTAGGTTTTGGTCCAAAAAAAAAATGCTATAGTTAATTTTGTATCTTTAGTGAGTCCAAAATTAGTTAACTTTTGTATGCCTTTAAAGGTTACCAGTGCAGCGAAGCTAAAAAAATTTTTACTTCTCCTCTTGATGTAGCAAATAAATTGTTAGAAAATTTTTGTCTAGTTTTGCTCTATTTATTATTGACAGTAAGAATATATTTCTAAAAAACTAAACATCCACATATGTGACCTGAAGACGTGAAGAGGTTAAGTTACAAATATAATGAATTTATAGCACTAAATTTTATTTTAAAAATTTTTTAATTTTGAATTATTTCCAATTACAGGTCAATACAAAATTTTAAGGGAATTCGAGTTTGATAGACCACTTTTTTACTTTATTTGTTAAAGGACCTTTACTTTTTCCTAATGAGCTGACCTGTTCTAAGAAACGTTTTATTTTTTACCTTACACTTTTTCCTTTTTTCTCACATTTAGATAATTTATAGAACACGACTTAATTTCATTTAATTCCGGGGCATAACTAATTAAGTTTGTGATAAGTATAGCTCTTAAGTACACTACAAAGTAGACTTTGTATCTACTATTGTAACTATATGTATACAATTCAGCAACAAATCATATCCATCACATATCTGCCTACATAATTCTCCGAATTCCTATTCCATCAAGAACTTTGCCAATCAAATTGAGCATGTGTCTTGCATAGAATATCAAAATACAAGAAAAAAAACACTTGTCTTCAATCTATTCATAAAACCATGGTCATCATACGTCATAACAACAAAAGAAACAAAGAATGAAAAGAAAAAGTAAAAGTAATGATTCTTGCTACTCTTTTCTACTTTGAATAATAAAAAATATGTCTAAGTTCATATGTTCTCAAGGACTTATTATTGTTTACCAGGAAATCAATTGAAACAGCGATTGCCACCATTTTCTTTTTAGTAAAATTGTGTTTACGTAATTTCTCTCACGACACTTTTTAATCGTTGCCCCCTGTTGCTGTGGCCTGTAATATCTTTCCCGCATTATTAATTGACTAGAATTTAAAAACAAATCAAAATAAATATATTAAAGCTCTATATTCGTAAATTAGTCAAAAATTCATCAAATCCTTTTCTCAATTCTACTAACAATAAAATGAAAAAATTTACATATTATAACTGTAGAATAGACACAAAACTAATAAGAAAGTTACTTAATCAAAACACGTGCAATAATAATATTAAATATAATCATAACCATTGTAGCCATCTTTCCCACAAAGGCATCAAAACAAGGATTACCTTGAGGTAAATATTAGTAGAGTGAATAACAACAAAGGATTTTAAAGATATAAAGTTAAATAAGACCACAAATTTTTAAATTGCTTGAAAATAGATGAACACTCTAAAGATGATTATCTACATTCTAATAGCATTTTACCCTTAATAATCTACTTAACACGTTGATAGCGTACAAGGATATTAAATAGTTTACAGCAATAAACCTAATTTACATTTAGTAAATCCTCTTCATCTTAACTTCAGCCCTATTGTACCTATTTAATTCTACGCCTTTCAAAGACAAAGTACAATAAAGAAATTTTGCCTTTCCTCTTGTTACTATGGTTAATCGTTATATCCTTTAAATTAGAATTCGCTACGTGTGAAATTTAGTACTTATTGAAATATAATTTTTGGAAATGTTTCTTGAATATATTACAAATAAATTTAGAAGACTTTAAAATTGGTTAAATTTAAACTAAATAATCTAAAATTCTGAATATAAAAAGCTGAATACAAATTAAAATAAATAGTATTTAAAATAACTATAATTTTAGGATTAATACAAAAAAAATTAATAAATAAATACAACAATTAAAGACCACACTAAATTTGGAACTCCACTAAATTAGTATATAACCTGAGTCTGGGGGATTAATCCCCTACCATGCCTCTAATGATTTTTTAGTAGTAATCATATAAAAAAAGCTAAAATGCATAAGAAAATTAAGTATCCGCGAATCATATTTGCCCTCATAACAAAAAGCATCTACGCTTACTAAATCAGATCAAATTTAAGCTAAAAGTACGAAAGCATGAAAAATTAAACTAACGATATTCAGTACCTACCCCGCTAATTCATAAAATTAAAAAATTTTATAGTTAGGTTGTGATCTTATAGCGGCAAATCTAAGCTAATTTTTGTATTATAACTTTCCAACTAGAATTGTAGTGAGGTATGCCACAGAATCAGTTCAGCCCGAACTAGGCTGGTCTTACAGAGGCCTCACTAGGTACCTTATCAGACAAACATTAGGCAAGGCGAAAATTGGCATGCCGTAGCAATACCAACTTGGGTTGTGGTCACGAAAATTAGGCCGTGAGAGACTTATGAAAGCTTCTTTTGATCATGTGACTAATCGATCCCATTACATTTGTGCAACAAATGTCGACCAATTCAATACAAATAGTTAAATTGCGCAAATGTATAAAACCACTAAAAATCCCTTCCACTGGGATCATGACCTAGAGACTGGGAACCATAGAGTTTCTTAGACCTTGTAAAAAATTAACACTTTTGAATTTTACAAATATTAAAAATAAATATTTCTAAATAATGATAGGGTTTAAAATTATAGTTCCATTATTATAAGTTATTATGAACTTGGGACAAACCAGATTAGTTAATTAGTTTTTTTCACAATCAAGTTAGATTTTTTTCACTTCTGTTTTTAGGAAAATTTAATTAAAACCGGTCAGAACATTAATTAAATAAAGTAAATTTTGAATAAAATTAAGTCCAATAATAAAAATGAATTCTAGGTTTCCTGGTAAAACTCCTTGCCATTCCTAATATAATATTTGACCACTTTAGCCAATACCAACAAAAATTTTAGATACTTTTTAGAATAATTAGGATCAATGCTATCATGATGACTACTGATTCCGGCAAGAACTTATTTTCTTGCCAAATTAACTTGTACATAAACAGAGTAAGTTTGGTGAACATCAGGTTTTTGCTTGTTTGTCCCTTAATCCTATTTAATAAACCTGTAAAAATGGACTTTTTTTCTAGCCAAAGACGTCATAAGCACGGCGAACATTGTATCTAAGTATAAGTGAATTCTATAAGATCTTCAAAACAATCCATTCATAGTTTCTAAAGCTGCTTACACAAAAAGAGTATTGGTGTTGTTGAGCTGTTCAGTGAAGCCATCAGCTAGTAATCAAATGCAGTATAAGTAGCAGATTGTTCGTCCAAAGTCAAATAATTCACAGAAGAATCAATGTAGTACTAGTATTAAGGTCAAATATATATAAAAACTTAGAAGTAGTACGAAGAAATCGCAAGGATCCAGAAAAGAAAAAGATATTAATTGTGATTTTAATTATAATTTTAGTATAATTGTTTTTTTAACTTTGTTAAATAATTTTTCAATTTTTCTACTCATTAATTAACAACTCAACTGATTATTGGTAAAATGATGATGGAATTTGGCCAAAATCGATTCTAAAATCTTTATAGCTATAGATAAAATTTATTACGAAGGTTTGGATCATGTGGTATTGTCAGATGTTAAATATGTTTGGTCTTATATTTGTGCTTATAATAAATGAATTTTAAGAGAATTCCGAATAAAAATAATTGCGGTATTTCTTTTAAAAATTTCTAATTACATTTCTTAAAAAATTTTCTAAATATTTTATCACTTAATGAAAACAGTTAAATTTAATAGAATCAAAATAAAATTTAATCTGCTAAATTTTTAGTCAGACTGCAAACTTATGTTAAAAGTATTTTCAGATTCAATATCCCCAAGATTAAGTATATTCACTAATAAAACCTAGTAGTAGTAGTAGTAATGGCAGAATGGGGACAAATTCACAGCGACTAAACTCAGTCTATTTTGCTTCCCGTTATGACGTGCTATGATAAAAACCTAAAATATCTAGTTCCCTTGCCAGAGCTGAGATATTACCTAAAACTGTTTTCGATCCCCCAACATACAGGTAACTTATCAAGTAAGAAGATGCTTTACTCTCCTTGACACCAACTTTTAACTATAAAGCCTAAAAAACAATTAAACCTGAGTGATATACGAGTAATACCAATTACTGAAATCAAATTTTTTTTCTACAACAATAAAAAAAAGAACAGAATATCATACTAAAGATATAAATAAGCAAAATAGCACTTAATTTCTCTCTTCCCTTAATTCTTTTATACAAGAAACTAATTTACTAGAAATGAAATTACTGATAAATACCATCAAGTGAATTGTATCCTTTTATTAATACATAATACCAGTAAATTATAATTCAAATAAATTATATTCAAGCTAAATACAAACCACTAACAGAGGTCAATGAATAAAATAGAGAATTTCTTATCTAGAAAAAGGATAATAAACGAGTAATAAAGACAAAAATATTCTTAAATAATATACTTTACATCATAAACACAAAACTATAAATAATTCTTAGAATAACTGGAAATTTTGTGTATTGAACTGAAAAATGTGAATACTGTTAAATGACTTTAGTTTAACTGATTTTATATTTTAAGTACAATTTTCTCTTTTATGAAATATATCTTTTCTACATAATAATTGGTTAAGGTTGTCTACTATCCTATTAGCTTCAATTTCCCTAAGGACAACATTTTATTCTAATTGTTCTGATTGTTTGTAATAGATAAAATTTTCATTACGATTTCATTGCGACGATAGACATAATTTTATATTGTAAATAAAAAAGGATTTTCGATATTATTTTGCCTTAATGAAAGATAACACATTTTTGATATATCCTTTATGGTTTGAATTTTGTATACCAATTAAATGTGTTGAGTGTATAAATGCTTTTATAACAAAATCCTTTAATTTCTTTAATGTTTTGTTATTATTATTACTTTACACATACATAAATGTTTTTATCTGGATACGATCTGTAAGGATATTTATTATAATTTCAATAAAATCATATATTTGAGTTTTAATTGATATTTTTAAAATTTGGGAATGTTTTACAGTTTTTATTCTTTTTAATGAAATTAGTTTTAAGTTTAGTCTAATATTTAAGGATAAGGATTAAAAGAGGTTATTAAGCTGTGGGATAAAAACCAAAAATGTAAAAACATTAATATATTGGGGGCTTTAATTTTTTCCTCACTTTTCGATTTTTGTAGCTTTGTTATATAAATCACTGACAGTTTTACATATTTGAATGTATGTAAAACAGAATTAATGAAAGGTTATTGGTTAGTGACTGCAATAATTTATCTTAAAATGGATTTTTTTCAAAGTAATCACATCCAAGATGAAATTTGGTCACCAATTTTTTAATAATTTAAAATAAAAGTGTAAAATCTTTATACATTTTCAACTACTTTGAATGAATTTTTCTTAATGTTAAACGATCTAAAGCGAAGAATCTTCTTTTTTTACAATTTTACTGCTTCTATAGAACACATGCAAGAAATGTATAATAAATTGACATACATATGTTATCAGTAATTTTATAAAAATATAGTAATCTAAAAAGAGCGGAATGCCACCCAAAGAACTTTTCATACTACCCCTGTAAAAATCTGTGATATCTGGAAATCCGTGGTATCACAAGGAGCCAGTTTCTGCCCTTTTTATGTTAAAAGTGGTGAAAAGGTAATTTTTGCGCTTCTCGTTTTGCAACATAACAATGCATATTTAGAAATTCAAATGTAGTGAGATTTCTAGTATATTTTTATTGAATATATTGTGCTAGAGCTTGAAACAAGCCTGGCCTCAAGTAATGCCACGGGATTGTTATGTAATTTCTTTACACAAATTAATATATACACATATTGCTATTCTTAAAAATTATATTTCATTCATAGTTCATACATGAGCTCTTGAATGTTGGCACGCTAACTTGCTAATTTACTGCTATAGTTCCTAAACTCATGAAATTATCTATTGTGAACATTAAAGCAAAACGAAAGTGTTAGAATTTGTAAATGTTTGAATTTTAAGGTGTTAGAATTGTTAATATGAATAAATTTTAACAGACAAAGAAACTTAAATATTATTAACTTAAATAAATAAAAAATTTATAAATAAAAGTTTGTTATTAAAAGACCCACTTTCCAGACTTACTTTAGTTCTTCGGCTACGGGAATAAAGGTTAAGGGGAAAGTTTCGATTATTTTAACTAAATATAAGTATGAAATATGAAAATATAGACGGCTGGTTTACACATACACAAAATATTTATAACCTTCCCCTTATCTGCTACCTCCTTAGCTAAAAACTGAAAGTACATATATCTAGAAAATGAGGCATCATGAGATATGAGTCGCTCAAATGCCAATGTGGATAAGTCCATTTTTTAATATTTTCTGATTTTTGCAAATTTTAATAGAATAAATAATATATTTCCTGGTCTTAAAAGGATTTACTCATACTTTCATTTTTTGTAAGTCAAAAAACCCTTTTTTTAATAGCCTCTGCATGTGTTATGTATTATGAATACATTAAGAAACATTAAATTTCTCAATTTGGATTTTAGAGACTTATCCGCACATTGGCTTCTGAACGACTCATATCACTGATTAAAAATGCTTAAACAGTACAAGTATATCATTCTTGTAAGGATTTAAAAAGAACACTGATAGTTAAGATCTTTATTGAAAACTTAAAATTCGGTAATATTTTCATAGTAAAACCAAATCGGACAATAAAAAGTTAAACAGAAACAAACACAATTATTTGAAAATTGGAAAACTATTAACCATTCAAGACTCTATAAAATAACTTAATTAAAAAATCTTTATCAGTGGTAAAATATAAAAAGCAAACAACAAAACCTTTATCCAATTTAAGGGAATGATTTAATTCAGGACAAAATGTTATTTCAGGATTAAAGTTGGAGTATTGTCGACCATAAATACTATGAAAAACTTTTGAAATCATTCCAAATTGGGATAACATTCGGTTCCATGAGAAAATTTTATTTTTTTGGATTTTATTTAGAAGCTTATAGAGGTTACGGTGGCTAAACTTCAATTTGGCATTACACGTGTTTGTTCAAAATTCTCATGTCTAGTGTTGAAGTATTTAAAAGTTTTTAACATACTCATCCTGTCTGTTGTTCATATATAAGATTAATCATAGGAAATTACTGTCATTAAAAATTTCTAATTAAATTTTTTTAGAAATTTTTAAAATATTTTATCATTTAATAAAAATAATTAAATTTAGTAGAATCAAAATAGAATTTAGACAGTTATGTTAAATTTTAGTCAGACTGATTACTAATGTTGAAAGTAGTTTTATAAAAGAATGAAATCCATTTTTCTAATATTAGATTTAAATATATTGTTGTCATACAAACCTATTACATAAATGTTGCAATCTTTTAAATCTGTAAAATAGATTTAGCTTTACAAGTTTACATAAATGGTTGATTATGCCTGAAGATTAATAATTGATTGAACATAACCGCAATTCCTCACAGAATTCATATAACAATTCTATACTCTTGTTCATTGTATACAGGCCATTTAGACCATTATGAAAGTGATGCAATAATTTGATTGATTATATACATATATAACATATATATATATATATATATATATCGATAATATTTAACAGGTTCAGCTCATGTGAACCCATCAAATCAATGGATATTGAATACGTTTCTAATTTATCCTTTATGAATAACTCTTCTTTGAAGCCTTTTATAATTAAATATTTCAAAAAGGATTACAATCGAGATAGTACTTTTATTAAATTTCTAAAGAATATTATTTTATTACTTGTTTAAAGAATCATTTTTAACAAAAATAAAGTTTTATTAGCAGTCGACTTGGTTTTTAACAGGTAAAGCTTTGAGCATGAAACGACTTCTACTTTTGGGAGACTAAAAGTGACTTGCAGTTTTTTCTGTTTTGATAAATTTCGCCGATACTTGTCAACTAAATCTATGATACCAAATTAGTTGAATTATTAAAATTCTCATGAAGTTGTCTCTATTATGATCAAAACTAAAACTAATTGATTAATTTCTTATACATATTACTAAAATGCATATGTATGCATCACACGCTCAAAGTCATGCGAGTTAGTTCAAACATCAATTTAAAATCATGACTAGATTATTTTATTTAACTCAAAATCTTCTATTGTAAAAGAAAAACATGACAGGGAATTTTAAAATATTTTAGCTTCCTAACAGTGAAAATTCTTTCTTTTTTTCAGAAATTAATTTCATTTTCGTTTGATGTTGCACTTTTCTTGTCCTTGAAAACTGTTTCTTACAGCCGACGAAATGAAGTTTATCTTATATTGAACCATTTTATGCATTATCCTGAATATTTCAGTTGAATAAAATACATAGTAAGAAAAACTCCAGTTGAAAGTAAAGATTTTTTATCTGATGACATCATCAGTCAGCCTTAGTCACAAAAGCTAATTTTCAATTTTGTGCTAGTATATTCAAGGAAAACGTAATGAAAAAAAAACAAAAAACAGTATAAATCTTTCTCATTAAGCTTCACAATATCAGGAAATGATTTTCTCAGAAACATGACTTACGCTACTTCCAAAAATATCTTTTTTATCAATGATTAGTAGCTTACGTCACCTACAAAAAAATGGCTTATATAATACCTACTGGATTATATTTTTAAGAAGTTTAAGGTAGAGCTTAATTCGTTGAAAAAAAAGCATGTTTTCAAGAATTTTTGTTGGCGTTTTTGTTAGTTCGAGTTTTTTTAATTAATTTCTATATGATAACACAACATTTGAAAAATATTCTTCTAAATTTTCACTTCAACATATTAAGGGGGTCTTCTGGTATAGAAATTCGAAAAAACCAATTTTGTTTTTGCATATTTTCATAACTTAACTCCTTACGAAAATGTTCTCAAAATGTTTTTCGAAATTGGAATTATTACAGTTACAGCCCATTTTGTGGCGCATATACTGCTTAGTTCAGTTCAGTCTTTAAAACTTTAAAGGCGTTTTTTCGAAACTACTTTTTTAGGAACGGTGTGCAGGATATCTCAAGATTTACTCAAAAGATTCACTTGACATTTGGCGCAGGAAAAAAATGTAACTTCTAACTTTCAAACTGCCGTCATTTTGTGCAAAAAAACTTTTTTTTAAAAAAAACTCTTCGTAGTGCCAAAGCTACACATTCCTCTTGTTGAAAAAGTGAGCAAGTGACAGCGAATGTCTAAAGACACCTCGAGAAAAAGTTGTTTTGAGGTGTTCATCAGCAACTCGCAACAGAATCAATAAATTCATTTATTAAAGGAGATATTTTTCAAAGTAATATTAAGGATTTTTTTATTTCAATTTTTTAATTTTTGGTAGCTTTTGGAAGTCAAAATACCGATTTTTGCTTAAAAGCTTGTAAAATTAATAATTATTTTAAAAAACGGATGCTCAACTTCGATCATTTTGCTCCAATGAACTTAAAACCTTGACACAATATTTTTAAGATGTTATACATTAATTGAAAAAAAATTATAAAAAAAAAATTTAATAAAGAACGTTTCCCTTAAAGACAGCAGGGCCGGGATTCTCTCTCGGTGAGAAGTGAGAATGAGGATATTTACATTGAGTCCGGCATCTGTCAATTTCTATGGTAAGCGGAGGCAGGGCTGGCTCCAGGGCAGGGCGATCCGGGCAGCCGCCCGGAGCGCAATGATCTAGGGGCGCCAAACTGATGAAAAAAATTAAGTTACAAGCTTTTATAAAATGCACTAAAGAGTAAAGAATATTTTTTTATCATTCTGATATCATATCAATAAATTATTTTTTATAATATTGAAATCGGTTCATATATAAAAATAATACCTATAATATATTTAAACATTAAGGCAAAATCTAGTTGAATTCAATTCAACATGACAAAACCACTCAACCATCGCCTTTCAAGAGTTGACAAGTTTTTCGGCCCGTGGCAACACGATTGTACAGGAAACAACAATTTTGAAACAAAGTGAAACAAGATCTAACAGCGCTTTGCAAAAAAACTTTAAAAAAGTTTAAATTGTAGTGCAAAAAAGCTTTAAAAAAGTTTAAACTGTTAGTGCAAAAAAGCTTTAAAAAAGTGCTTGTGCAAATTGTCCAGTGCGTTTGGCTTCTGTGAAGGTAAGTGCTTTCATTTTTAAAAACTAATAAAATCCATCAGACATAGGCCAAAAAAAGGGTGGGGGGTAGATTTCAAAAATTAGAGTTTAGATCAAAATATGGCTTGTGTGGTATCAAATGAAAGGCAATTAAGTCTGGAGTTGAACAAAATAGATTTTATTTTTTTAAGCCAGTGGCGTACAAGGAGAGGTATAAATTAATTTTAATACAAAAATGTCTTGTGTTTGGCACGAGTTTTATACAATATTTTATCTTGATCAAAAATTTTAAAAAAATTAAAAAAGTGCCGCAGGCGTAGTTTTAAACAAAAATATAGTTTACACAAAACTACCAAACAAGAGACAAAATATCAATTATTATTATTATTTTTTTTATATCAGTATTATCTTTTACTTTATTTAATTTGTTCCAGAAATCAAAATGTGCGATGCTAAGAGAAAACCCTCTGGGAGCGAATTTAAGAAGCGGAGATTGAACAAGCAAACACAGCTTCAAAAACAGTCAGATGCACTGCAGAAGTTCTTGAAAGAAGGTAGTTTCAACGCTCCCACAACCAACCAACATTTGAACAACGCCCAGCACCTAGATACTGACTTTCCGGATATGGATCCCGCTTTGGACGCAACCGTCAGCATTACTGAGCTGGATAAGTCATCTCAAGCGAGTTTGGCGAATAGTGATGCAGTTCCGTGCAGTTCCAAAAATCAAAATTCGCAAGTTGTACAGACCTCAGAGAACCATTTAGAAAAGGCTACCGTCCAAAGTATCTCTTCTGACCCAGGATTATGGCCCAAAATCATGCGGGCAACAGATAGAGTTTTTTTTGGTGAAACGTGGTCCAGCTGCACCAGCTGCACCTTTGCACAATTTTGATTTTCCTTCTGATGATCAGCATAGAAGATTCTCACCAAAACATTACAAAAAAAGGCTTAGAAATGGAGAAGAGGTTTTAAGAGAATGGATGGTATATTCCGTATTTCAAAACGCTTTGTACTGTTTTCCATGTCGACTTTTTGCTGCACCATCTAGCTTGAGCGCTCTTGGCAATCGGGGATTTAAAGACTGGAAGCATTTAGGTGACTCTTTAGCACATCATGAAAATGCTAAAACTCATATAGATTGTTTGAAATCATGGCTTGAATTGAAGCAAAGATTGAAAATAGGTGAAACCATAGATGCAGTTTCTCAGAGACTCATTGATTCTGAGATAAACCACTGGTTTGAAGTTCTTTTACGCATTATATCAGTCGTTAAAATCCTAGGTGAGAGTTCTCTAGCTTTTCGAGGAACAAGCGATAAACTGTATGAACACAATAATGGCAACTTTTTGAAGTTAATTCAGTTATTGGCTGAGTTTGATCCAAAAATGAAGGAAAACGTTCGCAAAGTCCTCAATAAAGAAGAAATCAAAGCTACATATCTAGGGAAAACTATACAAAATGAAATAATTGAATTATTGCATGACAACATAAAGCACCACATCATTGAGCAAGTTCAAAAAGCCAAGTATTTTTCGGTGATTCTTGACTGTAATCCCGATGCAAGTAAAGTAGAACAGATGGCATTTGTGGTAAGATTTGTCTCCATACAGGAATCAGAGTCTGAAGTTCAAGTTAATGTCAACGAACATTTTTTGGGTTTTCTACCCATTGAGAGATCAACAGCTAAGGAATTGTCAGAGGTTTTACTAAAAGAGCTATAGAAAAATAGGCTTAAAGTAGAAAACATGCGCGGTCAAGGGTATGACAAGGGTATGAGTACAAACAAGAATCAGAAATATAAACCCCAGAGCATTTTATGTTCCATGCAGCAGCCATTCGCTAAATTTGGTTGTAAACGATATGGCAAAATCCTCGTTTGAGTCAGCCAACTTCTTCAATATTGTTATAAAGTTATATACATTTTTTTCTTCCTCTTCTTTTCGTTGGGCAATATTGCTAAAATATATTGATACTTACACCCTAAAACCATTGAGTAATACGCGATGGGAAAGCCGAGCCGACTCATTAAAAGCTCTGCGGTTTCAAATTGGTCCAATTCACGATGCTTTGTACAGCATATATGAAGATTCAGAAATCGATAATATGATCAGAGACGAGGCTAGCGGATTATTAAATTATTTGAAGCAGTTCAAATTTATATGCTCTGTTGTGATCTGGTACAAAATTTTGAGTCATATTAACCCCATCAGCAAACTTTTGCAAACTGTAAGTTTTAATATGTCACAAGCTATTGATATGCTTAGCAACTGCAAACTCTTCTTTGAAAATCTGAGATCAGATGAAGCTTTTGAAAGCATTATTCTAGAAGCAACGGAGCTTGCTTCAGAGATTGACGTGGAAGCTAATTTCGAAAACACCACACCACGTCATCGTGTCAGAAGCAAAACAAGAACGTTTTTGTATGAGGGCCCAGATGAACCCGTTCAAGACCTCAATCAAAAATATAAAATAGTTTTTTTTTTCACACTATAGATCAAGCAATAAATGCATTGGAAACCAGATATAATTTGCTAAATACTCACAGTAATTATTTCAACTTAAAGACATGCCCAGAAATGAGCTACTGGCTCATTGCAAAGATTTGGAAGTAGTTTTAACTGATGGAAATTCAAGTGACCTTAACGCCCTGGAACTAGCCGATGAAATAAGCATTGTTTCGTCATTATCAACAAAAAATGAAACTCCTGTTGAAGTTCTGAAGTTTATCGCTACACTTAAATTCGCACCAAACCTCAGCATAGCATTAAGAATCCTACTTACATTGCCAGTCACTGTGGCTTCAGGGGAAAGAAGCTTTTCAAAACTAAAAGTAATAAAAAATTATCTCAGAACGATGCAGACGCAAAATCGTCTCAATTGATTGGCAATAACACCAAATTAGTGACAAATTAGATTTGAAATCACTGGCTCGTGAGTTTGCCGAAAGAAAAGTTCGAAAAAGGGCATTTTAATTACTTTGGTTAGTTAGAATTTATTTATAATATGTTAGTTTAGTTAGCATTACTACATGTTAATTTTTGTTATTTTGCCTTAAGTGCTAAATTGCTTATCTTGTTATCTGATGATTGAGTTTTTAATAAAGCGTTTTTTTTAATTTTTTTTCAATGTTTTCTTGACTTTCTGATATGGTCGCATGAGATTTACTTTAAAAAAAACGGGGGCGCAAAATTAAGGTTTTGCCCAGAGCGCCAAAATGTCTAGGGCCGGCCCTGGCGGAGGTAAAGGTAAGACGGAGTTTCGAAATTCAAATCTTGAATGAATAACTGACGTTTCTGTAATATTTTACCAACACATATTCACATATTTTAGTGGAGAAAAATTTATATGGCAAAATTTTCGAATCAGTTTTGACAAATGCTTGCTTCAATGTAAATACCCTCAATGAGAATGAGAATGTCAAATTTTGATGTATTTGGATATGTCACAATCCGACTTTCTCATTCTCACGCTAACTTCTCACCGATAGTGCGTTTACACCGCACAATCGTGCGACGTAAACGCATTACGAGACAAAATCCTAACCCAGTAAATGAATTTTATTTACAGTTTGCTGAACATTTTTACAAATATATATGTTTAATCCTGAATTTGGGACAATTTGGTATACACTTTTAATGAGTCCCAAAATAAATCACACATGACAGCTTACCCGTCAGATTCTCTATTATTGGTTTAAAACATATATTTTTGAGTGTATATATTATATATATTTACTGTTTTTTAATGTACTAAACCTTTTTTTTAACTCTTTTACAATCTTCTATTGCTTATTATTTATTATTATTGATAATTAGTTTTCCTAGAATAAATTTATGCCATTGTGAATTAATCAACAATTTCTAAAAAAAAACTATTTAAAGAGAAATTTAATATATGCTTTCAGTTCAGTTAAAACAAATTTATTATAACATTTTTTGTTACTTTTGCATTAATAACAAAAAATGAATTTTGTGTAGGAAACAAATCACTAAATGAACCTCAATTGCTTGTGCTTAATAAGTTTTAACCATTTAAATTAATGAAATAGAGTATTTTATAATTATTTTTTTAGTTTAGAATGTTAGGACAAAAGAATATTTAATTTTTAATTTAGGTGAATTTTATATTTCCCGATATATAAAAATATATCTAATGAAATATTCATCTTTATAAAACTTTTCAGAACATTAAAAAAATTAATACTATTACTGTTACTGTTAGTGTTCAATATACGCTATTGTAAATATTTATTAAAAAATAAACAGGATTTTAACTAAACTTGTATTAAAACATGAACCATATAAATATGAGCTAAATATTAAATCAAAAATATAAGAATACATTTTAAAAGCCGGCCGGCTGTCTGATAAAAAATCTTTTAAAGGTGCCAGCAAGCTAAATGGTACGATTTTTAGTCACAAGAAAAATTCTTTTATAAGAAATTTTTGTATTAATTATTATTAATTTGTTCCTTACAAAAATTGCATGTAAACTATGTATCAAGAAAATAAATTTTACACAATGCTTAAAAAACAAAAACCAGTACAATCCTTTTTTATTACTAAAATTTTGCACATTTTAATTTTTAATTATAATTAAGATATATTTAATTTTAATTATATTAGTTAGCAAACTAATATTAAATATAAAAATTCTTACCCTGACAGCCATTATTAATTTTTTTAAATTGCACTATTTATATATTTCACTTTGTTTTCCTCTAAAAATATAGTAACAGTACTTCATATTAAGATTTAAGAATATTTGATTTACTTTTACAAACATTTTATTTAGTTTTTTTTTCTTTTTTTCAATTAATTTGCCAGCTACTGTTATTAAATCGCGTCCGTACTGAAAAAACGATCCACGGTATGTACTAACAGAAACCTGGACGCCCCTCTAGCGGTGAACATTATAAGTATATAGAAAAAAGAGTCACATTCAATTTGGACAAATTATAAATCGATTCAAATTCATTTAAAAATTAAAATTGGACAGTGCAAATTAATTTGCTATTAAAAAACTGAACAGAAATTTATCTCCAAATAAGACTGAGATTTTCATGTTATTTTTTTTTTGCGTTAATAAAATATGCTGAATAATATAGGTATTTTAATTAAAATATTTTTTTAAAAAATTTTAATTACATACAAATTTCCCTTCTTTTTTTGCAGTTAATTTAATACTTGTAGGATTTTTATGGGGAACAACAAATCCATTTATAAAAATTGGTTCTAAAGGAATTGAAAATATTAAATATAGATCAAAATTTCAACAAATATATAATGAAATTAAATTTTTAATTACACGTTGGCAATATTTAATTCCTTTTATACTTAATCAAACTGGTAGTGTTATTTATATAATGACATTACAAAAAGAAAATTTATCAATTGCAGTACCAATAGCAAATTCTTTGAGTTTTATATTTACGGATATATCAGCAAGAATTCTTGGGGAAAAAGAAATTAATCGAGGTAATAAAAATATATATATATATATAGAGTTTTTTAACTTCGGTTTTACACCTTTTCTAATTCATTATTTTTAATTTTATATTCATCTTGCCTACAATTAGATATTTATTGAAACTTTCAAAAATTTTATATTAATCATGGTCACCCTCAAGTCAGAGGGACGAAAATTATCCTTAGTAGTTTTTTGGCTTTAGTTATTGTTCTGTGGAACAATAGATATTTTAGTACTATTAATGAAATACAGGATTGACAGTTATTGTTAAAATTAATCATATTTAACAAAATCGTGTCTATATATAACTAAACAACAGTTTGCTAACTTCCGCCAATTAAATAAAAGAGCTCATTATGAAAACCATTAAAAATATTGACAATAATTACCAAATGAAAAATTGATACAAGACTCCTTTAAATATTATAACGTTAAACTTGAAATTAAAAAAGATGAATTTAAAATTGAAAATGGGTGAACTAGAAATTAAAATTAAAATTAATCTCTTTTCCATTTTTAGATGGATACATTGGTATTACCTTAATAAGCATTGGTTCAATTTTATGCATGTATAATAAAGTCTAATTCAATAAAAATGAAAATTATTATTTTTATTTTATTGTAATTAATTCAATCAAAGGATATGGAATTGAATAAATAAAATATGTATTTGAAACAGTTTAGTTCTATTATATTTCTACCTTATCTCAGTTCAGAATATTTAATTGGAAAATAGGATGTGAATTTATTGGTGCTAATATTACTTGTAATATATATACCAACAAATATTCCAAAGTTATTGTAGTATTATATTTACTACCAATACATTCTAAAAATATATTTCAAAGAAATTCTAACTATCAAAAATGTTTGATCGGTGCTCAATTTATATCGACAGACAAAAAAAACAACATGTGACATTTTTAAGTAAAAATTTTGTTTATTATTCATTAAAATGTTTATTCATCATTCGATTCAACATTTTCTGTTTGCAATGCTTTAAAACTTTCAACTGCAACATAAGTGACTAATGTGTAAAGTTTATTAGGAGAGTCTTCATCATCATTACGACGGCGGGCCAGCCTTACACGAACACGAAATGGGGTACTCCTATAAACAAACAAAAAACAAATATATCAATTTAAAACTTAAAAATTTTTATTTTTAATTGGAAACATTCGTCCGAAATTTGGTACATTGACTACAAAAAATTTTCTATTCAAGGAATTAGCATTCTAAAATTTGTTTATAATAATTAATTGAATTTCCAAATCTAGGAAAAATATTAAAAACCAATGTGATAGAAATTCAAATCGTTTTTATATTACTAAATTGGACTGCTATGAAGCTGGAAATTAAGCCAAACTCTGGGCAAATTCTTTTGATTGTCATTTAAAATGTTTTAAGGAATAAAAAAATTAAAGCGTGAGCTTAAGACCACACTGCAGAAGTGAAAACTTTTTAATGATATATTCCATATAATAAGTATAGCTTATAATACACTTTTGTAAGCCTATACAGCGCTTAGAAGTGCTGATGATACCGAAATTAGAATACCATTGTAAAATGGAATTCATATGCTAATGTATTTCTTAATCTAAAGGAAGTAACACACAATTTCCACTATTTCCAATGACCAAACCTAATGCGGATAGGTGCGAATATATACTCCATGGAAATATTTTACAATATCGGACAGATTAGGATTAAATTGGAATATTGAAGCTCACCAACACATTATTAAAGCTTTGCCTTAACGTAATCCCTGTGAGCTAAGTTTGTAGGACATAATGGGACTTAAATAATACTTTTAAAATCTCCAAAATTGATGCCAAATAATTAAGCGCATTAAATTCGTTTGGTCTGAAAAATTATGTCCTTGCTCAATGTTTCATAACCTCTTTCGATTGTAATGATTTTGGTTTTAAAATTGATCGCATGCAACTCTTTGTATTTAACAGAAACGAGCACTATTTTTTATGAAAACAAAAATATTACCTTCTTGAAAATAATCACTTTTTACAAGTAAAGTATTTATGTAGCGATATCGGAAAACAGTGCTAAAACGCTAGTTTTTTAGCAAAATTTCAAAACATAATAATTTTTCCGTTCTTAATTTTTGTAATTTTCGTTTATTCTATTTAAAAATCAAAAATTAAATTATTTTTTTTAAATAGTATGACAGTATTTGAAATAATCTTAGGAGCATTAGGGAACCGAAAATATCCGAATCAGCGTAACGCACCCGAGCGTGACGGTAGAATTAAATTTAACCCCAGCAAAAAGCGCCGCCAAAGAAGTTTTCAGTTCAAAAAGTTATATTTGTAGGTAAAACCGCGTCTAGAACTTGAATTTAAAGATTACACGATTGAAAAATTTCAACTATAAATGTACGAGAGTAGAGTATTGGAATAACAAGTTAACACACCAGCCCTGCTAGTTTTTCTTATGCACACTATATACTAAACGATACATAAAGATTAATTTACATCTTTAGTTGGATAATAATATTCACTATCAGAGCTTCATTAAACTAAAAAATTTTGAATATTTTTCTAAATTAAATTTGTTCAACATATTATTTTAATAAATATACTAAAATGTAGAACTTTACCTAATTCCTTTTGACCAAATATGTTTATTTAGTCGTGTATCAATTCTAACATCTCTAGTTCCCATCTCTTTTTCAGCAAATTTACGAATTTCCTTAATAGCCCGTGGTGCGCGTTTTTTGAAGCCAACATTATGTACACGCTTTGATAAATGTATTGTACATTCACGTGTTACAACTTCGTTTATTGCTGATTTATTTCGTTTTTCTACTTTTGTTTTGGCCATTATCCCAGAGACCTAAAAAATTACACAAGACAGCTATAACAGTTAGAGATATGAAAAATATTATTACTATTTAAAATTTCATCTAAATATAAAAAAAATTTAAATGATTTAGGTAGATAAATTATTATTTTATACTTAGATGGTAGATGATTAAAAATTTAATATAATTTTTAACCTTACCTCGTACAGAATAACCAAGGAAAAGAAGTGACAGATAATGCATTAGTGACATCTATGTATCTCAATATTTGAACTTCAGAGTTAATTATTGAAAACTTATCTCTCATTTCTTTAGTAAAACAATTTCTCTATTCGATTTTTGATTAGAAAGAATAATTCAAGCGAAAACCTGAAAAATAATGTATTTCAACATAACTCTTAAAATCAGCAGATTATGCTAATTTTGCACTTTTTATTAACAACTATATATTTAACCACTCCTTCAGTACCTCAATTTATTACATTACTTGAACTCATTCTATTACCTAAATAATAATTACCTTACACGTCAAAAACCGGCATAATTTTGAAGATTTGGCAATAATTTAATTAAAACAGTTTTACTTTAGACAAATTTAGAACATATTTTACAAAATTGACTAGAATTTTTAGAATTTAACTGTGAACTAATATTATAAACCAGTACCAAAAGTTTCATACTTGAACTGTCACCTGTAATGCAGCAGCCAGCAAAGGTTAACAAAACTGCAAATCATGCTTTCTTTAATATTTTTGTTGTTATTACTTGATTTAAACTTGGAGATAACAAAAGCATTATTACTAATACAAAATAACACTTCACAGAATTTTCCCATATTAAAAAACGATTATTTACTACGTGCCGCTCGAGGTGAAGATGTGGACCGAATTCCAGTTTGGGTAATGCGCCAAGCAGGCAGATATTTACCAGAATTTCAAGTATTTGGAGTTCATTTTCTTTTAGCACTTTTTAAAATTTAATATTTTACAGGAGATACGCAAAAAATATGATTTTTTTACAATTTGTAAAACACCAGAATTAGCCTGTGAAGTAACTTTACAGCCATTGAAACGGTTTGACTTGGATGCAGCTATAATTTTTTCTGATATTCTTGTAATCCCACAAGCTTTAGGGATGGAGGTTCAGATGGTTAAAGATGTGGTATCTTATGCTATTTAAAATGAATTTTCAAAATATATAAATCAATCTCTATTAGGGACCAGTTTTCCCAAATCCGCTTAAAGATCCAAATGATATAAAATGTCTTAATTTCAATGATGTAGTTTCCAGACTTACATATGTTGGTGATGCTCTAACACTTACAAGACATAAATTGGACGGAAAAGTTCCATTGATTGGATTTACCGGTGCACCAGTCGGTATTTAATATTATTTGTTCACTTAAAAATAACACATATTTTGAAAGTAGTGGACATTAATGGGTTATATGATTGAGGGTGGAGGAAGTAAAACTATGTCAAAAGCAAAATACTGGCTTAAAAATTATACAGAGGATACCAGAAATTTACTTAACATGCTAACAAATGCTATTGTCGATTACTTTGAAATGCAAGTAAAAGCAGGTGCCCAACTACTACAAGTCTTTGAATCAAGTGCAGAACATTTAAATAAAGATGAATTCTTAGAATTCTCTCTACCATATTTAAAATTGATACGTAAAAATCTTCAAAAAAAGTTGAAAGCACAAGATATATCCTTAGTTCCGATGGTTATTAATTATTAAAAATCTTCATGTATTTTTTTTTTTCTTAATAAAACTAATTTATAGACTTTATTTGCTAAAGGAGCTGGTAATTCGTTATCTGAACAGGCTACTTTAGGGTATGACGTAATAAGTTTAGATTGGACTGTTGATCCGGAAGAAGCAAGGAAACAAGTTGGACCCAACATTACATTGCAAGGCAATTTAGATCCTCAAGATATGTATAAACAGCCGGTAAAATTTTTTTAAAACTCTGTATATAATATAAATACCAAATATTTGTTTTTTCTTTTTGTTTTTTTTAGGAAGATCTACGAAAGTTAGTTGAGACTATGGTTAAAAAATTTGGAAAAAAACGATATATTGCAAATTTAGGACATGGTATTACACCTAAAACTCCAATTGAAAGCATGAAAATTTTCACGGAAACTGTCCACGAGATATTTTGATGTTAAATTTTTGTTAATTAAGAAAAAGAATATTGATTTTTGAAGTTAGAATATTTGTAACATGATAAATTTTACTTTTTTATTTGATAAATTATTTTTATTATAAAATTGCTTACAGCTAGATTTGGGAAAAGCCCTAATTATTTTCGATAAAACCAAATAATCATACAATTTTATTCTAGCAGCCCTCGACCTAAACCGAAGGTTAGCAAACTCATTCTTTCAAAGACTCATCTTGAGTCAAGTTTTGAAGCTGTAATTCAGTTAGTTCCACTAAAAAAACGAGATTTTTGACGTTTTATTTGAATAAGTTTGATTTTTGCTTACATCATTTTAACTCTAAGTATATTGCAATGCAGAAACCGCTTTATATCTTTAGCCATTTTTCCAAAAGTCAACGAAGGTAGTAACAAAATTCTAAAAATTTTACATGAATTTTTCGCGTTCATTCATTTGAATATCTCAAATGATATGTGTAAATTCTTGGGAATTCCTAAACAAATTTGACTATTTTCTTTTGTACCTTTTATTTATGGTAAAAATTATGTTTATAATACGAGGTTAACGGGTATTATGAGATCTGCGAATTAATAAACATCATTGAGGGCTATTTTTAAAACAATTTTTTTAAAATGTGTTTAATAAAAAAATTAAATAAAAATATTGAAGTGTGTTATCTCTTACACCACCACCATCCCCATCCCCTTAATTGAATTTCTCTAGCTAACTTGAACAGAGTAATTTGGATTGAATTGGATTTTCAGTCAAGGAGACCTTTGAATATGAAGTTTCCTTGTTTAAAAACAATAATTTATCCCCTAGAAATAGTTAGATAACAAAATAATCTCAATTTTTAGCTAATTATTTAAAATAAAATAAAATCAATAATCATTTTTAACAAAATTTTAAATATTTTTTAATATAAACTGAAATATTTTGCCATTATTGAAAGTTATCACAGATATAAAATGCTTTTTTTTAACTTTTGTTTTTATAATTTTGAAACTTTCTGCATATGGTGTAAAAATTGGTTCCATAATTGATTGAAATTTACTTATCATACCTTTATACATATATATATTAAGATTAGATTGATATCCTTTAGATAATATTAAAAGTAATAAATCATTTGTTTCTTGTATATAATAGAATTCAATCTGATGGGAAAAAACTAGTTCCATAGTTTGTAAATGTTCAAATTGAAAGTCTTTAGTGGATCTAAAATATTTGCAAGAAAAAAAAAACAATTTAATTGATTAAATATATATGTAATTATAATTAAAACTTACGTATATATTTCAATGATACCATAATTTCGATCCTTCATTGAATTGATAGCTAAGAAATTAATATCCCTATAAACAACTGAAGCAATATTTATAGCATTTGGTATTAATATAACTTGATTAAGGATGAATTTTGAATTATATTTTAAAATTTCAATTTTATTTTCTAAAAGAATTATAATCCAATTTTGTTTGAATGTTAAAATCTAAAATACAAAATTTCAAATTAATAAATAAAATAATATATCTTAGTTATAGATTAAGAAATTACCTGTTTTATCCTTTTTTTACAAATATCAAACTTCCATTTGAATTGAATTAAATCTTTTGAGTTAGTTAAACAAAAAACTTGATGAATATGTTTTATTTCATGAAATACGATTAGACAATTATTTTCATTTAGTTGAATTGGAATAAATTGACTTTTTTCTATTGTTGTAATATTTAATGATTGATTTAATTTTGTATAAAAAATATTTAAAAATGAATTTTTCCCATAAGTTGTAATATGAAATAGTTGAAAATCTTGGAAATTTATTTCTTCAATGTCAACAATTGTTAAGTAATTTTGATTTAAATGAAAATTTCCTGAAATTTAAAATATTGAATATCATTTTAAAGGAGTCAAAAAAGGAACAAATGTTATGCATATATGTACAGAGAATTCAAAATAAAAAATAATTTTTAGTGAGATTATTTTTCTGTTGTTGTACATTTCCTTCATGGACGATAATAGACCAAAAGAAATATTGTATGAAGAATCGTGTATACAAAAATAGAGCCTTTTAAACGCTGTATACAAGGGGAACAAATAAAAATTAGTTTTCATATTAATTTCCCTTTAAATATGTTATTTATTAATTATCTAAATTATTATTTGTTTTTATTTTTTCTTTTTGTTATTTAACTATTCAATTTAAGCAATTGAAAAATTATATTTTAACACAATTAAATGATTCAATGTTTTTTTTTATGACAATTTTTTGACGATTCAGGCAAAATCTTTTAATTTTAATTTTTCACTTTTTGTGAACACTTTCAAGTGAAAAACCTAATTTTCGTAAAAAAATCAGCTAATTTATTATTGTAAAATAAAAAATATTAACAAGTTTGAAAAAAATTTACCAGCGTTTCCTCGTAAATTATATGTACAAAAATTTTATTCAAAATTTCAAAAGGGTCGGTACATTAGTTTTGAAGCTATGAAGGAATTAGGTGGATTTCAGAATTTCAAAAAATCAAATTTTTTTTTGCTGTTTATTTATTTATACAATTTGTCTAGAATATTCTCCATAAATTTTAAAACAATCCGAGTAAAATTCTAGGAGATAGGACCTTTGGCAGTTCCACCCCTTAGGCCATTTCATAGTGCGTTTTCTGAACTTAGTACTTATAGTATTTAGTACTGTTTTTTTTTTAGTATTTTTATAGGAAATCTCAAGCTTATTTCTGAAATATGTCAATAATAATTATTGAATAGGTACTAGGCACTAGGTTCAGTGAAAACGCAGCCGAACGCGTCGCATGTATATTCAGATAGCTACATCAGCTATTGTTTTACTGTCAATTATCTTTTACATTTACTTTCTCGTTTACTGTTACTTTCGTTTGCTAAATATAGTTTTATTTATTTTAATTTACTTTTGTCAGGAATCAAGACGAAGCCCACGTGTCAGAGGACGGTATTCTTGAGTATGCTATAATGGACTTCTTTTTAGTATTTTCCACACTTTCTACTTTTGTGAAGTGAGAGGATCTCAGCATTATTACTATTAATGCACGGTATGGGTTTGAAACTCGGCTAAAACAATTACGAGTATGCTCGAAAAGAGGACGAGGTTTGCATAACAATATCAAAGAAAAAATTTGACGCTGTGACCCGAGTTGCAATATTTCGTCATAGACAAGAGAAAAAGGATGCCTTGGACATTGCAGCTGCAGCTGGCTCTTACTTTATGGTGCTAGAATGGATGATTCTATACAAGTTTTAAAAAAATTTTGTTTCTTCACGTTTTATTTGAATGTAAAAGTTTAATCTCGTTTTTCTCGAAACTCTGTTTTGGAAATCGGTTGTCAAGATTTCTCGAAAAGTTATGAACCGATCTTTTTCAAATATTGTACACTTTTTCTGTGTAGTATTTTCTAGAACTCAAGGGTTAAAAACAGTGAAAATTATACCCAAAAATGAAAATTTTGGTTCAAAACTCCGTCAAAAATTCAAATTTGAATTTTTTGTTTTCCTTCGTTCAAAACCCAGATATAACGATCTCCTAACAGAAAATTTTTGTTTTTTTAATTTTAGATGATTCTGTCATGAGATATCCTGACAACGGCAAAGCATCTCTTTTTTTAAGGGTCGCAGTCAATGATTGAAATTTAAAAAAAATTTTTAATTTAAAACTCGCAAATAATAAATAAAATATGCATCTTTCATATAATAAATCGTTTTAATAAAATATTTCATTTGATATATGAAATAAAAAAATCATAAAAATGCACAAGGTTTGAATCGCTGAAACCCATCTGACCCCTGAAGACTTTGAAAACGTGAGATGTTCATAGTGGGTTCAGACAAAGCACTTTCATCGGTTCTGAAAGTCAAATTTTGAGATATTTGCCATACATTTTATGTCAAAATCCGTTTTTCTCATTCTCACGCTGATTTCTTACCGAAACAGAATCCCACCAAAGGCGTGTTTCGAGCAGTTTCCACTATAAAGTTCACTACACTTAAATTTTTACAAAAAATTTATTGATAAGATGCAAAGCAAAAGGTAGATAAATTTCTTACTGACCCAAAAGGGAATGACATGTTCGAAAATTTCGAAACTGTGTTTTATCTTTCACCTCTCTTACCATAAAAATGACAGCTGCCAGCCGCATATAATAATCACAGTATTATATTAAAATAATTATATTTATGTCTTTAAATCACTAGCTAAAAATAATGTCTAAATTATTTTCATTTATTTTTTTCTAAATAAACAATTCATTAAATAAAAAATATTATATCGATATTTTATAACTGTTATTATATGTTTTTGATATTAGTTATCGATAACTTTGTTTTGAGGCTTACTTCAAAATATGGAAAAAAGTATGCAAAACTTTGTTTGTTAGTGGCAACTTTTCAATGGTACAAAAAAGGCCGAAAAGGTTTAGAATTTATTTTTATATTTATTAGAGAAAATTACATTCATGGCTCTAATTTGGGATAAATTAATTAAAGACTATGAACAAGAGAAAATATTATGGAGTAAAAGTATACCTAAAGATTTATTTGAACAAGCAAAAGCCTGGGAACGTATTAGTACAAAAAATAATATTCCTGGTATTGTATACCATAATACCATAATTGTTAATATAAAAATACTTCCTTTTTTTTAGTTAAAACAGCGAAATCCATTATTGATGCACTTTTAAATAAATTTCAAAAGGAATCTTCTAATAAAATGACAAAATGGCAATTATTTAATCAGTTACAGTTTTTAAAGGAAACTAATGAGTAAGTTTATAAAAACAAAACTGAAACTAATTTACTAATGATTTTGGTTTCTGTAATAATATAAATTCTACATTAAAATATGTTAACATAATTCTATAGAAAGATTTGAATTGAGTTCAATTCAATCCTTAATTTGCACTGTAGTAATTTTCAGGGTAACGTGAGGGCAAAGCGGAATCGACGGAATTTCGTAGACATATTTAGTATTTTCAATGTTTTCAAATGATATACGGGCTAAATAATAAACAATATTTTTTAAATCTTGAACTCAATTGTGTAAAATTAGTAATTTAATTGTAACTTGATTACCGTGCAAATCGAGTTATGTTAAATAAAGGTAATAAAATTACGAAACAGAAAATATTTAATGAATAATTTATGTTTACTAGCTTTTTCCCAAGCTTTTATAGATCCAAATAAATTTTTAAATATGGAAATAAGAATAAATTATAGGATGTTTTACCCATACTTCGTATTAGTTCGTAATACAAAATAGTCAGAACCTATTTTTAATTTTGCTTACTTCCCGTTCTTCAAGACATTTAACATTATGATTGGATTGAAATTTAAGGCAAATTTTTTTTTTTAACTATAAATCTACGGTCTCTAAATTTTACGCGATACTTCTTTGGTAGCACAATTTAAATCTTTCTGGTTAATCAAATTTAATCATTTTTAGAGCAATCCATTTCTTGGTCACTTATTTTAACTGGGTCCCTTTCATAAGTTTCAGATGCTTTTAAAATAATAAATCAAAGACTTAGGAATTCTTTAGCTCTTTAGAAGTTTTATTTCAAACTTAGGAAGACAATAACAGATGTTTGTAGTTTTTTCCTGGAAGTGTATAAAGCATCTAACTGTCTTGTTTTGATTGTATGAATCTAACAATAAAAATAAAAATAATGTGAACCTAAGAAAAACAGTAACAATGAAAGGATATTTAATAATTCACTTTTGATATATATTCGTGGGGAATAAAAGTAGATCCAAAGATCTCAACCTCATAGGAAAAGTAGGGATCAAACTTCAATGAACCAGATCTAATTTTTAATTATTACAACTACTTTTTCGAGTAAAATATACACAAAAATTTTACTGATTTACACCTTATCTACAAGGAAATAAATAAACATTTAAAGTGTCCCCTTAAAACTTTGCTTTGTTTTATTGTTGAATTTTTTACAAGCAGTTAAATTTATCTAAGCGGAAATTGATTATAAATTAGAAGATTTTTCATAAAATTGAAAAATTCTCACATGTTTAATCATTTTGATGTAAACATGTCTATCCGGAAGCACAATAGAACTAAAGTTAACATTCAACCTCTAGAACAATAGAAAAATCATATAAGGATTCGATTAAAAAATTTAAATTAAATGGAGCTTCTTTTATGAATTAAGTTATAGTTTGGGCTAATAATTTAGAAGATTAAATTCTCGTAGTAAAGGTTTATATTAATGGATTAGAAGATGTATTGTTTAAGGAAATTTGATTGCAAACCAAAAATGGTTAAATTAAACACAAAAATCATCTAAAAATCTAAGTATCGTAGATG
Source organism: Acrocera orbiculus (assembly GCA_947359355.1). Classification (NCBI taxonomy): domain Eukaryota; kingdom Metazoa; phylum Arthropoda; class Insecta; order Diptera; family Acroceridae; genus Acrocera; species Acrocera orbiculus. Next base: position 12,545,955 of record OX375758.1, read on the forward strand.
TTTAGTCTATATATATATAATTTATATATTATTATAAAATAATTTTTTTTAATTAAATAAATGTTTAATTATTATATATATGTATATTAAATAATATTTATATAAATCTTTTAATATTAATTTATTAGGGTAGCTAGAATTTAAGTTAGAGAAATGCATCACAAACCCTTAAACATTTAAATCTTATGTTGTTTTTGTAACGAAATTATACTTTTCAATAAAATTCAGTTCAAGATTGTAAATAAAATATTGGATACTCTTTGCCTGATTAATTGCTGAATTTTTTAATTATTTCACTTTATTATGGTACGGATGTATAAATAAATTAATTTATTTGCATTTTTCTATTATTTATGACTACTAGACTTTTAATTTTATAACAATATATTAATATCAGATAATAATCTAAAATATTTTGATTTAATTTTATTTTTTAGTCAACCTGAAGCTGGTAAAACATCTCAAAATGATGAAGATATTTATGTGGAATTATTAGAAGTTAAAGAAGATGAATCCTCTGATGAAGATTCTAGCACAAAAGAAAATCTTAATTCACACAATTCTTCCAATACTATTAAAATAGAAAGAGATACAAATTCATGTGATGCAGATGATTATACAGAAAAGAAAAATTATAATATGACAAATACAGAACAAAATGATATAAATATTTCAAATAAAAGAAAATGTCCTGAAACAATTTGTAATAATATTGGAATGACATCAATTAAAAAAATAATGACTAAAAATGATATTGAATTGAAAGAAGAAAACAGTAACATAAAAAATGGTTTGGTAAAAACTAATTTAGATTTTACAAATTTTGGTGGATATGTTGCTAATACTCTTAAACGTTTACCACCATTATTTTCATCGAAATTGGAAATTAAAATTTTACAAGCTATTATTGATGTTAATTCTGAATTGAATTCATGTACGAAGTAAAATTCAATTATATTTAAGATTTTTGTATTAAAAAATGAAGGTATTTTAATTTTAATTTTAAATTATTTAATTCGTTTATAATTTTATTTAATAAGAAATTGATTTTGATTTAGTCCAATTTTATTTTTATTTTAGATACAAAAGGATTTAGTTTGTTTAAATAATACTCTTAGTTAATTAAGTAATTTTACTTTTTAAAGATAAATAAATTTTGAAAATAATATTCTTTAAAAATTACAATCGAGTTTTTTTTTTATGAAGCTAATTTCAAGTGATTGTATCACATTTATCAAAGTTAGAGAATATAATTTGAAATAATTTAAGTTACTTATTTAAAAAAGAAATTAATTTAGATTATTAGGACTACTCGGTGTAAAACACTCTTAAATGTGAAGGAAAACAATTATAAGAGATTTTTTCAATTAAAGATTACTCTGCCCTAGTCTAATGGAATCAAACAGTAAAGGCTTTAAAGAATATCCTTGTATATATTGGGTGTAAAACATTAGGTAGAGCTGTCTAAATACACATTAAAAATATCAAAATGTAAACAAGAAAGATATACACGAACCAAGAAAGTTTGATATAGAGTAAAATAGCTTTTTAGATAGATCTATACTAAGGACTCAAATTAGATAGTTAATCAAATGATAAGATTTTTCAATTAAAAATTTTTGTTCCATTTCCAGTAAGGATGATATTTTGTATGATTATTATAGGGAAAATATTTTTGTTTAACATTTAATGTAATTTAAAGTAACAAAAATTTTTATTAAAAATCAAAATATTTTTCGATAGAAAAGGAATTATCAACAGAGAATTCGTATCAATCGGATTCACAATTTCTGGGCGTTTTTGAAGTTAATAGCCAGACTTCGTTGTATGTTTCAAAATCCAGAAATTTGATCAAAAAAAAAATATCATATGAAAAGTGTAATCAATTAAAGTATTAATTTTTAAAATATTCCTAGAAAACCAACCATATTAACATAATTTTTAAAATATTTTTTCTAATTCTGGATATTTCTAAATTTTAGCGACTTAATACAAAATAAGATCATTATAGTTTTTTTCTTATTTGGCGAGAACATGCTTTTGACTGAAAGAGTTTTTTTAGTAACTAAGAATATACATACGACCGCAAACTATTAAAATTTATTTACTAAAATTCAATATTAATTAACATACCTTTTTGAAGCAAAAAATTATTACTCTCATTGTTCAAGCTAAGCAATTCGATTTTCATAACATCATTATCATATTTTAACACGGCCAATTGAGTTTTACTTTGATCGATGTTTATAGAAAAATTAATAATTTTTTTTGCTTTTTCTATGACTTGGATCTCCTCTAAATGACTTAAGTAAAAAATTTTCTCTAAAATAAGCAAAAATATTATATTAATATCTCATTGTTAGAATAAGAAATATTCAATACTTACCACTGTAAGTTAATAATAATTTATCGCTTATTTGTTTAATATTTTCCATAAATTTTAATAATTTTTTTACTTTAATATCAGATTTCAAAATTTCATATGATTTTTGGATACTTTGATTATACCAAAAATTATTTATGTTAAGATAATTAACATTAAGTTTATTTTCGAATACAAGAGATCCCTCTATTTGAATTGTTTTATTAATTTTTGCTATATTTTGAAAAAAATAATTAGCATCAATATTATTTAATAATTTAGTATAAACATCTTGAAATGCAAGAGCTAACATTTTATGTTTATTTGGTATTTTTGTATAAATATCAACATTTCCATATATTGTTTGTTGTCCATATTTAAGAAGTAAATTAAATTGATTGAATTGTATGTTATTAACTAATCCCAGAACAATAATATCATTATAAATAGTTGATGTTGAAATTGTTATATTTCCTTGGATTGTAGAATTACCAATATTCATTACAGAATTTTTTATCCATTCAAGCATATTAATATTATTTATTTTACTATTTGGCATACAATTAAGATTTTTTATTGTAGCTCTTTCTAAATATTTATTAGCAGTTATATTATTAATTGGAACATCTAAGCGCATTACATCTGTATCCATAGAAAGTTCATTAATGATAGCATCGTTTAGACTTCCTAAAAATATAATAAAATTTATTTTTAGGTTAGAAAAAATTAAATTATAAATTAATATTGATTACAACAATAATGTCCCATTTGAATTGGGTTAAATATTTTACCGTTTTGCTTATTTTTTGCAATTCAATTATATATCTCGCGTATTGAAATCGTCGAATTCTCTTATTTCGTTTAGGAATTTCACTTATTGTTAGGGATTTTGTGTTAGCATTCCTTAAATGCCATTAAAAATTTCCGATCTAGCCCTCATGTTAGAACCCGCTATAAGGAACTTCGTTCCAAAAATAAAACAAATCAAAAAAGAAATCTTTTTATATATAATTACTAACATTTTTGTCTCCTATGTTTGTTACTTTAATTACCTGAAATTATTGCTTGAAATATTTCCCACTGGCCAGTTATGTATTGATTTGTATCCTTAGTAAAAATTGACTCTATCAATGTAGAAAAATTAAAAGTTGTTTCACTGAAAAAAAAGCACAATTTTTTACAATTTAATTTTGTTTAATATTTTTAATTGTTAATTATCAAAATATACAAGCAAGAAATAAATTTTAAGTAGAAGCTAAGATTTTTGATTATGATGAATAAGTTTACTAAAATTCAGTTTTATTAAATGTTTTAATTTCTCTCTAAAAGGAAAACTATTCATTATACTACCATTTCAAATTTTGTAGTTCATTTTAGCCTTTTCTTTAAGTAAGAGTAAAATAAATTTTCCCAAATCAGCAAAAATTTATTTTCTAACTTAACAATCAACTATTAATTTAAACTTCCTGTTGGGATCCATCCCAACATGCATAATTTCAATAAATTTAAGCAACTGAATTTTGAATTTTCCTCTTACTTGTTACCTTCTCAGCCCAGAACCGAATGAGAGTCCCTAGAGCGAGTAATCATTAATTATCATTGATTTTGATACCAACTGAAATCTTAAGATGGAAAACATTTTTATATTTTAAAAAAAATTGAGGTTTTATAATTCGAATCTAATGAATGTTAAGTACATAATGTAAAAAGGAAAAAGCGAAATATTAAAAATTTATGAATTTATTTTCAATAACATCTGAGTTCGTATACCGATACTAATCAGGTAGGGTATAACTACAGGTATATGAAAAATGGTTTCAATTTCAGTCTATATATATATCAAATGAAGGCTACACCTACGTTCTGAAACTTACGAATGAGCTGAGTATAACTGTCGGCACTTATTGCAACGTTTACGCCGAAAGCACCGATAAAGCTCGATTAGCGAAACAGAACCGGATGAGTTTCTCTAAAATAAAAGCAACTCGTAGGGTTCCACAATAAAGATGCTTGAGGGTAATCAGCTTATTGAAGAAGCCCAAAGTTTATTATATAGACCTGGAATAACCGATTGATCGATTTATAGATATACCGCGATCATCACGAAACTGTTTTTCAAAAACTTTTGGCATTGTAGCTCAAAAATTTAATAACCAATTGAATAGATTTCTTTTTATAATAGTATTGAAAGGATATACCCAAAAGATAACGAGAAAATACATAATTTTGTTGGAATCTAAACTGTTAAAAAAATAATCGAAAATCAGGAGTTGTGATTAAATAGCCGATATAAATTTTAATTTTTAGCTTTTTTATAATTTTATAGGTTTGTCGTTCCCTTCAACATATGAATAATAAAAAAAGCCTTTTTTATTTCAGATTAATAGAAAAATTTTGAAAACTGCAGCAGTTTTTGGATACCCTGCAGAAGACAATTCAAGTGATATTTTGCAGAACCGCTATTTTGCTACAAAATATTTTATCACATTGGAAAAAATTTACAAAAAAATGACTAATACTATCAAATACATATAAAGGTTTTCCCTCTAAAACTTTTCTAAAATATTTGTAATGTAATTATTGCAGTATAAACTTGCCTTAAAACTCTTATTAAACCGTTGTCCTAAACGCTATTCTAGACACAGCCTTAGTACGATTTAAAAAGCAATTAAAATTTAAATATGTATTATGAAACGTAAAAAATAACAAAGTAACGCAAAAATAATATTAAAATTATTTTAATTTAATTTTTGGTCAAGCAATCACTTCTGTATTTCAGTTTTCTGAAATCTTGACTCTTCCCGCTAATTTTCCACTAGCGCTTTCTGTCAAAATGATATGTCATTTGTAGTAAATATGAAATTAAAATATATTGAAAAGATTTGTTAAAAGTAAGATTTATTAATTCGTATAAAAAAGGTAACAGCTTTAATATATTATAAAAATTTTTCTCTTTTAGATAATTTTAATATGAAAAACGATGAACAATTTATTAAATTATAATTCCGTTTAAATAATATTCCAAAGTACTGGAACATTTTATTTGAGTTGTTGTGATTGCTTATGTGGTGTTTTTAACAAAAAAAGAAAACAAGTAAGTTATAGAACTTCAAGAAATTAGTATTAAAATTCAAACTTGAAATCTTTTGCCTAAATAAATATTAGATCTTTATTTTACATATTTTTTTAGGTTAAATTATTCTACATGATGGAACAAATACTTTTTTTTTTGAAGTCGTTGCCAGTAAGAAAAATTATTTGCTAAAATCACAATCTTTGTATTACATTTTTTTGTAATTTCATGGTTTTCTTTTTTTGAATCTAGAGGAAATTGCATTAATTTGTTTTATGAAACGAATATAAAATAAACGGTATATAACTTCTTTTCTTGTTGAAAATATTTATATGAATATAAAGATCTATATTTGTTTTTAGAGTATTTATCAGATCATCAAAATACTGCAAATTTATGAGCTATAATGCTCTTAACACGTTCACAGAAAGTAAAAATTTCAGTGAGCTGCAAAAATAGACAGACAATTTTTCGAAAACTTATCCGAAATTATTTTAAAAATAATTAGAATATCATATATTAACGGTTAGTTGGTCATTACTTTGAAATGCATATTAATTTCAAAAACTTAAGCCAAAACCTTGTCAGTGATTGTTTCATGACTTTTATGCAAGGAGAAAATTCTGTATTAAAAACAAAACACGAGGCCAGGCCTTTTTCGAATTGTTTATAATATAAAACTTACTCCATTTAAATTTGCTTATATTAATTAGTAAGAAGCCAAGTGAGAGTCAGAAAAATTTTTGCCTCAAGGAGACTATTCACTATAATTTCAAAATTATCAAATTGCTCTCCCGTCCCATGTAAAGTATATGGTAATGGTGGTTTGTGTGTAATGTTTTTTTAACATGTAGCATGTGGTATTTGGATTTGGAAGTTATAGTGAAATGAAAGTTTTGAAATTTCTTCATATCTTTCATCACTCGTGCAATTAAAATGAGAGCTACCGACTTCGTGTGATATCGCAGAATAATTAAAGCTTGTTTTGAATCATTTATAACTTTAAATTTACAGCTGTTTAGATAAATAGTCCTTAGAATAGAGAACAAATGGATTGATCCCAGTGGAAAGTTGAATAAGGTGACTTTTAAAAAGCTAGATTTATAAGCCTTAAATATTAGTTTTCCAGTAAGCTGCTCATGAATTCTTTGATTGTATAGCCTTCATTTCTTAAGGGGACTATTCACTATTTTCTAAATTCAGTACATTCGTACTTGAATACACACGAAATAACTTTACTTGGGGTCTAGTTTAGCGCTTGGACAGGGTTTTTATTGTCATTTTGGAGTCAGGCTAACACAAAGCTAACTGCATGTGTTTTAATAATTCAAAATTGAATCACCAGCGGGTTTAGCCTAAACCAAAATAGTACTAATTGATTGTATAAATCGAGACGTCAATGTCAGAAGTAATATCGATAACATTTACTTAATATAAACCTGGAACTCGGCGTAACCCTTTTGTAAATACAAATTTTAATTGAATTTAAAAAACACACTTCACGATTATTGCATTAAAATTTGTTTTTTCTAATTAATTTTGTCATATATATATATATATAAATCATAATTATTTATGACAAAATAATGCAATTATATTCTATTTGATATAAAAAATATTGGATAAATAAACCCTTTCCACAAAATTACTCCTCGTTAGTAAATTTCTTAGTAATTTTTATGAGGATATACAAACTCTACGGCTTTTTAAAGTAATTGTAACTATTCCTTAACTAATTGAATTCATAGGATCGAAAGGCGTAGATATTTAAAGCTACAAGATGCTTGATAATCTTTAGCCTTATAATTTTTGTTGTTTATTTTCTGTAAAATAAACAATATAAAATATTTTACCTTATAGGTTCTCTAATGATGCCAGTTATTATTGCATAATTTGCACTGAAATTTTCTTCCATTCTTAAACTGTTTTCAAATATTAAATTTGCAGTTACAGTTTGTGGCTTTGATAAGCTTAGATAAAAATTAGCAAGATGTGTTAAATTATGATGATTTAATGTACCCTGTAAATTATAAAAAGAAATTTTTATTATTTCTATTAGTTAAAACTATAAAAGTAAACCTAATTATGTGTTTGCAGATTTTTGATTGTGTTAAATCAAAATCGTGTAAAAAAAAGACATGTAAAATTAGGAATTAGGTGTACATAAATGAAAAAGTTATTTAAATTAAAAATTAAAATTTTTAAAGAATATTAAAATTCTATAATTCTCGAATTAGAATACAAAAAAGTGATCATTTAATTTATTTTCTATTTAATTAGTGGGAATGTGACACAAAAGTGTTGACTTATCTAAACACTCAAAAATTAATTCTTTTATGAATAACTAAACTCAAGGAAATGCGTTAGCTAGGCCATATCCTAGCACGAATTTGGTAGTAGCTTTAATTCCATATTAAGGTCAGAATTCGTGCTTCTAACATTAGTCTAAAAATTTCGCGTTCTTTGCATATATCTAAAAAACAAAATTATTTAGTAAACCAAAACTTACTTTTTCTTAAGACAACACTTTTATATTTAAAAAAAAAAAAAAAGTTTTGGCACATTAAATGAAAATTTCAGGAGCATTCAAAGTCAAAAACAAAATAATATACTTTTTTGCACCTCATTGAAAATCACACTTTCATTTTTACTTATTTTACAGTTAAAGAAACATTTTTGTTAGTATTCAAAGTTAAAAAAAAAACTCCCCACACAAATTTTAAGCCCAAATTCACTTCAAATTGGACAAAAAACTAAAATAGAAAGCATCAACATTTCTCATAAAAATTTCAAGACATTTTGTTAAGAAACTAGCAATTTTTAAGCAAAACGACAATTAGTTCTTTGAAATATAGGCTTATATTCACGAATTCACTGTTTTACAGTTTCTAAACTTCAATTTGCGTATAATCCAATTTACATGACAGACAGATCTTAAGGACGATCAAATATGAATTTTAGAGTATTTTGATGGGTCCACATTTTTGTGCAACTATCTACCGATTTATAAGTTTCAATTGAATATAATTTAATTAAAGTTTTTTTTGTCATTATTTGCTAAAAACTTGATTTATTTTTTCATCATGAAAATAAGCTGAGATCTTCGCATAAAAGTATTATTTCTTAGTTTAACTAAAACCCTATACTTAATTCCCTTCATATTTAGTCATATCGTAAAAAAACTTGCTTCTCAAAATATAACAACATAAAGAGGAGCAATAATTTGTGTTTTTTCATAAAATACTAATTCAAAATTAACTGATGTAAGATTTGTTAAAACATTTAATAACTTACCTCTAAATTTATACTGGATTTAATTTCAACTTCATTAAAATTATATTCACCATACAATATTGCTGGATCATTTAAAAACCAAACATTATTTTGCAATTCCATCATATCATATGAATTTAAATAATTTATAATTGGAGCATTTTCAAAATTAGCATATTCTACACTTATTTTTGGTTTTATAGTAGAATCAAATAGCATCGTTTCAATTAAACTTAAATTTCTTTCATTTAAAATTTCTATCCCAGTTATAATTCCATTAACAATTAAATTATTATTGCAATTTACAATTTGATTTAAAATTTGTGTTTCTAGACTTTCATTTAGTAAAATTTCTGATTGAAAATTTATACCATTCCAAAGGCCATTTAATATAATTTGACCGGTTGAATATAAATTTGATTCTTTTAAAAAAGAATTAAATTTAGTTACATTTTTGACATTAAAAAAATAAATTATTACCAAATATTGCTGTATTTATTTGTTCTGGCTGAGTTGTCCAATAAACTTTTTCTACCAGTTCTTCCAATTTAATGTCATTAATTGTGCCATTTAGTAATAATTCATCTTCAAAGTAGACATCTTCGAACGTTTGTGGTGCCACAAAGCTCTAAATTATTTTGGAAAATAAATTAAATATTATAGAAATTTTATTAAGGGTGTAATCTTGATTGTAATCACTTTTTAATTTTAAATGAAAAATATTTTTAGGCCAAAATCACTCGAAAAGTTCAGTAAAATTAATGAATTGTATTGAATGAGATGTTTGCTAATTTGCTGATAATGCTTATGAAAAGCATTTTTTATCCTTGTGCTTCCCAGGATTAAATATTATTTTTCTCCTTTAAGTTCATTGATTTTATGAAATGGTCATAAATGGTCAATTAAAAATTTGGCTTCTTCCTTTCTTTTAAAACATGTTTTGATTAATAGATAAAATTGTAATAGTATTGATAAATTTTGCTGTGTTAGAAAAAGTTAACGTAATTGGAAGGACCGTTGTGAATTTTAATGCTTTATAACTATAGCTCAAAAGTGAGCTGTCACTTTCTGTTATGTTTTTGCCTTTGTCGGGCCTAAAAATTGGGAATTTGCAAGAGTGAAGCAAAAAATTACATCTCATTTTTAGACTAAAGAAATTAATGAGACTAAAATCAGCTTTAAAATCTCAGAGCTTCAAGAAAATCAGTGCGTTTTGGTTTGACGACTGTGCCATGTAAAAATCCACGCGTTTAACCGCCCGCTTACCCCTTTCTCCGCCTTTTGGCAATCAAGATTTTGCTTTGAAGACACCAAGCGACTATTTTCCAATCAAAAAATTTCATGCCCCGAGGCATTTTTGTTTTGTTGTCGCTAGTTCTCCGTTTATTAGTCAAAATTGTTTTTTTAACAGAAATTTGTCAAAAGTACCAGACATGTTTTATTTAGGATTTGTGTTGGCTGAAATATTTGGTTACTGGCTGGCGTTTTCGGTATGCTTATATTTGGAGTTGGAGAAAAATATATAAAATGATTAACCAAAATTTTTTTCATGACAAATATCAATCAATCTTATACAAATGGGAATAGTAACTAATCGCTTGGAGTTGACCAAATGTATGAACTTGCTTGAATTCGCTTCTACTATGCCAATAGGCTAAAGTCAAGTAAATTTATTAAATCACTAAAAGTATTTTGAAGTTGCTTCCATACACAGCACAGTCTAAAGTGGCTTTTTAACGATCAAATATTTTGATACAATTGCGCAAAAGAATGACGTAATTGTATCGTGTAAAATCTGTGTTCAAATATTGGATAGATATTTTTTGTATGGATTTAATAGCGATGGAATGTTATTTGTTGGCAAAATCCTTTGAGCAATATTTTATGAAAATATGTATGTGATGGATAAAGAGTCCCTTAACGACCACGGCCGTAGTGCTGCCAACTAACATCAGCTGATCAACTACCTATGTAGTATGGTTAAGGGAATAGGGGTGTATTCTTACGTATTATCCCCAAAAAAATCTATTTTGTAAAGTTATTTTAAAAATAAAAATTACCTGATCTGTTTCAGATAGAAGCCATGAATTTCCAAAATCTTGACAAGAAATATTATTTATTTTTCCTTCAAAAGATAAATGTTTAATGACAGCATCATTCCTAATATGAATAGGACCAATTAATATCATTTCTTCGTTTTTTAAATTTTTTAAAATCTTTTCAAATTTTTTAACATTTTTATTATTAATAAAATTTTTAATTTTTAATTTTTTACAAATTAAATCTCCTTGAAAAGTTTTTTCTCCAAATATTTCAAATTTTTCTTGAGTATTTATAGGTGTATCATTTATTATGAAATTTAAATCATTATCAAATATTTTGCCAGTTGTATTTAAATTTCTAATATTTGCATTAGTTACTGTTAATTTATCAATTATTAAATTTCCATTTATATTTTGAGGTGTAGCTGTAGTTAATATATTTTCAAAATTTGTGTCACCTAACAGTAAAGTCCCAGTTGAATTTACACTGAAATATTATAAACGATATAAATTTTTAAAAAAATATAATTTTTATAAATTAAAAATCTTTAATTATATAACTTTTACTTATTTTGTGGTGTTAAAGATTTAATAATTCTGTTAGCATATGAATGGTTTTATCTTTGACGAATTATTTTACTGTAATTAACTTGATAATCTATGAAAACTGTTATATTGTCGAAATACCAGAAACTGCTACTGTGTTAAATTAGCAGCAAGTAAATTTTACCAAAAACAAAACATACCAACAACAAATGTACAGCATTCAAAAGATTAATTCTCAGTGGCTAAAAGAGAAAAAAGAAAGAGCTAGAGACATCTGAATCTTACAATCCTGCGGTTTTGCGGGTTAAAGCAATAACTTACTTGCAGAAATGTCCAATCCAAACTTCCCAACATATGCTTGATATTCAATATTGTGATCAGATTGGAAATAACATGTGAAGAGTGAATTTTAAATGCTCTCGGTTTACATAAATTAAGAGCATTTATGCAGGGGAATATTTTGTTTTCTTTTTAGTTAAATTTTTTATTACTTTTTCATAACATATAGAAAGATGTTAAGATGTTTCCTCTATAATGAATTTTAAAGTAATTGAAAAGTAATTGCTGAAAGGATAATACAAAACTTTACATTTTAGAGAATACAAACTAGAAAACACTTCAAAACCAAAAACAAAACTTTAAATATCACATGGACATAGAAAATATTTTCTAAGCCTTTTGAAAATTTGTGAAATAGAACCAAGTGTTCCTTCACGTATTCATATTTTAAGACAGATTAACCGCTGGGAATATTCAACTTAGTGGTTCAAAATCACTTTTTGTATGATTTATAGGGGGGCACTTTATATTCATAAATATGAAATCTACAACTTCATACACGAAATTTTTTTTATAGCTTCCTAATTCTCTTTGGGCAATGCAAGAAATTTTAGTTTCTTTTAGATAAGTGAATAAAGAATATAACCTAAATATTTTAAAGTGCTTGTGCTAAAATATCTGTCATAAAACACTAGATTTGTTTTCATCACAATAAATAACTTCTCATAGAGCAATAATTGTAACCGAATGTAAAACTTAAAAATCAAACAATGTAATCGATTGCCCACCTTATGCATCTATTCTTACACAATGTGATTTTTTCCCTTTACACAAACAGAAATTAATGCTTCTCGAACCCATTTTGAATCAACTAAATACTAAAACAGAATTCCTAGGGTAAGTTAGAGATAATAGTCTCTTCCTGCTACGAAAAAAGTATGGAAGACTGAGTTCGACGTTATGATTTAACTTAAATTTATGTGTTATCAATTCTTAATAGTTTTTATATAGTTAATGTAAGTTTAGATTGTTTAATTACCCTAACCCGAATTCTACAATTTTCTTAAAACTCAGATATATTATATGCTAATGTTTTTTATTGGCTAGCATTTAATTTGACGGTGTGAAAACCACCTTTATAGTAGACTACCAATGAACAAACTCCTTCAATCTTAGTTGTGCCTAATTTAGAGTACAATAAATTTAAATAATTATCTTACAAGGAAGTTATAATTGCCAAAAAAAAGCAATTAAAATTATTTTCAAAACCATAGTTTTTTTTTTTTCATAAAAAACAAAATTGCTAACTAATATTTGAGCTTTTTACAATTTTATTATGCTTCTGTTTTGAGAAGGAAATTCTAAAAAAACATCTATTAAAAATTATTTTAAATAATTACCTTGGAATTCTTAATTTTTTGAAATGAATTATTCCACTAATATTTTGTTTTGTATTTTTTGTTAAAGTTGTTTTTTCCAAAAACGAAATATTTACATCATTTATTTCATCCACAATTATTAAACCATTTTTAATATATAAATCATTTTTAAATATTTTATTTCCAATTATTAACTGTGTCTCATTTTTTTTAGGTTTAATAAATTTATTCACATCGTAGTCATTAATTGATGACACATATAAATATTTGGATTTTAAAGGTTGTATAAATTTGATTGGGATATCAATTGTAGGACTGGATAATTTTAATCCATCATTAAGAATATCAATAAATGATCTTTCTGTTCCCGGTGTTTGAATATTTGAAGTTAATAATGAATCATTTATTATAATATCTCCAGTTATTTCATAGTCTCCATTTAAAGTTAAATTTTCATTTATTGTTGTTATTGGATTCATTATTGCAAGGCTAGGACTTTTGATTTTACCCTGTGAATTAAATAAAATTGAGAATTTTTAATAAAAAACAATATCTTGTTGATTATAGAACATAAACAAAAAATAGTTATAAACAGTCGGAATAGTAGTAGTGGTAGCTTGAGGATCACGATCACGAGGATAAATGGTAAAGGAATTGTCCTTCCAAACAAATACTTCATTCCAAGCTCTAGTGCTAAACTAATTTGAATCTCTTCCCCTTGGCCTCCTCGTTACCTTTCTTTACTTTATGATAAGGAACTTACCTTAATGTTACTCTTTTGCTTGCAGAAGCATTGCGCTCCGAAAGATTAGAAATTCCGTGCTATTAAGACCTTTAAGGCGAAACCCTTTTGTGGGCATTTTGGATAGCTTATAGTAATCAAGTTTTTCAAAAAAATATTTCTTCTTTTTAATAAATTTATAAATCAGCCAGAGTTAGTGAAATCAAGGTGGTTTCCAATAGCTCTTCTTATATTTTTATCATGTGTGAATGGTTCATTTAATATCAAGAAATTCATTTAAAAGTAAAATGGAATAACTTTAGAGAGTTCACCTCCCTGTTTAATTGGGATTTTATAATTTATAGAAGAATTTTAGTCTTAGTGTTATATTTTTTCTGTCTTTTTGATGTCATTCATTTATACTCTTTAAAATCTTGCAAAAGTCTATCCCAGGCTGTGGTCTTAATGGATACGATTTTTAATCGTCTTGTCAATAACACAATTTCATTATAATCGGAAAAGTGGTTGCTTATTAAGAGTTGCTGAAAATGGCTTCCATTATGACAATTGACTGGGAACTTGTTCACAATGCCAGCTGAACACACAGGAAAAAAAATATTCAGAAATACTATCAAAGAGCCATCATTTTGAGGTATTGTCGAGTTTGTGGCTCAAATAGTTGAAGATATTTGGAGAATATCGTCTCTTTCTAGAGTTTCTTCACACACAAGGGTCATTCGGTTATTAAAGGATTAGCACTTAAGGTGCAAAAACCTCATCAAGTCTCTAAATAGATTATTTGCAAATAAGAAAAATAGTTTTATACAGCAAAGCAGAATTCTATTTGACATTTATTCATGTAAATAAAAGCAAGTCCAAGTTGTAAAAATGGGTCTAAGAATTTGTGGAAGTTAATTAAAATGTCTCGATACCTAGCAGTAGAATTTAAACTAATAGTAAATCCGATAATTCAATGTAATTCCTACTTTGCTGACCTTAAAGCCTTGCTGCTGTCGATGTTATCTGATAAAAACAAAATAGTAAGAGAATTTGCTGTCAGGAGGATACTTAAAGCATGAAATTCACCTCATGGAGAAGAGCTACCTCGTGTATTTGAAGTGCCGACAATCAATTTTCATTTCAAGACCCAGCCGTGAAACTCTCTTTAAATTCAATGCATTTCTTCGTACCATATCTACGAAGTGTAGGAAGTTTTGTCTTTTACTATGATTTTTTCTTCATTTCTTCAGTTTTTTTCAGTTTCTTCAATTTTTTTTTAGAAAATTCAATACATACTTAATAACCAAATACTTTAAGATAAGTTTTAATTAATAATTAAAAGGTATTTTCTTTTCTAAATGAAAACCTTCTAAAATGCTAAAAAGCCTTTCGTATAGCTTAGGCGATGTGCCTTATAATCTTTTCGTATAGAAAACTCTCGATCGATGACTTTCCAATCTGGTCACCGTGTTAAATGCGATGTGTCACTCCATACAGTTTGGAAGGTATGAAATTACATTTATTGGTGACTTTATACATCTCATCGTCATACGCAGGCGGTTGCATGTTTTGAGAAAATAAATATAAATGGATCTATGTCAAGATCTATGATCAAGAGAAGGCTCATTGCACGCGAAACTTGAATTCAGAAAACTAATGCCCCAATATATTAATCTTTTCTATTAACAAATTCTTATACTATTTTAATTATTCATGCATTTTATATATTTTTTTACTTCCTATTAATATAAAATTTAATCTCAATAAAATAGGCCTAGGAAATCAAAATTCAAAAATTCCTGAAACATTGGATCACACGGGCGGGATATCACTTAATTTAATTTTTTATTGCTAATTCTTATTTTTTTGGACCTAAGCAACAAAATCTGATTAAATAACTTTTATTTTTTTCCATATATTAGTAGGATGGGTCACCAAGATTCACGATTCCATCCACTTCTATCAAAGAATATAATAAATCTATATAGCTAAAAATTCAGTTATGTACGTATGTATGTCATTAAAACAATGCACCAGTTCATATAAGCATTACTACATCGGCCAAAATTATTTATCAGAGGTTCGAACTGCTTCCTCACGCATCCTATTCACAAGATTTAGCCTTTTCGGATTATTTTCTGTTCCCAAACTTGAAAAAATAGCTTGGTGGTAAAAGATTTGTCAACAATGAAGAGGTGATGTCTGTAATTAATGGCTATTTTGAGGAGCCCGACGTTTCTCACTATAATAATGGTATCGAAGCCATCGAACATCGCTGGGAAAAGTGAATCGAGCTAAAAGGAGACTATGTTGAAAAATAAATATAAATTTTTGGTGATTCATTTGTCAGGCAAAAGACTTATGGGACAGCCCTCGTATGTTACACATGTTTGTATAAAAATAACATTAATATCCAAATTTCAATATGATATTTAAATAAAAATATAAAAAAGATGCTATATTTTAAATTACTTACACTAAGAATAATTGGCTGTTCTAGATGGACAGTTTCAATCGTCTTAATTCCAGTTATTTCTTGGATTTTATCACTATTTGTAACCAATAAATCCATTTTACCATGTAAAACTTGTATATTATTAATTCGATCATTTATAATTAATTCATTTATATGAAGTGTTTCATCAAATTGTAAATTTTGATTAACAACAAAATTTCCAACTTTTGTTAATGGTATTAATGAAATATTATTTTGATTTATTAATCCTATTATATTTATTTTATTTGATTTTAATTTATTAATTGAAAATTTTCCATTAATTTTTTGATTTCCAAATTTCTTTAATACTTTGTTTTTCATATCACTTAAATTTATTCCATTTATAATTCCATTTACTGTTATATAATTAGCATTAATTTGATCATAATTTTGTTTATTGATATTTTCAATATTATTGTTTTTTATTCTTTGTGTACTGTTAGTTTTTGTTGTATTTTCTGTTACCAATTTAAGTTCACTTTTAATAATAATTTGATCACTTATGATCTTTTTTAATTTAATATTATTTTGATTTATATCGTTAATAGTTAGAAAATTAATTTTATTATTAACTTTTAAATTTTTTATGGAAATTTCATCTGTTTTTGTTATTTCTGAAATTGGTTGAAAATTTTCCTTTAATAAATTAATTTTTTGTTCTAGAATTTTGATTTTATTTTCTATTTTCTTAAGAATTTGATCAATTAGAATGATTTTACGCCAAAAATTTTCAGTTATATTTTGTTTTATATTTATAAGCTGAAATATATTTAATTAAAGATTAATTATTTAGAAATGGTATAAAGTTAAAGATATTTGTTCATTTTTTTATATATTTTGCTAAATTTGTAGTTCATATCTTTTACCTTTTTTAAAATCCTTAATTTTGTTTTAATTAAAACAGTTTGAAAAAATGGCACACGAGAGATGATGCTAATGAGATAATTTTTTTAAGTGGTTCTTTAAAAATTTTTTTTTCCAAACTAGCGGACATAATATTTTGAAATTGGTTTTTCTATGGGGTCAATATATAGATCCATGTACAAGGATATTTTAGAAAAGAATGTTTATTGTATTTTGTAAGCAAAATTTTCATATAGGCACACTGTCCTCTATTCTTTTAATATATCGCTGTGTAATTGGAAAGCAGTATAAATAAGAGCTTTCTATTTTTATGATTATATACATATACACCTAGTTGGAAAATAGAAACGACCTTTCACCGAGAGTAAAATTGAAACTTCACAAGGAATACAAATAAGAAGGAAAATAAAGTATTTTATATCATATATGCTGTACATGAAAAAGGCTAAAAGAAAAAACTTTTTCATATATAGCAGACTACCCTTCATTGATATATCGCATTGGATTAAATGCCGGTATCCCTCTTGAGGTCATCTTATAGAGAATTTGCATTCTACTACTGCATACAAAGACTCCTAAAGCCCTTCCATCAGGTGTTCAAGTGTCAAATTGAAAGATGTTCTTCTAAAAGAATCGGATAGAAGTGGTTCAACGATACTCAAATTTCTCGTTAGGCCTATACCAATTTGTTGATATTTTTAATATCAAAAATTTCAAATACATGTAAGGCCTAGTACGTATAAAATTCCTCTCTATTGCGGCTCTTTCTTTTCCTATTTTTTTCTACTAGGAATGAGAGGCCGATATTCCTTTGAAGCGACCTGGATTGAATTCTTTCACTAAAATTTCCCGTTGAGTGATAAGTTATCGATAGAGGAGAGCTAATTAAACATAATTCTACATTCTCGGTAAAAATATCAATAAATTTTATCCTCGAATATCTTGCCAGGTCGCTGATCTGTACAATTCTTACTTTAAAAAACCACTAAAAAGTATTTTTAAGAACTACTTCCTCGTTCTTTTGTTGAATTTTGCACTAATGTAGTCTTCTATTATAATTTTTTGAAAAGAAAAGTGATGAGTATGGGAATTCCGCTAACAAATTTTGCTTATGTCTACTCTTACGCTTTCTGATCTTTTTTTGCTTAATAATTTGGTATTGGAAAAATTGATTTCGTAGGGCATTAATTAGTTTATTTCAAATTTTTGGTATAAAGTAAAACTTATCCACATGTGTACCCTATAGAAAAAGATGATTACGCGGAAAAATTTAAGTCTAGATTTAGTATTTAAAGACAAAGATTTTTTTGTTTATTACTTCTTTCGTTATAAATTTTACTTTGTGTTGGTATCCACCTTACAGTACACTATATTCACTAACCTTAGAACTTAAAATATGGATATGAACATTTTTAATACAAAAATCCAAAAACCAAAAAATTTTTCAATAATATTTTTCGAAATCAATTTATTTATTTAATTTTTTTTATTAGCCTCTTTTAAAATACTTACAAATTTTGTATTAACTTCAGAGATATTAACATTTGCCATTGTTCCGCTCTTAGCTTGTATCTACGAATCAAAAGATTACTTCTATACAACCAAAAGTTCTAAATGTTTGATATTATTTACCTTTAGCTTTTGAAGAAGTTTTTTAACATCAATTTTACTTTGTTCCTCGTAAATTTTTCGACTCCAGTTCATTAAAGCCAAAAGAGCATTTTCAGAATTCTTTGAAGCTTCAACTTTTGTCCCTGAAATGTATGATTTTTTTGTTTTGTTAGCATATTACTTTTTTCAATCTAATATAAAACAGTTCTGTTATAAATTTCTTTTCATGTACACCGCTAGGCAAAGGTACACCAACTTTTTCCTCCTTTAAATATTTGTTCTTTATAAACATAGTTTTTTACAATTTTTGTGAGCTTTGTAGCTTGAACGTTTTAAATTAAGGCCCATTAACCCAATTTGATTGGAATTCTTCATCACATTTTAGGTCTGATCCAGAAGAAAAAAAGTGAACTGGTTCTATTCGGTCAAGTGCTTGTCAACAATAAACAATATAATCTAAAGGCTTAAATACAATGCACGCGATTTCGGAGCGGAAGGGGTGACAGCAAAGTAAAAATCCATATGCACTGCGCTTTCACTGTGTTTGAGCCTTAATTGTAGGCTCCTAGTCAGTAAGGGTATTGAAAGTAACGTGGAGACCGAAAAGATTTGTTTATGCGGTTTTTACATTGGTTCATATCCTAGCATCTCTTTTTTAAGCACTATTTAAGTGACAGATACAATAAATTTAATGCAAAGTTATGGCCAAATCTAACGGCTTAACATAATGCAAACTATTTTTCATGTTCAAGATTAAAAATTTTAATGAAGCAAGAAAATTAGACAGATTTCCTTTTAAAAAGTTAACATAATTTATTAAGGGATCCCATATGTGAGTAGTAGATTATGTAATGAGGTGGATTAAATTCTTATCAACCTACTGTTTGGCTGCAAGAGGGTCACTTTCAAAAAAGCTTGAATTTCCTACTTTCTGGAATCTCAGTGAAAGAAAGTAGTAGAGAATTTTGATCTATAACTGCCACCTAAGTAGTCATCGTGGCTGCTACTCTTTGCAGTAGTTTCTCTTATTTGAGTTCATATATGATAAATTCATAGATAAACATTTTTCCTACGGGGGATTCTTAGAAACAGTATTAATATTTTCTCCAAAAATTTCTCCTCATACAATATAAATGGTGTCTTAAAATTATTTAGCAGAATATTATTTAAAAGATATACTGAAAATATCTTTAAACTGGTAATTACTTTAAATAAACTTTTATATTTCGTGTAAATTGAATCTTTAAAGAAAACTATTATAATAAAATATTTTCTCAATTTATTTTTTAGTTAAACAAAAAAAAAATGGATAAACAAACCGAAATTTATAAAGATTGTATTCAAAAGCAGCTTGATGAAATTGATATGCTCTCATCAATATTTTGTAATCCTGGAGAAATACATATTTATGATCCAAGCATTATAAGTGATTTTAATGAATATATAAAAGGACAAAATCAAAATTTAAATTCTTGTCTTGAATATTCTATTTTTATAAAATTTAACTGTAATAAATTTGATATAAGAATTGGTTTACCACATTTATATCCTTTAATTGAAAATGCTAATATAACACTACGTGGTGAACCGATATTAAAAAATGATGAAAATATAATACATGAAAAAATTAAAAATTTTATCAATACTTTAGATAAAAATGAAAATTATATTTATCAAGTAGTTTCATGGATTCAAGATAATTTAGAAAATTTTATAAAAATTACTACCAAAGAAACTAATTCAAATATAAATACTTTAGAAACTTGTAAATTAATTGAATTTGAAAGATTATGGATATATTCACATCATATTAAAAATAAAATAAAATTACAAAGAATATTACAGGAGGCACATAATTTAAATTTAACTGGTTTTTGTAAATCAGGAAGACCTGGCATTATATGTGTTGAAGGTTTAAAAAAGAATACACAAGAATTTTGGAAAATTATAAGACAAATGCCATGGAAAAAAATTACATTAAAAAAATCAGAATGTAAACAGAAATCAATTGAAAAATTTGATGATTGTCGACGTTTTAAAAATTTTACTGAAGAATTTATAACAAATATGGAAGATGAGAGAACTAATAACAATAATATGAAATTATTTATGAAATATTTAGATAATCATAATTGTAGTTATATAAAACATGAAATATTTGGTTTTGAATAGTATTTAATGATATCTTACAAAGATTCATTTTTAATTTTTATGGCTAAAGAAGTACCAAAAAAGAGCAGAATTTCATATTGAAAATATAAATATTCTGACAGTTCTTTTTGTAAGGGGCGTGAATTAAAGTTAAATATTTTTCATTTACTTTTAAAATTTAAATTTTTATTTTGTTATTTTATTTAAAAGTTTTATTGTTATTGTTATATTCATTGAGTTTTCTTTTTCTTTTTTAAAATAAAATAAGTTCATTAAAAGTGGTGACAATTCTCATTTGATAATAAATCTTACAATAATTAATAGTTTCAAAGTTAAGATAAAAAAGCTTAAAAAAAACTCAAATATAATTTCAGTTTTAGCTTTTAGGGTTACCCTGACTATCAGATTTTTAATAAAGTAAAGAAAAAGCTATTATTTTCCCTGTTAGACATGAGACAGTTCTATTTTATCCGAGGATTTCTTCAAACAGTTGTTCAAAGTCATTTTTGATTTGAGTTTATGAAAATACTTTTAAAGTTAGGCAAATAAGTAATTTGTTATTTTTTTTACTCAGTCAAGCAGTGGACTGCATGTACTCAGCTTTTTTAATTTCTTAAACAAATGGTCTTGTCATTGATAGTTATTAATTATTATAATTAATTATATTTTTAATTCGTGGTCAATAGGCTGTGTGTACAGTGGAAGCGAATTCAAGCGACTAAATGCATTTACGTGACTACAAGCCACTAGCGGTGAAACTTCCCGTTTGTCGCATTTCAGCAATTTTCCATTTAAGGCACATTAACAAATATCGCTTCCACTGTACCTTTAGGTATATGGAAGTGACTTTAAGATAATTTTTATGGTGAAACTTATTGATACCATACATATGTGAAACAAGTGTTAATCATACCCAAATATTACTTAAAGTCACTCCTACGGAGACAACACAATTAGAAATACTGTGCTATTATATTTTAGGTGCTATCAATATATAATCTCATCTGAGTTTCCTACAAGCTGAGAGAAGGCAATAATTCTTTATTTCAATTGCGCACGTCAACATAATGCTGCATCAGTTGCTTCAGTTGAAATGTAAAAGGTCACCTAGGTACATTTTTACGTTGTAGGTGCATATCGTGTAAAAAAAGGAAAAAAAAAGTTCGCATAGAAGTAAAAAGTCGAGCAAAAACAGTTCAATTGTTGCAGACACTTGCAAACGATTGGAACGTTACATTTAGCCTCCTGTTCTGATAATTTAGACAACGAAGATCTTTGAACGAAGAGAAATATATATAATATCGCTTAGCTTGGGGGTAAGCAGATGAATAAGATCTTAAACACAAGAATTTTTTACTTTTTGAATTAAAAAATTCTTATGCTTTCTATGTTTATCCAGGTAAGCGGTACTGTAAAAGAAAATTCACAAATTGCAAAGTGTATTACCGAAAATTGTTTATTATTGAAGAAAGACATTGCTGTATCTCCGAAAACTTTACTTCTAACCCTTTTAATACGCCATAAAATAAATCATCACATTTCTGCTTTTTGAGTTAAATAAACACAAAAACGATAATTATGCTTTTTGATTTTTCGTGTAAAAAAATTTAAATACTGAACTTATTTTACTAACCTTAGTTTTTTAAATGGCTAAATAGGCTGCACAATTTTTCGAACGTTTAATATTATTGTATTTTAATAATTCTGTATAATTTTATGAGTTATATTGACCATTTTTTATTACTCCCTATAACTAGTGACGTGAAATTTTGATATTATTTCTATAAATACACATTTGGTAGATGTTATAAGCCTTAAGGCTTCTGATGATAGTTTAATGTTGTTTTGTTATATCGGCATAAGTTAATGTATATTTTTGGTATTATTTCACTAAATGGTACAAGGAAGTGTTTTGCAAATGCTGAAAGATTTTAAGGAATTTTTAAGTTGTTTGTGTTAGTAAAATTTAAGCGGTTTCATGCTTAAGTGATTTCCATTATATTAAAATAAAAAATATCAATAATTTATTGATAAATAAAATAAAGAAATTAAAACTAGACCGAAAATAACTTTGTTTGGAAAAAATTTCACAACATTACTATAAAAATATAAATTTATAATTTATGAAATTACATTTCAAGTTCATTATTAGTTTCTAAACTTATGTATATTAGTATAATATATATTAAAATCTTCCATGCTAACCATTTGAGATATGAAAATTAAATAAAACCAAAATTAGAGAAGAAATTCGCTGACCCTCTGAACAATGCAAACAAAATTTATTTTATATATGAGTCGCTCAGAAGCCAATGTGGATAAGTCCATTTTTTCATATTTTCTGATTTTTGTAAATTTTAATAGAATAAATAATATATTTCCTGGTCTCAAAAGGATTTACTCATACTTTCATTTTTTGTAGGTCAAAAAACCCTTTTTTTAATAGCCTCCGCATGTGCCATGTATTATGAATGCATTAAGAAATATTAATTTTCTCAATTTCCATTATTCCATAATTTCTGATTTTTGCAAATTTTAATAGAATAAATAATATATTTCCTGGTCTTAAAAGGATTTACTCATATTTTCATTTTTTGTGGGTCAAAACACCCTTCTTTTAATAGCCTCCGCATGTGCCATGTATTATGAATGCTATAAGAAACATTAAATTTCTCAGTTTGGATTTTTTGGACTTATTCACATTGGCTTCTGAACGACTCATATATTGGTAAGAAACCATAAAACTGGCAGCTTCTCTAAGAATCTACGATTTTCCTGCTTTGTTCTAAAGTAACAGTATAGTTATACCACGTGTAATCCATTCCTATATAGCTATAAAAAAAATAACTTAACCTAAATTTTTTAAACTGTCATTGGTTTTAGCCTGTGGTCGCAGTTTAATTGAATTCAAGCAAAATTGACTGCAAGCGATTAGCAGAATTTCCCGTTTGTTTTAGTATTGATTGACACTTGCCGCATAAATGTATGACATCGATAAAGTCACATGTTCAATTATTGTACCCGCCCGCCCCCCATAAGCTTAAGTTATAAGTAAATATAACCAAGAGATTAATTGAATAAAATATTTGATATTTAACTATTAATGAATTAAAAGAATAAAAATCGATATTATGAAAAGTTTTTATTTTTTAAAAATATAAGCCAAATAAAATTTGCTTAAATTATGGTTTTTGCAGTAATTATTAAGCAAAAGAAGCAAAGAACAAAAAACTCTTATTTAAGAAAAATAAAAAATTTATAAGTACTTTTTTTATTTTGAAATTTCATTCTAAAAATCAGTCTTGCTATATTTGATTTTTGTTACATATTTTTTTAAAACATAATGAAATTAATTTTGCACATAATTATAAAACCACAAAAAATGAAAACCAAACATTGCAAAAATATAATTTTTCCAGTTTTATTCATTAAATATTGTATTTTTTTTTTTTTTTTTTAAATTTAATACACTCATAATTAAAAGTAAAAGTTGTTTTTTTTTTACCTTCTTCATAATTTCTCTTTAAGAGTAAATTTTGTTTTTTCATTTCTGATAAATTCATTTCATCAACATTAAAGTTTACATCATTACTTGTGCATAATTTAAAAAAATAAAATATAATTAATATTAACACAATAATTAAATTGAATTTCGATATCATTTTATAAACAATAAATTTGACCTTATAAAAACAAATTTACATCACACAACTGAAATTATAATTGATAATAATTCTAAATATATATTTATTATACCGTTTAATTAACAGTACTCTTATTTATTTTCATCTTATTGTACTGAATTGTTGAAATTCAACTGTACTAAATTTTCCAAATAATTCTAATGGATAATTTCTACCTTCGACTGGAGAATGTATTCTTATTTGTCTCATATGTGTGTCACGTCCATTTTGATGATTTGATATAACTGCTATTTGTATCATAAATGTTCGTATTGGTTTCTCTTGAACATCTTTAATTGGAATAATTATCCAACCTTTAAACAAAATAATAATAGATATTATTTTTAAATTAAAAAATCAATGAAATAATTTTTTAGCAAAATTAATTTCTGATGATTGTTTTCAAAAAGAAAGAAAAAGATAACTTTTTTGCAGTAATCATTTATCAATATCAATAGGGATTATTTTTGTATTCTTTGGATTTATTATAACTTTGTCAACATAAATATCATACATGGTACTAATCTGATAAGAACCACGATTAACAGTGGAACACATCGCAAGAAGGATAGATTTACTTTATGGAAACGTCTGTTATAATTTAATGATGACTAGGATCCTGCTTACTCTTCGGATATTAATTCAAGTGATTTTCACTTTTTCATGCTTTAAAAAATTTTTGACTAGAGAAAAAATAAATTCTAAACTTCCAAGTTTTTTTAGATCAAAACTAGAGTCTTTCTACAACAATGGATCTAAAAGGCTAACTTTAAGATGGTGAGAAATTGTAGATATAGTGAAGGAAAATGTATCATTGATTAAAATTGATGATAATATTAAACTATGTAAAAAATAACAATTTAAATGAAACAATTAATTTAGGCTGAGTGTAACCAAAATTGTTTACACGATTCACCCTGAGGCTTAGTAAACCTTATAAATATATCATAAAATCGAGAAATCAATGTAACGGTGAGCTGTAAATTTGTTCATGTTTTTTAAGAAAAACTTTTCCATTTGCCGTTTGATTGCGACAAGGACATATCAAATAATTTCACCAAGCTTTATAGTGTGATCCTATTTTGGTGAGAAGTCACAGCGAAAAAGAGAAATTGCCATATAACTATGTCAAAATCGAATTTACTTATTCTCACGCTAACTTTTCACTGAAAAACAATTCCATTTCTGAAGTCTGTACAAATGGTAATTAGCCTAAATAAATTGTTGACATTGAAAAAAATATATGACAGAGTCAGTTTTTTTATCCTTACTAATACAACTAATTTAGCATTTCCTTCTGATAAGGAATTTGAGGAAATTTTAACGATGTCATCATGAGAACTTGATGTCTCCGATAGGAAGTAAAATTAGATTTATAAGGTTGCAGTGAATTACGTATATCCAGATCCTAATATATAACAATTAGAGAATGATATCTTTCTCGAAATATAATTATTGTTGGATAAATTTTAATATTAGTCATACTAGGAAAGCAAAAGTATTTAAAAATCCGTTATCATACATATATAACAACAAAATATGAAAAGCAATGTCAATATTAATATAAAACCAGAATTTTTAAATAAATAAACAATAATATCAATACTAAATATAGTTTATAAAATGATTTAATAAATTACCTGTTGGTTCTGAAAGATCAATTATTTCAATTTCTTGTAAATCATTAAAATGTGTACCAGATCTAACTGATATTCTACTAGGTGTATAACTTTCATCTAATTTAAAATCAATATAAATATATATTTGGCTTATTTTTGTTTTTCTTTGAAATTGTATATTAACTAAATGAGGAAGCTGACCGTCTGACTGCCAATATGTATCAAGACAATTATCACGTAATCTTTCAACGCCAAAACCTTTTGTTTAACAAAAAAAGAACAAAAGAAAAATTAATTATATTTAAAAATCATTATAATTTATTATATTTATTAAAATACCCGGTTTGCAAGATGATAAACTCCAAACAGCCTGTGAGCCTACTTCTCGTACAAGACCTTCACGTTCTTCCGTTAAAGGATCATCATTTATACTTTTTCTTCCAACCATTTACAATTCAATATATTTTGGATTTTTAAATTATTTGTTATTGTCTGAATTTCAGACATGTCATTTAGAAATTTGACATATGTACATATATGTATATTTACCGTTATTGTTATGACAGAGCTATCATTTTTGAGATTTGATAGCCATATAATAAATACGTAGTAAAATCAATTAAGATATATTGTTTATATGAAAAACGAAAATAAAAATATGTTGATATGTTTTAATAATTTTAAAATTAATAAATAGATGCTGTTTTCCAGACTGAAGCCAAAAGCAAGTTAACAGATGTTTTAAAACAAACTCAGTAGGGAAATTACTCATCAGTGAGTTTCTCATACATACATTCATGTGTGATTCATGTCGGAAAATTCATTTGCGAAATCTTCATTAATGCAGCATGCAAAAAACTAGTCATTAAAGCTACTTTTCAGTCACTGTTTTATGCAGAAAGTCGTCATGACGGCTAGTTTCGTTGCCATTTTGTTAACTAAATTCATTGATGTTTTCCCCAAGAAACTAGATATGTTATGGCTGAAAAGTAGCTTTTTTGCATTGATAAAGTAGAGCTATATACTTATAGTTTAACAAACATTAGCAAAAATTATAAGATTATTTAAAAAATATCAGATTTGATGTGACTTTAAGAAAACACTCAAATTAAAATTATTATAAATTTTGTTTCACAATTACATTCAAAGATCATATAAAATATATTTAGAATTAAAATATTACTATAATATAAATTATAATAATAAAAATTTAATTTTAATTTTTTAACCTCTTAGTAAATTATATTTTTATATTTCTTTCGATATAATTTAGTTAAATATTTCTCGTATAGATGGTATATAAAATCTGACGCATCATTTTAGCCGGATATACACAAACTTAACGAAAAAAAATACATCTAAATATTTTATATATACCGCAAAAGTCTTCAGGTTACGACCATCTTAACCACATGTAAGTAAATGTGTTACTTTAATTAATTCATATGATATTTTGAATATAATAAAAAGCGTTTTTAAATAAATATAGTGAACTATTAGTGTTGAATAATTTAAATCTTGTAACTTTCCTTTTTTTTATATATATAACTATAGTAATAACTTATTGGAAAAGTTAACAGTGGCAAGTAGTATTTTTTTTTTCTTCTTTTTTAATGTGATCATAGAATACAGATATAATAATAAAGTTAATTGATTTTTATGTTAATTTTATTTTGTCTCTTTATATATCTAGTGAAGTTATTTGATTAAAAAAAATCCTTAATAATGTTATAGAATCTTAAGCCGCTAATTCACGTTTTTGACTTATTTTCGTTAATTTTTCGATAATGCATTTGTTTTGTTGTATATGGTATAAAAGTCACACATATATAAACAAAATAAAAAAAAAAAGATAGGGCTATATTAAACATATATATATATATATATATATGAAACGAAAAGCGCGCTTTAAAGAATCTACAAATTCTGCCACATGTACCTTTTATTAAGTAAAAAAAAAAACTCAAAAATAAGGATTAAAATATTCTTTAATTTTATAATGTAAAAAATTAATTGTTTATTTTAATTAAATATTTCTTATAATATAAAAAGGGAGAAAAAAAAATTTTAACGTCGTGTGTGTTCAGTTCATTTTAATTGAGACTTGTCATTATGATAAGTTTCCAATTTTGAAAATGACAGCTGCACAAATTTAAACGTTCTTAATATTTAATTACAATGGTAGTTAACTAATAATTAAATTACAACTAAGGCAAATATATATATATATATATTTACTATTGTAACTTACTTTTTCTTTAGAATTATTTATAGAATTAATTTACTATGTAAAAAAAAAAACAATTTTCCAAGTTTTTATCACAATTTCAACATCATCCTACCATAGTGGACTATAATAAAATACTTTCTGTTAAAATATTTATTTACTTTACACGAATTATCTTATTAACATAATGAAATTCATATCTTTATCCACATTAATTAGATATTAAATAATAAAAATAATAAATTTTTCATTATGAGTACAAAATTAGGCGTGTTTTTCGGTTTTAATAATATCGTCTTTAAAATTTATATCCGTATATATATATAAACATGTGAATGTTAAATTCTAATTATAATAACTTTATTTTAAAAAATAGTCAAAAAAATAGTTTGTTTTTCCTATGAGAACTTCTATTTAAATTTTTACAATCCATTACAAATTTCAGTACAAAAATTGTTTCATTTTTGAAACTTAATTAAAGGCAGCTAAAAACAACTATTATACTATTATAAACAACATAATTCTAATTTTTCTTGTTACTTTTTTTTTTAAATAGACAAAAAGCCACCCCTAGCCATTAAAATTTATACCGTTAAGATTTTATATTCGTAAATATGGCCGATATTGATGACAGCCACTTTGAGACTGGTGATTCTGGTGCTTCAGCTACTTATCCAATGCAATGTTCAGCATTGCGTAAAAATGGTTTTGTTATGTTAAAAGGACGTCCGTGTAAAATTGTTGAAATGTCTACATCTAAAACTGGTAAACATGGACATGCCAAAGTTCATTTAGTAGGGATTGATATTTTTTCTGGTAAAAAGTAAGTTATAATTTTATATAGAATTTTATTTAGATATAAATTAAAAATATTTTTGTTACTCATTGTTTTTCCTTTTGTTTTTTACAATTATTTACAAAAGATATGAAGATATATGCCCATCAACTCATAATATGGATGTACCCCATGTTAAACGTGAAGACTATCAATTGACTGACATTAGTGATGATAAATATCTAACTTTAATGGGAGATAGTGGTGATCTACGTGAAGATCTTAAATTACCAGATGGTGATTTGGGAAATCAATTGCTTTCGGAATTTGAATCTGGAAAAGAACTATTGGTAAATTATAATTATAAAATTTTTTTTCTATTAAATTTCTAATTCAAATAATATTAAGAAGAATTTTGAATTTTATGATTGTAAAAAATGCAATTTTTTCTGTTTTCAAATCATATTTTATGAATTTATTGTTTAATGTTTAACCTAGGAATGGATATGTCTATAGCACAAATTTAACCAAAAATTTTACATACTAAAACAATAACAAAAAAAACTATATGTAGGAATAGGTGTATGTGTAAAGTTAATATATTTAGCTAGAAATATTTCAAAATATTTAATTCAATTCATACCTTATCTTAGTACTCAAATCTAAATATAAAACATATACGCAATATAAAATCTAAAAAAAAATGCAAACTGTAGAAGACAAAGAGAGGAAACTCATATGAACAGTATTATTACCTGACAAAGAGCTAAATGCTAACAAACTATTACAAGGCTGACATTCCATATTTTAAATAAAAATAGTTTTCAAGTCTAGAAATAATTTTCTTGTAAATGTTAGCAGAGTATTATTCCTTTATTTAATAATTTCTTTCCTAGAAGCTTCATTTTTCTATTTAGTAATGTTAATTAGGGATATTTGTTCTTCATGGTGAATGTCACCCTTATCAAACGATTAATAAATTTTTACATTTTAATAAAATTTATTGTCTTTTATCGCTGAAATGTATGAAATTGATAAAATTTAAGCCATGATCCCAATGGAAATGATTTTTAATCGTACGTTCCATATTAGAACAACTTCCAGATATTTTTACAGGCAAGTTCTATAAACTTCCGCGATACCAAATTATTCTGCAAGCTACTTTTAGCAATTTCATATAGTTCGCTCGTCGATGTCAAGTAAATGTTCTCATTTATAAGAGACTTATAGATACTTCAATGGCATCGTTTATGCCAGTGGTCTTTATAGGATGACTTCAAGCTATTTTTCATCATGAGACTTATTTATGTCATATATTTGAGGGATAAGTGCCTGTCAAGAGGAAAATAATATTGTAGTGCATAAATATTCGATCGGTGAAAATCATGCGGTAAAGAGTTGTTTGAAGTGGCTACACACCCATAGGAACTACAGTTTAAGGAGTCATCAAGAATTTTCCATTGTGCTTTTTGTATATTCCCAGAGTTTTTCGTAGGTTTCTATTTTTATTAATTTAATGTTCGAATTATTTTGTTGATCGTTTTTGTGTTTATTTAATAAATTATCAAACTTTTAAATAAAAGAAGAAATATTTTTTTTTCTATTTTTAAATTAATAAAATCTTAATCAAATTTATGCTATTTATATATCCATAGCTTTTTCTCAATAAGTAATTGTAAAATATTAAATGATTTTTAATTTTAAAAATATATCCTAGCAAAAAGAAGGAAAAGATGAGTTTTTTGTTCTTGTTATCTTTTATCAAAGTTTCTATAATTATTGGAAAATATTGCTTAATTATATAACTTTATGTGCAAACAACAAAAATAATAATAATAATAATTAAATTTTCTACTTTAACAATTAAATTAATTTTCATAAATATTTATTTATCATTTTAGTGTACCGTGCTCAAATCATGTGGTGAGGAATGTGTTATTGCAATTAAGACTAACACAGCTCTTGACAAATAAAATTTAACACATCATACCTCGTCCCGTTGCTTATTGTTTATAATAATATTTACATTAAAAGAAAGAAGTAAAATAAAGAATATAAGAAAAAATTGAGAAAAAAATCTTAAAAATAATCATGTTATCATTTTGGAATAGTGCGAATTAATAACTACAAAACACACAAAAAAACAAAAACAAACACAAATCTTTATTCCTTTAATTTTGTTCACAAATTATTGAAAGAAAATAAAACTTATATTTAGATCTTCGCTAAAGTAACTAGAAAAAAGAAAAACAAAAACGCGATAAACGTTACAAAAAAAAAATAATTTTTTTCTTTTCCCCTTTTTATACTTGCTTTTTATTATTATTAATTTTAGAAAAAATTTTTTTAATTACATTTAACAAAAAAACAAAGAAGATAATAAACTCTTAAGCGCAATAAACTCTTAAACATTATTTAAGTGTATTATAATTCGGCTACGGGGGTGGTTATTCTGTTTTTAAGAAAGCCAAGTAAACACAACATACATACACACACAAAAATCAAAACTTGAAATATTTTGTCAGTTTTTTAGCTCTGTTGTGGATTTATTATATATATATATATATATATATGCATTTTCATATATTTGCAAAAGAAATTAATTTAAATCTAAAAAGCTGTTAACCAACAATTAAAATTTAAAAAAAAAAATACCAATATAGAAAAATAAAAAAAACAAAAATAAGAGGAAAACATTGAATGTACACAATATAAATGTGTAAAATATACAATTGATTTTTTTTTTGTTTAAAATAAAATTGTTTTTATTTAATTTTAACTCCATTTTATTGAAAACTAAAAATTGAAAAACAAAAAAAAACTAGACGAAAATATAGTTCTAATAATTTATTACAAAGTTTTGTTTTTATTTTGTAACAATTAGAAGTAAAGAAATGTAACAGTTAATTTTTTTTTTGTTTTTTTGTAAAGAAAATTCTTAATTACAAAATAAAACTTTGTATGTTTTAGATATGTTTAATGAATTATTTTCTAAATTTTGTGAAGACCGCGTAATTTCTTGATTATAATCAAAAAATTATTTTTAACATCTAAAAAAACTAACCGATGTGTACTATCGGTGGTACACACAGCCATATAAAATATTCCCGTACGTCCTCAACGTGTTAAAATAATTCGGAAATCACGGAAAATTTGTTAAATGAAAAGTTATGTAGCTACTAAAAAAGTTTGTTGAAGGAAAAGAATAACCAAAGGAATAAATTGAATTGAGTTAAACAATAAGAAATATTTCAGGGTAGTTAACCTATTGCGTTATTAATTAACTATCAAAAATGTGTGCACTGGAAAAAAATGCAAAGGTTTTTACTTGCTAATTGTCAAGCTTTAAAATCTACGAATGAGAAAAAATCCCTTTTACCCTTGTATATAATTTCAATAAGGTATAATTGTTCAAAGAAAATCAATTTGTTCTAACTCGACTAAGGGGATACTAAACTAAGACTGCATTTTAACAACAGACTTTTTATACATTTTTTCTCTGGTTTCGAAAAATTAAATATTCTTTAGACAATTATCTTGAAATTTGATACTTTCCGAGTATCAAACTTACCAAACTGGGCATATGTGTTTATCGTTGTCGGGACTATTGCAATGGTTCTTTTTATCTTTTATTTATTCTTCGCTTGTATATATAAAATATAAAAGAACTTAAAGGTCATATTACGAAAGAGGAAAAGCTTTCTATTTAAATAGTATAATTAATGGTTATATTTATCTAATGATAAATTAATGAAAAGATAGTGAAAGAGAAACTAAAATAATCCAGGAAATTTATCTAACATTTGTAGTTATTACTGTAGTGAATTCAGAACATTAACTTAAAAATAAAATATATTGTACTAAACTGAAACTGTTACTTTAATTATGGGACAAAGATATATTTTTATTATGCCAAAGAATATAATATTCCTTGAGAACTGCCAAAAATTAAAGTGAAACATTTTTCCACTCATCTTCAAATTCTATTAATTTTCATGAGTTTCATTAGAATTTTCTTCTAAATTTGTCTTCCTCTCAAGGAACCTTGCCGCAATCTTTAAGATGGATAAGCTAACCAAGGTTCATTTTTTATTTTCTCCTCTGCTTGCGGCACTACAAGTTTAGTGTACTATTTATTACTTTTTCTCAAATTAAGAATTGAAATACATATATTGTAAAAATGTAACTAGATTTGTACTGCTATAGCCTTAAATAACGAACTTTTTAAAACATAATATTAGCAGCAAATCTGCCAAAGTAAAAAATTTATTACACACGAAATACCAGTGCGATATAGTTCTGAAGTCTTCAATGGTCTTTTCTGTTAAATAGATTGCAGATTTCAAATACATAGCCATTTTTTATTTCTTAAGTATTTCAATATTTTCTTTCTATATTTGTTTGATAGTTTCCACCCATAATTCTTGGAATATCAGTTTCAATAAAAATTTAGTTTAAAAACTTTTTAAGTTATTTTGAAAATTTGTTTTTTTCTTATTTTACATTTTTGTAAACAGGCAATTTGTGCACAGTTTTTGAGAAATTATTTTCAATTCAGTACATCTGGCAGTACTTTCAATTGAATAAAAATAATAATTCACAAATAAAAACATATGATTTTGGCATTTGTCAAGTAATTTTTTAAATGCGTCTTCAAGCTTTGTAAAAGTTTAAAAGAAAAAAGATGTGGAATTTAAGAGGGGACAAGACTCCTAAATATTTCTTTTGGCATTTTATTTAGTATTTAGCCGGATGTGTTTGAAAGTGTAATATATCCAAAGAGTATGTAAAATAGCTAAAAAGGAAAATTTTTCTTTACCACTTTTTAAAAATAAATAAAATAAATAAAGGTGTACTAACCTCAAAGAAAGTTTTAAAAATATTCTAAATGTGTTTCATTATTCTTCAATTTACACATTTTTTTTATAGTGAAATTTGATTAATTATAGTAATAATTACATATATTCCAAAAATATTTTTAATGGCTCTAAAAACGGATACTAAATTTGAGTTTGATTTCATCTTAAAAAATCTGTTAGCAGGAGGTGGGTGAGAAAATATGTAGAAAAACAAAAAAAAAATTGAATATATTTGTCACATATGAAAGTGAAAGTTTATAAATCTTAAAAATTGATTTTTTAATTAAAAATATTTTTTATTTATTTTTTTAATTTACAATTTTCAACTTTAACTTACTATATTGAAAATAAATTTACTTTCACTTTTCTTCTTTTTTTTTTTTAAAAAAAATAATAAAGCCAACCATCATTGCGAAATATTTGAAAAATAATTTTTAACATTTGTTTGTTTTGACCTCAAGTGTTAACCTAAACATTTTTTTTCTTATGTCTGTCGATTATTTAAGTAGATTTAGAGGTCTGTGGCGCAGTTAACTTGACCATACATAGTTCACTATTATTATTTTTAGTGACAATTGTTATTTATAAAATGACACTAATTTGAATAACAATAAAAAATATTTTAAGTGGCAAAAAAAATATTTGAAAAATTATGTTACGGTACAAAGAGTTTTTGAAATAATTGAAGAATATTTAAAATTTTAACCTTAAACTTTTATACTGGAACAAACAAGGCCTTCATTTTAGTCATTTTTTAAATTTTATTCTTGAAAAATATGAATATAAGAAGATGTTTATTAACATATTGAGGATGGTGCAGATTTTTCTATTTCTGGTGGCATTATATGATATGTCTCGGATTAATACAGACTATTGGCATTCAAAGGATTTCAAATTGTTAGTTTTGTATGTTAAGGATTAAGAAGCACGAAGGAATTTCGAAATTCTCTTTTGATTTTCATCTTACTCATCTATAAAAGTAGTAAAATTATTTTCTGCTTGTACTGGCATTTTTTAGTTCCCTGATACCTCTGTTTTTTAGATCAAGACACCACAAAAAATTGCTGGTAAATATTGCCGGTTTCATATCGTGCGTGATATAAATACCATTTCATAGTCGATTTTATAACGGATCCATATCGTCGCCTTTGTTCACAATTGTAACTCAGAAATGAGTACCCTTATACTTATAGATCAAAGAGTGAAATTCAAGGGGAAATTTCGGAATTCTTTTAAATGATGCTAGTTTTGTGGCTTCTTTTCAATACATTCAATGACTATTTATTTGTTTTGTTCAGAATGTCTGCATAGTTTTTACTCAAATTTCACTTTTAGTTGATTTTTGTATTTCAGGGGGTTAACATGGAATAATAGATTACACACGGGTTTGAGAACTAATAAGAAGCTTCAAGTGTAGTACTTCCATCAGTTATAACTTAAAATTTTCGAAGAAAAGTTCGTTAATGTAATACCTTTATATCTCTGTAGGCATTACCTAAATTGGCCTTTCTATACGAATAGACATGAAATTTTCAATAAAACTAATTTATTTACATTGCATATATTCATTACCAATTTATTGTAGCAAACACAGCCAAACAGATTTAAATATTACGTCACATTTACCAAACGACATAAATGTTATCAGAACTAATGAAGAACTATTGTGTTTTTACCCTATCATATTTATTATTTCTTATTGATGTCCTAGACCGGAAAATTTTAAATAAGATCTAAGGAATGCTAACACGAAATTTCTAAATGAAATTTCTAGACGAAACTCCTAAACGAAATTGCGAAAGAAAATTCTGATATGAAATTCAAACACAATTTAAACTCAAAAACGTTGTTGATTCTAATTTTTTTAATTGTTGTGTTTTTAAGCTCATTTTTTCTATTTTTCTTTCTGGTTAATTATTGTTTTGGGTGTTAATTAATTTTTTTAGTTGTTAATTCAAAGCAGGTTGGTAAAGGATAGGAAGCTTAAGGAATTTTTATCCTATCAGTTGTCCCTACACATCTCATTTACTTTTTTGATCAAAATATAACAACAGAAAGTGCAAAATGCTAAATACAAATCATAAACAAAACTATATGTTGTTCGTTATATCCATCCATTCCAAATAGGTCATTGTGGCGAACAGAATTTCAAGTCACTACTACGTAATTCCTAAATCATTTCACCGTTGTAAAATTCATTCCTTATTGGGTCTCCAACATATATGAAACATTTTTATTAGAAATTTTTCTTTAAATCTGGTTTAAGAATAGTAAAACCATCAAATAAAAATGGTAAAAAAATTTTTAAAATCACAAAAATCCTTAATTTTTCAATATCTTAAGTAGTCCTATCCTCTTAAGGTACACAAGGTAACGATAAAACATTGTGACAATCCTTTTTAACTTATTGTAAAAAAATATCATCATTTTATCTAGTTACAATTATACTGGAAGTTTTTTCACGCTAGCTCCTACCTTTTTTTGTGGTATTTTCATACAGGCTCAAGTAACAAAACCTTATTTAATAATTTCATTTCGGTAAAATTGTGGTGGAAGGACAACACAATGCTTTCTATTTTATAAAACACAAATTGGCACAAAATTTAAAAAGCAAAAACAAACAAAAATTTTCTTTGTCACACAAAAATATAAGAAATTGAACTAAATGTTCTTTCACTTCCACTTTTACCTCCTTAAAAGTATGTATAAATATTTTAAGTGAGGCTAACCATTGAGGTCTTTTAGAGGCACCCTCTTATATCTTTATCGAAGCCTGATTTGTAGATTTTTTGCTGTTGCCCTCAAACGATTTGTGACGTGATGCATTATACCAGTGAGACAGAACTTGACACAAAACAATT
The DNA here is from genome assembly GCA_947359355.1 of Acrocera orbiculus. Classification (NCBI taxonomy): domain Eukaryota; kingdom Metazoa; phylum Arthropoda; class Insecta; order Diptera; family Acroceridae; genus Acrocera; species Acrocera orbiculus. The sequence continues at coordinate 12,582,777 of OX375758.1, forward strand.
TTTCTTCCTTTAAATAACCATAATGGTTAAAATATTTTAAAGTATATGAATAAATATGGCTTTACCGTAAAGTTAGCAGAACCACTTTAGTAAAACGAAGGGTTTTATGATACCTCAATAAAAGATACTATAGAACTAAATACTAATTAAAAGTGTCAAAAAGAAATTTGTGGCTTATACAGTTTTCAGTATATTGATATATTTATTGTTTCCTCCTTGTTTACTTTTTCTCCATTAATCTCGAATTTCTGCCAACACTGTTTTCAGCAGGCAGTATGAACGATGCCCTTAGCACGACATGGAATCTCCTCTCGTGTTTGCTCTAAGATTTTTGCATTTTAATATTCAAAATACTATGATTAATTTACATCTTGTAAAATCCTTCAATTTTAGAAACTTTTATAATTTAACTTGTTTTAATTCATTTTCTAGGTTAAAATGTTTCAAAGCGAATAAAAAATCAATTAAGTAGAAAAATAACTTTTTTTTATTTTAATTAATGTAAAAAATTTTGACTTTTAGCTTTCATTTTTCTTTTTTGATTTTTAGGAGCTGCTGGTATGTGCTCTAAAACAACCGTCGCACCATTAGATAGAATAAAAATTCTACTTCAAGCACATTCAAGGCATTACAAACATTTGGGTGTTTTTAGTGGTTTAAGGCATATTGTCTTTAAGGAATCATTTTTAGCACTTTATAAAGGAAATGGAGCACAAATGGTTCGAATATTTCCCTATGCTGCAACACAATTTACAGCATTCGAATTATATAAAAAAGTATATTATTAACAGTATTTTTATTATTATAATATTTTGATATATTAAATTTTATTTTTTGTTTTTAGTATTTAGGATCATTACAATTACATTTCAAATATATTACACATTTGGATAAATTTATTGCTGGTGCTGCTGCTGGTGTTACAGCAGTAACATTAACATATCCTTTAGATACAATAAGAGCCCGTCTAGCATTTCAAGTAACTGGAGAACATAGATATACGGGAATTGTTCATACAGCAATGGAAATATTTAAAACTGTAATTCTAAAAAAACTATATATATATATGTACTCATTTCGCGGTATCATACGAGGTTGTTTTGATGATAAAAGTAGTGAAAGTACATTAAACCGTTTCCGTGGTATCAATACTAGCTTTACAAATTTTATAATAAAAATTCATGCAGACTAGATTTGTAAATAAAGTGTAGATAGATATCATCTAAAGCGGGGTATACACTATATTTCCGAATCAATGATTCTGCTCTTAGCTCCCATATAAAATATATGGAAAGCATGAATAAGAGAGAAAATATCCAACATGTTGGATATTTTGGTTAAACTCTGAAGTAGTGTTAGGGCATTACTAACACATATAAACAAAAATTTTATTTTAAATTTGTCTTTGTGCAGTGCAGATGGATGCTTAATCATATGAAAATGTCAAACTGGTTCTAAGGCAACAACAAATTATACAGGAACAAAACTCTCACACACATAAGAATAAGAATTCCTGTATGATACCGTAAAATAAATTTCAGCTAGAAGAAATGAGAGCCGAATCATTGATTCGATAACATAGTGAATACCCCGCTTAAAGGATAAAGTATTGATGCCATTACGAAAATAAATTACTTTCGAAATTTTAGTTTTCTGATATTGATAAAGTAATTCTTTGCAAATTCATCAATTTCCAACAATTTCCAATTTCGACGTTTCTGTTATAATTGGCAGAAGCAAATGCAATTCTTCCATTTCAATACGAATAGCTTTTTTATATTATTTATACATATTTCGCGATAAAACTTTATTAAAAATAATTCAATACAAAAATTATAAAAAGTTTGTCATTTTGACTTTAAAATGATATTGGTATCGATATCAGCATAGTTGCTGGTATTAATACTACGGAAATATTTAGTTTTGAAACGGAGTTTTGAAACTTTCATTTTTTCATTTTTCTACTTTTCGCCTTGGATCTTACAATTGTATTTTTTTATTGAATATTGTTCCTAAGTTTGAAACAAGCCTGACTCCGTGTGATACTGCGGATTGTTTTTTATTTGGGAGTACAAGTAAACTTTAAGGATTTAAATGAGTTTACGTTAGTAAAGATAGTTGGAATTGTATCTAAATAATATTTTTTTAGGTGTGTCATTAAACTCAATTCAAATTTTAACCTTTAACAAAAAAAATTCGCCATACTCGCTATATTATAAATATTCTAAAAAAAAACGAATGCCGCCATGAAGCGACATGTTGTGATATTTTAGGAAATTTGTTAGGTTCGGGCTAAAAATAATAACAATAATCGGTCCTAAAATTTGTTTATATCTGTTCATTATACTATCAATTATTATTACTGTAAGCTACCATAAAATCCAATGAAGCGATATTAATTAAGTATCTTGTCTCGCTCTGGATAAATAGCACCACTTAATTTCTTAAAAATCCATAGATTATTGTTTTAGAAAATGCGTTCGTTGATTAAGGTTTAATGTTAATTTCTAGGGGTACCTCTTGTATCGTGCTTTTATTAAGTTTAATCCACTATATTTTGAAACTAACGTTTTAAGTCCTTTATAAACTACTTGTACTCTTCATTAACTAATTTTTTATTTATTATAATTAGTTTTATCTATTATGTTGTTGTTTTTTTTCTCTAGGAAGGAGGTTTTTGTGCACTTTATCGTGGTTTTTTACCAACTTTAATGGGTATGGTACCCTATGCTGGTTTTTCATTTTATTGTTTTGAAATGTTGAAATTTTTTTGTATGAAGTATTTACCAAAGTTTACATGTAATAAGTGCGAAAGGAATACAGGAGGTTTAGTACTTAATCTTTCAGCAAAATTATTATGTGGGGGACTTGCGGGAGCAGTTGCTCAATCAATATCATATCCATTAGATGTTACACGCAGAAGAATGCAATTGGCTATGATGAATCCAGATACTGTCAAATTTGGGTAATATATAACTTTTAGTTTGGTTTTTTTGGTAATAATTAATAATTTTTTTTTTTTTTCTTAATTTTTAATAAAATTTTTTGTTCCAAATTTTTATTTTTTTATTTTTATGGTAATGGCTAAACTTATTGACCTCAATGTGGAATAATTTGGGAAACTAGACGGTATGTTTTAAAATTTATTGAATCTTTTAACATGAGTAGTATTTCATCTTTTAATATTTTTTTCTGCTGAGTTTTATTAGGTTATAATTAATTATTGTATGTATAATTTTAATTTTCTTTAATCCTGAGTAAGATAGTTTATCTTTTATTATGTGTATGTATATTTTTTGAAGAATTATTTATTCAGAAAATGTAGAAAAATGCAAATTATTGGTTAATAATTTTAATTTGTGCTGTAACTTAAAAAAGTTTTCATATGTTGCTACAAATCAGTGACTTAATAAGAGTTATGCAGACGTTATAAACACTATATAAATTAACAAATATTTAGTATTATGATGAATTTGACGGTAAGTCATACAAATACTGATGCGATCGAACGCTCTAGTTGCACAAAATCAGCGATCGTTCCAAAAAATATAGACAACTATACAAAAATACAATTTTAAATGAGAATGCGTAACATCCTAGTCAAAATTTTGAATGGTTTTGAGTATTCTTGTTGAAAAATAATAGATCAAACTTTTTTTTGTTGACTTTTTTGTTAATTCAGATGTATTTTTAATATAGTCAGCCATAAAAAATAGCATAAAACTTTTATAATGTTTTTTCAGTAGCGCATGCTAATTCGCTCATATTAATCCCTATTTCAATACCGAATATTAATTGGAATTATTGAACGTAAAAATCAAGGAAAAATTCCGTTAAAAGAAAGAAAACATGCTGCTCCACAAAGAAAACAATGCTAGAATTTAATTACATGTGTTTCGAATTAATTTATTACCCTTTTTGCTTTGTAAACTTGATCTCAAGTGACTACTGATTTTTTGGAACAAATAAAATAATCTAGTCCTTGGTAATATATCGAGTTTTTAATAAAAATATCGACGCGTTCTTTGACACTATGACACATAGGGAATCTGAGATTTTGCATAGAAGAGGTTGAAACAAAAAAAAAAAAAAACACATAGTAATATAATTCATGAAAACCAATACTTTTAACACTAAAAAGTTATTGTTTAATGTTATGATAATGATAATTGACGTTCAATATTGTGTATTTAACAGTGTTAGAGAGTAAATATTTTTTATTTTTAACATTGCAAAATCAAAGACACCTTCAAGTTTTTAGCCTTTACGTCTATATGTGATTTGATTTTTTTTTGTTAACTTCCTTAGGCATCTTACCTTTTTTTTCTTTAATTACTACTAAAATATCGCTAGCCTCAGAGTATATTGACCATCTTACAAAAATTTAGTTTTAAAAAACTAGATTTTCCTTTAATTCATACTCATTTTTCTTTTTTCTCAAATAAAGATATTCAAAAATAGGCTAATTGAATAATATTCAAACAAAATAAATCATTACACAGTCTTGGCCAGCAATAAATAAAAAATTTCATTTGACGCGTATATTTCATAATTATCTATTTTATTTAAAAAGGTTTTAAAGGGTATGGTTTTAAGCGTAAAAAATCTCTTTCTTCGTGAATTTTTCTTATGAATATTGATTAAGGGAATTTATTCAAGGTTTTTGTAAATTATTAAGCATGATCGTAGTAACATTTTGTATAATTTTTTTATTAGAAAATCTTTATATAGAAGCCGGTGGCACAGCTTTTCTATGGACGTCTTTGGAAAAAGATTATTTGCCGTGATCAAAGTATCTCAGCTGGAAATTACTTGAAATCAAAAACATTTAAAATTTAGTCAAAGTACTATTAAATACTTCCTCCAACGTTGTCTGATTACGTTTTTCTTTAAATTTTGGTGGTCATTTAGAGTGAAAACTGCTATTTTTCACGAAAAATTCAGCCATTATGTAAGTGGGAAACCCCCTTAATATAAAAAAAGATTCTAAAAATCAACGTTGGGGCGAGGTATTTTTTATGTAGAAAATGTGTACCAAGTTTGAAGTGAATCTGTAATTTACTTTTCGAATGGCAGTGATCACTGACTTTGAAAAAGTAGTTTTGAGAAAAAAGCGTTTAAAAATTTTAAAAGCTTTTTTATGGCTTTAATTATCTGATAAAATTGACAATTTAACTTGGATCGACTTCAAATTTGGAAATAATAAATTACTGTAAGGTCTCGTTTTATGCGGTGGATAAGTTATGCGCATTTAAAAAATTCGCATTAAAAAAGACTTTACTTGCCTTGAAAACCGTAATTTCCAAAATCGCATAAAACCAAAACAACGAGTTAAAATTAACTTAAAACCGCATAAAAAAGCTTGCTGAAATTAAAAGAAGTAGGCTACTTAAAAAATTACTTCGAATGTCTAAAAGAAATTCATATAAAAGCTTAAAATAAACGTGTATTCAAACTTAATGCATTATCAATAATTAACAAAGCTTTAAAATCGAGAGATTTTTCCTTCATATAGGCTTCCACTTCTGGTACAAAGCAATTATTGAACCATTCTGTAAAAATAGCTGCTGTCACCCAGTCTTTCGGGTTAGCCATCCAATGCACTGGCAGTTGTTTTAAATTTTTGCCTTTTAGAGCACGTGGTCTAAGATATCGATTTATTATTAGTGGTTTAAACATCCGATCTCCAGGAGCATTGCTACAAAGTAATAATGTTACTCGATCTTTACTTGCTTTATGTCCACTTGCAGTTTTTTCATCCTTTGCCATGTAAGTATGGTTAGGCATTTTTTTCCAATAAAGCCCTGCCTCATCAGCGTTAAATACTGGATCGGCACAATAGCCCCCATCTTCAATAATTTTCGCTAGCTCCTGTGGAAATTTTTTTGCTGCTACTTCATCTGCTGACGCAGCCTGTCCTGTAATCTTGGTATTATGAAATGCATTTCTATTTAAAAATCCGGTTAGCCATCCTTTGCTAGCTTAAAATTCTTTACCAGCCTGGGAAGTGGAAGCTGATGGCTCTGAATGTTTTGTTGACTCATAAAATAGAAGAGCTTTTTCTTGGATTAAATAACCATTTGCAGATGACAGATTTTCTTATTGCGACTTCATTCTTCTTAATTATTTGTTCAAGAAATTTTTGGAAGAAATACAAACCGCACAACTTCAAAATTGCATAAAAATAATCCGCATAAAACGAGACCTTAGAGTATAAGAAAATACAAAAAAAAAATTCGATTTTTCAAAAGTGCTAAACAATACCACCCCCTTAAAATAACACCGTTAAATAATCTCTCATTTGTTTAACATTGTTAGAAAATCATTTTTTACTTAGTATTTAATGAAAAGCATTTTTTAACTTTATCAAGTTTTCATTTTTTTTAAATAGGTATTCATAATTTTAAATCATGTAAAAAGTTTTAATTTATTTAATATTAGGTTTTATTTATTCAATTTAATAAATTAAATTAAAAATAAATAGTAATCTTTTTATTTATAACACAAAAAAATTTAATACACAATTAAAACTGGTAACACTATTGATAGTTATAATTTATTCATAAAATTCATTTATTTTTATACATTAAAATGTCTCAAAATGTATTAGACAAAAGAAATTAGAATATGTCATCGGTTTTCAAAAAACTGATATTGAAATATAAAAATTTTTGCGGTCTTGGCAAACAAGTGGTGAGCCTGCAATATTTTCAGAGTCATATTTAGTCCGAATGTTTAAAATTAAAGTAAGATAACAGGAGATATCACTGATAAATTTCAATAAAATGACTTTTAACGACATGTGAATCACAAATACAAAGTGAATAAATTAGTTAATAAATTTTATATTATTAATCTAATTTAAATATTTATGTTTTGATTATTCTATTTAACAATAAAACATAACTAAACAATATACTAATAGTAGCAGCATGAATTTAGTTTTCTTTTTCTTTTTGTTTTTTTTTTTATTAAAAACTAAATTTTTAATTTATTTGTATAACTTATTGTTAGTAATAACTACATATATAAAGCTTCATTAACACAAGCTGCATTTTTTTTTGTTTTTTTTTGTCTCTAAATAATCTGTTATGATATTAAAATAAATAATTTTAATATTAGATGCGGAATGATAACAACATTAAGAATAATTTATCATGAAAATGGTATAATTGGAGGCTTATATCGTGGAATGTCAATAAATTATCTACGTGCTATACCAATGGTTGCAGTTTCATTTTCAACTTATGAATTATTAAAACAGTTCTTAAAGCTTGATACAGGGATGAAAATATAAATAATTTTATTAAATAAAATTATTATTAATATCTTGTTTTATTTTAATTTAAATTTTTATTGTTGTTGAACACTTACTTTATAAAAGTAACAGTAATAAACAAAAATTAAAAGAAACTAAAATTTCTATAGAATAATTTTGATAGTTTTAATGGTACCGGTGATATTATACGTCTCAAGGAAATATCTAATTTATTTTTATACATACCATCTTGATATATTTATAGATATTTTTTTATATCAGCATAAATAATAAAAAAACAAAAACAGAATAAAAATGTCAATGTTTAAAATATATATTAGCATAATGTTAACTGTTGAAAGCTAATTATTAAATTTAATAAAGTTATTTTGTAATGTTTTATTTTGTAGTAATAATTGATTTTTTTTTTGTTTTTATCGAAAGAAAATTGTAGAAATTAAAAGATTTTTTGGTTTGAATTAAGGATTCTTTATTTTTTTCAACATAATCTTCGAATACACTATATAGGCCAACCTTGCGTATAATGGTGCACAACAGATTTTGCAGATATATTCCATTTTGCTACATTTTTCTTTTTGAAGAGCATACTTTACACCTTCTAGTTCCTTGTTCAGCGAAACAGAAATGCCAGTAACTGTTTTTTTTAAAAGACGTTCCTGAAATCATAGGAGATAGATCTTGGTAAGGAGCCCTTTTAAAAGCGCGAGAAGAACTGCTAGGTGATGTATTGGATTCATTTGAATCTTGAGAAATCTATTTTCTAGCTACTTCTAGTAGAAATTTTTAATATTGTGATTTTGTAGAGTAAATTTTAAATGTATTAAACAAAGTACAAATGATTAAAAAAACAATGTTGCTTTTTTATACCACTTTATACTTTTTCGATAAACGAAACTATATTATCAGATAATGCGTAGATACTTCGTCACGTTTGTATGTAACGCTTGGGCATGAAAAGGCAAAATAACATGTCACCGGTCAACAAATTGTTTTAAGTACATTTCTTAATTAAACCTAGTAATTAGGGCTTTGGTATTCTACTCATGTAAAATGATTTAATGCAACTAAATTTCTTATTCAAAATATTCGTCTTTTATACAAAAATGTCTATTTAGGTTCAAAAAATTTGTATACTTGTTATATTATTTTTAATGAATAACGTAAAATAAGTCTAAAACATTAAAATCTTGTAATTATCAACCATTACTTAATTTAGTTGAAAATTAAGAAATTTACTTTGTTTGAATTAATATTTTTTTTTTTATAAAATTGTTAATATTTGGGGTAGCTTAATGACTTCTTCTATGTCTCCTAATATTCTTGTGTAGAAAACAGTTTGACTATAATTAAGCTTAAGCTGTAGTTGCAGATTCAAATAATTAAATAAGTTATAATTTGAATGCAAAAAATACAAAATATGTGTATTTAGTTGTTAATTTAGTTTATTTAGTTTTAGTTTATTTTTTAGTTACTGCGCAATTGTCTATTATAACCAAATGCTTGCAATGAATAACGTCTCAGTGGAGAAATGTTAAATAATGCTCAACCTATTTTTCATCAGATGCTAAAGTACATTTATTCAAATTAAATGAAAATTGACAGACCTAAGTATATTTGCATCATTATTCTTTAATGTTTTTAACCATTTTATTAATTAATTTTATCCTAAAGTACAATATTTTGGATAATATCTGCCACTGACATATGGAGCACAGATTAAAAATTAACTAACTATAAGTTTTGAACACTCAATTTTGTTATAAAAAACTGATTATTGGTACATAAAGATCTGATTTTATGAATTAAATAATTTAAAGGTTTCTCTTTGTTATCTTAAGAAATAGATCTATAACACCTGAATAATATTTTAAAACCCTCCTCCTTTTATATAAAGTATGTTGAGTTTGTTCTCAAATTACATGTTATTTAATTTGAACGATTTCGATTTAACACGGGTAAAAAATAGTAAAAGAACATCTATATACACGGTCTTGAGTTCCATTCTAACAAGTTCGGGTCAGCTACTTTTGTAAAAATTTTATTGGAAAAAAACTAAAAACAAAAAAAATAGAAATAAAGGATTGAACGATTTATGGTGAAATACAAATCTATATGGTATAAAATACATGGACATGATTTCAGTCCGTTTTAGATGTTTGTGAGAATTGGTGCAAATATTTGAGTAAGATAGTTTTAAGGTGGGCACTCACTTAGTGCGTATATCTCAGCGGGTAACGTTTATGACGTCATAGACTCACGCTAAAGTTCCCCCTCATATTTCAGCGTGAAATTCATTTATACGTCATTTTGATGTCAAAAAAGTTACCCGCTGAGATATACGCACTAAGTGAGTGCCCACCTTTATATCCCACGATTCCAACCTACTAGGCATTTTTGAGGAACGAATCTACCGTGTAAATCGAGGGTCACCTCGTTATAAATCATATCGAACATGGTTTTTGTGACATGTGTAAAACAACTTATTTTTCTTTATATTTCTTTTTAATAAACTTTATAATCAAACATATATATATATATATATATATATATATATTTGATTAACTACACAGCATACAAACATTCGTATTACAACAGTAATCTAGTTTTTTTCTACTGAATAGATTTTTGGTATTAAAAAAAGACAAAGAAAATGTTTTTATTCTGTCCAGGCCATCACAACTTTTTTAAACGGGACAAATATACCTTGTTGGGGTTGACTGTAATAATTAATAAAATATTGATATAAATTTAAAATTTTTGATAGTTAATTTAAAAACAAACCAATCAAAAAATTTTCTTCCTTCAAAAGTTCCATCACAGTCACCGCTTTTATTTTGTAGTTGAAGGCCAACATATTGCTCATTAATTATTTTTTTACTATTTTCATCGATGGCTGCTAATGGACCCACATATTTAACACGTCCGAGAACAATTCTTCCATTTTTTGAAATCACTTTTGCTAAATGTCCAGGCTTTAAACATTTTGCTGATTTTGGTAGAAATGGAAGAGTAAGTTTTGATGGTTTGAAGTCTTAAAACAAAAAATTATTTTATTATTTATTGGATTGAATTTTTTGATTATAATTTAAAAAGGATAACTATTAAATATAGTCTAAGTTTCTATGAAAATTGGAAATTATTTTCTATATAGAAGTGAAAGAATTGATTGGAAAATTACTTCATTGATAAAAAATTCAAGCGTTTCTCAAGGTGGTAGGAATATAGGATCCTAACCTCAATCTTCACAACTCGATCTGTATGCTCCACGAGAGCAATCACATGTTAACTAAGAACTTAAATACTAAGTTGTGGTCTAAATTAATTAGCTTAGTTCAAAGAAAGATATTCATAAAATATGGGATAAATAACCTTGACGAATCGAGTAAGTTGAATAGAAGGTTCTTAATAATCTCACATAGTTTATTCATAAGCCAGAGAACCAAATATTTCTAATAAAAAGATTCAGCCGTATGGGTCTACCCAATTGCTCCTAGATTACATGGAATTGCTCTCATAAAGGTCAAAGTACCTCTATATCTCCTAACTATCATTGTGAAGGGGAAAAATATTAGTTTTAAAGAGATTATGGTAATGATATGAGATCTTGGAGTTAACTTCCTATTCTGGACATGTTTCTTGATTATTATAAAAAGAGAATCTTAAAGAAAGGCTTAGAGAAATTGAGTTATCATGAAAAACTGTTTTTCACATTTAGAATTTAGTAACTTTATCGTTATCGTGAGTGGTTCGAGTTTTACTTTCAAGAAAATACAAATGAGTCAGGAAATAAGTAAAAGTTTTAGCAAGATTTGCATTGATTCAAACGATTTAAAGTTTAGTTAAAAATACTTTTCTATTTTATATGAATTTTTAGTGTTTGCGCTTGTGTAAATTTTCTACGACTCCGTTTTCAGCCAGAGCTAAGCGTATATAAATGAATTTTAATTTTAGATTTTTAATATCAATGATATCTCCGTAAACAAATAGAGCTGCGGCATGGCAGTTGTTTCTATTGTTAGTTATGAAGATTTCAATCAAAGTCACGTTTTTTATTAGCTTGGTTAGTCACGTACCACTAAAAAACCACAAACTATAAAATACTAAATTCATAAGATTTAAAGGATAGGCTTACATTTTAATTGGGGTCTTTCAAATATTTATAATGAAGAAAAAAAAACAATAAACCAAAAGGAAATAATAGTCTGTAATATTTACCCCAATTAATATCATTTTCGGACATCCTTCGTAAATATGTGCGTTTAGTTATTTGTTCGTTATTAGTAGCAACACCATCCATAGATTTACGTACAAAACATTCAGCTTCATCTAATAAACTTTCTGTTGATCCACTCGATTCACCATGGATAGCAAAAATTGATCTACACCTAAAACGTCGGCTACATATACAATCGTGCCTAAGGTCAGGTAAAGATCCTCGAATTTTATTATATGGTTCTATAATAAAAATAAATAATATTTTTGTTTTTTTCTATTTAATTAATTTATATTAAAAATTACTATACCTTGAAAAGAAACTTTAGGTGTATAGTGCATACTTTGGGATGTTTTTATTGTATTATATGCTGAATGGTTTTGTTTACAAATAGCACATTTAAATGATGGAACACTTCTAGAACGATGATTTCTATCTAATCCACTATATCTGGATCCGATAGAATAACTTTTATATGAGTCAAATGAATCAGCATGTTTTCCCCAAGATTCACCAGTTTGAATTGTTTGTGTACCAAAGCTACTTCCATTTACTGTCCATTGAGATATACAAGGAGACATAATGCTGTTGCTTGGTGTAATTCTTAATAAGACCAAGGTAATTTTTTGTGCATCTTTATAAATACAGATATCCCATATTGTATATTTACCCTTTTGTTATATAGTCTGGTGTTTGAAGATGATTTCCCTTATAATATCCTGTTGATGACTTATTTTGACCTTTTTGCAAATTATCATCTTGACACAAATGATCTGCTGACCTTGATAGTTCTGGTACCATACTTGTAAAATTGATGTCACTTAATAAAACCCGACGAGCTTCTTCTGATCGATTTGATGTTCTGATTGAATAGAATAATATTTTTTAGTTGGTTTTTATTAATCATTAAAATTTGTTAAACAAAAAAATAGTTTGAAACTGATATTGATATAATTTGAATTTATGTTAATTTTTTTTCTTATTGTAGCGCCTGAAATAGAATTTTATTATAGAATACTTTGAGAAAGAATAAAACTCTTGCCTTGTGCTTTGCCCATCATATTTTTGGTAAGAAATTCAAATTTAATAACAAAACTTAATTATTTTTCAAGCTTTTAATTGTTTTACAGATGCATACAATCATTATCCTTTGTTTAAGCCAAAGTTTTAAGTTTATGTTACATAACCATAATGTTTTTTCGCTGGGGTCCCTTACTCCGAGGAACAAGCAAATATACGATCTATCAGGTGTCGTTTAAATAGCAGACGAAGCGTGCTTGCTTTGCGTGGCTATAGTAGTAGTAAAGAAGGCAGTAGCTCTTGCCAACGACAACCTGGGTTATTTTTTATTGCCAAAGTATAAAATGGAAAGAGAGAAGAGAACTAGGCTCGAAATAAAATGGCCTGCAGGCCACAGAAAACAGTCCAATTCTTTACAACAAACATTTACAAATAACAGTTCTATATAAAGATATTTTCCGTGACCTTGAGCCGGTGGAAGAAGTGTAAAAGATTTGAAGAATATTAGTTAGTTATTTTCTGCTTCGAGAAAAATGTGATTAAAGGCTGTCAGCATTAGACTGACAACTCAAGGCAAACAATTTTCTAATAAGATTCTATCTCTAAAATTTTAATTTTAATTAATTTAAAACTTTAGAAGAACTTTTAAGGCTTAAAGCTTGAAATAAATTAAACTAGGCTACCCTTAAAAAAGGTTGTGAGTCTCTGTGTTTATTTTATGAACTATTTTAATTTCATTGGATAAATCTTAAAAAGAGTTTTATTTAATTTTGCCATTCAATATGATAGAAAATGTACAGAATCGAATTCTATCCTTAGTTATACTACCCTAAAGAAAAAATTTAATTTCATTTGTGAAAAGTGCCTATAAAAAATTTCATTGAATTTTCCTTAAACTTTAGCTTTAAATATATCCCTAACAACTCACTAATATTTCCTCTTTTGTGGAATCTTAATATGAAATTAATTTCTTCCCATTGTTCTGAGTTCCAAAAGAATTCAATTAAATTTTTTCTTGTAGAGTTTTATTCTAGAATATTTTTCCTTTTTCTTTTCTTTATGGCAAAAAAATATTCTGAACTAGAAATACCAAAAAAATAGAGCATTTATTTAATAGTTTTTATTGTATCAATAATAAGGACTTGTGAATAAAAGAAAAGAAAAGAAAAGAATCACAATAAATTAAATGAGTACTTGTTGATACCCTTTATAAAAAAAAGATAAAATGTCGAGTCACTACAAATTATGCAAAGGAATATATTTTAAAGGATGTCTAAGTTTTAGTAATCTTATTGGTGTGCACCTTTTTCTTAAAGGAATAATTGAATTAGGAATATTGCATGCATTATTCAATTACAAGTCAAATAAACAATGCACACGAAAGAAATTTATTGGCATGGAATAAAGGAAAATTATTTTACAAACATGGAAAACAGTTGGGAAATTAAGTGTAATCAATTTTTTTTTTTCGATATTGGCAAAAGTTAATCAAATTATCATTTTAATTGATTTTGGTAACGATATGTGGTAAATAAGATTTATGTAAATATTTTTAAGCTCTTTTTTTTTTATTAATTTTTTATTTACTTTAACATCGAGCGTAGATGGAATGTGTAGTATGAAAAAATTTTCAATTTAAATTAATTAGTTAGGTTTGTGAGACTATTTTTTGCTATTTGTCAGAAAATATTTAAAATAGTCCCAAAGGACTAGAATTTAGGCAACAGTTTTTAGATAATTATGGATATGGTATCATATAAGTAAAAATATTTTTGCTAAAAATTAAAATGTTCACTCAAATTGTAGCTCAATTTAATCCTATAGAAAAATTCTATAGGATTTCGAAATGTAATAAACACTCTGAGGGAGATTCGGTATTTAATTTCTGGTGCGCATTTTTTTTATAATAATGTTTAACATCTTAAAAATATTGTGTCAAAATTTCAAGTGGAATGAAGTGAAATTACGGAAGTTATGAACATTTTGACTGTCGTTTGCACTAGAACAAAGAGTGAGTCAGCAAAACTTTAAACCCTTTTCCTGAAACTTGTACTTTTTGAATTCGGTGCTCACGATAACTCAAAATCTACTACACCGATCGTTTTAAAACCTTACACACTACTTTTTCACATATGTTACCAGGAAATAACGAGAGCTTTTTTTTTGGTTAAATAATTATTAATTTTATAAAAGGAACAAAAAATAAAACATTCAATTGATATGATATTGGAATAACCATAGCCTATTTATCGCTTAAGCGATTCATCACCAAAATACTTTTTGGTTAAAAGTTAGATTGCGCTAAATCCCATCAAAGAAATTATCTTAAGGTATTGCCAGCTTAATAAAAAACTTGTACTAATTTTTCGAGCACAAGACTTGCAGTCAATATACTTTTGAGTGTAAACTTGTCTCAGAAACTCCTATAAAAGCGCTAATCTAGACACAGGTCAATTTATAAACTACGAAAACTTTTTATTCACAAAATCTGATTGTTAAAAAATAGACGAAATTTATAATTAATGAAAAAATATTCAAACAATATCCTATGAGATATTGATATTTATTAACAAATGATTAACTTACCTAATTGAGCGCTTTTTATCAGGTATAAGATTGGTGGGTACAAATTTCGATGGTAGAGTACAATGTCTTCCAAAATGGCATCGATCATGAGATAATTGGCTCTCAGATTTCCAGTGTTCTGGTAATGCTGTAATATCAGTTTGTGCTGAACTACTACGTTTAGGACCATTTTTCTCTATAAGAATTGGCCGTTGAATATCTATATCTTCTTCGGGATTTATTTGATTATATTGCAATCGACGTGAATATTTTGATGTAAGACGTGATGGTGTATAACGGATTTCACGAGGTGGCACTGGTCTTTATTTATTAAATAAACAGTAAAATAAAAGATTATGTTATTGAAAATTATAATTTTCTAAGCTTTTTTTTTTTATCTGCTTAGAACCCAAAAAAAAACTTACTTGTAATAAACATTAGAATTAGGACAAGTATTACGTCTAATCATATGAAGTGTTTCCTCAATTATTCCACACTTGGAAATATCAGTTTCGACAAGTACATTTAAATTTGTCCATTTACGCCCACCTATTTCATTAGATTCGTCAAATACATCTAGGCTCATATCTCTGGTTATTGATGGTATATCATCTTTTTGTTCTTCATTACTACTATTTCTTTCGATACTTTTTGATTTTTCAAAAACATCAAAACTATCTGCTTTTTTACCAAATTTTAGTTTCCCTAAAAGTTTTGAGTTGGGATCTGAAAAAACTTCTTGACTAGAATATGTTGTTATTTCATTTGAAATTTTTATATCATTTGATTTTGTTCCTGGTTCAGATGATAATGAAGAATATTTTAAAAGAATTGGTATTCCTGAAATTTCTGGTGTTTGCCATTGATCATATTCAGATATTGAAACAAGATCTTCTTGTAATAGTTCTTTATTTTCTTCAGATGAAAATATTAGCTCTATATCATCAACTTCTTCTTTAGGATCTTGTTCTATAGAAGGAGATTCTTTTTCATTAAGTGTTCCATTTGATTCTTCTAAATCAATATCAGGAACTTCGTCTATATTTGAGCTATCATCTTTGGATATATTGGTAGCAAGAGATGATTCTTCTGGAATTGGGGTTACATTAGTAGCAAATTCAGCTTCCGATAAGACACTTTCAACTTTTATATTGGATTTAAATTTGATTTTTACATCAATTTTAGAAGCCATTTTATTTGTCTGATCTTCATTTAAGCTTTGTCTAATGAAACTTATTCCCGGAGAAAATTGTATTTTTTGCTGATCAGAACTTTTAAACGATTCTTTTGATTCATTTAATTGAATAACTTTTTCATCTAAATTTGTATCCTTTTTTTGCTCATTTATTTTATTATCATATTTATGTTCAAATTTATGAAATTTTACACTTTGACTAATATCAGATTGGGCTGATAGTTGACTCTTAAGTCTTTGTATTTCACTTTTGGCTTCTTCTAAAGCTGAACGTAATGATACAACGGTTTGATAGAGTGCACGAACTGTATCTATAGATGTTAATGTCGCTGATACACTTGACATTGGAAATTCAAGTATACTAAGTGATTCCGTTCCATCCATCTGTGTTGCCCCTCTTTTATGATGAAAATTGAACCCGCCATACGGAATATCCTGTAAAAGTTATAAAAAAATGTAATTAAGAAAGCTATGAATCTTGTAAATTATTTTTTAATATAAGTATATTTATTACATCTTATTTGATATCAACCATAAAGTCTGATTTATCCAATTTTCATGTGATCGAGATTTGAGAATTTAGCATGATTTCTATTTAGCATCAGTTGTGAAATAAATAGTTTTAATAAATGTAAACTTAATGATAGAAAAGAAATTAAGAAAAGCAAATTTGGCAGTAAAAAATTGTACAAAATTAGCCAAAATGATCCAAAAGATGACAACTAAAAATTAAAAGAAAACATTTTTCTCTAAAGATTATTAATCAGAAGCATTGACTTCCGTTCTCTGAATGCATTCAACATCCAATTTAAAAAAAAATCTGCTTTTAGCAAGATAACAAGTGAAAAATAGGAAGCTGGCCACCAATATTTTAACTTTCTTTTCCTATTACTGTGATCATATTCCATTCCAGCAAAGAAAAACTACCTTTGGCATTGTAAATGATTTCCAATAGTAGCCTGTGGATATTTAACCTTCCAACAAGGAAAATTCACTCTACCTACTAATGCCATTTGAACTAATGTTCAGTTTTTTTATATTTTTCGTCACTAAAAACATTAAACATTGCGACCGTGTTGAAAATTCAGGAATAATTTTGTATGTTTCCATAACATTACAAATTATCCAATTATTTATGTTTCCCTGTCTGTTATCATACTTAGTTGAAGTTTGGGACAATACCATGTATAATGTACAATACCTGATTTATGTCATCATAATAAACTTTACCGCTTTTAGGTGAGAATTCTTACAAGTTAGCAAACCTAATTACAGGTTTTTTGCATAGAAATCAAAAGCTAAAGAAATATCATAGAAATGACAGGGAAAACATCCTAGGGTAATTTTCTTTAGCGTTTATAACATAAAAATAACAATACTAACATTTTCTAGCAAACATATTTTGTTATAAACAAAATATAAATTCTAAGCTTTTTAATTTTTCTAACCTAATTCAAATGCAAAATGCATAACTTAAGGCGTTTTTTAATTACATTTTCTTTTGTGTTGTAAGGAAAGTGAATAATGGAGATTGTAGGATGTTAAGGATGTCAAAGGCGAATTTTCCACGATATAAAAAAAATGTTCAAACTTAACTATTATGATTAAATAATTTTCACTAAAAATATAGATTTTTTTAGAAAATATGTTGAAGCACCGGGAATGAATATAATTCTCTAAATTTTTAAGAAAACTACATATTTTGGAATGATAGATTAATTCAAATTTTTTAAATAAATTTAATTTTTCTATATCAGCAGGAAGAGTATTGATCAATGAAGTGAATACAATAACTAAATCTCAATTTTTAAGGCAATCTATGAACCGTTAAGCTTTTCTGTAAGTGTTTCAATTTCTTTTTCGGATTGTATAGAGTCCTGACCTGTATGCCATAGAATTCAAACCAGATATCCTGTTGCTTCTTTTTCCCTTATACTATAATGGCGAGTATTCAACTTGTAGTAAATTATAATAACGTTGTTAATAAATACCAAAAATACCTGGATTCATGAATTTTAAGCAAGAATATCCTTCAGTTTAACAATTAATTTAATTGGATATATTACATATTGTTGTTAGGTAAATTTATACATCATAAAACTTCACTTTAAAATTAATATGTCGAAAATCTGACAATGCTCATAAAAAAGTATTTTTATCTTCATTAATTCAAAAAAATTTTCCCATCTAGATATGCTTAAGACACATAGATGCACATCTTGTTTGAAACATTTTGGTCAAAAGTTACCAATTTTTATCTTTTTGACGCATTTGGCACTTTTCTTTGCACTATTTTCAAAATATAAAAGTAATAACACTGACGTGAGATAAATCCTCACTCTGTGTCATTTTTGAAATATTTTTAAACATTTTGATGTCACTATGACTAAAATATGTATATCATTTATTTTTTACTCTGAATAGATCATTTTAACAAACAGCTTGACAAAATAATTTGACGGTACTAAAACATCATTTTGAAATATGTTCGGTAGTGTTTGCTTCAATGAATAGCCTCATTATGCAATGAACTTAATACACTAATTTAGTTAGTTTTGGTTATTTGATTGTCTGACTTCTTCGATTCAAATATTTTAAATAAAATTGAAAATATTGAAAAGGACTTTATAAATTTGAAACTTTTTATTTGTTTTGGTTGGAAAATAAATTAAATATTATTCATATAATTCATCTCTGTGCAACTTTTGTTCATTTAGCATAACAAAATACAAAAGAAAACCGCAAATCAGTTTAACTTATATAAAAAAAATAGAAATTATTAATTTATAAAAAAACTTTCTAACAAAAAATTAAATAAAGGGCTACAAAAAGCACGTGACTCATTCATCCACCCCTTTCCAATTTATTCCACAAATACAAGACTAAAATAAATTAAAAACATATTTTAATAATAAAAATCATTAAACCATTGCCACAAACACTAGAAAAACAACCCCATTTACTATAAATGTTAAACTTCCTAATAAAGTAAATAAGGGAGTTATAGTCAGCTGATTTCTATCTTTATAGTACAATTTATTAATTTTTTACGTCTTTTCTTATAAAAAAATCGATTCTTACAATCAGACTAATTAAATCAAATAAACAGTGTATAATTTTTTTATTATCCTTGAATGAGAGATGCATTATCCTCTAATGTTGTCAAGGCCACTTTAAGTAGATCGATATTGATAGATTTATGTACGTCTTAAATTTTTCTTGTGGCAGTTAAAGGTGTTAACCTTGAAAAATAGGAAAAAAAACCTTACACTTCTAACTTTATTGTTGTTTATCTTTTTTAAATTTAATTTTTAATAATTTATGAATTTATATTAAATAAAAACATTTCACCGGATACCTTTTTAAATAAACACAGATCAGAGTACTACTTCCTTATATTTATGTCATTCCACTTTTGAATAATTTTCAATATTTTCTTCCTTATATTTCGGTTTTACGTAATTACTTGGCACTTGTATAACAATAAAAACTTAACTATAAAAAATTTATTTTATATATTAATCGAAACGCACACATATATATATATGAACTTGCACTACATAAAAAACTATATAAATTTAATTATATAAAAAAGATATTTAATTTTGTCTTTTAAATTTTTATTATCAAATACTGACATTCAAGTTTTCAAATTTGCACAATATTTACACATAAATCAAATGTACTCAATGGAAGCTCATAGGCAACTAAAAGGATCTAGGAATAGGACTAATATATATCAAGGTTTAACTTTATAAAATCTAATGGGTGTTATTCTACCCACATATTTCTTATCTATTTTAGCTTGGTAATACGTTTTTAACTTGTTTTTTTTTTTCATTTTATCAAAAACAAAAAAAGTCAATAAAAATCTAATTTGAAATTAATTTTAATAATTACTTAAATTAGGAATTACATTCTGTAGACAGATATTTGGTCACCATTGAGACAAATAAATTGAAAACAAAAAATTCGTTGACATGGTGACGGCATGCGCACAAAAATCAATTTTTTGTTTTTAAAGGTTGAGGTGTTCAATTTTCTACCCATTTATTCATAAACTATGGGGGTTGGTTTGAGATTTACATAGATTTATGCTAATCATTTTGACAATTCGAAAGAATATATAAAAGTTAATTTCACACTTGATTAATGAAAGGTATAATGCGTTAGTTAAGTACTTGTAAATTTTATTTACCTAACTTTAATGAATTTAGCTCCTTGTCAAATTGTCGATGTATAAAATTATATATGCCCAAATTTTTCGATCTAGTTAAAATTTTTGAAAATTTTAATTTATATTAGCGCTTAGTTTGCTTGAGATCAGCAAATTTTAAAAGTGCAAACTTCTTTAGGCCCGTTAGGCAATATTGGAATAGAAATAAATTTCTTTGTTTGCACCAGTATTCGTATGAGATTATTAAAATACATCTCATAACACCAATACACTCAAAAGCTTCAATTAATTTCTTTTGAAACGGTTTACTAGTGAATGTTGCCTATATTTTACCTCTAGAAGTATAAACAATCACTAATGAATTCACTAAAAATCGAAATATACACAGATTTTATTTAATATATGCACTCCTTGCTTATATATACGATATAACTACACAAATCGAGATCATAATTCCAATATAATGATCTACAAGTTTTGTTTCGAGTAAATTAGCTAACATCATCTGACTTGAAGGTAAATAAATGGGGGTTTCTCTTAATCAATCTGTATAGGATATTATCAGTTGACAAAAGCATTTTCTTGTGGAAATATAAAATGTGTTCTGTTTTTAAGTGGCTGACTGATCTCTCTTTGATCAATTTCAACGTAATGGTTTTCTTATTGTCTTAATTTTTCAGTATTTTAATATAGCTAATTTCTTCAAAAAGGAAATTGTCATCTATTCCATTATTTGAAATTTACTAAAGGTAAGTCATTCAACATATAAAATTCGTTATTTGTCCAATGTACATAGAATGAAATCAGAAAATCTTATTTTAAACTTTTTATGTTTGTTTCTAGCCATTCTTTGATGTATTGAAATAATGTTTACTTAAAATTCATCACTTAATTGAGAAACTTTACTGTTATGACAGGATTTGAATCCCTTTAATTTGCTAGTTTTTTTCCAAGCTAAGTATTTTCCCAATACAGGGATATTTTTCATGGAAAAAAAGAAAAGATTTGTTGATTATTAAATGATTTACTTCCTGATTAATGGATTAGTCTTCAAATATCGAAAAGAGGGTATTTAAGGGGACACTTTTTGAGAGAGGACAAAAAAAGAGAGCAAAAGAGGACAGTAATCTTTCAAAAAGGATGGTTTTCTTTATGGAAAATAGCTTTAATTTATCATTGAAGGAGAGCTACTTTTCAATTATAATGTCTACTTTCTCAAGGAAAACATTAATGAACAATAAAACTCGCCGAAATGGCGTAGACTGAACAATAGTTACAATGGCTACTTTCTGCATGCTGTAATAATGAATTTGTTTCTAGTAAACACACAAAAATCACACAGGAACTCATGAGACCTAGTAATCCTAATCTCACAAAATTTATTGTAGTCAAGAATAATTTAAGTGACGAAAAAAAATTTAATATTTATGGATTCGATAGCTTGAAGCACTATTAGCATAGTTTGAAAAAAGGCTCGGAGTTTTTAGGAACAGGTTTTGTAATGATATCGGAGTGGCAAATCTAAAATACCTTTCATAAAAGGAAAAATAAACGCAAAGGGGTGCGAAGCCATATTCGACAACTTTTTGTTACGATTCTTAGAAGAAGAAAATATCCAGCAAGATACTTAACGCTCGATAAATTAAAGCATGGTTTTCCGAAAAACTAATCTCTTTTCATGATTGGTCAAAATTAAGTCCACATTTTGAAACTTATGGGACATTATTTGTTTATGCACCTGAGCTCCAGGAAGTTCTCACTATAAGCAAGTTGAAAAGCAAGATTACAAATGTTTGTGCAATTTGAGCTACAGATGTTTTGAAAAATTTAATTAAGATTGAGCTCAAAATTTCAGAAAATCTTTAAAAAGGACCAGCTATATGCTTAGAATGATAGTTTGAAACTCAGATCAGTTGTTTGCCCACAATCGAATTTTTAATGAAAAAATAACTAAATCGTTAAACAGTATCTAACCCTTACACTTAATCTTTCTATATTCTGTACATAGAAAAACTGTCTCACATTTAACCACAAATATTTATCCCTGGAAGAATTATAACTTTAATAAGTAATATTAAATTAATTTTGAAAAGCTGCTTTGAAAATCTTATAAAATATATTGAAATTTTTGTATAAATTTTATTGTATATTTTGCAGCTTATTCTCAGTCGTATATAACACTTTTTATAATTGCCTTAATTTATACTGTAAAAACAAGAAAATAGTTTTTAAAAAAAATAACCTCTTTTCATTTCTCTAAGCGCCACATATCAAGATTTTTTGTGAATTAAGATCAACTTTGACAATATATAACTCACCTGTAATATTTGAATTTTGATCAATTATAAACAAAAAACCATAAGCAAAGAGAGAGAAATGTTTCATTTCCATATTTCCTTTTGGTGTATTCTTGTTCACCTGAGCACTTGCTTAAACCGCCAAGCACAATAGGTATGAATACTCCGGCATTTAGTCATTCCGGTAATCTTAAACTTGAAGGTTTTAAGCGTTTATTTTCTATCACAGTGGTCAGACAGTAGTGTCCAATTTTACTTATTAAATTTCAAGGAATTAAATTTGATACACAGTAGTTTAATTGTTTAGCTGTGAAGAGCTAAAAAAAGTTAATTTTTTTTGCTAATATTTGTTTATACATTTAAAGAAGGACAATTTCAAGTGTGTAAAAAAAATTGCAATGGATTTTGTGCACTTTTATTTCTTAAATCTGTAACTGATTAGGTGCAATTTTGTGTTGTTAAAATTATGCGTTGAAAGAATTGAATGCTCTTTTTTTATGTTGTAAATGATTAATAAACTTTAGCTATTTTGTTTTTGCAATTTAACTAAAATTTTTTTAGTTAATTCTTAAGTAAACTGATTTGTTGTAATTTTATTTATTTGTGCTAAACAAAACATAACAAATAAACAAAAAATAAAGATAAATAATAATCTTTTAAGAAGTTTTTGAAAAATTTCAAATTTTAATTTTTAATTACAAAAAAAAAGAAAAAAAAAGTGGGTTGACACATAAATCAAATCACATTTAACCTTGACCAAAAAAAAAAATCAGCTAATCGAAAGACGGACATTTATGAATTTTCATATTTAGAACAATATGATTACGCAAAATATTTTGAAAACTAATTTAAAGATCTGATTCCACCTTAAATTGCATAATAGGTTAAAAAAAAGTAATTGAATTTGTGTTAATAATACGTTTTGGATGGCTTTGAACATTTTAATTGAGAAACATAAGAGTAGGCTTTATTTGTTGGCTTTTTTTAATATTTCAAAAGGTTAAAGCCCAAACAAGGATTAAATTCTGGCTATCAAAAAGAAGATCAGTTTGTTCATAAGAAAATATGTTTTTTGTTTTCTTTTTCTAAATGTATAGGAAGTATTTTCCTAACAATTTTTATATGGATCATGGCCAAGGAATGTACTATACCTTAATTTTTTACAAAGTATAATGGAAAATTCTTATGTCTTATATCCAGAGCACAGAAATAAGTTTTTTGTTTGTGCTTTTAGTGCCAAATTTGAATAATACAAAAAACTCAAATACTATACCTTAATTTTTTACAAAGTACAATAGAAACTTCTTATGTCTTATATCCAGAGCACAGAAATAAGTTTTTTGTTTGTGCTTTTAGTGCCAAATTTGAATAATACAAAAAACTCAAATCTCCTTTTTCCTTTTAAATCTCTATATCATTAAAATTGTTCATTTTTTCTAAGTATCTCTCTTTGCCCTGAATTAGCTCCTGCATCAAGACTCATACTAGAAAATTTGTTCTATTTTTAGAAAAATATCAAAAATCCCACATTTACTAATCTTTTCGCATACATAAAATTAAGCTAGAGCTCAGAAAGCTTCATTTATTAGCATTAAAAAATGAATTTTATAACGAGTT
Source organism: Acrocera orbiculus (assembly GCA_947359355.1). Lineage (NCBI taxonomy): Eukaryota > Metazoa > Arthropoda > Insecta > Diptera > Acroceridae > Acrocera > Acrocera orbiculus. The sequence continues at coordinate 12,607,140 of OX375758.1, forward strand.
TGAGGATAAAATGTATCTCATGTCGATTTGATATGATTTTTATTTTATTAAGATATTTATGTCAACTTCATTATTATTTGAACGTCACAGTATCTTAAGTGAATGTTGCATTTGACACTTTAAGCGTGCAGTTGTATAGTACCTATATTTCTAACATCCTAGTCAAATAGATAAAAGAACTTGAATTCTTTGAAATCTAGTTTTTTCAAAGAATTCGATCTCTTTGAAGTCATTACACAAAGAAAATCTAGTTTTTTGTACTGAGATGTCAAAAACTGATCATTTAATTTTCGATTATTTCATATTTTCTTGAAGACTGGATATAAATTATGAAGATAACTTATAGAAAATTTTATTATAAGCAATTTACAATCAATAAAACCAATACTTAACATTAATTTAAGAGCAAAATAAACATAATAGTAAAATTTGCTTTTTAAAACAATATTTAATAATTTAGTAAAAGACTAAGGGTGAGCATACTTTATTTTGTTTTTAGGAAGAGAATATTGAAAAGAAAACGCTAAATCTGAGAAGTTTTAAGTACTAACCATTACTGATTGATTATTATTTGTTGTGTTAACAAGTTGTTAAATCTCTCTCTCTCTTTCTAATTTTTGGCACATGTTATTTTTGTTTTTAATATCTTTTATTGAAAATATAATCTTATTAAGGAATTTAGAACTATCAAAATATCTTAAAAAGCTTCTGAAAGAAATATGAAAATTGATTAAGGACTTACAACAATTTTAAAAGTTTCTATTAAAATTTTTGGTCTACAAATGAGAGTTTACTTGACAAACAGCAAAAAAATTTATTTTTCACGTTTTAGCATTGCAAAATCAAAAAAAAAACAAACAACACTAGAAATAATTTTTAAACTTTGGCAAAAAATCTTAGAATAAAATTCCCATTATAAAATGATATATCTGTCGAAGTACAGAATAGATCTCTCATAAGTTGCAGTGTATTTTGGTTCAAGAACTACTCTTTCTACTACTACTACTATTATTACTTCTATATATATAAAAAATCCCTGGATGTATGTTATCGAAAACAAAAAAACAGTGACAAAACCAAGTAACGTATAATTTTCAACCGTTCACGCTCTTCTACTTTTATAATTATACTAAATAATCGAATACATAAAGGACCAAAACTTTCTGTTCAAAGAACTTTCCTGATTATTGATTTTTTTATTAAGTTAAATATCAATTTTGTTATTGTTGTGTACACGACAAGCCTCAGACTTATAGATTTCAGACTCTGGTATCAACTGTTTGTTTTAGAAATTTAAATAATTTTCTTAATTAAATTAAATTTTCTAAACATTTTTTAAAAATTTACGTTAATTTAATTGACACGATCAAAATAAATAAGAAAAAAAAATAACAACACAAAATTAATGGAAGCCAAACTTTGTGTCATATTTAACTATATGAAATCAAGACAAGTTCTTCTGTCTATATTATATTTATAATAAATAAAGATATTTTTTTATTTTTATTTTTTTATTTATTTTTTTTTTGTGCTGTTTTTTTTTTGTCTTTAAATTTAACTATCAAAGTGTTAAATCTCTTGTTACAGTTTTGTTTAATAAACAATAGGACATAACCTCAATCTGTTCATATACAATTTGATTTTATAAGGCGGTATTCAAGTATTGGATCCGTGTCATTTCTATAGATACAACAAGTGGTGGTTTGACATTGTTCAAAAGATACTTAACACCAAAAAAAGTAACAAAAAAAAAAAACTCTTTTGAATATGGTGAAAGTGATAATTCAATGAATTATATATTGTCTATGGTTATTATGTATATAAAATTAAAAAAATTGTGGTTTAAAAAAATTTTATGATATTATTGATGGCTAAATTAAATAAACAACTAATAGCAATATATTATTGTTATAAGATTAAAATTATTTGAAACTGAGTATAAAATTTCATCTGTTTTTCCTTTGGTATTTTTAATCAAACAAAAATAAAATAAAAAAAAATAAACAAAAATTAAAAAAATAAAATAAAAGATGCCACCAGGACATCATCCAAATGGAATAATACAATCATCACGTGTCACTGGAATTCATTCAAGTAAGTTAAAATATTAACTAAATTATATCCATTTATGTTTAGTTATTATTCAATTTCTACTCTTTTTATATGTATATATTTATGTACATATGTATTCATAATGTTGCATATTATTCTAGCAAACTTATGTTCTATTTAAATGTACCATTTATCTGGTACTAACCGGTTAATTTTCTTTTACTTCCATTCCTCAACATTTGGATTCAAATTATATTCAACTTTTTATATTAAAATCCATTTTGATTATTAAAAATGCCACCATGGTACATATAATTGGGTAAAATCAAACAAAAAAAAAAAAAACAACAAAACTAAGAGTTCCTAAGAAGATAGAAAAGTTTTAATAGTTACCCTAATTCATGAACCTATATTTAGATCGTCATTAGCATATAGGTAAGAAGAATATTGTTATTCAGTCTAGAGAACTAGGCCATTTGATCGGCAACCTTCAACTAAATCAATAAAAAATGATAATACGGTAGCATAAAAAATTTAATCATTAGCATTGGATATTGAATGTTTTTTGTTTTAGATAATCAAATTTTGTTGATTTTAAAATAAAATGGGTTAACACAAAAGATACAAATTTTTAGTTGTTTATACAAGTTTTTTGTTTTAACTTAATTTCATAGTTTTTATTAATATGAAAAAGTTGTTTTATTTTTTGTTTTTCTGTTAACTTTTAGAAATACCCCCATTAAAGGGGTCTTCTGGTTTAGAAATTCAAAAAAATCAATTTTTTTTGTGCATATTTTCGTAGCTTAACTTCTTACAAAAATGTCCTTAAGAGGATTTTTTGAAATTCAAATTATTTTCGCAGTTACAGCCCATTTTGTGACGTATTTAGTGCTTAATTCAGTTCAGTCTTTAGAACTTTAAACACGTTTTTCTCGAAACTACTGTTTTAGAAGTGGTGTGCATGATATCTCAAGATTTACTCAAACGATTCACTTGAAATATGGCACAGAGATTCTTTATAAATCAGGCTATCGTATTACGAAGAGTTTTTACTAATTTTTTCTTTTTTTTTAAATATCTGAAAGGCGAAAAAAACAGGAAAGAACGTACCTTTTTTTTAATCTGCCAGCATTTTAAAAAAAAAAACTCTTCGTAGTGCGGTATCTACATTCTTCTAGTTGAATAATTGAGTAGGATTATTTTCTTCAGATTACTGGAAAGGCTGCAATTGTGCACACCAGGACACAATCTATTTTGAAGAGCCCCACTTTCCCGGCCTGTAGTATTTTTAATTTTTACTTTATTTTTTAATATTATTAATTTTTTATATTTTCAACACATCAGAAAACAAAAAGCAAAAAAAAATTTTTCGTAAAATATTTATTGGTTCTTTTTTATGGTGTCCAAAGAAACACCCAAAATTGAAGCGTCTAAACCAGAAGAATCCCTTAAGATATATTTTTTTAAATTAAATTATTTAATAATTTATCTTTAAAACACATTATTAACCTTTATTGGACCCGACTTTTCGCTTGCTAATGAATAATATATTTTAAAGCAATCTCCAACATATAGGAATAGTTTTCTCTTGCAAGTTATACAAAAGTATACTGTTGTTTTCTTTCCTCCAGGCAATGATTAGAACATACTAAGCAGTCGTTATATGTTTTCCTGCACCATCAGGTTGTAAGATGTTTAGTTTCCCATTTAATCTCTTCCCGTTTTCTGATATCGAAGACCTTTCATTTAGATTAGTTTCTCCTAAAGGGGAGGGTAGGGTATTTAATTTTTTTTTTATTTTTTAAATTAATGTGTAGCATCTTAAAAATATTGTGTCAAAAGTTCAAGTCAATCAGAGTAAAATTACCAAAGCTATGATCAATTGAATATCCTTTGCTCTATAGAGCCCTTAGAGACTTATTATCTTTGAAGTGGGTGTGCAGGATAACTCCAAATCTACTAAAGCGATCGTTTTGAAATTTTGCACACTACTTTTTCACATATTTTACCAGGCAATGTCGAGAGTTTTTTTTTTTAAATTAATAATTTTATAGTACCAAATAGTTTGATTTTTTTAACGAAAATCGGTATTTTAACTACCAAAAATATAAAAATTGAAAAAAAACCTTCGTCATTACCTGGAAAAACATCTCCTTTAATAAATAACTTTTGATTTTGTAGTTTTAGATGATTCTGTTGCGAGTTATGTTGCACACCGTAAAACCATTTTTCTGCAAGGCGCTTCAAGATATTCACTGTCACTCACCTACTTATTAAAATTTTGTAATGAAAATTTTAAAAAGTATTGCTCAAATGTTTTGTTTTTATATAAAAATTAAAAAAAATAAACTAGAATTGCCTTTTTTTGAGTGAATTAACCGAACCCCCCCGCCTTAAAGAAAATCATCAACTAGTGATATTTTTAAATAAATTTCTTATATGGCGGTCTTCATTGCACAAGTTAAATGCTCCATTGATAACTATAAACTCAAAAGACAATCATATGATCATTTAATAAATAGCAATTTTCAACATGATACGAAACAAGGGTTAATAATAATAAAATTGGTTTTGATCAGAGAAGATCGAAAGTTATTTTGTTTGCATAAGATTTGACGAAGTGAGTAAAGGTGTAATGTTTAAGTATAATTACATAAAATACAATTACAGTTGGAATTGTTGTCATTTATAATCCATAATAAATATAACAACGTTTGTGAGTTAATTTGGATTGATTTCAAGCAAAAATTTCCATTTTTAATACGCCAAGCGCTAATGAGTCCTAAGCATTATCTTTAAGCATACAAATTTTTTGATATTAATGTTTTTTTTCTAAAGTTTTTTAAAGAGGCTATGGACAACTAAAACAAATTGTTTTTAAGCATAATCTATTATTTCCTTTTTTTTCTAGTTAAATAAAACAAATTTTTTTAGAGCTTTCTTGACATATCTACAATAGTTATGTCATGATATAACTAATTAGCATTTCATGACTAAATAATGTAAAAGTATGACCTTGGTTTAAGTATATAAACCTATAATTATATAAAATGAATACTATTTCTAAAAATATGACTTTCAAAACGATTAACTTTTTCTTCAAATATACAAAATTAATTAAAAAATTGTGTACAACATTATAAGTGTGCATGCTCCTACTATTTTTGGTCTTTATATATTTTTATTTAAGTTATTTAATACAATTTTAATCGGAGCTTTAATTCAATAAAAATCCTCTAGATTTTTAAGACTGTGTCCACCAACATAAAGCAACTGTAAATGACCGAGTCGAAATTTTTTAACCAGGCTTGAACCCAATGAATCTGTAAACTATGAATTTCGATATACTTTATCGATTTGTTTTACTTCGAAACTTCTAATTAATGAATAGCCTGAATAATAACTTTCGCTAATTTTTAGGTGCAGCAGGAACTAAGAAGGTTCATCGTATTTTAGTTAACTTTGATACTTTCATATATCTTTGCAGATGCAAAACTATACACTCACTTACATATGGTAAAATATATAGTATACATACATACATATTAATGAAATGAGTCCTTATATACATATTTTATTGATAACTAACAAATATAATATATAATTTTTCACATTACCAACCCAAGCAAAAAGGGTTATAATAAACCTTAAGAGTTTTTTTTTGCACAAAATAATAACATAAATATATATTAAATATAAAAACCAATTATTCAGATCAGGGTACTATTAAAAATTAATTAACTGTTTTATTAATTATTGTCAATACTCTTTTTTCTGGTGTAAGATCTTAACAAAAACTTTCTAAGAATATAAATCTTTCTGTTTCTATTAGTAATGTGAAAAATTATTTATTAATTGTATTTGTTAGTTATTAAAAAATCCATATATCTATTTTTATTGCTGATATGTATGTATATATATATATATATATATATATATATATATATATATATATATATATATATATATATTTATTTCCAATCACCCTTCATACTATATATAGACCCTGAAAATATATGCTTTGGTCAACCACAATTTAGACTGTTGACAAGGAACTGAGAATTATGTAGGCTCATTAGATTCATTATCGGCTCAAACATTGATATAAGTGTAAATTAATAACCCATCAATGAGACTGGTGAGCCTTTTTAATTATGCAGGTTGCGTCTATGACATCAATAATCAGTTCTATCTCTTAAAGTATTACTTCTCACAGAAGTGATCTTGCGACTTATTAACTTCACATTTTTAACAAAATTAGTGTCGATAAATCACATTACTTGGAGAAGATTACTGGCCTTTTGAATTTGCACTAATATCATTGAAAGTCACTTCCATGACAATGATCGCCTGAGGCTGTATTCTTTACAGGATCGTGAAATTTACTGATACCATTCCCAGCAGGGAAACTACTCTTCAGTGATTTTTTACGCATGTATTTAAGCGTTGTTCACTTATAAAAAAATTCATTAATGCAGCTTGCAGTAGTAGTAGTAAAAAGAAAGGTGTTTCTTTCTGCCAAGGACTGAAGACAGTTATAATAGCTCCAAACTTCCTTTGATGTGAAGTTTGGTGCTGCTAAGGCTTTTAATTCAGCCTGACTATCCGAGAAAATATATATATATGAGCTTTCCTAAATCCCCTTTTCGTATATGGGATCGCGGTGGCCTCGATAGCAACAGTTTTCGCTTGGAAAACGATAGAGCTTTTATCTGAAACTCTTGTAGCCCGGACCGTTAATCCCTGCTCCTATTCCAGAGTCCGTTATGGATCCAAAAGTGTTTCAAACTGAGGCATACTGCGGAATATCTTTCAGCTTATCCGTGATGATATCTTTGAACTCCACTTGGACCTTAAACATCTGTTTACAGTCGGTTCCCAGGTACACAGTCGGACACAGGACGACTCAAAACTGTCATAATTACTGCTGTTTTGCATGCCACCTACTTCAAATACATGTGCAGTGGGAGTAGGCATAAGATTTTCTCTAGTGTAGCCGTTGATGCGGATTTCATAGTAAGGATTTTATGCAGTATGTAGCCATTATATCTACTTTTAAGTCTATTTTCATGCAGAAAGTCATAAGGATGTTGACTCTTTTGACCATTTGTTAACTAAAATCATTAATGTTTTCTCCGAGAAAATCGGTGCTATGACTGAAAAGTAGCTCTCTTTCATTGATAAAGTGGAGCTTACTGGGATTGATTTTACTGATAAACTAGTAATTACAAATAAATTAACTCCCCAAATAATTTTAACTTACAATTAGTAAAAATGTTTCTAGAAATATTAACACAATAAAACTAAAAATATTTCAAAGAATTATCAAGTATCAATTGAACTTTATTAACTCTCACAGCTCTTCTCTAAAACATATTTCCTCTATATTTATAAACGATTATACCAACGACCAAAAATTTTTAAGGATAGGAATATAAATTAAATAAAAAAACCTTAAGTTTAAAGTTCAAATAGCATAAAATATGAATAAAATTCTTATATCTAAAAATTTTTGTATTAATTTTCTACATGGCATATATAGGCATGCATTAAAAATTCTATCCGGTCAATTAATATCAACCAAATATGACTACTATTTCAGGTATATAAGGCAAACAATGAAAGAAATTGTAGTCCCTCTACTAAAGTAAAACAACAACACAAAAACTCACTAAAAATAAAAAACCAAATAAGCAATAGAAACAGAAAAAAGAAAAACACCATCCTAAATGATAGCTGCAGGTATCTTTTTGAAATATCTTTTTCCATTTCATCCACTTTAATGCTTCCGGTCAAAGACAGTAAGCCACAAATATTCTTAGAGTACTATAATAAGCCTACAGCATCACCTTGTTCTCTGTTTGATATTATAGAAAAACAGATAAAAACGAAAAAAACAAAAAGAAACCAAAAAACAAGAGAACTTTACCGTTAGTTTTAGTTAAAATACAATGTCAAAGATTTCTAACCAACTAAATGAATGAAACACTTTTTAGTTCAAAAATTGTATGCAATATATTTAAGGGAAAAATAACAACAACAATAAAAAACTGAATATAAAGTAGAGAAGACATAAGTACAATAAATTGCCTTGTACCGAGTCTATACACAAATTGTAATAGAACTGTTAAAAAAATTTCTAAAACAGATCTCAAACTGAGACTAATTAATGATTTTTTGTTCACCATTGTCAGTAATTTAAATGTTCTCATGCTGTTAAAATAGACTGTTTGGCGCCAAAACTAAACAAAACTAACACATAATTAAATAATTTTATTATTATTAAGGATTAAAGTATTTTTAATCGACAATAATAAATATATAAATATTAAGTTTACTTAAAATTGTAGCGGATGTTAGTAATATCCTTTGAGATGTAATTAAAGTTTAATTTTATTTTTTTATTTCTTTTTAACCTTGATCTACAAAAAAAAACAAACAAAAATAATAGCAAAAAAATGTTTTTGGTAGAGTAGAGTCAGTTTTATTTAGATCTCAAACTTCCTTTGAAATTTTATGGTAATTAACAACACGATATAATTTGTTTTTGTTTTATATAAAACTTTGATTTTAATGGATTTCTGATTAAACTTTTTTTGTTTTCAGGGAAGTTAAATTTTTCAAACTATGTCCAACTAGAAGCTATTAACATGATTACATTTAAAATAATTAAAATGTTTAAATAGTAAAATGGGATATATTATTATCTGCCATTTGATGTGATGGGTCAAGGTCAATTAAGCTTGATGCACATAACGATATTAATTTCAAATCGTGGTTTTTGTTGAAGCAGTTTATATTTATTTCGCTTTGGTAATGAATTCACTTCAAGTAAAACAGACTGAAAATATTTTCTTTATAAAAAGGATGTATGGAAATCCTATTTGGAAGTATTTAAAAATACATTTTTCTTTTAAATTAATTTTTTTAAGGTTTTGTATTCAAAACTTTAATTTTTTCACACACTTAGGAGTATTTTTAATTAAAATTTTAATTAATTACTTCTCCATTTTTTAATTTTATCATATCTTAAATAACAAATTTGTATTTTTTAATTTATTTATATCTTATAGGGAAATTAGTCATCAGTGAGTTTCTTACTCATTAAATCATGCATGAATTATGTTGAAAAACTTACTTGTGAAACATTTATTGATACAGCATGCAAAAAATAGCCATTATAGATACCTTTCAGACATGAATGAATGTGATAAAGTGAATTCCAATTAGAGCTTTCAACATGAAAAACAAATGCATGCATTCATGCATGATAAATTCGCTGATGTTTAATTCCCCTACTGGGAATAGTATAAATAAATTGGACGATCCTGTAAAAAACATAGCCCCAGGCCATTATTGTTATAAAAAAGACTTTCAGTGACAGTAGTGCAACTTCAATTTTACCCATATGTATGCGATTTTTTGATACTCATTCAATAAATGTATGAAGTTTATAAGTCACAAGATCACAAATCACTTTTATGACAAAACGTTAAAAAGTTGAGCTAATTATCTTTGTCATAGACTTAAGCTACAATTTTGGATTAATTTTATTGAAACGGATATATCCGTTAGTCATGTTAAATAATCCAAAGTTGATTTTACTATAACCACTGCTTAATGTGCCAAGCTCTATTTACTACAAGTTTAGCAATACTTAATAACAAATTTAACGCAAAGGCTTGCTATCTAAACTTCACTTAAATAAATGACAGTTTTCTTTAAAACTCTTAAAATGATTTGTTTCGAAATTTTACTTCATAAATTTTGCTTTAATCCTTTTTTAAAAGTGGCAAAGCAGAAATAAGCTTTTATAAATCCATGCAATATTCATGATGTTTTAATCATCTCTAAAATATGATTTAAGGGATATTTGGGTTTCCGGCATTACACAAAATCTTTAGAGTCGATTTTCTCATAGTGTTCAATTAAAATGAGAATAAATAAGTCGAACTTTGACAATTTGATGAAAATTTTATTTCTAACTTTTCATGAATATTGAATTTGGCGTTGAATTTTATGTTATTAATAGCAAGTAAAATAGTAGCAGAATACAAAACTTTTCATGTCTAAGGGATGAAGTATTACACGACTCAATAACAAGCTAGATCTCTTGTCTGATTTATATATGTTAATTTATTCACCTGTACTGCATAAATCCTTTTTAGATGCTCATGAAGCGTACAATACTTTGAGTTTTCTATAGTAGGAAGAGCATTGCTCTAGACATTGTCGTACACATGCCAAATTCTGGGTTTAAAATATATTTTGGTATGGGATCAAATTTGACAGTCCTTTAACCATAAATTGATTTTAAAAATTTTATAAATGATATTTTTGATTTTTATTTATAAAATAATTGATATCAAAATAAATTTGCTCAAAAATATTTAGTTTTGGGAACTAAGCCATATTTTTTATGTTTTATATAAATCGTTACCAATGCAAAAATAGTTTTTTATTTAAGTGTAACAGCAAGACGAATACTTATCATTTTAAAATAGCAACACAGATTTGTTATTCATTTATTGCTTAAGGGGGTCTTCTGGTTTATAAAAGAAACCAATAAAGATTTAAGCAAAAAAAAATAAAAGAACCAATAAATAATTTAAGCAAAAATTTTGTGTTTTTTGTATACTAATGTGTTGAGAATATAAAAAACTAGTAATATTAAAAGAAAATCACAAATGAAAATACTACAGTTGGGGCTCTCGCAAAAACGGCGTGTCCTGGTGTGCACGATTCCAGCCCTTTTAGTAATCTGAAGAAAAAAACTTCAACAAGAGGAATGTTGCTATGGCATTACGAAAAATTTTGTAAAAAAAGTCTGCACAAAATGGCGGCAGTTTAAATAAAAGTTACGTTTTTCCTGTTTTTTTCACTTTTCGGAATTTTAAAAAAAATAAACAAAAAAAAATTTGAAAAAACTCTTCGTTGTGCCATAGCCTGATTTATAAAGAATCTCAGTGCCAAATTTTAATTGAATCGGTTGAGTAAAACTTGAGATATCACGCATACCGTTTCGAAAAAATTAGTTTAGAGAAAAAGGTGTTGAAAGCTTTAAAGTCTGTACTGAACTAAGCACTAAATGTGTCACAAAATGGGCTGTAAATCCGAAAATAATTCGAATTTTGAAAAATGCTCCTGAGATCATTTTCGTAAGGCTATAAAAATATGCAAAAAAAGAAATTTATTTTTTTGAATTTCTAAGCCAGAGGACAAACAGACAAAAGAACCTTTTGACAAAAATTTGAAATTTATTTCCTGTCAAAAAACTTGAGTTCTTATAAGGCATGACACACAGACAATCTAGTACTTTGTACAGAAGAGGGGCACAAATCAGCAGCATTGATTGAAAATCTAAGTAATTCAATTAAATAATATCTATATTTTTCTATTGAAACTTATTTTTTATGGTTATCCAGCACTATATTTAGATATTGCTAAATGGAGAAAAACACTAAAAGGCTATATTCATTTTTTAGTATAATTAAACTAGATTATGTCTAATAAACTACGTACGACATTTGATTGGCTTGAGCAAAAGACTAAATGATCTTTGTTTGTTTGACTATGCTGTCAAACTATGCTATTATCACTTGTTATTTCTTGTCTCATATCCAGGAACATAACTTTTTGTCAAGAGCAGAATTTAAGTGCACTTTGTTTTGAGGCATTTTTATTGTTCTAAAGGGTTAAATAAATTGTACTATCATCTGAAGTAAATATATCACAATTATTATTATTATGGTAATATCTATAGATTAACTGGTTTTAGGTTACCCAAAATTCTTACCAATGACAGACAATGTATTTAATAACATCAAAATTTTCGCTTACACTTAATAAAAATAAAACAAGTTAAATAAAATCATAAAATTTTATATTTCCAAAGAAAATATTTGCTTTGGACCGCGTGTGGATTAATTCGTTCATTTAATTCTAAAAAGAAAATTTTTAATTAGTAAAATAACAAAGTGATTTATATTAAAATTATTTCAAACTTTACAAAGTCAAACAAAATTCGTTTATTTGTTTTTAGCTTTGGCACTGAAGTCTTGTCATTAAAAAATTATTTCTTTTTTTGCAAAATTAGATTTTGTTCAAATCTTTGGATTAAAGCTTCATTCAATTTGGGTGACGATCTTTTTTTATTACTTTTTTTTGTTTTGTCAAGAATTTATTTAACGGAATAATAATCCGTTTTTTTATTAACATTTAACATAAAAGGTTATTTTTTTTGTTGCTTTATAAGGTTTTTAGCCTCATAAAGTGACTGTTTTATCATAAATTTGGATTAAATAATGTATTATGAATTGGTATAGCAAAAATTTCTATTTAGAGTTTTCAATAGAGATTTTCACAGAAAAAAAGCATAAATATTTTTAGCGGTATTATATATTCTTTATTATATCGATCAAAAATATTGATTTCTTTAATATATTGGATGTAAATTGATCAAAAATTTGCCGGAATGATGTGTTTCACCCGTTTAGCGTTCCTAGCCTGTCAATTTTTGTAGCTGTTATGCTATTCAACTGTCCTTGATATTTCCACCAAAGTTTGGCGTCCTTTCATCATCAGTTGTGTAAGGTATGTCGAGTTGATTAAATGAGACTCTGAGCGTGTGCACGATTTTTGAGAATTTATTTATTATCCGCAAATTTTTAGCTAAAACCAACACAAATAACCTCCAATAACGACCTGATTTGGCCCCCTATGACTTCTTCCTGTTCAATCGAATCATAAAACCATTTTTCTTTCTTATTTTTTTCTAAAATGCATTTGGAATCAATTAATACATTCTTTTTATATATATTTAAGTTAGTATGTATGTATGGATATGTTTGAACATTTTATGTATATATATTTAAAAACTTATATTTAACCTATGTATATGGGCTCTGCATATTAAATTATTCATTTGCAAATTTTTACTCAATTATGTATTTTCTTTGTAGGTGAGTTTAATTTTAGAAATTAGTATAAATATAATAATTTTTGGATTAATAAAGTGATCCAATCGTAGTATAAGAGACGCTAACAATAAGTCTCTGGCCAGTATGACCAAGTTCTGCGGATCAAATTTGAGGAAATGCAAAATTTAAAGAGAAACACATTTCAAGCTCGTTTTCAAAGTCATATATATATATATATCTATATTAATATACAGGCATATAATAAGATCCTTAAATACATATATATATATGACATTTTTCAGCATGACAAGAAAAAAAATTTACTCCCTAGTCAAATATCGCCGCATGAGGTGTTTCATCCTAAAAGAAAAAGACAAATTAACTTAAACAGAAATCAATTTGCTTGCAAAAAATGACGAAATTCAACTTAAAAAAACCAAAATTTTTTATTTTTAAATAATAAAAAAAAAAAACCAAATGTTTGGGCTTTTATTTAAAAAAAAAAGTTAAAATTACTTTTTTTTGTTTTTCATCTTTAAAAATCGAAAAATTTAAATTAATTTAAACAGAAAAGTAACAAAAATCAAATCAATTTTTAATTGACATTTTGTTAAAAATCATTAATGTTTAGTGACATTAAACCAGTTCTTTCCGGCGAAGTATATGCTAATCAAGTCATAATAAATAAAGTGCAATAGCTTGCAAAACTTGCAAGTGGGTGGGTCTTTTGTAACATGTCACATGAAAGTCTCAGTTATATATACAAACAAAAAAAACTCAATATTATTATATACTATAAAAATTGTTGCCATTTTTGTTAACCTAGAGTTTGAATAGTTTCTCATGCTTATAGAAACAAACAGTTACATTCGAAGTAAAATAACAACAAAAACAAAAGAAAAGCAAATCTAATCACGTTTAACTGTAAGTGTTGTCTTTTATTTATTTTTTGTTTTGTTTTATTATTATTATTATTGTTGTTGTTGTTGTTTTTATTTCTCTTAAATAGAAATCAATTCAAAAAGTATTTAACAATCTATGCAAATCATTAAAGCACGTGCAAAGAATATTTTGTATTGAATAAAATGTCAGTTAAATAGCATTTTAGTAGCATTAATTAGTATCTTAAGATAAAAATACTAAAAGAGGATTCATACGATAAAGAAATAATAAAAATATTTAATTCGCAATTTACTTAATGTTTTTAAATGGAATGACATCATTTTAGATTTTTCATATTTTTATTTATACACAGTTGTAACGGTAATTGCTTTTATCTAGCAAATAATTTTAATATATTTTTAAAAATTGTTTTAATGCTAATTAAAAAAACACAATAAAATAGGAAAAAAATAATTTTGCTAGAACGGTAAATAAAACAGGTGTCTACTTTTGTAGGAGAGATTAGTTTTCACTTTCTTAGTTGACAAACATTCCTTTTTTTTATGTAATCAGGGCCGGCCCTAGACATATTGGCGCTCTGGGCAAAACCTTAATTTTGCGCCCCCGTTTTTTTTTAAGTAAATCTCATGCGACCATATCAGAAAGTCAAGAAAACATTGAAAAAAAATTTAAAAAAACGCTTTATTAAAAACTTAATCATCAGATAACAAGATAAGCAATTTAGCACTTAAGGCAAAATAACAAAAATTAACATGTAGTAATGCTAACTAAACTAACATATTATAAATAAATTCTAACTAGCCAAAGTAATTAAAATGCCCTTTTTCGAACTTTTCTTTCGGCAAACTCACGAGCCAGTGATTTCAAATCTAATTTGTCACTAATTTGGTGTTCTATAGCTATCATTGCCAATCCATTGAGACGATTTTGCGTCTGCATCGTTTTGAGATAATTTTTCATTACTTTTAGTTTTGAAAAGCTTCTTTCCCCTGAAGCCACAGTGACTGGCAATGTAAGTAGGATTCTTAATGCTATGCTGAGGTTTGGTGCGAATTTAAGTGTAGCGATAAACTTCAGAACTTCAACAGGAGTTTCCTTTTTTGTTGATAATGACGAAACAATGCTTATTTCATCGGCTAGTTCCAAGGCATGTCTTTAAGACCAAAAATATTATACAAAAAGCTGAAATAATTACTGTGAGTATTTAGCAAATTATATCTGGTTTCCAATGCATTTATTGCTTGATCTATAGTGTGAAAAAAAAATCTATTTTATATTTTTGTTTGAGGTCTTGAATGGGTTCATCTGGGCCCTCATACAAAAACGTTCTTGTTTTGATTCTGACACGATGACGTGGTGTGGTGTTTTCGAAATTAGCTTCCACGTCAATCTCTGCAGCAAGCTCGGTTGCTTCTAGAATAATGCTTTCAAAAGCTTCATCTGATCTCAGGATTTCAAAGAAGAGTTTGCAGTTGCTAAGCATATCAATAGCTTGTGACATATTAAAACTTACAGTTTGCAAAAGTTTGCTGATGGGGTTAATATGACTCAAAATTTTGTACCAGATCACAACAGAGCATATAAATTTGAACTGCTTCAAATTATTTAATAATCCGCTAGCCTCGTCTCTGATCATATTATCGATTTCTGAATCTTCATATATGCTGTACAAAGCATCGTGAATTGGACCAATTTGAAACCACAGAGCTTTTAATGAGTCGACTTGGCTTTCCCATCGCGTATTACTCAATGGTTTTAGGGTGTAAGTATCAATATATTTTAGCAATATTGCCCAACGAAAAGAAGAGGAAGAAAAAAATGTATATAACTTTTGAACAATATTGAAGAAGTTGGCTGCCTCAAACGAGGATTTTGCCATATCGTTTACAACCAAATTTAGCGAATGGCTGCTGCATAGAACATAAAATGCTCTGGGGTTTATATTTCTGGTTCTTGTTTGTGCTCCAGATTTTTCTCCTCTCATATTGGAACCATTGTCATACCCTTGACCGCGCATGTTTTCTACTTTAAGCCTATTTTTCTCTAGCTCTTTTAGTAAAACCTCTGACAATTCCTTAGCTGTTGATCTCTCAACGGGTAGAAAACCCAAAAAATGTTCGTTGACATTAACTTGAACTTCAGACTTTGATTCCTGTATGGAGACAAATCTTACCACAAATGTCATCTCTTCTACTTTACTTGCATCGGGAGTACAGTCAAGAATCACGGACCTTGGCCTTTTAAACTTGCTCAATGATGTGGTGCTTTATGTTCTTCAAACCAGTGGTTTATCTCAGAATCAATGAGTCTCTGAGAAACTGCATCTATGGTTTCACCTATTTTCAATCTTTGCTTCAATTCAAGCCATGATTTCAAACAATCTATATGAATTTTAGCAAAAAAACTCTATCTGTTGCCCGCATGATTTCGGGCCATAATCCTGGGTCAGAAGAGATACTTTGGACGGTAGCCTTTTCTAAATGGTTCTCTGAGGTCTGTACAACTTGCGAATTTTGATTTTTGGAACTGCACGGAACTGCATCACTACTCGCCAAACTCATTTGAAATGACTTATCCAGCTCAGTAATGCTGACGGTTGCGTAAAAAGCGGGATCCATATCCGGAAAGTCAGTATCTAGGTGCTGGGCGTTGTTCAAATGTTGGTCGGTTGTGGGAGCGTTGAAACTACCTTCTTTCAAGAACTTCTGCATCGCATCTGCTTGTTCAATCTTCGCTTCTTAAATTCGCTCCCAGAGGGTTTTCTCTTAGCATCGGACATTTTGATTTCTGGAACGAATTAATTAAAATAAAAGATAATACTGATATAAAAAAAATAATAATAATAATTGATATTTTGTCTCTTGTTTGGTAGTTTTGTGTAAACTATATTTTTGTTTCAAAATTGTTGTTTCCTGTACAGTCGTGTTGCCACGGGCCGAAAAACTTGTCAACTCTTGAAAGGCGGTGGTTGAGTGGTTTTGTCATGTTGAATTGAATTCAACTAGATTTTGCCTTAATGTTTAAATATATTATAGGTATTATTTTTATATATGAACTGATTTCAATGAAATTTGGTATACTTACAAGGGTCCGATGACAATGCAATATTATAAAAAATAATTTATTGATATGATATCAGAATGATAAAAAAATATTCTTTACTCTTTAGTGCATTTTATAAAAGCCTGTAACTTAATTTTTTTCATCAGTTTATTTTCATTTTCCATGATTTTGGCGCCCCTAGATCATTGCGCTCCGGGCGGCCGCCCGGATCGCCCTGCCCTGGGGCCAGCCCTGATGTAATATACTGATTGTCATTATTGTCAATAGAAATTTACTGTTATTTAGATACCAATGAATGTAGTAAGTATAGTAGTTATCCTAAAATAGAGTAAAATTATTTTTTTATGTAAATAATACAAAGCTTAATTGAAAGATCTCAATCAGGACTAACTAATGAGGAATGTATATAAATTTTTTTGATTTTATAAATTCATGTACCTACAGGGATAGAGCACTTAACAAATACTAGTTCTAAAGTACTTTTCTAAATTCAAGGCTGTACAAGTTTGGTTTTTATATAAACGCATTTACTTAATTTTCGATGTACTTGAATCAAGAAAATAATTTTTGAGCCAATAATTTAAATACTCAATTCTAGTAAATTAGATACATATTGAGAGCTTGCATCCCGCATTTTGTATTTTCATTGTAACAATTAAATTAAATTAAAACAAAAATATAAAAATTTGATTTTAGGAAAGACAGGAACATGCGTCACAGTTTTTCTTACCAAAAAAAACTTTTTAACTTTTTTCTCGTTAGTCAAATATTTGTCGCAGTTATGCTCAAATTAGCTTTGCTTACATAGCTAAACTACTAATAATCCTTTTGTGAGTTTTTTGTCAGTAATCATAATATTATGATATTTAAAAATTATTTGGTATTCTTTATAATAATAAGTTTTCAAAGATGATCATATTTGTCATGATATTGTGCATGCTATTGCGTGATATTGGGGATATTGTTCGTGTTAAAACAAGAAAAATAAATGTTTCTTGAAATGTTTATGAAGTATATAAATGTTAATTTCGATTTAGACTGTTATGGGAATCAGATGATTTTGACCTCTTAAAGTTTGTTCATAAACTTAACTAAAATTTCAATTTTTAGCTTTTAGGGCTACCCAGGTTAGTCTAATCGAACATATTTTCATGTTCGATTATGGAAATATCAATTTTCATTTATTTGTTTTTAATCCATCTGTAATCTTTTTGGATTATTTAGCTTAACAGCTGATAACCGATTTTATCATAAATATGACAGCTGCTGGTCTCGTGTTATACATCCCAATTATCATACTGAGTAGATTTGACTTTAAAAAAAAAACCGGTACCTTAAATTTTAATCTGATGGTTATGCTGAATATCTTCAAGAACAAAAAGTAAAAACTAAAAATATCTAGAGAGTCATTTGGATTGAAATTCTCATGTAATGAGAACAAATTGTTTCCAAGGTTATTGAAATAGATCCTTATTATCGAAAAATAAACTTAATTTGATATCATATTAGTCAATAAAAATTATTAACTCAAATATCAATTGTTACCATCAAAAATGCAAATTAATTTTTATGTTGATATTACCTATAAAATTAATTTGTATGAAGATACATCTTTTCTTACACTAGGCTAGATATTGAATTAAAAACTAGCGTGACGATAATAAAAGCCAAACAATTTGTATAATAAAAACTTTAAGAAAGAAAAATCATAATAAGTTTAAGAAACGCTTGATGTCTGGATTTTCGCTGATGCATTCGAATGATCATGATCTAACTAAATCACTACACCATGAGTTAGATTAATTCAAATCATTTTATGTTGATCTAAGAAAATTTCAATTTTAATGCTAAAGTTTTATTTATATCCCATTGTAATTGCGGACGTAATTAAAGGAATTCAGGGGCAGACAGAAAATAAAAATATAATTTCAAAGCGTTAGCATGCGATCATTTAATCATTTTGTGGTGATCAACAGCCCATGCAATTTTTATATATGATGAAATGAAGTTAGATTATTCTTCCGCTATACACTTGCGGTAAAAATTAAAAAAAAAAACAGTAATTTTAGATATACATAAGTTAAGCCACAAACTAAAATGAAAATTGTGTGTGATTAATATCAATATTAATGTAATTACAATAATGTCCTTTAAAAAATTTTATTTGATATTTTTTCTATGGAATTTCTAGTTAATAATTAAATTATATCTAACTTTATTTTTTATCATAATATTAAGCCAAAGAAACTAAAAAGATATTAATATTATGAGATTTTTAGATAAGACACGTATTGTTTGCCAAATGTTTTAATTAGTACGTGACACGTATAAATTGTTAATTGTATTTTTTATACATTTTTATAGGTTTATCTTAACTTGACACAGGTAAAAGAATAAATATGTAGAACAAATATCTTAATTAAATATTAATGAGAATACCCTTGACAGGAAGAAGCATATCTAGGACAAAGATGATCTTAAGCCTAATTTAAACCTTGAAAATTTCTCATATGTTTTAGTCGGGAATTACATTAACAATTATAATGGAAAAATTGAATAATTAAGAGAACATTTTTTAACACTGAAAATAAGAAAGAAATAAGGAAAAATAAAATAAAATAAACTTGTGTGTTGCTTTCAGTCATAAGAAAATCTAATGAACGTTTTAGCTACTAAACACTTAAAAGAGATTTAATACATACACAATTTACGCCAGAGATTAAACTATTAAAATACATTTAAAGTTCCCTAGTGCCTTATGAACTGTCTCTATTTTCAAAATTATCAAATGCACATTTAATAAATGTAATTGGCGGGTATGCTTTCAGTAATTATATAGCCTGCAGGAAATGACTAAGCAGCTTCCTGGGGGAAGGAGTTTTAGAAGCCTTATAAAACAGCTCGAGGAAGTTTAAGTCTTGAATAATTTCTATATTAGCCTCCCATATAAAAAAAAACACTTCTCCATTGGTAATACACTATATTAATACATATAATGGAAATGTTAAAAAAGTGCCTTAAAAATTAACATTTAATAAACTAATAATGCTGAACTATAGCTTTAGAAGTTTTTAAAATTATTAATTAAATAAGAAAAAGGCAAAACAAATAATAATTTAGATGAATAAGTTGAATTTTTAATCTTATTTAGTTGAACAACCTGCAAATTCACAATAAATGCCAAAATTCCCCTTTATACAGGCTATTAAAGGATGTATTTAATATACGCTTTCAACATGCTAAATATATATGATTGGCCATATAAAATTTCTTTCCAAATGGATTTATAATACAGTGTATAAGCGTCAGCCGAAAAAGAGGCTATTAGAAATCATTAAACTTTCTGCTGGTTATGTATAGGATTTACACAATTAGATCTCAAATTCTATTTTATAGCATAATTGTAATTACTTCTTATTTTTCTATAGTTTTTGTAGTTCTCAAACACTGCGGGTTTTTGTTTATCTTGAACAAAGCTTCCAGAAAATGCTTGCAGGTTATTATTTTTTTTTCTTTTTTTGGAAGCCGTCAAAAACATATCATAGGCTTTTGATTTTTTTTTCCAATTGAATTTAAATCAAAATCGTATTTCCTTTGAAAAAAATTCTTATAAAATCAACAAATGCTTTAACTTTTTATTATATTTTTCACCTAAAAACTAGTCAACTGATATTTAATTTAAATAATAAATATTAAATTAATTCAATGCTGATTAGTTTAACAATTTTAAAAATTCTTTTTCTAAAATATCAAAGTACATCCGGTTATTTACGCTTATTGAAATCAAATATAAATTTGTCTAAATCGAATCAAAACTAAATTATATATTTTTGTCTAGCACGTATCTTAAAAAAAGTAGGAAATAGAAAAAGAATCAAACAAACAAAATTTGTCTTTAGGGAAGAAATTTTAATAAAAAACAAGAAAAAAGAAGAAACTAACAAAAAAATTATGTCAGTATAAATAATACTTATATAGTAAGAATAATAATGATCTTCATTTTAGTAACGTTAACAAGCGTAATCAACATCATTGGCAACTATGGTGATCCATTATTGATCACTGACATCAATGGAACCCATTAACAGCTGAGTTATCGTTAAAATACAATAGAAACAAATCCAAAATTATGTATATACAACTCAATCTATATACTAATATTATATTTTAACTTGGCATAAAGTCTGATGGTGTCTGATATTTAAAACTTTAATCTCTTTACTTGGCCAGAAAGTAAATGACCCCAGTATTTAGATTCTATATAAAATCACGACAAAAATCATGGCGTGAATGTTATAACAAAATGAATTCACATATAAAATGTTTATAAAATTTAACATAATAAAAGAGAAATAAAAATAAAAAAAAATAATCAAATAAACAAACCAGAAAACAAAACACACACACACATATACGCATACAAAGCCATACTCAGCCTTATAAATAAAGAATGATCAGTGCGCGCTTCGCATTTTAATAGCCCTACTTGAAGATGGTTCATCGGTTTTGTTTTTTTTTTTTTTTATCTTTCGAGGTATATACATAAATGTAAACAATGTTATGCGATCTAAGATTTGGATAAAAAACAGACCTGTCAAGCAATTACTCAGCAAAGTTCTTGTAGGGTTTTGAATGCCGGACGTACTAAAAAAATACTATAAGTCGGCAACAAGCTTTTAGATTAGCTAATGATCTAACAATTGCAATTTTATGAATATATATATACATATATAAAGAAGAAGAAGAAAATAATAATATCCGAAAGGTACCATTAATGTGATCTGACATAATCAAATGGTTTTTGAATTTAGATAATGAAGTCACATGAAATTGGATAAATATAACCAAATTTGGAATTTACAATTTTGTTTTTCTTAAATTACTTTAGTAGTTAAAGGTTTTTGTTATTTGTGTTTTAAGATATTTTCCTGGTTCATATATTTTTGTTCTTCTTTTGATCCAAAAAAAAAAAAAAACAAAGTGAACTAAACAAACTTGCAAAATACCAGTATATTTTTATATAGGGGTACGAGTAGTAACTTCCGGGCCAAATCTGACCCATATAGTGCCGCTTAAGAGTTTGTCAGATATTTATTTTAATCTAGCGGTCCGCTGTAAATTCAAGGAAGGAAAGTGGTTATCTTTATAGTTGTAAACATAGCAATCATTTTCAGTCTTACCCAAATGCTGCATCAGTACGTATCGTCATGGAAAGTAATGTCATTTTCTTCTTATATTAAATTTAAACGAATCAATTTTTAATCAATAATATAGTCCTTATCAACAACACTTTGCCTTCTAGTGTGCAAATTTTCAATCCCAGAGAGTTGAAAATCAATCGATTTTGAGTAAACTATCTCGAGATAGCATTTTGGACATCATGTAAAATTTGAAATTTTTTTATCACTAAGAAAATGTTGTAGAGATCGGAATAAAGGGTGCGATATCCGTTGAGTTGGTGGGTAAGACAGTATCTCCCACTTCAATTTGTTAATTTATTCCAGTATTCACCTTGGGTAGTGCGGTCTTGTATTGCCATCTTGCAGAATGACTTTTCGATTAAAGATTGGTTCAGTCCATTTAATTGGTTACAATAAAGATCTGTATTAACAGTTTGTTCAGGTTTCAAGATTTCAAAGTGAACAATTACGCGAATATTCTACCAAACACACAGAAGTGCTTTTTTGATTTTCATATAGGACCAGTTTTTCGTTTCTAGTGATTGAACGATTAAAAAAACAGTTCTGTATGGTGTCCTTGGCTTTGATCTCTTTGGACAGATTATGGAGGACACAAACACCTGCTCTGCTTATTTATCCAATCTGCTGTAAATGTTCCTGATTGGTTAAGGATTTTTGACTGTCGATTGTTTGATTATTGGATTTCCTTTCACTTCTGCACTTAGCATATTGTTGTCTAATGTTGTCAAAAATTGGAAAATTCTCTGTCATTAGACTAAATTTTTTCTCATTAAATTTTTTGAAAATTTCTGTTTTTAATTTGATTGCTGCCCATGATTCTATAGTCATTTATGAAAATAAATTATGTAACAAAAAGCTCTCTATGTAATTTAAAAGAAGTTTTTCAGCCCAAAATTTTGTTTGAAACAATAAATAAAATAACAGTTAAGGATCCAGTAATAATGGCAATTTTTTATAGTTGGTTATAATAATTAACTTATTTTTGTTTTTTTTCTTAGTACTTTTTATTTTGGTTTGATTACTTTTCAGTGTATACTATTGGAAATCGTATGACATTTATTTCTCTTCTCGCTATGCTAATTATTCTTTGTGGATACTTTAGAACTCGTTCTTTGAATTCATTCAAATTTTACAGGTTAACAATTGGTTTACATATGCAGCACTTCTGATTCAAATTAAAATGATTTTTGTTATCTGTGTCAAGTTTTTCTCTACTTAAGATACTTTTATAAGACTACTGAGTCTGAGGTTTCTTACTTTTAAGCTTTTATGTTTAATTTAGTTATATATTTAATTTTATTATATTCTGTTTACTATGATTAGCTTCTAAAATTATTATTACAATACCAAAAATAAGATTATAGTAATTCTGTGATTTTCTTGATAGAGTAAAAGCTTTACCTAATGAATAAAAAAGTCTTATTAAAAGATTTTTTTACTAGCTTATGAAATAGTATGGACAAAACTTTTGATTTATTAAAGGCTTATATTTTGTCAACCCAATTCTTTTAATGAGGTAGCTAAAGATATTGCTTTACCTTTTAAGAATAGCTCTTAACACAGGTAAAAAAAACTTCCAAATCATAAAAACAGAAAGATAAGTTAT
The DNA here is from genome assembly GCA_947359355.1 of Acrocera orbiculus. Lineage (NCBI taxonomy): Eukaryota > Metazoa > Arthropoda > Insecta > Diptera > Acroceridae > Acrocera > Acrocera orbiculus. The sequence goes on from OX375758.1 coordinate 12,630,884, forward strand.
CTAAAAATGAAGAAGAATATAAAAAAAAACGTTAATGACTGAAATTATTAATGAATAATATAATTTCAAATAATTTTCGTCAAATGATCAGTGACAAATGCAACCGCGATTAACTTCCTCATATATAAATAATCGACAAAATAATTAAGTAGATTAGGCTGACAAAAACTGTATTATATAAAATCATAAATTATAATTATCTATTTTAACATTTCAAATGAAATTATGAAATTTAACTAAACAGCAAACCGATAATTACTTTTGGCCAATCAATCATTAGATTAATTTTTGACACAAAAATGTTCTGTATTTTAAAAAAATCATTCCTTTAGAACCCAACGAATTGTTTATAAACAAGAAATATTATTTAAATTAATTTTTTTGAAAGTTAAAATTATCGGATAGAAGCTAACAAGAAAGATAGCCTAATCTGAACACTTTGGTTTACTGTAATATATCAAAAACTAAGATTCCTTGCTTTTTTTGTTATCTGCTAACATTCACTTTAAAGGAGTAAAAACTACACCTAAAGTTACTCCCAAAATCAAACTCTCCCTTATAATTTGAGTTGTGAATAATATTTTTCAATCAAATAAATAATTTTGTTGCAAAAAGTAATATTACTCCATCTGATATTTATGTTAACTATTAAAATAGGTAATATTGCACCACATTACCTGGAAAAATTTTTATTTAAGTTCGCAAAATGGTTAAAATTACTCAACTCCAAGATTACTTCATTTAAAAAAAAACTTTTTATATTATTAAACCCGAAGTCTCTACGAGAGTTTTTAAATATAACTAAATGAATAATCATCATAACTTGACGTAAATGTGATTAGAATTATTCACTTGTCATTGGTTCGTACTGAAGTGGGATTCTTTCTCGGTGAGAAGTCAGCTTAAGTGTTTCGACATATTTTCCATGCATTATGTGTCAAAATTTGACTTTTTTACTTTCACGTTGACTTTATATGCATATCTCTTATTTCTCTGACTATAGTTAATGCCAAGCGATCCTGTCAAAAACCAAAATTGAAAATAATTTAAGCAATTATGTTTTAAAAGCAGAAATTATGTTGTTTCTCAATGTTGGGATTCTATTCTAGTGGAAGACTTGACTTTGCTCATGACTTTTAAAATAAAAAAACTAAATATACTAAAAGTAATTTTTATTCCTACTAGGTGTCCTTAGATATCTCATTACTTTTTTTCTATTGTTATTCATCCATTTTTTGAACTTTGTTTGTGGAAAAATTTGCTCACCAATTTCTCATACATCATTTTTTTGTAAGGTTTATTTTTAATAATAATTCTTTGAAAAAAGGATTTCAAAATAGGTTCTTTTATTTTTAATTTATTCTTTTACATTTGTTAAACTTTATTTTATTTATTTTTTATTCAATTTTTTTTTGAAAATATACAAAACTAATAAATAGAAATTAAATTCTATTTGAAAATACTAAATTTTCAATTTTTTCAGTCATGCAAAGTTTTCTATAATTCTAAATTACTTAACCATTTGGGTACGATTAAGGCTTTCAGGTCAAGTTTAAAAAAAATCATTAAGATTTTTGTTTTGTTTTTTTTTTTTTAATATTTTTGGCCTTTACCACTTTATGTAATTTTTCAAAAAATTCCACTTCAAATTACAAACTCTGTTTTTACTAACCTACTTCCATATAATCGTTAAAAATTTTTTTATAAATTTAAAGGTATGTGAATTATTTCATCTTCTGAAAATTTTGATTTGCTTCAGTTAATCGTGTAATATTTAACTACTACAAATTCATTACAAATTTCTACAATTGATCTTTAGATCAATGTTTCAAGCCATATTTATCACTTGAGAAGTTTTTTAGGTCATCTGCATTAGTACCACACACAATCAATAATTTTAGCTTAAATAACAGAAAATATTTCAATGGAAATAATAAAAAAAAAATTTCTATTTGGTGACTACTTCAATGGTACCATCATCACCATTCATGATAATAATAATGTGTTAACGGTAAACAAATATCTATATATAGGAAAGAAAAAAGAAAAACGACAACAACAACAAAAAATACTTATTGAAGTCATACAATCAATAAACACAACTTTTGTAACATGAAAAGATGATCTAGAGTTAAATTGTTCTATTGTCTGAGAAAAGGAAGAAAAAAATATAAAAAAATTGGTCTTTTAGTGTTGTACTCTTCAATATTACAAAATATATTTCAAGTGTCGACAATAGATTTGAAATGGTCTAAAGAAATTTGATTGGCAATCTTTTTGACTACTACACTAAAAAATAACTTTACGATAATTTATCTTATTATCAAAATGTATGTAGAAATCATTTAAACGATGATTAGTTTTTAGTTTTGTGGCTCTTTGATCCAATTCAGATACATTCTTCTTAAAGAATTATCTTCTTTTTTTTCAATGGGATTTTTTTTTTTCCGTCATATTTTACCAATAGCGGTATGGAACAAGATCAGCGATCATTGACCACGATATCCGCAGGGGTTAATAATATGCGCAATTATCATTATATATTTAAAAAATTGATGTGTAGGCTGACCTTGTGGGAAAAATGATGATCAAATCAAATCAATGATTATGGAATTTAATGCATTTAATTAGGTTAGAAATCAAAGAATCTTGTTCTTATTTAACAATAATAAAAAAAGCAACTACAACAAAAATAGGAGGAGCAGAAATACAAAGAAAATGTATATAAAATCTATAATTGTCAAAAGTAGTTTTATGTAGTTCTTTTTTTATTATTTAAATTTATCAAAGTAATTTTATTACATTTAAATAATGATAGGAAAACGACTAACGACAATTTCAGGTTATATAAAATAAATTTACATAAAACAAACAAAAAGTATCTAAAAGAATGCTTTATTACTTATTTTGTATAATATTACACAAAAAGATACTTAGTTTATATTTAAAATGTTGATCATTAAATTTATTTATCTACCAGATTTGAAAACCAATAAATGGATTTCATTACACCTGATGACTAAGAAACATTCCTAAAGGTTTTCAATTATTTTGATTAGTATTAATTCCGACTAAATAACGGCATAGTAGTTAGTTGTATGTATTTGATGGATCTGAATAGTTTGCAAATTTTTAAGAGCAAAAAAAAAATAGAAGTTTTTATAACATGATCATAACTGAAATTTGTATTTTAATTGACCTAAATGACAATGAATTATATTAGTAAAATGACAAGCTTAAAATTTAATGAAATTTTTCTGTAATCAAATTTTTGTATGTCAAACTCATAAATTTAAAAAGGGAAAAATGGTTTGTTTGTTTTTTTTTGTTGGGATTTTAAAAATTGTTTTTAGTTATTTTTAAAAGTTATTAAAATTTTAAATTTTTTAGTAAGTGGTACAATTTATTATATTTATATTTATATAAAGTAGCTATGGAGACTATTGTTAGGATAAATTATCCTAAACAATATTTAAATAAAACTATATAAGCTTAACTTATATTATTCCTTCATAAGCAATAATGCAGGTTAAAATTGGAATTCACAGCGTCCCACACAGGCGGATTTTTCAAAATTTTTGGCCAAAACTAATCAAATGGATTAAAAGTTTTAAAATTTTAAGGGAATGAAAAAAAAAACATAATAAGTAATTACTGAAGCCTTATTCAAAATTTTGTTACATTTTTATTCAGTTATTTTGTTGTTACGTATTCATATCTAATAAATTCCTCAATTCTTTTGGAAAATCATTGATTCTTCAATTTTTCGTATAGTATTTTTTTGAAAAATTTGTTATATAAGGATCTGCTGAAACTAGAAGGTTATTAAATACATCTTCTATGTTTTGAATCCTACTAAATTTTAACCAAAAATAACAAAAACTCATTTTTTATGCTTTTAAATTGAAATAGTTAACCATTTTATTAGGATGAGAGTAGCACATATTAGGAATTAAAATTTATATTAATACTAAGTTAAGATATGTAACTTTATTAAAATCTTAATGAAGTAGTCTGATTCTGATGAATTTATAACTTTATAACTTATTTATAACAGTTAAAATCTAAAATTTAGCATATAAATTAATTTTACTCTTGTTTTTACAACTAATCTAAAAAAAATAAGAAAATCCATTTTAAATATATAGATACATACCCCCAGGCTCACAATCTATGATAAAACTTTAACTTAACAATTTTGAAACACGACACTAATGTTTTTAAATGACGTCAATAATAAACCGTGAAAAATTTTTCTACAGAAGACGACACTTTGGTTGGCTGCGTAATTCATAAAAAGTGCGTTTGAAGTAATATATGTACTATCAAAGAATGTAGTGAAACCATTAGATTAAAAAAAATTGAGTCACATACCCTTTAAGTCTCACTTCGTATATTAGACTTTTAGCCAAAAATTTTGAAAAATCTGCCTGTGTGCGTGCGTAAGAAAATTAATAATTGCAATATTGTTAGGATTTATTAAACATAAATATGAAATGTAAACAATGAAAGTGCAAACTTATTTAACTGCCTCTCATAAAAATATATTTGCCAGATTCATCTGAGCTTATATATGACCAAAGACAAGCTTGTTCTAGCTAAAACTTTTGATCATTTATAGGACGTAGAGTACTACGATGATTAGTGAAAAATCAAGTACTAAATGATGAAAGACCATTAGCTTCTACTAGCTAAAACTTTTGATCATATAGAGCTTCATTTTATAATTAAGATATTCTTTGTGACCAAAGACAAGCCTAATCTGGCTAAAGTTTTGGTACATCCCTACATAGAGATTAATTTATAATCTGTCTTATAAAAAGACTGCTTTGTATTAGCAGGTGCCTATCTCAATAAATTTCCAGGATCTTAGATGTCGTAGATCTCGGAATGATTAATGATTGTGAAATCTAAACGACTGTAAAGATTTCATAATACTGTCGTTTCCTGTGATATTACTCGAAAATATTTAAAGTGTAAAAACTTCTATTAGCATTAAAATGGCACAAATATTTTAAAGAAATGGATGGCTCACTTGCCAAATCGATGAACTCCATTTTTTGAATATTTTTAAATTTTAATACCGAAGCACTTGATTGGCTCCAAACTCTACATATCCAAAACAAATTTCTCTAATAATAAGTATTAATACCACTAAATGACAAAATCTTTTTAGCCATTGAAAAATAAATAATTTTTGTCAGAAGCCAATCTGATTAACTCCATACTATAATGTACAGTAGACACCGTATTATCTATTCCGAGAGCATTTAATGCTCAATGCTCAAAAAGTCAATTGAATTGAACAAATATGTATTCAAAATTTTTGAAAAAAAAAATATTACAAAAAATTGAATTTTCTGGAAATCAAAAAAATATTTGTCTAAAGAAGTCTTATAGAACCTGCCTTGAACTGACTTAATCTGCCTACTTACTCAGCTCAACAGATTTATAACAAGTACAACTTTTACAATAAAGCTTACTTCCAAATTTGACTAGGATTTGAGTGGGGATCTTCATGGGGGATATGTATAGTTCTTGATGTCTTCTAAAATTTTTGAGATTGAAAAAATATTATTACTTATAGTTTGTGGAAAAGTATAAGTATAAAATTTCATTAAATTTATTTGTATATCCGATATGACATGAGGTCAAGACCCAAGTTGAAATTTTTCAACCTTCTTCAGGCCTCTTAGACCTAAAAGCTATGAATTTTAAATGCTTTTGTCAACTTTATTAGCATTCTTTGAAACTCTTTAAATTCTGTAACTACCCACCCCCTCAATATAAATTTTCATAAATAGAAGGGTAATAAGGTCCACTGTTATATTTTTGTGAAGTTTGGTACTGCTAAAAAGGCTCAAGAGTTTGAAGAAAATTCAATTTTAGCATTTATATTTATGTAGAAACTTAGAAGACTAAATTAATCTCAAATCTTGTTAACTAGGTTCAAATCGAATGATCCAAGTTGGCAATTGTCAGGAAAAAAATCATTAATAAATATTTTAAATAGAAGAATCAGAGATTTGCTCTCATGTTCATCTTCTTCGTGATGTAAAATTTTCAATAAAAATCTAAATAGGATTAAAAATCTTTTGTTTTTACTAATAATAGTCTCAGACAGCCCCAATATAACCTCATATATGCACTAAACTTTCAAAACAATTTCGTATATACCCTAAAAAACAAACTCTACACTAATTGCTTGTCTTTTTGGGTTGCATCAGAATAAATAAATGTTTATTATGTCATAATTATCTTGACGAGCCTATAATAATAATAATTTGTTATATAAAGTCAAGAATTTTATTCTAAAAACTTAAGTTGGTCAGAATATATTTTTTTTCTTATCTTCAAAATAATTAGCACAAAATTTAAACACTAAATCGGAAATTTCATTTTTGACCTATTGAGCTGGTTACATAATATTTTTTTTTGTTATAGAATTCTAAGTGAAAATCATTAAAATATTTTAATTTAATTCATTTAACGATTTTTAATCAAGTTATCACTTCTTTCAATTTGTAGAATATTTTTTGTTATAGTTTTCTTTGGTGTCAGCATATTTTTTAACGTTTTTTTTTGTATAATATTATGACTCTTTGGCAATAAATCAAATTCTATTTATTCTTTTATTAGTTCTCAGCATGTTTTTTTAAATTTGATTATCGAGTTTGGTTTTTGTTTGTTTAGTCTAGTCTAGGTTTTATCTATTCTTAATTTAAAAGTTTAACGTTTTTATTAAAATTAAATAGCTACGGGCTTAAGTGGAATATTAAGCAAAATTGTATGCTACTTTTTTAGGTTAATATTTTTAACAGTTTAGATATTTAATATTTTAATAGTTTAGAGAAATTTTATATAAAATATGTAACCTAAGAATACCTTTTCTGTGCAATTTTTTAACTAGTTTGAAAAAAAAAAATAAATTAGCTACTTAATGTCTATTGAAATTAATCGAAGTAGTGTAAAGTAAAATATTCTAGAATCAGGTTAATCACCATAGATTCAGATTTTTATGTGTAGATCCAAGCAGTATTAGTCAATCTAAATGTCTGAATCTCAGTGTATGTCACTTGACAATCTCCAGTGTTTAGCTTTCTTTCAACATCGATATTTTCTGGCTGTTTAGTTGTTTAGTTAAATTGTGCCCAAATCATCTAGGTTCATAATTAAACTCACTACACAAGTGATATAGAAATATTTTTATTTTTTTTTTTCAATTTCAAAACAAGATAATCAGAACATTCTGATTAAACTTTCTTTCACTTGAATGAACTTGAATAACTTGTAAGAAAATGCTTAAGATTCAAATATATTTTGAGATCTCATTCAAAGTTCTGGCTGAAAATAAAACAACTGTTAATTAAATCCAATTTTTATTCAGATGTTTGGTGGTTAAAAATGGAGATTTTTGCTTAAAACCAAGAGAAAAGTATTTATGACAGCAAAATGGAATTATAAATGCTATCAAAATTGTATTTTATGTAATTATAATCATAATTATAAACATCGTTGACTTTATTAAAGTAAATATCTTTTGATATTAACTGAAAATCAAATAAATTGGATATAACTAGGCGCCAATTAAAGTTTTATACTAATTTGGTGAAGAATAGTGGACTCATTAGTATTTAAGATTGAAATTAGTACCTAGACAGCTAACCACGTAACTAGAAATCATTCCATACAGAGTTCTATTATATTAACTATTTACATTTGTATTAAAAATACAAATTTTGAATGCATCTTTTCATTGTATTATTACAAATACAGATACCCTACAAATGGAAGTTTTTTCTTATATTTCAAAGCGTAAGAATTGATAATAATTTCTTTTAATTACTTTTACACATTACGAGGTAAATATTTTTTAGTGCTTTTGTATATTAAGAAACTTAATATTCATTTATTTTATTGATGAAAAAATTAAATTATTGCTTTTTTTTGTATTATTTTCAATTGGAAAAAATGTCTTTTAAATATTATTTTTTATTTTTCTTCATAAAAACTTGGTATAGTTAAATATAAAAATGAAGTTAATCAGACTTTTTTGATTTTAATCAATTGCGTTTCTTTTTATTGATTCCTAGTATATATGACTAGAAAGCGATTAACACTTTTTGATATACAAAAAAACAACAAGTAATAATTATATACTCGTATATTATGTGAGATAATAAATTGCTTTCACTTTGCAATCAAGTGATAAATAAAAAAATTATGATTTTCTAAAATTAATTATATTAGAAAATAATTTAATAATCAGCAAAAAAAATCTCTTTAAATTGAAGTAAAAAGCCTATGACCTATGTAGAAAAATATAAATAACAAAAAATTAAAATGTTTCCAATTAACAAGCCTGGGAATAAGAACAAACAAATTGATTCAGCAGTCGAAAATACTAGCAACAAAAACAAAATTAATAGATAATAAAAAAAGAAACAAACAAAAACATTGTTTAACTGACGTAAGAAATGCGTGACTTGTCGACAAAGCTAAACACTTTGCTGATTCGCCGAACATAATTAAAATGTTGCCATTAACACTTTCGACCCTGACCAGCATGAAAAGTTTTTGATATCTTTTTTTTTTTTTTTTGGCTAGTGAAAATATATTTCTTTTCTTTTTGTTAAATTATGTCTCTAATTCTAGTTTTTAGATCATTTATCTAATTATATTCTTTTATGCTTTGCCTAAAGACAATGATCATTTATATGAACAAAAAAAAACAACAAAAAGGTTTAACTGAATTTGTTACTTTTTTGTGTGGTTTTTAAACTCTACTTTAAATCTTTTGTAACTAATCAAACTTTTTACCACGAAAATTAACAATAGAATACTTCTTGTTGTTTTTTTTTTTCGGAATACTTGGCGCAATTTTTTTTTTTGTTTATTTTTTTATTTTCACTCAATTTATAAAATATCGTATTGGTTTTTTATGTAATCAATTATTAATTATGAAAAATATTCCAGTCAAAGTTTTTTGTAGTTTTTTTTTCTATAAGGTGAAAATTTTAATACGAGGGTTTAAATTATTATTGCCACAAATATTTAATTGTAACTGAAAATTGAAAAAAAAAAACAAAACTAAAAGGATCGGTTTTTTATTATATTTACTAAATTTTTTGTCTTATTTAACTTTTTTAGGCTTTTACTTACCTTGCAATTAGAATATTTTATAAGAACAGATAGTAGTTTGAAAGCTCTTGCACTTTTTGATTTTTGTAGCCTATCTACGAGCATACATGAAGACAAATCCCTGTGATATTCATTAAAATTACACAATAAAGCTGAATAAACTTGTATTGGTAAATTTGTATAGCTAGAGTTTCTGCTTCATGGAGTTGTTTGTAAAATTTCGAAAATTTTGCAGCCCTATCCTACTCTTCACTTTTCTGTTCTATAAAAGAAGCAGCAAGGAGGTTCGTGTTCATCTGGCCTGTACAATATGATTGAAAATTTTCATATACAACTAAAACTTTGATAGACTAAATCAAATAAAATGTATATTTTTATTTGAAAAGGTAAAAAGAAAAGTAGATCAGCCAACAACCGAGCCGGAAAAATGGAATATCATTTTGCTTACCTATTTTAAATTTGTTAAAAATCAGGATTATTTTAGAAATATTTTGAAGAAACTACTTTTTTCGAAATTCTTAGGTTCTTAGGTTCTATTTAACTGATTCACTTCGAACTTGGTGTGAGTCTCTTTTTTATATTATTTTCTATCGTACAAACTGAGATTATAACAAATTTTCAATATTTACTATTTTAAATTACTATGAGGGTTACAATTGGGGCAAGTTTCGCATGTAATTCTGTTTTGAGACCTCCCAATTCTTACGCCTATATCTTTTTTGTTACATATTTTTTAAACATTATCTTGTAAAATAATGAATGATAAAAATATTGTTTTTTCATTTCATCGAAAGAAATACCTAAAATTCATATCCCTAGATTAGAATACCCTCTTAAAAAGATATTCATTAAAGGAGGATTATATAAAATTAAAAAGCTCTATCTTGCTGCCTTCCAATAACATCACGATAGTTGGGGGTGTTATAATATCAGAATGCACATAAAATTGATGATCCCTGGTATTAGTCAAAAAATAATTTTTAAGTAGATTTAAATTTCAACAAAAAAGAGCTTGGTAATACCAAAAGTTGTTAAATTCTATTTAAAAAAAAGAAAAAAACCAGATGGTAACAGATTTTAAAGAATGAACTTTTCTTGATACAACTTTCCAATTTTATCACTTGATTGATTTTCACTAAAGTATTTTATATAACAATCTTATTATTTCTAGGAATAAAATAAGACATAAAAAAAGAAAGAAAAACAAACTATATGCAAGAAATTCAAATTGAAAAGTAAGTCAAGGGAGCAATGATGCATAGAAACTGGATGTCTGATGAATTGTTTCTTACTTAGTTAATTGATAACCTCCGCAAATAGATTTCATGTAATGAGACAAAGTTATAATAAGCTCAATATACATTTGTAAATATATATATTTATATATATATATATATATTAGTATTTGTAGTACAATGACCTAGTGCACTTGTTAGATTTAAAATTTCTTCAAACGGGGTAATTAGGTGAGAAAATATAGTCAACAGTACATCGTCAATGAATAAAGTCACGTTTTATTTTTTATTTCAATGTAAGAAGACTTAAAGAAAAGAAATACAAATCTAATCAACATTCTTTTTCATACGATATATAAGATAAAAATCTATGAAAATTAACAACATAAACTAACTGTTGAAGAAAAATTAACACTTTGGTGTTAAAAGTAACAAAATCGCTGACATGTGTCTTCTTAATAAAAATAACGTGCAGTATTAAAAATTCAATTTAATTCTTTTATATTATTTGTTTATTTTTTGATTTTTTTTATTTTGTTTATTTGGTTGTTTTTTTTCTTTTTTACTGAGGTCAACCATAACAATATTTTGGGTAAATATTTTAATACTGTCTTTTGTATTCAGTAGCTAAGATGTGGTGCCATTAATTTTAGGATTGAACATTTTGTTTTGTTTTGTTTTAGTTAAAACAAAAAAAAAAAAATGTAGAAAAGTAAACAGTAAGAAACTCTACCAGATTGAAATAACCAGTTTGAATTTTATAAATTTGTTTCGAATTTAAATCAAAGCTTAATTTATCGAGGATCTACAAAAATAAGTTTACTTAAAAATAACTTGAAAATGCTCAAAATTGTTCAACTTTTTGGAGATTAGTTGCTCAATTTAGATGTTGATTTGATCAATTGAATAATTTCTGGAAATTCTATTATAGTTTAGACACCTTAATTTTGGGTGTTTTTTCAGACGACATAAAGAAAAACCAGTAAAAATATGAAATATTCGAATAAAATATGAATAATATTAAAGAAAAAATAAAAATGACAAGAAACTGCAGGCCCGCAAATAGCTTTTCCAGTGATCAGTGTTTTCCAGTGAAAAAATTACAAGGGTTTTTGTATTAAAAAAATTATTTTACAAAATGGTGTCAGTGATTCCAAAAATCATTGAAATTTCCAATATTTCGCTTAGGAACATTTTCCTAAAGGGTTAAACTATGAAAATATGCAAATCGATTTGTTCGAATTTCTAAAATAGAATTCCCCCTTAAATAAACAGACTGTATCTCAAACTTCCTTGACATTTCTATTAAAAACAGCCAAGATTTATTTTAAAACATTCGCGGGCATGAAACTTTAAACAAATTTTTATTTATTTCATTTCATAAAGTATTAAGTTTTTGTAATTAATACAAATTTGAAAGTAATTACCAATTAACGGTTATTATATAATATTTTGATTATTTTTTCAAAATATGTTAAAAAATTGATTGCATAAGATAAGTATATGATTTACTAGGGCAACCATTACAAAACGTCGTCATCCTTTCTATGGTATTTCCTTCGATTTCCATGATTTTTCACAGTTTTTGCTGTAGCGTTTTTTTCCTAGTTTACCATTACCTTTTTGTAATTCAAATATTTACAAGAAATCCTCTTAAATACAATCTGAATACAGATGAATAGCTAAAGGCTGAAAATTTCTCAACGTGAAATCCCAATAATCACCAAATAATAACCAAATAATCTGCTTTTGCATGCTTTGGAAGTCTTCACGAAATATTTTTTGCGAGCATCAAAGTTGTCTAACCCTTTTATATTAAAAAAATTTAAATTAAATTCAACAACCTTTTACAAGACTTGCAATTTTCTTTTTTATATTATAATTTTTGTTTCAAAAATATTAAATAAAACATTTTTTCTTCTATTCCAGATGGTAGAATACCTACAAATCGTGTTAGATCAGGATCACATGATCCGACTACTCTTTCACGGTAAAATTTTAATATGATATATTTTAAAATAGTTTAATAAAGCTTTTTATATACAGACATTATTCAGTAGAAGGTCTACCAAATGGAAATCATCAAAATGGCTTCACATTGAATGGAGTCGTTACACGAGGGCCTGGTGGCTTACATGAAGATCTTGAATTTCCACGTAATTTAAAAACAATACCAAGAAAAAAGTTACTTACTTGGATGAGACCACATGTAAGTTTAAAGACCTTATGAGATCATGCTCTTCCTAACAGTAAAATAAATTTCATGTGAATTTAAGAGCAGGTTAAGCAAAAATTTGTATAATTAGATTTGGAGCAAATCAAAAGTGTTTTTTTCAAAATGATATCCTTAATTGCTATTTATATCTAAGATATCCATTTATTTATTTTAAAATAATTCTTTTTTACTAAAAATGGTGTAGATAATTAAGAGCTCTTGTTTTTAACTCCAAATGGTGTTCTTCAGCCAACTTGAGGATTTCTTTTCTTTTAAATCCTTTATTGGATATCTTTTATGCAATCTTCACAAATATAATCTATTATAAAATACGTTTATAAAGTGAAACTTTTGCTGGTTGAATTGGATCAATTCTCAGCTACCAACTTTTCAAATTATGTTTTATATTATGTTTTACATTTATTCTTGTCTTTTGGTACCTTCAAGGTTAAGGGTAATTTCAGTTCGTAGTCTTAATGACTTTTCAATTTTTGTAGTCCAAAGTCAAAACTGTAACCTTTTACTTATATTTTTGGATAACTTGGATAACACATAAAAATAGAAATTTTTTTATTTCTTTTTAGCATCATTATTCCTTATTCTATTTTTCGAGGTGTGCTCCCAAAGATATTAGTCATAAGCTTCAAAAGCTTTAAAAATCGATTCCTTTACATTTTCTTAAAAAAAAAAACTTGGAAAAATATTAAATGCCGTGCTTTTATGTTTTTTTTTCTTGCTCAAAATTTTGGAACTGCCGTCATATTTTATATTATCTAAGTATGTAATTTTATTGTGTTTTTTGTTGTGATATCAATCTTAAAAGTCACAAATACCACAAAATAATAAAGATATTTTTATTTTTACAGATTCATTCTTTTTTTTTTTGATTATTTGAATTTAAGGGGGTATTCTGGTCTAGAAATTTGAAAAAATCCACTTATTTTTTCATATTTTCAAAGCATAAGCCATTAAAAAAACGCTCCTAAGAGGGTTTTTCAAATTTCAAATTACTTTTGGAGATATAGCTATTTTTGTAACGTATGACTCATACTGTGTCTAACTTTATCCGAAACTTTGAAGGCGTTTTTCGCGAAACTACTTTTTTCGAGCTGGTTGCCATGATTTCTAAAAACCAGAGGTCGCAAACCGTGGCTCGCGAGCCGCATGCGGCTCTTTGGTCCCTGGAGTGTGGCTCTTCTACAAAATGTCATTGCCATGCGGATACTTAAAGTGTGGTTAAAAGTTCGTAGCTCATGTCTAAAAGTCGTTTTTCCTGACTTCGGTAACAAAAATTAGTTTCTTGTACTTATTTTTTTTCTATTATTGTTACATTTTTCATCTTTATTTCTTCCTGTCTTTTTATTCATTTAAAAATTTTTTGTAATAGAATTCAATACTTTCAATTAACAAAACAACAAACATTACGTGGACTGCAGGAAATTTATTTTTCATAACACATGAATTGTTGTTGTGTTCATCCTATGAAAGCACTGGATTTTGATACATAAAATGCTTACTACAGAAAATCTCAAAAGAAATATACAAGGCAGCCTCAAACTAAAAGCAACAATTTACAAACTTGACTTACCCAAACTTTCCAATGGGATGCAAGGCCATTGTTGAAATTAGTGTTTGTCAGTCATTGACATAGATAAAAATCATGAATTAGTCTTAAAACTTTAGATAAAGTTCATTGAGTAAATTTTAGAAGCATTGTAGGCTGAAAAAAGATAAAACAGAATGAACGAATGGGAAAAGGCTCAATAAGTATACACAACGAAAGTGGATGAAAGAGTCGGCGAACGTACATCAATTAGTTTATCTCAATTAAATTAATAAAAATTTACCTTCTAATATAATGTAGTTTGAGTTCAAACAATTTTGCTCTCAAAACAAACTTCAGTGTTTGCTTTTTGACATTTATTGGCTCTCTTGTTTTTTCCTAATGTTTTTTCCCCTGCACTAAACTAATTTATTTGAAAATTGGTGTGAGTCTTTTAAATACACTTCTCTATGGCAGGAACTAGGATTATAACAAAATTTTAATCTTTTACAATTTTAAAAAAATTCGGAATTGTAAAAGAAGTGGTAAAAAACACGTCTCTTGAGTTCAAACAGCCACAACTTTCAATTGTCCTAGTTTCTACCATAGTGGTACTCCCCTAGATTAATTATTAGCTTTTTCTTCAGATTACTCAGAGGATTCAAATTGTGGCAACCATCAAGCACCATTTTTTTACACCCCCCACTTCATCAGCCTGTAACTTTTTGGATTTTTGATTTTTTCAATTAATTTTTTCTGTATTGTTTAAGAATCAGTAAATGTTATACAAAATAATGAATATTTTTTGTTTTTTCTTTATTGCTCTTCAAAAAGTACCTAAACTTCATGTCTCTAGACCAGAATATCCCCTTAATGTAATAAAATAAATATCCAACAAAATACATTTCAATTAAATATAAAAAAGACAAAATATTTCATCAATTTGATCATAAATTATAAACTAATCAATTTTCACTTAAAAAGAGAAGAAAAAAAAACAACAAAACAAATGAAAAACAATAACAATAAACAATAAAATTTTATTATCAGGACATATGTTCGCGCCCACAATTTCGCCTCTCACCAGGTGGCACTATTCTAACATCACATGAGCTGCCTGAACCAGTGGGACCCGGTGATCCAAATTTGTTAGCTGCTATCGGCTGTTTATCACAATTCCCACGACTACTGGAACGTGTAGTGCCAAATCAAACCTTCGATGCAGCTAATGGATATAATGGAATGTTTAGGTAAGCCCCCTCAAATTTCAATTTTTTAGTTTATGTTTTTTTCTCTTTTTGAAGTACTTACTGTGTATTTTTTTTTTTCATTTAACAAATTTCGCAATTAAAGCAATATTATCGTTACACGATTATAGTGTTGGACAACAAGAGATCAGCACAACTTACCTAACACTAAATTCATTGTCTTTAAAAATTATTTATTACAATCAGAGGTATCGAAATGTGATTTTCAACATTTTAGAATTGATCATAGACAAATTTTTAACTAGTAGCTTGACCTAATCTAAAGTAAATAAAAAAGGCTTTGATTTATTTTGATTAGTTCGTAATTTATTTAAAACGAAAAAAAACTACAGCAAAAAAAAAAAAAAAGAAATATACCCAATTATAATAAAAGCAGCTAATTCCATTTGAGTGAATTTAATCGATTTTTTGATTTTGTAATCACATGTGAAATAATTAAAAATTGTCAAGATTTTTATTCTTCTAATTTTATAAAATGCTATTTACAGTCAGTCCAGTACTATTTTAGGGATTATGTCACACTTTAAAGCTGTACCAATGATAAATGTACTAACGGATTTAACAAATTTATCCATGTGATATTAAAAATGTCCATTTTATGATTCTGATTAGTTGTAATTGATCGTGTATTGTTTTGATCATTTCCAAAATAAGACTTTGGTAAATTGGTAATTGAAAATTGTTGTGTAAGTTGTTGATGCAATTTGATAATTGTTTACCTTAAAATGGAAGTAAGCTTTTGCAATTCTTATATATATATATATAACTATAAAAAGTGAAAAAATATTCATTTAACTTTATAATTGGATACATGGAAAATTGTTTGTTTAGACTTTCAACAAATAACATTTTTCTAGTTTGTTTTGAATCAAGTAACATTTTTGATATATAATTATAGGTAAGTTCTTTGTAGGCAGTTTTGTTTGTATTTAAAAGCTGATCAACGTAATTTTTTTATTCAAGAAATTTTTCGTTTTTGTTATTTGAAACATATACATTTGGTATTGTATATATATGTATATACATATATATATTCATATACAATTTTGTTATTCAATTGAAACATACATACATTAATATTACGATATATTATTATATTTTAAAGATAGTAAAAAAATATTCGAGTGATAGAAGTTTTGACCTATGAATGATTTTTGACATACAGAGGTTAAAGCCCAACGGGTAATCACTTTTAAAATATATATGCATACTTTTAAGGAGAGAAAGTGGAAGTAAAAGAACACTTACTTCAAGAAGAATCAAAAACATTTTTTCGAATTTTATCAATTTTTGTAAATGAACATTACAGAAATGATATATAGATAAAATTTTAAGTGGAAAAGAAGAAAGACTCTCACATATGACACCCTTCAAATTGCGTTTGTTATTTGCTTTTTAACAAATTAAAATGTGTTGTTTGCTTTCCTTAATTACTAATATAAATTATGTTTAAAAAAATTTCTTTTATATCCAAATCTCTAAAAATTATTACAAGGGAAATTGCATAACATTTTTCCATAAATGTATATATTTACGGATAATGGATAATCCGCAAGGATGTTAACGCCCAGCTTTTAATCACTTTTCAAAGGCGTATAGATGTTTTGAAGAAGGTGAAAATGGAAGTGATAGCCCCTCAGTTCAATTTAGTTTAACTTAAAAATCTATTTGACAGTTAGACCTATAACTTAACCTGTTCTCTTTTTATATTCCTCCTATTAGCTTGCTCAAAAACTTTCAATTGTTAGTAAAATCTTTTCTAATCATCCAATCAAGTTTAAATAAATTTTTTTGTGTTGGGAGTGGATGACAATTAATGTTAATACAGTTAGTTCAAATATTATTCTTACTGTTAACTCATAATGTCCAATATCTTTCACAAATTTTCAGTCGTTAATAAAATCTTTTCTGTTTATCCAATCAAGTTCACATAAATTTTTTTGAGCTGGCAGTGAGTGACAATTGATGTTAATACAGTTCATTCAAATATAAATTCATTAATTATATTTAATAAACTAATTTTAATTTTACATGAGAGAAAAACTTCAGAAAAATGAATGAAACGAATTCCGAATTCCGCATTCAGAAAAAAAAACAATATCAAAGAATGGAAATGAATGAGAAATATAAGTAGGAATATACTTCAAAAAATTTCTTTTTATATTTCTTGTTAGTTTACAAATTTCACATGTCTTCAGTTTTTAAGGCATGCACAAGGCATAACTTACAGCCTAGCCTTTTGATACTTAGAGTTTTTGCTGTTACAAGTTATTGTATTTTTCATTAGGACTGCAATATATTTATTAAAATTATAAAATTAAATCAAGATAAATGTTTTTTGAATTCTATAATTATTCTTATTGAATAAGAGAAATATAAAAGGGTTGTTTTAAATATACAAGTTCTTCCCATTGGTAGTTTTTTTGATTTTTTGTATTTATGTATAATTTGCTATAAATAAGTAAGTTTATACCTTTTTAAGTTCTAATTTAGGGCTTTCTAAGCAATATTTTAAGGCCCCAACTTCGAATCAAACTGCCTTAGCTTATACCTTATAAATAAAAATACGAATAAAAATAATAATTAACTAAGATTTGCCTAAAAATATCTTGTAAGGCTTTAAGACTCCTCTGAGGCTAAAATTCACTCTTTGCATGTTTTTGTATGATTTTTAAAATTTCAATCAGATGAAAAGAAACATGCTAAGAGTGAATTATAAGCGCTTTTTGGGTCCATAAATTGAGAACAATGTAGTAAAATATTTTATTTTAATTTTCAGTTAAATTTTCTATCCATTATCTGTAACACATACATGTGTACATATTTATACAGATGAAAATGTTAAGTAATTTTGCCTGTAATGAATCCCTGTTTAAAAATTAATTTAAGTAAAAGGACAATACCAATACTTAATATTTTATAAAATACAAATTAGCACACACTTTCAAAACAAAAACAAATTTTTCTAGATCTTCAAAAAATGTGTGAAGGAAATAAATAAAGTGTTCCTTCACTTCTATATTTAAGGTCTCAAAAATATGGGTACGAGCTTTAAGAGAAATTTACCACTGGGATAACTCATAGGAAACTTTGATAAAGTTCCTGCATTGCACAACTTAGGGCAATTAAAATATTTTCATTTTTATAAAAAGTTTCCCAAGACTTCCCAAGTTTTATTTGATACTAATCTTTATTATAGCTAAAATGGTATTTAAATTATTGAAGGATATGATACTTTGTATCTATTTATAAATTTTATTTTGTTTTAACAATAAAAGGCACACCTTAAACATTCTTCTATGTATTCGCTGAATATCGAAAAGCTATTATCGAATAGAAATAAGTCAAAAAAAAAAAACAAAAGAAGATTATTAATGATGTAACAAAACAAGATTTCATTTATCGATTAAAAAAGATGAATAACATAATAAATTGTTATGCTATATATGTGGGTTTATAATAATCAAAATCTATCTATGGAAAATCTTTTACAATTTTATTGTAATGCACTTCATTCTAAAAGACCATTCATCAGACAAACCAATTTTAAGATACTCATTTCTGTCAATAAAACTATTAAAATATGGCGTGAAATATATATAAAAAATAATTGCAACTTTTACTTAATATAAATTTCATTTATTGTTAGTATAGTTCTTTATAGACTCCATTCATAGATAATATCACCCACGCTTATTGATTATATACAAAATATATTATGAACTTTAATATTCAATGATTACATAATAATAAAATGTTATACTCTTAAGTCAGACAGTAAGATTTTCCCTGATAAAATTGTTTAAAGAATGATCAGAAATTTACTACAATAACCGAAATAAAATCTTTCCTTACCGGTTCATATTTATTATAAGTTTTATTTATTTTATAGGTTTCGCTTTTGGCAATGGGGGAAGTGGGTTGAAATTCGAATTGATGATCGCCTTCCTACAAAAGATGATCGACCAGCCTACATGCATTGTGCACAAGCAGATGTTTTTTGGGCTGCACTATTAGAAAAAGCTTATGCTAAGTACACGATTTTTTTTTTTTTTTTTTTGGTTGATATTTTTGGTTTTGTCAATTTTTAGAATTCTATTACTTTACAGATTTTATGGTGGTTATGGTTTCTTAAAATATGGCAGTATTGGACGAGCAATACAGGATTTATCTGGCGCTGTAGTTCAAAGTGTTCCTCCAAGTATCCCATTATTGGGTGGAGCTGTTCCACGTTCTTCTCTTCTAGTCGCTATTACGGGAAATGTAAGTAAATAATTTTACGTAACAAATCTTCTTGTTTTTTTTTGTAATATTAATCATTTTTGACACATATCTACATAAATTCGAAAATTGAGTTAGTTAAGTCTAGGGAGCCATAAAATACTAACTAAATTAATTGAATTTCTAAACCACTTCAATAGTTGAATTTTTATACAGTTTTTTTTATATAAAAATTGCAATATTTCAAAAACTGCTATAACAATTCAAAACTGAATGGGAAATACTGTAAAAACTATAAACATTATAAAAAATAAAAAAAATTTACGAGTATAATTTAATAAAAATCTTTATTTGTACAAATTTTTTAAAAAATTTCAATTAGGATAAAGGAACTAAACGAAGAAGATCTGGTGGCTTATTACAGGAGCATTCGTATTCTGTAACAGGATTAGCACGTGTTAGAAGTAGTACAAATTCTGAATCATCAGAAACTAGTAATAGCCCAAATGATACAAATTTAGTTAGATTAAGAAGTCCATGGGCTGGTGGAGAATATGGTGGTGTTTGGAATGGTGCATGGTCAGAACGTAGCTGGGAATGGAATGCACTTAGTGAACGTGATCGTGAATTATTGGCATCAAGATCACAACATGAAAATGAATTTTGGTATATATTATTTTTTAAATTTTTTAATTAATTAAAAATTATTAAATTGGAAATTTTTTAAGGATGTCAGTACCTGATTTTCTTCAAAGATTTACTGTGATATGGCTAGCACATATTGGGCCAGATGATTGGGCTTTAGAACCAGCTTTACATTCACGTTCACCATGGCGTGCTGCTTTAGCATTAAGACATTGGAGATCTGGTTTTAATGCTGGTGGTCCTCATAAACACGTTGGTAATTCTAATTATTTAAATAATAATTATGTTGAATCAGTGGCGGATTTATGAGTGTAGCGCCCTTAGGCCTTTAGGCCCAAACGCCCCAACTCAAAATAATTTCTAATTATCTAAGTAAGGATTTAAAATAAAAATTATTTGTGCTTATTCATAACATTCACAGTGATTATATTGATTTATTAATTACTAATTCAATACAAATGATTATTTTTGAAATGAATGTTTTAGTTAAAAAAAAAAAATTACTACTTTATCCTCTTCTTTCTTGCTTTTGTATTCACCAACTTAATAATGATTTCCTCGCAATTCATTTTTGCTAGTAGATCTGCTTCAATTGTTAATAATAACTTTTCACGTGTTTTAATGTTGAAAATGAACGTTCTCCTGAATAATTAGTCACTGGAATGCTGAGAAAAATACGTATTGCTATATCCACATTTGGATACACTTCTTGTAATCCATTTTCTCGTAAGATAGTAGACAATTCCAAGAATGAAAAAGCTTTTTGATTTTTCATTATCGACGATAAATACTCACTTAAATGAATACATTCTTCTTGTAGAGCATCTTCTAAATCATTTGGATATTTTTTTACTAAATTATTTGCAGATTGAGCAATTTCGTTTGATTTTCATTCTGTCAATCGACTTAAAAAAGCAAAAATTTAGTACATGCCTTGGTACGACGATTTAATTCTACAGTTAAGTGATCCAAAATGGGATTAAAAATTCTAATTCTGAAATAATGCGATCCATTTTCTAGTTGAAATTCTCCACTTTGACTTTCATCAGAATGAAGCTTGCGTATTTTTTTACGTTTTGAATCGTAAGAGTAGTTCTCCATCTTACTAAAATTTCTTGCCTTCTTCTCATAATTCTTAAAATACGATGTATCATTACGCAACTCTCCTAAAAATTCAACTAAAGAGTTGTATAATTGCAGGATATTAGTTATATCAATTTTCACATTTTGAAGCTTCAAGTTAACTGCATTGAAACGATTTAATATTGTATTCCATGTGATAGCTAAAAATGCAGTTTCTAATATCCCAATTTTATTTAATAAGCCTTCGGCTTCAGAAAGAGTACTTTGATTTTCGGTTTTTTCATTAGCAATAAATTTGATCGATTTAATGACACCATCCCACTCTTCAACCAATGTACGACAAGCATCATGTCTCGCTGACCAACGAGTTACGCATAAACTTTTGAGATTAAAATTTCCCAACGATGAGTAGAGACAGAAAAAAGTTGTAAAGTGCCTGCAAAGTATCAAAAAAATCTGTGACGTCTGGAGTAGAATCTACTGTACATTTTCCAACAAGATTTAATGAGTGAGCTCCACAAGGAACATAAGCAGCTAGTGGGTTCAAAAACGCTAGAAAAACTATAATTCAATACAATTATAAAATAAATCATATTTTATTAAAAATCCCAAAAAATTTTTAAGAAAATAGTCCACTATATTAGTTACAAAATAAATTTTCGTTTAGAATACTTGAATTTTTTGGCGCCCCCCAAATTTTACCACCCTAGGCCCGGGCCTACAGGGCCTATGCCTAAATCCGCCACTGTGTTGAATTATCATTTTTTGATTTCAATTTAAATTTTTTTTTCAAATTACAATTTTTATACTATCCAAAACTCATTTTTTTTGTAAATACGTATATAAACATAAAATGATACACTTACTTATATATGTATATGACTAACTGTCAACTGTCAACGGTGACCAAAATCAATTCATATCACTTTTTAAATTTTATTTTAAAGCAAAAAGTAAAATTATTTTTTCGTACCACAATTATTATTTGTTTGTTTTATTTTATCTTATAAAAGAAATATATCTAAAAATTTTTATTTCTTTAGATACAACAGCTACAAATCCACAATTTCGTATTCGTGTACCAAGTGGTAGTCCTGGTAAAGCACATGTTGTTGTTGCAGTATCACAAAAATATGAATGTTATCGTAGCCGTAATTATGAAGATACTGGAATAGGTTTTACAATATATGAAATACCGCCAGGAATGTCACGTATAACACCACAATATGTTAGTGAACAGGCCCCATTAGATTTTGCTGAAATTCAATTTTTACGTGAAGTTGTTACATTTTTTGCTTTACCACCTGGTGATTTTGTTGTTTTACCATATACTACACAACATAAGGAAGGAAAATTTCTTTTAAGAATATTTGCTGATCAACATGCTGATGTCTGGGAAATTAATGAAGATAATTTAATTATTCATAATATATCAACTGAAATCTGTGAAGAACGTCATGCTGATTATGTAAGCTTTATAAAAATTTTAAACAAAAAATAATTATTTTTTTTTTTTGAATTCTGAAAAATAATTAAATTATATTTTAGCGTTATATGTATAAATTAAAAACAAAATATCCATCAGAAATTGATGCAATACAATTACAACAAATATTAAAATCAACACCATATGGATCTAGTAAAACATTAAAAACATTTAGTACAATTAATGGACCATCATTAGATTTATGTCGAGCATTAGTAGCTTTACGAGATCCAAGTTTAGCTGGACGTTTATCAATTGAACATATTCCAATATTGGTATCATTAATGAAATTTTGGAGAGCTGCATTTCGTAGATATGGTCCATCAAATTATGGAACATTAAGTATAAAACGTAGTATATGGGGTTCAAAAGTTTCATCATATAGTCTTAGAGGCCTATTATGGGCTGGTGGTGCCACAGCTAGTAATAAAGTTATAGAAGCTTTAGTTAGCAGATTTAGTCGTAAACGAGAATTAACCTTAGAAGCATATTTAATGTCAATGGCTAGACTTCATTTAGCTCATGGTAATTTATTTGAAAATTTTTACAGTATATTTGTATATAATGTGAAACAGAAAATTTCAAAAATAATATCAAAAAAATGAATTTGATGACTTATAGTAGATATACAGTTGGCAAAGGTATTACACAAATTTACTACCATTTCTTCCTATATAAAAATTAGCGTTTATACAGGACCGTAGTACATTTTGATAAGTACATATTTCAATTTGCATATCGTTTTTGTCGTAAAAAATATTTTACGTCATATTCACAGTCAAACTTAACCTAACTTCCACAGCTGTTCACTGTTAAGCTACTATTGCCTAAAGAGAGTATCCAAAAAAATTACTCAAATAATCCCCATGAGTAAATTTAGCAATGAACTAGAAAAACAATCGAGATTTAGACTAGTTTACTATATTTAAGAAATAAACTAGAGATTTCCCATAAAAATTCTAAAATGGTTGTACATTTTTCTAGTACCTTTGGCCACTGTAAACGCACTACTAGTAAGCTAAAAATTTAGTATTTTACTCAAAAACAATCAAAGTAACGTTCTTATTCTCATAACACAAAGCAAATGATAATAGTTTAAAGAGGTAAAATTGTATTTTATATAATTATACTCACACAACTCACTATCACTCATTGTAAATTTCATACAAACCATATTCCTTTGATCTTCACCTTAACAACCTAAGCCAACTAATATTTTCAGGCTTTATACCAATTTTTTAAGGAATTACATATATCGTTTAATGCATCATTTTGTATCACCAACAGCTTGTGAGTCCTAAGCATGAATCATATAATCCCTACGTTAAGATAGTCGTTTGAAAAATTTGATTGAGTTACATTCAAATAATAACAGCATTTCTATATATAGGAAGATTTCTTAATACCAAAATACACATACTCAAGACTTAACTAATTACCTACTGACAGGGAAGATAAGTGAAACTTTTCTACATCACATCACCAAGCTCTTTTCAAATTTTATGATTCTTCATTATTTTTGTTCTTTTATCGAACCTTAAAATTTGAAAAGATTTAAAGATAGTTATCACTTCTGCATTATGGCACATGGTGCTTGAAATGCTCCTTATTCTCGTTTTGAATTTAATAATCTTGTTCCCTATCACTTAGCCTAATTTTATTTTATCGTATTTTGAATTTAATTTTTATGTTTTTATTTTATTATATTTTTATTATCAGTCTTTGATTCAATACATTTTTCCTGTAATAATTTTTTATCTGTATTTAAAATTTAAATATAATTTATTTAACTTGAAAAATTACTATATAAAGGCTATGAACGTCTTTTTTCAATAAAATTAAAAGTTAATCTAAAGTGGCAATAGTTTTAATATCTATTTCAGAATTTCCAAAAAAATAAAACTTTCCAACCTTCTATTGCAATTGGTTACTAGAATATTTTTATATTTTTAATATTAATTTAAATATACTATTACCCAAATGTTGTAGCCTTTTTTCGACGGAATATTGCAATTTATAAGGTAACACGATCACCAAAGAAATTAACTTGAATGTTAGAACCCAAATGACATCGCTCTGCTTAAATAGCAATTTATCACTCACTTTTCGGATCACTAAGCTTGGTGTTTTCAGCAAACTTACTTATTTTTGCTACCTAATAGGAATACTTGATAAGGTTTCTTGGCAGGCACCCTTCACATATTGAAAATAATGCGTCGATTTATAGATTATCTTCAACAATAGTCATCTTGGCCTTTTTTCCTTCAACTTCCTTTCCGATGCACCTTTCAAACTTAAATTGTAACCCAGAACAATGCAGTAGTAGTAATGTTTGTATTTTTATATAAAATTTTAGAACGAATTAATAACTAAAAATCTTACTTTGTTTCTTTTTTAATTTTTTTAATAAAAACAACAGTAATTGATAAATTTCTTGATTTTCACCGAAAACCAATCTTTTCACATAATCAAAAAAAAAAACAAATTTTACTAATTAATCAAGTCTTATGGTTTTTACAAAATTTTCACTTTGACGCACTTTATCACATCCCGTAAGGCATACTAAAATTTTTGATATAAACTGATTTTAGCCATACACATTTCAAGGTAAAGGTTAATATTCTAAATTAGTATTCTGGCCTCTATAAACACACTATTAGCAAAGAATGCTAGAAAATTTAAATTAGCAATCTCAAAGGTGGTTAAAAGGAATTCATTGTATTTTGAAGGGGAATTATTGTTTAATTTTTCTAATTTACTCTTTTTTAAATCATTTGTTTGTGATCAATTGGAAAAGTCAGATTAAATCTGACTGTAAATATTGATACAAATTTTTTTTTACAACAAAACACAAGAACAATTTTTTTAACGAGATAGCAAATACAATAAAAACATCATTTCTTTATAGGGAGCCAATTTTTTTGTAATTTTTTAATTGACAAATTTCTAATAAAAATGCACTATAAAACTTCTAAAAGTCAAGTACGTGTCTGTTAAAATAGCTTAATATATTATTTTCACTTGGCAAAGTATGTAGTAGCCTGACTGTTATCCTGAGTGTTGGGTTTAAGTAAGTCTAATAGACAATACTTGACTTCCAATTATATGTATTTTGTAATTACCACACAGTTCTATTTAACCTATTTGTTTGTTTTTTTAAGACTGTTTAACTAAACTTTCAGTTGTTTGAATTATATTTATGAAAACGTACAAAAATTTATCTTTTACTTGCTGCTTATTGTTAGATACTGTCAGGTTCATATAACGAAATTACTTCTTGCTAATATTCTATTAGAATAACTTAATTTAGGATTTTTAGCTGTGGATTGTTAAAAAATGTTTACAATGGTACAATATATTATGCAACTAAACCTTAAGACCACATTGAAGAAAAGAATGAATTTAAAAAAGTTTAACTGCATGCCTGATGTCACCCAATTAGCAAATAAATAGTTTATAAAAGTGATAATGATTTAGTTATCAATTAAATAATTTAAAAATAATATAGCACGATATTTTAATATTATAAAATTAAATATCTAAATTATATACTTTTAATTATTTCTTCTTTTTATTTTACAGAACGCTACCATAATTTAGATTCTAAGGCTAAAGCAAATCCTTTAAGTCTAGAAGAAATGATATTGATGACAATTTATTCCTGATGGTATAATTGTTTTGTAAAGAAAATTTTAATTATAAATATTATTTTTATTTAAAAAAAAATTATATTTTCACCAAAGAAGTGTTTAATACAAAGAAATTAACACAAAAATTTGTTAGTAAAGTATTTCTAATTTTTATTTTCATTATTTGAATTATTTTTACATTTAATTAAAATTGTTATTTTAGTTTATATATTTATTAAAATTTAATTTATGAAAATAAATTTATTTAAAATGTTTACAAAAAATTGAAAAAGTTTTAATTTGCCTTCTAATAAAGAGTTGAGCTTATCAAAAGCTTTCAAATACTTTAAAATTGATTTTTAAACTGTTTGTTGTTATGTACATCTCTGCTGATTAAAGCTTTGTTCAGACCAAAGCTATTTTCAGTCGCTGGTCGGTTAAGGTCGTAAAAAGGGTGATGCATTTTCTCTAGCCATAACTAGAACAAACATTTTTGTTTTAAGAGGATCATTTATGGTAAATGGTGTTGTATTTGAAATTTTTGCTGTACTTATATTAAAAGGGATAGGAAATAATGATTTTATTATTTAGAGAAGCTAGGTAGTTACAACAAAAAAAGGACACTCCATCAAAATTTTTGTTGTACTTGAAATTTTAAATTTTTGTTGTACTTTTGATTCTTGTTGTACCTTAAATTTTTGTTTTACTTTAAATTTTTGCCCGGCTTATTGGAAATCGTTGTATTAAAACTGAACTAACTTAAATAAAACTTGTAGTTTTTGACATTTGAATCTTTTCAACTCTTATACTTTTTTCAAGGCTTAAGACTTGATCATCGGCATTTAAAAACAACTGTACCAATTTTTTTGAAATTTTGTAATCACGTTTTACATGTGGAAATGGCTCCCTCAAATATTCCCATTCCTAAACCAATTAGTTGTCAGCAAAATAGCAAAATTTAGATGCGTTTTTCGTTAAAAATCGCTGTTTTGATTTAAACCAAAAATAATTAAATGATGAAATTAAAAAGGGACGTTAAAAGAAAGAGAAACTTATATTTTAAATAAATAAGTTTGGTTTTTCAAATTCAAAGACTATGATATGAAGATTAATGTAATAATTTTTATTTAAAATGCCTTGGGTAATGCTTTGCCATTGGCTGATTTCCTGATATTTTAGTGGAACAATTCTACTAAATGTTCTTCAAAAGTTATTCAATAACATTTAAAGTATTTTAATGTATTTACTTTAACCATAGCTCTCAAAAAACTCAAAAAAGGTAACTTCCATTTCTTAACCATTATCCCTAGCCCTTTAAACTTGAAAGAGGGAAGCTAAGAGCTTGCTAGTTCCTTTTAACAACATCAAGGATTCTGGTAAAATTTTATTCCGATGCCATATTTTTAAGTGTTAATTTGTTGCTTTTTATCAGTTTAATAAGAAAATAACAAAAAAAAAAGTAATTACATATCAAATTTTACATTCCATCTTTTCCATTTTATATTAATAAAACTAGCTGTAACCAACAACAATTAACACTAAAAACAAAAAATGATTATTTAAAAGTTAAATTTGATTCAATTTTGAACACTAAGGCATCTGGGGTGCATTTTGAAAGCGTTTGGCGTGCGTATTGGGAGAATCTGGCAAGCAACTTGTGCTCAAATATGCTTAAGGCCTTACTGCTGACATTTTGTACGTCAAAAGCTGTTAAAAATAGTCAAAAAAATGATTTTATTTTTGATGAGTTCTTTAATTTGATTTTTGTTCCTTAAAAATATTTATGAATTGATTTTTAAACTATTTCTTACATGATTGTTCTTATTAAGTTCTATTTAATCACTGACAATAATCAAATCATTAATTTAAATTATTTGCCAAAATTTTGCAAAAGGATAAACATCAGAGATTTATTTAACTTTGGGTAAATTTTTAGGCTCTCTCTTAAGTGTTGATTAGTCCCTTAAGCCCTAAATATATAATAACGTATCAGATGATTGCCAGACCCTTACCAGATGCGCTTTCCAGACACGCATTTGTGACACGTAAGACCCATGTCAGTCGACTAGTATTTAAAATTAAATTAAATTAAACTTTTAAATAATCATTATTTGTTAACCATACTTAATGTTTTTTTTTGTTTTTTTTCCGATTTCTAACCTTTGGAAATTTTTATATATATTTCGGTTTGCCTGATTGTGTTGTTTTTTTATCTAAATTGGTTGTAGACATTAAAGTAAATTTAACTGTAACAAATAATAATAAGAAAAAAGAGAAACAAGTTAAAGTTTAAAATTAGCCATATTTAAAATAATTAACAAAAATTATCACTCAAAAAAGCTAATGATTATACAAAAGCTTAATTTAATTTAATTTTAAACATGAGGCGTTTTTTGTGTGTCTGGAGAGCCTTTGGCAGGCAACTATAGAGCATCTAGCGCAAGGCTATGCTTAGAGCTTAGCACGCTAATTGTAAGTTCCATGTCAACCATTTATGAGTGATAATGAACTTTTCGCTTATTAGTCCATGGAAACCACAAGTGGTTGATAGCATAAAATATGATATAAAAATAAAAAAAAATATATGAATTTTTACTAATAAAAAATAATGACTCTAATATATTTACCGAGCTGTATCAAATAAATTTCAGTTCATTTTGTAATGCGCTTTGAATTGCTATTCCGCAATACTAACGCTTCTAGTGTTCATACGGCCTCAAAGATGTTTTCATCAGAATTTGTTAGCCACTCAGTATGTCAAAAAGAAATAATTGATAAATTCACAAAATCGGTTTTAGTCTATTGGTTTTTAATTAGATAAAACAACTTTAGATTCTTAGATAAAGGTCAGACGTTCATGACATTTATACACATTTCGTTAAAAATTGAGTACTATCTTGAGTAATTTTTTAATTTTAACCTCAAGTATTATTGACTGATGAATAATATCTGAAAAAATAATAGATGTACATGACATTTTATTTTATTAAAGGCTAGATAAAAAGCAGAAAAAGTTTAAGATTGGCTCACCTAGTAGAATCTTGTTTGTTAAAAATTTTCAAAACTTTTTCATTATTTGTTTCACTAAACAGAAATTCTGCTTCTAATCTCTGAAAATCATTATCTTCAATATATTTTATTATAAATTATTCCATTGAATTAATCACTAAAGCTATCATTTGAATTTAATTTCATTAATTCTTTCTTTTCCAAATATGTTTTAAAATTTAACTACTTTCATTTTTCTAATACCAAAAACTTTGATGATATGAAAGCAATCCCATAACTTTTTTTTATTAATTGAATTTCATTAAATGAAATTTCGATCAAAAAACAAAGAAAGACTAACTAAATTGAAAATATAAATATTAATAATAAAACTGAAAAAATTATTGCTAATGTTTTTTAAACAAAATTTACCTATACACAAAATAATAAATTTCTTAATAACTATAGTTAATAATTTATGCGATAAAATAAAAAAACTATCTAGATACATGATTCTGCGTCATTTCTATCAAAATTTATTATTGTAATATTTTATTATAACAGTTAGTTGTTAATAGATTTAAAATAAATTCTTTATTCCCAATAAATATCTCAAATTATACATCGTATTTTTAAGTTATGTTTTCTTAAAATTAATTTTATATTTTTAACAAATATTTAATTGCTAGAAACGAACAATAAGAAATTTTATGAGCTAAACTAGTAAGCAACAAACTTTTATATCCTTTTGCTTCAATCAATAGAGGGAGTAATTTTAAACTATTTAAAGACAAACTTAGTCAAAATAGTTTCAGTGTTTTAACTTTCTTGCATTTTAGATAATCGTATCAGATCAAGTTGAAAAAAATAATACAAAAAAAAATAAGTGGCAATTATGAAGCTATTTTATTTAGTTGGAATCATTTCATTTTTAATGAATATTGTTAGTGGGCTATCTGAGATACCAGAATATTATACAATTAGAGATATGAGATATATCAATCAACCAAGGATAATATTTACACGCCGTCCAAACATTGCCTATTTTCGAGGGATTCAAGATATCTTTTAAAAAATAAATGCTAGAATTGTATAAATATTTTATGTACTATGAATTTTCCTATTATTAAAGTTTTTAATTAGTTTATAAAAATATAATTTTGCCATGTATGTTAATCAATAAAATAAAAATATTCGATATTAAATTTCAGTTCTGTATCTTCTCGTTAAAAGCACGTCTTATCCAGTAAAACTGATAAGGCTTACGATTTGAACATTCTTTTTCTTTTATTCAATAAATATAGCAAAAAATAACAATTTTCTAAAATATGTTATCAAACTAAATGAAAAAAATTCAAAACACTTTTTGGAAGTAAAGATTGTTCAATAAAACTTATACAGGTAGACAATATACAGTGAGCTCCAAAAGAAATTTTTTACTTAGTTTTACGATTATTAAATAAAAAGTTTAGGGGGTTAGTTAGGTGAACAAAAAATATAAAAAGTATAATATAAAAATACATTGAATACTTCTTTGGGCGCACTTTGTTGTTTGTTTAAATTTTACCGTCACGCTCGGGTGCGTTTTGCTGATTCCGATATTTTCGATTTCCTAATGCTCCTAAAATTATTTCAAATACTGTCATACTATTTTTTATCTTTGTTGAATAATTTTTCAAATCTATGAAATCAAGGATAATGATATTAATTAAAAGAAGATAGCATAAAGAATTTGAGTGCATTTTTTGGAAGATGATAGCAAAAAATCAACTACAGATTTCGCTGTAGTATTGAATTGACGGTATATTCAACCCTTTTTAACTTATTTATGCTTGGAAAAATTTATTAAGTTAAGTTGTTTAGGTCTTCTTAGCTGAGAAGCCCTTAAAAAAGTGAACTGCAAATGTTTAAATGTTACGAAACTTTTTAGTATTTTAAACAAAAATCTTTTCGGTATTTTAATATTTTTACCTTGCCATACCTGGTTTTTTGCCTAGTCAAAAAGACAAAGAACTGAGTTCCTAGAATTTACTTTTTTGCTCTTGCTATTAAAATGTCAAGATTTATAAGCCTATGTCTAGATTAGAGTTTTGGACAGCTGCTGTACTATAGGCGATATTATATGAGTTCTGATGCACGGTTGTACTCAGAAGTACATATATTGACTACAATAATTACGTTACAAATCTTTTAGAAAAGTATACATAATTTGTACCTTTCAAATTATGTTACCGTAAATAATAATGCATTATTATTAACCCTATTAAAACTGCAATGTTTTCACTTTTGCCGTGTGGTTTTAAGTTCACGCTTTTATTGTTTTTGCAATTGAAACTCTCAAATCCTAGCTAGAAAATGGTATTAAATTTAAGAACTATCGCCCATCACTTTAAATAAGAAAGAAATATCTGTCAACGTCTCCAATTTTGTGGTTATATAAAAAAAATCTTGTTATTTATATTTATTACCAAACAAGGATTTTTTCTTAATATGAAGTGAGTCCCCTTTACACTTATTATGAAGAACGGCACTCAGTCTTTGGCATTGATTCCACTATTTTGAAAGAGAGTTCGGTGATATCTTAGACCAGGCCTACTGTATTTTTTACCGTATAAATATTATTTCTGGAACTCACGGGAATCCGACAATTTAATTCATTTCAAAGATTTAGCGCAATGCTTTAAGATCCTTATCCGGTTTGAAAATAAAGTCCTGACCTAATCCTATTGCACCAGCAGATTTTTGCAAGTTTTTATACAAAATTCCACAACACGTTTTAGATGCCATTATGTCTTCAATTATTTGCAATTCTCTTAATCTAGACTCTAGATGACCAAGAAAAACATCCCAATATCATCATGCTACAATCTCAGTTTTTTACAGGGAATTTTCAATATTTTTGTGTATAGGAATTATCATCATCAATTATTCTTGAAATACTCGAACAGTTATAGTTGGAATACGTTTACATAGGTGCACTAAATACTGATCATCTTCATAATTAGTTAATTTTGGACATTACGATCGAAGCTTATCCGAAAGTGTTATTATTTATCTCACTGATTTAGTGCTAATGCGATGCATTTTTGTCACTTGATTATAATTATTTAACATTTTATAATCAGAACTAACTCTAGCTCTCTCTACTATACAAAATCTATGTTTTTGATCCGTTAATTAATATGAATATTAATTAAAAATTATGAAACAATACGATGTACAATCAATATAAGTGAATTACAACTAAATTTTGGAGAAAACTGTACATATAATTTTATTCATTAAATAATTTCTCTAGTTTTATTTTAGACCTTAAAATAGCCCTTAGTTTTCAGTAATGACTTAATTATTGAACAAGTAGCTACCTTCAAAACCAGCCTTCATCCTAATCAAATCATGCTCTGTGTCTCATGAGTATAAAAAAGATAATAAGCTACCAAACAATTTGATGGTTAATTTAAATAAAACTTTGACCCAGTTAAACGAACTGAAAATGAAGATACAAAAAAAACCGATAAAATAGGAAACGCATTCTATTAGGCTAATGTCTTAGCTTATGCTTATGTTTTCAAATATGTATCTGAAAGAATTGTTGAAAGAATTTTTTTTTTGAAATTTCCTACCCTATCCACCGTTATCACCAGACATTGTATCTAATGACTATCACTAATTCAAGTCTTTGAAAAATTTTCTTAACAGCAAATACTTTAATTCTTTGAAAAGCATAAAATATCCAATCTAGAGAAAAATTTTGTATGAACAAAAAACGTGGAAAGTTCTTGAACTGTAGAATTTCCATATTACCTGAAAAATAGCTAAATTTTGTATATATATAAAAATGTTAATTTTCAGTTTTCCTTAAAAATTGGTATAAATTTTCCAGACCATCTTCAAAGTGTTGAAGACAAAAGGAAAGCTACATTAATAAAAACATAACTTTTTTATACTTTACGAAACAAAAAATTTTATATTAAATATTAATATATTTTGAAAAGTTTAAATTTATTGCTTAGGTGACATTTTTTTGTTTTCACTGTGATTTTAAAGAAAAATTACTAACGCCTCAGATATAACAAATTTTTAGCTAATTTATCGACTAGCAACATTTACAAAATAAAGATTTTTCTCTTATTCGTCATCTAAAAGGACTTTCATTTTCTAATTTATTCCACTTAATTTTTCCTATTGATCGTTAACAGGAGAAAAAATGAATCATAATCGTTTTTCTTTAAAAATGGCTTATAAAATAAAAATCTAGCTTAAAAATAATTCAACACAAAGAAAATATTATTAAAAAGACTGGTACTTATTTATTTAAATTGGTTACATCATGGCCAAGTTGAAAAGGTATAGGTATATTATGGAAAAAACCACCCATTTCTCGAAAAAATTGACCAACTACTGGCATATTTTCAAGCATCGAAGTAAATATAGATGGAGTTACTTCAATTTCTGGCTCTGCACGGCCATTTTCATATTCATTATAATAATTAGGATAACCTGTCACTACAGTTATTATAAATATAAATAAAATTTGAATCTTCATTTTATTTAAGACTGCAAAACTAAAAATAATTAAAAGTGAAATTTAACAAGCATTTAAAGAACAAAACAAAAAAAAAATATTTATAATTACCTTAGGTCTTATCAAGACGTACTCTTTTTTAATTATGCTAAGTAAATATGAATTTTTTTATCTTTTTATAGAAATCTATGAAATATAATCCTCAAACGGAACCGGAAATTAATATCTTTTTGTTCACAAACAACCTTAAATAATTCTAAATTTTAAATATTTTTATTATTAAATTTCACTTCTATATAAAATTTTGTTTAAGTCACGTTAGGTCATCTTAGTGTAAAACAACACGTTTAAATTGATTAAATATGGTAGTAAAAATTGTCACGCAATATAAAAATTTCAACTAATGACAACAGAAGAAAATATTTTGTTATGAGGTAATGAAATAAATATTTTAAGACACATGAATTAGTAAATATGGTAAGAGTTTATCTTTTTTATTACTTTAGCTGGGCTGTAATTACTATGATCTTAGTGCCATCCTTTTATAACTCTTAAGAGGAGGGGCGTTCGGTTAATTCGGTGAAAAAAAAGCATGGTTTTAAGAATATTTTTTGCAATACAAGTAGATCTAATTTATTTAATTAATTTCTATACAATAACACAACATTTGGACAGTATTCTTCTAAATTTTCATTTCAAAATTTTAAGTAGCAGTGCCCATTAAATAAAAATGTTCTGCAGTGCGCATCAGCTCGCAACAGAATCATACAAAACCAAAAATTCAAAATTTATTTATTTAAGGAAATGTTTTTCAAGGTAATAATGAGGAGTTTCTTTTTCTTTCCATTTTTTAATTTTTAATACTTGTCATTTGATATTGTAAAATTAATAATTTTTTAAAAAGCACAAAAAAAGCTCTCATTGTTACCTGGTGAAATATGAGAAAAAGTAGTGTGCAAAATATCAAAACTATTCGTCAAGTAGATTTTGAATTACCGTGAGCACCGACTTAGAAGTTTTAGGAAAATTTTTTAAAGTTTTGCTCACTCATTCCTTGCAAAGGACACTCCAATGTTCAGAGCTTTGGCAATTTTAATGCAATCAACTTGAAATTTCATAACAATATTTTTAAGATTTTATTCA
Organism: Acrocera orbiculus; assembly: GCA_947359355.1. NCBI lineage: Eukaryota > Metazoa > Arthropoda > Insecta > Diptera > Acroceridae > Acrocera > Acrocera orbiculus. The sequence goes on from OX375758.1 coordinate 12,666,006, forward strand.
TTAATTTAAAATAATAAAAAAGCAATTTAAATATGAATAATTGAATAGCAAATTAAGATAATATCTTTTTTACTTCTTTAAATACTTCTTAAAAATGATATTAAAATTTTTATCATTGGACTATTATTTTCTTATAATAGAAAAAAAAATTATATTTTTATATATTATTTGTCATATGTTTTTTTTAAATTTTTTGCCTACTGAGTTAGAAGTTAGATACTTCAGAAAATGTTATATACTTAATAAATTTGTCAGTTTGCAGGTGTAACACTTTAAGACAGTTGTTTAGATAAGAGTTGAATCAGGGGCAAGTACTATTTTAGTTAAAAAATAGCTAACTACTGCTTGGGAAAATACATTTTCGCAGCTTTCGCTTTGGTCTGTATTAGGCCTGAAACCAATAACCACAATAATAAAATTATTTGAATTTTTTTTAGAAATGTAAGACATTATAATGACGATATTATTGTTTATATGTAGAAATATTTAGTCTCACATTAAGAATTTGTTTTAACCCGAGTACTTAGGCTAAATCGAGCTAAGCCAGTGTGGCGAGAGCATATTTTTATTCTTTTTAGTGCAATTTAAAAGACACGTAAAATGAGTCAATTAAATTTTTATTTAGTTGCTTGTTTTTTAATTGATATGTCAAGCAGGCCGTGAGTTGTTATTGACCTACAGGTCAGTCTTGAGTCTTGAGTTGATTGAATTGTGATCACTCAATTTATTTTTAAAAAACTGCAATTGTAAATGAATTGAAGATTATAGTTTAATAAATTATTATTTTATAAAGTTGAATGTGGTACGAATTTACCAACCACACGAGCTATAAACATTTTATGTTGATAAGAAGTTCTTGCAAACTAATTGATAATAAATGTTGCCGCCCAGTATAGTAAGCGATTAATATCTGAATGCTAGAAAGTATTATCAAAGTGGCCCAAAAAGACACGTAGATTAGCCTAAATACTACTATTACTACTTCTACTTCTACTTCCACTTCTACTGTTACAATATTTTAAACAATTTTACTCTAAAAATTGTTTTGTCCGAATTGAATTGAAATAACTTCTTATTAACTGTTAAGCTTAGAATTAATAAATATTTTTTTATTTTTTGGCTAAAAATGTAAGCCTAACGTTTGAATTATTATATTTTTATGCCTCAATAAAAGATTTCAATCCGATTTCCAATGATTATTTATCACAAGTAAACAAATATGTTTTTAAGCAAAATAAAAAAGAGATCGATCTTCTACTGAGCGATCATTTTCAATAATTTCAAGTATAAATTAAGTCAATAGAAATATTTCAACTTTGACATTTCATATCTTGCATAATTTTGATCAAAAAATATTTGGAATATATTTTATTTAAATTTTATTACCTGACATAATTTTATTGACAATATAAAATTATTTTCAGCAGTTTAAGGGAACCAAACTATTCACTTATGCAGACAAATGTCATTGATCTCCCCAAATTTTTAGTTGCTAAAACCTAAACCTAAAGAAAAAGAGTTAAAAATAATATTCAGGAAAAATGAAAACTCCATTCTTTATGTAATTAATTCTTCAAATATTGAAATATATCATGAAGACCATTAGTAAAGACTTTTGAGGTTAATGCCTACAATTCAGTAATATTTAAGGCTAGATTTGATTTTGATGCAAAAGTCGTTCTAATTCAAAGCTAAGGTATAAAATTTAATAGAAAAAATCTGAACATATCGAACTTAATAGCAAAAGCAAAGGGCTAAAGTGATTTCAGTTTTCAAAGTTTGTATATGAGCTAGCTAAAAAAATCCTTTTTACTGCAATTTATCTTGAAGTTATAAGCTTGTCATAGTGGAAAGGAATATAAAACCAATGTAAGATCTGACCTAAAATTTATTGTGAAGATGGTAAGTACCACCAGAATGCGAACTAGAATGAACCGGGAGGAAAATCCTTCTAAGACAAATCAAGTTGAACGGAAAATCCGTAAAGAAAAAAATATGAATCATAATCACAACAATAACTGTGTGTATGTTCATTATATAAAGAATACTGTCAGAGATATCACATTCTTAAATGTAGAAACAGAGTTAAGTTTTTTTAAGAATATTTTAAAAGTTGAAAGAATAAAAAAACCATTAAAATATCTCTTGCACAATTTTTTACTATGTTTATATTAATTGAATATAATAAATAAATGAGCTAAACTCATAATCGAATCTTATATTCAATATAAGTTTTACAAGCTAAAAAAAAGAAATTAATACTTTGAGATGTTTTACTTTGATGTTTATTATCTTCTTAGTCTAATGGAAGTGAAATTGGTAAAAAATAAAATTCCATCACCAAACTAGATACATTAATTCAAGCTCATAATCTTCCAATCAAATGTGTTCTGTTGTCTTTGACTACATATACATAAACAGGTATAACACCTTTATATTAAACAACATTACAAAGGTTTGATTTTAAAAAAAACAAAAGGATAATAATATTTAATTTTTTTATTTTACAACATAATCAAATTAATTATTCAGATGGTGACAAAAGCCCAGAAAGGAATGGAGCATTTTTAAATGTAGATCCTAAATTTGTAACTAAACCTTGTGCTTCCCGTAAAACTGGGCCTATAACTGGAAATTTGTGAAAAAATGTTTCAAACACATCAGATGATGATTCTTCGCCGCCACCTGCTTCTTCGCCGCCAGCTGCTTCCTCTTCTTCCTGAGCAAAACTTATTGTTATTATATTAAATAATAACAAAATAATTAAAAACTTCATTTTATTGAAATCTATAAAATTCAATTATTTAATCAAAAAAATTTTTAAATAATTAACATGACTGCTTACCAAGAACTTCTCCTTTTTGTTGATTGTGCTAAAATAACAGTCTACTTCTTTTTATAGAAATTTATGAAAAATAAACACATTCTTTCCGGAAATTAAATTACCCAGTTCTATGTAAGCAAAAAATATAAACTAAAATATTTTCAGTTAGATAATAAGCTCATTAATATCACACAAATATCGTATTCGATCACGTAATAACATTTAAGGTAAAATGACACGCTTGAAATTGCTTAAACATGTAAAACTATATCACATAAAAATAAATAAGTTAAAGAGAATTTCGTATGACTGAAACTAATTAAAAAAGCTGATAAAATTATAATATTAAGTTTTTTGAACTTTTTCTAATTTGTTTAGCATTCTGTGTTTGTTGTTTTTTTTTTCTTTGCCCTTGATGAAATCAAGTAATTGAAATTTCTAGTATTTTCTTAAATGAAAAAACTTCCTAACGTTATTTGAAAAATTTAAATTTTATGACATTTTTAAAGAATAAGTAAGATACTTTTACTCAATTACTTACGGTTTGACAAATGGAAAAAGGCTTTTGTTTTAAAGCACCAGATTGCCTGAGCTAGTCAATTCGACACATTTAAGATTTTATTGCTATATTATAGAGAGGAATTTAAAAATTAATCTGTTGGTTCTTACTTAATTTCAAAAAATATATATGCAAATACTAATTTATTTCCCTCCACACACCTCAGTTCAAATAATCGGTATGTGCTATACTAATTTTAACAGATATATGAGTCACATTCACTCATTGCAATATTGTGAAATTTTTATTTGGCTAGTTTTTCTGTAGAACTGTAGACTGATGAAAAATCCTTAAAGTCTCTTCATTTCATTTAGTGACTTCGATTAGATTAGTAGATTGTGAGAAACACAAAAAAATATAAAAATTTAAATTACTTTCCTATAAGATGTGTTTACGTAAATGTAAATAAATATTTTAGCTCTCGATTAGGACTTTTACGATCATAAGAGATCTCAAATTGTCAAAAAAATTGACACAAATAAGAGAAGAACAATCACACTTTGAATTTAATATGGATCTAAATGCAATAGAAAATCGAATTCATAGAATTAAAATATTTGAGCCGTAAAAATGAAGATCTTTATCATACAGCTCCTAGAAAAAGAAGAAATTTTTTTCCTATCGAAAAGTGAATCATGTGACAGTTATTTTCTTATAGCTCCTAGTAAAAAGAAAAATATGATATATTCCAGATTTTAAAAGCGAAAGTGAATCAAATGATGATGAAATTTCAACACAAAAATCTATTAATGGGACCTAATGGAAAACACTGAAGGAGTGTAGCAATACTGTTAGATTTCCTGGTCGTACAAAATTCAAAGATGTCTCAGTGCCAACTTTATATACCATAACAAATATAATACTTAATTCTGTAAAGACTACATTCAATTTGGTATTCGATGAAGGATTATAATGGAGTGTATAACTACATGCAGTGAATTACAAGCTTTGGTAAAGTTTTGAAAAAAGACTGGATTGTTATTAGCTCTTATATCAACTTCTCTTTGTGTTTTTAATGTTTTCCTATATATGTGGGTAACTAACTTAAGACTTCATTTTCGAAATTAAGTACATATAGTTATAAGTTTGACTCACACACATGACATAACAAAACTCGTGCTAAGAACTCTCGTCCCTAGATAATTATACTTTACTAGTGAAAGCAGTTCATGAAATTAAAAAATTCATATCTTTTGTCTGAAAATAAACTGGAGGCTAGTTTAATTAGGCTGTGTGTAATTTAATTCTTTGAGAGGATCCAAACAACCATTAAAAACTACATTTTTAAAATTTAAAATTTACACATTTTATGTGATTTTTATATTTCCAAAAAATCAACTTTGTCTTATAAATTATCTCTTAAGAATTTCATTAAACTTCTTTTTCGACCTCCTTTTAGCCTCTTTGAATTAAGATAAAAAAGTTCACCTAAAACTTTGCTGAAAAGTTTGAAACTAAGTAATAAATTTAAAAACAATTAAATAATTTTCTTACAATTTTTATTATAAATTTTTAGCCCTTTAATATATTATTTAATCTACGAAGCCATACTACATAACCATATTCACGAACTTTTTCAGTCTTCTCTTGTGAATAACATTCATTAAATATAAAAATTAGGATTAGGATAAATATAAACATTACTTGAAATTTCATATTCTACTTTTTTATTTAAAATACTCTACTTCAATTTGAATCAAGACAAGACTGACTTTTCATCGTTTCCAACTTGACTTTAAATACAAATTTCACCCGCAAATTAAAAAATAACTTGGTTCTATAAAAAACCTAACTTTAGATCGAATTTCAATACTAATGAAAACATTTTCAACAGATTTTACTTTTATTATGTTTAAATTACTAATCATTGCAATATTTTTGCTTCGAAAATTAAAAACTTATTTTTTATATAAGCCAAATTTTTAATTAGAGAACTTTGAAATTTTTATTATTGCTTTTAGGCCAACTATGGCTGTAAAACTAAATTGTTTCTCATTTAGATATGCTAAAAAAAAACTAAAAACTTATGTTAATATTAATTAGTACAAAATAACCAAAGCAAGTGTAACGCGAACTTTCTGGATGAAATTATCTTAAAGCAAGAAACTTAAACGAAGACTACCAGTAAAAAATATTATTTTTATTTAAACCTTTAAGCCAATATATATACATATATGTATATATATATATAACTTTAACGTTTCTCTTGAAAATGATTTTGAGTAAAACCAGAAACTTGTCTCCTTTTTTTGTGGTAAAGTAGCTCTGAAATAGGTAAGCAACCATCAACACCAAATGACTGTTAAAAATCTAATATGTAATTTTTTCTACTGAATTAAATTTTTCAACTTAATCATTAAATAGGAATCTTCGAGCTCGAGTCTATTCTCTTTAGTAATAATTTAACGTTTTTCTAAAAAAATTTAAATCGTAAAATTAAACTAAGTTAAATTAGATCTGATGTGAGCTTTTTCTTAGAACATTTAATAGAAAATCAATAACTTTGCCTAATGGTAAAAATTTGATCAATATTAAAAAGATCAAAAAATTTCCTTTGGATGACAAGTATATAAGTGAATAAGATATCGGCTGAAACTTAGTCTCAATCGTTTTCGTTTAACACTAGGTAACAAACTTTTGGTTATTTTAAATTTCTATTTATAATAATTTCTTATATAAAATATTATTGGAAATCTTTAAACATGAAAATCTCTTTTATCTTTATACTATTTTTGGTGATTATCCAATATGTTTGGGCAGGACCAGCAGCACCTAGTCGCAAGGGTCGTTTTTTATATTCAACCCGAAAGTCAATAACTACAACAAAAAGAGATCAATCTAATTTTAAGAAATTATTCTCCAAGCTATAATAAATATTTAAATCTATTGTAATTAAAACTTTTTTTTATTTATCCCTTGCAGCTCCTTAAAAAAATAACAGAGAAGTATTTAGTCTATAAACTATGAATATTCAATACGGAGAACTTGTTTTTTTTAAAGCTAAAAAATTATCCTATTTTGAGAAGCAAAGGTTCAAAACTATATGCTAGAGAAATTTTACATCTGAAGTGATAATAGACCGTTTTTTCAGCAAAAGCTGAAAGCTTTTATGACCTGAATTGTTTATTGAATGAAAAAAAGAAACCAGAAAAAATCATGTTTATATCGTATCTTATAGGAAATCAGGGAATGTTAGTTTTTTTACATTCAAAGTAATATTGATGTGAATTCGTTATGAGAATGATATAAATGGTAAGAAGAGAAGTAAGAAAATGGCTTGGAATGAGCTCAAGCATATGTTATTACCGTACTTAATTTAGTATTTCAAACTTGCAATTCACCCTTAAGGTGCAAGCACAATTACGCGCTTTGCGGTGCAGACGCAGTGACAGCTGTCACAGCTATAAGAATTTATATAGCTGAATATCAGAATTCTGAATGAAAAGGCTCTCCGCAACGCAAAACACGTCATTGTGCTTAAGCCATTAGGCAGTGCCTAAATGACTATTTCAAACGCCTCAATATTTAACTATGTACCAAATTTGCTGGTCAAGTATAATCCAAAGGATTTTTTTCAATACAAGGCAAAAATCTCAAAGACTTGAAAACCTATTGCTTAAAATTTATTCATCAAAGGTATAAAACAGATATTTTCACATTTTATGTTTGACTTTGGTGGTATATAATATCAAAGAGAAAAGGTCTCTTAGATCTAGTAGCTTGCTTGATTAGACTATAATATTAGTAAGCTCAAATAATCTCTTGGGTTTGCCCAAATATTTTAAAACAAATGTTCTAATATTAAACGTTACTTGGTGAGTACAATAGATCGATCACTAGTTCCCAGTATATTTTCATTCCTCAACTATTTCGAGCTCTCAATCATCATGCTATAATCACCAACGTTATAAATATAGAATTTAATCTTCTTCAATCTACAAAATCTATGAAAAAATCTACATTACTTCTTTCAATACTAATTAAAAAGAGTCTAAACCAAGCAATACTCAAAAATATGAATCAATGACATTAAATCGAAATTTTTTACTTACTTAAGTCTTTTTAAGTTAACTTACGCTACCTTAAGCATATTGAGTATAAAACTGTGACATAAATAACAAATCGTCAGCCATTTATAAAAAAAATATTTTACATCTTTTCAAAACATTTTCAAAAGTTTTGGCAATTGTAATTCAAGACAACACATTTATTAGACTCAAAAATACATAGTCCAATTGCCTTTTAACCTCATTTTATGATTCTTTATTTAACAATAAATTTTATTTTTGGCTCAGGTATGTTTAAGCTTGATCAATCTTTAATTTGTAAAACAATCAAACTAAATTTAAATATAAATTATTTTTCATCAATCAAAATCAAAATAAATTTCAAATTTGAAAAAAAGTTTTTTAAAAATCAAACAGATCTTTTAAAATTTGTGTGTACATATATCTAGTTATATAGCCCTAAGCACAATAATTTTGCATTTAATTAAAATTTTTTACCCATCCATGTCCAAAAATAAACCTAAAACAGACCTGAGTTGTGGAGCTAAATAAGATATGTACAATCTCTTCTGTATTTTAGTATGATTTCATTATTCAATAGTATTACCGGGCTCCCTTAAATGTCAGACAATAAAAATTCAAAAGAATTAGGAAATTGTGAAGTTTGTTCAGTAGAAAGCACATCAATATGTTCAAATTGTCAGCAGGTGTTCTATTGTTCTGTGTTACATCAGAAAGAGGATTGGAAGAAACATAAATTAAATTGTCATCCATTTATTGTAAATATAATAAAAATTTATATATTTTAATAATAAAATCAATTTTGTTATTTTTTTCCATATAATTAGATTAAAAAAAATCAAATACTTGGACGACATTTAATAGCAAGCAGGAATATAACAGTTGGTGAAATAGTCCTTAAAGAATCACCTCTTGTTTGGGGACCTTCTCAATTTACTGAACCTGTATGTGTAGGATGTATGAAAGGATTAGATGAATTTAATTATATGAAATGTGAATATTGTGGTTGGCCGATATGTGAACGTGAATGCCAAAATATAGCCGAACACCAAAATGAATGTCAATTTACTGTTCGTTACCGAGATAAAGTAAATATTTAAATAATTTTAACTGAATTTATATTTATTCTGTGATTTTTTATTGCACAAAAACAATTTTCAAAAGCATTGTTTTAAATCTATTAATAGCGATTTCTTCTTGTTTTAGTATTGTCTTTAAATTGCCGGCGAAACTATATGCCCACCTCTTCCTGATGTGCACGATACATGCGTTTGTGTTAATTCTGTACTACATGAATTCATATTTTAGGCCATTTCTAACATGAATAGTTTCAGATATTTTTCTTATTACATTCAGAAAAACGAAATTTTCAATCGGTTTTAACGTAAGTTCTTTCGTTCTATTTTAACATTTTTGAATTTAAAACACTTACAGTTAAATCAAAGCTAGTAGTTTGAGAAAAAATTACTCATTCGTTTCAAAAAAATATTACATAAATTTGTATCTGGTAAGCTTTCGTCGAAGAAACTTGGAGAAATGTCGTATTTCAAGCACTAAAGGAAAGTAAAGACATAAATTTTTGTGCATTTATTTATTAAAAATAAGGAAATTTCAGTGAAGTGGTAGTGTGTTGCCTGCCTTTCAAAATGTTATGTCTTTTCATAAGATCAATTACAAATAGAATTTGGAATCCTTGAGTAATCCTAAGTGTCCCAGTAAATATAACCTACATTATTCTTATAATATTGCTGTTTTCATTTATATTAATTTAATAATTTTTAATTGGTTTTATTAATGTTATCTGTTCTTTTTTATAAGGACATTTATTTAAAAAGCTAGTAATTTAATTCATTTATTTAATTTATTCATTGCTAAAAATCTTGGTTTCTTCTTCATGCCTACGAGTAATTTGTTTTATTTTCCTTTCATAATATTATCTGTCACGTTTTCTACAATTCTAGAATCCTAAAAAAGATTTTTTGATCTTACTTGCTTTTACTTACTTTTGATCTTTTTTTGAAAAGACAATTTTTATTAGTTTTGGCTTTTCTTTACTGCTAATGGTAGTTAAAGTTACTATCTTGGTGTCCAATTTCCTTATTAAAAAACATTAATTTATCACAACCAAATGAAAGAAACTATGAAGAAGTTGATTTATTTTGGCAAATACTGCCTCACAGATTTCAGAATAATGTCAATTACATCAAACTTAAAGAATAGTCTCAGGGCTAAGAGACATCTTACTGATCTCTGTTTCCTTTATACTACTGTTTAAGAAAAATTACATGTACAACTACAAAGCAAAATAAGCAATATTTTCACCTGATAGTAGACACATGATACTATTTTAAACAATAAAAGAGCCATATGTCATTTTACAATCAAAACACTCAGGGAATCCATTTAATCTGGAACATTTTATCAATTTCTCTGGGTATATCTGAAAAAATTTCATATATTTTACAAAAAATTAATTTTTACTGCCACATTGGTGACATCATAATAGAAAAAAGGGAATTCTAAACAAAAAATACGCATATGACAATATGAGCAAATTTAAATACAACTCTGTGCCATAATTTCAAATAAAAGGATAAATCTTTTACAAAGCTTTATGATTTTGAGCAAACGTATATTTATATTTTTATTTGACAATAATTTTAAATTTTGCAAATACATCCAACGTCAGTAAGAATATTTTTATATGAAATAATGTGATTTAAATTTTATTAATCCTTTAAAGGTTCAAATAGGAAATTTCACCAGACCACATCCTATTTATCAAAGCTTAACGCCACTAAGATGTTTATTACTAAGTGAGAAAAATCCTGAAATCTTTGAAAAATTGATGAAACTTGAATACTTAAATGAGGAACGCAAGCAATCATTACAGTGGGAAAGTGATCTTCAAGGAGTAGCAAAATTTATTCCAAAGTGGGGAAATTTTAGTTATATTTTACATATGTTTTTTTTTTTTTAAATATATTAATTTTGTAGATATTTCAAATGTAATAAATGGTCTGAAGATGATATAATGAAAATAACTGGTATCATTCAAATTAATGGACATGAAGTTCCTTTATCAGAACCACCATATATTGCAATATATGATAAAGCATCATTTATACAACATTCATGTAATGCTAATCTAACGAAAACATTTACTAAAAATGGTGATATAATATTATGGGCCCCAAAATCAATACCAAAAGGTACAAATCTAAGTATTTGCTATACAGATGCTTTTTGGAGTGAACCAAATCGTCGTTATCATTTACTTCAAACAAAAATGTTCCGTTGTAATTGTGATAGGTGTTTAGATGTGACTGAGTTTGGAACAAATTATAATGCTATTTATTGTAATGATCGTAACTGTAAAGGTTTGGCTCTTCCTGAAACTATTAAAGACTGGGATAGTCATTGGAAGTATAATTTTATTGTCAAATTTATTTATTTTTTTTTGACTATTAATTTATTTCTTTTTAGATGCAAAAAATGTAAAAAAATTATTGATAAGGAGTATATTAAAATTATAACAGAAAGAGCTGGAAAAGATTTATCAACTCTGCCAGCGGGAAACATTGAAGCGGGTAAAAGGTGAAGTTTTTTTGAATTATAGTTTTTATTTTTTTTACATCAAAACTTTTCTTGCATTTTTTTGCTCTTCTCCCCATATATTATATTTTTCCTCTTTCGCTACCAGCGTCATATATAGTATGTGACGACCCGATTTTCTTTGCTGAGCCCGGTATCACAAATATTTGACGGATGTTCATTATATTTAACGGTTGTATCAAGTCGTACTGCACATGGATGTATAATCTTATAAATCAAATAAAATAAATGAATGATGTCATTGGTCTGGGAATAATTACAGTTGTTTATAAGATCTTAGCGTCGGACACGAATACTTTACTTCTAGACGTGGTCGAAAAATGACTTGTTGAATTATAACGGAATAAATTAGAGAGAAACAGAATTATCTGTTATTCCACAAAGCTGCACAAATACACATTTTCCAAAAAAAAACTGCGAAAAAGAGTTAGATGCTGTGTACGCTCTGCCAACAAACAGTGCACAGCCACTGTGTATGCCTGCGAAATGTGTACAGCAACTATAGGGTTTCCAATTGGTCTATGCATAGACAAATGCTTTAAAATTTTTCATAAAAGTAAAAACTATCTTTTTCTTTTCCAATTTAATTCATTTCATCTTAATCTGATGTGTTACATATACATATGTGACGTGTAGGCTAAAAATGGGATTATTTATCCGGGGTCACTTATTCATGTCGGTATATAAAATTGCTCATTTCGCTTATTTGGAATGTAATAAATACATCCCACAAATCTTAGTAATAATTAGTATCATATTTAAATAATAAAACGTCTGGGATGTGGTGGCGGTTTTTCTCCTTAGTCCCTGTTAACGAACGGATTGATAAGAGAATAACTGTTATTAATTTACTATTTTAATTATTTTCATCAAATATTTTGCCGATTTTTTGTACTTTTATATAAGATTTAAAGCAAAAAATTACAAATTGTATTCTTTTAGCTACTTAAAACAATATAGCAAATGGTTTCCAGAATCAAATCACAGCTTAGCATCCGTGAAAGTCATTTTAGCTCAAATAATTGGATCTGGTGGCCCAGAAATATTTCAAACTATATCTGATGAGGAACTTAACCTAAAATTGGATCTTTGTAAAGAAATGATTGAACTATATGAAATTTTATCTCCTGGTAATTATAGTAAAATTTTATATACTATACATATTTTTAAAGAAAATAAATGTATGTATATGTGTATATATTTCAGCTGAAACTCGTACTTTGGGTGCATTACATTTTGAATTTCATGCAGCACTCACCGAAAAGGGACGTCGAGTATCTAAAGAAAGTCAGGACAATGGTAGATCTTATTTTGAAGAATGTATGAAAGAAGCAGAATTGGCAATTTTTTGTCTTCAATATGAGCCTTTAATTCTTGCTGAAGGACAACTTTGTAGGCAAGCTAAAATTAATTATAATACTCTTAAAATCCTTCTGGGATAGATTGTTAAAAATTTAATTTCTATATTAAATGTAATTTTCTCAAATTTTCTCTGTAAAAAAGAAGAAGAAATCATAAAATAAAATAAAAATGCTTGGTTATAAACAGTTTTCTACTTTTTGTGGTTAGAAGAGGAAATTTGAAATTTTTATTTTAACTTTCGATGTAGTGGACATCAAGTCAGCTCTTAGTTCTTTAGTCACAACGTAGCTACAGCTGTTACCAAGTCTCAATAATATGCAGGATTAAGTCCCAGAAACTGTTTTTTCAATAGAATTAATAGCTATTTATTTTATGTGATCCGAGAAAGCAAATCTATATGCTTCTTTTAGACATGTAAGCCTTTATTTGATGCTCATATGAAATAGGTATATGACTACTTCAACTAATTAAAATAAAAACTTTAATATTGTTTTGTCAGTATTGGTTACTTGTCAATTAGCTTACGTAGTGTCACAAAATGAAATCGACTCTCAGTTGGCTTGCTAAATTTTATCAATATTTGCAGAAAGAAATCTTTTGTATCAAGCAAATGGACAGTATTTAGTGTGTGGCAAAACTGCAATCGCAATCGATGTGAGTTGGTTTTCTCTACCACAAAATTGGTAAAAACAAAATAAGGGAAGACATTACACCTTCAAACATATAAATTCAAATGAAATATAACAAATAATATTTTTTTGGACTCATTTTTTCTTAGTCAAACAATCAGAAGTATTTTTTCATTGTGAATTTATGAACTTAATACATCCACAAATTAGCTATTTTTCTTAAAGGCACACAGGTGGTACACAAATCACAAGGTGAAGTGGAACTTTGATTTCAAATATACATAATTACAGTATTGCCTCTTTTCTTAGAACACTCATAAAATTAATGTGAACGACCAATCTGAGCATACTGTAAGCCAATGCATTTCGGATATTTGTGATTTACCCTATAAAAACTTGTTAAAATATATCATTAACATCATAAAAGGTGATTATAACTGATATAAATGAAAAATTTTTCAAATAAAAAATTCCCAAAGAAATTTTTTGAGTGAAAAATCTCTTACAAATTTTTTTGACGCTAAGTTTTACATAATTATACTTCTGAATCTGTATAGAATCACTGCCAAAAATCTCATTAATATCTGAATTTTTAAAAAAGCTTCACGAAAAAAAGCAAGGCTAATCAACAGCCAACCAATTAGTAACTATGCCCCTTTCGTTATCCCATATGTTTACTTAAATCATGATTAATTTATACTACTCCCGGTTGACTGTTGACATTTATTTTATACCTTGATATTGGAAAGATTTTTTTATCTTAATTTTACTCAAAACTGCTAAAATCATAACTGTTTGAAGAAACGTCCAAAAAGATAGAAACTCTAATTCTACAATTAGATAAAAAGAAGATCCTCCTTATATAAATGATAATTTTTTATTTCTCTTAAATAAAAACTTATATAAATTATAAAATAGATTCTATATTTATAGAAAAATTGATTTAAAAAGTTATTATCTTTAGAAAGTACCAATTCGCTTGAGCGCATCTCCAGCTGCTATTGCCATAGAATGTTCACTACTACCCTCTGGCTCCATTAATAAAATTTTTTCACTATTTTTAAGCAATGATACAACCTCACGAAGACGAATGCATAATTCTTTTTTCAATATTTTCTTTTTTTCAAATAGTCGTGTTGCTTGTATCATAATCGGTGCATGCAATTCATACATAATTACACCTAAATTTTATTTAAAAAATTAAAACGATAACAACAAAATCAATATAGTCACCCCTAAGCCTTGTTAGGCCTGGTTCTAATATATCTGAAATCCTTAATACATCTCTGCAATATTGCTCTTTACGTTTAAGTAAATCCTCAGTTAAGTCATTAATTATATAACCTTCAGATCTTCCAAAAAGTTGACAGAGAGAATACTTTGCTGAAATACATAAATAATGATTCTCGTACAAGACATTTTGGTACCTGTTTAAAAAGATAAATCATTTTTAGCTACCTTTTCAAGTTAAGATAATTTAAATGATTTGATTTTAGTAATTCTGTATAGAAATTGCTTATTAATACTTTTTTTATGAAAAAATATCATTAAATATAATTTATTTATTTACTTTTCTAAAAACTGTTCTTGGCCAGGAATATCATGAGGATCTAAGCTATCAAGTTCCTTAAATATTTTTTCCAATAGTAGAAACATTGAATGATAACCAACAGAGTAATCACATGATTGACAACTGAATCCATAAAGTACAAAATATTACATTAAAAAAGTAACATATAAATTTTTTATACTTCCAAGATGCTTTCTGATCCAAAGGATTAGATGATAAAATTTTCCCAATACAACATTTAGGACATTGCATTGCACTTGAAAATGTTCCCAACTCTGTTGGATCGGCACATCTTGAACATTGACACCAAAAAAATTTACCTTCTTGTAAATGTTCTCTTCGTTTGAGCGTTCCCTAAAATACCACCAAAATTTTGATACTTTTAAATAAAATTATTATAAAAATTTTAATAAATAATTAATATTAATTGCTATAGCAAAAAATATTGTTAAATCAAAGCTCTAGAAATTTGATTAGCAATAATAATAAAAAAATTTCTTTGTAATTAAAGTTAATTAAATAGTTTAATTTAGTTTGAGTCTTCACTTACCCCATCTTTATAATAATATTAATCCTGTATGGTTTTGTTTCTTACCAATTCAAATTTGCATTTTTGATGATTCCAAATCTAATTTCATTTGATGTTTAATGAAAAATTAATACTGTGTATTTTTTACCTTTTTTTAAAAAAAGTCTATAATATTTATTTTAAATACAGTCAATTCTCATTTAGTATGAATAATTCGATATATGACGACCACATTGAAAAAAAAACTCAAAGTTACCACAAATCAAATAAATTCATATATCTCAGCGGGTAACTTTTATGATGTCATAGACTCACGCAAAAGTTCCCCCTCATATGTGGATTTTTCACAGTGAAATTCATTTGTACGTCATTTTGACGTCAAAAAAGTTACCCGCTGAGATATATGCACTAAGTGCAAGAATTTTATTTTTTGTATCTCACTTTCTCTCTCTATTATATAAAAAAAAGCTTTCTGTCACCGTGCACAGATTTTATTTTATACATCTCTCTCTCTCTCTCTCTCTCTCTATTATATATCGAAAAGCCTTTTGTCCCCGTCCAAAAATTTTATTTTTTGTATCTCTCTTTTTCTCTATGTTATATATATTAAAAATTAAAAAAACAAAAGGAAAACCATTTGGAAATGAGTTATAAGAAGCAGGTAAGAAGACGCATTAGAACCGGGGTGGCTGAGAGAAGCGAAGCGTGGGTTGGAGAGCGAAGCTAGCAGGGGGCGGAGCCCACTAGTACTGCAAAAAGGAAAAATTGAAAAATTAAATATTTATGGAGTTATTGTCAAAAACTTTTGGAGGTTGAGGCCCTCATACCGTGACTAGTCAGGTACAGGAGTAAGTGCAAGTAAAACAAAAACTAGGGATTAATACTAGTGACGATATTCATACAAATTTTTTGCACGGATATAGAATTATTGAATATTTCACAGTTTTTAATACGCTATCTGAGCAGTAATGAGCATAATCGACCGTTTGGAGATTATGTCCGAAGCACCTCAATTATGGGCTAAACATCGTCAAAATTTCAACTTATAGTGAGTTTTTACTGCCATTAGTATTTAGTATTTAGTACTATTTTGTTACAATTTGTATGGGAAATCTCTAGTCTTTTTCTCAAAAGAACTAATCTAAATGTAGTTCTTTCTTCTAGTTTTGTGCGAAAATACTAGACAAACTCATGGCAGTACGGAGGGGAAATTTTAAGTAGTTTTTTCGAATTCTCTCTTTCGGCAATAGTTTTAGAAAAACTTTTCTGCTATATCAGGTAAAAAAGGGATGGGTATATGGGATGATGGATGGATGGATATATAGCATGATATGATATGTTATCATATTTGATCACAGTGCCATAAATCCATCCCTCTCTTATACACTAAGCAGTTTGACTGTGAATATGACCTAAAGCACTTTTTACAACAACAAAGATAAGAAAGTACTAAATACAAAATACTAATGGCAGTGAAAACGCACTATTACATTGCTGCTGGAATATTTAATGAAGGCTAACTTCCATTCTTAAAATTATGAACGAGCTAAATGTAATTGTTAGCACTAATTGTAAAGTTTTTGCCGAAAACAGTGATAAAGCGCGAGTAGTGAAGCATAACCGGATGAGCCTTTCCGAAACAAAAGCCACTCGAACAGGTCGAAAAACAAAAGCAGCTCGAAGATAATCAGCTTTTTAAAGAAGCCGCAGGTTTATTATATGGACCTGGAATCGATGATTGATCCGTAAGTCAGTAAAACTTTTATTTTTTGCACATTGAAACTGTATATTCAAAAACTGTTTGTGCTGTAACTCAAAAAGTTATTGATTGATTTGCCTGAAATTAAGACAGGCTTGTGACTATAGTATTATCAGATGGATGTACCTAGAAGTTTAGCAATATCGCATGAATAAATAACTTTTTTGGGGTAAAAACTGAGGAAAAAGCAATCAAAAATTAGAGCCTTTGATTAAACAGCCGATATAAATTTAAATTTTTTACTTTTTTATAATTTTATAGGTTTATCCTCCCCTTCAATATATCAGTAATTAAATAAAAAAAACTTTTTTCATTTGAGATCAATAGAACAATTGCGACAGATGCAGCAGTTTTCAATATCTTTAGAGCGGACAAATAAAGATATGACCTGCAGAGCCGCTATTTTCTTTTTAAAAAAACCTCACATGTTTTTTTATTATTTATGAATATAATAAAATGATGTGTAAATTTTAAAATAATCCAATTATTTCATCTCCTTGAAATAATTTCACATGCCCTAAAGGTATCGCCCCCCTTAAGGTTTTTCTTAAGTACGAACCAATTTACTTAGCCTAAAATATGTTTTAATAACATATGTCGGCTACTATTTTAACTCATTACTAAATTAATTATAAAATAAAAAAAAATATTAGCTGAAAATTAAATCCAGGCAAAACTAAATTATTTTTATCGCAAGAAAAAACGCCTTTAAAAAATTTTTGTCTTTATTTTGGTACTTTTTTGTGAACACTTTATACCTCTTCCTATTACGCCTATAGTATGCGTAATACGCCTAAAATACTTTTTAACGAACATTTTATTCTTCTTCCTGTGATGCCCATTAATAAAATGCTTTTTATAAATTAGTAAGAAAGCATAAGTTATGTATTTTCAATCAAAATGTAATACTCAAACAAACTATTGAGTATAATCGCGTCTTAATACTCCTATAAAATAAAAGCTTCGTTTTATGAGATGCTAAAAGTGGATTCTGCGATTTTTACTTTTACCAATTCGAAAATCTCGTTATAAAATAATAAAAAATAAATAAAAGAAGAATTATATAATTTAATGTAATATAATAAAATAATAAATAATATATGTAAATGTAATATAAACTCTATCCCACAAAATTTTTAAAATATTTAATTTAAAGATGTTTTTTCCTTTTCAAAGGTGTAATTATACCTAAAATCTAAAGTAAAACAAAAAAAATCTCTTTTTTGCATTTTGTTACTGCTTCAAAAACACAAAAAACCAATCTAGTGAAGCTATAAATAATCATACTAGAAATATTTCAATTTTAAATCAAAAAAACAAAATATTTATGACAAGCTAGAAAATTTATTAAGGATTATTTTGCATAAAAAAGCAATTAATGCTTATTAAAATAATTTTCAATATATGTATATAATCCATTGAACCTTACTTGAAATGTATACGCATATGAGATTGTTATGGGATAACCACATTTTATTGGCATTGTTGTCCGTATGGACATCATATGACTTTTTGGATAGTCAACATGGCTTGTATTTGGCACACAATCATGAGCTATTAAATATGCAACTGGATAAAGTGCTCTAGCTTTGCTACCATTTTGACCAATTTCAAAACAATTAACCTCAAGTATTCCACAAATTGTATGAATTTCATTTTCAGTCCATAGTTTTATATTCCAAAAATTACGTATCCGTTCAATAATTACTTCCTGATTACGTTTCCATAATGATGGAATTTTTCTACGTATATCATTATGTGATTCCATTTTATTTAATTTTTCCCATTTTTCAGGTATTTCTATTTTTAATAATAAACAACGTAATGGCATTATAACTTCATATATAAAACGTAGATAATTTTTTCCTAAATTTTTTAATGTGTTAGCTGTTTTATTTTTTTTAAATAATGCACACTCCCAGGTACTATGTCCGTTTTCTTGGTATAAGCCAGGACATGTTAGACTACAAAGAGGCCACTGGCATTCAAGGCAGCTACAAAAATGATAAATTTCTTTTTTATAATTTTTTATAATTATATTTCATTTAGATTCATAACAAATAATAAAAACTCTCTTTTTTTTCATATAAAACTAAAAATTAGTTCATTAAATATAATTAATGAATTAAAATTTGAACTAACTATATTAGCATCAATAGTCATGCACTGCCAACAGAACAAAATTTTTTTGAACTTGATTGGATGATTTTATTAACAATTTAAGAATTTTACATACTTTTTGCAAGCTAATAATAGAAACATAATAAATATCTAAATAACAATTAAATAATGGTTTACTTACGTAAAATAAGCCTCAGAAATATCTATAGGTTGATAGCAACCCAAGCACACGGGATCTGAATCAGTAGAAGGACCAACTGCTAGGGGCATTTCTTCAATTAAAATTTGTCCACTTTCTAAATCTCTTGACGCTTCTAGATATCGACCCATTAATTGTGATTCTTTTATTTCATAAAGTTTTGATTCTTTGGAACTCTCTTTTGATTTGCTATTTTCATTTTGATTTTTATTTAAAATATTATTATTATTATTATTGTCCTGTAGTTTCTTGTGCTGTTTCTGTGAATGATAATATTAATTTTAATATAAACTATACTTAACTAAAACATTGTAATTATTTATGTCGTCAGAAAAATTTGAAAAGTTTGAAATTCACTAGCGCTTGTCATGTTAGATAAACTTTGCATTCAAAGTTTTGTTTAGAATTAAACACTAACTTTCTTGTATTTATGACAGACAGTAATTGTAATTATTCAATTATGTATACTCATACATGTCATATTTGCAGATTTTATAAACACAACTTTCTTTAACCATCTCTTAAAAACCGGTAACCCTAATCTAGCTCCCTATTCAAATTGAATAATAATATGCGAGAGACCTGATATCTACTGTTGCCAGATCTTGGAAACTTTGTCGCATAAATTATTCAAAGGGAAATCCTTAGTAACATTTTGCCTTGAAACAACCTGGGGGCGACGTAATGCTACGTCTTATCTAAAATGAGAACATCCTATAAAACACGTGATGACTTTTTCTGGCCTAAAATGAAAAGCTCGTGTTGAATACGGTATTGTTTTTACACTATTAAATTATTGTTTTGACATTACTGTTATTATTTGTTATATTTGCAACATAAGATCATAAAAAATGCTTCCTCTGAAAGTGGCACATACAATCGTCGCTCAATTTGGCGAGACATAAGGCACGGGAATTAATCATATTACAACAATTTACTTGTTGTAGTACAATTTCTATAAGCCTAAATCTAAAGTTTAAAAAAATTTTAAAATTTATTTTGGAACTTGTACTTGTATAAATGAGCATAAACACTACATGGCCATTGATTTTTGACCCTTCAATTATGATAAAACAAAAAACTAACAAGAATTTAGTTTTGATATTTTACTCAAATGCTTTTTATATTAAATATAAATAAATCATAATCGCTGTCTCATATATAAGAGATCTTACATATCTAAAGGAAACAAAATCCTGGTTAAATATTAATTGTGTTACGTCAATTGATTATTATTTAAATATGTGCCAATAATTGTGAAAGTGGTCTAAGTCAAAATTTAAAAAAAAATGATTTTTTCAGTTATTTCACACCACATGATTCTAAACTAAATTTATTTAAAGTAATTTTTACGATATCGTCAAAAATGAACCACTAGAAGGTGGTTGAAATTTCAACATTTCATGAATTTACATGAAATTCATTCAGTATTCAAATGCAAATCATTAAATATCTCGAAACGAGAAATATATGACTTATTGTTAGACCACTTTCAAAATTATGGGCACATATATTTCTGCCTGCCACTGTCATTTGAACGTAAAAGAAGTCTGAAGCTTCACATATCGATAAAGACCGTCAACCGATACACGAAAAGTATTACTTACGATGGTTAAAATTTGGTTAAAAATTCTAACAATTTTGATTTTTTCTAAATTTGGAATCAGTTTGATAGATGGAAATTTAACTCATCTAATCAAAGCACCTTGGATAGCATCAGTTTGGGGCGGTGCAAATTACTTAGGAGTAGCAACAATTTTAAGTCGCAAGACTCTTGTCTTACCAGCTGAGGTATTAGAAAAATACAAAAATGATTCTGAAATGAATAGATATAAATTATTTATTCGTACTGGTTCAGCCTGCAAAACGGGAGGAGAAGTTTCAAATGTTGATGAAATTATTCCATATAATAATCAAAGCTGGAATATTTTTAATATTGTATTAATAAAGCTAAAGTATCGACTTCGTTTTGGGCCACAAACGTATTCCATTAGAATAACAACCTTTCATGATGATATTCGTCCAAATTTTAAAGGAAATTTAGTGAGTTGGTCTGATATTGACCCTTCATGTCACTTCTTAAGACAAAAGATTCAAATTGAAAACTCAACAATATGTAAAAATTACAAAAATCTGGATAGAGAGTTAAACAGTCTACGTCCAAATCCAGAAGCTGAAGGAATATTTTGTTTTACTTTTGGACGTGGGATATTAAATGGAGATATTGGGGCACCATTAATTCGTAAGGGAAAGCTTGTCGGATTTCTAACTGTTCCCAATTGGGATCATTGGGGTTGGGGTGAATTTATTAATATTCAGTACTATTCAGCATGGATCGAATATCATTTATTAGAATAATGTTGAATATTTTAAATAAAATATCATTCCAATATTTAATTTTAGATTTTTTTTGTGGTGTTGTTTATTTTCTAATTTAAAATAAATATATGTATTTCCTAATCATTATAAATAAACGATATTGGTGTGATTGTTATAAATATACGTAAATCTACTATTAATATGTTTTAATTTTGACCAAGTTTCACCTAATGTTTGAGTACTAGCCTGTAAAATGCAATTCTTTAAAAAAATATATTAAGTAAACTTTAAATGATGGACATTTTTCCGGAAGAGAATTTCTCCATTTCCACCTGTTGCCAAAAAAAAAGGAAAATAGTTTATTTCTTAAAAATGTACTGTTAATTATATTGAATTCCGGTACAAAAACAAAAAAACATGTCTGCTTAAAGTTTGGCCTATCGTAATGCTATGGTCATTAAAGTGACCTACGGAGTGATTGAGGTTTGATATTACTTACCCAACCAAATGAAGGTGGAAAATTTAACTAAACAGTGAAATTAAATACCAAGCATTATATAAGAAAGGAAGTTTTTCTGGAGTTTTAAACAAAAAAAAATCTTTATATAGAAGTTCTAAAATTTTAAGGAAGCGCTGAGTTTTGTTATTACTGGCGCATAGGTTTGGTAAATAAAACGTCTGTAAATCCAAAACTCGGCTGCTAATTAAAATAAAAGGATACTCTAAGCCACCTGGGTTGGAAGAAATTATTCAATTTGTCCTTAGACATATTTTTGTTCAGTAAATAGATGGATGCGTTGTGAGCTCAGGCTACTAGACAATTTAATGCCGATAAGGATGAGAGCTTCTTCAAAGTATCAACTTCAAAAGAACAAAAATTTTAAATAAAAATATAGTGGCTTTCTATCCTGGAACCAAACAGTGTTTTCTCCTTCATATTATTTATTTTTTTATCAAATCAAATTAAATTCAAAAATAAAAACAAGGACCTTTCTAAACAAAAGAAAACTAAATAAACTTTTATTTTGAATTTTTTCAAAAAGAAAGTTTCTAAAATTGCCTTTTATCAGACTTCATGAAGTTCATTGAGCTTTGAATAGAATTTTTAATTAAGATATTTTATATAATACACCATTTTAGCTTATCATAAAATGACAATTTTGAATTTGAATAAATAGAAATAAAATTTAAAGAAAGAAAATTATATATTTATCAGTTATTTTGCTTGAATATACGAAGATCAATGAACTGTAAAAAGCGCAATACAAACCTTTTTGAAGAATTGATCTAAATAAGTAAATTGAGGCAAATAAATTATCAAACTTTTCTTAAAGTTGGAAGTATTTTTTCCCAAAAAATTAGTAGATTTAGACCCATCTCATTAAAAGAATAATTGTGAAATAATTAAATGTAAATAAATAAATAAAACAAGTAATATAAAAAAAAAATTTTTAAAGTATATTCCTACTTGAGATTGTTTTTTCTTTTTCTGAATTCAGAATTCGTAATTCGTTGCATTCAGTTTTCTGAAGTTTTTCTCTCATATAAAATTAAAATTAGTTTATTAAATATAATTAATGAATTAATATTTGAACTAACTGCATTAACATCAATTGTCATGCACTCCCAACACAACAAAATTTATTTGAACTTGATTAGATGAAAATTTGTAAAAGATATTGGACATTATGAGCTAACGGTAAGAATAATATTTGAACTAACTGTATTAACATCAATTGTCATGCACTCCCAACACAACAAAATTTATTTGAACTTAATTGGATGAATAGAAAAGATTTTATTAACAATTGAAGGTTTTAGAGTAACCTAATAGTAGGAATATAATAAAAATATATTAAAATATATCTGGAATGCCATAAAATTAGTATTATAATTTGAATAAGCAGTATTCATATATGTAGTTATTTTTCAATTTCTTTTCCAAACTTTGTGAAAACGCAAAACATTTTCATTAGAAAGAGACCCAATTATCTAGTTTCCTTGGATGTGTCATTTAAAAATTTTTCATTATAGAAATATGGCCATAAAAAAATCGGAATAATTGACTCTATTGTAGGTTTTCATACAAACACTCCATTTCTTTTTTCGTAGCTTATTCTAGTTTTATTCGCAATTTCATTCCTACTTTTATTTTAGGGGAAGCCTTATTATCTGTGTGGTCCTAAGTATTTCATAAATGTATATATTTTTAAAAGGCTATTAATTAATTTTCTTTTTGTTCTGTAGAAACTTATGATCGTGGTTTGAAGATAACCGATAAGCTATTTACTTCAAGTTTTGCTTACATAAAATGCTTGTATAAATATATAATATGGTCGAAAATTTTTTGTCAAAAATTAACTCTTTCCTAGTTCTCGGCACAAATACAGAAGAATATTGTGACTGAATTCTTACATACTTTCGGATAAACTATTAAAATTTTAATTAGGAAACCATTAGCTTCTTTGATTACAATGTAATATTATTTAGAATCAAAATCAGTATAACTTCCCGCTGAATTCAACTATGGTATTATTGAAAAAAAATGCTCCCCATAGTTTTACCATTGGCTACAATAGTACATAAAATACAAGGGAGTATTGTAGACCATGCACTAGTTTATCTCAGCAGAAAAATATTGGCTCTTTTTTATTTTGCGTCGTACAAAATTGTTAATGAACATTGTTAAAAGAATTATATACCATTTTGTTCCCATTTAAGAGTATTAAATATTATTTAACACCTTTTTGTTCATTAATCATATAAATAAAAGTTTATTTTTAAAAATTTTTCTTATATAATTTTTATTATTAAAAGCTTTAATACTTCTTTTTGTAAGGCAGAGTTTGTATTTTCAAACTAGATATTAAAAACAATCAAATTTTCTTATAGTTTAAAAAAATTGAAAACTAAGATCAATTTCAAATGTATTCAATAACAAATTTCAATTATTCATATCTGCTATTGCGCTTTCATAGATAAAAATAAATATTCAAATATTTTTCAGATGTCACCTTACATCAGAACTCCTTTTTCTAAAAAAAAACAATAAATTGAATTATATTTATATATTTATTGAACATAACGAAGGTAAAAGAAGTATTTGATTTCATATATCGATAAAGACGGTCACAAAAAACATTTCTTACGATGGTTAAAATTTATTTAAAAATTCTACCAATTTTAATTTTTTCTAAATTTGGAATCAGTTTGATAGATGGAAATGTAACTCATCTAATCAAAGCACCTTGGATAGCATCAGTTTGGGGCGGTGCAAATTACTTAGGAGTAGCAACAATTTTAAGTCGCAAGACTCTGGTTTTACCAGCTGAGGTATTAGAAAAATACAAAAATGATTCTGAAATGAATAGATATAAATTATTTATCCGTACTGGATCCGCCTGCAAAATGGGAGGAGAAGTTTCAAATGTTGATGAAATTATTCCATATAATAATCAAAGCTGGAATATTTATAATATTGCATTAATAAAGCTAAAGTATCGACTTCGTTTTGGGCCACAAACGTATTCCATTAGAATAACAACCTTTCATGATGATATTCGTCCAAATTTTAAAGGAAATTTAGTGAGTTGGTCTGATATTGATCCTTCCTGTCACTTCTTAAGACAAAAGATTCAAATTGAAAACTCAACAATATGTAAAAATTACAAAAATCTGGATAGAGAGTTAAACAGTCTACGTCCAAATCCAGAAGCTGAAGGAATATTTTGTTTTACTTTTGGACGTGGGATATTAAATGAAGATATTGGGGCACCATTAATTCGTAAGGGAAAGCTTGTCGGATTTCTAACTGTTCCCAATTGGGATCATTGGGGTTGGGGTGAATTTATTAATATTCAGTACTATTCAGCATGGATCGAATATCATTTATTAGATTAATGTTGAATATTTTAAATAAAATATCATTCCAATATTTAATTTTAGATTTTTTTTGTGGTGTTGTTTATTTTCTAATTTAAAATAAATATATGTATTTCCTAATCATTATAAATAAACGATATTGGTGTGATTGTTATAAATATACGTAAATCTTCTATTAATATGTTTTAATTTTGACCAAGTTTCACTTTATGATTGGGTACTAGCCTGTAAAATGGGGATTCTTAACACTAAACCTTCCACGACGGGTGAAATGGCCCATTTTAAACTTTTTGTCAGAATATCTAAAATAACCTTATCATATCGCCATTTACCTTTACTATATTCATTTAAAAAAACCATAAAATGTATTTTTGAACATTTACTCCTTTCTTGTTAATTTTTTTACCCTGTATGTACGAATATGTAAAATGAGAAATGCATTTTATTTCCTTCTGACAATCATGTAACGTAACACATTAGAAAATGCATAGAAGAAGAAACCTCCCGAGTATTGGGAACTAAATGGAATTTTATTCCTGCAACATTTATTTCCCTTCTATAAACACGTGGAGCATATCAGCTAAACAATTTGAACATCTCATAACTGTAGAACGAGAAATGGAGTCAATGAAACCAGCGTATACAAACAGATAAGTTTGCTATAATCTCTGAAGTATGGTACAAATCCATCAAGAATATCCAAAACTGTTGGAGCTCTGGAGAATATGTAATTGTCGATAAAGAGCTTTTCCCAACCATGGTGAGTTATTGCGAGACTTACGCCATATATCCAGAACAAGCTGAATAAGTTTTGTATCAAATTTTGGCAAACATCTGACTTCAGCACTAAATACATTATAAATGGATTTCCATATTTGAGGAAAGATGAAAACAGGTGAACTTCATTTCCACTTGGGGAATTAGTAGTTCTCAAACTACTTATACCATTCACTAGATTCCGAAGAAGCGTCACTGTAAAAATTACTAGAAAAAGGAACCACTTGTTGAAACTCTCCGCGGAAATAAAAGATAACTACCAAAGTTCTATACTTCTTAACAAAACTATATGAATCTGTTCATTGTTCACTTACCATTCACAAAGAAAACTTAAGAAAAAGGTGCTGCTACTAAGTTCAAAGCATAAATCGAAAAAAACGGTGAATGAATACTGGAAACAAGTCTACAATAGTTCTGAATACAGTGTAGACATGATGGATCAGATAGCAAGAAAATACTGCGTGTAATCGAAATAGCTAAGATGGCCTGCCCAGATTTTCTTCGATATTCTTGACTTAACTCATTGGTTTTATGCAGAGTAACAAACGGCTGAAAGTTCTAGACAACAATTAATATTAAATTAGCTGAAGAGCTTGCCGAAGATTTTCAACATTTACATACAACAAGGTGAAAAATAAATTATACAGAAAACATCAGCAAATTCAAGTTTAGATTCTCGTTGCGAACTTGGGCTAGTGGTCGATTTAATGCTAATAAGGATGAGAAGTTTTACACAGGGTTTCAATCTCATACAAACAAAAATTTTTTTCAAAAAATAAAAAGAATTATCCTAGTAAAAAATGTAAACAATAGAAAAATTAAATAAAGTCTAATTTTGGATGCTTTTTGTAATGAAAGTATCTAAAATTTTCTTTTTTCAGACTTTTTGAGGTTCATTGAACTATAAATAGAATTTTTAAATAAAATACGCCATTTGAGCTTATCTAAAAATGGTAATTTCCAATTTGAATCTAAGGAAATGTATTAAATAAAAAAGAAAATTAAATATTTATCAGCTATTTTACTTAAATATACGAAGGTTCAATGAACTGGGGCTCTTTAGAATGAATTTATTAACATTATATACCATTCAACTTGGATACAAAATAATTTATTATTTTAATATTGAACATTTTAAAAAAAAATGCAAGTTTTAAATTTTGATCTTCAATTTAAGATATTTGTTAAACTTGTTATCATTCTTATCAATAGTTTCAATAAATATATAATATAAGTTGAACCAAAGAGAAAGACCCTTTTTTCAGTCTGTTTATTCTTCCGAAATCTGTAAAAATTTCAAAATGGTTTTAAGTAAACTATCTATCTATCTAAGTTTAGATCAAATGTATAGATATTTACAAAATCTACACCCTGGGTAAAAATGAAAATGGTCATTTCTAGATTATCTATAGATTAGCATTCTATTTAGATTACTTTAGGAAATTAAATGGTAATAATTAGACTAATCAAGCTACACCTTTGTTTTTTATTTATGTTTTCTACAAAGATTTTTACAACAAATAGTTGATCAAAAGACACAGAAGAAATCTACTAGTTTATAGTATCTACAGTAAAATTTCGAATTAATTTTCTCGTCTGGTGTTAAGCACAACAACAATTCTAACAATATACGGGTTCCTGAGTTAAGAAGTATGCGACAGTTATACTAGTCATGCTAATGAGATCATATAGACAATGTAGACTTAATTCGTGGATTTAATAACATGGACCTATACCTTTTGTAATTGAGTTCATTTGCACTTTTCAAATTATGGTACAGTATGTTGAACAGCAAGAGTTAGTAATTATTATTGAACGATATGCATCCTGAATACCTCAGACAGCAATTCGTACTTTATAAAATTAATTCAAATAATTTACGTGAAAATAATTAAGAAAATTAAGGAAATAAAAAACTTTTTAAATCGAAACAAAAAAAAAAAACACTAATAATAATCCTACTTTAGTAAATATTTACTTATTAGATTTAAAATATTTAGTTTGGCAAATAATCAAAATTGTATTCATGGCATTCAACCTCGGATTTTTCATTTTAAACTATAATTTCTATTTTAAATAGTTTGTATGAAAAAATGTCTATTGTTTGCTTAAAAAATTTTCCCAATTATTTTGATAACTAAATTAAATAATCAAAAATTTTTATAAAATATTTTTAAATATTCACAACTGTTGCAAAATCAAAAATAGTACTCAAGGGCATTTTGCTATTTATTCACAAATATATTTTATTTGGCAATGAATATAAAATATTTGTATTTGCCAGTTTTAATGGCAAAAACTGCAATTAAACAACTTGCAGCACGTGCAAGTAATTTTAAAATAAACTACATACAGTTTTCTACACTTAATAAATAATTTATCATGTTGCTCTTGATCAAATTTTACAAATAAATTTCGAGATTGTAAGATTTTTAATAATATAATAATAACTTTTGTTGTTGTTATTTTCGCAGCTAATAAATTTATGTAAATTGTAAGATGTCTTGTTGACACGTTAGATGATTAACAGGAAATACCATCTTTAGTTATCTAGTTGACTAATAAGTTTTTTTTATGTTTTTTGGTTTAACAACGTATAAAGTATAAAATTTCTTTATGGCTTATAATAATTATAACATCAAACTATTGGTTTGTTCGGAAAGTAATTTCGATTTTTCCAAACAGCGGAACTAATTGTATTTTTTCACAGCCAACTTCAGACTAAAGCTGATATAGTAAGGCCAAAAGCATCATTTTCGGCATATTTTACTCTTTTACTATGGAAAAGGTAAAACTGCAGTTCAAGCCAAGTAAAAATTGTGTATGAAGAAAATGTATTAACAGAATGACAATACCAAAGTTTGCATTATTTCGCTTCGGCTATTTCAATTTTAAAGATGCACCATATTCTAAGGGGTTTGTTGAAAAGACAAAATTAAGGCATGGATAGATTCAAATTGCCGATCACAGTTCGGGTTCTTACAGAATGAAATTTGCTTCATCGTATAATCAACTATGTCTGCTTCTCATTCGTCCAGAAAATAATCTAGCTACCAGAAATGGATTGTTTACAAAATGTTAAGTGCTGATAAAAAGTTAAGAAAGATGAGCCAGCTCAAACCACTTTGAAAGCATATATTCACCAAATCTGTTTGGTGGAATTTCTATGGATCGTTTTTTATTTTAAGCTTTAACCAGATAATACCAGACTAAATCTGAAGTGTACTGCAGTCAACTGGAAAAGTCAAATGATCCTGTCAAACAGAAAGGTACAGAAACGATAAATAGAAGAGGTAAAATGTTCCACGACGACAATGCGAGGCCTCACACAAGTTTGGTAAATCACCAAAAACTTTTACAGTTTGAATTTGATGTACTGCCACATTCACCATATTCTACAGATTTGGCATCTTTGAACTATTACGTGTTCTGGTCTCTGCAAAATTCTTTGGGTGGAAAAACTTTCACTTCAAATCATAAAATATCATTTGGACCAAATTTTTGCCAGAAAAGAACAGAAATTTTATCAGCTTGGAATTAATCTCCTGCCCAAAATATTGCAAAAGATATTGGATCAAAATGAAGAATAAATAATTTAATAAAATACTTATACTCTTAAAAGGAGTTGTGTTTAATGAATAAGTAAATTAGGTGAAAACCTACCTCCAATAAATGTAAGGGATATAGAACTATGAAAATGCTGTTTCAATGGATTAAATAAAGCAAATCATTAGATAGGAAATATTTCAATCACATATTTATTGCCATACTATTAATTTTCGCTTTAGCTCTAGCTCTCAGATTTAACTTAAAATAGACACGTATGCGATTTGTCCACTAGTGGACAAATTACTCATCGGTATGAATTCATGCGTAAATCATTTTGAAAATTTCATTTGTAAACATTCATTAAGAAGTCATTAACCTACTTTTCAGTTATATTTTCATGGAGAAAGCTGCCACGATAGCGACTTTTGCGGCCATTTGATAAAAAAATTCATTGATATTTTTCCTGAGAAAGTAACGTTATGTTTGGAAATAAGCTGTCTTTAATTGATAAAGTAGAGCTATTTCCCCTACTAGAATATATAAATATGTATATATAAAGATTTGTTGTGAAAATATCTCTCACAAATAGCTTCTTGCCAATGACTACTCCCAGATGCTCGATCCATTATTGATTTTTTAGCATAAATAGAAAATAACTTAACTGAGAATAATTACACTGATATAATATGTACTTTCAGAAATCAATGTTAAATCGAGTTTTATTAAAACCCCACAATAACATAGATCAGGGCTTCTTAAACTGTGGGTCGCGACCCCCAGGGGGGTCGCGAGACTACTGAAAGAGGGTCGCAAAGATCTGATAGTTTTCAATAGTTTTCAATTGTTACAAAAGTTTATTTTTTCTATTAAATATATGGATATAGTTTTATGTTTTCTTATATAAAAATTGTTACAAAAGTTTATTTTTTCTATTGAATAAATATATATATATATAGTTTTATGTCATTCTATTTATTGTGTTTTATTACGACCGATTTCCCGTCAACGTTTCCAATTATATATATGTGAAATGACTGGGTACGTATTCTTTAATCCTTATTTTATTTACATTGTAAAATAGTGCGTATTACATCTACATCTACGGTTAATATATATTTCATTATATGGAGGAGGGGGTCGTTTAAAATTTCCTAAGCTTGAAGGGGGTCGCTATATGAAAAAGTTTAAGAAACCCTGACATAGATATTGGCAATTTATTATTTATGAATTATAAAACAAGCCCATTAAAAGGCTTTTTATATCAATATACATGGAAAAGATAAAAATCTAAGTTATGATCTTATAATCAAAAGAAAAAACAACTGTCAAAAAATTTCATACTTTAAAAAAATAAAGCGAATGCCGTAACAAAAATGTTAATATACTAAAATAAATATAAAGCACAAAACGCTTATCTAAACACCAAATTTATTTAGGCGTTTATGTAGAATTCTGTACAATACAATTCCATATATTTGTAGTATTTTATTCAAATTCAATTCAAAATTTGATATATCATTTGAATTCCTATATTTAAAAGAAATTTTTCTAAAACTTTAGAAATAACTGTAATAATTATAAATATTATAAATATTATTTTTCAAGGGCTAATTGAAAGGGAGTAACTTTTAAGTCATAATGGCTACTGTCTTAAGCCTAGCGCAAACCAAAGGGTCTGTAACCGCTACAGCAGCGGCTTCAGCTACCCATTCGATTATATTTAATGGGTGTATCAAAATCTGGTTGACAAGTTTTTTTTAATATAGGCTGCTTTTTTTTAGCGGAATATTGTTTATTATTGTTGATTATTAGTTTTGTTTGTTTATTATTGTGAGTTAAATTTAAATATTGCTAATTTTTGTTATTACTGTTTACAGTTAATTTTTCAACAGAAACACATTTTTACAACTTATGTTTCTAAGTATTTTATGGCTTAGAAAAACCCAAATCCAAAAAATTTTTTCCTTTGCACTTTCTTGCAAGCTATGAGTAATGAAGTAATTAAGGATTATTTGTAGCGGGACTTTCTTTAAAAATATGTAATTTACTTGACAAACAAGAACATCTTGATAGGGCCAATCAAAATCTTTACATAATTTTTCTAATAAATGTGTTTCAATTATTTCATTTTTCAATTCTTTATTCAGTTGTGTAATAGAAACAAACTGCAAATTATTTTTACGTTGAAGTGTAGCATCCTGCTTACATAATTCAATAAAATAATAGCATTTCAAGCGGTTAAACAAATAAGAAATTATTTGGTTACAAATAAGATAAAAAGATACTAAGAATTTATTTTTCCTTATCATTATTAAATTTATCTATTTTTTCGATATATTCATTATACATTTCAGAAAGTGTTAGATATTTTCTAGGACTATACTATATGTACGCAACACGTCAATTTGAACTTACTAAAAGAAACAATTACATACAAATGTGTACGTAAAGTTTAATGGTTTTTTATACGCAAAGGCGAGATGCTTTTTAGACATAAATCATGCAAAAATTCCTCGAAGATAAAGTGACCAACCGTCCGTCTTTTGGAAGGACAGTCCTCCTTTTCTAAGCTTTGTCCTCCCTTGAAAAGTGTCCTCCCAAATATCCTCCTTTTCGATATTATTGCATTTTGTTCATAATCAAGCTTCTATTTTTCACCAAACTACTCAAAAAATTGAAGGTGATCACATTTCAGCTAAAGAAGTAAGTCTTATTTTGAATGACGTTATCTTTCAATATAAATCTCGTTTTGAAGAAAAATTTTTACCTTTAATTGTAAAAAGAAAACTGACAAATTTGGAGGAATCAAATCCAGGCATAACGAAAAAGTTTATCAAAGAAGCCCAAAATTTTTACCAAACATGCTTCCAGTATATTGAAGAATGGTTAGAAACAAACTTTACCAGTAACAACAGCTTTAAATGGTGTTTTTCAACTTCATCACCAGTACATTGGGCAGATATGGAATCTTGTGCTGAGTTTTTATCTAACGAAATGCCAAACATTAAAATAGATGACAATTGCCTCTTGAAGAAATTTGAAAACTAAATGTATATTTAAATTCCGAAAAAATATTACAATGGAAAAATAATCACGTTAAAATTGATCGAAGATGGGTAGAAATATTCAGCCATTACAGAAATGAACATATTCCATGCAAAAATTTATTTATTCTAATACAATTTACGTTGTGCTGCCCTGGAACTACTGCAGCAGTTGAAAGAGTCTTTTCAATTGCTAATGATTTTTGAACTTCTGAAAAATCGAGATTAAATGTAGAAACTCTAGCTACGGTAAAATTTAATCCGAAACATATGTCTTGTTCAGATATTTCTAATATGTTGATAGAAAACGAAACATTGAAAAAAACTATTCATAGCATAGAAAAGTACCAATTTAAATAAAATTTAATGATCACATATAAATATATTGTCTTATTGTTAGTATCACCTCCCAATAAAACTTTTGAAACAATTTTTTTTATTCAATTAATTTTGTCCTCCTTTTCATTGGAAAAAAGTTGGTCACCTTATCGAAGAAGAACTCCTGATTCGCTTTTTTCTCTATTGGGTGTACTTATAATATTAGATATTATCCTTATGTACAAACATTTTAGGATAAAATATATAGGTTAATTATATATTACGTTGTTTGAAATTTAAACTAAATGAAATAAAATCGAAAGAACAATAAATCAAATCGAAATATAGTAAAACTTTGAAATTTAAATATCAATAAAAAATACTGATTCAAATGACTTGTTAAACTGACAAAAGCTGAAAATTCATTTCCAAAAAAATTTAAATTTATTTATGTCACATCTTTCCATCATAAGCAATTAAATTATTTCTCAAAACTAAAATATCACAAAATATCACATGATTCAAGAATAATATTACGAAACTTATTTAAAAAAAAAAAGAATTTAAGTTTTTAAGACAAAAATTTCTATTTTTACCAATTCAAATCCAAAAGAGTGGTTTTTTAAGTTTAAAAAAAAAAATGCGAGCCAATTGTATAAAATTTACTTACTTTTCTTCGATTATTTTGAGGCATTGTTATGTTCTTTATTTTTTTTTTTTTGTTAATTTTGGCAAGAAATTATTTTTTTGTTTGTAATTAAAACTTATACTTTTTAATATTTTCTATTAAATCAAAAACTACACAAATCATAACCACATCTGTTGTTTTTAAAATTCCTTAAATAAAATAAATAAAAAACTATTTTCATAAAACTCAAATTCGGGTTTTCTCTTTTTTTATGAGTTGAACTAAATTCAATTGAAATTCAGGTCGTCATCTTTAATCTAAGAATGTCAAAACTAGACTAGAAGAAAATCTGATCATATAAAATCTTTAAATTTAGGAAAGGGAACTAAAAGAGATAAATATTTTTCTTTTCCCCTAATACGTGCCAAGTCAAATTATCTTATATTTAAGACAACAACTGCATTTATAGCATACACAAAAAAACAAAATAATAATTTTAATAATTACAAAAACAAAGCATGAACTAATTTTTAGAAGAGTACTAAGAAGATCAACAATAAAATTCCGTATAATAATAAGGATCAGTTGTTCCTGTCTTTTTATTTTGGAAGAAATAATTATCAACAATTTGTAACAGAAATAAATTCGGTTGTTTTCGATACTACTTAAAAATTAAACAAATTATGTTTTAGAAATTGAAGGCTATACAAAAAACCTGTGAATTCTAAGACAACTATTTTTGGAAAATTATTATTGAAATATAATATTTGAATTTCATGATTGTAGGAAAATGTAAATAAACAAATTGG
This sequence comes from Acrocera orbiculus, assembly GCA_947359355.1. Classification (NCBI taxonomy): domain Eukaryota; kingdom Metazoa; phylum Arthropoda; class Insecta; order Diptera; family Acroceridae; genus Acrocera; species Acrocera orbiculus. The sequence continues at coordinate 12,700,527 of OX375758.1, forward strand.
TCTGAACTATTTCATGTTTTTATTGTGCGTCTTTTGTTGTAATTGTTTAATTTTCTTTAGTTTTAAGGTATTTAATTTGATATCTTTTGTCTAAAAACTACTCTGCCAACTGGAAATATTAAAAATATTTCTATATAATATTATGAGATATATGCATTGGAATATATAGCGTGTTCAAAGACTTGGAAAATTGGATTTATCGTTTTGTAAATCTCGCGAATGTTCATTTTTTTATTAAGTTTAAAACTTTATTTTTGATTTCGAAAAATTAGATAACTTATTTTATAAAATCTACATTCTACAGTTTGTTGTAAATGGGCGAATAGATTTAGGAATGACATCGAATTAGTAAAACGTAATAAGTGGTATCAGAGTTAACGAGTAAGCACTTACATTTTCGTTTTCTTAATTTTACTGCTGCAATCCTCTTCATTATTTGTTGTTGTAATTAGTGAAGAGTGTTATTCGTTTTTTAGTTTTCACTGTATTTATATGCACCATAATTTTTTTCTTGCTCTTTTTAATTATTTTTTACAAAAAAAGAAAAAATACCAAACTAAATTAAATATAAAAATAATTAAAACGAATGTTTGCAGTCAAATTTGTAGTAAGTATATCTTTATTATCATCATCAAAAATTCTATTTCTGAATGAGCAACATGTGCTATTAAGTTTTCCTGGAGCAATTATACAATCATAAATTATTAAATTACTCAAGCTACACTTCCTTTTCAGTAGGAAAATAAAACTATTTTCCGATTCCATTTTTTAAACATGTTTAAACTTTTACTCACAAATAGCCACTTCCATATATGTACTTTATATGGGACGAGAGAGCCATTTAATGACTTGGAAAAAATAGTGAATAGCCCCTATAAAGCAGGACAACCATCGGTACACACAGAAACTAATTTTGTTATATCTATCTTGTTCTGCTCTAGAAAATTACAAATAATATTAAGATAGGCTGTTAGCGTGATTTTAAACTAGTTTTTAACGACAAAAATAGGTTGAACCTCACTTCTAGACAATGACTTTTATTTTTTCTAGCAACCGGGCCAGACATCCCGTGCCACACTCAACTACTCTGGGAGCTGCAGGTTGAGTATGGCATATTATAATTCATATAAAACTGTCATTTATTTTGAATATTATACCAGAAACTGAAATCAATTGAAAACAAATGAATTAAGATTTACAACAATAACAAAAACACGTATAGCAGTACGAATTTATGGTTTTATTTATAAAAAAGTCAATTTTATTTTATCTAAAATTTCAAATTAATATTAACTATAGTTTTAAATAAAAATCTGACTTTTCTATAGAATCGAAAAATTAAATATAATATTTTAAAACTAAATCTCATAAAAATTGTATTCTCTCATAGAGTATTTTGACCATAGAAATTTCAGGCAAATTATGAAACATAAACTACAAACTAAACATATATTTTTCAAATAATTCAATTATAATAAATTTATAAAATGAAAAAAAAACTATCAACTTTTAAAGCACAAAAACAAAAAAAATTTGGAAAACGCAACAAAAAATTAAGAATTACTATGTTGCCAAACTGAAATCAAATTTAAAACTATTATCAGAAGGTACAAAATGAAATGATGATGATGATGATACTGTTTCCTTAACAGTTTCATCATTATTTTCAACATTTGGTAAACTATTTTCATCTTCAGTCGTAATTTCTTTTTTTTGTTCTGGAAAATTAAACTTAAAGCCTTTTCCAGTTTGCTGAAAAACTGATTTCTTTACAAAATGTGATTTTGGAATAGTTTTCTTTTGAAATTGATTCCTTTTATTTCCTTAATTTTAAATATGAAAAGAAAAATAGTTATATATATATATATATACATATATATTTTTAACAAATTTTAAAATATACTTACGCGGATACATTTCTTTTTCTTCTTTAGACATTTTCTTTCGATAATCACCCAAAATTGAGTTCATAAGTAATCGTTTTTTTACATTCGATTGATTAGGATTTTTAAATATGTTAATGGTTTTATTAATATTGTCCACTTAAAATAAAAATAATTTTAAATTATAGGTACTTAAAAAATCTTATCAAAAATTTTATATTACAATTTTTTGGTGGTAATTTTGAAGTTTTACAAAAATTTTCAAGTGCTTGAATACACCAATTCAATTCCAATTCAAATTCTTGTTTAGCTTCTGAATCTTGGCTAGATGTTGATGGATTTTGAAGAGTTGAAGTTTCTTCCTGTGTTTCTGGTTGTCGAAAATTTTTAACTTTACCAGTTTTACTATGAAGATTAATACCAGCTGGTTTCATGGTTTTTTCTATAGTAAAATTATGAAGAAAAAAAATATTTTTTTTTGTAAATTGTCCTTTAAATATTGTTCATTTATGTATATAAAATAATTAATATGGTATTTCGGGTCATGCCACATGTTTAGGCCCTTCCTATTAGCCTTCTTAAAATAAAAGCTTACATTTTGTGATTTTTTTTCTTCTGGGCATTCACTGGAACTCTTACAACAATTTCATGAGCCTTTTAATATTATAATCTGCTAATTTTATGATTAATAATCCAACTTGTCTATTGAAAATGAGAATTATAGCAAACATAAAAATTTTTGGATACTCATTTATTTCAATCTCTATTCTAGGTTCTAGCTTTCAGATTTTACTTATAATAGACACGTATGCAACAGGAATATTACTCATCAGTGAATTTCTAATGCATGAATTCATGCGTGAGTCATGTGGAAAAGTTCATTCATATGTAAACATTCATTATAGCAGTATGCGAAGGAAACAATCATAGCTACCTTTCAGTCATATTTTCATGAAGAAAACTGCCATGAAGTTGCTCTGTGGCCATTTGATAACAAAATTCATTGATTATGTTTAGAAAGAAACGCTCTTTTATTGATAAAGTAGAGCTACTTTCCCTACTTGATACAGTAGTAGTAGTGAGGGGGAGGGGGGGGGGGGGGGCAGAATGCAATGCGACCAGTCTTGATCTATTGTGCTCCCCGCTAGACATGTTATGGAAATCTAATATTCAGTTACCTCATAAGTCAAAATCAGAATAAGAATGATTTTAAAAAAATTTTAATGCACTCAAATAAATATAGAGCGTTCACTTTATGAAGATTATTGAGATAGATATCACATTAATAAATACAGGAATAGTAGACTGAAAGCATTAAAATGGTATGCAAAAGGATAAATGAATGCAACAAACAGTTGAAATTAACTTTGCACAGTTGTTACGGAACTTCTAATTAATAAATCTAAATTGCAGAAACTTCGAATTTTATATTAAAATAATTCAATGAATAATGAAAATTTTACAAGTGCTTGAAAAAAGAAAAATTCATACAATAGTTTGCGGTAATTTTTCTTAAAGTAACTAAAACTGTTATAATAAAAAAGTGAAAGAAACTCCAAGAACATATTATAAGAAATTGCCACAAAAAATCAGAAAAATCTTTAGTACATTTGTTTAGTTTCTTGCAAAAATATTTATACCCAAGTCAAACAAATATTTCTAATACGAAATTATCCTTAAGAAAAGATTAATACTATTAGTAAAACTAGATTCAGATTAAAAAATGTATCGTTATCAGTCTACACGATAAATAATTACTGATTCAAAAAGATAAATTCTAGATAGGACATACTAAATACACTTAAATAATAAAGTTAGATACTCTTATGACCGGATCTTCGAAAAAAGTTTCTTCGCAGATACTTATGTTACTTAAAGTATGGATCTCTTTCTTTTCTTTTTTCGGCTTTAAATAAAAAAGTGCCTTATAATATAATTGATTTATCTTCATTTTCAGACAAATTCATCTGCACGCTGGAAAATTATACAAGATTCACTTATATGTCAGGGAATTTTACTGAAAATAAGTAAACAAAACATTTCTTGGTTTATTTTTTTGGGCTGATCTTACTACCACTTGCAAAACAGTTCTTTTTATTAATTCAATCAATACAACCAATCTGTATATAATCTGATAAAAAAATAGCCAAACAAGGAAAAACCAGGATGTGAATCGTTAATAAGGTTAATTTCTTTCAAGTATGTTCAGATGAAAGTATAACTTCAAGTGTTTTTTTTTTTTGGAATTTTTTATTTTGATTATTAATAAAGTTCAGAAGATACCTAGAAAACATTCCTAATTTGATATATTTGCTTGAATATATTAATTACTTATCGATTTACATTATGTACAATAAAAAAAAAAAGCGAACCACAGCTATACAGAAATTTTATATCTCTTGTAGACATAATTTCAATTATAAATCGTGTAAAGAAGAAAAATTTATTGTTCTTTTAAAAATAACTAAAAAAGTTCATTTTACAGATGAATGAAAACTTTACAAATTTAATATCACCACTTATAAAAAAGTTTTAATTTTAATCCAGCAGACTTTTACGAGTATATGAAAGATTACATTAAGTTTGCTTAAAAAAAAAAATTCTTGATTCAATGTAAAAATTACATTAATAACTTACGCTTTACTTGCTTACTTTTAAAATATTTTGATTTTAGAATTGCCTAAATTCTCTAGCCCCGGTTAAATAAAACGCGTGCCTTCACAAACTGTCAAAAGAAAAGTGAGTTCAAAAATGATGAGAATTTAGCGTGAGAATGGGCCATGATACACATGAGTTTTGACTACCCTAGTTTTTTGGGACATTTTTTTCACTTGTTCTTGCTTTCAAGAACACGATCTGCTCTTTTGTATACGTACACGCTGTATTTTTTACACGTTAGTTAATTAGTGTTATAATTTTATAATTGTGTTTGTGAAACAAGAGAAATAGATTTTGACATTAAAATTTTTAATATTTTAAAGGTTATGTTCTCTATTTATGTAAATAATTTTCTTTTAAAATTTAACATAAAATACAACTTGAGAATTAATTAAGTGAAAAAGAATTAACTTTAACTTCATTTAAAGTGAAAAAAGTGATATTTTTTGGAAAAAAAACTTTTTAAGTGTTAAAAATGTCTCGAGAAATTCAAATTTTGACCGCGGTTTTAATAATAAGTGAATGTTTACCGAAAGAAAAACCTAATATTTACAAAAAAAAAAAGATATTGGGTTAAAGATTGGTATTTGAAGAGGCAAAATATTTCACATACTCAACTTTTAAGGCAGTTGAGAGATAAGCATTCACAGGATTATGCTAATTTTCTAAGAATGGACGTCGCAATCTACGAGGAACTCCTAAAAAAAGTGTCTCCTCTTATAAAAAAACAGGATACCATTTTACGGAAGTCAAAAACTCCACACGAAAGGCTTTCTGCAACTCTTCACTTTTTAACAACTGGGCAAAGCTTTAAAAGCTTGTCATATTTAACTTCAATTGCTCCCCAAACTCTGGGTAACATTATTATTGAAGTTTGCAAGGCAATTATAAAAGCATTGAAAGGATCTATTGAGGTAAAAAAACATTTTTATAATTAATTTTTTATTCTCCTGTAAAGCTAGAAAATAAGTTTTGAGCTCAAGTTCAAGAAAATTCCATTTTGTTCCATATAAAATATATGGAGATGGCAGGTTCGCGAAACAAAATCAAAGTTCTTTGAATTTTTTTCGAGAACTGCCTATTAATTGCGTTTGTGTTAGTTGCTGAATAAATACATATAAGCCAAAAATTCATTTTACTAATAACTAACGTTAATTCAGTTGGTAGTTTTTTAATTTTGTAATTTTTCAAGCAATAATTGTTTTTGATTTCAGGTAATTTTCTTTGTTTCAAAAACCGTTTTAATATATTTTCTGGATAGTGCTTCTTATATAAAGCTGTATACTTTAACTTTCTGCTTAAAATATTCTTTCTCATATAAAAATATATATTAATTTAACTTATCTTTATATACCTGAATAGTAAAATTTTTTATTACAAATGAACAATACTAAAGCTGCAGCCGAACTGCAAATATCTGCAGGTATATTACTTTTAGCAGCTTCGATTGAGGAAAAAAGAAAGAATGCAAAGTCATTTTATTACTCTAGCTAAAATATATAGCACATATATTTTTAGATATATATAGCATACATGTATAAATTTAAGTATGTAAAATAAACTAAACAAATTTTTTTACTTATTAAATATCTTACATATTTATCTAGTTAGCAACTATCTTTTAATTTAATATATTTCTCACATATCTACCCATCAATTAAACTATAAACTTCGTATTTTTATAAATAAGTTTCAGTTTTACAAGCACAAAAAAAAAATATATTTGTAGGAATAAATGATGGGAATCATTCCTATAACATAAGTTATCAGTTTTTTTGAGTTGAATTTTACCTACCACAATAAAATTTAATGCCAGCAGTTTTTATAACTATTGAGTTGGAAGAGTAACACTAAAAATACTTTTTAATTATTATTTACATCAATTAATACGCTTAGGATTACTTTAATAGTTGTTTGAAACCTTTCAACCATAAGTTCCACTAATTCTGCTAATGTTCTTTTTATTAAACATATTTTTGTCACTTATGTTGCAGTTAATGTTCGATTTTTATCGTAAAAATTCTAATCCAGTATTTATTGCCCTTTAAACATTAAAAATTATAATTTTTAAAATAAAAATAAAACAAAACAAAAATTACCTTTTACTTTAAAGTGATTCTAACCCAACTTTATCCAAAATAAATGACAGATATGATAAGCATATGACAAGCTTTAAAGGCCCAAACACAATGAACGCGGTTCGCGGCGCGCAAGCGGTGACAGCTGTCACAACTATGAGATCTTATATAGCTGAATTTCGTAATTCTGAATGAAAACCGCTTGCGCGCCGCGAACCGCGTTCATTGTGTTTGGGCCTTAATTGTGTTAGTATCACAATCTGTCTCATGCATGTCCCAAATGACATCAGGTTTACTTACCGCACCAGCCCTTTGCCTGTAATTCAGCATTGGCCCAAAAGACTAGGGTAGTCAAAACTCCATGTGTATCATGGCCCAATGAGAAAGTCGGATTTTGATATATAATGTATGTATGGCAAATTCTGACACATTTGGCATACATGTCAAAATTCGACTCTCATTCTCATGCTAACTTTCTGACTGAGACGTAATCACAGCCCTGAAGTCTCCAATTCTGGTGTATAGGGGAAAACCACGAGCATTTGGACTAAAAGAGCCTACATAGATGCATAATTTCTGTATTTAAATCAATTTTATACTTATATAAATTTGGAAAAATATCGATTAACTATATATATATATAGTTATATAAATATATTTAATAAAAATTCTTTTTGTTTTTCATTCCAATTTCAGTGAGAAATCTAGATTTTACAATTCTAGTACATTTTTCTATTCACTTCACGTGTCTCTCTTAAAAAAATATGTCAAAAGAAATTTCGTATTCCGTGCCATTTTTTAAAAGAATTTAATTATTAGAACAACAATTGCAGCGAAGTACGCTTTGCATTTAAATTATTTGTTTAAGATCATATGCAATAATTTTAAATATTTTACCACCTATTTGATACAAAAAAATTACAATGCCTAGAGGTAACTTCAAACTTGTAATTTTTACTATAATTAATATTTTTTTAGTTTGCTTAAATTTTTCAACTACATTTTAAAATAATATTTTTTTCACATATGATATTTATAATCTTACCTTTAAAAATTGTGCACTATGTTATACTATACTTTTAAGCACTATTAAAATTACTAAGTTTCGTTCTTGATGTTTTAAAATACTAATTTTAAAAATATCCTTCAATTATTAAGTAGGTTTTTTTTTTTGAGTATATTTGCAGTCAAAGTTTAACTTAGAATTCAATAAAAGTTAAACTCTAAGATTTGATGTTTTTTTCATTTAAAAATAATTCTAGTACTTTTAAGATTTGTTATACTTATATAAAATTTAGGTAAATATGTTAATCACAAGGGAAGAAGTCGGTGCTTCAGGAGTCCAGAAGAAGTAGAAAAAGAACTTAGAGAAGCAGAAAAAAAGAAGTAAATAAATAATCTTTTAAAATTATTTGATGAAATTTGTGCTATGGAATTTTTCGTTATAAAAACTAATTGAAAATTTGTCAATTTATTGATTATGGCACCAAAAGAAAATTCCATTACATAAACTTTCTGTTTACTTGTAATATACTTAAAAACTAACAAATATTTACAGACAACGTGCTGCAAAAAATGCAGATGATGGCTCATCAGAAGACGAATCTGAAAATGACTCAAATTCAGACAGTGATACCGATGAATCAGAAGATGAAAATAAAAAATGTAAAGGTGTATCAAATTTAATAGAAATCGAAAATCCAAATCGTATTAAAAAGAAAGATACATCAAAAGTAACAAATATATCATTAGATGGTGCAAAACCTAAAACTGAATTAACAAGACGTGAAAGAGAAGAAATTGAAAAGCAAAAAGCTCATCTTAATTATCAAAAAATGCATGCTGAAGGTAAAACAGAACAGGCACGTAATGATTTAGCACGTTTAGCCATCATCAAGATGCATAGAGCCGAAGCAGCTGAACGTCGTGAAAAAGAAAAAAAGGAAAAAGAAGAAAAACGAAGAGCTGGAACATCAACGCGATAGTTTCTTTACATAAGGAAATTATAGTTTTTCTCGTACATGAACTTTTTTCTTTTTTTTTTTTTGTCTTCTCTTTATTATAAATTCCAATTATCCTTATTTAATGCACAAAAATATTGTGCATTTATGCATTTAAATTTGTTTTTCTATTAACAATTTATTTCATTGAATTGAGCGTAGATATATAAAATTTGAAAAAGATAATCTAATGAAAAAATAAGAAATTTAGTTGCTGAACAACCAATATTGCTTTTTTTTAAATAAAAAATTTTTCATTCACCAAATTCATTTAAATTTATTAAGACCATTCAACGTATAAAAATAAAATAAATTAAACAACTTTCCTTCAAGCTGTTTAAAAGCAAAGACAGCAAAAAAATGAATTAGAATTATCGAATAATTTTAATAGTCTTGTTAAAGGAAGATGTTTAGAAAGTAATATTATCTTTTTAATAAAATCAAAAAAACATTTAGAGTTTAAAAATAATTTTTTATACTTGAGATTTATTTAATAAGCATATAAATAATTGGTTCCAAATAAAACACTTGACCCTTAATAAATTTCTATATTCAATGAATAGAAAATTTAAATTTTTTAAAATTCATAATTACAAATTATGCGCGAAATACGGATAATATTTTTACTAACTTGCTTTTCTTAATCATCCTTAAATTTATTGTATTGAGGACCCTGCTTCTATATTTAATGGTTTGATGTAACCAAACATTGATTATTTTGGATGGAACTAGTAAACAACTGAATTTATCAGCAGTTTAAGCAGTTATATTGAAAGTTTCAAAACTCTGTTTGTATTTTATCTTTTTGGTCTAGCAAAGTTGCATCTTTACCAGGATGCAATGAATGAAAAACGATTCTTTTTCTCAGTGCCACAATTCACAGATTGGAAGGAAGCTACTCCCGATCATCAGACATACGAAGAAAAGTACTATAAAGGTTTGGGTACATGTGATCCAAATGAAGCCCGACAATATTTTAAGGACATAGAGCTATACCGCGTTGTATTCAAACGTAATGGAAAAACAGATGACGAATACATCAGAAAAGCGTTCGATAAAAAAGCAGTCGAAGAAAGGAAAAAGTTAATCGAAGAATATCGGGAGGACTGCAGGACTAGGAAAGTTAATGGTGAACCTCAAAAATATTTGTATGTGGAGCAAACCAAACAAATCACTTACACAGAATTTGTGTTACTTGAATTAGTACCGTTCTGGTATAGCGCCATTGTGAGATCCATAGCGTGCCTGATTGACGGATTAAAACCAACACAATGTAAAGTAATATATGCAATGCTTAAACGAAAAATTAACAGCAAAATTAAGGTGACGGAAGTTTCGGCCCATGTCAGCGAAATAACACCTTATAACCATGGGAATGCAAGTATGTGCGAAGTTATAATTAAACTGGCACAAAACTATGTGGGGTCTAATAATATCAATATATTTGAAGCAATTGGTCAGTTTGGCTCTCGTCTTATGGGAGGAAAAGATAGTGCCAGCCCACGTTACATTTATACGAAGCTGACGAAATTGGCAGCTTTAATATTCCGACCTGAAGATAATCCTTTGCTAAGTTATCAAAGTGAGACAAATGAACCCCTATTTTTATTACCAGTTTGCCCGATGATTTTAATTAATGGATGTGAAGGGATTGGGGTTGGGTGTAATACGACAATACCGAAGCATGATCCATGTGTTATCATAAATATCATAAGGAAAAAGCTGAAAGGAGAGAAGCTATCCCAAAAGGATATAGACAGCCTTAAACCTTATTATAGGGGCTTTAAGGGAGATATTATTCCAAATGCTGACAAAAATAATTATAAAACAGAAGGAATTTTTTGCATTGTCGAAGAAAATAAAATTGAGGTAACTGAATTACCTGTAGGAATGTGGACAGAGACATACAAGGAAAATGTCCTGGAACGTTTGCTAAAAATTGGAATTTTGGAAAATTACGAGGAATATCACACAGAAAGGTGCATTAAATTCATCTGCCAATTTGTTCCCAGTGAATTCCAAAAAATTAAAGCAAGAAAGGGCTTTATGAACATATTGCAGCTCTCAAGCGATTTAAAACACGGGGAGTTTAATGCGCTTGATGAAAATTATTGTTTGCAAAAATTCAGCAGTATAATACAAATTTTGGAGGAATATTTATCATTTAGAATAAAATTTTATGGTAAAAGAAAATCGTATAGGGAAGGTGAACTAAAAGCCACTGCAGCTAAGCTTGAAAACCAAGCGAAATATATTAAAGATATATTTAGCAACGATTCCTTTTTTAAAAACAAAAGAAATTACAAAGACTTTGTTAAATATTTAATTACTAAATGCTATGACTCTAATCCGGTAAAAGCGTGGCAGAAGTCGCTTAAAAAGGATGAAGTTGGTGAAGAAACTGACCGAGAAGAAGCTTCAGAATACGATTATATTCTCGGCATGCCAACAGGGATGATGACAGTGGAACACAGAGAGGAGCTTTTATCGCAAAGAGATTTAGCACTATCAGAATTGGAAGCCCTTCGTGCAAAAACACCGGAAGAATTATGGATACAAGATTTGGATGAGGTCGAAGCAGCATTAATCGCATTGAAAGAGGAAGAAAAAAGCCTTGATGAAGGAACTTTTGCAGAAGGTGAAAAAATTAATTAAAGTAATGATGATAATCATAAAATTTGTTTCAGGCCAAGACGAATCTAGAAACATTGATAACCACATTCCAATAAGAACAAATTCAGTTATTGATAATGAAGTTGAGGATATCCAAACACCATCTGCTTCAATTTCAAATACTGAACCCAAGGAGTCAATTTCAACGGAGGAGCTATCAACCTCAAATTCGCAAATTCTTGAGAAGAACCAAAGGGTGAGCTATCGGATATTTATTTAACTGAACTTACTAACTTTATTTATTTTAGAAACGTTCATACCCTCTGAGCGCAAAGATGTTAGAAAATGTTCAAATCATCCAAACACTATCTGCTTCAATTTCAAATACTGAACCCAACGAGTCAATTTCAACGGAGGAGCTATCAACCTCAAATTCGCAAATTCTTGAGAAGAACCAAAGGGTGAGCTATCGGATATTTATTTAACTGAACTTACTAACTTTATTTATTTTAGAAACGTTCATACCCTCTGAGCGCAAAGATGTTAGAAAATGTTCAAATCATCCAAACACTATCTGCTTCAATTTCAAATACTGAACCCAACGAGTCAATTTCAACGGAGGAGCTATCAACCTCAAATTCGCAAATTCTTGAGAAGAACCAAAGGGTGAGCTATCGGATATTTATTTAACTGAACTTACTAACTTTATTTATTTTAGAAACGTTCATACCCTCTGAGCGCAGAGATGTTAGAAAATGTTCAAATCATCCAAACACTATCTGCTTCAATTTCAAATACTGAACCCAACGAGTCAATTTCAACGGAGGAGCTATCAACCTCAAATTCGCAAATTCTTGAGAAGAACCAAAGGGTGAGCTATCGGATATTTATTTAACTGAACTTACTAACTTTATTTATTTTAGAAACGTTCATACCCTCTGAGCGCAGAGATGTTAGAAAATGTTCAAATCATCCAAACACTATCTGCTTCAATTTCAAATACTGAACCCAACGAGTCAATTTCAACGGAGGAGCTATCAACCTCAAATTCGCAAATTCTTGAGAAGAACCAAAGGGTGAGCTATCGGATATTTATTTAACTGAACTTACTAACTTTATTTATTTTAGAAACGTTCATACCCTCTGAGCGCAAAGATGTTAGAAAATGTTCAAATCATCCAAACACTATCTGCTTCAATTTCAAATACTGAACCCAACGAGTCAATTTCAACGGAGGAGCTATCAACCTCAAATTCGCAAATTCTTGAGAAGAACCAAAGGGTGAGCTATCGGATATTTATTTAACTGAACTTACTAACTTTATTTATTTTAGAAACGTTCATACCCTCTGAGCGCAGAGATGTTAGAAAATGTTCAAATCATCCAAACACTATCTGCTTCAATTTCAAATACTGAACCCAACGAGTCAATTTCAACGGAGGAGCTATCAACCTCAAATTCGCAAATTCTTGAGAAGAACCAAAGGGTGAGCTATCGGATATTTATTTAACTGAACTTACTAACTTTATTTATTTTAGAAACGTTCATACCCTCTGAGCGCAGAGATGTTAGAAAATGTTCAAATCATCCAAACACTATCTGCTTCAATTTCAAATACTGAACCCAACGAGTCAATTTCAACGGAGGAGCTATCAACCTCAAATTCGCAAATTCTTGAGAAGAACCAAAGGGTGAGCTATCGGATATTTATTTAACTGAACTTACTAACTTTATTTATTTTAGAAACGTTCATACCCTCTGAGCGCAGAGATGTTAGAAAATGTTCAAATCATCCAAACACCATCTGCTTCAATTTCAAATACTGAACCCAACGAGTCAATTTCAACGGAGGAGCTATCAACCTCAAATTCGCAAATTCTTGAGAAGAACCAAAGCGTGAGCCATCGGATATTTATTTAACTGAACTTACTAACTTTTGTTATTTTAGAAACGTTCATACACTCTGAGCGCAGAGAGGTTAGAAAATATTCAAATCATCCAAATACCATCTGCTTCAATTTCAAATACTGAACCCAACGAGTCAATTTCAACGGAGGAGCTATCAACCTCAAATTCGCAAATTCTTGAGAAGAACCAAAGGGTGAGCTATCGGATATTTATTTAACTGAACTTACTAACTTTATTTATTTTAGAAACGTTCATACAAGGGCTACGCATGTAAGAAATGTAAAGGAAGCTACAATCATAAACAGTCTCTCGTAAGACATATGATAAAAAAACATGGTATGAAGAAGGAAGAAAGGTCGGAAAAGGAAAAGGAAAAGAATTACCCATGTTCGAAGTGTACGCGGAGCTACGTACATAAATCTTCTCTTGCAGAGCATATGATCATGGACCATGGTATAAAGCAGAAGCCTATAACCTGCTTCTTCTGCAAAGAAATTTACACAAATCTGGTAGACTTCTGTAGTCATTTGAAGGCTAAACACTCACAGGGAGGCAAACATATGCTCTGTCCAATATGTTGTAAGTTATGCACAAAATTGTCTAATTGTCATAGCTGTGCTGATTGTGTTAATGCTATGATTAGAAATTTTGGAACCAGACGATCGAGAAACTCCTTGATTACTGCTTTATGTTCTTCTAATGTACTCGATGCCATTTTTCTGATTTTAATTTTAATGTTTTTATTACATATGAGCCCATAAATTCTAAGCGATTATCCGTCCCTGGTTCATTCGATTCATTTTCTCCAGTTTCCATTCTGAAATGGTTTTTTGTTTTACCGGATATTTTTTTTGCTTGGACTTGAAGTAAATAAATTTTGAATTTTTTAAAGTTTTACAAAAGATAAGAAAAATTATTTTCCAAATTTTTCGCAGATATTAAAGATTAAAAAAATGTTATATATTAAGCAAAAATTAAAAAGTAACTGAAAAAGAGCAAAAAAATTTAAAAATTAGTCATAAGTTATTTGAATTTGACGTTTTTATTCAGAAAGCAAATAATTATAAATGTACAAATTAAAAAACTGTGTATGAAAGATTTTAATTAGTACGAAACACGTCAGAATATCCTTAAATACTTTTAATTGTTATACTTCTTTGATTTACATATAAAACAAAAATAAAATGGCTTTTTTTAACTGAATATATTATACTTACATAAAGGAATTTTTTTTTAAATATCCAACAGTAAATTAAAAACTTTTTTAACAGCTGCTATGCTAAGCTTAAGTTTTATATAATAAAAACTGGGCCAAAGTGAAGTTCCCACATATGCCAGCTTTTCAAAAGGCTCTAAGGACGACTAAATACAACCAAACCTAAAATTCCGTGACTAAAGTTAAAGGATAAAGGTGACATTTAGTAAAGATATGACGACAAAGATAATTTTGCCAAGCAAAAGAAAAACCTAAAATTATTTATATTGTGGGTGGTGGAATTTTTCTGAATTATTGGAATGAGATTTTTTTACCTATAAATTTATATTTAGCTGAAATAAAATTATCAAGTTTTGGTTGCTTTTGGTATCTATAAAATAAATTTAAAGTTTATTTATTAATAAATAAAAAATTACTTAATAATTAAATGAAATGTGCTTTTTGCATTTTAATGGGACAGATTAAAAATGTTTTTAAAAATACTTACTATAAAGAAAACAAAGTACACAATAATGAATTTTAAAATAAAGTAAAAAATAAAAAATGGAAAAATTATTTACGACTTTAACTTTTAGCCTTTTTACTTAATATTAACTATGAAAAAGCAAAAAAAAATCAAAAAATAAATAGAATACTGAATAATTATTTGATTAATACTAGTAATAAGAAAAGAGCTAAAACAAACAACAAAAAATTGTTAGGTATCTCGTTTGATTTTAGTACAATCATCATTTAAGAATATATAAATTTAAATTTTGTTGTTGCTATTTTGTTAAATTGTTAATAAAAAAAAAATCTTATGAAAATAACAGGAGTGGGATAATATCATTAAAATAAAAAACAACACTTTTCAATGATATATAAGGGATTTACAAATCATAGCCGTAACAGTATCAGTTTTATATTTAATATACGAAAGTCTAAGTTTAAAATTATTTTTAAATATAAATTAAAACAAGTTTTCATAAAATGAAATCTTTTAAAATTTTTTTTTATTTCATTTATGTTCGCGTTGCTGGTTGCCTATTCTCATTCCGATAAATTTCGTAAGCATTTTATAATTTTATAAATTTTCATCAAGTTAGTCATACATTAATTTAATTTAATTTTAAATTATAATATGAAGTATTATTTTATTTATTTTTTTTTTTTTTGAATTATTTATTTTAATATGTTTTTAAATTAAAAGTTATGTATATGATAGAAACAGTTCCAACAAAAAATTACCCTGAATTTTGGACACGAGCCCAAATTTTTAAATACCAGAACTTTTGAAATTATGTAAAAATGTAAAATTGATTTTTGGTTATTTGTGCTAACATAATTTGTCTGACTTTGAGCTAAGTATGATAAATCTAATATTTTTTCCTGTTGATCTTAGCAGTTCTACTTGATTAAGTTACAGTATTGGGCATGAAAACGACATTGAAAAAGGACCTCTGCAAATTTTTTATGATCTAAAATGTTAAACGTAAAATGCTATTAAATAGTTTTACGAAAACTATATAATTTTAAAATCATAAAATTTTATAGAATATCATTTATTGACCCTATAATAATTTATTCACTAATTTTCAAAGATATTAAAATGCTATTAAGATCAATTAAAACAATTTCATAACAGTCTACAAAATATTTAAATATTATTCAATAAATATTAAAAGGAAATCACTTTTATAGCAAAGAAATTAAAAAATGAAGCTAAAAAGATATAAAATATATAAAAGCCGCCTATGTAAAATTTAACATTTAATTTAATGCATATAGCCGAAGCAGCTGAACGTCGTGAAAAAGAAAAAAAGGAAAAAGAAAAAAAGGAAAAAGAAGAAAAACGAAAAGCTGGAAAATCAACGCGATAGTTTCTTTACATAAGGAAATTTATAGTTTTTCTCGTACATGAACTTTTTTCTTCTTTTTTTTTTTTTGTCTTCTCTTTATTATAAATTCCAATTATCCTTATTTAATGCACAAAAATATTGTGAATTTATGCATTTAAATTTGTTTTTCTATTAACAATTTATTTCATTGAATTGAGCGTAGATATATAAAATTTGAAAAAGATAAATAATGAAAAAATAAGAAATTTAGTTGCTGAACAACCAATATTGCCTTTTTTTAAATAAAAAATTTTTCATTCACCAAATTCATTTAAATTTATTAAGACCATTCAACGTATAAAAATAAAATAAATTAAACAACTTTCCTTCAAGCTGTTTAAAAGCAAAGACAGCAAAAAAATGAATTAGAATTATCGAATAATTTTAATAGTCTTGTTAAGGGAAGATGTTTAGAATGTATTATCTTTTTAATTAAATCAAAAAAACATTTTTTATATATGAGATTTATTTAATAAGCATATAAATAATTGGTTCCAAATAAAACACTTGACGCTTAATAAATTTCTATATTCAATGAATAGAAAATTTAAATTTTTTAAAATTCATAATTACAAATTATGCGCGAAATACGGATAATATTTTTACTAACTTGCTTTTCTTAATCATCCTTAAATTTATTGTATTGAGGACCCTGCTTCTATATTTAATGGTTTGATGTAACCAAACATTGATTATTTTGGATGGAACTAGTAAACAACTGAATTTATCAGCAGTTTAAGCAGTTATATTGAAAGTTTCAAAACTCTGTTTGTATTTTATCTTTTTGGTCTAGCAAAGTTGCATCTTTACCAGGATGCAATGAATGAAGAACGATTCTTTTTCTCAGTGCCACAATTCACAGATTGTAAGGAAGCTACTCCCGATCATCAGACATACGAAGAAAAGTACTATAAAGGTTTGGGTACATGTGATCCAAATGAAGCCCGACAATATTTTAAGGACATAGAGCTATACCGCGTTGTATTCAAACGTAATGGAAAAACAGATGACGAATACATCAGAAAAGCGTTCGATAAAAAAGCAGTCGAAGAAAGGAAAAAGTTAATCGAAGAATATCGGGAGGACTGCAGGACTAGGAAAGTTAATGGTGAACCTCAAAAATATTTGTATGTGGAGCAAACCAAACAAATCACTTACACAGAATTTGTGTTACTTGAATTAGTATCGTTCTGGTATAGCGCCATTGTGAGATCCATAGCGTGCCTGATTGACGGATTAAAACCAACACAACGTAAAGTAATATATGCAATGCTTAAACGAAAAATTAACAGCAAAATTAAGGTGACGGAAGTTTCGGCCCATGTCAGCGAAATAACACCTTATAACCATGGGAATGCAAGTATGTGCGAAGTTATAATTAAACTGGCACAAAACTATGTGGGGTCTAATAATATCAATATATTTGAAGCAATTGGTCAGTTTGGCTCTCGTCTTATGGGAGGAAAAGATAGTGCCAGCCCACGTTACATTTATACGAAGCTGACGAAATTGGCAGCTTTAATATTCCGACCTGAAGATAATCCTTTGCTAAGTTATCAAAGTGAGACAAATGAACCCCTATTTTTATTACCAGTTTGCCCGATGATTTTAATTAATGGATGTGAAGGGATTGGGGTTGGGTGTAATACGACAATACCGAAGCATGATCCATGTGTTATCATAAATATCATAAGGAAAAAGCTGAAAGGAGAGAAGCTATCCCAAAAGGATATAGACAGCCTTAAACCTTATTATAGGGGCTTTAAGGGAGATATTATTCCAAATGCTGACAAAAATAATTATAAAACAGAAGGAATTTTTCGCATTGTCGAAGAAAATAAAATTGAGGTAACTGAATTACCTGTAGGAATGTGGACAGAGACATACAAGGAAAATGTCCTGGAACGTTTGCTAAAAATTGGAATTTTGGAAAATTACGAGGAATATCACACAGAAAGGTGCATTAAATTCATCTGCCAATTTGTTCCCAGTGAATTCCAAAAAATTAAAGCAAGAAAGGGCTTTATGAACATATTGCAGCTCTCGAGCGATTTAAAACACGGGGAGTTTAATGCGCTTGATGAAAATTATTGTTTGCAAAAATTCAGCAGTATAATACAAATTTTGGAGGAATATTTATCATTTAGAATAAAATTTTATGGTAAAAGAAAATCGTATAGGGAAGGTGAACTAAAAGCCACTGCAGCTAAGCTTGAAAACCAAGCGAAATATATTAAAGATATATTTAGCAACGATTCCTTTTTTAAAAACAAAAGAAATTACAAAGACTTTGTTAAATATTTAATTACTAAATGCTATGACTCTAATCCGGTAAAAGCGTGGCAGAAGTCGCTTAAAAAGGATGAAGTTGGTGAAGAAACTGACCGAGAAGAAGCTTCAGAATACGATTATATTCTCGGCATGCCAACAGGGATGATGACAGTGGAACACAGAGAGGAGCTTTTATCGCAAAGAGATTTAGCACTATCAGAATTGGAAGCCCTTCGTGCAAAAACACCGGAAGAATTATGGATACAAGATTTGGATGAGGTCGAAGCAGCATTAATCGCATTGAAAGAGGAAGAAAAAAGCCTTGATGAAGGAACTTTTGCAGAAGGTGAAAAAATTAATTAAAGTAATGATGATAATCATAAAATTTGTTTCAGGCCAAGACGAATCTAGAAACATTGATAACCACATTCCAATAAGAACAAATTCAGTTATTGATAATGAAGTTGAGAATATCCAAACACCATCTGCTTCAATTTCAAATACTGAACCCAAGGAGTCAATTTTAACGGAGGAGCTATCAACCTCAAATTCGCAAATTCTTGAGAAGAACCAAAGGGTGAGCTATCGGATATTTATTTAACTGAACTTACTAACTTTATTTATTTTAGAAACGTTCATACCCTCTGAGCGCAAAGATGTTAGAAAATGTTCAAATCATCCAAACACCATCTGCTTCAATTTCAAATACTGAACCCAAGGAGTCAATTTCAACGGAGGAGCTATCAACCTCAAATTCGCAAATTCTTGAGAAGAACCAAAGGGTGAGCTATCGGATATTTATTTAACTGAACTTACTAACTTTATTTATTTTAGAAACGTTCATACAAGGGCTACGCATGTAAGAAATGTAAAGGAAGCTACAATCATAAACAGTCTCTCGTAAGACATATGATAAAAAAACATGGTATGAAGAAGGAAGAAAGGTCGGAAAAGGAAAAGGAAAAGAATTACCCATGTTCGAAGTGTACGCGGAGCTACGTACATAAATCTTCTCTTGCAGAGCATATGATCATGGACCATGGTATAAAGCAGAAGCCTATAACCTGCTTCTTCTGCAAAGAAATTTACACAAATCTGGTAGACTTCTGGAGTCATTTGAAGGCTAAACACTCACAGGAGGCAAACATATGCTCTGTCCAATATGTTGTAAGTTATGCACAAAACTGTCTACCCTTAATGCACATTTGCGAGATAAACATAAAATATTTGTAAGTTCCAAAGTTAAGTAAGTTAAGTAAGTGAATAATAAACTAATTTGGATTATAATATTATTTTAATTATAACCTTTACTTTTTAGTTGCATTACTGGAAATGATGTTGACGGCAATAGCTGTGCTGATTGTGTTAATGCTATGATTAGAAATTTTGGAACCGGACGATCGAGAAACTCCTTGATTACTGCTTTATGTTCTTCTAATGTACTCGATGCCATTTTTCTGGTTTTAATTTTAATGTTTTTATTACATATGAGCCCATAAATTCTAAGCGATTATCCGTCCCTGGTTCATTCGATTCATTTTCTCCAGTTTCCATTCTGAAATGGTTTTTTGTTTTACCGGATATTTTTTTTGCTTGGACTTGAAGTAAATAAATTTTGAATTTTTTAAAGTTTTACAAAAGATAAGAAAAATTATTTTCCAAATTTTTCGCAGATATTAAAGATTAAAAAAATGTTATATATTAAGCAAAAATTAAAAAGTAACTGAAAAAGAGCAAAAAAATTTAAAAATTAGTCATAAGTTATTTGAATTTGACGTTTTTATTCAGAAAGCAAATAATTATAAATGTACAAATTAAAAAACTGTGTATGAAAGATTTTAATTAGTACGAAACACGTCAGAATATCCTTAAATACTTTTAATTGTTATACTTCTTTGATTTACATATAAAACAAAAATAAAATGGCTTTTTTTAACTGAATATATTATACTTACATAAAGGAATTTTTTTTTAAATATCCAACAGTAAATTAAAAACTTTTTTAACAGCTGCTATGCTAAGCTTAAGTTTTATATAATAAAAACTGGGCCAAAGTGAAGTTCCCACATATGCCAGCTTTTCAAAAGGCTCTAAGGACGACTAAATACAACCAAACCTAAAATTCCGTGACTAAAGTTAAAGGATAAAGGTGACATTTAGTAAAGATATGACGACAAAGATAATTTTGCCAAGCAAAAGAAAAACCTAAAATTATTTATATTGTGGGTGGTGGAATTTTTCTGAATTATTGGAATGAGATTTTTTTACCTATAAATTTATATTTAGCTGAAATAAAATTATCAAGTTTTGGTTGCTTTTGGTATCTATAAAATAAATTTAAAGTTTATTTATTAATAAATAAAAAATTACTTAATAATTAAATGAAATGTGCTTTTTGCATTTTAATGGGACAGATTAAAAATGTTTTTAAAAATACTTACTATAAAGAAAACAAAGTACACAATAATGAATTTTAAAATAAAGTAAAAAATAAAAAATGGAAAAATTATTTACGACTTTAACTTTTAGCCTTTTTACTTAATATTAACTATGAAAAAGCAAAAAAAAATCAAAAAATAAATAGAATACTGAATAATTATTTGATTAATACTAGTAATAAGAAAAGAGCTAAAACAAACAACAAAAAATTGTTAGGTATCTCGTTTGATTTTAGTACAATCATCATTTAAGAATATATAAATTTAAATTTTGTTGTTGCTATTTTGTTAAATTGTTAATAAAAAAAAAATCTTATGAAAATAACAGGAGTGGGATAATATCATTAAAATAAAAAACAACACTTTTCAATGATATATAAGGGATTTACAAATCATAGCCGTAACAGTATCAGTTTTATATTTAATATACGAAAGTCTAAGTTTAAAATTATTTTTAAATATAAATTAAAACAAGTTTTCATAAAATGAAATCTTTTAAAATTTTTTTTTATTTCATTTATGTTCGCGTTGCTGGTTGCCTATTCTCATTCCGATAAATTTCGTAAGCATTTTATAATTTTATAAATTTTCATCAAGTTAGTCATACATTAATTTAATTTAATTTTAAATTATAATATGAAGTATTATTTTATTTATTTTTTTTTTTTTTGAATTATTTATTTTAATATGTTTTTAAATTAAAAGTTATGTATATGATAGAAACAGTTCCAACAAAAAATTACCCTGAATTTTGGACACGAGCCCAAATTTTTAAATACCAGAACTTTTGAAATTATGTAAAAATGTAAAATTGATTTTTGGTTATTTGTGCTAACATAATTTGTCTGACTTTGAGCTAAGTATGATAAATCTAATATTTTTTCCTGTTGATCTTAGCAGTTCTACTTGATTAAGTTACAGTATTGGGCATGAAAACGACATTGAAAAAGGACCTCTGCAAATTTTTTATGATCTAAAATGTTAAACGTAAAATGCTATTAAATAATTTTACGAAAACTATATAATTTTAAAATCATAAAATTTTATAGAATATCATTTATTGACCCTATAATAATTTATTCACTAATTTTCAAAGATATTAAAATGCTATTAAGATCAATTAAAACAATTTCATAACAGTCTACAAAATATTTAAATATTATTCAATAAATATTAAAAGGAAATCACTTTTATAGCAAAGAAATTAAAAAATGAAGCTAAAAAGATATAAAATATATAAAAGCCGCCTATGTAAAATTTAACATTTAATTTAATGCATATAGCCGAAGCAGCTGAACGTCGTGAAAAAGAAAAAAAGGAAAAAGAAGAAAAACGAAAAGCTGGAAAATCAACGCGATAGTTTCTTTACATAAGGAAATTTATAGTTTTTCTCGTACATGAACTTTTTTCTTCTTTTTTTTTTTTTGTCTTCTCTTTATTATAAATTCCAATTATCCTTATTTAATGCACAAAAATATTGTGAATTTATGCATTTAAATTTGTTTTTCTATTAACAATTTATTTCATTGAATTGAGCGTAGATATATAAAATTTGAAAAAGATAATCTAATGAAAAAATAAGAAATTTAGTTGCTGAACAACCAATATTGCCTTTTTTTAAATAAAAAATTTTTCATTCACCAAATTCATTTAAATTTATTAAGACCATTCAACGTATAAAAATAAAATAAATTAAACAACTTTCCTTCAAGCTGTTTAAAAGCAAAGACAGCAAAAAAATGAATTAGAATTATCGAATAATTTTAATAGTCTTGTTAAGGGAAGATGTTTAGAATGTATTATCTTTTTAATAAAATCAAAAAAACATTTTCTATATATGAGATTTATTTAATAAGCATATAAATAATTGGTTCCAAATAAAACACTTGACGCTTAATAAATTTTTATATTCAATGAATAGAAAATTTAAATTTTTTAAAATTCATAATTAAAAATTATGCGCGAAATACGCATATTTTTACTAACTTGCTTTTCTTAATCATCTTTAAATTTATTGTATTGAGGACCCTGCTTCTATATTTAATGGTTTGATGCAACCAAACATTGATTATTTTGGATGGAACTAGTAAACAGCTGAATTTATCAGCAGTTTAAACAGTTATATTGAAAGTTTCAAAACTCTGTTTGTATTACATCTTTTGTTACTTTAAGTTTATGTATTTGTTAATTAAAACCTAAAAAAATGGAAATGTAAATGTCTATTAGTTAAACGGTGAATACTGAATCTTCAGAAATACTTCACGAATTAAAAGAAATTTATACAGCAAAAAAGGAGTTAAGGTTCTAATTATGTGAAAGTGAAAATGAAAAATTCGAATTATGATGTATTTATAATGCTTCATATATGCATACATGAAAATCTGACTTTTTTATACTCATTCTCAATTTTCAGGCAGTTAGAAAATAGCTCATAATCGATTGCAACCAGGGAAATCATGATTTTAGTTTAAATGTTCCTCGATTTTATCAATTTTTGTTTTCATAACCTGTTTCGGTGGAATGAAAAAATATTTTTCATTCTTACTTCTCAAGAAGACAAAATCTTGCACCTGATAAATATTTAAAGAAAATAAATTAATCTAGTTTAAAATGAACTATTAATAATTTCTGATGCATACTGAGAAAGTATTGATTTCAAAATAATGCTCTACAATTTGGTTCTTTATCAACTCAAAATAAAATGTGTTGCTTCAAATTTTTTAACATATAACTTAGGAATATTATAACCACCAGATGAAATTAAAATGATAAAAATATTTATAAAATAACAAGAAATAAATAATAATAATGGCCCCTTTTAAACCCTTAACTGGAAGTTACGAAGTTAAAAATTAACTACAAGTTAATTTCTTAGTGTCAGAAAACACATCCGGATATAAAATTCTTTTTTAATTTTATCTGGGTTAAATCTTTTAATCATGTATCTTAAATAAACATTTAATTATAATCCCATAACGTAAATATAAGATTAAAAAATCCAATACAAATTTTTATTGAAAAATCAATAAATTTCCTAATGACGGATGATGGCACACGAGTATTTCTGATATTCAAAAATTTTTGAAATTACAGACAAGAAATAAAAAAAGCAAAAATAATGTAGCCATTTTTGTAACTTCGAAAAAGAATCTCATATCAGACTTTATTCTCGAGCAGCTTTATTAATATATTCAACATTTTCAAAAGTATTAAGTATTAAAAATTTAAGCCCATTTTAATCTACATTAAATCCATGCATATTTGTGTGCTAGCAAATAGAAAAGCTACTATCGAAATATTGTAAATATGAAGATTACTCGATCGTGTTCAATTTCGAAATAAGTAAATAATTTCTGGTATTAAGCTTGTTTCAAAAAATTGTACGAATGGCCGGCGATATTTGTTTAGATTTTGTGACAAATTAAAGCTATTTATGTGCTATTAATTATAATTAACCCTAAATTTAAAAAAAAATTTATTTATTTGACAATTAATAAATTTAATAATATGATAATACAAAACAAAAACTAATTTTGCTTAACTATTTAGGTAAATATTCGCTTTTCTGTGAATATTAATTTTTATATAAATAAAATAAAATATTTTTCATTTATAGTATCCATTAAATATTTTCATAAATCTCGAAATTCCTTTCGAGTATAAAAATCCAAAGACTAGACTCCGATGCTAGATAATAATTTGAATTTATTTTGACGGTGAACTGCAAGGATTATATGTATTTGTTATATCACAAATTCATGTTTCATTATGTTTATTATTTGGTGTACCTAATTCATATGCTGAATTAATTTGAAAAGAATTAAAAGTTAATCTTCCCAACTTCCCTAATATAAGTATATCTTCTATAGCTTTCTTGGCATATACTTGCTGTTCTTCAGAAAGTTTTCTATAACTTGTAGCCCATGATTTTCCATAAATATCAGCCTCATCATATTTATCATTAAATTTATTAGTTATTGGATACTCTGGATATTCATCTTCCTCTATTGTTTCAATTTCTTCAACTTCTGTTTTAATTTTAGGTGAAGGTGTGTTGTTAGCCTAGTAAATAAAATATAAATTTTGCTTAATTTTTTATGGTAATTATTTATCAAATCTTGCAATGGTAAATTTGGTGGAATGAGACTCAAAATATCGTCAGAAAAATTGTTTAAAAATAATAAGAATTACTGAATAAGTGTATATATTTAAAAATAGAAATCCCATTTAACACCAATATTGATTCAAGAATTATTTTCTTGATTCAAGTACAACGAAAATTAAGTAATGAAAACCAAATTTTTTGTTTCTTTGTTTAATATTTTTTTTCTTATTTTCAAGAAGATAAATTATTATTTTATGCTTATCAAAATCATAGCAATTATTTTATTTAAAATTATATGTCAAGAAGGTATAGAAATTAGTTATTATTTGAAATAAAACTTATTTAGTTAAAATAGTTAGCTTAGTTAGTTTAAATTAAATTATAAAATGTTTAATCAATTGAAAAACGGTATTTCTGTTAAAATACGATTTTGTTAAAATATTAAAAAACAATATGTTTTTTTATAAAAATATCAATTAATTGTTTAATAAATAGTGGTTAATGCTAATAAAAGTAATAAATAAAATAATTTATAAAAGTAGTTGAAAATAATGAGTGAAAAAATTAAATCAAATAAGTAGACATCATTTTCAAATACGATAAACTCGAAAAAAAAAATAAACCTTCAGCATTACAAAACGATAAACCATTTGGTCTTCATAGGTAAACGGCTTAAATTATTTTCAAATGCAAAAATTATAAAACTAACTAAAAAAATTATTTTAAATAATCTAATTGTAGTGTAACACTTCTTGACACTTTTACCCGCAACTAATCCATTGAATTAAATTTTACCGCGACTAATCCATTGAAATAAATTTTAAAGTAATATTAACCACTCCTTAAACGATCATTTATTTAACACATAAAGGATTAAGGAAAAGAAAAATTTCCTGGTTGCTAATAATTTTTGATGAAACTAATTAATTTTACTCCGCTTCCTATGAATTGATTTTGTGGTTTTTGATTTAAGTTTTTAGTTAATTCAAGATTTCAAGTTTTAAATCTATGATAAAATTTATAAAATTTTATCATCTTGGAATCAGTTTTATTCTCACCGTTGGCGTCCATTCTAGTGACTCCGTTGATGCTACTCCTAATCTTACAATTGGTGTTTTCGACAGCCTTATTGTTGGTGTTTCTTCTATTCCTAAATTTGCTTCTGTTAGAGCCTGAAAGAAAAAGAAAAAAAATTTTAAATACAAATGTCTCAAAATATTAAATAATTCTAAGGATAGTGGATGAATAAGAGATAGTAATGTTCACCGAAATATGGTATGGAAAATTTTAATGAAAGCGAGCATCAGGCACTTTCAAATCAAGGTATAGAGAAATTATTCTTTTAATTGCGTTTAACTAGTTAGTCTATTGTTATTTTCCAATAGAAAAAAAAGTTATAAGAAATATTTTAATTTTAAGTAATTCATGTGAAATTTAACCCGGTAGAACTGTAAGTGTGTCTGTTATGGTAAGTTATTTAAGCAAAACTTCCACAAACAAAAATTACTTAAAGGTATAATGGTTAGATTCATCTGTAATCAAGTATTCATTTTCTAATTTAATTGCTCACATCAGGGCTTGTTTTTTCAGTTTCTATACAATGGAGGGCTACGTTTTGCAAATTCCTTATATGCTTTATCGCCTGTAATAAAACTTCATCTTCATCTTCCGAGTCATCTGAAAGTAAAGATTCCAAAATAATAGCATGTGCATCCCCCGTATTCATTCTGGTATATAAATTATTTCTTTTTATTATTGAATAATGTTTAAATAATTCATTATATATTCACTGTTAATTAACATAACAATAAACATATATTTTAATACTAATAAATGATTTACACTTTCAATAATTTTGTATAACTTATTGTTTACAAAAATTAATACACTTGTCAACAAAAAATTAAATAATTCAAATTTTTGACAGATGAAATATGTAAAAAACTAAGGCCAAGTATAAAACTTCTATTATATATACTTGCATGGTGTCTACATTAGCGATTTGGACAACGATTTTTAGGCGATATGAGGCGCGGTTACACTCACAATTAAATTTAATTATATTTATTTTATATTATTCCACAAGCTTAAATTTATAAATATCTTAGACATTAAAAAAACTGTGGTTCGTTGTAATTTAAAAAAAAAAAACTTATTGGCCAGGGAGACACCAGATAAAATAGGAAAATTCGAAATATTTAGGCTAAAGACCAAAGTGAATCAGGTTCTTGAGGCGTCGTCAAATATATCCAATTTTGATCAATTGTTTGCTTCTATTAGCTTTACCACTATGAGCTCCTGGTTAAATTTTCCGCAACCAAAACGGCTCATTAAGTTTTGTTCTCTCACTTCCCTACTTAATTTACCTTTTACTTTCTGCGTTCTTTTACCTTTATTCTTTAAAAGTAATTGAAACGTACGATAAAACATATTTAAATTGTGCTAAAACATAGTTAGATGGCAGAAGAGTTGTCCGTTACATAATAGGACTATAAAATACGGCAGAGAGGGCATAATGATAAAAAATATGTTAAAATAAGAAGTTAGGGAAAATTTTTTTTGTACTAATCTCGGTTTTTGCTCATCCTGATAAAAATTCCAACAAATGAGTTATTTTTTTTGTATACTATAACAGTAATCTAAAGAAATGTAGAAATGGTTAACTTTTTGTTACGATACAAGATGATAAAGAAAAAATCACATAATCTTAACATCAACCTTATAATTTTCTTGTAAGGTTATCTAGAGGAACATATAAGCGAAAGCTAAAATCGAAAGACAACATCATTAATGAAAGATGTATTATTAGAAGAGGGGAATTCCAGCCTAGAAACATTTGCCCGGGAGCTTGATTTCGGTTATTAATAGAGTAAGAAGTAAGAATAGAGTAGAGTAATATATGCCGATAAAATTTATTAACAGCAATTTTTAAAAGTTGTTAGTTTTCCCGTTGGTTCATTCTTAGCCATCTGTTGCCTTCTGCTTTTCATTATTTTATTACTTGCAATTCGGCTTATTGGGTGGTGATACACGAGTTGTTATGACATGCATAACTTTTCGAAGTTACGAGCGAGACGTATAAAGAGCTCCCTGCAAACACACTGTTCTTTATACGTCTCGCCCGTAATTTCGAAAAGTTATGCATGTTATGACAACTCGTGTATCACCACCCATTCACTTAGGAAATTTAATTTCTGAACAAAATTTATATCCAAAACCTTTTCTTATTGCTTGCTTTCACTGCATACTGTTTTCATATTTTATTTAAAAACAAAGTATTGATATTTATAAAACTTAATTATAAATATATTTTTGTTAAAATGAGTTAATTCTTTTCTTTGCAAATAAGGTGCTAAGCAATTTTTTAAATTTACTAACTCTAAAATCATTAAATTAAAAATATTTTAAATTTTTATCAATTTATTTGTCAAATTTAAATAAAAATATAATTTTTCTCAGTTCTATTAATTAAAGCTTCTGAAATCATAAGTGTGGGTGTGTGTCAACTCATCTATAAACATTTAGTTATACAAAAACAATGTTTATAAAATATCTTCTATCAATGGCCTTTTTATTTTAATGTAATCAATAAATAGTTAATATTGTTAAGTAAATTCCATTAAAATATGATATAATCTTAAATTTGTGCAAATTGAAAAGAAATAAAAACGTTAAAAAAGTTTTTGTCAAAGCATGTCACGAGAAAAGACAAAAATTATTTGTATATTCCACCATTTTGTCAACTTTTTTGCTAGTGCGTATACTTTATAGGGGCTATTCACTATTTTCTCAAACTCATCAAACCGCTCTCTCGTTTAATGTAAATTAAATTGAAATGGCAGGCTTGAGAGTAAAAAGTTAAACATGTTTAATTTAATTTCTACTCTCAAGCCGCTATCGGTTTCTTTTGCATTAGTCGTTCACTAATTTATACATGCCAAAAAATCATTTTAATTTTGCCTCCGAGGAGTGCACATCTAAAGGCCCCTGTAGACGTCGGACATTCATTTGCCCGGACTAAATATATAATTTATAGTAATAATAACATGAAGTTGAACTTTTAATAAAAAATGATTAATTATGAAAACTTTAAACTTTTGATATCATAATGAAAAGCAATGTTATTTTATGCTGTAATCTTTCGTTGCTATCTTCATTCTATTAAAAATGTATGACTCTGTCATTATGTCCGCGTAAACACATAATTTACTCAGACATTGCAGCGGACCTTCGTCAGATTGGTCTGCGGACATTTCTGTAGACGAGTTAAATTACCCTGGACACGGACAATGTCCGACGGCTACAGAAGCCTTAAGAAAACATGAAAATGCCAAAACAAGCTGGGTTTCTAGAGCAGTTTTGAATTTGAGAAAAATACTTATAATTCTTTCAATTTTGTTTTTTTTAGAAACTTTAAGAATTTTTATTCTAGTCTTACCCTATTTACCTGCAAAATATGGCAAATATTACTGGAAAATCCTTGCGACATTTTTGTGATTAATACATTATTTTTCACAAAAACAACATTTTAAACTTAAAATAAATTGATGTTATTTTTTTCTACAGAACTATTTAAGTGTTTTCACCTAAATATATTTTAGTTTTTTTCACCTAAATATTTTATTTTACAAAATTTAAGAAAAAGTATTCGAATTTCCTATGGTAACATAACCTATAAATTTTTATAAATTGAAATGTCAAAGCATTGCTCTCTGAAATAAGTACACACAATTATAGAATTATCTACACCATTTTAAAACATATATTTTACACTATGTTCGTATACGAGTTGTAGAAGGAGAAGCAGGATTTGACGTCAAACGGAAAAAATAGTGAATAGTCCCTATTAAGTGTGTTTTTATATTGGGTTTGTTTCTTTATTATGGACCATCTAGTGAATTTTTTTTCATTCTAGTCTCATTTGGAAAAGCAACAGCTGTCATTTTGATGTTATTTTTATCAGTAAAAATAAATGTTAAAAAGTGAAATTTCTTTAAAATTATTTTAAGAATGCAACTATTATGACTTAATATTTGTTATATTATTGAATAATCTAAATATTAAAATTTATATAACATTTTCATACCGGGCTTTGTGCTTGTGGTTTCAGAAAAAGTAGATCATCAAAATACCATAGACTAGGTATATAATTTGAATCCCCATCTGTTTGAACATTTCTAGTTTCAATAATTTTTCTTATTTCACGTCGAAACGAAGTGCGCATTGTATTTACACGTTTTTTTACACAATCAATAGTTGCATTCGGATCTAATTGTCTTAATTTTTCCAGTAGAATCTTCCACGCTTCATTTTTTAATTTTTGATTTCTATAGCCTTCACTTTTAACATTCCATAGTTCGGGTAGTTTTTTATAAATATGTATAAATTCCCGCCAAAAATCTTTGCTATACCTAAGAGACAAATTCATTTTAAATTGCAAAATTATAACACAAACTATTTGGTCAAATTTGCCAGCACATATGACGTTTGTCAAACTTTGCTTATAAGCAACTTAAAAGGTTTATCATTCATTCATTCATTTATTGAGACATAAAAAAAAAACATGTACATTATAATTGCAACTATCTATGCTTATGAATATATATTTGGCCCGTAAAGGTGTTTAAGCCAGACTAAACTGATGTGAATATACTTCCATACTTGTG
The DNA here is from genome assembly GCA_947359355.1 of Acrocera orbiculus. NCBI lineage: Eukaryota > Metazoa > Arthropoda > Insecta > Diptera > Acroceridae > Acrocera > Acrocera orbiculus. The sequence goes on from OX375758.1 coordinate 12,731,240, forward strand.
AAGTGTAAGTTACGTAGTATTGCCCTATATAGGCATCAAAAGATAAATTGAAATATATGCAGCTTTCTCCCGACTGCACGCTATAACTATGAGAAAATTTGTTTATAATTTCACTATGCTTCTTAATTAATATATTACAATTCCTACTATTAAAGTTAGTTTGTTCTTACCTATCATTTTTACAAAACTTGAAACTACTTATACTACTTAGAACTACTTATAATGCGTTTAATTTAACGTGTAGTGATTTAAAAGTTAAGGTGGCTATAGACTACAACTAAAAGTGGACAACTTTTGCTTCCTTCTCCATATAAAAACCTGTTTTCTGGGATTTTTCGGGTAGATATTAAACATGTTTGATATTTTTCTGATTTTTACATGCTCTGCACTAATACACTCAAAGAAAAATTCATTTTTCAATTTTTCTTCGAGTTGTGCACATCGGTTCTTGCCATGTGACATTTTAAGAGATGGGGTTACTATGTGCGTGGGTTTGTACTGTAAAGTTTTTTTTTCAGGTTAAATGATAAGCAAATTTAGTTTTATTTTTTCTAATGGATTAAGTTAGTATGAAAGTAATTATTCAATTATTTACTTAAATAAATAAAAAATTATTACATGATAATATTGAAGAAGATACACATAAAAATATATTCAATTAAAATAATTTTTGAGCAGCTTAATTCATTACCGATAAATGAAACAACTACATCTAATATTAAGCTTAACCAATAATATTTAGGAAAATAAAAGGAATTCTGACGAGTAAAAATTACACAAAAAATATCAATATAATAGTATAAATATACAAATATTATAGAACCTGTTTTTTTAAATCAAATATATAATTGTATATGATTTTTTTATAGCAAAAGGTTTGAAAATTGAGAAAAGTTGTGAAGTTATAAAAGAAATATAAATAAATCAAATTTAAATAAAATAAATTACATTTACATATAAATAATAACACATAAGTTAAAATGAAATAAGTAAAAATAATATTTAAAAACAAAAATAACATGAAATATATATTTATTTAATAAAGTATATTCAAAAAGTGTCTACAACTTGGAAATTAATTATTATAATAAATATAAAATAATAATGTTACTTCTTTTTATAGAACTTTTTTGTTGATCATTATCAAGTATTGCTGAAATAGAATTATCTTTTTGTATGTTATCCTACCTACAAAAATTATGAAATATTTATATTTGACATAGTTGAATTTAAATCAATTGAAAATATTTTTTTTTGAAGTTCCTTTCTTCAAATTATGCATTTGAAATCCTTTTATTTTCCTAAATATTATTGGTTAAACTTAATATTAAATGGTAATTGTTTCACTTATGGGTAATGAATTAAACTGCCCAAATTTTTATTTTCCTTGAATATATTTACATGTGTTTCCTCTTCAATATTATCATGTAATAATTTTTTATTTATTTAATTAAATAATTGAATAATTACTTGCATACTAACTAAATCCATTAGAAAAAATACAAACTAAATTTGCTTATCATTTAACCTGAAAAAAAACTTTGTAGTACAAGCCCACACATAGTGCAATCCCACCATTTGATATATCATATGGTAGAGACCGATGTGCACAACTCGAAGAAAGATTGAAAAATGAATTTTTCTTTGAGTGTATTAGTGCAGAGCATGTAAAAATCAGAAAAATATCAAACATGTTTAATATCTACCCGAAAAGTCCCAGAAAACAGGTTTTTATATGGAGAAGGAAGCAAAAGTTGTCCACTTTTAGTTGTAGTCTATAGCCACCTTTAAAGTTAATTTGTTCTTACATATCATTTTTACAAAAATTAAAAATACTTATATGTACTATTTAAAACTTCCTTTCTATTTTGCATATTAATTTATATTGTTCATATAAAATTTAACCCAAGAGGGTTACCTCAGCCTCTGAAGTTAATAGAACTAGCCTTAGAATAGAATAGTGGTGGAAGATGACTATTCGTAGAGCTCGGGTGTAGATTTAGATATGGCTCCGTGTTTCCGTGTATTAAATTGAAAGGTGAGAGGTAATAATGATTCAATATAGAAGAACTAGCGTTAGAAGAGTAAATGCCTTGTAAGACTCTATTTGGGTGGTGGGGTAACTTGTTCAAGAATCTGTTTCCAAGATTGAACAGGTAATTTAACAATGGAGTAATTTTGGCATCCTCGTATAACGTGGTATTCTTATAGTACTTAGAGTTGGGCCTCCTGAATTTTCCAATGCAATGTCTAAGTATGCTACGTTCCAGGATTTCTAATTTCTTCGCATAGGGGAGAACGTAAACCAAACTGGGAAGGCGTACGACATTACAGGCCTTATGATAGCTTTATAAACCAGTAGTTTAGTCTCAAGGCCACCGTGGCATGCTTAGCTTTGTTTAGTGTGATCTGAGCTTGTCCAAATTAGTGTGACCTGAGCTGAGCCAAATTTAATGCTTAGTATTACACCTAGGTATTTTATTTCTCTACGAAGTGGGATGGATTTGCCATGTATTGTTAGGTTGATCTTTTTGCTCTCTGCTACAAGATTTCTGTGACCTTTTCCGTAAGAGTTGCGAAAGCAAATCAGGTTGAATTTTTTAATGTTGACTTCAGCCCCCACTCTAGAAGGAAATATTTGAGTTTTGGCATCGCTCTCTGAAGTGTTCTGACTGCCTGGTAGGGTCTGTCATCGCCCTTCATGATGATTATGTCATCCGTATATATGACAGCTTGGATGCAGTTAGCTGATTCACTTTGAAACGAGAATTCAATAAAGGCTAAGTTGAACAAGATTGGACCTAAAACTGATCCTTGGGGAACACCTGCAGCCACCTGCAAGGGATCCAAGGTAGCATTATTGATACAGACCCTGAAGGTCCTGTTTTCAAAGTAGCTGATGAGAGGTTTGAGGATGCCTGACTTAATACGTAATAGCTCAGTTTTAATAGGATACGTGATTGCCAGATCCTATAGAAGGCATTTTCAATGTCAAGCCTTACGGCAACTGTGCATTTCTTTTTTCATAGATTATGAGTCACTGTATTACCTAACGCTAAGAGTGCATGTACAGTTGAGTGCTGAGGTCTGAAACCAAACAGGTTCCAAGGGATTAGATCGTGAGTTTCACAGAAGTCCATGAGACTTGTTTTGATTATCTTTTCAAATACTTTCCCGATGTTTGAAAGTAGCGATATGGGCCTGAAGTTGGATATGTCCAGATCCAGGCCTTTTTTATGTACAGTTAAAATTTCGGCCTCTTTCCTCTTAGTAGCGAAATAGCCGAGATATATACATACATTGATGAAATATTCCAGAAAGCGTCTCGGATATAAACGGGGCACAAACACGCAAGGCCTTATTGCTTATTTCGTCAAAACCAAAAGACTTTTTTCCGTTAGTGAGCACAAGAGTCCCTTCTACTTCCTCTTTTGTACAGGAAGCAGTTCCCATAAACGATGGATTTCTCATGTCATACTCCTCTGCAGGAAAATTATTAGGGAGCTTTTGTATAATCGCATCAGCAGCTGCGTTAACTCCTTGAAAAGAATTCTTTTTTAAAACCATTGGTTTTTTGTTGGTTACTCAGAAGGTATTTGTTATGTAATTTTATGGGTCCTTGGTTAATGACTGCATTTTTAGCACATTTCCTGCCAGAGAGTGCATCTTTCACTTTCCAGACCCCTGGAAATTTAATCTGTAGATTTGAAAAGGCTTATCAAAATTCTTTTCTACATTTGATAGGTTTTTACTTCAAGTTTATTATGAAATTCGAAATGTATATAGGAACCTTTTGATTTGACAGCTGGCTTGGATGTCCAAAAGATGAGTGTTTATAGGCTCGAGTTTCCTTTACCCCTTAAATCAACCAAGTTGGTTAACCCCGGTTATGCTCGGTGTGAAACGAATATTATAGTTAATAAAGTTAGATGAAGGAAGTGTTCATTCTGCTATATTTGAAAGTGCATCATGAAGTACACTCACTTTAATTTTTTAGGCTAGGGAGACACCATCAGGTAAAAGGTAAAAATCAAAGTGAGTCAATTTCATGATACGCCGTCAAATATAGCTGAATGAGAGTATTTACACTAAGGCCGGCAGCTGTCAAATGAATCGAAAATTTTCCCCAATAAATCTCTCTCCACTAAAATATGTGAATATGTAAGGGTAAAATGTTACGGAAAGGTCACTTATCCATTCAACATTCAAATTTCAAACCTTTCACCTTTCATCTCCGCTCACCGTAGAAATTGACAATGTAAATACCCTTGGCAGCTAACTTTACGATTGACATTTAGTTGAGTTATTGAACGAACCCTCTCAGCAAATGAACACTTCCTTCAATCAACTTGGTTGCTGACTAAAACAACTTTTCGTATTGTTGACATTTTGGTATCAAAGCAACTATTCCTCTTACCTCCCCTCATCCAATTGTTATAGTTCTATTAGTAGGGGTAACTTGGAGCTGTAGCACTATATATTATAATATTTTATGTGAGAAATAGAACAAATAATATACTGGTAATTATTGCTTAGCATTCTTTTTGTAATATTTTAAAAAATAATACTTTTTTCTTTTAATTTTAGGTACTACCTATTTAATAATTACTAATAGTAAATCTTAACCTGTAAATTGAGCCGCCATAATGAAAAGTCTCATTCAAATTACAACCTTTATAAATCCTCATATGTTTTGGTTTATACATGACCCAAATGTTCACACTAACACAAAATTGATTGATTTAGAAAGAAAAATCCAACATTATTTTACCGAAATAGGACATAAGCATAATAATGTTAGGGAACCTGCAGTTGGTGAGGTATTTTATTTTCATTCTATACATATTTTAGTTAGATTTATTAATATATATATTTGATTAGATTGTTGCATTCTTTAATGATCCATGGCAGCGTTGGATTCGTGCTGAAGTCGACTATATAGCAGAATTTGTAACAAGTGAAAAAAAATTTGTTTTATGGGCAATTGATCATGGGTAAGAAATCTACAAAATAAAATAAGTATAAGTATCTTCTATATTTTGAATATTAATTATGTATCCTTATATTACGGTATATTTATATGTATATATCGCATACATGACATGATAAATATGCAAATAAAGAAATCGTTCTACTTATTTTCAATTTTCTGGTCAGCAGAACTTTTTATATTTTATTTATTATTCGAAATAATATTTTTAATATTCTTATTTTTAGTGTTGCATTTAGTTGTGAAGCAAAATGGTTAAGAACATTACCTTTGGAATTGGCTGAAGCTAAAAATGAATCTGTGCATTTTGCTGGTATTAATAATATCATTCCCGCAGAGCAGGTTTGTTAAAATTTTGTATGACAATTGTTTGGATTTTTTCAGCAACTCGCAAACATGCAAACTAGAGAAGCAGTTTTTTTTTCGTGCTATAAACTTGGACTGTTGTAATCGGATTAAAAAAATTTTGTTTTAATGAAAATTGTAAACTATTATGAAGATCGCAAAAAATAATAACATGTAAACTAAAACTAAAATGAATTGTTTCTGCCTTTAAGACTTTTAAGAAAATAAAATCTATAAAATAGCATAAAAGTGAACTATATAATAAGGTGGGCACCCACTTAGTGCGTATACCTCAACGGGTAACTTTTTTGACGTCAAAATGACGTACAAATGAATTTCACGCTGAAATATCCACATATGAGGGGGAACTTTAGCGTGAGTCTATGACGTCATAAAAGTTACCCGCTGAGATATACGCACTAAGTGGGTGCCCACCTATAGGCGCTTAAACGCAATTATTTGCTGAACTAAAAACTTTCAAAAAAGTAAACTTAATTCATAGTTTGCTTGACCTATCATGTATCATGACCGCCACAAATAACTTCTCAACCCGATTGATCTAAGATATTTTGAAACACATGGAAATTATAAAATTAGAGCCTGAAACAATGACAGCATAAATTAATAAAAAAATTTAAGGTCAAAATCTCTTTTCATCTTATTTTAATAAGATTATTTCCAAATATGCAAATTTTGAAATTTTTAGCTTTTTGGTTTTAGGGATTGCTCAAAAATGCAATCTCCCGATATTTTACTCACAAACTGATTTTAATCGATGCGGTGTGAAGAATTTCGTGCAAAAGCTGGCAAAAATTTTTGATTGAGTTATTACTTCATTTTTTAAACTAAAAACTGGTTAAAAATTGATCTCTTTTAATTTCATGCTTCTGCAGAAAAACATCATTATTTTCTATTCTTGCATTATAATAGTTTATAATTTTATTCCTTTATTTCTTACTTTAAAAAATCATTGTCGGCATTAGAATATGATTATTTATTTATATATATTTATGATTATTTATAATATTATCATTATTTTTTCAAATTATATAATTTAAAGAAATATTATATTTTCAGAAATATAACTTTTTTCTCCAAACTACTGAAGTAAAGCCTGTATCTAAATGGTCGGTATCAGCTGTTGAACAAATTGAAAACATTATAAATGATGCAGCTACTATAAGTTTTGAATGTGAAATGAAAACTCGAGAAGGACAATTATTTGGAAATTTAGAAATAAGAACTCATACCAATGAGACAATAAATGCAAGTTTAAAATTGTTAGAACTAGCTCAAGGTAAAAAAACAAATGATTTTTTAAACATTCTTACTTTAGTTGGTACAAATAAAATACCACGCTGGCAAAGAAATGATGGTAATACAAAAGTTTTCAATTCAAACATGAATCAATTGAAATATGATATGATTAAATATGTTCCAAAAATGGTTAAAAGTAAATTAGATGTTGAAACTGTACTTAAAGTATGTGAATGGGAAAAAAGAAATGAAAACTTATTACAGGATATTGAATTAGATAATGATATTAGCCGTAATTTATCAGGAAAAATAGATAATTTCAGTCCTAATTCAACATCTTCAACTAAAAATGATAGTTTGTTTCCTTTTGAATCATTGAATAGACATGTGGATGGTTATAATAATAAGAGCTATGATTCAAATATCCAAAATGATAATAGTTTTCATGTCAGTTTGAGATCAGCACTAAAACAGCGTAAAGCTGAAAATGCAAAATGTAAACCACATCTTCCAAAAGGTGATTGTGATTATATTTTTGATAATGAAATATTGGAAGATGTCAATAATAAAAATACTGAATTTGAATCTGAACAGATCAAAAATATTTCTTCTACTAGTTGTGAAGTTAATGCTATAAAAATGCGTTTAAATAAATTAGCGATTGCTCGTGAAAAAGTGGAAACAAGAATTAAAACAAAAGTAAAAACTAAATCAGAATCAGACTTCATTTCAAAACCTGAATATATTTCAAAATTAGATAATTCTTTTGAAAATAAATTAGAATCAAAATTAAATAATTTGTCTGAAACAAAATTTGAGAATACATCAGAAACTGAAGTTAAAAAAAAATTGAATACATATCCATTACACATACCAAATACAAAAATAATCCCATCAGGTTTTAATTTAGCTAATTCTAATAAAGTTTTTGAAATACCGAAAAATGTAAGTATAAAAAAAAGTGAGAAAAGCCCTAATTTTCCAGTAAAACAAATTATTTCAAAAGAAAGAAAAACTTTTGATATTACTTCTAAGGAACCTCTAAGAGATATTGAAGAAAAATGGTAGGTATCCAATTTTAATATTTATTTAAATTTTTATAAGTAAAAATAGAAATTGAAAATTACTGTAAATTTATATAAATTGGAATACATTGGTGTCATTTTTTTAAACCCTTTTACTTATAATATTCATCTTTCTTTTCCATGCAATAGTGTACAATTAAACTGCTCAAAAGAACTTGTCCTCCTTCATGGCAACAATAACATCAAACCAATTACGAATTTCCATAATGCAAGTTTTTCCGAAGAAGTTTTTAAAGGACTTTTAGAAATGGGGTAATTTTATTTCATTTTTAAGTGTTATATATTGTTTATAAAATAATGAAAATAGTTTTTTTTGTTTAATATAAATTAATTTTAATATTTTCTATTACTAATATTTATTTGTATTTGATAAAATAGATAACATTAGCTCTAACATAATATCAAGATTTCATTTGAAATGATAGGCATTAGTAGTTTAGAATTATGGAGTGGGTTTAAAGGATTTAATAAGATATAATAATAAGACAAAGAATAATGACTTTCAGTTATAAAAATTAGGTTATGCAACTCTGATGAACTCAACATACAAGAAGCTTTTAATTTATAATACTAATAATTTATTTTGAAATTCGTTAAAAAGTATTAATTACTTTTTTACGGTAAGTTCTGGGGGTAGTTTTCATTCTTTTAAAGTGAACTTTACCCAATGAAATAAAAATGAAATAATACGGGTCCCTATCCATAAGAATAAATCATCTGAGTTTCAAGAAAGTTGATGAGTTCGGTTTTGCAATGTCATTATAGGTTCGGTGTTTTTTAAAGGGTAGTAGCAATGAAAAGGTACATCCTGTCAAAATTTTTTGGCATTTGGTTTAGTGGAGGCCGAGATATAGCGCTAAAAGTGACAGTATGTTTGCATCATCGGTCGAAAAATAAACTTCAAACAAAGAGCAAATAATAAGTTCTGTTTTAAACTCAGTAAAACTTTTACCGACACGTTTAATTTAATGAAAAAAGTTTATGATAATAATTGCTTGTCCTTTACCAGAGTTCAGGCGGTTTAAAGAAGGCCTAAAGACATACAGGACGACGAACATCTAGGTCTTTCAAAAATCATTGTTACTGAAGGTAACATTGAAAAGTGCGTGAATTTATCAACCTAAATCTTTATTGCGATGCATAGAAGTAGAATTAAATATGACCAAAAATTCGAATTTATCGCATTTAGACCTACCATTTAAATCTAAGGAAGGTGTGTGCACGATTTGTTCGATCGTTCAAATATGTCATCAACTGGTGACGAGACGTGGTGTTTTCAATATGAACCTGAAACCAAGTGTCAAAATTATGCATGGAAACACCCAACCGAGCCAAATCCGAAAAAAAATCGTCTCAAAATGCCAAAAGTGAAGACAATGTTAATTTGTTTCTACGATTCCAGGGGCATTATACACCGAGAATTTGTTCCACATGCTTAAAAGGCTACCACTGGTGTTTTATCTTGGTGTAATGAAGCGTCTGTTGTTTTGTAAGGCCGCAATTCCACGAAAAAGGAAGTTGGCGTTGATCGCATGATAAGGCTCCCTCATTGTTCGAAGTTAATTACTGATTGTTTGACTAAAAATGGTATTTAAACCATCAACCATTTCTTGTATTCACCTGATTTGGCCCCCTGTGATTTCTATCTGTTCACCAAACTACATTTGCCGATGAAAGAAAAACGCTAGACGTAGAGCCCATCCAAAAGGCGTCGACCGACATACTAAAAGCGATTGATAATAATAATATATACCGAAATAATCAGTTTTAGCTTTTATTTTGAAAAAGTTCCGTTTTCCGTGGGATACTATACATATATATTATTTTTTGTTCATAAATTAATTTCTTTTCATTGATTGAATTTCATTGATGAAAACAAGTGTTCGAAAAAGTATCAACTATGGCTGAATTAAATCTTATTTGTTTGTTATCAGTTTCTATCGCCTATTTTCGTTTTAGAATCAAACTTGCTATGTAAAATTTGTGTGGGAATTTGTAATTTTGATTTAAATATACAAAAAATTTAAATATGCTCTTAATATGATTTTTATTGTTGTATATTGGTTTTAAATAGGAAGTCAATTTATAACTTGTATTGTTAGACATTTCATGAAAGTATTTTATTGTGTTTTTATTTTTTAAAATTCTTATAGATTTTTAAATTGTTTTATGTAAAAGTGGATTCTTAGTTTTTTGTTTTATAGATTGGATAAAGTGTTTCGTATTCAAGAATTTACTTGGCCAAGTATTATGAGAGGCAATTCAATGTTAATTATTAATGGTAGACGTACTGGGAAGACAATTGCATATCTGCCAGCTGTTTGCAGTTTGACAAAGGTAAAAGATGGAAAAAAATTTATACTTTATTTACGATAATGGTTTGTGATATTTAATTTTTGACCAATTTAAAATTTTGTGCTATAAAAATATAAAAAATTAATTTAATGATCGAAAATTGTATTTGAGATGATAGTCCGGTTTATAAAATTTAATATTTGAAGATGATTTTCAATAAATGTCCGCATCTGGCACTCACATCTCTGTGGATCCAATCTTTGATTAATCGCGTATATCAGATGTTATTCCGCTAATAAAGTATGTTATGTTTGCTTTCGATTCATCAATTGATTGCGATTTATCAAAAAAGAAAGCAAGTGATTTGCAATACATTTACAGAACCATTTCTTGATTTTTTTATAAAAATTATGGTTTCGCCTGCTGTGTTGTTTCTTTTTGATGCACTTTTATCAAATACATAGTTATCTTCAAATGCAATATTTTAGTTGTTGACATATCCGTTGAGTGCATTAAGTTGGAGTAAATACCATAAAATGGTTGAAGATTGATTTTAAAAATAAATTTACACAATTTATAAAAAAAGTACTTGGTATTGCATAACCCTATATAACCAATGATATCAATTTAATCCATGCTTTAGGTAAGTTGTTTCACTTTTATAGACATTTACTTAAGTTGCCATATTATAGCTTGCTGGCATATCAAAGTTAACTAATAAAAGTAGTCAATGCATTTAAATGCTTGGAAATCACGTTACAGACAACAGTAGTAAGAAGCATGTATTCTATCAAGAATATCATTGATCTGTTTCTCTTTCGAGATAAAATTGTCCTAACCTTTACGTGCGGAATGTAGTTGATTTGAGAAGAGCTAAGTTTATATGACCATAAGGCAATAGAAAAGGTAAAGGAATGTTTTCTGAGTGCCATTTTTGGTATTTTTAGATATACACCTTCCCGACTTGCATATGAGTAACTAAAGATCTTTTTACTGCAATAATTGAAGATAAAGATGCTTCAGAAACTAAATTGGATCCTCACCATAATAAAAAGGAAAGAAAGTAAAATGATATCTGACCTGATTTTTTTAACATACACCCCATGAACGATTTAAGTTTGGTTCAAGTAAACAGACAGACAGACAAAAAGACAAAATATGCAAGAAAAAAGCATTTCACAATGCGAACGCTAAAAGTGTGTGTTCATTGTGCAGCGCGGTTTCTGATAGATAACACTTTATTAAATATAAAAGCAGAGCTCGGCTCTATAGTTTTAAAAAAATAAGGTAAAGTTTGATCGGGAAATGTAAATCAACAAGAGATTTTTCTGCACATTTGTCCGCAATTCTCTAATTATTATTATTTACGTCACTTTTTGTCTGGCTAACAAATGTTTAAATATGTTACTATAAATTTTTAATCTCAAGTCAGTCAATGTTTAAAATAAATCAATTTCACGTTTAAATCTAAACATAACAAATGTAAAAAATTATAGTAGCAACGACAAACTGTTTAGTATAGTTTTCTGAAACTCACTGAATAATAGGCCGAATACCTAAATAATACATAAGAAGGTATCTTGTTTAGATTTATTTAAAGATGGACTACTTGAAAGTCTTTGGAAAAGCGTCAAACCAAAAAAACATATAATATCATCATCATAGCTTGCGAATAAAATCAAAAGTCTTGGTTTGATCGAAACGGCTAATCTGTATCGTGAATAAAATCGAAGATCATACTCTAAAGGAAAATATTGATGGTGGGATGCAAAGGTTAGATCTCATTGATTTATATCAAGTGTGTTTGAACTTTCGATCAAATCTTTTACTGCAAATAACAAAAACGCTATGAATCTTAAAGAGAACAATTTTTCCTGCTCAAAATAGTGACAAGTCACTTACAACATCGTACAAATACGTTCTCGATTGTTGAATAGAATATATTGACTTTTATAGACTACAAACAAAATGATAAACTTAACAAAAAGCCTTCTTTTTAAAAAAAACAAAAATGTTCGAGTAACTTAACTGAAATTTTTTACATATTCTTGAAATATCAAAAAATGAACCAACGGCAAAAAATTTCTCAAGTCATCTTTCAAAAAAATTCAATTTATGGTGATCTTAAATCAAGTAATCCAATTTATTTAGTTAAAACATAATTTTTTCCTCATTCCGACGTTCCTTTTTATTTCTTTATTTTTTGGATTCGTTTGAAGTCAAAAGAGCGATTTTTAACGAAAAAATAAACAATTTTGCAGTTTTTCAATGCCCCAAACGATTTAAAAACAAAAAAAAAAACAACGTTAGGGGGAAATATTTTTTAAAAATACTTTTAAAATCTTTCAAAACTGTCTAAATTACATTATTTATTTGTAACAAAATAAAGGAAAAATTTTTTTGTAATATTAAACAAATGGAATATTAGAACTTTATTTTCAGTGCATTAAACCAACTTCTAAAAATCGGTAGATATTTCGATAAAATTTATGATATATTAATTTGAAATGATCAATTGAGTTTTTACAGATAATTTTGCTTAGTTTCACGCATTAAGTCAGCCGCAATCAATCCTTCTATTCAATTAAATACTACATTCTGCTTCTAAATTAAATTATACGGTATCTACCACAAAGTTTGTCACATTTAATCGGTGGGATTTTAATATGCTGTCATATTTTACATGGAAACGTGCGAATGATTTAATCTATCTGCATGTTTTCTAGTTTCTGGGTGTATGCCACATAGTAAAAAAGTTACTAATGCTTTACCTTTAATGCGGTATGGTTAAATACTTTCAGTTTTTCTAATATTAGCACTATTCGAGGAGCAGATCTCTAGTGATAATACTATGTTATTCTGATATATATAGTTTAGATTGCCACATAGGCACAGTCTTTAAATGCTAAAAGTTTTTGCATTCTGCATCGTGATACCTGAATATTGTATGGCTTACTTTTACTACTTCTCCGTCCAAAAGTCATTAGTACATTTTACCTTCTATTCATAGAATAATGGTTTCTTTTAGGATACCAAAATCTTATTTCAGGCTCAGCCATTTCGGGAAAAATTGGGCCAAATCATGGATATACATGAGTTATTTAGTTTCCTTGATGTGTTGATTTATTACTTCTAATATGCCGACAATTGTTGTTGTAATTAATATAGATATTGTTAGACAAAGCTAGTAAATCTCTTTAACTTATCACGAAGGTCTGGCGCAAGTCATGTTGTGTAGAAAAATAGTTTTTCTTTAGTTATTTTACCATTAAATTTAAAAGCGATATGAGTCCTAGTAGCTTTCAAGTCAAGCAGACCTTGGCATAAGTTTATCTGGAAAAATGGCACCTTTTCGTTTTATTTTTTTTTAAATGACATCCTTTATTGGATATGTCAAATACAATCTAAGCCAAGTTACTATTATTAGATTGTGCTTATCAAGCAAAATCTGTGTGGGTTTGGCCGAACCAATGCTTAACTAAGATCTTGCTTTATATCAGTGTTAAAATGTAACAGTATAAATACATTCTCCTTTATTTTTTTGAAATATTACTTTAAAAAATTATTGATTTTTTTAATCCTAAAATCTAAATTTTTATTTTTGTTCTCTTGATAGTTTCCTTACTCTTTTTCTGAAGGTAAACTTTTAAAACAAATCATATTTGCTTATTCCATTAAATTTGTAAAAATATAAACTTAAGTAAATTTTTAATTTTTTAATATTTTTAAATTTTTTTATTTTTATTTTTATATAATTTGCTGTTTTGATTTTCAATTTTTTAGTGATGTGTGTTGTTAGCTCGAACGTGGACGGCATAATTATTTCTATTGACTAAATAAATTTAATATTAACTATCATTTATAATAATTTTTAATTAATTTCAAAATTTGCAGATGAAATTAGAGGAAAATTTAATAAACGACGGAGTTGGTCCAATTTGTATTATTATTGTTTTATCTTCGGCAGAAGTTGAAAAAATTTCTACAATTTGCCATAAATTTTTTAAAAACACTATTGTTGAGGCTTATGGTTACAAAAATTTAACAAAAGCTGAGGTAATTTTATATTTTATTATTTATTTTTGTACATAAAACAATTTATTCCTTTATTTAAAAAAACTAAAACAAAAATAATTAGATACAACTATTAAATGGATGTGACATACTAATTGCAACCATACCAGGTTTAGTACGACTTTTAGACAAAGATATTAAACTTTTTGATAACAAAAGAATAAAACATCTAGTCTTTGATAATATTGATAATATGTTTAATTTATGGAAATCAGAAATGCTGCGTATATTATCAAAATTTTGTTTAATTAATGAAGAAAAAGGAAATCATAATAAACAGGTGGATATATATTAGATAAAATTTATTTATTTTTTTTGCTTTGAAATAATAGTTTTTATTTATTTTATTTTGTAGCTAATATTCACTTCAAAAAAATGGTGTAGCTGGTTTGATAGCCTACTGAAATATTGTAAACAACCACAAATTTGTATTGGTGCATATCTAGAAGCAGCTGTGTATTCGAAATTACAAATGATTTTAAAAATAGTTGAAAGAAAATCTAAAGTTGATGTTGTATTAGGTAAGTATATTTAACAAAAAATTTGATTATCTTATTCTGCACCAATGTTTGACACTAATTGATCTTAATTTCGAATAAGTAAATTCTAATTTATTTATTTTTTTAAATTAGTAAAGTCTTTTTTTATTCTAATTCAACAGAAACCAAAGTCATTAAGCATTTAGATCATTTAAAAGGTTCTTACCTGGTTTTAACATTTTTTATCTGAAATATTTTCATAACAAACTTGGAAGGAAAAGGAAAAGTCACAACTCTTAGTATAAATATTTTCAATTTATCCACAGCTAATTATAATATCTTGCAATTAGTAAAATTTGAATTTCTAATTAATTATATATTATATATTTTTTTAAAATTTTTTTGCAAAGTTGAAAATGGTGAAAAATAATAAAGTAATCTTTCAAGGGTAGCGCTTAAAGGGCACTTTCATTAAAAAATTATATTTTATTCATACGTTAGCTATCAAGTATCCATATTGCCACAAAATTTGGACTTGTTAAATGGCAAAAATCAATCTTAATGCCGAATGCCTCAGAGGTTTACCTTGTTTGCTTCCTCTTTCGTCTTAAATGTTATCAACTAAAAGTACCTCTAACAAGTGTAAATAGGCTTCATGAAAATGATATTAATAACTTTTCTTCTCATCTTATATATAAAATATTCAATTATGGGATTTAATATGTTCTTCTTATTAAAAACATACGTAGAATCTTTGAATTTATTAATTTTAGACCTAGTTCCGATTCCTGACAATGGAGTTTTTGAGAATGACATTGCTACAAAAAAATATATTGAAAATAACAGCTTAAATGAAGCTTAGGTCATTGGATTGTAATAATACATGAATGTCGTATGCATTCCAAGGTTTAATTTATTCTTAAAACATCTTAATTATCTCATATACACATTTATAAGTATTATTGCACATAATGTAAAATATATTTCATCCACACTAATACGTGCTTAACATGCTAGCTATGATAATACAACTTGAATATATATTTTAAAATACATATTAAAATATTGGAAACATCTTTTATCAGAAAGTCAGCTCGTTTCTATTATGAATGCTTTAAGCTGCTCGAATCATGTTGTAAAAGTTCGCTTGCGAAATATTCATTAATGCAGCATACAGAAAATATCTATCATATCTTCATGAAAAAAATTGTAACCATTTGTTAATAAAATTCGTAGAACTATTTTCCCTAATAAGTATATTACATTTTTCGTATCCTTGTCTGCTCTGCTATCAGATATCACAAATCAGAGGCAGAGGATATAGAGGATAACCTGATACAAACCTTTTTAAGAACATTTAACACATTTTTCGTAGTAATAATTTGGAGTAAATTGTATAATTCTTTATATCTTTTCTTCTGATCTCACTTAGAACAGGTTCAAAACTAAAAGCAATTGATTTCATTGGGTTGTTCGGAAAGTAATTTTGTTTTTTCCCATCAGAGGATCTAATTATATTTTTTCGTCGAATAACTACTAATAAGTATAAGTATAAGTAATAAGTATATTACTATTTTCTTATCCTTGTCTGCTCTGCTATCAGCTGGCAGAGGATATAGAGGATAACCTCTGTAAAGTGGGTTTTTTTTCTTCTCAATTTAAATTTGAAAAATTATTTTTTCACATTTTTTACTATTTGAAATTTTTTATGAATTTCTTATTCTCAATTTTAAGCTGAAGAACTACAGTGTTAAAATGTAATTAAAAAAATTATATATAGTCTCAAATTAGCCCTAGAATTACTAAAACTTATTTGAAAATCTATTCAAAACTATTATTAAAGACTAAATTTTAATATTTTTCAAAATTATTACATTTTTTTAGACTTCCTAAAAGAACATTGTTATAGTAAGGAAAAAACAATTATTATTTGTACAAACGACGAAGAAATGTATGAGTTAATTGATCATTTAAAGCTTGCATCTATATCGGCAATGCCAGTTTTTCTAGAGTCACCGTGTGATGAAATGGGTAATTTTAATTTAAACAAAATTGAATGCATATTGTTTTTTTTTTCAGTTTATTTAGATAAAGTATTTAATTGCAGCTCTTGTTTCGAATTGGATAAGACGAGCGAAAGAACATTCTGTACTTATTTGTACTGACAAAATTCTACCAGAATTGGACATTAGAAACGCACAAAATATAATACATTATAATCTTTCAAATACTTGGTCTAGATTTACATATAGATTTTCTGTATGTTTTGATTACTTTAATGAAATCATACAGGATAAGGTGATTTGATATAATTCATTAAATAAATTTTTATATATTTTATTTAATAAATATTTATTTTTTAGACTTTAGTGAAACCAAAACCTGTATCATTAGTTTTAGTGGATGAAGGTAATAATCATCAATTACCGAAACTAATTGAATTTCTTCAAGACCATAAATGTGATGATATTTCTCCAGAGATTTTATCACTGTGTTACGTAAGATACTTGTTTTTGATAATAATTACTAGATATTTATATTCTTTTAGAAAGTCAGCCGATTTATTTTGATTTTTCGGTTATGCATTTCTCGCATTTTCCAAAATCATTTCTTAGTCAATCTTGCTGTATTTTCGTAAAAATCTTGCATTAATTTTTTGGGATGATTTGAGACATTATTTTTTGCCATAACTAGACCCGTTTATATAAAGGGTGATTATTCCTGAAGTACTTTTTATGCAATTAAAGTTATAGGATACAATTGTGGAACGCATAACCATAAAGTAATGAATTTTTTTTCTTACAATTTAAGAAAATTAAATTAAACAATGAAGACCAAAAAATAAAGGAACAAGTAGAAGTTTGTCCGGCACTACTTGAATTAGGAAAATGTGCTAATAAAAGTGATTGCGGTAAAAGGCATAATTTTACAACGAATGATGTATCATCGGAAGATTTTCCAACAAATGGAACAGTAAATTAAAATTTTTAAGTTGAAAATTTAATAATTAATTAGTTTTTTTCATGATTTTTAGGTAAAAGTAGAAATTTTAAATGTAATAACACCCTCAGTATACACAGTTCGAATTTTAGAACATCGATCAAATGAAAAAAATGCATCTTGGAAGAAATTCAAACTAACTGAAAATTATTTGAAGTTTTGTTTGGAATTTTTAAATTATTTTAATGATACTAATAATCATCAAATTTATTGGCCAGTAAATATAAACGGTATTTGTGTAGTTTATGATCAAAGGTCATATCATCGTTGTAAAGTGCTAAGTATGCCAAAAATGTATGAAATTTAATTTTAAGAAAATGTGAACTACAATATAATCGTTTTCATTTTTGTGTTTGTAGAAATAAAGGAATTATAAATACACAATTTAAACTAACAGTGTATTTATTAGATGTTGGTAGAAATTTATTTTGTAGAAGCTCTAATCTATTTGTAATACCGGAACAATTTTTGGAGTGTCCATTTCAGGTATGTAGTATTTTTCTTAATTTATCTAAAATTCATTAAGAAAATATTTCTGAGACAGAATAATTCAATTTAATTATAAAACAAATTCAATCCTTAAATGTATATACTGTGTAAGTTTTGTAATATTAATTTTTCTTTTGTTTAGAAGCATTTACGTCAGTTTTAATGAAGCTTAAGCGAATGTTTTTAGACAAAAAGTTATAATTTCCTAAAAATGAGTATTGATGACAACCAGACAATCAGAGCTTCGCTAAATTTTTACATGTTTTTTTTGTAATTTTCTATTAGGGACCATCCATAAATTACGTCACAGGAATTTCATGATATTTTGACCCCCTCCCCACCTCCTTGTCACAGTTTACATTATTTTTTACTATAATGAATATCAAATCTAACCACCCTTGTCACACTTCGTCGACCCCCCCCCCCCCCCCCCCCCATCCGTAAAATATGACGTAATTTATGGATGGCCCCTTATTTCCAAACTAATTAATTTCTGTATAATGGGGCCACCTGCCATACCGCTTTCTATTGATAACATGTGTGAGATATAATTTCTCAAATAATTTTTTAGTATGATTCTTATTGATGACTAAAAATGAGAATTGCAAGATTTTTAACATTTTCTTTCAAATTTTTTCAATAAAAGCTTCACATATATCCTACCAGATTTGACCAGATAGATTGTATATGTTGTCCTGCTTTAATTACCAAACTGAATCAGCACTTAGAAAGAATTGCATAACTTACTGAATTAATTTTTAAATTAACACAACGAAAAATTTATTTAAAAAAAATATTTTTACATAATTGTAATCCTTTTTAGGCAAATTATATGAGACTATTAGGTATAGCTCCACAAGACTTTGAGGACAAGTGGGATATAGATGCAATTGAAAGTGTTGAAAATTGGTTACAAACTAATAAAAAACCAGAAGTTCATATTGAAGCATCTGTTAAATTTTCTTTATTAAATACAATTTGGGTTGAAAATATTATTTTATTGGAAGAACTACCAGCAATTTCTACATACACATATGTCAAAAATATAAAAAAATCACTAATTGATGAAAAATATGCTTATGTTAGTGATTTTGCATTCAACCAAATAAAAGAATTGGCATCACAATGTGGTAAATATATAAATACATCTATGACCTATCTGGAGAGTATCTAGCCTCTTTTCTAGCTTGCACTTATTATTAGAAAAAAATTAGTGTCGCGAACGACATTTGAAATACGTGAAAACTTGTATTTATTTCGGCTATTATATACCTAATAAATTTTTAATTTAAATTTCTCTAATATAAAAAATAACAAGGTGAGATTTATACCGGATTGATAAAAATAAAATTGATTTTTTACGTCATTTCATAACTTTTCATGCGGCTGAGACGAAAGACGAAGTTTTCAAAAGAAAGCAATCATTTTTCTTAAGGATAATTCATGTATTTATAAAGTTATCTTAAAAATAGAAAAATTGAACGAATTAAAATATTTCAAATTATACTGAAAAAATGTGGTTAATTTTTAGGCTAGAAGCTTTCCAGAAAATTTTTATGTGTATTTGATTAATATTTAATTATTGTTTCTAATCTTTTCATAATTTTTCTATTATTAGGTATTGAAATATCAGCTAACACCACACCAAGTGATAGTAGTATTAATTTAGTAAAGGAACTACCTAAAATATGTGAAGATATAGAAGTTAAAAAACATGAACAAAAACGAAAACAGAAACTTAAGGAAAAATGGGCGATATTACCAGAAAATAAATTTACTCGAGTTTCATTATCAGTTTTTCATTCACCAAACGATTTTTTTCTACAAGCTGTTGAACAAATTGAAAGGTATAGACATTAATATTTTTTTATTAATTGAATATGATACAATTTTGGTTTCTGTTTTTGTGAGAAAATATTGCTAAAAAAAGTAGCAAAAATTAGTTTAATATTACGCGTTATCTGCTGAAGTGTTAATTTCATTTTGTAAAGCCATTTTCGTATTTTGATGAATTTGTTTCTTACTTTTTCAATTCAAATTTATTTGGTTTCTCGATTTATTTTATATCTCTTTGATATATTTGATTATCACAACAATTGCAAACGAGGCAAGTTTCGAACTTAATTTTTTTCGGTGCTGTAAAATTCAATCTACTTTTGGACAAATATTGATTAATATTAATAGTAACTAAAATTAATTAAATAAACCAATTGAATTATATATTATTTTATATAATTTTTGGCTTAAAAAAATTTATTTCATTTCTTATTTATTTCTTTCAATTTCAGACACCAAGCTTTATATAAAAAAATTGATAAATTCATTAGTGAAAATAGCTCAGAATTAAATGAACCCGATATAGGACTAAATTGTTTGGCAAAATATCGTGATAAATATAATCGTGCAAAAATAATAAAAATGATGTGTAATGAAGATGAAATACAGGTTGAATTATTTTTTTGTGATATTGGAATATTTGATACAAAAAAAGTATCAGAAATACGTTCTTCTTGTAATGAAATTGTTGAATTTCTTCCATTTCAAGTAAGATATCTTTTTCTTTTTTTTTTTAAAATGTTATTTTAATATTTTTATCTTTGATAAAGGCTATTCATTGTAAATTTGTTGGAATCAAACCTCTTGAAACCTCAAATACATGGGGTATAAATGTTTGCAATTCAATTTATGATGAAATATTGGACAGCAGTGTTTGTATGTATGCAAAACCAACAGAAAAATTCAAAAAACATTGTCAACCACCACTTTTTTATCCCGAATATGATGTTATTTTATTAGATTGTTCAGCCGACCTTGATATAATTTTAAATCGTGAAATTGTTGAAAAAGGTAATTTTATGTTTAAATATTTTGAAAACTTTACACATAAAGTTCGTAAATATAAGTTTTAATATATAATTAAAAGACAGTTCAATTCTATATAATATAATTCTCAGTAATAATAAAAATAATGCTACTATTTTAGTCTGGGATAGAAAGTAAGTGTAATTTTGTACTGTTGACACTTTCCATGATTACAAAAAAAGTAAAGGACTGCGGTAGTTTGGTAGTTATACAGTGACTTAGGAATGTAGAAATATTCGATTATGAAGCTTAAAGAAAAATCTAAATTGGAGATTTTTGACTTTTAAATAGGACAAATATTAGTGCATTTTTTACAAGAAATAAAAGTGGTACCTGCTTTTTTTGAAAGCAAATAGTTTTTTGAGAAATTCAGAAAAAACATGACTAATTTTTGAGTTTAGATTCGTTTAAAATTCAAACAAATTTTTTTTTAAAATAAAAGTATGTTTTCTGAGAATTTTAACTTCTCACAAATGGCTTAGAAACATAATCGATTTTTTTAAATTTCAATAACCTTTCTTAGACACTCTTGGGAAAAAATTCATTGTTTACAAATTAATATTTATTTATCTTTACCTCATCTGTGGGGTAATATTTTATTATTGCTATTTTACTGACGGGTTCTGCACCAGAAAGCAAGTCAAAACAAAAACAGGATAGAATTTAAAAACTAATGCATGAAAATTCTAGGAAGAACATTTTCAAATCCCTTTATCATTTTACTTATTTAACCAATAAGAAAAATCCACTACTTAAAATTTATTTACTAAATTTAAATTTTCAGGACAATTGTTTTTTAATTTGCGTTCAATATTTCAAAACTTCAATGAAACAAAAGTTTTAGTTTTTTTAACTTTGAAAAAAATTTTTTAATTTTCAGGTTTTGCTCAATTTGATGCAGATACTTATCACTATTTAGAATCTACTTTTAATTCAAATATTGAATGCAGTTCTGAGGATTTATCAGATTTGGATGGCTTACATTATCAAACGCCTAAACCAGTTGAAAATGTTTCAAATGAAGAATTTGATTTTTCTAAGTTAGATAGTGATTTTTCATTCGAAGATGCTATAGGAATGGTGGTTAGTGATAAAAGATTTTGTAATTGTTAGTAATTTATATTTATAATGTTTTTTTTTTAAATTTTAGTATAATTTACCGCCAAATGCAAAAATACTTCCTCCTCTGCGCGAAAATCACACAGAATCACATTTAACAGAAATTGCTGCAATTCCCACATCAGGTGTTACACCTGATGTAGTGTCACCAAAAAAACGAAAATATTATAAAAAAAATTTCGCAAACACTGGACAATCTAATGGTCTTGAAGAAGACAGTACATATAACTCTAAAGAATTTGAAAATATGAGACCATTAAGATATTTATATAAAACTCCAAATGTACTTTGGAAACAAACTATTTCCAATATTTTTTTAAGTATATCTGCAACTGACGTAAGAGATTACTATCTTAAAGTTACAAATCAAAGTTTAATTTTTAAGTAAGTATTTATTACTCCTATTCTTAGTAATAAATTTATTAAATAAAAGTTGTATTTCAGTTCTAAATTTGATGATCATGAGGAAGTGCTCGTAATTAATTTTTTGGGCTGTGTAAAATCTGAATTTACTGCACATGATATAAAAGGTTTAAAAGTTGTTGTTAAACTTGTTAAATCAATTAAAGGTATTTTTTTTTTGTTTTTATTGCTTACAATTTTAAAAGAAATATTTTCATGATTGAAGGTTTAAATTGGCCACAATTGATTTTAGAAAGTGACAGATTATTTTCGCTACAGTATAATTATGAAGCCATTAACGTAGAAGATGATAAAATGTTAAAATGGGGTAAGAGTTTTTCAAAAATGCTGTTTTTTTGTTTTTAATAACGTTAATCATTGGTGATTAATAATTGTTTTAAACCAATTTCATGTATTGCATGAATTTTTTTAGTCCAGTGCTATTTAAGTTTGATTATATCTTGACATCATACGTGCTTTTGTGCCAAAATTATGATATAAATAAGTAAGTTTGTGTTTAGTGTCTGTCACTTGGTTTGTGGAGTTTCTTAGTGATAGGCACTAAACACATACTTCAATAAAGAAAAAATATGATCCTAAAAAATGTTATTTTTTACATAAAATTTATTTTTCACTGCACAAGTTTTGTCTCATCTGAAAAGTGAATATGTGCATAGCTATAACCTGCAAGGCTGTTGTTTCTCTTCTTAGCATTTTATGCTTCATTAATAAAAAAATTTCTAGGCAAACAGAAAAGCTTTACTCCAAAGTCTGACAAGTTCTTCATCAATTAGGTGTCATTGTATTTATTTTTCATCAAAATTGTATTAGCAGTAGCTACTTTGTTTAAATTTGAACTTACATATCTTAAATTAATAAATTCTTATTTTTAAATTCCAATTTTTATCTAAACAAAAATTTTTCTTTAACATTGCAAAACTTAAATCTAAAATCAGTTTTATAAATTAGAATAACTTTAGAAAATATAACTAAAGATATTAAATTAAAAGTAAATCTTTTAAAGGTACTGATAACCTCAATGAAAATTCGTTGAGCTCTTCGTCATCAATGGATTCGCTCAACAGTGAAATTGACTATAATCAAGTTATTAATGATGATCCACTTCAGGATGACTTTTATTAAATTATGTATGCAACAATAAACAAATTTTTGACATATGAAATAGTACTAAAGGTATGAATAAGATTAGTAGATAAAATAACTAATGTTAGAAAGAAATACATAAATAATAATTAAGAATATTTTTATATTTTTTAATAAATATAATAAAACAAAACAAATCAAGCTATTCTTTTAATTTACATGTACTCGTACATATTTTGTATTTTAAAAGCTAATTTTAAGATCTTAAACTATGATTGAACAATATTTGATAAAATAGCGAATCAGATTGTTACTATCCAATCTTTATTTTGTCGGATACATAAAAATCCTAAAAAGTTCTACTTTATACATCTTAAATTTAATTAGATTAAATATATTCTCTAGCAAAAATATTTGCTGATAATTTTGTCTGAATTTATGTAGCTATATAAAGTTTCGTACTTTTACAATTGTTAAAGTACGAAGAACATCCAAAGAAAAGGAAAGATTTTTGACAGTAAATTCCTTAATAATATATTTTATTTTTTAATACGATAATAATAATGGATTGACATGGATTTAAAAATTTTTAAGTTTGAAGATCCGATGGCTTGCTTAAATACCCTAAGCAAAATTAACAAAGGATCAACTGGAATAATTTTGTTAGTAGATTTAATGAAAAACTATTAGAAATATGAGAATTTCAATCAAGTTCTTCTTTATTATGTTCGTTTATCATATTCCCCTGAAATACATGAAATATTTTTTAGTCAGACATAGAGCTTTACTTTGAAATCAAATAACAAAACAAGGTTTAGTATACAAAAATTAAGTTAAATTTATATAAATAAAAGAGGAAATGGACAGTTAATTCTTAATTTTGGGAAATTAGATTTTGTTATATTAGATAACAAATGGAAAAATTATAAAATTCCTGAAATTTATTGCATTGGAGTGTATAGATAATTTTATTGAAATACTTGAATTTAGTAATACAGTGCAACCTCGATATAACGAAGCTGAAGGGAGAAAGAAAATATTGGTTATACCAAGTAATTTGTTACATTGAGGTTCGTTATATAGAGGTTAGATTAGTCTACGATTCCTTTTATCAAGGTAAGAAAATTTGTGTAAACACACATTTTCATAAAAGAAAATTTAAACAGTCTATAGTCTATAGTCTATACGAAAAACTTAAAGTCTATATCTGTCAACACAGGAATTGTTGTTGTTTTGTGAACTTGTGTGTGATTATTTGGTGGAATACGTTATGTAAAGGTTACAATTTGACAAAATTCGTTTAATAGAGGTGAATTATGCTTTTTATTTACATTCTGCAATGATTGAAAATTGCTTATAAAGACGTTTTTTGACAAATGTATTCGTAATGTTAAGGTTTATTTAGCATTAACTCTTATGGAAAGTTCTAGTGGATTTCTAAAAATTTGTTATATCAAGGAAATCGTTATATTGAGGCTCGTTATATCGAGGTTGCACTGTATAATATTTTATTTATTATTATTTTATTGGCTAAAAGACTTGCTGCTACAGAGAAATATAAAATTGTAAAGGAAGGACGGCTAAAAAATTAAAAACAAAAAGGGAAAATTAATATAGATTCTTATTATGATAATTTACAGGTTCTATTTATTATAAAAATAACCATTAATTAATGAATTAATCAATGCTACTTAGAGAACTTACTCTGCTTCTTATATTAAAATTATGTTTATACAATGCTATATTAACATATAGCTCTTTCTGTTTAAAATAATAGCTAGAAAGTTTCAGAAGGTTTTCAAGATGTCATGAGAAAAAGTATTTGGACGTCGCTTTTACTCCCTAAACTTCCCCTCAAATTGCCTGTTACAGTCAGAAAATTATGCAATAGAATCCTTCAAACTAAATGGATAACCAAAGATGGCTTTGATCTTTTGGCATACTCAACGAATGAAGATGGCGTATTTTGCAAAAATTGCTGGTTATTTCATCATGAAGGAGCTGGCAAGGGATAATCATCAGGATCTGGGGAAATTAGTCACTATTAGTTTCCGAGATTGGAAAAAAGTCATGGAATCTTTTAAAAACCACCTGAGAATGGTATAGAATGTGATGCGCGAGCCACTTTATTCCTGCAGGTAGCATCTAAGAAGCAACTTGATATCTTGTCTCAATTAGATATTCAACGTGCCAAAGAAAAAGAAGAAAATAGGGCTGCTCTTAGACCAATTATTGAAACAGTATTATTTTGCGCAGAGCAGTAATTACCTTTAAGAGGAGATAAGGATAACGGTACTTTCTCTTTTAAACGACCTGAAAAGAAAGATGGAAAGTTTTGGGATCTTTTGCGATTCAAAATTAAATCTTGCGATAAAGAATTGGAAGAGCATATTACAAACTGCGCAAAGAATGCTACCTATTTAAGTCCTCAAATGCAAAATGAAATCAGTCAAATATCTTCTGATATCGTTACAGAAAAAATTATTAATAAAGTCTCAAATACTGACTGCTTCAGTCTTCTTGGCGATGAAACCATGGATGCTTCAGGTACTGATCAACTATCACTATCTTTGCGGTACGTCGATTTTTCGAAGGATCCATCTACTCTAGTAATAAGAGAAGACTTTACTAGCTTCGTCCCTATCCATGTTCCGAAATTCTCACTAATGTTATTCTGCAGCGGTATAAAGAGCTTAAACTAGACATGAATAAGTATGTTGGACAAGGATACGATGGCGCCGCAAACACGTCTGGTCACGTAAGTCGAATACAGAAGAGAATAAAAAATAAATATAATAACGCAAGATATTATCATTGTGCAAGTCACCGTTTGAACCTTGCGGTTTCAAATGCGATGTCAATCCCCGTAATTCGTAACTGTCACGGAGTTGTTGGTCAAATTGTAAATTTGCTTAGAAACTATTTAAATGCAAACAAGAGGTTTTGAAAAATTGCCGCAAAGCATGCTCTAGACAGTAAAAAAAGCGACTACTTTGTCTTTGTGAAACTAGAACTATTGAAAGACATGAGAATTAGGCTACGGTCCATATGGTAGCGAATTCCTGCGACTAGCGAATTTTCCCATATCGATGGGATTGATCGACATTTATCGCAGGTTGTCAAAGTAATTTATATCGTTTTTTTCCATGCGTTTACAAATTGTCGGGTAAAATATATATTTTTTATGAAAAATATGAATCAAGGTTTCTACCAATTTTTAAAATGAAAAACTTACTATACAATAGAGTATTTTTAATTATAAGTAAAATATTTAATATAAATATGCTTTTTAACAAATAATAAAAATAAGTAATACATGATTATTACCTAATAAATAAATAAGCATAATTTAATTTAATTTAATTTATACTTTTCATAAAAAAAATTTCTATTTGTAAACGCATGAAAAAAAACGATATAAATTATTTTGACAACCTGCGATAAATGTCGATCAATCCCATCGATATGGGAAAATTCGCTAGTCGCAGGAACTCGCTACCATATGGACCGTAGCCTAACTCTCCCACTGTCAGTGTTTCTCCAAGGAAAGTCTTTGGATTTCATCTCTGTTATCAACCACACGAAGGATACATTACATTCTCTACGACAAATTAGAGACACTGCTGATGATTTTTTTGGACAACATTTCCGTTCCACGTCACAACTTGCTGATGATTTATTTGGCATTGAGCTCCGGGCTACAAGGGTTATATCCCGTCAAAAAAACTGTGTAAATCAGCAAACTGCATCAAATGAAGCTTATTTCAGAACCACAGTATTTCTCCCACAGTATTTCTGCATCGATGCTTTAGTTCGAAATTTGACAGAACGATTTCATGAAAACGAAGATATTCTACCAAGCTTCCAACTTCCTCTCCCAGGATTTGCTGATGTAAGCAAAGTAGATGAGTTAGACTAGTTAGCTCCATACTTTGAAGATGAGATGTCATCGTCTGCAGTAAAGGCAGAATACAGGGGAGGTTTCCATTAGTGGGGGCACTTTAATATGTACTTTTTCCGATTAAGCCCGACACCCAAATAACGGAAAAAATAGTAAAAAAATTTAAAAAGTTGCCTTAATATGGTTTTTCGATCTTTAAAGTTTACACTAAACTTCTTTAAAATCGCCATATTAAATTGTCAAGCCATTATATTCTCTATATTCTCTTCTTCTTATCGTAAAAATTACCCATATTGACTCTTAGTTTCAAAGCTGCATTTGTTGTTCAAAATAGATTTTTATTCGGTTGAAGGCTGAAAAACTCTTTAAAATTTTTTAAATATTAAAAATTGCTTAAAATCTTGCCGGCAAGATTTCCAAAGCATGGTCCCGCAAATAATTTTTACTTTTTCTTGCGGAGACCGACTCCCTAAATTGGTAAAAGATGTATATAAAAACCACGCATAGCACGAATACTTACACTGATAAATTTAACAGTATTAGTATAAACTTATAAAATCTAAAACCTAGATGACATGATTACGATGAATAGTTGTTTAAAATATGTTGACATGTCATCATGATGACAGATTTCCTGCTGGGAAGAAATCAAATTCTTTCTGTTTAATTTGCGACGCTAAAGTAAGCAAGGGATCATGTAAAGTCTAGGAAATATCCGCCGTGGGCACTTGTGGAATATTTTATAAATCTAATTAACTTACCAGTGGACATCTAGAATTTGCCAAGAGTAGACCTTCATTTTTTTTACACAATTTAAATTAAGTATTCGTAAAGTTATAAAAACATTTTTATTAAATAAATCAAATGGTGTTAAATAAATCAAACGGAGGCTTTTTTATTAACAAAATTACAAAGATTTAACTCATATAATTTTAATTTTTGATAAAAAATGATTAATTATAAAAATTTTAAATTTTTGATTTGAGGAATAGCAGTGTAATTTTGTACTGCAATTTCCATTGCTATCTTCATGCTATTGAAAATGTATGTAGCTGTCATTAATATTCGCCTAAACACATAATTTACTCGAATATTGCAGTGGATCTTCGTTTTGGTCCGCGGACAACGCTGTAGGCAAGTTAAACAACCCCGGATACGACAAGATTCTGGATAATATCCGTCGACTGACTACTAGGGCCTTACATTCTCTTACCGGTTAGTACAGTTAACTTGTTGCTGTAACACTATATTATATTAGAATATTTTGTGTGAGAAAGAGAACAAATAATATACTGGTAATTATTGCTTAGCATTCTTTTTGTAATATTTTAAAAAATAATACTTTTTTCTTTTAATTTTAGGTACTACCTATTTAATAATTACTAATAGTAAATCTTAACCTGTAAATTGAGCCGCCATAATGAAAAGTCTTATTCAAATTACAACCTTTATAAACCCTCATATGTTTTGGTTTATACATGACCCAAGTGTTCACACTAACACAAAATTGATTGATTTAGAAAGAAAAATCCAAAATTATTTTACCAAAATAGGACATAAGCATAATAATGTTAGGGAACCTGCAGTTGGTGAGGTATTTTGTTTTCATTCTATACATATATTTTAGTTGGATCTATTAATATATATATTTGATTAGATTGTTGCATTCTTTAATCATCCATGGCAGCGTTGGATTCGTGCTGAAGTCGACTATATAGCAGAATTTGTAACAAGTGAAAAAAAATTTGTTTTATGGGCAATTGATCATGGGTAAGAAATCTAAAAAATAAAATAAGTATAAGTATCTTCTATATTTTGAATATTAATCATGTATCCTTATATTACGCTATATTTATATGTATATATCGCATACATGACATGATAAATATGCAAATAAAGAAATCGTTCTACTTATTTTCAATTTTCTGGTCAGCAGAACTTTTTATATTTTATTTATTATTCGAAATAATATTTTTAATATTCTTATTTTTAGTGTTGCATTTAGTTGTGAAGCAAAATGGTTAAGAAGATTACCTTTGGAATTGGCTGAAGCTAAAAATGAATCTGTGCATTTTGCTGGTATTAATAATATCATTCCCACAGAGCAGGTTTGTTAAAATTTTGTATGACAATTGTTTGGATTTTTTCAGCAACTCGAAAACATGCAAACTAGAGAAGCAGTTTTTTCGTGCAATAAACTTGGACTGTTGTAATCGGATTAAAAAAATTTTGTTTTAATGAAAATTGTAAACTATTATGAAGATCGCAAAAAATAATAACATGTAAACTAAAACTAAAATGAATTGTTTCTGCCTTTAAGACTTTTAAGAAAATAAAATCTATAAAATAGCATAAAAGTGAACTATATAATAAGGTGGGCACCCACTTAGTGCGTATACCTCAACGGGTAACTTTTTTGACGTCAAAATGACGTACAAATGAATTTCACGCTGAAATATCCACATATGAGGGGGAACTTTAGCGTGAGTCTATGACGTCATAAAAGTTACCCGCTGAGATATACGCACTAAGTGGGTGCCCACCTATAGACGCTTAAACGCAATTATTTGCTGAACTAAAAACTTTCAAAAAAGTAAACTTAATTCATAGTTTGCTTGACCTATCATGTATCATGACCGCCACAAATAACTTCTCAACCCGATTGATCTAAGATATTTTGAAACACATGGAAATTATAAAATTAGAGCCTGAAACAATGACAGCATAAATTAATAAAAAAATTTAAGGTCAAAATCTGTTTTCATCTTATTTTAATAAGATTATTTCCAAATATGCAAATTTTGAAATTTTTAGCTTTTTGGTTTTAGGGATTGCTCAAAAATGCAATCTCCTGATATTTTACTCACAAACTGATTTTAATCGATGTGGTGTGAAGAATTTCGTGCAACAGCTGGCAAAGCTTTATGATTGAGTGATTACTTCAGTTTTTGAACTAAAAACTGGTTAAAAATTGATCTATTTTAATTTCATGCTTCTGCAGAAAAACATCATTATTTTCTATTCTTCCTTTATAATAGTTTATAATTTTATTCCTTTATTTCTTACTTTAAAAAATCATTGTCGGCATTAGAATATGATTATTTATTTATATATATTTATGATTATTTATAATATTATCATTATTTTTTAAAATTATATAATTTAGAGAAATATTATATTTTCAGAAATATAACTTTTTTCTCCAAACTACTGAAGTAAAGCCTGTATCTAAATGGTCGGTATCAGCTGTTGAACAAATTGAAAACATTATAAATGATGCAGCTACTATAAGTTTTGAATGTGAAATGAAAACTCGAGAAGGACAATTATTTGGAAATTTAGAAATAAGAACTCATACCAATGAGACAATAAATGCAAGTTTAAAATTGTTAGAACTAGCTCAAGGTAAAAAAACAAATGATTTTTTAAACATTCTTACTTTAATTGGTACAAATAAAATACCACGCTGGCAAAGAAATGATGGTAATACAAAAGTTTTCAATTCAAACATGAATCAATTGAAATATGATATGATTAAATATGTTCCAAAAATGGTTAAAAGTAAATTAGATGTTGAAACTGTACTTAAAGTATGTGAATGGGAAAAAAGAAATGAAGAGTCAAAACTTCAAAGAAAAACCAATACAGAATATGATGAACAAAAATTAATACAGGATATTGAATTAGATAATGATATTAGCCGTAATTTATCAGGAAAAATAGATAATTTCAGTCCTAATTCAACATCTTCAACTAAAAATGATAGTTTGTTTCCTTTTGAATCATTGAATAGACATGTGGATGGTTGTAATAATAAGAGCTATGATTCAAATATCCAAAATGATAATAGTTTTCATGTCAGTTTGAGATCAGCACTAAAACAGCGTAAAGCTGAAAATGCAAAATGTAAACCACATCTTCCAAAAGGTGATTGTGATTATATTTTTGATAATGAAATATTGGAAGATGTCAATAATAAAAATACTGAATTTGAATCTGAACAGATCAAAAATATTTCTTCTACTAGTTGTGAAGTTAATGCTATAAAAATGCGTTTAAATAAATTAGCGATTGCTCGTGAGAAAGTGGAAACAAGAATTAAAACAAAAGTAAAAACTAAATCAGAATCAGACTTCATTTCAAAACCTGAATATATTTCAAAATTAGATAATTCTTTTGAAAATAAATTAGAATCAAAATTAAATAATTTGTCTGAAACAAAATTTGAGAATACATCAGAAACTGAAGTTAAAAAAAAATTGAATACATATCCATTACACATACCAAATACAAAAATAATACCAGCAGGTTTTAATTTAGCTAATTTAAATAAAGTTTTTGAAATACCAAAAAATGTAGGTATGAAAAAGAGTGAGGAAAGTCCTAATTTTCCAGTAAAACAAATTATTTCAAAAGAAAGAAAAACTTTTGATATTACTTCTAAGGATCCTCTAAGAGATATTGAAGAAAAATGGTAGGTATCCAATTTTAATATTTATTTAAATTTTTATAAGTAAAAATAGAAATTGAAAATTACTGTAAATTTATATAAATTGGAATACATTGGTGTCATTTTTTTAAACCCTTTTACTTATAATATTCGTCTTTCTTTTCCATGCAATAGTGTACAATTAAACTGCTCAAAAGAACTTGTCCTCCTTCATGGCAACAATAACATCAAACCAATTACGAATTTCCATAATGCAAATTTTTCCGAAGAAGTTTTCAAAGGACTTTTAGAAATGGGGTAATTTTATTTCATTTTTAAGTGTTATATATTGTTTATAAAATAATGAAAATGGCTGTTTTTAGATTTAGTTTTGATTTAAATTTAGCAAAAAATTTAAATATGCTCTTAATATGATTTTTATTGTTGTATATTGATTTTATATGCTTGAATGGGAAGTCAATTTTTAATTTGTATTGTTAGACATTTTATGAAAGTATTTTATTGTGTTTTTACTTTTTAAGATTCTTATAGATTTTTAAATTGTTTTATGTAAAAGTGGATTCTTATTTTTTTTGTTTTATAGATTGGATAAAGTGTTTCGTATTCAAGAATTTACTTGGCCAAGTATCATGAGAGGCAATTCAATGTTAATCATTAATGGTAGACGTACTGGGAAGACAATTGCATATCTGCCAGCTGTTTGCAGTTTGACTAAGGTAAAAGATGAAAAAAAATTTATACTTTATTTACGATAATAGTTTGTGATATTTAATTTTTGACCAATTCAAAATTTTATGCTATAAAAATTAAAAAAAATTAATTTAATGATCGAAAATTGTATTTGAGATGATAGTCCGGTTTATAAAATTTAATATTTGAAGATGATTTTCAATAAATGTCCGCATCTGGCACTCACATCTCTGTGGATCCAATCTTTGATTAATCGCGTATATCAAATGTTATTCCGCTAATAAAGTATGTTATGTTTGCTTTCGATTCATCAATTGATTGCGATTTATCAAAAAAGAAAGCAAGTGATTTGCATTACATTTACAGAACCATTTCTTGGCATGATTTTTTTATAAAAATTATGGTTTCGCCAGCTATTTGGTTTCTTTTTAATGCACTTTTATCAAATACATGGTTATCTCGTATGCCTAGGACTCACTAAATGGAGACTTTTCCTAAATCCAATCCGAGTGGGCTTACTAGCATATTACTGTTTTAATTGATAGAAAGCATAATGACAAAGTGACAATTCTATTTGTGATTTACGTGTTGTTATTTGCTTTAAGTAGAAAATCTTAATAATGACTGAGTTCTTCCCGAATTAAAATATTTCTTTGATCTTCTTTGAAAAACCGACAAGCTAGCGCTAACTAGTCGCTAATTCAGGCTATATACCAATTCAGTGGAGACTAATTGACTCATTAGCATTTAGTGCTAAATTTTGTGCCGCTAAGCGCTAGTGAGTCCTATGCATTAGAATGTAGTAAATTTGAAAAGAGCTGCGTGTATTTCATTTGAAATATACAACTTCCCCACTTGACTTGAGTTAACTAAAGAAATATTTACTGCAACAGTTGAGGGTAAAAATGCTTCAACCTTTGAAACTAAATTGGATCCTCACCATAAAGGAAAGAAAAGAAAGTAAAATTATATCTGAACTGACTTTTTTATCATGCAGGTCATGAACGATTTGAGTTTGATTCAAGCAAACAGGCAGTCATGCTTAGCTGTTAACGGTAAAATATCCAAGAAAAAGCATATCACCATGCCAACGCGTAAAAACGGTAAAATATCCAAGAAAAAAAAATTTCACAATGTCGATTAATGGAATCTTTAAAAGAATAAGGTAAAGTTTTGCCGGGAAAAGGAAATCAACCAGAAATATTTTCTCCATGTTTGTAGGCAATTCTCTAATTATTATTATTTACGTCACTTTTTGTCTGGTTTTAGTAATTAAACTGAAATTCTTTACATATTATTGAAATATCAAAAAATCAACCAGCGGCAAAGAATGTCTCAAGCTATTTTTCAAAAAATTCAATTTATGGTGATCACCATATGATCCTAAGTCAAGTAACCCAATTTATTTAGTTAAAACATAGTTTTTTCCTCGGTCTGACGTTCTTTTTCATTTCTTTATTTTTTGTATTCTTTTGAAGTCAAAAGAGCAATTTTTAACGAAAAAATCCACAATTTTGTAGTTTTTCAATGCCCCAAACGATCTAGAAACAAAAAAAAAACCTCAAGGCGAAAGTTTTCATAAAAATACTTTTAAAATCTATCAAAAATTACAGTGTTTATTTGTAACAAAATAAAGGAAAAAAGTTTTTGTAATATTAAACAAATCGAATGTTAAAACTTTATTTTTACTGCATTAAACCAACTTCTAAAAATCGGTAAATATTTCGATAAAATTTAAGATATATTAATTTGAAATGATCAATTGAGTTTTTGCAGATAATTTTGCTTATCAAGCAAAACTGGTGTTTGTTTGGTGGAACCAATGCTCAACTTCCATCTTGTTATATATTTTTTTGTTTTTTACTTCAGTTCATGTTGTATAATCCGCTGAAGCCGTTGAAAAGAAGCTTCAATATTGCCGTGTCTAAATAGTTGATTTTAGTGATTATCAGCGCTTTAACTTCGTAAGACTTTCTGTATTTTCCGATATAAGCGTTTGTCATCATGCACAGGAATTTATTTTTATTTTGGTGGATGATATTCTGATTCGATTTTTTGATAAATCCCCATAACAAAAATAGGAATGTTATAAGAAAATGAGTTAATTATTCCTTTTTTTAAGTATTAAATAGCTTCTTTTTGGAGGCTTGTAGGTCTATTAAATACTTTTATCTATAAAATTTAATGTAAAATAATAATTTTAACGCTTCAGAATTTTAAAATTAATCGATGCCCTTTTTATACATTCTTTGTGATGCAAACTTTTAAATATGTTGTTTGTATGACAGTAAGAAAATGGTTTTCTTGGCCTAGTCAGGCTGTTATTTTTGCTTCGTTTAGCTTAGATCTAGAATGTTTTAAAGTTAACAGCACTCAGTGTTAAAATGTAGCAGTATAAATGCATTGTCCTTTATTTTTTAAAATATTACTTTAAAAAATTATTGATTTTTTTAATCCTAAAATCTAAATTTTTATTTTTGTTCTCTTGATAGTTTCCTTACTCTTTTTCTGAAGGTAAACTTTTAAAACAAATCATATTTGCTTATTCCATTAAATTTGTAAAAATATAAACTTAAGTAAATTTTTAATTTTTTAATATTTTTAAATTTTTTTATTTTTATTTTTATATAATTTGCTGTTTTGATTTTCAATTTTTTAGTGATGTGTGTTGTTAGCTCGAACGTGGACGGCATAATTATTTCTATTGACTAAATAAATTTAATATTAACTATCATTTATAATAATTTTTAATTAATTTCAAATTTACAGATGAAATTAGAGGAAAATTTAATAAACGACGGAGTTGGTCCAATTTGTATTATTGTTGTTTTATCTTCGGCAGAAGTTGTAAAAGTTTCTACAATTTGCCATACATTTTTTAAAAACACTATTGTTGAGGCTTATGGTTACAAAAATTTAACAAAAGCTGAGGTAATTTTATATTTTATTATTTATTTTTGTACATAAAACAATTTATTCCTTTATTTAAAAAAACTAAAACAAAAATAATTAGATACAACTATTAAATGGATGTGACATACTAATTGCAACCATACCAGGTTTAGTACGACTTTTAGACAAAGATATTAAACTTTTTGATAACAAAAGAATAAAACATCTAGTCTTTGATAATATTGATAATATGTTTAATTTATGGAAATCAGAAATGCTGCGTATATTATCAAAATTTTGTTTAATTAATGAAGAAAAAGGAAATCATAATAAACAGGTGGATATATATTAGATAAAATTTATTTATTTTTTTTGCTTTGAAATAATAGTTTTTATTTATTTTATTTTGTAGCTAATATTCACTTCAAAAAAATGGTGTAGCTGGTTTGATAGCCTACTGAAATATTGTAAACAACCACAAATTTGTATTGGTGCATATCTAGAAGCAGCTGTGTATTCGAAATTACAAATGATTTTAAAAATAATTGAAAGAAAATCTACAGTTAATGTTGTATTAGGTAAGTATATTTAACAAAAAATTTGATTATCTTATTCTGCACCAATGTTTGACACTAAAATTCCTCATTAGACTATGAATACCGTCACATATGTAATTGATCTTAATTTCGAATAAGTAAATTCTAATTTATTTATTTTTTTAAATTAGTAAAGTCTTTTTTTATTCTAATTCAACAGAAACCAAAGTCATTAAGCATTTAGATCATTTAAAAGGTTCTTACCTGGTTTTAACATTTTTTATCTGAAATATTTTCATAACAAACTTGGAAGGAAAAGGAAAAGTCACAACTCTTAGTATAAATATTTTCAATTTATCCACAGCTAATTATAATATCTTGCAATTAGTAAAATTTGAATTTCTAATTAATTATATATTATATATTTTTTTAAAATTTTTTTGCAAAGTTGAAAATGGTGAAAAATAATAAAGTAATCTTTCAAGGGTAGCGCTTAAAGGGCACTTTCATTAAAAAATTATATTTTATTCATACGTTAGCTATCAAGTATCCATATTGCCACAAAATTTGGACTTGTTAAATGGCAAAAATCAATCTTAATGCCGAATGCCTCGGAGGTTTACCTTGTTTGCTTCCTCTTTCGTCCTAAATGTTATCAACTAAAAGTACCTCTAAGTGTAAATAGGCTTCATGAAAATAATATTAATAACTTTTTTTTTCATCTTATATATAAAATATTCAATTATGGGATTTAATATGTTCTTCTTATTAAAAACATACGTAGAATCTTTGAATTTATTAATTTTAGACCTAGTTCCGATTGAGTTTTTTAGAATGACATTGCTACAAAAAAATATATTGAAAATAACAGCTTAAATGAAGCTTAGGTCATTGGATGGTAATAATACATGAATGTCGTATGCATTCCAAGGTTTAATTTATTCTTAAAACATCTTAATTATCTCATATACACATTTATAAGTATCATTGCACATAATATAAAATATATTTCATCCACACTAATACGTGCTTAACATGCTAGCTATGATAATACAACTTGAATATATATTTTAAAATACATATTAAAATATTGGAAACATCTTTTATCAGAAAGTCAGCTCGTTTCTATTATGAATGCTTTAAGCTGCTCGAATCATGTTGTAAAAGTTCGCTTGCGAAATATTCATTAATGCAGCATACAGAAAATATCTATCATAGCAACTTTTCATCCATATCTTCATGAAAAAAATTGTAACCATTTGTTAATAAAATTCGTAGAGCTATTTTCCCTAATAAGTATATTACATTTTTCGTATCCTTGTCTGCTCTGCTATCAGATATCACAAATCAGTGGCAGAGGATATAGAGGATAACCTGATACAAACCTTTTTAAGAACATTTAACACATTTTTCGTAGTAATAATTTGGAGTAAATTGTATAATTCTTTATATCTTTTCTTCTGATCTCACTTAGAACAGGTTCAAAACTAAAAGCAATTGATTTCATTGGGTTGTTCGGAAAGTAATTTTGTTTTTCCCATCAGAGGATCTAATTATATTTTTTCGCCGAATAACTACTAATAAGTATAAGTATAAGTAATAAGTATATTACTATTTTCTTATCCTTGTCTGCTCTGCTATCAGCTGGCAGAGGATATAGAGGATAACCTCTGTAAAGTGGGTTTTTTTTCTTCTCAATTTAAATTTGAAAAATTATTTTTTCACATTTTTTACTATTTGAAATTTTTTATGAATTTCTTATTCTCAATTTTAAGCTGAAGAACTACAGTGTTAAAATGTAATTAAAAAAATTATATATAGTCTCAAATTAGCCCTAGAATTACTAAAACTTATTTGAAAATCTATTCAAAACTATTATTAAAGACTAAATTTTAATATTTTTCAAAATTATTACATTTTTTTAGACTTCCTAAAAGAACATTGTTATAGTAAGGAAAAAACAATTATTATTTGTACAAACGACGAAGAAATGTATGAGTTAATTGATCATTTAAAGCTTGCATCTATATCGACAGTGCCAGTTTTTCTAGAGTCACCGTCATCACTCGGTAATTTTGATTTAAAAAAAATTGAATGCATATTGTTTTTTTTTCGTTTTATTTATAAAAAGTATTTAATTGCAGCTCTTGTTTCGGATTGGATAAGACGAGCGAAAAAACATTCTTTACTTATTTGTACTGATAAAATTCTACCAGAATTGGACATTAGAAACGCCCAAAATATAATTCATTATAATCTTTCAAATACTTGGTCTAGATTTACATATAGATTTTCTGTATGTTTTGATTACTTTAATGAAATCATACAGGATAAGGTGATTTGATAAATTCATTAAATAAATTTTTATATATTTTATTTAATAAATATTTATTTTTTAGACTTTAGTGAAACCAAAACCTGTATCATTAGTTTTAGTGGATGAAGGTAATAATCATCAATTACCGAAACTAATTGAATTTCTTCAAGACCATAAATGTGATGATATTTCTCCAGAGATTTTATCACTGTGTTACGTAAGACACTTGTTTTTGATAATAATTACTAGATATTTATATTCTTTTAGAAAGTCAGCCGATTTATTTTGATTTTTCGGTTATGCATTTCTCGCATTTTCCAAAATCATTTCTTAGTCAATCTTGCTGTATTTTCGTAAAAATCTTGCATTAATTTTTTGGGATGATTTGAGACATTATTTTTTGCCATAACTAGACCCGTTTATATAAAGGGTGATTATTCCTGAAGTACTTTTTATGCAATTAAAGTTATAGGATACAATTGTGGAACGCATAACCATAAAGTAATGAATTTTTTTTCTTACAATTTAAGAAAATTAAATTAAACAATGAAGACCAAAAAATAAAGGAACAAGTAGAAGTTTGTCCGGCACTACTTGAATTAGGAAAATGTGCTAATAAAAGTGATTGCGGTAAAAGGCATAATTTTACAACGAATGATGTATCATCGGAAGATTTTCCAACAAATGGAACAGTAAATTAAAATTTTTAAGTTGAAAATTTAATAATTAATTAGTTTTTTTCATGATTTTTAGGTAAAAGTAGAAATTTTAAATGTAATAACACCCTCAGTATACACAGTTCGAATTTTAGAACATCGATCAAATGAAAAAAATGCATCTTGGAAGAAATTCAAACTAACTGAAAATTATTTGAAGTTTTGTTTGGAATTTTTAAATTATTTTAATGATACTAATAATCATCAAATTTATTGGCCAGTAAATATAAACGGTATTTGTGTAGTTTATGATCAAAGGTCATATCATCGTTGTAAAGTGCTAAGTATGCCAAAAATGTATGAAATTTAATTTTAAGAAAATGTGAACTACAATATAATCGTTTTCATTTTTGTGTTTGTAGAAATAAAGGAATTATAAATACACAATTTAAACTAACAGTGTATTTATTAGATGCTGGTAGAAATTTATTTTGTAGAAGCTCTAATCTATTAGTAATACCGGAACAATTTTTGGAGTGTCCATTTCAGGTATGTAGTATTTTTCTTAATTTATCTAAAATTTATTAAGAAAATATTTCTGAGAGACAGAATAATTCAATTTAATTATAAAACAAATTCAATCCTTAAATGTATATACTGTGTAAGTTTTGTAATATTAATTTTTCTTTTGTTTAGAAGCATTTACGTCAGTTTTAATGAAGCTTAAGCGAATGTTTTTAGACAAAAAGTTATAATTTCCTAAAAATTAGTATTGATGACAACCAGACAATCAGAGCTTCGCTAAATTTTTACATGTTTTTTTTGTAATTTTCTATTAGGGACCATCCATAAATTACGTC
The DNA here is from genome assembly GCA_947359355.1 of Acrocera orbiculus. Lineage (NCBI taxonomy): Eukaryota > Metazoa > Arthropoda > Insecta > Diptera > Acroceridae > Acrocera > Acrocera orbiculus. The sequence goes on from OX375758.1 coordinate 12,771,043, forward strand.
ACAGGAATTTCATGATATTTTGACCCCCTCCCCACCTCCTTGTCACAGTTTACATTATTTTTTACTATAATGAATATCAAATCTAACCACCCTTGTCACACTTCGTCGACCCCCCCCCCCCCCCCTCCATCCTTAAAATATGACGTAATTTATGGATGGCCCCTTATTTCCAAACTAATTAATTTCTGTATAATGGGGCCACCTGCCATACCGCTTTCTATTGATAACATGTGTGAGATATAATTTCTCAAATAATTTTTTAGTATGATTCTTATTGATGACTAAAAATGAGAATTGCAAGATTTTTAACATTTTCTTTCAAATTTTTTCAATAAAAGCTTCACATATATCCTACCAGATTTGACCAGATAGATTGTATATGTTGTCCTGCTTTAATTACCAAGCTGAATCAGCACTTAGAAAGAATTGCATAACTTACTGAATTAATTTTTAAATTAACACAACGAAAAATTTATTTAAAAAAAATATTTTTACATAATTGTAATCCTTTTTAGGCAAATTATATGAGACTATTAGGTATAGCTCCACAAGACTTTGAGGACAAGTGGGATATAGATGCAATTGAAAGTGTTGAAAATTGGTTACAAACTAATAAAAAACCAGAAGTTCATATTGAAGCATCTGTTAAATTTTCTTTATTAAATACAATTTGGGTTGAAAATATTATTTTATTGGAAGAATTACCAGCAATTTCTACATGTACATATGTCAAAAATATAAAAAAATCACTAATTGATGAAAAATATGCTTATGTTAGTGATTTTGCATTCAACCAAATAAAAGAATTGGCATCACAATGTGGTAAATATATAAATACATCTATGACCTATCTGGAGAGTATCTAGCCTCTTTTCTAGCTTGCACTTATTATTAGAAAAAAATTAGTGTCGCGAACGACATTTGAAATACGTGAAAACTTGTATTTATTTCGGCTATTATAAATAAATTTTAAATTTAAATTTCTCTAATATAAAAAATAACAAGGTGAGATTTATACCGGATTGATAAAAATAAAATTGATTTTTTACGTCATTTCATAACTTTTCATGCGGCTGAGACGAAAGACGAAGTTTTCAAAAGAAAACAATCATTTTTCTTAAGGATAATTCATGTATTTATAAAGTTATCTTAAAAATAGAAAAATTGAACGAATTAAAATATTTCAAATTATACTGAAAAAATGTGGTTAATTTTTAGGCTAGAAGCTTTCCAGAAAATTTTTATGTGTATTTGATTAATATTTAATTATTGTTTCTAATCTTTTCATAATTTTTCTATTATTAGGTATTGAAATATCAGCTAACACCACACCAAGTGATAGTAGTATTAATTTAGTAAAGGAACTACCTAAAATATGTGAAGATATAGAAGTTAAAAAACATGAACAAAAACGAAAACAGAAACTTAAGGAAAAATGGGCGATATTACCAGAAAATAAATTTACTCGAGTTTCATTATCAGTTTTTCATTCACCAAACGATTTTTTTCTACAAGCTGTTGAACAAATTGAAAGGTATAGACATTAATATTTTTTTATTAATTGAATATGATACAATTTTGGTTTCTGTTTTTGTGAGAAAATATTGCTAAAAAAAGTAGCAAAAATTAGTTTAATATTACGCGTTATCTGCTGAAGTGTTAATTTCATTTTGTAAAGCCATTTTCGTATTTTGATGAATTTGTTTCTCACTTTTTCAATTCAAAATTATTTGGTTTCTCGATTTATTTTATATCTCTTTGATATATTTGATTATCACAACAATTGCAAACGAGGCAAGTTTCGAACTTAATTTTTTTCGGTGCTGTAAAATTCAATCTACTTTTGGACAAATATTGATTAATATTAATAGTAACTAAAATTAATTAAATAAACCAATTGAATTATATATTATTTTATATAATTTTTGGCTTAAAAAAATTTATTTCATTTCTTATTTATTTCTTTCAATTTCAGACACCAAGCTTTATATAAAAAAATTGATAAATTCATTAGTGAAAATAGCTCAGAATTAAATGAACCCGATATAGGACTAAATTGTTTGGCAAAATATCGTGATAAATATAATCGTGCAAAAATAATAAAAATGATGTGTAATGAAGATGAAATACAGGTTGAATTATTTTTTTGTGATATTGGAATATTTGATACAAAAAAAGTATCAGAAATACGTTCTTCTTGTAATGAAATTGTTGAATTTCTTCCATTTCAAGTAAGATATCTTTTTTTTTTTTTTTTTAAAATGTTATTTTAATATTTTTATCTTTGATAAAGGCTATTCATTGTAAATTTGTTGGAATCAAACCACTTAATAAATCAAATACATGGGGTATAAATGTTTGCAATTCAATTTATGATGAAATATTGGACAGCAGTGTTTGTATGTATGCAAAACCAACAGAAAAATTCAAAAAACATTGTCAACCACCACTTTTTTATCCCGAATATGATGTTATTTTATTAGATTGTTCAGCCGACCTTGATATAATATTAAATCGTGAAATTGTTGAAAAAGGTAATTTTATGTTTTAATATTTTGAAAAATTTTCACATAAAGTTCGTAAATATAAGTTTTAATATATAATTAAAAGACAGTTCAATTCTATATAATATAATTCTCAGTAACAATAAAAATAATGCTACTATTTTAGTCTGGGATAAAAAGTAAGTGTAATTTCGTACTGTTGACACTTTCCATGATTACAAAAAAAGTAAAGGACTGCGGTAGTTTGGTAGTTATACAGTGACTTAGAAATGTAGAAATATTCGATTATGAAGCTTAAAGAAAAATCTAAATTGGAGATTTTTGACTTTTAAATAGGACAAATATTAGTGCATTTTTTACAAGAAATAAAAGTGGTCCCTGCTTTTTTTGAAAACAAATAGTTTTTTGAGAAATTCAGAAAAAACATGACTAATTTTTGAGTTTAGATTCGTTTAAAATTCAAACAAATTTTTTTTTAAAATAAAAGTATGTTTTCTGAGAATTTTAACTTCTCACAAATGGCTTAGAAACATAATCGATTTTTTTAAATTTCAATAACCTTTCTTAGACACTCTTGGGAAAAAATTCATTGTTTACAAATTAATATTTATTTATCTTTACCTCATCTGTGGGGTAATATTTTATTATTGATATTTTACTGACGGGCTCTGCACCAGAAAGCAAGTCAAAACAAAAACAGGATAGAATTTAAAAACTAATGCATGAAAATTCTAGGAAGAACATTTTCAAATCCCTTTATCATTTTACTTATTTAACCAATAAGAAAAATCCACTACTTAAAATTTATTTACTAAATTTAAATTTTCAGGACAATTGTTTTTTAATTTGCGTTCAATATTTCAAAACTTCAATGAAACAAAAGTTTTAGTTTTTTTAACTTTGAAAAAAATTTTTTAATTTTCAGGTTTTGCTCAATTTGATGCAGATACTTATCACTATTTAGAATCTACTTTTAATTCAAATATTGAATGCAGTTCTGAGGATTTATCAGATTTGGATGGCTTACATTATCAAACGCCTAAACCAGTTGAAAATGTTTCAAATGAAGAATTTGATTTTTCTAAGTTAGATAGTGATTTTTCATTCGAAGATGCTATAGGAATGGTGGTTAGTGATAAAAGATTTTGTAATTGTTAGTAATTTATATTTATAATGTTTTTTTTTTTAAATTTTAGTATAATTTACCGCCAAATGCAAAAATACTTCCTCCTCTGCGCGAAAATCACACAGAATCACATTTAACAGAAATTGCTGCAATTCCCACATCAGGTGTTACACCTGATGTAGTGTCACCAAAAAAACGAAAATATTATAAAAAAAATTTCGCAAACACTGGACAATCTAATGGTCTTGAAGAAGACAGTACATATAACTCTAAAGAATTTGAAAATATGAGACCATTAAGATATTTATATAAAACTCCAAATGTACTTTGGAAACAAACTATTTCCAATATTTTTTTAAGTATATCTGCAACTGACGTAAGAGATTACTATCTTAAAGTTACAAATCAAAGTTTAATTTTTAAGTAAGTATTTATTACTCCTATTCTTAGTAATAAATTTATTAAATAAAAGTTGTATTTCAGTTCTAAATTTGATGATCATGAGGAAGTGCTCGTAATTAATTTTTTGGGCTGTGTAAAACCTGAATTTACTGCACATGATATAAAAGGTTTAAAAGTTGTTGTTAAACTTGTTAAATCAATTAAAGGTATTTTTTTTTTGTTTTTATTGCTTACAATTTTAAAAGAAATATTTTTATGATTGAAGGTTTAAATTGGCCACAATTGATTTTAGAAAGTGACAGATTATTTTCGCTACAGTATAATTATGAAGCCATTAACGTAGAAGATGATAAAATGTTAAAATGGGGTAAGAGTTTTTCAAAAATGCTGTTTTTTTGTTTTTAATAACGTTAATCATTGGTGATTAATAATTGTTTTAAACCAATTTCATGTATTGCATGAATTTTTTTAGTCCAGTGCTATTTAAGTTTGATTATATCTTGACATCATACGTGCTTTTGTGCCAAAATTATGATATAAATAAGTAAGTTTGTGTTTAGTGTCTGTCACTTGGTTTGTGGAGTTTCTTAGTGATAGGCACTAAACACATACTTCAATAAAGAAAAAATATGATCCTAAAAAATATTATTTTTTACATAAAATTTATTTTTCACTGCACAAATTTTGTCTCATCTGAAAAGTGAATATGTGCATAGCTATAACCTGCAAGGCTGTTGTTTCTCTTCTTAGCATTTTATGCTTCATTAATAAAAAAATTTCTAGGCAAACAGAAAAGCTTTACTCCAAAGTCTGACAAGTTCTTCATCAATTAGGTGTCATTGTATTTATTTTTCATCAAAATTGTATTAGCAGTAGCTACTTTGTTTAAATTTGAACTTACATATCTTAAATTAATAAATTCTTATTTTTAAATTCCAATTTTTATCTAAACAAAAATTTTTCTTTAACATTGCAAAACTTAAATCTAAAATCAGTTTTATAAATTAGAATAACTTTAGAAAATATAACTAAAGATATTAAATTAAAAGTAAATCTTTTAAAGGTACTGATAACCTCAATGAAAATTCGTTGAGCTCTTCGTCATCAATGGATTCGCTCAACAGTGAAATTGACTATAATCAAGTTATTAATGATGATCCACTTCAGGATGACTTTTATTAAATTATGTATGCAACAATAAACAAATTTTTGACATATGAAATAGTACTAAAGGTATGAATAAGATTAGTAGATAAAATAACTAATGTTAGAAAGAAATACATAAATAATAATTAAGAATATTTTTATATTTTTTAATAAATATAATAAAACAAAACAAATCAAGCTATTCTTTTAATTTACATGTACTCGTACATATTTTGTATTTTAAAAGCTAATTTTAAGATCTTAAACTATGATTGAACAATATTTGATAAAATAGCGAATCAGATTGTTACTATCCAATCTTTATTTTGTCGGATACATAAAAATCCTAAAAAGTTCTACTTTATACATCTTAAATTTAATTAGATTAAATATATTCTCTAGCAAAAATATTTGCTGATAATTTTGTCTGAATTTATGTAGCTATATAAAGTTTCGTACTTTTACAATTGTTAAAGTACGAAGAACATCCAAAGAAAAGGAAAGATTTTTGACAGTAAATTCCTTAATAATATATTTTATTTTTTAATACGATAATAATAATGGATTGACATGGATTTAAAAATTTTTAAGTTTGAAGATCCGATGGCTTGCTTAAATACCCTAAGCAAAATTAACAAAGGATCAACTGGAATAATTTTGTTAGTAGATTTAATGAAAAACTATTAGAAATATGAGAATTTCAATCAAGTTCTTCTTTATTATGTTCGTTTATCATATTCCCCTGAAATACATGAAATATTTTTTAGTCAGACATAGAGCTTTACTTTGAAATCAAATAACAAAACAAGGTTTAGTATACAAAAATTAAGTTAAATTTATATAAATAAAAGAGGAAATGGACAGTTAATTCTTAATTTTGGGAAATTAGATTTTGTTATATTAGATAACAAATGGAAAAATTATAAAATTCCTGAAATTTATTGCATTGGAGTGTATAGATAATTTTATTGAAATACTTGAATTTAGTAATACAGTGCAACCTCGATATAACGAAGCTGAAGGGAGAAAGAAAATATTGGTTATACCAAGTAATTTGTTACATTGAGGTTCGTTATATAGAGGTTAGATTAGTCTACGATTCCTTTTATCAAGGTAAGAAAATTTGTGTAAACACACATTTTCATAAAAGAAAATTTAAACAGTCTATAGTCTATAGTCTATACGAAAAACTTAAAGTCTATATCTGTCAACACAGGAATTGTTGTTGTTTTGTGAACTTGTGTGTGATTATTTGGTAGAATACGTTATGTAAAGGTTACAATTTGACAAAATTCGTTTAATAGAGGTGAATTATGCTTTTTATTTACATTCTGCAATGATTGAAAATTGCTTATAAAGACGTTTTTTGACAAATGTATTCGTAATGTTAAGGTTTATTTAGCATTAACTCTTATGGAAAGTTCTAGTGGATTTCTAAAAATTTGTTATATCAAGGAAATCGTTATATTGAGGCTCGTTATATCGAGGTTGCACTGTATAATATTTTATTTATTATTATTTTATTGGCTAAAAGACTTGCTGCTACAGAGAAATATAAAATTGTAAAGGAAGGACGGCTAAAAAATTAAAAACAAAAAGGGAAAATTAATATAGATTCTTATTATGATAATTTACAGGTTCTATTTATTATAAAAATAACCATTAATTAATGAATTAATTAATGCTACTTAGAGAACTTACTCTGCTTCTTATATTAAAATTATGTTTATACAATGCTATATTAACATATAGCTCTTTCTGTTTAAAATAATAGCTAGAAAGTTTCAGAAGGTTTTCAAGATGTCATGAGAAAAAGTATTTGGACGTCGCTTTTACTCCCTAAACTTCCCCTCAAATTGCCTGTTACAGTCAGAAAATTATGCAATAGAATCCTTCAAACTAAATGGATAACCAAAGATGGCTTTGATCTTTTGGCATACTCAACGAATGAAGATGGCGTATTTTGCAAAAATTGCTGGTTATTTCATCATGAAGGAGCTGGCAAGGGATAATCATCAGGATCTGGGGAAATTAGTCACTATTAGTTTCCGAGATTGGAAAAAAGTCATGGAATCTTTTAAAAACCACCTGAGAATGGTATAGAATGTGATGCGCGAGCCACTTTATTCCTGCAGGTAGCATCTAAGAAGCAACTTGATATCTTGTCTCAATTAGATATTCAACGTGCCAAAGAAAAAGAAGAAAATAGGGCTGCTCTTAGACCAATTATTGAAACAGTATTATTTTGCGCAGAGCAGTAATTACCTTTAAGAGGAGATAAGGATAACGGTACTTTCTCTTTTAAACGACCTGAAAAGAAAGATGGAAAGTTTTGGGATCTTTTGCGATTCAAAATTAAATCTTGCGATAAAGAATTGGAAGAGCATATTACAAACTGCGCAAAGAATGCTACCTATTTAAGTCCTCAAATGCAAAATGAAATCAGTCAAATATCTTCTGATATCGTTACAGAAAAAATTATTAATAAAGTCTCAAATACTGACTGCTTCAGTCTTCTTGGCGATGAAACCATGGATGCTTCAGGTACTGATCAACTATCACTATCTTTGCGGTACGTCGATTTTTCGAAGGATCCATCTACTCTAGTAATAAGAGAAGACTTTACTAGCTTCGTCCCTATCCATGTTCCGAAATTCTCACTAATGTTATTCTGCAGCGGTATAAAGAGCTTAAACTAGACATGAATAAGTATGTTGGACAAGGATACGATGGCGCCGCAAACACGTCTGGTCACGTAAGTCGAATACAGAAGAGAATAAAAAATAAATATAATAACGCAAGATATTATCATTGTGCAAGTCACCGTTTGAACCTTGCGGTTTCAAATGCGATGTCAATCCCCGTAATTCGTAACTGTCACGGAGTTGTTGGTCAAATTGTAAATTTGCTTAGAAACTATTTAAATGCAAACAAGAGGTTTTGAAAAATTGCCGCAAAGCATGCTCTAGACAGTAAAAAAAGCGACTACTTTGTCTTTGTGAAACTAGAACTATTGAAAGACATGAGAATTAGGCTACGGTCCATATGGTAGCGAATTCCTGCGACTAGCGAATTTTCCCATATCGATGGGATTGATCGACATTTATCGCAGGTTGTCAAAGTAATTTATATCGTTTTTTTCCATGCGTTTACAAATTGTCGGGTAAAATATATATTTTTTATGAAAAATATGAATCAAGGTTTCTACCAATTTTTAAAATGAAAAACTTACTATACAATAGAGTATTTTTAATTATAAGTAAAATATTTAATATAAATATGCTTTTTAACAAATAATAAAAATAAGTAATACATGATTATTACCTAATAAATAAATAAGCATAATTTAATTTAATTTAATTTATACTTTTCATAAAAAAAATTTCTATTTGTAAACGCATGAAAAAAAACGATATAAATTATTTTGACAACCTGCGATAAATGTCGATCAATCCCATCGATATGGGAAAATTCGCTAGTCGCAGGAACTCGCTACCATATGGACCGTAGCCTAACTCTCCCACTGTCAGTGTTTCTCCAAGGAAAGTCTTTGGATTTCATCTCTGTTATCAACCACACGAAGGATACATTACATTCTCTACGACAAATTAGAGACACTGCTGATGATTTTTTTGGCCAACATTTCCGTTCCACGTCACAACTTGCTGATGATTTATTTGGCATTGAGCTCCGGGCTACAAGGGTTATATCCCGTCAAAAAAACTGTGTAAATCAGCAAACTGCATCAAATGAAGCTTATTTCAGAACCACAGTATTTCTCCCACAGTATTTCTGCATCGATGCTTTAGTTCGAAATTTGACAGAACGATTTCATGAAAACGAAGATATTCTACCAAGCTTCCAACTTCCTCTCCCAGGATTTGCTGATGTAAGCAAAGTAGATGAGTTAGACTAGTTAGCTCCATACTTTGAAGATGAGATGTCATCGTCTGCAGTAAAGGCAGAATACAGGGGAGGTTTCCATTAGTGGGGGCACTTTAATATGTACTTTTTCCGATTAAGCCCGACACCCAAATAACGGAAAAAATAGTAAAAAAATTTAAAAAGTTGCCTTAATATGGTTTTTCGATCTTTAAAGTTTACACTAAACTTCTTTAAAATCGCCATATTAAATTGTCAAGCCATTATATTCTCTATATTCTCTTCTTCTTATCGTAAAAATTACCCATATTGACTCTTAGTTTCAAAGCTGCATTTTTGTTCAAAATAGATTTTTATTCGGTTGAAGGCTGAAAAACTCTTTAAAATTTTTTAAATATTAAAAATTGCTTAAAATCTTGCCGGCAAGATTTCCAAAGCATGGTCCCGCAAATAATTTTTACTTTTTCTTGCGGAGACCGACTCCCTAAATTGGTAAAAGATGTATATAAAAACCACGCATAGCACGAATACTTACACTGATAAATTTAACAGTATTAGTATAAACTTATAAAATCTAAAACCTAGATGACATGATTACGATGAATAGTTGTTTAAAATATGTTGACATGTCATCATGATGACAGATTTCCTGCTGGGAAGAAATCAAATTCTTTCTGTTTAATTTGCGACGCTAAAGTAAGCAAGGGATCATGTAAAGTCTAGGAAATATCCGCCATGGGCACTTGTGGAATATTTTATAAATCTAATTAACTTACCAGTGGACATCTAGAATTTGCCAAGAGTAGACCTTCATTTTTTTTACACAATTTAAATTAAGTATTCGTAAAGTTATAAAAACATTTTTATTAAATAAATCAAATGGTGTTAAATAAATCAAACGGAGGCTTTTTTATTAACAAAATTACAAAGATTTAACTCATATAATTTTAATTTTTGATAAAAAATGATTAATTATAAAAATTTTAAATTTTTGATTTGAGGAATAGCAGTGTAATTTTGTACTGCAATTTCCATTGCTATCTTCATGCTATTGAAAATGTATGTAGCTGTCATTAATATTCGCCTAAACACATAATTTACTCGAATATTGCAGTGGATCTTCGTTTTGGTCCGCGGACAACGCTGTAGGCAAGTTAAACAACCCCGGATACGACAAGATTCTGGATAATATCCGTCGACTGACTACTAGGGCCTTACATTCTCTTACCGGTTAGTACAGTTAACTTGTTGCTGTAACACTATATTATATTAGAATATTTTGTGTGAGAAAGAGAACAAATAATATACTGGTAATTATTGCTTAGCATTCTTTTTGTAATATTTTAAAAAATAATACTTTTTTCTTTTAATTTTAGGTACTACCTATTTAATAATTACTAATAGTAAATCTTAACCTGTAAATTGAGCCGCCATAATGAAAAGTCTTATTCAAATTACAACCTTTATAAACCCTCATATGTTTTGGTTTATACATGACCCAAGTGTTCACACTAACACAAAATTGATTGATTTAGAAAGAAAAATCCAAAATTATTTTACCAAAATAGGACATAAGCATAATAATGTTAGGGAACCTGCAGTTGGTGAGGTATTTTGTTTTCATTCTATACATATATTTTAGTTGGATCTATTAATATATATATTTGATTAGATTGTTGCATTCTTTAATCATCCATGGCAGCGTTGGATTCGTGCTGAAGTCGACTATATAGCAGAATTTGTAACAAGTGAAAAAAAATTTGTTTTATGGGCAATTGATCATGGGTAAGAAATCTAAAAAATAAAATAAGTATAAGTATCTTCTATATTTTGAATATTAATCATGTATCCTTATATTACGCTATATTTATATGTATATATCGCATACATGACATGATAAATATGCAAATAAAGAAATCGTTCTACTTATTTTCAATTTTCTGGTCAGCAGAACTTTTTATATTTTATTTATTATTCGAAATAATATTTTTAATATTCTTATTTTTAGTGTTGCATTTAGTTGTGAAGCAAAATGGTTAAGAAGATTACCTTTGGAATTGGCTGAAGCTAAAAATGAATCTGTGCATTTTGCTGGTATTAATAATATCATTCCCACAGAGCAGGTTTGTTAAAATTTTGTATGACAATTGTTTGGATTTTTTCAGCAACTCGAAAACATGCAAACTAGAGAAGCAGTTTTTTCGTGCAATAAACTTGGACTGTTGTAATCGGATTAAAAAAATTTTGTTTTAATGAAAATTGTAAACTATTATGAAGATCGCAAAAAATAATAACATGTAAACTAAAACTAAAATGAATTGTTTCTGCCTTTAAGACTTTTAAGAAAATAAAATCTATAAAATAGCATAAAAGTGAACTATATAATAAGGTGGGCACCCACTTAGTGCGTATACCTCAACGGGTAACTTTTTTGACGTCAAAATGACGTACAAATGAATTTCACGCTGAAATATCCACATATGAGGGGGAACTTTAGCGTGAGTCTATGACGTCATAAAAGTTACCCGCTGAGATATACGCACTAAGTGGGTGCCCACCTATAGACGCTTAAACGCAATTATTTGCTGAACTAAAAACTTTCAAAAAAGTAAACTTAATTCATAGTTTGCTTGACCTATCATGTATCATGACCGCCACAAATAACTTCTCAACCCGATTGATCTAAGATATTTTGAAACACATGGAAATTATAAAATTAGAGCCTGAAACAATGACAGCATAAATTAATAAAAAAATTTAAGGTCAAAATCTGTTTTCATCTTATTTTAATAAGATTATTTCCAAATATGCAAATTTTGAAATTTTTAGCTTTTTGGTTTTAGGGATTGCTCAAAAATGCAATCTCCTGATATTTTACTCACAAACTGATTTTAATCGATGTGGTGTGAAGAATTTCGTGCAACAGCTGGCAAAGCTTTATGATTGAGTGATTACTTCAGTTTTTGAACTAAAAACTGGTTAAAAATTGATCTATTTTAATTTCATGCTTCTGCAGAAAAACATCATTATTTTCTATTCTTCCTTTATAATAGTTTATAATTTTATTCCTTTATTTCTTACTTTAAAAAATCATTGTCGGCATTAGAATATGATTATTTATTTATATATATTTATGATTATTTATAATATTATCATTATTTTTTAAAATTATATAATTTAGAGAAATATTATATTTTCAGAAATATAACTTTTTTCTCCAAACTACTGAAGTAAAGCCTGTATCTAAATGGTCGGTATCAGCTGTTGAACAAATTGAAAACATTATAAATGATGCAGCTACTATAAGTTTTGAATGTGAAATGAAAACTCGAGAAGGACAATTATTTGGAAATTTAGAAATAAGAACTCATACCAATGAGACAATAAATGCAAGTTTAAAATTGTTAGAACTAGCTCAAGGTAAAAAAACAAATGATTTTTTAAACATTCTTACTTTAATTGGTACAAATAAAATACCACGCTGGCAAAGAAATGATGGTAATACAAAAGTTTTCAATTCAAACATGAATCAATTGAAATATGATATGATTAAATATGTTCCAAAAATGGTTAAAAGTAAATTAGATGTTGAAACTGTACTTAAAGTATGTGAATGGGAAAAAAGAAATGAAGAGTCAAAACTTCAAAGAAAAACCAATACAGAATATGATGAACAAAAATTAATACAGGATATTGAATTAGATAATGATATTAGCCGTAATTTATCAGGAAAAATAGATAATTTCAGTCCTAATTCAACATCTTCAACTAAAAATGATAGTTTGTTTCCTTTTGAATCATTGAATAGACATGTGGATGGTTGTAATAATAAGAGCTATGATTCAAATATCCAAAATGATAATAGTTTTCATGTCAGTTTGAGATCAGCACTAAAACAGCGTAAAGCTGAAAATGCAAAATGTAAACCACATCTTCCAAAAGGTGATTGTGATTATATTTTTGATAATGAAATATTGGAAGATGTCAATAATAAAAATACTGAATTTGAATCTGAACAGATCAAAAATATTTCTTCTACTAGTTGTGAAGTTAATGCTATAAAAATGCGTTTAAATAAATTAGCGATTGCTCGTGAGAAAGTGGAAACAAGAATTAAAACAAAAGTAAAAACTAAATCAGAATCAGACTTCATTTCAAAACCTGAATATATTTCAAAATTAGATAATTCTTTTGAAAATAAATTAGAATCAAAATTAAATAATTTGTCTGAAACAAAATTTGAGAATACATCAGAAACTGAAGTTAAAAAAAAATTGAATACATATCCATTACACATACCAAATACAAAAATAATCCCAGCAGGTTTTAATTTAGCTAATTTAAATAAAGTTTTTGAAATACCAAAAAATGTAGGTATGAAAAAGAGTGAGGAAAGTCCTAATTTTCCAGTAAAACAAATTATTTCAAAAGAAAGAAAAACTTTTGATATTACTTCTAAGGATCCTCTAAGAGATATTGAAGAAAAATGGTAGGTATCCAATTTTAATATTTATTTAAATTTTTATAAGTAAAAATAGAAATTGAAAATTACTGTAAATTTATATAAATTGGAATACATTGGTGTCATTTTTTTAAACCCTTTTACTTATAATATTCGTCTTTCTTTTCCATGCAATAGTGTACAATTAAAATGCTCAAAAGAACTTGTCCTCCTTCATGGCAACAATAACATCAAACCAATTACGAATTTCCATAATGCAAATTTTTCCGAAGAAGTTTTCAAAGGACTTTTAGAAATGGGGTAATTTTATTTCATTTTTAAGTGTTATATATTGTTTATAAAATAATGAAAATGGCTGTTTTTAGATTTAGTTTTGATTTAAATTTAGCAAAAAATTTAAATATGCTCTTAATATGATTTTTATTGTTGTATATTGATTTTAGATGCTTGAATGGGAAGTCAATTTTTAATTTGTATTGTTAGACATTTTATGAAAGTATTTTATTGTGTTTTTACTTTTTAAGATTCTTATAGATTTTTAAATTGTTTTATGTAAAAGTGGATTCTTATTGTTTTTGTTTTATAGATTGGATAAAGTGTTTCGTATTCAAGAATTTACTTGGCCAAGTATCATGAGAGGCAATTCAATGTTAATCATTAATGGTAGACGTACTGGGAAGACAATTGCATATCTGCCAGCTGTTTGCAGTTTGACTAAGGTAAAAGATGAAAAAAAATTTATACTTTATTTACGATAATAGTTTGTGATATTTAATTTTTGACCAATTCAAAATTTTATGCTATAAAAATTAAAAAAATTAATTTAATGATCGAAAATTGTATTTGAGATGATAGTCCGGTTTATAAAATTTAATATTTGAAGATGATTTTCAATAAATGTCCGCATCTGGCACTCACATCTCTGTGGATCCAATCTTTGATTAATCGCGTATATCAGATGTTATTCCGCTAATAAAGTATGTTATGTTTGCTTTCGATTCATCAATTGATTGCGATTTATCAAAAAAGAAAGCAAGTGATTTGCATTACATTTACAGAACCATTTCTTGGCATGATTTTTTTATAAAAATTATGGTTTCGCCAGCTATTTGGTTTCTTTTTAATGCACTTTTATCAAATACATGGTTATCTCGTATGCCAAGGACTCACTAAATGGAGACTTTTCCTAAATCCAATCCGAGTGGGCTTACTAGCATATTACTGTTTTAATTGATAGAAAGCATAATGACAAAGTGACAATTCTATTTGTGATTTACGTGTTGTTATTTGCTTTAAGTAGAAAATCTTAATAATGACTGAGTTCTTCCCGAATTAAAATATTTCTTTGATCTTCTTTGAAAAACCGACAAGCTAGCGCTAACTAGTCGCTAATTCAGGCTATATACCAATTCAGTGGAGACTAATTGACTCATTAGCATTTAGTGTTAAATTTTGTGCCGCTAAGCGCTAGTGAGTCCTATGCATTAGAATGTAGAAAATTTAAAAGAGCTGCGTGTATTTCATTTGAAATATACAACTTCCCCACTTGACTTGAGTTAACTAAAGAAATATTTACTGCAACAGTTGAGGGTAAAAATGCTTCAACCTTTGAAACTAAATTGGATCCTCACCATAAAGGAAAGAAAAGAAAGTAAAATTATATCTGAACTGACTTTTTTATCATGCAGGTCATGAACGATTTGAGTTTGATTCAAGCAAACAGGCAGTCATGCTTAGCTGTTAACGGTAAAATATCCAAAAAAAAACATATCACCATGCCAACGCGTAAAAACGGTAAAATATCCAAGAAAAAAAAATTTCACAATGTCGATTAATGGAATCTTTAAAAGAATAAGGTAAAGTTTTGCCGGGAAAAGGAAATCAACCAGAAATATTTTCTCCATGTTTGTAGGCAATTCTCTAATTATTATTATTTACGTCACTTTTTGTCTGGTTTTAGTAATTAAACTGAAATTCTTTACATATTATTGAAATATCAAAAAATCAACCAGCGGCAAAGAATGTCTCAAGCTATTTTTCAAAAAATTCAATTTATGGTGATCACCATATGATCCTAAGTCAAGTAACCCAATTTATTTAGTTAAAACATAGTTTTTTCCTCGGTCTGACGTTCTCTTTCATTTCTTTATTTTTTGTATTCTTTTGAAGTCAAAAGAGCAATTTTTAACGAAAAAATCCACAATTTTGTAGTTTTTCAATGCCCCAAACGATCTAAAAACAAAAAAAAAAAAACCTCAGGGCAAAATATTTCACAAAAATACTTTTAAAATCTATCAAAAATTACAGTATTTATTTGTAACAAAATAAAGGAAAAAAGTTTTTGTAATATTAAACAAATCGAATGTTAAAACTTTATTTTTACTGCATTAAACCAACTTCTAAAAATCGGTAGATATTTCGATAAAATTTAAGATATATTAATTTGAAATGATCAATTGAGTTTTTGCAGATAATTTTGCTGATCAAGCAAAACTGGTGTTTGTTTGGTGGAACCAATGCTCAACTTCCATCTTGTTATATAGTTTTTTGTTTTTTACTTCAGTTCATGTTGTATAATCCGCTGAAGCCGTTGAAAAGAAGCTTCAATATTGCCGTGTCTAAATAGTTGATTTTAGTGATTATCAGCGCTTTAACTTCGTAAGACTTTCTGTATTTTCCGATATAAGCGTTTGTCATCATGCACAGGAATTTATTTTTATTTTGGTGGATGATATTCTGATTCGATTTTTTGATAAATCCCCATAACAAAAATAGCAATGTTATAAGAAAATGAGTTGATTATTCCTTTTTTTAAGTATTAAATAGCCTCTTTTTGGAGGCTTGTAGGTCTATTAAATACTTTTATCTATAAAATTTAATGTAAAATAATAATTTTAACGCTTCAGAATTTTAAAATTAATCGATGCCCTTTTTATACATTCTTTGTGATGCAAACTTTTAAATATGTTGTTTGTATGACAGTAAGAAAATGGTTTTCTTGGCCTAGTCAGGCTGTTATTTTTGCTTCGTTTAGCTTAGATCTAGAATGTTTTAAAGTTAACAGCACTCAGTGTTAAAATGTAGCAGTATAAATGCATTGTCCTTTATTTTTTAAAATATTACTTTAAAAAATTATTGATTTTTTTAATCCTAAAATCTAAATTTTTATTTTTGTTCTCTTGATAGTTTCCTTACTCTTTTTCTGAAGGTAAACTTTTAAAACAAATCATATTTGCTTATTCCATTAAATTTGTAAAAATATAAACTTAAGTAAATTTTTAATTTTTTAATATTTTTAAATTTTTTTATTTTTATTTTTATATAATTTGCTGTTTTGATTTTCAATTTTTTAGTGATGTGTGTTGTTAGCTCGAACTTGGACGGCATAATTATTTCTATTGACTAAATAAATTTAATATTAACTATCATTTATAATAATTTTTAATTAATTTCAAATTTACAGATGAAATTAGAGGAAAATTTAATAAACGATGGAGTTGGTCCAATTTGTATTATTATTGTTTTATCTTCGGCAGAAGTTGTAAAAGTTTCTACAATTTGCCATACATTTTTTAAAAACACTATTGTTGAGGCTTATGGTTACAAAAATTTAACAAAAGCTGAGGTAATTTTATATTTTATTATTTAGTTTTGTACATAAAACAATTTATTCCTTTATTCAAAAAACCAAAACAAAAATAATTAGATACAACTATTAAATGGATGTGACATACTAATTGCAACCATACCAGGTTTAGTACGACTTTTAGACAAAGATATTAAACTTTTTGATAACAAAAGAATAAAACATCTAGTCTTTGATAATATTGATAATATGTTTAATTTATGGAAATCAGAAATGCTGCGTATATTATCAAAATTTTGTTTGATTAATGAAGAAAAAGGAAATCATAATAAACAGGTGGATATATATTAGATAAAATTTATTTATTTTTTTTGCTTTGAAATAATAGTTTTTATTTATTTTATTTTGTAGCTAATATTCACTTCAAAAAAATGGTGTAGCTGGTTTGATAGCCTACTGAAATATTGTAAACAACCACAAATTTGTATTGGTGCATATCTAGAAGCAGCTGTGTATTCGAAATTACAAATGATTTTAAAAATAGTTGAAAGAAAATCTAAAGTTGATGTTGTATTAGGTAAGTATATTTAACAAAAAATTTGATTATCTTATTCTGCACCAATGTTTGACACTAAAATTCCTCAGTAGACAATGAATACCGTCACATATGTAATTGATCGTAATTTCGAATAAGTAAATTCTAATTTATTTATTTTTTTAAATTAGTAAAGTCTTTTTTTATTCTAATTCAACAGAAACCAAAGTCATTAAGCATTTAGATCATTTAAAAGGTTCTTACCTGGTTTTAACATTTTTTATCTGAAATATTTTCATAACAAACTTGAAAGGAAAAGGAAAAGTCACAACTCTTAGTATAAATATTTTCAATTTATCCACAGCTAATTATATCTTGCAATTAGTAAAATTTGAATTTCTAATTAATTATATATTATATATTTTTTTTAAATTTTTTTGCAAAGTTGAAAATGGTGAAAAATAATAAAGTAATCTTTCAAGGGTAGCGCTTAAAGGGCACTTTCATTAAAAAATTATATTTTATTCATACGTTAGCTATCAAGTATCCATATTGCCACAAAATTTGGACTTTTTAAATGGCAAAAATCAATCTTAATGCCGAATGCCTCGGAGGTTTACCTTGTTTGCTTCCTCTTTCGTCTTAAATGTTATCAACTAAAAGTACCTCTAACAAGTGTAAATAGGCTTCATGAAAATGATATTAATAACTTTTCTTCTCCTCTTATATATAAAATATTCAATTATGGGATTTAATATGTTCTTCTTATTAAAAACATACGTAGAATCTTTGAACTTATTAATTTTAGACCTAGTTCCGATTGAGTTTTTGAGAATGACATTGCTACAAAAAAATATATTGAAAATAACAGCTTAAATGAAGCTTAGGTCATTGGATGGTAATAATACATGAATGTCGTATGCATTCCAAGGTTTAATTTATTCTTAAAACATCTTAATTATCTCATATACACATTTATAAGTATCATTGCACATAATATAAAATATATTTCATCCACACTAATACGTGCTTAACATGCTAGCTATGATAATACAACTTGAATATATATTTTAAAATACATATTAAAATATTGGAAACATCTTTTATCAGAAAGTCAGCTCGTTTCTATTATGAATGCTTTAAGCTGCTCGAATCATGTTGTAAAAGTTCGCTTGCGAAATATTCATTAATGCAGCATACAGAAAATATCTATCATAGCTACTTTTCATCCATATCTTCATGAAAAAAATTGTAACCATTTGTTAATAAAATTCGTAAAGCTATTTCCCCTAATAAGTATATTACATTTTTCGTATCCTTGTCTGCTCTGCTATCAGATATCACAAATCAGAGGCAGAGGATATAGAGGATAACCTGATACAAACCTTTTTAAGAACATTTTTTGAACACATTTTTCGTAGTAATAATTTGGAGTAAATTGTATAATTTTTTATATCTTTTCTTCTGATCTCACTTAGAACAGGTTCAAAACTAAAAACATATGTAGTTGAAACTAAAAGCAATTGATTTCATTGGGTTGTTCGGAAAGTAATTTTGTTTTTTCCCATCAGAGGATCTAATTATATTTTTTCGCCGAATAACTACTAATAAGTATAAGTATAAGTAATAAGTATATTACTATTTTCTTATCCTTGTCTGCTCTGCTATCAGCTGGCAGAGGATATAGAGGATAACCTCTGTAAAGTGGGTTTTTTTTCTTCTCAATTTAGTAAATTTGAAAATTTATTTTTTCACATTTTTTACTATTTGAATTTTTTATGAATTTCTTATTCTCAATTTTAAGCTGAAGAACTACAGTGTTAAAATGTAATAAAAAAAATTATATATAGTCTCAAATTAGCCCTAGAATTACTAAAACTTATTTAAAAATCTATTCAAAACTATTATTAAAGACTAAATTTTAATCTTTTTCAAAATTATTACATTTTTTTAGACTTCCTAAAAGAACATTGTTATAGTAAGGAAAAAACAATTATTATTTGTACAAACGACGAAGAAATGTATGAGTTAATTGATCATTTAAAGCTTGCATCTATATCGGCAATGCCAGTTTTTCTAGAGTCACCGTGTGATGAAATGGGTAATTTTAATTTAAACAAAATTGAATGCATATTGTTTTCTTTTTCGGTTTATTTATATAAAGTATTTAATTGCAGCTCTTGTTTCGAATTGGATAAGACGAGCGAAAGAACATTCTGTACTTATTTGTACTGACAAAATTCTACCAGAATTGGACATTAGAAACGCACAAAATATAATACATTATAATCTTTCAAATACTTGGTCTAGATTTACATATAGATTTTCTGTATGTTTTGATTACTTTAATGAAATCATACAGGATAAGGTGATTTGATATAATTCATTAAATAAATTTTTATATATTTTATTTAATAAATATTTATTTTTTAGATTTTAGTGAAACCAAAACCTGTATCATTAGTTTTAGTAGATGAAACTAATAATCATCAATTACCGAAACTAATTGAATTTCTTCAAGACCATAAATGTGATGATATTTCTCCAGAGATTTTATCACTGTGTTACGTAAGACACTTGTTTTTGATAATAATTACTAGATATTTATATTCTTTTAGAAAGTCAGCCGATTTATTTTGATTGTTCTGTTATGCATTTTTCGCATTTTCCAAAATCATTTCTTAGTCAATATTGTTGTATTTTCGTAAAAATTTTGCATTAATTTTTTGTTTTTGGAAATAAAAATTTAAATATAAATTTTTTTCTTCTTATCATGTTATTCAGTTTGTATCGGTACTCACTTGAAAGCTTGAAACCGATCCCGAGTTTTATTGACTAAAGACAATATTTAGTGATTGAACAAAATACTTTAATGACTGAATAGCTTCCTTAAAAATCCATATATGCGTTACGAGATGTTATTACATTAATAAATATTTGGCTGCTTATTAATATTTTGTGGTATTATGTTGGGTTTGTAATTACTAATTGTAACCAACGAGTTACGATGAATGGGAATCGAAATTGAGATGATTTGAGACATTATTTTTTGCCATAACTAGACCCGTTTATATAAAGGGTGATTATTCCTGAAGTACTTTTTATTCAATTAAAGTTATAGGATACAATTGTGGAACGCATAACCATAAAGTAATGAATTTTTTTTCTTACAATTTAAGAAAATTAAATTAAACAATGAAGACCAAAAAATAAAGGAACAAGTAGAAGTTTGTCCGGCACTACTTGAATTAGGAAAATGTGCTAATAAAAGTGATTGCGGTAAAAGGCATAATTTTACAACGAATGATGTATCATCGGAAGATTTTCCAACAAATGGAACAGTAAATTAAAATTTTTAAGTTGAAAATTTAATAATTAATTAGTTTTTTTCATGATTTTTAGGTAAAAGTAGAAATTTTAAATGTAATAACACCCTCAGTATACACAGTTCGAATTTTAGAACATCGATCAAATGAAAAAAATGCATCTTGGAAGAAATTCAAACTAACTGAAAATTATTTGAAGTTTTGTTTGGAATTTTTAAATTATTTTAATGATACTAATAATCATCAAATTTATTGGCCAGTAAATATAAACGGTATTTGTGTAGTTTATGATCAAAGGTCATATCATCGTTGTAAAGTGCTAAGTATGCCAAAAATGTATGAAATTTAATTTTAAAAAAATGTGAACTACAATATAATCGTTTTCATTTTTGTGTTTGTAGAAATAAAGGAATTATAAATACACAATTTAAACTAACAGTGTATTTATTAGATGCTGGTAGAAATTTATTTTGTAGAAGCTCTAATCTATTAGTAATACCGGAACAATTTTTGGAGTGTCCATTTCAGGTATGTAGTATTTTTCTTAATTTATCTAAAATTCATTAAGAAAATATTTCTGAGAGACAGAATAATTCAATTTAATTATAAAACAAATTCAATCCTTAAATGTATATACTGTGTAAGTTTTGTAATATTAATTTTTCTTTTGTTTAGAAGCATTTACGTCACTTTTATTGAAGCTTAAGCGAATGTTTTTAGATAAAAAGTTATAATTTCCTGAAAATTAGTATTGATGACAACTTCTAAAATCAACTTCTTACCTCAAAATCAGAGCTTCGCTAAATTTTTACATGTTTTTTTTTGTAATTTTCTATTATTTCCAAACTGTATTGATTTGTGTATAATGGGGCCACCTGCCATACCGCTTTCTATTGATAACATGTGTGGGATATAATTTCTCAAATAATTTTTTAGTATGATTCTTATTGATGACTAAAAATGAGAATTGCAAGATTTTTAACATTTTCTTTCAAATTTTTTCAATAAAAGCTTCACATATATCCTACCAGATTTGACCAGATAGATTGTATATGTTGTCCTGCTTTAATTACCAAACTGAATCAGCACTTAGAAAGAATTGCATAACTTACTGAATTAATTTTTAAATTAACACAACGAAAAATTTATTTAAAAAAAATATTTTTACATAATTGTAATCCTTTTTAGGCAAATTATATGAGACTATTAGGTATAGCTCCACAAGACTTTGAGGACAAGTGGGATATAGATGCAATTGAAAGTGTTGAAAATTGGTTACAAACTAATAAAAAACCAGAAGTTCATATTGAAGCATCTGTTAAATTTTCTTTATTAAATACAATTTGGGTTGAAAATATTATTTTATTGGAAGAATTACCAGCAATTTCTACATACACATATGTCAAAAATATAAAAAAATCACTAATTGATGAAAAATATGCTTATGTTAGTGATTTTGCATTCAACCAAATAAAAGAATTGGCATCACAATGTGGTAAATATATAAATACATCTATGACCTATCTAGAGAGTATCTAGCCTCTTTTCCAGCTTGCACTTATTATTAGAAAAAAATTAGTGTCGCGAACGACATTTGAAATACGTGAAAACTTGTATTTATTTCGGCTATTATATACCTAATAAATTTTAAATTTAAATTTCTCTAATATAAAAAATAACAAGGTGAGATTTATACCGGATTGATAAAAATAAAATTGATTTTTTACGTCATTTCATAACTTTTCATGCGGCTGAGACGAAAGACGAAGTTTTCAAAAGAAAACAATCATTTTTCTTAAGGATAATTCATGTATTTATAAAGTTATCTTAAAAATAGAAAAATTGAACGAATTAAAATATTTCAAATTATACTGAAAAAATGTGGTTAATTTTTAGGCTAGAAGCTTTCCAGAAAATTTTTATGTGTATTTGATTAATATTTAATTATTGTTTCTAATCTTTTCATAATTTTTCTATTATTAGGTATTGAAATAACAGCTAACACCACACCAAGTGATACTAGTATTAATTTAGTAAAGGAACTACCTAAAATATGTGAAGATATAGAAGTTAAAAAACATGAACAAAAACGAAAACAGAAACTTAAGGAAAAATGGGCAATATTACCAGAAAATAAATTTACTCGAGTTTCATTATCAGTTTTTCATTCACCAAACGATTTTTTTCTACAAGCTGTTGAACAAATTGAAAGGTATAGACATTAATATTTTTTTATTAATTGAATATGATACAATTTTGGTTTCTGTTTTTGTGAGAAAATATTGCTAAAAAAAGTAGCAAAAATTAGTTTAATATTACGCGTTATCTGCTGAAGTGTTAATTTCATTTTGTAAAGCCATTTTCGTATTTTGATGAATTTGTTTCTTACTTTTTCAATTCAAAATTATTTGGTTTCTCGATTTATTTTATATCTCTTTGATATATTTGATTATCACAACAATTGCAAACGAGGCAAGTTTCGCACTTAATTTTTTTCGGTGCTGTAAAATTCAATCTACTTTTGGACAAATATTGATTAATATTAATAGTAACTAAAATTAATTAAATAAACCAATTGAATTATATATTATTTTATATAATTTTTGGCTTAAAAAATTTATTTCATTTCTTATTTATTTCTTTCAATTTCAGACACCAAGCTTTATATAAAAAAATTGATAAATTCATTAGTGAAAATAGCTCAGAATTAAATGAACCCGATATAGGACTAAATTGTTTGGCAAAATATCGTGATAAATATAATCGTGCAAAAATAATAAAAATGATGTGTAATGAAGATGAAATACAGGTTGAATTATTTTTTTGTGATATTGGAATATTTGATACAAAAAAAGTATCAGAAATACGTTCTTCTTGTAATGAAATTGTTGAATTTCTTCCATTTCAAGTAAGATATCTTTTTCTTTTTTTTTTTTAAATGTTATTTTAATATTTTTATCTTTGATAAAGGCTATTCATTGTAAATTTGTTGGAATCAAACCACTTAATAAATCAAATACATGGGGTATAAATGTTTGCAATTCAATTTATGATGAAATATTGGACAGCAGTGTTTGTATGTATGCAAAACCAACAGAAAAATTCAAAAAACATTGTCAACCACCACTTTTTTATCCCGAATATGATGTTATTTTATTAGATTGTTCAGCCGACCTTGATATAATATTAAATCGTGAAATTGTTGAAAAAGGTAATTTTATGTTTTAATATTTTGAAAAATTTTCACATAAAGTTCGTAAATATAAGTTTTAATATATAATTAAAAGACAGTTCAATTCTATATAATATAATTCTCAGTAATAATAAAAATAATGCTACTATTTTAGTCTGGGATAAAAAGTAAGTGTAATTTTGTACTGTTGACACTTTCCATGATTACAAAAAAAGTAAAGGACTGCGGTAGTTTGGTAGTTATACAGTGACTTAGGAATGTAGAAATATTCGATTATGAAGCTTAAAGAAAAATCTAAATTGGAGATTTTTGACTTTTAAATAGGACAAATATTAGTGCATTTTTTACAAGAAATAAAAGTGGTACCTGCTTTTTTTGAAAACAAATTGGTTTTTAAGAAATTCAGAAAAAACATGACTAATTTTTGAGTTTAGATTCGTTTAAAATTCAAACAAATTTTTTTTTAAAATAAAAGTATGTTTTCTGAGAATTTTAACTTCTCACAAATGGCTTAGAAACATAATCGATTTTTTTAAATTTCAATAACCTTTCTTAGACACTCTTGGGAAAAAATTCATTGTTTACAAATTAATATTTATTTATCTTTACCTCATCTGTGGGGTAATATTTTATTATTGATATTTTACTGACGGGTTCTGCACCAGAAAGCAAGTCAAAACAAAAACAGGATAGAATTTAAAAACTAAATTCAACTTATTCAACCAATAAGAAAAATCCACTACTTAAAATTTATTTACTAAATTTAAATTTTCAGGACAATTGTTTTTTAATTTGCGTTCAATATTTCAAAACTTCAATGAAACAAAAGTTTTAGTTTTTTTAACTTTGAAAAAAATTTTTTAATTTTCAGGTTTTGCTCAATTTGATGCAGATACTTATCACTATTTAGAATCTACTTTTAATTCAAATATTGAATGCAGTTCTGAAGATTTATCAGATTTGGATGGCTTACAATATCAAACGCCTAAACCAGTTGAAAATGTTTCAAATGAAGAATTTGATTTTTCTAAGTTAGATAGTGATTTTTCATTCGAAGATGCTATAGCAATGGTGGTTAGTGATAAAAGATTTTGTAATTGTTAGTAATTTATATTTATAATGTTTTTTTTTTAAATTTTAGTATAATTTACCGCCAAATGCAAAAATACTTCCTCCTCTGCGCGAAAATCACACAGAATCACATTTAACAGAAATTGCTGCAATTCCCACATCAGGTGTTACACCTGATGTAGTGTCACCAAAAAAACGTAAATATTATAAAAAAAATTTCGCAAACACTGGACAATCTAATGGTCTTGAAGAAGACAGTACATATAACTCTAAAGAATTTGAAAATATGAGACCATTAAGATATTTATATAAAACTCCAAATGTACTTTGGAAACAAACTATTTCCAATATTTTTTTAAGTATATCTGCAACTGACGTAAGAGATTACTATCTTAAAGTTACAAATCAAAGTTTAATTTTTAAGTAAGTATTTATTACTCCTATTCTTAGTAATAAATTTATTAAATAAAAGTTGTATTTCAGTTCTAAATTTGATGATCATGAGGAAGTGCTCGTAATTAATTTTTTGGGCTGTGTAAAACCCGAATTTACTGCACATGATATAAAAGGTTTAAAAGTTGTTGTTAAACTTGTTAAATCAATTAAAGGTATATTTTTTTTTTGTTTTTATTGCTTACAATTTTAAAAGAAATATTTTTATGATTGAAGGTTTAAATTGGCCACAATTGATTTTAGAAAGTGACAGATTATTTTCGCTACAGTATAATTATGAATCCATTAACGTAGAAGATGATAAAATGTTAAAATGGGGTAAGAGTTTTTCAAAAATGCTGTTTTTTTGTTTTTAATAACGTTAATCATTGGTGATTAATAATTGTTTTAAACCAATTTCATGTATTGCATGAATTTTTTTAGTCCAGTGCTATTTAAGTTTGATTATATCTTGACATCATACGTGCTTTTGTGCCAAAATTATGATATAAATAAGTAAGTTTGTGTTTAGTGTCTGTCACTTGGTTTGTGGAGTTTCTTAGTGATAGGCACTAAACACATACTTCAATAAAGAAAAAATATGATCCTAAAAAATATTATTTTTCACTGCACAAATTTTGTCTCATCTGAAAAGTGAATATGTGCATAGCTATAACCTGCAAGGCTGTTGTTTCTCTTCTTAGCATTTTATGCTTCATTAATAAAAAAATTTCTAGGCAAACAGAAAAACTTTACTCAAAAGTCTGACAAGTTCTTCATCAATTAGGTGTCATTGTATTTATTTTTCATCAAAATTGTATTAGCAGTAGCTACTTTGTTTAAATTTGAACGTACATATCTTAAATTAATAAATTCTTATTTTTAAATTCCAATTTTTATCTAAACAAAAATTTTTCTTTAACATTGCAAAACTTAAATCTAAAATCAGTTTTATAAATTAGAATAACTTTAGAAAATATAACTAAAGATATTAAATTAAAAGTAAATCTTTTAAAGGTACTGATAACCTCAATGAAAATTCGTTGAGCTCTTCGTCATCAATGGATTCGCTCAACAGTGAAATTGACTATAATCAAGTTATTAATGATGATCCACTTCAGGATGACTTTTATTAAATTATGTATGCAACAATAAACAAATTTTTGACATATGAAATAGTACTAAAGGTATGAATAAGATTAGTAGATAAAATAACTAATGTTAGAAAGAAATACATAAATAATAATTAAGAATATTTTTATATTTTTTAATAAATATAATAAAACAAAACAAATCAAGCTATTCTTTTAATTTACATGTACTCGTACATATTTTGTATTTTAAAAGCTAATTTTAAGATCTTAAACTATGATTGAACAATATTTGATAAAATAGCGAATCAGATTGTTACTATCCAATCTTTATTTTGTCGGATACATAAAAATCCTAAAAAGTTCTACTTTATACATCTTAAATTTAATTAGATTAAATATATTCTCTAGCAAAAATGTTTGCTGATAATTTTGTCTGAATTTATGTAGCTACATATATAAAGTTTCGTACTTTTACAATTGTTAAAGTACGAAGAACATCCAAAGAAAAGGAAAGAGTTTTGACAGTAAATTCCTTAATAATATATTTTATTTTTTAATACGATAATAATAATGGATTGACATGGATTTAAAAATTTTTAAGTTTGAAGACCCGATGGCTTGCTTAAATACCCTAAGCAAAATTAACAAAGGATCAACTGGAATAATTTTGTTAGTAGATTTAATGAAAAACTATTAGAAATATGAGAATTTCAATCAAGTTCTTCTTTATTATGTTCGTTTATCATATTCCCCTGAAATACATGAAATATTTTTTAGTCAGACATAGAGCTTTACTTTGAAATCAAATAACAAAACAAGGTTTAGTATACAAAAATTAAGTTAAATTTATATAAATAAAAGAGGAAATGGACAGTTAATTCTTAATTTTGGGAAATTATATTTTGTTATATTAGATAACAAATGGAAAAATTATAAAATTCCTGAAATTTATTGCATTGGAGTGTATAGATAATTTTATTGAAATACTTGAATTTAGTAATACAGTGCAACCTCGATATAACGAAGCTGAAGGGAGAAAGAAAATATTCGTTATACCAAGTAATTTGCTACATTGAGGTTCGTTATATAGAGGTTAGATTAGTCTACGATTCGTTTTATCAAGGTAAGAAAATTTGTGTAAACACACATTTTCATAAAAGAAAATTTAAACAGTCTATAGTCTATAGTCTATACGAAAAACTTAAACAGTCTATATCTGTCAACACAGGAATTGTTGTTGTTTTGTGAACTTGTGTGTGATTATTTGGTGGAATACGTTATGTAAAGCTTACAATTTGACAAAATTCGTTTAATAGAGGTAAATTATGCTTTTTATTTATATTCTGCAATGATTGAAAATTGCTTATAAAGAGGTTTTTTGACAAATGTATTCGTAATGCTAAGGTTTATTTAGCATTAACTCTTATGGAAAGTTCAAGGGGATTTCTAAAAATTTGTTATATCAAGAAAACCGTTATATTGAAGCTCGTTATATCGAGGTTGCACTGTATAATATTTTATTTATTATTATTTTATTGGCTAAAAGACTTGCTGCTACAGAGAAATATAAAATTGTAAAGGAAGGACGGCTAAAAAATTAAAAACAAAAAGGGAAAGTTAATATAGATTCTTATTATGATAATTTACAGGCTCTATTTATTATAAAAATAACCATTAATTAATGAATTAATTAATGCTACTTAGAGAACTTACTCTGCTTCTTATATTAAAATTATGTTTATACAATGCTATATTAACATATAGCTCTTTCTGTTTAAAATAATAGCTAGAAAGTTTCAGAAGGCTTTCAAGATGTTATGAGAAAAAGTATTTTGACGTCGCTTTTACTTCCTAAACTTCCCCACAAATTGCCTGTTACAGTCAGAAAATTATGCAATAGAAGCCTTCAAACTAAATGGATAACCAAAGATGGCTTTGATTTTTTGGCATTTTCAACGAATGAAGATGGCGTATTTTGCAAAAATTGCTGGTTATTTCATCATGAAGGAGTTGCAAAGGATAATCATCAGGATCTGGGGAAATTAGTCACTATTAATTTCCGAGATTGGAAAAAAGTCATGGAATCTTTTAAAAACCATCTGAGAATAGTATATCATATAGAATGTGATGCGCGAGCCACTTTATTCCTGCAGGTAGCATCTAAGAAGCAACTTGATATCTTGTCTCAATTAGATATTCAACGTGCCAAAGAAAAAGAAGAAAATAAGGCTGCTCTTAGACCAATAATTGAAACAGTATTATTTTGCGCAGAGCAGTAATTACCTTTAAGAGGAGATAAGGATAACGGTACTTTCTCTTTTAAACGACCTGAAAATAAAGATGGAAAGTTTCGGGCTCTTTCGCGATTCAAAATTAAATCTTGCGATAAAGAATTGGAAGAGGATATTACAAACTGCGCAAAGAATGCTACCTATTTAAGTCCTCAAATGCAAAATGAAATCAGTCAAATATCTTCTGATATCGTTACAGAAAAAATTATTAATAAAGTCTCAAATACTGACTGCTTCAGTCTTCTTGGCGATGAAACCATGGATGCTTCAGGTACTGATCAACTATCACTATCTTTGCGGTACGTCGATATTTCGAAGGATCCATCTACTCTAGTAATAAGAGAAGACTTTACTAGCTTCGTCTCCATCGAGGATCAATGTTCCGAAATTCTCACTAATGTTATTCTGCAGCGGTGTAAAGAACTTAAACTAGACATGAATAAGTATGTTGGACAAGGATACGATGGCGCCGCAAACATGTCAGGTCACGTAAGTGGAATACAGAAGAGAATAAAAAATAAATATAATAACGCAAGATATTATCATTGTGCAAGTCACCGTTTGAACCTTGCCGTTTCGAATGCGATGTCAATCCCCGTAATTCGTAACTGTCACGGAGTTGTTGGTCAAATTGTAAATTTGCTAAGAAACTATTTAAATGCAAACAAGAGGTTTTGAAAAATTGCCGTAAAGCATGCTCCAGACAGTAAAAAAAAGCGACTACTTCGTCTTTGTGAAACTAGAACTATTGAAAGACATGAGAGTAACTCTCCCACTGTCAGTGTTTCTCCAAGGAAAGTCTTTGGATTTCATCTCTGCTATCAACCACACGAAGGATACATTACATTCTCTACGACAAATTAGAGACACTGCTGATGATTTTTTTGGACAACATTTCCGTTTCACGTCACAACTTGCTGATGATTTATTTGGCATTGAGCTCCGGGCTACAAGGGTTATATCCCGTCAAAAAAACTGTGCAAATCAGCAAACTGAATCAAATGAAGCTTATTTCAGAACCAAAGTATTTCTCCCACAGTATTTCTGCATCGATGCTTTAGTTCGAAATTTGACAGAACGATTTCTTGAAAACGAAGATATTCTACCAAGCGTCCAACTTCTTCTCCCAGGATTTGCCGATGTAAGCAAAGTAGATGAGTTAGACTAGTTAGCTCCATACTTTGAAGATGAGATGTCATCGTCTGCAGTAAAGGCAGAATACAGGGGGAGGTTTCCATTAGTGGGGGCATTTTAATATGTACTTTTTCCGATTAAGCCCGACACCCAAATATCGGAAAAAATAGTAAAAAAATTTAAAAAGTTGCCTTAATATGGTTTTTCGATCTTTCAAGCTTACACTAAAACCTCTTTAAAATCGCCATATTAAATTCTCAAGACATTATATTCTCTATATTCTCTTCTTCTTATTGTAAAATTTACCCATATTGACTCTTAGCTTCAAGGCTGCATTTCAAAATAGATTTTTATTCGGTTGAAGGCTGAAAAACTCTTTAAAATTTTTTAAATATTAAAAATTGCTTAAAATCTTGCCGGCAAGATTTCCAAAGCATGGTCCCGCAAATAATTTTTACTTTTTCTTGCGGAGACCGACTCCCTAAATTGGTAAAAGATGTATATAAAAACCACGCATAGCACGAATACTTACACTGATAAATTTAATAGTATTAGTATAAACTTATAAAATCTAAAACCTAGATGACATGATTACGATGAATAGTTGTTTAAAATATGTTGACATGTCATCATGATGACAGTTTTCCTGCTGGGAAGAAATCAAATTCTTTCTGTTTAATTTGCGACGCTAAAGTAAGCAAGGGATCATGTAAAGTCTAGGAAATATCCGCCGTGGGCACTTGTGGAATATTTTATAAATCTAATTAACTTACCAGTGGACATTTAGAATTTGCCAAGAGTAGACCTTCATTTTTTTTACACAATTTAAATTAAGTATTCGTAAAGTTATAAAAACATTTTTATTAAATAAATCAAATGGTGTTAAATAAATCAAACGGAGACTTTTTTATTAATAAAATTACAAAGATTTAACTCATATAATTTTAATTTTTGATAAAAAATGATTAATTATAAAAATTTTAAATTTTTGATTTGAGGAATAGCAGTGTAATTTTGTACTGTAATTTCCATTGCTATCTTCATGCTATTGAAAATGTATGTAGCTGTCATTAATATTCGCCTAAACACATAATTTACTCGAATATTGCAGTGGATCTTCGTTTTGGTCCGCGGACAACGCTGTAGGCAAGTTAAACAACCCCGGATACGACAAGATTCTGGATAATATCCGTCGACTGACTACTAGGGCCTTACATTCTCTTACCGGTTAGTACAGTTAACTTGTTGCTGTAGCACTATATTATATTAGAATATTTTGTGTGAGAAATAGAACAAATAATATACTGGTAATTATTGCTTAGCATTCTTTTTGTAATATTTTAAAAAATAATCCCTTTTTGTTTTAATTTTAGGTACTACCTATTTAATAATTACTAATAGTAAATCTTAACCTGTAAATTGAGCCGCCATAATGAAAAGTCTTATTCAAATTACAACCTTTATAAACCCTCATATGTTTTGGTTTATACATGACCCAAGTGTTCACACTAACACAAAATTGATTGATTTAGAAAGAAAAATCCAAAATTATTTTACCAAAATAGGACATAAGCATAATAATGTTAGGGAACCTGCAGTTGGTGAGGTATTTTGTTTTCATTCTATACATATATTTTAGTTGGATCTATTAATATATATATTTGATTAGATTGTTGCATTCTTTAATCATCCATGGCAGCGTTGGATTCGTGCTGAAGTCGACTATATAGCAGAATTTGTAACAAGTGAAAAAAAATTTGTTTTATGGGCAATTGATCATGGGTAAGAAATCTAAAAAATAAAATAAGTATAAGTATCTTCTATATTTTGAATATTAATCATGTATCCTTATATTACGCTATATTTATATGTATATATCGCATACATGACATGATAAATATGCAAATAAAGAAATCGTTCTACTTATTTTCAATTTTCTGGTCAGCAGAACTTTTTATATTTTATTTATTATTCGAAATAATATTTTTAATATTCTTATTTTTAGTGTTGCATTTAGTTGTGAAGCAAAATGGTTAAGAACATTACCTTTGGAATTGGCTGAAGCTAAAAATGAATCTGTGCATTTTGCTGGTATTAATAATATCATTCCCACAGAGCAGGTTTGTTAAAATTTTGTATGACAATTGTTTGGATTTTTTCAGCAACTCGAAAACATGCAAACTAGAGAAGCAGTTTTTTTTTCGTGCTATAAACTTGGACTGTTGTAATCGGATTAAAAAAATTTTGTTTTAATGAAAATTGTAAACTATTATGAAGATCGCAAAAAATAATAACATGTAAACTAAAACTAAAATGAATTGTTTCTGCCTTTAAGACTTTTAAGAAAATAAAATCTATAAAATAGCATAAAAGTGAACTATATAATAAGGTGGGCACCCACTTAGTGCGTATACCTCAACGGGTAACTTTTTTGACGTCAAAATGACGTTCAAATGAATTTCATGCTGAAATATCCACATATGAGGGGGAACTTTAGTGTGAGTCTATGACGTCATAAAAGTTACCCGCTGAGATATACGCACTAAGTGGGTGCCCACCTATAGACGCTTAAACGCAATTATTTGCTGAACTAAAAACTTTCAAAAAAGTAAACTTAATTCATAGTTTGCTTGACCTATCATGTATCATGACCGCCACAAATAACTTCTCAAACCGATTGATCTAAGATATTTTGAAACATATGGAAATTATAAAATTAGAGCCTGAAACAATGACAGCATAAATTAATAAAAAAATTTAAGGTCAAAATCTGTTTTCATCTTATTTTAATAAGATTATTTCCAAATATGCAAATTTTGAAATTTTTAGCTTTTTGGTTTTAGGGATTGCTCAAAAATGCAATCTCCTGATATTTTACTCACAAACTGATTTTAATCGATGTGGTGTGAAGAATTTCGTGCAACAGCTGGCAAAGCTTTATGGATTGAGTGATTACTTCAGTTTTTGAACTAAAAACTGGTTAAAAATTGATCTATTTTAGTTTAATGCTTCTGCAGAAAAACATCATTATTTTCTATTCTTCCTTTATAATAGTTTATAATTTTATTCCTTTATTTCTTACTTTAAAAAATCATTGTCGGCATTAGAATATGATTACTTATTTATATATATTTATGATTATTTATAATATTATCATTATTTTTTAAAATTATATAATTTAGAGAAATATTATATTTTCAGAAATATAACTTTTTTCTCCAAACTACTGAAGTAAAGCCTGTATCTAAATGGTCGGTATCAGCTGTTGAAAAAATTGAAAACATTATAAATGATGCAGCTACTATAAGTTTTGAATGTGAAATGAAAACTCGAGAAGGACAATTATTTGGAAATTTAGAAATAAGAACTCATACCAATGAGACAATAAATGCAAGTTTAAAATTGTTAGAACTAGCTCAAGGTAAAAAAACAAATGATTTTTTAAACATTCTTACTTTAATTGGTACAAATAAAATACCACGCTGGCAAAGAAATGATGGTAATACAAAAGTTTTCAATTCAAACATGAATCAATTGAAGTATGATATGATTAAATATGTTCCAAAAATGGTTAAAAGTAAATTAGATGTTGAAACTGTACTTAAAGTATGTGAATGGGAAAAAAGAAATGAAAACTTATTACAGGATATTGAATTAGATAATGATATTAGCCGTAATTTATCAGGAAAAATAGATAATTTCAGTCCTAATTCAACATCTTCAACCAAAAATGATAGTTTGTTTCCTTTTGAATCATTGAATAGACATGTGGATGGTTATAATAATAAGAGCTATGATTCAAATATCCAAAATGATAATAGTTTTCATGTCAGTTTGAGATCAGCACTAAAACAGCGTAAAGCTGAAAATGCAAAATGTAAACCACATCTTCCAAAAGGTGATTGTGATTATATTTTTGATAATGAAATATTGGAAGATGTCAATAATAAAAATACTGAATTTGAATCTGAACAGATCAAAAATATTTCTTCTACTAGTTGTGAAGTTAATGCTATAAAAATGCGTTTAAATAAATTAGCGATTGCTCGTGAGAAAGCGGAAGCAAGAATTAAAACAAAAGTAAAAACTAAATTAGAATCAGACTTCATTTCAAAACCTGAATATATTTCAAAATTAGATAATTCTTTTGAAAATAAATTAGAATCAAAATTAAATAATTTGTCTGAAACAAAATTTGAGAATACATCAGAAACTGAAGTTAAAAAAAAATTGAATACATATCCATTACACATACCAAATACAAAAATAATCCCAGCAGGTTTTAATTTAGCTAATTTAAATAAAGTTTTTGAAATACCAAAAAATGTAGGTATGAAAAAGAGTGAGGAAAGTCCTAATTTTCCAGTAAAACAAATTATTTCAAAAGAAAGAAAAACTTTTGATATTACTTCTAAGGATCCTCTAAGAGATATTGAAGAAAAATGGTAGGTATCCAATTTTAATATTTATTTAAATTTTTATAAGTAAAAATAGAAATTGAAAATTACTGTAAATTTATATAAATTGGAATACATTGGTGTCATTTTTTTAAACCCTTTTACTTATAATATTCATCTTTCTTTTCCATGCAATAGTGTACAATTAAAATGCTCAAAAGAACTTGTCCTCCTTCATGGCAACAATAACATCAAACCAATTACGAATTTCCATAATGCAAATTTTTCCGAAGAAGTTTTTAAAGGACTTTTAGAAATGGGGTAATTTTATTTCATTTTTAAGTGTTATATATTGTTTATAAAATAATGAAAATGGCTGTTTTTAGATTTAGTTTTGATTTAAATTTAGCAAAAAATTTAAATATGCTCTTAATATGATTTTTATTGTTGTATATTGATTTTAGATGCTTGAATGGGAAGTCAATTTTTAATTTGTGTTGTTAGACATTTTATGAAAGTATTTTATTGTGTTTTTACTTTTTAAGATTCTTATAGATTTTTAAATTGTTTTATGTAAAAGTGGATTCTTATTTTTTTTTTTTTATAGATTGGATAAAGTGTTTCGTATTCAAGAATTTACTTGGCCAAGTATCATGAGAGGCAATTCAATGTTAATCATTAATGGTAGACGTACTGGGAAGACAATTGCATATCTGCCAGCTGTTTGCAGTTTGACTAAGGTAAAAGATGAAAAAAAATTTATACTTTATTTACGATAATAGTTTGTGATATTTAATTTTTGACCAATTCAAAATTTTATGCTATAAAAATTAAAAAAATTAATTTAATGATCGAAAATTGTATTTGAGATGATAGTCCGGTTTATAAAATTTAATATTTGAAGATGATTTTCAATAAATGTCCGCATCTGGCACTCAAATCTCTGTGGATCCAATCTTTGATTAATCGCGTATATCAGATGTTATTCCGCTAATAAAGTATGTTATGTTTGCTTTCGATTCATCAATTGATTGCGATTTATCAAAAAAGAAAGCAAGTGATTTGCATTACATTTACAGAACCATTTCTTGGCATGATTTTTTTATAAAAATTATGGTTTCGCCAGCTATTTGGTTTCTTTTTAATGCACTTTTATCAAATACATGGTTATCTCGTATGCCTAGGACTCACTAAATGGAGACTTTTCCTAAATCCAATCCGAGTGGGCTTACTAGCATATTACTGTTTTAATTGATAGAAAGCATAATGACAAAGTGACAATTCTATTTGTGATTTACGTGTTGTTATTTGCTTTAAGTAGAAAATCTTAATAATGACTGAGTTCTTCCCGAATTAAAATATTTCTTTGATCTTCTTTGAAAAACCGACAAGCTAGCGCTAACTAGTCGCTAATTCAGGCTATATACCAATTCAGTGGAGACTAATTGACTCATTAGCATTTAGTGTTAAATTTTGTGCCGCTAAGCGCTAGTGAGTCCTATGCATTAGAATGTAGAAAATTTAAAAGAGCTGCGTGTATTTCATTTGAAATATACAACTTCCCCACTTGACTTGAGTTAACTAAAGAAATATTTACTGCAACAGTTGAGGGTAAAAATGCTTCAACCTTTGAAACTAAATTGGATCCTCACCATAAAGGAAAGAAAAGAAAGTAAAATTATATCTGAACTGACTTTTTTATCATGCAGGTCATGAACGATTTGAGTTTGATTCAAGCAAACAGGCAGTCATGCTTAGCTGTTAACGGTAAAATATCCAAGAAAAAGCATATCACCATGCCAACGCGTAAAAACGGTAAAATATCCAAGAAAAAAAAATTTCACAATGTCGATTAATGGAATCTTTAAAAGAATAAGGTAAAGTTTTGCCGGGAAAAGGAAATCAACCAGAAATATTTTCTCCATGTTTGTAGGCAATTCTCTAATTATTATTATTTACGTCACTTTTTGTCTGGTTTTAGTAATTAAACTGAAATTCTTTACATATTATTGAAATATCAAAAAATCAACCAGCGGCAAACAATGTCTCAAGCTATTTTTCAAAAAATTCAATTTATGGCGTTCACCATATGATCCTAAGTCAAGTAACCCAATTTATTTAGTTAAAACATAGTTTTTTCCTCGGTCTGACGTTCTCTTTCATTTCTTTATTTTTTGTATTCTTTTGAAGTCAAAAGAGCAATTTTTAACGAAAAAATCCACAATTTTGTAGTTTTTCAATGCCCCAAACGATCTAAAAACAAAAAAAAAAACCTCAGGGCAAAATATTTCACAAAAATACTTTTAAAATCTATCAAAAATTACAGTATTTATTTGTAACAAAATAAAGGAAAAAAGTTTTTGTAATATTAAACAAATCGAATGTTAAAACTTTATTTTTACTGCATTAAACCAACTTCTAAAAATCGGTAGATATTTCGATAAAATTTAAGATATATTAATTTGAAATGATCAATTGAGTTTTTGCAGATAATTTTGCTGATCAAGCAAAACTGGTGTTTGTTTGGTGGAACCAATGCTCAACTTCCATCTTGTTATATAGTTTTTTGTTTTTTACTTCAGTTCATGTTGTATAATCCGCTGAAGCCGTTGAAAAGAAGCTTCAATATTGCCGTGTCTAAATAGTTGATTTTAGTGATTATCAGCGCTTTAACTTCGTAAGACTTTCTGTATTTTCCGATATAAGCGTTTGTCATCATGCACAGGAATTTATTTTTATTTTGGTGGATGATATTCTGATTCGATTTTTTGATAAATCCCCATAACAAAAATAGCAATGTTATAAGAAAATGAGTTGATTATTCCTTTTTTTAAGTATTAAATAGCCTCTTTTTGGAGGCTTGTAGGTCTATTAAATACTTTTATCTATAAAATTTAATGTAAAATAATAATTTTAACGCTTCAGAATTTTAAAATTAATCGATGCCCTTTTTATACATTCTTTGTGATGCAAACTTTTAAATATGTTGTTTGTATGACAGTAAGAAAATGGTTTTCTTGGCCTAGTCAGGCTGTTATTTTTGCTTCGTTTAGCTTAGATCTAGAATGTTTTAAAGTTAACAGCACTCAGTGTTAAAATGTAGCAGTATAAATGCATTGTCCTTTATTTTTTAAAATATTACTTTAAAAAATTATTGATTTTTTTAATCCTAAAATCTAAATTTTTATTTTTGTTCTCTTGATAGTTTCCTTACTCTTTTTCTGAAGGTAAACTTTTAAAACAAATCATATTTGCTTATTCCATTAAATTTGTAAAAATATAAACTTAAGTAAATTTTTAATTTTTTAATATTTTTAAATTTTTTTATTTTTATTTTTATATAATTTGCTGTTTTGATTTTCAATTTTTTAGTGATGTGTGTTGTTAGCTCGAACGTGGACGGCATAATTATTTCTATTGACTAAATAAATTTAATATTAACTATCATTTATAATAATTTTTAATTAATTTCAAATTTACAGATGAAATTAGAGGAAAATTTAATAAACGATGGAGTTGGTCCAATTTGTATTATTATTGTTTTATCTTCGGCAGAAGTTGTAAAAGTTTCTACAATTTGCCATACATTTTTTAAAAACACTATTGTTGAGGCTTATGGTTACAAAAATTTAACAAAAGCTGAGGTAATTTTATATTTTATTATTTAGTTTTGTACATAAAACAATTTATTCCTTTATTCAAAAAACCAAAACAAAAATAATTAGATACAACTATTAAATGGATGTGACATACTAATTGCAACCATACCAGGTTTAGTACGACTTTTAGACAAAGATATTAAACTTTTTGATAACAAAAGAATAAAACATCTAGTCTTTGATAATATTGATAATATGTTTAATTTATGGAAATCAGAAATGCTGCGTATATTATCAAAATTTTGTTTGATTAATGAAGAAAAAGGAAATCATAATAAACAGGTGGATATACATATATTAGATAAAATTTATTTATTTTTTTTGCTTTGAAATAATAGTTTTTATTTATTTTATTTTGTAGCTAATATTCACTTCAAAAAAATGGTGTAGCTGGTTTGATAGCCTACTGAAATATTGTAAACAACCACAAATTTGTATTGGTGCATATCTAGAAGCAGCTGTGTATTCGAAATTACAAATGATTTTAAAAATAGTTGAAAGAAAATCTAAAGTTAATGTTGTATTAGGTAAGTATATTTAACAAAAAATTTGATTATCTTATTCTGCACCAATGTTTGACACTAAAATTCCTCATTAGACAATGAATACCGTCACATATGTAATTGATCGTAATTTCGAATAAGTAAATTCTAATTTATTTATTTTTTTAAATTATTAAAGTCTTTTTTTATTCTAATTCAACAGAAACCAAAGTCATTAAGCATTTAGATCATTTAAAAGGTTCTTACCTGGTTTTAACATTTTTTATCTGAAATATTTTCATAACAAACTTGGAAGGAAAAGGAAAAGTCACAACTCTTAGTATAAATATTTTCAATTTATCCACAGCTAATTATAATATCTTGCAATTAGTAAAATTTGAATTTCTAATTAATTATATATTATATATTTTTTTTAAATTTTTTTGCAAAGTTGAAAATGGTGAAAAATAATAAAGTAATCTTTCAAGGGTAGCGCTTAAAGGGCACTTTCATTAAAAAATTATATTTTATTCATACGTTAGCTATCAAGTATCCATATTGCCACAAAATTTGGACTTGTTAAATGGCAAAAATCAATCTTAATGCCGAATGCCTCGGA
The DNA here is from genome assembly GCA_947359355.1 of Acrocera orbiculus. NCBI lineage: Eukaryota > Metazoa > Arthropoda > Insecta > Diptera > Acroceridae > Acrocera > Acrocera orbiculus. Next base: position 12,810,384 of record OX375758.1, read on the forward strand.
GGTTTACCTTGTTTGCTTCCTCTTTCGTCTTAAATGTTATCAACTAAAAGTACCTCTAAGTGTAAATAGGCTTCATGAAAATAATATTAATAACTTTTTTTTTCATCTTATATATAAAATATTCAATTATGGGATTTAATATGTTCTTCTTATTAAAAACATACGTAGAATCTTTGAATTTATTAATTTTAGACCTAGTTCCGATTGAGTTTTTGAGAATGACATTGCTACAAAAAAATATATTGAAAATAACAGCTTAAATGAAGCTTAGGTCATTGGATGGTAATAATACATGAATGTCGTATGCATTCCAAGGTTTAATTTATTCTTAAAACATCTTAATTATCTCATATACACATTTATAAGTATCATTGCACATAATATAAAATATATTTCATCCACACTAATACGTGCTTAACATGCTAGCTATGATAATACAACTTGAATATATATTTTAAAATACATATTAAAATATTGGAAACATCTTTTATCAGAAAGTCAGCTCGTTTCTATTATGAATGCTTTAAGCTGCTCGAATCATGTTGTAAAAGTTCGCTTGCGAAATATTCATTAATGCAGCATACAGAAAATATCTATCATAGCTACTTTTCATCCATATCTTCATGAAAAAAATTGTAACCATTTGTTAATAAAATTCGTAGAGCTATTTTCCCTAATAAGTATATTACATTTTTCGTATCCTTGTCTGCTCTGCTATCAGATATCACAAATCAGAGGCAGAGGATATAGAGGATAACCTGATACAAACCTTTTTAAGAACATTTAACACATTTTTCGTAGTAATAATTTGGAGTAAATTGTATAATTCTTTATATCTTTTCTTCTGATCTCACTTAGAACAGGTTCAAAACTAAAAGCAATTGATTTCATTGGGTTGTTCGGAAAGTAATTTTGTTTTTTCCCATCAGAGGATCTAATTATATTTTTTCGCCGAATAACTACTAATAAGTATAAGTATAAGTAATAAGCATATTACTATTTTCTCATCCTTGTCTACTCTGCTATCAGCTGGCAGAGGATATAGAGGATAACCTCTGTAAAGTGGGTTTTTTTTCTTCTCAATTTAGTAAATTTGAAAAATTATTTTTTCACATTTTTTACTATTTGAAATTTTTTATGAATTTCTTATTCTCAATTTTAAGCTGAAGAACTACAGTGTTAAAATGTAATAAAAAAAATTATATATAGTCTCAAATTAGCCCTAGAATTACTAAAACTTATTTAAAAATCTATTCAAAACTATTATTAAAGACTAAATTTTAATCTTTTTCAAAATTATTACATTTTTTTAGACTTCCTAAAAGAACATTGTTATAGTAAGGAAAAAACAATTATTATTTGTACAAACGACAAAGAAATGTATGAGTTAATTGATCATTTAAAGCTTGCATATATATCGACAATACCAGTTTTTCTAGAGTCACCGTCATCACTCGGTAATTTTAATTTAAACAAAATTGAATGCATATTGTTTTTTTTTCGTTTTATTTATATAAAGTATTTAATTGCAGCTCTTGTTTCGGATTGGATAAGACGAGCGAAGAAACATTCTTTACTTATTTGTACTGATAAAATTCTACCAGAATTGGACATTAGAAACGCCCAAAATATAATACATTATAATCTTTCAAATACTTGGTCTAGATTTATATATAGATTTTCTGTATGTTTTGATTACTTTAATGAAATCATACAGGATAAGGTGATTTGATATAATTCATTAAATAAATTTTTATATATGTTATTTAATAAATATTTATTTTTTAGACTTTAGTGAAACCAAAACCTGTATCATTAGTTTTAGTGGATGAAACTAATAATCATCAATTACCGAAACTAATTGAATTTCTTCAAGACCATAAATGTGATGATATTTCTCCAGAGATTTTATCACTGTGTTACGTAAGACACTTGTTTTTGATAATAATTACTAGATATTTATATTCTTTTAGAAAGTCAGCCGATTTATTTTGATTTTTCGGTTATGCATTTCTCGCATTTTCCAAAACCTTTTCGTAGTCAATCTTGCTGTATGATTGATTTAACCATAAAATCGAAATAATCAAGTCCTATTTTCGGTGAAGCTACGCTGTTTTTTATTTAATTATTTAATGAAAATTGAAAATATCAAATGGGCTCAACAAATTTATTGCTTTTGTTATAATAAAATTAAACTTCTCTAAAGAGCGAAGAAATTAATTCATTTCATTTTAATAGGAATAGATGCAATCTTTTTAACGTACACATTTAAATTACATGATTTTATGCAAAAAACTTAAAATATAGGTACAATAGAAGTTCTAAAAGTAACTTAATTCTTAATTATTATAAATTTGCAGATGATTCCTTATTGAGATTCTTTAATGATAATATTTCAAATGATTTAATCAAATCATAATTATTTTTATTTAGAAAGTAATGAATTTTTTTTCTTACAATTTAAGAAAATCACATTAAGCAATGAAGACCAAAAAATAAAGGAACAAGTAGAAGTTTGTCCGGCATTACTTGAAATGGGAAAATGTGTTAATAAAAGTGATTGCGGTAAAAGGCATAATTTTACAACGAATGATGTATCATCGGAAGATTTTCCAACAAATGGAACAGTAAATTAAAATTTTTAAGTTGAAAATTTAATAATTAATTAGTTTTTTTCATGATTTTTAGGTAAAAGTAGAAATTTTAAATGTAATAACACCCTCAGTATACACAGTTCGAATTTTAGAACATCGATCAAATGAAAAAAATGCATCTTGGAAGAAATTCAAACTAACTGAAAATTATTTGAAGTTTTGTTTGGAATTTTTAAATTATTTTAATGATACTAATAATCATCAAATTTATTGGCCAGTAAATATAAACGGTATTTGTGTAGTTTATGATCAAAGGTCATATCATCGTTGTAAAGTGCTAAGTATACCAAAAATGTATGAAATTTAATTTTAAAAAATTGTGAACTACAATATAATCGTTTTCATTTTTGTGTTTGTAGAAATAAAGGAATTATAAATACACAATTTAAACTAACAGTGTATTTATTAGATGCTGGTAGAAATTTATTTTGTAGAAGCTCTAATCTATTAGTAATACCGGACCAATTTTTGGAGTGTCCATTTCAGGTATGTAGTATTTTTCTTAATTTATCTAAAATTCATTAAGAAAATATTTCTGAGAGACAGAATAATTCAATTTAATTATAAAACAAATTCAATCCTTAAATGTATATACTGTGTAAGTTTTGTAATATTAATTTTTCTTTTGTTTAGAAGCATTTACGTCAGTTTTAATGAAGCTTAAGCGAATGTTTTTAGACAAAAAGTTATAATTTCCTAAAAATTAGTATTGATGACAACTTCTAAAATCAACTTCTTACCTCAAAATCAGAGCTTCGCTAAATTTTTACATGTTTGTTTTTGTAATTTTCTATTATTTCCAAACTGTATTGATTTGTGTATAATGGGGCCACCTGCCATACCGCTTTCTATTGATAACATGTGTGAGATATAATTTCTCAAATAATTTTTTGGTATGATTCTTATTGATGACTAAAAATGAGAATTGCAAGATTTTTAACATTTTCTTTCAAATTTTTTCAATAAAAGCTTCACATATATCCTACCAGATTTGACCAGATAGATTGTATATGTTGTCCTGCTTTAATTACCAAACTGAATCAGCACTTAGAAAGAATTGCATAACTTACTGAATTAATTTTTAAATTAACACAACGAAAAATTTATTTAAAAAAAATATTTTTAAATAATTGTAATCCTTTTTAGGCAAATTATATGAGACTATTAGGTATAGCTCCACAAGACTTTGAGGACAAGTGGGATATAGATGCAATTGAAAGTGTTGAAAATTGGTTACAAACTAATAAAAAACCAGAAGTTCATATTGAAGCATCTGTTAAATTTTCTTTATTAAATACAATTTGGGTTGAAAATATTATTTTATTGGAAGAATTACCAGCAATTTCTACATGTACATATGTCAAAAATATAAAAAAATCACTAATTGATGAAAAATATGCTTATGTTAGTGATTTTGCATTCAACCAAATAAAAGAATTGGCATCACAATGTGGTAAATATATAAATACATCTATGACCTATCTGGAGAGTATCTAGCCTCTTTTCTAGCTTGCACTTATTATTAGAAAAAAATTAGTGTCGCGAACGACATTTGAAATACGTGAAAACTTGTATTTATTTCGGCTATTATATACCTAATAAATTTTAAATTTAAATTTCTCTAATATAAAAAATAACAAGGTGAGATTTATACCGGATTGATAAAAATAAAATTGATTTTTTACGTCATTTCATAACTTTTCATGCGGCTGAGACGAAAGACGAAGTTTTCAAAAGAAAACAATCATTTTTCTTAAGGATAATTCATGTATTTATAAAGTTATCTTAAAAATAGAAAAATTGAACGAATTAAAATATTTCAAATTATACTGAAAAAATGTGGTTAATTTTTAGGCTAGAAGCTTTCCAGAAAATTTTTATGTGTATTTGATTATATATCTATAATATTTAATTATTGTTTCTAATCTTTTCATAATTTTTCTATTATTAGGTATTGAAATAACAGCTAACACCACACCAAGTGATACTAGTATTAATTTAGTAAAGGAACTACCTAAAATATGTGAAGATATAGAAGTTAAAAAACATGAACAAAAACGAAAACAGAAACTTAAGGAAAAATGGGCAATATTACCAGAAAATAAATTTACTCGAGTTTCATTATCAGTTTTTCATTCACCAAACGATTTTTTTCTACAAGCTGTTGAACAAATTGAAAGGTATAGACATTAATATTTTTTTATTAATTGAATATGATACAATTTTGGTTTCTGTTTTTGTGAGAAAATATTGCTAAAAAAAGTAGCAAAAATTAGTTTAATATTACGCGTTATCTGCTGAAGTGTTAATTTCATTTTGTAAAGCCATTTTCGTATTTTGATGAATTTGTTTCTCACTTTTTCAATTCAAAATTATTTGGTTTCTCGATTTATTTTATATCTCTTTGATATATTTGATTATCACAACAATTGCAAACGAGGCAAGTTTCGAACTTAATTTTTTTCGGTGCTGTAAAATTCAATCTACTTTTGGACAAATATTGATTAATATTAATAGTAACTAAAATTAATTAAATAAACCAATTGAATTATATATTATTTTATATAATTTTTGGCTTAAAAAAATTTATTTCATTTCTTATTTATTTCTTTCAATTTCAGACACCAAGCTTTATATAAAAAAATTGATAAATTCATTAGTGAAAATAGCTCAGAATTAAATGAACCCGATATAGGACTAAATTGTTTGGCAAAATATCGTGATAAATATAATCGTGCAAAAATAATAAAAATGATGTGTAATGAAGATGAAATACAGGTTGAATTATTTTTTTGTGATATTGGAATATTTGATACAAAAAAAGTATCAGAAATACGTTCTTCTTGTAATGAAATTGTTGAATTTCTTCCATTTCAAGTAAGATATCTTTTTCTTTTTTTTTTTTAAATGTTATTTTAATATTTTTATCTTTGATAAAGGCTATTCATTGTAAATTTGTTGGAATCAAACCACTTAATAAATCAAATACATGGGGTATAAATGTTTGCAATTCAATTTATGATGAAATATTGGACAGCAGTGTTTGTATGTATGCAAAACCAACAGAAAAATTCAAAAAACATTGTCAACCACCACTTTTTTATCCCGAATATGATGTTATTTTATTAGATTGTTCAGCCGACCTTGATATAATATTAAATCGTGAAATTGTTGAAAAAGGTAATTTTATGTTTTAATATTTTGAAAAATTTTCACATAAAGTTCGTAAATATAAGTTTTAATATATAATTAAAAGACAGTTCAATTCTATATAATATAATTCTCAGTAATAATAAAAATAATGCTACTATTTTAGTCTGGGATAAAAAGTAAGTGTAATTTTGTACTGTTGACAATTTCCATGATTACAAAAAAAGTAAAGGACTGCGGTAGTTTGGTAGTTATACAGTGACTTAGAAATGTAGAAATATTCGATTATGAAGCTTAAAGAAAAATCTAAATTGGAGATTTTTGACTTTTAAATAGGACAAATATTAGTGCATTTTTTACAAGAAATAAAAGTGGTCCCTGCTTTTTTTGAAAACAAATAGTTTTTTTGAGAAATTCAGAAAAAACATGACTAATTTTTGAGTTTAGATTCGTTTAAAATTCAAACAAATTTTTTTTTAAAATAAAAGTATGTTTTCTGAGAATTTTAACTTCTCACAAATGGCTTAGAAACATAATCGATTTTTTTAAATTTCAATAACCTTTCTTAGACACTCTTGGGAAAAAATTCATTGTTTATAAATTAATATTTATTTATCTTTACCTCATCTGTGGGGTAATATTTTATTATTGATATTTTACTGACGGGCTCTGCACCAGAAAGCAAGTCAAAACAAAAACAGGATAGAATTTAAAAACTAATGCATGAAAATTCTAGGAAGAAAATTTTCAAATCCCTTTATTTTTTTACTTATTCAACCAATAAGAAAAATCCACTACTTAAAATTTATTTACTAAATTTAAATTTTCAGGACAATTGTTTTTTAATTTGCGTTCAATATTTCAAAACTTCAGTGAAACAAAAGTTTTAGTTTTTTTAACTTTGAAAAAAATTTTTTAATTTTCAGGTTTTGCTCAATTTGATGCAGATACTTATCACTATTTAGAATCTACTTTTAATTCAAATATTGAATGCAGTTCTGAAGATTTATCAGATTTGGATGGCTTACAATATCAAACGCCTAAACCAGTTGAAAATGTTTCAAATGAAGAATTTGATTTTTCTAACTTAGATAGTGATTTTTCATTCGAAGATGCTATAGCAATGGTGGTTAGTGATAAAAGATTTTGTAATTGTTAGTAATTTATATTTATAATGTTTTTTTTTTTAAATTTTAGTATAATTTACCGCCAAATGCAAAAATACTTCCTCCTCTGCGCGAAAATCACACAGAATCACATTTAACAGAAATTGCTGCAATTCCCACATCAGGTGTTACACCTGATGTAGTGTCACCAAAGAAACGTAAATATTATAACAAAATTTTCGCAAACACTGAACAATCTAATGGTCTTGAAGAAGACAGTACATATAACTCTAAAGAATTTGAAAATATGAGACCATTAAGATATTTATATAAAACTCCAAATGTACTTTGGAAACAAACTATTTCCAATATTTTTTTAAGTATATCTGCAACTGACGTAAGAGATTACTATCTTAAAGTTACAAATCAAAGTTTAATTTTTAAGTAAGTATTTATTACTCCTATTCTTTGTAATAAATTTATTAAATAAAAGTTGTATTTCAGTTCTAAATTTGATGATCATGAGGAAGTGCTCGTAATTAAATTTTTGGGCTGTGTAAAACCCGAATTTACTGCACATGATATAAAAGGTTTAAAAGTTGTTGTTAAACTTGTTAAATCAATTAAAGGTATATTTTTTTTTTGTTTTTATTGCTTACAATTTTAAAAGAAATATTTTTATGATTGAAGGTTTAAATTGGCCACAATTGATTTTAGAAAGTGACAGATTATTTTCGCTACAGTATAATTATGAATCCATTAACGTAGAAGATGATAAAATGTTAAAATGGGGTAAGAGTTTTTCAAAAATGCTGTTTTTTTGTTTTTAATAACGTTAATCATTGGTGATTAATAATTGTTTTAAACCAATTTCATGTATTGCATGAATTTTTTTAGTCCAGTGCTATTTAAGTTTGATTATATCTTGACATCATACGTGCTTTTGTGCCAAAATTATGATATAAATAAGTAAGTTTGTGTTTAGTGTCTGTCACTTGGTTTGTGGAGTTTCTTAGTGATAGGCACTAAACACATACTTCAATAAAGAAAAAATATGATCCTAAAAAATGTTATTTTTTACATAAAATTTATTTTTCACTGCACAAGTTTTGTCTCATCTGAAAAGTGAATATGTGCATAGCTATAACCTGCAAGGCTGTTGTTTCTCTTCTAAGCATTTTATGCTTCATTAATAAAAAAATTTCTAGGCAAACAGAAAAACTTTACTCAAAAGTCTGACAAGTTCTTCATCAATTAGGTGTCATTGTATTTATTTTTCATCAAAATTGTATTAGCAGTAGCTACTTTGTTTAAATTTGAACGTACATATCTTAAATTAATAAATTCTTATTTTTAAATTCCAATTTTTATCTAAACAAAAATTTTTCTTTAACATTGCAAAACTTAAATCTAAAATCAGTTTTATAAATTAGAATAACTTTAGAAAATATAACTAAAGATATTAAATTAAAAGTAAATCTTTTAAAGGTACTGATAACCGCAATGAAAATTCGTTGAGCTCTTCGTCATCAATGGATTCGCTCAACAGTGAAATTGACTATAATCAAGTTATTAATGATGATCCACTTGAGGATGACTTTTATTAAATTATGTATGCAACAATAAACAAATTTTTGACATATGAAATAGTACTAAAGGTATGAATAAGATTAGTAGATAAAATAACTAATGTTAGAAAGAAATACATAAATAATAATTAAGAATATTTTTATATTTTTTAATAAATATAATAAAACCAAACAAATTAAGCTATTCTTTTAATTTACATGTACTCGTACATATTTTGTATTTTAAAAGCTAATTTTAAGATCTTAAACTATGATTGAACAATATTTGATAAAATAGCGAATCAGATTGTTACTATCCAATCTTTATTTTGTCGGATACATAAAAATCCTAAAAAGTTCTACTTTATACATCTTAAATTTAATTAGATTAAATATATTCTCTAGCAAAAATATTTGCTGATAATTTTGTCTGAATTTATGTAGCTATATAAAGTTTCGTACTTTTACAATTGTTAAAGTACGAAGAACATCCAAAGAAAAGGAAAGATTTCTGACAATAAATTCCTTAATAATATATTTTATTTTTTAATACGATAATAATAATGGATTGACATTGATTTAAAAATTTTTAAGTTTGAAGACCCGATGGCTTGCTTAAATACCGTTAGCAAAATTAACAAAGGATCAAGTGGAAAAATTTTGTTTGAAACTGAAATTTTTCAGTTGGGCTTAAGTTTCTTGAAGGAAGACGACAAACTCTTTCGGTGGTTTTAAAAAATAAATTAAATAGGTGAAATTCTTTAAGATAAGTTATTACTTTATTTCAGCGTTGATGTTAGTAGATTTAATGAAAATCTATTAGAAATATTAGAATTTTACAGCTCTCGCGACTAGAAAATATATCATATAAATATTTTACTATATTTGCAACCATTTGAAAGACTTTTTTCAAAGATTATGCAGATATTATTCAAATAAACAAGTTAATTATAATATAAAAGAATCAATAAAGTTTTGTTATTATAACGACTACATAAGGACCGGCTACTTCATCAAAAGCAAATCCTTTCTGAAGATGTCTGCTCGAAAGAAGGTATCTATAAGGAGTCAAGAAGTATCGGCTGTAGGGTATTATAAACATTTACCAAATATTATATTTCCTATGGTAATAAGGCATAACAGATAACAACAAAAGGTATTGAAAATTTTGATTTGATATTTGGAATCGATGAAGATAATAACAAACAAATAAATCAGATAGCACCAAAAACCTACATACAGCTTCCCTGCGATTAAAATCCACTTTTTCTAATTTTTTTTGTAAATCAAATTGGTGTGTACCTTCATTGTCTCTTAGCTTTGATATTGCAATCAGATTAGAAAAAAAAACATGCATACAGTAAATTTTAAGCGCTCTCGGGGGACATAAATTTTATTTTTTTTACTGTTTCTATTTTCTATTAAAAATAACGTAAAATTGTAATTAAGTAAAATTAACGAAACTATGAGCATTTGAGCTTTCTTTGTTCTAGCTAGACCATGGGTGTCAAATTTGCGGCCAACAATCAGTATTCCTGTGGCCCGTCAATAATGTTCCTGCCCAAGAAAAATTATTTTTTAATAGTAGCAAAAATTATTAATTTTACAATAACAAATATGTTGGATTTTTTGGTGAAAATCGGTATTTTGGCTTCCAAAGGCCATCAAAAATTGAAAAAACGAAAAAGAAATCACCTCGAAAAACATCTACTTTAATAATTAAATTTTGATTTTTTGGTTTTGGATGATTTTGTAGCACATCATAAAACAGTTTTTTTTTTTCAAAGTGCCTCCCAGACATTAATAAAATTTGAAAATGAAAATTTAGTAGAATATTGTTAACATGTTGTGTTATCATATAGACATTAATTAAATAAATTAGATCTACCTGTATTACCAAAAAGAACTCTTGGAAACATGTCTGAAAACATGTACATATGTACATGAATATATATGAAAATATGAAGCAATTTGTAGTTTTAGAATCGAGCATTTTAATTTGTTGCTAACTTACATTTAAAAATTAGAAATAATATTTAATAATAAATTTAAAAAATACATTACAGTACAGCATTAGACCACACACAAAACATTAACTTTAAATATAAAATTAGGAAAATTCTAACTATTTCTACAATGACAAAAAAAAATTTTATATATTATATATATTTTGCTTTAGATAAGTGTTAAGCAAAATTATATTTTTATATTTAATTTATAAAGGAGAAAAATACTTATTTAAAAATAAAACTAAAACGAACATAGAAGGCAATTTATCTTTGTCCTTTAAAAATATGTAAAATTGAATTAAGTGTTCATTTTTTTTTTATTTTTACATTCGTAAAAATACGTGTACGAGTTTTAAAAGAAATTATCTGCTGGGATTATGACCAATTTCATAAAGGTTATGAAATTTTTATTCAAACTTACCAACCATTTTTAGAATTGTGATACGAAAATATTATGGAAATTAGGGAATTTATATATACATATATATATATATACATATATGATATGCATATTTTTTAAACTAAAACGAATAAATCTTTTATCCTTATCCGCGTCTACACTCGGACATCGCTAGGAAAGGCCCTTTAATTTTAATTATTGTCTTTTTATTGTCTTTCTAGTGTTTTTTTTTTCTACGGATATAAGATGAATTTTTATCAAATTCTTCCTTAATAGGTTTGTTTAACATATCCCCCTAAAATACATGAAATATTTTTTAGTCAGACATACAGCTTTAGTTTGAAATATCAAATATGAAACTTCATTACTCAACTATAAACTAATTTTTATTTTGTTGTTTATAAGTTCTTTCGTTTTAATAAACAGACTCAATAAATATCAAATATCATAATGCATTGGACATTGTGGAATAATAAACAACATTAATACGATACACTTATTAATTACACGTTAAAATAAAATAAAATAATCTGTTTTTTGTTTTTTTTAATATATAGATTCTTGTACTTTTATTTTAGCTAACTGCCCAAAAAGACGGAGAAAAGCCTAAATAAAAATATCAAATTGATCGTTCTCGTCTCATAAAATAACATTTAAAATAGTTTGTTATGGTGATTTTATTGGCCAGGCAACCTTTGACGTAATTAAACTGCAAGTAGTTTAAGTTCTTCTAGCACTTTGAAATTTTTGAATCTTGTTTTTTATTGTTTTCTAAATTGAATAATTTTTGTATTTGTATAGGCATATATATATATCGAATTTGAATGTTTCTAATTGCTAAAAGCAAAAACGAAAAAAATTCTGTGCATATGATATTAGGCAAGGAATAAAAAGCCTTACCACTAAATCCTGGTTTTTAAATTTGGTAATTAAATAATGTTAATTTTATACTAAATTTGTATTGCAGACAATTTTTATTTTCCTGTAATTTGATTAAAGATATGATGAAGATAATATTAACCCCAAAAATTGAAAACAAAAACAATTTAAGATGGGTTTTTTTTTGCACCTTAATACGTTGAGGATGGCGTGAATCACCGGTGGGTGATGTAGTTAAAAATAACTTTTTTATTAAAAATTAGAGAGGTAATTTTTACATGAGTCTTTGATTTTCTTTTTGCGAAAATTTTTTAAAAATTCAAATTTTAATGAAATTTTTGCCAATGATTCTCTAGATATTTAGAAGCATAAATATGTAAACTCAGCTTCAAAGAAAATTTAGAGGTTTTTTACTCAAAAAATTTATTCCAGAATTCAAAGACCTATTGAAAAATTAAAATTTTTATTCAATCACTCTCACTAAACCTAAATAAACATTTATGAAACTTTTTTTTTGGAAAATTCATCTAAATTTCGATTTCGAGAAAAGCTTCCGATTGATTAGTACTAAAAAAAACATTTTGTTTTTTAGCATAATTATGAAAAAAATGATGTAATATATAATTGAATTTCTTAGCTCAAAACTTAATTTGAAAAATTTGATAAAATGGCTGTTAGCCTTGATTTTTTTTTGGCAAAAAAAGTTTAAATATTCAGATTTTATGCGATTTATGCCAGTTATTCTATAGATATTAAGGAGGATAATTATGTGAAACTCAACTTCACAAAAAATTTAGAAGAGGGTTTTTATTCAAAAAATTTCTTTATAAAGAAGGCTATTGAAAAGTTATTGAAAAATTATTTTATAAGATAACCTTTTCGAGTTTTAAAAATTTTAAATGTAATAAAAGTTATCTAGAATTTAAGGCGCAAAATTTTCAAAAATTTGGATTTTTCGATAGTTGTACCTTTTTTAAATAACATATTGAAATTTCAAGTGAAAATCTTAAATACTTTCTGAGCTACATCCTTCTAAAGAGCAGCTTTTAATCGATATGAAAGGCACGCTACTTCAACACCATAACTGAGTTATTGTCTGGGTTCTGTTGACCTCGTAAATGATTATGATAGAATTAAGGGAGTTATTTTTGACATTGAGATACACATGTATATATAAGTAAAAAATTACCTAAAAGGATATTTGGTAAATTGTTGCCAGTTACAAGTTTCACAAGAAATCAATACTTTTTTCTCAAAACTACATTTTTCAAACCTGTTGTAGGTGTAACTTGATAACAAATCTTCCGTTCGTTTTGATTCTTTTTTTATCATATTTTTTATTTGCTTTTCCATACAATGACCCTCCAGTCTCCAGTCGATAAAAAATATAATTTTGCCAGGCCAAAAACCATCAGATTATTAAATAATTATTAAATAGATTATTAACAAAATTTTAATCTTTTTTTCTTAAATCCGCGATTTTTTTTTTACAATCGAAAGTTATTATATGGGTAATACCTTTTAGTTTAAAGATCTTTCCTAAAAGATCACTACAGCAGTAGGAGATCTTTTGTAGGGTGCAGGGGATGCCACATAATATGCTGAAAATCGAATATTTTTATTTCAAAAAATTACATTGTTTTTTTTTTTATGTCTGCCAAATTTTAAAAAATTCGGTGCAATACTTTTTTGTTAAAAAAAATTCATAAAAATCTCCTTTTTTCCAGTCGGTCAAACTACTTGAGAATATCTTATTGTTAGTGCAAGAAAGGTATTTTTAACTTTAATATTATGAAATCAAATCACTTTAATTAGTTGTAATAACCCAAGGGTACTAATTTATTTTTTTTTGACTCTAATTAATTTTATTACATTACTTACAGGTTTCAATAGTTAAAAGTTTGTATAAAAAATTAGAAACTAATGCATACCCTTTAGCCATAAAACAATTATTAACATCTTATGAATATTATTTTGAATAACCAAAACATAATAAATAAATTCAGAGGACACACAACTAAAAAAAAACCTAAAATCAAATTTTAACCAAAAATTGTCTGTATTGTAAATTCTGCAGAATGTGGTCACAAACAAAAACCACTAATATACTTGGACACCATGAACTTTCTCCCTATGTTTAATCTTCTTTTAAAACTTGAACATAAAGTTCAATAGCATCTGGGGCTTCTATATTGACCAGGAGAGATGAACTGCCAGCCAGCAATATGTTTTTCCTATTGTCCTATTGTGTGTTCATTGCACTTTGTTCGTTATTTACAAAACAAAAAACAAAGTAACAACTCTTTATTGGATAAACAAAAAATAAAAATAAAAGAAAATTAATCGAAGATTCATGCTATTTATTTTCTCAGTTACTGACTTAAAGTAAAATAATATTGTACCTATTTTCTTGTTGTTAGAAGGCCTTTAATTGACTTTTAATTACATCAGTTCCTTGAATAGAAATGTGAAATAGGTGTAGATTTTTTACTCTTTTGTTTAACGTTAACTAAAATGCATTCTTTATGATTAACTTGATTAATTAATGTGTTATGTTTTGTCTAAAGATCGATTAGACGCTATTGAATCTGATCTTTGATTTCTAAATGTTTTTGGTTTTTTAACATTTTCATGTTATGTAATTAAAAGTTCAACAATCAAATTTAACTACTTAAATGTATTTCAATAATATATAACTTTAATTTAATTTTAGTTTTTCTTTCTAATTTGAATTGACTATTCTCCTTTTATTATATTTAACGAGATTGATTGTAAAGTAATTATCAAAAATTTGGTAACTATAGTAATCCTTTTATGTGGAAAATCACCTCTTTGGTCCTTTGTATCTTTAAGTTTAATATTTAGTAATTTTTGTTTTTCAAAATTCCTTAAATTACTAAAATTTTATATATTTTCTTCATACTTCATAGTATAAATTTATCTTAAGTCTCAATTGGAAAACTTCCTTTCTGGTTTGCCTGTTCAAAAAATATATATGTATTTCACCGAAAAAAATATCTGCGGGTAAATTTTTGGTATCAATTAAAATTTTTTATACTTCATTTTCATTTTGTAACAATATCAAGTATCCAAAAATCTTAAAAGTAAAAGGTGTCTAAATTTTATATCAATTGGAGTAAAATTATCGAGGAGTAAAAATTATTAAAAACTGATATGTATGAATTTATTTATTTAACAAATAATTTATTTATTAATTTTATTTTTAATCTCTTGTGGCTTTTAAAATACAACTTTTAATTGGACTCTTGGAATTGTGAATTTATTTCAACAATTGCGTTGATATCTGGCTTTTGGCTGATACATACGCTGCTCTCAATAGATGATAATCATATTTCATTTTTGTATGGGACAACTCGCAAAGATATGTTGATGAATAAATAATACGTTATAAAAATTTGTGCATATTTCTGTACAGTTTTATATTCGTCTGGTACAATTTTCCAAAATTCTGCATACTCTATTGCTTCAAACTTTTCTTTAAAAATATGTAGCTTCTAGATGTGTATCGTTTTTTATTTCAATGAATTCGTCGAATTATTCAGCATAATTGCATTCAAGTACACATGCAATTTCCGATATTATTGATAGTGCTAAGGTTTTCCATAATCAATAACATATTCTTGACTTTTCTCAAATCTTGAAATCTACTCTTGAATTCTTTACATAATGATGACAAATATAATTTGACATTATCCTATAGTTTTCCACAGAAATAATAATACCATCTTCTTCTTTAGATTTTGTCATTGTAGGAAAATTGTGCAATATTTGGTTTTGTATTTTCACATAATAAATATTCAATCTTTCTTCAAATGCAAATACTTTACTTACCATTTGTGAAAAGATTTTATTTCCACCCTGTAAGCTAGTATTAAGATGATTAAGCTTATCCGTGATATCATAAACAAAAGCTAAAACACCCCAAAAGCTATCATTTTGTAGTTCACTGTAGATTTTATAATTTTCTAGTAAAAACAACTTTATTTCTTTTCGTAGCGAACAGTATCTTGCTAAAACCTTCCCTCTACTTAGCCAACGCACCGAAGTGTGTAAAATAACGTCGCTATATTGACTGCCTACTTCCCCCAAAAGGCTATTAAGATTTTCTGTGGTTCAGTTCTCATGCTCGGATAAAATTCACTATTGTTATGACTGTTTCATTACAGATGGTATTTCTGGATGAAGAACACGTGTTACTAAACTTTCCTGATAAATTATGCAATGAAAATTTAATAGATTAGTCAAACTATACTTCCTTTTCCTTACTTACCAACCAGGCCAAATAGCTTGGGCCACTCAAAAGTATTCTGTAGGCTGCATGCAGGTTGAGTATCGCTGCTCTAGAGAAAGGAGAGAGTGAGCAAACTTTAAAGCGCTTTTCCTAAAACCTTTTATCTTTGAAGCTTATGTTCACAATCTCCTTTAATAAATAATTTTTGATACTTTTCTTTTGGATGATTCTGTTAAAAGCTATGATGAACACCGCAAAACAGACATATTCACAGGCCACCGCCACTGAAGTTATTAAAATTTTAAAATAAAATTTAAAAGAATATTGCTCAAATATTGTGCTATCATAAAAAAATTAATAAAATAAACCAACAAAATATCATGGAAACATTTCCTCCCCCTTCCGCCCTCCTTTAAACTATTTTTACGAAAACTATAGATTAATACATAAATTAGAAATAAATTTATTTAATAATAATAAACTAGCTATAAATAATAAAAAAAAAACAGGGAGAGTATTAGTTCACAAAATTAAACTTACTATGCTTAATTTTACCTTTGATTTATATTTTTGAAAAAAGTTTAATGTTGATAATTTCCTTAAAATTCGATATAAATATAAATGTATTTAGCCTGAGTGAAATTAATTTGATTTATTTAGTGAAAATAACCTGAAAATAAGCCGATGAGAAACTTACAAAGAATTCTTCAAAGAGTTTTTCTGGCAGAAAGCAGCGCTGATAGTAAATTTTGTTTTGCTTTTCTAACAAAATTCATTTATGTCTATCCCGAGAAAATAGCCTGAAAAATGTCTGTCTTTTCAGACAAAATAAGATTAAAATAAAAAAATTCGAAGCAGTTTTTCTCTATTTTTACAATTATACTGTTAAAAGTTGCCTGAATTTTTAAATTTTCATTTTAAATAAAACAAAATCTAATTTTATGGATTTGAATATTAACTTCCATATTTTTTACATATTTTCAAAGCATAAGCCTTTAAGAAAACGCTCTTAAAGGGATTTTTCAAAATTCAAATTATATTTTTGGAGATATAGCTGTCTTAGTGACGTATGGCCTAAATTTATCCGAAACTTTAAAGGCGTTTTTCTCAAAACTACTTTTTTCGAGCTAGTCGCCATGATTTCTCTAGTTCCACTAAACCGATTCTACTAGGATTATCAAAAAATTTTAATTTTTACACTTTAAAAAAATTCAGAAACGTAAAAAAAGTGATAAAAAACACGTCTCTTGACTTCAAACAGCCACAACTTTTTTTTTTCAATCATCCTAGTTCCTGCAATAGCGACACTCATTTAGATTAATTATTCGTTTTTTTTTTTACTAAAAATTACTCAGAGGGTTGGAATCGTGGCGACCATTGAGCACCATTTTCTTTACACCCCCCACTTCATCAACGTGTAACTTTTTGGATTTTGGATTTGTTTTTCTTTGTGTATTGTTTAGGAATCAATAAATATTATACAAAATAACGAAAACTAAAAATATTGTTTTTTTTTATTGCTCCTCAAAAAGTACCTAAAATTCATGTCACTAAACCAGAATACTCCGTTAAAACTCTTCCATAATTGTCTTAAACCCTTTGATAAAGGTAAATTTTAATATTTTATCATAATAAAAAACAGTTTTATTTGATTATTTTGTAAGTGAAATCATGTCCTCTTCCTAGCACATTTTTTAAATTGCTATACAAAATTTGAATACCGATCCAGATGATTAGTACATATAAACTTCAAATATGCAGATGACTTGGTAAGCAATCTTTAAATATAAATCTAATTTTTAAACATTTAATTTCAATCTTTGCTTTTACATTCTCTTGTTTATATTTCTCAAGATTATTTATTTCAATCGTAAAGTTTTTAAATTAAGGAATAAACAAAAATTATTCGATTTACATTTCTAGCATTTCTTAAGAAATTGAATAATATTTATTGTATTATACGAAATTTTTTTGTATTAAATATCATAAATTTTATTTAGTATAATATTTTGATTATTTCAAATTAATTAAATTATTTAATCAAATATATTACCTTCTAATTTTAGGTACCATTAGGTTTTTATCGTAAAAAAAAACAAAAAATAAGCAATTAATATGTATGAGTTTTTCATTCTATGCCATCAAAGTGTGTGTTTTTTTTTTAGTAATAAATTAAAAATTATTTTTAAATTAATTTATTGTCGATAAAAATAAAATGGAAACGAAAGAACAAATATTCATACAGTTATAAAGTGAGGTCGAGCATCACAATTTGTTTATTACGTGCAAAAATGAATTTTTAATAAATTTTGTTGGCACAATTCCTACAAGATGGCTACCATTAAATATTTTTGTTTGTTTTTTGTTGATTGGTTAATGATTGTTATTGTTCACTTCAATTTATGTAGACTCTATATAGGTACATATGTTACAATGTATTAGTAAACATTTTGAATACTGAATTTCCACTCCAATTTCCACTTTCAGAGTACGAGGTTAAAAATTTAATCATCATAGATCTTTTATATCAGTCCCCAAATCCAGTATTAAATTGGAAAAACTGATTTTTTGTTTGTTTATTTACTTCTCCTTGAACCGGACAATATGTTAAAAAACTGATTTTCACTAAATTTTAATAGTAGACTGGAGTATTGCCAAAAAATTAATTTCGCATCATAAATTTTTCGTTTCACTCTGTGGTTAATTGGGTATAAAAGAGATGCTACAAAATTTTCATAGAATTAATAGATTTTCAAAGACGTTTTGCTAATAAATTTTTATATTAAAAATTTTCAATTCATTTTGTTTATTTATATATTTAGTTGGTTTTTTATTAATTTTATTTAAATTTATAGCTTTAAAAAATGAAAAATATATTTTGAATTGGCTAAAAAATTTAATTAAAGATCTTTAATATATTTTTAAAGAAAAACGATTTGTTTCAGTTTTTTTAATATCTAAATAAATGCAGAAAATATTTCACTGTCCTAATAATATGCAATGGTAAATTTCAAACAAGTGGAAACAAATTAGTTGCTAAAGGGGGTTTTCTGGTTTAGAAATTCGAAAAACTCAATTTTTTTGTTTTTGCATATTTTCATAGCTCTTTACGAAAATGTTCTCAAGTGGATTTTTCGAAATTTGAATTATTTTCGGAGTTACAGAACATTTTGTGATGCATTTAGTGCTTCGAAACTCCTTTTTTAAGAACGGTGTTCATGATATCTCAAGTTTTACTTAACCGATTCAATTAAAATTTGGCAAAAAGATTCTTTATAAATCAAGCTATGACACAACGAAGAGTTTTGTCCAATTTTTTTTGTTTTTATTTAAATTCCGAAAGGCGAAAAAAAACAGAAATAAAACGTAACTTACCTAACCCCTTAAAACATTTATTGATTCTTTATTATGGCGTCCGAAAGAACACCCAAAATTCAAGCGTCTAAACCAGAAGACCCCCTTAAAGATAGCCGTACACCACAACAGCATGTTTACGAAATTGTAAAGAAGTTTCTAGAGTTTACGTTAAAGGGAATATTCACTATTTTTTCCAAGAACGCTGAAATGGATGAAACAAGTTTTAGTGTATCTGTAAAGAAATTTAAAATTCAATAAGACAGGGGTTCCCAAAGTGTGCGTCGTTATTTCAAGATCGTCGCGAGACGTAACATTCAATTTATAAGATGATTTTTGGAGTTTTCTTCAATAATAAATAAAGTAATCATTAAGATTAACATGCATTGAGCATGTAAGAGCAAGTACAGTTTTTTTTTAAAGAAGGGCGTTGCGAAAAAATTAAAGCCTGTAAAGGGCATAGCAGGTATAAAAAGATTGGGAGCCTCTACATAAGATATTTTAGTTCCCCTATGATTCTTCTATTGTATACAACATTTTAAAAATTTTAACAGTGTTTTGTTCGATAAGTATAGCTACGTGAGATGTAAATCTTGTGACTGTGAAATTAAATTTGGAACAGGTTCACCACGAGGACTTGCCGATATCTCTAGATTGGATCATCTAAATTTAAAAAGCCAAATAAATTTCGCTAAAGTAATGTATAATTTAGGACCTAATCGTAGGAATAAGCAAAATAAATTTTTTTTGACAAAATCGCGGCTTCTCAAAAACAAAAATTAATTTTTGAAAAAAAATTTGACCTTAAACTGTTTATAAAAAAAAAATATTTATTGTTTAAAAAAAATCTACGATCAGATCCTAAAAAATATAGTTACAAGCTTGTGTTAAAATTTGAGGCAGATCGGATCAGCCTATTCTGAGAAATCTTGTCACCGACTTTAAAAACACAGTTTTGAGAAAAACGCGTTTAAAGTTTCAAAAGCACTTTCAATCGCTCTGACACGTCTTTACAAATATATATGTGTAACTTTTAGAATAATTGTCGGATTAAATTGAAATTTTCTGTATGTGTACAATACGAAAATGAATTTTTCAAAATTGTATTTAATCCCTTAAAAATGTTTAGTACATAATGTCCACCGTTTCTTTTTGGGAAGTAAAATTTATATGGCTCCATGGCGTCATTACGCAAAATTCGCAAATGTTTTTTTTTTTGAAATTTTTCACTGTTTGAGTAGAAGACTTATCACTTTGGAAATGATTTTTTAATATTTCCCAAATTTCTTCATGTCGATAGCGTCCCATTTCATAAATATCAGAGTTTTTAGTAAATATCTGTTACTTTTCGAATGACACTTGAGATTTTTGAAGTCAAATAAATCGTTAGTTCGAATTCCAAAACATTAGATGTGCCACCCTATACTTCCGGACTGTTAAGGGTTAATATTAATCAACAATAACATTTAGAAAGAAGTAATATTAAAAAAATAAAACCAACATTTTTGTTTATAGACTTTATATTCACGCCATAGAAAAACAATTTACAAATTAATTTGCACTAATATTAATTCATCTGACATCTATACATTCGAATATTAACTTATTTCTAAGGTAACTATTTAATTTTTGTTAAATTTTCGTTAAATTTTATTAGTAAAAGTATAAAACGTTTTGTTTTTTTTTTTTTTTGTTTTTGTGTAGTAGTTTTTAAATATAATCTTAAGAAACTCCCAAAGTCAATATAATTGTAGATACCATCAATATAAATTTAGGATATTTATTATATATATGTATATATAAAGTCTAGAGAATAAAATTACTGTAATTACAATTATATTTTAAATTAATAAATATACACTCACTACTAACTAAATGTTAATCACAGAATTAATTCACTTAAGTCGCATCTTAAATCTCTCTATATAAATTTCGATGTTAAATGTTCTTTTGTTATTTATTATTGAATATCGAAAAGACAAATAAACAAAAAATAGAGAAAGATAAAGAGAAGGATGAATTAAGCTACTTAAGCTTGCAACTAAGTTAGTAAATTTGGCGAATCTCATGCTATCTATTTTTTTACATCAGATGCTGAAAAGCAACATTAATAATAAAATTAATAAATAAATTTAATTTGAAGATAATATTTTCTTTTTCTTTCAAATATACAAAAGTTAAAATTTGATAATAATTCTTAAATAATCTAAACAAGTTTGTGAAATTACGAATCATTTAAATGAGTTTATCAAAATTATTTTGCAATACTGAATTTTAGATTGAATTATAATGAATCCCCTTAACTATTTAATATTGCTTAACATTTCAATTTTGTCAAAACTATAATTAAAATATTTATCAAATTATTTGAGAATAGCCTTTCAACAATCCACAATCACTTCCTTCAATTCAATATTTGTTCAAAAATATTTGATCGTTAAGGGGGCCCTTATTTTACAGGAAAATTATACAAATTCACATTTAGATTAGAAAAGTGAAATATTTTATGTGCACTCTTTTCAAATATCTCAAATATCATTTTTATGAATTTAAGGAGTGTCTTAAAAAATTAATGATAATATAATTCAAAGAGAAAATATTTGTTAAATGTTTTTCACAGTAACGTATTCTATTTGTTTTCTTTACTTATATTTTAACTATAGGCTAAAATTGTCGTCAATTAATATTTCATTGTTACAAATATATCTTCTTATCCTTTTTATTTATTCAAAGAGAAAAAAACTTGAGATTTAGTTAAATTTTTTTTTTCCAAAAGAAAAATATAAATAAATATTAAATATTTTGATTTTCATTAATTTTTTTAATTGTATGTCATAACGAATAAAAATGTCTAGATGAGTCCCAAATTTTTATTTTTGATTTTAGTCAAATTAAATTTCTAATATTCAGTTTTGGAATATTTGAATTGCTTAAATTTGTTTATTTCCCTAACAAAACTTTTAGAAAAATTACTGTTTCTCCATAACATATTTTTTTGTATAAAAAATTAAGGACTACAATCTATAAAAATTTTTCTATTCTCTGACTAATATAATCATTTTTATTGAAGACAATTAATAATTATTTTGTACTTAAAAATATTTAAATAGCCCTCAACTTACGTAGTTTAAATAATTATATATAGTTTTCAGGATCCTTTTAAAAAACAAAGTGACACTAACAATCAAAACGTTTATTTTGTTATTTCAAAACAATTTATAACTCATCTTTTAAGAGAAGTTATACCTAAAGTTTTAAATAGTTTTTAAATTAATAATTTTAAGTTTCCTTAAAAAAGTTAATTTTAGGTACCTACTTTTTAGGTTTTTGAAATATATTAAACTTAATTTAAATTCTTTTTTGTAATATTCAAATTAAAGAAATATTTGTCTTTTGTTTCCTTTAATTCATATAATTCATGAATTGCATAGACTTTAAAATACGATTTGTAGAAATGAATAAATATTATAATCGTGTATTTTGAGGGCTATCATTATACAAAAAAATATAAATTTAAAAGACATATTTAATATTATAAATATTTTAAATAATTTCTAATATTTTTATTTGGACAAAAAAAAAAAAAATAAATAACAGTTTAAAAAATTTACTCAGTATAAAAGTTATATAAAAAGTATTTTTTCTCTTAATTTCTTTGGCACAATTTTCTTTATCCATTTTGTAGCTATTCTCAATTATTCGGTTTATTATTTAAAAGTGACTGCATCTAATATTTAATATGTCATCCTATATATTTATTTATTTTTTATTATTTTTAAATAAAAAGCAAAGAGAAACTTAGCAAAATATATTTTCTTAAATAATATTTTTTCTTATATTTTTAATTGCACAAATTACAAAACTAGTTGAAGCATTCTTAAATTAGGTATTTAAAATAATAAATAAAAAATAATAATAATAAAATTATATATATATACAGGATAATTAAAAATAAAATCAGTTTACATTCTTATTAATACTTTTCAAAATTTATAAAAATTGGAGTTTGTAATTTATTTTCAAAATTATTTTAATTGTTGTTACAATAAAACTTCATTTTGTTTAAGCTTAATTTAGTTAATTACACTAAGAAATTAATTAAAAGATTTTATTTATTTCACTTAATTAGATCTTAATGATTGCATAAATTTTTTTCTAAAGCTCTAAAATGAAATTAATGTGCAATTAAATTATATATTAAAGTTGTGTAATTAAATTTTTATTGTGATATATACTTAAATATAGCTCAAAACAGAAAATATTTTTCTACTAAAAGTAAATTTATTGCTATCCTTTAAGCCCTTGTTTTTCCTACTATCTTTTAACTAACAACAAGAAAATGCCAAATAATATGATTTCAAATTTGAAATATTTTATATGATTCGGTTAAATTTTTAGTTAAAAAAATAAAAACAAAAACAAAGTTCAAAAGCATTTTAATATTATCAAGGAGCTATTTCAATCAATTACAGTCCTTTAAATACTTTTTGTTGTTATTTTTGTTTCATTTATTTTTCTTTTATCCTTTTGATTAGTTTTATTATATTTATTTATTTTGAAAAATCAAAACATTAACAGTCGTTGTGCATACAAAAAATAAAATTATACTTGAAAAAAATTGTTAAATTTCTATTTGGTCTACTGCCAAAATTCGTAAAGTTTTATCCAGCAAAAAGTAAATTCTATCGGTTTTAAATTTTTAGTAAACAAATTTGATTATTTTTAAAAAAGTAACAGAAAATTATTAAATGATTTCAAAACAAAAATACAATAAAAACAAAAAGTCAACAATTAAAAATGAGTAAAATTTAGGCTTTAATTATTGTCTCATTAAATTCATTAAAATTTTTCCTTTGAATTTTTGGGTTTGATGAAATACGAAATTCGTTTAAAAAGCATCCGATTTGCAAATGAATAAAAAATTTAATGTTTGAGCTCCATATACAAAAAGGAGTTAACCCAAAGGTAAAATACCATTGAAGTTGTTATGTATGACTTTTTTTAAGTCATTTAGAATTTAAATGTGTCGGATAAAATTTCGTTAGTCCTAATCTCACATTAAAAACTACTAGTATAGATATTAAAGCGTTTTAAATTAAGAGATTTATTTTATACAAAAAAACATAGTTAAAAAAGGATGAGAAAAGTAATACTATTTTAATTATTTTGAAAAGTAACAATTGATGCAGAATTTCGAGTGAATAATTGGGTAAAGAAGTGAAATAATAAACGTTTGTTTGCTTAATGATTGTAGACAATTGAAGCTATGCATGCAGGATTATTTTTATAAGAATCAGTAACTACACGAGTCGAATTTTTCAGCCTTCTTTCATCCTCTTCGACCTGAAAACTGTTAATTTTGGTATACTTTAACCAACTAGCTAAAGTAATATCCCAATTAATAATGGAGCTCTGGCCAGACTTGCGTTATTTTTCATTACTCGCTATATTTCCCTCAAACTTCACAATTTTTTACACCTTTTAAATGATTTTTTTATGAAATTGGAGGAAAATATAGCGAGTTTTTGTTTTTAATCTCAATAGTTTCAATACAGTAAATATTATTAAAAATATACAAAAAAATAAGCATAATATTTTTCATTACAAACACATTTTTGTTAGCATGTATAAAAATCAATTATTAATTTAACAAATTTATTTGGTATTATAATTTTCTTTATAAGATATGAAAGTTAGTAAATTGAAAATTTGATAATCTTATGAAATATTAGCACAAATTTATTAATAAATTCTAGTGTACAGTGTACATAATTTATTTAGGTTGAATTTTCTATTTACAAAAAAAAAGTTACAATTATATTAATGATTATATCTTAAACATTATTAATCATTAATTCTATTTAAAATGTAAAAATTTTAGTATATGTACAATCTTGGTAGAAATATCTACAAAAACTAACAAAAAATATGTGTTTTAATTCCCATAAGGATTAGAAATTAAGTGATAATAATTTTCTTGTAAAAATTATTAATGTCTTTGGGTAGTGACATACGAGGTATCATGACATGCATAACTTTTCAAAGTTACGGACAAGACGTAAAAAGAGCAGGGAATTGGTAGCCGCTTTTTGGAATTAAAAAAGAATCCCATATTAAAGTGGATTCTCGGGCAGCTTTTCTAATACATACAAATCTGTTATTGTTCAAAATTGAAAATTGAGGTTATTAATTGAGGTAATTTAAATAAAATAAGTTATAATTACATTTATTTTTGTTTTTAATTTTAAAGAAAATAAAAACGAGATCTCTTCAAAAAGTACAATGCCATAAAATAATGAAAAAAACTCACGCACACATTAATGACTCTATATGTATATTTTCTGAAATATTGAAAAGCTGCCACCAAAAAGTTATGTATGTTAGGACAACTCGTGTGTCACCACCCTTTAGTACACATTTTTCTTAAAATTTATGTTATTATCTTTAAAAATATTATTTCTAGTTAATATTAAAAAACTTTGTCATGGATAAGCTCCCTATTTATTCATTTTATAATTATGAGTAATATTGAAACAGTTAACAACATTTATTAATAAGTTATATTGTTCAATAAATACCAGACGGTGGTTCCTATATTTCAGGTTATTTTTAGCAACTTTTAATATTTGTATCACTTTGAGGATGCCCACACAGTCGGGTTTACAGCCAAGCTAACACCGTTTCCGATACCGAAGACTATAAAGTCATAAATCAATCAATATCAATATAAATCTGCTGAAATTGTTCAGAGTGCAAGCCTACCAAAAATTAGACAATGGGAATCGGTATCAGCTCGGCTGTAAGATAGCACTCTGTAGGTAGCCTGTTAACATTTGTATAGAATTATTCGACACTTGTTGCTTAAATCTTTGGCACGATATAAATTAGCTATAAAGTCGCTTCCATGAGGATCATAGAGTTTCCCTTTTATACTATAGAGTAATATGATCCTAATTGAAGCAATTATAAGCAAATTTTCAAATTATACCATGTGACTTATCGATGTCATATATTTAATAAACAAGTGTAAATAAAAAAATTTGTTGAAGTCGTTTCTATAATGACTACAGACACAATTATATTTTATCCGAGAATTGTAGTCCAAATACTGCTTAGTGCGAGGCTATCTCGGAAATCCTTAATGGTATTACTTATGGCCCTACGGCCCCTACCAACTATCAAAATATTTGTTTTTTTTTTCATATGGAATCGTTTCCTTATCTGGATCTTCGCTAGAAAAAAAAACTTGAAAGTAAGTATTCCCGTAGTATCTCACTAAGTCAACATCTACTATTTTTATAGTAAGGACAGTGGAAGGTAAGACGGAATTTCGAAAATTTCGAATCTTCTGTATGCCCATTCTTAACAGGCGGATGTACACACTTTCTAACTACACAGAAAGCCACTTTTGTATGGAGAACTGTGTACTTGGAAATGTGTAGTAACTACAGCCTTTCAATGTCTGTAGACCTCCTGTTTTTTGTATCTCTAGTTCGGTTTACTTCACTAATATTCATTGCTTAACTTTGTAAAATAATTTACATGAATAAATTGAAAATTCTTCTTTAATTTTTTTAGTTAAAACACTTTTAAAATATTCAACAATCTGTGTCATCTGATTTGACATATGACATCATATGTTTTGGGATTTAGACGCCTTGTTTTAAAATATCATCATGTACACATTTTGCCTGTTTAGAATGGATTTTTTTGTATGGCAGACTATACAAGGTTATTAAGAACGCGTATTACTAATTCATAATTACAAATTCAAATGTAAGAGATTTCTAGTTTATTTTTATTAAATATCTTGCTAAGGCTTAAAACAGGCTTTTGAAAGCGTGTGATGGTGCTATTTGTG
This sequence comes from Acrocera orbiculus, assembly GCA_947359355.1. Taxonomy (NCBI): domain Eukaryota; kingdom Metazoa; phylum Arthropoda; class Insecta; order Diptera; family Acroceridae; genus Acrocera; species Acrocera orbiculus. The sequence continues at coordinate 12,837,617 of OX375758.1, forward strand.
AGGTATTTCTGACTTTTTGAAACTTTTCCACCAAAAAAATATTTAGATACAAGTAAATAAGAAATTTGATTGGAAGTTCTTTACGATCGTGTTTTGATTGAAATGTTTTTAAAAAATTAAAAAAAAAATGTATACCTAATCATAATTTATTAAACTCCTTTTATATATGATTCAAATCAATTATATTAAATATATTTAATTAATTTTAAGAATTCAAATATTTTCAGCAAAAATGAAAATGTCAGCACAAAAATATTTTCATTTTACGAAATTTCCATAAATTTTTCCAAGCCAAGTTAAGAAAATTGAAACCCAAGGGATAAAATAAAATAGAAAATTGTTATTATATAAAATTATTAGCTTGGGATTTTTAAGAACAGTTTTTTTAGGTATTTAAAGATGTGTTTATACTAAATTCATTAACAAATCTTTTAGAAAGTTATAATTTGTACTTTCTGACTAATTTTATTATATTTATTATTTGCTAGGGTTCCAAACAGGCTGGGCCTCGTGTGAGTCATTTCAAAATCTGTCGAAAATTTTAAACTAAAATGAGTTCATAATTTCAATTAAAATTTGAATTTTAGCATTTAAGCCAAATCGGACATATTTTCAAATGCTTTTTAGAAGAGTAGGTTTAAAAATAAACTGAAATATTAGTTTTCTAGTAAGCTACTTATTTCTTAAATGTTCCTATAACGATTTAATTAACGTATTTGAATACACGCATCTTAAGGAAGCATATTAATTGACCACCATTTTGCGTGATACTTTTCATATAAAAATAAGACACAAAACAGAGGAATACTTATTTTAAAGAGCCAAAAAATACATACTTTTATGCTTAAATTTCCTACTATAGATATTTTGTAGTAATTAACGGATCTGTTCTCAATTTTGGACCATTTAGCTAAACAGCTAATAGTTCAATTTTTAATTGATCAAATTTAAAATCAAACAAAAGGAGTTTTCGTTAACTCAAATACAATTTTAGTTTTAGTTTTTAGAATTATTCATGAGTGTTAGATTTTCAATTGAGGAAAAAAGAAGAACCTATTATTTTTCTTGTTAATGTTGATGTTAGAAAATTGATTCAAAAAGCTTTCAACACATTTTCTGATTTGAATTCATGAATTATCCTTAACATATTAAGGTGGGCACTCACTTATTGCATATATCTCCGCGGGTAACATTCATGACGTCAAAAATGACAAAAAGTTCACGATTTAGTTAGTGCGGTTCTGCGGTTATTTGTATTTTCTACTTTTTTACTTTTTTTTATTTTTTTTCCTCGAAATTTCGTCTTCTTCTGAACCAAAAAACAAAAATGCCTTTGCTAAAATCAAAACAAAGTTGTAAAACAACAACTATATATAAATCGGGTATAGGAATTCTTTTGCAAGCGTAAAGGCAAAAAACAAAGAAAACTTATCCAAAAAGTGTGTGTACACATGAATTTCAAGCTTAAATATCGACATTTGAGGGGGAACAGAAACAGCAACTTGGCGTGAGTCTATGACGTCAAAAATTTTACCCGCGGAGATATGTGTACTAATTGTAAGTGAGTGCCCACCTTTACATTAACACATTCATGTTATAATTAATCCGAAATCTGTTAGACATATATTTTTTAAGAGTGGTTGGAATATCATATATTAACCGTTAACTTTGAAATTTATTATATTAATTACAAAAACTTCAGGTTTTACTAAAATTAAATGAGTAAAAAATGGTTTTAAAATTTCAATGCTATAGCATTGACACAAAATAACGTCCACGAACGTGTTAATATTTGCATTTAGTCATAACATTTATCCTTTTTTTTGCTGTTTTTAGAATATTTAGGTAATCTACATAGTAAGCTGCTAAATACTTTTAGACACAGCATAAAAACTAAACAATTTTTAATCAAAAGAAATTACAAACAAAAAATAATTTTGTTTTGATTTTTTAGAAAAATAATTTCTCTATTAAATTACAAACTCCAATGACATATATAATTTTTGAGAGTTACTCTCATTATTTATGTAAAATTACAAAATATATAAATTGTATTATTTTATTATTATTATTATTATTATTTTAATTATTTTGACTTATATTAAAATATTATTTATATGATAAGAAAATAATAAAAAAAAAAACATTAATCCATATAACTAGTAGACGACAAATAAAGGATCAGGTGTAAGCATTTAAAGTTAAGTTTTTAAACACTTAAGTAATTAATAACCTTGTACTTTGTTACAATACAAAACACAGAGCTAGCGATTAAAATGAATAACACCAATAAAGGAAATATTTACAATTTTTTTAAAATTAATTTCTGGTTTTCCTGTTTTTAGGTTGTTTTTTTTTCTGTTTTACATACAATTAATTAAAACAATTAAAATTAAAAACTTTAAAACAAAAAACGAATAAATATAAAAATTAATATACTATTTATAAATGTATTTATCTATTATTTTGTTTCCAATTTTTTGCTGCTAAAACTTTATAAACTTCTTGTGCTGAAATTTCTTTATAAAGATTTTCAGTTGGACTACGTGAATTTTCTCGATATCCACTTGTTGTTGTTGATGAATCAAATGGTATTAATGGTTTTTGATATTTAATTTGTTCATTTGGTTTTCTTGACCAAAATCTTAATAATAATGGCTTTTGACCATTATTATCACTTTCCCATTCAGTTGGTAGCCACCATAATGGTATTTTTGGTGTTGTTGATTTCATACTTAAATCAATTTGTTCATTTTTATTAAATATATTATTATTATTATTATTACGTTTTTTATTATCTTCAACAATTTTATTAATTAAACGAAGATGTTCATTCATTTCATTTGGTGTTAATTCATTTTGATTTGTACGTTCAGTACTAGTAGAAGATGTTGTTGTTGTTGTTGGTGTTGTTTTTGAAGTTGTTGATAATGATAATGATCCTAAATGATGATATATAAAACGATTATTATTTTTATTAATTTCAATTATATCATCAGTATCATTATTTTGATTATTAATTTGATCATAATCATTTGATTTAATATTATCAATAGTTTCATTAATTATAATTGAATTATTTAAATTTTCCATTGAAACAGTTGATAAAATTTTTGATATTTTTTCAACAACTTGTGATACTGTCATTGTTGAATTTATAATTGGTGGATTATTATTTAATATTTCATCAGTTATATTATATTGTTGTGTTGTTATCATATCATCATTAATATCAGTTGTTTCTATATTTTGTGTATCATTTAAATCAATTGAATCATTTTCAAGTACTAAAGATTCTTCTAATAATACTTCAGTTAAATTAGATTGTTCTAATTTTATTTCAGTTATTATTTCTAAATCAGGATTATATGTTGTTGTTTGAATATCATCATTTAATATTATTTCAGTTATATTATCATTATTATTATTTATATTTAATGATAATATTTCAGCTTCAGTTGAACTTATAATTGGAATTTTTATTAATCCACCAATTTCAGTTCCATTAATTTTTGTTGAATTTAATATATTTGTTACTATATGATTAGGTATAATTGTTAAATTTTGTTTAATATTATCATTTTTATTTTCACTGGTTGTTGTTGTTGTTGTTGTTGTTATTATATCAAATGTCTTCAATTTAAGTTGTTCATCAAATGTTGTATCCAAATTATCATCTAATGCTGTAAGTCTATCAAGTGATAATTTAATTTTAAATGGTTCATTATTATTATTAATATTATCTTGTATAAATGGTTCACTCTGACCTGGTTCATAGGTTTCCTCATAATCATAATCATATTCATAACTTGAACTTGTTTCTTTATTATTTCCATATTTATCAGTTGAATGAATTAAATTAGTTAATTGTGTTATTAAAATTTCATTACGATCAATATTAATAATTGGTATACATTTATTATTATCAATTCTATGTCCTGTTGGGCATTCAATTGGTTTTGTTATAGTACTACTTCCACTTCCATAACCGCCATTTGTTTTATTTGGTAATATAAATATTGATTTTGGTGTAATTTTTTTTGTCTTACCATTTGGTGATTGTACCATTATCCATGCTTCCCAGGCTAAATTTTCTGGTGTATTTTCAATTGGTTTTGATGTAACTGGAAGACTTGTTATTGTACTACAGCTATAAATAAGGATCTGCAATGATGCTAATATATATATAGCACTCATTCTGTGTTTTCCCGTTTTTGGTTATTTTTATATTTATCGAATATTAGATTACCAATCGTTGTCTTGATTTCCACGTATCTGTAAGAGATATTATTAAAATTAGTAATAATATATTTAATGTTATTCGAAAATAATATATATATATACTAGCAGGAAACCATGAATATATTATAAGACTAACAGAGCGTAGTATTTAGGCTAAAGAAATAAAAAAAAAAACAAGGGAGAAGCTTAAGAAGACTAAAAACCTATCAAGAAAATCTTCAATGCTATTTGCTGGGAAGGTAAATCAAACTTCCATTTATACAAAAAAGATCTCTTCTTTGGTCTTCATTAAACATGAATACATATGCATTTTAAATGCAGTCAACTATGTATGGACTTGTAGATTTTTGCTGGTATTTTAACTCGTTGGAAATACGACAATCGCATTGAACTCTACTACAGTAGCATTGGTACAATACTTTCCATGAAAAATGCGTTTACGTTTCCTATTTGAAAAAAAAATAAAAAATTAATGTGCGCAAATATCCTTTATGAAAGCCAAATGATATAACTCAATTATACCTCCTTTGAAACAACATGTAAGCGTTCTCTGTTTTTATTTTACAGGCAATCGTTAATTGTTCTTCAAATGAGTAGTACTTGCATTTGCCTTTTTTTTATGCTATAAGCAAATTTTTTACGCAGATGGACTCGCATAAATCAATGATAAAAAAAATAAATTGGTAAATCGAGAAAAAATAAGTAATAAAAAAACAATGAATACTTTGCATGCACAATAGATGGATTAAAGGATCAAATAATTACGAAAGGAGCTAGAATTAATCATTATGAGATTAATTGTTCAGTATGTTTTTCATCACACAGATTCACTTAATATCAGAATAAGGACATAAAGTATATAATAAAAGAGCTCAAAGACAAAAATCAAAGAGGCTGTAACGTAAATAGCTTTCTGTAAAAGTTTGAGGAGGAGGGGAGGGCTAGATTATTGCAGACACTCAACTATTTTATTTAAGTGAATTTTCTTTTGATTACCACTAAAACATTATTATCCGAGCAAGGAATTCATCCCCCTGATTCGATCTATGCCACCAGAATTTGGAAATACTTTAACTGAAATGAAATGTCACACAAAAATGTCACCTAACTTGCAAAATCAAAATAAAATTTAAGAAAAGAGCTGCCAAAAAGCAAAATAAAACTTTTTGACTTAGAACATGGATAATATTGCATTTAGTGTGGCTGGAATACTACCTCAATACTTAAAAAATTATCAAAATACAAATATTTGGTCCTAAATTCCTTTATAATCACTTCATATAATTCTTTTATTCGTTTTTCCTTTATAATATTATCTTCTTGTTTACAGTGGCCTGAAAACTAGATAAGAAAAAACCCTGTGCTCCATAGCTTAAAAGAAGTGTTAATACTGAACTCTTGTAATTGTAGATTGGTAAAATTTTCATTTGTCAAAAATTTCTTATTGTTTGTTGTTGTAAAAAGTGTTTAACATCATATTTACAATCAAATTTATCCCAACTTTCACATTTAATCACTATCAAATAATTCTCGGAAGAAATATTTCCCCTCCATGTTGCAATTTAGTCATTTTTTTGCAATTTTAAAATTAGTTTTCTAGAGAATAATACTAGAAAGCTGCAACACAAAATTTTAAATTTCAAGAATACTAAATTCAATTCAAATTTATCGCGTGGTACCTTAGAATCTCCCCATTTTCAAATAATTAGAAAATTTTTAGCAAAAATTTCTTATTATTTAAGGATCTGTTGACCGAATTGCACAAAGTTTTTAAAAAAAATATTTTTATTATCATACCATAACGAATTTTATTTAAATACTCTTTCAAATATGTTATAAAATTTTAATTTAATAGCTCTTAAGGGTTAAAAAGATCAAATACGTTTATGTACCTACATTAAAATGATTTTTCATTAAAAAATGGACTACAATTCCGAAAACTGGGAAGACACTCTCTTTTCATTCCTTAAATTAACCACTGGGATACTTGTTACTAAAGAGAACGCATTCTCCATCAAATACTCTTAAGGAGTTATACACACTTAGGAGCCTTTAAAATAGGGGTTTTTGGAGAATTTTTCCTGAGAAGACCTTTAGATTTATTAATGTAAAACTGAATACACATACAGTAAAAGATCCTTATTCGCGCTTCCTTCATTCGCGTTTTCACTATTCGCGGATTAAAAAAATGTGACCCAATTCCTATATTCGCGGATCTAATAAGTACATACATAATAATAGGTAAATGCCGTCAAATGGACTAATAAAAAAGTAAAATAGATCTTATTACATTTTTGTCTAAATTATGTTGTTAAATGATATCGCCCAGGACTTAACCGCGAAAGGTGTTTTTGAGAATGTAACCAAACAGAATGAAAGCAACCTTATTACGCAATGAATAAAGAAAATAAAACCCTACAGAAAAAAAAATTTTAGCAAAAGAATCGACTCTAATGCGTTTCGCTATATGATAATAGACTTTGGCTGCTTTGTTGTCTTCACATTTCACTTAATACTTCGTGTGTGGTCCCTTACCCATAGGTATATTTTTAAATGTTGCTGCTCCGTTCTATGTCACCTAAGAACGTATCCCCTATAATCCCATTTAAATTACCATTCCTTATTCACGGTTTCTGTATTCGCAGCATATTTATGGAACTCCGCGAAAAAAGAGCTTTTACTGTATCATAGTAACTCTTAACTGTATATTAACATTGAGCTGCACTCAAAAAAGACGTCTTGCAGTGACCACGATATCTGTGGATTGGATCATCTAAATTTGAAAAGCCAAATAAATTTCATTCAAGTAATGTATAATCTAGGACCTGATCTTAGGAATAAGCAAAATAAACTTTTTGGACAAAGCGACGGCTTCTCAAAAAAGAAATCGGTTTTTGACAAAAAATTTGACCTTAAACTGTTTATAAAAAACAGGTTCACCACGAGGACTTGCCGATATCTCTAGATTGGATCATCTTAATTTAAAAAGCCAAATAAATTTCGTTAAAGTAATATGGTATAATTTAGGACCTAATCGTAGGAATAAGCAAAATAAATTTTTTTTGACAAAATCGCGGCTTCTCAAAAACAAAAATTAATTTTGAAAAAAAATTTGACCTGTTGACGATTAGATTCTAAAAAATATATTTAAGAAGCTTGTGTTAAAATTTAAGGCTGATCGGTATAGCCGTTTCAGATAAATCTTGGACACCGATTTTGAAAACACAGTTTTGAGAAAAACGAGTTTAAAGTTTCAAAAGCACTTTCAATCGCTCTGGCACGTCTTTACAAATATATATGTGTAACTTCTAGAATAATTATCGGATTAAATTGAAATTTTTTGTGTGTGTACCTAAATATTTGAACAATACGAAAATGAAAAAAAAATTCTATGTGTATATAACCCCTTAAAAGAAAAAGTCAACACCCTGCCTAAAAAAATTTACAGATGGAAAATGTATTGACGAAAAAAGTCCTTCAGTGGGAATAGTTTTTTAGGCAAAGATTTTCTTGTCTCTCATTTAATTACTATTTATTGTTGTGAGCCATATGAACTAATTTTATAGTACGTACATCACTTGTTAAGCTCAAAACAGTATCTAGCCTAGTATACGCGGGCAGACTATGAGTACGCTGGAATATTTTATCATCTGTGAGCCGTAGTTTTCTTTTCATTCTAAAATAATAATTTTTAATTTAAAATTTTTTGATTAATATCAGTTTAAAACAGAATGTACCACTTTTTAACTTTAGGGTACTAAGATTTAAAACATTATGCACCCAGAGAGTGATGTATTGAGGAAATTTATGTAGAACGGTATTAATACCTGACCGGATGTTTTCATTAATTTTCAAAAACAAATAATTTTAGTATATACGACCAAACATATATAGTTTCAAAAATTATTTAAAAAAAAACCTTTTTAACATTCCTTAAATTACCAAAATTTTTGCTGTACGCAAGAAAAACATTTAAAAAAATTCATAAGGACAAGAAAGTCTTTCAAACTATAAATCAATAAAGTTTTAGTTAATTTACATAGAAATTAATATCAAAATATAATTTCAACTTAATTTCATTTTTGGTTTATAAGAGAAAGAAAGAAGGAAGCTGATTCTAAACTTTAACAGTCAAAAAAAAATTGTATACTTAATGTTTGTCTTATGTCCATTTAATGCCACTGCTTGCCAGATAAAAATCGTAAAAACACAATAAACTAATCATAATTTATGTCACAAATTTGACATAATAAATTTTTAAGCCTAAGGATTTATATTTGTGAATAAGTTTAAACAGAATTTAACTTATTTATGTTATTTTTTTTAAATATTATTTTCCTTATTTTTACCTTTCTTACATTTATGACTTTTTAAAAAATTTTTCTACTATAATCCTTATTCATTTCCTATCTCCAATTATGCTTAAGCTTATATCAACTAGATCAAGTCATACATTTTCATTAAGAAAGATCTATCAGTTAAAAAAAATCTAAAAAATATATTTATATCTCAGTTATCAGTAGACTAATTTCCCTTAACAAGAATTCTTCCCAAATAGATTTTATTAATAAGTAAATCAACTTAAAGATCCTTATTGAAAGTGTAAATAATTATTTTTCAACCAATAATTTAGTTTTTATTTTTTTAGAATTCATGAAGTCTGTTACTCATTTATTACTCGTTTATCACTGTTTTTTATTTGGTTTTATGAAGGATTTTTGCTTTAACATTATATTTGTGTTCATTAATTAAAATTTTGCTTTTTAGAATTAATCTAAATGTTGGCTTTGTATTAAATTAAAGAAACCTAATTAAATATATTTTTATATTTAACGTTTCCATTTATATGCATAATCGCCATTGGCCATATTTTACGTAGACTTATGCCATGCAAATCAACTGTCAAAATATTTTTTTCATATGAAATTTTCCTCTTACCTTTTCCACTACTCTAAAAATCTAAAGTAAAACTTCGTGAGGAGATATCACTGATTTAGTTTTTCTTTACTCATCTATTCCCTTTTTTTACGTTTGTTAGAACACCTAACAGCTGATAATTCAATTTTAGCTTGAGTTTATAAAAACACATTTAAATATTTTGGCTATTTTCAGTATAAGCTAATTTCTAATATTCAAATATTTATTTTGTTACACTAATTTTTCGCTAATTGATCACTTGTGAACTAACTTTGTATTAAATAATAGCAATTTTATCTCTCACTCACATGCGCACATTCTTTTATGAAAAGAATAAAAATACATAATTGACAATTTTTTTCAACAAAAAATAAATTCAACAATACAAAAAATTACTAAGCTTGCAAAAAATTTTTAAAAGTAATTTTAAATTGTTGGAATATAAGAAGAAAAAATGACTAATAACAAATTTAATTAAAAAAATTCTATTTTTACATTTGAAATTAAAAAAAAAAAACAATTAAAAACTCAAGGAAAAATAATAATAAATATAATTTATGCAGCCAATAATTATAAACACGATTTATGAAAATTTTCATTAAAATGTATATGAAAACAATTAAACAATTTTTAATTAATCCTTTAGAATAAAACAAAAAATATCACTGAAATTTTTCACTTTTGATTAAATTCTTCTATAACGAAAATGATAAAAGAAACCAAAACAATACTTTGAGCTTACTTGTTTCCGTCATTACGTCGAAAATTATTAAAATTTTGCTGTTTTTTTAATTTAATCTTTAGAATAAAAATTATTTTTACTTAAAATTATAGCACCATGCATAACGTACAAAATATTCTCTTTACTGACTTATTTTACGATACGATACGTTACGATACTTATTTTCAAATGTTCTATTATATTTATAGTATATAAAGTAAAGTCCTTTAAAGTAAAAGATACAATAAAAATTCATATGATCCTGTAAAACCTTGAAATATATATATATATATGTGTACTGAAAAATATATATATTTTAGTTACTAAATTCATATGAATTTTAAGATATTTTGGTAAGTATTAAAACAAGTTTAAGATCCTTTTATGGTATTGTTAGTCATTATTAATTCTATGAAAATGATACCAAATGCAAAGATGTTGATATTATCTATATAAGGATTTTAAGGCTCAGGTAGATCATTTTTATATATGTACTTAGATGAATATGACTAAACTTAAGATACAGAGATAAGGGATTATATTCAAAAATCAAGTAGTCATAAAATTGGTTTTGATATTTTATCTATTTCTTATTTATTTTCAATTGGTCAATTTTTACAAGTAATAAAAGATTCATAGATATTAAAATACTATAATGAAAGATAAATATCAGAGTTTTAGAAACATTTCTAAGATATAATAAATAAAATTAGAAATGTGATCATATTTTTCCAGCTATGAATTTAATAGTGTATAGGTATGTGTCTATATTTATGAATTTTCAAAATGAAATTTAGAAAAAATGACATTTAGAAGTTAAGGATTGATCTTCAAATCAATTTTTAAGCTTGCTTTCGTTTTCGTTATTCAAAACCAATTACTTTTATTTTCTTCTCCCTAATTTAAAATTGAATTGAATATTGGACACAATTCAACACGTAACATGTGTTAAAATATTATTTAACCTTATGACTAACAATAAAGTTTGACTATTTTTTTTATTATTATTGGATGTTTCCACATGGGGAAACATCATTTATTAAGCATAGCATATTTTCGTATTTAAGAGAGAACGACAAGTAGCAAGGGATAAACTTATAAAATTATAAGACAAATGTGATTACAAAAACATTTCTATTTCACGGACAACAAACTAATGTAAACCAAAATTTTATTTTTGAAATGTCAATGTGAACACATACATATATTCTGTGTTCTTTATATGAAATGTTTCCAATCATTAAAATACTTTGTATCTGGAAATGATTAAACGAACAAGCCACATTGTTACTGGTAATTTTGTATTCCTATGTGGGGGAGTAGCCATTGACGCTAAAATTTAAGATGGTTTCTTCCTCCAACCATATGTGATTTTTATTATGTTTTTTTTTTGTTGATGAATTCTGAGTTCCATACCATATCCCCGGGTACAAAAGTACAACTTAATTAATGTTAAGGTAGGTTCAAGCACTAATTTAGTTAATAATAATAATCAATTTGCTAAAAACAAACAATTAAAATCATTTTAATTTTAATTTAATAAATTTGGTGACAGTTCTAGTAAAAATTTAGTAGAAATATTACGATAATTTATTTGTTTCTATTAACAACATGATGATATTTTGAGTTTGAAAAATACACCAGTTAATTCAAATTCTTATGATAGGGGCCAGAATACTACCTTTTTCTCCACACATCAAAAAAAGTTTTATATTGGGCCTTAGTATTCGTAAGTACAAAATTTCATCTGTCAAAATTTTGTTGTTGTTTACTGTTGTAAAATGTGTTTAACATCATATTAACAGTCAGATTTAACCTAACTTTAACAATCAATCACTATCAAATAACTCTCGAAAGAGAGATTTCGAAAAATTACTTAAAATTTTCCCTGTGTATGTTGCAAAATACTAGAAAAGAAAACTTATTTTAAATTAGTTTTCTTGAGACCAATACTAGAAATCTCCTATATTGCTTACAATTTTCTAACTCAAATTTCACTATCTAATGCCAAAAAAGGTGACATTCTGGTGCGCAAGATTATGTCTACACATGAAACGAGAACTGAAAATGAGTTAATTTTTTTGACAAATCTTTTTTTTTAGCCACATTGCATTGTTATCCAAACGTAAATTTCAATAGTTTAACTTAAAATAGTTGAGAAGTTCATCGAAAGATTTCTCAATAATCGTTTCTAGAACTGGACACAGATGCGAAAGTTGAATAATGTGAATCCTAAATATTCATCAAATATCGTGAGAAGATAAACTATCAGAAATGTTTAGTACAATACGTTATTCATACGTTAGAATTCTTAAAAATAACGTAATCGTAATAATAAGGAAAATATAAATAAGAATAAATAAATTAAGGTTTAAGTTGTTCCCGCATTTCAACTTATCTATTAACCAAAAATTAACCCAAAACTATGAACGGAAGAATTTTCGGCAAAAACTTTTATATCAGATTACACTTCTTTATAAGGAGTTAATATAACCAAAATTTGAAACAAATAACTTAAGGGGGTAGTAAAGTATATTTTTTATTGATATACAACTTCCTAAGATTATTCTGTGAAAATTTGAAAGCAATTGAAGTAAAACTAACGAAGATATTCACTTGCAAGTCTTTTATTTTATGTACTTTATAAAATAAAATTCAAACTTTCAAACGCGTTTTTCTCACACTTAACTTTTTCAAAGTCGGTGAACTCTGTAACTCAAAATCTACTGAACCGATCCTTTTGCAATTTCGCACACTCTTTCTTTACATAAATTACGAGGTAACGCTGTCAAGTTTTTGTTTTTTTTTTTTTTAATTTTAACTTATTTGAAAACAACAAAATTTCTGATATTTTTAATGAAAAATCAGTATTTTGACTTCCGAGTCTTGTAAGAAAAAAAACAGACTCGACAGACAGTGTTACTTGGGAAAACTTATTAACTAATCAAATCAATTTGGATTTTTAATTTCGGTTGACCCAATAATGAGGTATGAGGTTCACGGCGAATCAACTTTTTTTTGAGACGTCTGCGGAGATTCGCTGTCAATCGGCTCATTTTTCAATATTTATTAATGAAACATTCACAGAATATTCTTTAAATATTATATAATTATACTGTATATATAGAAATAAATAAATATTAATTGTATCCTTAGAAAAAATTGTAGAAAATATGCTTTTTTTCGGCCGAATTAGCTTTACTACCCCCTTAAATCGTCAAAAATTGAACAAAAACACCTAAAGAATAAAAGGAAAGGTAAATAAAAATGTATTGAGCCTAGCAAATTTTATCGTGTTGAGTCAAATTATGCCACATGCTCCATCTTTTTCATACCCTTGCGTCAATTTCTTTAAGTTTTAGGTTTGCAACTATATTTCCCCCGAAGTTAAAATAAGCTTTGGTTACGTTTATAGTTAAAAATAGGGCGGTATCTGATTGCCTTCAAACCTCTAAAAGATATCCAGGACAAAATATTTAACAAAATTTGAACTTTTACTTAAAAAAATTTTTACTACTAAAAAAATCAAAAATTTGTTCATGCAATTTATGTTCAAAAAATTCAATTTCTTTAATTTTTCTTGAAAAATTTTAAGTTTTGGTCTTAAAAGGCCATGTTAAGAACTCTACTATAAGGGAATGGGACCTTTTTCATTCAATTAAACCTTAAACCCTAAAATTACTATAACTAGCAATTTTTTCCAAAAAAGAAACAAGAAAAAAAAACAGAAATATTAAAACTTTTAATAAATGAAAATAGTACAAAAAAAAAAATAAACATAAAACTGAAAAATATCTTTAATGGCGTAAGAGGGCCATAATTTTACATAAATCCAAATATAAATACTAAATCTAATGAAAATACGATAAATAGAGTTTTCTATATTAAATTTTGTACTATTCAGCATTATTTTAAATATTTTTGTTTTAATTTTAATTAACAATTATTTACTTTAAAACAGAAACAACAAAATCGTAATAAGTTTTATTTTACATTAATTTTATTCTTGCTGTTTGTTAATTAAATCCAGGTGAAGGTCAATTAAAAATTGCTGATCTCAAATATCATTAGCTATAAAAAAAACATATCAGTTTTTTTTTCTGTCATTTTTAATTAATTAAATACTTAACTAAATAGTTTTGATCAAATGATCAACATTAAACATCAAGAAAGAAACTTAATTAAAGATGTTTTAAATTGATTGAGCTAAAATTATGAAAGGAAAGATTTATATTTATAAACAAAATCCAGATATTTTGTTGTATTCTATGACCAGCATTATATGTACAACTATATTAGTATTAGACTAAGGAATAAGTAGGTCACTTTCTTTTTCAACATAAACAAACAAGAAGATTTTAAGTGTTTATTTGATGCAGTTTTAAGGAACCCTTAATTATGTTTATTTAAAAATATATATTTTAGCCATGTGTTGTAGAAATAACATTTTAAGTGTAATTCATTTAGCATAGAGAAAATTCAGTAATAACGAAAACGATACGAAGTTAGTAAGGACAAAATTGTGTCCTATTTAGTTTATTTTTAGCTTAAAAAAAAGTAAATAAAAAACAATTAATGCAATATTTATTAACAAAACATAAAAATAAAAATTAAATTTAAAAACAAAAATAATTTATATATTAGAAATTTTTGGTACAAATCACATATGAAGAGAGAATTGAGATATTGTTATCTCTTGAACCGTTTCGTGACGGTTTTTTAGAGAACATCATAGAAAATTGGTTTATATAAAATTGTGTGACTATAATTATATAAAAAAAAGTCGGTCCTATCGATCCTAGGTTTCAGAAATGTAATGAAATCTGCACAAAAAGAAATTTGGACAAGGCTAAAAGATTTTGTTGGTTATCTAAATCAAATATTCCAATTAATTTTATGGATAAACTCTTAATTAAAAAGGACTTAAGTTAGAAGAAAATAAAATTATGTTTAGTAATTGAAAATGTTATCATTTATTTTCCATAATAAAAATAAAAACATTAATTTTTAGCCTACTTTGATTTGTTTTTATTTAAATTGCTTGTAGCACTTGCAATTTTCATTTGATTCGCCAAAACTTTGTGTCTATCAAAACATAAAGGTGTTGTCTTAAAGAAAAAGGAAACTTTTGGCTTATTTTTTTTTTTTTTTTTTTGTAAACATCCTCATTGGGATATGGCTAGTACAATCTTAATTATATTTATTTATTACTAGTGTTGAGTTGTGCTTATATAAGCAGGACTTGTGCAGGATGGCTGTACCAATGTTCAGCTCCTTAACTATTATTCATTAAATCATGTGGTTTAGTCCTCTTGAGCCTTCTGGTCTCGTTGGTAGTGTCCAATAGCTGAATTGCTTCCATATTAGTATGGTTAAGTAAACGTTAACTTTTGGCTTATGAAATGTTTTTATTTTTAAATATATGCATGAAACTTAGCTAAAAAATGCATTTTTTAAGAAAATTTAAAAAACGCTTAGTTGAAAAAAAGAAACATTTTTAATAATTTTAAATTAAGCAACCTAAAATTACTGCAAAAAAATACATTTGCTGTTTAAATACATGCAAATAACGAGTAGTTTTAAGACTAATGACCTCAATGTAGAAATAGGGACATTTTGCTGAATTCATACAAGGATGTGGCTCAGTTGACCAAGTAATTTTGCATGTTCTTGAGATCAGTTATTCATAGAAATATAAAATATTGAGTATAGGCACCAAATTTTGTGTCACCACTTCCCTGTCTAATATCTGAACGTAGCCAGTTTGTTATATCCTACCGCTAGATGTCTATTATGAGAGCAAGTCCTCTCTTTTCTAAATGCCGAATATTTTTCAACCTATTCTTTGGTTATTATATTTAAAGATTTCAAATTAGAAGACATCAATAAATTTTTTCCAAATTCCGACGTTGACTCGTCAAAGACTATTTTTTCATCATAATAAAAAATATTAGTTTGCTATAAATATAACTTTCCTACATTTTGAAAAATTAATCTTCAATTCTTCGATTATATTTCCAATTTTATTTTGATAAAAATTTAAGAATTTAAATTTATTACTAATACTCCTTAATTCATTCATAAATCAATACAAAACAATAGTTATACTCTAGTTAAAACTTTTTGAACTTTACAATATGACCTTAACATTCAACCTTTCTACAATATTTCAAGGACATAAATAAATTGTTTTTAAAATATTTTACGTATTTTCACTAAATAATGACATTGAAGACATAAATTTTCTTTTAATTTTCTTATGAAAATCATAAACAGAAAATCGTCAATCATAAATTCATTTAAGAAAAAGAAACAAAAGTTAAATCAATGCAATTAAATTTTCTCAACTGTTGATTTAAATAAAATAAATTTGATTTATTACACACGAAGAACAAATTTTTTTCCAAATTTCAACTTAAAGAGAATTTCAAAATTAAAAACAAACCCATAAAATATCCTTTACGTTAACCGACAATTTGAAAAGTTAAAATGAGTTCATATAAAAATAACCTTTTGACCATTTATATAATATGCTTCTAAGAATTACACAGAAATCTACAAAAAGGATTACAGAGGTTACCGGATTATAGCCTCAAATTAAATTTAGGGGTTTTTCGAACATTATTGGTAGACGAGAAACGTTTCAATTTTATGACCACTCAAACAAATAAAACAAAAACAGGATTTAATATGTGTACAAATTTTCAGGTGATTTTAAATTAGTTCTCAAAAAGGACATGAAATCAGTTTAATTTTTAAAGTTGGATTGTTGCTAGAGTAAGAATTTAGCTAATAACATTTTCGTTTAAAGTTTAGTTAACAAATATTGTTAAATTATTTTTTTAAAGAACTTTTTTGGGTTATAGCACAATTTGACAGTTGAAGTTTTATAGTTTTTCAGAATTATTAAAACTCATCTTAATTACAATGAGATTGAGTTTATTTAGAATAAACAAAAAGTAATATAAGTAACCAACTGTTAGTGGATAGGAAGGAAAGTGGTTTCTTAGAAATTGCAGCAATGACATTGACTTTAACGGTTTGACTTTAAATCTTAGGCATTGTATATCGGGGAACACGATTGATCCACCTTTATTGCATGTTTGATTTTCAGATTATTCAAAAAAGAAACAAAAACGTGCTTATAGACTGTTATTTAAAATTTTTATCACTCAAAATGTCCCGAGGTTTTGATTCAAAAATGTACTGTACAAGACGCTTAAAGTCTTCCTTTTTTATAACAGCATTGCGCAATCTCCTTCAAGAGCAATAAAATACATTTATTCTATTATTTTTCTCTATAAGGGGTTTCAAAAAATATTTTGGCAGAACTCTTTCCTTAGAGCACCTTTCTAATGGGTTGTTGACGTTTTTTTTTTGGTGAAACGCGATTTTTTTAGAGTGTATAAACATTTTATCAAATTATATACTCCAATATCCTTTTTTATCTTTTGGACAAGAGATTGATTTCAAACTCATGAAACTTCTGATCTTTGCTGGCAAAAACTTTGTTCAAGTGATATTTAACATCCTGAATTGAAGTGAAGCTCTTCCGTCTCCAAATATTTACTATCACTCACACAGTTATTATTATTTAAAAATGAAAATTTGGAAGATTATTGTTCAAATTTATTTTTATCATATAAAAATAATTAAAGAAACTAAAACTACTTGTATTACAAAAAAATATTCTTAAAAACATGCTTTTTTTTCACCGAACTAACCGAACCCCCACTTTAGTAGCTAAAAAGTATCATTAATGGCTAAATAGAATCCAACTTAATCTCTTCCTTTCTTAAAAACCCGTGAAAACAAACAAGAAAACATACATTTTCTAAGAAAAATACATCTTTAACTTAACCTATCCAAAGGGTAAAAAGTTTATTTTCAACTTTATAACTTAAGGACTACATAAGTAAGTATTTCATTTTCCAGATAAAGTTTACTGCAGACATTATAAAACCGCATTATTAACGCCACTAAAGTTTTCTTTTAAGAACAAAACTTAAATTCAAAAACCAAAACAAAGAAAAACAACAATTATGATATCCCTTAAGGCAAACTTTTTGAAGTACAAAATTTTCAAGTGTTTTACTTGAAGTCCATAAAGAGGATTGTCTAGGATGATAAAAATTTCTTCGATTATATTTTACAGTTATATTCACTTCCACTTGATAATCAAAATTCTCAGCTATATAGAATCAAACTTAAAGAACTAAACTTTTTTTAAACTTAAAGTTGAATAACATTGATTAATGGATGAATCCTTTTATTGTTATTTTCTCTACCCATATATACCTACACTTAAATTAATAAGAAAAAGGAGTTTGACTTTATTGAATTGGATACTAATACTTTTGTTAGTCTCACCTGTTATTCTTGGTTGAAATTTCTTTGGATTTTAATAAAGCACAAAAGAAAATAACAACAACAAAAAACTAAACAAGAAGACAAACTTTTTGAGGTAAATGACCGAAGGTTCAATACTTTTTAAGCAAAAATAATCTTAAACAAGAAAAAAAGGAATACTTTTTAAAAAAATTTTAAAATATTATTTTTAGTATGATATAATTTTACCAGAGCACAGGATTATATTATTTGTGTGTGTAGGCGTTAATATAATTAATTGCATGTGTTTTCTTTATTTAAATTGTGGTAAGTGTAACTTTAATACCTGATATCTGTTTATCTTCTTTTTTTTCAGAATTTTAAATTTAACAAAAATAATTTTTTTATACTTTCAATAAATTTATTAATTTTTGGTTTTATGCAAAAAGAGTAATATTAAAATTAGAGTTATCCTGAAAATACAGTCGCCTCGGAAGCTAAGCTAAGCTAACAATAATGACGTAATAATATTTTGTTTTGATTTGGGGTTTTATGGCATTACTCTTTATCTTAGCAGGATTAAAAAAATAAAAAGTGACTAAAGAAAGATAATTGACACATGACGAGTACATAGCTATATTCATAATCGAAGACAAATGTTGTGAAAAGTTAGAATCTATTATAAGAGATTATAATTTCAGTCATGCGGGTGTTAAAAAAATTTTTGATCGACTTAATTTAACAGGTAGAGCGGAAAATTTGAAGCGGTCAGGGAGAAGAAGAAAAACTATGGCCCAACAGGATGCAAGTATCTTCAGAAAAGTTCTTAAACGGGGCAACATTATCAGTCAAAACATTGAAGAAAAAGTTAATTTTACCAATACAATTGACTAAAATACGACAGAGAATACATGAACGAGGATTATTTAGTAGGATTGCTCGAAAATGACCATTCATTGTTGATAAAAATATTAAAAAAGAGATTAAAATTTGCCTTAAAATATGTAAAAGAAAAAGCTTTTGGAATTTTGGAATTCGGTTGTATAGAGTGATGAATTCGAAATTTGAACTTCAATCCAATGAAAAACCTCGAAATGTTTGAAGAAAAAAGATTTAAATGTTCTAACAAGATCATATACCCTACAGTGAAACATGAAGGTGCTAAAAGTATATGGTGTGAACTTGTTGTAATGCAAAGGATGTTGGCAATTTTTATAATATTGTTAGCAATCTAACAGGCATGAAATATGTAGAAATTGTGGAGAAAAATTTTCTTATAAAAAAATCATTTATTTTTAAAATGGCAACGACCAGAAACCAGTCTTCCCTGTAAACATTACAATTTGCAAATGAATTCACTTCAAGTGAATCCACTAGCAACATCCCTAGTAAGTTGCCAAGTCTTCTACAAGTGAAATATATGCAACATCGTTAGCATTTCACTTCAAGTGAAAGTTAAAAGAGGCCTTTGAATGTATTGGTACAAATATTTATGTAACAAATTGTCATATAAAATTAAAATTAGAGACGCGTTAGTAGTGAAATTTGAGAAAATTCAAATTCTTCACTCATGTAGAATTGAGATTTCTCCTTTTAATTCTCTCAATTTAGCCTTCGCTTGGATTCACTTTAAGTGAAGGCTTGATAAAATGTTTCCAGGGTTCTTGCATCAAAATTTTTCAAATAAAAAGGGGATTCAAGTGCTCGAATGGCTTCTTCAAAGTTCTGACTTAAAATTATAGAACATTAATGGGAATTCTCAGATCGAAAAATTCCAAAATGTTCTCGGGGATCTCAAATTGAAATTTTAAAACTACACTTTCAGCTGAATGGCAGAGTATTGGCCATCAATTTGGAATTGCCAAATATGAGGTGAATAAAAACCGTGGCTATCAAACTGGATATTAGTATTTATTAAGATCTAAACATAATTTTGATGTGTTTACTTATTTTTCGTTCAACTGGTTAGTACACTTTTTTTCTTAATTACTATAATATGTTGTGAGATCAATCACTATATATGTATATTATATATGTAATGTATAAGCCTTAATAAATAATCCTGAAATTTTTAACTTTAAATTACTCGTATTAAATAACAAAAACAGTAAGAAAAATATGTTTTCTAAAAACCTTCTTCTTACCTTTATTTCCGAGGTGACTATATCAATAACGTTTGTCTAATATTGTTCAAGACTTTTCCTTGTTTTTATATTTAATCCAATGAAAAATATATTATTTCCTGATATAATATCAGCATGAACAAAGTTAGTCGTGATATAATCTAATATTAGTATTTCTTTCTTCCTTTTTTTGTGTACGCTTTTTAATTTATTACTTTAATAGAAATTAGAATTGTCTTGTTTGTAAAATTTAAATTGTCATTAAATTTATTCATTTGCCTTAAATAAAAGCAATATTTTATAGTATAATTTTTTATCTACTTTTGTATTTGAAATATTTTAATTATGTTTTAATAAGAACTTTCTTTTATGATGTGCTTTAGACGTAATTTTGCTATTTTTATTTGTTTCTTTATTCTTCCTTTTTTTAATTCTTATCCTAAGTGCTTTCAAAAAATTGAATTGTTAGTTTCCTATTTCCTATTCGTTCATAAGTCTTTTAGTTTATAAAAAATACAATCAATTATCTTCAGGTTTTTGTTTTTTTGTTTAATATTTTAACCAAATATATTTGTAGATGCTCTTAATCACTTCTCCTGTTTTATATTTCTTATGATTTATAGATAATGTAATTGTATTAAAATGAAATTAATATTTTTATGCGGTATAGTTGCAAATCATGTAAAAAAAAGCCGGGTAAAAATAGATCGAATTAATTTGAGAAAACCATTTAAAAAAGATCGCGTGAGCTGAAAAACCCGCGTAAAAAACTATCACATAAATTGAGAAAACCATGTAAAAAAGATCGCATGAACCAAGGAAACCGTGTAAAAAAGAATTGTGTAAAAAATGGATATGTATTAAAAAAATAATATTCTTGGTAGAAGAAATTGTTGCCAGCGTAAAATAATATACAAAATAAACCTAATTAAAAATATAAATTGTACTATGTTTCAAAATACCATTACACATACATATATACATTTGTTTAACATAACTGTCTATAATACAACAAATCCACTTTTTGTGAACAGCAAAAAAATGGTTTTTGTGACTTTCTACATTCTGTTTTAGGAGTTTTAGGATTTTCTTATAAAGTTGCATAGGTTTCCTTGGAACCCTGAAGAGCTCTGAGTATTAGGATCATTTATAATAAAATGATATTCAAGTTTATTGCCCAATTGAAAGCTAAACAACACTAAATAATTTATTTGAAAAGAAAAATCGCTAAAGTGAGTAAATAATGTCAAAAAGCTAAGTAAAAGTTAAAATCTGTATAAAAATCTTCGAATGAACCACGTAAAAGGAAACGGCATAAGTTAAAGAAAGCCCTAAGTGTACTTTATTTTGAGATGTTCAATAAAATCAAAAAATGTTGTTAAATATTTTAAATTTTTACTACTATTTTTAGTGAAATTGGTGGGAAAGAAAATTCTGGTAAAAGTTTAGCAGGCGGCAGCATGTTCAATTTAACAAACACCGATATCAATAAAATAATGTTTCAAAGAAAACCCTCAACTCACGTATGCAGATAACATGAACTCTATTCTCTCGAAATGGTCATGAATTAAAACAGACCAGTGGACTGAGAACATCTACTTTTCTGTAAATCGTAAAAAAATAGTACAGATGACCTTCAGAAAGTGTGAAAAAATCTATTCCCAAGCATTCACTAACATACAAAAATGAATTGATAAACATGGTTTAAATATCTGGGAATCACACTGCCGACTACGTCAAAAGGAACTTTAAAACTCCAGATAGAACTTCAACAATGATCAGAGCTATTCACTTCATCAAGAATATTTCCATACTTTTTCCCGATTGAGTTTTGCTTGTCTTCGAAGCTTAGGTCATACCAATTCTTGCATATGAGATCCTAATCATTACCAATGGTCAAATTGACCATTATAAAATAAATTACTGCATGTACACAAGTTAATCCGAGAACTATACTCCTAAGTGCGTAACTAAACATTGAGTTCTTTGAGTGTGTGGCTCTTATACAAAATACCATATACAACCGATACTTAATCTATAGTTTTACTTAAACTTTAAACTTTAGGTAGAACTTATTGAGCTAACTTTTTAAACGTTATGGCAAAAAAGTTAAAAATGGTTTAATGCAAAAGAGAAACTCAAAACTAAAGTAAAACTTTTGAACTCAGTAAACGCAATAGGAATAGCATTTTCGTATTGTACAACATTTTAAAAATATTGTGTCAAAATTCCAAGTTAATCGGATCAAAACTCTCGTAGTTTGTGACATTTAAATATCCCCAACTCTTGTACATTTTTCAGAATTCAGAGTTGAGTTAATTAAAAAATTTCCGGATCTTAAAGAAACCCTAATCCTTTGCGCTCAGTACACTAATTTTGTTGGCACCATTATGGTGTCAATAATTATTCTGAGTAAAATCCTTTTGGGCCAGAATCAGCCATTTTTTCAAATTTTAATGAATTTTCCAAATGAAGAACATATTGTCAATTATTTATTAAATATATTTTGCATAATTATCCTCATAAATGATTATTTAGGTGTCAGTCATCCAGGCAGTTATTTCGAAGACAGATTAAATCGAAAATTTCATGAAATGCGAAGAAATACAAAAAAGGACTGTGTAGTGTATTTTAAGCGAAAAAGTAATTTCGGCAGATGTAAAAAAATATTGTGACACATGTGCAAATAATCCACAGATCCATATGTATGAGATTGTTTCTAAAAATATCACACTATGTATGATGAATTACAAAATATAAATTTTAAATTTAATTTCCTTAACCACAAACTTCATTAATTAAATAAATAATGACATTAAGATCCTTTTTCTTTTAGTAAAACAGAAGCTCATTTTCAATATTCTCCAAAGTAAAAATATTTTAGGGTTGCTGCACTCTTAAGTAAAAAAAACACTCGAAGGGTTAACGTTTTTAAGAAATTTTACTATTGTAAGTTGAAGCTTAAGCCTATATCATTAAACCGGAAACTACACTTTTATATTTTCATTTATTTAAGCATTTTGAATTTTTAATGAATCTTTAGAAATATTTTTATATAAAAATGATAAAATTTGACTTTTTCTATTACAAAAGAAATAAAAAAATAATAATAATAATTTGTAACAAAAGAAAAAACCTTTAAATAATTAATATTATACTTTCAAATTGTATTTAATTTATTCATAATCAAAATCGAAAAACTTTTATTAATTCCATTCTCTTAAAAAGCTTTCTAATTTAGGTTTTTAATTAAAAAAAGAATATAATTTAAATACCTTTTTTGAATTCAAGACGGAACATTTGGATGATTCGTTTTTACTCTAAAAGAAAAGAAAAAAAAAGCAATTAACAAATGTGTATATTTATGATATTTTATGATAAAATTCTTCTTTAAATGTACAGAAATTTTTAAAATTTTTAAATTAAAAATGTTGTAAAATCTTCCTTTTAATTTTTACTATTCAATAAGTTGGTGTAATTTTATGATATAATTAAAAATAAAAGAACAATATTTTGTTTAGGTAAATTTTATTATTTAACAATCATTTGAGCCGTCGTAAATTTAAGTGTCAAGCCCTTTTTTTTTTATTTATTTGACTAATAAAAGTTAACACCATTAAACGACAGTTTTTTTTTTGCCATTGAATAATAAGCAATTTATTTCAGAGGCCATTTTGATTAACTCAAGACTCTAATGTAAATCGTTTCAATAACACAAAGAACGTTAAATTTTTTAGGGCCATCTTAAAGGAAAATAAATTTGTTAGTCACAGTCTAATTGGTACAGGATCAACTACTTGTGAAGTCAATTTAATAACTCTTAAGAATTTAATTGGGTTTATTTTAACTTCTACTTTATACTTTAACAATATTACACAAACTTTTTTGCCCTTTTGAACATTACTCCCAGATCCTATTTAGGTTTGAATTATTATAAAAAAATTATTTCAATTTGTATGTGGCTTTAAAGAAATAAATATTATAACGTAATAATCAAAATGAATTAGTCTTATAACAATGTAGATATGCGAAACAGTGAATGATGTGATGGTTCTTCAATGCGATTTATCAACAGAAAGTCCGGCTTAAGAAGAATTTTATTGGTTTTCCCCGGATTTATCTGATTTCAAAAAATATATTGATTGGGAGGAAAACAAATCGTAATCCTGGGCACAAAATTTACAAAAGCATAAAAGACCAAAAGGTTTGGCGTATAGGAATAGAAAAGGAAATTTAATATCTACAAAAACATTGGTCAATATAAAATGAAGATATCGTCAGAATTACAAACATAAAATTTTTTTGGATGAGAAAGAACGGCTACCATGAAGGTATTTTATAGGCACGAAGGCATTATACAGTCAACTTGGCCAGAGGAGGTTGTATTAAAATTAAAGAAATAAAAACAATGAGCCTCATGAATAAAAATAAAGAATGAAGTTCACATTCTTTTACATATTACTTTCCAAAAGACAGACATGATATACCTGTTTGCAAAAAATATTTTAATGACACTTACTACATGAGTTATGGGCAGATATACACATGTAGTTCTAAAGAACACAAGTTACGTCTATCGTTGATGAGCGTAAAAGCCATGTTACAATCGATATTACTACTGTTATAAAACATATAAAGTCGTTTCCAGTCTACACTAATTACTATATTAGAGCTCATAATCCAAGACGATAATATTTCAATTCTGACTTCAATATTAAGAAAATGTATGAAGAGTTCGTCACATAATGTTAAAAGGAAAATTTAGTACCATTGTAAAAAAAATATTATTATAATGTATTCTGTACAAATTTTAATTTACATTTTAAACATTTTTATCATAGAAGAGGCTGAACGGGCTCGCAATCAAATAGCAATATCAGAAAAATTTTTCAAATTTCGTTCGACTTAGAAAAAGCTTTAGCCTTTCCTAAACTGACCACATCCGTAGCTTATTATAAACGAAATTTATATATTTATAATTTAAGATTCATGAATTTAGTAAAAATGTATAAGCCACATTTTTATTTGGCCAGAAACTAAAGGACTTCGTGGATCTTAAGAAATTTCTTCAAGCCTAATAAAGTACATAAAGACTTATGCTATAAACTTGGAATAAATAGACTTGTGTAAAGTAAGGAAATAAGAGCTGAGTCAATTGAAATGACATTTTTGGTTAAATGAACACAGTTATATGCCTATAATGGATCAGATTTTTCCTTTTTTGAGTTACACGCGGAAAAAAATTCTATACATTTGTTCAACAAAACCTTTAGATTAACAGAATTATTAACAGAAAAGTAACTGGTACAGGCTTTCCTGTAAATTGGCTTAAAATACGCTAGTTAAAGTTAGATTCAGAATTTATAACCATTAATTTATAAGGAAATTTATAACAGGTAGACTACAAAGTTTGAAAAATGTAGATCAGCCTATAAAAACTGTGACAAGGGAAAAAAAGAAGAGAAATGATGAATCTGGCTAAAATTCATTTGTCTTATTAAACATGATTACTATAAAAATTTGACAACAAATCTAAATGACTAATCCACACATACAGCTAATAAAAAGGACATTAATAATATTGCTGATGAATTAAGCACAAGTAATATATAATAACAGAACTGTCAATATTCATTTTTATCTGTATTCAAAATATATAGGTTGTTTTTTTTTTGTACCCGATGTTAAATGGGTATCACTTCACACCAAGCTGTCAAATCTACAAGTGACAGTCCGCTTTTAAAACGTTAGTTCAATACAATTTTAACTATGTATCGCTACACAGCCAAAGAACGCGATGAAATTGTTAAATTTTACTTTGAAAATAGTTCCTCTGTTACGCTAACTCAGCGCGCGTATAGAAGTAAATATCGCAATCGAAATGCACCTACACCAAAGACAATTCGACGTTTAGTAGCTTAATTTATTGAAAGTGGTTCTGTGGCAACATCAAAGCCTAAGATAAAAAAGGCGTCCGCAGCGAAATGACGAGGATATTGCTGCTGTAAGAACCAATGTCGAGAAAGAACCCAGAACATCGCATCGCCAGCGCACTCAGCAGTTTGGCGTCTCTCCAAACGACTATGTTTAAAATTTTGAAGGTCGATTTGCATTCTTTTCCATACAAGATGCAAACGGCTCAAAAATTATTGCCCGCCGATGAACCACGTTGCACTCAGTACGGCTTAAAAATGCGAAATATTCTTGCTGGTGAGACCGATTTTTGGAGTCGTTTAATCAGGACCGAAGAAGCTCATTTCACGTTGTGTGGCAGTGTTAAAACTCAAAATGTTCGCTATTGGGTGACCACAAATCCTCAATTGATTAATGAGGAACCTTCACATTATCCAAAAGTTATTGTATGGTGCGGTGTTTGCTCGGAAAGAGTAATTGGCCCTTACTTCTTTGAAGATGAAGATGGTGTATGGCAAATGGTAAATGAAGAGCGATATCAAACAATGGTACGCGATTTTTTGGCAAATGAATTAGCGGAAAATGAAATGCAGCAAAGTAAGATCTATATTAATATACTTGAAACGCTTGAACAACTGAAGATATTCAACATATTCAACATGAAATCACCCAAATTACACCCGAAATGTTCGCTACAACGATGTTAATGCGGCAAAACGGGCTGATTTGTGTGTGGCTGCAGACGGGGCCACTTAGCAGATATCATTTTCAAAAACTAACTAAAAAAATTGTAAAAATCTATGTTTACAGAAAATAAATAATAAATAAAAAAATTTTTGTGTTTTGTTAATCTTTTTTATAAAAAACTTCGAGTACAGCAAAAAAAAACACCCTACATAATGATGTTTTTCTGTATTGATGAACTTAAAAATATAAACAGAATTTATTACTTTTTTCAGTTGCCAAATTATTAACTCCACCACACACATAAAAATTTTAACATTACGACCGATTGTTTTTGTTTTTTGCTATTCTTTCTTATTAATTTTATATACCATTAAAAGTGAAAGCGACTACCTTGACCAAAAAGTTCCCGGAATGATGTGTGACGTCCGTGTGGTGCTCCTAGCTATCAATTTTTTTCGTATAATATTGCTCAATTGTATCTGATATTCCCATCAAAGTTTGGTGTCATTTCATTGTCAGTTGTAAAAGTTACGTCGAGTTGAGTACATGTGCCTCTGAGGATGTTCACGATTTTTTAGAATTTTAGCCATCAATATCCGGAAGCTTTTGGTTAAAATAACGTTTCAGCAGCCAAGAGGAGATGAAGAAGAAATCGAAGATGCTCCTAATGGCTGTTTCCACACGAGAAAACAAGTTTCCGGTAACATTTCGTTCCAAACTGGATTTTTTTTCGAACAAATTTTGATCGTTCATACGGGGAAAGAAGTTTCCTGGTAACATTTCATGTGCAGATAGAGTAATATAGTTGTGTGTGTGCTTTTAAATAAATTACTTCTTGTATGTGTTAAAATGTTTCTCTTGATACCCAAATTTTTCTGGAAACAAATTTAACTTCGAATTTTCCGAATTTTACCCCTTACTTCTCGCCACTCTATCCTAAAAACAAAAATGTTACCGGAAACTTGTTTCCTCGTGTGGAAATAGCTAATGGGGGTATTCACATTGAGGCTTGTATCATTCCGGAAATGCTTCCCTACAATTTTCAGTCCACTAAAATATGTGAATATGTGTTGGAAAATATTACAGATAACATGTGTATATAAATGTGTATTAGTAAGATACCAAGCATGAGGCAGAAATATTTCTGCCTCAGGAAGGGGTAAAAGCTTTTTCGAAATTTGCGAAACTCCGTCTTACCTTTCACCTCCGCTTACCATGAAATTAAATGTTACCGGACTCAATGTGAATACCCTGAGATAACTAACATTCAGTTTAAAAAATGTTTCGAGGACTGGATCAAATGTTGGCATAAGTGCGTTGCATTCAACAGGAAATACTTTGAAGGGGCCGCGATATCAATTTGTATAATAAACTTAGATTGTTTAGTTTTTTAATAAAGTCCGAGAGTTGATATTTTTCAATTTATATTGTAAAGAGAATTTTAAAAAACAATATACATTATTTAATCGCATTTCTAAACTTTTTGTCTAATGGAGTTAATCGATTTGTACAATAAACGACTCATTTATTGTTGTTCTTGTTGTTGAATTTTTTTTTAATCATTTTCCTAAAATATGTAATTAACTTAAGTAAACGAAATAATTTTAAGTATCAGACTTTGTACCATAACAACAAAAATATTTTTTTTTTCTATTTGATTAAAATAACTTGCAATCATAACAAATGAAAATGAAATCGTAATTAACAACTTAAAATTTAATATAACACTAAAAATTTTAATATAAAAACAAGTTAATGATGTATTTGAAAAATTCCATAAAATATTTTCAAGTTTGATATTACAAAATTTAACAATTTTCAAATCATTTTGAATAAAATTTTACTTTAAGTTGAAATGTGCAATCGTCACTCAATTAATGGGCAATCATAAAACAATTTAAAAAGTGAAACAAGATGGAGAGAAAAAAAACAAAACAAAATAAATAATTTTTAGTTTCACTTCTGATGAAATTCAATGATGACATATCCTCTTAAGTATTTTTAGATAAATTCCGGCATCTTTTTAATTTAATTAAAATGATTTAGCAAAAACTGAATCATTTTATTTGTTTTTTAATTTATTTAATTTTTTTGTTTTTGATTTATCTTTTTTTAAAACAAGGTCAAGTCCTTGATTTGATTTAAATCTTATAAAGAAGAGCAATTTGTGCCCATTTAAGCCCTGAAAATAAATGTAAAACATAATCTATTGATGATTTTTTTCTAAAAATTTAAATAACACTCAAGTAGTAGAAGTTTTTTTTTTATATAATAGAAAAAGTCTTCCGTCATTTTTTAATATTTCTTTGTTAAATTTATTTCTGATTATATAATATTTTTATTGAGCCTAAAAGTCAAAAAGGACCGATTCAAAAAAGTGTAATGGAAATTTGCTAGACTGGTTGTGAGTAACTGAGCTGAAAACATCGATGATTCTTCTCAAACACCTCGAACGAGACTTTGACATTAAATGTTCAGAACAAATGAGTTTAGAAAGAATATATGAGAGCTTCTGGTTATTTTTTTTTTTTGAACCATCGAAGCGTTTTCCAAGGCCGTGAGGAAGTTGAGTCATTTAAAAGTTTACATAATACATTTAAAAGGATAGTAGTTAAATAAAACACTTTTTTACGAATGATTATTACACATGTAGTGAAAGTAAATATTTTGAAATATTCAAAATATTTTTGAATAACTTTTTAATAACATTTTGTAAAATTTTTGTACAAAATTATCAAGTAATAAGCCATTGGCTAACCATTTTTCAATCCTTTTTTGAAATTACAAAAACAAATTTATATAGATAGAGAATAAAGGCACAAACACAATGAACGTGGTTGCGGAGCGGAGCGCGGTTTTATTCAGAATTCTGCTTTACTGTCACAGCTGAAATTGGGATTTCTGAATGAAACCGCACTCGTTCCGCTCCGCAACCGCGTTCATTGTGTTTGCACCTTAAGTTTTTCATCTGCCTTACGATCTTTACAATTTTTTGTTTGCTTTTGATTTTGTTTTCCTTTGAAATTAAAATAATGTTTTTTCAATGAAAAAATCCACCATTTTGTCATTTTACAAGTATCTAAAACGTGCTAAAAAATATCATCATAGAAATCTATACATATAAAATTGAATGTCTGGCTGTGTGTGTTAGTACTCGATAGATTCAAAAACCATACATCCAATCGCCGTGAAAATTTGGGAAATAATTAGGTATATCCTAAGTGCTAATTAAATACTAATTAAAATAAAATAAGTAAAATAGGTAAGTAAAATAAAAAAATTAAAATACTTTAAAAAATTAAATATTAAATTAAAATAAAATAGATTACAAAAAAACAGAAAATTTGTTTCTCAAGAGAATTTAGACCACGCAGAAAACAATCCATTTTATATCCCTGCACAAAATATCATACATCAAATATTATAGATATAATCATCCAAACATTAGTCGAAGCCCAGTCATCTTTAATAAACTGTACAAGACTATAGAAATCAATGATAACGAAACAATTTTACAATTGATCAAAAATTATTGTATAGTATACTTTTCCTCTCCCCCTCAAAGATTTGTCCATGATCATACCTATTCACTTCTCTACCTATGCCTCAGAAATGACCAAGAAAAATTAATAAAATTCCTGGTCAAAAGAGGTATCGACTTAAATATGCAGTCAAAAAATGGAGAAACTTTCATCCAATCAATTTTGACGATGGAGTCTTTTGGCATCGCTGAATTTCTTTTACACAGACGAGAACTTATCGACGAAAAGCCAGAACTGCTTAGCCTTGCTGTTCAGGCCAGTGAAGAAAAAACCGTCCTCTCATTGATAAAAAACAGTTATAATTTAAATACCAAAAATTATGCTGGATTTAGCGTTCTACATTATACAGCTCTGGATTGCTCCAATTTCCATACAAATAAAAAAAGAGCGAGAATTCATTTTTTTTTTCTACTAAAATAATCCTAGGAATAATTTATATTTGGCAAAACAACGTTTTCTGGGTCAGCTGCTAGTTATATATAAAATTTCAAATAAATGGCCTAGGAATGCCGATAATGATAGACTTTTAAAACATCGTTTCAACAAGAACACATTTTAAGTTTTAAACCGTGAAAAGAAGTACACAAGGCGGGGTATTCAAATGTCAATAATTACGAAAATTTTGTTCTGATTAATATGAAATTTGGACACAACATTTATAAAAATGTTATTCAAACGAAAATGTAATAAAAGATACAATTTTTGAAAAATATTATCCTTTACCCCGCTTAATATTTTTCTTTATACTATCAAAGCTGACAAAAATTTTATAAACGGACTTATTAATAGTAAATTTCTTATCAGTCCTATTTCCCTGAAGAACATTGATGATATTCTAAAAGACTAGAAGAATACTGATGCTCTTTTAAAAGTGTAGCTTTTATATATAATATATAAATTTATGAAATTAAATAAAAATTTTTATTAACAATTGTTATATTTATTTTATTAACAGTTGTTTTTTGTTTTGTAGTATAAGAACCTACATTTCCAGGCAAATAAAATAGCTTTGATATTTCATCCTTTCAGACTATTTGTTAGGTTATAAAAAAGGAATCACTGTAAAATTTTATTAGAAAATCTTTATACCATATTTCATACTCATGTACAATAGTCATTGTACGTCTGTTGTTTTTTTTTTTGAAATTTTTCTATCTACATTTTCAGTTACTATTAATTTGTGGTCGTTTTTATTAAAACAGAAAATTATTCTTGTCTTCTTTTCTTTTCTGTTAAAATTAGTTGTGAATATAGTTTTGTTAATTATTCATGATATAGACTTCAAAATAGTAATCAGTTAATTTATTTACGGTCGACTGGAATGACGTTCATTTTACTATATTAAAACTAGGAGTCCTCAAAACGCAATGTTCATATGAACAATTGTTTTGTTGGTTTTTCTATTTCCTGATGGAAACAAACGATCTCTTTCTATATTAGAGAAGAATCTGTTTTTGTTTTATTTGCCTACAAAAACACTGATTATTATAATAGAAAGAAATTTTCAGCTTAAATGTGCAAAATATTTTTATGTTAGAAAAAAAAAAATTTAATTACCCACGTGACAAAATCATCATAGAAAGTACCTAATTTCCTATTTAAATTTTTTAAGTGGTTTATATTTAGTAATTTATTTCTTTTGTATTTTGACTTTTATATAAATCCCCTCCATTCTGAAAAATCTAGCACACATGCCTCATGGTCAAATTAATTCTGTTAATTAAAAACTGTTATACTAAATATACCTGTTTTCAAATAAATGAAACTGGTAATCAGAAAATTATTTTTATTGAAGCAAGTTCATCAATAACTTTAAAATATGATATCAAGAAAACTGGAAAATTTCGAACAAAAAACAAAAAAAAACCTGTTAATTTTAATAACATTAAAAATTTCCTAACAAGAATAAAAAGATAAATCTTTAATTTACTTTCTGACCACCTTGACCACCATTTAATCAATATATATTATCTTCATATTAAAGAGTGGCTTAAGTAAGTTTTATCAGCATTCCATACAATTTTTATTATTTTTATTTTTTTTCATTTTTAAGCAAAGTGAAAGTTTTTCGTTACAAATTTTGCAACTAACAAAATCATCATGTTTTGTTTTTGTTTTATTTTGTTTTATTTTGTTTTACAAAATATTGAAAAACCACAAAAAAAAAAGAAGAAAGAAGGTAGCAAATAAAACGGAACTCTTATAGTTAGTTAATAAAAATAAACAAATTGGATATGGATTAGGTAAGTGCAGTTATAGATTAACTGCTAATTATTACCATTTTATTTGCAATAAAAATTACAACATACACGTATAACACACTAACAAAGATTTTACAAGCTGATAAATTGACATTAGGGGTCATATATTTATATATATAAGTTTAAAGGAGCGGTATAACTTTTACAGCTGAGAGATACTTGGCGCCACTTTTTAAGTTCCGGTTAACGTCTAATATAGGTTCAGACCTGAATTTATCTTTCTCAGTGTTTTTTGTTGTTTTCTTTTAAAATTGTAAAATAAAAAAAACTACATACATTCAAACAATAATAACAAACATGGTAAAGTTTCATTACCTTTTATTAACAATCAAAATAAGCTAAAGGGGTGCTGAATATTATTATAAGGTGGTTAAAATACACTTGTCCATTTCTATATATGGGGGTGACAACATGTTGAAGGTGGAACACTTGTTTCTTTTTTTTTCTTATTTCCTTAATTTTAATTTGCTTTTATCTTATTTTTTAGTTAGTTTTTTTTGTAGAAGGTATATATAAAACGTGTACAGAAAATGTTGAATTATTCAAGGCTTTTATTTACAACAAATCTAAAATGTTGTTGTTTGTGCTTTTTTTTTTCTTATTCAATTTTAGGTTGTTGTAACCAATTTATGATGACAGTTTTATAAATTTATTTTAAATATTTACTGAATTAGGGTTGAACTTAACGTACATAAAAATTTTAATTAAGGTTTTTTTTTTTGTTTTTGTAAATGATATAAAAATAATTTTTCATCTAATATATTTATATTTTTATGGCCTATTTGATTTGAAAAATTACAAAAGAAATTAAAAATTTTCTATAATTTATGATTTAATTAAAATTATAAAAACACATGTTTCATTAATTAATGAAAATTGATTTAAAAAAAGAAAAAGAAATTATTTGAAATATTTAACGAAAATTGGCTTTTTTATTATGATATTTACCGTTTTGTTGTATAATTGTTTTTTTTTTTGTTTTTGGTAAAATAATTTAATGGTTTTGTTTACATACAAAAAAAAAAAAGAAGCATACAAAATTAATTTTTGTAGTTATTTTTTTAAAAACACAAATAAATAAATTCTAAATATTATTTATTGAATTAATGTTTTTGTTTGTAGTTAAAAATTTTACGCATAAAACCTAGGCCTAGATCTATTTTATTAAGAATTAATTTTTTTTTAAGGGAAAGTAAAAAATATTAATTAAAATGCATGAATAATTAAAATAGTATAAAAATTTGTTAATAGAAAACATTTATAAATTGTAAAAAAAAAGTTGAACTCATTACGTTTTGGCAGCGAAATTTTGTTTATTCTCAAATCAGTTTCTAGACTCAAGTTTCGCTTGTATTAAGCTTTCTTCTTTATTTTTTATTGCATAAGGACATATATGCTTCCATCACTATTTTCACAGAACATTAAACCGCCTGCATATGACATGGTCTTAATTAACTTTTGTGGCCAATCTACGAGGCCAATTGGCAATAAAATTGACTGTCGGCACTTTAAATACACGAAATAGCTCTCCAGTATGAGACAAATTTTCTACTTTAAGTATCCATCAAGCAGCGAGTTCTCTCACTGTTTTGTTTTAATCAGACAATATCGATAGCAGAAAATTTTCAGGGGGAGAAAAATAGGAATTCTGAAAATATCGATTAATTAATTAATTTCCACAAACTCTTAGACCCATCTTTATATGTCCAATTTGTTTTTATTTACATGAACAAATGTCCAAATAGGACTCTACTTTGCTGCTTAAAACCATTTTTCTAATCTGTAGATAATCTATTTAAAGATTTGATGGAATTTTTGCACTTTAAGCCCTTAAAAGCTGAATGAGTCTTGCGTGTAAAACTAATTAAGGATAAATGAATAATATGTTACAGACTTGACCTAATAAGATAACATATTTTACATAAATAATTAACGTAATACTAACAACTAGCCATCAAAAAAATAAAAATACCCTTTCTCAAGGGCTAAAAGTCCTGTGACTTTATTTCAATTTATTTTTAGTATAATTTTTATAAGGTACAACAACGCAACTAGCTTTTCAGCCTTTCTACTTGGTTATTAGAAAACCATATTTTTATTTTATTTTTTTTTTCCAACATTTTCCATGAAAGATTTCGTTTTTTGCAATGAACCTTTAACCTAAATCTTTTTCAGCACAGCAACTTTTTAAGATCATTGAACAAAGCAAATCACTAGAGACTAAAATTCAAGTAAATGGTAAATTTAGAAAGTAGCTTGAACTTCAAGAAATCGACATAAGGGATTTGTCATGTTTAAACAGAATTTTTATTTTATTTTACCAAAGACGATGGATCTTTTCTCGGTTTCATTTTTAAAATGTTTCAATTAATCAAAGTAATTTCGATGTTGCTATCTAAAGATAGAAAATATCCTGTAATCGATAGATTTATCGTGTTCTCTGATAAATAAATCTAGTCTACAAAATTAATTTCAAGACTACGTTCCATTTCCTAAAAATGATAAATTTCCAGAGGCTTGAATTGCTTTCACTTTCTTCTTGACAAAGAAGCTCAATGCAACAACAAAAAAGTATAAGGTTAGTAAATATATTATCCACTTAACGGTAAAGTTTTTATCTATCCTCAGCTGTCTTCATCTTTTTGTAGAAATAAATTTAAAGTAGTAATCACTATTGCTGAATGATGAATTTCTTATCAAATAATAATATTTCACGCGTTACTATGACTTGAATGGAAAAAAAAGTAAATCGAAAAAGCCCATCCCACTCATAAGGTATATTTTTTGCAATTATATTATCTGTGTTGATATAAAGATTTTCTGCTCCGCCAAATGTGCAGCATCCAAGTTATAGTTGCTCATGTCAAAAACAAAATGGACAGTTTGAAAGATTAAATTGGATTTTTGTTGATGGTGATTACAAATGCCAAATGAGATGGGATTTGTATTCTATCATTGATAATCCAGAAATGAAGAGATTTTCACTTATGGAAATTCTTCAAGATTGTGGCTCCTACGATATTTTAAGATTTACAAAGTTTTATTACTTTTAAAGTGGTACATCGTAGGAGTTTAGAAATTAGAAAAAATTCATTTTCTCTGTGCATATTTTAAAATTTAACCATTTAACACTTTAACGGCCGGGGTCACATTTATGTGACTTAAATTTACTGGCGGTTGTCGGCCGGTATCACGTTTATTTCTCTCGATTGTTGGCCTGAATTTTGTGGCTTCACTTGCTTAACTGTTATCAGTTCGCATTTATTTATGGTGAAATTGATTTTTATTGTAAAAAGTGCCAGCGGCAGGCAATAGTTTCCATCAATATGTACCGGCGACAAGTGCAAAGCTTTTTATCAAAGGTTCGATCATCAAAGTGTTAAAAAAATGCTCTTAAGAGGTTTTTTCAAAATATAATTTAATTTTCGGAATTACATCTCATTTTGTGACGTATCGACAAAACTGGTTGGCAACTCGACTCACACTGCGCGAAACTTGACCTCAAACTTTAAACGCGTGTTTCTCGAAACTACTTTTTTCGAAACGGTGTGCATGATTAACAAGTTATACTTAACCGATTAACTTGAACTTAACCAATTAGCTTCTTTATAATTACAGCATTGCACTACGAGCGGTTTTTTAGTAAATTTTTTT
Source organism: Acrocera orbiculus (assembly GCA_947359355.1). Lineage (NCBI taxonomy): Eukaryota > Metazoa > Arthropoda > Insecta > Diptera > Acroceridae > Acrocera > Acrocera orbiculus. Next base: position 12,874,005 of record OX375758.1, read on the forward strand.
TTTTTTTTTCATTTTTAAAAAATTTCGAATGGTGAAAAAACGAAAAAAGAATAACTTATTTTTCAAACTGCTACTACTTTGTGGAAAAAATTCTTCTTCTGAAATCTGCATCAGGACTGAAATCCTGCACACCATGACATGCCACTTCTTCGTGAGCCCTCACTTTATCGGCCTACAGTTTTTTCAATTTTTTTTCCAATGTTTGTAATTTTTTATACTCTTTAAATATCAATAAATAACACGCATCCAAAAAAACATACATAATTCGGGGGTCTAAGCCAGAATACCCTCTTATATTTTGGAACGTGATAATTTGCACAGGGATTTTTAATCTTAATATGTTTGGTGACATCTATGGCAGAAAGAATGAATTCAAAAGCTCAAATTTAACTTTTTTAATTTTTTCCCATTTTTGTCATGTATTCTTTAAACATCAAAAAATATCTTAATCTAAAATAATAGATACTAAAAATATTGTTTGTTTGTTTTTTATTGCACATAAATGGATATATTTTTATAAACAAATTCTTAAAATATATTTCAGCTAAAAAAATTGTTTGCTTTTTGTTTCTGACATTCAAAAAAACTTTTTCATATTTTTATATTTTTCTTAGCACAAATTTAAAAAAATCTAAAATAAATACAAGAAAAAAAGAAAGAAAAATAAACTTTTTTCTCATGAAGACCATGGCTAATGTTTTTATTTTTGGTTTCTTTTTTGTCTTTTTTTCAAAAGCAACAAAACAAAAAACACAAGTAGCATGGTCAGTTAAATGAATGGCAATTTAGCATGCAACATAGCATGACCATGGCTACACATGGTCTAAGGTAATCAAAGTTACTTATAAATTCTTAACCATATATATATATATATATATATATATATTTATTCTTGGAGATTTCATCTTTAATCTCAAGATTCCAAGTGAAATGTGACCACATAACATCAATTTGTACAGGTGTCTCATATTGTATTATAAGCTCAAAAAAAAAAAACAATTGTTCTAGAGCTAAAGCTAAAAAATATGCGTTCTATTATGTAACTGAAGCTATTGTCCTCAAATAAATGTTCTCAATTAATATTATGTGATCATATTATATGCAGAAATTGTTGTTGTTGTTGACCGTGAATTTATTATTGTTGTATATATTTATACTTTCAAACAAATACAACTATAAAAGAGTGAGGATATAAGTTGCAATAAAATCTAATAAGTCAGCAATAAGTGAAATTATGACATCATGAAGAAAAATAACATTTAAATATTTATGAATCTATGATAGTTAAATATCTGTATGGAATTATGATTGTAGATATAAGGTCATTTGTTTTCTTTGGCTAGAATTTCTCTTAAAATGCTGTACTTAATTCCAGGAATATTTCTATTGTTTAACATTTGATTCAATTTAAAACTTAAATAATATTAATTTTGTTTACAAATTAAACACGATTCATGGTAAACAATGTGCTTAATAATTGACCTTAAATTTTTTTTTTTTGAAAATTTCTCGTCTTTAAAGCTAAAATTGAATATTTAAATTTCTAAAGTTTTATTTATTTTACTAACAAAAATATTGCAATATGTATTTCAGATTTTATAATAAAAAAAAGCGAGAAATCCTTGCTATGTGTGTGGTTATTTGATGATGGATTTTCTCTATTAGATTTTCCATTTTGTCCACATTTTAACGATCGAAGAGTACCGCCATCGGATCACTCGTAGAACCGAGGAAGAAAGAATTAGGCGCAACTTTGCAAACATCAAAAGCCCGTCCAACAAATCACAAAAATTAACAAGAAATGAAAAGGAAAAGCAAAACACCGAAGTGAGGTGTAAGTGCGCTTAAGAATAGCTATCACCCTGCCTCATGCAAAGATCACATCCCTGAAGGATCCACAAGCTAAGAAGAAGTACTTGCAAAACTTGGACGAGCTTAAAAGGGCACAAAATAGAGACAAAACATCCAGTGTTTTGCGTGACGCATTATATTAAAAAAGAAGAAATTGTACATAATTTTGAATAATACTAAAATTGACTTGAAAATTTATTTAATGGATTCCCATTATCTTCCCAGTTAACCAATACAGAAACAGAGTATTAAATTAAAAGTTCTATAACATCAATACTGAACTTTAAAACCAAATTGGCTCTCAGATAAGTAGAAAACAGCCATGTAAAAATCATTCAAGAGAACTAAAAATACAAAAATCAGTTACAAAGTTACGATGTTCGCTAGAACTATCTCCCAGCTCTGGCTATTCACAAGATCATATAAAAGATACTCCAGGAATAAGGATTTGGCTTATATTGCCCATATTTAAGTGATTGCTTAAATTGAAAACTAGCTTAAGACGAAAATGGCCTTTCGCCATACATGGGCAATATGGATAAGATTAGAAAATGTTTAAATGAAGGATGTTCTTAAGCTCCATAAAGTTAATTTTTGCATAAATTATTCTGCATTATTTATGATTATTATACATCTAAAATCATGATTATTTAAATACAAATATAAAACGCCACAATTTAATTTCCAGTCATATATTTTTGTCTTTTAATTTAGCTGCTCCTAACTAAAAGGTAAATTTTGAATAAGTCTAATTAATCACTGCCACACATCAAGTATTTTTTTTTGTTTTTTGTTTTTTTACAAAAGTCAAAGCAAATTAATTACAAAAAAGTTAATTTTTACTTTCAATTGAATCCTTAATTTGCTTGAAATAAATTTTTAATTTATTATAAACTTCAAAAAAATAAATTTTCAAATATGAAGGATTTAAAATTAGCAAAAAAATGAACTGAATGTTGAATTACCATCAATCCAGGATCAATTTATAATTTCAAGTGATTTAAAGTAGATTCACTCACATTTTTAATATTTCATTCTCCCCCAAAGAATGGGGGAATAGAAAATTTTTACAGGAAGTTCATGAAACAACTGGTGTCAAATGATATATACGTAAAACTGATGTTTAAATGGATTTTTCTTAAGAGCACTTAAGAGAGACAGTTAAGAATGCCATTGGAGGCTGTTTTAGTACCATAACTGAATTGACAACAAAAAAAAACAACATCAAATTTTTACTAAGACTTCAATCAAAAGAAATTTATGTTTATGGTTTTCAACTGTTTCAAAGTGTGTTAAGCATTTTTCATAAAGTTTTTTGCATATTTATTTTCCTCTTTATTTAAAGCAGAACAAGGGGTGGAAGGGAGAAGCTATTTCGAACTTCTTCGAATATAAATTTTTAATTGCTAAAATACGTTTTTTCGATTTTGAAATAAATTTAGATATTTAATTACATATAAAAACTTTTTTTTATAAATAATTTTTAGACGAAAGAAGATTGCTCAAGGTTTTGTTCTATATTTAATTATCAAAATTGTTGTTTAGAGAAAACTTTATAAAATTGTACGAATGTTCAGTTGACAAAATTCACGTCCGATTTTCATTTATTATGACTTACTTGTAGTCAAAATAGTTTTTCTTAATTTGGGATCTGATTTATTTAAACAAGACAAAATATCACCACTTGAAAAAAACGCCTCTCAACGGAAATATCATATTCCCGTCTATGCCTCTTTAACTTGTTTACACGGCTTGCATTTCTCAGAATGTAACTCATAAGAGGCTGGCAGCTGCCAGCCATAATAACTTGTAATTTATCGAATATTGTTTGCTAAGTTCGAAACAGGCAGAGCCTTGTGTACGGCTAGTTGATTGCTAAGTGCTTATAGCAGTAAAACAGGATTTTTTAAGCAAAATCTTAGGTTTAACAAGCTTCCTAATCTTATATATTGTTAAAAGGTACCGTTGATTACATCAAAATTCATTCTATTTGTACTACAACAGAAATTTTATTCTTCCAGTTTTACATTAAGAGCTTAAGCTTGCTTTATTGCTGCATCTGTCACTTCTTCTTAAGCTTATACTTAAGGAAATTTTGTATTCCATAGTTCTACTTTAAGGCCTGCCGGCTAAAAGTGAAGCTGGCAAAAATGCAAGATTGCTGGCGAAAAACATATTCAAAATAGCAACGCAAAGGACCATTTTTTTCCATCATTATGTCTTCCAATTGTAAATTTCTTGAACCAGGGTCCTGCCCTTAATTTCTAAGAATATGTGAAAGGGAATGCTTTCCTTACAAACAAGCATTTGACTTAGGAATGAATCCTCAAAGCTTATCCAAAAGTAGCCCATAATTCATTTCCAAGATTCCACTGCATTCGTGCTCAGACTCAGGAATGGATTAAGTTTTGACAAATAGTTTTTTCACCAGATTATGCTCTTATTCAAGTAGTTTACCTTGGCAAAGCTTAAAGCAAATAACTTATCGGCAAGTAATTCAAATATCGATTACAAATCTCTAACTAAGTAACAAAACAAGATCAATAAAAGTCTATAAATGTGAAAATTAAGAGAAAATATAAACAAAAGCACACACTGTTCGCTAGCGAACATTATAATAATCGATTTTATATTGATTAATATAGTAAATGTTCAAATGATCAGTTGTAAAAGTAACTTGGCTGTCATCATGACGTCATTTCAAATTTGTTTGATTGCGGCAATGAATGGGGGCGTATTAAGACATCATTTTGTGTATGTATGTCACTGGTCGTGCTCTACAGGGCATATATATAAGTATAACCTCACAATAACTTAAGATTTATTGATAAGAAATTAATTTTCAGAATAATTTAATAAGTTTTCAATAAATTTTATTTATTTCGAAATATATTTTTCCTGGAAAAAAATAAACCTTTCTATTTGCCTTTAAACCTAAAATTTTAATATTTGTGAAAGGTTTTTTCCATATATAAAGACATCATACTATAAAAACGTAATATTTAAAGTCTGTACAAGATTTTTTTTATTTGTAATGTCGGTGGCCATCAATTGACGGCTTTAGGGGAAATAAATTGATAACCTGATGATAAGAGCTTAGCGTAATAGAAATTAATATCAAAACGACATAAATATTTGTATGTGTATTATCAATTAATCAAATGGGAGCTGTTGTATCGTTCTTGACCTTTTAGTTTTGGGTAAAAAGAAAAACATACAGAAATTAAGACGAAAAATCAAAATCAAATGAAAAGTTTCATTTACTATTTAACTTATTTATCACTTGAAATTTTTGCTCTTTTAGTTTTTCTTTTTTTTTGTTAAATGTTTAGTTGATTTTGGGCTACACAACTGATGGCTGTTGTTTGATTTACAGTTTAAAATTTAATTTTGGGAAAGTATTAACAAAATTCTGACAATAAAATATGAAGATAAGCTTTTTGACTTCAAGCCTGTACACTGTATGCATGTGCGCAATATTTGCATTAAAAGCGTCACCCTAAGCTGCATTGGTACAAAATCTTATGCCTTACTTATTCCATGAACAGAATAACAGACTGCAACAGGATGTATTTAGGTTCTACTGAAGTTGAGAGACTTTATCAGGGATAAATTAAGCAATATCCCATAACATGCCTCTATTTGGTACACAGATCAAGCAATAATGTCTGTTCCAGTGTTAGTCCCGTAGTTTAGTACAGGAAAATTTATTTTTTAATTCAAACATAGAAAATCTTGGTTAGTTAAGGAAGTTAGACACAATTTCCCTTATAATATTGCCACAAATCATTACGTGACATGTTCCTTTTAACAAATATCTCTTAAAAAACGAGTTTTTACGTGGTGTACGTAGAGACGTCTTCTCATCATCCGTTAAACTGTAGAAGTAGAGCAAGGAAATGGAGTTGTTCTAGATCAAGCAAAAAAACTACGAATCAGTGTTCTGTAAAGCGACACAATAGAAAGACCGTGGTAGAGGAGACACTTAAGCATCTGCTGTTTGATGATGTGGTGTTAATATCAAGGAGACCAAAGCATGAGCCACTTGTCTTGTTTTTGGGGAGATGAAGTTTAGTTTTAAAAATGTTTTGCATATAGCAAAGGAATTAGAAAATAAGTTTTTGTCAAGAAACACAATAGAATGATGCTGATTGCGGTGTTTTCAAATTCTTACCATAAGAACCACTACTATAACTGCTACTATTCTAAATATACCAAATTCTATCAGTAATAGCTAAACAATGGCATTCATTACTTGGCCATTTGCTACAAGAACACCAGCTCCAATTGACTTATTATTGTTGTAATTTATGTAATCCTCTTTGGGATTCTACATTGATTGTAAAATGTGTGATAAATCAATAAATTTTTAAAATTTTTCTTTTATTTTTTCACTGTTTATTGGCATAAAATGAGAATTGGGCAATCACTGCGGCGAATATGATTTTTTGTGCTCCCAGTCTGATATCTTCTGAATGTGAACAAAATTCCAAACTATTTAATTAGTTTTCCGGCTAAGGTTTACCTTTTCTTTCAAAGGTGATGATAAAAGAAATACATCTTTGGCCTTTTATGATTTAGCCAAACACAACATATTTCATTGATCTTTTAAATAAATATTGAATTGGCTTTTAGCGGCTAAAAAGGAGCAACCATTCAGCTCTTACCGGATTTGAATTTTTTTTTCACACTTTAAAATATTTCTGTTTTATAAGGTACAAAAAAAAAATACAAATTCCATCTCTCTACTCATCAGTAATGAATTCAATTTACAATGAACAAGATTAACGCATTAGCAAATTACTTTTATATCTCAGATAACTAAAATTCCTGTCAATCAAATTTAAATTGCTATTAAAAAGAAAACTTTACAATTGAAATGTATATAAAATTATATTTTGATTGTTTTAAATGGAAATTCAATTAAAATCTCCTTTTACCTCAATCCCATCGTTATTTGGTACAATTTCAACGCAGCTGTTGATTTGTTTTGTTAAAATGTGAAAAATTGTTTGCAACAATTTCAGCTCCCCATTTTTATTGAAATCTCCAGTGTCAATTTTCGTTCAATAGAAATTAGTTGCATTTCATATATATATATATATATATATATATAAGAGGCAGCCAGAGGAAATCTTCAGAATTTGATATTATATGGGGGTAAATATTTTGCATTTTATTTTTTTGTTTTTAACGGATGCTTAGTTATATATCCCTGTAGGATAAATGCTTGCAATTTATTTTTAAAAAAAAGGGTTCTTTATGTAGGGGTGAAAGATCAAAACATATATCCTTTTTTGCAAGCCTTTAGCAGCAATCGATATTCTACTCAGGCGTTTTTAAATTCGAAAATTTTAATCAAAAACCAAACAAGAAAAATCAAAAGTTTATTGGCTTTAGATTGTTAAATTTCTTTTTATTTTCTTTATTTTTGGATTAAGCTTTAAGCTGAGAACTTTGAACTTTTAATCTAAATCCAAAAAAAAAAAGTGATAACATGAAAAATTTGGTTTTTTCTTGTGTATCAAATTTATAAAGTATGAGAATAAATAGCAAAAATAAAATTACTTTTTTCATATTTTTAGTTTTTCTTTTCGAAAAATATTCGGATTCCATTTTTGAAAGTCAAAAGCAGTGAACCATATATTTTTATTTTTTGTTATGCTTTTTTCCCTTCTACTATTTCATTGTCCGGAGAAATTTTTTGCATAGTGAACAACTTCTTTTCACTTTTCAAAAAGAAAGCAGCATTAAACAGAATGATATCATGAGTTTGCTGAAAAAATTGTAAAAAAATATCCTCAATATGATGAAAAAGAAAAAAGTTCTGATTTACATTTAAAAATGCACCGTTTTATATATTATTCAAAATATTGACTTAATCATATTTATTAAATTTCGAATTGCTTTCACATTCGCCGATTTCCTTGATTTTGACTTTCAGCACCTACTGACAGTTACCAAATTTAAAAAAAAAAAATACTCTACAGATTGAAGTTTTCAAATTAAGAAGTCATCACTGGAGCTGAGAGTGGGCTCTTAGGCCAAAATAAATTATTTTACACAGCCAGAATAGAAAAGTTAAGGAAGAATTGGAATAAATAAAACGAAATTATGTTATTTTAATGTATAAATTCAGATTTTCCCATAAAACTATAATTTTATGTGTGAGCTTCAGTAGTATAGATATGAGTGCGATTCATGAGATCAATCCCTCCAATTTGGTTGGTAGTATTTTAGTGGTAATTAAAGACAGGAACTTGAAACAACTAAAAAATTTAACAAAAATCTAATCCACTGGTGAGCTTTATGACTTATTTATCATTATTTTATGTATAAATGTCACTTAAAATCATTTCAAGTGCAGCCTATCAATCATTGCCAATTAAAAGTTTAAAAGAATAATTAAAAAATTGCACGCGATTATCATAATATCCCATAGAATCAGAAGCATTCACAGGTTTTACATTAGCTTCACTTAAGGATATTATCTAATAAATGTTATTAATATTTTATCCCGTTTATTTAAAATAAATTTCTAATGGATTGCCCAAACAAATCGTAATGTACACCTTTTTATGTGAGTGCATTTACACTAAACAAATACATAAAATAAAATTTCATAAAATGGGTGTCCTTAGAGCCTCTTTAAAATGACCTAACCAAATTATTTGTCATCTATATTTAGTGTAGTTAATACAAAATCATTTCATATCACTTAGATAATTAATGTTTAGAAACTCCTAAATATGTAGAACACCTTAAGGCTTAAGACAAATTAGAAGGATATATTTTTGTTTATACGAAATTTCTCATTGAAATCGCTGGTCTGAAAAACAACACCATTAACAAATGGGTACAAAGAACTCGAGAGCCCTCAAATGCCTCTAATCAGTTTAAAGATCCTCTTCACTTTTACTACCAAACAAAGCTATGCACAGGCTAAGAAATTTGTTCTGTTTTGATGGTTGTCCTGGATGAAATACTAAATTTTCACTTGTAGAATTGTTGTAGTAAATCTACCTTTGCGAATCCTTCCCATTGCATGTAGTGGAATATTGACGGTTTATAGTTTGACATTCAATCTTTTAGCTGATTGCTGCTAAGTTTGAGTAACTTCTTAGTCCAATTAGGCTTAAAATTAACCTAAAATAAGCATTTAACAGCATTTGATAACTTTCAACTGTTTTTTTTTTGTTCATATTGTATATAAAAAGCAATGCATGTAGTAAAAGCTCTGTATATGGTACAAATTTCGTCATTTTCAACTGATTAAAAAACTATAAAGTCTCTACTTTCACAGACTTTGACATATATAATTTTAAACACCGCTTGCAATTTTCAGGGTGATTATAGCTAATTTTTTAAGAAGAGCTTCCATCTTTCCTTATTAATCCATGGAATCCTATAGCTATAAGAAATACTTGAGACATAAATAACACTACTTAGAGTAAAGGGAAAATATTCAGTGTTATGTTCCCTATAGCTATTTTGTTTAACTTGCTGTCATTTAATTGACATTTTCGACATTAAATCTCTCGTAAATTTTTAAAAATGCCGACTAATATATTCACAGTCCACATCCAAAAAATATTCCGAGTAAAATTTAGTTTCAAATTTTCCAGAATTTTGGAATCGATGTCAAATTAACGATTTCAATTTTATAATGATTGTCCAAGATTTACGGACTGTCGAATGTTTGGTGGGTTATTACTTCCTCGCCCTCCTCTCCTCGCTTTGCGACTGATTGTTCGTGTAGTTAGTCAATTTTAAGAGAATATAAGCTTATTTAATTTATAAATGGTAAAACAAAAATAAAATATAACTTATATTAATTAATCCTTAAAAGTGATTAAAAAGAAAATTTAATAAAAACTTCTAAACTTATTTTAAAATAATTTAAAGTTACCATAAACGAGGTCAATTTTTGGTCTTACTAGATTCATGAAATTATTAAAATTGATCTGAAAGCAAAAACCAAAAAAAAAAAAAAAAATGTAAATGAATTTTTAACAAGTTATAAATGACCGATCATTAATCAAGCCTTGAATTTTTGCTACAATTTTTCTCTCATGATGAAGTTAACAGACATAAAACAAAATCAAAAAACGAAGCAATCTATTGAACTATTGAATAGCTGAAAAATTATTATTATATATCCACGTGTATAACTGATTTGATTATTTATCAATTAATTTATTAACAAAAAAAGTTCACTGCAGTACATTAGCTACCAAGGTCATTAAAGATGATTTTCTGGACAAGTAATTGTCTTTTCTAAAAATTCAACAACAACAAATAAAATTAAATTAGTATCACAATCAAAAAAAATCTTCATCTAAAATAAATAAATGTTATTGACCTCAAAAAAAGATCATGAGTTTAAACATTGTATAAAAAAATATATAGTACGTAAAGGAGAGAGTAATCCTTTTATTAAAATTCTTCTGAAGATGTTTAATATTTAAAATATATATTTTTTTATTGATTTTTTTGTTTTATAAAATTTTAATTTAATTTGGTTAATATGACTTATGTGGTAACAAAATTTATACCCTTTTCCGTTTAAGTATTTTTGTTGTTGTTGTTATTTGAAAGCTTGAAGGCTATATTTACCCTTAACTGTCATCATTTAAAATTATTTATAGGTAGAAAGTAGTCATTTTATTAGTCCAGGTCACGGATGTGACACATTTATATATTTAATTACTATCCAATACAACAACAGTTGGCTCTATTAATATATATATATATATATATATATATATATATGTTTATATTTAATATTTGAATTACATTATATTACATGATTTTAACAATCAGGTATCAGCTGTTATATTTATCCATTTAATAATTTCTTCATGTGGTAAAATTTATGTTAATATTAATAAACACCGACAACAGCAGCTGTTGTCTCTTTAACATATATAACAGTTAGACTTGAGTTATATATATTATATATATATATGTATATAAATACTTATGACAGATATAAAATAAAACTAATAACAACAAAAATCACAAAATCAGACTCTTTTGTCGGAAACATCATTGAATTTGACAAGGCTCATTATTATAAATTCATGTAAATTTAACGTCTGACACCATCTTTGATGTTCTTATTTTTAATATTATATTAGATAGTAGTAGTTGTAATAGTAAATATATAGTAGTCGCGTGTTTGTGTCTGATATGCGACAATGAAAAAACCATTGGCTATAAATGAAGTAATTACAAAGCAATTTAAAATTTTGTTGTTACTATCATTTCTGGTATTTTAAATTTAATTTGTTTTTAAGTATTTTTTTTTTTTTTGTTGTTTTTTGATTACTTGTATTCTATCTTGTGTGTGTGTGTGTGTTTCTTTTTTTATCAAGTTTTATCATATATAAAATCTTGTTCTATCAATGGATATCATATATATTAAAATTATTTGTCTATGTGTACTAGAATCTAGAATGTTTTTAATAGTATATCATTTAAGGAAATTGAAACTCATTCTAAGAATGATTATATAGTCTGATGGGTGCTTGAAATTGCATAATAATATATACAATGGATACTTGTTTATTCCATAATGATACTAACTATATAATTTGTTTTTATAATAGATAATTATTGAGGGGAATGGAAAAGTGTTTAGATTAAAGAGCAACTTCTAAAGAAATATCTCATTAAAGGTTATTTTTAAGTGGAAAACATTTGTATACTTATTCTATGATAATTATAATATGAAAAATTTTAACTTTATTTTGATGGCTTCATTAGGAATATAGCAACAACAACAACAACAACAACAACAACAAAGAATACATGAGATAAGCAAAACATAAAGGAAGAGAGTTAAAAAAATGTTAGCCACGTTTTGTAATTTAAATCCAATTTTTGTTGAGTTTATAAATAATGATATTATATTTAACTTAAACTGTTTTTGATAAGTTTATATTTAATATTTAATATTACCCAGTCAGGAAATTATTCATCAGTGAATTGGATGTCGGAAAGTTCACTTGTGAAATATTCATTAATACTTAATGCAAAAAGTAGCCATCATAGCTACTTTTCAGTCATGACTTTTTATGCAGAAAGTCATCATGACCTCAAATTTTCCGGCCATTTATTACGGGGATTTTTTTTTTGTAATAGGAATCATGCTGATTTATTTAGTTTCTAAACATGTTAAGACAGAACATCTTAAGCATCTTTTCATCTTTTCATCTTTTGAATTTCCTGTGGAGCCTCCGAAAAAAGTAGTCTTGCGTGATCATCATACGTGGTTACCAAATCATCTGAAACAAAAAAATCAAATTGGGTTTTACAGGTGACATGTTGCCCGAGGTAACCACGAAGCGTTTTTTTTTTCTTTCGATTTTTTGAATTTTGGCAGTATTTTGAAGTGAAAAACGCGATATTCACCCCAAAATTTCTGTGTATTTGTTATTATAAAATAGAAAAAATTGTTAAAAAAAAAAAAAGTGGATTTTTAGTTACAATGTTCACGGGATCAAAAAATGTTGTTTGTGGGTAAATCGATTTAAAGTTTTTTATACGAGGATTTTTATATGATACAACAATTTTGACATGTTGGACATTCAGAAAAAAATTCGAAAGGAAAAGTTTTAAAACCTTACCCTCCCCTTAACTAAATTCATTAATGTTTTCCCTGAGAAAGTGGGTGTTATGACTGAAAAATAAACTCTCTTTCATTGATGAAGTAGAGCTATTTTTCCTACTGGGATATTTGAAAAAGAAAAGCATTAGAATTGTTTTGTAATTGATTAGCAATAAAAAGTTAACATTCAGAAATTATAAATATATATGTATATCTTTATATATAAAAATTTCGTGTCATGATGTTGATTTACGCTAATCTCCGAAACTACTCAACCGATTTTAATGAAATTTTGTAACCATGCGTTGAGAGATAGGATAGTTTTTATATCGATGAATAATCTTCAATATCTTTTATAGAATATATCATGATTAATTCTTAATTTGACAGGTGAGTGTTACTTTGATTGTTTTCTTTTCATTTTTCTTAATACTTTCTTTAATATATTAAAATGTCAGTTGGTTAGATGGTGAAAAATAATATTAAAGTGTTTAAGCAGGTGAGCATTACTCATTTCTTTTACTTTTTTTTAATTTCGATTTTAATTCAATTGTTTTGGGGATTAATTGGACGACATTGGGGCATTACGCTTATGTAATGTTAGTTAATATTCCAGAACCCCCATCTTTTCAATTTTTGCGAACCGTTAATGTCAAAGTGTCACATTGCGATTGCTGGAAGCATACAGCAATTGAATCCACACCAAATAACATTCGTCAACTATAATAACTACGCCACAGCAACGTGTTGTCGGAACTACTAGTATATATATAATTAATTGTTGTCTTTATAATTTCTCTTAAACATTTTCTCCATTGAAGCTTATACATAGTATTATAATACATTGAAAGTAATTTGGTATGAAAAATCGTGTATTTAAGTATATTTCAATTGTCTATTAAATTACATTCTTTAAAAGCCTGTATAAGAGGAAATTTAGGCATCTATTGTGAATTTATAGGTTGTGCAACCAGAAAAATTCTCCTATCTATTGTGTCATTAAATATGTTATTTATTTATTATCTAATTTATTATTGATTTTTTTTATCTTTTTGTTATTTAATTGATTAATTTAAACACTTTAAAACCACTATTCTAGCACAATTAAATTATTCAATGTTAATTTTTAAGGTACTTTTTTGACATTTCCATCATATCTTCTAATACAGTGTATTTCCAATAGAGAAAGGCTATTAGTGTTTAGAAATTCTTTTTAAATAACCCCAACAGGAAAATAGTCTATCATTTTGTTATTTTTCAATAGAAATATTTTATCCTAGTTCCTGCTAAAATGACAATCATGTAGATTAATTACCTTTTTGGATTTTTTATTGCAGATATCCATACCACATGACTCTATATGTATAGCCAGTCACCTATCTTTTTCGTATTTTTTTCCAGGCGAACACTTTGGCCACAAAAATCGTAATATATATCGCAATAAATATAATAAAATATTTCAAAATCAATATTACTGCTTTTAATTTTCTCATGGAGATAAAAGTCTCAAAAATCTGTTTCAAAATGAGACCGCTGGAACATAACGCGATACACTGTTAAAGTCAAAACGAGAGATGAAACAAAAATCTTCTATTCTGAGTCAAGGATACTAGTAAAACTAAAATAAAAATCATGTCTTAGGATTAATCTCTATGGAAATTGTGGTGTGAATTTTAAAACGGAAATCTTAAACAAAGTTTGAATAAAAATATTAATTATATTAGGTAAAAATGTACATAGAACATTTTGATGAATTTGAATTTAATTCTTTTTATGGCATCGCAGATGCCTAATGACAAAATATTAGAATAAACAGAGTAGAACTTTAATTATTTTATTTAATTATTTAAAGGCCAATTATACAAGTCAAGATATGTACAATAAAATATAATATTTAACAAACTAAAAACAAACAAAAAATATTTTAGAAATACTAATTTAAAAATTTTAATTACCATCAGAAATATTCTAGCGTCATTGACTTCAAAATGAAAACCTTAATAAAAAAAATGTCTCATTTTACATTTAAACAAAACAAAAAAATGCCTACAATTAGTAAAAACAAACAAAAAAAAAAATGAAAAATTAAGCCAAAAACCAAAAAAAAAAAAAAGAAGCAGTTTTTAATATGCAAACATTGCAAATCATTACATAGCAATACAACACGCATTAACGCGGAAAGAAGTTTTATTTACAGGAAACAAAATTTTACATAGGTAATGTCTTTATGGATTTTTCTAAACGGTAAACAATTTAAATACTAAACAAAAAATAGAAAAATTATTATAAATCATATTATATTCTTATTATGTTGATTAATATCCATTAACAAAGAAAAATAGCATAAACAAAAATAGTTTCAAAATTAGTCTACACCTATTGACATTTAACAAAAAGAACAATTGTTTTCTTTTTTTTTTTTTTCACCAATTGGTTTTAAATTTCTCATATACAGTACCCTCCCTCACAGGTGTAAATATATCTGTCAGCTGAAGTAGCAAAAAAATATTTGAATTTGTTTCCCATTTTTCTTCTTTGTTCCAAATTAAAGCTGATTAAACAAAATATTTAAAAAAAATATTGAATTGAAAAAGGTGCAAAGTTCTTACTATCATTAATTTTTTTTAATTTTTTTGAGAAAAAAAAATATATTTGGGTCAAAATATTGCGTAGGAAGATGGTCTCAAGTACAAAATTCTAGCTGCATATCTTCTTTTAGCTTTTTTTTTTTTTTAAATAAATTTCCTATAAAAAATGGTAATTAAAAAATATTATTTTCATTGGAATTCCTTTTTGTACATAAGTCGGATTAGTGGTATAAAAATGAAGCCATAAATTGTCTCAATTTATATTTTGAACTTCAACAAATATTTTCTTTGTTAAGCTTTATCGATTTTAAAGCTATTGATACTTATTTAAGATATAATCGAATTTTATTTAATACGTTCTCTGGCACTTTTATCCTTTTCGGTACACATTAAACTGCATTTGTACTGCATCAAGCTAAATTTTTGACTTTCATAATGTTTTTATCTAAAATTTTATATCTGGTAACATTGTTTTATGTGACGTAATGATGTTTACAGCAATTTTTGATTCGTGTATTGATAACAGTACACGTGGCATGGTTATTAGTTATTAGAGAAAATTTTAGTTGTTTGAAAACATTTTATTGGCTTGATTTGGGAAAAGATATGGGCAGCTTTCAATCAGAGTGGAAAATCTGAAATGATCTTCATAAAAAGCAAAGGGGTACAAACCCATATGTAACAACTTCTTGTTACCATATTCTTTGAAAATTACTGTGAAGAAAATAGTATATTCCAACAGCAAGGTTTTTCAAGAAAGGAATTTCAAGGTTTACAATACGATATTGATTCGTTTGAAGTAGATACCCATAGACAAACATAGAACTAATTACCTGCAAAATGGCACTCAGGGCAAAGGAAATACAACCTGACAACAAAATATTTTTACTTCGAAATAAAATATATAGAAAAATCCTGAAAACTTTGAGTTTATAATTACTTGTGCAACTGTGAATTCTTAAATGCGAATAAATATATTCTCCATATAAAAAGAAAGAAAATTTTTATTTCATTTTCTCAAAATAAAACAAAAATTAAATAAAGTAGAAAATAAAGTTGATTCTGATCGTCCTGAAACATAGAAGTTCACATTTTTCAGTATATTAAGAATGGAAACAGATTCAATTCATTCATCATTAAATCAATACGAAAAACGACTCGGGAAATTTGCCAATTTTTATTTAGAAAAATTTTTTTCTATGTTTTTGTAGTGGAAATATTAAAACAAATAAATAATTTCTTAACACTTAAATTTATCAAATTTCACATAAAATAGAAAGTAAAAATTCTTAACAGAAAATTATCTGCAATTAAAATCAAACTAAAAATTAAATAGAGCATAATATATCCAAAAAATAAAATAATTTTAAATACTAAAATATTTGCTTTAAGTAAATCTAAAATTAAATCAAAAGTAATTGGTGCACGAGGTAAGACAAGATGACGCACGAAATTAGTGCACGAGGTAAGGCTAAACTATAACGCACAAAGACAAAATTTCAGGTGAATGAAAACTATCTAATTGGCTTTTAAGACACTAGCACTAGCACTCAGGATAAATAATAAATAAAAAAAATCTACTAAGAAAACAACATAAAATAAAATATAAAGGAAAAGAAAAAATAGTAGTTAAAATTGTAATTATTTTAGTTAAAAATCTTTAGCATCCATTTTTTAATATAAATGACCGGTAAATTAGTAAAACAAGACAAAAAAATTTAAGCCTCACGTGTAAATATTTTTAATATGAAACTTGTGAATTTAAAGTTTTACGAGGCAAGGGCATTATACGGCCATCAACTTTGCACTAACAACAACAAAAACCTGACAAAATATATTAAACATTAGAAAATAAAAAACTAAAAAGAAAAACATAAAAAAATTTAGCTAGCTATCGGCCTGGCAATTGATGTTTTGTAGTAAAAATAGATATTTTCGATTTTAGTGACTTGTTTTGAACTTGACCAATGATAAATCGAAACCTAAAAAATTTAAATTTATGAAATTTTATAATTGAAATTAATCCAAATAAAAGTAAACTATTAGTCTCTTTTTAAAAATAATTAACTGTAATATAACATAAGTATAGAATATTTTGAGAATCTTAAAGGCTATAAGAAAATTGTTTGATTTAATTAATATTATTTTTATTTTGCGTCATTTTAATTGTGAAAAATTGAAGAAGAAAAATTACTAAATTTACTTGGCAAACTCGGGTGGACTCAACCTCAACTCTTTATTTCCATCAATTTCCAATATTTTAACATAAAATAAAGTTGGCGGTATTAGGATGACGTTTTGCCAATTAGTCTCTCTACAGCAATTTTCAAAAGTTGTACTGAGATGTCATTTTTTTTGGTATTTGTTGACTTCAGTGTGAAGAAGACATTCGTTAATGATATTAAGGGAGGAGTAGGAGTTTCAGCGTTATAAAAGAACACTTAAGCAAATTTATTCAAACCTTTTGTACATTATGAAGTATGACTTTAACAACATTCTATAATTTTTTATTAGAAAATATCTACAAACAAGCCGGTCACATAGCTTTTCCAAAGACGTCTTTAGAAACGAATGATTTTTGATGTTCATTGTATCAAAAATCCATAAAATCTAGTCAAAGTTTTATCGAATCCTTTCCCCAATATGTTGTCTGATTATCATTTTTTTTGTTTATCATTTAAAAATTTTTAATGAACACTAGTGAAAACTGCTTCTTTCGACGAAAAAGTCCACCATTTTGTAAGTAGAAAACCACCTTAATGTAGAAAAAAATTCTAAAACTCAACGTTGAGGGAAGGTATTTTATATGTAGAACTTGTATACCAAGTTTAAAGTGAATCGTTAATGAAGTTATTAAGTGGCAGTGAACACCGACTTTGAAAAAGTAGTTTTGAGAAAAACGTGTTTAAAAATTTTAAAAGGTAAAAAAATAACTTTTGAAACCGATATTGACCACATAGATTGGCAACAAAAATTTCTCAATCCACCAATTCTTCAACACATGACTAATCAGGAAATAAACGAGGTTATTAAGATTATGTTATATGCAGGCGGTTGAACGTTCTGTGAAAATAGTGATGAAAGCATCTATGTTTTTATGTAATAAAAAATCAAGAAGAAAGCTTAATACAAGCGAAACTTGAGTCTAGAAAACTTATGTCCCGATTTGAAAATAAACAAAATTTCGCGGCCAAAACGTAATGAGTTAAACTTTTTTTTACAATTTATAAATGTTTTCTATTAACAAATTTTTATACTACAGTGTGGGCCATCTAGCAGTATAGCGGGAAATATTGAAAACTTTTTTCCATAGTCGTGGGTCTTCAACCCAAACTGTGACCCAAACAAATGGTGAGCGATATTGCGCAATGTTATCCGAATTTTTCTTTAAGCAAATTGAAGAGGAAGACCTGGACAACATTTGTTTCCAAAAGGACGACGCTACGTGCCATGAAACAAACGCTACACTCAATCTTTTGCGCCCTATCTTCGAAAATCGCATAATCAGCAAAAGAGGTGATGTGAATTGGCCTCCCAGCAGCTGTGATTTAACGCCGTTAGACTATTTTCTTTGGGGAGCTAAGATAAAGATAAATGTTACGCCAACCATCCAGAAACAATTCAAGATTTAAAGTACAAGATTCAAGATGCTGTTGCTGCCATAAGGTCTTAAACCATCGAGAAAGTACTCCAAAATTGGGTGGATCGGATGAGCTACTGTAAACTCAGCCGTGGTGGTCATTTGTCCGAAATTGTTTTCCACAAATAAATTTTATAAAACAACCTTTCAAATAAATGATCATTTTGATATTTATGATTGATATTTTGAAAAATATCAAGTCGTTTTTTTTCTATTGACTTTTTAAATTTAAAATTTCACCCTATATTTTAATTATTCATGCATTTTATTTAATATTTTTCACTTTCCATTAAAACAAAACTAATTCTTAATAAAATAGCCAAACGTTATTTTTTTCGAAAATTCCCGAAACATTGAATCACATTCGTGGGTTAAGGATATAACTTTTTATTGCTATAATTCTTATTTGTTTGAGCCTAAGACAACAAAATATTTACTATTAGAATATGATTAAATAACTTTTCCCATACAAAAATGACCCAACCAAATGTGAACTCCTCTTACCATGGATACCATGAAAACCTCAAGATTATGAACCTAACATAATAAGTTTATGTTTTTTGTTTTGAAGATAAAATAAATATTTAGGGTTCTATAAAATTTCTAAGAGGATAAAATAAACAAAGGTTGTATTATTACTTTCTATAGATACATATGGAGCTATCTTTCCAGTATTTTCTATTAGACATAAGACATAAACTTAAAAACTAATATCAATAAACAATTGAGTTGAAACCAATACAGATAAGAAATAATAATATATATATATATATATAAACATAAGTATGGAAAATAGTAATAGAGGAAGGAAGTAAAGAAACATAAATAATAAAATCATGTAAGATGTAATGAGATTCTAAACCCTACATGGTGCCCTAATCATTGGACAATGATTCACCTAAGCAGAATATGTTTGATATTATCTACGAGTACAATGGCCATGCAGAAAAGAATTATGAAAATAAAATAGAAAATATTATGATATCAATAAAATTAGATTTAGTGTTCTTGTTTTTTATGAACTAAACAAGAAACAAGGACTACGTGATTTCATTATATAGAATTAATCTATGAAAATTCAATAGAAATAGTAGAGTAGAAGATATATTTTTGGCATTGGAAATATCAATTTTCCAAGGTAGAGATATCTTCTAGTATTTTTATATATATTTGTTGTGTTTGTTGTTGTTGCTGTTATCTGAATAAATGATAGTTGTTGTAGTTATTTTTTTTGTTACTGTCTTTTTTAATCAACCAGTATTTGTGGTATGGTGTATCTATAGCATATATCATCAAGTGGGACAGCAAAGACAATTGAATTATTGCAAAGCTGTTTTTATTTGGCTATAGTGCGCCTTGAATTGATTGCATTTTTCTTTTTAGCCTTTGTTTCATTTTAGACTTTATAGATAGTTGTTGAATTGTTGGTGACAAACTCAATTTGTTGCTAATCTATTTTGGTTTTGTTTTTGTTGTAATTTATTACTTTGGTTTTATGGAAAATTTAAAGGAAGATAAAAATATTTAATATTTAGTACCTTTTGTATACTTTTTATGTTTTTAAAAAATATTTTTATTAGAGTGAATTTTGTTTTTGTTTTTTGTGTAAGAGGGATTGAAAAATCCATTTCTGTTTTTCATATTTTCAAAGCTTAAATCTTTAAAAATATGTCTTAACAAGGATTTTGAATAATTTTTTACTATTTTTGGAGATATGTATATCTGTTTAAGTGGCGCGTCATAAAAACTAGCTTGGCCAGAACGAATTGAATAAAAGACGACAGGGATTCTCCGTCTACTTGCGGTCATATTCCCTTTTAGAGCCTTTTGGACTCTTTTATATATTTTTAAAAACAATAACCGAAAGTCACTCAAATACATTGAGGAAATTGAAAAAATGATAACTTTACCTGCAACTTTAAAAGCGCTTTTCTCGAAACTACTTTTTTTGAAATTCTTGCCATGATTTCTCAAGTTCTATTGAACCGACTCACTTGAAATTTGGTATTTTTTATACATTTTTCTTTCGTACAAACAAAGATTTTCAATTTTTACTATTTTTTGAAAAATTCGGGAATGTGAAAAAAAATGGTTAAAAAAAAAGTTCTCTTCTTGGCAATTTTTTAAAACTATTTCTATTTCTTTTTCCAGATTACTTCCAAGATTATAAATATGACAAGCTTCGCGTGCCATTTTTTTTTTTGGAGCCCCTCGTTTTATCAGCCTGTAAGTTTTAATTCTAGCCTCTTGATACTTAATTGGAACTTATGTAGTCTCAGGAGGTTAAAAGGAGGCTAAACCTTGACATAAGCATAAATGAGAGAGTTAAATCTCTTTCCAACTTCATTGGAGTCGAAACATAACGAAAAAAGAAGGATCATAATTTCAATTTGGGAAAATATAAAAATTAGAATACTCCAAGTTTAATATTTAATAAATTTCGTTAAAATAATAAAATCAAAATTTTTTAGGTCAAAATTTATCTAACATAGGAAATTTCTTATCGGTAAACAAGGGAAGTGCTGAATATAAATTCTTATATCAAAACTTAGATTCACTTGACATTCAATAATTATTTTTAAAAGAAAAACATATTAAAAACAACAAAATAAAAATGCACACACACACACGTACAAAAAAATAATTATAATTATAACTGTAATTTCTGATAATAATAAACTAAGAATTGCAATAAGCATCAAATCAGCTTTTGATTTTTAGTTATAACGACAAATCTTAAACTTAAGTCAATTAGTTTTATTTTTACATTCTTAAATTAACTGTTATAATTAGGTTAAAAATTTCGCTTATCACTTTGACTAAATTAAATAGATTTAATCATAAGGTTTATGGGCTTGGTGTCGTTTCTTAAAAACAAGTTTATATTGAGTTGATTTTATTAACAAAATTAACGGTAAATTGTTTATATTAGATATTAATAATATTTTTTATTTTGTTTTTACTCTTTTTCCAATATTTATTTTGTGCAAAAAGAAAGAATTAATGTTCGTATTAATATCGAATAAAATAAAAACTATATATTTTATCAAATTACAATAAATTCTATTTAATAAATCTTTTATTTGGCTATTCATGAGATGAACTTTGTAAGGACTAATTTTACAATAAAATGAAAAGTTCAAATTTTATTACTTTCTTATCTATCTGATCAAAATGTCTTTGACCTTTAGTTTATATGGTGCAAAAATTTATTTTAATCATAAACCATTTAATTATTTTGAGTTATGCATTATTTTTATAATAGGTGCTTGCATATAAAATAAAGCGTGTGTTTCAATAAAACAAAAAATGAAATAAATAATCAAAATATTAGCCATTGTTTCCATCTTCCTGGCTATTCATAGATTTATTGTTCACACTGGTTCATGTTTTTTTGATTTTATAGGATTTGAAGTATTATTCCGACAGTTTGTGTTACATTGAAGAAAATAATTAGAAATTAGATATGAGGCGAAGTGTGGTGAATAAGGCTACGGTCCATATGGTAGCGAATTCCTGCGACTACCGAATTTTGATCGATTGATCGACATTTATCGCAGGTTGTCAAAGTAATTTATATCGTTTTTTTCCATGCGTTTACAAATTGTCGGGTAAAATATATATTTTTTATGAAAAATATGAATCAAGGATTTTACCAATTTTTGAAATGAAAAACTTACCATACAATAGAGTATTTTTAATTATAAGTAAAATATTTAATATAAATATGCGTATTTATTTATTAGGTAATAATCATGTATTACTTATTTTTATTATTTGTTAAAAAGCATATTTATATTAAATATTTTACTTATAATTAAAAATACTCTATTGTATAGAAAAATACAAATACAAAACTTTCTTTCCATGAATATTTCAAACTGCTTATGACGTAGATTGTTGTCCTGAGTCTACTGATTATTTTATACGCCTGAGATTGTTGTTGGAAAAAGTATCAATTTTTTATCAACAGTAACGATTCGATACAAAAAAAATCTTTCTTTGATGTATGGCAAGAAGCATTTTGCATGAAGGTTTTTCGTCTTTCGATGTCTTTTTCCTTCAATTTGTATGAAGTCCATTTTTCAGGTTTTTGGATATTTTCCATTGTATGTAAACGTCTGGAAAGAGTTGATTAACAGCTACTAATTCCTTAGTTTTTCGTTATATTTTGTAATATTTGTTTTTAGCTTTAGCTAAATATTTTACGGTTTGTGTCAAGTCTTTGTCTAATAATTCTTCAGTTAAACCACGGTTTCTCAACCGCTGGTCCGCGGAACGGAGGCGGTCAAACACAACACAGCAAAAAACTTATAACACTTTATAACATAAAGTTCAAACATAAACTACAATTTATATTAATCTTCCCTTTTACATTTTTGGCAACACACTTTTGAATAAAGACTACGTTTACTTTCACAAGTAAAGCAGTACTTAGTTATCATTATATTTAAATATTAATGTATTATAATAAAAATAAAGGTTTTACAGTTACCTTATGTAGTAGTTCTTGAATAGGTATTCAGTTTTATTCTTAAAAAAACCACTGGTCCCCGGGCGAGAAAAGGTTGAGAAACGCTGAGTTAAACCATTCAGCATGTTCAAATTATTTTCGAAGGCCTTCCACGGTCTTCAATGTTAAAGTTAAAATTACCACTTTTAAAACTTCTAAACCATCTTGAGTTGTCATCATTCCTTCCGTTAAAAGCAAAAAGTAAAACTTCACGTACATGATAAGAATTTGGTTTCAATTTTGAAATTTTTGAAGCAACAACAAGCTAATGTTGTTTACACAGTTGCATACATAGTGACTGTTGTACTTACTGAATTTTAATGATATATTGTATGTCTATCTTCTAAAACGCCAGATTAGTTCCTACAAACCATATGTATGAATTATTTCAGCAAGTACTTATTACTTAAATCAATGGATATCAATGGCATAAATAAGGGATAGAATAATAGTAAGTTTTCACCACGAGAAAACTAAAAAAAAACCCATATAATGCCTCCTCTACACATGCGCCGAATCAACACGAAATTTTCAATTCTAGCAGATACGCGAATGTGTGGATGGCTGCATTTGCCTTAGTGTGCTATAATTTAAAAAGTTCGTACACATTTGTACAGGTTCGCCTTGTTACCGAACTTTTCACAAACTTTTTCAATGGAAACGTCAAAAATGACAAATGCAAGTGTCAACAAAGTGTTATTTATGATGTATCACAAAAATAAAAACGCAGTTCGTGTTGATTCGGCTAATGTATAGAGGAGGCATAAAAAAGAAAGTGTTTCTATTGAATGATTACTGATGCATTTTTCAAATGTTTAGCATGTTAGAGTATGGAACTATTAAAACTTAAGCCTAAAATGATTCAGTAGGAAATATCGGTATTTATTCAAAAATTATATAAATCCAAATAATAAAAAGTATGTCTCAAAAATTAATAAAATAGATTTTGCTCAGAGATTCAAGGCCTATATTTCAACAAACCTAAACTAACAAAAAAAATATAAATTTTTAACAAAGTTTGTGTTGTTAAAAATAATTAAAAAATTGTGGTAAACTCTTTAAAATTTGACTTTTAATTTTAGTAACCTTTAAATATATTATTATTTTATACAGCATAAAAGTTTACGCCTTGAGTTATGCATTTTGTCTAATTTTTTTTTAAAGATTATAAACTTTTTTGGTTAAAAAGGTCTTTCATTAATTGGAAAACAAAATATATTCTATTAATAAAAAACATTATTTCCATTTGTTACTAAAAAAAAGTAAAATATACAAAAATTTATAAATAATAATAACAATAATCTTATAGATATAAAACTAATATATAAAATAAAATCTTTTTTGTTTATGTATATTTTAGCATTGCTAAAAATGAGGACAACGACGCCAGCTTCATACATATATATATATATATAATAGTGTGGTATCCCTCATGCATCTAAATTAAGCAGACAAAACCAATTAACCAATAAGTAGTCCACACTCTCTAGCCTATACGTTGTCTTCTTACATAAAGCGCAGGTTGAACATATGAGGAAACCTTTTTTTTTTTTTATCAAATTTATGTATTTTTATTGGTATAGTCTAAAAATATATATATACTTATACTACTTAAAAGTATAATATTATTTGTGCTGGTCTATAGAGTTTTTCCTGTCTTTCTTTTAATTTTATGTATACTTTTTAGAGGATATAACTTTTGTGGTCATATATTATTTACTTGTACTTCCACTCACTTTCATAAAATTCTACTTAAGTGGCAAACAATACAATAATAACAACAACAACAACAATAATAATACTAGCAAGAAAATTATTGTTAAAGAAAAACTAACCAAGAAGAACTATTTTTATAACAGAAAAATATCAAAACAAAAAAAAGCAAAGAAAAGAATATACATATATGTAGGAGGTTAGCGATAATTCAATTGTAGAATTTCTTACAACAAATAGAAACTCTATATTCTATCCTAGCAGACCATCCAGAAAATATTCTCAATATATTATATTTTTGGTTTGATTTTTTTGTTGTTTTGTTTTATTATTTATTTGTTGATCTTCATATAGATACGATCATATCTCATATGAATGAAGGCGTAAATTTTTCTTATATGTAAATGTATATATATATGTATATATATTATTTAAGTTTTATGAGTATATAGTGGATAGATATATCATTGATCAGCAATATCTTGATCTACTTTAAATATAGAACCATATAAATAGCTTAAATAAATACTAATGAAAGTGATAGTTACTTCCGTCTTGATCTTTTATTATGAGAACAACAACAAAATCAGGAAAATATTAAAAATGTTAAAGTATAAACTTTAATTTTTTTTTTCTTAAACGGGTCTAATAAGATATTTAGTATATGTTTTGTTTAAACAAAATATTATGTACATCTCTAATTAATTAAATTTCATGTCCTAATTTAACCTAAGGGTTAAAAGTTATATACTGGTTTATTTGGAAATTGAAAGATATTTGTCGATTCTGTTTAAAGTATATTAGAAAATATGAAAAACATAAAAAGAGAGATGGGAGTGCAGTATTGTACAACATTTTTAAAAATGTTGTTTCGAAATTTGAATCGAAATAAAACTCTCATATTAATTAACATTTGAATATCCTCAACTCATGTACCTTTTAAGCGCGTTTTTCTCAAAACGACATTTTGAATATGCGTATTTATTTTTGGCATTCTAAAGCTATTGTATGAATTTATTTAAAATTTCATATATATATAGTTTCCTTCTAGCTCTTTACTCAATGGACATGACATCGACTCTATATGAGTATAAAAGAATTTTCAAGTTATATTTAAATCTTTTATTAAGCAAAATTTTAAAGCGTCCTGAAACTTCCAGTATAATCTACTGGACAGATCATTTTAAAATTTTGCACACTACTTTTTTGCATATTTCTTCAGGTAATGACGAGAGATTTTTTTTTTTAATAATTATTAATTTAACAACAACAAATAAGTGGACTTTTCAGCCGAAAATCGGTATTTTGGTTTTCAAAGGCTACTAAAAAAGGAAAAATCAAAAAAAAAAACAAAAAATCTTCTTGGGATTACTTCAAGAAACATCTCCTTTAATAAATACAAAAAATAATTGTTTCCAATGATTCGGTTGGGGCTAGTGATGCGATAATTGAAATAAAATTTTGGAAAAATATTATTCAAATGTTGTATTATAGAAATTAATTAAATAAAACTAAAACTTGTACTTGTATTGTCAAAAAAATTCTTGAAAAAATGCCTTTTTTTCACCAAATTAACCAAACCATCCCTTTTAAGCCTACTACCATTTATATCGCTTTTTATATTTAATATTAGCGTAAAATAATAAAAACTAATTTTCTCTTCAAAAGTATGACTTCCACCACAAACAGTTATTATTTGAATAATTATTTATTAAAATACCTTTCTAAAAATCATACATTTTTATTTGTATTTTTGTTTTATTTTTTCGAAGACTAATCCGATATCAATTAAACTAGATTTAAAAATTTAGGCCAAATTTTGATAAAAAAAAAACCAGTTATACAAAAATTCTAATATAAATAATGATAAAAAATTAGTTTTTTTTTTTTTTTCATTAATATCTTGTTTTCATAATAATAAATTAAAAATTATAACCTGGAATTTGATTTATGATCAGACTAAAGAACAAACTAAACATTATATAAATGAATCAAATTATGGCCAAACAACGGTTTTTGAAATATTTATGTCTGAGAAAACTAAAAAAAAAAAAAAAAACAACAACAATATACAAATTTTGGTGCTCTTATAGGCATAGAAAATATGAAGAAGAAGAAATTGTAAATGAACTTGTTAGTAAACTTACATAATACAAAACTAAATAAGAAAAGTAATTCCTTTTTGGAAACAAAAAAAAATTAAATAAAAATATTTACAAAGTTCATTTACAAATTTATCTGATGAAAGAAATATAGAGGCACGTTGCAACGGAGAATGATGATAACGACGTAAAATTTCAGCTAAGCAAAACAAGGACTTTGCAATTTAGCAAAAAAAAATAAAAAATTTATCTTTCCCCTTTATAATAACTAATTCTGATGATTATTGGTTTAAAAATTTAAAAACTTATCTACTTTTGATTTGTTTCATTATTTCACTTAACTTAAGTAAATAAAAATAAATATAATTGAGTTTTGTAATGTAATTACTGTTATACGTCTTATCTCTTACTTATACATAATAATGCAAGCAAAAAAGAAAAAAATTACAAACAATAGACTACAATTCTAGATTTAAATTGACAATAACTTTATAACGGTCAACTAAACGGTACTTTAATTTGAAAAACTTAATCATATCGAATAATTTTATAGAAGGAGTTTCAAGAAAACAGGCAACAAAACTTAGCTACTTATTTGATATAAGTATTATTTTATTTTTTGTTTGTTTGTTTTCACATTAGTGCAAGAATTATTTTCTTGATTGAAATACATCGAAAATCAAATAAATCACATAAATAACTTTTTTTCAGTGTAAATGGACCTAAATTTAGGCAATAGAACCATTAAAATGTGAATAAATTTTTAGCAGTAAAAGCTATCAAAATAGTTGGTTTTATAAGTAAAGCTACCCGAAAATCCAGTGTAATATATAGGATTCTATGTGAATGTGAGAAATACTCGTGTGTCATCCGCCATTTTGAAATATGGGATAACTTTTCCAGATCGACATTAATACAGTGTATAAGAATACATGGAAGAACATTTTGCATTAAGGACAGGATATATAGATTATTAGAATCGTGTATATAAATACAACCTTTAATTGGGACCTTTTTGTTTTGAATTTTAAAGTTGTGCTACAAAATAAAATTTAAGTTTCATTTTATTTTGCCTTTGAATATGTTGCTTATCTTGAACAATTTTAATAATTTTAAAACTCAATTTTAGCTAAATTAAATGATTCATTGTTTATATAAGGCGAGCCCATAACTTCGTACTGTGGAATCAGAACCAAAATTTGGAGTGAATCAGATCACAGAAAAGATGGATCTTTAGTGATTTAAAGGAGATTGGGAAAGTATCCAAGATTGGAAAGTAGGTACTGCATAAGTTGTCCGAAGCCAATTGCTAGTAGCAAATAATTATTTGCACTTTCTTTTTATCACGTTTCGCAAAAGATGCATTTTTAGAACATTTAGTAACAGGTAACGTAAAATAGATTATTATATATCATAACGTCAGAAGGAAAAAACAGTGAACAGATAAAGATAAACAGCCAATTCCATCATTTCCAAATTTTCTTTGCATCATAAAAAGATATTTTAAAGTTTTTGGTGGGATATGTATGATGTGAATTATTATGAAATGTTAGAAAACCAATGTAGATATATACAATAATGAACTTTGTCATTTAAACTTAGAATTAATGAAAAAACGCTCGCGATTGGTGTATATCAAGAAAATGCTCGAATAACGCTGCAAAAACTTAATAATTTTAACTGGGAAGTTTTTTCGCATCCTGTTTACTCCTGGGATATTGCTTTAAAAGACTCTAACTAATTTCGTGCATTAAAAAATTTTTTAATAGGAAAAAAGTCAAATGCTAAACAGGATGTACCAAATGACTTTTCAGTTTTTTTGTATCAAAACCAGAGTCTTTCTATCGCAATGGAATTAAAAGAGAAAAATATTAAATTGTGTTGAATGTTAAGTTTTCAAAATTTTTCCAAAAATACGTATAAACTTTTTGACTGACCCTAAGAGCCTATTGCTCAATTAATATTTTCAGATAACCTTTTAATTTTGATATTTTCTGTTTGAATATATTCTTTGTTTTTAATATAACAGAATTCTATAAGATTATTGTGACCATTATGAATCTTAGTTGTTGTACCCCCATTTAATCTAATACAAATTTTTCTATTACCTCAATCAATCTAAATAGGAAGAATTTTTTTTACTTTATAAGAACATAAGATAATAAATAGTACATAATATGACCGCATTTATATAGTTTTTTTTAATTGAAGAATCAAGTGATTGTATCGTCTCCGGTACCTAAACTGGCCAACAGACCTTGATTTTGCGGTCAAACTAGCTTATATGATATTTTGTGTTGTTTTATTTTTATTTTTATTATTTTGTTTTTATTTTTTATTTTCTCTTTTTGTCTCTCTTTCTCTTTCTTACGATGTAGGAACTTTCCCTTTACTGTATACAAAATACCAACAACAATAAATTGTGGTGAAGTATATTGATATGGTAAAGAAGAAGGTCATGCAGCTGTTGCACCTGCTTTTTATTTGATTAGTTGCTTTAGATTTAAGAATATATTTGTTTATTTTTTTTTTTTTAGTTTTTATAAAATAGAACTAAATAGTAGAAAATTTTTTGAATGAGGAAACTTAACATTTTTATATGTCTGTTTATGATAAAAAGAAAAAACAACAATTTTGTTGTGGTTTTTTTTTTAACAAAGATACTTCCAAGAATTTTACTAATGGTCAGTAATGTATGACTGTTTCATATAATTTGATTTCATGTTTTGATTAAGTTGAACTGTCTACTGGGTCAAATTTTTATCTATTGTATAAAAAAAACATGTTTTTGAATTAAAGAACTTCTCAACAGAAATTCTTTGCTTGTGTTTTTGGTTTTTTTTTTTTTTTTAAAAAATTAAGTTCAAATTATTTCATTTCTTTTATTTATGACTATTAACTGGGATCTATAGAATTTTTTAGCTACATAAGAAACTCTTTTATGTGAGAGAATTCATTTCTAGAAGTGAATCTTTGTTATACTCAAAACAGTGAGCAGGATGAAAATGGATGAAAATGTTTTATATATTATATCTAGTCCTATTTTTAAAATATAAGTAACATTTATGTCAGAAGTGAAATATTTAAAATAAGTTCGAAAAAGATGAAAAATATCGATGAACTGAGCTTAGCTGTAATCAAACTTATACAACAGAGGCGTGGAGTGATAAAATTTGGAACAAAAACAATAGTGTCACGAAAACTTGACGCTGGATGAGATCCTTATATAGCCATGAATATACTTAAAGTGGAAGAGGAACATACAGGATGAACCAAATAATGACAGTTGTACTCAAGGCATCAGAAGAGTCGAAAAAGGCATTAGAAGAATTAGAAAATAAGGCAGCAATGGAGCTTTATTAACAAAATATTAGAAAATCAGGAGAGAGCAAGAGGGAAGAATTAGAGAAGAAGGCATCGAAAGAGCAGAAAAAGCCGATTAAAGTGTTAGGATCCAAAGCAGGATAGGAGCTAAGGAAGTCATTGAAAGAATAGAAGAATTTGACTAAAGAATTAAGAGGGAAGACACCAAAGGATTGAAGAACATACGAAGTCACCAAAAAAGCCGAAGAAGGCTAATGATGAATTAGGAAGGACAGAGGAGTAAAAGCAGCCAACATTAGATTTGGGAAAGAAAGTCAACACCACTTTTAAGCCAACAATACAAAAATTAGAATAATCATGTGGCTTATTTTTAAAGCTACAGTTACTTGCATTTAATCTAACTAAATTACATTATAATAACATTAAATCCAAATACGCTATTAATGTAGCCAAAGTTCCTCTACCCATAAGAGCTCATAGTTTATAATTGTAAAAATTTCCATCCATTGAATTTATAGAGAATTAAATTAAAAAAAAAAAAAACAAATTCTTTGAATAATTTTTATAACTTTAATCCATAAATAAAACCAAAAATATGGTCAATCAAGGTAAATCAATATCAAAGTTTAACAAACCCACTAAATTTGGATAATATTATTAAATTTATATTTTATTATTGCCAAAATAATACATAATTATATTTTAATAGATTATTCTTGTAAAAATATTTATGAAATTACAGAAGAAAAAAATTTAATAATACTTTGAATTTATGACAAATAAAAATCAAATTAAAAAATTCCTAAATATTGGGTAAATATGCCGCCCAGTAAATATTCCAATTGATTAGCTTTAATTTCTGTAAAACAAAAAATAATTCAATTTACATCTTTTTCTTTTTTGTCTTCATTATAAACTCCAGGCTTTAATATGAACTATTCCCCTTAAATTTTTATAGTAAAAAAAAAAATAATAACAAATAAAGAAAACACAAATCAAAATTTTTCCCAAGGCAAAGAGACTTTCTACTAGTGTTCGAATGTTTAACTTGGATTGCAGCAGTAGAGTAGCCGTTGGGCGCTGGGATTCTTTCGTAACACAAAGAAAGTACGAAAATCCCTCTTTGGACAAAAAATGTAAAAAAAAAAAACAATAAACATTTTAAAAGATTAATGTCTCCCAAGTGTTTCGCACGGCTCAACATCTTCGTTGAAATCACCAAAGTTTTAATTCGTGTCTGTATTACTAAATAGTTAAATCGCGTCACTTAACCAAGAAAAAAATGTTTTACTACCAAAACAGTTAGGCAACAGCAAACGGTGCTATTTTTCTTGCCTGCAATAAATTTCATTTCGATATACTTAAAACGGAATGTTTTTTGTTGGTTTGTTTATTCTGTTTTGCATATTATATTTGTGTTTTTATAATAAATTATAACATTTTGTAATTACAATTTGTTACAATGTATTGTATTTTATTTATTTGAATATCCGTTTCATGGATTTATAAGCCTAAATATATTATATCAAATTGTGAAGTAGATAAAATAACTTCCCACCCAAAATAAAAACCCCAAAAAAGGTTTTCAAACAGAAAATTCTTTACCTGTTATTTATTTATTTTAGCCGCTTTAATGACGACAAC
The DNA here is from genome assembly GCA_947359355.1 of Acrocera orbiculus. Classification (NCBI taxonomy): domain Eukaryota; kingdom Metazoa; phylum Arthropoda; class Insecta; order Diptera; family Acroceridae; genus Acrocera; species Acrocera orbiculus. The sequence continues at coordinate 12,905,992 of OX375758.1, forward strand.
GAGTATTTTAATCGTTAATCCTCTTATCGAACTAGACTACTACTTTTTTTTCGCCTCAGGGCCTTAATAGGCATGCAGCCTATAATAATTGGCAAAACAGAAATCACAAAAAGCACAAACTTCTGTTATTTCTTATTATTTAGCTTTTTCTTCCTTCTTTTTTTGTTCACTACACAAAACTTAAACAATTAAACATTTCTTTAAAAAATTCTTACACACAACATTTAAAAAATAATTTATTTGAATATATAAGACACAAGTCCACAAATTCACATTAGTAAAATAAAAAGAAAATTAAAAAATTAAAGAAGTTTACTTTTAAATTTTCCCGCCACTCTGTCGGGACAATAAATAATTATAAAATTTAGAAAACATACAATTTTTTTTCGCGCTTAAATAATTTTAACCACGTCTAACTAACTAAATAGTCGCGTACCAACTAAACACAGAAATTTATTCAGTGAACAAAATGAAAAATGAAACTACTCGAAATTATATTAAGAAACGGAACAAAATTTTAATATTTGAGAGGCAGAAAATTTTACAGTGCGCATTTATGATCTGCTGAAATGCATTTTATTCCCCTTAATTGCACCAGCCATGCTGAAAATGTTCTTTAAAAATATTCAAGAGGAAGTTTTTTTTTTTGTAATTGTTGCGGAACAACAAATTTATTTTTGGAATTTAAACAAAATAAGATTTTTTTTAATTAAATATAAAAATTTGCTTTTGTTTTATCGTTGGAAGAGAAAATTACAGTTAGTAATGTTTAGATATATTTTTTCATCAATCAAAAGGGAAACCTGTGACTCAATTTGAAGACGAGAAGTGGGTTTCAGATTTAGCTTTTTTAGTAGACTTAACAGAGCATTTGAATGATTTATATTTGAGACTTCATGGAAAAAATCAATTTATTGATAATATGTTCCAAACAATAACAGCGTTTGAAAGAAAGTTGAAATTTTGGCATAATCAAACAAAAGTGAGAGATTTGACGTATTTCAATACTTTGGACATAAACCTGTGAGTTGCACAAAATATGCTGCATTAATTTTTGATTTAATTCAAGAGTTTGAAAGTAGATTTCAAGATTTTCGAAAAAATCAAGAGTATTTCAACATATTTTTTATTCCATTTTCTCTAGAAATAAATAAATTACCTTCAAATCTTCAAATGGAATGCATTGAACTGCAAAGTGACATTCAACTGAAAGAAAAATTTGGAAATGTTTCTTTACTGGAGTTTTATAAAAATCACCTTCCCCGCGATAAATATCCTAATTTTCACAATTATGCTTTATTAATGTCTTCAGCTTTTGGTAGTACCTATATTTGTAAACAATTATTTTCAAAAAACAAAAATGGGACAAAGATTACCGACAAACATCTTGAAAATGCATTAAGAATTGCAACCTCGTCTATTGAACCCGATCTCGATTCGCTTGTTTGACAAAAGCAAATTCATCTATCTCATTAATTTGATTATTTTTTCCATCTTTATGAAATGCGAACTAAATGAAACGAAACTTTTACAAATTTAAAATGAATATGTACCTATACATATCAAATTAAAAATAAAAAAAATTATAATAAAAAGAAGTTAATTTATTTTAATAAAACTAAATTTTTATATCAATTTTTGGAAAAAATATTGTATGTGCGGCCCAGGAAATTTTTTTTTTTTGCCATACGGCCCACGAACGGTCATAGTTTAGACACCCATGGTTTAACGGGTACTTCATGTGTAAGTGTATTGAATATTATTTGTGTGTATATACATGCTTAGTTTCATTGAAAATCGAACCTCAATCGATAAATTTGGCATATTCCTGAATATTTATTGAAACTTCCGCATTTTGCTACCTAGAGGAAGGGACCATAAAACTCTTACTGGATAATTACGGTTAAATGTGTATCATGTGTACTATATGAATTCTAGGACTCGTCTATTTCCTTTCCTGCAGTTGAATCGAAATCAACACCCTCGCAAACCTCCACCTGCCCCTCAGTACTTTAAATTACGCTTACACACATACACACACAATGAGATACATTACTGTAAAATTGGCTGCAAATGATGCTCCAGGTCTTGAAACGTAAAGAAATTACAAAAAATTACCTATTTCGATTTAAGGACCAATTGTAATAACTTTGAAATTAAACTCAAAATTGAAAAAAAAACAACAACTTTTCAACTTTACACAATAATTTATAATCATTTAAATGAAACCCCACTCAAAACTAAATTTCATCCAATTTGAAGAATTTTTGCAAAAACAGAAAAAAATGGCATCATATTGGGTCCGCCATCTTGAAACATAAAGCATAAAAAATCAGCACCTTCGAAAACCTCGATACTTAGAATATGATGGTTACATAAAAATTTTTCTTGCATGCTTGAGAACGTTAGTTTTTTATTCATAGAAAACGAACCGCTAGACGATTTTGCTCAGAATCTTTTCAGATCTAACAAGTCATGATATGGCGTATTGATTGATATGGTCAAAAACGTAATTTAGTCCAGTATTTCTTGCGTAATCAAATCTCATTTATGCGTGCTTAAAAAAGTAAGTTTGTTATAAATAAAAAACGAACTGCTGGACCGACTTCGCTCACAATTCCTTCAGATCTAAGTCATGATGTGGTGTATCGATTGATATGTTAAAAACGTAATTTGGTCCTGTAGTTTTTGAGAAAACGTTTCTCATAAAAAATGTCAAATAAATACGCACACACACACAGCCAGACATCACTCTAAAAATGATTACAAATGATTCTCCAGAGCTTGAAACGTAAAGAACACACAAAATTATACTGTTACCGAAGACTATAAAGTCGTTATGGGTAAATCAATAGGGATATGCTCAAAGTGTTCAGAGTGCAAGCCTACCAATCACAGTGGAAATCGGTATCAGCACGGCTGTAAGTCGGCACTCTGTGGGCAGTCTAAGGTGTACATCTTAAAAATAAAATTTTAAACTTTCAGTATCCCCCAGTTGAAATTTTGATCCTCTTATCATTGCAATATGCAAATTTTGGGATACTTTGGTATATTTTAAGCCTCCTTTCGTGCTGAATGGCTTCCTAAATGCAAACTGTTTATTTATTGGAAGCCAAGAAGTCCCAAAAAAGGTTAATCTTATTTTTGACTTTGGTGGATTTCAGTATACTTTGATCATCCATCCATCTTCTTTGACCTAAAAACTATGATTTTTTGTTAAACTCCTTTCGGCCTCTTAATGTTGAATCGTGGCTTACGTGGGCTCAAGAGGTTGAAAGGACGCTAAACTTTGATATGAGAATAAATAAGAAAGTTTAAGCGATTTTTCCTTACCAAGGAGACGAATAACGTTGAAAGTTGAATCGAAATTTTGACTCAGGTAATCTCTTAAAGGAAACAAAATAATTCCAACGCTTTATTATAAACCTTTAATTTTATACAACAGTTTGTTTTTCTCCGAAAAATATGCCTTAATTTTCACAATTTACAATTCATTGAACACAAATTCTTTTCCCCATTGTAAAATAAATTCCAAGCCTGATCCTTAAAACTACATTTTCTTGGTAAAATTCAACTTCAGTTGTGAGCATAAAACTTTTAAGGGTGATAAATTTATGTTAACATTTCGCTTACTTTTTTATGGCGCCTGTGTAGAATGATTCACTTTTTGGCTTGGAAATAGTCTTCATTCTTAACAGACTTTAGTTCAACAGGTGGGAAAAATTTCTTACTTTAAGAATACCAAAAGCATAGAAAATAAGTAATACAAAATGCAACTAAAAACACAACCAGTAAAGAGGGCCATATAATTTTTCAAATTGGCAAAAAAAGTTTTAATTAGAACGACCATAAGAATTCCAGATTATATCACGAGTCATTGAAAAATAGGAGGATTAAGAAGGTGCATAGTAAAACGGAACTCTCTCTAGTCTCAGCCAGAAATAAGAATAAGAGACATAGATTTATGTAAATCCACTTGAACAAACCACTTGCTTTTTGGAAAAGTTTAATACAGGTAATTTACAGGTGATGGTAAATAACAGGTTTATTGTTCAAAGAATCAAAAACATAGCCCTTTATAATTAAGTGGACCCTTTGTTCTCATCAATAAAAGTTCCGATTGATTTAAAAGACATCTGTAAAAACTGCACGCTCACTGAGCCAACTATGCTTCAAATTGCTTCCAAATTTAAATTATGTTATACAAGGCTAACATTTAGTCTATATGCGGACACAGTGGATGCAATTTTTCATTGTGCAACTTATCAACGTAACATATTTTTGTGGTAAAAGTGTTGATCAACCCCCATACAAATTGGAAAATTTGTTGGTTAGTTGAAGTCACGCGAAATGCATGAAATCGCTTGAATTTGCTTTCACTATGCCCACAGCATTAAAGTAATAACTGTATCTATAGTTAATTGTCATTTTTGTATTATTTTTCAATAATATGTTCAGATTATGGTTCCATTAATTTTCTTGTGAAAAGGGTCAAAATTTTACACCTTTGAACTGCTATTAAATCCCGGAAATAAGTTATCGACCTATAAAAATCCTAAGTTGTTTTTTTAATTGAAAAAAAAAAAACAAAAAATTACAAAATCTAGTATATTCTATATTTAAGTCAAAAATAGTCTTTGATTTATTCATTAATCACAAACTTTGATGGATAAAACGTGACTTTTATTGATTTTAAAGAACTTATGTAAAAACTACAAATGCACGTCTTTACACTTAAACTAAATTCTTTAATAGTTTAATGATACTTTATATGTATAATTTTTTCAATATCATAAAAAAAACTTGTGGCATAGTTTAATCAACTTATTTGAGAATTTCAAAAGTATTTTTCTTATTTTTGTTTCTTTAATAAAGATGAAAATTTCCTAAACAACAAAACTTTAAAATTCTGCATATTATTTCTTGATGCATGTAAAATTATTCTTTTGTTTAAATATTAACTTTAATGCTTTGTGGTTTTGCTTTCTTTTTTTTTTTTGTCTCTTTTTTTAAATTAATTTCTAAATAAAGAGGCTTAGAATTTTTCTTTGATCTTTATTTGTATAGTTTTTTGTTAGTTTTTTTATAAACAAATATCTTTATTTAACAGAACTTGTTCTCTATCCTTGGAATATACCTTTTGAAATTTTTGATGTTAATCCTCTTATAATACCATCTACTCAAAAACTAACATTACTCAACTTAAATGTCCTTCATATTTAGGTATTTAGAATTTTTCTTTTAATAACAATGTTCGGTTTTTTATTTAGAGATAACTAAAAATAAAAAAATAGCAAAAAGAATGAACAACAGGAAAATAATAATAAGAAAAACAAAATTCATACAAAGAATTTCAGGTGTAAAATAGAGGAACAGGTTCTAAGAAAACAGAAATAAATATAAAAAAAAAAAAAGAAGTAAAGTACTTAAGTAGAAAGCTACATAAGTCCTTATTTTGTTTTGAAGAAAATTTTAACAGTATAAAAATAAAAAAGGAAACTAAGTATTCGTTAATGATTTGATAACAATAAATAGAAAAGAAATTGTTTAAATTGTCAAGGCTGAAAATCTAGTAAACAAATAATAAAAATTTTTTTGTAAATTTTTTGAATGAAATTTAAGGATTATTGTGCCCTTGTGTAATATTACTAACTTCAAGGATGTTTACAAAAAAAAACAAAAAACAATTTTAACAACTTCTTTAATTACAGAGCTATATTTTTATTAACTTTTTTTCTTTTTGTTGATTTGATTTCAAGTCAACAAATGCGAAATTATTGAACAAAAGTAAAGTCAAAATGATTTATTTTAAAAACAATAACATAAAATTTTACACCAGACCTTGATATTATTATATAATATAATAAAAGACATATGGGTATATGTTAGGATTTGTTAGTTTTCTTTTGTATATAGCCGACATAAGAGTTATTTTCAGTAATCAATGATGAATGAAAAGCTATCAAAATATGTGATACACACCTAAAACTTATAATTCCACTATAGTCACGATTATTAATACTTCACAACTTTCACTGTTTTCAATTTCAAGTGAATACCTAGTAAACGTGCTATCATTTGTTTGTAATTTTTGTCAATTAGCCAGGGTTGTCTTGTATACGTTTATGGTTTAGTTGTAATTGATTACTATTTAAAATCAGTTGCAGAATTTCAATTGACGTTAGTTATGAAATAAAAATTTTCTTAAATTAAGTTTTCTAAAATTAAATATAAGAATTTTTTTTTATATATGTTATTAGCCTTTAAGTAAAAATTATTAATTTTCTAAGCCTAAAAATGGCTTTTGATGTTTTTTAAATTGTTTTAAGTGTTCAATAAATTTTGGTATATGTTTGAACAAATTTGCATAGCTTTTTCTCTAGTTCGATTGCAGTAGATCAAAAATATAGTATTTTATTGCTTCAGTACCTAGGAGCAGCTGTCCAGACAATTTATCCTTAGTGATTATGAACAAAAAAATAGTAATGGTTGAGTATTAATAATTAATCCCTCTAAACTAGATGAGTTATCAAATTGAATTGATAATTGTTTCTTGTTAGAATTGTTTTTCTTAAAATGGATGGCCATGCCGTCTAGTGTCAAAACTGGTGTACTTCAAAAGGCAATGAAAAGCTCAGTGAAAATTAGGTTCGTAAAAGCAATCTAGAAAGGTAGCTTCTAACAAACTATATCGTTAAAAACTGACTTTTAATCACCCTACCACATAAACAGTAGAGTTTTTAGTAAAGCTGCGCCATGAAAAATTCCTTCTCCTTGTTTTAGAAGTTCAATTTCTTCTAAATATACCCTTTTCCAATTTCTACTTTTCATTCACACTCTCCCTTTAATATATCTTGTTGAAAATTTCAATCTCTAATAAAATAACTTTTTATTCAAATACAAATTTTAACACTTGCAGAGGATGACACTTGATATTAATACAGTTTTTTTTTTAAATAAAAGTTCATAAATTAAATTAAATGAATTAATTTTAGTTTTATATGGAAGAAAATTATTCAGAAATTTCTTCAGATTCAGATTACTTTTCAGATTCAGAAAAATATTTCTTTTTTGTTTTGTCCAAATGATTTTCGAGAGGGAGTTGGAAACTAATTGTGGCTGAAAAGGAATTGGCTTTTAAAAAAGTATTTGTATATTATTTGTTTCCGCTTAATTTATTCCCTCCTTGGAAGCCTCAAATGAGTCACTTTTCCATTCTTGGAGGACGTAGCATTACTCTAACACATTTTAAACTTTAAATATTGTTCTAATATTGTGAACACTAAGCAAAATAGGATAATTATTGTGTGATAATTAATTAAATAAATCAGCACTACCTATAGTGATGACAAAAAATCTTTAAAATATGCTTTTTTTCACTAAATTAATGTTACTTTCCCCACTTGAGCAAATGAAACTTTATATTTGTTTTTCTGCCCTTAAATTCTTCCCAGAAACTGATTTGGATTTTTTATTTGGCATTCCTAAAAATAACTAAAGATCTATTTGGGTGAGTAAATAGTATACCTAAATACGAAATGCCTTTAAGAAACCTGCAAAGGCTCCCATTAACCAATTATTTGGTCATATAACTTTCAAATTAGTCCCGCGTTATACAAAATGCAAGCTTGCCTAATAAATTTTGCAATAAAAATAGATAAGAACCAAATAAGAACCAAATAAAAGGTAATCAAAGACATGCTTAAATAGAGAATGCCTTTAAAAGACCTACTATCGTCTTCCTTAGGTAAATATTGGGCTAGCATTAATGTGGAATGTCTAATTATTTTCAAACTTAATAAATATTTATTCGAACTATTAAAATAAGCTCATCTTTACTTTAAAAGGATATAATTTACTATCTTGGAAAATTTATATTAGAAATAAGTATCTAAAGTAGTACTTTAAATTCCAAAAAAAAAGCAAAATTTATTTGTATTTATGTGAGGTTCTTTATTAAAGAAAAACCTGCGAATAAATAATCAAAATTCTGTTCACAATGATCTGTCTGTTAGTAAAAGGCATGAAAACAGTACCCTTAGTATGATATATATAAAAAAATAAAAAAGGGTAGTATACGCATACATTCTTAGGCACATATACTACAACTCATTCTTTAAATTTCATTAGTTGAAAATAACAAAGTTTTGGCGATCCTAGGATCTTACTCTATAGAGATTAGTTCAAAAAATTATCTCAATTTCAATTATTTTTTATTTAAAACAATTCCTCGTAGTGCTCTAACTACATTCTTCTTCTTGAAGAATTTAAATAAATTAATTTTTTCAGATTACTGGAAGGACTGGAATCCTGCACACAAGGACACGCCATATTTTTGTGTGCCCCCACTTTGCCGGCCGGGAATTTTTTTCAATTTTGATATTTCTTTTAATATTATTAATATTTCTTACAACTAAAATATCAATAAATAACAAGTAAAAAAATTTATTGGTTTTTTTTATGGCGCATGAAAAAACACTGAAAATTCGTGTGTCCAAATCCAGAAAATCGCCTTAATAAAATTCTATAAAATTTGAAGATTTTATTTATTTAAATTTTTATTTAACTTCATTAATAACAAAAATTATCAAAAATTTTCTTAATATTTGGTTTATGATATATTTTTTAGTCAATTTTATGGAAAATACACTACAACTATACATCTAGTAAAAATATATTGTTTACATTATCAAACTATCAAAAAAAAAAGGTATATATACAAAAAAAACTCTTCCCAATGATTGTAATGAGCACCTATAAAATAAATGTCAAGAGTTCTCTTTATCCGGAAAAACCGGATAACTTATTAGATTAACCGTGAACCGTGTAGAACTCTAATGTCTGTTGTCTCATTCCACTGGCTAAGTATAGTACTTGATATCTCTCTTGTCAATTACATTTTTAGTTGTCGTCGGCTAAACTACCACCATATCTAGATTTTAATATAGTGAAAATAGAAACAAGTTTTAATTACTTCTTCAATTTGTTGTATGCAACTAAGCTTGATTCTACCTTGATGTGTAAATAATAAATACACAATGGTTTATGATGGGCATTTGTAAGTCTCAGGTGCATCAATTCACCTGACTATAATGACCAAATATTTGTATATGAGATTTACTTTTTAGCTTTGTCAGCTCAACTTCCCGATTTATATAATATAAAAATAGACAAGTTGTTTGAAAACAAGTCTTTTATTATTGAAGTTTTCATTCTGACAAGGGTCATGTTCTAAAGATAACAAATATGAAGGATGTCAACATCCATTTCCTTTTTATATTTTTATATTTTTTTGTTTCTTAAGTTTATGTTATATCAAATTTGTCAATTAAATATTACCTTGCTAATCATTGAATTTATTTGATAAATTAGATTGACATAAGAAATATCATTCAATTTATATAAAAAGTTGATCCCAGTATTAAACTAGTATTAATTAATTTAAAAATTTAACTTTTTAACCTTATATAAAAATCATAATGTTGAAAATTCTTATGTTAACAAAATAAATATAAGGATTTCTTTTATTGATTACTGATGGAACCTGAAAATGCGAAATTTGGTTAGCCGGAGAATGAAACATACTTACAATTAGGAACAGTCGGAAATTCCGTAGGCCAATTTTCCAAAATATCTTTTAGCAATTTGCGGTGAATACGATTGCGGAGCCTAAACTGTCTTAAGCATCTTAGCATCTTTTCTTTAATTACTCATAAAATATTCCTAGCCTGTCTACACCACTGATATAGGTAGGCTTACCAGGTTGATAGCATAATTTTGACATAGTAAGCATATAAATGTAAAAATTGAACCTATTATTTACAAAAGGGATTGTTACCATTTTTCAAAACACCTTCAACAGAGTTTGAAATTAATTTGAGGATGGAAGCATAATTTAAGACTCCACGTTTAACACCAATAACCGTAGGTTAACCCGGTAGGGTTTAAAAGTTTGTAAAGTAAGTGCTAAAAACAAAAAAAGTTAATAGCAGTTAAAGTTTGTATGCAAAAATGAACAAAGCCAGAAATTTATGTTCTATAGAAACATTTTGGTAACATTTTAATCGTGACGACGTCGCCGTGTGTTGACTTGTGTCAACTTGTAATTTTTTTCCTAAGACACAGTTACGTCGCTGCGACCACATTGTGTCAATATTCTCCACTTAAAAATTTTCAGGATGCAATGTGGTAACTATGGCCTTGTGGCGACGTCAGGGCATCGAAAATGTGTCATTGATCACAAATCGGTCGCAAATTTCTAGTTGGGATAATTATAAATGATGGAGGCATTTTGATATAGAAATTCGAAAAAATCGTTGTTTTTTTTTCTTCATATTTTCATAGTTTAACCCTTTAACCCTTTAAGAAAAAGTTCGTAAGAGAATTTTTTGAAGTTTTAATAATTTTTGAAGTTACAGCTCATTTGTGACGCGTCAATAAAATCGGTTAGCAACGTGTACGAAGCGAGTCAACAGTTTTGACTACCTGAAGGGACTCCGAGTTATATTTCAAGTTTTTCATACTCGATATATATTTGGGGTCTCGTTTATAAAGGATGAAGTGTCGTTTATTGAAAGCAAAAAGAAATAATACTGGTAATGTTAACAAAGGTCACAGAAAAGTAGCAGACAAATAATTAATGAACTTATTGTTAGTCTTTTTTAGACATCCGAAGAAATCCTGATTCCATAGAAAATATGCAAAATGAGGTATGGGCTACATATTTTCATAATATGGAAATCCACAACATCACTTAAGTGCAATGGGTCTGTCAGGCTGGTGTAAGTGGTGAAACGCGGAGGCTAAAGATACCTTAAGATAAATTTCAACATAAGCATCCTTCTTTTTAACTGGCTCAGTCTTAAAAGTCATTAAGCATATACACAAAGATTTTTCTTCGGAAAGCGTGCTAGAAAGATGCTTTGGCTCAGAAACCAAGAATAAGAATGAATTTTTAAATTTACTCATTTAGAATTTCGTACTCAACACATTTAAATGCTGTTACCACACCATCGAAATAGCTAATTTTATTGCTGTTTGGTTATTTAACTTCAAGCCAGCTGAAAATTATTAGTTACCAGAACTGCTGATAACTTTAGCAGCGAAATTAAATGGTTGGCAATTTGCATTTACATACCCGACTAAATGTATGACACCGCCATAATTTATTAACAGATTCAGTTACAAAATTTTTCAACATTATAAAATTGAAAACAAAGCAATTAAATTTATTGCAATTTTACTGTACTACAATTAATTTATACCATTTCAAAAGTCGTATAATTTCTTTATATGGTAGTACTAATCAAAATGTTAAAGTGAATGTTAAAGAATAGTTCATAACCAAAAAATGGCAATTCCTATAAAATATAGTAAAATATTATTTAAACTTACAAATTACCGTTCATTAAATACATGTTCAAAAACTAAAAATACAATTAAAATTGGAAATCATGAGTATGAAACAGATTCATGGACAAATATAACACCAAAAATACAATCATATTTAGGTTTGAATAAACATTTAAAAAAAAATCATCCTCTATCAATTGTACGCCAAAGAATTATTAATTATTTTTATAAAACATATAAAAATTCACGAGGAAATCCACTTTTTAGTGTATATGATAATATTTCACCAATAGTATCTGTACAACAAAATTTTGATGAATTATTAATTCCAAATAATCATCCAAGTCGTGCTAAATCCGATTGTTATTATATAAATCAATATGTTTTACTTCGAGCCCATTTAACAGCACATCAGGTCTATATTATGTTCATTTAATAATGATTAAATTAATAATAAATTTGTAGGTAAGCCTTATTAAATCTGGATTAGATAATTTTCTAGTTGTTGGAGATGTTTATAGAAGAGATGAAATTGATACAAATCATTATCCAGTTTTTCATCAAATTGATGGTGTACGTTTAGTTTCTTGTAATCAACTGTTTGATAATAATCCTGATTTAAATATATTTGAAACATCATTTAAAACAAATAAAAAATCATTTTCAGAAGATATTATTGGTTCAAAATTAATTGATCAAACAAAACAACCATTTCATACACTTGAAGCTGTTAAACTAATTGAATATGAACTTAAAAGAGTTTTAACAAATTTAACAATTGATTTATTTGGTAATAATATTAAATATCGTTGGATAGATACATATTTTCCATTTACTCAACCATCATGGGAATTAGAAATATTTCATAATGAAAAATGGATTGAAGTATTAGGTTCGGGTATAATACAAAATGAAATATTACAAAATGCTGGAGTTAATAATTCAATTGGTTATGCATTTGGTTTAGGATTAGAACGTTTAGCTATGATATTATTTGATATACCTGATATAAGATTATTTTGGAGTAATGATACTGGATTTTTATCACAATTTAATGAAAATAATTTATATGAAAAAATTAAATATAAACCGATATCAATATATCCACAATGTATATTTGATTTATCATTTTGGTTACCTGATGGTATTAAAATCGAAGAATTTATATTAAATGATTTTTATGATATTGTTAGAAATATTGCTGGTGATCTTGTTGAACAGGTATAAAAAATATTGATTTGTTTTACATATTCAAAATTTATACCTTTTTAGATAACAATTTTTGATCAATTTGTTCATCCAAAAACTGGAAAATGTAGCCTCAGTTTTAATATAGTTTATAGACATATGGGAAAAACATTAACAAAAGCTGAAGCATATGTTATACACCGTCGGATTGCTGAAACATGTGTTCGTACTTTTAATGTAACAATTAGATAAATAATGTAATTAAATTTTAGTTAATTAGAAAATTTTATATAAAATAAAATTTTTTAAAGAAAAATTAAGTTTATAATTAATATATTTATCACTAATATCCAAGCAGGACGACATGACGATGTATATTTGATGTTTTAAATAGCACAATTCTAGGTATTCGGAGGAATTTCGGCTACTTTTCATATTGTGTTACTACTGATCAAAATTGTAATCCTTTTAAGTTTTCTTGCTGTTTTCGTCTACTGTTAAACCATTTTTTGTTCTATTTTTGCTGGTATCATTGATGTTGAATAATTAAAATTTCTCCTGGGGCTTTTTTAAATTAATTGTTCATATTTATAATACTTTTCTTTAAAAACCAGGAAGTCTAAATTCAATAGTGTTTTATTTTGTGTTATATTCTGATTAAAAGTTCAATTATCAAAATGCTAATTAAGAATATTTTTAAAATAAAAAACGCAATTATTTAAAAAAAAAAATTTATTTTTCAATAAGCAAAATAATATTTAACGTACAAGAACACTTTTTGGTTTATTTATTTAATACAAAAACATCATATGAAAATTTACACTAAAATATCTACAATTTATTCATTTTACTAACCATAAAAAAAAATCTTGTTTTTTTAATTTCTTTTACAAAATAATAAATAATTATGTCCATGGATAAAAATTACTAAACAATATAATTCCAAGAATAAAATAAATTCCAAACCAATATATGATCAATGATTTAATTGAATTTAATTTTGGTATTGATAGTTTTAAGCCTTCAAATGATTTTGGTAAATATTCTGCTGCAAACCAATATAAACAAGGGCTTGCAGATGCTAATAATCTTGTACTGACTTGAATATGAATAAATAATGTAGAAAATATTCCCAAAAATAATATATGAATAACAAAAGGTAATGATATATAAATTTTCATAGTTTCACTTATACCTTTTTCATATATAATTTTTTTCATTTTTAAAAGATATACTAAAGATTTTATATAAATAAAAATTAGTATTGGTGCAGCCAAAATAAAATTAGGTATTTGTTTTAATTTATAATATTTAAATAATCCAACATCCCAATAATGTTGTTGTACAAATTTATATGGAAATGGTAATATATAATCACACCATGGTGAATTTGGATATATTCTCGTCCCAGCCAATACATAATTATTTAATTTTGCATATTCTTTAATTGATTCTACATGTGTTATATATTTATCACTACAAAATTGCTTATAAATAAATAAATTGAAACACATATATGGTATAATTGCAATTATTAAAATTAATAAAAGTTTAAATATTTTAAATAGATTTCTTTTAAAGAATATATCTTTGGCATATATATAAATAGGAAAACCAATATTAATTATACCATTTGAACGACAAAGTATACTTAAACTTAATGTTGAAATAATTCGAATTAAACGAAATTCTGTTAAACATTCCAGCATTAGACTAAAACTTAACCATGAGAATAGGCATTCAGTATATGGAGCTGAAAAAAATATCGATGCTGGATTAAAACTAAATAATAATACAGCATTCCAAGCTAATGTAGCATCACCAAAAATTTTTTGTGTTAATTCATATAAACAATTAGCAGCTCTATGAAAAAAATAAATATTTAATATTGTTGCTGCAATAACTGCAATAAATTCATATGATAAAACATCCGATAATGATTGCATTGCTATTGTAGTCATTTTAATAATAGCTGGATATAATGGATAAAATGCTAAATTATTTTCATATGTATATCCATATTGTGATATATGTATTATATATTCTGCATCCCATTTTTTTAGGCCACCAAGAAAAAATTCAGCATATTTATCAAAAGGTTTTGTTTCATTTAATAATCTTGGTGATAAAAATACATCTGGTTTATGATCCACAATTAAGAGATTCGCTATTATTTGAATTACAATTGTTATTATACGACTTGCTACAGATATTTTTGTTACTTTATCGTTCATTTTCCATTCAATTTATTATCATATTAAAAATAATTTAATTAATTTCTTTATTTTTTTTTATTGTCTTATAGTTGCTTTATTAATTAAAATTCTGGAACTTTTTAAATGTCAAACTAATTTTTTATAAAATTAACTATTTTCTTACCGGCCTACTTGACAATTACCAGCTGTTTAATGTTTTCCTTTGACTGCCTATGACAGACGTCAAAAGCCAAAAAAGAAACCATGTTGCTCAATAAAAAGGCTGAATTATTAAAACCCAACCCTTAACCCAAATATATAATGAGCCTGTTTACACTTTGGATGAAGCACACTTTAAAATTCTGCTGATAAATATTTATGAAAATATGTAATAGTTAAGCGGTCACTTAAGAGTTATTTTCATACAAAACTCACAGAATCGCTGAGTTTCAGCTGTGAGTTGGCCTGTGTAAACCCATTCCTAAGAAGTTGTTAAAAAATTGTTATAGAAGTTTCAAATCAACTCATTAAAAATTAAAAGAATTAAATTTTTAATTTGACTGTTTTCAACGGTTTTAACGACTATAACCTACAAAATTTTTAGCAGTAAGATCTTAAACATTCTATTCCAATAATTTTAGAGCAAAAAAATGAAATTGAGAAATCTACTAATAATTGTAAGAAATGTTGATTATTTTGCAAAATTTTATAAAAAAATTCATATATATATATTTTAATTTCAATTTTTAAATTGCGTATTTGATGAATAATATTTACATTTGAATTACAAAGGTTGCATACATATCTAACTCATTTTTCGTTTAATTTTGATGTTATTTAATTAATAATAATTTTTTTAAGGAATAACAACGTATCAAGTATTACAAATTCAAAATAATACATCGAAGCACAAATCCTTATCATTTATTAAGTCATCATTATCGCCATTATCATTAAAATTTCTAAAACTCCAAACAATATCTTGGTGTTCTTGGTATTCTTGTATTAATTGAAATAAATTAAGTAAATTTTCATTTGTTGACAAATCCTTTGGTCTTTTACCTTTCTTATTTTTAGCATCAAACACAGCACCATTTTTTAATAAGTATTCAACTATTTCCAAACAATTTTTTTCCGCTGAAATATGAAGTGCTGTGTTACCATCATAATCTGCGGCGTTAACAATTGAGTTTTCTTTGCTAATGCACTTCTCAATTTCATGATAATTTGAAATTTTAATTTGTTTAAAAAATTCATTCACCAAATTTAATAAATCTTTGATCATATCATTTTTAGCGAGTTCAATTGGAGTAATGTTTTCCTTTGTTTTACTATTATAAATTGCACCTTTGTTAAGCAGTAATTGAACAATTTTTTTGTTATTATTTTATGCAGCATAATGCAATGGCGTCCAATTATTTAAGTCTTGAGCATTTACATTAATTGATTTTATTGAATTTTGAATATGACCATCATTGTCGGGACTTAATAAGAATGTGACAAATTTCTCGTTAGATAGCTGTGCAGCGTAATGTAGTAAAGTTAATTTTTTCTCACTAACCACGCAATTATAAGTTCTAATCCTTGACACCAATTTAGGATCCCAATCGTTATTGGTTTTGATACAATCAAATAATTCATAATATGGTTTTAGAAGACCCTTAGTCGTTCCCGTCAAATCTAAATCAATTGGCCTTTTATTGTTGTTATTGATCGCATTAATATTAGCACCATTTTCTAATAGTTTTGTTACTATTTCGAAATTGTTGGTTTTAGCGCAAACATGCAAAGGAGTATTACCATAATTATCTTGCGTATTAATATCTATTCCTTTTTCAACAAAATAATTTACTAATTCCAATGAAAAGTTTCTTGACCAGTCTATATGCCCATCTGCAATGCTATGTAAAGCTGTCCTTCCATCTTTGGCAACATATCTAAAATCAGCACCGTGCTTTATAAGAGTTTCTGCTATAGAAATATTTTTAGCATGAAATAAGGGTGGATATCCTTTATGATTAATTGCATTAATATTAGCTCCTTTTTCTATAAAATATTCAACTATGTCAGAACTGTTGGCATAATGTAGTGGAGTATTCCCATTATAATCGATCACATCAATGTCAGCTCCATTCTCTACTAAACATTTTGCTATAGATAAATCACGAGCACAATGTAATGGTGTCTTTCCATTTTGATCAAGGGCATTTACAAAAGCTCCTTTGTTTATTAAGGACTGAGCTATTGTCAAGTTCCATGCTAAATGCAAAAAATGGTTTGATTGATCTGAAGGATCAATACAGCGGTTAGGATCAGCTCCTTCTTCTAACAAAAGCTTTGCGATTTCTGTTTTACGATCCCAAAAAGCATAATATAAAATCGATTTCCTAGATTTAATATTTACATCAGCACCTTCCTTTATAAGAAATTTAATTAAGTCTAAATCATTCGAATGCTTCACGACTAAACAAAGTGGAGTCCTACCATCTCTCTCTGCAGCATTGATATTTGCTCCATTTTCTATAAGAAATTTTAATATTGTTAAATCATTTCTGCGAGCTGCCCAATGTAAAAGAGTTCCAGCCGTACTCCGAGCATAATGTGCTCTAATTATAGTTTCATTAATATCAGCTCCTCTTTCTAAAAGAATTTTAGCCATTTCAAAATTCTTCACTACTACAGCGATTTGAAGAGGTGTCCTTTCGTAAAAATCATTACCTTTAGATCTAAAATCAGCCCCACTATTAATAAGGAGCCTGGCTATTTCATTTTTAAAATCGCGTAAAGCGATGTCTAAAGGCGATTCCCCTCTACTTGTTCTAGCATTGATAGAAGATCCTTTAATAATCAATAGTTCAACAGCATTCAATGCACCATTTTCCACAGCATAATGCAATGGTATTAAATTCATATTATCTTTAATATTAATATCAAGACCCTTTTCTAAAAAGAAGTTGATTAAATCTATACTGCCGTTAAAAGCTGCAAAATGTAGACAGCTAGTCCCATTATTTGTTTTAGAATCAATTTCTGCACCCTTCTCCAAAAGGAGTTTAAATATTTCCAATCGTTTTCCTTCAAAACATATTCTAAAGAAGCATTTCTTTTACAAGTAACACAAAAACATGTCATGTCATTTATTAAGGCTTTAATACTTGCATTTATTGGTTTTGTATCGTTATCTCCATGGTTAGATTTAAAATATTTCATACATCGGTTATCTTGTAATAAAATTTTAACAATCTCTTCATAACCCTTTTCACATGCAACTTGAAGATATGTTTTATTATCCTCAGTTGCACTCACATCAATATTTGGATTTTTTAAAAGAATTCTTACTATTGACTCCATACCATCCTCGGCTGCAATTATTAATGGTGTTTTACCGTCATCGGTCTTGGCATTGATGTCAGAACCATGATTTATAAGTTCCTTGGCGATTTCTAAAAATCCTTTTTCTGCAGCTATATGTAAAGCAATTTTCCCGTCATTGTTGCATCCATTAATATTCACTCCTTCACTTATAACTTTTTTGATAGCTTCCAAATTATTTTCATAAGTAGCCACAAATAAATCTTGAAGTAACTTGCACATTGTTTGTCTCTTGTTGAAGACTTCCAGTTTTATACTGAAAGTAAAACATGAATTTCACAATATTGTGAAATTGCTGTTTGAAATCCATTTCGTAGTCAACCAACCTACCAGACTGACATTTGGACTGCTAAATTAGTGCTACCAGCGTATTACAGTTGATTTGCTAATAAGTTCGTTACAGAAAATTTCGAATTTATAGTTAAAAAAGCTTTATACAAGCTTTTTATTAAATTTAATTAACTATTAGCTATCATACACTTACATCATTTTTTATTTTTCATATGAATATTAATTTATTGTAATTGTTACTTTACTACTTTCTATACCTCTATGGGTGGTGAAACACGAGTTGTCATGACATGCATAATTTTTCGAAGTTACGGGCGAGACGGATAAAGAGCCGTGAGTTTGCAGGAGGCAGAAGGCAAATATACTAATTTTGAATAGTCAGAGCATGCCTGACGGGCGAATCGTAAGTAAAATAGAAGAAATAACTCATTAATAAATGTTCTTTATTAATGAAATCTTTTTACAGATTTAAGAGAGAGAAAACATGGAGGGAGATATGCAGGAGAACATAGAGGGAAACTTGTAGGGAAATATGCAGGAAAACATAAAGGGACATTTGGAGGGAAATATGCAGAAAAACATGCAGGGAACTATGCAGAAAAAGAAAAGAAACGTTTAAGTAAGCGCATAAAGCCTTGTTCAGACCAGAGCGATTTTCAATTTCTAGTCGCTTAAGGTCGTAAAACGATTTATGCATTTTCTCTAGCCATAGTTAGAACAAACATTTTTGTTTTATGAGGATCATTTATGGTAGAATCACACTTTATAGAGATTATATTCACTATGGTGATGGCCATTTGTAAGTAAAAGTTTAAACATATAATTTATATGGGACAGGAGAGCCTTTTGACGAGTTGGTAAAAATAGTGAATAGTCCCTATTAGCGCCTTCAAAATTTTTGTTTTACTTTAAATTTTTGTTGTACTTACATTAAAAAGGGATAGGAAATATGGATTTTATTATTTAGAGAAGCTAGGTAGGTACAACCAAAAAAGGACACATTATGGCCTGCAAAATTTTTGTTGTACCTCTAAAAATAATAAAATCAATATTTTCTATCCCTTTTAATATAAGTACAACAAAAATTTGGGGTACAGCAAGAATTAAAACAACAAAAAGGCTTAAGCTGTAAAATTTCCTATAAAACCTATTCGAGATCAGACAACCTTTTACAGCATATGCACAGAAAGCATGTCGTCCCTTTAAACGTATGATATTTATTTATAAAATTAAAATTTGGAACAAAAATTTTGTTTTATATAACACAAAATACTAGTAAATGTTGTTGTTGTCTTTTTTTTTTATCTAAAACCGACTCGTAACGATTTAAAAATAAAACATTAAACTTAATATAGAAGTAACATTTGTGAAAAAAAAACAACCTACAAGTAAAAAATTGACAAAAAAAGTTCATTACTTAAAATTGGACATTTTATTTTCATATAAATTACATAACTTGTGTATTTTTTTGTTATTTTTTGTTTGTGTTTATAATTTGTCTATGCACTTAAATCACTTAAAATGTTTACATAAATGAATTATTATAAATTTTATTCTTATACTTAAATAATAATAATAATAAAAATAAAGCGGAAAAAAATTTTTTTTTGTTTTTTTTTTGTTTACAAAACTAATATAACAACCAAATAATAAAACAACTTAACTTTCTGAATACGATGACAGGCTACTACGTGTTGATCCCGTTAATTCACGTTGTAAAGTATCTGATGGTATAGGAACTATTAAACTGCCACCATAAAGAGCTTCCATTTCTTCTAATTGCTGAGCAAAAGTCTCTTCAAGTCGCTGTGAATATAATTTATTTGCATTTAAAAAGATATATATATATATATTTTTTATATTTTATAATTTAATAAAATATAAACATTAATTATTTTTAATTGTTAAACGTACTGTATTTACTTTTACTTAAAATTAAATACATATTAAAATAAAATAATGATGTAAAAATTTGAAGTAAATTTGTCAAAAGATTTAATCAGACGTCATGCAAAACTAGAAAGCGATCTAATATGGATGGCTTAATTCATGAAAACGATAAACCCCAAAAATCTGGATTTTTTTGTTAAAAATATTAAAAATAATATTGTTTAAAAATAAATAAATTTGTTTTCAATTGCTTTAGTTGTAGTATTTGAAATTTTTATACAGTATTTTGATACTCGTACTCGTTTTATTAGTTAAGGAGATATATTATTTGACATTTTAATAATTTCATTTGAGAAAATATGCAAATTTGATTATTTTTCCGAAAACATCAATGAGTTTGTTTTAGAAAAGAAAAGCAAAAATATTAGCAATACAATTAAACAAAATAGAAAACGCACTTTTGAAGGATTTTTTTGATGAAGAAGTTTTAAAGTTGAAACTTTGTAGGTTTATCAATATATCGAAAAAGTATTAGTAGAAAAATTTTTGTTCAAGCCCGTAATTTGACCAAAAACAGTCGGGAAAGAAAAATAAGTTTAGTTATGCTTGTAGATACACAAGTTTTTCCAAAAAAAAAGCCGATTTTTTGCCGTCATTTTAGCCAAAATTCTTAAATTAAGAAATAAAAAATTTAAAATTTTTTCAATTCATCTCATGGTTAATATTATAAAAAAAAAAATGTAAGTTTTCAGCTATAACCGTATAATTATAGTTTTTGAGTTATCACATCCACAAACTCAAAAAGTGCTGTTCTAAGAAATACACATTCAATATTTTGACTAGCAAAAAAATCGTACTTACATCTTAATCAGTGTCTTAGAAAAACGACTAAAATAAAAAGAAGTAAATTACAGAGGCAATATTTTGTACATTTATAGGCAAAATTTGGTAATTTTTACGTGTGCAAAAAAAAAAATTACTCTTTTAGCATATATTCGAATATTGACATTTTTCCAATTATATTTCGATGACATAAGTCGAAAATATCAGTCGACTCAACTTATTTTTAAAAAATTAAAACTTTTAAAGTGTGTAAAATATATTTATAAATAGAATTATTTTTTTAAAATATACATATTTATTTATTTACAACAATATACCTCATAATTATAATTATTATTTTATTTTTAAAAAAATTTTCAATACAGTACGAGTAACAGAAAAATTCCTATAAAAAATTATTTACAAAATAAAATATTTAATTTACAAAAGTTGAAAACAAGAAAAAAACAAAATAAAATAAAGAAAAATTCTAACTACTTAATTCAAATAATTAATTTGAAAAGCAAACCTGTTTATTTAAATTGTAAGCTCAGTCCCATAAACCATCAGAGATATAGGTCGTAGATTATCATTCGTAAAGATGGTTATTAATTTTTTGTTTTTATTATTTTATTTTTTAATTATTTCAGCAGTAGCAATAACAGTAAATGTATTAGTGTTAGTATTGGTGTTAAAAGTATTTTTATTATTTTAAAGAAACAGTTATTATGATTTAGTAAAGTAAAATTTGAAAAGCCATTAAAAACAACAACAAAAGAAAAACTAAACCTACAAAATTTAATACTAATACTGTTAAAGCTAAATGAAAATATGATTACAAAATACTTTGTAAATTGACATTAGTTTTTTGTTTTTTTTTTTCATATTGTTATTTTTTAATAGGTTAAATAGTGTTATATAAATGTCTTATTAACTATTTAAGAGCAAAAAGGAAGGAATATTTGGCCGAAATTCTATAGGAGAGATTATTCTGTGCGGAATCACCCGAGGCCAAATCTGTTTTGAGCTTTAACAAAACATATACAATAAAAATTCACTATAAAGTTCATATGAATTGATAAAATACAAAAGAAGAGGCAATAGAATTTTTGGGCTCAAGCAAGGGAATGAAATTTTCAAAAGTTTCTAACTTTTATCTTATCTTTCACTTATAAAAATGAAAGCTGCCGGTAGGCCTTGTGTGATATACAACAACCTATTCTCTATATTTTTGAAACAGTAATCCAGCTCTCTTATTCCATATAAAATATATGGAGAGGTAGCGAGATTTGTGGAAAAATTAGAAACGGAAAAAGCAATGCTTTTTACGCTCTTTCCCATATAAAACCTATATATTTTCTGGCTGTAATTAAACTTTTTTGGAGTGTATAGGCCCTTTAATGCATCTACCCAATGGTTAATAAAAAAAGTTAGTCTAGATATTAAGTGTAATAGTAAATAATAAAGAGTGAATTTTAAGCGCTGGGTATAGACAAATTTTGCTTTTCACACTCTCTACCATAAAATTAATTGGTGGAAAAAACGGCCTATCATGATTTCAGCAATGAGTGTGTTTGCATGTATGTGTATTGTGTGATGTTGTATGAGAATATGAAGAAATATTAAATAAATATATAGGAGCAAAGTTAAAGAGCCTTTAAAAGAATACAGTAAAAAAATTAATGCATATTTTAAGCTTAGAGCTTCTTAATTATCAAAATGTCTTCTTAATTTTGTTGTTGTTGTTTTGTTTGAGAATTCAAAAACTAATGTCAAACATAAAATAAAAATTTAGCCTACAAAAGTTTTTTTTTTACAAGAAATTCAGAAAAGGAACTCTTCTATTTATTTTGGCATTGAATTAATAATAATTTTGAATATACATAGAAAACATTTTTTTGTTTTTTGAGTACGAAATTTTTAAATTAACTATTATAATTAGATAAGTACAAAAATAATAATAATAATAATAATAAATTTAAGCATTATAACAAATCAACATAATTAACGTATAATATAATAATAAAAAGTTAACGTATATTTTATGTGAATTTTTATATAAATAAAGTACAAGAGCACCCATGGCACAATGTGGATATTATTTAATTTTTTATTTTCGGGATCATTGCAATTATTTATGTAAATTTTATTGTACTTAATAAGTTTAGAAAAATAACATTATTTAGTTTTAATATTATTTAACAGGCATAAATTTGATTGACAGATTTTGACAGCTCAAAAAAAAAAAACATGCTACTTCTTTAGATTTAGCAAGTTTTGCACGATTGGAATTACAAATCCAAACTTATCTTTAACATGAAGACAATGACAGATTTTTCATTTCCAAGAACTGTCCAAATTTTTATTTCATATGAATTTTTCCTCTTATCTATTACCTCACTAGACCCAAAAAACGAAAATGGGTATAACTATGACGAATTTGAGGCTTTTTATTGATTTTTAAAATCATGAAAAAATACATAATTAAAATAACAATTTTTAATGCTAACCATTTGAAATATAAATGAGAGTAAAGCTTTAGAAAAAATTTCTTGAAACTCTGAACAATACAAAAAAGTATTTTTTGAATATATTTGTAAGAAACCGTAAGACTTCAAAAAGAATCTTCGAAAATTTTGAAGCTTTTGAAAATTTCTTTAAAGATTTCACTTCTGTGATCTTAAGTATTGGTTATATGGTGGATTTACATATATGCTAACTACGCTTAAAAAAACAAAAAAATCTTTTATTGAGAGCACATTTCAATCATTTAAATGGTTCGCTACTATACATTGAAAATGCATGCAAAAAATAAATGTAAAAGAAAAACTTGAGAAAAAAATTAATAAATAAAAAAGCTTTTGAATATTTTAAACTTTATCTTTTCCTTTTGTGTAGTGTGGGGAAGGGGCATAGGTAAATAGCCTAGGACAGCAAAAAGAAAAATTTTCTTCACTTCTGGTTGTTCAGTAATATAATTTGCCCTAATGAGTTTTGGTGAGTCTTAGTGACTGAATAAAGAAAAACAGAAAAATTGGCAGCCTCATGAAATTGTTTTGATTTTCTAAGGCTAAAAATATTTGATAACTATTTGAAAGATCTTTAAAAACTGAATTTTTTATGGAAAATAACGTTAAAAATCGACTATGCCAGAAAAGAAAGATAATTTTGGCTTTTAGGAGATTTTTTAAATGACATTAGAACTTGAAATTGAAATTTTTTTATTCTAGACTTTTTCACTAATGAGATCTCAGGACACATTACAGCCCCAGATAATATATACATATATAAAAATTTTGAATATAATATATTATGTAATGCCATATCAAAAACCCAAATTTAATAGATGCAAAAACAAAAACAAATACAAATAATATAAAATAAAGTAAAGTAAAATAAAATAAAACATAAATAATATTATTAAGAATGATCCCGATTTTAATATAAAGAAAACAAATAAATTATTTAATCAATTAACAAAAAAAAAACTTAAAAAAAGGTAACTAACTAACAATCAAAAATTATATAACCGTTGAATCAGAAAAATCATTATTAAAAATATTTTTATTTGTTTTAATTCCATTAATATCATCATTTTTTTCATCAATTACAGGTGTTGAATGTAATGTAACACGTGGTATTGTATAATTATTTATTGATTCCATACTAGAAAAAATATTATTTGAGGATCTTGTTTGTCCCCATTTTGAAGGATATTTTTTTAAAGTAGTTTTAGGTGTTGTTTGATATTCATTAGTTATAACTTCATGAATATTATGCAATGATGCTGAATGCATACGTATTGATGGTTTATTTAATAATGTTGGTCTTTTTATAGCAAATGATAATGATGATGATAAATTATTATCATTTTTTTTATATTTATTAATTTCAGATATTGATTCAGAATTATTATTATGTATATGACTTGAATTTGGTAAACTTTTTCGAAATGTTGTAAGTATTGGTGGTGTATTTTTTGTTGGTAAATTTTGTTGATTAAAATTAGTTATAGTTATCATTGTTTTTGGTTCATTTAAATTATTAATATGATTTTTTTTATAATTTATATCAATACCATTTTTATTTGGTATCATATATTTAATAGAAGAATTTTTTAATTTATTATTATCATCACCATATGATGATGATGAATTCGATGATATACTTTTAGTTGATTCTTCAATTACTGATTCAACGGATGTTGTTATTGATAATTTATTACGTATATTTGATGTATTTAATGTATTTAAATGGCTTAAATCTGGTGCTGAACCATGAAAATTATTTATTGAATTTATAGTTGAAAATGTTAAAAATGTACGTGAACGTGTTATATTACCAAGAAAACCGCTATGCATACGTATTGGTCTTAATATAAAATTAGCATTACGTAAATGTTCTGGTACAATTATATCACCATCAAATATTTGACGATCTGGTACTGGCCCATAAATTTGTTCATGTTTATCCACCATATCCGAAAGTTCAGATTGTATTTGCTGTAATTATTATTAAATTTTTTGGTTTTTTTGACAGTTTTGACAGTTTTTTTTTTGCGTTTTGCTTTTTACTTTTAAATTATGTAAATAAGTATATATATGTATATATATATATATATAAATTAGTATTACTAATAGTATGTTATTTAAATATTAAATTTTAAATCATGCTTTTCTTTATGTCTAAAAGTGAATCTACTATTTTTTTCACAAGAAAAAATCAAAAAACCAACATTTTGCAAATTAAAAGCTTAAAATTTATTTATATAAAACTGCATCTTTTACAGTGTGCGTTTACACGGGTAAAATATTAAAGTTTTTATTTTTTATGTAAAAAATTCTTTAGTATTGTTTTCAAAGTACTAATAAAATTTTAAAAATGGCCAGAATACTTGTAGTGGGTTTCTTGTTGCCAGAATACTAGTAATTTTTCGAACTCTCTCTTAAGAGAATCATTTCATAGCAATTAACTATAAAAGTTGGGTTAAATCTGACTACGAATATGATGTAAACTAATTTTTACAACTATAAATATACATAATAACAAATTTTTGACAGATAAAAATTGTACTAATTTAAGAATACTAGGACTCAATATAAACACTTTTTTTTATATATATACAGCAAGAAATAGTATTCTTGTCTAGAATTAGTGCAACTATAAGCCCACTATAAACAAACTAACAAAAAGCTAAATAAACTTTAAAACGCATAACATAAACAATTTGAAATTAAATATAAAAAGGAACAGAAGACAACAAGTTGATATTTATAATCTTCAAACTTGAAATAGTTTCTCAGTAATAAAATTTCTTCCTTTTTGGTTTATTAAAAAATCAAGAAAAAATTTTCATAATTTGTATACTAAACTTCTTGTATTTCAGAATCGATATAAATTTCTTGTTTCTTAAGTTGGCAACTCATTAAGAAACTTTTTGTCAAAATATTGAGTACAAACGGGAAAAAAAAACATTATTTAATTTTTAACATGGATACAGTGAAATAAGTAGGGTTGAAATCAATCCAATCCTCAATTTAGCTAATAACGTTTTATAGTATAATACGCCTAAGCCTTTGGGCACATTGGATTTTTGATCGTTTGCTATTTTGCTATTTTGATTAGGATGAAACCATAAAAAAAAGTTCGAAGAATAACTGAGGTCTATGTGGAAAATTACACAAGGAATAAGTATAACGATACTTTAGATGAGAGATATTCTCCCTTACTAATCTATAAACAGTTATTTTTCTTTAGTAATTTTAAAAGAATAGTAAAGAACTTATGGCACTACGAAGGGAAAATATTGATTATTTATTTGAACACTCTCTTTAGAAAATCAACTGACAGTAATTTATTGTAGAAAAGTTACATTAAATTTGACAATTAATATTGTGTAAAATATTTTTTACAATTACAAAATACAACAATTTTCTCCCAAATGAAGAATAGAAATGACTACAGGTCCAGTATTTTTTCTATATTGAGCAAATTCTAGTATTTTGAACTTAGTTATGTTTATATTGAAAGCTGAAAGCTTCATTCATTAAGGATTCACCTCTACTTTCTCTAATTGAAAAGTTAGAGTAAATCACATCTTTATTAAAATGTCTTCCAAATGGAGGAGATCACTTAAACCAACTATTCAACTTAAAGAAAAATAACAATATGAGTACAAATTTTTATTTTATGGCTAAAGAAGTTTCTGTTAAGCCAAAATTTACAATTTTAAAAGGCCTGCAAAATTATTTTTTGAAAAAACACTTCTTTTACGAATTGTTTCCAGACATATAACTTAAAAGAAATATATTAAAATATTTTATAAGTTATGGAATAACTTTACAACAATAAATATATACAAAATAAGTCAAAGGCAAAGAATTTCCCAAATCGTCTTTTAAAGTCAAAAGTAACAATCATAACTCAGGCTAGAATTATTGAAAATTGGAAAATCAAATTTATTTAGTTAAAACATAAGTTTTCATCACCCCTTATCATTTTCTTTTAATTAATATTGTCATTTTTGTATCTCTTGTGGTCGTTTAAAATTAAAACGGCAATTTTAAGCGAAAAACTTCCCCATTTTGTCATTTTTTAACCCTCTAAATGGTATAAACAAAACATCAACGTGTAAAAAGTAAATGTAAAATTTCAAGAGATTTAGTATAATAGTTTTTGAATACTGATAATCACGGAATTTTAAAATGTCGTTTCGAGAAAAACACGCTTTAAATGTTGTAAGAACATTCTAAATATGTTTTAAAATAAGAAAATGAAATTAAAATTTCCTTTGAAAAATGTTACACCACATCTCCACCGCTTTAATATGTATACTATACACATATTTTTAACTTTTTGGAGTTATTTGTAGCTAGAGTGAAGAAATAAGAATATAAAGTGAAACACGCTGGCTTTACTACCCAAAAACAAATGCAAAGTACACTTAAAGAAGTTTTTACTTGAAAAAAAAACTCATGTTTTTACTTCCACTAGTATTGAACAAAATATATTTCAAATATAATTCTAAAAAAAAAACTATCAAGTATTTTGCAATAAAAATAAGAATAAAAAGAATCGAAAAACTTGATCAATTGTAAATTCTACTTTTGCAAAAATTAACTAAATTTTCTGACATATTTTATTCTTATTAATATATAATAAAAACAAAATAAATAAAGTTGAATTAATTATAAATAAATTAAATTTAATAAATTATATTTTTTTCTAGTTATCTAAAATTTCTTAAGGAACTTTTTTATTAAATTCACTTTTAGACATATGAATTAAATTGAAATTTTTAAAAATTTCATGCATTTTCATTCAAATAAATTCCCCTCAATACCTTTTTTATATGATAAATAATCATTTTTGAAAAATATCTACAATTTTGAACTGGAAAAACAAAAATTTTTTTAATAATTTTAGCTTACCTGCTTTCGGGGAATCAACCTAGCTTTCCATTCCCTTAAATCACGTTGAAGTGATTCATCAATTTCTCTTAATTTTGCTGTTTCATGTTCAACAAGTGCTTTTCTTTTTTCATTTTGTAATTGTTCCAATTCTCTGTTAACAATGAAAAATAAAAAAAAAAATATTAAAATTTGAAAATTAAACTAAACAACGATAAAAAAATCTTCTATTTATTAACTGATGTCCTTTATTAAATAATGATCTAACAAACCAACTTTTATGGAAGCATTCATGTCCCCTTTACAACATTGACGAATTTTTAGGATTTTATGCTTGAATTTGATGATGTGCCTAAGTTTCTGTACAATTTTTGTCATTTATATTAATTGCTGTACAAAGGCATGCGCATACCCAATATTAATAGCATTTCATTCATGAATATGTTCTTTATTTTATTACCTTATTGCTGCCTCTCGTGTTGCTCGTAATTCTTCAAGTTGTTTCATATGTTTCGTTTCAAATCGTTTTTCTTCTTGCATATATCGTTTTTTTTCTTGTTCTTGGAACTAAAATGAAAATTTTTATTTCATATAAAACATAAATATCTTTAAAAAATTTATTATTAGTAAAAGTGGTAAAAAGGATAAATTTTAAGTTAAGTAAGAAATACAGCTTTTCTTTTAGGGATATTAGGTCTGAAATTTGTTCTGTTTTATTGATGAAATGAAGTAATAACGCTTATTTTCCTAGAGGAAATAATATTCATAAATTTTGTTAATTTAAGGGAAACCCAAAATCGCCATACTGGCAACTTTTGCCATGCTGCTTTAATAAATTTCAAACTAGTAAGTTTTAAAAGATGATTCATACTAGAGTTCTTTAAAAAGAAATTCGCTAATAAATATTTTTCCTACTAGAAGTGTTTTTACACCGGTAGCTGTGTAAAAGATAACGGGAGAATGGGTATAATATATGCGATTTTGAAGTTTTAATAAAGATAGTTTGAGATTTTTTTGGAAATTTTTACAATTTCAAAATCTTTTCGTATCATTTAGCTCAGCAAAATTCTGACTCAAGCAAAAGGTATCAAAGTGTGGAAAATAAAGGCTCAAACACAATGCATGCGGTTGCAGAGCGGAGGTGGAAATCATTCGGAATTCTACTATGCTGTTACCAAAATATAAATAACTGTGATATATTCAGTTTTAGGCGATATTACTTTCATATTAAAACTATAATCCTTT
Source organism: Acrocera orbiculus (assembly GCA_947359355.1). Lineage (NCBI taxonomy): Eukaryota > Metazoa > Arthropoda > Insecta > Diptera > Acroceridae > Acrocera > Acrocera orbiculus. The sequence goes on from OX375758.1 coordinate 12,935,756, forward strand.
TTCTTTTTACAGATATTATAAATATATTATATTTTATTATATATGTAAAACTTCAAACTGCTTTTATAGCGAACTTTAAGAATCTGACTGGTGATAATTATACTTGAGCCAAAATCTTACTCCTAACGTAAACGGCTGATGATAAAAATAAGGAACTTACATAAATCGATTTTAAATTTACAAAAATTTTGAAAAACAATCTGATATTTACCAAAGTTTTTTAGAACAGGTAATTTTATTCAATCCCCGAGAGTTAAGTGTTAATAGAAAAATTAACGAGTTAATTTTAAATTATAATCGATTCAAGTATAAGAAAATGTCTAAGATTTTTAAAGGGGTTGGAGGGTAACAATTATTTAGTTTATTATTAAGAGAGGGGAAGAAAGGGGTTAAGGGATAACACTTTTCAACTTAAGGTAGAAAAAACTTATGTTTTAACTAAATAAATTTGGTGTTATGATTTCAGATAATTCTAGGCTGAATTATTGTAAATTAAAATTTTTAAAAGATGATTTAAGAAATGCTTTGCTATTCTTCGGTATCACATGAGACCGGTAGCTGTCATTTGTATTTTAAGAGTGGTGAAAAGTAAAACAGATATTTTCGAAATTTTACAAAATTTCATTCTTCTTCCCTTTTGAAGAAGCTTTATAGTGCAAACGTTGGAAAAAGGGCTGTTAGGATAAATATCCTAACAAGTTTAGGAATCATAGATCTCTTAATAAATCAATTATCTTGAGAGATCATTAATAAAAATTAGAAATAAATATATGTATTTTGAAATTGCTTTATAAGAAGTAGACTTAAGATTTAAATGCAAGCAACGGAAGTGCAAATGCATATTACTGATTACTAGATATTCTTTATTAGGCCAATTTTTAGTATATAATGTCTAGGACTCACTAGCGCGTAGCGTAAAGGATGACTTAGCACAGTAAAAATGGAGATTTTTCCTAAATACCAATCGGAGTGGACTCACTAGCATATTACTGTTTTCATTGACAGAAAGCAAAATGCCAAAGTGATAGTTCTATTTGTGATTTATGTGTTGGTTTTTGCTTTAAGTACAAAATCTTAATATTCAATGACTGAATTCTTCCCGAATTAAAATATTCCTTTGATCTTCTTTGAAAAACCGACAAGCTAGGGCTAACTAGTCGCTAATTCAGGCAATATACCAATTCAGTGGAGACTAATGGACTCATTAGAATTTAATGCTAAATTTTGTGCCGCTAAGCACTAGTAAGTCCTAGGCATAAGAGCTCAAACTTCTTTCATTAAAGACCGACTTTATCCAGCCAAGGCTTTTAATTAGAAAAGTTTTGCCTCTCATCTGTACATATTTGCCAGATTCATTTGAGTTTTTATGCGACCAAATACTTTTGGTCATTTATAGGACGACTAAGAGAATTATTACGATTGGCAAGGCATATAAGTATACATATGACCAAAAGTCAGTTTGTTATAGTTAAAATTTGAACCCACCAAGGTATTTAAGGCAGGTGCCTATATCGATAATATTCCAAGATCTTAGACGTTTTAGATCTTGAAAAGATTAATGATGGAATCTAAAGGACTCCAAAGATTTCACAACAAGGCTTTAGCCTCGTTGGCTACTGCGAAAAGAACTACATCTTTTACTGTCTAAAAATTTCAATTTGTGAAAATTGAATAAATCAATTTTGATGCAAATAAATATAAATATAAAAATTATAGAAGCCAATTTATAGAATGAAATCTTAAATCGTTTTTTACATTTTCTACGCCACTGGCACAGAGGGACATACAAACCGGAAACATACAAACAAAAGAATATAATAAATCTGAAAGGAATGAAGTTCTGTATCTTGGGTTTCTACATGAGGGCTAAACCATATTTCTTTATGACATGTAAAAAATGTTATCACGAATTTCCAAATCGAAAGTCTGACATGAAATTCTATTGCAAGAGTTTAACACAAAAGTGTAATAGTTTCTTATTATTGTTACTTGTTGTTTTTTATTAAGTTTTTTTATTCTTTTTCTTTTTGTTAACTATTGTTTTTGGTTCTTAACTGTTTCTTATTGTTGTTAAAAATGATTTTTGTTTGTTAATTTTTTTTTGTCTCTGATTAATTGTTATTTTTTGTTTAAAGTTTCTAATTGAAAGCAGGTTTCTAAGAGGGTAGGACTTAAGGAATTTTGTTCCTATCAAATATCCCTAAACAACTCATTAACTGTTTTATTTCTTATTTTTTATTATTAATAACAAACCTTTTTAAGTTTTTCTCTTTCAGCTTCTGGATCTAAATTAGTTGATATCCTAAGTGATTCCCTAAACATCATATCTCTAGCCTTACGTTCAGCTCTAATACGTTTTGGTAATGCTCTCCTTTCAACTGTTTGTCGTTTTAATAAATCTTCTTCTTTTCTTTGTAACATTCTTTTAACTTGTTCTAATTCTTTTTCATGACGTACAATCATTTGATGTCTTTGCATAAAACACATATCTTTAACATGACGTTTAGCTAATTGATGTTTTTCATGAAATTGTTTTTCTTCTAATTCCCATAACATTGCTTCACGTGTACGCATAGCTGTTTGTTTTTGTTGTAAAAAATTTCTATCAATTGTAGCTAAACGATCACGATGTTTTTCACTAATACGTCTTAATAATAATTCATGACGTTCTTTTAATGAATCTAAAAATGTACGCTCTTTATCATCATGTTCTAATTCCATTGAAGCACGACGTTTTTTAAATTCATCTTTTCTTTTATCTTTTGGTAATAAATCAATTTCTTGTTTTAATAAACGTATTTCTTGTTTAAGACTATCACGAAATAATTTTAATTCTTGTTCTTGTTCAGAACGTATACGTTTTGATGATGCACGTAATTCAGTTTCCTGTTGTTGTTCAGTCTTTTCAATTAATTGTTTTTGTTGTCTAGCTAATGTATCCATATCTGATTCATATGTTTTTTCTAATGCAATACGTTCTTGTTCAAAACGTCTTTCTTGTTGTTCTTTAGCTAATTGCTCTTTTAAATGTAAATCATTTAATTGTTTTTTTTCTTGTTTTTGTAACATTTTTAATTCACGTAATTCCTGTTTACGAAATATATGATCATCATATAATCTACCATTTTCTTCATCACCATAAATAACTTTACTAGTTGTTGTTGTCACTTGTACACCATCTATTTCAAATTTTCTAGTTCTTTTACGTGTTTTCTTTCTTAAATTACGTAATTCAACTTCTTCTTTAGTACGTTCATTTTTATTACGTCGTATTATAATTTCTTCCTCATGTTCACGACTATCATGACTAGCTGTTGTTGCTATTGATTCAGCATCACTACGATCAATTTTAATAATACCAATTGGTGGTGTACCATTTGATCTAACTGAACCACATTCACTATGTGTACGTGAACCAATTGAACCAACTGAACTATCCGGTGATATAGTATGTTTTTCAGGTTTTGTTTTTTTACGATTAACAATTATATTAACATCTTCACGTTCAATTGAATTTGTACATATTAATTGACCATTAATTTTATTTTTAATATATATTGATTCTAATTTATAATCATCACTAGATTCATTTTGTCCACAACCTGATAATGATGATCGATCACTATTATTTGATTCAGTTAATTTAATATTATTACTGCTATCTTTAACTTTAATTTCTTCACCAACAGTTACAACAGAAACATGACTAGTGTCTAAAATTTTTGTATTATTAACAGAAGATGTTTTATATGCTGAATCATCATCTATATAACTTGGGCTAATAATTAATACTTCACTTTCATCTAATTTTCTTCCATGTAAATTTTGTTTATCAATATTACCATTATATTTTTTATTTAATTTATCATTTATAACAATCATACTTGATTGTTTAATTGATGATAAACGTGGTGAACATTCTAAACTATCTAATGATGGATAATCATCATCAGTTGATGATTCATTTACATGTGTTTTATTTAATTCATTTGATACAATAGTTACTTCATTTGATAATTTTGGTTCAATTTTAATTGGATTATCAATAATAACTGGTGGATGTGTACTTGTTACAACAGTTATTTGATTATAATTTGATGCTAAACTATTTGATTGATCTAAATGATCATCTGTACTATTTATAGTTATCATTGATTTATTTGTATTACATGTTGTACTTTTAGTTGGATTTAAATTAGTTGAAATTGATACTGTTGTCGATGTTATATGTCCAATATCATCAATAACTGATATTTTATTATTTAATTCATTATTTTTAAATTCAATTGTAATTCCATCTTTTTCTTCAATATTTTTTTCATTTTCATTTTTATCATTTTCAATATTTGATTGTATTTCAATCATTTTATCAGATAATAATAATTTTTCATTTTTATTGATTTCATTATAGATTTCAACTGGTTCTTCAAATTGTGGTGGAGGTTTTATTATATCCTTAGAAATTATATCTTCATTGTTATCAACTTTATCTGATTCCTTTGTAATAATTGATGAAGATTGTTTTTCTTGTTTAGATGGTAAAACTTCATCTGGACGGATATTAGAAACTGTAGGCGGAGGTGGTGCTGGACCTTTTTTAATAACCTAAAATTATAAAATTAGTAAAAATTTTTAATCAAAAATTAACATTTAAATTAAATTAATGTGAAAATAAATTATTTAATTAATTTATTATAAAATTTTTAGTTAAATAAAATGAGCGACAAAGAAAAAATAAATAAAATTTAAGTGAAATTTTTCAAACACGGTTTGCAAAAGCGAATCATTATGGATCTGCCACTTTAGTGGCTAAGTTAAAACTAATGACATAATTTTATTTCTTTGTACACTTCACAAATACTTTTAATTTAAAACAAATTTTATTCTTGCTCTTTATTATCATTGTTTAATTGTGTACTATAACATTAATTTAATAGCAAAAATAAATATATTTTTTCCCTTCGTTAAGCTGTCTAGAACAATATTTTGCGTTATATAGGCGTTCTTCGATTCGAGATTACACATTAATATGCGAAACTACCCCAACCCGAATTCACTGATTTTGTTAAAACTGAAATATGTTATGAAACATTGAGGTCTAAGAGACATATATTTTTTTAATTAGCTAATATTAACTCCAACAGGATGAAAACTAAGCTTGAAGTGCACCCCAAAAAACAAACTTTCCCTAATAACCCGACGTTTAGATATTATTTTCAAATGAAGCAAAAAATGAATTATTGGCTTTTAATAATTAAATGCTATTTATTAATTATAAATTTATAAGCTTCGCATCCCCTAATTTTTAGTAAGAAAAATTAAGAAAATTTATGGTATTTCAAAAATTTCAATTTGTTATTATTATTATTGAAATCGATATGTTTTTAGATTTTAACGAAAAAATCGTTTTGAGAGTAATCTAGTCCTTATCCAAAGTAAACCGATAAATCCAATATATACGCGCATTTAAACATTTTTCTCCATGCAAATTTAAAATTCTTACAAGTAAAAAATCCCAATAAAATTTTTAATCGTTGCAAACTTTCCTTTATAACTCGGAATTTAAGTTTGATTATGAAGTATCTTCGTTCGACGGTTTTAAAAAAAGCAAATTTTTTTTACATTGGTTAAAAACTATACTGTAAAAATTTCAGCCCAAAATATTAATTATTAACGAAGTTATAGCACATAACGCAAAGCAATCAACGAAGTTGTTGTCGTCACTTCAAAAGAGTTTTTTTTTATTTTGTCCTTTGTTCTTGTAACGTAAATTAAAATTTTATAGCAAATTTTTACTCAAAAATATACAAAAAAAACTCCATAAAAATGCAAAAAAAGCCCGAAGAAATGTTTTATCAACAGTTTTCCCCGACTAAAGCAGTAGAAATCTGCCTTTTCGAAATTGTAAACGTAAAAACCAAAGCTGAATGTTTTGTTAATGAAAGGTTTCCAACTGTTTCAAAAATTATTCTGTTGAGTATCCAATTCAGCCGGAATATTTTTTCTTTCGCTTAGATGTACAACGACTGCTTGCAGACTAAGTAAAGCCTAAAGCCACAAAACTGCTTGGACAAGCCGTAAATAATAAAAAAAAATGTTGCCTAAACGTTGCCTATTTAAAGGAAGATTATTATTCAACATGAAATGTTATTTTTATTGTTTTAAATAAATAAAATTAAATAAATTTTGTTTATTATTAAATAAAACTCATATTGATATGATTTTATTAAATAATAAAAATTCAAATTCAAATTCGAATTATAAAGGAATGTTTGTTTTTGGTAGGCGGTTCTTAGGGTGGATTTCACCATAAACTCGTGTGAAACTCGCCGTTAGCAAATAATGCTATATATATATATCGACGAAAGCTTTATTATATTTCTTAATCATAAATTTCTAGGTACTTAGTTCATAAAAATATAAATTAAAAATATGCTTTTAGTGTTTATAGTGCCCTAAAAAGTAAAAAAAATAAAATTATACTTTTAATTAAGCAATAATTGAAAAATATTTAGTGAAAAAAAAGCAAGATATATTTAAGTTTGGAATTTAAATTTTGTTTTTTATTAATCTTTTAAATTAATTTGGAACTTTTCAAAAATATTGTGTCAAAATTTCGAGTCGATCGGAGTAAAATTACCGAAATTATGAGCAGGGGTCGGCAAACTCATTACTCAAGAGAGCCAAATGTCAAAAAAGCAAACACTGAAGTTTGTTTTGAGAGCCAAATTTTTTGAACGTAAACTACATTTTATTAGAAGGTAAATTTTTACTAATTTAATTAAAAAAAACTAATTGAAGTACGTTCGCTGAGGACGACATCTTTCAATTCTTTCGTCCACTTTTGTTGTTCATACTTATTGTGCCTTTTCCCAATCGTTCATTCCAATTATTTTTATTTCTTATTGAACAAGCAACTTTTTTCATAACGTACATATCGAGCAAACCTTTTGTTTTTCAGTGATGCTGCCGTGTATATTTCTTTTGATATTTTATGTATAAAAATCCAGTGCTTTCATAGGATGAAAACAACAACACGTGATATGTTACAAAAAAATAAATTTCCTGCAGTTAACGTAATGTTTGTTGTTTGTTGTTTAATTGAAAGTATTGAATTTTATTACAAAAAATTTTTAAATGAACAAAAGGACAGAAAGAAATATAGATGACAAGTGTGACACTAATAGGAAAAAAATAAGCACAAAAACGCTAATTTTTTTTCCGAACACTATATTCCCTATTTAGCAAGTTGTCAAAAAAAAAAGTTAAAGTCAGAAACACCAACTTTTATACATGAGCTACGAACTTTTAACCGCACTTTAAGTATCCGCATGGCAAATCATATTTTGTAGAAGAGCCACACTTAAGAGACGAAAGAGCCGCGGTTTGCCGACCTCTGGTCTAGAGCATTAAGTGAGCGAGCAAAATTTTAAAGCGTTTTCGAAGTCGATTATATTTATTTAATATTTAATGTTGGCAATTGATGCAAGCCTTAAATTTGGCGTACATCAAATTCCATTAGATGATTTGATACAAATACACCTTAGGATGTTTATGCCTTAGGAAGACATTTTTCAGTGATCAATTTTTGCTCAATATCGACATTTTCTAGCACTATAACAATTTTTAACCTCACTTTCATGAAACTCATCAAAGAGTTCATGTTTGGAATCAATATACTAGCAATGTTTAGATATTTTTGATAGTACTTTAACATATAATATCTCAACAGGACAAAATCTATGTTGATTTAATTTACATTTGAAATTATAGAAAATCATTGCGTGGTTAAGGGATATTTATCTGTACACAGAAAACGTACTTGAGTGTAAATAACATTTGAAAAACTTACTTTACAGCATATTTCGCTAAAGGATTATCCCCAATTTTTAAAACTTACTAATTACTAGATTAACAATAAAAATATTCATATTCATTACCTTCTTTTCAGTTTCACCAAGTAATTGTTGATCATTTTCTTTTCGTTTTTTATCCACTAAATTCATATCAACAACAGATTTTTCATTATTTAATGAATTTTTAATTAATTTATCATCAGATGATAATATTTGTGACTGTTGGGATTGTTTAGTGATTATTGAGGGTGGGGGTGGTATAATTTTATTTGATGATTCAATAATATTTTCCTCTTCAACAACAGGTGATGTTATAATTGGTGTTGATTCCTTTGATTCTCTGGATACCTTTGATAAGGATGTGGGTGTATCTGGGACTAAAATTGTATTTAAAAAAAAAGAAAGCAATTATCAAACTTTCTAAATATATTAGAGAAAAATTAATACGTTTATCTGTTTCTTGGCTTTGTAGTGATGATGAGTCATCGTCCAAGTCGAGTGGAAGCGCCGAATTGCGGGGTTCCTAGATATTAAAAGAAAAATATTTATATTTATATTAGATTAAAAATTAAAAACAATTAGTTTTATTAGAAAATAATGCATACTAGTCTACATGTATAACAATTAAAAGTATTTCAAGAAAAATAATTTATATTTTTTAAGCTAATCAATAATTTAACACTAGCAAAAGAGTATTTCATTTTTATTCTACACTATGAAGAAACCTTTTAAGTAAATGAAAAAGAAAGAAGTTATGAAAAGTGGCGAAAATGCTCAAAGTGAGCTTTTATATTAAGTTGGGAGCTATGAAACGGGCATATTTGTTTAGTCTATGTTCATTGATAAAGTTTAAATGTATTTTTTCCTGCTTGTATCCCATATTAATTTTATTTTTCTCAGAAACCAGATGAAAACAAAACCCAATTTACATCTAATTTTCTTGTACGAATTTAAATTGAAATATAGAGCAGCTTAAGCTTAAGCTTAATAATGAAAAAAATGATATTGATTCCAAAAATTTTGTTCTGGTAATTTGAGTATCATCAACAAGCCTCGAGGAAACCATCAACCCATTTTGATAACGAGGAATTAAGGACGACTATGGACTCCGATTCAATGAAACAACTATTCGTGAACTTTGGTCTAAACTAGGAACTTTGGTCTAAACTAGGAACTTTGGTCATACGGCTGTGTTAAAGCATTTCTGTACAATAAATAAAGAAAAAAATTGGCACAGTGCAATATTACTGCATGATAAAACACGACAACATAAACCTTCAATTACTGTTGACAAATTAACTTCTCTGCAATATGAAATTTTATTACATCCTCCATATTCCCCGGATATTTCATAGACCTTTTTCGTAATTATGATTTATTTTTAAGAGGAAAAAAAAACAATAATCAACCTTTCATTAAAAAGACATTCAGCTTTGGTTTTTACGTTTAGACTTAAGAAAAGACAAATTTCTACTGCTTCAGTCAGGATAAAATGCTAATATAAGAGACTTTGAATGATTTATTAATTCTAAAAATAAAGATTTTTTTGTCAAAAAGGCATATATATATGACTTGCCTAATCGTTGGCAGAAAGTCGTAGATGCCAATAAATAATTTTATAAATTAGGCTTTTTGTTATTTTATTTTTATTCAAAACCCGTTTCATAGTTTCCAAGCTAGTAAAAACTTGTTAAGCTTTGATATAAATTAAAATAAAAGTTAATTTTATATTTTTAATAAAGAATAAAAAAAGTACTAAATTCCGATTAAAAACTTAAAAAGTCCTACATGGTTAAAGGTATTAATCTTTGATAACAAAATAATTTTATTTTTAGGTACACCAAGAAATAACCGTCATACTCAGGCTTTACTAATCCTTTAATAAGAAACTTTCTAAAATATAAAAGGTTTGCTTCACAAATCTAGCAAGTTGCTAAAATCTGCTCTTAGGTGAGAAAGAGTGAGAGCAATTCGCTCAAAAGCTTAATGAAAATTATGCTAGATATATTACTTGGTAGCTGAATATTACTAATGCTTTTGATTTATTTCGAAAATTACAACCAATCTCGAAAGCCAGAAAATATTCATTTTCTAAATTTCGGCTTCGACGTTGCAGAAGAAATATGGAAATCCATCTACACTATGTCTGCAGGTGAAGCAGTGGGCACATTTTTCACGAAAAATTTTACCTACAAAAAAGTAGGAAAAGACTCCAGCAAAAATTATGTGCAAAGCACAATAAACGTAGTAAAAACGTGTGGGAGTGCAAGAAGTGTCTTGTTGTCTTGCCTCTTCCTGATTTTTTTGAAATTTATCAAATTCAAATGAATTATTAATAACAATCGTTAATTTTAAAATTAAACATTTTTATAAAAGATATTTTAAACAGTATAAAACTTACGTAGAAAACTTCAATGCAAAATTCATGCAAGAGTACTTTAAAGAGAAACACAGGCAGAAAGCATCAATGCCAAATTTTTGCAAAAATTCTTAGAAGAGTTTTTCCGGCAGAAAGTAGCTATAAAGGATACTTTTCGTCCTCTTTTCTAATAAAAATTCATTGATGTTTTAGCTCTACTTTACCTACTGAGAATTTTATTACAAAAATTATTTGACATTTGAGGTTATGACCAAATTCTGTATGAATGTTAGCTTCTAGGAGATTTTTTCTATAACTCAAGATCTTGAAATTGACTTTACATTCTAGGCAAGATCCATCAAAGAGCTGAATAGATCAGATAAAATCATAAACCAGAGATTATTGATGTAAATAAATTTTTTACCAATTAACAATATATTTTCTTTAAATAAAAATGAATATAAAAAGAAAAAGAAAATTAATTTTTGTTGTTGTTGTTATTAAATTGATTAAATAAATTCTAAATTTAGTTATGTTAGAATTAAATGAAATATTTAATTATATATTTACAGTCAGACTAGTTTGTCATGAATGAAATGAAATTATTTTATATATTATTTATTTAATTTTTTAAATTTAATATATTTTTTTGTTATTAATTTCATCACTACTAGTCTGACAACTTACCAACCCTCTGATAAAGTGATCTTCTTTTTGCCTGCCGTTTAAGTTTCTTATAAAAGCGAAGTTTTATACAAAGCATTTTTTTTACAAATTAAATATACATAATGGCAGCGTGAAAATAGAATAATTGTGTTAGGAAGCAATAAAAAAAAAAATTTATTAATAGTTTATAAAATAAAAATAACAAAAAAAAAACAAATTCATATAAATTAATATTATTACCTCAGCTTCTTCATCAACAACTTCTTCTTCAACAACTTCAGCCTTATACTCCAATAGTAAATCTTTAATTGGTTTTGAATCTAAAATTCCACTTATAAAAGGCAATGTCATAAGAATTTCAGTTGTAGGCCTCTGCTGAGGATCCTATAATATTTAATAAAATTATAATAAATTATTTTGCTTTTTGCTTTTTAGCAAGAAAATAATTAATTACCTTTACTAAAGATTTAGATAAAAATTCATTAAATTCTTTTGAATATTTTGATGGATGATCTAATTTAGGTGGATCACTTTTTTGAATCTTTAATAATACACGCATTGGTGACATTTCACTATTTGGTGGTTCCATTTGTGCTAATTCAATTAATGTAATACCAAGTGACCATATATCAACTTTAAAATCATATGGATTATCACGAAATGTTTCACATAATACTAATTCTGGTGCCATCCAATATGGTGTACCAATAAATGTATCATGTTTTTGAAATGTATGTTTATTTTTAGCTGATACACCAAAATCAGCTGAAATTTTAATTAAAAGAAAAATTTAATTTAATTTAGGCATAAAATTATGTATCTTAAAAAAATTTGGAGCTATGAGAAAAATTTTTTTATGGGTTTTATGCTAAAACTTTTAAAATAGGAGAAAAAATAATGAGTAAGGGTAAGAGGTTAACAAAACATGTCCTATAAATCAATAGATCCTTTGAGTGTTTAAAAAATATTATGTCTAGACCGACATTTAAGCTGAAGTTTAACTAATAAAAGGAATGTACGGATTTGGAAAAACCGATGCTATTTAATTTAATGAAACTCGGGTGAAGCGGAAGTCGTCAAAGAGCGCTAAAATAACAAGAATGATGCCAGAGAATAACATCCTGTCGAGTACTAACAGGAACTAACTTTCAATCACCATCGTAACTGGTAAAAACTTATTCTGCACGTTTGGTTTGTTATGTTTACGCTTGGCTCAAATATCTGCCCACGAGTCTGACACGTGATATTCATTTTTGAGCCAAAATCTTCATCACGAGACAAACTAGCTAATAGTGGAGACAGACATAGCCCTTAATGCTCTTTAGCTAATGCCCATTTAGGTATTTTGTATGTAACATTTAGTAAATGTTATTTTTAAAGAAAATTTGCTGTCTCAGAACTTTTTGACCCCTTTGCTGACAAATTTATTGGAATTCAGCGCTGTCAGTTTTGTTTTCAGCTACAATTCAAAGCTTTAAGCAAAAGTGGCAAGTATGGTTATGGCTACAATATTTTATGAGTTGTGAGTTATATTTTGTGGGTTATTCAATCGATGTTAATATTCAGCGGTGTTTTCGAGCTTTTATGTCTGTCAGGGCCCAGTTAAATGCTCATTTACTAATGAGAGCTATATCGTCTGTCTCCGCTATAAAGTACGGAAAGTAGTTAAAAATAAAGCTCTTAAACATTATTGAGAGTAAACTAGCCTTAAAAATTTTACAGTAATTTATATATTAGAGGGACCAGAGAGTAATTTCCCTTCTGTGCATGCCGATATTTGATATTTGTCAGCTCATGGTGTATATCGAAGACATACCAAGGTCATTTTAATGTTATTGTAACTTGTTGACTTCTAAATAACTCAATATTAAACTTATTATGTAGTTTGGAATGAAATGGCCAGCCAAATACCAAAAGAGCATATCCGACATTGTATGCAAGTATAGTAACGCAACAGTTGCGACCAAAAACATTTGCAATGTTTATCAAAGTGAATTAAGCCTTATTTACGCCGCACCGCGCGGCAATCGCGAGGTAATTTTAAATGATACGAAGAAAAGTAATCTTTTTTTTGCAACCAGCATTTTTCACTTGTAAAAGAATAGTTTACTTGTGATTCAAGCAACACTAATTGACCCCCGCTTAAAGACGAAATACTTTAGAGAAAATAAAATTAATTCAGCCAAGCATAATATTGTCAAAACCTTAAATGATTGTAAGGAATTCAACTCTAGTAGCGTGGAAAAAACATTGGCATATGCTCGTTTTTCGTCAATTTCCTCATCCAACACGTTCATAAATAATCCATGGGTAGCTCAACAACAGCAAAAACATTTTTCTAGAAATAGCACTAAATATTTTTCTATTAAAGAGAAGTAGTAGTCGTACAAAGAAATGCAAATATTTTTGAATATTGCCATTCTCAGCCTATTGAGAACACCCACAAAAAATTTTTTATCTGCATTACCGACTAACGTTGCTAGCAAGCAACTTTTTTATAGAGCAGATGAGATCTGGTACAGCTTAAAAGTCGGAAATGCAAAAAAATTACTATTTTTATGACATAATATTATCATATTTAATTTTAATTATTAAAAATTTCCATTTTCATACAGACTAAATAAAAATATTAAATATTCTTTGTGTCTATATTAGCGTTTTTAATGACGTTTTTGAGGCACCCTTACCCTAAGTAGTATATTGACTGCAATAATTACACTTCAAATCTTTAAGGAAAGTATAATTTATACTTTTCAAATAATTGCATTATACTTATAAAGCATAATCATTTATAACAAGTAAATTTTATATGGAAACATTATTTAGAACGCATGAATTTAGCATTTCCAATTAAAATGTCAAATAGTTATTGCAGTCAATATACTTTTGAGTGTAAATTTGCCTCAAAAACGTCTATAAAATGCCTCTAAAAAAGCTAATGCAGACACATGCACTTTTAATAATTTCCCCGTTTAGGACAGTAAGGTTTGTTTGCGATCTAAGTCTCGACTGAGAACTTTGTAATGCCTTTCCAAATGATAATAATAAAAAATTTGAAAATAAAGTAAATTAATCTTAATTATAATGAAAATCAATAAATATCTTATAAATACTTTACATAAATTCCCCAAATTAGACAATATAAATTTAAGAATTTACAATTAGAAAAACAAAGCATAAAAATAATTACATTCTCATAAAAACTAAATTCTTCTTCTTGAAATCTTATATTTCAACAATTTAGAATTAGCAATAAATATGATACCTGGCTCCGGCTGAAATTCGGGGAAAAAACCTTGATGACAACAGTGAAGTGTTGAAGCTTTTTTTGAAGAATTTTATAAAAAAAGGACTTTAGCTTTAGACTTCAAAGGAGACTATGTAGAAAAATAAATGTTAATTTTGCTCATATTGCTTTTGTTTCTTATTCAGAATCATTACTTTTTGATCAACCCTTGTGTGTATTTTTGTTGGAATTTACTTTTTAGTTTTGTCTAGGAAAATAAATTTCCTCAGACTTTTTAGAATTAAAATTTTTATATAAATAGCATATAGTTTTTGGAATAAAAATTAGCTGCAGACAATTCTTTATTTAATTTGGGATCATCTGCTTAGAAGCGTTCGCGCCAAAAGCAAGAATCTCTAGATAACTTAATGAAACAAAGACACGAAAATTTATTTTATTCGTTTAAGCATTAGCTTTGCAATTAAATTAATACTTTATCCCCAGAATATTTTGATTGATATTTTATTTCTTCAAAAAGCTCTTAATAACTTATTAATATCCGATAAAAATTTATCAAATTTGTTTGTGTTTTTCATAAGATTTTCTTAAAACTTATTAGAACAAACAGACGAATTCAAGTTATAAAATTAATATAATAAATCCTGGAACCTATATAGCAGATATAGAGAATTATGTTTTATTATAAAAACTAAAAAAGGAACATTTTATTTACCTAATTTAACTCCACCTTCCATTGTTAAAAGAACATTACCAGCCTTTAAATCTCGATGAATAATTTTATTTTTATGTAAAAAACTTAAACCTTCTGTCATATGTTTACAAACATAAGCAATTTGTAATTCAGTTAAAGGTTTTTCTAATTCAACCATAATACTATCTAAGGCACCACCGTCACAATATTCAATAAGCATCTAAAAGAAAAAATTAAAATAAAAAAAAAATTTTACTAGAAAAAACAAAACAAATACCCATAATTTATCATCTAATGAAAATGCTTCATATAATTCAACAATATTTTCATGTTTTATTTCAGATAATATATCTATTTCGACCATATGATCACTTAAATTTTCTTCATCTTCAAGTGTACACATTTTTGCTGCTGCATATCTTTTATGTTCTTTATGTTGTGCTTTATAAACTTTACCAAATGCTCCATCACCAAGTTCACCAATCATTTCCCAATATTCAGTTGGATCTGTATCCATACGTATATTATTATATAGTCGTTTCTTTTTAGCTTCCCCACCACCAAGGTGGAATACCTTTTTTAAATTATTTATAAAAGACATATTTATATTATGTATTTTTGTAATTGGCACTTATAAATATTAAATAAAATTTTTATTTATTTTCTTCTTTATTTTGTTTTTATTATACTTGATAAATATATTTTGAAATTAAATTTTTTGAAGCCATTTAAATTCTGTGATGTCTTATATATCTTTGTCTCTTTCTATTGCTGTTATGAATTTTAATGTAGTTCTCTCTCTTTTTCTCTTTCCAATATACAAACAAAAAAGATAGAAAAAACCAAGTTTTTAACTACATTTTGTAGATTTTAATATCAATTTGATTATTATTTTTTTCAAAAATATTTTCTTTGTAAAAAAATTATTCTCATAACAACTTGATATGTAATTAGAATATTGTAAATATTTTATAATAAATAAGGATGTAATTTCTTTATTTTTATTTATTTTTTTGTATATTTTTTTCTATATACAAAAGTAAAAAAATAAATAAATCACAATATCTGGATTATCGAATATATAATCAGTTTTGTTGTAATTTGTAGTTAAATTAAATTATTGTTGTTGTTATTCTTTTTCTTGTATTTATCTGTTAAATACGACGATACCTCGTGGTCTTAATATTCAATTTCCGTCTCTTTTTCGCAATCATGTAATTTGATATTTTTATTTGAATTATTTACAGTATAAATGAAAGACTAATTAAATTATATGAGATTAGTAGCATTGGTAGTGTGTCTCGCATAGCCCTCTTAATATATTGTTGTTGTTGTTGCTATTTGTAATAAATTTCATTTACACTTTGCTATATTTTTACAAATGTATTTTTTATTTTATAGCCTGAAAATAATTTAATTTAGATTTTTTTCCATTATTTGTGTTGATATTATTCCATTTTAATTACATTTTGTTTGAAATATTGTTGTACAATCATCTAAAAATAGAAATAAAATTTTTTTGTTTTAGTTAATATCTTAATAAATTCATGTAAAAGAATAAAAAAGGTAAATATTTTAATAAAGCTAGCAAAATTCTGTAGAATAATTTTATTTTTAAAGTTAACACTACTCTGAAAATCGAAATAATAAGTATTAAAAAAACTATTTTTTCTGACTTATATTTAATATTTGATAAAATTTCTCTAATCATTGGAATTGAACACAAAAAAAAAGAAAAAAAGATTTGAAAAATCAGAGTAGAGATCTTTTCATTGAAAATGATAATGCTTATATTTTATAATAAATAATATAAGTAAAAAAAACTCTTCATAATCTCTGAATTTTCATTATCCACTTAAAAATCTGTAGCCTCCACATATTCGGCAAGTTAAGCAAATACACAAATGTGCAGTAGACAGGGTGTATTTGCCTTAGTTCGCCAGACTTTGTGAAGTTTGTTCGAGTTCGCTTTGTTGGCGAACTTTATACAAATTTATACAACGCAAACGTAAAGTGTCAAATGTACAAATGTGTGGATGGATGTACAAATGAAGACGGCAAATAGAACGAATTTTATATTTGGCGAATGTCACAAGTGTGTAGAGGCGGCATAACGCCATGAAATAGGTAAATGGCGCCAGCCAAAACGTGTTAAATAATCTGCAACTAACGACAAAAAAACAAACACAGGATTCCTACATAAAATGGTTAAACAACTATGTCAAATCTTAAAGAAGAATTCCCGGAACAAAATTTTTTTCGACTTTTGTTAAGGTGGGCACTCACTTAGTTCGTATATCTCCGCGGGTAACATTAATGACGTCAAAATGACGTACACATGAATTTCACGCTGAAATATCCACATTTGAGGAGGAACAGAATCAACAACTTAGCGTGAGTCTATGACGTCAAAAAATTTACCCGTGGAGATATGCGCACTACGTGAGTGCTCACCTTTAGAGACAGACAGCAGATACAATAATTGTGAAAAGTATAAAAAATTTTGTTTCGGACGTATTTCTGACTTTTTATGATTTCTTTTGACTGATATTTGGAATTTAACTACTTATATAAAAACCAAATAAAAAAAAGAGTTGGAAAATCGTATATGTATATTTTTCTACATTACATTTTTGATATTCTGTACTAGATTTATCGATGTAGTTTACTGTTTTCTTGGAAAAAAATGTCGACTTAATTTTAAAATTATGACCTACGCAAATTCATGAAGGCATATTTTCTGCTACTTCAACCATTATTCCACACTTCTATTTACATAAATTGTTAAAATTGCATTACAGTTAAAAATTTAATTAATTTTTCAATTTCCATGAGTTAACTTCATTTAATAAATTGGCTGAATTTTGTGAGCGTCTGTAGTCGACCTGAAAAATGAAAAAATCATGTTTCCACTTTAGGATCTATAACTTTAATATCTTTCTTTCGATCTTAAGGGTTTTAACTTTAAAATTTTTGTAACAATTTTTTCTTTTACTTAAAGTCTTAAAAATTTTAATTAATAATCTTTTTGAACCAAAAAAAAGCAAACAAGAATGGGTAAAAGAAAAAACCCCGTTTCTTGGAAATATTTCAAAAACGCTTATTTAAATAAAAGTACTAATATAACAAAAAATTTGTTAAAGGATATTCCTACTTATATTCATCATTGGGGGTATTCACATTGAGGCCGGTATCAAACCGGAAATGTTCCCCTACAATTCTCACTCCACTGAAATATGTGAATATGTGGTGGTAAAATATTACAGAAAGTAAGTATTAGTAAGATGCCAAGCATGAGGCAGAAATATTTCTGCCTCAGGAAGGAATAAAAATTTTTTCGAAATTTGCGAAACTCTGTCTTACATTTCACCTCCGCTTACCCTGAAATTAAATGATATGTGAATATTCTGATTCATTCCCATTCAGTGAGATTGTTTTTTCTTTTTTCTGAATTCAGAATTGGCTTCATTCAGTTTTCTGAAGTTTTTCTCTCATATAAAATTAAAATTAGTTTATTAAATATAATTAATGAATTAATATTTTAACTAACTATATTAGCATCAATTGTCATCCACTCCTAGCTCAAAAAAATTTATTTGAACTTGATTAAATGAATAGAAAAGATTTTATTAACGACTGAAAATTTGTAAAAGATATAGGACATTATGAGCTAACAGTACGAATAATATTTGATCCAACTGTTTTATCATCAATTGTCATGCACTCCCAACACAGCAAAATTTCTATGAACTTGATTGGATAAATAGAAAGGATTTTATTAACAATTTAAGATTTTTACATACTTTTTGCAAGCTAATAGTAGAAATATAAAAATATAATAAAAAATACAAATATAAAAATGATTTTGATTGTGATTTTCGGACTCAGCGACCCAAAATTACTCTAATTTGCATGAAATTAGCTCAAAATTTATATATTAGTGTTATATATTATAAAATATTTGAATATTACATTTTAAATTTAGTCATGGAAAAGTCGTTATTACATTTGAAGCAATCAATTTAATTGCAGAATATTACATCCCTTAAAAGAGAACCAAAATGAAAAAAATAAATAATTTAAACAAAAAAACATAGACTTAATTTCCATTAAAATATATATTTCATTATTATAGTTGGCTGACATGTGGCTCCGTAAGTATTATTTTGGTAAATATAATTCTTAAAAGAGCTTTTAACGTCACAAAGGTTGCCGAACCATGGCTTAATCAATCATCATTAAATTTTAACTAGTTATTAATAACTTAAATGAACAATATTTATTTTTTTTTATATATTTTACATATAAAAACTGACAAATTGTTTTATGGAAGAAATTTTTTTGATTGTATAAACATTCGCCATTTTTTCCCAAATTAAATTTTCGACTAAATTCTTCGTTCAAGTACGAGAGAACTACTTTTATTGTAATTTTTGTTTCAGATAAACAAATCAGAAGTCAAAATGACACTGTTAAGTTACTTCTTACATATTTTTTAACATTACTCAGCCAATAATAAAATTTAACATGTAAATAAGCATAAGTCAAATGGCGTAAAATGAATTAACCTATAATAAAATATTGAATATTAGAAAATGGAATCATAGAAGGCCTGTATAAAGAAAATTTTGGAAACTATTGTGAATTTATAGGTTGTCTAACAAATTAACATTAAAAATTTCCGTATTTATTGTGTCATTAAATGTGTTATTTATCTATTTTCTAAATTATTATTTGTTTGTTTTGGTTTTTTAGTTATTTAATTAATTAATTTAAAGACTTTTAAAATATTATTTCAGTGCAATTAGATGATTCAATGTTTACTTGTGATACTTATTTTATAACTTCCATAATAAATATTCTAATACAGTGTATTGGTCGTTTTTTTTTTTGTACGAAAGACTAATACACTGTATAAGTCTCAATGGATAAAACAAGAAACAAAACAAATTTCATATATAAACACAACTTTTTAACATTTAATTCGTACGCCGTGGCGTCAATCAAAACGGTATGACAGTCTTCTTACAGAGTGCTGGCTTACAGCCAAGCTGACACCGATTCCGATACCGAAGACTATAAAGTCGTTATTGGTGGTAAATCAATAGGAATATTCTAAAAGTGTTCAAAGTGTAAGCCTATAAAAAATTAGACTATCACAATGGGAATTGGTTTCAGCTCGGCTATAAGCCGGCACTCTGTTGGCAGCCTTAGCTTGTAGGTAGGCGTACACAGTGGAAGCGATTTTTGATCATATGACCTTTCACTATCACTGTGTCCACAGGCTTTTAAGGGTTTAAGTCCACTCAGAGACATGAAAAAATGATAATTTTAAATAATTTTTTTTCCCAGTAAATTATTTTTTTTTATAAAAGTACATAATGTTTCGACTTGACTTCATGAAAATTTGAAAAAAAAAATTTAATAATTTTAAAAGTTATGGCTGTTTGTGTTGATCCAGTTCCAAACAAAAGTCCTTTGCGGTGACCGCCACAAATCCTTGAAAACTCATCTAAAATCAATCGGACAAAAAAAATTAGTTTTATTATCAAATAATCTCGTGCCTCACCGAGCTTTTTATTTCTTTTGTTTTTTAAACTAACAAAATGGCGGCAAAATTTTCGGGAAAAAAAACAGCAGTTAATTATTTATAATAAATTGAAATTTAAAAAAAAAAAAAAATCCTTCGATCAGTCACGAGTTTTTCATGATTTCCAAAAACTGTATAAATTTTATTGAAATCTAACCAGCGGTTTTCGAGTTACAGTGGTCACCGGTTCAAAAGCATACTTTTGAGAAAAATACGCATTTAAAGTTTAACACTCGATGTATGTAGAGCCCGAGAGCCCTTTGTTAATTGGCAAATAACTCGAAAACTATTTGTCGGCTGCACTTCAAATTTTCAGAGAATATTTTTAAGATATTATACTTTAGGGAAATGGAAAAAAAAAACAAAAAATCGATTTTTTGAAAATGCTGAGTGGACCTAACCCTTTAAGTGTTTTAGAAGTATATTTGAGTCTATTTTTGAAAACACAAAATACATATATGTAGGTATATATTGTAAATGTTCGGTTTTTTTGGTTTAAATATCATTTTCTGGGAGTAGAAAGATACTAAGAAAAAATAGAAACACATTTCTCAAATATTGTTCAAGATTTTGTTTCTTACTGCAGTTTAACACGTTAATTTCAAAACATTTTCCCCGGGGCCATGGTAATTTTATTAAATAATTTAGATTCCTAACCTGAAAGAAATAAAATGCTTTATTGCCAAAAAAAATATTTCACCAAATTTTTCAGAAAAACGACAGTTTTCGTGTCAACCGTACATACATATATGACTGACATGGCATAGCATGAAACTATTTCTCTATAAACCGTGTCAGTCATATAGTGGAGACATTTTTTCTCCCGCCACACATGTTTCGATGATTTTTAGCCGATATTTTGATAAATTTTCAATACATTGTTTATAATAAACAAATCAAAGCACTAGCTCATTGCGACTTTTTCATTTATAATTTTTTTTTAAATATTTACACACTATGTCGAAAAGAAAATATCTAACTGATAGTAAAGTGAAAAATATTGTGGATAATTCGAATCTTTCCGATGATGAGAGCGAAGATTTTAGTTCGGATGATTCAACAAAAGATTCTAATTATACATATTCATCAGATGAAGAAGAGGATAATCTTCAAGAAATTATTTAAGATTTGGCGTTGAAAGAAAGTCCGGAAGAAATTGAAAATACCAAAATATTTGAAGATCTGGAGAGCATCAATGTTGAATGGAGCAATTATGAAGACAAGCATCAACGTTTTGATTTCATCGAAAAATTTGGTTTACAATTAGATTTACCCTCAAATATTTCTCCTTTAGATACATATACACTGTTACTTGACGAAGAGGTTATAAACCTTATTGTTACTGAAACAAATATCTACGCTGAGCAAAAAATTCAATGTCCACGAAAAACACGACAGTCGTCTAAAACCCTGGACTCCAACTAATGCTGAAGAAATGAAGAAGTTTTTTGGCCTTTATTTGTGTATGGGGTTAGTCCGAATGGGAAATATAACTTCCTATTGGTCAAAAAGACATATATATATATATAAATAGCGTAGCTCCAAAGGTTATGTCTCGGAAAAGATTTGAGTTATTATTACACCTCTTACATTTTTCAAGCAATGAAAACTTAATTCCTGGTGATAGATTAGGAAAAATTAAACCGCTGTTAGATTTGCTTGAAGTTAAGTATAAAAATGCCTTTATTCCCGGCGAAAATTATGTTATTGACGAAACTCTTGTTCCATGGAGAGTCAGGCTAATTTTTCGCCAATATATACCTAATAAAGCGCACAAGTATGAAATTAAACTTTTCAAATTGTGTACTTCAGAAGGATACACCTGAGCAAGTAAAATCTATCCTGGTAAATCTGAGGTTTAGAATAAAAATAAATTTCATTTTAATTTCATTGTTAGACATTTAGCATAGTTAGTTTTGGTAAAAAATTTTATTTTCTTAATACAATTTCCATTAAATAAAATTTTTTCTATAAGACAAAAAAATTGGACAATTTTCTTAAAAATTTAACTCAAGTAAATTAAATCCCGTTATCACTTTAAAATTTTATAATAATGTTGACAAACTAGTCTATCTTTTCATTAAGAAAATAACAAAATTCAGTTCCCAAATACTTATAGACATATATAGAAAATTTTATTAAACTTGTATCTTAATATAAATCTCTTTTTAAATCTTGATAGCTCTCTGGAATAGGATTGTTGAATTAAAGATAAAATTTATGCAATATATATGCATGCATATCATCATATACAAATGCATATATACAATCATATGCTTATATATATAAATATATATAAATAAATGATATTATACAGTTTTACTAAAGGAATGTTTACAAATTAGTTGAATCAGCATTGATAATGTGAAATCAAGTTCAGATATAATATTAATAGTTATTGCTTTTTTTTATCATTTTATATAGATAGATTTTGTGGTTAATATTACTTTTTCAATTTATTCAAAATGACTTTAACATAGAATCTAGAATATAATTTGCTTTCACCATACAAACTAAATACATATATGTATGGGAGATATTTAAATATATTAAATAAATTAAAATTACAAATACACATTTATCACACGTACTAAAAAAAACTTATTATACATACAAATATATGGCAAGAATCTATCTTTATTTAAAATTTTTTAATTTTTTTTTTTTGGTTATTTAACAAAAACCATTTTTAATCTTATCAAAAAATATAATTATCATCATTACCGATGCCATGTTTTATTTTTGTTAAATCATGAAATCTTAGAAATATATATTAAAGTTTTTTGGTTTTTATTTTTATTTTTTTTTTTTTTTTTTGCCTTTTACGATGAAGTCATTACCACAATTAAATAATTCTTCAGAGTTTTCTGAATCATCAAATTTAAGTCTCAAAAGGTGTTTATAAAAGTTTTAAAAGGAGACTTTTAATATACATACATACAACCTCTTATCTTAAATTAAAATTTATAAAAAAGAAAAAATAAAACCAAAACTTGTTGAGGCATATTTCCCATAACAGAACTGAAATAATTAAAATAAAATTTATGAAGTACCGTAAAATTTTGCAAATAGCCAAAGTTGCTTCCGTTTGTTGTTATGTTAAAAAGAAAATAATTTTTCATTAGCCGGACAACTTTTGTATTGTATTTTTTTGTATATTTAGTTTTATAAATTAAATTTTTACAAAAGTGAATTCACTCTTCACACAACATTAAGTTATTTTCTATTATACTTTTTAGAAAGTAACAAAAAAAAAATAATTTTTGATTATTTATTAAAACAAAAAATTAACAATTTTACTATAATTAATTTATTTTACTTTAATCATATGAAATTAAAGAACATGTTAAAACATGTTTCATTCGATCAAAGTGAAGCTAGAAATTATTATTCATATTTTCATTTGTGTTAATTAAGATAAGAAACTTTAAAGTGTTTTTATCTGAAAATGTTTTGTCTCGAATTATATAAAGAAATGTCTATTTTAGTGAATTTTTATTAAAAATACTTAAGTTGCAAAAGAATGAATAATATGTAATTTCTTTTTAGGATTTATTTTATTTTCTATAGAGTGAAATAATATTGAATCACTTGTTCAGATAACGATACAACTCATCATTTACTTGCGCCGCCTACTACCACTACGAAGAACAAGAGCATTAAAAGCTCATCGTCATATTTTCTTAATTGAGAACAAATTCATCATTAAACAAGAACAAAAAAATAAAATAGCAAATTTCTTCTCACTTGAATGCATACTAATCTTTACCTACATATGTCAATTATTGCACTTGTTAACTGTTAACTGGTAAACTGCAACTTTGTCTACGTTTTTGTTTCTTTTTTTTTTAAAAAATCTTTTTTTAATTCTGTTTTTAAATTAACGGATAGTAGTAATTAAATATATATATATATAATTTTTCTTAAAAACAGTTTTATTGACTGTAATTAAATTTTTGTTTGGGTAATTAAATGGATTAAATGATTTCTTTTAAATTTAATTTATTAAATTCTCAATTCATTTAAATTATTTAGAATAAGACATAAGAGTAATTAATTGGAAATTTTTGCACAAAAAACTGAAGCCACTTGTTGAAAATTATTGAAAATTTTTTTATGACTTATGACAGCGCTTGGTGAATTTTAAGCTCACTTTTACAAATAAATTGTTAGTTTTTACATTTGCTTTAAGGGAGTGGTGGGGGTTTCAGCATAAAAAAAAACACTTTCTTTGTGAATTTTCATTATAAATATGGATTAAACAAATTTATTCAAACCTTTAGTACATAATTAGGCATGACTTTAACAAAATTCTGTAATTTTTTTAACTAGAAAATAGTATCTACAAACAAGCGGATGGAAACGGATGATTTTTGGTGTTCAATGTATCTCTGCTGAAAACGACCTAAAATCAAAAACCCATAAAATCTATTCAAAGTATCATCGAATACTCCACCCTTCAGTGTTGGCTGATTTTTTATTTTTCATTTGAAAATTTTTGATGCTCATTTAAAGTAAAAACTGCTGTTTCGACGAATAATTCCGCCATTTTGTAAGTGGGAAACACCCTTAAAGTGAAAAAAAAATTCAAAAATTCAACATTGGTGGGGGGTAGTGTTCAAATGGCAGTGAACATCGACTTTAAAAAAGTAGTAATGATATAAGGAATGAGAAAACAGGATTGGCTTGTCTGTTCTGACAGGAAAACAACTTATTATAGTCAAACGTGTACAAATTAGCCTACAATACGTATTGGTAAGTGTTTTAAGTTTTATCACACTTATAAAAAATTATAAAAACTAAAATATTAATTTTTTTTGTAAATATACATTTCTCGTTGTCAATCAATTCATATGAGACCAATATCATTATAATACGTTACTTGGTTCCAAAACTTGTATACTAAATAATACGAGGGTCTGTAAATGAAGGTTTCTGCCACAAATTAGGGTTGATTAGCTGATAGCCAAAATCTAGCATGGTTCAAAGTGCAAAGGTTTAAAACATGCATTAGTATCGCTTTCAGAAGTGTATCAAAGGAAAAATGAATCGTCACGAAAGATTAATCTAAAAAAAACCTAGATTTTAAGATATTTACTTTGTATTATCTGTCGAAGACAAACATTTTTTACTTTTATTCTCACTTCTAACGAAATAAAAATCTGTCTCTTTAACAAACGAAAAATGTTATTTCTTTTATTGTGTTTATATTTACCCAAAATTTCCAAAATTGTGTGTGTTTGTTCCCGAATTTTAAAATATAATCCAATTTAGGTTTAAATATATTCCTTTTACCTTGAAAATTTTTTCCTTTTCTTTGAGTATAAGTAATCGAACTGTTAAAAAATTAAAATTATACCAAAAGAATCAAGATACAAAAAATATCAAAACAAGCAGCATTCCGAGTCGAAAAATAGAAAAATTTTAAGACAAATGAATGAATTAATAGCTAATTTTTAAAAGAATAAATAGAAAAAGTAACGGAATAAGTAAGTAGTTAAACGGCGTCGTTTAATGCCGTTAACATTAATTCCCTACAATTGAAGAACTAAAAAAATAATATTATATTCAATTTTCTACACAAAACTATACTTTTGCAATATTGCATATAATAATTTAGCCAATTATTTAGCTAAGAAAGGGATTGCGTGTTCAGTTATAATTTAACAGTTATACCTAACGGTATTATTAAATTTTATAAATACTATTAAACTATATATTTTATAATCTGCAATTCTTTCATCAGAGCAACATATCAAAATTTTATTTTGTTATAAATTTTAGTATAAAAATAAAATAAAGAGAAAAATTTTGTTGTTGTTGTTGCTTTTATGAATATAAAAAATTTAAAGCTAGGCACATAATGTGCAAAAGAGATTTCATCGGTGTATTTGCAGTCTGTTATCTTTCGGGGATATTCTTTTATAGACATTATTCTGCTACTAGAGTGAATGATGTGATATCTACCACAATTTTTCTCACATAATGAGTATTCCAGGATTGTGATATGCCTTTTCTCTGTAGATTTAATAATAAAAGATTAGACAGCTATGTTTGTTCTTGTTTTACTCCAGTCCACTTTCTGTCGATCAATTCATGTGTGTGCAATAAAAATCGATCCCAATATCTTCCTGTTTTACAGTGACAAGGGTGAGATCGTTGGTAAAAACATTTTGAACCTAAGTTGCTGTAGTAAAAAAACCGGTTTTCTAATTAGTTACCTCATATAAAAATTATATTTGGGCGTATATTTTGATAAACCTAAGGTAACCTTTAAGAAATCTGGCTTTATGTTTTCTATTGCTATTATTGCTGTAATTGCTTAATTTTTACAATATCAATTCAATCCCGTATACGATAATTGGTATAACTTTAGCTTGGAAGACTTGCAAAGCTTCGGAGTTGAAATTTTGGGCCTTCTTTCAGCCTCTTAACGTTCAAAAATGCGAATTTTCGTTAAACTTTTTTTGGCCTCTTGGTACTCAATCGAGATTTATGTAGGATCAAGATGTTGAAGGGATACCCAACTTTGACATAAGCTTAAACCAGAGAGTTGAACCTCCTTTCAACTTCATTGGCCTCCTTAGTAAGGTCAAAGAGGATGGAAAAAGGCTCAAAATTTTAAGTCGGACTGCATCGAGAGATAATGTAGAAATATTCTTGATGGAGTGAATAATTTAGATCACTGCTGAAGTGCCTTAAAACTCTTTGCTGTAGTCTGTAATGTGATTTCCAGAAATTCAAAAGAAATAAAACAATATTATCGGTTCGGTTTTGTATATTAGTGAATGCTTGGGGATGGATATTTCATCCTTAGTAAACGTCATCTGCACTGTTTTATCACGATAAAATATAGCAAAACATAAAAAAAATAAATTTATTAAATACTAAAGATATAAAATAAAAAAATTAAGTAATATAATTTTATTTTAATTAATTTTCCTTTCTATCAAAAAAAAGCAATTTAATTTATTAATTATAAAATAAATAACAGTTAATATTTGAACCAACTAGCATCAATTAGGATTTTTAAATGACTAAATTAAAATAAAAACAAAAAACAGGAAAAAATTAAATATTTTATCTGAAATTACATGTTTTGTATATCTCTAAGGTATAAAAATGAATAAAAAAACCAAAATTAAATAAGAAATAAAATAAATATATATATATATATATATATAACAAAAATGTATTTAGGTTAATAATGCAAAAGAGATAAATTAAAAATCAAGTTTTAAAATCATTTCAGGTTAGTTACATATTTAGCCTAGGGATAATAGTTTCAGGCCGTTTATCATAATTTTATTCCATCAATTTATGTTCCATTTTTTGTTTATTTGTTTATATTTTTAAATAACATGATTTGCACTTTCTTTTTTCTTTACTTTAAATTTATGACAAATTTGAATCAGTGGTGTAGATGGTTTTTAATATAACTGAAAGGTTTAAATTATTGCCTAATCTCAACTAACAGAAAAAAAAACAAATTATTTAGACACTACTCTATGTAAATGGCTCGAAAATATAGGTTTTGAAATATTGAAAGAAGAATTACTTTAAAACAAATTCTTATGGACTATAGTTAGAAAATTAGATTTCGGGCTAATTTCAAGCAAATTGGTTTTCAAGTTTTTGTCGTACTTGAGTTTGTTTAGTTTGATGACTGACTTACTTTTATTTTGAATATTAGGAGTTTTGCTTTTTTTTGATATTTTACTATTTGTAAAATAAATAAAAAAAAGTTGCACTGTATGTTTGAAACGTTGGTCACCGAACAATATAGGATTGTCCGCGTGAAAAGGAAAAATTCATAAGGCAGAAAAATGGGTACCTCATCAACTGAACGACAGACAGATGGAAAAGCGTAAAGCAGTGTACAAAAATTTATTTTTCATCGTGATTGAAGTAGAAAAATAAATATATTCCAAATACCTAAAAACGGACAAAATCATGGGTAGAACTGAACCAACCGTCAACGTCTACCGCAAGACCGAATTGCTTCGCAAAAAAAAAAAGATATTGTTGTACATCTGGTGGGATCAGAAAGTGGTTCTATACCATTCGCTACCGTGA
This sequence comes from Acrocera orbiculus, assembly GCA_947359355.1. Classification (NCBI taxonomy): domain Eukaryota; kingdom Metazoa; phylum Arthropoda; class Insecta; order Diptera; family Acroceridae; genus Acrocera; species Acrocera orbiculus. The sequence goes on from OX375758.1 coordinate 12,964,241, forward strand.
CCGCTACTCAATTTGCGGCATACATTGGACGTAAAGTGATCGGAATAGGCTTCAAGACACACAAAGGTGATTTTACAACATCCGTTATATCAACTGAAGCGATCGGTAATATTGCAAGTGGCCCCAAAGTTGGATAGAATATATGTCTAGTAGGGAAAATTTTATTTCTCTATAAAAAAAAAAAAACAAAATTCGCTTATGAGTAATTTCCCTAAAGAAAGCTATTTACAAACTTATTTTACTTTTTCTTTTGTTAAATAAAACCCCACAAAAAACCTATTATTCACCAAACAATCAGAAAAAAAATTGCAAGGCGCATTTTTTACCCATTTTCGAGAGCAGTAAGCTTATAATTATAACTACAAGAAAGTAAAAATTAGACATCCAATAAATTTTTTGTAAAATTCTACACAAATCAATCAGTTTTGTTTTTTATTTTAAAATAAACTTCAGCGTTAAATGATTCAATTTCAAATCAACTCTTAGACTATAAACTTTAATTTTAGGGTATGGGACACCCCAATTCAACTTTTAGAAATAACTGTAGAGAGACTAATTAACAGCATGTCATCCCAATATCACCAAAAGTTAGAGTAATCTGTTCATTATAGACATGTATTGTTATGAATCACTTTACCTTATGTTAAAATACTTGAAATTGACGACTAAAAAGGGCTGGGGTGTATTACACCCTAGTATGCCAACTAACGGTTAATGAAATTCCAGTAGTAATTTACTGGAAATTCTCATACAAAATTAGTGATTGCCAGTAAATTTGTCAGTTATCTTATGGGGGAATGCACTATTAGATTCCATTTCCTCGTTATTTAGTCTTTTGATAATTATCAATTTTTAGTAAAAATTTAAAAATATCCTTAAAAACTTTAATAAAATAATTATTAACACATAATCAATAAATAAAGCATCATTAAAGATTTTATAAATTAACACAAAAACACAATAGGAGTAAATTTGTTTGTTATTATTGCTTCTAGCAACTATTTTCCAATTTTTTTTTATTTTTTTTTTTTTCTTAAGTAAACGAGGTCAACTTGTCTCATAAAAAGACTCTATAAGCTATTTATTATATCATCTTTTGCGTTAAAGATAATTAACAAGATGTAATGATGTTCCATAATTTGCATTTAAGATTTTTTTATGTCCCGTCCCGTTCACTGAATATTGAAAATATCTTTCTTCAAGGAAATCCACTAAATTTACATATTGCAAAATAAAAACGATAGTTATCCAAGTGTTATTTCTATTGAATCAATTCATTAGTTTAAAATGTATGTAGATTTTTTATGTAAATAATATTATTTAAAAAAAAAAATAACAAACAAAAATCCCCGTTATATATGTATGTATATCTGCAAACAATGCAAACTTTGACAGTCCGCCTAATGGACAAAAGAAAGAGAAAGAAAAAAACAAAATCAACAAATTGTATGAATTTTAAAAAGAAAATATAAAAATATGATTCTTCTTGCCAATATATTTAAAATTTTTGTTGTTAATTTTCAGCTATTTTTATTTTAATTTGTTTTTACATAAGCATTTTTTAAAATTATTGTCATCGATTCATTGTAGCCGCACGATTTCACTTCATTAATGAGTTTGAAAAGTTAAATTTTATTTTAAACAAGTTTGTAAATAAAAAAATTTGAAAGTTTAGCAAAAATAACAAAAATAAAGAAATTTTTATAATATAAATAAAATATCGATGAAATTTTATATTAGAAATATCAAAAATCAAATATTTTAATTAAATTCAATTTTATTAAAAAAAAAACAAAGAGAAAGAGCAAGAGAGAGAGAAGTAAAGGAGGATTTTAATTCTATAATCATATTAAATACCGTAATCACTTTGATTTTTCACTAATTGAATTTATTTGTCAACTTTTGCAATGTGCTTATATCTAGCTTATGGGGTGGGGTGGACAACCTTTTTGTGGTAACAGAATTGTCATTTATATAAAAAAAAAAAAAAAATATGTTCCCCTTGTAAGTTTTAAAGTTTATTATGACCGTGTTTAGATTAGCATTTTCGACAGCGTTTTTATAGACTTTTTTGAGGTGCAGTTATACCAAAAGACGTTAAACAAACAATACTGATACTTGAGAAAAGCATCCTGTCTTGTACTGAGAGGAACTAACATTCAAACACGATCACAACTGATATAAAATCATTCTGCCCATTTGGTTTGTTATGTTGACGTTACGTTTGGCCTAAATATCTATTCATGAGCCTGGCTTGTAATATTCATGTTTGGCCCAACTATCTTTTCATGAGTGTCTAACACGTGCGGGAAGAGGCTAAATATGGAAGAATATAAATCCCTGAACAAAATAGAAAAGAGTCAATTGTTAGTAGGGATTTGTCAGTAAAGAGTTTCTAGTGAGAAATTGAGAGATAAGCTCTGAGTACATCTACACGCCAGACGGTTTTTAAATGCGTGTCAGGTGCACAGGTACTTTTCAAACGCACACTAGACGTCAAAATTCTATTAAACGGTTTAGTTATAAAAGCTTTAAATTTGCGAAAATTGTAAGATAAAAGATAAATAACTTGGTGTCTAGATTAGCAATTTGGACAGCAATTTTATAGGCGATCTGAGACGCGGTTACACTCAGAAGTATATTGACTGCAATAATTATTTGACACTTTTATTGAAAATATATAACTTATGCTTTTTAACTAGTTTTATTATATTAAATTGACTTACCGTAAATAATAATGCATTATAAATGCAATAAAATTAGTTGAAAGGTACAAATTGTATTTTTTGAAAAGATTTGTAATGTAATTATTGCAGCCAATATACTTCTGAATGTAACCGCGCCTCATAGGGTGTTTACACCCGCCCAAGATCGTAGTATCAACTTGGTAGTATCAAATGAGTGTTTACACCAAAAGTAGTATCAGTTATACTACTTAGAGGAACAAAGTGAAGTTAAATATCAAACTTACTAAAAAGGTTAAACCAACCCTAATAAATTTTCTAATAATTGGTGTAATAATTACAGTAATAATTTTCTGTGTTAAAATAGATAAAATAAATAAATACGATTTTAATACCTGATTTGGATCTGTCAACAATTACAAAATGGCTTAATCTATCATTTCAACAGCTGATTTCGAAAAGATTTTGGGCTGCATTTATAAAATAAATGTGTCGAAATTGAAACAAATATGATACATACCACCTTCCGCTAGCTTGTATGAGAACCATATTGCGAAGGTAGTACCGTCTGAAATTTCCATACAAAACATACAATAGTAGTATGGGGGCCACGTTCCGAGTGCCGGTGTAAACACCCTATCAGATTGCCTATAAAATTGCTAATCTAGACACAGCCTAAAATTTTTTTTTTGTCAAAAAAATTTAAATAACAAAACTTTTAAGCTCCAAACTAAAAGTTTCAATGAAACCAACTGAATATCCTTCTTTTAATTAATTGAAACAAAATTTTATTTAACTTATAATCTAAATTTATTGTAAAATAACAAAAACTTTCTTAAATTTCAAAATAATTACATAAGGAAATATCAATATGATTAAAAAATGACAGCTAAATTAAGTTTAAACGCTTAAACTTGATAATATAAACTGCTGAGAAGTTAAATCCGATTAATAGTTAAAACTCGAAATGCGAAGCACAAAAAATAAAATTAGATTAATTTATTAACAATAAATAAATCAAAACAAAAAACAATTAAATAAAATAAATTACATAAATATTTCATAAAATATAAAACAATTTAAATGCAAAAATATAGCAAATTGATGTACTACCTACAGTTAAAAAATTAATTTAAAAATTAAAACAAAAAATAAATAACAATATTGCTTAACTTATTGGGCTATTCATTCACAAAATGTCTAAAAGCTTGTTTCACCTGTCCTACCTACATTCTTGTCTTGTTAAATACAAGGCCATAGACACAATATATATATATATATAAAAGAATCTCACCATAATATTCTATTTGTTTGTTGTTTAGCTTTATAGAAGATCCCAGCATCCTATCTAGCATAAAAGCTAAACAAAATTTAAATGTAAAACAAAAAATTCTTCTCTCTGATCATTTTGGTGGCATTGAAAAGAATGTGAAATCTGATTGCACATGCTATTATTGCCTCCCACTTCTACTCCCCTCTAATATTTTACACTCTTTTCTTTTCTTTTTTTTTTTTTTGAATTTATATTTCACATATTTTCAGTTGTACATCATATAAATATAATTTCTCTGTGTAAAAAGTAACGGTCATAAATATTAAGTACACAAATTAAATAAAAATTTAAGAATGATGAATGTTGTCGATTTTGTAATCGACTTTAAATAAAAATGTACCTCCTCGTACATCTGACAATGAGGAGTATTTTTATTTTGACTTTAATATAATTAATTAAAACAAATAAAACAAAATTTAAGTAAATAAATTATTTTGTTAAATATTTTGAAAATTTTTGTCAGACATTAGTAATTTTGGTAATTTATTATTTAAGCTCTGATCAAAATAATATTAAAATCAAGTTTAAAATATAAAATTTTTTTTACTAATTTAAACATTGATAAAATTATTGATTAACGCAGACATTTGATTCAATTTCTTGTAGAAAGTCTCCTGTAGATTGCTCCTAAATGCTACCGATATTAAAACCAAGTCTCAAATATATAAACGAAATGTTCGAGTTTTAATAAATTCGTAGCAATTTTTTCTATTAAACAAAATATTTAAAAATTGTATTTATTCATTTAATTTTTATTAATATTCCACTTAATAAAAACTGGTTTTATCTAGACGAGATAAGGCATAAGACTCTTAATATGATTTCAAAAAATATTTTGTAAGCAAATAACGGCTTTTTTTAAATCAAAATTATCACATCTTTCAATTATTAAAAACATATATTATAAGCCATATAGAAACTGATAACAATCGGCTAAGGCTTTGGTCCTTATGAAAGCCACTTTTCACATTTGTATAGGATTTATCGACACCTGTCAAAGAAACGATCACGTGATCATTTTTCTTGCTAAAATCAACATTGTTAAAACAGGCATTTATTTCGAATACAGCTCTCCTGCGAATACTTCTGTAAATCGCTTCTAAATGCTGACGATATTATGACGATATATTCACGATTATTATATGAACGAAATGTTCGAATTTTAATTAATTCGTAGGATTTTTTTGGGAAGATTTTAGTATAATAAGCCGGCTTATTTAAACATCTTACAATACCTTTATTTTATGGTAAAATACTTTAAAATTCCGCAATTAGCAAGAAAATAGTTATTAGAGCCGAACAACATTTTAATTTTATTAATTTTAGCATAGTTTTTAGGTTTTTTTTATGCCACTGTAAATTTTTACGTTTTTAGACGTTTCCCTACATCGTTTTTGCATTCTACACATTCTTTACTTTCTATTATTCATTAAATTTACTCGTGTCAATATTTGCAAACTTTGTAATCTTTAATTAAAAACTAATTTCTTTTGTAAAATTGAAGTACTGCATGACATTCGACTTCACAATATCCATTTTTGTTTTACTAGTGGTGAAATTTCGATGCATTTAAAGGTGTTTAAATACGTCGGCCTAATATAATAAAATCTTTCCATTTTGTTTTCATTAAATAAAGATCATGTATTTTTTACTATTAAGGCAGTTAAGATATCGTACGCAGGTATTGTCAACTTAAAACTTAAACTATGCCTTTTATTCATATTTTTGGTAGCATACGCTTCTGTATTGAAGGAAGGACTCATAATTTGAGGATATTGACCCAATTTTTGGGTTCCTCGTATGAACGAAAGTGATTTTTCAGCAAGGTCGACCATGTGTTATCGATTGATAAGATAACAAATTCGATTTAACCATTTCCAAGTAAATTTAGACAACTTTTATAAAATGAGGTCGAACATTTTTATGCTATAAATTGACTTTGTTGTGTATATTTTTTGTTTTCTTTTGTGAACATTTCATGTCTTCCAAATTAAAATGACCACGTTTAAAATGAGCAAACCATTTTCAACATGTTTGATAAGCTGGAACATGGCCGCCATAAACTTGTATCAAAATATGCTACTTCTTTTGTTTTTAATTTTAAACTAAAGATGAAGAGAAATTCCATGAAAAACAAAAAAGACATATTCAATGCATAATTACAAGAAAAAAAGATTAAGATACTGTGTTGTGAACTAAATACATACAACACTTGTTACGCTATCTATTGTAAAAAGCTACAAATTAATTCAAACTCGCAATATTTTATGCCAAAAGAAATTTAAGAACCTCTAAATTTATAAACATTACATGTGATCAAGTTTTATTATTTTGAAGTCATTTTTCTGCGAGTTAAAGATGAAATTTTAAAGTAGATTTCATTTTAAATTTAATATATTTCAAATCTGAAGATTGAGTAAACAATTTACTAAATAAAAATAAATATAATGATACGAAGTTAGCTAACAATGTTAAATCATAATTTACCAACACTTTAAGCGTTTTTAGTGCTTGCCATTTGTAAGCTAACTTTCAAAATCTTGGAATACTTTCTGCTTAAAAGCATATTTGTCCGTTGGATTCCGCGAGCTACTCATAAAGTAGTTTGACCAACCTTTGTTAAATAAAAGTATAGAATTATTTAATAGGTAAATACTCCATTTATCGTTGAGAAAAATGTCGGTACACAGAACTCTGTCCAATTTCTTTCAAAGGTGTTCCGATGCATTTGAATGAGGTTAGATTGAAATTGTCATACTATAAACGGTACAAATCAAAGAAAGTTTATTAAAATTTTTCGAAATTTGGTTGAGGATTTATAGTCAGGTAATTATTCTTAATAAATTTTGATTGAATGAAGATAGAGAGATACATTAAAAAAAATTTACAACTAAAATAATCCATGGTAATTGCCTTGATCATTCAAAAAGGATTAAAATCCAAATTTTGAAAACTAAAGTAATGAAGATCAACACAAAAAATTTGTTGTAAAATAGACAACAAGTCAGCCAAGCAAACAAATAGTATATAGATCCAAGGATAAAAACAAGAAAATATAAATACTAATGGAGAAAAGTGAAACAAAAGAAAATTTTCTTATTGATATTTTACATCTTTACCAATACTAAACAAACAAATAAATTTTGACTAGGTTTATAGTAATTAAACCAATTAAAATTTTATGTATGACCCTCTCAAATGATACAATTTTTAACTGTAAAATATATTTGACCTTAATAATTACCATCATATAAATCTACAAAAATTTAAGGAAATTAAATTAAAAGACATAACTCTTTAAAAACTCTATGTGGCATTTTTGGTTTTTTCTTTGATGTTAAAACACATAAAATAACAGTCAAATAGAAAATGTACTAAAAAAACAATTTTTTGTTTTTATCTCTAATTATTTTTGTTTTTTTCCTTTTTTTTTTTGTATCTATTAAAAGTGTATATGAGTCAGCAAGCTGTGCTGAATGAAAAATAAAAACAAGAAAACTTTCATTCATAAGAAATTTAATGAGTATATAAAAACAAGGAAATTCCAACTCTAATTGTTATTATTTAAATGTAATAATTTCATTAATAATTGTATATTTTAAAAAAAATTCACAATTAAATCTAGTTTATCGGAATTTAAAAACTCATTAATGGTGTGTGTTACCCTTTCCAATTTACAAATTCCATTATAATCTGTCAAATAATTATTTACAAAAATTATGAAAACTAACAACAACAAAAATTATATGTACTTTTATTAAAAATTAACTTTTTTTGAAAAATGGATATTTTTCTTAAACAAAAAAAATACAAATTTAAAAGAAATAAAAACCTTAAAATATATAAAACAAATAAAAAACGAGACAGATTTCTCTTTATATTACACAAATATTTTTCTTTATATTTTCGAAAACAAAAATCTAACAGAAGAGACAAAATAAAATGGCGGCACTTTCCGATTAAAGTTTAAATTCTCTTATTTATTTTATTTTTTATAGTCATAATATGATTTTCTAAAACCTTTTTTATTATGATAAATAATCATTTTTATAAATATATATAACCCTAAATAATTTTTGACATTTCATTTGATATTCATTTTCTATTCTATTTAACATTAAAACTCGAATGTTATTTATACAGCAACAAATATGTCAAATAGAAATCTTTTTCGATTATTTCTATTTGATTAACTTTTAATGAATTTTTAAATTATAGTTAAAGTAAAAGACGTGGCATATTTTACCAAAAAATTATAATTAAGATAGAAAATGTTATTTTTTTTTTCAACTACAATAAATTTATAGTCATTTACTAATAAATTAAGAAAAAAAGAAACCTAAAAACTAAACACATTCACTTACCTTTCAATTTGATTAGCTAAATTAAATCCTATTTGAATTAATTCATTGTTCACTAATTTAATAAAATTTTATTGACATACATTGAGCCACTATATGAACAAATTATTTTTCAAAGCAATCAAAAAAAACAAAAAAATGTTTTATATTGTAATAATCTACAATTCTGCAATATATCAAATCAGCTTTGCACTTGTTATACTTGATTGCAATTCACTTTGCATATGCACTTTTTTTTCTTCTCTTCATTCAACTTTAATTTATTTGACAAAATAACATTTAGATAAAAGTACAAAACATTTCATTTTCAAATTAAATTTATTTATTATACTCAACGAATATAAAAAGTTTATGACAATTGTATAAAAAAGGTTTTTTTTTTTACTACTAAAAAAAATATATCAGGCTACCGACACTAATTTTAAAAGTTGACGTGATCAAATCGAAAGTAGAACTGAACTGATGTGCAGCATAAATTTTATGGAAAAAAAAAAAAACAAATTCCAAATTGTGGAGAAGTTTTAATTTTGGAGACTTTAGCTATAGTCAGCTAGTTTTTTTGTACAAATAAAATTCATGTAAAAAGTTTAGTTCGATACTAAAAACCTAATCAATTTTTTGAATAATTTTTATAAACTCATATTTTCTAAATTAATTGACTTATTATTTTGCAAGGATTTTTAAAAAATCGTGGATTATATATTTTCAGTGTATTAGTAAAGTGTATTTATATATTAGTTTTGAAAAGGAAAAAATGCGCAACGATTAAATAATTTAAATTGGTTAAATAGAACTAATTTACTATGACTAAATATAAGTTTTTATTTTTAGCCTGGACTTGTGAAAATTGGTAACGATATATTGTATTTTGACATTCACACCATATACATTCTTTAGCCTGTTTACATCAAGGAAAAAACACACCACCAAATTCAGTGGAAAACATTGGAATTACACATGAGTTTATTACGGTATTTGTTTTTACCGGCTTGGTAATTGACACTTATTTAACTATATTAACTTACGATAATTATTGTTTTTAATTAAAAAAATATAATCATTTTATTCTTTTAACACCAAAATACCAAGAAAATAGTTAGGTTTTCAGGTGGCTCATAATTAAAAAAACACTTTCTGTGTATTAGCGTCTAACTATAAATCTTTATCTACTAGCGATGTGTTTTTTAACCTGATGAATGTTTGGAGTTTTCCCCTTGCTTTATACGTTTCTGAACAAATAAATCAGCTGTTGGTGTGCTTCCTCCTAAATTCTTTCTTTAAATCACTTTTCACAAAGACATAATTCCAGCCCTTGAAAAGTAAAATTTTTAATTAAATTTACCTTAAATTTCTACTTAGCATAAGAAAATTTTATTTTATATTTATGATTTAATCGGATGTGTTGAATTTTTGAAGTAAGCAAATATATATATATATAACTAACATAGAAATGTCAAATATCTTTAAAACTTTTATTATAAAGTGATTACAGCTGACTTTTTTTATGTTAAGTTTTATGTTATGTTAGTTTTATGTTAAATAAATTTAAATGTCAAAACCTGTACCACGTAGTCTTTTAAAAACAATTTTTCAAAATTTTATTAATTCATTAAGACCACGACAATTCAGAGGAAATTATATTGGAGAAGATTATTTTGGTAATAAATATTATGAGATACCACCAAATCCATCTATAGGCAAACGTAAAGCATCAAGATGGTTTGAACCAAAAATTAAAAATGATTTTGATCAGGAAATGACTGCCGAATGGGAAGCTTGGTTAAGGCATCGAAGGTTAGCATAAATATTTCAGAGTTTTTACGCAAATATAGAAAAAAATCTTATTAAATATTGATTTCAATCAAGTTTTATAACTAAGACATCAACAGAATTCAATAGATAATTGTGTTTTATTTAACATTCTTATTCTTATAATCATATCTTCAAGTTTAGTAGTCCCTAAAGAACTCAATTCAATTGATACTTTTAAATTTTTTGCCTCAAATAGAATTCAACATTTACGAAATTTCTTCAGGGCTAATATGTTTGTCCTTCCTGGTGGCGGTTATTTTAATTTGAATTGTTGTTAGATAAAATTCACTATTTAAGAATAAAGGATTATTTATTGTACCATTTTTAGGTAGATTTATTAATCATTGTCTAACAATAATAAATATATTCATGCGATTAAGACGAATTATTTTTTTTTATAGGGCGGAGCCACCTACAAAAGAAGAACTAATACAAAATTTGCAAATAATGGAAATGAAAAAAACGAATGCCAAAGATATAGATAATAAATTTAAAAAACCAAAGGATACAACTGAAACACCTAAAGAAGAAAAAGGTTATTTATCTTTTCCTAAATATGATGAATATGAAAAGATGCCAGGTGAAAAAAATAAGGATTAATTAAAATTGTTATATGTATAAGCTGTTAAATTAGTTTCAAATAAAATTGATAGAAATAATTTATTAAAAATATTTACTTAAATTTTTGTTTTAAAAGTTCAATCACTTTTATTGTTTTTTACATGAAAAATTAGTTTTCCTAGGGTCGTGTTTTCAAGGAAACTATTTATTATAATTTCCAAATCGTCCAATGGCCTCTCGTCCATGTAAAGTATACGGAAATGACGATTTGTGAGTAAGTTTTTAACCATGTTAGCATATCCGTCAATTTTTTGAATTAGTTTTCGGAATGTCTGCCGAAAATGATAACATTTGAAGTATGATATTACGTGGTTTGGGGTTTGATAAAATTGATATTTATTTGGTTGTAGAAAATTCGGTTAAATGGGGTTAAAAGTATTAATAATTAAAATAATATCCTGGGTTAATTTAAATATATTTAAATTTGTTAAAATTAGATATTTATTTTTGATTTTATATATTAGAGGTACCATTTAATTCTGTCGGTCAAATATAGATGAACTTTGAGAATTTCAGTTGCATCTGTTCTCTTAAATATAATAGACGCATTTAATTTCGATTTAAGTGTCAATTCCTTAACACTAAACCTACAAACATTTCATGTATACATAATCCTACCATGAGCGGTCAAATGATCGCTTCAAAGAAATATATGTATAATTATTTATAATTACAGTAGAAACCGGTTAATACGACATCCAGGGGACCATTATTTTCGGTCGTAATAACCGATAGACGTAAAAAGCGGTACCATTATTTTTTGCCTAAAAATGTAGGAACGTATTTGTAAAGTTTTATTATAAGGATAAGTATAAGTGTATAAGTTTTGAGAAAAATTATAAAAAATTAAGCCGATGTGTTAAGCGTTGCGTATATGGCATCAAACTGACTCTAGTCATTTACTGGGATGAAAAGCTACAATCAAAATTCGTGATTTTCATAATCAAAGTAAAGTAAAAGCGCTTATGGCTTCATGTCTACAGTAATTTCCTGTACTATTTTTTCTTATTTCATTTGACGACTATACCATATCTAGTGCAGACATGTCCACAGTGAATTTTTTAAAAATCTATTAGTGACGCCTATTGACTATAACTAATCTACACGTTTACTAATTATGAACATAAAATTTCTGAAAATAGACACACAAAATGTAAAAAAAATGCTGCATGTAGTTATAACCGATTAAGTTCTTTGAAAATATTAGAAAAATTGGTCGTTCAAAACGGTATGTCGTTATATGCAATGTCGTAGTAAGCGGTAAATTAATTGTGCAATTATATGGAACTCCGGCGGGACTATTTGTTTTGGTCGTATTAACCTATAGGTCGTGTTAACCGATGTCGTATTAAGCGGTTTTGATTGTATTTACGTAGTCTAGTTCGGTATGAATTTCATTTAAAAAAATAGTGCCATAAATGTGCTCAATTTGCACTTCCAAAAGGAGGGGATAGTGTTGTAAATAACCATAGGAATAATATATCAACATAAAATTCATATATTTTGTTGAAAATTTGTTTGAATTTTTATTTTAAAAAAATGCTACAGTTACATATTCCCTATATTATATAACAAAAAATATAAAATTTAATTAAATAAATCGAAATTTTCATACTCATCTTTATTGCAAAAAGGCTCTGTTTTTAATAAAAGATTAACAATATTTTCATGATTATTTTTAATAGCCAGATCCAATGCACTACTACTATCATTTTCTCGAGTATTAATAATTGAAGTATCTTTTTCAATACATAAAGTAACTTGTTCAATATTTCCAAATTTTATTTGTTTAAAAAATTCATAAACCAAATTAAATAAATCTTTGATAATATCATTTTTGACAAGATCAATTGGAGTAAGATTTTGTTTAGTCCTACAATTGTAAATTGCACCGTGTCTAAACAGAAGTTGAACAACAGTTTTATTATTGTTCTGTGCTGCATAATGTAATGGTGTCCAATTATCTAAATCGCAAATATTGACACTAATTGGTTGGTATGTTTTTGGAAAATCTTCATTTAATAATAATCTATATTCGACAAATTGTGTGTTAGATCTTTGTGCTGCATAATGGAGTAAAGTTAATTTTTTATCACTATCCACAGCATTATAACTAATTTGGGGCCCTAAGTCAGTCCATTTTTTGTCGTTTCTTATACGGTTAAATAATTCTAAAGTTTGGTTTAGCCAGTGCTTTACATTTCCACAATCAGTTACATCAGCTGCCTTTTTGTCTTCAATATTAATTTTATTAATATTAGCTCCATTATCCATTAAATATTTGGCTACATGATAATTATCTACTTTAGCACAAATGTGCAAAGGAGTATTACCATAATTATCTTGCGTATCAATATCTATTCCTTTTTCAATAAAATAATTTACTAATTCTATATTTCTTGACTTGTAACTACGCCTGTCTGCGATAGTATGTAAAGCTGTCCTTCCATCTTTGGTAACATATCTAAAATCAGCACCGTGCTTTATAAGTGTTTCTGCTATAGAAATATTATTAGCAAGAAATAAAGGTGGATATCCTTTATGATTAGTTGCATTAATATTAGCTCCTTTTTCTAGAAAATATTGAACTATGTCAGAACTGTTGGCATAATGTAGTGGAGTATTTCCATTATAATCGATCACATCAATGTCAGCTCCATTCTCTACTAAAAATTTTGCTATAGATAAATCACGAGCACAATGTAATGGTGTTCTTCCATCTTTATCAAGGGCATTTACAAAAGCTCCTTTGTTTATTAACGACTGAGAGATTGTCAAGTTCCGTGCTATAGGCAAAAAACTGTATGATTCATTTATAGGATCATTACAGCAGTTAGGATCAACTCCTTCTTCTAACAAAAGCTTGGCGATTTCTGTTTTACTACAAAAAACAGCATAATATAAAGCCAGATTTCCAGATTTATTATTAACTTCAGCACCTTCCTTTATAAGAAATTTAATTAAATCTAAATCATTCGAATGCTTCACGGCTAAACAAAGTGGAGTCCTACCATCTCTCTCTGCAGCATTGATATTTGCTCCATTTTCTATAAGAAATTTTAATATTGTTAAATCATTTCTGCGAGCTGCCCAATGTAAAAGAGTTCCAGCCGTACTCCGAGCATAATGTGCTCTAATTATAGTTTCATTAATATCAGCTCCTCTTTCTAAAAGTAGTTTAGCCATTTCAAAATTCTTCACTTCTACAGCGATTTGAAGAGGTGTCCTTTCGTAAAAATCATTACCTTTAGATCTAAAATCAGCCCCACTATTAATAAGGAGCCTGGCTATTTCATTTTTAAAATCGCGTAAAGCGATGTCTAAAGGCGATTCCCCTCTACTTGTTCTAGCATTGATAGAAGATCCTTTAATAATCAATAGTTCAACAGCATTCAATGCACCATTTTCCACAGCATAATGCAATGGTGTTAAATTCATATTATCTTTAATATTAATATCAAGACCCTTTTCTAAAAAGAAGTTGATTAAATCTATACTGCCATTAAAAGCTGCAAAATGTAGACAGCTAGTCCCATTATTTGTTTTAGAATCAATTTCTGCACCCTTCTCCAAAAGGAGTTTAAATATTTTTAATCGTTTTTCGTTCAAAACATATTCTAAAGAAGCATTTTTTTTACAAGTAACACAAAAACATGTCATGTCATTTATTAAGGCCTTAATACTTGAATTTATTGGTTTCGTATCGTTATCTCCATGGTTAGAATTCAAATACTTCATACATCGGTTATCTTGTAATAAAATTTTAACAATCTCTTCATAACCCTTTTCACATGCAACTTGAAGATATGTTTTATTATCCTCAGTTGCACTCACATCAATATTTAGATTTTTTAAAAAAATTCTTACTATGGACTCTATACCATGCTCGGTTGCAATAATCAATGGTGTCTTACCATCATTGGTCTTGGCATTGATGTCAGAACCATGATTTATAAGTTCCTTGGCGATTTCTAAAAATCCTTTTTCTGCAGCTATATGTAAAGCAATTTTCCCGTCATTATTGCATCCATTAATATTCACTCCTTCACTTATAGCTTTTTTGATAGCTTCCAAATTATTTCCATAAGTAGCCACAAATAAATCTTGAAGTAACTTGCACATTGTTTGTCTTTTGTTGAAGACTTACAATTTTATACTGAAAGTAAAATATGAATTTCACAATATTGTGAAATTGCTGCTTGAAATCCATTTCGTAGCCTAACCTCAAAAATTATCAGACTGACATTTCAGCTGCTAAATTAGTGCTACCAACGTATTTCAGTTGATTTGCTAATGTATAAATTCGCTTCCAAAAAACCTATTTTAAATGCTAACTAATTAATGTCCATAATGGTTGAAAAGAGGACATCTTTACGAATTTTTCCAGATGGTCAAACTAAATATGTTGAAATATTTCTGTAACAAAATTCTGTAAGATTTTTGTATATAAATATTTAAAAATCAGCAAAGCATTTCCTAAGTCGTCTTTTAGAAAATTTAGCCTGGAATTATCTGAAATCATATAATCAAATTTATTTATTTATTTCTTTACTTTATTTATTAGTCTTGTCTCCCCCAACGTCTTTTCAATTTTTTTTCTTCATTTTTATATTTTTAATGTTCGTTTGAAATCAAAACAAGGATTTTTAATGAAAAGTTACGTCATTTTATTATTCTATCATAGTAAAAAAAAACAAAAAGAGTAACATTTAGAGGAGAGATATTTTATAATTAAAAAGTAAATGTAAAATTTCAAACAAATTAGTAGATTAAATTTAGAATGCTGATGTTCACGGACTTTTAAACGTCGTTTCGAATACAACACGTTAAAAGTTTTAATTACCGAACAATGTACAAGAAATATTAAGGTTTCAATATCAATAACTGCATGAGTTTTAACCCGATTAACTTGGAAATATTGACACAACATTTTTAAAATATTGTTGAATAATAAAATGAGATCTTTAGGAACACCCGGTAAGAACGAAGTTCCTTAAGCCCCCCAACCCTATTACAACCTGCTTTGAATTAACAATTAAAACTAATAATAACAAAGAATTAACAACTAGAAAATTTAATTGTGGGTTAAAAATAAAATAAAAATATGAAATTTTTGTAATAGAATTTCACTTGAACATTCCTTAAATGTTAGTAAAAATTTTTGCCTAATAAATTTAACAAAAAACCTATACGTTAACTATATGAAATTTAATAACTTTGAAAACAATATAAAAACGGTGAATATCCTTTATATGAACATGATGTGAATCCTGAAATCAGTTATAATAATTCAAGACAGAAAAAAGTCCACTTTTTATGGCTTTCTTCTTCTTTGTTTCTAGACTTTTCGGCAGCAATTTTTCTACTTTAACGATTTAAAGGAGCAAGGAGTGTCGTCTGAATGTAATAAATGCGTAAATACGTAAGAGTACCTATTCATAGAATTTTTAATTTTTGTATTAACTGTCCTTTATATCTTATTAATATTACCGAACATATAAAATTGATAATAGTACTTCCCATGGTCATAGAAAAACTTTAAATTTAACCACTTTTCCTATAAAATTTTAGCTTATTAATCATAAATATATTTTTTGTTAAATAACTTTGTTCAATAGAAATTGATTCATAACTATAATAATTAAACATTTTGTAAAAATTGTGTTTATCACTTTATGTCATAAAACAAATTTTATATTTTAAAATAGTATTGGGTTTTTCTTCTAACTGTGAAAATTTAAAATAAAAATTTTATTTAATATAAATTATCGATGTTAAATTTAATATTGTGTTCATTTTATTATTATAAAATTGAAATCCTAATATAAAACAATTTAAGCCATTTTATCGTATAGATAAAAAATCTTTCTTTGAAGTTTTTTGTATTTTTGAATCAAATTTTTCTTATCAGGTAACCTCAAAGAAACTAATTCTATTCTTTCATTAATCGGAGGACAGATTGGCTGCAATCTTCGTCGAGGAGACGTCATTCTCATAAACGAAAATCAAATTTGACACTAAACTCGAATCCCTTATTGAAGTTGGTCACTAATTTTTTCTTTTCAAGATGCATATCGCTGCAAAACTATACCTGGTTGATATTTTGCAATACACACTGGGACATCCTTGATAGATTAATTCAATTCAAAAATTCTATTGAATAATCAACCATTTCAAGTGTTTTTACAATACTAACGACGGATCTGTATGTGATTGTCTCACTTTGAATTCTAAACTAAATAATATTGTTGACTTTGTAAATAATAAAGAATAATTCAGTCAATTGTGATATTATCAAAATTTTTTGTAAATCAGTCTTACCACCAATAATTAAAACGGTAATTTCTAAAAAAAAAAAAAATTAAAGCATTTCAAATTTTAAAATCCTTTTTATTTTAAGATTAATCTTTTATATAAATCAAAATAAAGCTAAAATATTTACAATTAATTTATATATATATATATTTATATATTTTAAAATTTGCACAAAAAAAAAAAAAAAATGGAAATCATCACTTGAAATAAATATATTTAAAATTTTATTAATTAACTTAACCAGAAAGATCACCATGATCAAAAAGAGCTTGATCATATAATTGTGCTATAACTTTACGTCCACCAAAAAATCTTCCATTTAATGCTAAACGTGCAATTTCAGTTTCTTTTGCAGCTGAAAATTCAACAAAAATTTTAACTATTATTTCAGCATCATCATCATCTTCATTTTCTGATTGTTTTTCTTTATATATTATAACACGTTCAACTAAACCATATTTAGCACATTCATCTTGGATTTCTTCTTGTAATGTTTCATCAACATCATCTGGACCAACCATATTACGTAATATAACAACTTTAGATTCCTGTGGTCTCATTAATCTTTGCATAACTAAATGTCTAGCACTTTGTCCTTTTATTGACATTGTTTCCTGTTGTTGTAATGTTTGTGGTTCATCTTCATCTAATAATTTTTTTTGTAATTCTTCTTGTTGTTTTTCATGTACTTTTTTTAATATATCTTCAGATTTTTGAGTAATTGGTGTTACTATTGGTATTTGTGATAATGTTGCTGCTGAACTCATACTATTTGTTGATGATATTTGATTAACACTGATTGCACCATTATTACTAAGCATTGGTGTAACTATTTGAGGAGGCTAAAAAAAAATAACAAAAACAAAAAAATTTTGTTTTAATAATAATAATTTAAAATAATAATAAAATTATTACAGTTAAGGCTATAGTTGGTGTCGGTAAAACAATACCAGGTGGAGGTATAACTGCTGAAACTGTTGGCACCACGGTTATTGGTACTGATTTATTTGGCAGTACTGCAGCCATTGATGATAAGCCTAGTGTAGGTGCTGATGCTGATAGTCCTAATTATTTTTATTTAGGTAAAAAAAAATGAGCAAAACAATTTTATTGTTATTAATATTGTTTTTTGTGTATTTAAGTTTATACCTAAGACAGCATTACTGGCTACAGCATCCATTGCTTGGATTTTTGCTGTTGCAGCGGCTGCCGCTACAGCAGCTGCTGTTGGCATTGATGAATTTGTTGATGGTCCCATTAAAGCATTTGGTGGTGTAATAGCTCGACCCACCCTTAAGGTAGAAAATATGCATATATATATATATAGATCTTAGTTTTTTGTTGTTGTCATTATAAGAGACAAATCTTTTCTTCATTTTATTGATTTAGTTGTAAGTTTTTCTTCTTCCTTGAATAGTAGAAGATATCCAGGAGAATTCTATTCTAACAAAAGTTAGCCTCTGCAATTTTCTAACAGTCTAAGATACAAATTTAGTACTAACGCATAAAAGCTATGGCGAATTGGCGTAAAATTAACGGTATCGTAATTTTTATTAATGAATTTTGAAAAAATGACAAAATATAAATAAATTCTTTAAAACGTTACAGTAATCTCAGGCGAAATGTTTACATTTTTAAATAATAGAGAAGCTCAAGGAAAATTTTAGACAATTTTATGCAAGAATTATCCTTAACTGAACTTCTCATAGAAGAGAAGAAAGGATAAATTCGTATTGTTGCTAAATGAATACCATATGTCCTGAAGGTAAGGTAAAATGCATGAATTCTTATAGACTGTCAAAAAAGTAATTTGAATATCCATGTGAAATAAGTTAAAACCGAAAACAATAACTTTGAAATGATTCTGATTTGTGCAAAACAGCTCAATAAGAGATAGCGAACGTTTTAAACAAATGAATTTAAAAATTCCATTGTGATGTTCAATTTTTTAATTAATTTTACAGTTAAACTTTTCAGATTTTAAGATACTTGTTAGATTTTAACATATATATTGCGCAAACGGATAATATTACTGACAAAGGCAACGTTAATCACACGTTTTGTGTAGGCAAAAGTGTTGTAAAAACCTTAAGCGATGCCACTTGATGCAGGTATAAAAAAATTTTTTAATACAGATTTCATTTTATATTAGAGAAAAAAATAGTATCCATATCCAGTTGGCAATATAACCATAAAAATTTATTATGTATTTAAGTTTTTCTTAAATTAATAAAATAATTATAAAAGCTTACACTTAATCTGTTAGCTATAAATGAAAAAACTTAAGTTACTCACTTTTCTCCTTGTTTTTCTAAAATTTAATGAAATTACAAAAATTAAAATTTTTTATTGCACAAAGAACCGATGATGATGAAAGTTTTGGTCCCCACAATAAAGCGTTTACTTCACAAAGAATCAAAAGAAATTTACATAATTGTTATTGCCGTTTCGGAAATTAAGTTGCAAATAGCTGACGGTTGACAATAAAAATAATTTTTTACGTGTGTATGGACTCAGAAGTGAATTGTAAAATATCAAAAACGATGAAAATAATCATAATTTATAGTTCCTTTTACTCGAAACAATATTCTTTGTTATTTTCTGTTTTTCAGGTATATACCGTTATACAAATCCATTTTGAATTTGGTAATAGATAATAAGTAAGTTATCTACACAAAATTTTATATTTTCAGATTCATTTTGTACTTTTCATAACTTCAAAAAATCAAAAATTGTTCCTTAGAATGGGTTTACAAAGGCCTCCTCACAGCAGAAACTCAATAACCGGTTTCGCTGTGAGTTTTCTGCTGTAAGTTGGCCTGTGTAAACTCACTCTTAGCAGCGTACGCATGTTTTTATTCTTATGCCTAGAACTCACTAGTGCTTAGCGTATGGGACAACTTAGCACAGTAAAAATGGAGAAGTTTCCTAAATAACAATCGGAGTGAAGTCACTAGCAAATTACTATTTTCATTGACAGAAAGCGAAATGCCAAAGTGACAGTGTGTTGTTGTTTTTGCTTTAAGTACAAAATCTTAATATTTAATGACTGAATTCTTCCCGAATTAAAACATTCCTTTGATCTTCTTTGAAAAACCGATAAGCTAACTAGTCGCTAAATTCGACTATATACCAATTCTGTGGAGACTAATGAACTCATTAGCATTTTGTGCCGCTAAACGCTAGTGAGTCTTAGGCTGCCTGCAGATTGCCGGCTTTCAGCCGAGCTGACACTGATTCCCATTACGATAGTCAAATCTTTGTTAGGCTTCCACTCTGAACACTTTGAGCATATTCCTATTGATTTACCCATAACGACTTTATAGTCTTTGGTATCGGAATCGGCGTCAGCCTTAGGCATTAGAACATGCGGACAAGTAAATTCATGTCTTAATTTTTTACATTTTTTATTTCCTTAAAGTAGAGGATTTACTTATTTCGAGATGCACAAACAGCCGTCATTTTTTGTGTGAAAATCAATTTTATCTAAAAAATACCATAAAGTTTTTCACAAACATCAAAGACCGATTTTTAATCGTAGCATGAAACACGAGGGCTGACACAATGGACGAGATGAAAAAGATGATATATAGTTTCGGTAAAAGAAAATAGGTGGATCTGCAATTTGGTCATGTCTGTTTAATTTCTTTTATAATCATTCTATGCCGTCAAAGATCGCATCGAGTCCATTGTTGTTTGTCTCTTATTACTGACGAAAGAAAAAGGTATTTTAATTTTTTCATTTGATGCATCATATGGACGTAAATTTTATCTGGCAATACTTTGGATATATGCCTATACATTTGTATTGGGTGATTCTTAGCAAATAAAATGAGGTTTAAGTAAAATAAGAAACATGAATAAATGATTCATGGTTCACAATTTAGTGTTGTTAAAAAATTTTCAAAAGAAATTTCTACCTAAAGTGACACGTGTTACGTTGGCTGGTCTTGAACGCATTCATATCTGAATAAAAATCACGTTTAAAGTTATTGCTTTTAATACAAAGCACTTTTGCAATAGTTTTTCGTGCACGTGTGATATCCTTAACGTAAAGGATGTCTTGATATATTAAAGTAGTAATTAAAATTTTCCTTTTATAAAAAGTTTTCTTTTTTGTCTTCACAATTTAATCAATTTGAGAAGTAAGACGATTATCCCCCACGAAAAAAAAAATTAAATATAATAAATAATTATTTTTCTTAGAAATAATTCATTAAATACTCCCAAATATTTTTTACAGCCCTTTAGATATTTGATTTGATAAACAGTTTCAAAGACTAAATAAAAATGTAATACCTTAATAATTGCCCTCCTAAATCAAATAAATTCATACTTGATATAGCTTCATCCATTGCCTGTTTAGTATTATATTCAATAAATCCATAACCTTTATGTGAATGTATTGATTTCCCTTGGGCTAAACGACAGTATATTATTTGACCAAATGCTTCAAAAACACTTTTAATATCCTCTTCACTTAAATCTGGATGTATTGATGATACATATATACGATTATAGTTTTTAGCTTCCTCCTGGATTTCATCGATCACCTGTTGGGCCTGAGGCATATTGCTCGGCCTTCCAACCTGAAAAAATGGATGCCTAAGTTTAAGACTCTCCTTTGACAGTTATTCGCACACAGCATAATATCTCTCTTTAATGGTAACACCGACCACTTTAATGTTGCGGCCACCCATAAGGGCACCGTTCATTTGTTCAAGAGCTAGCTGAGCACCTTCTGGTATTTCATATTCAACAAATGCAAAACCTTTATGTTTTTGTGTTATTGGATCCCAAGACATATTGATTGATTTAATTGGACCAAATGGTAAAAATACTCCACGGATAGTGTCTTCCTTCAGTTCAAATGATATACTTCCTACATAGACCCTGAAATAATATATTTATTTTTTTATTTTTATAATAAATAAAAAAAAAAAGAACAATTAAAAAATTATTAAATTATTTAAATTCAGATCTTATCAGCTATGGACACATATAGCAAGTTATCTAAACAGTTTTTAACTTAAACGTGATTAGAGAACTTGCTTTAAGCTTTTTTTTTGTTTTTTTCTCATCATTAAAAAAAAAAGAGATGGATTTCTTCAATAGATTTATAACTTTTCAAAGTAAAAAATCAAATTAAAAATATACAGACAATCATTTAATGAGGTTAAGTTTTTATATGATTTAAAAAAAATACACCATGTGAACTATAGTATGTTTTTTTCCCGAATCTATAATAGTATTTATTTCTGTGTACAATTCATCGGAGCAGTGCTTTCTAGTATAAAAAAAAAAAATAGAAAAATATTGTCACTGCATTGTCAAATCTAAATAATTACTCGTAACATCTTCCCTTAATTTATTTCTTCTATTTATATGAAAAATAAAAAAACTTAACCAATGAATTGTTTTAATAGTATATTTGTTTTTCAAACTTAAAAAAAAATGCAAAAAATTGTACCTGCACATTAATGCTAATGCTTGCTGTCTTTGAACTTGCGTTCTTTGTGATGCTAATTGCTAAAATATACAACAATATTTTTAGTATTTAAATTTATTTATAAATAGAAATTAAAACAAAATAAATACCTGCTGTTGATGAGCTAAAGTCTGTTTCATTAAAACCATTTTAATACTCTGTTCCATTGCATATTTTTTAGCTTTAGTAACTGTATCATATTGATCTGTTGATAATTTTGGTAAAGAACCTCCTAAGAGACCAAGTAAAACAGAACGTGTACCAGGACCAAATTTAACATCACCAATTTGTCTCAATTCATAAATAGGTTCTGATATAAATGGTAATGGAGGCTGCCATGTTTCTAAAAAAATTAAATTTTTAATTGAAAAATTTATATTTATATATTTTTGTTGTTGTTGTTGTTGTTTCAATTTAAATTTTCTGTTTGAATAAATTTAAAAAGAAAAATTATTATTTTTTATGTTATATTTTTCGAATTAATTAACTTTTAAAAATGAAAATATTGAACATTTATAAAATAGTAACAAAAGTAAATGACTGCAGGAATGGGGAAAAAAAAAAAATACTGAAAGTGCAATTTGTTGTAGTGGTTTAATAGGAAAATATTTTTTTATATTATTAGTTTTCAGGATTTGAATTATTTTAGGTAATATTGGATAAAAATAGTTGTTTTTATTAACTTTTACATTGATTAAAATACTTAATTAATTTTATAAAGTTAGATAAGATAACAATAAACGACCAAATGGTATTAACTCTAAACATTCTATTAGAAACATTAATGAAACCTCATTAAGGTTTATATATTTAAGCTAATATGGACTTTAGATTTGTTTTCTGAACCTTTTTTTCGATTTACATATACCGACCTTAAAGGCCTAGGTGTTTGTTTTGGCTTGAGATGCACTCTAAAAACAGCATAAGGCTCAATTGGACTTTAAGAAAACTTTATTAGCTTGAAAGGCATATAGTAAAATTTTATTTCTTAACCTGAATGTAATCGAAAAAGTTCTAATTTAGCATAGAGCAAAATTTTAAGAGAAATAAATTTCAACATTAATCCTTGAATATCAAGGAATAGAATAAAATTCAAACAATTTATAACATTAAATTCAAAGCACATCATTCCTGAATCTACCCAAAAAAGTATTATATGAGATATTATTAACAAATTATTTTAAAAATTGCTCTATTCCATTTTTTGATATTCTAATTTGCATTAAAAATTGTATAAATATCCAAAAAATGTATTCGCATGAATTTTTTCATTAGGTAAAATTAACAATTAAAATTTATTAAACTTTAGACATAATATTAAAAAAGCATATCAAATACTTTTGTTACTAGTTGTATTTTTGTTTTTTAATAAAAATATTTTAATTTTTTTAAATATTAACCAAAAGCTAAAAAAAACATAAATTTTTTACTATATTTATGTAATTATTTGTTTATTTTGTTCTTTAGAAAAATACAAGAATCCATCAATAAAGAGCCCAATAAACCTGAAAGAAAGATAAAAAAACAAAAAGAATATTAGTCTATTTTTGAAATTTTGTTGATGAAACACGAATTTCAATTTTTTACGAACCGATTGATTATCTTGTAAACCATGTTTTTTATTCAATTTTTTTTTTTGTTTGTTTTTATTTTACTATTGAAAACTATTCAAGTTGAAGAAAGTAATAGAAGACAAGGTGAACAGCTCTCAAAAAGTTTGTCCCATTCTGAAAGTAAGAGAATAAATGTGCATGGAAAACGTAATTGCACTTCTGATTAGTTTTGTTTATTTTTTTTTTGTTTTGCTGTTGTTCTTGTTGTTTAGATTGAAATATCTCAAATGAATTTATGCATCATTTTTGTTGTTGTTGTTGTTTCTTTAATCATTATTTCTTTTCGGATTAATACAAAAAATTGAATTGTTTTTTTCTGTTAAATTTAAAAACATTTTCAGGGAAATAAACTTAAATTAAAGGGCTTAAGAAATATCTCAAAAAAGGAAATAACAAAAATGCCTTTAAAAAGATGCAGAAATCTTTTTATTTTTTTCAAGATAATTTTAAAAAAATATTATATTTAAATAGAAATGTAAGCTGCTGATAAGCAGAAATATTTTATTTATCTCGTCGTATATCTACTTCGTTTTGTTTTTACGAAAAGTGAGAGGTGAAACAAAAAAATTGACACTTCAAATAATATCGTTTCACCTAATATTGCAATAAAGTTTACGTTAAATTTATCTTTTTTTTTAAATAAAAAATGATGCATACATTCATATGAGTTTTCTTATAGCATCCTATACCGATGGATATTAAAACTGCATCACGGGCCTGGTAAGTGATTTTGATTTTTGTATACTATTTCTAATTCTGTAATGATAACCATAATTGAAAAGGTAAAAAAAAAAAAAGTCCCTGTTTTTAATATATATATATATGTATATACCAAAAAGAAAATTTAAAATAATATTACAAAAGATCATTTATCTGGTTCCCTTGTTCTATTTTTTATCCCATAATTTGAAGAATCTTAAAAAACTTAAAAAAAAAGAAGATATATATATATATATATAATATAATTAATAAAAAGAAAATTATTTATTATAATAAAAAAATTTAGGTAACAGATTGATTTTTTCTTGTATAATCTGTTTATTATTCATAGCGTTTTTGTTTTCAGTTATTTTAATAGTATAACGCTCTGCTTCTTTGTCTCACAAAAATTACAATTTGTATCTTCACCTCTTTATTTTTTTTGTTTAAATTGGCGCTTAAGATATTAACTGGATGAAGTATAAACGATGTTTTAGGATATATACATCGCGTCAGTGTCTCGCTCATTTTCTTGTATCACATGACATCTCGTCAAGCGTCTGCAATTACTCAAGCAGAACAAAACCGCGAAGTTAGTTAAATGACAGTTTCATTATTAATTGATTTTTTTTGTTTGTTTTGTTTCTTTTTTTAAAAAAAGCTTAAAATAATACTAATACTCTATATTTATTAAGGTGAAAGAAAATTTTTTTTTATCATTTTAAAAATATTGAATAACCCTTAAGTAAACATGTTTTAGCCTGTTATTAGATACCTGTATCTGTTCTACGTTTTTTTATGGGGAAACCATTATTAAATGGTTCTTCTCCAGGTGGTGGTGGTTGTTCATCATCATCAAATTCATTAGCACCCTAGAAATAATCATTTTGTTTGTAATTTATATAAATTAATATTTCTGTTTGAGCCTATTAAAATAGACTTAAGGAAAGGAAAAGGTTTTAAAGATATTTATTGAAAAAATATAAAAATTTTGTTTTTATATGTATTAAAAATTTTATTAAATGTATTTTATTTTTCTCTAAGCAAATATTGAAATTATTTTTAAATATTAATATAAAACTGTACGAATTTTATAGTTGAAAAACGCTTCCAATAGGTATTAATAAAATTAATGTAATTTATTAAAGCATTTAATGCTTGAGCTTTAATAAAAATCAATTATAAAAATGATGTGTTTTTTTTTTATTTCAGGGCAAAAGAGGTGTCGTCTACATAAGTGCATTTATAAATTTATAATTGATAAACATATGATAAAACATGTTTTATTTCAACATTTAAAAATTAAAAACAAAAAAATTAATTCTCAACAATATATTATCACATTTTGAAAAATTGTATGCAGTAAAACAAAAAATTTTTTCCTAACAAACATGTCCGCTGCTTGTAATCAATTCTATTTTAATATAATAAAAAACATACCATTTCAGAAAGTCCGTTTGTATACATATAAACTTAATATAATAACTTTAATCTAAGAATTTTGTAAAATTTATTAAAACAATTTTCACTTTTTGTTTAAGTTAATAATTTTTGTATTTAGATGATTAAAATTTTAAGATACTTTCAAGGTTTTAATACGCTTGCGTTTTCTAGAGGCGATGTCATGGTGAACTTTGATATTAATTCACCACATACCATAGAGATATAATAAAAATATTGACAAGCTTTATTTATTTGAATTCTAAATTTTTGCCGGGAAAACACACATCTTAAAAGGTGATGCATATATGTTAAGGGCCCCCTAGACTATCAAGGATCCTTGATCAAAGTCGCCTTGTTCAAGTAAACTTGATAGTTAAGGGATATTTGGTCAAGTAGAAATGACAGCTTTGAAAATAATTTCATCAAAGTTTTTGACAGATATAAATTTGTATTGAGCAGCACTTCGAAAGAGTTCACATGCTATTTTTAATTAATAATAAAATAAAATATTCGAATTTTTTTAATATAAAATGTTTAGAACTAAATACATTTAGTTTTGCAACAAAATATATCAGAAAAAAACATCAAATTAACATATCTAAAAATGACCGACATTAATAAAAACAAATTTGACATTAATTAGCTCAAATTTCCTTGATCAAGTAGACTTGATAGTTAGTGGCAAAATTTCTAGCAACTATTTGAGCAAATTTTGCTCACATTCCATCAAGTCTACTTGATTAAGGATCCTTGATCGTCTAGGGGGCCCTTTAAAGATCAATTATGGTGTTGAGATTAGCGTTATAGTCAATATTTTTTTTGAGTTTGGAATTTTGATTGAAAATATATATGTAACTTGTGCTGTCTAATTATAGTTTTATTGTATTAAATTTACTTATCGTAAATATACTAAATGCGATAAAATTAGTTGAAAGGTAAAAATTCGAAAAGATTTGTAATGTAATTTTTGCAGTCAATATACTAATAGTGTAAACGCCTATAATAATGCTGTCCAAAACACGGACCTCAGAAACATTTCTTTGAGTTAATCTTCCGTTTAATTTATACTGATTAATTGGTTTTTATTGATTTTAAGTAGAAAAATCTTTGGCCAGAGTATTAGTCGAATATTTAAAATTTTGAATGGGAAATTTCTAGTACTGTTCTTCACTAATAATTCACTTCAAGTGAATAATTTTTTTATGGATATCGGTGTAATTGATGTACTTGGCCAACCCGTAAATTCAGTTGTTGCTTTTAAGAAAACAAAAATTTTTTTTATAAATTTTAATCAATTTTAATATTTAAAAAAATATACCTTGTTGGTGAACCTTTTTTAATTACAATTTTAGGGTGGTGTGGTCCTTCATTACCAGAATGGTTTATCTGTCAGCGGAAATTTTTGTCAATGGATCTAAAATGAGTTGCAAGTAAATTCAAGTCCTCAAGGTTTAAGCTTTGAAACTTAAATTTTAAACTTTTAAAATTTAAACATGTTTAAAAATTTACTCACAAATTGTCATTTCCATATACTTTACATTGAACGAAAGAGCCTTTTGACGACTTGGAAAAATTAGTGAATACTTTCTGTAAAAGATTTTTCACTTAAACAAAAATTCCAAACTCAGATTCTAGTTTCTCTTTCTCGTTCTCAATATTTTTGCCTTCACTTGGATCCAGGTCTAAGAAAATGTTTGCAGGGGTTCCTGGGCTCATAAACACATAAATATATTTTACCAGAGAAAACTTGGTTTTCACATGTCACGCAAAGAAAGGATTTTCACCATCGGGAATTGATAGTGATTACTTTTGAAAGTAAGATTGGATCTAACTACGAATATTATGTTAAAATTTTAATTTATTTATTACTTCAAATTATTATAAAATGGGAAACATTTTTATGCCACATTAAATTTCCGCTTTCTCTTTCCTTTAAATTTGTTGAAAAGATAGTTCTTCACATGAGATTTAATTTTCTAATTATTTTATGCTAGTGCTTCATTCCAATCCGAATTTGTTTTTATTACATAAGTTTAATTAATTCAAATTAATTTAATTCTTTTATAATTGTTAAATTTGATTTGTAATTCAATTGAAAGGGTACACAAATTTTATTTAAGAATTTTTTCAAAAATTAAAATTAGAGGATGTGCATATTGTGATTTCAAGTTATGTATGTACGTTACCTACATAAATAATATATTTCAATATTTACCGTTATAAATAATACGGAAATAAAGAAGACACCTTATGATTAGGAAATGAGAGAATGACACCATTTAATCCATGTCCATTGACCGATAGTACTGAAGACTTCCTTTATAGTTGACTGTTATTGGCTTACAGCCAATTAATCCGCTATTGGAGTATAATATTGGCTTATTGTTTGATTATTTTGATTAAACGGAAGAGGAAACCATTTTAATATTTAATATTTGTACTGTCAGTATCTCTCCTGGTATGGTTTAATAAATGTATTGCTCGAAGACTTTTTAGTCTTATAACTAATTTTTTTTTTTGCTTGTTATATCTGTTAGATATATTTTGAGGGACGTCATCTGAACACAATGAATTAATAAATGGTTTATTCATGTCCGTTTTAGGAGACAGACGCGAATGATAGTTATATGAGATAAGTCTAGGAATAGTTATAATCAGTTGCTATTAAATAATTAGAATGCTAAGAGGCATTGTTTTTATTTTTTTTTAGGCTTTCTGGTAACGTCTTGAAATTGTAGATTCTGGATTTTTTTATACTTTCTACCTATACTAAGAAATTTTTATATATTATTAAATCTAGAATTTTTATTAATTTCAATTTAATTAGTTCTAGATAAAATTAACCATTTATGCTCATAACTCATTTACAGGTACAGGTTTTTTCATGTTTTACTATTCTAAAAGATCAGTTTGCCAATATTTACGCTTAAAGAAGCCGAAGAGAGCTTCGTTTTTAAAACCTTTTTAATATTTAAAAAATAACTTAGCATAAAAAATATTTTATTTAAGTGTAGAATAGAAAAGAAATAGAAATAGAAAGGTTTAAAGAGTCTTTTATACCAAACACCGGCATTTTAAAATGTTTTCCTGTATTGTATTGAAATATTAGGCCTAATTTTTGTTAATTATTAAGTAACGAGTTAAAAATTTTTTGTGGTTATTATTCTTATGGGTACAATTAATATCTTTGCTTACTTTTTCTGATTTCTATTATGATTAGGACGGAACCCTAGCATTGAAAATCATCTTAAAATAAGAAATATGAGCATAATCAACGGCTTTATAGATATCAATTTTTGGTGAAATCATATTCTATGGGTCTATAATGGAATTATTATTCTTCAAAGCGATGTAATCGTAGTAGATCTAATTTAATATTAAATATGTCAAGCAACTGTGAAAAATTTACTTGCCTGGCACATTATTGACAATTATTATTAAAAGAAATAAGATATGGTTAAACGGATATAAAATTTTATTTGTTTTTGTTATTATTCAAATATATTATTGAACTACTTTTCAACAACAAAATATTTCTCAAGTCGTCTTTCAAAAAGATCAATTTACCGTGATCACCATATCTAAACCTAGAAATATTTGAAATCAGGAAACCAAATTTATTTAGTTAAAATAAATAAATTATATTTATTTTCATATCCAACGAAATTTATTTAATTATTTTGTAATTTTTAAAATATTTGTAGTCGATTGAAGTTAAAACGAATATTTTTAACGATAAAATCCAACATTTTGTCATTTTTTATTCTTTTCAATGGTAAAAAAAGACAAAAACATAAAGTTTGGGAAGAGATATTTTATATATCGAAAATAAATATAAAATTAAAAATCATTTGGCACAGCAGTTTTTAAATTCTGATGATCACAAACTTTTAAATCGTCGCGTGGTTTTGAAAAGAAAAAGCATTTAAAGTTTTGAATTTCAAAAAATTTACAAGAGGTGGGAAAATTAAAGTGTCAATAAGTAGTTAAAAAGTTTTTTTTTTTTTGTTTATATGAAAAATGAATCACGAAGTTATTCCAAAAAATATAAAACTGATGAAGGTTTTTCTTTTTTTTTGTGTCTCATCTGGATAAAAAAAAATATAACAAGATTCAGTATAGCCTAGGAAAGTAAACAGTTTGACAGCTCTTGGCTAACACACAAAATGGTTGCAAAAAGTCCAATTCTCTCTATGAAAAGCTTGTTTGGTTTACTTTTTACTTGTTCCAACTACAAAATATCAAACCGAAAGCGGGTCATACACTAGAAAAATTGCTGTTAAACTAGTACAACTTCGGTATCAAAATATAGATCCAAAATCGTGCTAGAATACGAAAGCTTTAGTACACTGAGAATCATCGAAAAATCATTTTTTAGCACTACGATCATATGAAAAGTGCAATTTATATTGAAAATCAATAATAGTGTAAAAGATAAATAAAAAAGCGCATAAAAAGTTTAGAGAGAGCTTGTTTTCCATTTTTCATCATATATGTTTGATATTTTATAGCTGGGTAATAGCTGAAAATAAAACGAAACAAGCTTTTCATAGGAACGTTGAGAGCTTTTTTAACCATTTTGATAAAAATTACATTTAGTTCCGAAAAATATATTCCACCACGTTTCTGCTTCACTATGCATTGCATGCATATTTACAAAATTAAGTGTATAGTAAAAAGTGAAGCAAAATTACTAACAATAAGCTACAAATTTTATAATAATAACAATGAAAGTTAATTTTCGAAAATTTCGAACCCTTCTATGCAGCAGTCATTTTCCGCTCTTCAGTCATCGTACTAATAGATATTTACGTATTTAAGTTTAGTGAGCCTTATAGTGTATTTTTATATTTAATATAACTGGCCAAGTTCGAGAAACGATCATTTTAGATCACAGTAAAATTCTTCCGGTACCAAATAAAATAATTTTAAATCATGGTAAAATTCTTCCCGTTACAAATGAAATCATTTAAGATCTTTAGCCGAAAGTTAGAAGATAAATATTTAATATAAATATTTTATGACACACTCGTTTATATCTATTCACTATAAATGTGAATCAATGATTCGGATCTTAGTTCCCATTTAAAGTATATGGAAAGCAAGAATAAGAGAGAAAATATCCAACATGTTGATTCCGAAATACAGTGAATATACCCCGCTTTATACGTCATATTCACAGTCAAACTTAATCTAACTTCCACAGCTGTTGCCGAACTATTGCCGATTGAGAGAATCCGAAAAAATTACTCAAAATTTTCCCTCGGTACTACCATGAGCTGTCTAGTACATTTAGCAAATGAACTAGAAAAATAACTGGATTTAGATTAGTTTATATTTGAGAAATAAACTAGACATTTCCTATACAAATTCTAAAATAATAGTACTAAGTACTAGGTTCACTGCAAACGCACTATTAAGTCCTTAATTTTAAATGTAAATTCAATTTAAGTATGTAACATAATAAAAAATTATCAAATATCCTTAAAACAAGTATAACATAAAAATCGTCCTATTACCATAATTCTAATAGTGATCAGTGATCAGTAATCATCATCATCAACAAAAATCATTGTTGTCGCTGCTCCTATTGATTTTAATTTCTTTTATTTTTGCCTAATGTGTTATTCATGAGGTAACAAGAATTGAATTTTTTTTTTGTTTTGTTTTGTTTTGTCTTTCAAACTATGAGTAATTCTTCTCAGAGTTTCACAAAGTTAAAACATTCATACATACTCACAAGTATTCAGACAAAAAAGAAATTTTTATAAATATCTAAAGATATAGAGATTTTTATATTATCTCCTTCTTGATTTTCAATTTTTATTTTATTCCTTTTATTTGTCCATCGTTATAATTTATCCCTGTAACTATATCCAATCTTCCTGTATCTTTTCTTTAAATATGTATAAAAATCCTTTGGAATGGAATCTTTAAAAATTTTGTTAAATAAAAGTTTATTGACCGATCAACAAATCCATTTGTAACAAAACTTTAGGAATTAAAATAAATAAATCAAGTTCAGCATGAAATATTTTTTTAAAAATGAAAAAAAAAAAAAGAAAAAACTAAAATAAAAGAAGAAAAAATTTTTATCGTAATCGGCAAACGTACGCATTTTCTTCCATTTATGGAATATTTTACTCCTTCCATGATGCGTATTGTCATGAGGACAAGGACGATATGTGATGCCTAGTAAGATTTTTTTTTTGTTGTAAATATAGTGCTTATATTATATCAACAAGTATTGAACCTTTATATAATTTGAACCCTTTTTCATGTTATATTTTATCCGTCCAGTGACTTATATGTCATATATGACTCGTGCCTTTTCGTCTCATAAATGCTACAATAGTCTGAGAATCTTAAGGTGATTCTAGAGTTTTAAGATCTTTTTTATTCCTATTGTTTTGTTTTATATTATACATCTTTGAAGAACAAGTAATCTTCCAAGATCTTGATTATAAATTCAAGGCATGCTGGAACACAGCCATAAACAATAATATCATCCATTTAATGGATGCTTTTCTGATGGGCTTAATTAGGTCTGAATAAAAAAGTAGGAAGATTATTTCAAGCGAAACAAGAATCTAAAATATTCTGAAATATTTTGCAGCAGAACTATATGCGAATTTTTGTAACTTTAGCTTGTTTAGTTAAAAGGAAAACAAAAAAAACACAAAAAAAAAAAAAAAATTATATATGTATATAAGACCTTTTTTTAGATTAACCTTTTTCTTTTTATCCTGTGTATTTTATTTAGTTCCTAATCTTACTGAATAATAGAAACTAAAAATTTTTTATTATTATTCATATTTTAAATATGAATAAATCCTAGATTTATAAAGATAAAGAAAGGATTTTGAGTTTTGATCCCTTGAAATAAAATAAAAATATATGAAAATTTATTTTATTATTAATAAAATGTCAAAAAAAGAGCAGAGAATGTCTTTTTATGTAGTATTTTCATGTAGAATTATTGATTTTTATGCTAAGTGCAAACAAGATAAATTTTTTTCTTCTTCGAGGGTTGAAGTAAGGTAAAAGTTAATTTGTCAAAATTAGATTTTTATTTGATGTAAGACTTAGTATAAAGGATATTGTTGGAACAGAAGTACTTTTTATTGCTTTAATGAAAGAATTCTTTTATGAATTCGTAAGTATTCTAAGAATTAAGAATTACTTTAG
This sequence comes from Acrocera orbiculus, assembly GCA_947359355.1. NCBI lineage: Eukaryota > Metazoa > Arthropoda > Insecta > Diptera > Acroceridae > Acrocera > Acrocera orbiculus. The sequence continues at coordinate 12,997,798 of OX375758.1, forward strand.
TTCTTAGAACTTTTTCTTGGGCTATCATTTTACATAAAGTTTGCATCTTTGGTTTGAAAATTTTTATTTTTGATCTTTTTCGTAATAATTTGGGATAAAACACGCACTGTAGTCTTTAATTCTAATAAACTTCCCAATTTAAGATGAAAAATAAATCCCAAATTCTGGTATTATTGCCACAATCTTCTGAAGATCTATATTTTTCTCGTTTTCGATGGTAAGTAATACAAGGGTTGCACAATAAGTTTTGAGAATTAACTTTTGAAATACTGTTCAAAATAAACTTTTCCACTGCACTCAAATTATTTGATATAGTATAAACTAAAACTTTCCCAAAAGTTGATGTTTGAATGCTTTGAAGAACAAAACCAAAATGGAAAATTAAGAGCAAAGAGAAATACTTAAATGCTAAATTTGATCTTGTACAACATATGAAGTTTTTTTCCTTTAAAAATGCATTTTTTAGTGACGATGTGTTAAAGCTTGCATTATCATAATAGTTTAAGTTATTGGGTTTTTCCACATACACCTTAAAGCAAATTTAGTTAATCTGTATTAGTCATTTACGGACTGCCTTTCCATACGAAATTATCAAATGAATATTAACTAAATATGCTTGAAGAATAAGTGTGTATAATGCTCTTTCTCCATTGAGGCTTATACGTTGTATTAGAATCTCATACAATAAAAAACGTTTCTCCATTGGCAATAATCTGTATTAGTATTTTAAAATAAGTGTCATAAGAGTAAGAATTAAATCATCTAATTTTAAAAGTGCTTAAGTTAATTAATTAAATAACAAAAAGACAACACAAACAAATGATCATTTAGATAATAAATAAATAACATTTTTAATGATATAATAAATTGGGGAATTTTTAAGGGGATGGTAGGGTTTTAAAATTTCTTTTTTTCGAATTTTTTTCTGAATGTCCAGCATGCCGGAAATATTTTGTTTGAAATTTTATATACTTTTTCTACATATAAATCACCAGGTAACTATGAAGAAAAAAAAAGAAAATTCATAAAAGATGCTTAAGATGTTGTGTCTTAATATGTTTATAAAATAAACAAATCAACATGATTCCTATTACAAAAAAAAAAAAATCATAAAAGTATGCCTTTTTTGCCTTTAAAACCCTACAATCTCCTTAATTTTAATTTGTTGGAAAACCTGTAAATTCACAATAGATGGCCCAAATTTTTTCTTATACAGACTTTTAAAGGCTATATTTTATACACGGTTGCAACACGCTAAATACACGTATCTTACACAAATCTCCATATAAAATTGTTTTCCGTATATTGTAATAATGTGTATAAGCCTGAATGGAAAAAAGGTATAAGACAAGAGTAGAGATATGACTAGTTTTATGGCAAAAAATAAACGACCATATTATTGGCAACGCTTCGAAAATGAATCATTTTTTTTGAGTGGTTTATTTTCCAGCTCATAAAATGCTGTAGAGGGACTTTTAAGCTGGGAATCATCAATGATTCGGCTGTCATTTTTTCCAGCTAATATAGTGCGTTTATAGTATCTTACACAATTTTTGATGCTCGTGTGTGTGAGAGTTTTGTTCTTGTATAATTTGTTGCTACCTTTAAGGTGGCTATAGACTACAACTAAAAGTGGACAACTTTTGCTTCCTTCTCCATATAAAAACCTGTTTTCTGGGACTTTTCGGGTAGATATTAAACATGTTTGATATTTTTCAGATTTTTACATGCTCTGCACTAATACACTCAAAGAAAAATTCATTTTTCAATTTTTCTTCTATAGCCACCTTTAGAACCAATTTGACAGTCCGTATGATAAAACATCCATCTGTACTCCACGAAGGCAAATTTAAAATGAACTTTTTGTGTATATGTGTTAGTAATGCCCTAACACCACTTCCAGTAATTTAACCAAAATATTGAACATATGTTGAATATCTTTCTCTCAATTTATGGTTTCCATATATTTTATGTGGGATGAGAGAGCCAAATCATTGATTCGGTAACATAGTGAATTCCCTGCTTTATCCAGGTCATTCTCAATACAAAATATTTGCTGAGCTATAACTACTGTATACCAAGTTTCTATTAGGATTACTACTGAATAATTGATACTAGTCTCAAAATTTTTATTGTCGAAATTCAAATACACCTTAATTTTGTAAATTTTACAAATGTTAATGCAAAACCTGCATTCAAAATGTTAATTAGTTACAAATAAAAAGTAAAAAATTTGTATTAATAATCAAAATTTACTATTTTTAAATCAAGATAAATAAATTATAGAGAATTCTTATTTTACCCTAGAGATTGATGCTATTTTTATTTCAAAAAAAAAAAAATATTAAAATAAAACATTGTTATGATTGTAATTCAAAATTTATTTATCAGATTCATGTCAATCAAATTTCAGAAGGGTTGTCATCTCTTTATATATTGTAAAAATTTCATAAATCGAAATTGATTCCTTACTTCATCAAAAGTTAACTACCGCCACAGATCATTGTCATCATTTCTTATCAGATACAATCATCAGAATTTTATGCGAATATTTAATATTTTTCAAATTCAGTTGCATAAAGAGAAATATGTCGGCTTGAAGTATATTATTTCCTTCAAAAAAATAAGAAATCTTTTCTTTGATATTTTTACAGAGAACAAAAGAATTAACCTGAATATGATATGGCGCCTAAGCAATAATTCACAAAATTCGAATTTTTTACCATTGTATTTAAACATTTTTTTTTTTTTGACAAAAATACGATAATAGGTAAATATAGTTAATATTAAATAGGATTTTAAAAATATCTTTATTAAAAATAATTGGTTTTGTCTTATTTATATGAAATTTGAAAACCAAAAATTTTTAAAATCAAATAGAGAATAATTTTATACTAAAATTCCTATTTTAACTTAATATTGAACAATTTTTATCAAAAATCTAAAATAAACTAAATAGAACCGATTTGGTGCTAAATTTAACAAATTTGATTTAAAAAAAAAACCAAAAAAAAAAATAAACAGAGATAGTCAAATGCAATCAGATGAATGAGTAACAAACAGTAGTGCAATACCGTTGCAATACGGTAAACAAATCTTATAATCGACACCAACGCTACTGACGTCACATACAATTATTGAGAAGATTCTCAAATAGTTTGTATATACCCCATGTGATATTTAATATGGATGAAATCCAAATTTCTAACATTATAATTAGAATAAATTCTAAATTTGAAAATTTTTCCAACAAAAATCAAAAGAAACAAAACAAATACAAATTCTTAGATATTAAAATTTAACCCGATGGGATTCTGTTCCAGTTAATACATATACTCCATATATATATATATGGATGTTTGTAGGTATATTGAACTATATGCCATATAGAACGGACACTACCATAATTAGAAATAGATCGATCCATATATGGTTATATCATCCTTATTAGGTGAAATTAAATACCGCCTTGTTAGCTAGAAAACTCGAAAAATCAGTCCCATATTGGCATGAGGAAAATGGACGTAAAATGCTATTTTTGGGACAAACACAGCCGGATCACATTTGGCATATAATAATCAGACGCATGGGTAAAAAAGCACTATTTTTATTATGAATGTGTTGTATACATTGAAATAGGATCATATATATATATATATATATATATATATATTTCCAAAATTAGATTTAGATAGTTTTTTTATACTTAAGAAGATTAAAGAAAATTTTAAAAAGTGCACTTGAGATATTTTTAAAATGTGTGCGAGAAGTTGAGTAATGTGAATCTTAAAAATTTTTAGGTTATAGAATTTTGAATTGATTTTATTTTCGATTTTTTATTCTGAACTCTACTTAACTGAAGTTATTATATATTTTTTGAAGCTAATTTTAAAGTAGTAACTGGTAAAAAATACATGTTTTTAGAAGTTAAGAGTAATGAACTTGAACTTTCTACATAAAAGTAATTGGAGGAAGAGAGCGAGACATAAAGAGAACAAATTCACAACAATAAAAAATGAAAAGCAAACTGTATACTTGAATTACACACAAAAAATAAGCTGTGGTCCAGTTGGAGGCGAATTTTGATCGTGAAACTTATCGATGCTTTTTCAACATTCAATTTAACTTCAACACATTTAGCTTTGATATTGAAATCGGAGATGATTGAAGGTTGTATTGAAGCTGCAATTTTTGAACGGTATGCTAAAGGGTTTTAAATATGGATAAGCATTTGTCTGATAAATGCCAATCAATTCCATATAAACGGGAAAAGTAACGTAAATGGCTGACGCCACTGAAAGTAGTAAACAAGAATTATATTTATACTTAGGGAACATTCCTATTCGCTTAATAAGTCAAACATTTTAGAGTGAATTTCACTTCGTATTTAATGTATGGTACTACTTTAAAATGTTCTGTACATATTCCATATTCCATATTTCACCCATAAAAAACAAGAAATAATAAAATTTTAACGTATTAGTGAAAACTACTCATTATTTTTTGTAGCATCATTTTCGATGTATTTTTTCCTTCTATGAATCTTTTGCCCTAAAAATAAGTGGAGAACAGTCACATGATTCGGGTATAGAGAAGAAGATGAATTTTCAAATGAAGAATGGGGTAGGTAACTTGGAATGAGGTTGGGGGAGGGAAGTAATAAAAATGGGTCTTCAAATTTTGTTTTTTTGAATATTTCTTTGTAAATATCCATGGCTAGCAGTGAAGCTAGCTAAGTCAAGTTAGACATTGGTTTCAACTGCATTGGTATACAGCCTGAATTCGTTAGCTTTTCGGTTTTATTTGAAGATCAAAAGTATGTTTATTTGTATCAAATTTGACTGGAGGAATGAATGGTGACATTTTTGAGTTTTATTACATAAAATACAACTTTGATAATATTTGACACTTAGTATTATTATCATTTGCCTTCTGTCATGATAACAAGGACATTAATAAGTCCAGTCCAATTGTTTTTAAACAAAAACTCTCAATATTCCAAACGTCAGGCTTTAGTAGTTCCCAAAATAAAAAATTAATATGAATAAAAAGTTAATAAAACTGGTATCCTTTTTTCTAAATCTGATGAACAAAAATTTAATGATCTCTGATCAAAATACTCTGAATACTAGTTAAAACTTTTACAAAATTAAATAATTTTTTATAATCCCTTTATAAGCTACATATTTATCACTTATTATTTTAAAATATAAACAAATAATTTTGTTGTTGTCATAACAACTACCAATTATGTTAGATTTAGTTAGAAAACAATTTCCTTCCCACGAACCATTTTTAATATAATTTAATGTAAACAGATAATATTAATGTTGTCTGATATAAACATAATATTATATAGATCTAAATACATGATATATAAAACTATTGAATGCGGATCCAATGTTCAATAAATCTTAGACTATAAGGCTGCCGGAACATAGTATTTCACAGAAATCAACGGTAATCCAGGGAATAGCAAAAGATAGTCTCGTCAATTAGTCTAATACTGTGAGAAGATTTTCATTCTAGCCAACATGTCCGACAGGTAATTACTTTTCTAATAAAAATTAGAAATGCACATAATTCTAACAACTATAGAAAAATTGTAGACAAGATGCGGCCAATCTAATAGAAAAGAATAAAACAAAAAAAAAAAAAAACATACCGAAAGAGAAAATCTGGCGTAATTCTTGTGTCAAAAAAAAAAAAAAAACACAAAAACAAAACAGAAGAAATTCCTTTGATAGAATCTCATATAAACTATAGAAAATCATTGAAGACATAGCGGCGACATTTTTCATATTTGGTTAGGAAGTAGTTTTAACCATTTTTGTTATTAAAGGAACTTCTGGTATAGTTCTTCATTATTATTATCATCATCATTAACATCAATATCCACCGTCGGTCTTTTATTGTCGATAACTATGTGTAAATATCTAATGAAACGATTTAAAATCCGTATTGGTTAAATCAATATAGTCAATATGCACGTGTAATCTTAAGTTTATAGGTAAAAAGATTTTAAGTACCTGCTGCTACTGTTTTCTACTTGGGTAACTTGGACAGATGACATGTCTTTACCATATTTAGAAGACACATGTCCCTATAGCAGATGAGTAAATATTTCAATAAATTCCCGTACAACACACTGGGTTTCTAAGAGTTCTTGAGTTACTTTTTTCTTTAATTTATTTATACAAAAAATTTTTTTAAATTTTATTTTTAGTTTTGTGTTGTTTTTTTTTTTTTGTGTTCTCTTTCAATATTCTCATTTTTCTATCCTGTCATTTACAATTGGCTTCTATTTAACTGATATTTGTATTCCCAGAGATATTGTGTTGTTGATTATATAAATTATAGAAAATACATTTTTTTATAATATAGAAATTTTTTTGTCTTGATAATAAGAAAGAAGAAGAAATCTATTTTAAAACGTAAAAAAGAAATTCTGTCACACTATGATGTTTATTTTATCCTTGGATGCTGGCAGTTTTCTTTTGTTATTAATTTACATTAAATGATATTTTTTTGTTTATTAAGCAATATTTTAATAGAAACTTTAATATTGCTGTAATTTTGACAAAATTTTACTATAATAGAATACTTTACACTATATTTAATAAGAATTTGTATTTAAAGTTTAAACAATAAAATTTTTGTGTAGTTCAAATAATTTCAGTTCTTGTGTAGAGGAGTTAATTGACTTTTATCATAAACAACGGAGCCAGGATAATATGTATTATCTGATTTCATCAAAGGTATTTATAATTAAGTCCAATTTCGTCTAAATATGATAAGCCTCTCTCTAATAGTAGTATCACACCGGCAACGGAACCATGAAGTCGAAACCACCATTGCATCTTTTGTATGAAAATTTCAGACGAAACTACTCTTGCAATACCACATTGCACTACCTGGTACCACCATTGCATGTTTTGTATGAAAATTTCAGACGACTACTACTACTGATCGAGCACCTTGAATTTTATTAAATACATTTTTGATATGTTAATTTTATTTATATTTTATTTAAACGATTTAAATGTAATGGCAATATAAATAATATATTCCCTAAAATTTTTAAGAATGACATCAATTATTTAAATATTTTATGGAAAGATGATTAGATAGAACAGATATGGATTAAATTAGTAAATGATTAGATTTTTTAAAAAATTCTGCTGCTATTATTACATATATACTTTACGCTTAAATAGTAAACAATTATAAACATATAGTGAATGACTGAAATTTGAAAGCCTTCAAAACTAAAAATTAACTTCTAAAATCTACACCATTAACTTTTATTATTTTTAATAATATGGATATTATTTGTATTATTATCAAATAATTGTGTTTGCATTATTATAATTTATCCTTTAGTATGTTTTAATTTTAATAATTTACTATGAATGTCCACTATCCATATCATCTTTAGATATTCCAATATGCATTGGTTCACTATTTGTTGATGACATTGTATTTGCAGGACTTGAATCACTATTTCTCTATCCATTTATAAACATTAAATTTATAATATATTAATATATATATTAATAATAGATAATAATATACAACACAAAAAATCATTTACTTTAAATAAAACTTGCACACTTAACCTCAAATTCCACAATAAATTGACATTTGAGTTTTATAGTTTCCACACTATGCCGGTGTAAACCTTCTTCCGAAACCATCTAGTTTGGTGGTTTCGACAACATGCTTTTGTTTCCGGTGTGAATCTACTATAATCAAGTTGTCTGACTCTGAATATTTCACCTTGTATTTTGCACTTCATTTAGTCCGGATCAGCTTCACTGCTAATAGGATAAGTAGATGAAGTAGCAAAGTACATATATGCAATTGAATATTTTAAAGGCAAGCTTTGCAACAGATGTTGCTCTTTAAAGCAGGCCTAGTTATAAAGAGAGATTTTTAACTTCTGAAACTTTAAAAAAGAAAATTTTTATTTACAGATCAAACGAGATGGTTGGAGTCAAATGCCCTGATATAATATTAGGTTCAAATAGGACTTTTTGCATTGTTTTACCTACTTTATAAACCAATTACATGATATTTGTTTAATTATAATCGTATCCTATTTGAAATTTTATTTAATTTAGTTTTATAAAATAATCTGGAGAGGTTTAAACTTGATTTCTATTTATTTTTTTTACTAAGGATAATCTGAAAATGCTTCCAATATTTTCTAATGAAATCACTGAGCTATGATATATCATCGATACATTAAACATAATTGACATAATTTACAAAAAGTAATGCTGAAAGATAATTTTCATGGAAAATTACAGCTCTAGATTTACTAGAATCATATGAGTATAATATAATATTTTTTTTCCAGAAATAGTTCATTCAGCAAGGAAAAAATGTTCTTCCTAAACACTTTCGCTTCAAGGGCCTTAGGAGAAAAACCGCCACCACAACCCAGACATTTTATTATTTAAATATGATACTAATTATTATTATTAAGCTTTGTGGGATGTATTTATAACATTCCAAATAAATGAAATGAGCAGTTTTATATACTGACACGAATAAGTGACACCGGGCTATAGATAAATGATTCCATTTGTAGCCCACACGTCATATATATGTGACACATCAGAGTAAGATGAAATGAATTAAATTGGAAAAGGAAAAGATAATAAAATGTTTTATCTAAAGTTATTCATTTTTATGATAAATTTTAAAGCATTTGTCTATGCATAGACCAATTGGTAGTCCTGTAGTTGTTGTGCAAGTTTCGCAGGTATACATAGTAGCTGTGCGCAGTTTGTTGGCAGAGCATACTCAGGATCTAACTCTTATTCCCAGTTTTTTTGGAAAATGTGTATCTGTGCAGCTTTGTGGAATAACATATAATTCTCTTTCTCTCTAATTTATCCCTTTATAGCTTATCAAATCATTTTGCGACCATGCCTAGTAGTAAAGAATTCGTATCCGTTACTTCCGACGCTCAGATCCTATAAACAACTGTAATTATTGCCAGAACAATAACATCATTCCTTTATTTTATTATTGTATAATATGATACATCCATGTACAGTACGACTTGATACAACAGTTTTAATAAATTAATAATAAACACCCTTCACATATTTGTGATATCGATCCCAGCAAAGAAAATCGGGTCGTCACATATAGTACATATGTGACGCTGATAGCGAAAGGGTTAAGTGGGTAGAATGTGTGGCATATAAGCCATACTGCTTTTACTCCAAGAAGAGTACTGTAAGTAGCAATCAAAATGTCAAATAAGTAGAAGTTATAGGAATATCACCAAATGAATGCTTGATAGCTAAAATCTATTCATTTATGGGACAGCATGAAGAGAAGAGGTACGTTAGATTGATTAAAATTGTTAAAAATTTATATAAAGTGTAAGTTTTTTTAAATCGACTCATTTCTTTGGAAAAAGTCCTTAGTAAGCGAGATATAGCCTTTAGAAAATAAAAGGAGCTTGTAGAAATTTAAATTAGATAAAATATAACACAATTAGAGTTAAATAGAATTTTTTTTTTATAAAAGTTTCTGTAATCCAATATATTGAATTGATTTCGACACTAAGGAACAATATGCACGACATACTTTACCTTTGCTTCGGCATATAAAAAAATACAAAGTCCTCAATATTTACTAAATATATTTCAATATTTAATTCAACTTATTCAATTAATTTATTTGTATAACTTGAACTGTTTTCACAATATAAGCAACTAATTGGGAATGGTTCATTAGTATTCCTCATATTCAAAATAACTACAGTCGGGAAATGCTCTTTAGAGCAGAGGAAATGAAGACAATTCTTGAAATCAAAAAGATTTCCATATCAAAGTGATTTTTCAGACAGTTTTACTAATGAACCTTTCATAGCTTTTACAACTATTAAAATTTACGCACACTTCAATTGCTTTATATATATGTATATATGTACATGAAATTACCCTGCAGTCAGTTTGGGCGCAAACTGCATTTGAAATTGGCGCAACTTCGGCCCCTTATTGGGCTCCTTAGCATCCAAAACTGCTTAGAAAATGGATAAAATTTTGATATATGATATGTTCTTGGCTGAGTTATGAGAGAAAAAAATTAACAGTTTAGTATATTTTTAAAAGTAGAATCACAAAAGCAAATCCAGTTTACTGTTTTATAAAACGTTAATAACAATAATTTTGAAATTTTTAAGCTTGAGATAGAGAATACACTTTGCATTACATCCGAGTCTGACTTTTACAGGTGTCTAATAAAATTCTTTAAGGGTAGACTCATGCTTCCTCGTGTGCTGGCAAATAGAAAACCTGCTACCAAAAAGTTGTTTATTCGAGGAATATTATTATGCCACCCCCAATACAACTGTGGATTGTTTAATAGAGTTTTGAGCCGTAAGCTACCATAATTCGTTAAAGAAGAACTGAAACTCAATTTTAAGTTTATACTAAGCTCAAATTATCAACAATAAAATAATTTCATCCAATAACAGATTGGATTTGAACCGTCTAAGGGCTATGATCAAATATTATATGGAAATTTTTATTATTTCGGTTCTACGATTTTTTTCAAAACAGCAACCTCTGTTCTCTTATTAAGCTAAAAAATGGGATACTTCAAAACAATTGTACCTTTTAAACACATGAAAATTGCGCCCTCTGAGCTTATCGCCCATATTTACCTGCCCACTCTAGATCCAGTGCTGTAAAGCTTTGACACAAATAAAATATTAGATTGTTACCAAAGCAATGATTGTCATTCTTAAAAACCAAACTCTAACATCCCATGACACTTGCCTGATTATTTTATTACTTCAAATCCACAAAATTTTAGACACTTTTTTGTTTTTTTTTGCATAGCTTAATGGTTAGCCAAATGTTAATCAATATTTTTTAAGAATGTTGAAACGTTCGTTAAATATAGAAAAAACTTTTTCTTATATTAAAAAAGCTCAAAAATAATTTTATATAAACTAAGCTTAAAAAATTATCTACAAAAAAAACAAGGTGGTCTCTCATTCTTCTATTTTTTTATACTTAAGTCTAAAACAGACAAAATAATGATTTTCCACTAAAGGAAAAGCTTTTGATAGCCTTAAAGGAGGATGGAAGGAGGTAAGAGATAATACTTTTTAAAAGCTTGCAATGTTATTGAAAAGTTTTTTGAAAAATATGTTAAATTATTCAATTTATTTACTTTAATCATATCTCTAGACAAAATTCGTATAAAATGTATTTTTACGACCCCCTCTCCCCTCTTAAAGGATATACATATTTCAATACAATTAGATTAAACTTTTCAAAACAAATTCTTTGAACATTTCTAAAATTATTATAAAACATTCAACAATCAACAAATCTAGGCTTAAATAAAAAATTCACTCCTTAAGTTATTTTCATTTAAAAAAGAAAAAAAAAAATAATTAGGGAAAAACAAAAAGAAAATCAAATCGTAAATGTTTTGACCCACTTTAAGTGATATTTTTATAACAGATAATTTTATTTTCTAGTATTTTCCAAAAACATTAAAATCCCAAATAAAATTTTTACTCCCTTGAATTATTTTTGTTCTTATTTTAAATGTTGGGTTAATGGCATTTAGCCTGCCTTTAAGGATTTTTGAAAAATATTATATTTTTAAGCTTAGCTTTTTCTTTACATAGTTAAAAAAAAAATAAGGCGTTATTTGTTTTATTAAGGCGGAGTTTAAAAATTTAAATTTTCAAATCATTATCCCCCCCTTATTAACTTTTCTGCAAATGAAACTTTTGCTTAAGATTTGTTGAAATATAACAACAAAAATCAATTGACACAATTAAAAATGCTTGAAAATCAAGAGGTTGTATTTTATTATCAATTTTATTTAATAAGAAATATATTCTTCTCTTTCTAATGTAACTACCTTAGTGTAAATATATAAGGTAAAAAAATTCTGTAGAAAATTTGTAATTTTTATATTTCTCTTTCAGTCTTACATGCGAATGAGTAGAGTACGCAAACTTTATTCTTTATTAGTATGTATTATATCTGCGCAAATGGCAAAATAAATTATACCGCTAGATAAGTGCATATATACATTGAAAACTGAGCGACTTGTGCAGGCGCTCTTTTTTATTATCCGTGTATGCACGTGTATTTAGTGTAGTAAAAAGTCGATATGAGAGTGTGCAGCGACAATACATATGGAATCTATCGCGGTAAGCAGAAATTGATTTAGTCAGCTGAAATTGTCGTCGGTGTCGTGATTAAAAATTTTTTTTCTCGCCAATTATATTCCAAATTCAGTTGCGTATTAGTCGCAAACCATTTCGGGATTTGACAGAGAATGAAAGTAAGGACAGCGGCTAACAATTATTTAATTCGTTTTTAAATAAATATAATTGATTTAAGTAAATCTTAATTTATTTATTTAATTTTTTTTTTTGTATTTTTTTGTACAAGTGCCATTTGTTTTAAGTGTTAACAGAAATTTTTGTTTATAAATTTTTATTATTTTTTTTTTTTTTAAATTTTTGGCGGAAAAAAGTGTCATTCCGTCGGCTATACTAAAATTTTGGTGCTGAGAGATGTGAATAAAGAAAGTGTTAAATCAAGTGCAATTAATAGTTAACAGGATTTATTTGCATTACAACATTTTTTTCGTTTTTTTTTTCGGTATTCAAAATTGCAAAAGTAAAACAAACAAAAAATTAGATATTTTTTGTTTAAATCAAAATACATAATTAAACATCAACAGAAACACAAAAACAAAAATAAAATCATATCAAGATTTTTATTTTAAATTTTATTTTTTATAATATAATTAACGGCCTGGAAGTGGAGAGATTTTGGCAAAAAATGGATCCTTCGCGAAATGATTCGCGATATAATTTAAATTATAGTATGGGAAGTATTGGGTTAAGTTTAGCTGAACAAGCTGATTTATATGGTGGTAATCCAGGACTAACAGGACGACCTCCAAGTGGTGGATTAATACAAACAATGGGTGGACGTACATCAGGGGGTGGTCTTATGGTTCATAGTGGTGGTAATGGAAATAATACTAATAATAGTAGTCAATGTCAAAATATTGGCGGTAGTGGTCAATCACGCGGTCTTAAACGTACAAATTCTGATTGTTATGATGAACATCGTACAAATACTGGTGGGATGTCAACACAAACATTACAAGGTCTAGAAAGTTGCGGTAATACCGGACAAAATGTTAATGATATCGATGACAGCTATAATTCATTACAAAATAAAAAATCACCACCAGCTAATGGAAAAAAAACAAAAGGACGTGTTAAAATTAAAATGGAATATATTGATAATAAATTAAGACGTTATACAACATTTTCAAAACGTAAGACAGGAATTATGAAGAAGGTAAGAAATTTTATTTAATTATTTCTATAAAAAATCTTTATTTCTGTCACAGATGACATTTTGCATAACCAAGAATAAAACATATGATATGAAAATTACAATACAAGTGTTGTGTTTATATATATATGCGAAGTCTTATTTAAGTTTTAAAGTAGTAGTAATAATTTTTCTCTGAAATATATATGTGTATGTGAATTATATGACTTTGCAGATTATATATGAATAGGAAAATTAAAGAAGTGTGTGGGTGGAGAAGAAATGTCAAAATGTTTATTTTAAGAAGATGAGGTGAATTTTATGGTGAAATATTTTATGGCATTGCCAGGCACAAAAGATTTTTACTACTGTTTTATTATATGTCTATCTTATTGTAGAGATTTACAGCCTTAAATGAATTTTATATTTAGAAAAAGAAATTAAATTCTAAACTTTTTTAATATTGAGTTGTTGTTTTTTTTTTGTATATGAAATATTAAGAAGTATTTTCATAATTTTTACTGTTTTTAGGTGTCGTTATATAGTTTTTAACGTGGTTGAATTAGAAGTTTTAAAAAATTGAAGTAGAATATAGAAATATCTGAACAGAAGTCAATTTTTAGCTTGCGAAAAACAAAATTATCCTGCATTATTTTGTAATTGAACTATAGTAAAACTAAAAAATTAGTTAAAATTTAACTAAAGATAAAAATTAGATTGATGTGTGAAAAATTCGTAAGTAAAAAAGTTTAAGGGGGTAGTAAGGGATAATTTGACAAAAAAAAAGGCTATTTCCCACGACATAGTGAATATTTACTTATTTTTTTAATTGCTAGATTATATCAACAATTTTTTGTATAATTTTTTATTAAATTTTTATGGAGATATAAGCCGTTGGCTGGTGGTGTCCCTCATAACTAAACACTGGATTATCTGAAATACAAAATCCAAAATGATTTTATTAGTTAATAAGTGTCTGCAGGTAGCAACGTCGCGTTTTTTGTTCTTCATTGATTTTTTTAAACTTTTTACAGTCCTCGTCAAAATACCGATTTTTCATTAAAAATATCGAAATTTTTACTATCTTAAAAAGTGTTAAAATAAAAAAACAACTCGACCTTGCTACCTCGTCATTTGTGTATATAAGAAAAGTATGTAAAATTTGAAAAGTATCAGTCCAGTAGTTTTCGAGCTACGGTTGGCACCGACTAGGTGTGAGAAAAACGCGTTTGAAAGTAGAAGTAGTACTAGTAAGGTAGAGCGAAGCCCCATATCTTCGTTAGTTTTACTCCAATCGACTTCAAATTTTTACACCGTACTTTTAATATGTTGTTTAATAATATAAAAAAAAAATACCTTACTACTCCCTTAATAGTCGTGATTAAAGATTTTTTTTCTAGCTAATTATATTCCAAATTCAGAAAATAAAAGTTAAGACAGTGGCTTACAATTATTTATTTAACCCCTTAACGCAAAGTTTTTTTGAAAACAATTTAGCGCACTCGAATTAACTTGAGCGTGCAAGTTAAGGGGTTTAGTAAGTCTTAATTTATTTTTTTTTGTTTTTTTTATTTAACAGAAATTTTTGTTTATAATTAATAAAAACTCAAACGTTTTGAATTAGCAGCAAACACCGCATTTAAGTTCAAACCATTAAATATTTTTTGTAATATTATATTATTAGATAATTCCAGATTTTTATTTCATTTTAGAAGAAATAAACTTGAAAAGTAATAGTTTTTATGATTAAAATAAATTTAATATTATTTTATTTTTACTCAATAAAAGTTAAATAAAAATTTAAGGGATGAAAATAATTAAATGTAATTCACTCAGACATTTAAATATTGTACAACCATCATCTAGGCAGGTGACTGGCTTTTCCAGATTATGGAAATTCATAATATGCTCTTAACAAGATCCAAAAATCAAGAAAATGTTTATATAATTTTGAATTTTGTTGCCGGTTTATGTATATTTATGGTTAGCATTGTTTAAATAACTTCCAAAATTTAAAACACTTAAATATACGAACTAAAGAGAAATATCTTTAAATAATGTTGATACTTGAGAACGTAACCACTAACAATAAAAGTCCATGTTAAAACATTTTGCTAGTGGCGTAGATAGGGTTGTGCTTATTAAAATCAATCTTCCATTTTGGCTAGAAATATTTTAGTGTTAATTAAAGAAAAAAACGGTTAAGACGTCTAAAAGAGTTGTCGACAAAAATACATATCCCTTCACTCGTCACAAAAAGATATCTACACAATTCAGTGAGGCGTAAGCAATTACTACTTTTCTTTATTTTTTAGGATTTAGTTTAAAAAATAAGCAATGTAAATTATTTAAGGTCTTAAATGAAAAATTTTTAAAAATAAAATAAAAATGTCTTCTGCTATATTTCGTCACGGAAAACATCTCAGTTGTAACATAACTAAAAAAAAATTATATGTCTCCTCAAGGGAGATCAATTAA
This sequence comes from Acrocera orbiculus, assembly GCA_947359355.1. Lineage (NCBI taxonomy): Eukaryota > Metazoa > Arthropoda > Insecta > Diptera > Acroceridae > Acrocera > Acrocera orbiculus. The sequence goes on from OX375758.1 coordinate 13,013,628, forward strand.
ATTTTTTTCCAATATTTCAACCTCTCTTTAAAATAAAAAATTAATTTCCATCTTGAAGATATACCAAAGTTTCCAGAGTGATGTTATCCTTCAGATTCTCAGAATTTTTACATGCAGTCAAATTTACAGATGGGGGTGGATGTGAAAGCAGTTCGAAATTTGGCGATCGGAACCATCGACTAAAATACATTTTTTGTTGTTGTTTTTTGTGCATTAAATATTTCTTACTTGATTTTGTCTATCAAATTGTCTATTAATTTACAGTAAGACTATCTGCTGTTGTTATTTTCTTTTTAGCTTCGCAAGCTAATTGTTAAACTTTATACTTTAGACATTCCAAAAAACGATAGCCATAATAAGTGACTGTTCTACTTTAGACAGCTAAAATCGAAAATTTTTTCAGCTCCTTTTCTATAAACTTATATCGAATTTGAATCGAAAGTGAAGCAAAAAATAATATACATGTTTTAGTTATTTTTACAATTATTGAATAAAAAAAGGAAGAATTTTAGTACCATTGAAAAGGGTTCATACTTTGCTGTGTCGAATTATCAACGGGTTTATCTTTTTGGTGGACTATGAGTAAATATGCTACCAATTGAAAGAAAATCCTTTTTATAGTAAGTAAAATATGACCTAATCCTTTGATTAATATCAGCTATCTTACGAAACTTTATTATTTTTCATCTTTTATGATTCAGCAGAAAATTTTTGTAGATATTTTTATGCTTTTGCCACAATAACATATCAAATGCTGGTGTTTTTTTTGTAATTGAAACTTTTTAAATAGATAACACCTGAACAATCGTTTCTAAATATAATTCCAGACCATGTTATTTGATTAGAGTCTAGATTGGGCTAGATCTACTAGATTTTGGATGTAATTGACCAAAGATTATTTACAATAGTGACATTCAAGTTTACTTTTTTGCATTTTTTTAGTCATAATAATCAAGCCTGGATTCAAATAATTTAACACGGCCCTAAATTTCTTGTTTTTGGTTTGACAAAAAAAAAACTGTTAACATTTATTAAAACATGTATAAAACAAATCACCACTTTGTTTGGTGCAGAAGTCCGATGCGCTTTGTAAACAATTTATGTTTTGGGGCCTGGAAATTTGTTCAATAGATTCATATACATATACTCTATAAAATCATTAAACAGAGAGGAGAACAGCCGCCTTACCACTTGCGGCATGTGAAAACCTTAGTTCAGCAATTGACTGGAGATTTTCGTTAGATCCGTACTCGAGCTTTGACTTCAACCTCCGATTCTGAACACATACGCCTAAATGGAAGGCTGCATAACATTCTAACAGGAGTTAGGAAATATTGTAAAGTCTGATCTGAAAGAAATAAGCCCTGCAAAAGACATCAAACGATATACAATTGTGACACTTCTCTCGACAAACTGGGCATGCATCTCGGCAGTTGTTACATTAAATGTCATACAAAGCAAAATTACAAAGTATAATATTTATTAATTTTTTTTGTAAGTATGTAAAGATACCTTAAATATTAAAATACAAAAGTTTTATGTGTTACTTTATGGGTGTAATGATTTGAAGTCAGAGGTAAGAAATTCAACAAAAGCACTACGAAATGCTTCGAATTTCTGATTAGTCAACGCGAAAACGGTTCCGAGTGCAAAGGGTTAATTCAATTTTGACAGTTCTTTAAAAATTTGTAAGTACTTCAATGTCATCCAGATGTGTAAATTAGGGATGTGATCAAGGGGAACAATCTTCCTCTCCGATCCCTTGGCTAGTAATATTTTGTCAAAAAAATCGTATACCTTTCAATCAAAAGAAACTTATCTACGCCAATGTACGATAACAACAAATAAAATTAACAAATTTTGCTGTTAGCTGTCATTTTTATTACTTAAATCAATGAGTGGTACAAAAATTATATTTAATATTTATTAAAAATATTAACTGAAGTAAAAACCTTATACAAAATTCTAACCTTAAAACTTTCTATAAATTTAATTCATTGCTCCCGTTATATAACAAAAAATGTAAATTTTTTATAGTCATTTCTTTAAGTGTTTAAATATGTTTAAAAGACAACTAAAATATTTCCTGAATTTGGCAAATATTCAAAAATACACGAATATTATCTCACCTTGTATTTACCAAAAATACCCAGATACCGCGTCCTCTGTATTCAAATAAAGTAGGTATATATGACAATTACTGCTCTCTCTCTCTCTCTCTCTCTCTCTGTCTCTCTTCTCTGTTAAATACAAAAAAAAATGCATTTTAGCATATCTTTCTTATGGAATTTTTATGTGTAACATTAAAAGAATTTTGGTCGCCTTCCAAACTGATTACACGTGGCCAAAAATATACAAAAAAAAAAAACAAAAAACGTGAATACTTTTCTAACTGTATTTGTTGGTATAATTTTAAATCTTATAATTTTTGTTTCTTTTATATTTCATTGATATTGAAATTCAATTCAAAAAAACACCCTAAGAAAAACGATTAAAGAAAACAAAAACAAGAAAAGGAAATTTAAAATCTGAGGCTGTTTTTTTATTGAAAATAACAACAACACTAAAGCAATTTTTCCATACAAAATATTCACAAAAACTTTAAATTACACAAGACAAAAGGATTCCATCACAATAAGAAATACCTTTGATGACCTGAATCTTATAGCGTCCCCAAAACAGAAAACACCAATTTCGTGGATTAAAATAAGGTTTGATACTGATCTTTACGCTTGGGGTTCAAATTATTTGGTTAGCTTATAAAATTAAAATAAGACAATTGATTGATAATTTATGGATTTAGTTTTTATTTTTTTCAATCGAATTCAATGAAATTTGATTTTTTTTTTGTTTTTGCCTAACGTAGTAAAATATTTTTCCTCCAAATTCCAAAAAAAAAACAAATTTCATACTTCATATGGCTTTATCTTATATTTTATTTTACTTTTTTAACTTTCTATAATTTAACTGTAATCATCTCATTGTGAATAGTGATTTTCCATAGTGATACTGAAAAATTCAAAATACAAGTTTTTGTTTTTGTTAATTGATTGCTAATAAATTCATGTCAGGATGTCAAATGTTTAAGAATTCTTTGTCAGCCTCAGGCATAATTTTATATCGTATTTGGGTACATTTTAAATTATCTTTAGGATAAAATGGTTCGATAATTGACTATTTAAACAAATATTGCCTAATAGAATCGAATTGATTAATCTTAAAGATTAAAAATAGAAAGCTTAAATAAATAAAGTTAATTAAAAAAGGGCAATTGTCAGTTAATTAGTAGTAAAATTTTTATGATTAGAGTAATAGATAAAATTGTACTAGATTGTTATAGAAAATTTTTAATGAGCTAATTTGAAAAAAGAAGAAGAAAATAACATGCCCAAAAGTCAAATCTTATACACTTAGGGCTGACATTTAGTGCAAATTGCAGGCGTATAAAATATTTTGGATACATTTTTAGTATAATTGTGTTTATTTTGATTTGAATGAAAAAACGATAAATTTTCAAAGGTGGTAACTATTTTATTTTGAATTTCTAAAGTTTTTTATCACTAATTGAACTAGATGTCAGTCTAAGTTTACAATATTTGATTTTAAGTATGTTTTATGCAAGAAAAAAAGAATAAATTTTTGTCTTACTTTTAAGTTTGTTGGTAAAAAGAGTTTTAAACAGGAAATTTAAAGAATTTATTTTGTGTTTTTATTTACTAGGAGCTGTAAATAAATTTATCAATAAGATTGTTGAAAATTTCACGGCAAAATTTGTTGGAAATAGTGACCAGAATACTAACCTTTGCTTCATATATACAGATATAAAAGAAAATACCGAACTTTCGTATTTCTAGGATCTATGAAAAATTTGTTATTGTTTGTTGTTGTAAACAGTATTTTGCATTATCATATTCAATCCAACTTTCATAATTAATCCCCTTTCTTACGTGACATGTGGAAATCAAGTTGTAACTAATAAAATAAATTTATGCGTGCCATTTAAATGCAGATGAACTCAGGATAGTTACATACCCGTTCATTTTGTGCGGTATAAATTTTTTTATGTGCAAAGCGTAATAACAAATGACAAAGCCTGACATCTGTCCCTCATCCGCATTTAAGACGAAATTCATTGCATGGGTCATAATTCTTGAAGGAGAGAGTTTGAAAATTTACACGAAATTTTTCCTCTGTGCTGCAATGAGTTATCTAGGAAACTTTTACGAAATACTAGAAAAGAAAACTAATTTTTAAATACTAGAGATCTTTCTTAGGGTGTTTCCTATGTCCCCTTAGTTAAATATTCAAGTGATGTTGACAGTTTACAGCTGTTAACAAAGCTAGCAGAATTCGAGAATATCCTAATTTTGTTAGTTTTAGCACTTTTTTTAAATGGTTCTTTAGGCTTTTTTATCACTGCCCATTTTTGCGTCAACAAATTATAGGGCCGAATGGTAGGGTCGTCTAGGAAACTAAAATATAACCAATTTTTTTGTAAAAAAACTTTCATTTTCCTTAATTGATAGATCAGAAAAATTACATGTTTCAAAAATTTACATAAATCTTTAGTGTGATAATAAGAGCATCTTCCTAGGTTTGTTCTTTTCACCAGAGCCTGCTGGCGAATGTTTTTTTAAATTTGGTACGTTGCACTCAACATAATTTTTTAGATTAAATACCTTAAGGGTTAAGTACTAATACTTGTTAAACTTCAACTTATTTTTATTTCTAAGTACTTGGGTTACTATACTTTGACTTTAAATGCTTTCTGTGGACGTATGTCAGTGACAAGAGCTTTTATTAATTAAACATACATAAAATAATAATACTTTTGTGGCACCTTATGTAAATATAATATTAATATGTTAAATAGACGTGTAGTAACTAAATACATGAAACCTTAAATGCCATTCAAAAATTCAAGGATGTAGCACTGCTCAATTTAAGTTCAAACATTTTCCGCTTTCACTTCCATACGGCATGTTTACATATGAGGGGGGGAAACTCACCAGCAGTTGGTATATTTGGGCCAGAAAGGTAGCAAGCAAAAGGGAAATCCCGAGCATTTGGACTAAAAAAAACACATATGATTTAACAAAATACACAGTGTTTTTTTTTTTTGACATTTGATGACAATTAATAATATATTTTTACTTTGAACATTTTAAGGTTTTTCCCATTCAATATTTAATAATTATTTCACTTCCATCCTTCCTAAAAGCCTTCCTAAAAGCCTGCAAAATAATAACTAACAATTTTTTGAATTGTGCATTCGAGCATTCATTTGTGCTCGAATCGAAATACTGATCATAAGTTCTATGCTACATGTTAAATCCCACTCACTTTTTGACTAAAATTTAACTCTAATTCCAGCTTCTGTTATTGCTCTATTTTTTGTTGTTGTTTTCTTCTAACAAAAAAATGACAAATTCAATTTTTGGCAAGATTATTAACTTCTTAACGCTTTTATTACTATTTTTTTCAAACCATTTACTTACTTCGTTTTCAGTGTCATAAAAAAACTTTGTGACTTGTAATCAATTTAAAAATTGGTGTCAGCTTTTAAAATATATTTAACTATGGGCGTTAATAAATTGACATTAAAATGAATTTGGGAAAAAAAGACAAAAATAAACATAGTATTGGATGGTATTAGTATTGAAAAGGAAAAAAGAAGTATTTTATATGTATATAAAAAGTAGGTAGATTATTAAGCAATCAAACACAATTTGCACATCATAAAAGAAAAAAAAGATACGGAAGTTATTTGAATTAAGTAAAAATAAAAAAAGAAAGAAAGAAAAAACGAAAATTTCCATATTTAGGCAGCAATAGATTTGTTGTCGTGTTTTAAGTACCACTTAAAAAACTTATCTTTGAAAAAAATTAAAACAAAAAATATATTTAAACAATTTCCTTTAGATACCAACAACAATTTTGTTTTTATTTAATTCTAATATTAAATATGTTCGAATTAAGAAATTGCAAACTGTTCATTATAATAATGTTTCGTTGTTTTTATTTGTAAATAACAAAACAAGCAAATAACAAGTCTTTAACTGTCATCTTGTTTAAAAATTTCGCCTACACAATTAAAAATCTTTTGAGTCCATTCACTTCTAATTAAATAACCGTAACAAAATTTTTATTATATTTACCAGCACAATAATTATGATACAAAAAGATACTACTTCCTACTCTAATCGATTAGGGTAGATTTTTTTTATTTCATATTTATAATAATCTGACAAACAGAAACCAATAATTCTCATTGATCTACTTCCGATTGTGTTCCACAAAAATAAAGCCAAGAAAAAATAAAAATAAAATAAGAACAAAAAAGAGGGTCATACAGTGTAGAGCGAATATCAGAGGAGGAGAAAGGAATATTTGTGCATATATGAATAAAAAGAGATTATTCGAAGCGCCTTCATTTGCACAGCGCGATGACTCACAATCAGAAATCATAATCCGTTAAAGATGATACGAGATAAAATATCTTTTGGCGAATTAAATTTATGATCATATGGTGTGCGCGAAACTGTTTTTATATGTGCCGCATCGTGTCGGGTGTTTAAGGATTACCGTGTGCCCAGAGTATACTTTGCTGTTTTTATTAAAATTGTTTCTTTTTTTTTTGTATTTTCTTGTATTTAACTTTTGTTGTTGTAGTCGTATTATTAGATTATAGTTATAGTCATTTTAAGGAAACCGGCAAGTTGTTTGCATTATTTAAGGTCATTGTGGTTTAATATATGTATATATATAACCTATTTATGTATGCATTTTAGCCACTGCGTTGGTGGTTTTGTATATATATATATATGAAGATTAAGGGATAACCTTAATGAACCTTTTTAGTATAACTGTTTAATATGATTATAACAATAGTTAACTGTTTTTTTTTTGTAAGTGGTTTCAATTTCATCTTAATTACGAATAAATATAAATTAATGCCATTCAGATAAAAATGGAAACAAAGGGTGTTTTTTTTTTAGCATAGGAAATATCCAATTATTCTTTTTAATTCCTAAATAAAAAGTTTTTATATTTTCTCAATACCCTTAAAATGTTGTACATAGCTTAATAAATGTTACATTAAAAATATTACAATTCACTAAATATTTATTAAGTTACTATAATATGCCTTTGATTTGATATGCACTGTGGCACACGATCCAGACTTTCTTGATTCGATCATAACTGGTGATGAGTCATGGTGCTTTAAATATGATCCTGAAACTAAGTGTCAATCTGCTGAATGGAAGTCCAAAGGTGAGCCAAAACCAAAAAAATTGCGTTTTCAGAAGTCTTGAATCAAGACAATATTGATTACCTTTTGTGATTCGAAGGTTATTTTCCACAAGGAATTTGTTCCAGAAGGTCGAACTGTTAATGGAGAATACTATTTAGGTGTTTTATATCGTTTGTGGAAAAGAATTTGTCGCGTGAGACCTGAATATCCAGCAGGAAAACAGTTGTTTTTATTGCACGATAATGCCCCACGTCACAAGACTAAAAAAGTTGAACGAATTTTTGATGAAAAAACGGATTTCTTTCATCAATCACCCTCCATATTCGCCTGATCTATCACCATGTGACTATTTTCTATTTCCAAAACTGAAAACCAAAATGAAAGGAGCATTTTATATCCCAGCCATTCAAGCAGCCGTAACCGTGATTCTGAAGAACATTCCTATAAATGACGCTGGTTGATCGTGCCAAACGTTGTATTGAGTCTAATGGAACCAATTTTGAATAAATATTAACTTTCAAAGATAATATCATGTTTTGGATATTGCATACAGCTCTTATTTTTTCCTTAAGCAAAACCTTTATAGAATAAATAGTCATCAATTGGTTAAAAGTATGAAGTTTACCACCATTTAGATAAGATTTTATTGAAATTTTTTCATGCATAGATAATTGATATTAATTACATATAAACTGCTTTAAGTTTTATGGTTGAAGCATTTTTAACCACGCCTGAAATCTGTTTAATTAATATTGATAGTTGTTTAACTGTATATCCTGAAAAATGTTTTAATCATCTCGTCTATAAAACTTCAAAACTCCTCGATTTGATTCTTGATATATCAAAATGGCTTTCGAAATAACCATTCCGAAAAAAATGTAATAGATTATTTCCCAGTGCTACCTCATGATAATAGGATTTGTATTTCTGATGTGTGCCAGCTTGGCCTATGCTGGCAATGCAAAAAAAATTACATTACAGATGTAAATGATTGGTGCGAACCTGGGGCATTAGGTTAATATTTTTATCTCTGAATTTATATATTCTTTTAATTTATTTCTCTTAATCTTCATGTAGTTAAATTTTTGGACTAGAATATTTAATTTTATTAACTCGTACCGGCTATTATGGATTTAGAATTTAACGGGATTTATATTTGCAAATTAAAATGTTTATAGTGTGTATATTTTTTTTTTCCTATAAAATTTATTAAAATTCTATTTATTTTTTAATTTTCTAAGTATTAAATTTGCAGAAGATTTATAAAACTATCATTTTTTTTCTTTTAAATTATAAAATATGGTTCGTTTTTTTTTTTTAATTATGCTCCTTTTAACTAATGGGGTTAAACACTGTGAAATATAAATTGAAATTCTTAAATTACAAAATACTTTTAAGTAAAATTGTAAGCCTTTTAATGCGCTTAAGTGTTTGCAATATGAAATCTAATTAAAATTTTGTGATTTATTCATAATGAAAAATTTCTCAAATTGGAAAATTGTAACATGAAATATAAAAAAAAAGGGATTAACTTATTAAAATTTATAAATGTGCCAAAGTTTTAAGAATATACCCTTAAGGATTAACTTTTAAATTTATTTCGATTAATACGTAAACAATTCTAGTAAGGGAAAAAACAAAAATTTCGTTATAACCTGAAAAAACTTTTAGAATAACCCAAAAGTTTTTTTTACTTTTGTTGTTATTATGAAAACTTTTTAAAAGGGACTAAAAGAAATTTTCGTAATATAAAGCTTAAATTTTTTATTTTTCAAAGATGATAAAAGAGAAAATATTATATTTTTTCTTATATGAGAATTAATTTGTATTCACATTGTTAATATTTTTGAATGAAGGTTGTGCAAATGAGCAGAAATTCTTGAAAGAAAAAAATAATTTATTTTAAAATATATAAAAAGGAAACCCCCAAAAAAATTTTAGTGTTAGTTATCAAATCATTAACATAAAAGTAAAAGTTACACTTTAAGCTACAAAAAAATATAATATTTTTTAATAAATTGAATCCTTATGAAATTTATGTCTCGTTAAGAAAAGGAACAAAAAAAAAAAACAAAAAGGATGCTTAAGGCAAACTTTGTCTTTGCTTTCTATATTTTCTGTTTATGAGTTTTATCAGTTTAAGTATCTTCAATGCATGGAAATTTAATTTGTCTGCCTTTTTTTCTTATATTTTTTTGAAAAAATACTTTGCCAGATTGTTGGTAAACATGAAAAGAGTGTTAAAAGTTCACACTTAAATACATTCTACTATGAATTTATTATTAACATCATCAAGTTTCCTTTATATATATTTATATATATATATATATATGTGTTTAAGACGGTTTCATAAAAAATTACTTTGGTTTGGATTGCGTAAAAAAATTTATATATATTTTTCTTTTTGTACGTAAAATTTGTTTTTGGGAGTAAGGAAAAATTTTAGTGGAAAGCATTTGAGGATTATTAATTTTATTGGAAGTTTATAGAAATGCGAATTTTAGTGTCGATAGATAGATGAGTAGATAATTGAAACTTGAGTATTTGTATATAGCGTCTATTTTTTTAATTTTAATAATTCTAAAAGTTCCCTAAAAATTATCCTTATTCAGTAGAAAGGTTTTTTTTTGCATGATTTGTAATGAAAAAGTGTACTAGAAAGAAGAAAAGTAGTAATAATAGCTACATTTCAGTCACATTTTTTTATGTTTAAAGTCAATATGACGATGACTCTGCTTCATTGACGAAAAAGAATATGAGCGCAATTTCCCAACATTTTTTTGTTGACATACATATATAATATAAAATGGTGCAAAGAATACAATATGCTAATATAAAAGTGTTGGTCTATTGCGTTCGTATTCAAAAAAGATAAAAACAAAAGAAAAATGACGTGAAAGCTTCAAAAACGTTCAACTTTTAAAGAAATTGTCAAAAGTACTCAGATTTAAGCATTATAAAAATGAAGTAATTAAAATGGAATGTAAAAAATCTTATTCAAAACTTATGGAGATTTATGGAGTATTCAAAAAACACATTAATGTTTTTCTCTGACAATAATGGTTTTTTGGTAGTCTTTGGGGCCAACTTTCTAAGGTTATTGACACCCATCCTTTAGAAAATTTAGCTTAGCTTTATTTTCAATTTTTTAATTCAGAGTACCACAGAATTGATTACTTTTTTTTTCTAAAATTTCAAGTAAAACCAAACAATATTTTGTGAAATACCCAGGGATTAGACAGGAAATTCCTGACTCATTTTATAGAAGGAACTAGCGGCAATTTTAAAAAAAAACCATTTCTATCCGTTGACTGTATCTGTAGATAACACAAAATTAATCCTAATATTCCAATTAATATGGAATAAATACAAGGTTTTAGACATTTTTGTTATAACAGTGATATCTCGTCCCCTTTTTTCGAAAAGAATTTGCATTTTTTCTTATGGAGATCGATCGATTATGGAGAGATTTATAAAAATTATTTAAAAAATTTTAAACCTTGAATTTTTAAGATTTTCCTCGTTTAAAATGTAGAAAATAAATATTAGAAGTGTCCAAATATATAAATTTATCTTCTTCTTATCGTTCAAATATGTTTCTACTTTGTTTTTAAGGATTCGTTAGTTTTTTTCAAAAGGATATCAAGGTTATTTTAAACATAGAAAAACCCTATAAATTGAAGTATTAGAATTTTTAAAATATTATTTTTTTTAAACAAATTTATGTGGTCCGTCTCCAGAAGAAAAAGAGAAAACTATTTGGGCGGCATCGTGCCATATTTTTTATATTTGAATTATTTAAAAAAATTCTATATTCTAACAGCTACCAGCAATATTTAATAATTAATAAAATAATATTAAAAATTAAATCAATGTTAGCAACTATAAAATTGGAGATATTAAATATCAGACTATTCCATTGTCTCTTACTAAATGTGAAATGTTTGGACAGTTTTTATTGTATAAATGTCAGATAAATTTTATTTGTTCTTTTTTATTCCTATATTTTTCATTTTATTTATATATCCATATATATATATATATATATATATATATTTATTTATTTTAACATATTTATAAGGTGAATGTTGTTAAACATGTGTACAAACATGAATTCAATTCACACCATTTGTGAATATTTTGTGTTACAATCTGTTAAAAAAAAACAACAACAAAAAATGGTTTTTTTTTTATTATTTTTTTCAAAAATGTTTTTCGTATTTTGTTAACTATTGTCAGGCAATTTACTATAGTATTGCATTTATATATAAATTTTATTTTTATTGTTTATATTTTTAAATGCCGCGCTTAAACATGAAATAAGTTTTGAACATTTACTTACTTTCCTACCACTCTTTGCTGGATACATATGTATATATATATATATATATATATATATATTTTTGTTTGTTTTTGTTAACAATAATAAAAATTACAAAAGACAAAATCAATTATGGTTAAAAAAGAAATCTACGTTAAATGTCTATTGTTTTCACACCATCGACAAATGTTCAAAATGAAATACATCACTTACAGAAATGCAACAAAATATTACGAATCGAGTTTTAGTTTAACCAATGATTATTATTATTATTATTTTTGTTTATTTTTTAAATAAAAGGACGAAGCACGTAATTTTATTTATTTATTTATTTTTTGGTTTGTTATTTTTTTTTTTTTTGGATTTGTTTATTTTTCTTTAAGGATGATACTTTTGTGAGAAATTCCAAAATGTCAAGAATTGAAAATGAACAAGAGTAACAGCAGGAAGATGCGGCAAATACAACAAATAGTTTTCTTATACCGATTAAAATAAGACACAAGATTACCAATTTAGGCTCTTGAGAGATACTTTGTGGCACGCGGTCCGACACCTTTTATTTAGCACCCAAGTCAGCTAACAAAACATACAATCCAATACCGATATAATATAATATATATATATATATATATATGATTGCCAATTGATACTTAAATCTGGGTTTATGTTGTTTGTTATCTTCCGCTTCTGTTATTTCTGGTCTAAAAGAAGTGTCCATGATGCGTGTGAAGCTGTAAATGACTAGAATAATAAGTAGATGGATAAAAAGGATCATCCATATCCAATATTATTATCCTCATACTGGTATAGTAGAATTGAAAATTGTTTAAAAAGTTTTCTTTTTATTGTTTTTATTTTGCGTTCATAATACTTTTATAACTAAAGGTGTGAGATTTAGGTGAACCAAACATTGTATACGAATTCTTTTGCGACTCCAAGTCAATCATCGTCAATTTTGATGGAATTCTTTCTTTGGGGACAAGTTCTATTGTCTGATGGTTTCAATATCATTTATAATTTTTTTGTTTGTTTGTTTAATCTTTTTTTTTTGTTATTTTTTGTTGTTGATTTATATAATCAGGCATAAAGATAAACTTTTGATTGCTTTAATTAAGGAATTTTGATATTTAATTGATTTTAATTTAAAATTATATCTGAGTTTATATTTTAAAATGTCTTTAATCGTTTTTGGTTTTTTTTGTTTGCTTTGTTCTTCAAATTATAATGTTAACAATTTTAATTGTTATATTGTAGAATTTTCAGTATTTAAGTAGTATTATTGAGAATGTCTTTAGTCTTAAGGAATGGAGAAAATTAAAAACCAACCAAAAAACCAGAAATAACACAATATCCACAAAACTTTGATTCACTAAATTTTTAACAGATTCCAATTAGTTGAATGAAGCCTGTTACTAGGGTAGATAAATTGGTATAAAGCCTACATGTGATCATTTGACGTTAGTAAAACTATAACGTAAGTAACATAATTAATTAATTTGCTGCTAATCATATGACAGCACTGTTGGAAATAGCTAAGACTTTGAATTATTGTTTTAGGTCATATAAATCTCATAGGAGAATATTTAACGTAGTAGACTCATCCCCAAAACAACTATCAAAATATTTGATTGTTACATGGGATTTTCTCTTTACCTGGTATTTCTCCCCAAATCTAAAAATCGAAAGTGATTCTTAAAAGTGAGTCTTCGTAAGATAAGATATTGCTGCTATGGGGGAAGCTAAGGAGTATAAAGGGAATATAGTCATTTTTTGAAATTAAAAAGAATTCCAGTGATTTTTCGGTCAGTTTTACTAATACAACCTTGGGATCTTTTATTACTATTAAAATTATCTGTCAATAATGTCATTTAAGTTTTAATAGTGCCTTCTTTTGTGGACTTTGGGTTTAAAGCATCTTTTAAATTGAAAGCAAGTTTTGATTTTATTGAATAATTGGTTTTTTTGACTGATTAAATATAAATTATAGTAATTTATAAAACGGAGAAGGAATGCTTTAATCTAAAATTTTAGCATTATATTCATCGAACCAATCTAAAATTTTATTTGTGCTATAAAAGCTGATTTTCAATTACGTAAAGTTTGAATCGGTCTCATAAGATTCCGAAGTTTTTATTTATTGAAAGTAATTTTAATTTCTTTAAATATGGCTGATAACAGTTTTCCAATATCTACCGCGAAAAGTAAATTTTCGCCTTTAGTGTTGCCAGATGATTATTTTCAAGCTTATGATCATAATATTATTTTAGAAAACGTCATAATAATATTAGAAAAATATTACATCACATAGGTAAGGACCGATGATAATCAGAAGTAATATTATTAGCCCCTGTGTGACAACCATTTAAAACGCGCTAATATGGATAGGATTTATCAAAAAATTATAATGGTTTCAGAGAAAATGGTACAAGAAAGTAAAACCAAAATGGAATCAAACCACCTGTATGACAATATTCCATAAAAATACGCTAGTTGCTAAACAAATTGCCAATATTCCTGCCAAATTGAAACGTGTTAATTAGATAAATATATAAGAAATTTCAGTAAACTTAAAAACTAAAGAAGTATTTTTTACTGTCTCAACTTCTTTTACAATTCAATTTTTTAACTTAAAATTCATTAACAAATGCTTTTGTATACATATGTAATATTGAAAAATTTTGCAATAACTGTCATCGTTTTCGTAAAATAAATTACAATATAAAACTGAATAAATCTTTATAAAAATTTCGTTCTATTTTTGAAAAGTTTTTGTTGTTGTTATTATTTTGTATTTACTTCTGTTAAATAAAGGTATTAGTAATAAATTGTCATGAAAGACAAAAAAAAAAAAAAAACAGTTGACACAGCATCACGTCTATGACTTTCAACCTTATGAAATCTTTTAGATTCGTCTTAAATATCATTAAACAAGTGAGTCTGACATTTGACAAATCCCAAGAGAGTTAAAATTGCAAAAAAGTTTTCATTTATAAAGGTAATTTTTACATTAATCAAAGGATTGTATCGGTTTGTTAAATATTGACAATCCTTTAACTTGTTATTGTTTTTCATTCATTCTTTGTTATTTTCTGATTAAGAATTTTGAATTTTTATTAAATAACACATGTGGGTATAAATTTTATTATTTGTAAATATTTGATAGTTTTTTAAAAAATTTTTAAAAATTTTATATTTTTCAAATAGAATTTTTTGATTTTATAAATTTTTTTAAATAAAAAACTTCAAGAAACTACTGTCAAAATCATTTTTTGATAACATCTGTCTCTAAATTAATTTATTTTGATAATTAATTTAATAAATAATAATTTTTACTTTTTGTACATTCTACCATCTGTTTAAAATCTATTTAGATAATTTATTATCTGTTTAATTTTTAAGATATTTAATTATAAATTATTTTAAATTTGATAATAAATCATAAAAATTCTGATTAAAGTTATCTTATTGGAAATTAAAGTGTTTTCTAAAAAACATCCCTGATTTATTATTTTTAGTATAATTCAAGTATTTTTGACGATTGGAGTTTTATTTCTTCTTAAGTGTAACAAACCCAAATTGACTGTCAATCAACCTTCCACAAACATTTTCTGTTTTTTAATAAATATTCTATTAAATTTTTTAACTCCTTCGTATTTTATAGCTATAAAATTTCTTCAATAAAAAAATCTTTACAGTTTTTCCAGTTTTTCAATAATCATTTTTAGTTTAGTTTTAAGCGAATTGATACATTCTCATATGACCTCTAGTTAAATAAACCAAGAAATTATCGTGAGTTTAAGTCATGGACGTTACGGAAATATGTTAAAAAATTTATAGCTTTTAGTTTGTACTTTGTATGTAAGTATATATATATCAAAGATTGATCTATCTTAGTCATGAGTAAAATAATGCTAAGACAATGTATTATTCTTCTAGGGGTTTTGTAGTTACAATCAGGTGATAGATTGGTTCTTCTTATGAGGGACATATATGAAAGGATGATTCAATATTTTTACTTTGTCTAAGCATTATTCAATGGTATATTTATGCCATTTTTATGTCAGATATTTTTGTTTTTTTTATTTAATATAGTAAATGAGATAGAATTTCTTTTTATCTAATGTCAAATATGGTGTGAGCTTGCGGTTTTTTTTTTGTTAAGATTGATGAGAATATATAAATTTAGTAAATGCAATAAGAATTATTTTGTTGAATATATTATTTGACCTAAATTTAATATACATATATATATATGTTATTTTGTTGTGATTTTGTACTCTTGATGCTCTATGACTAGAAAGAACAAAAAAGAAAAATTGAAATTAATTTATTAGCATTGGTTGGAATAGTCAGAAACTAGCACAAAAATAAAGAAAACTTTTTCCAAAATATTTTTTATTGTTGCCATTTTGAACTTATTTTCATAATTTCTATTTTATAAAAATGCCTACAATACTCCTAAAGCCTAGTTCAGAACAAAGCGATAGCTGTGCCAAAGTAGCCGCTAATATTGCTAGGTGTATCAAAATCTGATTAAAAAGTTTTACTTGAATGAATTGCAGATACCTGCATTTAAAATTTATTTTTTGTATACGAAGTTTGCATGGATAAATGTTAACCTTTTGAGCATGTATGATTTTTAATATTGTGATCATATTAGAAGAAACATGCTTAAAGAGATTTTTAAGCAATCTCAAGTACAGACATAAAATGTCAGATTTTTTTCCTTATAAAAATGTGTGAAATTTAATTAAATTTTCTTTTACTTCCTCTTTCGCCTTCATAAAATCATGAGTAAGGAGATTACTTTAGTCATAAAACTGTCTAGTGATTAATCCCCTTTAAATTCAGAAGGTCTGAATTTAAAGAAAGGGTAATCGGAAGCCAAAATTGTTCTTGTAAAAATTGTAAGAGTAGAAAATGAAAATCTCTTTGAGAGTTGATTTGATATATTTCTTGTTGTCAACAAAAAAAACGTGAAAAGAATAAATATTAACTACTGGGTATATAATTTTTATTGTTCAGTTATGATAAAAGCATTTAGTGCAGACAGGCTGAAATATTCAAACTGCGCTCTATTATTAACATATTTAATTATATGTCTCTAATGTATTTATATATTTATAACAAGGTATATTCCTTGAATGGTCAGTATATACACTACTTGTTGTCGCGGGTATTCTCTTTTTTTAAGAAAACTTATTTATTTGGGATTTTTGTTGATCTATTAAAAAAAAAAAAGAAGAAAAATGTGGCTCTCATGTTGCTATTGCAAAAAGAAATTTAATATTCTAAATTTTGAATTGCTTATGTAGATATACAAACTATTCCTTGTATAATACAGGTATATGAGAAAAACTTGGTATAAGATCAGTGTGAACAGCTTTTTTTTAAGAGGGTGTTATCTGCAATGAAAATTCATTTATAGTGCTCTTTAATAATATAATTTAGGAACAATTAGAATAGAAAAATTATAAAATAATTCATTATTTTCCGATTTTCAGATTTTCATTGATATTCATGTTACTAAATTTTATCTCCTGTCTGTCTTCAAGCTCTTTTAAGAATAAATTAACTCAATTTATAAAGGTCCAGTAGTGAAAATTCTCTCTTTCGTGAACGATGCGATGTAAAAGTTCACCGATCAATGTTATTTCATAGCTTTCACGCTTTTATGGGACGATACATCGCATTTAAAATGGGGACGATATTTAAAATTCACCAATAGAGGGTTTCAGCTCTATGTGAGCTTAGATTATTTTGTTAATTACAATGAAATTTTAACAGTTAAGCCACTAACTCGTCACAAAAATAAATTTTTTAAGGCAACTGTCAAAGACTTAAAAATTTTTCATATAAAAAGAGTTGAGACATACGTGGTATGTTCAAAAAGTAATCGGAATTTTCATTTTTTAAAAAAAACTATTTATTTATTCGTCTAAATTAGTGTTGTCGCCTTCAAAATAGTCCCCATTAGATATTATGCAGTTGTGCTAGTTGTTCTTCCAATCCCCGAAACACTTCTTAAATTCAATCTTTGAGATAGCCCTTAGATCCTTAAGATATGTGCTTTTAATGCTTAATAGCCCCTTTAGGGCTATTGTTACTTTTGAAAAAAGAAAATAGGTCATACGATGCCGTATCTGGCAGGAGTATCGTTACAATTTTACCTTTTTGTCAAACATTGGCCGTAGTTTTTGTTCAAAATTCAACAATTTTGGAATATATTTTACAGCCACGCGTTTCATATTTATAATATTCGAAAAAATTTCATGGCATAAGCCAATCGATATGCCAACATCATCAGCGACTTCTTTGATTGTTTTTAACCATTTCTTTTATAGCTTTTTCACGTTTTCATCGGTTACTGATGTGCTGGGGTGTCCGGAGCATTCGTTATCTTTAATGTCTACACGGTTATATTGGAATAACACTTGTTCCATAGTTTTTCTCTAAACAGATTCACCATAGGCCTTTATTAACATTTTAAACACTTTTTTTAGTTTTTCACGTAATATTTAATACAAATTCTTTGATCTATTTTTTCTAACTAACAAAACTTGTCAAGCTCATTAAATCACCTCTAATCTTAACGGTTTACTTAAAAAGTAAAAAATAAAGACAGCTGATAATTTCATCATACTTCAGGGGAATTTGTACCAACATAATTAAAATAAACTTTTGACAATTGGACTATTCAAACCCGCGAAATTCAAAAATTCCTGTTACATTTTAAACACACCTCGTACATAGCTTATGTTTTCTACAGTCTTTATAGCATTTTAGCGGTTTATTTTTCTAAAAAGGGAAATTTATCATAAATCTTACTGTTATTAAGTAAATATTACATTTAACTAAAAATATTTTTAAAGAAAAAACCAAAAACCAAGAAAAATTCTAACTTAAGTCGAAAAGTTCCTATATACTGCGGATATGGTACAAAGGGATGCATCAGATTTTAAGAGAGTTTTACCATTGGGAATTTATAAAGGATAATTTTTCTCTCTATTTTCCAGTAAAAGAAAAAGATATCTTAAATAAAATCATAATATATTAAATTGAATTACGTTAACTTTGAAAATAAATTTTATAATAATTCTCTCACGGCATATCTAACCTTTGTGGTACTCATTTGCTTGCATTTGATAAGATGTCGATAACATGTCAAAAATAAATAATATCATATTTAAAAATCTTCTAACAAGAATCTATGTAACATAAACTCCCTGCTGTTGGCGTGATTATTAAAAAAACAAAAATAAGAAATTTTAAATTATCAGTATACTCAAATTGTTGTTGTTGTTGATCTTAAAATGTATAAAATAATCAAAATCATCAGAGAATTTAAATTAAAGAAAAACAAATCATATAAAATATACATTGTCATTGCACGCGATTGTTATGGATTTAGGGTAACTAGAGTTCGTGGCTGTCGAAAAAGAAATTTTTTTTCAAATAAAACAAGAACTAATAACTTTAAGATCGACAGCTGAATCTTATTTTTGAATATTTTGATAATAATTGCATATGTATAAATTGGATAAAATAAATTGCTTTTGTCTTATCTTTATCTTAACTACAACTCAATTTTCTATGCAAAATGTTAAGTTTAACAAGAAAGAAGAAGGAAAAATAAATATAATAGTCAAGTATTGAAATAATTTCAATTAAAAATTTCTATGATATTTTAATATTGATTAAAATTGTCTTATTTTTATTTTTAATGTAAGTTTTGGCTAAATATTTTAAATAATCCTTACATTGATTCTTATTTATTATTTATTATTTTATTTATTTTCTTCTTTTAAATGAAATTTTTGTATTTATCAAGAACTCACATTGATTGTTATTATTAACCAACTTAGTAAGCCTAGAACCTTATAAAATTAACACTATGTAGTCGGGCCTTTTTACCATTATTATTTTTTGTTCCTTCTCAAACTCAATTAATTGGCAGATAGATAGATCGGGTACCGTCGACCGTAGATAACGCCTCCCCCCCCCCCCATATGTTCAGTGTCCATTGTTTTCTGCGCTTTACCACTTGGCGCAACAGAACGAGTAAACTCGTCTCCCGCGTTTTACTATAAAAAAGGGTATGGCGAGTTTACTCATTCCCCGTAAGGTTAATATAACTTTTTATATTTAAATTTGATGTAAAAATTAAAATTAATTTTGCCGTAAAGACATGACTTCTGCTTCCATATTACTGCCCAAATGGATAGAAGATTTATTATCCAAAGAGAACATGGAATAAATATTATCAAAAATGTAGTTTAAAAAATGTTATATTTAGGGGGAGTGCAGTATTTAAGTTTTTTTTCTATTTTTTATATTGGTGTATAAAATTTTGAAAATATTGTGTCAAAATTTTTAAAATGTTGGAGTAAAATTACCGAAGTTATGAGCATTTGTGTGTCCTTTGCGTGAGTGAGTGAGCAAAATTTTAAAGCGTTTTTGAAGACAGTGGTACGATAACACAAAATCTGATCGTGTTGAAATTTTGTACACTACTTCTTTACATATTTCACTAGGTAATGATGTAGTTTTTTTTGTTAATAATTATTAATTTTACAATAATTATTATGTCGAGTTTTTAAGTGAAAATCGGAATTTTGACTTCCAAAAGTTACTAAAAATCGAAAAAACCCCTCGTTGTTACCTTCAAAAATATTTCTTTTAATAAATAAATTTTGATTTTTTGATTTTAAATGATTCTGATGCGTGTTATGATAAACACCAGAAAACGGCCTTTTTTTAAAGTTTCTCTAAATATTCATTGCTACTTGCTTACTTATTATAAAGTTTGTAATAGAAATTCCGAAGAATATTGTTTAAATGCTGTGATATCATATAGAAAATAATTAAATAAACAAGAACTACTTGTATTGCCGAAAAGAATTTTTTGAAATAATGCCTTTTTTCAACAGATTAACTGAACCCACCCCCTCCCCCTTCTTAAATAATATCTTTAGTAATTTATTTGGAAGAAAAGTTACTACTTTTGTTGTAAACGTATCCTAATGATATCATAACAAGAGAAAAATTATGCATACACAACTTTGGTAATTAAGTTCCAAGACTGAAACTTTTTTTTGGCATAACTTCACTTTGTGCAACAACAAAATCATCTTCAGGAGTGATACATTTATTTAAACGCTTCTTAACTTTTCTATATTTTTTCGAGTAAAACGATTTAATTATCGTACTACTACCTTAAAGTAGTAAAGTTTTGTCGAGGACTCCTTCATTTGAGCCAAATCTCTTCCCTTTTAGACTTTTAGAATATGTGAACAGCAAGAAGTTACACGAGCTACATATATGATAAATAAAATTGATACAGAATTAAATCTATTACTTAATTTTCTGCAAATATTCTTTTTATAAAAAATATATCCCGTAAGTGTTCTTCACTTTTTTGTTTTGTTGTTATGATGTAGTTCATTCTAAATTTATTCTGGATCGACAAACAGTGAATTAAGAATATTATTTAAAGTTTTTGAAACGTTTGCATGAAAATATCCGGTGTAAGAGGCCAGATTACTTTGACCAATGCCTTTTTACAGAAGAAAACTGCTTTTTTTCATAGTAGAAGGATTCGTTATAGTCGACACTTTGGGGTAATAGTTATTATTATTCGAATTATTTTAAAGAAAAAACAGTATATTACCTAATTAGTTTTTATGTAAGGTACTTTAAGATGATATTAGATATTCCGTCTAGATCTGGTGAAAGTTCATTCTTTAAAATCTGGTTTGAACTTAATAATATCTTTTTGAACTTCTTTAAAAGTTAGGCCACTTTTAGATATTGTTTTTTCTTGTGAGCATTTTTGAAGTGGGCTTCTAATAGTTCGTTAACAGTGACAAAAATCAAAATACTAAACTCTGTCTTTAACAAAAATTGTTTATACTGAATATTAGTATTTCTAGATTGGTAATTTTCATCTTTTGAAAAATTTGTTATTTGTTTGTTGTTGTATACTATTTTTTCAATGATATTCACGGTCATATTAAACTGAATTTTTACTATAAATGACAGCCAATTCATTTTTCGAAAAATTATTTAAAATTTCCCCTCTGTGTTGCTATGAATTATCTGGTATTTCTTTTGCAAGAGACTAGAAAAGAAATTTAAACTAATTTTAAATTAATTTTCTTAAGGGGTTAAGGGGTAAGTTAGAATTTTCAAAAAATCAAATTTTTTTTTAAATTTTCAGAGTGCACATACGTTTAAGTATATTCTCTAAAAATATCAAACCAATCCACCAAATATTTTCTAAGTTATATCAATAATTGTAGAGATGTTTCTAAGATTTATGTTTGACGCTTCAAACTTTAAACGCATTTTTCTCAATACCACATTTGCAAATACGGTGAGCACGATTTCTCGAAAACACCTTAATTGATTGTCCTTAAATTTTACCCAAACCTTATCAGATATATTTTACAGCTATTGGTCGAAGGAATTAGATTTGGGATAATTTTTTCTATTTTTTTAAACAATTTTTCATGAAAATTTTTCCCAAGAATTCAAATTTTGTCTATTCCTTTGATCAATACCTGGATTTATCGATTCACTGAAAGAATCGGTTTTCTGATTTCAGATAATTGAAAATAAAAATATATTGTTCACCGCCCAACGCCTTCTTTTGGAGGACCTTTTAAGTCCTATTAGCTAATTAAAAGTAGACACTATTTGGAAAATGATCATTTGTATTTATTTAATAAATCACCTTATTGTAAAAAATTTGTAAAAAGACGTCATTTTTCGACTTCGCAACTGCATATAAATTTGTGAGATAAGAAGATATTTTGTATAATTTTGTAGATTTTCATATAAAAGTGTGTAATATTATTTATTTTTTTCTTAAAGAAAACAATATTTATTTACTTTTTAAGCGTGACAAAGTACACAAAATATTCAGTTAGCAGATTTATAATTTTTAATATTGAAAAAAAGTGAAAAAATATAAAAATAAAATAATAATAATAACATTTTAATAGCGCTATTAACAGTCACATTATCAAATTGTACCTTTATAAAAAGCGTTTAACGATTACCGTTAAGATAACATTGATTAATGGCATATTAACATTTCATTAACATAAGATAACTTTAATACATGCTCAAATTAAAAGTCATAGCGATTTACGAGATCTATTTTGTTTTCACCTTTAATGTGTTAATCTGTGCACTTTGTTGCTCTTTATTATTTGTAATAAAATTTTATACAAAAAATAACAATATATATATATATATATATTTGTATGTATGTACGTAAAAGATTTATTAACAAAATCTGTCTATGAGTCAAAAAACAAAAGAATACTAAAAGATATCAGCAGCAATAAATTTAATTTTTCTTATAAATTTACCGTTTAGCAAAGAATAACGCTTTTTACATTATCTAAAATACATTTTGTTTTGCTAATAATTGTTAACTAAACAAACATTGGGATAATTAGTAAAGATCTTGAATATAAAACCCCCTCAAGCTATAAAAATAAATAATGAAATCCTTTTTTTGTTTTTAGCTTCTGTTTTAGTATTGTTGGTTGGTAGTTAAATGTCAGGTAAAAACGCGCCTCTAAATTACCTCTGTAGATAGTTTAAATGAAGACTTGAATTTATTTTTTCTTTTCATGTTTATACATTTGATCGGATAATTAATGAGGCGTCCATGTTCAAAGATTATGCAATATTTCTTAAGATACATGTATATTGATTACCGTTAGGGATATATATTATAACAAAAAGCAAAATAACAAAAAAATTTATTGTTTTTTGTTTGTCTTCTCTTAATCGATGATGTGAATGTGTAGATAAGCGCTAAGGAAGTTATTAAACGAAATTAATGTTTAAAAAGATTTAATTGATTAAGTCTATTTTGTGTAACTGGACATTTTGTATCCAGGAGTGGATCAAAAAAGTGAAAAAAAAAGAAATTAAGTAAAAACAGAGAGAGAGAGAGAGAGAGAGAGAAAGAGTGTTTGCGTTTATTTTCTTTTTTTCATTTTTTATGTGACATCCACATTGAACTTTGATATTTTTTTCAATTTTGGTTTAGATCATGTCTCAATTACAATAGTTTTTTTTTTACTAGAATTGATTTCAGGTATCCAGATCCACTTTTATTACACTGGAAATTATTAGGGTGGTAGGGAAGGATTTTAGTAAGGGGATAATATTTTTCAAAAATTGAAATTTTCCTCAGTTATTATATTTTCAGGTGCAACTCTTTCTTGTTCCCAAAATCGAAGAGATATATTAGCACGTTGAGGACGGCGCAATTTTTTCCCTTGTGCTGCATTCGGCGGTAGTAAAAATCGTACTTTGCTTTATTTGGCGAAGTTTTGAACAAAATGTTTTTTAAAAATTAACAGTTGATTTTAATAAAAAAATTATGTTTTATTCAACAAAACTATAGCCGATGTGTAGCACCAATGGTACACGCCGTCCTCAATGTATTAAAGGACGACTATTTGAAAAAAATTAAGGAGAAAAAATTTGAATTGCTTTTAAAAGTATTTTGAAAATGGGAAAAAACGCTGGTTTAAATTTATTATATCTGACAGAGAGGTTCCTTTGAAGAGGACAAAAGAAATATTAATGAATTAATAAATGCTGTTTTTCAAAGTAGCCATTTTCCTATTTGAATAAAACTTGTAAAAATATTTCGAGGGAAACTATTTAAAATGACAAAAGGCGGAGTTTTTGTAATGAGCAAAAGAACTCAAAGAATAAATATTCTAGCTCTATTATCCTGGTATACAGTCATATATAAAGTTGGCTATTTACTTCGTTTTCGATTTGACAGTATTCCTTAAAGGAATATTATCTGTTTGGAGGATTATATATAATTGTAAAAATAGAAATTTTTATTTTTAAATCATTGAATTTGCAATAGATAACATTAGACATTGTCTATACGCTTATGCCTAGGACTCACTAGTGTTTGGCACCAAAAAATTTGGTATCAAATTGGTATTTGGTATATAATTTTGTTAACATACTTGAAATCGAGCACACAACTGAAATTATTATAATTCAATTTCTGTAATGGAAAAGAGAACGTTAGTGAATTAAATGTAATTGTTTTGAAGAAAAACTTTCAACTTTTAGGCTGCTAAGTCTCCAGTAGGGAAAATAGAGATACTTTTCGTACATAACGGCAACTTTCTCGGGGAAAAAATCAATAAATTTTGTTAGAAAAAGGGGCGAAAAGTGGCCGTTATGGCAATCTCCAGCATGAAAGAATTATTATGAGAGCTACTTTCTGTATGCTCTATCTGTGAATTTTTCACTTATGCAATTTTTCATAATAAACACCCAAGAATTCCTGGGTCGCGTTGAATAGGCTAAGTCTTATGTGAGCTATCCATAACATTATCAGATCGCTGGAATAAAATGCCAGTTATTAAAACTCTTATATATTTTATGTCATATCAAATTTTACTAAATATAAAAAATTCACTTAAAATTAATTTGTTGTTTTTTTAGGCAATCACTTTCCATTGAAATTGAGGTTCCCAATCACTTGTTCAGAACAAAACCCAAAATTAATATTAATAAAGTTACTTTCAACTAAATTATATTTAATAATTCTAATTGGTGGATAATTATCAATTTAATAATGCCACGATTGTTTCGTTATATCCAAACATAACAAACCGAAGTTTAAGAAAAGCAAAAAAAAAAAAAAAAAGACAAACATAATGTAAAAAAAAAAAGACCACAACCAGAAACGATAACGAACCGATTCCAATTGTTATTCAATGCGTGTGGTAAATTGATTTTCTGTTTTTAATTTTTATATTTGCTTCTTCCATTCGTAATTCCTTCAATACAGACTATACATACGGATGCGCGCGATATTGTCTCATTAAATTAGCATAAAATATTTATAATTCTTTTAGAGATGTCCCTATCAAGACTAAATCTTCAGATAAACCATGAGGATGCTAATGTAGGCGCATATAACCACAATTGGGTGTAGAAAGTCAGGTGAATATAAAATACCAGAGACTATATAACTGGTGTTTCCTATTTTTACTCTCAGCTACTGTAGTTACACTATAAGTAAGATTACTTTAAGATCTTTTCAATTTATCGCAATGCATCGCTCACGAATATTTAGTCTTGTTAGTTTTACTTGTTACATAGCCAGTAGCTATAACAGAATAAATATAAAAAATAAATAAATAAAAAGTACAAAAATACAAATACACAAATTACATTTTCTTTCTGGGTTGTTTGTTAAGAAATATGCCTCCTTGTATAATAATGTTTCGGCTTCCTTTGTGCAATATAAGAATTTTTATTTTTGAAAATAAAACTTCCGATTTTGATACAAAATATAAGGTTAGTTTTCTATTCAAATATAGTTAGGGAAAACATGTATTTAGTTTTCATGAATTTTGTACGATTAATTACAAAAAATAAAAATAGATGACTATATTAGTAAGGATTGGACTAGGAGAATTATAATGCTACCAATGGTTTTAAGAAGTTGAATAAAATTTTTAGTTGTAGTATAAATAAATAATAAAAATTTTGATTTCATTTATTTTGGCTATAAAAAATGTAATTAGTCATCGAAATTATTAGACATCATCAATAGTTTCGAAAATTTGTTAGGAATTCAACAGAATTTTGTTTAAATAAAAAATATTAACTGCTCTTTACTCCCTAAAGAAACGTTCGTCAACGTGTTATTCTCAGTAAATTTTTCCCATACAAACAAGGCAAATTTGTTTATTTTTAATCGTTCATTTTTTTATCGAAACATATAAATTCAAGTACTTCCCTGAACTCATCTCTGTATCTTGTTTGGAAGATAAAAGGAGGTCTCCATATCTTAGACAAAGACTTCAAATTTCTTGCCTCATAAGTTCCTCGAGAGTATAAAATTGCTAAAAAGTCCCATAATTCCATAATCCCATAATTCATACCGTCTTTTTTTAAAACTTTACGGACTTTGCGTTCAATGCATGATTTTCATATTCGTTGAATATCAAATTGAATGCATTTTTTACAGAACCAAGTAAAATATTTATTCTGGCATATGAAGTTGTCTCTTAAGATATGTTTGAATTTGGTATGACTCGAAAATTCATCAGTATTTCTAGCATCTTTCAGTATAAAAGCTTTTGTTGTTGCATCCCCTAATTTTTATAACGGAAAATCATTATTCTTTGACTTATTATACGTATTGAAATTTTCGCGAATTCGAATATATGTTTATTAGCAATTGATTTTTACAAAGCTGATAAAAACTAAAATTGATGTGTTTGTGGATTTTTGGAAAAAAACACCATAAGGGTACTGTCTGCCCCTTATTCAAAATTATGAATTAATCCAATTTATTTGTGCATTTTACAAAATTTTCATGCAAATTGTTATTTTAAGTATATGAGTGAATATTTTTTCAATGCAGATTCATAAATTGAATTCGTGGGGCTTTTTTTTTTTGTGAACTAGAATTTTGTTCACGAATTTTCAAATCCAATTAATCCAGAAGTCTTTAACTGCTATTATTTGCCCAACCAATAAGTAACCAACAAACAAAATCCTTTATTATTATAAGAAAACACCAGACTTGACATTGCTGCTAGATGATATGAACTTTGCTGGTTTTTTTTTGGTTCAGAACTATTTGCTCCTACATATATATTAGTTTCAGGTGTATTTGGCTTTGGCATCGGTTCCAAGCTTCATTCATAAATTTCGAGGAAAATTACTGCTTTTGTGAAATTTGTTATTATTTTTATACTTGTTCACAAATCACAACAAGATAGTAACAATATTGCCAAAGCTTTTTTACACTCAAATGTTTATGCTAAATGTATCTAAATTTTCCTTTAAATGAAATCAGCTTTATGTTTAAATTCAACTTTTTACGCTATTACCCATTAAAAATATAAGATCAAAGTCATTATTAATCATCTTCAATAGCTTTGGATGAATTTCGGTTGGTTTCAAAACTGTCAAAACGATCGCATGATCTTCAAATTTGATCATTTAACAAAACAAACACAAGATATTAAATTTAAGTGAGAGGAGCAAAGAACAAATTATTGAATTAATCAAGTTAAACCTAAAAACTTCTTAAAAATTGAATTATACAATAAAATTAATTTATATATTTTCTTTTTATTTTCAGGCATATGAGCTATCAACATTAACTGGTACACAAGTTATGCTATTGGTAGCATCTGAAACTGGTCATGTATATACCTTTGCTACACGTAAGCTACAACCAATGATAACATCTGAAGCTGGTAAACAATTAATACAAACATGTCTTAATTCACCTGATCCACCAAGTGCAACTGGTGGTGATCAAAGGATGTCAGCAACTGGATTTGAAGAAACTGAACTTAGTTACAATATAGCTGACGAGGATTCGAAAGTAAGACAATTAATTTATAGCCATGGACATCATGGACATGCTCATTTAGGTCATCCACAGGCAGCTAGCCATTATAGTTTAGAACAAAGCCTTATGCAATCACCATATTCAGGTGGTCAGCCATCACCTTTATCACATGCTCAAACATATGCAACATCTCATGGTGGTCATACACATCATGTACCCCATCCCCATACAACACATATGAGTCATGCGCATGCGCAACGGTAGTAAAAAATTATAGATAAAAAATAATTTGTTTTTCTTATCTTTTTTTGTTTTTTTTTTTTTATGTTTTTATTCAAAGAAAATGATAAATATTATAATATTATTATTATTTTTTTAATTTATTTTATTTAAAAAAGAAATTTTATATGTATGTAGTTAGAATTTGATAAAAAAAAGTTCTTTTATGCATGTTTTATTTGCAAAAACAGTAAAATATAGTAAATAAATAAAGCAAAAAAGGAGGAAATAAAATTCACAAATATTTAACGGCTCCTGTGGATGACATTACAATTGTTGAACGATTGATTATGCATTTAGAGTCTATATTCCAATAGTAAGAATTTCAATAAATATCACTACGATTGCTTATAAAATAAGCAAAAATATAAATAAATCCAGAAATTTGATAAATTATTAAATAAGTAAATAATAAATTGGTCATAAATTCAACATTTATATTTAGATTGTTATAGAATTTTGTCTTTTATATCGGGTAAGTCTGCTGAGATTGATATTATTTTAAGTAAAAAAAAAAAGTAAATAAATAAATATTTATTTTTATTTTTATTTTTTTTTTTTTTTTGTTTTCAAATAAGTCATACCAAATATATTTGAAACAAGTTATGAATAAAATATTTAGATTAAGTGAAAAAGTTGCTTACAGATAATTTTTTAGTTTGTTTATTTTTTTGTAATATAGCCCACAGGTTGATATCCAGCTTAGTATGCTAGTCAAATGGTTGTTTCTAGTGCCATGAAAAAAAAAGTTGTGTTTTTTAATTAATTAATTTTATTTTATTACTTTTTTTGTAGTAATTTTAAGCTTAATATAATATTGGAAAAATAATTTTATGTTTAAAAATCTAATTCGTCATGTAAAGTGAGGCAATACGTATTCATATTCAAAAAATAGAAATCAATAAAAAAATTTGATTCAACTGATTCATCTCTATTTTAGTTATCTTAAACAAGTATATATGTTTTTTTAGACGCCTGATCCTTCAAATATAATTTTTTTAACTTTTGGTTTAAGCTGTCCAAGCTTTAGTATTGAAGCCACATATTAGTTTGGAATAATACTTAAATTATGTGAATTTTTTAGAACAAAAACAAAGTCTTTATTGAAGTGATTTTCCATTACTTCTACAGCGACGAGCGAATTTTCTTATTTGTAAGAGCCCGCGCTAGAGGGCAAAAATTTAATCAAAAATTAGCCGCAATTGCAATTTTACACATTAAAAAACTTAAAATTTGATTAAATATTTATAAGAGTCTTCAAAAAAGATATGTTAGTCGTTAAAATACGCTTCCACGACGGCCTTAGTCACAAATGCAAAAAACTTCCAGTAAGAAAAGTACGTAAATTATTAAAATCATTATTTAAGGAAGACTTCAATGATTCAAAAATATGTAGATCTGTTAAACTCGTCAATGTTAAAGCTATTTTAATATTTTGGTTTTAGTCTGGACATTGCTGTAAGCTTTAATGTGCATTTTATCCAAAGTGTATTTATTCGATTACCACTGAAACATTATTATCAAAAGGGGAAAGGTTGGTCTCCTGAACCCACCCTTAATGATTCTTCTTCTCCTTGGAGCAGAACGTTTATTTTATCAAAATTTTTTAACTCCTAAAAATGACCGAAAATATTAATTTTTTGACTTCGTGGGGGTATTTCATAAACATTGCTATATAACATTGCATAATCTTTAAGTAAAATAATTTTCCCATTTTTAGTGTAGTGTTTCTTCACTGCATTTTTTTTGGCCTTTTTCTTAATTTTGGAATGTTAGAATTCCTTTCGTTTGTCTTGTTATTATTTTGTCACTCATCTGACGAATTTTTCTTTGTCGAGGGCTGATTTTTAACAAATAATTATCACAAATTCCTGGCTGCTTATAGCAATGTTATCATTCTAGTATTTTATATGGACTAAAGGAATACTAAAAAAATAAGTACGAATAAAAATAAAACAATGAGCTGAAATTAGCAAAGCAAATGCTATTATAAATCATAAAAAATGCCTAAATCTAGTTCTAGAGTGTTTAGTAGCCTTGAACGATGCTAAAGACCTTTCTTATTTGTTTTTTATGATAATACATCGGCTTAATTTATAAAAATGGGACTGAGGATTCATTTTGTTAACTGAGGAAATTTCTTCTTGAAATTTTTAAAAATGGATAATAAAATAACTTTTGATTTTTTTCCAAGTAAAAAAACAAGTTAAAAACCCCAAATTACGACAGAGAAATTCATTTTTTTTGGAAATTGAACATAAAAACCTGATTCATAAATTAAAGTAATTTCAAGTGATTTTTGATTTTGAGACTTAATCGATGCCATGCATTTGAGCAGTGGCTTAGATAAAAGTGGGATTAGGGAAATTAAGTCCCTAATAGGCTAATAATATTTTAGTGGTTTTTTTTCGAAACTGTGTCCATGATCTCTTGATTCTCGACCGATTCACTTGAAATTTAGTACAGAGCTTTTTTTTAATATATTATAGCATTGCACTACGAAGGGTTTTTAATAATTTTTGTTTCATTCTATTTTTAAAAAATTCGGAAAGGCGTAAAAAACGGGAAAAACGTAACTTATTTTTCAAACTGCTGCCATTTTGCGGAAAATTTTTTTTAAAAACAAAAAAAACTTCGAGAACTACATTCTTCTTTTTGAAGAATTAAAAAAAAATTTTTTTTATCAGATCATTGGAAGGACGTGCACATAAGGGGACGTACTTTTTTTTAGTGAGCCCTCATTTTGCTGGCCTACAGTTTTTTCAATTTTGATTTCTTCTTTAATATTCTTATACTCTTAAAATATCAATAAACAACAAGTAAAAAAATGGATGGTAAAAATATTAATTGGTTTTTTTTATGCCATCTCACAATTCGAGCGTCTAAACCAGAATACCCACTTAAGCTTCTCAGTTTTTCGAGAATTTTTGACTACAAAACCCTAAGTTAGATTTAAATTTTAAACTTTAACGTTTTTATTTAAACAAAAACACAAAATTTTATTACTATTCAAAATTAATTTTAAGAGAAAATTTAAACAAAATTTAAAAAAAATTAAAACTTAAAAATTATTAACCAACTTTTTAATCACCCTGTATATATTTAGATATATCCTTATATAAATAAAAATCATAACTTGTTTCAATAAAAAATTTGATATTTAAAATAAATTTAATTAATTATTATTCAAAAAAAAAGGAAAAGACAAAAAAATAAAACATTAAACTAAATGAGCTTGTCCATGTTTAGAATATATATATGTAAAAAGGTTTTAAATAAGTTTTTTTTGTTTGTTTTTGTGTTTTGTGTGTAAAAAATTTATTTGTCTATGTGTTTATTTTTTTCTTTTGTAGTTATTTTGTTTTTAAGCACTAGTAAATATAATTGAAAATTGTTTTTTTGTGCAATTAAATTCAAATACAAAAAAATGATTTTTTTTTTCGTTTTAAATTTTAATTATGCTATTTTACTGTGTGCTTTGTGTGCTAAAAAAATTTTCTGTTAAACAAAGTTTTGATTTGAAAACTATAAATAATAAGTTAATTTTTGATTCTTTTAAATAATAGTAAATATTTTTGCAAAGCAAAATAATATAGAAAGTAGATATTTATTTCTATCCTTGTGTTTAACAGATAATATTATAGTAATTAGTTTTTGGTTATATCTTTTTTTATTATTTTGTTTACTTTAAATTTGTAAAAAAAAAAAAAAATATTATTTTTCTTTTTTTTTTAGTAAATTACAATTAGAATAAAATGTAGTTAAATATTTATGTTTTATTTGTTGTTTTGATGATCATCAAATCACTTAATAAAATGGTTTGTATAAATTTGATATTTTAGCCTGTTTTAAGATTCCCAAGTGTTGAAATTATAATTGAATTTAATTCAATTAATTAAAAAGCTATACAAGATTGAAGTAATTTTTGTAGATTTCTGAGTGTGAGATTTAGAATATATATATGTACTTTTTTAGATTTCTAGCAAAATGTGTCAAAAATATAATTTTATGTTAGTGCAAAATTATTCCTGTATGAACTGGAATTTTATACTTACAAATTATTAGTTTTCCAAAAATGATTTATCAAGCCATAGACTAAAAGTGTTGTGTACTTGTTTTTTTTTAATATTTGCTTAAAAAATTGACCTTAAATTAAAAAAATTACTTTGGAAATTTTGTGTTATAAAACACAAATGTTTATTTTTTGTCACCAATAAACTACGGATCTACTTTATAGATTGAAACAAAAATTTTGCTAAAATTTTTATCTTTATGTTTAAAAAGATTTATAATTTTATAAATAATATGAGAATTTAGTATTTTTTGTTTAATTTATTGAAAATATTGTGTCGTAAAAATAACCTAATTTTATCAATAACAAAATTAATTTAATTTGAAGTTTATCAGACTTCATTTGTCAGAGCTTATTTGAATCTCAGGGCGGACATATGCAAATAAAATTTTTCATCAGAATTCTAATTAATTTATAAAAATAAGATCTTATTTAATAGAACGTTAATTTGTTATTTTAATATTTTTCTATTGGCTAAATCCTTTTTCCTGGAGTATCTTTTTAAGAACACGGAAATCGCTAATTGTGAATGGATAGAGAGATCTGGTAAATATGCAGGATACGGAAATAATTAGTCCTATTTTTGTCTGTTTGTTTTTATCCAAAAGCATTAATAACTAAATATAACAGTCGCTTCTTATCACTTTTTTTCTCCCTTATGAATTGCTTTCAGCAAGTTTCAAAGGCCGAAAGGCCGAAAGCAAGTTGATTAAAAAGAAAAACATTTATCACATTCATTTCTTTTCCTCTAATTTGTGTAAAGATGGAGTTAAATAATATCAGTTTGTTAACAGCTTAGTCAAACTGATAAAAGAACCAAAATTTTTGCAAAAAAATTTGAGTTGTTTTAAGTCATGACATGTAGACAATTTAATACTTTGTACAGAAAAGCTGTAGCAAAGAAGTAATAAAAATAAAATCATAAAGAATCTCTAAAAAAATGGTGTTTAAATGAAATTTGACATTTAATATTATGTATATAGTACTGTATTTTAGTATTACTAAAATACAAGCTTACAGAACAAATTCATGTTTCTAGTTTAACACGTTGAGGACGGCGTGTACCACCGGTGGCTCACATCGGCTATAGTTTTGTTAATGAAAAGACTTTAAGCGGTTAAAAGAAACTTTTTTATTAAAATCAACTTTTAATTTTGTGCAAGGCCAACCAAGGCCGCCAGATAAAGCAAAATACGGTTTCCTCTTTTGCCGAATCAAGCGAAATAGAAAAAACTGTGCCGTCCTCAACATTGTTAACTGAACCCAGATTATAAGTAATATACTAGAAATATTACCACATTTAACTATAGTGAAAAATTAGATTTGAAGAATTAAGCTCTTTGTCTGTTTCTCACAATTTTTAAAAATAAAAAATCTCACAAAATTTAATTTAAACTAATAAAAAACAATCTCTAGAACAAAAAATTTCAAATTTTCAAATTAATCCGACAATAAGTTATACATGTACTTGTAAAAACGTGTCCAATTGAAAGTGTTTTTGAAACTTTAAACAGTTTTCTGAAAACTGTGTTTTCAAAGTCGCTGACTAAGATTTCTCGGAAACAGCTGAACCGATCAGCCTCAAATTTTAACACAAGCGTCTTATACCCTTCTCTAATACATTTGAGTTACATATAAAATTCAGTAAAAAAAAGAAAACTTGACTTGATAGAATTTTTTTTAAGGTTATTTTCGTAACTATCATCAGTCTTTTAGAAACATTAATCATGTGTTTAGTATATTTTTCCTCGCAGATCTGTATAACTATTATTCTTAGCTCTACGTTGTGATTGAAATTTTCAAACAAATTTCATTATAATAGAAGAAAATTGGTATGACAGATCCAATTAGTTTTGAAATTGGGAAAAACAGTTAAATATTTTGAAATCTAAACTATTGACTAATGGTGAATATTTAAAATTGTTTAGTTTTTATTTGTTAAATACGATAGCACACGAGAAAGGGATATTTTGCAATTGCAGTGACACTTACAGTTTTTACACGCATAGAATTCGGTTTAGCTATAAAAATAGAAGATGATGAATAGTTGAATAACTATTATTTCCTGAAAAATTTAATGAAAATACACAAGTTTGATGTTTTATTGTAATTTATTTTCTTATACTTATGTTAGACTTTCTACTTACAAAATTCTTAGTGCTAGTTTTCCTATGTAGTAATTAATTATTTAATTTTTACCAATACATTTTATTTATGATAATTAACTTAATAAATGTTGACAAAGTTTTAATTATAACCAAAATATTTTTCAAAAGCTAAAATTCATGCATAAATTATATAAGATATGTATGTCACAGCTTGCTTAAAATACAATTCTCAAAATATTCAAACCCCGTCAAATAATTTATTATTATATTATAAAATGTGAAGTACAAAAATTACTATCATCAGCATAATTTTACAAAAACACTTTAGATTTGGAAAATTAAATTTTATCTTTATCATTCATAAATGAATAGCTATGTCTTTATATTTGTAAATGGGGTCTTTCATCCCCCTTGAAATATATGTACCTACATATTTACTTATGAGCATTAAATTAAAAGTAAACAGCTATCAATTTTTCTAGGATATAGACTTATAAAGTAGATGATTACATAAATTAGAGTCGATTTTGATTTAATTTTAAAATTTTTATTATTTGTTAATGGCTAAAAAGTTTGTAAAACAAATTGTTTGAGATAAAATGAAAGCTTAGTACAAAATAAAAGTGGAACACAAAGTCAAATCTTATTAGAATAATACTTAAAAACTACAATAGAACATTAAGGTACCCATTAACTGTAGCAAACACGGAAAAAAAAAATGATGTCATATGATGACGTCAAATTTTATTCATCACAATGATCCATATGAAATTGGATTGTTGCTATAGAAAACAGCTTTAACTATTTTTAATGTTCCTCTTTGGTTTTATTTTCGTAATATGTTTTTTTTGTTGGTCAAATTTTTGCGATAGTAATATTCATGACAACAGTAACAACAACAGGAAATAAAAAGAATTACAGCTGAAAAGAAATTTCCAAAGCTCTGATAAACACAAAACAAAAGTGTTAAAGGAGTTTCCTTTCGTTATTTGTGAAAACTTTCTTCACAATTTCTTTACGGAAATAGACTGTAAAATAAAAAGAATAAGTTTAGGGTAAAAAGAATGCTAAACTCTTTCCATTGTGTATAAAACAAAAAATTAACGGAATGGCAGATACAAACACAAGACATGTTCGATAACTCTACATCCACTCAGTGCGTTTGGCAAACATGATGTCGTTTTTATATTTGTTTGGCCGTATTTACGCTAAAAATAGAGATGCTTTAATTTAATAATAGAATTTGTTAATCTTTCATCCTTTATTTAATCTTTTTTTTTTTACAATGTCAATTTATTTGGTTTATTAATTACTAAAAGTAACATCCTTGATATTATTTGATGACAGCTCAAACGTGAGTTGTGTTTATCACTAAAGATATCTTCTTTTTTTTTAAATTAATGAGAACTTTCTGAAATA
Source organism: Acrocera orbiculus (assembly GCA_947359355.1). Taxonomy (NCBI): domain Eukaryota; kingdom Metazoa; phylum Arthropoda; class Insecta; order Diptera; family Acroceridae; genus Acrocera; species Acrocera orbiculus. The sequence goes on from OX375758.1 coordinate 13,049,463, forward strand.
TATATTGTTTGTAAATTAATAATCACTAAGGTTAAAAAAACTTTTCTATGGCTTCCTGTAATTTTGAATAATATAGAAAATCACGTGTTTTATTGTTATTCATATTTTTATTATTTTTTTCAATGCAATAATAGATTAACCTCAATTACCCCGAAATTCATTTTGCATTTATCGATTTTAAAGAAAAAGCAAAGTAATTAAAATTTCCACCAATTTCATTTAAGTATTTTCTTAGAGCCTTCTTTTCAAACAGCTGTCTAACACACTATATTAGTTCCTATACAAGAAAACAGTTTCTAGACAGGGTAAATATACTATATATAAGAAAATATGATGAAAATATCAAAATAAGTGTCATAAACATTGAGTCGTTTAATTATGCTAAAATAGAGTTTCAAGGAACACAACTAGTGTGAACAACTGAAAAAAAGAGTGATTTTTGTGAATGTTTTTTTAAAAAAATATCGCACTGAATGTTTTGAAATTCGGCGGATATATTTTTGTATAGATAAAAAAATACAAAAAAATAGTTTTTTAAAATAAAAATATTGGCTTTTTAGCAATTTATCCGCCATGTCCTGAGTCTTCAATAAAAAAAAAAGAAGCTTACTCACTTCAGCAGAGATTCTGGGTTCAGAGTACCTGAAATGAAAAAAAATAACAAAAACATCGTTAATCTAGAAGATATTTCCCATAAAATGTATTAAGATTGTGAAAAACAGCTAATATGCAACAAAATGGCGGATTTTAGAAAAAAAAAATCATCTTAAACGCTGGTTTTAGGGTATAGAAAAACAAGTACAAAATATGCTAAAATTAGAATCGATCGGATGATTTGTTATTTAGTTACAGCTGCAGTAAATTTTAAAAATGTAATTCTTAGAAAAACGTCCCTTTGTAACTGAGGAGAAGCTGCTCTTTAGAAAAATGTAACTCAGAAACTATTTAAGATTTTCACTTGAAATTTTAATATGTTATTATCGAAAAAGATTAGAAAAATTGGAAAATAGAAATTATAAATATTTCACACTAATTGGCTCCCTTAAAAGTGTTTCAATTAATTAATCAAAGGACATGAAGTCATAACAAAAGCTTAAAAGTTTTAAATAATCAATAACATATTTAGAGGAATAATATTCTCGGAATTAAATTTTATTTTATTGTATAACTTTAACCTTTACTTGGCACACTTAGTAATTATGCTCCATAGACAGAAAGATCATCTTCCTTACGTTAAAATACCTCAAATTGACGGATAAAAAGATCTTCAGTATCGGTCACCGCTGTTTACTAAGAAGTAACGGTTTAAATTCACAATAAATCCCCAAGTTTCTCAGTTGCTTAAAGGTTGTATACACATGATTTTAACGATCTATATAAACGATTATTCATGGAAGAAAAAATTATTTCCTTTAATTCTAATACAGGATATTAACGTCTATCTTGAAAGACTATAAAATTGTGTTACTCACCATGTCATATTTTTATTATTGATATTACAGTAATATATAAAATAAAAACTATAAATATATTTATAACTTTTACACATAGTTTATATAAAAAATAAAAATCCAAGAAAAAAAGAAAAAAGAAGTCTGAATGTGCTAATTTAACTAAACATACAAGTTAAAGTCATTCAATAAACCAGTGGCGCCCACCCGCCTTCTACTAATTACGTCATCAGAGTGCTTTTACCATTCGGACCATGATCATGATATGATCAAAAATCTTTTTCTTTTAAATATATAAAAACAAAACAAAAAAAAAAAACAACAAATCGTTTAACATAAGATTTTATTTAACATAAAATGCTTTGAAACCACTGACCATTACTAATATAGAAATGTGTAGCATAGGTCCGGAAGTTATTAGGATACATAGAAATATTACTTCTTGATTTCATAGTCAAATTAATAAAATAAATATATATATGTATGTGTATTATGTGTATAAGCGGACATTTATTGTTCAAAGAAAAACTAAAACAATTTTCTAGCACTTTAACCTCACTTTTAGTTTAATATCTGTTGATTTGATTTCAATAATTTTGATTTTATGCGAAAATATTGAAAACATATTTCGTTTAAAGTGGGTGTCATCAGGTTTAATAGGAAATAAACAAAAGATAATTAAAAACAAAAAGAATATATATGTATGTATTATATAGAAAAAGAAAAATATACATTTAAACAAGTGGAACCTACTAACTGATTGATTTTAAAATATGTTGGCGTTTTAGTCAAGGTCATCAACGTCATTTAATTTTTAAATGCCTCACCCCACACATTTGAAATTGTTTGTACCTCATTTTGATATTACCGCGCGCCTAAATTTTTAATCGGAACGTATATATATATATATATATATATATAATACAAATTTGCTCAACATATTGCGGACATTGCGTGGTTTAAGTCAATTTTGTTGCTGTTATTTAACAAAATTAATAAAAATCAAAATAAAAAAATACCAACTTAAAAATGTTTTTAATTCTATTTGAATTGTTTTCATAAGACACAAAAAAATTTGTTTTTTTGTTTTGTAAGCAAAATATATCAAAGTGAAAAATTAAATAAAATAAAATACATACAAAACAATAAAAGAAATCAAGTTGTGGGTTGATCACTATACTTCTTCAAAAATGTTGGACAAAATTCAGGTATTTCAATTAAACTTCAAATTGTGACTCTAGACGACGACACACATCCATCTTATAATAGTCACTGTGAGACCTAGTCCAGGCGTAGGTTGTAAGATTTTTAAGTTTTATAAAAACAAAAACAAAAAAATAAAATTAAAAGTGTCGAAATTTTGATGAAATTGTTGGCGTTTTTGTGTTTTTTTGTTGTTGTGTGGTTATTATCAATATGTTAGTATTAGTAATTTAGTTATTGTAATATCGGTGATGATGATACATGTGCTTTTAATATAATTCAATATGAAATCCATTGAGTATGGCCTCATCTCCTACTGATTTTGTTTTTTTTGTGTTTGCTTAAAATCTTTCAAATCTGATATCTCTCTAGCCACTGGCTCTGTTATTAAGTGCGTGGAATAAATGAATGGATGGTATCACCTTACCACCCACATAAGTAAAATACCTTGTGAAAGTTCAAGTTAATATATTATAGAGGGTGGATAAAAAAAAAATTGAAAATTAAAATTTTGATGGCCATCAAATTGGGTTTGGTATTGGAATTTATTGATTGTGGCTTGTTTTTTTGATTTGATTTGTTAAATAACGGTCAAAATATAATAATAATAAGAATAATTTTGTTTTTTGTTTGTTTTTTCTGTTTGTTGTATATCTATTACTAGGGAAAAAAGTAATTAGGATAAAAGATAAAATGAAAATAAAAAGAAAAAGAGAAGAGATAAAAATGATTATAGTTGAAATTGGTTAATTTAAAATGAGCTTTCTTTTTACTTATATTTCAAAAAGGGTGAATCCTTCTTAATGACTCTAATTAAATGGGCAATTTAAAAAGGGCAAAAATTAAAACTTTGTTGCTTTTTCGTTTCTTCTTCTTCTTCTTCTCTTTTTATATCTAAAGTCAAACAATTTTAGAATTTTAATTTTTGTTTTTTTATTTAAATTTTTATTTTCTCATTTAAAAGTATTTCATTCAATTTAATATAATTAGTTTCATTTTTAAATGGTTAAATGATTTTTTATGTAAAATAATTGATGCAATCAGTGAAATTTTTTTTTAGCAAATTAATTTTAATTTTTCCTGCTATGAGCAATTATTATAATTTGTTCCTAGGATAATAGTTTGATTGTTATATGTTTTTATCCTTTTTTTCATTTGAAAAACAGCAATGGAATATTAATGCATGTCATTATGATGTCATATGATGACGTCAAATTTTAATCGCCACATTGATCCCATATAAAATTAATTGTTGCTATAGTAAAGAGTTTATAATTTTTTTTTATTCTCCTCTTTGGTTTTATAATCATGTTTTAAGCAAATATTAAATATTGATCCTAGATGTTTGTGTTTTTTCTATTCTCTATTAATATTTAAACACTTTATATACCTAGCGAGTGAGCTGATTTTCGATGAACAGAAGAAATCTACCTTAAAATTAACTTCTTAGTGGTGGATTTGTCCCATATAAAATGTACTCCATATATTTCTGCAAGTATTCAAAAAAAAAATCGTAATTTTTAGAGATTTGTAAAAAAAAAGGTTATGTGCAGTACCAAAATGACATTAAAAACGTCAAAAGGCTATAAAAATGTTTGTCATTTTGATGTCATGTATAGCTTAATTTTTTGGTTCAATTAAAGTTTTTGTGATTTTTAAACAAAATTTTCTTATGTTTTCCTTTAGTACAATTTAATAATTTATTAATATTTCTGTTGTTTTAAAAATATGTTTGCTGGCAATATGTTTCTTGTAAAGATGACAATAGAATGTAGCAATAAATCATTTAGCAAATATTATATACAGTAAAATAATATTCAAAAGCTCACTACACTTGAAATTAATGAAAATGTATTTGTAAGGCATCAAACTTTTATTTTACAAAGAAACTTTCGAAAATTTAAAAACTCCATCGATTTTTACCTTTATGACCTGTAAAAGTTGCAAAATTGTCTGCTGTTTGGCTCATAGTGTACGTTGGCTCAATAAGTGATATCAAAACTAATGAAGAGCTCTTATGTTTATCCTTTCCTTTTGCTGCTTCCTTCCCTACGTGTAGGATAAAATATCAAAAAGCAAAATACTATCCCTGAAATTTCGATAATACTTTTAATCTTATTTAATTAAATTTATTTACAAAAATTTATGTTCGGAAATTCTGGAAATTTCTGGAATTATTTTATTCATAGCTAGATAAAGTTTCATTCTTTTAAAGTTGTTAAGATACAAAGGATATCCATATTATCCCTATAATATCAGGAAGAAATCTTTCTTGTAATGAAATTTTGTAATTTGAACCATTTTGAAATTTACCTAGTATCCACCATTTTAAATATTTATCAAAATTTGACAGTTTAATTATGTTTGCCATATCTTTTAATTTTATAATATTTTTCGGATTTTTATCTTTTTTTTGGTAATATTAGATTCACCAATTGCTATACTCATGTTTTTATATTTTTTTTAGATGTTTTGAAATTTTAAAGTTGCGACAAAAATTTAAGATTTTTTATTACTTTAATAATTCTTATGGTGTCACGGTTTCTTACATTTCTTGTTACTTTGTTGGTTTTTTTATTCTTTTCAATTTGAAATTTTACGGTAGATTTTTATTTTTTCAAATTTTTTACATTTTGATAATTTTTTTTTCAAATTGTGAATTTTTTTGCAAAAGTAGACAAATTTTTTTATTTCTCGTAAAACTGTCTAAAAATTCACCATATTTTATTTTGCTTCAATTAATATTTCATAATTTTTGTATCCTTCAGATATATCAACAATTTTTAAATGACTATTTTTGTATTTTCATCCTTTAGAAAAACACTAAACTTTTCCAATTTTCCAGTTTTCTAAGACTATAAACAGTATCCATTAACAATGAAAACTAAGAATCACTTTGGCATATTGCATTTTTTGCATAAATGAATTATTCAATTTGATCGTATAAATTGCTTCCTTTTAGAATACCTTTTACTTTTTCCAGGATATCCCATTAAATGTTAGATATGCAAGTATAAAAAATTTTATTCGCTTCATTTGATTCCATTTAGTATACTAAATCTTAATTAAATACTCCTAAAATATATTTAATGGGATTTTTATTTTTTGTTTGTTTAATTTTTTTAAACAATTGAATATCCCTGTAAATACATTAAAAATAAAAGAAATTCAAATAAAAAGATATCCTATTTAAAAATACAATTAAGGATACTATTGACATGAATATACCTGAAATAATGCAAACAAATTTATTGTTATTGTGTAGAGAAACTAAATCTAGAATTTCATGGTGAGCATTAATTTGATTAACTGAAATCAGGTTGAGAGCAACAAATGTTGAATTAACGTAATTAAATTAAGGATATACCAAATGATGAAAGTAGAAAGAAAGATTTGATATCTTTAGAATTGAATTAGGGAGAAAAAAAAATAAAAAGAAAAATAGAATAATGTTAAGGGCCCTGGTAGCTTTCTTTTGAAATTATTTTGAATGATTTACCCTGAATAATGTGCCATTTGATTATAAATAATTTGGTGTGAAAAATCAAAGACAAAAACCAACAACAAAAAAATAAAAATAAATAGAAACAATTGATGTACGTTTTTAATATTTTCTTTTTCTTTTTGTCAGGCAGTAAATTTTTTATATTGTTCCTCTTGATTAATTTTTGTTTCTCATTTGATCCAAAAATTTTATGCGTTATGTGCTATCTTAGACAACTGTGTCCCATCTGAAAGATAAAAAAAAATAAAAAAAACATTATTATTTAAAATTGTGGCTAAATGTAGTCTTTTAATTATATTTCTAATTAAAAATCTTAATTAAAAATCTTAAAAAAACAAAAACCCTTTTTCAAAGTATTCAAAAATTCAAAAGATACCACAATTGAGTCTAATATATTCATTGCCTAAATTTTATTATTCTATATAAATATTTATATACAATTTACACATATACCAAAACCAAAATTTGTCAATGATTTATGATTTATTAAGGTGAAAAAATGAAAAATAAATTAATTAAAATTTCTTAAAAGAAATTTTTGGTATCTTCATTCACAAATGAAATTTTTCATAATATATAACTTAGGAATTAAATAGATTCATCCTTTATTGCTATAAACCTTAAACTGTATATTAGATTATTCACCCTGTTAACTTGAGGGTTTATGAATAATTTTGTTGTTTTTATTCTTGTTTGGTAAGCATTTTTCATTGCAATTTCTGAAGTTGTATAGTCTTAAAACGTGTTAACAATTTATGAAGACTTTCATCTTTTTTAGAGAAAGTTTTTATTTTATTTTATTGAATTTATGGTTTTTTCGTCTTTTTCCAGACAATTTTTGTCTGGATATTTTTGATAATTAAGGGATGGGATCTATTTTTATATATGTATTTGTTTAAAATCGATAAAGATTTTAAAGTTTAGTTTGTTTTTGGTATGATATGTAGTCAGTTTTTCAACTTTTTGATGTTTTGGAAATTAATGAAGTTATTCTTAAGAGAATTGAATGACATTAACTATGCTCCTGTGAATTTTACAAAATTTAAAATGTAAAGTGTTGTCTTTTATTATCGAAAAACAAGTGAATTATATATTAAAGAAAAGTTTGAAGACATGTTTAAAACCCACTAAAGTGATATTAAGGGCTTTTTTTCATTGTATTGTAGGCATAATCTGAATGTGTATCGAGATAACGTATCGTATTAATCTTGAAATTCAAAACAAACAAAAATCATAGAAATAATAAATCTCTCTTCCTGAGCTCCACTCTCTTACTGCTAGCATTAAATTATTACTTTCAATCAATTAAGATTTAAATATAATCTTAAAAAACAAAATTTTTGTCATTATTTTATGTTATTAACGTAAAATGGTATAAAATTATAATCTTTTAAAAATTTCATTGTTAGAATTCTAGTGTTCAGACATTTACGCATTTTAATTTCTCATCACGTATTCCACCCTCTTTCTGCTAGTATTAAATTATTCCTTTCAAGTAAAGTAGTCAACTTATATTTAAAAATTTTCTCAATATACAGCTTTTCTCTCATCATTTTATGTTTTTAATGGATGAAGGTACAAAATGCCGATCCTTTTAATCAGATTTCAGTAATTTGAAATTTTCCTTTTTACTTTACTATGATCAATTATACTAATTGGAAAAGAAATAAGCAAATCTCCTTTTTTAACAACAACAAACAAGTTGATATGTGTATCCTTTGAAGTTAACTAATAAGATATTGATTTGAGATCTGTTATCCTAAGAAATACATATTAGAATTTTTTTAAAAGTATTTTTGTTTACTATTTTAAAGTTTTTTTTGGGAGATATGACACTTAATTTAAACTCTTTGATAAAAAGGAAAGCATTTACAAAACTTTTTTTAATAAGACTAGGGATTCTATTCTGCACAATTCTGTCTAGTAAAATTTAACCAAGACGCCTTTTTACTTCGTATTGTCTACAAAGGGATTCAGTTAGTTTTATTGTAGTTAAATTTTTGGAAAAAATTTTACCTGAGTAGAATCCGAGTAGAGAAGTGAAATCGTGTGTGTGTTCTTTTTGTAAAGGAAATGGAATATTTGTTTAGAATTTAATTTAATTCTATAGCAACTTTCGGATATTATTTAATGATTAACTTTGACTTGCGAATACAAGAATCAATATCTGTACTAAGTTTACAGTTTTTAAAATAAAAAATTTTGTATTTTGGGAAACTTTGGACATTTTCGGGGGGTTGTTTTACTACATTTGTTAACTTAACGAGTTATATGATTGTATATATATAGAAAATTTTAAGTGATCATCAATGCTATTTACCAATCTAAGTAACCCATAAACATAATGAAATTTGTCTCATTTACCTAACAAAGAACAAATTGATATAAGTTCGCAATTACACCGAGGTGTAATTCTATTTTCTAGAGTTATAATTTAATTTTAGTTAATTTCAATACTTTTCAACAAGATTTAAACTTCAAACTTCAACATTAAACCTACCGACATTTCAAATATATCGTTAGCTGGACTGATTAGGACAATATTAATCGTTGGAAAAATAAATTAAATATTAGGTCGAGTATTAATACTGGTTTGATATAAGTTTCTGTTTTTTATCACTGTGTGTTTATGATTTAAGATTTAGAACTCGTTCGTTTAGTTTCCTCTTATAGGGTGTTTACACCGGCACTCGGAACGTGGTCCCCATACTAACATTGTATGTTTTGTATGGAAATTTCAGACGGTACTACCTTCGCAATATGGTTCTCATACAAGCTAACGGAAGGTGGTATGTATCATTTTTGTTTTAATTTCAACACATTTATTTTATAAATGCAGCCCAAAATCTTTTCGAAATCAGCTGTTGAAATGATAGATTAAGCCATTTTGTAATTGTCGACAGATCCAAATCAGGTATTAAAATCGTATTTATTTATTTTATCTATTTTAACACAGAAAATTATTACTGTAATTATTACACTAATTATTAGAAAATTTATTAGGGTTGGTTTAACCTTTTTAGTAAGTTTGATATTTCAGTGTTCAATATTTCACTTCACTTTGTTCCTCTGAGTAGTATAACTGATACTACTTTTGGTGTAAACACTCATTTGATACTACCAAGTTGATACTACGATCTTATGCCGGTGTAATCACCCTATTAGGCTGTATACTTGAGGTTTGATATTTCCTACTACTATGTCATCTATTTGCCTTTTTGAAATATATTCATAAAAAAGTTTTTTTTTTTTTTTTATTTTTATTTTTAATTTGACAGTTTTGTTACTACAATCTTAATTATATATTAATTCATTAGTACTTTTGACTTATTTTAACTTGACTTAGTATTATCTGTGCTCAGTGTGTAGGACCAATGCCCCATCACCTCCAACTATCAGTACCTGTAGTAGGTTAGATCATCAGGTTTACTTCTTAGTAGCCTTCTTGTTTTGTTTGTTGTGTCTAAGAGTTTTAATACCTCTAGATTTGAGTGGTGATGAAGCCTTTTTTCATGCTCAGTTGCACTTCTCTGTATTTCCTCATCAACCCTACTTATTTGAAGGTCTTTGTGAATTTCATTGTTTGTTACATATCTGTATGCTTTTGTCATAAGTCTTAGTATCTTATTTTGCTTTGTTGGACTTACAGGAACAACCCCACAATTGTATTCCTTGAATCCATATAGGCTTTATCATAGTTAGATACAGAAGTCTTTTATATGCCAGTTTCATTCTAGAGTGCTTTCCTATAAGCCAGTTCATTTGTAACAGTTTCATATCTATTTGCTTGGTTTTCTTCAGTATGTGGGTTTTCCAGGTCAACTTCGAGTCCAGATGTAACCCCAGATACTTAATGGACTCCTTATGAGGTATCAATTCACCTTTTATATGTAAATTCGATTCCCTATAATTTTTTCGTAACGAGAAGATAACATGCGTTGATTTTGAATTATTAAGTTTGATTTTTCACTTATCAGTCCAAGAGCTAATTTTGTCCAGATCTTTTTGTAACTTTTCATTAGCAATGCTTATTGATTCATTTATAACCATAATGGCTGTGTCATCAGCGTACATGCCTATTATGGTGCCTTTGGAGATCGGTATATCTGCCGTGTACATTAAGTATAGCATCGGCCCGAGCACACTTCCTTGTGGTACTCCAGCCAGTATTGGATAAGACTTTGTCAGAATTTCTTCGAGAGACACCCTGAAGGTTCTTTCATCTAAGTAGGATTCGAGAAGCTCACAATGATTATGTGGTAATATCAAGCTCAGTTTGTATTTTAGACCTTCGTGCCAGACAAGTAATAATTTTTATTTCATTTAAATAAATACAGTGATCATATGCTTAGAGATTTCTAATAGTGTTGTTTTTTTTTTTTAAAAACAATTTAAAAATATATATCATGAACTTGATGAATGTTTCTTGAATATCTTATCTAAGAAATCTTCCCACATTACCAAATCTAATCGTGGCTAACACTCAAATGTCATATTTAAACTTTTATATTATTTGTTTGCTATTTTTTCTTTAGGGTTTGCCGGATAGAAATTTTGATTAAAGAATACAGTTAGAAAATAAACAAAGCAGTATCGAAAAGGATATTTTTATAACACTCAGAAAAAGTTTCGTAAAATATTCTATTAACAAGTTTTCTATCATATTTAAAATCTAAAACGTTAGTTATTTTAAATAAATAATAAAAACTTGATTTTATTACTTAAATAATAAAAAACCTTAAAAGAATTGAATTTAATACAAGGTAATATATAAAAGCAGTCAAGGTTTATCTAAAAAAAACTGTAGGACTGTTTATAATTATGAATATATCTACACAAATTTATATATAATTTTTTATGTATTAATTTTGAATATTAAAAATGAATAAAATCAAATCAAATTTTTAATATTTTTATTTTGTAATACTCAGGCTACTTGTTTCAAGACACTAAACTTGTCTCTATTTATCATTTAAAACTTAAGAAATATTGATAAATTGACAGAAAATAAAATAAATTATTCCCACAAAACTACCCACTTAATAAAAATAATAAAAATAAAGAATTATGATTTTTTTAAATTTAAAAGCAAAACAAACAAAAAATAAATATATGTATATAGGAAATATTTATCTATGTATCTAAGATTTATGCAAATTATAAGTCTCACTTTTTCATTTGTTTTATATTTAAGATAATTGAAAGCTAATATCAAAAATTTTAAGCAAATTATAGTCATATTATGTCCTAAATATGATCCTTTAGAATTATATACATTTGATAAGAAAACTCATAATAAATAATATTCATTTGATCATTTATCGAAAATAATTTATTTATATTTGATGATAAATTCATTCCAATGGATAACGATAACTGTTAATTTGTTCAAATGCAAAGAAACAATTTTAATAATCTTCAGTTATGATTTGTTTTGATATTGCACGCAATTTAATGGCTATTCGACAAGGTACATCGCACCATTTAATTTTAAAATTAAAGCAATATTCTTGCTAGAAAATGATTAATTTGAATAAATTTATAAAATTGACTTTCTTTAATTGATTTATTAGTGGTATAAATAAATCTGTAGATATTATTGATAGATATCTATGAATAAAACAAACCAAAAAACGATAAAAAAAATTTAAATTGCATCTTGAGCTATCATTTTTAATGATTTAATGATTAAAAGAATTTTTTTATATATCAATAGATGGCAGCATTTATATTCAGGATAAATTTTTATTCGTATTGACTTTTGACGTATTGACTTTTTGTATAGTTTTATTCGTTGTTTTTATTAAGGGGGTGAAGTTTACTATTTAATTTCAAGTAAATCGGACCAAAATTGCCGAGGTCATCCTTTGCTTTCAGACTGGTCTTCTATACTTCTTAAAAAAATTAATTTTTTCATAGAAGCATCTTTTCATATAGAATTGTGTATATTTCTGTTGAGTCCGTTTGCATTCGTCCATGTTAATGTTTTTGTGTGTTTTGTACTGTTTGTGTTTAATTGTTGCTGTGACTATATTGGATATTTTTGAAAATGACTCCAAAATTTACCAGACAAGATCGTAAGTGTTGTTATGCATATTGTTGCCGACAGAAAAACGTAAAAGAAACGAAGTGGAAGCTAACAGCTCGTCTTCAAAAAAATATCAAAAATCGTCTCCCTCTAGAAGTAGCAGAAGATGTTAGAAAAACATTATACAATCATAGACATTGTTCTTGTCTTTTAAAGTATTACTACTTTTGTAAAATGTGTAGAGTTTGATGGAAAAGTTGGTTTCCAATCATTCAAAAAAAAAGGAATAGCTTTTAACGTCAAAGTTTGATAGGAAAAGTGTATAAAGCTTCATTTCATTCCGTCTAGTAAAAGTATAAAATCTCGTGTATACGTTGTCAATTATCAATTCGCTTTCTTAATGCAAATATTAGGCTTAGGTTTACTCGGGTGTAATAAGTTTTGCGACCTAATAGATTCCTTATCGAAATCAACCTATAACTGATATATGAATAATATGTGTGAATGAATAGAAAAATGTTGCCAAAAAGTTGTTTGTATCGGCTGTAGAAAAAGAGAAAGAATCAACTTGTAAATGATTTAAAAGGAACGTCAAAATTGTCCGTATCAGGTGATACGGCATATGAGAAAAAAGAGGGTTCTCTTCGTTATCATTGGACGTGAAACTTGGTGAATATATGATTTTAAGAAAAAGCGCACGTCGCCTCTAAATCCTATTTAGAATGGCACATAAGTATTCCTCAAATTCATAAGTTTTCGAAATTACATGCAAGAAATGTAAAGATCAGAAGGAATTTAGACTCTTGAGAATCCTATCTAAAAACAAATTCTTGGATAGAGTAAGGCAAAAAACATCTTGATTTTATCGGTGAAAGTGTACATTTTTAGTTTAGAAATATATATTTCTACTTTTTTAGCATATGAAACGCATTTAGCAGAACAAAAATTTCTTTCGATATCATGTCACGTTTAGAAGGATACAAATTAGTTGACTGATAAATCAATTTTAGTAGTTTAACAATCTCATCTCAATCTCATCTTTAGCAAATATTTAAATATTCTTTTCTTAGTTTAAAATAATTGTCATAATTTTGTAATTGCGTTTCAGTGCTTAAAGGGATGATTTTCTTGTTTTCTATAAACAATAAACTAAAACATAGGGTTTTGTTGTTTTTTTAATTCTTGATCATAAGCTTAAAATCTTGGGTAATCAAGTTTGGGTGATCAAGTTTTTTTTGTAGAAAAACTGAAGCGCCTTTTGTGCGCTAATATAAATGATGAAGGAAATATTGCTCTGATTGTTTTGCTTGTGTTGCTAAGGAGGGAAATTTTTGTATAATATGAAATTGAACTTTTTAATTTGCATTTCAAATGCTCAAAGTGTAGAATTTTTGAAAGAATTTGACTATTAAAAGCGATTTAAATTAGTTTCTAATAATTTGATGAAAGTTAATTACACTGTTGGCAAAAATCTGTAGCCATTTAGTGAATAAATTTGAAAAAAGAACAACTAACTGCTTTCAGTTGTTCGCAGTTTATTCAAATCATTTAAAAAAGTAATGATTTAAATATTTAAAAAAAAAGAAGTACGATACCTGAAATCTTAGTTGAAATGATTGAAACTTTTGCACGACACTAATTAATAATAATTTATTCTGGGCTTAGTTTACAGGATAACTTCATTACCTGCTGGCAATAAAGTTTTCATTGCATATTTAAAGTTTCTAATTATTCTTACCAATTTGAATTAATAAATTTACATAAAATTTTTTGATAAAATGTTCCTCAAACAATGAAAATTTCAGTAAAATTTATTTGAAGTATAATAATTATACAAAAATTAAAGGAAATCTTTTCTAACTGTCTTAACATTAACAAAAAGTTCATTTAACTTGAGTATAAAATTTTAGACAAAAATGTACACAGCTAAAATTCTTATAAAAATTGAATCAAAAGATTAAAAAAAAAAACAAAACTTGTTAAAAATATAAAATAAAATCAAAAACTTCTAACCATTTTATTAAGAATTGTTATTTGGTTAACAATTTACCAATCAATCCGATTAAGAAATATTTTTTAAAGAATTCCATCATTACTCCACAGGGGCCCTCCAGCGTTGAAATCCTGTACACCCAAACCCCACATCATTTGTGAATACCATAAAAGTTACAAATTCCAACCCGTAAATAGTATTCAACTTTAGATTGATCTAAAGTATCGATAAATTGGAATCTCATGTTGAGGAGCAGGATATTCAACGGTTTTTCTTAGATTTTTCCTTCATGCGTTTTATCATCTATATTCAACATTGTTATGTTATACCCTTTTCATATAAGTCATACACACATATTATATATATATATATATACATCTATATAAACAATACGTGAGAGAAGTCAAAGGCAAAGTTATGCCCTCAACAGAATCTTTGTGACGATCGCAATGATACCTTTTGCATTGGTTTTAGGTTATTCAAGTGCTTTAGTTAGTAAAACTTGCGACATTTTCAGAATTATTAGAGATATAAAAGACTTGTATAGACCGGTTGACCACAATATTTGCTTAGAGGATCAAAAGAAATATTCCATGCACGGTTCTGATCATTGCTGATTGGAATTTTTTTGAAGAATTAATTACCAGGGTTTACGTGTCTTATGGTCTCTACGTTGTCTACAACGAAGGGCAAATTTTTAATTTTTTTAAAGTTTTTCTTTAATGTTGTCATTGTTGTATGTGTGTGTATTAATTATAATATCCTAGATTGCTAAAATATTAAGTTATAAATTTTGTTATTATCAGAGTTTTTTCTTTTTAATTGTTAAGGTGGAATTTTACTATAATTTCGTGTGGTAATTTAACTTATTTCACTTAAAAACAATGAAAAAATTAATAGTGTCATAGAACCAGAATTTATACTCTTATATGATTATATGATTATTTTTAAACTTTTGGTTAGTTTTTTTCCTAAAATTTTATAGATTATAGAAAAATATTCATTATAAATCCAAAATTACACTTTAATACAATTGAAAATGCCTCCAAATATAATGCTCCAAAGAGATATACAAAATGAGAACAGAAAAAAGTAATTTTTACGTTTTCATCTATTCAAAATTTTAAGTATAACCGTAGAGGCTTTATTCATAGAAGTTGACCCAGTTTTAATGACATAGGACTAGTTATTGAAACTTAAGTCCAAAGCGTAATACAGACCAAAACGACAGACCCATCTAGAAAAGCAGAAGTAGTCGTAACGACAAAAATACTTAACTAAATAAGCTGTAAATAAAATATCAATAAAAAGAAAAACATTTGAACCACATTTTGATGCTCAATTTTGATGCTCAATTTTTCTAGCAACACAGGGTGGCACGTCCTACAGATGGATCTTATCCTGATATTTGATCTAATAAATCAACGCCTTTTTTGCAATATTAGAGAATATTTCAGTTTTTAGCTATACGCCTTGCAGTTTGCATTTAAGAAGGCTTTTTTATAATATTTGAACTAAAAAAGGGTAATGGTAAGCCAACAAAAAGGCTCCGTTGCGTAAAATCGAGTAAAATACCCCAAGAAGATTGACGCCACTGTGAATAGTCACCCTAATAAGCCATATTTATCGCTTCATGAAATATAGGATATATTTTTCATATTCACTCCTGTACATCATTTTTATTTCAATTAATCAAAGTGAAATAATATTAAGTTTTATTTTGCGCGTTTTGTTGTTTTAATATTTATAATTATGAAAATTCTATATATTCCCCGAAAAACAAGAAAAAAATAAAGATGTATAAAAAATTATTAAAGTGGTTACCGTTTACGAGAAATGGTACACGCGGCTTAGAAATTACATCTGCTCATAAACAGAATTGCAGTAAACGTGATGCTATTTTTTAAGCTTTTTTAAGCTTAACCATGAAAAAAAGTGAAAAAAGTTTCATGCTAATAAAGTGGTCTCAAATGAATAGTGCGTGAAACTTGGCACAATTGTAAGCCTCTTATAGTAATCTGAAGTAAAACAAAAAAAAAAACGATTTTTTTAAATTTCTAGACTAGAATAACCATTAAATTTTATCTACTTTTCAATCTGTCACTTTAATAGTTCCACAAATTTACTCCGAGCATTCATAGAAAAAATTATGAGGAAACTGAAATTAATATAGTACGTACAATATTCGCTACAGTTCGTGTTCACTGAACTTAGTACCTAGTACCCTTGTATATATTTCATCAGTCAAGAATTTGTTTGTTTTTTGTTGTTGTATTTGTGTTAATTGTGTTCATTTTGGTAATTTTTGTGTTAAATAAGCAATTAAATAATTCAAAATTATATCAAATTAAAAAATTCTTATTTTTTACTCAATAATTATTATTGTTATAACCCAACTTCCAAAATTATTCACTGTCAAACTATTGCCGAAAGAGAAAGTACAAAAAAAAATTACTCGAAATTTACTCTCCATACTGCCATGAGTTGTCTAGTACATTAGCAATTAACTAGAACAGCAAACAAGATTTAAATTAGTTAATTTGAGATATAAACTAGTGATTTGCCATACAAATTCTAAAAAATAGTACTAGGTACTAGGTACTAGGTTCAGTGAAAACGCACTATTAGAGGTAGTATCGAAACTACATTACAAAAGTACTTTCGCCTGAAATTTTCATACATAACATTGTAATGTTGATATGGAAACCACATTATTTGCGTCAGTATAAACAAAATATTAGAAAGCTCCAAAATTCTAAACATCTTCAAAAAGAATTTTTGAAACTTTCCCCCCTTGCATATCATCTCTCTGATCTAAAAATTATCGGTATAGTAATTATTTCTAATGTGATTTTATTTTATACCAAAACTATTATTATTCATTTCTATAGAGATATAATTTAATCTAATTTATAAATAAATATTCCTCTATAATCAAGTAACAATTGTATAAAAGTCTCTAATCAATTTTTAATAGAGTAAGAAAAAGAAGACAAAAAAAAATGAATAAAATTTTATCTCATCTATCTTCCTGTCAGAGAGATCGTCATCGCTTTTAATCAAGTTTTATATATTCCCTTTTAACAATTTATTCTTTGTTAACTTACTGTATATTACCGTTTTAGATAATATTCAGTTACACAAAGTAATCTTTCACACCTCAACGATATATTTGCAATTTAAAAGTGAATAAAAACTTACTTTATATACATATATATATATATATATATATATATATATATATATAAATATATAAATGATCCAATTGTGACAAAAAGTCAAGTGTACGTTTGCATTTAGAGTAAAGTAAAGGTTGAAATTATCAATATTCTACTTTAATACAATTTTCTTAGTACTATACTTCTTTTTGTTTTTCTTTTTTTGTTAACAAAATACATAAAAAAAAAATTTTTTGACTTTTATTTATCGTATTATTCATATATATATATATATAGGTTTGTTTTACTAACATTGATCAATTTAAAGTACAATTTATATATATGTAACTGTTATACTAAAAACATCAAAAAATACCAAATAAGGATGGCACATGTTAAATACATTGCCAATAACTATATCATATTTTTATACAAATTGAACAAAATTTATATTTAAATATAATTTATAAAGGAAACTTAATTTTTATTATGATTAAATATAATCATAATATCATAATTTATATTAAATTTAAACATAAAATTACATATGGTATGATTGTAATATTAATAAATAAATACATATATATATATATATGTATATATATAAGAAAAATAACAAGAGATTGCTCCACTACTAGAAGTGGACGGACACAACAGTAGTGCGCATGATGACACAATACGTGACGCCGACGACAATCGCCATGAGACATGATCAGTAAATGAGAAATTTTATTTTATTTTTATTTCGTTTATTTTTTACCTTTTGTTTAGTTTAAAGTTGTTGTTTAATCTTTTTATAACTAAAAATTGAATAAGTAGATCAATTTCAGGTTATAATAGTAATTTTTGTTGTAGTTATTGTTGCTGTTTTTTTTTGTATTGAACAAGATCAGTTTTTTTTATAGATTTTATCAAACATAGTAATATGTTTGTTTTTGTTCTTTTTCTCACGTAGTAATTTTTAATAAGTTACTTATAGGCAGCATAAAAGAGAGAAAGTTTTAATAAATTTCATTAAAAAAAAAGAAGAAATTAAAAAAGAAATATATTAATGGACTGATCATTGTTTAGACAAATATACGATCTATAGATATTATAAGAGCATCATAAATATATAAAAAAACAAAACAACAAGCAACAAATTATATGTTTATAGCTTATAAACATAATAAACATAGAACATAAATATACATTTAACAATGAAATAATGTTAGATCTATTTGTGTGTATATTTATGCGTACATTTACTTAAAAATGACGGTAGCGCATGATCGTTAAAAATATTTTTCTTTTGGAAAAATAAAATAACAAAAATTCTTTATGTTACTGTGGTCAAAAAGGGGAGTTTGGTATACTAATAAATAATTGCAAATATTTGAAGCTATAATAAATATGAATATATTGTGGTGATAAAGGATTTGTAGAATAGTGTTATTTATAGGTAAGGATGCAAACGATATATCGATTTTTCAAAAAATCGATGTATCCTTCATAAACATCGATATTTTAATATCGATATTGAAAGCCATAACATCGACGATACATCGTTCTTATGAACGATTTTTTAAAACAATATTTGATTATACCATTAGATTTGATTTGTTGTTCGTTTAACAAAAAATAAGACAAAAGAATGGTTCATTTTGAAAATTCGACTGCTAAGGATATAGTCATCAGTGTGTAGCAAATATGCAAGCGACAGCTTCACTAACTGAGTCTTCTGATGAATCAGAAAAGGATGAAAGCAATGAACGCAAACATGATATATGGAGATACCACAAAAAACTATTTCATGACAATATAAAAAGGAAAGTGACAGCAAAAACAAAAGCAATATCAGAGTTGCACATGTTTTTATCATCCTCTGTAACTCCAATCAAGGGAAATGCTATTGAAATCTGGGATGATATGAAAGCCTTGTTCCCAAATTTGTATAAAGCTGGCTCTGAAATATTTACCAACCGTGGCAACTTCAGTTTCAAGTGAGAGACTGTTCTCCGAAACAGAAGCTACTTTAACTAAAGAAAAAAACCATCTACTAGGCAGTAGGCTATCAAAATTATTATTTTTAAGTGCGATAATGAAAAATAAATGATAAAATATTAAATTTTATTTTAAAAAACACAAATTACGTTAGCTACTTGTTCAATTTGATCCAAAATTCAATCAATAACATTTTTTACAACATTTTTCGATATATCATTCTTAAGCATCGATATTTTCAACATTGATGTTCTACTTTTGAAAGTATCGATATTTTTCTGAACGATGTTGCATCCCTATTTATAGGATCGTGAAAATTAAATAAATAAAACTTTGACTAGAATATAGCAGAGGCTCTCAATCTTTTTATACCTGCGATTCCCTTTACAGACTTTAATTTTTTCGCGACGCCCTTATGTAAAAAAAAGAACTGTGCTTGCTCTAACATGCATTAAGATTACTATATTTATTATAAAGAAAACTCCAAAAAACATCTTATGACCTTATGTACCGTCTCGCGACGCACACTCTGGGAACCCCTGGAATATAGTGTAAAAAATGATTTTTTAGTATAAATGAAATTACAATATTGAAAACAATATTTAAATATAGTGACAGTTGTTGATGACAGCTGTCAGCTTAAAACGCTGAGGACGGTGCAGTTTTTTCTATTTCGTTTCTTAGGGCAGTAGTAAAAACCGTACTTTGTTTTATCTGGTGGCGCGGCATTTTACACAAAATGTTGTTTGGCAAAACTTCATACTCAAAAGTTCAGTACCAATTGGGTCGTTTTTTACATGCTTTATACACATATATGCACTTTACAAAATGAGTTTATTTTTACTGTTATTCTATTTTTGGTAAACACTTTAACTTAGTTAGTTCTGAAAATATAAAGCTGAGCGCTGATATATGTAGATAATAATTACGTCTTTACGGATTACTAATTTATTTTTCATTTTGTACACAAGAATTTGGAAATTTAAAAAATCGTCTAGAGTCTTGGACATCTGATAAATTTGCTACGACGCAAAAGTCTGCAGAGGTATTGCTGCAAAAAAATCGAAAAGGTTTACGACGTATTGCAGATTTTAAGAAGATGAACCACGACTATGTCTAAATTGTTTCGAAAAAAACTACAAAACTATTTAAAAGTAAATAGATTAAGTCTACTAAGTTCCCTAATTTTTAATTAAAAATTTATTTTTAACCAAATAAAGTTTTTTCCATCTAACAAAACCGATCTGAACTTTCTTCTTCCGTTCCCTAAAAATTAATTCTTTAATATTGCAAAGTTATAAATGTGAAAAATATTTATGTTTTAAAGTGCCTTTAAGACAAATTGTGCTTGTTCCTTTCGTTGAAATTGTACATTTGGACAAATACATATCTTAAAAAAATACAGGACTGACATTCTCGTGTTTGATCGTATTTAAGTGATATTTCTTAAGTGAACTGAAAAATTTCATATGACGTCTAAATTTTTTAATTGATTTTTTTATTTGCTTGGCTAGCTGCTATTTTTGAAATTTCATTTATTACAAATGTAAAATTATAATTATAATTTTTTGAATAATATAAAGAAATATTTTTGTATGGTCCTAAAGTCTTTTTATATGGCTCTAAAATCTCTGATTAAGATAAATTTATCAATGTAAAGTTAACTTTAGCCTTGTTAAATTTGTTAAGTTTCACATAGAACTCGAACTCGAGTTCCGTATTTTTTATTAAATAAGTTTGACTTCAATTTCAAGATTTGTTTCTTTTGCCAATCTTGTATATACATAAGTGTAAACATTAATAAATTCTGTACGAACCTTGCAGCATAATTCTTAAATCTAAAGGCACCAATAAAATTTCTTCATTAAAGATTTAATGTACTTACTCATTATTCAAAGTGGAATAGATGAAAAATAGACTCATCAGTAACGAAAACGTCATCAAAATGCTCAAATAATTTATGCGTACACCAAAATAGGCTCATATTAGGTCCATATTCATTATTTTTAATGTCTGTAAATAAAACATAAAAATATAATTACATTAAATTAATATATAACAAACACTTGTGTTAATACTTTGATTTATATAAAAAGCTCTAACATTTTTCGTTTTTCCCGTTTAAAATCAAAAGGTAAGGAAGAGAAAAAGTAACAGTGAATTTTTCATATATGCTTATGGTGGAAAAGTGCACTGGTTCATCAAAAATGAAAGTAGAAAGTAGCTATCATATTTTTTTTTTTTTGCATAGAACTTTTTACGGACATTCTGGAATAAAATTTATTGATATTTTTTTTATAAAAAAGTTATCGTTCTAAGGGAAAACTGTTTTCATTTTATTGATGATAGATCTATACTTTCCCTACGGGACTATTTTATTATTCTTCTGTGAAAAGATAAATCGAAATACAATCCCGAGTTTTTCATGCATTAAACATGCTTAAAAGTTTAATATTTGAAAATTCATCAATAAAAAATGTAGACAGAAGTTTTTGGAGCTACTTTTCAGTCATGTAGAATATAAGAATGACATGAGAAGTAGTTTTATCTGATCGATGAAGTAAATAGCAAAATGTGACTTATAAATGGCCGCAGAAGTCTCTCTTTTAGCAAATTTTGAAATGAATTTTTCATTAGTGTGGGTTTTAATCTGATTCATGCATGAATTCATGAATGAGAAACTTAGCGATTAGTAGTTTCCTAAATATTCTTAAAACATTGTACAATCCCTCTTTTTCAACTTGATTTGTTTTCATTAGCTGACCTTATGCAGTAGTTAAAAATTGTTTTTGGTGTGTTTTTTTGGGGGAAAATACAGTTTAGGGGATTATATCAAAAATATGCTTCCTAGAAAGCCTGAATTGTAACACGTAAATTATAGAGAAACTCAGGTTCTCATGTAAATGAATAAGATAGATCTCGGCTCTGTGTTAGTTTATAAATATATTGTGAGTGATTTTTAAGTTCCCTTGGAAAGCTTCTATTACAAATTTAGGATCTTTATGTACTCTTCAATTTAGTGTACATAGATTCTTAAATGTCAAACAAATTTCCCTGTAAAACAAAGTCTAAATCATTAATTTAAAAATATTTTATGGTTTCAAAACTTTATATATAAAATATAACTTTTAATTGAAATTACTGTTGATTTTATGTTGATTAAGCTCAGTGCTTGTATACATGCTTATGGGCTTTATAAATTTTACTAATATTGAAAGCACTTTGAGTAAATTATGCAATTAAACACACTTAAAATTTAACAATTTAATAAGTATATTAAAATAAATAATTTTATGCACAGTGGACTTCATGAAAATTACAAAGTTGAGTGTCAAAAAAGTTTTTTTAATTTTTTTTTTTAGTTTCTTTAGAATGTGTACAATTTATACTGATTTTGCCCCCTATCCCTCTCTTCTGAAATACAGGACTTTTGAATTAAGGAGCATTTAGCCATTTGGCAATTTCAAAAATTATACCAACTTAGATTTCTGCTGTTATATTCTTAAGCTTTCTAAATTTAACTTAACCTTAAAAACTAGACAAATTATTTCACATTATTGTAATATTTTTTAATTTCGCGATGTTTGCTCCGTGTTTATTTTTTAAACTTCTACAATTTTACTGAAAATTAGTTATTAATCTAAGCTCACTAAAAAAAATCTTTATTAAATTAACAAGATATACAAAATTTACTGTGATATTGTTTGTCTCTTAAAAAAAGTTTCTTTGAAAAAAATTTTAAAGAAAATTCAAATGAAAAGAAACAATTGGACTACGATAATCGTGACTAAAATTAAAAATGTGTCCAAAAAAATAAGCCAAGTGCATTTCTTTTTTCAAGAAACACTTGACTACATTTAAACTGAAATTATAATAATTTAAATAAATATATTCGGTGTTAGTAATATTATTCATTTCATTTAAAATTTCAAAAGAAAACAAAAAAAGTCTGTAGCAATAAACAGAAAAAATCAAAACACAAAAAAGAAACCAAATATAATTATCCTTCTGCCTTAACACTGTCTGTATTCCCCAGACATTAAGGAAAATCAAAAACTTATGGAAAATATATCCATGTATCCAAGAAAAGACGGCACAAAAGAATTTCACTTACATGAAATCCGTAAATTCTTATAGTATCCTCCTCTCATGCCTGGTATAAATTTTTTAAATTCATTTAATTCAGTATCAGATTGATCTGTGTACAGATTAATTTAATATCCTGAATAAAATGTTGTTTAAACAAATAACTAATAAAAATCGTTTGTAAAATTTTTATATGATTTGAAAATGATAAAATTTTAATTTTGTAAAACGGAAAATTATTTTATTAACAAACAAAAAAGACAAAATGATCAAGAAACAGAAGAAATCAAACTTTTTATGCATAATTTCAATTTTAAAAACATGAGTTGAAGACAAGACAAGAAAAAAAAAAAAATGAAAAAATTTCCTATAAAGTATGATCATGTCATACAAATGATGATCGCTTAATGCCGAGCGTACTTTTATCAATGTTAAATACTGCCGCGAAACTCTTCCTAATGAGATGTGAGAAAATTATCTCGGAAACTGTTCACTAAAATTCCAATGCATGAAGGTATTTTCTTATGAATTTTTAGTTACTTGTTGAAAATTTTTATTTTTATCTTGGTTTATATTTTTTGTTTGTTTTATTTTTGTGTTTTTGAGTTGTTGTTGTGTTTTAATGTTATCGATCGATGTCCATCAAAGCAAAAATTTTATCTGTTATCTTTCTAGTTATTATTGTTGCTGTTTTTATCTTTCTTGCTTGCCTTTATTTTGTTTATTTTTTATGGATCACTGCAATAAAATTACCTTTCATAAGTTTTAATATGTTTGACACTTTAGCAAATATTATTTAGAATTTTAGTTTTTGTAGTTTATAAGGTATAATATGAAAAATTTTTTTGTGGAAATTTTATTGAGCTGCCCCGAGTCTGGTTGTGGTGCATTTTTCCCTTTTCTACCACTACTACTGCTACTACTACTAATTAATGAGGTGCTCCCCTGTTGACTTGATAAAAAAAACTTTGCTTGGTTTTTATTTATTTACAAGGAAAATCTTTTGAAAGTTTTTCAAGTTTTAAAAATCTGATCTCACTCTTGCTACTAAACTTTGGGAATTTCAAGTGTAGTGAGCTTTATATAGTAAACAGTTGGAAGCATGCCTTGCCTCGTTTCATACAGCGAATTGTTAGGTATCAATGAAAATACTTGAAAACTTAGAACCCAAAGGAATTGATACCTTAGCACAAGAACTTGAATTTAACTTTTTTATTTGAGTTCTGTTCTTCAGGCATCAAAATTGATTATTTGATGGCAACGCATATGTTATTCCCAGTTAGGAATAGATTCCAAAAAAATCAATATTCCAGTTCAAATTTTAAGTAAAGTCTTAAAAAATCTGATAATTAGTTCTGTTTAACAATAAGGAGGCTGACAAGACTATGGAGAATGGGCTGAGAGATGCAATGTAGGCTCATATCTCCTACTCTTTATACATAATCAAGCATTATCAAGAATCACTGGTCAAAAAATATTAATACTTATAGTTATGATCTAAGTCTGCTGGCTTAGTATAATCCAAAGCAGTATTAAAATACAAGATGGAGATTATTAGAAAAGCACGAAAATTGAACAAAATGTTCAGGTAATTTATCATGTTGCATCATCTTTTTAACAGTTATCTCTAGAAAATAAATAAATCAACAACATCTAGATTCAGATCTCGCTTTTAGCTCGAAGAGACACCAAACTTCCCACTGTGCAATTTCGATAGGTTAAAATGAAAGAGATCACGTAATTTTTCCCAGTATCCTGTCCTTTAGAATTGATCAAATGTGAATTATATTCTAGCTTTCTTAATAAATCTTGGAATTAATTTTTACTTTTACTACTCTTGTTTCCTAGAAAGTACGATAAAGCTTTCTTAGTCACAATAATTTTACTACTTTTACTACCGTTTTTTAACACAAAAAAATTTAAAAACAGATTTAAACTAGTCTGGTGCTTTTTTGATTGAATCTCATTTTTACGGAATATTAGAATTTTATAGTATTTAAAATACAAATATTAAAATACTTAAAACATTGCGGACCGATGACGAGATATCTCGTTTTCATATTGCCTTTATTGAATTCAAGTTTTTGTTAAAAATAAATATTTTGCGGGACTATTAACAACTTATAACTAATTTAAAAAAATGAAAATTACAAAATTTAGGATAACTAGGCGCCAAGTATAAATACTATTTAGTATTTTACCGGTGTAATTGTACTATTAACCAAAATTTTAAATTTTCAAATAAGAAAAATAGTTAAATTCTAAAATAAGTTTTTTTTGAAGAAAAATTATCTTATTCTAGCTTCAATTTTTCAGAAAAATTGATAAATTCCCTTCTTTTTTTTTCTCTAAATACTAAACTTTATTTAAAATAAATTATTCCAAATAAAATAAAAAGAAAATCGAAAGCCTTCAGAATTTTTAAAGGATTTCTAAGTAAAAACGACTTAAACTCATTCATCTGTCAGGTCTAAGAAATTATAACATGGCCAAAGACATTGCAGTCTCTCCTTGAAGATTTATCTAAACGATCGAATTCTCTGATCAAGTCAGCATATAAGAGTTTACTGATCATACTCGTATATATATATATATATATATATATATTTATGTATATATTAAATCAGACACGCAAATATATGCATCAAATGATATTTTAATAAACGATCAGCAAATTTATAGACTCCTTTTTTTTATTGACAACAATTTAACATTTCGATAATAATGTAAGCGAAGATCATTGAATTTTGATCAGTTAATAGAATTAAGGTAAATATTCTTTAGAATATTTATAAATGAAAAAAGAAAAGAAATAAACAGTAAATAATTATCACCTTTTCTATGTTTTTGATTGTTTGTTTGTTTTTATTTTTTTTTTATTTATTTGCATCAATACAAATTTTCTTTTACCAATAATAATCATGAATATATAGTTCGAATACAATAACTTTATCAATTTGTTCCAATCACTAAAGAATCTATAAATACTAGAAACAATGTTGTCCAAACAAAGAATATCAATAACCATAAAAATTGTATCTATACTTTAGAAAATGTAAATATTTAAATATGTGGATATCGTTTTGAAGGGTTAACCCATTTTCTGACAATATCAAATAGAATAAAACTTAGAAACAAATCTATTTTATTGATTATGTTAAAAATGAATATAAAGAACAATCCTTGATTAATTTTAGACAATATTTAGATTAGAAGTAAAATAAGAAACAATTTTAAGGAAGGAGTTTATATATACTATCTACATACATATATATACATATATAAATCCTTTTTGTTTATTTGACAAGCATTAAATGTTAAGTGCTAGAAAATTCTAACTAAGCCTCCTAAAACCGTGCTCCATAAATATCATTATCGCATATTGTACCGCTTGTTAAATATCTTGTCCAACTGTGGATTACCTGATGTGTAAATAGATAATACTAGAAATTGCTATGAAAGCGTGAGTAAGATTTTTGTGGTACAAGTGAATGGAAGACAAAATGGATAGAATGTTCTTTTTTTAATGCATAACAAAAATTTCCTAATTTTGTTTTTTTTGTTTTGTTGGGTTCATGATTTGAAAGGATGTTTTCTAATAAGGCTAACACCAAACTATTTTTACTGTTTTATTTTATTCATTTAGATAAATAATAAGATAAACACCTGATTTTATTTACCAAATTATTATTAAAGATTCTAAGATAAAATTGTGCTAATTGCTAGATTTGTTTAGAAATTGCAATATATTTAATTTTATTAAAAAATCAAATTTAAGAGTACATTAAGTAGCAAAAAAGGCTAAGTTGGAAAAAGTTTAGATGTTTTATGTTAAACAGAGATACTTTTCAGTCAGAACCGTTGCTCTTTTGGAGAAAACATTGAAAAAAAATTATGTATTTTTTAGTATTCCAATTGACGAAGAGACTAAAACATCTTCTCGCTCGCTACGTGCCCTGTACAGGGGAGGAAGAGTTGAGATCAAAAGATGTTTTGGCTCTGGCAAGGGAGCTTGATATTAAGTTCCCTGCATAATTCAGGCGGGGAGCACAATAGATCGATCTGGTCGCGGTGCAGCATGGCCGTCTGAATGATAGATAGATAGATAGTAATCCAATTCTGGTTGTTTTCATGAAGTTTTTATTGTTTCATTTTTTCTCATTGGCATGTGTTGAATTCAAATTATTGTGTTGTTTGAAATGTAAATTCCTTTTTGCTCAACAGAGGACCTATTTGTAATTTTTCAACGCTAATTTCACTATTAAAATGTATAATTATTATATATTTTGACAGCTGATTTAGAAGGCTTCTTTGTTATAAAGTTTGTTTGATTCGACTGGAAAGCAGGACTGAAAAGTTGATATAGATAGAATCAGGAATAGATTTAGTTTACGTTATCTGTATTCTGTTCCAGATCTTGCTAATTGATCTGTTTGGATTCTCTGCTGGATCAAATTTTCGGATTCAAAACAAGCGAACAGTCTTGATTTACATATGTTAAATCATTAAAGTCCATTCCTGGTCGGAATAAGTAACTCTGGAACAATTTCTGACCGAGGACAGATCCAGAATACCTAATAAGGAACGCTCTAACATATTCTAATACAATATGGATCGGCCTCAGGCTTGCCTTAACTAATTTTCAGTCTAAATTAGTTGAAATCGGGTATGATCTTTTTTATATTTTACATGATTATTGGCCAGTTTTACAGTTCTCGGTTAACTTGAAGATTAATTGTGATCATGAGTTAACTTTAAGCCGTGCTTAGAGTGATAGCTGAAAGAAGAGATAGCGGTATAATATATGATAAATTATTTATTTAATAATTCAATTCAAAAACTAACTTCAAATCAATGATTTGATTGCGAATATTTTTCATTATTATGAAAATGCCAAGATATTTTAAAACCTGATACTGGGATAGGATATCGAAAACTTTCTAATAAGATTTTAAAAGTAGAACTAAAATCAATTTCATTCGAAACTGCTATAAAAAATTTCAACTTATTTGGTTAAAAGATAAAAAGTGAACTCACTATTTGCTTTTGGTTTTGAATGCATTATCGAAAATTAGAAGGGAGACAAATTTTCTAATAGATGCCTTTTACTTAATTTAATCTGGATATACTAAATATTATCAAGTTTGTTTATTGTTTCGATTGAAACCAAACTTTAGTCAATCGATTTATCCAATAGAAACTTTATCAGGTGTTCTTGTCGACTAACCATCAGTAATTAATTGCGATGTATAGCAAATTGACACTAATTTAGAACTTTGTCCCTACGGTATTATTTATTCTATTTTTATTTTTTTCAAGAAGAATCTTAGTTAAAAGGAAATTGTTGGCTTTATTTTAATTTAATGACAACTTTAAAATACAAACAATATTTTGATTTTCTCAAAAGAAATAGAAAATAAACTAAAAGAAATTATAAAAGGGGCCAGAGAGACTGTATACAAAACCCAGTCCTGATCTAGTCAAATTGATCTATAAACTGAACCACAGTATATTAATAACAGGGTCAAGAATTTAAATACTGGGTTGCAATTTCAATCAATTGGCTTGGTAAAAGAAAAGACATTCTTTAAATTGATATTAGAAAATCTTGACAAGGTAAATAAGTGTCTCATATACTATCTCACACATTACAGCCTATTAAATAAATATCTTTACAACAGATAACCTTAAAAACCTTAAATTTTAAGTGACATCTAACCACTTGCTTTTAAAACCAATCTAAGATCTTTGTTTTATATCAACTGCCAAAAAAGTTAACAATTTAGTTGAAATATTTCATGTATTTGTATCTAAAATGTATTCATAAAATAGGAACAGGTTAACTTTTTGGCAAAAACTTTCTCACCAAATGATGTTCTTATAAAAGCAGTTTATGT
Organism: Acrocera orbiculus; assembly: GCA_947359355.1. Classification (NCBI taxonomy): domain Eukaryota; kingdom Metazoa; phylum Arthropoda; class Insecta; order Diptera; family Acroceridae; genus Acrocera; species Acrocera orbiculus. Next base: position 13,078,767 of record OX375758.1, read on the forward strand.
TTTCGAAATTTAAAGCAATTATTTCAAAAATTGGCAATAAAATCCTCTACCGAACAAAAAGCAAACTGAATAAAAGTCTTAATTAAAATAAACTACAAAATTTTTCTTCAAAATTCGAATATGAAAGGGAAGTTTTTGACATTTAAATTCAGTTTTAAAAATTTGCCTAATACAACAGTTAAATTTTACTTAAAAAATAAAAATTTTAATCAAATTTAAAATGTTTTTGAAATGATTTTTGTATAAAGCAAAATAAAAACATTCCAAAGTAAAAATGATTCTACCAAAAACTTATATTTCCCCATAAAATAGAAAACAGATGGTAATCTTGAAAGCCTAATATTCTGTTATGGGGATACTTTTCATAAGTTTATTGCTAAGTCTTGGAAAATTTAGAAAATACTTAGCACAAAAATGTACCTAGGTTAGTCATAAATTTCATAAGTTGTACAAAATTGTAGTGGTTAGATAGTAAAATAGAATGATAATAGTTTCAGACAAAACATAATTCATAATTCAATTTTGTATTATCTATAAATTTGAGAAAAACTTTTTGAAAACTTTTATGCTTTAAGCCAAACAAAATTTTAAACTATTTATGTTATTATTTTGTTTGTGAAATATTTTAAAAGGAAAAGATTTTCAGTTTTAAGTCTAATTTGATTTATTTTAGTTATAAATTGTTAAAATAAATTTCCACTGGGATTATTTAAACTTGAATAGTTTTAAAACAGTACTAATAATAATCTTTTGATTTGTTAAAAGTCTAATATAAAATAAAAAGTATAGTGTCAAAATTGACATCTTAAATTCGTTTGAAAGGATATAACACTCTGGCGAAACAAAAATTTCAATATTAAATTAGTTTTCACATTGGGAATTCAAGAATGACTTTAATAAATTTGATTAGAAAAATTTTCAGAGTTTTTGTGATGTAAGTCATCGAATAGAATCCTTTTATGAAATTCCTTGATGATAAGTGTGGGCGTTGCTCTTTAATTAGGAACTTGGGTGAAAATTTAATTAAAATTTTTTTCTTATTAAGATCTTGATTTTTAGGGAAAGTTTTTGTAGAAAGGATGAAAAATTAAATTTTTTTAAAGATTTTTAACGTAGAAAAATTTAAACAATTAAACGACTTATAAAATATGTTTTAGACTAAAGAGAGAAGGGGAGTGGGGGTTTTGTTTAAAATTAATGTATACCATCTTAAGAAGATTGTGTCTAAGGTTCAAGTCAATCGGAGCAAAATTGCCGAAGCTAAGGGCATTTAAGCGTCCGTTGCTCGAGTCCATTTAGGAAATATCCTCAAAGTCTATAATTGTTGGGATTCCAGCTAATGTAGCTGCATATACTTTCAATGAAGGTTCTTTTGCCTTGTTGAACTTTATGCAAGAGATGCATATCGATACAGAGTCAAGTTCTTGCAAATGGGTGCGACAAGCTGACAAAATGTGAATTAGTAGAGCACGGGAGCAAATGGCGCACGACAGTAAAGAAGAAAACGTTTTACGTAGACACTTAAGTGGAGCAAAAATTTATTAAACTTTTAAATATTTTATAAATTTTATCATTGAAACAAATTCAAACATGGAAAACATTTATGAGCCTAATACTGAGTTTATTAACTAAATTGCTTGGTTAGCAGGACAGACAAACCGCGATGCATTTCATCCTTTGACATGCAGATTGTTGAATTATGTTTAACGATTGTTGAATTAAGCTTCTAAGGATGCTTTTATAAGTTCAACGCATTTTTTGAGATATGAAAACAGTCAGAAGTCAAAGTAAAAAAGAGAAAGAGAGAGTGAGAAATAGGGATACAGAAAGACTGAGAAATAGGAAAAGAGGGAGCAAATAATTGCAATAATTTTTACTTATATTAATTGATTTTTGCAATGGTCTTTTTTGAAATGTGAAGCGTGCTTTGTCTTAATGAAAATTGATTGTTTTATTTTCTGTAAACTAAGAATTTAAAAAATTAAAGTTTATGTTTTTGCTTTGTGATAGATAACGTTTTAAAATTGAAACCAAAAATAAAAACTGAAAAATTGATCTCAGTTTAAATTCTGTCAAACAATGACCTTAAACCCTTTCACGGCTTGGCTGAATCTATAGCCATAAACTTCATAAAAATTGCACAACAATTGTCTTTTATGTGAAAAAATTAAAGAATGCTTTTATCCTGACTAACACAAATAGCTGTGAAAGTAGATATTAAAGAGCTCAAAATTTTGACCAATTTTAGTAAATGAAAATTTATATCAATTTTTAAGTGCAGAAAGTTTAAATTATGGAAAATCTTTTTTATTTCATTCTAGATTTTTTTTAAATCTATTCAAAAAAACCAATCATTATAAAATATAAACAAAAAAAAAAACAATACAAACTTTTTAAATTTGTTGTTTAATGAGTTTTATAATATTGTTTTTCTAAGCATGTCATAACCATAATCAAAGGAACTAAACAGTTATTAAAATTTCGTATTCTAATGGCATTAAACATATTGTTACTGAATTAATAAAACCCGGATATTAATTAAACTTCCGTCTAGACAATCAATTCTCATTTATATTTGACTTATTGTTTTTGATATTTTTAACTTAATAAAATTTACACTTATTTCTACCCTGAATTTAAGATTAGTTTTTAAACTATTAAAATCTATATAGAGGTTTTTTTATTGTTGTTTTAATTTTAACTAAGTAAAAATTTGTTGGAAATATAAAACGGTAAACAGGTTAATAAGCAAACGATCATAATCCACTATTATTAATAATTCATATAATCAAACAGATGAGCAAAAATAAATAAAATATCTTTAGTAGGCCCCCTTTGGGATACTTGGAATCATTTTCATTCTATAAATTCCTTGTTTTTTTTTTTTTTTTTACGTTGATATTTTGTTAAGTTAGATCGTTATATCCAGCATAGACATCTGGACGGTTAAGTATAACTAAACGATCTCTATCTGATTGAGCAACAAAGTTCTAATTCGTACCATTTGCTACTGTTAATCTCTATAGTTAGACCTTAAGATAGATAAAATCCAATCGAAATGGATTAAAGTGATGATATAACTCGACTTGTTCTTCCCGGAAAGAAGATCTTTAAGATTGTTGTTCACATTACATGCTGTGTGCGCTAGATATAAAACTTCACATGTAGTTAATGAGTGTGAGAAATTTATCTTAAGCGATTTTTTTTATGTCTTATTTTTTATATTTTAAACTTGTGTTTTTCTTTAGTTTTTGTTGTTGTTGTTGTTGCTGTTTTATTTTTACAAGATAGTAGTAAATAAAATCTAGTTCGTTTGGTAAACGATTGTAAAAATAAAAAAAAAAAAATATTTTAAAACGCTTAGGATACTATTTTAGATTACTGAACAAATTCCTTAGAAATTGGAGGTGAGCTAAAGTAGTACAGATGCCGACGTTGTGTAATTTTAAAATTTTTAGTTTGAATTTAATTCAAGTTTTTAACTATTTTATTTTCATATATCAAAGGTGCAAGTTGTTGACTTGTTTCAAAATTAAATATCTTAAATATTTTCATAATAATCAATTTTCTTTTACTATTAATATTATTTAGTTTTTGCTGTAAATTTCTCTCAACAGACAGTGAAATATTTTCAAAGGCTAGGTGTAATTTGTTAAGTTGAAAAAATATTTTTTGTTTGTTTTTTTATTAATAGCGAATTCGGAAAAAATTCTTAAAATACGCATAAAATTATCGGCTATAATTCGGTGTTGATTATAGCGCGCAACAGAATCATTTAAAGTCAATATTTATTTATCAAAGAAGTTTTTTGTAGCCTGTGGAAGTCTAAATACCGATTCTCGCTAATTTTATTATTTTAAAATTAATAAATATTAAAAAAAATTAAAAAAAGCTTGGTGTCATTACTTGGTGAAGTATGTGAAGGAGTAGTGTGTAAAATTTCAAAACGTTCGGCCTAGTAAATTTTAAGTTATCGTTAACAGCTTCAGGAAAATGCCTTGAAATGTTAGTTACTCACTCCTTAGTGTTAAAAACTACCAGAGAAGTCAATGATGACGTTGGCATTTCATTTGGCTCATGCCATGAAGGGTATTAAATGCGTGGCAGCAAAATTTGTTCAATAATTGTTGAATTTTAAACGAAAACTACGGCGAATGAAGTTGCTCAGGAGTCAGCAACAATGGAAAATTACTGAAACGTGTTATAATTGTGCTAGGTCGAAAAAGGATCCATAAATCTAGTCTAACGTTAAAGTTCAAATGTGAAAAGATTAATAAGGAGTACTACCTATAAATTCAACGCCGTTTGCGTAAAACAATTCGAAAAAAGTGCCTGAATTTGTGATAAAACAGTTCATGGCTCTTTTGCACTACGATAAGGCACCTGCTTACATTTAATTTTTTTTATACATAAACTGCAAAGAGGCCCCTCCATATTTGCCAGATATGGCTTCGTGTGACTTTTTTCTAATTACAAAAATAAAGAGAAACTTAAAGAGCCGTCATTTTAAAAACATTAACTGTGCATCACTGGAAGAGGTAAAAGGTATCTTATTAAGTATAAGAAGTTTTTCATGGATTGATAAAAGTGCTGGCACAAGCTCATAATATCTAATGGGGACTATTTGGAAGGCGACGACAATAATGTAGACGAATAAATAAATATTTTTTTCAAAACAACAAAAATTCTGGTTACTTTTTGAACATACTTGTTACATTTGAAAAATTCATAACCAGCTTACTGGAAAGCTAATATCTAAAGCTTAAAATTCACTTTTCTAAAAGGTACCTTAGTTAGTTTTCTACTAGGAAGAATCCAGTTTGATATGAAATTTAGAAATATGACTAAAATTGATCGTATTTCTGGATATAAGAAATACTCATGTGCCATGGACAAATTATTTTAATAATTTTTTAAGTACTTATTATAAAAGATCAATTTTTAAGATATATATCCTCGATTATAAGACTTTTTTTCTTCATAATTGACGTATTTGATTCCTTAAAACAATTTAACAAAATTAATATGGAAAAACTTGAATAAAAATTATAAAATTAAGTTTCTTAAAGGAATTTTACTCCATTTATTGTGTTTTTTTTTGTAAAAAACCCAATCAGAAAAACTTGTTGATTAAATGAAATACCAATTGAAGAGTTAAAATTACTTTCTTGATATCCTCTGTGTTATTGCATTTAAAACTTAAATTTCTGTCATCAAAGGTAAATTTTCTCAATCGATATAAATTTAAATGTTATAGCTTTCTTCTACTTGGCTTAAAGACTAAAATATACAATGTATATATACATATATATGTACCACTTACTTCAATCAATGACAAGTTCTAGATTATCGCTGACACAGACACTGGAACCATTAAACACACCGGAGACATGATCAGAAGCTTTTGATACAAGACAAATTATATTGATGGCAATTCTTTGAATTGTTGTAATTAATAAAAATAAATTATATATAAATATATATGTATGTATTATATGCGTCAATTGGTAGCAACAAAGTTAAATGATGTTTAAATTCAATATAATAAATAGTTATTAACAATTTACACATCATTCCTGTTGGCTAAATTTGGTATATAAAAATAGTTTTATGATGTTTGGTTTGCTAACCATAGACACTTATTGTTTGTTAATAAAATTTTATACATATTTTTAAAAAAAAAGGACAAAAAACAGAACACAAAACATAGAAAAGAAAATTGATAACTTAATTCCTTAATTTATATATTTTCCTTAATTCAGAAGACTAAAAACCAAATGATTAATGACTTAATTACGTATTTTATGATATTTATTGATTTTTCTAACCTTAAGATCAAAACTAATTGAGATCAATTGAATCAAAAATATTTATAATTGCATTTTAATCGTTAGTTCAATTGATTAGAATAAATTAAATATGACAAAATATGATCACGGTGTTTTATTTATGATGTTAATCTATGACACCTGATCTACACTTAAATCAATTAATCACAGAAAATATTTTTTGATTATTCAAGAATTTTAATCATTTTCATCTAAATTTTTACTAGTAAGGTAGCTTTAGTAATTTTTAAAATTGATATTTTATTTTTCTTTGTAATTAAAAAAAATTTATGTCAGGATAATTAAATAACAACATATCGTTTGACTGCTGCCTGTCATAAAGGATGAAATTTTGATTAGTTATGGCGCCATTACGGATAATTTTGTACGTAGAGATTTTATTTTGTTGTTGTTGTTGTAGTAATATGACTATAATTAATCGAAGCTTTCATTTATCTGTTGTATGTTGTTGTTGTTTTTCTTAATAATATCAAAAATAATGATCGTCATCTTAAGTGCAATTCATTCGAAATTTTGTTAATTGAAGTTTTTTACTATTTTGAAGGAGGAAAATGAGGGGAAATTTTGAACTATAAAATTATTAAACATTTGAATTGTTGTTAGGTATCTTTAACTTGCTTAAAATTTGCTGAATTTTAAATCTGACATTGATTTAAATAGCTTTAATGAGGATTTGATTGATTTTTATTAACTTTTTAATTTTTTTCGATTTTTTATTTATGCTTAATCATTGATTAATACTTAGTAAAAAGTTGTTATGGTTATCGTATCTTATCTTAATTAGACAGTAGCATTGTAATTAGGAAAATAATTGCAACTATATTACACTAAAATCTTGAAATTTTTCTTTTTTTTGGAAGTTAAGAAACACTTTTTTTTACCATTATAAATTAAATTTTAGTTTATTTTTATAAGTATTTGATTTTTTGTTTTTAACTACATATTTAGAATTTAGGAGAATTTAATTTTTGAGAAATGAGTCTTTATTTTAGTAATGATCAGAGATATGAGAAAAATGCATCATAAATATTGTTTGGTTTTAGGTTTTAAATGTATCGAAAATTTATTAAAATTATACCTTTTATTAGCTCAATATTGTATTGGATAAAACTTACAATTGGAAAAGCTTTTCAGCAAGAGTGCTTGAAAATAGGTCATTAATTATTATAGGCTAATTCCAGGTACTTTGAATAATTTTTCTTAAGTTCTTTGTTGTTTCCAAAATAAAAGTTAATTAGAAGTCTAATAGGAAAATATAAAAGTCCATAGAATATAACAAATTTTTGTGGATTGTTTGTGAAGTCTTTAATATATCCAAGATGACTAAAATGATTGTTTTTGAAAATATTGCGTTTTTCATGAAATTTGTCCTCCACAATTTGGTAAAAATATTTTCAACTTTTTTTCTCTTTCAATATATCCAGAAAATTATAATAAGTTTATTTGAATGTTAGAGGAATGATGCTAACATGTCTTTTAGGTTCCTAACTAATTGTTTTATGATTATTTACTTCCTGTAAAGGATAAAGATTGAAAAACAAAACACGTTTTACAAATTTTTTTTATAGATATTGTTTAAGTAAATACATTCAGATAGTTTTTCAACAGGATTCTGTAAAATTTTTGTATCAAATTATTTAAATATATACCAATAGCAAAGCATTTCTTAAGTTCTCCCTCTTCCATCCTTTTCAATTTTTTTATATCTTTTCTGTATTATTTGTGATTGTTTGAAATGAAAACAACGATTTATTAACAAAATATTCTCCATTTTGTCATTTTATAATTTCCTAAAAAATGAAAAAGACAACATCGTTGCGGGAAAATATTTTATATGTATTAAGGAAATATGCTGTCAGAAAAACACGTTTAAAGTTTTAAATTTTTATTAATTTTTTAAAGTTTTTTTGTTCGATCAAGCTTATTTTTGAGGACATTTTTCCCTGGTATAGGCTAGTTTTGTTTATTTTTCAATTTAAGATATAGCAAAAAATCAAATTCAATTGTAAGGAAATGAAATTTAAGGATATTTTTGTTAATGTTTCCATAGTTTAGTTTTGAAAAATTTATTTCTTGGACAGCTATAATTACAGTAGAATGTTAGCTCATTTTACGCACAGTCCTTTTTTTAATTAAAAGTAATTATTATAATTAACCTCATGACATTAGGTAGTCCCTTAGGCAAAAAGCAATTGAAGTTCGGTTTTTTTTTATCTACTCTCTGATTTATATACTATATACACATATATATATATATATACGAGTATATATATTGATATGAAATTAAATTTCTAACAGAAGTAAACGTGAGTTTGCTTCGAATCCTATTTGAAATATCATAAAACATTTACTTATACAATTATATTACCTTGTTAAGGTTATCTTGTATCTTATGGATACAATAGCGTTATATTTTCCTAAAAAATTTTCCACATACCAAACTTAATTAAGATTAAGGATATAATTACATGAGTTCTTAGCAGTTGCAATTTTATAGCTTTTGTTACTAATGGCGTTCTAAAATTTCCCAAAATAAAAAAGAAGATATTTTTCTAGATTTCTTATATTATTGAAACAATATTTCAAGTCAATTTGTAATAAATTTGTTTATATTAGAGTTTAACGAAATTTAAAAATAAAGGGCAATAATTTAAGCAGGTGTTCTAGTCTAGAAATTTAAAAAAAAAAAGATTTTGTTTTCCAATTTTTCAAAGCTTAAGTCTTTGAGAATGTGACTTTACGAGGATTTTCGAAAATTTAATTTATTTTTTTAGATATAGCTGTTTTAGAGATGCATTATCGAAACCGGTTCGGTTTCGCTAACCTGATCAATTCAATCAAAAACATATTAACAATCTACAATAAGGTGATATCCTTAAATATTTTCAATAAATTGCCCTTTTTGTTCTAGTAAAACATTTTCGTGTTATATTTTTATATCAAATTATATTTAATTGATGAGATTTTAATCCTTTCTTTCCTCTAACTACTAAGCTCAATTGAACTCAATATCTTTAAGTAATTCACATAAATATTTTTAAAATGTTATCAGAATTTTAAAATCCCCAGATGTTGTTTGTCAAAGACTAAATACCAAATAATATTTAAATTTTAACTTTTCCAATTTATTTTTATGTGAAATTTTTAGCAATTCAATGAACCATTTGCTTCAATTGCAAAATTTACTGTAATTTTTAAAATTATTTTGGTAAAAAGCTTAAAAGTAAATTCATTATAATTTTTTTTATTGTTATTTAGAAATGTTTTTCTTTTCTTTTCTGTAGCTTTTGGAAAAAATCAATCTTTTATTTAAAATTTAGTTTTCCATTCCAACTTATTACCTTATTAGTTTTTACCTTAAAAGTGGTACAAGTCCAACTTTGATTGAAATTATTTCTGACCAAATATATTACGCCAAAATCAAGCTCAGGTTGCTGTATGGTGAAAGAAAACAAGGTTACTTATGTCCAAAAAATTATAAAAGTCAATTATAATAGTGGAAAAAAATATTGCACGCAAGACTTCCAAGTGTGAAGGAATATCAAAGGATCACCAAAGAGTGTCAGATTTAAATATTATTTGGGGAGATATTTTAGTATGTAAAACATATTTTTTAAATACTTTTAATATTTCTAAACGACGATTAGACCATATTCGGAAAGCAGAAGTTGTAGAAAAAGATTTACGTAGCCGGAGAGAAAGATCTTCCTTGCAAAGCCAGTGAAAATTTAGTAAATGATATACTCGTAAAGTAACACATTCAAAGTATTCCTCAGTTTACTGCCATTATAAAAGAAATCATAATCCAGTGAGAAAAATAGTTATTCCATAACTAAATCTAAGAAAAATGTATAATTTATATATGGATCATTGTATACTGAATCAGAGACCCTACATAAATGTGTGGATTTACAGGAATAGTTTTCAAACACAATTCAATTTATATTCTTCATATTCAAAGCATTTCCAAATTACAGGTGGGGGGTATTAAGAACAGAAGGAATATGGTCACTTTTTGAAATCAAAAAGAATTCCATATTAAGGATTTTACGGGCAGCTTAATAAATACAACCAAATATTTTGACTTATGCATTATTATGTGCCAGCAGCAGAACAGAAAAGCTGCTACGAAAAGGTTGTGAATATGAGGAATTCCGCGTGTGTCATTTCCCAATTGTCCTTAATTTTAACATTTCTTTGTTCTACTCTTGATTATTGCAAAGTTTTATTATGAAATTTTTAAAAAACTGTTGAAAAGTTTATTTAAAAATTACCTAAAACAGCAGAAAATTGATATTAATATATTTTCAGTATTTTTGAGAGTTAAGCTTAAGAATGGCGTTTCATATTTATATTTGTTTGCTAGCTGCATTTTTTCAAAACTATTTAGAATTTTGTGATGGATATTTATATCTTAAGTTATCAATTTATTTTGTATTATTTTCAACGAAGCGATATTATGGCTGTGTAATTTATTTTGTACCTTTTGCCTGTTCGAGACTAAAAATACAAATCTAGTATATTTTTCCACTGTCCCTTGAATTTAGAAGTGAAATCGCTGTGCGTCAGTGATCTTACAATCAGTTGTCTGCTATTTATTTAATCATGGACGCTAATGTATGCAAGAAATAGTTTTAACTCTTAACCACCAATGGCTTTAGTTCAAGATCTAAAATGTGGCTCCTATCTTTCCCTCTTTTTCTTTGTAGTTTTTAGAAAATAAATCACTGAAGCTCTTATTATTAATTTCCAAATAGTTTAATAATAAACTCTTTTTATAAAACTTCACCCAATTGTCACTATAATTAAGCTTAGCTACTTCCAGTAGAGTTCATGAAATGACATTCCATCACCTGCTCTACTTTTGCTTGGAGTGGTGTGGATAAAATACAAAACCAAAGCGGATAATTTACAATTAAATTAAAAACAACTTTTTGTTGTGTAGTTCTCTTAAATATATCGAAAAAAAACAACCAAAAATTTTAAGGAAAGTCAAATTTTAAGCGAATGCTGCTAATTTCCAACGTAAAACGAGGCTTTTCAATGTGCTTGAATCTTTCTTAAGAGTATTATCTAGGATAATTTTTCATTATTTTCGGATCATTGATTTTTAAAGAATAACAAACTCGTAAAAATTACTCTTCTTTTTTTTAAAACAATTAATTCCCCTAAAATTATGCAATTTTTAATACATTCCGCTTTTTTCCCTTTGCCATTATCGTAATATTTTAGAAGCTTCAGCTTCCCTGATGACAAGGCAGGAAATTTATGTTTAGCTTAACAAAAATTGACCAAATATTCAATAAAAAAAACAACCAGATATTTTAGATTACAATAAATTAAAATCTATTTAACAAAAAGATAAAGAGTGTACTTAAGCCTCAAGGAGACTGGATTTACTATTATTCGATTGAGTTGATTTCCGGTTTAGATATTTTCATCCATTAAATAACTTACAATTTGTCATAAATGTAATAGTTAATAACTTATAAACTCTTACAACGCCGCAGATTTATGCTCTTCAAGATATAAAATTCGACATGAATTTTCAAAGGATAAATACTTTTCCAATAAACGGTAGAAAAATGTAGTTTTTCCTTGCTTGTCTTTCAAAATTATTTTAAAAAAACCTTACTTGGCGCATGTGCATACATCCTTTAGAAAAATGTTATCCTTCTGCGTTAATATATGTGATTATAATTGTTATAATAGCGACTTTATGCAAATAACGAATCATTATATTTTTGTGGAATTGATCAAGATTTGTCACATAAAAGTGCCAATTTATTGTATCAAATGCAGCCGAACAGATTTAAGAATGAAATGATTGTGACGTCAAATTCTATTTGCCATAATAATCAATGTAACAGTAACAGCTGTGCTTATTTCTTCTCTTCAATTTTCTTTTGTAGTTTTTTTTAGTCAAAAATTTGTGATATTTCATAAATATCGTTAAGTAAGTACAACAACAACAAAAATTTACTGTAGGGATTTATTATTTATGTTTATTTTTTGAGATTCCTAAAATATAATTTCACCACCTGTTTAAAAAAAAGACTAAAAAAATAGCCCTAAATTGATTCTTAACAGAACAAGAAATTAAAATATTGGCAGGTAAAGAAATAAGGAATGTTTATTAGTTTTAATACTACTCATTGTGCTTGGCAAACATGTCGTCTTTCCTAAATTATTTTGACTTTAATTCACCACAACGACTGGAACCCTTAAGAACCGTAGTGCTCTGAACCGATTTCAAGCCTTTAATTACAATATAACTTTTGAGTCCATGATTTCACACAAGGCCGGCAGTTGTCATTTTTATGGTAAGATGGAATTTCGAAACTTTTGAAAATATCATTATCCTATGTGAGACAGAAATTCTTTTGCCTCTCGGTTTAAATCTTCATAGTGTAAACAGTACAAAACCTGCATGGGCTCGTATGATACCGCGAAATAGAATACATTTGAGTAAATAGTTTTGATTAATTTCACTCAAAAATTAGGAAAGTCGATGATATGTCGTGCAAATGTATAAAGTGACAAAACTTGCTTAAAGTCGCTAAATTATTAAACTGGTCGCTTATTTATATGTTTTAAGCTTTCAAATCGAAACAATTAAATTAAATTTATTAAATACTAAATCTTTTTGATAATAAAGTAATTATTTTTTGCATAAACTTCTTTACTTTTAAACGAATTGAATTTGATTTTAATCCTATTTAAAATTCTTAAGTAAAATTACTTGAATTAATAAAAAATTTAACTTTAATGTTGAAATTTTAGAATTTTTAATTAATTTTGTTATTAAATAAAAATTCCTTAAAATATCTCATTTGTTCTGAAACATGAAAAATGATAGTTTTAATAAAGGATAATAATGTTTAGATTCAATTAAATTGAATAGAAGAACAAACCCACAAAAACTAGATTAATTATTAAAACAATTAACATATTGTCATCATGAATTGCTAATTTTAATTTTATCCCACTTTTATTACAGAAGAGGTAGCTATTTATTTTAGTCAAAGATAAAAGGATAAAATTGTTTTTCTCTGAAATGCTCATCTCCTATTTAATTCGATCTTTAGTTAGTTAAAATTTGTCTACGTATATTGTTTGAAATAATGGTAATTATAAGTATAAAGAAATAGAAAATAGAACTATAAATCTAAAGAAAATTGTGTAGGCTTTTAAAAATAAGGATTTATATCCTTTTTGTATCTTAAAAGCATAGTTTTGAATGGATTTTACTATTTTCATTATTTATTTAAGTGAAAATTGTCTATAATAAATGCGATAAATGTTAATGTGGCAGAGGGGAAAAACAAATTTTAACTAAAAGGTTTTTAAGGATATTTCCTAATGGAAAATACCTCTATATTAATGGTAAGAAAACCATTTCATAAGTTTCTATAAAAGGACTTGATTTTATTCTGATGGGAGTTTAAGAGGTTTCTTTTTTTTCCGTTTTCTTTGTAATGAAATAGCTGATTAAATATTTTTAGTATCCTTTTATTCCTATTTGTAAACAGAAGGAAACTTTGTATTTTAATTTGTTGGTTTTTAGGATTCGGTTTGTGAATTGTAGCATAGTGAAATTCTTCAATAAATAGCTAACAGGGTAAATAATATCTATTAACTTTGTAAAGTAGTCAAATAAGAAATAAGATTTCATTAAATCCTGGCTTCAAGAAATGGCCTGAAATGTATTGAAATTAAAAATAAATTTAATAGTTGTTTTACTTTGATGTTGACTTTTAAAAGTATGCTACTGGAGGGCCTCCTTTGGGTTTTTTTGTTTCAAATTAGTTAAATTATTGAGTTTTCTTTTAAGGACTCTATAGAATATATATTGATAAACCAAATTTGCTTTGTAGACCTGAATTTTTTATTAACTTCTTTAGATAACACCAAAAGAAGTTAAGAACAGATTCTAGTCGCAAATAGTGCACTTTACATAAGAAACATTTATTTGGCTTAAGTTGAGTTATTATAAGAGAAATTTTTTTATTAAAGTTTTTCTTTGATAGAGAAGTAAGTTTTCAGATAAAAGTTCTGATTGAAAAAAAAACTATATTGAAATTATTATCTGGTTTAGGAAATGAATTGCGATGTTGGCGAATTTTTGTTTCTTGTTGAGTAAAATATGCTCTTATAAAAATTTCCATTTATAAATTCTTATGTGAACCAATTAAAAATTCATCAATAAAATCTTTGATATTGTTAATTACTTATACAATAGCCAATATGTTGGTTTTTATTGCCATTGTAGAACAAAAGGTTTTTGTTTTTCATTCATTTATTTTTCAAAAAATTACGTCTTATGACTTTTTAATTAATCTCCATTTCTCCTATCAGGCTAGTACTGACCATACAAACAAATTTTGTTAATGATAATTGAAGCACAGACATCAAAAAATTTCAAAATTAGTAACACTTGGAATTTTCAGTAAAGAAGATGTAAATCAATTAATTTTTCTTATATAAATTCATAAAAGAGCTATGAAAGAAAATTGTACTAGTAAAAAGCCCATCAAATTATTAACCAAGATGTTAATTATCGATTTTCTTTTCCTAAATAAAATTCATTTATACTTTTTCTCAGAAAATAATTCGATTTTTTGTCCCTTGAACATTCAACTTATCAATGCAACATATTTATGCAGCAAGCTTCAGTCAATCCCATATAATTGGGAAAAATTGTTTATCGGGTCCATATTTCCATAGATTTTGATTCATTTGATTTATCGATGTTTCATATTTGTGCGGAAATTATGGATTAATTCTTTATAAATAGGGAAAATTGTTCGTCACTTAACACTAAACCTACACTACACGGTCAAATGACCGTTTTTGAAATTTTGTTTAATATTTTTCGTATACAAAGCCATCATGCATTTTATTGACTTTTTATATAATGTACATACAACCCATTTTCGAATTTTCACAACTTTTCTGTTTAATTTCTGAAAAAAATTGTCGAAAATCTCTTTCTATATTAAGATACAAATGTTTTTTTGAAGTATTAACCCTCATGGAAGGATTTAATATACATGAAATGTTGGTAGATTTAGTGTTAAATTCATGCTAACACATGAAGTGATTAAAAATAACTTCTATGTTGCTTCTATGAAGATAACAACCATAAAACTTTAGCAAATGACGATAGAATTAGTTTGAAGACAAAAACTAAAATATTTTTGAAATTATTCAAACTCTAAACTAACGAATTTAAAATTTATAATATGTGTGATAAATTTTCTTATTATATTTTCTACCTTTTTTTCAATAAATTTAGATTTAGCTTACATTAAAGGAATTGCTTTTTTGTATAGTCAGCTAAAAAATGGCTCACTTTCAAAAACTAAAGTAAATCCCTTTATTTAATAATAAAGCGATCAAAATAGCGCTATGACAAAGAAAAAGGGATCTTTTTCAGAAGTATCCGTTCTTAGAGCTTAGAAAATTTCACAGTTAAAAAATATGTTTCGTTTGTTTCTAATTATTTCTATAAATATTATTTAAGGATAACTATTAAATAGTTTTTTTTGAGTAAAAATCAACTATTCGAATCAAATTTAATCAATTTTAAAAACGAAAAACTGCGTTTTAGTACAATTATTAAAGATTTTCTTTACTTATAATTTCGGATGTAAATTATTTTTAGTATAAATTATAAAAAACATAAAGCACTTATACTATTAAACAAAACTATTAAACAATTAAAATATTATAAAGAAAAAAGAAGAAAAATTACCTTTTTGTAGTTGTGTTACAGAAAAAAAAAACAAACAACAGAGAAAAAATTACACTAATTTTAATTACTTTAACCAAAATTTCAATTTTTACAATTAAAACACTTAAAAATTATAAAATTTTTTAAGTTATTTAAAGCCAATTAAGCACAAAAATTTGAAAATCAAAAATAGAATACTTTTTTAGTATTTTTTTGCATTTAATTTAAATCACATTAAAATTCGAAAAGAAAAATTTAATATCGTTTACGTTATGACACACTACTCAAATGCTAGAGGTCCAACTGACTGAGATCGATATAGCAGCAACCGCTGTGGTCTCTCAGCTAAACATGTATTAGTGAGAACTTATATATATATATATATATATCTAAAATGCATTTTATTTTTGTAAGCTCAGCTATAAGTTGAAAATTAAAGCCTCTACCATTTTGTTGTTGTTGTTATATATTTTATTTTAAAAAAATTTCTTAACTCACTTTGCAGACTTTGCAGACAAATTCTCTAGAAAGTTAGAAACGATCGTGTCAATTTTTACATTTGTTAAAGTGAAATCGAATTATAGTTAAAAAAGTAGGAGGTGATTTATACAATTTTGAATAGTTATAAATTTTTTTTTTGTGGGCGTGTTTAATTATTATTATATTAAAGCTTAAATTGAAGTTTATTAATTGGATGAGAAAAGTTTATGCCAATTGGTTGTAATGTATATTTTGTTAAATATTGGTTTTAATTAATTGGGCGGAGATTTTCAATTCTAGAATAAATTTTAATATAAAAATATTAAAAGAAAACAAAAACAAAATTTATTAATTTCAAAAAAAACAAACAAAAAAGAAAAAACAAATGATCAATTTTTCTTCTTATGTTTATATTGATTTCGTTGGAATTAGTTAATATTTGAATTTATTTACGTTACACAGCGTTAATTGATGTTAGAATTTTAAAACTAAAATGAATATAAGTTAAAAGTAAACATGAATGGCCAGTACTAAAAGATCACCTGATCTTTGCTAAGGATTAATTTAATCGGTTTTTAAGTTTTCCTGGTTAGCCTACATTTTTTGATGACTTTTTATATTGACTTTTTTCATTATCAATTTCAAAATAATATCTTACTGGATTTTTTAATTGTTTTGAATTTCTTGTTCTTAAAGAAATCATATTTTATTATTCATGAAATAATTTCGTTCACTTTGAAAATTATTATTACTTTTGATGCCGTTAGTTCGAATGACATTATGTGTTTGTTTTTTAAGGTTTTTCTTGCATATTAACGAGTTTTTCGAACCATGTGGGCCTTAAGTTGTCTAGAATGCTTCGCTTCCAGTATGATAGACGTCAAAAAATGACTATCACAGGTTGATGTTTTATTAATATTTCGAGTTGTATAAAAGTAGGAATTTAATTTAATCTAAAATTATTAAAAAATTTTTTCAAATTGTTAGCAATATTTCTACGTTTTTTTTTGAATTGCATTCATCACAAGGGAAATGTAATTGAAAGGCTCACATGCCAACAATTGTTGAACAATAAAATTTATCTAAAGCCTGGAGTTTCTCAAACTGAACATTAATTTATAATGTCTGAAAACGAAGAAATCGAAAGTTTCTAAAAAGCTACAAATTTTTTCTTTCATACATCTCAAAAATTGTTTACTTAAAAAAAATATTGGTCCCCTCTTTCTTTAATTTCTCAGTTATTTTGTAAGATATTATATCCCTATTTTTTTCATATTTAAACTATTGTTAAAATAAACCTATAAGATAAGATCTACTTATGTACGGCAAACTTAATTTAGATAAAAAGAAAATAGATTTTGTTCATAAAACCATTTTAGAAAAATTCGTTTACTTTGGTTGTAATTCAATGAAATCCTAGAGGATAATCGGTCTAAACAAATGAAATATTATTGGGTTGGATGAAACTTAAGCTTTAATTGTTTTGTTTTTTTATAAGAATATACTTTTTTATAACATATAAATTGGAAATCTTTTTTGGGGTCAGATAGTTTGTTTGTATTATATGTTGTCCTTTATTTCAACCCTCAATCTTCTAGTTTAGTTAATAGCTATGCATATAGACATAAAAATGTATTAATTTAATTCTTTTTGAGATTTTTGTGACTTAAAAAACTTATAAAGCTTCAAATTTGTGTTTAAGGAAGAGTAATAAAAGGGAACATATGATTTTTATTTTTTAAAAAAGATTTAAAATAATTTAAATTATTAATTAATTCATTAGAATTTAAAAATAATTTTTAGAATATAATTTTGATTAGTTGAGGGTTAATTAGATGAGTAGAACAATGAAAGTAGAATTATGAATGAAAAATTAACTGAAAATATTCAGATATTCAGATATTTAGATAAAGTGTAGTAAAGGTTTTTTGAAACCACTTTTTTGTTGTGACAAATGATGACAAATCTATGAAAAAAATGAAACTTTTCATAGTAGAACTTGAGTTATGAAAATTCATAGAAAAATAATCGTGATTTCTAGTTGAAAAAATGTTATACTAAATGATAGAAAATATTATTTAAAATATGTCCAAAATAATTTTACGGTTTTTTATATTGATTTCGAGTAATAATAATTTGAAAAGGGAATCAATGCTATTACACAGGGAATTTCCAAAAAAAAAAGTATTTATTGAATAATTCTTAAAAGTCAAAATGGATAAGATGTAATAATCTTTTATTGAAGTCGGTAAATGCTTTTGTTTTCTTTTGAATTACATATAAAATCTGTAGATAGTACACGGACTTTAATTTTACGCTCTCAGTTATTCAATTTTGAACAAAATTTTACATTAAAATTTTTAAATCAAACAAAAAACTTTTTCAAAGCATATTATATTAATTTCTGTATATCCTGCTTATTATATTTGTGGGACTTGTTGCAAATATAAATTAAACTTGTTTTACTTTAATATAAGGTGACTTTGTTATGTCAAACTTTCAATATTCAGCAATGGGAATTTAAAACTATGAAAACTTTACTTTTAAAAATCAATTTATTTTTTTACAAAAAAAATAATTAATTGGGATATTTTCATAGCTTAAGCCCTGTTCAGACCAATGCGTTTTTCATTCGCACGACGGACAAGGTTGTAAAATGGGTGTTGCATTTGCTATAACCATAGCTAGAATAAAAATTTTTGTTTTACTTTAAATTTTTGTTGTGCTTATCCTAAAAGGGTTAGGAAATGATTTTATTACTTTTAGAAAAGCATTTTGTGGCCTTCAAAATTTTTGTTGTTTTAATTCTTGCTGTACTTCAGATTTTTGTTTTGCTTTAAATTTTTGTTGTATTTATATTAAAAGGGATAGGAAATAATGATTTTTATTACTTTTTAGAGAAGTATTTTGTGGCCTTCAAAACTTTTGGTGTACCTCTAAAAGTAATAAAATTATTATTTCCTATCCCTTTTAATATAAATACAACAAAAATTTCAAATACAACAAAAATATCCAGTAGACCAAAAATTTAATATACTACAAAAATTTCAAGCACAACAAAAATTTTGTGGGTCAGAAAGTGTCCTTTTACCATTATTTAACAAAAATAGCTATGGCTATGGCAACCTTGTCCGTCGTGCGAATGAAAAACGCATTGGTCTGAACAGGGCTTTAGTGTCCCATGAAGTTAAGTAACTACACAATGAAAATATAGAGAGAAAAATTTACATTACCAATGGGTTAAGATCTTTATATGAAAGTTCGATTCAGATATCCTTATGAACTCCACAAAATTTGACGGAAGTTCGAAAAAAGCTGTATGGTCCTAATTTTGCACCAAATTTCTTCTTTTTGTTTTTGATAAAAGATATATCGGGTTGAAAAAAATTTGCAGCACCTAATTATACCTTTAAAATATTGAGAAATTATTTTCTGTGAATGCTGGAAATTATAAAAATTGGTTTGAGTGTATGCAAAATTGTAGAAACTGTATGAAAGAAAACTTCAAAAACAAAATTCCTTTTTTGAATTACTTTTATTCAAATGTTATTGATCAATTTTCGTATCGTAGCTTTGTTTGTGTTTCATTGGTTATGAAGATTATAATTAAAATGCCAACAGACTGGAAGAAATTAGCTGAATCAGATTGAATGTGTGTTCACATTCCAATATCTTTCAAAAATAATCAGACCAAGAAGTCTAATACGTAAGTTATGAATTAAGTCCACTTGGTTAATACAACTTTAAACTTGGCCGAAAAATTGTAGGCATAGAATAAGATGATCCATTTTTACAAATTAGATTTTTATAAGAAAGGGAAATAATTGAAATTAAACAGTAAATTCAATTCTTGATCGCCTTTTTTTTCTTCTTTCTGTATTGTTTAAATATTTCGAAATTTCTATTGTTTTAAACGAACAATAAAATGACTAATGCACATTAATTAAATATATTTTGAATAATATAAATGTCTCCGGTGTTAAAGTCTTTGGTTTTAGCCCAAAATTATATAAAATTTATTGATCTAAGAAATTTCAAGTGTTTTTTCAAAGTGTAAAATCAAATATGAATTATTCGTAACACTTTGACTGAAACTTTTTTCCTAAATTCAAGCTATACAGTCAAGTTAGGAAGTTTGAAAGACATTTATATTTGAATTGATTGCCATTAAATAATAAATTCTTTAATCAAACAACTAAATATCTAAATACACACTAAATTTGTAATAATTGCCAAAACAAAAGAAAAAGAAAATATTTTATTAAAACTTATGCAAAATATTTGTAAACTCTTTGATTTAGATTTTAAAGTTTTTTTATCAAAAGATTTTTATCTAATTCTAATAAAAGAAAACAAAAATTTTCCTTCAAACCTCAACCTAATTTTCAAAGGATCTAATCAATCAATCAATCAATATGTCAATCATTTGACATATGCATAACTAACATTGATTTTATATTTACGCTCTCTTTCCTGCCTTTCGTTTTATGTATTAAATAAAATTCATGTAGTTTAAAACTTTTAAATTTAACCATAGAGTATATATTGTACATATATAGATACTTAAAATTGCATCTATAGATACTAAAAGTTTGTATTGGACATATCATTGCCATATCAAACACTTCAATCTTTCTGATTGGTTGATGTCTGCCACTTCTAGAATTGAAATTAATTTCCATCAGTGTCTTGGGATGCAGTTAAATGGTGCCGGCCACAAATAAGTATCCATCAACTTAATATATATATATATATGTATATATATATATATATATAAATATATATAATTGATTGGATTAATACAATCAATCTATTATGTATGCCAGTGACATGTTTGTATTTTAATTCACGCCAAACTTGTCATCACAAGGACATTCATAATCTACTCAAAGGCTAAATAATGTTTAAGCTTTTTTTTAACTCAATGAAAATCATATGTGCGTATAAATGGAGGCCATTATTAGTCTTTATTTATTTATTTGTTTTTTAATTTTATTATTAACAAGTATAGTATTTTTAATTTTTTATTTATATTTTAATTCAAACACAGCTAGGGATATATAATGAGATATTATTTTTTTTTTTTTGTGGCTTTTGTTTTAATAATATTTATTAAAATTCTTTTGTTTCTAGGGTATTTTTATAATAGGCTCAAGGATATCCACTTAACTTGTTTAATAGTTGAAAGAATTTTAATTAATATTATGACTTCAAGTAACATCAGAATAATTTATTTGATGAGCTAGAGACATTAAGTTGAATTTTTTGTTTTTTTTTAATCCGGATTTATTATATTTAAGGTATAAAATGTCAAAAAAATTGACATTTTGTTATACATAAATAGTTAAATTTAAACGAAAGAATTTGGTGTTTATTTCACGGAAAAACTTTTATAATTTAATTTTAATTTTCAAACAATATTTTCCGGGAAGTAATAAATCAAAAACAAAAAAAAAACGCGAAACCAATATCTGTTTTATCCAAGCCATTGGGAGTTTGAGAGAAACAATAAAATTTTTTTTTTGCGAAAATTTCTCTTATTAATTTGTTTTTACTCACTTTAAGGGGATGATCGGTATTTAATTTTTTCCCTCATTTTTATTTTATTTCTTTAGATTAATGTAAAATATTGTTTCGAAATTTCAAGTTAATCGGATCAAAATTACTGAAGCTATGACCGTTTGAACATCCTTTGCTTTAAAGCAAGACGTAAGTGGAAAAACTTTAAAGCGTTTTCCTCAAATTTGTTTTTCTTGAACCTAAGGTAACTCAAATTCTACTTAACCGATAGTTTTGAAACTTTGCATACTACTTTTTCATATATTTCACCAGGTGATGACGAGAGCTTTATGTTTATGTAATAATTATTAACTTTACAATAACAAATAAGTCGATTTATTAAGCGAAATTCGATATTTTGACTGCCAAAAGCTACCAGAAGTTGGAAAAATCTAAAGAGAGAAAAAAAAAGCGAACAAGGATCAGAGGGGTCTTGTATATTATGAATTGCTGAAACTAGATAAAACCTTTAATGAGGTACGCTACCCTAGCTTAGGCGAATAGTCATGAGATATAGGTTTTCCATTATGACAATGCTGGGCCACGTGTCGCGATGCTAGTTAAAATCTACTCGGAAAACATTGGATTGGAAATTCTACTTTACCTGCTTTATAACCAAAACATGATCCAAGATTTAACGTGATATTTTCATTAAAAATTTTAAACAACTTATTAAAAAATATGAAAGTTGGACGTATATTTTTTCCAAAAAAATTTTTGTTATCCTTAATCTAGATTATATGGAGAATAAATTAAAAATTACAATTATTTCCTATTGTGACATCAAACTTTATTTTACGTCAGTTTAATAAATAAAATATGTGGTGTAAAATTTTTTTATTTCAATATTTTTTAAAGTCATATAATTAAATTTGTTTTTATTTAATCGAAATATGAGCATACATATTAATTAGGTATATTATTCATTTTCTTTGCTAATAACAAAAATATTTAATTAAGTTAATTTCTTAGCACAAAAACAAACTGACAACCAAATATGGTGTCTTCTTAAAGACAATGCAATCAACGTCATGATTTTTAATTATTAATTCTATTCTACACTTTAGAGAGTCAAAGACGTGACTTTGATGAAGATAATTGAACATTTCATATGAGTTTAACAAATTTCAAATATAGTCAGATGGTAGTGTTCTTTGGTTTGTAAATTAAGTCTTTTGATGTGTGCCAAAAAGAAAAATGGAAAATTTAAACTATCTCTAATTTTATTTTAATAATTATTAGTCAGAATAATATTTACTTGGATCGTATAAGAATTATATTAAGATGTTTTTGTTTAATTTTGTTGCTATTCGTGTTTTCACCGAAAGTTTACTGGCGAATTTACTAACAGCCAAAAGTTTTGTATGAAAGGAGTAGTTTTTTATATAAAATATTCTAATAAATAAAATAATTCAATATAATTTTATTATTTATTAATTTCTATCTTATTTTCCGTATGTTTTGAAATTTCTGGTAATTAGTGATTAGCTGTCATTGTAAACAATATTTTCTTGTATGAGTTCAATACCTGTTTATCTCAATCAGCTCACGTCATCAATAATTTCATACAACAACATACGTAATCATGTAATCATGTTTAGTTTTGTGCTAGAAAAAACACAAATATGCGAGAAACTCTGCTTTTTTGCTTTAAATTCAAGAAATCGGCTGCCGAATCGTATAGAACACTTGTGGAATTCTATGTTGACAGCGCGTTATCAGAAACAACATTCAGAGACTGTTTTTATCTGTTCAAAGGTGGCCACTTTGACTTGAGTGCATTTGGTGGGATCAGCGGAGTATCATCTACTATGAGTAGTTGAAAACTTGTGAAACTGTCAATAATCGCTGTTACCACCAACAACTAATCAAATTGTGTGGTGCTTTGGGTGAAAAAAAAAATTTATGAACAATGATATGAGAAGCTGATTTTTCTCTACGAGAATGTCCAATCGCACACGTCAAAAATGGTCTTAAACTACTTGGAGACACTCAACTGGGAGATGCTACCCCATCCAGCATATTCACCAGACCTGGCCCCTTCTGACTATTACCTGTTTTTGTCGATCGATCACACGCTCGTTGAACAGGATTTCGATTAGTATGAAGACGTCGGAAAATGGCTTGACGAGTGGTGTGCCTCGAAAAATGAAAAATTCTTTTGGAATGGTATACACAAATTGTCCGAGAGATGGGAAAAAGTTATAGATAGCGAGGGCTAGCGAGATACTTTGAATTAATTATTTTTTGCTTTCTATAAAAAAAAAGTGTTTTTTTGACAGTAAAACAGCGTCTTGAAGCTTATACATCTGGTAGAATAAATAAACTTCCTATTTATTATAGTTTGAAGTTAAAGAAAAATCCCCACATTAAAATATATTTTTATTTTATAATTGCTTTTATTTTGTCACATATACATTATATATTAAAAATTTTAAAATTTGATTAATATTAAAACCTTTTATATAACAGAAACTTAATTAATTTTCATTACAGTAATTCCACACTGATACAAAAACAAAGTTAATAATATCTGACTTAAAAATAACTAACACACCGTAGACAACTTCTAAACGGTTAAAATTTTCTAATACTCTTCTTTTCGGGTGTTCATACTTAAAATATATGTTCTAGAAGGCTTGAATGCGTGACACGCAAATAGGGTTGAAAATTCAGATCCTCATTCTGTTAACATTTAAGTTTAAGAAAGATATTACTCTCAAATTCTTCTGATGAAGAAATATTTCGAGAACAAATCAGAGAATAATTTGAGAAAGAATAAAAGGTTACATCGTTTACGATTCTTGATTTCTTTGATTTTTTTTCATTTTTCCATTTTTTCTTATATGTTTTTAGTCAAATTTAGTACTTAGTTAATAACCATAAGGCTTTAGATAAGTTTTAATTAATAATTAAAAGCTATTTGCTTGTTTTTTTTTTTCAAGAAAAAATTTCTTAACTGCTATAATCGAAATTTGAAAAGAAAAAACATACTCACAGGCAGCTAAAACTTTCCATCTGTGACTTTAACTCGTCGCCCTGTTAAATGCGATGCATTACCACCCCATATAGCGTGGAAGCTATGAAGTTACATTTATCGGTGACTTCATACATCGCATCGTCGATGAAAGAGAGAATTTTCACCACTGGGATGGTAAACTTTGAGGGATATATAATTTTTTCTCTCCTTTTGTACCTTTCGTACTTTTTGTACTGTTCAAACAGTTTGAAATTTGGCTCACCTCGAATGATCTTTCGAAACAATGTTTGCACAACATATATGAAAACTTATAGAACTCGAATGATTTTTACCCATAAATATTTAATTTCACTTACCTTGATTTACTTACATATAAAATTTAAATTTACTAACTATCTAAACAGCTAGAAATAATAATAATTTAAATATCTGAAAACTTATGACAATGGGAAATTTTTAATTTTGATCTTTTCGAATTAGTACAAGTACAAATTTCACTTCTAATGACACTTTCCTTGGTTTCAAGCCTTCTGAATTCAAAATAAATTAAACGCTAAGTTGTTGTGATGGAAAATGCGGGATACATTTTACATACGCTAACAATCTTAAACTTTTTATCTCTTTTTCTTTGTTTACGTGTATAACGTTATTATAGATGACAAAAGCTGAAATTTGTGACTTATCCGCGTTTAAAGGGAAATTTAAAGCTGAGTATTACCTAAATAAGAATATCGTTTCTCCCTGATCTGTGCCACATCTACTCACTCTTCATTAAGCCTTCTTTAAACGAAACAGTTTTTCAATCGCTTGACGCTTAAGGTCGAAAATAAAAATTTATAGTAAAACAAAAATTTGATATACAAACAACAAAAATTTTGAAAGACAACAAAAATTTCAAATACAACAAAAATTTGGAAGGCCATAAAGTGTCCTTTCACCATAAATGATCCTCATGAAACAAAAAATTTTTGTTCTAGCTATGGCTAGAGAAAATACATCACCCATTTTACGATTTTAAGCGTCAAGCAATTGAAAAATGCTTTGGTCTCAAGAAGGCTTTACCTATCGTATGTAATGGAAGTCATATTGCGAGGAAGAATAATTTTATTTTTTACTCTAAAAAGAAATATAAAAATAATATAAAAAGTTGTAGGTCAAGGCTTTAACATAAGTTTGACAGTTAGTTTTTTTAATGATAGGAAATTTGAATGAAAATAAAATCTCAATTATTTTGGCTTGCCGAACACTTCTCTTTTGTATACTGTGAAATTACAGTACATGATACTCTAACAGCTTTGTCAAGCATATAAAAGAACCCAATTCTTTTTTCCCATTTGTAGAATGTATATTTTTTGTTTTTGTTTTTACTAAAAAAACACATGAACTGAAATAACAAAAAAAAAAGTGATTAAATTAAATAAAAATTGACTAAAAAAGTTCAATAGCCGATAATATCAATGTTTTAAATGTATTCCAATTTATACTAGCGCCAGTTCCACTTTTATTACATATCATCCCCCCTAAAAGTTCAATATAAATCAATTTTATATATTTCAACACTTCATAAAATAATCATAAACCAAAGCTAAATGATGTCAGTAATCATCAAAACTCCCTTGCGAAATTTACCAATTATGGTTCATAAAATTATCAAGATATCCAAAAACAAACAAAAAAAAACTTGTTTTAGTTTTATTATTTTAAATATTTCGGTAACACCCTCACTAATCACCACCTACCCTTAAATTAGTAATCAAATAGTATAAATTATTATTATTATTAATTTTTTGTTTTTGTTATTATTTAATTCTGATGATTTGATCACAACTTAATGAAAATATCTGATGACCATAAATGGTGTTAGCTATAGACAAGCAGATTTCGCAGGTAGCGTCAGATTGTCCAAGTAACAGGTTCCAACTTGTCTGCAATTGTTACATATCTATATACATATATATATATACATTAATTTTTAATTTTTATAAATAAATGAATGACGTCTTACAAAGTATTTGAAATGTGGGTGGGCTAAATGGAGTTCTTAACAAAAAATAAACATTTTTAATACGCAAAAAACTTGATCAACAATCGAATCTATAGCATTTTAATTAACAGTTAACCATAATTGGTTGTTGTAAATGCATATATTTAAAGTTTTATATATGTAAAATTAATTTTCCTAATGATTGTTTATTCTTTTGATATTGACGTCTATTGTTATAAATTATCAAAAGCATCAAATGTTTTAGGGCTTGACATTCATGTTTTTATAAGATGAAAATTTATTTTTTTATTTTTGGTTTAAAAGTAATTTTATGTAATTTTTAAAATTTTATTTACCTTGAATTTTGTTCTGTTTGGTGCTTCTGATATGCTTTTAAATTCATATTTTAAAAGCGTTAATTGATTAGAACCTTGCAAGCAAAATTGAAATTGAAATAAATTATTAGTTTAAGAGTTTAATATTTGTTAAAATTCAGCTGAAATTAAATGTTTTCCGAAAATATTTATTTTATATAAAGATATTCTCGTGAAATGCTCAAGATTTTAAGGTTTTTAAAAGAATAATTTACTGGCTGTCACGTGGCCTTAACTAGGCAAAATAATATACTATATCGTAATATTGTCGAGTTCAGACAATGAAGATCAGGATCAGGATCAGGGAAAATTGATTCTGTAATAATGCGTTAGTAAAAAATCTGCTTGACGCATATTTTTAAGGCAAAATATTAAAAATTTTATTACTGTAATTTTTTAGTTATTCTTTTTCTAATCAGGATGGCTTTAATAAGTATTTCTAGAACAGATCCTAAAGCACGACTAATCCAAAACACCTGATGAGTAACTTTGTAACAGAACTTAATCGGATCCAGATTGTTTTCAGGCATTTATCAATTAATTTCCAGTTGGGTATATTGTATATTTGTCACTCTAGTGTGAACAAGAATTGAATTATTTAATTCTTTAACCACAAAATGATGGAGAATTATTGCTTAAAATAAATAATACTGCTTCACACACAAAAACCATTGGTATCCATAATATTGTTAGGTGTTTGGCAAAAGGTTCTTTCTAAAAAAAACTCATTTAAAAATATAAAGGGAAGAACTTTCATAGAAAGCTTATACTTAGACTGATCGGATACGCCTGATGCATATAATAGGTCTTTAGATATTTAGTTTAGGTTTATTTGGTGATCTTTGTTTACTACCTTGATCAAAAAGTTCTCGGAATTTATTAAAAAAAAATAAACAAAACAAATCGATATTGTTCCATTCAAAGTATCCCCCGTCGACTGCAACTCACTTATGCCAACGCTTGATCCAGTTCTCGAAACATTTTTTTTTAACCCAATGTTAGTTATCTCCATTACGGCCAACTCTTATTTTTCCATTATCTCCTTTCGGTTACTTAAAAACGTTATTCTTTGTGACTTTTTGAATTATTGAAAATAAAGATGTCGCAAGAGGCTAAATTAGGTGAATTCGGTGGTTGTTGGATATGATATTCTCGTTGTTTTTAGGCAAAAACTCACGGATAATGATGGCAAAAATTCTTAAAAATCGTGAACATGCTCAGAGGCATTTGTACTCAACTCGACGTAGTTTTCACAATCGATAATAAAATTATGTCAAACTTTGGTGGGAATATATCAGTGACAGTTGAACAACATAAAGGTGGGCACTCACTAAGTGCGTATAACTCAGCGGGTAACTTTTTTGATGTCATAGATGCATGCCAAATTGTAGATTCTGTTCCCCCTCCAATGTGGATATTTCAGCGTGAAATTATATATACTTTTTTGATCATTTTTTGATCATTTTTTGATGTTGTTTTTGCAATGCCTTTACGCTTGTAAAAGAATTGCTCTGTTTTAGCTATTTGTATTTGATTGTTGTTGTAAAAATTAGATTTTGCTTTTGGCGAAACAAACAGGCAAGGGCATTTTTGTTTTTTTTTTATTTTAAATGATAAATCAATCCACACACATTTTGAGAAAAAAGGGTAAAAAAAGTAAAAAGAAATTTAAAAAATAGAAAAGTTTTATTAGGAAGCTAAGTTTTGAAATATTTTGCGGCTGTTAACAGTTTTTTCACACTTGTTATGGCGGCTGTTAACTAATCACTAACAGCTGAATTCATTCAAGTTGATATAATCGAAAATACAAACAACCGCAGAGATTCCCGCGGAACCACACTAACTGAATTTTGAAATTTTTGTCATTTTTGACGTCATAAAAGTTACCCGCTGAGTTAAGTGAGCTCCCCACCTTAATAACAAAAAAGAAATTGTTAGCCGAGTACTAGGAATGCCACACGGACGCATAAGCTATAGCATTGCAATTGAATTTGGACACAAAACACTTTCATAATTTTCAAAACATGCGTAAACTTTTTTCATTGAAAATTCATGCAACTTTTTCTGTTACGTTTGCAAAAATTTGAATGGCAGATTTTTACAATAAAACTGGTTCTAGATTTCTTTTGCATTTATAGGGAATTTCCTTTTTTTTCTGTAGTATAAAATTTTGCTATCATAAAAACATCTAAATACTAATACTACAACAACAAATCAAAAATGGCAACAACATTTTTTGGAGTTACAACAACAACGTTGATTGCTTTGATTTGCTTCCAAAATCTTAGTGCTATTATAACTTTATGATATACTTTAAATTTTGGGCTAAAATTTTTACAGTATATTTCTAATAAATGTTAGTTTCGAAATATATATATATAAAAAAAAGAAGATTTTTGTAAAAAGTAAAACTTTAACAGTGAAAAATCTCAAATAAGTTGTACGCACATTGATTTGCTAAAACTTAAGTAAAAAATGCCCTAAATTGAAGATCAGTTGTTGATTTTATTGATAAAACAAAAAAAAACGAAACCAAAAGCTCAAATAGAATATGCCGCGTAATTTTTTTTTGTGTAATAAAAAGAAAAAAAAAAAAAACAAAATAAACACAGTTTATTTATACGCCGACAGCAATCGAATTACATTAAGAGCTGTCTAAATGAAAACATAGAAATAAAAATGCAAATTTTTTTTACTTACAATACCACAGAAAGTCATGTGATCACAATTACCATTTTCTTTAGATATATAAGTACAATAAAGAATTTTGTGCCTATCTTACGACACTGGCCACGATCTTTGAATATTTTGGATTGCAAAACTTGTACAACTGAATTCCTGGCGACTGTATAAGTAAAACGAGAGTATAATCAATTGATTTTTTGTTCAATACATTTTATTTTTTTTTTTTTTTTTTTGTTATATATTTTTCATTTAAACCCAAAAATATAAAAACAAAAATAAGATGAAAAAGAAATTTTTTTTTGTTGTTTTCATTTTTTCTTAAAAAAGGAACAAAAACAAAAAACTACATAAAAGTAAATTGAAGAAAAATATAACAGCCGCCAAGTTTGATATATATAAGAAACTTAACCGGCATTTAATTCTTATTCAATAAACAGTAGCGTGCACTTTTTCAATTGTACTTGTATATAACATATAAAATGTTTCAAATGATATTCAAAAGGAAGTAAACCCAGGCAAAATGTTGAGGTAACTAAATTTATACAATATCCACAGGCTAATGCTCTGTTCACCTCATAAATTGGACAGAGTTGACCATTCTATACCACATTGAATAGAGTGGCAATGAAGGGCGGCAAAGTAGAAAATTTTTACGCCTTTCAATCTACCGCATTTGACGACAATTTTATATTAGTGTTAAAAGGATGTTGTCTTGTATTCAAGCTGCAAATTTTATAGCCTGATTGTTGGGTCTTAAGTTATCTTACACTAAAGATTTTTAACCAAACGACAGACAATTAGGCGGTAGATTTGTTGTTACATGGATTTGTTTTGATGTTTTTATCAGATTATTCAGATCTTAGGGGTTTCATCGTATTTAATGATATAGAAAAATATAAATATATATGTATATATGTATATATATATGATAAGAATAAAAGGATAATAAACTATAGACTACTACTTTTTGATTTATAAAATAATCAATAAATAAATTTATGTTGAAGTTTAAACGAGGTGAAATATATCAATGAATATATTTAATCCCTGAAACTTTTGCTGAAAAATGTTGAAATTTATCTGATCGATTATTATGTAACAGTTGTCCGAATGCTATATGATCGATTTGTTTTATAAAAAATACAACATAATTGAAACAAATCGAACAAATTTCTTTTTTGTTCTCTAAGATTTGCTATGGAAAATATTTCAAATGCTTTTTTGGCTGTTTTTACAGGAATGATTTCACACTTTCAATGATCGGTTTTTTGTTTTGTAGCACAGTAAATATAGAACTTCAGGCTTGGAACTATTTGTACCTTGCTCATATGACCTTTATTCTTTTCACAAATAAAAAGAAAAATATTTATGGCCATTGTCGTTATTATCCAGTGACTTTAAGGGAATTTCAATCGTGCGACTTATTGATACCACACAATTGCAGAACAAATTTTGATCAATTCCATACAAGTTGGGAAAGCTATTTTTTGCTTAAAGTCTTGACATAGCCTAAAGTCGTTGAAAGTAGCTTAAAGTCACTTCTTTAAAGATAGGTTGTTGTAATTAAAGGGTCATGTCCATATCAACCATTTCTTAATGTTGTCAAATTGAATAAACAGTACAATTGAGATCTCGATTCTAAAATGTACGGCTTCTGAGAATTGAGTGTGCAAAAAATTTTCTATTACCTTAATATAACAATTGAAATTAAAATCTTGAAGATAACCGATAACAAAAAGCTGTCTTTGATCTTCTATTTTAAATATATTATGCTATTTACAAGGATACTGGACCTCTATTCACATGATAATCTTTGAAAAATAGAAGCTGTAAAACTAAAAAAATAAGTATTATCTTTTGCTATATTTCTCTCTAAAATAGGGACGAAAGTATAGAAAAAAGATCTAAAAAATGGACACAAGATTGAGAAATATTTACGTTTTTATTTATTCAGTGACCTAAACTAATTTTTTTCAAAATTAATGGATGGTTCTCTTGAATTATGATTTTTATATAAATATAACTATCTTTTCAGGAGAGATCATGTTAACTAAAGCCCTACAAAATACATAAAAAACTGCTGTACAACTGTGAGAAGTTAATTTTGAAACAAGCAAATCATCTTCTCTTTTAGTGAATACCACATATTAACTGTTTATTTTGAAAGTGGCTTATACCATTTTTTGGAAAAAATTTAGTTAAAAATTGAATTAGTTACAGAGATCTTGCAATTTAAAGAAAAATTCTTGAAAACTGTTAAAAATCAATGAGATTTTAATCCGAGCATTTATGCTACTCAGCGTTACCTTTCACCTTTCTAAGTAAATTATGCACCGGACTTTATAACTTTATGGACTTTATATTGAAATTGTTTTGTTTATTATGTTTTTATTATATATTTAATTCAAAAGAAATATTCAGCATAATGCGGAAAATCGTAAAATAAATTTCGTTTCGAAATTATTTCGAAACAGCTTCCACGGACGAAAAAAATTGGAACATCAGACGAAAAGAAAATTTTTCATTAGTGAAAACGAGGCCGCAAAAATCAACAAAAGAAACGTTAGTTGTTTGGCTAAATGGGATGGGGGGAGTTTTAGATATTTATTCCATTTTTTAAAAATTAATGTATAACATCTTAAAAATATTGTGTCAAAATTTCACAGCGATCGTGGTAAATGCTTTAAAAGTTAACACATTTGAGCGCCTTTTGCTTTAGAGCCGGGAGTAAGTGAACAAAACTTTAAAGCATTTTCTTTAAACTTGTTCTTTTTAAAGTCAGTATTTACAATAACTCCAAATCTATTATTAGGGTAAAGCCTTAAATAAATTTTTTTTAAAAAAAAAGAAAGAAAAAATTAAAAAAAAATAAAACAAAAAAGACCAGCGTTGCCCGCTAAAACTTTTGGTAACTTAGAAATATTCTACATTTCCAGATATTGAATTCTCTTAGTTGCCAAAGACCAGCGTTACCCGCTAAAACTTTTGGTTAACTTAGAAAAATTCCTCAAGACATCAAGTGTGCAGAGTTACCAAAGACCAACGTTTTCCGATAAAACTTTTGGTAACTTAGGCAAACAAATAACCAGCGATCTTCCACTCAACATTGGTAACTTTATTAAGCTAAAGATTTTTCTTTTGTCTGCAGCTAACAAGCGTTTCCCGCTAAACTACTTGCCATTCAAAAAGCAGCGTTTCTCGCTACGGCTTTTCGTTTAGACTGGCAATAATACTACCAAGCATTTCCTGCTTACATATAAAATAACAGTAAAAGAAAAAAAATAGGTTTTTTCTCTATCATGGAATGACCCTCTTATGGGACAGGTGAACTACATAACACTATCCTACCAATCATTTTAAAATTTTCGCACTATATTGTTATGCTTAAGCACCAACACTAAAAAGTTTGTGATCTGGTAAAATAAGTTAGATTCAGAGAAATTTAGAATTTAAATTTTTGATCATTTATAATTTTAATAATTAAAACACCTTAATTAATTTTCTGTTTAATTTTACTCTCTGAAAAGTCAACACAAATTTTGATCAAGAATAAATATATAAAGTGCTCGCCGAAAACTCGTAAAGAAACGAACCCACTGCGTTAGCATGCACTATCCTTTTATATCGTCAAATCCTTTATGGTGGTCTAATTCACACCATGTGTTTATTTTATATTTTTATGATGCCCTGTTAGCTCATCAAAAATAGAACATTCTTAAATATTTTCCTTAAACATAATTTTCCATATTTCACGAAGTAATCATGAGAGTTTTTTGTTTTTTTAATATTATTATTAATTTTACAATAATAAATAAGTCGATTTATTAAATGAAAATTGGTATTTTGACTTCCAAAGTCTATCAAACAATTAAAAAAAAACCAAAACGAAAAAAAACCCCTTTTTATTAAATAAATTTTGATCTTTTTGATTTTGAATGATTCTATGCGAGTGATAAAGTGCACCACAAAACAATTTTTTTTTTTGAGGTGCCTCCAGATATTCACTGTAACTGCTGATCACTTATTATAATTTTAAAATAAAAATTTAGCTGAATATATTGTTCAAATGTTGTTTTATAATATTAAAACTAATTAAATAAACTAAAACTGTCTGTATTGCCAAAAAAAAAAAAATCCTTGAAAACATGCTTTGTTTTCAACGAATAAACCGACCTCCCCTCATTTTAATCCAATTTAACTAGTGAATATAAATAGAAAGCACATGTGTGACTGAAAATTTAACAATCCACAAATGCATTAATAATACAATTGTTTTGTTGTTGTTGTTGTTGTTGTTGCTTTTTTAAATAGTTATAAAAGGACCTCACGAACTGTTTTTCCAATTACATTTAAATTTAAACGTCCCATAATCATAAATTATCCAATTGTAGAACATTTTGTCGCTACTACCGTATTTATTTTACCTATAGATATATTATATAATAGTGAACACCCTTTCTTGCACTTGTTATAAACAGAATATCCTGAAATGAGATCCAATGTTATGTATGCAAAATCAACATATTATCTACGGCTTACTTAAATTCAAAAGATAATTGCATAGTCTTAAATAAACAATCCTTTTATATTATGCAGTAATAATAATATAATAACAAAACTTTTATAAATGTTTAGAAATCAATTTTTGTTTTATTTATATGTTTGTATTTTACCAATCGCTATAAGTACAATTTTACAATACAACAATTTTATATTTTAAATAAAGAAAAACATTTGGTTTGACCATCTGGAATATAAGAAGGCCTTTTGGATAAATTGAAAACGACATAGAATACTTTGAATACAATTGAATACAAACTGTAGAGTAGGTAAAAAGAGTTATATACATAGTTTCGTTACTACGCAAAAAAAAAGGGGGTATTGAAGGGTCCAATTAATTAAAAATTGAAGTTAGAGTTAGTTCTATACAAAACAATATAGACTATTTGCTTAAATGTATAAATATATGTATATGTATGCGAAATTTTATATTGCTAGCTAAAAAGTGCACGTATATAAACTTCTTTTTAGATACTTTTTTTTTTTCAGTAGATGGAATTGAACTCTTTGAGCATGTGCGGCCTGTGCTTCTTAAGTCTTGTGAAAATACATTCCTTTAGGGTCGGTTTATTTTAATGTCATCCTCCATTGTTTTAATCGGTGATTTTAATTTTCCTTCGATTTTATTTATTGTGGTCTTTTTTATTTTTTATTTATTTATTTTTATTTTGTATTTTTTATTTTTACTTTCATTTTTATTTTGTTTGTTTAAATAAACAATGGACGTATACCATCAGCAAATAAATGTGAGGGTAGACAAGGCGTATGCGGACATAACATTCTACTTAAGTTTTTGTTGCTCTTTGTAATTTTTTTTAGGTGTTTTTTTATTCATGTGTTTTTAATTTATTTAGTTTCTTTATTTTTTTTGTTGTTTAATTTTATTTTATTTTAAATGTATACTTTATTTTATTTATATATATATATTTTTTTTTTATGTTAGTTTTTGTGTAAATTTTCTGCTGCTTGTTTTTGTTTTAGGTATATTTATATTTGCGGTGAAATCTGCTAAGACAAAACAAAAGATTTAAGTAAGAAACTTTTGCTGTTTGATGTCAAGAAATTTTTGCGTTTTCTGAATTCAAAATAATAATAAAATAAAATAAAGTAAGAAAATAAAATTACAAAAACAGGAGCAATGTAATCCATTGATTAACTTGACCATTTATGGATTAAACTAAGAAACATTTTGAGTATTTCACTGAAATATTTAATTTCAACGTAATTTTGAATAGAATTAAAATATCTATGAAGAAATATTTTAAATAAGTTATTTGGTAGGAATATTCATTAAATATATTTATATATATATATATAAAAGAATTACATTATTGAATAAATTAAAAGCTATGCAAATTTGCTTATTTCATTTGTGCAAGAAATTACTTGAAAGTTTTTGGTTTACGTAATTGAATTTAAAGTATTTTATAGTCTGATATCAGACTTTAGTTAGAAATAAGGCTTCTTCCTTATTTTCTTGGAAATTCTACCTAGTAACCTCTGTAATGGCAGAGCACTTACTCTTTATCAAAGCCTTTATCTAACTAAATCTTTGCTTATCCTAATCCGAAAACTGTTTTGAGCTTTGTTCCTATAAAATAATCGAAACCTACTTTAAATCAATTTTCCTTATGATCAAGGAATGTAAATTCCTTTCAAACAAACTACCTAAAGTCGTCCCCAAAAAACTTAATTTTGAGTTTTAAGGTGCATTCCCACCATGGATGCTTCAAATGAGTGGTCTTTGACTGATTATATTAGTAGAAATTGTAGTTCCAACCCGTGCATATTAGTTTTTAGTAGAATATGAGTAAAATGTTGAGGATGTTTGAAAAGATTAAAGGATTTAAATGATTCTCGGATCTTTGCTTTGCATTTCTCAATGTGAATATTGTTAAGTTTAACATTTCAGCTACACCAGATAAGATAAGAAGTGCTAGAAAGTTAATATATTCTGGGGTTATTCTTAAAGGGATTTTTGTCGTGAAACTTGAATTTGAACTTGTGTACATTCAGATATTCTAGAGATTTGCTTGCTATTGATTTAGCTTGGAAGGAGAATTTTTGTATATTTAGTTTCGCTAGGTACAAATTATATCATGGTATCATCTGAATAGTTGTTTCTTTAAGTAGAGTAGATTAGCGATGTCGGCAACAAAATAATTATAAAGGGATACCAGCTGTAGTGACAAACAGCTGAGATATGAACTTAAGTTGTTTGATGCGTAGAAATCGGTTCGAAATCACAAAGCTTTATGTTAAAACTGTAGTTTAATTTGAACTTTTATATAAAGCCGTTGATCCTTAAGATCAACTTTCATATCTAATGGGAAATATTTAATGTTTCTACTTAAATTCTATAGATTAACTGATAACTCTTATTAGTAAAATTTCTAGGCATATTGATCTCAAATGTACAACATTTCACTTAACTTAAGTTTTGAATAGTACCTGGCTTCATATGTGATCGTAGATTCAGTAAACTAGTGCTAATAAATTTTATTGTTTTCTTCTTGGTATTTGTAGTTATGTAAAGTTTTTTTTAACAAAGCTAACAGCACAACAGAACATATTTTTTGAATATATTATAAAAGAAATACTTTGAATGTTTTCGATACACTACAAAATCATTATTTAAGCCCAATCTTACAATTGAATAACAACATTTTCGTGACTAATTACTTGGCAAATAATTGTATTATTCCAGTATTAAATTTTTTGCTTTGGGACAATTTGCTTGAAAATGGAAATAAAAAATTAATTGTTGCTTAACACAAAAAGTTTGATATAAAAATCTGTGCTTAAAAAGTTGCGCAATCTGGTGATAAATTAGTTGTGGAAAGGATAATTTAATTTGTGGATTTAAGGAATAAGGTGAATAGTTCCCTTCCTGGCGTTACTGTAGGAGATATTTTATTTTTTTCACTGATAATTAGATAGATTTTTTTTTATCCTAGATGAGATATGGGTTAACAGTCGAAGTATGTAGTGGTTTAAAGGCTAAAACTTTGCACCAAAATAGGCAAAGTCCATTTCATTTGGCGGTAAATTTATGGCTTGTGTTTTTTAGTTATTCTAAGGATTGATTATTTAAAAAATGCTAAAACAATATAAAGAGAACTTTATTCAAGATTTCTAAACCCATTGGATAAGAAGATTTGCTTGGTTTACACAAAAAGATACAATGATTTTTCACTAGCACAATGTATCTGATCTTTAAAGTTGGAGGTATTGAAATATCCACTATATTGTTTGAATTTAGTTTCCTCTCATTTCTGTTTGGTCCTAAAGTTGAAAAACTTTCTTAATGAAAGATATTTCAATTTGAATAATAAATAATAACGGCCATAAATTGGTATTTTTAAAAGATTCTTATAAACAATTTCAACCATTTATTGAAGATCGTAATGGACTAGAATAAATGGGGAATTCGGAGGAGAATTAAATATTTATATTTAAAAAGAATTATATTTCCCAGCTAGGTCAATAACTTTTCATCTTACTCTCATGTCATACATAAATCTCATTACATATGTATATAATTAAGGTTTAAATGTAAACTAAAAATAAAATAAATAAATAAACTTAAAAAATATATTTAGTATATTCAGTCCTGATTAGTACATAGTAGCTAATAATTAATTCAACACCACTAAAAACTTAATCCTAAAATATATGTTTGAAATATCACATTCAACAAAAGCAACAACAAACAAATTTTTTTTCTATTTTAGTTTTTATATACTCAGTTGCAATGTTTTTTAACAAGGCTTTTTTTTAAATAAAGTCTTCTACAATCCTTCAATTACATTCCAATATAGATAGATATAAATCACGATGTTGGCATAGAATATCCAAGAATATCTATAAAAAAGTATTCTTTCGTCATCGTCTATCATTATTATTGACTTTATATCACTTATTTTTACCTGACATCTTCCAGTCTTAGATAAAATTTATCTTATGAATTGAAGAGACTGCATGTCTGGATATATAGTTCCAAGATCTAAAGGTAATTTACGCGTGTTAAGACTTCTGGTGAATTTCAGTTTCTGTACAACAGAACTTGTATTCTTCTTTTTATTTTAAGTTTATTCTCTTTATATTGTTTTATTAATTAAAAATAAATTCCAAGTTTGTCCTTATTTTTATCTTATTCTTCACATTAGTCAGTAATTAATTTTTTTATGATATTTATGTGCTAAGAAATTTTTTAAATAAAGATATATATATATATATATATATATATATATATATATATATATATATAGAATTACATTAAAGTTAAAATGGCCGAAAATATATTGTGACTATGAAAAAAAATCAAATAAAAAAACTGTGGACACTGTAAATTCTTGACAGCCAATAAAGGCAGAATGTATGAAGGCTGGTAATTTTGGTTTTCTTACCAATCTAATAGGCACTTGAAGACGACAATCCCAATTGCTATATATATATATATATATATTTATATATTTAATAAGATCTGGGATATATATGGTCAGTTTGTATGTAATTTTTGCAACGATAGCCTCTGACAAGAGACATTCCAATCGCCATTTTAAGAAGTTATCCGAACTCATTCGCAAGTCAATTTTAAAAAATTTTTATTTTAACTTCAGCACTTCTGTTGATGATATATAAAATCTTTTTTTATTTTTTTTTTTTCATTAAAAAACAATTTTTTTTTGTTAAATTTATACTTTAAGTGCTGATATGGAATTGTCTACCTCTAGCTTTTTTTTTTCTCTCCTTGATATATTCAATAAGATCATCAGATTTTAAAAGTTTTATAGATAATTATTTTATTTTTATTTTTCAGTTTTTTTGTTTGTAGTAGAAAATAGTTTCCTTAATTAAAATGTTAATTTTATAAAAAAAATAAAACTAATCAAGCATGAATTAATGGTGCCCTTAAGCAATTCTCTGCTATTTCGTAAATAGTTTCACTCCCATTTTGAGAAAAATCATAAAAAAGAAATAAAAAAATTGCAAAAAAACTAATAAAAAAAAAAAATATAAAATCATTTAAAAAAAGAATCATAAGTACAGCAATGCTAATTAATAAATGTAATTGTACTTATTAGTTATAATTTCCCTGGGTGTTGTTCGGCAATTTCTCTCCATGTTCAGTTTAATACAATTGAGTAAAAATTATTATTAAAAAAAATATCATCTTTAAAAGGGATAAAAAAGTTTTAATGGTTTTTCTTATTTTAAATTAATTCTTTCTTGTCCTTTACTCAAAAG
This sequence comes from Acrocera orbiculus, assembly GCA_947359355.1. Taxonomy (NCBI): domain Eukaryota; kingdom Metazoa; phylum Arthropoda; class Insecta; order Diptera; family Acroceridae; genus Acrocera; species Acrocera orbiculus. The sequence continues at coordinate 13,118,224 of OX375758.1, forward strand.
AATTTTAGTGAGAAGACTAGAAGCTACAAATTCATTACCAAAATGTATTAAAAACGTCTTAAAAATGTTATATAATTAATACGTATCGAATTTCAAGAAATTAATTACCAATTTACTTAAAAGGATAATTAGTCATCTCGTTTAATGAAATTAATTACTTTTAATTATTACATATAGAAGAAATATTTTAATATAAAATTTAACTTTGAAATTTTATCTAAAATCTGTTTTTCTATGACTTGAAATATTTAAATATAAGAATTTTTATCTTAATTGCAAAACAAAATTATCTAAAATTTGCGACTTTTTTTTTGTAAAAAAGTATAAAATTCAATTCATTCTGTTTTATCCAAAAATTAGCGTTAATTTAACATTTTATATGAATGTTTGTTATATAAAAAATGTCCTGAAAATAGATTTTTTAATCTTAAATTTTAACTTTATATTTTAGGATCTATATCTCAAGTAATTTATTTTATATTATAAAATCTTATGCAATATTTTAAAGAAACACTAAATTAAAATTTAATAAATCTTTTTTTGCTTTTTTAAGGATATCTTAGAAAAGGAATGGTAGAAGCTTTCTACATGTCTCAAATTAACTGAAAAATATATAACAAAATGTTTTTTTTACATAATATAAAAATTATTTTCCAATATTGGATTTAAAGGTGGGCACCCACTTAGTGCGTATATCTCAGCGGGTAACTTTTATAACGTCATAGACTCACGCTAAAGTTCCCCCTCATATGTGGATATTTCAGCGTGAAATTCATTTGTACGTTATTTTGACGACCCGCTGAGATATACGCACTAAGTGGGTGCCCGCCTTAAAAATTTGACCTTCACACATGTCCAATTAGAACGCCGGAGTAGGATTAAATGAGAATCAGCCTTAAGTTATGCAATTGCAATGTTATGTTAAATTTTTTTAACGGCTTACATGAGTTTCAAAATTTAAAAAAAAATCAGTCTTTTGTTGTCGTATTGAAAATTGCAACATGTTAAAAATCTTCTCTTAAAATTTCAAGTTATTTAAAATAAATCTCTCAGAGATATAAAAGCCTTGGAAAGTCTTTAATCACATTTATATTTGAAACTATATTTTTGAAGCCAGTTACCATATTTACTTAAAAGCTAATGACCCGATCTTTGTCAAACTCTGAATATGTCTCTTGTAAGGAGTAAGATTTTTCGATTGACAGAAATATGTAATTTTTTTTACTAAATTTGCATCGATATTCTGTAAGACTCTGTTAGTTATTAGTATATCTATGTAATACAAGGAGAAATGTGTGATCTGTTTTCTTTTTTATATTAGAAAAACAAAAGAAGACAGTAGAAAACTAATACAAAAGCAATTTTTATCTAAAGCAGACAGTGCACTAGAAAAATGGTTGTTAAAATGGTCAAAATTGTGGTTAAAAAATAGCAGCTTTAAAAGTTTTTCATCCCAGGGGGAAAAATGAACTACCTTTCCTGGGTGAGTGGTAAAGAGAGTATTCCAAACTACCCTATGAAAATGCCAAGTCAAACAAGTTGGCACACATAGTATTCTATCCATGAGAACGCTCTTTTGTGCTACCTTCTATTAACACTGCGTTAAAATTTTGTACGGAATGTCATAATGTATTTCATAGTAAAGTTAAGGGCTTCACATTGTCTTCCATTCACTACAAAAAATATGGCAGCTTTGCCTTTAGTATGGGTATTGCTTTTCACGGCATTCCATACTAAATTATTATGCAGTGCTAATCGAAATGTGTGGGTTTTTCATATTAAAATTACACCACATGTAAGTCCCATTACGTTCATATGTATTACGGAATTCTCTTCAATAAAGCCGTCATATTAATTGAAGACCGGAAGGAAGGTAAATAATACTGGGAGTAGAAAGCCGATCAATCCAACCTCAAAACAAATAGGTTTAAAGGCTTGCAGCAAGTAACATTTTCCCGCTGGAATTTTATAGAATACACATACATTTAAACAGAATGTACATATACATACATATTTTGTGCTTAAATCTCCAATCAATTATATAGCACAGAGTTTCTGAAAGTGTGCTATTTAAAGGGCGTCGCGAGAGCGTCGCGCATTCTTTTCCAAAAAGACCAATTTCATCTGCATTCTAAACTTATGCATCTTTTCCAATTTTTTTAAAAAGATTTTGAGGCAATTTTTTAGCAGCCGACTCATCTCCACAGGCGATTTCTCCTTTAATATTTATATTATGGAGAGCATGTTTTTGAGGAAAGCCAGTCATTCAACCTTTGCTTTTTATTTAAATAAGCTGATGTACCTGTTTCTTTTTCTTTAATCTATACATAAAATTTTAATTTGAGACTCCAAAAAAATGGCATTTCTCTTCTTTTTTGTTATTTTATTGGACATTGTGAAAGGGCTCAATACAAATGACTGAAAATCAATAACTTGCTGTTTATCAATTCTACAATAAAATTTAATAATTTTATTTACGTAAGAATTTCACACTCCTAACTTTTATTTAAATGTAAGAAAATTCTTTCACTTTAATATAATTAAAACCAAAGTTCACAGTGAACAACCATTACCTATTGAAGTAATTCAAGGGACAGATTAATGCAATTTTGGAGCAGTGTAAACTAAGAATATCCTACTGTAAGTACTACGCTTTGAAGATTATTTTACCGTTTGCCACCTCATATTTATGTGAAACTGACTTTTCTACAGTTGCAGTTATGAAATCAAAATACAGTTTGCAAATTAATTTAGGAAAAGAAATGAGTAGCAATTTCTTAACTTTAGCCAAGAGAAGCTGTGCTCAGGAAAGCAAGTTCATCCTACTCATTGATTTTATAATATACTAATATATTCTCTAATGAAAAATACTAAGAAAGCAAAATAAATCATAAGAGGAATTTTGGAGTTTTCTGTAATAATAAATAAAGTTATCTTAATGCATGTTAGAGCAAGCACAGTTTTTTTAAAGAAGGGCGTCGTAAAAAAATTAAAGCCTGTAAAGGGCGTCGCAGGTATAAAAAGATTGGAAACCTCTGAACCACAAAATACACATTCTAGGACTCACGCACTATCAAAATTATTTGACAAGATTTTCATAAGAACAATGGAAAACTTTATCAACAATTTTGACAGCGTGTGGCTCGCTTTGTACTTGTACTTATTTTTCTATTTCTTAATTGGTCTTCAATTAACCCAAAATCCTTTAAAATTCAATAAAAATAACAGCTTCGTGCTATTTTCATCGTATAAATTTGAATGTGACGCTAAATAATTCTTTTCGCTATTCAAAGTTGTAATTGAAAAGTTCAACAAAGGATGTTATATTAAAACTAAAAATTAAATTGAGCAATGGAACACTTGTTGTGTTCTCGAAGTTTTCATTAAACATTTTTTCGTCTAAAACGATCTTTTAAATTAAAAAATTTGTGTTCTTTTTTTGCTTTTAGTTGAATAATTTTAAACTGTTGCCAAAAATATTTCATTTTTTCTTCTATATTAGTAATAAAATTGATTCTTAATTTTTTTTTTGACAAGTTTTTAATGGTAGCAGAAACTTTTTTAAATAAGTTGAGTGATCAAGTTAATGATCCAATTGATCACTTACACAACCATTAATTGGTGTGTATTAGTATGTTTATTTATTTTTTTATCTCATTTTTTTAAACGTTAGAAATTATTCTCCTGTATAATAACTTTTTTTGGAGTGAGCAAGTTCTTATATTGCTTTTGTAGTCATGTAAGCAGCTATTAAATGAGTTCAGTTACCAGCAGGTGTTTTACCATATTTGCTACTATAAACACGTTCATAACATTTTTCTAATTTTTTTATATTTTAAAACTAAAACATTAGATGAGGAAGATTATGGAAGTTTTTTCTTTATTTTAGAAAAAAATCAATTCCTATATTATTTTTCTAAAAAATTTAATTTTTTATTTTACTTATTGTAAAACTATTATCTGAATGATTGAACTTTGAGTGAATTCCAAATAAAGTGTATCTTTTTCAAAGAGGTGTTAGTAACTTTTCAAATTGAATTAAAACTTACAAAGACTAATTTAATATCTGTTTAATATCTAAATAAGAAAACTGTAGATATACGTTAGTGATTGGCGATTAAATAAATAAAAATAAATAGACGAGTAATAGAACTCAATTGGCTGTTAAAATGATTTTTTGAAATATTAATATTAATCTTAATATTACTAAATCGACTGTTTATGAAAGCAATCAAAGAAACCCAGATCTATTCTTCACTTAGGCAAATAAAATTTGCTGTGCTTTCTTATACCCTTTCTTAACAGGCGGAACTACACACTTTCCAACTACAAAGAAAGCCACTTTTGTATGGAGAACTGTGTACATAACTGGTTGGAATCGTGTAGTAACTACAGCCTTTTAAACCCTGTAGTCACAAAAAATTGTACATCTATTGTGAATTTTGTTTTATTGGATCCTCCTGTTTTGTGTATCTCTAGCTCGGTTGACTTCACTAATATCCATTATTTAACTTTATAAAACAATTTACATGAATAAAATTAAAAACTCTTAACTTTTCTTTAATTTTTTTAGTTAGAACACTTTTCAAACATTTAACAATCTGCGACATATCAGATCATATGTTTTCAGGTTTAGACGCCATATTTCTTTTATCGTCACTACAGACTTTGCCTGTTAAGACCCGAATTTTTTGTATGAAGGACTGCAACGTAGTAGATAGTGCCTGTTAAGAATGAGTATTATTGAATAGTTGAGTACTAAGAAGATACAAATTTTTCAAAGGGAAATAATATTAGCGAAATAACAAAAGTCATAAAAATCTTTAAAGGATAATCTGGTTTAGAAATTAGAAAAAATCAATTTTTTTTTAACTCCTTACAAAAATGTTCCTGAAAGGATTTTCTGAAATTCGAATTATTTTCAGAATTATAGCTCATTTTGTGACACACTTTTAGCTCAGTTCAGTCTTTAAAACTTTAAACGCATTTTTCTCACTTTTTGCGAAACGGTGTGCACGATATCTCAAGTTTTACTCCACCGATCCACTTGACATTTGGCACAGATATTCTTTATAAATAAGGCCAATGTTTTGTTTTGTTTTTTCGTTTTTGTAAATTCCGAAAGGTGAAAAAAACAGGAAATAAACGTAACTTTTTTTTTCAAACTGCCACCATTTTGTGAAAAGAAAATTTTTTCAAAAAACTCTTCGTAGTTCTCTAGCTACGTTCCTCTAGTTCAATAATTAAGAAAGACTTTTTTCTTTAGATTACTGGAAAGGCTGGAATCGTGCACACCAGAACACCACATTTTTTTTAAGAGCCCCCACTTTGCCGGCCTGTAGTATTTTCAATTTTAATTGTTTTTTTAATAATATTAATTTTTTATATTCTCAACACATCAAGAAACAACTAAAAAAAAATTTGAGTAAAAATATTAATTATTGGCTCTATTTATGGCCTCCGAAAAAACAAAAATATTTTCTAAATCAATGTATCCTGATTAGATTTATTTGAAAAGTTCAAAGAAGAACTCAGATTTAAATAGCTTTTTACAGTTGTTCATTTCAATTTCCGGCACATATGAGTGATATTCTTTAATAACTGTAAATACTTTGCGGAAAAAAACAAATTGTAACTGATTTAGCTATTCATCATTAAGGAATTGTGATCATAAAAAGGTGTACAAATGGCCAGAAAAATTTGATATTGTTCTAATCTTAGTTTGCATATCTCGATCTGCATATTCGACCACCTAATATTTTGGTGGGCTAAAATTTTTAATACTAAATCAAATCTTGGATCTTTTAGATTATTCCAAGTGAAGGCTTTTTTAATAAATGAAAACAAATGGCTTTTACCGTAAAAGATTGACTGTAAGTCTCTTACACATGACTTTATGTTAAATAATAAAATTTTTCTGGGATTTGGACAAGATACCTAAAAAAAGTTTTCACAATTTTACTAGGTTTCTATTTGGAGAAATTTAAGCACGTTTCCGTTTCAAACCTGTCATCATTTGAGGAAGATTATTTTGGAATCAAGAAAATTATGATAATGAAGCAAAATTTAGTAATTATTTTCTATTATAGATATGTCTCATGGGGAAGACAATTATATCCTTTTCACAAAAGGTGAAAAACAAAAAAAAAAACTATAAAGTTTTGTTGACCAAATTTTTTGAACATTTGAAATAAATTTGTTTTTCTTTGAAGAAACCAGAAACTTTTATTTAATAATTTTTTAATTTGATGATAAAAAATGAACTTGCTGGATATTAATGCATACCTAAAAGGCTCTGTATTAGTTCTGTTTAAATAAATTCTTAAGTAAAATTATAATGACTTTTAAAGTAAAATGATAAAAGTTCTTGTTATTGTAAATGTTTGTGTGTGAGTTTTTGTCTTTTTTAAATTTTTTGACGTATTGCTTGGTGTGTCATATATTACTTTAAGAATTAGATTGTTTTGAAAATCTTTGTTAAACATAAAAAAATTACTTATGAACTAATGAAAAATTTTATTTTCAGGATGACCGAACAACTGTATCATCTGGAAATGAATCAGATGAATCTTCAAATATTGAATCACCAGATGCAACAAGCCTTAACAATAGTCAACCTTTATCAATTGATGCATCTAATTTGGGTCATTTTACACATAATTCTCAAATACAAGAGCCTAATACAAGTACAAGTCAGTATGAAGTAATTAACTCACAAACATTGGCACATTTGAATAGTGGAATGAATAATGCCCTATATCCAGCATCAGCTTTAGCAAATATTCCACAAGAAGTATTTCGATTAGTTCAATCTGGTCAGCTGCAATTACATTCAGAGGAAGAAGGAGGTATGTATAGAGTGTTCAAAATAAATTTTTTGGCCTGTTAAATCGTGAAAAAAAATCAAGGCTAACCATCAGCCATTTCTTTTAAATTTTAGTGAAATTTCCAAATAAATTTTAGAGCTAAGGAACCTGTTCTTAATTTATTATTAAACTCCTTTTTGCATAAAAAGCATTAAGAGCTATTTAATTAGAAATTAAATTTATCAAAATTTGTTAAATTTTTAAATTAGTTTTTTTGTGCAACAAAATTTCTTTTAAACTATATCAAAAATTTTTTTTCCAAATTCTGCTCCCATAAATTCTGAAATAGTTTTCTGAAAAGATATCAAACTAGTCATTAGAGATTTTTTTCAAATTTTAACGCAATTTTCGAATTAAATTTTGTGCTTAAGAAACAGTTTCAAAACGATTTAAATTTTGTTGCACGGTTATAATTTTAAAGTGTTTAGAATTGATTTTCGCTCAATAAAGCTTTTGAATTTTTTAATTAAATTTATAAAAGAAAATCAAAGATATAATTTGTATATAATTATTAAATTAAAACTATAAAAATTACGTGAATAGACTGGCATTCTTTAGAGAAACTTTTAGAGATTGTGCAAAGGAATTTATGTATTTAAGGCATTAGATATCCCTATTATATGAATTTTTTCTACTGTTTAGTTAGGGAATTATATTGTCGTTGTTAATAACACTAATGGTTTTGTTGCCCTTGATCTAAGAGTGGTTTCGAATACTCCTATGCCAACAATTTACTAAACTGTGGATGGTTTTGAAAGATTGGCTCTGGGGTCTTTTAAATATTCGTTCTAATATTTATCTAATGAATCAGTAAGAACAAAAAGAGAAATTACAAATCTATTTTTGAATGTCATTTTCTTATTGGAAATTATTACTAATTGTTTTCTTTTGTGTTTAATTACAGTACATCGAAGGTTAATATATGAAAAAAATATAAAATATGTAGGGTAAGCTTCAGAAAAATGCCTTTTATAAGATCTCCTTTTGTAATTTCTGTCGGGTCTTTTCAAGCACCAACAGTAATCTGCTATCATGTGACGGTCCTATCTACCTTGATACCGTTCTTCCATCACTTTCAAATTCTGGTGAAAGCGCTCTCCCTGTTCCTCGCTTTAATTGCCCCATATTTGCTCCTAAAATTTCGTAACATCCTTTTCACAATCTCTTTATAATTTGTGGCTTTATAGTTATCCAGAAAGTTTTCTACCACCATCATAAAACTTTTCCAAGCTCCACTTTCAGAATTAGTCATAACTTCTATAAAGTTTGGATCTTTTATCAATGTCCGAATTTGAGGACCATCAAACACGCCAGCTTTTATCTTTTCTATACTCAGCTTAGGAAATGCCTTACAAATATATTTAAAGAATTTTCCTTCCTTGTTTAATGCTTTACGGAATTGTTCCACGATACCTAACATGATATGTAGTGGTGGAAGTATGATTTTTTCTCTAGTTAACAGTGAACTTACTTCGCTCTGCTATCCCAGAGACAAATAAAGCAAGGATGTTTTGTGTATCCACTTTGTTAACCAAGTAAAAAGCTAACCATTTTTAAATCAACACAAACCGGCCATTGATGTTCATTATAATTAATATTTTTCAGAACGCTTAAAATGCCGAATTAAAGTCTAAATTATTAAAAATAGAAAATATTTTAAAATCATAAAAACTAGAGCCAATTCAGTACTTTCATGAAAATATGATAAAACGTCATCAATTAAACAGGTTGGAATATATTTTATTGAAATACAAAACAGCCGTTCTAAAACACTCAAATTGCTTCTCTTTTTTTCTTCCAAGTTCCATAATAATTTCATATAATATGCTTACAAAAGACAAAATATTTTAAATTCTTTGATTAACTGTTTTGGATATATTTTGCACGTATAACAAGTTAAAAATTTGTTCCTTTTTTTCTGTACCAGTTTTACCATTAAAGATTTGATGACCAAAAGTTATATACAAGTAATATCCATTTTAAAATGAACTAAAATCAAATGAAAGTGAAATTAAATGTTTTACAGGTTTTTAAATATAGTAAAAAATTATTTAATGTCTACGAGTTCACTAACCACAATTAATCCTTATTTATCAATTAAATTAAAATTCCAGACATTAGCTTAAAATTTTTGTCTGTCATTGGTAGTAAGTAAAAAATTTTTTTGATCTTATTATTATTTTTTAAACGGTGAATTATGTAATATAGTATAAGGTTAAGGCGCCTATGCCATACCAATTTAAATATTAAAAAAAAAAAAAATAAAATTCATTGATCCCTTTAAGGTAATGCTAACGGATACTAAATACAAAATCTACGCACACACACACACAAAATAATAAAAAAAAGACATAATTTTTTAACCATTTGCGTATCTCCCTTCAACTTGATGTTCAGAGAGTAATTCTTCAGACAAATATGTCCCTGATGTCCATAATTTTTGGTTTTGTTAAATTATAAGTAGCTTACGGTAAATTTTTTATTTTTTTTTTGGTTAACAATTGAAGTGTGCCAAACGTTTACTTCATTGATATTTTCTGCTTATAAAAATTATATGTAAACAGAACATGTAAAAATAAATTTTGTTTTTATGGTTGTTTGTATTTCAAATAATTTATCATTTTGTTTTTTTTTTAGATGGTGGCCATGAACTTGTTACAATACCAATTTCAATGCCTGGCAACAATAATCAAAATGTTACAACAATTTCTGATAGTAATATTATTGGTTTGACAGCAAATCAATTTAATACTATTAACAAATTTCATATTAAGGATTTATCAATGAAATCAAATAATAGTAATACAATGGGTATGGCAACTAAATCGACTACAAATGATACAGAATCATCATCAAAAACGAGTACTGGTATTAAAAGGGAAATTATTGAAATTGATGATGATTTTTCATGTTGAGCTACATTTTTTTTTTGTTTAATTTATATTTAGCTTATTAGATTGAATTACTTTTTAAATTGTTTAAATTTTATATTAAAAATAATATAAATTGTTTTTCTTAAAATTAAATTAAAATTTTTTAAATTATAATATTATTAATAAAATATTAATACTGAATAATTTAAATACTTAATTACACTTATAAGTGAATCAAATAATATAAGTTTTTCCGGTTTTGGTTTAATTCTTTTGGGCCATTTAGGAACGTCATTTCATTTTTTCCCAATAGAGGACCTAATTGTAATTTTTCACGGCAAAAAAAATACAAATCTAAGAGTAAAGTAATCATACTTAAGTCGCATAATCAGGGCCGGCTTAACCATACACAGTATGTCCCAAAAATAACCGAACTTTTTAGATATAGAATAAAACACACATGATATTATCTTTAAAAGTTATTATTTATTCAAAATAGGTTCAATTAGACTCAATACAACGCTTGGCACGATCAATTAGCGCATGCATAGATTTTTTTTATGTCATTTATAGGATTTCTCTTCAGCACCTCGGTTACGGCTATAGCCAGATTAAACTACTGAGGTAAAGATGGGAGAAGCTAAAAGCGTTCAATTTGCGTAATTCCGCTATCGTTTTCAATTACTTGTGACACAATGTATTGTTTAATTGAAACAGAACTTTCTATTCCTTCATGTTTGGCTTCTTTTTCTTTTTTTGTGTTTTATTTTTGGTTGCTACAGACATTTTTCAACAGTTATTCTTATTTATTTGGAATCATATGTTGGATTCATATTCATATACATGTTTATTAAAACAATTAATGCTGTGCATTCTGGTTTCTCAAGAGTCAGTTTGCAACTTGGCAAAACGAAAGATAAAATCGTTTTTATATTCCTACTATTAGCTTGCAAAATGTATGTAAAAATCTTGAAATGTTAAAAAAATCTCTTATATTCATCCAATCAAGTTCAAATAAATTTTGTTGTGTTGGCAGTGCATGACAATTGATGTTAATACAGTTAGTTCAAATATTAATTCATTAATTATATTTAATAAACTAATTTTTAGTTTTATATGAGGGAAAAACTTCAGAAAACTGAATTCAGAAAAAAGAAAAAACAATCTCATTGAATGGGAATGAATGAAAAATATAAGTAGGAATATATACTTTAAAAAGTTTTTTGTTATATTACTGGTTTAATATTTTCTAGTGTAACAATGTCATTTTAGTGACCAAAGTTTTCCACAAGCTCGCTAGCCAATATTTAATTTTTTCTTTGATGGTATTTTGGCAAAAAAAAAGTAACAAAGTTACTTTGAATACGTTGTTTTGAAATGAACAAAAATAACATAATTAAAATCACTGTAATTTCTAAAATAGTTGCCAGGTATCAGCATAAATTTTTTGAAAATAGGTTCTTCCTAAAAATTATATGGTTTTGTCAGTAGTAAAACAAAATTAAATTTAACTAACACAGAAAAACACAAAATCAGACAAAGCAAGTCAAATAAATGAATATAATTATTATAAGAACACTTTAAATTGTTTAGTTTTGTTTTACTCAATCTAAAAATATCAGTTTTCTTTAAAACTACTTGAATGGCTGGGATATCATCATACAATGCTCCTTTCATCTTGATTTTCATTTTTGAAAATAGAAAATAGTCCATGGTGATAGATCAGGCGAATATGGAGGATGGTTGGTAAGAGAAATCCGTTTTTTCATCAAAAATTCGTTCACTTTTTTGGTCTTCATTTAATTCATGTGGAACAAAACGCGAGCAGACCTTTCTTTTACCCAAATCTTCAGTTAAAATTCCCGAAATAGTGTTTTTACTCCTAAATTAAATTCCTTAGACAACTTCTCGTAGTAAAATTAACATCGATAATAATGATTTCATGGACTATTTCCACCAATTCAGCATGATTACTAGCTTCTGGACGACCTAGCTTAAGGTCATCATTTAACTATTTTTAAATCGTGTAAACCACGTATAAACTTAGGTAAGACTCATACAATCATCACCATAAACTTTTTTCATCAATTTTTATGTCTCAGCGAATTTTTTTTAACAAAATTTTATATTTGCTCTTTGTTCCATTCTTGTTTTAGAACCTTAGCACTTTTCTTTCTGTTATTAAAATGGCTGTAACTTTGACATCTGTCATCTGATTTACATGAATGTAGGTGCGTTTGAAAGAAGATGAATTTATCTTGTTAATGATGCAAATTTAAAATGGATGGCGCTTCATGTTATACGATTTAAATATAAAGTTCGGTTATTTTTGGGACGTACTGTGTAAGGCTAAAAAGGCCTTAGGCCCTTGAAAATTTTCGGCCCTCGATTATAATAATGAATTTTATTTTTTGTTAGATTTTATTTAAAAAAATTTTCTTAAGTAAAACATTTTATAGGACATTTAATTATGAGTTTTAAGATTCTAACATCAAACAAAAAGATGATGAAAGTAGATGCTTGTGGATGTATCGTGTCTTAACTCAATTGAACGTTATTGAAAGTTTCTCAAACGTAGACGTGACCTTAAGAATTTATTTGATCGTAATGGTGAATAATTGCTCGGGTGAAAGATCGTTGTCATTATTGAAAAGAGTGAAAAGTGTATTACAATCGAATTTATCGTAAGATAAATCTCACTGTTTTATCGGTACTTGCTATAAACAGTGAACTCGCTAGAAATTTAAATGTCGAAGAGAATATTCAAAATTTTGCTGGCATGAAAAGAAGAAAAAAAAACTTCTAAAAAGTATTCAACTATTATTGTTAAATAAAATTTATAACCAAAATTTTTGTGTATTTATTCACCTGTGTTCAATATGACTTAAAAACTTTTCGGCCCTTTCAGAAAGTTAGCCTTCGGCCCTACGTATAATCATTACATATTTTAACAGCTGATATAGTGAAGCTTGTTTGTTAAAAATTTTGTTTGATACTTTCAAAAATGAAAAACTGAAATCAGTATTTTCTTCATAATTTACTCTTTTACTATGGAAAAGGTAAAAACTCAGTTCAAGCAAGGAGATAATTATGTGATGTGTATTGACCGGCCGAAAATGCCGAAATGGATTTGTAAAATTTCATTCGAGTAATTTCGATGTTAAAGATTCACCACACGTTCTGGAACGCCCGTTGAAACCGATGAAGACAAAACAAATGCAATCATAAATGTAAACCGTTGAATAACAACTCTCAAGATTGCTAAGAGCTTGAATTTGTTGAATTCAATCATTCATGATCACGTGAAACGTATTGGTTTAATTTCAAAACTTGATATATTGATTTGTTGTATTAACAAATGTGTTGTGCTTCTTAAATGTCAAGAAAATTATCGATTTTTAAAGCAAACCCATTACTAACGACGAAAAATTGGTTGTTTGCTAAATGTTAAGCGGAAGGAATTATTGAGTATAAAAGATGAACAAGTTCAAACCGCTTCCACTCTTTGTCACCAAATGAAAGGTTATGCTATTGATTTGGTGTGTTTTCAAGAAGATCGTTTTATTTGAGCTTCTATCGGGAAAATAGCATGATTAATTATTATTAAGTGTACAGTGATCAACTGGGAAAGCTGAATATAATTCATTTAACTTAAACAGAAAAGGCTGGAATTGGTCAAGAGAAAAGTGTAGTTTCCCATCACGATAATGCAAGACCTCAATAAAATTTTGGTAACTCAGCAAAAGCTTTTACAACTTGAATGGAATATAATATCATACTCACCAAATTTTTCAAATTTCACACTTTTAGAATATTATTTGTTCCGGTTTTTGTAAATTTGTTTAGACGGTAAAATCTTCTCTTCAAATTAGAACGTCAATTATCACTTGGACTAGTTTTTTCCACTAAAAATCGGGAGTCTTATGAGTGTAGAATCAATTCCCAGCCCGAAAAATGATAAAAGCTATTGCACCCAAATGGAGAATATATAATTTAATTAAATGTTTATATACTCTAAAAAGTCGTGTTTCAATTTCATCAAAAAAATAAACAAAATGACTTTCCGAATGACTTAATTAAAGGTAGCACGTGTTAACTACAAAAAAGTTTGGTTCATTAATTTACTTGTAGTGTTGAACATGTGCGTTCGAAGAAAGCAGTTTTTCTTTTCCAAGTTTTAAAGGCATAGAGACAGATTTTCTTTTTTCATTTTATATCTTTTAATAATATTTTCTTTGAAAACTAATGAAGTCTATGGTAGTATAAAATTTTCCAAATAATTTTTTTTTTATTATTTTTGTTTTCTGTTCTGATCTTTTATTTTTGTGTTTAGAATTAAGGTAATTGAGAAAAACTTATTTACTTATTTAATAAAACCTACACTGGGTTAAATAAAGATTAAATTATTTACTCATAGTTTTAAAAACTAATTTCCTTTCAATTGAAAGGCTTTTAGTTAAAGAAAAAACTAAAATAATTTTTAATTTACCATTTCCAGACGCATTTTTTTCTACCATCTTTGCTATTCCAAGACAAATATTTTTCTTTTTTCTGAAAACAAAAATCTGAAAAAGAAACCTTTTTCTGAATCTGAAGAATTTTCTGAATTTTTTTTCTCCCATATAAAACCAAAATAATTCATTGAATATAATTAATGTATTAAACTGTATTAACATCAAGCAAGGACGTATATAAGGGGTGTATTTTGGGGGTTCAACCCCCCCCCCCCCCCCATTAGTTTTCTGATCTTCGTTTGTAAAAAAAGAAGCTATACGTTTTAGTTAGAAATTTATTATTAGTTAAAGTCTTAATGTTTCTGTTACTTTTATTAATAATAATATTTAACATAATTATTATACTATTGCAATTTATAAATTGGGAAGTGAGTATATTTTAGAATTCAATATTTCACTATTTTTTATGTACATTGTCGTACATTTAGACAAAAATGATATCATAAATAAATTAGCAGTTAGACGTAAGAGGTTAAACTTAATACTTTAAAAATAAAATTCATAGTAAAATAATATCTAAATTTTATTTGATGAGTCAAAAAAAAATACCAAAAGGCTAAATAGTAAAAGTCATAGCTACACCCTTGATCAAGTTTCATCCTTTACAAGCTTAACAAAAATGTATTTGAACTTATTAGATGAATAAAAAAGTATTTTATTAACCCTTCCAATATTTTATGCACTCTTAATTTGGTTAACAATTTCAGAGAGTAACTTACAGAATACTTTAACAAATTAAATTTCAAGATGGGGCTTGTCATTTTATTTAATACGATTTTCAACGTGAAAGAAAGTACTAATGCTGCTATATACAGTATATTTAATATATTTCATATAAATTTATTATTGTGTTATTTTGGAGGTTATATCCTCTCGAAATTATCATAAGTTGAATACATAAACATATTTTAACCCTTTAAAATAATTCTAACTGGACTGAACTAAATCAATTTGATTTCATTTGAAAATTATATTCCCAACTAAAGACAGCAAAAAATAAATATTAGTATACATAATAATAATCATGTTTAACAATAATTTAAGTAATCAATATAAATTAAAATTTTGTTTCGTTTTGCTTCTAACAGAAATCTATAATTAATTCCCACAAGTAAAACTTTTATCACTAAAATTAGGCATAAAATGATCAATATTTTATTGTACTTATGACTTATAATATTAGAATAGCTGTCAATTTTAGAAAATTCCAGCAATGAATACTTTTTCTTATACCTTAAGGGAAATACTATTTATCCTTATAGCTATATTTTTATTACTACTCATTCCGTAGGTATCGAATTTAAGTCGATTGGGAACAGAAATAAAACCAACAATGGGGTAATTTGTACTTTACTAATGGTTACACGAGCAGCTTGTATTTTTTGTTGTTGTTGTTGTTGTTTTGGTTTTACCACTTATAAATGAATGTAACTTGAGTAACTGAACATTGTAGCTTATAGAAATCAATAATAAATAAAAAGCATAGAGCTTATATATTCATATAAATAAGAGAGATAACATTTAATAAATTTTTCCTTAATTTAAAGCAGGCAATTCTAACTGGATTAATAGTTTACAGTAAAGCTACTGTAATAATTTTAAAAGAAAGAAGAGCACTATCAGTATTTCTCATAGAGATTAAAATATCAAAATAAAATGGTGGATGGCTAGTAAAAAAATATAAAGTTTTGTTTTAATTAAATTTCTCTCGTTAAAAGTTTAGTATTGAATAATAAGAAAACTTTAAGTTTTGTAAAAGTGCTTCACAAAAAAAAAAAAATATAATTAATTTAATTCATTTCTGAATAACAATTTAAAATTTTCAAACAGAGCATCCTAACAAAGGAATTCATATAGAATTGCCTCATCAGTAAATTACTGAGAGTAAATTCTTTTCATATTAAAAAAGAAAAGCTTTCTTATTGCCTGATATATAAAATTAGGATTGATCAACTAAAACTTATGATTTGCTGATTGACCGTAAATGGTAATCAAGATTTATTATTGTTACCAATAAATATGATGAGCACGAATGGTTAAGCGAATAACACGTATCATTTTGAAAATATAAAAATGAAAAAAAAAAATATAAGAAAATATATAATAAGAAAATTGTTAGATATAAAAGTTATATTAAATAAAAGCAAAAAAATAAAAGAAACACCGGAA
The DNA here is from genome assembly GCA_947359355.1 of Acrocera orbiculus. Classification (NCBI taxonomy): domain Eukaryota; kingdom Metazoa; phylum Arthropoda; class Insecta; order Diptera; family Acroceridae; genus Acrocera; species Acrocera orbiculus. The sequence goes on from OX375758.1 coordinate 13,134,646, forward strand.
CTTCCAAATTAAGCAAAGAATGCAACACGAGTTGTCGTTTTCAAACTAATAAGTCACTATAGAATTTTAAATATATTTGTAATATTCAAGATATGAATTTGTTGTTAGCTTTAGTAGAAAAATCTCTTTTAAATAATTATTATTAAAGATTGATTTTCTTGTTTTTTGATATTAAAGAAGAAATAAAAATTTTTTTGTTTCACAAGTGAGATAAGTATAGATAGATAACTACCGGTTAGTCATCGTTACAAATATATAAAATATATCAGAAGTGGATACTGTTATGTAAAACTAGGCCACGCCTCCTTTAAGTAAATCCTGAAATACGAGCTTCTAGTAAGTTAAAGTAATTACAAAAAGCAAGTGGTATTTTTACTCTAGGGTAAAACATTAAATAAAATAGTATTAAATTGTCAAATCAAAAATAATAGGAATATTAAATATTTTTTTATTATATTTTCCTTAAATGCTAAAACCTTATGAAGTTATCAAAAACAAAAATATAAGTTCTATTGATTTTTATTTTAAAGAAAGGCCTCAATAATAAAAAACTAAAATATATTTATTTGAGGGGGTCTTCTAGTCCACAGATATGAATTTTATGGAATAAAAAATAAAACAATATTTTTACCTTCTGTTACGTGATTGGTTTCCCAAGTGTTGTGTTTACACTAATGTCTATTGTTCCACTGGAACGAAGAAGCTACACCTCACACACACACACACACACACACATCAGAAAATAACAGGAATCGAACAGGTCCTCAGAAGCTTACAAAAATCTTAGAAGAAAAGATAACATGACGACATCTGCGAGGATGAGTCCAGAATGCTAGCAACCTAGTTCAACTGGTTTCAAAAGAAATTGTTAAGGGTAGAGAGCACAAAAATTTTTGTCATTTTATGTAGTTAGCCATGCATCCTTGAATATGTTGACTGAAGTTCTGCAGAAAAATGATCTAGTGACTAGTGATCTAGTGCGAAAATGCTCAAAAGATTTGAATACAGTTGATTTTTTGTCAGGAATTGACCATATTAAAAATTCTAATGTTGGGGATTTTAAAAAAAATATTTAACGATGGTAGGATTATATGAGTCGTTCAGAAGCCAATGTGGATAAGTCCAAAAAATCCAAATTGAGAAATTTAATGTTTCTTAATGCATTCATAATACATAACACATGCAGGGGCTATTAAAAAAAAGCCTTTTTTGACCTACGAAAAATGAAAGTATGAGTAAATCCTTTAAGATTAAGAAATATAATATTTATTCTATTAAAATTTGCAAAAATCAGAAAATATGAAAAAATGGACTTATCCACATTGGCTTCTGAGCGACTCATATAATGGTCCACCATCAAAATTTGAATTAAACTTCAAGTTTTTATTTTATTGCAACATAACCAGAAATAACCATTTAAATATTAACCGTCAAAACATTTTTGTGACGTTAAAATTAAGTTATTTTATATTCTTATATTTAATAAACATTTTTCAAATAATTATTTTAAATTAAACAATTTGAACTGAACTTCATGAGATATAAGAACTTCTAACTTAAACAGTCAAGCAGGTAAACTAATGTCAAAGCGTGCTTGATTTAAATACTATTTCGTTTTATATTACTTTTTTATTTAATTACTAGCAACTGACCCAGCAAACGTTGTTTTGCCAAATATAAATTATTCCTAGGATTATTTTAGTAGAAAAAAAAAATAACTAACTTACTGTCAGTGTGTGAGGATATGGTATATACATATGGGTGAAAGAGGCATGAAGTGCTGTGAACGATGATGGAATATAAAAAATATAGTTCATACATACATACTTTAAGGCGTCTGGCAAGGCGTTTTTGCTGTTTTTTCGCACTTTTTTCACACTTTAAGGTGTCTGGCTGAACTTTGGCCCACGGGAAGTCAAATAATTTATATTTAAACTAACCAAAAAATAAATTCTAAGATTGGATATAAAAAATAAATATAATTATTAAAATTTAGTTGAAATTAATCTTGTTATGAGCTTCTTTTTTTTTAGTAGTTCCTTCTTCTTCTAAGTCTTAAAATTATTAATAATTTTACCATGTGCACCTTATAAATCGTTTCAACTGTTAAATTATATTGCAAGCAAATTCATTCAAGTATAATATCAATGCTTTAGCAAAATTCTTGTTAGTATTTTAAAGATAATCTGAAAAGCGGTAAATGTATTTTATATAATTTTTTTATTTAATTAATTTTGACGTTCAAAAAAAAAAATAATCGAAGTAACACTCACCTGTCAAATTGATAGAAGTTAGGTTATGTGTTAAACACTATATTTTAATTAAATTAAGGAAAAGTAATTAAAGTTTTTAATATTTATTTCGTGGTAAACCTTCTTTAGATCAAAACAAATTTTGTGCTAAATTTTCATTTAAATCTGTGCAGTAGTTTTGATGTCTATTGGCTTCAAACACATAACGTTCGTGTTATATATATATATAGATAAAATAATTAAAAAAATTTCTTTTCCATGTAAAAGAGAATGTGGGAAAAAATTTTTTCACAATATCTTACATTTTTCCGATAGTAAAAATTATAATCTAATATAAAAAATATATCCTGAGTATTCAGTACAATAATAAGTAGGTACTATTAAAATTATAATTTTAGATTCAAGATTTTATAAAAAATAAATCTCCAAATTTATATTAAAGCCATTTTCTTTAAGAATTTAATCATAGTAAAAAAATTTTATACAAATTGTGTATATTCTATATTACCAAATGATGTAAATACATAAATTAAAACTGTGTCTTCCATGTTCTGCCTTAATTTTTGTATTAAAATTCATAACCATGTATATATGTGCTTATGTAATTTTTGATATTGTCAAGCTAGTACCTAATATATATAAAACACTAAGCACTTTAGTTAATTCCCTCTAGGCTGGTCTCTTATGGGAAGTGTTTAAATAATACCAGGTGATATTAAGATAATGGTCTTAGCTTTGTTGCTTTGTGTAACTTAGAATAGAAATCTATGAGAAGCTTAACATCAGTTTAAAGTATGTTTTTTTTTAAGTGTTGTTGTTTACTATTATACATATAATATATGCTATTTTTAGATGAAATCAATGTTTTCCTTATATTATATCCATCTTTGTATATTTAAATTATATAAAAGCTCTATTTTTGTGTCAGAGCTGTGATAAATTTAGTAAAGCTTCGATAATCCAGTATCAAAAATTTGTGATAAGCATCGTTTTCAAAATTAAGGGATACTGCCTAATATAAATTCATATTTTCTAGTGTGAACCATTTGGATATCAATATATTAGCCTAAAGCAATCCTTGGTTTATTTTGTTTAAGAAACAGGTATAAAGCCTGGTATAAAAAGTATTTAAATTAATTGTTAAAGTTTGGGATATAAATCCGACCTAGCTTTAAACACAAATAAATTAGGTATATTTAGTCAAAAAATAATAGTTTGACTGATGATTACATTTAAATAATCCTGAAGGTATGCAATAGTTCTAATTTCTAGGGCTTGGGTGGGTATTCTCGCTCTTATAGTTCGTTTTCACTGAACCTAGTTTTTAGTATTTAGTAGGGGAAGTTGTTCGGTTATGGGCACCACTTTGATTTTGGTCCATAACTTTTGACTTTTAGGAGCATATTATTACTATATTAAAGGAAAGCTAAGGATGTTAGCTAACTAAAGACAAAAAAAAAGCCCAATAGCAATAAGTATGAAAAAGTAATATTTAGTTTCGTGAATTCGTCACTTTTGACAAATTTTTTTTTGTGTTCGTTTGTGGGCACCCTTGGAAAATCTGTGCTAAATAGGAAAATATTGAGAAAAACCATAGTGATCGCATCCAATAAAATTGATGGAGTTGGGAGCGATTAATTTGAGTGGTAGCTATTTTGGGTAAATTTAGCAGATTTTACCATTGTTGACGGCATCGAAGTCTTTAAAATTTTCTTTTATTTTTTACAAATAGCATTGAAGATTGGTTCGAGTGGTGGCAGTCGATTTTGTGGGGAGCTCATCTACAATACAACATTTAATTGCATTAATTAGCACATTGAAGTCTATTTCCGAATGTTTATTTGATGACATGGTTAAAAAAACTTCATAAAAACACCATCAAAGTTGACATTCCACCGTTTACAAAAATAAAAAAGAAAACTAAAAATACGTTTAACTGTTTCTCTTTGAAAATCTATGTAGCAGTGAAACTACAATTGAAAATTACTTTTTAAATAATTTTGCACTCAAAAAAAATGGGTGCACATAACCGAATTTAGCAGTCATCTTCAAAATTGGTGATAAATTTCCTATTTTCAATATATCGTTTGAAATGAATAATAAATAATAAAGTACACAAAATTTATTAAATAAAAATGTATTGTACTCACATTTTTAATAAATTCAATAGTTTTTATATTACTTTAAAAAACTTTTATGAAGTTTTTAATGACGCAAAACTAAAATGATTCACAACACAACAAATCGGCATTCTTTTACTTAATTATTTAGCACAAAACTTATGTGGTGCCATATTAAAGGAATGACATTGGCCAGAAAAATCTTATCTGCTTTCTATCAAAAGATAAGCAAGGGTGTCCACAACCGAACAACTTCCCCTATTTTTTTTCTTCACATAAAAAAATAAGTATTTTCACTGAAATTAGTACTTAGTACTTACAATTAGTACAAACTTCAATTTGCTTATCTTTGTTGTTGTAAAAAAGTCTTACGTCATATTCACAGTCAAACTTAACCTAGCTTCCACAGCTGTTCACTGTTAAGCAATTGCCTAAAGAGAGTATCCGAAAAAATTACTCAAAATTTCCCCTCCGTACAGCCATGAGATTGTCTAGTTTTTTCGCAAAGAACTAAACAAAAGAACTAGATTTAGATTAGTTCTTTTGAGAAAAAGACTAGAGATCTCCCATACAAATTGTAACAAATAGTAATAAACACTAAAAACTAGGTTCAGTGAAAATGCACTATTAGCAGGAAAATTTGTTTCACAGAATAAAAATAGTAAAAATAGTTCAATATAAAATCATGGTAAATTAAAAATTTTATTTTTTTTACAAAAAATTTTTTACAGTTTCATATCACATAAAATAAAAATGCGTGTGTTTCTTCGTAACAACTATAACAATTGATGCTTCAAATGTATTAAGCTATGCGTTATGATTCCTTAAATATTTTAGTAAAAATTACTAAATTTAATACAATAGTTACCAACTTAGGAGTTAAAATCTCTCAAAACTACGCACTTTTATTTTTTATTATATAAAATTCAAAAATAATCTCTTAATCACAAATTTTTATCTATCTTCCCCCAATCAAATTCATAAAATATGAATACAATTTTTTATTTTTTTATTTCATTATTCCTATACAATGATTATAAGCTTGGGAGAGTATAGTATGTGTGTTAGGGGGAGTATTTAATATTTGGAATTGATGTAAAACACTATAGAAATATTTTGTCAAAATTTCAAGTTATTTGGATTAAAATTACCGAAGTTATGAGCATTTGAGTGTCCTTTACTCTACAGCAAGGAGTAAAATTAAGGCATTTTTCTGAAGCTTGTAAAGTTGATTCACATGATATTACCAGAATGATCGTTTCGAAATCTTGCACTGTACTTCTTCACTTATTTCACCAGTAAACAGAAAGAGCTTTTTATTGTTCATTGTTCAATATTGTTCAAATTTTGTGTTATCATATAGAAATTAATTACTTAAGCCAGAACTACCCTTATAGCCAAAAATAGTTCTTCAAAACATGTCTTCTCCTCACCAAGCAAAACCACCCTAAAGGCATATTTTTAATGTTGTATTTTCATATATTACATATCTTAAGTTTTTAGCTAATTAAATATATAAACCCTGATCTATAATTGAGCATGATTCTATAAAAGGAGTCTTTTAAAGATGTTAGAAAAAATCAATATAATATTAAAAAATTTTTAGTAGTCATAAGTGGCATTAAGCCTTTATCACTAAATCAAATACCGATAGAAACTAATTTATTCCTTCAAATGACACTTTTACAAGTTTTCTGCATTTATGCTGATAGTATGATAAATATTTAATTTGTATTGAGTTGGTTTTCTCAAATACTACTACAGAATGTAATTACTATAATTTCTTATATCTCATATATTCAATCTGAATATAATTATTTCACCCTCAACTATAAGTAAAATAAAAATATAACAAAAAAACAAACAAGTTCATTTCGTTTCATTTACCTTTTGAGTTAGCTTTGACATGCAAAAGGTTTAACAAAGATAAAATAAAGTAAAAAAAAAAACAAGAAAATTATTTCTATGGTTGTCCTCCACTTAATGTCATTGTCATTGCTTTCAAGCGGAAATAGGAACTTTTTTATTTTTGATTGCATATCTAGCTTATATTTTCACTTCAATTCAGTTAATGAAAGGAAAGCGAATAGCTTGATTGAATTTTCAGTTTAATATCCGTTTTTGTATTTTTTTGTTGTTATTATTGATGAAAAAAATTCAAAAATATTTGTTTATATTTATCATAAAAGTGATATGAAGTGTTTTAATATTTTTTTTTTGATCAAAAATATGTACCTATAATATAGGGAATTGAATGTTTTGTAGGTAAAAAAAAAACAAAAAATATGGGCTGTGCACCATCAAAAGTGGGATCAGTGGAAATAATTGATGATATTGAAGAAAATTCAAATAGAACAACTATTGTCAAGCCAATTAAATATCGTAATGTGAATAAAATTAATTTTATTTTGAATAAAAACAACTAAAAACGAAATTTTACTTTGTTGTTTAATTTTTGTTTTTTATAGCTCCAGCAGAAGCATTTGATATACCACTTGAGGATGTAGAAAATAATTCATTAATAAAAAAGTATCCACCAAAACGCTTACAAAGATTAGTTGAAACTACATCTGTAACACCAAAATTAGAAGATTTAGAAGAAAAATTAGCTAAGGCTGAAATTCGCCGTAAACAATATTTACAACAATTTGTTGTTCGTGCTGTTAATTCAATTCCAAAATTACATGAATCTGAAAATAATATCAATTTAAATATGGATTCTAAAAATTATGATGAGGATAAAAGTTAAAATTAAAATGTGTTAATATGTCAATAATGTAAATAAATTCATTTTATACAATTTTTACTAAGTGATGTGTGACTTAATAATGTTAATTAATTTTTAACAAAAATATTATGTTATTTAATTAATTTTAAAACAATAAATCTTAATATCATATTGAATTTTATAAATTTTTGTTTAAATTTCTTTACAAGTGTAAATATCTAAAAGAAGAGCTATTAAATAAAAGTAAAAACTTTTCCTTTAGGAACACATTCAAAATTCATTTAAAAATTTACAATATTTTTGAGTACACTAGAAAGCTCAGATATGAAAAGTTATTTATTTTTATTTTAATCTTTTAATTCCAAAAAAAAGTAAGAAGTATCAGAGTAATTTGTTAAGTTTACTAAAATCTATAGTTGTAAAGTTCTTTGAATATTAAAATTAAAATAATTTCTAATAATGAGAATGACAATAATTACGATAAACATGAAAAAAATAATGTTTTATATTTGTTAAAAGATCATTAGGGTAAAAATTTCAAAAGTACTCAGAATATGGAGTTGCAATTGTAAATAGAGACGCCAACTTATATAGTCTGTCCATATAGACTCTCTCTACAGAACTGACATACATAAAGCGATTATATACTCAGCGGCTAATCTCTTTTAAAACACGCAAGTATATTCGTGTTCTGATTTCGTGAAAATGAAATTGTCGTATTTAAGCTTTGAGGAAATTCCGAATAAATTTTTCTTGAAAAAGATTATAAGCTGCAACTACTAACCTGAAAAAATCTGTTGCTTAAATAACTGAAATGATTTTCATGAGAGAAGAAGTAAATTTCTTTATCAGGCTTTTAATCAAAATTTCATCAAAGGCTTTATCAATGTCTAGTTTCTATTATTAAGAATAATTTGGTTGTAAAGATGGGATTATGTATCTACCGGGGATGATTTTTACTAAGACCAAACTGGGAGAGAGGAACTAAATATAGAGCCGCTCAGAAGCCAATGTGGATAAGTCCATTTTTTCTGGTTTTTGCAAATTTTAATAGAATATATTTCTTAGTTTTAAAAAGATTTATTAATTTTTTTTATTTTTTGTAGGTCAAACAACCCTTTTCTTTATAGCCTCTGAATGTGTAATATAACAATTTTAGAAGCCATTGAGTATAAGTCCACTTCTTTACATTATTTTCTCACATCAGCTTTAAAATAACAACAAAACTTTTCTCCTTCCTTCGATATACTTTAGTAACAATCAAACAACATCAATTTATATAATAACTATCTGTTAATTCCACTTTCTAGAACACAGATTTGAAAAGAACGCCATTTTTTTTGAGTTTTATGTACATGCTTTCTTTTACTACGTAATATCGAATAACTTTGGTGAATAATTGTTTTGCTGACTTAAAATAATACAAATTGATTTATTGTAAGGGTAGGAAAAATTAGGCTCTCGAGGTTCACAAGAAGTCTCATCGTGCATAATTAAACATATTGAATTACATGCAAAGGATTTCCGAAAAATAATAATGTATTCAAATTTGTGTACCGGACAGAACCGATATATAAAAGTTGTTTTAAGTTTGTTGAAATTGATTCAGAGTGAAAGCATAAAAGTTGAATCAATTAAGCAAAAATTTTTGCTAAGCGGGCACATTTTCTTGCCCAACGACGCTGATTTTGCAGTCATAGAAGCTCATGCGATAAAAAGCAGTATATTTATAATTCAAGTGACTGGTATCACATAATTCAAAATAGTAAAAAAACAAAAAAGGAACCTTTCAGCTTTGTTGAAATGAGGTACCAAAATTTCCTGTCCACAAAACCATTGGAATTGGCTATTACTAACAGAAAAAAGACAACAAGTGGACTAACAGTCAATTGGCTTAATATGTGATGGATAAAACTAGATTAAGTTCAAATATAATTTTGACGAGGATGACACTTCACATGAAATTGACAAAAAAGTTAGCGCTAAAAAATATAGATCAACCATTATTGTATCCTAATGGTAGAACAATTTCAAAAGAAATAAAAAAAGATATGATGAAACTATTAAAATATATACCTCCAATAAAAACTCCTGGAAAACTCAGAAGAAGAAGAAGATGTTTGTTATGGTGAATAAATATAAAACTGATGACAATAAATGGTATTGTTTAATTTTCACATAAATTTCTTAACTTTTTCAGTTGCCAAAAGGTATAAGTCCATAAGTTTTCATGATTCTGCCATTGTCCCAATAAATACTTACGTTTTTATTTACACATTTTGAACATATCGCATAGAGCCTTTACTTTTCTGATCAAAATAATATACCAGGAATTTTAAAAATGAATGTATTAAAAAACATTAATTATCTCAATTTCGATTTTTTGGACTTATCCACATTGGCTTCTGAACGACTCATATTTGTAATTAGCTTTTACGTTTAGTTTGGCCAAATTTTCCTTTCGGGCTACTAAATTTCATTCTCTAGTTCCCTGATTTGAAATTTTTTACAATTTAATTCTTTATATCTATACAATTATTATTATTTATATGTATGCAAACCACACAGTAATAAAGATATTAATGAAACATTCAAGGTATGTTAGAAACTTTGAGTCCACATCAGCTAAAACTCATGGAATGAAAATTATAAAATTTAAAAAAAAAAAACAAAAAAACAGTGTTCAGCACAAATTGTTTAAACATCCTGGGAGGTTTAGCAGTGCACTTCAGGGGCCGGATTCTGTCTCAGGTGAAAGTGATAATGAAAAGAACTCTTTTCATTATCATAAACATTATCACTTTTTTCACCAAAATGCGATTCTGTCTTGTTAAAATCTGCTAAGTGATGAAAACAAGTGCTGAATTGCTGAGTGATAAATTCTTGCTGTCAAATGTGACAAAAATATTTGTAATTTAGAGTATTCTGTATTACATATTTATTTAAATCATTTTTAAATTAAGGTAAGTTGTTTATTTTCTAATAGTCAACAATAACTCTCGCTATATTACAGAAAATTCACAGGACTCATAATTGTGAAAAATAGAAACCATGAGTTTGGCGGCTATATATGTGAGGCGAAATTCACAGTATAGACAAAGGTATGTATAAAATAATTTGGTTTTTTCTTTCTTAATATATTTTTCATTTCAGCAAAATAATTAAGCCATTGTGAAGGAGATTGCGGGATTGCTTATGGAGTGGGTGTAAAAAATTTTTATGGAAATTTCGAAATCTTAGAACCATTCAAAATAACGATCGCCTTAATATGAAAAGCATTTATGGTTTAAGGAAAAACTACATGTAACACAGCAAATTATTCTAAGAATATAATGTGATTTTGAAATAAATGTAAAGGACTAATAAATAATTTTTAGAATGTAACTTTTAATAATATTTAACCTAATCTGATAATCCCATAACTGCAACTTCTGTGAAATATAAAATTAAATAAATCATGCAAGATAATAGAGCAAAAATTCTATCCAAAAGCAAAATAGGATTACTTAAATAAAGAACATAATTTTTTCTCAAATTTATTTGATTTTCATAATTTTAAATATTGATTTCAAAATTTTTATTCGTTTTTAATAATTTATCATTTCGTTTTCATGAAAAAAATTTCGATGATAAAATATTTATCAAAATGAAAACTTTTAAGCAATAGTTTTCATTATCACGGCAACTTAGAATCGCTCAAGTGATAAAATACATCAAAATGGCTATTTATCATTGTCATTCCTACTTTTCCCTGAGACAGAATCTGGCCCCAGTCTAGGGTGTTGCAAATGCCTAGCAGTAATTAGAGTATTATTTTAGTGAATCTAATCCTTAAAGTAGACATATTGAAGGATTAGGTAATGAGTTAAAAAGCCCACTCTTATGAAAAGCTGGTTTTGTTTACTTTTCACTTATTATAACTAAAAAATATCAAAGCTGATAAAAAATACAAAGCAAGCTCTCTCTAAGCTTTTATGTGATTTTTGCTTATCTCCTACACCGTTGCTCATTTTCAATTTATACTTGTACTGTCAAAAAGTGATTCAATGATTTGCAGTGTACCGTAATTTTTATGTTTAGAGCAAATGAAAAATTTTTATACGTGTTAGACATTAAGGGGAGGGCAAGGGTTTGCACTTTTGAAAAATTGAATTTTTTATCTTCTTTTCTAATAAATAAATATTTCAAGAATATAATCCCAAAATTTGAGGTCGATCAGAGCAAAAATCTAAAAGTTATTGATTAGTAAGTTTCCTCTCCTTTACCCATTCATTCATTCTTTTTTATCTTTCAAAATTTTTAAAGATGATTTTCTAAAAGCAGTTTTCACTGTCATTTAAAAATTACATTAACGAATCACTTCAAGCTTGGTACACGATTTCTACATATAAAATACGTTCTTCAAACATTGAGATTTGGAACTTTTTTCTACATTCAGGGAGTTTTCCACTTACAAAATGGTGGCGTTTTTTGTAACAAAAAATTTTAAAATGAAGAATAAAATAATCAAATAGGGTAGAGGATTCGATGATACTTTGACTAGATTTTATGGGTTTTTGATTTCAGATAATTTTCAGCTGAGATATAGTAAACTCTAAAAATCATCCAAGACGTCTTTGGCCTGTTGATAGATCATAATCTAATAAAAAGATTGCATAATGTTGTTAAAGTAATGCTTAATTAAATGTACAAGAGGTTTAAAGCTTAATCTATATTTATGGAAAAATTCACAAATAAAGTCTTTTTTTACTCATTGCAACATTCCAACTAAATTGATGAAGTAAAAAATATTGTTGACATGTCATTAGCGAATACAATAGATCACAAAGCAAAATTGAAAAAATGAATCTTGATAGAAAAGCTTCATACCTAGTGCAATTTTACGATATTAGTACTAGTAAACTTTTCTAGTGTCTTCTATTGTAAAAATTTGATTTGAACATTATAAAACTTACAGCATTGGTATTTACTACATACATACTTTAAATCAAAGAACCAAATTTTCTTTTTCTCAGCAAGCTTAAGTATATGTTAACAAACGAAGTCGATTTAAATCCAAAAAAAAGGTGGCATCTACATTTTTTCTAAAAATTTTAGCGAAAATGCTTATCAATCCTTCTAACATTAAATATGGAAATAGCTCTATATACTCATAATTATAAATACTAAAAATAAACTATTTCTGTCTAATTTCTTACTTTATAACCCTTTGTAGAAAATTTAAAGCATGAAATACAAAAAAAAGATTGTTTAAAGTTTAATTTGTAATTGGGACTATAAAAATTTAATTCAAAGCATTAAAGCTTTAAAAATTATGGAGCCAACTTAAGCTGAAAGTACTAGATTAATGAATAAAAGGACTTCTGTTCGATTGCATGATAAGCTAAAATATAATAAATGCACAGAATTTAAATTTTTATGGTTCAGATATACAAACAAAAAAGTTTAAATAAATGTAAATAAAAGGAAAAAATTTTTCTCTGTTTTATGAACCCATTTATAAAATTTTAAATATGAAAAATTCAGCATCCATGTCAATTTATCAATTCTAAAAGTAAATTTAATGTCCTTAACAAAAAATATTGTTGATCGATCAAAATAATTACGATCCCTGCTTACTTTCAGGCGATGTAGTCTTCGCTTACAACTGAAAAAAAATACAGAAAAATTTCTATTTTAAAAAAAAGTAATTATAAAAATGAAAACTTTTAAACCAATAAAGCAATACCTAAAATATGGATTATTTTAAGGGCAATAATTGTAGTTTCTTCTCATTGAAAAGGTTTTGGAGGATCCTGTAAAAATTTTGGAAGAAAAATTTCTTAAATTAAAACTTTGAGATTATAATGGACGATGTAAGACCCTCCCACAAAGAAATTTATTCGTTTGTGCTTTATTTATTACTTTTGATTTTTTCAAGGATTTAAAAAAATTCAAGGTGTGATCTTTTTGTGTAAACATTCATTATATATTTCTTTTCTTCATTGAATTTTATAATAATTTCTCTAAATTTACCCGTGTAATATTAATATATAAAACTTTTACATTTATAACAAATTGAAATTTAGTATTTATTTCATTTTTAATATATATATATTTATATATATATATATATAGTTTTAATTTTGCTATGCAGCAAAACAATGCGGATCATATTCAAAAAAGTGTTTCTCAAATTTTTTATTATTTCATACTTAAATTTTTTCTTATAATTTTCGTTTTTAAAATTTAAAATTTTATCTTTTGTCCAAGTTTTCTGTTTTTTGTTTTTGTATTAATTACAATTCTTAGAATCTAAACACATAGAAATATATAAATGCTTCTGTTATTTTGAATTTTGATTTGACACCAAATTTCAATAATTATTCGTTCATTTTTATCGTAATTTTGATTTGGTTTTTTAATTAATTAATTTCATATTTCGTCATATAAACACCTATATATCTATTTGTATTTTTTTTATTTAAAATGTCTTTAATAATAAATTTCCATAAATTTTCTTTACTTAGAAATAGTTATAAGTTTATTGTGCGAATCAATATTAAAAGAAATATTTTCTTTTCGTTAGTTTTATTTCTGTACTATTTATTTTTGTTGGTTTTATTTAATAGCTCATAATAATCAAGAAAAAATTGAGCTATTTTCTTTTTGAAATTATTCAGTATAATTTTTGTTTTTGTTTTTTTGTTGATAAAAATTATTTTTTTCGGCAGCTTTTCAACAAATACCTATGAATAAATTTAATTTATATCATATTAGCTGACGTCACATTTAGCACAAAATTTAGTTAATAATGAAAACGGTACTGAAAGAAGTAGTAGATTAAAATAATCAAATATTTTATGATGAAGTGTTTTTTTTAACACTTAAAAAATTGAGGCAAGGAAATTGTCTTTAGGGAGTAATAAAATTTGAAACAGAAATTATATAAAAAATCTATAATTTTTGAATTGTATCTGTTAAAATATGAAACTAGCAAAACTACAGATTCTTTCTAATATTAAAATCAAAAGTGGTTTACAGCTGATCGGAGTATGCTCCTGAGGGAATAAATTGAATTGCCAACAAAACAAACAAAAAATAAATGTTCTCTTTTACTTTTCTAAAAACGAAATACTGAAGACAAAATAATAATAAAAAAAAATGAAGTCTCATTTAAGACAACGCATCCTATTGGGTGATGATATACAAGTTGTCATCACATGCTTAACTTTTCGAAGTTACGGGTGAGATGCATAAAGAACAGTGTGTTTGCAGGGAGCTTTTTATACTTCTCGCTCGTAATTTCGAAAAGTTATGCATGTCATGACAACTCGTGTATCGCCAACCGTTGGCATGATTTTATAAACAAAAAATTTAAATTTAAAAAAAGAAAAATTAATTCAAATAAAAATAATACAAATTTGATTTAGATGCAGTTCATTTTAATAGATGATACGGAAAAAATAAATCTATAAAATAAGCTAAAGTTTAAGATTAATTTGGATAAAAAAAAAAACGATATCTCTGCGTTAAGCTTTCAAACTATGAACGAAATATTGAAGCGAAATGAAAAATTTATACAGATACAAAAAAAGAGTGAAAGAAAATCAAGAAAAATAAAGAACATGGATAAAAAGTTTGTGTAAAACACAACACCTTAAAGTTTACTTCCTTCTTATAAATTTATAAAGGTATAAATTTAAATCTTTTCCCAGTGAGTATCCTTTTTAACACGTAAATGAAATTAGAAAAGATGTAACATAAAACAGAATCTGAAAAATAATTCTCTGGGTTAACAATTTTTCTATACTTTCGATATATTTCTAATATGAGAGATATTTAAAACAAAATTTAAAGCATGACACAATTCAAAACCATTGAAATATTTATTGCTTAAATATTAAAGAATTAAAACTAGACTTTTCTTGTTTAGCTTGGCTAATTTACAAAAATTAAGGAATAAGAAGAAAATCGAGGTATGTAATTTATTTGTGAGTTAAAAGAGAAGATTAATCACAAGAACAATTATTGAAATCTCTACAACATCCAGATACATCCAGATACTTTGGTCAGCTTATAAAGAAAATGATAGCATCTATGGTGTAGTTATACTAAAAACCATTTAATAATATTTAAATATAATATAATAATATTTATTAAATTAATTTATAAACGGGAAGCAAATATTTAAACATTTTTATAGATAATTCTGATTTCATTTGCTTTACTGAGAATGTCTGGACTAAAATATAGACTAAAGGATTAGAATAAAAACTACAAGCATTATATCAGTCCTTGTAGTCTGGATTATGTGGAAAAAGAATTAGAATTTTCAAATAATTTTTAAATATTAATAATTTAGTTAAATATATGAGTTTGCTATTTAAATAAATAATGAATTATGGTAGTAAATTATTTAAATAATACTGAATGAATTTCATTAATAAAAAACCTAACTAATGTGCAAAAATTTATACTTTTTAAATTTACAATCTGATAATATTAACAAAATATGTACCAACAAAAATCACATCCATATTTTTCAGTGTCACTGACAAATAAAATTTTATTTAATTGGATTTTTCTAGGAATCTTTTAACTCAAATTTATCTTAGTGTTTTAGCTCTTTTTTAATGTTTACTTCATTATTCCAAAGGTTATAATTTTGAAATACAGTAAAAGCTCCTTATTCGCGCTTCCTTCATTCGCGTTTTCACTATTCGCGGATTAAAAAATTGTGACCCAATTCTTATATTCACGGCTAAAAATTTCATTATTCGCGAATCGAATAATTAAAACAAGTATTTAGCTAGTCTTCACACATGTCATCAAATAATAACAAAGAAAATGAAAAATATATAAATAAATTATTGCCACAAACACGTGTTTCATGTTTAGCTTATCAGTAGACTTGAACAGTAATTTATTTAAATACAAAAAGAGACAAAACAATTTTAAAATTAATTTTTATACACGATATATTTGTATCACTATTGGTCTAGTAAATAAGAGCTAGGTATTCTTCTTATGTCTATAGTTCACTAAACTCCGAATAGAATGAAGAGCAACTTAAATCATTTTTTTGTTTTTTTTACCAAATTTGACATATCGAAATGCATCGTAAACATAAAAGAATAGTTGGAAGAACTGAAGCCACACTCATTGAAGTCATGCTGGAAAAAACTATGGCCTGCTCTGACTGCAAACATAGCCGAAATCGCAAATGAAATAGGACGAGATGGGTTCGAACAGATAGAATAAAGTGACATTCAGGAATTGCTTAAATCGCAAGATGAAGATTTGACTGAAACCGACTTGGAGGAAATGTTAAACTCACAGCCCATTGAAGAAGAGGCTTCAACAAGGACTGGTAACGTGGCATTTAATTTGAAAAATCTTAGTGAAGGCTTAAGAATGGCAAATGAGCTTTGTGATTTTTTTATGAACGTTGATCCGTCTATTGAGCTTTATTGAAGTCTTATTTTTAAGAGGTAAATTGCTGATGCAACTGGTGCGTATCAGTCTGAATTGAAGGAGCTTTTAAAAACTGCCAAGCAAGAGAAAATTACAAAATTCTTCAAACCATTGCCTAAGCCGTAAGATATTAAACAAAATGTTCAAAAACTTCAATTAAATTGATTTTTATATATATATGTACATATATGTTTTTTTTATTTTGTCACCTAGGAACGTATCCCCTATAATCCCATATAAATTACCATTCCGTATTCGCGGCATATTTATGGAGCGTATCCCCCGCGAATAAGGAGCTTTTACTGTACTTTAAAACAAAAATAAATCATACACAAATTTTATTAAAATTCAATTAGATATCAATTAAATATTCCATTTAACTTTGAGCTGAATATGTTTTAAAGGTTCATAGTGAATAAATCAACATTTAATAAATTTAAGCTAAATAAAATTGAAAATATATTTACAAAATTTTGTTTTTTATAGTTTTAAGATGTTGATATATTTTTTGTCTCTTTTTGAGCTCAATTTGATTCATTTGAAAGTCATTTATCAAGGCTTCAATCAATTAAAAAAAGTTATAAAATATATATATATCAAATTATATCTAAGAAAAAAGAAATAAAATAAAATTACTCTTGTGGTAAATATAAAATTTCTGCTAATTGAAACAAAGAAGTAAACTTTTAGAAATTCTCTGAATTGCTTTAATTGAATTTTATTGAAAGTTTTGAAATACTTAAGATA
This sequence comes from Acrocera orbiculus, assembly GCA_947359355.1. Lineage (NCBI taxonomy): Eukaryota > Metazoa > Arthropoda > Insecta > Diptera > Acroceridae > Acrocera > Acrocera orbiculus. Next base: position 13,151,949 of record OX375758.1, read on the forward strand.
AACGTCTTAATTAATTAACTAAAGTCAAAACTAATTAAATATTTTATTTGTGTTAGTTGGTGTCATTAGAAATTACTCTTTAGGTTCATTGAAATAATATTTTATGAGAAAATGTGAATTACTAAAGCTTCAAAGCTAATTATTTGAACTTTGAAAGTATATTTTTTAAACAAATTTTATTTCTAAAAGTCCTAAAATAGAATATTAATTAATCAGACAAAGTAAGAGGTATAGAAACTTCATTAAAATGAAAGGCATTGTAAAAGTTTTTTTAAAGCAACACCTAATTAAATGATTGATTGACATTTTTAAAAATTTTAATTACTTTTAGTGATGATCATTTCATTTTAGTTCTTTAAAAATTTCCAAGTTGAAATAATGTTGAGACAATATCCTTTTTTCATTAGCTTAAAGCAGATTGTTACTCAAACTAAATAATAGGAAGAGGTTTTTTAAATGAAAACATAGTCTAATAAATAGTATAATAGTTGTGAGGTTTAAAGTATTAGAAAACCGATCAATATTCCCCTTGGATAGTAATTTTTTAATATTATCTGCAGAGTTAATATACCTGTGAAAGTTGACAAAATAATAAATATATCGCCACCATCACAAAAATCCATATAAAGTAGAATTAACTAAAATCCAGGAAAATAAAAACTATATGCTCTTTTGAAAAATTCCTAAAATTAAAACCTTAATTCAAATGAAAAATATTCTCTATTTGACAGATTTTTTCTTTTTCACTAAACCAGATTAGAAAGAAATTCACAACAACAAAAATTCACAAAAACAAAAAGTATTTTGTTTAAGTTTGTTATAGTTTAACAAAAAAGAAATGCCACAAGGAGTAAAAAACTAAACTACTGTTTAAAAAAATTTAAATATTAAAATACAATCAATATTTAGGCTGCGGAATACATGCAACAAAAAAGAAAATTTCTATTCTTCAGTAATAATTTACTAAAATTTTCAATTCCAATTTTTGACCTAGACATAATATCAATCTTTCGTTTTTTTAGTACAAATTTTATTTATTTTTATTTTATCATTAGTTTTATTATTTTCAAAAAGCATAATTAGTATCAATAACACTATTGGCTACAGAAATTTTTTTTTATTTTGAGAAAAAAGTAAAAAGTACACATTTTCAAGTATATCATAGAATTTGACTTTCTGACTGAATATTTTGAACTTTAATAGCCATTTGGTTAAGTTTAAAAATATCAAGAACTGTTTACCCACACTAAGAGAGTTTATTATTCTGATTTTTTTTGTGATGTAACTATGAAAGTAATATCTAAAGTAAATCATAGACGGGAGTAGATTTATTGGAAAGCAAAAAACATATTTATCATTTCTAAAAGGTAAAAGGTTAACATTTTTGGAAAATATTTAAATATCTTAATGATAAATTATTGTAATAGAAACGAAACTATGTAAAATTATTATCAATTAATCAAAGTCATGTACATAAAAGAAATATGTCAGGTTAGATTATCGTAAAATATAACTTTGTCTAAAATTTGGATAAATAATATAAAAACTGAAATATTCTTTATTTCTAGCATTGATTGAAAACTTTATCGATAACTTTCACTTTTAACGAACTTTGATAAATGTTTCTACTGAGATGATGAAATCAAATATATTAAAACACTTATCTTATTTATTTAAAAAAAGTATTTTATAAAGATGTAAGAAATTTAATATTGATATTATTTAAGTTGATATTCTAAAAACAATTGGAAAAAAGGGACTTATTAAAAATAAATCAACAAAAATATGTCTAGTGCATAAGATTATAAAGAATTTATAATTTTAGATTTTAGTGTGGTAATCTGTGCATTAATTTGGTACTGTATATATATAGAAAATTGTGTATTTTTTGATTTAAATTAAATAAAATTAAATTACAGTGCTCAAAATAAAAGCCGAAGTGTCAGCTATATGATATGTCCCACGGAAAACTGAATTTTTTTCAAATGAAACCAAAAACTCATTATTTTGATATATAAAATTTTTTATTTTTTTTTTTCAAATAGTTTCTTATTTCTGCTTCAATACAACATTTTGCACTTTTCAAATCAATCAATGAAATTAATTTTATAAAACGGAGAAACTAATCTTCAATATATACATATGTATGTATGTATATATAGTGGAGTCAATGAAGCTTTTAACTTGGAAGTCCGCTGGAACTGCTCCGATTTTGATGATTTTTTTTTCTATATTATTTAAAGAAACATCTGGGAGGGGGAAAATAAATTTGTATATTGTTTAAACAATAATTTTTTATACTTATACAGAATGACCCAAAAATGTGTAATTAAATGCTTAGGATAGATAGTAGATAAAATTTCATGGACAAAAAACATAAAATGTGAGGGTCTAACTTATTTCGTTTTCGAGTTACAGGTTCTTGAATTTTGCAGGGGCCGTTTTTTACCCCCACGCACTCTATCACTTATAACTTTTGAATCTATGCGATAATGACTAAAAAAGAGTATTTTTTATAGCTTGTAATATAGTTTTATTATTAAAATAGCAAAAATTGAAAAATAATAACAAATGGCGAAGAAAAAAATTTTTAAATGGAACCGTTGGTAAAAATCCCGGGAATTTTTTGACTTTTTTTGCTTTTTTCTTAAAAAAACGCCAACATAAGTTAGTCTTTTTTTTTATTTTAGTAAACTTTAAATATTTTCCAATGAAAAATTGGTATATTGTAATTGCATAACTCTTTCTCATAGTGCAATAAAAATTTAGCAAAGTAAATCTTTCCCGATAATTTGTTAAGAATTTTCTATTTAATTATCAATATTTTCACACCCAAGTAAATTAACTGTTTTTAATACAAAATGAAGATATTTCAGTTTTGAATTATTTTAGTGGAATATTAGAAGTAGTTTAGTGGAAAAAGTTTGAAATTCGTTGTATTCTAGGATAGTTTTTTGAGGGCGTTTTGAGTCTATACTCCGCACTGTTCCACTGCACTGTAATTTTTTGCTTTTTTCTTAAAAAAGTCCCAGCATAAGTTAATGTGCTATATTTATTTTCGTAAGCTACAAATGTTTTCCAATGGAAAATTGGTACATTGTAATAGCGTAAGTGTTTTCCATAGTGCAATAAAAATTTATCAAAGTCAGCTTTTCCCCATAATTTCATAAGAATTTTGTACCTAATTGTGTTTAAGGGCTTATCACACCGACGTAAAATAAGTGTTTTTGAATACAAGCAGAACATATTTAAGTTTTGAAGTAGTTTAGTGGAAAATACGAAGTAGTTTAGTGGCAAAAAGTTAAAATCTGTTGCACATTATAAGTTCTTTAATTTGATGTATAAAAATATATATTTTACATCGGTGTGAAAATATTTATAAGCCCTTAAAGATAGTTAGGTAAAAAATTTTTATCAAATTATCGGAAAGGCTTAATTTGGTAAATTATTATTGCACTATGGAAAACACTTACGCTATTACAATGTACCAATTTTTCATTTTAAACATTTAAAGTTTACTAAAATAAAAAAAAAAGACTAACTTATGTTGGCGTTTTTTAAAAAAAAAAAGCAAAAAACCTCCAAAAATCCGAGCATTTTTGCCAACTTTTTCTACTTACAAATTTTTTTCTGCTCCATTTGTTATTATTTTTCAATTTCTGCTATTTTAGTAATAAAACAATATTGTAAGCTATAAAAAAATATTTTTTTCTTGCTCATTATCGCATAGATTCAAAAATTATAAGTGATAAACGAAAACGAAAAAAGTTAGACCCCCACTTCTTATATTTTTTGTCCATGAAATTTTATCTACTTTCTATCCTAAGCATTTAATTACACATTTTTGGGTCATTCTGTATAAGTATAAAAAATTATTGTTTAAACAATATAAAAATTTATTTTCCCCCTCCCAGATGTTTCTTTAAATAATATAGAAAAAAAAAATCATCAAAATCGGAGCTGTTCCAGCGGACTTCCAAGTTAAAAGCTTCATTGACTCCACTATATATACATACATACATATGTATATATTGAAGATTAGTTTCTCCGTTTTACAAAATTAATTTCATTAATTGATTTGAAAAGTGCAAAATATTGTATTGAAGCAGAAATAAGAAACTATTTGAGAATATTTCCAGCGGACCTCCAAGTTTTGCCTGTTTTATGTCTTCATTGACTCCACTAATATGTAGAACTCAATTGCCTACCTTTCGTATAAATCAAAATGCCTGCAAGTAGGCAAATCAAGGAATACGTTGAGGACGGAGCTGTTTTTTCTATTTCGCTACATCGCCGGTCGGCGTAATTAAAAAATTAAAAGTTTATTTTAATAAAAAAATTATAGTTAAGACAACAAAACTATTATAGTTAATATGAGCAACCGGTGGTACACGCTATCCATAACTGGTTAATAAAAGTCATAAAAATTAAAGAAATTTTGTCGCAATTTTGAGAAGAATTGTTTGATTATTTATCTAAAATACTTTAGAGGGAAATTTTTGTTTTGTATTAATATCTAAAACAAAATATTCTTTGCAAATGAACTGATTTGTAAATATCTTTAATAAAAGAAATGTTTGTTAGTCAAATAATTTGAGTACTTAAGCATGACGCCAGCTCATATTATCCAGAATTAACATTAAAATTCAAAATGAATTTTAGTTTTTCAATATTTTAAAAGAAAAATAACTTTAGTTAATTTAAAAAATTTTGTAGTTTTTGCTGCAAGCTATCTAACAATAAAGAAACATTTTCAATATTTCTTTATCAATTTAAAAATTGTTTTAATTTTAGATTCTTTCCTTTTGAATATTATATAAAAAATTTTATTAAAAATATTTTTCCAAAAACAAAACAAAATTAACAGCTGTCTTAATTTTTCTAACAAATTTGACAGTTTGAATAATTTTTCAAATACAGAATTAGCTTAAATTAGCTCAATTCCAAATCTTAGGTTTATATAATTATAAAAAATATTAACGAGAATAACATAAAAAAAATTTTTTTCGATGCAAATTCCATACTTTTAGTGAAAATATCACTATCTAATTAATTAATTAATTTTAATATTAAAACAATAAGTTCGGGCTAACAACAAATTTAAATTTTGTTTTGTTTTTCATTTTAATTAAATTTTTATTAATTATAAACACCTCTAGTCATTGCTTCTCGATTTCTTGTATGCCATTTACATGTCAAAATACGTACATAAGTTCGACGAAATGATGCATTACAAAGTGCATAACAAACTGGATTTATAGTTGAATTTATATAACAAAGAGCATAAAAAAAATCCCATAATTCTTGTGGTATACATTGAGCACATGCTGTTAATGGTTTAATTAATACCAAAATATTATATGGGGTCCATGTTATTATAAAACTAAGTAAAATAGCTGATAATGTTTTGGCTGCTTTTGTTTCTTGTCGTTTTTCTTGTGATTTTTTCTTTTTTTTAGCCTGCCTTGTTAATGGTTGTGCTTTTATTAATGTTTTTGGTATTATTTTAGCATTTAATGGTATACGTATATCAGGTGCTTGAGACATTCTACGTCCAATTGGTAAACTATATTCAGAATCACGTGATGGTAATGGTCGACGTTGTGGTACCGTTAAAACTGGTAAAGGAACATCATCTTGAAACATTTTAATTGATGGTACACGTTCATCACCTTGTGCACCATCACCTGGTAAACGTATTAATATTGTATAAACAGAATCTTGACTAACTGATTTAGAACCAAGACGATTAATATTATTATTTGGTAATGATCTAGAATCACGTGATCCAGGTATCTCTTGTAATTGTGTTAATGGTGGCAATGGAGGACGTATTGGTGTCGGTGAAACATCTTGTATAATACTAACCATACCTGGACGTGAATTACCAAATGGATCACGTATAACATTTAATGATGTACATCTGTAAATATTTGAAGAAAAATAAAAAATAAAAAGAAAAAAAAAGAAAAAAGAAACATAGCGAAATTAGTCTTTTTTTTCAAATTTCATTTTATTCATAGGAATATTTTTAATAATTTTATATTTCATGCAAAAAAGGCAAAGTAATGCAAGCTCAGTTTAATAACTCTTATTCCCATTTTATTTCTAAAAAAATAAACATGATTTAATATATTTAATTTTATTTCATGAATTTTATTTTTTTAGTTCAACTTATTAATAGATTTACTTATTTTATGAATTATACGGTAAATTTTATTAATTTTAACTATTTTTAATAAATTTCATGCCATAAAATTTGGAACTGATAATTCCAGCAAATATATAAAAAGTTTAAGACAATATGAAAGGTTTTTAAACAATCTCCAAAAAAACGTGCATTTTTCTTTATTTTAAAATTAAATTTAAATATTTTGGAGCTTTAAATTTTTGCACATTTTTATTTCAAAAAGGGCGAGTGGGAGTGAATATCTGAAGGTGCCTTGAAAACAAAGCGTTTTGTAGTGCGCATCATAACAGGCAAGAGAATCATCCAAAACCAAAAATTCACAATTAATTTATTAAAGCAGATAGTTTTTAAGGTAATGAAACGAGGATTTGTTTTTTCATTTTTCAACAAAAACGCTCTCGTCATTACCCGGAAAAAGAATGCTGAAAAGTAGTATGAAAAATTTCAAAACCATCGGCCCAATAAATACGTCTTCATACGTCTTCGAATCTAACAAGCGTTAGAAAAACGTTTTAAGGGCGGAGTATGGTTTTAAGTGTAAAAAAAATAACTTTTTTCGTTAATGTTTTTCATTAATATTGATTAAGGAAATTTATTCAAAGTTTTTGTAAATTATTAAGCATGATATTACCAACATTTTTTTAATTTTTTATTAGAAAATCTTTACATAGAAGCTGGTGGTACAGCCTTTCTAAGGAGGGTTTTTGGAAAAAGATGAATTTTTGTGATCACTGTATCTCAGCTGGAAATTACCTAAAATCAAAAAACTAAAAATTTAGTCAGAGTAGTATTAAGTCCTTCCCTCAACGTTGTCTGATTACTTTTTGTTTTATTTGAAAAATTTTAGTGCTCATTTAAAGTGAAAACTGCTATTTTTTTTTTTAATATAAAACACCATTAATATAAAAAAAAATTCTAAAATTCAAAGTTGGGGGGAGGTGTTTTTTATGTAGAAAGTGTGTACCAAGTTGAAGTGAATCCTTAATGTAGTTTTTGAATGGTAGTGATCACCGACTTTGAAAAAGTAGTTTTGAGAAAAACGCGTTTAGAAATCTTAAAAGCTTCTTTATGGCTTTAGTTATCTGGCTTTGATTACCTGATAGCTTTGACAGTTTTGTTTGGATTTTTAAGATGTTATACATTTATTTTAAAAAAAATGGAAAAATAAGAAATTAAATACTGAACCATCCCCTTAAGCAGAAGGCGTGTTTCATATTTATAAGAGACTTAAAAGCATTTTTTGCTAGTATTAGATGGCTTCTGTTTTTCTTGTTGTTGTCAGTGTTAAACATTTTTTATTTTTTTTATTGTTGTTTGTTCCATTAGTTATTATGTATTCTTGTTAAAGCCACACATTAAAATTGAACTTTGTAATAGTCTTTCTTTAAATTGCACTTCACAAAAAAATTTCATAAACTAAAACAGTATTTATACATGGCTTTTATGAGAGTTTTGGATCAACGTTCCAAGCTGATTTATTTAAAAATCATAAATTGTATAAAAATTTTACATAACTAGTATTCAAGAAATTATTTTATTTAGTCTGACAAATATGAAAAGGATAAGAACCATTGAGCTCAAAAAAATAACAAAAAGATTCACAGATAGTACAAGAGTAGATTCAGTTTTCATAAGTTTATCCTCTGTAATTTTGACAAAAAGAGCTGCTATATGTATTGGGGATTCCATGAAAATATTATTCCCAGGTCTTTATAAAATGCCAATAAAATACTTCCTAGTCGTGACAGCTTCAATGACTAGTGAGTGGTTATTTTTTGAAATTATAAAACCAAAACTTGATAGCTCCCCGGAGAATAGATTGTCACAACTATTGTTTATGTTATTTCAATTAATAAAAATTGCTGAACTGATAATGTGTTTTAATTAATTTCAAAATGAAAATTTACAAAACATTGAAAAAAATCGATACATCATTCATTAAAAAGCATTAATCTACCTTTGAAAAAATCGTTGTTTACATGAACAATGCCTCATCCTCTTTGAAAAAACACAGGGCTAGAATTTAGCGTTTGTGCAATTTTTTTAATTGAAGAGTAAATTTTGAAGTCATTTAACAAAACGAAACCAATTTAGTAAAAGATTAACAACCAAAATGAAGCAAATTAATTGAAATTTAGCATGATTTTATATTTATACATGCAAACTACTAATATAAAAGTTATATACAAAAATATAGACAAAAAACTACTTAATCTTAAATAAAACTTAAATTTTTTTAAAAGCTTGAAAAGATAAACCTTTTGTAACAGGATTACAAAAGAAATACTCAAATGAATGAAGCATTCAGCAACTTTATTTATGAAATCATACCATGAAAAATTAATTACACTACATGATTTATAACATGTCAATACATTTTCGATTATGACTAGCTCCAAAGAAAAAAATATTGAATAGCTAAGGTTTTAGATGCAAAAATCTCTATAGAATATTTTAATATTGGTTCTACTCTAATTGCTTAATATATACAAGCATAAATTGACTTTTTAAGCTATCAACGTGACTAGTTCGATAAATAAAGCAAAATAATTCTTTTGATTATTTAATATAAAATATTCTCTCATTCATTTGTAATAGAATTGAAAAATGAAAAACTGATATCCAAATATTAATTTTTCTTTATTTCAAAAGGAAAACAAACTTCATAGCTGAAACATTGTAACTATTAAATTTAGTTCCATGAGATTTCCTTTTCCTGTGAGAAATTGCAGCAATAAATTTATTATCCTAATAATTCATGATATTTGACAAGACAAAACCGGATTGTGGTAAAGAATAAATACTACAGGATTTGTGAAATTTAATATTTCAAAGTAACAGAATATTTTTGTTTTCAACCTGAAGGTATGCAATTTTAGGATAATTTAGGTTAGGGAACTAAGATTGTAATAGAAAACTTAACCAAAGTTAAGTAATTTGCTTTTATTATGAAATATATTTGTTAGTGATTTATTTAGCAAAATAATAATGCTAAGCCTTGTGATATGTATAAACTTTTGTATGAACTTATATTCAAATTATTTAATATTTGGTTATTTTCTAGTCATCAAAACTGTAGCAAAATGAAGAGAGATTTAATAAGCTTGTTTTTTTTACAAATAATGCGTAATTGAGAAAGTCATTTCATTTTTCGGTTAAATTGAAAAACGATTTTCTATCAAATGTATAAACATTTTACTAAATTATATATTCTTCATTTTGGTCCATTTGCAATCTTTCGGGCCGGTCCAAGTGGTATTTGATGTCCTGATTTGAAGTAAAGGTCTACCTGCCCAAAAAATTTTGCAAAAACTGAAGCAAGTAATAGTCCAAAGGTACTAAAACTGGAGAATATGGTGAAGCTCGAATTTAGCTTTTAGCGAGAGACCAAACTTAAATGAGGTTTCGCATTATCATGTTGTAACATTGTACCTTTCCTATTGTTCAATTCTCTTGTTCTTATTTTTGAGAGAATCATTCATTTTTTCAATTGATAATAGTACACTTTAGAATTAATCATGGTATTGTCCAGTAGAAACTCAAACAAAAAAACAATAACTTATTGTTAGATGTCTCACCAAACAGATAGCATGACCTTTTTTGATGAATATCCTTCTTCGGAGGGGTTTGAGTTGGTTTATTTTTTTTATCTTCATGATCTTGAAATTAGAAAGAATTTAAAAAGAGTTGTGCTTTTAAATTCAACCCCTTTCACGACCCGGGGAACTATTTTTCCCAATTTTAAAATTGTTGATTGTTGCTTCCTATTACAACCTTGTCTACATTTCTTATACAAAAAGTCTATTAGGTATTTCCCATCAAATTCCAAAAAAATTTAAATATTGTTATGTTTTTGGGGAAAAACATTGAAAAAAAAAGTTAAATATTTTTTTTTTATTTGTTTTACATCTAAGTGAACTCAAATAAACAGTAAAAGACTCCAAAAAACCTTATGACCCTAAAAGGGTTTAAAAAAACCCGTTTCTTGTCGCCAGTAATAATTCACTTCAAAAATGGATAATATTTTTGATGTTTGAGAAGCAAATCACAATTGTTAATACAACGAAAGAAATTTTCTTCTGTAACCCGTCAAGTTTTGAAATTAAACCAAGGTGTTACACATGTTCATTATGGTCAAATTCAACAAATTTAACCTTTCAGCAATTTTACAAGTTGTTATTCAGTGATTTGTATCGTGGTGTATTTCAACCTTGAGATTGTCGGAACAAAATTTTGCAAAACAATTTCGGCATTGTCAGTCGGTCAATATGTCTTCTCCATATGGATCACATTATTTTCACCTTACTTTGATTACATTTTTACCTTTTCCATATTAAAAAAGTTAAATACGCCAAAAATGCTGCTTTCGTCTTTTCATCTTTGATAGGAGACCAAACAAAAACTAATGCAAGGAATCAAATAAAATTTAACAGACAAGCCTTACTATATTAAGTGTTAAAACACAAAATCAATACGCAGTTTAAGTGTGAAGTTGACTGTAAAAAAATGCAATTATCTAGCTCACTTCCTTTTACAAAATGTATTTTTTTTAATACTGTTGAATGATTTGTGTATAAAAATGTGTCGAAATTTTTTACTTTTAATCAAATGTACTCTGTATGAGCAGAAAGAAGAAATTAATCTAAAATGCTCAAAAGAATATTATTAACAGCCATTAGACTTCAAAGAGGAGTAACAAAGTTATATTTGTGGGACTTTTTCTCGATTAATTATTAATTTTTAGAGGTACACTAAAAAGTTCTACACAACGTTTTAAGGGAAAATCTTTTATAAACCCACAGAAATGTGGTTAATTAAATTACTTTTAGTCAGACTTATTAGTGTTATACTAAATTTGATGCTTATATACCAAAAAATAAGTAACTTTCAATTTGTAAAAATTAAATGGATAAAATTTGAATATTATATTTATTTTACGGTCTTAATAAGTGAGAGATATTTTGTTAGAGCTCTTAGTTGGTCATAGAGAATTTCTAATATAAGAAAAAGGGAAAATTCTAATAGAAATGTCTCTGTTTTTCCGCAATAAATTATTAATTTCATTGTATTCAGTGAGATTGCTTTTTATTGAAGGAAGACTGCGTTATTGAAGGAAAATTAAATATTTCTCAATTAATATTAATATTTACAAAATAATAATACTCGTAGTTTAAATACAAAGTTCAAAGTAAGCAGCTATATCCGAATAAAAAATGGATGTTTTTCTATGTTGCAATAACATTGAAATGCTTCAATTGAAAAAAGTCATACAAAAAACTGTTTTGGTGATCTTAAAATATTTTAATTTAGCTTTTTTGCTTTAATAATTTTGTAAATTTGGACTTCTTTGTTTTTAAGTCTTTACAAATAACTCCTTATAAAAATCAATTCATTAATCATGAGCGTCCTCAAATGACTTTGGAGTAAGATAATCTCTACAGACATTTAAATAGTCTGCCAAATGCTAGCAATTAACTTAAACTAAATTGAAATAATCAGATTTCAAATAAAATTTTATTCAAGTAAAAAGACAAACGGTTTTATCTATACTAGTAAGGCCCACTTGACTAGGAATTCAAGAACAACTTTCCTGCATTCTAAAATTATGGGATTTCCTAGGAATCACTTCCTTTGTACCTTATGATTTTTTAATTATCTAATTGTAGTATAATCTAATATCGTTAGTCCTTCTTCACTACAGGCTCAGTTGAAATAATACCTTCGAAAAGGCTTTAAAAGTATAAATTTTGAAATAAAGGAGGTAAAGTTACTTTCCCTTATGACAACAACACTGAAAGAAAAAAGTTGGGTTTTCAAGTAAATGCATTTACTTGATGTTTTGGTTACGGAAATCAAGGAAATAATTCTTGAGTCAATAACTTAAATACTCAATTCAAGTAAATTTGTGTATTGGTTCGAATAAAAGTTCCTTAAGACTTTATTTACTCTGGGAAAGTATTTTTTTTTATAGTCCAATGACAAAAAAACTTGTATTAAGTATTATATTTACTTGATTTCAATATTTATACAACAAGAGTATGTAGTCTAATAACTCGATACTTGTTTTTAGGAAATAAATACTCTAAATATCTTTACCAAACTACGAAATAATTTTTTACTTCAATGAAGTAATTATTATCATGGTTTGATAAAATGATGGCTTAAAATTTTACCTTTTTAGTGACACTTGATTGAAGTGTGGTGATATTCAGAGTTTTGTTATATTATTATTTTTTAGCTGAGGTATGTTGAGTCGGTGTTTTTCATATAATTCACGCTTTTGCAATAAAAGAAGGATATAAATACTTTTGAATTTTTCCAAAAACTTTAAGCTATATCACGGGCATAGGTTAAAGGTAAGTATATAAATTTTATGTATTTTAAGAATTTTAGGAATTTTAGGAATGGTTGGAGTAAGTATTTTTTTTGTTTACTTCATTGTTTGTTGTTTATTGTCTGTTTGTTTCGTTGTATGTCGATGAAAATAATTTAGTTTCAAAACTTTATACTCCTTTCAGCAGTAATAGAAATACTTATTTTAACAAAATATTTAATTCCCCCTTGAGAAAAAAAGCTTCAATCAATGTCTTTAAAATCATGATTCAAATCTCAAACGTACTTGCATAAACTAAATATTCCCACGATGATAATACATTTCTTACTTTGAATCAAAGCTATATTTTCTTGAATTAAAACATGCATAATTTAGTGTAAGACGTTATTTTAATATTTTCGGTTGTTGGATATGGAGAAAAAAAAACTTGAAACAAGAATTCAGCAGTGTCTTAAGGTAAGTAAATCACATACTCAACAATCAAAAATATCTACTTGCCACCATGTTGAGAACATATTTACTTGAACTAAGTAATTATTTTTTTACCATCCCAATTTATTTTTTTCAGTGAAAGAGTGAATATATTCTCATTCCGATTGGTAACCTCAGATTTGAAATCTTTTGCTCCACATAATGAACAAAGCTGATTCATTTCTCTAAGGTTTGAGGATACAAAATATCGTGGAACGCAATTTAATGCACATTTATATGAATTTTTCAAGCTAAAAACATTTGAGGGATTACAAATAGAGCTTTTAGTGACTTGTTTAGTACGATTAATTTTCCTTCTATTTTTTTGGTGATTTCGCTCTACTCTAGGTGTTGAAGTTCTGCGCTGAGGCATTGTAATTATATAATGTATAACACCTAAAATCAAATATCAAACATTTCTAATGTAAAAATGTAGACAGCCTTGTAGATGTTGAGAAAATGTAGAGTAATTTAAATCACATATGATTAAATGTCTGTCAAGATACAAATTGCGCTTTCGATTAGCAACCAAGCTGGTAGCATTTTCTTGCTATGAGACTGGCTTTTTCTGTATCTCAGTAAGAATTCGTTAAGTAAGGAATAAAACCTTTTTGTAGAGTGTCAAAATTAAAGGAATTATTTTTTATATTAATACTCATAATTAAGTGTAAGATGTGTATAGCAACTGAGAAAAAAAATGGACTAATTTAAGTGCTTCCCGTTTAATTATATAGATTTAATAGATTTAATATTAACACCTAAAATTCTTAGAGAGGATTTTCAAGCACTACACAATGAAATTAATGTAATTTCATATTGAGCCTAAAAAATTTTCTGTTCCACTCTCTATTTAAAATATTACCCTTAAGATCTCTTCAATAAATTATTGATATTTTAGAAAAGCTACAGTAGGTTTGCTGTGAATATATTTTATAACTTTTAAAGGGTATTTGGATTGTTCTTTTTGTAGCACTTTAAAATTTTTATAAGCTAAACATAAAAAATTTTCTATAAAACAACCCACATCTATAAAAAATTCATGCAAGACTAAAATAAAATTTCCACATAAACAAACTAAGAAATAATATATAGTAAAAATTTTATTAGTTGCAAGCCATTTTGGAAAATTAAAAAAAAATATTTCAATACAATTAAATTTGCATACACACATAGTTAAAATAAAAATTCATAAGCACAGTAAAAATAAAACTTGGAATAAGAGTCCTTAAAACTTAAAAAAATTTTTTGACTACAATTAAAAACATCAAACCAAGTAGTGCGATTTCTGGCATTTGTGCTGTTGAAAATTCAGTTTCTCTTCTTATTTTTCAAATACAAATTTTACATATTTTAAATAAATTTTAATTTAGTGTTTTTTGTTTTTGTTGTTTTTTTAATTAAATCCAAATTGTACTACCTGGAGACGGAGCTTTGTAAAGGAGTTTCTATAGATACAGGTGTTGCATACCCTAAGTCCGATTGTTCTTCATGCTCATAATTATAGTCATCAGAATCTTCACGACCTGAATGCCACCATGCTATACACCATTCTTTGATACCACCAAAACACTTATTTGATTTTTTATGATGGCCAGGCTAAATAAATTTAAGAAAAAGTTTTCATTTATTTGAGAAAATAGAAAAGTTAAAGTTATTTAAGCAAAAAACAAAAAAATTATATATTTTATAAACATTGTTTGATTTTTAGTTTTTGTAGTTTAATATAATTCAAAGAGGTTGAAAAAGGCATATATCATTTTGGATAGTTATGCGGCCTTCAAAAATGGCAAAAAAATTACCAAAAATCTGATTGAAAAGTACTAAAAGACTTGTACCTACTACTCTACATTCTACATTCCAGTAGTACTCAAATGACTAGACCAGAGGCTTCCAATCTTTTTATACTTGTGACGACCTTTACCGACTTTAATTTTTTCCCGACGCCCTTCTTTAAAAAAAAACTGTTCTTGCTCTAACATGCATTAAGATTACTTTATTTATTATTAAAGAAAACTCCAAAAACCATCTTATGATTTATTTACCAGTCCTGGCGTTCATTTTTTGTTACATATGTATAAAATTGTCTGAAGTTCGAAATTTTTCCCTTGAATTACTTCAATAGGTAATACTTTTAATATTTTTTTTTAATTTAATTTGCATTTGAAAGCATTTTTTGTATTTAAATAAAAGTTAAGAGCATGAAATTCTTACGTAAATAAAATTATTAAATTTTATTTTAAAATTGGTAAATAATAAGTTAAGATTAAAGAAAAGGAAACAGGTATATCAGCTCACAATCAGGTATATCAGCAAAGGTTGGATGACTGGCTTTCTTCAAAAACATGCTCTCCATAATATAAAAATTAAAGAAGAAATTGCCTCTGAAGATGATTCGGCTGCTGAAAAATTACCCCAAAAACGTTTGAAAAAATTGAAGAAGATGGGGCTGTATTCTGTTCAAGTTTAGAATGCAGATGAATCTGGTCTTTTTGGAAAAGAATGCACGACGCACACTTTGGGAACCTCTGGACTAGGCCAAGGAGCTTAGTACTAAAAATTTTCCTGAATTTATATATGTACAATAAAATTGTTGCAAAGCAATAAAATTGGAGAGAATGTCCTCTTAAATAAAATCATTGGCATGAATATTTTTCCAAAAACCTTAATAAAACAGAAAAGTTTCGACAAGTTATCGAATTTTCCGTAGTGTAAAATAACTTTTCTCTTGCATTTTTTGACTGTAGTCATTATAAGAAAAACCTAAGCTCGTTTTTTCCTCACAATGTTGATCTAAATGACTTAACCATATTTGTTCTGATTAATTTATTATTTTTGACATCAAAGCAAGTTTTTAAACCTATTTTACATATAGTATCCTAAGCCATTAAAGAGTGCAATTCAATACACAAAAAATAAAACGAACAATAGCTAATAGTAATTGATGAAAAGTATGTATCAAATATTTGAATTAAGAAAATATAAAAACAATAAAAACAATAAAAACAAAAGAGAAAAACAGACAATAAAAATTTTAATAATGCAGCTGCTATATAAACATTTTCAGTAAGGTTTTATACTTAATTGAATCTCACGCACACCTAATTTTAATGTCAATGACAGAAAATCACTTGGCATGAGTATGAAAGCCAACATTTTTAAGTTTTCATCACATAAATTTATTTTATCTCCGTTAAATTAGTCTCAAATGTGTGTTATACAATTATTTTAATGTCAAGTGCATTTTTTCATATATTTTTGGTAGTTCGCAAAAGTCATTGCCATCCGAACGATTCTTTTAATTCTATTTGAGTCCTTAATCAATTTAAAATGGTTTCCAATGAGCAATAATTTCAGTTTGTGGAAGAGAAACAGTCTCAAGGTGCAAATTCAGGTGTATTGCAGGTGGCTTTAGTACAGAAAGCATATAGTGCATTCTTTTACAAACGGAACATAAGCAAAGACTATAAGTTACAATTTCAGCGTTAGAGGTCAAATAATTTAAATTTCCCAGGGTCAAAAATGAAACAGCCTTATTATCTGTACTTGGTAATTAAAAACAATAGTAATTAATAATTAAGATAGAAGAGGGTGCTGAAGGAGAAGAAAAGAAGAAAAATTTGTCTCCATTCTCATATTTATTTACGGTACTATACTTCCACTTTCTATTTGTTTATAAATAATATTTTTCAGTTTATTATTGTATTTAATTTCTAAACACAATGAAAAAAAAATACAAAATATAGAATAAACATTTGTATTACAAAGGAAAAACTGTTTGATAAGAAAATACACAAACAATGGAGTCCTCCAATATGAGGTTGCACGAACGATAAATTAATTATTTTTAAATAGTAGGAATGGTTTCTTTATTAATTAAGACCACGTTTTTTGTTGAGAATTAGACGGTGAACACAATGGTAATACTAAGAACTTGCTACAAGGTGGTTATAACAATTATAAATCCATATAAACAATTTATTTGCATTTATCAAAACTTTGATCCCCTCCATATAATATAATATATATAATATATATATATTTTTATATATATATAAAAACAATCCTCAAACGTATATTTTTTTTTTCTATGTAAAACCCGTAAATAAAATTTACCCAAATCAAAAATGTGAGAGTCAATTTTTGTCGAAATCTGTTCCGTTTGTAAAGGAATGCCCTATATTAACTACGTCAACTAAATTTAAAATTTGATTATTGTATTTAATATGAAACAAATTTATATTCCATCAAATTTGAGCATTAGCAAACGTTTTTTTTTTTAATGTTGTCCTAATTTAATCTTATTTTTGGGCTGCACAAAATTTATTACCTTATTTTTTCCCACTTTTACCATAATTTGTCTTATTTTATCAAATTTTTTTAGTTTTAATCAACATTTTTTGCCTTTTGTTGCCTCACTTTTCACCAATTTTATTAAATTTCATCAAAATGTAGTGTTAGTGTTTTTGCTTGTTTTGTCTTATTTTACCTTAATTTGCCTCAATCAAGTTTTAAGCTTAATCAACATCTGTTCTCTTGTATTTTCTTTCATTTTACTTTATTTTACTAAACTTTACCACAGATCAATAATATTTTCGCATTTTTGCCTCACTTTTAAGCTAATTTAATCAAATTGTAGTTGTAATCAGAATTTTATTTCTTGTTTTTCTTACTTAAACCATAATTTGTCTCATTTTATCAAAACTTGGCCTTGATCAAGATTTACTCCTTAAATTTTTGATCTTATTTCCACAGTTTTTCTATTTAACCTTTTGCAACTCTGAGCGACCAACGCTTTTTTACCGTTTTGGTCATATGTCTACCACCACAGCATAAAGACCATTTTGATCTTATATTATATTAAGTTGACAAACTTCCGAGTTACGTAAAATTTGAAATAATATTTTATAAATTTTTTTTATGTATTTTCACTTCTTAAAATAATCTTAACTAATACTCTAATAAAATGGCAAAAAGAAATTTACTGAAACCGTGAAATTGAAAGTAGCGATCAGGAATTTCATTTTGACTCTTTCAACACTGACTTTGCTACAAAAGTGATAACGGTTGTTTTGGAAACATTTATAATAGTGATTCTGATTGTGATATAGTTCCGTTGAAGCGACGAGTTATGCAATTAGAAATTTTAGAAGTTCATATTGTTTAATGAGAAAATCTTGTAAATAGTGGAGAAAAATTGTTTTCTGGGGATTAAAGGTATACGCAATTAATAGCTACATCTTATATATGGAGTCAGCTAGAATCGAAAACAAGACACCCATGTCACATTTTATGGTGGAACAACTTGTAGATGACTTTCGTGATGGAGAATCTTCAAAATCAGGAAGACCATCGTCCTTAGATAAAGACGAAAGGCTTAATGGTAAACTACATATATTGTGGCACTATGAAGATGTAAAGAGTAAAGATTGTTCTGTATGTTCAAATAGAAAAATTAAAGGCGGAAGACGCCAAACTAATTATTTTTCATAAGGGCTTCATATTAGGTCTTCATATTAGGGACTGTTTGGAAAAATACCATAAGATGGAAAAATATATAATATAATTTTTACATAAAATTAAAACCTATTATTGTGTTACATATATCCTGAAGTTTAAAAAAGAATTAATAAATTTTATTTTCTCTTCATAATCCTGCATATTATGTATTAATTCCGACCAGCATAACACCCGTGTATGAAATTAATACCCCCGCAAAGGGCTAATTAATTTATAGGGCTAGTCAACATTTTTTCCTTTATTTTATTTCATTTTTACTGCAATAAATAAGGACATTTAACCAGTTTTATTTTATATTAATGAATTTCAAAATTCATTCTCAAAATTTACTCAACTTCATTTTACTTCAACTATCTTTTCGTATCACTTTTAATCCTTTTGTCCATTACATTATATTTACTTTCTTATTTCTTTATATAGAGTAATTAATTTTTATTTCAATCCTTAAATCTGAAATTACCTTTGAACTCTTGAAATTTTATTGACTTTCTCAACGAAAATAAGAAAGGTAAACATTTTTGCTTACACTGTTTTTTTCATTCCATACAAATGTTTATATGATATGTTCCATATAAATGTTATATTCAATTGTCGATTATTGTTTATCAATAAAAAAAAAATTTAAATGACTTTTGGTGATCATACAAACATTTCTGTCTAATTTTCAATGATGGCTTTTTATGTGATTTTGTATTGATATAAAAGAAATCCATTTTTTAAAGTGAATAAGAAAAGTTGCCCTCAAATATTTGTTCTTCATAGTAAAAAGTTTTTTGAATTGTTTTATAATTCACACCAAATATAATTATACGCAAAATTACTATAAAACAAACAAAAAGAGAAAATATTATCTAAAAACTGTTTTAATACAATTATTCAACATAATTGTAATTTCAATTCCTTCAATAGGAAGGAAATGGTAATTATTAATTATTTCAAATTAAACCCAAAAAAAAGGAACAAAGAGCTCTGTAATTTTATTTTTGATATAAGTTATATATGTATAACAATGGATACAACAGTCACTTTTCGGAAAATTAAAGGAAAACTTATGCAACGAGTTACCATAAAACTCGATATTTTTCAATGTATTTCAGAGAAACAAACAAATAAATAAAATCCTCCGAAAATTTAATTGTTTTTTGATAATAAAATATTATTAATATAGTAATCTAAATTAAAATAAAGTTTAAAGAGTATAAAAAGTAGTTTGGTAGGCAAATATTTAGTCAACTCCAAAAATTGAAGTAAAATCTCTACCAAACAGTAAAAAAATAAATAATATGTAAATTTAAGACAGTTAAACTCAAGTTTTTCATTGATTTCATATATTTAAGCTGAAATTGTCTTGTAAAAAATTTCCATTGATAAAAATGAAAATATAACACAAAAAAAATTCATTTGCTTAACACATGAGCTTGAATTATATTTCAATAAATAATTTTGCTATCACTTCAAGACTATAATATAATATATTGTCAAAGAAAAAAGCATCGTTTCCATTTTTTACTATAATATATATATATATATATGTATATATTTTGAAAAGTAAATAAAGCAAAGGAAAATGTTTCACAATGGGTAAAATAAAGTAGAGATTTAATACTATTTTGGTAGCTATAAAACACTATGTAAATAGTATTTTCGAAGTTAGTAACCATAATGAAAGTTAATGGCAAAGGATGCTTCTAAAGTGTTTTTAAAAGGATATCATGAAAAATAATTTGGTTTATTCTACATCCATAAACAATGAAGAAAAAGAAGGTAAAATATTTCACATTGCTATTTTATGAAATTATTGTCAGGAGATAAAACTTTGCTTTATCAGAGTATTTTTTGTGTTTTGAAGGAAATCTTAGAAGTAGTTGAAAAAAATAATTGAACAACTGTCTTTATTATTACTTATTTTAGACTGCTTTGATTCATATCATCCAAATAAATTAAAAAAGTTGTTATAGCTTTAAAGAACTTATTTATTTCTGATACTGATTAGTATCTAATTAGTTTACGAGGATTGTTTAAAAAGTTTTGAGAATAATTCTAAAACTATTCACACTACTTGCTCTACTTTTTCTATACCATGGAAACCTAAAGTGATTTATATCGACCATTGAGGATTATCCATGCAAAAAAGGTATATAAACTATGTGAATGCCATGTTGATGGTACTACATTAAGATTCCAATCAAAATTCGATTAAGTTTATCCTTAAAAGATCATTTCTTTGTTTAATTCATATAAACTTTAATATATACATTTATAAAACGTTTGGAACGAATTGCATTTGGCTTAGGAAATACAACTTTAAAAGAATTTGAAATGTTTTTTTCTTATTTTGAATTATAACTCTTAGGCATATTTTACAATTTCGAAAAGATATAACATCTGTTCTTACTTTGTTCTGCTAAGTACAACTCTTTCTTATATTTGAAACTTTTAGCTGGTCTTTAGCGATTTAAAAATGTATTTTTTTATTCAGTTTTGTCCTAGTACTTTGCTCTATTCAATTTTAATCTGATATTTAAATGGGCTCTAAAGATTTAATCTAAATTTTTCATATTATAAGATAAACCTTCATTTTTCTTTAAAGTTAACAATTGTCTCCAAATTTATCATTAAAAATCTGTTTGAATTCATATGAAGTCAACGGCTATAATTAATTAATAAAATAAACTTTTATTTTGTATTTTGTCTTTGTCAAAATTTATAAGCTTTAAGATATTAAAACTTTTGGGCGTATTTAATAAGTATAAATTTTTATATTAATGAAAGGTTTTAACTTAAAAATTGATTTGCAGATTGGATTTGACGAACTTTGGCTCATAGTCTTTGTAAGGTTTGTAAAAAAACATTTCTGCATTCTTGTTAAAATAATGGCTATAAATCTGAAGTAAATAAAAGAAATATTTTACTTTCGGTTTAAATCTTACGTTCACCTTGGTATCAATGCTTGAAAAAATACTACATACAAAAATTGATCTTCTATAGCCAATACATTATAGCAGTTGAACTATGTTTGAAATATTTCTGAAACTAATACTCAGGAAAGAGCATTACCTCATATGCCTTTTGAATTTCTAATTTTAGTTCTATTACATGTAAAATAAAATGGCTAAATTAACTAAATATATGAAATTGCTTTCCTCTCAGGTGGAATAAACTGCTATGAAATTGTCATAAGCTTAATTGCATGTTTCAGGAAATAATTAAATACAGTACTAGAAATAGCTATAAACTCAACCCATTTCCAATTTTTCCTTGAACTTGTTAGTAATGCAGATAGTTTTGATTGATATATCAATATTGATATTTATATTTTAATAATTTGCTATTAATTTTTTAATTTTAATAACAATTTTGTAGTAAACCTACCAAAAATAGAAAAACAAATATTGAAAAACAAAGGATACTAGATTTTAAAGACACTGATTTGTCGCAAAGACGAATTGCTGCAAAGGTGAACCGTTCACAAAACTTTTTACCTTCGTGATTACATCTGAAAAGAGAAATGGTCATTTTTTAAAGTACTCTCCTAATTAAACTAGTAGCTCTGAAGTGGAATCTGAAGCATCATCATAAAAAATTGTGCCAAAAAAATGGGCAAATGACCAGGAAAGTATAAAATTCATCGACCTCCTGACTTAAAAAAGCACCATAACCTGACTCGCCGGAAATCTGCAGAAAAGTGCATTCAACAAAACTTGTTGTGATCAAGAGTCAGTTTTAGTGACGAAAAAAAATTTAACCTTAATGGTCCCAATAAAATAAAATACTTTTGGCATGATTTGTGAAAAGAACAAAACGATCAATTTCAGAAGGCCTTTTGGAGGAGACTCTGTAAAGATATGGGCAGCTTCCAATTGGAGTGCAAATCTAAAATGGTCTTTATGAAAGAAAAAAAACTCAAAGTGGTACGCAGCCATATTAGACAACTTTTTTTATGATTAATTAAAAATTACTGTGAAGAAAATAGTATATTCCAGCAGGATATTGCTCCTATACATAAGGTTTAACGTATAAGAGCATGATTTTTAGAGAAAGAAATTTCTTTTTTAATTGCATACAAAACTTAGAGGAGATTATTTGCATTGGGTTTATATACCTGAATTCCTGGATATCCACACTATCAGCGAGTTGCATGAGAAAATTTAGCTACAGATGTTTTGGGAAATTAAATTAAGAATACACCGAACTTTGCAATAAGGGCAATTTTAGGGGAAAATGGGGAATGTCGAACCACTGGACGTATTAATCATATTTGCTATTTAACCTTTTAACCTTTTAGCCTCATTTTTCCATTAGCAGGTTAACTGATGGGACGTGTTGTGTGGTTTGTGTGATATATGAGTCATTTTTTAAGTTAAGCGTGTGTTTTTGTACTTTCGAAACGGAATATTTTTTTCAAAACTTTTACGTGAAACCGGGTAGGTAAATATTACTAAAATCATCGTTAGTGAATATTTTTAAACACAAAAAAGGAATTTTGCATGAAATTGTTTTTCTCTGACTCATGGTTGGCGATTCTGCAATATAGCTTGTGGGGAATGTGTAACCACTTTTTGTAGGGAATGTCGAACCATATAGTTCCTGACGTTTGTCACGTAGCTAATCCATTTTTATGCCTTTTGATGCTATTTCATTCATAATATCATCGACAAAAAACAAATTAATAGATGATTTTTCACACTTTTTCGAACTTTTTTAGCAATATGTCTTCAATATGCCGCGTTACATTACAAAAAATAAGCAGTCGGATGACATCCAAGAATATTTAGTTGCGATGAAAGAAATTAAAGTGAACATAAAACCATTGTGAGTTTTTCCATTATGAAATGATGAATAAAAACTTTTTACAATATTTGTTGATTTGATGATTTTTCACACTTTTTCGAATTTTTTTAGCAATATGTCTTCAATATGCCGCGTTACATTACAAAAAATAAACAGTCGGATGACATCCAAGAATATTTAGTTGCGATGAAAGAAATTAAAGTGAACAAAAAACCATTGTGAGTTTTTCCATTATGAAATGATGAATAAAAACTTTTTACAATATTTGTTGATTTGATGATTTTTCACACTTTTTCGAAGTTTTTTAGCAATATGTCTTCAATATGCCGCGTTACATTACAAAAAATAAGCAGTCGGATGACATCCAAGAATATTTAGTTGCGATGAAAGAAATTAAAGTGAACATAAAACCATTGTGAGTTTTTCCATTATGAAATGATGAATAAAAACTTTTTACAATATTTGTTTGACTTTTTCTCAATTTGCAAAGTAGTTCGACATTCCCCATGATTTTTTAAAATGTCGAAATCGTATATTTTTGAAAAAACACCTAAAGTTTTATTCCCAATTAAAATTTTAAATTTCTGCTGCCATTAAAAAGTAGTATTTTGATTCTAAATCAGCCTCCATTTTTAAAGTTTTCAAAAATTTTTACTTTTAGGTGAGTTATGAGTCAAAAAGAAAGTGTGGTTCGACATTCCCCACTTTCCCCTTTAAATAAAATTTTTAAAAAAATTGAATCGAGTTTATGGTTATTTCCAGGCTTAGAGTACGAATCTTGTCATAAAACTCGTTTAACGTTATATATATAGAACTAATTACCTGCAAAATGTTTGTCAGAAATCAAATATAAAAATCAAATATATGAAAAAACCCAGAAAAATAGCTAAAGCTTATATTTATTTCTAGCACTGTTAAAAAAGTTTTTATATATATTTAATTAAATTATAATACTAATTTTAAAAGAAATTATAAAATTACAAATCGAATAAACTTTTAAATAACATTTTTTGCAATCAAATTCTATAATTTCACAAATATTTTGCTCGACACACAAAGAAGCAAAATAAAAACAAAAGTCTCACTTATTGTAACAAAATAAGAATGTTTTTAATATTAGACTTGATTATTATGACGATTTTATACATATAATAATAAAAATAAATAAATTTTATTCAAATATTGACATTTTATTCTACATGGTAAACTTTTGCTATTTCTTGTGTTGTATTTTGTGTAAAATTAACATAAGAATAAAATTATAAAAATGCTACATTCTATCACCAAGATATTTACACCAAATTTCTTGAATATTAATGACAATAATATAAAACCAGTGCACGCCTGGCAAACTCTATATGGATGAAATTTCAGTAGAATGAAGAGAAGTCGTAAAATTGTACCCAAATACTTTATAGATTTAAGAAAGTTCAATAAACTCTGTGACTCATTTTTTTTTCTTAAATACTCGATTTTCTACCAGTTTAATGCCCTCCTAAGCAATATTTCAAATTTAAAAAAAAAACAAAAAAGTTGTGATAACACAGCTCTTGGGATATAATAAGAAATATTGAAAATTATGAAAAGCTTAATATTTTAAATGCTTATTTAAGCTTTTTTAGTTTAAAAAAATGAAAATTTATTTTTATTAAAATTAAAAATGTGGCTTAATTTTTCTTTTAGTCCTTCTTACCAACCAAGTAAGGGTATACAATTATTTAACAAAAACTTGAAGATTGATTATGTTGAAAAAATAAACTTTTTTAAGTGTTTGAGTAGATTAATGTTTTGGGATATAAGAAACTTCAATTCAAAAAAAATTAATGTTATTTATTGGTATTTAAGACAAAAATCAACAACATTGAACCCAATGGCATTAAATTTATTGCTGATAATTGATATCAACAAATTTTACTGTGATTCGAATCTGCTTCTTCAATAGAGATAAATCTTAACTAAAAGATATATCTGAGTGTTGAGGTCAATAGCACCAGAAATTTCAACATAAAACTTCTGATATAACCCTAAAGATATCCTAGAGTATTCCTGCCATAGACAGATTGAATATTCCAATATTAAAAATAGCCATTAAGAAATTACTGCCCTTAGCAGATAATATCAGGATATAAATTCTAATAATCATTAATCATTTTCACAGTCTCAATGTTTTTCTTCTTTTTTTTTTTTTGTTTTACAAATGTATTCCCTTTTGTTTCCTAGCAATCGAAATATTAATTAATTAAAAAAAATACTACTCTAATATCATATAACTAAATAAATCCTTCAAAGTCCATTAACTGTTTATGTATTTAGAATTAATTGTAAGGAGAAAATAAATTATATAATTTTTTGTTTTTGTAGACACCACAACAACAAAAAATTTTCTATTCCACACAAATCTAGCCAAAATTTATAAATTAGCTAACACATTAGATCAACAAGACTAGCATTTTTATTTTTCCTCTTGTTTTAAAATTATTTCTAATAAAAACTAAAATATTTAAATTACAAATAAAAAAATAGAATAAATAGTTCATCATTTATATTTTATTTAGTTTTTTTGTTTCAAAATAAAACAAAAAAAAATTGCCTAAAATAAAAAAAATTGAAAAAGATAAATGATAGAAATATAATACTTACATTTGGCTTCCTGGTATGGACACCATGAATATATCCTGAATCTGTTATCACTGCATTGGTCATATAAACGCTTTCGGTATCAACTGAGGATTCAGATCTAGGACGACGCCATCCATCATGACCATTACCCCCAATGTGTGAAACAGATAGAACACCACCACCAGAATGATTTACTGCTGTTGCTTCATCACTAAAAAAATTAGATAAATAGAAAATTGTATAGTAATGTTTTACTAATGATAAAATTATGTTATGTTAAGAATTTATAATAAGAATTTTTTATTAATATTATTAGATTAGTTTTATTTTATGTTAGTGAGCACTCATTTTTTATATTAGATGATTGAATAATATTAAGAGGCAGTTTTGCTTTTTATATCCATTATTTCATTTTTTTATGAATAAGAATATACCTTGCCATCAACAAGTAAATTTGTAAATTTAATTTCCTGTATTTGCTCAATAAGTACCAACATTTTTATTTTACGCTAATAACATATTAAGACACTTTCTATCTATGTCTGAGCACGATTTTACAATCAATATTGCTTTGATCACTCTTTGTGCCTAAGCATTCTAAACATTTTAACAAAATCTCAAACTGAACTCATTATTTTGTAGTTTTTTGCCAAATATTCAACAAATAGGATCAACCAAGAACCGTATTTACCAAATATGGTTCTATATTACTTCATCATTTTCCTCATGCTTCTCCCAGTGATTAAGTTCTCTAAGCTTTTTACGCAAGCTTTTATGAAGAAGAAAGTTGAACTAAAAGAAAATTAAACCCATTTTCAAACATTACCAAAAATAAAGAAACATTTTTTTTCGACAAGGAAGCACCTTAAATTGAATTACTTTGAAATTCAGATATGCTACAAAGCACTAAAATGTAAGAGATCCGTATTTGTTTTTTTGATCAGCTGACATTCACTTTGATTAGGATAAAACTGCCCTTAAAGTGGGCTAGCAAAAATATACCTTCCATTATAACTCGAATTTTAGTTATCAAAATTATTTTTTTATTCTTCAGAATTATTATTCAGATTATATTTTTTGGGATTCTAATTTTTTTATTTTGTTATATAAAATCCTTTATTGGATATGTCTAGTACAATCTTAACAAGTTAATTTATAGCTATTATTGAATTTTGCTTCCTATGAAGCAATAACTTATGCAGGTTTGGCTAAACCAATGGTCAGCTTCCAATTTCGCATCAGGTTTATGTGGTTTGATTCTCCTGATTGTCTCCTGATCTCGTTTGAAATGTGCAGGAGTTGAATAGCTTCTAAGATACTATGTCGAAGTAGACGTTTTTCATGGTTGACCGCACATTCCTTGATCACTTGGTTGACCTATTCTATGTTTGAGTCCTTGTGAATTTCCTGATTGCTCACGTATTTGTAAGCTTTTGTTATCTGTCGCAGGAATTGGTTTTGACATCGTTGGATTATGTTTCGATTTGATTGTTTCGTACAACCCCAAAAATGGATTCCATACGTCCAGATCGGTTTGATGGTAGATATTTATACATATATCATTCTGTTGCACTATAGGTTAAGTTGGAAGTGGTGTCCTATTAACCAGTACGTTTGACGCTCTTTATATTTTGTTTGTGTTGCTTTTTGTATTTTGTATTTGAGTAATAGTTTTTCAAATAGTTTTGAGATAGTTGGCAAGAGTGAGATTGGTCGGTAAAGGATTCTAATGATAACTAAAAGTGTTATTACTTAAATAATAAAAAATAAAAGTCATGTAGATTAGTAGAGCCAAATTTGTTAGAAATCACTTAATTTCATTTAATTTGTGTGTTTATTTTCTATACTTATATCTGCTTTTTAAATTTATTAACACTCTCTTCTAAATTGCTAAATTACATACTTTGTGGCATTTATATTATTGTCCATGGGAGACCTTTAGGATCTACCCCTAAAGAGCCTTTAGTTTAGAAATTATCTCTAACAAAACTTAGTATCAATTCCTTATAAACAGTTTTAAAGCTAAAAAAATATATTAATAGAAACAAAACACAAATAATAAAACAAAGCCACGTTTAGGATATAAAACTTTCCTAATATGCTCAATATCTTGCCAAATATAAAATTCACATGTCATCAAAAATAGAACATAGTAAATTAAGATTTATCTATGGTTCAAGTATTTATTTTACCCCAATATCCTTTTTATTGAGTTGATTTAAATCCTTTTGTAGCTGAATTGTTTATTTGATTGCTCTTCGTTTTTTATAGGTGTGAAATTCATTTCATTTATTTGGTAAAAACTATTCAAGCAATTTCACAAATATATTATAGCACACCTGACGACTTGATTAGGTTTTGGTTTGGTTTGGTCTTTTTTTTGTAAAAATTTGAGGATATACATTTTTTCCTATTTTTTTTTTTGTTTTTGTTTCTTTACACACAAAAAAGCTTGTGGACTTTTTCAATTCAATAAATACGTAAATATCATTAAGAATTTACCCCTAAAATTCAATTTATATGAAAATCTACAAATGTAAATTGACTTTTGTTAAAAAAATCTAATTTTACTAGCAATTGAAAAAATCTTTTTCCTTCTTTGCGATCAATTTTTTCTTAGTTTTTCAAAAAACTAATTTTTTCATCTTTTATTATTTTGATAAATTTTTTGCTTGCAATTTTATATTTTAGAAATACGAAATTGATCATTTCAATGAGTTTTTCAGGAAAAATCATTAAATCATAAGAAAAACCCAGATTGAAGGATCACACAGATTAAATATTTACTTCTTCTTTTTTTCTAGGAGAAACTAATTAATTAATCTTTAATTAAATTAGAGAGAAAATTTGTTTCAGCACAATTAAATATGACCAGAAGTTAATAATTATATCTAATAATTTACATTAGATATTTCCTAATTACTTATTAAAATCTAAAAGGCATATCTATATAAATAAAATTTATCTGAGACTTCATTTAAAGATCTTTAACTTAGAACTGTCTGTCAAAATTTGTTTGAGTCAAAAACTTTTCACTCCCCTTATCAAAATATTATCTCTTGGGGCAAAAATTATATAGACCCGAGTAAAATGTTTTCGAAATGAGAAAAACAACTAATGGTTTTTCTTCCGTAAGAAATAACATCCTTTTGTTATTTGATATTACTTAAGTTGTCCCAGTATTAATATGACACAAAAATCATGCTATATTTCATTTATTGTTAGACTTGTTTTACTCTTGGGGCCAACAACAACTCATTTAAATGTGCTCATAGCACTTGTCTTTACCAATTGAGTTTTAAAAATTCGCCTGTTTTCTTCTTGTGTAAAAAAACAAAATAATACTACATAAAAGTTTTTAAATAGTATTCAAAAAATTAATTTATTAGATATTATTATCTTGAGAGTTTAATAAAATAAAAGAGATTTCAATTTGTTTGAAAAACCTTAACACAATTCATTTTATGAATATAATAATGGTTTCACACTGAACGTTTTTGAATTTTAGGTTGATTTAGATTAAAACCAAAAAAACTAGACACCCTTAGAAAATAAAAGCTTACAGAAATCAAGAAAAATAATTAGTTAGGACTGGTAATTTATATCAAACATTTATTGAATCAGAAAATCGATAAATCCTATACTAAATTTTTCTAATTACTCATAGAAAAATCAGTCAGAAACATTTATTATTATAAAATGAATAGAACTTCAAGTGTACTAATAATTAATTAAATATTGGTTCTAAAAGTACAGAAACTGAATAAAACTTTCTTAAATTCAGATGAAATAGGTCAAAATATGATTTATGAAATTCGTCAATCTATACTGCATAATAAACTTGTAGTTAAAGTCTAATATAGTTAATTGCCTGTTCATATAACTAAAATTAATTATAAGGAAAACTTTCGATGACTTCCCATTTTGAATATAAGAAAAACTGTCATTTGTTTTTTTGAAATAAATAAAATTTTAAGCAAAACAAACTTATTGTAATTTAGAAAAGGATTTCATAAATTTCCATCAGCCAAACTTTAAATGTTAGTTTTTTTATGTTTTTAATTCTAAAATAATACAAGCCTAACCTTACGAATAAAATTAACTTTTATAATTTAACTAATAATTTCTTAAGAAGAAAAATGTAATAATTCTATAAGCAAAAGTATGAACGTATTAATGTTTTATTGAATACGAGCCTAATATAAAAAACTATAAGGGAATAAAGAGATACACCTGTGGTTGTGCTAATGGAAAAAGGACTATAGGTCACATGTAGCATCAATATAATTTATTATTTGTCACATGGCCGCTACAAATCAAGAATAATTAAGCCCTTTGAAATGATTACACATATATTTGATGGTACAAATGTTACTACAACTATAGAAGACAATAGTGACGAAGATTGAATTATTTCAATATTTATAACTTATTCAATGATTATTTATTATATTTATGTTTTTATGACTTATATATATAAGGTTTGCCAGAGTACACAATAAACATCGAATTTATATTATTTTAAATATGTTCCACCCATCACATATTTATAGAACTGCTATGTACTCGTATAATAGGCTGATTTCTGAAATACATCGCTCAAATGTAGCCATGCTTTTAGATGCTTTTGACATATGACAACTGCTTATAAATTGTAACCATTTGTCTTGTAAATAAGAGTTTATAAATGCATAAGTTTTCAAAAAAAGAAAAATATGTGATATAATACTAATTAATTCTTAGGTTTCTGTAACTTTTCTTTATCAAACATTGAAAAATAAATCATTGTAGCCCTTAAAATATTCTTCAGCTTCATATGAACCCAAAATTTGTGATTTCTTTTTTGAAAATATATGAAATATGTAACTTTTGTACATGATATTTATATTTTTTAAGACGATTGATTAACAAAGTACAGTAAACATATCAAAATATAGAGGCTAAATCCGTTAATAATTTGGGTGCTACAATGATACATTAGTTATGTACATGTACATACACAAAAGCGGAGTATTTATAGGATTAATTCTTAAAGATAACATAAGTGTTCTGATCGTAGGTGCATATGCACAGTATTCAACTCCAAAATTATTGGAATTATATTCTAAATTAAAAATTGACACATTAACGCATTAAAATTGTCCACATCAGCACCTATTGACTTTAGAAGAATCCAAAACTAAAGCAAAACTTTATTAATGGCATACAGCTATCATTTGCAAGTACAAAAACGGGTCTAAGCTTAGATGGAAGAAACATATTAAAAAAATGAAGAAATGAACTTATTATTCTACTCCAGAAAATCTATTTAAAATTCTAAAGTGCTAAAAGTCAAATATGTTACACTACCCCCATTATATTCAATATGGAACGAAAAAGCCGATTTTTTTAATCGAAAACCTAGTGACTAGTCACCTTAAAATTATGACATTCAGTTTAAAGACTCACCTGCAGTTCTAACCTGTATAAGATTCAATGTCATAAAAGCAAGGAAATATTGTGTGTCTTATTATATTATGTGACTTTTTGCAGTAAAAACTTTCATAGTTATCTTAAGATAAATGTAAGGATATATTGGCAAAACTTTGCTTTCATCAATATCCAAACATTTCTTATGTGATTACTATTACTAGGTAGCTTAGGAGAGCAAAAGCTTTTGAGCTTCTAAAGTTTTTAGAATATCATAAGCCTGGGGACTCATTTTATTTTGGTTTATGCCTGTTTAGCTAAGAAAAAACTAATTGTTACCTTTTGTTATTAAAATAAAAAGAAAAAACAATTCTTTTGTCAAACATTTTGAGAGTTTAATATATTTAATATGACAAAAAAGAATCACAGGCTATTAATGTCAAACTCGTTAATCTATAAAGTTTATGGATAAATATTTATTTAAATTTTTGTGATTCAAAGAAGAAAAAAAACTACAGAAAAAATTTTTAACATCCTTAATATATCGGAGTTTGATGGATAATTACTTGAATTTATTCACAGCAAAATCCACAATACAGTTTCTAATAGTTGCATAGTCCTCGAAAAACCAAAAGCTTCCTAAATTTGAAAATTTTCGAGCACTTTAGCTCTTCTATACTGATTTTCAATCCTAAAACCCTCAAATAAATTTAAATGCTATTACTTAAAACAATAAGACGTTAATTCAGTTTTCGGTTTTTCTTCATTTAAAACAACAACAAAACAAAACAAGGCAATAAGTGTTGGGCAACGATAAATACTAAACAAACAAAAAGGTAATTAATAAATTATGCAAAAAAATACCCAAGATATAAAGCACTGCTTATATATTTGAATTTAGAAAGAAATTTTTTAGATTAAAACAATAAAGATTAAACTAAGAAGCAAAACTATTATTAAAAACAGGTCACCCACTTCAAAGAATTTATTATGACAGCTACTTAGCAAAACGAATTCGCCAAATATCTTTGAAAATCCAATTAAACTCCTCAAGGTTTACAAATATTTGTAGTTATATGAAAGCAAAAATTTGTCAATTCCCTAGTTTTTTTTTTGGAGCTTCTGGAAATTAATTTTACTTTTATCCTTTTCTTGAAGATAACAAAAAACAGTTCTTAAAGTTAATCGAAATATTTTAAGTAAATGACTAACTATACCTAAGGGTAAAGGATGCTTCTTCTTTTGTTTTCTAATAGTTTGATTCTTTAGCCTTTTAACTTTAAAATTCTTTTAAGGTTTTTTTTTTCTTTTGCTAAGAGCAGGACAAGAATAAAACTTTGATCCCATTTTTAAGTACTTTTACTTGTAGGAAATACTTTTAACTTAACTACACAAAATTACTTCTTGCAATGAAATTGTTAAAACTTTGATGTTTTCAAGAAAATAACATTAAAATTTCGGCATTGGTGAACAATTTGATGTTATCTAAAAATAGACAATAAAAACAAATACATAAATTTAGTCAGCTTACGTTTGATTATTTATAGTGTTTGAAGTTATACAACTATGAAAATTTATGTTGTCTGTAACTTAGGTTTAATTAAATTTCTCTGACTTGAATTCAAAATGTTTCAATTTTATTGATATTTTCTCTAGGGCTTTTGAATAAATTCAAAAGTTTTTGTTTTATATAAATTTATGAGTGCTGACTAAATATTTAAATATAGAGCAATCCCTTATTCTTAATTAGATACTCATCAAGTTTATTATTATTTATTGTTTCAAGGTCCTAACATATTGATTTAATAAAGGAGAGGCTTTAATAAATATTGAATATATTTAATCATAGCTTTTCGTAGCTTTATGCTAGTAAATATTTTTTATTGAATAAAGAAATTTTTAAGCAAACAATGTTTATGTATTTTTATTGTTGTTGCTATAAGTATTATTTAGTTATATGAAATGTGCCCTTATTATTTATTGCCCTTCTATACAGGGATACTTGCACGTCAAAATTGTAGTTTTCCTACAAAAATTGAAAAAAAAATCTAAAAGTAAAGCTAATGTACGTACATTACATGTAGGTTTTTTTTGGATAAAATTAAATAATTTTAGGTTTAAATTGTTCCTTTTTTAGAAATATATATCTTAAAATTTAGTCCCTATAAACTGTGATAAATAATTTAAAATTTCTCCTAATAATTAGATTATTTCATAAGCAGAGAATAATTTGATAGCATATACAAATTAGACTGCTTCTAAGGGACATTGAAAAAAATTATTCCATCTTTATTTTGTGAATTAAATTCAAATACTTATTTGCCTCTACACGCGTGTACAGTTTCTTGTCATCTCTACACTATCTATGTTAGACTTTGATTTAAATCTGTCAATAATGAAAATTTTATCAATAGAAAAAGTCAGTCATGTACCTTTAAAACACCTTATACTTGTTATTTTTTTGATAGGATTTGTTATATTTAATCAATAATGAATGCTAATTTTTTAGCTCTAACTTTTTTTCCGAAAAAATACCAATTAGTGCAAAGAAAAAATAATTTAATACATTTGGGTACAAAGTTATACCCAAACTTGTTTTCTTTATTTTTTGCCTTGGCTAATGGCAAAAGTATATGATGAAAATCAGAAGTTCTTTTTTTCTAAAATTTAGTGTTTGCTTCAAATATAGCCTAAGAGACAAGGACGATATCCCTGCTTTGTAAGTAAGAGTATAGAAATAATCCAGAGTTAATGAAATTAACTCAAACAAAATTTGAAAATTGAAAATATAAAATATTCAAAGAAAATTGTAAAATCTTCTGAAGTTCTATTTGAGATTAATAAATTCTTAAGAAAAAGAAAAGCCAAGCATCAAGTAAAGATTCAAGCAGCAGAAAAACACAAAAGAAATTAATTGACATGAAGATCATTATACTCTTTAACATTGATAATATTTAAAATGACTTAAAAAAACAGAAAACCTTAAAGCTATTAAAACAATTTCATCACAGGAAAAGTAATAAATTTCAACGATATGTCATGTATAATCGGTATAGTTAATACTTAAAAGTAAAAGATTTGTTATGTATCCATGTGTTTTTATGTAGGGGTCCATACCCCTGAGGACCAAACATAGGCACGATTAATTGTCCGTTACAGATTAACGCTAAATAAATAAGAAAAATTAAATTTAATAGAATCAATGACTTGTAAAATCAATATTAAATTAGCAGTAGCACTTTATTTAATCTGCTTCAATAAACCTTAGAATAATTTCAAATCTTGATCAACATTAGTCTTGTTCCTCTGGTATTGCTAAGATTAAAAAAATCTAGCACAAAATTCTGTTCTCTAATGTCTTAAATCAAGAAAATATTTTCCAATCCACTTAAATCATACCAAGAATTAACTAAAAATAAATGTCACCAGCAAATTGCTTTTGACCTTATTCTCAGCAAAAAGGAAAACTTTGTAAGAAATAAAATTTGGCATATTAGAACTTGTTTTGAGTTGTTCTGGTGCTTTTTACCCCTGTTATTGAGTTCACTACATTCATTTCCAAGCTAAAATTACAAAATTTAATTATATATAAAAAAATCTAAATGGAGCATATCTAACTTTTAACACTTAACTAGACTTATTTCACATTTATTAATATTAAATAATATTTCATCATATATAAATATATTTAAAATATCCTATTTATATATGTATATGAACGAGTTTAGTTTGTTTTTCTAGGGAATTTCTATACAAATATAAACAGCTAGCAACAAATTGAATTTAATATTTTAATTTTGTGTTAGATTTCCTGTAGTAAACAGATTTTGTTATTTCAAAAATAAATTTTTCAACAACTACAAAAAATGTTTGCCATGAAATTCAAATCTATTGAGTTTAAATAAAGGTCATCCAGGCCAAAAGTGTTTAAATATTGTTTATTTGGATGTCTCTTCATATATTTTTGATTTAAATCACTTTCTATAAAAATCTATTGAGAAATTTTGCCTGATATTTACTAAATTAATGATTTATCATATTTTAATTACAATTTAAAGAGAAAAGAATATTTTTCAAAGAAGCCACTAGTAAGCCTAGTAAAATAGTAAATTTGAAAAAAGAAAGAATATCGATGCAAGCGTTAGATTATTGCATAAAAGCAAAACTATCTGTGATCTGAATTGTATTAGATATCACACATTAGATTAGATATTTTGACTAAATTTGAAGTCAATCGGAGCAAAATTGATAAAGTTATGAGAATTTGTGCGTTCATTGCATTAGAGCGTTTAGAAAATATCACCAAAGCGTGTGAGTGGCACAATTGTTGAAACTGTAGCTACTTTATAGCTCTATGGACCTGCCATTGACGACTTTTTAAGAGTATAAAAGTATTACAGAGTTTTATTATTGATTTTTTAGTGAGCAAATCTTTAAAGATTTTTCTTAAAACTTCTTATCTTCAGGTTAACTGAAAATCTACGGGACAGATTGTTTTGAAATTTTTTGACAGTACTTTTTCACATACATATTTCACCAGGTATCAACGATAAATAGTTATTAAATTTGTAATAACAAATAAGTCGATTTTTTTAATCGAAAACAAGTGATTTGGCTTCCAAAGGCTACCAAAAATTGAAAAATTAAATTTTGATTTATTTGTTCCAGATCAGTGCTATTCAAACCGGGTGCCAAAGTGCCAAAGTGTCACCGAAGCCATACTCAAGTGGCACCAAAGCCAATACGTAGTTGATTTTTTTTTTCATTTTTTAGATTAGTTCTAAGATTCCGTTAAATATTATTTATCACAATATGACGCATAATATAAAACTGATGCTATGAACCGTATGATTGTCGAATTTCGGTGGGCAGTATTTATAAATGCCTAATACGTTTATAATAACAACCGTTTCAAGTTGCTGATGGATGAACTGGATTCTAAGGACAAAGACATGTATTTCATTAATATTCAATGGCAAAATGGCAATGGCAATGGCAAAGAGCAAAATGTTATATTCCAATTTCCCAAAAATCCATTTGATTTAAATCCAGATACAGTTACAGTTTTATCAGAAATGTTTGTTGTCAAAAAGCATCAACTTGAATTTGGTCTGGCCTTGATTGCACAGAGAACCATTTGAAAAATCTCAGTTGCATTGAAATGTGGAAAGAACTGATTACAGAATGTCCATTTTTAGTTTTTGAAAAATGCAATACATGTGCATATTTGGTTCTACATATTTGTGTGAATGTGTTTTCAAGCTTTGTATGCC
This sequence comes from Acrocera orbiculus, assembly GCA_947359355.1. Lineage (NCBI taxonomy): Eukaryota > Metazoa > Arthropoda > Insecta > Diptera > Acroceridae > Acrocera > Acrocera orbiculus. The sequence goes on from OX375758.1 coordinate 13,188,553, forward strand.
GCAAAAATGAATATCGTAATTCACTTTCACAAGAGAACTTAGAATCCGAATTACGTTGCGAATTATGTGAAACCAAACCAGATTTTGTGAAAATGGCTAAGTCCAAAGAATGTCATCCGTCACATTGAATAAAATAAAGTTTAAAATAAAGTATGAATATAGAATCAACCTTTATTTTTTTTGGATAAAAAGTCTTATTTTAGCTTTTAAAGAGAAATATGGAATTTGGCACCCGGTAAGTTTTCGGTGCCAGTTATTTGGCACCTCAAAAAAAAGATTGTATAGCACTGTTCCAGATGATTCAATGGCGAATTAGCGTAACAACTTTAATTTGAGGTGCCTCCAGACAATTACCGATTCTCGCTCACTTATTAATATTTTGCAATGGAAATTTAGAAGAATATTGTTGAAATGTTGTGTTATTATTTAAAAATTAATTAAATAACCCCCCCCCCCTTCTCCATTAAAGACATCTTTTTTTGTATAGAAAAGTAATACATAACACTATCGCCTGGCAAAGCTAAAAATTATTAATTATGTGCAAAGAAAACTACTACTTTTTGTCATTAAAAGGACGAAAAATCTTTACTTGAGCTGTTTTTAAACTCCACTAATCATAGTAATAAATTAACTATGTTGAGATCGTACTGGGCATCTCCAATTAGGGATGTTATTTACAAAAACAAAAAAAAAACTAATCATAAGGAGCTTACACTCTAGTTATATGCCATTTACATCAAGCATATACTATAATTTGAATCTCCAAGAAAATAATAATCTTTACAAATATACTTTAAAACAATTTCAAAAGCAGGTTTATTAATTGGGGTTATCATAAATTTTGCTATTTTGAAATCCCTTTAATTACCCTTCAAAATTAATTACAACCTTTATTTGAACTTATCCTAGCTTTCCCCTAGTATTTAGACAATTTAAAACATATAAGCACATTTCAAGAAACTTCTTAAGTACTAATAAATTGTGTAAATAACAATTAAACTCAAGGGAAAAATTATTCAAGATAAACAATTATAATTGAAATCCTTTATATGTGATTAGATAGCAACAGGCATATTTGAAACATATGAAATTTATCTTATGATATTTTAGGGTAAAGTTTATCTTCGCAATCTATAATAAGTATTTTGCTTAATTTTATTGTGTGTTAAATTTGTTTCATTAGTCCCTTTTTAACATATTTGTACCTATACATTTTGAAAAATAGCGTAGAAATAACTAACTAATGAAATCAAAGAGGATAAATTTATTAATTATCTCCTATGCCCTAGAGAGAATTATATTACAAATAAGAATACATAAATATTTTGCAAACATTATGATCCATCAACGATTCAATTTTGGACCAGCAAAGTCCATACAATTTTGATATACGGATCTAAACGTAAGCAACACTGAATTTGGACCGCTGAGCCAATTCTAAGTGGTTGAATTTAGGAAATTAACTTAAATACGAAGTTAGGGTTCGACTGTGAAATTTTTTTAGTTAGAAGATCTTACTTTGACGCTGGGCGTTAGTGTTTTATTACCTCATTTATTATTAATAGATTACAGGGTTTAGTTTTTATATGAATATCTTCTTCACAACAGATTAAATTTTTTTTCATTTAAGAATTATTTAAACACTTAACATATTAAAAACAAGTTCCTAAAAAACTATTATTTAAATAAAAACATAAATTTTTCATATTATAAATAGACTAAAGACACGAATAATTTAACATTTCAGTATTTCCCATGGAAATTTTGATTATAGAGAGCCTTTAAGAAAACTAACTATTGCTGAAAATATTCACTGATAAAAAATAAATTCTATACTTTCAAAATTCAAGCAAATTATGTATTGATTTTTTAAATAAAATACTGTCCAAGGTTTGATTAATGCTGATTACACAAAAAATATTTAAGCTATTATAACATTTATTTTTTCTTTTTGTGATAGGATTTATAGTAGTGTTCAATGAAAAAGGTCCAAGGATTACATATTTCATATTTTCTTTAAAGAAATAGATTAAATATTCAATATCTTTCGATAAAAGAAAAATGATGAAACGCATTTTCAGCACAATTTAGCTAATGGATATTTTTCAATCGATAAAAAGTTTTAGTTTGTTATGCTCAATTTGTTTTATAAGTAGAAAAATGTTAAAAACTTTTTTTTAAAAAAAATAAAGGGTAAGGAAACATCACACACTTTTATGATTGTTTCATTTTGAATATTTTTTTTTTGTTTTCAGAAAAAAAGTTCTCTTAAATATATAAATGTAGCAAGTCCTTTCTTTCATAGAGAGATTGGTATGCATAAGAGCAAAGCTAAACAAAAATGACAAATTATAGTCTGCTGTTAGTGAATTAATCTGTGATTTGTCAACTATATAGAAAAAAAAACGTTTTCTAACCCCAATAGGGAGCTGGTTTTTAGGTTTTATTATTCTAAACAATAAAAGTAAAATATAGACTTTTATTTTTGTAGATTATTGCGAAAAATGAACACCAAAAAATATATTCCATTAACAGGAATTCTTTGATTTACTAGAAAAAATTTAAATTATTTTAAAAATTTCATGAAATATTTCTTTTTATAGGCCAATTGCACAGAATTCAGTTAACTTGTTTAATTGACGGATAACTCTAGGGTTCGTTTAAAGTGACAGCTGAAAATGAAGTTGAGTTGAATGTTGAAATAGAATTTTATCCTAAGTATACATATGTTTATATGTATAATCTCACATTCTAGGCAGCTCTTTTGATGAGAAACTAATTTTCATTTTAATTGAGAACTGTCAAGGAGACCATATTTTTTTTTTTTATTTCTTTAAGGATTCCGATATTAATGTTTAGAAATAAAAGTTAAAAATAAAAGCGATTTAAGCTAAAAAGCGGAATATTTTTAATAACCATAAAAATTGTAAGTATAAATTAGTAGTCTATAGAAATAGCAGAATTCATTTTTTGACACAAAATGTATACTCCGTTTGCCCATTAAATCTCATAGAACTATCATAAAGCTATTGTAGGACTTTAATGTCATTATTCAGGAACAAAACTTTCAGAATATCGAATTTATTGCCAGCTTTTATTGATTTGTTCATTATCTAAAAATGCAACAAGAATATAAAAGCTTCTTAGGTTTAATAACAAATTTTTTGATGCTTTAATTTTCTACATATTGAAAATATTTTATTAAATGACAAAAGAGTTTGGCAATATTCAAAAAAGTCATATATTTGTTATCATTTATTTTTTTCATGTTTGATATTTGGATTACCACAGAAATCAGCAGGAAAGAAAAGTTCAAGCTGCATTTTTGGTACCATATTAGCCATGGATATTGAGATTAATTAAGCTTTTGTTGATACGGACAATTAAAAGGTTTCACAAAATACCATAATAGAAAAATTTGATTCATTCATGAGCTTTTAGTGTTAGTAGTATCAATTTTGAATTAGTAATATACTTTGTTCTAAACGGGGCAATTGGGTTTGGTTAATTCGTTGAATAAAATGCATGTTTTCAAGAATTTTTCTTCTTTTCTTCAAGCTTATTTAATTAATTTTTATATGATAACACAGCATTTGGACAATATTTTTTCAAATTTTTTATTTCAAAATAATAATAAGTGACCGACCGAGTGGTAGTAAATATCTTGAAGAACTTTAAAAAAAGTTATTTTTGCGGTACGCAACATAACTCATAGCAAAATCATCTAAAACAAAAAAACCAAAATTTATTAATTAAAGGAAATTTTCTTTAAGGTTGCATTGAGGGTTCTTGTTTTCAATTTTTGAATTTTCGGTAGCCTTTGGAAGTCAGAATACCAATTTTCACCTGAAAAATCGACTTAATATTTATTGTAAAATTAATAATTATTAAAAAATAAAAAAACATTCTCGTCGTTACCTGGTGAAATGTGTGAAATGTAATTTCGAAACTACTAGCTAAATAGTTTTCCAGTTATTGTCACTAACGACTTCGAAAATGACAATTTTCTTTAAAGTTTTGCTCACTCATTCCTTGCTCTAGAGCAAAGAACGCTCAAATAGTCGGTAAATTTACTTTGATAGTTTAAAATTTTAACATTTTATTTTTAAGATATTAAACATTAATTTAAAAAATAAAAAGAAATCAAACCCTCCGCGTATTATTTCTAATGACATATATAAATATGCCTCCACAAGTTGAAAAAGCACTGCTTAACATATTCACGGATATCATCCGTCATCCATCAGAATATTATATATTAACCGTTAATTGGTCATTTACCCTCAAATAAATATTAGTAGCAAAAAGTTAAGTTTGTATTAAATTAAATAAATAAAAATTAGCTTTAAAATTCATGTTCCATTTATTACTATAAAAATGGTTGCTATAGCACTCATATTCGCGAACATGTTAAAAACAACTTCAATTCCCTATAAAAGAGTACTTCAAAAGAAATAACCTTACAATGATTCAAATTTAAGGAAAAAATTGAAAAAATTTTAACACAATAACATTCAAAACGAAATAAATTCGAATTTTTTATAAAGCAATATTGAACATATTTTTTCTTAAGTTACAACATATGTAGATGAGCAATAGATATTCTTTCAATTTTGTAGAAAATCAATCTACCCAAAAGAAATGTATCCGTTCTTATCCATTTATGCTACATAGTTATTATCAGCCTGTTTTCTGAGAAAAGAATAAAAATATAAAACACGTGAAAAGGAATCATATAACCCTTTTTCTATATACATATGTACATAATTTCAATATTATCGATTCAATAATAGTTTTGTTATTCTTTTCAATTTCATGAAACTACAAATTGGAATTCATTAAATTTTCATTCATAAAATGAAATAAAACATTTTTGGTTTGCTCTTTTAGTGAAAAAATCCCTTATTAAATTTGTGAATAATTTTAAAACCACTTTTTTCTGAAATTGAAATTTTTTATAGTAGCCATAAAGGAAGATTTTGAATGGGAATTTTGAATTTGGTTTTCAATATATACTTAATATTAATTTGATGATAGTCTTTTGAAATTTTCGAACAAAAAATGGGTGTAAATTTTTTAGAAAGAAAAATGTTTACGATAGAATCCCTATAAAATTTTCTAGTTGCATATATTAAAATTTTTACTGTAAATTTATAACTTTAAATAATCAAACACCATGATTTTTTCAGATCTAGAGTAAAGCTCTTCCTCATACACTAAAAATAATTGTGCTTTCACATTTTATTTGAAATATATTTCAAAAATTTATTTGTTTTATCAATTTAAAATGCTTTTATACATTAGGCTGCTTACTTACCCTCTTCAAAAAAGGAAAGTCCTAGTTTTAAATACTATTTTGTTTTAGGCGGTAGGGTTTCATATTGAGCAAAAGAATAATCACAGTTTATCTTCTAAAGTTAAATTAAAAATGTGATATAAATCGTAGTAGGTTACAGGCAAAGCAGGCTATGAATTTAGTTTGCCTTTTTAACATATTGATGTTCATTCAATAGTAGTTATTTTTTTTTTATATATCATCGACAAGTAAATATACTAACTTCATCAAAAAGTTCTCGGAATTGATTAAAAATCTAAACAAGTCCAGTTTATTGTTACAAATCGATATTGTCCCCTTCAAAGTACTCCCCGTAGTCTGCAACGCACTTGTGCCAACACTTTATCCAGTCTTCAAAACATTTTTTAAGCTCGATGTTAGATATGTCCATTAAGACCATCTTCGATTTTTCCATTATCTCCTCTCTGTTGTTCAAACATGCTTCTCTCAATGGTTTTTTAATTTGATTGCACAGGAAAAAGTCACAGGAGGCCAAATTAGATGAATTTAGTGGTTGTTAATTGGTATTTGTGTTGTTTTTAGCCAAAAACTCACGGATAATGATGGCAAAAACTTTTAAAAATCGTGAACATGTTTACTTATTGTTAGAGGCATATGAACTCAATTCAACGTAGCTTTCACAACTCATGATGAAATGAACTTCAACCAAATTTAAAAACTGTCTTGAACGTTTTGAAACTAATACTGGAACTTTGAGTCACCAAGCATTCAGTTAACTAAGTTTCTAAATAGATCATGATGTCAAATTATGTTTAGAATCAGATGTCAATCTAATTTCACATTCAGACTTCAATTAAGTCTTATAACCAATGTAACCAGATCAATGTATATTTCTTAATTTTTATCAATATTCATTTTAAATCAAAACAGTTAAATTATCAATAGTTGTTTAAGGAGTTTTCCAAAAAACAAAATTATCAAAACTCTTTATAAATTTTGAGTTTTAAAAGGATAAATGCTAGATTCAGTTAAAATAGCTAAACGTTTTCCCCCAAATAAATTTACTAAAATTATACAAATAAATATTTTTAGGAATCAGCTGACAAAATTTTGACAAAAGTGCTTTGGGCCAAAATGAAACAAAAATCCTTACTACTTAGCTTGCTGACAGTTGGAAATAATATTAAATTTAATGGCCAATGTCAATGTCAATGTCAGATATAACAATATTATTATAAAGAATTTGCGGTTTTGTATTCAATGCTCATCATGATATTTCCCTTCATAAATAGTTTACTAAGTTGTTGTTGCGAGGCTCATGAAATCCAAAAACATTATATAACGAAAAAAATTCTATTATAAGCAATAAAATCCTTAGGGAAGTAAAATAATGTTTGTGAGTGAATTAAATGCACTTTCGTGAACTTAACGCTTATTAGTAATTCAATTTTAGGGTTTTGCTTTCTCCTATCTTGCTGAATATAAAAATCCTAAAGCAAAGGTATTAAATTTAGTAAAAAGATGGCTTTTTCAAAATGCCAATGGAGAAATATAAACTTCAACTATTATTAAAGGATACATAAAGGCAAATATTAACATCACCTAAGCTCGAAAAGTTTTAAAATTTGAGCATACCTTTCAAAATGCTTAAATTTATCTTGAAATTAAAAAATTTTAAAGCTATTCTCATAGTTTCCAATTTAAATAAAATAACTATTATAAACTCGTGAAAATTGCTTAAATCTATCACTTACAATTATTACATAAAACACAAATAAACCAACTTATACATACCTTGAATTAGAACGTTTTGAAGAATCTTTTTTTCCAGCTTGTAAATTAGGTAAATCCTTTTGACGTTTTTTTGTTTCTCTCCATATTCGAAAATAAAGAAAACACATAACTGTTACGGGTACATAAAAAGCAGCTATAGCTGTACCAAATGTTATATAATGATTTGTTTCAATAAATTGTATATAACATTGATATTCGGGAACTGTCCGTTTACCTTCAATATATGGCCAACTATAAATCCATGGTGGCCATAATAACAAACTAATACCCCAAGCAGCTGTTATCATAATAGCAGCACGTCTTGTGGTTCGTTTTGCACGATATGTTAATGGTCTTGTAACACTTAAATATCGATCAAAACTAATTATTAAAAGATTAAGTACAGAAGCATTCGATGCTAAATAATCTAATGCTAGCCATGTATCGCATATATGTGGACCAAGTGGCCAATAACCCAAAATTGTACTAACTGTAAATAATGGCATTGATATAAGACCAATTGCAAAATCAGCTATTGCCAATGAAAATAAAAAATAATTACTAATAGTTTGTAATTGTTTATCAATTTTAAATGATATCATCACCATAACATTACCGGCTACTGTTAGTAAACTTAATATTGAAGCAACAATAGCTAATATAACCATTTGTGGTATTGTATAACGTAATTCTGGTGGTTCTAGATGTGTTGCATTTGTATTTAGACTGATTGATATATCTGTGGCTAGATGAACCTCTACAGAACCTTGTGAGGTTATATCGGTTGGATATAATACGTCCATTGTCAGCTAAAAAGCAATTTTGAAGCGAAGAAATGAAGAGATACAGAAAAGCACTGGAATTATAAAAAAAAGACAAAATATTAATATAATTTATTTTATGTTCAAAGTGTTAAAAATGTAAAATATTTTAAAAATACAATATTATTGGATCATTTGGAGTAGTTTATGGTTACTGAAAATTATTTGGCAACAAAGAGTACTACTAATATCTTGCTTGACACTATAGGCCTTTTGATAGATCCTCGAACTGCTAAGTATATTGTACAGAAAACAAAGTAAAAGATAATCATTTTATGTTTTCTTGTGGTACAGTTTAGATGCACTAAATGACTTATCCCAAATAAGTAATCCTTATTTCAAAACTTTTGAAAATTACAGACGACCAGTAGAAAGAGCAGGAAAAATATAGGTACCTTTTAACCCTTACTTGGCACTTTCCGAGTGTGCCAAGTAAGTGATTCTAGAGGAGTAAGAGTTAAGGTCAAATAGAGCTCTATATCAAATAGGATTACTAGTTTCTAAGTACTAACGCCATAGTCCTTATATTCTTATGAATAATCAAAAAATATAACACACACTGAAAACTTATGAACTTATTATCTATCTTACGAACACATAAAGGATAGAAACTCAATGCAAAGGTCTCATATTACCGAATAAAAAATATTTTTATTTTTTTCTTTTTGTCTGAAAATTGGCAAAAAAGTAATTCATCTTTTTGACAACAGTCAAGGGTTATTCATAGGAGGTGAGTTGGTTTCTTTTAAAATTTTTGGCAGAACCTATTTAGATTATTTAGCTATGTCAGATAAAAATACAAATTTTATGAAATTTCACCTTCACCCTCAGCAATAAATTTAATTAATGGTCTGTCGATTTTATATTCTTATTGTTAGTATTCACAGCTAATTAAAGTATGTGCATTTAATTCTGTTTTTAACATGATTTAGATTAAACATGACTTAAGATTTAAAATTAGCTGCTAATCAGCCAAATAATACAATACAATAGGTTACTAGTTTACACACAAAATATAATTAAAGATTTTGATAATTTAAAAGGGACAATTTTTACTTATTAACAACTAGTATGAAAGATTATGCAACCTATATCTACCCCAGCAGTGGAATTTTTTTCAAAAAACCACAGTCATTATCATTAATACCAGGTAAGATCAGATACAATCGTTCTCATGTAAATAAAATAAATCCGAGTAGAAATTATCAAGATTATAAAAGAACGAAACCCTTTAAATTTAATTTTTAACTACCTCATTTTTCAAGAAGTCTTCTACCAAATTAATTTCATTGATTAAAACCGAGGAGTAAAATAAAATATAAAAACTTATCATTATGAAAAATTCAAAGTCATTCTGGCCTTTAACATAGTACAAAAAATAAAATATGCTCTAAAGTTACAATCATGATTACTTTTAGAGTAAGAGATTTCCTTAAATTTCCTTGTAATTAAGTGTACTGATCTGTTGAATTTCATGAGTTCTACTTTTAAAAAAAATATATTCCATAAGAATTTTATCCAATTTTGAAATCGTTTTTTCTGGAAGGGAAATTTTCTTTCGAAAGGAAATATCAGTCAGGAAACAGTCGCAAAACTCAGTAAATTAACTTTTACTGAGGAAAATACTTATAAAATATTTGAATTGAGAATTTATGAATTTTAAGCTTTTTTAAATTTATATTCAAATTAGACACTTGAGACATTAAATAAAATAAATATCTATAGAGTTTTTTGAAGTGAAAACTTCTTAGGCGAACTTTGCACTTTATCTGGGGGGTAAATTTAATTTTACCGTCATGCTCGCGTGCGTTACGCTGATTCGTATATTTTCGGTTTCCTAATGCTCCTAAGATTATTTCAAATACTGTCATACTACATATTTTTTATTTTTGTTAAATAATTTTTCAAATAATTTTCTATGAAAACAAGGATAATAATATTACTTAAAGGAAGATAACATAATTTTTTGGGAGATGATAGCAAAAATTCAACTGCAGATTTCGCTATCGTAATGAATTGAAGGCATTTTCAACTCTTTTTAACTTATTTATGCTCTTATAATGGACTCCCATGATCGCAACGTATCACAAAATGCTTAGTTTAATTTCTGTTAGGTACTTTTCTGGAATTTAATTTTGTGACAGTATTTTATTTCTTATATTTCTGATTATCCAAATAAAATATGTGAGTATCTTAGTTTTTCTTAAAGAACTACTTATAACGGTTCTGTATTTTGTTAAAATTTTTTTATGACCTTTTAATTTAATGTTGCTTAGAAAAATTTATTAAGTTAAGTTGTTTTGACTCAACCGAGAAGCCCCTAAAAAGCGAACAGCAAAACGTTTAAATAATAAGAATCTTTTTAATATTTTAAATAAAAATCTTTTCGGTATTTTAACCTTGCCATACCTGCTTCTTTGCCTAGTCAAAAAGAAAAATATCTTAGTTCCTGGAAGTTAATTTTTGATCTAGCTATTAAAATGTCAAGATTTTCTTAAGTATATTAGTTATAGTTTGGTGTAATTATACCAGAAACATAAGGCGATGTCTAGATTAGCGTTTTGGACAGCGGTACTATAGGCGATATTATAAGAGTTCTGATGTTTGGTTTTACTCAAAAGTACCTTTAGGAAAGTATAATTTGTACCTTTCAAATTATTTTACCGTAAATAATAACGCATTATTATTAACCCCATTAAAACTTTAATATTTTCACTTCTGCCGTGTGGTTTTAAGCTCACGCTTTAATGTTTTATATTATCTGTTTTAATATCATTAAAAATGTCTTATATTCCAATTCATATTCTTTTAAAAGATTTTTCGTTTAGAATAAAATCAATAATTTTTTTAGCCTCCCATTTTGTTTATCATATTCTTCTTGTTTTGATATAAAATTCTAGGAACACATGGCTATTTTTAATGTCTTTTCTAGGTTTTAACATACAAACTTTTAGGCACAAGGCAAGGATTTTAAATTCTGATATTTATGTTATATTGCCATTTTTTTAGAATTTCATAATCTGCAAAAGTTTCAAAGTTTATTCGCTCAACAAAAATAATTTTAATAAAAACTTATGTTTGTAACATTTAAGAATTATCTTAAATTTTTACTTAAGTTAATCAATATTTGCTGCAATTAAGCTTCTCATCAATTACTCTCAACATACATATATTATCCTTAAAACACTCTTCATTTCAAAATTAATTAAATAAAAACTACTAAAATTTATAATAACATTTAAAACGTCAAGTTTAACAACATAAACAAATCTTAATTTAAAATGTTTTAAAAGTGGTTTTAAACATTTCCTCACTATTTTAACATTTCAAATTTTATATGAAATAAAACAAGAGGTCAAGTACTGTTTTCAGAAGCACGTTTTTCCAATTGTAATGAATACATAATTAAGTGTTTGTAGTTCTCCTAATGTATCCTTTAACACCATAGTTTTCAAAGTCAAGTGAAAACATTTTCTAATTGAAAAAATTCTTTTTGGAACATAAAAAGCATAATAAATGAACATAATGAGATGACTCAGTTGACATAATTCTTCTTCTTTACATAAGGTAGAAAGAAAAAATGGCAAGCAAAATGAAAAGTATTAAAGCTGTTTACATTAGTGTACTTTAATATTGTTTTGCTATAAAATTTATGTTCTTAATTATAACATTTTTTTATGAATTTTTGTAATTTCAAGATATTTCTTACTAATTTCAGTAAATTGGGTTTTTGAACTTTTGCACTAATTGTACTTTAATTAAATTTTGTAATTAACTTTTAAACATGGACAAAAATCCAAATTAAAAATATTTTTTATTTTAAATATATGAATTCATTATTAGTCTAAAAATTCAAATTTGCTCAATTGTATACAGCAAAAGGAAAAAATTTCCTAGCTTTTAGCATTCGTAAATCAAACTTAAGTCCCAATAGGCTTTTAGTGGACTTAGCACACCTACCAGGCTTACAAATTAATCCTAACAAAATCAGAAGCTCTATTTGGATTGATGTTTTGTTTTACTTCATTACTCACTTATTTTATAGTGACAAATTTTATTTTATTTTCTTCTAGGCTAGGATGTGTACGATTCCATCTACATTTCTTATGGGTCGATCTTGCAGGATTGGATCTTCTTGTTAGTAACTTTTCAAACACAATAGTCAATTGTTCTCTAACTAAGTTTATAAGATGTTTAGCTATTCATTCTTCTCTAATTCTTCTTAATTTCTCTTTTGAAGTATTGAGTGGCATTATTCATTTTGATCCTACTAGATGGAGATCTGGATGAGATTAGATCAGATCCAAGATTAGATTGATGTGGACTGCTATACATTTTCAGCCTTCTTTTTCCAGAATAAAATTTCCAATTTTTTGAGGATAATTATTTCGCTTTATAATAATAATTGCGGGTGTAATGTCACATGCCATTTGTTGGATATTTCTGTCATATCTTTCTATTCCTTCAACTTTCAAATAAGCTTATTGTTTACTTTCGATGGTAAGTTATAAAAGTGATTGATGTTGTATTACTCTTTTGTATAGTGTAAGGAGAGCAGGAGAATAGTTAGAGTTCATGTTCAATATCTTTTTAAAAATCCAATGAGATTTTTTTGATTTTATTAACAAGTCAACCCATGTCAGGTATTTTATTTGGATGAATAGGTTTATTACCTTGTAGTTGACAACATATAGTGGTCCTTCAAACATTCTAGTTGACCATGTTTTTCACTACTACTACTACTACAAGTAAAATAAAAATAAATAGTTCGTACGGAAATTTCTTTTTCAGGTTTTTAAGTAGCCGAAACTTTTTAAACAAATTTAGCATAAATTTTAATTATATGTAAAGGATAAATTATATGTTCAAATTATTTTTCTTAGTCTTGCAAAAAACAATAAATTTTTTCCTTAATATATTCATATTTAAATGGAAAAATAATTTCTACAATCAAATCAAAAATTATTTCATGACTTTTCTTTAAATAACCACAAATTTCAATCAAAATATCTTTCAAATACATTTAAATCTTGAGAAATTAGATAAATAATACTTATAATCGGATCATTTTTCTTAAATTCTTTTAGTCGTCAGAATCTACACAGCTAAAACTATTATTCTTTGTCAAAAAGGATTTTCTGTTATCAGTATTCATTCTTCTTTAGGACTATAAGCTTATTGGTATTAATTTTCAGTTTTTGTATCGTTAGCAATTTTGTTGCTTTGTTTTTGTTTATTTTTTCCTTTTTTTCATTTACAATATACATATATACAACCATGAAATTATTTTTCATTACATCAAGAAAATGAAATATGTTGAAAAATTGCTTCATTTTCTTAGGAAATCATTAACAAAACAAACTGCCTTGAGCTATTACTTTTGTTAATTTTGAATAATCTAACATAGTACCTAAATAGAAATTCCTTATATGGAGAGAAGGTTGTTTTATTCACCTCTAAATGAGAAGCATATTAGCAAAACAAAAAAAGTTGTTTATTTAAATTTATGGGCCAACTTTGTTTTAATTACGATATAATTATTTGGAATGAACTTTAACAAATAATTTAGACTTTTTATTATATTTAAAGGTTATGTCTACTACTACTTAAGCTTTGCATACATTTTCTATAGAATAAAAGAAAAAATAAATTAACAAAAATTGGTTTTTTTGAAATTATTGTACATTATTATGGCAGAAGTTTATTTATGTAGATAAAATATTATTTACTGTAGCCAATTATTCAAATTTTAAGTATTCACAATTGAAATTTCACTGAGCTACTGAAGATGCTTTTTAACCACAAAAAAGTATTCAAAAATAACATAACGGTGAATAAATTTTGGAAATGAAAAATTAATAGGTGCTTGCATATGAAATAAAGCGTTTGCTATCAGATGGCGTAGCTCATAAATATGATTTGTGTGACAGCCCAGCGGGAAAAAGAATGATTCTTCAATGCATTCGTAATCCATCCCTGGGAAGCTATGAATCGATTCTCTTTTCATCTAATTATAGCAAATTTTAACCAAAGCATGATCGCAGTGAGAATCACTTACTAACACATGTAAGAAAACTGCGTTAGTATTGTACTCCTATATATGAGCTGTTATACTCTTATAAAAAGTATTATATTTTATATTTCATTAGTAAAAGAGAGATGGATATATAACACAGAGTGATGAAATAGCACATATGCTATAGGACCACAATGTGTTATATACCCATCCTTCTTTCACGTAAGTGTAAGTCTAAAAATAAATATATAGTCAATAAAATGATTATAAATGGAATAAATTAAACATATTTTATATAATTAAATATTTTATTTAATTACAACACTATTTCATAATTGAACAACTTATTTAATAAAACTTAAATTTACTTAACCTAAAGAAAGTCCTAACTTACTTAACTATATTCTTTTGTTTAAAATTAACTACATCATATTTTCACAATTATATTCTTTTATTTAACAATATTCTTTTATTTAAAATTAACTATACCATATTTTGACAATTTATTAAATTAAATTAAACAAAAATAGTCTCCTAATATTTAATTTTATTTTTATACACAACATCACAACACAACGCGTACTTTCCGAAATGTCAAAAAAACTTATTCATTTTAATCACACACTTATAGTTATTATATTTTACGTGTGATAACTTTTAATGTGTTAGTTTTATATTTCCTATATAAAAGAATAAAAATGATTATTTGCATGTGTAAAACGTATAAAATACATGAATTGCTTACCGGTGCATTCTGCAGAATCAAATATGAAGCGATTCATCTATGATTCTTTTAGCTTCTGATTCCAAATTTCCCGCTGGGAGATAACTAATATGGCGTTTTGGAGGGAAGACATATGTCATTAAAATTGAATACAAAAATACCCGTGAAACAGTAAATAGTATAGTTTACTATCGCTTCAAATATGTCGAAATTCGAACCAAGCTTTCATCATTTGCGGGAAGTTTTACTTTTTGCTTTTAATGGAATGAAAAAGGCAGCTGAAGCTTATCGAATGATTGTTGAAGTATACGGTGAGCATTCTGTGAGTAAATCGTCACAACGTCACAAGCAGTTCGAAATATCCATGTAAAAAAGGATTTGCTGTGTATTTGGTGGGATCAGAAGGGTTTGATATATTATGAACTTCTAAAACCTGGCAAAACAGTTACTGGCACGCGTTATCATCAACAACTAATAAAACTAAATGCAGCATTGAAGAAAAAACATCCGGAATATTATGAAAGACACAACAAGGTTATTTTGCTCCATGACAATGCTCGGCCTCATGTTGCAAAACCAGTGAAAAAATATTTGGAGAACATTAAATGGGAAGTTCTACCTCACCCGCCTTACTCACCAGACCTCGCTCCATCTGACTATTACTAATTTCGTTCAATGCAACACGAACTTACGAAGCAGCACTTCCATTCCTACGAAGAAGTGGAAAATTGGCTCAATATTGGGTTGACCTCCAAAAAGGCGGAGTGGTATGAGCTAGGAATCCATGAATTACCAAAAAGATGGGAAAAGGTCATAGACAATAATGGCCATTATTTTGATTATTGAATTCATTTGTTTTTATATTGAAATATATGCTCAAAAACGCCAAAAAAACGCTTTATTTCATATGCAAGCACCTATTAAAATAAAATTTTTTAAGAAAATTTAACTTTATTTAACAGCACGGAAGTAAATATGTTCTTATAATGGTGGCACTTGACTTGAGTCTAATCTTTATGAACCTTCATACATAGACTCAAGTGCTTCTCAAGTGCTTCATTCAATGTTGTGCAAGCTGGGGAATCGCTTTGAAAACAGCTTTCTTATTAACCAATATTCATATAAAAATGTGAAGATTTTTGATGTTTCTGAAGATTTACTAATATTACCCATGAAATATTTTCGTTTGGAAATAATTATATTTAGGAGAGCTTTATTGTTTTTCGGTTTATCAAACTCATTTCAATGAACAACATCATTAACTGCTAGCCCAAACATATTTTAAGTTAGTATACGAAAAATATTGAATGTTGTCTATCAAACACTCATAATTATTCATGTCATAAGAAAAATCAAGTATGATTTGAATTGAATTGATTTGAAGAAAAAAGTGTCAAAAAAATTACTGTTATTTCTAAACTAAAACCAGATTGTCATGAAATTTTCCTATATTTTGTGTGAAGGTTAAAATATTCTTTAAATTATATGCTGACTGTGACTTGGCTTAGGGAGTTATTATTAACGACAACAAGACTAAAAGGGTCGTAATTTCTACTGCACAAACGTGCTAAAAATTTTTAATAATTTAAGTACTCCCTCAATTTTAATAAAAATAAAAAAATTCAAACAGATAATTTATATAAGAAGAGCTATGGACACTTAAAAAATCAGCAAATTACCAAGTTCAATAAATTATTAAAGTTCCTGCCATATCTATTAATCTTTACATCAATATTTTGATAAATAGACTTAATCAGATTGTCCATTTTTTTGCATGGTAGGGCAAAAACAAGAAACAAACCTGAGAAAAAAACATTTAAAATTTTTGCAATGGAAAATCAAAATCATTCTTATATAAACTGGAAAACACTGTTGCATAGATCAAAGCTTCTTTTCTCTTCTAGGCATCATTTTTAGCAACCTTATCAGTTCTGACATTTACTTTATTTTTCTTAAAATCATAAAAAAACTGGCGGTCTCTGTCCCCTTAATTCGGTACATATTTTGTTTTTCAGCGTAAGCAATGGCATGCTGATCCTCTTTGACTTCAATTATTTCATAATTCAATGAAAAAAACATGTTAACCTAATTGTAGCGATTTCAAGGATCTTCTGACCAACAGAAATATATTATGGAGTGAAATTTCATATACAATGGTTAAAAATATAATTACTGGTTCTGCGTATTTTTGTCTGAACATCTTCCATAACAGCAATAATAATTTCCCATATATATAGACTTCAAAACACTTCTGTTTTGGTTATGCTTTTTTCTTCCTTTTTTTCATTTTAAGTAGCCACTAAAATTGGACATAAAAATATTTAATTACCTATAAAATCGCATTTTATCCTTTACAATCTATATAGTTTATTTGAACAACAATTTTGATATGCAAATTGCAGCATTATTATTATCCCACAATGAACATTAATTTGTCCAAAAATGTAAGCTGGTTAAGTTAATTTTTGAAAAATTATTAACTCAAACAAATAAAAGATATTTAATATTAAGCTTAAATTAAAGGATAAGCTGAAAATTTATTGTGATTCAAAGTATGATGAATTTTACAAAATTCATTAATATTAAAAAAATCATAAATTTATTAACATAATCAAAGTACATTGTACCAAATATTAAAAATATGTTTCAATATTTATTTTTCGACTGGAAAAATATTAATTTTTTTAATTTAATTAGGGTAAATATTATTTTCGGTTGAAAAATAATTTAAAAATAAAATAAAACTTTTTAAGTTTCAATCATATCCCGCATAGCTGGATTTTAATTTATAAATTTAAATAGACTGTAACAGATGGTTTTTAAGGAGCTCGTAAATCAATCAAAAATAGACATCTGGAAAACTCCAATAAATTATTTTAATAATTCTTACATAATAAATTAAAATGAAAAATGTTAAATGCATTAAAACTAAAATTCTTGATTTTTTTCAATAAGGGGTAGGTTTTTTCTTATAATTTTTTTTCGCTAAAATTCAAAGACAGGGCAATTTTATTAGCTTTATAAAAATTAATAAAAACAGCTTCCATTAATTTAATTGCTATTAAAAGCCTTTTTATAAATATAAAATAAAATAATCTTGTTTGATCAAAATACATTAATTATTACTCAAGTTATACAAGAAAATTTGTTTTTAGGGTAACTTTGGGAGCAAATTTATCTTCTTACGAAAAAAAACATAGGTATCTTATTTTTTGATATACTACAAAATATCTGACTTTAAGAAAATCTGAGAATTCAAGTTGGGAAACTTTCCCTACTAGTTTTTATTACTACATATCCAAAAAATTCTTTAAGAATTCATTTTTTATTCTAGGCCAACAAAAACCTATTCATCGCGTTTAACTTATTATGTGATGAAAATTTTATATTCCAAATATAAAGTTGACTCTTTTGAAAGAGAAGATTTTGAATATTTGTAAGTTAGAATTACTGATAGACAAGTAATTCAATTAAAAACATCTATTATAAAGTAGAAAACTCCTCAAAATATTAAGTAAAAGAGAGCTCAGCAAAACTCGACTATATTATTTCTCAAAAGGCTTAAAAGAACTCAAGTATTCTCATCAGTCAAACACACCAATACTACTACAAATTTCAAATGTAGCTATATTGTGGGTAAAGTGCTTTTCTCATTACGTAAATTTATCTTGGTAAAACTTTTGCCTTTTTTACGCCTACTCAATGCCAAAAAAACGGATAAAAAAAAAAGAAGAAAACAAATCTTCAGCTAACAAAAGTATACATAATAGAAAAACACATTTTATTTTTGTACTTATTAGGTAAATCCTTTGACTGCTTTTTTGCTTTTTTTTTCCTATTCAAAGATAAAAATAAGTAAATGTAAGATCTACGAATTTTAGGACTGGCACATCAATTTATCTGCCCAATGTTAAATTTACAATTTATTATTTATATTGTCAACTTGAAGGATATTTAAAAATAGAAAAAATTTAAATTGGAAGTGTCAATAACTAAATCTTTATGGACAGGAAATCAAATCTAGATAAAATGATTGAAATATATTCAGATGAAAATAAATTCGACATAACGAAAAATGTTAAAACTTTTTAAAAGATTCCTTTAACGAAATTGAAATCAATAAATTTATTTAAAAAGTTGATGAAATATTTTTATTCTGAATTTTAGCCTGAAATCAAAAAAATTTCGACGAGAATATTACACTAGGCTTATAATTTGGGAATTAATTGTAATATTATGTAAGGAAATTTTCTGTAGTTTCATGGAGTTGACTTGATAACGAAATAACTTTGTCATTTTCTCTTTTAATCAATTTATCTACACTTATTACTAATTTATGTATGTAAAATTACCGAAAAAGTTCTTTAGAAAATTTTAATTCAATAATTTTAATAAGTTTTCAATTCCTTGAAATTGAAAATATACAATTTTTAAGTTTAAAATCATAAATTCATTAACCTCAAATTATAAATTAAGACATGGAATCTCCTTTAAAAAAAGTTAAGGATTTAATGACTGCATGCATATCGACCATTTCATTTGAACATTATTTTTATTCAAAAACTCATTTCGAACTGATGAGCGGATTAGTGTCTTGTGGGTCCTGGACTAAATGACTATGTATGCTTTTTGGCTCTTTTTTTCTAATTTTCCTTTTTGCTCAAATATAAAGAGTATGCAATGTATGATTGACATTCGAATTGAAACCATCATCAATTCGAATAGTTAAATTTTCGGCTAAAATTTTAACCATTAGTTATTTCCAATTGATATTTGAGAACACACTCATTATATGCCTAATTTTAACACTTAAAGCTTGTATTTACCAACACAGAAGTCTGGAGCTATTAAATTGAAAATACAATTTGAGATTTACTTTAATTTTATTACTTTGTGCCCTGCTATAATTCTCTTACCATATTTTATAAATTTGATAAAAGAATAAATACCAAAAAGCAGCTCTTACATTTTCCAACTTAATTTAGGAATCAAATAAAATATAACAAATCTAATAAAAATCTGTTATTTAACTGTATTATTCTAGTCAAGATAAATAAAAATCATTCTATCATACTTGAATAGAGCTTAAAAATAATTGATTGAATTTGAGTTTAAGTCATAATCATAGAATATTAATAACGGATAGCTTGAAGAAAAGAAAAACGTGCATAAATTTCTGTATATATAAATGAATTTCAATAACCTCAGTTATACTATAACATTTTACAAGGACTAGTATAGAAACTTTTCTTAATTAATTTGCACATCAGCTACAAAAACTGAGAAGTATATAATTGAATATGAATGAATTAAAAAACATAAAGAAACACTGAAATGAAATCTTGTGAAATTCATGTTGTTTTTGTTGTTGTTAGTATGAATATATAAAGAAAAATTATTAATAAAGATTTTTAATTGGTCTCTTGTATTTAAAAATTCTTTGAAGATTTATCTACTATACAGATCAACTACATCTGCATCCTTTACTTTCACTTAAATTAATTTAAATATTTTTATCTATTCATGATGAAAACCAAATATTTTGATTACTATACATTTTAAATGATATGTAATTTTTGAAAGAAGTAGTCTTTTATTATTAGTTTTACAAAAACAAACAAAACGACCAGAAATACTATTGAGTAGTTGTAGGGTAAATTAGGCATTTAATACATACATAAAAATGAATGTCTGAAATAATTGAAGAATTTTATCTCAAATGTGGATTTAGTTATCTAATAAATCCCCATAATTTGAAAAATTTAATGTAAATTAATCCAGTCTTTAATTCTTTGAATCATGTAATTGGATGTAATAGTAGTTATGGTTGGGCACGTTTTACTTAAAATATAATTTCCTTTCTTATTTGTACCCAAAAAAAAATAGAATATTTTATGGATAGAGCTTAATCTTGTGGCGAAGGTATTTAAATGCTGTCCCTTTTAATTAAACAGTAATGTCTTTTTAATACACGTCAGCTTAGTTTTCAATAAAAGTTTTAAATTTTCCTGATATTCTAATTTTTTTGAAAATGTGTAAAATATTTAGAGCAAAGAGCTTTTTATACTTTAAAAAAGAATCATTAAGTATTGAAATCCTTTACTTAAACTGATATATATATATAAATATATAAACACAATTTTTTAAGCTTATAGGTTATTTTTGCTCCTTAATTTTTTTTATTTTTTTTACAATTACGTAATAAATTGACTCTAGTGAAAAGTTTATTTATTATATGACAACTTGTTAAAATACATTGTGACATGGAAACGCTACCTTAACATATTGATATGCTATTTTTGACAGATCTATCTTTCTAGGTTAAGTTCTATCTTTTGTAATAGTGAAAGCCTTGTTGTGTTGTATCACGTTTCTTTCAATCAATATAATGTAATTAAATCGATCGGTCTTTTTATACTTCCATTAATTAATTTAAAAGGTTATGGACCCAGTGCTAATAAAAAGACAATAGTTGTGTACCAAGTACGTTTTAAATAAACAAAAAGGGGAACAATAGTGTGTGCCTCTTAAATATGGATTCCGTAAAAAGTGAAAATTTGTTCACTGGTCACAAACTGAATGGATCAAATTACAGATTATGGAAAGTGCAAATAAATGCACATATGAAGGCTTTAGGCTTAACAAAAAATGTTGAAGGTAAAGCACCAGCGGAAAATGATTCCGAAACGATAAAAGAAAAATATGATCAAAATGAAGGAAGAGCAATAAGTGTCATTCTTCAGTCCCTAGATACTGAACATGCCAATTTAGTCCTATCATGTAAAACTGCAAATGAAATGATACTTAAATTGGACAGTATATATGAAAAAAATTCGGACATCCGCATCATGACTCTATATGAGGAATATTTTGCATTAAAAATGAAAAATGATGAATCTGTAGCTAGCTATGTAGCAAAATTAAGCCAACTAGCACATGAAATTGAACAACAAGGTGAAAAGTTGCCTGAAAATCTGAAAATGGTTCGGATAATAAGCAGTTTACCAACCAAGTTTAATAATTATAAAACAGTCTGGTACAATACAAAGTCAACGCGAACGCTAAATACATTAATGTCTTCCTTACAATTAGAAGAGGACAATTTGAATAAAATAAACAGTGGAGAAACGTCTGAATCTGACGCTGCTTTTATAACTAAAACAAAAAACAAGTTTTTTAAAAATAAAAATGTCAAACACAAAGAAAAATCAAAGTGTTATGCGTGTGGTCAATTAGGTCATTGGGCCAAAGACAAAAAGTGTCCCGAAAACAAAGACAAAAGACATACAGCATGGTGTACATTTGAGTGTACAAACTGGAAGGATGAAAGTGAATCTTGGTTAATCGATTCAGGTGCATCCAGTCATATGACGTATCATCGTGAATGGTTCCAAACTTTTGAAAAATACCATGAAAAACATGCTGTAAAAATAGCAAATGATTGTTACTTAGAAATTCTTGGTGTTGGAACAATACCAATTGAGACAAGAGTCAATAATCAATGGAAACCGGTTCGTCTAGAAAAAGTCTTGTACGTTCCAAAGCTACGTCACAACCTATTATCCACAGCTGTACTGACAGACAAAGGTTTAAGTATTATAATTAAAAAGGATGGTTGTAAAATCATTGATAAATCAAATAAAACTGTTGCAGTAGGAAAGCGCTATGAGATGAATCAAATAAAAATGGATCTTCGTCTACGTAAAAATTACTATGCAAATGTAGCAAGTGCTTCTCTTAAACAGTGGCATTGTCGTTTAGGACATGTAAACGCAAACTCTATAGTAAAAATGTATAAAGATAATTTAGCTCATGGTATCCATTTATCAAACAATGAGAATTTTTTTTGCGACGACTGTCAAGTCGGAAAAATGACAAGATCAACACACAAACAAACAGTGAAAAGACCTTCAAAGAAAGGAGAATATATGCATGCAGATCTTTGTGGTCCTATGGATGAAATAGGAATAGGAGGCATAAAATATTTCTTGTTAATAAAAGACGAGGCAACAAACTTTCGCTTCACATATCTACTAAAATCAAAAGATGAAGTTTATGAGTGCCTGAAATCTTTTATACCTATGGTAAGAAACATGAACAATAGTTGCGTTAAACACATTCGATTTGATAATGGAACAGAGTTCTGCAATCAAAATGTTAAAAATTTAATGAAAGACAATGGCATTCAAATAGAATACATATCACCATACACTCCAGAGCAGAATGGTAGAATTGAACGAGATAACAGAACAGTTCAAGAAAGCGCAAGAACAATGCTAATAGCCAGTGGTCTATCAAAACATCTATGGCCAGAAGCAGTACGAACAGCAACATACCTACTGAATCGAACAACAAACAGTAATTGTATCAAAAGCACACCGTATGAAAAATGGTTTGGTAATAAACCATATCTTGGTCATGTAAAAATTTTTGGTACAGAATGTTTCACAAAAATTCCTAAAGTCAACAGAAGAAAATGGGATCCAAAAGCAAAGAAAGCATATTTAGTTGGTTTTGAACCCACTACAAAGAACTTTAGACTATTTGACCCATGCACAAATAAGGTGTTTTTAAGCTGTGATGTTTGTTTTCGCGAAGCAAATCCACAAACGTATGTGATACGAGATAACAGCAAGAACGAAGCATCTGTTAGCAACACTGATACAAGCGACAAAGAGGAATTGGAACATGGAGATAACACAGTTTCATTGCATTCACAAGATTGTGTGAATGAATTTCATAACAATAATAAAAATAAATGCGACAATCAACGATACAATCTTCGAAAGAAAATCAAAGCGCCTGATCGTCTAATTGAAATAGGCTATTCAGCAGTTGTAACAGAGCCTAAAACGTATAATGAAGCAATAATGTCAGCAGAAAGGTCGCAGTGGAAGAATGCCATGGATGAAGAATATAATTCCTTAATTAAAAATAATACATGGAGCTTAATAAGGGCACCTGAGAAACAAAAAGTAATAGATAATAAATGGGTGTTTAAAATAAAAGAAAACACTGAAGGACAGACTGAAAAATATAAAGCACGTCTGGTGATCCGAGGTTTTGCGCAGCAGCATGGAATAGACTACGAAGAAACCTTTAGTCCAGTCGTTAAGTTTACTTCCATACGGACAATTTTGTCACTGGCTGCAATGAATAAAATGCATATTAAACAAATTGACGTCAAAACTGCATTCTTATATGGTGAATTAAAGGAAGATGTGTACATGAATCAACCAATTGGATATGATGACAAAAGCGGACGAGTATGCAAACTAAACAAAAGTTTATATGGTTTGAAGCAAGCCTCACGCTGTTGGAATGAAAAATTCACATCCTTTCTTTGCAAATTTGATTTAAAGAAAAGTGACTTTGATTCATGTGTGTTCATCAGTAATGCTAAAAAGAAAAATAAAACAATAATAGCTATTTATGTTGACGATGGTTTAATCGTGTCAGATAGTGTTAAGGAAATAGAACTAATAGTTGAATATCTGCAGAAGCATTTTGAAGTAAAAGTTTCTGAAGCAAAATGTTTTCTTGGTTTTGAGATTGAACAATCAACAGATAACACGATCTGTGTACATCAACAAGCATACACAAGAAAAGTACTACAACGCTTTAACATGATGAATTGTAAAACAGTATCCACACCAATGGATAGTAATCAAAATCTTGGAGATTTTACAAACAATGACATAAACACAACGTTTCCGTATCGTGAAGCTGTTGGCAGTTTAATGTACTTGGCAATAGGAACAAGGCCAGACATTAGTTATGCTGTAGGTATTGTCAGTAGATATTTGGAGCAACCGACTACAGCACATGTAAATGCAGTTAAACGGATTTTAAAGTACCTCAAAGGAACAATCAAAATGGGCATCCTTTATGAAAGTTCTGCAAAATTAAGTTTAGTAGGCTACAGTGACTCTGACTTTGCTGGAGATACTGAAACAAGGAAATCAACTACAGGATATGTTTTTAACATTGGTTCCGGTGCAATCAGTTGGGCTTCAATAAAACAAAAGTCAACTTCAACTTCGACGACCGAGTCGGAATATATTGCAGCAAGTCAAGCAGTAAAGGAACTCATTTGGCTAAAAGGTTTAATAATTGAACTAACGGGAGCCAACTTGGAAGCCAAGTTGTATGTGGACAACCAAAGTGCTATACGGCTCATTAAAAATCCAGTATTCCACAGAAGAACAAAGCATATTGATGTACAATATCATTTCATAAGGGAGAAATTCGAGAAGAAGGTATTTGATCTAGAATACATCAGTTCAAAGGAGCAGATAGCAGACATTCTTACAAAACCTTTAAGTAGGACATGTCATGAATACCTATGTGGCTTGATGAAATTATTCTTGAAGAAAAAGGAAAATTGCCTTTCCAGTAACAATGAGTGGAAGTGTTAAAATACATTGTGACATGGAAACGCTACCTTAACATATTGATATGCTATTTTTGACAGATCTATCTTTCTAGGTTAAGTTCTATCTTTTGTAATAGTGAAAGCCTTGTTGTGTTGTATCACGTTTCTTTCAATCAATATAATGTAATTAAATCGATCGGTCTTTTTATACTTCCATTAATTAATTTAAAACAACTAAAGCTGCAGGATGCATCCCAGTGTATCAAGTAACTGATTTTTTTTAAGTGTGCCAAGTAAGAATTAAAAATATTGTGTCGGAATTTCAAGTAGATCGGAATAATATTACCAAAAATATAAGCATTTGAGTGTCCTTTATTCTAGAGTAGAAAACAAGCGAAACTTGCTATTTTCGAAGCCGGTTTTCACCTACCAAAAATTGAAAAAAAAAACTCTAGTTTTCTCAAAAACTATCCGAACTAAGCGACCCCCCTTTAAGCCAAAAAATAATTGTACTAATCAGTAATTAATTTATAACACTATCTCTTTGCATTTTTATGAAAAATCCTTTTTATTTAAAAAAAGCAAAATGCTAATAATACTATTTTTAATTATAAACAAGAAAGTTGAATATGCTTAGCTGAAATTATGAAAGAAACAAATAATACGCACTTAACATAAATGAAATAAGAGTTTTAATTATATTAATGCTTAGTACTCTTTAGTATTATAACTAAATCGTCATTTCCTCTATATATTTTTAGGCATCCAAAATCCTTTTCTATTAGATAGAAATAAACTTAAAAGATTGAACCAGTCTAAATCATATTACACACATCACAAACACTTGAATATTATTAAAGAAATTTTATTTAATACAAAACAAAATTACATAAAAATACAACTTTAAAGAATTTTTCTAAATATATATTTTATGATAAATAAACTGTTATGAGGTTCTCAGCGTTTAACTAATACTTTTCAATGTTTGTGTAACAAAGCTTTTTAACATAAAGTCAAATAAAGTCATGTGGGCTTATTTTTTGTCTTAGGTAAGAGAAACTGTACAGAGGATAATATTTCCAAAAAAATTTCAAAGCATCTAAGGTTTATCGTTCACAAAAATTGTTTTTCTTTATTTTTCCTTAATTAAATTATTGAAAAGCTTCTTAAGCATAAGCAAGAGGATCAATATTATTTTGTGTAGGTTGATTTTTGTAAAAGCAATTGAATTTTATTGCTATGACGCAAAGGATTAAATTAAATCTCTTCAAATATAAAACTGCGATTAAATTTTAGGTATTTGACTTTTACTTGCTTATGAACTGATTTCAATATATTTTTATTAAGCTGTCTAAGCATTATATTTCCAAGATTAACTAAACGTGTTTTTTCTCAAAAGAAATAAATTATTGTAATATCAAAGTAATCTAAAAGGATATTTTAAACTATTTTATGAGGACTTCCATTAAAATTATAAATTTCTCCTACAGTTTTAATTTTTTGTAAATTTTCACTTAAATATAGGCGTGATTAAATAGACACGTCATTCATTATCAATTATTTTAGCATTCACTTCATAATTTTTAAGAAATTTATTTCTTAATTTCTTTCAAACTGTGAGCAATTTTTGAATAGATTTAGGAAGAGTTATTATGATGTAATTTTTAAAAGTTAGAGTATATTATAAAAAATGTAATCTAACTTAAGGATTGTTGCAAAAAAATCAACCTACCCCAGCTCTAGAAAATAATTTTGCAGCAATTTTATGTTGGTTTAATTAAATTTCAAGTTTAAAATTGGTGCTCGAATGGAAATGTAATTGGATATAGTATTTCTTTAGAGAAAGAAACTTTTTTCCAGTAGTACATGCATAGTATCCTCCCAGGATCTTTGGTTATAAGATTATTATATAAAAATACTCAAATTGTAAATGGCAAACTTAGTTCATAAGCTAAGTACCAAAATTTACAGTAAATAAATGCATATATATAGTTTGACAGCTTTAATGAGTTTTTATTATTACACAATTAATGCTTGTTTCTTCATACTCCTTTCAGTAAATCTACTTCATGTCATCCATACTTTTTAAGCTATTTGGTATATTTAATAATTTTATAATAAGAATAGGTCTTTAATGGCATGATTTCCTCACCAGAAACCCATATTTATGAATTTAACAACTATCAAATTACAGAATTTGTAATTGTATCATTTACCACCTAAAATCAATAAACAATAAGAAAAATTAAACTTTGAGATAATTCTAAATACATGGCATCAAAAAACCTGTTTTAGATTAAAAATAAAATGAATATAACCAAAATACAAGCTAAAAATCCAAAAATTAAATTTGTGGTATCCTATTGCATACCATCTGACTTTTTTAAATTTTTCTGTCCCAAAAGGCACTTAGCCGAACCAGTAAAAAAATTATTATTTTTATTTAAAATTTGAATTTATTCTTTAATATTAGTTCCTCAAAGGACAATACAACCAGGTCGTTAGAATATTTATTAATGTTTTATAAAAGGATTTGTTTTTTCTTATAGTTTCCTCAATGACTTTAAGATAAGACTCAAATATTCTACAAAATAGAATTATTTTTGTAACTATTTGGAAATTTAGTAGTCACTCAGGATTGGATATGACTATTATTGTAAATAAAGTAATAATTGAAACATTAATTTATTATCAATAGTTTAGTTTTAAGTTTTATTATCAATACTTATTACTTGAGAAGCTGGGCTAAAGTATAAAATTATTCTTTTCTTTTTTATATGAGTTTATTTCGTCTTGATTCCATTATATCATTTAACTATTTGCAGTATTCCATTTTATTACAATTTTATATTCCTTTACATCAATTAATAATAACGACATAATGTTTATAGTGAACCTTTTAGTTTTCTTGCTGATTTTATCGGCTTATATTAGACCTTTTCTTCTCCATTAAATACCCGTTTGACTCAAAAGTGAAATAATGGATTCATATTCAGCATTATGTAACATTTATAATAAGTTATTTTGGTTATACTACATAAGGATTTTTCAGGCAATGCGTTTTATAGAAAAAACCATCATAAAAACAAATGAAAGTGAAAATAAAAGTATTTAGTTACGTACTGCTTTCCAAGAATTTTTTATGCATTAATTTCATTCAAATAAAATTGAGTTAAAGGAGATTTCCATATTATTTTCTCAACAAAATTGACTTATTTAAACTCTATATATAAGTAAAATTATGTAAATTCCCACATCGTCATCATTAAAATAAAAATTTTCTATTTCTACATTTCATATAAAAACACCCACGCACATTTTCCTTGTATTTAGGAATTATAGCGTGTGCCATAAATGCTATATTTATGCTATATTTATGCTTCAACTGATATTTCTTTCAACAAGAGAACTTAAAAATTGCTTAAATTAAATTTTTTTTTATTTTTTACTTATGATTAAGTTTTTTCTATATCCATGATACCAAAATATTGTTTGTCAGATTTTAAATATGAAAATCATGGAAACCATGATATTTTTTTTATTTCATTTTCGGTAAACCGAAAAAATAATTTGGTTATTTAAAGATATAGAAACTTATTACATAAAAATATCTTTAACATTTTTATTCCTTCATAACAGATTCAAGTCAGTTTACTATTTTTTTCTTTTTACTTTTACAAACTATAAAGACACAAATTTATGCTGTAAGCATTTGTCAGTTGTCTCTATTGCATATTCTGAAAGAGATTACTTTGTGCAAACATAATAATGCCTATAAGCACTTAAACATGCTTACTTAGTTGTAGAAATATAGTCTTAAAAGACAATTTAATGCAACCTTGGAAATTCTTTCATGTTAGTTACATTCAAGGATATCTTTAGGAATATCCTTTGTATAGAAAAGTTTTATGAAGTTTTTGTAGTCAAATAAAACTAATGTCAGTTGTCAAATTTCACCAAATATAAAAGCTTTCTCTTTATTGGATTGAAAGTTATTCTATAGAATTTTTTAGGTTGCAGGTAATAATTTAGTAAAAAAATTTCTTTTACTAACCCTTATGGAATAAAATAAAAAAATCAAGGATAAAATTAATAGTTTGTTAATTGAAGATTTGGTTTATAATTTTATTGTTTTGGAATATATTTGCTATCACATTTTCCAAAATAATTCAGGAACGTATAGCATTTATACAAAAACAATCAGGACTATTTACTTATTAAATTAATAAATTTTACCTTATTAAAGCAGTTCTCGACACAGAAGCTAGTCTATAATTTTTCTTAATAAGCACAATGTCATTTTTCGTGGAGTTATATAAAATTGTAGCAGTGGCCCTAACTATGGTCTGACTTGGAAGACAAAGTGTCGTGGGTTCCTAGCTGTAGCAAGGCTCCAGCGGAAAGGGCCATAAGCTAATTTAAGTAACACCAAATTTATACAAATTAAATTTTTGCTGTTTTACCTTAAATAAAAAAACGTAACCACAGTTCTATCAGTTGATAATTATCTCTTTTTTATAGCATAACAAATGCTGTTATTAATGATTTTAGTTTTTCTTCTCATTCTCTATTTGTAATTCAAAATTTCAATTTTGATGATGTCATTTCACGACAATGGGAAGTATTTTTCCCAATTTTTAAATTGCTGATTTTTGTTTTTTTTTACAAACTTTTCTACATTTTTTTTACTTAAACTCTAAATTTAACGTATCTTAGACGTAAATACGTAGACAAAAAGTGTAGACAATTAAAGAGTTGTGACATTAAGTAGCGCCAAATATACAATTTTCGAAGACAGTACTTTGCTATTATGTTTTTTTTTGTTGCGTCGTGTTATAACATATTATACTGTGTGTTGAGATATTTTTTGTGTTACTAAGTATAATATTATTTTATATAAAAATTTCTTTCAGAAAACAAAAAAATATCTTAGCCAAACCATAGTTTGACCTACCTTTATGGTCCATTGGGAAAAATATTTCCCATCAAATTCCAAAAAAATTAAAAACTGTTAAGTTCTTTTTTATGATTTTTATTTACTGTACGTCTAGGTAAACCAAAATATACTATAAAAGACAAATATTTACTGTCAGAAACCATAAAAAAACCAAGAAATGAATTTTTAAATGAAACCTTAGTAAAATATGCTCTTTAAGCTAAAAAAATAAGTAAAATATTATTAAAATAATATTAATATTTTTTCTTAGCTATATTTTTATAATCTTTTGTGAAAAAACTATACTATAGCTTTAGCTTTAGCCTTTTTACACCAAAAGAGGGTCCTATCTGGTCACTTTTTTTCCCGCCTTAATAATAAAGTTACACATAAAAATAAATAAAATCCAATAATAAACCTTAATTGAGAAAATAAATCTCATATAATAAATATATAAAGTCTTCAACTGCATATTTATAGACATAATGTATTTGATATTCTTAAAAATAAATATATTCTAAGCCATAACTAAAATCAGAAACCATTTTTTCTTATAAATAAAATTTAGAAAATCTTACACAAAATCCCCAAAGTTATATTCATGTCGTAATAAAAAACATTTTTCACCAATATAAATGGAAAAAAATATTATCATTAAACAATAAATAAAACAGGATGTAACATGAAAAAGTATTTTAAGTATTCACCCTATATTGTAGAATTTTAGTTGCATCCTTCCTTGCAGATCCATGTTAACTCCTGTAGCCACATTGTAGATTTTCGTTGAATAAAATATTCAAAATTGTTCTTTTATCCCTAGGGCAGTTTGTGTTACCTTGCAAAATGCATAAAAAATTTGCATCAGTCTTATTTCTATTTTTGTTTTATATATTTAAGCTTCTTTTATTCACTGGAGATTTAGGCTAAAGTAAATCTTGTTTTATTGAAATAGCAACAAATAAATTTGATATGTGATTTTTAGTAATATGAAAGAAATAAGCAGCTGTCCGTTTTCCAATTTATAATTGGAATATTCTGAAATTATAATTTAAAAAATATATTAATAAATATATAGACAATTGTAAATAACTATTTACTATATTAAAAAACTATATAAAGCTTATAGTGAACAATTTAAAATTGTTTAATATAGTTGAAAGAAAATTTCAAGGTAGAAAATCATAAGAAACTTTAGGTGTAAAGTGCTTCCAAGATTTTTTGCCAGCAATGAAAAAAAATTCTAATGAAAACAAATAGGAGTGTTCTAAAAGTAAAATAAGAATATTGCAATTGAAGCTTTACCAAAAATTGAAAAAATTTTATTAAATATAACCTAAATCAAAAAACATTATAAAATTATGCAATTGATTTAAATTTAGTTGAAATTAAACAATGTTAGATTATTTTGATAAGACTAAAAAACAAACTTAATGAAAGTAATTGACATTAAAAGAGCGGGTCGTTTAATTCGCCCAAAAAAAAGGCATGTCCTTAAGAATTTTTTTTGCCAATACAGGTAGCTTTGATTTATTTAATTAACTTTTATATGATAACACGATATCTGAACAACATTTTTCCAAATTTTTATTTCACAATAATAATAAGTGAGCGAGTGGCAGTGAATGCCTGGAGGTGTCTTGAAAAAAAGATGTTTTTCAGAGCGTATCATAACTCACAACAGAAATTTAGTTTTTGAAGGAGATGCTTTTCAAGGTAATGACAAGAGGTTTTTTTCGATTTTTCAATTAGCATTAGGTAGCATTAGGTAGCATTAGGTAGCATTAGGTAGCATTAGGAAGTCAAAATACCGATATTCACCTAAAAAATCGACTTATTTGTTATAGTTCCATTAATAATAATTCTTAAAAAGGACACTCTCATTGCTACCTAGTACAATAAGTGAAAAAGTAGTGTGCTTAATTTCAGTGATAGCAAGCCTGAAGCTTGCTTTAAATTTTTTCTCACTCGCTCCTTTTTCTACAATTATGGATGCTCAAACGCGTACAATATTTTAAAAATGTTATACTTTAATTTGAAAAAAAAAAATAAAAATAAAATGGGGAAAAAAAATATATACCGACCCCTTCCGCCCTTAAGAAATAAATGATTTGTTTTTCAAATTTTCATCACTATAAAATGTCTCACGAAATGCAAAAATTTTACATTGAAGTTATTAACATTAATTCCTTAAGTTTAATATCAACAATATTTTTATCATTTCGGAAAATTATTTATAAAATTTTTATTTTATTTTAAAATTCTTTCAAGAAATATATACAACACTTGAGATATACGACTTAAACTTTTAAGAGTCATTCAACAATAAAAACTTTGAAACACATAAAAAACAATCTCTAAATAACATCTTTCTATATATCTAGAAATTGTAATAGTATTCGAGTGTGTATCTTTTAACCATTTTTATTTGGTTTTATACTAAAAACCGTTTTCACATCAAATATATTTACATAGGGTGAAAATGTTTATGTCATTTTGTGTACCTAAAGTTATGGTTATTATGAGTTTTAAAATAAAAAAAAACCCTCATATTTGTTCCTTGAAAAAATGCACAGTGAATAGTAGGACTAATATATACCTTAAATATGCTATTGTACTAGCTTAAATAAAAATAACTAACATTATCAAATTAGTCAAATTAGTTTAGTAGATGAGGTGTTAAAAAACCAGCAACAAAAATTATATACCTTTTTTATTTCCACAGAAAAGTAAATCTTGTTGCTAAAACACATGTTTCTACAGCATAAATTACTAATACAATCAAAATAGTGCTATTTACAGATGGAAAAGTTGACTTTTATGATTTATGGCTCTGATTATTTCTCCAACTCAGCAAATCTTTTTTGCATTTGGCTTTGATTGTTTGATTAAATATAAATCAAGTATCTTAAATTATTATTAAAGAGTTGAAAAATGATGCACAGATTTTCTGAATGAACTGAATTGCATACCTCTTCCTAAAATTTATATTTGAGGGGAGTTCCATATCATTTTACATTCTAAATTACAAAAGAAAACATATGAAATATGAATTCATTCATTCATGTATTATAATCTAAAAAGGCTAATTAAAGTTTGAAGTGATATCAAATAATTTAAGCTCTTAATATCTCTTAAGTTCTTAAAGGACTTCTCGGAGATCATAACTTGAACTTTTATATTCTGAAATCAAGAAAATAATTCTTGAGTCAATAATTTAAATTCTCAATTCTAGTAAACTCAAGTAAATTAAACGCTCAAAAGACGAATATATTTACTTGCCACCCGTATTTGTTCTTTTTATTGTAAGTAAGATAAACTTTCGTTGAATATAATTATTAAAAAGAAAGTATTTTAAATAGAAAATCAATTTAGTTTTTGATTTATTGAAAGTTGGTTAGGGATCCGTTATATTAGAAGCTTTCTATTTCCTATAAGGAAGTTTCTTAAATCAATATTCTATTGGAATCATCATCTGGCCAAATAAGAAGACGCTTCAGAGTAAGTTAAGTTTAATTTTATTATTTTAAACTATACTAAAAATTTGTTACAATTTAAATGCCATTAGAGCTATTTTGATCTTGTTTTTCACTTCTATCAAGAATTTAAAAACTTGAAAAATATTTTCAATCAACTTGTTTTAATTGATTTTATTGTAATATCATTTCTAGGAAATATTTTTAATTATTTATTGAATATATTGCTATTTTAAGTGAGCTGCTAATTTGTTTTCTGCCCAAAAATCAATAATATAGAATTAATTTTCTACTTAAATATTTTGTTGAACTAATTTCATTCAAAAAA
Source organism: Acrocera orbiculus (assembly GCA_947359355.1). Classification (NCBI taxonomy): domain Eukaryota; kingdom Metazoa; phylum Arthropoda; class Insecta; order Diptera; family Acroceridae; genus Acrocera; species Acrocera orbiculus. The sequence continues at coordinate 13,222,295 of OX375758.1, forward strand.
AAGTTTATCATACTTATGATCTTCGCAAAATCCTATCAAAAATTTCATTTGATAGTGCTAGAGAATCCTAATAACTAAATTCAACTGTTTCTTAACCATCTCAACAAAAAAAAGGAACAAAGTGGCACTAACCAGTCGTTAAGTGAGGCTATTTATTACCTTAATGCAAATCATATAAATGTTTGATATCAAACATTGTGCTGCTACGCGGTAGTAAGCTTTAGACGTAATATATAGAAAATTTGCATTGTCTTGATCTCAAGTGACAAAATAGTAGTACCACCGTTAAAAAAATTAAATGATGAAGTTAGAAGTGTCATTTGATCATTGTACATTAGGCCAAAAGTTACTAAATGTATACAGTATAATTTTATTATACAACAGTTCCTTAGTTGAGAATAGCAGCTGGTCTCATATGCACTCGCCAATTGAATGACTTATTGTTAGTATTGTATGTCACATGTTAGCACATTTGGCAGTGATACATAGAAAATAAAATCTTAGTACAATTTATTTAATTATCTATCTAATTTCTAAGCAAACTAAGCATAGGAATACGCAGAAATATTGCTTTAGTTCAAATAATACACTATTAGACTTATACTTTCCCTTAATGACTCTTCATATGAGCAGATAAGGATATCTCATCCTCCATAACTTACCCGAATTTTACTTTAAGATTATTTTTCAATTATTTTATAAGAGGTTATGGTTAATTATAAATCTAAATAACTTTAAAATAAAAATTCATCATATACTGTCAAAAATATTTCATTACATGTTCATATTTTTAGTTTTATTATATGACTCAGCATACATATATATATAGCATGTATAATGGAAGGCTACTGTCATAAATTTAAATAGAGAATTACGTAAATCTGCTACTGGTAATAAATTGTTTTCTTGTATGATAAATATATTCCTTGAAAAACGAATTTTTAATACTATTTATAAAAAAGGTTTGCTTGTAATAAAAACTCAAGAAAAAATTCTATTTAATAGACCAACTCTCAAGCATAATATTTATTTAAGGAAAACTATTGAGAAAAGCAAAAAATGAACTGCAAACAATTTTTTTATAGTTATTTGCTTTTTAATTATATTTCAGGATAGTCTTAAAAGTACTTCAAAACCTTAAGTTTTCATGACCTATAAATTTATTACAATTATAAAAATTTCAGATGTAAGTACCAAATAAAGATATTTAATGTTAATTACGGAAGTCCTTACTGTCATTACATTTAATATATCATTTTACCATATTAGATTCTTCATTTTTAGATATAAACTTCAAATAACTCGGTAAATAAAATAATAGTAACACTAAAAAAATGTCGCAAATAAATATGCTCCTTTTTCTTTATAAAATATATTTACAGTGGTAATATTTGATTAATTATCAATCAAAATTACGTAAAAAAATAATGGAGCTATTATGTTTAATATAATTCGAAAAATGATCACATTAAAAATAAAGAAATTAAATCCATACTCAAATATAAAGTCGTCTATTAAATAGCCAAAGTAAAAAATAAATAAAATTGCATGGACATATGTGGATAGTAAAATATATCAATAGAGTTGAAATGATTATCAAAAAAAAATGATTTAATAGCATTAAATACTATTATATTTTAGTTAAAAATAATTTTAGGATCTCACTTCATACCAATTTAAATTAAATGATTTCAAAGTGTGCAATTTACTTAAAAAGTTTACTTTAAAATTTTACACAACTTTAAATCTAACTCAAATTAGTGGGTGGTAAAATTTGAAGCTTTTATCACTATACAAACACTTAAATGAAGCTATTTAATGTAGACAGTTTGTTAGCATAGATAACTTTCATTTCTTTAAGGAAAAATAAAAATTTTTTACATTTTTATTAACTTTTGAATTACAATCAGAGAAAATAGAATTGTTGGCATTGTCAACAGATCTCTTCTAATTCAATGATTTTTTATTTAGAAAACTAAATTAAGTTAAATATAGTAAAATTAATGTCATACAAATATTTATTCTAAGACATAAAATATGGTAACAGTAATCTTGTGTGATTTAGGCTAAATTATGATTATATAAAACCAAAGCTTTAATTGAGTTCACAAATGTTAATGGGCGGTGAAGAAATTGTCATTTTTTATAGTAAAATTAACAACAGAATATTGTATTTTCTTTGATATAATTTGATTATTGAAACTTCGTGACTGTAATTTTAGAAACGTATGTCAAGACTTTATTTCTAATTCTTTTGAAATCCTTAGGATATAGAAAAGAAAAACAACTACTCTTAGTTTTTCAGGGAGCCAAATGCTTTAGGCATTACCCACACTTCTACATCTGTTTTATATACAACCCAACATCATCATGGAAAACGTTTTCTTTGCATTAGTTACATTAGACGTTTGTCTTCAGACAGTACTTTAAGTCCTTAAAATTTCTTTTCTCATTTATCTTTTTTCTTAACTTAACTTCTTAGAAACAATTATTCACAAAAATTAGCAAATCTTTATTTTTCAATCCGATTTTGAAAGATCCTAATTCTCACAATCAAAAGTTGCCTCACCTACAGCTGCTTAGGTTTAGACCAGGCTTAACAACTATCAAAATAGATAAGCTTGAAAAGTAATACTTTGAGTTTATAGACATATCCAACCTGTATGTAAAAAAATCCTTGACTTAATGCCTACTATACATAATTCATAACTCTTTTCCTTTTTTTGTAGTCAAAGAAAAATTATTCTTTTGCGCAACATGACCACCGCCACAAAGTCATTAAATATGCCTTCTAACATATTCGATGCCTATATCTGAATTTTAGCTGCTGGGATCTATAGGAGTTGTATTCAATTTTGATTGTAAAATTAGAATATGTTATTGAGTAGATATAAAAAACCCTTTTTATGCATAAATTTTCAATATTGAAAGGAAAATGATCGGTTTATTAAAGCACATTTGATATCTTCCAATGAAAAGAAAAATTTTTAGTTAGATTATATCGAAAGGGTTCATAATATATTTGATATTAGAAACAGGATTATAATATTTAATATAATTGACTAATTGTAAGAGAAATCATGTTTTTTTGTCAAAAATATTTCTACAAAAATTAATAATTAAAGCAGTTAAAACAAATAAATATAATTAATATAATGAGAGTATTAAATGATTTGCTCTTTAATTTGATTCAAAACCAGATTCTGAAATACACTGAAAGATTTTATTTTTTTGTTTTCATTAAAAAAGATATTTTTGAAAAATTTCTTTAAAAAATTTGCAGATATAAAAATTAAATTCATACATTTTTTGTAAATAATTAAAAAGCGTACACAAATGAAAACAATCTAAAGAAAAGTTGCGTGTAATTAGTTTAAAAGCAATTCAGAGGTTAATCCTTCTTGTGAACATCACAAAAGAAAAGTTCACTTCTCTCCCCCTTCAGAAAAGACTTAAAAATTTGTTTTTGACTTAATCACTTAAAGAAAAGTAGGTACGTAAAATTCTAAATGTTTTGTTGTATTTTTAGACATTTCATTTTTGAAATTTATTAGACATAATAAATTATTCTGGTGCAATTATTATTATTTATTATCCTGATAGAACTGAATTATTTAGTCTTGATTACTTTTATATTTTTTTAATATTTCTTGACTATAAAGCTTTAATTTAAGCTATCAAAATTTTATTTATTAAATATTTATTTAAAAAAAGTTTTTCATTCACTTTCAGAAAATATTTTATGGAAACCTGTCATTCAGCTTAAAATTTACAGAGGTTTTAGTAATGATACTTTACTTTTGCAACAGTTTATTTAACGTTATTACATGTGATCATTTATTGTTGCTTTTCAACAGCAGAAAATTCCACCACAATGAAAACTTACCTTGACTTAATGATTCCTATGATAAATTTTTTTCCATTGAAAATAGCCCTTAATTTTGATAAGTTGACTTTCAATGTGGCAACAAAAATTGTTGGTCAAATTCTAAGTTTTTCTAGTACCCCAAATGTAGTTTTTTCAACAAAAAATGATTATTACAGATCGTAAAATAGAATTTCTAATGACAACTTTTAACATTTTAAAGATACTAAAAGGTTGTTTATATTCAATTTAATATAAAAATTTGCCTATGGAGAAGCTATCCTTAATATCCCGCAGTTGACTATAAACAATAAAACATCGATGATTCAGTGCAATTTATGGATCTGTTTAAGCACAATAAAAAGAATCTTCGGATAGTTATATGAAAAAAAAGTAATATAAAACGAAATTTTTTAAAGTATATTCCTACTTGAGATTTTTTTTTCTTTTTTCTGAATTCAGAATTCGTAATTCGTTGCATTCAGTTTTCTGAAGTTTTTCTCTCATATAAAATTAAAATTAGTTCATTAAATATAATTAATGAATTAATATTTGAACTAAATGCATTAACATCAATTGTCATCCACTCCCAACACAACAAAATTTATTTGAACTTGATTGGATAAATAGAAAAGGGTTTAATTAACGATGGAAAGTTCCAAAAAGATCTTGGACATTATGAGCTAACGGTAAGAATAATATTTGAACTAACTGCATTAACATCAATTGTCATGCACTCCCAACACAACAAAATTTATTTGAACTTGATTGGATAAATAGAAAAGGGTTAAATTAACGATGGAAAGTTCCAAAAACATATTGGACATTATGAGCTAACGGTAAGAATAATATTTGAACAACTGCATTAACATCAATTGTCATGCACTCCCAACACAACAAAATTTATTTGAACTTGATTGGATAAATAGAAAAGGGTTAAATTAACGATGGAAAGTTCCAAAAACATATTGGACATTATGAGCTAACGGTAAGAATAATATTTGAACTAACTGCATTAACATCAATTGTCATCCACTCCCAACACAACAAAATTTATTTGAACTTGATTGGATAAATAGAAAAGGGTTTAATTAACGATGGAAATTTCCAAAAAGATATTGGACATTATGAGCTAACGGTAAGAATAATATTTGAACTAACTCCATTAACATCAATTGTCATCTACTCCCAACACAACAAAATTTATTTGAACTTGATTGGATAAATAGAAAAGGGTTTAATTAACGATGGAAAGTTCCAAAAACATATTGGACATTATGAGCTAACGGTAAGAATAATATTTGAACTAACTGCATTAACATCAATTGTCATGCACTCCCAACACAACAAAATTTATTTGAACTTGATTGGATAAATAGAAAAGGGTTAAATTAACGATGGAAAGTTCCAAAAACATATTGGACATTATGAGCTAACGGTAAGAATAATATTTGAACTAACTGCATTAACATCAATTGTCATCCACTCCCAACACAACAAAATTTATTTGAACTTGATTGGATAAATAGAAAAGGGTTTAATTAACGATGGAAATTTCCAAAAAGATATTGGACATTATGAGCTAACGGTAAGAATAATATTTGAACTAACTGCATTAACATCAATTGTCATCCACTCCCAACACAACAAAATTTATTTGAACTTGATTGGATAAATAGAAAAGGGTTTAATTAACGATGGAAATTTCCAAAAAGATATTGGACATTATGAGCTAACGGTAAGAATAATATTTGAACTAACTCCATTAACATCAATTGTCATCTACTCCCAACACAACAAAATTTATTTGAACTTGATTGGATGAATGGAAAAGATTTTATTATCAATTTAAGATTTTTACATACTTTTTGCAAGCTAATAGTAGGAATATAAAAATTAAAGAGATATCTGCCAGATGATTGAAAAATAGTTAGTAAAAGTCATTGGAAGTGGCCTAAAACACAACAGACAGCTAGCATGATTGTGGCCTGGCCAATTTGGATTTCAGTCTGTCAAGTAATTTAACAATGACAACTACACAGTATTATTGGTTCCATTGAATAAAAAGAAAAAGTCTTGTAATTTATTAAACAAAATTTAAGAAGTAAAATAAACTGATAATCTGAGCTGCAGTGTATAAATTGTTCTCAAAAGTTTTTGACTGATCAAAAAATAGAAACTATTTTCATTGGTATGAAAGTTCTACAATGTTTATTTTTTATTCATTTCACACTCATAAAATTTTTATCGGAAAAAAAAGACAAACAATCCAAACACCCACACATTAAATCAACAATAAAAAAAAAAATAATAAAAAAAAAATCCAATTTCAATAATATTTGAATCGGTTTCTCAATTTCCTTAAGGAGCGATAAGAAATAAAGAAGAATTTGAAATGTTTATGTAAAAATCAAAATGAAACCTGAACAGTTTTACATTACAGTGAACTGTAAATGGAAATGAACTTGTGACATTTCAATATTAAATAACAGGGAATGATTGGTGATTTATTTTCAGATATTTTTGTAAGGTATTTTGTAAGATATTTACTTTCTTATTGTTCCAGTTTATATATTTCCTACTTACTTATTTTGCATATCAACTTATTTAAGATTTATTTTGAAATTTTGGCTCAGCTAAGAAAAATGGTTATTTCTAGCTAAAACTTTAAATTGTTGAATCACAAAGAAAATCGAAAACACACATTTTTAAGCTTTGATTCAAATTAATTTTATTTTATAATTATAATTATTTCTTATCAGGAAATACAGCAAATATAACAGAAATTGCCAGCAATGAACAATCAAACGTGAAATACTGACAACAGAAAATATAATTAGATTTTAATTAAGTTATAGAGATTTCAAAGTCTTAAATTAGTTCTCTCAAGTGTGAAATTTTTTGTCTAAAATCTATTGAAAAGATTTTACTATGAAATCACAATCAAGCATTCCAATTAAAGCTCTTTGATTGTGGATTTAAAATAATTTATTAAATAATTTTTTCAGACTTCAACTTAATATAAGCAATTTTCACAACAAAAAAATATCTAAGGATCATTCTTATATATTTCCTATACTACAGTTATATAAATAATAGAAATTAAATTTACTTTATAACGATCCTTTTTATCCAAGATAGCAAAAGTCTTTAATAAGCAATAGACTGGAAAATCAATCTCAATTAGTTAACATTATCCCATATTATAAGAACAACAGCTTCTTAACTTATCTCAGCAGGATACAAATACAACATACAGAAAAAATTAGCTAAGTATTTTGGACTCCACTTGATTTCAAGTCGAAGTAAAAGAGTTTTATAGAAATCTGAGCAGATTTAGTAGCTAAAATAACTTCAAATGTTTAAATATATAACTGTAGTTTTTTATTTCTTATTGTATAAATTTTGTAAGCTTTTTTATTTTACATTTAATAAATAACAAATTTAGTTATACAATGAGTTGTTCGGAGTAAAATTACCGAAGTTATGACCATTTGAGCCTCCTTTAGTCTAGATCAGGGAGTGAGTAAGCAAAACCATAAAGCGTTTTCCTAAAACAAGTCATTTTCGAAGTCGGTGGTGACAATAATTAAAAATCTATTGAGCCGATCATTTTGAAATTTTCCACATTAATTTCTCACATATTTCACCAGGTAATGAGAGAACTTTTTTTTGTTTTAATAATTATTATTTCTACCGTAACCAATTTTAGGTGAAAATCGGTATTTTAGTTTTCAAAGGCAACCAAAATTCGAAAAACAAAAAAAAATACCCTCATCATTACCTCAAAAAATATCTCTTTCAATAAATAATTTTGAATTTTAGGTTTTAGATGATTCAGTTGAAGGGTGGAAATCGTTTAATTTCTGATGCGCACCACAAAACACCTTTTTTCAAAGCGCCTCCATATATTCCCTGCCATTCACTCACTTATTATTATTTTTAAATAAAAAATTAGAAAAATATTGCTCAAATGCTGTGTTATTACATAAAAATTAATTTAAAAGATTAGAACTTCCTGTATTTCCACAAAAAATTCTTGAAGACATGCCTTTTTTTCAACGAATTAACCGAATCATCCCCTTAAGAAATGCCTGTATTGGAATGATATTGAAATGATTTTAAATCATAGAAGAACCTAAATCATATAAATAATAAGTTCTTTTCATAATCCACTTAGTAGTTTTTCATTTCACTCTGATGTTTTTGGTAGAAGTAACTAAACCAAGCCGATATTAGCCAAAACTTTAACAACTTCTTTTGAAAATTTCTGAGTATTAAAAAACTTAAGTTAGAGTAAAATTTTAACAGAAATATAGCAATAATAAATACTTATAACCGTTAATTTACATTTACTTGTAAAACATCCATTTTTCACAATAAATTAGACCAGCTGATTCTAATCAAAGCTTGTGATACTCTTTGAAATAATTTGGTTCTATGCCAACAAGCTTGGATTGCTAATTTCCGCACAAATTTATTTTCTTTCTAAATATCTTTTCAAAGAACTTCCTTGTGAAAAGGGTTGAAGAGTGAAAATTTTTTAATTTCTTTTTCATAAAATACAAAATTCCACAAAAATTGCAAAAGAAGTATTTTGTGCTCAGGTTTTATGCTTTATATTAGTGAAATGTAAATGCTGATGTATCTTGAAGTTTTTTAAATTCTTACCTTACAAATTTATTAAAAATAATTTCTTTTGCTTTCTATTTTTATTACTATGTACTGTGTTATACTTTTTAGGTATAAGAGAGCCAATAAAATTAAACATAAGCTAGTGTACCCCTTGTTATACTTGTGGTATTGTGGTTTTGTTTAGAAATATATCAACTTTATTTTACAAATTTCACATTTTCACAATTTATTTATCTAGTATTTTCATAATTTATCATTTTGCAAAATTCTTGCCGACTTACATCGTTAAAATTAAATTCTTTTGTATTAACAATGTATAGTATTTCAAAATTAATGTATAATTGCATACAAATACCTAAACTAAGGCCAATATAAAAATAAATATAATTGCCAATTGCGGTTTAAAGTAACCATAACGACTGTATGGAATGTAGCCCCTATATTTTATGAGGGATTATTCTAGTTTAAATGAACAAAAACAAATTTTAATTAAATTTAAATACCATAGAAAAATAGACTGACAAGTAGAAAATGTAATTATTAATAATAATAGTTAACCTATTGCTGCCCGTTTAATGCCTGACTATTACGTAACTCTCAAACAAGTGTCCTAAATTTCTTAACTACACACTAAAATGGTTTAGCTAGGTACATTACACACCTTTCTTTTTCATCCTAAATTAAATAAAATTTACTAAAAAGCAATATATCTGCCTCAAGTATAATTCTTTTTTTGTTTTAAAAAATATTTCCTCTTCGCTCCATTTTACGCTAAATACTTGCATATATTCTCATAAAATTTATATTTTGAACATGTGCCTATTTTTTAAATACAAATATTATATCCACTAAAGCTATAAAGATTTTGCAAGCTATCAAAATAAAAATAAGCTAATTATGATATCGTATATCAAAACAAAAGAATGATTACTCAATTATGACCTTTAACAACCTATAAAATGATACACACATAAAAAAAACGATATGATAGGCAATTATATAATTCTATAGGACACGTGTACTTACATATGTGATTAGCTAAAGTCATTACCCTTTGAATTTATAAAGGATTGAAAACAATTTTTTTTTAAATTTAAAATTAAATTAAACTAAAAGTAACCAAATTTATCTAAAAAAAATAAAAACTTACATCAATAAAACCAAAAACAAAAAAAGGATTTAGAGATGTCGACACTTTTGGTATCAAATCCTGTATCTAATCATATTAAATATAGTCTGTACATGCTTCATCAGATAAAAACTAAACGAAGAATTTTGACTCTTTTTGTTTCTGTCCTTTAAAGATAACATTTAGTTAATAAATTTAATTTGAAAATCATTTTAATAACATGATGGGATCTAGAATAACCATTGGTCAATAATTTAATAATATAACAGGAGCATTATTACACATAAATTTCATTAAAAGACAATTTTGTTGTCTTGTATTGTTAATGAAATTACACAGTTATATTTTCATAAAAAATATTAAAGAGACAACTAAAAAAAATTATAAATATTAAGTTTGTTTTTTTTTTTTGATTTTTGTACTTCTTGCTTATCTCTAGAAAGCTAGTGGACTTTTTCATAATTTCATATAATTTAATTATGTAATGAGTGTGGTGAGCTTAGTTTTTTAGCCTTCCAGACAGACGTCTAGTAGTAGTGATAGAAAGGGGACAAATGCACCATAACCACACTCTGTCTATTGTGTTCAAACAGACATCTCACACACCGTACCAATCACACGGAACAATATTCTGTTTGGAGAATCATGTACAGTGCTGGAAATAGTTATAAGCCCAAAGTATTTTTTCTATGGGTTTTTATTTTAAAGGAAAACTATTTTAATCAGCTTATATTGCCTCTTATCTGAATTACATTTTGCAGGTAATTGCTTCTATGTATGTGTGTGGGTATTCAAATTTTCGCCTTTTCTTCTTTTCGTTAAAAATACTGAAAATTGATGCTTTATATCAGATTATTGTGTGACGTTAATTTGCAATTTAACAATCTAATTGTTAAAAATATATATTTAACCTAATTTTTTAGTTAAATTATCCGTAGAATTAATGTTTAAAAACATTAGAATTTAATTTACATACCATAAGAGATTGTTTTTTTGTCATAAAAAATAACAAATTTTGAAACTTTTTCAGCTAGTTTCATAGTTCTCACTTAACACGAAGATTAGTAAATTATAATTTAACACTATGGAAACAGATTTTTTCTGAAATATGGTAATGAAATCATTGTTTGCCAATAACCATAGTATAACCCAAAACAAGAAGTTTTAAAAGTGGATATTAGATATTTTCTAGTTCTATTACTATTATTTTCAATTATTGATTGTTTTCTTTATTTTTCCTCTGTAAGTCCTAGACTTTTATGTGTCATACCTCAAAAGACCTCGAGTGTTTTTTCAAAATGTTTACATTTTGATGAACTAACAATAAGTTATTTTTTCTGTTTGACTTAGCAAATTAGCATGTTCTGGCCAACATTACTTTAACTTCTACTCTAAATATTATTTTCTGAAACAATGTCGAACTCTCGTCCACTTTAAATGAATTTCAAGGATAAATCAAAAGGATGAGTTCTATGTAAAAAGAGAATGAATGTAGTTTGCAAACGTGTAAAATCTCTTTGAAAATGGATGAAAATAATCCGTAAAACCTGTATTTTAAACTTTTAAATTTTTTAAATACTTTTTTCATGTAACGCCAAAAATAATTGAAAAAATTGTATGTATGAGTAATTGAATTTCTGCTTCAAAAGTACAAGACTAAAATTAAGACAAACATTGTCCAAACACCTGGTTGCTTAAAAACTTCATATGTTGGATAAAAATGTATATTTTTATTTAATATACTACGTATGAACTTTGAAATCTTTGATCTAGGGTAGTTTCAGTTTATAGATTTTATCCCTAAAAAGAGAACCCAGAGCATATCCTCTCGGATACCATATCTTCTTGATTAGGTTATAGATCCATAAGATCTATTTCAACCAATAAATATATTAAATGACTTCATAAGATATACAGATAAAATCCATATATCCTGTAAAATCAAACAAAAAACTAGAAAATGTATGAAATATGTGGACGATTGACATGTGCATTGTTCATTCAATTCAAGGAACAAAATTCTTTATTGTTTTGCAGAAATTCTTTTAAAAGTTTGCAGGTCATTGCAGAAACTTCGAAATTTTTCATTACACTTAAAATGTTTCGGAAGATCTGGGTTACCTAATGTTAAATTTTTTTAATATTAAAAAACAATTAAAAGGAAATACAAAAGAATAGTATACCATATACAATAATTAGAATAGTTTTTAATTAGTTTAGTCTGGAGGTAAAAGTACTTTTTTTATATCAAAATTTTAGCTAATGGTTTTTACGAGTCAATTCAGTTGGAATGTCAGACTGGTGTTTCTATTTGTTAGAGTAAGTTATCCTAATAAGTAATAATATGTACTAAAAACCGTAAGATATTCTGACATTGTACCTATGTTATTAAAGATAAGTTGGTTTTAGCTAGCTAAAACTTTTAGTACTTAAAATATTAAGAAAACTACTACGATTGACACAGAGCTAAAATTTAGAACTTTTTCATTAGGGACTGGCTTATACCAGCCAAGGCTTTTGAGTAAAGGATTTTCACTGGATAACAAAGATCACCTTTTGGCGCAATTAATGATTGTGAAGTTAAATAACAACAACATCATTTCACAACATATTTAAGTCAGAAATAGTCGAACTAAAAATGTTATGATGAAAACTAGTTCTCGTCCATTCTGTTTTTGAGCTGGGGTTACAGTCTCTAATCAGAGGAAACATTAATGTGGTGAATTGAGTAAATATTGCAACAATTCCTAATTTATTTTTATCATTTTTTTTGAGCTATGTGAATTTGTATCTGCTCTTGATTTAGTTTTTATAGAATTTACGTTTTTTCTCAATATAATAATAAGTTTATTTTTTATTATTTTGAGTTTATTTTTTTACCAGTGTGAAGATAATCTATAAGGAAAATTTTTATTATACTTAAGGCGCTAACATGCTTTAAAGCCCAAGTCCTGATACAAGTACTCTCCTTGCTTTGACCTGCTTTGGTAACATACCTGAATTTTATTCATATATTACGTGAACTTATTTCCCTACTAAGGTTTATACCTTCATAAGGGATTATATATGTGTGTCAAGGCCATCTTGGATACATTCCCTTCAAGCTATTTCTGGGTTCTATAAAAATTTTACCAATAAGAATTTATTTAGCTTAAGTGTACTGAATAAAATGTGCATATAATTGATTGAAAAATGTAATTCGCTGATGTTGTTTACTCGTAAAACTAGAATTTATAGAAGGGTAATCTAATAGAATACTAAAACTCCAAAGTACACTGGTTGACAACTAATACCCCATGCTAGTTTAAAGAAGAAACACAACAACACTGCAAATGTAAATGACTTTAAATGGATCTACTAGCTATAACTAGAGACTTACTTAATGTCCTCAAAACATGTTTGTGAAAATGAAAAGAAATCCTCAAAAAACTTAATGATACTTTCGTCCAAGTTAATTAAATAAATGAGACTAAAAGAACATTGGTTAGATTAAAGGCTATTTTTTGAGTGCAAAATGTAAATTATATCGAATTTTTTATTGCTAGATGGTTGCTAAATTTACGAATATTGTTAAAAGTCAGGAAGAATCCAAAACAAATATGTATAATTATAAATAACTGCTTATGAAACAAAAATCTATTGCACACTTGAAGAAACTGGTAAAACAATACATAAAAGCTGGGAAAAGCTAACTACTTCCCTTTTTTTAAGGTTACTGAGGAGGAATATATTATTAGTGATATTTTTTTTTTTATGCATATTAAATAGAGTAGAGCTCTAGTATCAAGAAGTAAATATATAAAGGCCGTCATTAAATCTAATGTAAGTAGACTAATAATTTTGATCCTTAAATTACCATACCGAAAGGAAAAGATTATTTATTAATTGTTAATCAAAAGTTTTCATTGTCACCCATTTACGAAAATTTTTACTAAAAAATAATAAAATTCCTATCTACTGATATCCATTTTACTTTTAAAATTTTTTAATCTTATGCGTTAAGATATCTTTTGTTTTTGCCTTTATAATCCTTAAAATCACCAACCAATTGAATTAAATAGCTTAATATATTTCACAATATACATATAGGAATAAAAAATCGTGTTGTTAATTAATTATTTAAAAAAAAGTATAGTAAATCTTTAGAGAAAAAACTTATTTACATTAATGCAGCGCGGCATAGTATGATTTCACAAAGAGTACATTTAAGCACACACATTTACATACACGCATATATATATATATTATCATATAACCGCTTCAATCACCGATTTTTAATTAGTTTTTATATTGTATAATTGTCAACAAAATATGCAATTATATTGCTTATCAAATTTTCAAAAGAAACAAATCTTCTTCTTGATTTAATATAATTCACTTAAATATTGAAATATTAGGCTAACACCTAACCTAACTTTTTCGTAAAGTTTTCACATCAAATGAATTAATCTCTAAAAAAAAATTTTACAATTCTGTTAACTGTTATATTTCTAAACTTTCATCAATAAATATATCCAAAATATTTTCTTTTCTCATTAAAATATTTTATAATATTTTAGGTATTTTCTTTTTCGATTAATTCAATTAAAACTCATAATTTTTTCATATATTAATTTCGAAAATTCACTAATTTTACATGAATAAAAAAAAGTTTTCAAACAATTTTCAATTATTTTTTAACATTTATTATAAACTTAGAAATAACATTCATAAAAAGATTTTCCTTTATTATTATTATTATTATTATTATTATTATAAATAACCACGGCACTGTAAAAAAACAAATATGCTTTTACTGCAAATTCTCGTCCGGGACTAAATACTAAGCAACCAGGATACTAGCATCAGTATTGCATCCCTTCCACTTAGATATATTTAGTGTTCAATACTTCCATCCTCCATCATACTTTAATTTTGGACCAAATAAGGGATTTCTCTTATTTTTAATATATAGTTTCCCAAACAAACACATATATTTCATATGAAATTTTCTTTATAAAAATTGGAAAAAACACTTTAGATAAAAGAGTATTTTTTTCTTATCATCTCATCTGTATTTAACTTTGTTTAAGAGTTTAATTTACTTCAATGTATTAAAAAAAAACTTTCCAGCGCAGAATCAGTCTATATTCAAGAGTCTAATGCCTAAAATGGCTATGAATGAATGATTCTCTAGAAAATATTGTGTATGTATTTCTAACTGTATTTTAAATATGTTTTTCTCCAATACAAATGATGAAATCAAAAACAACTTTAATTGAAGCAAATATAGGGCATAGTAAAATTGACATTATTGAGAAAACAGGGCTGTAAGCCCTGAAACTTTAGAAATTACTGATAATCTAATGGATATTGGGTAGGTAAGTAGGTCGCCAAGAAGATAACAATTTTAATGTTTATACTTATTAAACTATTTTATATTTTCTTTATATTATATATTTGAAAGTAATCTACTTATATCTTTGTTTGTTTTTATATTCTTTATATACATATAGTATGTATAAAAATATAGCTGAATTTTTAAGAAATATTTTCAATATTATTATCATTTAATTAAAAAAAAGGAAAAGAGCATTGCAATTAGTTTTTAATATAATGTAGACAAATGTTCCAGAAAACATCGGGAGTCTACATATACTCTAGACAAGCAATACTCAATCTGCGAGCCACAGAATACTTATAAGTAACCCAAACCCTTTAGCCCTGTTGGTAGGTAAAATAAATCATTGTCTCGCAATGAAGCTCAACTAAGGCTAAAGCAATTATAAAAATATGCGTGACCATGAAAATTTATATCTTGTGCCTTGTAAAGCCACACATTCACGAGATTAAAAATAAAATAAATAAATAAATTGTTGGTTTAATAAATAAATCCATATCAGTTTTTTATTACAAACCTGCGGCCCGTGTATAATAGTATAAATTATTTTTAAAATAAGGAAAATTCTCTAAAGCTTGCTAAACATGTTTTTTTTATTAAAAAACTGTTGCACAATTCCTTAAAATATATAATTTGTTTTAATTTATCAACAACAACAACAAAATAAAAAGACAAGTAGTATTCATCACAGCATGAGCAAGAAAATGCGATGTGTCCTTAGAACCTAAAACATAAATGGAACGTATTTTGATAAAAACACTGAATTTTTATAAAAACTAATTATTTGTACTGATATCGTGTAAAATATAATTCAAATTTACCAAATGATATTTAAAGCCGATATTTACTAAAAGAAGGGACAATATTTGAAAAGAACGATGCATTTTAGGAATGTATTATTTTTGAATTGGAAATTAAAAGTGTTACAATTCAGGAATACTGTGCTTTTGAAGATTTCAAAATAAAACTAAATAATTGAGGATGTAAATGAACATATGACTCAGGGAAGTCTACAACGTTGTTAAATGCTAACATAAGATATGTTTTATAAAAATTTATTTTTTAAATAGTCAGAAACGAATATCCTTTTATTTAAAATCAGAAAAATATTAATTAGATATAAATTAAAATAAATAATATAAATAATAAACATGAAAGAGTTGACATTTCCGGAGCTCTTGATAAACTTGAACTAACTCACTAACAAATTTAAGTCCTGCGGTTCTTTTTATCGATAATAATTTTCAAAAGCTTGTTACATCAAAGGCCTACATAATCAAATTTATTTAAAGTCACTACAAATTATTGCAAATTTGTGGGCCCTATAAACAGAAATTGTTAGTTCTTAGATATGATTGTGATGTATTTTTTCATTTATTTCATGAGTTTTGAAATTTTTGTAATGTTCAATTTACCTCTACATAGTTCTAAAGCCATTTTTATTATATTTTTTGTAGTTATTGCA
Source organism: Acrocera orbiculus (assembly GCA_947359355.1). Lineage (NCBI taxonomy): Eukaryota > Metazoa > Arthropoda > Insecta > Diptera > Acroceridae > Acrocera > Acrocera orbiculus. The sequence continues at coordinate 13,238,769 of OX375758.1, forward strand.
AAATTTATAATATAATTAAAATTAGGTTATAAATCAAAAAATACCCTAGAATATGTTGCTAATTTTTTGGAGCGTTGAATCCCTGAAAAACCAACATTTCATCTCTTATTTAAATTAAAAAATTTAGTACATAAATATATGACACTAAACCGTGACACATTTAATAAAAATTAACTTCAATTAATCCCGAATACTTTATTCAATAAACAATTTAAAATACACAATTGACCTAATTAAATTACTTCAGTTGATACCTAGACCCTAAAAATTTTCTTAATATAATCAGATCATCCCATATTTATGCATCTACTTATGAATGACATTGGATTTCTAAAAAAAAACAACAACCTACTTAAATTTTATATTGCACGTGAATTATCTGCTGTTCGACACACTTTTATATAAAGAGTAAACAATTCAATGACTTTTGAAAACTCCTTAGAGCACATAAGAAAGAGAAATATATTTTAATTTAGGTATATAAAAAAGCTCTAAAAGAGAAATATTAAAATAGGAATCTCTCAGGATAACGGGTGCGTCAGGCAAGCGCACATGACAAAATAATCCCGGGTGCTCTATCATAAATAACTGAAGTACATATAATATATAAAACTTGAAATTCTATTTTGTAATTTTAACCGTTGATTTGTAGATTTTTTTGTCCCCATTATTTATTGGCATAAGTGCTATACAACAATTACTTAATTTTTTATGTTAAAAAATTTTATATCACCTTAGAATTTTCAGTTTTTAAGTAGATTGAAAAGAATTGAAAAGAAATAGCAATAATGTGCTATGTTCAAAATATTACCATTAGTTAACTGACCCAAAATTTATAGCTATATATATATATATATATATATATATATATACAGTACAACAACAAAAAACACCAAATCAAAATTCAGCACCTAGAAAAATAGCAATATGGAATATTGAAATTATTAATGTATGACACGTTCAAAATAACAAGGGAAAGTTTTTAAAGCAAAAAATATTAATTAAAAATTCAATGATTCTGTATACCTTTGAAGTTGTTGGAAAAGAAGTAAATTAAAAAAATTTAATTGAAAGCTTTCTTTAATTTTACAAAATGACATTAATTAAGTCATTATCCTTTTTATTATCTATTTAACACTAAAGCTAATTATCTTGTATTTATAACGATATTTAACTCTTTGTTAAACATTTGGTCTCTCTCTCTTCCAACTAATTTTAACTTTTAATAAGTCAATTTCAGACTAAATTGTCAACCAGCTGCTAAGTTTTTTGGTATAAAAAATAAAACTTAAAAATTTTAAGCAATTATTTTATTTATAGTCACATTTTAAGATTTTTCTGGCTAAACGTACCATATTCAAAGCAAATTACCCTCTGAATAACGTTTTATTTTTTATGCATAAATTTCTTTATATTTCTTAAAAAGCCCAACTAGTTGCTTTTAATTGGTCTCTAACTAATAATGGGTTTTAACCCTGGAGAATATTAACATTAAAATACCAATCTTTTCAATTTCTTTTTTCAGATTCCTCTGAGATTACAAAAATGTAGATTAGGAATTGTAAAATATACATAAGAACTCAAGTCAACAGTTTGGATGGAGTATGTAGTATTTTTGTAAGATTACTTATCAATAGTATTTCGATAAAAATACTAAAGAAACTAGAGACGGGATCATAAAACTTTCACATAATAATTACGGTTAAATGTGTATCATGTATACTATATGCATTCTATGACTTGTCCATTTCCTTTTCTGCAGTTGAATCAAAATAAACACCCTCGAAAACCTCCACCTGCCCTCCAGTACTTAAAATTACACTTACACGCATATACACGCAATGAGATAAATCACTGTAAAATTGGCTGCAAATGATGAAACGTCTTGAAACGTCAAGAAATTTCAAAACATTAACTATTTCGATTTTCGGACCAATTATAATAACGTTGAAACGAAACTCAAAATTGAAAAAAAACAACAACTTTACACAGTAATTTATAATCATCTCCCTGAAATCCCGCTCAAAACTAAATTTTATCCAATTTGAAGAATTTTTACAAAAAAAAAAGACGTCATATTGGGTCCGCCATCTTGAATTTTAAAAAGCTCATAAAAGATTCAAATTCAGCATCTTCGAAAAACCCTGTGTACCCCACGATACTTAGAATATGATGGTTACATAAAAATTTTGTTGCATGCTTGGGAACGTTAGTTTTTTATTATTAAAAAACCGCTGGGGCGATTTTGCTCAGACTCTTTTCAGATCTAAGTCATGATATGACGTATTGATTGATATGGTCAAAACGTAATTTGGTCCAGTAGTTCTTGAGTAATCAAATCTCATTTTTGCAGTTTGAAAAAGTCAGTTTTTTATCAATAAAAAACGAACCGCTGGACCGACTTCGCTCACACTCCTTTCAGATCTAAGTCATGATGTGGTGTATCGATTGATATGCTAAAAAGGTAATTTGATCAACTAGTTTTTGAGAAAACGGATTTCATAAAAAGAGTCACATACATATACACACACACACAAACACAAACAGGCAGACAAACATCATTTTAAAAATGATTGCAAATGATTCTCCAGGTCTTGAAACGTAAAGAAAACACAAAATTATTGATTTCGATTTTCGGACCTATTATAAATACTTTTGAAGAGAAGTTATTTGAATTTTATTTATTGTAAGTAAAAGAAATTTTCAAAATTTATTTTCTAATTTTTAAGGCAGATTTAGAGTTAAGCTTAGCTACGGATAACCAGAGTTTTTATAATTAAAGAAAAATAGTTAACATGTTACGTGTGAAAACTATGATTATGAAAAATCATCACAAAAATGTGTTGTTCTTATTGTTAGTATTTTTAAAATGCTCCATAAATTCTTCTGCATGATGTTAGGTATTCGCCTCCGTTGCTTCTTGAAAGTATATCTTAAAGGCGTTTTCAATTTCGATTTGATTAAATATATAGAAATATTATTTTTGAATTTTATACCTAGTGGCTTGTTCACTACTTTATTTTCCACCATTTATTTGTCAGTACAAAATTTCCCAAATCTAAGACTTCTTTTGTTATTAAATCAACATCATTCGAGTCAAATCAACTTTCCACATTTTTTTGGAGTTGTATAGAATACAAATAAATGCATGGATAGAACTAATAAGTAAAAGAAAATTTCTAGTTTTTATGGCAGATTTAGAGTTAAGCTTAGCTTTAGATAAACAGAGTTTTTATTACTAAGCTTATAAATTTTATAAACTTCACTGAACTAGTTGGCAGCATTTTGTGAGCGTCCGTAGCAGTCCTGTAAATTAAAAAAATCACGTCCCCACTTAATAATCTATAACTATTTTAGTTTTGTTTGGATCTTGAAGATTTTACCACCAAAATATTTGTAGCAAATTTGTCCTTTATTTAAAGTCTTAAAAATTTTACTTAAAAACGTTTTTCAACCAAAAAGAAGCAAATGAAAATGGGCATTTTAAAAAAAGGTGAAAAAAATCACTTTTTTTCAAGTTGGATTTCCTGTAACTTTGTCAAATGTTTATTGGTTTACACGTTTTAAATGTTAATTAAAAGAAAAAAATAATAGCTTTTATTAACCGGTGAGTTTTAGTCAATCAAGAATTTATTTTCTGAGATACAGACCAATGAAAGAAAATACACCCAAAAAACATATTTTTTGAGAATATCTCAAAAATGCTTCTTTGAATAAAAACATGATTGTGATTTTCGGATTCAGCGACCTAAAGTTACCCTAAAAAACATCTTTTTGTCGAACTTAACGAAAAAATTTAAAAATTTGTAAGTGTTATCAAATAAACCATAATGCAGCCAAATATACCTACTACAGGCGATGACATAGAAAATCAAAGCCTACTTATTGCGTAGCGTGGTTGAAGGATACAATTAATCACTAACTATATTACTAAATATATGTAGTTTATATTTTTTTACAAAAGTATAATAATTTAAATTAGTAATCAAAATTTGTAGAACTAATCAGAAAATGTGGACTGGAAAAGGTCATATATTCAGTTTTTTCACTTTTTTGGGACTTTTTCCATTGCAAGTTTTATTTTTTTTTTATTTATTAAAAGTCAAAGTAAAAAGTAAAAAAATGAAGCTAAATTAAGTTCTATCGGATATTTCATTTTATTAGGAATTTCAGTTGAAGGCTTCCTCTTTTTTTCATGTTTTAGTCAAGTTTAACAACAATTGTTTATTAATTTTTTTGAAAAAAATACAGGTTACTTAAAATACTAAAAGATACGTTTTCACCAATTTCACTGAAAAAGGCATTTTTAGTTTTTTACTCATGAAAGCGTAGGGTAAATAAAAAAATTTTCTATTGACAAGTTGTAGATCTATTTATTATCTACAACTTTTACTTTTGAACTTTTTGGATTGAATGCGTAGTTTAGCCACAAATAACAAAAAACCATCCCCCCTCCCTAAAAACGCACCCCTCTACACCCCGGAAAATTTCCAGCGGTTCGGATTTTGTTTTTTCTCTTACTAATAACATGCTTTACAATATTGCATCATTAGTTTGCTGTAACGAATTATTTTTTTTTCTCATTTTCACACGTCTGTCGCCTGGCCGATATTTTATTGAACACAACTTTCTAAACTCGAGACAACATCTAACCTGGAGTGGGCTGTAAAATCAGTGATTCAAAGGAAAGTCATTTATGTGTTAAAAAATTTCTTCCATTTTTCAATATTTTTATAATATTTAGAAAAGTTACGACAATTTTATAAAATATTTTGTACAACCCTAAACAACAATAAATTTTAGACAGACAAAAATTATTAAAAAGCAGTAGGTGGTATTTATTATAAGGTAATAATTTTTGAGTAAAGCAAGAAAAAGCTGTGCTGAAGCAGCGTCGTTTATACCCATTCTTCACCGAAGCTTATACTCATTATTACAATACAACGACGGAAATTTTGTATAGAGGATCGGTAGAGAATGGGTATTAGCAAACGTTTTCAAACAAAGGTTTCATTATTCTGGCCAACTGTGCCTCCTCACTTTAGAAAAGGTTAAAAGGAAACATTTATAACATTGAAAACTATTTTTATGGTAAGTTTATAGTTAATCGGAAAATTCAAGTAACAACAAAAGTTTTTTTTTCTTTTTTTGTTAATTAAAATCTTGGTATTTTTCTCGGTGTTTCAGAGATTAGAAATTTATTTATAACAGTTATATTAATTATAGATAAATTTTTCAGTAGTATAGTATAAAGTTGCGTGCGATTTTGGACATTTTGCATCACATATAATATAAATAATACCCAGGAATAATTACTTTCCTTGATCCTAAGCTCCGATAAATCAAAAATCAATGCTCAATAAAACAAATTACAAATGTCCCTTAGAACAATATTCAAAAAAAAAACAAAACACTTTACTCTTTTTTTTGAGTTGGGTTTCATTTGCTTTGTATTTGATAACATAGAATACAGCAACAAATTAAGAAAATAAACGATATAAGAATATTTTAATTTAGACAAAGTTTTGTTCTTAAGAACAAAAAAAAAATTGTCAAAAATGTGATGTGGGTAACAACAAACCTTTTCAACAGGAAAATTAGTATTGTCTTTATAAATATTTGAAAAGTTATAAATAAATAGAAATTATTCTTGAAATTTCTAATCTTTGTTAACATTATAACAATTGTTCTAAAATAATATTTAAAAAAATTTAATATAGAAATGAAAAACTTAAATATTTTAAAAAAATTAATGGAAAAATAATCAAAGAAATTTGAAGGTAATTTTTACTACTCCTAAGAGGATATTCTAGTTTAGATGATCGAATTTTAGGTGTTTCTTTCGGACTTAGTATCCATTTTTTTACTTTTTATTTTTTGATATTTTAGGAGTATAAAATATTAATAAAATTAAAGTTGGAAAAACTGTAGCCTGACAAAATGGGGGCTCACGATAAAAAGACGTGTTCCTGCGTGCAGGATTCTAGTCCTTCCAGTGATCTGACAAAAATTTTTTTTTAATTCTTCAAGAAAAGTTTGGTTCAAGCACTACGAGGGGTTTCTTTCAGAAAAAATTTTTTTCACAAAATGGCGCCAGTTTGAACAATAAGTAACGTTTTTTCCTGTTTTTGCGTCGTAATTTTTTAAAAATTAAACAAAAATTTACTAAGAAAAATTTCATAGTGCGATGCTTTAATATATAAAAAAGCTCTGTCAGTTATGTCAAACTTGAAATGTCATGCACAGTTTCGAAAAAAGTAGATTCAAGATTCAAGATTTTAAGGACTGAAATGAACTGAGACTAAATGTGAATGTTGGGTAATTCAACCAACTTGGTTGAGTGCTCATTTGGAGAGAAAGATAAGAGTAAGAGTAGTAAGGCCTTTGAGAAGATAATCATAAATAACTTTTGTACATTGATATTGATTTTAATAACTTTAAATTCATTATCAAGAATTTACTTTTCCTTTTAAAAAGTATTTTTCAGTAAAGAAATGTGATATTTAGTTCTGAGTTTAAACATGGGAAATGTTAATAGATTTATAAATTCACAGGTTCAAAAAATGCTACAAGCAAACAAAAAATTAATGGAAGTTTTTTTTTTCATGCTGGAAGAACTATACTTATCTGCCCTTTATGTTATTGTAACTGTCAAAACATACTTACATATATCAATCGAATCTTATGCAAAATCTGAAGTTTTAAAAGCATTTCTAAAACTTATAACTATAGAACTATAATAAAATACAACAACGAAATTCATAGCATTGATTCACAACCAAAAGTCTTGAAATTTTAGCATAATACCTATGTTGTGCCGGGGGGGGGGGGGGGGGGCTAAGCATAAATCCACAATTTCCGTATTTCTCATGACAGCAAACATTAATGGAATCTGAAATTTTGTGAACTTTGAAACAAATGAATTTCTATTTCCTATAGTTTGCCTCTAGATGAATGCACAGCTATTATATATATATTTAGCTATATAATTCATATATACGAATAATAACGTTTTCGTTTTCGGCACAAAGTGTGAACTTAAAGGAAAAATTTTACAGAATTGTAAACTTCATACATGGAACCCTTTTAAATATACTGAGGAAACAATGGCTCAATGAATAGAGAAAATATATAAAATTAGTGGAAATTTTAACGAGAACGAAATTTTAAAATTTTTTACTTAAGACAGACAAAAAAAAGTTGGAATGGATTTTTAAAACTATAAAAAAATTGGTTAAGGAGAAGAAATCTTGCTATGAAATTTGTAAAAATAAAAAGCCCTTTTTAGAATAATACTAAAACTTAACAGAGATAGCATTGTGAAACTATTTTGCAACAAATTAGATTTACACTTTTCTTGAAACTCCGTAGTATTCATTAATTAAAATTTTCCTACAAAGCAATACAATAAAAAATTCCAAAACCATTTTAAATAGTTTCTTAAGGCTGTGTTAAGATAAACAATTAGAGCAAAGTTTTTGAGTTTTTTTTTTTTTTGTTTACTTTTTTACACAAAATTAACAAAATATTGGATTTTTCATTGAAAATACGTTATCTTGACTTCAAATAAATACACAAAATTCAAAAATAAAAAAAAAATAACAAATATAAATTGGTTTTTTTTATTTCAGATAATTCTAGGCTAATAAGATATGGTAAATTGTGTTTTTGGAAAAATGACCTGGAAGATGCTTTGCTATTGGGTTATTTCTTAATAATTTTGTAAGAAAAGTTTAAAAAATGTTGCTAAGAAATTATTCAACAATGTTTTAATACTTCAAAATATTATCTTTACCCATATCTCTATAACTCAGAAAATAATAAAATTCTTAGAAATTTTAATTTATTATCTTTAATTTTTGCGAATTTAATTTAGTTGGTAAGCTCACTAAGAACTGTACAACAATTCCAAACTTTATTTAAGACAATATTTATTTAGAGGAATAGTTTTTTATATTATAACAAAAAAGAAGATGTGAGCATATCAACAATATATATTTTCCAATATATACTTATTATATATTTCAAAATAGAGCAGAATAAGCAAAGTCCCAGGATAATCGTTAAATGCTTTTAAATTAAATTCAAAATAATATTTTGCCTATTTAAATGCAAAATATAAATTATAAGCAATAAATTTAATACACCAGATGGAATAACAAAAATTCTATTCATTTCGCTTATCTATGACTATTAAATATTTTTTAATTTATTCAATAAACAAGTAATATAAAAAGAAATCTTTTAAAGTATATGAGATTGTTTTTTTCTTTTTTCTGAATTCAGAATTCGTAATTCGTTGCATTCAGTTTTCTGAAATTTTTCTCTCATATAAAATTAAAATTAGTTTATTAAATATTATTGAATTAATATTTGAACTAACTGTATTAACATCACTTGTCATGCACTCCCAACCAAACAAAATTTTTTGAACTTCATTGGATGAATAGAAAAGATTTTATTAACAATTGAAGGTTTTTGAGCAACCTAATAGGAGGAATATAAAAAAAGACCATATATCGCTTTTATTAACTTAAACATGATTGGAATATGTTTAGTTGGTTTGAGTGTATGTATATTGGAAAATTCCGAATTCTCATCTACAGAGAATAATAAAAAGGTGATACAATCCGCAGCTAATATCAATTATTTACTTAACATTAATTTCTTTAATTCATTTTCGTAATAAATGTACCTAATGTAAATGCGCTAAATCAATTATAATTAATTATAAGTTTTATAATTCACTATTAAATAATTCAAATATGAAATATTAAGTTTGCTTTTATTTTGTATTTTTATGTCAAATATATTAACAACTGAAAAAATTATTACAATACCAATATAATTTATTTATGCAATTTTTGTAAATCATTATTTCTTGGTTTATTCTAAATTATATTTACTAAAAATATTATAATCAAGCGAATTAAGCTAATTTTTTTTTTTTTGTAATATTCTTTTAGTATATTTATAATTCTTCAGTGTTTTTAAAACTTAGAGAAGAAAAACCCCAAAACCAAATGTTTGTTTAATACTATTCCAATAGTATTTTTTCCAATTGTTTTTAGTTGCTTCCTTTTCGTTAGATGGAACACCAGTTTGAACAAGATGCAATTCAGTATGATCACCCTTTTAGAAACAAAATAAATTAGTCAAGTTTGAAAAGAAATTTACTTTAATTCAATTAAGAAAAAAGTTCAAACCAATATTAAAGAATATATATATTTAGCAAAAAACCTTTTTAATTATTAAGCATAACTTTTTTCATATGAAACAAAAAGTTTAAAAGAATTTTGAACTAAATCAAAAAAAATTGAAGCATTGTCTTTAAGAAGAAAAGAAATAAAAAATAATAAATATTTCTCAAAAATATAATATAAAAACAATTTAATATATAATAAAAATTTCACTTAAACTTAAAATTTTTAAATAAATAGCAATTCTACCTTTTCTTCAATTTTAATTTCAACTCTTGAAAAATGTCCTAAAGGCCATTGTTTCAGTCTCCATGTCTGTACAATTTTCTTATTTGGAATAATTTCTTCGAATTTACCATGAACATTACCACCAAAATATACAAATCTAAGAAAAGAAATAAAATTAGTAAAAAAAAAATAATACAATGAAAATATAAATATAAAACATACTCTCCTCCTTTAATTAATTCCATTTTAACAGGACCATGAGTAAAGGCTGTAATCATTTCAGTTTTTGTTAAAACATCATATAAATCCTTTGCACGACACTGAAATTGAATTTTCATTTCAAGTGTACTAACATCAAATTTTCTATCAGTTCCATTACAAGGATTTGGATTGGATTTTTTTTCTATATTATCAAGATTTTTTATATTTTTATACCCACTTGTTATATTACTAACATTATCTGCTTTGATATTTGATTCATTTTCTTTTTTAGGTAATATTAAACCTTTTGAATATTCTTTTTTAAGTTCATTAAGATAAATTTGAATTTGTTTTCGTATTTTATCTCGTCCAATATTATACATAAATATTTTTAATTTTTCAGATTGTGCATTATTTTCATTAATTGTTATTGTTATTTCAATATCATCAATATCATTTTCTTCAGATAAATTTGGAATTGTAATTTTTCCTTCATGTATATCTCTTTCACCTGGCAAATGTCCATTCCACTTAAGTATAATATTCCATTCATAGAAAAATATAAGTTTCCCTTTACGATTATTAGCAGTAGCTTCACCTTCAATTTTTTCTACTTCAAATATTGTACATTCCAGATCATTATCAGCTGAAATTGTTGTAAGTATAATAAATGAAGTTAATGTAAAGTTCATATTAGTATTTGAGATATGAAATAAATATGTAAGTTGCTAATATTTAGGTAAAGAAATTCTCATGAAATGTCTAGTTCCTATGAGCCTTAGTTTTAAATTAAAAAGAACAAATAAAAGTTGATATTTACTTTCGAATACAAATGTAAAAAAATATATCAAATGAAAAAGAAAATCAGCATTTAGAAAAGCAGTTGTATTTGAGAAGTTATGGTAAACTGCTTCCAATGGTAAATCTAATGTGATCCTAGATAGACAAAATAGATCCCGCATCTCTTGTCAAAACTAAAATATTATTGAGATGTTTTTTATTCTTTCCCTCTAAGTGCACGGGGTAACGACTCAGACTATGACGAATCTTACAACACACCCTCATTTATTTCCCTTCTTTAACATTTAACTATGTAACAAAACTTGGACCAATCATTACAACTTTTCTTCATATAAGACTGAAGGATAATGAAATAAGGGCAAAAAACATTAATAATGTTTAATATAATAGAGAACAAATTAACCAATAGCTCCATAAAATGTTACAACAATTTAATACTTACCAATTTGAAAATTTTTAAAGAGAGTACTTATTCGATCTTTTGACCATGGTGTTGCATTCTTTTCTGTCCAATGCCAATTATTAACATTAGTTGCATCAGGTCGTTCTTCCACAATCCATCTTGGATCTCCTTCGCCCCATTTTGCCATCTTATTGCTTTTGTAATATTATAAAATACTCTTATTAAATATAATAAATAAACGATCTTGTTTAGCTAATTATAATTTTTTACAAATTATTCTATTAAAATTTTTCAAATAGTATATTTAAATTTAATAAAATAAAAATATTTGAAGCTGGTGTCCTGCACAATTATAAAATTTACAATTTGACAGCTTTAAATGCTTTCCATGTGTAAAGAACATTCCAGACTATATGAGAAATGTCAAAATTTGTGGTGAACTTTTATTTCAAAAGATTTTTATTCAAAAGAAACATTTACTTGATTTTGCTTAATGAACAATAAGAGAAAATGGTATTGAGTAGAAATTAAGATGAGGATTTGAAGGATATAATATATAAAAAATAATAACGTAAGAAAAATCATTAGAACTTTATGAGCAAACTAAAACGATATCTGGGATTTAGGAGGATCATATTTGTTTACTTTCTATATAAGAAAGGTGCCTAGAGCCTAGCTTTCTATATAGAATCGGGCTTCAGAAGATTTTGGGCAAGATTTTAATTTTGTCAAAATTATGTAATTAAAAGACTTATAAAATTTATGATGTTGACATTATAAAATTAGCATATCAACGGTCTAAAAGATAATAAATGTTATGAATACATATATTAAAAAAATAAGTAAAACAAATTTTTCATTAAAAAAATCAACAACTATATATAAAAATGTGAATTAACTATTAGCCACGTGAAATATTTTTATTATTTTTAATAGAATATCTTATTTAATATTTGTATACCGACTAAAAATATATTGTTCAGTGGATGCCAATTATTTTGACATTTTAGAATACTCAATTGAAATTCACCTCTCACAGTTCCTTTCGAATTGAACGCGACAAAAAATGAAAGCTAAAGGAGAGGTGTGTTTAAAATACTAGATTTAATATGTTTTGCATTAACTAGACTTATTAGAAACTAGTCGTGAAAATCTTTAACATAATAAATTACTAAAATTAATGGAGTTACCTCAATTTCCCGTGTTATTTCCGAAATCACGTTGTGGCTTTTTGACATGTCAACTACATAACCTTAATTTTTAGCAATATGCTCTACAGCTTATTTTTTTTAATTTAAAAATGTCTTTTATATACATATCAAATATAAAAATTAAAATGTACATTTCAAATAAGACTTTGTACTCCATAAAATTAATGTAATATTTCTTTTGACAAAAAATTTAGAATTCGTGTTAGAAGTGTCAGCTCTTCAGCCTTTAATTGCTACTAATAATTATTTTATCTAATCTTTCAGCATTTAAATACAAAATTGCAAATAATAATAAAATTTTTTTTGTTTTTTGTTTTTCAGTTAAAAGAATATGAAGTTATTGGGCGAAAATTGCCTAGTGAAAAGGAGCCCCAGACACCTCTCTATAAAATGAGAATATTTGCTCCAGATAATATTGTGGCTAAATCAAGATTTTGGTATTTTTTGCGACAATTAAAAAAATTTAAGAAAACTACAGGTGAAATTGTATCACTTAAACGTATTTATGAGAAGACACCAATTAAAATTAAAAATTTTGGTATTTGGTTACGTTATGATTCACGTTCGGGTACACATAACATGTACAGAGAATATAGAGATTTAACTGTTGGTGGTGCTGTTACACAATGCTATCGTGATATGGGCGCAAGACATCGTGCTCGTGCTCATTCAATTCAAATAATTAAAGTTGAAGCAGTACGTGCAAGTAAAACACGACGGCCACATGTTAAACAATTTCATGATTCAAAAATTAAATTCCCCTTAGTACAAAGGGTACATCATAAAGGTAACAGGAAGTTATTCTCATATAGAAAGCCTAGAACATACTTCTTGTAAACTTGATTTTGAATAAAAATTTTATTCTTAAAAAAAAATATAAAAATGTTTTAATTTTCATATAAAAAAAAGTGTTTATAAAGCAAAATACAGTCATGAATAAATCATGATTATGAAGTTGAGTTGATTTTGATTTTAACATTACAAGAAAAATATTTTCCTAATTTGGGTAATAAGGAAGTACAAAAAAAATAACAGCGAACTCCCTTAAATTCACCAAATATGAAGGCATGTAGGAGATAGATAACAGCTCGACAATCATTCTCCAGGTTTGATCAATTAACACCTTTTTTAACCTTAACTTTAAATTCTCCTTAAACAAAGAAAGCCATCAGACGCGAAATTGGGAGTTTTCTAATTAAATATTGAGTTTTTACTGAATACTCAATTTCTTTATTTGCTTGAAAAAATTATGAATTTTGTTTTTGGTAATTTTTAAATACCAACAGATTGGTACGAATTCAAACCTAGAGTCTTGTATTGAAATTAATCATCAAAAGATTTCTTATGTAAACAAAAAAAGTATACAATGTAAGTCTTACAACGGTGAGAATTATTCATAAGGAAGAAGTAGTTTTAAACAAGAAAAACAAATGTAATAAGAATTTTTTTGTTAAGAAAAATGTTATATTTGTAGCAAAGCAAGATTGTAGAAATAGGTTAAAAGACTAAACTCCTTTGATTCCATTCTGGATTTCTATATTTTTAAAATTACATTTTAAGTAATATGATTCAGTGGTTTTAAATAATGGAATATATATATATATATTTTTTTTCTCTCTTCGGTTATATTCGGTTGACGCGTGGATAAGCCGAGTGTATATTTTTTATGTTATTGCTTGCTATTTGTATTGAAAGCAGAGACATGAAGATAAACTCGGTATTCTTCGCTAATACACAATACAAACTCATACAGAGCAAAACAACATTTAAGCGAAAAATATATTCCATATTATTTTGTAACTTTATGTGTACAAGACTTAGAACTATTTTGTTAAAAAGAAAAATAAAAATTAGCTAACTATTTAAAAGGCTTCTGGTTTGTTCATTTCTCTTATCGGTTACTACGAAAACAGTTAAGACCGGCCGATACTGGCCAAAACTTTAATAGTATTCTCAGTCAAAAACAGAAATCATTGTAAAAGGTCCAGTAACGTTTACCATCATTTCCATCACCTGACAAAAGACAACCCTTGTTATAAATAATATAACAGATGTATTGTTGAAATTTTCAACAACTGGGCGATCCTAGTAATTATAATATCGCAAGACGATATTTTTTATGTGTTTGAAAAGTCAAATGGGTAATCGCACAAAATATTAATACTTAATTATAATTGCTTAAAAGGCCAAAGGGTTAAGGTAATTTGTACTAGACATATTTTTTCCACTAATATGTCGAAATTAATCCCCTGTATTGGGAAAAATTAATTTAAAAATAACACTTTCACCACACCTATTACACTAACAAATGTAAAGAAAGCCTAATATGGCATACACTCTAAAATTTTATTTTGTTATAAATCTTAACATTTGTCTAGTTTTTTTTTTTTTTTTTAATTATATTTCATTGTTAAGTGAATTTAAGAATTTATGAGTTTTATTTTTTTAAAATGCTTTTATAAAGGATAATTACAAAATTTTAAATAAAACAATGGTATTTAAACAATATTTAATATTATTTTTTCTTGTTAGTGTATATAAAATAAATAACATATAATATATATCTATCTCTATGTTATATTTTTTCTAAAAAGCACAATTTGACTGGAAAGGTATGAATATTTTTTTTACTAATCTCCTATCACATAATTCATCCATACAAAAATATATTTTAAATTTTTTATTGTTTATATTTAATTACTATACCAATTTAAATTTCTTATTCCTAAATAGAAATAATAAATATTTAATTTAAATATTTCCCACATTTCATTAATTGTAGTTTTGATTTGTGCTAATTTATGTTTTGTTATTCGTTTCTCTTGATCAAATACAGAATGGACACAACATTTTGACATGACTAGAAATGATGTCATTCGATTTCCTGTTTGTAATTTTGCATCAATTCCACGTATTAAATCATTTGTTTTTAATATTAATATCATTTGTCTATCTACTTGTTGTAATACATTTGAAATTGAAGGGATAGCACTAGCAGTATTACCTTGAACAAAATCTCTCTAAGAAATATTAAAATATTAACAAAAGGTTGTTAAATATTACAAAAAAAAAATTCTTACTTCTGCACTTGAATTTGCAGTTCTATCAATACCAGCCATAATACTTTCCCAAGATCTTCCTGTTAGCATACATGTAAATAAACCATAGAGGTTATCTTTAATACCTAAATTTGCTGCATGTAATTTCATTCCATTACGATCAATTTTTAAAATGCTAAGCCATAATTTTGAATATTCATAACGAAATCGATCTGTTAAATTAGCATATAAGCCATGATCAAGTAAAATTAATTCTAATGCGCCTTTTTTATTTTTACGAACTAAAATATTGCCTGGATGTGGATCACTATGAACAAAACCACTAACAAATATCATATTTGAATATAATTGTGCTATTTTATTTGATACTTCATATGGATCAATTTTATTTTCTTTAATATAATTAATATCTGTACAATGTCCACCTTCAATAAATTCCATAATAAGAACACGAGAAGTTGATAAATTCCGATAAGTTTTAGGTACTTTTAACCACTTGTAGTTCTTAAATATTTCTGCTATCTAAAATTAATAATAAAATTATTTTATTTATATTTATTTAAAGTTTTTAAATATATTATTTTAAATCTGTTACGATTTCTAGCATAAAAAATTTATGTACATACAAAAAGTTTAGAAGCTGAAACCCTGAAGTTTACTTAATTCGACTTTATTTAGAAAGTTTTTTTAAACGCAAAATATCCATCATTTTCAGAGATAACTTATCCAAACCTCTTTTCCTGGAGATATGCAAACAGACATTAGTTGTTGACGGGCAGATGAGCTAAAACAACTCGAACCTCAATTAATCGCTTTCAAGGATTTACGACAGAGTTAATTGGCTTTCTGAAATAGCATTTTTTTCTTCGGATTTAAACTCCTAAATTTAGCACTTGAAAATAAATGACCTAACTTATTTACAAAATATTGTTACATCAAGACAAGTCATTAAAAATAAAGACCAAATCGCAGAAATAAAATTTCGATCCCTACGACTCTAATGATCTCAAATTTTGTTGTTTAATTTCAAGTTTGGTTGCTAGTAACAATTTTTTAATACTAACAATAGAAAATATAATTTTTTTTTGCGTCAATAACGAAAAGCACGTTATAAAAAAGAGCGATTCAACTTAATATCTGTGTCACAGAAGAAAATATATTTATATCCACCAAGAAATACTGGGACAAAAATCTACTCTACCTCTTTCTAATTATGCAAAATAAAGTCACAACGAATAAAAAATAATTAAAAAAAACTTTTACCATAGCACAAAAAAATCAAATAATAGCTAGTTTCTCGTGTAAAGTATTCAATTTTAATTAAAATGATGAACGAGAAGGACGACATGTACCGTCGGTAGTCCCCATCGACTATAGTGTTGTAGATGACAAAAAATTTATGTGGTTAAAAGTAATTTTTTTTATTAAAATCTGGTAAACAACATTTCGTGCAAAGCGCCACCAGATAAAGCAAAGTAAAATTTTCACAGCCGGCGGATTAAGCGAAATAGAAAAAACTGCGCCGTTCTAAAGATATAATTTATATCTATGTCTACTCTCCATTTTAATATTCAACTCTACAAATATTTTTAAGATATTTTAAAAATTTTGTAATTAAAATAAAATTTAATATAAAAGCAAACAAAACTAGCATTGGAGTCAATTCTATACTTTTCAGAATAAAGAATTTCTTTCTATTAATCAATTTAAAATAAAATAATAAAAACAAAACAAAATTTTACCTTTTCTGCATTTGAGGCTTCAATTAAAAAATTCAATTCGACTGGTAAATTTTTTTTGGTTTCATCAACCAACCATTGAACTTTAAAATCTGGAAATACTATTGCCATAATTTTAGCTAATAATTCCATAGTTCTCATATCAACAATAGAATTTCCCATTACATATGGATGTTGTACTTTAACAGCTACAACTTCACCAGTTTTCAATGTTGCTTTATGTACTTGAGCTAATGAAGCTGTACCCAAAGGTTCTTTATCAAATGTATCAAATAAATCATTTGGCTAAAAAAAAAAAAATTAAAAACAAAACAAAATATTAAATATTTTTTTATAAAAAAAAAAATTTAAAAATTAATCCTTACATTTTGTTTTAAATCTTTTTTAATTACTTTATATAAGTCCTCTACTGAATTTTGTGGTGCATTATAATGCAAAATTTTCATTGCATCAACATATTCGGCTGGTAATAGATAATCTAATGATCCAATATGCTGTCCAACTTTTATATATACACCTCTATTAACAAGAATTAATTGTAGTAATTTTTCAGCACCAATTTTATTAATTTCACTTTTTAATGCCTTATATTCATCGGTTTTAGTATCCCATTTTTTATAATATAGTTTAGTTTTGTATATTAAACCTATATTAAAAACCGTTATTGCAGCTCTACCAAAACGAACTAATCCTAATGAATTAATATCATAATCATTTCCATGTAAGCTCATACCAGTACTGAAACCACAGGATCCAATTAATAAATATTTAAATGCTTTTCGTATCATGTTTTTGAATTCGTTAAAATCTAAAATTAAATATTAAACTTTATTAGTGATTTAAACTATTTTGGAATAAAGAAAAACATAAGAAATTCAAGCTAAATTATTATCAATGTAAATTAAATTTAATTAAAATTTTGAAAAATGGAATATATTTTTTTATTTGAAATTTAATTACATATAATAATTTATTTTTACAATTATCTTGAAATTGAAATTATACTAAAACTTATTAAACTTTTTTTTTCCCCCCGATGGACACGCCTAGGATGAGAATTTAATTCCAGGATCCCCAAGATCTCCCTGAGGCCAAGCATTATGACAATTTTAAAAAGATCTCAGTAAGGAAAATAATCATGAGTTAATTCATCTTAAGAGTTATATATAAATATGAAGCTTTTTCTTTAAAATCAGCATATGCTTCCAAAAAATTTATTATTAAATAAATTCTTTGTTGCTCCATCAGGCGCTTGAATTTTAATATTTCACTCATTTCATCTAAAATACAAATACAAATTCTTCCAGGAAAGTAAACGATAACTTTTTATTGTATAAATATAAAATATTTTAAAATAAGAATTAAAAAAAAAAACAATCAAACATAAACTTTCTTTAAAATGTTTTTTTTTTATTTCATTTTACAAAATTTTATTTAATTTTGTACTTTAAAACTTTGATTTTTAAATCTCTTAACAATTTTTTTCACTTCTCACCGCAATTTAAAAAGTAAATAAAATATTTCTCACGTAAAAACTTTTTTCACATTCTCACTTATCAACGAGACAGAATCCCAGCCCAGGAGTAAGAATAAAATAATAAAAGATCAAATATCAAAAACTTTAAAAAATAAATTGTTCTAAACAGAAAATACAAAACAAAAACATCAAAAATTAAAAATCTAATTAAAAGCTCCTTGGAAATTGGTAGTAGACGATAATAACCAGCAATTTAAAGTTATAAAATTGTTGTTTAAATATTCTTAACGCAGGCTGAAGTTTTATTTAAGTTTTATAAAAGTAAAACAATTTATTTTTACAATTTCTTTACTTATTTTGATTAATTTTTCTTGAAAAAATTTAACCATAGAAAACAAAAATAAAACAGATTTGTATTTTATATTAACAACAAACTGAATTAGTTCTGAAGCCAACTCCTTACTTTTGGTGAACATGACCTTATTCTGAAATTTCTTCGACAACAATTATTGCTAATGTTGAAGTAGCTGGAAGCAACATTAGACCGTTGTCTTTATGAAAGCAACTTTAAAATGTGATTTCATATATTTGCGTGACTTTTTCATTTTAATGGGATTGATCGACAATTGTCATGCAAGACAAAGTGTTTTAAAAAACATACCAAATGAAGAAAAATACATTTCCCCAGTAGTGCAGACAGCTTTTTCCAATATTTTTCTTAGGCGTATTACTGAGCTTTTTCTATTAACCCCAGTTAAATATTATTAGCTAAAGGAGGCAATAGACCCCACTGAAATTAACCCTACCCCCAACATACTTGTATTTTCTTTAGAAAAATTATAAAACTTTGAATCCAAAGTTAAAATTTAATTTTAAATTAAGTAACAATATAATAAATATTTAGTACTAAACAATTTTATGGTCTTATTATTGGAAGTAGACATATTGGTTTAAAAAAATTAGGAAGAGTTTCATGTAAGATGTAATAATCCTCTTTGGAATTTAACATAACCAAACCGAACGGATATTATTCTCTTTTTTGAGCATTTACATAAACATCATAATGGGTAATATTATCTGTTTCATAAGTATTCGCAAACTTAAAGTTTAAGGTATAAGGTAAGTTAAGGTATACCCGAGCCGAAATTTTAAGCCTCCTTTCATCCTCTTCAACCTCAAAAATATGAACTTTGGTATATTTTAGCAAACTTTGAACCTCCTTTCATTCTCTTCAACCTCCCAAATGTAAACTTTTTACGTATTAGAGGTTAAGGAGGCCCGAAAGAGATTAATCTTACTTTTAAATTTAGTGAACTTTGGCATACCTAGGTATACTTTGATCCTCCTTTAATCCTTTTTCACCTGAAACATGCGAACTGTCGTATACTTTAGTATACTTTGAAGAGAAAGGCATAATCTCTCGTGTATTGAAATATATTCTTTCATGAAAAGCTTATATATATTGAGCCTCCTTGAAGTCTCTTTAACCTCAAAAATGCTTTCTCTCATCAACCTCCTTTCAACTTCTTGAACCTTATAAAATGTGAGCTTTCATTAACCTCCTCTGGACCTCTTTGGCCTGAATCGGGACTCATGTAGGTTCAAGACGTTGAAAGGAGGCCTAACTTTTACATGAGCTTAAATGAGAGAGTTGAATTTCCTTTGAACTTCATCAGCCTCCTAAGTCAAAGAGCTAAATTAAAGGAGGTTCCAAATTTCGACCCGGATAAAAATACCAGTCTACGTAACTTTATCTACGTATGTTTTCAAAATTAATACTCTAACGGTTAAGTATTATTACTTTTCTTGTACATAATATTTACAGTTTGATGCATTTTGATAAGTATTTAACAACACAGTCTTAAAAAGTTTTCTGCATATACAAAAAAAAACCAAAAAGATATCACTTTTAAACTAATTAGCTACCGTTTTTATCTAAAACTAAATTTTATTTATTTAGATGTTTTTACTTTTAAATAACTTTAATAAAAATTTAACGATATTTTATTCAATCAGATCTAGAATTTTAACTAATAAATCTTTTAGAAAGAAAATTCCAAATATTGATTAAAATTTGCATAAAAATTGTAATCGCTTACAATTTTCTACATCAGTAAATTTTGAAGATTGACGTCACGAATACAAAATCATTTGTCAATTTCTATTCTACTCATATACATATTTATTTGTTTCTTCGGGTTCGGTATATATTTTTATTTTTAAGTTTTAAATAAAGCATTTTTTAATAAAGCATTATATAAAATATTTTAAGTTATGGGTTTATATATGTATTTGTTTATGTGGAAATTACATAATTCATCTAAGTAATTACGTTATATATATTCACATGTTAAAATGCTAAAATTTACTTTAATTTAGCATTATTTGAAAAAATATTTCATCATCCATAGTGCAAAATTTTCTACAAGCACAAAAAAAAGAAAGTTTACCACTGGCTGATTATCATATAAACGATAAATGAAATTTTATAAAAAATTAAAATTTTACCATTTAAAATTAAATATAACACAGTTAAATACTTTTGCACAAATTTCACTTTAAATAAATGTCGTACATTTTATACAAATTACAATTTGACTAGATTAATATAAACAAATTTATAAAATAAGTTAGACGAGCACATTTTCTTTTTTACTACAAACAAAAATTCTATGTTAGCACTTTGAATGTTAGACCTTGAAAAAACATATGATTTTGACAGTTCGAATGTAAGCATATTTAGCTGTATTTGCTGAAACAAAAGTTCTAAAGTTCAATATATTGAGCTATATTTTTTGGTTTTACCGACATTTGTTCTGGCAAAAAAATGGTCAGAATTTTTATTTTTATTTTAATGCTACACCGCTCGAATTTTCTCGAGTGTGCACAGTTTGTCAAATTTAGTGTGATCGAATTAACTTTAAATTATAAAATAACAAAATGACCCATAACTTTTCGTTAAAAATCCTTGTTTTGATTTCAAACAAACACAAAAAATATAGAAATGAAAAAAAATATAAAAAACAAAGTTCAAGGAGCGAAGACTAATAAATAAAATAAAATAATAAATAAATAAATTTGATTATATGATTTCAGATAATTCCAGGCTAAATTTTTTAAAAGACGACTTGGAAAATGCTTTGCTTATTTTTAAATATTTATATACAAAAATATTACAGAATTTTGTTACAGAAATACAATATTTCAATAATATATTGAACAAATTCGTAAAGACGTCTCTTTTCAACCATTATGAACATTAATTATTTAGCATTTAACATAGGTTTTTTGGAAGCGAATTTATACATTTTCTATTTATATATATATGAATTTTATTGATATTCGTCTCTCAAGTATTTTCTTTGAAAAAACTTAATTAAATATTTGAACCTTTAAAGAATTTAATCTACATATACATTCAAACCGTTTTTGTGCGGTTGATCTCATTTAGTAAATTTGTAGTATTACTAAATAGCATTAAAGTGGTCCCCAAAATTAAATAAATAACTAAATTTCATGAGAAAAAAGGTCGTAGATGTTAAAAGTATGATTTGAATGAATTTTATTCACAACAGTTAATAATTGATAGAAGTAAAAAGTAGTAAGTAACAATTACAAAAAATGAATATTCATATGAAAAATAGAAAATGATGTAAGTGTATGATAGCTAATAGTTAATTAAATTTAATAAAAAGCTTGTATAAAGCCCTTTTAACTATAAATTCGAAATTTTCTGTACCGAACTTATTAGCAAAGCAGCTGAAATACGTTGGTAGCACTAATTTAGCAGCTCAAATGTCAGTGTGATAATTTTTCAGGTTAGGCTACGAAATGGATTTCAAGCAGCAATTTCACAATATTGTGAAATTCATGTTTTACTCTCAGTATAAAATTGTGTCTTCAACAACAGACAAAAAATGTTCAAGTTACTTCAAGATTTATTTGTGGCTACTTATGAAAATAATTTGGAAGCTATCAAAAAAGTTATAAGTGAAGGAGTGAATATTAATGGATGCAACAATGACGGGAAAATTGCTTTACATATAGCTGCAGAAAAAGGATTTTTAGAAATCGCCAAGGAACTTATAAATCATGGTTCTGACATCAATGCCAAGACCGATGATGGTAAAACACCATTAATAATTGCAACCGAGCATGGTATGGAGTCAATAGTAAGAATTCTATTAAAAAATCCAAATATTGATGTGAGTGCAACTGAGGATAATAAAACATATCTTCAAGTTGCATGTGAAAAGGGGTATGAAGAGATTGTTAAAATTTTATTACAAGATATTCGATGTATGAAATATGTTAAATCTAACCATGGAGATAACGATACGAAACCAATAAATTCAAGTATTAAAGCCTTATTAAATGACATGACATGTTTTTGTGTTACTTGTAAAAAAAATGCTTCTTTAAAGTATGTTTTGAACGAAAAACGATTAAAAATATTTAAACTCCTTTTGGAGAAGGGTGCAGAAATTGATTCTAAAACAAATAATGGGACTAGCTGTCTACATTTTGCAGCTTTTAATGGCAGTATAGATTTAATCAACTTCTTTTTAGAAAAGGGTCTTGATATTAATATTAAAGATAATATGAATTTAATACCATTGCATTATGCTGTGGAAAATGGTGTATTGAATGCTGTTGAACTATTGATTACTAAAGGATCTTCTATCAATGCTAGAACAAGTAGAGGGGAATCGTCTTTAGACATTGCTATACGCAATTTTAAAAATGAAATAGCCAGGCTCCTTATTAATAGTGGGGCTGATTTTAGATCTAAAGGTAATGATTATAAGGAAAGGACACCTCTTCAAATTGCTGTAGAAGTGAAGAATTTTGAAATGGCTAAACTACTTTTAGAAAAAGGAGCTGATATTAATGAAACTATAAGTAAAGCACATTATGCTCGGAGTACGGCTGGAACTCTTTTACATTGGGCAGCTCGCAGAGGTGATTTGACAATATTAAAATTTCTTATAGAAAATGGAGCAAATATCAATGCTGCAGAGAGAGATGGCAGGACTCCACTTTGTTTAGCTGTAAAACATTCGAATGATTTAGACTTAATTAAATTTCTTATGAAGGAAGGTGCTGATGTGAATAATAAATCTGAGTACCCGCCATTATATTCTGCTTTTGATTATCGTAAAACAGAAATGGCAAAACTTTTGATAGAAGAAGGAGCTGATCCTAACTACTGTATTTTTCCTTCATATCAATCAAACCATTTTTTACATTTGGCATGGAACTTGACAATAGCTCAGTCCTTAATAAACAAAGGAGCTTTTGTAAATGCCCTTGATAAAGATGGAAGAACACCATTACATTGTGCTCGTGATTTATCTATAGCAAAATGTTTAGTAGAGAATGGAGCTGACATTGATGTGATCGATTATAATGGGAATACTCCACTACATTATGCCAACAGTTCTGACATAGTTGAATATTTTATAGAAAAAGGAGCTAATATTAATGCAAATAATCATAAAGGATATCCACCCTTATTTCTTGCTAAAAATATTTCTATAGCAGAAACTCTTATAAAGCACGGTGCTGATTTTAGATATGTTACCAAAGATGGAAGGACAGCTTTACATAGCATTGCAGGTGAGGATATAGGCTGTTCAAGCCACCTCTTAGAGGAATTAGTAAATTATTTTGTTGAAAAAGGAATAGATATTAATACGCAAGATAATTATGGTAATACTCCTTTGCATGTTTGCGCTAAAACCAACAATTTCGAAATAGTAATAAAACTATTAGAAAATGGTGCTAATATTAATGCGATCAATAACAAAAATAAAAGGCCAATTGATTTAGATTTCAATGGAACGGTTAAGTGGCATCTAGAACCATATTTTGAATTATTTAATTGTATCAAAACCAATAACGATTGGGACCCTAAATTGGTGTCAAGAATTAGAACTTATAATTGTGTCGATAGTGAGAAAAAATTAACTTTACTACATTACGCTGTACAGCTATCTAACGAGAAATTTGTCACATTCTTATTAAGTCCCGATAATGATGGTCGTATTCAAAATTCAATAAAATCAATTAATGTAAATGCTCAAGACTTAAATAATTGGACACGCTGCACAAAATAATAACAAAAAAATTGTTCAATTACTGCTTAACAAAGGTGCAATTTATAATAGTAAAACAAAGGAAAACATTACTCCAATTGAACTCGCTAAAAATGATATGATCAAAGATTTATTAAATTTGGTGAATGAATTTTTTAAACAAATTAAAATTTCAAATTGTCATGAAATTGAGAAGTGCATTAGCAAAGAAAACTCAATTGTTAACTCGGCAGATTATGATGGTAACACAGCACTTCATATTTCAGCGGAAAAAAATTGTTTGGAAATAGTTGAATACTTATTAAAAAATGGTGCTGTGTTTGATGCTAAAAATAAGAAAGGTAAAAGACCAAAGGATTTGTCAACAAATGAAAATTTACTTAATTTATTTCAATTAATACAAGAATACCAAGAACACCAAGATATTGTTTGGAGTTTTAGAAATTTTAATGATAATGGCGATAATGATGACTTAATAAATGATAAGGATTTGTGCTTCGATGTATTATTTTGAATTTGTAATACTTGATACGTTGTTATTCCTTAAAAAAATTATTATTAATTAAATAACATCAAAATTAAACGAAAAATGAGTTAGATATGTATGCAACCTTTGTAATTCAAATGTAAATATTATTCATCAAATACGCAATTTAAAAATTGAAATTCAAATATATTACAACCATATTAATTGATAATAGTTAAATCAGTAATTGAAATTTTTTGATAAAATTCTGCAAAATAGTCAAAAAAATACACAAGTTATGTAATTTATATGAAAATAAAATGTCCAATTTTGAGTAATGAACTTTTTTTGTCAATTTTTTACTTGTAGGTTGTTTTTTATGTAAATTTATGCTCCAAATTTTAATTATTTTATAAATTTAGTCAGATTATCTTCAAAACAGGTTTTTCCTAATAAACTACTGTTATTATTTAGTTGTACTAAATGATAATTGTATGAAAATAAGCTTTAATATACATCAATAAATCAATAAATATCCAAATTTTCCTGTATTCAGGGTGTATTTATATACACGATTTTTCATCAGTGTCTGTGGAGAAAGAGTATTACTAGGATATCAAATATCTTAATTTCTAATATTTTATTAATAAATACCATAGGAACTTGTAGTTGAACATATTAGCACGGACTCTAATTATATTATTTCTTACTAAAAAACGACATCAGTCGACATTTTCTTGTATTGAATTGTTTCAGAATAATTGCTATAACGATTAAAAACATCTACGCTACGAACTTTATAATATCCTAAAATATAAATTCTATGATTAATAAAATAAAATTATAAATATTATAATATTTACCATAAATTTCTTGACTTTCTTCAGCCTGATAATGAAATGAAAGGAATGGTAAATGATATCCTTTTGTTATTTCTCTCCATATTTTTTTCTTATCCGATAAAAAAAATACTTGATAAGTTTTTAAGCATCTTTCATTTGAAAATATTTCATTCCAAATTATCATAATTTCAAAATTAGTAATATTCTTTATTCGTAGATTATAAGGTCTAAGCGGTTTATTTATGATTTTATTACAAATACGAATTAAAATTACCCATGGATTCTTTAATAAAAATTTAACTTTATAATTATCTTTTGATATTATATTGGTATCTAATAAAACTGGATTATGTACTTTTCTCATTTCTTTACGTACTGTTTTATTTGGATATGATGGATTACCATAAAAATTCCATATTTTTAATGGATCATTAGTATCAGTTTCAATTGCTTCAATTATATATGAATATTTATTATTTTTATTCAACTTTAACTTCTTCATAATTTTATTAAAATTAATTTTATAAAATGATTTAATTTGTTCTTCATTACCAGATACCATTATAATAGCAATAAATGAAGGATTTTTAAGTTTATTTTGTGTAATTAGATAAGTTATATTTAAATTTTTATTAATTATTTTAATATTATGTCCATATTTAGCTAAATTTCCCATTAATCCAAGTGCTAAAAAGACAGGCTTTTGTATAAATTGTGTATGAGGTGGACTTGTTAAATTCATTTTAAAACATGCAAGTAATGTTCTCTGATGAAATTCATAAGGATGATAGCTTAAAAATGCATTATCATGACTAATGGATTCTAAATTTTGAAAATCTTTTAGATTTAATTTTGCATTCCAATAATAAAGGATT
The DNA here is from genome assembly GCA_947359355.1 of Acrocera orbiculus. NCBI lineage: Eukaryota > Metazoa > Arthropoda > Insecta > Diptera > Acroceridae > Acrocera > Acrocera orbiculus. The sequence goes on from OX375758.1 coordinate 13,265,369, forward strand.
ATAAGTACTATTGTTACTGCATAACGAACATCACTTTGAAAATCTCTTGGTGTTGACCAACCAGCTATTGGATCTGCTTCACTAAAATTACAAATTACAATTGTTTTTATTTTTTGCATTGTTATTTTTAAAAAAAAATATCCATATATCCAAATACTAATATTTAAATAAAAACATTTTACTTTCTAATATTTCTAATTTTTAATTTTTTCTTAATTTTATCAGCACATTATCAGCAATTTGAAAATTTTGGTACCATAATTTTATACCATCAAATTGGTAACAGGATAAAATAAAATACCTAAACTTACTCATTTGCTATTGGTATACTATTTAGATTCGGAAAAACATTTTTAATCCTTCCCAAAAGTAGTTTGTTATTCTCAAGTACTTGTATAGCTTTCCCTTGTCCTTTGCTATGAAAGGTAAGCACATCAAAAGGACAAGTTAAATTGTTTACACATTGCTTAAGGACACTCCAACAAAATATATGTTTTTGAGGATTTTTAAATAAACCAGCTGGTCCTCTTAGATATATGCTTGAACTTTTTAAATTCTTGTTAATTTTTGATATTCCTTTTCTAACACCTTCAATGTACTGCAAATATTCTAAGTAAATTTATTAATTCAACACATTATTCAGTTATATTATACTTATTAATCATACTTTCTTTCGTAAAATTTATTTTATTATAAGTTCTAAGATCTGGTTCATTCCATGTTTCAAATTTCCATTTAGAAACTGAGTTTTCTCCATATTTTCCTATCAAAAAACATTTTAACTAAAACTTGAAAAATATATTTTCTCACTTATATATCTTTGAAGAATTTTAAAGACTATTTCTTTCCATAGATCTAAAGTACTGTTTTTCTGATTGTTAAATATTCCACCTGGATTTCCCATAAGTTCAAAGCCGATATTCATTTTTGCTTCCATTATTGTATGAATTAAATTATCCAATTTAGTAAAATTAAATTTTAATTCGTCTGCTTTGATATTGGTAATATTAAGCAGTTCCAGAAGCCAATGTATTCTAATATTTTTAACTGCATTATTTGGGAGAGCACTAATTATATCAATATTTAATTTTATATCATCTGAAAGTAACGAATCAATTAGAGATTTTTCTCCTACAATACCCCAAGGACAAAATCCGGTATTTGTCCAGAATCTAGGTAGAATAAATTTCTCATCTTCAGCTTTATAAATGGATAAATTAATTAGAAAAAATATATAAAATCTCATTTTATTAAAAATTTCCGGCAATTCTTATTTCTACATTTGACAGCGATTTAAATGAATTTTATTCACAATAGTCTGTAATTATGATAAAAGTAGAAAGTAGTAAAGTAACAATTACAATAAATTAATATTTATATGAAAAATTAAAAATGATGTAAGTGTATGATAGCTAATAATTAATTAAATTGGGAGGTTTCCATTAGATATATATATATATATATATATATATATATATATATATATATATACCGTGCCATTAAATTTAATAAAAAGCTTGTATAAAGCTTTTTTAAATAAAAATTCAAAATTTTCTGTAAGACCTTATTAGCAAAGCAGCTGAAATACGTTGGTAGCACTAATTCAGCCAAATGTCAGCCTGATAATTTTTGAGGTTAGGCTACGAAATGGATTTCAAACAGCAATTTCACAATATTGTGAAATTCATGTTTTACTTTCAGTATAAAATTGTAAGTCTTCAACAAGAGACAGAAAATGTGCAAGTTACTTCAAGATTTATTTGTGGCTACTTATGAAAATAATTTGGAAGCTATCAAAAAGGTTATAAGTGAAGGAGTGAATATTAATGGATGCAATAATGACGGGAGCATTGCTTTACATATAGCTGCAGAAAAAGGATTTTTAGAAATCGCCAAGGAACTTATAAATCATGGTTCTGACATCAATGCCAAGACCGATGACGGTAAAACACCATTAATAATTGCAGCCGAGGATGGTATGGAGTCAATAGTAAGAATTCTATTAAAAAATCCAAATATTGATGTGAGTGTAACTGAGGATAATAAAACATATCTTCAAGTTGCATGTGAAAAGGGTTATGAAGAGATTGTTAAAATTTTATTACAAGATAACCGATGTATGAAATATTTTAAATCTAACCATGGAGATAACGATACGAAACCAATAAATTCAAGTATTAAAGCCTTATTAAATGACATGACATGTTTTTGTGTTACTTGTAAAAAAAATGCTTCTTTAAAGTATGTTTTGAACGAAAAACGATTAAAAATATTTAAACTCCTTTTGGAGAAGGGTGCAGAAATTGATTCTAAAACAAATAATGGGACTAACTGTCTACATTTTGCAGCTTCTAACGGCAGTATAGATTTAATCAACTTCTTTTTAGAAAAGGGTCTTGATATTAATATTAAAGATAATATGAATTTAATACCATTGCATTATGCTGTGGAAAATGGTGCATTGAATGCTGTTGAACTATTGATTATTAAAGGATCTTCTATCAATGCTAGAACAAGTAGAGGGGAATCGTCTTTAGACATCGCTATACGCAACTTTAAAAATGAAATAGCCAGGCTCCTTATTAATAGTGGGGCTGATTTTAGATCTAAAGGTAATGATTATAAGGAAAGGACACCTCTTCAAATCGCTGTAGAAGTGAAGAATTTTGAAATGGCTAAACTACTTTTAGAAAGAGGAGCTGATATTAATGAAACTATAAGTAGAGCACATTATGCTCGGAGTACGGCTGGAACTCTTTTACATTGGGCAGCTCGCAGAGGTGATTTAACAATATTAAAATTTCTTATAGAAAATGGAGCAAATATCAATGCTGCAGAAAGAGATGGTAGGACCCCACTTTGTTTAGCCGTGAAGCATTCGAATGATTTAGACTTAATTAAATTTCTTATAAAGGAAGGTGCTGAAGTAAATAATAAATCTGAGTACCCGCCATTATATTCTGCTTTTGATTATCGTAAAACAGAAATCGCAAAACTTTTGATAGAAGAAGGAGCTGATCCTAACTGCTGTATTTTTCCTTCATATCAATCAAACCATTTTTTACATTTAGCATGGAACTTGACAATAGCTCAGTCCTTAATAAACAAAGGAGCTTTTGTAAATGCCCTTGATAAAGATGGAAGAACACCATTACATTGTGCTCGTGATTTATCTATAGCAAAATGTTTAGTAGAGAATGGAGCTGACATTGATGTGATCGATTATAATGGGAATACTCCACTACATTATGCCAACAGTTCTGACATAGTTGAATATTTTATAGAAAAAGGAACTAATATTAATGCAAATAATCATAAAGGATATCCACCCTTATTTCTTGCTAAAAATATTTCTGTAGCAGAAACTCTTATAAAGCACGGTGCTGATTTTAGATATGTTGCCAAAGATGGAAGGACAGCTTTACATAGCATTGCAGACATGGATATATTCGAGTCAAGAAACTTTTTAGTGGAAATAGTAAATTATTTTGTTGAAAAAGGAATAGATATTAATACGCAAGATAATTATGGTAATACTCCTTTGCATGTTTGCGCTAAAACCAACAATTACAATATAGTAATAAAACTATTAGAAAATGGTGCTAATATTAATGCGATCAATAACAACAATAAAAGGCCAATTGATTTAGATTTGAATGGAACGGTTAAGTGGCATCTAGAACCATATTTTGAATTATTTAATTGTATCAAAACCAATAACGATTGGGACCCTAAACTGGTGTCAAGAATTAAATCTTATAATTGTGTGGATAGTGAGAAAAAATTAACTTTACTACATTACGCTGCACAGATATCTAACGAGAAATTTGTCACATTTTTATTAAGTCCCAATAATGATTATCATATTCAAAATTCATTAAAATCAATTAATGTAAATGCTCAAGACTTAAATAATTGGACACCATTGCATTATGCTGCACAAAATAATAACAAAAAAATTGTTCAATTACTGCTTAACAAATGTGCAATTTATAATAGTAAAACAAAGGAAAACATTACTCCAATTGAACTCGCTAAAAATGATATGATCAAAGATTTATTAAATTTGGTGAATGAATTTTTTAAACAAATTGAAATTTCAAATTATCATGAAATTGAGAAGTGCATTAGCAAAGAAAACTCAATTGTTAACGCCGCAGATTATGATGGTAACACAGCACTTCATATTTCAGTGGAAAAAAATTGTTTGGAAATAGTTGAATACTTATTAAAAAATGGTGCTGTATTTGATGCTAAAAACAAGACAGGTAAAACACCAAAGGATTTGTCAACAAATGGAAACTTACTTAGTTTATTTCAATTAATACAAGAACTATATGAAAATGCACGTAATCGACCTTTAGAAGTTTATGAAAAACTTGCGTATGGCGGTCTAGTAAAATTTCAAGTAATTACAAACTGTTATAATATTGAAGGATATAAATTATTACAAAAACTAAGAAGATTCGGTTGGGAAAAAATTGTAGAAAAAATATTAGCATTAAATTTTGACGAAAATTTCATAAGTTTTTATAATGATGACTTTGGGGATTTATGCTTCGATGTATTATTTTGAATTTGTAATACTTTATATATTGTTATTCTTTAAAACAATTAAAGAAAATTATTGTTAATTAAGTAGCACCAAAAATAAACGCAAAATGAGTTAGATATGTTTGTCAAATGTAAATATTGTTCATCAAAAACACAATTTAAAAATTGAAAGTAAAATATATTATAGTGGAGTGAAGATGACGATAAAAATTTCGATTTATTTAATCCAATTTTATAATTCTTTATAGAGGTAACATTTGACTGTGGCATTTTTGTTTTAAATACAAAATCAAACGAATTTTCAGAAAAATATATAAATTTTATTTTAATAAATAATTTCCATTGTTATTTAAAACACTGTCCCATCCATCAGGGAGCGAAAATTGAGCAGATTTAAAAAAAAAAACCGTTAAGCGGCAGTTTTTATATGACTTATGTCCTGTGATTATTGCGGAAGAAATGTTTCATGGAACGAAAGGTCTGGCAACTAAGGAGGGTATGTATCCATTTTCAGAAATTTTTTCACGGGCTTGTTTTTTTACATGCAGTCGGACGTTATCATTTTGAAGAAAAACTTCATGTTTTTTAATAAGTTCTGGCCGTTTTTGAATTAAGTTTTTACTCAGTCTATCCAACATAGAAAACATTTTTAAAAACTATTACAATTCTTAAATATAGAAATCCTTCCTTATATATAAAATGGAATATGCTAATATTTTAAAAGGAACTAAAATGTATTAAAAATTAGCGGAAAAAGCATACCTTCAACCTTTGAGGAAGATAATTACTTCGGATTAGTGAAGGACTCTCTCCAAGTCAGGTAAAATGCCTTTTGGGGGTTTTAAATTAGTTGTACAAGTATTGCCTGTACTTTAAAACTAACTCACAAATCGTAATTAGAATATTCTTTATATGGGATGAAAGAGCCATTTGACGATTTGTAAATTATAGTAAATAGTTCCCTTGAAAGCACAGATATAAAAAGCTTAAAAGCTCATAAAAATCAGGATTTTGTTTTCAATCAGTTATTTTGTAGTTTTTGGTATTTTTAAAATTCGAAAAAAAGTAAAATATTACTAAAAAATTTGAATACATATAAACCATAAATAGTAAGTAGGTAGTCTCTAAAATTCAGTTAACGCGAATTAAAGTGTCTTTTTATTGACATCCATATATAAATATTACATAAAATCATAAAAAGTTTAATTCTACATTTTTTTGTTTTATATTTTAAACGCAAAAGTATATAATTGGCTTCTTTAAATAGAGGTTGATGAATATTTTTAATAAAACTGATAAAATGTTTTGAATAGGTTATGTGAATAAAAATTGTTTAAAACTAATTTGTTTAGTTAAATGACCCAAGGATTTTTTTTAGGAAGGTATTCAAAATAACAGAAAAAATTGTCTGGATCTTTTATAATGACTTGTGTTGTCTCTCTAATGTTTTGTAGCTTCTAACTGATAATTGCCTTAGTCGCAGGCGTCAACAAACCCCTGGAAAATGACAATTAATTACCTGTTCTAATTTTGCAGGCAGCTGAAATTTTGAATGCAACGGACAAAGTAAAATTTTGTTTCCCTTACTCATTTCACTTTTTAGCGTCATTCAATATTCAAAACGTACTTTAGTCGTTAGGGTACTGAAATGATAGATATACGTAGACATCTGAATATAAAATCTGAAAAATAACATAGTCAATTGCGTACTGAATCTGATAATTATAATTACGCTGTCTGTGTTAAATGCAATTTATTTAATACTTCAGCAGTAAATTAATAACTACAAGACGATAAAATATTCGAACAAATTTACTAACACATTTTCACGAAGTAGAGCAAAATAATTTATATATTTTTTATAAAGTGAAAAAATCAATTTTTCAATAAATAAGTATATTGTTTTACAAAATCTAAATTTATAAAATGTTTAGCCTATTTTTAAATTATATAATTTATCCAAGATATACCAAATATATTTGTTTTAATTTTATTTTATATTAATTTAGACTGAAGGCGCATTGAAATGTAGCGTTTTGTGACTAAATCTATTTAAAAATAAAAAATTAATATCATTACATTTGTATTTTTTTTATAAATGTTTACTAAGTAAAATTAAGAACACAAATAATAATTTAACATTATAAAATATCATTAAATAAGATCAAGAAACATGAGCAGTCTTTTAAAAACTTATTACTATTGTAAAGTTTACAAACACAATTTTATTTGATTTAACTTTTGAGCACTTATAATTAAAATATTGTAACCTTTAGTTGCATTGAATAGCTTAAAAATACTTTCTTTACTGTTTGCTTTTTTTTTTGTCATTATAATTTTCAAAGATTATAAATTTCTGATACGACAGATATGCAATTTAAAAACCAATTTTGTTATAAGAAAAGTAATTTTTAAAAATAGTGTAAGGGACTTTAATTTAATATTTTATTGTCCTTACGAGTTATTTGTATAAATCACAGTTAGTAGAAAGGAATAGAAATCGCTTGATATGTGCGTGTAGTTTCTTCAAAGTAAAAATATATATAAAAAAATCGTTTTTCTATGTAAAAATTAAGAAAAATTAAGGTGCATCTAATCACTTTCTTTAAAAGTGGTTTTTCATTGAAAGTTTAACAAAAATTTCTTGAAGATTTCTAAATATATAGAATTATATATATATATATATATTTAATTATTATCATTAATACTATTAGGAGATTGTTTTAGAATTTTGTGTTTTAATATTTATGACAGAAATATTAAACATTGATAGTTAAAATAAAGAGAAAAATAAATACCATGTTTTTAAAATAGGTAAATTTTCTAGTTATTGTATTATTTTTAATATAATTTGTACATAACTATAGTAATAATTGAATTAAGATATGATTAACTAAAGCTAATGTTTTATTTTTCTCAAATTTATCGATATGCGAATTCATTTATTTTTAAAATAAAGAATCTATTATTAAAAAGCATACATATTTAGTTAATTATTTTTTTTTGAATAATTTTACTAATTATATATTTAAATATCATTTAATAAGTCTTTAGAAAATCTGAGGCCCAAAATACAAATCACCCTTAAATCTAAATAAAATTCAATTTTTGTCATTTTCAGTTTTAGAATCAGTTGCTTGTGTCATGAAATAATTTTTCTATACATGTAAGATTAATTAAAAGTAAATATAATATGAAAAAGCAAATGTGGTGTACACATGTGCAGTTCCGATTGGAACAAATTATAAAATCAAATTTCAAACTATAAGAACGTAGACTAAATTTATGAAATTTAGTGTCAAGCTACTTCCTAATTTTTAATTGCTTTAAAAAGCGATATTATAGCATATATTTTGAGGAAATTCCGAAATCTTTCTTATTTTAAATAGTTTAAAAAATGTGAAAAAACAAATGCTTTAAAAAAGATCAAAGCTAAAACAAAGATATGTTGAAAATTCTACACAAAATTAATTATTATTATATATATATATGTATATATATTTTCTAAGGACTTATTGAATGACCCTAAAAAAAATTACATTCAATGTAATTTTTAATGCCGTCATACAGATGTTTCTGAATTCAATTTCAATACAAATTTATTACTTTTTGGATCGACAACTTCTTCAGATATATTTAAATGTGGTAATTTATATATGGAAACAATAAGTGATACATCATTTTGTATTAACTGAAATGTTGTATAATTTGATATTGGTCGTGATAATAAATCATCACATATAAGTGACCATGATTGTATTGAACAACGTTCTTTTTCACTTTGTAATACTGGTGTTTCATTTAAATATGGTTCAAGAAATGCACGTGGTGATAAATCATGTTTAAGACATTGTGCTAAATGTTTTAATATACTTTCAAATGTATGACGTGGCTGTTGTCGTGTTACTCTTAAATATTTTTGTAATGCACGTGCCATTGATGGAAATATTGCTTGTGCAGCTTCATGTGGATCCATTGGTATTGCTGGCGTTGTTTCATTATGTATACGTTTAATATGTGTAAATGCTTCTTCAGCAGCTGTTATAAGTCTAGCACGACGCTTTTTAACACGTCTTTCATATTCATGTTCTTCATAAAATCTTTCATTATGTGATGAATCTCTTCGTCTAGCATTTGCTGCTAATACAGCACGACTTTGACTTTGTTGTTGATTAGCATTAACACCATCAACATCATAATATTTAAAACTTGATGATATTTGTTTTCTTTGTGATTTTGATAATGGTACACGTTCTAAATATGGATTAAATATTGGAAAATCAATATAATATTTTTGTAATACCCAAACTGCTGCTCTTTGTATACTTAATTGCCCTAAAATATATGATTTACTAATACCATCTGGTGAACGTATTACTTTAATATAATATGTTGGCTGTTGATGACGTATTTCTAATAATATAACAGCTATATAATGTATATATAGTAATGTATCAACAAAATTTGTAGCATATGATACTAATGATTTATAATCGACAGCTTCACCACCTTCGGCAACAATTTTAGGACTATTTGTAACTTGTACAATATAAAATAGCCAATATGAAAATGTTGAAATCATAATTAATAATAATATAGTTGCACGAAATAAAAATATTCTAGGCATTGTTGCCATTGGTCTTCTTAAAAATAATGCCCATAAACCTAATGCTAATAGTATTAATCTAGCTGTTAAAGAAACTAATAAACCTTTACATTCACTATTACAGGATAATAATTGAGTTTTTAATATTGGTGTTAAATCAACATGTTCAAATGCTGATGGAAAAAAACCAAGTTTTGGCATCATTACCATAGCTACAGGTGAAAAAAATGATATAAATGCAAGTATAAGAGAAAATGTTGATTCAATATATCGTTGGCATATAAAGCCAAAACCAGAATGTGTATCACGATTCCATGTATTATTAATATCTTCCATTGATATACTTTGTTCAGATGTATTACCTGTTACAGCAGTTGTATTTTCACCCCAATTTTCATCTTGTGGTAATATTTGTACTTCAATAATTTCTTGTCCTTCACGTCCATCGTCAGCTAAAATAATTAGATTAAATAATTTAATTTGTATATTTCAATTTATTTTAATAAATTAATTTAATATTGTTACAAAGTCAGTTAGAGCAAAGCATGTTTTTTTTATTAATTAGGAGTTCCCAAAGTGTGCGTCGCGAGATTGTACGTACAGGTCATCTGTACGCAACGTAATGAGTGAATATTCTTTCACCTCGCTTCCCGTTCTTTCGTTTCCTAACTTTTTTGTTCATTTTGTTCTATCGTTTGGCCAGTCTCGATTTGTAAAATTATGCTTAGAATATCAAGCTTATCCTTCTTATTGATTTTATAAAGTACTATTATATTTTCTAATAAAAAATACTAAGAAAGAAAAATAAATTTTAAGATGATTTTTGAAGTTTTCTGTAATAATAAATAAAGTAATCTTAATGCATGTTAGAGCAAGTACAGTTCTTTTTTTAAAGAAGGGCGTCAGGAAAAAATTAAAGTCTGTAAAGGGCGTCGCAGGTATAAGATTGGGAATCTCTATTTATTTACTCACAATATTTATTGTTGCTCTTTTTTTTTTAAATTAAAAAAGAAGAAAAAGGAAAATCGTACATGAAGACGTGCAAATGTTTTAAGTCATTTAAACTGGCTAAAAGTAATTTCATGTGGTCGTGGTATGTATAGTACATACTTAAGAACATTCCTATTCTATGCTGGGGTATTTAAAATCAATGTGAAAATTAAAAACCCTTTTTAGAAAGACTATAGTTAAAGTATAATAAAAGTAGAGTTATCATACTCTAAAAAAATTATTTTGCTAATTGCTCTAAAAGAAAATACTTTTAAACAAATTTTTGATTGTTGTGACTAAATAATGTTTGCTTGAAGAGATTATTTAATAATGTTTAAATAAAAAAATGAAAATTTTCTTGCACAATTCAAGTACCATAAGACTTCATTAAATTAATGTGAAATTTATGAATATGATAAACATTGAATTTATTTAAATTATAAAGCAAATAAAATTTCAATTAGAAAAACAATTTTATACAGTTTAATCAGCTAATTTGATTTTATAAATCATATATACTGAGGAATATATTACTTACTGCTTAAATTAACACTTGTTTGAAATGGTGCCATATCAGATCTTTTATTTTTTGTATGATTACTTTTATGTGAATGCCGTGATGATCTATGATGATGTTGTCCACTTGAATTACTTGCTGTACCGTTATGACTTCTTGATCTCCTTGATCTTCCACTATGTTCAGATTTTATTGATTCTGTTTCCATAGCAAACTATTAAAATTTGCTTGCATTGATTTTAAGTTTAAAATTTGTAAGTGTGACAGACACATTCCTTTAAACACTTAAATAACTCATATATTTAATTTACTTATATATCAATTAAATATTTAACATTCCTCCTTAAAATTTATAAAATAATAAAAACCATATGATAATGGTATATTTAATAAAATTCTTTTTTAAATATGATCATTATTATATCCACAATTTGAAATTATAAAATCGCATTTTCTGTGCGAAGCAATAAAGTAGACATTTTTGTTATAGTTTAGGATATTTTATTATCCTAAGGTTGGTCAAACTTGAATTGTTGCTCTATAATGATTATTATTCGCATGCGATAAAAGGAAATTTATTTACCAATAAGTGAATTTGTCCCGCATCTGTTTATTTCTCTTAAAACAAATATGCGTGTTTTGGAAAAAATGGAAAACGGGAGGCATTTGACAGGCTTATACAGTGTATTAGCCTCCCATACAAAATAAATCTTCAAAGTCTGTATTTTAAGACGCGTTTGCAACTTGCTTATTACACATTGCTATACATGCAAAATTTCTTTCTGTGTTGTAATAATGAGTATAAGTTTGCTTCGACCTTATTTTAATTACCATTGACGAATATTCAAAAATTACCCCGATTAGTAACTTTTCAACTACCCTAAAATTAATTAACTACTACCCTATATAAAATTTAATCAACTTACCTATTTTGGTTATTTTGATTTGATTGCAGCGGAAATGTTGAGGAATATTTATGTGATCGACTCAAATCTCAATCAGCTATATTTGACGGTACATCAAAAACCTGATTCACTTTGGTTTGGTCGCCGTAGCACGTTGAGCTCAAGTTCGCCGATTGTGTGGATGGGGTATGGGCATGAATTTGTGAAAATACACAAAATAATTTCAATGTGCTTACCCGCAAAACTAGAATTAAACTAACTTCTAAATATTATATTAAAAATAACCTGGAAAAAAGCATGGGGCAGAAATATTTCTGCCTCAGGAGGGGGTAAAAGCTTTTTCGAAATTTGCGAAACTCCGTCTTACCTTTCACCTCCGCTTACAATGAAATTAAATGTTACCGGAATCAATGTGAATACCCTGATATAAAATTCCTTTTTGACACATAAATAAGGGAATTTTTAATGTTGGACAGCCTGCTAATTCACAATAGATGGCAACATTTCCTTTATGCAGCGTTTTACCCATTTCTCCATACAAAATTTCCGTCGTTGTATTGTAATAATGAATATAAGCTTCGGTGGAGAATGGGTATAAGAGCTGGTATAAGCAATTTTTAATTAAAACTGTTTTCATTTATGTCTTCCTTTTCTGCTTATATTATTTACACTTGAATCGAATGTGATTAAAGCTTACTTCGATATTTTATAGGTGTAAACGAAATCCAACTAAAAAAATAGTGTTCTAGAAAATACAAGAAAAACAGCTCCATGGGGTTTATGTATAGATTTCAAATAAAAACCGAATGCATAAATGTAGCATGAAATATAAAAATTTGCATGACACATAATAATTCTAGAAAATACTAATGAAAAAAAAGTAAGATTTAAAAAGGAAATATGACAGATAAAAGTGCATTGTGCCGCATGTATTACTGTGTTTAGTATAAAAATATTTTTATTTTAAAATTTTAATATATTAAACAAGATTTTTTAACATGGAGTTGAGGGAAGAGGTATTTATATACATTTTTTTTGTAAAAAAATTGAATTAATCTTTCTTCTTTTTTTTGAAATTTAAAAAAATTATAAATTTTGACCGCTGGCAGAATTTATCCAATTTGATTGAAGTTGCCGTCGAATTACATATATGAGTCATACAAAAAAAGATAATGGAAATTGTTTATATTATGGCTAAAGCCTGAAACTTATAATTGGTGTAATTCGTTCTTCATAATGTGCTTGTTATTTTTACGATATATGCAAGTTTACGTATATGTATCTTAAATTTCTTATGCAAATTTTCTTTGAAATTTTTTAATAATCTTCCCGTTTTTTTTTATTAAATGGTAATGTACTAGTTGACAAATAGAGATCTATGAATTTAAGTTACACCTAATTCTCTTTTTACACGATAGATACGTTCCCAAAAAATTCGTGTAAAAAGAGAATTAGGTGTATAGTTTAACAGCACGTGCTCGAGACTGACAACAACTAACGACCAAACTAAAAGACTTGGAATATTTTCGCAACAGAGGAAAATTTCATATATGCTAAAAAGACTTATTATTTTTTTGTCCTCCTAAATGCGATTCATGCATACGGAAATCGTGTTAAATCAAAAAAATTCGTGTAAAAAGAAAATTATTTTTTCGTTTTAGCTCGTGTTAAATCAAATTCGTGTAAAAAAAATTCGTGTAAAAAGAGAATTAGGTGTACTTTAAATTTAAATACGAAAATAATAAGATTTTTTCTTATATTTGTAATTTAAATTTTATTACATAGGTTGATAAACATAACTTCGTTGCTAGACCATACCAAGAGCAACTTTTACAGCTTGCATTAAAAAAAAATGTTATTATATATTTGCCTACAGGATCTGGTAAAACTTTTATAGCAATTATGGCTATAAAGGAAATGAGTAAAGATACAAATGAGTAAGTTAATAACAATAATTAAATTATAATAAGTTCCTAATATGTTTTTATATAATTAAATGTTTTTGAATTTGATTAAACAAATAAAATATTTAAATTGTCAGCTTCGTCAATTTTATTCAATTTGATATCTTTTTGGGTCATAAGAGTAATGACCCCAAATTGACCCCTGGCAAACAGAGTTGGTCTCATGAAAAAGGTATGCAAAAATTAATCAGTTTTGAAAGTTTAAAACCTTGGGCATTAATGGGTTAAGTAGTACAAGATATTTCTATTCTATTTCATATTCTGTAGCCTTTGCTAATTTTTAAGTGAAAATAAAGTTCAGGACATTTATTTAGAATTAAAATAAAAGAAAAATATTAAATTTTATATACATAACATTTACGTAAAAGCTATGCACAAAATGTGCAAAAGTTTTCTTGGGTTTATTTCATTCTGTTATTTCACTACTAGCATATCCTTTAAAAGACTTTGTTTTGGTCCTACAGTTGATGGTGTTGTGTCTATTACAAAGTGATAGATTGATAGATGTGATAGATTGAGCACAACACACATTCTATTCCAAAATTGCTATACGCCTTTTGTCTACAGATTTTGTGATGAAAGCCGTAGACAGCTAGGTTTGTTTGAAAAACTCGCAAGTCTTGGTTTACTTCAGTACATCCTTAGTCGATCATTGCATCTGTGCAATAAAAATTATTCCAAATATGTTCTCGTTTTCTTTTCCGTTTTTCATTCACAACCTTTGAATCTGAAGCTAATGGATTGTATAGCTCTAATCGATGCTGATGTTCACATAATGAATATGTGTTCTAAAGCTCTTTGCTGTAAACTGCAGCATAAGATTCCCAGATATTAAAAAGAGTTAACTACTTTTATCGGTTAGCCTTTGTATGATAGTGAGTGCTGGATAAACGCCCACCCTTTCTGGTATAAACGAGAATTGGTACCCTTTGGCACCCTTTCAGGTATAAACGAGAATTGGTTTCTGTTAACCCACTTTGTTTAAAAAATTTAAGGCCTTTTTAATTCATTTGAAAAAAAAAAAGGAAACAGAGCTAAGTTATCTGTATACATGATTTATGTAGATTTAATACAATATTTAATTATTATAAATAAATTAGCATGACTTAATTTTAACCATTATTAAATAACATTTTTAAAGGAGCTTAGAAAATGGAGGAAAAAGGATTGCTTTTCTAACAAATACAGTAGCTTTGGCTCATCAGCAGTTTTTATGTATTAAACGATCAACAAATTTAAGGGTTAGTGTTTATACTGGTGAAATGGGGGTAGATAATTGGAAAATGGAAAAATGGAAAAAAGAATTTGATAATACTCAGGTTATAGTTGCCACTTGCCAAATTGTATTAGATGTTATTCGTCATGGATATGTTACTCTAAAACAATTCAATTTAATAATATTTGATGAATGTCATCATGCAAGAAAAGAACATTCTATGCATCAATTTATGGATCAATGTGATGGATATCAAGTTTCAGAATTACCTAGAATTATTGGTTTAACTGGTATTTTGTTAACAAATAATATCCCTAAAAGTGGTATTGTAGATGAACTTATTAAACTCGAAAAAACCTTTAGAGCTGAAATTGTTACTGTTAAAAATTTGGAAGAATATAAAAATGTTTTAGTGTAAGTAAATTTCAATTTTAATTTGTTTTAAATATATCAATATATTCTTGTCATTATTTTCGTTGTAGTTTATTTATTCAAAATTTTTGGTATTAAATAAGCTGACAATGCCCAATATATTCGAATTAAATACACTGTAAATATACATATATTTAATTTTAAAATTTATTTGGTTTAACTTACAGACATTCAACCAAACCTGAAGAAATTGTAATTCGATATAATTCAATTCCAAGTTCCTGTATCATTTTAAAGAAGACATCTGAATTAATTACTGAATGTCTTGGAATTATTAAAAAATGGTCTTTAGAATCTGAATATATTAAATTTTCAAAATCTCTATCAGAAATTAGATCATCAAATCCAATTAAAAGGATTGAAAAATATTTAAAAGATATTGAATATCAAATAGAATTATTTGGAATATATGGAGGATGTATTGCAATTATGTCTATTTTAGTTTGTCTAGAAATAAAAAAACGTGGAGTACAAAATTCAGATTTACGAAATTTATATAGAGTTTGTATATCTTATGTAGAACAAATTCGTCATATATTTGCTAATTATATTGAAAGTGAAGAAGATACTGAAACTGAACGTATTTTAAATAATTCATCTGAAAAAATTTTAGCATTAATTAAATATATGGAAAATACTTTTGCTAAGAAAGATCCAAAAGATTTAAGCTGTCTTATATTTGTACAAAGACGACATACAGCTAAATGTTTATATTATATAATTAAACGTTGGTCAGATGATAATGAAAATATTAATATTAAACCTGAATTTATGGTTGGTATAAATAATGAAATGCCTGAATCTATTGAAGCAATTTTAGAATCATCATGGAATAAAAAGGTATACAAAATATATATTTATTTTAAAATTAGTGAGTATTTCGCGTGTTTTGTCATAACTATATTAAGAGTATATATTAGTTATTTGTAAACATCTCATCCACTTGAAAATTTATTAGTGAACGGTATATCTATATTTGGATTGGTTTTGGTTCACGTTGAAATGGTACTTCTGGTCACAACATAATTATATATTGAAAAGATATCATACGATGGTTGTGTTTTGTTTTACTGCCTTAATCATATGAACTGATACTTTGGTCAATTTCTTGTGCATTAAAGTGTTTTTCATGTTTACAATTGAATCATATGGATATAAAAAAGACTGGCATACCTCACAGCTGAACATAATAAATTTATATCGCACTTAGAGTTTGTTTATATAATAAAAGCTAGATATCAAGAATCATTGCAAGATATTTCCTATGGGTTTACTGTAAAAACTAGCTATGTGTAATTGACAAAGATTGTCTTAATTTTATTTTTCTTGTGTCTCAAGTCAATGTAATCCGATTATTATTTGTTAATTTTATTGAGACACTTGGTAATATTAAGTTCAACTTTATACAGCTTTGCTTGAAATTATTTAGTTGAGCTTAAAGCAGATTTTCTTTCAGCATAAATGGCTCTATCATCTTTTAAATCTTGCAATCGTAGTGCCTAACCTAATTTGTATGTCATTAATATAAATTAAATATATAATTAGTGCTAAAAACTTTTATACTTAACATGAAATGCCAATTGGTCAAGTAAGATTTTTACAGATGGTCATGTAACAGTTATAATTTTTCTTAAGTTATGTATTTGGCAAAACCTAAGAAAACACCGGGAAAATTTTCACTTTTTTTTCTATCATTTTTTCAGTAAAGCTAACATTACGTTTGACTGTGGAATTATAATATCTTTAGTCTAATTGATAAGATGGTAATTAGTATTTTTATTTTACTAGTGACTTTAAATATTTTAATATAATATTTTCGAAAAATAAAATTATTTTTATTAAAATAATTATCTTATTTATTTAAGGTTCTTCAAGAATTTGAGCGTAAAGAATGTAATTTAATTGTTGCATCAAGTGTTTTAGAGGAAGGAATTGATATACAATCTTGTAATTATGTGATAACTTTTGAACCAATTTTATCTTTTCGTTCATATATACAAACAAAAGGCCGAGCCAGAATGGAAAAAAGTGTTTATGCCATGTTTGTTGAAAGTACTAAAATTGAAAATGCAATTAAAACTCTTGATAATTATCGTGAAACAGATAATTTATTAAAAGAATTTTTAATTAATAAAAGTATTGATTTAACATCATTAGAATCAGATGAACTACAGGAAATTGATAATGAGAAATTTTATACAAAAATAGGTGCATTACTTGAATCAAAATCAGCAATATCATTGGTAAATCGTTATTGTATGACATTACCATGTGATATATTTACAAAAGTATCAGTTGAATGGTCAAAAATTCAAACTAATGATGGGAAAACTGTGGTAAAGATACTTTTACCAGTGCAGTCTACAATAAAGGATGAAATTATAGTAATTTATGATTATTTATGATTTATATTAATAAATTAATTTTACTTAACTTATTGAAAGGGTGATCCAAAAACTACAATTAAAGCTGCTAAACGTTCTGCAGCTTATAAAGCTTGCAAAGCATTGTATTACAACAAAGAATTAAATGAACATCTAATGCCTATTTCAAAGCAAATTATTGTTGAAATGGTATCACCAATCTATTTTAAGCATTGGGAGCAGTTTATGAAAGGTTTTTATCATTTATTTTATTAATTATAAATTGATTAATTTATATAAAAAGTTATGCAATGCTTAAAATGGAAACAGTGGAAACAATTTTATTTTTGTATTTCTTATTCTGGTTTTATTTTAAGGGCAGAGGTTTTTAGTATTATTTATGTTTGAACAAAACTGCATTAAAATTAAACAATTACTGATAAATTGATGCTATTAATGAAGTAGAGTTTCAGTAAAAAAAATTCGTTTATTTTAGGTTTTTTTGCATAATATCAAAAAAAAACAAAATCATTTTGTAGTTATTCTGAATATCTTGTTTTTAATTAAAAAACACAAAAATTTTCTTGTTGATGTTTTTATTTTTGTTAAAACGGGGTAAAGCATAAAATTAAAAATTTGTAATTTTTTATGTTAGATTTGATTTGAGTAAACTATCTGCAATTATAAATCGAAAATTGTGATTTAATATTTTGCATTTTTTGATTCTCTTTGGCTAAAAGTACAATTCTCTTTTTCGAATTTTATATGGAACTGTAGCAGATTTTTGTTGTTGCGCAGTAATATCATCGAATAGTAAAGATGTTCTTCTACTGTTTATTTTTCCTTGTTCTAATAAACTTATGAAGTTTAAAGTTTATCCACTTGCCACTCAATTTAATTTAACATTAAAATTAAATGTATACTCAAATTATTATTGATAACTTAAATACTAGTTTTTTTCTCATAATTTTTTTTTCACATAAATTTAAGTAAAATCCACCAAGGCATAACGGTAATCCACTTTTGAAATTATTTGACACACAAATTATTGAAAATTGTTTTGTTTCTTCTGTTTTATACCGATTTAGTTTATTTGAAAATTTTAATTTTTCTTTTTCTCTTCAAAAGTAAAGCCAAAATTTTACTTTCATATTACAAAATGCCACAAATATATAACAATTTTCATCATTCAAGTAATTCCAGCAATTACGTTTTCGTTTAAACTCAACTGACTAATTTGGCTAACCAAACTCAACCAAACTAATTTTTCTCAAGTCCCAACCAAATTTGCTATTCCTTATATGGAGGAATGCAAAAAAAATTAAAAAATAATCTATATTATTTTTCTTATGATTTAGTTAGTCAATTATTAAAATAATTTCTTGATGTTCTTATATAATAAACAATTATTTAGATTGTATTAATTTCCTTTTATTTTAGATAATAAATTAGCTGGAACAAAGAAACAAAAACGTATTTATAATATTAAATATCCAGATGAATTGTGTTCAGCTCTACCAGAAATACAAAATGAATGTTATATATATGCATTTAATATTGAAATTATATTTGAAAAAAATAATGAAAACGAACATGTTTATAATTCATTATCGAAGGAAGGACAATATGCAATTCTCACTAAAAAAAAACTGCCAAAAATAGCACCAATTAGATTATATCTTAGTTATGGAGAAATTTTAGTTCATATTGATAATATACCTCAAATTACAATAATTGAATTTGATAAAGATATTGAATATCTTCGTAATTTTCATGTAATGTTATTTCGTGATATATTGAAATGTCTAAAACCATATTTAGCAAATGATTATAGAAATGAACAAAATTCATATTTAATAGTTCCAGTAACTAAACAAAAAGATATTAATTGGACAATGGTACATAAATATCAAAAATTAATTGATGTTAAACCATTAACAAAATGGGAACAAAAATCATTAAATATTTTTCCAGAGGATTATGAAAATTCGGTAGTATCTGCTTGGTATGGTATTGATCAAGAAACACGATATATGGTACAATATTTACGTAAAAATTTAACACCATTAAGTAAATTTCCAAATGAAGAACATGAAAATTTTGCACTCTATTTCAAAGATAAATATGGTGTTGAAGTATTTAATAATAATCAATTTCTTTTAGAAGCAAAACCAATATCATCACGTTTAAATTGTTTACATAGTGGTATTGGTGATTATGGTAGCCGTAAAAAAAAACGTATGGAAACTATTTTACTGATTCCAGAATTATGTCATAATTTTAAATTTCCTGCTGATATGTGGTTTAAAGCATTATTTATACCATCAATTTTACATCGTTTACAATTTTTATTATCAGCAGAAAATTTAAGAAAAAATTTTAATGATTTTTTGGGTATTATTAATATTGATTATAATCCAACAAAATTAATAGTTGATCATAAATTAAAACGTATAATAAAGGATACAAAAACAAATGATATACATCAATTAGTACCAATTTTAGATGATAAAAATTCAACTGTAAGAATTAATAAAGTAACAGAAAATTCAAATAATTGGAAATTATATACAGAACCTTGTAATTATGATCGTAAACTATTTGAAATATATGATTTAGATATTGATTATTATAGTCTTTTTGTAAAAGAAAATATTGGTACAGAAGAATCAAATACAATTATGAATAATCCTTATGTAACAAAAAATTATCGAGCTATTATGCATGATAAAAATAAAAGCCAATATGAAATTAAATTATTAGAAATTGATAATCATAATAATAATTATCTTAAAGGACCAGAACAATCAGAAATTTTGGCAGCAATAACAGCAGCTATATCTGGTGATGTATTTGATATGGAACGTGTTGAATTATTAGGTGATTCATTTTTAAAATTTAGTATATCATTTTTTTTATTAAAAAAACATCCAAATTGGAATGAAGGGCATTTAACTGCTGTTAAAGGTAAATTTGTTAGTAATAGAAATTTACTTTATTGTGGTATAAAAATAAATTTACCTAATATAATTAAAACAATAAAATTTAGTCCTAAAGAAGATTGGCAGATACCATTAATATCAGTACCTAAAAATGCTATTGATTTAATAATTGAAAAAAGTATTTTTCCTGATGCTTTATGGTTACTTGATTTAAATGAAAATGAAATTTTAACTGGGGAATGTGAAAAAAATTCATTAAAAAAACTTGAAGAACATTTAAAACATATAGATTCTAATTATGAAAGTCTTTTATTAACATTTATGGATAAATGTCATATATCTGATAAAGTAGTAGCTGATACTATTGAAGCATTATTAGGTGTTTGTGTTAAAAATTATGGTGTTAAAAAAACACTTAATATGTTAGAATATTTTCATATATGTCCAGAAAATAGTGGTGTTAAAGATCTATTTGATACAGATTTATCTAGCCCACGTTTAAAAAAGGATACAACTGATAAACAAATTGATATTTATCTTGTCAATTATAAACATCTTGAAGATTCTCTTGGTTATCAATTTAAAGATCGTGCTTATTTATTACAAGCATTAACACATCCATCATATCCATTACAACAATTAACAGGATGTTATCAACAATTAGAATTTATTGGTGATGCTGTTTTAGATTTTTTAATATCAAGTTATATATATGAAAGATGTGATCATATGGATCCAGGAATGATGACAGATTTACGTTCAGCATTAGTTAATAATGTAACATTAGCATGTATAATAGTACGTAAAAAATTACATTTATATATGTTATCACAAAATGCTGAATTATCACAAGCAATTAATAGATTTGTTAAATTTCAAGAAGCTAATCAAAATCAAGTAACTGATCAAGTACGTTTATTAATTGATGAAAAGGAAACAATTGCAATGGCTGATTATATTGAAGTACCCAAAGCATTGGGTGATTTATTTGAATCATTAATTGGTGCCATATATTTAGATAGTAAATATAATTTAAAATTAACATGGAAAATTATATATAATTTGATGGAAAATGAAATTATACAATTTATGCAGAATGTTCCATTGCAAGTGGTTAGAAAACTCTATGAATATCATGGAGCAAAACCAGTTTTTGAAGATCCAATTGTCGATGATGATATTGTTATGGTTAAATGTAATTTTACATGTAAAAATACTTTAAAACAAGTTGAAGGATTTGGAACTAATAAACAAGGTGCTAAAATTTCAGCTGCTAAATTAGCATTACAATTCTTAGAGAAAAGTTAATTTAATTATTTATTAATAAAATTTTAAATTTTTTTATACAAAATAATTTTTTTAATGCTATCTAACTGAATTGTGTGCTTTTTTATTAAATAGATTTTAATTATTTTTGTAACTGTTAAAAATTTTGTATTTTCTTAGATAATAAAAACCCATTATCTAAGTTAATTTAATTATGTAATTATGAAATTTTAAAGTTTTTTATGCAAAATAATTTTTTTTATGCTATCTTTTTTATTACATAGAATTTAATTATTTTTGTAACTGTTAAAAATTTTGTATTTTCTTGGATAATAAAAACCTATTATCTTTAAAAAAATTTCCTGTAATTTATTTTCGAATTTTAAACATTTAAAATTTTAATTTGACTAGAATTAATCAAATAAATTTTTTTTTTTCATTAATTTTTTATCTTTTCTCTTTTGGTTAATTGCTGTTAATAATTCCTTTGATTCCTAGCAGAAAATTGGCTAAGCAGATGTGGTCTGAATGGAAATGATCATCTTAACCGGTTAACTGACGAATTTAATTTTTAAAATCCCTTACAGTGTGCGGAATCAAAACCAAGCATGACGTACTTAACTCGCTAAAAGCTGCTTGGAGAGCATTAAATTCCAATCACTTTGCTACACGATAGGACTTAAGGAGAACTTTGCTCCCAGCGGATGTCTCTAGACATTTCATTTACTTTTTCCATCTTATAATTAATTAATTAATTAATTCATTTTTTTTATTTAGTTTTCAAATCTCTTTCTATATCATATGAAATGAAATTCCGAAGGATTTTGAAGGAACTTTACTTTTGCTTTAGTACTTTATTGTGATTGAAATTATTTTACAAAATTGTACATAGAAGAATTTAATATTATTTAGAATTGCTATTGCCCAAAAGGCGTGTACGACATTCACAAGATCATTATCCCCTTTAATTAGGACGTAAAAATAGTGCGATTACTAATTGTAAGTTTATGAGCTATAATTGCTTACGGTAGCTATTTTATGATGTAACTTATCTCACCTGAAATATCAGATGATATCTTGAAATTAAATATCTATTATATTGTAAGATACTAAAATTAGATATTTAATTCAGGGAAACTGAACTATAAATTATCTTGTAATTCAGGAATGTAAGAAAATCTTTTGTTTTATACTTTGCCTTTATGACCACATAATTTATTATATATTAATTTATATTTATTCCAGACAAAAAAACTTCGTTCAAAGACGGGATCATTATGTAGAAAATATTAATTTAAAATTTCAAAGTGTGTTAGAGTGGTTTCACACAGGCCAACTCACAGCAGACTCACAGCATTCTGTGAGTTTTGTATAAAAAATAACCGGTTTCGCTGTGAGTTGGCCTGTGTGAACCCACTCTTAGGCTTTGAAAACTAAGTTTTAAGAAAACACGTTTAAAGTTTTAAGTAGGGGAGACATTTGCAGGATGACCAATAATTTATTTCCATCGGTTTCTTACTAAATATTCAATAAACAGAACATTTAATTAAATAAACGATTTATATCTTGTGTATTTATGTGATCTTTTCACTTTACCAGTAGGCTAATAATGGTGTTTCAATCTGGAAAGTATTTTTCTTTTTGCCCCCTTTTTGACACTTTCGAAAATCGTCTGCCAAAATGTAGCAATCCAAAAAAGTCTTCTACAAAAATTTGATTTGTTTCGCCTCTTCCCAATGATATACTGTAGTCCTCATAATTCTATTCTATTAAAAAATTATGGCCCAAAATCAAAACCTGTCTCAACCCGCAAATGTCTCCCCTACTGTTTAAATGTAGTTGAACAAAAATTTCTTGGCCTCCTCATAAATCATGCTGAATTTTTTTTTGTAAAATTTCGAGAATATACTTTTAAAATATTTTCAATAGGAATAGTACTTTTTGCATGATAATAGAATGCATTTTGAAAGCTTTCCAAAACCATGTGCATCTGTCTGTCATCATTGTGAATGAAGTGTTTAAGTTATTTATAGAATAAAGTGTTTAATAAAAATAAAAAGGTAAATATCGTAAATTCAATTAAAAAAAATGTGTATTTCTAAATAATTTTACTACATTGTTCAAGTTCAAAACAATTACGAAATAGTTTTTTGTTATTTTTTATCCGTCGTAATTTGCTACCTCCATTTATAAAGTTCACGGAGACTAAAATAAAAAAATTATTAAAATTGGATATCAAAGATGTTTAAAATATGAATACCTCAATCTAGCACGACGACGGATTAATGAATTTGTAGTAGTGATGATATAAAATTTTATATTTTCAGGATTTGTGCCGATTCTTCCATTATTATAGTATTAGCAATTAATGTTGCTGCTAGTTTAAGACTAGCTAGTTAAGTTATCGCAAATTATTGTATACGATGTTTATACGATGTGGAGGAATCCATGCAGCATTGGTTTTTTAATATTGAACATTAATTTATCCAAATGTATTGTTGACATTGTTAAATATTTCCCTTGGCATTGTTCAAGTTTTTGCATTCTACCAGACGCATAAATTGGAGCATATAAAGGTATAAAAAAATGCAAATTTGGGTATGGCACCATATTTACATACAACCTTATTAAATATTTACTTAATTGACCGGAAACGATTACATTCGTTATCAAATGATTCATATCTTTAATTGATGGTCTTACATTAGTAGCCTAAGGCTAGTTAGACTCGAAATGCTAAGTAACGGCTCACTTTGGTTTTGGACACTTCCATTAATAAATTTACATAAATTATTCGCACAAGTACTTCTAAAGAAGTTTAATTATTTATTATTATGGTTTTCAGTCCTTCAAAATTTTGAAGTACAAAAAAGCACTATAATAGAAGAAAATACGAAATATTAGATTAAAATTATACATCAAATTAAATGATTTACAGTGAAATAATAAATAGTTTTAAATTATTTTATTCACTGTTTTTGATACCTTTATTGTCGTTGCTATTATTTATTCATTTTCTGGAGTCCTGTTGTCCCTCTCTCTATTTGATCCAGATTGAGCTATCCAATCCTATTTTATATGCCGCCTGGGTTGTTTCCTTTTGTTAATTGTAATTGGTTATCCTACCCTAATCTATCTAAATAAAATATGTAAGTAATACATGTATATATATATATTTCGTTGACTTGTCGACTTTAAACGTTTCCAGTCAAAGATTTTAAAATCTCATGCTATAATTTCTGTGTGTGACAAGCCTTCCTTATCTGAAATACTTGTTTTGTGTTTTTTTAATTTGTTAATTTTTTAAATTTTTTGTTATTATTGTTATATCACAGCATTTGAAAAACTTGGAGCGATGGAATGAGTTTCCTATTCTTAACAATAATTTTGCATATATGAAAACTAATCCCCTTAAACCGTTACAAATAATTCAAAAGTTCTTCGATACTACCTATGGGGTTGCGTTGATTTGTTGCATTAGCAAAGCTATTGAAATAAAAAAATTTTCTTTTATTTCTCTTTTCTTTCTCTTTGGGAAAGCTCTTAATTTGTAATAAATTAGTTGCCTAAATATCCCTAAATACTCAATTAATTTTAGTTTTATTTAATTACTGAAAAATGGTTAGTAAAAAACTTGCTGCATCGAAGGAGAAAAAAATTTTGAAAATGTTAAATATGGGTTGGTCAGACAGAAAAATAGGACGAAAAGTAAAGTGCGGCCGTACCACGGTCGGATTAAGGAGAAAAAAAATAGAAGCAGAAAGTTATGGAAACAATCATTCCACGGAAATTGAAACTGAGGCAAAGGCAGAGTTAGTGGAAGAAAATTTGGAAGCTGAAGAGTTAATTAACTTGGAAGGAATAAATAATAATTTCAATCATTCCATGAAAATTGAAACTGAGGCAGAGGCAGAGTTAGTGGAAGAAAAGTTGGAAGCTGAAGTGCAAACTGACTTGGAAGGAGAAAATAATAATCCCGTTCCCTATATTCATGATGATGATGCATCCTCTCATTCATCTACCACATGGTATACAGTTTCAACTCTCCCCGATGAGATTAATGAAAGTGCATTACTTCTCTCAGAGGGGAGTGAGAGGGATGACTACGATGACAACGATGAGGTAGTTAAAAATGGTGAGGCAGAACTAACATGTAAAACATGTAATAAGACATTTTCGAATAAGAGTAATCTCATTAGACACGCACGAACGCACAAAAAAGGAAATTTCGTTTGTCAAGTTTGCAAGAAGGTGTTCACAAGACCCGATAACCTTAAGACTCTTCATAAATTATGCTGAATTTTTTTTTTTAAATTTCGAGAATATACTTTTGAAGTATTTTACTTTTATTTAAATACTCTTAAGATACACAATTTAAGGATATAAAATTGCTTTAATATTTCAATTTTTGTTCTTTTTTCGTTAAAAAAATAAAAAAGTTAATTAAAATTAATTTTTATAAATAAAAAAATTTATTGATAACTTTAATAGGTTTACATATGACTAAAAATTAATTTTTTGTGTAAAATAAAAATAAAACAAAGAGAAGATTGTAATATGAGTCAGAAAAAAAGAGTTATATTTTTAAGACACTGTGGAAGTTTAGTCTAACTACTTTCATATTGGTAATAGTTTAAATTTATTTAATTTTTGTTTTTTTTTTTGTTTTTTCAAATTAAATCTAAATTTTATAAATTAAGTTAAATCACAGAAGAGTCTTCATTATAATTTGTTGATGTATCATCAACATTAACTATAGTACTACTTAAACCAAGTGGAGCAGCATTTAAAACAAGATTATCATCAGATCTAGAATTTTTATTTTTAAGTGTTGATGTTCTTAAAACATTATCAACACATGTTGCTAATGCTGAAATACTACGTTCATGTCTATTAGATGGACGAAGAATTTGTGTAACATCAAATCCATTAAAAGAATTAATATTATGATTTCTAGTTGTATTTTCTTCAATATTATTTATAATTGATGTACGATCACGTTGTTCTAATGATAATGTTCGTTGTGTTAAACTATTAAATAGTATTTTTGGACCAATTTCATTACAATCATTATTATTATTAGTTAATTCACCAGATGGATTTGTCGAATATTCAGGTGGTGGATTAGGATCATGATGTATTGTAAAATCATTTTGTAATGGTAAACGTGGACGGCTACTTTCACCAAGAATTCTTTTTATAAAAAGAAAAAAATAATTAATTAAAAAATATCATAAAATTTATTTAAAAATATAAAAATAAAAATAAATTAATTAATACCTTCGTACACTTCTTCGAATACTTTGTCTTAGCATTTTTGCTATTCTAGCACCTGTTGCTGTTGAATACGATGGTGGGGGTGTATATTTTGGTGGTGCATCATCTTGTCCTATTTGTGATTCAATATTTGATAATGTTGTACCATTATTACCATTACGTATAGTATGAATTTGTCGATTTATATTTGAATGTGTCCTATGATTTTGTTGTTGTGATAATTGTGATGGCCGATATAAATTTTGTATACGCTAAAAATAAAAGAAAATTTTTTATTTTTATTTCATATCTAAAATAAAAAATTGATTTAATTACATCCAAAAAATCTGGTGGTCCTTTAGTTAAATAACGATAAATTTGTATAATAGCTGTTATTGGTACTAGAAGTAAAAAAGTTATTTGTAATAGTGCTGCAATTTTTCTTGTCCATAAATAAAAATAACTTTTTCCACGCCAATTAAAAAATTGATATGTTAATGATATTTTATATTCAATTATTGATAATGTTATAAGTCCAATTGGTAATAAAACATTCCATGATAATGCTAAAAATGCTGACATTGAACCTGTCATATGTAAATCATTAACTAATATATCAGCACTATATGGTCTTCCACGTATTAAAAATATAGCTAATATTTGTAATGTCCATAATATAAGTAACCACCATGAGCCACCAATTACAATATCTAAATAATGTATTATTGTTAAACCCATTTCAGTTGCAAATGGTATCCCTAATAATAGGCCAGTCATACAGCTTAATAATACACAACTTGTTGAATTTCCTAATATACTTGATATTGGTTTCCACATAGCACATAATTGTGCTAAACCAAATAAAAAAAACATTAAATATGTTAATATACTCCAAATTGGTGATAATAAATTTTGTGTTGCTACTGCTAATGTTGCTGGAAATAGTTCAGTTATTAAACGTAATGATTGATAGCCAGTTTCTTTAAATGCAATTATTGTTTGACGACGATATGTTTCACCCATAAATGATGAATAATGTGGTAACCATTTTGTTGGTATACCAAATAAATCAGTTCGTATTGATGATTTTAATGAATATAAAAAAACATAACTATCAAGATTTTCTGTTAAAAATTGAAGTAATTTTAAAACAAAATTAAAAAATTATTATATAAAAATTTTACCAAATGATCCTGGTATATATATATAATTGTAGTTTTGTAAAATTTGTATACAAGCATAACCAAATATTGCAGCCATTGTTAAACCTAATAATGTTAATAATACTACAAGTATAGCATCTCTTCTAAGTATTGTTTTATGTTCACTTTTTTCAGTTGATTTACTTGACATTGATAATACTGAAGGACCTAATATACTCCAAGTTAAAAAGGTTTCTTGTGCTGCTGCTGTCCAACTTTTTGGATTAATTAGAAAATCTTCAAAATCATTTGCTGTAAATATATCCTAAAAAATAAAAATACAATTAGATAATAAATTAATTAATTTTTTTAAAATAACAAAGTCCCGATACATTGTAGCGAGTAGCATGAGTTAGGTTACGTTCGCCTAGAGTACTATAAGTGGTATTAAAGCTAAAAAATAATTATTGTTCTTATTCGACTTTTTTATTTTTTGAATTAGGTTAGAAACTATAAAATTGGTGTTAAATAAAAATATTTCAACGCTGAATCACTTTTTTGCTTAGAATTGTGAACTAAAACTGTTCACATAAACTTGGAATTGCCAAGAAGTGTAAGTCATTAACTCGCATTGATCTTCAAATAATTTCCATTTCCTTTAACGTTTTTCTGCCATTATAATTGAGCAGGTTTTATATGCCTTTTTGAAAAAAATCTGCATTTTTCCCTTTCTCAGTAACAGTTAACACAGACTGAGTAAAAAAAACACCCATTTCATAGCTCCCAGTTTCTGCTTTTATATGTATAGGTTAAGATAGTAATTTTTAGATTTCAATTTATGTTTTTTATTTTTTTACTGAATTCATTTAGAATAAATCTTTTGTTGTCTTTACTAAACAAGAAATAACATTATTTCAGTTAAAAACAAAATAAAAATAAATGACTTATATTCTACATTTTTTTCGCTATATCATACGAGGCCGTTGTCATTCATTTTTATGATAAGAGCAATGAAAACTAGGACAGAGTTTCGAAACTTTGGAAAATTTCATTCCTCCTGCATGAGCCAGAAATTCCATACTATCATATTAGACCAAACCACAATAAAAACACACTATAAAGTTCATAACACTTGGATTGGTAAGAAACAAAGCGAGAAGCAATAGAATTTCTACCTCACGGTAGGGAATGACATTTTAGAAACTCCGTCTTACCTTTTACCGCTCATATCATAAAACTGTCAGCTACCGGTCACGTGTGAGACTCTGCATTCTTCTGACTTTCGCTTTAAATTTTACCAATCAATATTTATGGACAAATTCATGTGTAGTGAGCTTCATAAAAACAAACAGTTCGAAACACGTCTGACCTAATGTGATAACACGGATTGTTGTTATTTAATTAAATTTTATAGCCAGAGGTTTTTGCAGATTGATTTCATTCATTTGTAAATGGAGTACATCTTTTTTGCAAATGAAATTTATCCTTTTGCAAATGAAATTTGTTCTTCTGTAAGTGGAATTCATTTATTTTAATATGATATTAATCCATAGTAACAATTTTTCAATGCATTTTTTTATTAATAAAAAAAAGTTGAAAACTATTAAATTATCAAATAAATATAATATTTACGTTGAATAAGGACATTTTGTGGAAGATTTTAAGCTAATTAGTACTTTTAACAACTTTGAAATTAAATTGTAAAGCAAATTGAAAGATTGTTACTTTAAATGAATTTAATTTGCAAAAATATGATTTTCATTTGAAAAAGGTTAAAGCTAGCTTGTAAAAGGATTAGCTTTATTTACAAAGAGACAAATTTTGTTTGTTTTCGTTTATTCGAATAAATAGAATGCTCAACAAGGTCGGATTATCCGTTTAAACTGCTTAAATTATCAACTGTCTTTGTTATTCCTGTCGTGACCTACAATTTGTGGTTATTTGATGAATAATATTTGCTTGTATTAGACGTAAAATTGTATTTTTGATATTTTCAAAATATAATCAATGCTTCCACACAAAATAAATCGTAATAAAATTACTTCAAATAGTTCATGACTGCAAAAAAAGAAAAGAATTGATGCTTTAAGTAGTTTAAATGGAGTACCTTATAGATTAAATGGATAAACCGAATTTCGTAAGCATTCTATTTAACTGAATCATAGATCGAATAAAAACAAACAAACTTCATTTGCAAATGGATAAAATTAATCCGCAAAAATTGCACAGCTAAATTTTTACTTAACAAAGTGACAACAACAAAATTTATTGTCAATACTAGCGAAACCTAAAATAAAAACATTTCATATATAAAAATTTAAGAAACATATTTAGAAAATATTTTAACATCATTCTTAAATTTTTTCGCTACTGTTCGTTATAATGTATGGAGACAATTTAATATTTAACTTACTTTAACACTAGAAAAATCAATTATGTATAACAGTTTACAAGAAACTGTAGCAAGTAGGACTAGAGGAAGTATTGTTAATCCTAAAACTATTTTTCCAAAAGATTTCAGTCCTTTGCATAGCACTATAAATACTGATAACCAAATGAATGATAGATTAAATGCCAGCTGAAAATAAACAACAACAAAAATTTAATTAATAAAAGCTTGTATTTTCTAATTACTTAAATTAATATATAGTAGTTCTTAAAGTATTTGTCTTGGCAAGGATACCATTAGTACTTAACAGTGTTACTTTGAAAAGATTTTTTGTTTGTATATAGAAAGATACTAATTTCCAAATTGTGTACGTTTCAGGAATGTAAATAAAATTGCAGAAGACTTTTTGTTTAAAATAAAAACCAATTACATCTAGAATTAAGTTTTTGAATTTATTTAAAATATTTTATTGGTTTATAATAGAAAATAGTTCAGTTTAGGCTAAATACGTTGGTTTTTACTTTAGCTCAAATAAAAAGAAGGAAAAATAACTAAATAATTAATTTTTTTTTAAAGAATTGAAAGGAGTTGGTAACTGTTACATTAAACTAAAGAAAAAGGAGTAGGAGTACTGGTAAGAATCAATAGTTTTATAATTTCTTTATAGTTCAATAATCATTTAATAAAATAATTACAATAATTTTATACTCTAATTGAGAAATCATGATTTTAATTTACTTTTTATATTACTTTTTTGTGGAATGAGATGTCCTAGTCGTTTCTTCCCCTAGTAAATTTTGATTTCAGGTCAAACAGGCCAGTTGTAAAGTGAATAGTCATAGGGGCTTAACTTCTTTGGCCTAGGTTTGCTTTTCACTTCGTTTTCTATCTTTTCTGCGGACTTTCGAAATTAGGACTCTTTTTCTTATAAATTGTCATATATTTACTAACGAAAGAAGTCAATGTTGTCAATGGTAAGAACCACCAACAAATTTTAATTTAATAGCCGCGCATAGTGAGCTCACTATGACTCGATATAAATAATAATACTTGGCCAACTATGTATATTTTTAGTCCTTAAGGAGTATGGACTTTTGTTAAAAAAGAAAAACTAGGGATACATTATAGACTTATATATAAGTAAATGAGAATCGAATTTTAAAAATTTTTTACATAACACTTGAATTATTACATTATAACCGTTGGAAAACAAAAAATAATATAACTATCGACAACAAGACTATACAATTGTATTTTTTCAAAGATCATTTGGTCTAGACTCTAGATTTTCTATCAAATTGTGAAAGTTTTGGTAGTTGTAATGCCAATTTGTTTTCTTGTAACGCTATTTCGTCTTTTATGGGTACTCATTTTAGATTCCTATTAATTGTATTCCCTAATTTTTATGCAAAAAAATAAATTTTGGAACACAGTTCCTTATCGCGGATTTTGACATGACGACTAAGCTGAAAATTTTAACTGGCATCTTAAGAATGCTATCACGAAATTTTAACACATACCTATATGTAATTGTTTCTTATTATTTAGGTTTTTAGTTAATTTTTTTCTTATTTTTCTTTTGGTTAGTTGTTGTTTTAAGTGTTTTTAGTTGTTAATTCTTTGTTATTATGTTGAATTATTGGTCAATTTCAGTTTTAAGTTGATAACTGTTTCTTATTATGGTTAATTGTTGTTAATAATGATTTCTTGTGTTTCTTGTTTAATTTTTATTTTTGGTTTTAATTATTGTTTTTAGTAGTTAATTCAAAGAAGGTTCCTATAAGGTAGGATTTAAGAAAATTCGCTCTTACCAGATGTTCCTAGACACTTTTTTTTCTTCAAATTGGTTGTATTAAATTTTGTGAAAATTTCGAAATTTTTTACTCATTTTTATAGTAAATAAAAGAACTTCAAAACACAGTTTCTATTCCAAAGAGAAATTAATCATAAGCTCCAAAAAGTTATTTATTTATTAAAGAGAATGAAGGGACACAAAACTATTTTATATGTAAGTTTTATGAAGTTATTTTGAAACATTTTTCATGTTAAAAAAAGCAACCGTAGTTTATTAATTAATAACTGGTTCATAACACCAGCAGAAAATATGAAAAAATTAAACTTTTCTGCTTAAGAAGTCTTTCTTTTCAAAGCAAACATTAATTTATATATTTATATATTTATATATTTTATAAATGGTTGTTGTTTAAGAATGTTCCTTTTTGTGCTTTTAATAAGATGTCGTTTCACTGAAGGCATTTTAAAAATCGTGTATTTTTATTAAATTTTTTTGAGACTACTATTATTCATCGAAAAGTTCAGCAAAAACTATCAACCAACGTAATGAAAAATGGTAGTCATTTTTCGGCAAAAAACCACTCCTTTTTCTCCACTCTTTGTGGAGGAAAAGAAATTTTACATTCTTGATAGTATAAATAAGTTCATTTTTTTATTTTATCTTGATATCAAGAAAATTTACAAAGTAATTTTAGAATGGTCTATTTGTAATAATATTTCTTGAGGTCAGTTTCACAGTTCTCAGTTAACTTGAAGGTTATTTATTCACCAGTTACCTCTAGAGCGCATTCAATGTTACAGCTGCTGCAGAGCTGACGAGAGATCAACATTGCTGCAAAATAATATATTTAAAATACCAATAAAAGTGTAGCTGGTTAGAATGCACTAAAAAGTTTTATTTAACAAATTTAGTATATCAGGTCAGTCTATAATTTCGTGCATATTAATATCATGCATGAGATTTGCTTATGACTCACTACTAAGCACGTAAGGACCACAATTAACTGTGGTCAGATCGCAACAAGGATGGATTCATCCCATGGAATAGTCTTTCTTTATTTAAAGTAGAATAGGGCAGTTTTTAAGCTTGGAAAGTAAGTGCCGCATGAGCTGCTATCCAAAGTAAATTTCCAGTGGCAAATAAACATCTGCACTTTCCTTTTATTGCGCTTCGAAAGACAGCCATTTTTAGACCGTTCGAAAAATAGTTTATTTATCATAACGTCCGAAGGAAAATAAAGTGGACAGATACAGATAAGCATTCAGTTCCAAGTTTTTGCTGCATCCGCAATACTTCCCGGATATTGTTCCAAATGATTTTTATTTATTTTGTACTTAAAGAAATGTGTTACTAGGGAAAAAGTTAAATTCTAGACAGGATGTACTAAATGAATATTTAAATTTTTTTATATCAAAATCAGAGCCATTTTACAGCAATGTAATTAAATGACAAAAATTTGTAGATAGTGAAGGAAAATATATTATTGGTTAAAATGATAAAATTGTGTTGTATTTAAACAATTTAAAATTTTCCTAAAAATGTGCACAAACTTTTGGGCAGACCTGATAATTAAAATTGTTTTTAATGTATTTTTATTAGGTCTGATATATAATTTTGCATTTCAACCATTTTCTACTTCGGCTGTTACTCCGAATATGCCCTTGAATTAACTAGTGATTAACTAATCTTCAAGTTGATTGAAAACTGTGAAACTGGCCGTTAAATATTTTGAATTATTTAAACAAAATTTTTTTATTATTGTTTAAATTTTAACTAACCTCAAATAAAACTCCATCATATTCAGGTCTTTTACCCATTCTTAGATGTAAACGTCTTAAAACAACACCATTAAAATAATCAGCAACTGTTTCAGTTAAATTATTTGAAGAATAATCATTACGACCACGAAAAAATAAATATGGTTCCTCCCATAAATATTTATCATTTTTAATAACAAATGAATCTTTAAAATATGTAATTATCCATGCAAGACTAACTGTTGAATATAATGCTATAATAAATTGTCCTAGCATTAAAGATATACCAATTCCTTTACAAATGGGACTTATTTTCCACATTGATATTGGACCACATTTTATTTTAGCTCCAAGACACATCTGTAGCCAAAACATTGGTATACCAAATATAATTGATAATATAAAAAATTGTAATAAAAAATTTCCACCATAATGTATGGTTAATATTGAGAATCTGGAAATATTAAATAGTCCTAAAGTACAACATAATAAAGCAAGTATACGACTAAAACTGTGTGGCCATTGTGAATTATCTTCATCATTTCGATTAATTCGTGATGTTAGAATTTCATTTGGTATCGGTGTTGGTATCCTTTGTGGTGAAATACTAAAATTTAAATAGTTAAATATAAAAAAATTATTAAATAATTATATATCATAATTAATTACTTTTCTCTTTGTTGATGTTGATGATCAACAACACCACCTGATACCATTGAACTGGAACCAGTACTTGATATTATTGAAACTGGACTAGGATTTCTTGATGAACCAATTGAACTTGTTTCAGAGCCAATAAAACGATTTGTTCCATTTGATATTTCTAACTCTTGTTGTGTTGTAATTGTTGGATTTATAATAGCTGCTGGTGCACTTAATGGACGTTCATTATTACATAAAATTCTTTGTGTATTAATTTCATTTGTATCTGCCATTATTGAAAGAATTCGTTGTTGTCCTTCGGCTCGTCTACCCAATTGTCTTGGACGATGTTGATTTAAATTTATTGTAGTATTATTAATAATATCATTTATGATATCAACATGTGTTAATATTCTTTCATTTGAATTATTTACATTTAAAAGACATTGAGATTCTTGTGTTGTGTCTATGGATGAATTTAAATTTGAATTATTTATTTGTATATTATCGCTATTAGAAATAGATGAATTTAAACAATTTTTTTGGATATTTTTAACTGAAGATTCAAATAAATTTTCATCTGAGGATGATTCAATTAAATTATTATTTTTCTGATTTGTAAATTCATTTTTATTTAAATTAGATAAAATATAATCTGTTGAAGTTTGTGATGTTGATTGTATTGGTTGTATATCTTTTGAATTTGGAAGCTCAACTAGTGATGCTTTTCGCATTGAATGACGTTGCCATGATTTTTTTAATGTATGTCTTAAAGAATCTAAAACAAAAATTTTAAAAGAATTATAAGTAAAATATATTTAAAATTCATATTAAAAAACAGAAAAAATAACTAAATTTTTGTATATTCAAAGGTTAGAATTTTTATTTTCAAATTTATTCAAAGAATATTGAAATTGTTCAAATTGTTACCTACTAAACACAATTAGAAAAAGCTAAGCATATCCAATTTTACTGTAAAAGTGTAAATTATTGAAGACTTAATACATTAGAAATATACGAAATCCTGATTTGTATGATATATATGTTAGCTGAGGAACATTTCTGACTCCAGATATTGAAGAAGAAATACTCTAAATGCTTCAGAAACCGATCCTAAGTGGGTTATTACCAACACAGAAATAAATAAATACAAGATGATATATATTTGACATTAATTTTATTTAACGAAGGCTACAGTCAATAGATCCTTGAATTAAAGAACTTAGTGAATAAAGCCCGGTTTAGATTTTTACTGATTCCAGTGATTAATTTGGGTGTACATTGTATGCGAATATTACAGTTTATCATCAAATGTAGAAGAATTGCGGCTTTGACGTATCACAGGCAATTCAAAACTTTGTAGATATTATGTGAAATTGTAAAATATCTGGGATAGACTAAATATTATTAAAGGAATTATCCGCATTTCTTTTGGTAAATTGCATTAAATATATGAATGTTAAGTTTTCACATATTTCATACAGTTTTTTGATAATTTGATTACTTTTATGAGCCTCAATGTGCTGGAGTTATTAACCAAAAAACTTTGGAATGATTATCATGCTATCATTATCATACATATTTTGTATGTATTGGATGAAGAAATTTCCAGCACGAAGTGTCTTACATGATTTAACTGGAATAGTTAGTGTTAGGAAATATAAATTTGAATTTTAATTAACTTTAATTAATATAAAAACTAAAAATAATATATTTAAAATATAAAATGTAAGAAGTTATAGTAAAGATTTACACGAATATATTTGTCGCAGTAGCAAAAATGTTTTCAAACTTTCTTCTTTGACTGCAAGATCATTTTTCCGCTAGCTTTTAATTGCGTGATATTTAAAAACTCAAACTTTTGTCTAAACATTCAAAGTTTTCTTCTAACTTTTGCTACTTTGTTTTAAATATTTAAAAAGGGTCCAGCGTATTGAGGTTCATATCATTGGTTACACAAGATACACGGCAAGATACATTGGCAATACACGTTTACTTATATGTAATAATATATTGGATAAATATATTATTGATCTATATTCCAAACGATTAGAAAATAAATTAAAGGTTGTCTTCATTCAGTAAACTATCAATAAAAACTTTAAAACACATTTTGTGTGCGGTTATTTTTCGACAATTTGTTAAAACTTCAGCAAAACATTAAAAAAAATGTAATTTTTCTTAAATTACTGTAACAACAACAACAACAACAAATTTGTTATAACTTGAAATTTAAAGTTTTACTAAGTCTTAAATTAATGGTTAATTAAATGAAATGAAAAGTTGCGCGGTTAGTTTAAAAATAATAAAATTATAATTATAAATAAGTTTTTATTTTTAATTTAGTCCCGTTTATAATAGATTTTTGTACAATTAAACGTTTTTAATTGTTTTATTAATAATTTTTGGAAAACAAATTAAAAAAAAATGTGGTCAAATTTTGTAGCATTTTTTTTCTAATTAAAAAATTACTCAAAAGAAAAATAAAAAAATTACATATATATTTATTTAGTTTATTTGAAAAACAAAAACAAACCCTAGTAATGATAAAAAAATAAATCTTTCTAACAAGAAATACTTTTTATAATAATTTTAATTTTAAGTTAACTTATTGTCTTTTTATATAGATAAACATTATCCCTAAGCTATTAAAACAACAACTTTATAATTAATTACAAAACTAAATTGATGATATCAATTTTAAAGCAATAAAATATTCAATTTCTTATGAAAACTTAAATTTATCTAAATTAGAAAACGTCATTATTCCATTATAAAAATTTAAATTGTCACAAAATATATTTCATTGAAATTACAACAAAAAAGGTAATATGTATAATTATAAAAAATATTTCTTACATTCTTTTTAAATTACTTGAACACTAATTAACCAATAAAACTAGTTATTTATTTATTTAACATTTTTCTTTCCTTCAAAAACTACATTTACCATTTTTTAATGATTCTAATTGAAAAGCGTAATCAAAAATTGTTTTAATCAAAAGCTAACAAATTTCTATCAAATATTAACATAGCAACATGCTCCAATTATTTTTTTTTTATATTAAAATAAGAGAAAAATTTGATAATTATATTTTATCGAAACAGATACTTGTTTAATTTATTTTCACAATGAAATTAAATTGAAAAATTCGTTCACACGTTTGTATTTTAGAAATATTTTAGTCAAATGTTTGCTTGTGTTGTCTTAACAACCGACACCCCTTGTTTTATTGTTATAAAATTTTTTTCGTACTTTATTTAATTTTACTATAAGAGAGGGGTAAAAATAATATATACAGTAAAACTCTATCAAATGCGATTTTTAATAGAATATTAAATGAATTTACACGATGCTTTTTAAAACCTTAAAATAAAGTTTTAATTGTTAACAACAAATCAAAGTAAGAAAATGCATTTTAAAAAATACTTCAAAAATATGGCAAAAGACACAAAATTTGATTTTAATTGAAAATCATTCAATATCAGCAGACCGACCCTAAAGATTTTAAAATAAAAAGACAAAACGAATGACAAAAATTAATTTGATTAAAATTACAAAAACACAAAAAACAAAAAAAAAATAATAAAATGCAAATATCTTTACAACTGAAAAAAAAAGAAAAGAAAAATATCTTTTTGTCAATGACCTCAATTTTTACAAAATTTGGGCTATAGTAAGAGTTGCAGTTGTGCTAAGGTAGATTTACAAGTTTTGATCAAAAATAATTTATAGTTAAGTGACTGAACTTTTGAATATTATTATTTTAGTAAAATAAAAAATAAAATAAAAATAAAAGCGAATAAATT
Source organism: Acrocera orbiculus (assembly GCA_947359355.1). NCBI lineage: Eukaryota > Metazoa > Arthropoda > Insecta > Diptera > Acroceridae > Acrocera > Acrocera orbiculus. Next base: position 13,303,915 of record OX375758.1, read on the forward strand.
TAAAAAACGAAAGTTATAATTAAAAATTCTAACAAAGAATTTTCTGATTTAATTTATTTTTAACAAATTTTTATCAAGAAACAGAAAACTATGTCCTAGGACTTGACCTTAATATCTAATTTTTTAATCTTCATGAACTTGTTTGAAATTTTTGTTTTAATCTAAGAACAAATGATGTGCAACATTTAATTATACTTTGATGTTTTTCTTTTGTTTTTTCAAAAAACAAAAAAAAATAATCAATAAGTGTGTATCATTAAAAATCCATTTAACGAACTTTTTGTATACTCGTATTTTAAATACAATAAGAATAAGACATAAAACTAAAAAATGCATTTTTGTTTGTTCAACCATTTCAATGAGTGAGAAAAAATGTTTTTAAAAGAATTAAAAACAAAAACTATTTTTGTTTACAAAAACCTGATTTAATTTACGGAAGCAATTATAGTTAAAGTAGGGGCCAATTTTAAAATTCAAATATTTTGTTAAGGTATTGGTGATTGTAAGTTTTTAATGCTATTTTTTGATTAAAGAACTATAATTTATTTAATCGTTTTAGTTTGAAAATTGAAAAATTTGCAAAGAAAAAAAAACAACCGGAATTGAACGAAAACTGTCAAATTTAATTGTGGTTTAAAAAATATATGTTTTTAATCTTTTAGAATGTGTAGTAGAGTTTGTAGAATTAGAAGAAACTCTAATAATTTAGTTTAAAAAATTCTATTATAATTTTCACCGGTATTTTATTTTTGTGTGTGATATTACTTTTTTTTTATTCCTGCGTGGATTTAGAAATAAACCTCCTTTCTAATCGTTATTTTAATTATTTAATATTTTCTCTCTAATATAATTAGAAATCAAATAATTATTTATAAAAAAATATTTAAAAAAAATGAAATATTGTACTGTCACTTAAGGCGATGATGGCACGGTATTAAATTTTTTATTTTTCCATTTGTTTTTAATAATTTTAAATTAAAAATATTATGTCAAAATTTCAAGCTGGTTGGAGCAAAATTACCGAAGTTATGAGCATTATGAGTATGGAGCAAAATTTTAAAGCGTTTTCTTGAAACTTCTCATTTTCAAAGTCGGTGCAAGATAACTCAAAATCTGCCAGACCGATTATTTTGAAATTTTGCACATTACTTTTTCATATACTTCAACAGGACGGGAGTTTTTTTCTTTTCCTTTGATAATTATTAATTTTACAATAACAAATAAGTCGATTTTTTGGGTGCAAATCGATATTTTGGCTTCCAAAGGCTACCAAAAATTTAAATATCTTAAAAACAAAAAATTATTACCTTGAAAAACATCTTATTTAATAAATAAATTTTAATCTTTTGGTTTTGGATGATTTTGTTGTGAGTTATGATGTGCACCGCAAGACAACTGTTTTTTTCAAAATGCATCCAGATATTCACTGTCACTCGCTCACTTATTATTATTTTGAAATAAAAATTTTGGGAATACATTGTCCAAATGTGGTGTTATCATATAAAAATTAATTGAATTAACTAGAATAAACTGTATTGCCAAGAAAAATTCTGGAAAACATACACTTTTTTCACCGAATCAGCTCAAGTCTAGTTAATTGATTGGCAATAAATCATATTTTCATGTAATTCTTTTTGACAATTTGATTGATATAATTTTATTTATTCAATTATCATATAACAAAATGATATTTTAGATATATTTTGTGAAAATTTCAATTAAAAATATTTATAATTGACATTGTGACGGACGATTTTGAAAAAAGTAAAATTCCGATACCAATAATAACTCATTTCTGGATTATCTGAAATTAAAAATCCAAATAGAATGCTTTAGCTAAGAGGTGTCTGGAAGTAATGCTGATAAGGAAACAAATTCTGCCAGTTTGTTAAAAAGATATTAATTATTATAAAAAATGACTTACAATTAATTATGTATAAAAAATAGTATACAAAATTTGAAAAGAATTAGTGCAATAGATTTTGAGTTATAATTGGCAACGGCTATCAAAATACTAAGAAAAAGAAAAATCTGTTTGAAAATTTAAATGTTACGATATCGTTTTGTCGAACTTGTCACGTTATTTTTCGTTAGATTTTGCTTGGATTGATTCAAAATTTGAACACAATAATCTTGAAGGGTTTTACTTTAACATTATCGAAAAAAAGAATAAGTTTTTAGACTAATGTGCAAAACTGGACCGATGCAGTTATATAAAGTTATCTTTCATTAAGAGGGTCTTGTGGTTTAGACGCATGAATTTTTGGTGTTTTTTCGGACGCCATAAAAAAGAACCAATAAATATTTTAAGCAAAAATTTTTTTGTTTTTTGTTTATTGATGTGTTGAGAATATAAATATAAAAAATTAATAATATTAAAAAAAATCAAAATTGAAAATACTGAAGGCCGGCAAAGTGGGGACTCTTGAAAGGTTGTGTCCTGGTGAGCATGATTCCTGCCTTTCCAGTAATCTGAAGACAAAAATCTTTCTTAATTATTCAACTAGAAGAATGTAGTCATGGTACTATAAAGAGTTTTTTAAAAAAAGTTCTTTTTTTCACAAAATGGTGGCAGTTTGAAGAAAAGGTTACGTTTTTTTCCTGCTTTTCGCCTTTCGGAATTTAAAAAAAAAAAATTAGTAAAAACTACGAAGAGAAAAATCTCAAGTGAATCGGTTGAATAAATCTTGAGATATTATGCACACCGTTTCGAAAAAAGTCGTTTCAAGAAAAACACGTTTAAAGTTTTAAAGATTGAACTGTTATAAGCACTAAATGCATCACAAAATGGGCTGTAACTCCGAAAATAATTCAAATTTTGAAAAATTCTCTTGAGAAAATTTTTGTAAGGAGTTAAACTATGAAAATATTAAAAAAAAAATTGATTTTTTCGGATTTCTAAGCCAGAGATCCCCTTAAGGTATTTCTAAAAATACCAAATACAAAATATCATTATTCTAAGGAATTTTCTTGTCTCGCCAAGGTTCTTTAATTTTAACATTAAACATGCCTTGGAATTTACTAAACAATAAGCCATAGCTTGGCATTCGAGTTCTTTGTACTAGTCATATAAATACTGTTTGAGTTTACATATAAACTAGGAAGACAATGGTCTGTGGGATGATAAAGCCCCAAGTCTACTACCTTTTTTTTTATCCTTCAATACTCTCATGACCAAAGCTCCATAAAATGATCCTATGTCTCCTACTACAAATCAATGGAGGCTGTTGCAACAGGACAATTATTATTACGACATTAGACGTAAAATTTGATACTATTCAAACCTTTAGTGTAGCCTGTTTGTCAGAAAAAGAGCCTTCTCGAATTATCTCTTCATATATTGGACCACATTTGTCCTATTTATCTATTTGTTACTTTTTTAGCCATTAAATTTTTTTGCTAAAAAGGATTATTTTTGTAATTGTAAAGTAATTTGGCATTTGGTCATCAAATACGATTCATTTTTGTTTTTTTTATTCAAAATATTTAAAGTTTTCTCTTTACTTTTTTTTATATTATATTATATATAAATACAATCAATTTTCGATGGTTCCTGGGTTAATATAAATTAGCTCATTGGAAGGATAATTAGGTATCCACTATTTGATACCAATTGTAAACTATAATTGGAATCATCAAATGTGAAACTTTATATTGTAAGATAGAACATAAATTAGAAATATTACCAATTGTTCTCAATATTATAGCTTTTTTTTGTGCTAAAATGTTGACATATGATCCAAATTAATGTTGTTATTTCAAGAAATCTGCAGTTGATGTTAGACAATTTTTGGTAAAAGCACACGAATATTCAAAAAAAAAAAAACAACGTAAATGATATCAAAAGTTTCAGAACAATGAATTTGATATTAAAAGACAAAGAACAACAATGTACATTGTACACGTAACTAGAAGTATTATTGATTGAAAAATCGTGCCAAACGTAAGTAAAACTTGTAGTATTTACATTAGGAATGATTCAACAAGCAATTTCAGATTATTTAAAATGATTAGAAATTATTCAAAAACAAAAAAAAATCAGCTTGAATATCAGAATTGTTCAATGCCAATTTTTTAAAAGTGAAATTCAGTTTATCAAGTATAAATGAAACATATGTGGCATATGAGTCACTAGTAGTGAAAAATGGATCTATTAAAATAAACCAAAGAAAAATACTTATGTAGATAAAATGGACATGCAACAACATCAACAGCAAAAGCCATTAATAGAAGCGAAAAAACTCATGTTGTTTATTTGACGGAATTGAAACATAATCCAATAAAAATTGTCACAGCTTCATCTACATTGGATATAAAATTGTATTCATAAAGTGTTTTAGACTAAAGTAGAAAATTTCGCTTCACTAGCATTCTAGAATTTCCAAAGATAAAAAAAAAAACAAATATTCCAGATGCTTAATTTTTAATTTAAGTTTTAAAACATACTAAAACAATATAAAAACTGTCATTACATTTGTTTGCTACTAAAAACGGGTCAGTAACATTAATTTGAAATATATTTTCAACTAATTAAAATAGAAAACTTCATCAGGGTCCCACAGACTATTTACTCTTTTGATAAATATTAAGTAAGCTAAAATATTATATAGCCCGCATCTGGTGCCACAGATAAAAAACTGTCACTTAATAAAAATGACACAAATAAAATTCTAATAATAATATACACAAAAATTACCCTTTGTACATTTTCAATTAAGTATATCAAATGATTCTATGGAGAAGCAGTTTTACTGCATCAAATAAATTACTCGTTTTATTACTTTAGTTCTATTAAATTTTTTTATCATATAAAAATTTCAAAATATCAGTTTACAGATTTTATTTAATAATTGCATAAATATTTTTAGCGTATTGAATGTAAATTATAAAATTTCAACCAAACTTTAGGCTACTAAAAGATATTTAAAAAAAAGAAACATACTGAACAAATAGAATTTCAAAAAATTAAAATCATAAAAAAGAAAACTAAAAAATTTTTCTTTAAAAGCCATATTTCGAAATTTATTACCTAATTTTTTGAACCATTTACTAGCAAAACTATTTACATCACATTTTAAAAGCAAAAATTAATAAATAAATAAGAGTATCATAAAATTAAAAAAAAAATATTTTTAAAAATTTCAATGTCAAAATTTCATAAAAATTTTATTATTCCAAAGAAATAAAATTTATCACTAACACGAAATCGATAAAATAATATTTAACAAAATGGAAAAGTCTGTGATAAAATGCTAGTAAAAAATTTAAAGCAAATTTTCAATATTCTTTTTGTTGTTTTTATTTTTTTTTTTTAAATAATTGATTTTACTTGTTTTTTTTATAAACAATATTTTAATTTTTTGTTGAAAAAGAATAGAGAAGTTAAGTTAAAAAAATCATCATTTTGAGACTTTTGTGTGCTGACTCTAAGGCTGCCGGTATACAGTCGAGCTGACACCGATTCCCATTGCGATAGTCTAACCTTTGTTAGGTTTGTACTCTGAACACTTTCAGCAGATTCCTATTGATTTAGCCATAACGACTTTATAGTCTTCGATATCGGAATCGGTGTCAGCTCGGCTGTAAACCGGCACTCTGCGGGCAGCCTAAGGGAGTCAAGGAATGGACAGAAGGGGACTTATATTTTACGAAAAACACATTTCTGATTTTTATCATTTCCAGTGAAAATAAATGGGGTTTTTTTTTAATGATCCTCGGATTAAACCAAAATACTTTCTTCTATGTGGAAGTGTATCAAAGTATCTGACAATATGTGAAACTTTGTTTCTATTAAATTTGAAACAACGCTTTAATTTTGATCGGGATTTCAGAAACTGTAAATTTAGAAAATACTTTTGTTTTTTAAATTTAAACTTGACATATCGCTAATAGCAGTCCCTGAATCTTCACCCCAATTGGTTGAGTATTTTTAAACACCTTTGAAATATTAATCTACAGCGGTTTATCACAAATAAGTGAAAATCTCTAATATTTTACAAGTTATATCCTTTTAAAAAAGCTGCTGCTCCTCTGCTAGAAAGGGATGTTCCTTGTCTATAAAGGCATTTTTCTTAAAACTACGTTTGTCAAAACTGCTGCAGCTATAACTCGATAACAAATCCTCCGATCGTTTTGATTCTTATTTAAGCATATATTTTGTACTTGTTTTTCCATACGGTAAACTAACGGTTTTGATGTTTGGATAAAAAACATAACTTTGCCAGCCCAAAACAATCAGATTTTTTAGCAAAATTTCAATTTTTTTTTTCTAAAAGCCGCCATTTTGCTGCATTTAATTTTTTTTCCATAATTCTGTAGTTTACCGTATGTGAAATATTATCTAGTTTAATGATCTTTTAGGTTTTTTTTTTATTCCAACCACTCTGAAGCTCTGAATCATTGCAGCAATTTGAGAACTTATTTGTTTTTTTTTTTAAAGAATCAAAAGATGGTGGATAACTTGCTAAAATGCCAATATTTTTATTTAAAAAAATTATATTGTGTTTTCCATTTATGCTTAAATATATTTACCAAATTTCAAAACATTCGGTGCAATACTTTTTTTTTTTAAAAAATTCACAAAAATCACCCTTTTCTGATATGGTCACTCTAGTAGTCACCTTAAATGATTCGAATGTGTTCAATAAAAGATTTTTTGGCATTATTATAGAAAAAATATTTTAAAGTTTCAAATTTTCAATTTCCCTAAAAGCTGCCTTAAATGTTTTTCTTTATTTTTCTTTTCTTTTTTCTTTGAAAATATTAAATACATTTAACAACATTTTAATATTTATTAGTAGGTCTAATAACTGAGCTTTCACTCTAAGAATAACTAAAAAGGAAAAAAAACAAACAAAACACTACAGACCTAACAACAAAATAAAGAAGTTAGCAAATAACATTCCGTTAGAAGATGATTAATGTTAAAAATGTCGGCCATAATAATTAAAGCCCTTTAAAATTCATAAATTAGGGCATTTATCTATTGGAAACCTCTTAGCTTGCAATTAGCTTAAGAGAAAAAATTCATAGTAAATAACAGCATTTCATCTATAATAATAAAAATAATGCAGAGAGAAAAGTCAAAGTTGAGTTTTCTAATTCCCACAAAAACTGCTTTCCAATCAAGTCAAAACAGATCATAGACATTTTAGTTATCTTTTTTTCACTTTCTCATTTTTGGATATGGCAAATAATCAATATAGTTAGCCGGGAGAGTTAGTGAACTTTTCAGACCATATTTTTCGTAAAAATTGAAAATTTGCAAAATCGTAATTTCATTATGTTTAAGGAGGTTTGTAGTCTTTTTGCTAGCGTGAGCTGTTCGTGAGATATCCCTTAAGTAAATAGAAAAAATTCTAACCTTAAATTGTAACAATCAAAAAATTAAAATGTTCATTTTGGTACTCAACTTTGATATACATTTGATTTTTATTATCTCGCAAATGTATTAAAAATTTTGTAACTTTACAATTTGTTTAGTAACAATACATTTGTAACATAGTTTTTGTTTGGGCTATCAGGAAAATTAAATGTTAAAAAAAATTTGATATTTTAATTATTTATTTCACGAAGATTTCTGTTTTTCATAGAAAATGAGAAATTTTGAGGCTTAAGAGGATATTTTAGTCTAGAAATTTGAAAAAACCGAATTTTTCGTTTATCATATTTTTTAAGTTTAAACCTTTAAGGATATGTCTTTAGGAGCATTTTTCAAAGTTTGTATTATTCTTGGAAATATAAATGTTTTAGTGACGCGTCATCGAAACTGACTCGGTCAAAACGAGTTGAACAAAACATGATAGGGATTCTTTGTCTTCCCTCATAAAGCCTTTCCTACTTTTATATATTTTTCTATTCTAAAAAATAGTTTTTCGTGCGAGAATTTTATTTTTTGTATCTTTTTTTCTCTGTCTGTTATATATAGAAAAGCTTTCTGTCACCGTGCACAAATTTTATTTATATTTCTCTCTTTCTATTATGTAGAGAAAAGCTTTCTGTTGTCATGTATACATTTTGTAATAGATCCTCCTCCCTCTGTTTCTCTTTCTTTCTCTATTTGCTTGATTTTGGACACAACATATGTGTAAAAGGGAAGACAATATATGGTAAATGTTTTTAAAAGGAATATTTCAAATAGGTATAAGAAGGATAAATAGATCAATTACCCTACCACTAATATTTATTATAATAATTTTTCTAATACGCAATTAAAAATTTAAAAAACAAAAGGAAACACATTTGGAAATGAATTATAGGAAGCATGTAAGAATTAAATACGTATTTAAAATTAAAAGAACAAAAAAAAGAAAACGTTTATTTCAAAATACGTCATAGGAAAATATACGTAACAAAAAAAGGAAATACATTTGGGAATGAGTTTTAGGAAGCAGATAGGAATGTAATACGAAGTAATCACATTGAGGCTTGTAACATTTCGGAAATGTTCCCCTACAATTCTCAGTCCACTAAAATATGTGAATATGTGTTGGAAAATATTACAGATAACATGTGTATATAAATGTGTATTAGTAAGATACCAAGCATGAGGCAGAAATATTTCTGCCTCAGGCAGGGGTAAAAGCTTTTTCGAAATTTGCGAAACTCCGTCTTACCTTTCACCTCCGCTTACCTAGAAATTAAATGTTACCGGACTCAATGTGAATACCCTGGAAGTGACTGAGCGGAGCGAAGCCTGTGTGGTGCTGAGCGAAGCGTTCCCCCTAATTAAATGGCTAGATTCAAGAAGTTTTATTATATAACTTATACTGGCTGTAACTTTATCCAAAACTTTAAATGCGTTTTTCTCAAAACTACTTTTTTCGAAATTCTTGTCATGATTTTTTAAGTTCTACTGACCCTGATTTACTTAAAATGTGGCCTGACTCATTTTTATACATTTCTCTATGGCACGAACTATAATTATAAAAAATTTTCAATTTTTACTATTTTTAAAAAATTTGGTAAAAAAATGGCAAAAAAAGGCTTCTCTACTTTTCAAACAGCTGCAATTACGCGAATTCCTCTAGATAAATAATTCTTTTTTTTTTTTACTTCAGATTACAATCATAACAAGCTTTGCGCGCTATTTTTTTTAGACCCCCCACTTTTTTAGACTGAATCTATTTTAATTTCTTTTTTCTTCTATTACTAAAAATATTGTTTGCTTATTTTTATTACTCTTAAAAAAGTACCTGAAATTCATGTCTTTAGACTAGAATCCCCATTTAACATCTGGCGAACAGACCAAAATTAATGTAGCAGGCATTACACACGTAATCAGGCTATATAAAATTACAATTTTACAAAATTTTAGCCATTTTTAAAAAAATGTGCTCTCAAAAGTCCACTAACTCTTGGACTATGTATTACAAATATAGATATAAGTATGTATGTATCTAAACTTTTCAAATATTGTATTATCAGTAGATCTAACTGTATTTTTGTGGTCGAATTAAAGATATTTAAGTTTTTAGAATTTTTAATTTAATAATTTTTTAAAAGATATTTTTTACTATTAAATAAAACTGTTTGTAAGTTAAGTGCATTGACCTCATTATTATACATTGTATATTGTACATAATTATGATATCTCTGTACATTTTATTGTTTAAAGTTTTTTTAATTTAATTATGAAATGAACATTGATCTTGTAATCACGACATTAGTAATACTTAAGATAGCCAACCGGAAAGGTGAATATTCTTTTAATGAAATATTTAGTATTCATATCAGATATTTGCAGTTATATGTTTTGTTTTGAATTTTAAAATAATTACAAATGACCGTTATATTATTTTTGTTCTTGTAATAAATTCAAGCAGAACAACTACATATATAAAGATTAAAAATAAATAATAATTATTTGAAAAAAAAAATCTTTTACATATAAAAAATGAAAAATAAAAAAAATTTCTTGACGAAACTCTCAAAAACTTGTTTTAATGATTTTTAATGAATAAAAATAAAGTCTAGGCTATATTACTTTATAGCACAGCATGATTTTATTATAATATTTTCTTATAAATTATGCTACTATTTTTGTCGAAATAATAATAAAAACAAAAGAAAAATATACATTAAAAAATTTAAAAAAATAGCCCGGTTTTTATAACCTATCTAAAATGGCTATACGAATCTATTTGATGGCCTTATAGTAAACTTATTCAAAAGCCTTTATTTATGTTGGTATTATTAAAAGAATTATAAAAATTTAAATATCCAGTTATGCAGTTAAACTTACACTAACAACAATTTTATTAGTTATCAGAAATAGCTTGAGGATGAAAATTGACATGTCCGAAACCTTTGTTTTTAGCTTCTTTCCGTTGCCATAAAATTACCTCTGATATTACGTTGAAAATAATTAAAATACTAATCTAGAATACTAACCTCAGCTTTATATATAAATAGATGTGTTTATACCAGGGATGGGCAAACTACGGCCCGCCGGAAGGTTTTATGTGGACCGTGGATAGATTTTTAATTTGCCGGTCCGACGGAAAACAAAAGAAATATGATTTATATATTATATATATATCCATCTCCTTTTCTACTTTGTTTAATTATTTTTTTCTTTTTTTAAAAGGACTGATGATATTTCTACTTTCTTTATTTTTGTGCTACAAAACATAAATCCACGGCAATAGCAAGCACAGACAGCTTCTAAATTTGAAAAAATTGCATTTTAGGTTTGAACGCAGATTTCAAGATTTCAGTGCCATTCAAACAGAATTGAATATTTTTACCATGCCTTTCAACGTAAATTGTGAACTAGTGAGGTCAGATTTGCAGCTTGAATTAATTGAGTTCCCCTTTAACAATCATCTCAAGCAGCTGTTTCTAAATATTCCAAAGTTAGAGTTTTACAAATTATTATCGAAAGTAAGTTTCCCAAATTTAATATCTCACGCCCAGAAAATCAGTGCTAATATGTGAACAAGTGTTTTCAACTATGAACCTTAGAAAGAATAATTTCAGAAGTACTGACAGATGAACATTTAGCCTCGTTCCTTAAAATCAGTACATCTCACTTCGAACCTCAATATAAGGAACTTTTAAAAATGAATTCCGAATTTCATTCATCTCATTAACATATTTAAATTGTAATAGAAAGTTCGAAAAACTTATTCAAAATTTTCCCTCCGTACTGCTATAAATGGTTTCGTATTCTAATTTTTGGATGAGTGTTTTTATTACTTATATAACGATCTGTTGATGAATTATATTTCGTGCAGTTCTATTTAACTGAATTAATTGCTTGTATATTTTTTTTATAAGCGAAAAACTTTTAAGTGACTCTATCAACATTTTTGTATTTTCTTGTTTATTAAATTCAATAATTCCACTAGCATTCATTACATCATGATGCGGAGTATTGCTTGCAACAGCTGTATTGCACATGGCTAGTACAATTAACAGATCTTGTATTCGATTAGCTTAATATGAAAATAGATTTTCAGAGATTGTGCTGAGAACATTAATTAATTTAGGATTTTTAACCAATAAAGGTTTTTTTTTTTCATCTGCAAAACATTCATTTTCTAATTCAAAAGCATGATTGGAATCAATTACGTTTACGACGATGAAATATCATTTTATTTTTAGTTAAAGTTCCAGTTTTATCCAAAAATATATGCTGGACCTAAAATTTATTTTAAAGTTCATACTAAATTCATGTTGAAAGTAGTGAAAAAAGGCTCTCTCTTCATACCAAATTGATACTGAATGCACTGAAAAAGTTTGTAACTTTAATACTGATTTGTAACTGGTGGGGTTGACTTTCAGTAACAATTCAGTACGAACTTTAACATAAGAGTACATGGAAAAAATTATACTGATTTGAGAGTAAAAGTAGCAGGATGAACAGTATGAAATTATAATCAAATTTTTCGACTCGGGTTTAGCTGAGAAGAATACTATGTTCATACAATATTGAATATTGTAATTTTAGTATTCTAAGATTAGTATTCTGGCCACTTTAAATGCATTATTAGATCAAATATACTCAATTTTGAGTCTAAAAAGTTCAAAAATGTTTAGTTTTCTATAATATTTCTTTTTTTCTTTTGACATAATAAAAATTATAATCTGCCATGTTAATAATTTGTAATACATAAATCAAATGAAGTAAATTTGGGTGACAAATTTGCTGAAATACATTTAGTTCTATTTTTACATGATTTTTTGTTTATACGATTTTGATTTAACACGATCTAAAATCTCAAAAATTAGTTTTCTTTTTAAAATAACACGATCCAAAATAAAAATTTTCAGGAATTACTTAAATTCCTGAAAAGGAATTTAATTCCTGGATGAGATGAGGGAGAATCATTGTTTGTTTTTATGAATATAAGGATCTTTGAATAAGATTTTAAGGCTTTTATAATATGTAGCTTGTATCTAATGAAGTTGTATTAGGAGGTAAAAACTTTAAATTATTTTTTGGATGATAAAAGACTGCTGAATGTCCAGACTTAAGTAGTTTTAACGATTAATTGATTAACAAAGGCTCCATAAGAACATTTCCAGATATATTGCTACATAAAAGAATTGTTATTCCCTTTTTATTTTTTATTTATATACTTTATCTGGTATTTCCGAGAAGTGTGTACTTCTTTAAATTAGGTTTAATAACAAGAGCCCTTTATAAAGTGGGTCAAGAAATTAGGTTCACACTTCCTTTTGATTACTCTCAGAAGAAGATTTTTCAACATTTTTATTTTAGTTTTTAAATAATTGCTCCATTCTAACTTAATTTAAATATTAACGGAGGATGAAATATGCCATATTCGGGTTCTAAACGAAGAAGATTATTCAAATCATAAAATATTACAGAAGATTAGCAAAAGTTTAAATGTAGTGAATAATTATGTGAAAAATTCAGAAAAATATAGAAAAAACCAGAACGAAAGAGCTTCGCATGTAGTTGATAATAATAGGGGAAAGCTTCGAATTCATTATTATCCAGTGTTGAGTTTAAATCTAAAGGTGGGCACCCACTTAGTTCGTATATCTCAGAGGGTAACTTTTATGACGTCATAGACTCACGCTAAAGTTCCCCCTCATATGTGGATATTTCAGCGTGAAATTCATTTGTACGTCATTTTGACGTCAAAAAAGTTACCCGCTGAGATATACGCACTAAGTGGGTGCCCACCTTAATATTTAACAGTTGAAAGAATTTTGAAGGCATCTCCAAAGTTAAAAAGAAAAAACTGCAGAAAAAACTACTTCTGGAATGACATAAGGAAAATCGTCTAGTATTTTGCAGGGATGCATATGAGTTGATGGTTATACGTAATTTTTACAAATGAAAAAGAGTTTAATTTAAAACTCTGATGATATTAGCTAAACTAATTTTACAATTAATCATTCTAGTTTTATAACTTCTTTTGGGAAGTTACTATATTAGGTCCGAAAATCGAAATCAATAATTTTGTGTTTTCTTGACGTTTGAAGATCTGGAGAATCATTTGCAATTATTTTTAGAGTGGTGTCTGTCCGTGTGAGTGTGTCTGTCCGTGTGTGTGTGTCTGTATATATGTGAGCTTTTCTATGAGATTTGTTTTTTCAAAAATGTCTGGATCAAATTACGTTTTTAATATATCAATAGATAGGGCACATTATGACTTAGATCTGAAAGGAGTTTGAGCGAAGTCGGTCCAGCGGTTCGTTTTTTATGAATAAAAAGCTAACGTTCTTAAGGATACAACAAAAATTTTTATGTAACCATCATATTCTAACTATCGAGGGGTACACGGGGGTTTTCGAAGGTGCTGATTTTGAATCTTTTATGAGTTTTTTAAAATTCAAGATGGCGGACTCAATATGACGTAATGTTTTTTTTTTTTTTGTAAAAATTCTTCAAATTGAATGAAATTTAGTTTTGAGTGGGGTTTTAGGTAGATGATTATAAATTATTGTGTAACGTTGAAAAGTTTTTTTTTTTTTTCAATTTTGAGCTTCGTTTCAAAGTTGGTCCGAAAATCAAAACAGCTAATTTTTTGCAATTTCTTTACGTTTCAAGCCCTGAAGCATCATTTGCAGCCAATTTTAGAGTGATGTATGTCAGTGTGTGTGTATGCCTGTGAGTGTAATTTTAAGTATTGGGGGGCAGATTGGGGTTTTCGAGCGTGTTGATTTCGATTCAACTACAGAAAAGGAAATAGATGAGTCATAGAATGCATATACTACACATTTAACCGTTATTATCTAGTAAGAGTTTTATGATCCTGTCCTCTAGGTAGCGAAATGCTAAATGAATTTTGAAATTTCGTTTAATATTCGAGGTATCGGAACATTAAGAAAAATTTTTTTCTCAAGAGAAGTTGCTTGTGCGGTACCTGCTGCCGGACGTATTTTTATTTTTGATCATTGCACCTTTTTTTTTTTTTTAACGCGCTTTATATGAACTCGCATTATACGGAAGTATACTGTATATTTATTGAAATCTTAGTTTGAAGTAAAAGCGTAAAATATTTATATGACAACATAAAAACTTAACAAAATAATCAAAAATTTATTAAATAAAATATTATCTTACCTTTTAAATTAGTATTCAATTTGATTGGTGATTCTTGTTTAGATCGTAAATCAGCAATTGTACGCCTTAAAGGATTTCCATATTTTATTATTTCAATATTTTCATCATTTATATCATTTTTATAATCTATATCGATATTATTTGTACCATATTTTTCTTGTTTATATTTATTTAATAATAATTTTAATTTTTTTGGTAATGTAGATGATTTTTGAATATTTTTTTTAGATTGTAAATTTTCATTATCTATAAAACTATTTAATGAAATTAAATCAATTTCTTCTAAATATTCATCTAATTCAAATAAATAATTTTCAACAAATTCTAAACTATTATAATCAGTTAAATCACATGAAGATTCTATTTCTTGTTTACTATAATCATCTAAAATTGTATCTAATTCACTAAGTATATTATATACTTCAATTGAATCTTTATATTCATTATTATCAATATTATTTAAATTATTTTTAATATTTGAATTATTTAGATTTTTATTTTTTTGAATTTTTCTTAATGTACAATATGGATAATAATTATTATTTGATTTTTTTATATTATTATTAGATAAACGTAATGTTTGTCTTAATGATGATCTTGTAAATTCTATTAAACGTTTTTCAACTTTTTCTAATAATATTGAATTAATTAATTCAATATTATTTTGTTTTAATTCATCATCATCACTAAATTCATATAAATCACATGAATTTTTAATTGTTTCACTTGATAAATTATTTGTTAAACCATAATTTATATTTAAATTTTTATTTAATTTTTTATATGATATATTAGTATCTGTATTTGATCTAATTAAATATTTTAATTTTTTACTAGCTGTATATAATTTAAGTAAATCAGTCTTATTGTGGTTAGCTTTAGTTAAATCAATTATTGATGTTGATTGTGGTCTTGCATCAGCACTTCGTGATCTAAGTGTACAATAAATACCAATTCTACTAGATTCACGAATTTTATTAGAATGTTTAACATCATTATTAAAACTTGACTTACGACTTTTTGACCTCATTTTATTGTTCTTTTTAGATACAAATACAAATAAATTCTTTTTTTTAATTTTTATTTTAAATTTGATTTAATTTATTTATATTATAACTATTGGTGTTAATTATTAAAAATATAGGTCAGCTAACTGATATAATCATATAGCATGAAAGATTTAATAAGTTTTTTTTTTTGTGTTTTCATATCTCATGATGTTAATAATTGCATTTTGTGGTTTCATAGGATCATCATTTTACAACTATATTCAAAATGGAGAAAGCTAACAACACCTGAAATTAGAAAATTTTTAATTATTATAATGAATATATATGTATATATATATATATTAATCAGTAGGGAATTAAAGATTTACTTTTTTGTTTTTTCAAAAAAAAAAAAAAAACAAAAACAACATATCAAAAAATTTTATTTAAAAGAAAGTTTTCTTTTGTTCTTTGAATCGATCAGACTGATCAATACTCATAAACAAATGAAAAAAAGTTTAACTATAAACTTTTTAAGATTATAAATTTCGACTTTTTCGGTTTGTAGTCGATGGATTTTTCCAAAAAGCAGTGAAAGGCAACAAAAATTGTAAACTTAATATTTAATCAATTTTCATTATTAATCTTTTACTTCTTTATTTTATTTCCTATTGACTTCCTTAACTATATTTATATGTTCTATATAAATGCTGACTCTTTTAAAAGAATTATAAATCTTTTACAGTTAATATTGTTTATAGAAAATTTAACATAAGAATATCTTAATATAAATGGCCTTCTCATGTCAAATATTAAATTAAAAACAATATAACTTTTACCAGGTTTTTATGTTCAAACCATTTTTGGTATGTTGAACAATAAAATTTATTACTTATAGTTTTATTTATGTTTTTCTTTGTCTTGAAAGAGTAACAGAATCATTGCTTGTCTTATAAGGATTTTTAGTTATTGTACATACATAATTTTGATAAATTCTGATACTTTTTTTAAAATTGGAAATAAATATTTTGACTATATCATAGACTATCACATACATATTTTTTGCTATTAATAAATAAAAACAAATATTTTTGTTAATAGTTCATTCGAAGCAAATAAAATCAAAATGAATTCATTGGATGAGATATTTTTCAAGGTAGCTACATACGTTAAATTTTTTTTGATTGTGTAATTCAAAATAATTACAAGAAAAACAATTTCAACCTGATTACCCGATGATTTATGTGCAGAGCAAGTGTACAAAATTTTTAACAAATCAGATACTTAGATTTTGAATTACAGTGGACACTTCAAGTTTAAATTTTAGAAATAGGTTTTTAAAATTTAAAAGTTTTCCTTTTTAAAAAACTTTCAACTACTTTAAGTTTAAATTAAACTTCAAATCCATATTATTACATACGATATTAATAATATAATTTTGTTCTTTAGTAAATTTATATTATTTTTCAATGAAGTCTACAATTTTTTATAGAGTCCTGAAATTATATTTAATTAGAAGACAAATCTCTTATCATAACACATCAGTGATAGTTGGTTAATTGCTGATATTTAAAAGATTTCACTTAATTAAAAAATCATAAATGATACTGGGGAATTTTTAAAGACCAAAAATAAATCATTCTATACAGTAGAGAAGTCGGAGAAATATCGCAATAAGTATATAAAAGTAAACATCTTTTTATGCATGCATTTAAATATTTTGTAAATTTTTAAATAATTTTTCAGGAACATTAAAATATCAAGAAATATGACAAGTGGTAAAGCTTTCCCAAGTGATCTTTCAACAAACCAATTTACCGTGATTACCATTTTTCACACTAGCATTTATCGGAAATCAGAAAATAAAAATTGATTTAGTTAAAATTTAAGTTTTTCCTCCGCCTTTTAATTTATTTTGTCAGTTATTTACCATTTTATCATTTTAAATTTAAGCCCTCTCATTTTAATAGT
The DNA here is from genome assembly GCA_947359355.1 of Acrocera orbiculus. NCBI lineage: Eukaryota > Metazoa > Arthropoda > Insecta > Diptera > Acroceridae > Acrocera > Acrocera orbiculus. The sequence goes on from OX375758.1 coordinate 13,321,420, forward strand.
ATAAAAAAAGAAAAATAAGCAACGTTTATTTTATGTGTAAAAAGTAAGTGTCAAATTTTAAATTAATTGGTACAATAGCTTTACAATGGCGATGATCATGGACTTTTAAAACGTCCTTTCGAGAAAAACGCACTTAAAGTTTTAAACTCTAAAAAATATACTGTGAATTGTGAAGATTTAAATGTTAACAATTTTCTTGAACCATTTTTATTATTTACTCAAAAATTATTGTACATATATGAATATAAATAATAAATATCTGGTTAAAATGGCAAAAAAGCGAGGTTTTATCCTAGTCAGATGGCATACCCCTTTAGTAGGATAAAAACTATACCAGAATTGAAATAACACACAAAAAACTGATTAAACTAATAAATTAACAGTAATAAAACAACAAAACTAACGATTTAGAAAATTATAAATTCGACTTTTTAAAATTCTTATGGCATATTACCGTTTTGATTGAAGAACGTTACAGAAACTTGTAACGTTTACAAGCAAAGTGTGATTTAGAACTCCATCAAAAAATTAATCCTTAGTGATTTTAAAAATTTAATCCCTTAAATGTCTTTTACCTTTTACATTTAAAGTTATTATACATTGATATAATATGTCGAAGGAATTTTTAATTTTATTATTGTCAAAGGAGCATTATCTTCATTTTATTTATTTTTCTTCAATATATTTCAGTTCAAATTTTAATATTTATTATTATCTTTATCGACGAAAAATACAAAAAAAAAAAAAGAAAAAATATAAAATTTATAAGCTGCTTACTGTTTTATATCATAAAAATCGGGTAGATTAGAACTTTCTTTTTAATATCACCACTAGGCTTAAAAAACATCTTCTAATATTTTTCAATTTCACAATGCCGCTTGTTGTAACTCGAACTCGCACGACTAAGTTTGGTTTATTGAAAATATAAATATTGAAATGGAAATTTTGTTTAAATGACGTTTCTGTGAAAAATCTGTTTTAATGGTTATTATAAAAGGTCGCAGTGGCTTAGTTAAGAAGGTCGGTTTGCGCTAAATTAAGTTTATCATTAAACAAACAAATATTTAACCAGTTAATAGTTTTCATAGTAAATGATAACGACGACGAGTAAACACGTCGGACGCACACGGTAATAGAGATTTGGTTTGACGTGTATACAAAATTTTTTCATAAAATTTTGGCGCAAGTTCGTTGTGTATACACGTCATTGCTTGATTTTAATTCCGTCAACTGGGTGAGGGGTTTTTATAATTAAATTCGACGCTTAACTACACAAATTTGGGCGTTTTATTTAAACAAATATTTAACAGAGATTAAGAAGAACTATAAAACTCAATTTTTTTCTTAACGGTCACATTTAAGATTTCAAAGTTAAATACATACTATGAAACTGGGAGTAATATTTTTTTTAATAAAATTTTGTAATATATTAGTTCAAATAAATTTTGATAAAAACTTAAAATATAACTAAATACTAGCAACTGACAAAGCTAACGTTGTTTTGCCAAATACAATATAAATTATTCCTAGGAAAAAAATAACTAACTTACTGTCAGTGTGTGAGGATGTGGTATATATGGGTGAAAGAGGCATGTAGTGCTGTGAACGATGATGGAATAAAAAAAATATAGTCCAAGATCCCAGGGCAACCAGACCTCACCCATTTTGGAAGTAACGAAATTTAGGGAATAAGTAGTAGTAAGATGTATCTAAGAAGGTATGAATATTCGTTAATTTGTCAGGGCGGCCATTTTGTAGATATCAGGGGGGGGGGGGGGGGGGGGGGGGGGTGCGTGCGTAAAAACATTAGAAAACTGCCTCATCTTCTCAAGGCTGATTTTTGGATATATTTTAGGGAATATTATTAGTAATTAATATTTGACACTGCCAAAAACTTCCCGTCGGCCAAAGATTCAGCCAGACACCTTAAAATGTGAAAAAAAAAACAGCAAAAACGTCTCAGCCAAACGCTTTCATACTTTAAGGCATCTGGCAAGGCGTTTTTGCTGTTTTTTCGCACTTTTTTCACACTTTAAGGTATCTGGCTGAACTTTTGGCCCATGTGAAGTCAAATAATTTATATTTAAACTAACTTTAGAATAAGTTCTAAGATGGGTTATAAAAAATAAATATAATTATTAAAATTTACTTGAAATTAATCTTGTTATGAGCTTTTGATTTTAAAAAAAATTTGCAAAAACCTTACCGGGGATATACCTAATAATTCCCCAAATTTTCACGGCGATTGGATGTACGGTTTTTGAATTCATTGAGTACACACAGGAAGACACACAGACAGACAGACAGACATTCAATTTTATATATATAGATTTAAAGTATTTAACTATTTAAATCTGTTATACTATTAAAATAATATTGTAACAGTAAAACTCATAATCACAATTCACAAAACTCTAAACTAAAATTTAAATTTGTTTTTTAATTCCAGTTTAAAAAATAAATTAAAATTTTACCGTAACTTTAAATTATTGGCCAATATAAACATTTTAAATACAATCATACGTTATTTAAAGATGAATGCATTTTCCAAACTAAATTCAAAACTATTACATTAACATTTGTAAATAACAATAAGAAATAAAATAACAAAATAATTTCAGGTGGTAACTATTTAACTTACTCATTAAACAGATTGAATAAATATCGATTCCATTAAACAAAGAACTAGACTTGTGAGTCTATAAATGAGTGTCCATGAAATGTCAACAAATGACTAACAGTTAAATAAAAATTAAAATAAAATTTATCTAGTTAAATATGAAACAAAGAAATATTATACAAGTGTTAATTTTAGTAATAGTATTAATTAAAATAACAATTAGTTAGTTAAATAAAATGAAATTGTATTTAGGAAAATAACAATAACAAAAATAAAGGAAAAAAGTTACTACTAATTAAAACATTTACCACTCACGTAGTTGTGATAATATATATATATACATATATATATGTATATATAAACTGAATGTCAAGTTCAGTTAATTAGATTGCTGTAGCTAACTGTTGTTAACACTAGCAGAAGGTTTTGCAGTAGTAACGAGTATTAAAATTTTTCTTTAGAAATACATAAAATAAAACTTTGACTCTAAATAGAACCTTAATTAAGGAAGACCTCGTCTTTTAAAGTCAATAAACACAATATTCGTATAGGCTTTTGGATTTTTTTGTTTTTGTCTTTTTATATTTCTAAAATAAAAGTTTTTGTATAATATCACCAACAGTTTTTACGTCAATGACTAAAAAAATTATTTTTCTTATTTCTACGTTTTCTTACCAAACAAATTTTTTAAATTTTAATCTAATTAGTTTTGGTTATGATCTTGGGATAAAAATACTACTTGAAAGTTTAATTCTGACCAATTTTTGAAAATTTTAAATTAAAATTATGAATTATAAAATTTTGTTTTTTTTTGTGAGAAATGAGAATGACAATTTTTTTACGTACAGAGGTGTAAAAAAGTTTTTAAAGTTAAATTAATATAGTAGAATATTTTTTTGATTATACAATTTTCCCTATTAAATTAATATCACTTACGACTTAAATGTCAAATACGTACTTAAAAATTTCGAAACTCTGTCCTTCGTGAGACAAAAATTTTTCAGCATTTCTTTTGTACTTTTGATAATACATATTTACAAATTAAAGTTTAGTTCAAAACAAGCCTGGCCTCGTGTGATACTATTAAATTGCATACAAGTATTTTTCCTATTTACAACTTTTTTACTTTTTTTATTGTTTGTAGTTGTAAAAAGTATTTTACATCATATTCACAGTCAGATTTAACCCAATATTCACAATTAATCACTATCAAATAGTTCTCGTAAAAGAGAGTTTGAAAATTTACTTAAAATTTCCCCTCCGTTTTGTCATGAGTTTTTTTAAATATTTTTTACAAAAAACTAAAAAACAACACTAATTCTAAATCAATACAAGGGACCTCTCATAGAAAATTTAAATTTAAAAAAAATGTAATGACAAGAAATCATTTTCTTTCCCGATGATATTCGAAATTGATTTCTGTTAGCAGGCCAGAAAATCACAGACAAAAGATATGTAATCCTACCAAAAAAATTTTTGGTTGACAATACTTTCAAGTTTTATGTTCACTTTCATGATTTAAAAAAAAAACACAATATTTTTTTTTATATAATCAAAACTCACATTTCACAATAAACACAATAGTTTTTTAACCTTATTAAATCGAAATGAAACATAATATACCACCTTCACCTGCTACTTGTTTCCGTTATGAATACAAAACATTTGTTACTACCCTTTAGTAAAAATTACTCTAAATGCATACTCAAAAACAGGATATCAGGGCATATGATTATTGCAATTAAACAACGGAAGTTGTTTTATAACTAAAAAGGGGTTATTGTTACTAAAATTTTGTAATGTAAAAAAATTCAAAGAGATTTTATTGTTAAAAGGAAAACTTAAATATTTAGCTTGAATTACAAAAATTATAAATTAAATTTTAATAAAACATAAACAAAAAATAAAATTGAAAAAGATTTTGTTATATGATATATATATGATGGAAAAAGGATTAAGAGGAAAAATTGCTTTTTTTTAACACATTATAAAATTTACGAGTATAATAGACAATTTTGGATTTCCTAATATGTACTTGTTAGGAAGAAATATTTGTCATCTCTAAGGTTCTAATGTATTCAAAGTTATTGTAGCAAACACTGGCGACCTGATTTCAGAATTACATCATGTTTGGTAAACGCGAATACTTTTTTTGGAATGAAGTTCCTTATCGGGGGTTTTAACATACGAGTTAGGCTGAAAATTTTAACACCAACACGAAATTCTTGCACAAAATTCTATTAAAAAATTATAACAAAAAATTCTAATACAAAAATGTAATTGCTTCTTATTATTGTTAATTCTTGGTTTTAGTGTTAATTCAAAGCAGGTTGCTATAAGATACGACCTAAGGAACTTCATTCCTTCCAGATGTCTCTAGAGATCTCATTTATTTTTTATTTAATATATTTGTAAAGATATCAACAAAATTGAACCCTTAACGGGGGACAGAATAATATTGTAATATAATCGTGAACAATATATCAATGGGACACGCTGTCTTTAAAATTTACAGGAATGAAAAATTAAATTTTTTTTTTTAGTTCAAATATGTCCTGTATTGCTACTTAAATTTTTTTTGCTATAGTAATTTGTAGAAATTCCCCGTGCAACATTCATTAGTTTTTGGTCCTCTGCATCATAATCTCCTCCGAAGCTGGATTTATGGTCACTCTAAACATAGCATCCATGTCACGATCATTTTTATTTATGAATATTTCCAAATCTTTAACGTCAAAATTTTCCACTGTTTTACAAGAGTAGTTATGAAAAAATTAATATTTGGATTGCTTGATAATACATTTTTATACTTTCTAAAACCCTTTAGCCCTAGTTAGTTAATATAATTTTGTTTAGAGAACACTCTATAAGTCCTACAATTCAATTAGCATAAATTCTTAAGAATATAAGTACTAATTAATTACTTCAAAATAAGTTTCAGGTAAGAAACATTGTTAAATTCTTAGATTTACAATCCGTTTATCCTTAAACTAATAAATCAATATAACCAGATTTTCCACTCTGAAAACTAATTATTATATTTGCCAATCTACGAAGAATAAATAGCCTTTATTTCGGTTTTGAATAAAAATTTGAAACCTTACTGTGGACATCTTGTCTCTGAGACAAATTAAAATTTTATTTCTAAAAAGAAATTATGTTTATGTTGGCTAAAATCACTCGAAGATCGGGAGAATATTTAAGTGGTTAAAATAAATATACGTAAAAATCGAGCATTTCTGCTAGACACGATATCCACGGTAACACGAAGGCTGTTTTATATTACTCAAAATAAAACAAGCACACAAAGTTGCTTTTTTTTAATTTACCAAATATCATTTTTCAAGGAAATTTTTTACTGATTTAATATAGAATAGAAAATTCTAAAAAAATTGTCAAGAGGAAAATTAAATACGTGGAAGCTTGTTAAAATATATAATTTTAGTATTTATCATAAATTTTATTATTTTGCATGAATTTTTTAAGTTTTACATTGAGAAAATTAATAATTAATATTTTTCAAGTAAAAAAATTTTATTCTGAAAAATACTGAATAAAATTGAGTTTTAAAGGTTCTTGGGTAAGATTCTATTCTAGTGAGAAGTTAGATTCACAATGTGAGTTAAACCTACATAGGCTTAACGTCATATGACAGTTTAAGCTCGGGTGAAGAAAACTTTGCGTTTCAAAGCCCGAATTGAGCCATTAATCGGGTTTAACTTCTCATTTGTTCAAACCCTTCTGTTTGGGTATTTAAACTTAGTTCAACTGTCATTTGTGGCACATTGGTATTTTCTTTTGTGATTATTTTCAAATTAAATAAAGTTTCTTTAACATCACACCTTCTTCTTATGCCTGGGACTCACTAGCGCTTAGCGTGTGGAGACGACTTAGCACAGTAAAAATGGAGAGTTTTTTTTATATACCAGTGGAGTGGAATTAGCATAGCACTAAATTTTGAGCCGCTAAGCGCTAGTGAGTCCGAGGCATTAGGCAAATATTAGTCAAATTTTACTTTGTTTGGCACTAAATTATTTTTTAATAATTATTTTCAAAAATTAGTTGTAATTTCTTTCTCTTTCACATTTAAGTATTTTACATTTAAGCTCTGTATGGAATAAAATTTGACATATAAGCTTCAGTCGGTTACAAAATTAAATAGCGATAGTTTAAATATTTGGATTTTAAGCTCGCACTGTGAAACGCGTAAATATTTTTAAATAATTTAAACTTCAAATGGAGTTTGAGTTAAACTAAGTTTAAGTTTAAAGTGTAAAGCCAGGCGTGAGAGGAAGAAATTTTTATCCATCTATTCTTAAGAAGTAATTTTATTTTTTATTAAGAAAAGAAAAATAATAGGAGTAAATGCATCTTGGGTATATACACGGTGTGTCTCAAAAATAACCGAACTTTATGTTTAAATCGTATAACATGCACAGCGATCTATAGAAACATTAAGCCTTAAAAAGATAAATTTGTCCTCTTTCAAACGCACCTATATATATGAAAATCGGATGACAGATGTCAAAGTTACGGCCATTTGAATAAAAGTAGTAAGAGTGCTAAGGTTCCAAAACAAGAATGGAACAAAGAGCAAATATAAAATTTTGTGAAAAAAAATTCGCTGAGACATAAAAATTGATGAAAAAAATTTATGGTGAGGATTGTATGAGTCTTACTCAAGTTTATACGTGGTTTACACGATTTAAAAATAGTCGTGAGGATTTAAATGATGACCTAAAGCTAGGTCGTCCAGAAGCTAGTAATCGTGCTGAATTAGTGGAAAAAGTCCGTGAAATTATTGGTATCGATGTTAATTTTACTACCAGAAGTTGTCTAAGGAATTTAATATGAGTAAAAACACTATTTGGGGAATTTTAACTGAAGATTTGGGTAAAAGAAAGGTCTGTTCGCGTTTTGTTCCACATGAGTTGAATAAAGACCAAAAAAGTGAACGAATTTTTGATGAAAAAACGGATTTTTCTCATCAATCATCCTCCATATTCGCCAGATCTATCACCATGTGACTATTTTCTATTTCCTAAACTGAAAATCAGGATGGAAGGAGCTTTTTATGATGATATCCCAGTCATTCAAGCAGCCGTAACCGAGGTGTTGAAGAGCATTTCTATAAATGACATAAATCTATGCATGCGTTGGTTGATCGTGTCAAATGTTGTATTGAGTCTAATGGAACCTACTTTGAATAAATAATAACTTTCAAAGATAATATAATGTGTGTTTTATTCTATATCCAAAAAGTTCGGTTATTTTTGAGACATACTGTGTATATAGGAAAAATGTATAGGAAAAATTTGAAATTTTATAAAAGGTATGTAAGTGAGTTAATATACATTTCAGATGCGTAAATTGAGTTCGAGACCTTTAAGATCAAAACAAAATCAACACTTATAACCGAGAAAAACTTAAAGACTGATCGAACGATAAACAATCAAAGGATTAAAGGAAACGAAAGAGTGGAAAGCAAGGTAATAGAAAATTTACTCATTACATCATTGTATGGATTCAGTTGATCTGTATGTACGGTCGAGTGAAGCTGTAGTGCGTCGCAACGCACAGTTGGAGAATCCCTGAGTTAGAGAATAGTTTAGCCTTCAAATGAAATAAAAATATTAATTAAATGATAAAAACAAATTATAAAAAATGACTAACTTGATAACGTTTAGAGTAGATCAAATTCTCTTAAATGAAATTTCATATATTCTCCAAAATCTTGATCAAATTTGATTGGAAGCCTTTCAATAATAAAGTTAAGGTCAATTTACAATTTTAATATTAAATTTTATATACTTTTTTTTTAAGTGAATATTATTTAAACATCAGTTTACCAAATTTTTAAAATTAGAAAAAAAAAAAAAATATATCTAATAAAATGTAAAGTGACTAAATTAGGCTTCAAGCAAGGCAACCAACAATTAATGAAAAGTGTATGCTAATTATATTATGTAATAATACGACGAAATTACTAACCAATATTATATACATATATATCTTAGCACTATTAAAGTTTTGGCAATCAAAATGACATCATATTACTGTCAAATTTTATTGGCTTCTTAAAATCTGATACGAGCTTACTAATTAAATATTAATTTGAAATAAATGTTCAACACATTGCGAACAGCACAGTTTTTGCTTTATCTGGCAGCGCCTTGGACAAAATGTTGTTTAGCAAGAAATTAAAAGTTGATTTTAATAAAAAAAAATTATTTTTAACCATATTTTTTTTTCATCTAACAAAATTATAGCCGATGTAAGCCACCGGTGATACACGCCTTCCTTAACGTGTTAAAGATTCTTATCCTCATCCTGAAAATATTGCATTTTTTTGGTTTGATATCGAGTATTCTATTAAAGATATAGATGAAATGCAATTAGCAAGGGCGATCTTGTGTGGATATGTTTCCTTTCTTAATTAAAGTAAGTAAAACAAGTAATAAGGTATGCCTGAATGTTTAATGACACCGCCTGTATGAAAGAATAAAAAGGATGACTGCATTTACTTTACTAAATGTTACATTCTGATATGAATAACTTTTGCCATCACTTTATGTTATATAATAGGTGCTTGCATATGAAATAAAGCGTTTGCTATCAGATGGCGTAGCTCATAAATATGATTTGTGTGACAGATAACTAATATGGCGTTTTGGAGGGAAGACATACATATGTCATTAAAATTGAATACAAAAATACCCGTGAAACAGTAAATAGTATAGTTTACTATCGCTTCAAATATCTCGAAATTCGAACCAAGCTTTCATCATTTGCGGGAAGTTTTACTTTTTGCTTTTAATGGAAAGAAAAAGGCAGCTGAAGCTTATCGAATGATTGTTGAAGTATACGGTGAGCATTCTGTGAGTAAATCGTCACAACGTCACAAGCAGTTCGAAATATCCATGTAAAAAAGGATTTGCTGTGTATTTGGTGGGATCAGAAGGGTTTGATATATTATGAACTTCTAAAACCTGGCGAAACAGTTACTGGCACGCGTTATCATCAACAACTAATAAAACTAAATGCAGCATTGAAGAAAAAACATCCGGAATATTATGAAAGACATAACAAGGTTATTTTGCTCCATGACAATGCTCGGCCTCATGTTGCAAAACCAGTGAAAAAATATTTGGAGAACATTAAATGGGAAGTTCTATCTCACCCGCCTTACTCACCAGACCTCGCCCCATCTGACTATTACTAATTTCGTTCAATGCAACACGAACTTACGAAGCAGCACTTCCATTCCTACGAAGAAGTGGAAAATTGGCTCAATATTTGGTTGACCTCCAAAAAGGCGGAGTGGTATGAGCTAGGAATCCATGATTTACCAAAAATATGGGAAAAGGTCATAGACAATAATGACCAATATTTTGATTATTGAATTCATTTGTTTTTATATTGAAATATATGCTCAAAAACGCCAAAAAAACGCTTTATTTCATATGCAAGCACCTATTATAAAAAAAAAGCGAGAATTCTGTCAGATCTTAAAAGAACATCTCTAAAGAAAGGGTAATGTCTTGCCAGACATAAAAATAAAATAATGATATTGAAGTGGCAGGATAAAAAAGAAGTATATTACCTTGAAAAAATACACGATGATAGTATGGTGGAAATAAATAAAAGAAATGTGATGAAGATGAAACCCAGCAGTAGTTCACGACTACAATAACAACATGGGTGTAGTGGACAACAGTGACGGCATTATAATTGCATACTTGACAGCAAGAAAACAATTAAAAAAATATTATTTGCTTCAAATGTTTACGCATTGTATAGAAAAAACAATGAAAAATTAACACGGATGAATTTTCTAATGGAATATGTAGAAAAAAATTATAGAAGAATAATATGCAAATTCATGCGCACGTGTATTGGTAATTGGACGGCCAAGTCAAAAAAAACCTCATTTGGAAACAATTCCCGGATTTCATACCATCGACATCTTCGAAAACTAATCCTACAAGAGTTATATTCCAACTCTTCTAATCCAAGTATTTGTGCCCCATATGTGATGTGGCATTATATGAAACTCCTTACCTACCATATAATTTACAAACAAATTTAATTTTTCTTTAGTCCCTTTGATTTACAAAATCATTGAGTTTTTACTTGTTTTTATGAATTGAATTCAAGCTGTTTTCTTGACATTTTTAGAAGTTTTCAATTATTTTTGGTTATAAAATTAAATATTAAGCTCTGTAATTACTTATAAATAAAATTATTATTTTTTAAGTAAACAACAAAAACCGTCGAATATACTCTTATCGCCTAAAAATAACTATGTATAAACCATACACATTTTCAAAATAAAACAAAACACTTAAAGGGTTAAGCATGATTTCCGCCACATTGGTAAACTCTATTCTTAAAAATAGCAAAAATTATTCTTATTTTTGGATATTCAAATATTTCAAAACAACAATAAAATTAAATTAAAAATTAATTTCATTTTTGTTAAGCCTCACTCACTTTTCAAGTTTTAACAATTTCAAACAAGTAACAGCTTTAAATAATTTCAAAAAAGAAAAAATTAACAAGATATATAAAATATAATAAACTACAAAATTCATCAAATTTACGATAATTTCAAGAATAATTTTTTAAGCTTATAAATCTTTTATTTTTTTATTATAGTAAAAGACTAATAAAAACTTACTCCACTACATTTTAATTATTAAAAATTATAATGTTATAAATTTTTTACATATAAAACCTACACACACTAATACAAATTTAATCAACAAAAACTTGTCTTTATAAAAATTTCCAGTATTCACAAATTCTAATTGGAATTTTTTTGAAGATATTTTATAGAAGAAAAAAATAACAACAATTCTAAAAAAAATCGAATTCTAATCAATTTATGATTAACATAATTTGTAATTAAAAATTTACTCAAATTGCTTGATAATTATAAAGTTCGGGAATTAATGATTCCTAAAATATAATTTTATTACACATGCATCATAATATATATTTAAATGTGTGTGTTCGTCGTTTTTATACACCATAATCACGTGGCATTTTTTAATTTAGTTGAACTCAAGTTTTACAATCTCGCGTGACATCGTTTAACATTTTAATTAAAAGTGGAAATAAAGAAAATAATTTTTTCTTCTTTTATAATTTGATTTTCTAGAAGATCACGTTTGGTATGCAACTAATTAAAAGGTCTGCAAATTATATGATTAAATGTTTTCAATGATAGTTCAATGGGTCAAACATGTTAAAATTCAAAAAGTGTTCATTCAACTTCAGCTACAGGTACAGGTGTTTTGTTTTTTTTCAGCTTTGTCTTTTCATTTCTTTTTATCAAATTTTATGGAATAGTTTTAAGGAACTATGAATTAATCAATTCGACTTGGAATTTTGCTTGATTATTGTCACTTTATTACTAAAGCTTCATTTTTTATTGGTATTACTCATTTTATTTTTTGTAAAGATTTTTCATTTGGAAAGTTAAAGTCATCATTGAAATTATATGGGAACATCTGTGTTTTTGATTTGGTTTGTACCATTTTTACAAACAAAAAAGAAAGAAAAGATTATACTCCAATGATTGCGGCACATTTATAAGTTTTTAGGGAAGTATTCAGTTAACCGTAATTCTTTTGTTTAGATTAAAATCAGTTTTTAGATTTTTGAATAATTTCATAAATAGTTTATGCAATTTGTAAAAGAAATTTTTTAAAAGGTTTTTAGCTAATTTTTATAGATATCACGATCTTGATGTAGGCGGGAGGAAGAGGGGATAAGAGATAACGATTAACAAAAAAATACTTTTTTTCGAATTTCTTTGAGAGATATTATTAAAGTAAATATTATTGTGAAATCTTGCAATCACTTTATGTCATAATCATTAATCATTCTCAAAGTTACTCAAAGGATGATCTCAGAATGTACATATGTATATCCAGAAAAGGACTTGTTTAAAAAGCTTTGAAGCCAGTCATTTAAAAATACTAGTTAAAAATTCATCTTTATGTAGAGATATTATAAATTAGGAGTGTCCAACCCAAGACACGCGAGCCTAGAAAGCTCCAGCCGAAAAAAGCTATTAATATCCGGCTTCGGCGGTAATGTCATCAAGTCATTAAAAATCCCGCTTTCTTAATTCATTTGAATTACTTTGAATTCTATACAAAGCCCCGTATTCAATTTTTGTACATTAATTTCATTATAAAAATGTAATGTTAAGTTTTAACACATTTAACTTTTAATATTTAGAAACTGATATTGCTTAAAATTAGTATAAAAAAAATTAAACAACATAAGGATATAACCTAGCGGAAAATTTAGGTACGATGGGTTTTATAAAGGCTTGGAGATTGAATCATCGCCAATTCCAGGGATTTCTTAAAAGCTTGGATGCTGAATATTACAGAAATAAGATCCACCGGAGAGTTGAGGGCAACTGTTACAAAGATTTTATATCCTAATCGAAGAAATCAAAATGTTTATGACATTAAAAGAAAAACCTGTACCAAAACTTGATAATGACAACTGCTTTGCAGACTTAGTTCAATGTTAGGTATATTTTTGTATAGGACAAAACAATTCGTCTTCTTTCAATGTGGCATAGGGAAGCTAAAAAGGTTGGACATCCCTGTTTTAAATATTTGTGTGTACCAAAATTTTAATCAAATTATGCTATGACTAAATAAAATTGTGGTTCACTCGTCTTCAATAGCTGTCCAGTTATTTGAATTACAGTTTTCAAGATTTTATTAATTAGATCAAGGATTTTAATAATTAATCTGAACAATATATTAAAATATTTTGCAAGTAAATGAATAATATTTCATCAATTGAATAAAACTAAGCCAGTGGTAAAGCATTTCCCAAGTCATCTTTAAAATAAGTTAAGCTAGGTTAACCTAGAATAATCGAAAATCAGAAAATTAAATTTATTTAATTAAAAGATAAGTTTTTCTTCCCCAAAAGGAAATTGTTTTAATTATTTTGTTATTTTTATATTTTTTGTGATCATTTAAATTCGAAACAGTGTTATTTAACGAAAAATTCCACAGTTTTGTCAATTTTTAACCCTCTAAATATGGTGTTTAAAATAAACTATTTTATGATATTATGGTGGTATTTTATGCTTGAAAAATAAATGTAAAATTGCAAATAAATTGGTACACCTGGTTTTAAATGGCGATGAGTTTTACACTCTGAAAAATTTACAAGAGATTTAAAAGTCTATAACATTGAGAGTTTTGACTCGATTGCCTTGAAATGTTGTACAATCAGAAAATGCCATAAAAAAATTACAATTTTTTAAAAGTGCTATACCTCTCCTCCCCCTTAATATTAGTATATATACCCAGCGGTTAATTTCCCCTCGATGCGTGAAGTAATGAAGCCAAGTAATTCATATATATTTGTCCAATTTTACAAGTTTAGGCTTTGGATAGCTTCAAAATTGGTGCTACTGTTTTCATTTTCATTTTCAAAGTTCATTTAACTTAGTTTTATGCATATTTAATTTTGTTATAAAAATACAACAAAATAAAATTTAAATTCAATCACAATGAATAATAAGGTAATACCATATATAAAAATTTTTTATATGTGTGTGATTGCAGCACTCCCTAATTAAATATCACATCCGCAATTAAAAATCTTTGTAACCATTGAAATTAGTTATAAGGGTTTGAATTTATGTTAATCTATTTTTCTGCTTTTTGATATTATAACACATGAAAATGTTGCAGGTTTTTGGTGTTTATTTAATAATTTCAAATAGAAGAAAGTTGAACCAGCCATCTGAACCAAGTTATTTCATTTATCTGACATATTTTTTAGTTGAGGTATTCAAGGTCTATTACAACATTTATGCATATAAATTTGTGCATTGCATGTCCTTATCTTAATTATACTGTTTTAATTTTTGTTTTTTCTTTTTTGATAGTCCTTGGAATTTAATTTAATTAACGAAAATTTTAATTTATTCAAGTTTAAGTAAGCTGAATAACTGCATTAATTATTTTACGGAAAATTTAACCATAAGATTCGTAATATTTATACTGACCTAGAGTTAAAAGATTTTATTCAATTTTTTTTTTGTTTTTATTTTAAATTTTAGAGTTGAATAACTTCCGTTTAGAAAAAATGCAATTTCGTTGGAATTTTAAAGACAATATAGTAAAAGAGCTTTTAGTGAACAAACGTTTCTCATCAAGAGATTTTGCCTAAGACCCAGCGGAGAAACTCACTAAAAATGCGATGCATTCTTTCGTATCAAATCCACGATGCAAGGAACTTTTGGACTATAGTTGGGAGTTTTTCTTGTCTTTTCTGAAATTTTTTTAGATAAATGTTATATTTACTTAATAACAAAACTGAAAAACCCCATTGAAAAGAAGTATTGCTATAATTGAGCAGATGAAGATCGCATTAATGGAAGAGTTCAAAGATATACCAAACAGTGCATACCGGAAGAGCTTCATAATTGGACAAAGCACTGGTACTAACGTATATATCTGAAAGGGATTTTGAAAGAGATAAAACAGATATTGAGAAATAAATAAATATTGTAAGCAACAAATAAAACGTTATGATCAAACAGAGTACATTTATGTATAAAAAATTATTTTTTCGTAATAATTCCAAATAAAATACCGAAAATATTTCTCGACAGAATTTTAGTTAAGTGCTTCCCAATTACGGAGTATGTGGTACGAGAATATTTTCCACAACTTAAAAATGTGAGCCATCTCGTAATCCGCGATATCAAAGGAGGCAAGCAGTTGCTATTTTTTTTTTTGTAAGAACAATAAAGGTTTAAACGGAGTTTTGAAATTTTCGAAAATTTTATTCCCCTGTTTGGGGCAAGAACTCTACTGCCTCCCGCTTTGCACATATATCTACAAATTCAAGTGTAATGAGCGAATAAGTTTGAAACAGACCTTGTCTCATGTGATAACACGGAATGGGCCGGTTTATATAAAATACCAAAAGATGTTTATATGCTTCTCTCTAATGCAAACAGACCCATTAACCTTAAGTCAAACTTCTATTTAATCTTAAGAAAAATAAGAAAGTAATCGAAAGTTTTGATTGCCATTTTGAACCTTCTGAAGTTTCTGAAGTAGTGAATTTTGACTAAAATTTCAGCAATTATTTATTTTTTTGAATAATTAATCCTCTTTTATACATATTGAATATGACATATCTATGGCAATATGTTTGTAATCATATTCTTCCATCTAAAGCGACATTATAGATCTATCCAAAAACAAATTTAACTAACCCCCTAATAATGTCTGTTATTATGAGGATAATGACCTGAACAATATCCATTAATTGCACGTATTTATTACATATAACTATATATTTTTTTCTTAATTACTTTATTGTATGAAGGTTATCAAAAAAAAAAAAATCACTTGTTAGAAAAAACATTTTATCTTAAAACTAATGCAATTAATTTAAAAATGTGTGTGAAATAAGATAAAAAAAAAATAATAAAATAAAATTTAATTACTTAAAGTAGATCACGTAAAAAATTACCTTGAATTTGAGGGCAATTACAAAAGAAACATTGAAGTAATCAATAATATCAGTTTGATCGTGAAATAGAAATTAAACATAATCAAAAACTTATCTACGATATATTTTAATAAAAATAATATATAAAAAATGTAATGGTTTTTTATAATGGAAAATTTAATCAAAGACAAAACACAAAAGGAGCTCTATTATGTTTGCAAAAATTAACAACGGGTTTTTGTGTAAGTGTTAGTTATCCTGTTTCACTATATTGATCTTCTTTAAAACAATAAAAAAAAACTTAAACCCCATATATGGTTTAATATATTAGCTCCAAACATATCCTAATTGTATTTTATTGAAATAATTTTGCCACGCATTCTTCTTAAATTTTTATTACTATGTTGAAACTATATTTAATATAAAATATAAAATTGACTTACTCTTAAATATCTGTTAAGATCAAATTAACCAAATTATTTAATTAATTATCGCGTATTTATTTATTTTACAAACAATTAACCTACAGTAGTACAATACTGTAAGGTTCACACTACAATTACACCATATAACTTGAATTATTTAAAATTGACCTCGTTTGAACCCTTTTTCTACTTGAAATTTATTTTTAAAAAAATTTATCACTTGAGTTTAAAAAAAAAGAAGATAATAATTTTTTGTTACTATTTTAAAATACAAAAATATCCTTAAAATATAAAATTCCGGTAAAAGATATTTTTAATTGCACATTTTTGAAAATTCAAATTATAATGACTATGAACACACACACAGGTATAAAACTTAATCAACCATCATACCAGACGATCAAACTCAAACTAGTTGAAACTTTACTGACCAGTTTTCTTTAAACAAAAAATGCAGTCTTTAAACAATTCGTGTAAAGAGATAAAAGAGGACACAAAATAGCTTTAAACCTTCTTTCTTCATCTTTTAATATATATATAAAAGTTTTATTACTATAAGAAGCAGGTTTTGCCGGCATCTGTCAAAATCATTTGTGTGAACAGTCAAAAGTTTTAATTTTCTTTCTCAGTTGCACCTTAACATTGTCTGCTGTGGATGAGATTTCACTTGAGATATCATTATTTTGATTGGGTGGTAGTGGTTTCATAAAATTATGAGTCAACTTTTGTACGGCTGCGAATACAGTGCATTTACGTTTTTGGTTTATATGTATATATAATACAACATTTATATTTCAATAATATAATATAACATAAAAAGTATTTGTTGTTGGTTTTTAATTCAAATCCTTATTATTATTTATTTTATTATTCAATTGATTTTGGTTAAATGTTAAGATATAGAATTGAAAATATCTTTTTAATTATAATTTTAATTTATATATTTTTTTAATTATAAAAGCCAAAAAACTTATCTATTTTACTGTTCTAAATATGTCAAATGTAGCTTTTTAATAGAACATATTTATTTTTGTAGTTTAAATCTTAACATCCAATTTATTTGTATTATTTGTGTCTCTTATAAGAAAATGTGCTTAAAATGATTCCTTAATAGTTTTTAATATTTGTAAAATGATATGATATGACAAAAAATTTTAAACGAGGAAAAGTCCTATAAATTGAGAGTTTAAAATTTTTTAAATAAATTCTTAACAAATTTGGGGAGTGGATCTTCATTAGAAAAAGTAAAAATTATTTAAGGGGCTATGATATAGAAATTTTGCCTTTTTTTCATATTAAAACTATCTAATTTTAGCAGTTTTTCTCTTTGAACTAAACAAAATATAATATTAAATTTCTAAGCTATTTTGATAATGAATATGAATATGCTGTCAGAATGAATGAATACATCATTAAAATTTTAATTGGAAATTTATTAATTTTGGTCGGCTTTAATCTTGCAAAAATTGGATATTTGAAATAAATGTATGAATGCTACAAAAAAGAAAATTTGATGTATTTGGATGATTAGTTATTAAATGTCACAATATGTTTGTACCATTATTTGGTCAATTAACAATTACGGTATAACCATGCCAATACTTTAAATCAGAGAAGAGAAATGCAAGAGGAAATTTTATAAGTTTTAAAAACTTTCCAAGATTCGTTTTGAAGTTGCTGGTCAAGGCGCCTTTTTATCAATAAATTTAAAAACCATTTTTTTGTATTGTTCAGTGGGCCACCAAATATTTTCTCTAATTAGAGTTAATCATAATTTAACCCATTCACTTTTAGGTAAATTTAGTGCTTTTTACCCTGTACCCCAAAAGATGAAATTTTGTTTACATTAATATTTATGTAATTTTTATACCATAATTTTAACTCGATATTAGAAAATATATATTCCAAATTTTGTTTCAATCAAGGTCCACCTAATACAGAAGATCCTTTTCTTTTTTTTTTGATTTATGAATAAATAAAACAACTAAGGACCATTAACAGCAAACTTTGGTAACAGCCAAACTAACTGATTATTAGATTTTAAGCTACCGCCGTACACAATAACAGGTAGTATTAACATGTTTTTCTTAATTTTTTAATTTAAACTAAGGATATATGTAAATACTTTACAAAGTATTTTAAGGTTTTAAATATGTATGTTCAAACGCCTGTAGCGAAGTTATTGTTTTACAATCTGTTTAATTACATCATAAATTTAAACGAGAATCGAAATAATCTCCAGCTTAACTTAGAAATAGTTAACCAGCCGTTTGAATTTGTTATTGATTCCTTTCATTATGTTTCAAGTGATTTTTGATATACTCGTATATGGGTTTGAAAAATTTAAAGACCTGGCATGAATTTTGACATTTTTCCATTCCAATGGCAAGCAAAATTGTTTTTCTTTTTCTCTAGAATGTTTTTATTTGTTGGAAAGTTTTTAAAATATTATTTTAAAAATAATTAAAATAAATGATTAAATTATACTGGAAAGCTCTACAAAAATGTTAATTAACTTCTTTTAGAAAAAAAGACTGGTAGCTGAGAAATAATAAGAAGAAGCATCCCACACTACACTCTTAAAGAAGCCACATTTGTGTGACAAGCTTTGATAATAATTATTTGAAAATTGTGTATTGCGACTTTTTAAACATTTTCGAGATCAACGGAGCAACAACAAAAGCATCAAACAAAAAACCTTAAATAAATATGTTAATATTAAGTAAAATTGATCAGATATTGGGGGTATTTACATTAGGCCGGCGATGACACACGAGTTTTCATGACATGCATAACTTTTCCGAATTACGGGCGAGACGTATTAAGAGTAGTGAGTTTGCAGGAAGCTTTTTATACGTCTCGCCCGTAACTTCGAAAAGTTGTGTATATCATGACGACTCGTGTGTCAACCCTGATTCACTTTATCCAAGTGAAAAACTGTAATTCTCCAAAAGCTATAATTAAGCTAATACAGTTCGGATATAGCTAAATTATTTATTATAAATGACGTATAAGTTTAGGAAAGTCATAACATTTGACCTAGTTATTGCTAAGCTTACAATTAGTTGTGCCAGAAATATCTTTTACTCTAATATTCCGACGAAAATCCCCCTAGCAACATTTTACTAGGAAAAACCCCCTAAGTAATACCGCTTATATTACTGTTTTACTAATTTATAACATAATTTCAGGGTTATGTTTGCAATACAAACCTGTAAAATACCATACATACTTGTCCTTTGCTCTAAAGAATATGCATTTCATTTCAAATACAACAAAGGAAGTTGCTTAATAAAAACCTTGACACGAAAATAAAAAGTGTGTTTAATTAAATAGTTTGTGTTGAGAGAATTATACAACCATCTCGACAAAAAATTCATGGAATCAAAGTTCTGGTGGGTTATTGTCCATCAAGAGTAAAAACTACACCTATATGTTGTTATCTTCCCTATATTCTAGAGATATTTTTGAAAGGGTCTGTGATTCGTGATAAAGTATGAGAATGTGTCACCATACTCATCTCATTCGTTTAGATGTATTTTTCTTGTATTTAAAGATTTTCTTACATTAAACTAATCTTGGCCCAATGATTAATATAATTTTGAGTGCAAATCAAATTACGTAGACTTTGATTGGGTATAAAACAAAAAGTTTTATACCTCAACTTTAGTTATCATTTTTTTTTGCTACTATTTTTTGTTACTATTCTACTCTTGGATAATAAATTAACACAGTTGATCTCAATTTAATAGATTTTTATTAATAATTAAGGAATGCTTACATAAATAAAATCTTTAGAAAACAAAAAAAAACTTAAATTCAATGGCCAAATTACAGCACTCTTTTGAATCACATGTAAAATCTCTGAACTTCAAAATTAGTTATAAAGTTATTTAGTCAAAATATTTAACAAATAGGAAAATATTAATTATTAATGGCAAAGTGGTAGTAAAAAAACTTAATTTATATTGAAAATACCATTCGGATTAAACTTTTAATGTTGCTAAATGTGAGCGAAATCTTGTCTCATTGAATCAATTTCATATCTGTAATGGAATAATTAAGAAAAAAAAACAATTAATTATTAATCAAATATTAGGAAATTTTTTATTTGAAACTTTGAAAATCAAAATAAAAAATTTTTTTTAAATTTCGCCTTCGTCTCAAGGAATTATTTTATTTTTCTTTATTTATTGTCTTCTAAAAAACACAAAGTGGGGTTTACACTGTGATTTTACCCTACAATGAGAAATTTTTTATGGGGACATGGCAAAAATTCTGTTTACGTATTGATTATCCAAGACGCCCACTGGTTACGAATCATGCGGCACTAATTAAATTACAAAAAGTGAAGTTAAAGCTTTGCATGATATTTATTTAAAATAAAAAATACTCTTTATGACATTAAATTAATTTTGTTGGGTTCCATACCAATATATAAATATATTTATCTATCTCAAACGAATCAAATTTGGACACGCTCAAATTTTGTATATTCTATCACGTGAAAGAAAATCTTAGATCAATTGATTTGTGACATGGTGCACTATTGCTATTGATGATTTTTTTAAGGTAGTGAATAAATACAATTTTGTTAACATTCCAAAATACACAGAACTTATTAATGAAATTGATTTGAGCGACAATTGTCAATAAATTGGCATACCATTGTTTTTGAAAATGGCATCACTAAAATTACTGCGTGTAAATTGAACGTCGGAGTTTATGTTCGAGATTACATTTGCCTGTAAGCAATGGTTTTAATTTTGAGATTAATGCTGCATCAGTTGTGGTAGCTTCAATCAGGATCTAAATTATTTATCTAATTTCGCTTAGATTTACCTGTATACCACTTCTTGAGAGTAGAAGATCTTAGCACCATTTGTTGAGCTTGAGTTGAGACTCAAGGAGTTGACTAAAACTATCAATTTTTTTCTTAGTGCTTTCTGTAACCTCAGGTTTTTTATTTTATATGTTTAATACTTTCTCTAATACTTGTTACCCAAAAAAATACCAAAAGATATCCTCAACATCAAATTTTAACCTTAAATAGTTATAGAATATTTAATGGATCATGAATTTTAACGTCCTTCCCAATTAGCAACAATTTTAGGGTGTAGTGCTGGTTTTTGGTAATTGTAAAAATGAAATATATTTTTTTGAAGGTATACTAAAAACTCAACTTTATTCTAAGTTTTTGGAGCTGTTTATAACAAAATATATTTTTAACAAAATTTATTTACTTAAGGGTTGAAAGTTTGCTTATATATTATTAAATTATTTATAGTAAGTGATAAGATAAATCTTTAGCATCATATCAATTACTTTCGACTAAAATTTATTTATAATGTATATCCTTACATTGTGGCAATAATATTACTTGTGCTAATGCCACTGTGCCAAAATTGCTCGTTATGGATTTTCTAATATTTCATTATATTCCGCACTATAATTATGTCTATTTCTTTCGTTACATCGGTGCCAGATTAAATAGACTTTGTGTTTTTACTAAGCTTATATTTCGATTAGTTTTCTTATGATTAATTTGCTTAGTAGTTCCTATTATTTACTGAGGCCAACGTCTTAGGGTCAATATGTTTGATAGGCAACAAAAAAAAAAAAAAAATCCTTTTTTTAATCATAATATTCTTTGATAATTTTATTAATAAAAAGACTAAAGTACTGAAGCAAATATTCTTTAAACACTGAATAATGTTTAAAACTCATTAAGAATCATAAATTACTCAAAAATGGTACTTTTGTTGATAATATATTAGACTCTGTTATATCTGAGCTACTAAATTGTTCAATTTAACTGATGTTCTCAACCTTTATTATTGATAAATCATTGAAGATTAAATTATTCTCTTGTAAATAGTAAAGCGAATTTTCCCAAATTGCTTTCATTTTGCCCAAAAGCTTAAGTGATTATTAAAACGCATATTCAAAATTCTAACTTCGCTTACGTACTAAATAAATATTGATCAAATTGCTTGTTGTGATTTTAACAAAAATATTTTTAAGAAATTTATATTGAAATAAACTGAATAAAAACGAATAAATTTGTAAAGCGTTTGTGCCATTTTTATGTTAATTTTCTGGACTTTATTCTTAATATAAATAGAAAAAAAAAATATTTTATCAAATTTAGAAATTCAACGAACACAGGTAAATTTTATTTTTAAATAGTTTATCTCTTATGAATAAAATATACAAATTTTACAATAAATGTATATTTGTTGATTTATGTATATCATCATGTGTCCTTGTTTTTATATTTATTTAAAATTCAAAATAATGTAAGCTTAATATAACTTTTGTAGCCTTAATTGTAAATTTTTGTGCTAATATAAATATATATTTCAAATGAGCTATTCTCATGTTTTGTTTTTGGTTTTTTTCCTATATACCCATGAATCCTGCTGAGTATATTACTTTCAACTGTGAAATGTTCAAAAATCGTTCGTCTGTTAAAAAAAGGACATTTAGCTAGGACTATTATGATTTTGCAGGCAACTGGAGCCTGGAACGCAGGAGGAATTTCATAGGAATTTTACATGTTTCGTGTTCGCAGTTTTCGGGGCTGATACACTTAGAAATTTCAAAAAAATCGGCTTTTTTTGTTTCATTTTCCGAAATTACATTATCTAAAAAATGTTGTCTTGAATTTTTATCAAAATAATTTCTAAAGATATGCGGCTTAAATCGAAAGGGTGCCAGGCGACTTTGTACCTTACTCACAACTTTAACCACATTTTTCTCAATATGAAGTTTTCAAAGTGATTGAGCACCGTAGCTCCAGAATGGCCTAACCGATCATCAATAATGTTTAAGAGTTCAAGCATTCATTGAAATACAAAGTTCTTGACAAAAATTGCACTAAATCACGCCCCCCTTTTCATTATTATTATAATTTATATTACTAAACTAAGAAATACCTTAATTCTTTGGGTAAACATGAAGAATCCAATCCGTTTTCTATAATTCTGATAATTGCTAGTGTTTTGAGCGAAGGATTAAAATCCAAGACATTGATCGTATTTCTATAACCCTTATAATCTTCATCTCCATCTTTATAATCTAGGCTAAAAAATAAGATAATTATTAAATTTTTTGAAGTAATTAATCCTTAAATAAGAAGTAAATTAAAGATGGTAATAAATCTAAAAGTTTTTACTGACAAACATTATTTGAAGGCTTCACATTGACATTTGGATAGACTTATGAGAAGCAAAAAGTGAATGGTTTAGAAGGACTTTTATTAAGTAAATTTAGCTGCTTCCGTTAGACTTACAAAAAACACAAAAGGCAAATGTTTTCTACTTTTGAAACAAAAAAACATTACGATTTGTATGTTTAATTCACTTTTAATTGATTTTAAATAGGAAATCTTTAGCTTTTCAAATGTGAACTTAAGCTTCTATAAACTAATAATTCGTAAAAATTGAAAATATTATAGGACAGTGTAGCATTCCAATGAGCGATTTCAAAACCATTCAAGCTTTATCCAAGCGAGTTCATAAAACAAAATAATGAAAGACTTGATTTATTTTGGTACTTAAAGAAATTAGAAATATACACTTCGCAAAGATCTTTGCATTTTCACGCATTTTTTATCCCGATTAACATATGAGCAAGATTAAAAAATTTTGTTACTGTACCAACAAACTGACATTAAACTTGATACTTGCTACAGTATAAATAAAAAAAACAGGCAAAAATAGGTATGCGCTGCATGGTTGATAAAAACTGGACCAAACTTGGTTTAGACAAACAAGGAACTAAGGCCAAGGTCTCCTTTGCCAAATATGCAAAAAGAAAAATCCAAGCACACTCCAAGCAATGAATATTTATGCATATTGTGTGATAATTTTTCTGATAAATACGACAACATTAAATATTGGAGTAAAATGAAGTCTAAAAAAATACTTAACGTCTAACTAACTGAAGAAAATCTTCAGTAAATTTTATGCATGTTTACTGTGGAATTTTAACCTATTAAAAAAAAACAGACTAAGATTTTTCAACACAATTTTCAGAAATTTAAAGTAGTAGTATCACATTACGCCTTTACATAAAATATTTGGTTCATTCAAAAGTTGTGGGAAAATTAAATGATATCCATATATTTTGGAAATTTAATATTATATAACTCTAAAATTAATTTTTTTATTACCCAAGCATACAAAGACAAAACATTTTATCACGAATAATGATACATGATTGCTCTTCTCTTACTTTTGGTGATTTTCCACGTGGTTTTATCAAATTCCAATGATTTCGTTTTGTATCAAAATAATATAAATCATTCAATTCTCCATAATTCTCTCCAGTAAAAGTGTATATTATGTTATTATGTACAACTGAAAAAACAATAAGAGAAAATTTTCAGAAAACTATTAAACATTTAAAAAATTAGAAAAACATACAAGTAGAATGATCCTCTTTAAAATTTGGTTTTTTACCAGTTGTTTTTAGATGATGCCATTGATTTGATTCCAAATCTAAATACATAGTGTCAGTAAAATATGCTGTTTCTTCATTTTCATGTCCTCCAAATATATAAATACGATTATTAACAATAGTTGGTGGTATAGCCTTAAGTGATGGTATTTTTTCATCAGTAGTTTTTATTGAACCCCAATTCATTGTTTTTAAATCAAGACAATGTACATCACGCGTATATTGACTCTTATTGAGTTCACGACCACCAAATATATACATTACATGATTTGAAATACATGCTGAATGTAGAATTCGAGGACTCGGTATTATTCCAGTTACTTGTGGTCTTGACCAATTAAATGTTTCAGTGTCAAAACAATATAGTGTATTAGATGCTTCTTCATGGCAATTATTTCCACCCCATAAATAGATCTTTTTATCATAAGCCACGACGGTATGAAACTCTCTTCCGATTGGCACATCTGGTGGATTTAATTGTTCACCATTTATATCAATACGATCAGGTAATATTGACCATATTAATGTATGTGTATTTAATATATGAATATCAAGTGGTTTATTAAAGAAAACACTACCAGTAAATGAATATATTAAATCATCAACAGCAGCAGATGGTCCAATCGGTATATCTGAGTCATTTTCTTCATGCTTTGTCCAATACATTTTTTATTTAATAATAAATTCAATTTTCTTCATTCATTTATTTTATTCATATAAATTTATATTGCATTAATTATTTTCAATTTGAAGCTGGAAGTTAATTTCCGCCAAAATGGCTTGAAAATTTCATTTGAAGGAACTAAAAGAAAATAATAATTATTTAATACATTTTTCTTTTCATAAAACTTTTAAATAATAATTAAAATAATTTTAAGGTTATTTTAAATACCTTATTTTAATTGTATTTTATAAAAACAGATGTAATTTAATTAACTTTCAAATATAAAATTAAATCACTCAGCACTATTTTTAATCTGTCAATATTACCATAGAAATTTTCTGAACTTTGTTTATGCTTAAAAAACTGCCAAAGAATTAATGAAAACGAAATTAACTTGTAATGAAAAAGCACTTAATTAAACAAAAACTTTGAATTGTGGGCTCACGAAATTCTTAGCGGTTTATTCAACGTGATTACCTGCAATGACAGCAAATGAAATAAGTACTGCCAGCTGTATATTTTGATTGCAATAAAGATATAATAAAAGTAGATATAAAAGGCTTGGAATTAAAGTTTTTCATTTAATTTTAATAAAAATAATAAATTTATTTAAAATTAATTCATAAAACAGCATTTTGCAAGAAAAATATATTTATCTAATTATTATATATATAAATATAAATATAAAATTATATATAACAATTTTTCTGTAAAATAATTGATTATAAGAATAAAAATAATTAATTTTTCAAAAGAAAATTTAAAATATCTGACGAATATTACAAATTTTTTGTTCTATAAAACACCAACGGATCACCAATATCGGAACATTTTTGTGTATGATTCACAATTCTAGAAACTAGAATGCGATTATAATTCCGACTAGGCTGTTCAAAGGATTCAAATTGTTCGAATTGTATCAAAATTGGTATCAGTTTAGAACCTGAAGGTATTTTTCTAGTGTTAATGTTCTTTAAAAAGATTTAATTTCAGTGTCCTTCGTATAACTCAATAGAGTTTAATAATCTTTTTATGTAGTTTACCCAAAAGAGTAATAATTATTTTCAATTATTTGACAATTTGACTTAATTAATCAATGCATATGTTAAGAGAAAACTTCTGGAGACAGTAAAAGTTTCTGGAAAATAATTATTTTAAATTATCTATTTGTCATTTTTAAGTTACAATGTTATTTGACAAAGCTTTTATTGTATTTCTATTCTACCTTTACGAAAATATATCACGAGCAATTAAACCAAAGATACAAAAATTTTAACTAAAAATTTGAGTTTTGAGCTTTACGCTTGATGATATAAGAACGCAAAAACTTATTTCTACAAATAACATTCTACTTTCATTAGATTTATATTTGAGTGTGTCTGTAACTTTCTGTTTAATTTCTTTCTTTGCTGGACTTAAAATATTGAGCAGTTGAAAAACTGAAACAAATCATGCTGAAATAATAATAAAAGTAAAGTGATTTAGGTTTTTCGATGTTTAAAGACTATGTTATTTGCATCAAATTTAGCATATAATTTAGCAGTGTGCTCTGGTGGAAAAGGTTTTGCCGAAAAAATAATTCTTCCACTGTTACCCCCAAAATTAAATATATTTCAAATAGTTTTTATTTCAATTTTATTTTTACCAACCAACATATCAAACTTTAAAAATAAATCTACATTATTACATATACATATATTACATTTAATATATTTTGAGGAACTCTTGCAATGCATTAAAAGTCAAATAAACTATTTTTTCTTTTATATTATCATTTCTATATTCTAATGAAAAGTAACTTAATCGAAGCCACATCCACTCGAATATTTCGACTAAAAAATTCAAAGTGTTTTTATATAGATAAAATTTCGATTAAAATACACTTCAGGATAAAAATGTTCGCACAACACCTTTTATTGTTTTTCTACAAAGTGGACATAATTGAATACCAAAAGAACATTGTACACAAGTAACTGCAAGAATAAATCATGTTGAAAATTTTTATTAAAATTAAATAAAGTTAAAAAAGATATACCTAAATGACCACATGGTAAAAATACTATACCAACTTCATCATCCATACAAATTTTACATAATGTAACATCCTTTAATTTTCGATTCTCTTCTTCTAATGCAAATTTCTCTTTAATATTCCTTTCAATTTTATCATTGGTAGATTTTGTTTTGTCAGGATTAGAATTTGATTCTTCACAAATATCTGCTGAATCAATATTTTCCTGATTTGTTACTTTATGTTGTTCAGCTGTAGCGTCATTATGTGTTACCGGTGAATCATTTTCATTATTTAAATTAATATTATTTGTCATATCAGGTATACTATTTAATAAATGAGAGTATTCATTAGTAGAGGAACTATTAGCTGTATTATTACGGTCTATATCTTCATTAGTATAACTATTATCATTCTCTTCTTCATCTTGAAATTCAAGTACTGCTTCAATTAAATCTTCAGGTTTATCATATGGTTTATTATACATTTGTAAATGACGTCTCATAGCATTTTTGATATTTTCTTCATTTAAACCCATTTCTAGAGCTATTTTAGCAGGTTCAGTTTGCATAGCATTATTTAAATTTAATTCTGTTGTATTACCAGTAATTAAACTTCTAGTTAAACGAAGAGTTTCATTTTTTCTATACTTTTGTGCATCATTTATATATTTTTGTCCTTTAATAAGTAAAATAAATTGACATCCTGGAAACCATTTAGCATGTTCAAACCATGGATCATCTTGTTTTTCCCATGATCTTAAAATACCATCACAATGAAAACAATTTACATAATCATTAGATTTTGTATAATAAAATCCAGCCTCAGCTAATATTTTTGGTGATTGTATATCATTAATTGGCCAATTATTGTATGTTCTTAAGCGATCAACAATATTTGCATATTGTGGTTTTCGTGGTAGAATATTAATTTCATTAATTTTTTTATAAACACTATTACCATTAAGTTTTGTTAATGGTCCAAGCATAACAAATGGACAAACTGGAAAATATTTTTTATGTTCAACAAAAGCATCATCACCCAATTCCCATTTTCCTATAGTTCCTGAACACCAAGCACATCTTACATGATCACGAATATTAATATAATAAAAACCAGCAATAACCAGAGATTGTGGAGAAATATATGGATTCTATATTAAAAAAATAAAATTTGTATTTTATTATAATCATAAATTTACCATAAATTTGAGACTTACAGGCCAATTTATGAATGTTGCCATGCGTTCCTTGGCACTTTTCATATTAGTTGGTATAGGCAGCTCTGGAAGATTTTCTAATTGTATACGATTTGAAATTAATGGGCAAGAAGGATTTGAATTTTTGTGACGCACCATCACCTAGAGTAATTTTATTCAATAATTTGTGTGAAATTAAAAATTATTAATTATTATACCTGATCTCCATTTTTCCAGTCAGATATTATAATGTCACACCAATTACATTGAGTTGTAAAGGGATTTCCGATAGCAAAAAATCCTTCATTAGCCAATTCTAATATACTAACTGGTGGATTATTAGGCCAGGATTGAAAGGTCTTAAGACGATTCTCTTTGATATCCATTTCACAGATAAATCCAACATAAAATATCTCTTATAAATTTTATAAATCTATTTTTATAAAAAAATTATTTGTAATATTTTATTCACTTAGCATATTATATTCTGCTGAAATGAAATTTAATTGGTTAGTTTCTTTTTTGTTGTTTTGAATTATAATGAGTTAAATACTCAAAGACGAATATAAAACAAATTATTTTTATATAAATAGCAAAATATTCATGTTTAATATCAGCTGACTTCATTTGACGTAAAACACTTATGGCGGAAACTAATCAAAAGAATATATATATATCTAAATAAGCACTATAGGGTGTGTTTCACAAATCTAGTAGGTTGCTAGTTTTGGGTGAGAGAGATAGCAGTAATTCGTTCATAAGCTCAACGAAAAGAAATACATTTAACATGGTAGGCACACAGGCGCTAATGGCCATACTTTCAAACACCATATTTTGCCTCTAATGGCCATATTTTAGGCCATACAATTTCGGTGGCACACAGGCGAAACGTAATATTTTCAAAGCAGTTGATTAATGTTATTTGAGTTTACACAGTGTTTTATTTTGCGGAATTTGTTTACTTTTAAATACTTTATAGACTTAAAACGAGTTGTTTAATTTAATAATTGGTTTTTCAAAGTGTTTAAAA
The DNA here is from genome assembly GCA_947359355.1 of Acrocera orbiculus. Taxonomy (NCBI): domain Eukaryota; kingdom Metazoa; phylum Arthropoda; class Insecta; order Diptera; family Acroceridae; genus Acrocera; species Acrocera orbiculus. The sequence goes on from OX375758.1 coordinate 13,351,349, forward strand.
ATATATTATAAAAATGTATAATATAAGGAAAGAAAATATTCGTAAAATTGTAGCCTCATATTGATCAAACTTAATATGTTTTTTTCAAATATTTTTACTAACTGAAATTCAAAAACTATAATTTGATCACTGAAAACTATAATCTAATCACTGAATTCAATAAATACAGTAAACAAAACTTACCGCTTAAGATGCATAATATTAATATATGTTTTTTCAAGTAATTATAAATCATATTGCTGTGATTCAGTTGTCAAATGGCTACGGCAAAAAGAAAATTTTCGCCTTTAATGTTGCCAGATGATCATTTTGAAGCTGATGGCCATTATATTGCGTTCGTGAACACCATATTTTTTGTAATATTATTGACAATATATTGCGAAAATATGGCGTTCACACAGGGAAATATGGCCATTAAGGGCTAATGGTCATTAAAAGTATGGCCATTAGCGCCTGTGTGCCTACCGTGTAACTTAATTTGGGAAAATAAAACCTAATTTTAGTAATGAGATTAACTAAATCTACAGAAGAAAAATTGCCAACAAAACAAATTTAAATATAACCTTTTATTGCCTGCATACATTAAGGGGAAAGTATACGCGCAGCGCAGATATATATTTTGGTCAAACAATAGCAATAAGCAAGGTGAAAAATCGCAAGCTTCGTACTAAAAAAGAACACTCCAAATATCTGATGGTTAAACAGCAGTACACAAACCGTTAGTTTTTTGATCAGCTGGTCTAATACATAACTATTTTCTTGTTTTTTTCTGATTTAAAGGAAAAAAATGAACTTCTATATATATTTTTTAATTAAAACTGTAAGTATTACAAGGTTATGTAGTCAAATAAGTTTTTTAATATAATAAATATCAATTATCAGAACTAAGAAATATCCTACTATCCCACTATACTGAAACTATATTTTTTGACAGAATTTGGCATTGTGCTTCTTATGGTAAATATGCCCTTGGCCTGAAGTAGAGTAAACAAAGCCATTTTCGCATCAATATTCGAAGTCGAGACCTTTGAGGCCAGTGTTCGTGGAAACTTTTTATCATTGTCATAATTTATTTTTTATATTTTTCTTTAATTTTTAATTTATTTGAAAACTTTATTATAATAAGCTGCTTTATAAAACAATAGCTTTTAGCTATGTTATCTCTAAAATTAGTAAAGGTAAATAACTTTTCGGATTATTGTGTCATCTTTATGTTATTAATCAAAATGATTATAGAATATAATTTCAAATACAAGAAACTACAGTTCAAAGTTGAATGATGTTTACATTGTGGCATCAACAAGAACACCTATTGGTAGTTTTCAAAGTTCACTTTCACCTTTATCTGCTACACAACTTGGAGCTATTGCAATAGAATCAGCTATTCAACGTGCGGGAATAACAAAAGATGTTGTCAAAGAAGTATATATGGGTAATGTCATTTCAGCTGGGCTTGGACAGGCACCAGCACGGCAAGCAGCTATATTTGCCGGTCTTCCAAAATCTGTATGTTGTACTACAATCAATAAAGTATGTTCATCTGGTATGAAATCAATTATGTTAGCAGCACAAACATTAATGCTAGATGAAACTGATGTTATTATTGCTGGCGGAATGGAATCAATGTCGAATGTACCTTATTATATGAAAAGGGGATTAACACCTTATGGTGGTATAAATCTCATAGATGGTATTGTTTTTGATGGTCTTACAGATGTTTATAATAAATTTCATATGGGAAATTGTGCTGAAAATACATCAAAAAAACTTCAAATATCACGTGCAGACCAAGATGAATTTGCAATAAAAAGTTATAAACGTTCTGAAGATGCTTGGAATAATAAAATATTCGATTCAGAAATTGTACCTGTTAAAATACAACAAAAGCGTAAACCAGAAATTTTAGTCGATAAAGATGAAGAATATAAACGTGTTAATTTTGATAAATTTGGTAATTTATCTACTGTTTTTCAAAGAGAAAATGGCACAGTAACAGCAGGTAATGCATCAACATTAAATGATGGTGCATCCGCACTTGTTTTAATGTCTTCCGAAGCATTAAAAAAATATAATTGCGTTCCACTTGCACGTATTGTTGGCTTTCAAGATGCTGAAACAGATCCAATTGATTTTCCTATAGCACCAGCTTTAGCTATACCAAAGTTACTTAAAAAGACTGGAATTTCAAAAGATGATATTGCTTTATGGGAAATTAATGAAGCATTTTCTGTTGTTGTCTTAGCAAATATGAAAAAATTAGATTTAGATCCTTTAAAAGTTAATATCCATGGTGGGGCTGTTTCACTTGGCCATCCCATTGGAATGTCTGGAGCGAGAATTGTTACACATTTATCTCATGTTCTTAAACCTAATGAATATGGATTGGCATCGATTTGCAATGGCGGCGGTGGTGCCTCATCGATTCTCATACAAAAATTGTAAGAATTTATTTTCTTTGTTATTTAGATAATTTGTTAAAATTTATTTTGATTGTATACATATATATATATATAAGTAGAAAAATTGTTTAAACTTTTTATAAAAAAATAAATAGAAGGAACATGAAATATACATAAAATTGAGATCTTTTTTATTTTGATATCTCCTTTGTACTAAAATTTAACATTTTGCTATTATCATATATAAATAAAATCATATTCTAATATTAAGCAATAATTGCTTACTTAATTGACTTCTTTTTCTACATATTTCATTGTATAAAGATTTGCCTTTAAAGGAAATTATTTAATTTTTTATTATTTTGAAATTCTCTTCTTTGGGGTTTTACTATAAATCTGTAATTAAATATTCAATCACACTAGTTTTAATTTTTTTAGGTCAAATTTTCAATCAACAGGTCAAAAACCTCTATTGACTTTATTTACAAGGAATAATTGTTCTTTATGCGATCAACTTTTATTTGAGCTACAAGATTTCGATGGAAGATTTGAATTAGAAATCATTAACATTCAAAATAAAGAAAATTTACGGTATTTAAAACTATTTCGTTTTGATATTCCGGTACTTCATTTTAATAAGCAATTTCTTTGTATGCATAAACTTAATAGCATTTTACTTGAAAGAAAATTGCAAGAATTCGAAAAATCAAAAAAAGAATAAGTAAAATAAAATTTAAGATTCATATAAAAATATTACTATTTTAAATGACTTAAGTAGAGAGAAAAATAATTGATTCTACCCTTGAAAGCTTATAATTATAATTAAAATAAAAACAAAACATTATAAATATTAATTTATTTAAAAAAAATAAAATACTCTTATTAATTTTTCGAACTTTATTTAAAGTTACCTAATCTTTTGTTAATTCGAAGTTCGGAATTTATTTTAATCAGCAAATATAATTGCGGAATACACAAGCATTTTATTTTTTAAACCGTTATTCAAAATCCAAAATATGGCGAAACAAGTTGTCAATGAAGAAAATAACAAAGTAAAGAAACAATCTCATCCCTCAGTGGCAGAAATGGTTTTTAAAGCTATAAAAGATCTAAATAATAAACATGGTTCTTCATTGTATGCAATTAAAAAACATTTAAATGCTTCTTATGATGTCAATATAGAAAAATTAGCACCATTTATTAAAAAATATTTAAAAAATGCAGTGTTAGAAGGTGACTTGATTCAACTAAGAGGCACTGGTGCTTCTGGTTCATTTACAATATCGAAATCTACCAGTAAGCCAAAAAGTATTGAATCAACAAATGAAATTGTTAAAAAGGAATCTAAGGTAAAACATAAACAACAAAAATTGAAATCACAGCAAGCCGATAAAGATTCTAACCTACAAATAAAGTTAGTAGCTGAGAAATCGGAGAGAAAATCACCTGTTCCTTCAACAAGTGCAGCTCTTAAAATTGTGAAAAAAATTGCAAGATTACCTAAAGAAAAAGAAAATCTAACTAAAAATGTTAAAACTAACCTTAAAAAATCGAATCTAAAATAAAAACAAGTAAAAGAGAAACTTATATTAAATATGAAAAGTTGTTATCAATTAAATTGTTGTAATCAATTAAAATAAATTAAAAGTACATTTGTATATATTTATATAACCTTTTCTTTTAATTAATTCTTGAAATTTTTTTTTATATTTATTTAAGTATATAAAATAAAATTATATTGAAAACTCTTTTGTAAGAAGTTAAACATTCTGAGATTAGTCTGAGAACGCAAGCTTTACCAAAATAAATAACACAGGTGGCACTAAATTAAATTAGAATTAAAATAATTAAGTATGGTAAATTCAAATAACCTAAGACTTCAGAATAGTCGTTTTGGCCAAAAAGAGTTAGGAAGCATGCTTTAGATTATAAATCCAGTCGAAGATATAATAAATTTACTGAAAAGAAGCGATTGAACTGTTTCCTATGAAATTTACATCAATTGAAATTACTGGGATATGTTTTTATTTATGAGTGAAAAATAATTTTATCCATATATACAAAATTCTATTTTGAATCAAATTGTAGTAGAAAAAAATTGATAGTAATAAACAAAACAATTTAAACTAAGCAAAAACACCTGATTTGATTGGTCATGGCTCGATTCACACTGTTGTGTCAATGTATAAATAGACGGAGAACTTAATTTATGACAAATAAAAATACAATTCAATTGTCCTTTGTCGATTTTGTTTGAAAAATCTTCATTAAAAGTTCTGATAACAAAATATGTCTAGTCCTGTATTCGGATATAATCACTCATCGTTTAAGTGATTTTAAAAAATTCAAAGAAAATATATCTGCAGTTCAATTAGTAGTTTCAGATAATCATCGAGTATTATGAGGTTCGTTCATAAATAAAGCTGTGGGTGGAAGAAATCCGTGAAGTCGTTACAAAAAACATTTATTGCCTTTAGAAACAATGATATAATTTCGACAAAAAGTATATTACGAGGAGTTTTACATTTTACAAAGGAGTTAAAATTTGATTATTTTATAAATGCATCTTAAAAATAAAATATATTTTATTTTGAAGAAGAATTTTTTGTTTAACATTAGTGTTATTAATTAATAATTTAAAATTTGAAAGTTTTTCAAAAAATTTTATTATATAAATTAACAATTTTTCACGAAAGTGATTATGTTACATGATTCGTTAGATTCAATTTGTTATTTTTAAAGTACCTATACCAAAACAGTTTTTAATCAAGTAAGATAAAGTTCTTTTGAGATTTCTTAACCTGTTAATGTAGGAAACACACCAAAGGTGCAGTTGTCAATCAAAGAAAACTCACGATACGGTCAGGAACCTGCAAAGCTATCTAAGTAGTACAAATGAAATATCAGAATTCGTTTTGTTTCAATGGGACTTTTACTTTACATAAAATATCTAAATATTGCTTATAAAAGGTTATGCAATCAAATTTCTTATGAGATGGTAAAAAAAACTGATAAACATAAACATAAGTTTATTACTTGAATGGATTTTGCCTTTTTTGGTTATCTTTCCTCTTCGGTAATTATATACTGCTCCTCATATGAATTTTGAGCAGGGCTTCTAAAATTTTAAAAAGAAATAAAAAAGTATAAATAATAATTACTATGTATTTATATGATAAAAGTAGAAAGTTCTCACCTTATGAATATGGGATTCCTTTTTGGTGTTAACTTATTAGTGACGTTTTGCTCCATGGTTTTTTGAAGCTAAGATTTTTATAAAATTATTAACTAATTTTCTAGGTAAAGCAAAATATGAAAACTATAATTTGTCATTTAATTTAAAGTTAACATACAATACTGTCAAACACACGACTCATATGTCAAATAAGCCTGCATTCTTAAACGGCTGTGTCTACACATATTAGCGTTTTCGACAGCGTTTTAACCCCTTTTTAACCGTTAAGGGGCTAACCCATTTTTAAGAATTTTGATGGGCGGTTATACTTAAAAGTATACTACCTGCAATAATTGCATTACAATTCCTTTTGAAAATTATAATCTTATTGCATTTATAATATATAATTGGCACGATTCTTATAGCGGCACGATTCTTATAACTAGTGCGCAAGGAGATAAGAACGCTATCCTTCTAGCGTGATCCATGATGAACTTGCAAAACTTCGTGCAAGTTCGTGCAAGTCCGGGGCAGCTATGGCGAAAAGATTTAGTAGAATTGGGGGATTAGATAGAATAGAATAAATAAGTTATCAAAGAACGACAGGTTTAATTTCAGACAGAGGAACTTTCATTTAGCTTTCTTTTTGAGAACAAAAAGCTCAAAAACGAATTAATCATCTTGAAACTAAATTAGAAAATTATAAGATAAGTGGTCTTTCGCACTTATGGGTATGCGGGATTATATTTCTATTAAAGCTTCCCGTAGCTTGGCATCAAATGGCCATCATTTTCTTAGCAGTTACTTATAGCTGCTTATCTTTGCAGTAAAAATCTAGATATTATATTATATTATGTATTTATCAGTCCCAATATCAAATTAAAGTAGGCAATAAATTGAAGTGGAAGTGTCGTGTAAGTTTTTAACTTTAATTGACCATCCAGTTGAAAAAAAATAAAAACTTTAAAAAATTATTTTCTTTCATTTTTTTGGAAACGTTTGTAAACTAATAACAAGCTTCCGTTTGTAAATGTCTTTCTATTGGAGTTAATTTTTATTAAAAAATTAAATTTCAAATGATTGAAATTTTATTAAAATGATTTAAACACTCATTGAATTCCATAATTCAATTAATTTAAATTTAAAAATATAATTTTAATTTTTATTATAAAATTAATTTTTTGTCATTAAAAAGCAAAATTGATTAAACTGAATTAGAAGTCTAAATGCAAAAATAGAATAGATTGTTGATTGTTGTACTTTTAAGTAAATGACTTGTACCAATTTTGTGCAATGAATGTATGTACATATGTGTCCGGGTGATAAAAGTATGATACCTGCACTTGCTTGTATATTCAATCCTAGATATTTTTGGAACTACAAAAAAAATTACCATGGTTGGCTATTAATGAAAAAACACCAAATACTGCATTAACTGTTTAGAGAAAATTCATCAAATCCTGCAGCATGATTTTCTAAATGTTACTAAATTTGATTCAAACAATTAAATAATACAATTTTATAAATTAACATTTATTGTATTACAGACTTATGGAAAGGATATATGGTTAAAAACTAAAACAAATCGTTTAGCACCATTTATTAAAAAATATTTAAAAAATGCGGGTTAGAAGGTGACTTGATTCAAGTAAGATGTTTTTATTCCGCGACGTATTGCTGCAATTGTTTCTTCTTTGATGTTACATCGTGTTACTTTGCCGTTAAGTGTAATTGCACCTATCATAGCCAAGTTAGATGTGCACGCTTTTCTTTATAGCCAATGAAAAAAAAGCAGTTGTAAGTGCTATTCCAGCAATTTTTATTATGTTCGCTTCAACGGGAGTTATATGGCTTCCAATTTCAGCCCACGCTAGGCGCTTTACAACTCCTGGTGAATTTATTGTAAGCAATCCATCCTGTTCAAAAGTATAAGTATATTTTGTATCAAATATTATGTTTTTTTAAAATGTTCATACTTTACAATTTTATCAATACCACCTAGAATGAGAACATGATCTTCAGTTTGACTTTCTTTAAGCCACTGTATTATATTTCTTGGTATTCTTGATATTATACCACCAATTTTTTCTATGCTAAGTTGGAAACATTTTCGTTCCAATGCTTTAGCGATAGAATTAACTAAAGGTTTGTTTATTTATTAAATATTTGTTAATAATTAAATATGTGTTTACTTATTTAAACTAGTTTTGCCAATTCCAGGTTGCCCATGTAAACATAAAATTTTTCGATTTGTCTACCTTTTCATCTGGTTCATGTAAAAAAATTTAAGGATATTTTCCTTTATATTATCCCGACCATAATCTTCGGCATTCAATATGTTTATGGTTTCTTTCATGTTAAAATTTGCCATTTGTTTATTGTTAGCTATTTCCCTTCAATGTTATATTTTGCGAATTGAAATTCAAATTTGAGAGCTTGCAATTATTACATGTGACAAATAAAAAGGCACAGTTATAAAAATATCGAAAAACTTGTTATTTTGTTTTGGATCAATTAAATCCAGAAGAGCTCCTTGATATTCTCTAGAAATAAAATAATATAAATTATAAAAAATGAACATTATGCTTTCATTAAAATTTTCATACTTTCCAATTTTATCAACATCATTTATTAGAACTAAAGGATTTAAATTCTTTTTTACTTTAAGGCACTGTATTATTTTTCTTGGGATTATTATTTTCTTTAAAAAACTATTAAATCTTGTAAATTATGACTTTGTAGAAGATATAAATCATATATATATCACATTATTTATATGTTCAAATTGTTAAAAAAAGCCACTAAATTAATTTTGACAAATATCTTATTAAAAGTTGAGGTAATAGGAACAAATTTCTATAGAAAAGTGTAAAAGTAGGCCTTCTTTCATATTGAAAACATAGATGGCTCTCTAATATTAATTTCATAAATGACATTTATACTTCGAAAAATTTTGCTAGCAGCTGTTTATATATTTTTGTTCGTCAACAAAAGAATGTTGATATTAAATAAATAAAGAATTAAATAAGACTGTTAGAGAATAATAGATTAAACCAAATATTAATTTTTAAAACAAAAATAAAAGTAATATTGATGAAGTTTGACAATGATTAGTGCATTTTTTTCACGTCTTATAATGTAAGTATACATAAAATATTAAAGATTTAAATTGATTTTTAATATGTAATCCTTTGTTATTTATGTTGTTTTTAACTTTTTTTGAAATAATATTTAGAACGATATTATAAATAAGATTTTATATAAAATTAAGATTATTCAATACTATACTATATTGGGGAAGTGGTATTTTTTGTTGGGGTAGGTCAAGAAAAAAAAATAATATAATGTACTTTGGAGTTATATTTTTTATGTTTAATTTTATTTATAATAAAAGAAAATTTTCAATAATTTATAATACATCTTAAAAATAATCTAAACATTTTAGTAATCTTTGTAAAAAATTTTAAAACTGGTTTACCTAAAAAAGGAAAAGTTTTTAAAAATTACGGTATTAGTCTTCAAATTGAAAATTAACGCACCTTGTTTACCTAATTAGGTAATTTAATAAACTTAAAAGTCCGTGATAAAATGGGTCACATTGACCTTTGTATTACATGAATTTTTGAATATGTGTAGAAAGAAAAGAATTTTAATGAAAATATCCTTTATTATAAAAAAATATAGTTGATTTAATTTAAATATTTTCGCATTTATTCAAATATTATAAATAATTAAAAGAAATAATAAATATTACTAGATCCGATGCGTGTATCAGAAAAAACTTTGTTATATTTTTAATTCAATTTTGCATAGTTTTATCAAAATTTCTTTGTTCAAGCACGTTCATTGAAATTATTGCAATCAGAAAAATAATTTAAGAAACATTGAATTACTTTAATATGAATTTCAAAACAATAAAATTAAATTTGGCTGTATCTAAAAAATTTTATGCCCCAAAAAATTTGCTTTCTTTTTTTGGTACATTTATATTAAATAACCCAAAAAAGGTATTTCAAATTTAATTTTTATTATTACCTTAGTGCTAAATAAAAACGAGAAAAAAAAATATAGTAGGAAGTCATTGACGCATTTAATCTAGTATTTCTAAGCATAGCAAAGCAAATGCTTTTATATATTTCGAAACTTAAAATAATTTATTGTTGTATAATGTAATTTGTGCTTTAATAGAAAAAAGCTTTGTGTGTTTCTTTGTTTTTTAATAAATTACTATAATTGTAAAGCAAGATGTTTTTTTTTGATTTGGGTACAAAAATAATTATATTTGTTGCAACAAAAGTAATTTTGTTATCATTTTATAAAGTTTTGTGAGATTTTTCGAATTTCTTTACAAATGAGATCTGCTGTTACAAAGTTTGCAAGTTTTGATAAAAATATTGTACTTAAATTTGTCTAAAAAGTTCTGAATAACAACAAATATATTTGTTCCTAGACATAGATTTTGTTTTTAGGTTTTATGACATTAATTCTCATAATTCCTCTTTATTTAATAAAGTAAAACAATATTAAAATCAAAACAAAAAAAAAATCAATTGAATACGATATTTTTGTTAAATTTTTAATCTCCTGTTTTTCTTAATCAGACAATTTTTGTCTTTTTTATAATGTTAACAAAATTCAGTTTTTCTGTGAAGCTTTCTTATTTCAATCAATAAATTCTCAGGTTGAAGCGTAAATGGTGCCACTATTTACAAATTCATATGATTTTCAGGATGTACTATCGTTTCCACTAATAAGTAAATACCCCAATTATTCCTAAAATTTTGATTTTCTTTGATGCAAAATTAATAATTCATAAGCTATTTTTTTTTTTTGTAAATTTTTTAATAATTTCCAAAAAAAAATAGTAAATTAAAATTAACAAAGAACAATTAATCTGGGCCGGAATGAGTTAAACGATAGATTTTAACATTTGAAGATCTGATATTTAGTTAGATTTTAGTTAAGTCAAAGTTACAATGACTGGTGATTTTACTTTTTTTATTTTCGAAATAATGGAATTAAAACCGTTAAATTTTGTGATATTTGTTGTTGTTTTATCATTGTTTTTTGACGCCTAATGATATCGTTACAAAACATACTTTTCTTACTAAGTTTAATTTAAAGTCTAATGGTACATTGAGACCAATAGTGGAACATTGATTGATCTATTTGATCTATACTTGGCCATATAAACATCGATAATTTTGAACTCTTTAGTCCCCTAAATTAGACAGCTACACTGGAAAAATAAAAATTCAAACAGTTAAAATTATGGTTATAATCCTCGGCTTCGGTATTTTGCAATGCTCACAAAAACTATCAACAGCAATTATTAGATTGTTATTTTTACGTTTGAGAAAGGAAATGGCTCCAAAAGAAGTGAAAGAGTTGTGAAATTCATAATATGGCCAAATTACATGATTTGAGTTTTTAGTTGCTTTTCTAAATGCAATATTTACCAGATTTGTCCCTAGCGACTTTACACTGTTTAAAAATATGGAAAAATTCATTCATTAAGTCATCACGTAAACTGAGAGCTATTTTAAGGTCAAAAATATATTGCGTGAAAATTAAAATGCTCTTATAATCAATTCCAAATTAGAACCTTAAAGTAAAGAAAGCAAGATAATATCTGCTTTAAATTTGTTGGCAAACAGAGTTGAATTCAAACTAACTAGGAATTAAGATACCTACATAAAATTTTAGCTATCCATGGATTTAAGTAAAAAATATGTAAGAGAAAAATATATCAAAATTTGGATGTGTTTATTGTGCAATAAATTTTGTGATAGATTTTGTGATAATAAGCGTAAAAGAAGAAAGAAATTCTTAATTTAGAAAATCAAATTATCAAGTCAGAGGAATGAAAATTAACTTGAATAATATTTTATAATAAATTTTTCAACATAAAGGGGATTATTCACTATAAATTTCCAAATTGTTAAATGGCTCTTTTGTCCCATGTAAATTATATGGAAATGACGATTTGTGAGTAAATTTTTGAAATTGTTTAATTTTTTACCCTTAGCGGGTCTTTCGATGAACAAAATATGTATATCAGTTTTGATCGGAGTTCATTCAGGTTTCCAAACAACAACAACTGATTGAGAAAAGCAATTAAGAAATTCTATGCAAGTCGAATTATTAAAAAATTTTTTATTCATCAATATTTTATTTTATTAAAAAAATTCATAAAAAAAATTATGGATATCAATACAAATGAAAAACCTTGGTTCTAAAAGCTAAAAGTAAATTTAAAATTTTCTATAATTAAATAGAAAATTAACATGCAGTGCAGTTCATACAATTATACTGGAGCAAAAGGGTTTTTTTTTTAAAATCTACATTTATCTATTATTGCCTTGAAATATCTAAATTTATTATAACTTGTGAAATGTATGAGAAAATATTCCTTTTGGTACAAGGTACAAAAATAAATTCATCTGGGAAAATCTAATCCCAAATTAGGTTCTAAAATAAGGTCAAGTGCTTTTTTTTTTATTTAGAGCATTCCATTAGATCTTTTCAAACTAAAAATAGGATATATACATCTATATTTTTTTTAAATGAATCCATGGTTAAAATACCTAAACTACAGTAATTGGCTTTTTATATCCTTACGTACCTTGAGAGAAAAAAAGAATATATACATACATATATATTTATTTATTTTATTACTTTTTCACAATGCATATAAAATAATTTGATCTAGTTTTTTTTTCGCGATAAATTTGCATTGATTTAGAAAAGCATAAATCCTATTATTAGTTAAAATTTTTTATAAAATCCCAGTATTCTTAAATTAATTGTGCTTTATATTTTCATGCTGGATGAAATGTAAGAAAATTAAAATCGTATTTATTTTTGTTTTGTTTTTAGTTTAATGCCTTCTACCCTAACATATTGGATATTTTTAGAAGCTAAACGCGTGCCTCATTGGATACTTTTCTTCATTTTTTGTTTTACTTACAATAAAAGCACATCGGACTGAACATTGTCTTTATCTGTTTAGTTCTGATTTAGTTCGCGCTTACTTCACTTTCTCGAAAATTTTGGTGCAAAATATATATAAATATATGTGTTTTTATTTTTATTTTTTATGTTAATTAAAATGAAAACTTTTTATTAAAAATAAATAACTAGATTTTTGACTAAGAAAAAAAAAATGAAATTATGTTTAAAAATTCTGTGAAAAACAATAAATTTTTGAATAAAAATGTTAGTGATTTAATTAATCATTTTGAAAAAAAGAACAATACATCTAATATGAATAAAATGGATATTATACTTAATAAAGAAATGGAAACTTATAAAAATATTTTAAATTTTTGTTTGCCTCAATCTAATAGAAATGTTTCTTTAGATTCATTAAACAATTTAGAAATTAATTTAAATGAAAATAAAACAAAATGTGATAAAATATCAAATAAAAATTATTTAAATAATTTTCTATATTTTAGAAAATTTATTGAATTATTTTCATTTATACCATTACCTTTGATGTCAATAACTGGAATGGGATTATTATTTTTAATTACTGCTTTTTTTACACCAAAATTTTTTGCTGATATTTTATTATATCCAATTTTTAGACTTGTATTTGCATTACTGTATCCGGCTTATGCATCCTTTAAGACAGTACGATCAAGGAATGTTAAGGATTATGTAAGTACCTTTAAATATATTATGTATACATGAATTTTTTTTTATTAAAATATTTGAAATATTAGTAAAGTAGTTTTTTCAAATAAAATTGAATTTGCGAAACATGTCTTACATTTTTTGGTGTAAAATTTTGTTTTAGAATGAAATTTTCTCAACAATAAAAGTTCCATTAAAATTCTAAAGCTGAAAATAATTTTAACATTGTGTTACTTATTTATTAAAATATTTTTTTCAAACAGATTTTTGTTTTTTGTGTAGTTTTTCTAAGAAAATTTTTCTAGCACTAGCAATTAGCAATTAAATTATAAAAAGTGTTTGTGGGGTCAATCTAAAAAAGATTGTAATAAAATTTCTCACAAATATAAAACTTTTGTTGAAAGACTTTTTTCTTTTTAACCAGTTAGGCGAATTTAACGTGTATACACGACAAATCAAATCTTTATTATGGTGTGTTCGACGTGTTTACTCATCGTTGTTACCATTGTCTCTAAAAATTATTTTATTATTATTTGACAATTTTTAAATTTATAATAACAATAAATTTTGCAGAAATAAATAAAAATAAAAATAAATAAAAATATACACAAGCATTTTATTTTTTAAACCGTTATTCAAGCTCTACAGTATCTCGAAACAAGTTGTCATTAGAGAAAAGAAACAATCTCATCCTTCAGTGGCAGAAATGGTTTTTAAAGCTATAAAAGATCTAAATAATAAAGATGGTTCTTCATTGTATGCAATTAAAAAACATCTAAATGCTTCTTATGATGTCAATATAGCACAATTTATTAAAAAATATTTAAAAAATGCAGTGTTAGAAAGTGACTTGATTCAACTAAGAGGCACTGGTGCTTCTGGTTCATTTACAATATCGAAATCTACCAGTAAGCCAAAAAGTATTGAATCAACAAATGAAATTGTTAAAAAGGAATCTAAGGTAAAACCTAAACAACAAAAATTGAGATCACAGCAAGCCGATAAAGATTCTAACCTACAAATAAAGTTAGAAGCTGAGAAATTGGAGAGAAAATCACCTGTTCCTTCAACAAATTGTGGAAAAAATTCCAAGATTATCTAAAGGAAAAGAAAATTTAACTAAAAACGTAAAAAATAACTTTGAAAAATCGAATCTAAGATAAAAACAAATAAAAGAGAAACTTATATTATACCCATTCTTAACAGGCGCTATGTACAACGTTGTAGTCCTCCATACAAAAAAATCGGTTGTTAACAGGCAAAGTCTCTAGTGACGCCAAAAGATGGCGTCTTAATCTGAAAACATATGATCTGAAATGTCAATTCAGATGTCGCAGAATGTTAAATGTTTGCAAAGTGTTTTAAGTAAAAAAACTAAAGAAAAGCTAAGAGTTTTTAATTTTAATCATGTAAATTGTTTTATAAAGTTAAATAATGAATATTAGTGAAATAAACGGAGCTAGAGATACACAATACAGGAGGATCCAATAAGAAAAAATTCACAACAGATGTCAATTTTCGGTGATTACAGGGTTTAAAAGGGTGTAGTTACTACACTATTCCAACCAGTTATGTACACAGTTCTTCATACAAAAGTGGCTTTCTGTGTACTTAGAAAGTGTGTAGTTCCGCCTGTTAAGAAAGGGTATTAAATATGAAAATATTTCAATTGTATATGAAAATTGTTCAATTGAGAACGCAAGCTTTACCTAAATAAATAACACACTAAATTAAATTACAATTAAAATAATTTAGTATGGTAAGTTCAAGTAACCTAATAGGGACTATTCACTACGATTTCCAATTCGTCAAATGGCTCTCTCGTCCCATATAAAGTATATTGAAATGGCCATTTGGCATTTTGTAATAGGACCATTTTGCCCTGCGTTCGTCGTGTGAGGTGTTTTTAAAATTAAATGCTTTTTTCATTATGACAACGATTCACAAAATATTTCATTCATATATTAAAAGCGAAAACAAATTTCTAATGCTTCACAAATTTTGGAACAAAAATTTATTCATTTTTTTAATTTGTGTAATTATCGCTAGTAAGAAAATGTGATTTACCTTGAAAAATTAATAAAAATGTGATTTTTAACTTCTAGCATATATCATTAAGGACTTTATTCTGCTTATACATTTAATAATACATATATGTATTTATCATAGTATTTCTCATAGCATAAAAAATCATTGCCGGGGTTGTGATATGCTTTTTCTTCGCATATTTTGTGATGGAAGCCATTAATAGTTTATCTGCAAGAATTTTCGTTCCTGGTTTTTACCAGTTTTACCGGTGGTGGATCTATCAATTTAATATTTTTATTGTGTTTTAAATACTGATTGAATAATCTTTATGTAGTTTTTCTTAGCCTTTAGATATTTTAGCCATGATTGGCAATAACCGTTCTTATAAATCGCTGAAAAATTTAGTTTTGAGCTGCTTTTAAACGTTTCTAAGAAATTCTATTCATATAATCAATAGCAGATTATGTACTAGAATTTCTTAAACACTGAACAAGCAATTATTTAATTTTGATGTTTTGATTAATGATTTGTTATAAAAATATTTGATCTGACCTTTTGGTTTATTTTTGAGATATACATACATACTTCGGTAACTAGTCTGCAAAAATTTTTTTATTAAAACCTGTAAAAAAAATTAGTATAAAAATGTACGAAGTATTAAGTGATCCTATCCGAAGTAGATGAATTTTATTTAAAATTCAAATTTGTTTATTAATTTTCATGTTTTTTCTTTTTAATTATTTTATACTTTAATTTTATTGGAGATACAAGTATTACAACTCAACTGTATTCAGTGATCAACTTTTCTAATTTTATCCGTTTTTTTGGTGAGTAAACAAAAACAAAAAAACATAAAATTCACTCAATTGAACACTTCCGTTCTTTGTTTGCATCTACATGCTTAGGTTTTCCAGAAATAGCTATATATAAATGACATGTACTGAAAAATATTTAAAATGGTATGTGTCAAAGACTCTGTCACAATAATAAGAATAACTATTCATTAAAGAAATGTTATAAAGGTTGCAAAACCTTTAAAGCAGGCAGTCACAATTTATGAATCTAAAATTAAGACATGCTAACAACTAAAAGACAATGCAAGGCATAATTTACTTAAATTTCGTGAATGAATTATTCATGCATTTCTCTTGACAAATAAACTTTTCTCAAGAAAATGAATCAATTATGACCAATAAATGTAATGGAATAGTTAAGAACTAGAGAATTATATTTACAATTAGGAATGTTTTAAAGACAACAAATAGATGAAGAATTTCATTTATTTATATAAAACGTAATTAGTTCAATCTTCGCATCATATTTTCAAGGGGTTGTTGTTTTTTTATCAAAAAAAAAATCACAATTTTTAAGATATGTGTAAAGCTTTTATGGTCGATCATATTTGTTAAGCTTTGAAATTGGGTCAAATTTAGAAATTTTTAAAATTAAATTGTTTATGTTTATAATTTGTAATCTGTAACTATATCCAAATTAGTCTTAATTGGGTTCACATTTAAAATACTTATGGCAATACAAGTAAAAAAAGAGCAGATGTAATAAATAAATGTGTGTTTTCCACATGATTAAGTCCTTGAAAAGAAGGGATGTAAAACAAATTTAAAGAAAGAGCTAACCATATATTAATTGACTGTGACGTATACTATTTTAAGGTGCTTTAAATATTTCCTGCTTGATGAGAAAAACGAAAATAGAATTATTGGACCGGGAATAAACTAAATTACAATGTGTGCTTAAAGGGAGTCTATTCACTATAATTTTAAAATTGTCAAATTGTTATTTTGTCCCATATAAAGTATATGAAGGTAGCGAATTTGTGAGCAAGTTGTTAAACATTTGTTAGAAATCAAAAGTATGTGGTATAAATATATGGGACGAGAGAGGCATTTGACAATTTGAAAATTATGATGAATAGTCCACTTAAGACTTAACGGTAGGAGTTAAAATGATTTTCGAATGATATATATATATATATATTATATACAACTATTAATTAATGTTGTGTGACGGTTATCAGTAGGAAATTCAAGTATAGTAAACTACATTTTTTTAATCCTCGAAATGGCCGTTTTCACTCAGAAATACAATATTACATCTAACAATCTGGCTTGTTCGCGAAATCATATCCAGACAAAGTATTTTGGTGCTTGAAAACGTTTCAAGTGCTAGATAAGAAATGTAAATTTATGTGTGCATTTTGACAAAGTTTTGTTTATATGAATTAATTTGTAGCACGTGAAATAGAAATGCTTTGGGAATCACATATGTCTTCTAAATTTATAAGTTTACCTCCTACTGCTTTCTGTTGCCTTCTAAATATATAAATCTTACGTGTAAGTGGTCTCCCCACGTATGTGGTAGTATAATTGCTAAATATCAAGAGTTTTTATTTAATTTTTGGTAGAAAATGTTTTTTTAGTTGCATTTTTATTGCATTCTTGCATTCATACTCCAGATTATTGAATTCAAGAATTTATTGATGGAAAGCAAAATATTGAGGATCCTTGTGCATCTTTAAAATACAAAAAATAGAATAAGAAAAATTTAAAATAAACTTATTAAATAAATTAAGAAGAATTAAAATGAATCTGGAAATTCAAAAATTTATTTTTAATTAATTAAATATAATAAAAATAAATAAAACCTACTGAAAACAATATATTTCCAATTAATAATAGTATTAAATATATTCAAAGAAGTTTTTAAAATAGGAGCTTTATTCACAATTTTAATTAATTTTAATTATTAATTTTAATTATTTACTTAAAATTACACAAATTCAATGTCAGCCAAAATAGTTTTAAAACCTCAATTTTGAGGTTTTAACTTTTTCACAAAATTAATCACGCTTAAGTTTTAAAAGTAGCACTGTAAAACGCGCTCAGCAAGATGAGCGGGCTTAAAGTGACAGATGAAGTTGAGTGAGGTTTAAGCCCGTACTATGAAACCGGGCATTAAAGTACTTGTTCTTTTGATTGTTTCTTTTCTTATAAGGAGGTATTTCGCGAAAAAGGTTCTCATCACATAAAAATGATAAAATATATTGAAGAGCAAGAACTAATTATACCCTTTTGACTTTTTCTTTTTCTTATATAAAAACCCTCACTGCAAAATTAATTCAAGAAGGTCTTGAACTTTGCAGTAAATTAGAAATTCATTTTCTTATTAATGACCCCAAATCTGAACGAGCCTTTAAACTACAACGTGAGCTGTAGAACTGCATGTCTGGATATCGTGAGCTACATAAAAAATTAGTAGAATCATCATGGCAAAATTTAATTACTGATTACATTGTCGGAAAAGAAAGAGCTATACAGAATGAGAATGAAGCTTGTGAAAATCCATCGCCTTTACCGCAAATATCTTTATTGAAGAGACATTCTCTTCTGATGATGAAGGTGATTTGGAACCACTTTGTAAACGGTGCAAACCATTCTCAGATAGCGATAATGATCAAAAAATGTAAAACTTTATTACTTTTCAATAAAATAAAATGAATTAAGTTTGAATAAAAGTTTATTTTAAGCTTTTATATGAATTTCGAAGTAATTTATTAAGTAGCCTATTTCTTTCAATTTCAGCAAACTTTTTTATGTGGTGTTAAGTTAATTTTAACTCGTTGTTTCGGTTTTATGCGATTTTAAAAAATTACGGACCGTATCTCTACTTTTTCAAGGCAAGTAAAATCTTTTCTGATGCGAATTTTTTATATGCACTTTTCTGTAGAACGTATCCATCGCAAAAAACGAGACCTTATTGTAATTAAAAACCTTTGAGAGTTACTTGTAATTATCGGTTGTACATCCAGCTATATGAATTTCGGGATTTGTGATTTATTAAAGTTATATAATTTGAAACTTTAAAAATATCTATGAAACTTGTGAAGAATAGTTTATAAATTTTGCTCAACGTAAACGTTACCATCTCTTCACCTTCCTGTGAATAGCATAGGATTGCTGTCAAGCAAAATAAACGATCATTTACACCAAAACATTTTTTCTGTCGTTGCGTTTTACAACTATACATTTTTGGAGGCAGTGTCCTTTCTATTTGTTGATTCCTAAGTCAAATAAGATTATTTTCCGTCAAAGAGTTTTAAAGTTGGAAAAAGTAGCAACAAAAAACACATTTCAACTTGAACAGTCCTTAATACACTTTCTCTACTGCTAGATGCCACAACTAACGACTGACTTTTCATTCAAGATTTGTCTTCTCGCGAACGCTATAAATCTAGAAGTGGGAGTATGTCTTCTATCAAGAGATAACAAAAAAAAAAAAAACTACCCACAGATTATTTCTTATGTCTAAAATTTTGTCCGAAAATTTAATTGATAAAATAGAACTCGCCATATTTTTATTCCATTGGTATTTTTCAAAACAAACAGCAAACAACAACAAAATTCACAGAGGGTATTTGAGGCCTTTGAATACCTACAATTATAGAATTAACTGTGGAATAAATTTTAAAACTAATATTGCATTAATTAAAAGCTATTTTGAAAAATTAAATATAATAAATAAAAAGAATTTAATTAATCTATTTCCCTACTTAATATTATTTTATATCTTTTTTTTAGGTAAAATGGATGATGTATTGGGTTGTTTATGCTTTTTTTGCATGTATAGAAACATTTACAGATATTTTCTTATCATGGTTCCCATTTTATTATGAACTTAAAATAATTATTGTAGTTTGGTTATTATCACCAACTACAAAGGGTAGTACAACATTATATAAAAAATTCGTTCATCCGATTCTTGTACGTAAAGAACAGGTAAATAAAATTTATTTTAATTAATTTCGTACACTAATATATATTAATTAAAAGGATATTGATGAGTATCTTAATCAAGGAAAAGAAAAATGTTGTTCAACATTTTTAGAACTAGGGACAAAAGGTCTTAGCTATGCATCAAATATAATTGTTCAAACAGCATTAAAGGTATCATTTAAAACTAAAGAAATATTACTGGTATTACTTTTTATAATGTCTAATTTATATAATTGTTGTTGTTTTTATTTGCTAAGTAACACAAATTTAACAATAACTAATTTTAATTTAAATGCAAATTTGTTAACTGTATTCATTGAAACGCAAAAATTTTAACTACATACATATATTAATTTTTTTTTGACAATTTTTCAAACCTAATTACAAAAGACGCAAGAAGATTGTAAAAAGTATAAAAAATTAGTAATTATAATTTTATATATTTACTATTAGGCTGCCCACAGAGTGCCGGCTTACAGCCGAGCTGACGCCGATTCCGATACCGAAGACTATAAAGTCGTTATGGGTAAATCAATAGGAATAAGCTCAGTGTTCAGAGCACAAGCCTACCAATCACAATGGGAATCTGTGTCAGCTCGACTGTAAACCGGCACTCTGTGGGCAGCAGCCTTAGGCTGTGGTATTTATATAAGCGGCTCTACGCACCTCAATACATCTGCTTTTCCCCAATTATATGTAATTTATCGTTATTTATCGCTCAATGCATCGATAAGACGAACGATCAAAATTATTTATATGTGAAATTAATGATTGGTAAAAATATGGTTTTTTTTTGCATCATTTTTGCTTTTAAAATTTGCCAAAAGGTATTGGCAAAACATTTTTAATTAATCTTAAATTAATTTAGTCAGTAATGTGATCTCATAATAACAAAGCCTTAATATCTGTGTCGTCTGGAAATGATACAGAATTGTTATAAGTAGATAAAACGGATTAAACTCCTTATAGTTACCATTGATTTGAATTTTGTGAAGTTTGTTGAAATTTTGTCCAGTTGTTTTCTGATAATTGCATTTTTATTAAAAAATGATTTAAAAAAAGTTTAACAATGTTTTAAGATGAAAATTTTCAAATTTCAAACAACTGTCAACTTAAAGGAATAAAAGCTTTTACCGTTTAGAAACTTGTAATTTTCTTAATACGTTTTGGGTGCGAAAAGGAACGCTAAGGTGCCACTAAGTAAGTATTTTTACAAACGTTTTCTTTTTTATAGACTTTCATTTAACTTGTTTTTGTTTTTTTTTGTTTTTTTGTTGTTTAGAGGTTTATGATCGATATTTTTGAAGTACTTGTTGAAAAGCTATTTGCTTTAAATTTCGCAAACATAAACTGCTTGTATAGCAGTGTAATCTGGTGGCAGTAGCTTTCGTATTAAAAATTAGCCCTTTTCCAATTCTGGGCATATATCCAGGGGAATCATGACTGAAATGAGCTATTGAGATATGAATCAGAGAATCATTAACTGATTTGATGGCAATGCATTGTAGTTTGTGGGTAAATTTATGAGGGTTATGATGAAAGCTTTTATTTTATATGTATTCTTGCTTGCATAAAATATATTGCAAACAATCAAATCAAAGATACAAAAATTTTAACTAAAAATTTAAAACTTGAGCTTTACGTTTAACGATATAAAAACGCAAAAGCTTTAATCCTACAAATAACATTCTACTTTCGTTAAGGTGGGCACCCACTTAGTGCGTATATCTCAGCGGGTAACTTTTATGACGTCATAGACTCACGCTAAAGTTCCCCCTCATATGTGGATATTTCAGCGTGAAATTCATTTGTACGTCATTTTGACGTCAAAAGAGTTACCGCTGAGATATGCGCACTAAGTGGGTGCCCACCTTTAGATTTACAATTGAGTGTGTTTGTAACTTCGTTTAATTTTTTTCTTTGTTGGACTTGAAGTTCAAAAAAATGAAACAAATTATGCTGAAATAATAATAAAAGTAAAGTGATTTCGGTTTTTTATAGACTTTTATTTAACTTGTTTTATTGTTCTTTAGGGGCTTGTGATAAATGTTAAAGGGACATGCTGATAAGCTATTTGCGTCAAATTTAGCATAGTATAGTAGTGTAATACGGTTAAAAAAGTTTTGTCGAAAAATTAACCCTTCCCCCCCTTCTACCCCCTTCCCTTCCCTAGTTGAATTGAGAAATCTTAAGCTGTTTTAATGAAAAAATTGATATAGAACATTTAACCCACTCTCCACTCTAGTCACGAATGCAATGTTGTCCTTTAAAATTCCTATATGAAATGTAATTTCGAAAAAATCAATAAAAATTAATAAATTGTATTAAATGAAATAGTGGCTGATTTATGAATTATAATCACTCCAAACTCAAAATTGTAAATGAATTTTGTGAAGAGCATTATTTCTTCGTCTGTTTCCGGTATTAAATATTATTTAATATTCTTTTGGTTCTTTGAATCTATAAAATTGTTATAGATACAAGTTTTTTTTAGTATTATTTTCCTTTCCATTTAAGGGAAAAAACAATTTATCTACGAATATTTCTCAGTGATATCGTGAAATTAAATATATTGAAATATTTTGCAAGTTATTGAATAATTTTTGGAATAAAACAAAAAATTGAACAGGGGTCAAGAATTCTCTCAGTCATTTTAAAAAAAATCATTTACAATTATCACAATATGAGCCGTTTATTTTGAAAGTGACCTAAGTCCATTTATACGTAAATTGAGATATTTAAGGTTTTGTGTTTCAATGCACGTACAGGATACCGACGAATTATATTGCATAAGTGTATCTAAAGGTGTTGAATTTACAGTTCCTATTAAAATAAAGGCAATTATTAAGTGAATAATATGTGTTTTCATACCGAGAATGGAGTTAGGCCACTTTCAAAATTAACAAACAGATAAGATATTAAATTTGAAGAACTGAAGTCCATTCAGCATAATTTAAGATGCTTCAAATTGATGAAAAAAAAACTCATTTTATTTTACATATCTTTATAACACTTTAAAAACATAATTTATGCGATTCAAAACATTTTTTACAAATATAAATTGCAAAACAATTTTCTACTCATCTACATTTTATGTGTGTGAAAGAGAATTAAAAAAATCATGATGTTCCGGTGGTATATATCATAATAAATCAATTATGTCCTTGAATTTTGCGGTTGTAATTTGTCTGGTATTTTTATACAATGGTGTCAATACCGCGACGTGGTAATAAATTCAGGATTTTAAAATTTTCATTCTCATTCATTGATGTCTTATAGAAAATTTTATACGGTTCATTTCTGACAAAACGCATTCAACATATTTTTAACCAGTTTATTGGTTCTCCATTAGAATTCTTTACCTTTTTGAAAATTGCGTCTTCTAATAATTTTGTTGATACAAAATCTCCTTGTCTCATTTCATGTAAAATAAAGTTAGTTCTTTTCCGACACTTTTTGATAATATTGTAATAATATCGGAGAAGAAATAGTAAATTTTTTTTTTTTTAATGCCATTTGGTAGAAACGAATGTCCTGATATTAAAAATTTGTGATGATTTCCACTATATTTTCAATAGTTTGGATAATTTTTAACCACATTCGTTTCACAGTTTGTGCTCGATAGCTTCATAAAGCAATATATTTTGCTTATTAAAATCTCACAAATTCTAAAACTTCTCAAATATACTCTTTCTTTCTTCTTCATAATTTTTTATGTAAGCTTTTCGACCACGGCAATCTTTGTTTTGGAAAACTTTTGAAGCTACAATATTTCCAGTTTGAGTACAATATCTTTTTCCTGCGTTGCGTTTAATCTTTCGCCCTTTTTGGGTATATTTTGCATCAATTTTTTCTTCATTGTTATTTGTGTATTTCTCAAAAGACGAGTCATGTACTATAATTCTCTTTCTTTTTCGATTTTCTTTGAAACCATTGGTTACTAATTCAACTCTGAAAACTTATGTGTCAAAAATTATCGTATTTACTCGGAAAATAAGTAGCCTTCAATGCTATATTGATAGATAACTTGAAGTTTTACATGTAACTATGGGTAACTGGAAAAAATTGGCAAATGGAGTTAGGCCACTTTCAAAACAAACGGCTCATATCTCAGCCTAGAAATCATAAAACTAAATTTATTTAGTTAAAACCCCTTACCTGGTGTCTCCTTAGCCTAAAAGTGAGTCAGGTTTTTGAGGTGCCGTCAAATATAACCCATTAACTTTTATTTGTGACACAACATTCTTAATATATTTTTCAATAAGAAAATGTAATACGTATTGCGATTTTTGAAAAGTGTTATCTCTTGTCTCTTCCTTTAAACAGATTAATTTTGTTTCCTGTAATTAAAAAATTGATTTAACGATTTATTGATTCAAAACATTTAATTAATAATATGAATTTTTGTAAATCGATGGCTAACATGTGACAATTATTTAATATAATCTGCTAATTGTCACTGGAGTCTATTCTTGGATTGAATTATTAAAATTGTAAATTTTCAGTTTGAAAATGTTAAATTAAGGGTAAATTTCCCAAAAGAACATATTTTCAGGATCTTAGATTGTGTGAAAAATTATTAATATTTAAAATTTTTATGTTTTTAAATGTCACACCCTAAATATAATATAAATAGAAAAAATTGTTCAAAATTTGTGTTACTGAGCCTTGATAAGTTAATTAAATACAGAAACATAGCATGTCTACCGAATATTATTGTTAAATCACATTTATTTATTTTGTAAATTTTTTTATTTATTTTTTATAAATCTCCTTTGTTTGGATTAGCTGATGAATTTAGGCTCATCGCATACACCAACATTTCAAGATGTAATTTCTCATAATAAATCAGATTTAGAAATTCCATCAATTGATGAAAATGATGCCGGTGATATTTTAATCACAGAATATTCATCTAATCCAGTTGATCTTGATAATCAATATCCAGTTAATTTTGAAGAATCTTCAAATGATGACGAATTTTTAATAGAAGAATTTTTATGTGAGCCCATGAAACTGGATAACAATTTATCAGAAGAAAAAGATGCTGCCAGATTACGTGAACATTTAAAACGTAATACCAAATCGAAAAGTACAACAAAGAAACCAAAATCGGGTGGTGGACGTGGAAGACGTAAAGTTAAAATAGATCCAGAAATTGAAGTCGATGTTGTTAATGATTTTTAGTTTTTCTATTTGAAAAAAATCAACTTAATGATATTTGAATATAGCATTTATTTATTTATAATGATCTCTTTATGATTTTTAGTTAAATTTGTTTATTTTGAATGAACACAAGATTTTTTAACTATAAATTTTTTTGTGTTTTTAAATTAGATTAAATATTGTAAACGATTAAGATCTTGTTTTTCTTATTTAATATAATTTACCAATTGAGTGAAACGTGTTACCTTTTAGGCTGAATATCAATAAATTAGGATGAAAATACTTAAAGTTATTTTATTTTGCTTTTAATTTTTTTAAATTAATTAAAATTTCACAGCATGGCTTACATATTTCATGTACTTTAATTTGATGTGTAAAATTGCAAAAGAAGTTTTTCATCTAATCACATAAAATTGGTAGGTTTTAATATTTAAAATATTTATTTTTCAATCAAAACAAAAAAATAGTTTTGTCGTTTTGCTTTTTATTAATATTTGCTTATTAACTGTAATTATTTTTTATAGAATAACAAAATAATTTCAATAAATTCATTTTAGGGAGGAGGTGATTTAGTTCAAACGATCCGACGAAGTTATAGTTTGAGTGATTTATCAGAGCCTGACATCAATCGAACTAAGGATGAGGTAAAAGTTTTGAATTTTATTTATTTATTTAGGTAAGTCGTTGAATTGTTATTACTAAAAAATTAATATGCACAAATGTTAGATGCAACTAAAATTTTCTCTAGGGAAATGTTAAAAAAACCAAAACGAATATAAGATACATTCAAGGGGTAAGAGAAAGTCATTATATAGATTGCTAAAATTAATGATAATATCAAAAGAAGAAAATAAAATTATTTATGCATCCAGAAAAAAGTCTGATTGGCCATTGATTTGAATATAATTTTAACTACTGTTGTTGTTACTGTTGTTATTAGCCAGTAAAAAATATTCGCTAATATAATAGCTACCCAAAAAAGGAAAAAGATCTGAAGAGCTTTTTCAATTAAAAATTATTATGCTCTGGTTTCTTGGAATAAAATAACATTGGGTATCGTTATGGATTAAACTTGATTTTAAATATTATGTAGCACATTATAGGATTGGAATTAAAGTAAAAAAGAAGAAAATTTTAGAAATACACCGTAAATTCCAGTGCGCTTAGTTTTTTTTTTTTTGTTTCAAACCAAATGATAGTTTATTATATTATCTATTAAAGTAGAAAAGCATTTGCGTTTAAATCAAATGGAAGAAAAACTTTTACAAACATGGAATATTTGCGTTATTTTATTTTATTGCGTTATTTTTGCGTGAAATGCTACAAGTGGCTATTTTCTGAGTTCTTCAACACCTCAATTAGAATGAATCATTTGTGCTTTAAGGAAATCCTTATTACAACGATATTGGCAGCGTTAGAAAATTATATGGAGGTGACCCGAAAAAGGCTGCCATTCAATCAGTAATAATAGAATATAATTTAGAAATGAGGGGGATGAAGAAATATAGTTTTAAAGTAACAAATGTTCCTTCATACATAAAAATATAATTCAACGGCGAAGGAAAATTTTATTAAAATTTTTAGTCATATTGTGACAAAACTTTTTAATTGATTTATCGTATTATAGGTTTTTAAAAATTATTGGCAGAATACGTGAGTAAAGCTTCGAGATGTATCCACATTGTGCGTATTCGTAGCGTAGATTACAAAAAATCTCTACAAAAAGATCTAATCTAATAAAACAGTTATCATCTAAACTGAGGGCTATTTAAAGCTCAAAAATAAATCGTTTTTTGCAGTTGGTGTAGCAAAGTTAGTTAAGTACTGAAGTAAATATTACTTTGATTATTCTTCCCGGGAGAAAGGACGTTATGTTAGTAACGAATTTTATTAAAGCCTTTAATTTTTGATGTGGTAGTAAGCCTGCTTATTGATTATTATTGATCTTCGACACTTTTGAAACAAACTTTTAATTTGTTAATTTGTTTTTTCTTATTAGAAAGAAGTTTCTTATCAAGGGTTCCTACATGAGGGCTAGACCAAATTTTTTAAGGAATGCTAACATGAAATTTATTACAAAAGTTTATTGTAATTCAATAAATTTTTCTGTTTTTTGGTTTTTTATTGTTTGTAATCGTTAATTGTTTTTTTATTATTATTTATTATTATTTTATATTTTTGTAAATTGTTATTTTTGATTTTTATTATTGTTTTTAGTTGTTAAAGTAAGTTGCTATAGTCTAGGACTTAAGCAACTACGTTTCTACCACGTGTCCTTAAACATCTCCTTTACTTTTTTTCTTATTTTGTTTATAGGTAGATCAAGTTGTGAAACCTCAACGAATGATACGACAACGAAGTAATACCGTTAGATCTACTTCAGGTGGTCGTAAAAATATGGATATGTATTTTACAGAGATGGATGTTGGTACAAAAGGAGCGAATCAAAATTATAAGTAAAATAATTAATCTTATTTATTGAAATTACAAAATGAAATAAACTTATTTTAGCTATATTCGTTCATCGGAGGACATAAGCTCTGGATATTCCAGTGCCGAACCGATTTCTTGTGGTTTAAGTCGGACAGCGTCTATGACTACCACAAGTAAGCAACGATTTAAAGCGAAAAGAACAGAAGTAAGTTTGATAAAGTTTACAATTACTTTTTTTCTTTTTTTTATTATAATTTTGGTTTTTTTTTTATTGATATTGTGAAAAAAAAAACAAATTTTCTTCAGGAAACGGAAGAAAGTTATTTAAATCAAATCAATAATAGAAATTATATACAATATTGGCAAAGAGTAGCAGCAAGTCAAGCCTTAAATAATGATCAAAAGGATAAGGATTTTTATTATAATCAGCTACCATTTCAATCATTATACGATGAAAATATTTTTAAACAATTTGAAAATTTTTGTATATGGTTAGAAAATAAAAAGAAAAATGAAAAATTACTTAATTCAATGAAAAATTTTTCAACTGAATATAATCAAAGAATTTCTAATGGAAATGATAATGAAAAATATTTTGATGCAGAATCTAATGATGATGTAATTTATGGTAAAGAAAAAGAATTATATTCAACATCAACCGAAAATGAGTTAGATAATCTATCAAATAGTATAATCAATAATGATAATATATTAAATAAAGAAGCTAAAACCTATATACTTCATATTGGACGTCCTGGAGGTTATAACAAACGAAAAGCTCCACAACCACCAACTATAGAACTATTAAAGGATTCAAATATTCAATTACAATCAAATAAAGATTCAAATTTATTTGATAAAAACTTTATGAAAATAGATAATTCAAAGAATAAAAGGACTATAATAAAATCATATTTACCTTCGTTGTTTAAATCTAATATTTCTATACGTAAATCAACAGGTGATCTACCTAAAGAGACTGCAATCTAATTAAAGAAAAGGCAAGATTTGAGCTGCTTTTGCTTGATATGAAAATTCAGTTAAATGTCAAACACATTTTTGTTTTCATGAAAACTTTTTACACATTTTGTAATTACATTTTGTGTGTTATTGTTTTTAAATAATACTAACTGAAGCAATTTGTTTTAAAAAAATCATCAAGAGATTGAATTATTTTTGATTGACTATAGGTAAAAGTTTTGTATTACTTGACGCAAGGCGTTATGATAGTTCTATAGATTTGGTTAAGCTAGTTTTTTGTCAGAATATAACTTCGAAAAGTTAATTACATTCAATAATTTCGGGTAATGTTTTAAATAAGAGAAGTCATAAAAATGCTTATAATTGAAATTTGTTGCCTTTGTTTTCAACTGCTGGCTTGAAGCTCTTCAAGCAATTTTCTATATGTCAGTCACCTTGGTGACTTATTTTGAACCAGGTATTTTTTATGTTGAAACGGCTTTTTGAATTAAATAGGCGTATCAAAGTCGTTATTTTTTTTCTCTGTAGAATAATTGTCTCAATTTTTATGATTTGATATGGTCTTGCATGAAGTGTGAAGTTGGTGTTTCTTTTGTTTTTTTAATGAAGATATTGCAAAAAAACTTCACTGAGCATTTTTAGATACTGTTAGACGTTAACCATCAACGTGTTTAACCTGAAGGATGCTAAATTACTTTTTGAGCGCAAAATGATTTGCTGTGATGGCTTTTATATTGATTTTTTCATCTTAATAAAGCCCTGATTTGCTACTAAAATTTATTTGTCAAATTTTAACAATGATAAATATTTAGGATATGAATGAACTCATATTAAGAAAACAATAAAATTGACATGTTTAATAATCTTACGTAGTCTTAACCTTAATGGCTGAATAGAAATGGAATAAAATATGCCTTTGATTTTTTACTAAGTTTATCAGATATGATCATAATGTTTTAGGCTTCTGTACCGTTTCTTATTACAATCAAACATATTTTATAATTATTTGCTGTGCTATAAATACAACCTTTATGGGCAAAAATAATATATATATAAGTCTCATGCAAAGTGGCGACTGTTGCCATCATATGATAATTTTTCGTGAACGATGACAGTATTAAATATTCTAGTCAAAAATTAATATTTTCGGTTGATTAAACAAAATCATCTGATTAAAAAGTATTTGTGAAAAAAATCTCATAATTAACTATAATTATAAATTCATGCTCTTAAAATTTTATAACTAAAATTTTTCTAATTTTTTATTTTATCTATTTTAGGAGAAAAATATTTCAGCAAGTTATTCAACACTTCCACGTGTTAAGAAGTCCGAAAGATCATTAAAAAATCGACCTAGATCTGAAAAATAAAATTTGTTCAATAAATTCGAGGAAATTTTCATATTATCATCTATTAACCTTTCATCACAAATCTAGTACGTCAAGATAAATGTGATCTCAATTTTTGTAGAGTTAAAGTTATGTTCGTCTCTTAATTATGAAAATATTGACTTTTCTTGTTAAATCGGGTGCTGTGTTTTTAAATATAAAAAAAAAATAATTAAATAAAATTAAAATTAAAAATAAGAGAGGAACACGCTTAAATTAATTGGTTATTGATTAAGTTTTAATATATAGTTTAATTTAATTATTTAAAAATTAGTTGATGCTAGTTAATATTTTAATGAAATTCTTAGCCTTTACTTGAAAGAAAAATAATTGAAAGTTTCGTATTAAATATAGAATTAGATTCGGATTATAGAAATTTAATGTTTCTTATATTTTTTGTCGTATAATTAACAAAGGATTTTCTACCATTTCGAATTTAAGCTGCCTTTTTGGTGTAAATTTTATATTTTATTTAGGGAAAATTTTGAAATTGAAAGAACATTGAAAACGTTATTTATCAAAAATATCTTAAGCATTTTTTGACTGAATTATTTTTCATATTTTCTTATGTAAACGTAATTATGTGGAATTTATTTATTTTATGATCAAAAAAATTATATACATAAATAATATCAAATTCACCTAAAAATTTTTACTTAGGCTATATAATTTAGAACCGTTTTAGAGCTTCGTTCTAAAGTCAAGTTATTTTTCTGGAAAAATATATGAATCTAAAAAAATAACTTTTTTCAAACTATTGGGATCCATAATAAATAAAAAATATCTCTTGCCAAGAAAATATCAATAAAATTATTTAATTGATGGTCGCAAAAATTACCATTCTGTCTACATTCAGCATGATCATAGTCGCCTGCAAAGTCAAAAAATAATAAAATATTATTGACCATATTCCCTCGGCTGGTATGATAATTAAATATGTTTAATTTGTTTTTAGTATTCAAGCATTCAAAATTGGAGCCACAAGTGCAGGAAAATCGCAAAAAGACTCCCCTGCTATGATCTTTCAGGTGACTGAGATTTTGATTGTAAAGAATTTTATATCTTGATTGACACAATGAACTTTATAAGCCCAATTTAATGATGTATGTTGAGTTTA
Organism: Acrocera orbiculus; assembly: GCA_947359355.1. Lineage (NCBI taxonomy): Eukaryota > Metazoa > Arthropoda > Insecta > Diptera > Acroceridae > Acrocera > Acrocera orbiculus. Next base: position 13,382,467 of record OX375758.1, read on the forward strand.
AGTAAGGAATATAAATTTGTTCGTATAAAGCCTAAAAATTACATTTCTTAATACTCATAAAGAAAAGAAAAATGAGTGCGGTGCTCAAATAATATCAAAGTTTATTTAAAATTACTTTTGAAAAAAGAAAAAAAAAAAGAAAAAAAAATTTAAGTCTGAAATTGCAATGTTAAAAATATATTCAAAGTTTTTACAAAAAATTGTAGTTAATTGTACTATTCCTAGGCTAGTTAAAATTATACTCTGCGGATTGCTAAAATAAAACAAAGTTTAAGATTTTTTTGTCTTTCATTTTTATAAAATTCCTAAAAACTTAAAAATTATGCTTATTAATGCTATGAATCAAAGGCAAAGACTTTATTAGGAATCAAGTTTTGTTGTGACTTCAGTGGTCGACGAAAAGCTTATGACTTTGGGGTCGCGGAAATAAAATTAAGCGATGACGTGTACATATGGCGAAAGCAGGGCAAAATTGTCCTATTAGAAATTGAATAATGAAAAACGAAGAACTGCAATTTTATTTAAGAGAAACTTAACAGTTTATATCTGCGAAAACTCTTCTTACTATAAACTTAAGAATTCTCAAATAATAATGAATTAGTTTTCATAGTCAAATCCATATAACAAAGATTGCTAGGAATTTGATTTCATTAAGGGACTATATTTGACTCTGTTCGAGGAATGCATAGTAAATGCTAGATTTTCATATATATTTTATTTTATTTATTTTTTTTCCTTTTGACCAACAACTGGTAAATCCTTAGATTCCAGAAAATTATTTAGATATAAAAAACATTGGGTTCTGAGCGACTCATATATTAAATAGATTTTTATTCAAAACGACACTTAATGAAATATGTGTAATTTTTGTTTTATTTGACACACTTAAAGTGTGCTTAAAAAAGGTATCAATATTTGGAATAAAAGCTTGGAATACGGAAAAAGAAAAAAAAAATTACAGTCACCCTAAAGTAAATAAAATTTAAAAAATCAGAAAAGAGACAAATTGATGACAAAAAATGATTTAAAAAAAAAAAAAAACAACCTATAATAAGAATTTAAATTTATAGAGGATGTCGTATACAAAATGCAAAAAATCCCATGAATTGAATTTAACAAGCCATAACTGGCAAGGAACGTTAAATTCTCTACCTTAATTTCAGCCATTTATGGTATGCAAATTAAATTAAAGATTCTCGGGGATATTCTTTTGCTAATCATATTCCGTAATGTATTTTTTAAATTTTTTTGTAGCAATTTATACATAGAATGACTTATTTTTTTCAAAGGATAACTGAAACCACATTTAATGATCGATTAAAGCTTAATTCGATTTTGGTTTTGCTCAATTCTTGTTTTTTTTGTGGGTTTTTCTATTATAATTTTATTTTTTTTGAAATTACCAATTTCCAAGGAAGGCTTGATATGTGTTTTTTTTTTTTAATATGCAAATTTATTAACAGACGTAAATTAATACTTTTGTGACCAACATTAATAACTTGGATATTATTAAAATGGTTTTTGTTTAAGCTGCAATTATTTTGTCCAAGAAGAAAAATTTCATCATCTTTAAGGTAAACAATTTATTTATTTTACTTCTATTTTTTTCATTATTAATTAAAATCCTTGTTTATTTTTCTGAAAGTATTTAAAAATAATTGAATTTTAAAATGGGTAATTTGAACTTCAAAGGAAGAATCTAGATAGACACAATGGAATTACTTAAAATTATGGTTAAAATTTTAATTTTTATATAAAATTAAACTGTGAAACTATTTTTTAATATGTTTAAAAGGGTTTGGTCGAAATATATATTCTTTTTTCGTTTTGAAATTTTTGTTTTCGATTTTTTCTCAGTACATTGTTTTTCCTTGATGTATTTTAATTTTAATTTATTTTTATTCTACTAACCAATTACCCATAAACAATTAGCACCAAAAATTTGTATCTAAACTCTGACGCAATATCTTTCCCAGCTATTTACTAGCAAACAAAATATTATTGTTTTATATGAATTTTTATCAATTAATAAATAAACATTTCATATTGTTAAACAAATTAAATTAATTTATTCTCTGTACAAACGAATTTCTGTTGCTATGACGGAGTTTGCTCTTTTGTCAACACTTTTGAATAGAATAATATTTTTTTCTTTTCTTTCTAAATGTAATTCAAATAATATTAACCAAAAAATATGTTTTAACTTTACATATTTGGTTAAAAAAATTTAGTTAACAAGTGATTATTAAGAGGATCAAACATATAATTTTGAGAGTTATTAAAATTCATAAAATGTTTTTAACAAACTTCTTTGGTTATTTAATACTTTTATTGGTAATAAAGTTTGATGTTTACATTTTGGCAAGTTATCCATGGATGGTAGGATTTTCAAAAGGAAAAGTCTATTTGGGAAAAGCAATTATCGTCCAAAAGGACATTTTAGTGACCTCTAAAAGTCTGATTGATCAACGAATGGAACAAAACTATCCAAATAACTACAACATTCAAATAAATACTGATGATCCAAATACTCTACCAACAATCATCAATGTGGGAGCATTTGAAAATGCACATACAGATTGGGGTTATAGTGATCTTATCGTATTGAAATTATTTGATTCATATTCTTTTCAAAAAAGTGAAATAGCTGAAATTGCTAAAACAACTCCACAGGAAAAATTTAATGCGACTTTATACATCCAGAAGGATAATGGTATTTATCGAAAAAATATAACCATTGCATCTAAAAACGATTGTCAAACAATTATGCGAAAAGGAAGGGACATATATAATATACCAACAAACGTATCTGATAGTGAAGGTATACTTTGTGTTAAACATGTAGAAAATTATTTGCATTTCGATGAACATATTCCCGGATTTCCAGTTTTTTATGAAGATAAACTAATTGGCTTGCTATCATCCCAAGCAAATAATGAAACTTATCTAATTAACGATTTGACTTATTATTATTTACCCTTTTTTGACGCACAAATTGAATAAATTCAAGTCTTTCAATATTAAAAATTGAAATGTATTTAAATAAAATATTTTAAAAAATTGAAAACCTTGTTTAATATTTATTAAAAGTTAAATTTTAAGTTTTGCATTTTGGCATCAAGTCAGCAATTGTGAAATCGTGAATAATAACAATTTAAGAACACTATTAAAATTATTCCGATCTGAATGTGACTCTAAACTATCTTTAAAATATTTTGTTAACTCCAATCGATAAAATACATCCGCGGTGGCCAACTTTTTTGTACATAAGATCTACTTTTTTCTTAAAAATGTGTCGTGATCGACTTATTCTTATAAGCGAAGCCCAAAAGGCCAGAAAAGGGTGTTAAATGCTTTTATTATACCCTTGCTGAATTATGCAGTGGTAGCTCAATATGGATGGGAAGGGCTATAAATCCATTTATGCGACTAATCATTGCAGCTGCACCATCCGATGTTAGTGAAACTAATTTGAAATGTAGTACTTTTAAGTCATTCAGCAATTTTTCAAAATCTACACCTCTAGTTCTTTTTTTCACAGGAATCATACCCAATCGTTCTTTAATTGTAAAATCCTTAAAAACCATACGAATGAAAACAAGGAATTGTGCTGTATCGCTTATAACTGTCGATTCATCGCATTGAAGAGAAAAACAAGTATATCTATTAATGTATTAATTTGCTGGTCCAATTGAAAAATAAGATAGAAGGAGCTTTTACGGTGAACTATCAAACCATAAGCTGTTAGTTATTTTTTACTTATTCAGTTTTATTATCTTGTATCAGTTAAAAGTGAAATTTTCATTTTCATTTTAATATTACACTTGGAAAATAGCAAAGGCGAAAAAAATAAAAGTGATCAATCAAAGTTGGCATTGCGATCGACATGTTGGCCACCCCTGAAATACATAATCGATAAAATAGATAGTCAGCTTCACACGAACTGAAAAATAAACAGAGCCCGATGTGCACTTCTCGAAGAAAAATTGAAAATGAATTTTCCTGTGAGTGTATTAGTGCAGAGCATGTAAAAATCAGGAAAATATCAAACATGAAAGTCAGAAAGCCAGGAAAGTTCTAGAGAACAGGTTTTGAATGAAAAAAAGAGCAGAAATTATTGATTTTTTTTTGAATAAATACTTTGTCATTTTTTGCAGTGGAACTGCCTTTTCTCACTACAAGCATACAATACTATTGCACGTTTTAGTAGTTTGCATATAACTTTTTTCAACATTCAGCATTGAAGGTTATTGTTGTCTTTTTTTTGCTATAAATCGTATTATATTTTTGTAAAATTCGTAACATTACAAGGAAAAAACTTTGATATCCACTCGACCTCAATTTTCAATAGGTGGCAATGAAAAATGCAATAAAGTCAATAGTATTGTGGGCCAGGCATCAAAAGTATAAAAACGAGAAAAAAAAATAATTCGTAAAAGCAAACTGATGATGCAATATAATAAAGCGTGTTATTAGCAAGAAAAAAAAAAATAAATCGAACAAGAGGAAATGTTCCGGGGCGTAGAGGGGTAGGTTTTTAGGGGGGAAAAACGGTTTTTTGTTATTTGTGGCTAAACTACGCTTCCAATCAAAAAAGTTTAAAAGTAAAAGTTGTAGAAAATAAAAAGATCCAAAACGTGTCAATTAAAAATTTTTTTATTTACCCTAAGCTTCGATGAGTAAAAATCTAAAAGCGCTTTTTTCAGTTTTTCAATTGTTTCTCTCAGAAAAGTGATTGGATTTAGCTCAAAATTAGAGAAAACGTATCTTTTAGTATTTTAAGTAATCTGTATTTTTTTCAAAAAAATTAATGAACAATTGTTGTTAAATTTTACTTAAACATAAAAAAAGAGGGAGTTTTCAACTGAAATTCCTAGTAAAATTAAATATTCCATAGATAATAAATGAAAAAAACTAAAACTGTGCCATGAGAAAAGTCCCAAAAAAGTTGAAAAACTGAAAATATCACCTTTTCCATTACACATTTTAGGAATTTATGTTTTAAAATTTTTCTTAGAATTAATAAATTTGTGAAAAACTACTTTAAAATTTTTAAAAACCTTAAAATTATTGATATAAAATAGGAATTAATGAATAAGACTGAGTGGTGATTTTTTAGTCGATATACATACATATGTTGTTAAAGAAAATAATTGTAACACCTGATACAATAAAAAATTTACTATATATTTATTACGATGTTTTTAATTTTCTCCCAAAATGCAACTATTTCCTAAGCAACATTAAATACTTTAAATTTATTAAAACAAAATTTCCATCATGTAAAATTTCATCATTGCTTTCATTTCATCATCAAAATTGCTTGCGATAAAGTATAAAATAACACGCAAGATGAAAACGCATGAAACCAATACATAAACTAAATCCGAACAAAATCCGTATTCGGATTCCAACTCATCCGAATCGACACCGCATACGGTCCGTGTACGGATCCATATATGGACCTTTCACGGATTTTCACGGGCCGTTTTCGTACTTCATACGGTCCGTAATGTTTGCTGGGATATGACTCTGGGGCTGTTTACATTTAGGGTTGCACAACATATATAACCTCTAATAAGCTCTCAGCTTTATATACAAAAATAATTTTACAGTTTGAAGAATATGTTTAGTTGGTATTATGAAATTTTGGACCAAACCTTAACTCTTTAAGGAAATATATAAAATAAATATGAATTAAGTTTTTTTATAGAAATTCTGTTAACTTAGGTTTAAAGAAAAAACATATAAAAAAATATTTAGTTTCACATAATTTAATTCAAGAAAAACAATTAATTAATTTTTGCAGACTTCCGGTATGATTTATATCCTGTTTTTATTTACCCTCTGATACTTAAAATGATTAATATGCAGCCATGAAAATAAAATGAATTATTTCGCTTTATTAAAACACATTTATTGTAAAAGCAAATTTAAAATTTTCGATTAAATTTCACAATATTTGGAATTATATAAAAAGGTATTCAAAAAAAGATGAAGCCAAAATTCATCTCACACTTTCGATTATTTTTATTTTTACAATAAGACTTAAGCAATACAAAAAGCTGCTTATTTTTTTAAATCAAATTTTCCCGTTAACTAGCCAACCAGTAAAAAATAAACATTTTTTTAAGTCTATTTTTATGCTAATAAGAATCTAACAAGAAAAATTTTTTTTTTCCTTTCATTTCAGGTGGATAAAGTTATAACTTCATCACCAATTATTTACTTTTTTTTTCTTTCCTTTTTACACTTTGCTCTAGGATATTTTGTTTTCCTTAAAGTTATTTGAGATAATTTTTCATTTTCTTCCAAAATGCAGATGTCACATTGGAAGTTGGAAAAAAAATAAATATATAACAATAACAAAATTGAAGAGAAATGAAACAAATTTAGATGGGGTGGATACAATATGGTTCTTATCCTGTAGTACTAAGTATTATCCCTATTAAAAAATTTCAAGCACGTTTATTCCTGTTAATAAATATTTTGTATTCTCATCTTGTACCTATTATTCTCATCATCCCCAATTCGCGTTATACAGTAGCTTTTTCTATCTAAAAAAAATGTCATTCTAGTATGTCGCATTCATTTCAGTTATTTTCTATTTATATGTATGTGCTTCCAATTTATTATCATGCTAGGCACAATCTTTCTGCATTTTAGAAATTAAAGGAAACAAACTCTGTCTGTCTATATACAAAATCTGAAAATTTTGTTGTCGTATCACACATCATGTCCTGAAGGTTGCATTAGTTAAATATGTATGTAACAATATAGGAGGTACCAATGTAAAGGTTATAGAACAACTAGCCATCATAATTTTGTGACTTTTGAATTTTACGATTTACATTTATGAATATGAATACGGTAAAATGTCATGCTATATCAGTAGAAAAGGATATAAATGTTAATTGAGATAGAAATATCCTATAGAAATTTTCCCTCATATGTTCCTTTAATTTAACTATTTGATTTTATGATGTCGTTTTATAATATAGGTTATTTCATTAAAAAAGATCCTGCATGCTTAATGTTTTAAAACTATTTTCTCAGTTACAAATGAATTTTTGTACATCTACAATTATTAAATTTCTTTTTGTTTATTTTATGCAATATTAGTTATTTCCCTATTGATTATGCTCAATATCAAAATTCATTGGAAGTTTTTCCTAAATAAAAGCATATTTATTATTAAAATAGAAAACAATAATGATTAAAGTTGGTGCTTGAAGAATTATCTACCCGAAGCATTCTTTTTTCTTCACTGAGTTTTCCAACTATAAATTTATATAGTCTTCAAAGGATAAGACAGCACCCTGAGGTCTTTCCTCTTATCGCCTCCTTACCCGTAAATTACGTAACATGGTCAGGTATTTGGCATTGTGTGAACTGGCACATTTCTACCTACCCAACAAAATTTTTACAGACTCTTAGAAATTCGAACTTTGCACGGATTTCAAGATTTACTGGAAATACATATAGCCGGAATCTTTACGGAAAATTATTAAGTGTTAAATTTAAATAGTATCCGCTTATATCGTATAAAACTTGTTTTGTAGTTTAATAAAAGTGTTTGGAATATTTTCAAATATTGAGTAAAACATTTAAAAATTTTTTCAGTATCTAGAATATATTGAAGGTATAAAGAGAAAGGTATACACAAGTTAGAAAAAATTTCTTTATTTACCGGAATTCATTAAAAAACATATTTCTGTTTGACAATTTACCATGTTTAATTTTTTCGGTTAAAATGCATTTGGTTCTTTCTGGTTTTTTTTAGGTAGGTATTACCATCTGTTTTACTCCATGATCTTATGTGCTTTTGTGGCTCGTGAGTTGTTATTCTGTTGATTGCATCAATCAACACCTTTATTTCGTCTTTATCAACTTCAATACACCTTCCTTAAAATGGTTGCATCTTTCACATTGAAATTACCAATTTTGGCACTGTCGTTCAATCAATGCATCTTCTCCATAGACATCACATAATTTTCTCTTTGTTTGAACTGAATTTTTACCTCTTCTATAGTACAGGAGAGTAAAATATGTCGGAAAAGCTGCTATCGGTGTATCATTTTTGATAGGGAACCAAACAAAAACTATTGCAAAGTATCAAAGGAAATTTTTTACTATATCAGCTGTCAATATATTATAATGATTATGCGGCTTAAGTATCATAACTTTACACTTACACTTGTATTTTTTCACCGTGCAAAATTACAATTAGGTCCTCTGTTGGGAAAAAATGAAAATACTTTCCGTACAACCCTTACAATCCTTACGTAAAACTTCTTTTGTAATTGTGAAATTAATAGTAAAATATTTCCGAAAACTCTTTTTCATAGCAATAGCAAAATTATTTAACATCCTTAAATCTTAATAATGAATAAATTTAACTTTTATTGTTTAATTGGCTTTCTTTTTTCATAAAATTTTCCCTTAAATTTACTTGCTAACCTTATATCTTAAATACAATCAAAAAAATGACAAAGAGAATAATTAGGGCTATTATTTAGGAATACCGCCAAAGTCATTAAATTTTATTTTACAATTGGCACATAAAACTGAGAAATTTGATCCCTAAATAAAATTTAAAGTGTAAATGTATTTAATTAGAGAGACATCATACTTAAGTACCCAATAAACATAAAATATAGGCTGGTAATTAAATAAAATCCTTGTTTTTTTTTTGCTTAAGGTATTTTTTAAAAATATATTTAAATAGAGCTATATTAAAAGTACCTCATATACATATATATATATATATATATGTATATTTACAACGAATTTATTGCTACGGACAATACTTGTCTAACATCAAAACTTTAAAGGCCTATTTAACTTATAGGAAAAATACTTCTTTAAAATTCTATGAGTATTATATAAGAACCCTTGATACCATTCGTTTGAATTAATTACCATTTATCTCCTTTTGAACTGCCAGTCCTTTTGTCTGCATTTAAAATTACCCTTGTACACTTTTGGTGGAACCCCAAATTGGCAACTATTTCTGGAAACCACTTAATCTCAGGGTCCAGTAACTTTTTTTTGCTATTTATTTGTTTTTGTCAATGTCTGATGACTACTGAAGTTTTCAATTTTTATTACTGAATTCCATTTTGCTCTAGTTGACAGGCAAATAAGAATAATATCCATAAGAAAAAATAAAATCAAACTGAAAGGAGGGAATTCCCATAAAATTTTCGAATAGTAAAATTCCTTTTTTATTTTTCCTACCAAAATAGAGTGCGAGTGAACTTTATATTATAAAGTTGTCGCATTGATTTTCTATTCAATTCACTTAAGGATGTGCATCCCCATTTGAGCTATAGATAAAAATATACCAATGGATCCTTTAAATGTTAAACAAACTTCGATTCGATTTTTATGTAATGGGAAAATTTCTTTTTCTTTAAAGAAGTTAAAGAAGGAAATATCCGTTCTGGGGAGTAAATTCATTGTTGGTTTATGGAAGAATCAAAGTGTAAAAGATTCTCTAAATAACAGAAATTTTAGGGTTTGTTGTTCGAATAACGAGTTATGATATCCGATATTTTCCTTTGCTTTAAAATGTTGTCAATAATGAAAATAAGATTGGTAATAAAAAGTTTTTGTTTTTTGAATTAAATCAAAATCAGCAAGTCTTTTAATATTATAAAGACGTCTTTAAATGTCAAACTTTATAAATTATTGCTAATGGAATAAACAAAAAAAAAACATTTGTGTGGTTTTTTAATAGTTTATTCGATTTAGTGATTGAATTTTTTGAAAGGCGCCAAAATGTCGCCAGATTTTAATTTCAAAAGAAAAACTTTTCTTACATTAAATTTCATTCAATAGGACAACTAATGGATTAAGATTTTAGGGAGTAATAGAAGAAAAACTTTGTTTATTCAAGTTAAAAATTTATTACTTATTGAATACATTTTGAATTGAAAAAAAGGTGAGATTTAAAAATGATTCAATTTGTTATAAAAGAACTTAAATCTGATTAAAGGAGTTGAAAAAAACTCATAGGAATGTGTTACAAAATTAAAATAGTCAAAAATTTGGTAATTAACGGTCTAGGGAAAAGAAGTGTCAAATCAGAACTAGGCAATGAAAATATTAAAAAAAAAAATTTTGAAAACTAGACTTTGATCTATAATTATTTTATAGATTTAATAAACTAAAAGAAGAAAAATAATATTTAATACCGGGGACTAAAAGATAAATAATGCTTTTCATAAAGTTCAATTTCATTCTTGTATCACAAAAACTAAAAGTATGGGTTTTAGCGAGATCGTAACTATTTAAATTCAATTTATTAATTTTGACTGAATTTTTGAAGGATTATACCAGGGATTAGCAATTAGCAAACCTTTTCGGTCGCGGGCGAAAAATCGAAAAATAAAGGGTTGATGGGCCAAGATAAATTTTTCAAAAATTTTAAAAACAATATTCAAGTATTACAATTTAAATATGTTAATGAGATGAATGAAATTCCGATTTCATATTTAAAAGTTAAAAGTTCCTTATATTGAAGTTCGAAGTGAGATGTACTGATTTTAAGGAACGAGGCTAAATGCTCATCTGTCAGTACTTCTGAAATTATTCTTTCTAAGGTTCATAGTTGAAAACACTTGTTCACATATATATATAAGATGAAGACATAGCACTGATTTTCTGGGCGTAAGATATTAAATTTGGGAAACTTACTTTCGGTAATGATTTGTAAAATTCTAACTTTGGCATATTTAGAAACAGCTGCTGGAGATGATTGTTAGAGGGGAACTCAATTAATTCAAGCTGCAAATCTGACCTCACTAGTTCACAATTTACGTTGAAAGCAGTGGCGTAACAATAGGGTGGGAGAGCGTGCAAAATGCCATGGGCCCCCGACCGAAAGGGGCCCCGGCCCAAGAGCAAAATGCACATGAGCTCCTTATGTTTACAATACATCTACCTCTTGAAAATATCAAAGTGGGAATGAAAAACGGAAGAGTATGAAGAAAAAAATAAAAGGTTGCCCAAAATAAGTCTGTAGCTTAAGAATGAAGATATTAATAACAAAGAATCAAATGAACAGTGCCGTGAAAATGATAAAAATGACGTAGTTAAAAGTGTAGAGCCCGATAACAGCAACTATCGAGATTCAGAGCACTCACAACCAGGTATGAGCAGTTACATGGTACATTAGATGAGGAACAAGAATCAATAATAAAGAAAGGAAAATCTTTTTGGCGACAAGTACTCACCAGATTCCTTGATATTACTCTAACACTTTCAACCTGTAATTTAGCTTTTCGTGGTTATAAAGGAAATTCATACAGCAATGATCCAAGTAAACAAGGAAATTTTTTAAGTATTGTTGAGCTGTTAGCGAAATACTATCCAGTTTTACATGAATTGTTAAATAAACCAAAATGTCAGATAAAATACTTAAGTCCAAAAATACAAAATGAGCTAATTGCTGTCCTGGTTAAAAAAGTGAAAAACGCGAGTTATGTAGTTACACATTACGCACCCCTTTTATGCACCCCTTTTACGCACTACATATCCATTCACTTAAATTCTATTTTTTCTTAGCAACAAAGTTGCATTCCAAAGTCTATTCTCTTCATGCATATTTTAGTGACAAACAAAAGTTTCAGGTTACAATGAATTCCATCGATATAAACGGAAATGCATTGTAAGCGTCTGAAATATAAAATTCCGAAATGCATTTGGCGAAAACAAAAAGGTCAGGTTACCGGATGGCTAACTGATTTAAAATATATAAGACCCTAATCAGTTTTGGCAAAAATCTCGACTCAAGCAGTCCTCTAAATTTAATGTGTGATTTTTTATTAGAAAAGTGATTGTGGTTTAATTTAAATAAAGTTAAAGGAAAAATAAAGTTAAATTTCATAATTTAATATTTTTATAAAAGAATAAAAAAACCAATAAATAAATAGAAAAAATTTAAAAGTTAAAACGAAAATAAAGTTAAATTTAATATTTTTGTATTGGTGTTAAGAAGAATAAAATATAATAAATAAATAAAAAATAAAATTTTAAAAGGTTAATAAGTAATTATATCAATTAACAATAAGTAAAACAATATTGTAATAGGGAAATTAAAATTAATTAATTAAATGGAAAAGATTTCAAGGGTTAATAAAAATAAATAAAATAAAAAGGTATTTTTATTTTTTATTTTTTATTTTTTACTTGACGAATTGGGAAAAATATAACTCGCGCTGATAAATGAAATAATAATTGCTCCATTATATTTGATACGACTCAAGATATTTCGAAAAAAGATCAAATGTGTGAACTTTACCGTTACTGTATGATCGACAAAGATGAAAATGGAACTCCAAAGTGCGCTTGTGGTTAAAGAGTCATTTTTAGCATTTCATTAACTTAAGGATCAAACTGCCTTAGCAATATCCAATCAGATTATAAAATCTATAAATGACAAAAATATTCCTCTGAATAATGTCGTTGGCAAGGATATGACAGTGCTAATACCATGAAAGGAACCTATGGTGGAGTTCAAAAACTCATAAAAGATATCGAGCCAAATACCATATATGTCCATTGTGCTGCTCGTAATTGAAATCTATTAATTAATGATGCATTGAAGGAGGTCATAGAAATGAAGGCCTTTTTTTAAACAGTGCAACAAATTTATATTTTTTTTTGGACATAGTATTACAAGATGGAATATATTATCAAGATTTATATCTAGTAAAGAAGAGGAGTCATCATCTTCGTTTACATTAAAAACATTAAATCCAAATAGATGGGCAGGACGTTTTGATGCCATTTTTGTTTTAAAAGTTCAGTTTTTTGAAGTTCAAGAAGCATTAACACAAACAATTTTTTTAAGTTCCAAGGCAAATGAGAGAAATGAAGCTATTTTGCTAAAGAAAAAGATCGAAAACTACAACTTTATTATGTTACTGGTTTTCCATTGCAAAATTTTGCAGACCATCGATGCAGCCTCTAAAGCACTTCAGTCCAAAGCGATCGATCTTTCGATATCCTCAAAGTTGCCTGGAAGTTTAAAAATGTAGCGGAAAAATGGTTCATTAACATCGAAAGTTTCAAAACTCATCATAGGAAGGTGAAGCGTAATTTTGATGAAATTTGCGAGGATGAACGTCTCCAGGATCAATTGAAAGCGCGTTTTCTTGGAATGAATGGAATTGTTTCGAATTTTAGTATCCTGCAACTTGCGACTTTGCGAAATTTAAATGACACTGATTTATTGGAAAACGCATTACCGTATGTTGATCTATATAAGAAAGACATATCTGTATCATTTGCTAAGGAGATTCTCAGTTTTCGTTCCACTTTTAGACACGAAATAGAAAAGTCATCTTCTATAAGACAGCTTGCCGATATATTAATCATAAAAAGTCATTTTATATCCTCAAGCTTTCCTGAAGTGTGCACTGCGTATCTGTTGTTTGTAACTATTCCTGTAACTACGGCTAGTGCCGAGCGATCGTTTTCGAAATTAAAATTGATAGAAAATTATTTAAGAAATTCTATGACACAAGAAAGATAACGCAATTTAGCTATTTTATCTATCGAGCATTCCATGGCCAGAAATTTGAATTTTGATGATGCCATTAACACTTTTGCGGAACAGAAAGCCCGAAAAAAGGAATTTTAATAATTAAAATTGTGAGTAAAAATAAAACTATGACTTTAATCTAATACACTCTTTGAAATAAAAGGTCAATGAAATTACAAACAATAATTGTACTTATTTTCCTGATTTACTGAAAAAAAACTGCATACTCTTATTCTATACATTGCCACGGGCCTCAGCAGTATTATTTAGTTACGCCACTGGTTGAAAGGCATGGTAAAAATATCCAATTCTGTTTGAATGACACTGAAATCTTAAAATCTTCGTTCGATTGAACTCAAAGTGCAATTTTTTCAAGCTTGGAATTTGTCTGTGCTTGCTTTTTCCGTAGATTTGTGTTTTGTAGCACAAAAATAAAGAAAGTAAAAATATCATCACTCCTTTGAAAAAAAGGAAAAAAAAAATAATATTTAAACAAAGTAGAAAAGGAGATGGATATACATATAATATTTGAATCATATTTCGGACCGGCAAATTAAAAATTTATCCGCGGGCCACATAAAACCTTCCGGGGGGCCGGAGATTATACAAATGATTTGTTAATTATTATATTTCATACAGGAGTTGGTAGCTATTATGAAGGAACTTACTGCTTTCGTGACTAGAAGTGGGAGTGAGTGAGCATTCTACACCAATTTTTTTATAGAGTTTTGACGTTCTTCAAGCAGCTTATGATTTCCTAATTCAAATTTTAATAGCTCATTTTTAATTAGGTAAAAATTTGGTTGAAATATTCAAGTGTAATTTTTAATTTTTAAATACAAAACAAAAGTACCTATTTATAAATTAGTTTATTGTTCTCTTATAATTTTACAGTAAGTTGTGTTTTTAATTTATTAAAATCGTTTTTCATTTCTTTTATATAGTATAGTTCTTATAAATTAAGGAACACCAATAAATCAATAGTTCTAGTAAATAAAATTTGATTTACACAATTTTATCCTATATAGCTTATATTTTCCAGAAAGTTCATTTTGATCTTAGCCTTAAAAGTTGTATCAAAATCACTTTGATGAAATATTTTCATTGAACTTTTAGGCTTATTAAAAGCTATATTTTAATATAATCTATTATTTTTTATATCTAATAAGTTAATAAATTAATAATTAACAATAAGGAACAAATTAATTTTCAACTAAAATATTTCCTTTTTGGGAATTATAAATCCTTATTCTCTTTCTGTTAGTGCATCAGTGTAAATATTTACTTGACTTTAAAATGAGCTATTGCGATATTTTATTTATGTTCCTCTAATTGCGATGGCTCTTGGCGAAGATGTTACCACGACTGAGCCAATAAGGGTTTCAGTCAAAATATAAAGTTAATATTGAAATTTTCCTTGTCTGCTCAGCATACATTTTAATTTCAAGTCAAGTTTAAAAAAAAATTTTGATTTTCCTAATATCCTTTTATGAATACTCTGTGTATTCAAAAATGTTTGATTTGTCTGTTCTACAAAACAAGTATCTCTAAAAATTCCTTAAAAAATGTATTACATGAATTTAGAAATACAAAATTGCTCAACGACCCTTAAAAATTCAAAATACTTAATTGCGAACTTCAGTCAAAACGGATCCTTGATGTGGCAAAAATGAATTGCATATCAGAGCACCTGAATACTATTTTGTTATGCTATTAATTGTAAAATGTAATTAATATTAATTCCTAGCAACGTTCGTTTTTAATGAAAGTATATTTTTGTGGGCGAAGTTGTACTTGTTCATGAGATTAAAGTTTACTTAAATTTAGTTATAAGGATGATTTTAACAACTAAGCAAAATTTATTTCCATTTTATGTTATACTAAAATATTGAAACTCATGGAAAATACACAAAATATTTAAGTGGATGTGAAGAAAATTTATAATATTGATAAAATAAACAGACTAAGGATCAATATGTAAGCAGGTTGATAGATATTTGTTAGATTTTCTGGTCATGTTAGGATGAGTTATTTAGATTCTATTGCATATTTGTATTAAAATGCAACCATTACAAAATATTTATTTATTTAGATCAAGGCAAGTATTTTGATTTTTGGATTAATTCCAATTTATGCTTTACCAAGCATTGGAATGGCTCTGTAATAATTTGCTTTCCTAAACGGTTATTCCTTGATTATTAAATTCAAATCAAAAACACAAATGATAATTTTGGAATGCTAATTTTAGGCCCTTTTGAAGATTTTATTAGATTTTGAAATTAAATCTAATTGAATGATATTCATTCATATATGCATTGATTAATAAAATTTTTATGTTAAACTCAAATAATGAATCCTAGATGAAAGATTTTCCTTGTTGCAGTTTATCACGTTATTTTACCTAGTTTATATTGTATGTAGGAAAAATTTGTCATCTCCTACTGTAACAGCAAGACTGTAAATGATGTTAAATGCAAGTAACTTAAAAACCTTTTATCCTAATAATAATACTATTATCCTAAGTCTTGATGTGTAAATACAATTTCCTTTTAATTTTTTAAGTCAAAAAAAAAAAAAAAACAAGTAAAGTAAGTGAAAGGAAAAACTTGCATTTAAATATTATTTTGTCGTCCATAAAATAAAACTGAAAGTACTTAAGAAGGTAAAAAAGAAAAAAACAATTTTTTGCACAAAAAGTAAAATCAAGGACACTTGAGAATAATTTGCATATTAAAACAGCTTACGAGCTGTGAATTTACGAGTTATACGTTGACTTCTTAAGAAATTATTTTACTGGACAAATGGTTTACATTAGTGATGGTAGGGATAAGAAATATAAAACAACAATTTTTACAATTTAAGTAATGTAAATTTTAGGAAACATCTTGTAAAAATTATACAGAACCTAAAAAAGCTATACACAATTTATATTTTTAAAGTGTATTGAATTCATTTTATTTAAACCGATTATGTTAATTTCTGAGTAGTGTTTCTATAGACTTAATTAAGTGAAAATTAAATTAAAAATAATAAAAAGTGACTAAAAATGATATAAATGTAAGGAATAAAAGAGATTGGATAGGAGTGAGTTTGAAAATAACAATTTAAATATTGTTAAGTTGAAATACTTTATAAAATTAAAATTTTTTAGCTATGCTCAGTTTTAAAAAAAAATAGTCAAAATAAACTATTAGTGCAAGAAATGTCTTTTTATTTTGAATTAACAACAAATATCTTGTTGAATTTGAAGCGGCAAAACAAAACTATGCAAAAACAATTGACTTGAATTAAGAAGTAAGTTCTCAGCCTTATTCTCTTATAAATGCAACAGCAGGAGTACTATAGCTAAATTCTTTTATTATGATTCTTGAAAAGTTGTTTTTTGTATGATTATATTAGTACTTAATTTTCCAAGATATTTGATAAAAAAATAAACGAAATGTTACAAATTTGACTACAAATAAGTACTTTGAGTATCTTTACCCTTTTATATTTAAAACTTTGCATTTGGTTCACTATGAAAATAGTATCAAAATGTTAACTAATTATGGCAAAAATCATGTTACCCTTATCACAGAGCAAAACAGCAGCAACTACAGACCAATTCAGCAAAAATAAAAAGAAATTAACAATATTTAAGCATTAATAAAAATAATTAACAAAAACTAATAATAATTAACAATACTAAATTAAATAAGCCAATCCTATTTTTAAAAAAATACTTTAATCAGATTTTAAGACAACCTGTTCCTAACAGCAAAACTAAATGAATTGGCAACTTATTGTTAGTTTTCGCAAAGCGTATCATGACTTCCGCCATCATTAGTTCAAAAAATAACTCTTCAGTTAGATTTTCGGCAGCCGTGCCTGCCTGTGCTTGCCTATTGTGCCGACTGCTTCTTTGGTCTGCCTTAGGATTAATAGCAATTTTTTTCATTACTAGCTATACAAACGTAATATAAATTGTGTAGGCTTTGATAGAAGTTTTTCTGCTTGACAGTTTGACAATTAGTCGAATAATGGCTGTTATATTTTTTTTAGTCGACGTTAATAAATATTAAACATTTTTTTTATATTACAAATACATATATTTCGAAAATTTATCATAAATAAAATATTTTTTAATTTTTATTTAATTGTAAATTGTAAAATATTAAAATAAAATTAAAGATACAACTTAAGACAAATTAAGTTTCAAAAGAACAAAACACTAATTAATATTGAATTATCATTTTATATTAAAAAATATGGGTTTAAATATTAAATCTCACTCCTAATCCTCACATGTTCACAAATTTATGCCAAAAAATACTGTTTTCAGGTCGGGTAGGCCCCAAAAGTTTGAAAAAATGAAGATTTTATTAAATATCGATTAAAAAAGAAAACATGAAGAAAAAGTTGAAAAATTAATGGAAATTTTTTCATATCGTAGATAATGCCTATCATGCTATTAAATAAATTTTTTTGAATATATTTTATGTACCCTCCAGAAAACTCTGTCAAAATTTCTTCGCTATTTTTTTTTATTTACCCCAGTAAAAACTAAACATCTATTTAGTAAAATTATACAAATAGAATGTTCCTCTTGAAGTATTTTATACTAAAATTAATTGAAAGACAAATCATTAAATCCTGTAGCAGTATTTCAAGGTTTGTTAAAGTTTAGCTAAAACAAATGAGATATTCTTCAAATGCTTTAAGCGGACACCAAAGTTTGAAAATCTTATTTAACAATGAAATATTCCTCTAGACTCAAATATGATTATTTAGTAATTACGTTTTACTAGTTATAATGGTATTCTATATAATCCATATAGATCCTTAGGACAGCTGGTGTAACGGATTTATGTTAATATTATAGCTTTGGGTTAACTTAATTTTAAGCTTAAAAGCAACAAAATATTGTAGAGAATTTAGAAACTTTGCATAATTGCTACAAGAGAATAATGTCTAGTATAGTTTCTTTATCAACAAAAATAGAATTCAATTGTTATTCCAAGTGTATTAAAGTTAATTTTTAGTATTTCTTTAAACTTATTTTAGGATATGTAGTATATCAATAATGTTATAGATGATTATATATTGGACCCATTAAATTTGGTATGTGCGTAAAAAAGAATGACAAGATTCGTATTTATATGCAAATTTTAGGCACGTCAAATTGAGTTTACAAATAAATTGAAGCTATTTCAAACCCTTTACCAAACCAAAGGGTGAAATAATCTTGCAATCATGTGTATAACAATACATGACAGCCTCAGGGATAAAAAAGAAGGCATTGTATGACTAATATATATATTTGTGTAAACATAATTAAGTATTTTCTTACATTTCATAAATTTTGTTTGAACTAATAATTTAAATTTTCAACAATACTAAAACCAAAAATTTCAAATTTTAACATTATCTTCGGGCTATTAAAAATTTTCTTGTAGAATATTGACTTTTCTTGTGTATACTCAGCTTAAATTTATTTCTTTTTAAAAAATAAAAGGGTACTGAAGACATATAAAATGCATTAGAGAGGTATAAGATAAGCTCTCAATTTGCGTTTATAGAAAATTTTTTTTTTTATTTCTTTATTTGATGTAACTAATATCAAAGGATATTACTTCAAGAAAACTTTTATTTTTGCTTTTTTTTTGTATACATATATATTTTTTAACGGAAAATCATATAAATAACAAAAACAAAAAAATAAAAACTTTTTCAATTGAACATTATTTGAAAAAGCATATATTGCTCACAGCACAGACATCGTATTGCTGCTGCATCATCGGAAAATGTCGTTTGAAAATGAGATGTGATATCCGTTTTGCTAGTCATAATGCGCAGATGGTATACAAATTTCTTTATCCATTATTAGAAAATTTCTTATTATTCAGAATAGTCTTGGATTTTATTAAATTTAATGAAATTATTGAGATTACAATTTTCAAAAGAAATTTATTATAAAGACAGACAATCGTTTGAAATGCAAAATGTTTTTAGTTTGAACGTGTTTGCTAGGTTAAAGGTTCAGATTTGCTAAATGGAAAATTTTATATTTCAGTACTTAAAGAATAGAAAAGTTTTATGAATGCAAATTCGAACCTAAATAAATGCAATTGTCAATTTTGTTTTTGAATAAAATTTTGTTATTAGATTTTGATGTAATCAATATCTTCAAGGATAGCCACAAGGATAGATAAAGAGTTTGATATATAAGTTATACATATGTACATTATAAAGTAATGAGTAAAAAAATAGCCCTGCGGCATTTATTTTTGCTTTTTTTTTAAATATTGATCACATTATTTTGAATTAAAGCAAAATATGATTTTTTGAGAAAATTTTAGTGCTTATTTTTGAACAATAATATTTTAAATATGCTGTGAATCAATTGACTTTCTTGAAATACTTGAGTTTGAATAAGATTTTTTTTTTTTTTTTTTAAACCTCTATATTAGGTATGACTACTACAATCTTAAAATTAATTAATTTATTAGTACTATTGAGTTGCACTATAGACAGCGAGACTTGTGAGGGATGCTGAACCATTGTACAGATCCCAGAAGTGAAGTTACTTTATTGATCTTAGCTCTTGTGGCTTTGTTCGTTTGAGTCTCCTGATCTCTTTATTGATATCCAGGAGTTGACTGGCTTCTGCATTGCTGTGTCTAAGTAGTCTTTTGGTGAGAGGTTATCAGCGTAATCCTGTAACACTTGATTGACCCATTTTATGTTTAAGTCCCTGTGGAATAAGATTAAGAATAAGTTTTTATAATGAAAAATATTGCTGTTGAAGTCTTGTTACGCCGAAAATTAATTTTATTTTTAACTCTAAAAGGAAATATTAAGAGGAGTAGTAGATATTAAGAGAAGAAGGCTTTGACATAAGTTTAATTCTATTTTATATTGCTTTTATTTAACCAGTTAACTATGTTTGACTTGTATATATACGCCATGGAAAAGTGGCAAAATTTTTTGACATGGCGTATATACACGTCATACGTAAAAAGTAGTTACAATTAGCCATTTCGAATTTTGCGACACAAATCTGTGCGCACTTCATAAACGGCCTGACACAGCTAAATGGTTAAAATGAAAAAATGATGGAAATGAATATCCGACACACAATCTTAGAGCCTAGACAAACAAGAAAAAAATCTAATTCTTTGAATCTAGTTTTCTACTTTAACCAATCAAATGTCGATATGTTTCTAATATATTAGTTAAAATCAAGTTTAATTATACATAAATAAATGTGGTTTTTCAATTTGGTAATGCTAAAAGTTGAAAATTTTATCTTTACACCACATTGTTGAATGTCAAATATTATTGCAATAAAACATTTTTGTAAAAAATGTGGGTTTTGTTAAGTCTATTGCTCTAATTAGCTTATTTATCTACAATTTATCTGTGCAATATATAGTCTTTGAGTTACATGATATGATTTGAAAGAGATAAGATTCTAAAAACCAGGTTCTTTGGCCAGTTACATCAAGGGGATGGTTCGGTATTTAATTTTTAATTTTTCCATTTTTATATTAATGTATAACATTTTAAAAATATTGTGTCATAATTTCAAGTCAATCGAAGTGAAATTACCGAAGTAATAAGCATTTGAGATTTCTTTGCTCTAGAGCAGGTGGTAAGTAAGCAAAACTTTAAAGCGTTTTACTGAAACTTGAACTTTTGCATACTACCTTTACGCATATTTTACCAAGTAATGACAATACCTTTTCTGTTTCTTGTAATAGTTTTCAATTTTACAATAACAAATAATTCAATTTTTTACTTTCCACAGGTTATCAAGAATTCAAAAATCAAAAAACAAAAAAAAATTCCTTTGTCATTACCTCAAAAAATATCTCCTTTAATGAATAAATTTTGAATTTTCGGTTTTTGCCTCCAGATATTCCAGAGCATAGAAATTTTCTGGTGTTGTGTTAATTTTTGGCTGCGTTATGAGTTCTTTTTGGTTATCGGTTATTAATGATTAAACTCGTTTTACCAATAATAAATAAAAATTTTTAATGTTGCTTCAATATCAAATATAGACAGTTGAATTTGAAATCATAGCAATATATTAATCCAAAAATATTTAATGACGAAAAACTGTTGAAGAAATTGGCGTTTGAAAAATGAACTCTTAAGAAGAAAATGTCTTTTTAAATTCTTGAAAAAAATACTGTCAGCTTTTAAGATTATCTAGCAATCTACAATAGCAAATAAAAAAAATATTTGATAAAAAGCTAAAGTGAAAACTTTAAATTTTATATAGATCTATATAGACTTTGAAAATGAAAAGGTAGGAAATATTTTTGCAAATTGATTTTTTCTTTGCTTTCAAATCAGAAAACGTATTTTTGTTGTTACTAATTTGCCAGATGATTAGGTAGGAAGAATTTTTCAGTAGTTATACATAAGTATAGATAAAAAATACTTTGAAGTTTTAATGCAAGGATATATTTTATAACAAAACAGTCAAAGTCTTACACAACTCTATCATATTCTATGAAAATATTGGTCTTCGAAGTTATTTAAAATTCATAAACTTACAATAGAACCTTTAGAAAAGTATATTTCAGAATAAATAATTTATTTTTGAAAATGTTTCATATTTATAAATTGTAGGGAAACTTGATATAAAAGAATTTGATAACATACATCCGAAAAGTATACTTTTATCTAAAAATTTTATTTATTATTTTCCAAAAATTTATTCTTCTATCATATTTATATACATATATTAACAAAAAGATACATTTATATTTCTTCTTTTGTATATAGCCGACAAAGGGACAATATTGATACCATTAAGAGTCTATTGTTGAAAATGCCTACAGGGAATTCTTTTATTCCTTTTGCCTCATAGCATCCCAATGGACAGATTTCTTAGATTTTCAATTTAGGATTTTTATTTTGAAATCCTCTTCAATTCAATTCAATTCAATTCTATTCTTAGAGATTGCAACACTTTACAATTTTGTATTGGTTAAATGTTTGCTATTAAAAAAATAGAAAAGATGCCATAGATATGAAGAAATATATATTATATCTTTATTAAACATCAGTTTATATATATATATTTATAAAAGTAGTCAAAAATGGAAAAATATATAAGGTAACCAAATTTTTTCAACAGAATATTTCCATTTATCTATGTTAAATGAAATTCTTTTTATTAACATGATAAAAGTGATTTATTTTAAAAAAAATAAAAACGAAGAAGTTTTTATGAAATGTAGAGATATGTAGATGATTATTATACAAAGCAGAGTTGTTAAACTTATATTCTTAGCGCCAGCTGAAAGTGGAACTGATAAGAGAGTGAGATTGTCTGAAAAGAGTACATTCAGAGGAGCAGCTTAAAGTGGAGCTGGATTTATTTGAAATATAGTATGTTTAATACCCATGCTTCACCAAAGCTTATACTCATTATTAGCCTCCCGTACAAAAAAATCGATTATCCACTGAAAATTGTTTGTATTAGGGAAATTTGATGGAAATTTCAAAAAAAAGTGTCATAAAATTAACATTGAACTATTGAATCTGTGAAAATATACAAAATAATTTCAATGTGCTTACTCGCAAAACTAGTATTAAACTAACTTCTAAATATTATATTAAAAATAACCTGAAAAAAAATTATTTTTAAATACATAAAATAATTTAAAAATTCTTATCAAAATGCCACCATTTAATTCATTTTTGACACATATATATAGGGGAATTTTTAATGTTGGACAGCCTGCTAATTCACAATAGATGGCAAAATTTCCTTTATGCAGCCCTTCAAAGATTGTATTTTATACAAGATTGCGATATGCTTAATACGCGTGTTTTACCCATTTCTCCATACAAAATTTCCATTGTTGTATTGTATTAATGAGTATAAGGTAGCTTGTCAGATATCAACATCTCTCCTGAAATCGTTCTATAAAAACTAGAAATATCATTAAATAGCAACTCATTTCAACAACGATTACTTTCAGTTGGCTGAACTAATTTTTGTGTATATCAAAATCTATAAAAACCTTCTTACCAGCAATTACAAAGTGATGCAACAATTTGAACTATGGCCGGATTATATCAATTTCTGGTGACGTTTTTCTTGAAAAAATTCAAGATTGGGGAAATATGTTTTTCAATAATCAAAATCTCTAAATTTAAGGTTTTTATGACCTTATGGGATATCTTAATGTAATAATCCACTTCACGCTCCATTATTTTGTTTTTGTGGTCTATCATCAGATATTTTTTAGAAAGCATACCAATTTTAGCAAGTATGTTTGTGAGTTTTATATTGTTTGGACTGAAGAGCTCTGATGAAATTAATATTAGGTACTGTATTTTGTATGGCAATGTACAATTTTTCTTGAAGTACCTACTGTTTGTTATAGACCTCAATTTATCTGTTATGCATAAATAAACAATTCTTAGCACTTTATCTAGTAATTGGTGTTCACCTTCATCCTTCATTTTTAGCCGCTAGTTTTTCATCTTAAATTCTATTAGAAACGTGTTTTTCTTATTTTCCATTTAAACAGACTACGTCATTATAATAAATAGCAAGCTAGTAATATTATTAACTTAGAAAAATTTCGATCTACATTAAAACCTAAAAGATAAAACGATAATCATAAGAAAAAGCACGTGTCAAGGTATCAAGGGATACCAGATATGAGTTAAATCCCTTATGATTATGATATATTCTGGCATTTAGGAACCAATTATTATTAGTGCAATTAAAGACTTACAGTAAGTAAAAACAATTACAATAAAAAAATAAATGAGATTTGTAGCGACATCTGGAAGGAACGAAGTTCCTTAAGGGGGGGTATCGTTTTCAAATTTTTTGTTGTCCTTTTTTTTTTAATCTAATATTTTAAATGGAAAACTTTTCATGAATATCAGGTAAAAATTTGAGATCAATCGGAGCAAAACTAACAAAGATACAGCGGTAAGTTTTACTACTTGCCCAGCAATAAACATTCTATTGCGTAAACTTTAAAGCGTATTTCCCACAACTCACGTTTTCAAAGTCGGTGTCTATCATAACTTTAAAACTACTGTACTGATCCTTTTGTTCACTATTTGTGTACATAATTTACGAGGTAACGCTGGAGAATTTTTTTACTATTTTTGATTTTGCAATAACAAACTAGCCGATTTTTTTTCGCAAAAATTGCGTTTTTCATTTCAAAGTGTTCCCAAAAAGTGAAAATTTGAAATTTCGAAAAACCCTCCCAGCGTTACCTGGGAAAAGCGATTATCCAACAAACAAAACTGAAGTTTTTGATTTCAGACAATCTAGCATTTAGTTATGATGGACACCGCCATTTTACTTTTCTTCAAGGCACCTCCGAATAATTGCTACCATTGCCGTATTTTTTAATATTTTTTAATGAAAATTTTATTTAATACACTGTAGATATTGTACTTTAATGTGCTATATTTTAATAGGAAAATGTTGACTGTGTCGGCAAAAAAAATCACAAAAGTGTGCTTTTTTCGTATGAATTAATGCTCCCCCCCCCCCCCCCCCCCCGCGATGTCTTACTCGTAATTGATATGCTTTGCATTCAAAACTAAAACCATTAATTAACACTAAAGTCAAAAATTAACCAAAACAAAAAGTTAACTACAAAACACAACAATTAACAATAATAAAAAACAATTACATTTTTGTTTTAGAATTTCTTTAAAGAATTTCATGTTAGTACTCTTTAGATGCTAATTGAAATTTTCGGTCCAGTCCCCATGTAAAAATCCACGATAAAGAACTTCTTTGCAAAAAAAAAACAAAAATCCACATTTATTATATGTAATGATTCATCAATAATCAACAATTTTAAATGAAATTGAAAAAAAAAATTGTATACTTTAATTAAAAAGATTTACGCGGCTATTTATTAATAGTCTTTGTTATTAGGAATTTATTGTGTTATTAGAATTTCTTTTGAATCTTAGTAACTACTATTTAATAAATAGCCAGCAAAAAGGACTTTGTTCTAATATTATAAAATATTTGATCCCTAAAATTTAATACTAAGCAAAGACCTTTAAGAAAAATTTTACAATAAAAATATGCCTGTAAAGCTTTTAATATTTTTTGTGAATTTAAAAAAAAAAAAACCTATCAAAATAATTAATCCTTTATTCATATAGAAATTTAAGTAATTCATTCATATAAAGTTTCTGTCAACATTTTTCATTTGTGGATGGTGTAATCAACGTATAAGCAATTAATCTTTTTGCAAACATTTGCTAGATGCTATATTATAATTATTAACTTACATAAATTTTGTTCAGTTAATTGTATCACATAAGTGGCTGACTTAATAAATAAATTCTTATTACTTTTATTACTTATATATGATGTGATTTAGTATGTATAAAACCAAAAATTGTCAAAGTTCTATTATATGTCCACTATAGCCATTGCCAAAGGCAGTTAAATAAAAATCTAGTTAATTTTACTAGAATTATGTTTAATATATTTTCTAGATGAGCTGAGATTTTTGAACTTAATAAAACAAATAATTGCATTATACAAATAATATTAAACCTCATCGAAGTAAAACAAATAAAAACCAAAATGTGTTGATAAATAAACTTTAGTCACGTTTACTGTTGAATTTTTTTACTGCAAAAGAGGTGGAGTGGTTTAGATCATGAGGTTACAATATGAAATATCAAAAGCTATACAGAGGCTGTTTATAGTAGTCTTGCATTGATATCCTCTATGGACATGTATAAAAGTAATAAATAGACCTACACAAAATATAAATGGCTAACATATGCCTGTTATAAACTACTCATAAAATAATACACAAATGGTTTGGCTGCGGGAGTTATTAGAAAAACAACATTAGTTTGTGGGCAGTCTTTCATGGTGTAATAAACTGTATATATAGCATAAGGAATACAATTTATAGCTAGTTGCATTGTTGTCCGAACAAAATAAAAAGAATTGTTGAGTTTTGTTCTTAAATAATATCATGTACTGTTTTTGTGAAATGTCATATAAACTTATGACATTATTTCCCTTGATATTAATGGGTACTATGGATTTTTATTTAAAATAGAAATTTAGGAAAAAAATTAAGAAAATATTTTTATATATCTAAAAATTCAATCTGCATAGATTTGTGCTAACTAAACTAAAAGAGTAGTAAATCTATTGAGCTCAATTTTTTACAAAATCTTCAATATACATCTCAGATGATTGTTTAAGCAACCACTTTTTTTATTTTTAAAATTAATTTATTATTAAAATAATTTATTATTATAATGTGAGTTTCATATAACACTAGCAGATCAGGCCAAGCTTTGCTTCCCGAGTCGAAATTTTTAGCCTACTTTCATCTTCTTCGATATTAAGGTTAATCTTATCTCTGAATTTGGCGAGCTTTGGTATATTTTGAAGAGAGAATGCAAAATCTCTCGTGTATTGAAATATATTCTCTCATGAAAGGCTTAAAGTTAAAGTTCTATTAATTTGTTTTACAAAAGTGTCATGTTTTTCTAAAACAATTAAAATTAATTGAAAATATTTGTTATTATCACGTTTATATTAATTTAATTTTATTATAAATCATAATTTAATAATAAAACAAATGTTTTTTGAGTATAAAATTCTATTTGATGGTCTGTTCTGTTTGTTTGTGTTTAGTAAATTTAATTCATTCAGTGAAATGAATTACAGCTCAGTATTAAAATTTTAATAAAAATAAAGAAATGATGAATTTTGGAAAAATTTTGTAACCTCTTTAACTGATTTAAAATAAGATATTTTTGAAATATAGTGAATAATTTTTGCTCTACCAATAAATATAGATATATTTTTCTATTTACAATCGTCTATCACGACGACGATCCCAATTTTTGAATTCACAGACTAATTAATGTCCAGTGCATATTCAAACACAAGACATAAAAACAGCTTATTTGCTGACTTTCTTGCTTTTGTGGTCTAAATGTATCGATATGCTGTTGATGCGCTGATCTTGTTCTTAATACATTCTGTCGCAGACGCTCATTGCGAAGTCCCCGATATTCTAGTGTGCGTTTTTGTCCTAACTTGATTCCTTGATCTGCATTTTCTGAAAATTTCTCTGACAATAAAAATTAATACGCAAAACATTTGAAATAAAATCAAAATTTACAGAAAATAAACATAAGTAACACTCACCAATCAACCATTAAGTTTGAACGATATTTACGCCAATATTTATTATTTTGAATACAATTATATTTTATTTGACAATTTGACAAAAGAAAAGGTTTTCTTAGTAATTAAACACAATATTTTGCTTTTAGAACAAATTATAATTATATAAACAATATTGAAAACAATATTTATACCTACTCACTCACATTTTGGTATCACTAATTATCAAATCGATATACACGACTTACTTTCAGGTTTACGCTCCATCTCCTTTGATATCTATACTTCATAATTTTAATGGCTTGGTAAAATTGCTCCTTATATTCTTCACTGACAGGTTTTCGGGAAAGAAGTTAATGGGAAAATTATTTACTTAAATTATAAAGCATGTTGTTGTGTATATCTACATAGTCAGGGATATTTCTGTTTTTTTTGAAATTTTCCACAAACTTTTTAAATAGTTTTCAGGCAAGCTCTTCAGCTTTGTGTTGAACTACTTCTTTATCTCAGGGCTTATAAAAATGCCTTCTTTGAGTTTATTACATAACTATTTAAAACAGGGACCATCTTTATGTACTGAATTTACAAATTACTTCATAATTCCTAATTTAGTTTGAAGTAGAGATAGCAGAATTTTTGATAATCAACTAGCGCTTTTTCTACAATATTTTTATTTGTAGGGATTAATGATGCTTTCTTCTTTTGTTAAAATATTGTGCTCTTATTCTACTATTCCATTTACATCGAAGACCTAAAAGTATAGTCAACATCTTTAGATTATCGGGTATATTTGAAACATGATTAGAGTAATTTATTTTTTTCAAGATGAAATCTAAATTAATATAACATCCCTTGATAGAATGGAATGTCTGATAGAAAAAAGCAAATATGTTACAGTAATGTTGTATTACCTCTTTAAGGCTTCGTTTCCAAAAATTTATAAAAACTTCTCATTTGTTTGGATGAATCGAAAATAAAAATTATTAAAGTATCTTTAAAATGACAAAAAAAAAATAATTTGTTCCTGTTTCTAATGTTGACAAAATAAGTTAAATAAATCTATTGAAATCGAAAATTTCTTAACCAAATTTTGATCTATAGATTTTATTTTCAATAAATGTACATCCCTTTTATTTAACTTTTATCTAAATTCAACAAATCATTCAGGTTATCTATATCTTATACAATACATATCAATCTTTTCTTTTTTTTAACATTGTAACTAAAAATGCTGAGTTAAACTATTAATACCAGAAAAACAAAGCATCAGCCTAGCAATAAGATAATCTATTACGATGAGGGTAAAACACATTTTAGTACCTCATCGATTTGGTTTCTTTGATTTTTTGATAGTGATTAGTTTCACACCCACAAGAAATACAAAACTTTCAAGATCCTTAAGTCCTTATCGTTGAATTTTTCATGCTAACACATTTTGTATTTCAAGTGATATCTCATAGAATGATTTCTAAAAAAGATTCTATGGCATCGAATATAAATTGAGAAATTTACTATAAAGCAAAAAGTTTATCTGTAGATATTTAGGAAAATTATTGTTATGGCTTTTACCATGGTAAATATATATTCTTATAAAAAATGTCAGCTTTAAAGACAAGAATTGCAATATTATAAGGATTAGCTTTGAGAAAAATTTATTTATTTAAGCATTGAATTTAAGAATATTAGTTAAATATTTAATTATTGATAATTATTTTTTAGTTTTTAGTTTTTTTTGCTTAAATATAAACAATTATATTAAAGTCCTTTTAAAAAAATCAGAAGACCTATTGTAATTTCACTTAGTTAGTAAATTAATCGAATTCATTAGACTCTTCGGTAAAGTGTCCCTTTGTCACTAATTCACTTAAGAGCATTACTTGTCAGGCACAGAGTTACTGTTAAACTACTTTAGTTCACTTACAACACAATTTAATGAAAAATGAAGCCACATATGCAATATTGGCTTAACAAACTTACTCTCTCTATTTTGAAATAGTTCTGGAGATTTTAACTTATACTATAAATGGCATTGAATGTGCTTAGAAATAAAATGGATGATGGTCAAATTTAATAAAAGCATACAAGGAATGAGTAATTGCCCTCTTTCAATTATTGCTGGATTGGCATTCCCAGAACTGGGAATTTCATTCGAAAATTTAGAATTTTATTTTTATTTTGGGCATGAATGTATTTGAAGAATTACTTTGAAATAATTTTGTAATATTTCAAAAAGTTTGATTCAATGTTTGGTTCGATGAGAAGTTCTGTGTTGTTTTTAATAAATTATTGGTTGGTTTTGCTAATTAATACAAAATGGATGCTAGTAATGGGCCGATTTTATTGTTTAATTACGTTATCTAATCTCCGAATTATTATGATAGGTTCATAGAATTCTTAAATGTCCCAAGTAATCTAAGGAGATGGAATCCCAAGCAACTTTAACAGCTCATAATAAATTATCATTTAATTTAATATGTTTGCTAGCAACATAAATTTTAAGCGCTAGCCAACTCCAAACATTTACGATGATATTTAAGTCCGGTGAATATGCAAAAGCCCTTATAAAGGATTGATGTTTTGCTGACAAAATCATTATTTCACTTCGTTAACGTTATGACTAAGCGCAATGCTTTGTTGAAATATTCATGGTATTGTCCGCAATACATTTTCAATTTTAGAAGTGGCGCTTTCCACAATACGCCTATATGCTAGGCTACGCTGTTTACCCTTTGTATGGTTCAAATATATAATTCCATAGTAAGATAATGCACCCCATATCATCAGCCTACTGGCTCGGCTATGATGTCTCGATAAAGACCGTTCCTCTTTCCATAAATAGTAGAAATCCAATGACTAATTCATAATATTCCTGCAAAATCCTAGACAATGTTCGTTATATCGTGACAAAAGGGCTATTTTTTCTGCAGTGTTTTTCTTTTCAAATTTGGAGATGACTTCAAAATTCTTCTAACTGTTGAAATATTAACCTAAAGTCCAACACTTGAAGCAATTTGTGCCACTGAAAGGGACTACCTTGAAGCTTTTCTTAGTAGAGCTCACTTTTCCTTGTCACAAAGTTCTTCCTTTTTGGTTTTTCCCATAGTTTTCGCGGTTTTTCAAAAAATAACTTTTATTTTGTCAACAAAAACGAAAGCTTTTTCTTTAGTATGGAATACGTTACGGTATTCCATTCGCCGTGAAAATGGAAAGTGACATGAGAGAGCTTTTTCATGAATAGAGCACATATATACATATCCTTATGGGAGTTCTTTATATTAAAATTACACACATACATATATACATATCCTTGTGGGAGTTTTTAAATTAAAATTACACACACATGTGAGCTCTATTATATTCATTATATTGTGGCCTTCCTTTAAATAAAGTCGTAGTTTTAAATAAAGGCCGGAAGAAAGGTGGTTTGTACTGAGTGTTAAAGGCCGATTGATATTCCATTCATTTAAAGCTTTTTAGCGGGTTTCATTTTTTCAGCTGGGAGGGAAATTAAAAATAAAAATAATGGTTTATAGAAATATTTTATTTACATTTTAATTTGATTTGTGCACTTTGCAATTATATGTCTAATTAATGTATGCTTTAACACAAGGAATATAATTGTATTTCTATTATATTTTCCGTTTATTAAAAAGTTGAGTTGAGTTGAGCCGCAGGTCTCAACCAACAACCAAAAATTTATTTTATACAGTTCGTGGGGCCGGTTGCGGAATGTTTCGTTGTAAGTTGACTCTGGCTGTCTTTTTGCAGCACCAACGCACTGCAAAAAATCCAATAATGATCAGCAGCCCTGCAATGGAAGAATATCCAACCGTCAGTTGATGTACATTATGTTTCTTAATGTCCTTAAGGTTGCCTTGTTGTTTACTTAAACTTATTATATTGTCCTTAATCCTCCTTATTTCTTCCGTATGGTTTATTGATTGAATAAC
Source organism: Acrocera orbiculus (assembly GCA_947359355.1). NCBI lineage: Eukaryota > Metazoa > Arthropoda > Insecta > Diptera > Acroceridae > Acrocera > Acrocera orbiculus. The sequence goes on from OX375758.1 coordinate 13,414,130, forward strand.
AACTGTGTTGTTCCACGCCTTACGTCGAATATCATACATTGTTAAGTTTATTACTGGTTGAAATGATTGATTAGCTCCCTTAGTATGTAAGATTGATCCTGTGGAAATAGTCAAATCTTCATTTTTTAACGTGCATCCAGGTTGTAATGTTAACACTCCAGATCCCTCCATTACTGTTGTTATATATCTTTGATTACATACAATATGAACGGTATAATTCTGATCCAGGGAAAATAACCACCTGTTAGTTGCTTGCAAACGGATCCATATTCTAGCTGGTTTACTGATTCTCACTTCACAATTGGCTGTTGCCTCTTCATGCAGAAATAGACTAATTTCACAATGCTTTACATTTTCCAACTTATTTATGAGTGCTCTATGTTCATCGCATATATATTCTCCAGTTACCAATTCCGTACAATGCTTATATTCCTCGTAAGATAACAAATAGAAGTTATCCTTATAAATGTTTGACATGATAAAGTCTAATTCAGGTGTGATGGAAACGTGTGTTTCATTGAGTAATGTAGGCAACGGAATCAGATGGTATAGGTCAAATTCAGTTACCCTAACTAGAGGTAGATTTGCTGTGAAGAGTACATAATTATTTTTTATCTGGTACCGCATACTCATCAATTTGTATAAACTCGACAGCGATATTTGTTTGTTAGCTATTGGGAGTTGTAAATTCGGAGGTAAGTTTTCTCTTATTAAAGATATTTGTCTTTTTAGCTGTTGCGCTGTTATGATGAGTGGATTCATTTTTCCATGTTCAATATCGATGATGACTTGAAGAACCATCTCTTGCATGAGTTCAACTTCACTTATTAGCGAATTCGTTAGAATAGCTAATGTGTTAAATGCCTGAATCCCCTTCTGGCTTTGCATTTCAGCATTCATATTGGTTAACCTATCATATTGTTGTTTTAATCCTGCCTTAATTTCACTTGTTAAATTCAATCTATCTTCTTCAGTCTTTTTTATAATATTCATCGTGGAATCTAATATTGTTGTCTGATTTTTTATCAATTCGTGAAGATAATTTTCGTTATCCTTGACCATATCAATTGTCGTTTCCATTTGTGCGGCATATTCTTCGTCTAATACACCAAATAATTTATGTGCGATGGTACCCACTATGTTCAGTAAGGCACGATTTTTACGTTGTCTTCTTGGGCTTTCTAACATTGCATTGTTGCTTTTGATTTGTTCTATTTTATTTGCATATTGCTTTATTATTTGCTGATAACTTTGATTGTGTTCTATGAATCCACTGAGCCTTATTAATTGTAGCAATATTTGCTCTATGCTATTAATTGTTGCTTTATATTCTGTTAAATCATAATAAATCATAATATTCCAGTAACTGCTTGCTAAATATGATCGCCCAATTCTGTCAAAATATATTCCTGCGCTATGTTGAAATTTTGTTATTTCTATTGATTTTCCTGTCATTGAATCTTGATTGGCTAACGAAATATTTAAAGCATAACTTGAAGAGTACATTGGTAATACCAATGTTGCCAGTAGAAGGACCTTTGCCACATTTGCTTTTAATGATCCTCCTTTCCTTTTTTTTGCCTTAGCTTCATCTGATATATCTTCATATGTGATCCCTTTGGTTGAACTTGGTTCTTCAGTTTCGACTGGTAATGGTGAGAGTAAGTGAATTGCGCGTCGATAAATACCTGTGGCTGTTTTTACATCCACGACTCGTACTTTCCCATCGGGACCTGGAAATGATTCGACGACTCTTCCCATTGACCATTTTGCAGGAGGAAGGTTTTCATCCTTGATAGTGACTAAAGTTCCAGGCTTCATATTAGGATATGCTTTTATCCACTTAGCTCTTTTCTGAAGCTCACTAAGGTATTCTGATGACCAACGACGCCAGAATTCGTTTTTGATATAGCTCACCAACTGCCACCTTGATAGTAGTGACATTTTGTTTTCTACATGATTTGATTCGATCGTAGTAGTTAGAGGTTCGCCTATTAAGAAATGTGCTGGTGTTAGAGCCATTAAGTCATTAGGATCGTTTGATAGCACTGTTAATGGCCTTGAGTTTAATATAGCTTCAACTTCACTGGTAGCTGTACAAAGTTCTTCGTATGTGATTGCTGCAGACGCTATAGTTTTTTGTAGTAAAGTTTTCGTCGATTTTACAGCAGCCTCCCATAGTCCACCAAAGTGAGGAGATCTGGGTGGTATAAAGTGAAATTGAATTCTTTTATCCCCAACAAAATTCACAATTTTCCTTCGTGCACTGTCACTTTGAAGCATGTTTGCTACTTCTTCTAATTGTCTTCTAGCACCTACAAAGTTTCGGCCATTGTCGCAATAGATATTTTCGCAATGTCCTCGTCGTGCTACAAACCTTCTTAATGCACCTAGAAAACCTTCAGTGCTCAAATCCGAAACTACTTCCAAATGTATCGCCTTTGTTGCAAAGCAGCAGAATACTGCAATGTATGTCTTTTGCGGATGTTTTCCCCGTATTCTGAAGTGAGTATACATAGGGCCACAAAAATCTACCCCTGTGTTGCAAAATGGACGTGCCTTCTGTACTCTTGTTGATGGTAAATTCCCCATTTGTTGGCTTTGTAATCGAGGACGTGTTTTTGCACATGTTAAACAGTTATTCACTACTGATCTTGTTATCGTTCGACCCTGCATTATCCAATAGGTTTGTCGTGAAATTGCTAGTAAAGCCTGTGGTCCTGCGTGTAAATGTGTATTGTGTAAATTAATTAGTATTAATTTGGTAATGAAATTTTCAGCTGGTAGTAGAATTGGATGTTTTGCACCGTAATTGAGATCAGCTGATTGTAACCTTCCTCCAACTCGCATCAATCCTGATGCATCAAGAAAGGGTACTAATTTCGCTAACTTATTTGACCTATGCAATTGTTGATTTTTCTTAAGCAAGTTTAATTCTTCATTAAATGATTGCAATTGCATTGTTCTAATTATTGTTGTACGAGCATTATCTAACTCCTTAACCGATAGTAGCTGCTCTCGTGATCTATTGCCCTTGAAGTGTTGTACAGCTCGAATTATCCATGCCATTACTCGATGTAATTTTCTGAATGAATTTGAATGTTCTATGTAGTATAGTGGGTGTTCATCGTTATCAGGCTTATATTTTATTCCATTGCTCACGCTGAATGTAAACCGGTCATTTTTTTCTTCTTCTGGAACTCTTACTATTGGTACGTTTTCTCTCGGCCACTTGGAACATTGTGTTTTTAAAAATTCTGGACCTTCGAACCATATTTTTAATCCCTTTAGTTGACTTGGTGATACACCTCTGGATACTAAATCAGCAGGATTTTGTTTTGTGTTCACATAGCTCCAACTTTTTATTCCTGTGATTTCTTGTATTGTTGCCACTCGATTTGCTACGTATGTCTTCAACGATGATGCATCCCCCCTTATCCAAGCTATTACAATTTGGGAATCAGTCCAATACCAGCATTCCTTGATAGCTAATTGAACGTTTTCTGTTACTTGTCGTACTAATTGTGCTGCTAGTAATGCTGCACATAATTCTAATCTTGGTAGAGTTGTTGGTTTTACTGGTGCTACTCTTGATTTTGCACAAAGTAATCGAACAGTTAATTTTCCATGCTTATCGATGGATCTCAGATAGATTGCAGTTCCGTAAGCCTTTTCACTCGCATCCGCAAAGGCATGAAGTTGAACATTAATACTGACTTCATCCCCAAACATATATCGTGGCATTCTTAATTCATCTAAATCCTTTAATTCTCTTCTAAATTTTTGCCAAAACTGGAGTTCCTTTTCTGGAAGTTCATCATCCCAATCCAGTTTAAGTTTCCATAGCCTTTGTATGAATATCTTACTAGTAACTACGACTGGATTTATCAGACCGAGAGGGTCAAAAATTTGTGCCATATCTGCTAAAATTGTCCTCTTTGTGACATCTTGCCGTAATTTCTGATTTGTTTTAATAGCAAATAAATCTGTTATGGGGTGCCAAATAACGCCAAGAGTTTTGACTTGCTCATCTTCCAATTCTGCGAAATTTAGTTGGATTTCCAGATCCTCTGGAGGTACTTCTCGTACTAGGCTTGGATGATTTGCACACCATTTATGCAAACGAAAGCCACCTAGTTTTAACATTGCAATTAATTCCCTTTGTATACCCTTAGCTTCTTCAAGGTTATTACTGCCGGTGACGATATCGTCGACATAAAAATCTTTCATTACTGATGCTGCTAATGGATAATTGTGTTGTTCAGTTTTTGCTAAATTTCGTAGACATTTTATTGCAAGATATGGTGCTGCCTTGGTTCCATATGTTACTGTACGTAATTGATAATATTTAACTGGGTCGGATGAACATCTTCTCCACATAATTAGCTGTAAGTTTCTATCCTCCTTGGCGATTAAAATTTGTCGATACATTTTGTTAATATCACTGGTAAACACATATCGCTTTGTTCTAAATCGTAACATAATAAATTCAATGTTGTCTTGAATCTTTGGTCCGCTCACCATTAAATCGTTAAGTGATAGGTTGTTTGATGTCTTAGCAGATGCATCAAACACTACTCTTAATTTTGTCGTACTACTTGTTGGTTTGAGTACATAATGATGTGGAAGGAAACAATGAGGTCCTTGTATTTGATTAGCTTTGATTTCACGCATATGTCCTAACTCAATGTATTCTTCTAGGAACATATCGTATTCTTGTTTGAGCAAGGGATCTTGTACAAGCTTACGTTCGATGGATAGTAATCGCTTGAATGCCATGTTTTTTGATTCTCCAATTAAGTTTGGATCCCCTAATATTGGTAAATTTACTACAAAGCGTCCCTTTGAATTCCTGGTTGTTGTTGCCTCGAAGAAGTCTTCGCATTTCTTGTCTAAGGTTGATAATATATTCCGAGCTGGACATTCTTCTATCTCCCAAAACCTTTGTAGCTGTTGTTCTAACTCGATGTTGGTTATACCACAAAATGGTGTTTTATATTCAGTATCTGCGATGCGGCCTAAAACTATCCAACCTAATGTGGTGTTTTGTAATATAGGTAATCCTTCCTTTAGCTTTATTTGTCCATTCTTTATTATTTCTCCATAGAGTTCTGCTCCAAGTAGCATGTCAATTTTTTGAGGTTTATTGAATTCAGAATCAGCTAATATGATTTCAGTTGGTATTTCCCAATTTTTGATATTGATAAATTGATATGGTTGTTGAGCTGTAATTTCCTTAATAACGTATGCTTCTAACTCAGTTGAAAAGTTGGTATTTGTAGAGTTTAATGATACATTTAATTTTTTATTTAGTTTAAATTTGGATTCTCCTATCCCAAATATATTCATGTTTACTTGGGTGTTACCTAATTGTAACTTACGTCGTAGCCTTTCCGTTATGAAATTGAGTTGAGATCCTGAATCAAGAAGAATTCTGCATGGCACTAGCTCCCCTGTAAAATCTCGAACCAATCCTGTCGCTGTGCCTAAGAGGACATATCCATTGTAAGCTTCCTCTTGCTTGATACTCAACTTACTCCTTGTTTTATCAAGTTCTTTTTCTCTTTCTTGTTTCTGCATTTTAGTTGTGGAAATATGAGTTGAAACGTGGGTACGCGTAATATGAGTGTCAACTGACCTTAATTCTTTCTGTTCATTTGTTGCAAAATGAAGAAGAGTATTATGTTTTTTGTTACATTTTAAGCAATTTCTAGACTGACACTGATTGTAGTTATGTCCCTTTTTTAGACAGTTAAGACATAAATTGAACTCTCGTGCCCTTATTTGACGCTCTTGTGGTGATAACCTTTTAAACTTTTCACAAAAATAGATTGCGTGTGAATTTTTACACATTGGACATTGTAATTCATTAGTTCTGTGTATCATTAATGCGGCTGCCTTAGGTGGATTTTGCTGTCTTCTGGTTCGTTGTCCAAATGCTTCTAGTGCCTGAAATCGCATTTCTAAAAAGTTCAATAGACCTTTTACTGATTGTAGTTCGCGTGGTGTTTTCAAGGTTTGCTCATATAATGCATGAGTATTGGCATCTAGTTTTTTTATTAAATTATGCATTATTATTGGATCCCAATTTTCCAATACAGCTAATCCCATATCTTCTAAGCTTAATAAGCATTCCTTTGTGGTATCATGCAAGGCCTTTAGTCCGGAAGCGGATTCTGCAGTTAATGCAGGTTGCGCCATCAATTTATCTATCAAGGCATTGACGATTAATCGATTATTTTCAAATCTATCCTTGAGTAGACTCCATGCAATTGAGTAATTACCGTCTGTAATTGATAAATGCCTGATTAGTTTCTCTGCTTCTCCTGTGACGTTGGTTTTTAGATACCATAATTTTTGAGCACTTGCTATGTTTTTATTATGGACCATTTGTGTAAATAATTCATAGAATTGCTTCCACTTCAGGTAATTCCCATCAAACCGGGGTAAGGTTAAATTTGGAAGCCGTAATGATTCATGTTCGTCTGTAGTTGCTTGAGTGGTGTTAGATTTGTTATTAGTCTCATCAATTTTTTCCTTCAACAAGATCAACATATCTTGTGTCCGTACTGATAAATCAAAATAAGTTTCTGTGTTATATCCTATTTTGGACAAATTATCTGTGTATTCCCATAGCGTGCTATTGATAGATTCTATTTCATCCCAATACTCCTTGATTTTATCATACTTTGTTTCGCAGTATCTCGTTGATCGAAGGTTGCCATGTACAATATTTTTCAATAAATTCTCTATTGCAGCCATTATTCCAAGTTGTTTTCTTACTAAACGCTGAGGATCGTTGTTTGTTGGTTTTTCTATGCCCTTAAAGGTGTCGGTTGTGATGACAGCTTCTTCTTGATGTTTTACACCTTCTCTAATTTCAATAGTTGTTGTTTTAGGCTCTACTGCAGTAGTAACTCCCTTCGAACCCTCTAAATGTTTTATTAAATTGATTAACTCTTCATTTAAGGCTTCGTAACCTTTTCTTATTTTGTTATAATAGTCGTTAGCAAAGTAAGGGTGATTCAAATTGTCACCATATTCAGACCGGATTCGGTCATCAATAATTTCGAAGCTTTTCCATCGTTGATTTAAATTGTTTAATGTATCTTGTAGATACGCCAATTGCTTCTTCTCAGGCAATGGCCTGTGAAACGAACTTATTGCTTTTTCTATCTCCTTTGCAATGACTGCAGCTGAAGCTGCTAATTCTTCTATTGACCCCATGACAGAATATTCGGATTTCGATAATCACTAATTTTTACACTTTCACCTTCACTAATTTTCTGTTCACAGGATCACGTCGGGGTCACCAAAAAATGTTCTTTATAAAAACTAGAAACCGCTAGTTTCTTATTTAATTAACACTAGTTTATATTATAATTCACTAGAAAACGCTAGTGTATAATATAATTGAACTAAAAACTGTTTGGTTATAAATTAACTTAAGAGAGAACTAGAAAACGCTAGTTTCCTTAAGATATTTGAAGGGTTTTTTTTGGTTAAGTCCAGAAAACGCTAGACTAATTACTGTTAAATGAAAACCGTGACATCCAAAACACTACTGATTTATTTATCAAAAAATATTATTTATATAGTACCAAAAAATGCATTCTCAGCACACAATTGCATTGATAAATTTCATGCCATTTGCGACTGTACGTCTGCAGTATCAAATTTCGAGTATGCATTTTTTGGACTATATGCTAATGACCCATTACTTATAGCTATCGAAACATTCCACGGTATTAAATTACACGAGTAGCAAAATCTAATTTGAAATAAACAAAAGTTTCAAATTGCAATGCAGACATAATTATGCTTAATTTTACTTTAGATTTAATTTTTTCTTAATTGTTGTTTTTTTTTGTTTTTTTTATTAATTATCCAACAATGGCCTTTTCATGAAAATCTTATCTTTATATTCATGATTTTAAATTTTTATTATTATAGTCTTTTAAAAGGCCTCTAACTTGGTTTGGTTTATTTTATCATACAACGTTTTACTTTATTATACAATTTTAGACTATTATTGGGAAGATTTTGGTAGAGCCAGTAATATATATATATGCTATATGTATATGATTATAATAATATCCATATAAACATGCTACTTTAAAACTAAGTATAGGTTTTCACATCTTTCGTCCGCGTCCGCGACTAGAAAAATTTCAATTATCAAAATAACTACAATAAATTATATCTCCTTCACAATAGATAATTCTTTCCGTTTGTAATTTAATTTCAACAAAGAAAAAGAATCTTTATATTTTGCATTTTTCAGGTAATCCTTAATTTTTTTCCTTTTAGCTATTCATCAAAAATACAGCCATATTATAAATATAATTTTCATTTTTTCTACCCTTAATTTTACGATTGATTCCTTTTTTATTTATTTAATTTATACAAAATTTCCATCCAGCTCACTTTAAAAGGAGAATATATTTTAGTATTTATTAAGTATTCCAATCAACTCATCTTGCAATACTTGAAGGCATTAATCTTATTATACTTGATCAAGAAAAAAATTACACAATCTAACCCTCTACTCTCCCATCAAACTACAAAACTCTAATTTTATATCTGATTGCATGATGAACATAGGGAAAGTTTTTGAGTCTTTTGCATATTCATGAAATCAAGTGAATACCATCAATCATTTCAGAAGCGAAATGTCACATTTAGACATGGCATAGTTCTACATAAAACTAGTAAAACATCCCTTCATCCTGCTGTTGAATTGAATTATTCTCTAGGGTATAACAAGTAAGCTAGCTGTAATGAAATCTTGTCATCGAGCATTTGTTATGGTACACGGCTGGTGTAATTCACAATTCGATAATTTCCAAGAAAATCGAATCTAGTCGCGAATAACTTTCTAAAGGAATTTTAATGGGATAGAAGATGAAATTTTCATAAATATCTTTTTATTTTTATTTTTTTTTGAATATGAGCAAGACAACCTTTTAAGGCTCTACCAGATATACATATATATACATATATATATATATATAAATATATACATGGGCTTTGAAATGAAATATTTTACTTTTTTGTAAAAATAATTTTTTTTTAACATTAACACTGCCTAAATACATTTACATCAATTTGATGTTTTATTTTCTTGCTCCCCAAATATAATAATGTTTGTTACACTTTTGAACACAAACAAGACTCCCCCAAAACTTCCTATTTGCATGAATAAGTACAAATGTTGAAGGAGTGGTAGAATAATGCAATAAGACATGAAAAGGAGCACAAAAATTTTATTAGAATATCACACCCAAGGGAATTGTGGAGTATATTTTGATGGGAACATGATTAAGGGATGTTGGATCCTATTAGTTACTATAAGAACGCTAAGAGATAGTAGGCAAGAATAGAAAAAATTTAAAAATTTATTTTAACTGAAAAATTGTTATCCTTTTCTTCTATTTAAAATATCTCCTGTTCACTATGTTTTTAGAATTTAGAATATATGGCTTTTTCTTGAAAAAAATAAAAATCCTTATTTTATTGCTGGTTGTGTGAGCTGAATATACAAATACACATGGGGCCTTAGAGCAAATAAATTTGAACTTTTGACCTTTAATGAAGTACATATTTTCCTTAAAACTTTGTTTTTCCTTTAAAAAATTTAAATTTGCAAAGTGGACAGGGACAATTCAGAAATTTATTTGGCAGCTTTTTGATAGTTTTGTTTTATTTTACTTACATAAATAATAATATCGAATATACTCAGGTCAGGTAAAAAGTTCTCAGCCAGGGAGTAAATGTAATTTGCTCTTCTACAGTAGTTGAAATATTTTCTTGGAATACCTGATAAATAAATATTTACATCCGCTATCACACCATTTTGGAATTTTCCTCCGTTCGATTAGCTTTCAGTATGTAATATGTAATTTCTTATAATATTTGCAAATTTCATATATTATGAATAGGAATGATTACGGATGATGTTTTAATCACAGAATATTAACCTAATCCAATTGATCTTGATAATCAATATCCACTTAATTTTGAAGAACTTTCAAATGGTGATGAATTTTTATTAAAAGTGAAAACCCATGATACTACATAATAATACATTAGATGAAAATAGTGCTCCTAGATTACGTGGAGATTCTAAATATAAAACCAAATCGAAAAGTATAACAAAGAAACCATAATTAAGTGGTGGACGTGGAGTTTATAAAACGAAAGTAGAAATTTGAAGCAATTCAGAGCTTTCCATTTTTGGTAAATTCTAGATTAACCAAATTTCAATTATCTTCTTACTTGGAAGGCCTTTAAAAGCTTTTAAACAAGATGCAAGAGTTATGTAGTCTTATGTAGGAAGGTTATGCATAAACTAATAGAGAATATTGAATGCTTTTAAGTTCAAATATAGTAAGGATATTGAACTGATCTTTAGTATCTGAGTAAATCATTCAAGCTCAGCTTATTTTGTTTATTTGAGTTTTACCTAAAATCTATAAAAGATATGTAAGAAATGAAATTCTTCTTTTATTTTTTGAAACAATTGTTTCCAACGAAATTCTCAATAAAAGTAATATTCAATTTAAATAGTGGGATATATTTTTAAAATGACATTTTTTGATTGGTAAAAAATCAATTGGAATTCATGTAGTTAAACCCATTAAGTTTGATTTTGTTAACTTGTGGCAATATCCATAGTTTGGGTTAAATAAAGATCTCTGGAAAAGTTTGGAAAATTTATTTGGGTTCTATGGTAATAAAATTTGGTAGACTTATTTTTGTCTATTAAGTAAACAAAGTTAGACAATCGCTTATTCGATTAACGTAGATATATTCATAGATATGAAAAGTAAATAAAATTAACCAAGTTTTTTAATATTTGTATATTACGCAGCTAAAAATCTTAGTATTTCTACCTTAAACTATATTTTTGTATTGATTAAATGATATTAAAATTAAATATTCCTATGCATAAAAGAACTAAAGCTATTTTGCATACACATATCCCAAAATATCTGTTTCCACATATTTTTCTTATCTTAACATACTCGTATTTTTGAAATTAGGAATTCATAAGCGATACAAATTATTTAATTTTAAGCAAATTTCCTTTATTTTAGATTTTGAAAGACATTTAAAGCTCACAAAAATTTGAAAATTGAAATAATAAGAAACATCTATAGCTTTAAAGTTTAAGTAAATGAATAAATCCTTTCTACAGATATTCATTTATGGAGTAGACATTAAAGCTAGAATTATTTAGCTTAGTTTACTTGTTTTGATCAAAAAAGATAGGGACATGATTACTTTGGCAGTTGTTTAGAAAGTTTGTATAAATTTTACTAACTCTTAGCATCCTCCATCCAAGTATTCCCTTTATTTACTAAGATATTTTAAAAATATGACTTTGTTGCATAAAATGTGGCAACTCAAAAGGACTTCAAGAAGAAATTGTTGAAAGTCCAATAAAAATATTTGATTTAGAAAACAAAATTTTGCTGACCTTTTTTTTAGTTATTTCTCCATTAGGTTTTGACTCTAAAGTTTAGATACATAAAATTCTTGATAGACAGAATTTAGTGAAACTAACGCGTTTTGAATTGATCTCACAGATTAACTGGAATAGACTCTGCACTACTTTGATTGAGTTTTTTCTTGAAAAATATAAATTGCTTGGTGGATAATAAAGTGTGGTGCAAGGGGATTTCTTAAAACAATTAATCTACTTCTAGCTTTGTTCCCGAATATAAACAAACAGATTTTAAAACAATATTAATGGTTTTATCAGAGATGGCTAAAAATTAAGCTGGTTTGAATGTGAAAAAGAATTTTATTTTAAGCATTTCAAAAGTTTTGGGATATTTTAAGCATTGCAATATAAACCATGCATTTTTATTGGGTTTTATATGCAATCTTGCATTCTAGCCTGCTTTTTCCTTAACCTTAACCTTTACCTTAAACATGGGCCAGAAATAACTGAGGATTAAAAAATCTTCAGGTTAAATAAGAAATGTGGGCCAGGCCTTAAATGTAACATTTTAAGTTGGTAAAAAAAGTTACCAGGGCCGTGAAGCTAAATTTATAATTGATTGAAACTTTTTGATCACAAAATGTTTAGTATTTTTATTTTAATTGTTGTTGTTTTAAAATTGGTGACATATTTATTTGTTTATTTGTAATATCAAGGACTGAAATTATTATTGATAATTTTTACATTTTCTTCACTAAAAAAAATTGATTAGGCACTATACTATTTTCTTTAGGACGTCTATAATTCTTGTAATTTTAACAGTATCACCTCTTTTTGAAAAGTACATTAAATTAAACTTTTAAGTTAAAAGCTAATATATAATAAATAGCTAAAGATTTATGAGGCAGTTATTATTAATTGTTTTCATAAAGAATTCATGATAATATAAGCTTCTTAGCTATTAGCTATTAGCTATTATAAAGCACAAGAATAGTTTTTGCTGGTTCCCTATTAAATTTAAATTATTAAATTGCAAAATGCTTTGAACCACGAGTAAAAATAACAATTTTAAATATTGTATGTAAGCTTAAAGTTTTTTTGATTGCATAAAGCTCTTTTAATAACAATTTTCAATATTTAATTGTCATTCGCGCTTAAGTCATAGCAACAAATTAACACATTTTGCGATTGTTGCTTCATGATTATCATTTTTTAGTAAATCAAACCGGTCAAATTTTTCTGGTATAAAATAGTTTCATATACTAACCCTTACAAATTTTTATCTATTCTCTTAGTGACTTTGAGATAAGCACTGGTAAGTTTTTCTTTTTCAAATCATAACAGTTAGAATTAAAAGCAATAATCTATGATCTAATACATATTTGGCAAGCTTATCAAAGCTTCCGGTTGGCCACTAATGTAACAAAAGATATGTTCAAATAAAATGATTGTTTTTAGCAAAAATTCAATTTAAATTTATACTTTTTAATTGAAAAAAAGGAAACCAAAGGAAACAATAATAAGCAAACTAAAAAAATTTAATATCCAATTTATTATAAATATTAAATGGTGCAAAGAAATAGAGAAACTATGCATGTCTAGATGAAATCCCTGCTCCTACGGTAGTCATCAATCTGAACTTGAGAGTCATAAATTGTACAATAAAAGTGATTGCCTGCAGGAACATTATTTGCCATAATTTATGGGCCTGCATAATGCTAACAATTTGACTTTTGATTTTAAACAAACCAAAAAAATAAACAACAAAAATATTAAGAATCAATTTTAGAAATTTAATTAATGTGTAAAAAAGAGAACGTTTCTATTTTATAAATCTCTTCCGGATTAGATTTTCGTATATTTTTTTATATAAATATTTTTATGTAAATTTAAACATATTCAAGGATCCATGTATTTAAATATTATTAGACCGCATTTTTACTGCAGTTTGAAATTACTTTTGAGTCGGAGAGAACTTTTGCTAACGCAATAATAAATCATTTTGAGTTGGTACCAGGCAGTTTAAATAAGCTATTTTATTCCATATTCTGATAAAATACTGCATTTTTAAAGGAAGTATAACAATATAATCTAGAAGGCCAATTTCTTTGTGTATTTGTGTAATGTGGGATTTAGATGAACTTTTTAAACTGTTGCTTCTATGAAATTTTCCTGTAATTTTTTTCATAGTAACAGGAAATTTCTGGATAAGGTTAACATAAAATGAAAGCTTTTTTAAACTTTTTTGTGTTTATTTTCAAATCAAATTGCTATGTGTATGGTTAAGAAATGAAAATTTATTACTCAATAATCTGGTAGATTGGTATTAGAATTTTTGTTCGTAAATTTGATTTTTATTTTAAATTTAGTATTTAAGTAAATTAAGTTAGTCGTAGCTAAACAGTTAAGCCCAATACAAATCCAATAAAGCACCGACAAATGATTTTTCTAGCGGGTTAATCAAAGAGACAAAAGAACTTAATATTTTAAAGTGTAGTCCTTTTCAAAAACACTTGAGTTCTTTCGAAGAATGACAAATGTACTTTATGCATTACAGAGATAAAATGGGGCAGAAGAGCAATAATTGAAAATGATAGTAATGTAATTAGAAAATACCTACACTTTTTTTATAAAACTTCAACATCAGTCAACATTATTAATTTAGGGCTGTATCGGAAAGAAATAAAGACCATGGATCTAGTAAAATTAAACTGGATTATGACTAAAATACTACGGATATCTTCACATTTGATTCGTTAGAATAAAAAACTACATTTCAACAATTTTTTGTTTGACTTTGTTGTAACTTGAAACATAGATTTTTGGTAAAGCACGCCAAAACACCAAACAACAGCTAGAAAAATACAATAATGATACTTGAATATTCTTTTCACTCCAATAGAAAAAACAATCATTGAATCAGTACAAAAGTGGTTTTAAAAATCGAAGTATTTCCTTTTTTAAATTCAACTATGACAAACAACTATGAATAAGTAATTAAAGATCTGTAGAAAGTTTCGAAAATACAAAGTCATTTCTTGCCACTAAAATAATTTTTAATTGAAATTCAATGCCTTACAGCGATAACAAAAAAACTTTAACTTAAAAGATGACTCTCTTTTTCAATTTAAATAAATTCAAGGATAATCAATCACAAAATTTTCGTCACATCATTTAATTTAATTTTAGATGCTGACAATAGTGAACTACTAAAATTTAATTAAAATTGCAAAATAATTCCTTTATATGACCAGACTTAATTTGATGTAACTTTAATACTTAACAGCAACACTTTCTTGTACAGAAGAAACACATTTTTCGTTATTGTAAGTGATGATAATCTTTTATCCTCTGACCTCTTTAGACTTGTATCCTTAAAATTCTCTAAAGAAGGTGAAAGAAAAACAATGAATTGTCCACAAAATCTCTTTTCTATGTTGACATTGTAAGTAGTGTTTGAACATTGGATTCTATGAAACTCGATCCTGGTTTCCTTGTTTATTAAAGCTTTTCAAAGAACAAAATTAAACTTTGGACTGTTTAAGGGATGGGAAAATTGTATTGTTTGTCTAAGTCTTTATAAAAGAACATGATTTAATCTTGTTTAACTTAAATTTCATTTACTGAGTGAGAAGCAAGTTTAAAACATTTGCTGTTAGGGTTTTTATTTAAATTACATATCTAAATTTTGAGGCTTACATAAAATTAAGACGATAAAAATCTAAGGAAATAATTACTGGATTATATTTTAAGAAAATCGATTCTAATTTTAATAAAAAATATTCAATAGAGATTTTTTGAAGTTAAAACAATTTCAATGAGCTGTAGAATTAACTTGAAATATTTTGAAGGTTCAGTGTTTGCTGTTTAGGGTTGGTTATAAAATTGATTGTTGAGGTCTTGAGCCTCTATAAAACAACTATATTTTTTAATTAATTCGTAGTTGTAAACTAATTAAGGCAGCTAATTTCCTTGAAATAGTCTATGCCACAACTTTCTTTTAAAACTAAATAATAACACAACATTCCAAGAACATCTTTTTGTGATATTAAGCTAGTTATGTGATTTCTCTGACTAATTTCGGATAAAGTTTGCTTTTATTAAATATGTGCTTTCATTTTTGTTCTAAAGTTGTCTTAGTTTTTTTCATTCTGCAGTTATTTACATAACTTTGATTCATTGAAGAATGTCCTTTATTACTAAGGTGTTTAATTGGGAGTATTTATTCATGCAAATATCCTATTATTACCCTCGGCCATACTTATGATCCCTTTTTATACCTTCTAATATCATATGATATCTTTTATGTGTAGGTTGAGGCTGAGGTGTAGGCTGAGAACTTTTAATTGTGTTTTTTTTTACATTACTTAGTACAAGGCCTTAGATTTGACTGCCCGTTTTTGGCCTTGGTAGCTATTGTTCGTACTAAGTGAGTTTCAAATTTTACTTATATTCAAAGAAAAGTAGTTTTCTGTAGATGATAGCTAGTATTATTTCAGCATATAATTGGAAGGATTGTAGTGGCAAGGAGCTGAATAACCCTAGGAATTACTAGATCATAGTTTGATAATGTGTTGCTGCTTTTTCAAAGGTTAATATATTGTAAATTTTATGTCAGCTTTTTTCTTTGGTGACGGTAACGGGCAAGTGCAGTCTTTAACTGAACTATTTATTGCTTAACTTGAACAGATTTATTATTCAATTTAAGCATCATGGGAAGTCGAATCCTCCTTACTCTTCATGCGGTTCATAAATTTTTTGGCCTCATATACCAATCCTAGGTGCAAAAAGTTCCTCACAACAGGATTCTGAGTGACCCATCTTCCTCGCGATTTTTCTTTACCCTAGATTTTTGCCTTTTAAATGAATAATCTAAGCCTTCTCTTTTTTTGTTAATTCTCTGCCCTTTCTCATCACTTTTTCCCACTTTTTATTATCACTATCAATGTGCGAAATTGCATATAAAATTCAACTGCTAATATCAGCCAAGTGAATTTTGTTTAAAGCCTTTACTGACACTCTGTGTAAATAGGAATTTTGAAGCTCTGCTCTCAACAAGAGAAACTCCTTAATTCCTAATTATACCTATGCAATGTGTCAATTTTTTTCTAATGCCTTTTATTTCAAGCAATTTTTTTTCAGATAGTTTCAGAAACTAGTTTCAAGCTGTTCCGGCTATAAATTGGTCTTAAGAAACATTTTTCCGAGGTTTGCAGATGATTATAATACCAGGCTATAAAGCCTGTATTTTTTATACTAAAAAAAATTCTATAAAATCAATCAATCCAAAATTAAGGTGCCCAATGTGATGTCATCTCCATATATTTGTATAATTTTTATTTAAAAATAATGCATACACCGAGGCGCAAAATAATTAATAAATTTGGTATAGAGATTAAATTTAGCTTGAAGCCTTTTCTGAATCTAAACAACTTTTATTACATTTTCTGACATCTGAAAAATTAAGATTATAGCTCAAGTTGTTCAGGGATTACCTAGTAACGAGAGAACGCTTCTACGAATTTTTATCTTAGGGTCGTGGAAGCCTTTCTTCACCCCTTAGCTTTAAGTTCGTTTCAGGTGTTTCATCCAGCTGCAAAATTGTTAGTGATTAGCGATTATTTAAGAGTACAAAATTCATCGCTGAAATTCTACCTTGAATGTGTACCATCGGGAAATATGATAACTGAAAAATCATACTTTTAAATATTGTTAGTAAAAAATGACTTTCGCATGGTATTATGGTCACTTTATCAATCATTACTGCTAGAATTTATACTTGAAGACAGAGAAGAACATTTTTCTCTGTTGGGTATATAAAAACTAAATACCAGTAAATTCCCTATTACCAGTCGAAATAGTCTTTTTTATTTTGAGTAGCACATAATTCAAACTTTGATTAGTCAATACTTGCCCTCTTACCCAGAGGGTAAGAAAATTCATATCAAAATAAAAACTCATAGAATACGTAATTCCGGTATAGGATTCCCTAAGCCTATAAATCACTTTTAGCTTTTTGGCTTTTTTCTATTTTCTCAAGTATTTTTCCCATTATAGTCGAACTCACTATAAATAACTTTGAACAATATGTCAAAAGAATTCCAAACGACATTATCAGGAGCATGGTTAGGAATCATATGCAAATTAGAAAGCTATATCTTCTTTCACCCTCTCCAATGCATATACTCGATTGTCACTGTAGCAGTAACGATTTGTTAGCTTTTTTTTGCTTGTTTTTGTGTTATTTTTTGTTTAATATATTTTCTTATCGGAAAGTACCCGGGCTTATTCCTTATGTTCAATTCCTGAGTTATGAGCTGAATATAGAATCTCCCTGTCACTTTTTTTACCTTATTTTTTCTATTCCGATCATTGAAATGTTTATGCTGTAGAATATTGTAACTCCTGGAAAAGCTATTAAGATTTATGGTAAAATTATCGTCAACAAATTAAACTTTCAAATTACGGAGAAAAAATAAATAAATAAAATATGTAGGAAAAAAAAATAAACCCAAATAAAAACATAAATTGTGTATTTATTGATGTCAATTGCAAAAGAAACTTTAATAAATTGAATAATATTGCAAGTTTTTTTAGGTTTTTTTTGTTTTATTTTAGATCATTTATAGAAGTTTATTCCATAAAACAAATAATTTAAAAGGAATATCCTACATGAAAATTTGTTGTTTGTGTTTTCAATTATATTTAGCCAATAAAAACTTTAGTATTCAATTCGTTTGTTAAAACCTTGTTTTATTATGAGTTTATAATTTAATATTTTATTAAATATCCTTTTTCATTGTTGTAAATGTGGTATCTGATAATGCAGTTAATGATTTATACTGAGTATTTTTGTTGCTAGTTTTAGAACTTATAAACATTCTTTAAGAAAAGGACCAATTATTAAGTAAAATAAATAACTAAATTTACTGTACTTTAATTTTGTAATAACTAGAAGTAAAATGAGTTTAGTAAAGGATAAACAATTTTGTGTAAACTGCAAATTACAATATTTGAAAAGTTAAAACTGTGAAGTAATTTTAATTGGATTAAAAAAGAAAAATAAAAACTTCAAAAGTATTAATTAGAAAGACCTTAAGGTTATTAATCCTCTTGCAATATTTTAAAGTTTTAGTTAAGAAACTCTTGTACCATGAAGAAAAATTTTAATTACATGCAACAAAATAGAAAAAGAAATACTAATAATGAAAAATCGTGTATATTGTTTCTGTTTTTGAATTTTTCAAATATTCAACTACCCAATGTATATCAAAAGGACCACCTTTGGCATGGTAAAACATTTCAACAGCACTAAATCTTCGCTTAATAAATCATTTCCAGTCAACAAAGTTTTTGCTTTTTATTCAACAAAATATAAAAAAAGGACGGAAATACAAAAGCATTCATTGCCACAAACAATTTACCTCAACTCTATGTGAACCGGCCACCATAGTTTGACGGGATGAAGGGAATTGGTCCAAAGGTTGCATAACCAAAAATTTCGAAAATAGTGGTTGAGCTGTGAAAAAGAAGGTGGAGGGGGCAAAATGTAAATTTATTTCAATTAAAGTTTCATGCAAAACTTTTCAGTACACAAATGTGCTACCATTTGTTTTCGAGAATAAGTCAAACGTTAGGCTTGTTTGTTGTAATGTAGTCTCAATATCCTTTTGTTTTTTTTACTATACTTGTGTATAGACTGTGGGTAACAAATTTATATGCTTTAAAATTCTTTATTTTTAAACTTTTGTAACAATATTTTTTCATTTGTTTGAGCCATCTCAACAGGCAATTTATTTAACTGCATTTTTTGTGTGTTTGTTTTGATGCGGAAAATGAGCATATATGATAGTAAAAGGATAGTATTTTTTTGTTTTTTTGTTTATCAGCATAGGATATTAATAGCCAGTCAATTTAAAATTTACAGGTATAGGTTTTCTAAAGGCTTAAGAGGATCGTAAATAAACAATTTTTTGGTGTTATTTTGGTTGTTTTGATGATTGAGTATTTAGATTGAGGTATTGTAATTTTGTAAGTGGTTCATTTCTGACCAAATAGATAAATTTTACAAATAGAATGTGAAAGTTATCGGAGCATAAAATAGTATTTTATTGTTATAGTTTTAAGTTCAGTTCAACATTGGTGTTAGAGAAGGTAGTTGGAAAGATGAGTCCAAATGATGCTTATAACAAATTAATTTCTTATTTTTGGGAAAAGTTTTCTAAAACTTGAATATCGATCAGCTGTTTAAAGTACCCTATTTAATTGTCATCTGATTTGCTAGAAATTTTCATGCAGAATAAAGTTTTGAATGTACAAAAAGGTATCAATTATACTCCGAGGTAAATTAATTTAAAATCCTTTTGCATATTTATGTTTTTTTTTCATTTAATTTACTTCAATTTTATAGGCTTCATTTATAAACTAAAATCTGTAGAGGCAGAATATAATGCACAACAACAAATAAATAAGGCAAACTGCAGTAAACTACCCAAGAAAAGGATTGATGTATCAAAATTTATACGGATGCAGTTATCATCCTTTGTAGTGGTTGGAGATCTGAATTCACTAATATCAATTTAGTTTTCTTGTACATATGAATTAGAAAACTTATTTCAAGATCCCTTGCCAAAGCTAGAATACTTTTCAAGCTAATCCCCAATTCAATGAGATGTGGTACAAGGTGATTTGCTTGATCTTTTTTGTGATCAAATTAAGGCAAAAATTTTTAATGTTAGCTTTATACAGAATAAAAGTAAATAAATGATACAAATATTTGTCATTTTTGAATAATTCAAGAAAGAAATGTTTTAAGCTTGGAATATAAATTTCATGTATGTCGTTATAAATTTAATAAAAACTTCTATTATGATCCACTGGAAATTTCACATATTATTAACATCTTATTACTTTAGAAAAGTGGTAGAGACTTACCTGAAATGAAGAGTAACTGGTGTTCAAAATCTAAGACAGCTGCAAGAAGAGAATAGATTAGAATACTTCATTGCAAAAGAAATTTACTAAAATATGAGTAATAATATTGTAAAGAAAATTAAATTGAAAAACACGTAAAAACATGAAGTAGGTTAAGCTTTTTGAAATAAATTTATAAATAGAAGGTTCTTGAAAAATTTAGTAAGCTAAAATTAGAAAGTAGTGGAAAATTACTAAAAGAATCAATAAGTATGTACTTTGAAAAGGGTTTCAAAGGATTTTATATTAATTCTGATCCTCCACTTATTTAAATATGAAAATGATAACAAATAGTGTTATCAAAAGCGAGATCAAGATATAAGTGGGAATTAGGCAAACAATAAATTAACCCTTACCGAAATTAAAATTGAGCTGCAGAGAGGTAGAGTAGCAACATCTGGAAAAAAAGTAATAGCGTTGATGGACTTAACCGTAATGCACATGTGTTTGATTTATATAGTTGTGAGGGGATTCAAGTGGACAGAATGGATTAAATAACAAGAATTATAAAGAAGGCAGAAAAAGACAATAGAAGATTTGGAGAGGAATTTCAAAAATAACGATAGGACAAGTGGTGGATTAAATGGAAAAACTAAAAAAGGATATACTCTGAGTTTAATAAAGAAGATGAGTGTGATAATGATGAAAGTTTGTGAGATATTTATAATAGTGGTAAAGATTAGGAATTAAACGAGTTTGATTTTTATGGAAACAACTTAGGTGTTAGCAGAGGAGCAGAATGGTAAAGAACAAAAATATGGTAGAGAAGTTAATAGAAAATAGGTAGTATAATTGTAAAATTGTGATGTTAATGATTCAAAGGAAGATTATGAGCTTGGGATAGGATGAAGGGAAGAAAAACAAGAATTTTAACACAATGAGGATGGCGTAGTTTTTTCTATTTTGCTTCATCGAACGGCAGTGAAAATCGTATTTTGCTATATTCGGTGGCACCTTGCCCAAAATATTGTTTTTTCATTTAAAAAAACTCTGTGTGCCACTGGTGGTACACGCCGCCAGATAAACTATTCGTGTGTGAACCACTTTTGGTGCACGCGATCCTACACGGTAATAAATAAATATATGTAAAAGATGCCAAAGAAGTTACAGATAAACAGATATTTCCTGAAATGGGAAATTTTTAAAGCATAGAAATATGCTTTTGATTTATTGGAAAAAAAAGAAAAGCAGCCTTTTCAAGGAAAGGACAACAACAGACCAAATAATAACGTCGACAGCTAAAAATAATTTTAAGCAATAGGTTTAATTAAATTCCCTAAATAATTGCAAACTGTTTTGACTTTGAAGACAATTGATGTCTTGAACTGAAAGAATTTTGTTTTAATTAATATTTTTTCGTAAAAGAATCAAATTTTACGTTTCAAATTCATTCATTTCATTTTTCTGAAAACTTTAGCTAATTAAGTACTTCTGGTATTGCATATTTCACTTTTTGTTTTATTCAAGTATTGAAACAAACCTTAATTCCAAACGAACCTTTGCTTTATAGTATTTTATTTTTGTTATATAAAGAAATTACTCTGCAATTAAAATTAATTTTTTTTTATTTCTTGCTCAAATCTAACCTTAAAAGTATATTTATGTAACAATTTGTGTAAAACCATAAAATTACCTTTAGCTGAGATTTATAATTTTTCAAAGTGATTCTACTAATTAAAAATAACACAAAAAAAATTCATATACCCCAGTATCTATAATCAAATATAAGTACTTAATTGTAATTTCAGTTGTATTTAATGTAAATACAGCGTGCTATAAGGATATTCTCCATTTTAAAATTCTACCCTCATTCACACCAACATATTTTAGTGAGTCATGTACTAGGAAAAAACTGATTACTATATAAATTTTCCTAATATATACCAATATCTATAGTCTTATAAAATAGCAAAAAGCTTGAACTAGAGATAAATGTGAGATACACGTCTTTCCTGTTGTAATTTTGTATCTACAGTAATTAATTTATTTTCCTGAGTATCTGTTTGAGAGTCTCATTTTGAGGGCTTGAAAGTGGATTTAATGAAATCACTACCCAATATACTTATATATACTGTATATATATATGTATATATATAAGTATTATATAAAAGCCTAAAGTTCTCATATCAATCGAGAGAATGTAGCAAATACTGAAAACCAAGCATCCTTTGCTTAATTGAAGTTTAATGTAGTGGAAATCTGTAATTGATAGAGGAGTTATATGTGAACATATGCTTTTTTACTTATACAAGTATATACTTGTATAATATATATAATTTAAAAAAGAGTTTTTGTAAATATGTGCAAATAATGATGTCAATAGACTTTGATTTTCATATTGATGATCATATTTTAATAATGTTGAAGCAATTTAGATTAAATGAGGAATAGATATTTAGATTTTAGAGGTATTTATAACACTTCATTAATTTCAAGATTATCTGTTAATATTATTTAGTGTTAATATTGATTTAATATAGAAAAAATTTTAACATTCTTTTTTTACAGTAGTTATATTCTACCGTCAATAATTTTTCATTCTATTTTAGTTACAGACATTAATAAATGTCCAGATCTTACAATCTTTTAAGCTGAATAAATTTGTTTTGTAATATATATGTAGGTATTGAAGATTGTGAACTAGAAATATATGTGTCAACCATAAGCTGAGGATATTGAAACAATAAATTAAGGTAAGAGCTTCTACCCTCACCCACATGCGCAATAATCTATATCTACAAATAAATGTACTCATGGGCGGGAATCTTAAGATTTCTCTAATCGGATCTTGAGTAAAATTATGACCTTTGAGTATATAAATATATATAAATTTTTTTATTTTTTTGTTACTGTCATAATCCTTTTTGAAATAAAAACCTCTTGAATATATGATGCGTAAAATAAGTTGAACTGACAATTTAGTGTTGTTGTCATTGCTTCTTATACATGAGAATGAACTCATAACGAATCGATTACTTGAAAGGCTTAAGTAAATTCGACCTTGTCACTGATAAGACCACAGATATTGTCACCAATATTATATTATAAGGTATTTGTCGGTTTTATTTGATTTTTTATTCTATTTTTTTCTGATTTATTGTTGTTTTTCTTGTTTTTAGTGTTAACGATAAAAGAACTGATAAGTTTATGAAGGATTAAGTGCTAGCAAAGAATTAAATACTTTTTTATATCAATTTTCAATTTAAAGTTTGTAAAATGATAAAAATTAAGATGTCTGGTTTATGATTGTTGAGGTTTTGTGATAAATTTTAAAATGCTGCTGGTTTTTTTTTTTTAATAAATACAGAAATTTATTGCTAAAAATATTTATATTAAGTGATGAAAAACATTAGTATCTGATTATTGTTTTAATATGTTTTGTAGTGAAAGAAATAAAATGTTAATTGAGATTTATCCAATCTTATTTTCAAATAAAGTAAAGGATGTTAAAGGACAATACTTTCTAAATACTAAATAAATGACATACTAAATCCAAAAATTAGATAAAAAAGCTGTTAAATAGAATTGCTTTCATAATATCTTAAAAGAACCCCTTTTTTCATTTTAAAGGAACTCATTTTTACTTAATTACAAATTATCTCCTTTTGTTATTACTCAATTTTTATAACTTAAATACCAATTTGTGGGCATTTGAATTTATCATTGTTCATTAATGCATTATTTTTTCATCAATTGTACTACTTGCAAAGTAGTCAGGCGCTAATGACCATATTATGTCTCTAATGATAATGCTTTACTTTACATTATAAAATTTCGTACATAGATAAATTCATAATATTTTTAAAGCAGCTAAAATTATCTGGTTTTAAATTTAAAACAAATTCTAATTTTATTTAATTTTTTGAATGTTTACAAATAGAATTTATAGAACGAGGAAGGAAAACTTTTTTAAAATGTTAGCATGTCATCGAAACAAACTAAAATTTAGTTTTTGATGCAAAACAAGCAAAGTTTATGTGAAGAAGCTGATTGCCACTTTCAAAAGGTTTGTGTCGGTGCCAGAAGAATCCGAAGGTTGTATTTAATATATTTATTGAAAAAAAAGGAAATGGTCAAGCATATGTAATTTGATGGAGAGTAAAATTCATTTTTCATTAATTTATTTTTGGGTTAAAAAAATCAGTATTTTGGGAAAAATACACTCGGCAGCTTTCCGATGAAATATTCAAAAATTATGTCGGAGTGAGCCGTGAAAAATTTGCTTATTTAGTAAGAAGTTAAGGTTATTACAAAGAAAAGATACCAATTGGCTATCAGGAATATATATTACGAAAATATTACATTCACACAAGTGAACATTGTTATTAAGGGCCGATTCACTACTCGACAAGAAAAATGCAGCTCAAAACAAAATTGTGTTTTACTGTAATTTTGGATCGCTAAATCCGAAAATGATAATCGTTTTTTTTTTCAAAGAAGCGTTTTCGAGATATTTCAAAAAAACGTGTTTGTTGGGTGTATTTTTGTTTATTGGTCTATATCTCAGAAAAGAATTTTTTGATTGATTAAAAATGTATTGTTTTAAAAAGTTATCTTGTTTTTCTTTCATTTAATATATAAACCATGCAAATCAATTGATATTTGACGAAGTTACAGGTGATCAAACTTTAAAAAAAGTGATTTTTTTCACATTTTTTAAAAAGACCCATTTCTGTTTGCTTTTTTTTAGTTTAAAAAACTATGCAGTAAAGTTTTTAAGACTTTAAATCAAAGAAAAAATTGTTAGAAAAATTTTAAAGTTAAAACCTTTAAAATCGAAAGAAAAATAAAAAAGTTATAGATACTTAAGTGGGGACGTGATTTTTTCATTTTTCAGGTCTGCTACGGACGCTCATGTTTTGCTGACATTTTACTTAATGCAATGAATTCTTTTTTATCATAATTGAAATTTCAAAAGTATTATTTAAATTTAATAATTTGTGTTAATATCTTACGAAATTTTGGTTAATGTTCTGCAAATTTAGGTTCCAGGAACCTCAAGGAACCTCAAGGAACCTCAAGTTCAAGGGGGAAAATATTGTAAGGCTAACGGAAAGGTTTGAGTTATAAAACTTATTTTCGACCGAATTAATTACATGCAGGATCAACTCGCAACGTCCAAATCTAAGGCAATACTTTAGTGTGAATAGATATTTCAATTAAATTTATTTACAATTTATTAATTTAAGGTCAAATTGTTATTTATTATATTTAGTTTTTTATAGTTCGTGTCGGATTTAAATTGAAAACTTCTTTTATCTTTTTTAACATTCAAGATGTCTTAATTTTATTTGAATTACTTTAAGAATATTTTTTAAAAATTTTTGCTTATTTGATAAATTAATAATAAAATAATAATATTGTACAACAACATTAGTTTCTCTTTGAAAACGATATTAAAAGCTTGTTATTAATTTACTACCCAAAAACAATACTTTTAATCATATTTTTCCAGAAAGTTTGTTTTCAATGTTTATGGCAAAATTCGAAATTTTCAACCGAATAAATTACTTACAGGTTCAACTCCCAATGCCCAAATCTAAGTTGTTATTATAGTGTAAATAGATATTTCAGTGGAAAATTTTACAATATTGCAAAGATTAAGATTGATACTTGAAGTTCACCAACTTTTTTGAAAATTACCAAAATTTCTTTTAAATATGGTCTTCCTACCTTTTTGAAGGCAAAATCCTTGACGGTTCCTGGAACCTAAATTTGCAGAACATTAACCAAAATTTCGTAAGATATTAACACAAATTATTAAATTTAAATAATACTTTTGAAATTTCAATTATGATAAAAAAGAATTCATTGCATTAAGTAAAATGTCAGCAAAACATGAGCGTCCGTAGCAGACCTGAAAAATGAAAAAATCACGTCCCCACTTAAGTATCTATAACTTTTTTATTTTTCTTTCGATTTTAAAGGTTTTAACTTTAAAATTTTTCTAACAATTTTTTCTTTGATTTAAAGTCTTAAAAACTTTACTGCATAGTTTTTTAAACTAAAAAAAAGCAAACAGAAATGGGTCTTTTTAAAAAATGTGAAAAAAATCACTTTTTTTAAAGTTTGATCACCTGTAACTTCGTCAAATATCAATTGATTTGCATGGTTTATATATTAAATGAAAGAAAAACAAGATAACTTTTTAAAACAATACATTTTTAATCAATCAAAAAATTCTTTTCTGAGATATAGACCAATAAACAAAAATACACCCAACAAACACGTTTTTTTGAAATATCTCGAAAACGCTTCTTTGAAAAAAAAAAAACGATTATCATTTTCGGATTTAGTGATCCAAAATTACCCTAAAACACAATTTTGTTTTGAGCTGCAAGAAATTAGCCCAAAATTTGTAGACTAGTGTTATGCTTTTTATGTAAGGTTTGTTTCTCATATTTTGGGATAAGATTCAAATTTTATGACAAAAATATTGTAACAAAATTAAATCTAGGTTAAAGATTATAACCATGTTTACTGTTAAAAAGTTTTATTTGTGATTATTTTCTGTTAGCATTTTTTCTTTGGTATAAGTTTATTAGATTTTATGTTAATCCTTTTTATTATAGTAGCATATGAAGTTGAGTTTTATTATTACTTTTCCCCTGTTTACAGAATTTTTGGTAAGAACTTCAAATTCTTAATTAAAATTTAGCTATTTTTGGGCTTCTTATTATATTTCAAATGCTCACAGTCATGAATTTTTATTGAAACTTTATTAACATAAAAAGTACAAAATACAAATGTACCACTTTTACACAAATAGTGTCATTTCTCTAAAATTATAGATAATAATTCCCAATCACATTAATTCCGCAATTTTATTTCATCAAGATATAATCAGATTTAAGTGAAAAGTGAGAATAAGGATGAGAATCATAAACAAAAATGAAATAATATTTTCAATTCTTATACTCCTCGCGAAGACAAAATTTCGTTTAAAATATAATATTTATTTTAATTGAGTTACAAAAAGCTACAATTCCATCAAAATCGCCTATAAGAACCTGTGATACCTTTAAATATTTCATTTATAATTCAGTGCAGGTATTTAAAATTAAAAGACTTAATAGTGATCCTATTTCTGTTCAAGGGATGGTCATTATTTTATTGAAACTAAATAACAGTCTCAATTCCCAAAGTTGTTAATTCTCTTAAGTAATTAATAATTTATCTAGCACTAAAATATTTATCTATTACTTACACATGTTATTTTATATGAATAAAAAACAAAAATAAATTCTGGTAAAAATTTAATTAAAATCTTTGTATTTTATCCTTTTGAAAATTAATAACAAAGTGTACCAATTTTCAAAGCTTAATTGAAACTAACAACTAAAACTTTGGTTCACTTAAGATAGCACTTTGGAAACTTCTTTAGTACATGCAATTTCCAAAAAATTTTTGTAAATACATTTGTATTTGGAATTAAATATACATATATATATATGTATGTGTTTATTTATATGAGGTCCAAGAGCACGTATTTATAATTCCTTGCGGAAATAGTTTTGCACG
Organism: Acrocera orbiculus; assembly: GCA_947359355.1. Taxonomy (NCBI): domain Eukaryota; kingdom Metazoa; phylum Arthropoda; class Insecta; order Diptera; family Acroceridae; genus Acrocera; species Acrocera orbiculus. The sequence goes on from OX375758.1 coordinate 13,442,073, forward strand.
TACTACAAACATAGTCTAGGTAGCATTTGTTTTTCCATTTTCTTTTCTATTTTTTTGTTTGTTCTTTTTTTTTCATCTTTTATTTTCCTTGAATTATTTGAGTACCCATTGTGTGGCTATGTTTGCTGCAGGATCAGAATATATGTTGTGTGCTATTTGTAAGTGGTTGTCTTGCATGATTACAAAATTGCCTTTGTTTATCCCATAGATAAGTACTCTTATATAGTTATATCTAGGCCCAGGAATTTGAACTTCTGGCTACTTTGTTATTTAATTTTGTGAATACTTTGTTCAAATATAATTGAAAAAAAAAATTAAATTATGGTTACCATATAAACGAGTTAAGTTAATGTTAATTCAAAGTTTTGCCACATGTTTTGGGTTAAATAAATTTTTGAATTATTTTTGCTGTTTGAATATTTTATATGAAATATTATATAAGAGTGTTTTAATGCTTTTATTTTAACATTGCAGAGGAAAAGAAGTTTCTATAGTAACAATTCGTAAAATATTCATTTTGCTGGATATTAATCATTAACTCTTTTAATTGATAAAATGGATAAAATTTTGCATACATTGAAAAAAGGAAAAAAAAGTAAAAATCCAGATGCTTAACTCCTAACGAAAATGTTCTCTAGAGGATTTTTTGATATTCGAATTATTTTGGGAGTTACAGTCTATTTTGTGACATATTTAGTGCTTAGTACAGTCGAGTCTCTAAGAGTTTAAATGCGTTTGTCTCGAAACTACTTTTTTAGGAACGGTGTGCATGATATCTCAAGATTTACTCAACCGATTCACTTGAAATCCGGCACAGAGATTCTTTATAAATCAGGCTATGGCATAACAAAGAGCTTCCTCCAATTTTTTTTTTTTAAATTCCGAATGGTGAAAAAACAGGAAACTTTCTTTTCAAACTGCCGCCATTTTGAGCCGAAAAACTCTTCGTTGTGCTATAGCTACATTCCTCTTGTTGAAAAATTAAAAAAGATTTTTTTCTTCAGATTACTGGGAGGGCTGAAATCGTGCACACCAGGATACGCCATTTTTGTGAGAGCCTCAACTTTGCTGGCCTGTACTATTTTCAAAATTATTAATTTTTTATATTCTCAACACAATAATAAACAAAAAATAAAAAAAAATTACTTAAAAATATTCATTGGTTCTTTTCTGAGGTGTCCGAAAGAACACCTACAATTCGAGCGTCTTAACCAGAACACCCTCTAAAAGGAGAACAAAGTTTAATATCAAGTATTTTCAATCTTGATAAAAATCAGGATACAAGCTATTTTGAGCTATGAAAAAAATCGAAAATAAAAACTTTGGTTGAAGTTTCAGAGTTTGTAAAATAAAAATAAAAATTGTTTTCCAGAATGCACTTTACACATAAACAAGTCAAACTTTTCCGTAGTGTATTTATTTATTATGGTTGAAATAATATTTATCATTTTGAACGGGTTCAATAAGTTTAATTTTTAAATTTACGCTTATATTAAAAGTTGTAATGCCCTAGAAAAACCCTGATTTAAGACTAACAATTTAAAATGAGTGTAAAAATGATAAAATTTTTCAATGCAACTTGACTGAAACAAGACGAAAATAAAAAACGTTTTAGGTGCGTTCAATATAAAATCAGAATGGAAAGTTGAATATAAGGCCAGGACAAAAATAAAACATTTTCAGGACATTAAGTATGAAATCAAATTCATAATCCTAAAAAAGGATTATCTTTATTTATATATCACGATGTTCGTTTACCCTAATCTCCAAAACTGCTTAACCGATTTCAATGAGATTTTGTAACCTTGTGTAATTGGGTCCAACTTGAGAGATAATTTTTATCTTGAGGAATTATCTTCAATATTTTTTATTGTATGCATCATGATTCAATCTTAAACTGACCGGTGATTGTTATTTCGTTCGTTTATTTTCTTTTAATTTTTTATTTCAATGTAGATCGTGTATATCAATTTAATACTTTACGACATATTAAAGTGTGAATTAGTTGTTGAAAAATAATATTGAAGTGTTGATCAATATTGAAGCCGATTTATCTATGAAAGTATTCAATTATCATGTAGACTACGATTACGGTATACACTTAAATGTTTTTATAAGTCAAATGAGTTAAACTTGTTTGTACTGTCAAGCTTTAAACTTTAAAATATAGCTGCTTGAATGATAAAATTAATTTGTCAAACTTGAGGAACAATCCCAGCCATTTTTGAATTACGTGCCTGGTTCTACTGCATTCTTTAAGCACTTTTTAAAAAAAATTCTAATGTACTATTCATGCTTCTAAATTATTTGACCTATTTTATGTCCAAGTTTCAAGTTCAAGGACAAATTTATCATCAGATCCAATAAAGTTATTTAATGGAATAAAGATCTCTATTAAGAATTTGATGCAGAATGTGAGTGAAGCAACCACTAGTAGCTGTTAATAAGAGATGTACTAATGTCATGTATTCCCATAGTTCTGAGAAATTTCATTTTCGACTTCGAACGAGTACAATATCTAGTGCAGCTCAGTTAGTATACATATTGGTATTTATTAAAATTCCCTTCACTAGTTAAAAGCCAATAATTTCTGCAAATAAACATTTCCTGATGGAATGGCTAATATTATGTAATTATGCTCACATATGCCATAATCTTACGTGAGGATTATATAAAAACCAATTTCTTTTGATTTTCTCTAATATACCAACAAATTAGTACTAATAAATATCCAAGAAATTAAGTCATATAAATATTAAGAAGAAGCCAGTGGTCTCATTGGCGTTTGATGCAAAATTTTGTGCTACTATGTGTAAGTGATTCGAGTGCATAAAAATAGAAAATTATGATGCTAAAATTCTTTTTAATCAGGATAATATAACTTTTATGTTTAGTGACAAAAAACAAAATTTGTGTTAGTTTTTAAAATATGATTTGACTACTTATTAATTTAAATTCAAATCAAAAGTTTTTATCCTTTTAAAAACTTTAAACATACTTAATGAACTAATAAAACCTTAAAAGAGCAAATTAAAAATAAAAGTTCATTATATTATGAACACAAGTACTTTTATTTATATGTTTACTTAGTCTTAAATGATTGTAGCAAATCTTCTCATCTCTCATGTCCAAAAGCACAAAAAAACAACCAAAAGGAAGAAGAGTCAAAGGTTTATTTCAAGGAGCTAAGTATTAAACTTTCTGTCATCACCTCTTGGACTCTAGTCCATTAAACATTCAAAATGACGATTAGGGGAGAGAAACATTTGACACTTTTGGCAAATAGCAAACTTTTGTTAAAAGAATTAAGTCAAACATGAGGGGTGCAAAATAAAGCAAAAAAAAATATGAAGAAAAGGAAAAAACTTTTATCTTTAACCATTGCTCTTTTGTTTTATTCTATGTTTGATACTTGAGTCATTTTCATAAAACCATTTTTATACAATATAATGAAAGTTGAAGACAATATCCTTTTATACATATGTATATAAACCTAAATAAGTGTATGTTAAATCAACACCCTCTATTTGTTTTGTTGACCCTATAGTGAGTGAAATTACTTGTTGGGCGTATGCAGTTTTAGTCCATTAAAGATATATAGAGATCCTGTTGACATTATTATTACGCATTCTGAATATTTGTCCTGTATTTGATGTACAAGAAAAATAAGGGCTTAATGTAATTCATATTACGTATTTAAATTAATTTTTTTTTTTAGTTTCTAAAATTGAGTGCTTAAGATTTTTGTTTTTAAGATAAATTAGATTTAGAAATCCAATTGAATTGGTTCCATTTAATAAAATTCTTTGATTTTAAACTGAACTTCTTGAAATACTTTCTAAAATTTTCAGTCTCTTGTTGTATTAAATTTTCTTTTAAGGTTAATTTAAGTATAGTACTAAAATCAACTCAAGCATTACTTACTATAGCTATGAATATTGTTCATATCCTTTTAGTCTCTTGAAATCTTTGTTACAATAGCTATCATCGAGTTTTATTGGTACATTTTGATATAACCCTTGTTTTATTCCCAATATAACATATTATATCACACATCACATCACATTAGAACCCCAAAAATCTGTATAGAAACCACTGAAGTAAGAAATGTCAAATATTTTAGAAGCTTATAGTATGAGAAAATTCATTCTCATTTTATCCCTTTTGTAGCTAAGTGAAGTGTGTTAGGACATGACATCAATGGTTACATTACAACAAAATAAAATTGAGAGCCTAGCACTTTAGTTAAAGAAAATTCCAAGATATCAAAAATTCCATTCAAGTCAGTGATTCAGTTTATATCCCCAAAGGATACTAGAAAATTCTTTTAGATGCATGAAGCCAATGTGCTGTGACCTAATGTGGTTCGACTAGACAGATATCAAATCCCTGAAGGCTATTCTTAAATACTCTTAAAAAATGTTCTATATATATTATCAATTCGAAATTTTATATTTTTCTTCATTTTTATTATTTTTATTTTGATTATATTTTATTTGAGTAAGAAAAAGGGAAATTGAAGTTTCAATATATGAAAAATATTATATAGCCAAGTATTATAGATTTTTTATACCAAACTTCGGTTATCTAAAATTACAGGATGCTTCCATTTTAGAAATATTGTATCAAGATATTTTTATTTTGTAGATATTTCGATCCTTTTTTACGTTTTTCAAATAATACACTGAGCTAATAAAGAAAAGCGAACATAAAAAAATATATCAATTTTCAAAGGAAATGAAAGTTTTAATCAGTTTTAGAAAAATGGTTTGAAAAATTTTTTATATATGTGTTAAAATAATATAGAAATCGTAAAATATGATAGAAAAATTATAATTAAATATTTTTTATCATAGGGCTGCCTTATTTTTCAAAAAGATTATACTTAATAAAAATAATTTATACTTAATAAAAATGTGATTATATAAAAATAATAATATAATTAATGGGTTGGAAAAACTTGGCAAACCACTACAAACTTCTTTCTTCACGGTATATCGGTGTCAAATGATATGATCCTCCTTTGACTCTTTGATCAAATCTTAACTATACGAGTATTGAATTCGAAGCGATTTTCGTTTACTTTGTCTGGAGAAAACTATGCATACACCTTTCTTCCTTAGATTCAAATGGTCAGTCAAAATGCAATGAATTGAATTTTTTTGATATATTTAATTCAATTTTCATGTATTTCAATGAAGATTTGAGCTCATATTTGATAATTTCACGCAGTTTTTCAATGTGACTTTCAGTAACAGTTGATTTTGTTGTTATGTCTTAATGACACTTCTGGAACCGTCAGTAATCGATGTATATTTTACTTGAATGAGATCTTTTAACAAATTTTCGTTTATCCGAGTACCTACTGTGTATATCTTAGCTTCAAGAAAATCTAAGACTTCCGATCAGGGACTAATAGTCTTTATCCACTGACGCTTATACACTGTATTAGAGCCCCGTACAAAAAATCTTCTTCATTTGTGATACACTGTATTAGAACATATGACGAAAATATCAATATAAATGCATTGAAAACTAACATTGAAAAATATAATCCTCGTATAGTTTTTTAAAGTATTAAAATTAAGTAATTAAATAACAAAAAGACGAAATAAAAAAAATAAAAGCTTAGATAATAAATAAATAACATATTTAATGGCCAATAAATAGGGGATAATAGGGTTTTAACTTTATTTTGCTGGACATCCTGTAAATTTACAATAAATGCCCAAATTTCACCTTATACAAGATTTCAAAGGCTGTATTTTTAAAGAAGATTGTAACATGCTAAAAGCATGATTTTCCATACAAAATTTATTTCCGTGTATTGTAATACAGTGTATAAGAATCAGTGAATAGAGGCTATTACATTATGTTAAGATTTTTCATGGTAAGTTTACTCTTTTGCTAATTTTTCAACTTTAAGGAGTAAGGAATTTTTTTTTTAATCACTTAAATCACCTGTCTCTTGGCTAAATTTTACAGTTTAAATGAAAATTTTCTTTTTATTGATGTTTCTTATGCTACAATCTTAACCTATGATTAATTTACTAGCATTATAGATATAGATTATTAGTAGTAGTAGTAGTAGTGAAAGGGAAACAAGATGGACAGCGACCAGGTTGATCTATTGTGCTCCCTGCCAGACATGCTACTGTGGGAACCTGATACCCAGGTCCCTTGCCAGAGCTAGGATCTCTCTAAGACCTATTTCCAACCCTTCTGTGCAGGTTACTTGTCAAGTGAGAAGATGCTTCACCCTCTTTGACATCACCCTACCACATTCAAAGAGTAGGTGAGTAGGCGTCTCCTCTACCTCACGGCAGAATCTACACAATATAGATTATTAACTAGTGCGGGAGGATGATCCATTGTTTAATTTCCTGTGATTGATATTAATGGGTTAGCTCATACGGCTTGGTTTTCTTGCGTCGCCTCGTTTGGTTTGTTATATCCAGTAGCTGATTTACTTCTGTATTTATGTGGTGTAGCAACCTTTTCTCGTGCTTGATAGCATTTTCCCGTACTACCTGCTCAACTAGTTTGACTTTCAAATCCTCATGTAACTCCCTGTTCATTACATACCAATATGCATTGGTTATTATGCGTGTGAGTCTGTTTTGACATTTTTGAATTATTTCCTGGTTTGTTTTACGGGTGCACCCCATACCTGAATACCATATGTCCATGTAGGTTTGATTATTGACGTATATATTAGCTTTTTACTTCTTAAATCTAATTGGGAGTACTTCCCAATTAGCCAGTAGATTTTCCTTGTTAACTGATTTATTTGCTTGGCTTTTTGCCTTACGTGGTGTTTCGAATTTAATTTCTCGTCCAAGTGGAGGTCTAAATATTTCGCAGTTTCAGCCTACGGCATTTGTCACTATTTAGGAATGTATGCAGATTTCTATTCATTTTTCTTAGAGTGTATGTTACATACACAGATTTGGACGTATTTATTTTTATTTTCCAGTTATTTGTCCATAGAAAATATGAATCATATGAAATCAAAAACAGTTATTCCATGTTTAACTCTTTATTTTTTTAAAAAAAGAATATCGAAAATTAATTTATTTACATAAAGTAATTATTTTTTTATAACTATATCAGTGAAAATTTATTTAATTTTAAATTAGATAAAGAGTTTTAAATTTTAATAACGAACTATTGACATATTTACATAAGGGACAAGAGACTGTAATGATATTCTCTAGAGTCTAACCAACCAACTTTCTGTCTATGTTGACCAATTAACTTGTTTGTTTTTGCCTCATTTTCATTTTAATGAGAAATTTTGATTCAATTCTTCTTTATTAAAATTCTGCTTTCAAGCCTAAACAACTTTAGATCTATTATTATATAATTTTAATAATTAAAATTAATTGATACTTACTATATGTAATACAATCTTAGTTAATATATAGAAACCCCTTATTAAAATGTCTATACAGTTTACACTTCATAGCATCAAATGAAAATAATTTGAATTTTAGTATAAAGCGTAATCTTTAACAGGATTTGTAATTTAATACTAGGAGAGTGGCTTTGATATATCCCTTGGGTAATTAAAATTTTGCAGTAATTCATCAAAATTCATGAGATTACTTAGCTTTATGACATTCTCATCTCGTTAACACCCTTTTGTTTGGGTCCATAGTGAAAAAGTTATTCACTGGGGTTTATTAGCTTTACTTGTGGTTTTTAGTTTTTATTTCCTTTTTTTTTCGATGAGTTAAAAATATGCTATTTTTAAAGCTCTCAAATTTAGATCTTTTCTCTGTTAAAAATATGTTTTTCACATTGTTGTGTTTTAATTTCATTTTGTAGAACTAAAAAATGTGTATATTGGCATTGAAAGTTTGTGGCAGAAGAAATGTTGAGCAAAAGAGTAATTTTACTTGTAAATTTAAATGGAAATAGCAAAAGGCGATGTAGATCGTAGCAAGTTTTAGGTCAAACATGGCTATAAATTAAGTTTACTCGTTTGATATTTTAAAAAATTCGAAGAATTAGTAGTTATATTTTAAGTTTTAAAATTTATAAAAAAATTGATGTTTTGCTTGTTAATTTTGTGGTAGTTGAAAATATAAAATATTTTTCGTTTTTTTGTATTGTTATTCTATTCTTATTTTTGTTGTTGCTTAGTTACCGTCTAATAGCCAAGATCTTTTGATAAAGACTGCAACATATTGATATTCTAAATTAAAAAAGGGATGCAGTAAAATCATATATTGGGGGTATTCCATTCTAGAGACATGAATTTTAAATATGTTTTTTTAATCTTACAAGATATTTATTAATTCTTAAGAAATTAACGATGAAAAACAATGGAAAAATTAATAATTCAAAAAGTTCCAGTCTTATAAAGTGGAGATCTCAAAAAATGACGTGCAAAGCTGGTCACGGTAGTAATAATAATCTTTTAATCATCTGAGGTAAAGGGAAGAAGTATTATTCTAAAAGAATAGTACTATCTTACAAAAGAAAGTTAAGAAAGAAATTTTTCCGCAAAATTGCAGCTGTCAGTCATGAAGAGGAGTTGAAATTTTTTTATAATTTTATAACAATTAGAAACTTTTTAGTTAGATTTAATGGCTGTAATAATATTTCTGGAGAATAATACTTATCCTTAATCCTTAAAGTTATTTAAAATAGTCAAATTATCGGTTTAAATTTTTTATTGATATTATTGACATAAAGGGTTCGGTATTTAAATTATTTTTTTGCGCTTTTTTTATTTGTTTAAATTACGTAACCAGCATTACATCTTAAAAATATTGTGTTAAAATTTCAAGTCGATCAGAGCAAAAGCTACAAAATTATGAGTATTTGAGCGTCCTTTGCTTTATGATTAGCGCTTAGCGTGTGGAGACGACTTAGCACAGTAAAAATGGAGAGTTTTTTTTATATAACAGTGGAGTGGAACATCAGTGGAGACTAATGGACTCATTGGCATTCAGCACTAAATGTGCCGCTAAGCGCTAGTGAGTCCCAGGCATTAGAGCAAGGAGAGAGTGAACAAAACTTTAAAGCGTTTACCTGAAGCTTGTTCTTTTTGAAGTCGGTGTTCACACCAACTCAAAATCTACTTGACTCATCGCTTTGAAATTTTGCACACTACTTCTTCACATATTTGGGTAGATAACAACAAAATTTTTTGTATTTCTTAATATTAATTTTACAATAGCAAATAGATCAATTTTTTAAGCGATAATCGGTATTTTGGTTTCAAAAGGTTCCTTGTTGTTATTTTAAAAGAGATCTTTCATATCTTTAACAAATAAATTTTAAACTTTTGGTTTAAGATGATTCTGTTACGAGTTATGAGTGAGCACTGCAAGCAACTTTTCGAGGTGCCTTTAGATATTTGCTGCCACTATCTTACTTGTTATTTATTAAAATATTATAATGAAAATTTAGAGGAATATTGTTCAAATATTTTGTTATCATATTAAAATTAATCGAACTAGATCTACCTGTATTGCTAAAAAATTATTGAAAACATGCTTTTTTTCGCCAAATGAACATAAACATTTAATATGACAAATCAAAGTAAAGTAAAAGTTTTGACAAAAAATTCACACATCTTATAAGCAGTTTTGGAACCACTTTTTGAAGTACTATGGACATCTTTCCTCAAAAAAAAAAAAAATGAAAAATAGATAAATAAATAAATAAATGGAGAAGTAGAGAAATATATTGCAAAAAGCTTTTAACAATGCTATGCGAGCTTAATAAAAAGTTTTTAAGAATTAACTTGTGTTTTTTTATGACAAATCTATAAAAACTTAAATGCAACTTCATAAAACGACTTCAGACAGCATAACTTTTATTTGTCGATAGCTTTAAGTTTGTTCAACTTTGAATATTTAAACGTTAGAAATTTGCTCGTTTCGTATTTACTTAGTCTTCTGTTTTATATCAATAATTAAGACGATGTGATTGTTGTAAGAAAGTTTTATTTGTTTCAACTCTACATATATTCAAAATTCCGACGGACACCAGTTTGAATATTTTACTTTCTTTTCAATATTTTATTCAGGGAAAATATATGAACATTACTGAAAAGTTGTGCACATATGCTAGTAGAGCGCAAACAATAAAACAGTAACAAGATCAGACAAAAATTACATTAAAGTATGACTTTTAGGGTTCAAAATAATGTATTAGTTTTTAAACATAATCTTTCTTCTCTCAGTATATAACAACTCAGCAGGAAATTGCGTAAGATATTCCAATGGAAGGAAGTTTTAAAGCCTTAGTTATGCTTTAAATTATAAGGCAGAACTTAACTATATTTCATTTCTATTTGTTTATATAGGCACTCGCGAATGCCTATCAAACCAATACAAATAAGCTAAGCTCAGTTCAGTGTTTAGTTGACGTTCAACAATAATAAAAGGTGGAAGTGGTTTATACAGTGTTTATAATAGAAAAAGATAGTGTAGATATTAAGGAGTTTTTTATAAAATAAATATAAGTTTTAAATAAATAATAAATTTCATAGTGAAATTTTGTTTAGTTTGTTGCATATTTTGTCTATTTTCAGCAGAAATTGCTTTTTGTCTTCAGGTTTACACACAAAGGGATAGATATAGATAAATATAAAAATTATTGTGATAATATATCATGTATATAAGTGTTTAATAAGGAAAATATTTTATTATAAACTTTGTTTAATTTATTTATTCCTTTTTCAAATGTTTTACGAATTAATTACATTTACTTTCAGGCCTGATCAGATGTATAAGAGGGATGGCCATGTAACACAGTGATCAAATAGCATAGCATAGCATAACCTATTCCTCTTTTACTTATTATAAAGCCTAAAATATGTGTAAATCTGTGCAGGCCCAGAAATAATCTATATACATATGTTCATTCGTACATTTGTATTATTGCATAGAAAGCATCTTCTCGCCATACAAATCTAAGGCATTAATTTGTATGAAAACTAAGCTATAGTTAAGGCTCTTTGAGTCGAAATAAATTCATTAAAACATCACTTAAAAAGCCTTAAATTTCCTGCTGGGAAGATTTTTTATTCTGTTACTGAAAAGCTTTTCCGACTTTTCTTGAATACCTTGACAACTATCTTTACCTCAACGTCTGAGATATAATGACAACTTTGAGGTCTCTCTTAAGTAGAAGAGCAAATTAATAAGTTCAATGTATAAAATTGTTAGAGTATAAGGAGACTGCGGAATCACATCAAACTACAGGCTTATCCTTTTCAGTTGCGTCCAGTTAGGCTATGTATGAAAAACTAGACCTCGGAAGTTTTTTTAAGTCTGTATATGTCAAGGAAAAATTATCATTGTACCTCGTTTCAGAAAGTGGGTCAGATTAACTTCTTGAGCATCCTTAAACCCAGTCAATAATGAAAAGTTTTTTCTAATGGTTATCTTACGAATTTTTTCGTCTGGAGTGCAAAATTATGTGATCTGTCATTTCCGTTTTCAAACTCAATAGAACCAAATCAACTCACATAACATACACGCTGAGGAAAAAAGTAGACAACTTACATATATATATCAATGGAGAAAAAATTCCGCAGGAACAATCAGCTAAATACCTAGGTCTACATCTAGATTCCAAATTAAATAGGAAACTTCATGTGCGACAGAAGGCCAAACAAATCAAAGAAATAATAAGGAAGTACTACTGGTTAATTGGATACAAATCGCAACTGAATCTAAGGAACAAAAGATTAATATATATGACAATTATAAAACCAATCTGGACATACGGAATACAGCTATGGGGATGTACGCATGAATGCAACATAAAAACATTCAAACTTGTCAAAATAAGATCCTACGACTAATAACTACCGATACGTGACAAACAAAGAGATATATGAAGATCTAAAAATAAAATGGGTAAAAAAAGTCATTCAAGAACACGCTGCAAAACATGAAAAAAGACTCCATCATCACCCTAACATAGAAGCTGTACTACTGCTGGACACAACAAGCCAGACAAAACGGCTTCACCGCAAGAAATTACATGACCTAACATAGTAATACTAACGCTTATAGGGAACTGACCACTAGATCTTCACTCCCGCACACGTCACACTCACTCACAATTAGTTAATAGTACTAATAAATTAATTGTAAATAAATTAAGATTGTAGTAAAACACTGAATTTAAAAAAAAAAAATTTCCGTTTTGGGCCAACTCACAACTCATCTACTTTCTCGAAATTCAGAATAAAATCACTTTCCTGGTCACGACAGCATTATAAAGATTTCTTAGAGAATTCCAATCGATATTATTTGTTCTTGTATGTGAGACGGATTGGTACCCATCATGTACAGATTTTGCAATACGCCAAATGTTTAACAATGAAAAAGATTAGTTTCTGAGATTTTCAAATTTGGTTTTGCAATAATTTTTTAAAAAATTTCCTGGTAATTTCAAATCAAATATGCAAAGAAATTGCAATATTTATGAGCTCCAGAAATAGTTAGACATCTGTTGCATACTTGATTTAGAATTATGGCTTCTGAAATTTCAATCGTTCGTGCTCTTTTACCCTGTGTGCTTTATTTCTTTTTATATAATAACTGAATTCCTGCAGAATTTTATTAAAATGACAACAAAACAAAAATTATTACAAAAATATAATTTTAATTGAATTTTTGATTAGTCTTGCTCCTTTGATTTCTTTAAAATTGTTGTTCTATCAATTTTGAAACTTACTATATCCTTATTCAAGGATATTGCATCTTGTGAGACATTTAAAAAGTCATTTATTACATTTTGAAATTATTTTCCAATAAAATTTAGCTTCATTTCCTTTAACTTTCTTTTCTGATATATATAACAAAACAGCATCCTGCTACTATATCATATAACTTCATATGTGGTCTTATAGTGCTGTTTGTATGATACTTAATTCATCTTTTGTAAAACATAAAAATTTGTTATTTTTTGTTTTTCATAAGCTCTCCAATGTCTTATTCAAGGAAAACGACTTTCTTTCTAAGTGTTACTATATGTGCTAAGCGAAAATATTATCAGATTGTACACACCATCATTCTTTTTGGTTCAAAGGAAACTCTAGTTAATTCAAGTAAAACACTGCAATACCAACATCAAAAGATATTATATTTTTGATTCTGTTTACATTCAACCCGAAGTTATGAACAATTTTACATATGCTTTTGATTTTCTTCTCACTTAGATATGCCTAAAAGGTATTTTAATGTTGCTACTACAACGATAGAAACATACATAAAACTGACATTTGCTGTTGGCATTTTACAATAAACTGAAAGTTATATCTTCACATCACGGAAGCTATGTTCATTCGGAATATTTCACTTTAAAGGATGCATGAAGACGTGACTTACTTTAGCTAAAAGACGACATCCTCCCTATATAAAGTCAACACAAAACTTACATACAATCTTTTGAATATTTTATTCACCTTGAATACCTAAACTGTTATATACAGTGGTAAAAAACAGAAAAAATAAAAAAAATAAAAATAAGAAGTGAATTTTATTTTTCAATTTTCTGCGGAATTTTTATTAACCAACATTTTTATTTATTCAAGACGACATGAAGAATTTAATATGCTTCGTTTGGTAGCGAATAATTGATATGTTCCTAAGTTGCTACTAAAAAATTGACGAAAATAAGCATTTTGAGGCTGAATATGAATACACTTCCTTTTTTTTTTTATGGTAAAGGAATATATTATGATGGCAATAAATACAATTGAAGCTATGTAGTAAGAGATATATGACATCATATTATTGATGATAGCTTTGAGAAAAAAAAGGGGATAGAAAAAGTGCGCTTAAGGCTTATAATGAGGATATAGGGATGCTGTTGAATGAATAATTCTTAAATAAAAAATGACACCAATACTAACATTTATAATTTTTGAATTCATTTTATTTGTTTTTTCTTATTTTAAGTTATGCATATAAATGTCTCCCATTTTCAATTTTTGATGATAAAAATCTTAAGAAAATCTTAAATTATTTCAATTTGTTTACAAAAATAAAATGAAAAAAACATATTTTTTATGACAGTGATTTACATATATTTATCTTGAAGTGATAAGTACAAAAGATGAAGTTTAAAGATGAGATATTGTTGAAAATTCCTTTTTGTCAACATATGAAAAATTCATTTGAAAATTTTTTTACTTTTATTTGATTTGTGAAATTATTTTCGACTCTTGTTGAAAGATTTCTTAAAAGCATTTTCGATCGGAAATTGATAATTTTTTATAGACTTTATTGTATCAATGAAGAAAAAATTTATTTCATGTTTTGTAGGAATAACTGATCTATCTACTGAGTCCGGTAATTGAAGTGTCCGGTTGGCTTTAATTGCTATAAAATGGAAACAACTCATCGGGCAATACTTAAATTTAGGATAAATATAGCTTAGCATATTGCCTCTTAATAGCAAAAATTATACGGTAGCTAAAAGATACGTTCTCATTTTATTTACAATGAATTTTAAAAAAATTCAATTTATTGCTCTTCATTTGATAGATGAATCAAATATCGAAATTCGAAAAGAGTTAAATTATATGAATTTGGGTGAAAAGTTTATGTATAATACTGTTAAATGATTCAACGAAACTGGCAGCATAAAAAAGGTATGGTAGTAGCCAACGATGCACCCCAAATGGTAGAGAAAACGTAAACAAAGTGCGTCGATTACGCAATCCGGAATGAATTTCAGCAAAACTAGCAAAGAAATTGAACACAAGTGATAGAAGTGTTCAGCAAATCATGAAAAGTAAGTTGAAAGTAAAAACTTTGAAAAAACAAAAATATGCCGGGAGCTAACAAATACTCAAAAGAAAGTTCAATTTAAAAGTTCAAAGGATTTACTTCACATGCTTGCTCGTGGTCTTTACCAAACTTGGTATTTTCGGATGAGAAAATACTCTCAATGAATAAAACGATCGTATTTGGTTAAATAGACGTTCTTATGATAATTCTGAGCATTTAAAGATTACACAGAAACAAGGCGAAGCACGGTTGATGGTTTGGGCAGCTACCACTTGAAATGGTCGTTTACTACTCATTTTTTTGCCATCAAGCATGAAAATCAATATTGATATTTATCAAAACTTGGTATTTAAAGAGGTTTTATTACCATGGATCATAAAAAATTTCGAAAATTATCCATATACATTTCCGCAGGACTCATCACATAAAGCAACATAAGCTTAATAGTGGTTACAAAAGGATATTTCTCAGTTTATTTCAGCATAACAATGACCACAGCATTAATCAAAAATTCCGTTTGATTAACCAAAAATTCCGTAATTTGTAAAAAACAGAACTAAAATTATATTTATATCATGGTAAATATTAATGATTCTTATTAAAAGTATCTCCAAAATATTTTAATAGTTGAAAAAGGTTTGAAGTTTTGAAGAAAAAAGAAAAATTCGCGATTAACTTAAAAGATTAAAATTTCAGTAATCATTCAAGAACACTGTGAGCTTTAAATATTATTATCAAAATATCATATCCAATGACAATGGAATAAATAAGTTATTTATTTAAAATTAGGCTTTTATAGACGTTAAGCTAGCTAATTGAAGAAAAGTTTGATTTCAGTGATTTAATTATAAATAAAGATTGGTATTCTTAGTACACAATCCACTATTTACAGAACAAAATAAATTGTCAAGTCATTAGAAACATTAGAAAATAGGAAATAATGATAAAATTTAACTAATTATAAAAGCAGAAACATTATTGGCTTAGGCTTTTTTGAAGTATCTAACTAAGATTTCCTGATAAGACAATCCTTGTTATAGATAAAATATTCATTTGATATTTTATCAAAGAAAAATTTATTACTTTCCCTATTTAATATAAATAATTAAACGCCTTACTTGGATATCTTTAATAGTTCTTGATAATTTGTTGGTTTTATTTCTATCAATTTTCTACCATAAAATGTACTCAACAAGATTATTTTGAAATATACTCTAAATTATAGTCATTAGACAAGCCTTTAAGTCTCTCAGAAATGTTCACATGACAAAGTTAAAACATTTATCAGACTTGTAGAAAAGGATGCACAAAACAGACAAAGTTAATGATACTACAAAATTTCTAGAGTTTACATTTGTCTTTGAGTTGTTTTCTAAACAGTCAGAAACTTTATATATTATGAAATTTGACAATTCATGATATTTGATAATAATTTTATCCAAGAAAATTGTAAGCAATAATTTTCACATGTGTTCATGTTGCACCCCATGAGAATCTATTTAAGTTTCTTGTAATCAATTAATTAAAATGTTGGATATTGAGTTTCTTTTAGTTATGTTTAATCATTTTATATGTAGCATGTAAATGTAATGATAAAAAACGAAACTGTAAAATTTGATTTAATATTATACTAAATTATTTGATAAAATTAAATTGCAGGGAAATATTTCATCCGTAAATTTTTTAAGAAAAGACAATATTCAGAACATAAAAATATTTTTCATTATTTAAGGAATACAGGAATTATGTATTAATTAAATTAAACAAAATTAAATGTAAGAATGCCAGACCCTGGATCTATGTTAACCTTGAAAAATGGCTTAGGTCTACAATCTTGAAACCTTTGAGTAAATTTTTGTTTTGAAAAATGGTTAACATTTTAATTTGAAATCGAGTAAAATCCATTGTCTAAAAGTTTAGACTGCATTTCAAAAAATGCCCCATATTTGTTTTTCGAGATATGTTTCGTCAAGACCTTTTTTGTTGATTGTAAAACCGCAAGCATATTTTGATTTATTTTGTCTGTGTCATTTTTGCATTTATTTGGCTTGGTGGAGACAGTGATGCAAAGCATTACTGCCGAAAAGTAGTGTTCGTTTTTTTTTTACAGAGAGACAAGAAAATCAGCCCATCTGACACTTGTCATTTTTCTTAAACCTATAAATAAATTTAAACTAAAACATTTTACACATATTTATCTTCTGGGAGCAACATGATCACTTAGGAAATTTAATTTATTGTAATATTTATAATAACCTTTATAGTCATCTGCAGAACTGATCAATTGATTTGCTAGAACTTTGTTCCTTTCCTTTTGCCTGAATCTTATGAAAATATCAATTTTTGCATTACTTTTAAAGGCATCTGTTCACTGTGACCAGCTTTCTCTTATATTTTAAACACCTCCACTCCACTGCAGTCTGCATTTGTGCACAATTGTAAAGGTTCCATTTGGCCACCTTAACCGCGTGAATTGTTTTTAAACCTTTAGGGTAAGCTTGGCAGCAACTGGAAGAGACTATTCACTATGTTTTCCATTTGACGACAAATCTGCTTACCCTCCCTTTCAAATTTGTATACGTACAAAGTACGTCAAAATAATGGTTTACTATAGTGTAGATTAATTTAAAACTGTGTGTATGCGTGTGTATGAATTTTACCCAGCTTGCTGAAAAAGTTCATATATGCGCCCACCACGATGGAAAAATTACTATGATTTTTAGTATGTATATGTTTTTGTGAATGACTAATACAAAGGAATTTGATAGCGATTTGTGTGCAAGTTTTCTAACACGCTAGAAAGCTTGTTCAAAAATCACTATTTCCATATACTTTAAATGGGATAAGAGAGCCGGTTTGGAAGCTATAGTCGTTTTTAGAAGCTGAAGGTATAAATTGAACACAAAATTTTTTTGAACATGTAATATCTCTGTCAGTTTTTGCTGCGTTATAAATTGATACAACTTTTAGGATGTATCAAATCTCAAGTGTGTGTTTAATGGTAGAAATATCAAAAAATAAACTGATTTTATATCGAAAAACAGTTATGTGTCTCACTGAGAAAAATTCATTTAACCAAATTTGTTCTAAAATGACTACCAATTCCATTATTATCATATTTTTTAAGAATGTAAGCAACATAAATATAACATAAAGTTTTCAATGTTTCATTTCTTCGATTATAAATTCTTTATTATGAATCTTGTTCTTTTTCCTAGTTTAAAATTTTCACTTCAACAACAATTTTTTTCATATTTTACATACCATTTTTTTTTCTTCTTTGAATCAATTACAAATCATTTGGACCAAAATAATTATATTTCCTTCGTTTTATACTGTAATAACTTTATTTCAAGGGGATGGTAAGGTCTTAAAACTCTTTTTCTTGCGAATTTTTTTTCAAATTTTTTTTTGAACGTCCAACATGTCGAAAATATTGTGTCACAATTTCAGGCGAATCAGAGTAAAATTAATGCAGATACAGCGTTTCAAATGACTGCTACTCATATAAAAAACTTCGTATAAAAAAATTTAAATCGATTTTCCTACATACAACATTTTTTGATCCCGTGAACATCATAACTAAAATTCCACTCAACCAATCCGTGTGCAATTTTATACACTTTTTCTACACATAAGTCACCAGGTAACCACGAAGAGTGTTTTTTTTTAACAATTTGTTTCCGTTTTATAATCACAAATACAAAGAAATTTTGGGGTTAATATAACATATTTCACTTCAAAATACTGCCAAAATTCAAAAAATCAAAAGAAAAAAAAACACGTTCCGTGATTACCTTGGGAAACATGTCACCTGTAAAACGCAATTCGATTTTTTTGTTTCAGAAATTTGCTGCCACTTATGATGTTCACGGTAAGAAAACTTTTTTCGGAGAAAGAAATTCGTTTGCACAGCCTTATTTATTAATATTTAGAAAAAAAAATCAGGAAAGATGCTTAAGATAATGTTATAAAATTAATATATCAACATGATTCCTATTACAAAAGAAAAAGAAATCATGAAATTATGCCTCTTTTTGCTCTTAAAACCTTACCCTTAAGTGAATTTAAGTTGAAAATCCGTAACAGAACGTAACAAAATTATTTAAAGCATTAAATAACCAAAAACGAGAAATAGCTGTTCTTAAGGATATCAAAAAATATCATTAATTTTATATTAGATAATAAAAATTTTTCAATACACAATACATATCTATTTATTTTATTCAGAATTTTCAACAATATGTCTTAAAGTAGAAACGGAGATCATTAGCTTCCCCTAAATCTATTTCCTTAGAAATAATTTTACATGAATTACAATTCTGAACTAAAAATTTTGCTACCTGTCGTGTATTCTTAATGCCACTTAATAAAAGATAATAAAGAAAAAATATAAATAAATTTCTCCCCTAACTAAATTAACTAAAAGAGAAATTTGTTATATAAATTCAACACCAAATCACTCCCTAAGGATTTTCATGTTGTCTTCATTATTTACTAAGGATAAAAGTCTATAACATAACAGTATATGATACTGTCGAAAAAATTCACTTATATCACATCTCATATTAAATTCATGAATTTTTTATCTATATAACAAAAATTTTTATTTCAGTCTATTTTGAATTTTATTTGACTTTTTTTTCATCTTTAGAAACAAATAATACAAAAAATCTGTACTATCGCATTAATCGATTCCAAAATACTTTTTTTCAGCACTCGTAGTTTGTATAGATTTTATGATAACCAGAAAGGAATTTAATGCAGTTGCCTATTCGAAGCCATATGATACCAGGAATATAAATTTAAAACTCATTTTGAAATAGTCCTTTAAACTATTTTTAAATTATAGTTTTCAAAGCGAAAAATTTACAAAAAATTTCAATTTTTTTAAGCGTTTTATAATTTTATTTTGAGTTTGAAAAATTCAATCAATAAAGTGAATTAAAATAATTCTTAGTTAAATCTATTTAAAAGCAGTTTCTGAATTTAATGTTTAAAATTTCTAAAAACATTTCTTAAAATGATTTTCCTATGAGTAAACAAAACGTTTAAAATTGATATCCTTAGCTTTTCAGCTCTATTTTCATATTACTACATGCATGACTTGGCATTTGTAATTAAATTTCTAATTAATTTCATCTAAAGAAAATTTCATTGAAAGACTTAAAAATTATCTGGAAAATATTGCTTAGCTATAAATTGCTATAATAATAACACAGCGTTCAAATATTATCCAACTATAAGTATTTTTCAAATAAAAATATAATATTGCTGATGTTATTGGAAATCATAGTGGCCAATATGGTCTTTTCTATGTAGTCAATTTAAGATATAAAATCAGTATCCCTGCTGGCAAAGCAAAGGCAATTCAATTCTTGTATCTAAAACACATTTTACTTCCCATACTTTATAAAATTTTCTTGGATGCAGTTTCAGCTATTTTGATTGAGCCTTTTTTTCTCTTTTTTGGCATTTTTCCAATCTTATAAAAGTTTTCTATGACTACTCGTATAGAATAACTCATGAAGTATATCGTTTGTGCTTTGGTTTTGAGGTTATGTTTGCTACAAGGTATCTAAGCCTGAAACAAATGGTTAAGAATTTTTCAATATATGGTCAATGGCTTTTATATAGTATTTTATATTCGATTGTCTGGATTAAGAGTATTATATAGACATTTAGCTTATAATAAAATTAGATTGGTTACCACCTTTTTAGAAATTTGGGATCAGAGTTAATTGGAATTGAAACAAATTTCAAATTTAGTTGTCGAATATAAATATGTATAAATATTATGATAATTCTTATTTGTTTGATAGTCTGAAAATTGTTAAGCTTTGTATTAGTCGGACCGCATTTTAGAAACTTTAAGTTTGAAATACAAATTTTTACAAATTGTGTAATCAACATTTTTGGTGATATTGAGGATCAAAGTCATGAGTAGTTTTTGATTAAAAATCAAAATATGTAAATTGACAGTTGACATTATCTACTTATTGTTAGAAGTATTTATAGGATCAAAAAAATCCTATGAAAAATTCAACGAAATCACAAGAGACGGCAGTCTCCGGAGTGACGCAATGATAATCGAAAATAATTCGAAATATAACGACACTCCTATATACACAGCAAATTTGGGTTTTTTTGGGTTTTTAGAAACTGTGCATATTGGCTTAAAAGTAATGATTGAAGTTGAGAGGATTATAAAATGGAAAGAAAAATTGATTTTGATAATTTTCAAATTCCACGAATTTTCAGAGTTATGGCCCATTTTGAATTTTTGGTCTTTTCCATTTTTGAGCTATTAAGTGCCAATTATTGTTAAAAAAGTTATAACGCTAAAAAGCTTAAGGTATTAGAAAACTTTTGAAGGGTCAACCTGTCTGATCGGTCAATAAATACAAAAGTTATAAGGGTTTGAAAAATTTTGGATCAAGCTTAAATGAAAATAATTAAATTTTTCATTTTTTCGAAATGTACGGCCCATCAAAAAAACTTTAAAAAAAAGGTATGGTTCGAAAGAAAAGGTAAATGCGGATAAAAATCAGCTTGCAAACAATCAATTTTTTTTCCCTAGTGTCTCGTAAGGGTCATTGAACTTTGAAAATTTTGTTATGCTTCCAAGCCCATATCTCAGCTAATTTTTATGCAATATTGACGAAATATACTTCATTTTAAAGCTTAACATTTTTTCTTTTGTATATTTGAAATAAAAAAATATCACATTTGCTAATTAGAGAGATATTTGAAATTTAGCGGAATTTACCTTAAACAATTTTTCACATTTTGCAAAGTTACTCAAAAGTCTTGCATTTGAGCTTTTCAAAAAACTATCAGTTTTAAGCCAATATTTTATGTAAATAAGCTCATATAAATTTAATTTCGTAAATATTCGTAGTTACGTGCAGGTACCAAGTTTTAATTTTGCAGAAAATGCAAATATTTCAATATTTCAAGAATGAGCAACATTTTACATAAGGTTTGTATGACAAGTTTAAATTACTCTTAAATTTAAAAAAAAAAAAGCTGTAATGGTTTTTATATTTAAAGCTTTAAGCAAGTTATGGGACTTAAAAGCTTTCGCTATTTTGGAAAATTCCATTTTTTTAATCTCAATTACTATTCATTTTACATAAAAATTAATTACTTTAGTTAAAAGCTAAGCATTTTTTTTTTAAATTAAGTTATTAAAATTTTTTTATCGTTAAAAATGTGGCAATATTTTAACTTTGAATACACCGTCCAAAAAAATATCACAATTTTTCAGTTTTTTTACAATTGCAAGGAAATGGCATGATCAAATTTCTTAAAATTTTGACATATTATAGTGAACATTATGTCCAATCAAATAATGTATAGCATAAATATCAATGCAACTGATTTTTTGCTTGAGCACGAATTTAAGCCCTAGATTTTTATTTTAGCTAATACATTATACATATTAAAATTTTATACAGCGTTTTAAAGCATAAAATTTTACCTTTCAAAAAAATGCTCAATATGGTTTCTATCACTTTTATCAACTGAGATATTTGAATTTTTGTAAAATTTAGTCAAAAAAAACATCAAAATTCACCACTTGCCCCAAAGCTACGCGAAAGCGGCTCGATCGAATTTCTTAAAAAACAGATATTTTTTAGAGGACATTACAGTTAATTATTAAGCATATAGTTTATATCTGGCGAAATTTGCGTTTTAGTTTTATTTGCTTTTGAATTTTGTGATTTCGTTGATAGAAATAATCTCTGATGAATGGTGTTGAATTCCTTACTTTATATTTTAATGTGTAACAAAAATGTGATACGGTGTCTGCAGTCAACAGGGAATAAAGATTTCATATGTGATACATTGTTGACTGCAGATATTATATCAAGCAATTAGAAAACACAATTATGCTAAATAGATCGTGATTTTGTCGACGCCTTTAATTTTGATAGTGTAATTTATTGTTAGTAATTTGATAACGCAAAACAAGTTAAGTTTTTTAGTGAACATTGCAAAAGACAATAGAAACCTGCCTGAAAACATAATATTTAATAAAGAAACCAAAAGTAAGCCAGAAAGTACAGTATGAAAACAGGATCTTCAAGTATTTTTGAACATTCTCAACTTGAGAGGCTATAAATGTTTTATACAATAAAATAACTAATAAAAATATATCGAGAAAAAATTGTTTATTTCAATTAGCAGAAGAACTTAGCACAGAGTATAAAAATTCATCTGAACAGAAAAACTGGAATCACCTCTTAGAGAGGCCCCGAGAGTTCTAATATACGAAAAGCTTGGCAAATAGATTTTTGTCTCTAAAAAGCATGTTTGTTGTAAATGTACTATGAAAAAAATGTCTTTATGTTAAAATTGTGGTAATATAAATATTCACTGAACCTAAATAAAAAACAAATAACTGTACCACCTTTTATGTACATAAATAGATATTATGTACTTGCAATATTAGAATAAAGTATACTTTATTTTCTTTAAATTTTTATATTTTGTCAACCAAATATCACACCCGTCAAAATAACCAGCTTGGTAGCAAAAGGAATATAACAAATGTTGTTAGCTCTGATGTGAATATGAATTTCAATTTGGTAGCATTAGCTAAAATATTGCAAAACAGTTAAATTTGTGCACAAAAAAAACTTAACTTTTAAAAGAAAACAACAAACTTAAAAATAATAAAAACAAAGTAAATATTAAAAAATTTTTGTTATTCCAAACGAAAAACAGCTTTGAGAAAAAAGCATTCCAATGGTTGAAATTGTAAATTTTAGTAACAAAGTAAAAAAATTTTGCACGTTTTTTTAACACATTAGATGATATGTTCCACAAATTTCTTTCCATCCATTAACTTAAGAGGATTAAATACAAAAAGATGTCGGAAAGACTTTCCATTTAATCATTTAAGATTTCTATTATCCAGAAAGGTTCAAAAATTCTTGATGTATGTTGAATTTAACGATTGCTGGCTGGATTATCCAATTTTATAGCTCTTTGTAATAAAATACACACCAATATACTTTGCCAAACGAACGAGTATCTATGATATTAAGCTCTTCCCGTAACAGTTTTGTTTTTCAATAAATCCAAACTTTATGAATCAACAAAGTACATGATTTCAATTTATCAGAAGGTCAGAGGCTGGAATGCCAATACATTTATGACGACAAGGATATCAATATAGATGGAAATTTTTTTTGTTTTTTGCAAGAGTTCATTGAAATCAATTAACCTAATTTTACTTATTATGATATCAAAATAAATAGTTGAGCCGCTCAGAAGCCAATGTGGATAAGTCCATTTTTTCCTTTTTTTTGATTTTTGCAAATTTTAATAGAATAAATAATATATTTCTTAGTTTTAAAAAGATTAACTCATTTTTTTTATTTTTTATAGGTCAAACAACCCTTTTTTTTATAGCCTCTGAATGTGTAATACAACAATTTTAGAAGCCATTGAGTATAAGTCCACTTCTTTACATTATTTTCTCACATCAGCTTTATAATAACAACAAAACTTTTCTCCTTCCTTCGATATATTTTAGTAACAATCAAACAACATCAATTTATAATAACTATCTGTTAATTCCACTTTCTAGAACACAGATTTGAAAAGAACGCCATTTATTTTGAGTTTTATGTACATGCTTTCTTTTACTACGTAATATCGAAACTTTGGTGAATAATTGTTTTGCTGACTTAAAATAATACAAATTGATTTATTGTAAGGGTAGGAAAAATTAGGCTCTCGAGGTTCACAAGAAGTCTCATCGTGCATAATTAAACATATTGAATTACATGCAAAGGATTTCCGAATAATGTATTCAAATTTGTGTACCGGACAGAACCGAAATATAAAAGTTGTTTTAAGTTTGTTGAAATTGATTCAGAGTTAAAGCATAAAAGTTGAATCAATTAAGCAAAAATTTTTGCTAAGCGGGCACATTTTCTTGCCCAACGACGCTGATTTTGCAGTCATAGAAGCTTATGCGAAAAAAAGCAGTATATTTATAATTCAAGTGACTGGTATCACATAATTCCAAATAGTCAAAAAAAAAACCTTTCAGCCTTGTTGAAATGAGTTACCAAAATTTCCTGTCCACAAAACCATTGGAATTGGCTATTACTAATAGAAAAAAGACAACAAGTGGACTAACAGTCAATTGGCTTAATATGTGATGGATAAAACTAGATTAAGTTCAAATATAATTTTGACGAGGATGACACCTCACATGAAATTGACAAAAAAGTTAGCGTTAAAAAATATAAATCAACCATTATTGTATCCTAATGGTAGAACAATTTCAAAAGAAATAAAAAAAGATATGATGAAACTATTAAAATATATACCTCCAATAAAAACTCCTGGAAAACTCGGAAGAAGAAGATGTTTGTTATTATGAATAAATAATGACAATAAATGGTATTGTTTAATTTTCACATAAATTTCTTAACTTTTTCAGTTGCCAAAAGGTATAAATCCCATTGTCCCATTAAATACTTACGTTTTTATTTACACATTTTGAACATATCGCATTTTATTGTAGAGCCTTTACTTTTCTGATCAAAATAATATACCAGGAATTTTAAAAATGAATGTATTAAAAAACATTAATTATCTCAATTTCGATTTTTTGGACTTATCCACATTGGCTTCTGACTCAGTTAATAGTTTTATAAAAGATTAAGATTTAAATTTAAATTCAATTAAGATTTACATTATTAGATATAAAGTTGAAAATTATAAAATTATAAAATTTACCTAAACAGATAATGATCAATTTTCGATAAATCACTAAACTACTCTCAAGGAAAAATTCTGCTCCAAGTACAAAACAACAAAAACAGTAAAAAGCTTTTATCATACTGCTATCAGGTTTTTTTATCTTAATAGAAAGTTGATTTACGATCAAATATAAGAGGCGTAACATGATTCAATCTATCCTAAGGCATACGGAACACTAGAAGTGTGAATACAGAAATCAACAGAAAAGTTTTTAGACATCTTGACGGCATTTTGCAAAAAATGATTAAGTGTTGTCTACACACAGTTAAATATACTATATCATAATTCAGCTCTTTAAAATTATGATCTCGTCTCTTAATCTAATTATACCCTTCGTTTGAAGGCATATGCAATATATTTTAATATATACACATACAGCTTTTATATATACAATATACTATAATATGGCACGAGTGTATCCAGAAAAGTTGATTAATTTGATAGCGTGGCTTAAATGTGACATGAAGGATAGCGTGAAAATAAATTAAATTCATTAATTATTTAAAAATTATTAGCTTTATTGTATACAATAAAAAGCAAAGTGGATTTTCTTAATTATATTTCAAATTTTTTATAAGAAACATTTAGGGTTGAGTTTCCAAAAAACTTTTGATATATATTTTTAGACTTCTAAGTAGCTAATAACCTAATCTTTTATTTATTAATTCCAAAAATTTTTCTTTCAAACATATATATTCTGCTTTAATGCCGATTTCAGACCAGAAAAATTCGAGAAATTTCGTATTTACCTTAATAAACGTAATTAGCGTCATCTGAAATAGGTAATCGATCAAAATTTTCAGATTTTTCATAGAAGCTTTGTGTGATATTTTCTAATATAGTAAGTGTTTCTTTTGAAATGTTAAATATTGAAATGGAGTACCTGGCATGGAATTCTGTCTTGATGAGAATTTAGCGTGAGGACAAGAAAGTCAAATTTTGAGATTTCTTTTCACGCTATCGATCCTAAATTGCGGTGAGAATGAAAAGAATTGTCAAAAACGTTTCACATGAGAATAATCTCCTCAACCCCTAAATTGCGGGGAAAAGTGTGTGAGAAGTGAAAAAAATTATTTAAAAATTCAAAAATCACAGTTTTAAGGTAAAGAATTAATTTAAATTTTGTAAATTGAAATTTAAAAAAACATTTTGAAGAAAGTTTACCTTTGATTTTAGCTGTTTTAATTTTATTTTGAAATAATTTATACGTCTATAAGAAAAAATATTCCTATTCTTTCTTTAAAAACTTGTAATTGAGTTATATTTGTATATTGCGGTAAATGAGAGATGGGTTAGGTTAAAAAACACTCTAAAAAATTTTAGTACATAATTACACTAGTCTACAAATTTTTAACTTTCTTCGTTAAGTTTTTTTTAGGGTAATTTTGGGTCCGAAAATCATAATCATTCTTTTATTCAGAAAAGCATTTTTGAGATATTCTCAAAACGCGTGTTTTTTGGATGTATTTTCCTTTACTGGTCTATATCTTGGGAAAAAATTTCAACTTAGTTTTGTAAATATGACCTACTTAACTTTATGAAGGCATGATTTCTGGTATTTCATCCACAATTTCGCACTTTTATTTAAACAAATTATGTAAGTACCATAATTCATTTTTCAATTTCCATGAGTACTTGGCAGCATTTTGTGAGCGTCTGAAGCGGACATGAAAACTGAAAAAATCGCGTGCCCACTTAATAATCTATAACTTTTTTATTTTTTTTTTTCGATCTTAAAAATTTTAAAACCAAAATTTATGTAACAAATTTATCTTTCCTACTTTATTTTAAATTTTACTTAAAAGTCATCCGAAAAAAGCAAGTAAAAATGGCTCATTTTTAAAAAAGGGGAAAATATTCACTTGTTTTCAAATTTGATCTCTTGTGACTTTGTCAAATATTTAATAATTTGCACGTTTTATATGTCAGTTAAGAGAAAAAAATAATAATTTTTTAAAACTGGCCATTTGGCCATTGGGGAATATCCCAAAAACGCTTCTTTGAATAAAAAAATGATTGTGATTTTCGAATTCAGCTACCCAAAGCTACCCTAAAACACATCCTTTTGTTCAGCTTAATTTTCCTTGTAGACTAGTGTTTGACACTGTAACTGGTTTGACAAATATAATTGAGAATAATTAATGAAATTTATGCCAGTTATCCCATAGATATTTAGAAGCATAACTATGTAAAACAGAAAAACTTATAACACAAAAATTGCTAATTTACTAGAAGATTTAGCCCATATTGAAGTGATGCCTTTCTTTCCCACCTTCTGAACAATTTGACTAATTTGTGAACTCTACCCTGCAAGCACACTAAAAAAATTCTATTATTCTAGTACTCTTAGCGGAAGCTATTTATTACATCAACAATCAATGTTCCTTACATAATTTACAGTAAGTTTATATCCCAGAAAACTAAACTTTTTTCAACTAGAAATTTGTGGATATTAAACCAAAATATGTTTCCTCAAAACCAAATTAGACCAACACCAAACCCTTTTACATATTTCAAATTAGATTAAGGTTAGAATTTCTTCTAGTCGAATGTTAAAAGCAGCCATTTGTTATGACACTTAAAGGATTTAATGTAATATCATTATAAATATGCAGCCAAAAAACCTTATGAACTGATCCCATATTATTTACCTTTATATTCCTTAAATATTAATTGAACACATTTCCATTTATCTTTTTTAGCTTTAGGATACAATGAATAAGTAGAATTTCATGTTACTCATTCCTATTATTATCATTTGACTAAGTTAGGTTCCCTTGCGGGTACTAATTGCACTTAGCCTGCATTAAAAGGGGAAGATGTATTCTATATATCCTGAACGGATATGACCTGAAGGCACACTTTGGCTTTTAAGACTATGAACATGTCTCCACCATAACTATTATATTCAGGTTAACGGAAGCTGATTACAAATTTCTTGGCAAATGGGTTCATAATAAGGATGTAGAAATATGCTTGAAGATACAGTGTTGAATTTTATATTGTCAATGGGAATTATTGAATTTGTTTGAGTAAATTGTTGAATAGTTTAGTAAGTGTTTGAATATAATAAGGAATTAAGTTTCGATAAATATATTTGTTGGGTTCAGCAAGACGATAATTAAAACTTTGCATGTTTTTAACTAATTTTTTGACTTCAAAGTCATAAAAGACTATTTGTGTTTTAGTTTTATAAATCTTCAACAAGAAATTAATGAAATAAATTCATTAACTTAAGATTGAAATTTACATTCCTATCTATAAGCAATTTTATTTTTAAATATCTATATTCTTTATGGTAGGATGAGTCTATAGTCTTTTTCAACTTGTATATATATCCCTCGGGATATATTGAAAATAGAAGTGACTGAAAAGCATCCCTTTGTTGAGTTGAGTGCTTTTATCACGCAACAAAAGAGATTCAGTTGTAAGGGTGAAATAGACAACATTTAATGTATACACAAAATATTGCTACAGGCAATAATGGAGCTAGTGAAAGTAATAACAAAACAGCAAAAAAAAGAAGTAAAGTTTATTAAATTTACTTTGACTACAATTGCAATCTTATAAGGTCCACCCTAGCTTTATTAGATCCATTTTATTTACCACAGGATTGTGTTTATGAGCTTACCTTTTTTCTGTGTTGCATTTTTATTTCAATATAAGCCAAAGAAGACTTTTTAGTTAAGAAACAGTAGAAGAGTAATTAAAAGACACAGCTGAGCTCATTAAATTTGTTTTTGTAGCTAGAGAATATTATTAAAATATTTTGGTAACAGATATTTGATAAAGTTTTTAATTAAGATGAAAATTGTAATACTTTGGTAAAGACTTTAATTGAGCAACTTTAAAAAAATTTCATTGGACAAATATCTGAATTGACAGAATAACGTTTAACGAAGAAACAACAACAATTATTGTGAGTTCGATATGGTCAAAGTGGTTGTATATCGAAAAATTGGAAAAGAAGATGAATGTTTGCTTGGTAAGAAAAATTGTCAAATAAATTAAGTGCAATCTTTTCTAGTGAACATGAAGAAAGCTTTTTGCAGTATGTGAAGGGAACTAAATAAATAGTTTACTTTTCTTATTTTGAAAAGAAGTTAAATTTTTTACAAAATCTTTATTTACTTTAATTTACTTTAGCCAGAGATTCTTTTTCAATGTGTGCTCTTCTTGAAATGGTTTATCAAAACTCAACAAAAATATCAATTTATGGCCGCTATTACAGTATTAATCGAGCTTTAAGTTTTTTTTGACAAGAAATGTGGAACAAAGTTCCTTATCATATGTTTTAATAAAAGACTTGGCTAAAAACTTTTAAATGGCATCTAAGAAATCCTTATATGAACTTTTTAAACACAAAATTCTAATACAAAAATTTACTTTTGTAGTTTTTTTCTAATTTTTTAATTTTTCTTTTAGTCAATTATTGGTTTTATTGTTAATTGTTGTTTTTTGTTGTTATCTTAAAGCCTTAGGGTAGCACTTAAGGAGCTTCGTTCCTTAGGTGTCTCTAAACATCTCATTCTTTTCATTTTTTTGAATAAGTGAGTCAGAGTAGACTTAATCTGGAACAGAGGTTCTATTGATCAAGAAGTCTTGAATAATATTTTATGGTTATTATTTTACTTTTTTCAAGAAAACCAATTTACATAAATTTTTTTGGCATCCCAAAAGACACTAACAATAAATTTATCAACAGATGAAATGGAATTAATAATTTTTCGTGGAAAATAACCAATTTTTACCACACATATAGTCGTAGACCTAAGTCTTTTTTAATAAAGCTTATCAAAAAATTGTTTGGATCATTTTTTGAAATGAATTCAGCTAAAAAGAACTATTGTTGTTTTTACAACTCTCTGACTCTAGAGCTACTATTGGTTGATAAAATAATATTACGCTATTTTACTAAAATTTATAGTTATAACATAAAATTTGACCGATATTTGTAAATTATCGTAAAAGCTACTTTCAAAATGTTTCAGCTTTGTTTTAACTGAAGAAAACATTAAAATTAACTGAAAAATTCCATATAAGCTTAAATAAATGTACCATGAAAATGTTGGTGAATGTACGAAATCATTTTTCCAGGATCCTTTAAAGATTATGATACTTCAGATCTTCGATTTTTTAATTTGATTCAATTTTTTTTTGGTGAAAAATTAACATAAAGTTCATAAAAATATAATCACGTCTCTCTAATAGAATAATTTCTTGATGATTATTGTAAAAACAAATTTTACCGATAAATTCTTAAATTTTAGTTCAACTTTTTTGAAAAGGTACACCATATGTATAAAAATTAGTTAAATTATGTATTTTATTAAATATTTTACGACTTGTTGTTAATTTAAATAATTAAATAGCTATTTGTATTTGGTTTTCATTTATCAAACGACCTGTTAGATTTTACACTACCTTTTTCTTACCAAGCAATTATATATTTTGGGGTCAATTGCTGATCCATAGCTCCAACTTGTTCTGTAAAATATAAATTTAGCCTCTAGCAATATGATCATTTTACTATAGAAAATTTAAATGATATATTACTAAGATTATAGTCAGTTATCGTTTAAAATTAACTGCATAACTTTCTTAAATAAACTCTTCAAGTTAATTGTCAGGTGATTTTAGTATCTGATACTTAGTATCAATTATCGTAAGCATTTACTTAAGAGTTACAAGGTAAGTTAAGTGAAGGGTGAAATTAAAATTATTTTACACAGTAAAATTAAGTTTGATGAATTTTATAAATTGAAAATTGCAATATCTGCAGATTAGATATTTAACCGGCTTGCAGGCTTTAACTTCGTTATCAAAATTTCACAAGATTTTATTTTCAACTGACAACGTACTCCTAACATTTTTCATCTAAAAAATCAACAATCTAAATTTAAGAAAAAAAGGATGATATTGATATAAAGTTGGTCTATACAAATGATCGCATTTTTCCCAAGAAAACCACTACAAACTTTAGAGTTCACAAAACGATAGAAAGTTTTCTTTCTATGCATTTTGTTTTAATACTTTGAGCACAACAAATGAAGAGATCCCTAGCAATTGTAATTGTCCTCAATAGCAAAACTCGGTATCAGTTAACCTTGATCAATGATTTTATTACCAAGAAATAGAAAATTCCCATAAGACACAATAATTTCATGTGACCTAAAAATGAAAATATTTTGAATTAAGGTGAAATACAAAAAAAAACCACTTTCACTACAGATTTCTTTATCAGAATTTGACATCGTCTTCTGAAAAAAAATAAGTAGCAGAAAACCAAGAAAATTTTTAAAACTAATTTTAACACTAAGTAAGCTCAACTATTGTCAAAAAAAAGAAATAAATTTCAATTTAAAAATCCTTTAAGCTACTTGTGTCAACTTAAAGTTAACTTAAGCTTCTTTTGCTTAGAAAAAAAGCCAAAAACAAATAAAAAAAGAACCAATAGAAAGGTAAAACTTTTCATAACTCAAATACGATTTTAAATAAAAAAATACGAAGTTTAAATTGATTTCCGCTTCAGGGATTATATGCTTATTGCTTAATAAACTAAAATTCATTATCCTTTTGCTTTTGCAAAAACTTTTTTTCTTTATTTTATGCAAAACACAAATATACGAAAAAAATTAAAAAGTTTAATCTTATATTAAAGAGATGAAACTTTATTTCTTGTATAAATATTTTATGTATGTGGCTTTAAGATTTTCACTATTTCGAACTCAAAAAAATTTCCTTGATCTAAGAAGCTTATCCTTTACATTGAAGAATATATAATCCTCATTGTTGTTTTTTTCTTGTAAAATCTATCAAACAAGGATCTGTAGCAGACAAATGTATTGTAGTCTCTTTCAAATCAAATATATATTATTTAATTTTATTTTACTTCGCCAGTATAAGAAATGAACTACGATGTTAAAAGTGTGAACTTGATATAAAGTTCAGTAAGATGATTACTTTCTTTTTTCTTTCTTATATTTTCTTACGTCAGATTTGATGAAGTAACTTTTTGGTGTACTTTTATTCAAGCAAATAAAGAGAATATTTCAAGAGATCATCCAAACAGAACAGGATTTGCTTCTAGGGATTTAAATCGAAATTGAAAATCAAGTACATAGCTTAAGGATATTAGAATTTGGATGGCTTGAGTGATGGAAATTTTTTTTTTTTTTTGCCAGAAAGAAGAACTGATTTTAATTTATTTCATAAAAATAAATAAAATTAAATTATTTGAGATAATATTTTTCATAAAAATTTGAAATGTAAAAAATTTTAAAATTTGTTTTTAGAATTGTGTAAACAATTTGAATGTTTTATTTAATTTTGTTTGACTTTTTTTATATTTGTTTCTTATTAATTTTTTTTTTCACTTAATATTTTTGTTTTAGTTGGAAATTTTGGTTTGCTTCACAGCAGATAACTTTAAAGCAGAAAAACTGTGTCAAATTGCCTTAAACACAAAGCAATACCAAGAAGTTTTGACTTGTCAAGAATATATCTGGAGAAATTTTCAATTAAGTTAAAAATTTATTACGAAAAATATTTTTGCAAAAAATATTGCCCGCTTTTTTTACAATAAATTTTAAAGAAAAACTAAAAACTATAATTTTTTTGTGATGGATTTTATGAGTAGGTTTAGAAGCATAATCCTGCATATAAATAGTTTAAAAACTCCTGTGTACAAAGTTAAAAATTAAAACTTATTTTTTTTTTTTAGAAAAAAATTCGGTGAAAAATTAAACTTAATTATTTGAATGTTTTTGATGATTTTAAACAATTTTAGAAACATAGTCCTTAAATAGAGATACAAATATACTGGCATTAAATAAGCAACACAATTTCATTAAAATGTTGGTTTTACAAAACTCATTTTTTCAGTAAATTTTTGTTTGTCTATTTTGCCAATGGCAGCTTTGATTTCCAATTCTAAGTCCTTAATTCATTTTGAACTCACAGCTTAGTGATTAATCTCAACATTTTCTATTAAAACCAGTTCAATGAAGTCAAATTGCAGCTACAAGAAAGTCAAGTGAAATTTTTTTTGAGTACATGCAAATATCGATTCTGTATTTCAATTAAAAATATTTTATTGTAATTAAATTTCTGTTTTATCATATTTTTTGAACTTGGGAAACAAAATCATGTTAACATTGTAAAATTACTCCTATTATTGACTGTAATGGCAGGTTTTTATTTATTTGTGGACAATTTCTGAGCAAAATTTGCTATTAATATATTCAATCGATAAGAATGTACTATTCTCTTTTTCATTACAATATAGGTTTCTTGACCTCTAAATGGGATAATTCTGCTTATTCAATAAATTTTCAAGGTAGAAATATGTTACATTTGAAAAGATGAATCGGTAGAGCTATTATTGAGAATGACTTTGACTTTAGAAAAACTCATTTGTACTTTCACTTCATACCATCACTTGCACCAGTTGCGTTGATAAGGATGGAATTAACGGGACCAATCCTTCTCATCCCTTGGTTAGTAATATTTGAGTGGAAATTAAAGAAAATAGACAGTGCAATTTATAAAAATCTATTTATCTACGCCGTTGACTTGTGCGGGAGCACCTTTACAAACTTTGAGAATATTTATCAAATTAACACATTGAAGATTGCACAGGTTGCTTCGTCGGGTGACAGTAAAAATTACACTTTGCTTTATATGGCCGCGCACCTCCTTGCACAAAATGTTGCTTAGCAAAACTGCATACTCAAAATTTCAGTACCCACAGGTCTTTGTATATTACTTGTGTGCTTTAAGAAAAGAGTTTAATTTTACTGTTATTCTATTTCTAATAAACACTTGAACTTAGTTAGTTCTCAAAATATAAAGCTGAATTTTGATAAATAATTATTCAATCCTTACGGATTACAAAAGAGTGATAGTGAGATAAAAATTTAATACTAAGAATTTAAGTTGTTTAAAACTAGTTTGTATTATTTGTAGTAAAATAGCACCCTTACTAGTAATAATAATGCCAAGGCATCGTAAAAGTTAAACATAATGTGAACAAAAACACAATCCGACACCTAATTGACAATGACATTGGGTAAAAAATGACACATTTATTGCCAAAATGCTTATTAGGAACTGTCAGATTCATCCACATATTAATCCCTCTAAAATTTCATTACATGATTGTACAAACATGCATCCTCGTGTACCTATAAGTATAAAAAGCTTCTTACAAAAAGTTTTCATTGTAAGGAAACTACTACAAAAAATATCTTTTAGTAAAAGTAATTCTAAATCCAAATTTGATTTGATTAATTAAGTACTATTTTTAGTCTACAACATATCATTACTCCAAATCATAAAAAGAAAATTTTTTTCTTATCTTATTCAATCAAAAACTACAATTTCAAATAAATTTTCTTTCATTTTTATTCCACAAATTTCTAATATAGCAAGAAACAAAGCACTTAACACACCAAATGAAAAAAAACTCTCTTTAAATCTGGATAATATGCAACATTAGACCATCATAAGACGTAATCAAGACACCATTGTGTTTTTTCATCTTTTCGTTGAATTCAGGTTTTCATGAAAATTTCTAGATATCCTTCTTAACTAACGCCTATACAGATAAAAGCCTTAAGAAAACAACAACGAAAAAATGAAACAAAATTAGAAAAACTTGAATGACTTATTTGAAGTGGTTCATCTACTATATGACTGAACGATTAAGATAAGTGGAAATTGGAAGTCAGTCAACAACAACAGCAACAAAAAGCAGTAATAAAACAAATTAGTCTAGATTACTTCATCTTATATAGCTTAAGCTTAATAGAAAAAATCCAGAAAGAATAAAGGTATTAAATGTTCAATATTTAGATAAAAATAGGAAATTTTTAAAACATATGTAAACAAAAATTAAAATTTTTCTAAAAGAAAACAAGAATGAAGTTGAATTTTTCTATGATAATAACTTTAATTGGAAGCAAAGAACTGACGTCATTTTTAGTATAATTTTTTAATCTCTGAAATTATGATAGCATATTTCTAAATGAAAAATATTCATAATAGCTTACTTCGTTTATGTAATTATATTCTTAGAATATAGAATATATAATTTTGATTAATTCTTTTAAATTATATGTTAAACACTTTTAACTCTTTTCATAATTTTGTTTGCATATAAAGAAGTCTTCTTCAAGCCCTAAAGTACTTCTTTACATCAACATAATTCATCATTTTAATGTTTTGGTTATTAATTTGTTGTTTCAATTGTATTATTCATATTATATAAATCTAAACACTAACAAAAATATTTACATAAATCTAAATTCTATAACAACATTTACTATGATTTTGTTTATCCAAAGAATGCCTTCTATCTAATAAACAGAGTAAACAAATTTCATTTAAAGCCTTTCCATCTTATAGTTTGCCTTACTCTAATGCTTCTTGATCCATTTTTCGTGCCATTCTATACCTTTCAAAATATACTCTGTTACTCTAGAAACTAGAGAGATACTCTAGTCATTGATCAACACATCATCATTGTTATTCATTTGTCAATAGATTTGTATATAGAGCACGTGGACATTTATTTAACTATGATTTTTAATTTTTTTTTGCTTTTATTTAAGTAAACTTCCTTTTTAATAATATAAAATTTCCCTTTTACCTTTTGGGTAGTTTTGATATCCCCTAAATTTTCATATTCAAAAAATATAATATAAAACTGTATCAGCTGTATTCGCGATTGAAAATTATATTTATTTAAGAAGGAAGATACAAGCAAGGACTTGAACCCTTGTTTTTTGTATACTTTACTATATTTCAGTGTTTGTCCTTTTAGATTGAACAAAATGTAATTTTCATATCGTTATTTGGAAGTTAAATTGATTTTAGAAGTCAACAACAAGAGCTATGATGATGATGGCTCAATAGATTTCTTTACATTTTACAAAATTTGATTTCACTCGGAGTAATTGTAAATATTATATACATACACGTTTAAAAGCATACTCGTATTTATGTGCTTATAAAATATTTTTATTAAAAATATAATATTATTGCTTAATGTGGCAAATAAGAAATTGCAGATTTAGTTCAGAGATGGATTTTGTTGTGTTGTCGTATTCAAAGGATCTTTATCTTTTTTCTTATGTTTTGGACTTTTGCATTTTATTTGAAAAAAAATCATATCGATTAGTTCTTTCGTTTTACTTTTATACCAATTTAAAAATGGAAGGACAAAACTTCAACTTCATACCTATTTTATTGTATTATTTCCAAAAAGGGAAGAACTTTTCGCAAGCACACAAGAAGTCATAAGCCACATAGGGAAATTAAACCTTGAAAGAAAAGCAGTGTCCAAAATTGCTTTTGAGAATTGCTTAGCAATCTGGCCATCCAATTGAAGACAATGAGATCCAAATCAATGCCATTATTGATCCAGATTATAATTGCAAAACATATGAAACACAAGGTCTTTAGTTTTTGCTTTGTTCAGAAGCTGGGCCTATAGATCCCTTACCAGCTTAAGGAAATTCATTGGATGCAACGCATTAACACCTGAAACTTAATGAAATTTCTATATTTCTAAAAATACTAATTACTAATAACGAAAAATGGTTTGTTTATAGCAACATCAATTGTAAGAGATCATAGGTAATCCAAAATGAACCATCTCAGACGACATCAAAAGCAAAGAATCATGAAAAAAAGACTATGCTGTCAGCCTGATGGAATTTTGTACTTTAAACTTTTACCAAACAACCAAACGATTAAGTCAATTGTGTACGTTCAACAGCTTACCAAACTGAGCAACTCAAGCCAAGCAGCAAGGAGTGGAAAATCATAAAAGTGTTTCCTACTAGGTTAATGCAAAGACTCACACATCTTTGGTCATTTGCCAGAAGTATTGGATTTAAATTTGGAAGTGTTGTCACACTATCCATCTTCCGTCCTTAGACTACCAAATATTTTGTTACATGCAGAAAATTTTAAGTGGTAAAATTTATCAATGACACTAATGATGTCAAATAAAATTTAGTTCAACTTGACAATAGCAAAGATCAGAAATTTTATAAACATGGAATTGTAATACTCCTTAAAGGATGGCAAGAGGGCATCCACTAAAAACCAACAGTACCTAATTAAATTAAGTTATATTTTTGAGCAAGAATTTTAAATATTCAGTTTTATTTAATATCCACAATCTCTTAATTTCCAACCCAGTATTATACCAGCGGGTCACAAACTGTGAGATATGAAAAAGCTTTTAATGACTTTTCCTTAACAAGTATCAGGTACCAGGAAAATGCTAAAACAAAATAATATTATCTATAAAAATAGACTTATAATTTTTATGACAGCAATTTTCTTCAGCTAACAGCGTATATAAGCAAGTAACAGGAGAACAGGAGCAGTTATAATTTTCTGGTATTCTAAAAAACATGCTTATGGACGTATATTTGGCTTACTTATAGCTAACAATCTATAAAAACTCAATATCAGCTGTTGCTAGTAACAAAATGATATTAAAACGGTGATTTGAAGGAATTAAGATTTGAACATTTTTGTTTTTTTATTAACTCTGAACTTTAGTTCCTCAATAATTCTGTGATTTAAAAAATTAATTCAATTTTTATGAATTTTATGTTCATTCAACTACATTCTTTATTTTTGTTTTAATAGTGTTTTTGTATATATTATAAATAAAATTGTTAATAAAGGTAAATAATTTATTATTATAACCAATTATCAATGATTACTAACCATTATAAAAAGCAGCTAACATTTTTTATTAATAGTGAAAAAATTAACAGTAAAAAGAAGAAATCAACACTAAAAATAACAATAAGCAATAATAAAGAGGATTAACAATATAGCCAACCCTCGATTGACAAGGCATTTGATGTAAGTGATTTTGGCTTAGAAGAATTTCTATTCACATGGCCTTGAATTTCACTTGAACACTCCCACTAACTTTTGAAGAAATTTCATTAAAAAAAAATTAAAAATATAATAGAGAAAGATAGCTTATTATATTCATTACATGTGTATTTCTTATAAAATGATTTAAATTTACAAGACGGTTTGGGAAAGTCAATGTATCGTGTAAATTGAGGTTTACTTGTATTTCATGACAGTCAAATTAACAAAAATTAATAATAATCAAGAAAAAAAACTCAACCTTAAGCAACCGCAGCTGCTACTTCGGTGTGTGCTAGATTTTATGAATATGAACCTGGGTAATTCGTGAAATAGTAGTACGGCCAATGGAAAAAATTTCGCCTCGAGTAGACACTTAAAAAAAGGCATGTTTTCATTAGCCTTTTTTTTAATATAAATAATGAAATATTTTATTTAAGCTTTTTGAACATAACAAACATAAACATTTTACAAATATTTTTTGAAATATTCAATTCCAAATTTTAGAAATTCAGCAGTTGAGACCTTATTTCGTATAATCTGTCAGAGTAAAGTTTCTTTAGCAAGGATATCTCATAAAAAGTTTAACAACAATTCAAAAAAAAAAAAAACAAATTATTTCTATGAGCAGTAATATAAATTTAATATTTGAACTAAGGAGAAGAGTTGAAATTTGAGCTCTATAGAAAAATAAATACTTTTGGTATAAATTGTATAACGCGTCGTCCTTTAAAATTATTGTAGTTGCAATAAAAAAATAAATTATTTGTCCAAGCACTAGACAATCTTCTATTTCGAGAATTGTAAAAATAATTTGAAAATAATTGGGGTATTATATTTAAGGAGCTGACTTTTAAAGTTATACACTGCAAAAAGAGCAAGATGAGAGTGATACCGAGTGAAAAGGATACACTTTTTTAAAAGGTTGAAGAAAGTATATTTAAATCTTTTGCATGTTATTAAGTAACTTTTCAGCAACTTTTTGCAAAACTTTTATACAACAATATTAAGAAGTAAATTAGTGGCAAAATATTTCCGAAGCAGTCGTATGAAATATGAAATCCAAACACAAAATTTATATAGTTAAAACAATTTTCCCCTTTTTAATGTGCATTTTTGATTTTATTGTTATTTTGTTCTTTTTGTAATTTTTTTAAGTTAAAATAAAGATTTTTAATGAAACTATCCACAATTTTGCTATTTTAAAACCTCTCAAAGCGGGGTAGATCTAAGCTTAATGTTATACCGATTTTCACGAAAATTATTTCAAGAAAAAACCCTTTAAAGTTTTAAGCTTTAAAAGATATATGTACAAGAGATTGGGGGAACAAAAAATTGATAACTAAGAGAACTTTGTTAAAAAAAAATTTTTTTGTACAATTAGAAAACGTGATAATGAATTTTACTTTAATTGACTTGAAACCTTAGAGAAATATCCTGTTCATAGTGTACTATATATTTGATAAGACAGTATTTAAATATTTACTTTTTAAAATTTTTGAAGGCTACGTAAGCTTAAATAATGTACCCTTTGAAACTCTATCAAATTTTATTAATAAATTATGCCATCATACTTTATCAAGTTAACACATGCAATACTTGTATATAAATTCGTGTCTAACATTCGATTTTTTATTTATGATATATAAAAAAAAATACGTTTTAATTATTAAATTCATAATTAATTGACCATTTTATTCTGTTAATATTAGCACTTCTACTCCATTTAAAGTATCTTAAATTTCATTTTCTTTAATTAATTTGTAATTAAAGTTTAAAAAGTTTTAGCTACACAAAATTCAACACTTAAAACAAACTTTTATCCACTACTCAAAAATAAATTAAAACTTGTATCCTTTTTCCGCCCTATAGAAACCATTAAAACATATTTTCTTAAACATTTCCAGTTATAACAAAATTTTCTTTAAGGTTTTCCTTTTCATATAAATTTATGGCAATTTTCGTGATATAATTTCCATCTTGATAGTAGCCTGTCTAAAATACTAAATGAAGGCAATCATCAAAAGGAATGAAAACATTTTCATTTTTTTGCATTTGTTTTTTTACTTTTTACAATTTTCTACCACAAAAATGCTGATATAAGTGATAAATGGAAATACAACCAAAAAAAAAAATGTAATTTTGTACTTTAGTAAATTTTTAAGGATATATCTTTGAAGTCTTTATTAACATATAAAAAACCTTTTTTTTTCGTCTTTTCATTTTGTTTTATTATACATTAAAAACATTATTTTAGCATATTTTTTCTTAACTAAAAATAGAAAAGAACATAACAAAATAATGTTAAGAGACTACTACTAAATTTAATTCTTGTTTTTGTACTCCTTTCAAACATTAAAGATAAATAAATAAAGTGTTATTATGGTTAACTCCTTTTTACAAAAGCAAGTCATTAAAATGGTAATGAAGAGGACCCAAAAGGACTGATTTTATGTTGTAAAGTTTTGTGATAAACATCTTAATTAGTAACCCATTTTTGGTAGCCAAGCAAGAGTTTACAACTAAATATCTTTTGCTGCCTAAAAGCAATATTTGATGTATATAATAAAAGCAACAAAAACAAAAAAAGAGAGTGGATATAAAGCTACTAAAAACAGTAACAGGATTTACTTTACTTTGTATCATCATTTTTACTAAAATGAAAAAATATTAAAAAAAAGGTTATATATATTAGGGAAGATATGGAGTAGATTTATCTGTGACCGTAGTTCTCAATTTCAACAGTAAAAAGTTTATTTGAATTTCAAAGTTAGTCAATATCCTTTTATGTAATTTTCTATTTAAACTAATATCACTAAAATAAAATTTGAATTTGAAAATAGTTTTTGCACTGGTTTTAAAAAATAAATTTAGCTATAGTAAAAAAATTGTTAAAGTTTTATTAATGATTAAGATTTTGTAACAATAAAAAAATAATTCATCTAAGAAGCAAAACTTTCTAATAAAGCTAAAAGGTTTTTTCCATTAACAGTTTTATCGAAGGATTACATTTTTAATCAAGTATTGATCACGCTATCCTTCAGTTTCTTTAATTTGCATAAATAAAGAAAGTCTATGTATAAGAATCATTAATAATAGGGTCTCTTGTGATTACAAAGCAAAAAAAAACCAAGAAAAATAACATGAAACACTTTATATAATAATTTTATCTACTTAAATTTCAAAATGATGAGAATTCTTGTGTTGCAAAAAGGAAGAATAATACTTCACAAAAGTCTCTTTTTTCCAAAAAT
The DNA here is from genome assembly GCA_947359355.1 of Acrocera orbiculus. Lineage (NCBI taxonomy): Eukaryota > Metazoa > Arthropoda > Insecta > Diptera > Acroceridae > Acrocera > Acrocera orbiculus. Next base: position 13,483,792 of record OX375758.1, read on the forward strand.
TTCATTAATCATCTCAAGTGTCCACATTAATTTTAGTCATTTACCAGTTGAAATATTTTTTCTGCTTCTTCAAATCTCCTGTGATAGGAAAAAAAGTTTTCATAGATAGGTGATTAAAATGATTAAAAGCTGTTAGTAGAATTATTTTTTAAATATATTTCGGGAGTAAGGTTATCCATAGAAGACCAGCAGCATCTTCAGTAAAATGTCCTAATTTTTGCTTTCTATTTTATTAAAATTAGTAAAAACTATAGACTTATTTGAAAAGTCAGATATAACCACTAACCTGGATTTACCGTTTTTTACTACAGTGTAAAAACGTCTTCTTAACCACTTTTTCTCTTGGTTTTTTAAATATTTATGTCGAATCAAGTTGTTCTGCATTAATAGGACGAAGCTAAGTTTGAAAGATATTCTAGCCGTATCAAATATGGAAAATTGAAAGCAGCATTTTTGGTATATTTTAATATCGATAAGGAAAAGTGTTCAAGTAAGGAAAAAATTTTTGATTTTGTATGGAGAAGTGCTAAAACTTTTTTATGAAATTTCATTCTGGGAATTTTGATTTTGATGATATGCTAAAAGTTGAAAACCACTTGAAGCCGCTGGAGACAAAAAAAATGCATTGATTGATTGAAACTATTAAATCATTAATGGGGATGATTAAATTGCAAAATGTCATAAAGTAATAAAAACGAACTGACTGAAAGCATTTCGAAAGCAGGTATTTATAACAAAAAATAATACTGTAGATTTTTAAGGGAATCGTACCTTTTTGAGTTGCTACTGGATAATACCACGATCAAATTATAAGTTTACTATCATCAATTAGACATATTGAGTAATTAACTCAAAATAAATAGGCCTGAATTGGTCAATGGAAAAGATGTAGTTGTTTTACAAAGATAATGTGAGACAACATACAAGTTTAGTAGCTCACCAAAAGCTTTTATATATCAGGTGGGATAAACTAACACACCCACGATATTTTCTTAATCTGAAATCTTCATTTTATTACTTAACGTGAAAATGTCATGAAAGATAGTTCTATGCAGGTAAAGATTAGAAGTTTTATAATTGTTGAAGCATATTACAACTAGAAAGATGGCAGAATGTATTGAACCAAAATGGAAGATATATAATTTAGAATTAAATACTTGCAAATTGTCGCCATTTTTACCTAAAGCATGAAATTACTTTCCGAGCAACATAACAAATCAATAAAGTCTTATGGAGATTTAAAAATAAGCATAGTGCAAACATGTGATTTATTTTCTTTAAAGGGAAAAGAAATGAAATTAATCTTAATTGAATCATAACAAGATATAGATAATTTGTTAAACTAAAAAATATTATAATAAGTAATGAAATTTTTTTACTTGAAATATCCTTATCTCCTTCTTCCCCTAAAAATTCTTCCTTTTTCTTAAATTTCAGGGTAGCTAGCCCAGCTATAGGAAAGATAGGCAAAAGGGACTCTTTCGGATCTCATTCTGTTATTTTTTAAATTAGAAGCCTTTCTTTCATTGAGCTGTAATACCATCAATTTTCACAGCATATTGCTCCTTTTCATTATTTCCTTTTGAATTTTGGTAGAAAGTAAAGTAAGTGTTGTCGGAAGCAAAAACGACCTCTTGCAAATGCAATAACCAACTATAGAAAGTTTGCTACAACACCGCACAAACGATACCTAGAAACCATACATATGCTTAGCTGAAAAAGATCAAGGACCCTTGCAGTAAAAGCTCACATTTTAATGTAAATAATAAAGTAAATTTTTGAAATTTTATGTTTGACTGGAATTTAATTTGAGATAACTAAAAGAGCATAAAAAATGACATTTATTAACTAGAAAATAAATAATGTAAAATAAAATCAATATAAATACGAATAGAAAATCTACTTGTTTTTTTTTTCCTTTATCACAACTCATAAATAGAAGAAATTCAAAATGAAATATAAAGTTTTTATTTTTGCTGAATCTTGATTAAAAAACTAGGTCTACCCTTTATACTTAACAGCTAAGCCCCCTCTTAAATGTTCAGAAAAACTTTTAAGTTTCTTAAGGAAAGTCTTTGTCTTCTATTAACAAGAAAAGTTATAATTGTATTATCAATAGAAAAAAGTACCTTTATAGCTTATAAACATTGAGCTTATCCAGCTAACTTTGAAGTCAGTTGAAATAAAATAAAATTTTAGTTGCTTTGAAAAAAAAAAAAAAAAATCATTTTCAGTTATGCAAGAAGAATTTCGTAACAAAATTTTGAAAAGATGTTTAAAGTAAAAAAAATTCAATTTGATTTTTTTCTAAACTTTTACAAAAAACAAAGTAGAGAAGTTCTAAGAATTTCTTTGCCAATATCAATTACTCATTTCAGATTTCCAGCTGTAAAGCTAAAGTTTTATGCCTATATTTAATTCAATTTTAAGTACTTAAATTAAAATCGTATAAAGAAATTTTGAAATTGTGTTAAGGATATCGATTTTATGAGTTAATAGGTTAAAAAGTGCTTAAAAGTTTTTTCTAATTTTTTAAAAAACCACAAATGTATATATTTATATATCTTCTTTAGAATAAATTTTGAGTAATTACAAAGAAACTGAGATTTTTATTTTTAAGGGGGGAGACTCATGTAAAATTTTGAAAAAAAAAATTTTTTTTTTTCTCATAAAATATAAGTATAATCCTTTAAAAATACATCACCAAACTTTTAAAACATAATTTTAAGTATTTCTTCTATTATAGAGTGTAAACTGTGATGCCCCTTTTTTTTGCATTAATGCATTTCCGCTGGAATTGCGGATTAATCGGTAAGTAAATATAATCATTGAATTTTCATGTATTGTATTTAAACTTTAAGCGCGTTTTTCTCAGAACCATATTTTTCAAATTGGCGGGCATGATAACTCAAAAAGTTGTTGACCGATCTCCCTGAAATTTTGACAACATCTTTTAGATGATATTATTTTCTAGTTGAACCAACAAAATTTAGAAAAGTTTTTGAAAAAATAATTTTATCGAAGCATAAACCACAGAAAATTTCGGCTCAAAATCCATGTTATTCTTTTCAAGTAGTTTACACCGACAAGTTTTTTTATTTTTTTTAGGTTCATCTAGAAATTATGACTGTTTTAAATACAAAGAATTTTGGTTTTTGGTTTTCAGATCACTAAAACGGATGCTAGGATGCCCGCCGATTGAGAAGTCTCGCTGCGATCTTCGTCGAAGAATTTAGTATATATCAGCCATTTTTAATATTTGAAATAAAAAAAAAATTTAAGGTGTTAATTTACTGTTTTATTAAGCCATATGCCAATTTTCAAAAATTACTTTTTCATTTGGAAAAAAATTCATGAAAATCGAGTAAAATTTAGGCGTTTACATGAGTCTCCCCCCTTAAAATCGATTGCATACCGATTTCATAACTCGCACCTTTATTTTAGAAAATTATAACAAAAGTCTGCATGATAGGAAAATGAGGCGAAATTAAGTTGTTTTTACTTACATGAATTTTAAAATTAAGTAAAGTCCTTGAAAATATAATGATATTTCTCATCAGCAGCTTTTATTTCACCTTTAGTTCATTCGCACCAGAATAATCAAATATTTCCTGGAACTCAATAATTTTATTTTAGAAATTTATGAATTGCCATTGAAGTTTCACTTTTTTCCAAAATATAATGTCGAACATTAGGCCGTGCTTAGAAGAATATTTAATTTTTTACAAAATTAAAGCTAAGTGAAGCTAAATTTAAAATAAAATTGAGACAACTTTAAGGCAAAAGGTAAGAATTTTTGGGTATTTAAATTTCTTTTTGAAATTTTGTATCAAAATTTGTTAACATAATAGGAAATTTGAAAACTTGTCCAGACATGTGTAGACACATATGAAACCAGTTCCAATAAATTTCTCAGTTGATTTGATAGTTAAATCTCTAAACAAAGGTGAGCTCAAACAATAATTCCATAATAGATGAGGGAAATATTTTCCACCTAAAATTTTGCTTAAACTTGAAAAATGATTTGTGGGTATAGATAATTTTGGAGCTCTGATATTTAAATAGAATAAAACCACAAGCAAAAATATCGCAAGTAAAATTAGAATATATGACGCTACAATGGAGAAAATAAAAATGAAACCAGAGAAATGCAGGAAAAAGAAGTCTTTGTGATTGAATGAACTAGATTGATAGTGATTAATAATAAGATGTAGCTGTTTTAGGTCAACAGTTCTAAAAAAGACATATATACGCCATGACTTTTAAGTTATGATTTTTTTCAAAGAAAATTTTAAGGTACAACTTAAACAAAAGTTTTCCATAGCAATTACCTCAAACCTATAATCAACTTTAATCATTTTAAGTTTAAAAAACTTGCATCTAAATCAGTTAATAAATTTTTATTATAACCATCTACAAATTATTTGAATAAAACTAACCTCAAACATAACTCATTAATTTTTTTCAATTAAATTTCTATAAAATTAAAAAATTTATAATTTTCTTCCTCTATGTAAATAACTTTGACTACAAATATGAACCTTTTCAAACTTAAGCCGCCTTTAATACCTGCTAAAATTAAGTCATAAATTGCAAATTGACGTACCTCCACTTCATACATCGTTTATAAATATTTATGAGTTGAATTACGAATATGCAAGTCACCTTATCTCATAATTTAGAAATTAATTGAAAGACCAGAACATAAAAAGAGAAACCAAAGAAATTAAGAAATAAATTTTTATTTATGCCATTGAAAGGTAGCATATTAAACCTCTGACTATTAAAAAATAATAATAAAACAACAACAAGAAAAATTGCATAAAGCACACCCTGAAATTGTCTGACATAAAATCATATTGGCGCTCCTTCAATTCAAAATGAAGTATGCGATTTATTGATGTCTATTGACCGCATTAATGAAGCTAGTCACCGCAGGTATTACAATTGATGTAGTATCTTTTATTCAATTATTTCAATTTTTCTTTTGTAGTAATCATTTAATTCGGTCAATTAGAGTTTCGATCAAAAACGTCACGACATTCAGGCGACAATAGTCACGAATTCCTAATTTGTCTATGAATGAATATTGAATCCCTTGGATTTGTTTCATTTTTTAGTCATCTATAAATTCAACTGAACATATGAAATTTTAAATTATTTTCAAATGCTTCATTTTTCTTGATTTTTGTATCTGAAAAATATTACTTCAAGAGTGAAACTAGTTAAGTTTTAACTCAATTAAGGAAGAATTTTTATATCTGGGATTTTGTGGATAAAAATTTTTTAGGGCTTTGAATGTGTTGCAGTTATGAGGTTTGCTGTGGAAATCTTGTGCGATTTTTGAATGATTCTATCTCTTTCTCTTTATATTAGTATGAGACAAAAACCTTACCTATAATTCACTTGAAGTTAATTACTGATACATATTGCATATATTTCATCTGTAGAAGACTTTTAGCGATTTGCTAGAGAGTTGCTAATGGATTCATTAGTGAAACGTGTTCACTTGAAGTGTGTTTGATATAAAAGGCAATTTTCAATAAACTTAAAATAATATAAAATATTTTATTTACTATCTTATAATATACATACATATATAATATGTGGGAGTAGGTACATATAACAGAAAATATAATATTTACAGGTGTGTCGGTAAGTCCTTACCGGTTTTTGTAACAGATGTCACCAGTCATAAATATGCAATGCCTCGATTTTAAACTGACGCCATTTTATTCTATTAACTTCAATCTAAAAACTACACGTCATGAGTTCTGTCAAAATAATAGTATTAGAGAATTGTAGTTTTTTTAATATGTCGAGTTTTGTGCCTGAAAACGTGCATTTGCGGCACGCTTTATTATTCTTGTTTCACCAAAAGAAAAAAGTGGCGGAAAGTCATCGTTTGCTGGTAGAAACTTACAGTGAGCATGCTCCAACCATAAAAACCTGCGAAAAGTGGTTTCGACAATTTAAAAATGGTGACTTCAATATTGAAGACAAAGAACGTACTGGTAGGCCAAAAAGGTTTGAAGATGTAGAATTGCAAGAGTTATTGGATAAAGACCCAACACAAACTCAAAACCAATTGGTAGCAAAGTTAAGAGTTGGCCGAGTAACAATTTGTGATCGATTAAAAGTGCTGGGAAAGATCCAAAAGATGAGAAAATGGGTGCCACATGAATTGAATGACCGGCAGGCGGAAAATCGAAAAATCGTCAGCGAAATGCTTCTTGAAAGACATGAAAGGAAATCATTTCTGCATCGGATAGTAACGGGTGATGAAAAATGGATATATTTCGAAAATCCCAAGCGAAAAAAATCATGGCTAACACCTGGAGAAGCCGGCCCATCGACTGTAAAACCAAATCGTTTTGGTCGCAAGACCATGCTTTGTGTTTGGTGGGACCAAGCTGGTGTCATATACTAGGAACTTTTGAAATCTGGAGAAACAGTGAATACTGATAGATACCGACAACAAATGATGAGTTTGAAGCTTGCATTAGTCGAAAAACGTCCACAGTATGCTCAAAGACATGATAAGGTGATTTTGCAGCATGATAATGCACCTTCACATACAGCAAAAGCAGTAAAAGAAGTGTTAAAATCATTTAAATGGGAAACTTTAACGTACCCGCCGTACTCTCCAGACCTGGCTCCATCGTATTACCACTTGTTCACATCAATGGGACACGCGCTTGCAGAGCAGCACTTCGCCTGTTGTATATATTTTGAACTTCTTCGTTTTACTATTTGCTTTTTTTGTTGTGAAAGTTATATTTTCTTTGTTTTTCAGATGAGCTCAATTTTAAATAATTATCATTTAATATTATATCAATTTATAATTTCACATTGGATGTAATATTTACAAAATACACTTCAATACTATATTTTAATTTAATATTTTAAAAAATGTCAAAAATTGATAAATCTCTCTCACAAGTGAACTATTATAAGTTTGCAATTATGAATAATATATAAATATATATATATTCATAATAAATATTAAACAAAATTATATATCACACTGCATAAACAAATGAACTCCAAGTTATTTGTAAAGGAATGCCCCCGGTCGAGATCGTTTACTAACACATTTAATAATTTAAATCAGCTGAATGTCTATCGGTGTATTTTTACAAATTTATATGCTAAAATTGAATTAAAAAAAAATCAATCTCAAACACACTATCTCCAAAATAAATCTCATTATGTAAAAACTGTTTTCATATATAATTCTACTTTCTAATTTCGAAGAAGTTAAAAAATGGCTCGATGAATGGTTCAGCTCAAAGGAGGAAAAATTCTATTGGGATGGTATCCATAAATTGCCTGAAAGATGGGCAAAATGTATAGAATCTAATGGCCAATACTTCGAATAAATAAATTTTCACTATCCATTTTAAATAGAGTGTTTCATTTAGCGAAAAAACCGGTAAAGACTTACTGACACACCTGGAAGAATTTTTTCGAAAATTTAAAATTACTTCTAATTAAATCAAAACAAAATAATTTTTCAAACATATAATTTTTTGTTTGTTTTCCTACTTCATACATTTTTTTTTGATCCTGTCGTTTGCATATTGAAAATGAAACATGTAAATCGTATCGAACTGCTCCGATATTGTAACCGGAAATTTTTGTTGGAAAGTCACTAAAATTTACTTGCTTATTAATAGATAATTGAAAACATTTAAGATAATTTTTACATCTTTTAGAATTGTATTGGTTCGGAAAGGACGTGTTGCTCTTTTTTCTTTGGTGCCCATCTAAGAAAATTGATTACTCATTTTATCCGTGAGGATATACACACTTAAGGCTTTCTGTAGGAAATTTATTATAATTTGCTCTTCTTATGTTGAAGAAAAAGTTTTCCTGAAAAGTAATGTACAATATTTGAAGCAATTAATATATATTTACAATTACCAATTTGTCACACTTTTCAGCATCACTACTAATAATGCTCTTAAGCCATCAAAAGTCCGACATCCAAGGAACTAGACTACTTTTGAAAAGATTCTCGGCAGAAGCAATATTTTCTTTGTTTTCTTTTCCAACATTTTTATTATTTTTAGGATATGAATGTAGACTGGTGTAAAATTCTTGGTCATTTTACTTTCCATCTTTTTCATTCTTTTGTCGACCTCTCTCTCTCATTAATTTATCTATGATGTGTTTCTTCTTTGAGTAAGGAATAAATGATAAAATTAATATTTTCATTAATGTTAATTTATTATTAAATTTTTTTACTGGAAAAACTAACTAACTCTATTCGCTTTCCATTTCTGAAGGTACAATGAAAGGCTGTCAGTCAAAATAAATCAACGGCATAAAGCTTATTGAAGTTTTAGAACCTATGGAACAGCGTAAAACTATTACTTTCTTAGATATATCACTTAATTCTTGATCTTTTTGGTTATAAGAAATTAGGATATCGACTTCATTCGAATATTTAAGAGAGAATGGAAAAATGGTTGGAAGTAATTGATAACGTACGAGCTGAGAAAATCTGGTACATTATTTGCTTGTGTTATTTGAAGAATTTCATTTTTTTTTAGTTCAGGAGAAATTATTGGGAAATTTTGGAGAATAATCATAATTAGGTGTTTGGACTGATTCAAAACTACTTGGGTCAATTTACCAAATATGGGAAATATATCTGGATGCTTTTAAGCGCAGTGTATACTACTAAAGGGTTATAAATTTGGCAACAAACAAAATTACTATTATCAGCATGCTTTTTTATATTATGTAAAAACCTTTCGAGCTTAAAGCAGCTGAGCTTGGCAAGAGAAGCATGCTGAAAAACAGACGAAGCTAAGTGTCACAAGCAATGAAAATTGAATATAATGCATTCTTCGCTATGAAACTTTGGCATTTCTGCTACTTAACTAACCAAAAGATTGTGGGTGTTACTTATATTGTCTTTCATCGAAAAGAATTCTTATCCCAAGGGTTAATTTTAAAAATGCTCTTATTTCCCAGGATTGAACATAAATTTTTAAATACAAGGACCAATTTACAGTAAAAACCGATAAAGTTAAGGTGCTAACCAACGGTCTAAATCCACTATGTTTCGCGGGTTTCTTGAAAATTCAGAAGGAATGATCAGTAACTTATCTAGTGCTTTTATTTGAAAGAAGGAAAAAGAAAAATTATTACCTTTTGATTTTGTCCAAAACTTAAATAATATTTTGGGTATCTCTAAGCAAACTCCGTGCATATAGTCAAATGGAGTCTAAGGATTTCAGCTACAAAATATGGTGGTGATTGAGCATATTTTGAAGCGAATTATTTGTTTGTTGTTCAATGGTTTAAAAAATAAATATTATTTTTTCTCCATTAAATATTCCATTTGAGTGATATTAAATACATGGGAAGAATGCAGAGTGACCTTTCTTTTTTAAAATAAAAGAGAGAACTGGTGCATTAAGGATAAATTTACTAATACGAATGGAATACTTGGTAAGATAAAATGTTATTTCTTCTGTAACAAGCTCTTTTAATTCCATTACAATGGGATTTTAATTCATTCATCAGATTTTTGCGAAAGCTCCTATGGCAAAAACGTACTAGATTCTTGTGCTATTGGAAAGTATAGGCCAACCTCGCATTGTAGAACTTTTGGCTAATGTAAATCCATCAACATTGTAGTCAAGTAATAAATCAGAGTTATTATAGCTATTGTAATTTTAGAAATATATTAGGCCGTCCGCAATGCTATAATGGAAGTAGTCGTTATCACTTAAGCATACAGCAACAGATTCTTTAGAGGTTTCTTTTGGATTACTGCTGGTCTTTACATGTCTTTTGAAATACATAAATTAGAAACTCAGAGTTTTTGGATATGAGTCTTTTAATATAATAAATATATACAGGAAAAATAACATTTCTTAGTTCCATAGGAAAAAATACAAACATTGTAACGTAACATAAAAAAACAACAATAACCAAAATATCTTACCACTACAATCCTTCTTTGAGCTCTTCAACAACATTAACAAGCTTTTCTAAAACTTCATTAGTTCGCCTGTGTTCTTGGAGTCTTTCCATCATTATCTAAATTTTTATTATTTCCTTTGCCGTTTTCAACTTTTTTTTTTAGTATTGAGTAATTAACTATCAGACTGCTCTCATTCGGCGGATTGATTATTCTAATTTTGATCTTTTATCCTTTTATACTGAAGTTTTAAATTTCTAAGTTTTCTTCTACATTTCTTCCCATTAAATTCCAACCCTCGGATGTTTTTCAATTATTTGCAGTACCGTCAAGTATTTATTTTTTTTTTAAAGGAGCTTAGGTTTCCGTTTTTTATCAGTACTAAATCTAACAGACGGTTGAAATCCGCTAGAACTTCAATTACCACCATAGATTTTATCTATAAATAATAAGAATACATTTAATATAAATATATTTAGGTACATTAAAAAACAAATTAACTACCTCCATTTTTTATTTAATTTAAATTCTATTTTTTCTGCACAAAACTACAAATGCAGCTGACATCTTCAAAATAAGGCGGTTAGCTTTTTTTTGATCTAACGCAAGTATGGAAACGGTTAATCAAATTTCCATTCCAATTGGTATAATCTTCGGCTGGGATGAACTTCAGTTTCCTTAGCGAATTACTCTTTAAGGCCTCAATATATTCATGGCATGTTCCCCGAAGTGGATAATAATAATATCATTAGAAAATTTTGTATATTTTAGTTAAAATTTAAGTTTATATTTTCTTAAACTAAGGGCCAAGCTCATGCAAATCTTATTAAGGTACTTGAGCTAATTAAAAACAGTGCATATCCTAACACAGTTGTTGTTTAACGAGTCGCTTATTTTTCACTAAAATTGAATTTTTATCAACTAGCTGATCGAATTTTTAATAACAACCATTGCAGACATTATTTTCTGAAATTTTGAGCTCAATTGCACTACCAATTTTTGAGTTATTTTTAGTTCAATTAAGCAAGCTGTATTTTTATATGCATAGATTTATAGTTTGAAATAGTTAACGATATGTCTACAATTTCACAATTTAACTAATGATAAAAGCTCTTAAAATTATAAACCTACATTAAGTAGAATCCTTTTAAAAGAAGAACCTAAAATTCCTCCAACAAAGGTATAATTAAATTAACTCTCTAGTAAAAAGTACACTGCCAACTTATCTAACTCAAAACCATATTGACTCCCTCTTACTTGGCTAATAGAAAGTTCCCTTTTTATTATACATATATATATATATTGTTTCAATTTTATTTTTCTAATTTCCCTAGCATGACTAAAATCACTTTTATCATATAAAAGTGAGTTAAAACAAATTTATTGACTAATTCAATTTGCTAAACTAAAGACGCGCACGAATGGGGCCAATCAGGGTAGCTATTCATTGAAATAAACTAATTAAGGCCACCATTGAAATGAATATTATCAACCATTTCTCTTTAATTTTCCTCTCAGCTATTAAGGTGAGATGTTTTGGGGAAACTTTTATTAAAAGTAAATTGTACACCACTAAAATTCATGGAAGAGGATAAAAATTCCCTATTCGTGAAGCATGAAAACTTTTCTTAATTCGATAGAAAACAAAACTATTTATAATTTTTGTTATTACTGAGATTGTGTAGTTTTGATGACGAGGTTTGTTTAATGAAATTTGCCTAAGGAATTTTCTTTATTGAAAAATGGAAATATTTAGAACTTTGATGTTTTCAGTGGTTATTAAATTAATTTTTAAAAAGAGAATATTATTTTACTCATAGGAATATTATTTTATTCCGAGGAATATTATTTTAATTACTAAAATAAAGAATTATTGTTTGATGAAGATTTTTGAACTTTTTTGTAGACCTACGATCTTTTACTGTTATAAAGAGCTGATGGTGTAAGAGTATTTCTTTTAAAAGAAAAAATACAAATTATATTCTTCCAAAAAAATAGAGCATCAAAAACCATTTATGAACAATTTCCAAGAGTACATAAGACCTCATCACCTTTAATTTCAATGTATGACAAATCTTAAAGAAAATCCATGTAAAGGACATTTAGAAAAAGAAAAAATCATCAACAGAAATCATAGAAAGAATACAGGATGAGAGTTTTAAATATCTTAGACTAACTAAAAAATATTTTGCCAAAACCTTGGGGATATTTTTACGCAGGGTGAACAAATTTTTGGCTTAGATTTATGCCTTTATTGAACATAATGAAATAAAATCACATTAAACTTTTCTTACCATTGTTTGTGATAATTCAAGGAAAGTAAAAAGATTTTATGCACTATTTGTACTTCTATAAAAATTTGTGACTTCTTTATCGTAGGTTGCTAAAAAGTAACATCAAGGCTTAACACTGGCAGCAACATACGCAAATTTGTTTGGCAGCAAATGGGTTAATTTAAGTTTTTTAATATATAAATAAAAGAATCACTTGAGGTGATTTCGTCAATGTTTTTGGCTTTAAAAACGCAAGTGTAGCTTGAAAATATTGAATAAGCTTAAATTATGTTTCAAATAATTTCCTTTGGACTTTTTCATCTTACATTAAATTACTTGTTTTGATTCATGAATTGATGTATCATATAAAAAAAATAGCCAATTCCTTTTTTGTGTCACTTGCTTGTTTATTACGCAAAAGTGTTTTTTTAATAGAATACTTTAGTTCAATACAATATCATCGATTTTGCTATGTAAAACTCATACAAAAAATTTTATCTATGTAAATTGGTTCATTGTTAAAACCATGAAATATTTTGAATTCCAAATTTAGTGTAAATCACAATAAAAAAGGATTGTAAAATTCTAAAATCTCAATCAAATTTCTGAGATGTTGTACTTTTTCAATTCACACTTAACATAAATAGATAAAAATTCAAATTGATGCCTCAAAATGTCTCCTTTTTATTTTGGTTTTTTTTTATTCTTTTTTAAATTAAGGATGACAACAATGATTCAACCTTTAATAGTAAAGTGAATAAAAATGAATTTCAATGTAAATTTTGTTAGTAAGAACGAAACAAATTTAATCATTGTATACAGGATGGATAGGGGGTTGGAAGTCTATGACAATAAAATTACACAATTTTGCAATACAAAAATTAATCATATTACTTAAAATATTCTTTACAATAGATTCAGTTTATTTATCCAAGGAGGTATAGTTCTTACTTCCATTTGAGTTTATTAAATAAAAAATGATATTGTGTTTATATTTAAGTAGTCGTTCTTTGTAAGATGCTTTTGAGTGGCATAGAAAATTTTAGGATATTAAAGTCACTAACAAGACGTTTGTTTTAAGATATTTTCATAATTTTGAATAGTTATTGTTTTTAAGGTCTACTTGAATCTAAGATTAAATACGAATATCCTTTTGTCTTGTCCCAGTCTTTCTTTCCTTGTTTATTTTTTGTTTAACAGTAAGCAATCAAAATTTTTTTATTGTATTTAAAAAAGGGTATAATAAAAGATGTTATTTTCTTATGTTATCAACTTTTTTAACTTATTAAGAATGTCTATTCTTGATATTATTCTTTTATTATTTATGTACTTTTTTTAAATAACGCTATTGCAAATGTGTTAAATCTTATGTTGCCGAGTAGCTGTATTTATTTTTTACTTTAAAACACCTGCCATTTTTTGCAATGACTAACTCATTTATGTTAAATCTTTTTAATCAGACTATACTTTAAGATTTGCAAATAACCAGTAAGCATTGAAGAAAAAGAACGTTTATAAAAAATTGTAGAAAATACAACCGATAAATTCCTATCATATTCAACCGTTAAAAAAGTTGGATTCAAGATAACAAGTCAAAAAATGATAGTGATGATTCTTTTTTAAACATAAAAAAAGTAAATCTTTATTAATATTTAAATACACTTTATTTTAAAATATCTTTTAGAAAAAATAAATGGATAAATTAAATAATGATGCTGAAACTGATGATAATAAAAACTTTCCATCTGTTCAAGTACAAAATGTCCTAGAAAAAAAGTAGCCATTGAAAAAGAAGAGCCTTGGCCAAAAAAGGTAAACTTTTATTAATATTTAAATACATTTTATTTTAGATATTTTTGTAATTTCTTTTAGAAAAAAATTAATTTGTAGTTAAAATTTGAAGAAAAAATTATCATATTGGGACATTGTACGCACTAAATGCAGTCTTGAACGCCACGGATATGGTGCCGTTTTGGCACGACGGATCAGATTTACCCGAACTTTTTTATTGTTAGATTTTTTAGTCAGAATATGGTTAAAATTTAAAATAAAATACTTAAAATAAGTTATTTTTTAATCTTTAATTAATAATATTTATTTTCAGATTGAAGAACAGCAAATAAAACTTAAAAGAAATTAAAAGAAATAGTAAGTACAAAAGAAAATAACTTACTTAGCACTTTTTAATTAATATTTTCTTTATTTTCAGATTTACCAATGCCCTAATTACCCGAAGGTATTTAGAAGAAAATATAATGTGCAAAGGTACGTGGATAAAGTGCACCTGATATAATAAAAATTTTCATTGCTAAAAGTGCCCTAATAAGACATTCCAATAAGGTAAAAGACAAAAGTTCCTATACATCGCGGATATGATACGAAGTGATGCATTAAATTTAAAGACAGGTTTACTGGTGTGATCATTAGCAAAGAGAGGAGATTGATCTCCCTAATCCCACTTCTATCTAGGCCACAAATTAAATTGATTCAAATCGTAAGATTAGAAGATTAATAGTTTAATTTGATTTCAGTAATTTTTTGTTGTTGTTAAAAATTTTATTAATAAAAAATATTTAAAAATATTGTTACACATAAAAGATATTGTAGGGGTTAAATATGAACAATTTAGTTTTGTTTAAATTTTAAAATAGGATAAGAACATTTACCTTAATATCAGAAACTTCACGTGGTTTCTAACTATACTTTTCAATTATTTTTATCTTTTTGTTTTCTGTGACTGTTTTTCTTTTTTTATATTTAAATTTGACAATTTAATTTTCTCTATCTCCAATATTTTTATTAAAGCTTATAATTATTATGTTGAAATTGTGTTTTCAGTTTTTGTTTAAAAAAATACAACTATAACAAAACTTGATCAAATTATTTATCAATAAAAAATTGCATAGTTTTTGGAACTTAATTTACAATTTATTTGATTTTAATGTTTATCAGCTTAATTATGACAGAGACTAAATACAATGACTGCACCTCAAAAGATAGCTAAACCAGTGGTAACAGAAGTCAAAATTCCCATAAGCTATTCTTGTATGCAAATTAATTTTAATTTAGAACAAATGCAAGCGAGAATTATCTTATCATTAAATACCCTTAGGCATCACACCTTATACGAGTATACATATATACATACATATATATATAATGAAAGACTAGACGACACTCTTGTTAACAACTTTTGTGTTGATTAAAGAGTACCAAGTGAACTGTGATATGTGATTTTATATAATTTAAATACATACTTAGTGACATTTGTCTTTTCTTAATATTGTTCACCATCTTAACTTCAACTTTAATCAACTTTCCAGAAATTTAAGTTTGTTAGGTGAGATCTTGTATATATACCAGTTTTATCCCATTAATCAAGTTATATGTTGACTTATCTAAATTTATGCTTCAAGTGGTTAAATGTTTGCAAAATGCCAACTAATTAGCATAGTGTAAATATTATGATTTGTTGTTGCTGTTAAGGTACACATCATGAAAATGCATTGTGTTTTTTTTTTTTTGTTATTGTATTTGGGTTATTATTTCTGTAAATAAATTGATACACTGAATAAAAAGTGATGATAATATCAGATATGTCTGGCTCTATTTTAAATAAATAAAAACAAATGAAAACCTGGAAAATTTATTACTACTTAATCATTGATCAAGGTGAGACTTGATGATTAAAAAATGATTTCGTTTTGTATTACAAGTTTTATGTTCAATTTAATTAATGATATGAACTTGAACTGTAGATTTTAAAAACTGATAGTAGCATCACTAAAGGATGTAAATTTTAAATGATTTCCACCACCAAATAGGATTTAATGATTTGGCTATTTTATACTGTCTTCTAAGATTCTATAAGGAATCAATTATTTGCAAAAAAGTTGAACAAGATAACAAAAAACTTAATGAACTCAAGTAAGAAAAATAGTTTTAAATACTTGTTAGATTGCTGGATGTAGGGTTTATTATATATTTTTCCTGAAATTAGTAAAATTGACTCAAACATAAGAGTTGAAATTTTTGAAAAAAAATAAAATTTAATGTTATTAAAATTCTATTTAAAACTATTATTACATATATAATCATATAAGTCATTAGAATACATTTGCTTAGAGTTTTTTGTTACAATTACCACAGAAAACTTTTTTTTTGAACTTAACAATTTAACCTCTGAACAATATTTTGCATATAAGGTGAAAGCACTGAAGTATTTTTACCACCAAATTCATCAGCCAAATGTAAAATAAATACTTTGGTTGAGGTTTTTAACTCAGTAACTCAAGAAAACCCAAGCATTCTATTTCTATAAATTATTCTATTTATAAAATACCTAAAGAGGCCATCTTTAGGGCCTCCTTTGGTACTATATTTTTCCACCATTGTTCAAGTATATCAAAACTATATTTCACATTATTATAAAATGTGATAATTTCGAAACTCATATTTTATTTTTTTCCAATTTTACTTTAAACTTTAGAATTTTGAATATTATTAATGAGTCAATTTGACTTGTTTTTACTAAAACTGGCTTAGATTAAGGTTTCGGATAGATAGCATTTAGAATTTGTATACATTATCAGTAACCAATACAAAATTTCAAAAACAATTATTTTAATTTTACTTTTGTATATTTTTTTCCAAAATATTATTTTACATTAGTCAAAATAATTAGCTCCAGCAATCTAGGATTAATACAATTGAGTAGAAAGAAAAAGATAAATATTGCTTTTTACATGATTTATTTACAATTTAATATCACGAAAAACAAAAGTGTAGAGGTCAAGAGAGTACAAAATCCTTAGGCATCCTGCTGACTTAGGCAATTGCAATCCCAATAATTTCTACTATACTTTTTTATGTATAATATTAAATTAGTAAATATTAATTAATATGAATGATCTCTATGCTTTTTTTTCGTGGTATAAAAATATAAATCTTATTAAAAACAATTTTTATCTTTCTTTCCCATTCAACGCTATAAAAAATTAATTTTCGGCCTTTTGTTCATTATTTGTGCAAAATGATCATAAATAAGAGTCTATTGTTTTTATTATATCCTTGTTAATCAAATTTATTCTTTACCCTTCTGTCAGTAATCAGAAGAAGTTTTGCGGAGAAATAATTTTAATTTTTTATAAAATAACCAACGGAGTAGTTTTAAAAAATATATATAATACGTCAAACAAGTTTTTAATTGTTTACTTGCTCGACATATTATTAATTTTCCCATGAATTACAAAATTGTTAGTGAGAAAGAAATAAGTTTTTAAAACAGTTAGTTAGTAATTAGTTAGAGAAATTATGTTAAGTATGAACCTCGAAGATCTTGTTACATCTTCGTATTTCTAAATTTCAATCAAACTTTTATAAATATCTTAGTTTTTTCAGAAATGGGAGGTAATATTAAAAATTTCTAGTGTCCTTAAATTTTTTCTACCAATTATTGGTTCTATTTGCAAATTTTTAGTGTCCTTAAATTTTGACCAGGGATTTTTTTCCAGGTAATTTAATTGTTCAAGTATTAATTTAACTGTTTTATTAGGGGTAAATATTTTGAGTCCTTATTTGATTTCATATTTCTACTGAAATATTTCTTAACTTACAAGAGGTATTAGGGATAATTAGTTTTAGCTAAAGTATAAGCAAGGCCAAGTTAAGATGGGATTAAATTTATATTGTCTTTTCAAATGTTTTGAAAAATTAAGGGCTTATATGATATTTATTTATTTCGTATTTCGTTATTTAAAGTCAAACCTTCATAGAGCAAGAGACCCACAAATTGAATTATATCTCTAGGAAAGTAGTAGTTTTGCACTGTTCTACAGGCTCTAAAACTTCAATAAGCATTATGCCGCTGATTCACTTTGACTGACAGCCTTTTACAACAATTTCAGAAATGGAAAGCCAACAAAAGAAATTAGCGTTTATTTCAGAAAACGGTAATAATGAATTAACTTTTATAAAAAGCTTAATTGATCACAAAATTATTTGCATTTAAAGAAGATAGGCTTCAAATTAATATAAATGAGGGGGCATCAACTAGCTGAGCCTGCACTACAAGTCTATGTACATGTCTCGAAAAGAGGACAGCAGAGCTGGAAATCAAATTATTTTGATTTTGCAATATTTCATATTGCTTCGGCCTTATTAATAATTCTCTTTATAATGAAAATGAGTTAAATAAATTTGTTAAAATTATTTATGAATTTTTATTGAAATATTTTAATTATTATAGCTTTGGTTAATCAGTTAATAGGTAAGTTATCGAACACATTTTCAGCAAATAGAACAATTTGCAAAAGCATTCATTTGAAGCAAACATGAAAGAGTACGATTCGCTTATGGATTCACCCTAATCCACTTTAAGTGAATGAGAACTTTCATTTTCAGAGCACATCCCATAATACCAACACATTCAAAGTCTTCACCTATAATTCACTTGAAGTGAATTGCTAATAAATGTTGCATATATTTCGTTTGTAGAAGACTTAGTAGCTTACTAGCGAGTTGCTAGTAAATTCACTAGTGAAGCCTGAATCACTTGAAGTGAATTGCTAGTGATTTCATTAGCAAATCTTAATATTTCCAGGGTATATATATAACCATAAATTAATACAAAAGTTAGGGAGAAGGTCATTACACACACTTTTCAATTTACCTATCACGGTGAAACAGCAGGTAGTTAGGCATCTCTTCCACCTCATAATAGAATTTGAATTTTGGTTCATAAAAATACTTGTTAAAAGGACCCGCAATGAATCATATCAACGTTTGTATCTTTGCACCAGTCATTTAGATACTGCTGTGAATACATATTAAGTAGTGAAGGCTAAGTGGTGAACGTTTTACTTGAACTCAATCTAATTGTCATATAGAAAGGATTTAATTTTGATAGAATTAATCACAAGTTTTGTTCAGGTATTTTTTTTTTATGTCAGATACCCTTTGACACGCAAAAACAATATTGATTTTGATGTATTGTGCTCACAATGAAAAGTTGCCTGAACTTTTTCTGTTTTAACCTAACTCACATTCGAACTCAATAATATCACGAAGGCTCCGTTGAAGCCATATCAAAAAATGGTCATTGTCCGTGAACATCTCATTCCGAGGTATATTGCCAATCTTCAGCAGCCAAAAATTTTTGGCTAAAAAATGTCGACAAATTATTCAGGAGAGCTATTAGGCGCATTTTGCACCTGCCAGAACGTTTTTTAAAGTCATCATTCTATGCGCCCGTTAATAGTGGTGGATTTGGCTTGTTTAGCTTCAATAACCAAATACCTACTATAATCTTGAGTCGTTGAGCAAACATTTAATTTTTCTCCTTTTCGGGCATGGGCATGTATCTTGTACTCGATTTTGTACTGAGTCATTATTAGGCTATGAAAAAAGAAGAACAAAACACTAAAGGGAAAAATAGTCATATAGAATATCATGCATATCAAATGAAAGAAGATCGATCTTATAAATTCGTAATCAGAGGACTGCCATGTAGCATTCACCATGAGGAAATTAAAGCTGATCTTGAGAATCATGGACATGAAGTACGTCATATAAGCAACATATATAAAATGATTACGTGTGGAGATAATGAAAAAGAGAGAGTCAACTTCCCATTGTTCACAGTGGAGCCAAATCAAAAAGATAACACCTTCTGCTGGACAGAGATGGTCTAATACAAGACTTCACCAACGGAATACCTGTAATTTACCATATATTCAGACCAAGAGACCATAAACCAATATGCTATAACCCTATGACTCTGGCAGACAATGAAATGTGGAGATTCGATACCACAGTACCAAGAAAGGACAAGCTAAATACAAAAAAATTAGCTATGGAGTATTGGTGGCTAAAAAAACTGACAAAGTAAGAACAACAGTAGATAAATCCAAGTATAATTATTAATTTGTTAATTTGTAAAATCGATAACTAGTTGATTCTGGTTAATAGTTAGATTTAGTCTTAGCTTAGTTTAGTTTAGACTAGCCATTAATTAGGTGTTTAGCTGAGTTTAGGCTAGCTTTTTTTTGGTTCTGACAGAGTTGATACAGCTTTAGAACGTTTTCTGTACCAGTGCAACAAACACGAAATGAACATGTAGGTAATATGCCTTTGACATGGAAACTAACACCAAAATATTGATGAATCTTTAAACATATGCCTAGTGCATAAAAAAAAATGAAATACAGTCCAACCTTCAGAAAAATTTTTGTTTTTAATTTGCGGAGCTAGTTATTAAGTCATATTATAAGGTTTTTTCTAGTATTTATGTACCTTTTAATATGTAAGTTGTTATAGTCCTAAGTTCAATCAATAAATATGTTTTTCAAATTTTCATTCAAAAAATTCAAAAAGATAACAATAAAGAAGTATATAATATTAAAAGTATAGCACACTACAAAGTAACAATAGAGCCTCCAAGTAAAATAACAAGCATTCTACAATGTACAAATTGCCAGCAGCTCGGACATACCAAAAGCTTCTGTAGGAGGGAGCCAAGATGAGTCAAATGTGCCCAAAATCACCATTACAAAGACTGTAAAAAAAAAAGAAAGTCCGCCAACATGCATATGGGCAGTGAAACAGGTAACATGGCAAATTATAAAGGATATCCTGTATATCAATCAAAAATCAAAAGTTATAAAACAACAGTGACGCAACGACTACAGACATCGAAGATTCCAGCAGTCACACAAGTTACATCAAGTATATCCTATGCACAAGCAACAAAAGATCAAGCACCAGAAATTCACGAAACTTCCACTAACAAAAAGGGCAACTCCCCAAGCAATGAGGCTCATAGTAAAGATATCATAACGATACTCTAACAAATACAAAACACATTGAAAGAACTAACCTGCAGAGTGGAAAAACTTGAATGCAAAACCAATCCACTGCAAAATACAAAGAAAAATAAGAAAAACAACACAAGTTAAAAGAAACTACAACCAACTCAGTAAAAATGACGTGGAATGCGAATTGACTAAATGCACGAGCCCAAGAACTGGAGCAATACCTCCACTCAAACAACATCGACGTAGCGCTCATTTCAGAAACACATTTCACGAACAAAAATTATATCAAGCTTAAAGGCTACCAAGCATACTGGACAACCCATCCCAGGGAAAGAACTAAGAGTGGTTCAGCAGTAATCATAAAAGAATACATAAAACACCATCTGCACACAGTAATACGAGAAAATTACATTCAAGTCTCAACAATCACTATCCAATGCAACACCGCTGACTTAAATCTAGCGGCAGCATATTGTCCACCTTAGTACGTACTAACTAAGCAGCAGTTCCAAAAAAATCTTCAAACAACTTGGACCAAAGTTCATAATGGGAGGGGACTACAACATTAAACACACCACATGGGGGTCAAGACTCATATCTCCAGGCAAAGGCAATGAACTCTTAAGAGCAGTTCAAGAAAATGATTGCAGTTATCAATCAACGAGTAGACCAACATACTGGCCAACGGACCCAAACAAGATTCCGGACCTACTAGACTTCTTCATTACAAAAGGAGTCCCTTCGAACTATATAAAAGTATATGAAAGTTACGATCTAAACTCAGACCACACTCCAGTGCTACTAACTATAGAAGCTAAGGTACCGCCAAAAAATAAGAAGGAAAACTTAACAAACAAATATACAGACTAGGAGTTATTCAGAGAACACCCAGAACAACAAATCGATCTAAAAATAAAAGATTAAATTAATTAAGAGCAAGAACGACTTAGAGAAACAATCTAAAGCACTTATAGAATTAAATAGAAAGGCAGCAATCCTAGCCACGCACGAACGAAAAAATGATTCCAACTATGCAGACCAAAACTTTTTGGCGACAAGTGACGCGGTAATGAATTTGCTTTATTGTGGTTTTTAATCAATTATTTATTGTTATTATTATTGTATAACGGTTTTTTTAAAATAATTTAACTTTTGAAAGTTCTCTTTATAAGACCTATACACAAAATACTTTGTGTATCCGGTGTATTAACAGTGAATGCAGTTCATCACATTTCCTGGTAAAAAGTAAGTCTTGTCTTGGTAAAAAAATATCTTGCGTAATGAAAAATTTTTCTAACAAAAGAACAAATCGAATATTGAGGAACGCTATTAACAAAGTATAAAATCGACCTGAAATATTGCATTCTTTACAGCTTCATTAGGAAATTTGCTAACAATAAAAATATTTTCAAGTCAGCAATCAAAATAATGCTCTAACACTGTCGGATCTAAACATCTTTCTGTTTGGAATTCAAAACAATAAAAATGATGTCCAAGTATGTGCAACTTAAGAATATTTTCAGCATGAAGTGAATTCTTTTTTCATTTTTTATTAAATGATAGTGGTGTTTTTTATTACTGAGTAATTAAGTCTTGTGTAGCAGTAAACTATTTTATTTTTAAAAGTTAACTTTGTTTTGATTTAATTTGTTTAGATATTTCAATATTAGTTCATTTAATATAACGTTTATATTTTTAAACGACTTAGTGAGTGAAATTCAAAAATTTTACAGCTATATTATATATCTAGAGACGGAAATATATACCGATAAAGGTTGGCAACGGCATACACAGCATGATGGAAACAGAAACCAATCCATAAAAATACCCTTGCAGTCATTATCAGGATCATAAGCGAGTAGTCTATGTCATTTATATTTTTGTTCAAAGCCAAAAAAACTATGCAGACCTTACCTACATGGCGGAAATAAGAGAGTGTATTGAAGAAAGAAGAAAAGCGGGCAGACTCCCGCATTCCCCCAGAAACCCAGTGGACAAAAATAAATTCAATCGCATTAGCAATAAAGTCAACACCTTATTAAAAATATACAAAACAGAAAATTTCAACAAATACATGGGCGAAATAGGCCCAGACAAAGACAAGGATTATATATTATGGAAGGCAACACGCAAACTTAAACGACCCCAACAATGAATACCCCCATTACATAAATAGGAAGAAGAAGCCGGATTGTTCGCTCAATACTTAGCAGCAGTCTTCAAGTCACATGATATTCAATCCGGAATAAAAACCAGTCTAAATTAACGACAATATAAAGAAATAAAAAAGATCACTGCCGCTGAAGTAGCCCTCGAGATAGACAATAACTTGACCATAAAAGAATCATAAAAAAACTGCCGGCAAAAGCAGCCAACGTGCTCACATATCTGTATAATGCCTGCATAAGGCTTCAGTATGTGCCGGAAAGTTTCAAAACTGCACAGATAATAATGATAAAAAAACCGGGCAAACCCGCTGAAGTAACCTCCTTTTCAGAATGATCAAGTTTTTAGAGACTTAATTTCAATAATAAGTTCTCGATATATATATATAGAGGCATATAATGATGCTGTTATACCAATACAGTTAGAAGTAGTATAATATATTAGGTTCGGGAAGAAAAACGAATGATTTTTAACGATTAAAACATGTAATTCACAATGAAGTTGAATTAAATGAGAAAATTAGAACATTCAAAATACTGGTTACCAGCTTACTAATACCTTTAGTAGTCTCTTTGAATTTAACTTCAAAATTATGTTCTAATTGTTAAATGGCTAAGGGTAATTTATAAATATAGAACTATTTTAATATATATTTATATTTACTTTATATTACTGCAATCTTATTGCTAAATATAAATATTACTGTTTGTATTTTAAGACTTATTTTATTTATAAATGTTACATACAATTTAACATAAAACATTATTATTAGTTTATACCCGATCTAAAGTGCAAGGAACTGTAGATAAATTTCAAAGTAAAATTTGGAGCTCACCACTTATTTTGCTTCAATAGTTCTTAGAAATAAATCAATAGACTCTAAAATTTCTATGATGTGCATCTGGTATAATCTGTTGATAGAAATGCAAAGAACGATACCTAGAGATTTTGTGTCAAAAAATCTGAGACCAATGCTTGTTTTTAAAAGAGAAAATTATTCGCAATATTTTTGATTCAAGTTTTTGAATCTAATAATCTTATTTTATTTTAATATGTCAGCCAGCACAAGCAGTTTCAAAAGCATGTCCTGTTTTTCGTTTCAGTTGGTAAGAATGGAGAACGACGATGAATATCAAATAATGGATGATATAGACCATATATTATCGGAAGTCCATAAACAAATCATACATTTACATGGTTATATGATTCAGATACTAAAAGTATGGTTAAAAAAAAAAAAGCTTTGTTCCTGGTTTATATTCCTGGTTATATAGAGTTTTTGATGAAATCTTGGTTAATTCTGATAATAAGCAAAGAGATCCAAATATGCCTTGTATTAAAATTAATACTGATTATAATAATAATAAAATAACTGTTAGAAATGATGGAAAAGGCATGCCAATTTATGTTCATACAAAAACAGGATTATATATTCCAACAATGATATTCGGCAAATTGTTGACATCATCAAACTATAATGATAACGTCAAAAATTTTACTGGAGGCCCTAATGGATATGACGCAAAGTTGTGTAACCTCTTTAGTCCTGAATTTTATGTTGAAATCTATTAAAAAGAAGATAAACAGGTTTTCAAACAAACTTGGACTGACAGTATGAAATATCCTGGCAAATCAAAGTTTTTAGATATAACAAACAATGATATGAAAGAAAAATAAAAAGCAGTAATATTTACTCCGGATTTGAAAAAATTTAAGATTACAGAATTTGGTGATGATATGAAGCAGTTAATATTACGCAGAGGCTATGATATAGCTGCAACCAGAGGACTTAATGTTTATGTAGACGGCAATTTAATATTTTTCGAATCATTTGAAGATTATTGCAAGTTACATATTAAACATAAATAAAATGATGCTGGTAAGCACATAGCATTAATTTATGAAAAAGTAAATGAATATCGGAATATAGCTCTTGCACAATCCGATAGCGGTTTTCAACAAATTTCTTTTGTGAATTCTATTGCAACAAGTATGGATGGCTCACATGTTGACCACGTTGTCAATAATATTGTGGAACGTGTAGTAACTACTATCAAGAGGGATCACAATTTATATGACATTACACCAAAACAAGTCCGTGATCATATGATGATTTTTATTGACTCTAAAATACCAAATCCTACATTCAATAGCCAAAGCAAAAATTTTATGACATTGCAAGTAAAAGAATTTAGTTTAAAATGTAACCCATCTGAAAAATTTAAACAAAATGTTACAAAAAATTCAGGGATTATTATTTATTTGAGAAAACGTGCTGCTGATTTGAAGAAGAATGAAAATATACCGGCTAATGCCATTGATGACAGAAATGCTCGAAAAGGAAATTCAGAATGCACACTCATTATCACCGAAGTTGAATCAGCCAAATCTTTTGCTATGTCAGGCTTGCTGGGTCTTCATAACCCGGAATATTATGGAATATTGCCTATATGTGGCAAATTGTTAAATGTACAAAAAACTTCGTCAGAAAAACAAATTTTAGGCAATATTCCAATCAAAAATTTAATTAAAATTCTTGGCCTTGAATTGAATAAAAAGTATGAGTCAGTTGAGAAAAAAAATTCGCTATGGTAAATTAATGATAATGACAGACCTTGACAATGATAAAACACACATCACAGGTCTGATATTAAATTTATTCCAAACATTATGGCGTAGTATAATAAAAAAAATACCTTCATTCATCGAAAAATTTAAAATATCTGTTTGGAAATCAATATCAAGACTTTTTACACATTTCCATAACTTGATGAATGGAGAAGAGAAAAATATGATCATGAAGAATATGACATAAAATACTTCACTAGTTTGGCTGAAAACAGCCCAATAGAAGCCATAGAGTATTTTCAAAGTGTATTAACGATTAAGGATAATAATAATGATAAAAAGGAGGTTAAGGTGTTACAGTTTGCTTGCTCAATAGCTGAAAGGTCAGAATACCAGCATAGTGAAAGGTCTATATGTAATACAATTATTACATTAGCACAGGATATCCCTGGCAAAAATAATATTAATGTGCTGAATGGTTATGCTCAGTTTGGTACGCGCTTATATGGTGGACAAGATAGCGCTCAGCCCCATTATATAAAATCGTCGAAGGCAGAAGTGATACCTTTTATTTACCAGCCTGAAGATAAACATTTATCAGAATATAATAATCCTATAATACCTATGGTTCTTATTAATGGAAGTAAGGGTATAGGAACAGGATGGTGTTCCGAAATTCCTAATTTTAATCCACTTGATTAATGTCAAAAATATACGTAAAATGCTAAAAGGTGAAAAACCTCATTTATTATGCATCCATGGTATAAAAATTTTAAAGAACCAATTGATTACATTTCTGATGAAAATAGATTTATAATTAGTGGAAATGTGGCTATTACTACTCGGAAAAATGGAATCGAAATAACCAAAAACCAGTAAAAACCAAAAAATGTTTTGGAACCATTGCGTAGTTACAAAACTCAATCAAAACCAAATGGCGTTCATGAATTATTTCAGCTCACAAGTTATATGATCTTAATAACATGTATTTATTTTATAATAACAATAAATTTTTATCACGCTTTAAAGCACCAAAGGTAATTTTAAAATCGTTTTTCAAATTGAGCCTTGATTTTTATGAAGAACGAAAAAAATATTTAACAGGTCGGTCATTATCCCAGGCTACTAAGCTAGCTACCCAAGCTAGATTAGTTCATCAAATATGTAATAAAGAAATAACTTTGGGTAATAAAAAACACATGATTGATCAATTAACTAAAAGTGGCTATGACTTACAAGATCCTGTAAAAGTGTGGAAAAAGGAGCATCCTAAATATCATGTTAAAAGAACAATCAATACTAAAGGAAATAAATGATTTAAATAAAAAAACAAAAGAAATGCTATGCGAAGAAGATATGGATGCATTAGAAAAAAATTAAATGAAATAAATAAAAAAAAACTTTAAGAGGAAACTTATTTAAAAACTAAAATCCATTATAAATGTTTCCCTGCAAATAATAACAAAAAAATTAACTATAATTTTGATTATAAACTAATGAAAAACAGGCAAAAATTCATAACCACAGGCTTATGACCAAGAAATCATGTCTCATTCAAACCTAGTCTCTGAATTTATATTTAGAGTCGATTAAACAGTCATTTATTTGTAAATATTACCTACAAATCTGAGGAGCTAGCTGTTGGAACATCTAGAAAAATGTGTGGAAATTCGTTCATGCTCAAATAATTCAAATATGAATGATTCTTATTATTATGAATATAATAATATTTGTAGTCATCCAATTGATATAAAAACAGAAAAATTTTCAAATAAAGAAGCTACATCACATGACGATCTTAAGGCAGATATATTTGATAACGAACAAGTGATTGAAATTGATCAAGTCGACTCCAAATGCGATGAAAGAACTATGATAAAAGCTAACAAGTCGAGCAATGATAGAAAAATTTCGGAAGAAACGACCTTTTTAGAGAATAGAGAAAGGAAACGCCAAGAAAGAGAAGAAAAAGTATTTGAAGCTTCTCAAAAGAAGTCAGAGCATCTTTCAAAGAAAATCAAACCTAATGATAATTTCATTTATGATGAATTTTCTAGAAACTTAAGTAGTCCATCAAAAAAAGCCCAGTACAAAGAATTAATAAAGCAGAAAGTAGCTTTTTCTCGATTGAAAGCTTTATGGCAAAGGATTTTAATGATCCTGGTTGTACTTTGGATTAACATGTATGTATTAGCAAAATTTGGATTTTATTTTTGGAGATGATCTATAAAAGTATAAATTTAATTTTATGATTTTTTTCTATTATTTTTGATGATTTTGTTGGGGAATTTCTGAGATAGGGAATTCAAAATAGCTCATTGCAAAGTGACCTTGGAGGCGTCAAAAAAGCGAGAACTATTCCGCAATGCAAATGTCAGCAACTTGGTCACTTGGTCAAGCTTCTGTAATAGAGAACCCAGATGTGTAAAATGCGCTTCAAATCATCGCTATAAACTGTGTAAGAAAGCACTCCCACCTGCGCCCTCTGTCATGAATCTGGGCACACAGCAAATTACAAAGGATGCCCTGTATACCAGGAAAAAGTCAAAAGTCTTAAAACAACAATTTTTTTTATCTACCTGCCACATTTACAAGAGTTTCAACAAGAAGTCTAAACAAAACGCAATAATCAAAAATATATAAGATTAAAAGAGCCAAATCGATAAAAAGCTCCCATTATAACATGAACACTTATACTTTTAATACAACAAATGACTCGCCCCCTGCGCCTGCAATCTGTTCACTATGCGAGGACATCACAATGGAGGAACTAAATGCCGTCTTAAAACCTATAGGGAAACGACAAAAAAGCAACCCAGGAATAGACTTCTTAACGTATAAAATGATAGCTAGATCGTCCCCCATTTTTTAGAGCTAATGCTCCTCCTTTTTAACAGTATAATTCACACGGGAATTTTTCCCAGCTCTTGGAAAGAAGTAGTAATATGCTCTATTCCCAAAAAACACACAAATAAACTTCGACATCCCACCGCAAAAGACTTCCGTCCGATCACATTAAATATTTTACTTATAATTAAAAATACTACATTGTATGGTAAGTTTTTCATTTCAAAAATTAGTAAAAACCTTGATTCATATTTTTCATAAAAAATATATATTTTAATCGACAATTTGTAAATGCATGGAAAAAAACGATATAAATTACTTTGACAACCTGCGATAAATGTCGATCAATCGATCAAAATTCGCTAGTCGCAGGAATTTGCTACCGTATGGACCGTAGCCTTAGGCTATACCTAGACCCACACACTGTTTGGGCACCAAACTGCCAAGAAACAACAAAATCACTAGGCTCTATATACCAGCTAGTCTCAATACTTTGTGAGAAACCCTATAAAACACCCGCCTCTATCCTACGAATGATCGCCTTCAACCTAATATGAGAGCTTACAGCTGTATGAATGAATATGCTCTTTTGCTCACTGGGCCCAACTCCAAGAAGCTAGCAATAGTATGATCCGGGTCTACTTAGAGTCTGAAAAAACTGTCCCCGAGAAAGATCTTCTAATAAAGGCAGGTTTTCCTTCGCTACAAGAACGTTTCATACTCATTCATACATAAATTAGCGATAACTTTTGCAACTTTCATCTCCTCTAAGCCTCTATATAATTACTTAGCAGGGGTCATACCTCTCTCTCAAATCATCTCCCCCGACATACTGCAGAACCTTCAACCAATGCACCCACCATCTACCATTCAAGAAGGCATAAATTTTCTTCATAAAAACACAGGCCCACAACTACCAAATTTTATATCGACAAACCCTTTTTTTATCAGGTCTAAAATCTGGAGACCTACCGAACTTTTAGGGGATACATCCCTCAACGAGCTAAAGAAAGATTTCACCATGTCAGTTGAATATCCAAAGCATTTTAGAGAAATGAAATGTACAAGATATGCAAATTTTATACACTTTCTCTTAGACACAAAAATGCTATAGGCCGGTGTAATAAGCAAAGAGATCCGAATATTTCTTGTATTAAAATTAATACTAATTATAATAGTAATAAAATAACTGTGAGATATGATGACAAAGGCATACCAATTTACGTTCATACAAAAACAGGATTATATATTCCAGCAATGATATTCGGCAAATTTTTGACATCATCAAACTTTAATGATAACGTCAAAAAATTTACTGGAGGCCCTAATGGATATGGAGAAAAGTTGTTTAACCTCGTTAGTACTGAATTTTATGTTGAAACCTATTCAAAAAAATATCAAAAATGTTTTAAAAAAACTTGGAACGACAATATGAAACACTTGGCCATGCTAAGGTTGCAGATATAACAAGCAAGGATAATAACGAATATACGAAAGTAATATTTACTCCGGATTTGGAAAAATTTAAGATTACCGAATTTGGTGATGGTATGAAGCAATTAATATTACGCAGAGGCTATAATATAGATGCAACAACAGAACTTCATGTTCATGTAGACAGCAATTTAATATTTTTCGAATCATTTGAAGATTATTGCAAGTTAGATATTAAACATAAAAAAAATGATGCTGCTAAACACATAGCATTAATTTATGG
The DNA here is from genome assembly GCA_947359355.1 of Acrocera orbiculus. Lineage (NCBI taxonomy): Eukaryota > Metazoa > Arthropoda > Insecta > Diptera > Acroceridae > Acrocera > Acrocera orbiculus. Next base: position 13,514,116 of record OX375758.1, read on the forward strand.
AAAAGTAAATGAATATCGGAATATAGCTCTTGCACAATCTGATAGCGGTTTTCAACAAATTTCCTTTGTGAATTCTATTGCAACAAGTATGGATGGCTCACATGTTGACCACGTTGTCAATAATATTGTGGAACGTGTAGTAACTACTATCAAGAGGGATCACAATTTATATGACATCACACCAAAACAAGTCCGTTATCATATGATGATTTTTATTGACTCTAAAACACCAAATCCTACATTCAATAGCCAAAGCAAAAATTTTATGACATTGCAAGTAAAAGAATTTAGTTTAAAATGTAACCCATCTGAAAAATTTAAACAAAATGTTACAAAAAATTCAGGGATTATTAATTATTTGAGAAAACGTGCTGCTGATTTGAAGAAGAATGAAAATATGCCGGCTAATGCCATTGATGACAGAAATGCTCGAAAAGGAAATTCAGAATGCACACTCATTATCACCGAAGTTGAATCAGCCAAATCTTTTGCTATGTCAGGCTTGCTGGGTCTTCATAACCCGGAATATTATGGAATATTGCCTATATGTGGCAAATTGTTAAATGTACAAAAAACTTCGTCAGAAAAACAAATTTTAGGCAATATTCCAATCAAAAATTTAATTAAAATTCTTGGCCTTGAATTGAATAAAAAGTATGAGTCAGTTGAGAAAAAAAATTCGCTATGGTAAATTAATGATAATAACAGACCTTGACAATGATAAAACACACATCACAGGTCTGATATTAAATTTATTCCAAACATTATGGCGTAGTATAATAAAAAAAATACCTACATTCATCGAAAAATTTAAAATATCTGTTTGGAAATCAATATCAAGACTTTTTACACATTTCCATAACTTGATGAATGGAGAAGAGAAAAATATGATCATGAAGAATATGACATAAACTACTTCACTAGTTTGGCTGAAAACAGCCCAATAGAAGCCATAGAGTATTTTCAAAGTGTACTAAGGATTAAGGATAATAATAATGATAAAAAGGAGGTTAAGGTGTCACAGTTTGCTTGCTCAATAGCTGAAAGGTCAGAATACCAGCATAGTGAAAGGTCTATATGTAATACAATTATTTAATTAGCACAGGATATCCCTGGCAAAAATAATATTAAACTGCTGAATGGTTATGGTCAGTTTGGTACGCGCTTATATGGTGGACAAGATAGCGCTCAACCCCATTATATAAAATCGTCGAAGGCAGAAGTGATACCTTTTATTTACCAGCCTGAAGATAAACATTTATCAGAATATAATAATCCTATAATACCTATGGTTCTTATTAATGGAAGTAAGGGTATAGGAACAGGATGGTGTTCCGAAATTCCTAATTTTAATCCACTTGACTAATGTCAAAAATATACGTAAAATGCTAAAAGGTGAAGAACCTGATGTTATGCATCCATGGTATAAAAATTTTAAAGAACCAATTGATTACATTTCTGATGAAAATAGATTTATAATTAGTGGAAATGTGGCTATTACTACTCGGAAAAATGGAATCGAAATAACCAAAAACCAGTAAAAACCAAAAAATGTTTTGGAACCATTGCGTAGTAACAAAACTCAATCAAAACCAAATGGCGTTCATGAATTATTTCAGCTCACAAGTTATATGATCTTAATAACATGTATTTATTTTATAATAACAATAAATTTTTATCACGCTTTAAAGCACCAAAGGTAATTTTAAAATCGTTTTTCAAATTGAGCCTTGATTTTTATGAAGAACGAAAAAAATATTTAACAGGTCGGTCATTATCCCAGGCTACTAAGCTAGCTACCCAAGCTAGATTAGTTCATCAAATATGTAATAAAGAAATAACTTTGGGTAATAAAAAACACATGATTGATCAATTAACTAAAAGTGGCTATGACTTACAAGATCCTGTAAAAGTGTGGAAAAAGGAGCATCCTAAATATCATGTTAAAAGAACAATCAATACTAAAGGAAATAAATGATTTAAATAAAAAAACAAAAGAAATGCTATGCGAAGAAGATATGGATGCATTAGAAAAAAATTAAATGAAATAAATAAAAAAAAACTTTTAGAGGAAACTTATTTAAAAACTAAAATCCATTATAAATGTTTCCCTGCAAATAATAACAAAAAAATTAACTATAATTTTGATTATAAACTAATGAAAAACAGGCAAAAATTCATAACCACAGGCTTATGACCAAGAAATCATGTCTCATTCAAACCTAGTCTCTGAATTTATATTTAGAGTCGATTAAACAGTCATTTATTTGTAAATATTACCTACAAATCTGAGGAGCTAGCTGTTGGAACATCTAGAAAAATGTGTGGAAATTCGTTCATGCTCAAATAATTCAAATATGAATGATTCTTATTATTATGAATATAATAATATTTGTAGTCATCCAATTGATATAAAAACAGAAAAATTTTTAAATAAAGAAGCTACATCACATGACGATCTTAAGGCAGATATATTTGATAACGAACAAGTGATTGAAATTGATCAAGTCGACTCCAAATGCGATGAAAGAACTATGATAAAAGCTAACAAGTCGAGCAATGATAGAAAAATTTCGGAAGAAACGACCTTTTTAGAGAATAGAGAAAGGAAACGCCAAGAAAGAGAAGAAAAAGTATTTGAAGCTTCTCAAAAGAAGTCAGAGCATCTTTCAAAGAAAATCAAACCTAATGATAATTTCATTTATGATGAATTTTCTAGAAACTTAAGTAGTCTATCAAAAAAAGCCCAGTACAAAGAATTAATAAAGCTGTTAAAGTTCTGTAAGTAGCTTTTTTTCGATTGAAAGCTTTATGGCAAAGGATTTTAATGATCCTGGTTGTACTTTGGATTAATATGTATGTATTAGCGAAATTTGGATTTTATTTTTGGAGATGATCTATAAAAGTATAAATTTAATTTTATGATTTTTTTCTATTATTTTTGATGATTTTGTTGGGGAATTTCTGAGATAGGGAATTCAAAATAGCTCATTGCAAAGTGACCTTGGAGGCGTCAAAAAAGCGAGAACTATTCCGCAATGCAAATGTCAGCAACTTGGTCACTTGGTCAAGCTTCTGTAATAGAGAACCCAGATGTGTAAAATGCGCTTCAAATCATCGCTATAAACTGTGTAAGAAAGCACTCCCACCTGCGCCCTCTGTCATGAATCTGGGCACACAGCAAATTACAAAGGATGCCCTGTATACCAGGAAAAAGTCAAAAGTCTTAAAACAACAATTTTTTTTATCTACCTGCCACATTTACAAGAGTTTTAACAAGAAGTCTAAACAAAACGCAATAATCAAAAATATATAAGATTAAAAGAGATTTCTTCCGAGCCAAATCGATAAAAAGCTCCCATTATAACATGAACACTTATACTTTTAATACAACAAATGACTCGCCCCCTGCGCCTGCAATCTGTTCACTATGCGAGGACATCACAATGGAGGAACTAAACGCCGACTTAAAACCTATAGGGAAACGACAAAAAAGCAACCCAGGAATAGACTTCTTAACGTATAAAATGATAGCTAGATCGTCCCTCATTTTTTAGAGCTAATGCTCCTCCTTTTTAACAGTATAATTCACACGGGAATTTTTCCCAGCTCTTGGAAAGAAGTAGTAATATGCTCTATTCCCAAAAAACACACAAATAAACTTCGACATCCCACCGCAAAAGACTTCCGTCCGATCACATTAAATATTTTACTTATAATTAAAAATACTACATTGTATGGTAAGTTTTTCATTTCAAAAATTAGTAAAAACCTTGATTCATATTTTTCATAAAAAATATATATTTTAATCGACAATTTGTAAACGCATGGAAAAAAACGATATAAATTACTTTGACAACCTGCGATAAATGTCGATCAATCGATCAAAATTTGCTAGTCGCAGGAATTCGCTACCGTATGGACCGTAGCCTTAGGCTATACCTAGACCCACACACTGTTTAGGCACCAAACTGCGAAGAAACAACAAAATCACTAGGCTCTATATACCAGCTAGTCTCAATACTTTGTGAGAAACCCTATAAAACACCCGCCTCTATCCTACGAATGATCGCCTTCAACCTAATATGAGAGCTTACAGCTGTATGAATGAATATGCTCTTTTGCTCACTGGGCCCAACTCCAAGAAGCTAGCAATAGTATGATCCGGGTCTACTTAGAGTCTGAAAAAACTGTCCCCGAGAAAGATCTTCTAATAAAGGCAGGTTTTCCTTCGCTACAAGAACGTTTCATACTCATTCATACATAAATTAGCGATAACTTTTGCAACTTTCATCTCCTCTAAGCCTCTATATAATTACTTAGCAGGGGTCATACCTCTCTCTCAAATCATCTCCCCCGACATACTGCAGAACCTTCAACCAATGCACCCACCATCTACCATTCAAGAAGGCATAAATTTTCTTCATAAAAACACAGGCCCACAACTACCAAATTTTATATCGACAAACCCTTTTTTTATCAGGTCTAAAATCTGGAGACCTACCGAACTTTTAGGGGATACATCCCTCAACGAGCTAAAGAAAGATTTCACCATGTCAGTTGAATATCCAAAGCATTTTAGAGAAATGAAATGTACAAGATATGCAAATTTTATACACTTTTTCTTAGACACAAAAATGCTATAGGCCGGTGTAATAAGCAAAGAGATCCGAATATTTCTTGTATTAAAATTAATACTAATTATAATAGTAATAAAATAACTGTGAGATATGATGACAAAGGCATACCAATTTACGTTCATACAAAAACAGGATTATATATTCCAGCAATGATATTCGGCAAATTTTTGACATCATCAAACTTTAATGATAACGTCAAAAAATTTACTGGAGGCCCTAATGGATATGGAGAAAAGTTGTTTAACCTCGTTAGTACTGAATTTTATGTTGAAACCTATTCAAAAAAATATCAAAAATGTTTTAAAAAAACTTGGAACGACAATATGAAACACTTGGCCATGCTAAGGTTGCAGATATAACAAGCAAGGATAATAACGAATATACGAAAGTAATATTTACTCCGGATTTGGAAAAATTTAAGATTACCGAATTTGGTGATGGTATGAAGCAATTAATATTACGCAGAGGCTATAATATAGATGCAACAACAGGACTTAATGTTCATGTAGACAGCAATTTAATATTTTTCGAATCATTTGAAGATTATTGCAAGTTAGATATTAAACATAAAAAAAATGATGCTGCTAAACACATAGCATTAATTTATGGAAAAGTAAATGAATATCGGAATATAGCTCTTGCACAATCTGATAGCGGTTTTCAACAAATTTCCTTTGTGAATTCTATTGCAACAAGTATGGATGGCTCACATGTTGACCACGTTGTCAATAATATTGTGGAACGTGTAGTAACTACTATCAAGAGGGATCACAATTTATATGACATCACACCAAAACAAGTCCGTTATCATATGATGATTTTTATTGACTCTAAAACACCAAATCCTACATTCAATAGCCAAAGCAAAAATTTTATGACATTGCAAGTAAAAGAATTTAGTTTAAAATGTAACCCATCTGAAAAATTTAAACAAAATGTTACAAAAAATTCAGGGATTATTAATTATTTGAGAAAACGTGCTGCTGATTTGAAGAAGAATGAAAATATGCCGGCTAATGCCATTGATGACAGAAATGCTCGAAAAGGAAATTCAGAATGCACACTCATTATCACCGAAGTTGAATCAGCCAAATCTTTTGCTATGTCAGGCTTGCTGGGTCTTCATAACCCGGAATATTATGGAATATTGCCTATATGTGGCAAATTGTTAAATGTAAAAAAACATCCGTCAGAAACAAAAATTTTAGGCAATACTCCAATTACAAATATAATTAAAATGCTTGGTCTTCAATTAAATAAAGAGTATAAGTCAGTTGAGGACATCAGAAAAAACCTTCGCTATGGTAAAATAATAATAATGACAGACCTTGACAATGATGGAACACACATCACAGGTCTGATATTAAATTTATTCCAAACATTATGGCATAGTATAATAAAGCATATACCTAAATTTATCGAAAAATTTATAATACCTGTTTGGAAAGCAAAAGAAGAAAATGATGTCAAACAATTTTATACATTGCCACAACTTAAAAAATGGAAAGAAAAAACAGTTGGTCACGAAGAATATAAAATAAAATACGGCGCTAGTTTGGCTGAAAACACACCAATAGAAGCTATATGGTATTTTAAATCTATACAAGCCAACGTGGTTACATTGAAATATAATGGACAAGAAGAAGATGAAGCAATGGAAATGTTCTTTTCAGATTCATCTCAAAACAAAAAGTGGTTGAGTAATTATATAAAAAGAAGACATTTAGGTGAACATGATGATGATAAATATTTGTTTGACATGGAAAGAATAACATTTTCATATAATGAATTCGTAAATGTAGAACTACTACGATATTCATTTCATTCAAATATCCGGGCATTTCCAAATAGTCTTATTGGTTTAAAACCCGTTGAAAATGACATTATTAAGTTTAAAGGTAATGATAAACAGGAGGTTAAGGTGTCACAATTTGCTTGCTTAATAGCTAAAAAATCAAAATACGAGCATAATGAGTCGTCTTTATGTAAGACAATTATTAAATTAGCACAGGATATCCCTGGCAAAAATAATATCAATCTAATAAATGGCTATGGTCAGTTTGGTACGCGCATATATGGTGGAAAAGATAGCGCCCAACCCCATTATATAAAAGCCGAAAGCCTTTTATTTATCCTGAAGATAATCATCCTATAATACCTTTGATTCTTATCAATGGATGTAAGGGTATAGGAACAGGATGGAGTACCGAAATTCCTAATTTTAATCCACTTGACATTATCAAAAATATACGTAAAATGCTAAAAGGTGAAGAACCTGATGTTATGCATCCATGGTGTAAAAATTTTAAAGGATCAATTGATTACATTTCTGATCAAAAGTATATAACTAGTGGAAATGTGGCTTTAACTACTGGAAAAAATGAAATAGAAATAACCGAATTACCTATTGGTATGTGGACACAAAAATGTATAAAAAAAGTTTTAAAACCATTGCGTGATAACAACATTCTAATTGATTATCAAGAATATAATACAAATAAAACAGTTCGATTCGTTTGTCAAATGAATACTGAAATATTCAATAAGACTCTATCAGAATCAAATGGCTTTCATAAATTATTTCAGCTCACTAGTTATATTAATCTTGATAACATGTATTTATTTGATATAAATGAAAAATTTTTATCAAATTATGAAACACCAGCTATAATTTTAAACGAAGTTTTTGAATTGAGCCTTAAATCTTACGAAAAACGGAAAATTAATTTAAAAGGTCGGTTATCAGCCCAGGCTACTAAGGTAGCTAACCAAGCTAGGTTAATTAATCAAATATGTAAGAAAGAAGTAACTTTTGGTACTAAAGAACACATGATTAAACAATTAATAACCAACTGTTATGACTTACAAGATCCTGTAAAAGCTTGGAAAAAGAAGCATCCTGAATATCATAATGATGAAGATGATGAAGAGATCCTTAATTATGATTATCTTCTTTCCATTCCATTGTTGATGTTAACAGAAGAAAACGCAAAAAAGCTTTTGTTAAAAGAACAATCAATCAATGAGGAAATACAAAATTTAAATGAAAAAACATAACAAATGCTATGGGAAGAAGATTTGGATGCATTCGAACAAAAAGTAAAAGAAATTAATAATAAAGAACTTTTAGAGGAAGCTAATTTAAAAACTGCCATGTATTATAAATATTTCCCTGCAAATGTCAGCACAAAAATTAATTTTTATTGTAACAAAATGAAACATGACATTTAAAAAAAAAAGCCCAAATTCATAATCACAACGGACCAAAACTCGGATTTGGTGGAAAAAATAAATACAGGCTCCTAGCTAGTTTCAGCTAGTCAGTTAGAGCAGTCATGTGATTTGCGTAAATTAAATACAGGCTCCTAGCCACTTATATACCCCAGGAACCAGCAGGAAATATTAGAGAATGGAGAAATATACATAAATAAGTGCTTATTTCATTTGGAGAGATAATTTTGAAAGAAGACCTTTTCTCTCTATTATTAATTTTATAATAATTTTTTTTTAAATATATTTTTCATTAAATAGAAAGACTTAAAATTGAAAAATTGTTCGTTGGCATGAGCAAAAATTCAAGTGAAGGTGATGTTGACAATAAATCGCCTTTAATTTCCACCTGATAGAATGTAAATATTTTTTTATATATATAAAAAAAGGCTCCATTACTAAAATTTAAATTTTAGGCTTATTGGAATGAATTGTGGCGGCAGTAAAGCAAATGAAACGAACTTGATCGGTACCACTAAAACTCCTTCAAGGAGCTAAAAATAAAAGATTGAAGAATTTTCGTCTGCGGAAAATATTTTAGAGGATGAGAGTGCAGTTCAAATATTGAATTCAGCTAGTGTTGCTTATATTACAGCTTTTCATGATTGATATTCCTCATTTGGGACAACAGCTTGCACATGTATTTAAATGGAGAGCAAATGCCTCAGGCCAACTCTGCAAAATACCTTGGACTACATATCCATTCAAGATTGAACTGGAAGCACCACGTGCGGGAAAAAGCAAAGCAGATAAAGCAGGAAACACAAAGCTCTACTGGTTAAGTGGAAAAAATTCACCACTGGACTTTAGAAGTAAGAGATTCATCTACTTATATATTATAAAGCACATATGGACGTAGTAGGTATACAGCTATGGGGATGTACTCATGAAACCAATCGAGCCATCATACAAACTAGTCAAAATAAAATCCTACGCTTGGTAACCAATGCCTACCGAAATGTAACAAACAAGGAACTGCATAACTATCTAAAAATTGGGTGGGTGGACGATGTTATACGTGATTATGCCAAGAAACACGAACGACAATTGCTTCAGCATACAAATACAAAAGTCATACAGCTGCTGGACACAACGAACCAGATTAGGAGACTACAAAGAACAAAGCCACATGAATTAACAATTTAACCATTGGGAACAGATCAATGGACTGGCAACCCTCACATGTCATCATCTAATAGCTGAATTGTAACTTTGCTTCTTGGCATATCAACATGGATGTTTACAGAAGAACGCGAAAATGGGCTATAAAGTCCTTTCTTTGGAATTTTTCTGAACTTGAAATTTTTAAAACTCTCGAAATGTTAAACATTTTATGACTTTATTGTGAAACCTATTAAAATTTTACAAGGTTACTTATAACTAATCTTTTGTTGTAGTGTTTGTTCAAGGGAAAAGTATTAAAAACTTTAACACTAGTTAAATCAAAGTTTTTAAAAATTTTTGGAATATTTTATAGATCTCTATCTTTCAAAGCATAAAACACTTTGAATCTATTATTTAAACCTTAATCTTACAATCAAAAATAACCTAAAGCATAAGATTAAAAAATGTTTCTCAAATTCTTTTACTTTTATTTTAACGAAGTTCTCCCTAAGGTAAATGATTTACAGACAATTTCACCTAGTAAAATTTTAGTAGTGTAGTAAACTTATGGGGTTCTCTGAAAATTCACGACACGATGGCAACATTGTAAAATTATTATATAAGTTAAGGCGAACCAGGCTTTATTCGGCGGGTGAGTCTTAATATTAAAAATAAAAAGGAGTAGTAATTGTAATAAAGAAGATCTGCCCCAAGTGACATGCTTATATTATAAATATCTTTTCTATTTCCATAATAATATTTACTCCTAAACCACTTGCTGAATGCCCTTCAAGGCATTTACGTTAGTTGTTGAGCCTCTTTCTACTTGAAAGTTTCACCCCATAAATACCAAAGGCTAAGTAAGTAAAACTTCATAACAGTTGCTAGTTCAAAATTAGATAGTGGTCAAATAAAATTTTAGTTTTAAAAAATAAATTATTCTATAATTAAAAAAATTTGACTAATACCTAAAATTTAAATAAATGTTATAGAATTTTCAATGAAATTGGTCGAAAAAACTATCAAAACTATTAATATGAATTATTAGTTTAAAAATTATTTTTAACCACATAAAGTTCTTTTTTTTCATCTAACAAAACTATAGCCAATGTGAGGTGGTACACCCCCTCTTTAACGTGTTTACCAAATTAGACTCTTACATATATAAGGAGGTTATTTTACCAAAACATGAAGAAAAATACTTTCGGCAAGTACGTCAAAATTCGATCTTACAAAGCAAATTAAATAAAATTCTGCAATAATGAAAAAACTTAAAAGTTTATAAAATTGCCACTAACCTTGCATACATTGTTTCTATATCCTCCTCTCTTGTAGATATTCTTGAAGATTCTAAGATGTTTCCAAAATTATTAGCGATCCCTGTTGATGAATAAATAAAATATTTATTAGATATATCAAAAAAGAAAGTTATAATTGTGATTTTAAATCAGTAATTTATTTGGGATCTTAAAACAAAAATTTATAGTTTCCAAAATTGAAAATAAAATGTAAAAAACTATTAATGGTTTAGTTTTACGGTTCTTATATACTTTAAAATATCTGCCTGAATTAATCGATAAAATTAATTTTCTGATTGTCTTTAGGATTTAGCGATCCCGATAAATAGCTTCAAAAAGATTTTCAAAAAAGAAATTATTGAATTGAATTAAACAACAAAAAATATATAAAGGGCAAAAAAATGTGATAACTTCTTTCATAAAAAAATATTATTTGTATCTATAGAACTTAATTTTTTGTCTGTGAAAATTTAATCAGATTTATTACCTCAATTTCTTTAAAAAAATGTCTTTACAAGAATTATAAAACTAACACATTGAAAAGAATTGAATTCTGAAAGTAATAGCATTATCAAATGCCAAAAATCCTTTATACAAACATCATAAATCTTCAATAAAGACGATGCGTAACCTTCTAGAATGAAATTATTATAGCACAGAGACCAAAATCATTTTCATAATCTACATTAAATATTTTATACGAGAACCACCTTCAAGAACAATATCGTTCGATATCAAATCGCAATTTTTGCTAAGTAAGCAGTTCATTCAAATAAAAACAAATACAAATCCACAACTAAAAGATATAATCAATTATAAATTTATCTTTTGGGATACTTAATAAATTTCTTTCAGCACCTATTGAAATTGACAAAATTTGCCAGTAGTGTAGAAAAATTAATTTTTGTTAGCATAAAACTTATTTTCTTAGTTTAAGTATTTTTGGTTCATCTATTTCTATCCAAAGAAAACAATTTCTTTGATATTGTTACTAAAATTTTGATAAAAAATTTGTATGCCATTTTAGCTAATTAATCATATAATACAAAAGTCCTTAACCAAATATCATTAGCTAAGCTGAAAACATTTTTCCGGTGTATTGAAAATAAATTTATATTTCTCTTTTATTTAAAAGGAACTTGAAGAAATTTTTTTTACTTAAGACGGAAACGATTAGGCAGCCTAAAAAATCACAAAAACATCAAAATAAATTAGTTTTCTTTTATCTGGGTATATTCAGTGAACTAAAATCAAAACAACAAAGAAAATGACCATTCATTGAACTCTAAATGTGACATTTTATAGTCGTTTTGGATTAGATTAGAAGGAATCTATTTCTAAATCAAATTGACTTTTGATTTTGATTTTATTTAAAAAGAAAAAAATAAAAGAAATATTGCGGAAATCTGTGTATTATGATGGCAAGCACGATCCGTATAACTAAATATTATGCTGGACATTATTCTTACTAAGTAAGCAGCTGAATTTTGAAACTGTATTTTAAATACTAATTCTATTGACAAGGTAGACTTTTGTCTCTATTTAAAGGTATTGTTCCAAAAATTGCAGTCAAATGAAAAAGATTTTTTCAAAAGTAATTGGAACGATTTTGATTTTAACTGTGAGCTTAATTGCCACTTGAATTTTATCTTTAAAAATTTTATTAATAAAACTGATGAAGTTTTAAAAGTATTGAGCCATATTTTGTGGACTGAAATCTTTTATAGATCTTTTCGTTCCAAAATTGAAACGAAATCATACATCAAGGAATGTTTTAAGTCGTATATAAAGTCAGACAAAGTAATGATATATTTTTAAGTGATTCATCATTGTCCTTAAACAATATGTACTAAAATGTTAGTTCTCCTTTTTATTAGTTCTATAATAAGTCTTAAGAAAAATGAGTTCTATTCAAAAATTTTTTTGAAATATAATCTAAAAAGTTAGCCACATGGTATGCTTTAGTGTAAGGAAATATATATTTTTTCCATTCATCTGAACCCTTGCTTGTTACTGAAAACTAACAAATGAATTACAAAAAGGAAAATAGAATAGGAATTCCTTAAATTCTTATTAAAAAATGTTGTCAGTGATTGATGCCTAACTATTCAAACAGGCCTAAGTCCTTAATGAAATGGCCATTTTCATCCTATATATGGTATAATTATTTTCAAATAAACTTTAAAAGGGTAAAATAACCAAATTTGAAATTTTAATAATGTAAAAATTTACTCATTAAAATAAAAATGAGAAAATTATATCCAAAGTTAAGCACAAAATTTAGAGTTCCTACTGACAGTCAACATCTTGTAATGCCAGATTTTAACAAGCTGCAAATTAAGAAAATCTTTTGCTAATATTTCATCCTTGAAATTGTACAAATGTACACACTTCTACGAATTATTGACAAGATATAAGAAATTCATAAGAATATTAAATTAAACAAAGGGATAAATATCTTAAAGTAGACAAGCATGAGGATACCATTAATAGTCCTCATGCTTATTACTTTAAATCTCATGTATATAATGAGTATTTAGACTCATATTTAAAGTTAGACAAAAAAAAAAAACTGAGTGACAGTGAAAAATTATGACACAATTTCTGGCAATATATCAAAATGGCACATCAGTTGCGGTGGTAAACGAACATTGTATCTGTTATGTAGTACTGAGCTCTTTGAAAATGGCCAAATGGAATTTTAACAAGCCACCATATTCTCTTCATTTGGATCCGAAAATAGCCTCAAGTGGGAATCGATTAGAGTTCTGGCTTGAAAATTTCTACTTTGTTTATTTCAATCAAATTAATCGTAATGGAAATAAACCTTTGTAATCAATTATTGGATTAAAAAAATAGTTTTACTGGTTGATTAGAAGTAATTAGCTCACATATAAATTGTACAAATAATTTAAGTTTTGAATTGAGTCAGATTTCCACAAGCAAAAGAAATTATTTCACAGTTTCATTTGCACATATCCACTTTCACTATTTTTTACTTCACCAATTGCTTCAATATCCTGTTAGATTAATCATTAAAAAAATTGGAATAAATTTTTATATTAACAAAAAAATATATTTAAATAACAACAAAAAACAAAATATTATTTCGCATTGCACATTGCACTAATTTTAATGAAATAATCTTCTCGACTAACTAAACTCGACTCTTTTTTTCAATACCATAGATTTTGCTAACGGAAAACTGATAAGCGTCCCGTTGCAAAAATCTAGTTTTGTTCAAACCAGAGTTCAAGCTTCTCAGCAGTTGTTTAAATGCTTTTAATAATGTTATTAATAAATGGCTTGATGTAAGAAAATATATAATGAACAAAATAAAACTGAATAAAATAAATTTGAAAACTGTGAATTTGTACTTCTGTATTCATTGGATAGTTTTTTTTGGATTTTTTTGGCAACTGATATTTTAATTTAATTTCATTATTAATAAAGTTAGCTTTTATGCGATTTAAAATATTTTCTATTGCTTGTGCTAATTTATCTAGACCTTCAAATTTTCATTATTTTCCGAGTTATCACAATTAGAACTCTTACATGTACACATAAAGATTTTTCTATATATTTACCATATCGTTGTAATAAATATGTGCATACCTTTTTGTTTTTTTTTTTTCTTATTTTCCCTGTTCCAAGAGGTCTGCCATCACATTGAGCAGATGTCCGCTACAATTTCAACCTGGTAGAATCATGAATTTGCACAGTTACAAGTTTTTCTGTAGAAATTTGTGATAAATATTGTATTTTAACACAACCATAAGGGAGAAAAATTAGACTAATTTAAATCTAGTGTACCGAAAAAATAGCAGCTCAACGGGTATTAACTCAGCAAAGAACAATTTAGACTTGGATTCATTTTGAATAGTTTTTATATGGTTTTAATTGGATCGAATGATTTAAAAAGCAAAGAAAACAACAACAACAATTTTGTCATAAAGTGATAATGCTTACATTTTGTTGGCTAAAGTCAGCCCTCTATAAAAATATTAGAAATTTTCTCTTTTCACACAAAATTTTTCAAGGCTTTAAACACGAGAAATCACTTTATTGCCTTAACTCTCTTTTTGACATTTTAAAGAACTGAAGCAGTTAAAATTATTTGCTTATGCCGTAGAGAATCAGGGATAAGGTGAAAAAATTTGCTTATTTATGAACTAAATTAGAAAATTTTCTGTAAGTTGTGTGACATTCTGTAATGTCTGTATTTTCTGTATTTTTGTCTGCCTGTCTGTACTATATTTTTATGGATTCTACACTTTAAGAAAAGTCCAATTGGCAAGGGATAAAAGTAGTGTTTTTGAAGTTTTTTGTCTTTTTTGACTAATATATTGAAAATTTATTGTTGTTTTACTTTCAAGGATCAAAAATTTCAATGATAATCTCATGTTAACATATTCATATCTTTTACAGGATGTTTATTCAACAAAAGAAAAGGTGACTTTTCTGGAAAAAATATTGATTTATTCATTACAATCTTTTTTTTTCCCTTTAAGTAAAGTCAGATGTAATGAATCAATCCTTGAAGCACTTTCCTAATGTGTTTTTTGGAATAACCTTAAGCTCAGCCTAAAACGTAATGCTATTTTGTAAAAATTTTTTTGGTTATCTTTGAAATCGGACTTTTCGTCGTTTTTATTTAAGCCAACTATTCACTTAGACAAATACTTCATTTTTTAGATCAGTGTACAGGATTAGTATTTTATATAGTCAAATTTTGTTATTTACCATATTTCCCTCTAATATTTTTAAAATTATTTCTAAATTAATAAAATATTCAAAAACTTTGAAAAATATTTTTATCTATGAATCAAATCAATTCTTAATTTAATTCAAAAACCCAAAAATTATTCAATCTTAAAATGATTTATATTTACCCACGAATTCTTGTCATAGCCAAAAATTATAAATCCAGAAATATATCAATGTAAAACCATTTACCCAATAATCCTTTTCAATCATATCCCTTCTTATTTCTCTATTATAGATGAATTTCTTGTTTTGGTTCCTTTATACAAATCTTAGCATTTTGTCAAAATTCATACTATAGAAAATATAATTCGATGAATTACACAAGGCACACACACACACACACACTGATAAAGGAAGGCTTAAAAAAACAAAAAGGAAGGATGTTATGTGTTGTTGGATTAGTTAGACAAATCGCTAGTATTTTTATAGGAATTACAAAGTTAAATGTGTCACAAATATTTTGCTTTACTGAAATTTCTATAAAATAAATAAACATTTTACATACATATATATATATATCTAAGAATGGTGCTGTCTATGACATTTTGACATCCAAAAACGAAATGTTGATTGATTTGGGATAAGAGCTTTATGCTGTATGAAAGGAATTTTGGTTGGAATACAAAATCCGTGGTATTTAAAGTTGAAAGTAAATTGGGTTTTATTTATTGGTATAAAAATTTCAATTTTCCTAGAGGCTTTGAATTTGGTTAAATTTAGGATTAAAACAACAATCTTATACATAACTTAAGATTGTAGGATTTAAGGTGATTCAAATGGATTTTGATTAAATTGAGGAATTAAGTAATTTGTAAAAAAATTATTAAAAAGTAGCTAAATTGAGTTTTTTAATAATAACTTAAATTTTTATTATAAAAGTTTTTATGATTTGTTGTATGAATCTTTTAAAAGTATCTAATATAAGTTTTAAGAAGTAAATAACGAGCTTTAAGCAAACAAGAAAGGATTTTTTTTGCTGAATAACGTCATATTGCGTGCCGTAAAATTAAGACATTCTTAGGCATTTGAATGACAAAGACTTTTTACATGATTATTTAAAGAAACAAAAGCTGTGTCCTAACACCGTAAAATTTGATTGAAACTATAAGAAAAATGTTTGACATATGGTTGAAAAATACAATTAAGCAGTAGGAAAAAATATGATTATAGCCACACAAAATATATTCAAAAGTCCATGAAATTTGTATAAACTAAAAAAGTAATATAGGTTAACAATGATAAGTGAACTATAACCAATGGTGCTTATTATTGTCTAAGCGAGAGGGTTAAATGTTTAATTTTAAATGCTACATCCTTATATTTTATATATATTTTAAATTTATATTTGGAAATATTTGTTATATTTCATAAAACTTTGTCATTTAATAATTTATTTTAATTTTTGGCCTATACGCAAAAAGTTGATTATCTTGGAGACAAAAATACTGCTAGGATACGGATTAATAAAATCTGAATTCTGTGTCATGGGATATATGAATAAGCGTTAATATCCTATAATAACAAAATTGTATGAAAAATGCAGAAGTTTAACACCTGCAATTTCCGGAAGGTAAACTCTTCGATGTCTTGCTAAAATTTTTCGAAGATCTGAAAGCCATCGCGGATGCTACTTAACACCTGTTTTTTTTTGTTCAAGGGCATATGTCTTGCGAAGTTGGAAATTCTTCCGGTAAGTAAGTAAAGAGGTAATGTTAAAACTTGGAGTTTTGAAAGCTGAAGTTAGAGTTTTGTTATTGTGAATAAAAAACAAAAACTATCAGAAAATCTGTTACTTAAAAGATAGGATAAGTAATTTTGTTATAAATAAAAAAAGTAATTTAAAAATCCCTTTAAGCACGTTTAATTGATAGTTCATAAATGCCTTCTAAACACTAATTGAATGTGAAAGGATTATGTGCATCTCTGTGAACAGACAGCATTCCAAATCTTCAAAATAAATTTATACACAATTTTGAAGGGCTAATCTGGCTGTCTTCTTATTTTTCTCTGATTCTTTATAACCAAAAGTAAATGATAGGGATAGTCAGTATACTAAATAAAAACATATCTTCCAAAGAATAAGATTCTCGCTTTAATTATCCCTGTAAACACAATATTTACTACAGTGTAAAAGCGGTTAATATTTTCTCTTGTTTTTTTTTTAAAAACAGATTATTTAAATTGTCAGACTGAAAATCTATTTTCAAGAAAGCCTGAATGTCCTTCAAAGGTTTGAGTTCCAAAATAATATTATTCTCACTTTTTCCCAGAAAACTAATATTTCGAAAACGATTAACAAAACTACGCAAAGACAATATTTTACATCGTTGAGATACGATTATCGGTTTTTTTTGAATGTGCTAGGATAATAATTTATTACACATAAACCATCTCATGTGATTTGAAGAATCGTTAGATTGCAATATTTCTATAAATATTAGTTTGTCGAAACAATGTGAAAATATTATCCTTCTAAAGTTATAATGTTCACATAGTTAAATACTGAGCAATGTAAAGTTTTCTTCTAAGTAAATAGAAGCCTTAAAAATTAATAAACTGTTGGACATATTTGACAGCTATAAGCCTCCAATACATTTAAAGTACATTTTAATTCAAAAAAGTTTTAAAACTGTTTCCGTCTTTGATTTGTTAAGCTTTAAAAAGATATCTTAATAATCCTAGGGAACTTTTGGATAAGTAATCCAAAAAAATTCTGTTCAAAAATTTTTTTGATTATTAATTTTTTAGTTCGGTTCTTTAATTTCCCAAGTTTTTTCCCCACCTAATCAAAGGAACAAAATAGAAATTTATGAATAAAAGACGAGTATTATTGAAATATATTAGGCAACTTTGCATAAGCCTATTTGATGAATAAAGTTTGAGTATAAATGTAGTGAATATTAAATTAAATATCAGCCCTAACTAACAAATTAGACTAATAAACATAATATTGAAAATAACTCTAATCGTTTATTTTAATGTTGGTTTTTTTATCCATTTTCAAATCTACTTTAAAAGAGAGTTATTTATAGTAATTTTGGTGTCATAAAATCTTATAACTTCCGATTAAAATTAAATCTACAAAAATTCTCTACTGAGTTTTCAGAGAATGTCAATTAACAGATTTATATTCACTCAGTTTATTGCTTTCCTTTGGACACAAAAAAAACTTAATTTATTAATTATAGTACTAACAATTAATTAAATCGAATCACTTAACAGCTCAAGCAATTGAAAACACAAACTTGCAGCAGCAAAAAATATTTCAAGTCACCTTTCAAAGACAAGTGTTTTATTTTGTCCTTTTAGAATTTTTTTCGTACACAAATTTCCCATTTGATCATAACCATCCCTTAAATGGTCTAAGCTTTGACTATACTTAACTACCTAAAATTACAAATTTAACTCACTAAATTCCTTTTTATACGTTTTTTCTGACAAATTAATCGACTTGATTTCATTACTAGGCTCTTTGATAAAAAATTGCTTTACTTGCGCTAATAAAGTTCCTTGAATATCATAACAGATAAGACAAAAATAATATAAAATCTACAATTAACTTAAAACTAGATTAATTTTTATTTTGATTTTCAAAATTTGCCATTGAAGAATCTGAATCTTTTATAAATAAAAGTTATATATAAACATAAATTTTAGGATGTCTGGAATATTTTATTCATACTTCAATAAACCAGAACGAATTGTTAAATTAAATAATTTCAATTATAAATATAAGTAAAAAAAAAGACAACACCCACACCATAGGCTTTACGTAAAATCTTCATAATAAAATTAACAAAAAACAGAAACAAAAACTTCGGTATTAATTTTTATTCAGAAGTCCGCCTCCTATACACAACAAATTTCCTTTTGCGGTTTTTCTGTTGACACCAATTCCATCTCATCACACTTGCTCAATAAATGCCATAAATATTATCCCAACTAAAACTTATTCTAAAATTTCAAATGAAACCAATAAAATTGTGTAAAATTATTAATTACCACAAGAAACTAAAATTAGCTACCCTCAACCACAACTAGGATATCTGATGTTACTTATTAATAAAAATTAAAAAAGAAAAATAAAGCAACAACAAGCAATGAATAAAATTGCACCTAGAAGACAACTTCTCATTTAATAAGTGAGAGATTCCAAGTGGGTGCTGCGCAGCAGGTTAATCTGTTTAGCTCTAGAGTGAAAGTTCTTTTGTGAAAATTTATTGCATTTAATTTTAGAATTTGTACAGTTTGCAATTAGCATTCCAAAATAATTACACTGTTTATGGTTAACAAATATAATGTTGGACAGTGTTTTTAAAGTAAATTGGAAGCTGGTTTTTGTATTGGATCATGCTGGCTTTTTGATAATATACGAGTACAGGATGGATGGCATAGGAATATTTAAAATCTAAAGACTTGGTTAAAAGATAGAAGCAATTAACAAAAAGATTTAGATTTTTATTATTTGTTTCATTTGAACGTAAATTGATCTTATAAAGGTTTCAGGTAGATGTTCTATAGCCAAGTAATTATAGCAAGATAAAAACTAATCCAAATAGAAGTTTAACTTAAAGGTCTTAATATTGGCTTGCCTAGATTTAATGACAATGAAAAATGGACAGCTAGAAACAATGTTATTATTAATACATAGCGAAATCACCGTAACTTAAATGTTACAAATATGACATAAATTTAAAGACTTTTTACAGAGCTTTTCTTTTTAGCATTGTGTTTGATAAAGATGAAATGGAATCATAATTTTGTATGGAGAATCGTATATTAAAATAGAGCCTTTAAAAGTTTGTATAAGGGAAATTTTGGCATCAATTTTGAATTTCCAGGTTGTCTAACAAATTAACAATAAAAGTTTCAATATTTATTGCGTCATTAAATGTTAAATTTATGTCAGCTCGGCTGTTAGCCCGCACTCTGTAGGCAGCCTAATACAATGTATAAGCGTTAGTAGGTTATGGTATGCATATAGCTAACCTTATTTGACTTTCATCTAATTATCGCATATTGGGAAATGGGATATCAGGAAAAAAATTAAGAGGGAGGTTTGGTATTTAATTTTTTGTTTACTTTAAATTAGTGCAAAACATCTTGAAAATATTGTGTTAAAATTTTAAGTTGATCGGTGTAAAATTATGGAAGTTATCGGCATTTGAGCGCCCTGTACTCTAGAGCAAGACGTATGATTGAGCAAAACTTTAAAACATTTTCCTGAAAATTGTTATTAATTTTACAATAGCAAATAAATCAATTTTTTAAGCTAAGATCGGTAGCCTTCATTAATTGGCAGTCTTTAAAAGTCAAAATAAAAAAAAACCTTTCTTGTTACGTCAAAAAATAGGTCCTTTGATAACTAAATTTTAACTTTTTGATTTTAGCTGATTCTGTTGCGAGTTATGATGTGCACTGCAGAGCAACTTTTTCCAAGTCGCCTAAGGTCATTCACTTCCATTCGCTCAATTATTATTATTTTGAAATGAAAATTTTGAAGGACATTGCACTAATGTTGTGTTATCATATAAAAATTAATTAAATAAACTAGAATTTAGAAAAATTGCCAAAAAATTCTTGAAAACATCCTTTTTTGTACAATGAATTGACGAAACCTCCCCGATTTCAGGAATATAATCCCAAAATTTAAAGTCGATCACAGCAAAACTCTCGAAATCCTTTTCTTCTCTCTCAAAGGAATTTGACATTTATGCATGCCTTTGCTTGGCTAATTTGGCACTTATCTACTTTTATGTGTCCTGATCAGGAAGTTCCATACTAAGAATTAGACAAATATGTCCTACAAATAGTGTCGGGTAGAAAATTAAAAGTAGTGACAGTAAAAAAAATAACCATTTTAGTAGCAAGATTCTTCACAAATGTCTTCTAAATGTATTAATCTTTTAAGTTGTTTTTTTTGTTGTCAGAAAAGGTAAATACTTAAAGATTAGTTCCATGAAGTAAGTAGAAATATTATATTTTAAAGGAAAACCAAAAATAGAAACAAAACAAAGAAACCTTCACTTTTATATTAATATTTTATTTGTCATTATATTATTGTTGTTGCTGTTATTATGCTTGTTTTTTTTTTATCGTTATCAAATCAGCAACTGTTTTTCAAGCATTCATACAGACAATAAAGCCAATGGTTCAACATTAATCGGCTTAACGCCCTTCCTGATGATTCCTAAAATTAATTCTCTGACATGTACATAATTTCAAAAACCAAAATGACTGCTTAATTGCTTGCATAAGGCGATTCCGGCTATTAAAGAATCTTGAATGTTGCATCAAAATTGAGGCTTAAGTCTAATCAACATATGGGTAACAGAATATATACATATAGGAAACAGGATTATTTATTTGATGTAGTATTTTCTTTTACTTAGTTTTTTGTTTCTTTTGTATTTTTAATATTTGAAACAGGGAAATTATTTATATGAAATAGGAGAAGATCCTTTTGATAAAAGATAAATATTATTAATGGAATATTAGATTCCAATTGCAGTTTATAAATATCTTAAGACTGTTTTTTTTTTTTTTTTTTGGAAAATCAAAGAACAAGGAAGCAAACTAGTGCGAGTGAGCTATGTGTTATTTTTACTCATGTTGTTAGTGTTGAAAGTGTAAACAAATTAATAAAGTTGAGCTCCGTTAAATCATTAATTTCTATTAAGAGGTCTTTTTCAATAAACTTGAAATAACAAACGTATAAGTACTTAATTTATTGGTTTACTATAGGACGATTTCGTTATATAATATTTTTTCAAATTTCAGATAAGATAAAAAATTAAAGCGAAAAGATACAGGAATCCTTTTTATATGTAAGGCTTGACTAGAATTTCTCTACGGGATGCCTAAAAGTAGCTACATGGGAAATGCCTTCAAAAATCTTCGAAGACTGGCGCGATTTTTCTGTCACTGAATTTTCTATTTATAAATTTCTTGAGACTGAGTATTGTCTTTTCATTTTCCCTAAAACATGTATGCGTGTTTTTGAATATATAAAAGTGAAAGAACACTTATGTAGTTCCTTTAAATATTTTTCAAGAAAAGATTTTCAAAATTCATTTCTTTAATTTTTGGTTTTTCGAATTTTATATAGAAATACAAAACAAATATAATAACAATATTTAATTTTTTATAAATATTAAGTTTATATTATTTATAATAAAATGACACCTGTATAAGTAATAACACTGCAATAATGTCGCAAAATTATTGCACAATATGCACGAGATCGGATCCTGAATTGACAATGAAATTCGAAATACAATTGCTAATTTATTGCTTAAGGGGCTAATCTAGCATTTTTTCGACTTTTTTGTTGATAATATTAAAATACATTCTTTCAAAATTATTGTGTTTAAACTTTTAGCTGATCCAAGTGTTATGTATAATCACTGAGATACGTAGTTTTAAGTATCCACCCATCCATGTAGCAATAAAAACTTGTAAATTATCATATGCGTTTTTCTCCTACATAGTATTTTGAGAATTGGTACTAACTGTAGCTCCATATCTTCTACACCACTGTTTCTCAACCGCTGGTCCGCGGACCGGTGCCGGTCCGTATAATTTTGAGAATTGGTACTAACTGTAGCTCCATATCTTCTACACCACTGTTTCTCAACCGCTGGTCCGCGGACCGGTGCCGGTCCGTATAATTTTTTTGCCGGTCCGTGAAAATTCAGCAAAATATACTAAGCGCCTTTTTTTACCAACTATTAAAAATTTTTTTGACTGGTCACAATTTTTGTCTAGACAAAAGACATATGGAAACTGTTTCTGAGTCTTTTTCCTTTGATATTTCTTTGATCTAAATCTTTTTGCGTAACCGTAGTAAGATGTTCATATGTCTAGCCAATAATAAACTTTTTTTGTTCATTTTTCGTTTACTTTCACAAGAAAAACACTACTTATTTATGAATATATTTAAATATTAATGTATGATAATAAAAATAAAAATTTTACAGTTACCATATGTAGCAGTTCTTGAATACCTACGAAAAATTTATTCCTAAAAAAAACCACTGGTCCGCGAAGTGATTTTTATAAATTTCACCGGTCCGTGGGCCAGAAAAAGTTGAGAAACGCTGTTCTACACTAATCCTCTTTCAATTTTGCACACATCTTTTGTACATAAAAATCAAAATAATGCTGTTGAGTTTTTTAATTTTTTATAATAACTAAAAAATTTTTGACAACAAAATGGCGGATTTTGTGTGTCAAAAATTTAGGAGTTGGCTTTAAAGTGTTCTAAATAATCGAAAAATCAAAAGAGGAACAAAATTAAAACTTGACAGCGTTATTTCGAGAAATACCTTAGCTAGAGTAATCTATTTGGTTTTTTGATTTCAGACAATCCAGAGATGAGTTATTATTGGTACCGCAACTCAAGTGGTTCAAAAATTTTGGCCACCATTCGCTGTCAACCGCTCAATCAAAAATATTTAGAATAAATATTCATTTAAAAATATTAACAAGTGAGCGAGTAGTGGTAAATGTTTGGAGGTGTCTTCAAAAAAAGGTTGTGCGGATTGTAATTCGCAACAGAATCGTACAACCCAAAAAATCAAAATTGATTTATTAAAAGGGAGGTTTTTGAAGGTAATGACTAGGGGATTTTCAATTTTTCAATTTTTGATGGCCTTTGGAACCCATAAAAGCGATTTTCCCTTAAAAAATCAACTTGTTTGTAATTCTAAAACTAATAATTATTTTAAAAAATAAAGAAAAGAAGTTCTCGTTGCTACCTGATGAAATATGTGAAGAAGTATTGTGTAGAAATTTTATTACTATGAAAGCGAGCTGCTAATCACGAAAATTTTCTTTTCCAGGGGCTCCATTACAACTGAGAATATATATTTGGAGTTTAGGCGAAATCTTTCACTTCTCTAAAAATTCAACAATATTTGCCACTGGAATTGCGGGAATTGTGGTAACAAAATCTTCATTTTGTAAATTTTATTTTATATAAAACACAAAACACAAATTTAAGCAAATTTTCAAACTAAATGGAATTTTATTAACTGTGTTTTTCAAGCGCAAGACATGTAAAACTTTGTTTTTTTTTATAAAGAAAAAAAGTTAAGCATAAAAATTCGTTAATCAAAATAAACTTTTAAAACTTTCCCATAGTTTCTCATTTGATATAAATCTCAATTATGTTTTAGTTTAAAGTAAAATCTTTGGAGAGTAAAACTAAAGCATTTTTATCCTTATAAAAAACTTTACTGCAAGAGCTACTGGTTTTTTATAGCTTAAACTCCTCCCTATATTCCTATTTTTTCATATTAAGCTTTAAATTTAAATTTACAATGAGATTGGTTAATTTTGGATTGGTAAAGATTATTCGATAAATCTATAGATTTTTTTATCCTAGCAAGATAGTATTCAATATATATTAAAGAATCCTTAAGACCAGAAGCAGGTGATGCCATTTGTTAAAGAAAACTTTAATATTTGTTTTCATGTAGTTAAATTAATTTCTCAAAATGAATACAATTTTGAAAACTAAGACTAACAGAAACTGGTTTATTATCAGATGTTACACAAAACAAACATGGTAACATTGAATAAATAAATTAAGAAAATTCAAAACTATTCACATAACAAAATTATACCCCAAAAAATGTCATTTACAACTAAAACTGATTCATAGTAATAAATTATTATTTTAAATAAGTCAAATTGGGATAGTCTCTTGGAAATATATTTAAGTTAACTAAAAAGAAGAAATAAATATAAAATTTTATTGTCCCTTAAGGCTCCATTTCTGCTTAAGGACACAATTAATTCAAATTTCATTCTAATAAAAGTCAAAAACTTAATAATTTTGTTATGGTGATGAATTGTAGATTTATTAGAAAACTTTCTATTTGGAAAGTATTTGATTTTGTTGAAAAGCTACGCTGGGAAGTTTTTACTGTTGAACTACTGAAATTGGCTTCATATAAAAAATAATAATGTTTCTACTTTAGCAATTTAAAGATTAGTAGAAAGCTTTTTTATTCCCTTTACCATTTAAGAATTTTCAATGAATGATGCAACTGTAGTAGTTTTATCTAAAACTACACCTATAGGTGTTTTTCTTTTGTGATGCGTACTGTGTGAAAAACCACGTAAGAAAAGATTGGATCAAATAATGGACATGTAATCAAAGAATAATATTGCTGGTAGAAAAAATTGTTACCAGCATAAAATAATACAGTAGAAACCGGTTAATACGACATCCAGGGGACCATTATTTTCGGTCGTAATAACCGATAGTCGTAAAAAGCGGTACCATTATTTTTTGCCTAAAAATGTAGGAACGTATTTGTAAAGTTTTATTATAAGGATAACTATAAGTATTTTGAGAAAAATTATAAAAAATTAAGCCGATGTGTTAAGCGTTGCGTATATGGCATCAAACTAACTCTAGTCATTTACTGGGATGAAAAGCTAGTCAAAATTCGTGATTTTCATAATCAAAGTAAAGTAACAAATTTTTTAAAAATCTATTAGGGACGTCTATTGACTATAACTGAGCTACACGTTTAATAATTATGAAAATAAAATTTCTGAAAATAGACACACAAAATGTAAAAAAAATGCTGCATGTTGTTATAACCGATTAAGTTCTTTGAAAATATTAGAAAAAGTGGTCGTTCAAAACGGTATGTCGTTATATGCAATGTCGTAGTAAGCGGTAAATTAATTGTGCAAATATATGGAACTCCGGCGGGACTATTTGTTTTGGTCGTATTAACCGATAGGTCGTGATAACCGATGTCGTATTAAGCGGTTTTGACTGTATATAAAAAACCAAGTTGAAAATATAAATATTTAAAAATACTAATACATTTATACATTTTTTCAGTGACAATACAAAAAACCCTTTTTTTTAGTAGTGCAACAAAATTGTTTTGCGTTTCTTTTTACATTCTCTTTTAGTAATTCCTTATATCAAACAATAGAATTGTTAAGGTTTCATTGGAATCTTAAGAGTGCTGTGTATTGGAATAATTTATCAACAAAATGATGTTTAAGTATTTTAGTGAAATTTGGAATAAAATTATTTTTATAGCTAAAGGAATCCTACAAAAACAATAAGTTAAGTGAAATTTTCAAACTCTTAAAAAGACGCAAGTATATAAAATATTATTTTGTTATCCTTCAAGAAAAAATAATACATTTATAACCTTTAAATGTCAGCATTAAGTAATGACATCCTCTATTGGATATATCCAGTACAATCTTAGCTTAGTGAATTCATTACTATTATAAAAATGTGCTTATCTAGCAAAACATGTACAGGTTTGACTGAACCAATTTTCAACTACAAATTTATTATGTTTTTTACGTCAGTTCATGTAATTTAATGCATTCAACCCTCTTGATCTCGTAGGTAACTACCAAGAGTTGAATAGCTTTAACGGCGCTGTGTCTAAGTAAGCGTTTTTCAGATTTATCAACGTATTCTCAAATCACTTGATCGACTTTAATACATAAATCTTTGTGTACTTCCCGTTTTTTCAAAAATAATAAGATCGTACAAACAAAACTACTAAAATGAATAAATACTATTAACAAGCCAATTAAAAGTTAAAATGCGCAAAAACTCGAATCTTCGGAAAAACCACGTACAATAAAACGACGTTAATTTAAGAAACCGTGTAAAAAAGGACAGCATAAAAACAGGCCTAGAAATATACAATAACAAAACATAAGTTTTTTGGAATAATTATAGTTTAGTATGATTAATTGGAAAAAAACTAACAAATGACTGACAAAAAGTCTATGAACAATACGATGGACTTTAACATTGTTGGAGATATGTTGAAAAAAAGACATATCTAGAGAGCCTAGATACTAAAGATATCATTGTAGCCTATAATATTATATCTCTATTAATAATTCTCTATTAATAAGTTCTTTAAATAGCTTCAACCCAACGATTTAAGGATACCACTCTACTAAGGAACTTAGACCTCTCCAGTTAAATCTTGCAATCCCATCGACGAATGTGCTAAATGTTATCAGTGTGAAAAAAATTATTAAACTCTTTCATGTTTTGTACGCAGATTTATTATAATTATTGAAAGCAAACTTCATGCAATTTTACGAATTTTTAATTCAATTAAATTTAATTTTTGTTTTAATTTAAGTTCATTAACACGGACAGCTGCTGGAAAGATTGTAGCAAATTTCCCTCCTATTGGGTCTTCTCAGATACCGCAGATATTTTTTTTTATACTTTTATAGGGGAAATCATAATTTAAATTTTGCGTTTATTTAAAAAAATTTAAATAGGTTTGGCAGTTATGGATTTGTCAAGCAAGCTGTGAAAGTTTACTTGCTTGGCATATCCGTAACTGTCAGTTAGTTAAAAAAATGTTAGTAGAGTTACAGTTTAATTTTTATTTATCAAAAAATATATTTTAATTGTTGATTATAAATTATAAAATCTATTGCTAATTATTATCCTTATTGTGTCCGTAATTATAAAATAAAATTATTATAACCAGAAGAAGATTGTTTATATTTAAAAGTGTAGGAGATAAAAAGGTAAACTTATACCTATATCTCCACACTTTTTTAATTAATACTTAAATAAAATGCAAAAAACTTGATGAGTACACACAAAATCAATCTAAATATTGAGTTCGTTTTCACGCTGATTTTCAAGGTATTCGTGCTTTTGACATAAGAAACGTGATTATAAATTTATTAAAAAGCCCTTTTCTCCTATTAAAAATACAAATTATTTTAAATTTACATAAATTTTTTCTATCCTCAGAGAGATAAAACTTTTTTGAAGCTAACGGATTTACTTAAATTTTTTAAAAATTTATTTAACTGATGTAAAATTATCGAAGAAACTATAAGAAATTTCCTCATTTCAATTAAATTGAAATTCATTTTTAAAAAAAAGATACCAAAAAGGATTTAATGACGTCAACAAGTCATAACCATTAATGACTAAAAGCTCTTGCTTTAAATTTCAGGAATCTCTTAAATGTACTTACGCAGTTGGAAACCCTTTTAAAATACACAACACTTAAACATATAAAGAAGAAAAAAAACTTAAATGGCTGCAACCCAAAAAAAACCCATTAACATTTATTCATAAGATGAAACCCATCTATAATACTTAAAGGGTATTTTTTTCTCATCATAGTTAAAATGTCAGTTGCATTTGAAAAGTCAATGCAAAAGAATATGCATTCTAGTCCTTTAGTATAGATGTTAAGTGCAAGTATCATTTGCAGTAAGTTGATTTTAAGGATATGTAAAAAGAAAAATTCAAATTTTTAATATTAAGGGTAGAAAATTGAAGATGCATTCTATATGAATTCTTTCTTTGGTTTTCTTTTGTTTAGAATTCTAAACCATAAAAAAGTAACCACTTTATTTATATTTATCTTACAGGTGTGAGTGATTGTGGAATTGTATATATATATATTCAAATTGTAATTAAACTTTAAAATGTGAGTACTGTTCATTCTGATCTTAAAAGAACGTTAGACTTGAAGCAAATGATTAAACAATAACCATCGGCAAAAAAAAGTCTACAGAAGTCAATACAAATTTTTTATTTAGCAAGGATTAAAGAAAACTGTACAGGATATAAATAGAGATCTGTGAATATTTCGGAATTGTGTAAAAACAAATTTTTGACAATTGTCTGTCTTTTTTCCTTTTTGCTTTGTAGTTGAGAAATAATTATCAATTATTGTGTAAAACAATCAAAACCGATTGACCATTGCTTCAATTAAATCAAGATAAATTTAAATGTATTTGTAAATAAAGTTTTAACTTAATCAAAACTTGAAGATGTTTGCCCAATGGAAGTAAAAAGCAAAGAAAAGAATGAATTTAAGTCAAGCATTTTTGTATTTATAAATCTTTCTTTTTGACAGAAATTGTCACAAATGAAGACTGAATGTTGTATTGAAAAATAGTGCAAAAAAGCTCAAATAAATAAATAACTAAGACTTTGTTAATGCTTATTATTATATTCAAAGTGGAGCATGTATACAAAGCAAAAAGGTACAGAACTGTGAGCACTCTAGTCAGAAAGAATTGAGTCTCAAAACTAACAAATAGAGCCTGATTTAAAACTGATTTACTCAACTCCTTATAAAAAAAGAAACTAGAAAATATTGAACTCAAACCGTGGATTAAGCTTATGTGTTCAAGTAAGGGGTATTGAATAAAAGAAAAACACTTTTGAGGAGTAAAATAAGAGAAATTTTCACCAACCACAAGAGATCACGCATCACACTGGATCTTACATAAAAGTACTATCTTATAGCGGGTTCACACAGGCCAACTCACAGCAGAAACTCACAGCGAAACCTGTTATTTTTCATACAAAACTCACGGAATCGTTATAGGGCCTATTCACTATTTTTTCCAACTCGTCAAATGGCTCTCTCGTCCCATATAAATTATATGGAAAGGGTCATTTGAGAGTAAAAAATTAAACATGTTTAATTTTCTACTCTCAAATCGCTATCGGTTTCTTTTGTATTAGTCCTTTACTAATACATACATGCCAAAAAATCATTTCCATTTTGCCTTCGAGGAGTGCACATCGAAGAAAACATATGAATCTGTCAAAACAAGCTGGGTTATACAGCAGTGCGTTTATACGTCAGAGTTGAAATTATATTTTAAAATAAAAATATGAGAAAAATATGTGTAATTTTTTCAATTTTACTTTGAAAGTGTAGCTCTCTTGAATATACACACACAATTATAAAATTAGTCCACACCATTTTAAAGTATATATTTTACACTATGTACGTACACGAGTGGTAGGAGGTAAGCAAGTTTTGACGTCAAATGGAAAAAATAGTGAATAGTCCCTATTAGATAGTTTCTAACAGCTTAAGAACTTGGTTGCGTGATATTAGAACAAGATGAGAAAGAAAACTTCAGAGAAGTGTAGTTCTACTTAGCCTTTCTTTAAAATCTGAGGAATACTATGACAAAATATGAGCTACCTAATTCTCTACTTACACGGGGAATTAAAGAAATTTTGGCTTTAAGAAAATTATGGGATTATCTAGAAACAGTTAATATATCTTGGACTATGTTTCTTATGGAAGCGATTTTAGCGCGTATGACTAATCATATCGCATGGCTTCCTTTTCTTCTAAAATTCTATTTTATATTTTCTAATGTCCATTTTTCTAAACAAATTATGAAATTAAATTTCAGAAATCACAAAAACTAAAATTGAAAAATAAACGTCTATCCTCTAAAAAAAATTTGTTGTCGTTTTCATAGCTAAAAACAAAAGATCTTTTATTTTCACCTATAAAAATTCATGTTGTTGTTACCAATTTATAGTAATATGACAATGACAAGTTTTTAACTCAAAAAAAAAAAATTACAATCATACATTTTTCCGACTTCAAGGATCTAGTGAAATTCTCCACTTGGTTTGTGGAGAATTGATCGACACTTGCTACAAAAATGTATTGATGGCACATGATCACACATATTTTGCTTCTACTGTACTCACAGGCTTATAAAAGAAAATTTAAGGGACTTTTGACCATGTGAATTTTTCCTAGCATGCATTTAAGTAACAAGTATCGATAAATCTCATACTAACCAGAAAAGTTGTTTGTTCTATTAAATTACTGAAGGACCGTGGGTTTAACCGTATTCCTCACTACATAATAATAAGAGTTGTATTTCATTTTGTACACTGAAACCAAATTAATTATAATAGCACCCCAAAAAGAAAATTCTAAGTCTATTTTTTAATAAATACTCAGTTTCCTTTCAATTGTGTTAGAAAAATGGCAGCAGTAATTGTTTAAACACTTAATTACTCACACTTCAAAAAGAAGTGCAAAGCTACAAAAAGAGAAAAACTTGGAATTAATTACACTTTAATAATAGAAATCAATTCATTGACCTATAAATATTTCTTACAAATGATACAAATTACCTTAAAATATTCTGTAAAAATCTACAAAAATATCGTCTAAGTAAACCAACAAAAAGATCTAATTATTCATACTTTATTAAACTTATTTTAAGTGCAGCAATTTGAAATTTTAAAAAAATAATAAATAAATAGATTAACAAGCCCAGCCCCTAACAGTTGTTTTTAATTTTTTTACTATCAAAACTTAATTCAGAGAACACATCATCTCTGATGGATAATTAATCTTTATAACTGCCCACCATTTTCCATTCAATCTGTCATTGAAACTTCATTTATAGCAATTACTCCCGTCGGTAATAAAATTTATTTTCGGAGCCTGCTGAACCACTTTGAGACGTTAAATGTGTGGGCTGTAAATGACGCGGCATAGCTAAAATAAATGATGCAAAGTCTCGAAGTAAATCGTGATTTACTTTTCTTGTTAGTTATTTATTTATTTACTTATTTTTTTTCTTTTTTTTTTTTTGATTTGATAAAATTAAAATTTCAATTATAAAGTTTTTGATTAAGATTAGATAAAAGTCTTATTATCGTTCAGAAAATAATATTTCAGATATACTGAGCTAGAAAATTTTTTATGTCATTTTAATTACATTGAACATTCTTCCAGGTATATGTAAAAGTAAATATAAGTGAAATATTTTGTTATTCCCTTCAATGACTATACGTAAATAGTAATTGGATAAAAGTATTTACAACTTTAGGTGAAAATTATATTAGTGGTTCCTTTATCAAGTTAAGGAAAAGAGACAAAATTGATAGGGTTCCCCAAATTAAGGTAAATATATTATAATATAGCAGCTATGAAATATGTGGAGAACCAAAATGTTTGTATAGGAATGATCCATCAATAAATCAATCATGTGATGATTGATTAGAATTTTATTTCTTTATTTTTTTTGGGGGGGTGACTAATAACCCAATGAAGTGTGTAAAGAAAATTTGTGACCTGTAAGTAACATTTAAGTATCCTCTCTACCTGATAATCCTTCATCTAAAAGATGGATTAAAGTTTTTCTGATCGTTCAATCTATCAAAAATTAATCAACAGCTTCCTATAACGAAGGCATGAATGGGGCTTTAAGTAATTTGTTTGAATCTTTACAACAACAATACAATTTATATATATATATATATATGAAAAATAAAATGTTCTTTTTTGTCATAAGATGTCAGTCTTTTTTTTAGTTCCTAACTTACTTTTATTTTTCTACAGTTGAAAATTGGGTTTAATTTATGAGATTTCATTGACAACAAAGAAAGTTGAAAGTAGTTGCATAACAAAAAAAGATATCTTTTTTGTCTCTGAAATTCTTGAATAAAAAAATATTTCTCTCATAAAATTTTGGATTAATTTTTAGTAATCATATTATTCTATACTTCAATATTTGCATTAAAGACAGATTATCACAGTTAAAGCGAAATATACAAAAAAAAAAAAACAGAAGCTCCTATAGCTACTGTTAGTTGTTTTGAAAAAGGAAATAATACAACAATAAAAACCGGACTGGATTAAAGGAACATCAGGCAATATATAAATCCTAAATGATTGGTGTCTGCCTAAGGCGATTAAGGTCATGAGTTGTGACAATTTGACACGTTTCCCTATGCTAAACAATAGACTTTTAAAATCAAGATTGATTTTTTAGTATGAATTTGTAGACCGGAAAACTGGTTGTGATCATGAATAAACGAATCCATTTTAATCATATCGTATTTAACTATAAATAATATTAACAACAATTGTTTAAGTGAAATGATTGCAAATTGTAAAACGTGCATAAATTACTTAAGTTGAAGAAAATTTTACAAGAAATAAACCCAAAAAAAAATATATTAAATACTTTAAAAAAAATTTACAATAATTTTTGAAAGCGAATAAAATTTTTTGATATCCAACTGTGCTCCAGTCGAAACTTAATCTGTTTGCATGAAAAATTAATATTAAAGAGATTACAAATATATGCGAAATACGTCAGTGTTAGTGACCTTAGCAGCAGGATAAGACTTGAGAGATTGCGCATAATTAATTCAAATTTTATAGAATAATGCAGTGCTTGATTAGCTAAAGATTGACTTGTGGTGGTTATTAAGTCTAACGTTAAATTAGGACTTTATGATTTACAAAAAACGAAGATATGATTGTTTTCTGAATATAACGCAATCTATTATTCAATTAGCCGATCAGGTATTATTGCGAAACTGACGTAAGCTTCAAGTTCAGTAAACCTCGAGTTATATACTTCTATGATCTGAAAAACATTTTAGTAAAATTAAAAACATGTGTTTTTCTTTTCTTAAGTAAAAATGTCAACTGATTGATTTTTTTCAGAATATTTTGACGTTATTTTTCAAATAAAATTGTGGCGGAAGTCATGTTGTGTGGAAAATTAACATTATATTTTAATCTCAAATAAAATATTTATAAATTGTATTAAGTTTTAGGTCAAAAAGCTATCAATTTAGTTTAAATGCTTGACATTTAGACAATTGTTAGTTCAATTAATAATTACTTATGCTTCAACATGACATATAATTATTTATATGTGTATATGTATTTTTTGTTTTATAAAAAGAAGCCTATGAAAATTAAGATGAATGTATTTTGCAATAAATTACGTAATATGAAATATTATAATAATAAGAAATATTTCGATGAAATATATTTAAAAAGTAAATAAATCAATAAAAAATTAATTGATTTAATAAACAATGAAAAAATAATAAATAATAATGTTGAGGACGGCATGTACACATCACCTATAGTTTTGTGGATAAAAGTAAACTTTATGTGGTTAAAAATAATTTTTTTTATTAAAATAAACTTTTAATTTCTTGCTAGACAACACTTTGTGCAAGGCACCGCCAGATAAAGAAATGTACGATTTTCAATGACGCCGGATAAAGTAAAATAGAAAAAAGTGTATCAATAAAATGTGGGAAATATCAACCGCTCAAAATAAATAGAAATTAGGGAGTTACGTACAAGTATTTTGGTACACATAACGTATAAACTAGACTTAAGAAGCTTAATTTACCGACAAAAGATCAAAAATAATTTTTAATAATAAAATATTATACATTTGCTTAAATTGCTTACTAACTAAAGAAAGAATGATGTCCTGGAAAAATCTCAGTAAGCACTACGGAGTAATTTTAACAAAATTTAAACCTCATAAAAACTCAATAGTTAATTAGCTTGAAAGCGCGACTTACCATAATTAGAGCACGCTAAAAGGGATAAACTGTGCACACTCGAGCGATGTTGTATTAAAATTAAAATAAAAATTTTGATAATTTTTGTATTTTTTTAGTTTTTTGATCAAGAAAATGTTTTAAATTGTGTTCTTTTACATTAGAAAAAATTGATTTTTTGGCCAGTTTTATTCAAAAAACTGTGCACTAAGGGTTTAAATTGATTACTAACATAACATGACATAAATAATGCCCTGAAAATTTTAATTATAAAAAAGCTTTGACACATATTTTGACCATTTCAATTTCAATTTGAATACATAATAAAAAAAGGCCCGAGGCGAATAGTTAATTTTGTAAACTTTAAGGAACGATACAGAGTATTAACAATTAAAAATTCAGCTCTTCGAAAATGATCCAAAATCAGTTTTATAAGAAATATTCAAGATCCATGAGCTTTGAAAATTAAGTTGATGGTCCTTTACGCATCTCGATCATTTTTCTTAAAATATTTTATAGTTCTAAGCAACACATGCCTTTTAAAAATTTAAATCAAATTTAATGAAATCTTATTAGTACATCCTGATATCCATAAAAGTTTTATTGATATTAGAATATTATGGTGTATCACAGAGAGGTTAGTTTTCTGTGGCTGTTTCTGGTCAGCTTTTATAGAAGGTTTCGCTAAGCAATTCAAGTCTTCAAGAAAATATACAAAAACGAGAGATATATAAAAATTTTTGTTGATGTTCCAACCACAAATATTAAAACACATTTTTGCTGCCATAATTTTCACTTTAAATCATTAAGAGTTAAAAAAAACTTGTTTTTATTTATAACGTAATTTTTTTTCTATTAGCAGTATTATAACTGCAAATACTACGAGACAAAACTACATTTGACAGAAGAGATTGTGAATTTTAGAAACTTATCGAGTTAACTTTCTGTAGTTTTATTATAGTCTCTTTAGAGGCTCATCTCCGCGATTTTTTTTTAGACTTTCTTGTATTTTGTTTTTTAACCAACGCAAAATTAAAGTTTAATTTTGGTATTTTAACAATCAATATAATTTGCATACCTTTAAAATTTTCGAATCATAAAACATAAATTGAAATGACACAAAACTAAGAGTCGGCAACTTAGATAAAAATTTATTTAAAAAAATCAAAATATTTTAGAAAGCAAATCAAAAGTAAATTTAAATTTATTTACCCTACAAATAACCTTTGACACATTTTGTAATGAAAAGGATTTTAAGCAAATGCTAAGTTAGGTTTTGTAAATTAAAAATCTTGGACCAAGGTAAACAATATATACATATATACTCGTATATATTTATATATTTTAACTTTTGGAAAGTGAAAAATAAATTAAAATTTCTGTCATACCTGCAGTAAAAATTAATTGTCAGAAATGTAAAGAATTTTTTAAT
Organism: Acrocera orbiculus; assembly: GCA_947359355.1. Taxonomy (NCBI): domain Eukaryota; kingdom Metazoa; phylum Arthropoda; class Insecta; order Diptera; family Acroceridae; genus Acrocera; species Acrocera orbiculus. The sequence goes on from OX375758.1 coordinate 13,549,780, forward strand.
TTAAATGTACAAATAGATATTAATTTTCTGATTCCTCTTGAAAATTTCTCAACCTACAACCAAACAAATTTAACAAATTTGTCCAAATATATCCATTCACTTTGACATTATATCCTTTAGCTTGTCACTGTACCTGTGCTAATCGATATTTACAAAAGCAGATAAATACACATAACCAATAGTCCTTTAATAATGCAAAAATATTTGGAAGCAAGTCATAAAGTTAACTCTAACTGCCCAATTGGGAACAATTTCCTAGATAGGCTCAGTATATATAAAATAGATATGTATTATAGTCTTTGGTATAAAATAAATTTCACTTATCATACAATAAATCATAAAATGAGCGGCCATTTCAGAGATAATGTCATATTGATCAAAACAAAAACAATTTTGGACAAGGATAGGCTTTAGCTTTAGTAAACATGATTTCATTTAAATACAAAACGTTTGCATATAAACACGAAGTTTCGGAAACCATTTATGATTATGAATTGAATGTCACAAATTGCTATTTTAAGCTTAAGGGTCCTTTGGTAAACAGAATATCTCTTTAAGATAGTAAAATATTGTTTACAATGCAAAATATTTCTGGTATTTATCTTTATTCATTTAATATGATGCCCTGTGGTATGTTCTGTGTGCAATTTTCTTAATAGATTTCAATTGTCACCCTTATAAATAGGATTTTGCCAACTCCTTTGATATAACAAAGAGTGTCCCTGATGTCTTTATTAAAAGAGGGCTGGTCTCATTTAGAACATATGTGGTTTACTTATTATCCTGGCTATATTGTGTGGTTGATTTAAAGCTCTAGAGCTTTGTTCTTTGTTTTTATAGATTTGAAAGTCCTGTTTTCAGTTAGCCAGTGACATGAGATGTGTATTTATTTTTAATGACTAAAATATGTTAGCAAACTTAATTTTCCATTTCAAAGACTTCAAATATTCGATACGTTAAAAATCTTTTAGCTTTTAATTAATCTTAAATATTTGAAAATGTAAAGATTTCTTTAGGTACAGTTATTTTCGAAAATCTCAGAAAAACAAAAATCTTAACTTATAAAATTCTTCCTTATCATGATATGTGGAAGTACAGTCGTTAGCTGCCATAAGTTATCAAGATTTAGTGACATAAATAGGGAGGGTATCCAGGAGATCCATTCCCTTCCTTCTTTCTAATAACATTTTATTGGTAATCAAAGAAAATTAGCTATGATACCTTAGAAAGATATCCGTAATCATATCATCACAATCACACAAAGCTCTGAGCTGGCGACATTCGGAATTCAAATGATTAGTGCAAGCCTGACACAAAACCGGAAAAAATTGGATTAAACTTCAATATACAGCAAAAATCTTCCTTTCACCAAATATTTAAATCGTAATAAGTGGAATCTTTTACTTTATTAATTGCCTTAAGCCACTAAAACTTCCAGGAAAGCTTGAAAACAATAAAAAAGAAAGAAATTATTTAATGCCATCGGAAAGATATTACAATTTAAAGATGCTGGTTTATCTCAAAGACAACAAATTGCAACAAAAGTGAACCATTCATAAAATGGTTTTGCTAAACCTGCAAACAATGATAATTGTACACGATGTGCTTGAAAAGCACAATTCAATGATAGTAATAAATTAGCTAAGTTGATATTGTACTAGGCATATCCTATAAAGGATTTTATTTATAAAAGAAAAAACAAAAAAATTACATATTAGTCAAATAATCAATATCCATTTTTGCTTGCACAAAATTTCAACTTAATATAAGGCAAAAAAATAAAAATAAACTTTTTAAATTGCATACAAGTGACAAAAAATCTTCCCTAATCTTATGATTAATTTGTATTTATAAAAGCTGTTAATTTAGTCACTGAGCAATCTCTAAAAAATTTAATCTAATAAAACTAAATCAACGTGACGTAAAATTAAAGCTAAAAAAAATTATCACAAATCTAAATTACTCCTAAAAAAATCAAACATACGTTTCTAAAGCATTTAACAAAAAGGACATAACCCTCCACAAATAAATTTATTTAGGATCAAAAATGATATCAGCCATAGACACTGATTTTCTCAATCAAAAATTGTCCGCCTTCAGTCATTTTCCTGAGGGCTGGAAAAAAAAACCTACTTGCATCCATGAAAATTAGCTTTCAACAAATTTCCATCTGAAAATCATATCTCAATTGAAGTCATCACCATTGAGGGCTTATCTTGCTCCCAATCACAAATATATGACAAACGGATTCTATTCTGCTACTAAAGGGTTGTCTTTTGTATATGTATGTGTAAATCTTATATTATGAGAAGAAATAAGGGATGAAAAAAAATTTATGTATCGTCCTATATTCAACACTTCTGAGAAATAAACAAATAACTTTCAATCCAAAATATGCAGCCATGTGTTTAGCACGTAAAAGGAACAAAAATTTCCCTCAAAAGAGATGAATTATTTTGGAGACTGTGGAGACATTTTTCTCTTTTAAAAAACGTACTCTTCAATGCGCACCTTTCATGTCCGCTCTTCCCCTGATGATAAATTCAAAAGTTCCAAAGTAAAATAAAAATCTTTTTGCTTCATCGTCGATGTCAGCATGAAATTCAGTTGAATTCTAGCAGTTGTGTTGGAAAGTTGTGCATTTCTCACTTCTATATCGAATTTTAAAAGTGTTCAAAGTGACGGTTTTAAGTGGAAAAAGAAATTAATTTTACCTAAGTGCGGTTAATACATTTATTGCATTTTTGTTTTTCGGCTTTTTGCTTTCATCCCAAAAGACGTGAAGTGCTTGTTATATATTTTTTTTTGGTTTTCGGTTTTTGGAGTTTGAATTTTTTTCTTCATCTGATTGTTAAAAAATTAATAACGAGCTGTGTTTCAGGTTTTTTTATATCTATATTTTTTTGTTTGTTTTGTGGTGTTTGTTGGTTCCAAAAACAAATTTGTTGATTTCCCAGTTGTATTATCGGTTTTTTTTTTGGTTTTGTCAATAGATTAATGCCTTCGGTAGGCGACAGTTAGATTGAAAAAGGATAAAATTAAAGAATTGCAAGGTAAGCAAAGTATTTTGTCAAAGTCAATTACGAAAAATGTTTAGTGTCACTTTATAATATTACCCTGGAAAGTATTTTTAGTCATTCAACTTGTCGGTATGCCTGTCTTATCTAGAATTGGGCTGGGAATCTTTTTCCTTTCGAAGGTAGAGTGCTACGAACTTATTATAGGAAAAGAAAGAAAAAAATTACCTCTATGCCTTATCATGAGCTTAGGATTTTCTTATCCAACTAGGGTGTTCGTTAGTTAAAACCTCTATATTAAAACAGGAAAAAAAGGAAGAAAGAAGTAACAGAAAAATATACGCAAAAAAAAACAAAATAACATTAACTGACTTTCATTCTACTCAAATATCGGGATCGTCTCTGGGAAAAGAAGTCATCAGAATAGGATTTTGGTTATAACCCTTAAGAAGACTACGTCAGCTTTTTTTTTTATCTTGAATTTAATACTTAAGACTTTTCGGGTTCACTTTATGTCCTCAATAATACTATCCTTGAGGATGAGTGTTTTTACTTGGTAAATGTTATTTAATTTATTCATGCTTTCACTTCAAGGATGTGACACTTAGGGTTTCTCTTCATTTGGTTTTTTTGTTGTGTATATAGCTTTTCATTTAAGTATTCCCTTATCAGCAGAAGATTCGAGAAAAAACCAAAATGTTATCATTGGCGAAAAAATATTTTCTTTTATTTTTCTTTGTTGTTTATTTTTTTACTTAAGAAGTAGAACACTTAAAAATTGGGTCAAAGAAACCATATAGAAAGTATTTTATTTAGCTATTGTCATGAGATTTATTCCAGAAAATTGGGTTTTAGGCTTTTAAAGTACCAAAAATTTTTTAATAGAAATAACAAAAGCAAAATACGAAAAACAAAACCTACCAAAGATATTTTAAAAACGAAATTGCTTGTAATGATGTATTTGAATGTAAATTTTTGAAATTGGGGATAAAATTTTGTTGTTTTTTCCTCCTTTTTTTCGTTTTTTTTAAATATAAGCCATCAAGATATAAAAATTAATAATGTGAAGCTAATCGTGTTAAGAAAATCAAAAGAGGGATGGTTTTTGTATTGTAATAGGATTTAATATGAAATTGAAAATTTTTGTGTAAAAGGGCATTATTAACTTGGGTAGTAAAATATGCCTTCAAAAATGTAATTGGCTTTAGAAAAAATTTTCCATTTCTTTTTCTTGTTGTTTTTTTTAAGTCAACTGTGACAAATTTTCTGTTTTTAGTTGAGTTTTATTAATCAGCGCTCTAGTGCCATTATATTAACTGACAGTCAAATTTATGACAAACCTTAAATTTTTTTAGAAAGTTTTTAAAGGACTTTATTAAATTTTCTATTATTTTCGAGTAGAAAATATCATTCAAAGTTTGATTGAAGTGTAAAATGTATGGCAGTCTTAAGGGAATAGAGTTGATTGCAAAACAAACAAATTTTTTGTGAATATCTTTCTTAAAGACGTGTTTCATTTTTTTAAACCTTTTCTTCACAATTCGATGGACATATATTCCAACTCATGAAAACTACCAAAAATATCAAAATAACCATTTGAAGGAATAATATTAAAATCAACCACAACTTTCAAGACTGCCATTACGAAATAACAAAAACGTTATATTCCAATTTTAAGTGACCAATAACACCGAAAAGTTTCTGTCACTGCATTTCCCATTTGTAAATTTTTTAAAGCAAGGTGTTATCTTTAACTTCTAAGAATATATAAAGGGGAAATTCTTTTTAAAAACAATCATTTAACTTACAATTAGAAATGAATGAAAGGACAGCATAACGCTTCAAGAAATTTACATTTGGAAAACCCAGAGACGAAAAAAAAAGATTCAGTTTAAATGGTCCTTATAACAACAGAGCTTAAACACTTAATAAACTTAATGAAAGAATAAAGGATCACTTTTTGTAACACTTCACAGTTCAAAAAAGTGATGATATAATAGTTTCCACTCTTGAATTTTTTAAGTCTAAAAATTTAATATATTTGACCTGAGGGATTATTTTATGGCAGCGAAAAGGACCTAAAAGCAAAGATTTGGAAAACCAAGTAGTGCCGGTTTTAAGTTGAATCTAAATTTAGGAAAGATAAACAAGAGAATTTTTATTTTTTTTTTGCTTTTAGTAAGATCAACGCGGTTTCATTTACTTGCAACCTAAATTAATAGATTAATAAGTTAATGCAAATTAAGAAAATTTCATGTCCATTCAAGTAGAGGAATATTATTCTTTTTTTTCCAAAGTTATCAATTTATAAGTATTGAATGGGCTTTCTAAAGAACAATGTAAAAAATTTTAATTAAGTTTATGTCACACTATTATTAACAGCAATTAGCTTAAAGAGCTGAGCACTTAACCTTCCTACAGTACTTACAATTAGTCTCACAACCAGTCTACTTAAAACCACGGATTTTACGTTTTCAAAAGAATTTAGGCTATCTTAGTCAAAAGTGTAAATTTAATTGTTTTGACTTTGAATACACTTTGTTATATATTTAAGTACACACTAAAATTGAGTGAACCTCATTTAAATTGACTTAATTTAAAAACAAAAAAAAAATTAATCTTTCAATTGCTTAATGTGCCTTTTACCAAAAACTTATATGAAGCTTATTAAAACTCATAAAAAATTAGACATACCAAAAATTTATGTATACTAAATTATATTGGTTCATCTCAGAAGCCGTAAAAGGATGGAATAACCTTAACGTTTAACTCATAAAAAGTAGTAGTTAAAAAAAAGTTCAACTATTTGTAGTTATTTCGTCATCAGTGACAAAAATCAAAAACTCTACTTCAGAAGCAAACTTTTTCAATTTTTTCTTAAAGCAGCCTAAGAAAAATTTTCCAAAAAATAATGATAATAAAATATGTTAAGACTGACAAAAATTTGATATTTTTAGTTAATTTTTCAATAAATAAAAATTTCTACAAAATTTCAATAATTTACAGACAGTAAAAACAATCGAAAAACTAAAATAACTAAAAATAATTATAAACAAAATTGGTGCACATGGATAAATCGCATGAGTAACGGTATTTAGAAGGAGAGATAACCGCATACAGAACTCTATGCATAACCACAAAGTTAGCTGATTTGCAATCCTTTAGATATATTTTTCTAATACTGTAATTATTATTAGTTTATTTGAAAAAAATAATTTGTTAGTTTCATAATTTAAATATTGACAGCACTAACTTCAAAAATTTACAAGAAAATATTTTATGGTATGCTTGAAGTTCCTTTTATTTTATTTCTTATTTTATTACCTTTTTTGTAGTAATTTGATGGCAGAACACTATCCTTTTTTTTTATTAAAATCAAAAAGTTTCTACATGAAAAAAAAAGATTAAAAACACTTTAAAAATCAGCAAAATTGCAACAAGTTAGACATTGATTGATTACGATTAATGTTACAAAAAGAATGAAAAATACAAAACTAGAAGTCAATAAAATGCTTCACTAAAATTAATTGTTTTATATAACAAAATCGAGTTCTGTATATTTTCAAAGTGTTCAACCAATTTTATAATTGTTTTCTTCTTTCCTTTCACCTAAATATTCTATGTTCAATTTCATAACACTCGTGGGCAGATTCCCGTGATATTAACCGCCATAAACAAAACCGAAGCAAAAAATAATAAACTCATTTTTCGAGCTGGAGTGTAATAAGAATCGAAATAAAAAAAAACGACAAAAATTGATTTTCTATCAACTGGAATGCTATAAAAAGATTTTCCAAAAGCACAAAAAACACAAATGAAATCAAGAGACTATTAAAAGTTGATTTTACTTCAATATTTACTTTGAAATTATCATATGTGACAAATTTGATTACTAGATAAATTTTGTAGTTCATTGTACATACCTGAAAAACTTTTGCCAGTTAAAGAACAAACATTAATTCATACACTGTAGTTAGTTTCCTGTAAAATTACCCTGTAAAAATAATTTAATAAAACAAAATCATTAATTTTTATGTTTTTTTGTGATTTTTCTGTATATGAAATAAAAATAAATAACAAAAAATTATGGATATATCATTAATTCTCTATAGGAATTTAATTCTCTTATACAAAAGATGACATTTTATATAGCATTCAATTTCAAAAATAACCAAACACAAAAAACAAACAAATTAAGTCAGTCATCGTTAGTTAACGGTGATAATATTTTCTTTATTTAACGATTAATGTTTAGACTACCCGTCACAAGTGTTGATACCAAGTAATGTCAATATTGAAATGAAAATATCAAAAACTTGGTATCTGACATTAAATTAATTTTAAGTTTAAATTAAATATTAAGATTTAAATTACACAGTGTCAAACTTCACCAATAAAATGATTGTTTAACATTTTATAACACTTCTGCCAACCGGTAAATGACTTTTCAATGCGATAATTAATTACAATGAAAAAAGAGCCTACAACAAGTGAAGTACAAAAAATGAAAAAATAAAAAAAACAAAACAAATAAATATTAAGTCCAAGTATATAAGAGGATATCGGATATCTGTAAAAACTTGTTTGTTAAATTACTTACGTCTCAAGTGAACTCTACTAATGTAAGTTAAACCACTGACTGTCGCTCTATAGAAAAATTTTCATATCGTAAGGCTTGAATATAAGACAATTAGCCAAATGAAAATTCTATGCAACAGTACTAGAAGGATATGATGTTGTTATTTTTTGTTTTGATAAAATGTTTTGTTTATGTTTTGTACTAAATACGAGACCTGCAATTAGCAAATGTTGTGAGAACAGAAGGTTTTTTTCTAGTATGCATGTTGAAGTCGTTAAGTTTTAGTACATAATATCTTCTTTATTTTTTTGTTTTTTGGGTGTGCTCGTTTCATTCTTTTTTAACAAGATTTAATTAATGAAAAAGTACTGGATAGAAGTCAAAAAATATTATAATAATATAAGAATTTATCTAATAATAAGTTTATTCTCATCATAAATATATTTTTAATAATTAAATTAATTAATATGTAGATTACTTAAAGTGTAGAAACTTAAAGTCATATAATTTTGTACCGTGTGGTATTTTTCAAAACATGCCGTCAAACGCAAAGGTATCTGGCATTATTTGTATTGCTAGCTGATTTCTTTTCCTTTTGTTTATAACATACACGAGATCGCTTTGTAGAATATTTCTTTAATTCTGTTGCCGGAATATTCTTCGAAAAATGTGCCAAATTTTTCGCTTTCAAACGATATTGCGTTTAGCTACTTGTAAAACGCCCACGAAAATTATAATTTGGGCAATACTACTTCAGCGATTTCCAAACAAAATTTTACAATGTTTTTTTTGTCATTAAAATTGACTTTACTATGTAAAATATAATGTGAATTGAAAATAGACAGGTCTATTAGATATAACGCCATTTTTTTTTTTTTTTTTTTTTTAACTTTTCATGCTTTTTGTCATAACAGAAAAGCACACTAGCGATTGGTCCTGTTTATTAATGCCTTCCATACCTGTATTATATTCGATTACCACATAATGGTTTAATAATTTGGTTAAAATTTCCTTAATTCTTTCTTCGCTTCCATGGATCAACTAAATCAATATTTGAATGTTTTATGCTAAGCATGTATACATTTTTTGGGGTAATAATAAAGATGAGTAGAACTATTTCCAACTGTAAGAAGTCCTAAACAAATGTCATAAAATTGCTTGCGATCAGCACCCAATTTTTAACTAACTAACTAACTGTGAAGTTTATTCGAAACAATATTTTCCTAGATTCATCTGAAAGCGTCCAATGTGAACCATCAGATTCTTATGAGTTATTAATAACTAAAAGACTCTTAGGGTTAATGCCAACTTCGTCAGAGATGTTTGAAGTAGTAAAAAACTGCTCCAGGCTGTACAAATTAAATCTAAAGTGTAGTCAAATTGCAAAAAACGAAGCGCTTACAAAACAATGAATACACATAAAAGCAGTATAAGCCTCAAAACTCTGTCATAAAGGATTGTATATGATTCCAAACATTTTTTAGAACTGGGATTGTGTGACATACAAATTAGCTTATATAAAATTGTTCAGAGCTAAAATTTGATAGTTCTCCGAGCTTTCTGAACAAAGTTAAGATATCTATAGTCTTGCATTGGATTATGATTCTCCAGTTGGTGTCCACTCATCTTAAGAAGGAAATCAACTCATAATATTGTACAAAACTTTGGAAAAATTTCAAGCAATTACTTTTGGCTACGTGTAACTAAATTCAAAGAATTTTCGTAATTAAAAATTTTAGTCCAAGACAAAAAACCAAAACTATACAACAAAGTCATTTTGATGATAATCAAAAATCTGTAATCAACTTAAGGATATATTATTTACAAAAAAAAAATTTCAAAAGGACATGAAAGAATATTTTGTAATTTATTTGTAAAACAAAATTTCATTTTAACAACTAAAGCTTAAAAACTTTTAGCCCAAATCTACCCAAAAGCCTTGATTTAGCTTTAATGATAACAATAACAAAATAAAAATCAACCAATTTAATCCTTTTGTGACTTAATGTAGCGGTTTATCTATTGAAATAGTTAAAACTAAAAAAGAAAAGAAAATTTGACCCTTCATTTCAACAACTTAGCTTTTCTATTATAATCTGTTTTTATCCTTTTCCAACTTTTCTTATTTATCAAAGGACCTTTCTCAAGGACTTCCACTTGTTGACCTTTACTATATATATATAAATTTCTATTTTTTAAGAGAAACTCTTAATAAACGGGAACAATTTTATTCGTTAAATCAGAGCAACTACAAAAACAAAACACAAAAAATGGGAAAAACATGTGACAAAGGAAACAGTTTATAGAATTTTCCATTACACTGATTTTCGATGTATAATTCTTTTTTCTTTTTTTTTTTTTTTTTTTTTTTGTTATCCTCGTTTATGTTTCTTGACTTTTTCTTTTTTTCCACTGAATGTTTTTACCCTCAAAAATGATCCAAATACTACCCTCCCGTTTCCGTTTTCTTTTTATTTTTTACTTCATACAACCATATCGTTCACTTAATTTGTTGAGTAAATTCATTGTAGCATAACATTTTAACAACGTCCTCTCGGTGTCAAAGTAAAAGTCAAAGAATAAAACATTATAATGCTAGGATGGGTTGAAAAATTCCTAAACATTATATATTGAGTCCTTATATGCAGATGTTTATTTATGGGACTATAAGTTTCACATATTCAGTATGAATGGTATCCGAAATAAAATTGACTTTCTTGAATCCTTGAATCTTTTGATATATGGTTATTGTATTTTGAACCAGAAAACTGGGATTGGGCTATACTCTCAAGGTCAAAATAATATCAAAGGTGAAACCTAAGATGATAATTCTTTCATGGATTAATTGAGAGATCTTACCTTCTTTTTAATTTTCTATAATGCTAATAAGCTTATGATTATTTATATTAAAGTCAGGATCAGTTAATGCAACAGTGAATAACTAAAGCTTAAGTTTATCTACGTACTTAAAAATGTGAATTCATAAAGTTTTTTAATGTAATAGATACATGTAAATTATGCCTTATGTTTACTCTTTTCTATTGTTATATTGTTCAAATGAAACCAAGCAATGGTTGGTAATTTTCTTTGAGTCTGTATAGATGACGCCATTATTCGAATTCATTTCTTGTTTTAATCAAAACTTCAATATTTGAGGAATACACTATGGATAACAATGGTTTCTACTATATATTTGTGAGTTTTAGTTTAAAACTTCTAGGAACTTCGTTTATCTCTTTTTTGTGTAATATAAAGTACCTCATCTAGACAATGAATAGCAATATAACTTTACTTTACCGAATAACTAGCAAGAAATTTTTAAGAAAAAAATAAATAAAATGTTAAATGTTTTCCCTTTGTTAAAACTTTTTATAAATTAAAAATTTGATATATTTCAAGCTTTATTATCTCTGCCCTCTTTGATTTGATCTAGTGATGCTGAAAATGGAAGATATTTGAAAATAAAAATGAAAATAAGAGGGATGGTAACTTGTTGCTTTAGCAACTATAACAACTTTTGTAAATAATTTACATCATATCTAAAAAAAACTTTCCACCTTTTTACATTTAAGTGGAAGCAATTAAATTGAAAATTTTAACTTCAAATAGAAAATCAAAAAAAAATTTTTGTTTTTCTATTATTTAGCTACCCTGCTGACATATTTCAAATTAAGATGAATATTATTTATTTCTGTTGACATATTCAAAAAATTTAATCCTGATATAAAGAAAAAAGAAAAATCATAAAAATCGAAACAAATTTTAAGCAAATTGACATCCAGCTTAAAATGTTGAAAATAAGAAACAAAAAAAATGCTGAATATGATTTTTTATTTTTTTTGAAATGATTGACAGTTTTCTAATACCAAACATAAAAGAAGGAACAAAATATAAGAAGAAATTTGATACAATTGAAGAAGCCATTAGATATTTTTTTTGAATCATAACTTGAAATAAATTTGTTAGACATAATTCTAAGTAAATTGTTTATTTTGTCTATTAAAAGTTCTATAAAGTAGTATTGAAGTAATATTTTGAATTCTTGTTGTTTTTCAAATTATTAAAAAAATGAGTCACAGGAAAAAATCGTGCTAGAAAGAAAATTGAATAATTTTTTCCAGTTTTTGATAGTAACAAGTGGAAATTTATACTATAGGAATAATTTTTGTTCTGTAGAGGTGTGTGGTCGATGATTGAAGTACTTTATTGGTTAATTAAAATTTTTATATTGTTTATAATCAAAATTTATCTAATTTTATGAATTGTTCAAGCAAATTTATTTTTATTAAGTTGATCTCACTAACAGAAATAGCTGTACAGGAAAGTGTGATGAACTTCGTTGCTACCGGGAGTCCTTCGACACTACACATTTTTATAGACTTTTTTATTTAACTGCCTTTTTGTTTTGTAGATACTTATGAAAGATGTACTTGCCAATGAGCTATTTGCTTCAAATTTTTCTTACATAAACTGCTCTTATATGAATATAATCTGATGGAAAAGGTTTTATCAAAAAAATTAACCTTCTGTTAGTTCTGGGTACAAACACAGGGAAATATTGAAGCCGAATTCTCACTTTCGTTGGGATGAGCTATTAAGATTTGAATTATGAGTTCGTACTTCTATGTCAATTTTATGTGGTTGAAATGATTTCCTTGAAAAGTTTATCTGTTCTCAATTCTGGGTACGGATACAATGGAGTATTGCAACGGGGTTTTTACATAATTCGGGATGAGCTTTAGGATTTGAATCAGTAAAACATAAACTGCTTGGACAAACGTCTAAAGTCATTGAAAAAATTAGTTTTTAACATTCAACCCACTCCCACTTCTAGTCACGAATTCAGTGGAGATTAAGAAGAGAATGGGAAAATATTTTAGATAAACTCTTTAATATTGCATATTAATACATAAATATTGAACTGTTATAAAAGTTTGTATTCCTAGTTTCAAAGGAATAAAGCCAAAGGAATAAAGACACATTTGTTGAACGCAGGTAGTCGCCATACCAAACAATATTTTTACATCTAAAGAAACAATTGAACAGTCATAGTAGTTTATACTCACAAACAATATGAAACCAAAAATATAAAAATACGAAACGCGCCTCTTTTTCTTTCGTTTCCCTTAATTCGACTGAGAGTACAGATACCCTTCAAAAATTCTCCATTCTTTTTTAGCTTTCAAAATTTTTAAACGAATTTTTCTTAAAACTACTTTTTCAAAGTCGATGTTGATTGCAATTTAAAAACTGTCGCTTTCACTTTGAATAAGCACCAACAATTTTTAAATGAAAAGAAAAACTTTAAGACAACGTTTAGGAGAGGATTCAATGATACTCTGACTAGATTTTATTGGTTTTTTACTTCAGGTAATTTCCAGTTAAGTTACAAAAAACATCGCAAATCATCTTTTTCCAAAGACGTCCTTGAAAAGGCTGTGTCACCGGCTTCTTTGTAAATATTTGCTAATAAAAAAATAGCAAGAATGTTGTTAAGGTCATGCCTAATAATGAACAATATAAAGTTGCTCAAGCCATATTCATAACAAAAAATTCACGAAAAAAGTATTTTTTTACTTTGAAACCCTTACTCCTCCCTTAAATAAAGATTTACTTTATTTTAGTGACAAAAGGGAAACAATTTAAGTGTTCTTTGCTCAATTTCTATACCCAGTGGAGCATCTATCAGGCAGCCGGACTAGCAATAGGTAGATCGAAACAAAATCTTAGACTAACCAAGAAAATTAATAGCTCTGATTAAAAGTAAGAATGATGAAGTCAGGGCGAATAGCACATCGTCGATTAAAGACATTTATTATAATAGCAGACGTTTTTCATCTTTTTTAAGCTGGTGTCGATTAAACCCATACATATAGAAAAATTTGCAAGTCGCTTTTAGACGTGCAAATATATGAAGTCGTTTGAATTCACTTTCACTTTGCCCACAGGCTTAAGCGTTTTTCTGAAACTTGATACCAGTGTACAATGTAATTGAAATTCTAAAGCACCGACTCTTTCAAAATTTTGTACACAGCTTTTGCACATCACAAGATAATGCTGTTGAAATTTTAATTTTTGTTGTTTTTTTTTATTACACAATAAAAAATTTTGAACAAGGTTCGAATGTTGTATTATTGTGTAATGATTAATTTAATAACTCTACATAATCTGTATCGACGAAAATTAATCCTTAAAATAAAACCGACGTCCCACTCAACCCCCCTAACGAATTAATTTCATTGCTCACAAAACAAGAGCAATCAGAGGGAATATGACTTTATTTTCTCTTTTTAAAAGAAAATTAAATATTAATTTAATGATTCGTGAAGCTGTTAAAATCCAATTCTTAAAATTAAATGTTCTTTTTGAACATTACTAAAATTAACAACACAAAAATATCAAAACGATATAAATACAATTTAGGATATAAGCTATACAGTTATAACAAACCCCTTTAGCCATATATCCTTGTGAATATGGATGTTATTATAGTTTAAGTATTTCATGGTTAAGCTCATATATATACTTGTATACTAACTTCTGAATTTAATGTTTACTGTATATCGTCCTTGGTAATCAAAAACCTACATAATTTGCAGACTTCCTGCCAAGTAAACCTACAAAAAAATTTCAACCTAGAGAAAATAAATTTTATTATCTTCTTCTCTATTCCTTTTTGTATGTTTGTTTAAATTGTAGATAATAAAATTTTAGTTTCATCTTTAATTTTTAATTACAAAATAAGAGATTCGTGCCACCAACTAACTTAATTGCACTCACTTTAGCATTATTATAGAAGTTTCTAACTTAGTTTATTGGACTGAAGGAAGACACGAAATATATATAATTTCAAAATAATTTGACCAGTACATCTACTTGTATATATATATATATATATAGTATAGCTTAAAAGGGAAGCATTTTCATCCTTTTATTATTCTCAGACAATTGAAATGTTATATAAACACACATACATATATATCAACAATTACATATGAAATAAGCTAGCGCCCTTGACTTGCTGTTACCCCCTGTATAAATTATGGGTTTCATTAATTTTAAACCGTATTGAAGATCATTTATTCATAAAGGATGGTCTAGGGGACATATCAAATAAACTGAAATAGCAATTTAGATCGGATATACCAAAAATAACAACCACTATTGCTGCCAGAGAATTAATAATTACAAGATTTACAAATCATATGTCAAATTATCGAAGTATAATATAAAAAAAAAAGCACATGGAAAGGATATAATTTCTGGGGAAATAAAATATTGTTAAGGGATTTATTTGATTTATTGCACGAGAATATGAGAAATATATTAGTTCAATATAAATCCAGGTCAAATTTCCTGTTTGTGGTAGAAAGATTTAAAATTTTATATTAAAATTATAAAGTTTATTTTTTATTGATTTTGGTTTAGTCTTTTGATTTGTTTAAACTTTCCTGGTACATATTAAAATCTTATCAATTTTTATATAAATTTTTAACCAAAATTAGGGGTGAAAGTTCACTATTTAAGTGACAAGCGGGGTGGGATTCGTGAGTTATATAGAAGGTTTCCTACACTGATGAAATTTAACATGGCCATGATTATGAGCAAAGTGACGCATATTTTCGTTTTGTGCCTTTATGTTGGTCACATACTTAGAATACAAATTCACAAATATAGAGCTGTTAATAAATAATATTTAATTTTATGAAAATGTTCAAAATTGTGAAGATTTTTGCTAAAAACACAAAAAAAAAATATATTCAAAAAACTTTCAAAAAATAAGACTTTTATCCATAATCATTTTATAGATTAAATGAACTAAAATGGCAGCCCATTTCTCATTGTATGGTCAAATTTCCCGGTATAAGTTTTATCAACAAATAAGATACATTTATCTTCATGGAATATACTTGAGCTTAACTTAAAATACAAAAAAGTATTCCACAACTTTTTAATTATGAATCCGCTAAACATTGTTTTTGCTGTCTTTCCATTCCATTTGGCATTCCAATAATGTTCATTATATTCTTTTGAAAAGTTTGAATCTGTCAGACATAACGTTTTAAAAAAATAGGTTTTCACCAAAAAAAATAAAAAAAAATTTTTAAAGGGAATAGAATTTTGGATTACTTGAATTTCTTTTGATTAAACGTTTTATAGATATTAAAAAAAAGTGAATCTTATAATTTTTATCGGTTTAAATGATACGTTAAACCTTTTGGAATATGCATTTAGAAATTGGAAATTAGAAAAGTTATATAAATAGTTTTAAATACTTGACATTTACACCAGATTTCCACACACAGTTTTTTAAATTGGTTCTGATTTTCCAATCTTTACCAATGTAAATTAGGAAAAAAATTTTTATTTTGCTTTAAACTGGTACTAGTTCTTTTTATTGGTGTAAAGACGAAAGGAAACAGTGGAGTTAATCCTCAGCTAATAATGTTTAAAAGATTACCAAAGTCAAAAAAACAAGATACCTAAGAAATTTCAGAGTTCGCAATAATATCCCAACTCCCTTATCTCAAAACAAAAATCTAAGCTGCTGATTCTAGTGCAACATGGAGCACCTTAGAAAAATGGCTTCAACGCAACCATTTTGAAAATAGTTTATTTATATTTTTTAAATATTTATTTGATATACATATGTTTAATAATACACAATTAATAATTTTTTATCTTTTCCTGTCCTTTTATGCCATGTATACGCTTATTAGGAAGTCTAGTAAGTTGTTATCCTTTAAATTTTATGAATAAAATATTTTGAATGCAATGAACCTTTCTAATATTGATCACCAGTCATTTTGGTTAATGATTTAAGAAAAAAGGTTGAAAAATACTTTAAGTCCTATACCCAACAAAATAATCACAATATATTTTAGAGATTGAAACCAATAATTTCCAAAAAAGTCATACTTAAGTCTGACCAATATTTTAATTTATAAATTCCTTACAATAAATTATTTCTTAAAAGCCTTCCATTTTTTTTATTAGTACAATAAGTGAAATGCTTTCATGCATAAACGCCATTAATATTAAGACAACATTTTATAAAGCTTTTACAAATTTAAGATCTAAAAATTAGAACTTTTACAGCTCATATATGCATGTGGCAAATGGTTTACATTAGATGAGGAGATATTAAATGCTGAGCATAAGATATGGACTCTAATAATTGACAAAGGAACCATTAACTTTCTTAACTTCTGGAAAATAAGTAAGCAAATAAAAAATTTTTCTAAGTGATTATATCCATTAAAAGTAGTCCTTAATTGTTTCTTTTAACCTAAATTTGGATAATTTTCTAAGTCTGAAATTGACGACAAAAAATATTTGAATTAGAAAAAATTTTCTATAATTTACTAAAAGCTAAATAATAATTTTGAATATGGAACTTTTATATCAAAAATAAAATAAAATAAAAATACACCAACAAATTCATCAAATCTTTTCTAATGAAATGAGAATTTTTCTCATGAAAAACAATCAAAATTATGATCTGACCTATTTACTACAATTAAATAATAATAAAAAATCAAGAAATCAATTAAATTCATAAAACTTTAATAAATTTCACCCTCATCCTAATCGGGCAGCTATATAGACTTCAAGAATTAAATTTTGAGAGATTTTTAAATTGATTCTCATTAAAATTGACTGAGTTGAATATAAAAAGGCTTTATTAAATTTTTATTTTTTGTTTTGGTTTTTTTTTCTTTTATTTTTACTTTGAATAAAATTCTAATTTTCAACTTGAATATTCATAATTTGTTGTTTTTGTGTTTTCTGTCATTCGATATTTTAAGCAAAAAATGAAGCTAGGATCTTTTTTGTGTTTTCTATTGCGATCGCAACAAATCAAAAATATTTCCTAAAAACACTAAAAAATTTTTGACTTGAATAATGGCCATGTGTGTTTCTATATCTCAAAATTTGTTGTTGTTTTTTTTTTATTATTTGATTTTGATAAAACAAAGAACCCAAAACCGAATAAAAATTAAAATTGAACTAAACCAAATGATGACCTGCTGAGTTATTTATATTTTCAGTGCGGTTGTATTTAATTAACCACAATAATATCAGTTATTTATTTATTTATAATTTTTATCTTTATGGTTGTTGTTTTCTTTTTTTGATGTTCTGCCTATTTAACTTCTAAATTTTTCATAATATTAAATTTAGTTGAAATAGAAATTAAATAAAATTTATGTCAAAAACGAACAACTAAAAGAATCTCATTAAACAAGAAATTAAGAATCAAAACTCAAAACACGTGGCTACTGGATCAAAGTTCTTTTTTTATACAATTTAGTTCTGTTTTTGTTGTTTTTGTTGTTATACGTTTTATTGAGCTCATCCAACTTAAATTACCATAGCAAGAGGCAAAATTAAAATTTAAAAAAACCAAAAAATAAATATTTATATATATATTTATATATATATATATATATCAACACAACAACAAAAATATAGCCAAACTTTTTAAAAATGAAAAAGTAATAAATAATTTTTGGTTGGCACACTTTTTACCAATTCCTCAAATATACTTCCACAAGGCTTGTCCAGCTTTCAACAGCTACCACCAAGTCAATTTTGATATTTTTCTGCTTTCGTTTTGTCTTGTGGTTTTTTTCTTAGTTTTTTTTTTTTGCTTTCCGCAAAAATTGAAAGACACTTTCAATAATGTGATGTCGTGCGGTGAAGATTTATAGATATATTTTTTGTTTTTTTTTCATATAAAACAAAAGGAAAAAAAGTTTATATATTAAAAATTTCCATCAATTCTACTCTAGCTCCTTTAGGAAACCAAGAATAAAAAAACAACGAAAAAAAAAAGAAAAAGTAGACAATGTTGAGAATCCCTTGGTCAAATTTGAGGCAAACCATAGAGACCTAAGGAAAACAAGAATATATAGTCGCTTGCTTTTAGTGATTTGATTTAGTGAATAATCTTCCTTAGCACCCTTGCCCCCCTCCATCACTATTTTTCCATTTTCCTTGCTGACAGGACACGTTTTGTACCACAAAATCTCATATTTCCCTGCCTAATGCATTGTCACATTAATTTTAATATAAAAGCCTGTTGGCTACGTACATAAATATATGTATATATATATATATTGCCATTTTGGACTCCTTTGGATTTATTACCCTTAAAAGGTTCTTATAAAATAAGAAAAGCTTATAGCAAAAAAAAAAGTTATATATAATAATAAAGTAGCAACCTGTTGTGGTAGACTGTAGTAGGAAGCGACAATGGTTATAAAATTTGTTTGACTTGATGACGAAGGATTTTTCTATAGAATTTGGTTGTACTTTTTTTCATCGTTTGCTAAAATTTGAATTTTTATTACAAAAATATATAAGATAAGAACCTTAAGCAATGAAAGCTTCATTAATAAGTTTCTAAATTAAGGGAGGAAATGTTGGCTTAAAAGTTAAAGGCCATCTTTTATTACAGAATAATCAAATTTAAAACTAAAGACAAATTTAAAAGTGGACTTGATGATTATCTCCCACTCTCCTTAGAATTGTGGTTTTTTCATTCGATTGCTTTAATTTGAAAGAGGGGGAATAACATAGTCATTTTAGAATAGATTCAGGTAAAAGTTAAAAATTTGTATTGAATTGTTACAAAACAAAAAGGACAATGAGTCGAAGACGAACCAAGCCTTTAATTTTTTAGTAATTATAAAGACTTGAAGCTTATGGAATTTTACTAATGTTAGTTTTTTATTGTAGGGTCTAGGCTAAAGTTGCTTGCATCAGGCAACACTTTTCTTAGTGCAGTGTAAAGAAAGTTCACTGAATTGAACATTTTTTGTAAATTTTGCTACTAGGGCTGGGATTCTATCTCGGTGAGAAGTAAGCGTGAGAATGAAAAAGTCGGATTTTGATATATAATGTATGGCAAATATGACAAAATTTGACATTCTCATTCTCATTCTGACTTCTCACCGAGACAGAATCCCAGCACAGGAAGCTAACAAGTCAGTTAAAATTTTTCACAAAATTTTTGTTGCTAGAACAAATTTAAAATGGCTAATTCAACTCACAATACTTAAAAGTACTCCATATTTTGTTAATTATGAAACCGAAATACTTTGCTGTTGCCGCCTTTTCTACATAACATTTACATAACTTACATAATAATTCGAATTTGCCTGTTTTCGCAAAATGATATGCATCATAACAAAACTAATTTATAAAAGCCCCGAGAAAAATACTTCCTACGTGAACTTAATAAACAAAAAAGAAATTCTTTTGATTTCTTCTTAATTTTATTAATGAAACTGAAACTTTAGAATAGTTCATCCTAATAGAAAGTAATTTCGATCAAACAGTTTTTGTTTTTCAAAAAAGTTCCTTGCATTGAAAGCTAAAACACAAAGACATTCCCTGGCATTTAATTTTCACTTTTAACCAGTCACAGCTCAAGCCTTTTACTTTAATTTTCTTAAATGTGCAGATTTCGTTACACAAAGAATTATGTAACTTTTCCCTATTTGAATGATAATAAAAAAAACCTCCTTCTATGTATTTTCTGTTAATTTTTTATGTAAATTTTCTAATAACTAATCCTTAAAAGTATAAAGATCAATTTTTATTAAAGCAAACATTGCTGAACAAATTTCAAAATGTCATCATGTTCGCCAGACGCAAAGAATCAGAACTAACGAATAGCTCTTGTATTTTTATTTTTATTTTTTGCTGCTGCCCCTGTTGTGATGTGATTAGTGAAAATGGTTGAGCAGCTTTATTTTTTATTTTACGTTCGGTTCATTCTTTTGGTTGTTTTTTTTTTTTGTTTCAATAAAAAATTTGGCAGAAAAAATTATGTTACCTTGCCAAAACGCAGCGCGGGTTATCTCTAGGATTTTACTTTTACTTTTTTTCTTATCGCATCGTAAGAACTGATGACCTTAAACAAAAACTTTAAATCTTTTTTTAATTTAGCGTTTACAATTAAAATAAACTTCTGAGAGTAGTTTATCACATTTTTTAAAATTAACATAAATTTAATCAAATCTAATTGAAAACTAATCAAATTCTCAAACCTATTTCCATAAACTCGAGGAAACTCTCACAAAAAAAAAAAAAAAAACCTTAACCAAAAATGGAAACGAAAACTTTTAATATCCATATACCCACTCATTCAGAAACTTATTACAGCTAGAAACGTGCTGGATATGCAAAAAAACTGATTTTTTGTTTTAATAAAAAAAACAGAAAAAAAAATTCCATCAAAACAAAAATTTAGTAGAGGCAAAATTTTTTCATGGTAAGCAAAATGAAACCAAACCATCAGGATTAAAGGAAAAAAATATGCTTTAATAGCAAAAGTAGTAGAGTATTTTATGGATATACCTGAAATAATTGGCAAAAAAAATTGATGAAAAACATGAGCTCCTGAAATTTATTAACATCAAAAGGGAAAATAACATATTTTCATTTTTATTATTTTCTCAGGATAACTGACCACAATTTTCTTGTAATTCTCAATAACTAAAATTTTCGGCTACTTAAAATTACATCTGACAACCAAACAATAAATGTAAAAAAGAAAAAACAAAAATGACAGTAAAAATAAAACCACAAAAGATAAAAACCATGTTAGAAGATATGCTCTTTCATCACTTATTGACATCCATCCAACCTAACAAGAATCAAACAAAACCAAATTAAGTTTTTGAAATTACAGCCGGTCATCTGGCACGAGAATCATTAAAAGAAATTACTCAGGTATAAAAACTTAGGACAACAAGAAAAAATAAAAAAAATAACAAATAAGAAAAAGAAAAACATAATTTCTAGTAATAATTTTTTATTTCATGTCGATTGCATCAAAAATTTACGCATCCCACCTGTCATCCCTTCATTGTTCAACAATAAATTCTACGTATTGCGTGCTCAGCATACAAAACACACATGTATATTACCTTGTCCTTTTATGATAAACGACTGATGAATCCCTTAGGACCTATATAACTGCATATCAAGGATATAAAATATTTTTAGGCTAACAAAAGGTAAAATCTGAGCATACTTCTCCTGTTTATATATACCTGGAAGTTGTAGATTTTTATTTTGTTTTTGTAAATTGTTGTTGTTTGATTTCTATTTCTTCTTTTATATATACATATATACATATGTATATATATACCTTTACCAGTCAACCGAATCGTCATAAAGATTTCAAAAAGCTGATACCAGGAAGATGGGATCAATATATCATCTACATGCTTTAAGGATAAGATATATATACATATATATATATGTTATATTTTCTTTGATTCTTTTTTTCTTCTAATTTAAAGACACAAGGTTACCTTATCCTTGTTAGAGGCTTAAGCATTTTGAAATTAGTTTTCTTTTGTTGTCACTAATATGAGGGCGTGTTTTCTAGATATGGGCTATATTAAATGTTTTAGTTTTTCAGTACTATATATAAAAGGAATTGAAATTTGTGAGGTCCCCATACTTAAAATATTTTAAAAGGGCTGAAAAAAGGACATTTTATGTTATAAAAAGAATGATTTGCTATTCTATAAGTGCTGAAATGACCCTCAAGACTATTCATTGCTTGTTAAGTAAAATAAAAAAGGAAAAAAAAAATTTATTTTTTGTTGAAGAATAAGATTTAGGATATGAGAAAGTCCTTTTTTTTCTCTTTTGTTAACTAAAAAAGGATAACTTAACCAGTTTTTCAAATAAGAAAAGCAAAAAAAAAGTTATATCAATGTTACAATTTAACAACAACAAAAAATGTGTCATGTAAGCAAAATATTTCTCTTGTCCTTAATTTTTGATAAGCTAAATTTTATTAACAACTATTCGACACGTTGAAAGCTGTCATTATTTTATAGCAATTAGAAATTTTTAAATGGCAGCAAATCAAGTTAAATTTTTGAAATCCAGCTTTAAATCTTAATTTTTTCGTTTTTTTTTTTTGTGATTTTTATTTCATGTTTGCCTGCAATTTTTTTGTTTTTTTCTTATTTTTTGTGTCTTAATAAATTCCAATTGTACAGAATTTTAGTACATGTTTTTATGAATTTCACGTAGGAGGTAAACAACTGACATTGCGTTATATAAATGACGCAAAACATTCTTGTTCAATATATATTTAGTGATTTTATACTTAATTTAAGTGTTTAGTTTTTGTTTGTTATATTTTGAATGAAGTCTATTTGTTAAAGTTTTCAAAATTTAATTAAAATGAAAAACTAAGCAAAGATATTTGAAATCTCTTTTTATTCCATTACGGTAGGCAAATATTTAATTTTTATTTAAAAAATTAAAAACTTAAAAATTTCGTTAATCATATTTGAAAATTAATTTTTATAGTCTTTTGTTTTTATTCTTTAGAATAGGCCTTAGCCAAAACACAAATCACCATTTTATTTGTACTTTTTTTAAAGGCATGTTTGCTCAAAATGTTGCCTGTTAAAATGTTGTGCAATTTTGAGATAGTTAGAATCAATTTTTTAAAGTATTTTTCTTAGAATTTGTGTAATCAAAGCTACTTGTAAAAGTGTTTAATATATAACATATTTAACAACAAAACCAACTCGTTTGAACTTCCTTAAGTTATGGGCACCCACTTAGTGCGTATATATCAGCGGGTAACTTTTTTGACGTCAAAATGACGTACAAATGAATTTCACGCTGAAATATCCACATATGAGGGGGAACTTTAGCGTGAGTCTATGAAGTTACCCGCTGAGATATACGCACTAAGTGGGTGCCCACCTTTAGATTCACAAATATTGAAAAATTCTAGTGACCTAAGTCTCAGCTACTTTGAGATTAGTTATTTATATTTAAATTGTGAAAACTCATTAGATGATAATGCAAAGTGGTTAAAAAAAATTAACTCGTTCTTTGTTCAAAGTCCCGGATTTAGTCGAATATTGAGAGAGAAATCACAACTATTAAGTGTAAGCTGTAAAAAAAGTTTGGCATTGGCCTAAAAAATTAGTTGTCTCGGGGCGTAACATCAAAAAAATATAGAAAATGAGGTAGAATTTTTTTAAATACATCAAAAACTTTTTGAACAGTTTTTCTTGCCTCATGTGGTTTTGCATGTCTTATCATAATGAATAATTACAACTTTTCTGTAGGCCAAAGACGAAGATTTTTGTTGAAGTTTTTTGTTCAAGGCATCTAATTATAAACAATAAAAAACAGAATTAATTGTTTTATTTATTTTTGCAATCCATATTGATGCAATCTCACCAACAACATGACATAACTTTTTCCTAATCAAATTTTTAGGATAGGATCTAATTTTTTATCACCAGTAACCTTTTTTTGACAAGTAGGATAATTTATGTAGCACTCAATCACTCAAAACTTTCACATAAAACCAAAACTTTAGTTGTTTCTTAAAGCATTTATCTGGTCAACCCTAAGTATAGAGTTTACAATTAGTAATGTTAGTAAGCAGTTTGTTCAGTTCATAGTTTTTAGTACCTCTTTATTGTTATTTGACGATCTTTCTAACCTTGCTACCTATTACACCGGTCAACAAAAAATTTTTTGCGCATGGGTTTTACCCAATATATTCTGATTATACAAGCCCAAAGAAAACTAAAAATGCAATTAGTTTTCGAAAATATTTGCTTTTAAAAAAGTTATAGTGATTTAAATATTTTTCAGTTTTGCGCTGAATTGCTTTCGTTATTTAGCCTTTCTACACGAGCAAACATGTTTCCACAAACAAACCGGTTTTTTTTCGAACAAATTTTGATTGTCTACATGGGCAAACAAGTATCCTCTGTAAACATTTCATAACCAGGCAGAGAAATATAAATAGTGTGTAAATTTTGCTTAACCTGTATCCCTGTAAATAAATTACTTCTTATATGTGTTAGAATGATTCTTGTGATACAAAACAGAATTAAGGGGGCGGGGGTAGTGCTTCTTGTGTCACTAATATCTGAATATACAACAATAATTGTTCACATGTCACAGAGGCATAACGAGTTAAACATATTTCTTTCCTGTATATTAGCAAACTGTACGAAATGACTTCGAGAAGTTGTAAACGCGACGTTGACTCCTTTTGCTATATTTGCGGCGAATTTATTAAAGTAAGAGAAAGAAAGTATGATTTAAGAACAAATTTAAAAATCATGCGTCCGAGGCTTTCAAATATTTGAAGAATTTTTTTGCCAAAACTTTCAGAGGCGAAAATTAAAGCTGGAATATTTGTCGGCCCTCAAATAAGAAAAATCATGGATTGTGACATTTTCACGTGGTTAGTTAGCAATAAGGAGAAAGAAGCCTGGAACAGTTTTAAAGCAGTAGTCCATGGTTTTCTTGGGAACCAGAGAGCTGAAAAGTAGGACGAGTTGATTACAGACATGATTTCTAATTTTTACACTATCGGATGCAGAATGTCATTAAAGATAAATATGTTACATTCTCATTTGGATCAATTTAAGGATAACATGGGAAGAACAAGGGGAACGCTTTCATCAAGACCTTATGAAATTTGAGAGACGTTACCAAGGGCAATACACTGAGAGCATGATGGGGCATTATATTTGGGGGATGATACGAGAAACTTCTGTTAAACATGACAGGAAAACTAAAATTGTTCATTTTTAAACATTTGTGCTCTATTTTAAGACAAATAAATCATGAGAAGACGTTTGTTATGTTTTAATAAATCATTTCTTAGTACAAATTTTTTGTACTTTTATTAATTTGGTTTTTTGCATTTTTTTCACATAGAAGCAAATAAAAGTGTTTTTTTTGTTCTGATTCTTACTTCTAGCTATAAATGCAATAAAAATAAGATACATATGCCCCATGCGCAAAAATGCTGTTGACCGGTGTTATTCCTCCTGAAACAATTTTGAATCAAATCAAAATTGTAATTAAAGGGCAAGAGTAGAAAAACGACAATACTTTCGTCTACATCTATCAATTTTGGGATAGATCTAATGGGATTTAAGTGTTGAAATCATAACTTTCTTGAGTGAAACGTTAATTTGGTTAAAATAAACCCAACCAGCTTCCATTTCAAGTCGCATATACAGTCAAATTTTGCAAGTTTATTGTGAATTATTTTTTGATGATCAATTTGGAAAGTAAAATTTTTTAGATAAAAATAGAAAGTAGTTAAAAAGTTCAAAAATTATTACAATTTCAATGCATTAAATTCCCTCCATTCTAGATCTTTTCTTTTTGGTAAAAATTTGAGGTTTTTTTTGCTTCTTTTCTCCATTTTTTTTTCCTTAAATTGCAGATTGTTACGCTACGCTGCGTAGTCGCAAAATCGATACTTGGTTAAACATGTTTTGGTCCTTCAAAGATATAGACTTAAGATATTCGATCAAACAAAATAAAAAGCTAACTACAAATATTTCCTTGTAATATCGTTCGATTCGAACTAAATCTTGAAATATTTGAAAAATACGAGAAGAACAAAAAAGCGAGAATAGTTGAAATTTTAGCCTAAGATTTCCAAATTTAAATGTGTGTAAACCTCACACAGTATGTGTTGATATCAAGAATTATATCGTTTTCTGGTTGTGATATAACGCTTTGTTCTTTTTTGAAATTATTCTTACAATTTTCTCTTATTCGTCTTCGAAACAATTTTTGTTGAAACGATAAAGATTATTATCTTTCTCGTATTCAAATATTTGCAAGGTTTCCACTTCAATGAATCGAATATGACTTTGAGTAGCTTTGTTTTGGGAGAGCTTTGTTTATTGAAAGATCTTATGGGTTTTTTCCTTAAAGAAAGTTTTCTCCAACAAATATTGTAAATGATGGTGCAATCTGGCCCAAGCTATCATCTATACAAATCCAGCTTAATCATAGCTTATTATTATGAAATATCTTTCTAAGTAGCAGTAGCGAAGTTTAGGATGTGATCAAGGTGATGTATCCTCTCCTTGGCTGCTAATATTTCAGTAATATAATCAAAGAAGAAATACTAAGATTCTGGAGACACACAAAGCCTTAAGCACAATTAGTTAATGTGCACTTCATATTTTAAGAAATATCAGACGCTAGGAATTTATGCCATTGCTAAGCAAAGCAACCAGTAAAATTTCAAAAACAATTTTTTTTTAAAATAAAACAAGATTTTTCAATTTTATTTTTACAAACATGTAATCAGCCTTTGCTCTAATTTTTGTTAGTTTTTTTTTTTTGCTTGAAACTAGCTTTAAGTGATTTGCTATGTTTTTTTAACTTAATCTATGTTTGGATTTGTTTGTTATTTATTTTTTTGTTTTTAACACTTTACAATCATCTATTTAAAAGGCAAGTTTTTCATGTAATTTACGTGGAGGATATAATCGACATTGAATTATATATTTGTATATATCAGCAAAGAAAATTTTACTTGTTAACTTTTTCTATCTATTTCAACATAAAATTTTGCTTTACTCTTCTCCCCATTTTTTCTATTTCAGTTAAAATTATTGCTGATATATACATTGTTTTTGTAGCTAACACCACTCCCAGAGGATAAACTATAAATTTTAATGTAGTACAAACGAAAAATTGCTATAAACAAGTATCGACATGTTTATGTCACCATCGATCCAAAGGTCCAATAATAAATAAGATGGTCTCGTCTTCATGTTTAGATAATTCTTTAAGCAAGAATATATATCTATCTCATATTTCCCGCAAATATATATAATATCCCTTTATATATATATATTCCATTTGGATAATCACGTTAACATTTAACGAGGGTAACAACGATGTCATCATAATTTCTATAGGGATCTAAAAATCTGTTGATGAAAACTTTTGCAATTTTTTGTTGTTATTGTTGTTGTTGTTTTAATAGTCTGTACGTTTTCTAAAGTAAAACAAAATTAAGAGGTCACAAAAGATGAGAAAATTATGACATTGCTATTTAAGGTAAGGCATCAACAAAAGAAGCCTTACCAATTCAACCAGATATTAAAAACCATCTCGTGCCATAATAATAATCTTTTTCATTGGATGAAAATTTATTGGTCTTCATTTTAATAGCGACACGGTATGTGCGGTTGTTAACTTTTTGAATTATGTATGCGTTCAACTCATAATACAAATAAATTCATGGGGACGACGGTAAAAATCAAAAAAGAAATGTTTATCTTTATTATAGTTGTTCCGTAAGATATAAAAAAGAAAGACTAACAAAATATATTTTATAGCATTGTTGACATTAGGTGTGGGACTATCTGTGTCCATTGAATAAGAGAATTGAATCAATTTAGTTCTTGATCTATTTGAAAATAGCATTAAAATCTATGTTTAATAATTTTACTGCTATAAAAAATTTATTTAACAAAATTTTGTTGTTGTTTTTTATTAAAAATTAACTTAAGCTAGAATTTTGTTATTGCATATTTCAGCCCTAAAAGTAAAAAAGTAATAGCAATAACTTGTTTATTAGCTAAGCTAAAATTATTCATTGCTGTTATTACGAGAATTTTTACAATATTTATTTGAAATAAATTTTTAATATGATATAAAAAGTATTTTTAGTGGTAAGATAAATGTATATCCTACGGCTAGACTAGCGTTTCATAAAATGATTGGTATAGAACCTAATTAATGGAATAATTAAAACCTTTCAATCAGTGATATCTCACACGGACTTGTTTCCATGCCTCATTTTCGTCTTTCAGACTAGGGAGGTACAAATGGAAAGCAAATTTTGACACTTTGCTCAGCATAAGTTTATGTGAAATATGAAGCATTGATGCTTAGGACTCACTAACACTTGCCGTATTAAGTGACTCATCAGTAAATTAAAAATGTAGATTTTTGTTTACAACCAATCAGAGTGGAATCAGTGTTGTGTTTATGAGAAACAAAAAAAAAATTATAAAGTAGAGAGTAAATTATAAAAATTTCAGATGTAAAGCTCTATTAAAATTGTATTTTTTCCTAATAAAATACATGAAAAGTATTTTCGTTTTTACTTCCTTAAAAAATTGACAAATTAGCCAATTCAGACCCTTTTAGTGGAGAATAGGGGACTTATTATTATTTAGTATCATTAAGCCCTAATGAGGCTTAGGCATAGCAATATATTGTGATAGAATCGATAAAACCACCATCTTCAAATTTGTTAGTTGAAACAATGAATTAAAGTGCTAAAACTAATTTATTTCATTCTAAAGAAGTCATTGAACTGATTTGTATTTGTATTGATTCACAGGCCCTTGCTTCTAGTTCTTACCAATTCATTATTAATCCTAAATGTCAATGTACGCGCTAAGTCTAACGCAAACCAAAACAGCAGTCGCGATGACGGTATCTAAATAAAAAATCATCCTTTATTAGGAGGAAAGTTTTCAACAAGATTTTATACACTCTGTTTTTAGCACCAAAAATAGTTGAATCGGTAGCTGTTGGCACTATTGCAGCCGCAACTAATTCTGATGCTATTGCTGCTTGGCTTAAAGTTTTGTCATATTATTAACATTTTAAGTTATACGGACCATGTTCTAAATTATTTTATACAATTTTATGTGGTTAAAGACGACTACGGAACAGGTGGAAGCCAACAGTTCAGAATAGAAAATATTTAGTTTGATTACGTTACAATGATTATTGTTGCCTTAATTTTAACAACTCAACATTTCTCCCATGTTCAACGAAAAACATGATTTTAAATAAGAAAAATATGTATTTTTCTTTTCATTTTAATTTAGGCGTCACAAAATACATCAAGGATTCCTTTCTCAGAGTATACTCAGTCTTACGGTTTTTATCTTTTTGAAATTCTTAGTATCAAAGATGTTGAACATCTGGATGTCATTTACTGAGTTCAAAATTAAGAATAATGGTAATACCTTTTTATATCCTTCCAAGAAGGCTCATAATATAAATACGATGTCTCATTGTTAGATATTCCTAAAGTTAAATTCACTAATTATACTTGTGAAATTTTTTTGCAACGACGTTTAAGCAATGTAAAACGTTAATATCAAAGCAAATTAAAGAAAGTCAATATTTATCCTAATGGAAATATTTTTTAAAATCTAACTTTGACTAAATGTGAAACTAAGACTGTCAAATACAAAAAATCGTTCTGTTGAACCTCTAATTTATTTGCAAAAACTTTCATTTGAACGCTAAAAAATGTGGAATCTGGACTCAAAAGTAACATCATTGAAGGCCTTCTCTTCTGATCTTTTCAAAGCTAAACTTTAATCCTAGAATACTTCAATTTGACAGGCTTGCTGTTAGCAAAGCGATTTTTTTTTTCAATGCACTTGTCCTTTTGTCTATAAAAATAATTTTTTGAGTGGCATAAGCCTTCAGTCACCTAGAAAAAGTGTTTTAAGCGTTCTACTTCTTTACTTAACAGGAGACATTTTTTAAATGGTGGAGACACTTTTTAACATATCTTTACTTGCACCAAATGAAAACTTCCAAGAAGGAAATTACTCATCAGTAATTTCTTATGCTCGAATTATGTTTAAGAGTTCACCAGCAAAAAATTGATCCTCAACGGTGCCTGTAAAAGGTAAGCATTATGGTTACTTGTCAGTCAGTAATTCAGGACAATAGCGCCTTTTTGCAGCAATTCCTTCATGTTTTCACCAAAGAAGTAGGCATTTTAAATCCCTATTAGAAGAAGAAGAAGAAGAAGAAGAACTACTTTCCCGTCATTATGTAACTTTCCTTTATTTCTCATGCACAGATAAAGAAAAACCAAAAAATTTGTTTATTAACTTCGTAAAATATCGACATGTGAATGAGACTTAACATTTTACTCATAAATGTTGCACGTGTAAAAATGTTTTCACACTTATTTTACAGAATTAATCTTGATGCATCAGAAATGAGGTAATATTGATTAGAATACGGAACCTCTTTTGATTTTTATATTACTACTTTGTTTTCTATTTACACAAAGATTCTTCTTTCTGGCTCGCTGACAATTGCAAAGCTTTCTGCTAAGCACTTCAGTTTTTTGCTGCGTGCTGAAAGAATTTTCTTTATGCAATTTGGTTTTCCTAGTTATTAAGTCTTTCATTCCATCAAGTGTTTACTATAAATTAAGGATATCTGAGAGTACAAAGGAAGTAAATTTACTTTCTAAAAAAGTAGTATAGCAATTTTTAAACGGTGGCCAATTTTTTCTTATTTATTCCGATGGTGTCGTAGGATTAGACTTGTCTAGCTATTTTATTCTATTGACTTTAATGTATATTTTCTTGTTGGATTACTAACAACCAATAATGACATAATCTAAGATTATTAGCTTCATAACTTTTGTAATAAATTGAATATAAAATATAGGTCTGGCGTTATTTTTCAGCTATTCTTCTATATATGTTACATAAATTTTAATTTTTTGAGACAGATTTTAAACTACAAACTGAAAATGTTATAAAATTTAAAATCTTCGCTAAGCAAAATTCATACTAGCTCCTTGCTTCTCCTTATCCCATCTTATTTTATGATTATCAAATAAAGAAAAAACAAAATTTTACTCATAATATGGAATTAACTTTAAGCAGGTTTAAGAACTTGAAAATCAGATTTACAGTCCTCAATTCCCTTTCAAACGTAACACAAATTATGCTCATAAGCCCAACTCATACATTAAAATAGGTTTTACGTCTTGAAATAATTAAATAAATTGCTAATAATGTTTTCCCTTTCAAATTTAACCATCATTCATTAAAATTAGGCTAAATTTTCTACCAAAAAAAAAAACATAATTTTCTTTTTACTTTAGAATGATTACATTGGCTAAATTTTACCCTAAATAATTAATGAATCCTTTCTTTTGTCCAACGAATTTTCTTCTATTTAAGCTGAGTCATTATTTCTTCTTCTTTTTTTCGTTTTTTTTTTAAGTATGTGAATAAGATTAGCAGGGCAGGTTGTATAGTTACACAGCATAATATTTTTGAATTATAAAGTTTGAAACTAAAAGATACATGAAAATAGTTTAGTGAACTGTTTTTTCAATGTATTTGTTTCCATGGAAATTCATTTGTCATATCCTGATGTTTGTTGAAAATAATTAGAAGATAATCCCTAAAGGGAAACTCATTGACTATGACAAGATAAGCAATTTAGCTTTGGATGATTTGTAACTAAATTGGATCAACAGTTAACATATCTATCGAAGTTCTCTAATTTGTTCTTAATTCCTGGGCACAACATGCTCATATGCCATAAGGGTCTTTTAATGGTGTTTTCGATATGGTCATCTATGCATCTATTTTAGCAAATTGTTAAACTTTGAAAAAAAGGGAATAAATTTTAAAAAATTATAAGGGAGAATTCTGGTTAGGAAATTCGAAAAAGTCGATTTTTTTTTGCATACTTTCATAATTGAAACCCTTGACAAAATGCTTGTAAAAGAATTTTTTAGAAATTCAAATAATTTTTAGTGTTACAACTCATTATATGACGCATTTAGTCTCACTCAGTTCAGCTCAGTCTTTAAAATTTTAAACGCGTCTTTCTCGAAAATACTTTTTTTGATACTATTGAATTCTAGTTTATTTATAACTCAATCAATAAAATCAATTATCCGAAGTAACAATTGTTTTTAATAAACTAGCGTTATAAATAAGAACTAGTATTTTCTAGCTTCTTCCTGTGGCTCCATCCACTGAAATTTCATTTCAAAACACCCCTAACTAAAATTGTTCTAAACAAATTTATGATATTTTTAATTCAAATGAAATATTCCTGTCAAAAAACATTCTACTTTAAGATTATCGTGACAAAAATTTCAAATATTAGAAACTCACAGTTGTTCCGATTGTAAAAATATAAAAAAAAAACAAAATTAAACTTATAGTAATAAATTTTCTAATTAATTAAATTTTTATTGATTAAAAAACCTTCCAAATCTATGTTCGTGATTCTAAAAAATTAATAATAAAAATAATCTTTATAAATTTTATTTATATGTATTGTTAAGCCTTAAAAATCAATTTCTTCATCACATAACAGCAGCAAGTCACGCAAACAATTTACAGGAAATGATCAGCAGATTTATCCATTAATTGTGCCAGAAGTATATTATTTCTCAAATAAATATAGGACCTTAATAAATAAATTTCTGTAATATTTATCTTTTAATACCAAAGTCATGAAGTTGAATATCTTTTAGATATATAACTACTGTGCTAGATACAATTGAATACCGTAAAATTTTCAACTTTAGCAATTTAGCCACGCAATACTTTCATAAATGAATTAAATCTGTAATAGAGAATATTATTTATTAATGATTTCTAGACTCTTTGGTTATAATAAATTATAAAATGAGATTCCTTCTTTTTATAATACTTTAATATTAGATTATTAATATAAAAATACAGAGTAAAATGAGTAAATGAAGAAAATGAAGTGAAAATCTTTTTACACACGCTAAGCCCTGAATGATTTCTATCAATTATTCATTCTAACACAGCCTTAAAGTTTATTTTGTTATGAAAAATTGCTCAAGCCATAAATTTTGTATGCTGAAAGAAATATCTAAGTCTATCACAGAAATAATGCTTAAAGTCTTATAAGCAGACGCCTAAAGAATTCAAAAATCTGTCAGAAAGGCTAAAGAAATAGAAAACTGAAAGACATGAAAGACTGATGGCGTTCTTACAACTTATAATATATAAAGGTAACAAGTAAACCGCTCAGCAACAATAAAAACCAGAACAACAAAAAACATAAAATGAAAATTATTTTTTTCTTGTTTGTATCTTTTTTTTTTTTTTTTGTTCTTCT
The DNA here is from genome assembly GCA_947359355.1 of Acrocera orbiculus. NCBI lineage: Eukaryota > Metazoa > Arthropoda > Insecta > Diptera > Acroceridae > Acrocera > Acrocera orbiculus. The sequence goes on from OX375758.1 coordinate 13,583,119, forward strand.
TTCTTTTTTAGTTTTTTGACAGGCTCTTTTGAAATAAGATCCAAATTATAACTTTTCGGCTCTTTTCATAAGTCAAGGACCAGAGGTCGCAATTCATCTTAATTTCGTTTTTCACGGGCACAGCTGTAGCTTGGCCCTCACGTCTAAGACAAGTAATGAGATAAAAGAAGAAAAATTTTGTATAAACTAATTGCACACAAAATGTTCCTTTTATCTGATTTTTTTGTAAATTTTTTGGTAAATATATTTTTCATTTTAAAATAATTTATTGATTGTTGTCGATTTTATGCTTTTTTATTTATAAAAATAAATAAATAAATAACACAAGTAAAATAAAAGAAATTCATTGATTGAAGTGATTCATAATTAGTTTGGAATTGGAATCACATTAGCACTAAGCCTACGCTCAATTTTATCAGATAAAATTATTTTGCAGTTTTCAAATAATTTAATAATGAAAATTTCAGATTTCACACAAGAAAAATAAACAAATATAACCTAAGCGGCCTATAATTAGCTTAAATATAAAGTCACATTGTTACAGTATCTGGATATAATTTTACTAAATAAAAATATTTTGTATCTTGGGATTTTACGCTTATAGTAAAAAATATTTCTAAGGAAAATTCAAAAATATAAATACAGTTACCAATTGCTTAGTAAAATATTTTCATATTTGACAAATTTCTGATGTTTAATCTTAAAATAGAAACTTCGATGTTGAAGATATTCCACGAGGCACCTCCAAATAAAAACTCATGAGATTACTGAAAGGTTAAATTTGTCAAATTCGATAATTCATGATTACGTGAAACGTCTTGGCTTAATTTCAAAACTTGAAATATGGATTCCATGTGCTCTTACAGAACGAAATTTTCTTCATCGCATTAACGACTGTGATTTGCTTCTCAACTGTTCAGAAAATGAACCATTTTTGAAGCAAATCATTACTGCGGATGAGAAATGGTCATGGAGTAAAAAGATGAACCAGTTCAAACCACTTCGAAGGCCGATATTTACCAAAAAAAGGTTATTTATACGATCTGTTTGGTGGTATGAGAATACCTACATAAATAGTAATTTAGCCAGCGTGGTATTGCATTTGGTGAATGCCCCAAATGACGAGCTTCATTTTAATCGGATATCCTCCGTTACCATATGTGCTTTTTTTTTATTACTTCAATATATATGACTTGTAACCCGGTAATATTTATGGTTTTTTTACTATCTTTCTTTCCACTCCAAAAAAACAGAAGAAATTTTCAGCAAAACTTTATTTTTTAGGGGGTGCTAAACTTTATCTGCAGCCTTTCAATAGGTTAGGTAGTTCAAATTTGACCTTGAAAATAATTTTACTATAAATGATCGTTCTTTAGAATTTCAAGGAAATTTAAACAATTCTACAGCTCGATATAGGGAATTACTAGCGGAGAATTTGAAAAGGAGCAAACAAAGTTTTGTTGCAGAACATAAAAAATGGCTCGTCGTATTATAGACAGTGACACCGAAGAAATGTTTATATGTATTAAAATTCGGAATATATATGTTTTTAATTAGGTTTTTTACACAATCCTTTTTTACACGGTCCGCATCTACCACGTAAAAGCAGACCCATGTGTACATAGCTACTTATGTTTTTTTGTGTAAATTAGTGAAATCTAACAAAAATTTAACTATAAGACAAACTTTTTTTTTGATCTATGGCTGAAAATTGATTTTCCTGAAATATGTTTTTCATACAAACTAAATTTAAAAGTTTAAATGATTAGACTGCAAATAGAAAATAACCCAAAAATCAATAAAATGCCATTGAAATTCTTTAAAAAATTCCAAAAGTTTCAAATTGTTTTGTTGTTTGGTGCTATAAGTTTGAAATAACTAAAATTCTCTTTAGTTTACAATTTTGATATAAATTAAAACTGTTTTGATTACTGAAGAAATTGAAAATTTCAATAATTTTAAATAAAATACCTCATTTCGGTTTCCTCTTTTGAAACTTATTAGGGACTAGCATTCTGTAATATATTTTTTTATAATTAAGTTAGTAAATTGAATAGAACTCATTTACATATTGTTTGATAGTATTTTGATGGATCTATGATTGAAAAGGATTTTCGGAATAGTTTCTTTTCGTTTTTTTTTATTAATATGCAAATCAAGCCAATATGGGTATTAAATAAACAAGGGTTAAAAAAACCTTAACGTTCTTATGATTCTTGTAGTTTTTTTTTAACGTAATTTCTATTTAAATAAATTCAACTGAAAATTTAAAAGCTTGCTGTTAAATAAAATTTAATTTGATAATAACAAGCAGAAAAACATTAGAAATAGATTTGTATTCCTAATGATATATAGTTTGATTAGTCTATGCGACTGCACCATTTGGTTACGGTTCTTTGATCTCTTTTTGGGGATTATAAAATTTTATATATTTGTCGTGGACACTTTAGACTACTTTTTTTTTTCAAAACATAAAAAGAATAAGAGCAAGAAAAAAACTCAAACGAGAGCATGAAACGAATAATTATTGGTGCTTATAAGAATTGAAAACATGTGATTTAGTGTAGCTAAATTAACGTTTTATTTTAGTTGTCTAAATTTATTCAAATGTCGCAACAAAAACAAATATTATGAAATTTCTCATTGGAATTTTGGGGTTTCTTTTTTATTTCGTTAAAATAGTTCTCACCTTTGACGGAAGACCCATAAATTTATATATATACATAAGTATAATTTTTGTGCTTCTGCTTAGAAATAATTTCTCACATTATAAGTTGGTGATGGTATAATAAAATTTAATAACGATCTGGTGGACATTTTAAAATCAAAAATTGACAGTCAAGAGAAATAAAACATCTGTCAAAAAGAAAAAATAATATTTTGTTGGTTTTTTTATTTCAATAAGACTTATGCTCGTAGCTCGTAGCACAGCCAAACCATATAAAGATCTGAGTCTAAAGTTAAGATGGGTTCTTCGTATCTTATTTCACTTACTATATGTCCATTTTTTCCTCTTTATCTAAATGAATAATCTTGGCATTAAGTGATTTCATCTGATCTAAAAATGACAGTTTTTAGTTTTTCATAGGTGATGATAACATCTTGAAAGTTTTTCCCGTAAATTTATTAGATACATAGTTTTGTGGTCACCAAACATTTTTTATTGGTTTGGTTTTTTTTATATGATTGTCTTTCATTAAATTATATTTAATTTTTTAAAGATTTTGACAATGCCAAAAAAGAAAAACAAAGAGAAAATTTTTGTCATGGTGGATGGGTTAGTTTTAATTTTATTGAAAACAGATTAATTCGAATTAATATCGAATATTGAATTACATGAATGTTTCCCTTTTAGCCTTTAAAGAATTTACGTAAAAAAAATTTAAAGTTAAAGTTGACAAGGAAATAAGAAATTTATTTGATTTTATATTTCGCGAATTTATTTTTAGTTAACTTAAAATTCACCGAAAGTAAAAATTGTAGGCACAAATATCAAGAAAATTAGTTTTTTTTTTTTTTGAGTTTTGTAATTTATTGTTGGAAATAAATTGGATCAGTTTTTGTACTATTTTTGAGAGTTGAAATTAAATTTAATTTAAGAATTGGGTTAAGACTTTTTCATTTTACCACATTTCAAAAAATGCCTTTTTTTAGGGAGTTTTTGATAGTATATCTCGTCAAAAATATTGAGAAAACACTTTATGAACAGTTGTACGATTACAAGGATCTACGCTGCCACTTAATATTGTATTTACCCTGGCCATAATACTAATATAAAAATACTATTTTTAGGGGTGTCTTTAGTATTATCCTCAGTTTACTAAACTCAACATTAGTATTTTTCTGAGTACAGTAATCGTGCCTTTTCAATGGCTAAATTAGGCAAGAAGTCAAAACTGTTGGTTGTATTAATAAAGCAGGCCGAGCATCCTGCTTGATATAGGATTCTTTTTAACTGCAGACTACAATATGAGAAATATGTACTCACATTTACAGCATAGGTCATGGCAGCATGGATTAAAAATTTGAGTTATCTTACGAACTAACTTTTTCGATAATCTTTTGTTAAGGAGTAATTTTCTAGGGTTAAGCTAAATCTAACACATTGCCTGTTTCCTTTGAAAAAGGTAAAATAACGATAAGAATCTACAAGTTTTGGCATAACCATTTATTAATATTTTGGAAATGATGAACCTAAATTTTAATTTTTATGAAGATTTTCTATACTTAGAACTTTTGTTGCTGTTTTTTAAAAATAAAATAGCAAGGAATTAATGTCAAAGTCAGATTTTTAAGCCTAGATTATAGATTTTCAGTTTACACAAAAAAAAAACAGACCTTAAATAAAATATTTTGCTTTTAAAAGCTAAAAAAATAGTTTTTTCGAACCCTTTTCAGCTTTAAAAATATGTCAGACTATAGAATTAAGATTCCCATTTTGCTATTCTAAGTTGTTGACTAAAGTTAATTCAAGATAAAGTTTACTAGCATTAAAAAAAAAATTTATAATCCTGCCAAATTCTTATTGAAATTTCTTATAAATTTTTTTATATCTTTTATTTTGGTCCAAAGTTCACAGATCTTTATGGTTTAATATTTCTCTATTTTTATACAAATATGACTAGCTTATTTGTTAGTCCTTTACATCCTAATATTGTTATTCTATGACTTGGCAATGAAAATGTTAATCCTCTTACATCACATATAACGAGTTACGTTTAAGATTTTCTTTGAATCAGTCAGATACCTTTTTATATTGCCATCACAAAAGATTTTATGCTCTATATATAGTTTTTGTGGTCCCCTTTTAAATATGGCTATATTAAATTTCTTTTAAGGGATTAACATATCAATTTTACTATCCTGAACTATAAAATATAATAAAAAATTTCTGTTGCAAACGTTTAAGCTTTACAAATAGCTGCACATGTTGATTATTAATCTTTAATCTTATTTTTTTGAAAAAATATTTTTACACTTTTAAAAGCTAAAGGTTTGATACACATGTATCAAATAATACTTAAAATATTAAGCTTCGATATTGATCCAGTAATCTTTATGATTTTTTATACTTTATAAACCCAAATAACTCCTTTTTACAATTCTAATCCAGTAAGTTTGTCTTAAAATACATTTCAAGCGCAATACTGAGTTGAAGAGTGGTAAGTGTTCTATTAAAAAGTCACAAAGGAAATTCTATATATGCAAACAATGCAAAAAGTCAAATAGAAAACTAGCTCAATACTTATGTAATACTTAAATCTAATAATTTGAAAGTACTTGAACAAATAACCAAATACACCGTTAATTTTTTTAAATTAACAGACAAAGAAATTTTATTTTCATTTGTTTTGTTAAAAATTTTAATAAGAATTTATTTAATTTTAAAATAATTACAAAAGAAAATACAAATATGGCCAACAAATGAGGGCTATGCTAAGTTTAAATGCTCTAACTTGAGGGTTTAAACTGATAAGAAGGTTAACGCGATTAATCCGCGATACTACATGAGGCAAGGCCTGTTTCGAGCTATACCAACACATATACAATAAAATTCACTCTAATGCCTGGGACTCACTAGCGCTTAGCATGTGGAGACGACATAGCACAGTAAAAATGGAGAGTTTTTTTTATATACCATTGGAGTGGAACATCAGTGGAGACTAATGGACTCATTAGCATTCAGCACTAAATTTTGTGCCGCTAAGCGCTAGTGAGTCCCAGGCATAAAACTTACTACACTTAAATTTTTAAATATTTATTGGCAATATGTAAAACAAGAGGTGATAGAACTATTGCTTCACGCCTCAAGCGGGATTGAAATTTTCTAAAGTTTCAAATTCCGTCGTACCTTTCACCTCTCTTGTTACAGATTCTAATAGCAGCTAGCAGCAGTCACGGCTATAGTCACCATTTCAACTCTTTTTTCTGCTAGAAAGAGCGTGTATCAAAATCTGCTTCAAATTTTTCCTAATATTATTGTCACCCGATTACTGCTGTACTGCTTTGATCTGCGTTAGACTTTAGTTAGAGGGTTGGCAAAATTTTTCTCCAATTTCACTTTTATTTGATTTTGGTATTTTAGATGGTTAACATGGAAGATTCCCATTTTTATTATACAAATATAGACATGCTTGAAAACCGATAAAAATTCATTGACATTTATGAAGTATAATTATACCGTGTGTGATTTGACCTAATGAGTACTATTAATTTTTTAATTTAATGTTAAATATTTAATTGTAAAAATGTGAAAATAATTTACCATTCTTTGTTTTTAAATTAGAAATATCAGAAATACAGATTAAATAAATAATTAAACGGCCAAAATAATTTTTAAATTACATTATGTTACGCTTAGAAGCTAATATTTGGCTTAGAAAAACTCAAAATTGAAATATTTTTTTTTTTGAATTAAAAAAAAAATTCTCTTAAAAGATTTTTCTTTAAATTTTAATCTGGCAATACATAAAAACATCTAATCTATGGAGGGCATTCAACTTTCATTGTGAATCTGGTTAATTTATATTTTAATGAGTTTTCCAACTTAAAGGAGTTGCCTACTTCTTATTAGATTTAGCCTATTCTCTACCTTTTAAATAATTAATTAACAATTTTGATATATATGTTTTCGGTCTCTTTTATCTTTTTCTCATTTTACTGTCAAATGTCATAAACAGCAGCTGCAATTCAATTATAATTCTTTATGCTAGATACGATAATAACATTACAAGTAATTTCCTTTTGATGTTATTGCATATGCTTAAAGTTTTTTTTTTATTTTCTTTTTCTTTTTTACCTATGCCAAGGTATCAAAATAAATAAAAGGATATATTTAGAAATTTTACTTCAATTCACCTTAGTGATATTTATTTATTAATTTTTTCTTTTTCTTAAATAAATGTTTTTGTTTTGTTGTCTTCAAACTGTGTTAAAAAAAGACCCTAACCTAAAATTACAATCTCAGCAGAATTTAATCTTCTTAGGTTTATTTTTTCACCCTAAATTTTAATCAATAAAACTTCCTTAGGTCATAAATTAAAATAATAACAAAAACAAAAAGGAATATATTAAATAGAAAAAACCTTCCAAGAGAAAGTTAATGTGTACAAAAATTTAAAACTTTTCATACAGATTCACTACTAAAATATTTCGTCTTAAAGTCGACGGTCGGCTCCTGGCTGGCTCCCTTTAGTAGTCAACTTCAATTATTCACACCCGCGACTAACTAATAAACACCTTATACTTGCCTTAAAGTTACACAATTAAGTTCTGCAAAAAAAGATGAATAACTCTGTTCAGGCATGGATATTAAATTATGCATGTAACTGGGTGGTACACCCTTCATTAGACTTTATGCATACATTGGGGATACCGTAGTAATAGGATAAGCTTAAAGGCATTTTATTTGCGTGTCAAATGGTTTCGTGCCTTCCAAAGAAGAACGATTAGATTATTAATTTTCGAGCCTGGTTATAGACTTGAAATAAAAAATAAAAAATGAATTTTTTATTTGGTACCTTTTAGCGTTTTCTTTTGGAGCGTTGGTTGAAATTAAATAAATTTTTTTTTTTGATTTTTTTCTATTAAATGTTGTGATGACATGAACCTCCGTTGTCCACCGTAATGAAAATTATGGTGGGAAAAATTTCCTGGCACGCGAATATATTGAATTTTTCTTTTTTCCATTCAAACTCAATACAATTAAAATTAAGAATAATTTTCAGTTTTCAATTAATTTTTAAAATTTTCAAGTACTTCAGTCAACTTTGATGATAATTTTTTTTAATTCAAATCCTTTTGGATTTTTATCAAATATATTATTATTATTATTTAATTAATTTTAAATAGTAATTTTATTAATAGACATTTATATCTATATAAAATTCCTTAATTTTACACATAATGTCGTAAAATTTTAGTTCTAGCTATGGCTATAGCAAATGAAACACCCGTTTTACGACTTATGAAACAACAACAACAAAAATAACATGAAAAATACAGATTAAATAAATTTTTATTTATGTAAATTAAATGATATTGATAAGAAAACTTTACATACTAAACAATTTCATGTATTCAAAAATAGCAGAAATATAGTTATCTTTATGGAAAAATCAAATAATAAATTTCCATAGAGATTGGGATCAATATACCAAAAAAAAAAAAAAAACAGGAACAAGAAAAATTTCTCAGACTATTTAGCTTATGAATATATTTGTCTACAAATAAAAAATTCAGGGGACCACCTGTTCAAGTTAATTTTTAAAACGATAAATTCACTTGAAATTTCTATAGGCCAAAATAATAAAATTAAAGAAAGAAGAAGAATTTCAAATTAAATGACTACTTCCTGGCTATTGGCCTCCTCGATTGAATTAATCTCATATAGAACAAACTTTAAATTGGAGAAGGGTCAGCTCTTAATTTGTTGTATGACATGGCCTAAAGAATACTACAAAAAAAAAATATTTTTTTACTTTTATTTTTCAATTTCTATATTATCGCTTTAAATCAATTTAATAGGGCTTTTAAGGGCAAATATTTAGTAGCTTGGATTGATTAAAGAAATATCAAACCCACACGCAAATACTGTGCGACTCTTATAAATATATAATTTTAAATTTTTTTGAACTTCTTTATTTGATTATAGTCTTGTCTTTATAGTGGACCATTCTGAACATTATTAAAATTAATTTTATGACTAATATTTAATTATCTTATTCTCTTGTGTAATTTTAATAGTTTTTGTTTTTTTTTCTTCTTATCTTTCAGAAATTTCATGACATAACATCTCTGATTTAATTGGATTAATAATAAAAATGCTTTCGACAAATATAGATCTATTCTTGTTAATCAATTTTGAAATTTTCATAATGTCCAGTCTCATTCATCAATTTACAAAGTGAGAAAGGTAAGGATGACAGTTTTTTTTTTTTAAATTCTGGTGGCTTTGATTTTTGTTAACATATTTTTCTTTAGATAAGAAAAGTCAATGTAGGATAATTTTCAAAGAATTTGTTTCTTTTTGTTGTTGTTGTTTTTAATACAAATATCATCAGATAATATTTTGGTTAACATCGTTTAAAGTAGCTTTTTTGTTGACTTTTTGATTTGATTTTATTACATTTATTTTTAACCGGAATAGTTTATATTAGTAAGAGAAATATTTTTATATCTTATCATGTTTTTAGGAATTAGATTGACAAATAAATAATAATTGGGTGTCAATATTTGTCAATTGTCTACACATGTTGACATCGGATTCGTAAACTCTGTCGAATTGAATTTTAAATGTTATGATTTTGATAGAAAAAATTTAATTGATGTGGTCAAATATTTAAAGTTGTTTTATTTTTTAAATTACGTTTAAATATGTAATATAAAATTTATTTAATGGCTATAGCAAGATTTTATTTGAAAATAATGTTTTCTCTTGTTTTATATGAACCGTTCACTGCACAATTCGATTAACAACATCTTTTTTTTCTTTAGTAAAGAAAGAAAAGCTTTTAAACTTTTGTGTTAAAGAACTCGTCTTTCAGTAATGAATTTTGTCAAATAATGAAAATTATTAGTAATAAACTAGCTATCCCAGTCATGCGTTGCTCTGACTTACATGGAAAGTAAATTAAAATGAAAAGGCACGTTTATAATGCTACCCATAATATTTTTTCAACATAGACAATAATACACGGTATTAAGAAATTGTGTAAAAAGAATCGTGTATATAGACTTTTGGAATCGTGCCTTTAAAAGCCTCGACGCCTGTGTAGAAATGGTATAAAAACATTTCACTGTGTAATTTTTTAAAAGGGCACAAAATGTTTTTAATTTTCCGTTTAACCATAATAAAAACGGGCAAACCACTTCAAGCGTAAAGTATTTACGAGGATAGTATTTAAATTACATAATATATGTTTGCTTTAAAACTAAATTTCTATTTACTTATAAAAATAAAACTCACATTTTGATCATGAACTCCTTAAAAAGATTAACGTTTTCCTTCGAAAAAAGAAACACATTTTCATTATATTTAATATAAATAAAATATAAGTGTGACATATTTAGCAATAATAAAATAAAATAAAATAAAAAAAAAACCACTGTAAAGTCAGAGCCTCCCATTAACAGGGATCTGACTTCTGCAAAAATCAATCACGTACTAACTCAAAAACTGAAATTTATTTTCGCATCAGAATAGATCTTTGTTAACGGGAACCTTATCAATTTCCCATTGCCAAAAATCAAATCTGCAACGAAAACAAGCAACCCGAAAATTTTTTTTCTGCCTGCTTATCATCAAGTGTCCGTTACAAAAGTTGTCAGAAAACAAGTCAAGTCAGATTTCCCTAAATCTTCTCTGAAAAACGAATTCAATTCAGGCTATTTACTATAGTCGCGTAGAGAAAAGTAGACAGATTTCAATGTTGTGTTAAATTTGATGCCATTAACGGCTAATGAGTCTTTTAGGCATATCTGAAATGAAACACCAACTCTTGGTGATATCTTGGAATGCTGACATGAAAAATTTGTTGGTATATGAAATACCCAATTGTAATTTTTGTATGTAGCCACTTATTTTGCAACATTTTTCTTTATTTTTAGGATTTCTTCCTTCTTTCTTCTTTCTTCTTTCTTCAAACAAAAAATTTTATCTACTTTCATAAATTTTATCAGAATATCAAATCCAATCCAAGAATTTCAAATAAACTAAAAAATGCATCTCCCTTAAAGCCAATTTAAAAAATGACATTGACACTTTTATAGTTTTTGAAGTCATTTTATTTTTAGACTGTAGTTTACTTGCACATTATTTCCTTTTTTAAATAACAAAAACAAAAAACAACAAACCTAAAAGGGACTACTATAGTTAATTGTTCATTTTCAATTCCCTTAAGTTGATCGTAATCCATTACTCATGTATTTTTAATGAGCCTTAAAATCTATTTCTAAATAACGTTGAGCAGGTATCGATTACACAAGGACCATTAATGTTATTTATTTTTATTACAATTGGTAACAATTGAAAATTTTCGTAGAAAAAGTAAAACTTATAAAATTTAAATTAGAAAACTTTAGTTTTGAATACTGAAAGTTTTTCATTGGTTTTAATTTTTTATTTTGGTTTAAAACTAAAAAAAAACTAATTCCTAAAAGGACTAAAAAGTTTCATTTTAACAAAATAACAAATAAAAATAGAACCCGTAAAATTTGTATAATTACTTCTACCAAGTTTGGGCTTTTTTAGATTAAAAAAAAAGCACACACACACATACAAAACAAAGTTGTTGGTGTATAAATAAAACTTTACCGGTCCTTTTATGACTCTTGAGATATAATAATTACAGTTGGTATTCTCTTATTTTCATTACAAGAAGAAAAAAAAGTCTCGAATTCAAATAAATTTCTGTAAATTGCAGTGAGACAAATAAAAGTAATTTTTTTTATTTTTCAATGCAATTAAAACAAAAGTTTTTTCTGTTTTTTTTTCCAAATTGCATCTGCATTTACTTAATAAAATGCATTTTTTCATATTTCACCCTCAACATCTAACAACCCCTCTTGCATTAATAAAATATCAATTTGAACTATGTATAAAACTTTTTTAAATATAATTTTTTTTTTCATTTTTTAATTTCTATTTCAGATACTCATCCTCTTTGACAGCCACCTATAAGGACTCTATTAGATTGAAGTGGATAATCAGAGATATACACGAATCAACCACTGATTGTAGCACTTGAGTTTATCCCTCAACTTTATAACCAAAGAGGACCCAAAAGTATCGTAAAAACTCAACTAAAACAAAAGTAAAAACTCTTAAAAGTGTAATTGAATTAGAAAATAAGTATATTCTGGGTAATAGGAATGTGCAACAATAAAAAGTGATTTACAAATGGTATACAAAAAAAAAAAATAAAAATGAAAATTAAATAAAAAATAAGAGAAAAGATTTTTAAAAATTTTTAAAACTTCAATTGCAAACACGGACCGAATATGTACAGCTGCTTTTAACAAATTTTCAAGTGCAATTGTGTTTAGTGATGAACAACACCCTGTGTCGTCAATAGTGTTGAAAATTTCAGTTCTTTTTGGTTCAAAATTTATACAGCTATAAACTTTTAAAGTAGTTAACAAACAATTTGACACTAGCAAATATAATAAGAACAATAGAAATAGTAGTAACCGACCAGCAGCAGGAAAAGCAGCTATCACAGAATTTTTTTGTTTTTTTTTTTTGAGTTCTATTCAAAAGCAGCCAGCCTGGGGTCAATTCGTGTCTTTTATGTGAAGAATGTCGTTAACAGCAACCCCATTTAATGGGGTGGTTCAAACTACCACTCTATTTACAATTTTATTGCTGTTAACTTCTTATTATCCGATCAGAGTGAATACTGAACCTTATGGTGGTGGCATAGGAATTCATATTGGTATCGGTGGTAATGGTGGTAGTAGTAGTAGTAGTACAATAAATGGTAATATTTTCAATGATATCCGATGTCCAAGACTTTGTACATGTAATGGACAAACAGTAGATTGTTCGCATCGTGGATTAAACCAGGTGCCAAGGAAGATACCAATTGATACTGAAAGATTGTAAGTTGAATTTACTATTTAGTTTTTTTTTTTCTGAAATAGTTTTAAGCTTTAAAATTGAAAATCTCATTTTAAGTGTTCTACTTTTTTTGTTATTGTGTTCATCTTCCATTTCCGAAGCTATCAATTTTTTCAGTGTTAAAGAATTGTGCTCTGGAATGCTTTTAACTTTTTTCTTTTTTTTTGGTTCTGATAATGGATTAAAATTTTGGCTTTGTCATTTATATATTTTTTAGTTTTTTCATATTGGTAATAAAAGATTTTTACAGTTCAGTTGGATATTGTTTTTGTACTTTTGTTAAAAAAGCTAAATATGTATTTGTTTTTGTTCAAAATTCAAAAGATTTTATAAAATGGATAAATTGAAAACAAAATAAAAAAACAAACAAACGAAAAACTATTTTTAGTTTTGATAGAAAACTTTAGAATATTTCAATTTGTGTTTTTTCCTTTTTTTTGGTATTGATTTTGATTGGACATTGTTAGTAAAATGCAGTAAGAAAAAAAGAAAAAATAATTTTTTTTAATAAATGAATTTTGATAGGAACAATAAAGTCATAAAGTTTTAAGGAGAATAGGATTAAAATGTTAGTTGAACAGAAATTAGAATCTTAGTGTTAATAATAATCAAAGAGTTATTTCCAATAAATTTTATTGATTCAAGCGTTTGTTGTTATCTTTTTCAAGGTTTCAAGGAGACTTTGATAATTTCAGTTAATTTTTTTAATTCTCAGCTATGTTTTGCTATTTTGCCAAAAATGCGCTCGAAATGGACAAAAAAACTATGACCAAATTCGAATTATTTTTATTGTTTTAAAAACAATATATATTTTGACTAGATTTCCAATGCAAAAAACCATGGAAAGGAAACGTTTTTTCTATGTATTTTTAATGTTTGTTATTATTTTACTAATGAGTGTCGTTGAATGATTGTGGCCAATATAATTGAGCCATCTTATCCTCTTATAGTCTTAACAGATAAAATAAAATAATACATACATCTTTAAAAAGATAAGCTTAGAGGTTTGCCTTTATGCAAAGACCAAAACTGATATAAATTTATGTCTAATTTGTAAGCACTTTGAATGGAAAATTCTAATTATAAATATCATTTAGCACTTTTTAATAATTTAACACGTTCGTATAAAGGTATTGAATCTTTTGGCCTTATATTCATAACCTTAAAATGAAGCAAAATGAGCGAATACGCTGATCCATTAAGACCCATTCTACACAGGCCAACTCACAGCAGAAACTCACAGCAATTTTGTGAGTTTTGTATGAAAATAACCGGTTTTGCTGTGAATTCGTCTGTGTAGAATGGGTCTAACAGGCGGAACTGCACACTTTCTAACTACACAGAAAACCACTTTTGTATGGAGAACTGTGTACATAACTGGTTGGAATTGTGTAGTAACTACAGCCTTTTAAACCCTGTAGTCACAGAAAATTGTACATCTATTGTGAATTTTGTTTTATTGGATCCTCCTGTTTTGTTTACCTCTAGCTCGGTTGACTTCACTAATATCCATTATTTAACATTATAAAACAATTTACATGAATAAAATTAAAAATTCTTAGCTTTTCTTTAGTTTTTTTAGTTAAAACACTTTTCAAACATTTAACAATCTGCGACATCTGATTTGACATTTCAGATCATATGTTTTCAGATTTAGACGCCATGTTTCTTTTGTCGTCACTAGAGACTTTGCCTGTTAAGAACCGATTTTTTTGTATGGAGGACTACAACGCTGTACATAGCGCCTGTTAAGAATGGGTATAATGACAGCCTGCATCCATTTTATTTTTTTACAAGCCTTTATAACTTTTTCGGCTAAAAATAAGTGTACAAATTTGATATACACTAAAAAAGTAAACACGCTGCACATTTATAGCGGCGGACTTAAATATAAGAACTGATACGACGTATATATGTGGCGCTGGTAGCGAAAATGTTAATTAATGGAATTTTCAATTAATATTGTTCCTAATGAGAAATAAAGATTATAAGTAAGATATAAAAGCTAGAAAGGTTCTTAGAAAAATGGTAAAAAGACGTGTAAAGCGGAAGATTAAAAGTGACAAAAAAAAATAATAATATTATTATTAACCGAAATAAAAAGATGATTCGATTTCTTATATAAAAATTCTTTGAAAAAAAACCTCCAGGAGCCTTATCCGGAAAAATGGCAAACCTTGTTTTTGTTAATAAACTTTATTATAACACAAATTTATCTAAAATAATATATTTTCTACTGTTATCTTGACCACTTAAGTTCCTTCCTGAATATAAAATGTAAATCAAAATTTTTCAATTCAGATACCATATGTCTAGATATATTAAAAATTTCTTAAGAATGATAATTTCCGTAAAATATTGAATCTTTGTGTATACATCATTAATTTATCAAATTTCATAAATCATTTTAATGTAGTCACCATAATATTGAAACTAGATAACATCCATTGGATAAATTATAGCACATTAATATCAATTCTTCATATAGCGGATAAAAATAACTTCTATTTTCTATCTCATTATATTCAGATCTCAGCAATTTTTTTTGTTTTCTATTGATAAACGACAAATTACCTTATATAGAAAACTACAACAAACAAAAAACAAAATGCTTAGATAACAAAGTTCTGTTTGCAAATGGATTCCCATAAATAAAACAATGTTAACCAATGAATTTTACAGGCTCATGATTAAACCACAAAAACTGTCAATATAAAGGATAAAAGAATTAAATAAAAATATATCAACGTATATATATGACAACAGTTAACAGTCAAGCTTACATTAGACACATAACAAAAAGAAGAAAAATATACATATTGAATAAAAAAAAAGACAAGATTCCTAGAAACAGAGGAAACAAAATACAAGGCAACATTTCATTTGTTATTAACCTAGCAATTTGTAATTGTCTTCAACATTCCACCCCTTATTATAAATAACCTAAATGAATTGAACTTAAACCATCTGATGGCTGTCCAAGTTTTTCTGACAAAAACATAAGCACTACACAAATACTATTCAGTCAGTCAGTCAGTTAGTCAATCAATTCTAGTATAGCTATAACCGTCACCCTTAAATATTTACTCCTGTAAATAAGGAGTGAGAGAAAACTTGTTCGTTCTTCATCCCTTAAAATAAATTTGATTGTTGGATACTTTTAAAGAATTTAGTATTATATCAATCACTTGAATCACTTGTGAATTAATTCATAAAATAGATACGGTTAAAATATAAATACTAAAATATTTTAAGATTAAATATTTTAGAATTAATTTTATTTTAGGTTTCTTATTTTACTCTTCCACCCTCAGAAACTTAATAAAATGTCTGTCTATTCTCTCCTATATTAATTAAATGAACGTGTTTGCAATTTATGTGGAAATTAAACACTGATAATGCAGCCCTAAATTAAAGATCCTCAAAAATTGGGTAAGTGGTTTTTATTATAAATGTAGAAGGGAGGGTAGAGAAAATTGTTTACACACTTCTTAGTTCTTATAAAAAGGGAAAATCAAGAAAATAAATTTTCCCCTAACTACGTGAATGACATTTTGATGTCCATTTAAAATTTTACTTAGCAATCAATTTTCTAATATACATATATATTGTATATATATTTTTGACATATATAAAAATCTTTAAGGATTAATTATATTCGTTTTATAGATTTCATTATCAATTCAATAAAATGTCATCTAACATAATCTAACAAAAAAAGAATACGAATGTATTTTTACAAGCAAGGGTTAAATTTTTTTTAAACAAAAGAAAATACCAAAATCTATGAAAAACTGAATACAACAATGAAAAAACAATAGCGTCCTGTTCGTTAAACTTCATTTAATCATTATGATCATCCACAAACATCTGTAATTAATGCAGATGCATTCACCCTGTTTAACCACTTTTCCTAAACAATGCAGTTTCATTCATTAAATTAAATTCAAATAGCGTTAAGTGTGTTGTATAATCTTTATGCCTTAAGGGAAGGGGATTATAAATATATATTACTTCCTAAGCATTCTCTCTGGCCATACAAAATCTGCCACAGAAAGAAATGAAGTGCATCCAAATCAGAATGATCTTATTTTTATTGTTATTGTTGTTATTGCTATCATTTTCTTCTTATTTTTTAAGTGAACTTCAGATGGACAACATAAACTGGTCTTGTCTATCATTTTCTTTAAGGAATCTCTTTTTTGCAGGCAAATGTTTCACAAACCAAATAACAAACATCATTTCAGGCTTTTTAATGTGTCATGAAGTAAAAATTTTTAAGATAGAAATGTATAAGAAAATAAAAAACAAAAATAAGCAAACAAAAGAAAGGAAAGAAGTATTAAAAACACAGAAAAAAATCTCTTTGCAAGTGATCAGCTAAAAAGAATACAAAATTCTGGTAACGGCTTCGATTCATTAAAATTTATTACGTGTATCGTTAGGGAGGTGGAACAAGGGAAGTGTTAGTTAAATGCACCGCATTAAAGCTAAAGACCAGTTTTTTTGTTGTTTTTGTTTTGTATTATCTCATCCATATAATCATCAGCTTCAGGCATTAAAAATGCTGGAGCCATATAGCATCATCTCCTTAACTTTTTAATGTTACGAGTTATAGTTACATATATTAGAAAATAAAAAGTTGTCATTTTAAGACTGATCAAATTGATGTGGTAAACAATTGAATTTTTATCAGAAAAAGAGAGTAACAGTAGTTTAACTAATACAAAAAAATTTTTGTTTTAGTATCTTTTAAAGTAATTAGAAGAAGGCGTTTCAAAGATATTTATTTTTCTTTGGTTAATATTGTTGTTATTTAATGTGCATCAAATTAACATCAATGATTCTGAACAAAATATATTGTAAAAATACAAAAACAAACACGAAATATTTAGTTATACTCCATACAATCCTAGGCTATAATGATGGAGACTTGATTAGAAAATATTTGTCATAAATTACTTTAATTCCCATAATGTTTAAAATGTATTTTAATTCCTTCCAATACTCTTTCTTTGGCTCTTGTTAGTAAATTTTTGGGGACATAAAGTGATAGAAATTGGTTGTTTGATTGGTAGTGAGGGGGGATTCTATTTTAATTTAATGCGCTTGAATATTTCTTAATGAAATCTTAATTGATGAGAATGTTATAAAAAGTTTTTTATTATTATTTTTTATATTCTTTCTCTCTTTTCTATTTATAATTTTAGTAATTACAGAAGCTGATTGAAATTTGAAAGACTTTAACTGGTTTGGTTGCTTGGTTTGTCAGCTAAAAAAGTTTTGTTTGTAACAGAATTTAGATTGGTTTTAGGATAATTTGTTAGAAGGCGTGCTAAAAATTTTTGTTGTTATCATGGATGACGTTTTTTCTTTAAAATTTTTCGTATTTATAGTCATTTTAAAAATTAATAACAGTAATTTCACAAATTCGTTTAATTTGTACTGTATTAGTTTCTCCTTAAAACAATAGATAATAGACAGGGATAATATATATTGAATGTACAACTTTTAAAACGTTTTTTTTTTGTTTTGGTGAAAAATTTTGTTGTACATTAAAATGAACTGCTTAAAAGAAAATTTTAGTCGTGTAAACCAAAAAAAGAAAAATATAGAATAAAAAATATATTATCTTAATTTTTAGAGGTGTTTGTGTAAAACTATACAACATAATGGCGGCTAGATTTATGGAAGGATAATTCATGAATTTTGCAGGAAGATACTGTGTCTTCTTATAACCTTTCCAGACTTTTGTAGCATAAGGAAGTACTTAGTAAAGAGAAAATTCTATATTTTGACAGTTTTTGGAGGGGCATGATACTATTTAAAATATGGGCAATATTTGGTTTTTTAATTTTTTTGCAATTTTGAAAATCGTGACCGAGTACAAAGCGAAAAACTGAATTAATAGTTAGCGTATTTATGTGATCTTACACCGAATAGTTTATTTTCTTTTCCCAGAATCGTTACTCCACGGTAACCTTTGAAGAATTCAAAAGGCCTTCTTCAGACTACGAAAAATATATAGAGGAATATAGGTTTGATGATGTCAAAGTTATACTCCACACGATGAAAACTACTTTAAAGGGAGACAAAATTAATTTAAATAATTAAACTATAATTTATTTGTTGTTTTTTATCAATGCTGGGTAATTTTTATACAAAAGATAAATACTTTATTTAGGTAAATTATTAAAGGAGTTTAGTAATTTTTGGTGCTTTTATATAGTATTCAAAGAATTGTTCATCAGAGGCTGTGGCTTTCTTTCAATTTTAATACAATTTGAGGAATATGTATCAAAAAAACTTCTAATTTTTTTGAGAATAGGAGTGCACAAGTTTTTATAAACCATCCTGTAGTCAAGTCTATTTGGAACTAAGTAAAATTTGCTTGAATTTACCAACTAAAAATATACCACATCCTTTTGATCCCACTTAATACAGAGCATTTTACCATATTTAAAATATAAAAATTTCACTTTGGTATCGATTTAGCTGACTTTCCAGATATCAAAGATAACTTTTTGTGCAATATAGTGAATTCTTTTAAAAAATGTAACCCAAAAATTATGGAAGAAATCCGCCGATGATAGGGAATTACGGGCACTCTTAAAAAAACATCGAATTCATTACTAATAGGATATCTGGAATAGTAGTTTGATAATATGAAGTGATCGACTTGATATACATACATACATATATTAAAGATAGACAAGGTCAAGGACAGTCTCAAATATAGTCATATTATTCAAAATGAATCGTTATTGTATATGGGATTGACTCGCTTGTATAGTTCAAGATGAAACAGTTTAAAATAGTGGTTAAGCTTTCACAGTTTATTGTAACATGCCGCATGGAAATTAAGTTTTTAAAAAAAAACACAAATTCATAAAATCTTCAATTATTCCATTCTTAACAAATTTTTTTAAGTTATTTTGTGAAAAAGTTGTCACACACATTGATAAATAAGAAAAAACTTAAATAAAATAAAAATTAAGAAGAAGAAAAATGCTAAAAATAAATATAGAAAATAATTTAATTCAACAAAAGTAACATGAAAATAATTAAAAATTAAATAAAACAGTTAGGAGCAATCCACGTGATGACATTCAAAGTAAATTTATCCTAATATCTAATTTGTATGTCATTGTTTTTTTTTTTTGTTTAAATTTATGTATATCCTTATTGCATGTAAAATGTTCACAAAGCCAAAAATATGTTCTTCTCTTATTTTAAAAAACAGATCACTTTTATTATTTTGTTGTGGTTCTAATTAACTCTATTTTAATATTTTAATTAAGGTAAGAATAATAAGCACTCACCTGATTTCTGATTTCTGTTCTTCGAAGAATTACTTTCAAATTATTCAAGAATTGTTTTTACCCACACAAAATAACACTAAATTAAATTTTTAAAACTGACTTTAAATATTTAAAAAACAAAAATAAAATTATGAAAAAAGAAAACAAAACACAACAATTGCAATGATAATGTCTGAACTAAACTGAATTTGCATGATTACAATTCTCCCACTACTAAAACTCTTAATCTCTATTCAATCAAAAAATAAAACCTCAAATAAAAGAAATGAGAAGAGAAAAGCAATAGGTTTTTGCAGTTTTTGCAGTTTTTTTGTTTTAGATTTGTTTACCTTGTCAGAGATAATTCAAAATGGCACACTTCTAGTGAGATAAAATTTTGTTTTTGAAATAAACAAAGACTACTTAATCATTATACTTATACTTATATATATATATATATATACTAATTGATTAAATGCATATGTAAAGAGTATTTGCATTTGGAAACTCTTTACCAGATCACCAGAGGATTGATGGTTAAAATAAAAGAAAAAGTGTTGATAGAAAATTAACTAAAGAGAAAATAACAGTAATAGCTATTGCTATAAATTAAATTAACTGTCTGTGTAAATTTAACGTTTTAATTTTATAGTTTTTACTGTTATTTAATTTTATACATTCTTGTTTAGTTTCTATTAATATTTCGTAATTTTAAGTAAACTACGAATCTCGTTATTGATTAAATCTTTTTCTAACATATAAAATATATATTTTTGTTATTAATATTTTATAAAGTTAAAAAGAAAATAAAATCAATGTGTTTGTGTTTTTTTTTGCAAACCAATGATTTTTTTTCTTATTTTCTATGCCAAGAAACCTTCACATAATTTTGCATGTGAGTGATGGGTTCCTGAAATTAATTCTATAGTATTTATAGGAGAAGATATGTATTTTTAATAACTTAAAGAATATAAATCATAAATTAGTTATTTTCAAAATTACGAGCTTGAAAGCGCATCTGTTAACAGTTCCTTTTGCCTGCTAAATAGAACTTTGGCCAATCAAAATAAACCACTTTTTTTTTTTACTAGAAATTTCTTTATATTTTCATAAAATAAATTATTATTTTACTAATAATAAAATCTTACCTTATTAATCCAAAATAACAATTAAAATGTTAAATTTCAATTAACAAAAACAAAAAATACTCCCTGTAACCCCTAAACTAGACACGTTACAATACTACAACTATGGAATTGACTAATAATAATCTATCGGTTGCTCATATTTTAAATACACTTAAGGGGATTCCTTCCTATATTATTCACTCAATAATCCACAGAATGCAATTTGATATACAAATTACACCTCAACGAAACACCCAAACCAAATCGGCGACATAAATTTATATGAATAGCTCAATTTATGAAGGAAGCCAAAAAAAAAAAAATAAAAATAAAAGCACGAAATATATACTTTGCGTTCGATAATTGATTGTTTGTCCCTAATCCTTCGTTTCAGTTCCTTTTCCAATAAAACATATACCCTTCGTCTTTTATTTACTTTCATTTGAAATGAATTGCCTTTCAAATAATATATTCTAGAAAAATTCTTTTCATATATGTATATCCAGGAAGAACTAACTAAGTACACAAACTTTAGGAAAACAAAAAATAAAAAAACTAAAGTAATAATAAAAACGAAAAGGTGAAGATATATTTCTCAGGCTATGTTTACACAAATACATCTAAAGATAAATACTAACCAAAAATTGTTATACTAACTCGAATATCATCATAAAAAGTGATGTCCTGGTTATTTCCCTGGGGTGTATTTCTTTTTTCTTGCCTTTTACTTGAATGATAAGTTTTTCGACTTTGTATTTTTCTTATGTACATCCTATAAGTAAGTCGCTAGAGCTCCCCAAGTGTATTATTAGGCGTCGGGTTATAGGAAATACGTGAGGGTTGAACTAAGGAAGGGTCTTACATTGTTGGACTTTGTCATATTATATTATTCTTTACTTTAAGGATTTTATTTTTCTATTGGAGCTCAGTTTTTGGAGTTTAGAAATAATTAGTAATTGATTTACTCGTCAGTGGCTAATTTGAAGCTGTTGGCGATTTTACTTATTTTATTTATTTTCGATGAGGAGTTGGAATATTTTAGTTAAAATCAAAGTATTTACTAACCATTTCTTGATATTTTATTGTATATTTTTTAAAAGTAAATATAGCAAAACGTCAGCGAATTTAAATGCACTCGTCCAAAATTGAGTTGTCACTTTTTGCGTCCCTTTTTCCTGTGTGACTGTACTGAATGAGTTATATTAGGAGTGAAAAAAGTGACAGCTTTCTTTTAGACTATAGCATCTCTAACACGATTGCTAAAGAGGATAATTTTGTGTCAGTCCCGGGATATTTTAGGTCTTGTCGTATAAATTTATCTTTAATTTTAATACTGAAAGATGCTTTTAATTTTAATGCTTTATCCTTATCAGTAGTGTGGAGAGCTTCTTGTGATAGAAATTGGGAGATATTATTGCGGATACTTAATTTTCTTAGGCATTTTTGGATTTTTCCTTTGATGACTACTTAAAAATTATTAGCCAAGGGCTTGTATGTGGGATAAGTGGGTAGTGATCTCATCGGCCCATCTCAATCCTTTGATCTTTATATATTTGTTTTTGCTTATATTCATTTAGTTTTTTAATTTCTTTAATAATATTAAATTTTTAATGTAAAAACATCTTATGCGACGATATTTGCCTACGACTTGGATTTTTTCAATCATTACCACTTTTTGATACGTTTATTTGTTTGTTGTTGATACACTATTTGTGTTAATTTTTGAAAACAACTAAATTGTGTTATTGTGTTGAATAAAAAAGTTCTTACATTTTATTTAATAATTATCACTATTATAACCCAACTTTCACATTAAATCACTGTCAATCTATTTACAAAATAGATAGTTTGGAAAATTACTTAAAATTGTAACTGTAAATGCAATATTACAAATTTGCCGACTGCATTCGGTGAAAATAATGTGTACCAATAAATTATTAGAGAATTTTATCGTAACATTATAAATATAAGAAAAATAACTACTCGGAAAGCATTTATATTTTTATTTATGGATATTATTGCTTTTTTATTTTGTCACAATAATTTATGACTTAATAATATGTTAAGGAAACCTAATGAGTGAAAAACTGACTTTAGCGTTAATTCAAATAGATGAGAATATTCGGTGTTAAATTGTCTATAATCATTGTTTCCTTCCATTTTGATATTTGTTGGCATTTAAACCTTAAATCTATCTGAAATTTTTGGAAATGCTGACTCATACATTCGCAATTGAATACAAAAGCTTAAAATTAAAGAAAAATTGAAGAGAGTAATATTACACTTTCCAAAATTCTTAATGAAATTTCCTGAATTTCCCAATCTATGTCAAGTAAAAGATTTCATATTTGAATTTTTGAATTTTACGAAAGATTATTCGATATATATCGAATGTTTGGTAGAGTGTCGCACCCCCCTTGCTTCCCCCATGCTCAAAAAGTTAGATTATTTTTAATTAAACAAATTATTTTATTTACTTTTAAAAATAAAAATTATAATTTATAATTTAAAAATGTGGTGCTTAGATAAATTCTATAAAAAATAAAAATACACATTATACCAGAGGTTCCTCTATTAAATTTTTAATATTTCAATTGATGTCAATATGAGCAAAACTAGAAAGTTAATTTTATTTATGTTGAACTAAAAAAAGTCATTTTAGTCATATTTTCATAAGGTAATAATTACATTTTTCTTTTATAACAAAATAAATTATATCCTGCTTAAGTGAAGAGAAATAGCGAGTTAGAAAAATCATTTTTTTTATGAATTTTCTTCTCAGATATGGTAAAAGAAAAACATATTAAAATATTTTGCAAATTAGTAAATAACTCTTCAATAATTTTCTGTAAAATTTTTATACAAAAATATCAAAAAATAAACAAGTGGCAGACTATTACTCAATTTTTTCTTGACAAAGGTCAATTTATGATTATCATCCTTCTATTTCAGCGTAGATTCACCTTGTGGTGCTGGTCTGTACCACATTTTTAATATTTTATTTATTCTTTAAAACACAACTTTTTCTTTCTATTTATTCCTTTTAAAAAACAAAAAAGTTCAAATTATAAATTTTTCTTCTCCTCAACGCCTTTATTTAATTTCTTTTTTTTTGTGAATTTCTTGACCACGATAGTCTTGACTTGAAAAATTTTACAATAAGAAAATGCATTAATGCATTATTAATTCTGTTTACCATTCCTCCCTCTTTCCTTACGGTAATTTCTTTTACTATTAAACAAATTTCAAATTCAAAACTAGAAAAATAACTCCATTAAAATAACTGGATCTAATTCAAAGACGTATAAATCTTTTCAACAAAAGAAAAATTGGCATATCTTTAACCAAGCTAATCTATGTATTCTAAAAAGCAATCCAAATACAGCAAATATATATATATATATATTAAAAAGTAAAAAGTGGATTTCTAAGAACCAGTATTTTCAATAGTCAATTAATTACAATCGGTATCATAATTACTGCTCGCCAAGAGACATGTTTCACCTATCGTAAAGATATTTCGACATTTCCCATGTGGCTAAAATAAAACAAAAAATATCAAGTTTGGAATTTTCTATAAGTGCACAAGTGCATTTCTCAGATCAGGTATCGTTCCCTTAAAGTTAAAATAAAAAAGTATAGATACTAAAGCAGATGAATTTCTTTGCTATAGTTATAGTCCTAAGTATTCATATGTATTCCTCCATTGAATTGGAGATTTCAATTAAACAAATTATATCCAAGAAGTCTAAATATCTTATCACATTATTATGGACAGGAAAATAGTGAGGTAACAGGTTGTTATCTGTTTTGCACTCTCTTATGCAAATTTATGTATGAAAATGTGCATCAGTCTAAAGAAAAGTTCAACATTGCAATTGTGCAATGCATTCAGATACTAAGTGATTTTTTTTGTACAAGGATTTATAAGTACGCTAAGAGTTTACTAAATATAATAACAAAAAATCAAAAAACAAAAAAGAAAGAGATATTATTCCTTGGAAACTTCTCAAGGTTTATTATGAATATTTAACCTGCCATAAATATC
This sequence comes from Acrocera orbiculus, assembly GCA_947359355.1. Taxonomy (NCBI): domain Eukaryota; kingdom Metazoa; phylum Arthropoda; class Insecta; order Diptera; family Acroceridae; genus Acrocera; species Acrocera orbiculus. The sequence goes on from OX375758.1 coordinate 13,608,214, forward strand.
CATTTAAGGATCACAGGTAGGAAGAAACAATACCAAAAAAAGAAAACAAAAAATATAACAATTTTTGTGTTTTCTTATGACAGCCATCAAATTCAAGAAAGCAATATAATGTGAAACCCTAACAAGGATTTCTTTGAATTTTTTTATTTATTTTTTTTGGTTGAAGGGACTTCCTGGCACCATTTAATGACAATTTTCAATTTTTCCAATGATTATAGTTCCCCCATGGGGGGTTTATTTGATGGACGATTAGTTAAGTATCATATTTTTTGTTTAATGTTATCTTTTTATTTACTCTTCAGAAACAGTTCAATGTTAAACATTTTATCCTTGTTTCACTATATTTGGGCTCTATGGGGTATAAATTACTTCATAATAGCTATTTATTTTTTTTTTTTTTTTGTTTTCCATAAAGTAAATATATCAAATGTTTATTTCAAGGGAAATTTTATCAGTACTCCTTTTTTTTTAATATATATAAATTTTTTGTTGTTTTTGGTTTGCTTGGTATAACAAAAAACTCGATGAGATTTTTATATCGATAGGAAAATATCAAAAATATAATTTTTTTTATGAAAAATAAAAGTGAAAAAGAACTGATTTTATCGTTAATTGCTTCTATGCTGTTATTTATATTTTTTTAAAGGGACTTAGGTAGGATTCATTTCAAAATGTTCCTAAATATTAGAGATATTAGCTCTTTAGATGTTAGTAAATCAAAATAATTGGTTTTTTTGACCAAAATATGCATTGATATTGCTTCAGAGATTTTTTTATGCTTTAAAAACTAATAAGAAAAATATAAAGGGGTCATTTTATGTGTCAAAAATTTACAAACATGTCAAATGTGCTTTTATTTAAAATTTTGAAACGTATTTTATTTGTCGTTTTTCTTATACGCACCCGAGTTTGCAATTTAAAGCAAAAAGGCTAGAAAAATTTTTGTGCAATGTTTTTTATGATTTCAAGTGGTAATCAAGTCAAAATAGACATGTTGATCATTTTGTTATGTAATTTTATTTCGAAGAAACATTGAAATCCAGCCATATATTGCTGGTAAAGTAAGTTCAATTATGTATTTAAATCGCAACTAACAAAATGTATTTTTAATATTGTTTTGTTATAAGTATAACCAGCAGGAAATGTCTTCTTAGATATACTGTTAAGATTTATTCTTTGTGCAATTCAATATTTTCAATTTAAAAGTGTATTTATTATTTTACTTTTTTATTCCTTTTTCTTTTGTAACACTACTAAGACTTCCCTAAAGATAAGTTTAATATGCAATGTTAAGTTGAGTTATGAATACCCTAATTCGGGTAGGAATTCCCTTAGAGTTTAATACAACAACTACTTGAGCTTATTTTAAAAATATTAACAGCAAAACTTGTAATTCTTTTAAAGTTTATATTTAACTCTTGTTTACACTATTGTTAAACTGCACATCAGAGCCTTAAAATCTAGAACTTAACTCAAACTTTAACTAATTCACTTTTAGAAAAACTTGTACTGACTGACTCCAATTAACTAGGCTGTGTTGAATTGTTTTTAACCTAGTTATTTTTATAAAATATGATCAATGGTACAGAAATTTAAGATATGTACCATAACAATACCATGGAGCCTTGGATGTTTTGACCAATACACCTTCAAGTACTCAAAGCAATCTCCGTGATTTTTGGCAGTAGATAATCAAAAGCGACCAGCATGTTTTAATGCATAAGATTTACTAGCGCTTGACTTATTGAGTGATAAAGTGTTATAAATCAAGATCCTAAAATCAATCGATGTTGATTAACTTATTAAATGATAACAAAATATATGCATAGTTGTTATACACATAACATATAAAAATATACATAATATTGCACTTATGTGAATCATATTAGAATCGTTTATGATTTACTCAAAGAATGCTTTTTTCTACTATTTTTCCGAAATTATAAGCGAAAAGAAATTCAAAAAAAATGTCAAAGAAATCAAATTAAAAACGAGTGGAATATTGGGAAATTATGTCAGAAATAGAAAAAATTATGAATGAATCGGACTTTAAATTCAAACTTGTTTGATTGAAGACCGGATTAATCTAGTCAAGACTTCTAATTAAGATAAATTTTGCCTTTCATATGTTTGCCAGATACATCTCAGCTTATATATGATCGAAGACCAGCTTTTAATCGCTAAAATTTTTAAACCAGACCAGATCTATTCTGCTCATCAGCATCAGATATGTGAAGACGAGGACCACGGAAATATATTACAAATATTATTTATTTTCTGATAACAAAATATCTGACAAATTGTGTGAGTAGCTTACTCAAACTAAAACTTTTGGTACTCATAAATATTTAAAATATTCCTACGACTGATGTCGATATAAGCTTGAAACCTGTTCCATTAAAAGACGGGCTTATACCAAGCTTCTTAAACACCTTTTTTTGGATAATTTAGAATGAATGTGACTAAAAAATTTCACACCATAACAATTAACGCCTTTTTAATATTTTTATATATCCTTTTTATTACAATTTAGAATTATAATTATAGTATTAACGGAATTTATCATTTAAAACAATTAATTTTTGTCATTCAAATCTGTTGACTTGGTCCAATCAAGCACATTTTCCAAATGCCGGTTAAAAAATTTTGACAATATATTCAATCTACACCGCAATTCCTTAATATTATCGAATGGTTTATCCTAAATCTATAAGGCAAAAACCAATAGGCTTAGATTCTTCCAGAAATATAAAAGGATTAAGCCATATCTGCCTTGCTTCTCTATCGATAATTGCTGGAGAGGTAAAAGACTGTTCAATTTAGATAGACCGTGGCAATAAAAAATAATCTTCTTATCCTAAACGTAAGATCATCGTTTAGTACCTAGTTTGCTAACGAAAGGATCAAGATATCTAGTCTTCTTTCAACTGCTGTCATAGAGGTAGGAAAATATTAGCTTCAGATAGATTAGAAATGACAAGGGATCTTATGGTTGACTTCACATCTTAGGCGAGTTCATCGGGAACAAGAGATCTATAATTCTAGGTGTATTTCCGATCTCAAGATTATGAAAAAAATAGTAATAATAATGGGCAACAATCGGATGTCGTTATTTCTTCATCATGAATATGTTATAAAAGCAAATGTTTTCTATGAAAGATTCAATAAATTTGATATTTTAATATTTCTTATTCTGCTATGTACTCAGCACAGCTGAAAATAGTACTGAAAATTTTACTACGATATTTATTTGAGTACATATCTTAAAAATCAATTTTTACAATTAAAATTTATCCCTCTTCTTTTTTTTGGCTTTTTTTTAACTAATTTTTAAATAATTAAAATCTCAAATAAAATTTAAAACTATTTTTTATACTTTTAATAATTATAACATTGTAGATTTAATATGCATAAAAACTAATCAATTATTTCATTTATTTTTCTTCCAGAGATCTTCAAGGCAACAATATAACAATTTTATTTGAACTAGATCTACAGAATTTATCAAAACTCCGGATATTGTAAGTACTAATTAATTAGTAATTAAAATCTTTGAAACTATTAAAATTCTTCTATTTTAAAATCAGAAAATCCACTTTACTGATAGATTAAATTCTTTTATTTTATTTTTTCAATTAAATATATAAACATATACCATACAGATTATATATTTTTTCTATAATTATGTCTGATTTTCTAACGCCAATAATGATGATCATAATTTCAATGGTTATTTCAATAATTTTGCTGAAAATCAACATCTGTTCCAGAAGCTAAAACTAAGATTTTTAATGAGGATCTCGTGATCCAAATGAATATCAAAAGGGGAAAACCAATTAAAATACGAGTAGCGTATACTGTGTTACATCAAACTCATTATGACGGAACCATAAAGATAAGAAAAGAAAAACCATCAGAATCCGGACAGCAGCCATTTGGCTGTTTGTACTTGGGCACAGGTTCTTTTATACTCCTCTCTGATTTTTTACTTTGTTTTTATTTCATATGTTTATTTTTATGTTAGAGAAGAATATTAAAGTGGTTTCGAAAGTGGAAAACACCAAATGCCGCTGGTTATTATACACTAACAGAATATATAGTTTTTAGATAAACTTAAGGAAATTTATTTTGTATAAAATCAGTTGTGTGGTATTTAGAAAGTATTTTCAATTCATTTGAAATCATATATCAAATGCCAAATTTTTACTCATTTATTTACTTTATTTTCAATTAATGGGAGTAGATAAAGTTTAATTTGAGATATTTTATGATGTGAGTTTAATAAAAAAAATTTTTTTAATGATTTTATTTTGCAATTAACAAGCCTGAGATATATTTCCTTTCAATAAATTCCAAAAATTTATACTTAGAATATAAATTTTTGTTAAAATGTTGATAATTCAACATCAAAGGAAGTTTTTAGCATAGAATTTTATTTATTTAGATTTGGTTTTGTATTTAAACTGTAAATAACTTTGTTTCTGCTAGGCAAAAGGAAATTATTTTGGAAAATGAAAATTATAAAATTAGTAAAATTCAATTAAAAAATACTTGTAGGATGTATAATCTGAATTAAATTTACTAAAATTGAGCTAACTTTGTTAATCAAAACCATACGTTAAGCTTTTTTTTGTCAAACTGTACCAAAAGGCTTAGGGATTAAATTAAATAGAAACCTATGAAAACCATTTTTATAATTATTCTTTTGGGTTTTATTGTATTTAACTTTGAGACAAATCAGTTTGACACAACTAAATACCTCCTTTTTTATTAACTAAGCTACTTGAAAAGGATATGAATAAGTTTATACTATAATATGAAAAATTTTCGGTTATTTGCTTTTTCAATAGCCACAAAACGATTTAATTGGTTCGAAATGCATACACTCTCACGTATTTTAATTGAAACAAAAAAAAACACAGATTTTCAAGTGTTTATTTTCCCCAAAGAAAAATAATTTTTTACACATACATATTTATGTCCTTTATTTGTGTAGAAAATAATTTTGGTGGTCACATTAAGGTAAGCAGGAAATGAAAAACACCAGGAAATGGTTTTCGTTATTGGTCGTATAAAGCAATTTCCAATTGGGCTTTTCCGTTATATATTTTTCCAAACCTTCCGTTTTTATCCCTTTGCCCTTATTTCTCTTACGAAAAACTAACTCGAGACAAATTGCAAGGAATTGGAACACTAACAGTAGCATTGCATAACTCAAGGCGATTATTTTTACTTTCAAAGGAATATGAAAAAATTTCTTAAATCTAACTTTTTCGTGAATGGCAAACTGGAAGGTGTTTGAGTGTAGTGAAAAATCGTTTTAACACACGTTTTAACAAGTGGATAGTAGCCCTTAAAATTTCGCGAAAGTGATGAAATATGTGATATATTTTTTACTTTATCATATTCACAATATTGTTTTAGCCAATTTACTGTGAAAAAAGGAAAACAGTGGTGACAAAATATCTTAGTAGAGGATAAACATTATTACCGGAAAATCATCTTTTCAATTGAAGCTCATTTCTACCTGGCAGGCTATGTGAATTAGCAAAATTTTTCGGCTAGAAGATCAAAAAATCCATACATCGTCCTTGAAAAGCCAATGTATATAAGGAAATCAATTTTTCGCTATGGACTTTGGTCCACTAGGATATCATTGAGACATTTTTATTTAAAAATAAGGAAAAATCCGCATCACCTAAATACGTTAAAAGAATTTTTGTTTCCCAAAGTTTAAGATCATTCATAGTTTTCCCTTAGAAAAGATGGCGGCACTTCCTGTATACCTTAAAACGTTAAAGATGGTGTGTACTACCGGCGGCTCACACGCAAATTGTTTATCTGGTTGTGTTTATCACCAGTGGCTCATACCAAATATAGCTTTGTTAGATGGAAAAAACTTTATGTGGTTGAAAATAATTTTTTTATAAAAAATTAGGGAGTTGTTTATTATTTATGTTTTTATATTTAGTTGGTTTTGTGGGTTTTTTAAAAATAATTAAGATATAGTATTGGTTCACTTTCTCCAAATGAGCAATACGCCGCTTTTTTTTTTGTTTTTTTTTTTTTATATTATTCACGGCATCCTATAGGTACTTGAGTATGAAGTTTTGTGAAACAACATTTTGTGCAAGGTACCGCTCCGCTAGATAAAATAAAATGTGATTTTTATTGCCATCCTGTGAAGCGAAATAGAAAAAACTGCACCGTTCTCAACGTCGACTGTCGTCGATAAACACATAATCAGCTGAAATTCTGTAATTTGTTGGCCACCTCGAAGTTATACTATAATTCTATTGGGTAATTTTGTAAGACGAAGCATTCAGGTACTACGCTAAATATTTATAAACTATAGAGGCCGTAAAAAACAAATTTAAATTGCTATTAGTGGAACAATCATCCAAGCAATAAAAAATATCATGAAAAATTGGGCTCATATAAAACCAACCGTGGAAGTCTGTTCTATTCTATGTTTAATGAAAATTTATACTTTTTCCAATAAATCCTTACATTTTTTAAAAATATTTATTCCTCTTTTATTTACAGCCAAATTTTAAATGTTTTTTTAATTTAAACTGAAAATGTCTCTAGATGTAGATTTGAAGAAAATATTTTTCAAATTCCAAAACCTTTTTAATAAACTAAAAACTCGTTACTAAATTCTAATATTTTTCTTCTTTATTTGTCCTTTTCTAGGCAATTGACGGACAACTATATTCACACAATAGAAAAAAATGCACTCAAGGATTTAATATCAATAGAGCGTCTGTAAGTTAATCAATTTTTTATATTTTTACTTATAATTTAAAGTTTTCTCCTTTTTAATTTACACAAAAAAAAGAAGAAAATTTATTTTTCTGTTTTTTTTTTCCAATTTAATTTCAAATTCAAAAAAAACTAATTAAAATATTTTTGGTAACAGTCGGCTCAACAATAATCGACTCAAGGCGATACCTGAAAACTTTCTGACAAACTCAGCGAATTTATTAAGATTGTAAGTATATAATGAATTTATTTTCTTTACTTTTATTTATGAGGGGAGATTTCACGATTGGACAAATTTCCATGAAATTGTTCTTAAAATTATGTTAAATTTGTTATTTGTTTCATTTTTTTTTTCTAAACAGGATTTAACGCGTGCTTAAATAAGATAAGACGACTTAAATCAAAAGTTTATAGGCTAATGACAGCAACAACAAGAAAACTTCTTCTTTTTTTATTTTGTCGACCTTTAGGGGATGCAAAATAAATCTTCAATACGTGAACTAATTAGGTTTGGAAAAAAATGGTATCTAAAGTTCATTAAGAAATTGAAATTGTTGCTCGATCATTCAAGTTATTATTCAATTATTTTATTTTCTGCTTCTTTATCTATCTTTAGTTTTTTTTTTTGGTTTTTTTGTTTTGAAACTTTTTTTAAAATTAAGATTTTATGTTAATCAGACTGCAGATGATGTTTTGATAGGATAAGGCTTTGTTTGCTGGTTGGTTGCTTTGGTTGCTGTACTTCTTGTGTCCTCTTTAGGGGCTAAGCACGAATTATAATTAAAAAAAGCAAAAAGTTTTTCAGATATTTAAAATATTTGAATTAGTTGGACCAAAAATAAGCCATTGTTAACAGAAATGTTTTTTCTACAAATATTAGTCCAGTCTAAAATTTCCTGTGCATTTTTGGGAAAATGTTAAGAAGTTTAAACAAAACACATTTTGACACGTTAATAAATGATATATTTTCGTTCACTATTTAAAATTTCTCGTCATCTTATAGGTAGCTTTTTTATTTCTACTGCTGTTAAAAGACTCGGATTTTGATGCAAAAAATACTTAAATGTTCGTTTTGAATATCCCGTTTAGAATTTAATATTTTCTCTAGTAAAAAATTTTGTAAGGAATGAAATAAGTGAAAATCCATAATATCCAAGAAGTTAACAGCATTGAAGCAAAAACTCCCAATTAAATTCATTAATTCTTTGTAGCATTGCTCGAGCTGTATGCGTGGTCTAGCGTTATCATTAAGAAACGGCACTTTCTTGATATTCACCAATCGTAGGAGTTTTTCAATCTATTCTAAGTGTGGTGACACTTATTTGAAAATTTAAATATATTTTGAATAAACCGCAGTAGTTTAAGAAATAAAATAATCTGTCAAGTAAGCAATGAATACCTTTCTTGTTTGACATATTATTTAGTTTTTAGTTAGTTGATTTATTTTTTGTTGCCCGTTAAAGCTCGATAAAGGAAAAGTGTAAATTTTATTTCGCTGTTGGCAATTGGCTTCTTTTCACTTGTACACATTCCCAATCACCTTCAAATTATGAAAATCTGTTCAATGGGATGAATCCTTCCTTACTGTGATCTGATCCAATGTTGATTGAAGTTCTCATTAGATTAGTAGTAATTCACAGTGAATCTAATGCTTGATATTAATGCGCAAGGAGCTATGGACTGATCTCATAGAATGAGAACAGTAGAAATGACAAATATTAGACCACCTACTAACCCAAACATGAAGTGATATAAATAGTATATTATGTTGCACCAAATTAGGATACATAGCTAGAGACAGAAAAGCTTCAGCGATACAGAGATACATAAACTTCAATAAAAATATTTTCCCATTAGCACCCTAAAAAAATTTATTTCAATTAAAAGTCAAATTTGTGTAAGCTCTCAATTATTGTCTAAGGTTGATTGAGCAAACCTAGGTCGATACTGTTATTGTTTTCAATAGACAAGTTATAGGCTTGATTTTTGAAATTTTTCTTTGGTATATTGAACAAGATTCCTTTTTAAATTTCTTTTATTTTTGCTACAAAATATAGTTAGTACATCTTAGAATGGATAAATTTCTTTTTTAAGGGAGCCTTTGGTTCTTCAAATAAGTAAATGTCCCCGCAGGAAAAAAATTTAAACAAAAAACTGTTTGAATTGACGTTTACGGTAAACATAATTTGATAATGATCCAACTAGTAATTAAGGAATCTTAAAAACCCTGTAAGGATTTAAATCATAAATCAGTAAAGAAAAAATCTCACTACAATCCTGTGATAATATACATAGCTAAAACTCCTTTTGCATCTGGCTTATTTTTGAATGTCATAGCACAGTGAAGTCTTTAGTTGAACTTTTTAATGTTTGTGTACATTTTTAGCAAAAAATAAAAAAAAATGGACTGGTTTTTTGTTGATATACTTTGCTAAGTTTAATGTTCAATTTTAAGCCTTACGTTTAATGTTGTTGAACATCTAAAATAAGCCATAGTGCATGATGCTGTGGAAAAAAAGATTTGGCTCAAATCCAAAAATTATCGGTTTAAAATTAAAGGTTATTTTGAAGCCAAATGAAAACTGCTGTAGAAAATTTAGAAAAGTTTGAATCAAACTTGAAGAATATTTCGTTGATAAATAAAGTTAAATTTTATTTTCGAAACTTATTGAGCCATTTTTTAATATCATACAAAAATCTTTACTTCAGACCAAAACTCATTGTTACTTCTTCCTAGCTATCTCAACTATGGTTTAAGTAAACTTCACACACCTTTCACACTGTATATAAAAAAAAAATGTTTCTCTTCTCTATTACTTAATACCAACTAAATTTTTTCTTTTTTTTTTTTTTTACAAAAACAAAACTTACAAACTCTCACCTAATCACAAATGTAAATTTAATATCCTTTTCAAAATCAAATCACAAAACAGACGTCAATCATGTACAATCTTCAACTTGTTCATCCATCTGACTATTATTCAAGTATATCAAAGGGTCTAAACAATTTAGATATTCTTTACTCCCTAACCTAAAATTTAGAATACAAAAAAGATTAAACCCCCAAAAACCGACAACAACAAAATCATCTTTTAATCTCTTTCTCTTTATTCAGAACAATATTTTTACAATGTTTGTGAATGTCTTATTTTTATCTAAAAAAAAAAAAGAAAAAAAAGGAAAAACAAACTCTTATTTACAATCCAACCTACTTTATAGCAACTTATCCAGTTGCAAACCAAATATATATGTATATATGTATATATATATACTACATCCATTTACAATAAAGGAATATCAATTCAAATCTGAAATGCCTTAATTCCTGTTGAATAGATTCTTCTGTTCCCTTCTGTCGTTACTCTAATCAACGTGATTCATCCAATTTAATCATAAAAGGGATATAATATAGTAATGCAAAAATAACAAATAAACAAAAAGAAAAAAATGAATATAAAACCCTTTCAAAATTATAACAATAACGGTTATACTATTTTGTCCGCAGGGATTTGTCACACAATGAAATCACAACAGTACCAAAACGAATATTTAAGGGAGGTAAATCTTTGCGTAGCCTACAACTGGACAATAATCAAATTATGTGCCTCGATGAACAGGCGTTCAAGGGTCTTGCAGATTTAGAAATTTTGTAAGTTCTCTCAAGAGTAATATTAAACTTAAATATTTATTTTTCTTCTTCTTATTTATTACAGGACTTTGAATAATAATAATCTAACAACTTTACCGTATAATGGTTTCACAGGATTAACAAGGTTACGTGCATTAAGATTGTCTGACAATCCATTTGCATGTGATTGCCATCTATCGTGGTTATCCAAATATTTACGCAGTGCTCAACGTTTGGCTCCTTATACAAGATGTCAGTCACCAAGCCAGCTAAGAGGTCAAAACGTGGTCGATCTGCACGAACAAGACTTTAAGTGTTCAGGTAAATATCTATAAATTTTATATTTTACGGAATTTTGTTATTATTGTTCTTTTTTTTTTTTTGTACTTTGTGTGCAAAATACAACAAAGAAAAAGAAACACAAAAAGATAACCTTAACGCCATTAAATTCTTACAGTGGCAAAATATTCAAGTTTCAATATGTTTTTTGTTTTTGTTGTCACCCGATTTAAATAGTTTTTAGTTTTAAGAAAACCTGACTTCCTAACATGGTACACAATTTTTACATAATATAATCTTTAGTCAAAGATCAACTTTAAATGTCATTTTTATAGAGAAAATATTAATAACTGTCTTATAAGAATGTTCAATCAAAATTTAATACCAAGCCATAATTTTAAGAACTAAAAATATTGAACTTAAGTGGAGCAAAACTTATGCAAAATTTTTCCCATTATGTATAAATTTTATGAGTACGACATAAGTTATTAATGAAGTTTTTTTACATAAATTTCCTATAAAATGTGTTGCTATTAGACCGGAATTTGCTATTAGCCAGTTTGGTAATTTGAAATTTTATAAACAGAAAAAAAATTTGTCAAATATTAAGTAGATAAATAGTTTTATTTTTATCTAAGCAAAGACTTGACGTTGAATGGAGTTTTTCTAAATAAATAGGATTATGTCATATTATAAGATTTTGTGTGATTTTCTTTAAATATTTAGACAGCTTTATACATTTTTTACCATTAAAAGAAATAATTGGCTAGCAAAATATTTTTGTCAATATTATATATATATATTAAAAGAAATAATTGACAGTAGCAAATAAAATTAATAATAACAAATTTATCATTTTAAAAGTCAGTTGAAATTACAAAATAGAAATATTTTTTTAAATAGATAAGATGATTCATACTTAGGGATATTTAGCTTTGTACTAAAGCTGCGAGTCGCCGAGACACCGATTTTACCAACTTGTGAAAAATGTTTAGTGGTAATAATGACCATTGATCTTCGATGGACTTTTTAAAATTGGTCTCGTAGTTCATCCCACAAATATTCGATTGAGTTCAAGTCAAGTGACATAAAAAGTCAATCAAGGACACATATGTTATTATTTTTTAAATATTGTTTTGTTTTTTTAGCAGTGTTGAAAAATGAAATTACCACACAATCCCATAGCCTTAGCCGATTGAGACAATAGATTTTTTGGTGTATTGGAGTACACATTAGCTGTAATTTTACTATCAATTATGCAAAACTGTCGTGTCTAGAGAAACATCCCCATATCATCACACCAAATGCCACCATCTTTCATAGTTGGTTGGAGATAATTGTCTTTGAATGGATTATCACCTACATTCTATCAAATATTTTTTATTCGGTACTTTTTAAAACGTTTGGTGCTTGGATTCTTCACTAAAAATTACAAGTTTCCAAGAATCCACATTTTTATTAGCATATTTTAATGCAAAGTTAAGTCGATGTTTGTTATGGACATCATATAACATCGCTATCATACTTTAATTGCCTGCATGGTGAAAACATTTTCGTATTGTACTTTCAGAAACTTCAGTACCCTCGTTTGCTAATTATTATCCAATTTCCTCAAATGTTATGTCAGAATTTTTCTTTCAAAGTTGTACAATAGTTTGATTTTTGGACGACCAGAATGAAGTAAATACACGAGTGTTACGTCCTAGTAGCTATTTAATATTGTCGTGCCAGAGGACTGTAGTTTTTATTATTTCTCTAGTCAGAAACTAGATTCACTTATTCTGTTACACTTAATTTTCATATTGAAGCCATTATTAAACATATAATCAAATTCAAATTTTATTATATATATTTTAAATAAATAAAGATTAAATTGAAATATTTACGAACTACAACGTTAATGCAACTCTGATAACTTTAAATTATGCGCTTCAACTAATTATTGACGACGTTGACAGGTTGACTCATACTTCAACGTTTATAAAAATATGCGAAAAAAATTTGGAACTGATAATGGCATTGAAAGGTAGAACCATAGCTATAGTATTCATTGTGTATAATGTAAACAAATATCTGAAGGATATATATATATATATACATATATATGAGGATATATAAATATCCTTAATATCTATTGTTTTTATGTAATCGCTTTTTGTCTCTAGTAATTCAAAAACAAAACAAAATTAAAAGGATTAATTTGGCTTTATTTCAGCCGTTTCAGTAAAAGTCTAGATTTCATGGAGTTATCTATAATTTTATTCAAAAAAATTTACACTTCCCTTAACATATCTCAAAATATTCATCAACCCAGATCAATCAATCCAAATTTTTCCTATACAATATTTCGCATAATCCTTATTACATAATTCATTTCTAAGTTATCCCTAAAACTTTTTTTTTTTTAACATCCATAAAAAAAAGAAAACTGCCACCTTTTTGAAAAGTTATAATCAAAGTTTTTAAATAAAAACCCTAAATTTTGTATTACCATAAATTTACAATGGCACCTGTCAAATGTCAAAAGTTAATAAAAAGACTAATTTTAATCAAGATATTCTAAAATATATTTAAAATTTCATTTTAAATTTTCCAATTGGTTGCAAATAAGCCTTTAAATTTGATGACAAAAAATAAATGTAACAGAAAAAAAACCAAAACAGATTATTACATTTAAATAAAGTAATAGCAAAAAAATTTTACCCTTAAAATAAAATAAAAAAATAATCATGTCCATCATATCCAGAGATATGGGTAGTAGATTATAGATGCATCATTTCACAAAACCGGAACTAAAGAGTAACAATGATAATGGTTATATCCCTTGCATCATATTCAGCCCACATTTTGGTATAAAGTTTGTTAGTGACAGATTTAATTTGAAAATTTCATTACTCCATTTTATTATATGAAAAGAGAAAATCCAATTAAGTACTTGATGACATCATTCAATCACTAGACAGTTCCGGTATAGGTTATAGGTGAGAATTAAATACAATGTTTTCAGATAGTAAACCTAACAGTTAAAATTTAAATTTATTCCTATATATATATATCAACATTATTTATACCACAAAGATTTTATACCATTAAAATGGAACATAATTTAATTACAGCAATACTAAATTTAATTAATTACAAAACTTCAGTTGCAATTGCTACTTTATTTGTTGAAAATTGAAAATTTTTGATGTTTTCGAAAGTATTACTGGCATTATTTAATCCACTAAACAAATGTTCTAATGCAAATTTATTGTAGTTATTTCTCACATTATTTTCGAATTCTAGTTAAATATTAGTTTAGATTTTTGAATTATATATGCATCTATTATTATCTAACACAACAAAAAAGTCCAAATAAACAAAGAAAAATTCAAAACTCATTCACCTATGGTCCTATAATCATTATTTATTTTTGTTTCATTCTTGTCTAATATTTTATCAAAACCTGTCATTATAGGCCTTGTAATTTTCATCTATTAGCTTTATTGTTAACCATAGCCATAGAATGAACCTTTAAGCCCTTATCAATCATTGAAATAATTGAAAAAATCAATAGAAAATAAATGTAAAAAAAAACAAAATATTATTTCCGTTTTTATGCAACATCATGGCCTCTTAAGTGATTTAGTTTTTTTCTTTATTATTATTTTTCTTCTTTTGTTTAATAATGACTGCTGGACGCCATTAAGTTATTTTTCTTATCTAAGTTAGGAATCCACAAAATAACAAAAATAAAAATGCACTTTGATAGCTCAAATGAAGCTACTTTAATTCTTTGATTCTAAAGTGACAGCTTTAATGTCAATCATTCATTCGATGGTCTTTCTTTTACTAACATAAGATCTGATATTATTTTTACCTACATAAGTTGTGAGGTCCAATCAATTATTTCAAATAAAAACAAACATAAATAAAAAACAATATACATATATATCTTATCATAAAATTAAATCAGTTTTTATTTAGTTGCTTTTGTAAAAAGATGTTAGCAACACCAAGAACAAAACATACTTCACTCACTCACAGACAAATGATAACGGTTAGTAGGAAACAATTTATATATAATATCAGATTAACGGTAGATAGTTGCTAGTTATTTCTGATATATATATATATATATATATATCAGGAATAATTGCTGATTATCTTTTAGTGTTTATCAGTCCTTGCAATAATGGCTTGGGGACTTTTAATGGTTATTCTAGTACTGCATGCTATCACGTCATTTAAACAAGTTTACGATAATAATCGAAATCTGATTTTCTAAAAGTAGCGGTTTTTTTTTATTTTGTTATATAAAAATTGGCTAAGAATTTTTTTTCCTTTTTCAAACATCTCTCTGTTTTCTATCAGCAAAACTTATTATTTTAATTTCTGTTATTTCTTTTTAAATTTTACAATTTGGTTGCTAGGCAATTAGCAAATAAATTTTGCTGGATTTTGGAAATGACCAAAATGATGCTGCGTTTCTTTAATGAGGCAAATTTTTTTTGTTTTTATTCACTAAAAATATTTATAAAAAAAGGGTACAGAATAGATTTTTTATTTATATTTTACTGTTATTTTTTATTACAATTATTCTTACAGATGTTTACTTTAATTCTTTTCATTTCGAAGGCGCCGCTATTACACAATTTGCTATCCGTGCACTACGGTTCATCATAGGACATGGCCCCTTCCTTAAGCTCCTATATAAATTGGGAAGATCAACAACCCCTAAATGCAGATTCTTCAAGAGGTAGAGGAGACGCCTACTCACCTACTCTTTGACTGTGGTAGGATGATGTCAAAGAGAGTTAAGCATCTTCTCACTCGACAAGTAACCTGCACAGAAGGGTTGGAAATAGGTCTGAGAGGGATCCTAGCTCTGCCAAGGAACCTGAATATTAGGTTTCCATAATAACATGTCTGGCGGGAAGCACAATAGATCAAGACTGGTCGCGGTGCATTTTGTCCCCCTTTCTTTTACTTTACTTTACTTTATCAGTGCACTAACTTCTTTGGCACTGCTATGGCACCACTGATTATTCTGTGTAAAAACCCTAAAATAGTTACAAGGAATTGTTTGCGTTCAATGACTAACAGACTCAAAGTGTTCAAAGTGGCTGTACCCTCTTAATGAAAATGGGATATAAAAATTATATGCCAGCAGATTTAGAAACGGCTTACACGTAAACAATAAACATCCGTATTACGAAAGTATAACTTTTGTAAAGCTTATTAGACCAGATTTACAAGTAAACACAATTCCATTCCATCTTCCAAGCGTAAAAGTTATTCCGGAAAACGTAAAATAACCGAATATTATGACATTCAATTTACTTGTCAACTTCCAATTTCAAAATGTTCATTCCTATTTATTCTGCCTTTTCCTTTTCAGTTCTATTTTTTCATGCATTTTACTCCCTTTTTATTTTTGTCCTTTATTGATAGTTTAATTAAAACTTTTGTTCTAAGTACATTAAACTCTTGTAACCAAAAAAGGAAATATTAATTTAATTCATTCAAAACTGCTTTAAAATTTTCAAAGGGGACAAAAATTTATCCCAACATTCCTCTTCTTTTTTTTTGTATAAAAATCACAAGTTTTTTTTGTTGGCAATAACAAACTGTTAATTAAGCTACAATTTATTTTTTGTTTGATTTTTTCAGGACTTACAGAGAATGCACCAATGGAATGCGGAATGTCAAGTAGCTGTCCACATCCCTGTCGTTGTGCTGATGGAATTGTTGATTGTCGTGAAAAGAGCTTAACAACAGTACCAGAATCATTACCAGACGATACCACCGAATTGTATGTGTATTGCCTAAAAAAATATTGTGAAATTTTTGGTTAAATTTCCGCTAGTTTAACACTTTGTTTTTTTCTTTTTTGATAGACGTTTGGAACAAAATTACATCACAGAACTTCCTCCAAAATCGTTTGCTCACTTCCGCCGTCTGAGACGTATCGATCTGTCGAATAACAATATCTCTCGTATAGCTCATGATGCTTTTATTGGCCTGAAGGCATTGACAACTTTGTAAGTAGCCAAATAATATATATAGTTCCTTTTTTGGCAACTAAAAAACCAATCCTTTTGTTTTTATTTTATCAATTTTTCTTAATCTATTTTTATGTTTTTATTTAAGAGTTCTTTATGGGAATAAAATAAAGGATCTTCCTGCGGGTGTATTCAAGGGTTTATCATCACTTCAACTGTTGCTGTTGAATGCTAACGAAATTTCATGCATACGAAAGGATACATTCAAGGATTTGCATAGCCTAAGTCTTCTTTCACTCTATGACAACAACATTCAGTCGTTAGCGAATGGTACTTTTGACTCAATGAGAGGCATTCAAACACTGTAAGTAAACATATTAAGCTGCTTACATTTTGTTGTCTTCTATTTGTAGATAAAACTGAAAGAAATGAACAGGAGTATCATATCCTTGTTTTAATATTTTTTTTTTCTTTTAAATTTGTCATTTTCCAGCTGTCAAACTACATAGCTCCCGGTTGGCTAACATTGGTTGAAGCAAAATTTTTGCTGTTCACTTGATTATATATTACTTTGATGTGATTTTCTGTTGATAATTTTACTCGTTGTCTTTTTTATTTTTTTCTTAGCTTGTTGTTGTTGTTGTATTAATATTTTCTTTTATGGTCTCATCATAGGCATCTGGCAAGGAATCCATTCATCTGTGACTGCAATTTAAAGTGGTTGGCTGATTACTTACACAGGAATCCTATTGAAACCAGTGGAGCAAGATGTGATGCTCCCAAGAGGATGCATCGTAGACGAATCGAAGTTTTACGTGATGACAAGTTTAAATGTAAGTAAAACTAGCAATTCCAGTTTTATTAAAGGTATATTCCTTTTTTTATGTTGTTTTTGTTTTTATTATTTTGACAACCATTTTGTTATTATTGATTGAAAAATTAAGAAATTTGTGATTAATGAAGCTGAACATAATTTACTGCGGAAGCATTAAGAAATTTGTACAAAAAATTAGTTTTCTTTGGATTTTTTTAATTTTTTACAAATTTTTGACTATGATTGAAGTTTTTAAATTCGAATTTATTGAAGTTTTTATTATGCAAAGCCAAATACGAATGAGTAAACTTATCTTTTAGCAAAGCAATTATAACTTGAACTTATTTAAAATAACAGCAACAAAATTTAGAGAAATTAAACACTTGGATTAGGTACAAAAGTTATCTTTGATTAGTGGTACATCATGATACTTTATTGCACCAGCAATTTTACAAAGGACAAAGATAAATTAATTGCTTGGTTGTTAAATAGATTAACTTCATAAAACACAAAGTGGCAAAAAATGATAATGAATTACATCATGTTTTCTGGGATTAAGATTCAGTTGTTAATTTAATCCTAAAATTTATCATTATAGTTGTATGGTTTAATTATATTGTTATATGAAAATTATAAATTAGAACATTATTTTAGCGATCTATTTTCTTCCTATTTGCTTGATAGCGAACAAATTTGATTTGAGGAGGGAGAAGGTATTTCAATTTTTGTTTATCATAACTCATAAATAAATTTATTGATTTAAATATTGACCGCAATTTTCTATGACTTTTCTTCACTTTGTGAACCAGTTCATTTGTGGTGGATGTATAAAATGTAAAAAATGTATCCCCTAAATTAAGGAATCGTCCCACGGTCATTAGAATATTTTGAACTTTTTAAAAATTTCTTCCTTTAAGCAATTTAAATATGGTAATTGATGCAATATGTGTCTCATACTTCCAAGTTAAAGTGATAATGTAGGTACTGAATGGAAGAAACTGGATGAATACCATCCTCATTCAGCAATTTGTTAAAAAAATGTTAAGGTCTTAAAGATAGCAGCTTGCCGGTAATTTACTGATTTTAATTATTAAATATAATTAGAACAGTTAAACTCTTGGATAATTTTACTTTTATGAAAATTAACCTCTTATTTATCGTCTCCCCAAGGAAATTTTTTGTGAGACTTTTATTTTAGGACAAATTATTTTTTAGAAAGTTTCTTCCTTTTTTGTAATTATTTCATCCTTGAATCACTAAGGAAAAATATGATGGTTGCTACCATTTAATTTTTTTTTGATATAAGGTGACTTTTTGAACCATATTTAATAAAATGAAATCCGTGTTTTTTTTTTTTTTTTTCGTTTTTAAAATCACTTTTATACTTAAAAAGTTGCAAATGGATCAACGTATCGAGTAAAAAGAACAAGAGTCTAGTTAATTTTTAGTTCATATTTTTGTTGGTAGCTTAAATGTGTATTTTTAAAACTCAACAAAAGGGTCTATGGGCATTCATTTAATTTATTCTTAAAATATTTTTAATATTTTCAGAGGATGAGTCCCCAGGAAGTTTTGTGTAACTTTAACGCGTGACTGATTGCATTTTTGGTAATAATTACTGTTTTTTGTCCCTCAATATAGTTAGTAAAGAGAATACGGTTGTTATTCCAAAATACCTTGCTGGCTAACTATTGCAATTTTTCTTACTTCTGGTGGTTTTCAATGAATGCTTTTAACGTGTAACACTGTCAATTTGATTTCAGAATATAGTATAAAATACATGATACATTTGCTTCCCCATTCCAACTCAAAAGATTGCTTTTGTAGCATTAAAATAGCTCTAGATGGTCACATGTGAGCTAAAAATGGTAAATTTTTATGTAAGCTTGTAATAACACTTCTTTTTTTCAAAAAGTTTATCTGCTTTTTCTTCAATATAACTTTTCTATTGGCAATAATTCTTTTTTAGGCACTTTTAGGGTTTCCTGATATAACCAAAATATTTTGATGACTCAGAGAGTTCAATAGTATCAGTATTTTAATGGCCACGTTAAAAGACAGTAACCCAAAGTTCTTCGATTGCTTTAAATGGAGCAAAGTCCGATTAGTATTTATTAAGCCAAGATTTTGTTGTGTAGTTATTTTCTTCCATCAAAATCATAAATTAACTTACAAAATGAGTTTAAATCCATTGTTTTAAAAATATCAAAAGAAACATCACTTAAAATCTATTTAGTTGGTTAACTAATTATCGAATTTTTATGAAATACGAGTATGTAACGTTCCAAACTATGTGTTATCCTCAGAGCTCATGAACTGTTTTGCTTTTTATCTTAATTACTTTTGTTTCGGGATAATTTTTGTCTGCAGCCAAGCATCCAACAGTATTCCTAATAAAATTGTTTTTAATACTATTTATTTAATTAAATTTCTATTTTTAGTTTCATTCTTCAACTTTTTACAGTTTTAATTACTCTGCGGTCTAGTTAACTTAATGCCATCTCTTCTCAATTTGCGCGAACTTTTACGTTTTCGCAGTAATTGATATTTTTCTATATTGCGTTTTATTTAAGCCACTTCTCAACTTCATATTCGGAACACTTATGTACGTATTACTGGTCTCACCCAATTAAGCTAAGTATGAGTTAAAGCCAAAAGTGAACTTAAAACAACAAAAAAACTGTTTATTAAATCTACTACTCAATAATTTTTAAATCGATTTCATGTCTAGAAAATTATTTTGTTAGGTCCACCAATTTCAACTTCAAACAAGAAAAAAATCACATTACTACGCCATTTTTTTATATGTTTAGTTGTTGTTGTTGTTTTGTTGTCCAATTACTAAACAACAGGGACAAGAAAAACATATGACGCCATAGGAGGATAAAATTTTACTTGTATCATTTTCATTTTTAGTCATGAGATATACTGGTCAATAAATAATAAGTGGATATCCTAGAGAAGAATTATGACTAATAAAAACGATGATGAAATATTATCAAAAAAAGTTATGAATTTGAGTATGTTCCTAATGAAAGGAACAACCATTTATATTTGTAAAAGAGAATAGCAAAAAGGAATAATAATAATAAAAATGACACAAATCATAAATATATAATCCATAATTTAACTACGCCTTACTGAAATAAATACAATTTTTATTCATTATTTGATGATGTCCAGAAAATTGAATAATATTTATCCTTTTAATATACTCTGTACTTTGTCTAGTTCGAATCATTTGATTTATCATGGAAAGGATCCAAATTCATAAATCATATAATTCTTTTAAACTTAGCTTGAATTTTTTGGCTTCAATTGAAACATGAATCTTTTAATGGGAATTTCATTTCACAAAGTTGAAATGGGAGTCAGTATAATACTTTTAGTAGAATGAGATTTTTTGTATTTAAGAATTCAAGAAATGACTTAAGGAATCTAGAGATAATTTTATGAGTAATAAAAAGTAGAGAAAGTTTTATAAATTTAGCAATAAACAAAATTAAAATGCTAATTACAGTATCTAGGGCAACCGTGTTTATTATAAAAGTGAAAGGATTCGTAGAATAAGCTATACAAAACTTACCTAAAATTATTACATTAATTACAAGAAGGAATTTTTATCTGGAGTTCTTAAGATTTTTCATCAGTTAATCATAGTTTTAAGACTGCTGGCTCTATTATTTCTTTGAATATAACAATGGGAAAGCTAATTAGATGGATATTATGAATCCTTTGCCTTAGAAAAACGTGTGAAGGACATGATTTTACTTCTGTACCTAAAATTGAAAATTTGTATTAAAAGCAATTAATTCTCTAGTATTATTCTCAATAAAACTAATTTGAAATTGGTTTTCTTTTCTAGTCCTTTGCAAAAAATAATTTTAGGTAATTTTTCGAATCCTAAAATAAAAACTCATATACATATATGAAGCAAAAAGTAGTATTTTTGTCTGGAATTTGGCCACACTTTATTATAAGAGCTTTAGAATAGGGATAACTTTGGATTCATCTAGTTTGATGCTACTAGTTCAGCATTAGGAGCCTGATGCTCCAGATTACCTTTGATTTTAAAACCAAACCAGGCCAAATTAGGGTTTCAGGTTCAATAATAAGCGACTTTGTGACGTTGTTGCCTGAATTATGTTTAATAGCAGCGATATTGCTTTTTTCTACTTAACCTAAATTAAATGTTATCAAGATGAGACTTAAAGCTAAAAATAAAATATATTTTCACATTTTGAATATGAGTATTATGTTTTCCGCTAATAGCGGAAATACTAAAATTGGTTCCAAGTAAAACTAAATGGTGGGACATTAGTAATTTAAACAGTAATAATCTTCATTTGTGAAGAATTTGTTATTGTTTATTGTTATCAGAATGCGAAAAATTACTTAAAATTTCCTCTCCGTATTGCAATTTACTAATCAAAATTTGCTAATCTACACCTTAGTATTATCCAGCAAATCTCATTCCAAAATTGAAACAATTGTTCATTTTTAAAAAAGATCAGAACAATAATTCCCTAACGGCGAGACTGTCGTAAATTTTGTTTATTCCTCAATTAAAAAAAAAAAAGCTAAAATAAATTATTTTAGGGATTATTCAAGTTTCAGTCATTTACTGAAGTAACAAAGTAAATTCCTTAAAATTTGTCTAAGATTGTTATGATAATCAGGAAACATAAAATTTATGCTACAAGAAAAAAATAAGGAAATGAATAATATACAAAAAAATATCCTTAAGGAATTAGTCAGAAGAATAAACCTATTTTCTTGTTGGCTCTGTTGGTTATCTTTTTACTTAGTTTTTTTTTTTTTTACAAGGATAATTGCTGTGATATATCACATCGTATATCCTAACGCTTCTGGACGTGAATTCATTAATCATAAATTATTCGTTCATTTTACTCTTCCTTTATTTTGAACATTAACCCCACAAGAATACGAAATACTCCTTATTTCTTCTAGATCCTGCTTATTTTATATATATATATATAATAATTTACTTTTCTATTTTTTCATTTTATATTTACATCCAGTCTTTTTTCAAAAAAAGGAAATTTTTCATATTGGACTGTTGCCAATGCTTTGTAGAAGAGCTCCCCACTGAATATATACTTCTCGCGCAATGATTTATCTATGTCAAAACTAGACAAGTCTCCCTCCCATTTAACGTAAAAATAATTTTCTCTATAGGACTTATATACCTTACCCTTAACCAAAAAAATATCGCAGTAGCAGCTGGGAATATGATTATGCGACATCCTGACCGTACTACACCTGTCACCGAAATGGCGCCAAATAGTATCCTTTATGGTCTAGACGAAATGAGGACACTTGTTTGAAAAAATACATGTTCCAAGGAGAGAATGCGAAAAATATATATATGTATCTATATATAAATCGATATTGAACTGATAATGATGCTTGATAGAATTTATGGCTAAATTTTATGTGATAAAAGATATTGAAAGTGACACTTTTGCCAATGATAGGATCATATTAAGTGTTTTTACTTCAATATTTATATACTTCAAAATATTTTCCTTATAGAGTTGGTTTAATTAAGATTTTGTTTTTTTTCTGTTTACATATAGTTAATATATATCCTATTTTAACCCAAAAAGTTATACAAATATTTGAGTACGTTTCCTTGAGTGTTTATGATGTCATAAACATCAATGACTTTCTCTTATATAATTTGGATTTAAAAGAGAGAAAATATTTTCTAAGATTAAATTTTGCTTCTAAAAGAAAGAAAAACAAATAAAATTTAATTTTCTATCATAAATATTAAATTAAAATTTCCTATTTTATGTTGTTAATATCCATAAATCATCACTTAAGCAATTAATTTAAAATGGGTGCAAAATTTTCAGGCGAATATTTTCACAAAGAATTTTTTTTAAAGCTCTCTTATAGTAATGAATGTAATAAAAATTTAATAACGTCAGAGAAAAAAAAAATATATCTAGAATTTTAAACCATCACACCATGCTTTACAAATGTATGGGTGTAAGTTTTAATCTTTGTAGCCTGTCTAAGTAAAGTTATTTAAAAATTGATTGAAAAGTTTTTGATTAAATATTTTCTTTATTAACTTGTGTTTCTTTTATCAAAAAGAAATTGTGCAAAATTTGAGTAGGGTTGTTTTTAGAAAATAAAAATCCATCATAAAATTTTATCAGAATAAGATATTAGCACGTTATTAAATGTGTACCGTGTATTAAGTTTGAACTTACTAGATTTTGGGAATAATTGCAAGATTTCAAGCATAAGAAAGATATATTTGCGAACTTCTATTGATATTTTTACACAACTATTTATTTAAAAATATGTAAATCACACTCAAGTTACTTAGCTTAGTCGTAGCTAAAAATTGACTACAAAGTTCAAACTATCAAAAGGAATAACAGCTGTATCTAATTTGCACCACTTTTGAACAATCTAAAAAAAAAGGAATAAAAAGTTGAAAAAAAGCTGCTAGTAAACTAATTTAGCACCACATTTTGGTGTCAAAAGGTTTTCAATAGTTTAAAAGTTTTAAAAACAAGCGAAATAAGTTTTTAGTAACCGAATGTTCACAATTTATTTTTGTGGCCTAAAAACTGAATAGCACGACACTCAACTGATCTTCTACTTGACTATGGCCTGCACAATCAGTAAATACTGTGCAAGCCAAAGGCTTAAGAAAATAAAAATATATTTGCATCATATTTTATTCTCAAATCTAGAATACCATTCAGGCTGAAGCTTTGTTTTTCGCCGCATCATTTTGCAATTGTAAATTTTTTGATAAAACTTGCAGTCATTTCCTTTTAACAATATTTCAAAGTGAATGCTCTCTTTAGGACCAAGCATTTTATTTAAGAATGAATGAACAGCGACCAACTTTCTTCATGATATTTTCAGATGTATAACAAAGTGGTGGAAAAAGCACTTGATCCTTAAAGATAACCAAGTATTAAAGCTTACCTTTTAATTTTTTCTCATAAACAATTAACCGTATTTTATATTACAAATATACCATTTAAAAATTTTTACACCACTTTGTATTATTGTTAAATTAGGAAAGTTTTTAATATTATGCTTGCATCCACTTGAAGGCGTTAAATAAAATTAACACTAAAAATGCTTCCATTACTTTGTACTATTTTCAATTTAAAAATTAGTTTTCTGGTGAAATTAACAGTTATGTATAGCTATATATATGTATATATTGCCTTTATTTTATTAATTAACAGTTACAATTTTGTTCTTTTACTTTAAACTTTGTATTTTTTTATTATTTTATTACAATTTTATCTTATTTCAATTGTTATTATAAATTAATATTATCATCGCTCGTAACAACTTAACACTCTTCGAGACTTTTATATACTACTCTCTCTCTATATAGAATCTAACCGAGACTTAAAGCAAGTTAGCGGGATATTGATAAGAGCTTGTTTACTTGTTTTCAGCTCAGTTAGATTTTGTTAGACTTATTATATATGTATATAACAGTTAACTTCTCAAATAATTTTAAAAATATCCTAAAAATATTTAAATGAAATATTTTTGCATCATTTTAAAGCTTAATATTAAATAAAATTCACTTATCTCTATTTTAAAAATTTACGTAAATTCAAACTTCAGAGAATAGTCAAATAATTACCTGAAATTTTGATTAACAATAAAAACAATTAAAATTAGAAGCATCAAAGCATTTCAAAAAGTAATTAACTTAGAGCCAATTTATTTAAACCAACTAACAAAACTTAATTCAAATCCTGTAATTTATTAAATCCTCCCGGAAAATAGTATCTCAACTATATTAATTCTAACCATTTCATGCTTATTTCTATTTAATGTATTTATGCAGTAAACTCAATTTCACTGCACCATCACTATTTATTTGTCTATTTTTTCTAAAGTTCTCTTTTTTATCTGCCTTAATGTCCAAGACCTCATCTTCAGTTCCTTAAACACATTTATTGCTGAAAATAAAAGTAATCACCAGGGAAAAAGAACTTTTTACTTCGTTCATATTTTTTTTTTTTTTTTTAGTTGGGATCAAATTTCTATAAGACATAAAGCACTACCAGATATAGGCAAGCTTCAGTTTACTCCCAGAGATGATAAAAAAAAAAGAAATTATCAAAGTTGTAAAGAAGAAGAAAAATTTTACCACAAACTTTTTTATTTTCTCACCAAAGTTTAATAAGCATCCTTTTGCCCTGGTGTCCCGTTTTTTTATATCAGCTATATTAACACGTGGAAAATTGAGTCACTTGAAGAATTTAGATTTTGTTCTTATTTTTTTAACACTGCAAGCAGAGTAAATTTTTTAGTTTCTTCAAAGGATTTATGTATTTTCCATAGAAAATTATATGGACGTGCAGTTTTTTAGTAAAAGTTTAAGGGTTAATTTCACATTTGTGTTTGATGAGTTATTTGTAACTAGGTTAATTGAATTACATATTCAAATTTTTTGAGAAAATTATGCAGGAAATTTTTTATTTAAAATTATAAAAGGAAAAATGTTAGTAAAATTTAGAGATAATTATATTGATTACTGTAATTATTTTTAAGTAGTAAGTAGTAGTAGTAGTAGTAGTAGTTTTAGTAGAAAGGAGACAAATGCACCTCGACCAGACTAGTTCTATTGTGCTCCCCATCCTAGACATCCTATGATGGAAACCTAGAATATAGTTTTCTTGCCAGAGCTGGGATATCTCTAAAGCCTGTTTTCGACTCCCCATCCTCCTCGTACGGGTCACTTGCCGAGGGCGAAAATGTCTTACTGTCTTTGACACCAACCTCCAATAGTCAAACAGCAGGCGGGTAGCTGTTGCCTTCACCTCATGACAGAATCTGCAATTTAGGGTCGTTTATTTTGCCTAAAATTATAGTAAAATAATCAACAACAAAAATATGTGGCAGAGTAAGTTTTTGTCTGAATAAAAACAGAATAAATAAATAGCTTTTGATTTTTGTTTCTTGGTCCATAGTTTTATAGTTTTGTTTTAGTTTATGAGGTCAAATGCTCACCTTATCTTATCAGCTTTGATTATTCTTTAAGTTTAGAGATCAAATAACTTTGGATCCAATCTTAAGAGCATTTTCTTTCTAAAATCTACAGAAATGTTAGTGAAGTTCAATAATAATATAAAAATTTTATACCCTAAATTGAAAGAAAAACTAAACTAATTTAATGTGAATACATTTGATGTTATGGAATGATGTAAATACCTACACAATTAGGTATAAAAAAATAAAATTTTCATAATAGGCTTGCCTCCAATAAATAATAAAAAATCTCTAAATCTATAAAACTAAACTAACCTTAAACACCTCTGCATAATATGTCAGTATCTAATTAAACAATTAAATAAACAAAAAGGCCCTCCCTTCCATATAATTTCTCAACTTAAGGATGACATTCATCAAGTGTTTCAATAATATAAAGTCAACATACAAAAAATAAGTTCTATTTAGTCACAAATCCGCCTAAACAAAATTTATTAAAGCCCAACACAAAAATTACCCAGACAACAAATAGTTAAAATGAATTATGATTATTGTTTTTGTTCTGCTTTTTTATTTATACTATATGGGGTTTTTTTTTTTTAAATTGAAGTAAGTCTCGTGATATCAGTGACAAACACTTAACATGCGCCCATATTTTTCGTCTCAATTTCAATGAATTTTCTTAATGCAAATTGACTGACTTTAAATATTCCATAATTTATGTTGTTTCGTCGTGTATCATGTATAAACGTTAAATGTCCAGCTGGATCTCATAAACGTTTTGTGTTGTTTGTTTTTTTTTTTTTTGTTTCAAGCCAATCCATCAAATGGGGACTGTTGAACGGTGGTGGTGAATGCATTCTTATTATTTTCCGGAACAAAAGTTGGCCAGGGCTCATTGACTTTGAAAAGAAAAAAGATGAAAACTTTAGTGAACCAGAACATAAATTAAAGTCTACAATATAAAATTTTTGTTTAATTTAAATTAAATTATTTCCATAAAATTCAAAGAAAAATCAAATTACTAAGTCCTTCTTTCTTTTGGTTTTGGTTTATTTAAGGTTCAGACGAATATCGGACCAAGTATGCAGGTGATTGCAAAATTAGCACTGAATGTCCAGCAAAATGCCATTGTGAACGTTCAACTGTAGATTGCTCAGGTCGTGGCTTAAACGAGATACCACGTGATATTCCTATCTACACGACTGAATTGTAAGTAATTTAATTTGATTATTAGTTCGTTTTTTTGGTGTTGTTGTTAATTTCATGTTAAATGTATTGCAAGATTCTGTAAATAAATTAACCTTTTATTAGGAGGACAACCTTATGGATAACTTTTTTTTTGTTTCTTCTTCATTTTGATTGCTTAAACAATTTTATTTTGGCCATCTGGCATTGAGCTGTTTGTTTTATATTTTAATTTTAAAATACATTCAGACTTTTAATTTTATAAAAATCAGAAACAAACACCAAAAAAAACATCTACTAAAAAAAAATATAATTCTATGAGTAGGTTACCCGGGCCATTTGGAATAATTTGTAGCTATTTGCCCTTGACTAAAAGAAAAAACAAAATGAAAATTATAGAAAACAGAATATTCGGCTCCATGTTGCGACTATATTTAACTTATTTGATGGGCTCTGATTGGAACTAATTAAAAAAAAAAAACAACATACATATTTTTCTTTAGTATGTCTAAATTCAGTTTTCGAGGATATTATTTTAAAAGTAAACAAAAGCATTAGTATTTTTTTGTTTTTTTGTAAATTTTCAGCCTTCAGGTGATCTCCCGCAGCCTTGAACCTTTTTATTTTTTTTGGTTTGATTCTAGGAAATTCTTCTTGAAAACTTACAGTTTAAATATTTTGTAATGGCTCAAATTATAAATAACAAAAAAATAAAGAAAAATGTTGTATAGTGTTTGTCACTTTTAGATAAATTGGCCCAAGATTTATAATCCACTTTAGTTTGTTTTATTTTATTTTTTTTCCAAGCAATCAAAATAATGATCGAATGACAAATTAAATTATTTTGTTGTGACAGAAAATTTAGGAGGAAGGCTATCATATAATTAGTTAATACTAAAACATATTCTAATTAGTCGGAACATAAACCTTTTTATCAAGCTTAATTTATTTTAAATTAAAATTTGATTTCATGTTTTTTAATATTTTGTGGTTTTATTTTTTAATTAAGAAGTTAAATTTATTTGAATTTCAAGTGCAAAGTCCGAGGGTTTTTTATTCTAAATTTTTAGGAAGTTATTTTTAAAATTTTGAACTAAAGTTTATCTTCTAGAATCTAACTCGTCTTTGAAATTGACTTTGATTAACTTTGATCTTAATTTTTGTTAAAGATTTTGGAAATCTTAGCTCCTCGTATCGGCAAAGTTAACTAATATTCACTTTTTTAATGATTTGAAAACTATTTATCTTCCCTATGGAAAAATTTTACCATTTCAACAAAAAGCTCCGTCAAATCTCTTTAATCCCGTCTTTTTACCATAAATCAGCCAAGACAAATATTTTAGATATCTAGTAAACTTGAATGTAACTGAAGCTACGAAGTCAAGAAACTAAGTGACATAGATCGATATCTATGAAAATTTTGCTTTTAGTTTCTTTCCATCGTATGAAACAATTTCTAAGGTCAAATATACTCAATTTGAATCAAAAAAGATAAAAATGGTAGTTTTTCTTTCAAATTTTTATCTTTATTGTCGAAGAATACCAAAAAAGACATTTTATATAGTTAATTATAGTCTGCAAAATTCTTTCAACATTTGACATTTTGTGTAAGTTTGTTATTATTTATGTAATGGTAATGTTTGACATTATTGGTGGTTTGCTTTTGTCAAAAACCAAACAGATAAGATTCAAAAGTGAGGATCAAGTAGGTGGTCGTTATGAGTCTATTTCATTGTTGACAAAGAGCTAGATTTCAGCCATAATGTCTCGATTTTAATTATGTTTAAAAAATGATCGCAGAAGTTGTCATCATGAAATAAAAATATGACTTAAAGGTAACCATGTTGGCCACTATTGTATCCTCTATTGTTAAATTTTTTACAAGTAAAGTTTTAAAAATATATCAAGAATGAATTGATACATAAAACACTCAATACCAAGTAATTTTCTTACTGGATAGTGCATTAAGGATTCATTTCTATGAATAGGAGACAAAAATTACAGACACAAAAACAACAAATTTACTTAATCAAGATTGAGTAATTTCCTTAAAATAAAAAACAAATGTGTTTTTGTTTTCTTTTTTAAGGATCAAAATTCAGAATTTTAACATATCTCATCGTTAAATGTTATTTTTTGTATTCCTTAACGAATATTAGTTTTTTAAAGAACATCTGGATACACAATTCAAATGAATTTTTATAAAAACTCTTGACAATTGTTACAAAAAACTTGTCTAAAATTTAATTTTTTTTTTCCTTTGTCTTCCAGATTATTAAACGATAATGAACTTACTCGTATAAAATCAGATGGACTTTTTGGACGTTTACCAAATTTAATAAAACTTGATTTAAGACGTAATCAAATTGTTGGTATTGAACCAAATGCATTTGAAGGAGCATCAAAAATTCAGGATCTTCTTTTATCCGAAAATAAAATTCAACAAGTTCATAATAAAATGTTTCTTGGTTTACACTCTTTGACATCACTGTAAGTTTAATATTTTTTTGTTTTTTTTTTATGAATAAAATGACTACAATAGCTTTAAGTTTATTAAAATTTTATTCTCTAAAATTCAATTAAGAAACTTTGAACGCAATTAAAGGATATAATTATTTCATTTTGCAGTTCACTCTATGACAATCTAATTTCTTGTGTGATGCCTGGATCCTTTGATTTCTTGAAATCACTACAAACTTTGTAAGTATAATAACTTTATAAATATATATATATATATACGTAAATATATTAAAATTTATAATAACTAAACTTCCTACTGGGTTTTCAAGAATATCTTGGTATCCATGGTGATATTAATAATTGACGTGTCTGCTACCTTTTATTGTTATTCAACTTCTCACTGAAGTTTCATTTCTTATACATATTTAAAATAAATATATCCTTGTACATCTATATACATATTTTGATTTCATTTTGTAGCCAATGCAGTCTTGTGTTTTATGAAAATTTACATTAAGAATACAATCGTTGCACCATAACTCAGGTGCAAATAACAAATGGCTTACAAAATTATATTGGAAAAATGAATGCTTCCAGCATTCTAAAATTTTATGTTTCGATTGGATACAATTGTTGTGTTTTTCTTTTGAGAAACTTCAGTTACTGTGTAGTAATCATTTGTCATTGATTATTTTTTGCCGAAGGAAAAAAAAAAGTAACCAGAACAAAAAATAATATTGGACACATTTTGCTGGTAGTAAGGTAAAGATTATAGGAATACTACCAATACTAAAATACTTTATCTTAATAAATTTTATTTGTTGCAAATTATTCGTATTATGCTATAAATTCTTTAGGATTTTTTATTATTATTTGTTGTTGTTGTTCTTTTTCAATTTATCATTTTGCTGTAGGCATAACTAACTAGTAATAAAATTGTATATTGTAAATTATTATTGACAGGAGAAGGGAATAAACAATAAGAGTATATCGCGCAGTATGACTTTTGGTAATTTCAATCTCAAGTAAAATATCAATTTTTATTGCCTAAAGTTAAAAGAAAAATACTTATTTAGCTTGCGGTATGAATAATTTAGTAAAAGCATTTATAAATGGAAATTGAAATAATTATATTGGATATCTGAAAATGATACAATTTTATGTCAGGAGAAATGAGAATAATTTAAAACCGAGCTAAAAATCAAACTAGGGAAATGAAATGAAAATGAAAAAGCTTAACCAATATAAGTACTATAAATTTGAATCCTGTTAATAAAATACTCAAAAATTTAAGTCACATACAGGATTTTTCAATATATACTCTCCAGTTGTAATTTATTGTCAAGGTTAAAAATTAGCATTAAAAGAATCATACATTTAGGTTTCTGGACAGCTTTTAAACATAAAATGATATCTGATATCTAAAAGTGCAAACACAATGAACGCGGTTGCTTTGCAGAACGTGTTTTCAATCAGAATTCCAAAATTCAGCTGTGACAGTAAAGCAGAATTCTGAATGAAATCTCGTTTTTTGTTATGTTGCTCAACTGTTACAATTATTCCCCCCAAAGTTTGGCCTTATTTCATCATCAGTTACGAAAGTTACGTTAAATTGAATACATGTGCTTCTGAGCGTGTTCACAATTTTTGCCATTATTATCCACGAGTTTTTGGGTAGAAATAACACGAATGTCAATCCAACAATCACCGGACACCCCTGATTTGGCCACTGAGAGGAATGCGTTTTAGCAGCCGAGAGAATATAAATGAAAAATCGAAGATGGTCTTAATGAAGATATTAAACTTCGAGTTTAAATAATATTTCAAGTACTGGATCAAGCGTTGGCATAAGTGCTTTGCGGTCAACGGGGAATACTTTGAAGGGGACAATATCGAGTTTTAATAATAAACTGATATTATATATTTTTTTGATCAATTCTTTGAACTTTTTAATCAAGATAGTATTTGCTTTAAAATAAACAAAACAAATACAAAAATGAAAACACCATTAAAATTCCTTAAATCTTGCATTGATTTCTTACTTCTTCCAATTACACTTAATTTTAGAAACCTGTTCAAGAATTTCAGAATTTTTTATTAGATATTCAGGTTAATTAAATCTTAAATCTGTATCAAAAACAAATCTAAATAAGAAAATTGTATTTGTCACAAAGAATTTATCTTATTTATAAAACCTAAATATCTTATTTCAATCAGTTACAAGATTAAGTAAAGTTTACACAATCTAACTACTGTAATAAGACACCAAAGAAGTTTTTGTAATTCTTGTATAACAATCGTATAGAAAATATTAGATATAATCCTTGAAACTATGTAGAAAAAAAAAATAAAATAAAATAA
Organism: Acrocera orbiculus; assembly: GCA_947359355.1. Taxonomy (NCBI): domain Eukaryota; kingdom Metazoa; phylum Arthropoda; class Insecta; order Diptera; family Acroceridae; genus Acrocera; species Acrocera orbiculus. The sequence goes on from OX375758.1 coordinate 13,640,711, forward strand.
AAGGTATTAAAGAAATCTATATAACAAAGATTGCTAGGGATTTGATTTCATTAAGGGACTATATTTACAATAGGCTGACTCTGTTCGAGGAATGCATAATAAATGCTAGATTTTCATATATATTTTTATTTTATTTATTTTTTTTCCCTTTGACCAAAGGGAAATCCTTAGATTCTAGAATATTATTTAGATATAAAGGAAAGAAATTCAATAAAGTCCTATCGTATTGACTTTGTCAACTTAAAACTAACAATATCAAGCTTAATATATATTAAATAGATTTTTTATTTAAAAGGACACTTAATGAAATCTGTGTTTAAATTTCTTTTATTTAACACACTTAAAGGGTGTTTAAAGAAGATATCAATATTTGGAATGCAAGCTTGGAATACGGAAAAAGAAAAAATAGAAATTACTTACAGTCACCCTAAAGTAAATAAAATTTAAAAAATAAGAAAAGAGACAAATTGATGACAAAAAATGATTTTAAAGAAAACAAAAAACAACCTATAATAAGAATTTGTAATTTATAGAGGGCGTCGTATACAAAATCCAAAAACACCCCATGAATTGAATTTAACAAGCCATAACTGGCAAGGAACGTTAAATTCTCTACCTTAATTTCAGCCATTAATGGTATGCAAATTAAATTAAAGATTCCCGGGGATATTCTTTTGCTAATCATCTTCCGTAATGTATTTTTTATATTCTTTTTTTTTTTTGGAGGAATCTATACATAGGGTGGCTTATTTTTTTCAAAGGATAACTGAAGCCTCATTTTAATGATCGATTTACGCTTTGGTATTAAAGCTTAATTCGATTTTGGTTTTGCTCATCCTTTTTCTTTAACTCGATTGACTTTTTTAATAATTAAAGAAATATAAAAGTAAAAAATTCTTATTTTTTATGGCTTTTTTCTATTATTTATTATTTTGTTTTGTTTTGTTTTTTTTTCTTTTTTAAATTTCGAAGGAAGGCGCTGAGATTAATTAATTTTGATATTTTCTTTTGTTTGATATGTGTTTTTTTTTTTTTTGTTTTATTATGCAAATTTAATAACAGACATAAATTAAGATTTTTGTGACCAACATTAATAACGTGGATATTATTAAAATGGTTTTTGTTAAAGCTGCAATTATTTTGTCTAAGAAGAAAAATTTAATCATCTTTAAGGTAAACAATTTTTTATTTTACTGCTTTTTTTTTCATTGTTAATTAAAATCCTTGTTTATTTTTCTGAAAGTATTTAAAAATAATTGAATTTTAAAATGGGTAATTTGAACTTTAAAGGAAGAATCTAGATAGACACAATGGAATTACTTAAATTTTGAATTTTAATTTTTATATAAAATTAAATTGTGCAACTGTTTTTTAATATGTTTAAAAGGGTTTGGTCGAAATATTTATCCTTTTTCCGTTTAGAAGCTTTTGTTTTAAATTTTTTCTCAATATTTTACTATACATTGTTTTTGCTTGATGTATTTTAATTTTTATTCTACTCACCAATTACCTATTAACAATTAGCAGCAAAAGTTTTTATCTAAACTCTGACGCAATAGCTTTCCCAGCTAATTACTAGCAAACAATATATTATTGTTGTATATGAACTTTTATCAATTAATAAATAAACATTTCATATTGTTAAACAAATTAAATTAATTTATTCTGTGTACAAACGAAGTTCTGTTGCTATGACGCAGTTTTTTGTCAACACTTTTGAGTAGAATAATATTTTTTTCTTTTCTTTCTAAATGTAATTCAAATACTATTAACCAAAAAATATGTTTTAACTTTACATATTTGGTTAAAAAAATTTAGTTAACAAGTGATTATTAAGAGGATCAAACATATAATTTTGAGAACTATTAAAATTCATAAAATGTTTTTAAAAAACTTCTTTGGTTATTTAATACTTTTATTGGTAATAAAGTTTGATGTTTACATTTTGGCAAGTTATCCATGGATGGTAGGGTTTTCAAAAGGAAACGTCTATTTGGGAAAAGCAATTATCGTGCAAAAGGACATTTTAGTGACCTCTAAAAGTCTAATTGAACAACGAATGGAAGAAAACTATCCAAATAACTACAATATTCAAATAAATACTGATGATCCAAATACTCTACCAACAATCATCAATGTGGGAGCATTTGAAAATGCACATACAGATTGGGGTTATAGTGATCTTATCGTATTGAAATTATTTGATTCATATACTTTTCAAAAAAGTGAAATAGCTGAAATTGCTAAAACAACTCCACAGGATAAATTTAATGCGACTTTATACATCCAGAAGGATAATGGTATTTATCGAAAAAATATAACCATTGCATCTAAAAACGATTGTGAAACAATTATGCGAAAAGGAAGGGGCATATATAATATACCAACAAACGTATCTGAAAGTAAAGGTATACTTTGTGCTAAACGTGTAGAAAATTATTTACATTTCGAAGAACATATTCCCGGATCTCCAGTTTTTTATAATAATAAACTAATTGGCTTGCTATCATCCCATGTAAATAAAGATACTTATCTAATTGACGATTTGACTTATTACTATTTACCCTCTTTTGACGCACAAATTGAATAAATTCAAAAGTCTTTCATTATTAAAAATTGAAATGTATTTAAATAAAATATTTAGAAAAATTTAAAACCTTGTTTAATATTTATTTAAAAATTAGATTTTAAGTTTTGCATTTTGGCATCAAGTTAGCAATTGTGAAATGGTGAATAATAACAATTTAAGAACACTATTAAAATTATTCTGATCTGAATGTGACTTTAAACTATCTTTAATATATTTTGTTAACTCTAATCGATAAAATACATTAATCGTTAGTCAGCTTCACACGAACTGAAAAAGAAACATTTGAAGCATTTGAAAGCTCACTTTATGTTCCCTGTTAAGGTGGGCACCCACTTAGTGCGTATATCTCAGCGAGTAACTTTTATGACGTCATAGACTCACGCTAAAGTTCCCCCTCATATGTGGATATTTCAGCGTGAAATTCATTTGTACGTCATTTTGACGTCAAAAAAGTTACCCGCTGAGATATACGCACTAAGTGGGTGCCCACCTTTAGGCACAAAGGGACTTTTTTTTGAATTGAATGTCATTTTAGATAAAAAATGGGCCAAATAAGAACTCAGAAAATTGCTAATGAGTAATGAAAATATTCAACAGCTGTGTAGCTGGGGATGAGTGTTCTTTATAATAATTTTGAGATATTTTCTAAATCATACTTTCTGGATTAGCTACCATTACAAAATGAGAAAATCAAAAATTTTGTCAATATAATTAATGTCTCAGTTATCGTAGATGTTGTACGCCTAGATTTCTAATATCTAATATATTGCTGCATTACATGCTTGAAAAAACTACATAAGAGGCCTAACTCTAACTACAAGCATACTATTGGGCGTTCTAGTGGTTTGCATAACTTCTTTCAACATTGAAGGTTATTGTTGGCTTTTTCTACTATAAATTTTATTACATTTCCGTAAAATTCGTATCTTTACAAAGCAAAGAATTTTGATATGCACTCGACCTCAATTTACAACAGGTGGCAATGAAAAATTCAATAAAGTCAATAGTATTGGGACACAATAGACTGAATAATTTGAATAATATGTTCTCTTATTCATGTAAAATAGGGAGGCATCATTTTAATAAAATTAGACTCTATCCCATAGTATGACTATACAACGGATCGAATGTGGTCTCTGCTCTAGGAGGGACAGTAATCTATTATTCCCAGTTTGGCTATAGATAATATTCAAACTATTTCCAAAAATTGAGAACGTTAGTATGACCTGTCGGGTCAAATGTAGCATTAAGAGGCTTAAGGAAGCTAATATTTACATTGTTTGACACCAAAAAGCACTAAATCTTATTTTAAAAAGTCTCTAATGATTTTCTGTAAAAACACAAAAAAACTTCAATGTTGATCCTCTATTCATAAGAATGTAGTAATAAGGTGAGAACTGTACAAAATATGTATATATTTTGTAGGCCAACAACCCCCATTCTTTAAGTGACTAATCAACAACTCTAATGCTTGGTTATAATCTGAGTCAGCCGGCTTAACCTAATCCAATTTATTTTTTATATACAAGAAGAAAAATTCAAACAAGCTGAGAAATTGGGCCTTGAGTGTCTTGAAAAATGTTATTTTTCAAAAATGTCTTTAAAAAATCAGAAAATAAATGACAGTAAGCTATAAACTTTACTATAGAAATTCTAGCATTCATTTAGTGCTCTTGGTCGAAGATGATTTGACTAAAATTATTATTTGGTTTATTTAAAAGATTTACGGCACTCTATAATTATTGTTGCAAAGACTGCCAAAACGATTTCAGAATGGCGTTACATTTGGCTAATTGAGTGAATACCGAGTGAATGCTATTAAAGGCAATGAACAGCTCTTTTACTTTTATTTCCCTTTTGCTACTGTCATTTTTCCATTGTTATAATCAGTGAAGATGCTTTTATATTTTTCATTTTATTTACATGGTATAAAACTTTTGCTTTAAAGAAAAATTAACCGAACTAAATCAAATATAAAAACAAAAAATACGTCCGGCAGCAGGTACCGCACAAGCAACTTCTCTTGAGAAAAAATTATTTTTTTAATGTTCCGATACCCCGCTTAAAACTAAATTTCCTCCAATTTGAAGAATTTTCACAAAAAAAAAATTAAGTAATATGGGGTCCGCCATCTTGAATTTTTAAAAATTCATAAAAGATGCAAAACCAACACCTTCGAAAACCCCCCCAAGTACCCCTCGATACTTAGAATATGAAGGTTACATTAAAATTTTTGTTGAATGCTTGAGAACGTTAGTTTTTTATTCATAAAAAACCAACCGCTGGGCCAATTTCGCTCAGACTCTTTTCAGATATAAGTTATGATATGGCGTATTGACTGATATGGTCAAAAATGTAATTTGGTGCAGAGTAGTTCTTTGGTAATTGAATCTCACTTTTGCGGGCTTAAAAAAGGCAGTTTTTTATCAATAAAAAACGAACCGCTAAGCCGACTTCGCTCAAACTCCTTTCAGATCTAAGTCATGGTGCGACGCATCGATTGATATATATAACACGTAATTTGGTCCAGTAGTTTTCGAGGAAACGAATCTCATAAAAAAGCTCACAGGCCTACATACATACGCACACACACACACACACACACACACACACACAGACATCACTCTAAAAATGATTGCAAATGATTCTCCAGGTCTTGAAACGTAAAGAAAACGCAAAATTTTTGATTTCGATTTTCGGACCAATTACAATAACTTCTCAAGAGAAGTTAATAAAAATTCGTCTGTAGTCTTTTCACAATCTGCGATAAATTTATTACTGATATTCTTGTATTTTTCTATTAAAAATTTTTAATTAAAGGAAAAATAACCATATTAAAATCTATTAGAAAGGTAAAAGTAAAGAGGATATAGATAACTAGATGCTGTTCATTATAACAATCCATTTCACAGTGTCAAATGAAACAGCGCGCCTAAGAAAGGTATTGTTGTGAAACCAATGATCAGTTCTGAGTTAAACTCAAGATGTCAAGTTGATCTGATAGATCTGCAGTCAAACAGAGATGACGAATATAAATTCATAATGGTGTATCAAGATCATTTAACTAAGTTTGTCCAGCTACGACCTTTGAAAACTAAGAGGGCCGAAGAAGTAGCGTATAACGTTCTTCCAATATTTTTAACATTTGGTGCTCCAGCAATATTGCAATCAGATAATGGTAGAGAATTCAGTAATCAAGTCATATCCGAAATATGCGCTATGTGGAAAGATGTTAAGATAGTTCATGGAAAGCCTCGTCACAGTCAAACACAAGGCTCAGTTGAAAGGGCCAATCAGGATATACAGAATATGCTAACTGCATGGATGAACTCTAACGATACAAATATCTATTATTATTTCAAGTCATCTTGATCCCTAAACTACCACATACCACATACCACATACCACTGCTATTACTTTTGTTCTTTTTCTTAGCTCGAATATATTTTTAAAATAAGAACAAATATATAAACTGATCCATAAAGTTGCATGGTTTTGTATTTTTGAAATACAAAGAAAATTATTCCATTATCCATAACCAAATAAACTTTTTTTAAATATTTTTTTTGTTATAAAATTCTTTTTAACAAAAAAAAAAAGAAGAAATTACCTAAAACTATAAATTAAATAAATTGAAAAAATTTTATAATTTTGTTTTGTTTTTCTTTTTTTTCAGAAATTTAGCATCGAATCCATTCAATTGCAATTGCCATTTAGCATGGTTTTCAGATTGGTTAAGAAAACATAATTTATCTGGACCAACACCACGTTGTAATACACCAATTAAATTACGTGATGTACAAATAAAAGATTTACCACATCACGAATTTAAATGTACTCATGATAATAACGAAGGTTGTTTAGGTGAAGGATATTGTCCACCAGCATGTACATGTACCGGTACTGTTGTACGATGTTCACGTAATAAATTAAAAGAAATACCACGAGGTATACCAGCTGAAACATTTGAACTTTACCTCGAATCAAATGAGATCGTAATGATACCAGCAGACCGTATAAGTCATTTAAAATCATTGACTAGACTGTGAGTATTTTTAAATCCTTAACATTTTTTTCTTGTAAAAAAATATTATTATAATCAAAATAATCATTGCTTTTTTTTAACTTTTTACCTCAGTTATTATATATATATTATTTTTTTTTGTGTTTAAACAGTGACTTGAGTAACAACCAGATAACTATGCTGTCCAATTATACATTTGCTAATCTAACAAGACTATCAACTCTGTAAGTATCCTTTTTTGTATTTTAAAAATCATTTTTAATATTTTTCATTTATCTCTACATCAAATGACTCAAGTCTATGTAAGAACTATAATTGTTGACTTAATGATGGACTTTAGTAAAGTCTAATGTCCTTAGTCTAATTACAGTTTTACTTTAGTTTTTTCAATACTAGCCAATTGAGTAGTTTATAAAATAAAAAATACTAAAATCTTAGAGAATAATTTCTGTTTTTTGTATTCTTGATCAATTTATTTTTGCTTACCAAGTAAAAAAGAAGTACCTGATGTGCAATAAATTTTCATGATTCGATCAATTGAAGAAGTTTGATGTTGAACTAAACGACCTCTTCTGCATCTGTGCCTTTTCAGCATGTTAAAACTAAGAACCAAAGAAATTGAAAAACAAACAAAATGAAACTTGAACAAGAGAATGAATGTCTTTACAAGTACATTTAGAACATTTTCCAATAAATCCAAAATACTTGAGCACGATTTTCTTGTAAATTTTTTTGAGTTTTTTTTTTATTTTTTTCTTACGTTTCAATTCCCTATCATTGAATCTCTTTTAAGAGCATATTACAATTTTCCATTTGATATAAAATAATTATTTATTTAATATTCCCATAAATATTCAACAAATTTAAAAATGCAAAATTAATTTTCATAGAAGACTAACTAAAATTTGCTTGTGAAAAATAATTCTTAAAGATTAGTGGTCACAGTTAATTTCCCTATGCGAGATACTAAATTTTAAAGGTCTAAAGTTTATTCTAGTGTTCATTCCCATGAGACAAACTACCTTTAGAATTTATGTTAGACTAATTTAAACTTAAAATTCTCTAGAGAATTAATATATTTTTAGTTATAGTTGACGATAAATTTATAATATCAACAAAAAATATTTAAAAAAAAGAACCTATAAAATTAGGTCAACAGAATGTGTAACTTGAGGTAGTGTGAAGTTTATAAAAGCTTCCTATATTATAACAAAAAATTGTTCTAAAGTTATTTTACTTTTACTTTAATGAAATTTATGAAGACATTTTCTTTTATTCTATGTATTTGAAAGTCTTTCTTTTTGTTTTTCCTGATTTTTTGATTGTGATTTATTTCTTATTTTTTTATTTTACTTCTTTTTTTTTCATTGTTAATTAAAATCTTTGTTTATTTTTCTGAAAGTATTTATACATAATTGAATTTCAAAATGGGTAATTTGAACTTTAAATGAAGAATCTAGACACAATGGAATTACTTAAAATTTGAATTTTTATATAAAATTTACTTGTGCAACTGTTTTCTAATATGTTTAAAAGGATTTGGCCGAAATATTTATCCTTTTTTCATTTAGAAGTTTTTGTTTTCAATTTTTTTCTCAATATTTTTTGTTTTTGCTTGATGAATTTTAATTTTTATTTATTTTAATTCTACGCACCCAATTACCTATTAACATTTATAACATTTAGCAGCCAAAATTTTTATTTAAACTCTGACCCAATATCTTCTTCAGCTAAGTACGAGCATACAATATATTATTATTGTCTGTAAATTTTTATAAAATAATAAATAAAACATTTCATACCCTTAAAGAAATTAAAATATATTATTATCAGTAAATGTTTTTAAATTTTATTTACGGATAAAAGCTACAAAAGACTTTTTATTGCTATGACGTGGTTTGCTTTTGCGAAATTATTTATTCTGAATATAATAATTTTTACTGATCTTTATCTTTAGAAATGAAATTCTAATATTTTTAATCAAAAAAGATGTATAAGAAATGAAGAAATTTACAATTACTAATTAAATTATTGAACCTGAGCTACTTGGATAAAAAAATTTGAGTTAACAAGTGATTATTAAGAGGATCATACATATAATTTTAAGAACTATAAAATTCATAAAATGTTTTTAACAAACTTCTTTGGTTATTTAATACTTTTATTGGTAATAAAGTTTGATGTTTACATTTTGGCAAGTTATCCATGGATGGTAGGATTTTCAAAAGGAACAGTCTATTTGGGAAAGGCAATTATCGTCCAAAAAGACATTTTAGTGACCTCCAAAAATCTAATTAAAGAACGAATGGAAGAAAACTATCCAAATAACTACAATATTCAAATAAATACTGATGATCCAAATACTCTACCAATAATCATCAATGTGGGAGTATTCGAGACTCAAGATACAAATCGGGGTATAAGTGATCTTATTGTATTGAGATTATTAAATTCATATACTTTTCAAAAAAGTGAAATAGCTGAAATTGCTAATACAACTACCGAGGATAAATTGAATGCGACTATATACATTCAGAAGGGTAATAGTATTTATCGAAAAAATATAACCATTGCATCTAAAAACGATTGTGAAACAATTATGCGAAAAGAAAGGGGCATATATTATACACCAACAAACGTATCTGATAGTAAAGGTATACTTTGTGCTAAACGTGTAGAAAATTATTTACATTTCGAAGAAAATATTCCCGGATCTCCAGTTTTTTATGAAGGTTACCTAATTGGATTGCTATCGTCCCATCCAAATAATGAAACTTTTCTAATTGACGATTTGACTCATTATTTATTAGACTCATTTACAAGACAAATTGAATAAATTTAAAAGTCTTTTAAAATTAAAAATTGAAAAGCTTGTTTAATATTTATTTAAAAATTAGATTTTAAGTTTTGCACTTTGGCATCAAGTCAGCAATTGTGCCCATAATTATGAAAGTGATCTAAATCAAAATTTAAAAAAAGTGATTTTTTCAGTTATTTCACATCACATGATTCTAAACTAAATTTATTTAAAATAATTTTTACGATATCGTCAAAAATGAACCACTAGAAGGTGGTTGAAATTTCAACATTTCATGAATTTACATGAAATTCATTCAGTATTCAAATGCAAATCATAAATATCTCGAAACAAGAAATATATGACTTCGACCACTTTCAAAATTATGGGCAAAGTTGTGAAATGGTGAATAATAACAATTTAAGAACACTATTAAAATTATTCCGATCTGAATGTGACTCCAAACTATCTTTTAAATTAATCGATAAAATCTCATATCATTACAAATCTCATGTCAGTGTTATGCCTTCTTTCAAAATAAAAAATTGAAAAGTTTTTAAGTAAAATATTTCAAAAGTTAAAAACTTTGTGTAATACTTTTTGAAAAATTGAATTTAACGTTTTGCATTTTTTTTATTAGGTCGGCAAGGATAAATTAACAGTTAATTTGTAAGCTAACATTTGACCATTGTGTTTTTATTTTTGATATTACTTCTTTTAAAAAATCATTTAAAGCCCATAAAATATTGAAAAATATTTTTTTTTTAAATAAATTTATTGTAAACAAGAAAATCGAGAGTGCTTTTCAACACGTTGAGGACGGCGTAGTTTTTTCTATTTCGCTTTATTGGGTGGCAGTGAAAATTGTACTTTGCTTTATCTGGTGGCGCCACATACCGCCAGATAAAAGATTTGGGTGAGTTCGCTGTCCTAAACGTGTTAATACAATTAATACGTGTCAGTCAAAAATTTCCTTGCTTGCAAATGAAAAAATAATATAAAATTTATATATATAATATAAATTATATATCTATATATATGTATATATAATATTAAAAAAAAGAGGCTTTTTTTAACTGAATTATGTATTTCGGATAAGAAATGGATCAAATAAGAATTCAGAAAATTGTTTGAGTGTAGATGAGTTATCAAAACACACAAGAAATGAAATATTCATCGGCTGAGAAGTTGAGAATGAGTGTTCTTAGAATATTGAAGAGTTTGCACAAAATGGAAAAATCAATTGCATTGCATTGGAATTTTACCAATTATAATTCTAACCGAGATGCTAATAATTCTGATTGATCTTTTCCCAAACCCAAGTCTCTTACCAAGTCATTGAGATCAAATTGTTCAAAAAGCTTTGGATTTTTCATGAACTGTTACCCACGAGCTTAAAATTGTGCGACACGTGTTACATAAAACATTCGGCGTCCATGACTGTTCAAGATTTTTAGGAGACACTTTGAAATATAAACGATATGCACTTTGCAATTTATCTGTAAAATTTCGTGTTGTAACAAATATATATTTTGCACAAACATAACAGAATTTGTTGGGATCGTTTTTGCATTTGAACTCCCGCATTACATTTAACATTTTATAATAGTTTAGCGAATATAACTAACTTTGATAAAACACAACCGTAATTTATTGGAAATCTAATAAATTTCTTTTTATATAGTGCACAGTGTGACAAAACACAAAAGTTCCACATAAGATAAAGGTTTTTCTATGGAGTTTAATAGCAAATTCCCTTCTTTTTTTTAATATATTTATATGCATATCTCTCTTGTTTAGGTAGATAGATGCTTTTTAATTACACATATACACTAGCAATTACTTGGATAATTTCTCAGAATTTCTATGTATTTCAGGTTATTTAAATGTAGTTTACTTACATGCTTGAGGAAATATCAGTAAAAAGGGTAGAATCACCATTTCTTACAATATACTCTTATTTATTTATATAAAAAATAAACCTACACATAATTATTTTTGAAATAGTCATATCACATGTTCACTGGTCAATTTTACCTGTTGTAGTCGGATTGGGCTTAAATTGTTATTACATCCGCAATTTTCGACCGATTTTGATGAGTTATACCTTATTTTATTTGTAATCAATTGAACTTTAATGTCCAAAAATAAAACAGGATCAAAAAATAGTTATTCATAGTGTAATCCCTAGTGAAATGTACATTTTTTTGAAAAATTTGGTAAAAATAGCGGAAAATGGTCCGTAAACTCATGTATAACTCCTACCCTATTTAGTTTATGGGAAAGTTGCATATAGATGAAAAACGCAGAATTTAGTTACCTACAGATGAATTTAAAAATCAGCCACGTGGCACATTAGTTAACCGCGATAAGGTCAAACCGTTTTTTTTCCAAAATGCCAAAAACGGTTTTTCCCAAATATCTCAAAATCCGTTCTACTTTAAATTTTTTGGACCTCATTTTCGGCTTTAGCGTGCCATTTTACATAAGAAATGACTATAAAATGTTGAGGATACAAAACACTGTAAACTAATGTTATTAATATGTCAACTACCATAAATTTTGTACATTTACATTTGTAATGTCTAGTATCACTGCCTTACATTATTTTATTTTAAAAACTTAAATATTAAGATAAAGACTCATAGTTTGTTTCCTAACTTTCATTTTTTTGGAATAAATACCTTTTTTGATAGGGCCACGCAACTGCTTATTGTTTTCTTGTATTGCCATATTGGTGGAAGACTTCCCTAAAATTTCAGCTTTTAAAATTGAAAAAGAAAAAATTTATGAATTTTTTTGTGAAAATACTCATTATTTTACTTTCTAATCGAATTGTTATTTTTTAAGTATAGTTATATTCAATTTTTACTAATATTATCTTTTGGAATGTACTTTCAAGAAATTGTAAGCAAATTTTTAATTGAAAATGTGGAATAGTTTATTTTTTATAACTATTTTAGCCACTGGAGTGTAATGCACTCCAGTGTGCCATGTAAGTGATTCGAGAGAAGTGTCCCAATTAAGGTTGATATTGTTTTTTTCTTTCTGTAAAATACAATGAATTTACAGTAAAAAAACTAAAAATAACAACCAAAGTAACAATACCTAATAATAAAAAAAATAATGGTAATAATAATTTGACGTCACCATGACTTCATTCGGCAATGTTTGCTATAATGGATATGTGCCTTAAGGTGTCAATTGTATTACGTGACCATATGATTTTTTTGCAGGGGTCATACCCCTGAGGACTAAACATAGGCACGATTTTCCAGGTGCACGCAGACGTAGCGAGCACGCTATGCGCAGCTATAGCCGTAGAAATCAAGGGGGGGAGGGAGGTCTTGCCAACGACATACTGGACCACATCTCGCCACTGAAAAGGGGAATTTTCAAAAATAAAAAGCTTGGCTCGAATTAAAAGGGCTACAGGCCGCAGAAGCTGAAAAAAACTAAATAAGAGGGAGAAAAAAAAAGAACTCGAAACAAAGGAGTTAAGCCACTTTGCTCGTCCATCCCATTATTGTAACGGCTGACCTGAAAAAAATCAAGGGAAGGAAAGGGAGATTAGGAAACCTTAAAATAATAAAAGCTTTAAATTAGTCATTATAATAATTATTTAATTATAAAAGTTTTAAATTAGGAAAAAAAGTATCTATTACTAAAAGCTAAACAAATTTAAAGTTTTTCTTTACCAATAGGTCCATAAAATTTTTATTCCTATGAAATAATGAAATAAAAAAACCTAAATACTATAAAAAAAAGTTAACTATATACCAAAATCATAATTCAAAAAAAAAGAAAAAAAGACAGAAACAGTCACCAAACAAAAATTAAAAAGTTTTAATTAAAAAAAAAAGAAAACAATTAAATTTTGATAGACCACCAAAAAAGTAGTAGAGTCGGCAGCTTCTGCCAGAATTACTAATTCATTTGACCTGAACTTTAATGACACTTTCATGTAGAAATAATCGAAAGGGGAGTTGAAGGAGTAATATTATTGCATAGAATATCATTTAAGAGGTTATATACAGTTAGAATTTTCAAAAAAAAAATTTTTTATTTCATTTTCGTATTGTACACATATTTAAAATTTCAACTTAATCCGATACATTATTTGTAAAGACGTGTCAGAGCGATTGAAGGTGCTTTCGAAACTTTAAACGCATTGTTCTCAAAACTGTGTTTTTTCACCAAGATGTGGCCAAGATTTCTCGGAAACGGCTGAACCTCAAATTGTAACATAAGCTTCTTAAGCGTATTTTTTAGTAACTAATCAAAGATTTCTTCTGAACAATAAATATTTTTTTTTATAAACAGTTATAAACCGACTTTTCTTTTTTTAAAAAGCCGCCATTTTGTCAAAAAAGTTTATTTTGCTTATTCCTACGATTAATTCCTAGATTATACATTACTTTAACGAAATTGAGATGGGTTTTTTTTAAATGATCCAATCCAGAGATATCGTGTCCACCGCAAGACATCTTTTTTGAGTGCAGCTCCAGAAGATCAGCTATAGAAGCTTTTAATATTATTATTTTTACATATCAAAAATGTTAAAACACAGTTAAAAATTACTATATTATGTTTATTAATTTTTACATCAATAAATGCAAAGGTCTTCTCAAGAAAAACTCTCGAAAAACCCCTATTTTAAAGGCTTTTAACTGTATATAACCCCTTAATAGCAATTTAGTACCTACTATAATTGAAAATACAATGGCTATTACACTTGGCTGGTTATCAAAAGTAAAAAATTTAGTTTGCAAAATATGTGTGGCCATAATTTCAGGCATTTATCTAATAAATGGATTTGGACATTTTGGACAAGCTACCAAATACAAAATACAAATTCTCTATGTCAACTTTGCTAATTATTCGCCGATGTGCCATGAGAAAATTTCTATCTTTTATTAGCCTTTATCTTTAAGCATTAATATTTTAGGCAATTTTGATAAAATGGGAAGTAATGAAATTTGCTATTGAAATGATCACTTTATTCCAGGAAGCTCCGATGTATATTAGACAGAAATTTATACTCAAAATTATCAATTAGTAATTTAAACTTAGATGTCTTTTTTCTGAAACTTTTCACGTCTTAATTTCAAAACCTGTTGCTTTATTGGCATTTTATGTTATTTTTGATTTCTTTACACACTTCCTAAGAGGTGTCTAATACACTGTATCAGCTTTCGTATAAAAAAAATCTTTTACACAACCTAATAAACTGTATTAGAACATATTATGGAAATGTTACATTAAGTGTCATGGAAATAAACATTAAATCTTTGAATTGTGCTGAAATAGAGTTTTTAAAATGTTTAAATTAATTAATTGAATAATATAAAGACAAATGAATAATTTGGATAGTTAAATTAATAATATATTGTGGGATCTAAATTTTATTTTGTTGGGCCGCCTGTAAATGCTCAAATTTCCCCGTATTCATGTTTTCATGATTCTTCATAGAAAATTTCATTTCATATATTAGCGTCTGTACGAAGAAAGGATATTGGCAATTTTTTTTTAAAATTATTGAAATCCGATTAAGAAACATTCTAAATATCATCCTGAATATGTATTCCCATCATTTTGATTGGCTTAAAATTCTTCTATACTTTGTTCACTAACAACGAAACTTATTCCCCATTTTTTATTTTCTTTTCTTATCAGACAAATTACAAAAAATTAGTTTTTTCACCTTTATAATTAGTTCCCATTTGTATTTGTGTTATCGTTAAGGTCACTGATTAACAAATTGATAAGGAATGTGTGTAATTGATAAGTCTACAATAAGTTTGTCTGTATATATCCGAAATAAAAAAAAAGCAATAGTAAACCACTTAACTCAATAATTAAAATTTTTAGAACCCCTAAAAAATTTATGAAAATTTTGCTTTTAAGCTTTTTAAGTAATTTCAAAACTTGTTTTGTTTTGATTATAAAACAATTTAATTTAAATATATTCAATTTATAAATAAATACTTTTCTTTTTTACAGGATAATTTCATTTAATCGTCTACAATGTATACAACGATATGCACTTTCAGGTCTTAAAAATTTACGTGTTCTTTCCCTACACGGAAATCAAATATCAATGATACCGGAAGGTTCTTTTTCAGATCTACAATCAATTACCCATATGTAAGCAATTTGATTTTCTTTGAGTCCTTTAAATGAATTTAATGTTTAATGTTTTTATATATATATTTTTTTCTCATTTTTCAATATAAAAAACAAACAAACATCAACAAACATCAAACAGTGCATTAGGTAGTAATCCTTTATACTGTGATTGCTCACTAAAGTGGTTTTCTGATTGGATCAAATTAGATTATGTAGAACCTGGTATAGCACGTTGTTCTGAACCAGAATCAATGAAGGACAAATTGATTTTGTCGACACCATCAAACAATTTTGTCTGTAATGAAAGAATAAGCAATGAAATTTTATCTAAATGTGATGCATGTTATACATTACCATGTAAAAATCATGGTGAATGTTATCCATTACCAGAAAGAGAATATCAATGTAGATGCCAACCTGGTTACCATGGTAAACACTGTGAATTTATGATTGATGCTTGTTATGGAAATCCATGCCGTAATAATGCAACATGTAATGTACTTGAAGAAGGAAGATTTAGTTGCCAATGTCGTGCTGGTTATACAGGTGTTCGTTGTGAAACAAATATCGATGATTGTATTGATAATAAATGCCTTAATAATGCTACATGTATTGATGATGTTGAAACATATAAATGTAGCTGTCAACCAGGATTTACAGGTGAGTTTTATTTCAAATACTTAAATTTAACCAATAATTTGGTTAAATAAAAATATATTAGTTATAACAACAAAGTTATCCACAATTTGCTATAGGAAATTGATTTTTAATTAAAAATTTATCAAAGTGTCAAATTCATTAACCTAAAAAAATGTTTGCAAAAACATAAAATTAAGAAAATTGAAAAAATATTCTGGAATTCTCATTAAAAGTACAAAGTGCTAGCTGTTCAAGACATTTTTAATTAAACTTTACAAATAACAAGGGTAGACGCCAAGGATATTTAGATACCCGAACTTTAGTGATTTGAAGCAGTCATTCTAGCAAAGTAATTATAAATTTTTGAAAACTTTATCTATGCCCTAAGTTTGGATCATTTTATACAGTTCCGGTGTTTTTATGTTGTTACTAAATAGTTCTGACAGATGGTTAACAAAGAGGGATGTCTACCCATTACAAAAATTACTTACTATATACTGCTTAAAAGTATATAATATTGTCTTTTGTACGCCTTTAGGCAATTTCGTTTGATTTTAGTTTTGTATTTAAAAAAAAAAACAGTATTATGGACAATTTATCATTTTGAAAAATTTTCAAAGGTTTTAAATTTAATAATAATCTGTTGATATTTTTACGGATAGTTTTCGAAATTCAATTTTACGAAAATTTATTCATTCTTAATTCCAAGTAAGTTTATTTTTAGGAAGTTTTGAAGAAAGAATTTTTATTTAAAAATATTAAATTAAATCTCTCACTCAAAATTTTTAGATTTGTTTTAGGAGTAGTTTTTTTATAATTCATCCCAGGATTTAATTGTAAAGCCTTTAAGCAAATAACAAAATAAAAATATTTATTTTAATTTAGAGATGAGGTCAATAGTTTTTGCTAAGACATAAAAAAAGGTGTTAAATTACATTTAGCCTGCTAGAATAATTTAGAAAATATTTTTGCATGACCCTTGAAGCCAAACGAAAAGTATCAATTTCGTTTAACACTTAACGTGACTACCGGCTATTTACAGATCTTTCCACGAAAAGAGAAAAAAAAATATGCCAAAATGAAAAGTTAGTCATATTTTATTGATATACAAAATTCAGTTATGGGCATGTATTAAAAGTTGAATTGCAATATCATCCAACGAAGTCAAAAAAAATTCTTCCGCATGATAACAAAGATATGTGAACAATTGGGAGATACATTAGGACTTAAAATCAACCAAGTGATCGAGGAATGCGCAAATAACAATGAAAAATGCTTACTTACTTTTAGATACAGCAATGTTGAAACTATTCAACTCTTGGATATTTACCCACGAGATCAAGAAGCTTATACTTGTGAAACCACATAAACTGACGTAAAAAATATATAGAATATGTAATATTTAATTAGAATTTGATTATTAGCCAAACAAGAATACTATTCATTCCTCTGCTTTAGGAATAGTATGTATTAAAAGCTTCTGACGCTCAATGTTTCCTGTTATTAGTATACATTAACTCAAATTTTTTACATACCAACAATTTCTAAAAGACAAAAACTTATTCCTTGAAAGTATTTAGTTAAAGTTCTTGTTACAACAATTCTTTTTATACATAACTTCATTTTCTATACAGAAAAAAGGTTCCTGCATACAAAGAATGTCTTTAGTTATTAACAATTTTGCTCCTGATGTCTAGCACTCAACTTAGCTTCTGTGGTTTAAATTTTTTTCCTCTGGAAACTTTGTAGTAGTATTAGAACAAAATTCCTGTATTTATACTTTCTCAACTCTAAGTGGATTAATAACTTTATCTTTATTATAGGTAATTTTTTTTTCTGCTATTTTCAATTTCCCTTTTCATAAAAAAAACATAAAAAAAACCTCCTACTATAGAATGAGACGTTCTTGAAAGCTTTATTCTAATACGATGCAAAAAAAAATATTCAACATTCCTCCTACTTATACCAACCCTTTCTCTCATTAGCTTATATTTTTTAAATTACTAAGAATTTTGTTTATGAAAATGTGGAAAACTTTGAAACAGAAACTCAACAGAAGTTATATTCAGTGTACAATAGAAATAAATTTATAAGGCTATAAACTTTTCCTTTATTTAAATTAAATTTTGATATTGTTATTTTTATTTTATTGTTATATATTCAAAGTTAGAAATTATGATTTTGTAATCATTGACTTTTAACCAAGTGGCGTTGTTACAATTCAAAGAAAAACTTCAATACAGCAGCACAGATTGTAATTGTTGAAAGAGATTTTATTTTCAAAATCTTTGAAATTTCTTGCCATGGTTTAAATATAATACAAGTTCTATTAAGAAAGTGGTTTTATGTCAAAATATCAAAATTAATTAAATCAACAAAATTTTTAACGGTGATGCAAAATTAAAATGTTGCACCAATAAATTTAATTTTCTTATTATTCAGTTTGTAGTTTTTAAAAAATTAATAAGGAAACTATCGTGAATCCGATTTGAAATTTAAGGTATTATAAATTTGCATCGAAATGCAATCAGGAAATTCTAATTCAGAACATATAATTTAAAACTACGAATTTCAATTCGGATTTACTAAAGTTTCGAGTTTTAAATAAAAAAAAGGAATATTTAATATTTTATTTAAGACTGCTGTAAAAATAAAATTCTGCATTAAGCCATAGTTAAAGATTTTTCTGGTTTTGTAATAAAAACTTTTAAGAAATATAAAATTTGAAAATAAACTCAAAAATACAATTTTGTTCTTTATTATTTCAGGTGAATATTGTGATGCAAAAATTAAATTTTGTACAATTGAATTTAATCCATGTGAAAATGGTGCAAAATGTATTGATCATTTTACACATTATACATGTGAATGTACACCTGGATTTCATGGTGAAAATTGTACCGAAAATATTGATGATTGCCAAAATCATCTTTGTCAAAATGGTGGAACATGTTTAGATGGTATCAACGACTATGTCTGTAAATGTCCTGAAGATTATACTGGTAAATATTGTGAAAGTTCACCAATAGTTGGATTAATGTATCCACAGACATCACCATGTCAAAATCATGAATGTAAACATGGTGTTTGTTTTCAACCAAATCCATCTAGTTCTGATTATTTATGTAAATGCCATCCAGGTTATTCTGGTAAATGGTGTGAATATTTAACTAGTATTAGTTTTGTACATAATAATTCATTTGTTGAAATGGAACCATTACGTACAAAACCAGAAGCTAATATTACTATTATATTTAGTAGTAATCAATATAATGGTATACTTATGTATGATGGTGAAAATGAACATTTGGCTGTAGAATTATTTAATGGAAGAATTCGTGTTAGTTATGATGTTGGTAACTATCCAGTATCAACTATGTATAGTTTTGAAATGGTTGCCGATGGTAAATATCATTTGGTTGAACTTTTAGCAATTAAAAAAAATTTTACATTACGTGTTGATAATGGACCAGCACGTTCAATTATCAATGATGGCACAAAAGATTATTTAAAATTATCAACACCATTATATTTGGGTGGTTTACCATTAGAACCAGGACAACAGGCATATAAAAATTGGCATATTAGAAATTTGACTAGCTTTAAAGGTTGTATGAAAGAAGTATGGATAAATCATAAATTGGTTGATTTTGGTAATGCAGCTAGACAACAGAAAATAACACCAGGTTGTGCATTACTTGATAGTGATGGTGAAGAAGTTGAAGAAGTTATGGATTTTATGCAAGAACCACCACAAATATATAAAGAGGTAAAATTTTATCAATTTATTATTTTTTCTAAAAATAATAATTAAATTTTAGGTTGATCCATGTGAAAATAATAAATGTAAACGTAATAGTAAATGTGTAACAAATATAAATTTAAAGGATGGATACTTTTGTAAATGTAAACAGGGAACTAAAGGACGATATTGTGATCAAGGTGAGGGCATAACTGAGCCCCCAACAACTACTACTGGTATACTATTATATCTTTCATATACATTCTCTGCAAAAATAAACTAAAACTTTTTAATAATGCGATTCATACTCATATATTTTATATTAATACACAAATTCCCTAATTTCCATAGTTTTATTTTGACCTATAATATTTTTTGTAAATAAAAACAAACAAAAATTTTGTGTTAACATTTATTGTATATTTTCAAAATTTGAATTATCTTTTCATCAATTAACAATTTTGTGTCCTCTTTTCATGATTTTTTCCTGAATTATTATTTCTTGTTAAGTTTGTTCTTAAGTAACTGACTATTTTATGTGGAACATCATTCCTATCTTCCCTCATAAGTTGTTCCCATAAATCTTTTTAAATAAATTTTATTTTCCTAAACAGATCATTAAAAAAACATTAATATTTAATTATTCTACAGTTTCTACATGTCGTAAGGAACAAGTTCGAGAATATTACACAGAAAATGATTGTCGTTCAAGAAAACCATTGAAATATGCAAAATGTGTTGGAGGATGCGGAAATCAATGTTGTGCTGCTAAATTAGTCCGGCGACGAAAGGTTTGTGCTCGCTAATTAAATTCTATACCTAAACAATAGGAATCTAAATATAAAAATAAACATTTTTTCTTTGGTTTCTAGGTGCAAATGATATGCAGCAATAAGGCCAAATACTTTAAGACTCTTGATATAGTAAGAAAATGTGGTTGTACAAAGAAATGTTACTGACTGAAAGATGCGACTACCCAAATTAATAAAAGTTTAGATGTAGAAAATACCCAGCTAATAAGTTATGATAGTTTAAAAAATATAATTAATAATAGAACAGGACGAAGTAATAATTTTAATAATGAAAATATTGAAATTGATGATAGTACAGAAGATATAACTGATTTTATTGATGATGAAGGCAATGAAGAATATAGTGATGAAGGATATGATACAGAAGATAGTTTAATGGCTGAATCAAATACTGAAACCCAGCTAAAAGCTAATATGGAAGAAAGTATTGATTTTATGAATGAAGAAGGAAGTGGAATTTATAATTATGCTGCTTATAAAAATCAACAAAATAATAAAAAAATATACCAAAAATTACAAACTGATGATTATGATGATACAGAAAATGATGAAGGTAGTGGTAAAAATTTTAATATTGCTAGCGATGATGAAGATGAAACAGATGAAACTTATTTTAAATATCGACAAAAAAATCGTCGTAAATATTTTCGTAAAAATACAAATGATGCAATTAAATTCATTTCAACACCATATGGTAAAGTTGGTATTGTTTATCAGCAAACAAATGATGATGATAATAACAATAATAAGAATAATAACAATAAAAAATTAACTAATAATAACAGTGATTTATTATTGAGTAATAATAATGAAAGAAAACTAAATAATAAAATAACACCAGTACTAACACCAGATGGTAAAGTTGCATTACTTTATCGGGGTGAATCAGAAAATACTAAGTATGAACCAATATTAAATTTAACACATAATTTTAATTATGACAATAAACAAAATGATGTAAATAAAACAAATATCAATAATGAAAATGGAATTAGTTTTAGTACTGGTATTAATAATAATAATAATAATGATGAAGATAACAGTACTAAATTTTCAGATAATAATAATAATATTAATGAAAAAAGTTCAACTGATAATATTATTTCAGTAACATCAAATTTAAATATTAATAATGATAATTCAGTATTACCAAATATTAATAAACCATTATCTGAGGTATTAGGTATTAAAAAATATCAATTTAAACAATTTCGTATTAAAGATATACAAACAACAACACCAAAATCAACAACTATAATAACACCAATTAATAATTTAGCAAAATCAATTAATTTAAATCATTGGCCAGATAAAATTAATTACGATTATAATTTTGGTGATGATGTAAATGATTTTAATAATCAATTATATAAAAATATTAATAATAAAATGACAAATGATGGCAACAATCCATCATCATTATCATCATCGAATCCAGATGAATTATCTAAAACTGAAGTTGTTAATTTAGCTATAATACCACATTTTGATGAAGATTTTGAAAGGCAACAATATCTTAGGGAAAATAATAATATTAATAATAATAATAATAATAATAATCATAGACATCATAGACAAAGACATCGACATCGACATATAGATCAAGATTTTTCTGGTGTACATTGTATTATGCAAGCTATGATGGGTATAGCAGCTATATCGACTGTCTTTGGGATGCTTGGTGCCTTTTTCAAACAAAGAATTCTAGATCAGATTAGAATTATGCATTGGTAGGAATTTATGGGTATTCAGTTATAGTTAAATGGCTAAAAACAAAATAACAATAAAATATAATTTTGTATTTTTCCTTCATTCAATTCTACTGCTGAATGGATTCAATTAGAATTAAATCCTTAGCTTAAATTTTTAAGGATAAATTTTTTTAATTTATTTGAATTTACTTTTAGTTTGTTCAACAAATTCATTTCTGTTGTTTTTAAAATTTATCTGGCCTGAATATGAACGTCTTCGCATACGTCTTCAAGTGCTTTAAAGCTGATACTTTTGATTAAGGAACCACCAAATATCTAAAAACAAAAAAAAAATTAGAAAAAAATTATTTTTGAAAATCTTAAAATTTTAAATGATTAATTCCGATGCTTTTGGAATTATTCTTAAATTCCGAAAAAGTTAATATGATAATATAAGGCAATAGTTAAATGTTTTATAATTATTATCGTTGATTTTTTCATAATAATTTAATAAAAAAAGAACTTCAAATTATTACCGACCAGTTTTCATATGAAATTTGTAATCAAAAGTAAGCAAAGTATTAGTAACTGTCTGGAAAAACTGTATTTCGATTGAGAAAATCCATTTGTGAATATAGTTTAACGTGTCTGCTAATATTTTCTAATTTCTCTTTTCGAGTATTGCAATCTCTTCAAGAAAAAATCACTTAAACATATAGCCTGCAGCTCAATATCCATACCCATTGTACTAAGCAAAGCAGTAAATTCAAATATTTAAATTAATTTTATACAGCCTAAACTTAACTTTTTTCATCAAGCCTAATGACCAAATAATATCATTTTTCTTGATTTTATTTTTAATATTTAATTAGCCAAAAATAAAAACTGTGTACCCTGTGTATCCACAAATTCCAAAAGAAAACTTGAAACCAAGTAAAAAATAAAATGAGAAAGAATAAACTTTGATGTTATTCTCTTTTTTCATTCTTATATTCAAACACAAAACTAACGACTTAATTAATTACAAGCACCTAATACCTAATTCAATATTTAACTTGACATGATTAAATATGATAAAAAATAAATATTTTAGTTTTTCTAAAATTGCATTTTTAATAAAATAAACAAAACTGGATATTTTATAAAATAAATAATTATAATAACAGCAAGATATATAAATAAAAATAAAGTAACATTCTTTAAAACTATCATAACAATAATTTTAATTAAAAGAACAACAAACACAAAATAATGTTTAAAAAGCCAAACACATCTAAACTGGGGTAGTCGCATTTAGTAGTTAACAAACTATATTTAATAATATTATTAATAATTATATAAATTTATATATATATGTATTATTTATAAATAAATTATTCTTTTCATTGTTTCTTATTTTTATAAAAATAAATATAACAAAATGTAATATTAATAAATTTATATAAATAAATCACAGAAAAAAAAATAAATGAAAATATTTATAGAATACAGGAAACAAATTTTTACGGTTTCTTAATTTAGCTTTTAGTTTTATACAAATGATAAAGTTAAATACAAAAAGGAACAAATTATATAAATATATATAAAAACCCTTTTATTTATATTTCAAAAAAAAAAACAAAAAAAAATGAATTTATTATTGCCTTTAAAAATTTTTTATATATTTCTTTTTAAGGAAATTTTTGTTTTGTAATATAAATTGAAGAAAAATAAAATCAATCCCAAGAAAATATATGAAGAAAAAATAATAAAAAGCTTCAAAACCAATTTTAGTTTTGTTTTCTATTTTATTCATATTTTTCACACTTTAACAGTTTAAGTTTCTTGTGTGACGGCTTCAAATAAATAACGATTTTTTTAAAAATATTTTGAAAAAAAAACGGTTATTTAAGTTAATTCTTTGAAATTTAATGCTAAAATTTCAGTTAATAATGAAGTTATACCACATATAGCACAAGGAAAACTGTGACCATTGTTTCATTTGTTATTATGATTTTTTAAAAAAGTTTTTGGAAAGTTTTGGAAGGGTATTTTAAAGAAAATTATGATGAAAAAATTTTAATAAAAAGTCAACACGAAAACACAAGCTAATTGCCTTCATTGTAATGAAAAATTTCCGTAATAATTCAATAATATGAATTAAGAAACTTTGATGGATTTTATGAATTTTTGACATAAATAATTAAACGATTAAAAAATAAATAATAGAGTTGGACGCTGAAGGTTATAAAATAAAAACTTGGTACGCTGTAGTCAAAACTCACACATAGAAATTTAAAAGTGAAAAGTTGGAAATAAAAAATTTAAGAAGAAATATGAAATATGTACATTTGAAGCAAAATTGAATATTTAGTGGGAGAAAATACAAAACTAAAAAATTTATCAATTACGACAAAAGGTAAAGAAGAGGATAGTATTAATATTTCTAGAGAAAACTGTAGTATCATTTAATTTCATCATTATGAATAGAGTTTGAAAGTCGTTTTCAATATAAGGGTAAGTCAAAAATATTCTATTGCTCATGGAAAAAATCCTGGCCTTTAGAATCCCAAATACTATCAGAAAATGCGTGTGTATTTTTAGACGAATTCATTATTAAAAGGAATAGCAATACACACCTAGAAACTGTTTCCAAAAAAGTGTGAATAAATGAAGTATACAGAATTTTATAAAATAGTGCACGAACAATATAAAACTGTACAGAAATATGCATAAATTTTGCTTAATATATGTATCTTCCTAATCAAAAATTATATATTCTAGGAATATCTGTAGAAATCAGGCTTATAATCTTTCTCCACAACTACTTATACAATGTATTATATAATAGACGGAGGGAAATTTTGTATGGAGAATCATATGTATTTATAGTAGGAGAACTGGTAGACATTTTTGAGAACATATTTCTGGCAACTTGAAAACCTATTTATTAATATAACTTTTGCAATGTCTGAAGGCAATGTATAATGTATATTAAGTCTGTAAATCTTGAAAACTGCAACTCAATTAAGCGGGATATTCACTATGTTACCGAATCAATGATTCCGCTTTATACCGACTATTCACTATTTTTTCCATTTGACGTCAAAATTTGCTTACCTCCTACCACTCGTATACGTACATAATAGTGTAAAATATATGTTTTCAAATGGTGTAGGTAGATAATTCTATAATTGTGTGTGTTAATTTCAGAGAGCTACGCTTTGAGATTTCAATTTATAAAATTTTATAGGTTATGTTACCATAGAAAATTCGAATACTTTTTCTTAAATTTTGTAAAATAAAATATATAGGTGAAAAAAACTAAAATATTTTTAGGTGAAAGCACTTAAATAGTTCTGTAGACAAAAAGAACTTCAATTTCTTTTAAATTTTAAGTGTTGTTTTTGTGAAAAATAATTTTGTAATCACAAAAATGTCGCAAGAATTTTCCAAAAGTATTAGCCATATTTTGCAGGAAAATAGGTTAAGGCTAAAATCAAAATTCTTAAAGTTTAAAAAAAATTGAAAGAATTATAAATATTTTTCTCATATTTTTGTTTTTAAAAAAGATCTTACTTTGACGTATAAACGCATACATCAAAACTCTGCTGTAGAAACCCAGCTTGTTTTGGCATTTCCATGTTTTCTTATAGGCCGTTTACACTAGCAACGAAACCACGTTGCAAAAACCACCAAATTTGATGGTTTCCGGAGAGTGTTTACACCTGTGCAGCATAGTACGGAAACTATGATAGTCAAATGGAACTCAAATGTCAATATATTGTGGAGTGAGCTTATATCGAAGATATGGATTATATTTTTCAATTAGATATTATTATGATATTAGATATTATTATTATTATATTATAAATATTACAAAAACGTCACCTTTCACCTCCGCTTACCTAAGAAATTGACAGATGCTGGCCTCAATATAAATACCCAAAATGATTGCAGCCAATTAACTTCTGAGTGTAACCGCACCTCACATCGTCTATAATATTGCATAAAATCGCTGTTCAAATCGCTAGTGTAGACACCAAGTTACTCACTGATAAGAAGTAAACTAAAAACTCCACTAGGTGTCTATTGCTATGCTAAATAGTAAAAATTGTGTATTGATATAATTCTGTCAAAGTCAGCTACAGGTAGCAGAAAACCAACACGAAGTTTAATTTTGTTAAG
Source organism: Acrocera orbiculus (assembly GCA_947359355.1). Classification (NCBI taxonomy): domain Eukaryota; kingdom Metazoa; phylum Arthropoda; class Insecta; order Diptera; family Acroceridae; genus Acrocera; species Acrocera orbiculus. The sequence continues at coordinate 13,667,302 of OX375758.1, forward strand.
TAGCGGTTTCACAAAATTTATTTATTTTAAAAACTTGTAACTAGTGTAAGTAATTTAATTAACTTTTTGGTCAAAATAAAGATTTTGATTTATTTATTTTTCTTTTAAATTTTACAGAAAAATGCCAAAGAACGCTAAGCCGCCGGCGAAAAGTTCAAGTGATAGCGATTCAGGCCCTGATGATGTAAAAATTTTATAAATACAAATAATAAAAAAATAAAATTTTCAATTTACATATTTTCTTCCAATTAATAGCGAAACCCACCAAAAAAATCAAAAACAACCTTCAAAAATATTGAAAATAATAAAGAAGCGCCAAATCAATGGAATTTGGAAAAAATGCGTTTTGTGCGTATAAATGAATTTCGTGGTAAAAAAATGGTTGATATACGTGAACTATATGAAAAAGATGGTGAATTATTACCTGGGCGTAAAGGTATATCATTGACACCTTTTCAATGGAAAAAACTTTTAGAAGTAGCTGAAGAAGTTAATAAATCTCTTGAATAAATCTTATAAGTACTAAGATTTTTTTTTTTTTAAATATTTTTGTATTTATCGTATTATATATTTTTTGAAATTGTATAATAACAATCCCTTTTCTTTGTTTCTTAAAGTTTGTTTTTAAAATTAAAAAAGTAAAAAAAAAGTTTTCAGTTAAAATATTTGGCTGAAGTTGACGCAGTTTATGGGGAATTAACTTGATCAAGATTTTAAATTAAAAACACCAAAAAGAAAATCAGCTCAATGATATTTAACTTTAAGAAGTTGTCATGACCAAAAAAGGCAAAAGGGCATAAAATTTAACACGAATAAAATAAAAGTTGTAATTAAGTTTGTCTCAATAAACTATTTGCTTAACTTCACTAAATATTAGGTAAGTTAAGGATATTTTCTGAATATATGTTATATAAATAAATACAAAAAATTCTATTTTTATTATCTCAAATATCCTTTTCATTTCCTAACAGAATACTGATCCCCAAATAATTGTGCTATAAATACAAAGTAAACTCTTTAAGAATGAGGACATGGCAAAATACAAAAAAGAAGTGATCAATTCGTTTAAGTACTTGGAAGTCGTAATAGTGAAATTTTTAGGCCTTGAGTTCTAGACAAAACAGGAGTACATTACATCAAGAAAATCACTCAAGACATCTATTTGTTTTTTAAAGCCGAAATCATCTCAATCCCTACCTATAAAATAAGTTAACCTGGAAAAAACTGCGCATATTTAATCTAACCTCAATGAAGAAATTAAATGTATATTTCGTCTAAGCTGCTTTTATACATTAAAAAATATGTTTTTTCGTTTTGTATTTAAGCCAGCTAAGAACCCTTATTACTGTGGTAAATTGAGTTAAAAATGCTCCTATCAAATCCTCAATTTGGTTTCTATAATATTAGATAGAAAGCGGTTTTCTGGTCAGAGTTCTATGATAAAAAAAGAGCTAAAGCTAAAAAAATCAAAAACTATTACACTTAACACGAAGTTTAGCCATTTAAAAATTCCATCAAAAAATATATATAAAAAAATGTATCACAATAATAAATTTATGTGTTATGATCAGAGTGAAATCTTAAAAAGAATACAGTACAGAATTGCAGAGGCAATTATAATATAAACTATAAATTTATTTTTAAACATATTTGGTGCGCAATTATTACTATTAAAAAAGTCGATTAATTTTTCATAAGACTAAATACTAAGGTCCGACCGAGAACTCGGTCTCGGCCGAAATCCAGGCCGAGATCTCGGTTCTCGTTCTCGGCTTAAATTTGCCGAGATTCTCGGCCATAGCCGAGACTGCACACGTACCAGTCTATCAGTAAGCTATCATAAGCCAGCAAAGTTTTATCAGCTCCACTGATAGGCGTTTCAGACAGGCTCTCATATTGCAATTGAAATATTACAATACATTAGAGGAGACTGAATTTTCCATACAAATTAACAAAATGCCGGAATCGAAATTGTAATATCAATTCTGTGTGAAACGCCTATGACTAGAGTTGCGACTTTTTAGTAGAGCTGGGCAGCTCTATGATGAGAGGCGGCACAACTTAAAAGGCGAAAATCTTGAAAAATTACTGTTTTTGTGTCATAATATTAGCTTATTTAATTTTGAGTGTCCACATACTCATACACAGAAAATATAACAATTTATTGCATTTTTTGCACTTTAAACTTTTAACTCTCCATACTCCATACAAAATTTCCATCGTTGTATTGTAATAATGAGTATAAGCTTCGGTGGAGAATGGGTATTACCCATTTTAGCTGCTATATTTATAGTCTCGTTCTCGGTCTCGGTCTCGGCCGAGAATATATATTTTCTCGTTCTCGGTCTCGGCCGAGAATATATATTTTCTCGTTCTCGGTCTCGGTCTCGGCCAAGAATAAAAAATCATTCTCGGTCGGACCTTACTAAATACAATTATTGATTCCTCAAAACTGCCTGAGAAAACAAAAGATATTTTTTTTAAATTCCAATAAAAATTGATTTATTGTTATTTTTCTAAAGCTGAGTTCTGATTTTATATAAATTATATCGTGTTATTTATATAAGTTTTCTCGTGTTGCCCTACTAATACTTCCAGTTCTATTTGATCAGGTCAGAGCACAGATTTGTATATTTTTTCTGTACTTGCTCTATCCAGAAGAAGTCCAGTTTAAAATAATACAAGATTCCCTATACAAATAATTGTTCAAAATGATTCTAAGTAAATTTTTATTTCGAACAATATTTTCGGATCCCTTCCACACAAAAATACATAAAACCAAATTGTGATAAAGACTATTCACAACGAAATATATAAAAAAATTTCAATTTATCACAAGAAAATTTCACAATAACTGAAATAATTTCTTAATTAATTTAAAAACTGTGGCTTTACTTATTAGATTAAGCGAGTTTGATTGTCCTTCACATCCTTCTTCGAGATTTATTTTATATATTTCCATGTATAATGGATTATTTTTTCTTCAGATTACTGCATTCTTTTGAAGATATTTAAATTTATACTTCTATACTTTTTCTCAATAGAGTCAATAGTTCTGTTTGCTGCTCAAATTCTATCATGAAGATGTGTCCTAAAGCTCAACCGATGTAGCATTATCCCAGGTATTTAAATGAGTTAATTACTTTCACTGGTTTACCTTTTAATAACCTATAATAGCGATGTTAATGTTGAAAAATATATAAATTTATATAAATTATTTAAAATAAATTATTAGCCCAACATAAAGATAGTTATTTATTTTTTATATTTATACAAACTACACTTCATTTCGTATAATGATACTAATTTTTTTATCATTTAATTGTATAATATGAGACAATATACTTGAAATCGTTTTAGTGTAAAATGAATTGTAAAAGTGCTTTAAAAGCTTGAAGAATAAACGCATACGTACACTAATTAGAATTGTTTAACTCCCCATAATCAGGTGTTCAATTAATATTAGATAGCGTCCTCCAAATTGAGGTCGCCATATATTAGAATTGTGTCGAAAAATACATTAAATGTTCTTCCACAAATTATTTTTGTAGCCATTCCATAATTTCATTCAAACCATTTCTAGAAATTCCACTAGCTTCAATTACATGAAATTTTTGACGAATTTGCTTTTTTAACTTTGCTATTTGTAGTATCAATAGTGCTTCATTTCGCATCTGCCTATAAGCAAGATCCATTTTTGTTAAAACTAATAGAAAATTTGTTTTCTGTAAACGTGGATCCAATAACATACCATATAAGAGTACACCTTAAATAGTTTAACAATCATATATTTATTTATATATATATATATATATATAATTTGAATAATTTCTCACCTGCAGCAGATATTTGACAAAGATTTGAAGTATCAACAACATATATTATTTTATTAACATTTGTATAATATTGATGCCATATTGGTGCCATAGTTCCTCCAACTTCTATGATTTGTATTGATTTTTTACGTAAATATTTCTTTTCGTTTATTTTAAGTTTATCCAAAAGGATATGATAGATATTTGTACCAATAGTTGGTACTGAAAATTCAACATTCCCATTAGAATTAATATTTTCAAGAGCCGCTAATAACTGACTTTTTCCCGCTCCTTTCGGCCCAAGGCATAAATAAGTCATATTAGTTTTCTTGTTAAAATTTATTTAGTTTCCATGGTAATCTAAAAATATTATAATTCTAAAGATTCATTTGGCAATTAAACTAATTATTGCAAAAAACTTCCAACTACTTAAATCGTAATATTACTTGACCCAAAGTGTTAAAATTTTAAGTTAACTTGAATTCTATACCAAATATGTATTTAATTGGAAGATAAACAAAATTATTTTTAACAAATAACGACAGTTTTTATTTTGTATCTGCTTACAGATTTTTACTTAATTCAATTTTTGTGTAATTCTAAAAGATTTGTTTGTCTGACATTAAATCAAATGAAAAATAAAGAAATTTAACCTATCATCTTAAAAATTATTCTCTCAATGGCATTGTTAAACTTTCTTTGATTTGTTGTTTTTAATAATAATTACCTAATAATTTAAGCATAAAATAAAATTTTGACTTTTATAAATATAATGCAAAAACTGTACAAACTATAACTATAACAAAAAATGGAAGCCATGATTTAATAAAACCAAATATTCCTACATAACGTCCAAATATAAACATCCAAAATGCTAGAATTATCATATTCCAATTATTTTTTTCTTTATAATTCATCATATTTAATGACATTGCAACATGTGAATGACAATTATCACAAAATAAATTATGCATTCGTGTTCCATATATAACTGATGCTTTTGATATAGATTCATCCCATTCAATTGGACCACCATTTACTTTATAAGGATCTAAAATTAAATATTTTGTTGGATGACCAAATGCCATATTATCTTCGGTAACTAAATATGGGCCTGCAAAATCTCGAATTTTACCATTTGATAATGCTATACCCATATGTCCAATAAATGGAAAAAACCATGTTAATACTGGTATTGGTGTCCAAACAATACAAAATGGATATTTATCTGTTCGAAAATTTATATTAGATATACTATTAGACATATTTATGTAAACAAAATTTTACAATTCGTCTTGTTTTGACAGATATTAAATGTTTTTTTTGTTTTCTTACTAAAAATTCATTCTTACGTAGATCTACTAAAGGACTTGAGTTATAAAAATGTTGATTATATAAAAAAAAGGCTTCTGCTAAAAATCTAATAGAACTTTTAGGAAATATTCCGATTGGAATATATTTCTCCTATTAACTGGCTAAGGATACATTAAAGAAACACACTTAAATTTATAGCTGTGATTAAATTTAACGCTATCGACTTTAAAAGCAAAACATTCCCAGCAGGCATTTTATTAGACGAAACAGCAAGAAAGCTTGGGAGCAAATTAGCTACCGCGGCCATGACATTTGCCATACATTAAGGCCCCTGTAGACGTCGGACATTTTAGTTGGTATTCGCTTCAATTTTTAATATCGCTGTCCAAAACGCTAATCACCGCGCCGCTGCCGTAAACCGCGTGCATTGTGTTTGGACCTTTAATGAGAGCGCTGTGTGAAGCTCCTTATGAGCTGAAATTTCTTTATGATAAGAAATTTTGAAGAAGAAGAAGTTGATTACAACTAAAAGTGGTGATTTGTTAAATTACAGAAAATTTATTTAAGCAATTATTTAAGCAAAAATCCAAAAAACTAAAAAAAAACTAAAAAAAACACTGTACAACATACAAAATATAAAAGTAATATAATAGTTAAAAATTATATAAATAAATTAATTATAAGAAGTTGATTTTTACGTCTTTATGCGGCTTGTCGTGTTTTAGATAAAAACTGTATGAATAGTAATATTTTTTCGTTTCCTATGAAATGTAACTTAGAAACTTTGATATATTATTTTAGAAAAATTGAAAGAAAACAAAATCGGAAATCATACCCCTAGACCAACGAGCCAATAAACGAAATGTCCTTCATTATTAACTATATTCTGCTGCAAAAATTGTCGAACAGGAGGAAACCCAGTAAGGAAAGTAGAGTTGCTTCATCAATGAAAGTGGCCTACTTTTCAGATAAGACAACTTTCTCGGGGAAACATCAATGAATTTTGTTAGAAAAGGGGACGAAAAGCAGCCGTTATGGCTACTTTCTGCAGGAAAAAGTAGCTATGACGGCGATTTTCTGCATGCTCTATCTGTGAATTTTTCACTTATTAGTGGAGTCAAATTAGACCTTAGAATTTATTAACTGAAGTTAACTCATGGAAATTGAAAAATAAATTAAAAGTAAATTATATGTGCAGAATAATGGTTGAAATTTATTAAATTGGCCGAATTCTGCGAGCGTCCGCAGCAGACCTGAAAAATGAAACAATCACGTCCCTACTTAAGGATCTTTAACTCTTTTACTTTTCCTTTGGTCGCAAGGGTTTTAACTTTAAAATTATTGTAACAATTTTTTCTTTTATTTAAAGTTTTAAAAACATTAGTTAATAATTTTTTTGAACCAAAAAGAAGGAAACAAAAATGGTTCATTTTTATAAAAGGTGGAAAAAATCACTTTTTTTAAAGTTTGATCTCCTGTAACTTCGTCAAATTTTAATTTGATTTGCATGTTTTATATATCAAGTGTAAGAAAAATATGATGAATTGTTAAAACAAGCCATTTTAAGTTAATCAAAGAATTATTTCCTGAAATATAGACCAATAAAGGAAAATATACCCAAAAAACACGTTTTTTGAAAATATCTCGAAAACGCTTCTTTGAAAAAAAAACGGTTATCATTTTCGAGTTCAGTGAACCAAAGTTACCATAAAAAACGGTTTTATTTTGAGGTGCATGAAATTAGCCCAAAATTTGGAAATTGGTGTCTAGTGTAATTGGCAATTGTTTACAAAAAAAATGATAACAACGAATTAGCGGAAAATATTTTTGGATTAAGTTTATTCTATTAATTGAAGCAAATAAAATTTCGTTGGTTTTATTCAATTTCGAGCTGCTTTAGAGAAATCCGAGGTCAAAAGCTTATTTGACTCCGCTATATGCACTTTTCCATCATAGAGCACGAAGAATTCGTCGAAGAGAAATTCACTGATGCCCGATTTCCCTACTGGGAAATGACTTATTCCTACTTTTCATGGTCTGAATACCCGGTCCTGCATCAGTGGCGTAGATAGGGGGGAGGATAAGTTTTATGAACCCCCCCCCCCCCCCCCCCTCCCCCATCATGGCTATAAATTATTTTAGTAATAATCAAAGCAAAAAAGCTAATATAGCTTCTTTAATAGCTGAAATCCAAAAGGTCTCAAAAGATATGTTATATATTTTCTAAAAATTTATTTTTGTTTCTCGAAAACAGTTTGAAAATTCGAAAGTTATTTTTCATCATGAGTGGTTGCCATCATACCCCCTCCCATCGCGCAAAGCTGTCCATGTAAATGCGCAAAGCTGTCCAGCTCAAAAAATAACAAAATATTTATGCAATTATGCCTGGGACTCACTAGCGCTTAGCGGCACAAAATTTAGTGCTAAATGCTAATGAGTCCATTAGTCTCCACTGATGTTCCACTCCACTGGTATATAAAAAAAACTCTCCATTTTTACTGTGCTAAGTCATCTCCACACGCTCCACCTGCATTATATTTTGGTCCTTGTGGACGTTTTTTTTACAAAATATGAGCTGTTTCGGAGAATTAAATTCTCGAAATAATAAAAATTTTCAGTATCTACTTCATCATTTATAGAGAGCTACTTATCAGTCATAGATCGACTTTCTCAGAGAAAAGTCAATGAATTTTTTTAATAAATGGCCACAAAAGACGCAATAATAGCGATTTTCTGCATGAAAATATAACTGAAAGGTATCTATTATGGCTATTTATTGTATTCTGCAGCAATGAATGTTTCACAAGTAAGATTTTCAACATGATTCACGCATGAATTCATGAATGAGAAATTCTCTGATGAGCAATTTCCCTACAAACAAATTTTTTTACGTTATTTGGTTCCCTATTTAAGTTGAATTTGAGGTACAATCGAAGAAAACGAGTCACACATAAATAATAATATGAAATCTATAATAAAAATATAATTTATAATATATAATTTGTTATATGATAAATATTTTTATTGATTCTCTATAATGATTGTTCAATTTCGGTTGTTTTCTTACATATTTTAGAGCACTTTTAGGTTTACATTATCCAAAATTTAACTTGGAAAAATTGCTATTTTTATATGCACATATACAGTTATCATAATAGATAAAAATGCAAAAATTCACACTAGTTTATAATTTCTAAAACTTTATCTAATCTTCATTTTTCAAATAATCAAAAAAAATTATATTTCTTATTATCAATTTAATTTATAGAAATTTTAATTATTTATGATTAATAAAAATCTGGCCTCGATAAATAATAAAAAGTGAAAATATTTTTTTGGCAGTATAAAATCAGCTTTTGGAAGCTTAAACACATTCCTTTACCGTTGATTATTTTTAAGATTTATGTAAGAAATATTTTTGTGTCCAGCATTTTAAGAAATATAAAATTAAACTTAAATAACATTTTGTTTTTATTTAAACTATCATTTCTAGGATGTCAACTTTAACAAAATTGTCGGATATTTCATTCCATTTTACAGAAAAAACTTTGGATGAAATTATTCAGAAGAAAGGAGGAAATAAGCACACAAATTATTCAATTAAATGTCGTGTCGATAACAAAGGAGATTCTTATTTAAGTAATATATATCGTTTAACAGTAGAGGGTATCAATGAAAAAACTAAGTAAATTATTGATTTATAAAACTAAATATTTTTTTTATATGATTATACTTTTTAAGGGAAAATATTATTGTTAATGTTTTTGTCAAAGCTATGCCAAAAAATGAAGCTCGTTTGATTTTATTTCGATCTTCGGATTTTTTTCGTAATGAAATCAATTTTTACACCAAAGTAATTCCAGCTTTTGAAAAATTTCAAAATAGTCGAAATCCAAAACAACCTTTTAATGAATATGTTCAATGTCTGGCATATCACAGTGATGGAAAAAATGATTTTATAGCCATGGAAGATGTAAGTTATATTGGTTTTGGAACTGCAACACGGTAAGTATTATAATTAATTGATTAAATAAAAATTTTTAATATATGGTGAAATTTTATTTGGTTTGTAAATAAAAAGAAAATTCATTATAATAAAACAGGGAAGACAAATTAATATAATCTAGTATAATTAGGGTGACCATGTGTCCCGTTTTTACGGGACATGTCTTTTTTTTGGAAGCGTTGTCCCGTGTCCCGTTCCCAAGGACAGGGACAACGGGACAGCCTCAAAATTTCCCGTTTTCGACATTTAGGAGTTTCCGGGACATTTAGGAATTTCACGCAGTGAATTTTTCACGAATTTTATACGAAAAAAGAGAATAAAAATAGCATGCAACCATTCACATATCGTTCTCTCATCCCACTTTCTCTATATGGGGCATTTTTCAAATCGAAAAAAATTGAGCGACACATTTTTGATTTGGCTGAATTTTTTTTAAGGTTTCATCATTGAAAAAGAAAATATACTTGTTTGAGGATTTTTTTATATATGTATATATATTTTAGAAAATGAAGGGGGACAAAGATCTGAGAATTCCGTGATTTTGGCTTGAAGAGTAGTTTTTAAAAATTCATAACTTCGGTGTTATTGGGTTAGGAACTTTTTGTTTTTTTTTTATTTACAGCCTAGGTATTGGATCCTTTTAAAAAAATATTTCTAAAAAAATTATTAAAAATTTTTTATTGTTATACATAAGTGAATTGCTTATATCGATTTTTAACTGTTATACCCAAGTTTTAAAAAGTTCTTAGCATTACCATTGTATTGACCGCCTAAGTCTCAACAAAAAACATTTTTTTAATTACTGGAGAAACAATTTCTAATATTTGAAACATTATTTTTTCGAGCGCGCCACGTCATATTTGGCTCCATTGTGTGTGTATTTATTACATTTATTGTTTACCTGGGACATCCGAATTGGTGGAGCGTGTCTCAACCAAATTTGGACAAAAGACAAAAAAAATTTTCATAAAATGCAACATGAAATTTACTTGCATCGAATTTTTCGATTTAATACGCTGCTCTCCAGAACTGGTATAAAAAATTGCAAGTAGCAAGAAGTATACAACCACGGCTACTCCTCAAAAAGATGAGGAAAAAGCAGGCTCTAACAGCAAAAAAAAGTGTCCCCGAAATTGTCCCGTTTGTGGTTTCAAAATGTCCCATTTTCAAAAGTAAATGTCCCGTTTTCAAAAGAAAATGTCCCCAAATGCTAAAAAGTGAGATGGTCACCCTAAGTATAATGCATAAAAAAATAATAAAGTTGATTCAAAGTTGTGATGTTTATATTAAGGGCCAGAAGTTTATCATTATTTTAGTCTGTATGACAATGAATAAATTTATCAAACAATGAAGAAGAATTTCCTGAAAATTTTCAAGCCACAACTATGCTTTGAATGATATTTTCTCAAAATTTTAAGAAACAAATATTCTGGCATCATGTGAAACTTGGTTTTTTTAGATTGTTTACAAAGTAATAAAATTAGCGCCTCTCAAATGTAATTAAAAATGATTGAATTAAAACAAGTTTCTCTTCAAAGAATAATATGAATTTCTTGTTTGAGATGACATCCTTTTTCTGAGTGTTGAGACTATTATGGGCTCTATTCTGTAGTAGATAACTTTACTGTAGTTAGCAAAAGTTTAGTGATTATTTATGTTCATTAATTTATTACGTTTTTTTGGCCCAGAAAATGCTAGATCAAAATTAAAAATGAAAACAATAGTATATCAATAATTTTCTATTTTAGAATAAATAACAACAAAAAATCTGTTTTAGGAGCTTAGAATTTAAAAAACAATAAAAAAGCTAATTTGCACTATTTATGTTTAAATAAAAATTACTCAATTAATTTAATAATATTTAAATAAAATTTAATATGCAATTAATCTTTATTTCAGCTTAAAAACCATTGATCTTGATTATTGTTTATGTATTGCAAAAACCTTAGGAAGATTTCATGCCGTATCGATTGCATTTCAGGATCTAGAACCGATGAAATTCAAAGAGTTGACTGGTTTTTTAGAAGTAAAATATTTTCAAAAAAATTATTTTAAAATAATTATTTTGAATTTTTAAGGAAACTTATTATGCAAAAGAAAATAAAAAATGGTACGAGCCTTTTATGAAAGATGCAATTACTGTAGCCGTTGATGCTGTTTCAAGAGAATATCCAAATTCAATCTATGAAAAAAAGACAAAAATTTTTACTAACGAAAATTTCTATGAGCGAATGATAAATTTTGTATCAGCACCAAGTATCATAAAAAGAATCTTTTAATTTTATATTTTAATAATTTTATTTTTAAATTTAAGCAAAATTTGGTGTTATCGGAAATGGTGATTGTTGGATACCAAACTTTTTGTTTAAGTATGATAAGCAAGACATTCTAAGTGAAGTGAAAATGATTGATTTTCAGCTTGCAAGGTATGATTTTAGAATATTAAAAAAATTTGTAATGATTTTTATGAGCTAAAAGTAAAAATAGTTAATTGATATATTCAAATATTAAACTTATTTGTTTACCGAAACAAAATAATAATAAGTAAATTCCGGAAATAATGTATTTATTTACACCTAATTCCGGTTTTACGATTGCTCTAATGAGGTCTAATGACCTTACGCAATGACCTGTACTTAATGGCTTTGTCCATATATCTCTTGCGATTAATATATCAAATTTTGCTACTTAACAATAACATGGCAAGATGTATAAAATTACCCGGCTATGAATAACTCCGATATCTGAGTCGCTCAGAAGCCTATGTGGATAAGTCCATTTTTTCATATTTTCTGATTTTTGCCAGTTTTAATAGAATAAATAATATATTTCTTAGTCTTAAAGTATTTACTCATATTTTTATTTTTTGTAGGTCAAAAAACCCTTTTTTTAATAGCCTCCGCATGTGTTATGTGTTATGAATGCATTAAGAAACATTAATTTTCTCAATTTTGATTTTTTGGACTTATCGACATTGGCTTCTGAACGACTGATATATGATAAACGGAAAGCCTTCTTCAGACCAAGGCGATTTACAGTCGCTAGTCGCTTAAGGTCGTAAAATAACTAGAACAAAAAATTTTATTCTACTTGAAATTTTTATTGTACTTATATGAAAAGGGGAAGGAAATAATGATAATGAACAAAAATTTCAAGTGCAACAAAACTTTTAAAGGGTATAAAGTGTCCTTTTACCATAAATGATCCTCATGAAACAAAAATGTGTGTTCTAGCTATGGCTAGAGAAAATGCATCACCCGTTTTACGACTTTAAGCGACTAGCGACTGAAAATCGCCTTGGTCTGAAAAAGGCTTAACGCAGATCATAGCGACAGCTTCAGCTGCAGTCGCGGCGACAACAATATTTAACTAAATATGAGATAAAAACCGTGTCTACTTCATAGACATCTGCACTAATACATATTAACAATATTTTTAAGTACATGCATTTATATCCTTAAGGCTGTGTGTCGACTAGTGATTTGAAAAGCGATCTGGAAAGCAATCTGGAGAGCGATCTGATGCGCGGTTACATTCAGAAGTATATTGACTGTAAGACTGTGAAGTATAAGAGGAACATGTTATAACCTCATAACCTAACTTTAAGATCATTTTTTGACTTGTCTTATTTGCTGCATTTTAACTTTTAACCTCATTTTATAAATATGTAAGAGATTATAAAAATATGAGTATAGTAATTTTTTGTTTTTCACAGCAATAATAAAACTTTAATATTTTTCTATTGCAAAAGTTAACATAAAAGTTATTTTTTTAATACCATTTTTAAAAGATTTAATACCTTCTAAATTATTTTTTATTAAATATTTACAGATATGCTTCCCTTGCCATAGACTTAACTTTTTTTCTTTGTTCATGTACAGATGGCCAATTAAGAAAAAATAATTATATGAAAATATTAAAGGTAATTTTTAATTTTTATTATTTTAAAATTTACTAACGAAATATTGCTTTTAAATTTAGACCTATCATAGCAGTGCTTGTGATTTGTTAAAAGATTTAGGATCTAATCCAGATACTGTTTTTCCATTTTCATCATTGGAAGAAGAATTAAAAGTTTTTGGTGCTTTCGGTTGTGGAATGGGTATTGAATCTTTACCAATTTCAATGTTGGAAGGTGATGAAGTAACGGATTTAGATAGTATTCAAAATGAAAATGCAGTTTTAACAGATGTTTGGAAAATAGGTCCTATCAAAAATGAATATAATCGTCGTCGTATTGCTGATATTTTTAAAGACTTCATAGATTATGGGTATTTTGAAAATGTTGATTGATTTAATTTGACTAAGGGATTATTTTATATAAAATATAATCAATTTTTAAAATGTTTAAGATTATAAGAAAAATATTTTATAAATAAAGTTGAAAAGATATTACTTTCTTTTTGTTTATCTTTACATAAAAACTATGGAAAGTTTTAAAATCTTGAGTGCCCTTGAGTGTAACATATGTCACACTCGTAGGGCTTTTCTCCTGTATGCGTTCTTTGGTGCGATAAAAGATCATCACTCCTCAAGAAACATATATCGCACATATAACGCTTAAAGTTCATGTGGATCGCCTTATTCCTTTAAGGTGATCAAGACGTTTAAATTTCTTCTTAAAAATATCGCATTCAAATGTAGTGCCCCGTGATTTGTCGCTTACAGCTCACCCAACCTGACGTTGTCTGGTCCCCGAGACTTTCGTGGTGTTACTGGTTCGATTTCTTCCAGGCTATCTGACTCATCCACATTATTGCTGATTTGTCCTGCAATATCCTTTTCTTCGATTGGTTTTATTTCGCTTCCTTTTATATTAAAGTTGTTTATTCACTCTTCTTCCTTGTTTTCTTCACATCTGATGCCTCTTGCCACTAGTTGTTTCTTTTTACATTGAATTTCCACTGTCGATGTGTTTATGACCACTAACTGACCCTGTGCACCAATGGTAATACATCGTGATATCCAGTACTCAGCGTTTGGTACTGGTCTATATTGCCTTTCGATGTATATATCGTTGTTCTCATCACTACTTATTTGTATGTACTCTAAACTCATTGCTGGAATTATTTTGGCCTTCTTTGCCCATACGGCGACTTTTTCTGAAGGTAGTGTCTCTATTTGTGTTAGTGCTTTGGCATCAACATTGTAGATCCTCATTTTCCCACTTTGGATTCTTATGCAAACATTAGCATGAATATTGAATGTTTGCCCTATTAATACTGCAATATATTGTACTTCCGTTGGGTACAACTAATGCTCTGACAATTGCTTTTGCCAAGTCTACTTGGAGCTGAATTTCCACTTCTCCAATTACTTTTATTTTTGCTCCACCGTATCCGGTGATGATTACTGAACATGGTTTCATTTTTAGTCCTATCTCTTGTCATTTGCTGTCTCTTATGAGTACCGCGCAACACCCAGTATCTACATAACCCTGAAGGATGGTGTCGTTTACAACACAGTTCACGAAGTAACATTGGTTAGTGTTGATTACGTTTGATTCAGCTATGGCTGCTGTTTTCAGTTTTATCCTTTTGGTGTTTGGATTCTTTTTCTCGGTGGCGTGCTTTGTATTTATATGGTGACGTCACTTTTCCCAAGTCACCATGTCTGTGGCTGCTACGTCTGCTTTCGTTCTTATTTTCATGGCTTCTTCCCATTTTGCTTTTGTATACGCATATCTAAAGCGTATGTATTGACCACATGAAAAAGCGGACATCCTTATCTAGAAAAGCCATGGGATGAGTAATATAAAGGCAAAGTACCAAAGTGAACATCGCCTGATGCATTTAGCGATGTTCATTTTTCCCACTGAGGTGTAATATACATGCTTTTTAATATACAGAAAGCTTTTCTGTAGTATATAGAATGCCATGACATTCAACACAAAATGAACATGAAATGAATTGTTCCCTGAATAATCTTTTCATTTTTATTCTTTTATAAATATATGAATTAATTAATTCTTTTTATTTTAATTATTTTATTATGAATTCTATTAATTCTTTTATATATGTATATATATTATAGTTATAGTTTATATTTATTGAAATGAAAACTTCTTTAGTTTTGAAATTCGATGTAACGAAAAAGCGACACCATGGATATGTATATATATGATTTGACATATTTTAGTTGAGTTATTGAACGCACTACTCTGACTCATATCTCTCTCACCAAATGAGCACTTCCTCAACCAACTTGGTTGATTTGTGAAACACATTCTATATTAACTATTCATTCAGTTATCGGTCATTTTTAAAATTTTAATTATGTCGAAAGCAATTTCTAGTGACAGCCAAGTAAGTGTATTAAACAATTGAAATAAAAATTTGAAATTGGCTTCTCTATACTGATATATAATAAACTTAGTAAAATAAACTATGTTATTATAATTATAAGTTTATCTCAATGAAATTCGGGATAAAATCAATATCCTGCATATCGCCGTTTTATTTTTATTGCAATAAGTAACAAAATTATTATCTACTTAAATGGATGTTTGTTAATTTCTAAGATTTAGTATATTTTATAGTTCGCAGATTAAAGGATTTCACAGGGATTTTTCGACTAATCCAGAGTCGTTACAAATAATTAAATTACGTGATAATATTTAAGTTCAGTGCAATAATTTTAAAATATATTTTTGTAAAAAGTTTTCAATTTTAATAACTCTAAGTAAGATTTCAACTTCGGGATAGTTTACAGCTCAATATATCATTCGTATCATATGCAGTTTTTTTTGGCTCTTATCAATTTTTGGCAGTTTTTTTTCTAAAACTGTCTTTCCGGTAATGATTAAACCAAGTTGCTAAATAGAATTGGTTTTTGCTGCTCATTGTTTGTTGATAGCAATTTTTAAGTAAACTGTTTTTCTTTGCCCTTCTATATCTACCTTAAAAAAGCTTTTGAAAATAGGTTCAAGAATGAAAATATAGAAAAATTGGAAAAATATAAATTAAAAGCATTTTAGAAACTGATTAGTCTGGTTTTTATTTTTAAGGGGGTAGGGTATTTAATTTTTTTTTGCCAATTTTTTTTAAATTAATGTGTAGCATCTTAAAAATATTGTGTCAAAATTTCAAGACTACCGAAGTAAAATTGCCGAAGTTATGAGCAAAGAATAAGTGTGCAAAACTATAAAACGTTTTCTTGCAACTTGTTATCTTCAAAGTCTGTGTTCACGATAACTCCAAATCCACTAAAGCAATCGTTTTGAAATTTTGCACACTACTTTTGGACACAATTTTCCAGGTAACATGGAGAGTTGTTTTTTTTTTTAAATTATTAATTTTATAATAACAAATAGGTCGATTTTCTAAGCGAAAATCGGTATTTCTTCCAAAGGCTACCAAAAATACAAAAATTGGGAAAAAAACCCGTCGATGTTACCTCGAAAAATATTTTCTTTAATAAATAACTTTTGATTTTTTTTTGTTTTAGATGATTCTGTTGCGAGTTATGTTGAACACCCCAAAACCATTTTTCTGCAAGGCGCTTGAAGATATTCACTGTCACTCACTCACTTATTAATATTTTGAAATGAAAATTTTTAAAAGTATTGTTCAAATATTTTGTTATTACATAAAAATTAAAAAAATAAACTAGAACACCCTGAATCGCAAAAAAAATTCTTGAAAACATGCCTTTTTTGAGCGAATTATTCTAGTGACTTGTTTATATTTATATAAATTAGATTTCAAACCAAAAATTTAAAACGATTTAAATTCGATTTGTAACATACACAATACACGATCTTGTTTTTGAATTGAAACCTCTTTTTTTGTAAAAATTTTAATCCAAACTATTGAATTTCTAGATTTCAAACTTGGTTAAAACTTCCACGGAATGGCAGGACAATTGTTTTGACTTGTATTCAAGATTAAAATATATACTTGAAAATGATAAGTGGACAGATTGTGTCTTGTTGGTTGGTTTCGAGCCCAACAAGAGAGAAATTTTAGCTCACAAATTGTTATTAGCTATGGCTTCACCAGTATTAGCACGACAATTCTTTGGAAGTGTACCATTTCAGGGTGATCCAATAAATATTCCTGATGTTGATGCAGATGCATTTTACGCCATGATCAAATTTATTTACACGGATAAAATAGATTTTGAATCAGTTGAAGTAGCCTGCAATGTATGGATAGTCGCTGATAAGTATTTGGTACTTCCCCTTGTTGAACTCTGTCTTCAGTACATTTGGGATAATATTTGCTTTGAAAATGCATTAGTCATATCCAAACATGCAGATCTTTTAAACCAACAATCATTGAGAGAGGAGTGCTTGAAAGTAATTTTTAATTAACTCAAATTATTTATGATCCTTTTTTGTTAAAATATTTCAGATCATCTTCTTTAACATAACAAAATTTTTTAAGCATCCCAGCTTTTTAGAAATAGACCCAGATTTTTTATTAAAAATATTTCAAGATAATCATCTTAATATTAATTCAGAAATAGAATTGTTCAGTGCTTTAACGGACTACTGTAATAAGCATCAACTTTTTCTAGAAACTTGTACATCCCAGGAGATTTTAGATGTGTCATTACGACAGAACGAAAAAAAAACAAAAAAACAACATAGCAAAGAAACTGCAGATGAAATTAAATCAAGTAAAACTAAACACGAGCAATTGGTTAGAAAAGCTTTGAAACAAATTCGTTTCCTAACAATGTCTGCCGAAGTGTTTACTAAATGCGGCCCTCTTAGTTCAAATTTATTATCAGAAAAAGAAAAACTGGCGTTTATGTCTAATATTTTAAATGGAAAGAAGTATGATGTACCACAGGGTTTTAGCATTAGTAGATCAGTGCGTACCAAGTCATCAACACCCGAAGATTTAACTAAGAAAAAACTTTTCACGCAAGATATAACCAAATCCATCTCTAGTAACACTCTAAAAACTAAATCTTCGAAAACTTGGGCTACCTTTCAGACTAGTAGACCAATTTGGATAGCAGGTAATTTCTTCACTTTAATATACTTTTACCGCATGCAACTATCTTAAGTATTAAGCGCTGCTTTCGAGAAACTTTAACGGATTGATTTTTTTTTTATGAATGCCAAAATATTATTGGGCTCTGGCTAAATAAAAATCTAAATCTTTTTTGTGGCCGATGAACCACTGATAAAAATGATTATATATTACTCAAATAATTGTAAAAATATATTCAAAGAAATCTCGGATGGAAGGTTAATTCGAGCCTTGAACTGGAAACCCGATTGTGATTTAATATTTGGCAATTGACTGCGAGAGAATGTAACGCTTCTTTAGAAGTCTTCAGGTCTTTGTAATTTAGAATTATTGTTCTCCTCTAAATAAACCAATTTTTAAAAGATGTTTTGCATTATTGATTTCGATTGATATTTTTGAAGTGAAACTTTTATAGCCAGGGTTCTGAAAAATGTGAGTAAAACCACAGCGTTACCAAAATCGAAATACAGGAGACCAAATTTTCACCGTCATAATGTATAAAATGACTGAAATCTTTAAACTTGTATAATTTCTAAGTAAGGAAAAAGAATCGAAAATTAATTTAAAAGTGTTAGTAAGAAGGTATTCAAAGGAATGTGGTAGATTTTGAATAATGAAATGTTTGTTTCAGTTTATTTGTACCAAAGAGCTCATAAAAAACTATTATATATTTTTAATGTACTTCTTATTTTTTTCAGGTATAGAATTAAATGAACAAACAACTAATTTTGTTGGTGTAAATGTATCATTGGAGAACAATTTAAGGTTAACTAAAGGCTTCAATTGCGTTGCGAATCAGAGTAATTGTTATGCCTACCATCCTTCATCTTACTGCCGCGGCACTAAGATTTACTTTCATAAACCAGCTTTACTTCAGCCTTTTTCAAATTATACAATTTCTGAGGAAATTAGAAGAAAAACTTGTTATAATTGTGCTCAACACCATCAGTCGGAATGTAGAACTAAAGACAACTATGAACATTCAGGTCTTAATACAGATATAGAGTTTACTTTATCTAATATTTCTAATAATTGTTCTATTGCAAAACTTTTTTTTTACTATCCTTTTGTTAAGTAAATTTTATTATATCATAATATATAAATGTAATTTTTTATATCATAAATAAAATTAATTTGGGTTTTAGTTTTTGTACTTATTTAATTTAATGAAATGCAAATTAAATTGAGTCTTTAAAAGTAAGAATATCATGGAAATTATGTTGAAATTTTTAGCCAAACAGGTTGTCAACACTTCAAGATTTGAATAATTATAATAAGTAAATAGCAACCATTTGTCTAATTGATAAGCACAAGGTAAATAGTTAGGATTGACAATATATTTAATTAAAATGAATACAAAAAAATATTATTATTAAACAGCTGCAGTTATGAAATTATTAGGAGTTCTAAACATTTAAATCCTTAAAGAAAAGAGAGAGAGAGAGAGAGAGAGAAATATAGCCAATTAAAATTTTTGGCAATAAAATTCTTTTTATCACGATTTCTGCTTGAAACCTTTAATTGATTGTTTGTTAGAAAATTTATCACAAACAATTTAATATATTTAAACATTTAAACTATTTGGTGCAATGGTCTAATCACATTAAACTTTTTGTGATGTTCTTTACACTTGAGTCTCAAGAATTCCTCACAAAGATTATATTACATTTATAATAGTTAATTATTTTTATATTAAACTGTATTTACATCTAATGATATTACAGATAACAGGGTAGACAGACAGGCCAAATACCCGAGTTCTTTGAAGCTAGTTTTTTGCTCTAGCCAATTAAATGTCGCGAAGTACATAGTTACTAGTTTTTCAAGTCGTTAAATTATACTAGCAATATAACGGTGTTCTTTTAGTGTTTTTCAACTAGGTAACACTAAAAGGTGAAAAAATTTATGTTTCACCATAGCTATTTGACAGTATAGCTGAAGTCAAATTAAATTTATTTAAAGGTTATGTAGGTAAGTATTTAACACTTTTGATGATTTAATTATTAGATTAGAGAAATCAGGGCTAAAAAAAGGAATCACCCCGTATTTGTAGAGCTTATGAAGAAACTCTACGAAAAAGAGAAAATAAAAATGGACGTGGATGGCATAAGGAATAAGATAAACAACCTTACCAAAAGATATAGGTATTAAATCTTATACTATTATCTTATCATTTTCTTTTAATTCTTTATATATTTATATAAGTTAATGTTGATACTTCCATAATCCAAAGTTTTGGTTTTCTTGCCCTAACTCTTTCAAGTGATTGTTTTCCTATTTTCTTTAAAAACTCATAATTTCCACAAGTATTTTATTATAATCATAGTTGTTTTGATTGTTTTTAATTTGCGATTATTGTAAAAATTGTTGGCAATTTTAAGATATTGTGGAGGTTTGATGTACTAATAACCACATTTTATAAACTTTTTTCCAAACAAAGTAAGTGTTTTAACCATAATATTTTATATTTCCAATAAAAATAGTTATAATCAGAAAATTAGCTATCGCTTGCTGCCCAAGTTATTTTTTCTATATCATTTTCTTTTAAATACTGTTAAATTCTTTTAAAACTCCCATAGCTGCAATATCCAACTTAACTCAACATTTTTTTTTCTGCATTCATTTTGAATATTATCCTAAAACGAAAATACACAAGCTATAATTGATAAAATAATACATTTAATTACAGAACAATACTTTTATAAATCTTTTATATCATCCATTGTATAAAATTTTACTATTGAAACACAGAATATATTATCCTGAAAGGTAAATACACCAACTATACTTAATGAGTAATATATTTATTTCAAAAATTGCACCTTTGCACCGTTCTTTTGACTGTCTGTCTACCCTGTAAAAGGTGTATACAGTCAAAACCGCTTAATACGACATCGGTTAAAACGACCTATCGGTTAAAACGACCAAAACAAAAGGTCCCGACGGAGTTCCATATAACTGCACAGTATAATTTACCGCTTACTACGACATTGCATATAACGACATATCGCTTTAAGCGACCGCTTTTTCTAATATTTTCGAAGAATTTCATCGGTTATAACAACATGCAGCTTTTTTTTTTATATTTTGTGTGTCTATTTTTAGAAATACTATGTTCGTAATTGTACACGTGTATCTCAGTTAAAGGAATCTCTTTATAGTTAATAGTTCCAAATAGATTTTTATAAATTCACTGTGGGCGTGCCTGCACTAGATATGATATAGTCGTCTAATAAAATTAAAAAAAATAGTACAAAAAATTAACGTAGACATGGAGCCATAAGCGGTGTTACTTCACTTTGATTATGAAAAAAACTGACTTTTGAGGGAGTATTACAGTGACGCGACTGTGAAAAAATTATTGCTATTTTTGACTGTAGTTTTTGTTGACTTCAGTCAGTTTGATGCCATACGCAAATCTTAACACATCGGTTTAGTTCTTTATAATTTTTTTCAAAACTAATAACTAATACATATGTCGGTGAGAGAAAGGAAATTATTTGATATTAAAGAAAAATCAAGTATAATATCGGAGTTAGAAAACGGAAAAAGTAACAAAGATGTGTCAAATGAATATAAAGTTCCGCACTCGACAATATCAACAATTTGGAGAGAAAGAGAAAAAATCAAATCCCTTTTAATCCCTTTTAATGAATTAAAGTTTTAAAAAACTAAAATATTTAGTGTTTTTATTACAAAATAAATTTACTGTTCGTATTTACAAATACATTACTACATTTTTAGGCAAAAAAATAATGGTACTGGTTTTTACGACTATCGGCTATTACGACCAAAAATAGTGGTCCCTTGGATGTCGTATTAAGCGGTTTTGACTGTATATAAATGTGTATTAGTAAGATACCAACCATGAGGCAGAATTATTTCTGCCTCAGGAAGGGGTAAAAGCATTTTCGAAATTTGCGAAACTCCGTCTTACCTTTCACCTCTGATTACCAAGAAATTAAATGTTACCGGACTCAATGTGAATGCCCTGAATGCTTAACATTTGACATAATTTTCGTTGACTTCATTAACGTATTACCCTTACTTTCATCTCTTTCATTTAAATTAGTAATTTTAGCGGTTTTGGATATTTGTTAGATTTGGGAAACACATCTGCTTAGTGCGGAACTAGTACTATCTAGCGGGGAAAATAAAACTAAAAACAATCAATGCTCTTGAATATTAATCTGGTAATACAACAAGTGAAAAATTTCAATTTCCATTCCGGCGGGCTCTTTGACATTTAGGATTAGTAAATTTTTAGGTTATGTTTATTTAAAGGTTATTATGACTTAAAATGAATAAAATCACAAAAGGTATACAAATATTTTGATTTTATTAAATTAATGCACACTACATAATATTCTTTTGTTGATTATTTCTTAAAAATCTAATATAACATCACGAAGTAAAGTGTGAATATAATTTAGATTTAGTGAGATCTTAAAACTCTAAAAATGTTGTAAATCCTTTCAGTTCGTGAAACTCGTGATTTACATTTTGGTTAAAAAATTTGTAAACTAAAAACTCTAAACTTCACTGTAATATGTGGTAATATGTTTGCAAATTGGAACTTAACAGTCCAAGTTTTAACTATCTTTGATAATAGGCATTAATCTTAGAAAATGTGTAATTATTCTTTGAGTTTTTATAGAAAAGCTAAATTGATGCCAGTTCACCTTAATTTGCTAGTCAACTTTACCCTGCATCATTTAGAATTTTTAAAACATACTTAATTAATTATGAAAAAAATGTAATAAATTATGATCATCAAACCTATAATAATTTTATTTGTTTTGAGATTTTTTCAAAAGACATTATAACTAACTAAAAATTTATTGTATCAATACTAAAAATCTTCAAAAATAAATTTGTAAAAGGGAAATTTTCTAAGGCTATGACAAATTTTTATTGTTATTTTTTTGTCTTACTATTATTGTTTGATTTTAGCACTAAAATAAACATAAATAAATAAACTTATTACATTAAACTATATTGATATCATTTAATTTAAAATTAAAACCAACAAATTTTCAGATTTTCCATGTTTGCGAGAAATTTCCAACAAAATTCAAGCCTTTTATACGCCTATCCCCTGGCAACGTCTTTGCTACTAGTTTTTGTCACAAAAGATACATTTTTTATGAATAGTTTTGCTTGTCATTGTATATATATAAATTATTCACAAAATTTTTTAATTTATTTAAGTAGCTCCCTTGAATTTAATCATAAATTAAATTCCTTCTTTTTCACCTTTTGATACAATTTGGAAAAAATTTTTGAATAGCACTCAACTCTCAACAATATTTGGTGTACGCATATAAGATGAGTAGTATAGTTACCGTTGTGTTCTGTGGACATTTATTGTGACAACAAATTTTATTAGTTAATATCACTTGCAACTGGCTAAATAAAATATAATTATCTGATCAGTATTTGCCTTAATTTCATTTATATAGTATATACTACGTCTGAAAACAGAGGAATAATCAAGACTTTGTTCTCTTGAGATTAAAATGTTAGCATTTTGTTTTTGTTGTGTTGTTTTATGTCATTTATATTCGCTTATTCGCTTATTTTAAACCACAAGTACGCGTATATTGAATTCGCTATCAGAGCGATTTATTTAAGCAAGAGATGATAATTTTTTATTAATATAATGAGACAAAAGCAAAAGCAATAAACAAATTTTTCACTTCCATGCATGCAATTAGTCAGAGAAAAAGTGTTAATATTGTTATTTCTTGTTTTACACTAGAATCATTTGTTGTTTTTCTTTGTTTCATTAAGAATTTATCTTAACAAATTGATAAAACCTCCGGAAATGTTGTGACTTTGGACAGAGATATATATTTATACATTTAATTTGTAAATTATATTTTTGATTGAAATAAAACATGACCTACGATAAAAAATGTTTTCAGTTAGTTATCGTTTTGCCCGGCATTCATTTTTAAAAATTTCTTGAAGGAACTGTAAGCATAAAAGTTTTTTTATACGTAAATTTAGTGGTAACAAAAGAAAAAAGAAATTAACAGAGTGAAAAGTGTAAATTTTATGATTATATGCTTTTGTTATATATATATATATATGTATATATAAAACAATGTTTATAACTAATATTGATAAAATTTTGTATAGGTTTATTGTGTGTTTGAGTTTTTGATTTTATTTGATTTATAAGGCTGAATATTTTACAAGTTTAAAAAGAGGTGAACTTAGTGTGATTTCTTCGTTAAATTTTTAGGTATTTATTAATTAATAACTGATTGATTTTATATTTAACCTTGAATATAAGATTTGTTTCTTTGTGTATTTTTTTATTTTATTTTAATTTATTCATAATATCCTATTATTTCAAGGTATTCAAGTTTATATGTGCAACAATTGAGACCTTGTATTAAGTTCAAAAATATTTTATGTTGGAAATGTTCAAAAAATTTTACTAGACATATTTTTATTTTTTTGGCTTTTAAGAAGAATATTTATGAATTTATCTTATTTATATATATTTTTAATTTGACTGCTTAAGGTGGGTAGTCTAGTTGTTTTTTTTTTTTTTTTTTTTTTTTTGATAACATTAAAGTACAGTCTTTAAAGATTATTTTGTTAAAATTTTTATTCCATTCAAGTAAAATGTCAGGAAAAGTAACGCGATAAAACCAACAAAATAGTGATACAACGAGATTATATCTTAGCTTTTTAAATGCATTTTTCTCATAGTTAGTTTTTTGAGAGTCGGTACCAACTGTTGCAATCTATTGCATCAAATTTTGCATACTTCTTTTATAAATAAATTGTGAATTAGCGCTATTCCTTTTTTTATTTTAATTTTTTTAAATAATAAATTTTTTTACAGCTACATGGCAGATTTTTTGCCAATAATTTGGCTCCAAAGTGTTCTAAGAAATTGAAAAAAAATAGTAAAAACGTGACAGTATTACCTCGAAAAATCTTAGCTAAAGTAACTCATTCAGGGTATTCACATTGAGGCTTGTAAAATTTCGGAAATGTTCCCCTACAATTCTCAGTCCACTAAAAAATGTGAATATGTGTTGGAAAATATTACAGATAACATGTGTATATAAATGTGTATTAGTAAGATACCAAGCATGAGGCAGAAATATTTCTGCCTCAGGAAGGGGTAAAAGCTTTTCCGAAATTTGCGAAACTCCGTCTTACCTTTCACCTCCGCTTACCCTGACATTAAATGTTACCGGACTCAATGTGAATACCCTAATTTGGATTTTTGATTTCAGATAATCCAGAGAAGACAATTGGTACCGCAATTCGAGTTTTTCAAGTAGTTTACTTAGGGTTAATCTAATTACACAAGTACGCAAAATTGTTGGTCTAAAAGGCACCTATATCCGGTAACTCTGGGGTGTTGAACTCGAATTTCATATTAGTTTTTTTCTATCACGAAAGATAAGAAAACCACCTTTTTTGCCTTTATGAGGTCGTTTTTATTGAAATTGAAAAAAAAAATAAAAAACTAATTTACACTT
This sequence comes from Acrocera orbiculus, assembly GCA_947359355.1. Lineage (NCBI taxonomy): Eukaryota > Metazoa > Arthropoda > Insecta > Diptera > Acroceridae > Acrocera > Acrocera orbiculus. The sequence goes on from OX375758.1 coordinate 13,692,932, forward strand.
ATAGATTCTTTAAATGTCGAAATAAAAATAATTAAAGAAATAACCTACTAGAAATCCTTGTAGGATCTCTTCCGTATATCACTGAAGCTCCTTTTTAAAGATTTTCGCCTGTGTTCACCTGTGTCACTGTCCCTCTTTAATATCCAGCAATAGTCTCCAATCATGTTAACATTTCACCTACCTTGGTAATGTCGTTCCATTGCCTTTATATCTTGATGGAATCTATCGCCTTGTTCTTCACTGAAAGCTCCAAGACTTTCTAAGCTCATGTTGCATCCCAACTTCTTAAAATTTTCTAACATGTTTGAGACTAATTGGTATATTGGTATGGTATATGACCGTAGGGTCATATGCAATAAGGTAAAAATATTTTTTAAAAATATTCGTCTTAAAATGCATATAGGCTTACCAAATAGCCTAATCAAGCAAAAATTTATTAGAAGTTACAAAAGTTATTCTAGACTATTTCAGATACCCCATACCCAGAAAAGTTGTACATATTAGAACAAAGTATTCCAAGAAACCTAATTTTTGAAAGCAAAAAATCAGGTTTTCTTCATAAATTAAAACAATTTCAATTTAAAATCATAGATTTAAAAGGTAGAAAACATAAATATTCAATTAATTAATTAAATATGCATATAAATTCAATTTTTTTACATAAACTTCGCATTTTTCAGCAACATAGTACGATCTTGATAGCTGGTGTGGCTTTTACAACAATTTCTGAAAATTCTTACGTGATGGATTTCTTTTATTATTTTCCCCTTAATAAGCACTTCGAAATCTTTGAAAAATCATTGTCCAATCTCAGACAATTTTACCCATGCATACCTGTGTTATTAAAGCATAAGTTTTATAAGAAATATTAAAGTAAAAGGGAAAATTTTGAAGCTTTACAGAAAGATAATTTATTTGCCTTTAAAAAACTAATGAGGATTGGTATATAAAATTGAATTGGAATTTAATCAAAGTATTGCCAATTTATTGCCTTGTTTTGGTTGTATTTTTAAGAATTTTACTTAAGTAATTAAGTGTGAGAATTTAATTTCTATACGCCAAGTTATTAAGTCTTCATGCATAGCCATCTTTCTACATGAGGTCGAGGATGGCATGACCCTGGGGGTTGAAATACATTCGCAATTACATTTAAAAAAATTCTTTCGTTATTTTCAAAACAATACATTCAATTTAGTGTATTGATTTAAAAACTTGCATTTTTATAAAAAAAATACTCATAAAACGAAATCTTGGTTTACTAAATTTAATATATACAATCTCCGTCTAAAGTTACTGTAGAACGGTTGTTCGCTTACTTTATAGATATGAGTAGATATGATCCCTAAGAATTCTCAATTCTTTGATCTGTTAAATTAACCGAAAAATAACAAAAAAGTCCATAACATGATTACTTCCGACCGTAAAAGGAAGCTAGAGAGACAACTGAATTCACACATTTATATGTATGAGTGCTCTTCAAATAAGATGGAAAATAAATCGGTCTAAAGTTATAGAACCTTTGGAATAAGTGTATTAAACTTTATACAAATTATGATGATGAATGAAGGTGAATTCGCTAAAAATTTATGATTTTTTAGGTATTAGATATCGAAATATTTCATCGGTGTATTCTAATAGAAAAACTGGTGAAAATATGACACCAATGTGTTTGCCTTGGTTATAAAATAGGAGTAAAAAATAAACAGATCTCATGGGCATTTGCTAGGAGTAGTGTAGGAAAAACTGAAGATTTTGCAGTTTTTTTTAGAGTATTTTTTTTACAAAAAATAAAATTTGTTTAAGTTGTCGTGATTTGCGGTGACCAAAATCCTATTTTAATAATTATTTTGAAAGCAATTAAGTCAAATTAAATTATTATTTTAATTAGTTATTCGAGTCCCTTTCTTTTTTCTTTTTTAACAAACTAAGGAAAAAAGTTAAAACACACATCATTAACACAAATATTAACAACAAAAAAATCTTTCAATAAGCAGTGTAAGCTTCATTGAAATCTGTTTACAGCGATCACAAAATTTTAAATTATAGTTTCAACAAAACAAAAAAAAGTAAGGGACATCAGGCGAGAACGAAGTTCCTTAAGTTCTACTCTATGTCAACTCTTTGCATCCAGCCACGCGAAACTCCATGGTATCTGGAGAGTTGCCAGTCGGTGTATATGTAAGTTTTTGTTATCTCCAACCGATGGGATTGCGTTTTTGTTTCTTTGAAAGACTACTTGGCTGTTTGATCTCTTTTGTACGTTGTGTGAAATCCGAAATCAGTTGAGAAACGGAAAATAAATGAACAGCAACTTACACATTTACAGTTTTGAAAAAATTTCATTAACAAATTGAGAGGAGATTTTCGAAAATCATGACATCGAGCTTCAAGGACGACCTCCACCCTTAATGAAGTTAACCAGGTGAAAGGCATGAGACGACGTACTATGGTGATACATGCCCAGATAAGCCAAGAATGCATCTTGGTTAATGCTTTATAAAGTATCACAAAAAAGCGAAACTATAGATAGTATTCTTGTAAGGATATAGATTGTAAATGTTGATAAACAATCGAAATGTAACGTTTTTATGCGATAATTTATACGTAAGATTATTTTATTATATAATTGTTCTCGTTCTGCTACCTAATCCGGCTGAAAAAGTCGTCATCCGCAAAGGGTTAAATTAAGAAATAGAAAAAAAAATTGACATTAAAAACAACAATTAATTAACAAAAAAATTTTTATTGACATATATGAGAAACAAACTAAGGATTTCCCATAAAAATACTACAAAAAAAGTACTAAATACTAAGTACTAAGTTCAGTGAAAACGCACTATTTGATGTAAAACAAATAAAAATAAAACAAAAAAAAATTTTTTTGTTTCAATGTTTTTCCCCGAAATCATAACAATATTTAACTTTTTTTTGGAAGCTCATGAGAAATATTTACCCTAATAGACTTTTTGTTTAAGAAATGTACACAAGGTTGTAATAAAAGACAACAATCAACAATTTTAAAATTGGGAAAAATAGTTCCCCTGGTCGTGAAAGGGTTAAAATATCATTTTATTGTTGTCTAATATTTTTAACAAATAACCAAGCAAAGTTGCAAAACAAATTTTTGCAACTGTCACTAGTGTGCCTTGTGTACAAGTCAAGCAGTCCCTTTAGTAATCGCTACATATCTGGTTTTACTTAAAATCTTCACAGAATATTTTATAAACACTAAACGCAAAATAAAATCGATTTTTCGGAAATAATTACAATCCCTTAACAGAAATTCATAATCAATTATTTACATCAAATTTAATATTTTTGAAAAAAATATTTTAAACTGTCAATATTTTTGACAATTGCCAAAAATCACACAAAACAGTGCGTTTACTCATTGTAAACAAACTTTTTTTATATAAAACTTTTTTGATACAACCCCAATCTAAAGAAGCTTTTAATGCATTATTCTTGTCAGATGGAGCTTTCGTATTGTACACGAATAAGCGGGTGTCATGTCACTTTAAGTGTATTCTTTTTTGCAAGTATAGTTCTCCAATTTTAAATTATTTTGTTTGCTTTATAACAAAAAAAACAAAACAAAATTTAATAAAATATTCTTTTCTAAGAGTAGTTTTGACCGAGATTTTTGTTGAATAGTTATTTTATAATTGCTTTAATAAAATAAAAGAAAAATCTATAATCCTTAAAAAAGTTTTTCAAAAGTTCCTTAATAATATTAAAGTGCAAATTTGGTTTATTGTTTGTTTGCTGTTAGAAAATTGAAATAAACAAAAAATAAAAGAACAAAAAACAACTGTGATAATTAAAAAAATTATGATTTTTAAGAATGATATAAATTTTATTTTCAGTATTAAAGTGAATTCATGAACTAAAATTTGTGATAAGAGTCTGGAGTAATTCTTATTATTAAAAATTTTAACATGGTTGTAGTATTTTTATTTTATATAACAAATTTCATCTAAAAAAAAGTCTATAATTTATTAGATAAATTTTTTGCTACATATATAAATTTAATTTGAAAATTAAATTCTGTGGATTTTATTATTTGCGTGCAAGGATAACGTAAAATTAAAAAAGCAATGGAGTAGTTTTTTTACAATTTTATTAGAGCACATGGGACATGTTGTTATTGTAATTTAATTTCAAGTATGTATTAGTAATATTTTATTGATAAATTTAATTAATTTTTGATAAATAAAAAATAATTTAAAATAAAATCTTGATATATTTATTGTAATTTTTTTAATTGTGTTTTATTTTGAGTTTTAGGTTTTTGTTATGAATTAATTTTTTAACTGTTTGAATGATTATTTTTTGTATTAGTTTTAGCAAACCATTATGGTTTGAAAGTTGATTTTAAATTTTTTTTTTTTTTTTATAATTTTACAGCTGCATAAAAAATCATCCTAGAATTTTTTGATTTTCCTAGAAACTATAATAATACAAAATGTAATTATTAATAATCAACTTAAAATATTTATAGCAACAAAAAAAAGAAAAAAAAACTTAATCTAAACAAACAGAAAAAAAGAACAACAAGAAAATTTCTAAGTCAAATATTAAGATAAGGAATGTTTGAAATAGCAAAAAAATATCCAAAAGGGCAATTGTCGATTTGAGAGCAATAAAAAGTCGATAAGAAATTCAAACAGAGAAGAAAAGAAATAAAAATAAAAAGTTAAAAGGCTTTGTAGTTTTGTAATTTCATTAGTTTTTATTTCTGTAGAAAAGTATTAAAGTAGTTGCTAACTTAATAAAAAGATTAAACTCTAGTTTGCTATTCTACATTTTAAACTTGATTACCCTAAAAGTGCCAATTAAGATCTCCATCATATAAAATAGCTTAACTTTATTTTGTTGTTGCTATAAATCATAAATTCATATAAAATTATTTTGTTGGCGCCTGTATATTACAATTTAAATAAATAAATTATGTTATGCACCAAATATGATTAGGATATGAAGCCAATTTCATGATATTATTATGTTAATGTGTTTATTGAAGGATTTTAAATAAGAATATTGCATGTAAAATTTTTTATTTTAGGTTCAGATTAAATTTTCTTTTTTAAAAAATTACGGAAACATCGGGGCAGGTAATGCCTATATAAATTTGTTTTTGTCATTAACAGCCGTTTGCGTATTTTTTCTAGATTTAGTATCCCAACAACTAAATGCCTAATATAGCCATTCATTGTAGCAAACTTGGCCGAGAACAGATTTAAAAATGAGGTCAAAAACTATTCGCCAGCAGTGATCCATTCGAAATTAATTGCTATAAAGAGCAGCAATAAGTTTTGTTTATGTCTAACCTTTTTTTTTTTTTAATTTTTCAATATATTTTGTTGTTGTTGTTCTTAGTTTAGAATTTGAGATAGGAAAATTGTTGAATCACTGAGTAACAAAGAAATTAATTGAAAATCATTGCAAGAAAAAATACAAGAGCTTTTCTTATCACTTATCTATTTTTTATTTTTATTTTTCGTTGTTTTGTAGAATTTCAAAATTTGTTGAAGAAAATAGATTATAGACAGTACAAAGAAAGATCGTTTAAATATTTTCATTGTGAAAATTCGAAGTGAAAAGAATGCCAGGTAAAACTACAATAGTGGTTCGTTAGCTCTGATCTCTCACTGCGTTCGGCAGGTGTAACATCATTTCTAAACTTGTTTGGCTGTGTGTGCTATAAATAATGGGCACCTTAATTTATTTTTTACAAGTTTGTATTTTTGTACCCTTGTACTTGTTGCCTGATTATATTGGGTTGCAGGGAAAGTTCTGTTGTATTTTAAATAGCCAGGTAATTTTTCTTGTAGTTAAAAAAACATATGGCTAGTGAGTCATTAGGAATTTTTTTCGTTTTTTTACCTGCTGTATAATATAAAAGGAGTCCTTTTTCACCTTTCATCATTTACTTGTGATATTTAAAGTGAAAACCATGTCAGTAGATAAAGTGCATTTACGACACTGCCTTTTGTATGAGTTCCAAAAAGGAAGCAACGCATCGATTGCATGTAAAAATTTATGTGCGGTATTTGGAGAGGATATTGTAAATGTTCGTACTTATCAAAGATGGTTTAGCCAATTACGCTCCGGGGATTTGAGCCTCCAAAAAAATTATCGATCTGGACGACCATCCAACATCGATAATGATTTTTTGCGATCCATGTTGGAAAATAATCCTCATTTAACATCTCGAAAAATTGCAAAAGAGCTTGGCATTCATCATACAACTGTTGGAGACCACATTAAATCTCTTGGATTTGTGTTAAAGCAAAGTGTCTGGGTTCCAAATGAATTAACGGGAAAGAATTTGTCTGATCGTGTAAGAATGTGCTCATTACATCTGATTAGACACAATGTGGAGCCGTTTTTGGACAAGCGGATTACTGGAGATGTAAAGAGGATTCTTTACGAGAATATTAAGAGAAAAAGACATTACTGCAAACTAGGAGAATCATCAACAACAGTTCCAAAACCAAGTATTCATCAACGGAAAGTACTGCTTTGTTTGTGAGGGGACAGGAAAGGTCCAGTGTACTACGAGTTGCTGAAACAGGGAGAAACCATCAACGCGGATCTGTACTGCAATCAGCTGGATAAATTGAATGCAGCTATCAAAGAAAAAAGGCCAGCATTAGCGTCCAGAAAAGGAGTAGTGTTCCACCACGATAATACTCGACCGCATACTGCAATGGTGACACAACAAAAACTGAATGCGTTAGGATGGGAAGTTCTTAGTCACCCACCGTATTCACCTGGCATTGCACCATCTGATTATTACCTGTTCAGATCTCTGCAAAATTATTTAACGGGAAAAAAATTCAAGTCTTTTGAAAGTATTTCTAAGGCAGCTGCAGACTATTTTAACTCCAAAGACGAGAAATTCTACAAAAGGGGAATTGACAGGTTACCTGAAAGATGGCAACAAGTTGTAACAAATAATGGAGCATATATAATTGATTAATATTAAACACATATTTTTATAACTGAATTCGAATGTTTTCTTTAAAATACGGCAGAACTTTCCCTCCAACCAATATTTTATTTTTTACGCTTGTACGATATTGAATACTGATGTCACGATATTGTAATAAACCATAGTTTACTTAACTATCATTTTCTTTTGTAATAAGTTCACTTAATTTCATGATTGAATAAAGTGATGACACACAAGAATTCTCCACAAATGTTAATATAAGGAATAATCATGTGTCAGCCCTCAATGGGTTGTGATTTTGTACGAAATTTAAACTTTTCCCATTTATTTAGAATTAATCTATACCAATCAATTAAATTTATGATATTGTAGAGGTTGATGATCAAAAGTCACTTGAAGTTACTTCTATTACAATCACGATATTAACTATCCCGTGAAACACTTTTCAGGTGCTTACATAATTTATTAAATGTGTCCAAATAATTTGGGAATGATTTACCGAATGCAGTAAATACCATCAAGATTATGAATAGCTCTTGTGCTTATTTTTTCCTTTTTTCTATCACTCCTTTTAATATTTGTTGATGTGACTATTATAGGCTGGGATATCTAGCAGGAGTTTCCATTATTCATTTATTAATTTTTGCAAATGTATTTATTGTATAATACATTGGGAGCTAAGTTTTTTTTCTTATATAATGTCTTTGAATTGACCTAATATAGTTCTCCCTTGATTGATTATTGCTATTACTGGAGCCGTTTATATTAAGGACAATAACTACTAATCTAATTTTCTAATTAATTTTCTAACCTAATTTTCAATTAAATGTTTCAATGAAATGATGACAACTAATATAGCTTGGCCATAATGAATTTTTGGTTTATTTTTGTCAGTTTGCCAAATTATTGTTGCCACACAAAAGAGGCAGTAAATTTTGTTAGAGAAATGTAGTTTGAAAAAACTCTATCGAAAAGTAAATCACACAAATTAGAAGGAAAAAATGATTAAATCAAATGATTCCATAGATCTGGTCCTCAGTTTGTTCTATTAGTTTGTAGATCTGAAAAGAATCAATTGTAAAATTGTAGAACAAAATGATCCTATATTAAAAAGGAAAAAGTGCAGCTTACAAGCTCTTAAAATTATCGGCCGAAATATATAAATTAAGCTTTGATTTGCTTTGGCAATTATTGATGTTGTTGATTTTCAGCCTCAAAGACTGCTGGCTCCTCAAAGATCACAAAAATATTTTGCTAATTTGAAGGAATAAGGGAAATTTTCAAGCCGAAAATAAATCTAGAATTTGATGATTATTATTTTGTACAGTGGCGTAACTACAGCTTTTGCCACCTGGGTGGTCTCCAATTTTGTCGCCCCTCCGAATTCAGCCAAAATCAAAATAGGGTTTTAAATATTTACTGAACATAAATAAATAAAAAATACTATTTTTTTGTTTTAACAAATAACACATAATTATGAAATCTATGCGTGTTTATATATTTATTTTTCTCGCATTTTTATTCAAGAAGTCTTCAATGCCATTGTCAAAATTGATATTATCTGTCAGATCCTTTTCTATAGAAAGTATCGCTAGGTTTCACAATCGGCAATCAATCATTGTCGAGCGAAGATAACTTTTAATTAGCTTTAATTTCGAAAAGCTCCGTTCACAGCTAACAACACTGATACGTATTGTTAAAAAATTCTTAACGCTATTACTATGTTTGGACCAGAGTTTTCTAACCTATATTGTTGAATGAATATTAAAAGTTCAAGAGGCTCTTGCTGGTTTTTCAAACGGTTTGATTGTTGTTGTAGAGCAGGTACAGACATGAAGTTTTGAAACCTTTTCCTTTCCATATAAAACTGTTCTTCATCAATATCAACAAAATTATGAACTAGACATTCAAAACTTTCGTTTAATAGATTAGCTGGTAGTATGCAGGAATATTTCGCTGCTAGAACACGCAAATGTTTAAATCTCATTTTAATTTCCTGGACAACTCTATCCAATTGTTAAAATATTTCTCTTCGTATTTCGTATTGCAAAAGTTTAAAAAAATGCCGCCCCCAAAATATTGCCGCCCGGGGCGGACCGCCCCTACCATCCTCGCCTAGATACGCTACTGATTATGTAAATAAGTCGAGTTTTTTATGTTTCAACCCTGGGGACTTATTTACGAATCTGTAATCAATGTAAAGTTTTATTTACCCCATCTTCGCCCAAAAGAAAATATTGAACTGTCAAAATACTGCTTAGTACTATTTTCTAAATTTTTTTTAGTAGTTAACTGCTTTGTTTACAAACTTCATAAACTCTCAGGCTCAATCTAATCCAATTTATAGTCCTTTGAAATATTTTGCCTACATAAATTACTTGTTATATATTTTTATGGTGCTATTTATTTATCCATTTCAAATTTATAAAGACAACTACATCTTTAAGATTTTTGCAATATAATCAAAATAATAAGAGACACAATGGGGATTCCTTTATCTTTTTTTTACTTCTTGCAGAATCCTGAATATAATAAATTCTATTAAGTATATAGATGAGTCTCCATTTTTGTTTTTCAAAAGGATCACTTGAAGCTTTTCCATTCATAAATTTTCACAAATAAATTAAAAGCTTCCGGTTATTTGTTTTTGCTTACTATTTTATTACTTTTACTTTATATTTCTTTTTAGTGGTATTTTTACTATTCCAAAGGATTACTTATGTCTTAGGAGTGTTACAAAGTATTGCTATCTCATAGTTTTGGGTTATAGGATTTTTTCCTTTGTTTTCTCTTTTGTTTTACATTTAAAAATATTTACATAGAAATTTAAAATTTATTGAGTAGAAATTTTTTGTGAATTTAGTCCAAAAGAAGGTCAATCAATTAGTTTTAGGAGAATTATATGAAAAGTTATTGGAAGTCAAGTTGGAATTAATGTGAAATTTTATTATAAGATGTTTATTGGGATGAGAGTATACCAAATACACACAATTTTTTTTAATATTATCACTAGACGCGGTATTATTAATAACCAAAAATATATTAAATACCTAATTTAGTTATTAAGAAATTAATTTTATTATCATTGCCATAAGGATTTTTTTGAAGGAAACACTTAGCTTGATTAATGTGTGATAATTTATTTAATTATGAGCTATTAATAGTAAAGTAATTAAAGTTTGGAAAAAGGATAATATTGTTAAGTGCTCAGAAATCATATTTTCTCAGTCATTATGAAAACCTACGCCAGAAAGTCAGCATTTATGATTCCAGCAGGCCTTAATTTGCCTCCTGCAACAAAATCTAATACTACGTAGGTAAATAATTTTGATGGTTTTTTTGTTGATTCAACCTCTCGAAACTACCTTTTGCGTTTGCAAAGAAATGAAGACCATGTCCACTAGTATTCAACTGCAACAGATCCTCGTGAATTCATTGGCTGGATCCTTACCGATTACCTTATAGAAGGGGTCGGCAAACTCATTAGTCAAGAGAGTCAAATGTCAAAAAGCAAACACTGAAGTTTGTTTTGAGAGCCAAATTTTTTAAACTTAAACTACATTATATTAGAAGGTGGATTTTTATTAATTTAAATTGAGATAAACTAATTGAAGTACGCTCGCTGAGGTCAAGATCTTTAACTCTTTTATCCACTTTCATTGTTTATACTTATTGAGCCTTTTCTCGTTCGTTGATTCCATTTCATATTTTTTCACCCTACAATACTTCTTAAATTTACTCAATGAACTTTATCTAAAGTTTTAAGACTTATTCATGATTTTTACCTATGTCAATGACTCACTAACACTAATTTAAACATTGGCCTTGCATTCGCTTGGAAAGTTTGGGTAAGTCAAGTTTATAAGTTGTTGCTTTTAGTTTGAGGCCGACGTGTATATTTCTTTTGACATTTTCTGTAGCAAGCATTTTATGTAGCAAAATCCGCAATGTTTGTTGTTATGTTAATTCAAAGTATTGAATTCTATTACAAAAAATTTTTAAATGAATAAAAAGACAGAAAGAAATATAGATGAAAAATGTGACACTAATAGGAAAAAAATAAGCACAAAAAGCTAATTTTTTTTCCGAACACTATATCCCCTATTTAGCAAGTTGTCAAAAAAAAGTGGAAGTCAGGAAAACCGATTTTTACGCATGAGCTACGAACTTTTAACCGCACTTTAAGTATCCGCATGGCAATGACATTTTGTAGATGAGCCACACTCCAGATACCAAAGAGCCGCGGTTTGCCGACCTCTGCCTTAGAGGAATACATACGCCCACAAGCATTTTGGCGTGACAAAGAATTAATCCAGTGAAGTTTAGTGGGTACAATAACTATATAAATACAATAAATACAAATAGTCCAGGGAATAAAGACATAGCCCTTCGGAAAAAGTAGGGGAAAGCTGGATTTTTGCATATGCCTTCCTTTTGAGGTCCTAAACAATAGCTCAAAAGTCCCCATCGATCAAGGTGCCGCTGCGGCACTATACTGGTGAACAGTATAGACCAACTTTTCTACAACCGCAGTTTAAAGTACATCCCTTAGTACAATTACAAAAAATATTGTTTAATAGTTCGTCAGGAGTAGGTGCAAGGAGAGTTTTAATTGGTTCTAAAATATTTTCTTGTAATGTCCATCCCCAGTCGAGAGGGTTAAGCTGGTTGCCAAGCCATACTTGTACTTGGTAGTAGACCCGATATAAATGTTGCCGAGCAGCACTTGATGTTGGAGGGAGAGAAGATAATTCAACAAGCTTTTTGAGCTGTGTTAATTTTACAAATGTTGAATATTGTTGATTATCTATTGACTCTTCTCTCACAGGTGCTTTATACATTGCGAGGAGAAAACGGATACCATTATCAAAAATTAAAGTGGGTGAGCAATCTTCTGTAGTAAATACTTCGGCGTAATTAATTAATTTTTTATTCTTTTCAAATAACTTAAAGGCATTAATTTTACCTTTTTTGAAAATGCCGATACACAACTGGTCATTGCATGTAAAAATAATATATGATTTTTACAGTTAGGATACGAGTTTAGACTTTGTGAAGAATAAATTGCTGTTTGAATATTCGCTTTTCCAGGTTTTAAAAAATAAATTATTTTATCAGTTGGTGTTCGAGCAGTCAATATCACCAATAAGTCTACATCTTCGCCTACGACAATACTTATCCTTCTATACGATTCTTCTATCGCTGTCTCAATGATGAGCGCATCAGCATCATTTTGAGCTTGTTTTATCTTTAAATTACCAGCTTTCAATTTTTGGCATAACATAGAAATAAACCTTGTTAGTAACATTCCCTAAGAATTTTTCTTGAGTGGTTGAAGTAGTCATAGAGCTATCAAAGATAATATCAGCAGATGAAGAAACTTTTGCGTATCGATGACGTTGTTCGGCAGCTTTAATATTTTTTTGCCAATCGTTGTAACCATCAAATACGATCACGACATTATGACCATAATGTGTCCGTACATAATTGACATATGTATTAAAACTCGTATCAAATGTTTCTCCCTTATTCCATACAATACGACGTAAAAGAAATCCTCCATCAATGATGTAAGTTACATTAGAGTTATCCAATTCAACATTTACTGGTTTAAAGCATTTATAAATGGAAGATTTCTGATTTTTACGCATCCCATACTCATCAAAAAGTGATAATGGAAATGGAGCTAGTTCATATTCCAAAAATGTTTGTAGTTGATCGTCAAATCGTTTTGCAATACTTATGCGTTGGATTAATAACAAAGGATCAATAGGTACTTGTTCTTCATGAACTTTTACTGAGCTGGATACGGTTAGAAGAGGCAGAACTCTGTCAGCCCGTTTCAGTTTAAGATTACCAAATTTTTGATTTATCATTTTTCTTATGGAGTCAAGACCCACTTCCCACTTCAAAAGCATTATGACAGTTAATTTTATTATTACCAACTATTCCACTTGATATTGACTTTAACTTTGGAAATTCTGGAAAAGGATCGTATAAAGAAAGCCATGCAATTAATTTTTTTACGTCTTCGTCATCTCTTTTTACACGTGAATCCCTCGCATCTACATGCTGATCCGTTGTCTCCATTGACACATTTGTGAGTACTTCTAAGCCTTCGCAAACAGTAATCATTGCATGCATGCCGTAAACCCATTTGCTCAAAACACTTTCTTGTGTGCTCCTTCCTCGTGCTACACCACCGTCGGTTTTCATTGGTTTCATGAGAGACTCTTCAATAATCATGTCTGACCACGTTCCACAACTCAATTTATCACTCCGTCGAACAGTAAAAAATCCTGAAGTAAACTTCTGGAATACAATTGGATCCATAGCTTGCTCTAATTTGATCATATCATGGAGATATAAATGTGCAGATTTTGCGTAAGCTAAATGTCCAGAATCCATAATTTTGATGTAGGACCTCGTAACACGTTCATTCGCAATGTGTGTATACATATGCGATAGTATATCGGTAGTGTATACTACGTAGTATATAGCGTATAGTGTGTAGTAGTGTTTATACGCGTGTTTGTATTTGTATTTTTTTGACCCAAAAGGAAGGCATATGCAAAAATCAAGCTTTCCCCTACTTTTTCTCTAGTTCAGTCTTTTTTTTGTCTTTATTCCCTGCGAAATCATATAAAAAACGATGTGGAGGGGTCCGAACGAGTCCAACTATATGAGTAACTGGCAAAGAATCAATACCTAGCAAAAATCATTTTGATTCCAAAAGGATGATGCAATGGCTTATACAACTTTTTATGAAAAATAATGAGTGGTACTAGAGTTAACAAACAGATATTGTGTTTTTACGTCCTTTTGCGATGCATTTATTGTAGTTGTAGTCAGTAAAAACTTTTTGTTAGTGTTTTTTGTTTTTTTCTGTTTAGTTTTCGTTGTGTTTCTATGGAGCATAAGTTTTGTTTTTCTCATTTGCTTGCTTGTGTGATTATTTTTCCAAAACAAATAATTGGCAGATTGAGCTTAATATCGGATAATAACAAAAACAAAAAAGAAAATAGACAGCATCTGCTGGCATACAAATATGCAGTACCTTTGAGTTGACATTAAGCTTCTTATTCTTATTGAATGAAAGTCTTGATTTTACTGTCCAAATTTTTTGACTTTTGAAAAATAAAACAACAACAATGGTGAGCAATAGAAGTTAAGTGGAAGCATTAATCAAAACTATTTATGAATTACTACAACAATCAGTTTTGTATGGATTATTGTAGGGAATGCTGTGACGAGGATTTCTAAAAAATAATTTTACGTCACTTTGACGTCATTTCATAGTCTTTATGACATTGTTTGCTATAATAAGTAAACAATTTTAGACGTGATGACACCAGAAAACTTTATTGTTTATTGTTTTCATTTGTATAAATTGATGTCTAAGAAATTAAAGGCAAACATACTATTAAATGTTTTTCACACAAAAAACTGTAGACATACAAGCAAACATATTAATACTTACGTCAAAAATTCTAGTCTTTAATCACGCCATTGTGTAATTAACGGCAGCTATCTGTCATTAAAAATACTAAAATACAATCAAAATATAATAATTTTTCAAACGATACCAATACAATTAACAAAGCTTAGTTTTATTTTTCATGTGGTAGAAATTATTAATTTAAGGTTTCCTTTTAAATAAAATATTTGTTTTTCTTTCGTTTTTGAAGGACATATAATACAAATAGCTATAGTTAATTAATGAATTCATAAGTAGGACATACTTTTAACATTATTTTGTTGAATTCATATCTAAAAAAGGATTTGATTGTTTTAGTTGTAAAATATTATTTTCTTGTAGACATTTGGATAAATTTGATTAAATTAATTTGCTAAAAAAATTTAATTTGTTTTATTTTTCTTTTTATTTTTATCTAGAAACACACAAGACAATCTTTTTGTTATTTAATTAAAATGGACTGGAGTTGGATAGCTGGTGGTATTACTGAAGAATTACCAAGAAGTACTGGTCCTGGATGTATTACATATATTTCAACAAAACGAAAATTAATTGAAGGAATTATTGTAGTTTTTGTATGCATTTTAGCTATAAAATATGCCTTGTCACGTTTACATCCAATAAATTTTATAATATTACCAACAAATTTATATTCAAGG
The DNA here is from genome assembly GCA_947359355.1 of Acrocera orbiculus. Classification (NCBI taxonomy): domain Eukaryota; kingdom Metazoa; phylum Arthropoda; class Insecta; order Diptera; family Acroceridae; genus Acrocera; species Acrocera orbiculus. The sequence continues at coordinate 13,708,026 of OX375758.1, forward strand.
GATATAAACCCACCGATTGGTAAACAGATTTTGTTGGTATTAATGACATTTATATTTGGTATGGAAATTGGTTTTAAATTAGCTACAAAAACTTTTATATATGCATTAAATCCGTGCCATGTAACAACGATTATGCAGGTAATTTTTAATTTTCGTGATATATATATATTTTTTTGTTTTTACTTAAAATTTAATTTATTGCTATTGAAATTGTGTTTTTATAAATTGTTTGTATTGTTTGTTAAAATATTTTCTTCACTTTCCTTTTGGAAAGAATACATTTCAGTTCGAGAAGGAATAAAAGAACGATTTGAGAATAATTTCTTGATAGGTAGAAAAAATTAGAGATCTCACGAATAGTGGTTTTAGCAGAATACCAAATAGCGAATGTTTGGCCAGGTTCCCGGCTCAAGCGTCAAAATATTTGGTGGAAAATGTGTGCATTTTTTGCTTAGCGGATATCATTGTGGTGTTTACGGCACAACGAGTGATTATCATTGAGGTTACTTCAAATACAGTCCTGTTAATATCAGATCAAATATTGCATATGAAAATTATTTCTGATTTTTTCATCCAGACTCACATGAAACGTTTTAAAGATACCAAAGATTTTTTGTTATTGTTTTTTTTTTTTTTAAATTCAACAATAGAATATTCATTATAAAGTGTAGATCTATTAGACTTCCTGATGGAGATGTCTAGTATAAAATGTTGGTTCAATTATTCAGTATAATTGTTACAATTTTCTAAGCATTTGTATTTCTAGTATATTTTCCTATCTTTTTTTCGACAGTGTTCCCATGAATTGAAGAAAAAAACGGTGGCAAAGTATATCTAGCCACGCATTTTTTACACAATTCTTTCTTGTCTCTTGTCTCTAATAGAAATATTTATCAAGAAATTCATGAGGTTTAATAAATTGTGGGGAAGTATTTTAGGTATTGTACTTGAATATTGCCGTTGATTTTAAGAAATTAAACTATAAAAGTCCTTAGCTTAGTTATGGCTTTGGTCATTAAGTAATTAGGGTCAAGGGAGTAAGACTATAGATTTGGGTTTTTTATACATAATATCAAAATTCTATGTGTCGAAAAACACCTGCTTAATTACCTTTTTCATGTATGACTATGGGAAGTGTGCCATTGAGTGTAAATAAATAAATAATCATTAGCTTAAATATTAATTTACTTCACAAGCTATATCCTTTCATTCTCTAAACATTAAGAAAACTAAGATTTTTAATTTAAAATTGAAATAAAAATATACGAAAAATTTTTGGAAATTTTGTAATAGATTTCTTCAATTTTTTTTAGATATATCTTTTAGCAACAAAACCAAGTAAAACATCGACAATTATATTCAGGATACAAATGAATCTCTTAAATGGTCCATTATTAGCTTGCATATTTCCAGATGCTGAATCTCGTCAATTACCATTTGAAGCTACCACATATTGGATTCAACATGGTTTAATGTTTATTATAACAATTTACCTATTAAGACTTGGAGGTATCCTTAATATAACTTGTTAATTCTAGTTAATTTCATTTTAATATTATTTTTTAGGTGCCTATCAAATGGAACATATTTTTGATTTCAGATGGAATATTATAGGATATGCTATATGCCTTATATATCACTTTTTAGTATTACAAATAGCATCAATGGTAAGAAAATTAAATAAATTGTTATAAATAAAATACTTTCTTCCTATGGAAAAATATTGAAAATAATGATTAAACATGTAATGAAAGGTGAAAGCTATTTTTTAGTTATAATGGTCACTTTTTCGGGAAAAAAATCAATGAATTTTTGTTAGAAAATGAAATCAAAACTTTCCTTCCTAGATACTTTTTACCGGAAAGTTGTTATACTGTTGTATAATTGTAGACCAAAGCTTCATTTATGATAACGAAACGAGCACAAAATCATTCAGATTTTTTCTGAAACAATCTAAAAGTTCATGTGAAACTTACTTTAGTCAAAGCGATTTAAAGTACATGTAGTTAAAGGCAAAAATGTTATTCTCATTATCTTTAAATCAGATTCTTTTAATATCGGTAAGGAAGAACAAGCTAAATGATATTTCGCTTGATTTTTATAGTATAGAGTCTGGACATAAAATTCGTGCAAACAAATCTATAGCTGTCCTTGGATTCCACTACAAAGCTAGCTAGGTAAGGTGACCAACTTTTTTCCAATGGAAAGGAGGACAAAAATAAATTGAATAAAAAAAATTGTTTCAAAAGTTTTATTGGGAGATGATACTAACAATAAGACAATATATTTATATGTGATCATTAAATTTTATTTAAATTGGTACTTTTCTATGCTATGAATAGTTTTTTTCAATGTTTCGTTTTCTAACAACATATTAGAAATATCTGAACAAGACATACATATGTTTCAGATTAAATTTTACCGTAAGGGCTGCAGCTAGATTTTCTACATTTAATTTCGATTTTTCAGAAGTCCAAAAATCATTAGCAATTGAAAAGACTCTTTCAACTGCTGCAGTAGTTCAGGGCAGCACAACGTAAATTGTATTAGAATAAATAAATTTTTGCATGGAATATGCTCATTTTTGTAATGGCTGCATATTTCGTCCCATCTTCGATCAATTTCAACGTGATTATTTTCCCATATTAATATTTTTTCGGAATATAAATATACATTTAGTTTTCAAATTTCTTCAAAGAGGCAATTGTCATCTATTTTAATGTTTGGCATTTCGTTAGATAAAAACTTAACACAAGATTCCATATGTGCCCAATGTACTGGCGATGAAGTTAAAAAACACCATTTAAAACTGTTGTTACTGGTAAAGTTTGTTTCTAAACATTCTTCAATATACTGAAAGCATGTTTGGTAAAAGTTTTGGGCTTCTTTGATAAACTTTTTCGTTATGCCAGGATTTGATTCCTCCAAATTTGTCAGTTTTCTTTTTACAATTAAAGGTAAAAAGTTTTCTTCAAAACGAGATTTATATTGAAGGATAACGTCATTCAAAGTAAGACTTACTTCTGTAGCTGAAATGTGATCACCTTCAATTTTTTGAGTAGTTTGGTGAAAAATAGAAGCTTGATTATGAACAAAATATATCTAAATATATATAAATATATATTAATATATAATATATAAATAATATCGAAAAGGAGGACATTTGGGAGGACACTTTTCAAGGGAGGACAAAGTTTAGAAAAGTAGGACTGTCCTTCCAAAAGGAGGACGGTTGGTCACCTTAAGCTAGGAAAAGTGGTGTCACAACTCAAACTGTGGCTGTGAATGATTACTGATCGAAAATTATTGCGATAGATATCAGATTACTATAATGAAGTCATTAAAGGAGTATAAATATTTGTAATAGACAAATAAAATTCATTTTACAAGAAATTTTTAATAATTAAGAGTAACAATCCATGTCTGACATCTATGTTCAAAATCTTACTTTCTGTTAAAATTTATATAACCTATTTTGTTCTTTTTTTTTTTGTATTTTATAAATATTAAAAAATAATTCATAAATTTAATTTTTTAATTTTAGATGTCTAATATTAATTTAAATCATATGTTGTGTCCAGCTACATCAGATCCATTCCAAGGACAAAATTATCGAATTTGTGCCATATTCCATCAAGCATTCTTATGTCCATTCTTATGTAAATTATTTACATTATTATTTTCAAAAACAAGTCAAATTCAATTAGATGTTAAAATAATTAAAAATAACAATCAAACAATGTATAAAGATTATGATAATGAATTAATGACAACTTCAATAACTGGTGGACAATCATCGATAGCAGCTAAATTGGCAGCTAGATTAGAGGATCAAATTATGACAACAAAAATTGATTAAGTAATTTTAAACATCTAAAGCAAAAAAAAAACAAGAAAACAAAATATTAATTTTTAATTACAATTAATTATAAAAATTTTGAGGCTGCATTTCTAGTGATAATAATTTTATTACTAAGCAATACTATTATAGCAAGGAGTTTGTACAAAATATCTATAAATATTGATTTGATCTAAAAAAAAACCAAAGGAGGAAATAAAAAACAAAAAAAAAACAAAAATAAAAAAAGAAAACAGTTTGATTCTTAACTCATAAAATAAGAAATTTTTTTGAAATTATTTCAATAAAAATTACTTTATGCTCATTTTTATTAATATTTAAGATTAAAATTAATATAGTCCAAAAATAATTTAAATTACTTATAATGAGTAGAATTTTAGCTATATAACGAATACTATTTAATTCTTGAAAATGGTTTTAAACCCTATTTAAATAATATTTAAACTAAAATTTGCCTTTTAGTCAAGTAAGCTTATCAAATTTTATGTAAACTCAAAATTAAAGTATTTGCTCAAACCTTTATTGGGTTGTAGGGTTATTATATAAAAATTAATTTACTTCACTTTAATGAAAACAAAAAAAACCTAAAAAATTCTCTTTAGATATATTTAATTTACTTTGTTTAACTTAACAAGAAATTTAAATTTAAAAATTTAACCGCAAGGAATAGTATATTAAATGCATTTCTTAACTGAATTTCAATAAATTTTTTAGCTTGTTTGCCTAATATTATTACTTAATATAATCTTATGTAGGACTGTATATATTTTTTTACTTATATTGCTAGTATAAAACTGATTAATTAGGTTAGCAATTGTATTCTTGTATATTTTAAAAGGAATCATGCTGCCGGCAAAGTTTTTCCTTAGAAAATAGCTCTAGAAGTAAAAAGTTAAATTTTGAAATCTTAAAACAAAAATGATACTAAAACCATATCAAGTTTTTACATAAAAGACAATGAGATTCCTTTTTGAGAAAGAATAATTTCAAGAATAAAGGAATTTGATAATGGTATAATGTATCCGCGTATAGCAAAGTTCTATATGATCCTAGTAGGGATATTTGGGATAAAAAATTCTTTTAGTAATATAAAATGGGCTTTGCCTTTTTTTTTCTTTCAAAACAATGACTAAAACCTAAACGAGCCTAGCTTAGGCTATAATAAAAGCAGTGAAATAATTTCTGTAAATAAAACCAGAAGTGAAATATTCTTAAAATGGTTTTAATAAGATTTTAATCGTTTTCAATACTCTAGGCTCATATTAAAAATAAATTATGACTGACATTTGAATTAAGTTAAAATTCTAAAAATCTTTAAAGCCTGAAGGCGAAATTAAAGAATTTTGGTTAAACATTTGGCTTCTAATTGTTATGTCCAACGAGAAGTGGGTACAATAAAAGTAAGTTAGCGTCTATAATCAAATTATATTGTATGTTGTTTGTAAGAAATTTTCCCTTTTCCTGAAATCAAATTCTTAAAACCATTTAGGAAGTAGATGGAGCTATCATTCACAGTGTAACAGAGAAGAAATTTTAATTCTAGAAAATATTATCTGGCTAAGCGTTTATATTTTACATTTAAATAAAATATTCAAATATACTCCCTTTGTTTTTTTACATATTTGTTTTTTGTTTACTTTTAGTAAACGCATAAAAGAGAAAATTTTTACTAACAATTAATTTAGCAAATCTATACAGCGATAATGTCACAATGATTTAAGATTTCTTACCTTCCGAATTGTCTTTTACTTATGTAAGTTGCTATTTACATATATTTTTGAAAATCAGTCCTGAATTTTTGAATGAAAGTCTTATAGGTTTGTTTATAAAAAACAACTTAAGTGATGAAAATTATTTTTTTATTAATACTTAGCATGAAATATTAAATTTATAAGCACTTAAAAATGCTTACAATTAGATTTCATTGATTTATTAAAATTGTCACGTGACTTAATAGATATTATGTCCTAAAAATTTATTTTCTTTCTTGGTAGATACATCCAGGGTACAAATTGAATACAAAAACGCGGTACAAATAACATAATATATTAAAGCTCTTATTGCTTTCATTTTCCTTGTTTAAAACATAAAAAGGTAGTTAGGTGCTTCCGCAATCTTCTAGCACAATCCTGTCATAAATATAAATCCCTTCCTTATTTTTTTTTAAAATATCTATTAAAGGATTTAACACCCAGACATGTGCAAATATTATAAGACTTTTAGTTCAGTATTTTCTTTTCGTCAAAATTGTTAATCTTATATAATAAGCAATATTTTTCTTAATATTAATCTACGATATAAGCGGAGTATTAGTTGACTAAACACCCTTTAGCCTTGTGGTTAATGTGATCATTAACTGTGAAGATCAGATTTTGTCCCTATTTTAATTTAAGTCTTCCTTTTTCTAAATTTTTTAAATTAATTGGTACTTACCAAGAAAATTCTGTCATTTGTAGAGCACAAGTTTACCATAGTCAATGATCTAACCCTTACTATAAGGGTTAATAATTTGAGCCCATATAATGTTGTTCTTAATTGGATTTTTTAAAATCTAAAACCAAAATCTTAATGAATAAGAGTGAGGGCTTATAGATTTAAGCCATTAAAAATAATTAAAAAATATCTCACAAGATTAATTTTTAGGTACTGAATTTTCATATTTCGTCTAAAAGAAACAGGCTTTAAAAGTAGTATTTAAATTCTTTCTTTGGTTAGGTGCTTCTAAAAGAAATTAATGAATGATGTAATTTTTCTTTAGAGCTATTGAAATTTTTTTAAAATAATGCTCAACTAATACATTATTAATAATTTTAGAGCTGTATTTTATTTGTATTTCATTATGGGCACATAGCCCATAATTATGAAAGTGGTCTAAGTCAAAATTAAAAAAAAATGATTTTTTCAGTTATTTCACACCACATGATTCTAAACTAAATTTATTTAAAGTAATTTTTACGGTATCGTCAAAAATGAACCACAAGAAGGTGGTTGAAATTTCAACATTTTATGAATTTACATGAAATTCATTCAGTATTCAAATGCAAATCATTAAATATCTCGAAACTCGAAACAAGAAATATAAATTAGACCACTTTCAAAATTATGGGCACATATGAAGCAAAAATATTGAACCGTGATTACAGAAAGGAAATTTACTTTGGAGCTGATATAAAACATCTATATCACATATGAAAGCTTTTTGCGATGAGGAGAGATATGATTTTTTTTGCAACATTCTTAGGCGTCTTGAAATTTTTATATTACTATCACTCAAAAATTATTTGCTACGAGGAAAGGAGGAGATGATCTCCTGTGACCTCTATTTATACTATTGGCAAAACTTAATTCAACTGAAAATTTTTATTAGAAAAAGTTATACCAAATAAGTCTATGCGTTAAGCCTTGTACAGACCAATGCGTTTTTCATTCGCACGCCGGACAAGATTGTAAAACGGGTGATGTATTTGCTCTAGCTATAGCTAGAACAAAATTGTTTTGTTTTTGTTTTTGTCAGTAAAAGGACGCTTTATGGCCTTCAAAATTTTTGTTGTATTTTAAATTTTAGTTCTAATGGAAATTTTTGTTGTATTTATATTAAAAGGGATAGGAAATAATGATTTTATTACTTTTAGAGGTACACCAAAAGTTTTGAAGGCCACAAAATGCTTCTCTAAAAGTAATAAAATCATTTCTTATCCCTTTTAGAATAAGCACAACAAAAATTTAAAGTAAAAGAAAAATTTTGAAGGCCATAAAGTGTCCTTTTACTGACAAAAAACAAAAGCAAAACAATTTTGTTCTAGCTATAGCTAGAGCAAATACATCACCCGTTTTACAATCTTGTCCGGCATGCGAATGAAAAACGCATTGGTCTGTACAAGGCTTTAGACTTAAGAAAAGTTTAAAAACAGCTAAGATATTACTCATCAGTTAGCCAGCAAGTATTTAACCATTTGATTTAGTAAAAAGGATCTTTTGAAAAAGGATCCAAAACCATTTTAAGCTAAAAAAATTCAAAAGTGAAAAGTCCTTGATTAAAAAATAATTTTCATAGGTATTTTCTTTCTTTTTTTAACTTGTTGAATGTCATTTTGTAAAATTTTTTAGCGTCGATTCTAAATTCTAAAACAACTAATTGTTCGGTATTTAAGAAGTGATATAAAAAGAAGCAATTGCTTTATTAAGAATTTTTTTAATTAATATAAGAAGCTTTCGATTTAATTAATTATACACATAATAAATAAGAAAAGAACTCTATAATAATTAATACACATACACATATAGTGATATGTGTGTTGATTTCGTTACGTTAAATTATATTACTTTTAACAGAGTAGTATGTTAAAAAATATCATAATTAAGTAAAATTATTTATAATTATTATAAATAAGTAAAAAAAATAAATGAATAAAATTTAAATGAATTTTAATAAAAAAAAGAAAATAATTCTTAAACAAATTAAATTTTTAAATGAATTCATATTTAAAATATAATTTTCTTCTTTTGTTTGACTGTTAAAAAAGAACGTTTTCAGTTTTGAATTTAAAATCAATAACAAGTGTGGTGTAATGGAAAATTAATTTTAATCATATGGTAAATCTTTAAACTTTTGCATGGTATTAGTTTTTGCTTTTCATTATATATTTAAAACAAAGGGATGGATGGTATGGATTCTCCATACAAAATTTCCGTTGTTGTATTGTAGTAATGAGTATGAGCTTCGGTGGAGAATGGGTATAAGATGTTCTTAAAATGTGGGATGGTATACGGTTATTCCTTACATTTGTACATCTTTTCGAAAATACAGACAAGAAAAATAAAAATCAAAGGTAATCTAGCCATTTTTCAAAGTTAAAAGAAATCCTATATCAAGCTAGATTTTCACAGACACCACAACTAGCTTGTTTTTAGTTAACTTCAATGACTTTTTTGTATACTTCCTGAAATTATGCATCATTGTATGCTATCACACAGAAAATTTGTGAATGTGAAGAATATTCATGTGCAATAGGATTCTCATTTTTCTTTACAGGTGAGAAAAAAAAGCAAAAGACAACTTATCGACCGGTCAAAAATATCGGCAGACTGGGAAAACTTTACTCACAAATTAACACCTTCACGCCGGCGCTGATTTTCATCTTTTTCGCCATGGGGTGGCGCGTGATTGTTGTTTGTTTAGACCTTAAGACGTATTGTGGGCATTGCAAGGGTCAGCCAGCACTTTGCTTGAAATGTTTTAACAAACTACACAAAAAAACAATAAATAATAAATGTGATTTTATAAAAATAAAATATAAAAAAAAACACGTTAGTTTTTTTATGAAATTTATTTTAATAACATTTTAGTTAGAATTCTTTTTATATTTTAATAAATAGTTTCACGTTTTTATTTATTTTCTTCGAAGATTTACTTGATTAAATAAAAATAAAAATAAATATATTTAGCGATTTATACATAGACATTTTTCTACACTACAAACTAATTAAAATACTTATAGATCACCCTGCATATAAAAACTATAATTTAACTATTTGGTTTGTTTTACTTTTTTTTGTTGTATTTTTATTTTTAGTTTTTTATTTTTTCATTAATTTATTTCAATGGAAACAAGTGTTAATGTCTTATGTTTATTATAATTGTATCAGTTTTTAATTTGCTTCTTTTTTAAATAAGATTTTGGCTATAGTTTTTGTTCAAATAAAGTTCAAATTTTACTAAAACCAATGTACCTTTATATTTGGAAAATAAAAACAAATAAAAGAAGTAAAAATTGTATACCAATAGTATTCAACTATAAACTAACGAGATGAAAAATTTCTTTCAAATTTTAAAACCTTCTCCTTTTAACACTTTATTTCTGTTTTTCTAACAATTTTCTGGACCTAGGTTATTGACGTACACACAATGCCCAAAAATATAATTGTAAAAAAGTTTTTTAATTTTTGTACATTTATTTTTTAATCAAAACAAAATGGTAGCAATAAGGTTATAAGAAGAAAATTAAATACAGAAAAGAAAACTGAATAGCAAAACGAGTTCAAATTAATAACTTTAGTAAGAATTGTGCGGAAGTAAAAATTAAAATTATTTTTCCGATCCACACAAATTGTGTCACATCATTCACGTGTCAGGCTTATTCGGGTTCTTTAAGTGCACATAGTTCATAGATTTTTAATAACTTTAGCAAAAATTTTATGTATAGTAAATCAGGGAACATGATTTAGTTATTGGCGGGAAAAAATGCGGATCTTCAAAGACCAACATAAATTTCCTTTAGGCATTTAAATTAGTTCTGAAGGTATTAACTATACTTTCATTTCATAGAGTAGAAGCAATTGTTAGTTTTTAATGGCCTAATAGCCTTAAGGAGCCTTAACGATTTCTTCTTAATACAGCACAATATTAATTGATGTCTGGTAAATATTTGAAGGGTACTAAAAAGACAAAGTTGATGTATCATAAATCATTGAGATTACTTGGAAGTTTTCTCAAAGAATTGGCATTGTCTTTATTCCAATCTGGTTTTGTAAGACAATTGCAAGATTATTTTATCCAAATTTATCTGTTTACAACCTTGAATCATTCAACAACAAAAATTTTTAATATATATAAATATCTCGATTTTTGTTCATATGTTTTTGTGAAAATAATATACTAAATTATCCTCATGAAGGCGCATACTTAGAATGTGTTTTAGGTATAGTCAAAGCTACTTTATACGTAAAATTGAGGAGAAAAAAGCAAAAAATTGTTTTTAAAGTCTAAAGCCTGGTTTTATAATAGAAAATCAGCTACCATTAATGCCTACAATATAAAATGAACAACGAAGAATAAAAATAAATGCCGAAAAGATTAATAAACAATAATAAAACAGAATTAATTATTTGATGGAAATTGATCTACTGCGAACTTTTGATTCTTTTTATTAATAAAAAAATGGCAGCACAAGTTATAAGCTGATTCATGACTATTGCCTGGATTATCATTACGTTGTGTAAATATGTAAATAATCTGGAATAAATATTAAAAATAAAAGCATTTCTCATATTGTAGTCAGCTTTGCTTCAAATTGCTACTTTGAATACGTCTTTTTCGGACAATTTCGAACAACCAGTATTCTTTACATGTAACTGTGGATTTTTCTTTTCAAAATAATAACATATAAAAATAAATTTGTTATAAATAATATATGTTACATTAAAAATTGAAGTGAAATCACATACAAAATGTCATAAATGTAAATAATTAACCTTTAAGGCTAAAATTTAAGGGTACATTGGTAGTTTTCTTCTTTTGTTTTTTTCTAGTTACCCAGGATTTGAAAATGGTAGTCTCTAAATCTATCTACAAAGCTCTTAGTTTGAAATTATTTTATCTTATATATACATTTTATATATTTTTTTTTTGTGATTTTAATTTTTGTTGAAAATTTCTCTACACATATACAAACAACTAAAAATAAATATTCTCCTTAATAATATTCTTATGAATAATTATAGTTACATATATGTATATAGGTACGTACATTTATAGTTTTTATAATTTTAATAAATATTTAATTATATTTTAAAAATGATTAATTTAAATCGTTAATTAATTATTTGACTATTACAACCTGAATTTCTTATTATCATTTAAATAGCAGTTTTGGTTTAGTTTTTAACTTTTATTTTTTTTGTTTTCCTTTGTTTTGTTGTTTAACTTATTACTTAACATAAGCATTTTTATTATACTAAAAATGAGATACTTGAAAGAGGACATTAATGTTTTAATATAATCTAATTTTCTTTTTATTAAAACTTCTAATACTGAGCAAAATACTAAATAATTTTTTAGATTGTGATTCTATTAGTATTTTTCTCTAACAGTTTTTTTTCTTCAATTATTTCCATTTTATTAATTTTTAATATGTCACCTAAAGTATCTTAAAACAGATCTTTATATTTTATTCTTTATGATCTTTTTATTTAATTTGATTTGAAGAGTATTGTTTGCTTGTGGAAGACACTAAATCTAGTCAAGAAATTTAAGAATCGTAATTTAATATTTAATATATTTATTCACAGCATTATTGTTGTTTTTTTTTTCTTTTGGTTTTCGATATCTATTTTTTTACTAATTGAAGTAATAACATTGGGACCAAAAACAAAAAAGTTTTTCAATCTAGTCTACCTTATTTAATTAATTGTATTTTGGCAAAATTTTCATGTTAACTCTAAGAAATGAAAGGAGCTAGTAATACTGATAGATCTTTTAAGAGCATTTTGTAAGAACCAAAAGTGTCTGCAATATTTTTCTTAACTTCAAATAGTAAAATTAATGCCATCAGGTAAATATTACGGGGGTATTACGGGAAAGAGTTTCAACTGTAGCCTGTGTTTTATAATAAATATTATAATTTTTGTTATACCAATTATTTCATTTGGTTTTGTACTCTTTAACCTAGTTTAAAAAAGTATATTATGACATATGTTATGTCATAATATTTTGGTTGAGCATATTGAAAATATGATTTCAGGACATTTATTTTTATTTTTCATAAAATATTGTATTATATGCATTATTGAAAATTAGGAAACAATAATTTTTATAATAATCAATAATTAAGTGTGTCATAGGCTAATGTTACTCCCAACCTGCATAAGTATAACATAAAATTATGATTTAATCTGTAGAGCTCTAATTGGTATATGTTAGTTAACTAATTTAAATCATTTATTTAAGTTCTATAAAAACCAACTTATGTTATGATATATATTATGTTATAAGTTATGTTTAAGTTTTGTTTAAATGACAAGTGCCCTAATTAACCAGTTAAGCATGTTCGTCGTATATACACGACAAACCAAATCTCTATTACAATGTGTTCAGTTGTCGTCGTTACCATTATCTATTTAAATTATTTTATTATTATTTCAGGATTTTAAAGTTTATAATAACAATAAATTTTGCAGAAATAAATTATTAAGTTTCTCTTCAATAAAAATGTAGTTCTTTGGGTTTTCATAAAATTCGTAATAGGAGCATTTTATCCTGCTTTTGTTGTCATTGTTTGATTTTAATTCCGCACACTGTTAGAGGTTTTAAAAATTAAATTCGACGTTTAATTGGTTAATTAATTAAAGTGAATTCCACCAAATTAATAAAATATTATACAAATAAGTTATTAATCAAAATTAAACCAAAAAATGAATTTGGGAAATTTGAATTATTTTTAGCACTAGTATTTTCGATTTTATGAAAGTTTTATTGTTATTAAGTTTCTACATGAAAAGAGCTTTCATCAATTCATCGATCACTTTGGTGCATTCATTGGAATAAAATTTACTCAAAAAAATAATTTCACGTTTTTTAGGGATTGTAAAAAAATATTATTTAATAATATCTTTCATATTTTGAAGCTTTCTTCATAATCACATTGTTTTTCCTTTTACTTTGAATTTTTATAAAGAAGTTTACAGAAAGGTTTTCAAAGGCTATTTATACTATACAGCAGTAACTTCAATGAGATGTCGTGTATAAAAACCAAAGTACTTTTATCGCCTGATTGAAATATAAATATGAGAACTGACACCTCAAATGGCATTAGTTTTTGAGTCTTACTTATAAATAAATGTAGCTTAAAAGTTTGAGCTGATCTAAATTTGAATGCATTCTTATATTATTTATTTATTTAGGTCTTTACTTAAGCTGGGACATCATACTTCATTTTCTTAATTTTATGACAAAAAGAGATATTTTGGCTAGAATCAGTAATCGCTCAAACTCATTCATAGTTCCTAGGAATTTTTATTTATAGTTTTCCCTTAATTGCTTTTGAGTGTAATATATTCAAAAAAATATAGACGAAGCATTTTGGTATTATGGCCCAGCAAAAACTAATATTTTTCCATTTAATTTTGAAGTAATTTTTTTTTATCCAAAATGAGTGTTAACTGAAAAAATAAAAATGCATATAACCAAATTCGTCATACTTAAAAAATTTAATTTTAGAAAAATAAAATCTACTTTTGTTCATGGAAGATAAGCCTTAAAAAATAAATTCATCACTTTTGCTCCAAAGGATATCAAATTAATCTAAAAAAAAAACCCATTCGTAAGCAAAATAAAAAACTGATAATACTTCAAGTGAGTAAATTTCTAAAATAAAAGTTAATCGAATCAAATTGGCAAAATGTTTTGCAAAGCTTTTTTCAACCTATAAAAATTTATATTCTCACCATAAAAGAAACACAATTAGTTTTAAGGTTATCAAATTATTAAATTTTTTATGTGAGTTATATGCCTGAATTTTGTTGTTGCTATTGTTTTCTTCTACTGTTATATATAGATACATGTCCTTAATCATTTTTATTTATTAAAGAGATTAAATGACAGACTGATAAAGAAATTAATGCTATGAAATTTGTAAGAAATAAGGATGCATTGAATTTCATTTGTTAGAAAACAAAACATGAATAGAAAATAAATAGATAACATTTTTCTTGTTGGAAAATGTATGGGAAAAAACTGATATTAATCAAAGAGGGTATCTGGGTGAAATTTATCCGGTTTTGTTTTTTTCTTTTCTTAAGAGGCTTCAATAGAAAAATTTCAATAATTAATTGAAATGTAAGTCAAAATAAATTTCAAGGAATCAAAATATAAAATCTTAAATTTTCAAATTTATACTGTAAAATTGTAGTTTTCAGAATTTTTTAGAGTAAAATTTAGGAACTGTGCTTAGATTTACAAAAAACAAAAAAAAAACAAAAACGTTTCAATCTCTGTAGGGAATTTTATTAAACAGAAGATAAATATTTTGAATACTTGACATTTTTTGTTTTAAACTTATAAATAAAATGTCAGAGCTTTAGATTTTTAAAATTTTAGCACCAGAAGTCATCGACCGAATGAAAAAGTCAAATTTTGACAAATATGTCAACTGACTTTCTCATTCTCATGCGGCTTCTCACCAAGACGAAATCCCACTTCAGAATTTGCAATATTGTTTGTATAGATCTAAGTAGAGAAATATTGAATTTTCAAAGTTGTAAGAGTAAAATTTGTAATTATTTTCCATTTTGGTTAAAATTTTTAATAAAAACTTCAACTTTGAAATGTATTCACAAAAAATTGCTTTTTAATATTTAATTACCAAAATTTTTAATAATTTCAATTTTTAAATTTTCAAATTATGACCTTAGTATAGAATTTTTAAAGTAGTTTTTAGATCAGTGCAAAAAAAATATTCTAAATGAGGTGTAAACTTTTGAGTTAAGAGATAGTCTACCCCTTTAAATGATTTCATTTTCATTTTCTCTCCACAGGCTACTCTAGTTATAATTAGAGATAAAATTAAAGATGTTGAAGAAAAAGTATGCATATCTCTTTTCCCCCTTTCCCTCATACTCCTTTCGTTTCGAAAATTATTTACGCCACTTTCTTAAGTTCTTAGTTCTGATTAATTACTATTTTTTCTATAGATTTTTAAATTGAACAGTTTTATTTCAAAAATTTGAAAGCTTTAAATAATAAAATTAAAAATAATTTTGATTTACGGTCTAAGTTAAAAGATCTAAACAGCAAATGTAAGGAAAAAAATTTAGAACAGTTCTAATCTGTAATTTTTCAAGTTTTTGATTGTTTTAGCAAGTAAGTAATCAAATTTTAAAAAGATTTTTACGATTTAATTTGATAAGATCTAATTTTAACGGTTCTAATTTTTGACTTTTTAGATTTTAGCGATAAAGTGTCGAAATTTCGTACTATATTTATTTGTTTCATAGTTAAAATTAAAAAATCAAAATATCAAATGATTTTTTTGCCTTTACAATGTTTCCAGTAACGTAATTTATGTGCTTAGTTAAGCTAGTCAATAGCATTTAGTTATTTTTTACTTAATGACTAAAGCCTTTTTTAGATTTTAAACCAAACATAACAGTTATACAGTCATAATAAAATTCCTCATGTTTCGATGGATTTTTTGTTATTCTTTAAATAAACAATCAAACAACATTAAAATGATAAAAAGCTAAAGAAAGTCTCTTGCCTCTAAAGAAATATTTGAAAATAATCTTTTTTTTATACTCTGTGCATACAATTTCTAATTTAGATAGTTAGTATTTTGAGAGAAAAAAGTAAAGCTTTTTTTAGCTAAATTATAAGAAATTGATATGCTTAAAATAATAAAAATGATACTCGTGTTCTTCTAGCATCACCTTTGGCTCTTCGAGCCATCCCGTACTGTCACATGTTGCCTTCAGTACTAGTTGTTGAGCCTTTTGTATCACCAAGAGCTCCAGGTCCACTGTCATCATCACGAGATGATCCTGATGCTGTACGACCGGTAAGACCACTAAAATCAAGTTTGTACTAAAAAAAGTAAAGAAAAAAAGACAAAAAGTTAGTTTAGTATTATATGTATATATATTTCTTTTTTTTTCAGTTTAAATTTGTTTAAATTTAAAGCTGCTTTTTATAAAAACAATCACCTACAGTTGATCTATGCATTTCTTGCATTTAAGCATAAATACCACTGCAATAAGCTTAGATATTTTTTTCATATAAATTTTAATCAAACGCAACAAAAATGCTTAAGCTTTATTCTTTTTTTTTTTGTTACATAAATATTAGCTAATTTACTATTGGCTGAGATTAAGCATTTTAACACTGTACGCCAGAAGCACAGCGAATTTCAGAAGCTTATTTACTTCCTTACCGTTTAATTGTATTCTTTGTCCTGATTGTTTTAAATGTTGCATTTAAATACATTTTATTTTAGTAAGCATTTAGTTTTTTTTTTTTGTTATGAAATGCAATCAAAGAAAGTTCACATCATTAGTATTAAAAATCCTATAAAAAGTTTTTTATTAATTTTCGAAATTGAAAAAATGTTTTTGTAATTCAGAAAGAAGAAGAAGATCTCAACTAAAAGTATAAAAAAAATTTAAATTATCTGTCAGTTTATGTAATGAAGTTCATTTTTTTCCCAGAAGGCTTACTTATTTGCCTCAAATAAAAAAAGTTTTAGGTTTTGTCTTTATTCAACTTTGTGTACAGTTTGATGAGAAAAACGGAGAAAAATAAAATAAAACTGTAAGTTTGCAAATAGTGAATAAAAGATAATATTTGGAATTTGAAAAATGGGGATTTATAACTCTCAGTAAAATAAGATAAGATTTTAAAAAACAAATCGGCAATCGAAGCTGGGCTTCTTGAGCTTCTAGCTGGAACTAAGAGAAAGGAGGGAATAGCAAATTTAAAACAAGGAGCTTAGTGCTAGTCGTATGGAAGCTAAGAGCTGTTTTGTATGAAAATATGAAAACTTCCGTTTAATTATATTAAAAACTTAAGTTTTACTAAATAAAAAATAATTAACTAGTACATAATACAATCTGAAGCATAAAAATAAACGCTAAAAGCTATAAAATGAAAATTTCGTACACTGTAGTCAAAACTCATACATATGGAAATTTTAAAGTGAAAACTTGAAGCTATAAAACTAGGAACTAAACTTTGATATGTTAAAATATGAAATTGAGGGTTGTTAGATCAAAAGTAAGAACTATAAGCAAGAACAAAAATGTACAAATACTCAAAAGGCTCAGTAGGAGGTAAAAAACAAGAAAGTTAAATCAAAGTCTGAAAATTAAGAACTTTTAGAATTATTATACTTGAAGATTGTTCATTTGAAATTTAAAGACTAAAAGGTCGCCCATTATTTGAATAAATTACAGCTTTGAAGTAAAGTTTGCAGTGCTTTGATAAAAAAAATAATGCAACACTTAATATAGACCTCGTGACATTAATGAATTGAGTGAAATCAAAAAGACAGACCGAAAATCAACAATAGCTAAGGCCACATAATTTTGGGTACTCAAAAATAACTGAAGCAAGAACTACAATGCTAATACTTTGGCTTGAATTTGTTTATTAAGCCCAATTAAATTAAGTGAACTAGGCTACAAGTCTATTATTATGAATTACGGCCACTTTAATAAATATCTCTGAAAGATAAGGAAAAACATATCAAATAGATAAAAACTGCCCGAATAAAACCTTTTCTTACTTTTCTTTCCATTGTATTGAGCTTTTTTTTGGGTTGAGATTAAAGCAGTTTCACTTTTATAATCTGCTGCTGAAAAAACAAGGACTACGAAATACGAAATCTTAGAATTTAACTTAATTCTTAAGCTGTTGCAAGGAATTGCCACAAATACTACCTAAAAAATTTCACAAAGACATCATGGTGTACGTCTACCATCGTGAACTGTATTAAATTAATTGCATTAGCGAACAGAGTTTGTGTTTTTAAAGCTTTCTCTTTTGTTTTATCTTCTTAATATATTTTGTTGCTATTTTTTATGCTTATTTTTCGAAGTTTGTGAAATTTAATTTCACAATACGTTAACAGAATAGATGGCAATCAGAATTTTTCTTTGTATTTAAAATATTTGATTCGGGCTGATAAATTTTCGTGCAACCAAAAGCACTCATTTCATTTATTGAATGTGATGTCATTAAAAAACTTGTTTGCTATAATGAATGGGTGTCGTAAACGTTTTATATCAGCGGTCTTATTACTTTCATAGGTCACAGAGAATATTTTAATTATTTGTAAAATTGGAAGCTGAGAGCTTGAAAGTGTTAATCATAAATAAGTAACTGAAAAGTAGAGTTTATTGAATTGAACAGAAAAAAGTTAATGATTTATAATTAGTAGCTAGCAATTTAGCAATAACACTTAAGAGGATAAAATATGAAACTAGTAGGCTTAGAAAAATCACAGAAACTGAAAAGCAATCATTTAGAAATTGATGATCATTAAAGGCTAGGAATAGGAAACATAATAAATAAATAAGGAAATATGGAGCTCAAAACTTAGTAAAGATAACTGAGATAGAAAATTTTGGAATAAAAATTTAACTATAAGTTATTAAATGGATCCGGTGGATACCCTTTATAGGAAAAAGAAGGATTTTTTTCTCAAACTATAATTAAATATCTTTCGGATTATTAATTTTCTTATTTTTTCCAAAGTACTTGGCTAGTGTGGTTGATATTTAAAGTTATTTTAATTATATTTTACCTCATTTTAAATTCAAAATTAAACTTCTTTTTATTATAAAATTTCCAGAGAATAAGACACAATAAGTTAATAAGTTTACTCTTTTGTAATAAAACAATATTTTTAATAAAATTAATAAACAAATTTGGTTGGTTTTTATATAGTATTGACAATTTTCAATTTTCAGGGTTGATGTAAAAAATTTTGCGGGCTACTGTGTAAGGAAAAGAATTTTTAGTTTAAAGAAGAAGTAAAGCATATCAAAAGTAGGCCCGTTGCTGAAATTTAATCCAACTAATTGGTAATCTACAAGAAATATATAGAAACAGTTTAAACTTGCTTTTATAAAATTGAAGTTATTTAAGGAATTTCACAATGTTGCCATGTTCAAAATTTTCAAAAACTAAAAAACCCACAAAAATAATGAATTCTATTTTTGCAATTAGAATTTTAGAATTAAGGTCTCAGTGTCAGTAAACTTTTTCAAGGATATCCTAACAGCAATTTCTATTAAGTGCACAAAATTCGATATTCAAATATGAAAACCCTAATATTATTTTTTATGTTTAATATTATAATTCCAATAATTTAGAAAAACCATAAATTTTAGTATTAAAATTCATTAAAGGCTTGATTAGATTTTTAGTTAGTACAATTTGCATATAACCAAAATATATATTACCCAAAATTTTGCTGCATCATTTCTATTCTATTTATGAATAAAGATTAGAATTGATTGAAATATTCTCCAAGGTGAAGGATATTAATATGTTGTATATTCTAGGAACTTAATTTATTGAACTGAATTTGTTCAGGTAGACACAATGAATGCTAAAATTAAAATATTTCTTAAGTCAATGAAAAAAATTTCTTTTCAAAGTTTAATTAAAATTTTATATTTAACTAAATGTTAATTAAGTAATTCTGTTGTTTTTTTTTTAATAAATTATATTAAAAGTTTTACTATTTTAATAAGTCGTATTTAACTTAAAGTTTGAAAAACTTTTTAGAAGTAAATAAAATTTGTTTTTCTCTTGTAAATTTATAGAAGTATTAAATACCTTAAAATTAATTATTTTGAGTTGATTGTTTGATTTCTAGAAGTGTAGCTCCAAATAAAACTTATTAAATATATATATATATATATATATATATATATATATAATATAAACAAAGCTCTAGGATATAAATTAACAAATGATTTGAACTTACAATTAGAATAAAACTTATAAATGGTGATATCAAAGGATAAGAAGTCTATAAGTATAATTTTATTGTTTTGTATTAGGTTTTTTAGGGATACAGGGTAAAGTAATATTATGGTTCCAAATTATTAACGATGTTCGCTTTTAATGGAGCCTGTAACCAGTGATGGGATAAGTTATAGCAATATATATCATGATCCAATTAAAAAAGCTCGAATTACTATACATTAAGCCCTCAATGCAACTTATTAATCCTAAGTTATATCAATTCAGAACATTTTGCTCTGAGTAGCGACTTTTAGTCAAAATCCAGGTGGTTGTTAGCATTTGAGACCACAACCATGAACACTATATAGTCTGCTAATTATGCTTAAGAATATTTATGGCATCAGCCGAATGAAATTTGAATAATCATATTTTATTCATAAATAGTTAGAAAAAAGGTGAAAATTTATTATTTTAAAAATTTATTATTTTATAAAAGAAAACGAAACAAAAGCGCAGAAAATGTTGAGTCACCATGAAGTCACTACAGTACAATACGAGTATATAAAAAGACTGTTAAAAAAAGACCTTATTTAATTCCTTAACAATAGCCCAGAGGACTCAAAATTTTACATGTAAGGGGGAGGGGGCAGAGTGTTATAAAAGCCTGAATGTTTTGTTCGAAATGTACAAAGAAATAAGCCTTTGTAAGCCTCTAGTGATAAAGGTGTTGATTTCTATATAAAATAGGAAAAGTTGTCAACAAATTGAAGAAACACCCATTTCTCTACACTTTGATTGTATTGAGTAGATGAAATAAAATTAAGGCACTAATTCTATCAGTTACAGCTTAAAAGAAAATAATGTACTGGCTTCATGGATATTGTAGGAATAGCACGTACTCTTTGGATTAATTTCCTATTTTTAAAATATTCATCAGGGAACGCAATAGATCTATTGAACATAGTGAATGTTTGATTCCAAAAATTTTTTACGAGGAATTATGAAATAACAACATTTTTCAAATTATAAGTGGATTATAAGAACTATAAGAATTATGAGGAAAAATTTCAATCCAATATAATATTCTAAAGATTAATTAAATCGATTTATCCTGTAATAAAATTTGTGCTAATGTAATTCAAATGAGCTCTGAGGGCATGATAAACGTGCCTTGTATTCAAAATAAAGATTTACAATTATTATGTAAACAACGTAATATATATATATATATATATATATATATATATATATATGTATTGTAAGATAATTTAAATTAAGTAGAAAATAAATTGTTTGCAATGATGATAAAGGATTTGTTACTGATTAAAAAAGGAAATTGTATCACGTATTTTATAAAGAGAAAAAAAGCATTGAACTGAAATTAACTTAACTTGACCTTTTCTTTTGATTAAGATATTGAAAAAATCTTGGTTTTTTTTGCTATTTGGTAAATAAATTTGTTATTGTAAACACGAATTTTAGCTTAGTTGGCCAATTTGGGACCTTAAGACAAGAATCGTTCTTTATTATGATTACCTTTGTTATTGCTTGATTTGCTTGGCCAAATATATTTTCAATGGAAATTGGGCTTACATTTAATAATATCCCAATATCCTAAAATAATATTTACAATCAATAGCATAGAATTTTTGATTTATTTTTAATGTTTAAATTGGTTGTGGTGCTGTTAGTTAGACAAACTCATTAAATAATATCAGATATATTGCCTTAAGAATTTTATTATGAATAAAATATCATCATATCTAATATAATATCCATTAGAATCATGGAATCATCAAAATTTCAAACAATTTATGGTGTATTGATTTTGGAAACATTGGGTGAAAAAATTTTAGTAAGAAATTTCAATGAAATTAAACTAATTTTATTGGTAACATAAATCTATCATGAGTTATACTTGCCAACGCCAAGCTTTATTCTTATGAGTCAGAGAAAATGAGGTCTCAATGTTTTTTTAAGTTTGAAGTGTTTATTACAGAGAGAGCTTAGGAAACAAATAAAAATAAGTCTATGAAAAATGTTCACCTCAAGGGGATTGTGGTGATTGCAGGTGCTTTTAGTACTAGTTTTTTATTTTTGTATGTCTATCAGATCGCACAATAGGTGCTGTTTATTTATAGTCAATCTTTCTGTACAAAATTATAAAATGTCCATTAACTAAATTTGCTTAAGTGGGATGTCTGTCTCCTGTTGTATTAAGTATTGCTATCAGTTGCCGAGCATTCAAAGCTGCAGGTTTTAAAGGTCTTCTAGCAGCCAAAAAATGTAATGAAGCTACATAATTGGTGTTTGCAAATATCTGAGCCCTTGAACTCAAGTTTTGATTTATGTTTGGCTTTATACGATACTGAAAGGCATTCGAAAAGTAGTTTTCTGAATTTTATGTGACTAAATATTGAAGATCTTGCATAAATTATTTCGAGACCTTGCTTTGTATGTTTGAATTAATAAATAAAGATATAAGTCAATAATTATATGTATAATTTTTAGAAAATTTCTTCTTTAATTTTATTTTTTTTGATAAAATCCTTAAATCTTGACAGATTTATTGAAGAAATTTTAAAATGTTCATTTTAATATTTAAATATTATTGAGGTTTCTTGAAACAAAGAAAATTAAGGTTTTTTGTTATTCCGTCCCAAATCAAACAACTAGAGATTTCAAAATAGTTTTTTATTTTAACTTAAGGCAAAAAATTTCGTTTATTGTAATCTTATACCAATCACGAATTAAAAATTTTGGCGTAAGTGTACTTTATTACAGAAATTTCAGATATCCTGCCAAAAACTTACGTTATTAATTAATTTTAGTTCAAAAATTAATAAAATCTTTAGTTGAAAATTTGTAATATTAGTTTTGAATTAATTTTACCAAAAAAATTTTTTACAAATTTGTTAAAGATTTTAAATTGAACAAATTTGAACTGTTTCTATTTGAATTTCTTGTTCTCCTTTTACGTTTCAGATAAATGTTATCCACTAGATCTAAATTAATTTCATTTCAATCTAAAAAAGCTTAAAAACATTTATCTAAGAGCAAGGATTTAAGTAAACATAAATAGCAACAGAAAGTCATCCTCTTATAGTAGCTTTGTAGATTAAATTGGATCTAAAAAATGAGTAATGCTTATAAAAATTCACCTTTAACAGAAATTAATGTCAATATCTTTTTGTATTTTCATGTCTAAAATTTTTTTTTATCTACAAACATTGAAAAATAAATCCTTTTTAGCTGATGATAAATAAATACACACATTTAATCATTAAAACTTTTGAATACACATTTATGGAAATGAATAAATTTTTAATAAATATAAACAAGAAACCCACCTTATTGGCACATTCGAAACAAGTTGTTACTACTTTGTTAATAACATTCATAAGATTTTTAGTTTCCTTAATAACTTGGTCGACTTTAACAAAAGTTGCAGCCTTTCCTACGGTAGGATCTTTAACAGTAAATTGCAAAGTTTGAACATATGTTGGCACTTTATCTAAATGATCTAGCAGTTCTTTTTTATTTTGGCCAGCAGGAACCTAAAATATTTATAAATAAATGAATCAATTTTATTTCTAAAAATTAATTATTTGATTAGAAAATTTAAAAGTTACTCAAGTTAAAAGAAAGAATAAAATCATAACTTTGAAACTGGATAACCTTGAAAAATCTATGTAAAATTATGCTTAAGGCTGGATATAAAGTACAGAAAAAGGCCTATCACATAATTAATATTAAAAAAATCAAATAATTTTTGATATTGTAGTTAATATTGTCCAAAATTCTTCAGTAAAATATTTGAATTTCGTCGCACTTCACCTTTCAAAATTTTGCATTAATTTTCTTACCCTGAAACTTTTCTGTTTAGTTCAATAATTTATTAAAGAATTTTAATAATTCAAATTCAGGTCAAAAGGAAGATATCATTCCAATAGCTATTAAATTATTTTATTATAGTTAAGCATAAAAAATTTGTACAAAAAACTTTTCGAAACAAGCGAAAAGCCATATTAGAGCACTGGTTAGGATATAAAAGTGATCAAATAAAAATAAAGAATGGAGTTGGAAGTTACGTTATAGTCCTCTAGAATTCATTTCAGCTAAAGATCCTATTTTGATTCGATAGTTGGTGATAAAGATACTCCTACCATTGACTTATAATTTGGTGTTCACCATGAAAAAGTGAAGAAAAAATTTCAAAGAATATTCAACCTGAATATTACGGCTTGTCATGAACTATAAAAGTGCATTTAGGCCAACCAGGAATTAAGATATTTTCAGATAAGCAGATGTGCTGTAATATATTTAAATTTATTTACAATATTTTTAAATTTTTTATTATATTTTAATGACAGAATCTGTATGACAATTATTTTCGAAATGATCATGCAATAAAAGCCTTTTATCAATTAGTGCATAGGATAAGTGATATACAGAAAGCTGGTATATAATGGTCATAATTCGATATGACTCTAAGAACATGCCGTGGTAATTAAAATTTAATATCACGGGAGATTCACGTGCTTGGACCGTAAGCCTTATGCAAGCACTCCATGGGAATTTCATAAATTTTAAAAATAACCGTTTGTAATTTTGTATTTTTGAAATAATAAATTAGTTGAAAAATATTATATTGCCTCATTCAGCATCCACTAAAATAGTGGATGGGCAATTTTTTTTATATAATAAGAAATATATGTATGAGAAATTATATCTTTTACTTTGAAAATAATTCAGCACTATTTGCTTTATATGTATATTTCATTGCATTATTGACCATTTAATTTCGGCATATATTGCCTTCTTGGGCATAAAATTTATATAAATGTAAATAAAATCATAGAATATTCAGCTACACCTAAAAAGAGCATTACGATACACAAATTTTATCACAAGGTATTCAAGAAAAGACCATATCACATTGTGCTCATTGGGAAACAAGCTTTGTAGTAGATACTACATTATTAAATGTGAAAAAGAGTAAAATCCTAAAAATTCTTGTACACGTTTTTGCTAAAATCTTTAACAATCAAGAGCCATAATATAAAAATTATGAACACAGAAGAAACTGTATAAATAAATGAACAAGTATACAGTTCAACATGTAAACTATTTTTTTGTTTAAAAGGACATCAGCTAAATCAGGTGCTAGATTTATATTCACATGAACTAAATTTCATTAAAGTTTCTTTCTTTAAGTTTGTTCGACTCATTCAAACATACCTGCAGTACCCCAGGGAAATTCAAGAAAGAAAAGGACCTTAGAGCAAGGCAAAGTTTTCATGCAATTGCTACTCCTATAAATAGGTCCAATAGTGTTCGAATACGATTTAGGTTTAGGCATACATTTTAGTATTATGGGGAGAGCATTATATATAAAAATGACAGATTTCAACAATACTTGTCAATTTAAGGCTAATCCGTGTTTAATTGCGTTTTGTTACTACAGAAACTGTATAAGTTTTGATATCAAGGTTAACATGTTTTCATAGAAACTCTAGATTTCTATTTTTCTTACAATAGCCAATTTGGATTAGAATGTTAAAAATTCAACAGACTTTCTACACTAATTGGCACAGTCTATAATTTTAACCCCTAAACTAACAATAATCAATGAACTAATATAATAATAAATGTAACAATTAATTGAGCCTAAGTTAATGATCCCTACATATTTACCCTTAAATTTTATTGTTAGCAATTTGCTTTGCTTTGCCTATAATAAATACTTGAAAACCCATATTTTTTACATTTCAGCTATTTGTGCAATTGTATTTTTAGTGAAAAGATAAACAAGAAGTTTAACAGCAATCGTGATGAAAAATTTCAAAAAACTTTAACTGAGTTTTGGTATTTCATTTTCTCAATGGCAGTTTTAACAATTTTGCTGAATCGTTCTGATTTTGGTTTTTTGAAAGTTTGATGGTTTCAGTAATGCTAATTATTTTTTTGCACAGTATTAAAAAACCAACGCATTCCTGCATTATAAATTAATGATTAGTGAGAGACGTTAGAGAAGCAACAGTCTCGCATTGCTTTGATTACAAGAAATATCAGGAGATTGGAATTAAATTCCTAATTTAGTTGGAGTTTGTAGTTAATTTTTTTTATTTGTACGATTTAGGCTTAAAGCAAAAGTTGCTCCAATGGACAAATATCTAGATATACTGGACCAGTCAAAACACTATATTCTCATATGAATTGTTAAATTGAAACTATAAGAAATGTGTTCTGTCTCTCTTTTTTTCTTTTTCAGGTTTTAGTCTCTTTTCCTGAAGAGACCTGTAACTAATGGAAGAAATCTTATTTTAAGTCATCATTTTTGCTTAAGAAACCAGCACTTTGCGATTCAATAGAATAGCAAACAATATTGAAAAATCATTGGAAAAAACGGAAATATTTTTAGCAATATTCCTAGATGTAGACATTTGATAAAAGTTTGACATAAAGGAAATAAAATATGAACACAAAGTACTACTTCCAGTGTAATATTCAAAAATATTTGAATCGTATGTAATGGAACGGTTTTTGAAAATCAAACAAGAAGATACTTATTCACAGCTAAAACAAATTTGAGCAGGAGTGTCTAATGGTAATGTATATATGACCAACATTATATCTATATAATTAACCTAACTTTAACCATAACTACATTTTCGTTTGAGACTGCAATGTTAGCAATAGATAGCACCAATTGCCGAAATAGAAAGCTGAAGAACTTCACACAAATGGAGTATTAAATTATAAATTAAATCGAAATAAATCTATGCACAACGATTTTACAAGTACAAAGCAAAAGAAATGCTATCAAGTTTTTCCTTAAGAAAACACGACTAAATATCTAAGTATGATGCTTGGCACAAACTTGGCAAAAAATTTAGGTGGAAGCCACATGACAAAAAAAAAACATGACGAATTAAAGCTTAAGTAAAAGACGATGTTCTGTCTAATCGCTAGACATTTGGTATTAAGTTACTAGATTAAAGGAACTTTGACTTTGACTTTGACTTTAAATGAGAATATAAATTCTAATATATTTATTAAGAGGAAATAAATTGTTAATTTTAATAACAAAGCAAACTTTAAGAAGAGTTTTATGAAAGAGATTTAAATTTAGGACTTCTTTTGTTTATTTGGAAACGGACATTAAACTAACTAAACGAAGCATTTGTGTTATAAATAAAACAGGAAAAATTCAAGTCAAAATCAGATATTTTAAGTTTTTAGCTTACATCCCTTTTAACTTATGGCCATGTGAAAGTTTGTGGTGGATATGTTATGGGTTTCCATGCCCGAAAAGAAAAACACGTATTGGAGACGTGATATAATATTTTGGCCTTTAAGTGAATATCACGTATTACAAAACGTGATTTCTTCTTTGAGCTTATACTCAATTTATTTAAGGTCATAGTGAATTAGAAACTATTTTTATCTCTAAAAACTGAAAATAATAACTGCCCCTAAAGTAATATTTTTAGCTAATTTAAGTTAAATTATGATTAAAATGAAGGTAAAAACTTTAAAAATAGATAAGTTTAGTTAAATGAAAATTTTTAATTGTGTAAAAATAAAATAAATTACCTGATATGAAAATTGTCGCACAACTTTGTACAAGCGGTTGGCCTCTTCCGCAAAGTACTCAGCCTGCGTAAATAAATCTTGTGTTGTCCTTAAGTTTCCATCACCTTTAGTAAATTGATACATTGAAAATGCCATTGCTGACATATTTTTAGCACGTTTAACAATATCATTATTTTCTTCAGATTCACCATTCCATTTTTCAGTTTCGGCATCCATTTCATTAGTTAACATTTTCATTTCTAAGCCTGTTTTAGCTATTTTTTCTTGTTCTTCTTCATCTAAACGTACAGCTTTTAAAGGTTTCGATGTGGTTCCATGTTTCTAAACAAAAAAGGCAATAAGAACATAAATTAGAAATGTTGGAAAATTTTGCAGAAAGAAGAAATCGAAAGGTGAAATCGAATTAATTCCCTTTAAGGTATGGTAATAAATATTGCCAAGAATTTTTCAAAACTTTCAAGAAGGAAACTTTTTCTTCTTAATCATAAAAGAGTCATGTTTCTTTTTGTGCAGCTTTTTCATTTCCTTTTTTGGTGGTATTTTTGTATCTAATATTTTTAATAACTGGAAGTAGGTGAGGGATGAAAAACCAAAAGCATGCATGCTTGATTGCAATTTTCTGTTTGGTATGTCTAAAAGTAGATAAAGTATAATTCGTTAAAGAAAAGATATGGCTGAATGCTTAATTCTACCATGTATAACCGCAATATTATTACATCTTTGTATTCTGTATATACAGAGTCTGTAAAACCGAAACCAACTGGACTACCAAACTTATCTGGTTTTTCAGCGATTTGATTATCATATACCAAGAATAGTAAAAAAGATTTTTAAATCAGAGAGAAGAAAATTAGTAGAAGAGATCACAGTTAAATTATGTCATTTATTGTAAATATAAATTCAAATTAAAACTTGATCATTTAAAAAATGTCAACTGTAGACATCAAAATTATGTAAGAAATGTGGTTGAACTTTTGATGTTGATTTTAATGGTACTTTATTTTTAAAATTAGTGTTTCATCTTATTATTTTTATGGATTTCGAAGGTTTACTAATACATTGATGTGTATATATTGATAAATAAATAAATATTTATAAAAGGTCACTCTATTTGCACAAATATCGTAGATAGATTCGGTTTATCCTTTAACAGTTTCGACTACTAAGCCTTTTTTGAGATCATTTCTAGTATTTATATTATATTGTTGTGAAAATTAAGTTTTATTCCATATTTTGATTTTTTTTTCAAGTGTAATAAATAAACCATTAAAAAACATGAAGAACATTAAGCTATGGAGCAAAAAATTAAAAAATACTGAAATCATTGCATTGTACCGATTGATAGTGGGTTTTCACTGAATCTAGTATCTAGTACTTAGTACTATTTCATTAGAATTTGTTTGGGAAATCTCTAGTATATTTCTCAAAAGAACTAATCTAAATCTAGTTCTTTTTTCTAGTTAATTGCTAAAGTACTAGACAAACTCAGGGCAGTATGGAGGGGAAATTTTGAGTAACTTCTTCGAACAATTTTTCGGCAATAGTTCGACAGTGAATAATTGTGGAAGTTAGGTTATGTCAAAAATAATTATTGAGTAAATGGTAAGAATTTTTTAATTTGATATGATTTTGAATTATTTATTTATTTATTTAACAGAAAAATTACAAAAATTAACACAAATATAACAACAAACAAATTCTTGACAGATGAAATATATACTAATTGTAAGTACTAGCTACTAAGTTCAGTGAAAACACTTTTTTTTTTATTTGGAGAAATTTTAGTACTAAGTACTAGGTAATAGGTTCAGTGAAAACGCACTATGAGCTACTGCCTCTTGATTTCAATTTTCATTACAAACTGCTAAAACTCTAATTATTCTAATCTAGAGACATGAATTTTAGGTAATTTTTGATGAGTAATAAAAAAAAACAAACAATATTTTGAGTATTCGTTATTTTGTATAATATTTGTTGATTCCTAAGTAATACACAAAAAAAAGGAAATTGAAAAAATCACAAATCCAAAAAGTTACAGGCTGATGAAGTGGGGGTGTAAAAAAATGGTACTCGATGGTCGCACGATTTCAACTCTCAGAGTAATCTGAAGTAAAAAACCAAAACGAATAAATAATCTAGAGGAGTTTCGCTATGGCAGGAGCTATGATAATTGAAAAGTTGTGAAGTTTGCGAAGCTATGGCTGTTTCAACTCAAGAGGCATGTTTTTACGTTTTCGAATTTTTTTGAAATAGTAAAAATTGAAATTTTTTTATAATCCTAGTTCCTGCCATAAGGAAATGTATAAAAAAGACTCACACCAATTTTCAAGTGAATCAATTCGGTGGAACTTGAGAAAACATGGCGACTGCCATGGCACATGGCGATTTATTAAATTTCCGCTTGGACTACGACTTAAGGAGGGCTAACATTTTTCAAAAATCAATTGTGATAAGAAAACACAAACTCTTAGAATTTTATGTCAAAGTTTTAAAGGCACCTAGCACAAAACTCACGTTATTATTGTTATTTAAGTCTTCTCAATTCCTGTAACTTATTCAGTTTAAAATTATTTATATTTTCTTGGTAAAGTTCTAATGAAATTCTTAATGCTAATTCCTGATTCCTTCCTCCTTTTCCATTTCCTTTCACTTCAACTGTAGGCTCTCCGGCCATTATAAGTAATAATTTTTTTTTAGTTTTATAACAAATTTTAGCCATGTTCAATAAATCTAAAAGCTTAGATTTATCAAAATGATATTGTTTTAGAAAAGTATGGGAATCAATATTTTCAATATTTAGTAAGCTTTTTATTAGTGTTATATAAACTTTAGTAACTTGTGCAACATCTTTCTGGATATTTGTACATAGAATCAATGGATTATAACCAAAAGATGAAGCAATATTATAACATTCCTCTACTGCCAATAAATTATTAGCTATAATAAATGTAGATGTATTTTCTAATGGATCTTCAAATTTTAAAGATTGAACTAGAATCTTGTGAATTGAATCGTTTAAATCATTCCATAGAGAATATTTCTTCAAAATGGTCTCAGCTGTTCGTCCATCTCCATTGAATGGTACAGTTGGTCCACTGGCTATCAATTCAATATTATCTCCAATAATATCGCTAATAATAAGTGTAAAAATATTATAAGCATTTTTAGCAGCTTGAGCAAGTTTACCACCTTTTACCTGAGAAAGAGCAATACGAACAATATTTATTTCATCAATACTGGCTCCTTTATGTGCTAATTTTTGTATTAAATTTATTTTCTTCTCTAAAGTAATTAATTCAATTGGTAATGGTAGCAAAGCTGAACCACCACCAGATATTAGTACAAATAGAATATCATTTTGATTTAGATTTTTAACAAAATTCATAATTTTAATTGCTGTTTCCATTGCATTTATATCTGGTAAATTGTTTTTAGCACCTTCAAAAATTTTTATTACAGAATTTCTTTTTAGTTTCATATTTTCATCATTGGCAAATGTGGCTTGTGTTCCAACTGGTATACTTAATATACCTGAACATAGCTTATTATCTAAGACACGTTCCATTTGAACTGCCATACCAAGAACTGCTTTACCAAATCCGATAACATGAAATTGCTTTTGACAATTTATCATAAATTTTTCATTTTTAATCATTAGAAAATTTTCACACTCTGAAAAGCTTATCAGCTGTTTATTGTTTTGATTTTTTGATTGGAATATTTTCGAGGGATGAACAGCTTCTATACCTTTAAACAAAATCCGACGTAAGTTTGCAATTTGATGAGCACTTGTTGACATTACACAACTTTTAAAATTTATTTTTTAATTAGTTTTTGCACTTAGGATAATTCACTTTGTTACTACTTGTTACTTGTTACTTTGAAACTTTGATGTTTTTAATTTGTGTATAACAGCTGATTGCTTTTATTGTGCTACACAGTAAAGCTCTACATGTTCTTTCAATGAAAATGAATGGAGCTGGGCTAGCAAAAACTGAAGTTAAATTTCGACTGTTAATCTCTTTCGTATCTTTTTTATTTTGTAAGATAAAACAAATATAAATAAATAAAATGTGAATTTTCTACTAGGTAAAATATTTAAAGAAATAAAACAATTCTTTTTTCTTATAGAAAACTTACACCAGCTGTTTTCAATCCAAGCTGTTACAGGGTATATGCTATTCAACCATGCATCTTGAAACAATTCTGGTGTTTTGATATATTATTTTGAAGTTGTAGCCGAAATAAAAAGTCGTGATTGTATTAGAATAAAACTGAACTGTATAAATAATATTGTTAAATTTTGATTGTAACGATCTAGCTCAATTAGTCATTTTATATAATTAAATAGTTTATTTTTAGAAATTTAAATCCAATCAAAATAGAACTAGACAAACTTCAACAAAAATATTTTCTTTCGAAGAAATAATTAATTGTTCTTTATCACGGATATTCTGGTGACAAAAATTCTAGCCCAAATTTACAATTAAGTCCAGTTTGATTCCCCTGATCCAATCTCTATGTATGTCACTATTTCTAACCAAACTTTGAAATTGATTTTTTTGAATAACAGAGAGCTCCCCCTCTAATAATTGTTTTTCAAAATTTAAAAACAATTTAATATTATTTTTTTAAATTAACAATTTATTAAAACTTTTCAAAATTCAAAAATTTTATTAAGGAAACAAAAAATAATGTTCCCTTATGCAGCTCTATAAATTTAATTCATATAAAAAATTTTTAAAAACGATAATATGCTTTTTTTCTTAAAAAAAATACACAAGTTATAGAGAAATGTTGACAAAAAGATGTTTTAAAATGTTTTCAGCTTACCAAACTTAAGAGAATATATAATGAACTAATATTTGGTATAAACAGTGCAGGAAATAACTAATTATCTGCAAAATGTAGCTCAGGTAAAAGGCAGTATAACTAGGGGTAACTGATGAATCAGAAAAGGATAAAAATAAAGAATGCAAACATGATATATGGAGATACCATAAAGAACTAGCTCAAGACAATATAAAAGAGAAAAAGACAGCCAAAACAAAAGCAAAATCAGATTTGCACATGTTTTTGTCATCCCCTGTAACTCCAATCAAGGCAAATGCTTTTGAAATATGGGATGATATCAGCTTCAGTGCCAAGTGAGAGGAGCTACTTTGACTAAAAGAAGAAACCGTATTTTGAAAGAACATTGATATTTTGATATATGAAAAAACTCAGAAAAAATACCTTGAGTATTATAATTATTTCCTGCCCTATATAATATTAAAAAATATAACATTATAAACTTACCCCTGGTCTTGGTAGACTTAAATATTCCATACGATCTGGTTTTGATTGATTTTGTGCCATTTCAATTATTTCTTTTGATATTGATGATACATCACTTGCTAACCATTGCCACATATCAACAAAAACTTCTAAATTTTCTTTAGCAATTTTACTAGATGGATATGAAGATAGAACACGTGCAGCTGTTATAACTTGTGGTCCATAAATTCGTAAATTAATTTCAGTAAATTTAGCTTGAACTTGTAATGTTTCAGTAAATGATATATGACGTAATAATTTACATATTTCTAATATATGATCAATATAATCATGAAAACGATCAGCAAATTCCTGTAAACGATCTAATTCTTGATTAATAGCAATTGTACGAAAATTGATAACAATATCAATTCCTAATTTAATAATATGATTTAAATCATTTATTTGATCAGCAACTGATATTGCTAATTGTTGTGATAGATCATGTGCAGCTGTTATAACATTATCTATAGCAGTATCTAAATCATATGATGTATTACAATATTGTTCGGAGCTTACAGCTATTCGAAGACATTGATTTAATTCTAATCTACAACGATCGCATAATAATAATATATTTTCACGATTTTCATGGCTAGTATATGCGGAATCAGTAAAATCTTGTGTTTTATCAATAACTTTATCTAATGCAACCATTAATTGTTCACGTGATTCTGGATTCAAAATTGATACCTCAGAGTTGATTGCCTCTAAACGATTATTTAAATTAGATGGTATTTCACGATCTAAGCTCATATATGATCGTCCTTTACGATGTCCACTAATATTAATATGTCTATCACGTTCACTATTACTACGTATAAGTTCTCTTCTGCCACTAATAATATCATGTTCATGTCTTTCATTACCATTTGATATGTCTTTTGGGCTTGATGTTATTGATAATACTTTATTTGGACTTACAGTACCAATATGTGTTGGTGATTGTTTTGTTTTTATATTATCATAACGTGGCCTAAACATTTCAACAAGTCTTGTAAAATATTTAAGTGCTGTACATGCTGTTGTACGTTCTTTATCCCAATCTGTTAATATTTGTTCACGTGTACCTAAACGATCATTTGTTTGCTCAAGTATACCATCTTTAATAACATAATGTATTAAATCCATAGCACGACGCATTTGACAGAAAACTGTATCACGATTTTCTTTAGCATTTGTTGATTCTGAATGACGTAGACATGTTTTTGATGATGTTAATAACATCATTGTTGATCTTTCAAGTACTTGACGTGCTGCTGACATTTGTGCTCTACGTCTTTCATCTTTAAGATCATTTTGTCTATCACCTGTTACATGTGCTAATTCAACCATTTCAGCACCAAATATTGAAAATGCTTTAACAAATTCAGTAAAATTAGCTACAGATTCTAGTCTACCTAGTGATCGTGCTACTTTATCTTTAGCTAATAATAATTGTTTAACAACAACAATATCAGCTAATAGTAATACTCTTGTAACTGAACTAAGTAATGATCGAGCTGCACGTACCATTGCACTACGATCAGCAAGTGGGCCATCTGGTGGAGGATATCCAAGTGGATCAGTTGCAGTTATTTCACATAGTCGTTCTATTGATGTTCCTGCAAGTAGAAAAAAACAAAAACATAGAATAAATTTAAAATTTATTACTTAAATAAAGAAATATTTAACTGAAGTTTGACGGAATTTTTAGTTTAAGAAAAAGTATCTCTACCAGGTAAATGTTGAAATTTTGTAGACAAAATTGAAAAAATAATTCAAAAAGAAAATAAAGAATGAGTTTGAAAAGTTCCAACAAGATTTATAACTGAAAAACTAATTTTCGCTGTACTCAAAAATAAGTTTTTTATTTTTATATTGCAACATTTCTTTTGAAAATTATATTTTTTCGTTTGTGTAATTAACAGTGTAGCAACATTTAAATAGTGCTTCCATATCAAGATTTGAATAATCAACACCAAGATCATATAAGATAATGTGACGTCATAACTTGAGGGATAGTCAAATTTATGTTGTGTTTTGTATTAGTGTACAACTAACTCCGCCTATATTAGTATATTATGGTGCAAACAAGAATTGATTAATTGGAAAGTAACAGTTCTGAATATCTCCCGTTAATTTGAAATAAATAGCATGAGCTAGTTGCAATCATAGCTTACTTCTGACTTAAGCCTTGTACAGACCAAAGCAAATTTTATTCACTAAAAGCCTAAGGTCATAAAACGAGTGATGCATTTTCTCTAGCCATAGCTAGAAGAAAAATGTTTGTTAAAAAATGTTAAAAAAATTTTCTATGGACAAGTTGTAGATCTTTTTATTATCTACAACTTTTACTTTTAAATTTTTTGATTGGATACGTAGTTTAGCCAGAAATAACATCCATTCATCCATCCATTTAGAAATAAGAATTTAAAAAAGAAATAATTTTTAAAAGTGCATGGGCATCACCTTGGCGCCAGACACTTATGTGGATCAAAAATGGCTGGGATGGGATCTAAACGTTTTAGCAAACTAACTTTAACACTTGAGCAACTAGTTTTGAATCCTCGAAGTTAAGTACATATTGTACATATGAATTTTATTCATTGGGCCATTAAAAAGATTTGATTGCGTAGTCTACACAATAATTGAATATTTCCATAGCTTTATTCGGCTTCAATATTGGTCGTGTTTTTTAAAAGCTGCTATTCGGCTATGTAGCTTGCTGCTGCTTCTGCTGTTTCTAAATGCTCTTAACTTCTAATGAAGTTCTGATTCGGACATTTTCCGTGGATATATTATGCCGTTCACTTGTTTGCTTTATTCTTTTGGTTTTTGGCTTTGGTTGATTTCCAATAAATATTTTTTTCTAGTGCATTTTGATAGCTTTTTTGTTAATATAGAAAATTACAATAAATAAAAAAAGTAATCTATTGAAATAGATTAGATAGTTACTTGATATTTGCAAAATACTCACTAAAAACACAAAATTCTTACGAAAACTTATTCCATAACAAACTTATTGGGGTTTAATTGTTTATCTATTTACAAGCTAAAATCAAGGAAAACTAAAGAAATGTTGATGGAAGATCCAAATACACATATTTAAAATATCAATATTTAAATAAATTATAACAAGATTCTAAATATAACGATTGTATTAGTGAAGTTGCCTCCTTTTTTTAAAAGTTTCAAACAATAATCATAATTATAATTACAATAATTTTTCAGAAAAGAAATTTCCAAATTTTATTAAAAATGTAAAATTTAATGTCAAAAAATTAATCAAAAACTGAAGAGTTGAAAAACTTTTTTCTATGACTTTTCTTTGACTGCATTGAGCATATATTATTTTATTTCCATTATGCAAAATTTTTTACCCTTCATTCTGGCTGTGTGCAGGTGTTCTAAGAAAAATAATTTAAAATATTAGTCCAAGTGTCTTGTTTGAGTAAAATAAGGCGGAATCGGTATTTTTTTTTAATTTAAAAACTAAATCAAAAAACTTTGCATTGAGAATAAAAGTCATTTTGTAAAACACTTGATACACGAGTGCCATCTTTTTATGCTCATGCAGTTAATTTGGTACTTTATGAATTCTAACCATCTTCTGCGATTAAAGGAAAAAGTTTCTTTACGTTTATTTTTGAAAAAATAATAAAATTAATGACGTTAAAAGATAAAATTGTTAAAGTTACAGAAGACCCTTGGGAGCTATAATGTAATAATAGATCTTTGTAAATTATTATTTTGCAGTAATGTTATTTGTGTCAAAGTCAAAGGATGCAGGAACCGGATTCATTTTTAAAATGCTTTCAAAATTTTCCTGATAGTTTCAGAGATTTAAAAAAGGAGTTTAATAGCTTGCTACTTTATTGAGTTATGTCTGATATTTTTTGTTGTTTTAGAAAAAAAAGTTTTTTTAAAAATTTCATTGCTGTGTTAAACAATTTCCAAAGATAATAAAGTTTCTTGTTTTATTTTATGAAATTCATAAACTTTGAACTTAGAATGAAGTTTCAAATGTCCTCATTTTTATAAAGACATTTACATATAAAGAATTTTAAATAATAAGTTCTAAACAAACCATTTAAATTGAAAAGGCCACCATTTGACTTTGTGTCGCTGTTGTTTAACAATACATAATATTATAAATGATAGATGATGAACAATAAAAATTAAAAGGACAGAAGTGGTATATTTTTCTTAAAAATTAAATCAAACAAGAAGTAATGGCCTCAAACAAAGTCTTGTTTTTGTCTAAGTGTTTTATGTTTATGGAAATCTGATAGCTTAAAGATTTATACAAACCTTTTTAAGTACATTTTTTGAAAACATTTTTCGTAGTAATAATTTGGAGTAAATTGTATGATTTTTTATATACCTATATAAGATATATCGTTTCTTTTGGTCTCATTTAGAACAGCTTAAATTTGCTGAATTTGACAGTTCTTGATCACGGGTAACGTCTTGGCTTAATTTCGAAACTTAACCTATGGGTTCCATGCGTTCTTACAAAACGAAATTTGCTTCTTAAATGTCAAAAAAATGATCCGTTTTTAAAGCGATTTATTACTAATGACAAAAAATGGGTTGTTACCAAAAATTTTATGAGGAAGCTATCATAGAATAAAAAAGACGAACCAGGTCAAATCACTCCGATGGCCGATATTCACTAAAGAAAGTTTATGCGATCTGTTTGGTGGGATTGGAAGGGGACCGTTCTGAAGCATAATGCAACCAATTGGACAAGTTGAATGTATCACTTAAAGAGAAAAGGCCAAAATTGATCAATAGAAAAAGTATATTGTTCCACAATAATAATACGAGACCTTATAAAGTTTACTATCTCACTAAAAGCTTTGAGAGCTTGAATGGGACCACCATATCCCACCACCATATCTATATGCATCATATTATCCAGATTTGGCACTTTCAGACTGTTACTTTGTTTTGGTCTCTGTCAAACTTTGGGATGGGAAGACCTTCACTTCAAATCAGGATGTCAAATATCACTTGGATCAGTTTCTTGGCAGTAAATCTAAGAAGTTTTATGAGCGTGGAATAAATTTCATGCCTAAAAGATGGCAAAAGATATTGGATTACAAAGAAGAATATATTATTTAAAAGAAATGTTTATATACTCTAAAAAAATTGTGGTTCATTTTCACCAAAAAGACGAAACGAGTTTCCGAATTACCCAAATTTTAACATCATAGAACACATTAATTTTTATCAGCAGGGCTCTAGTTCTTCAGAAAACTAAAACTTTTTTCGAAAAAGGCGTATTTTAGCAAATCATATATCACATGAAATTATTAAAAAATTTTTGTCTGAGGGTGGACCAAGTTTTTTTGAATTTGATTAGGATTTAATTTATATTTATAAATGAGCCTAGTGAGAGCTTCCTACATAGATAAAAATTTTGAGGTCTTTAGTTTTGTGTTTTATTTAATATACAGAAATATTTCATTGATTAAGATATTTTTTAATAAGAAACTAAGATTTTCTATAAAATATGTGAAATTTTTTGCTTTTTTTATTGTTCCGATTTTATATTTGTTACTGAAAATTTATTTTTTTAAATTTTAAAATTTTTGTTACAAATTACAGATGTCATATTATTTGCTAAGATATTTAACCTTGATCTTAAAGTTCTAGAAGACAGTAGCTTTGTTTTGACAGTTGTTGTCTATTGCAATAAATGACAATATTTATACAACGCATTTGACTGATAATGTTGAATTTTATTAATTTTTCTTTGAATGATTTGACAAATCTTAACTTAATTTGCTAAAAAATAATTGGATGTGCCTGCGATTCAAACACAGTGGATGAACTACAGATTTAGCTGTTACCCTTGCTTGTGCAATATAAGACAGGCGTCAAAAAAAGTAGTAAATCTCTTATCATAAACATGCTATTTTCACCTTTTGTGGGTGAACGTTTTTTTTTGAATTTTTATCTTTTGTTTTTAGGTGTTTGTAATTAGCATGGAACTATCTTGAATATTTTATTACTGCTAGACTTTTACAATTTTTTTGCAAAAAGAACGTCAAGTAGAGATGCTTGCCATCATAGGTGATGAGTCTACATGTACCAAGCGTTTCATTACTGGTGTTGAGACGCAGATTTATGAATATGACCTCGAAATCGAACAAACAATCTATCAAATAGTGTAACAAAAGTGAGATAAAACCACGCCAAAGTCAGTTGAAAATCAAAATAATCCAATGGTGATATATTTGCAAGTAGTGTAGGCTAGGTAAACATTTTTTTATACAGATCTTATACCACCTTTAACCTTGAAATTGAATTTATATATATTACCCCAATTTAACAAAACAACAGTTAATCAATTACTGTTATTGATTTATAAATTTTGTAAAAGTTGGGTTTAACACTGTATGGGATCAACAGAAATAGGTAAAATAAGTCTAGTTTCAAATATGAGCTTACATTTTATATAAATTTTTATTTTTATTTAGACATGTGGAAGAAAAGTGAAGATGTAAAAATATTATTGGAGTTTTACAAAATAAAAGATAGAAATGTTAATAATAAGTAGATACTAAAACTAAAAGAAGATAAAAAAGGACTAATACTTAAGGTTTTCTTGTTTTGAATATATCTGTGTAATACGGCAGATCTCTAATGTTTATCAGTGAAGACTTTTTTGTAGATTGAACTATAAATTCTCAAATTTATCGAGTATTTCCCCGATGTACGCATGGAACATATATAGCAGATAAGAATATTTTACATGAGCATATGGTACCAAAGATGATAATCCAAAGCACTTTTTAGGGTTATTGTCAAATTAATTGAAAAGTTTAGTATTTGCCAATTTTTAAGATAAATATTCTTGATAAGTAATAAAAACTAATTTCCATCCACAAGAAATTATGACATAATTTCTGTTAATATCATTGAAATTTTTTTTTCTGTTCCTTGACTTACTTTACTTTAAAAATTTGAAGCAATTGTCTACAATTTTCTTAAAGCTTGTAGCCTACATTAAAATTATTTAACCAGCTGCAACCTAGCTTTCATAGTGACGAAATTTCTTCAGAAAATACTCTTGCTGAGTATTTTGCCACTGTTGTATAAGCAATTTAGTGCTGGTAAATAAGTGATATTTAGACAAAAGAAAAATGGATGTCATGATCTACGAGTTATAATAATTGATATATTTTTTAAAAGAGATAACTTAAATATGTAGATAACCCATTCTTGATTAGGAATATTTTAATAAGCTTTCACTTATCAAGGCCTGATCTAGAAAGGATAACAATTACAACATAAAGATTGTGTATTCCGGTCCCCAATTCGGCCTATACTCTTTTAAGGCTTGCTTGCAAAATATTGTAAGATTACATAATGATATTTAGAATAAAACCGCTCTAATCAAAAGATCTTGGATCTTGCGACGTATTTATCCTTTTATAAGCAGAAAGATATCATGTAAATATCTAAAATATTTCTATTATTACACGTATTGTCTTATTACTAAAAGCATTAGATATGTGCAAAATATTGTAAGATTACTTAATAACATTTTGAATAAAACCGCTCTAATCAAAAGACGTTAGATCTTGCGACGTATTTATTCTTTTATAGGCAGAAAAATATCGTGTAAATAGCTTAAATATTTCTTATTGTTACACGTATTGTACAAAAGCTTAACGCAATTGAAGAAACGCAGAAAGATAATTTACATGGGATACATGAGTATTCTTATAAAACAGAGAAGTAGAAAAAGAAAACAAGATTAGTTTATTATCATTTAAGCCAAGCTTAATTTTTTTCTTACGTCAGAAATTGTATAAAACAAAGAGCACACCGCAAAAACTTTTATTTAGTTTCAGTGAGTGGAAATACAAATATCTTTAAAAATATTAAATTTTAAAGCTAGTTAAAAATTTTTTTTGTGAAAAATTTAAAAATGAGTAAGTTAATTTTTTAGTAAAAGTTTTAATAATTTTTTTATAATTGAAATTTTAACTAAATTTCTAAAATGTTTTCATAAAAGTTTTTGTTTTCTATTTCATAAAAATCATCAAACTTTGATGCAGTAAAAATTTTTTATTATTTTTAAACTGTAAAAATTTTATTAGAAACTTTTTTTCAAAAATAAAAAAATTCACAGCTATTGAGAATTATTTGTTTTGATAAATTGTGGTAAATTATTAGATGTAACTCAAAGCGTAGACGTAGGACGTAGAATTTTTTAAATTTTTATTTAATTTTTTTTAAACTTTCAAATTTATGACAAAATTTTTATACTTTAAGTTACAATTTTTGCTAAATTAGCTATCAAGGTTATACAATTAAATATATTCAATTTATTTAACTTAAGGACGGAATTAAATTTATTTATCAAATTCTTTTATCAGTTTTTCGTGTTAAAATTTAAGCAATTTTCTTTTAATAAGCAGATTTAAGTTTGCTATGATTTCATTTGAATTAAACAATAAAATCAAATTAAAACCTTGAACAAATTTTATGGGTAGGTATGGTCCTTTTTTTAAATTTTCCTTTTGATTTTATTAATGCTTTTTCAAAAACTTTTTGTTTAACAAATTTGGAAGCAAGTTGCTTAAATTATTTTTGTGTGCAGGCGTTTTAGGGTGTAACCTAATTTAGATAAAAAATAAATTTGTAAGGATTAAATATAAAATAGTAAATCAAAAAAATAATAAAGAAAATTGCTTTAAAGTTTGATTTCAAATTAATAAGTTTAATGAAAAAAGTTTTTTTATAAAGTTCTTACGAAGTGCAACAAATATTTTCCATATAACGTAGAAAATTTTAATATTCTTTTTTTTTTTTTGCTTTTTCGAATTTATTTGCTTCAGAATAATTTTTACTACGTTTTACTTCAAATAATATTTAAAATATAAATCCTCTGATTTATTTATAAATTTAAACAGAAAATGCTTTATATAAAAAAACTTTTAAGTGTGGAGTCGCTTATTTAATTATGAATTTAATTTTTTTGAGTATACTTTGAAACCAGATTTTTAAATTTTTTATAAATGAATATTTGATTTTATTTCGGACAGAAAAAGCAATAATTAGTAAGATTTGTTATATTGAAATGAAAAAATTGTTATTTGAGAATGAGTAGTTCTTGGCTAACTGAAAATTTGGTTTTTAGAAAAACAACATAAGCTTCTATATAAAATCTTTAAGTATTTTAGATAACAACTCAATAATAATTTTGTGTAGTTAACTTAAAACTACTTTTATCCATCAATGTATTTCGAAGCTTAAGGTTTTTCAAGGATCTGGTAGAGTGTGATGTAGTTTTTCTAGTTTTATCTTCCTTTATTCTAAGTGAATCAATATAATTTTTATATAATTTGACTATAGTGTGAAGAATGAATTTCATCGCCTTAAGTTTTAGTAATTGAAATAAACTTTTAGAAAAACAAAAAAATTAAATTAAAAAAGAAACAAATTTCAGTGTGTTTAATACAGTCAAAACTCTTATTCTGTTTTAGGTCCACTAAAATTGATTTATGTTATATTATTAGCTGCGTTGATTGTCGTCCCAATAATGGTAAGTGACGAATTAAATTTTAAAATTTAAAAAAAAATTTCCTATGTTTATAAGGATTCTATAAAGCTTTCAAGTTATTGTATAGTACTGTCAACAATCCAATTCAGTAGAATATTGTAATATATAAGTATTTTGCAAATTCAGTGCTCTTTGTTTTATTATTAATACTAAAAAACAAGTTCTATGCCAAAGTATCGAATTTTTACTTATTTATTATTCTTTCATGCAGCTGCTCGTATTTATATTTTAAAAAATTTATGTAAAGTTAAAATCAAACGAAATTATTTGGCTGAATTTTCAAATAATACTTTCATATTAATTTTTTAAAAGCTTTCCTAAAATTTTTTTATGCTTATTAACTTATTTCGATTTTATCTTTTGAGCATAGTGTATTTGAATAAAGTTGTTAAATTTGAAGTAGACATAATAATTTTTCACTGGTATTATTAATTGTGATATCGATAACGCCAGCATGACCAGCCAGTAAGATTTTTGGCTTTATTAAAGATAAATCTTAAATTAGCTTTCTACAATTTTTTTTTTTTAAATTAAAGCCAACTTTTTTGATAAGACTTTTACTTTTTTTGAAAACTTCAGTTTTTTAATAAATTTAATATCTTTGATATTTTATGACATTTTTTATTTTAATTGAATTTTTAATATTTTTAGACTAAAGCGGAAGTATATGAAGATGATGTAAGTTGTTTGAACTTAAATAAGTTAAATTTTGAATACTTTATTTTTTTCTATTGTTTTTGCTTAATGGTAAAATTTGTTTTCTCTTATTATCATATTTCGATATTATCCTTTAAGCATAGTGCACGTGAATAAAGTTTTTAGATTTAAAGAAGACATAATACTTTTCACTTTATTAAAGATAAATCTTAAATTAATTTTTCATAATTTTTTTAAAAATTAAAACCAAACTCTTTTTTGATAAGACTTTTATTTCTTAAAAAAATATCTTTTTTAGCTTTAATAAATATAAGATTTTTCATAAATTTTTAGATTTTGTATTTTACTTGAGTTTTTAACTTTTTTAGCCACATGGTAGACAAGGAGAAATGAAACTTGGGGTAAGTTATTTGAACTCCATATAAGTTTAATTTTTAATATTTTTGAAATTTTTCTTGACATATAGATTAACTAATGTCAGCATTCATTATTTATATTAAAATTATTTTGATTCTAATTCATCTTGGTGCATTTTTACAATTAATTACATATATCCATATAATACATATCATTATAACCTTTTTCGTTTTGCTTTTAAATTCAGATTGTCTCCTTTTTATTAAATGATAAAACGTATTTCAAAAACTCCTAATTTTATACTATATTTATTATTTAAAATTGATAAAACTAACTTTGTTTATCTTTATGGTGGACTGCAGCCAAAATATGAAGAATTTTAAAACTTTTTTGAATGATTTTTTATTAGCAACAGTTGCTTAGCCTTATATTTTAAGCACAGAGCACATTTATCCAGTTTTTAAAGTTTTACTTTTGAAACTCTGATTCAATCCTTGTGTATAACTTGAATTTATTACTCATTTTTAGATCTAATATTTCATTTAACATATATTATGTTCGTTTGTTGGTAAAGTTATATTTTAAATTTACAGAGTTATCGACCTAACAGACGCAACTGGCATTAAAATGCTTCCTATAATATGGATTCTTACGGATACATTACGGATATGACTCTATTAGCATTTTTGTTTTTGATTGTTGATTACATATTAATAAAAAAATTTATATGAAATAAAATTTGTTCTATCTAGAGAAAAAGATACAAAATCTTACACATACTTATTTTTAGGTTTAAAACCAAAAACATGGTATGTACGTTTTTTTACAATGGTTAACTGGTAGTTATACCACAATGGTAGTCAGAATCACCCATTATTGCATAAAAATTTAAAATCAAAAAATGGTTACATATGAAGCATGTTTTACAAGGAATACAAGGTCTTAGTTATAATTTTGTTTTGTCTTAATTTAAATTCATAATGAACTGAGAAGTTTTTATTAGAAAAAAGATTCCAATAAAGTCACTTTTTAGAGCTTTATAGAACGAAACATTCAAATAATTTGATCATTTTATCGAATATAAAATATTGGTGTTTGATCAACATAGAAAATATAAGTAAAAAACTTTAGCCCAAACACTATTAGAATAAAACTTTTGAGTAATAATCCCATTTAAGGGTTTTTAAAATGTATAATTAACTCGTTTATTCACGATAGTTTATATTATTTAAAATAAATTAAAGTAAAATAAAACTATATGATCATATTTTATGATCACTTTGC
Source organism: Acrocera orbiculus (assembly GCA_947359355.1). Lineage (NCBI taxonomy): Eukaryota > Metazoa > Arthropoda > Insecta > Diptera > Acroceridae > Acrocera > Acrocera orbiculus. The sequence goes on from OX375758.1 coordinate 13,752,906, forward strand.
AATAAACTAAATACATTATTTTGGCAGTGTTTTTTGTAGCTAATTCCGTGCTATTTTATTTTAAATTTAATGAAACGCATATAACAAAATATTAGATTTGGTATTATTTGATATAAATTTATTTCTCAAAATGGAACAAGAAATCTAAGTTTTCTGATGTAATAATTTTATTCTACTGCTTAAAGTTAGATAAATATAGAGGTTTTCAGCTTTCCCAAAATCTAAATTTATTCGAAATTTACCTTTGTGCTAGCAGAATACTACAATAAAATAAGAAAAACATTAATAAAATATTGAAAAAGTGTTTGGATAGTTGTGTGTTTCTGTAAAAGGAAAAGATTTAAAAAAGTTAATGGTTCATTCTTAACAGGTGAAAATAGCATGTTTAAGATGCGAGATTTACTACTTTTTTGACGCCGGGATTCACAGTACGATTGTAACTCGAGCTTAGTATTTTATGTTAGTTTAAACTTGGATTAAGAAAAGTTTGCGTTTCAAAGTTATAATTAAGGCCTTAACTGGGTTTAGTATCAGTTTTAACATAATTCAAGTGTCATTTGTTAGCCATATTGGTATCATTTAATGTAATGTTTTCTTAAATTAAATAAATCTTTTATAATTTTACAATGCATTTTTTATTATAAAACAAATAAAATTTTTGTAAATCAAATATTTTGTTTTAATCAATTAGAAAAAGAATATTTCTTCGACTTTTTTTAATACTGTTATGGAATAAATGTATCAAAATTCACAGTTTGGATTGATAAACAGCTCAGTTACATTTGCGAAAGAACTAGATATCAGTTCTGAGCATAATTTTTCAACGCCTCACAGAACACGTGGTATACCAAAAAGGTATGATGAATACCCAGAAACAGCTACTAATTTTGAGTTTATAACAAGGAATTTAGATCTGTCTTGCAAGTTTTCACAAGCTATATTGACAACAATTTTTCAATGTTTGTACCTATTCAAAAAATTTTTAAATTTCCAGTTAACAGAAGAAAGGTCACGATTAAATTAATCAAATCTATTGTGCAATTAGACCCTCAATTTTCACAGAAGAACCAGAATGCTTGCTTGCTGAATTAGAAATTCTTTTGGATTCATGTACAGAATTTACGAATTTTGGAGATATTTCTAAAATAGTGTTTAAATTGCGTAAGGTGATTCCGTTGGTGCATAAGCTTGTTTGTTTTATTTTGACTGCTCCAGTGCTATCAGCTTCTTGTGAACGCTCATTTAGTAAATTAAAACTAGTTTTGAATTATTTACGTACAACAATGGGGATGATCGTTTGAATGCGTTCATGTTGTTACATTCTTTAAGAGATAATTTTGACAAAATTAGCCTGCGTGAAGTCGTTGAGAAATGGTCGGTGTTGAAACATCGCAGAGTTAAATTTTGACATCTATCATTCTATGGATAAGAAGCATTAAAATAAGACAATGCTCATTGTGTACTTAATACTTTTTTTAAGAATTATTTTTGCGATCGTTTAGCTGTGATAATTTCCAAAAATTCTTTAGAGTAATTATTTGTTTTATATTTGTTTTGTTATAATAAAATTCTATAAAAGCTGATTCGAACACACTGATATTACTATTTTTCCACCCACATGCCACATATGCAGTCATCAAGTTTTCTGGGTAAATCGGCTTTTCTATACCCGTCACCCCCCTATGCTCAACACCCTCGCTACGGCCCTGTCTTGAACTTAAAATACGGGCATAAAACCACTGGTAGCAATATTTGTTAATCCAAAGGATCCATTTAGAAATAAGAATTTAAAAAAAAAATAATTTTTAAAAGTGCATGGGCATCACATTTGAGCCAGACACTTATTTAGATCAAAAATGGCTGGGATGGGATCTAAACGTTTTAGCAAACTAACTTTAACACTTAAGCAAATAGTTTTGAATCCTCGAAGTTAAGTACATACATATGAATTTTATTCATTGGGCCATTAAAAAGATTTGATTGCGTAGTCTACACAATAATTGAATATTTCCATAGCTTAATTCGGCTTCAATATTGGTCTTGTTTTTTAAAAGCTGCTATTTGGAAGGCAAGCTACATAGTTTTCTGCTGTTTCTAAATGCTCTTAACTTCTAATGAAGTTCTGATTCGGACATTTCCCGTGGATATATTATGCCGTTCACTTGTTTGCTTTATTCTTTTGGTTTTTGGCTTTGGTTGATTTCCAATAAATATTTTTTTCTAGTGCAATTTGATAGTTTTTTGTTAATATAGAAAATTACAATAAATAAAAAAACTAATCTATTGAAATAGATTAGAAAGTAACTTGATATTTGCAAAATACTCACTAAAAACACAAAATTCTTACGAAAACTTACTCCATAACAAACTTATTGGGGTTTAATTGTTTATCTATTTACAAGCTTAAATCAAGGAAAACTAAAGAAATGTTGATGGAAGATCCAAACACACATATTTAAAATATCAATATTTAAATAAATTATAACAAGATTCTAAATATAACGATTGTATTAATGAAGTTGACTCCTTTTTTTAAAAGTTTCAAACAATAATCATAATTATAATTACATACAATAATTTTTCAGAAAAGAAATTTCCAAATTTTATTAAAGTTGTAAAATTTAATGTCAAAAAATTAATCAAATACTGAAAAGTTGAAAAACTTTATTCTATGACTTTTCTTTGACTGCATTGAGCTTATATTATTTTATTTCCATTATGCAAAACTTATTACCCTTCATTTTGGCTGTGTGCAGGTGTTCTAAGAAAAATAATTTAAAATATAAGTCCAAGTGTCTTGTTTGAGTAAAATAAGGCGGAATCGGTATTTTTTTGTAATTTAAAAACTAAATCAAAAAACTTTGCATTGAGAATAAAAATCATTTTGTAAAACACTTGATACACGAGTGCCATTTTTTTATGTTCATGCAGTTAATTTGGTACTTTATGAATTCTAACCATCTTCTGCGATTAAAGGAAAAAGTTTCTTTACGTTGATTTTTGAAAAAATAATAAAATTAATGACGTTAAAAGATAAAATTGTTAAAGTTACAGAAGACCCTTGGGAGCTATAATGTAATAATAGATCTTTGTAAATTATTATTTTGCAGTAATGTTCTTTGTGTCAAAGTCAAAGGATGCAGGAACCGGATTCATTTTTAAAATGCTTTTAAAATTTTCCTGATAGTTTCAGAGATTTAAAAAAGGAGTTTAATAGCTTGCTACTTTATTGAGTTATGTCTGATATTTTTTGTTGTTTTAGAAAAAAAAGTTTTTTTTAAAATTTCATTACTGTGTTAAACAATTTCCAAAGATAATAAAAAGATAATAAAGTTTCTTGTTTTATTTTATGAAATTCATGAACTTTGAACTTAGAATGAAGTTTCAAATGTCCTCATTTTTATAAAGACATTTATATATAAAGAATTTTAAATAATAAGTTCTAAACAAACCATTTAAATTGAAAAGGCCACCATTTGACTTTGTGTCGCTGTTGTTTAACAATACATAATATTATAAATGATAGATGATGAACAATAAAAATTAAAAGGACAGAAGTGGTATATTTTTCTTAAAAATTAAATCAAACAAGAAGTAATGGCCTCAAACAAAGTCTTGTTTTTGTCTAAGTGTTTTATGTTTATGGAAATCTGATAGCTTAAAGATTTATACAAACCTTTTTAAGTACATTTTTTGAGAACATTTTTCGTAGTAATAATTTGGAGTAAATTGTATGATTTTTTATATACCTATATAAGATATATCGTTTCTTTTGGTCTCATTTAGAACAGCTTAAATTTGCTGAATTTGACAGTTCTTGATCACGGGTAACGTCTTGGCTTAATTTCGAAACTTAACCTATGGGTTCCATGCGTTCTTACAAAACAAAATTTGCTTCTTAAATGTCAAAAAAATGATCCGTTTTTAAAGCGATTTATTACTAATGACAAAAAATGGGTTGTTACCAAAAATTTTATGAGGAAGCTATCATAGAATAAAAAAGACGAACCAGGTCAAATCACTCCGATGGCCGATATTCACTAAAGAAAGTTTATGCGTCTGTTTGGTGGGATTGGAAGGGGACCGTTCTGAAGCATAATGCAATCAATTGGACAAGTTGAATGTATCACTTAAAGAGAAAAGGCCAAAATTGATCAATAGAAAAAGTATATTGTTCCACAATAATAATACGAGACCTTATAAAGTTTACTATCTCACTAAAAGCTTTGAGAGCTTGAATGGGATGCCCCACCATATATATATACATCATATTATCCAGATTTGGCACTTTCAGACTGTTATTTTGTTTTGGTCTTTGTCAAACTTTGGGATGGGAAGACCCTCACTTCAAATCAGGATGTCAAATATGACTTGGATCAGTTTCTTGGCAGTAAATCTAAGAAGTCTTATGAGCGTGGAATAAATTTCATGCCTAAAAGATGGCAAAAGGTATTGGATTACAAGGGAGAATATATTATTTAAAAGAAATGTTTATATACTCTAAAAAAATTGTGTTAGCAAATCATATATCATATAGCAAATCATATATCACATGAAATTATTAAAAAATTTCTGTGTGAGGGTGGACCAAGTTTTTTTGAATTTCATTAGGATTTAATTTATATTTATAAATGAGCCTAGTGAGAGCTTCCTACATAGATAAAAATTTTGAGGTCTTTAGTTTTGTGTTTTATTTAATATACAGAAATATTTCATTGATTAAGATATTTTTTAATAAGAAACTAAGATTTTCTATAAAATATGTGAAATTTTTTGCTTTTTTTATTGTTCCGATTTTATATTTGTTACTGAAAATTTATTTTTTTAAATTTTAAAATTTTTGTTACAAATTACAGATGTCATATTATTTGCTAAGATATTTAACCTTGATCTTAAAGTTCTAGAAGACAGTAGCTTTGTTTTGACAGTTGTTGTCTATTGCAATAAATGACAATATTTATACAACGCATTTGACTGATAATGTTGAATTTTATTAATTTTTCTTTGAATGATTTGACAAATCTTAACTTAATTTGCTAAAAAATAATTGGATGTGCCTGCGATTCAAACACAGTGGATGAACTACAGATTTAGCTGTTACCCTTGCTTGTGCAATATAAGACAGGCGTCAAAAAAAGTAGTAAATCTCTTATCATAAACATGCTATTTTCACCTTTTGTGGGTGAACGTTTTTTTTTGAATTTTTATCTTTTGTTTTTAGGTGTTTGTAATTAGCATGGAACTATCTTGAATATTTTATTACTGCTAGACTTTTACAATTTTTTTGCAAAAAGAACGTCAAGTAGAGATGCTTGCCATCATAGGTGATGAGTCTACATGTACCAAGCGTTTCATTACTGGTGTTGAGACGCAGATTTATGAATATGACCTCGAAATCGAACAAACAATCTATCAAATAGTGTAACAAAAGTGAGATAAAACCACGCCAAAGTCAGTTGAAAATCAAAATAATCCAATGGTGATATATTTGCAAGTAGTGTAGGCTAGGTAAACATTTTTTTATACAGATCTTATACCACCTTTAACCTTGAAATTGAATTTATATATATTACCCCAATTTAACAAAACAACAGTTAATCAATTACTGTTATTGATTTATAAATTTTGTAAAAGTTGGGTTTAACACTGTATGGGATCAACAGAAATAGGTAAAATAAGTCTAGTTTCAAATATGAGCTTACATTTTATATAAATTTTTATTTTTATTTAGACATGTGGAAGAAAAGTGAAGATGTAAAAATATTATTGGAGTTTTACAAAATAAAAGATAGAAATGTTAATAATAAGTAGATACTAAAACTAAAAGAAGATAAAAAAGGACTAATACTTAAGGTTTTCTTGTTTTGAATATATCTGTGTAATACGGCAGATCTCTAATGTTTATCAGTGAAGACTTTTTTGTAGATTGAACTATAAATTCTCAAATTTATCGAGTATTTCCCCGATGTACGCATGGAACATATATAGCAGATAAGAATATTTTACATGAGCATATGGTACCAAAGATGATAATCCAAAGCACTTTTTAGGGTTATTGTCAAATTAATTGAAAAGTTTAGTATTTGCCAATTTTTAAGATAAATATTCTTGATAAGTAATAAAAACTAATTTCCATCCACAAGAAATTATGACATAATTTCTGTTAATATCATTGAAATTTTTTTTTCTGTTCCTTGACTTACTTTACTTTAAAAATTTGAAGCAATTGTCTACAATTTTCTTAAAGCTTGTAGCCTACATTAAAATTATTTAACCAGCTGCAACCTAGCTTTCATAGTGACGAAATTTCTTCAGAAAATACTCTTGCTGAGTATTTTGCCACTGTTGTATAAGCAATTTAGTGCTGGTAAATAAGTGATATTTAGACAAAAGAAAAATGGATGTCATGATCTACGAGTTATAATAATTGATATATGTTTTAAAAGAGATAACTTAAATAGGTAACCCATTCTTGATTAGGAATATTTTAATAAGCTTTTACTTATCAAGGCCTGATCTAGAAAGGATAGCAATTACAACATAAAGATTGTGTATTCCGGTCCCCAATTCGGCCTTTACTCTTTTAAGGCTTGCTTGCAAAATATTGTAAGATTACATAATGATATTTAGAATAAAACCGCTCTAATCAAAAGACCTTGGATCTTGCGACGTATTTATCCTTTTATAAGCAGAAAGATATCATGTAAATATCTAAAATATTTCTATTATTACACGTATTGTCTTATTACTAAAAGCATTAGATATGTGCAAAATATTGTAAGATTACTTAATAACATTTTGAATAAAACCGCTCTAATCAAAAGACGTTAGATCTTGCGACGTATTTATTCTTTTATAGGCAGAAAAATATCGTGTAAATAGCTTAAATATTTCTTATTGTTACACGTATTGTACAAAAGCTTAACGCAATTGAAGAAACGCAGAAAGATAATTTACATGGGATACATGGGTATTTTTATAAAACAGAGAAGTAGAAAAAGAAAACAAGATTAGTTTATTATCATTTAAGCCAAGCTTAATTTTTTTCTTACGTCAGAAATTGTATAAAACAAAGAGCACACCGCAAAAACTTTTATTTAGTTTCAGTGAGTGAAAATATAAATATCTTTAAAAATATTAAATTTTAAAGCTAGTTAAAAATTTTTTTTGTGAAAAATTTAAAAATGAGTCAATTTTTTAGTAAAAGTTTTAATAATTGAAATTTTAACTAAGTTTCTAAAATATTTTCATAAAAGTTTTTGTTTTCTATTTCATAAAAATCATCAAACTTTGAAAAGTAAAAATTTTGTATTATTTATTATTTTATTATTTTTAAACTGTAAAAATTTTATTAGAAACTTTTTTTCAAAAATAAAAAAATTCACAGCTATTGAGAATTATTTGTTTTAATAAATTGTGATAAATTATTAGATGTAACTCAAAGCGGAGACGTAGGACGTAGAATTTTTTAAATTTTTATTTAATTTTTTTTAAACTTTCAAATTCATGGCAAAATTTTTATATTTTAAGTTACAATTTTTGCTAAATTAGCTATCAAGGTTATACAATTAAATATATTCAATTTATTTAACTTAAGGACGGAATTAAATTTATTTATCAAATTCTTTTATCAGTTTTTCGTGTTAAAATTTAAGCAATTTTCTTTTAATAAGCAGATTTAAGTTTGCTATGATTTCATTTGAATTAAACAATAAAATCAAATTAAAACCTTTAACAAATTTTATGGGTAGGTATGGTCCTTTTTCTAAATTTTCCTTTTGATTTTATTAATGCTTTTTCAAAAACTTTTTGTTTAACAAATTTGGAAGCAAGTTGCTTAAATTATTTTTGCCTGTTTTGTGTGCAGGCGTTTTAGGGTGTAACCTAATTTAGATAAAAAATAAATTTGTAAGGATTAAATATAAAATAGTAAATCAAAAATATAATAAAGAAAATTGCTTTAAAGTTTGATTTCAAATTAATAAGTTTAATGAAAAAAGTTTTTTTATAAAGTTCTTACGAAGTGCAACAAATATTTTCCATATAACGTAGAAAATTTTAATATTCTTTTTTTTTTGCTTTTTCGAATTTATTTGCTTCAGAATAACTTTTACTACGTTTTACTTCAAATAATATTTAAAATATAAATCCTCTGATTTATTTATAAATTTAAACAGAAAATGCTTTATATAAAAAAACTTTTAAGTGTGGGGTCGCTTATTTAATTATGAATTTAATTTTTTTGAGTATACTTTGAAACCAGATTTTTAAATTTTTTATAAATGAATATTTGATTTTATTTCGGACAGAAAAAGCAATAATTAGTAAGATTTATTATATTGAAATGAAAAAATTGTTATTTGAGAATGAGTAGTTCTTGGCTAACTGAAAATTTGGTTTTTAGAAAAACAACATAAGCTTCTATATAAAATCTTTAAGTATTTTAGATAACAACTCAATAATAATTTTGTGTAGTTAACTTAAAGCTACTTTTATCCATCAATGTATTTCGAAGCTTAAGGTTTTTCAAGGATCTGGTAGAGTGTGATGTAGTTTTTCTAGTTTTATCTTCCTTTATTCTAAGTGAATCAATATAATTTTTATATAATTTGACTATAGTGTGAAGAATGAATTTCATCGCCTTAAGTTTTAGTAATTGAAATAAACTTTTAGAAAAACATAAAAAAATTAAATTAAAAAAGAAACAAATTTCAGTATGTTTAATACAGTCAAAACTCTTATTCTGTTTTAGGTCCACTAAAATTGATTTATGTTATGTTATTAGCTGCGTTGATTGTCGTCCCAATAATGGTAAGTGACAAATTAAATTTTAAAATTTAAAAAAAAATTTCCTATGTTTATAAGGATTATATAAAGCTTTCAAGTTATTGTATAGTACTGTCAACAATCCAATTCAGTAGAATATTGTAATATATAAGTATTTTGCAAATTCAGTGCTCTTTGTTTTATTATTAATACTAAAAAACAAGTTCTATGCCAAAGTATCGAATTTTTACTTATTTATTATTCTTTCATGCAGCTGCTCGTATTTATATTTTAAAAAATTTATGTAAAAATTAAAATCAAACGAAATTATTTGGCTGAATTTTCAAATAATACTTTCATATTAATTTTTTAAAAGCCTTTCCTAAAATTTTTTTATGCTTATTAACTTATTTCGATTTTATCTTTTGAGCATAGTGTATTTGAATAAAGTTGTTAAATTTGAAGTAGACATAATAATTTTTCACTGGTATTATTAATTGTGATATCGATAACGCCAGCATGACCAGCCAGTAAGATTTTTGGCTTTATTAAAGATAAATCTTAAATTAGCTTTCTACAATTTTTTTTTTTTAAATTAAAGCCAACTTTTTTGATAAGACTTTTACTTTTTTTGAAAACTTCAGTTTTTTAATAAATTTAATATCTTTGATATTTTATGACATTTTTTATTTTAATTGAATTTTTAATATTTTTAGACTAAAGCGGAAGTATATGAAGATGATGTAAGTTGTTTGAACTTAAATAAGTTAAATTTTGAATACTTTATTTTTTTCTATTATTTTTGCTTAATGGTAAAATTTGTTTTCTCTTATTATCATATTTCGATATTTTCTTTTGAGCATAGTGCACGTGAATAAAGTTTTTACATTTAAAGAAGACATAATACTTTTGACTTTATTAAAGATAAATCTTAAATTAATTTTTCATAATTTTTTTAAAAATTAAAACCAAACTCTTTTTTTGATAAGACTTTTAAATATCTTTAAAAAAATATCTTATATATATAAAAAATATATTAAAGCTAATAAATATAAAACTTTTCATAAATTTTTAGATTTTGTATTTTACTTGTGTTTTTAACTTTTTCAGCCAAATGGTAGAAAGGGAGAAAAGAAAATTGGGGTAAGTTATTTGAACTCCATATTAATTTAATTTTTAATATTTTTGAAATTTTTTTTGACATTTAGATTAACTAATATCAGCATTCATTATTTATATTAAAATTACTTTGATTCTAATTCATCTTGGTGCAACTTTACAATTAATTACATAAATCCATATAATACATATCATTTTTAAATTCAAATTGTTTCTCCTTTTTATTAAATGTTACAATGTATTTCAAAAACTCCTAATTTTATACTATATTTATTATTTAAAATTGATAAAACTAACTTTGTTTATCTTTATGGTGGACTGCAGCCAAAATATGAAGAATTTTAAAACTTTTTTGAATGATTTTTTATTAGCAACAGTTGCTTAGCCTTATATTTTAAGCACAGAGCACATTTATCCAGTTTTTAAAGTTTTACTTTTGAAACTCTGATTCAATCCTTGTGTATAGCTTGAATTTATTACTCATTTTTAGATCTAATATTTCATTTAACATATATTATGTTCGTTTCTTGCTAAAGTTATATTTTAAATTTACAGAGTCGTCGACCTAACAGACGCAACTGGCATTAAAATACTTCCTATATTATGGATTCTTACGGATACATTACGGATATGACTCTATTAGCATTTTTGTTTTTGATTGTTGATTACATATTAATAAAAAAATTTATATGAAATAAAATTTGTTCTATCTAGAGAAAAAGATACAAAATCTTACACATACTTATTTTTAGGTTTAAAACCAAAAACATGGTATGTACGTTTTTTTACAATGGTTAACTGGTAGTTATACCACAATGGTAGTCAGAATCACCCATTATTGCATAAAAATTTAAAATCAAAAAATGGTTACATATGAAGCATGTTTTACAAGGAATACAAGGTCTTAGTTATAATTTTGTTTTGTCTTAATTTAAATTCATAATGAACTGAGAAGTTTTTATTAGAAAAAAGATTCCAATAAAGTCACTTTTTAGAGCTTTATAGAACGAAACATTCAAATAATTTGATCATTTTATCGAATATAAAATATTGGTGTTTGATCAACATAGAAAATATAAGTAAAAAACTTTAGCCCAAACACTATTAGAATAAAACTTTTGAGTAATAATCCCATTTAAGGGTTTTTAAAATGTATAATTAACTCGTTTATTCACGATAGTTTATATTATTTAAAATAAATTAAAGTAAAATAAAACTATATGATCATATTTTATGATCACTTTGCAATAAACTAAATACATTATTTTGGCAGTGTTTTTTGTAGCTAATTCCGTGCTATTTTATTTTAAATTTAATGAAACGCATATAACAAAATATTAGATTTGGTATTATTTGATATAAATTTATTTCTCAAAATGGAACAAGAAATCTAAGTTTTCTGATGTAATAATTTTATTCTACTGCTTAAAGTTAGATAAATATAGAGGTTTTCAGCTTTCCCAAAATCTAAATTTATTCGAAATTTACCTTTGTGCTAGCAGAATACTACAATAAAATAAGAAAAACATTAATAAAATATTGAAAAAGTGTTTGGATAGTTGTGTGTTTCTGTAAAAGGAAAAGATTTAAAAAAGTTAATGGTTCATCCTTAACAGGTGAAAATAGCATGTTTAAGATGCGAGATTTACTACTTTTTTGACGCCGGGATTCACAGTACGTTTGTAACTGGAGCTTAGTATTTTATGTTAGTTTAAACTTGGATTAAGAAAAGTTTGCGTTTCAAAGTTATAATTAAGGCCTTAACTGGGTTTAGTATCAGTTTTAACATAATTCAAGTGTCATTTGTTAGCCATATTGGTATCATTTAATGTAATTTTTTCTTAAATTAAATAAATCTTTTATAATTTTACAATGCATTTTTTATTATAAAACAAATAAAATTTTTGTAAATCAAATATTTTGTTTTAATTAATTAGAAAAAGAATATTTCTTCGACTTTTTTTAATACTGTTATGGACGATAGAAACTTCTAATATTGTGCATTTTTTTAATAAAAAATATTCATAGTTTGATATCTATCTATTTAAGCCAAATTTACAAAGAAAAGAAAATTTTTAAAATGCAATAATTTTGTTTTAATTAATTAAAGGATTGATATTCAGATAAACTTGAACTGTAAAACCGGGTGCGAGTGTATTTTATTTTTAAAATTTGAAACAATTATTAAAATTTATATCATATATATATAATGATATATTTGATATATTATCCAAAAGCATTTTGAAACACAAATTTATATTTTCAAACTAAATATTAAGGACAGCGTTCTTACTCAACTTACTCAAAAATAATACTAAAATTTTTTTTTTCAAAAAACAAAAACCCGTTTTACGATAATTAAATTTAATAATTCTACCAATTAAAAATATTTAGTGTTATGAAGAGAAAATAATGGAGAAATTAAACATGGCGCTAATGAAGATATGGAACATCAAAATTAAAAAAAGTTTCATAAGTGGCATAAGTGCGTTGCTGATGCAGTCGGCAGGGAATCCGTTGAAGGGGATAGTATCGATTTGTAACAATAATGTTTTTTAATAAATTCCGGGAACTTTTTGTTGAAGGTAGTAAGTTGATAGATTAAAAGCAGATGAAAAAGGACTTAACCTTAAGTTTTATTCTTTTTTTGAAGAATGCAATTTGGTAGCTCCCTACAGATTGTTTAAGTTTTTCAATGAAGCTTTTTCTGAACTGAAAAATTCCCAATTTGCCGAATGTTTTCTTAATGTATGCATGATAAGATTGAGCATAGTTTTGAGAGAGTTTTTGTCAAATTAATTAAAAAAGTTTAGTATTTGCGAATTTTTAAAAATCAAATAATATTAATATTCTATATGGAATCATAATAAGGAATAAAAAATAATTTTCATCCACCACAAATAGTTCGAAACTCTGAAATAATATCTGTTAATATCATTGAAAATAGCTTACTCTAAGAATTTGAGTGAACCCACACTAAACTTTTTTAACCAGCTGCAATCTAATTTTTATACAGACAAAATTTCTCCAAAAACTACTCTAGGGGAGAATTTTGTTACTGTTGTAGAAGCAATTTAGTGGTTAATAAGTTTTCCTTAGTTTTGTAGCTTTGGAGTATTTGTCGAAATAAATAACTATGAGGTTTGTTGTAGATAAAATCAAATGTTTTATTTCTCTCTATTATATAAAAAAGTTTTTTGACGTATTATATTTAACATTTTGAGTGCCATGTTCAAACATGTTGAGTCATGTTGAGACATGTTGAAACATGTTTAGTCATGTTGAATATGTAAGACGTAATTTTTTTTGTATTTTATTAATTCGTAAGATGTGATAGCGTTAGTTAAATGCAGGAGGTTAAGCAGTGAGGACTTCCAATTAAGTTAAATTATTTTCAAAGTGAGTTATATTTATTGACTTTACTCCTTAAGAAACGATATATAAGGCCTACGGTATGAAAAAATATGGGGAGTGAAATTTTACGTACGTGCTGGCTTTAAAATCTGTATTATATAAAGACTATATTTTTTTTTATTACATACATAAGAGAAAAAGGGTGTGGGTTGATGAACGAAGCGAGCAGGGGGTGAAGCCCTCTACCCTTAATTTATAAGGAACTAAGGTTGCGGCTGATTATATTATAAAAAAGCAAGTCTACATGACACCAACCTAATATTAATCCAAGGGGCTTGAATGTAATTTCCAGACTCAAATTCAGCCCGTAATTCTTCAACGCTTGCCTAACACTTGCAGTCGTGATACATTATGATATCTTAAAAAATTTCCAACAACAATTTTAAACACAAAAATACATCTTCAAAATAATTGTTAATTGTTTTTATTATTTAGAATTTAAAATTTTGGTAAATTGGTAAAATTTTTCACTTATTCTAAATTTACTCAAGCTGAGTAATACCGAGATTGTTTTTTTTAAAGAACATAAACTTCTTCGAGATAATTAGATTTAACACTTTTACCAATTAGCAATAAAACGATTGAATTTAGTTTTCTTTAATTGGGAAAATATTTCACAGATATTAAAATATATTCCTTCAAGTTTTTCAATACGTATCTTTAACCATTTATAAAAGACTTGACTAATATTTTCTTATGAGATCCAAGGAACTGTTATCAAATTAATTTAGAAGTTTTCAAATTGTATCTTATTCAAAATTTAGATATTTTTATTTTTTTTTTCCTTTTGTAAAGTAATATAATTAAAATATTGAAATCAAAATTTTCATTTTGCTGAATATATAAACATATTTTATATTTCAAGTTCAGTAACCATGGAATATGTTTTTATTAAGAAAACATGAAAAAGTTTCCTATGGAACATTGCTTAAACTGTCAAACTTAATAAAAATTTCCTTCAAGTAAAGCAAAAAGAATATATTTCTCTTTGCTACTTTGTTTAGAAGTCAGAGAAAAAAAAAATTTGTGCTAAAAAAAATGTCATTTTTTGATAATCCTAGCAGTATTTTATTACTTCGTGATTTACTTAATCCACAAGATAATTCTTCAGATTCAGAAGATGAGGCTAGACAGATGACACGTCATGATTTAGGTATTAAAGTTTTTGATCTAAATTCATAAAGAAATACAAAAAAAATAAAAAATTAATTAAGTTTTATATTCTTTCTTGAATTTTTTTTTTCGGTTTTATTTTTTTAGGTGTTATACTTAAGTAAACTGAAGGACTTTTGCACTTGCTTTTGTTAAGTTAATATTCTGTCTTTAATGTTTTTGGGTGTAACAAAACTTTTTATTGTCAAAACTTATACAAAGAAACGAAATATGATGTTTGAATCGGTTTTTTATTCTTTCAAGTGCTTATAAAACAATTTTAATCTAATGAACGTTCAAATATTCGTGATATTAGTTAAAAAAATAAATTAATTTATTAGTTTTTTTTATTGTGGTCAACTTTGATTGTAATAAATTAGTCTTTTTAGCTTGTTTTTCCTTATCTTTGGAGCCTTCAATTGCAGTAATTCAAATAATCCTTCCCGAAATATTCTTTCTTTGCATAACAAGCGGAAAAGATATCATCTAAAGCTGATGTCCTATAAAACATTACTACATTTACGACAAAGTGAAGTATTTTGTGTGTGTGAGCATTTGCAAATGACAATTATATGAAAAGACCTCATGAAATGTGCCTCATGCACATTTTGCATGAACTTAATTATTATTTTTACAAAAAATAATTTTTACGTACAAAATTAGTAGTACTCTAAGATTTTTCACAACTTTTACTTTTCTAACAGATGTGTAATTCCTGCCAACTTTAGACATAACAATAAACTGTTTAACAATACAGTTTTAGTTTTTATTTCTGCTTAAGACAATATTTTTCAGCTATGACAGGATAATGATATGATAGGATAATAGATAATCAGAAGTAAAATAAATGAATTATATATCCATTTCTAACAAAACACTTCTTCCAGATTTTTATATTTTTGTCCAAAGAAATATTTCTATTGAAGAGGCATGGATTGCTGCTAATGATAGCAAAGGATATGATTACAGCTATTCAACTTTTTTTCTTTGAACTTTATGAAAACATAATTAAAAATGGAAAGGTTTATCCCCCTGATCCCTTCCCTAATATACGCTATTATATCCAACTCAAGCTATTGTGAAAGCAAGCAGAAATATGAACATTGAATTAAAGATAGCAAAAAGAATTTTCAAAAGTTTTTGCTTATCCAAAATAACTTAGAAGTGGAAAAAAAAAAAGAAAAAAAGGGAACCTTATTTACCAAAATGACAATCAATATAATTAAACCTGTGTTTTCATATTCATAAATATATTCATTTTCTAGACATAGCGTCATTGTAGCCTGATCAATCATCACGAACTCTCAGAAATATACTGATTTTTGTGAAAAGATAAGAAAAGTAACCAAGCAAAGGATTTGTAATCAAAATAAATTTTCCTTGCTTGATAAAATCAATTTTTCTTATTACTCCTTTTGCATGTTTTTAAAAGCTTGCTGAAATCTTATTTTCTATTTAACATTTTCATTGTCATTTGTATAAAATTTATAAAAACTTTTATAATTAACTATAAAACGAAGTATATTATGAATTTTTTAAGGACCATCAAGTTTTGGAAGTAAAAAAAATAATGAAAAGCAGGCAGAAATAGAAAAGGAAAACAATGAAGAAAAACCAAAACCAAAGCCACCTTTAGGCGAAGAAAATGATCCAGTAGAGGAATGGCTAAAAGAACAGGAAAAAACTGATAATATTCTTCTGGAGACGCGGAAAAAACCTCATTATGATATTATTTTCAAACAGGCTGTTAGTGCAGAAGACATGTTTCTTCAGGTAATAATAAATTTGATTAGTTGGCAAAGTTTTCTTTGCTAGAAAGTTTTAGTTTTGTTAGATATAAATTTCAATATTTCTTGATCGAATTGTTAAATTGAGATAAATTTTATTAATCGTTGGAGTGTTTGTTGCTTTGTTGGATTGAATGCCTCATCAAAAAATTATTTTGCGAGTTAGAAAAATGATTCATAGGTATAATTATTATTAGTATCTTTTGATATTTTAGTTCAATCCGGGTCATTTTTTGGGCCACTGCTCAAATCAAGGTTAAGATACAAGACTTACAATACTCTTTAGCCTCGTATTCTAGTCTTATTTATTTTTTAAAGATGCTTTTAACTTGTCGTAAGCTTAATTCCATATTTTAGTGTGTTGTTAAGCATTACATCCAACTTTAATAATTTTTAGTTTAGTTTGGGGAGGAGGTTCGGCTGATTCATTGAAAAAAGCATGTTTCCAATAACTTTCTTTGGCAATATAGGTATCTCTACATTATTTAATTAATTTTAATATAATAACACAGCTTTTGAAAAATTTTTTTCCAAATTTCCATTTCAAAATAATAATAAGTTAGCGAGTGGCAGAGAATATTTGGAGGCGCCTCCAAACAGGGTAGTTTCCATCACAAATAGCAACAGAATTATCTAAAACCAAAAAATAGAAATTTAATTATTAAAAGAGATGTTTTTCAAGGTAACAGCAAGGGGGTTTTCTTTATGTCAATTTTTCATGTTTTGGTAACCTTCGGAAGGCAAAATATCGTTTTTGATTTAAAAAATTGACTTATTTGTTATTAAAAAAGTTTTATTGTTACCTGGCAAAATATGTGAAAAAGTAATGTGCAAAATTGCAAAATGATTAGATCGGTAGACTTTCAGTTATCGTGCGCACCGGCTTCGAAAATAACCAACTTCAGGAAAACGCATTTTGCTCACTCACTCCTTGCTCTAACGCAAAGGATGCTCAAATGTTCATAACTTCGATATAATTTAATTCCGGTCAACTTGAAATTTTCAAACAATATTTTTAAGATCTTATATATTTAAAAAAATAAAAAAAAAACGAGAAAAAAAATTAAATACCGAACTTCCTTCTTAAATTAAACTTCTAATTTGAAAAGCTTTATTTACAAAAATTTGGTTTATTTGGTTGCATTTCTAAATAAATAAACTAAAACCAATACTTTTGCAAACAAATCCAAAATTTTTAATATTTTTTGTTTAATATTTAAAATATTAATTAAATTATTTTTAGATGGGTAATAAGACAGCAACTTCAGCTAGTTGTGAGGATATGATTATAAGTATTCAACTACCGGAAGAGACAGTTGGTGTTGAAAATATGGATTTATCATTAAATGAAGATGAAATTGACCTTCAGACACCTATTTATAGACTTAAAATACCTCTAATTCATCAAATTGATCCAGATAAAGGAAATGCTAAATTTGATCCTGATACAAAACTATTAAAGCTTACACTAAGAATGAAACGTGAATTTGATTATGCAAATTTTTGAAGGGATAACTACAAATTAAAATTTACAATATTTCTCTTTGATGTTTATTTAATTACCTTAAATAATTTTTGATAATTATATATTATATATATTTTTCATTTGTGTATACAAACTTTTAATCTTTAATCTACATTGAACTCAATTAAAGAACTGATTGAAAAGGGGGTCATTTATGAATCAGATTCTCTAGGTCAGGTCATCAGTGTTATGTTTCTATTTTATGTCTCTAGATAATTGCTTTGTGTATTGATCTGATGAATACATACATACTCATCTTTTGGATTTGGTAAATGGAACAAGTTAAAAATTCAATTTTTTTTTTTTTCAAAGTTTTATAGAACATTATTCTGTTGTAGGACGAAAGAATTGTGCTGTGGTGCAAAATAACATCCAAAACTTTATTGACAATTTTATATGCTTTGTGCTATATTTTAATATTTATTAAACTAGAATACAATAATCAAATATTTATAAGGAAAGTTTTGGCACTATTGTTTATTTTAGAAGAATATATATACATATAACTGTAGAAGCTTTACATTAAATATCTGGTAGGGGTTGGGTTTGAAAGTTCGGGTAAAACATAATAATAGAATTATGTTTTATACAAATATTCTGTTAAAAGTTTAAACTCAATTTAAAAATAGAAGAGGAATATTTTTCCATTTGAGTTAACAGAACTTATTTTTTAAAATTAGTTTTCAAGGCCTTAGAGGACCAAAAACAAGGCATAGCGAACCATTGAGATAAATTTTAAAGAGAGGTCCCTGCAGTGACACATTGATTGATCTTTTGCTACCTAAAACAGGAACTATTAGAGAAAGAGCATTAAAATCAAAAGCTTAGAAACTTTATCCTAAAATGGGTGAAACATAAGAAAAAAGTTGAAAACTTAGACAAAAATATGTCTTAATTTTTCGGATTTTAATGAATTCACTATTTCAATTTTAAAGATTTTAACTACCAAATCAATTGTCATTCTCAGTCCCTATTATAAAAGTAAAAACATAATCTTTAGTTTTGTACTAAATAAATAGTTACATATATGTTGCATTTTGAAGCCAAAACATCAAGAAATATCTACAGACAGTGGCGTAGATAGCCGTATGTGTGTCTTTTTTCAATTTGATTAGATATTCTAACGTTTTTCTTTAATCTATATATATAAAATTGAATGTCTGTCTGTGTGTGTGTACTCGATAGATTCAAAAACCATACAACCAATCGTCGTGAAAATTTGGGAAATTATTAGGTATATCCCCGGGAAGGATTTTGCAAATTTTTGTTAAAATCAGAATGAGGTTGTAGGTGCTCCCGAACAAATATTCAAAATTTTGCAATTTGACAGGTGAGTGTTACTTCGATTATTTACTTTTAATTTTTTTTTTTTTTTAATATCATTTACCAACTGATAAAATGTAAAAAACAAGTAAAATAAAAACATTAAACATTAAAAAAGTAAAATAAAAACATTAAACAGACAATAAAACTATCCATTTTCTATCCCTGCACAAAATATCATATATCAAATATTATAGATATAATTATCCAAACATGACTGAAAGCCCAGTTATCTTTAATAAACTGTACAAGGCTATAGAAATCAACGATAACGAAACAATGTTATAATTGATCAAAAATTATGATATAGTATACTTTTTCTCTCCCCCTCAAAGATTTATCCATGATCATACCTATTCACTTCTCCACCTATGCCTCATAAATTACCAGGAAAAATTAATCAAATTCTTGATCAAAAATATGCAGTCAAAAAATAGAGAAACTTTCATTCAAACAATTTTGATGATGGAGTCTTTTGGCATCGCTGAATTTCTTTTACACAGACGAGAACTTATCGACCAAAAGGCAGAACTGCTTATAGCCTTGCTGTTCAGGCCAGTGGAGAAAAAAGCGTCGTCTCAGTTTTATTCTATTTACCCACTGACAATAAAATAGTCATTTTTTCTACTAAAATAATCCTAGGAATAATTTATATTTGGCAAAACAACGTTTGCTGGGTCAGTTGCTAGTTACTTTTAAAATACTATTAACAGGTGGAATGATCCCTTTCTATTTACATCCTTTTCCTATGCAAATATCCACATATTATTAAAATGTCAATAGATTTCTAGAACGATAAGCATTGTAAAATCAAACATTTTTAAAGCAAATCTTTTGCATTTTTATATTCCTACTATTAGCTTACATAATGTACAAATTTTCAATAGTTAATAAAATCTTTACCATTCATCCAATCAAGTTCAAATAAATTTTTGTGAGCTTGCAGTGAATGACAATTGATGGTAATATAGTTAGTTCAAATATTAATTCATTAATTATATTTAATATACTACTTTTAATTTTATATGAGAGAAAAACTTCAGAAAAAGGAATGAAACGAATTCCGAATTCAGAAAAAAAGAAAAAATAAATCACAGAATGGTAATGAATGAGAAATATAACTAGGAATATATTTTAAAAAATTTTATTTTATATTACTTGTTTCTTTTTCATTTAACCAGACATAGTCACAATAATACGTGGCTAAATATTTACTAACAATAAAATGAAAGTAAACAAAAAATTCTTTATTTTAAATATCTTTGCTATTGTAATTTTATCTTCTAAAAATTGGTGTCAAATTTCTCTTTAACTGTTTCAATAAAATGAAAGTATTATATATTGTCCTAATTTGGTATTTAAATAAAATATATTTTGAATAATTGGATAATTTAAACGTAACATAAATATATATTAACTTTTAAAGTATAATAAAAATTCTATTAAAATTTAAAATGTTCACTAGACAATTTGCCAAGGATTTCATTTGAAATATTTTTCTAGACCAAGGATTTTATATGCTCATTTATCTTATTTGTAAATAAACACATGCTCATATAAATATTAATAAAATGGCCAAATGTAAACTTAAGAAGCACTTATTGTTCCAATTCTGACAGCTATAAATATTCACAACCATAAAATTACTATATTTCTAGCTGAAGGTCCTTTAATATTGCAATTAGCCTTTTAGTCCTATGACAAACTATTAATCTTAGTAAATAAACTTTATGCATAATGCTTTTATGTTGTCTTAAGAAAGTATTTTGTCTATTGTTCTATAAATGTTCATGGAAATAATAGTTTCTTCTATTCTAAAAGTTTAAGGAAATAAATTAGTTAGAAAGCTTTAGTAAGTTTTCAAACTTACTGAGTACCTGAGCGTAAAAAAAGTCAACCAAAAACCCTTACAATTGCCACTGAAAAGCTTCAAAATAAAATTTTATGAAACTTTTCATCCCTGGAGCAAATTTATAAATGCTCAAAGCTTATATATAGCTTTTTATCTATATGAAATTTCCCAGGCTTATGAAATTTTCGTTTTAACTTTCACAATTTATAAGAAATGAATTTGACATTAAAGGGAATTCAACCCTCATTTATTTTACTAGGTTGGTATTAAGCTCATAGAGAGATTTTCACTAAAACTCTTGACGTCATTGAAAAGTGATGATGCCATGGACAGAAAAAAACTTGTTTTCATGTTGAAGTATAAAGAATCTCAGGTAAGAATTAATTTTTCATACTATTTTATTAGACAAGATAATATATTTTGAATATTTTATTTAATAATATGTTTTATTTTTGTGTTATTTTAGGATATTTTTTAATACTACCGGTAATAAGACCAATACAGTTTAAGAATAAATTTTGCTATAGAATATAATTTTTTGTGTGATAATTAAATTCAATTATCAACAATTCAACATAGTTTAAATATATAAATTTAAATTTAAGATTTGAAATTGTTTTTTCCATTCAAAAATAGGGTAAGCAATATAGGCCTTCAGTAAGAATTTCTGGTATCATTGAGTATTTAGAATACATTGTCAAGGACTTGTTGCGTTAGCAGGCAGATAATTGGCATTTGCGTAATACTCTGCAAGTTATTTAGCTTTGATTATTTAGAATATAGTTTGTGTTATTGAAGTATAACTTTAAATTTAAAGTATGGGTGAGTTTTGAAATGCAGGGATACATTGCAGAGTAATTTTCTAGACACTTTTTACATTGTTTCAACAAAAAATTTGATACACTTATTGCGTGATTCATGTGAATCTAATACAATCGTAAAAGTTTTCGAACTCATGACATTGTATAACATGTGCAGTTTGACATTTGTGAACTCATGATAATGCATTTCTGCGGTAGTACTGCATTTCAGAACTCACCCTATTTTAGGTTTTTTGTATAAAATTTCAAAGAAGCTTTTCTAAACTTACTAGCGAATAATAAACAGTGTAAAGGAATATAAATTATCTAAAACCTCTAAATAATAAAAATTTTAATTTCAGGCTAATACAATATTTGAATAAAGTCTTGCAATTTTAGTTTGAGTGTAAAATCGAAGACTATGAAGATTAATTATTTCATCTTTTATTTACCGCATAAGTTAGAAATAAGCAGGATGGAATATTTAAATAGAGCAACCCTTTGCCTGACATGAAAATAATACACTGAAAGAAAAAAGTTGGGTTTTCAACTAAATGCATTTACTTGATGTTTTGGTTACGGAAATCAAGGAAATAATTCTTGAGTGAATAACTTAAATACTCAATTCAAGTAAATTTGTGTATTGGTTCGAATAAAAGTTCCTTAAGACTTTATTTACTTTGGGAAAGTATTTTTTTTATAGTCCAATGACAAAAAAACTTGAATTAAGTATTATATTTACTTGATTTCAATATTTATACAACAAGAGTATGTAGTCTAATAACTCGATACTTGTTTTTAGGAAATAAATACTCTAAATATCTTTACCAAACTACGAAATAATTTTTTACTTCAATGAATTAATTATTATCATATCATATACTATATATATCATATACTATATCACGGGCATAGGTTAAAGGTAAGTATATAAATTTTATGTATTTTAAGAATTTTAGGAATTTTAGGAATGGTTGGAGTAAGTATTTTTTCTTTTGTTTACTTCATTGTTTGTTGTTTATTGTCTGTTTGTTTGGTTGTATGTCGATGGAAATAATTTAGTTTCAAAACTTTATACTCCTTTCAGCATTAATAGAAATACTTGTTTTAACAAAATATTCAATTCCCCTTGAGAAAAAAAGCTTCAATCAATGTCCTTAAAATCATGATTCAAATCTCAAACGTACTTGCATAAACTAAATATTTCCACGATGATAATACATTTCTTACTTTGAATCAAAGCTTTATTTTCTTGAATTAAAACATGCATAATTTAGTGTAAGACGTTATTTGCTTGAGCTTAATATTTTCGGTTGTTGGATATGGAGAAAAAAAAAACTTGAAATAAGAATTCAGCAGTGTCTTAAGGTAAGTAAATCACATACTCAACAATCAAAAATATCTACTTGCCACCATGTTGAGAACATATTTACTTGAACTAAGTAATTATTTTTTTACCATCCCAATTTATTTTTTTCAGTGTAGTAGAAACGAGATATCCATAGTAGAAGTATAATGTATTCAATGTCTGATGCGATTTCAACACACCATTTGTATCCGATTTTGATACGCTTCATGCAAGTTTCGACACAGTCCCATTTGTTTGGACATATATATAAAATATATATATTTATATATATATATATATATTTATATCTTTGGTCGAAAAGATTATGGAAAAAGTAAGCTTTATGATATATATTTCTCAAACTTAATTAAACCTGAAAAGTTTAAAGTATTTTTTTATTTTTCTTGTGTATAAACACATAAAAAGCAACGAACATACTTTGAGGAAAGAAAATTATTTAATCCTTTGTGGCATAATCAACAAATTACCTAAAGTGCCCCAAGTTATACAATAAAATGCTACAATTAATTATCTTACAAGTCTCATTTTCTTAAGCTACTTAAAATTTACCAGGCAACCAAATAACTGAGAAAGGCTTTAAATTACAAAGAAATAACTCCTCAAAACACCCTGAAGTGCAATAAGGTAACCCATAATTGTTTATCCTACAAAGAGAGATAAATCCTAATGTCACATTGAGTTCAGGGACTATTTGTTTAATTTGATAGATAATCAATTTCTTTATTGGTTCTGAGACGAATATTAAAAACCATTGCTAGAAAAAGTGATTTTAGTAATAACAGGAATAAATTTTTAAAAAGATTTTATATTACAAAAAATTGTGTTCATTGACATATTAAATTTAATTTAAATAAGATTTCAAAATTCATTTTAAAAATATAACACAATATTAACAAATCAGAAGCAAAGGAATCGAATAAGTTTGATATGAAATTAATCCAGAATATTTTAATATTTGAATCTCTTTGATATTTTATAGCTAGCAATAAAATATAATTAAAACAGTTACTCAAGATCTGAAGAATTAAAAGTTAAGGAAAATCCAAATTTTTCTTAATGAGACAAATGACGTAAAAACTCTTTGCTCTTCCATTGCGAGGAATATTAGTGGTTTTATAATGAAGCACAACAATTGTTCAACATTTTTTTTGATATTTCGATATAAATAAAGATCAGTTTTACTATCTACTATTTAAAATATTTGAAGGCAGAAAAATAAAGCATTTCTGTAGATTTAGATGTCTTGTATCATAAATATAATCAAAATACTATCCTAACTAGAAACAAATAAAAAAATAACATAACTAATCATTAAATATATCATAAAAATTTACAACAAACTTAATAGCTTTTTCATCTTTTATCGAGCCCAATTCAAGGGTTAACATTTAACAACCCTAAAGACTTTTTTTTTTGAAAAATTGGAAGAAATATAATGTGACAAATAAATTTTATTATTTACAAAAGGATTTCTTTCTAAATACTTTAAATATTGCAAAAACATTTTCCTAATGCCAAAATATACAAAAGTATTACTAGAAAAAATATTTCAACACGATTAAAACCAAGGATACCAGGTGATGGTCTCTTTATGTGATTGATTTTGGTTTAAGTTTATTTTTATTGAGGGATTTAGATATTTTTTGGTTCGTAAAATTGGTTCTGGTAGTAGATATTTGTAAGAATTTTATGCATAATTTTAAAAAATGGCTTAAGTTAAATTATATATTTTGAACAAATAAATTTTTTTTATAAAGAACAAAAAAGACGTTGTAATAATTGATATTTCAAATATAAAAGAAGCCATACAAAAGTTAACAACATTAGTTATAACAGTTTCCAGAAAAAGAATTATAGCTTCGCAGAAGTATTTTTAGGAATTAGATAAACATCATGAAACAACAGTTCTATATATTTTATGGGTACGCAATAAAAATAACGGGAAAATTAAAAGTTACGCATATAAAAAAAAAACACAATTATGTATATTCAAAGAGACTATCCCAACCTTTGAAGGAATTTACATTAGCTCTAATGGCTTGATTTTGTTTTGGCTCACACATTTTTTTAAAACATATTTTGATATTATATTATTACTTTTTTTTAAAATTATTTATAATTGAATTATTATTTTATAAGAATTAAGTTAGTTAAATGTTTAAGTGTAAATATTTTTTTTAGCCTGCTTGACCTAAAGCCTACTAGAACTTACGAGTATATCGCTTTTTGTATTTGACTTTGAAGTAAAAAATTTAATTATGCTTACTCTCATCCTAATTGTCACCATGATCTGGATATCAAATATTTTTAATTTTGGGATGAACTCATTTAGTTTTTTAATTAGTTTTTCATGAACCAAAAATATTTCTTGGTTTTAAATGAGAAAAGGATTGATTCAAGCAAATACTACTTTGTAAAAATAACACATTCCAAAATTTTAGAATATTTTAATCGCTATTTCATTAGTTTTAGCTCAAAAAATGATAATTGTAATCGCAGATTTTGAAATTTTCACATGTATTCCAAGTACACTTATTAATGGATGATATGAATTTTGTTCATAAGAATGCAAAATTGTAAAAATCATGGTTGTTAGTGCTTAATTCAATCTATATATGAGATGAAACTAGAACTGTAAAATTTTGAATACAAAGAAAGTTCAGGTTTATAAGGAATGGCAAATCTTGGGGAAAAATTTTAATAATTTTGAAACTAATTTTATTGAAGTAAAACATTTTTAAATAAAACTTTTTATAAGTAAATAAAACAACAAAATTTTTACCAAATATATCCTAAAACCTATTACTGAAATATGTCTGGCAAACAGGCTTGATTTTCAAAGTTGACAATACCATAAGACACTGCGAGAGTGATCTCTTTGACATCAACTTGTGTCGAAGCTATCTTCGACTTTTAACATGAATTAATCGTCAACTATGCTCGTTTTGTAGCAGTTTTTTTTGCAAAATACTCAATAAATGCGATCAGCAAAATATTTTCCTCGCATAGGTTCTGCTGTAATCCTTTTTTGTTCTTCCAATTTAATTTGAGCAACACTAACAATAAGAGCTACACAGTTTTTCTTTCTACGAGAAATTAACTCAGCAATAATTTTTTAAGATGTTAAGGAGAAAATCGTAGCAAAAATAACATTTTATTGTGTTATTATGTGCAATTGCAAGATCAAGTAAATTTTGCTAGAAGTTCCATTTTCTTATGCTTTTAAAAATTTTAGTTTTTCCAACTCAAGTTAATATTAAGAGGAAAGCATTTTGAACCAATTTAAGTCATAAAATAAAATTCAAAGATGGAAATGATAGTGATACGTCAGGGGGTTTTAAAAAGTATAAGCGAAATGTGTATAGGAAGTGTATGGGAAATATGTAGAGATGCTAATGGAGGAGGGTATCGCAAAAGTATAAAAACGACACCTGTCTATCAAAAGGAAAAAAAAAAACACAATTTTGTATGTGAAAATATTTTTTTTGTTTCAATCTTGTTTTTCAGCAAAACTAGATTTTTCTAAACGCGATTTCTATAAATTTTCCGTTGACAAAAATCTAGTCTGCAACAAAGAATGAAAGAGTGAGAAAAACATATGTATATTAAAAGTGTGAATGTTTACTGTTAAAGAAATAACTAGAAAGAAAAATGCTTAAAATAAGGCATACGATTGACATTTTATTCTTAACTTGACAAGTGCTCTTCTAGTGTTGGAAAAAAATTTATGTATTAAATACTAATAAAAATGTTAAAAGAAAAAAGTAAAAATATTCGTAGCGTAACTAAAATATTTGTGTAGCAATGGAAATCCGAATATATTTTCAATACAATATATATTATAATATCATTAAATCATAAAAGTTTTAGTGCTTAACAGTTGGTCCTGAGATTTTTTTATATGATAACCTTTTATGCTTACAACAACAATTTATACATAAACATAAAATTTTGTGGATTTTACAAGATTTAAGTATAAATGGTGAGACTATAGTGTTCATAAATTTATCAGTGAAATTTGTTAATAGCAAATCAGGGCCGAAGAAAAATTTTCAACTATCTGGAATACAACAGAGGAAATGAGGAGGAAAGGAAGTCATTTCAAGGCTATGTATACTTAAATGTAAATTATAAACATTTCCCTGAGACAGCAATAAGGTTGTACAGAAAGATGATATTGTTTAAAAATAATTATAATTGTAGTCAATTATTAGAAACAGAAAAAGAAGAAAACCCCATTTTTTATTGTCTTTATGTAACTTCCTTCGAGGAGATATAATTTTTCATTAAATTAAGTTTTTCTTTACGATTTATGTATTTTAATCAAAATTTTTTCTATTTATTCAATTTATTTTTATGCTATTAGTTTTTGGTTAAATTTAATTTAGTTAAATTATTTAGCTAAGTTAAAGCTATTATCATTAAGTTTTTTTGTTTGTATAATTTAGCCTTGATGGAATTTTTTTATTCTAATTTGAAATTATTAGCTTCCTTTTTATATTTGGTTTTGATTAAATTTTTTTATTTCGAGTCTAGTGCTTTTCTCTTCTAAATTTGACCTCTTATTAGTATCGAGAAAAAATCAGTGTTAATTGCATGAAAAACTCTTCAAATTCGCTCGCAATAGTCACGCATAGCGAGTTCGCTGCGATGCCAAACGAATGACACCTGATCAAATGTGCCTAGATTTGGTCTTAAGGACTATGTGCCCCATTTGTTTTTTCTTTATTATACAAATTATTATAATTTCTTAATGGCTTCATATTTTACTTGTAACTATCAATACATATAAAATTTCTAATCAATGATATTAAATTAGTCCTATCTTAATCGATGAACTGAGTAAATAATGATTTGAAAAGCCGACAAAACAATGCCTATTTGGAAAATCAAAAAAAAAAAGCTCTTAAATTTAATTTTTCGTTAGATCAAAGCTAAATAATTTGTCAACACAAATAAAGATTTTCCCTACAGTACTCTGAATATCATTGAAAAAGTATAAACTAATTGGTTTAAATATTTTCGAGAAATCCAAAAAATATTCTATCAAAAGGTTAAGTAGTTATTTTCCTTTAACTTTTAGTCATCTTCTTAACACAAAACTTTCAAGTCATCTTCCAATTTCCTGAGATAACTAACAAATAATATATCAAATCCTTATATTTATCTGACATAAATTTTATGAGTTTAGTTCAAAACTTTTTAAACTAATGAACAAATTCAACTGTTACCCTCAATTACCCTTTTAAGGTAACAAATGACAAAACAAGAAATTCTTATTGTGTATTTCTTAAGAAAAACAAAAACAAAATTGGGTCAACATTAATACATAATACATAATTGCCTTAACAAAATAAATTGAAAAATGTTTTAACAGCATTTTTGGTAGACATTGAGATAAATTTCTGGTAAAATATTTAAAAAGCTTCAGCTTTACTTCCCTAGAAATTGATTGACATAATTCTTAACTAATTATTTTTCATTGATACGATTAGTTAAGACTTTGTTTAGTTAATAATTATCAGACAATTCTTTAGTTTAGGTTTAAATATTTGAAGAATTTAAAATTGACAAAAAATATGAGGGTGATTTTAGAAGAAATTCATTTTTTTTTGTGAAAATAGCAAAAGTCAAATTAGTTTTTTGTATGAGTAGTGGATAATTTAAATATGTCAAGCAGCTTTTGCAGGTTTTTAGTAAATATTTGGCTTAGCGAATATAGAGCTACACTGTTTTTATTTATTCATATTTGATTTAATGTCCCAGCAATTAATGAATCAAATTTTGTTTTGATGAATGCATTATAACCAATTAAAAAATACCGTGAACATTGACAAACAGCATTAATTGTCATAGCCATTAAATTATTGGGTTGTTTCGCTTTCTTTTTGGTGAAAATGAAACATGATTTTTAGATACCTTAACCCATTCGCTATCAGAGCCTCAGAAAAAAAACCGCCACCCCAGCCAAGACGTTTTTTTATTATTTAAATATATGATACCAATTATTATTAAGTTTTGTGGGATGTATTTATAAACAATTCCATTTGTAGCCCACATTTCACATATGTATATGTGACACATCCGATTAAGATGAAATGAATTAAATTGGAAAGGGAAAACATAATAACATGTTTTATTCAAAGTTTTTTTATTTTTATGATAAATTTTAAAACATTTGTCAATTGGCAGTCCTGTAGTTGTTGTGCACATTTCGCAGGCATACATAGTAGCTGTTCGCAATTTGTTGGCAGAGCTTACACAGCATCTCACTCTTTTTGCCTGTTTTTTTGGGAAATGTGTATTTGTGCAGCTTTGTGGAATAACAGATAGTTTTGTATCTCTCCAATTTATTCCTTTATAACTCAATAAGTTATTTTGCGATCACGCCTAGTATTAGTAGAACTCGTGTCCGTTCCTTTCAACGCTAAGATCTTATAAACCACTGTAATTATTGCCAGACCGGTAACATCACTCATTTATTTTATTGTTGTATAACATTATACATCCATGTGATGCACGACTTGATGCAACAGTTATGATAAATTTGATAATGAACACCTGTCACATATTTGTGAGACCAGGCCCAGCAAAGAAAATCAGGTTGTCACATTTTATTAAATTATATAATCTCCATTTTGGTCCGATACCTTTTTCATCTTTCGGGCAAATGTTTGGACCGAAGTATCTATCAATATAGGTTTATCTGCAGTGTAGAGTGTGGAACTCCCGCTTTCGTTTTCTATAATTCGGAAAAAGCTTTTTCATTTGTAAACCCGAACTTGTTATCGGATGGATAGTGGTTGTAACTCTTGTACTTGACTAACTGTAAGTGATTGTTTTGGAATCCATCTTAAATATTTTGAATTTCCACTAATGGTTTGAGTCTTTTAAGTAGTAATTTTTCAAATAGTTTCAAAATAGTTCATAAAAACGATACTGGCCTGTAAAAGGACACTTCTTCTGCTAGTTAATCCGGTTAGCATAATTATTACCTTTCGTGATAATTGCTTAAATAGTAATAACAATAATATAATATCCAATAATAATAATAATAGTAACAGGGGATATTTTATCTATTCCTAAAGCTTTCTTTAGATTAAGGCTTATATCGATTTCTTTACCAATTTTGTAATTAGTGACGTTTTTAAAACCTGCCTGTGTTAGTGTAATCTATATTGAATGCGATGTCATGAAGTTGATAAATTTAAAAGGAAACTATATTTCTGTAAACTTATTTTTTTTCAGTTTTTCCGAGTTTATTTGCAGATAATTTTAAATTTTCTTATACAGAAACTTTAAGTTACATTGAAACCAGGATATATCTACATTGCCAATATATATAAATCCATATAGATAAAAGAGGACCAATTCATGCTTGTTAAAGATAAACTTTAAAGCTTCAAATCCAATTGGGCTCAAGTTTGGATATAATGTGTGTTTTATGGAGAAATAGATTTAACATAAAAAAATGTAATTAGTTTTAATTAATTGTTTCCATTTTTGTTACTATATAGTGTTGTATACATCACCAAACTTTTTTGTTATAAAAGAGAGCTAACAAAATATAACCAAAATTAGCATACCACTCTTTAAATCCATGTTATATTTTTAAATATGTAGAATAAGTATAATTTGTGTATACAAATGAGTCATATGGGGATACTTTGAATGTTTTGATAAATTTATTGATAAAAAACTGCATCGAAGTTTAAAAAATGGGTAAATATATTTCTGAAAATTTTACTGTCATTTTGTAAAATTAGGCTTATAGATTTTTAATAAAAATTAGTGAGAGAATGTAGCGATGGTTATTTTATAGATTTTCATATTAAAGTAAAAATATTTTTAAAATTATTTGAGATTTTCTTTAAAAAAATTCGTTTGCGTTGATTTTTCAGTGTGATAAAACACACTGGGTTTTTGCACACGCAAATGAATAAGCAAAGATTTATATTTTATTTTACATTTTGTGCTAAGGTCCTTGAAAAATTTTAAGAAATCTTACTTCACATAATAATAAAAATAGTTAAAATTTAAAACAGCTTTAATGCTGTGAAAGTGAAAAGAATTTATTTGTCTTTAGTTAGAAATCATTGAGTTATTTATTGTAATTTTCTCTGGTATAGATAAAATTCTTAAAATTACTTCAAGATACTTAATGCATGAAACTATTCAAAGCTTAATTATACAAAAAATATAAATTGGATTTAGAAAAGAAAGAAAAAAAAATAAATGTGTTGAATTCCAAGAACTTTAATTAAAAATATTTTATGATTAATTCAAATATTAAGAAAAAATAAATGATCCATGTTGTCATCGTACATAAAACTATTATTATCTACTATGGTAAAAATTTTTACCAAGTTAATTCGTAAGGTTAAGTAATAAAGTTTAGAAAATTACCATTAGAAACCTCAAAATAAAATAAATATGGAACATATTTGAGTAAAAAGACAACAAAAAAAGAAAGCCATGCATACTATATTTAATTTAAAATGGTAAAAATAAATAAACCACAGAATTAGATCACATCTAGCTTACAACAATGCTATGTAAATAATTTGTTTGGAATTTAGCCAAATTCTTGTACAGAGACACAAATATTACCCTAGTAACCTCGGTTAAATAACTGCATCAGAATGATAGAAAAGATATTTAAGAAAATTTGTGGTTAAAACACCTTTTAGATATTATTTTATAGAAATTATTTTATATTATTTCTATACAATTTATTTTCTATTTAAATGTGAAACTATGTCAAGAAGAGCTTAAAATAAGTACTTTTTTAGCTTTTAAAGTGTTTATTTTTTTTGGTAAATGCAATATTTGAGCATCTTTTTTGTATTTAAAGATACTTTAGTCTGTTATTTGGAGGGCTTATAGGAAAATGCACACAAAAAAAATAGACTATTTGATATACTGTAAAAAATAATTTTTCAAAGTTGTATTCCCTAGATTTCTTGTTGTAATTTCTCGACAAAAAATTTGTATATACTAGATTCTTGCAAAAAATTGTTAAATAAGTCATAAATCTATTTGAAATATAATCGTAAACGTTATTCTTATCTCTTAGTTTCAGCAACTTCATCCAATTGAGCGACTTTAAACGACAAGCAACATTTCAAACAAGTAATGACATAGATAAGTTTGACAATTAAAAAAAAAATACCTTGAAATTGAAAATTTCAAAAGAACTATACACTTAAATTTAGGATAATAATAAAGTTTAAATTATTGTTTATTAATTTTTAAATTCCTTGACACCCTCTATTTAGAAGAAAGGATAATTAGTTATCCATTAAAATGTGAGAATTAATATTATGAGACTTAATTTTCTCTATTCATAATACAAGGACATAAATCTATTTGCATATTATTGGTGTAATTTATTTTCCAATTTAATTAGCTCTAAAAGAAGGCATAAGGGCCATAAAGGAATTCTTTTCCCAATCCTATTTAATAAACTAAATCAAACAAATTTTTTAAAATTTTCATTAACAATAAAAACCAATATAGCTTTTATTACAAGGTTGCATTTTTGAAAATCTTATGGCTTTAATTTAATGCCGAATTTTATATATTTAAATTCAAGGATCGTTCACATCTAATTTATTCAGTTTCAATTATAATTATTCGGTTAACATTCTCTGAGTTCACTATAATGGCCCTTAAATGCTCATTATTAAAGATTTAATGGCTTAAATTCTTTGCCAAAGAGATACCGTTTTTTTGTACATAATCTAGTTTTCCATAAAAAACAAAAAAAAAGATTTTCTTCAGAGCTCCAGAAGTGGCAGCTTTGTTGATTGACATGTACATTCCGATAAAATTGTGCTTCATTGAGAAGTTTGGGAAATTAAACATTTACGGGTCACCTATTTTTGTAATAAGTTTTTCTCAAGGTGGTGAAGACTCTATGAGTAAATTTATTTTTTATTTATAATATTTTTTATCATGGGATTTTCCAGTTGATAGTAAAGCTAGAAGTTCTAAAAAGATCAACATAAGGTACACTATGTACATATAACATTCTGGTGTTCTTTGACTTCATTTATTTTATAAAAGCTCCAAGATGGAAAAACTTGTTCTACTTGAGATTCGAAATTATTACTGCTTTAATATAGTATTTTTATACTCATACTGAAATAATGTGTTAATTAATGTGAAATTACATCATCTGCTAACAACTTATCGTTGAAGAAAAATTCTACTAAAACTATAAAGCAAAAATCCTTAAATTATGGACAAAAATATTAAAATTATTAAAAACATTGTAAAAATTTTTTAAAAGCTTATGCTAATAATATTAAAGTAATAGGAAATTAACAGCTTTGGGTTTTAAAGTAGAACGTTTAAAAAGAAAGAAATATTCACAAGGATTAAAGCTACTAAACAAGCTTCACTTCAAATCAAAACATTGTTATATTATCTATTTTTGCTCATGATTACATATAAATAATTATATTTTGAAGAAAAATATTCATTCTTAATGAGGCAAAGTTTATTGCTCTCTAAAACTAATAAAAACTTTTCCATAGTCACATATACAAGAAATTTATTTGGCGCCGCCTTTTGTAAAATAAATGTGTTTTTTTTTTTGTTGAAAAGTCTTCAATAGTTGACTGAGCTAATTTTTATAAATTGTATTAAGACTTATGAATATTTTTTTGTCTTCTCATTTTATATACATATGTCCGAGTATTTTAAGTATTCATTTTTCTATATTTTAGCCAGATAATTGAATATAATATAGAATTAAGTTCGTGTTATAGTAATTAGTATCTAGCTGATTGTAATAAAATCACGCTAAAAATAGGTGTAACAACAGTAATTAGTCCCTTAAATACTTTGATTTGAAGATTAATTACAAACATGCATGAAATCCTAACTAGAAACGGAAAGAGCTTTTAAAACTATAGTATTTGGTTTACCATTTTATTATTAATTTATTAAAATTAGTTGATATTAAGATTATGTTTATATTTTTTTTTGTACACAAAAATCGACATTTGTTCTACAATATTTCCTAGGTTAATTTGATAAAAATGTAGCTTTCAGTGAGTAATTATAGGCATAAAATTAGATTTCCGATGTTATTTCCTGAAAGTATGCAAGGATTTAATACTGAAAAAACTGAAAATGAGAACTGAATTTTTTATTTTGATTTAATCATCCTTAGATAACATATGTTCTCTTTTAAAGTATGACTTAATTAATTAAATATTTTGATATAATGGATACGGAAGCTAATAATAAATTAAAATTAGAGCTGTTTATTTCAAATTACGACAGACAAAATTATACCAAGTTCTATTTTTACCAACATATTCATTACTTAATCAGTATTGTTTTTAAGTACACGCAGAAAACATTGTAGTGTGTAAGACTTATAATGTTAAAAATATATTTAACTTTGATTATTTAATATTAGACTTCAATTTCATTGAAAGTAATATATTATTAATTTTAATAAATATGATCTCACTAAATACAATTAAAAAAAATGTATAGTGGGCTCCAAAATTTAGTTTAAATTGTTAAGTAAAAAGTTCAGATGAACAAATAATATAAATATACATTGATATTTATATTTATTTTTACCAAACAAGGAATTCCTCTCATGATATAAGTGAAGAACGGCACTCAGCTTTCTTGGCATTAATTCCACTAGTTTTTGAAGAGTATTTGGCGATATCTTAGAACAAGTCTCCAAGATTGCATTTTTTGAACATAATAATATTTGTTTTTGAACTCCCAGGAATTTGGGGGTCTAATTAATACTAAAGATGTTAAAAAAGATTTGGATTGGGTGATATTGAAGGGTATTTTAATATTTTTATTCTATTTTGCTTTAAATATTGCTTGGTTATTTAAGAAAAATGCTTAAGATTTCCTTATCCGGTTAGAAAATTAAATCTTGATCTAATCCTAATTAGATGTTTGTAAAATTTCTCCAAAATTTCACATTTTACAATTCTCCTAATCCAGACCAAGAAAAACGCCCGTATATATCTGTGTGTTTTACAGAGGATTTTAAATATATTTTTCAATAGGGACTATCACCATCAGGTCCCCAAATTATTTATTGTTGATGATTTCGAAACAGTTGAAATTTCGATATTTCACTAAAAATCACATTCTCCCAAAAGTCAACAATTTGAGTTTCATATTTCCGTGAAAATTTTAATCGAACCTGTTAATGTTTTTTGAAAAAGAAAGGTTTTATTCTTGCTAGGACATATAACTGTTCATCATAAAGCCATCTTGTAATTATTTTATTTAAAAATGATCCACTAAACAAAAGTAATAAAAAATATTGTTAATTCAAATATTTTGTTTTAGTGAGTGCTATAAAATCCTCTAATTTTTCTTTAAACAATATAAAAATCTAAGCTCTGACATAGAATATTTGCGTAAAGGATAATTAGTTTTATATAAAACGTCAGCAGTAAAGGATATCATATAAAACCCGATATAAGAATCCAATTTTTAAATGTATTATTTCTTCTTTATTTTTTTAATTATTTCCTGATATATTTGTAATAAAACTGAGTTCTAGGATGAATTCTATAATTTTGTAAACAGAAAAAATATTAGTACAAATTATTCTTTGTATGTATGTTCAAATAATTAAATCTTCTTGTAAAAAAGTGGCGTTTCAAAGAGGCAAAATTCAGTCATAAGAAAAAAATTCTATTTTATAAAATACTAAATATTATTCCTGTTTTTTTTTAAAAAAAATTCAAAATTTTTCTACATGATGTCAGTTCAATACATCCATAATTCATAAATCAAATTTATTTATTGAATTTTATCCCATTTTCGTATTGATTTTTTTTTTAAAACAAATTATTTCCACATTTTTGCTCACTATGTTTTTTTAACGTTTGAAAAAACAGAAATTAATAAATAAGGGCCTAATTTTATAAGAAAAATATCTTTATAACTTTTTAATATAAAAAACAAGAAATATATAAAATTACACAAAAAAGTATAAAAATAAGTTTTTTAATAGAATTGAAGGTAAATATACATAAAAAGTGTTTATCCATAAGATTTTCGATAAAAAATTACTTGTAAAAAATATTATTCATTTGATTTCATGCCTTTCAATTCTCATATTCCAAGCAATAATAAAAAATTGATGTTAGCTTTAGCTACATCAATTTCAATGGATACCATTGGCTAATTTCCTATGGGCTAAAATTAACTGAAGAAATATAAAAAAAAATTTTTTTTTTCCTATTCTCAATAAAAATATTTTACAGGCTTCACTGCTCCTTTTTTTTCATTTTTTTTTTGTATATCATGCTGATTTTATAGACCTTTAAGAACTGACATCTATTCAAATATATCAAAATGCCAAAAATAAAAAATAGAAATCATACATAGAGAAAAGTGCTTGGCATAGCGCCAAGGTGGGAAATAAAAAGCTTTGTGAAAAAAAGGATTTCATTCAAAATCGATATTTATTTTGATATTCAGGCTGCATATTTCTTATTATATATCTCTCCCTGATTTAAAATAAAAGGAAAAAGTAAAACAAAACAATTCCAATCATGTGATAGCCATCTATATTATATTACATAAAATAAGATGTGTAATAATATAACAAAGATACAGAATAAAAATTGATCTCATAGATATTGCTTATCAGTTTAATATACTATTCAACAACAGGTATACTATATAGGGATATTCATTGGAGTGGAAGCTGTTATCGATAAGGTGTTACATCAATATTCCATTTGTTAGATTAATGTTAAACATTTTCAAAGGAGGCAATGAGCAGTAACAAAATCCATTTAATACCGATTTTTTACTGGTTCAATATATATATATATATATATATATATTATTCTTTTTTCGTAGCAGATATAAAGAGAAATAAAAAATACATTTCAATAATATTAAAATAAAATTCCATAGCTTAAAAGCTTACAAAAAAATTTTTCCTTTCGATATTCTACATTTCTATTTAACCCAATCTATTTCTAGGTCAAATTGATAAAATTTTGTTCAAATTTTACGTGCTATTTCTCGTTAAAATTTATGAAATTTTATATTTTTTTTGTAGGAAAATATTATACGACATCATTTTATAGCTAAGCATTAACAGCTGCCCCGAGTGTTTGAAATATTTATTAAATATTTATTGAAATTATTATGAATTGCTGATTCATTTAAAAATTTTTCAGTAGAAAATATTTCCAAAAACAAAGCAAATAAATATACATTTAAGAAGGTTATAATTATCATTTTTACAAAATAAATTTGCTGTTAAAAAATATAATAAAATTACAATTTAAATGAAATCTTAAACAAGAGATTAACTAAATTTAGGTTCTAAAAAAAAAACATATTTGCATGTGTCCTCTTTCCATGATAACATTTTAAAAACAACCAAAATTACTCTTTGACAGTAATCTGAACAGTAATTAATAAGCCGTACTCCATTTATAAAAATTAAAAATACTTTTTAAAAATTCACTAAAAAATTCTTTAATTGTTAAAATTTATCTGAGTTGTATAATAAAAGGGGTTCCCTAGGGTCAGGATATATTAGTCTAATGCATATTTGTCTTTTACTTTTTTTTCTTTTGTTGTTGTTTATTCTGAATGAAAAAAGTAAACAATCGTTTTGAAAAATGTACTGTCACATCCTAGAATTCTTATAGTTGTTTTTAAAATGTATACAAAATAAATTGTTTAGGGTTTTTGAAATCAGACAGGATTATAATGTTTTGAATATACTTTTTCCGAGTTTACTCAAAAAAAAGGTTCATATTTTAGATAATAAAATGCTTCAGAAAATAGAAAGATAATAAAAAAGAAGTTTTATGTTTTTGAGGTATTTCTCTTTTATTAATAAAATTAAAGTTTTCGTAAAAATAATTTAATGTAATTATGCTTATTTGTAACTGACAATCAAGGAAAAGGGTTTTAATTACATTTATGTGTGGTTAATTTCATAATTTTTAAATGATGATAAGGTCTTATAAATAGTAGAAAATAATATTCTATCTTTGAGTAATTTTGTTGTTTACGATTAAAAATTAAAATTTTAGATGAAGCTTATTTTGTAAGAAAAGTTCTTTAAGTGGAGTTTAGTTTTAATACTAGACAGTTTAAGTAGGTATATAGATAACGGTAAAAAGGTAAACTTGAAAAATTTCCAATATTACTAGTAAATGATTGAAGAAGTATTCTTTGATGTTTGACTTCGTAATTTGCATGAAACTTTAGTTAAAAAGTTAAAACTGAAAATGTACAAAACTCGCAACCAACTCAATTTTTTTGTTTTGAAACATAAATCCTGTTGTGAACATATGGAAGAACTATTAATTTTCTGTTGTTGCAAATTAAATAAAATATGATAAAAAGTAGCTATTTTATATTTCCTTTTATTTAACTTGCTTTGTCTGTTGTTACGTAATTTTGGATTTTCCTTAACTTTTAATTCTTCAGATCTTTAGTAACTGATTTAATTATATTTCATTGCTATCTATAAAATATCAAAAAAGTTCGAACATTCAAATATGTTGGATCAATTTTATATCAAACTTATTCGATTCCTTTGCTTCTGATTTTTCAATATTTTGTTATATTTTGTTATATATTATAATTTTAAAACGAATTTTGAAATCTTATTTAATTTAAATTTAATATGTCAATGAACACAATTTTTTTGTAATATAAAATCTTTCCAAAAATTTATTCCTGTTATTACTAAAATCACTTTTTCTATCAAAAGTTTTTAATATTCATCTCAGACTCAATGAAGAAATTGATTTATCTAGTAAATTGAACAAATAGTCCCTGAACTCAATGTGACATTAGGATTTATCTCCTTTTGTAGGATAAACAATTATAGGTTACCTTATTGCACTTCAGGGTGTTTTGAGGAGTTGTTTCTTTGTAATTTAAAGCCTTTCCCAGTTATGTGGTTTCTTGGTAAATTTTAAATAGCTTAAGAAAATGAGACTTGTAACAAAATTAAGTGTAGCATTTTATTGTATATCTTGGAGCACTTTAGGTAATTTATTAATTATGCCACCAAGGAATAAAAAATTTGTTTTCCTCACTCTTTGCGTATTTATACAAAAAAAAAAAAAAACGAAAATACTTAAAACTTTTAAGGTTTAATTATGTTTGAGAAATATACAGTGCTGGGAATAATTATAGACACAATGCTTTTTTCGTGGTTTTGATTTCGAAGTGAAAATATTTTGTCAGGTTATACTTCTTTTCATACAATTTTTTATGAAATTTCGTATTAAAATTTGAAGCTATTTAAAATTTTTTGCCTAGCCCTCATCGGAAGACACCCGCTATATCGTTCCACAAAATCTGTATTATTTTTATAAATTATTGAGAAAATAATTTAAAAATTTAAATCACCAAGCCATCAAAAAGTATGTAGAGTTAAAATATATTACTCTTCAATACATTCGGTTTAACTTTCAATCATATTTTAAGTGCTAAATCTTTTTCATATAATCTTATATTAAAAGCTCGTACTGAAAGGTCTAAATAATTCAGTACATTCAGTATGAAATCATCATCAAGTGTTTTGACTCGGGTGGTTTTTAAGTATCTCCAATTGTTTTCACAATTTCTTAATTAAAACCCTAATTTTATTTTATACTTCTTAGATTCTTTTATTTTTAATTTATGTTTTGCATATTTGAGATGTTAAGTTCAAAAGAAGTATAAATGATTGCATTTCATTTAGCTATTAAAAGAATTACTAAAAAAGCCCTTAAATCATTTAAAGGGAATTAAACATTAAAATTAAACATCAAAATTAAAAGTATCAAGTAGAACATTTTTTTGTATTTTTGATTCTTCAATTTATTAAAAGTTTTAAATTAACATTCCTTTAGATTAAATATTAAAATTAGTTTTCATTCAAAACGATAAATTCAAGGATATTATTTTTCTCTCAGCTAACACTACGAGTATGTCATATCTATTTCCAAAAGTAAAATAAAAAAGCCAGGAGATTGTAATAAAAATTAAAAATATTACTAACAAAAATTACATTTGATTAAAAATACGACGTAGAAGTTTTACTTAATATTTATTTTATTCACAGTTCTAATTTTGTTTTATCCACAAATTAAAAGCAACCAGTGCTCTAAAACCTTAAGCTTGACACATATTAATAAAACTCCTAGCAATCGATTAGCTGAAATATATTCCAAGGGATTTGCTATATCATAAATCTCACTATGTCACCATAAAGCACAAAAATTACAGAAGCAGTATTTCTTTTTATGGTATGAATTGTTAGTGTCATGTTATTACTTTTCATATATATGTAGGGAAAAAGTAATTTCTGGCTCTCAGAACTATTTCCTTTACTTTTTATCTAATTCGATAGCTAGCTAAAAATTATATTCTCATATAATAACTGACAATATTGAAATTGAAATACTTGTGGATGAATTTAATGTGTTAGTCATTCTGATTTAGTTAACAGTTTTTCCTTAATGTATTGTATAATGATAACTGCTGGGTCAATGAGAAAAGAAGACTTGTGTTATATATAAAATGTATATATATATATACACATATATAAAGGCAAAAATAATACTAAAATTACCTGAATAAAATCACGGAAACAGGAAATAGAAATTTCAGATTGAAGTATCGAACGTGATCAATTCTACATATTGAAATTTTATTTGTAAGGAGTTTTACTTGATTTGAGTACAATGTATTAAAATTTTCGTTTTCCCTTTTATTCTCCTATTTAGTGTTTGTATTACTATTTTTCTTTATTTTTTATTTTTTGCAATTTAAAAAATAACTTTGACTTCATTTTAAGCACGGCTGAAGTCATGTAAAGGGAATATAAACTTTTCTAATAAATATATTGAAAAAATGGAGCTATGAATATTTAGAGATTAACTTATTTTGAAAATATGTATAATCATTGAATGTTAAATATGTGAAGGATGCGTGTTAAATGTATTTTTTTTCGGTATGTTATTTTTTTGTGTTGGCCTTTCTTTATTTTTGTGATTGGCAAATCCAACTGGCCTGCCCATTTGTTGTTTTACGTCAAGCCGAATTCAAGACAATACATTGAAGCATTACGCAGTATGCCAAATGATATTCAATAAAAATACACTATGAAGCTCACTAGACCTTATTTAATTAAAACCCCTTAGTTGGTAAAATGGCAAATGAGATGCCGTAAAATTTCTGCCTTACAGAGAGAAATGAAGTCTATACGAAAACCGAAAGGCTACACAAGGCCTACACCGCAAAACAACTTTTTTCACTTCTAGACATTCACTGGAACTCGTGATTAATTAAAGAGATTAATTAATGAACTAGAATTACCTGTATTATCACAAAAAATTCTTTAAAACACGCCTTTTTTTACACTTAATAGGTTAGGGGCCAAAACTGATTAATCTTTTTGAAAACAATGGTCTTGGTCATCGGGTAAAAGATCGTGCAAGCCAAAGTCTAGTAATTTTTTCTCTGGCCCTATGATTATTTTCTTTTTTTGTTTTTTGTTGCCAAAATGAAGTGTTTCGAGTTTATTACAACAAAAAGTAGATAGAAAAAATTCAAATAAACATAAAGTGATACCATTTATAGCGTTTTTTCGTACTTCAAATTAACACACAGAGAATAATATCTCAATCGTTCAAAAAAAAGCAATGGATTTAATAAATAAGTGTTTACTGAGAAAAATAATGATGAGCGATTTTTACTAAATTTTTTGTCAATAATTGCATATAAATAAATTAAATTAAATTTTAATACAATGCATAATATATAGAATTTTTTCAAGAAAAGCTATGAAAAGTGTTGTCGAAATTTGGTTTTTTGTTTTTTTATTTTTATTTTGCTTAACTTCAAAGGAAAAGTTAAGAAAACGCTGTAGAAATGCAAAAGATTACATTTAATTTGAGCAAATAATTGACAAAAACAAAATAAAAAAATTCGAGTGAGTTCTAGCATACAAATTTGTATGATAAGAGCAGAAATTCTGTTTAAAAAATATATATAAAGCTTTAATTATAAGCTTGAATTACAACCTTTACAATTTTATCGGATTATATTTATCAAGTTAGGTTTTTTTAATAAGAAAAAAATGAATATTCCTATACAAGGAAGGAAACAAAACATTTTGTTATATTTCAAGTGTACCTAATCGTTAGCAAACCTCGGAAAGAAGAAAAAAAAGTAAAGGATATATTATTAGTAATCATATTGTAAGATTTTTCTTAGTTATTATTAGTTTCCTACATAATTAATTGTTCTGTTTTTAACTTTTGACTAAAACTCCGTTTTCTTCATACTTTTTTTTTATTTATAAAAATTTAGTTTGTTTTTCATATCTAAAAAGTTCCTTTTATTTTTTTTTGTTCTTCTTTCATACATATATTTATTTATTTTTTATAAATATAATTCGTTCTTTTTTTGCATACAAATATAATTACTTATTTCTTATTTATATACATTCAGGTTGATGAAAAAGGATAAAGAATTGTTTCATTTGTGAATATCCAATCACTTGTATCTCAAATAAAGTCAGATCGGACATGTCAAATACATGGACAAAGAGGCTTAACCTCTTTGCTTAACTATATTTTATTTCTCTCTTCTTAACAAGGTCTCTTTTCAAACTCCATCATTTTTTCCTTTATTACATATTAAGAAAAATAATCATTGTGGCAAAAACTAAATATTAACTCTACCAGAATAGCAACGTCAATCAGTTTGAATTAGAACACAATAAAAACCTCACACAAACCTCAATAATTTTGAAAAGTAAGCTCACTTCATACTGTAAGTGATTTGTGGAAATAGTAGTTCAGAAACAGTGAAAATGAATAATATCATAAAATTTTTCAAATGAAAATTTTATACTATTGAATATTGTTGTATCAAAATGTAAAATTATAAATTTCGATTAACGTACTTCCACCCTAATTATTTATATGGGCTATTGTAGCCTCAAAAAGAAGTAAGTAGTTGAACAACACCCATGAAACATTAAAACAAACACTTAATTAATATTATTTAAAAAAAAACTCATAGTATACATACCTGCAGCACGAGCTTCCTTACATGCTTCATACATGTCAGCCTTTATCTCAGGATTGTCATCAGCGATTGTTTCACCAACTGTTACAAAACGTTCAACAGCTAAATTTACAGCTTGTCCAACGCGTCCAATGGCACGCATCGTCCTCTCTGAAGTAGCATGAGGTCTCTCTGAACGATGCTGTACCAATGTAGATATCTAATAAAATGAAAATAAAAATATTTCATTAAAATATATTAATATAAATTTGTTTGATTGATTAAACTCAAATTATTATCTTTAATTATTTCAAATTCAAATTTTTTTTTTTTGGGCTTGTTTTAAATATATATATTTAATTTATTATATTTAAAGTAAAACAAAAATTCCATTTCACCTACATAGGTTTTTCTTTACGTAATTATCAACATTTTTTCATCATTTGAATGGAAATAACTTGAATTTAGCGCTCTTTATCTTAAAACTACTATTCATATATGTAGCTACAAATACTATGAATATAGATAGTACATATATAGCTTAAATTTGTATGTATGTATGCATGTATATATGTTAATATGTATATATTAGTATCAAGAATCATAGCTAGTTATTCAAATACCCAAGAAGTAAAGAATATCGAGATAAAGTCTTTATGTCAAGCATTGTAATAACTTTCTGTTAAGCATCGTTCCCAGTGGGTGGTTAAAGCTTTCCCCTGAAAGGTTTCTTTAATCAACACTAGCTATTTAACACTTTTGTCTGCCATTATTCATATATCTTGTTGTAATATTCTTAGTAAGGTCAAGCCTTTATGGAAGTTATTGTTTGAAAAACGAATCTAATTAATTTTATGTATTAAACTTGGAATATCCATAAAGTTCTTCTACTTCATAAACCTTTCCTCATTATGTTTGTTGACGTGTACCAATGATAAAAAAATACAAAAAAAAATATTGTTTAGCTTTGTATTAAGAAAATTCTTGTGAAACATTTTAATGAAATTTACATAGGATTGAGGTAATTTCATTGAACAGTTTATGTATAATGCTTAAGTCATTCAATAGAAATTGGATGTTGGAAGGATCACAATCAAATAAATATAATCTAGATAACCTTTCATTACTTTTAAGACCTTTTAAAATTTTGTTGTTGTTAATATAAAATTTTCTAAGCTTTTCAGTTAAATTAAGGATTTTGATTTAGTTTTACTTTTGTGCTAGAATCATAAATATTGATTTAAAGATTAAGAATCTAGGTTAAATGGAAACAAAATATGAATAAGTATTTTAGTTAACCAATAAGAAAAAAATATCTTCATTAATTCAAATTGTATCTTTTAAC
Source organism: Acrocera orbiculus (assembly GCA_947359355.1). Lineage (NCBI taxonomy): Eukaryota > Metazoa > Arthropoda > Insecta > Diptera > Acroceridae > Acrocera > Acrocera orbiculus. Next base: position 13,797,413 of record OX375758.1, read on the forward strand.
AATTACTTTTGGCTTTGTAGTTTTGAAATGTTCCAATCATGGAAGTGTAATTCCATGTTTCCTGATCGTTGACTTAGAATTATGTCAGAGTGAAATTTACCACCAAAAAAGATGAAAAAAAGGCACACATATATAATACAGAATGTTTGTTATCATTTAAGTATGCTACAAATATTTTCTCTAATGGTGAAAATGTGTATTAACATGTTAGCTAATAATGTTCCTGTTTCAAAATATCATCTACTTACTTGATTCTAGTTAAATTATTCAAGTGAAAAAGTTAGAGCACATTTTATTTGTTATTTTGAGTGTAACATACGAATTAATGGTGTCGTAATTTCATTAAATCCCTAATAGTTTTATTCATATACGTATAAATAACGAAAATGATTTTCTACACAGTTATAAAAGGGGGTAAAGTTGTGGATTCAGACATGAATACAACTAATATCCTTTCCTGAAATATTTTTAATTACGCAAAAAAATCAGTAAACAAAATTACAGTATTTTTCTATCCCAAAGTCGACTAGAAAAATTTTCTTTACAGGTTTTAATTTAGTTTTCAAATTTAACCCAAAAACTTAAAGTTTTTGCTCTAGAAAAAGCAATTACTGAATTTTGTATTTCTTTATTTTTCCTTGTTGACAGCAACTATCAATCATTGGAAAAGGATATCAGTTTTTTCGATAAATAAGATCCAAACAATTGCATCACTTAGTATTTGGAAATGTAAGAATGTTTTCATAAGATATTGGGTTTTTTTTAACATTTATTTTTTTTATTGTAGTTATATGCAATTAAAAAAAGGTTTCAATAAGTGGACAAAATTAAATACGATAATTTTTGATAAAAGTCGTAATATTATTTGTATTTCACTTCATAATTTATATTAACCTTAGGAATATTTTTTCTTCACTTATTTGCTTGGAATGACAAGTTATTTTCAAAATAATAATGAGCCAACTTGTTATTTATTAATTATTTTAAGTAGGGCTTAAATTCGCATTTGTTATGTATTACAGTGACAAACAAATAGTAAATTTAAGTTTTATTGTAAGAAAAAAACAGTATAATTAGTTGAATCACAGACTAACCGAGCAGTCAACTTTAAAACGTGAGCTAATTAAATATTGTCAAAAATAAATAAAAGGAAATAGTTAGCAGAATTTTTAATACTTAAAGTGAAATAAAATAAATATTAAAAAACTTTTAGAAAATACTTTTACATATAATCATTTTATAGAATAAATAAACTAAATTTTAGCAGCCCAAACGCAGATTATGAAAATGCTTAAATTTCCACATTTTTTAGCTGTCTTGGGTCTCAGTTTCGGTATTTAGTATTTATTCATAAAAAATCAGTTCATTATGGATATTTGCTTATTAATTAAAATACTTAATTTTTACTTAGATGGCCTCCATATCATTAAAAAAAACCTAAAAAATGAAAAATTGAAGATGAAAAAAAAATTTTCAATGAAAACTGGACCTTTTTATTGAGGTACATTATAAAGCACTTTACTTGATTTGTAGGGACTTTGTGTCAGTTTTTAAAGACTACAATTTCAAACGACATTATAGCCAAAAGCCTGCCACAAGATACGATGCATATCTTGGCACTTGTCGTAAAGATAAATCACAGAACTAAAAAAAAGTCTATCGTCCTTTAGAAAAACAGCTACTCAAAAAAGAAGCAATTTATGTCATAGCAAATTTAATAGCGAAAAGATCAAAAACTTTTTTATAAAAAGAATGTATGGAAAGCGTAGTAAACATAATTTGCACTGAAAAAATGTTGAATTTTTCTAAAAATCAGTTTATCACAACAAATTATAGCCCCAAAAATTGAGGAGTTGGGGAATTCAGGTGAAAAGTCTTTAAAAGGCAGTTGTACAAAATCGAAATTTTATTCGATAGCTATAAACGAAAGCACTGACGCTTCTGATGCAGAATAAGTGGCAATTTTTATAAGAGTTATAATATCACGGAAGAAATTATTTGCTTTAGTATCCTTAAAAGGCACAACTAAGTCTGCAGATTTATTTGATGCATTAAAAACGACGAAGAAAAGGTTTTTTTAAATTATGAAAAATTTATCAGCTATCATAACTGGTTGGTAAAAATGAGGGACACGTAAAATGGTTAATAATGAATTCGTCGCTAAGGGCAATATGATCCTGATGATTGTATTGTACATCAGGACCAATTTCTGTGGGAAAATTTTAAAAGTTATTTAAGCGTTGTTATAAAAACTATGAACTTTAAAGATGTGAAAAGAATTAATCATAGAAAATTTCAAGAATTTTTTAAGGTAATGGGCACAGAATTTGGAAATAAAGATTGGGTTTGAAATTCAGCTTTTTTACCTTGTCTATTGAATCTGATATCGGTTTGTTTGTTCAACAAAAGCAAATTCATCAATCTGGTTAATTTAAATTTTTTCCATTTTTATGAAAGTAAATAAAACAAAACTTTTACAAATTTAAAATAATCTAATCTATCTAATTCAAATTGCAAAAAGGTAAGAGGAAGTTTTTTATTTTAATAAAACTACAAGGAGTTAATATTTATTTTAATTTGTTGAAAAAATATTGTATGTGTGAGCCAGCAAATTTGTTGCTTTGCAATGTGGCCATCAAACGTTCATAACCTTAGATACTCATGAACTAAAGCGAGAAAAATAATGTTTTATATCGTCAAAAGGGGACAGAAAAATAAATAATACTATTTTAAAAGTTCATTTACAAAATTTCTCTCAAAAAAAACAAAGGAGTTGGTTCTCGAGAATTTATAAGTCATAAATCAGTAATTAATGAAATTTTCCAATTTGTTGATAATTACCAATTACTATAATTATTATTAATTCGAGAATCGTTAGTCAGGCATTTATGACTAGAATAAGGAGTCAGTTGAGTGCTATACACCAATTATTTTAGACAATTACTCAAGCAGTTTGTGATTTTTTAATTCAAATTTCAATGAAAGCCAAAATTCGGCTGAAAAACTCCTCTGTATTCATATTAAGAGCTAGGAAAAGGTTAACTTTTTGGACAAATAGCTTCAAAATATATCACAAATCTCTATAAGACAAAAAGCATAGTAGATGAACGTCAGAACAGAAAGTCAGAACATATTTAGTATTTAGTTCTAAAGCTTTACTTAATAATAAGTACCTATTATTTTATCTTAAAAACAAAAGCCTCATAAAATATTTTTGAGGATAAGCATAGATAAATTCTTACTTTTAGGGCCTTGCTGAATATGATTTCAATTCCTTAGATATGAATATCAAGAATCTAGACCATGCTTAACTTTCTATAGAAAATCTCTATATAGTGATCAGTTGCATTCAACTATACAAAAATAGTTGATTTTAAACCTTTCTATAGAAAGCTAAAATTTTAGGTTATTTCCTTTTATTTGATAAATTTTTCCTTAATTTTATTGCTATGAAATTTATTGCACAGTTCGGAGAATAAATGAATTATTGATATAATTCTTTATAAAAGTTTATTTAATTATATTTCAGTAAATTATAAAAAAAATCTGTAACGATTTCCGTTTGCTTAAACTACTTTTGAAGGCCTTCATTTAAACTTCTAAAATTTTTATGGAATACAGTAATATTTTTTGTAATAACAAATAAAAGAGTTATTCAAAATTTTCACTACCTTTTTATTGTAAAATTTAACAAAATCTCGATTATAACACATAATATCCATCCTTTCTTTCAAATAGAATGAGTTAAATATAATTTTAGCGATTAACTATAATACTATTACAATTGTCGGTATTAATTTTAATGAGATATAATTTTATCTGTCTTTATAGGATTTAAAACATAAAATCGATTCAAATAATTCAACAAAAGTATAGAAATTTTTTTTATCATGGCCATCTTAATAGCACGCTTAAGAACCAAAAATGAAAAAGAAAGTGATTTGTATATTGAACATTGGGTTGGGTAAATGAAAAATAGTTTCCTATTATCCACACCCTTAATTTCAGGAGTCTATCATACGATAATGTCACGAAATGATTATGCGAATTTTCACTAAGAAATTAAAGCTATTTATTTTGTTTTTAATTTGAGGAATAGAAGATTGCGTGCATGAAAACAATTGAATAGGTATATTTTTTTTATTTTGTGTTATAAATGAATAAAATTAGAAAAAAAAAATAAATAAAACATTTCCTTCCAAATAAGAATAATATTAAAGGTTTAATGCAGATATAAGATAAAATTTAACAATCAAAATGTCATTTATAAATGTCCAAAATTTTAAATATAAAGATGTTAGATGATATTTTGATTAATTTTTTAATTAAAAAAGTACTAAAGTAAGCCTCCAAAAATAACAATGAAAAGATATAAAATAGAATAGTATTTATTTGATTAATTTTGGTGTCATTTTTACTGTTTTGTTGTGTTTTTTTTTTTTGTCTTTTATTGCAACTTATTACAGCATAATAAATTTTATTAACAGACAATAATCAGTTTCAGTTTGACTTAATCAAAACATTTTTCTACTAAATCAAAAATTCAAGTCATTAAATTTGGGTTTGTTTTAATGTCTTTTCAAGAAAATCTAAGGGTGCTTAAATTTTGATTTTTTATGATTAGTTTGGGGCCAAAAAAGTGTTTAATTTTACTTTTATAAGGAATTAAATCAAAGTATAAAAAAATTAAATTTAATTTTAAATATTAACATCAAGAAAGCATAATATATATTGAAAATGCTATGATAAATGTAAGGAAGCACTTAAAAAATTTAAAACTAGTTAAAAGTTGAACAATTTTTTAAAATGTTTGCCATATTGTGTTCATTTTCTTTTACTTTTTTTTGTTTAAGTATTAAACGTTTCAATGATTTTGAAGTGAAAAAAAAAATTCTTTTTCTATTTAGAACTTCATTAACTTAAAGCAATAGACTTAGATAGATTCTTTGATCAATTCTTTGAAAAAGTGTGTAGTTCCCTTTTGCCTTTTTATTGAGTAAAAAGTTTTATTTTCAAGATTTTTAAAAATTCTCTAAGGACTGATAGCATTAACAGGTATAAATTTATTACAAGCTTTGTCAGACAGTAAAGTGAAATTAATTAAAGCCCCTAAGATTTATTTTATAAAAAAAAAATTCTAGGCATATGGTAAAAAATTCATAGCTTGACATCTTTTAAAGGAAATAAGCATATATGTATATAAGGATATCTACTTAATATTAGAAAAAAAACATTGTTTCAAGGCATTTGAGCTAGACAGTCTTATAGGGTTATATGTGTCACTTCTTTTTATTATATATTTTTCAATGGGCTCAGATGTAAGTAGTCGTCTTGAGTGTTTGTGTTTTTTTGGTCTGCTATTGTAGTAATCATAGTTGTTTTTTTTTTTTGTTGCTCAAATTCTGTTAAAATATTTCTCAAAAATACAAACAAATAATGACCTAAAAAATATTTTGTATATAAAAATAATACTTTTGTTGTTGCCTATTTATTCCTTGGCCTAGTTTACGTTTTAACTTAACAAAATGATTTTTATTTTTGATAAAAAAATATATCTAAATTGAATTTTCGTTTTTTATTTTAAAAATAGAATATTTTTTAACAATAGGCAACATTTGGTTGATAACTAAGAACTTTCAAGGGGCCATACTCTAAGGAATTTATTTTAAGTAAATTTATTACTTTTATTGCATGGCTATGAGCTTAAAAGAACAATTTTTTTCATAAAAATAATTTTGTCAGATATTATAGTTTCCTGGTTTTATGATATAAGATATAATAAATACTTTTAATAATTAAATAATGGAAGTGTTGGGTTGACAAATAGAAACTTTGGGGAACTTTAGAGGGGAATTTTTAGTCAGCTATAGTATATCAGATCTGTTCAAAATTTGTATTTTAATATTATTTAGTGTGATGTTTTTTTAATTCTTGCAAATTTTATAATGAAATTTGAAAGCATACTTTAATTGTTTAATTTTCTTAGCTTAGAATTTCTGGTAGCATTTTTGATAAAAATTTCAATACTTTAAAAATTTTCTTTCAATTTAATATTTTAGATCCTATTACTTTAGTTCCACTTTGGAACTTTCTTGTAGTCCTTCTTGAAACTTTGAGTTTTTGTTTACCTCTTGAAGAGTATATTTTAAATATTTGCTATAGTTTCTTTTTGAAATATTTTTGTTATATTATTATAAATTATATTTCAAATGTTTTTGGGGTTTAAAAGTTAACATATTTTGTAACAAAATATGATATACGAGGTGCGTTCAAAAAATAACGGGAGTTTTAAAATTTCGCGGGTTTGGAGAGTCCAATTGTCAAATTTTTTTTTTATTATGTTGGTATAGATGTCTGTAAAGTATGATAAAATTTTCAGCTGTATTCATTGCTTACGTTGTCTGTGGCAGCCGCTAAGGTTAGACGTGTTTTTATGAGTTCAGCGATTTTCGTTTGTTAAAAGAAAGGGGAGCCAGGATGCCGCCAATGATACGATTGAGCCTTAGTTTTAACGTCATATCCATAAACCCATGTTTCGTCACCTGTTATAACACGTTTCAGTAACTCTGCATCGTCGCTGACTTCATTTAGTGACTCCTGAGCAACTTCCATTCGCCGCTGTTTCTGTTCAAAATTCAACAATTTTGGAACAAATTTTATTGCCCCGCGCTTCATACCCAAAACATTCGAAAAAATTTCATGGCATGAGCCAATTGATATGCCAACATCATCAGCAACTTCTCTGGTTGTGATTCGGCCATCATTCATAATCATTGCTTTCACTTTTTCCATATTTTCATCAGTTGTTAATGTGCTGGGGCATCCGGGGCGTTCATCATCTTACACGTCTTCATGCCCGTTTCAAAAACTCTTGTTTTACTCATAACATACTTACCATAGGCCTTTGTTAACATTTCACACACTTTGTTACACTTTATTTCATTTTCTACGCAAAATTTGATACAAATTCTTTAATCCAATTTTCTTATAACAAAGGAAAATCGCCGAACTCATAAAAACATGTCTAACCTTAGCGGCTACCACAGACAAAGTAAGCAATGAATACAGCTGAAGAATTTATCATACTTTAGGGGCATCTATACCAACATAATAAAAAAAAAATTTGACAATTGGACTCTCCAAACCCGCGAAATTATAAAATTCCCGTTATTTTTTGAACACACCTCGTATATTTTGACGTAGGTTCCTAAAATAAATATTTATTATGCTTAAAAAACAGTGGCAGTATAATAAAGGAAGTTAAACTGTAAACATTTGCTGATGCTTTGATCAATTCATAAGCAAAGTCTAAGAGTTTGTAGTTCTTCCAATATTTGAAGCTACATAAATTTACAACATCATTGAAAATTGATAGTTTTTTCATCCTTTTTGTATTTTTTGTATATTAAGCACACTTAATTGTGTTAATGTTATTGAAATCAATGCCAAATTTTCTGTTTTATCATTTTCTTTATATGTTAATTTCATAATATGTAACATAAAAGGTTCATATTTTCTGTTAGCAATTCCGTATTTTGATTGTTTGCAATTGGGTTTATTAATTTTGTGTAAGAGATTCAAAGAATGCACATTTTAGTTATTGATTATTGAGCAAAAATAAAAATTATATAAAAAGTAGAGACTTCAGATAATAATTAATATACCGACTGTTCCAAAAATAAAGATATCTTGCTTTTTCGTGTATTTGATTTTAAGATAAAAATTTGCTTACTTGTTTCTGCCTTAGAAAAAAAACTTTTATTGACTCTGACGTGATTATTCATATGAAGGAATGCTCCAATCGTAATATATCAAAATTGTTAATAAATATTCAAGCCCATCGCAGGTGAATTCAATTGTTGTGATTTGTAAAACGACAAATAGGCAAAGAAATTGCAAAAATCTCTAATGCGTATTGTAGGGATTATCCACAAACAGATTTATTTCCCCTAAATTGGAAGAATAATCCTTTGAAATAACAGAAAATAAACCATTTTAAGGAATTTGAAGGTTTTTAATATTTTAATAATTAAGCCTTTGAACAGTCCTTAAAACTTAAAGTATTCTTTTAGGAATACTTTAAAAATTTGACTTGTTGAAATATCTTGAAAATTTTTCTAAGCTAAAAGCCTGGCTTAAGCTTTAATCATTTTTGAAAATGTATTAAATATAAAAATTAAATATTCAATTCTCTTCTGGTGAATAAATTTTTCTTATTTGGAAATATTGCCAATGGCACAAGATATATTTTATTTTGATTCATCTATAAAATATATTCAAAAAGATTGAATTCTCATAAACCAAAAATACCAATTTAAAGCAGAAATTATGCTATATAGATTGTGAAATTTTCTCTATGAATATTTTTGGAAATAATGTAAAAATATTGCTTTTCGACGAAAAATTTCATTATTTATTTAAGTATCATATTTATTAAAACTAAATCTATTTTTTGTTATGATATTGTCACCACTTTCTGTTATTGAAGGCAACAACAATTATGTAACAATCAAATAAATTACTTTATGTATGACTTAATTGAATTAAGGTCAATTGTGTATACTTTAAATTTTACATTTAAAAATTTTCTAGGTACATAACTATTAAATTGTAAATATATAAAAATACAAGCATATTTCTATATATGTATATAAAGTATTCAAGCTTATAGGATTCCATGGAGGGATATTAAGGAACCACATAATCCTTGCTTTTGCTACTCAACCATAATACCATTTATAAATTTATTATCCCTTTGTATCTACCAGATTCAACATGCCTGAATAAAATACGTGCAAGGGATTATCTGAAAATATTCAACAAGCTTCTATTTTATATTGTTTGTAAGGACTTTTACTTTTTCTCACGTTATTTGATATCTTACGCTTTAGATTAAATTTTACTGAAGGAATAGTTAAAACATTAAGAGCAACAAAAACAAATTGATTGATTACCCCTAAGGATTTTTATATTTTATAAGTCTTTAAAATATTTACGTAACAGTGTTAATAAATTTACAAAAAAAAAAAATATAAAAGAGACCCAGGAAATGTAAACTACTAAGCAACTCAAGACAATTAATTAACTTGTAATGTTTAACTCCATATGTAGCTGGCATTTGTGATTTTGATGATAATAAATCAAAAAATTGAGAAAGCTAGGTAAAATTAAGGTTAATAATTAATTAAAAACATTTTTCAATTTTGTTTAAAAAAACATAGATATGTATAACTAGAATAAAAAATTTCTTCTCAAGAATAATATAGTTAGCTTGGATGGAGGATTAAATTTGCCTGTTTAGAAACTTCTTTATCTTACAATTAATAATACAATAAGTAATCAATTAGTTTTTATAATATTGTTTAATAATTCACGTAGAAAGAAATAGTATTAAATTTAAGATAATTTCTTATGTTTTTATACCTAATTTTTACAGTCTGTGGTTTTCAATCTACTTAAAAATAGATACATATAAATACTTTGTGGTAATTAAACAATTATTTTATAGGTATAAAATAACTTGAGGAAATTTTTCAAAAATACTAGATGAAGAACTTAAACAAATTTAATGTCATACCCGTTGTCAACTAAATTTAGGCTTTTTCCGAAACTACTAATAATTTTCTAAGCATGTAGCTTTAACTCAAATCTGTTTGAATCTTTTACGGAGAGTTTTTTACCGTACGACTATATTTGTTGTTGCTGGGAATTATGAATTATCAAGATGAGTACACTTGTCATATTTTCAATTTTCTATAAAAGCATAAAAGTACATAAATACGAAAAAATATGTCGAGTTTTGTTGCCTTCATTTTATACTCACTCAGTATGTATGTATACTCGCCTTGGTTTATGTATATGATCATAAATATGTAGGGTTGAGTAGGTAACTGTGCGACATGCCCGGTTGTCAGACAGGAAAATATTTAAGAATGCACAATATAAATGCTAAATTTGTTAAATGGCATCGATTTCTATTCATAGAAGGTAATTTTTGTTCAGAGTTCATGTTAAAGTTTTACAAAAAAAAAAACGATTACATCTTTTCTTCACTGTTTGTATAAAATTGATCAAAAATTATTTAAACAGGTAAGTAAAATCCTGAGTCGAAATTTTGTGCCTGAATAGAACCCGATGAGCCTGAAATTAACTTGATTTCGACCTAAATATACTGATTTTAGCCTGAATTGATACTTAATATACCGAAAGATGTAAATTTTTGCTTATGTGCTATTGAACAGTATTTCATGCCTTCTTTATCATACAAAAATATTTCAAAATGATATTTGACGGTAAAAAAATTTTTGTGTACCTCAAAAAACTGGTTGTGGGACAGAAAAGTAGCTAGTTTTGGGACACTCTTATTTGACTTTTTAGCAATTATTTTGCACCTCAATTTACTTTCCTTTTAATCTTAAGGATATCGACCTCTAAAAAATTAGATGAAACAGCAAATGAAACGATGCTAAATGTAATCAAGACAAACAAAACAAAAGCTTTTTACGAACCCAATGAAGCTAATTTTTTGCAGGAATATAGGTCTTAATAATACCTTTCTAACGGTGTATATATAATGAAATAATGTTGATTAAGTTCAAATCTGTGCTTGAAAATCGAAACATGTCCCTTAACTTGCTATTCTCTCCTACTTATCAAGAACCACTAAGATTTTGTTTAATAATAAAACTCAAAAATGGGTATAATAATCCCATATAATTCAGAGTAAACTACTTAATATTTTTACAAAAGTTTTCTTATAATAAATTTTGCATGGCACGAAAATTCTAGCGCTTTAATGTTTCATTCATAAAACTTTTGGGTCAAAAAATTCATTCCTAGTTATATATTACTTTCCACCAATCATCACTTCCTCGATTCTTTTGTATATAATTTAGATGCATAAAATTTGTTTTATTTTATTACTTAGCTTAACCATAAATATGGCATAAATTTAGACTTTTAAAAAATAAAAAGAATCGTAGTTTATTTTTTTTATTTGATGTCTCAAAATATGCCAAAAATATATTAACTTCTTTTGCGCATAACCTTGCAAAAGGTTGAATTCTACATTTAACTTTGATTACATTAAATTTAATAAGTAGAAGAAAGTCATGGCTTGTTTAAGGTCATTTACATTAGTTGATAAAAATATTATTTAATATTTAAATTAATTAAACAAGTTTATAATAATTATTTGAAAAAGTGTTGATATTAGCTCTAAACAAATTTCAGGATTTATAGTGGAATTCCAACTCCTGATTTTACTTTAAATATTTATTGCTTATTATTTATTTTTGGGATTAATCGTACATTTATTGACCAAAATTGAAATTGAAATTATTACTTTAATAATATCTTAAAATTAAACAACTGCAAAACAATAAACAAGGGAGAAGAAAGTTAACTCCCTAAAAGTTTGCACAAAAACAGTGATTTCATTTAACAAAGTTTAACTTAAAGAAAACAATGACTTATAACTTTAAATGATTATACACATTCAAGAAGAGATTCAAAATCACTTTTAGAAATAATATCATTTCATATAGTTTATCTAAGACTGCAGAAAATTAGAAATGTTATTTTGAATACATTTAACTTAATTATTTTTGAGGACCTTTATGTTCTTGATGACATAATTTCACACAAAGCATCGTAGAAATCTACTATAAAGAATTTTTTAATAAATAAATTACTTTATTTTCTTATTGGATGGAGGATTTCAAAGATACGAAAACAAAACTCAAATATGAGTCATATTGAAATGTTCCTGAAAAACCAAAAATGAATATCTAATAACCCTATAATTATTCAACTCTGCGAAGAAGTCGTTGATAGTTTTACACTTTTTTATAATTTCGTTATTTCATAACTTATTAATAAGGAATTTATAAAGTCATAGAATTTCTAGATAAAGAGATATCAATTAATCAAAAGAAAAGAAAATTACAAGATAAAAAACAACAATAAACAATAATAAGAAGCAATCTCACTTTCATGTTAATATATCGTTTAGGAATTCTTTATTAAAATTTCATTTTTAGAATTTCAGAATAACATTTCTTAGAAGTCTTTTAAAATTTTCAGCCTAGCTCTCATGCTTTATGAACAGCTATGGCATCAAATTCTGCATTATATTTACTATTTTATTATTAGGGTTTAATTTTCAATATTTATTTCATTCAACAAGGGTAGATTTTCTCTTCAGAAAAATAGTAAATACCCCAAATTCTTATAAAAGCAGAACCGGAAAATAGAAAATACAAAAGTTCAACAAATCTGGAAAAAAATATAAAATTGTTATATAATTCTATGTAAAAATAATGAAGTTCAAAGATCATTAAAAAGTTGTAATAGAGATAGCGTAATTGGAAAATCTTCCTTTCAGTCAAAACTAAGTAAGTATTTGTTCAAACCATTCACACACTAAGGACCAATGTTCGGAACCAAGTAAAAATTAAGTTTTTTATTAATATATTGCAGTATTTTTTTGCTGCTTCATTTTTTGGTTTACGTAATTAACAGTGTAGGAACATTTAAAATAAATATAACTTCTTTTGCCTTTTGCCGTTCTTGAATTAATATCTTAGGGTTTGGACATGAGATTCCTTTTCTATATATAAACTCAGGGTTTTGACTTCAGATTTTTCCAAACTTTAATCTCAGGGTTATATAAAAATACGGAGTTTTATTGATAATCAGACTAAGTGAACTAAGCTCATGGAATCCTCATAATTGAACTTTTTATAGTTTATTTTAAATGTGTTGTATTTAAAAATACACTAAACAACTAAAATAATTTCAATTATTTACCATAACATAAGGGAGCTAAGCCTAAGGCAGCACTGTGTGAAACTTTTGAAGTGAGAAAAGGCAAGATGCGTAAGAGACAACAAGTTACAATAAGTGAAAACATAAACCACAAGCTTTAAAACTATATTTAACTAAAGATTAAGGACTAAAACCGATAAAATTATATTAAAAATAATATTTAGAGCTTAAGACAAATTGAAACCACGTACAATTAATTGTATGAAAGACTGCGTTCTATGTTGTTATAACTACATTGCACTCATTAGGTACTATTTTAAAGAGGACAAAATAAATTTGGACAACTGAGCTAAAATTTATATATTTTTTCATTAAATCTGGGTTAATTTTATACAAGTTATATGAAAAAATCAAAATTAATACAAATTAATTGTTCTTCTAATATATCCTAATTCAGGTCTTCAAGAACAAGGGATTTATTCCAAAGATTAATTTTACAGCATTAAATTCTACAAGAAGTTAATTTATTATTAAAATTGTATGCCTGACTTTTCACAACTAAAACTCCGAAAAGGAAAATAATTGAACAAGAGTAATTCATTTGGAGTTCATAATTAAAGAAATATGGCTGAAATTTTAATCTGATTAAGTAAAATTAATTTAAAAAGTAAAATCGTTTGAATGAAAATTCATCTTACAAATGCCTTGTTAAACTGAAAAATACACCATTGGGATACTCTTAATCACAACAAAAAACAAACAATAACACAAAATATATTCACAATATTTTCTTATGTAGGCAATTTTTCACTAAAATTGAAGCATTTATTTTCAGCCTTTAAGCAAGAGGTTAAATATTTATGTAGATAAAAACTTAAACTGATTTTGTCTAAAAAAAATAGTTTTATCAAAACAATTAAATTGAAAAAGATAATCAGATGTGGCATAACCTACGAAAAATTTGTATGAGATTATTGCTTTTCAAAAAGTTGATTAGAGCTGTCCTAAACCACTTTAAAATTTATTTAACCTTTTTTAATTACACAGATTTTAAAGTTATAATTTTTCATATGCAATTTTTTTAAGGACTTAAGGACTTTTTAGTAAAAGTTAAAACTATTTGGCTTCAAAAATGAACAAAATAATAATCATAGGGAGACTTATTGTTAGTAGAATAGCATCTGCTAACAATTTCAATTAAATTTGCCAAATATCAAAGTTCTCTATCCTTTGTATCAAATAATTCTCCAGTTTTACTCTAGAGAAATATAAAAAATATGGCTTTATTGCAAAGCAAGAAATTTGATATATTTTCCTTCAATAGTTAGTAATTTTTAAAATACAAGCGAGAGCCATCCTTAGTATAAAACTTTAATTAATTTTATTATTAAAAATTTACATCGCATACTTTTGGGAAATAAATTTTCTCAATGATCGAATTTTATTGTTCTGAAAACTAAATTTTAAGATTAATAATACTTATGTTAGAATTCTTATTTTAGTTTTTATTTAAGCTCTTATTTAATTCTTCAGAATGAGAAAAACTATCAGAATCTGTTAAACTTATTTTTTTATTTATTATTTATGTAACAAAAAACTTTAACGTATCCAGTTTCTTGTACTTTTAATTGGTATTAATTGAATTACATGGTCAGAAGTTTTGATCTATATAATATACTCAAAGTTAACTAATTAATTTTATTTAATTAATTTTTTATTTTCTTAATCAAAATTGCTATTTCAACCTTATAAATTAAGTGGCAAGCGTTTCAAATATGTAATAAAATCAATTGAAACTTATTTTATGACATAAGTAAAACCATCAAAAGTCAATCAAGGATGACATTAGATCTAATGAAAAATTCATTTAATTATATTTATTTGTAGCTAATTTTTTATATAAATAAAAACAGATAAAAACTTTGTTAAAGAATTTTTTTCCAAATGAAGTTTAAGTATAATAAATTAAACTTTGGCATATATCAAATATAACGTAAATTTGTAATATACTCAGATTATTTTTCTATACAAAATAACAAAATAAAGTTATCATAAAATAAAAACAGAACCAATTTTCAACATAATAATATAAAAATTCACCCCAAATGCGTTGAAAAAGTTATGATTTGAGGGGCTTTGTTCACGTCGTAATATAAAATCGAAATCTGTTTAAAAAATATAACACGAGAAAAACAAGGCATTTGCCCTAGAAAAAAGTTTTAAGTGACTTTTATTCCTTGGAAAAAAAAATAAAACTAACAAAACTCTCAAATATTGAAACAGTGCCATTTTTTTTAAAAAAATACTGATTTTCATTCATCATAAAATATAATAAAAACAAAAAATAAATAAAATTTTAGAATTGAATTTGAAAATATAACTTTTAAACGAAAAAAAGTTTCTTTTTATTATAACATTATTTATCTGAAATCATTGAGAAAAGGACTTAGTTAATTTAGATTTAAATGGTGTTATTTCTTTTTTTTTTTGATAGACCAAAAAAAAAAGGTTTTGGTTTGTAAGAAAATAAAAAACTTTTGGAAATACAGAATATTAAGCAATAAGTTACCCGGGAAATCAACTAAAGTATTCTTTGCTGAAGTTTTAAAACTATAACTTTTGTTAAAATTCTTTATTTATTTGATTTCAGTAATTGAAATATTGTTAAAAAGTTTCAAAATACGCCGCATACATTCTCTAGGTAAATCGAATCTTTATAAATGTCTCAAAACCTTTTGATATCCTAAATTGGATAACACAGGCCAATAAAAAAAAAATCTTTTTGTTGCCCTGGATATTTCGACGGATTTCTATATTTTCAAATCCACAGTTTTCGAATATATTCATGAAAGTACTGAATTGGCTCTAGTTTTTATGATTATGAAGTATTTTCTATTTTTAATAATTAAGACTTTAAATCGGCATTTTAGAACGCGAATTTATCATCAAGTGTTTGTTATCTCGTTTCGATTTGCATTCTGCGCATTTTTGTGGTGCATAGATACATCACGTAATCCCTTCTCTCCGTTTTCGCACCACCACCATTACTCTGTGTAACTGTACTAAAATCAAATAATTTGACAAGATTAGAGGACAAGCGCCGCGCTTTTACGCGCAAGTTGCTAATATTGTGAGGTTAATACTTTATTTTATTTTGTTCACTGGGAACAAGATGCGTGGCCATCTAGAGAATCCTTCATTGTTGGTAAAGCCAATTTAGCAAATTAGCCATTGTTAAGTAGAGAAAAAATCATACATCCATTATTACATTACAAGTTAGGTATCATAAAACAATTCATTAAATCATTAAACAAGGAAGGGAAATTAAATATAATTGTAAGGCATTCCCTAAGTTCAGTAAAGAAAAGATAAAAGCTGGCGTTTTTGATGGTCCTCATATTCGGACATTGATGAAAGATCCAAACTGTATAGAAGTTATGAATAATTCTGAAAGTGGAGCTTGGAAATGTTTTGTGATGGTGGTAGAAAACTTTTTGGGTAACTATAAAGCCACAAATTATAAAGAGATTGTGAAAATGATGTTAAAAAGCTTCAAGATTTTAGAAGCAAATATGAGTATAAAATTACACTTCCTACACAGTCATCTGGGCAGATTTTTTGAAAATTTGGTCAATCGCAGCGAGGAACAGGGAGAGTGCTTCCACCAGGATTTGAAAGTGATGGAAGAACGTTATCAAATAGATGGGACCGTCACATGATGGCAGATTACTGTTGGTGCTTGAAAAAAGATTGTTCCGAAAAAAATTACAAAAGGAGAGTTTATAAAAGGCATTTTTCTGAAGCTTAACCTACATATTTTAAATTTCTTCATTTACTAACCTTTTATTTACTATAATTAAGCACAAAACAAAACAATTAGCAATAATTTGCAATAAAAAAATGATATTAAAGAATAGTCTTGTGATTTCTCTTTTTGTTTTTACTGATTCATTAGGTGAATATTAAAACGAAGATTTAAAAGACCCCAGAGCCAATATTTTAAAACCATCCACAGTTTAGTAAATTGTTGGCATAGGAGTATTCGAAACCACTCTTAGATCAAGGGCAACAAAACCATTATTGATCAGTGAATCAACAAATATTGGGTTTAACAAGAAGATTAGAAGTACCTGGAACTCATAATGATCACGTATGCTGGGCTGAACGTCATATGCACACTAAAATTCTTATTTAGGTTTCGTTAATATTTACTATTTTTGGTACATTTTATACTGTTAATTGTTGTGGTGACTACATTTATCATTTAATTAATATCAACAAATTAGTAGAGAAGATTGGAAAAACAGTATTAATATTTTGGGCAAACTGTAAAAAAACTCTGATTAAACCTCGGAATGACGAAGTAAAAACGAATAGTATGTCATTTGAGTAAAATGAAACTAAGTAATCAATGAAAAGAAAAGAAGATTTTCAAAAAAATTATAAAATCATCGATTCAATTTTCGGTTTCTCAAGCTACGAATAGCATCAAAGAGGAAATAATTTTACGTAGAAACATGCAAAAGAAACTCAAGACATTTTAGATGAGTATTTTATGAACCTGCCATCAAAGACTCAGTATGACTATATATTAATATTTTCATAGACTTTCTACAACAAAACTTGTCATTTTTGACGTCGATATATGCTGTAGCTCTAAATCGAAATCACTGATACAAAATTGTAAATAAATTTTGAAGAAAGCATTATTTATCCTTTTGTTTCCATTTATTGCGATTATTTTTCTCCTTTTAGTTCATTGTTTTTTATGAAAGGATTATTGATAAAATTCAAGATTTTAAATGTATTTTTTAATGTAAATTTTTTTTTATTCTTTTTAGACGAACCTTCTCTACAAAAAGTATCCAGCATTTATCGCTTAAATCGACCCGTGATAAAATAATTCATTCCTTTTATTGGTATTACTTTCCTCAAAATCCAAACAAGGTAAGTGGAAGTTATTTCACTTTGTATTAATCTCATAAAAGTTTTCTGCGAATTTTGCTATAAATGAATTAATGGAACCAAGAATTTACTTTAAATTTTGTGCTGCAAACCTAATCTGTTTTGACGAACCGTTAAAAAATTTAATTAATGCCTTTTTCTAAAAGGGTGTATATTCAAGACTCTTTAAAAAGGAGAATGGTGTGATTGAAAACTTGTCTTAAGCCCTTAAGCAGTCCAAATTGACAACTGCCATGAAAAGATTTTGGGTTTATCAGTAGTCATGGCTACACAGTGGCCAATTCAACTTTTTTTGCAGCTAGAAAAACATTGTATCAAATTTTGGTTGAAAATTTTTATTTTACTATAGCCTAATTCTGCTGCTACTGTTGCTTTGATCTGCGTTAGACTTTACTCAGGAAAGACTTCTGAAAGACAATGACATCATAAAAGTCCAAGATTAAAACATGAAAATCGTCTTTATAGTACTTAAAAGTTTCATAATGATAAGTTCTAACAAAAATCTATCTCTTTAATAAAGAAAGCCCATCGATATAATTTAAGTTACAGACCTTTAAATATATTTCTTTTTTCTTTTACAAAAAGTGTATGCAGTAATTAATTCTGATTGAATATAAAATTAGTTATATTTGTCGTAATAATTTGCATGTTTAAAGAGCTAAATAAGTGATACGGTGAACGATAAAAAATGATTTTCTAATACATTATTCAAACTATATAAAGACTGCATTTATCATCATTAAAAAACATTTAAGCTTAATACTTTCCCTTCTTTTTTACGTTTTGAAATAAATTTGAAATATAAAAAGAGCAAATAAAACATCAAAGCATAAAAGGTCTGATATATCTTCAAAAGCAATTCATCCTTTCATTCAGACTAAAAAAAATTCTATGATTCTGTATAAAAGAAAACTAAAGAAAATTTTTTTAAAAAAAAACTCTAGGGATAAAATTGTGCTTAGCAGCCATGTATCAAACATTTTCAGTTAATCTCATTTTTAAGTTAGTCTAATGTTTGGAAAAAAAATCCTTAGGATTTTTGCTTATAAAAAAAAAAACAACATTTTCTTTGAAAACTTTTATAAATTTCTTCTAATATTTTGTATAATTATGTTGATATATTCCACGCCATTTTAGTTCATTGAAAATATTTCACAACTCCCTTTAAAGAATTATGAGTGAATTTATGAAAAAACAAAAAACTTTGAGATCTTTTCAGAGAAGTGAGAGGCAAAAAAAATTTGTTTACATAGAAAATGCTATTCTTCTTTTGCTGAAAGAAAATTTATAGAGCAATTGTGAATTTTCTAGCTGATAATATGAAAAAAGCTGTATGTTTTTCTCTTTTTAATATCTATCAGAGGAAGGATTTACTGGTTTTGTATACATCTTGTTTCATATTTTAGATATAGAACAATGCTAATTTCAATTTTAAAAGTTTACTTTTAGTTCAATTGATAGTAGAATAGAACGAAGAATAGAAGGTGAACGCAAATGAAGGTACTCAAAGGACATTAAAATTAAGTTAAAGATTCCTGAGCTCAAGGTAAATCATCAGGCATCCCTTTTACGTATTTGTTTGTGGTGATTAGGAAAAAGTTCTTTCATTGATTTGCATTTCATTTTCTTTTTTTTAATTTATTTTAGCGGCTTTTGTTACTTTTGTTACTTTTGTTACTTTTTTTTGTTTTATTACTATTGTTGAAATGTACTTTATATAAGGCAAAAAGGTCTGCAGGTTTGCTGAACCTGTGCTCATCAGCTCCTTATTTACTATTTTTAGATTTCACGTTAATTCATGAGGCTTGACACGTTTGAGTCTCCTGGTTTCATTTGTAATGTCCAAGAGTTGTATGGTATTCTACATTGCTATGTGCTAGTAATCGTATTTCGTGTTTAACAGCACATTCCTCTTTCAGTTGGTTGGTTCGTTTTATGTTTAAATCCTTGTATATTTCATGATTGCTCACATATCTGTAAGCGTTAGTTATTATGCACAAAGATTTGTATTGAAATCGTTGGATTAAGTTTTGATTGGTCTGTTTTGTGCATCCCCAAAACTGAATTCCATATATCTAAATCGGTTTGATAATTGATATATAAATCAGTCTTTTACAGTAAAGATAAAGTTGGGAATGATGTCCTATTAACCAGTACATTTGGCACTGTTTCAGTTTCTTCTGTATTATTTTTTGTCTTACATGATTCTTCCAGTTCAATCTTGAATTTACTATTCATGGAATACAAATTTTTGCATTGATCCACATTAGATATATACATACATGTATAATATACATTGTATATATATATTTGTTGTTGTTCATAATCGATCTGTGCTTTCATTTTTCCTTTCATAAACACAATTTATCTTTAATGGAGTTTTGTTTATTTTCTTGTGCTTACAATATGAACTATTTTTATGAAAAAAATGATAGAATGCAGTTTTCTATACATATGTGACAGCACAACAATTACATATATATATACGGTGTGTCCTACAGAAAACAGAACTTTTTTAAAATAAAATCAAAAACTAATTACTTTAGCATATATCATTTATTTCATTGAAAATAGCTTCCTTATGCTTCGATGAAACGTTTTTCCTGATCAATTAGCATATCGAATAAGTTTTTAAGGTCATTTCTGAATTTTTAAAAATTTAGGTTTTACTAAAATATTTGCCAGTTATTCTATAGATATTTAGAAGCATAATTAAGTAAAACTTAGATTCACAAAATATTCAGAAGAGGTTTTTTATTCAAAAAATTTCTTTGTAAATTTGAAGACTATTGAAATGTTTAATTTGTGATTTATCCGCTGTCTGTCACCCTAAACAATCATTTATGAGCATAATTATGCAAGAACTAGTTGGATAATTAATTAAGAACAGGTTTCTTAGCTCAAAACTTGATTTGAAGAATTCATTAAAATTTAAAAAAAAATGGCTGATCATTTTAAGTTGAGCTCTGTTTGTCTTAGCTGCTTTACTAATAAAAGAAAACACTACAAGGGTGCAAAATTTCCAAACGATCAGCCTAGTAGGTTTTGAGATATCATTAACATTGGCTTAGCAAGGAACAGCTTCAGGAAAACACTTTTAACTTTTGATCACTTACTCCTTGTCCCTAGAGTAAAGAATGCTCACATGCTCATAATTGCGGTAATTTTACCTTGATCAGCTTGACATTTTGACACAATATTTAAATCCAAGATGTTATACATTTATTTTAAAAAATAAAAAAAATAATAATAAAGTCCGAACCCCCTTAATCGACTTTAAGAGTTTTTTTTTCACATAGAAAGGGACAAGTGACAGATATCTGGATAAAAGTCATCAATAAATTAGCAAACATAATTTAGGTCACGTAACAAATTCTAAAAATTTAATTTTTATTAATTGTAAAATTAAATATAATTTTACAAAATCGTAAAATAACTGAAAGCTCTTTATTTGAAATATATTTTCAAAGTTTTGAATTGAAATAAATTTTAATATAACAGAAAAAATGTATTTTTATATCAGTCAAATCAATAAACTAACTACGCACTACACAAAAATATCAAATTACAAATTTTTATTTTCTTTTTGTATGAAGAAAACAGAAGAAAAGAAATAAAGAAAAAAAGAAAAACTTATAGACTCCACAATTCAAGCTTAGAATTATATGACATTGATACTATATCATTGGACAAAAACAATAGTAAAATCCTCCCTAAACATATTGATCGTCCGCTAATTAACTCAACAAGTAAATCCTATAATCGTAAAAAAAAATTAAGTTATCCGACCACTTAGTATGTCATGGATATTTTATTTTCTTTTATGTTTATTGATTGAAGCTCATAATATGTTAATTAGTTAGTAAGATATTTTTGTACGTAAGGAAAAATTTGGAAAATGCATTCATTGAACTATTTCTTAGTTAGAGTAAAGTAATAAAAGAAGTTTTTTTTTTCAATAGGATAGTTTTAATGAGCTCAAAAAACTCTGATAAATAAATAAGAAGAGATAGACAAAGATTTGCTTTACTTTATTTTCTTTAATGACAAGGTAAATATTTAAAATGAGAAATAAATGAAAAGCTCTCTATCCCTACTTGTCTTGTTTTTGTATTTTTATTATTTTAACCTTTACTTGGAACATTGGGGTGGACTCCACCCCATCTATTTATTTCCGTCAATTTCAAGTATATTAACAGGCACCTGCTGATAAGCAGAAAAAGAGAACAAAAAAAAAAAAATTCTTTCTAGATAAGAGTATTTTGTTTTAAATTGTTTGAATTTTGTTTTCAGCAAAATTAGATTTTATCAGCGGGATGTTTATCCCCGTTAACAAAAATCTACCAAGCAACCAAAATCATATTTTTAAAAACAAGCGTAAATACGCGTTTAGTTTTATAAGAACTGACATTACTATTAATCTTGAATACAGCGAAGTGTTAGCTGAAAAAAAATTAGAAATTACACGTTAATTATTGTAAAAACGGAATTTTTATAAATAAATGGGATAAATATATAATCTTTTAGTATCTTATAATAAACTAATAAGTTTTGGCATGGTTGTAGTCGGTGGGTGTTAAAAATAAATTAATTTATTTTTTGTAAAAAAAGGATATAATATATATAATTATATATAGTATGTATTTTATAAATAAGGATATTATAAAGAATGATTTAATATAGTTTTTTTTAACTAAACTAGTCAAATTAAATAATTAAGTTTAATGTGGGGAAGAAAATAATTAAAAATCATTACAAACAAATAATATAATAAAATTTGTATTAAAACTAATGGATACTTAGATCAGCCACAACTGCCAGCTCACTTTTGAAAATCATGTAGATAAAACTTGTACTTAAAATAAAAAGTTTCAAAAGTTTATCAAAAAATTTTTGATTTTCGCAAGAAATGATCTCACATTCTTCACTTTTATGTGAAATATACTGAAATCCTTGCAATTTCACGATTGACAATTTTTAACAAACAATCCTAATTTTATTAGATCTCATGCCTAGTGCTAAGGGTGTGGGAAGAATTAGCACAGTAAAATTGGAGAGTTTTCCTTAATATGTCCAAAATGCCAAAGTGAAAGTTCAATTTGTGATTGATGTGTTGTTAATTGGTCTAAGTACAACATCTTAATATTCAATGACTGAATTCTTCCCGAATTAAAATATTCCTTTAATCTTCTTTGAAAATCCGACAAGCTACCGCCAACTAGTCGCTAATTAAGGCTATATACCAATTCAGTGGAGACTAATGGACTTATTAGCATTTAGCGCTAAATTTTGTGCCGTTAAGCGCTAGTGAGTCTTAGGCTGCCCACAGAGTGCCGGCTTACAGCCGAGCTTACAGCCGAGCTGACACCGATTTCTATTGTGATTGCTAGGCTTGCACTCTGAACACTTTGAGCATATTTCTATTGATTTACCCATAACGAGTTTATAGTCTTCGGTATCGGAATCGGTGTCAGCTCGGCTGTAAGCTGGCACACTGTTGGCAGCCTTAGGCAAAAAAATATATTATGATTATATGTCTTAATTGCAAAGTTGATAGACAAAAAATACAATTAGATCTTCTATTAAGAAAAAACGAAATTACCCTTTAAACAACACAATAGAATCTATTACAGGATATGTCTAAAGTGTTATTAGCAAAGTTAACTTTTTCTTCTAATTAAAGAGAAGTTAAGTATTTTAAGAGAAGCTTATGCAGGATTCCCCAACGCAGATTAGCTATCCGGTCTTAGATATTATTAGCAGCTACAAATTTTTGGCATGTCAGCCAGATTTTCTACTGACCGATTCGTTAAAAAACTTTAAAAATCAGCAGAAAAACATAAAAATAAAAGTCTATACATTATCTTTACAATAATATTTCAAAGGGTTTTAATACTTCAGTTTAATTATTTAATTGGTTAAAAATAGTTCTTGTGACTCTCTTAATTTATTTAAAAGTGTACAAATTTATTCTCATTTATTCAATAAGAATCCAACTAAATTATTTATATTCAGAACAAGTAATGGACATTGGCAATGAATTTATTTCACTAAAGTCGAAAACTTAGTAAGGAAAAGTATTCTCCTGTGTTTTCATGCTGACCTCACTAAAAAAAATAATTTTTTACTTTACTTAGCAGAAAAAAATCCCTTTTCAGAAATGATAATAATACCATAATACAAATTTTTTCTAAGCTCTGCTGAATCTTTGAATTATTCTTAATTTATATAAATTGCCAAAAAATATATATACACAGAAAAAACACTGAGAATGAGTCTCATTTTATATATCAAAAGGAAACAATGTCAGCCAAAGATAACAAAAATTGTAGAAATTTCTCGATTGCTTAAATGATAAAAGTCAGTAACTTTAATTCAACATTAGATAAGAATTGATTTACTAAAGCTGAATAAGGACACCATATACTCCCTTAGAAACTTTTCTTTTAATTTTTGTTTTTTATTTTCTTTTCTTATTTGAAGAAAAGAGTGAGAAAAGCTGACATCTTTTTTTTTTTTTTTTGTATAAAGGCAAAAAATAATAACCCTTTCCTTTAGGATGTTTAGTTAGTTACATAAAATGAATGATAGAACTAACAGTTTTTGGCTATAAATAATGTGATTTTAGTGAAAAGTTTTTTTATTCTTATAAACTAGAATTTGTGAAAAGTAAAAGTAAAAAGTAAGTGAATCAAAGGTGACAGCACTATTTTTAAACTTTAGAAACTTCTTAATATGACTCAATAAAATCACAGGATAATTGCTTTGAAAAAGGGATAAGTTTAATCAAATATGATTGATCTTGAGTGCCAGGTGTAATAAATTTTATAATAAAACCTTCTCAAATAAAATCTTTTTTTATATTCCTTTTGTATAAAGTTTCTATAAATTTTTTGGGATAATTTTTTTGTATACAAATTCAAAAATTTTTTAATAATACTGATTAGTAAAATCAGACTCTGATTCATGTTTTATGTTAATTTATATATATATAAATCTTAAGGCAAGTCTGATAAAAAATGTATTTGCTCGGATAAATTGAGAATTGGTTTATGAAATTCAGTATTAAGGACTACATTTTTGAGATCTATACTGCCAAAATTTTATCTATGATTAAAGGGAGGGAGAGACTTTTTGAATGTCGTTTCGAGAGAAACGCGTTTGTACAATAAGTGGGGAGACATAGTACTTTTCAATAATTATAAGAGTTTTGCCTGATTTGGCTTTTAATTTGGACACATCATTATTAAAATATTGTTTAATTAGAAAATTTTATTAAAAGAAATTACAATTTCCTTTAACACGTTCTTAATCTAATATATAACCTATTTCTAAGAGATATTTTTCCCAAATTAATTTGTATTTAACAACTGTATTCGAGTAGGTTTAGTTAGTAGATTTGGCCTGTTATTTAGAGACAAAGCCATCATTTTTTAAATAAGCTATTTGATTTTAAGGAGGTAGTTAAAAAAATTAGTAGAAAAAAGTACGCATTTACCCAATTTTGACAAAAATATAACTTTTTAAACTTAAATTTTTGTGGTTTATATTTCACAATTAAAATCAATTTATTTTCGGCTCTTTACTCATGATTTTAGTTAATACAGTCCTTAAAATTAACAAATTTCGACCCCTGACTGTACTACAATAAAATGGTAAAAACTTCACCTATTTTCTCATAAGGCTTTAGCTTGCCAATACAAAATTTAAAAAACTTTGTGCTTTTGTTACAAACACCAATTCTCTTTAAAGAAATTATATCTTTTTTTTTTTTTTTGATTTAATTAAATAAAATGACTGCATCTATAAGATTACTTCAAAAACAAAAAAACACCATATTTCCTTTTAAATATCACATTATTAAAAAGCGAAAAACATTAAAACAATTATTACTAGCATTCTCCTAGAAAAGAAAAATTAAATTTTCTTAATTATTTTTCTTAATTTTCACGAAACCAAAGATTTACCTTCTAATAAATGACTTTCATTACAACAAATTTATTTGTGAATCCTTTTTAATGTAATCACACAATTAAAAGGATTTTAGAATTTGTGTCAACAGTTTTCCCGTTAATTGAAACCATATTTTACATTTAACTGAAATTCACAAAATGTTGTTTAGCATTTAATTTTGATGACTTTATGTATCCCAAAATAGTAACTCAAATATATTTCAAATCCCTAAGCACTAATATACTTCCTGTTCATAGAGTTCATTTAATATACTTTATCCTTACTAGTTTTAAATAACTTAAAAAAATACACTAACAACAGCCGTATACATACATATACTATGCTCCTATATAAAAAGGCAGCCTTTTGGATTATAATAATTTTTGTCCTCAAAACTTTTATATCCATTACGATTGCATTTCGTCTCTTTTTACTATTTGTAATGTATTTGTTCTGATTTATGTTTGTTTATTTGTTCATTTGGGATAAGGATATTTTACAAAATATATTTTCAAGGACATTTATACCTGCTTAAAATGTAATAACTTAAACTTCTTATGCACATCTGTTATGCTAATTTTTAAAGCTTTTTAATGCTACAAAATTGTATTCTCATGAAGCAAAAAAAAAAAAAAAAAAAAACACCTAACTACCTTTTTCCTAAACGCCTGTTTCGTTAAACGGGAAGAAAAAAATTTTATTTTTGCCCTATTTAAGAATATCAGAGCTCTTGAGAATTTTTCGGGTATGATTTAACAGGCCAGAAAAGAAAATCTGTAATAATTTTGCAGGAGGAGCTTTGTCTTTTTTTTTTTCTTTTTGAGGACATATTTTTTATTTTTTAAGAATGAATTTACCAGTTTTCCTCTCTAAGAGGTAAGGATAAAAAAAATTTTGCCTGTAAGTGAAAAAGGTTTCATGACTTTTTTCTTAGGCTTTTTTCTTTTTTATTATATATAAAGATGAACTTTGGTTAGAAATACTAAAAACTGTATTTTTATTTTTTTAAAAAATTCAAATAGTGTTTTATAGAGTTTCGGAGATTATTTTAAAATTTCTGTACTTTTTTTGTGTAGTCTATATTACTATTAAGATACTATTAATGATTTTTTTCAATTATTTGATGGACTTATTTTAGTTAATTGTTATTTATTATTTAAATTTGTTTTTAGAAATCTACAACCAGGGACATTTAATGCTTGAAATTACTTGTTTATCTACAAATTAAAGTTCCCAGCCAGATGGCGAAAAATATACCCATTTGGAAAATTCATGCTTATTATTTTCGTAAAGCTATTAATAACTTTAGAAATTCACATAATGAAGAAGGAAATGGAAGCAAATTTTTATCAGACAATTAATGAACTATAAAAAAGCCTTAAACAACATTTGCTGTAGATGAGTCAGCAAAGAAGGATTTTAGGTCCTTAATAATTTATCTTGAGAACAAAAAAACAAAAATAACAAATCCATTAAATGCTATTTTTTACCGTCTTTTGATAATTTTATTACTAAATATTCCATTTTTTTTCTTTTCAGGAATAGAGTTCTGTCTTCTTGGAAAATAAGAAGCAAAAAAAATTTCTCGTTTTAATTTTTTGTTTTCATTTTTACTCTCACTTTTCTTTCATATTTGAGTAAAAAAGGCAGTGCTAAATTGTTTTAATTAAGATTTATTAATTGTTATTAGTGAAAAATTACATTAGTTGTTAAAAACTACAACAATAATAAAAATATTAATTAGAAATTTTTTTCTCTACTTTAGCATTTTACAAAATATATCTCTTGATGACGTGCAGGGCTCTCTCAGTCGTTCGTTTGGTACTAGACATGCTATGACTCATCATCATTGGGAAAATTTCTAGCCATACAGAAAAGATCAATTTTAAAAATATTTAGAAATTCCAGAACATTTCTAAGGAGGTGAGTATTGATTAAATATTCTAAGACTTAGTATTTTTTCTATCAAAGCATTTCATGCAGGAATACTTCTCTCAATTTAATAATCATAATTCGGACACATATTTCTGTAATTAAAATTTTATCAATATATGGGAATAAAAATTAAGCTTCCATTGGTGACAATTTGATTTGCAAATATCATTTTAAGCATGGATTTTAAACACTAATTGAAATATAAAATGAAAATGAATCTAAATTGAAAAAACTTTACTTTTTTAGGATATTAAAAATTTAATCAATATCAAGCTCAGATTTCAGAATAACTGCAATAAAATTAGTAAAAGCTCGATAAATACCACAGTTTTAATTTTGAAATGCTATGCTGGGATAGTAGCAGCATATCAAAACTTTTTGCTCCGATCAATATTCAATACCATACTTTTTAACTCAATTGAAAAATTGACATTTTTATTTGATTTGACATAGCGAAGTATACTAAAGTACTTACAACATTTTTTATAATTAAAAGGATTTCAGTCACACACAGAATCTCTCTTTTTATTCGTTTTTATTTCTAAATATTGATCTAAGCTACTTCATCTTCCTTCATGCAATTAAATTAACCAGAATTTTGTTTTATTTCAGTGAATAAAATTTTAAATTTGTAAGTACTCTTTAAAGTTTTTAAACTTCCACAAAATTTTAGCTGGTATTAAAAAAAAAACAAAGTTATAAACCTTTTAATATTGTAAAATTTATTTTTCTTTTTAAGTAAAATTTCTCTTTTTTGGTTTAGAACTTTATGGTCAGTTGTTTTGTTTTTTTCCCCTCAAGCATAAAGTACTCAATAAGTAAAAGTAATAAAAAAAAGACCCAGAATATATATTTAAAATATTTTATACTTTATGAATTAAAAATTTTTACTTTATTTATATTACTCCTTAATTTCAAACTAAACCGAAAAATGATTTGATTAAACCATTAGGGTCTATCTTACATTTATCTACTGCGTTTTCCCAAGAGAAAATGAAATTTATTTTAATAAATTAACAAAAATATGAATTAAATGTTTACTACTTTATCTTTTTATGTTCAAACGAAATATTAAAAATTTATAAATAGAATATTTTATGCCAAAATTTTTACATTTGGATAAAATTTAAACAATTCAAGGTCCATTCAATAGATAATAAAAACAAAAATACAAATGGTAAATATTTACCATGATGAATACTTAAAATGTTAAAAGCTTTTCCCTTGATGATATCTTTTAGACCTGTCCTTTAACTATCAATTTCTTTTTTCATTTTTTTCTTTTACTCATTTTAGGGATAATGAATAGTTACTGAAGACGAAATGCTCTAATTTAGTGATCAAGCACGTTTTATTTTATTTAAGGTTGTCCATTTTTACAAAGCATCAACATTTGGATTAATGAAATATTGTATAGTTTGCCTCGTCCTTTTGCTTTGAAATTGAAAATAAAATGAGAAAAAAATGAATGAAAAATGTATATCGGAATTAATTGTGCAAATAATTTTATAAAGAAATGATTTACATGAGTTTTTTTGCTGTTTTTGTGTCAAATTAATCAAAAGTTTTGGCTTTTGGAATTTTTTGATTTTTAAAAATACATTTTCTGTTTTTTTTAAGGATCTTTACTTTAAGAAATTGTGCATTTTTTGCTAACATACAAATTAAAAAGGATAAAAGATTGAGCAATTTACATAATGAGAAATATATTAATTTTTTTAACAGGTCTAATTGTTTATTATTTGATAAGGGTTTAAAATACATCTTTTTGATGATTACTATAAGAATATGAATAGAATAAATTCTACTTACAAGTTTTTTAGAAATTACATTTTTTTGTTGTTGTATAACTTAATAAATACGAAGGCAAAATGAAAAGTTCTACCCTTGGTAGTGTAGGAAGGTTTGTTTTTTTAATTTTAAAAATGCAATAATTTTTATAAAAAATCTCTACTTACTTCCATGAACTTTGGTCAACACTTCTCCAATAAAAGGATGCTATTTATTAAATGGTTTATTGAAAGATATGCAAAATACCCACTTACGGCCGCACTCACATACTCATTTCAACTAAAATTTACTGGTAAGAAATTTTTTCAACCTTTGAAATCTGCTGGGAATTAGAGAAGACTGAATCCGTAAAATAAATTGAATGTTTCAACATTTTGGTTTGAAGAGATTGAGGGGCGATGTTCGGTTAGTTCGGTGAAAGAAAGGTATGTCTTCAAGAATTTTTTTTAGTTCTAGTTTGTTTAATTAATTTCTATATAATAACACAAAATTTGAACAATATTCTTCTAAATACTCATTTCGAAATTTTAATAAGTGAGGAAGTTACAGTGATTGGCCGTAGGCGCCATTAAAGAAAGTTATTTTGTGGTGTTCATCACAAACCGCAACAAAATCATCTAAAACCAAAAAATTAACATTTATTTATCAAAGAAAATGTTTTTCGAAGTAGCAACAAGGGTTTTTTTTTCTTTGGTTTTTTAGTACCGATACTCACTTAAAAAAATTACTTATTTGTTATTGTAAAATTCACAAAAAAATATGCCAAGAATTAATATGCAAAATTTAAAAATGGGTGGTTTAGTAGATTTGGAGCTAACGTGAATACCGACTTACAAAAAAATAAGTTTCAGGAAAACACTGAAGTTTTACT
This sequence comes from Acrocera orbiculus, assembly GCA_947359355.1. NCBI lineage: Eukaryota > Metazoa > Arthropoda > Insecta > Diptera > Acroceridae > Acrocera > Acrocera orbiculus. Next base: position 13,827,696 of record OX375758.1, read on the forward strand.
CATTCACTCCTTGCTCTAAAGCAAAGGATGCTGAAATGTTCATAACTAGGGCAATTTTGCTTCAATCAACTTGAAATTTTTTATTATATTAATTCATATTTGAGTATTTACATGTTGATATTTGTTGGTATTTGAGATTTATTTTAATTTCAACCAAAAATCTTTCGTTATTATCCTTTATCAACATATTAATAATAAAATTTCAACGAAACAATTTAATCCCCATATAGCTTATACTGTACATTTTATTTTCAATTATATAAATTTCTATTTAAATAAGAAATATCACTTATTTTTTGTTCCCACTAATTATTTATCTCTAATCCTAAATAGTTTTTTAAATGAAGCGATAGCAAGATATTCCTTTTTTCTTTTTATCAGATTTTTTTTTACTTTGAATTAAAATTTAATTAACCCATAGCTAAGTTCAATGGAACCCATAAAAAAAACCTTTAGACTATATTCATTTTGTTCATTAAAAATAATGTCAGCACTTTTTTGTTGTTATTGTTGAACTTATTTACTACTGCTAACACGCTATAGGTATTTCCTTTCAATGGAAACTCAATGCGCACGTTAAGATAAATTTCAACAATAATTAATTCTAATTTTCTTGTTGAATAATTTAACTATAGCCAGCGGTAGATACCGTTATACATTCAAGAATAATTAATGAGTAATATTTTACAAATGTATCCTTGATGTTTTTCCAAAAAATGTTATTTGATTCCAGTTGTTAACAAATGAATTTTGTTTGCTTACTTTCTTGCTAGTAAAATTGCTTTCAAGTAAACTAAAATAAAAACTTTTTGGAAAGCAAAGAAGTGTCTTTTAATTATTTAAAAAAGTTTATGTGAATATTAGTTAAACATCAACGAATATTTTGGCATCTCACAGGCTGTTTAAGTTCTTACTGCCAAGATTTTGTATTTTAAGGTCCTTAAAACCGCTGAAACAAGTCAAATTAATGATTTAATGCTTTCAATTGTTAACTCTTAAGTTCTTTTATTTCATTTTTAGCCTATTAAATACTACTTAATCGATATTTGCACTGTTACTGTTAAATTTTCTTTTAAAGGTACGTTTAATCACTGACAATAGTGAAATCATTAATTTAACTTTTTTTATGAAATACTTTGAAAAAAATCAAGGCTCAAACTGAGCGATTTTATTAATTTTCGGTAAATTTTTTTATAGTACTTCTAACAGGATTTTTAAGCACTTACTGCTAATATTTTTTAAATTAAGTTCTTAAAAACGGTAAAAATCGATTTTTTTGCCACAAAAATACTTTTATATCGATATTTAAACTATTTTTTACATAATTGTTCTTATAGAAGACCGTTAATCAAATATTTAAAATTAAAAAATTAAAGATATTCTTCAAATATGGCAAGCTGGACCAAGGAACTCTTATCATTGAGTACTCTGAGTCATGGACTCTGTTATGAATACCTCTTTGAAACAGAGATGAAAAAATTACAGATAAATTTAGATTTTCCCAGAAACGTGAAGTAACATCTATACATATTTTATTTGATTATATTGGCGTTAAAAAGATCAACGCACGTTCTGCTGGCATGGAGGAATGTATTTCATTCTTGGAGATTTTAGCAGTCAATTAAATAATCAAATTAGATCATGGAATTGAAATCAAAACTTAAGCACACTTCTTAAGGAAAAGAACCCAAGTTTGTACCCTAAGAAAAAAAAACTAAATAAAACTACAAATTAAAAATTAAAACAGTAAAATTTTCTTTAGTAAAGTGAAGTACACGATTCAATAAGGAAGTACCTAGTATACTTGTACTTTAAGTGTACCAATATATTATGAGAAATTTACAATTCATTTAATTCAAATGCAAACAGGTCATTGTCAACTATTTTGAAAATTGATTAAAAGACTTTACCAAATCAAATTCAGGATATATTAAAGTCTATAAAAGTTCTAAATTAAGAAAGAAATTTTCATTGAAAGGAAGCAATAATCTTTCTAATTGGCCTTAAACTTCATTTTTCAATTAAAATTTTTGGCTTCACGGCATAAATTTCCATACATTATTCACCCTCTAAAATTATATTTTACTTGCCAAATTTTATTTTAAATTACTACACACATCAAAGCATATTTTGCATTTGTCCTTGTTTCTTATAAAGTTTTTTATTGAAAATTTCAAGTTAATTTAAAATTATTAAAAAAATTTTTTTAAAACAAAAATTTCATATTAAGCTTTAACTTTTCAATTTTTTTACAAACAAAAATGGTTGGGGAGTTTTTTTACTATAATAATTGAACAAGAAAGTTGAAAGCAAGTATCATAAAATCCTTGGAAAAAAAATCTAAACAGAAAATATGTTTGTAAATTAATTCAAAAACATAATAAAAAAGTTTTCCTAGTTTTATTTTTAAGAATGATATTATTTTTTTCTCTGTTTTTTGTATGCTTTTAATTATATTCCCTTCAAATAATTTAACAATTTCGTAAAAGTTTTTAGTTGTGCACTTTCAAAAGGGAAAAGAATCTAAATTCTCTACTTTTGGTAGATGTGGAAGATGTTGTTTATAATTACCTGTTCATATTTCCCTTTAGGATACAACCATTAGGTTTTTATTCGGCTAAGAAAATTTTCTTCAAGAGGAGGAATATTAGACAGGTATCCTAATTGAAAATAACTTAAAGATTTTTAAATCTATTTTATTTTAATTAATTTTTCATTTCAACAAACTAACAATAGTTGGAATAGTATCTATATTTGTAGTTGTAACGGATATAGATTATCTATTAAAAAAACTTAAAAAAATTGAAAAGATAAAAATTTGAAATTGTGTTAAAGTGCTTTCTAAAAAACAATTTTAATTTGAAAAATAAAAATACTTTTAAAAAGGTGATAAAATATTCCTTAAAGTCTATCCACAAATTCTAATGTTATAAAATCAGATCTAGAATACAATAAAATGACAAACAGACATTGTATAAAAATAAAAATACTTTTATTACAAAACATGTTCCTTAATAAGTACTAAGTCCTTAGTGTGCACCAGTATATCCATTCTGTTCTTGTCATTAACTTTTATGTTTGTAAACATTAAGCTAAATTTTTGTTGCTGTGTGTTAAACATAAATTAAGATATTTTACGGATAATACATTTGCCGCTAAATAGAAAATTGTCAACAGAAAAGAAAATTTGCATTTTATTTTTAATATGAGGAAAAAATGTTTAACCTAAAAAATTATTTGAATTTTTTATATATTTTCATAATTGTTTTAATAAATAAAATATTATAAGAATTTCTTAAGTGGTATTTCTCATTATGATAATTATTAGTCAAATTATTAATTTCACTATTTATTATGAAATTTTGTTAATTAGTTTTATATATCGCAAACGCCATAGTAAGATTAAAAATCAAATTTTTTAAAACTTTTCTGGTAGTAAATAAAATTAAAATATTTAAAAATAGTTATCTAAAATAGAGTCTAGTGAAAAACTTATCAAATCTTAACTGTGGTAGTGTTGTCAGAAGCAGACACTCAACACTTTGTTGTCTTATTTATAAATTTTCTTATCAATGATATATATTCCCCTCATTATCAAGGTCTCTCTCATGAGAAATATATCATATATACTACTCAATTAGATGCAGCATCTTTCCCTCTTAAACTAAATATTCTAAAATTTTTTCTTTTTTTCCTAATTTTATGAAAAAATATTAACAAAGACTACAAACCATTATCTTACTTTCATTGGTGTCAGCACTTTATAAACTTTAACATAGAATCACTAATTAAAATAAAAAGAAAATGAAAATGGAAAACACTTTTTTTTCTCTTTTTTTTTCTCTTTGACTTTTTTTTTTTTTTTTTAATTTCTTTTGTAATATCACCTCACATATATAGCGGCATTTTAATTAAAACTTAATCCAATTGAATAATAAAAATTTAATTGTCAAAACAAAAGATTTAATTTGTTCAATTTAATATCATTTAATTGATAATACTGAAACAAAAATACTGTAAATATACGAAGGAGTTGCTTGTCGCACGAACCACACCAAACGGAAGACGAAGTATAACTGTTTGACATTAAATTTCATTTTACCTCAAATTCACTCACTATATTGAGCAACAAAATACATATATATATATATATATATATATATAAAACAAACTTCCTAAAAAGCTTGCAAATATTTGAAAAGCTTTCAATATAGAAAACACAACCAAGTATATGTAAAAAAGTTGCAAATGTATTGGAATTTAAATGAATGAATTTTTCTAAGGATGATATTTGAGCTATAAAAGGAGAGAAGATAATAATCTAATGTAAGTATAATTTTATTAAATTGGGTAACACTAGAAAATATTAGAGGTGATGTTTACGCACATGCGTTTTCTATATTGCTGCACATGGATATTATGTAATATATATTTGACAGATCTGTTTGACAGTAAAATTCATTTTACCTTAAATCCACTCAATATATTGAGCAACAAATTATATATATATATATATATTTATATATAATATATAAGAGAAACAAATCATCTTAAAAAGCTTGCAAATATTTAAAAAGCTTTCAATATAGAAAACAAAATGTATTGGAATTTTAATGAATGAATTTTTCTGAACATGGTTTTTGCCTATAAAAGGAGAGAAGAGAATAATCTTACAATTAGTAGAATTTTTGTAAATTGGTTAACACTATATCTTCTAAAGACAAATTTTCTTATCCTCATTACGGGCGTCTGGTTTTTATATAATATTTTTGTGAATTTTGCATAGCTTTGCATTTTTCATATGAAAAAAATTCTATAGCCTTGCATTTTTCACTCAATCTGCTGCAATCACTCTCAAAATTAGGATATTTTAAGTGCTGATTTTTTAGCATATATATTTTTGAAATTTTGATTTAATCGCCCAATTAAAGTTTCATTTTTTTTTCTTGCTTATGATAGAAGCAGAAAACTAGCTGCCTGTTAAATTTTCTCTAGTTTTCATTAATTGGAGCATAGATGTCAGCTAACATTGTATACGTTCGAATCGAATGAAATAAAAGCACGACGCTTCGAGTATTTACCACATAGATGTCAGGAGTCAGAAGCTGTCTGGAGTCGTTATGTGTCTAGGAACATTTTTTTGAGAAATTTCTTGATTCGAGTCCCATTTGACTAAAATTTATATAAAAATTTGCACTAACCGAATTGCTCTTTCATATATTTAAAATGGCCTCTAATCAGAAATCAGAAACCAGATCCTAGGTTTAAGTTAGTTCATTTGCACGAGTGCACAAATTATGTGTTTAATTTTTCAATGTTTCTTTATTAATATATTTTTCAATGGATGAATTTGACATTGTATAAGTTCTTATAGTTTTTATTTTTCAATTAAATTAAATTGTTATTTTTTATAAGTTTGGGTAAAGTTTTATCGCAAGCATTTGTACGCCTCAAAACAGAGGAACAAAAAAGAAAAGAGTAAACATGTGATTAGATCAGCAGATCACGAACGATTACAAGCATGTATAAGACCCAAAACGACCCTAAGTTCTAAATAACGACTTAACTGTAGAACAAATATCAATTGTTAACTAAAAAGGAATACAGTCAAATACAAAATTTTTGAATATTTATGTTTCAAAACTTGAAATATGATGGCAAAAAATAAGGCTGTTTTAGTTAAAGAACTCTTAGTTAAACCTAAAATCGTGTTATTTGCTAACTCAGCTAAATTTGGCACAGCTCCGAAAAGTTTACAATTTATTAACGTCCTTACAACAATCTTTGTTTCTGAAATTGTTGTGAAAATAATATTTAATGTTATATTTTATTATGTTTTATTTTCTCTACATAAAAAAATGTTATCAACCTGAAAAAGACATTTTGAATTGTATTGAAAACGACTTCGTTGAATGAGGTATAACTTTATCGGCTTAGGGCTCCCACTGACTCTATAAATCGAAGAAAAAGGAAATATATAGAGCTAGAGATTTTCTGATTTCATTCATCAATGAAATTTGTACTATATGGAAATGTTTAGGATGTTCACTAACGAAATAACAAAAAATCAATCTCATTTAATGAACCTCGTAAGGTATTATCGATCCTGAACTGAAAATTATTATTATATATTGCCAATCTGGCAAGCTGGATAAAATGTACAATTGACACTAACATTCTCCTCTTGTTAGTACCTAATATTCGTCTAAATGTGACGACTATAATGAAATAAATTATTCTTTTAAAAAATTAAAACTTGAAAATTTTTATATTGGATTCTAATGTTATTAAATTTGATTAATTCTTTATTGCATTAAGTAACATTAACTTGCAATTGAGCCTAACTTGTTTTCTTTTTATTTGTCATTGAAAACAATGCTTTAACTGTAAAGAAAGGAAGAAAATTTTTATGATTTTACTTAATGTTTGTTTTTACGGCGGTTGATATTTTCTTACAAAATTTAAAACCTTCATCTTTTCTGTTAAGTGATATTTTTTTGGCGAAGCTACAAAAGAAGAAAATACTAAAGAGAAAAAACAATTCGAAAGTATTAATCTATTAAGAGAAGCTCATCAAAAAATTTGACAACCTTTTAATACAAAATTATATTACATAATTTTACAAAAGAGGTTGCTATAAGCAGAAATCTCATTTTTAAATTATGTAGTATTTTGTTCTGATTATGACATATCCTTGTTGTTACCTAAAAGTATTAACACAAACTGTAAATTCTAACAATATTTCTTACGAAAAAAATTAACATTAATTTATAATAGATAAATAACTTTGGTGGGTTATGGCTTAATAAATACCCTTAAGGGGTTGAAAAGTTATATCTTAAAATTTTCAAATTAAAATTTTGTTGAAAGCTACATCAAAAACTTTTAGAAATTTGATTAAAAATATTTAAATTTATTAAGATTTCCTTAAGCATTAAAGGGAACATTATTTCCCATCTAATTAGACGTAGAAAGTGAAATCCCTGATTGACATTTTAGAACAATTTGGGGCTGATCTAAGAAGAATATCTTTCTTAAGATTTGAAAATTCGAAAATGATATCTTTTTTAATAATGAATTAAAGATGAATTTTTCATGAAGATTTTTAAATAATCTCAGCTAAACTGAAAGTTTGAGATAATTACAACAACAACAATCATAACTTTAAAACTTGCAATTTTCTGAGAACTTAAGCAATGTAAGCTCTGACTTTTAAAATACTTAACTTTGTATTAAATAAATCTTAACACTATTGACTTATTTTTTTTTTATTTTAATTTATTAGACAGGTCTTACAATGTTTTTATTTTATGCTTAACTTATTGCATACCTCTTGGCAATATTATATTGGGAGTCACTAACACAAACCACCATGTCACAAATCATTCAAAACGTTATTTAAATTAAATATCTCAATATTATTAGCTAGATCCACATTTTGTAAAAGACAGTATTTATCGTTCTGTCCCTATTAAACGATATAATAAAATATGTGGCTCCTTTTAGTTCATTAGTTTTGTAAAATGAGCATAGATAAATGTCTATTTTTTGAGACCTTTTTTTGGTATTATTTTTATTTTATAATTTTATTCATATTTATCTTTATATATTCAATATTGTGAAAGTAAATAGCTCAATATCCTGAAAAATACACCAGCAGAAGTGAAAGTGTTGTATGTCCCACGAAATATTTAAGGCCTTTACACTACAGCTTACGATTTCCTAATTTGAATCTAAATAGAATTTGGTTGTAAAATTTATCCACTTTGGTGAAACTTAGTTTGAAATGGAAACATGGAAGTGGAAGGCAAGAACAAATCATGACGATTAAAGAAAGTTTTTTCAACATAAACTTCCCATTTTATTTTTATTTTTTATTAATCTGTAGATAGCAGAACTGTTAAAGTACTATGCTACCTGACCTACATATTTAGAATGGAAAGTTAATTCCAAGATCCTATTTCATTGCCAAATATAGGTATGTATACCTAAAGTGAATATCTTATACTTATTGCCTATAGAAACATCATTTGCATGGTATTTAAAGAAAAATATTGATAAATTACTTTCACTGATCAGGCTATTTGTAGGTACATATTAAAAAATACTATAAGGAAAGGTAAGTTCAGAACAATAAAGCATTGGAATAAATTCATCATGCAATCAAGACAAGGATCTTATTAATGTTGACAAAAATGGTTCAAAGCTTTTTCAAATTTAATTTACTGTTACTCAAATAGAAGAATCATTGAGAACATTACCTTGAGTACGTATTTTGTGCCTCCTTTATATACTGCCTTCTTTATAAATATTTAAAATAATTTTCTAGAAGTTGTTATAGTAAAAATAACAAATTTAAAATTTCTTATTTGATTCTTGATAACTAATCCTAGAATCTAAGTTTTAAATTTAACAAAAGAGGAAAGTTATACTGAAAATAAATAGTTACAATTGAGAAAAAAAACAGTTCTTATTTAATTTAGACATTTCCAAAGCTAATTTTCATGGCTAGATCAGTTTTGGACTTACTAGTATCAAGCAAATATCCTTAATAATAAAGTTCTTTTGCTTTTACTAAAGTCTAATTCGATTTGTAAATTTTATAGGGTATTGGGATACTAGTTTTATTTATACTTTTATTAAATATTTCAATTATGGGTTAAAGTCAATTAAAGGTACTTACCGTAATTGTTAGAGCCAGTTTTGGAAAACAATGACATAGGTAATGCTATCAAATGAAAGACATTTAAGTAACGAGTAAAATAGTATATATTATTCCCAAGTATCATAATAAGTAACTTTTTACTCTGTCAAAAGGCTTAATGGGCAAGAGACAACATAGAACCAAGAACCAGTGAAATTAATGTTAAAGAATCACCATTTTATATGGTTACATTAAGCTAAACCATTATAATCTGGAAAAGAGCAATCGTCATCAAGGTATGATTGTAGTTGCAAATTTTATTTTCACCATAATCTCATTTTCTATTAACTGAAAACTAACGACATGTCAGTCTCCTCTAATTATATCGCTTTAATTGCTTTATAATATATATGAAAATATTTTGTTTTTCTTCCTTCCTAAGGTAAAAAAGAGTCACTACTAAGATGCAAAGGCCTATAGCTTTATCAGCTTCTGCCATCTGCTCAACATCAAACTTAGGTGGATCACAAATATACTTTTAAAAAACAAATATATGTAAAACTACATCAACTGGTGGCGAGAAATGTGTTGAAGATCGGAGACTAGCTACGCTGATAATATAGCAGTGGCAGTGAAAGCTTAGCTAAGGATCAATTCTACTGGAGTAAATTTTGTAAAAACCTGGTGTAATATAAATATTTTATGCATAACTACCGATAAAGTGAATATTTTTTAAGTAAAGGAAAAAGATATAATTGGATCTAGTACAATTGGATAAGTTAATCATAAAATTAAGTAATACGATTATATTTCTAGCAATAACCATCGATATACAGTTAATTTGAAGCTTTTGAGTAAAATATTTTAACGGAAAACAAACAGCGGTAAATAGCAGCTAGATACTAAAGTATGACAAGGTCAATAGACGATGTTAAACAAATGATGAGACCCTTATTTTCATTTAAAGTGACTGAAGGTAATGGAAACAAAAATACAATATGCTGGCTCGACTGGGAGTGGATTTGAACGTTAACCGACAATTGTATCAAATATCAAAAACTTTCAACTACAATGAATTCTTAAAAATAAAATTTTGTAGAGTTAATGCTTAATACTACACTTAGGAAATAAAATAAACAAAATGAATTCTTAAAACTTTATTTATCACACACCTGACTATAAAACTTTCTGAATAAAACTATCAAAATTAGAATTAATATTAAGAAGGAGCAGTTTTCACGAAATCGAACAACCCAAATACATAAATGTTCAACAAATTTACAACCAATTCCATTGAAACTCCTTTTTGTCCGTGTGTCCTTGTAAAAATATATCACTATTTAAATAACAAAAAAAAAAAAAATGCAAAAACACATATAAAAAAATAAAATTGTATTTTATGTTCAGAAATTTTAATTTATTTATTTATAATTGCATACACTAGCAATGAATATCTGGCAATAGCTACCAAAATAATTCAGGTAGACAAATAAAGTAGGGCAACATAGAAATATGATAAAAATCCAATAAGTCTTTGAGCCAACTAGACTCACTGCTACCACAATGTTTTGATAAAAACTAACAAGAAAAAAAAAATCACTTTTTGGCATTCAAATCTAATTTTATTCTCGTAAAATAAATATTTTCTCTACTCTTGCCCTAATAGTAAGTATTTAGCATTTATTTTATAGAGAAATCTGCTTCAAATACCTTAAAGCATAAAATGTATCTTGTCTGATGGCATAGACCGTGCGTTTTATTATATTCTTCTCAGTATTTTCAACAAAATTGAGTTACCAAAAATAACAGATTCACAGAATGCTAGTGGGGCTCGCTGACGTATTTATTTGGAATTCAGCCAAAGAATATTTTTGTTAACAAAAGGAGAAAATTATAAATAAGAAAAATGACTGATCGGTAAATTTTTGAAATTATTTAAGTAAATAGCATTTTCTGTTTTTGACTTTAAAATTTAATTTTTCTTTTTTAAGTCCTCTTTTATGATTTCTTGTTTTTTTTATTGTTTTCTATAAACGCGACTTACCTGTTTAACTAAAGGTAATAGAATTTTTTCAATTGATTTTAATTTAATATCGAATTCTTCAACAATTGAATATTCGGTCATTTTGGAATTATCCATGGCAATCAAAAATCAAATGCCAAGATAAATAAATAATATTACATTAATTAATTTTTATATAGAAACGTGCAAAAGGCACTTAATAGGATTCATAAGCACTTGACTTTGGCTTCTTTCCATTGAAGCAATAACTTTAACATACACATAAACAGAAATAACACACATATACACACATAAAAACTTTTAAATCACTTTGACAAATTCAATTTTATAATCTTCAGTTTACATGGCCCATTGATTTGATTTTTACTTAATTAAAAGATTTAAATAAATTAGCTTAAAAATTTTATTTAATATATTTTTAAAGTATAGTAATTTATTATTTTTATTTTTTTCTTCACTTTTTTTTAAACTAACATTTATGAAATGAAAAAAGGAAAACACAAAAAGATTTTATGTCATTAATTTGGCATAGCGCCAAATTAATGCGCGCGCTTTAATGCTTTCACGTCGCGTATGGAGCACATATGGCTTAGAACTGAATGAAAGAAAATGCGGTAAGCATGAAAAAAAAAACTTTACAAAATTAAAGAAAAAAGAAAAAAAAAATAACTAAAAAAGAAAATTCATTTTTAGCAATAATTTCATATATATATATGGCTTCACGTGTTTAGCTACGTAAAATGAACTGCACCGCTTGTTCCTGTTATGCTGGAAGGTACATAGCTTAAACATTGAAAGTTAGATTTGAAAATAAAAAAAGGAATTTTCAATATATTTGGCAATAGAAAATTTAAATATTTTTGCCAAATAAATTTTATTGATATTTTTCAATAGCAATTTAATAAATTTAGATTTTTTGTGGTTTTTTTTTTTTGTTAAACTGTTTTCAATGTCAATTTCTGAAGGACTTAATTTGAAAAGAATTTTTTCAAGCAATTTATCTTATCTGAAATTTAATTTCAATTTATTAAAGAAAAATGTTGTATTTAGATTTATTTTTAAATTTTATTTAGGTCTTATGTCTTATTATTTGAGTCAGTAGCGTAGATATCTTTTTCCAATGGCGAGGAATATGATTTGGGTACACCCAACTTTTGTTGTTTTGTCTTCACTTCACAAACCATGATACCTGTGATTCGTGAAATCACAAACCGGATACCATCTAGTATATAATCCAAACGATTATATATGTTGTTAATTGATGATAGGAAAAGCTTCAAATTCGTTTCTGTCGGTGACACAAATTTGAATCCAGTGTTGAGGTTAAAGCCAATATTTAACAGTTAACAGAATTTTGAAGTCTTCTCCAAAAGAAAATAAAAAGAAAAAACCATAAAAACATCATCTAATGCTTTGAAAGGATGATATGGTATGGAGTGGAAACGCGCTATTCTTAGAGACTATTTAACAGATTTCCACAATTTAAAAACAAAAACGGTTTTTACCGACACATCATAGCTCGGCTGGCAGATTGATGTAATTGTATTGTATTACACTGCATGTAACTTTACCGGAAAATTTAAATGCATTTTTCTCGAAGCTACTTTTTCGAAATCCTTGACATTATTTCCTAGTTTCCACTGAACCGATCACTTGAAATTGGGCGTGTGTCTTTTTGATATATTTCTCTACCTTACGAACTAAGATTATAACAAATTTTCAATTTTACTAATTGGAAAATATTCGGAATTACGAAAATGGTAATAAAAACTTCTTTTCTTTTCTGAATGCCGCAATTTAACAAAGGAAAATTCTGTAAACTTTTTTCTACTTACAATTAGTACGATACAGTATTCCTCAAGGTTAATAATTCCGTTTTTTTGTTAATTCAGGTAAGAGTGTTACAATGGTGACAAGCGCCGTACACACTTTTTATCAGACTTCCTATTTACTTCATCAACCTAAAACTTTTTGAAATTTTTTACTTTTTTTAATGTAATGTTTAAGCATTAATAAATTTCTTGTTAAATAATAAATGGTAAAAATATTGTTTTGTTTTTTTCTAATTTAACCTTGAAAAATAACTAAAATTCATAAAATTTAAATTTTGCATTAAAAAAATATTCTATACTCGTATTTGTATTTATCTTTTATTAAACTATCTTAATTGAATTATACACAAAACATAAAATGTGTATTATTATTTTTTTACAAAACTAATTATAAAATAATATCCTTAAAATATTTAGAATTGCAATTAAATAATTTAAATAATAAAACTAAATATTAATTTTAAACTATAAATAAATTTTATGAAATTTAATTTAATTAACACTTTTACCCCGTTGAGGGGGTGGCGGTGTTGGTGGATTAATGCCTTTACGTTTACGTAATGATTCCGTTGGTCCTTGTATAGGACGAAGTAATTGTCGAAAATTAAATGGTCCAAGATATGATTGATTATCATTTCCAATAAATTCATTTGTTTCTTTTGTATATTTCAAATCACTTTCATTTGAATCCATTGATGAATGTCCTGATGTTGTATCACTACCCCTAGTTTGGGTTAATAAATTTGTTGTACTATTCATACGGCCAAATATTTTAGCAGGAAATACTTTATCATTATTTATCAATTTTTTGATTTTATTTTCATTGTGAATTTTTGAACTAACATCTGCTAATGATGACATCATTGAATTCGAATTTAAATGTTTTACATCGTTTTTCATTTCAATTTTTATTATTTTTTTCATATTATAATTACGTTCTTTATCTAATCTAGTATCAGTTATTATTTTATTATTATTTTCTTTATTTTTACTTAAGATATTAGTATCACCAAATCGACGAAAAACTATAGCCTTTTCAGGATTCCTTTTACAATTTTTCTTTTCATTATCAGATGGTAAATTTTGATATTCATGAATTAATAATGCATGACGCTTAGGAACAATTAAATCATTTTGTTTATGAATATTTTTATCCTTTTGATTTAGTTTTTTATCTTTTTGATTTTTCTTTTTATTTTTTAAAAGTTTTTCATTTTCTTTCTGTAATTGAAGTAACCCAAAAAGATATTTAGCATTTGTTTCTAATTTATGAATATCTTTTTGTGAGCTTACTTTTTTTTGATGTTGATTATTTATTTGAGATTTTGATTGAAATTTTTGATTAACATCATTCCTTTTATCCTTTGATATAATTGGATTTTTTTGTAAAACTTCATGATTATGAGAGGATGTAATATTTGTACTTTTAGTTGGATTTAGGTAACTAAAGGCCGGTATTCGACTATAGCTAAAAAGACAAAAGGATAATTTAATTTGATTATAATTTAGACTTAAGTTTATAATCTATAAAAGTAAATAACAAATAAAAATATAGTTCAAATGAATTTCATGAGAATTGAAATAAATAACAAGAACTTTTACTCAAGCTATTTAAAATATCAACAAAAGCATTTGATGGATATTCTAGCCATATAAATTAGAGCCATTTGTCAAATTTGTCATTTTTAAGGCAAAAGTAATCGATTAGCATCTAAACACTCGTTGAAAATGTTTCCAGTGAAAGATATGTGTCCATTATCAATGAAAATACGGAATAAATGGTGCCCAATTTAAAATAACTAATAAACAAAATAAAACCAACTTAATTTATTTTAATAGCTTTGATGTTTCAAATAAAATAAAACAAAACTGGCATAAACTTTATAATAAAGCAAAAAATTGCAATTATGTAATGAAAAGAAACTCAGTCCTTATTTACTGGGTCTCTTACTCTCTTGGCTTCCTTATATACCAAGTTTGCCATTTGCTTTGTTCCTTCCTGAATCGAGAAATTTGAAACTAATTTAAACACACTAGACCTAGCTTCTGGGCAGGCTCACAAGGTTCATAGAAAGTTTAACTTTTACAATTATCTTTATGTCGAAAAAGTTGGCCTGTTTTGAACTTGATCAACCTACACAATTTGTGATTGTTTATCAACAAACTCCTTCCAGTTTGACCAAAAGTTTACATTATTCAGGATATTTTATTTCAATAAATATAATATTTTAATATTTTCAAAGGATATTTTTCGTGTTTCTAAATCTAAAGATCTTTTTTGAAATAAATTTCACTTAATTTTACTTAAAATATTTCAAATTATTTTTATTTTACGCCCTTTACTTAGATGTATATCTTTCTCTCCATATTGATATTATAGTAAAATTACCCGACTAGAATTTTAATGTGCGGCCCCCGTTAAGCTAGCCTCACTTAGACATTAGGGCCGAATGCGGCTAGCGCCACGAGGCATGTAATGCTAAGCTTATATTAGGCCTTAATGCGGCATGCCTCATGTGGCCCGCATGGGGCAGAAGTGAAGATTGCCACACGTGAGGTCTTCCGCATTCACGCCTAACACAGCATATTTCTTAGTCCTTTTAAAACTAGATAAAAACTAGTTTCTAACATTGAAAGAAAACAAAAGGTGACATTATAATAGAAATTATTTTATTGACAAAAAAAAAGCAAAAACATGTAGCAACTAAACAATATTTTCATTAAAATAAATTATACTACTATTAAACTAAACAATAATAATAATAATATAATAACATTATAAGATCTTAAAGCTTTAAGGGCTGTCCTTTTTAATACGTGATAACTGTCCTCCATGCCAGACTCTGCAGTGATGGAAATTGCTTTTTAAAGCATATTCAATGCTTTCTTCGAAGATTTCTTCTCCTGTTTCAGAAAATGCTTCTATGATTGATGCTGAAATAAAGAAAACAGTATTTGTATAAGTAAAATGTATAATAAATTTCATATATGTATAACCTACATTTTATTATTTTATATAAGCATGTAACACGTCCAGTCTTCCTCAGGATCTTCACAATTAATAATCATTTTTTTTAATAAGTTACGTTTTTCCTGGTTGAATGGACCCGGCATAAATTTACATTTGAGTGTATCTGAACTCTTGTCCATAAATATCTAAGCATTTGGAATTATATCAATATCTATTTTTTTTTTTGCTAAAAAAACCACTAATCTGTATTTATTATCATAAGTTAAAATTACACTCACTAACAAATCACTAACAAATTTTAAATTTTTAAAATAACACTAACAATATTTAGTACAATGTTACCTCTGATAAAACCAGTTATACACTATTTACATTGTCCTGTTGAAACTTCAAGATTTATATTATTAAAGGGTTTATCGGATTTAATAAAAACACTGAATAAATCTTATTATTAGTTTAATTTATTTAAAATCCGATTAAATTCCCCGAGTGTATGATCTGTCAGAGCACTAGCAGTACTCTCTACTTTTCTATCTTTTTTCTTACGTTTTAGCATTAGTGCTGCCACGTAGATTAAATTTAACAATATAGTAACAATGTAATAACAATATAATAATAACTGATATAATTAGAATAGTTATTATATACATATAACAGTTAAAGTCCTATTTATACCTGCGCTTAGTATATGTATGTTTTGTATTGCAATGTATTGCACACAATGCATTTTAAACACATCTACACAGAATGCATTTTAAAATTCACTTTTAATGACTCACTTTTAATTTCAATTTCACCATTTAATGTTTTCTCATATTATATTTAAGGATAAAGTTTTTGCATATTCATTTTTTTATAGTATTCATTAAGTTTTTATTTGTATTTTACGAAAAATACTCTAGCGATAACTTGAACATATTTGCCTTTACATATGTAGCAATGGCATGATGCATATTTTATCTTTTGAACCAACGCTCTAATCAAAAACTACCTTTTTTTTTTAATCTCACCAATTTTACAATTAATATAGTTCAATTTGATTCATTAATTGAGATCAAGTTATTTGGTTATTTTAAGGCAAAAGTTATTTCGATCTGCTCCAAATTCTTTATATAAAAATAATCGCTTATAAGGAAAAATTAAGTTTTATACTATAGAAGTTTTAGACAAGCTTATATTTACTTCGAGAATCCTAGGCTGGCCGCATACTCGCCTTATTCGGCTCTAATTTGCTACTTGTGAGGCATGTCGCACTTAGGCCTGCCGCATACTCGCCTTATGCGGCTTTCATATAGTTTTGGGCATGCCTATCTAAAAATTCTAGTCGGGTAAATATCTCATCACAAAATATTTGACGATTTCCTCCCAAAATTTCACTGCACTCGAGGGAGTTAAGTATTTTGTAACAATGTTTTAATGACTTTGCACTGTTATTTAATCAGGTTATGATCTTTTAAATTCTAAATTCAGTGCCTTAGTCCAAAGAAGTTAGTCGCAAGAGTCCGTGACTAGAAGTGGGAACAGATTTGTTAAATTTTTTTTACATATTGTATTGTGATTCAAGCAGCTTTCAATGTTCTGTTCAAATATTAATAACTCATACCAAAGTGGGTGAAAATGCTGTTGCAGGCAGCGTTGTGCAACGTAATCTACATCATGTAGACTACGCCATTCTTTATACGTCAACAATTCGATGTAGTCGATATTTGAGTGTCTATATTCTCTACGCGTAGACAATGGAAGTATATACTAAATAAATCCATGCTACTAGACGACTTAACTGATGAAATACATTTTTCATATGCCTGATCAAGGAAAGTGGTCGACAATGCTTTTCTCCCAATTATTTATCCAAATTTTTTTATGAAATCCAAATTTGCCAAAATTAAATTATTATAATTATTAAATTATAAAGTTAATGTGAACAGTTTCTCTTAGTAAATACATCCTATCAAAAGAACGATCACAATCATATTTGACATTTCAATTTTTATGACAATGACGATGAAATGTTATCCTAACCTAAAATATTGCATTCTCTATATTGCATACGTCATTGCCGACATAGTTCACGTTATCTATGCCAAATTTAATTGTCTACGCATTGCTTACGCTGAAGTGTAGACAATTAAAGTCTACGTGTAGAGGAACAACCCTGGTTTAAAGATTCCGCTATATTCTTACCTAACACTGGAAAAAGGTTAATTTTTGAACACAACATTTTGATCCAAACTGTGCTCTTATGCAATTAGCTTATGTAAACAAAATTAAAAGCAAATAGCTTTTCAGGAGAGTACTTCAAACACCAATTACAATCCTCCATATAGCTACTGACAGAATAATTTGGGCTATTAATTTCGGTTGAATCGTAGCAACGGTAATTTTGTGGAATTATAGAAAGTGAGATCCCCAATAAAACAGATTTATATAGAATAAAATTTATATTGCTTATTGAAAACGAATAAAATTTCCAAGCCTTTAGTAAAAAAAATGACAAAGGACAGATACTCGTTTTTCTTATACATCCTAAAAACTCATTAATAAAAATTGTAAATAAAAAAAGAAAAATTTTATTAATAATTTTTTAATAAAATAAAATCTAACCTGATTGGCGCTGCACGAATATTTCTCTCAAAGGCATTTTGCCACATTGGTATAATCCTTTTGATACGTTGATGATCAGCTAAACGTGATGCTATGATTTCTTCACGATTTGATAAGATTTCACTTGAATTTAATTGTCTCCTATAAACAATTGAATTTAATAAATACTAAACTGTTAGAAATTTTTTTGGATTTTTAATTTAATTTAAATCATAAAATATAAATAAACTAATTAAAAAATAACCAAATTTAATTTTTATTGTATGTTCACCTTTCGTTTTGTTTTAGCTCAGAAGCTTTTTGAGAAAATGGAAGATCCCAAATATCGGGATCAGTAATTTCATTTGAGAAACTTTATTTTTATTGTTTTTTTGGATAGAAAAATAGTAAATATTCGTTTATTTTTAATCCAAAAATGCAGCATTAAATTTAATATTATTTATTTTTAAAAATATTGAAATTAATTCTACTTTTATTTACCTAATACTCTCCTGTTGTTCTTCATAGATAGCTGCATTCAAAAGTTCAGCTTTATTTCGATACGATATTGGTATTCCTGGCATAAAGATCACACCCGGTGATCCATGTAAGCCAATTTGAGCTTTTTCAATTTTTTCTGAATGAATTCCATCACGATTTTTACGTAAATTTTTGTGAAATTCTTGATTTTGCATATGAACCTAAAATAAAGTTTTATACTTAACTAAAAACATAACTTTTATATCAAAGCTTTAAATAATTTTTAGTAATTTCATACAGATAGAATTTCAGTTTTAAATTTTAATGAGAAATTTTTAGTATAGACTTTTATTTATTTGTCTATTTTAAAACTGAAAAACTGAAAATAAACTTTTTTTTTATTATTTGGAGCTTTTTAATTAAATACATCAATTTTGAGCTCACCTTTTGAGAGAAAGCAATCAATTCTAATTGTTGATCTTTTGGAGTTAATATGCTTTTATTAGATAATAAAATATTATCTGATTTTTTGGGTACTCTAAAAAATCTTTGTATTAAATATTCAACTTCTTCATTATGGAATCCTTCTTTTTGCAGCAGTCTTTGAGCTTCACAGCGATTTTTAGCTCTATTCAATACTAATTTAGCTTTTGCTTCTAATTCTGGATTCCATTTACGTTTTCGAATTGTATAACCACGAAAATCTGTAAGCAAAAATTTTAATTGATTTTTAAAAATTAAATAACTCCTCATTTTCAGTTAATTTTATGAAAAAAAATAATTTTCCAACTAGTGTAATGAATATTTCCATTTTAAATTTCTACTATAAATTTGTGCTCATTTTAAATTAAAGATTCTTAAAAATCTTGTGAAGTCAGAACAACAATTACATTGGTTAAAGGGATGGGTTCATTCCTTTGAACAGTCATTTAAAGTAGATTGGATAAGTATCTAACTTTTGGAAAAGAGAACTGCATGAGCTATCCGAAGTCAATGGCAACCATTGATAAGCTTTTGCACTTTCTTTTATCGCGCTTTAAAGGATATTCATTTTTATACTGTTTGGTAACAAATGACGAGAAGAATTATTTTTCATAATGCCAGAAGAAAAAGACAGTGAACAGATGAAGATTAGCAGCCAATTCTAATAGCAACGTGTCTTTACATTATTAAAAATTACTTCAATGTGTTTAGGAGGATATATACATAATCTGATCAATTATAATGTGGATAACTTTGGAGATATTTACACTAAATAACTTTGTCGTTAAAACTGGTTTAAAAAACGGGCCCAATCGGACTTAGTGAATTTGAATGAGAGCTTTTGCTCCAGTTTTACTTACTCCAAGGATATTGCTTTGAGTGACTTTCACTTATTTCGTTTCTTACAAAGTTTTTTACTGGGGAAATAGTTGAAGTCTAAACAGGATGTGCAAAATGAAGTTTCAAATTTTGTTTTCATCAAATCCGAAGTTTTTAAGAAGTAATGAAAATAAAAAAGCTACCTCTAAGATGACGAGAAATTGTAGATAGTAAATGAAAATATATTATTGATTAAAATGTTAAATTCTGCTATATTCAAACTTTTTATTTAAAATTTTTCTTAAAATGCGCACGAACTTTTAGACTAGTTTTCTTACTTAGCACACTATCAACAGTTTGAAAATATTGTTTATATGCTTTTCATATATTGATTGAGGAAAGTAATAAATTACTTGCATTACGAATATTATCGCAAAATGGTGTCTAGTGACATTTTAATAAATTTAAAATTATTAAATGGCAATATATTTTGAATAAATAAATTTTACTAAATGATGTTGTTTAGGAATCATGAAAAATGTTTACGTTTTTACACAAAAAAGGAAACCACTGAAATATTAGCAATGAGTTTAAGAGACTTTGACGTACCAAACTGCATAAACTAATATGAATACCCATATATTAAATATAATTTAAATATAAATAGAAAGAACGAAAGCTAAACATTGGTTCAGATAAAGCTGCATACTTCTTGCTGGATAAATACATTTTAAAAGCAGTAATAAATTAACTATTGTAAAATTGTACTAAAAATATCTAATAAAAGATGTGATTGAAAAAATATATAAAAATATTAATAAATAAATATAATTAATATGCAAAAATTAAAGTAATAAAATAGTGTAAAATATTTCCTGTAAAGAAACCAAAGACTGTAACAAACAAAGCCTTTGAGTTTTTGAGCTGAGCGTAAATATGATCCCGTATTAAGAAGAAAATATTAATATTAACAATATTGAAATAGCTTGATTTTTTAGGATTTATACAAAAGTCTCAACTAAATGATTCTCTACTCATATGCCAGCTTTTAATGCTTATCTTCTTCTTACTTTATTAATGTGTTTTTTAAAGTATCTTTTTTGTTTGGATTATAATTCAATATTTATCTGTCAGAATGTTGACAGTTAAATGCTTTATTTTCAAACCGCCATCCAAATTTAGGTGATACCTAGATTATAGATTGTGATAAAAAGATAATAATAAATACTATTTTAGGTAAAATAAGCAACTTTTTTTTAAATTTTAAAATCAGTTTTTAAGAAAATAATATAAATAAAATTTGGAATTCTTTCTTTGTAAGCCATAAAAAGTGTTCTGACGAAAACAAAGCAAAAAAAATTTTTTAATCTTTGAAAAGTGTTTTGAAGAAAACAAAACAAAAAAGATTTTAAAATCTTGAAAATTTCCAACAAAAAAGTTACACATCTTCTGTCAGTTTTTTGCTTTATTTATTAAATTCCATCTACTTTTTATCTTCAAAGCTTATACACTTCTTTTGTAAATTGTCATTCATGATGGAAAAAGCTGTCAAAATATTTAAGAACGCTATTGCGTTTACCGAAAATCCGAAGTGGTACCAGAGCTAACAGGCAGCTCTTGTGTTTTCGTCTCCAGAAAATTTACTAGATGTTCCCTGAGTAAGACAAACTAAATGTTTGCAGATTTTCCAAAAAATACTCAAAGAAAATAAATTTGATTCAAATAAAGAAGTCGTCAGTAACTAGTAATATAACAAAAAAAATTTTTAAAGTATACTCCTACTTATATTTCTCATTCATTTCCATTCAGTGAGATAGTTTTTATTTTTTCTGAATTCTGAATTCATCTTATTCAATTTTCTGAATTTTTTCTCTCATATAAAATTAAAAATTAGTTTATTTAATATAATTAATGAATTAATATTTGAACTAACTGTATTAACATCAATTGTCATCCACTTCCAGCTCAAAAAAATTTATTTGAACTTGATTGGATGAATAGAAAAGATTTTATTAACGACTGAAAATTTGTAAAAGATATTGAACTAACGGTAAGAATAATATTTGAACTAACTGTAGTAACATCAATTGTCATACACTACCAACATAACAAAGTTTTTTGAACTTGATTGGATGAATGGAAAAGATTTTATTAACAATTTAAGATTTGTACATACTTTTTGCAAGCTGATAGTAGGAATAAATAATAATAAAGAAATAACTGCTAATACAGAAAATTTGGGGAAACATTGACTATTAAAAACGATTATTTGATGTGGATAAATAAAATCGATCTCTGCCAAAAACTTTTGTTTCTACATATTCGCAAAGCAAATATGTTGCATACTAAATAATCAAAAATTTAATAAATTAAGACTTAATTATCAAATTTGAAATAATAATCAGTTACTTTTAAAATATTTAAAATTTAAAAAATTTCTTACAGCTCTGAATTATAGTTGCAGCATGATTTTCATTTAGATTATCTTTATTCTTTGACACTATTTCTTTTTTTCCAACACGTTTTAAATTCAAATCACCAAAAATTTTCTTATCACCATATTTTTTCATATTTATTTGAATTTTTTCTAATTTTTCAATTTTATTTTGTTTTAATTTCTTAAATATCCTTCTTGCAAGCCATCCACGTGTATAACGTTGTATTATTATCACAGATTTAATAATTTGTTGTTTTAATTTTTTATATTTAATTATAGCTAGCCAACGACGAATACATGATTGTATTAAAATTATTTTTTTTAAATTTTCTTCATAAAGTCTAGCAATAAATTCAACATGATAATATTTTAGAAAAACTTTACTTTTACCAAGTGCCCAACCATCTAATTTTAATTTAACTAACAAAAGGCGACAATTATCACGATTTGGTGATATTTTTTCTTTAAAACCAAAAACAAGAAAACCATAACGTTTTAAAAATTCCATAAATGTATAACGATGACTAAAACCAAATTGTCGTATCCGTATTGTTTCTAAAACTCCAGTATATCTTAACTGTTTAAGGACTTTAATTGATTCAAAAGTTTTTGCTTTTTTATTATCATTTGGTTTAATACAGCGTACAAATTGTGGTGATCCTGTTACCATTTTCTGTAATAAATCCATTAATGAATAACGAAAATATGTTGCAACTGTTTGCTGGACTCTTGATTGTGATGCTAAACCACGAGAATTACATCGTTCCTAAAGAAATATATTTTATTTAAATTGTTTTGAATGATAAATCAAAATTACTTTTGTATCATCTAAGATTCTAAGACTTTCTTTTGGTGAGCTAGTATCATGTAGAGCACTATATAAATTTCCAGTTCTAGTAATAGGACATTGAAATAAAAATCTAACTGCATCATAATGACTTTGTCGAACCAATTGTATAACTTCAGTTGGTAAGAAATTTCGATTTTTTTCTAAAAATGATTCAGCCTGATATATAACACGTCCCGCAAAATGATGTACAGCAAAACAACAGGCATCTGATTTTGGTCTTATATAATATTTTGATTTTATATTATTATGACATTTTTCAATGAATGAACGAACTGTTGCTCTTGGAAAACGACTTTCTTCATCGAGCAGTGCTAATAAACCTAAGGGACGGCTCAAAAGCATATCTAAAACAGGACGATTATCAGAAAATTCAACTAAATCAACTGGAATCCCTTCAGACATATATTCCTATTGGTAACAAGAATTAATATTAAATATTAGAAAAATTAATAAGAAAAACAGAAAAACTACCACACCTGTTGTTCCCAAGTGAAAATATGTTGATTAAAATAGTATTGAATTTGTTCATTGGCTATATTAATACAAAGTTGCTCAAATGAATTTTTTTGGAAATTTTCAAAACCAAAAATATCCAAAAGTCCTACAGATAGTTGCTCTGAGCTATAATTAAAAAAAAAGAATAAAAATATTTATTTCTAAATAATTGTAAACAAACCTATCAGCCTTGTTATTATACGTTAAAAGTAAATTTATTTGATTAACAACCCAATCAAATAGGCGACCATATAAACCTTTTGCCATAGCATCTCTAACAGCAGTTGCCTCTAATATATTATTATTTTTTACAATTGTCTCACCACGGGTAACAACTGAATTTGATGTAAGTATATCAATCAAATCATTTAATTCTACACCTAATAATTTACAGACACGATGTACTGGAGCTACATCAATAACACGTGCTTTTGGATCAGTATTATCATTAACAATTACTTCACCAAATTCTATATCGCCTAAATTTAATATTGTTGCTAGTATTCTATTAACAGTATCGATTTCATTATCATGAAATCCTAAAACTTTAAAACTAGACATTAATTGATTCCATTTTTCTATATTTGATAGTGCTGATGTTTTTGTATCTCTTAAATATTTATGATTTTTTCGAAATGTTGGATCTAAATTATATTCAATTAGACGTTTAGATGATTCTAAGCCATCATATAAATAGTAAAATATATGAAAATTCCCTTCTCCTCTGCAATTAAATAACAAAAAATAGAACAAAAGGAAATAATTTAAACATTTAATATTTAAAATACTTACTCTGCTTGATAAACAACACGACTTTGTTCAAGAAGATAAACCGAAATTTTAGCCCCAGTCACTTTTCCACCATGTGTCATAGACAAATCTAAATATTTACCAAAACGTGAACTATTCGAATTTATACCAGTCCTAGCATTACCAAAAGCCTCCATTATAGGATTTACTTGTAGTATTCGATCTTCTAAATTTCGGTTTGGTGCCTAGTTAAAATTATTGTTAATTTATTGATTATTTTATTTTTTCAATTTTATTTTACCTTTCCTAAATAAACCAATTGTTTTAATAGTAAATTAGCATTTTCTGTTTTCCCTGAACCACTTTCCCCAGAAATTATAATTGCTTGATGATTTTTTTGATGGACCAACGCTTGATGGGCAGCATCAGCTACAGCATATATATGAGGAGGATTATCAGATCTTGATTTTCCAGTGTATCGTTTTTGGTATTGATATGTATATAAACCAAAATTAGCAAATGGATTAACAGCGATCAAAATATCACCAATATATGTATAAATTTGCCCATTTTCAAAACGTTTTTGTAGTTGTTCTACAATCGCTTCTTCAGTCAAGGTATCTAAGACAGCTGAATAAGAAAACAATAATTTAATGAGGCTAACTATTTATTAATATTATTATAAATATTAAAACAAATTTCAAAAAATTTATTGAAATGTTACATTAATATGTATAAGAGTAACTCTATGGAAAGTTTCAGAAATTAGAAAATGTAGAAGAATTACTTCTCGAGTGTCTTGACTATATTTTGCTACAATGAAAAAAGTCTTATAATTCAAAAAAAGGAAAATTTATTCACTGAAGCTTTTTTCTTAGAACTTTTCTTAGAAAATTTTCTTGCCATTGCTCCAGTTTCTTTAATAATTTTTTTATTAACTAACACAAAATTTAAGCAATATTTTTAAATATTAGGTAGGGAGCGAGTGGCAGTGAATACCTGGAGGCGACTTGAAAAAAAGTAGTTTTACGGTGCGCATCATACCTCGCAACAAAATCATCCAAAACCAAAAATTCAAAATATATTTTTTGAAGATGTGTTTTGAGATAATGAAATTTATTTATTAAAAGAGATGCTCTTTGAGGCAAAAAAGGACATATTTTTGTTTGATTTTGCAGTTTTTGGTAGCTCTTGGAAGTCAAAATATCAATTTCTGCTTAAAAATTCGACTTATTTCTTATTGTAAAATTAATAATTATTTATTAAAAACAGAGAAATAGAGAAATAATTAAATACTGAAACCCCCCTTAAATTAAAATACCAAAATATTTCGATGCTTTGTTATTTGTAATTCAAATTTTTTAAGTATGATGTCTCAAAGTATGAATTAAGATTTTAATGCCCAAAGGCATAAAATATAGAGGTCTAACTCTTGTTAGGGTACTAGAAATATATATATATATTTTTATTGTAACTTCTATAACTTAGGTTTAAGTCCAAAGTAAACTAACCAAACTAAGAAAACTAGGCAAACTAAGAAAAATATATAGGAATGAGAATAAATGCATACCTTTGGGCAAAAATAAGCCAGTGCATTTACCTTTAGATTTAAAAGAGTCCAGAAGCAAAGTTCATACACCTAATATGAAATTTTATACAACGGAAAGTTTGGGCGGAAATCAGAAAAAATATTCTCATGCCGAAATTTTTGCAGTTTTGACAAAAATATTAATTCACACGGAAATTAATTAAATCCAAGAAAAATAGAGGGGGAGCTTTTAGCCGATTTTTTTAATATAAAAGAAAAGCATTTGCGACAAAAGGCCAGTCGTGCTAAAAAAATTTTTGAAGTAAAAATCGCTTGTGAGACCGGCCGAATTTGGCCAAGACTTCACCAACGCGATGAATAAAAGAACTTAGAAAAGTTTCTATCGCTTGTGAGACCGGCCGAATTCGGCCAAGACTTCACCAAAAGCGATCGGTTAAAACTTAGAAAAATAACGACTTAAATATTGTGAAAACTTAGAATAAATCCCGCTAAGTGAAATTAACAGTAATTATCTTAGGAACATAACACTTCAAATATTTTAGAAAAAAAACTTAAAAATAAAATTGCAAGAATTAAAATTGTAAGAATTTAAATTGGGAATTAGTTAAATGAAAACTTAGAGTAAATTAAAATAATAAAAATTATACATGAAAATTAAATTGTCACCTGATTTCCTCCTTCAAATAACTCATAGTACGGCTGAAGAAAGAGTGTTTATAAGAGAGAGGGTTGCCCAGTTTACCCCATTACCCACTGTCAAGGAAGGAACCATTTCGACGAGGTACTTCTTCTACATAACACTCTTTTCATTGTCGAAATACATGGTCTTCAATTTTTCGGAATCATTTATTTTTCTCTCTCTGAATATTTTTAGCCAATTTTTATGAAATTTCTTACAAAGTAATTCACAACAATAATTAAATTAACTCTGCTAGCAATATTGATTAGTTTTTGAAAATAATTATGAGACGTAAAACCAAAACAAGGCAATCAACGCACGCTCGGGTGCGTTACGCTGATTTGGATATTTCCAGTAAGAGGTGATAATTTGAAAAACCATGAAGAAATACATCTAAATCTAAGGGAAATAACTTAACTCCATCACTTACGGACACAGACAAAGCATGGATGAATCTTAAATTATAAGCCATTCTCATAATCATAGAGTCCCTATGAAAAAGTACTTCAATATAAAAGCAAAATATAGTAACGCATTTCCACCATTTTCGAAAGTCAACAAATTTTTATGAAAAATTTAAATATCGCTGCCATTCTGGCCACAAGGATACCGCCAATTTGCGTCTTAAATGTAACGAAACTGATCCATTTCAGTTTGGTAGGATTATAAAGGAATTTCGCCCTCTGAAGTTTTATGACAAAATTTGGTGATTAATTCAAATATCGCTCAAACTGAGTAATATAGCATAAGGATAGCGACTTGAATTTGAAAATCGTAAGGTTCTTGCTTTCGAAGATACTTCTTTGGTCACTAAATAAAAATTACTGGATTTAAGTTTTAGCATTCACCATTTAGTCTTTTTTTTATAATCTTACAAAGTTAGCAAGTCAAATCAAATTAATTTAGGGAACAACTTCATGCAACTTTTGATCATAGATCTAAGCAAGTGACAAGTATCGATCACTTCCATTAACAGGGCAAAGATCAGAAGTGAGCTTAAATGAGCACAAATTTATAAATTCACCAAAACTTGCTTGAAGTCGCTTTCATAATTACAACTGGCTAAAAAAAACTTATAAATTATAACATACCCAAATCATCAACATAAATTTTTTGTGGTTTCGATTTACGATCAGATTTCAATTTTCCATGTTTAGTTGTTACTTCAGCTTGTCTTGAAATACGACCTTGTGCTTTTTGTCTTATTATTTCATTTGTTAATTCATGTCGTATTTTTTCTTCTAATTTATCAATATTGTGAAAAAGTGGATGTTTTAATAAATCTCTAGCAAATGGTCTTTTTTCTAAATCTTTAACCAAACATAATGTTATAAAATCATTTAATTGTAAACTATATAATTCTGGTTTGCTTAAACATGGAGGTGGATTCCTTGGTATTTGAAATAATGCTCTCATTGGATGTAAATCACATAATGGTGGTTCACCTTCAGCTAATTCTATAGCTGTTATCCCAATTGACCAGACATCACATCTAGAATCATATGATTGATCTAATTGTTGTTCACATGCAATTACTTCTGGTGCCATCCAATATGGTGTTCCAACACTTGTATTCCTTCGTGCTAATGTTGCTGCTAAATGAGAACTAACACCAAAATCAACAAGTTTAACATTTGCATTTTCGGTCAAAAGTATATTATGTCCTAATTAGTTAAAACATAAACAAAAAATGTTATTATTATTTATTTTTTTGCAAAAAATATATTTTGCTAAAGAAATGTTTACCCTTAACATCACGATGCATGCAATGATTTTCATGAAGAAATTGTAGAGCTTTAATGGTTTTTCTAAGGATATAAGCAATTTGTTGATTTGTTAGTCGATTGTTTTTCAGTCTAAGTCCATGAACTAAGTCAGTAACTGAGCCTCCATCACACAACTGTTTTAAAAAAAAAAAATTTCAATTTGATTAAAATTTCATTTGAAGTTTCTGATAATTTTTAAATTGAATCTTCAAAAAAATTTTAAAATGGAACAAATCTTATCTCATGTTCAAAAATCGACAGTATTTTCTCTTAAATTTTTTCCTAAGCTCAACTGAACTAATTTTAGACATTTTGGGTAAAATTTTACTTGAATAACCTTAAAAATGATGTCTCAAAGCAGAGCTAAAAGAGATAGGATTATGTATCACACCTGTGAAATTACATCAAAATCATATTTGCCTAAAATCAAACTTTTCCAAAATTCTAGCTTGTTTTTTTTAACGGGGTCTTCTGGTTTAGACGCTCGAATTTTGGGTATTCTTTCGGACGACATATAAAAGAACCAATAAATATTTTTAAATAAATTATTCATATTTTTTGTTTATTAATGTGTTGAGAATATAAAAAGTTAATAATATTGAAAAAAAATCGCAAATGAAAATACTACAGGCCATCAAGTTAAGGCTCTTGCAAAAATGGTGTGTCCTGGATTGCACGCCCTCCCAGTAATCTGACGAAAAAAGTCTTTCTTAATTCTTAAACAAGAAGAATGTAGCTATGGCACTACGAGGAGTTTTTTTGCACAAAATGGTGGCAGTTTGAGAAAAGAGTTACGTCTTTATCCTGTTTTTTTCACCTTTCGGAATTAAAAAAAAAAAAAAAATTGGAAAAAACTCTTTGTTGTGCCATAGACTAATTTATAAAGAATCTCTGTGCCGCATTTCAAGTGAATCGATTGAGTAAATCTTGAGATATCTGTTCCTAAAGTTCCTGTTCATTTACAATTTTTTGATCATTCGAATATCGCTCTTCCATCGTCATAAATATAATATTTGTCCAAATTAAGGTTCCGCGGAGTTTTTTCAAAAGATGTGGTTACTTTTAATGTAATCTCACCTAAATTTTGTATAGAATATGGTCCTGCGCCCTTTAAATTCAAATTTTGAGCATTGAAAGAAGCAAAGGCAAATTTATTGTTATAAATTCAAACATTCTCACCGCAATGTCTATTAATTTCAGTTGTTCCATGCATCAATTGTTTTAGTTTTTTAGGATATTTATCTGATTTTGGAAGTGTTATATTCCTCTGATGACAATAAATATTTTTTTATCTTTTCATTTCAGAATCAAATTTTAAAACATTCGATGCAAAACTTTTCATTAAAAATATTCAAAAAAAATCACTCTTTTTTTCAGAAAATCGAACTAGCTGTGCCCTTTAACTATTCTTAACAAGTTTTTACTAATACAACATTTTTTTCTAAGCAAGTAATATTTTTCAAATTAAAATTTCAGTTATTGGCAAATAAAATTCTAAAGTCATTTGCAAAACTCGTTCAAGGAAAGACAAGAACTTGGAATCGGTTGAATTATTAAACAAATTTTTAAAGCACATAGCATTACCTACAAAACATATATTTTTTATTAAATTAAAAACAAATTGTTCATTAGAAAATGTTCAAAATTTTCCTTAAAGATTCTCATTAAAAATTACACCACATCAATGACTGAAGTTGAGAGTGTATTCAATTTAAATAGTTTATTTAAATAAAGTTTGAAGGTAATTTCAAATTAGGAAGTACATAAAAACTCAATTGCTCTTAAAAAAACAAAAAATATTGTAAATAAATATCTTAAATAAAAATATCAAATAAATGGAAAAAAATAATAAATAAATAAAAAATCCATCTATTCAAACAAAATAAATAACTTTCGTTTTCAGACAAATAAAATAGCGATATTGAATTTTTTTTGCTTAAACATTTTAATTAAAATATGCCCTTACCGATTTCTTACTTTCATTCATTTCTAATATTAAACACAAATTGTTAAAATGCACGTTTTCAAGAAAAAAAAACGAAATATATAAAAAAATTTCTAAAGGTCGACAACTTTCACAAAATCAATTCACTCAACCTCATATGTTTTACAAATATGTAAAATTCTCCAACGTTTTAAAACGTGATCTTGTCTGAAATTTGATTAGTTTTATCAAAGAAAGTAAATATATTCGGATGAACTTCATTTATAAAAACTGCAAAAATCGAACAAAAAAATTATACACGAATTAAATATCATATTAATAATGCATAACTAGCATGATTTTATTGTTTCTTTTTTTAAAGTTAATTGTGTTTTATTTTTGTACTTTAACTAAAATCTTGTTAACAGATATCGAGTTAATAATATAATTTTCACGTCAAATAGTTTAGCACAATGCACGCAAAGGTAAAAAATTAATATCGTTCCCACTGACATTTCAACACATGATAAATTCATTAAGTATTTAATTGATGTACCGTATTATATACCGTACTTATATTTATTTACGCTAGATATAAATATATATATACATATATATATAGTATGTTAATATTACTTACTTCCATAACAAACCATAATTGATCATCTTCATGTACTAATGATTTTTTTAAATAAATACCAACAAATTCTGGAAGATTTGGATGACGTGATAAATCACGAAGTACTAAATATTCTTCTTCAATTTCTTCAATATTATCAGCAATATTTTCTAAGATTTTAATAGCTACTTTTTTTTTTGTTTTTCTATCACGTGCACAATAAACTTCACCATAAGTTCCTTCACCAATTAATTCAATAAGTTCAAAACGATCAATTGGTGATTGTAATGAAGTAAATTTTATATGATTTGAAAGTGTTACATATGCTGCCATAATCTGTAAATAAAAAATAAAAAATTTTTAATTATTGTTTTAACTATTTAAAAAATTATTTATTTGTTTGCATTATTTTCTCATACTTTGTTAGGAATTTATGCAAACATTTTGGATATTGCACTTTATTTTCTTTGTCTTTTTATATACAAAAACAAAAATAAAAGCAAAAACACAAAGAAATAACTAAAAACTATAAACCAAAAAAAAAAATGTATTCTTAATGAAATTTACCATATCGCTAAGAAATTCTTTAGTCAAGCGTATCTAAAGCTATGCAACTTGAAGATTATTAAAATTTCTGGACTAAATCAATGATTCTTTGATTAAAAATAAAATTTCCGTGTATATAGACTATAATTTGATTTTGTTTATCTTTATTTAGCTTTCTTTTTTTCATGCAACTAATATGATGGCTAAAAGGAAATTAAAATGTCATGGAAATTGATAGAACAGAAACTAATGAATTTTTTCCATGTCACAAAAGTAAATATAGACTTATTGAAATTAGTTTATGGTTATAGTACAAGAAATTTATTGCTGTTATGTAAAATATTCAAATATTATATTTAAAAACAAAATTATACTTTTTATTTTTTGTATAAAATCCCTAAAATTATAGTTTACGTGGATATAGAAAATGGGTAACTATTAAAGAATAATGCGAAACATTTAAAATTAATTTAAATTTAATAAAATGCCACACAAAAATAATTTATAGGTATTTCCATTTTTATGGAAAATGCAATATTCTTTTGGCTGGATGAAAAAATAGTAGCAATTTGTTAAAAACCCAGCTGGGGAAGCTTAGCTAATAATAACCATATATAGGGGACAAAAAATTAAAGCTTTCTTCCTTTTTGTACAAGAGATTATATACTTTCTTTTAAACTACCCGAAAAATTAAGAAAGGAGGATTTGAAAAATAAAATCTAATTAAAATGATAATAATATCATAATATTGATTAATGTTTATTACTTATGCAAAACTATTTTTAACAGACAACGAGGTAAATTACTTTATTGTCTCTTAATGTTCTGACATAGTTTACTATACGACATTAGCCTTTAATAAATATCTTTACAAAGTATGAAATATAGTAACATATAGTCATAGTTTCTTACAGGATACTCAAGAGACATCGTCACTTGCTTCTTAATTCGGTTGGATTATTCCCAGAAACTTCAGGACTCATCCCCTTTTATCAACAGATACCAGAGAGGGAGAAAATGTTGCCCGCAGTCATTGTAGAAATGATACAAAATCTTATTTTCAATATTATATCCTAAGCATGTCTATCAGGAAGCAAAATAGACCTAATGCATTTAAACTTTTGATTATATTAGAAAAAAATATGTATAACTGCATTTAAACTGGTCAAAAATTTAAAAGTTACATTATGAAAAAAAAATTAGCAAAGGATAATCATTTCTTTTGGCGGTCGGGATATTTATTTGCCGACACTTATCAAATATTTACCAATCAAAAATTTCCATTTTCATATATTGCTAGCTCCTAAGGGGACTAATTATTCTGACATGTTTAAAAACTTACTCACAAATCACTACTTTCATATACATTACATGGGACGAGAGAGTCATTTGATTATTTGGAAATTATAGTTAATAGTCCCCTTAAGACTCCTACTATTTTGCCAGAATTTGCCTGAAGTGCTTGCTATTCCAATATCTAAGATTCCTCTTTATATCCTTGTTTTGCGTATCCGGAAATTAAATAAACCAAAACTCTACTTGCATTCTTTAAATATTTGATTTGATTCACTTTTCTCTTTTATTTTTGCCTTTTACCCCTTAAGAAATGACAGGAGCCATAAATTATTTTTTTATACATTTAATAATTCTAATCCCTAGTTTTTTCGAATATTTTTACTTTCATTTTCCGGGTTATGCATATAATGGACCGAAAATGTTTAGCTTATCAATTTTTTAAAGGAAACTGTAAAGTTTCTTTCCTTAAAATAGCTGTTAAGCAGTATTAAATAATTTTTAAATTTTAAAAATAGAATATTTTATAAATTACATACTATTATCATTTAATAAGTATTAAAAATCCAATCTTTAACGTTAAAATTTACTCCATTCAAAAAAAAAGAAGCAGTTTAAGCAAATTTATTTTTGTTTAAAAACATTTTTGTAATCAATTTCGTAAAATAAATAAAACACAATTTTTCCAATATAAATCTAAGCAATTAATTATAAAATTTTCGCAAATGTCCTTCTCTTCAAAGTAAGAATTTGCTAATCTTTTTCTAATGAAATGGCGTAGTAAATTTAAAAAACTAAACAAAAACAAAAATATAAATCAGCAAATCAAGCGATAAATCCAATTCATTAATATAATATGCTACTAAATTAGTTAAAGTGCATTGCAAAAAAAGAAAACATAAGACTGTCCCTTGGTATTTGTGATGAAAAATTGTCTACAACAAAAAGTGTATAAATTTTATTAGCTCAGCAATTATAAACTTAGTTCCAAAAACATTTAAAAATAAAACAATAACAACAAAAACAGGGCTACAATCTTAGCTACTTTTATTACGTAATTATTTGTTTTGCGTATGCTATCCACGTTTTGCTGAATTGAATAGAAATGTTAACTGTTAAGTGCAGTGAAGCGAAGCCCTAACCTTCATTTTACTAACAACATTCAGTGAAGGTGTTTAAAATCAATGCTTATGAATGTTATCTTCACCCCCCCCCCCCCCCCCTCCCCGCCCCGCCCCCTTGTATTATTATACAGTTATATAATAAAAATATTATTTATACAAAAATTCTTTCCGGTGATCTAAGATAGGCTTTTTCGCTGGAATAGACACCAAGGACAAAAGTTGAATAAAAGTTTTATCTGTTTATTTTTTTGTTTTTAAATTTTTGTTAAACAATTTTTATTAGCAAGATAAACTTTCACGACACAACAAAATTATTTTAATAGAACTTCACATGAGCGAATAGAAAATTTGTCGCCGTCATACATAGAGCAAAGGTGAAATCATGATTTTAACTATAATCACGTTTACAGTAAGTTTTGTAATTGAATTTTATTTTTGTTCTATTTTGAAAATAGCATTCAATTAAAATATAGCCCAAAAAAAAAGAATAACATGAAGTTATATAGCTTTATTTAATAAGCACTTAAGAGGAAAATATCGAGTATGAAATCAGAGATAACGACCAAGAATTTATTTTTTTATTAGGGGCTTTTAATTCCATAAATAAATATTGCCAGGGGCGGTTTTCAGATTTCTATTTACTGCTTTTTTTTTTGAATTTTCAGGTTAAATTTTTAGATTATATCTTTACAGGGCATGACTTTAAGCATTATCTGTGCATATATACAGTGCTGGAAATAATTATAGACCCAAGGTATTTTCTCTGGGTTTTTCCATATATTTGATTTCGTAGTAAAAAGATTTTATTAGGTTATATTGCCTTTGACCTGAGCTACATTTTGCAGATATGAGTTTTAAATGAGTTTCATGACTAAATTCGAGCTCTAAGACTGGAAATAGCTATAAGTTCACTTCAGTTTTTATAATAATTTCATTTAATAACTAATACATTTTCCCTTTACTTTAAGTAATTCTTTAAGCCTGTTTGGTATATTCTGAATTGAATTCCCCAAAATATCTGCAGCTCAATTTTCCCATACATTTGTAATCTTGTTTTTCACTTCATTCATGATGAATAATGTCGCATAAGTTTTCAATGGGATCGAAACTAGGACTAAATTGTTGCCAATCAAGAACAGAAACTCCTTTTTCTAAAATCATGCTTTTGTTCGTCTAGCATAATGTATGCATAATGTATAATGTAATTGTGCACTATGAAATTTCTTGAATTCATTTTTCTGCAAATTGTAGACAAGTCGTCATATGGTAATTTATTAAGTGTGGAGCTTCACAAATTTTTATAAATTTTAAATATTTCCCATCATTTGCCAATTTTCTAACCAGAAGTGAACTGCATTCTAGCTTGAAACGTTGCACAATTTTTGAAGATGATGCTCCGCTTTCTCTGATTTCTTGTACATTTCTTCGTTTCTTTTAGAGAAAGAGCTTTGAAAGACGACCTTTTCTCTTTTCAGTTCCTAAAGATAAAAAGTTCTTAAAATCAAGTTTTATCTAGTTATCTACTAACAAGACTTTCTAGACTAGTAACGAGTTCAGCAAGAAATTAGAAATAAGTTTGGTTTATAACTTTTTTCAGGTTTAAAGTACGTATTTAGTCATAAAACCACCTTAAAACTTATACCCTCCTAATTACCTGCCAAATGTAATTCAGGTAAAAGGCCTGATAAAATATTTTTACTTCGAAGTCAAAAACCCAGAAAAAATAGGTCAAAAACTTTCATTTAGTTTTATATATAAAAATAATAATTCTTTTTAAATTTATTTTAAAAAAAAATGTAAACAAATAAAATTGAGTTTTGTAATGAATAACAATAAATCATTAATATCGACGCTAATAATGGCCTACAATTGCAGATCAATGACCTCCTTATATAATTTATGAAATCTTGTGTATTTAAAAGAAACGTTCACATAGTATTTCAAAGAAACCAAAAACTGTTGAGCAGAACAGCGGCATATTGAAAAATCAAAATTAATGGAGAATGATACAATGAAATCTTTCAATTTCTAGATACTCCCAGATTACCATAATATATTCTTAATTTACGAGATTTATTCATGCTCAAAAAAGAAGAATCCTTAGACAACAGCTGTCAAAATGATTTTAATGTAGTCTAGTTAATTCACTTGAAATGAAGGATATTTTCGCGTATTTTTTTTGGCGATTTGATTAATATAATTTTAATTTATTCAGTTACTTATGGTAAAATTCTATTCGAATTATATTTTGTGAAAATTCCAATAGAAAATAGTTATAACTAAGCCGTGGGACAGCGAATCGTGGCCGACGACTTTGAAAAAAGTTGAATTTTTATGCTAATAATAACTCATCCTTGGATTATCTTGAAATAGAAATAATAATGGATTATTTTAACTAAGCAGATTTAAAGGTAACACTGTCAGGTATTGAATTTTTTTCGGTTTTTAACTTTTTGGATTTTCTAGAACATTTTTAAGCCACATCTCTTATTTTTGACAAACAAAATCCACAATTATGAGGTTGAAAAAAGTAGAAATTATTATAAAAAATGAAAAAACTTTAAAGTGTTTCCTTGCTGTTTTTGTATAGAAAAAGTGTGCAAAATTTGAAAAATATTTGTGTTACCGAATCTCAAATAACTAAGTATGAGAAAAACGAATTTGAAAATTTGCAACCTCGTTGTATCACTATTATGGCAACTTTTTCGCGTTACTTTTCATGGCATTTTGCTTGAATGGACTTAAAATTTTAACAAAATAATCTTTAGAGGTAGTACTTTAATAATGTCAAAAACAAAACATCGAATAAAAGTACTAGAAATACCCCCTTAGGGTGCTACCAACTTGAAATAAAACTTAAATTACAAATTATGAAGACTTTTTTATTACAAACTATTTTCAGGAGAATCTTCAGATATTATCAGATTATTTTTAAGAGGATAATGAAAAAATACAATAAAACTAAAGAATTTTTTTTTTTGTTATAAATTATTGAAACATTTTCAATTTTTTGTTTCGTTTAAATTACTATTTTAAATACTTCCTTATGTTGAATTGAGAATCAGGAAGATATATTTTATCAACCAATACAAAATCTTTAAGAAAATCTTTAGTGTCATTATAACAAACTCTAAGCTTTTTTATTTCATTTGGATTAAGTCTACTGCATTGAAAACTAAATTGACTGCAAAAAACATCCTTTCTTATCCAAATTAATCTCTCGAACAAAAACTATTTGTAAAATATTTACGTAAATTTTAAATTATATTTTGTGAAAATTCCAATAGAAAATAGTTATAACTAAGCCGTGGGACAGCGAATCGTGGCCGACGACTTTGAAAAAAGTTGAATTTTTATGCTAATAATAACTCATCCTTGGATTATCTTGAAATAGAAATAATAATGGATTATTTTAACTAAGCAGATTTAAAGGTAACACTGTCAGGTATTGAATTTTTTTCGGTTTTTAACTTTTTGGATTTTCTAGAACATTTTTAAGCCACATCTCTTATTTTTGACAAACAAAATCCACAATTATGAGGTTGAAAAAAGTAGAAATTATTATAAAAAATGAAAAAACTTTAAAGTGTTTCCTTGCTGTTTTTGTATAGAAAAAGTGTGCAAAATTTGAAAAATATTTGTGTTACCGAATCTCAAATAACTAAGTATGAGAAAAACGAATTTGAAAATTTGCAACCTCGTTGTATCACTATTATGGCAACTTTTTCGCGTTACTTTTCATGGCATTTTGCTTGAATGGACTTAAAATTTTAACAAAATAATCTTTAGAGGTAGTACTTTAATAATGTCAAAAACAAAACATCGAATAAAAGTACTAGAAATACCCCCTTAGGGTGCTACCAACTTGAAATAAAACTTAAATTACAAATTATGAAGACTTTTTTATTACAAACTATTTTCAGGAGAATCTTCAGATATTATCAGATTATTTTTAAGAGGATAATGAAAAAATACAATAAAACTAAAGAATTTTTTTTTTTGTTATAAATTATTGAAACATTTTCAATTTTTTGTTTCGTTTAAATTACTATTTTAAATACTTCCTTATGTTGAATTGAGAATCAGGAAGATATATTTTATCAACCAATACAAAATCTTTAAGAAAATCTTTAGTGTCATTATAACAAACTCTAAGCTTTTTTATTTCATTTGGATTAAGTCTACTGCATTGAAAACTAAATTGACTGCAAAAAACATCCTTTCTTATCCAAATTAATCTCTCGAACAAAAACTATTTGTAAAATATTTACGTAAATTTTAAATTTTACTAAAAAAATAAAACTTTAGCAAACATAAATTTATTATTAATAAATCAGTTATGAAAACAAATGTTTTTCGATGGTCAAATAAATTTAAACATTCAAAATCAAATAAAGACAACTTTAAGTAAATAGGAAACAAAATTTTTTATAAAAACTCTAACCTGATTACCTATTTTTTGGAAAAGCTGGCTTAACGGTTTTTGTTGAAATAATAAAACAATTCTTTAATTTCTATACAATAAATTCTTTACATTACACATGATTATTGAATGTATTATATGCAAATAGAAAATAAATAAAAAAACTTAGAACAATGACTGACACATAAATTAATTACAAGCCTCGGTTGGGCATTTATCAAGACTCATAGACCTAACAAACCATAAAAATTCATAAATTAATCAGTTTTTTTACCAATTGTTTCCAAGTTGTTACCAATTCCACTTTTTTATTTACTTTTTTTTATTGTTATTTTTTTGCTTGGCGACAAGCACCAACAAAATATTCCTAAAATGAACTTTCTAAAATATTTAAATATTAACTTTCACCTCATAGAAAAATTCCTTTATGAAATTTTCAGTCAGTCAACACTAGAAAATAGGATTAATGATCTGTATCCTCGTCAACTTCTTACAACCAAAACCTTGTTACACCATAGGATCTCGTTTTAGTTGGATGGTTCATACATAATTTCCATATATATATATATATATATATATATGTATATATTTTTTATTGCTGTTGATCTCTTTGGTAGTTGAAAAGCTTAAAACAGTAACGTCACAGTTTATACTACTGCCTTAGTTAAAACTTCCTCATTGTTATTGTTTTCTTTTTTTCAACTATTTTATTAGGATGGTCAAGTAACTCAACATAGCTTGTGGCAAGGTCAGGAAATGGAAGTAATAAAACAAAAATTAAGCTAAAATATAAACAAAAATAATAATTAATTCTGTGAAGTAGACTAAAACAAAAGTTTCTTTGTTTATGATGCCAAATGTTAAGGAAAGTAGATTTTAGGTCTAGTTTACTTTCTTCGTTTTTAAAGATTTCGCAAAAGCCAAAAAAACATTTATTGTTATTAACCTTATAACCTGTATTTACTTTCTTAGTATTATTAAATATATTATTCATGTGAATCCCTAGCATTTATAAGCTTCAAAGTCAATATTAATTTTCTTTTGCTTTTTTTATCGCTATAAAATAAAACAAACTTCTATTGTGATAAATATAATTGACATAATTAAAATATAGCAACAAAATGGAAGTTATTATTTTAAATAATGGAAAAATTTTAAATACTTGATTTTTATATTTCCAGTAAAGCTGAAAATATTTCTTTTCGAAGTACTACGATCCGGAAATCCCGATGAACGTGACTAAAATACTCTAGTGGATCACATTTATGGCACACAAAATATGAAAAACAATTTAAAAAAGAACCTTGCATTTTTCTATTTGCCAAATTGTATATTGTTTTTTATTTGTTAAATGTAAAACTTAAATTTTTAAATTTTTTAAATAACTTTCTTGCAAATCAGAAAGAAACATTTTAAGAATGTCTGTCTACGATGTAAGCTTAGCTACATATCTGTGTACTATATCTAAGTCGTATGTGTTATCTAAGTCTAAATCTAAATCTGTGTACTAAAAACCTACATAGTTTTCTGCAAAATTAGAAAATATACATATAAAGCCGGTAACTTAAAGAAAATTTTTATATATACAATGCAACTATCTATCCCGATGCTTAATAAAATTTTTAAAGTAATATTTTTACCCATCATGACGTAATTGTAAATTTTCAAAATAAACACTTCAACTCATACCCTTTCTAAAGGCAACACAATGCACGCGGTTGCAGAGCGTAAGCGGA
This sequence comes from Acrocera orbiculus, assembly GCA_947359355.1. NCBI lineage: Eukaryota > Metazoa > Arthropoda > Insecta > Diptera > Acroceridae > Acrocera > Acrocera orbiculus. Next base: position 13,867,722 of record OX375758.1, read on the forward strand.
ATTCTTACATAACTCAAAAATCGTTTTAAAAGTATTTTTAAGGGCCATTAATGAGTTCGTCAAAAATTGAAAAATTAAATCATTAATTTGACTGATTTTAATAGTTTTAAGGACTTTAACCCATAAAATCTTAAACATCCCGTTAATGGTACTTTTAGAAGAAAAAAATTAAATTGAAAAATTTAACAAAAAGAGAACAAATCGCTTAAGTTTAGCCTTAATGTTTTTTTCTTACACAATTTTGGAAAAAATTTAAATTAATGATTTGATTATAGTCAATGATTAAATAGACCTTTACATGGGTATAGGAATAGTCATGTGATATCCTTTCTATACAGGCCAGGTATAAACCTGGTATTAAAGTGATAATGAAAAAAAAATTTGAAGCACTGGCTCAATGATTTTTTTCGAAGTGCACAAAATCTTGATAACTGCATCTCTTGCATAAATTGAGGGAGTATTCAAAAGAAATAGTTAGACCTACAATTTTAATTTTAGGAGTAAGTTATGGAGATAAGTTTTACTCTTAAAAACTAAAAGTACCTACACAGCTTGAAAAATACTCATCTATTTAATTTAATCACACTACATCCCCTTTGAATTTATATAAAAATTGGTGAATTAAAATTAAAATTTCCTTTTAAGTATCATAACGGGAAAAAGTAATATTGTTAAGGTCCAATCTCATACTTTTTACATAAAGCATTGATCAAGAAAAAGACCCAAATTAAAATTTAAAAAAACAAAAAAGAAATAAAGTAAATAAAAACAGTTTTCTTGTGCAGGAGATCAAAACCTAAAGTAAACCTTATTTTCTGAAACATGAAGGTCTTTCTAAGTAACATTTTTTCTCCTTTTTTTTGATATGTTACTCTAGATAATACTTAAGTAATCTTTTAATTATTTCACTAAATACAGGAATAGTCTTTTAGAAGATGTGGACTAGAATTACTCATCATAATGTTTCTAATATCATGATGCAAATATTAGAATTTCTCCCAATTTTCCATTCAACTCATTCTCAGTTTTACAGAACTATATTGGCACATTCGTTATAAAAAGACTGAAAAATGGCACTTATTGCCTTACTTCATTTCGATCATACTCTTTTTTGATCACTACCTTTCAGCTGGTACTTTTCTATAAACATTTTTAGTTAGGGGTAAATTCTTCATATGGACATATATTTACACTTTCTTAATTCAGTAATTAGATCCATTCTATTTTTCCACCATTTCCTGAATCTATATTAAAAGAATTATTTCTTGATTTCCAATATTTATATTTATAATCTTTATAACTAGGAATTATATAATTTCAAAATTTGTTTGAATCTGACAATGTGTATTTCTAACAATATTCTTCCCCATAATAAAATATATTCTACCGATTTTTATTTTAATCATTCTCTTATGTTCTATCTATCAAACATTTTGTATGTAGGTTATGTATAACCTTGATGATCTAGGAATATCTGAAAGATAAGAAGTCCTTAAGTCCTACTCTATAGAAACCTTCTTTGAATTAACACTAAAAACAATAATTAACCAAATGAGAAAAAAACTAACATAAAAACAACAATATGAACCACACATCACAACAATTAACAATAATAAGAAAAAATTACATTTTTGTGCTAGAATTTGGTGTTAGAACATCGTTTAAGAATTTTGTTTAGAAATTTGTCTAGTTCCATTTTTAAAACCGCGATATTGAACTTCATTCCAAAAATGAAAATTATTTTGTTTGACATAGAATTATAACATGTAGTTTTTATCCAACTATCAAACATTCAAGCAGATAGATTTATAACAAGGTTAGCTTGACTTGAAAGCTACTAAGATTCTTTTACATGTTTAAATTTAATTAAAAAATTATTTTTCAACGTAACATAAATTCTTTCATATAATTTTAGCATATTCTATAGGGTGAGCCATCTAGCGTTTTAAATTTGAACTACCTATATTTCAACATTGGAAACGTCAAATACCATTCGGAAAGTGACAGATATTCAGTAAAAAGTCTAAAATTTACGAAATGGGTCACTATTCGCTAGAAGAAAACTGGGAAATATTGAAAACTGTTTTCCAAAGTGGTTAGTCTTCAACCCAATGGTGAGCGATATCATGCAATGTTATCCGAATTTTTCTTCAAGCAAATTGAAGAGAAAGACTTGGACAACATTTGGTTCCAGCGGGACGGCGCTACGTGTCATACAACAAACGCTACACTCAATCTTTTGCGCCCTATCTTCGAAAATCACATAATCAGCAAAAGAGGTGATGTGAATTGGCCTCCCAGAGGCTACGATTTAACGCCGTCAGACTATTTTCTTTGTGGATCTGTTAAACATAAATGTTACGCCAACCATCCAGAAACAATTCAAGATCCAAAGTACGAGATTCAAGTTGCTGTTGCTGCCATAAGGTCTGAAACCATCGAGAAAGTACTTCAAAATTGGGTGGATCAGATGAGCTACTGTAAACTCAGCCGTGGTGGTCATTTGTCCGAAATTGTTTTCAACAAATAAATTTTATAAAACAACCTTTCAAATAAATGTTCAACCTTTGAAAAATATTAAGCCGTTTTTTTTTATTGACTTTTTAAATTTAAAATTTTATATGGCCCACCTTATATTTGCTTAAAATAATTCTTTCCTATTGTCAGTAAAAAAAGAAAAATTTCCATTCCAAAAAGAGGAAAAAAAAGCTGCTAACCGCTCAGTAAAAAAAAATTACTTTAAATAATTCCATCAGACAATTCAATAAAAATTTTAACACTCAGAGCTAAAATGTTTAGAAAATTCCTCATAATGTTGTTTATTTTCTTATCAAATAGTAACTATAAATGTTTATTGCTTTTTGTTTTATTCCAAATTAAACACAGTCCATTGATTGTTCCCAATTCAAATACAATACATCTTATTCATCTAAGAATTTCGTGTCAATAAATATTCATACTATTATTAAAACACAAAAGCATTTTACAATTAAAAAAGGTAAATTTAAATAATAAAAAATTTTCTTATCTTAAGATACAGACCATAAGATAAAGATTCTTTGTTTGTATTTAATAACAGAATAATAAGAGTTTCCTGCTTAATTTTAAACAATCATTTAGTAAAAATTATAATAATAACAAAACAAAAAACATAGCTAAAAATATCTCTAAGAAATTTTATCATTTCTCTTTATTAAAACTGAATTCCAATCAGCTTCACTGACCTTAAGTGATGTCCTATTAAGAAGCATGCAAGCAAACATAATTTGTCTACCGTTGTCAGCATAATTCAATGCGAATTATATTTGATTATGTTTTTAAAGAACTGTAATTAAAAAATTTTCCTATAAAAGATCTCTAGACAATAGGTAACAAAAAAAAAGTAGAGCAATTGGTTATAGTTGGCTGCTTTTGACTATAAGTAAGAAGATAACTTTCAACAGTAGCACTGTATATTCCTAAGAATCTACATAAAATAAAAAAGATATAAAAATTTCTTGAAATATAGAAGAAAAAGCTTCAGTTTTAATAATGATTACCTGAGAACAACATAATTTAAGGTATTTATAATAACTATTATGATTATTTTGTTGCTTTTGCTAATTTTTCTTTGTTTTCTTCATTAAAGTTAAAAAAAATTTTTTGAGAAATTTTAGAAGTAAAATAAAGCGCGCAATTTGTTTTAGTTATGTTAATCATAGAATTCCGGATATGATCTCTGATATCAATGTAAATTTCAAACAAAACAAATGTCGGAAGTGCGTTTTAAATAGAATTATTGAACCAAAAAAACAACAAAAAAACGCAAGTACAACTCTATTTTAGTATCAATAAAAAATAATATATATTTTTTTTCACAATGCAATTCAATTTAGAAAGTATCGAGTATTCAAGCATATCTTCGATTATTTCCAAATCAAATATTATGTATTTGTTGAAAAATATTTAAAGAATCCTCAAATTAGGATAACTAAACTTAAATTTCTCTATAAGTTCAACATTCATTTAGAATATATATGTATATAAATTCTTTGTATTTCTTTCTTATAACAAAGTTCACAAAATTATGCATACTTTTGATTTTTATTGCTTTTAAATAATAAAAACTATAATTTTCGATATTTAGTTGATCTTATTTTTGGCTTTATTACGGCTATTAGATGATATCACTGACTTTTATACTATTCCACATCTCTAATATCTTTTTTTTTAACATTTTTTGACCGATTATGTTATAAACCCACAATTCATTCTCCATTTTAACTTATATATTTTCTGTTGGATTAATATCTAGACTTTATGTCCAGATATTTAGGGACATATTTCCATCCATTGTGTATTTAATAAATTCCAGATTTCCAACTTTACTTGGCGACATACAGCCCCACACCATCATTGATCCATCACCATATTTTACTGTTGGTATGTTGGTCTTAGGCTCAGTATTCACTCTTCTCCACACAAGCTTACGTCCATCTGACTCAAAAAATTTAAACTTACTTTCATCCGAAAATATAAAACAACAATAGGAACGCATTGTCTGTGTTAACATTCATTTTTGCAAAATTTAATCGTTGCAGACGATTCAGCTTATTAATATATGATTTTTTACGAGCTACTCTACCTTAAAAGCCATGACTTCTAACAACTCTTTTGTAAGCGATAACATGCTTGTTATCCTGCATTATGATGATTATTACTTATTCCACATTCTTTTATTTTTCTAAATATGACAAATAAATTGTCGATTTACTTCTACTTCATTTCACTTATTTGTTATATGGCTTGCCTTCCTTATGTCACTGTAATATAAACCTTCTCTTTTGAAGTGGTATATTTAATTTTCTACGTCCTATCTTGATTACACGCTTGTTTTGCGCTATTGTTAGTAACATACACAGAGATTTTACGCTGCCATGAGTGAAATGCAATGCATAAAAATATTCTAAATACGTGCGAATTTAGTATAGTACAATATCTATCTAGGATATGAATAATTTTGTGATCCGTCTAATAAGAAAGAAATACAAAGAATTTATATATTTTCTAAATGAATTTTCTATCATCTTATGCCTAGGACTCACTAGCGCTTAGCGGCACAAAATTTAGCACTAAATGCTAATGAGTCCATTAGTCTCCACTGAATTGAAATATAGCCTGAATTAGCGACTAATTAGCGCTAGCTTGCCGGTTTCTCAAAGAAGATCAAAGGAATATTTTAATTCGGGAAGAGTTGATTTTACTTCATATCTTTATCTAAATATTTTAAATATTGTTGAAATTTATTAAATTATGAATTCTTTATTAGCTAAAAATTTAATTTAAAAGAAAAACAGTAATATGATCGTGAGTCCACTTCGATTGGTATTTAGGAAAACTCTCCATTTTTAATGTGCTAAGTCATCCCATACGCTAAGCGCGAATCCTAAGCATTAGAACTTATATAAATTTCAGTTAAATTATTAAAGTATTGAATATTAAAGTATATTTCGCCAGTTTCCAAATGCTTCCCTAAACCATACATCTAGCCATTGAGGCTATCATTTGAAGGAAGAGAGGGGGGTACGAATAATTCTGAGAGCCATTTATATTTAATCTGACTTTCAAACCGTCATAAGTTATTTATGCTTTTAAATGTTTTATTGTAGTAAATATCATACTTTCTTAGTTCAACTACTTAACCAGTTAACAAACTTGGTAAATTACTAGGACACGTTTAAGGTTTTTGAAATTTCTGATAATATTTTTCTATTTTTAATAATGTTTTTAATACTTAGAACAGTAATTTTATTTGTATACCAATATACAGTGTAATAAATTGTTTCTTTTTCATTTATTTTAATTAAACTTGCAGTTTGTTACACTTTTATTAATAAAATAAAATTCATTGCAGGTTTCAAAGATAAATTGCATTTTTCTTATTTATTTGAGATTTTTTCATTATCAAGTAAACTACAAAAATACTTAACTACTTGACAAAACAAATCTAAACCAGTAAGTAAATAACTTTCTTTAAGTAAAATATTCCAAAAGATTGTTAGATTAAGGAGTTGTCTACTTTCAAATGTAGTTAAATAAAATCACTAATAGCATAGAAAACAACATTTATCTGATGAGTAAATTAACAAATTTTCATGTCTACTTTAGATATGTGTGGATAAAAAAATTGTACTCTTACTTACATGCAATGAATTTAACTCTTTCGTTTATTTTAGGTCAAGCTAGCTACACAGAATACTAATTTTGCAATCTGTCGGTATCTTTGACAGTCAAAACATGTTTCTTTAAGGTTAAGATGAATTTCTAATCTGCAAATAAAAAATTTTTAATTTTTAGAAACTTTTTTAATATGCTCTCAATATGTCCTAAGTCTAACAAGGAAAGTATTTGAATATGAACTCAACGATTTTCTTAAAACTCAGACATCTTTTTGAATAATAAAATCTTAATTAAACAATTTTTTCATGTAAATAATGCGTACTCAGTTTTGCTATCTATACATATGTTTCTTACTGCATTTTAGGGGTATTTATAATCCCAGTGGTTAATTTCACTTAAAACGCGTATGGATATTTTTAAAAATGTGAAAATAAAAGTGAAAAAAAAGCCTACTTATTGTTAGTTCATTCCCACACATTTCTAAAGGGATAAGAAAGGAACTTCTTAGTTTGTCTTGTCTTTGCTCTAAAATAATAATAAATAATAAATATAATAAATTTTAATTATTCGACATTATATGGTTCAGTGTAAAAGGAAAATATTGCCGTCATCATATACATACATATGTTAGTTTTCAGTCATATTATCATACAAAATTTCTTTAATTTTATATGTAACTATATATCATATACTTAAATGGAATTATTTTAAAATATTTATTTTTAATAGGAATTTAATTTATTTTTCAGAAGAAGAAGGCATTTAAGGCATTTATGGTAAGATTAAGTTTTCAAGGAAAAAAATTTTCTATTTTAAATTATTGCCTTGAACAAATTAATATAACCTTTTCAGGATACTCCTACTTTTTGTAACTTCAAATTATTTAGGGGATTAGTATATTTTTTCAGGGACAATTATAATGGTACATAGCTTATTCCAGGATTGGTAGGTATATTGAAAATATATTTAACATAGCAATACGGATCAGAATTCATTTTCATTTAACCGTTAAACGTGTAAATTTAAGCCGATTTTTAGAGGACAGCGAATTAATCTCAAACCAAACCCAGTAGGAATGAATGTAATAATTTTATTTAAGTAATTTAAATTATAATTAAGGAAAAATGTTCATAATAAAAAATTCCAATTGAATTTAAATCTGTGTTTCAGTGTTTTTTTCTTCATTTGGTAAAAAAAAAATAAATTGGTTGTTTGATTAATTCTTGTTCAAAAAAAAAAATCTTCTGGATATGGAAAAAATAATACTTTATATATAATTTTATTTGATTTGTAAGCTAAAAAGAGAAAAATAATTGTTGAAAAGGGTAAATAAGGCTCTCTAATACATATTATTAATTTGACTGAACATTACTAAATGTTATCAAACAATCAGATCGAAAAAAAGTGTGAAAATATGCAGCCTTTAGTTGGCTGTTGGGTAAAAAATTCGGTGATGGAATTTGCAGCAAGTTCTTTTCCAAATGTTGAGCAAGAGCGCAACAAGCGAAAACTCCACAATCGGAATTTCGTACATTTGAACCAACATCAACGTATAGTAATCGGTAATTGGCATCACCAACTCCCAATAGAACAATGCTGTGAAAATTTTTGTAATTAAAATACGAACTTCCTTAATGAGCTGGTGATTTAACAGTAATATGTTTTCCATCAATAGCGCCGAGACATGAACGGGTATGAAAATTTTTAGAAATATTTTACCATTCCTCTTCTGATGATGGAAACTAATTAAATAAAACAATTTCAAAAAAACTACATAAAATTCTATATAAAAATAAATTAACTCTAAATAAAACCTTTAAATCACGTGTTTCCGGGACAATTTTGAAGATGCATGGTTGAGATATTCTAAACAAATATGACAGAGATTGAAACTATCACCAGTTGCTAAATATCTTAAAGTAACCATTAATCTTTCCCGTGGTGAAATAGCTTCCCGAAAATAGGTATCCTTTTTTTGAATGAAAGGCCTCACAAAATCAAGAATTATATCAAAATTGTTCCTCGACATTCTTAAAAAATTTGTATATAGCTCTGGTAATTGAAGATGAAGCTCTTTCAACAAATTTTCCGAGCATCATTTTTCTTTTCTCTTCTTCAGCCAGTCGTGAACCCAAACCGATCTTTTTTTTCTTTTACAAATAGGTTTTTTTTTATTCACATAAAACCGCGACATACAAAGGATCAATATTATTTTTTCCATTTATAAATTATCAAAAAAATAAAATATCAAAAAACTGCACTACAAAACATATATGATCAGTTTTGACATTTCAACCTTATCATATTGTCACTCTCATATAGGTGTGTTAGGCAAATTTTACACTCTCATACATATGATAAAAACTTATATGAGAAGGCTTTTTCCCCTATAAATATGTTTCATATATATGGTATAGTGTAATAGCTCTTCTGAAAAATTTTTTTCAGAATGATATATGTATCATATTTCAAATGTCACTACCTCTCATATTTATATGAAGGTGTAATAGCACCTTAAGAATTATACTTATCTGAGCTATGCTCCAATATCCCAAGAAGAAATAACCTACAAAAATTAAAGGATGAGATAAGGGGGGTTGATTGGTCTGGTTAGCAATATTTTAGTAGTAATTAAAGAAAAAAAGCTACGATTCCAAAAAAAAAATTAGCAAAAACGCAACCCACTCAAAAAGGTATCTACGGCACTCCCCTCAGTACCCCCTAATAAATGACTAAACTATAGTTCTTTTTTATACCAAAAGTTTGCCTAATAATTAGTTTTTTTTAATGCCTCTTTTACAATTACAATAATTATTGATATTGGTTTTAATAGATTGGTTATCTAGGACAGTTTACTCATGGCTGCCAAGTAGACTTGCTTAGGCTATCAAGAAGGGTAAAAGTATGGAAAAAACAAATATAACTCAGCCTGAGGACAATTCTGCTTGGAAATGTATAGGCCTTTTGTCTAGTCCGAAGCCTTCAAAAATGTCTGTGTTCTTACTATGCAATTAATATTACTACTCAGTGAGTGAGAATCATGTTTAAAAGTTAATTAATGTGACACTGATTAATGCAGCATGCAGAAAGTTATCAAATTAACTACTTTCAGTCTTGTATTTCTGCAGAGAATTGTGGCAATTGATTAACAAAATATTTTCATGTTTTACCCCAAGAAAGTAAGCGTTATGACTGAAAATTAGTTCTTTTTTATTGATCAAGTAGAACTACTTGCCAGCCCAGTAAGGTTGCCCAGTTCTGTAATGCCCTTAAGGGGATGGTTCCGTAATTAAACTTCTTTTCTGTTATTTGTTTTTTTTTATATTTTAAATTAATGTTTAACATCTTAAAAATATTGTATGAATCAGAGTAAAATTACCAAGCTATGAGCATTTGAGCGTCCTTTGCTCTAGAGCAAAGAATTAGTGAGCAAAATTATAAAGCATTTTCCTGAAACTTGTTCTTTTCAAAGTAGGTATTCACGATAACTCAAAATTTACTTGACCGATCGTTTTTAAATTTTGCACTCTCCTTTTTCACATATTTCACCAGGCAATGACGAGGAGTTTTTTTGTTATTAAAAATTATTAATTTTACAATAATAAATAATAATAATAATTTTTTAGGTGAAAATTGGCATTTTGGCTTCCAATGGCTACCAATAATTGAAAAGTCCAAAAAAAAATCTTCTCATCATTACCTTGAAAAATATCTCCTTTGATTTTTTGGTTTTGGATGATTCTGTTACGAGTTATAATGCGCACCGCTAGACAACTTCTTTTCAAGGCGCCTCCAGATATTCACTGCCACTCGCTCACTTATTATAATTTTAAAATGAGAATTTGGAAAAATACTGTCCAAGTGGTTTGTTAACTAATATGAAAATAAATTAAGTAAACTAGAACTATTTGTATTGCCAAAAAAAATTCTTAAGAATATATTTCTTTTTTTTTTTCACCCTTAAAAAAGTTCCGTTATGTTGGTACACAGAAAGTTGGTTAACTAAAATATTTATTAATAGAACAATTTTTAATTATAATATTTGACACATTGATGAATAATTAAGTAATAAATGTAATAGTTGTGATAAAATTAGAGCTAAATTACAGTTAGACAATAATTAATTAAAACAAATTTTACATAAAAAATTTACTTAATTGCCATAAATCACAAACTTAAACCAAAGATCAAATAAATTCATTTGGAATTTGAGAATCTCACAAAATAAATCTGATCATAAAATCCATTAAAGAAAAATTTATAAAAACAAATCCAATGAGAAAAACATAAGATGTGGTCCATAGAAAATGAAATTAATTAAACCATAAACCTAGTCATGAAGTTAAATTTTAGCATAATAAATTAACCTAGTTGATGACCAATTTAGAAGAGATCGGTTAGCCACCGTGGAAAATTATAAGTAAATAACCGTTATGAAGTTAAACTTCTACAAAAATATAATAACAACATTGCAATTAGGTTAATAACTATATATAAATATATATATATACTATATAATAGTAGTTGATCTTTCAAGGCATATCAAAGCTTATAAAGAAAAAAGTAATAAGTCAAAGTCTTGTAATAGGAAGCCGGATAAATTGCTGTACTGATCCAATTTATATATTTTTGACTTACTACTTTCCGTCAATTGTTGCACTTTTTTTAGATTTTCGCAATCATAAACAATTTTTTCTACAGCATTTTTAAAGCAAATATAGATCTGAATTTGGTTAAATCAAGAATCAAATTGAATATTCAGCATATTGAGTAATACTTTTTTGCTTTTAGAAATTATTTCAATCAATGGTAAGCAGTTTACTACTTTTTCTCTCTTGTTATTGTTTTGTGTTATATTGGAACAATAGTTCCATTGTTATGAATGAAAATAATTTTTTTGATTGAAGAACTTCTTTTCAGTTTTCATATCTAATGAACTTTTTTTATTTTATGTTATGTGACCTTAATTAGGAGGGAGCATCATTTGATGGAGTTGTATTAAATTTTCTTCTTATTTCTTGATTCATTACAAAACAAATTTTGTTTTTTTAAATAAAAATGAAATTTTTATCTCAACTGAACAAGGAAATGAAGTTAAGTCTATTCTTTTTTCTGCTCGTATACTGTTGAGAAGAGTAAAATAAGTACAAAAAAGATATAAAAATACCTTTTTAATACATAAACATTTTAATTACAAAGTGAAATTTATAGCGTTATGTAAAAAATAAAAATGGATTTACTTATAAATTATTCTCTCTTTTTTGCGGTAACTCAAAAGTTTCCGGGCGACCAGAAAATTCGTACTGTTTTATGACGTAGCGATTATGTATTCAATTAATTTTTTTATTCAATTTTATACTTCAAATTTTCAACAACAAAAATTCAAAATAATGGAAATAGAAACAAGTAAGACTTTCTTATAAAAATCCTTTAAATTGATTTATTGAAAATTTTAAAAATTTTCCCTTCTTTTAACACTTATTTAAGAGCTTAGACTTCAGCTGAAGTGATACAAACGAAGCAGTAAAAAAAAAGAAAAAATAAGAAGAAAAAAACCTTCTGAGGCTACTAACATTAACATTTATAAACTTTTCTTCCTGTATTTAACAAGAGAAAACAGGATTTAATGTAAAATTACATGAATAAATCAAATAAAGTGAAGAAACTTGTAATTTAAACTTAACAAATGGTAATAAATATCTTAAAAGGTTCATTTTGGCTCATAGACCCTTTAATGAATATTTTTACATAACAAGGAAAGATAAAATTGATAGGCTTTTTTTCCCAGGCTGCTATTGAAAATATCAAGTCATTTCCTCAGTTACCAACGAAAAGGAAGGAAAATGCTTCCATCAGAGAAATTCTAGCAATAAAATAAGATCTTAGAGTAGGCATTCGATCACGTTGAATAAATTTCTTGAATGTAGGGCTTGGCTAATCCCTAAATAATTGAAATGGAAACAAAAAAGTAACACACGATTGGATAAAACATCAAGATACACCCAAGCCGAGATTAATGGATATGCACTTCTAAATATTAAGCAAAATAAAGTAAAATTAGTTGAATCAAAAGATTGTTGTAATATGTTTGAAGATCTCTCTTACATTGAAAGTATCATCAGAGCTTCCAATGTTTACAAGTGCACATTCGATCAAATTAGTGTTCCTGATAATTTATTTTTTAGCATTCCGAATCCACAAAGATATATATTTTCTGCCAAATATTTCCGTACAAGATATGTATATATGAACTCTTCAATAATCATGTTTTTATTTTTGCGTTTTATTCGCACAAACAAAATTTATCTTTTCATTTTTGTAATTGTAATTTATTTTCGTACAAAATGTCAAACTCACAAAAACTATTGAACTCAGAATTACTATAATATCGCCTATAATTCTGCTGTTCAAATCGCTAATCTAGACACAATCTCAATAAATCAACTTTGAAACATATTAATCGATGTTTTTAACGTAAAGTAGCGTTTTCAACGTTAATTTTAGAAATTATTCGAAAAAGTATACAGAATTTGTAAAATTAAACTCTAATCAACTTAAATCTAAAGTGCAGAAATAATTTAAGTAAGAATTAAGTAATTTTTAAGATATTTCCAGCTTAAATAGCTTCATGAAACACCATTTAAAACTACGCAATAGAAGCTTTGTCATTTTTTAGAAGAACTTTAACATATTTTTTAATTTAAATCAAATCACTAGCAATCTTTTTCTACTCTTTTTATTTTTTTTTTTCCTATTTTTCATTAATCCAGTCAATTTAATACACCACAAAGAAAAAATCATTCAATTAAAATCAATTTGATAAGCTGGCAACTTCTAAAGACCCCTATCTGTCACCAAAAGTAGTCAAAACTAAATTTCCCATATAATGTAGCTAATCTTTTACATCCTCCCAATTGCTAATCACTTAAAGATCTTCTACAAAAAAAAAAAACCGAAAATAATTGCCCATTCAACCATTACATGTCTGACTCTGTGTAATATAATCAAAACTAAAAATTAAGACACTTAAATCAAGATCTTACATCACATTTCCCATCTTTTCAAGTTATTAACTGACGACGCAATAATATCGATAACACCTGCATCGTATTTAAAGTTTTTCTGCTTTCTTAATTTTCTTGTAGCTAGAGATAACTTCTTATAGTCTTTTAGAGGACATGACACCATTAATAAATTTTTTTTTTTTTATTCTTTTTTTTCTTATTTCGGTTACAAGTCAAATGGCATCAAACTAGATGGAAGCATGCGAAGCCACAAAATTACGGTCAATTGGGCTTTCATCGAGCTAATAAGTCTGTTGCCAAGTTTTTTATATGGCTTCGGTTAAATTACAATAATAGAAGAACAAAATTTGAAAATAAAACAAAAAAAGAATTAATTTCCGCTACAACAAAAAATTTTAAACAAAAGAAAAAAAAACTACAATAAGAGCTTAGATTCCAGCTGAGGTGATACAAACGAAGCAGTAAAACAAAGAAGAAATAAGAAGAAAAAAACCTTCTAAGGGCATTAACAGAGGCTTAGACTGAATAAAAGAATTTTCTTTTTTGATTCTTTGTAAAACTTGAAGGTAAAGGGGTGAAAATATTCCAATCAAAGTATAGGATTTCACTGAAAGGGAAAAAATAGACGCTATGTAAATATTCTGTAAGAAAAAAAAAAACAAGGCTAAAAAATTATAAACTTATGTGACTGAAAATCATTTACTTCAGTTTTTAAAATTGCATAAGCTAAATATAAAATTTAATAAAAAAATAACAAAATAGTTTTAATTTAAACCAAGCAAATAGTGGAAATAAATTTAAAGCAAAATAAGCTAAAAAAATTTTATACAGTCTAAAAAAATCGAGACAAATTGGGAAAGTAATTAATCAAATTAATTGAATATTTGTTAGTTTTTCTTTTTACTATCTTTTGAATATTTTTCAAACTTCTTCATGTCCTTGGCCACATATATGATTGTTTAGTTCTTTTTTAAAATTATAATTACTGTTAATACTAAATAAAACGGACAAGAGATTTTGTAACCATTTATTCACTACCAAAGTGTAAAAACTTTTTGGTTTGACTACACTTGAAAAAAAAATTAAATCTCCAGATAAAATAAACATCCTTGAAGAGGTTAAGTTAAATAATTACAAGCCTTGGTCATTTAATAAACTTTTTCTGATTCATTCCTTAATATAGGCTTTTACAATTAATATTTTTTGTATTTTTTAGTTGTTAAATTCAATGTACAAAGAATTATTTATTTTTTTTCATTAAAATGAAGGGTAAGGTGTTGATTTAATAAATTAATTATTAAAAATAAAATTGAGATTTTGATACATTTGAATTACTCAATATTAGTGATCCCGGCACTATTTAAGCATGCAACCATTTGATTTTTGACATTTGTGCAATACTTAATTAAAAAGATGAAAATTATTAAATTAAGTTTCCTATAGAAACTCTTTTCCTTTTATAAATTCTTTTCGTAAAATTTTATAATTTTTCATAAAGCCACTATTTCGACCGAAATATTATGAAAAGTCAAAACTTTAAACTGAAAGGGATTAAAAACAAAAAGCATTTTATTTACCCTAGTATAAATATATTTCATAGCTATTGACTATTTGTCAATATTTTATCAGCTTAAGTAAGTAAAGTTAAGGCTGTTTGAGTTCAAGGTATTCTTTAATATTTTATTTTTAAAAATTGAAAAAAACAAAGATTATGTGCTAATACCAATTGAAAATTTTTAACGATAACAAACTTTAAATTGGCAAATAATACCACACAAAATTCTTCTTAATACAACTGAAAACAATTTCTTGATGATAATATGAGATAAAAAATACATTTTTTAATAATGAATTTCTTTATCTTTTATTGTTAGAAAAAAAACAACAATAAAAAAAAACATAATAGCTTCTGAGGTTATAATATTTATGTTATCATAAATTGACACTGACATTGAGTTTAATAATCTTTTTATAAGTTTTCAATCAAATGAAATTAAATTTTTAACAGTTTACATATTTTTAGAAAGCATTAATATTGCATTCTAAAACAAAAGAAATATGAAAAAAAAATAAAAGTACCCATTACGTCAACAACAACAAAAAAATATTTAATATTTCGCATAAAACTTAATAAACATTGAATAAAATATAAAAAAAGGTAAGATGATATTTAAATATATTGCTCACCTAGTGCTTATGTTGGTTGTTCCACATAAATCCAAAGAAGTGGTTTTCAAGTAAAGCACTTCTTGTATGAAAAATAAAAAAGTTCACAACACTTTCATCAATTTAAAAAATTAAATCAAGAAAAATATTCTAAGGCTTGAACCCCATTATTTAAAAAATCATATCAACATCATCACATCAAGAACAAGATAAAAAGAAAATTAATTAACTTGAATTAACATCATTTGAACTACATTTTTCGTCTTAAGAAAATATTTTATATAGCAACTAAAATTTAAAAATAAATAATAAATAAACAACCGTAAGGTTTCTTCTTGTAAACAACTGACAATGGTAAAAGATTTCACGTAACTGATGAAGCTCGTAGCTAATAGCACGACAAGAAAATGTCTCAAAGGTGTGTTAAAATTGAGAAACTTAACCGGCCTGACTAAAAGCTTTAAAGTATAGCACTGCATGGATGTAAGAATTGAGAAAACAAATTGAATAACGGGAATATAGAGAATATATATGGTGGTCTATTAAACAGAATGCAAATACATCAAAAAATCAGTTTAATCGTGAAATTAGTTTCAGTTAAAAATAATTTGTATAAAGAAAGTTTTGGTTCTAAAAGCTTTCGAGTAGCTTCCGATAAAAGCAAAGCTTTTGAGAGGGAAATGTGTCTTTGATATACAAAAAGTGTACATAATTGGAATGATGTATTTTCTCAATGCATGTTTTACTTCTAAACATGTACATATTATACTGGTATCGGATATGCGTAGGTTTAAGGGTTTGCTCGCCTTTTCTTAATAGGGCGTTTACACCGGCAACGAAACCACGTTCCGAAACCATCTTTGCATGTTTTGTATGAAAATTTCAGACGAAACTACCTTTGCAATGTGGTTTCCCGTACTACCTAGAGAACGTGGTATACTACCATTGTGTTCCAATTTGAATTATGAACGCAGCCCAAAATATTTTCGAAATCAGCTGTCGGTGCAGTTGACAGATTAAAAGTGAACAAATTTAATGTTATTGTTTTTTAATAAGGAGCTTCAACTTTTAAAACGTAAGTAAACAAAATATTAAAGTTAAACATAAAATTGTTATTCTGCATTTTTTAGATGGAATCGCAGAAAAAAAAAGTTATGACGCATGGGGAGATTATAGCTTTTGTGGGCGTTCTAAAGCAATATATGCCTGCGCTGAGGGGAAGAAAACGAAATGCGAATGTGCTCTTGGAAATGCAGGAACAAATAAAAAATGAGCTGAGCATTTCACTCAGCGTAAAGGAAATTCGGAGTCGAATTAATAATTTGACCAAAAGATATAGGTATAGTTAATTTTTTCTTAATGTTATAAAATTATTAAAACTTTGCTGCAGGATGGAACGTATTGCTGTGGGACCAAGTGGAGGCGCACCATCAACTTGGCCCTTCTATAAGTTGATGGATGACGTTTTAGGGAAATACCCCAGCAATTTTGGCACTGAACTTGCTGAGGAAATGATTATAGGTAAAAAAAGAAACATATTTTTTCTTAAGTGTCTTTTATTTAATATTTAAATCATAGAAATATCGTCACCATCTACCTCAACAGCAAGCCCTTCACCTTCCACGTCAGAAACAAGCCCTTCTCCTTCGGCGGCAAAATCTAGAAAACGGAAAAGCGAGGAAATTTTAGAAGAAATTCTAAAAAAAGAAAATATAAACGCTGAAAGGCGTTTGGATAAATTTTTGGCCGCGATGGAAAAGGCTGAGGAGCGGCGAAACAACATATTGGAAAAACTCATTCAAGCAATAGAGAAAAAATAAATAAAAACTAATAAAAATAAATAAAAACTAATAAAAATAAAATTATACTCACATAAATAATCTTTAATGCAATTCCTTATTTCCACTCCTGTTCTCTCAGTTGATCTGTCAATTGAACTTGATATGGTAGCATTTGGCCTTATTAGTTGTCTCCGTGCTGAAATTTGGCTCCACTTTTTGTTAATATGGTCGTTATTGTCATTGCAAATATTATGCATTATACAGCATGCTTTAATTATTAGGTTCGCATGACAAATATCATTTTCTATGCCTTTGCCAAGACGGCGAAATCTAGCCTTTAAATGGCCAAAAGCATTTTCCACCACTCTTCTGGATGATGAAAGTTTTTCATTGAAAAAACGCTGACTTTCAGTTAACTCCAATGTAAAGGCATACGGCTTTGTAACGTATTGTGATAACTTAAAAGCTGAATCGCCTATAAGCAATACTGGAACATTTGTACCAAAAAATTTTCGAGAGTTTTGAGAGAATAATTTGTTCCTCATCATATGCTTTTTTAGTTTTGAAGTCTCCCATATAGTTGAATCACTACAAATGCCTGGACAACCTACGTTTATATACATAAAACGATAGCGGTAATCCACAGCAGCAAAAAGTATTGAAGAATGTGTTCCTTTATAATTGTGATAGTCTCTCTTTGTATTTTTGGGAACTTTAATTCTTATATGGCAGCCATCTATAGCGCCATAGCACTGGGGAAAGCCAAGTTTCAGAAAGCCATTCACGTTTTCATCTATCTTTTGCTGTGTTGCTGGTATATATTATTTGAAACACTTTGTACCGTTACATTTTATAATTTCCCTGCAAAATTCAAGTAAAATTTTGCAAACAGTACTCTTCCCAACGCCAAAAAGGCTTGCAGTGGTTCGATACTCAGACGAAGACCCTAGAGCATATAAAGCTATAGCTATTCTTTTATCCAGAGGAATAGCATTGCGGTAGTTGGTGTTTTTCTTTCTTAATGCTCGTAAATCAGTAACAAGCATATTAAAAGTAGATCGATCTACCCGAAACATATTTTTGAATTTTTTATCTGAGTATAGGGGTACTTCCCTTTCCCACAATGATGATTCTTCAACCTAAAATTAGTATTTACAAAAATCAATTATCATTCCTTTAACTAAGCACAAACTTACACTTGACCAAACCCTTTTATTTATTAAAAGTAGTAATGCACTATTTCGTAAAGTAGAGTACATCTCTTCTATTTGCCAAAACAAATGCCACATTTTTGAGATAGATTCACTTAGTGCAATATATTGTAGCAAAATTTGTAATTCTTTATTTTGCATTTTTTTGATTAATTGCTTTTATATATTTCTTTTTCACTATATCACTATATCAACCTTATATTATATTAATTAATATTATTTTATATATTTCTATTATTTGTTAAAAACACAGCACAATTCACCCAACTTTACAAATTTCAGAAAGAATTTGACATTTGAGCCCATTTCAATAGCTAGTATGAGTTAGATAGTATGGCAGTGTAAACACTCTTTTGAAACCATCAAATTTCATGGTTTCGGAACGTGGTTTCGTTGCCGGTGTAAACGCCCTATAAGCTGGGTATTCACTATATTTCCGAATCAATGATTCGGCTCTCATATTTTCCTGCTGAAATTCATTTTACAGTTTCATACACGTTTTTTTTCCTTGTGTGTGTGAGAGTTTTGTTCCCATATAATTTGTTGTTGCCTTAGAACCACTTTATCAGTTCCGTATGATAAAGTATCCATCTGCATTGCAGGAAAGAAAAATTGAAATGAAATTTTTGTTTATATGTGTTAGTAATGCCCTAACACCAGTTCAGAATTCAACCAAAATATCCAACATGTTGGATATTTTCTCTCTTATTCGTGCTTCCCATATATTTTATATGGAAGCTAAGAGCCGAATCATTGATTCGGACATATAGTGACTACCCCGCCTTATAGCTAAATATTTCAAGAATAAATTTGAAGTCGATCAGAACAAAAATCTCAAAGTTATTGACTATATAGTCTCCTCTCTTTTACTCCTTCATTCATTCTTTTTTAGCTTTCAAAATTTTTGAAAGCGTTTTTCTCAAAACTGCTTTTTCAAAGTCGGGTGCCATTTAGAACTTACATAAATGATTCATTTCAAAATTGGTACAAAATTTCTACATATAAAATATCTCGCCCCCAACGTTAAGTTTTAGAATTTTTTTTTACATTAAAAGGGTTTCTCATTCACAAATTGGCGGAATTCACTTCACTTCACTTTAAATAACCAACAAAACTTTTTAAATGAAAAAAAAAAAAAAATTAGCAAAAAAATGTTGAAGCGATGATTCGATGATACTTTGAATAGATTTTATGGGTTTTTGATTTCAGGTAATTTTAAGCTGAGATACATTGAACACAAAAAATCATCCGTTTCCAAAAACTTCTTTGGAAAAGCTATGTCACTGGTTTGTTTGTAAATGTTTTTTTATTAAATAAACTACAGAATGTTGATAAAGTCATACTTAATAAAGTAAAAAAATTTTGAATAAATTTACTTAATCCTTATTTATAAAGAAAGTTCACGAAAAAAGTGTTGTTTTTTTATTGTGAAACCCTTACCCCTCTCTTAATTAATGTCAAATTAACAATTAGTCACTATCTATAAATACAACTTGTCAATAGTCTACCGTTGTTTTCTTTGAATTCTACCTGAAGTTTAAAAGATGGAGCAAAAGATTATTGAAACTCCCTTTTAAATTGCATAAAACGCAGCTGCATTGATGTATCCTCATTGAAATATGCTACTAATTATATTTAACCAATTCAAGTCCAATGTTGAGATCTTCTGATGTAAAATTTCTTCTTGTTTCCGCTGGAATCAAGTTTCCCTGATAGTTGTTGTTTGTGGGTGATATATTTATCTACAAATTCCAAAAGTTCTGAACTATTTAACCTTTACTCACTGTTGTGAATCACTTGCCCTGTTTATATCATCGACTCTTTCCCTACCCAGTTAATTTGCTGCAGTTATAATTCGGTCAATATCTATGAAAGTTGAGGAAGAAGATTGATTTTTTGTACTAGCTAATTCTGGTCAAATATATTATTTCAGCAAGCATTTAGAGTTGATAGCTGGACAACATAATATTGAAAAATCTTTCCTTGTGTTACTGTTTCACTTTGATTTGAATAAATTTTTGCTAAAATTTCTTAACACTCAACACATATAATAAGATTTCAGGGTTTTTATAATAAAAAAACAAAAACTATTTAACTTCAAAAATCCCGATTCCTTTACCTATGAATTATTTGAAAATGTTCTCACAAGACTGCTGATACCTAAATTTGCATGTTGACAAAAAGTCAGAACGCTTGATATTTTAAATTTGTCCAAATTAATTGTCTGAAGAATTTCATCAAGTATTATTCTAATATTTTACCTTTCGTTTCTGGATTTGACAGAAAATTAAAAAGCAAATATTTTTCACTTTTTATATTTATATTTACCTTCATGATAACGGTAATAGTTGACATGTGTATTTGAAAAACGTTTAAGTTTAGAAAATCATAAAAATAGGAGCAATAAGCCAAACATAATTTTTCTTTTGCATAAAAATTTTTTTTTTTTTCAAAATTATATCATTGACTATTATAAAATTTTTGATTCAATAGAATAATGAACAATTTTAATAATAATTTATTTATTTTTTACTTTTTTGGTTTTCTTCATTGACTTGACAAGGATTCTTTTCAATATATTTTTTGATTCAGGGCATATTTTTATTTGTGATTTTGATTTAGAACGTTTTATAGATTCACATTCTATTGATTTTCATCCTTATCTGGTCTACAATTATTCTCAGACTTAGATTCCTTCAAGCTTTCTTCATTTTCTAAACAATCATCTTCATTTTCTGATGCATCTCTACTACATTCTGGATAAAGTGACATTTTTTTCATTAGTGATTTACTTTCGGCTATTTTTTTATTCATAATTTGATTTAGTAAAAAATCTGTATAGCTATAACGATGATAAGAATAATATTCTGGATTTTTATAATCTTCTTCTTTACCAGCATTTGGACCTAGTTCTTCATCTTCACACAAGTGACGAAAATATTTTTTATCCATATCAATTGGTTTAAATGAACTTAATGGACATTCATCAGATGCTGGAGTATCACGTTCTGGATGTGGAGTTGATGAATCATTGTTTTTAGTGCAATACAAATTCTTTGATAATTTATTGAAAAATTTTTTAGTAATTTTATTTCTAATTAAAATATTGTAGCTCATTTTTAGTGAAAGCTTATAAATAAATAAAATATTTTTGTTGTTGTTATATTTGATAAAAACGTAAATTCGAAAATATTAAATTTGATTAAATAAAAGTCAAATTTCTAATTTACATTTAAAAATCTATAAATATATTTTATATTTATTAAGAGGAATTCATATTAAAATTGAGTCAAAATAAATTAACTGGTTACTGTAATTGAAAATAGTTTATAATTTATAGAGAAAACTTCAAATAAACTTAGTATTTACTAAAAGTATAAACTTCAGAGAGATAAATAATTAATATTTAACACATCTCTTTTTATAGCTTTTTGTTTTGTTTTTAGCTTATGACTATTTTTTAAAGCACTTTCTAAAGGAGTATTTACTTTTAATCTGATTGTGAGTAACAAAAGTTAGCTTGCTAATGACACGCTTGCAATAAGTTTGTCAGTTGACTCCAGTCTCCAGTCTTCATTCACCTTTTCCCAAATATGGAAAGCGTTTTAGTAAATACGTAGCAATTATATCGGAAGCCAACCAGAATTTTATACCAAATTTTTCGGGTTTGTTGTATTGAGTACAAAGTGCTTTTATTTGAAGAATTTGTTCATCCATAGACAGATAGATATGCTTTTGTGAAGCCATTTTGGCTCAGAGCTGTCGGAAAAAATGACGGACCGACCCCATTTCTTGTTCCATAAATATAATAGACCTATAAACTGTTCCGTCTGTAGCAGTTTCAATCTCTTCCTCATTTTCATTTTCGGAAATAACTATAAATCTTTTTCTTTTTCGTCCTCTTTGTATATTTAAAATATTCTCTTCGTCCTTGCCGCTGTCAAATAAGTTACGATTATTATCTACTGTATCATTATCAATATCAAAAATCTCTTCTTCAACTTCCGAAGCATCCTTGTCAATATTATCTTTTTTATCTAATAAATTAATAAACATGGTAAAAACAAAAAACAGTTCTAACTCATCCCACAAAATATTGTTGGTTTTGTTCACACTTATAACATGTAATAATCTCTATTGCGTCGTATACTGTCATTTAAAGAATTCTATACATTCGTTCCAATCGTACATTTGTCTACAATGTAGATCCAAAATTATATTGCAGACTCGCCAAACAATTTGAGGAGCGTGTGCTTGACGAAGAATAAGGTAATAACGAAGGTAATAACATGAATTGTTCAAATGATAGACAAGACATGTCATAAATTTCTTCCGGAAAGTAAATAATAAAGAAAGTTGTGAATACTGAAAAATGGGTTGTACGTATATTATAGGAATACGAGAAATTTTAAGCGAAATTTCAAAAACAATCATTTGATCTTGTATAGTAGGCTAAGTATTAAAAAGATAATCACAGAAAAAGTCTAGGATGCCTAAGATGGTTCTAGAAACATCCCCCCCCCCCCCCGCCCCTCCGCATTTCCATCGCTGCCACTGATCGGACGTAAAATTTAATTTTTTAATTTAAGTTTCCTAATTAAAAAAAAAAAAATAGCAAAATGAAAATGAAAAAAAAAATTTTTAAATATTTTAGCTAATTTGAAAGTGAATAAAATTACATATATGTTCGTATAAATATATAAACATAAGGCAATTCTAACAATCAGCAAAATATAAGGAAGTTCACCAATTTCTACTCAAAATCATAAAATCAAACAAATCAAAACAAAATTTGAATTTATATTAAATGAAAATCGTGATATTATCTAGTTAAAATATGCAAAATAGAATTTACTCTATATTTTAGCATGTATAAAAAAAATTTGCGTTTCATATTCATTTTGTTTCAATTTCATAACAATAAATTAATGTCAATCTTAATAAATAACAAATAAATACTAAAGTTTAATTTACCCTTAACCTTGTCTTATAGGAGTTAACAAAAAGTTACAGAAGTTAACAGCAATAATTTTGCCCTTCACCTAAATAGATGCAACAAATGTAAACGCATTTTGGTGACTTAAAAAACCTCAAAACTATTACAAGTGAATCTTTTTCAATCCTTTTTGAATATAATTAACCAAGTTTTCAAATTATTTTTATCATTAAACAAATTTAGATCAAGTTCGTTTGATATTATATCGATATGAAATATTCCTAAGCAACCTTTGAAGAAAAAAAATTTCTTACTTCAAAATTTTCATTTTTAAATTCATTTGATATTAGTTTGCTTCGAGAATAACATCCATTTTTATTTTTGAAACGTGATTTAGTAAAATTAAATGAATTTGGGTTACAGATTTGAAGTTATATTAAATTTATACTAAAAAGTTTGAGAAAAAAAAATTAAGTGAAAAATAGAAATATTTTGAAAAATTTTCAAAACTAATTTTTATTTTATTTACATAAATTCTCAACAAGAAGAAAATAAGCAAAGTAATTTTAAAAACTATAATTTTAAGAAATTTGTAATAAATCCTTTTTATTTTTTTCAAAATGATTTTATAGAATGTGTGATCCTTGTGTATCATGCTGCCTGCCATGCAATCCAGGCTGCTCATATACAGATGTGCATTGTTGTTACCGTTATCATTGCTGTCATCGTTGTTATCGTTACTTACACCGACACAGATGTTGCTATTGTTGTAAACACAAATGTTAAATCACATTAATATATATATATATATATATATATATATATATTCACATATTTACACAATGGAAATATTTCTGTAAACTAGCCTACTCCACTAAATCGATTGGATACACTATGGGAAAGTTTTTCGTAGATAGCACATGACGGCTAGCTTAGTAAAGCTCTAGCATTGCTAACCTGGGTTTTTTTCTATTAAATAAAAACTGGTGTTTAGCAATTTATTTTGAATAATGATATTCAGTGATTATCACTTTGGAAAGTTTCAATGAAACTTATCTTTAAAGTGAAAGTCAAATTTTGGAGCAATTTTTGTTCCTACTTAGTTGATAATAAAACAGAGTGCAGTGTTATTTTAATATTTTGTTTTTTGACCTTTCCATAGTTATCCATTCCTTCCTCTTGCTTTATCCTAGAGCTTTTCGTTTTTAGATAAACTTGTGAAAGGAAGAAGAAATGTTAGTGATCCAGAACTGTAAGGAAGTTATAGAAAGGAGAACTATTGGATAATATTTCGAAATATAGGATGACTATATACGATGATAAGTGAATGAACAACGATGCAGTCATGTAAGGAATAAGGACTGATTGAACAAAGATCGAATGCTGCTTTACGTTTATATTGGAACTATTGGCGAAAATTATGAAGGAATGAAAGAAAAAGAATTATGCTCCAATCAAGCACGTCGCCAGGGGGGGAGGGGCTTGAGGGGGTCTTTGAATTTCATCTCTGCTATCAACCACATTAAAGAAAAATTACATTCTCTACAAATTAGAGACACTGCTGTTGATTTTCCTTTTCAAGTCACAACTTTCTGATTTAGTTGGCATTGAACCACGGGCTCATCCCGTCAAAAAAACCATGCAAATCCGCAAACTTATTTCAGAACCACATTGCTTTATTTCAAAACTTGGCAGACCGATTTCTTGAAAACGGATTCTCCCAGGATTTGCTGATGTGAGTAAAAGAGATGATTTAGGCTTACAGCCGAGCTGTAATGTATCATGAGAGATTAAGCTCACTTGCTATGATTTGCATTCATTGGGATAGTGAAGTTGATTCTGACCACGTTATGGACACCTTAGCGGAAATCAAGAAGATTACTTTTATAACACGATACCTTAATAATAAAAAAACGAATTAAAATATATGCTTAAAACAATACGGCAGAAATGAAAACTTAATAACTTGGATTCAAAAGATACACATCAAAATACTATCAACAAATTATTAAAACTAAAAAATAATGTTTATAATCCGCTTTATTAAGCCTGTATTCCGTTTAGAAAGACTAGTGGTCCTAGAACTTCAAAACAAATGTAAAATAGGCTTGATATGAAAATATATTAACCTCAATATAAAAATCTAATAAAACCGATGCATATAGACATATATATATATATATATGTATATATACATATTAATATGAAACCAAACCATATACTCTTTAAAAAACCCTTACCTTTGCAGATACATTCTGCAAAGAAATTCCTGACTACGGGCCTGGCTCCAGTCATTATTTAATAAGCAATGATCCTGTCCTCTCTACTTCATATTCAATTTTTGCATGAATATAGTAGGTATGTGGAAGAAAAAGAATAAGAACGAATGCAAAATGATTCAAATCCTATCTCCTACTTTGTTGCTTCTTTTTTGTGAAGGAATTATGAATGACTATGAACACTGATCCAGTTTAGTTTTTTACTTTGGATTTTTTAAGCTTGCGGAAGGAATTAGAAATCAATAAGCAATGAATTAGTCCTGTCTCCTGCTTTATTTCTTTTCGTTTTGTTAGACTGTAGAAATATAATTAAAAAGTAATCCAGTCCTGCTTCTGGATTTTTTTTTCGTTTTTTTCATAGGACAATTACAAATAATTAAACAATGATTCAGTGCTGCTTTCTGTTGTAGTACGAATAGCAGTAAATGATTGGAAGATTTTGTGCAAAGAAGTGAGTGCGTCAAATAAACCCATTCAATTTCTTTTGCATATTTTGTCGTAACTTTAATATTAAAATATCTTAATATTTATTATTTTAAGGTTCAGGTTTAAATGTTCCTGTACCTGCAGTACCTGCAGTTGAAAAAACATAATATATAATATAATTTCACATTTTAAATTAACTCCAAAGAGCATACCAGTCTCCGTATCGTTTTACAACATCCTCTGCCATACATTTATGTCAAATATCAAACAATGTTGATCAATTTGACTTATTACACAAATTGGACAACAAACTTGATCAGATGGTTTTTTACGGCTTCTATATCCTCTATTAATAGAATATTTAATATTAATTTACAGTAACAGAAAGAAAAACAGCTGTTAGTTAAGAATAGAAATTAATAAAATTGATCAAAAGCAAATTCAAAATCACCAAATATTATTAATGAGCCTAAAAAACTAAACAACCAAATAAATCAATTCTAAATGTCAATATAACCATGTAAAATTTTTAGTGAAAGTAAATATTTTTTGTTTACTGTAAGAAAAATATGTACTATACTCGTATAGTAAAATTATGTATTTTAATTCAAAATATTCTTTCAATGAATTATTTTAATTGTCATATCAGGCTAGAATAATGCAATTTGATGTAATAAACTTTTGTTAACGGAAATATAAAAAGGAATAAAATTTGAGATTAAAACAAAAGCATCCTGAGGAAATTCCTTATATAAAGTACTCTTAATAGAATAGGATCATGAAATATATCCTTGTAAATGCAATATCAAAAATATAATTAGCTCTTCTAATGCAATTCGCCTTCTATTTAATCTAGTTAGACCTTATTTTGGCGGATTTGTTAGAAAGTTTTCAAATAAATTTTACTTAAATATATATATTATATATGTGGCCTTCAAACTTTAATGATCTTCGTATAAAGCTAGGATAATTTCTAAGTTCGTTGTTGTAAAGAGAATCTCTTAAGGGCACTTAATAAAATTGAGAGTGCTTATCTGTAAAATCAGATTCTGGGTGGGAGATGGAATAGTCCAAAAGCTGGTAGACATTTTTGACTACATATTTTTGGCAACTTGAAAACCTATTTAATACTTACTTCTGTAATATCTGAGTGCAAAAATGCAGACCTGGCTGATAAGCGGCTTTATCGACTTATAAATTTTGCAAAATGCAAATTTTTTTTCGCAAAAAATGTTCTTTTGGCAAGATCTAATTTTAATATGTTGTAATTTAGTATTCAAGAAATTTGGAAAAAAAAGCCAGATCATTTAGAGGCCGCTAAAGTTTTGCCAGGCGCTATCAAAGTTATTTTTCAAAAAAATTGAAAAACGCATTTTCGGCATAATACTCGTAACTAAACATAGATATTTCTAAAATTACACACCTTTTCGTAGTGAAATATACCTGTCTGGTGATTTTAAATGTTTAACATAAGTGTGAGTCAACAGCGATATATGTAAGTAGTGAGAGGGATAGCTCCTCAATATAGTATACCGATAGCTTTTTCAGTTTGTTTTTAATAAAATTATAAATAAAATTAGTTTTTGTTTTTGATTATTATTTAATGTATAAAAATAAATTGCTTATTTATTAATTTTTGTCGGACGTTGTGGCTTCTTCACCTTCATCATATTCCTCTTCTGCTGATTCTTGATCAGAAAAGTTATCACATTTTTCGGCTTCTTCCGCTTCATACCCAGTGTAATGTTTACTTGTTCTGATTTTCCCATTGGAAACATTAAAAATTAGATCTTGAGCCATAGAAGAAATTTTTCGTTTGCATTCTTCAGATTTTTTACTTTTGTAGCGGGAGCCACGCAATATAACCGAATAGAAGTTTGTTATTACTTCTGGTATCGTGCATTCACCCTTTAGCAAATCAGAAGTTTTCAAATCTTCTGGCAATGGTGTTTTTTTCATATTTAGAATTGTTTTACGTAAAATGAAGGCAGCATTATGAAGAATATCCTCCTCTTGTAATAATTTTATTGAATCTTCGTTCGCCAAGAAAACACAATTTTCTTACCATTCCTTAAAGTAAATTGAAGGTCATCTTTGTAATTTTTTTTTAATTTATCCTCCAAGTGAACTTTATTAAAAATGCAATCGTATGTTTCCCCTTTTTGCAATGCAATATCATTATAAGATTTGCATAATTATTACATAAAGTAGAAAAAAAGTAAAATTTTTTATTTTTAATAATATTTTCATCAATGAAGCTACAAATTTCTTCATAAGCTTCTTTATGTAATTTTAAATTCTTGTGGTAATTTGTTTCAGGCTTTTCTTTTAACTGCTGTAATTTATATAAATATTCCTTTCAACATATTCGATGATTATGTAGCAACCTAGTAGATTGTATTTTTTCATATAGTTCTGTATTGATTATGTGTTCTCTGTACTCTAGCAATGATTCTTGTAAAAATTTCACATTTACAGGACAAAGCGGTTGATATTTGAGATATTTGAGACCATGCATATTGAAGGTTTTTATATCCGTATAAAAAACTTGAGTATTTCTTTGGAAGAATATAATCCAGAAACTGTGTTTTTTCTTTAAGTCTATTAAAATTTTAGCCAAAGTTCATAAGAAATTTCTAATTATTAAAGTATGTTACACTTATCAAAAATTATTTGTAGGAAAAGTGGAAGTTGTATTCGTGTTTTTGATTAATGCTTGAAATTATTTTATTATAAGACAAGTAATATCCTACAAATTTAAAAATTTTTGACTATATTTTTGTTTTAGTCAAACTTTTTTCATAATTTGGTGATTAAAATCTGATGAATTCATAAAGAATAATCTTATTCTTAGTTTGCTTTTTCCTTGTTTTAACGTTTTAGTGCAATTATAATATTTGAAACTTACGATATATTGAAACTAATATATACAAATATTATTTATTTAAAATAATAAGTAGATTGGACTCTTTTTAAAAAGTCTTCTATTATTTTAAGCGCTTAACAAATGCTTGAAATTATACTTTTATGTGGTTGAGATCGAAAAATTTCATTTTTAAAGATCCTCTATTAAAATGTTGCTATTAAATATTTTTCCGTTCACATAAAATATTATTTGAAAAATAAGAATAATTTTTTAATGGCAAAATGGATTAAAAAACAGCCCTCTGAGGAGACTCTAATCAGGATCATATTGAGATATTTCAAAATATCCAGAGATACTTTTCATTTTAAATTAAAAAATGTTTATTGTGATGATCTCTATAAACTTAGACTCAATATACTGAAAATATTGTGAACGAAATATTTAGAGTCACTCTAAATTAGGTAAATTAATAACAAAATAAAGATCTATTGCCTTGCATCAGAGATTTAATTTTGTTGGCATCAGCAAATCACATGTCTAGATTGATCTACATTCGTTCGAAGATGATTTCATTTATAATTATAATTAAGTAAAAAACAATAAAAGTAAAAAGGCATTAAATTTGGGTTTTAAATTTACATTTTATTTAATTCTTAAAATTAAAGATCTAGAGGTATTAAAACGAATTATTAACTTTCAATAAATAAATAATATTTTTATTTTCAATACCTAAATTGATATAATAGCTTGATTTTGTTTGAAATTTGAATTTAAGTTGGAGAAAAATTAGCACCGTCCTTACGTCTATGGCAGTGTGGTGGTATTTTAGAAATAAGTCTAAATTCATTTGTAGATCACCATATATTCTTCCGGTTAAACGTTTTTCAAAAATATTTAGCAGGATTGATTGATTTTTAATGTTTAGAAAAACTTTGTTAATACATTATCAAATTATATTTATTTATTTATTTATTTTTTTTTTTTTTTGTTAAACATTGAATATTGAAGATAAACATTTTTTGAGAGAGAAAGGTTTCTCTTGCTTATATTAATAAAAATTTTGCTATAACATATTTCTATTTTAAACACTTTTATTGACTATTCAAATATCTATAAATATGAGTTTTAATTTTTGAAAATTTTAGTCAATTAAATATTCTACATAGAAATTTTTACGCCTACAAAAATTTTCTTTTTTTCGATATTTATAGCCCTTTATTCTGTTTTTTACAACTATAATTTAAGACATATTTAAACAAAATATAACATAAGCCTTTTAACAAAATTTTTGCAAACAAGAAAAAACAAATGGATATTTATGCCATTTATCAAAACATAGTTGAAGCAAACATTCTTCATAATTTAACTGACATACCACCTACATTGGAAGCCAAGCAGAACCTTATGTCAAATTTTTCTTGTTTATTGTATTGAGTAAATCTAAAACGTGTTTTTGTTGGGAACAATTGTTCATTTATGGAAAGATATGCTCCTGGTTTATAACAATTTTGACTGTTTTCGATAATTTTTTACCAAATATTCAAAATATTCTCTTCGCCTGTATTGCTGTCAAATAAGTTACAATTATTATTAATCGCTGCATCATTATCAATATCGAGAACTTCTTGTTCATCTTCCGAAACATCCTCGTCAATATTATCTTTTTTGTCTAATGAATTGATATTTCCCGAATATCTTGATAGTTTTGAGCATAATTATACAAATGATAAAGTAAAAACTAAAATATAAAAATATAAATTAAATAGGGCAAAAAGATTGAGAACAGAAACAAAACTATCACTTATAAAGCCTAGCGCAGACCAAAGCGTCTGTAGCTGCTACAGTAGCAGCTTCAAGTCAATCATATTTAATGGGTGTATCAAAATCTGGTTGAAAAGTTCTTTTCAATGTATAGGTTGCTTTTTTTAGTGGAATATTGTTTATTATTGTTGATATTAGTTTTGTTTGATTATTATTGTGAGTTAAACTTTAATATTGCTAATTTTTGTTATTAATGTTTATAGAAGTTGATTTTTAGTGTTTATTTATGCCTCTTGCTATTAAGTTTTTTTTTATTTTTGCTAATAATTGCTATGATTGGTAGCAATTGTTGAATTTATTAATTTTCCTATAGATCTTTTCTTTTTTTAAATAAGACTTAAATCCTAAATATTATTTTATTAATTAATTTTCTTTAATATTGTAAAGATGTTTTAACGAATTCAAATCCAGAATCTTCTTTAAGTTATTTTCATAAATAAATTAAAAATGGACATCAAGGATTAATTCTAACAGTTTGTGAAATGTATAATGATTATGATAAGGAGAAATAAATTTTTATTATCTATTATCTTATTTGTAAAATTTGCCAAATAATTTCTTATTTGTTTAACCGCTTGAAATGCTATTATTTTATTGAATTATGTAAACGGGAAGATTCACTTCAACATAAAAATAATTTGCGGTTTATTTCTATTACCCAACTGAATAAAGAATTGAAAAATGAAATAATTGAAACACATTTATTAGAAAAATTATGTAAAGATTTTGATTGGACCTATCAAGATGTTCTTGTTTGTCAGGTAAGTTATGTATTTTTAAAGAAAGTCCCGCAACAAATAAACCCTTATTACTTTATTACGCATAGATTGCAGGAAAGTGCAAAGGCAAAAATTTTTTAGATTTGGGTTTTTCTAAGCCATAAAATACTTAGAAACATAAAACTGGGAAAAATGTGTTTCTGTTTTATGGCAAAACAATTTCAGGAGTACGTGCGCTTCACAAAGAATGCAGTTGTAAATACCATGAGCTGTTCAAATGACCGCTCGTGATGGACTAGACACGCTGTACATTTTGGCCTGAAAGTAAATAATAAAGAAAGTTATGAATATTGAAAAATTTCAAAAACCGTCCTTTGACTGCGTATAGTAGGCTTAATATTAAAATGATAATAATCAAAGAAAAAATCCTACGATACTTTATATGCCTCTAGAAAAATCCCCACCTTCCTCCCTTCTATACTACGTACCACTGATTAGAAGTAAAATTAAAATTCTCTAATTAAAAATAGCAAAATGAAAAAAAAATTTTTAAATATTTATATAAAAAATTTAAATCGATATGAAATATTCCTAAGCAACCTTTGAAAAAAAAAATTTTCTTACGTCAAAATTTTCAATTATAAATTCATTCGATTTTAGTTTGTTTAGGAAAAACATCTATTTTTATTTTTGAAAGGTGGTTGAGTAAAATTAAATGAATTTTGGTTAAAAATTTGAAGTTATATTAAATTTATATTAAAAAGTTTGAGAAAAAAAAATTCTAAGTGGAAAGTCAAGAAATATTTTGAAAAATTTTAAAAATTGTAATTTTTATTTTATTTACATAAATTCTCAACAAGAAAAAAATAAGCAAGGTAAGAAAGTTTTAATTTAAGATATTTATTTTTTCAAATAGAATACAAATGAAAACTGACATCAGTTAAATATTAATGGAACATATTGAATATATTTTCAACTGGGTGTAAGAAAGTAGAAGCATGAATGCTCCTTTGGAACACTTTTTCCGCCTTAATCAGTAGTTTGATGATTATAAAAATTCCCAATGAAATAAAATTACAAATACAAATACAATGTTATTGTAGTAATTTAAATAATATTGCTATAACTTTTTATTTTACCTTGTGGATACTCCACATACTCTTGATTCTATAGCTAATAAGAATTTTTTCATTTTTTTTTTCAGACAAAAAACATGGCTATGCCAAGAGAATGTAAAAGTCGTGAACTAAGAGCTGGAATACTTTATACTAATTGTGATTGTGTTAAACGTAATGGACTTCAACATGATTGTCAAAGAACTGAATGTCAGGGCAAGCCAGAATGTTTAACCAAACCAGAACCAAGTTGTTGTCCGTCAAGAAAAGCTATGAAATTAATTGAACGTGGTAATCGTTCATCAAGTAAAAAACAAAGTGGTGGCTGTGCTCCTGAACCAGCTTTTTCACCCTGTCCACCATGTGCGCCATGTGGATCGTGTGAAATACCTTGTACAGCACCAAACCCTTGTGCCGCACCAGCACCTTTTGCAGCTGGTAATGAAGTTTATTATTCAGTTGATCCATGTACTCCATGTGGCCCATGTGATCCTTGTCCTCCATGTGGCCCATGTGATCCTTGTGCTCCAATGCCTTGTAAGTACTCATTTTTATTTTTTCCTTAATTTGTTCAAATAATATTTTAAAGGTAAACCAAAACCCCAAAATTCTAACTCAAAAAAATCAAAGCATAAGTGCAAATGGGATTGTATTTGCCCAGCCGATTGCTTTGCTACACCACCTGCTCAAAGAGAAAGTGGTAGATATGCTAATACCGTTGTTTATGAAAAAGCTCAACCACCTTGTACTATCTAGAAACAATATATTAATGGGGTAATTAGATTTCTATCTTAGAATAAAAGAATAATTGGGTTACTATTAGAAAATCAGTACACATTTTGATTGCTCTTAACATATTTATTTAATATCAAATTTACTTCCAATCACTAACAAAATTTTTTTCTTTTCAGGCTAAAGATTCTTATCTTTTTTAAGTAGATGCTGGCTTCAAAATTTCAAGAAAAAGAAAACAATCAAAATTTTATAATTAAATTAATAGTGAATAAATTTAAATTTAAGTAATTTTTGTTTTTGAATTTTGATCTGAAATTTTGTATACTTTTGATAGTTCTTGCCCTACAACTTTTACTGTCTTTGAAAAAAATTTTACAACCAAAGTTTCATTATATTCAAAGGTTTTGGAATTTTCTAATGTTCAGATGTTAAGCTCATTATTTAGTATAAATATCTTCCGGAGTAAAAGAAATTTTGCACCTTTTGTAGGAATTGTACAAAAATGGGCTTCAGGTTTGCTAATATTGGGATAGTTACAGGATGATCAAACTTAATTACCATTTAATAATATAACATAAAAATATGCTTACTTTTATTACTTTTAAAGGAGTATACTCAGATTTTTCTGTATATAGGGCCAATTAGCCATTTAATTCTTAATATAACAGATTCAAACGAAATGAATTTAAAAAATAACTAAAAACCTTGGTTATATTTTCCTGGAAACATTTGAATCTAAAAATCGATGAAATCATACTTTAAAATAGAAAATGAAGAAATCTTTGAAAATAACCTTGCAAAAGGGTGGAAAATACATGCATGCCAGATGGTAAAAGCAAGTTTCCCAAAATTCACTTTTGGTTTGGAAATGTACAAACTTTTTTGATTTGCGTTTGAAAAGGCTATGTAGCCAACCTTTTCTAAATATAAAAATTAAAGATAGAGATACTCGCATGATGACAGCAAAAAGAAAACAACTTTTTAGCTGTCAAACTAATCATTAAAATATTTTTCAGCAATTTATTATCCCTAAATTGCGAGCAATATGACTCAACTTCTAATAACACTTTTAACACATTTAAAATGAAAAATTCCTGCTTCCTACTAAATTTAAGCATATAGGTAATAAAATTAAAATTCAATCATAGCTTAAACACTCCTGGAGCAATTTTTTAATTTTGAAACCTGAGTAAATATAACTCGTTCCAATTATATTTTATTTATGTTTTAAATTCTCCCTAAAAGCATAGGATATTAACATTTTCTGGATGTTAATGTGAGCTAATTTTGAAGCACACACTTTTATATTACGCATAAATTAATTTTATTATGATTTAAGTTTTAAACCGTATTTCGATCAACAATTTTGCGTGAACAAAAGAAAGCTTCCATTTAGGGCATGTAAACAGTCCCTTTTCATAAGGAAATTGAACATTAAATATCAACCACTGATCATCTTCGTTTACCAAATTTCGTTAAAAGTTCCAAAATCACAAAATATCCAGCAATAGTAGTCTGAAAAATACAAAACCAGTTAAAACCATAATTAAAGCATTACCCAAGTCCTCCTTCAAAAAAGTCAATTTACAATGACATTTTAAGGGGGTATTCTAGTCCAGAAATTTGAAAAATTTATTTTTTTTTAATATTTTCAAAGCATAAGCCTTTAAAAAAATGCTCCAAAAAAATTTTTTTTAAATTCACATTATTTTTGGAGATATAGCTGTTTTAGTGACGTATGGCTCATACTGCGCGTAACTTTATTCGAAACATTAAAGGCGTTTTTCTCGAAACTACTTTATTCGAAACTGGCGCCATGATTTCTCAAGTTCCACTGAACCGATTCACTTGAAAATTGGTGTTATATATATGGTGTGATTTTATATATTTCTCTATGGCAGAAACTAGGATTATGAAAAACTTTCAAATTTTACTATTTTAAAAAAATTCAGAAACGTAAAAAAAGCGGTAAAAGGCAGGTCTCTTGACTTCAAACAGCCACAACAACGCGAATAAATTCTTTATTATCCTAGTTCCTGCCATTGCAGTACTTCTCTAGATTAATTATTCGTTTTTTTTTTTGTACTCCAGATTACTCAGAGGGTTAGAGGGTTAAAATCATCGATGACAACCATCGAGCATCATTTCTTTTGAAACCCCCAACTTCATCAGCCTGTAATGTTTTGGATTTTTGATTTTTTCACTTTTTTTTCCATATATTCTTTAGGAATCAATAAATATTATACAAAAAAACGGATACTAAAAATATTGTTTGTTTTTTTTTATTGCTCCTCAAAAGTACCTAAAATTCATGTCTCTAGACTAGAATACCCCTTTAAACTAAAATCATCTAAAATCTAAAAAAAAAATTTACTATTTAGATAAAACATAAGTTTTGCTCCTTAGAACGTTCTTTTTTAATTTCTTTTATTTACCTATTAATTTTCTTTTTTGTGCTTGAAGTTGAGGAGAACATTTTCATATGCAGAAAATATACTTAAAATTTTTAATGTATTGGTTCCATAGTTTTTCAATCTCGTTTCGAGAAAAACCACGTTTAAAATTTTAAGCTGAATAAGTTACAGGAATTGAGAAGACTTAAATAACAATAATAACGTGAGTTTTGTGCTGGGTGACTTTAAAACTTTGACATAAAATACTAAGTGTTTGTGTTTTCTTATCACAATTGATTTTTGAAAAATGTTAGCCCTCCTTAAGTCGTAGTCCAAGCGGAAATTTATTAAATTTTCTTTTATATTTCAATTAAAAGTAAAAACAAATTATTTTGCGTTGCAAATATAACGTCCACCACACATCCTCTTGGCGCTTTTAAAATCCTAGTAAAAAAAACTCGCTCCATTCTGTTTTTATTATATTTTAAATCATATCAGAAAAGCATGTATAAATTCGAAGAATATTAACATTTCCAAATGTTCCAAAGTTTTTGGATTTTTTGCGAAAAGTTCCCTATCCAATTGCAATACTTTTTGAAAAATATAAAGTGTACTGAATTTGAAATTGATAATCCTTTTACTGAAAAATATAAAAATATAAAGTTCTTAGTAATATTTTTGGTTATTATATTTTCTA
Organism: Acrocera orbiculus; assembly: GCA_947359355.1. Lineage (NCBI taxonomy): Eukaryota > Metazoa > Arthropoda > Insecta > Diptera > Acroceridae > Acrocera > Acrocera orbiculus. The sequence continues at coordinate 13,904,051 of OX375758.1, forward strand.
AAATGCAAAAAATTACAACTTTTGAAGATTATAATTCCTTATATTCCCTCCTACCTAAACAATTTAAATAACATTCCAAATAAATTAATTTTGTAACTCTATAAATTCTTTTGTATAAATATGAAAAACTCACATGCCCCTGGTCTTAAACTCAAAAATTTTCTTACAATATAGACTCATAATAAAACATCACATTCAAAAAAGACTCCACTACAGTAATAAACTCTTTTTATCATATTTATATATTCATGTTATATGAAATTTTCTGAAGTCAAAGAATAATACCAAAAGGTGTGGCTTAACTCAAGCCCAAGGTAATATAAACAGTTAACACACTTTTGCGGAAATAAATTGATTTGACAACATTTTAGTTGACAATTCTATCGCAATTTAAGGGCGAAGGCCGAAATTCACAAAAAACATAATAAAATTGAAAACACGTTAGTTCTATTGTTCTTTGCTAAGATTGCATGACTGAGCAGCTTAATAGCTTTTCCGAGGCGATTTTCCGACTATTGAATTGAATTGTGACGTATGACTAGTAAACTGTTTCTCTGAAGTCATACATTTTGCGGTTTCTGTATAGTGCTTGTTCTTTTATTTTTTTCTATTACTTTTTTTCTATATTGTTTGTTTGGCTAATAATCAGCAAAACAATTGAAATATTCCCTCCACTATTCATATTAAAAATCTGAAATTACCCACAAGTTGGGGAATTTTATTTAAATTTTATCCCATTATAGTTTTGTACTTAACACATATTAGCCGTTGTCTTTAGAAAACAATTTCTTAAATATAAATCAATTTAATTAATCAAATTTTAATAGTTTCAAAAAAGAAAAAAATGGATTTCAAAAGATTTACCAATTTTTAAATAATGTGCAAAAAAGTGCTGCGTATCGTTTTGAAAATTTTTGAGGTGGTAAGTGCTATATTAATTTCTTTCAAAAGAAAAACCTTTAAAATTCAAATTCAGATGTTCGAATTTTAATAATTTTCTGTGTATTTAGCTTGGATGTATTGTTTGTGTCATAATTAAAGCCTTAACTGATCAAGAAGCAAGACGTGTAGCTCTAAGAAATCAAAAATTTTCCAGAGAATGGCGTTTAATAGGAAATGTAACTTGGTCAAGGGAAGGAAATGCTTTTGCTAATATCACTTATGGTGGATATTTATTAATAACAACACTTCTATTAATATCAAGGTTTATAATTATTTAAATATTTTTTTCTATAAAGTAAAATATATAAAAAATTTTGTAATAGATGTTTAAATTTAAGGACGAAACCAAATTTTACAGAAAAAATATTTCTTAGTGTTGGAATGTTAGGTTTTTTTGCTGTTGGTAAGCTTAAATTTATTTAATTTATATGAAAAAAAAAAAACAAAACAATATCCAAATTATTAAAAATTACAGGTGGATTAGTATTTGCTTCATTGGAACATGTTCCTCCAGATTTACATGATAATGCAATTACTTTAGGCTGTCTTTCATTTTTTGTTGCATTTTTATTTTTAATTGATTTAGCTGATCCAATTGCACGATATAATTCAACTTCAACACAAACTGAAGAAAAATCAAATCCTCAACACTTATCCATGCCTTCGACTAATAAGATTTCTGGAAATAAAGAATCTCAGCCACAGACAGTTATACCGTTACCATCACCAACGAATATTATACCATCAAATGGATCCTATTTTTCCGGTGAACAAATTGATATAGTACAAACAGATATTTTACCAGAAGCTGAAAAACCAGTATTTGCTAAAATATTACTTCCAGAAAAATTAAAGCCAATTAAAGGTCATATCTTGGAACCAAAAACTTTAGAAAACAATTTAATAAATCAAAATAAATTTCGTAATTATAAAATTAAAAAACAGGACCATTGGAGTGATGAAGACAATTTTGATCATCCTATTAGATCAGGTTTTGTAGTTCGTGCAGCCAAAATATGGGAAAGAAGAGCTAAATATCGAAGCACTGATCTGGATACAATTGTTTAGTATAATAATTTTAATGATAACAAAAAAGCATGTTGTGAATTTTTTTTTCGTACACTTTAGGAATATTCCTTAAAGAACAAAAGCTTTTTTATAATATAGAAAAACAAATATAAAACTAGTTTAGTTTAAAAAACCATGTTTCAATATTTCTATTTTACAATAATATAAATCTATAACTTGGAGTTCTTAGGACTTTAAAACTTGGAATTTCGTTTAGAAAAACTGATGTCACTATTTAAAAAATTAATTATTACTTAAAAAAGATACTCACTTTAGTATCACAATCTGAGCGTACCAGTCCCAATAAAGTTATAAAAATAAATATTGAATAATTCATTCCTAAAACTTGAAATTTTTATTCAAATTAAATTATTTGAAAATTAATATAGTTTCACTTCACTAGCACAATTAACACGGATTAAGAATTTTTAATTGACTGATTGATATCTTCACTTGAGGCCCACTTTTATTTCATAAATTTGTTTATATTTCATCCCCTCCAACATTTAAGACTTATACATAACTGTTTTTTCTTAAATAATAAAATATGTTGCCCAAGTATTGAAAACCGATGAATAGAGTTCCATGTAGCAAATAGCATTAATATACTTTGCACATATCTAATGTTTTTGATAATAAGGCAATACGTGTAACACAGTGAATCACAATTTTTCAGCTAAGTCAGCCAGTTTTATTATTTTTCTCGCACTTATTTCATCCTGGCATAAGATTAACTTTCCTATGATACTTAAATAAAATTTTTTTATCAATCATGGTTTCTTACGCAAAAAATTAGCATATATCAACGTTTTTAATTTTCACTCAGTTCAAAAGGGTTTTTCCCTTATTGCCGTAAAACCAAAAGATCACAAAATTTTATTTTGGAGCATTTAATTAACATAAAAGTATACACATACTTTGAAGTGTGCCAGCTAAAATGGCTCTGTCAGCTTTACCTACTTTTCCTAGCGACTAGTATTTATAGCTTCAATATCATTGCAGAACCCGAATGGGCACCCACCCTTGACTATCAAAGTTCTTTAATCAAAGATCCTTGATGAACTTTAAACAAAACTAGCTCAAATATTTGCTTAAAGTAGTTCCCCTAACAGGGTAGACAGACAGACAAAGAACCCGTGTTCTTTGAAGCTAGTTTTTTGCTCTAGCCAATCAAATGTCACGAAGTACATAGTATACTAGTTTTTAAAGTGGTTAAATTATACTAGCAATATGACGGTGGTCTTTTAGTGTTTTTCGCTTTGGTAACACTAAAAGGTGAAAAAATCTATGTTTCACCATAGCTATTTGAGAGTAGCTCAAGTCAAATAAAATTTATTTAAAGGTTAATTCCCAAGCCATATTTAATTCAAAAATTGCACCTTTATTAATGTATTTCTGAAAATATGCTATATAAAACTCAAATCAAATCTCAAAAGTGTATATAATAATAAACAGCAGCTGATCAGTTTTTGACATTTCTGTCCAAACTACTAGATTGTCTGTCTGTCACGGTAGCAAATAACTCGGGTTTTTTCTAAAAGACTAGATTTCAAAGAACCCGAGTTCTTTTGCCTGTCTTTCTACCCTGTAACTATGCTATTCTTGATGGGTTATTCGAATACCAACACAAACTTTATTAGCAAAGATAAGTAAAACATGGGATTACAAACAGTAAGATTACCATAAGGAGTACAAACAATTCATGGGAAGCTGATTAATTAAGAAAAAAACAGAATTTTTCAAGGATCAATAGATAATTATATGATATATGCATCAGCATTGTAACAACAGTCTGGCATGTATAAGAAATATGTTTAAAAAGTAACTATATATATATAGGTATTTCATAACTATTTTTGTTTCTGTTGATAATTATTGCTTAAAAATTACAATTAAATCAAGAAATTTTAACAAGAAATACACTAAATTTTGTATAATTATATATAGAAAATTTCGAAATTTTGTGCAATTTTATACAGAAATGCGATATGTGGAAAGTGACAAAACAGGGCTAATTTTAACATATAAATATATTGCTCGATTCATGTATGCACTTGCATGCTCAAAGTATTAATTAATGTTTTTAAAATTCCCCTGAAACAACTAAAAAATCAAAATAATAGAAAGTTCAAAAACTTATTTTAATATATATTCTATTACTATGATAATATGAAACTGGAGCTATATTCACATAATTGCTCAAAATATATGACATTCGAGGTAATTATTCTAACCTAAAAACTGATATTGAATTAAAGCAGATAATTATGAAGATTTTAAAAATGTAAAGTGCGCATTCTAGACATAATTAAAGGTAAACACAAATAAATATAAACTTTCCATAAAAAAAATAGTAAATATTATTTAACTAAAATGCCGATAATTATTTTTTCCTGATAAGTCAAATATTGACACACATCAGAATGTAACAAGCGAAAGATATTTTTTTCTATACTTCCGATACTTTTTTAATCAATTCAAATATTGAGAGCTTCCATTGTGTCCTATTGCAGCTTGTACATAGCACAAAAGTCAATAAATCCAGAAGCTGACCCAAAAGTGAACAAAACAATAATTGGCACATTCATTCTATTTCTTTTCTTAATTTGACATATCAGCCAGTTCTACATGTTCGCTATTTTTTTCCCTATAATAGCATTCAGGTTATGCAATGATATTGAAGCTAAATACTTTTCGCTAAGAACAAGTTCTGACAAATATATTGTATGTAGGAGAAACTTTTAATGCTCAATTTGTGTAATTTATTTTTTCTTCAATATACAAATTTTGATTTATTTTAATAATTGACCAGCAACTACGCTTCATATAAGGGGTAATAACATTAGTTGCAAAAAACAATTAATCAATCTGAGAACTTTTAATATTCGTTTTTTTTTTTGTTTGTAAAAAAAGTGAATTATTTTGAATGTTATATAAATTTTCTTAATACCTTATCTTAGTTTCGAAAGGTTTTCCAATTCTATTATTTTAATGTCCAAACCTAAATTTTAGTATCCAAAATTTCTTACTATTACAAGTGAAATAGTGAAAATATTTAATATGTAAACTTAAAAATTAATATTTTTAAATACTTTCTTTAATTGTTAGCGAAATTTCAGATGTAGAACAAAATATTGCAATCTAATCCCAGAAATCGAAGGGCACTTGTTATAGAGAAGAAGTAAATATATTCATAAAATATTTCAACATAATTTTTGTATATATTTATTATTAGGGCGCATATATTAAACACTTTGAAAATATGTCTTTTAATATCAAAAAAAATTACACTTGGTCGTTGCTCTTTATGTGGAAATGTGGCAAGCAAAATTTGTGAACGATGCCGCGATTTCTATTGTTCATTTGAATGTCAGAAAAAAGATTGGTTGAAATATAAACGTATTTTTTTCCAAGGCCTTAAAATAACTTACCAAATTTTAAATTATTTTAATTTTTTCACAAATTTCCATTTAGTGCACTCCTTTCATTAAATGAATCAACTTGGAGTATATCTGAAAGTATGCCAGATATTGATCTAAAGGTTAAAGGAAAAAAGGAAGAAATTTTATCTAGTAACAAACAAGTTTGTAACGGCGTAAAGAGAAAAGATCATGGTAAAAGACCAACAACTATTGCCAGTCAAGGATATCTACAACACCACAATAATACTATTAATTCAAACGAGAAGACTAATAATAGGAATGGTATAAGACCAATAACTATTGCAAGTCAAGTATATTGTGAGTGTTGTTTATTCGTGATAATTATACCACATATAAATATATTTATTATATTTCTTATTTTTAACATGTGTGGATAATTATATAAAAATTAATTAATTATAAATAAAATTAATTTGAATATAATACGAACAAACTTAAAAACGTAATGACTCTATAATTACATGAATATTAATTATCATAATAATGACATTGACAACATCTCTAAACAAAAAATAAAAATAATTCTTATATTAATTTTCAATGTCTACTTCAAAGTCACACAGCTTACTTTTATAAACTGCATTTTTTTGAGATTAAACCGCCACATAACCCTTCTACCAGAGGAACCAAAAGTTCATTGAAACTCCATTTACTTCCATCACTTACAATATCTTTTATTTCGAGAAAATTTAATTTTTTGTTGTGCTTGGTATAGCGTGTATCTTGAAGCAACATCCCTCGTCAAATTGTTACTATATGAAAAATACGATTTTAAACATCCAATAGAGTTTTTGACTTCTTTATTTTTAATCTTAAGAGTATAGAAGTTCGTACTTGTTAAAACTGGGTAGAGTCCGTCGTATGGAGATTGGAGTGAAGTTTTATTAAATACCCTAACAAAAACATAAGAACAGAAATCAAGTTCTTTGAACTGAAAAATTTTCCTAGCCGAATGATTCGAAGTATCCACTGGACGAATATCACTGAATAATTTCTGTAGTTTAATTACAAAGTCAGCCTGTGATATAACAGATGATATCTCATGAAAGAAAACTCTGGGTAAACGTATGCTTTCTTCATAGACTAATTCAGCGGGAGTAACTAGAAGTTCCTCTCTATAAACTGTCCTTAGATCTAATAAAGTGAGAGGTACAGCTTTTGACCAGGAGTGGGTATGACTAGTTAATAAACTAGTTTTGAAAGTTTTGTGCAACGCTCAATTAAACCGTTCGTCTGTGGGTGGTAAGGTGTAGTACGGTTGCGTTTAAATCCAAGGGTTTTATACAGTTATTTAAATAATTCAGATTCGAATTGTCTTCCTTGATCAGTAATAATAATTTGAGGGATTCTAAACCAGATATCCAGTCACGACATAAAGCTGTTGCCCGCAAATAAACTTAATTCAATTCTACGAAGAACAAATCCTTCTCAGTCGAACTATAAACGGTAAAATTTCGACTTTTAATAACTTGATAATTTTATTATTCTATATAGTTGTACATATAAACTTATAAGTTTATCCAATTAACAGTTGAGTAAAACTTGTAAATAAAATGTACATAATATTTTATCCTAACAAACAATTCAAAAAAAAATCTCACTCGAAACACCTCTTAACCTTATAAAAAAGAAAAAAAAGAACCCCAGCCCACTACCAAATCAATAACACAAAACACCCATAACAAAAACAGAAATACAATGGCTTCACAACAGGAAAAATATCAACCCTCCAGGCATAACAACAAAAAATATTGTACTATCCGACCAACAAAAGAACACCAAAGATTTTCGGCGAGAAATGTGATGGAAGATCTTTCCAAACCTCAGGGCTAGCTTGAAATCGAATATGTCATCCGATTAAAAACACAAGGCGACAAGCAAACCAGATATGAGTGCACACTCTGCAACATTAGGGCCACAGAAGAGCACATGGAACACCATGTGAAAACCACCTTTCACAGAGAGGAGTTCCTGGACCAAAATTTTCCATCTTTACTCGAAAAATGCGACGAAGTTGAGGAACCCCTTAGAACTAAAGTGAACGAAAGAGTAGCCAAAGCAATAGAAAATTACCATGGAATAGATGTACCATTTGACGTAGCAGGAACATATGAAGCACATCCTGAACTCGTCAGGAACAAAGTAAGGAGTTTTCGCCATCCTAACGACTACAACGGGCCATCCACGAAAGAAATACACAACAACAAAAATGTAAAGGGTTATTTAGACAATATTGACGTAATGTGTAATTGTTTTAATGAATCCCTATTTATGTAAAATGTGTATGCAATTATGTAATAAATTTTTTAATTAATTTAATTGGGATAAATGGTGACTATTATATAAAAAGAAGGAAAAACAAAAAAGATATATAAACAATTCCCCCAGGAAATTGTTTTAAAAAAAAGGGGGAGGAAATGTTGGGTTATAAATTATATATTAAATATAAATAAAAATTATTAAATAAATTAAAAAATTTTAAGTGTTATACAATTGGTACATGTACCTAATTCAAAACTAACTAGATTCCTATAATTTTTTAGAATTTAAGAATGACTTGAAAAATTAGGGTTAAGTTTAGGATTAAAGATAATAAAATTATTAAGAGTCCCAACAGAATAAAGAAATAATTCAAGAACAAATATTATTATACTAAAATCATAACATAAAAAACTTTAAGAATTATAGGTCAAGTACCTATACAAACAGCAAATATATTGAACGGATATCTAAAGTGTATGGGAATATGTTTTTGCAAATTTTACAAAATTAAAAGACGATCACAAATTTATCTTCCTCTAAAAACACAATATATATTCAACTATTATGTGTATAGAAATGGTTTATTTATGCAAGTAGAATTACCAATTAAAAAAATAGAACCTAGAACCATACCACCTCCTAAAAATTAGTTGTTCTTTTTGAATTTTGAATTTAATACTGAAATTTCATATTTAAATTTTACCAATTATTATTTAATCCACTGATGAGTTTCCAGTAGATGTTATAATTTATCCATTATGTAAACTATTTCTAGTCCCAGCATAATTTTGCTGTGATTTTATTTTTTGAAATGTTGACATCGAAGCTGGCTGTGTTTCTAAGTTAATAATTATATAAATCATTTCCTTCCTACTATAGGAAGTTATCAGATTTAAAAGTTGAATACACTAGGAATTAGGTTGAGGAAAATTGGAAAAATAGCTGTTTGTTTTTTCGCACTTGCACTTGCTCCAAATCCTTAAACTTTAAGAAAGAAAATAAACAAAAACTAGAGGACGAACTAAAAATTTTAATTCAAAATGTTGACATCGCAATTCAGATCAGATTAGATCAGAAAAAGCATTTATTGAGTTTAAACCTATAAGATATATGTATGTATGTGTATAAAGCTATAACATATATGTGTACAAAAAATAATCTACATAGCACAAGTGTGCAAGGAACTTATATGGCTACTTAATACTAAAGCCTAAACTTATGTGTAAAAGAGACTAGAAGAGTCCATTATACTATAAGTAGTAATCTGGCCAGTGTAGTGTAAAATGCTTAAAGATTATAATGGAAAGCTTGCTCCCATTACCATTAACAAAGCACAGGGTCAATCATTGCAAGTATGTGAATTAAATTTGATAAACCCCCATCAATGATCAAATATCATTCATTTCATGGTGATATTTAATAATTAGAAAATTATTGTTCAATCGTAATTTTTCTGCAATATTTTTTAATATCAAAAGTGAAGAAGTATGTTTATTCTACCATACACTATGTATATCTATGTTTTGTACATATATTATATTCAAATGACATATATGTATGTAGGGAAAATTTTACTGTTAATTTTTATTGTGATGTATTGTATACATTTGATCATTAATAAATTATGCTTGAGGTATCAAAACTGCCGCTTTGTTTAAACACAGCAACGTGTGACGTCCTTAATACAAGGACCCAAACGGTGCTAAAATTGTTTTAAAAGTTTATACCTCAAACCATACAAAAATTCATATATTAATTTTCTCGAGTATCAAAAAACATTACAACAAATTTTTTTTTTTTAATTTATGACTTATATAGAAGATAACACAATCTTCCATTGACAAGATAATAGATATTTTTCCAAAATAGCGAAAACTATTAAATGAATTGGACTCTATTTTCTTGGAACTTTAAGATATATTTTTATAAAGCAGAAATTAAAAGGCCCGATATTTTTACACCATTTATATTTTTTAAATTTCAGTTGGTAAGAATGCAAAACGGTAAACATAGATCAAAAACAACTGTAAAATAGAATCCCGATAGAAAACATTTTATTACGGCTGGATACATATATCAGAAGCATGAAAAGGACTACAGAATTAACGTGGGTATTTGATGATAAAACTGAAGCGATGGTAAACAAAAGAAAAAATTTATATTCCAACTATGATATTCGGCAATTTGTTGACATCATCAAACTTTAATGATGGAGACAAAAAAGCCACTAAAGGGCGTAATGGATATGGAGTAAAACTTTGCAATATCTTTAGTACTGAATTTACTCTTGAAACCTCTTCAAAGGAATTCATGAAATGTTTGTGTCAAACTTGGACATCAAATATGTCAAAAGTTTCATTACCCGAAACTACCTTGTTTAAAAAAAACCGCTTAGATATAATAAAGTGGTTATGAAAAAGGAATTTATGAGGATAACATTTTTTCTAGATTTGGCCAAATTTGATATTGCAATATTAGATGATGATATTTATCAGTTAATATTACGCAGAGCCTATAATATAGCTGCAATAAAAAGAGGACTCGAAGTTTATGTAAAGGGCAAGTTAATATTCTTCAAAGTATTTAACGATTATTAAAACGTAAAAAAGATGAAGCTGGTAATCCCACAAAATTAATTTATGAAAAAGTAAATAAACGATGGCAAATAGCTCTTGCACTCTCTGATAGTTGCTTTCAACAAATTTCCTTTGTGAATTCTGTTGAAACAATTAAAGGTGGTTCACATGTTGATCACGTTGTAAGTAATATCGTGAACCATTTAATTAAAGTTGTAAGGATGAAATGCAAAGATGAAAATGAAATCACACCAAAACAATTCCCTAATCCTACATTCAATTGCCAAACCAAAAATTACATGACATTCCCAGTAAAAGAATTTGGTTCAGAATGTAACCCATCTGAAGAACTTATAAAAATTGTTGTAAATAATTCAGGGGTTATTGCATATGTGATAAAATCGGCAGATTAAAAAAGTGCTGATATGAAGAATAATACAATGCCAGCTACTGTCTTTGTGGTCACTGCAGGCTGGAAAAGAAAATTCATATTTATACACACTTATTATCACCGAAGGTGAATCAGCCAAAACTTTTGCTGTCTGGTCAACTTGGTCAGCTGTTGATCATCCGGAACGTTATAGGATAAATATCTCTTGCACTCTCTGTGCAAAGGAAATCCTTTAGGTGGCAAAATATTTAATGTAAGGGAATCAACAGAAGAAGAAATTTTAGGCAACATTCATATTCAAAATCTGCTTAAAATTCTTGGCCTTGATTTGAAAAAGAAAGTATGAGTCAATTCAGGATATAAGAGAAAACCTTCGATACGGAAAAGTAATGATAATTACAGACCAAGATAGAAATGGAACACACATCACAGGTTTGTTAATAAATTTGTTTCATACGTTATGGCCACGTATAATATAGCCACCAATCATTGAATAATTCATAACACCTGTTGTGGTTTGGGTAGTAACACCCCAAAAGAATACAGAATTCATAAATCTAGAATTAGTACGCTATGTAGATGCTTCCAATATTCGCGCCAAATGATAAACAGGAGGTTAAGGTGTAACAGTTTGCTATCTCTATTGCTGAAATGGGAGCATATCATTATAAGGAGGAGTATTTATGTAAGAAAATTATCAATTTTGGACAAAAATTCCCTGGTTCCAATAATATTAATCTGCTGGAAGATATTGGTCAATTTGGTACCCACTTAACTGGTGGAAAAGATATAGCCGACCTACGTTATATAAGTACCATATAATGGCAGAAGCTACATCTCTTATTTACCGCCCTGAAGATAAACACTAATTGGAACACAAATATGAGCACAACAAAAAAGATGAACCTGTTTTTAATATGCCTATAATTCCTATGGTTCTTATTAATGGAAGTGAAAGTACAGGAACAGAATGATGTTCCAAAATTCCTAATCACAATCCATTTGAAATTCTAAAAATTATGAAGATTATGAAGATTTAGTCGGTGATTATGATAATATTCTTGAAATGGTTTTTGATAAAAAAAACAGATCAAAATTGCCAGATCAGCTGTTTTAAGTGAAAAGACTGCAAAAATGTTATGGCAGAACATTTGGAAGAAATAGAAAATAAATGAAATGAAATTGATAAAAAGGAGTGTTCTCATAAAAATGATTGAAAAAGAATAACACACGATAATTTTTTCTCAAAGTTATTTTTTAAATAACTTATGAAATGAAGGCAAAATTTAAAAAAATTGATTGTATAAAAGAAACAAAAAAAACGAGCCATGGAAAAAATGAGCCTGGACCAATAGAGGTAAACATTTATTATTTTTGTAAATACATTTTATATTGAAATATTTATTTTTTTCATTTCTTTTAGAAAAAAAAACCACATTAGCATAAATAAAAATCTTCATCCGTTTTGTAAGCTGGAAAGAGTCGTTGATGAGTAGATATTTTATGCAGTAAATCATTTAAGATAATTGGAATTTTCTTAATTCATCCTTATTTATAGTATATACTTTTATAAATATGAATACAATAAACAAGGAATTTTGTATTTTTTCTACTTTTTTATTATATTTTGTTTTTCAATAATATTAAAATCTTTTTCAAAAGTTAATCTAAATATCACAGGGGCATAAATTACGAGATTGATTCTTCTCCGTTGGAAGGTAATATTTAATTGGTGTTTAAAGTAGAAACTTAAGATGCCTATCAAATCTAACACTCAAGCAACCCTGCAAATACGCTAATCACGTAGCTGCATATTCTCAAAAAACAATTTAATGTGTTCTTTTAATATGCTATTAGTATGAACAATTCTCGAAAAATAACCAAAGCGAAAAATAAAGGCACGAAAATAGAAGGCTGCGAATTACAATTTTAATATATTGTATTTATCCAACTGATGGTTAAATGTCAAAATACTCATTGTTTATATACTTTTTTCCACTTTCCGGATGGTTAATTTAGTAGTTTAAGGTTACTTAATTTTAAAAGATTGCTAAATTATAAAAATGAAAACATTTATTTTTCCCATAATCGGGAACAATTAATTATAATATTGTGTGTCAGGGCTTTAACAATTTGGAATTGCAAAACGCAAATGGTTTTAAGCGTAAAAAAAATCACTTTTTTCGTGAATTTTTTTTATGAATATTGATTAAGGAAATTTATTCAAAGCTTTTGTAAATTATTAAGCATGATGTTAGCAACATTTTTCAATTTTGGCACAGTTGGCACAGCTTCTCCAAGGACGCCTTTGTAAAATGATGATTTGCGGTGAACACTGCAACACTGAAACATTTAAAATTATTATTAAATCCTTTCCCCAACGTTTTCTGATTACTTTTTTTTTAATTTAAAAAATTTTGGTGCTCATTTAAAGTGAAAACTGCCATTTTTCACGAAAAATTCCACCATTTTGTAAGTGGAAAACACCGTTAATATAAAAAAAATTCTAAAACTTAACGTTTTAGGAAAGTATTTTTTATGAAGAAAGTGTGTACCAAGTATGAAGTGAATCGGTAATGTAGTTTTTGAATGATCTCTGACTTTGAAAAAGTAGTTCTGAGGAGAACGTGTTTAAAAGTTACCTGGCCTTAATTACCTGATAACTTTGGCAGTTTGGCTTGGATCGTCTTCAAATTTTGGGATTATATTTCTGAAATATTAAACTATAAGAAAGATTCGATTTTTCAAAAGTGCCAAACCATACCACTCCCTTGATTACCTTAAAATAAACTTTCGCTGCATGGGAGCGATTGGCATTGTGTAGATTTTAAGTGCTACACAGAAGTGTCATGGATTAAAATCTTGAAAAGGTCAAGAAAAAAAAACAAATTTATACTATTAGTGTGTTTTTCAATTCTGTCGCTTTCCACCGGCTAAGCCGAAAGTACAAATCTACTAAGTTTTTGTACTTCCAGTTGTACTTTGGAAGTGAAACTTGTACATTTAACATCTCGTTCAGGTTATTAAATTTTAAGTTTGAGGTTTAGATATGTATAATTTTATTATTCTTATTCTATTTTAATGTTTAAAAGAATTTGAGATAATAACAATTTCGTAATCTCATCTAGTAAATAATATTTTTATATTATCTTTTGATATGCTTTCCTTAATTCAGAATATGTAAAAAAACGAAAACAGTAAATAAAGAAGAAAAGCTTAAAATTGTTATCAAGAGTATTTATTAATTTAAATTTAAATTTTATTTTATTATACTTATTTGCTATTAGATTTTTTTCAGAATTTCATCTCGTTATTTCTATGTAAAATAAAATCCCGTGTATCTTTCCATCTGAGTGCAGTAATTTCAGCAAAATTTAGCTAACCTATACCATAACATATTGATAAGAACTTTGTACTATAAAAAATCTATAAAAATAATTAACTATTAAGATTTTAAGAGATTAAGATTTTTGATTACTATATCAATATGTTCAATAAGATAACAAAGAAGTAATGATTTAAATAAAAAAGAAGGTAAATAATTCTGTAAAAATAAATATCCAATAAAAAATTCATTTTTGAAAATATATTAAGTAAGAAATCATATTAAATCTCAGTTTTGGCAACAAATACTACTTTTAATATGACGACACATATAACCACACAATTTAAATTGCCAAACGTCAAATGTACAAGTTTCACTTCCATAAGTACAACTGGAAGTACAAAAACGTAGTAGATTTGTACTTTCGGCTTAGCCGGTGGAAAGCGACAGAATTGAAAAACACACTATATATAACAAATAAATACATACCTATGAACCATGTCAATTGTCCCCTCAGACTTCAGGATATTCACTTAAATCGATTTGAATCTATATCATAAAATCCCAGTTCCTCCAGATATATATATATATATATCATTGCTATCAGTATTCGGAAGGCTTTTTAATTTGATACAAAAAAAAAACTCGCCTCAACAGGAATTGAATCCATGCACTCCCCCCTATCAACCAATAAAAATACACTAGTACTTAAAACCTACGCTAATAAACGACATAATTATATCCTGTTTCCCTCTAACCTCACATTTTTTTACACTATTTAGTGGGGCCTAAAATAAGAAAATGGCAAATTTTTTTCCTTAAAATTCTGTCTTTTGACGTCAAATGACCACAAAATATATGGAAATGGCAAAAATGGATGCTAAACAGCCTAACAGCCTAAAAAAATTTAAAATGTCATCATTTATAACCGAAAAAGACTCCCCCAGAGTTGATTCGAGTTCAGTTTTGATATTGATTGAAGTTATACCTTTCAAATGAAAGTATACACATAACGATGACCACTTTTTTCCCTGTTTGAAAATTCACTGTCAGCGTTCACTATTAACGGCTGTCAAACTTATACTAAACACCGGATCAAATTTTAAACTTAAGCTTTCTAAGGTTGGTGCTTCCGAAAAAAAAACTTTTTTAAGTAACCAAAGCCATCTATGTACTTCTGGGACTGCACTCATTAGTAATTTTACTTATACAAGTCATGTCAGACATTAAACAGAAAAAAGTGTATTCAGATGTAAGACTTCAACTGCATTCAAAAAAATAAAAAGTTGAAAAAATTCGAGAAGCTGTAATATAAAAAAAATCATTGTATGCCACCAAAGTTTTACTTTACTTCAAAAAAATTTTTAAATTTTAACGCAATTTATTTATTTTAATTTAATGATTTAAGAATTTGACAAATTGTTTCACAAAAATTCCAATCTAACCCCTTGCAAAACTTGGCAAGATGTAGTCTTTTGGAAGATATAATTTATCCATTATTTCATCAATCCATTCTCTTGCAGAAGTAATATCTTCATAAATACCAATATTTTTATTTAAGCAGTTTAATGCTGTGTCAACAAATCCAACTTGAACATTATATTCACTGCCCTGATAATTTTCAAGTAACATAACTGGACCTCCACTTTGTATATCACATGTATCGCTTGAATGTCCAGTACAAAACTTATTCGGGGGTAAGATAGCTAGGTGCTTTTTGCAATTTTCATTTGATAAATAATTATTTAATCTATAATGTCGTATCGCATGCGTTTTATGAATTACATCACCTCTTGTGTTTAGATGTTCAAACAAATTTTTACCCCAGCCCGTAACATACAAAGTTGGTGGATTTCGGCTTGAAGATTTTTTAGGCAGGCATACTATACCTAATTGCCTAACACCATCATAAGTTTCAGAAAAACTTTCATTGAGCTTAATTAAAGCCTAAAATCATTAAATCTATAAGAAAAAGTTTTAAACAAATTAAGTAGGTATACAATATCAGTATTAGGATATTTGAAAATTTCTTCACCCAAACGTGTTTGAAATTTTTCATTTACTTCCAGTAAATCATATTTTCCTGCATTTACTACTAACTCACTTGCATCAAATCTAAAAAAATAAACAAAAAAGTATTTAAAAAAGATTGATTACAATAAAAAAATTAATTTTCTGTTTTGGTATTACAAAAACCAACAAAATCTTTTATTCGCAATGCTCGTTACTTACTTATGACAAAATGAAAATAAATATTTCCCAAATTAGTTTCCTAATAAAATGAAACTGTATTTACTCACCCATTAAGGCAAGAGAAACTTGTCAAAACAACCCTTAAATGAATTAATGACCCAGTGCATAAATGTTTAAATGATTGTGAAGAGATTAAAACAGTCCAAGGATATTCATCTTTTAATGCGTTGTTGCCATCACGTTGTCTTACAAGTTTGCAGTATCCACATTTTATTGGTTTTTGCTTAAAGAGAAAAGTGCTAATGAATTTTTTGCTATTACTTAAGGTATTTAGAAATTTATTTGGTTACTACAAAATAATAAAAAATAATTTAAAGATCGTTTCAGCTATAATATTATATAGAAAAATTTACAATTAAAGTTTTTAAAATTTGAAAAAAAAACGCCCCGATTTCTGTGATGCAACTAAATACCCACACCTTATTAGTCAGCTTGGAAAACTTAGTAAAATGTTGAATTAAATATTTATTTTTTTTATTTTATTCCTACTATTAGATTGCTCAAAAACCTTCAGTTGTTAATAAAATTCTTTCCATTCATCCAATCAAGTTCAAATAAATTTTGTTGTGTTGGGAGTGCATGACAATTGATGTTAATATAGTTAGTTCAAATATCAATTCATTAATTATATTTAATAAACTAATTTTTAGTTTTATATGAGAGAAAAACTTCAGATAACTGAATGCAACGAATTACGAATTCTGAATTCAGTAAAAAGAAAAAACATTCTTAAGTAGGAATATACTTCAAAAAATTTCTTTTTATATTGTTTGTTTATTTTTCATTTATGCTATAAATATAGAAATTTGCAATAAAGGTGTAATTGTAGCCTACTTAGATGTAAATCAATCAATTTAAATAAGAAAAGTTCTGCTTTTGGAGACTTTTGAAATATATAGATTAAAAGTGAGTTTTTGATTGACTACCGGCAGTTTGATTTTGGCGGCTATCTAACAATTTCTTAAACGAAATAAAAATAAATAACTTGATATTGATAAATGAAAAACAACTGCTCCAAAGGTGAAACAATCCTATTCGAAATGTTTGATGATGATTTCATACTGTTCATCCTGCTACTTTATACTAAAATCAGTATAATCTTATGTTAAAAGTCGTACTGAATTGATACTGAAAGGTTTATATAAGTCACGATTCAACACTACCAGTATCAAATCAGTATTAAAGCTACAAACTTTTCAGTACATTCAATGTGAAATAATCATCAAATATTTCGACTCGGGAAAAGCAAGAACACCTCAAAATTTCAGGTTTAAATGATCAAATTTTGCATCACATGCTAATTACATAAAATTAAACAGTTACAACTATGAACACTCAAAAGTTTTATAGTTTTTAATTAATTGAAATTTTGTTATGAAATGGTCAAAAGAGATTTCAGTATTTTGTTGAACACAGTCAACCTTTAGTTTACTACTTTAATAACTTAATTTTGTAATATGATATCAATCGCTGAAAACTTTCACACATTTTTCAGATATACTAAAAAGAAATTAATAAAATATTAATTAAGGGAGTCAGAATTAAAAAAATTAACCCCTCAGATTTTTATACAACATTTTTGTTATATTAAAAATTATGAAAATAATTCTTAATAATTATAAAATAAGGAAGAAAGTAAAAATTGAAGTTAAATTAATCAAAAAAATAAATCCTTTAAAATATACCTAGTCATTTAATGTTCATTAATTTTATTAATAATACTAAATATCTCTCACTTCTATTTCTCATGCTATAAATTTGAGAATTATTTATTTTTTTCTTATTTTCAAACTTTACAAAAATGTATCTCTTTTGATTTTATTCAATAACAGCCCAAAAATTTTAAATAAGGACCTCCTTCACAAAATTTTATTTTTTTATTTTATATATTTTTCGTACATTCTTGTACTGAACAGCCTAAAAAAACTTTAAATGTTATCAAAAGACTGCAATTGAACTAGCAAGCTTGGTTTTTCTATTCTATAGAGTTGAAAATTACTTTAAATTGCATTAACCAGAATCTTCTCAATTGACAACAATTTATTTCGTTAAGAAAAACTAATGTCACTATTCAAAAAATTAATTATTACTTAAAAATAAATACTCACTTGACTAAGATCACGGTATGAGCCTACTAGCCCCAGTAAAGTTATAAAAATAAATATTGAATAATTCATTTTTGAAACTTGAAATTTTTATTCAAATAAATTATTTGAAAATAAATATAGTTTCACTTCACAAGCACAGTTAACAAGGATTAAAATTTTTTAACTGATTGATTGATATCTTAACTTGAAGCCCGCTTTTATTTCATAAATTTGTTTATATTTCATCCCCTCAAAATTTTAAATTATGAGATTTATACATAACTGTTTTTTCTTAAATATTAAAATATGTTGCCCAAGTATTGAAAACCGATGAATAGAGTTCCATGCAACAAATAGCATTAAAATACTTCGCACATATCTAATGTTTTTGATAATAAGACAATACGTGTAGGAACAAGAAATATTTAAGCAATTTACACGCCATCGTTTTGTTTGTAAAAGAATGAATACTTTTCGCAAGATCAAAGGATTATTAGTTCGAGCGGTTTTACCCACAATAATATTATGTAATATTTCATAACAGAAAAAACCGTTACACATAATTTATCAGATTTATTTTTTCAAACACAAAAATGTTTGAAATTTTCCATAATAACTTCAACTGGTCTAGTGGTCAGTTAGAGAATTCATTTATAATGGAAATTAATACTTCCTTTAAAATAAAATTTTTAATACACCTCAATTAGGCGGCAAAATAGATTGAATATAAAATAAAAATAAAAATATAAAGAAAAAATAAAAAGAAAAATTTAAAGTATTACAGTGTGAAAATTATTTTTAAATAAATTATTTACGTGTTACATTAGAAAAATTTTTCAAATACAAATATAAATTCGAGTCAAGAAGCAGGGAAAATTAATAATAATAAGGCAAACACAGTCATGAAGGCGACTATTTACATCCAATTTCAGCCAAATGTTGCATAAGTTGCAATTTGTATTTATTTTATTCTCTTGCTCTTTTCTTTTGGTTTTCCCTTAATAAAGGAATCACTCAATTATTAATTCTAACCGTTTGATAATGAAACTTAATAATTAAATTTTATTACTTAAAATACTTCATTATTTTCAGCAATCAATCGTTCATCATAACACTCTACGAGTAGCAGGGAAATGGCATAAGCTCCTCTGACAAAAACAAAACAATGATCTCCTATTTGGAAAATTTAAAAACGATATCGAATAATTAAATTTTTCTATTTACCACGTTCGTGGAGTTAATGCAATAGCATTTAAATTTAAATACCAATTTTCATTTATTTAATTTTATCAAACCTTAAGTTTTTTAAATTAATATATCAAAGTAATGACCAATTAACGGTTAATAAGTGATATTCTCATTACCTTTACAAAATATGTCTAAACAGATTTCGGATAATATACCAAGTTTACTGTCCATAACCATGTTAAATAAACATGAAAACAAAGAATGCTTACTTAAATGTTGTATGATGTTATTTTTATTGATCAAAAAATTATGCTAGAAAAAACATTAAACTTGAGAAACTAAACCATATGTTTGAACTCTAGCGGATGTGAATAAGCAGAGTATTTGACTAAATAGATAGATGAACTAAAAATTACTACTCAAATATTAATTTAAAAATAAATAAAGAAATTTTATAATTTTTATAGACTACAGAATGTAAGGTACAAAAATTTTCTTAATAACATAAAAAGAGAAGAAATCAAGTTATACATATTTGATGAATATTTATATAAAGGCGAAAACACTGACACAAAAAAAGCACAAGCCTTTCAATCTGACGCAAGGTTTTATTTATTATCCTTCAATGAAAAGAAGAATCGGACCCCATTTGAATTTCTTTTTTTTTAGTAAATTTTTATGCATTTACTAATTTGAAACTGTTATTTCCTGAAAAGTATATTGTTTGTCGTGAAAAACGACCCTCAAAAAATATTAGGAAACATTACAAATTAAAAAAAGGGCAGCATTAGGCTTCAGCAACACAGGTTTTAATTTAATATTTAAAGTTTTTCGGGCTCTTCTGAAATATTCTACATCTTTTCTTGAAAATCAATTAAAACACAATTAATAAGAAAGTCAAAAACTTTTTGATTCTAGTTTATATACCAAACGGAAAAAAAAACCAAAAAAACGAAGTATTGATTACTTCGTCACATAAGATGTAATTTATTTACAGATTGCTTCTCCTTCATTTAGTTATAGAATTTTCGCCATTGAGAATATTTTAAATTGAATTATGCTAAATTAGCTGTGAATGAATAAAATTGCATTTTTCCAGTGAGACGATTGGAATGTATTCCTCGCTTGTTTAGAAAAGAAAGCATCCCAAAGTTCCTGTCAAATAATACGAATTTGTATGAGTTTAAGTTTCTTTCAAAATTTAATGCCGTTTTCCAATGCATATTTTAATTATTAATTTATGAACACTGCGTTAATGCGGCCTTCTGCAAAATATTTGATATAAATCTGGGAAGATTGAAACAAAGCAAACTGTGAGCTTACTATATAAAACCCACAAATGTCGATTTGTAAGCATTAGGCTGCCTGCAGAGTACCGGCTTACAGCCGAACTGACGCATATTCTCAAAGTGTTTAGAATGCAAACCTACCAAAGATTAAACTATGGGAATGGGAATCGGTGTTAGCTCGGCTGTAAGCCGACACTCTGTAGGCAGCCTTAGAGTTAGAAACTGAGCTTCTATGTATCATGGTTTTTTTCCTCTATTGAAAATATAACATTATTATTAAAGATACACGCAAAATAGAAATAGTTTTGGTTTCGCATTTGGTTTAGAATTTTCCTAGTTAACTTCTAATTTCTTGTATGGAATATTTTAGTTTTATTTTGAAAAATATAAATTTAAAAGCATTTAAAATTAATCGTTAAAAAGAAACTCAAAATTTATTAATAAGACTATTAAAATTTCTTTTTGAAAAAACATTCTTAATACTTTACAATTATTTTCACATATAATCCTTTTTTTATGGCAAACCAAAATTATTCTAAATAAAAGTAATTATCTAGTTTTTTTTTTCTAATATTTAAGTAGCACAATAATCATTTCTTTTTTTTTTAAACTCTCGATATTAAGTTTTGTAAATATAATAAAAGAAAAGATACTTTTATAATTTATCTAGCATTAAAAGAATATTTAACTCTAATTAAGGTTTAACCAGTTTTAACATTACGTAATCACACTATGTTTTTTATGTTTGTTTTTTAAACTTACTCACATACATCATATCTAGTAAAAAGTGACTATTGTCTATAATTTAACTAAACATTTATCATTTTTCAATCATACATTAATCAATTCTAATATCCTGTATAATATAAAGAAATTAAGATATAATTAAGAGATTTTTATTATTTTTATTATTTTTATTTTTCCTTGGTTTTATTCATTTTTCTCTACATGCTACCGCAGCAACGAGTGCAGCACCCCGGCCTGATCCGTCCTCTGAGAGCATAAGATCAAAATGAATATGAGGTTTAACTAGCTGACGAATTTTAGCCATCATTAAATCATGGAATTTCGGATGAAATCTATAAACAGAACCATCAACACCAACCTGTTGAAAAAATGATATTGAAATAATTAATATTTATCTCAATAAATAATTTATGTATTAAGTAGACCAAAAGTTATAATTGTAAGCTAACAAAGTACATTTAAGCATATTACGTGAACGCTCTAAGAAAACAATTTGCTGAAGGATGATAAGCAATATTGTGATTCCATTTAAAAGCAATTATTTTTGTTATTTCGCTAAATAAATTGACTTTGAACTGTTTAATTATAGTTCTCAATACACTAAACCGAGACAATCTTACACGGAATAATACTTAAGAACATGTTTCAACTGAACTATCGACTGAAATAATATCTTGTATTATCGAGTAAATCTGTTACAAATAGTGAGCAATATATATACATATCATATCTATATATAAGAGCTTTATTACTTAAAATGCTGTGACCCTTAAGCATAACCAGTTTCATGAAAATACTAACTACAAAACTGCATTTAAAAGTCTTGTGTACAAATTCAAGAACTCACATTAACCAGCCAATAAAATATAAGTTTTTATTACACAACTTAAAACATTAATCAATAATTAAAGCAACACATGGGTATATACACACAAACGAGAGCATTTTGTATACTAAAATTTATATACATATGACTTTCCTAAGATAAATCCATTAAAAAAATTTTTCCCGAAACTTTTTTTGTCTCCGATTTACCGTAGAAAAGAAGTCTGACAACCCGATTGATCTCAACTTACCGAATTCTATTTTACACATCTGTAGCTATGACAGGAGCAAGAATTATTTATCTATTTTAATAATTCTCTATAATTTTTTCCTCATTTAATAAAAAAAAATCATGATTTTTAAAACTTTTTTTTTCAAGACAGCCACTTTGTCGTTTTCGTATTTTATTTTGCCAAGATGAAAATTCTGTATATCAATTATCTATTATAATTTTTAGTTTCAGATAACCACAAGCGAGCATTTTTACCACAAAAAACACCATATAAATAATATAACATAAGCTCACTCTGAACTTACAACGGAATATAAAATCAAAAATTAACAACAAAAAAAACTAGACTCACCGTTACACTAGGATCATTCATTTTATTTAATAAACATGCTATTCCTGCTGAAACAAGATATGCTGCACGTGTTGAAACACATTCACATATATATCTAACATTAGCACAATCTTCATCTGTTGCATGACCTAAACCCAATTCTTCTAATACCATACGACAATTACTATAGCATCCAATATCATCAGCTTCAATTTCAGATACATATTTAGTAAAAAATTGTCCACGTGTAAATAATATATCAGATCCTTGTCCATTAAATAAAAGTCCAGCTCTTGTAAATTTAACAATTGCTAATCTTGCCAATTCACCCATATACATTCCTGAGATCATTTTTTCTTGTCTACAATTACAAAAAAAAAAAACAAATATAAATTTTATTTTTAATAATTATTAAAATTTCTAACATTTGTCTTCCAGGATTTATACTATGTGCATCCACATCTCTATCATATTCTGTACGAATAAAGTCTAAAGCACCATTATCACCAAATGCACCCCATTCAGTATTGATTATAACGTGTTCTTTGGTATTTCCTGGTGAATCAAAATTTTCAGTATTTTTTACTTTTTCAACATAACAAGCATTACTTCCGGTACCTAAGTAAAGGAAAATAAATATTTAATTCCTAATAACTGTCTTTAAATCAATTTTATTTTAATGTAAGTTTAAGAAAATTAACAAAGCAACTATAAAAATGGATGGCAAGACCTCATTATTTGTTCAATTTATTAAATTTGGTTATCTTAGCATTCTGTACAAAAAAAAACCGTGGACATAACAAACAAAAATTTGTTAAAATTTTTCAAAAAAAAAAAATGACATTAAATTTTGTAAATAATTTTATTTACAGAACATTCAAAATACGTAAGCAAATCGCGAAAATTGATTAATCTACAAAATCAAAATCTTTCTTTATTTTGAAAAATGTTGCACTTTTCTACGGATATTATTAAATAATTTTTTTTTTAATTAGTTGTTTTTATGGTTAAATCAAATCTGCAAAAAAAAAGCATATCACAATCCCGGAGTCGATTGTGTGAACTCACTATATGAGAAACACTGCAACAGATAAAACATCATCAATTGTAGGAGTAAAATAAAGTCCTTAAAAACTAACAACGAGAAACAAACCGTTAAATTATTTTTTGCACGTTTTGTGCGTAATTTAATAAATATTTATGGGTAAATTTTTAACTGTTGTTTTAAACTTATTTAGTTAAACAGAATAAAAGCTGGATAATTTTTATCTAAAGCCAAAAAAATTTTGTAAACTCTTCAGATTAGCAAAACTACTGAAACTTGGACTTTTTAGGATACGACTATTTGTAGTAATTATATGCAGAATTCGCAAGTTATGCAACTATAAAAACACCACATTGAACTGAATTTCATTCCCACAAATTTGTCAAAATTTGCTTTGAACTATCCGCAAAGCATCCTAGTTAAAAATGAAATATGCTAAGAATATCTTTAGAAACAGGCTTACAGATTCTCATCTGAATGATATATTGAGAGTAGCATATTCAAGTCCAAAATCAGATATCAAAGCAATTATTGAAAATAGTTGACAATGAAATGAATAATTAAATTTTTTGATTAATAAGCAAAATTCATATATAGGTAGAATTTTTTTTATTACCAGTTCTACGACCCAAGTATAAAAGAAAGTTATATGTATCTCGCTCAAGAAAAATAAACATTGAGTATGGCTGAGTTAGAATTGGGGACATAGTTTTATTTCAAACATGATAGTAACAAATATGGTTTTCATTTAGTTTGATGAAGCATTTAACACTATAAACTAGGCCCAAAATTACCTTAGGTTGAAGTAATTTTTTAGCTTAACTTAAAATTGTGAAATTGGCCGGTTATGTATGTTTACACAACAAAATTAACTAGCATATATTTTGCTAGTTATATTATTAAGATTTATAAATTTTTTAGAAAAAAATTTTCAATTTTCTATTGAATAGTAGTAGACTTGGATGCATTGGAACCGGTTTGCCTCCGAACAAACCTATTATGATGAAAAACTCATTCCCAGATCACTCCCAAAGCTTTAATTTTATTCATACTAAGCGACATTTTGTCATGTTAGTAAATTTGAAAGTAATTATTTTTCCCAAAAGATAATTCCGGTCAATGAAATTCTTAGAAATTGCTCTGTACAAGCCAACATCGCAAGTTTAATTGACTCTAATTTACCATAAAAACTTACATGAAATTTTTAACTTTAATGATATCCAAATAATAAGTTTTAAACCAATTAAATATTTAATCAAATATTTCA
This sequence comes from Acrocera orbiculus, assembly GCA_947359355.1. Taxonomy (NCBI): domain Eukaryota; kingdom Metazoa; phylum Arthropoda; class Insecta; order Diptera; family Acroceridae; genus Acrocera; species Acrocera orbiculus. The sequence goes on from OX375758.1 coordinate 13,929,322, forward strand.
TTTGTAGAAAATAAAGGAAATGAAAATTTTCGAAATTTGCTTACGTTTTTATCTATAAATAACTAAATATATTACACAACTTAATTGATAATTCCAATTATTATAAATAATAACCATGCAAATATTTTGTGTTTTCTAATTATCTAAAAATCAATTATAAAATTAATATAAAAATTTTAGCTTTAATTACTATTAACCTTTAAATATAATTCGAAAATAAAAATTTTCCAACCATTTATAGGTACATACCAACTATTAAGCCGACTTTACAGTTATGATTTTTCCATGCACATGACATCAAAGTGCCTGTTGTATCATTCAAGATGGCGCATACATCAATTTGCACGTCCTTTCATTTATATTAACAATAAATTGAATTAATTTTAATATTTAAAAAAATATTAAGAAAAAACATTATTTTTTGTTAGATAATTATGTGCACTTCATTAATTTCTACAATTATTTATTTTATTTTATTTCGCTTAGTTTTAAAAATTAATAAAAAAAAAAACAAATTTTCAGATCAAAAATCAAATCCAATTTTCTTTTTTCAGTTGTAAAATTATTTAGTAGCAATACTGAAATTGCAACAAAATATGAAAATATATAAAATACAAGAAATTAAAAATTAATACACCAATGAGAGGTGACACACGGGTCGTCATGGCATACACCGACGAGACGTATAGAGAGCAGGGAATTTGTTACCACTTTTCGAAATTGAAAAAGAATCCCATATTCAAGTGAATTCTCGGGCAGATTTTCTAATACATACAAATGTTATTTTGGCATCTGTCATTGTTCGAAATTTAAAATTGAGGTTATATTAAAGGTCATTTAAGTATATCTCTTCAAAAATTACAGTGCCATAAAACAATGAAAAAATTTTACGCATCCTTGTGTGTCAGCAAATAGAAAAGTTACCACCGAAAAGTTGTGCATGTCATGACGACTCGTGTGTCACCGGTCACCCCCCCAATTGGTTCTGTTTTATTTAGTAAGACCATTTCGAGTTTGAATAAACTAGTCAGTAGTTCAAAAAGTAGTTAGTTTTCTTAATAAATATGTAATTGCGGATAAATGTGCAGTGAAATTCACTTAAGAAAGATTTTTTTGTGCCCCATCATTTGACACTTGAGAATAAAATTGTTCCAATAAACAAGTATGTAGCCTTGAAAAAATAATTTATGTCCGGCATATTTTCGGAACGAATGTTAACTAGTGACGGGAAATGGAGATTATACGACAACATAAAATGAAAAAAATACTGATCTAAGCAATTGCTGAAACCAACTCCAAAATCCAAGTTAACTTTTCGTAAGATATTGCTTTGTGTTTGGTGGAATTAAAAGAGAAACTTATGAGACCTAGAGAAACTGTAGCTGCAGATATTTACTGTCAACAATTAGATAGACTAAATAAAAGGCCAATAATGGCCAGAACTTGTTAACTTGAACTTAAGTTGTTTTTGAATATGATAACGCCTGACCTACTGCAGTAAAAAAGACCCGTAAAAAAATTTCTAAGCATGGGTAGGAACTTCTTCATACATTCTCCTTATTTACCAGACATTTCACCTTTCGACTGCCATTTATATCGTTCCATGGAACATTTTTTCTGTAATAAATCAAATAAAACCATAAAAAAACTACTTTTCCTCAATTTTTTTCTTCTTAATTTATCGAATATTTTTACTGTCTGATAGATGGGACAATGCTGTAAATAATGACGGAAATGGTTTATTAAAATGAAATTCAGACATTTTTTTCAAAATTCGTTTGATATTTTATTTTAAAAAACGCTACAATTAAATGGTCACCATAAAATATATATTTTATTCATTTTCAAAAGAATTATTTAGAACTTGTATAATTTGGGGCAAAGGTAACCCTGTTCTTTAAAATTCATATCCTTTTGAAAAAGAACTTTATGCTGTGGTAAGACTTAACTGATGCTAAGTATCAATAAGACCACGTATTTTAAAAAATATTGGCATAGTGCCTAAATTAAGGCAAGGTTAATGCTTTTCAATAACGATATTGTTTTATTTCTAGAAATTTTTGCCATTATACACAAATATTAAAGCAGAAAAATGTCAGAAATTAAACAATTACATGAGTTATATGGAAATTTTCATGAAAAAAAATAGAATCAAGTCGATTTTTCAATTAACAAATGAATTATTCAAATATAATTTTTAAGTCCCATATATCTAAAAAGTTTAGTTGTTAACTTTCAACCCAGAAAATAATTTAATATTAAAAACCATATAACAAAAATTCACAATGAAATTAATAATTTCTCTAGCTACAAAAAACAAACCAACAAAAATTATAATTAAAACTACTAATATCATGCATTTTAAAGTGTTTCTGTTTTTGTTTTTGAATAGTTACAAAATGCAATTTTATTAAATTACTTATCTTAGATTTAAACGAGGTAAATGCCACCCATAAAAAAAAGTTTATTTTATTATTCGTTTTATTTTTATTAATTTTACTTTCATTAGCTTTATCTATTTGATAAACTTGAACAATAAATTCTTTTCTTTTTTTTTGTGTTTTTATTTTTAGAAAAGAAGATTTTCTACTATACAAATTCTTTGAGCATTAAAAATTGGATATCTTACCAATAATAACACCAACTTTACAGTTGTGATTTCTGTACGCGCATGACATAAGTGTTCCTGTTGAATCATTTAGAATAGCCATCACCGATATTTGTATATCCTACTTGTAATTTATTTTTTTAATAACGTAATTTTTTTTTTATAATAAATTTTTTTGTTGCTTTCATTTATAAGCATTTTAATATTCATATTTAGTTTTTTTTATGCATGGCATAAAAATCATATTTAAAAAATTAAATTTTTCTTTAAAATATAAAAACTCAAAATTAAAATTCCCTTTCCAGCTATAATAACTAGTTTACAAAATAAATTTAATTTATTTCTTTTTTTATAATGCTTAAATTAGTTTTATTTTTATAATAATTAATCGTGAAATAATATTCAATAGATATTTTCCCACAAATATAAGAAATATTTGAGTAAATTAATTGTGTAATTCTTACAATGGGAAACGGATTCCCTATACTAAAATATATATGAAATACGTTCCTAAGATAAATCCATTGCAAAAACCTTAAATGTGTTTTTCTCAGAAACCTTTTCTTATGCTCGGCCCATAATAAGAAAAAAAAATCTGACAATTTGATTAAGCTAAGCTTTCAGAATTTATTGTATACACCATTAGCTATGACAGGAACTAGAATTATTTATTTAACACAATAATATCCTATTTTTGTCTTCAATTTAAAAAATAAATGTGATTTTTTTATTTTACAAGGCCGCAATTTTGTCCTTTCTTCAATTTTTTATTATATCTACACTTGACTCTACACACGTACGACCAGCCATCTACATTTTTTTCTTATGCCTCGCACAGACCAACGCGCGATTTAGCAGCTACAGTAGCTGTTAGTGTAACAGCGAAATCGCGTTGGTTTGCGCGAAGCTTTAGGTGAACACTTTTAGCTTTTATACATGACTGATAAGATGTCCTGTGATGAAAGTCAGGTACAATTTATCCAATCGTTACAAAGAACGTCATGTATATTATATTAACCGTTACTTAGCACACTGGGGTGTAAAGCACCTCAGTCCTTTTTATCTGTTAATTTGTAGTACTTGAACATAAGGAAGGTTCTGTTCTTTAGCAATATGTGTCTTTAAAGAATAGATTGCTCTAACCTTTGGCGGTATTTTGATGAAGTTTGGCAAAGTAGTTTACGTACAGTAATGTCCAAAAGTTGCACTGGGCTTTGAAGTGTACCAAGTAAGCTTTTTTTGTACCCTTTGACATATCAATAATAACATATTTCAAAATCACAATTACTGCATTTTATTTTCTTATGGGAAAAAATCTTAAAAAATTCCAAAAATCTCTTCAAAACGAGACCGGAACATAAGACTACACCTTTAAGTTATTTTATTTTTGGTTCTACGTCGTTTTATAAAGTGGAAACTATAATACAATAAACGTGTGCAAAATTAATTTTAATTTAGATCTAAGCATACCTACTTAATGAAAAAAATTTCTTCTTCTGAGCATCTTAAATTTCTATCGATTTTAGTCATCAAAAATCTTGTTAAAAGGATTCCGAAATTTATCGTTTATCTTATGATAAGCTTAACAATTAAAATTTAAACTAAAAATGACTTTAAATCCTAAAAAAAACGAAATAGCCAAAATTTCTATAGAAGCCATTGGTTAGTCACAAAGCATGAATATTATTTACGTAAATTAGTACTAAAGTAATATACATAGATATGCATATATATGTATACATATAATATAATTTACATACAAGCTGGAAAGGGTATGTAATGCACAATATATTAATTCATACATTTATATAAGCCTAATAACAAGATAAACTTACCTTTCTTCTAGCTATAGCATCTTTAAGATGCTGGACTACATCTTCATTAACTACACCTGAACAATTAAAACCTTTTGTCCATCTAACTAATAATCCTTTTGTCAAACCCAATTGTGTTAATGGAAAAGAAAATGTAAATCCTAATGGTAGAAGTTCATTAGAAACATTATGTTCCTTAAAGGAAAAAATTTATTAATTTTTTATATAAAAATTAAAGAAAAAAATATACAAACTTTAATAAAATTTGCTAAACATTCTGCTATATGGTCAAAAAGTTGAATACCTGATCCAATCATTATATGTTGTGGTACTGCATAAATTTTTGATTGCATTTCAAAATCCATTTCACCTTTTAAATGAATTAATAATACTCGAAAATTTGTACCACCTAAATCAAGTGCTAAAAATTTTCCCTTTTCTAAAAATTATCAAATATATATTTATTAATTATTATTTAATATTTTTTATATTTAATTTTACCTTTTCCATTGGGAAGATCTTGTACATAAGTTACAAAACATTTTACATCCGCTTTAGGATGTGTTTCTTTTTTAAGGCCAAGATTTATCTCATGAAGAATTCGTTTTTGAATTTCGTCAATTTGTTTATCTGTTAATATTAGATTTTTGCATTGTTCACGTATCTAAAATTTTAATTAAAAAAATAAATTTGTTTTGATTTCTTATAATGTTTTCCTTTTTTATAAAAAATACGAAAAAAAATATTTGATGTAAATAAATGAAAAGAAGAAGAAATGATATTATTGTGATCCTAAATGTATTATTATCTGATCGTTCATGCTTGTAAAACTCATGTTTCAGTTTTACTGAAACCAATTAAAGTTTGTTTCCGTAAATTTTGTGATGCCTGGGACTCACTAGCGCTTAGCGTGTGGAAACGACTTAACACAGTAAAAATGGAGAGTTTTTTTTTATATACCAGTGGAGTGGAACATCAGTGGAGACTAATGGAGACTAATGAAATTTAGATCTAAATAAGAAGCAAACACAATGGCTGTGATTTGCGAAAAGTAGTGTGCAAAACTTCAAAACGATCATGAACACCGACTTCGAAGATAATAAGTTTCAGGAAAACACTGTACTCCTTGCTCTAGAGTAAAGAGTAGAGTCAAGTCGATCTAGAGATGACACAAACGCTCACTCCTTGCTCTAGAGTAAGGAGTAGAGTCAAGTTGATCTAGAGATGACACAATATTTTTAAGATGTTATATATTAATTTAAAAAAATAAAAAATTTAATACCGAATCATCCCCTTAAGATTCTTAAGGAGATATTCTATTCTAGAGACATGAATTTTAGGTACTCTTTGAGAAGCAATAAAAAAACAACAACAAACAATATTCGTTATTTTGTATATTTATTGATTTTTAAACAATAAACAAAAAAAAAATTGAAATAAATCCAAAAAGTTACAGGCTAATGAAGTGGGGGGTTTCAAAAAAATGATTCTCACTGGCCGACACGATTAAAACCCTCTGAGTAATCTAAAGTAAAAAAAAAAAAACAACGAATAATTAATCTAGAGGAGTTTCGCTATCCCATGAACTAGGATAGTTGAAAAAAAATTTTTTTCGCAAAGTTGTGGCTGTTTGAAATCAAGAGACGTGTTTTTTTTAACACTTTTTTTACGTTTCTGAATTATTTTAAAATAGTAAAAATTGAAATTTTTTTATAATCCTAGTTCATGCGAAAGGGAAATGTAGAGAAAAGACTCACACCAATTTTCAAGTGAATCGGGTCAGTGGAACTTGAGAAATCATGTCGGCCGTCTCGAAAAAATTAGTTTCGAGAAAAATGCCCTTAAATTTAGGCGCAGGATGAGCTATGCGTCACTAAAACAGCTACCTCTCCAAAAATAATTTGAATTTTGAAAAATCCTTTTAGGAGCGTTTTCTTAAAGGCTTATACTTTAAAAATATGAAGAAAAAAAAATCGATTTTTGCAAATTTCTAGAGTAGAATACCCCCTCCTTAAGCTTAAGTTTTTGTCATTTTTGAAACACTTATCCCTAAATATGAATATTTAAGAATTTATTTAACTTTTGAGACCTCATCGGAATTTGTTATTATTATATTTAATAAAACCACTTAGCAATTAAACATACCATATGCCCTAAATACCTTTAGGTCATTAACTTAAAATTCCTAAATTTTTCATCATAATACTCAAGTAATAGGGCCTAAAATATTTTCACAATCACATTTTTAAATTAAACAACTTACTTAAGAATTAATTATATATTTTCTCTTCGTTAAAGGCAAATACATAGTTTCTTGATTTAATGGAGTATTTAAAGGGTACAAAAGTGCAAAGCCATGAAATGGACAGTGAAAATACTTGAATTTCAAAATAGATTTAAGACAAGTTATATTAAAATACCTTTGAATTAAAAATGACAAAATTTGCAATAATTTTTACAGCTTTATTTTCTGTTTGTGCTATTAGTCAAATGTTTGAGGTAATTATAACAGAAATAACGTTTGAATTTAAAAAAATTGAGTTTTAGGCATATTACTAAATTTTGATGTTTGCTAATAATAGCAAATACATATATGATAAGGCGAACCGTAAACTATCTAATGGTATCTAAACCAAAAAGATTTAAAGCAAGAGAAATGCACTTTTTTTAGTTTAATGGATTATAATGAAATAAAAAAGAAAATTTCTTTCACACTAAGAAATCGTCAGTTAACTTTTTACACCTCTAGCTGCCAAATAATTAGCTATCATAATCATTTATTTACAACAATTAGAACATGTCTTAAATATAATAATTTATATTAAAATACTTTTAACAATTATTAAATATTACAAACAATATTATATTAGTAGCAGTAAAAAGTAAAATTACAGATGTCTAAAAGCTGAAATCTGACAAAAAGAAACGTTATTTTACAATTTTTGGAAACTTAGAATATAAAATAATGACAAAAAATTTAGTCTTTTAAGACTTTTTTTCTAAATAAAAATGATTACTTTAAGTGAAAAACAGAGCGATGATGAGTAGAGAAATTATAGCTTTACTTCCATCAATGAAAGAGAGCGCTTTAATGACGACATTCTCTGGAAAAATATCAATCAACTTTGTTGGCCACAAAAATCACCGTCATAGCGACTTTCTGCATGAAAATATGACTAAAAAATAGCTATTATGGCTACTTACTGCATGTTAATAAAAGTTTCACAAAAGAACTTTTCAATATGATTCACGCATGAAATCATGCATAAGAAACTCATTGAACAGTAATTTCCCTACTGGGTAAAGGATGGGTGTCAATAACCTTAGAAAGCTACCCCAAAGGCTGCCAAAGAATCATTATTGTCAGAGAAAACATTTAATGTGTTTTTTGAATACTAGAACATATTCTCCATTCCAAGACGTGAAAGCTTCAAAAACGTTCAATTTTTAAGGAAATTGTCAAAAGTACTCAGATTTAAGCATTATAAAAATGAAATAATTAAAATGAAATGTAAAAAATCTCATTCAAAACTTATGGAGAATATGTTCTAGTATTCAAAAAACACATTAATGTTTTCCTCTGACAATAATTATTTTTTGGCAGCCTTTGGGGCCAACTTTCTAAGGTTATTGACACTCATCCTTTTATGCTAGAGCTAGATAGAGCTAGATAGAGCTAGATGTGAGAGAGTGTCGTGTAAAAGAGTTTTCTGAATAAACGATCTCTTGTAAGGTACGTTAGTGCCTTCTTTTTCATTTTTTTTTTTCCTGTTTTTTTGAGTTAATTTGAAATTAAAAGCGATGCAGTACCGTAAATCTCGTAAATAGCCAACAAGATTTTGTGATTTAATAATTTTAATGATTGTTGTTAATTTATTTATATTTTAAAAACTTTAGACCTACTTTAAGTATTGTAGTAAAAAAAATTCTAAAAAGTTTTTTTAAACATTAACCTCTAAACCTGCACACGAGAGTGCAATTCGAGGGCGCTAAGCTGGTCAAACTTTGCACACTCGAGATTACTTAACACGTTAAGGACGGCGCAGTTTTTCCCATTTCGTTTCATTGGGCGGCAGCAAAAATCGTACTTTGCTTTATCTGGCGGCGCCTTGCACAAAGTGTTCTTTACCAAAATTTCATACTCAAAAGTGTATTTTCCTTTTATTTACAAATGTACATTGCTTTATCTGGCGGCGCCTACGTTTATTATATCATATACGCAGCGCTCATACCCACGGATCGTTGCGTGCATGCCGTCTACCAATTTACCGCTTACTTATCATTGTGGTAAGCAATGAAAAATTATACTATATTTTTCCCGTTATTCGATTTTTGATAAGCACATGCTTTTAGTTGGTTCTGTAAATATAAAGCTGAGTGTTGATGAATTATTCTTCAGTTTTTACGGATTACTAATAGATAGTGAACTGCTCTTTGTTTTTAATTTTGTACAGAATTTGTAAATTTAAAAAGAATTAAAAATTAATTTTATTTGGTAAGCAGAGTTTCAGGACATGGCCGGTAAAATATGTATATTATTAAAATTTTCACCCCTTAGAAAATGGATGAAATGGATTTTACGAGAATAGATGATTCATCAGATGAGTCTGCAATTGTATTTCACAGGAAAAGATCAAGGCTGATGGTGCTTTCATCTTCCTCAGAGGAGAACGATATGATTGGGATGAAATTGACTCTGATAAATCTACTACGGTTTCGGTAAAAAGTGATGAGGAGACAGAATGGAAGCAGGTCACAGGAAGAAGCAATTTGATATATCAGTATACGGGAGAAGAGGAATTTTTGGGCGGAAATGTTAATTGCGATGATCCTTTTTTGTTGTACCAGTTATTTTTGTCCGACAATCTTCTAGAATTGATAGTGGAAGAAACAAATAGATATGCTGAACAATCTAACGTTGGTGTTGAAAACAAATCTTCACCCACCACCAGAAAACATCAACAATCCTGGATGCCTCTTACGATAGGAGAAATAAAAAAGTTTATTGGTACACTAATTATTATGGGTCAAGTACGGTTGCCAGAAATTAAGTTATATTGGCCGAAAAATACAATGTATTCAAACGAACGTATAAAACAGACTATGAAGCCTGATCGTTTTTTGTCTATACTGAAACATTTACACTTTTCTGACAATGAAACTGCTATAATTGGCGATCGGTTGGTCAAAATTCATAACATTTTGAAAATAATCGTTGATTCATTCAAAAACGCAGTGAAACCTGGATAAAACATTGTTATAGATGAAAGCATGGTTCCATGACGAGGGCGACTCATGTTTCGTCAATACATACCAGGCAAGCGGCATAAATATGGAATTAAATTATACAAATTGTGTTTGACTGGAGGCTACACATATAATCTTGAAATTTATACTGGATAGACCGTAAACTCCACAACGAAAGGACATGCACATAACGTTGTAATGCGATTGATGGATGGATTGTTATTTGAGGGTCGCACTTTATATACAGATAGTTACTATACAAGTGTGCCGTTAGCTGAAGAACTTTTAGATAAATCAACGAATTTATGTGGTACTGTAAAAGTGAATAGAAGATTTCTACCAGTAGTAGCAAAACTAAAACAAAAACGAGGTGACATTGTGAGTGTTGAAAATCTTAAAGGAGTTAAATTTCTAAAATGGACAGATAAAAGGTCTGTTTGCATGTTAACTACTTGCAACAATCATACTTGTACTATTATTAAAGGAACAAATGGTAAACTAAAACCCGATGCTATTTTTGACTACAACAATGCAAAAAAAGGCGTTGATATATCCGATCAAATTGCATCATATTACAATTCCTTACGCAAAACCATTAAGTGGTATCGAAAAATTATCATAGAGTTGATTTGCGCAACCTCAATTGCAAATGCATGGTATATTCATCAGAAGTGGGGTACCAAGCATTTTGATGTTTTACAATTTAGACAAAATATTAGTGACCGGCTCCTGGATGAGTTTGCTACAGAACCACGAAACCTAAAACCTAAAAGAGGAACTACACATTTTCTTCAGAAGTATCCTGGCACTGCAAGAAAGTCGCGGAAACGATGTCGTGAATGTTATAAAAACTTATCTGCTCGACGAGGTAGAACTATTGCTTCAAAAAAATCGAAAAGGGTTACAACGTTTTGCCGATTTTGCGAAGGTGAACCACCACTATGCCTTGAATGTTTTAAGAAAGCTCACAAGAACAAATAAGTAAACATATTAACTCTATTACAGCCTACCTAAAAAAAAAATAAGCTCTTGAATTTTTCAATAAAAAACTATTTTTAACCACTAAGTTTTTTCCATCTAACAAAACTATAGCTAATGTGAGCCACCGGTGGTACACGCCGTCCTTAACGTGTTAAGTGGCTTTGTATTAAAATTAAAATAAAAATTTTGATTATTTTTGTATTCGTTTTGAATTTTTTTGCCAAGAGAATGTTTTAAATTGTGTTTTATTCCGGTTTTTTTCTTTTAAAGAAGATTGTGAGTTAAAGGGTTAAAAACAAAAAATTTTAAATTAAAGTCAGCTTTAACAATCTCATTTCTAAAAAACAAAACTTCCGTAGATTCGGGATGTTTTTTTTTTATAAAATCAAATCAAAAGTTAGTAAAATCAGTGATATCTCGCAAAACTCTTTTTAAAGGCTTGGAGAATACAAGGTAAAGAGAAAATGAAAAAAAAGTTAATGTTGGCAGTTGCCTCGGTTTACGTGAAATATGAACCAACAAATTACTGCTTGACTAACTGGTCTAAACTGTCTAATAGAACTACCAATTTTTGCAAAAAACTACAACAAAAAATTAAAGGCCTGTTTCACTTTATTCAAAAAATAATAAACATTTAGCCTAGCTAACTAACTCCAAACTATTTTAATTTAATTTATTTTTGAAATTATCAACAATTATCTAAGAATTTTAATTTTTTTTTTTTATGTTTGTCAAAACTTTATTCTTTCTTAGTTTTCTAATATATATATATATAATATTTTACCATGAAATAATTAAAGAAAAAAAAATTCTATTTAGTTTTCAAAATAAAATAAAAAAAACAACAAAACATTGACCTAATTTATATAAAACTCGTATCAAAATTAAAAGATGACCTGTTTTAGTTCAGGGCTTACTGATTTCTTATTAACCGTTAAATAATATTAAAACCATTTCAATTATACTGACTTTAGACTTTTTAATTGTTAACAATAAAAATTTCAATTACTATGATTTACTAATTATTTAAACAATTATATTTACCAATGTAGCGGCACTTGGACGTACAACCATTTTAAAACAAAACAAATATAATTTATATTTTTTCACAAAAAAAAAAAAAAACAAACAAAACAATTACAAATTATATCTTCTGTTTTATTTTTCAAATTAAATATTTCTATATTTTGTTTCTCTTGTTTTGTAGCTTTCGTTCCTTTTATATATATATATATATATATACATATACTTTATTTAGTCTAAACTTATTAGATGATAAATATAAAACAAAAAACAAAACAAGAAAAAAACAGAAACAAAACAAGTGCAATTTTAGATTTAAAATAAATATTTAATTTAAAAAAAAAGGCTTGTTAAAAATAGTTCAATGAAAACAGCCCAACAGAAGAAGTTAATGAACAATGCAACAATTAACACTGATCTTATATATTTAACAGTGTCGAATATGTTTGACTGAAATTGTACGCGCGGTCTAGGTCTTGGCTTACTACACTCAAATTTTTCATTAATATATGTATTTACATATACACATTTATAATATATAGCATTTATATATATTTTAATTTTAATTATTGGTTGATATCACACAAATACAAAAATAAAACCAAATACAAAATAAGTAATTTGCATTATAATTTTATACTGATAGCAAAAGTTTAAACTCTTTTTTGTTTTCTTTTTATTATTTGCACCATTAAAGTCAGAATATTGGCAAAATGTTTGATACCAAAAGCTAAAATATTTTAAAACTTAATAGCGCACATTTTCTATTCAGACTTTTGATAATTTTTCTTTGAACTCACCTCACCTGATATTTTATCATCACTTTAGCAATATGTGGTTTTAATCATATATTTTAAATCTAACATATGTATATTTATATTTTAAGTATGTGGAAGTAATTAAATTTATATATTTTGTAGAAACAAAGTAAAAAGAAAAAAAAAATAAAACAGAATTTTTTTACATTTTGTATATCAAATAAAAACAAATTTTATAATTGGAGAGTAAAATTTTAAATATGCTAATTTTTATAGAAAGATTATTTATTAATAATTTATGCAATAAATTCTTCAATATATTTGTAAATATTCACCAAATTCTTTCTAAAAACAGTTTGAAATTTTATCGTTTAATGCTAATAAAATAAAATAAATAAAAGTAAGTATTTAATTTTAATTTGTTAAGAGGTTGAACCTAATTGAATCTTGTTTTTTTGTTTTGGCAAATAACGTAAGAATGAACATATTAACACGTCAATTTTAAACGCGATTATGTCATAATTTATGTTGTTATTTAATTTTCTTTGCCTCTTGGTTTAATTCTGACGCATTTAATGACTTTTAACCTTTTCACGACCAGGGGAAATAATTCTCCTAGTTTTAAAATTGTTGATTGTTGCTTTTTTTTTACAATTTTGTCTACATTTCCTATACACAAAGTCTATTGGGGAAAATATTTCCCATGACATTCAAAAAACAGTTAAATATTGTTATGTTTTTTTCTATGATTTTTATTTGTTCTAAATTTGCTAAAATAAACATTAAAAGACTAATATTTACTCTAAGAAACCTTATTGACCTGAAAGGCTTAGGACAAGAAAAATTATGTCGATATAATTGATTATTGATAATGAGAACACTAAAAAGTTAAAAATTGGGTTTAAAAGACAATGAAATCGTTGAATTCAATTTTAAGAACACTAAATAAATTCCAAGAACTTTAAAAAATTAAAATTGACAAAAAAAAACACAATTTAAATTCTCATAGTTTTTAAAGCATTAGTTTTATCTGGCTAAAATAAAATTAAATAAAAATTTTATTATAAAAAATGTCCTTTGACTTAATCTATCAAAGTTAAAGATCACGGTTAGAATAATAAAAAACGCTAAGCAATTAATAACTTTCATGCAGAAAAAATTTTTGCTAGTTTGATAATTCTATTTAATCAATTTCCAAATTTGTTTTAAGAATAATTTGCAAATGAAATAAATATGCGACCCTGTTTTACTTGATAAGGATTTTATTTCTCTTATTTTTTTGTTAAAAATATTTAAATAAATATTTATATGAAATTAGTTGACTAAAATTTCTCAAATTGTGTAGCTTTAATTTGTTAAAAATTTTAGGAACAGTAAAAATTAAAATTTACTTTTAAGGTTTCAATAATGTCAGCGCACTAGGGCTAAACAGCATAAGGCTGCCTACAGAGTGCCGGCTTACAACCGTGCTAACATTGCGATTCCCATTGCGTTATTCTAATCTTTGGTAGGCTGGCACTCTGAACACTTTGAGCAGATTCCTATTGATTTACCCATAACGACTTTATAGTCTTCGGTAACGGAATCGGCGTCAGCTCTGCAAGCAGCCTAACTAAGTGGAACGATTATGATTTACTTACTACGCGAAATGGAAAAAAAAACAACACCCGATATAGAATAAAAAATGTAAACAAAAACTCGATATGAATTTTATTTAAAATTTTTTGCTATAACATGAAAAGCATAACAAGCTGGCAAAACTTTTTTTCTAAAAGAATAATTTCTGTACTTTCAATACTGCTGTATTGGACCCTAATTTTTCTATGCAAATGCAACGAAAGTCTAACTAAAAAGAAAAAAGTTGCTAAAATCACAACAACCAAATACTCGAAGTAAAAATATAGTAGGCATAAACAAAATTTCAAAATAAAATATGAAGTTTGAATGTTGAACGTAAATAAGACGCTCTGTAAGATCTTATTGCGTTGTTCACCTTGTCGTTATCATTACTGTAGTGAAAAACATCTACATACTTTTTTCATTCCAGAATCTATTCATTGATTACAACAATAACAAGAACTGAAAAGAATGGCAGTAGTAAAAAGACGTCTTGACGTCATTCCGAAATCTATTTGGTAATATTTGCTACAATGAATGAGAAATGTAATGTAGAAATGAATAACTAAAAAGAGTACATTATGAGAAGAAAAATAAAATATAAAACTGTCAAAATTTTCAATATTTAAAGATATAGTCGAGCGAAAATGATTTGAACTAGACCAGTGCTATTCAATCTTTTTTTTTTTGAGGTGCCAAGTAAGTGGCACCGAAAACTTACCGGGTGTCAAATTCCATATTTCTCTATTAAAAGTTAAAATAAGACTTTTTATCCAAAAAAATAAAGGTTGATTCTATATTCATACTTTATTTTAAACTTTATTTTATTCAATGTGAAGGATGACATTCTTTGGATTTAGCCATTTTCACAAAATCTGGTTTGGTTTCACATAATTCGCAACGTAATTCGGATTCTAAATTCTCTTGTGAAAGTGAATTACGATATTTATTTTTGCGGCGTACAAGACTTGAAAACATACATTCACACAAATATGTGGAACCAAACATGCACATGTATTGCATTTTTCAAAACTAAAAATGAACATTCTGTAATCAGTTTTTTCCACATTTCAATGCAACTGAGATTTTTCAAATGGTTCTCTTGTGCAATCAAGACCAGACCAAATTAAAGCTGATGCTTTTTGACAACAAACATTTCTGATAGAACTGTTACTGTATCTGGATTTATATTAAATGGATTTTTGAATTTTTGAATGTTTCGAATTCTTGAATGTCAATAAATTTAACGAAATCAGTTGTATCGAACATTTCTTCTCCAAAGTGTTTGTATATAGTAGGAAAATTCTCAAACTCGCCAGCCTCAATTTCACTTTCAAATAAAACTAATCTAAGCTTAAATTCAGTTACAGTTTTTGCAAGATCCCAAACGAATTTAACTCGCCCTCGTAATTTCAAATTTAAATCGTTGAGATGTGCAACCAAATCGCATAAGATATAAAATTCGTGCTGCCAGGCAGTTGTTGTGATTATTTAAAAATCCTTCAATCAATTTTTTTTGCTCGTTCAAAAATTGTTGAATATACGCAAATAGATCATAGAAGCGATTCAATACTTTGTCGCAACTGAGCCATTGAATATTAATGAAATACATAGTGTCTTTGTACTTAGAATCCAGTTTATCCATCAGCAACTTGAAACGGTTGTTATTATAAACGTATTAGGCATTTATAAATACTGCTCACCAAAATTCGACAATCATACGGTTCATCGCATCAGTTTTATATTATGCGTCATATTTTGATAAATGAGCCGCTCAGAAGCCAATGTGGATAAGTCCATTTTTTCATTTTTTCTGATTTTTACAAATTTCAATAGAATAAATAATATATTTCTTAGTTTTAAAAAGATTTACTCATTTTTTCATTTTTTGTAGTTCAAACATCCCTTTTCTTTATAGCCTCTGAATGTGTAATATAATAATTTCAGAAGCCATTGAGTATAAGTCCACTTCTTTACCCTATTTTCTCACATCAACTTTAAACTAGAAACAAAACTTTTCTTCTTCCTTTGATATATTTTAGTAACAATCAAACAACATAAATTTATAATAAATACTATCTGTTAATTCCACTTTCTAGAACAAAGATTTGAAAAGAACGTCATTTATTTTGAGTTTTATGTACGTACTTTCTTTTACTCCGTAATATCTAAATTTTGGTTGAAAAATAATAATAATAATTTATTGTAAGGGTAACGGAAAAAGAATTGACAATCCTAATTGAAGGAGAGTTAATCGTATTGATACTGATACATCGTCAGATAAAGAAAATAATTCACCAACCGACCGACAAGTTGGTAGAAAACGTAAGAAAAATACAGATAAATGGTCGCGGAATGCCGAAAAACGAAAAAGGATATAAGGTAAACAATATCTAAATAGAAATAACAGTATAATTCCTGCAAAAAAATTTGAAAATAGGCCTTGTAATTGCTTACGGCTTTGTAACAGTAACATAACCTTTTCTCAAAGAAAGAAGGCGATGAAAAGTTTCTACAAGCTTAATGATCATTATAAGCAAAATATTTTTTTAGTGGTTTAATTTCAGAGTAAAAGCATAAAAGCTGAATCAATTGAGTAAAAATTTTCGCTAAGCGGGCACAGTTTTTTGCCCAACGACTCTGATTTTGCAGTCATAGGATCTCATGCGAAAAAATAGCAGTATATTTATAATCCTAGTGACTGGTATCACATAATTCAAAATAGTCAAAAACAAAACCTTTCAGCCTTGTTGAAATGAGTCACCAAGATTATTAGTCCACAAATCCATTGGAATTGGCTATTGCCAACAGAAAAAAGACAAAAAATAGACTAACACTCAATTGGCTTAATATGCGATGGATAAAACTAGAAAGATCAAATCCAAACAGCATTAAGTTCAAATATAATTTTGACGAGGATGACACCTTCCATGAAGTTGACCAAAAAAAATATTTGTATCCTATTATTGTACCCATTATTGTATCCTAACGGTAGAAAAATTTCAAAAGCAACAAAAAAAGATATGATGAAATTATTAAAATATATACCTCCAATAAAACAGGACTTTTACAGAACATTAAGGACAACACGTGGAGATCAAAATTTGGAAAACTCGAAAGAAGAAGATGTTTGTTATGATGAATAAATATAAAAATTATGACAATAAATGGTATTGTTTAATTTTCACATAAATTTCTTAACTTTTTCAGTTGCCAAAAGGTATAAGTCCATAAGTTTCTATAACGCTGCCATTGTCTCAATAAATACTTACGTTTTTTTTTAGACATTTTGAACATATCTCATTTCATTATATAGTCTACACTTTTCTGATTAAATTAATATACTTTTTTGATCAAAATAATATACCAGGAATTTTAAAAATGAATGTATTAAAAAACATTAATTATCTCAATTTCGATTTTTTGGACTTATCCACATTGGCTTCTGAACGACTCAAATAATACTTAACGAAATCTTAGAATTAATCTTAAAAATGAAAAAAATAAAAATCGACTGCGTATTGGCTTTGGTGCCACTTGAGTATGGCATCGGTGCACTTTGGCACCCGGTTTGAATAGCACTGAACTAGACTGAAACTTAACAAAGATCAGCATTTGTATCCTGTCATTTTGATTTTGATATCCGACAGATTTTAAATTATGTTTAGTTTTTTTGTGTTTTGAGGTGTACTTTTTATAAAATTCAAAATTTGAAAACAACAGCTACACACCATTTAAATAGGTTTGTTTTTATTAAAAAGTTAAAAAAATATTTTTGCATTTTAAACAAAATAAAACTTAAGTTATCTAATCTAAGGCTAAGTACTAATTAATCATTAATCCGCAGAAATCTACTATTTTACTCATAACTGTTTTATACAAATTTGATAATAAATGATGACTCCTTGATAACAAAAAAAAAAGGTTAACGTGCTTATGTCAATAAAATAAAATAATTTAAGTCCAATGAGCATTCACTTTCAAATGACCCCAGACTGGAGAAAAATAATATTAAGTAAGAATCTGTTGATAATAATAACAAAAATAACATTGTCTGGTATTTTGCAATGTTACAATGAGATAAAGTCAAACTGTTATTAATAAATAACAGTAAGAAATTTATTTTATTTATAATAATACATAAATGCTTTGAAAAATATAATTTCGTTATTTTGTAAAAAAAAATTATAGATATCAAAAACCGTGTCCAATAATAAAAAAAAAAAAAAAAAATAATAGGAAAATATGCCACTTCTTTATAATTCAGCACACCCAGAGAGTTAAGCCTTGTACAGACCAATGCGTTTTTCATTCGCACGCCGGACAAGATTGTAAAACGGGTGATGCATTTGCTCTAGCTATAGCTAGAACAAAATTTTTGTTTCATAAAGATCAGTTTATGGCCCTCAAAATTTTTCCTTTGCTTTAAATTTTTGTTGTGCTTATTCTAAAAGGGATAAGAAATGATTTTATTACTTTTAGAGAAGCATTTTGTGGCCTTCAAAACTTTTGGTGTACCTCTAAAAGTAATAAAATCATTATTTCCTATCCCTTTTAATATGAATACAACAAAAATTTCAAATACAACAAAAATTTCCATTAGAACTAAAATTTAAAATACAACAAAAATTTTGAAGGCCATAAAGTGTCCTTTTTCTGACAAAAAACAAAAACAAAACAATTTTGTTCTAGCTATGGCTAGAGCAAATACATCACCCGTTTTACAATCTTGTCCGGCGTGCGAATGAAAAACGCATTGGTCTGTACAAGGCTTTAGGAGGCTCGTCTTTAAATTTTTCTTACTTAATTTGTGGAAGTATTGCGTCATGCAATCCTACACCGCTTAAAACAAAGAGGTCATCTGTCAAGGGCATTACAAAAAAAAAAAAAAAAACAAATCTGTATTCCACACAAATTAGAATGTCCACGTATTTTTCTTTACTTCTTTTTTCCCTAACTAGAAAATTTATATAACAATTTTAATAAAATATTATTTTAGGTTGACACATGTCTTTCATAGAGTATGCGCATAAAATATCCATATGCATATATAAATATTTCACATGTATAACAGTTACAAATAAATACCATATATAAGCAAAACAGGTAAAAGCTCTTAAAGTATCAGCGTGCAGCCATGACGTTAATATGTATTATGTCGAGCCCCTTTGTTCTGATTGGCGTAGTATGAAGGCATGCCTTCAAAAATATCACATACACACAGTTAACCTTCCTATATATATTTGCTCTAGGCCTAAGTTTTTTGTATGTATATAGTTAAAATGTATATTAATAAAATATGTAGTCAAATGTCAACAAAATTAGTGTTACCATTTCCAATATTTTTTATAAATTAAAGCTACTAATAAAATAATTTTAAATTACAGCATGTACAGTTACATGTATGTTAGACAATTACGTGATAAATATATTTTTGATTGGGCTTAACATTGAAGCATTTGGATTTGTTATTTTTCTAAAACATGCGACACAGTTGGTCCTTGAAGTTTGTTCTTTTAATATGAACAAGGTCAAATCTTATGCACTTTGTCTGACATCTAGTGCAATTTACGATAAGAGTTGAATCAAATTCCAGAAATTAAAAACAAAGCAATTATCATTAAAATTTTTCATTTATTAATTCAATTCAAAATAAATACAAAATTGTTATAAATGTAACCAATACATTTAAAACAAAATGCAGTATAGAAAATGAAAGATGAAATATTAATTAATAACTATCATTTTTGAATGTCTGTGGTTTATCCATCACAATTATGTACCTTGGTCGTCTTGTGTTATGTGACTTTTGGCTATTCTTGAAACTCAAAAGAAAATTTAAAGGAAATCTGTTTTAAGTCGATAAAAAAAAAAGATGCACAATCTGAAGGTCATCCCGGAAGCCAACTTTCATTCTTGTTTCGAAAACTGGAAAAAATGTTGGCATAAATTTACTTAGTTTGGTGGAGATTACAGCAAAATTAATTTGAAAGACTAAATAAAAACTTGTTTTACTTTTCATATGATCATATCAACACTGTAAATCGATTTTTTATAGCAGTAAATTGAAAAATTATTATAAAGATTCCTCACAAATATTTTTTTTTGTTCTTTGTAGTTTTTGTCATAAGTTCAACATTTCTTTTTTCTACAATTATTCAAAATAATAAAAATTTTGTTTATTATGTCCAAAAAAATTCATAAAACGTGTCTTCCAACAAATAATTAAGATATTTCACAACAGAAATAACATTTATAACGTTACGTCAGTGAATCTGATTCAAAATTTAATTATCAATTATTTTATTAGTAAACAGAAGTTTAAAACAAATGGCTGACTTAAAACTGATTTCATTTGCAGTAGTTACCTATTTGCTCCCTTCTTTTATATGATGAATATATCCCAAATAATGAAATCAATCAGTTATATATGACATTGCATCATGAAGCCGTGTGCATATATTTTAAGTATTAGTAACCCAGCTATATCTACATGTTAATCTTTACCGTTAAATACTAGGAAAAATTTCCAGAGCTGGGCTGGGATCCTGTCTCGGTGAAAAGTGAGAATGAGAATGAGATGTCAAATTTTGATATATTTGCCATACATTATAATGTGCCAAAATCTGATTTTTTCACCGAGACAGGATCTCAGCCCTGGCTTCTCATAAAATCACTACTGATTACAAGTCCTTATTCATTTCATATTGATTGCAATAACTTTTCAAAATTGCATCATCATTTGCAGCCAATTTTAGAGTGATGCATGTCAGAGTGTGTATGCGTGTGTATTCGTAATTTTAAGTATTGAGGGGTACTTTTGGTAGTTGTCGACCGTGTTGATTTCAATTCAACTGCAGAAAAGGAAATAGATACACATTTAACCTTAATTATCCAGTAAGTTTTATGATCCCGTCCTCTAGGTAGCGAAATGCGGAAGTTTTAATAAAAATTCAGGAATATGTCTAATTTCAAATGAATTTTGAAATTTCGTTTAATATTCGAAAAAAAATTTTTTCTGAAGAGAAGTTGCTTGGGCGGTACCTGCTGCCGAACGTATTTTTACTTCTTGCAATTTATCTTATTTAAACCTTAAAAAAAAAAAATCAATTACATTTTATTTAACGAATAAGTAACAACGCAAATGAAATTTGAAATCAAAAAAAGTTAATATCATATTAAGAAATAATTATAGATATTAATTATTAACACCTCTATTACAACAAGAAACTCTTTGATAAATTCGTCTTTATATTTATACAAATAAACTTCATAAAAAAAAGCTTTCTGGGAATATTCAAATACTTTTAAAACTCTTATTATTGATTGAAATTCATGAATTACGTCAATTCTCTCATACTAAAGAAATCAACATGTTAACCTCAAACCCAAGCCATTAAAAATGCCTTTCAAAAAAAATCTACTTCCGTTAATTAAACAGCTGCATAAGATTGAAAAAAAATTTAAATATAAAAAATTCATTAAAAATAAACAGCAAGGTTAAAAACAAATGACTTTGAAACCATATGTCTGAATATTATGCGATATTGCAATTATTTACAATTTTTCCCATTTTTTTTTTATATAAAATTTTATAAAAAAAAGAATATAATAATTCGTTTTGATTAAATATACAGCGAGCAAAGAAACAAAAAAAAAAACAACCGCCAAATAAAATTCTTGTTTTATATTTATAATTAATGATTCTATAACACTGGCAGCACTAACAAGGTGAATGGGATATTTTATATATATATATGTATGTATGTATGTATAAAAGTGAAAGTACACAAAAAAAAATAAAATTCATTAAAACCCTAATAATTATACAAACTGCAACTATAAATGTATTTTTATACAAATATGAAAGTCATCCAGAATATTAAATTTCTCTTCATGATAAAGAAAAAATTAATTATCAAAATAAACTTACAAGTACTCCATTTGACTTAATTTTGTCAATATAAAAATTCTGTTGTATGACATCACAAATTATATTCATGTTGAGGTTATATCCGGTGCACTTGATATATTTTAATACACTTTTTTCTATCCCTGTTAACTTAATTTTTAAAGCACGAGCACGTGATATGGGAAAAAAAATAGCAACTATATATTTAATTTAGATTATATATATATATATATATAACTAAAAGCATACGTATACATATGAGTAATGTCGTGTACAAATTAAATAGTTTCTTCTTTTGTAAATAAAATAATTTTTAATTAACTACCGAAATATATAGATATATAGAATATTAACAACAATTTAAATTATACATTTTTTAATAATATATTTAATTCTTTATATATATATACATAATTTTAAAAATATTGCACTAGTAAAATTCTTTAATACGAGCAGTAATGCTTTTGTCAATTTACTAAACTCAATGGTCATTTCCACACGGGAAAACATATTACCGGAAACATTTTGTTTTTTGGATAGAGCGGCAAGGAGTAAGGGGTAAAATTCGCAAAATTCGAAGTTCAAAATGTTTCCTGAAAAATTTTGGTATCACGAGTAAAATTCCAACACATACAAGAAGTAATTTATTTACAGGGAGGGAGGTAAGAAATTTTTCTTGTGCATTTGAATTTTATTTCAATGTCATGCTTCTAAGAGGTAAGTAAATTTATGTGAAGGCTTATATACATACATATATGGTAATAAATGTAATCAAAATTCACACACACATTTATATTGTTCTATCTGCACATGAAATATTTCAGAGGAAACTTATTTACCCGTGTGGACACAAAAATTTGTTCGAAAAAAAACCATTCTATTACCGAAAAAAAACCAGTTTATTTTGGTAATATGTTTTCTCGTGTGGAAATGGCCAATAAAAACAGTTTTTAAGTTATAAGAAAAGAAGGTCACCTTCACAAATATTTGATGCCCCCTCCATATAAGTGTACGAAAAAATGGGGAAATAATTTTTATAACAGCTATATAAAAGCAGAGAGAATGCATTTTTCTGGATTTTATTTATTATATATTGCACACATCGCACGTGCAGACATTTCAAATGTATTAGTAGATATATATAGATATTTATATATATACATTTGTATTATTTTGACATTTATTTATTTTCTTCTTAAATGATATATGAGATAAAAATTTCTAATGCAAAATTTGTTAAAGTGTGAGAAAAATTTTTGCCACGCATGAATAATTTCATTATTAAAAAAGAGGTATTTAAAGTTTTTAAAATAATGTGTTAGTTTGAATTAAGAAATCCAACAAATATGCGTACATATTTCTATTTTTATCATAAGAGAATATAGGATAATTCAGACCGATAAAATAATCACTAGGGAATCACTATCGCGTTTTTAACCCGGTAAAATTTACTTAAATTCTTGTTAAATTCATCTTTGATCTATAAGAAAAAGTTACAAATTAAAATGATTGATATTTAAAATAAAAAAACTTCTAGATTCCTAAGTAAGATAATATTAGCTTTTCAAAGTAAAACATCTGAAAAAATCTTTTGAGTATTTATAAGGTGAGCAACTTTTTTCCAATGAAAAGGAGGACAAAAATAAATTGAATAAAAAAAATTGTTTCATAAGTTTTATTGGGATGTGACACTAACAATAAGACAATATATTTATATGTGATCATTAAATTTTATTTAAATTGGTACTTTTCTATGCTATGAATAGTTTTTTTTTCAATGTTTCGTTTTCTAACAACATATTAGAAATATCTGAACAAGACATATGTTTCAGATTAAATTTTACCGTAAGGGCTACAGCTAGAGTTTCTATATTTAATCTCGATTTTTCAGAAGTCCAAAAATCATTAGCATTTGAAAAGACTCCTTCAGCTGCTCCAGGGCAGCACAACGTAAATTGTATTAGAATAAATAAATTTTTGCATGGAATACGTTCATTTTTGTAATGGCTGAATATTTCGACCCATCTTCGATCAATTTCAACGTGATTATTTTCCCATTATTGTATTAATTTAATTGTATTCTTTTTCTTTTTCCAATTTTTATTTTTAATTAAATCAATCAACAAAATTTGTCGCGAATACTGATACTCTGTAGTGATTTTCCCAGTAATTACCCTAGGATAAAATTTCTATATTACAATCCCCTCATTTTACTTATAGTACAATAAATTCTTTGCAGGAGTTGGCTATATTTTCTTAAGGGGTTAGGTGGGTTTCAACACCTCAAACGATTTTACGATTTTTTTTTTCATATATCAAATAAAATATTTTATTAAAACGGTTTATCATGTAAAAGATACATATTTTATTTGTACTTTGTGAAATTTATATTAAAAAATTTTGAAATTTCAACCATTGGGACCTGATTCCCTGTGACCTTTAAAAAAACAGCCGTTTTTTCGTGGTCAGGATATCTCATGACAGATTCATCTGATTAATTTCAAAATTTTCTGTTAGGAGATGGTTATGGGTCGCGCTTGAACGAAGGAAGAAAAATTGAAATTTTCATTTTTAATTTGAGTAAAATTTGCACCCTCTATAACCTTGAAAAATTAGAGAGGAAAACAATCCTTCGTTCAAGCAGTATAAAATATTATATAGAAGAAGTGTGCAAAATTGAAAGATCCCCTCATACCTTTTTTAGAAATTTTGACCACCGATTTCCAGAAAAAAAGTTTCGAGAAAAAAGCGATTTAACTTTTCTATTCAAATAAGACGTGGCTTAAAGGGCGGAGTTTCCAAAGACCATATCTCTTAGAATTTTACTCGGATTGTATTAAAATTATGGAAGAATATTTAAGACATATTGTATTAATAAATAAGCAAAAAAGAGTTGACGATTCGAAATTTTGAAACCCACCCAACCCCTTAAGTTTCTCAAATAAATTCCTGCAAATTAAAAATAGTTTGAAGTCTTCAATTAGAAGTAGATCCTTTTTAAAGTAAAGTTGCAAATCGGTACATACAAAAAGAAAGAATAAAATAAATAAAAAATATTACTAATTATACTATTTTCTTTTAAATACTTTGACAAAATTCAGAGTATTTTGTTCCGAAAGAATTTCATAAGTTATTAATTTCTATTTGTCACTAAAAAAATTCCTCAAAAAATATTGATACTCAAATTTGAAGACCAAAGTAAAAAATATGTCTTTTTTCACTACATTAGGGGCTACGTTTACAAAATATACAAAAACCTGAAGTTTAGTGAATTTAAAAATTTTTATCTCATTTCTAAATATTTTATGAATTATGAATTACATAAGTTCCAAAATTTAAATAAAAGCAGAATTTAACTAACTTAAGAATGGAATTTTAAAGTAGTGAGGAATAATTGGTTTTATTTTTTTACTTGGATCTGATCAACGCTAACACGAAACTCTTTAAGTGAGGTATTAATGTCTTTTTTAAAAAAAACAACAACATGGCAGTTCTTTCATACAAAAACCGATTTCATCTATATTTGCAAAGAAGAAATCAAAAATATGGTTAAATTATTCAAAATCAATAAATATTCACTAATATAGACAAATACGGAATAATTAAGAAAAAAAACGAATCAATATTAAGATACTCCAAGGTACTTAAGTACAACCTACACAATGTTTAGGAATGAACATAAGCCCGTAAAGGGCTTTCCTTTTGAGGTTAACATGTTTACGTACATTACTAAAATTAATTATAATAAGTTTGCTAAAAACTAGGAGTTTTACAGAATTGTCAGAATTGAATTTTCCTAACTAGGTCTGATAATTGACATGATAAATATTTAAATTTTTTACATTTTATAAGTTCACTTCACAAATTGGTGCGCATTTTTAGGATAATTTTAAAAAGTTTAAATAAAACAGAGTTAAAAGTTTTATTCAATGATATATTTTCCTCCACTATCCACAAATTCTTGTGATCTAACAGGTAGCTTTTTAGTTCTATTGCTGTAAAGTGTAGACTGTAGAGAGACTCTGGTTTTGATGCAAAAAAAAACTGGAAGTTTCATTTTGACAACTTGTTTAAAATTTAACTTTTTCCCTAGTAAAAATTTTTGTAAATCCCGAAATAAATTAAAATCAATTAGAGAGGGAGTAATCAAGTTGCGGCAAAAGTTCATAATTAAATTCTCTAATATTTTACAGCTTTGTTTGAAACATTTGTGGTCTAATAGCGTTATCACGACAAAACAATATTTTCTTTATAGTCACTAAACTACAAAGTTGTTCAGTGTAAACATCTGCATTAATGGTTTGATCGGATTCAAGCAGTTCATAATAAATTACGTATCGCATCAAACACTTGTAAAGACACATTTGCAATTGGAATTGGTTGCTTATCTTTATTTGTCCATTGACATTATAATAAATAATTCATTTTTCGTCACCTGTTAACAAACAGTCTAAAAAAATGACCCTCCCAAGGCGCGATAAAAGAAGAATCCAGATGTTTATTTTTTGCTGACAATTGGCTGCAGATATCTGATGTGGTATTCACATTCCAAGCTTGGATATTTTCTATAATCTCCTTTAAATGATAAAAGAATGTTTCATGAGATGAATCTATCCTTCCTGCGATCTGATCCACTGTTATTTGTAGTTCTGATTTCATAATATTTAGTTTAACATATGCCTATGAAGCGCATGGACTGACCTAATAATTCTACTAGAGTAGATAAGTTCAAGTTTCATGACATCATGACTGTTTTTGTTAATTATCGGACTTTGAAATATTTCCTGATGATTCGTCTATATCCTACCACATTCTTGAATTTATTTTTTTTCATATTGGATTTCTCTTTTTCTTTTCTTTAATTTATTATATTTTCCTAGTAGTCATATACAATTATATTGGATATAATAGAAAGATAAATATAATAATAGTAAAAAAAATTTACAAATAATTAACTAAATTTAAAAAAGGAATCAAAAGAATAAAACCTATTGACCAAAAATTATAGATCTTTTGTCATTTTCTATGGAAAAATGTTAAAGAAAAATAAAGAAAAGTGAGTTAATTTATATCTTACAGGAACTTTTAAACGTTTTTAAATTGAAATTTCCGGATGGCAATTTACTGTGTAAAAAGAGATTTTTCTATTTTTAAAAACTCTAATAGTACTTAAATATCAAATTATATAAAATCCTATTAATTTCTTATCAAACTAATTAAATGCTATTCTCGAGGTCATCGACTTAATTAAAATTTTTAAATATTTGGGTGTGTCTTAATATTCCCTTCATAAATAACTAACTCGATAAACTTGTATAACGTGCTTGATTGCATTTAATCTAGATGACTGCATGTATGCTTTGTTTTTTAAAAAAAAACCAACAAAAAAAAATTAAAAAATTTCCTCCAGCATATAAAAAAATAAAACGATCATTAATTTTGTGATTGCAATTAGAATGACCTTCGATTATTTTTATTAAAAATGTAATAAAAAAAACAATTGATTTCAAATCACATGTTTTACCTTAATTTTAAAAATATAATTTTTTCACTTTTCAGGTATTTATTATATTCAAACAAACTGAATCAGGTGGTTTTAATTGACGTTAAAACGTTAAAAAATAACGGCTACATCCATTTTTATTACTTTTATGGTAACAATTTAATAATTTATGCTTGTGAGCTACTTTGAAATAGTTTCAAATATTTGCTTTATGATTATTATTTCATGTTTTATTATTTATAAATTTTTTTATTATTGCTTTTTGCGTTTATCACAAATGTATTTTTATTTTATTGTTAACCTTTGCCCTCTATTTTAGTTCAAGTTTATTTTCTTAGTTTAATTCTGATTTAAATTTTTAGATAAATAAAATATTTGGTGTTGTTTGTAAAAAAAATAAATTCATAAAAATGTAACTTATTTTATATAATTTTAATTATAATATTATTGCTTTGAAAAGGACGACTAGTATTCTGTATTTGCAAAGCAGGGAATCATTAATTTAAAATTTAGTTTGTTTCCTTAAAAGCATGAAAAAAAAGTTTTTCATATCTCAAAAAAACAGATAACAGTAATTTTTGGAACTGATTAGGACAATGTGCTTCAGTGGCCTAGATAAATTTTTGCAATTTGGGGGGATATGATTATTTTTCAAGCTTTAGCTTTTATTTATTTAATTACCACTAAAATTTAACCAGCCGAGAGGAAGAAGTAAATTGATCCCGTTGTTCACATCCTTATCTACGCCACTAGGAAAAAATTCACACACATTCATTTAAAATTGTGTAAATTTTTGTATATATTGTTTTATATTTTTATATAAATTCTGCAATTAATTTATTTCTTTGTTTATTCATTCATTATTTGATCATTTTTAATATAAAAAAACGTTTTATAGTATTTTTTGTATAACAAGTGAGCTAGTTCTCCTATCCTTTAAACTGATAAAACCAAGTATAGCCAAAAAAATTTAATATCTAGGATTCTACGAATTGGAAGCAACTAATTCACACTAGAAACTTTATTAAAGGATGTTGAATTAACTTAACATTCATTCAGCGGGATCTAAGGTAACAAATATCCTCACTATAATTATTCATTATATGCCAAAGATTACTTTATAGTATCTTCCAATAAGGATAAGTCATCTTATTAAAAATATAAGTCAAATTTTGTCCTAGTAGAATATCCTTTATCGTTTAATATTTGAAATATGATTATTTTATTTTATTTTAAAAAATGTATAGCTTTAACAAGAAGAAAACCTCGCAAATATAAATTTATCGATTTCCTTAAAAGTCAGATATATTTAAGGCCTTTAAAAACTAAGAAACCGGATGACATTCACTTTAGAGCAGCGATTCCCAAAGTGTGTTCCGCGGAACTCTGAGGTTCCGCCAAAAAATTTATGGGTTCCGTGTGACAAATTTTATTTCATTAAAACAAAATAAGAATTGTTTTTAATATATTCACATTTTTGTTACATGACCTTTAATATAGTAATATAAATAATGTAACTTCTTAAATATAAATTCTTGTATAATAATTTTCATAACTACTTATTATTATGATTTTTAATGTTCTAATTTTTTATTCAATCATCAATGATGTCAACTATCAAATTAAATGATTAATTACCAAATGATCAAATTTTTTACTGTCACCGTATTTTGAAAACTAAATTTAACTGCCAAACTATCCATGGTTATTGTTATTTGCAGCCTGACTCTTTCCCCTGACTCCTATTGACTGACTCCACTCGCAATTCTAGTCGTCACTGCAAGCGAAGGAGAAAAAATATTCACATACGCAATTCCGTCACGTGCGTGTTTCATCTATATCAGGCTACCCATCAAACGAATAAGATCCGCGGCTTTTCTTTTGTCACCTAACACACGCATGATGGAACGGATTAAAAATGTTGCAAAAAATTGTAACAGTACTCATTGTATTCTTCACAGATATTCATTAGTAACAAAAAGGATTTCAGTGTCATTTAAATCTGTTCTAGATGAAGCAGTAAAGATTATTAATTTAATTTAAAGTAAACCATTGCAATCTCGTATTTTCAAAGCCTTGTGCAAAGATATGGGTAGTATTCTTAGCACTTTACTTCTTCATACTGAAGTTAGATGGTTATCACGTGGAAAAATTCTTGTACGAATATTTGAATTGCGGACGGAACCATTGGCGTTTTTTATTGGTCATAAATTTGAATTATCAGACAGATTAAATAATATAACTTGGCTATCTACACTTGCATACCTTGCTGATATATTTGGAAAATTGAACGAATTATGTTTGGCTCTGCAAGAAAAACAAGTCAACATATTGCAAGCAAAAGATAAATTGGTTGCCTTTGTAAGGAAAATACAATATTGGATTTCAGCTGTGGAGCAAAATAACTTCCAGACGCTTAGTGATTTTCTCGAAGAATCGGGAGTGGATTTGGATATGAAAATACGTGATGGTATAAAAACAAATCTGCCCAGCTTACAGCAAACACTCAGTGATTACTTTCCAAACCTGGAGAATAAAGATAATTACTGAATACAAAATTCTTCCAAAATAAAAGATAAACCAAAAGGATTTAATTCCATGGATTATGAAAATTTGATTGAGTTAAGATCGGATACACAATTATAAGCCAAATTTAGAACAGTTTCATTGACAGTATTTTGGTCAGATGTATTCGATGAATATCCAAAATACAAAGAATACAAAGACCAAAGACCAATTATCGTAACAAACTTAATGCTACACCAGATATGCGAGTTCAGTTATCAAACATAACGTCCAATTTTAAGAGAATCATAGAATCAAAGAAGCAGGTGCATTCTTCACATTAAAGTTTTTTCATTTTTTTAGTTTTTGTTTTGTATTTTCATTCATTATTTCTACGAATTTCTTTTTTTTGAGTTTTTATTAATGGAATAAAATCTAAAATATCAAAATAATACTTGTTTCATTTAATATCAGCTATTAAAATTTGAAAAGTGGTTGCATAAAAAATATTCAGGGTTCCGCACTCTGTTATGTAAATCATCTGCCGGAAATGCTGAGAAATATTTATGCGATTGACACTGGAGTCGATCACATAAATATTCCTCTACAATAGCCAGGCCACATGTTTTATTTTTGTTCCGCCCCTGCTGATCCTGAGGAATATTTATGCGATTGACACTGGAGTCGATCACATAAATATTCCTCTACAATAGCCAGGCCAAATGTTTTATTTTTGTGCCACCCTGCTGATTTTGTATACAAAAGACCGGCAGTAAATTATGTTCTATTTCTGCTTATGTGATTAGAAACAGTCATATAAGCGGAAAAGATTTTTAAAAACAAACAAAAACCCGGCGATAAATTATTTTTTAGTTCTGCTTATGTGATTGTATTTAGAAACAATCATATAAGCAGAAAATACTTTCTAAAATTTTTTCTCACGCGCCACCAAAGGGCATTATTTTTGGCGCCACTAAATCTAAGTAAATAGGGTTGAAGTTTAATTTGAGAGTGAGTCGTTTTTTAAGAGCCGAACTTGGCAGTCGTTTTTTGAGAGTCGTGTTAAGGAGTCGTTAATCAGCAGTCGAGTGATCGTGCCTGTCAAATGTGGTGATATAGATTGTTGTGGTGTTTTCATAAAACAAAAGAAATTATATACTTAAATATCTTATTAAAAATTAACTAATTGTGAAATTTGACTTAATAATTCAACGAAAAATAAAAATTAAACTTTTTGCCTCATAAAGAAAAGAATAAATAAGTCAATGTATTTTTTTTAAAAGAAACTGTTTAAATTTCGTGAATTAAGAAACAAAGGAAAAACCTTTTGCGAAACTATTTAAATTTTGTGAATTAAAAACAAATTGAAAAAACTATTGCGAATTAGTGAGAAACAGTTGAGTTATATAAATATAAACAAGCGAATTAAATTAAAAGGGTTGCAAAGAAAGATTAAGAAAAAAAAAGGATAGGGGAATTTTAAATTTTTAAAAAAGATTACTAAATATATTTTGTACTATTAACTTAGATTGTAGCGAAACTATTTAAATACTGTGAATTAAGACACCTTTTGCAAATTAATCAGAAGCAATTGAGTTATATAAATATAAAAAAGAGAAAGTAATTAAAAGGTTTGCAAAGAAAGAAGAAAAAAAAAGGATATGTGAATTTTAAATTGCAAAAAGATTACTAAATATATTTTGTACTATTAACTTAGATTGTAGCGAAACTATTTAAATATTGTGAATTAAGAAACAATTGAAAAACCTTTTGCGAATTAATCAGAAGATATTGAGTTATATAATATATGTTAATGTAAAACTTTGCAAAATAAAATAATAAAAAAAAACCAAACAAATTAAAATATATGTGCTTTAGCAGGAACTAGTCTACACACAAAAAAAAGAATTATATATATATATAACAACTCACTGGCAAAAAATTTGGGGGTTCCGCGACCAAAATAGTTTGGGAAACGCTGCTTTAGAGGAGTGAAAACTACCCCAAAAGCTAACCCCCTAAAACAAACTTGAGGGTTATAGCTTGAATTATAATTGAAACAATTCAATCAAAATTTCATAATAAAAAGAAATTACATTTTTTAATTTAATTCTATCCTATAGTATCGATCCTCAAGTTTTTAATACTAATACCATTGAAAAAGAGAACTAAAATATATTGTTCGAGTTGTTAAAATTAACATCTTTATACATCCTAACCATATCTATAATGTACTTGGTCATAGACTCACGTTAAAGTTCCCCCTCATAAGTGGATATTTCAGCGTGAAATTCATTTGTACGTCATTTTGACGTCAAAAAAGTTACCCGCTGAGATATACGCACTAAACCTTAATATTAAACAAATAGGTTTGTTTTCTTTCATATATATTTCTAGTCTAAAGTAATCCTTTGTCTTTTATCTGTACACAATTGTCTAAGAAAATTTTAGCTTCCAAAAAGCCAATGCGAAATTATATTTTCTGACCGAATTTTTTTCGTAATCTGACTTTTTAACACTGACGTTCATATCCAGTAACACGATGGAAGACTCGTCAACCCACCTTCTGTAGATTTAAGTGTGGATGGGATGGGGGGAACGGAGATTAAATTAAAGAAAATTGAAATAAGTTTCCCATATAGCACATTAGATCAGACTTAGTCTCAAACAATTACAACTAAATTTTTATTAATTATTCTATTTTTTTGTCATACAAAAACTAGACAATAAATATAAATAAATAAAAATAAAAATTATATTTAAATAAAATTCTAAAAATCTTAAGATTTTTCTTTTACTTTGAACCTTTAAAAATTATTTTAAAAAAATCTGTTGTATTAAAATTTCATATAATAAAAAATATATTTTTCACAATAATATCCCACAAATATTGCATAATACAAAAACTTACCTCAATACTAACTAAATCCATGTCTAATTAATATGTGTCCAACTTATTGCAACAACAAAAAATTACCCTTCAAAGGTTAAAACACAAATAAAATTATTTGGTTATTTTTATTTTTTTTATTTCAGTTTTATAATAACTAAATTATAACTTTTTCTACTATTTAATAAAAGGATTTATGTTATTTTTTCTCGCTAGTAGAAATTTTTAAAACAAACAAAAAATGTTATTATTACAAATTAATTAAACAAAATTATTATCTGTTTCATATAAACAAATTGCTCTTAAATTAATTGTTTAATGCGCTACTATTTCTGTAACACTGAAACGTGTGCTAATAGTTTAGTATTAATGAAAATTTCAGATGAGCGCGCAACTTATTTACGAACTGCAAGTTCAATAATTTATTGTAATAGTAAATTACGCGGCCGTCTAGAATTATCTTAAATGACGTGAGTTATAAACTGTTATAAGAATTGCATTAAATGCAATATTAGATGACATTTATTATAACACGGTCATGCGGATATATATTTTATTATATTTAATCTATAGAAAATTTAGCAGTGAAAAAAAAAAAGCAATCATATACGTGTTTGTTTTTGTTAACCTTTATCACCTTTCCTTATCTTTTATGTAGCAAATATTTGCTAAATGCATCGATAATTGAAAATTTTATCTATTTTAAGAATGATAAAAGTTAACAAAAAAAAAACACTTTTGATTTTAAAAAGTGAGCTTTTATAGAAGCGCAGTATTTTTTTTCAGCTAAAAAATAATAAGTTCAAGCATTAAAATAGTCAAACAAAAAAACATCTTTAAAAAATTTTATTAAAATACTTAACTCTCATGAAACTAAGTAGTAGTAGTAGTTTGGGACCGTGGAAGTAATTTAACCCAGCTAGATCAGTATTTATCCCCAACCAGCACTCATATGAAGACCTCTTACGAAATTATAATATTTCCAAACTAATTACCGTTCCTTCAGGATTCACTTCCACCTTATCCCAGAATCTGCAAATTGTTGTTTTTCATTTGAGATCTTGTTTCGAGATCTATTGTCAAAGGCAAAGTATTATATTTAAGCTTCCTACCGTCTCGCTCGTCAGAGACATTTTTTATTAGTGTACGTACCTCACGGCAAAATCTACAGTTCATTGACATTGATTCCCTCATTTTAAAGAAATTAAAATTGAACAAATAATGTCTCATCAGTATATAAACTTCTTTACCGATTTTCTTGCCTTGTTTAGACTTTTTTCGTTGTATTTAAAGATTTTTCTGGATTGCAGTAAGCCTTTAGACTTCCTTCTATAATAGCATTGCTATCCATGAATCAGTCATTTAAATACTACTTAAGTATACATATAAAGTAAAGCTTTTAGTCTATGTAATATCTGCTTGAGTCAACTATATCCAGTTTATTGGTTTCAAGCTGCATTCTATACTCTCATGTATTAGTGCTTACATTAAACTGAATTTACTTATTACGGAAAAAGGCTGAAGGTTTCATGCTCTTTTAAATGCTATTTAACTGTCAAAAACCATGTTGATATAAGCTTTCCTGAATTCTCTTTTGAAACATAGATCCATACGGGCCTAGATATAAAATTTACATTTCTGTTTTAAGGAATTTTTCTTCTATTGATTTGTGCACCAAATAAATGCATGTAGATGAAAACGTAGTACGTAAACATTTAAGTATTTAATCTGAAAACTTACATAGAATATCCGATAACAATATATGAAAATTACCAACACAACCGATGATGAAAAAGGAAATTTAGGTAATAAGTTTAATTTTTTTTTGCCCTAAAGTTCATTTGATTACAGCACATGGAGCGATTTATAGAATTGAATAAATAAGCTAAGAATTATAACCTACAATACAAATAATAAGAAATGAACAATTAAAAAGGAATTAAATGAAAGTTAGAAGAAAATTAAAGATTTTGTTTACATGTTTTATTATATAATTTTTTTTAATAAATTCTTAAATAAGAGATACTAGACTGGAAAAGTAATTCAATAATTTCAAGCTAGCTTTTTATTATTGAACAAAATTTTGAAATATTTTCATTATATTTTTGTTATTATAATTATTCTATTTCCATATATAAAAGTTTATAATAAAATAGTTAAATTATTTATATTTAAGTCAATTCAAATGACTTTGATACCATTACATCGTTAATGGTTGCAACAAGCCTTCTACAGTGTTCCAATGCACATGTCGTAGTTACTAAGCCAAGATGAATACAAAAAATTTCGTAGCATTTGATTTTATTAAATGGAGATTTAGGGAAACATGTTTCACATAAACGCCTAAAAATTAAATTAAATTAATCTTTAATTGTTATTAAAAATTTATTATTTCTTTTTAAAAAAAAGTTTTAAAAGGTTTATGCAATTATACTAAAAATTATAGAATAATTAATTAAAATTAACGAAATCATAAATTTTTTCATTACAGAAAATTTGATAATGTGCTTTTGTTATGTATTGGCCTCATTTGCATCTATTGTGAAAAAATATATACAATAATGGCTACTAGCAATAAT
The DNA here is from genome assembly GCA_947359355.1 of Acrocera orbiculus. NCBI lineage: Eukaryota > Metazoa > Arthropoda > Insecta > Diptera > Acroceridae > Acrocera > Acrocera orbiculus. The sequence continues at coordinate 13,964,759 of OX375758.1, forward strand.
TCTACTAGATTCAAAGGACATATAAAATATTTTAGTTTTTTTGCAAAGTTTTCAACGCAAGTTTAAAATCTCTCAGTAACTTTCACACAATGTGTTAAAACATAATCTAAAATTGCGCTTAAGTTTCATGAGTTAATTAATTTCAGGCAAAGACAACGTTGTCTAACTCAAATATTGTTTGAGTATCACTAGGCAGCTAGGAATAATATCGCAATTCCTATTCACAAAAGCTTCCAAGCCAGAAAAATTCTCATTAGTGTACAAGTCAAAAAGTCAATAATAGAGCTAGCAAAAAATAGCCAGGACGACTTGTTTGTAGCAAACTTCATTAATGAATATAGTCGTTATAACTGAAAATTAGCTCTCTTTAGCCCTTATTTTTAGTTTAAATCCTTATTTTCCCACAGAGTTCTAATATTGTTCTTTTATTTTTTTAAAAAAGTTCTAGTCTATATTTTCACGTTAAGTTCGAATAATAAAAAATATTTAAACTTATTTTTTTAAAGGGTATTTTAAGACCAATTTGACCATACATTAAGTTCATTTAATCAATCAAACAATTAAATTTTAGAAACTCAAATGAAAATCAAATAAAAAAATAAAAATTTCAAATTATAACAAAGGCGATAAAGCTTCATCTAACAATAAATATTTAAAATTAATGATCATGAATAACTCCAATAAAATTAAATTAAAATAACAATTTTAATACACTTCTCAAATAAATTCATGAATTATGTAAATATACAACATATCACTTACTGATAAAAATCTCCAGCTAATATTCCTGGTTCATATTGTGGCCTTGTTGGTGTTGCTGTTGATGAATAAATTGGTAAATCTTTTGGTTTAATTGGTGTTCCATTGATATCTTCGAACCACAAAAAATACGTATAATTAAATACTGTATCTTTCCAAATAACAGATGTATGTCCTTTAGTTAAATATGATCTTGTGAATTCAACCATTGACCATATCTAAAATATAAAATATTTAGAGCTAATAATTTACATTAAAGCAGTAATATTTCTTTATACTATATTTAAAGAAATAAAGACTTCAAACACATAAAAATGTCTATATTAAATTGGTTACAGTTAAATTTAAAATTAACTAAAGCTAAAAAATTTTTTTTAGCCTGTATTATTAATCGTTTAAGATAGAATTTGTATTTTAAATGAAATATTATTTAAGATTAATGTTGTACGTAACGGTACTTTTAATTTTTTTTCTTTCTAAAAAAAAATTCTAACTATATTTGATTTAATTAAGCATAACTCACAAATAAAATAATTAGAATCAAAAACGTCACAAGATTTTATAAGAAAAAATATTTTTCAAAAGAATTCAAGTAAGATATCCTCATTGAGGATAAAATATTAATATCAAGGACAACTAATTATACAGAGCAAAGTAGACATAAGATGTTAAAAATCAACTGAAGTAACCAAAAACCCAACAGTCAACAGGCAAAATTATGGCCTCGATATTTTGAGATGTTCAAAATATTCTGTACAATAATTACTTTGATAAACAAAATATCATCTATGGAAAAAGGTAGGCCAAAATCTACCAGGCCAGCTATATATGTAATAATGCCAATTTATGATTTTCATATTTAACTATAAATTCAATTTTGGTTTAGTATTTTATATAATTAAATTTGTGGTTTATTTTAGTTGATGTTAAAGTCACCCAGTTTTCTTGAACTTGTTTTTTTTTTATTTTATAAATATTTTGGATATTATTTTTTAGATAAGATTTAGTTGTTAAGATATAAAATTAATAGATGAATTTCCAAAAGTAATAATAACTCACCTTTTCTTTGGGGATTAGCGTATTGCGTAAAAATAAATCTGGTGCAGTAAAATGACCTGTTGTTCTATTCACATACATAAAATGAACTAATCCAGGGAAATCTTCTGAATATTTAAAGAAAAATTAGTTATGGAAAATTTTTCTATTTGTTTTTTAAGCAACAAGCTACAGCAAAAATAATAATTATAGAATTTAAGAAATATTTAAGGAAGCAGACATATAATTCTCAAATCTAATTCATTAGTTCGGTCACAGTCACTTTCTGTAGTTTGTTTTTGGTCTAGTGTTATAATATAAGACAGAAGTCTGCTTTTTAACCAATCTAAGCTGTTTTTTTAAAGTTTTTGTATTTGTATTTGATACAGTTCTATTCTTATCGACGACACCCTATCAGCTTTTTTTTGTTCAATATTGCACTTCAAACTTTATTTAATTATTTACCCTAGTCCAATAACTACGTTTAAACACTAGTATTTATCACATAGTTCCATTTCTCATCATAAATAACAATCCACTACAAAAATATATCAGATTTTTGACGAAAAAGTAATATCAACAATATTTCGTCGAGCTCATTCATTCAAGTTTTTCACTTTTATGAATTGAGGAAAAAGAATTGGTAATTTTAGGTTTACTAACAACAAATTTTGGCTGTAAATTAATAGGCATTTTGGAATTGGGCAGTTTATTAGATTGCCTTTATTGAACTAAATTTTAGGCTGGTTCGTATGGTCCATTCATCAGGTTAAAGTGATCCTAATAAAGTTTCATATGCGTACCCAATAATAGAACCAAATATAATCATAATATTTTACGTTATCTACGATTTTTCAATTCCGATCTTTAATATTGCTTATTCGCAAGAAATTATGTCCACTTAACTTTATCAAAAAATCTTTACCTTTAAAAAAGTTTGTAAAATTAAATTATAAGCTTACAATGATTTTTTTTAAACAGGTGAGATAAATAATTTTTCAACAAAATAAGAACAACAACACTAAAATATTAAATATTAAGACAAGTAATAACTGAGGAGTTTTCATCCTTGTCATCTTAATACATAAAACTTTGTAATAAACTGAATGAAGTCATCTCGTTTAGATTTCTTAACTCTCACAATAAAAAATAAGATTAAAAAATTTCAAATAATTTTTTAAAAGGATATGATTCAATTGGTAGATTTCTTTCTGCTTTGACATTTAGAAATTCAGTAAACTCTAACAATTTTTCCTCAATCATTGTTGAAATTTTCGATAGAATTTCAATATCATTTTTAGTATTTCCATAACCAGTACACATTTGCTAAAATAAACAAAATTAATAGTTTTTTAATAAATAACTAAAAATATTACCCTAAATAATTCCTTTAATTCTTCAGATAATGCAGGCATATTAGATTCAAGTTTCACTACAAGTTCTTTAATTGGACTTTTAGAAAATTCAATATATTTCTTTTTTAATATTTCCCATTTATTAATAAATTTTCGCATACATATTTCAATTTCATTACTATTGTATTTAGCTTTTTTAATTGTTTCAATTGTTTGTTTTACATATATTTCTAAATCATCAAAACAAGTTTTAAGATTTTCATAATCTCCTTGCATTTGAACATTTTGTAATTTTTGTAAAACAAAAAAAGTCTCATATAATGAACTTGCAACTATAGAATTTCCCATTTCAATTAAAAGTATAAAAAATGTATTTCCTTCCAAAATGGCGATATGTACAATATATGGAATACATCCAGAATAATTGCTATTTTTACTACATTGTAAATATATTTTTTCTGTATAGATATTATTTGGTGGATTTTTATCAATCTTTTGAAACATTTTTAATAGTATTGACAAAAATAAAATATCCGATGGAGAAATTTTTAATGCTTGACGGCTTTAATGATTTTTATTTAAGTTAAAATAGAAAAGTAATATTTTAAAATTGAAAATATTACCTAGAAAAAAGATTTAAAAATTTTCCTTTAACAAGTAACAAAGCAATACTTCGTTGTGAATTCAAATCCTCTTTAACTTGCTCAGTTATATTTTGTAGAATTTTTGATGTTGCCATTCTGACATCGGAATTAATAAATATAGGTTCTATTGCTTCGAGTAGTATTCCCTTTTAAATATATATATATATATATATAATTTTTTAAATAAATTTTATGTTTATTTTTGATTTAAATACCTGATCATTATCATAAAGTAATTGCCAAATATTTAAGAGGTTAGTAAATAAAGTTGATTGCTTGCTGTCAGTTTTAAGACTATAGAAATTTAAGTTTTTCGAGATGGTTAGATGAGTAACAAATTTTCGATAAATTATCAATAAACATTAGATAAATATTTATTAGTTTAAGAAAAAAAAGAAAATTTATTAGAAAGATAATAAAAAAATACAATAAAGTCGATTTTAGCAATAACCTATTATAAGAAATGATTGAATAAAGTCACGCTAGAACATGTCATCCATATGAATATTTTTTCAATAGTTTGTTCTTAACGGGATTTAAATTAAATTAAATTTATTAAAGACAGTCCAATTGTCTATTATAAAATATTTGAGAAACATGATTTTTTTCGCATTGCATTTGCTTTGAAGGAAAGAAACAAAAACATTACATGGAACGATAATTCCATAGCCAAAAGTAGTGAATCATATGCACCTGAGGACAATATATTTTATTTATTTTTTGTTATTTTAGTTTAAATTATGTTAAATGTTCAGTACATCAGAGGATAAATTACATTGCAAAAGATTCATCATTCCACCAATTTTAATGTACAGAGTACAAAAAGCGGGAAATATAGTGAACTGTGTCACAGCGGAGTATAACATATAGATCAGTAGTGGTTTTAAGAAATAATCTTAAATGTCTTAACCAAAAAAATAAAAACATAAATGTCACCAGTATCAATTTCATCAATAAGTTATATAAAGCTTTTTAATCTGTCAATTTCCAAGACTGATTTATGAAACTTTAATTTTATTTATCCTTTAAGGTTAATGCAGTCTCTCTAATAATCTGTATCTTTTCGGGTCGTAATATACTCAATTTTGTGGATATGAGCATGAAAGTCAACATAACAAAAAGGATGACATATCTATTGTTAAATGAACTCAAACAACACAAAAGAATTTTATTCAAAAAATTACCTTAGCAAAAGTGGTCCACATAAATGTTTTGCAAAACAAATTGAAACTTGAACAGATCTTTTCAACTTCTCTATAGATTCTGTGCCAATAAGTAAAAATAAATAACCTAAAAACTAAAAGAGATTTTTCTTTTAGAAGCAATTATTTTAATTACCGAAAGTACTTACCTCATCAAAGACAAAACTTAAATTATTCTCACACTGTATAGATGAATATGTATTATCAAATTGGCAAAACATTATCCGTTGAGAATTAATAATTGGACTAAATATTTGAATGAGTGTATTATTATCAAGTTCATTTTCCTGAAATTTTTGTTAGTATAGAATACTTTCTTAGATTATTAATGTAAAAATCAATTACACATTGGTTTTCAATGTATTCATTTTGTACTGCTAAAGCAAGTAATTTTTCCGTTAAATTAGTGTGAATATTTTTAAAAACAATATCATTTGAACTGCTAAAAATAATTAAACTGCTCATTATTGTAATGTAAATCCAAACAAATTTTAATCTATCAAAGAACTGTCATATTGATGTTTTAATTTTGAAATTATACACTAGATGGTGTTAAAATATTATTAAGGAATAATAGGGGTTTAACTGCATCGTAAGAAAACGTAAACAATTAAAATTAATTATTATATAATAATATTGTACTATTTTTCTTCATAGTACACCTGTTTTCACTGAACCTAGTACCTAGTAATCTAGTGCATATTTCATCTGTCAAGAATTTATTTTAGGTTTGTTGTATTTGTATTAATTTTTGTGGTAGATAAATAATTAAATAATTCAAAATCATATCAAATTAAAAAATTCTTACCTTTTATTCAATAATTATTGTTAACATAACCTAACTTCCACAATTATTCAGGGTATTCACATTGAGTCCGGTAACATTTAATTTCACGGTAAGCGGAGGTGAAAGGTAAAACGGAGTTTCGCAAATTTCGATAAAGCTTTTACCCCTTCCTGAGGCAGAAATATTTCTGCCTCATGCTTGATATCTTACTAATACACATTTATATACACATGTTATCTGTAATATTTTCCAACACATATTCACATATTTTAGTGGACGGAGAATTGTAGGGGAACATTACCGAAATGATACAAGTCTCAATGTAAATACCCCCCATGCATAACTTTTCGAAATTACGGGCGAGACATATAAAGAGCTCCCTGCAAACTCACTGTTCTTTATGCGTCTCGCCAGTAACTTCGAAAAGTTATGCATGTTATGACAACTCGTGTATCACCACCCAATGGCTGTTTCCACACAAAGAAACAAGTTTCCGGTAACATTTCGTTCCAAACTGGAATTTTTTTTGAACAAATTTTGATCGTCCACTCAGGGAAACAAGTTTCCTGGTAATATTTCATGTGCAGATAGAGTAGGGCTTTTAAATAAATTACTTCTTGTATGTGTTAAAATGTTTCTCTTGATACCCAAATTTTTCTGGAAACAATTTTAACTTCGAATTTTCCAAATTTTACCCCTTACTTCTCGTCGCTCTATCCTTAAAAAAAATATGTTACCGGAAACTTGTTTCCTCGTGTGGAAACAGCCAATATTTCCCCCCTTCGTAGTACCATGAGTTGTTGACTAGTACATTAGCAATGAACCGGGAAAACAAAGTAGATTTAAATTAATTTATTTGAAAAATAAACTAGAGATTTCCCATGTAAATTCTAAAAAAATAGTTCTATGTACTGGGACTAGGTTCAGTGAAAACGCACTCTCAAACGCCGGCAATAAAGTTTCCTTAATTTATTAAAACAGACATTTTTAATCCATTCATAATAAATTTTACTTAAGGGAATGGTAGGGATTTAAGGGCGAGAAAAAGGCATATTTTCTCATCATTTTTTTTTGTGAAATGTAAATCATGTTGATTTATTTATTTTACAAACATGTTAAGATACAATATCTTAAGCATTTTTTCCGAAATTTTTAATAAAAAATATTTATAAACAAGACTGCAAGCAAATTTCCCGGAGCGCCTCGGAAAAAGTGAACATTATAAGTCGTTACCAGATTATCTCAAAGAAATAATTTGAATTGCATTTTAAAGGCGATATGTTGCCCGAGATATTCAAGAAGCGTTTTTTTTTTTTTTAGTTTTTTGATTTTTGCAAGCATTTTGAATTGAAAAGCGTGATATTCACTCAAAAATTTCGGTGTATTTGTTATTGTAAAATGAAAAGAATTGTTTATAAAAAAACTTTTCCTGATTACCTGTTGATTTATGTGTGGAAAGAGTGTACAGAACTTCAAAAGAATCGGTAAATTATGATGATTACGGACTCCAAAAATGTTGTTTGTGACAAAATCGATTTAAAGTTTTTTATATGACGAGGGGAAATTTGTTTTGACATTTAATAATCAGCAGGCTAAATACTTTTTAACTATAATGTTGTTATTTTTATGTTGACAGAAGCTGATTTACAAATATTCAACTTTATAAGGTTTCTTAGCTTTTTTCTTTGATAATCACTTAAAGATTTTAATCTAAAGGAGGGTTAATACCCCTGATGCCATTCTTATCCACGTGCCATTGTCAAGAGAAATTCAATGATTTGCTTCACACTGTTAGCTTTTAGAATATTCTTTTAAGGGATTTATTATGCTCAACATTTAATTAAATGATATTTATCACTCTATTTCTTATATAGAGAGCTTACACACTCCTTACCGGAATTGTGATATGATTTTTCTTAGCAAATTTTATGATAGATACGAGAATTGTCTTACTTACGATTCGAGAATCTTACCCAGTAGGGAAAGTATATCTATTTCGTTAATAAAAGAGAGCTACTTTTCCTTTATACCACCTTCTTTCATGGGAAAACTCACCATCATGACGACTTTCTACATGAAAATATAACTGAAAAGTAGTTATGATGCCTTATTTCTGCATGCTGCATTAATGAATATACATATTACAAGTGAATTTTCTGACCTGCTTCAGACATGAATTCATGCATTAGAAACTCACTGATTAGTAATTTTCCTACTGGGTTAGTTATTGGCTTACTCTAATGTAAATCCAGTTTCTCTCATTGAGTCTGTGTCATAAAAATCGAGCTGCATATTTTTTCGTTTTCTTTTTCTTTCTGTTATTACTAGTACAAGTACTCAATTTGAACATATTGTTAAAAGCATTTTAATCCAAGTTGCAGTAATAAAATTCCATCAAAATAACGTGATACAATTTGTTTCTGTTATAAATGAAAATCACGCCGTCAAATAAAAAAAAGCTGCACACATTGGTTTGAATATTGAAGTTAGAGTAATCGTTTACATAATTTCCGTTAATTTATGTTATATATGTGATCGATATAAATAAATGGAAATGCAAAACCAGAAAAAACCTTTATACGAAGGACACCTAGTTCAGCTCAAAGAAAGCTAAACTCTGTTATCAGTCCACAAATAATTATTCCCTATTTTTTAAACTTGAAAATTTAAAAAAATAAAAGTACTTTAAAGTATGTTAATATTCATGCCATAACATATATTATGACAAAAGTTTAAGGACTTCTTTAAACTTTACAATAAAATCAAAATTTTAAAAAACGGAACAAAAATATATACAAACGTTAAAGCTACTCAAATTAATTTTTTTAACAAAAATTAAAATTTTAAATGTTTAAAAAGAAAATGGCTTAGCAAAAAAAACCATTACACATTACAAATTTTTTTTTACAATTAAACAAATATAATAATACTTGGCTTATAAAACTACAAAAAGTAAAAGGAGTATTTTTGTTATTTATTTATAAATGTTCACTTATTATAGTAATAGGAGATAAAATTTCTTTAGAATTTTCTACAGCATCGTGTATTGTTGGGAAAAATTTCAATTTTTCATCTTCTGTTTCCTTAAGGCCACATTTTGTCATGGTTTCATATACTGGACCTATACAAAAAAAGAAACAAACAAGAATTAAATTCAAAATTTTTCTTATTTTATAAATACATGAGCTTCCTGCAATATAAACTGTAATCAAGATTTTATTAAAATCTTTAACTAAGTTTTTGAGTGCCTTAACTCCTGATGGATCTATGTAGCTCACAGCTGAGAAATCAAGTATAAGATATTTAAAACTGGTATTATTTGATATCCCATTTGATTGTCCTGCTGTTGAAATATTTTTAGCTTCTTTAGTTAAATCTATATTAACTCGACTGCAAACAGAATTACGAAAAATTTCTCTTGATGCAAAATTAATACTACCACAATAATGGAATATTTTAATATTTAAACATTCTTCAGCCTATAATTGAATTATTTAACTAATTATTCATTTGATTTTTGTCAATAATAATAAAATAATTACTCTCTTGTATCTATTAATATCCAAATATAAATCTGTTTTCGGAATATTTCCTAAAATACATGTATATGGTTTAATACCACGAAAAAATACACAAAGTATATTTAAAATAAATCCAACAAAAAGACCAATGTCAATAGCCTGGAATTAAGAATGTAACTGTATATATATATATATATATATATAAATATACATATACTTACTATTAAGACAACACTTAAAAATGTTGCTAGCCATATAAAAGCATCAAGTCGACTCTGATTCCAAAATATTTTTAATTGTGTCATTTGTTTAAGCATTCCTTTTAATGATACAACAATTATTCCTGCAAGAACACACTAATACCATAATATCAATTAATAAACCGAAATTTCATATTAAGTATGTGTTTTTTTTTTCTTTTTTAATTTACCCTTGGTAATGGTTCAAAAAATGGTCCAATCCAAATAAGAACAATAGCAAGAAGTGAACATGATATTAATGAAGCTATCTGAGTTTTACCGCCAACAGTTTGTTGAATTGTTGATCGTGATAAAGATGCAGCCATTGGTACACATGAGAAAAATGAACCAAATATATTAGCAGCACCTAATTATAATGATTAATAATAATATAATAATATAATTATAATAATATAACCCATTGCTAATAGTTCTTGATTAGAATCCACTTCATAATTTAATTTTTGTGCAAATATAATTGCCATAGATACAGATAATGTAAATCCAACCATTGCAATTGGAATAGTTTCTACAAATAATTTTGGGAATAGGTTCATATCTGGTGTAGAAAATTCTGTAAAAAAAATATATGTATATAAATTTATTTTAACTATTTTTATCTAATTTGGTAATTAGTTTTTACAAGAGATTATTAGAAGCCATGGTATCAAACAAGGCCGGCATCTGGCATTTTTATATTAAGACCGATGGAAGATATGGCGGAGTTTCGAAATTTTCTTAAATTTTAGTCAAATCAAATAGTTCTGCCGTTGTTGTACGCTTATATTTTTATACACTATCGGTCGCCAATAGAAAATTTGACTTCTTAACTGAAGTCGCCAATTATTGGGAAAGTAAATTTTTACCGCATTTAACAAAAGATGACGTCAGTTATAGTTAAAGCTAACAGAGAGAAAATATTGAATATCGGTCACCTTGAAATATTAGCATTTTTTGCATCAGTAACATATATTTTTTTTTACGGAGATTATCAGGTCATAGGCCTAGTAAGTGTAATTTTTGTTTACATTTTTTAAATTGAGTTAATCAGCAACCAAGGCAAATTAACGTCTTAACCACTTCCTGTACTTTAATGAGTCTAGTTCGTGATGAAAATTTTGTCCCAAACATGTGATATTCGACCCGTGAGAAGATAGTTGGGCAAAACATTGAACGCACAGAATGATTTTTTACTAGTTCCAAATAGCACGAAAGGGATTAATATTTGAAATTGAGAGAATTATTGTATGTAAATTCATGCCGAAAAAAACTTGCATTTAGAATAAAACTAAGCAGTTTCACATAACTTTGAATCATTGCGAATAATTCCTAAGCAAGGAAATTGGACTCCATACAAACTGAAGGCGAAAAATATTAAAACTTAAGACTTTCATATTTTCACAGTTTCTGTTAAACTTTCTACAATATTTCACTATTTAGCGAAATTAATCTTTTGAGGATGTTGAAGTAAGAGTAGAAGACTAATTTGCTTGTAAAAAGGAGAAATTCTATTCCAGGCAGGAGCGTAGATAGCTTTATACAATAGAGAAGGGATATTATTTGCAAATACTGAAACTTTATGATGTCTTAGACTTTTTTCTTTGATAGCCATTAAAAGATTATTAGCCAAGGGGAAGGGATTGTTAGCTCTGATCCTAACCTATGCCACTGATTCCAGGTAATGGATAAATGAAGAAGCTACTTAAAAATTTCAAAATTTAACTGAATTGACTAACATATAATTTTACATGTAATAATTACCAGGAAAACCAGTTGGTATCGATCCAATAATTTTAACCTCATAATCTTCATTCAAAAATAAATATTGCGAGACTAGTGTACCACTCAAAACCAATATTAGTTCCATTGGAATTGGAAATGAACAATATTTTCCTACAAATTGCTATTATAAAAAATCAAATTAACTATTACTAATTTTTTGGTTTTTTCAAATTGAAACATTACCTTAAGTATTTCATTATTAAACATTAAAATACACATTGTAGTCACCGAAAGACAAATAGCAACCCAATTAACATTTGTTATTTCTCGAAAAATATTTATATATGTCTAAAAGAAATTTCTTTAAAATTATTGTCATAAATTTCTATTGAATTCATTTTAATTAATTTTTACATTAATAATTTCAAAATAGTTTGACACTTTTGGAATTGTTAATCCAAGTAAATCTTTTGCTTGTGATGTGACAACATGAATAGCTGCTCCTGTTGTTAAACCTGACACTAATGTATCAGATAATAAAGATGTTACAATTCCTAATCGGAAAATGTACATCACAATCTGCAAGTTTTTATGATATTAAATTAAATAAATTATTTTGTTTTAATTATAAAAAAGGAATAGTATACTATACCTGTATTATTCCAGATATAAGACATACTACTACTGCTATATCAATAGCATTATATTCATCTGATGTATAATTTTGAACAACTTTTCCAACCATTATGGTAACAACAGCAAAGGTTCCCATTGAATTGTGTTTTGATGTTCCAAGTAGTGTATATATCAAAACTGGGAAAAATGCTGTATAAATTCCAACAATTGGTGGTACATTTGCTAACAGAGCATATCCCATACCTTGAGAAATTTTATGTATTAGGTAAAAGACTTTTTAATATTTTTATAAGTTTAAAATATTTTTAATAAATAAATAAATGAGTTAAGATTCATAGATAAACAATTAATAAATATCATTATAATACAAAATAATGTAGGATCTAATTTTAATTTTGTTAGACAACCTTTAAGTTCACAATATGTAAATGCTCAAAACTTCCCTGTATAAAAGTGTTTTTAGGCTGTATTTATATACGCAATTAAAACCAGCTATCCCGATTTGAAATACAAAATTTTACATTCTGTGTATTATTATACAGTTATATTAGCGTCTGTGGAGAAAGTGTGTTTATATGCAAAAGCTTAAGGGGTTATATACACTTTTAGAATTTTCAAAAATTAGAATTTCTTTTATTTTCATTTTCATATATTTCATGTAAATATATTCAAGCAAACACAGAAGATTTCAACTTAATCCGACAATTAATTCTAGAAGTTACACACATATTTGTAAAGACGTCTCAGAGCGATTGAAGTTTCAAAAGAACCTTAAACGCATTTTTCTCAAAACTGTGTTTTCAAAGTCGGTCACCAAGATTTCTCGGAAACGGCTTAACCGATCAGCCTCAAATTTTAAGACAAGCTTCTTAAATATATTTTTTAGAAATTAATCGTAGACTTTGTCTGAACAATAAATATTTTGTTTTTATAAACAGTTTAAGGTCAAATTTTTTGTCAAAAACCGATTTTATTTTTTTTGGGAAGCCGCCATTTTGTCAAAAGGTTTATTTTGCTGCTTCATGAAACACCAGAAGCAAATAAGAATAATAAAAAACAAAGTAGAAGAATGGATAAAAGGGTGCACTTTCTAGCTGAAAGTATTCCATTTTAAATTGAAAACAGAAAACTAAGCAATGTCGTATATTGCATAGCTTACATATCATTAGAGTGCACACTTAAAATAAGACTCAAACATCCTTTTTTGACAGGAAACAGAAAAGTTGTGAATGTGTAAAATACCCGTGTGCCATTCAATAATGAAATCAATTTTTCCTCTCATTACACTACTCTAATTACATATTTGGGCATATTCCCCTTTTGGTTTAAAGCCTGATTTACACAAGGAATATCTTTAGCATGCTTGAGTTAATGATTAATATAAAAAATCAGCATGATTTTACTTGAAATAAGAAAAAAGAAGTTTTTATATATATTATAAAAAGAATAAAATTGGTGCGTCATTTTTATACATGGGGTAACTTCCAAGGTCAAATGAAGTATCATCGTTTTAAGTATAAAAAAAATATTTACAGGAGTCTAAATGATCACTTTTATTTTACAATACAATTAAAACTAAATTATATTTAAGGGGAGTAGTTATTTGCTTGTTTTTAAATTTACTTACCTTGCGGTATATGCATAATAGCAACTGTACATCCTGTTATTATATCAGGTACTAAATCTCTATGCCATGCATAATTTGGTAACCAAAACAGTATTGGTATAGCATTAAAAAAACATTGAGACGCTTTACATTCCATAGATTTTGTGAACAATTTTTTGATTGCTATGATAAAAAAATTTAATTAAAAATATAATAATTCATTTAATAAAATAAAATTTTTACCATTTTTTTTAGGTTTACGATAGCTTAATTCAGAATTAAGCTCATCCTGTCCATAAATTGGTCTTGTTATTGTTAATATATTTATTTTAGATAATTCTTCCGTTTTTTCGGTAGTCATTTTATATACATAAAAACAAGCTAAAAATGATTTATTCCTTTAACATTTTTATACATCGCTTACATTTAATGGCCAGGGATGCATAAACTACGATAAATACTTTGGTGAAAGTAATTAAAAATTATTCAAGGAATTGAACAAAAAATTCTATAACAGAAAGACATAAAACTACGATTATAATAATTCCCAACTGTGAACTATGGATTTTACTTTTGAAATTGTAGACAATTTCATAAAAGCTTGTCGTTTTTATAAATCTTTATTTAGCTTCCTTTTTGTTCTGTAAAGACTTGAGATTGAATTAGGATTTAAAGTACTTGTCAATGAGTTTTGCTTAAATAAATTGCTTGTATAAAAATATTATCTGGCAGAAAAAATTTTGTCAAAAAATTAACCCTAATCCAGTTCTCGTCACGAATACAAAGAAATCTTGCGACTGAATTCTCACCCAATTTGGAATAAACTGTTGAGATTTAAATTAAGAACTCCCACTTTTAGTCACGAATGCGGTGGCGATTGAGAAGGAAATTGCGAAATATTTTAGATGAACTTTTGTAACATAAATATTAAAAGTAGGGAAAAAGTATGACTAAAAAGGATAAAATAAAAATAATAATAAAAACTAGACTTTTATTTGTAATTATTTTTTAGATTCAATGAACTAAAAGGAGAAAAATAGTTTTTATTACAGGGAACAGAAGGATAAATTATGCTTTTCGAAAAATTTATTTTTAATTTTGTATTACAAAAATTGCTACAACATGTTAAAGAATAATGTACCAAATTTTAAGTCATATTCGGCAAAAGAGTAAAAAATATGTTTTGAAAAAAAAACGCAATTAATGTTTTCGTTCTTATAAACTAGAGTTTAAAAACCATACAGCAAGCCTTTTACTTCGAAAAAATCAAAATATGGCAGCATTTTTTTTTTCTATCCAGTTCTGGCCTTTTCTTGATAAAAAATTAAAGGATATAAGCCGTAAAGGGCGTGATTCAAATAATAAAGGAATTCCGACAAAGTTTTATGGTACAAAACTTTTTCGCTATAAAATAAAAACAATCTTGTTAGCAAATAACATTTTTTAATCAAATCAGATAAATTTTTTTTAATGCAATTTTCTGACAAGTGTCTAGACATGAAATTAATGATAAAAATATCAGATTTTAAAAGCAAATCTGAAGAAAATTTTCAGACTTCCAGCCACTGAAAGAAAAAAGTTGGGTGTTCAAGTAAATGCATTTACTTGATGTTTTGGTTACGGAAATCAAGGAAATAATTCTTGAGTCAATAACTTAAATATTCAATTCAAGTAAATTTGTGTATTGGTTCGAATAAAAGTTCCTTAAGACTTTATTTACTTTGGGAAAGTATTTTTTTTTATAGTCCAATGACAAAAAACTTGAATTAAGTATTATATTTACTTGATTTCAATATTTATACAACAAGAGCATGTAGTCTAATAACTCGATACTTGTTTTTAGGAAATAAATACTCTAAATATCTTTACCAAACTACGAAATAATTTTTTACTTCAATAAAGTAATTATTATCATGGTTTGATAAAATGATGGCTTAAAAGTTTACCTTTTTAGTGACACTTGATTGAAGTGTGGTGATATTCAGAGTTTTGTTATATTATTATTTTTTAGCTGAGGTGTGGGTACATTTATATATACATAACGTTTTAGTGGTGTTGAGTGCGGTGTTTTTCATATGGGAAAATTAAACTTCATATAATTCACGCTTTTGCAATAAAAGAAGGATATAAATACTTTTGAATTTTTCCAAAAACCTTAAGCTATATCACGGGCATAGGT
Source organism: Acrocera orbiculus (assembly GCA_947359355.1). Taxonomy (NCBI): domain Eukaryota; kingdom Metazoa; phylum Arthropoda; class Insecta; order Diptera; family Acroceridae; genus Acrocera; species Acrocera orbiculus. The sequence continues at coordinate 13,980,444 of OX375758.1, forward strand.
TAAAGGTAAGTATATAAATTTTATGTATTTTAAGAATTTTAGGAATTTTAGGAATTTTAGGAATGGTTGGAGTAAGTATTTTTTCTTTTGTTTACTTCATTGTTTGTTGTTTATTGTCTGTTTGTTTGGTTGTATGTCGATGGATATAATTTAGTTTCAAAATTTTATACTCCTTTCAGCATTAATAGAAATACTTGTTTTAACAAAATATTTAATTCCCCCTCGAGAAAAAAAGCTTCAATCAATGTCTTTAAAATCATGATTCAAATCTCAAACGTACTTGCATAAACTAAATATTCCCACGATGATAATACATTTCTTACTTTGAATCAAAGCTATATTTTCTTGAATTAAAACATGCATAATTTAGTGTAAGACGTTATTTGCTTGAGCTTAATATTTTCGGTTGTTGGATATGGAGAAAAAAAAACTTGGAACAAGAATTCAGCAGTGTCTTAAGGTAAGTAAATCACATACTCAACAATCAAAAATATCTACTTGCCACCATGTTGAGAACATATTTACTTGAACTAAGTAATTATTTTTTTACCATCCCAATTTATTTTTTTCAGTGCGCTAAGGTGAAATATTCCTTCAGTGGAAAATGATTTAATTTTTACTTTTATGACATTTTATATACAGAATATTGCCAATGGAAAAACGTTGTTTTTTGTAGGGAAGGCTAATACACTGTATAGTCCTCAATGGAGAAAGGCTATTACTCGCTTTCAATACTTTCGATGCTCATCACTTCTGGACAGTTTTTAAGACTTTCTATTAAGGTTGAAACATTGAAAATATATTTTTTTAATTGTAAATGAACTTTTTAAGCAAAAAACACAAAAAAACACTAATAATTCAAAGCTCTGGAGGGCTTTTCCCTCGAAAATGAAATAATTACTAATTTATTGATTATAATCTTTCGAAAATATTTTATTTTTGATGCTTTTAGTTCTTTGAATCCAAAACATTTTTATATATAAAAGTCTTTTTTAATTCTAGTTTTTTCAAACTAAACAAACAATTTTTGTTTGTTTAGGTAAAATAACTAATAACGAAGAAAAAAACCAAAACTATTAATGAATATTTAGTCAAGCTGATTTTTAAACTTAAAGAAAATAGAAATCAAAATTTCATAACTACTAGAAATGATGGGATTTTTTTAAAATCATTTTTTCAGTTGTCTCAAAGTTTATGACAAATCAGGATAAATCTACGACTGAGATTGAAGAAAATTTTCCATAATGAAAATTAGGAATAATTCTTTTCTTTTTCCCCAATTTGAAAGGTTAAGGTAAGTTGCTCTTAAATGGATAGCAAAATGGAATAAAATAAGCTATTTTTAAAATATAATATTCATTCATTATTATTAGTGCATGAGCCTATGAGAAGGACTTGTAAATATACGTACATGTCAACAAAATTTTATAACTTTTGTAAATCAAATATTTACTCTTATAAATCAAGAGGCACAAAAGTATTATAACATTGAAATATAAAATTTTTTATTAGCTTTTTGCAAATACAAATAACCCATTCCAAGTAATTAAAAGCTTCTTTCTCCTTGATATTTGATTGTTTAGACATTAAAGTAAATTATTATCAAAAATAATAAAATGCTAAATTTTTAGAATACCTTAAATCGATTCTATGACAATTTATTAATACGTCTAAAAAATCAAAGCTTTTGTTGATTAGAAAAAAACTGAAATAGTAGCAAAAGATTATTCTACAATTTGCTTGTGTAATATGATAAATTTTATTAAAGATATTTTCAATGATATCACAAACTGAATTCCAGTTATTTCACCAAATATGATTATAGAATTGATAACAAAATTGTAAATAACGTTGTGAATTATTTTTTAACGCAAAAACAAAAACAAAAACGTTATATTGAATTTCTTTGAAGAATTTTTGATGATTAATTTCAATAACTTTCCATTGATCTTCTTCTTTTTTTAAACTTTAAACACTGATTAAGAAGTTTTTAACACAAATAAATTGGCTGTTTTTAGTAGAGTAGAAACATTTCAAGGATACAGAGTGAATTTTAACAACAATATGATATTTAGTTTTAAAATAACAGATTTTATAATGACTCACTTTTTTTCTTATTTACAAACAAAAATAATTAAGTCAAAGTATTTTTGTACGTTTACCCATGATTCCTTTTTGATTGAACAGCGTTGGCTTTATAAATATTATTTTCTTTCTTTCCTGGTGGCAACTGATATAGGAGGAAATACGTAATCAAAAGGAGTCTGTTTAATCTCCAAGTATATTTTACTCTTATCTGTTTCAAAATCCTTTCTATCTTGTAATAATGATAATCAAAAAGTCTGTGGCCCGCTACAACAATATAACAATTGTAAACGACTCACCTCGCCAAGAACTTTTGTTTGTAATTGCTGGGACTAAGCCAATCTATTTGAACCCTGTTTTATCATAAATTTTTTCAGTGCCATTTTTAATTTAGACAGATTTCCTGGTCTCATATATACCAAATTTTCTTTCCTCTAATTTCTATATAGGCCTGTAGGTGATGTCCCTTTTAGTTAAGCACTGCAAAGTTTTATAGCAGTTTTATTCGGAGTTCACCGATGATCCCTTTTTTCACAATTAAAATTTAGCATATTGCTAAAATCGGGCAGCTTAGGTATATAAGATGAGAGGGAGAGCAATTCGTTCAAATAATTAACGAAAATCATGCCAAATATGGCAGTTACACAACAATATAGAACCATCGAGATACACAATAATTTATATTTTTATGAGTAGCTGATCTTGATGACATGCAAAATCACTTGGTCGGTTGGGTTATCCAGTATTATTCTAGCATGACTTTTGTTTTTTGTATTTAAACGAAATACTCTCATTCTTATCTTTCGCGCCTGAGTTATAATTTATCCAGACAGGACTTTTAAACTGAAACTCCCAGCAATCCAGGTCCATATAAGAAAACTGTATTTTATAGTATGTCTAGACTCACAGCGACTCTGTGAGTTTTGTATAAAAAAAATAAGTAATAGATGTTTGTGAGTTTCTTTGTTTCAGAACAACCAAACAAGGAATATATCAAAACAATTAAACTTAACGAAGGTAATTTTGTACATTGGTAACTTTCTAACGAAAAGCACGAATTTAGTAACGTTATAAATAGTTTTTTTTAGTAATATTTTTTCTAATCTTGAACCTTTCGAATTCATTGATATCCGGTACGTGTCAGCTAATAACGAAGAAAAATATTTAAAAAAAATTTTTTTTGACAATTTTCAGCTAAGAGCTTAAAACTTTCCGAACAATTTTTCATAGATAATATATGAATAAAATCCAATCGAGGTATATCTTTTAAATTTAGGCCAATTTTACTATTGAAATAGAAAAGAAAAACAAATTTGCTAAATATTTCAAGTACTTATAGGTGGCTGGGGCTTGTATAGATAAGCTTTGATTCAATATCGAAAAATCATTATTTTTTTCTTTTTAACAATATAAAATTTTCTATTAAAAATATAAATATTTTATCTAAGGGAAATACAAAATCAGTATAACATAAAATAAAAACCAAAAAAATTAATTAATATAAATAAAATAGAAATGATTTTCATTTATTAAGAATTAGTACCCTAAAAAAATTTTTGTCTATGTAATTCTCCAACAGTTAAAATACTGAATAAAAGATTAAGATAAGATATCATTAAGTAAGGTTAAAATTTATTTTAATTAATTTAATTAATGTAAAACTAACAATCATAAAATAACAATTAGGTATTTTGTCAGAAAAATATTCTTAAATGATATTTAATTTTGAAAAAATTTCCTTAACATGTAACCGACAAGACAATATTTAATTTAATCGAAAATTGCAATTTTATTGCATTTTCTTATTATAAAAATTTTAAGAATATTGTGTCAAAATTTCAAGGCAATCAGGTCAAAATTTTCGTAATTATTGATATTTAAATCAACCCAACTTAAAGAGTTATTTAATAACTTTCCAAATACTCGTATTTTAATATATTTACTTCAAATATATTTCTGAAAAAACATTTGTAAAAAAGTGATATTTCTTTCCCAAACATTATCACTTAACCCCACCTTAATTTTGATAAATATTCGTTGAAATTTTTGCCGAAATATTCCTTAAAAATTTTAATTTATTTATATATTGTTCATTAAGTGGAATTGAAGTGTAGTGCATTGATTTTATAAGAGACTTTTTCTGATAGATTTTTTAATAAGCTTTAATAAAATGTTCAACTTTTAAAATTAAATCCTTATATTTACTAAACCCTTCCAAAATTAAAAAAAAATCAAACTTTATTCTTAGGCAGCTTTACTATAACCAAGGCCAAAATTTTAACAATTTTACTACTAAAAATTCACTTACACTTCAATGCATTTATATGTACATTATCTAAAATTGGACTTATGCATCCTCGTGTGCTAGCAAAACTCAAAATTTGCTACCAAAAAATTGTGAATTGAAAAAATACACGTGTGACATTACCCATAACTTAATTAATTTTCAAATCAAAACTGATTATTATTAAATCGTTAATACTTGAAGTCTCTATTGAAAAAAATCTTATCAAAATTCTACCTATTCTGGGGAGTACCCAGGGAACAGCACTAATTAAATAAAAATAAATTTTTTAAATGAATTAATACCACACCGGCCAGCTATGTGATTAGATAAATTTATGATTTCATTCATCAAGGAATTAAATATGTTAAATATCTAAATAGGTATTTGTAGAAAATATCTGATACTCACTGATACAGTAAATGTAATTAATAATTCTATGGAATAGTTTTTCGATAAAAAAATGAATATATTTTGTTCTAGAATGCTAATGTTAGTAGCAATCCTGCCTATTTTAGTAAAGATAGAGAACACAACAAATAAATTCTCTGGTAAAGCCAACATATCGATTAATTAGCCACTTGTCTATTACGAGGATTGTCAATTAATTATCAGCATATGAAACTATGATTTAAAATTTAAATAGATAGATATGAATAAACGTAACTTTTTCTAAACGGTATCCGTTTTTTATATGTTATTAAAGTTAAAAATAAAAATATTAATTGAAAAGTATATACAAATGCTTTTGCTTTTAATATTGCCATAGAAATTAAAATATTAAATCACATTTTTTAATTTAAAAATTATTTAAATGTATTCAAGAAGATAAATTAAATTTCATAAGGGAAGTAAGGGAAAAATTTTTACATAGCCAGTTGTGGCTATGATTCAAGAAAATGTTCAAAAGCGACTTTGATAAGATTAATCCAAGTACTATAAAAAATCGCCTTTCTCCATTGTGGTTTATACAGTGTATTAGCCTTCCGTACAAAAAAATCGTTGTTCCATTGGCAATATTCTGTTTATAAGTTGTCGTAAAAGTAAAAATTAAATCATTTAATTGCACTGAAATAAATATTTTAAAAGTGATAAGTAAAGTAAAAATATGATTAAGAGGATCAATTAAACCTCACCTTCCCCACACCGCCCCATTGCCTAGTAATATTTTAGTAGTAATTAAAGAAAAAAACTATAAGATGCCTTAGAAAACTAACAAAAAAAAATCATATCCCTCTTTCGCAATAGCAAAAAGTTATTTACGCTACTGAACAGTACTCATAACATATTTTCTTTTAAAATAAGTACAATGTTATTTTTTAACTTATATATTTATTCAAGGATTTGGATATTTCCAGTTAATATTTTATTATTTTAGTTCACTAGGCTACATTTTGTATGGTAATTAAACAAAACGATTATTTAGAAAATACCACTAGCAAAAAAGTCTATTGTTTTAGATTTTTATGTTTTATAAAAGGGTTCAAGGTTTATTATTCAACTTTTAACTTTAAATTAATTATATTAAATAAAAAAAATAGCTATTTATTTAAATTTCTCACCTTAAATGATAAAAACCAATAATATAATTATTTGAAATTATTTAATTAATAATTTCACCAAAATTAATTTAATTAATTATTTTTTAATTTGATTAGTAGCACTTTTTTTTTGCTTATAAACCACTGAAAATTTAAATAAAATAATTTTCGCAAATGACCGGTATGAAATTCACACCTTTTGGCACGGCAATTGTTTAAATTGTACTTTTATTGAGGAATGCCTGCTAACTCATATTGATAAGATGGTTGTATTTTATCTTATCTTCTCTTTCACCCGTTTTTGTTATTCTTTTTTTTTTGTTTGTTGCTTACTTAGCCATAATCTCTAAGATCTTAAATTAGCAAAAAAGGTTTTATTTGCTTATATTCATAAAAATCCCATTTATTTTTATTTATGTTTTTATTATACTTACAAATTAATTAAATTGTATGTAATAAAAGCAATTTTTTTTACTTTTTTGTTCATTCAAAACAGCAATAATAATAACAAAATTTTATTGATTGATTCGTTTTTAACTTAGTTACTCTTTAATGAAACTAGATGAACTAGTTTTTTATTTTTTTACTTAACTATAACAGTAAGAGTTGTTAAATATACATAACCGAGATCTTATTGTTAGTTATTTTGATAAGAACGGCAAATACTTATTTGATGGTAGGCAAAAAATATTGAACAGGTGTTAATTTTTTTCATGTATTTTGTTACAAAAAAAAAAATTCGTGATTAGCCCAACATTTGAATGTATATAAAAGTTTAAAAAATTTGTTAATTTAGCACTACACTACATTAACCTAATGTTTACCTTAAAACTATAAAATAAAATGAACCAAGTCTTGATTTTTATTTAAAAAAACATAAATCCTTATCATAATTAGTGAGTTGAATATTTCAAATATTATATATGAGCTAAGATTTGGTCTATTTATACACGATTTCTTTTTTTTTTTTGTAGTTATATAAGACGATATTTAAATACAAAACTTAATGCTATTATAAACTCAAAGAAGTGTTCAGTATTATTCCAGAAGTTTCATTATGTACACTGAAAAAAGAAAAACATTATCTCAATTGAAATGATATTGACGCAATTATTTTATTGCGTACTTGCCTATGGCGAATGTACACTTAAAGTTGGAAGAAATTGCCTATGAGCGTGAAAGATATATTTTATGTAATTGACTCAATTTCATGAGTAGTTCGAGAAATAGAAAGAATATTTTACTAAAATCACATGAAGTTAAAGTAACGGGTATATTAGTTGGGTCAATATAATAACAAATCGCAGAAATTCATATTTGAGTTAACTTAATTGCTAGTTTAAAGAACTTAAACCGAATTTGTTAGTGTTTCAGAAAGCTATACACAACCGTCTTCGATGATCCCACACAGTGGCGGATTTACCAGCAGGCTAAGTAGGTTCGAGCCTAGGGTACCAAATTTAAGGGGCAGCAAATTTGGGGATCAGAAAAATTTTTATGATACGATTTCATTTTTTCTTTCAGAAAGAAATCTATTATAGATATATTTCCTTGTATAAATCTACAAATGTACAAGATATTTTTCCTTTTTCTTTCCATTCTACATTGAATACCAGCTTGAATATTACGTTTCCTACTAAACAGTTTAGATCATCATACATTCTATTATATGTGATGATTATCAAAAATAAATTACTATCAAAAATTTAAAATACCTGACGGGATTACGGCTAAATGGAACTAAGAGGTTTCGGAGCCTTTGTGAATGTGTTATAAAAATGTTAAGCGTCAAATGATAATTACAAAATATTTCAAATAAAGTTAATCTATAGTGACTGTCTTCTACAGCTTAATGGGTATTTAATAATTTTAAATATATATGTATGTGTATGACAATGTGTCCTTAATAAATATTGATTTTAATTAACATAGAAAGAATAAACCAAGTGAATGTTCAAATTCGGGCTTCTACTGTAGATTTGATTACTGCAGCTGATCTTTATGAATCTCTTCGCAAGTTTTTCGTAAAAGTTCTTCGAAAAAAAAGTGATGGAATTGAGCACGTCGAAGCAGCACACAAAAGACAACCGATAAAAAAGAAAAATTATGATGAACCAACCGATCAAGAAATGAGAATGACTGCGAGTGATACTTTCAGGGTTAAAACATTCCTCGCCGTCATTGATAGGCTCATATCCGAATTGGTTCAAGAAAGGCAAGTTTAATGAAAAGTTTTCATTTTTGACGAAAATAAGTGAAATGCCATCATCAACCCTTACAAACAAAGCCATTTCACTGGTAAAAATGTATATTCGAATGATTTAGAGACTGACTTAGTTCAAGAATGCACACATTTTCAAAGGTACATTTCTTCGAAAAAAATTTTGGTAAAACCAAAGTCTGAATCATTGGAAAGTCTGTCTTCATTTCTGCGAAATGAATGGGTTTATATAACACCTATCCTAACTCTTCGTATGGCATTATGTACTCCAGCGATGAATTGTTCGGGTGAGAGAAGCTTTTCATGTCTAAAAAGGGTCAAAAATTATCTGCGATTGACCTTATGTCAAGAAAAATTAAACGCTTGGAAAATGAATAAATCCGCCACTGATCCCACATAAAGTTGATTTGGATATTGACCAAATGCTGGTAAGAATTTTTATTGGGCACTTAAACAAATATTTTAATTTACAATAAATTGGGAAAATGAAAATAAAACATTTAAAAGTATTAATGCCAACTACATTGTGAATCAGTTAAATCTCTTTTCAAATCTTTACGAAATCTTTACGTAATATGTAGAGAATTAAAACCAGTTTATTGGTCTCCGGCAGCAAAGCAAGTATTTACTCAATGTATATACAACACCTTTTGAATTCAAATAAATTGCAGAACTGCATTAGCTGAAGCAAATCATGAAAGCCCTTCAATATACATATTTAAGATTGAAACTTTCACGAGTACCAAAAGATTTAGAAAAATTTATTAATAAGGATTCAAACATTTACGCCACCGTATGGACAACAACACCATGGACTCTCCCAACAAATCAAGCTGTATGTTTCAATAATAAAATAAATTATAGTATTGTACGATTGAATGATGATATTGATAATTTGTATATAATAGCTACTCTGACTTGATTAGTAATTTCCAAGAAGTAACCAAAAGAAATATTTCACAAATATCAGAAGTCATTGGTAATTTAAATAAAAGTTCTGACTTTCTGCGAAATCTGTAATCTTTTTGTTTTTTTAACGAAGAATGTTAAAGACAACAACATATTTCCAACCATTAGCAAAAAAAGTTTAACTTCTATTTTTGGCTTCAAATCACGTTGGTTTGCATAAAAGAACAGGGTTAGTTCATTTAGTACCTGCAAAAGGTCTGGAAGATTACCTTGTTAGCATAGAAAATAATATCCCTATAGTAAGTTTTTTATAAATATTATCTGTTTAAAGGTTTATTTGGTTAAAAACACTAATAGAAAAATTTTTATTCCTCTTTAAGACATTATTTGTCCACGAATTGTAAAGCTCTCTTGTATTGTTGTAATTTGCTTATTTTGATATCCTTTAAATTATATCTTTTTTTTCGCCCTCAGATTGAAATATTTTATTACTTTACAAAACGCTAAAAACTATGTAGCATTGTCATTTTCAGCCTTTAACCAAGATCTTTGATAAATTCAATACACAGGGAGACCATTACACTCGTAACCATTTAAAGATTTACAACGAAAGACCCGCTTACATTTAACAAAAAAAAAAAACAAAAACATGACTACCATTTCTTTGTTGTTTTTAATTTTTGTTTGCTATTTTCTTTTTGTTAAGCTTTTTAAAATTATGACGTTTTTTACTTTTGGTCTTTTTGGCTGCTTTCAATCGGAGTGGTAAATGTAAAATGGCCTTCATAAAAGTTAAAATAAACACAGAGATAAATATCTGTGAAAAAGGATAACGCTCCTATACATTATGTTTGACGAATAACAATTTATTTTTAGAAAAAATAAATTTCTGTTCTAGATTGGCCACCATTTACCCAGATATAAATCAATTGAAGACGTGTGGAGCAATATTTGCCATGAAATATTATGGACCTGAATTTCGGGAAGTCCGCACTGTCAGCAAGTTGAAAAACATAATTACAAGTGAATGGAAAAATTTAGTACTACAGATGTTTTGTGAGATTTATATAAGAGTTAACTGAACATGCTTACACAATTACTTAAAAATAAGGCGAATTTACTAGTTAATAAATAAAATTATTACAAATTGAAGTGGGTTTATAATTATTTCCAGGTTTAGAGTAAGAAATTCATCCGTTTAAGTAAATACTCGCACATCAATATAGAACTAAATATCTGTCAAATGTAACGCAGGTAAAAGGCTTTATAAAATATTTTTACTTGGAAATCAAAACCCAGAAAAAATATCTTGGGTCTATAATAGTTATTCTCAGCATTCTAAATATAAACATAAAAATTAAGTCAAAAAAGATTTTAGTCTTATTTGATCTTAAAAATTTTTCTTATTGTAATTATATTTTAAAATTGTATTTTGTTTGACAGTCAAGGAATTTGCAAGGAATTACAGATCTAGTGAAAATATATTTTATATTCCACCTTGATTTTTATAAAGGTAATGACGCTCAAAAATTTAGGCTATGATAAATGAAATCATTCTTACATATAATTTTTTTTTTTAAATCATTCAAAAAATTAATGTAGTGGAAATATTCTAGGCACATTCATATCTTTTATTGACTTCAAAATCAAAAGCATAAAAATATCTATTAAAAATAATATATATTTTTATTTGTACAACTGAAATTATAATCTGGATTAAATTTTATGATAGGCTAAAATACTCATATAAATAGAATCTGTATTCAAAAATATAAATCAAAGTTTTAAGACATTTAGTTGAAAATGAGCGAATTTGAATTTCTTTCATTTCTTTTTTTCAATTTTATAATTACCACTATTCACGGTAAAATGGGTTATGTTTTCCATTCTGTCGATAATTGTAAAGGAGAAAAAAATGAGTTTATTATTAATACATACAACTGGTCTATAAAGAGGGGAGTAAATAATGAATTTTACTTAAATGGCTCACTAGATATTAAAGAAAATCTACCAAAGGGTTTTCTTGGTATGTCCTATAATTAAATCTTATTTACTTTTTACCAAGTAAATTGAAAAATTTATTTTACGTTTTATTAATATCAAAAACTTTAATAATAACTAATGTTGTATATTTCAATAATATCTTAAGATAAAAGATTTTAATTTACAGTAGATATGCAGGTTTGGAAATGTAGCATCCCAAAAGATAAGAAATCCTGTGAAATATTTAATATAAAGCCAGTTAAATATAGTATTTGTAAAATTATGTCCACCCATCAGCCTCTGCTTTATTATCATTATTTTGAGGGAGTTACGCCACCGCTTGTTTGCCCAATTCAATCAGGACACTACATTGTTGATAACTTTTTAATTAAAGATTCAAATATAGAGTAAGTATTTATTTCTACCTAAGAAAAATATAATTTTTTAATTTAATAAATTAGTGTTGTGTTACAGTATATACCGATTAGAATTCAATCACATTGGTATGCTAAAGTAATTGGATTCTTACAGAATCGAGAGATACTTTGTACGGAAACATTTTTTACAATCCAGCAAAAAAGAACCAGAGGATGAGGTTAATTAAAAGTGTATAAATTTATATATTTAAAAAATATAATACTTATCACATATCTCAAAAGATTATGAGGTAAAATAATTACCTAATAACAGTAATTTGTGTTCTTTCTTGGGCTGCAAAAAATATGTAATGCTCTAATCTTCATTATCTATAACATTAATTTATTTTAATTTACCAATTTGAATAATAAATTAAACTTAATTAACAAAAATCTTTTTTGTATACTTTTTCAATCCACATCATTTGCTTAATAGGAACATTTTCTTGTTAAAGCGCTGCACAAATATTTAGATTTATGTACTCTAATTCTATTAGGATTTGTTATTGAAGTTCAATAAAACTTTATGAAAAAAAATATTCATTTTGAATTAAATTTTTGTTTTAAAAGAATAAAAATAATAAAGATTATTAGTTTTTTAAAGGCAATTATAAGAATAATTTTGCCAAGAAAATAATCTTGAAAATAAATAAAGAAGTAGTTTATAAGCCCAACATTGTAGCTTTTGAATTCATGCTCTTACATTAAAAATGAAATTTTGCAACCTTCAGTTTGACCGGAGTTTTATGAGAACAAACCTACAAAAACAGTTGGAAAATCAACTTAGAAGTATTTACAAAGCTCAAATGAAAAATTTATTAAACTATTACAAGTGAATGGAACCTAAAAGGGATCATTTATTACTAAACATTGCTCTTGTGTATAGTTTATAGTAAACAAGTTTATGATAAATATTAGAAAAATTTTTATACAAAGCAAGAAAAAAGAAAATTTTTAATGGTTATCTGAGTTTTCCAGTACAAACAAATGTTTTTGGGTATAGATGTATGAAAAAATACTTTTCTGGATCATAAAAAGTTTGCTTAACAGTTATAAAACCTGACCCAACGATAAATTGTACACCCATCTATTATCCTTGCCCGATTTTTGACTGTTCCGTGATTTTAATGTGGCAAAAATTTTGAATGTTCAAAATTCTTTTAAATTGCTACAGGCAATGAATATCATAAGCCTTGTTTGCTTTTAAAATAACAATAACAATTACTTATTTGAAAATTATATTGGGTTTTCATGGATAACTCCAATGCTTTGTAGATGATATTTGTGAAAAAGTTGGAAAAAGCTACACATCTAATTAAAATATCTTAAATATTATTTTTCCTTTTGTCTGAATTCGATTTTATAGATTTTCTTTCTACTTCATTCGACCATATTTTTCAAGAATATGGTCTAAAATAATCAATAATATTAACTTCTTATTTTAAAAGTGTAGCAATTTCATTTTACTTTGGAAGAATTTTTAAGCAGAAAGCAAGTGACCAAACTTTTTTAAGGTCTTGCATTATCGTGGTTGAAAACTTTAGCTTTTCTATTGTTCATATCTGGCCTTCTATGTTTGAATGCTTCAGCCTTTCTACTTGGTTACACTACAATTCAGAATTATTCGTACTATTGTATGGGAGAAGCTCAAAAGAGAAAAACAGTCCCCTTGAAATCCCATCAAACAGATAACATAACCATTTTTTGGTAAATATCAGACTTCAAAGTGATGTGAGCGAAGTGAAGTGAAAGAAATTAGTGAGTAACGTCATTGGAACTACACTCTTATATTTTTTTTTATACCACCAGAAATGTTATTTCATTAAAGTTTTTAGTCCAGTTCCCAATTCGATTAGCTTTCTAGCTACATTTTAAAAATATTAATTAACATTAGAAGTGTTCACGTAGTGTTTGGTTGCTCTCACCAGGTTTACAAATTCCAAAATTTAAATTTAAAAAATTTCTGTAAATTCTAAGTTGTTTCCTTAAAAGGAAAAAAAACGCAAAGGGATATCTTTTTGTCCTGTCAATTATAGATGTCATTTTGTACAATAAGACGACAAAATGAGGTTCCAAATGCACTAAAATTTATCTAATGATATGCTGTCAGCCTAAAATTAAAATCTTTGGAAAATAATTAGTTGGGTTCTTCCTTAAATATAAAAAAAAATACACAAAATTATTTTATTAGTTTTCTTTATTAAAAAAAATAATTTTTTTAATAATAATTCCACTAGGGAAATATGGAATACAAATTTATAAGTGAAATTAACTCAATCTTATTATAATACAATAAAACATCTGAAATAATTTGATTGATTATAATTCAAATTATTTACAATTCCCAAAAATTTTTTTATACAATTCTTGCGTATATAATAAAATTTTATCATTTTTTGTTATGTTGCAACATAAAATACAGTAATAAATTCAACATATAAAATTATTATTTGCCACATATTAAATATTTTCTTTTTAAAATAAAAGTATGTATTACAAAAAATAGCACAAAAAATCAAACATCCTCAAGAATGTAATTTAACTTGTGATGCTTTTTCTATTCAGTGATACCGAAGGAAGTAATTTTCATAAGGGATATTACAAAAAAAGGCTCTTGATTTGAAATTGAATTAATTTTCGAAGGAAACTGTTAGTTTTTGAATAATCAATTGAGACCCAATTACATGCGGTATAACTAAACTAAAACTTTAAAAAAAAAAATTTCAAAAACTTCTTTTAGAAGCTCCTAGTTTGTTAACTTATTATTAAGTTTTTCAGATTAATTTCATCCATTTGGAAATGGACTTCATTCGTTTGCAAATTGACTTCATCTTTTTGCAAATGGATGAAACTAATCTGCAAAAGCATGAAGTCCATTTGCAAACGAATGAAGTCCATTTGCAAATAGATGAAACTAATCTGAAAAACCTATATTTTTAAAAAACTTTTGTTTGTATTGTTTTTCTTCAATTTTAAAATCATTTAATTTTTATATTTGATATTAAAGTTTTCCGGTTTATGCACAAACATTTTGAAGTTCTAAAAATTTGTTTTTTTGTTTTAAGAAAAACGTAAAGATCAAAGTTTATTTTTATATTTTGGATAAATTTTATATAAATGCTATTCAAAATAAAAATTACATCGTCATTAAACTTATTATGGCTTGTTATATACTCAATCTCAAAGAAAATTAAGAGAGGATAATCGTATAAAAACAAACTTTGTTCTGTTTTTTGGTATATAATACTTATAGTTGAATAATTATTCTATTTATAACAAAAATATTGTTCTTTTTTTTAATGCATATTTTCAGCATTTTATGTAGTAATATTACGGCTAGAATAATAAAATTATTTTCATTTAATTGTTATTCTGAGATTAATTTCTAGACTTATATTCATTAATACAAAATTGTTATAAAATGTTGCAACATTTTAGTCTTAAAACGCAGAATTGATATATAAATTTTATAGCGCTTAATCAATTGAAAAATAATATTAAGAGCTATTACGGATAATGTTTTATAATTATATATTCTTAAACTAAAAACAAAAAGTTATTTAAAGTTCTATTTAAAAAAAAATGCATATTATGTACATTAAGGAAAAAGTTCAGATCACATAGTCATTTATCAAAAAAAATAAAAATAAAAATATTTAAAACTTTAAAACAAAAACATATTCGAGACAACTATCTTCCTTTATGATACATCTTGCTATACTTATATATAATGATAATAATAATAATTAAATTTTTAACCTTAAATTGCCTTCAAATTATATGGATAAAATATTTTTTAAGAGCACTTTTTTTCTTTTTTAATTTATACTGATTAAATGTTCTTTTTATCCTGCCAGTTTTTATTGCAAATTTCATATTTATCCAAAATTTGAAGGAGAATAAAAATTTAAAGTGTGTAGTGAACTTTTGTTTACATTTTTTTTTTGTTTGTTTTTTCTTTTCAATATTTTTTTTTTTGTTTTTTATTTTACTTAATATTATATCAGCGCTTAGCCCTGTATTTAATCAAAATCAGTCGCCTTTCTATCACACGTTAATAGTTAATCTCAGTCATATTATAAGCAAAAAGGCGACATTAGTATAAAGAATTTATAAAACAAAACAAAAAAGAATTAATAAACTATTAATTAATTTTTAATATACAACAAATGACTATAGAATAACATAAATATTATTATAAGATATAAAAAATAAAAAAAAAAAAAAGATACTAAAATAATATTTGGTATCGTCTCCAAAAAACGTTCATCTTCAATAACAAAAAAAGAAAAAATGCAAATAAAAATTAACTTATAACGGAATGCAAAGAAGAAAACAATTTTGATTGAGCTTTTTTAGTAATGTCCAAATTATAAAAACAATAAGATTAGCTTTTACGACTGATTACAAAGGAGATGTTTTAATACTAGTTATATAAAATCCGTTGCTTATTTTTCATTTGTATTGTTAAAAAAAAAGAAGAAAGATAATAACTAAAACTTACTGCATGACATTCATTAATCATCTGTAAAATAAAAACAAAAAAAATTTATTATTTTAGATATAAAATTTATTATTCAAATAATATATAAATATTTTACTAAATGTAAAAGAGAAAATTAAAAAAAAAAAAACAATAATATCCATTTTAAAAATATTATCTTTGGATAAATTAAAACTAGAAAAATTAATCGTTTGTTTACAGCAAAAATTGATACGGAAACGGACATTGATTGTAACTTGTGAAGCAAAATGTGCTTAAATAAATTTCTTTTTAATTTTAATTTGTTGACATATAAAACAAATTATAAAAATACCGTATAAATAATTTCTGTCGACCTCTCTGTAACAAATTTCGAACTGTGTGAAATATACAAAACAAAAAAAAGGAGATTATTGATGATAAAAGAATTAATAAGAGTTTAGAGTTTTGTAATTCTTTAACAACGGAATCGATATTATTTTATCTAATTTAACATAATGTTGCCCAGAGTCCCGGATTACAGCCGGGCTGACAATCATTCCGATACCGAAGACTGGGCATGCTCGGCTGTAGGCCAGCACTTTGTGGGCAGCCTAAGTTAGGATTTAGTTATAAACAAAACAGTATAAGGCTGCCTGCAGAGTGCCGACCACTAAAAACTAAAAACACGAATGTCGATGGAAATTTATCATTTATTATTAATTAAAAAAAAAACTTATTTAAGGGATTCAGCAAAGGTACGACACATCCTTGAATTTGTCAGAACATTAATAAGAAAGCTTTTTCTTATACAAGAAAAATTAACTATTGTAACAAAAAAGAGATAAAAATTTTAATAATTTATTTCTCAGGACTTACTAGCGTTTAAGTCCTAAGTTTGAGAACTTAAAAAATAGTTAAGAGTAGAAAAAAAAAATAAGCTTCAACGAAAAATTGACATTAGCTTGAAACGAAAGCTTGAGAATCAAATTATTAGCTTAATTAAATTATTTTTATTTAGTTTTCAGTTAAATTGAATTAAAGTTTACAAATTTTAAATTAAAATTATATTTTGTGTAACACAAGACAGTAATAAGTGTAGCAAGTCAAGGAAAATTTAATTCTTAAAAATATATATATATATATATATATATATTTACACAGAATTTTAAAATAAAAAAAACATATTTACAAAATACAACAAAATTATTTTGTAAAAAAAATCAAAGATAAGACAACAAATTTTATTTAAACAACTTTGAAAAGTTTTTAAAAAAAAAAAAGATTTTTGTTGTTATCAGCAGAAGAAATGATGAAAAACATGCCATAAATATCTGACATTCAAAATCAATCACAAGTTCTAATAAAATAGGCGCAATTTATGATTTTTGTTTCTTAAATACATTCGTATTATATATTTGAATTCTTATTTCATATTATATATGTTTAATGCAAAATCAATTATGTTGTTTTTTCCTAATTTGTCTAATTACGAAATTTCAATAGAAACTTTTTCTATTTTTATCAAAATTCCTTGAACTATGAACTTGTATTTAAAAAAAAAAAAAAATAATAATATTAAAATATGAAAAATTTTGTGGTTATCAAAAATCTTTTTTCAAAAAAATTGATCACAACTATGGATAAATTATCACTATAGAGATGGATTGACATTTTCATTGGACATTATGTTGGTGAACGCAATATTGATGTTTTAAATTTGTTCAGAAGAAACTCATATTTATTACCGGAGAGGCTATTGAGATCTTAAAATATATTTCCCAGATCATTTTTGCCCGTTTATGACGATCTTAGCAATTTTTTATGTAATTTATATGAGCCTTTCCAGTTACACTGTCCCAAAAAACATATATGTACATAATAAATTATAATAATATATCTTCCTCTTCTCTTATATTCTAGTTTCCAATATTTTTATAAAAGAAAAAAACGAAGTTAGATTTAAAGCTCTTAACTTGAAAAAAAATAACAAGAAATTAATTTTTTTAAACTATTATTAGTATTGATTTTTTTTTATAAAAATATTCTTCTTACCCATAAAGTTATCAATTCTTTATAATGTATGATAATTTCTTTCGTTTCTAGCTTTATAAAATTTATAAGCCACAAACGAAATAGCCATAAGGCCAATTGTTAAAACAATTCCACCAATAAATGATGGACCATCAAAACGACGGCAATTTGTGCATGGTCTTGCAGGAGGAGTCGTCGAAACGGTAGGCTTAGTTGTTGTTGTTGTGGTGGCGATGGTAGTTGTTGATGTTGTTGTTATTATTGGCGCTGTTGTTGTGGAGGTGTTGGTGCTATTTGATGTTGTTGTTATTATTGGCGCTGTTGTTGTGGAGGTGTTGGTGCTATTTGATGTTGTTATTAGCGTTGCTTCAGTTGGATTGCCTGATTTCTCTATGGGAATTTCAGAAATTATTTTATTAGGTGGAATGCTTGTGGTTTTTTTCGATTTTTCCTGAGGCTCACTCGATGAACCTGATGAAGGATTTTTAGCTTCATTTAGACTATTTTTTTGCTCATCCAACACTTTAGTTTTGCTTTCAGGATTTAAATTTTCTTGGGTTGTGATATTGGGGCTCGTAATTATTTTCTGAGGCTCACTCGATGAACCTAATGAAGTATTTTTAGTTACATTTGGACTATTTTTTTGCTCATTCAACATATTTGATTTGTTTTCAGTATTTAAATTTTCTTTGGACGTGGGAGCCAGTGTCGTAGTTTGATTTGCTGCGGTAGCATTATTTTTTGTAGTTTCCAATAGACTTTCTCCTGTAGGATTAATTTCCTTTGGTTCAAGGTTTACAGAAACATCAGTACCATTTGGAAGTGCTGGGAATTTATAAAACAAAGAAAAAGTTTTTAATTAATATTTTAGAGTATTGCATTAAAATTAATATTTTTATTAAAATTAGCTCACCTGCATTAACAAAACTTATTCCAAAAAGAAACAATACTAAATAATTTTTTAAATTCCACATTTTTAAGAATTTTAAAAAAAATTAATTAAAATAGCGGAGCACAAGTTTATACAATGCTCGAAATTTTAATAATGGCCGATCTGTACTTTCGTAGCGTCTAGAAATTTCTATCCAAAAGCCAAGTGTAGAAGTCGGGTTCCGTTATTCAAAATTAAGGGCTATTAAACTTTTAAGTAAATAAAATTTTTTTTTGTATAATTAAAGAAACTGATAAAAATTAAATATATATATAAGTTTTCTATCTTCTTCAAATTATCATTAAATTATCATTTTCTTTAATTTAACTTCCTTTAACTTAATATTGATTTTTATGTATTTATCATATTGACATATAGATGGTATTAGCTGTACCGAAAAAGAAATGACATATTTGCTAACCTGCAGGGAGAAGGGAGAGTTTATTTTTATGCTAAAAATGTTTTTTTAACAATTAAAGATAATTAAAGGATAGTTTTGAAATATCTTTTAAAAATCATAACAAAAAAATCTAATTAAATATTTATTAATTTAATTTATCATGGCTGAAATAACTTCCTCAAATGAAAGAAATATTTATGCTAAACTTGAAGCAATTAAAGATATCCGGTAAATATATTTTATAAATTTTAATTTAATCACTTACTTTAGCTCTTATTATTTTTAGAAATAAGACTATTCAATTGGAAAAATTAAAGTTACGTATAATAAGCGAAGTTAAAAATGGAGATGATGAAGAAAAATGTTTATCGGAGTATCGCAAGGAAATGGAACTTTTATTACAAGAAAAAATGAGCCATGTAGAAGAGCTACGACAAATTCATGCTGATATTAATGAGGTAAAATTACTATATTTAAAAATCTAATAAATCCACAAATATTAAAATTAAATTACCTAGTAGTAAATATTAGAAATAGAAAATTATAAGATTTAAGATTTAATTCAACGTAATATTGTGGGTTGCATTTATCTTGTAAATTGGACAAACGATATAACTAATATTTTATTTAAAAAAAAACTCCAATGGGTCTATTAAAATAAATTCACATTCACATTGAAATAGAAATTTGGCTCAAATGAAGTTTTCATTAAAGAAATTAACCCAAAAATATATGGCTAGTGTAAAAAAGCCAAAAAAACATTCAAATGATAGTATTACTCTTGAAGGAGGTCATTTTCTTTATCATTATATTTAATGATTATTATATTTTTATTTTTGTATGTCAAAGAAACAAGCGAATCCCGCGATAGACCTTTTATTAGATTTGTCTGAAGTGTAATTCAAATAAAATCCAAAGAATATATATCCCAGCACAATATTTATCTTTTTTATCTCTGTAGCTAAGCATCTGTTAGATTATCAAATATTTAAAATATGTCGAATATTCCGAATATTCGTACATCTCATTTAATTGGTAATATTTTTTTAATTATTTATTCAGAACATAGACATCACTTATTCAGCATGAACTTTTATTTCTGTTAAAATAAATTAAATTTTTATTTTATTTAATTATTTTTCTCTTTAGATGGAAACGGTAATAAAAAAAACTGAAGAAAATCGAATAAGATCTATTGGTATAGCAAATCGAATTCATGAAGAATATTTACCATTAAAATCAGAAATAGATCATATGAGAAGAGAATATTTAGGACTTAATCCACTGCGTGATTTACATGAAGAGGAAGGAACTAATATAACAAAAGAGTAAATTAAATTCAAATTTTAAATTAAATTTATATAAATATATAACTGATATATTATTTTAGCCGTTTCCAAAGTAATTATTTTAATACAAAAACACAAACAGTTGGTACATCATCATTTGCTCGACCGCATGCAAGACATCCACTTATGCCTGAAGCAACGGTAACGTCCTTACAACCATCAGCTCCACATGCATTTATGCCACCACCCCCACCAGTTGGCTCATTACGTATTAATAAACCGGATATTGGTTCAAATCGTATGCAACAGAATCCATCAATTGGAATGGGTCATCCAACGTTCAGGTCTGATTTTAATGTCAATTTAAGGTTTGTTTATTTTTAATTTGAGTTAATTTTATTTTTTCATAATTTTTATTCTTTGAAAATTCATTTAATTTAATTTCATTTATTTTAAAATTAAATTTCTCATAATGTATTTTTCTATAATTTCTTTTGTTATATTTTAATTGATATTGATTTTAATGAAAAAAATATATTTTTAGATTATTAAAAAAATTATTTACTCTTTAATTAAATTATAGAAACTTTTTATTAAAGTGACGAGAGTAAAATTTGTATGTCGTGTTTTGCTTACTAACAGAAATAAAGAGATGCTTGCCCAAGGTCAAGACAAAAATGATTTGTTATTATTCTTTATAGTCTGCTTTTGATTAAATTGAGACATAACTGTCATGCAGATATAGATAGTTCTATTTAAATCACTTTTGATTTTAACTTATAGAAATACCCAAATTATTTATGCACAAAGCAAACGTCATGTAACAATATTCTATAATTATCCTTGCAAGCATAACTACAATAATTTTGTGCTACAAATTGTTGTTCTAGAAACTTGTTTTGTATTAATACCTATTTAAAAAACTTAAGAATGCAGCTTTGAATGTAAAATATACTTTTTCAAAAATATTTGATTAAATTTAAAACAAAACTTTCCTTATATTAGAATAAACCTTTTTGAGCTTGTCAAATGTTAGAAGAATTGATGAATTAATAGAGCACACCGATCAATACGTTTTTAAGCTTGCAAATTTTTTTTAATGTTTTTTGGATTTTTCGGGGATACATCCGTTTAAATTGCACTGATAACTTAAGCCAATTACAATGACGTAAAACAATTTTTATTACGATTACACTCACTCAGTATCAAATACTGCTCTGAATCTTTAGCTTGTTTATTGAATAACTGTAAGCAAACGTGACATCGAATTTCACAATAGCATTCTCATGAATTAATGTTAATGGGGAATGTTGAATACACAGTTTATTAGTCTTTTATCTCTTTCAACTTTGCTTTACAATCACTACCCAGCGGGAAATTTCTCCTCGATAAGTGACATATGGAAGCCAAGTTATCACCTACCGATAAATGTAAAGTTATTGTGACATTTTAAATGGAGATGATCACAGGAAGTTCACCTATCCGTTGAATGTGCAATTAGGTGTTATATATAAGCTACTGTATTGCCATGTATTTTATAGACATTTTGTCACTCATCCTCGTTTAAGGGGAAATTTGCCGCTGAATAGTTATCATTATACCAGTTTCGGTGCTCTTTAATTGTTAGATTTTGAACTAGTTTTAAATTTTAAAATTATGAAAAATATACATACCAAAATTATAACTAAATAAAAAAAAAAGTTATACCCATAACAAGCAAAATATTCCCCAAGATCTACGAAAGTTTCGTTTTTTATTGCCAGCCGTCTAAAAAGTATTAGGCAGCAAGCTAATCTTTTCTATTAAATTTTAAAATAAAATAATATGTATAAACTTTTTTTTACTAACAAAGTTTAAAAATAAATTTTCAAAACTGTTTTTTTTTTTTCTATTTTAGGCAACAACCTCCTCCAATGAAGTCATGTTTATCATGCCATCAGCAAATACATCGTAATGCCCCCATTTGTCCTTTATGTAAGGCTAAAAGTCGTTCACGTAATCCTAAAAAACCAAAAAAGAAAGATCATTAACACGAATTATTTATCCAATAATAAGTAAAATCTCAATCATATTATAATTTACAATTAATTTATTCATTCAAAAATGCCAATAATTATATTGTAAATTAAAATTTTAGGCTTAAGTAATAGGACGTTCGCACTGGTCATTCAAACTTCATATAATTATATATATAATATAAAAAGAAAATATAAAAGGGCATTTGTATTGAATGTTATACATGAACAATTCAAATTCAACTTAACACGTTGAAGACGGTGTACACCACCGGTGGCTCACATGGACATGTTAAACGAAAGAAATTTTATATGGTTAAAAATAATTTTTTTTTATTAAAATCAACTTTTAATTTTTTTGCTAAACATGATTTTGTGTAAGGTTCGACTTTCACTGTTGCCCGATGAAGCAAAATAGAAAAAACTGCCCCGTCCTCTACGTTTTAAGTAATTTCATAGCAAATTAATAGTTTTAAAAGAAAATTATTTAATATATATTTCATGTAATATCTTAATTCTAATTTAATGAATTTCATGTTGTGAAATGATCTGCGAAATACATATGTACCATATATCTTGAAGTACTTTTAGGGCCTATAGTAGCAATGCAAAAATATACATCGATTCGGTAAATTTTATGCCTGTTATCCAAATCTATATAATATAGTCGACATTTTAATCACAAATGCAAATATATTATCTAATGCTAAAAGTTCTAGTATGGAATGGATAAGGAATACCACAAATGTTAAAAATATAGAGTTTATTTTAAGGGATGTAAATCTCTTTCGTAAAAAGGCACATTGAAAGACATCTGGTATGTCTAAATGATTTTTAAAATAATCACGCCGAAAAAATGTATTTGATTATTCCCCAGTGATGTAAAGAAAACTCAAATTTATATTTGAATTTATACAAAAATACAATACAAAATGAAAATACAATACATTACAGATGTAAATTTTTAGGGTGAACCCTGCATTACCGGTGCGAACTTATAAATGACTGGTGCAAACATAATATTAAATAACTTCTTAAGAGAAGTTAATATTCAATAGTAAAACAAGTAGTTTAAAGTTTAGAAATTATTTACTATTAATTAAATAAGTTTATAATTATTTATATGAGTCATGAACTGAAGACAAAATAAAAAAGTAAATTGATTTTTCATTGAATTTTGTACTTAAAAACTACATATTTACGTAACAAATTGTTATGATTTTACTTTAAGTAATTTTATGTCAAATTAAGAGTTTAAAGAGCACAAAATAGATTATAGTTATTTTTAAATGAAATTGAAAAACATTCAATAAACATAAAGAGAGAAATGAATACAAGTTTTTAAATTCAATTGGTGATTTGATACTTGATATAACATTTTCTAATTTAAAAGTTACCAAGTTCAAAAATTTTATAAGAAATTATTTTCTGAGCAGAAAAAGCAGCTTTGATAGATAATCATAATTTAATATGAGCATAAATTGAAAAATATATAAAGAAATTAAAATCTAGTTGTATTCGAGAAAATTAGCAAACTTTAATATTGTAGTCCCTTTGTCAAAAAATTTCATTTTTATATATAGCTTTTGTAACTGAAAAATTGGATTTGTTTCATGAATTTAGCTAATTTAGGTGAAAGATGAAAGTAAGAGTAATGCGTTCATAAAAGTTCTAAGAAAATTATGACAGATATTTGATATGGATATTCGTCTATAAACGAATTTCTCTTACTCTCATTTAAGCTAGAAGTTTTATAGTGGTTTTAGCAGCAACTTGCTAAAATTGTGAAATACATCCATTATTTTATAGCAAATTCATCTTTAATCTAGTTCATTTTTTTTCTCCCATAATCTCGGACGTTTAACATTGATGTAAATATCCAATTTCTAGTCCTTATTGAAGATTTATTTAAAAATAATTACATTTTAATGACGTTTGGGAAGAAATACACAATGTTCAAAATTATGAACAAAAACTTTTTTTGTAAAAATATGTGAAACACAAATAACGAGTTTTTAACTAAAACTAAGATATTTTAGCAGTTCTTGACATAAAACTGCTAATCAAAAATAAGTCGCACGTATTACTCTACTCTTTGTAAATTATACCATGAAAAAAACTTTAATTGGCTTTCTTCTCGTAACAATGATACATAAATTTCGGATTAATTAAACACTAGTTCATTTTATTACAATATAAACAAATCGAAGGCAAATATAAATTTATAAATAATATATAGAATTTTAATTATGGCTACAAACTTTAAAATCCTTTTATTTTACTAAACTATTTTAACAGAGAAATAAATGTATTGTATATATATATATATATATTTGGGAATCAAGTCAATGAGATCTTTGACAAATAAAACAATTCCCTTCCATTTTCAACATACCTCATATATATAAGATAAATATACCTTAAAACTGTTGATTGGAATGGTAAAAGATTGAGCATACTTGATGCTAGGATAATTATCAAAATTAAAAAAGGAATCGATCAAAAACAGTTGGCATCCCTCGAATAACACGACTAATTGGTTCCGTGTTATTCGATACTAATAATTCATACAATTTTTAAGATAACGTTCCGTGCTACAGACACTTAGTTTTCATTGTAAGCTGACGACATATTTACTGTGTGGTCAAATTAATTTTTAGCAGTAATTTTCGCGACTTCATGTAATTCAAATCACTTGTTATTCGAGAGTTGTTGCAATTTTCGACCGTTGTATTCGAGACTTCATGTATTTCAAGTACCGTGCTATTCGATGGATACCTAATAGTAAATAAAAATATGTGAGCCAGTATCAAAAATAAAGTAAAGAAGAAGAAAAATCATCTGATTACTTTGAAAAGTTCAACAACACCGAATTAAGCCTTTAATAATACAAACAAGCAAAAAAAAACCTTTATTTTCAATTTTCTAAACACAATGTAAGAAGAATTGCTTATAATACAATTGATAAACATTTTAATTTTCAATCTATATACTAAGTATGATTATGCTCTAAGGACTTTTTTTCTCTATTTTTATTGTTCAAGAGTTGATACAAAAAGCAACATTCGTAGCACTAAAAATAAATTGAAATTATAATTAGTTAAAAAAAAATGATAAAGATTTTAATATAAACAAAAATATTAAATTTTCAAGTGAGTCAAAAACTGATAATTAATTTAATATAAACAAACCAAAAAATTGAATTTTCAAATGGGTATCACGGGTAGAAAGATTTTTTTCTTTTTTATAAAGTAAACAATTTGAGATTTTAAAATATCTTGAGGACTACTAAGAAAAATTTCATTTCGATGGGTTCAGTCTTATAAAATAGTTGCTTATATCTACATAACCTTAATAAAATGAACATAATAAAAGTATTCTGTTTGATTTTAATTAATCATAATTTTAATTATAATTGCGAATGTGAATTTGATAATTTTGTTCGAGAACAATGGAATTATTTTAAGGTATGAATAATTAATGCAGAATTTTGAAGTTTCTATTGAAATTAAAATTTTTTTAGGTTAAATTTAATATATAACTATAAATAAGTAAATAGAATACATAACCTTAGAAATAATATATTAATTTTAATATAATTAACATCAATTTTGAATAAATAAAAAGAAATATTTTTATAATTTGTTTTTGATATAGCAATTAACCTAAAAAAGTCATTTTTAATAAATAACATTAGAATTATTATTAGATTTTATTGGAGGCCTGCCCGGCATATTTTGGTCTCATCTAAACGGAAAGAGAATAAATTTGCAGTTGAAGATTCTTTCGTTTATTTTGATAGTTGTTTAGTTTTTTTGAATTTTAATTACATTTTAAACTATTCTTTCTTTTTCTATTAAAAAGGAAATGGTAAGGTAATTGCTAATGTAATAATAATCAAACTAAACAAAAATATATTTAATCTTAATCGTTTTATTAGTTTCGAAGTCCATAACACATTTACATATATAGAAAAATCAATTTTTATATAAAGAATTATAGAAATTAATGTTAAGTATAATTACAAGGAAATTATACAACAGTATCGAACAACTACAACGTAACGGATACAGAAATGTATACAACCTCAAAAGCTAAGCCTTCATATTATTTTTTAAGCTTTTTTAAAATCAATTTGATATTAAATTAAATATAAATATTAAGGGATAAATTTTCACAGGCTTAGAGACAATCGAGTGCTTTGTCTTTTAGGCCTATTTTCGCTATTTTCCTTATATTAAGTTAAACAATAAAATTTCAGTATTTTAAAATTTTTTATAAATATAAAAAGGTAAAATTTAAATGATCTTAAGATTTTGTAGTTCCTCATCGTAAAACCTTTAAGACATTGAGTTTACTAAAATTTGATGTTTTTGAGCGTCGTATTGTTCAAATTTTTAGAAATAAACAATTGTGTTATTAAATATCAAATTTTTAATAAAATAAAAAATAAAAATCTTTTGTAGCTTGAGCACTTAAAAGAGTACAGTAGTCAAATCGAAGAAGGATTTCGTTTTAAAGTGTTTTTATTAAATGCTAACAAAGTTATAAAGCATAATCAGCGCTATGAGCTTGGCCTTGAAAGTTTTGAAATGAAACTTAATAAGTTCGCAGATATGTTTGATTTTGAAGTATCAAAAGAATTAAATGGTCTCAACTATACCAATTTTAAGTTTGATTTTTAATAATTTCAAAAAGGGATAGAAATAATTTCCTTTTTTCTTTTTTTTTTTTTTTTTCAAATGATCACAATAGGAAATCTTGGGAAAAATATGAAGGTGCTCCATTTAATAAGCCTGTTAATCTAAGTGTTCCAGCATATATGAATTGGACTGAATTGGGTGGAGTAACACACGTTAAAGATCAAGGTAAGTAAATTGTTTTTTTTTTGTTTTTTATTTAAATCAATTTTTATATAATTTACACAACTAAGGATTTTGCGGCTCTTGTTGGGCTTTTGCATCAACTGGATCCTTAGAAGGACAAATTTTTCGTTTAACAAATAAATTAATTTCACTTTCTGAACAAAATCTTATCGATTGTTCAGAATCATATGGAAATAATGGGTGTTACGGTGGATGGATGATTTATTCATATAATTATATTAAGGATAATAATGGAATTGATACAGAAAAAAGTTATCCATATGATGAAGAATATTGGTTTTGTAGATATAATCCAAAAACAATTGGTGGAACTGATAAAGGTTATATTCAATTACAATCAAATAATGAAACTGAATTAATGAGAGCAATTGCAATATATGGTCCGGTTTCTGTTGCTATAGATGCATCACATACATCATTTCATTTATATAGTAAAGGTGTATACTATGAACCAGATTGTAATGATGAAAATGTAATCAATCATGCTGTCTTAGTTGTTGGTTATGGAACTGATAAAGAAAATGGTCTAGATTATTGGTTAGTAAAAAATTCATGGGGAAAAAATTGGGGTGAAAATGGTTATATTAAAATGGCAAGAAATGTAAATAACAATTGCTTTATTGCTAGTTATCCTAGCTTTCCTATTGTTTAAATCTTTTTTTATATTTTTTTTATATTATGTATTGTAATATCTTGTGTTAAATAAATTTGTATATTAAAAATGAGTGTGCTTTATTTATTATACAAAAATCAATTATTTACTACGTTTTTCAGCTTTGCAAGGATAATTTGCTTAGCAGGCTTTTGTTTTAATTTTCTGCAATTTTTTCTCATAATTAAAAATAATATACGAAAAAATAATTATATAACAGTAAACAGCTAATTTTGAATATTTTACAAATATTCTGTATAAATTTTACAGGAAACTCCAATATACATATTGTTTTTTTTTATAGTACTTTAGGGACTTAGGAATAATAAGTAGCATGAGCCAATGGATTGTTTTATATTCCTTTTTAACAGTAGTTACAAATGACTTATGACTAGCGACCAGCTATTTGTAGTTTTTTTTAGACTTTCAACAGATAGTATACCTAGGGTTGAATTGGCAACATTACCATTAGATGTGATTAAATGCTTGAATCAGCCAAACCAAAAGTAATATCAAATAATATTTCCCAAAAAAAATATTTATCAAAATAATATTTATATTAAGTTTTCTATTAATAAACTTTTTATGCTTATCACGGTTTAAAAATTGTAATTACACATTTTGCTGAAAATAATTGACACCCCTTACGTATTGCGCTTTTGGTTCTTTAAAAATATATACCCTTTTTAGGTAGTGGCTTAAGCAGGAGTGGATTCAGGGAGATTTCTTACCTACTAATACTTTAGTGGCCAGAATGCTAATCTGACTCAAATTTTGTATTGGAAATATCTAGTATTGTTCTCAAGAAAACTAATTTAAAATTTTATATATAATGCTCTAAAAGAAACGATAAGCTTAAAAGAAAAATTTATCCTAAAATATCTATGCTCATATTAATATTATTTATTAAAATAAAAAATAAAATATTATATGGTTTCATAAGGCCATAATTTGAATCAAATTTGCGTAAGAATATGTCCTAAAATTTTAATTATAATATTAGAGAAGCTATCATCCAAAATATAAGTACATTGTCTACAGATTGAGCTAATTTAAATAATAATAGGTATTTTGTTCTTTGGTTACCTTGAGAAAGGAAACCTAGCAGCAATTATTAAATTTTTCTAAGAAAACAAACTTGACTGAAGAAAAGAAGCCATCGCTAAAACTGAAGATCACTTTAAGAACCTCTGTAAGTAACTTCTGGCGTAAGACGAAATAAATTTCTTCTAAAGTTTCACAACTTGTGAATAATCCGCATTGTCTCGGCTTAGCCAAAAACAAAGATTCAAGAATTAAAACCGCAAGTTGCTTCCCTTCCGAATCCGTCCATCTCGTCTTCCTCCAGCTCTTTGGATGAATACCGCAGGACAAGAGACGTAGCCTGGTGCCTGTTCAAGGAGTTCATCCAAAGGCTTTTGTCTCAAGAAGAGACCTGACTCACGATATTCAGACTTAGCAAAAGATGCTTTATGTTCAAAAAAAGGATTGAAGGTCTTAACAACCAAACAAAAGGTCAATAGTGCGTAAAGCATACTTAAAATTCCAACCAAGTTGCTACTATGGGGGAAAAGAGGGTAATGTTTATCACATTACTTCTCGGATCTAACCAAATATTAAATTGATATGTTTTACCATCTCAACTTCGGGTAAGCCGACCGTTGGACACCATGTTACGTCACCATATGTTTTTTGCAGGGGTCCATACCCCTGAAGATCAAACATAGGAACGATCTACCAGTTATTTAGTATGTAAAACGATTATTGACAATTCAGAATAAATTACTGATGAATAATAAATTTTGTCAAAAATTATATTTCTGCTAAGAATTTATTTTGTTATTTTGTTGGATTGGGGCTTATTGACCGATTTCAAGGTAAAGTAAAAAATTTAGGTCAGAAAAAACATTTCTTCAAAATGAATAAAATAAATAAGAACAACTTTTTAACAAAACTTAAATGAAAACTATGCTAGTAATTGCTCTCGTATTTCATTCTAATTATATCTCAAATTTACTGATTAAAGAAAAATCTTAATCGTTGAATTCGGTAAATTTATCGATTTCATAGATTGAGTCGGCTAAAATAACGCATTACAATTTTTGTAAAGTTTGTGTCAGCTAATTTATCCATTTTGAAAACCTAAATCAAATTTTAAATACAAAAACGTCAGAGGAATTGTTACTCTAAAAACTATTGAATGAAATGTGAAAAATATAAAATTAGAATTTTATGGTTTTAATCATAAATATACATGTTTTAATTAAAATTACATAATATTGTGTAGAAGCACTTTAACGTTATGACAATTTTAAAATGTTAATATTATAAATGACAAGGACTTTTATTTAAATATTTATTCACAATCATTAATTATTATAACTTAATTGCAATCTTAACTAAAATGAATCACATGTAAAAAAAGCTCATTTCAAAAAGTATTTTTTTCTCTGATTTTTGCAAAAAAAAAACAACTTAATAACTATATAAAATAAATATGTATCCAGTCGAAATTTAAATTAACCTAAATAACAGAAAATAATTAAATTAAATATAAAATTTTGTTCAAGGCACAACAAAATTATACAAGAAAAGGCCATATATACTTTGGCGATTATGTGAAATAATAGAAATCTCCACAAATGTTTAAATTATTAAGAGTAAAAAGTGATCATGGGTTAAGTTAAGTTTATAATAAAAATATTGTTTTTCTTCTAAATTATTATTTTAATTTTCTGTTTAATATTTGAATATTATTGCTATGAATGAAAATAAAAGGAAACCGTGTTACAGGCTTCAAAATAACAGAGCACTATTTTAATTCAAAAACTCATCAAATAATATTTAATATTTCATTAAATTCTTTGTGAAGATATTAATTGTTAAGGAAAAAATAAATTTTACCGTACACAATTATAACCAGTTATAATTATAGGATAGATCCAAAATTAAATTTATATAAAAAGGATTTGCGCCCACAAAAACCTTGTAAGGTCATGAAAAAATTTTCATATGTCGAAATTTTTAATAATCCAATATTTTTGTGTGTTTCTTAAAATTTGAATTATCGATGTTCTACTTTAATAATATTTGTCTCTTTGTATTTATATTAATTTTAAATTAATTAAATTTATCCTTGTTAAATTAAATATTTTTTTAAAAGTCCTTATAACTTGAAAATTTCAACAATTTAAAATAGTAACAATTATTCATAGCTATTATATTTATTTATAATATTAAGCAGTTTAAAAGTTTTTAAATACTTTTATCTAATATTGCATTAAGGTATTTGAGCTTAGGTATTTTATATGGTGTTAGAAATTGTGCGAAAATAATTTTATATAAAAAGATTTAATAAGCACAATAAAAAACACCAAATTATAATATAAAATTAATTTCAGCTTAGCTTATTATTAATTTAGTCAATGGCTAATGTACATATTTCTTCATCTGTATGACCAATACATTCAATTGCTGGCTGATGTCCACAATCCCACATTCCTGGACCACATCTTTTACAAAGTCCTGATAGTGTACATGGAATTTTAGTTAATTGACGATACTGATGAAGTAAACCTCTTGCTTTCCGAAGAATTAATTGTCCATCCATATACATAGCTTAAAGTAAAATAAATCAAAGAAGATAATTAAATTATTTAAATATTTAATTTTTGATCAAAATACTAAAGTTGGGTTGACATTAAGAAAAATGATGCATATACTGAGGGATTTTTAATAATTGTAAGAATAATAATTTTCATCTATGAAAAATTTATTATTGTTTGTTGTTGTAAATAATGTTTTACATGATATTCCAAGTGAAATCTTACCCAACTTTTACACTAAATTACTTTCCATTTATTTTAGAAAGGGAGATTTTAAAATATTCCCTCAATACTGCCATTATTTTTTGTGTGCTCTTTTTAAATTACTGAAGTAAGATACCTATCTGCAAAATAATAGAAGAAAACCAATAAAAAAAAAATTGAAAATTAAAATTTTTATATAATTATTTTGGCCATTATAAGAACATTGTCAAAAGACGTTCGAAAAACATCAGTTTTCTAACTATTAAGCAGGTTTCTCACCCTTTTGAAAACCAAAAAAATTCTCATTTGGTTTATGGAAAGACTAAAACAAAAACTTCCACAAGACATGTTTAGATTTAATGAGATTTTTATAAATCAAAATTAATTTCATTGACTGTATATGTATATATATAAAAAAAAAAACGTAACAAGAAGAAAAACTCATATCAAGACTGACAAAACTTTTGCTTTTTGTCCAGGCAAAATGATCTACTAGACATTATTGCTGTCCATCCTTGTTCTTTAGATTTAAAGCAAGCTGCTAGTAAATATTTTACTGTTTTATGTTTAGTAAACAAAAATCTGCACACTTTCCTTAGATATTATCTACTAACAATAGAAAACAGCAATAAAAAAATAAGTAAATTTTTCATTTCTTGACGATATTCGCTTTGTAGGATCATTAACAATAAAATGGAATATGACGAACAAAATAATATTCAAGCAAAAAATATATTCCATTTTCCTTTTTCCGATGTATTGTTGAAACGTCGAATTTCGACAATTGGGCGATCCTAGTACAAAATAAATATATAATGATATCAAATGAAAATTACCTAAAGAACTAAAATGTAATAACATTTCATCATTTCGAAGATTTTGAGCAATTACATCATCAGCATAAACAGCAATTATTGATAAACATAGAAATAAATGAAAGTAATCTGTTAAATAATTTGACCAGCATGCTTCCCACATTCTTATAGCTACTGCTTCAGTAAATTCTCGTTTGAAACATCTAAGATAGAAAAAAAGTGAATCAGTTAAAATAAATATACATAATTTAATTATTAGTTTTATATTACAAAAGAATCCAACGATGACAAAATAACAATTCCATAGCATCTGCATAATTATTTAAATGTGTATAAAACTTTGGTACCATAAGCCTTATTAATTCTCTTAAATAATTCTAGGGAAATTGAAATTTTTTAGCAATATTTTCAAAATATTTTAATCTATAAATATTTACTAAATTTTTATCAATATCGTTGTCTGTAGGTGTACATACAAATAAAGCACGTTGCATAAGTCCTACAAAACACCAAAATGCTTCATGTTCTGTTTTTATTTCACACAAAACTGGAGCAAGTAGATCACTCATTCCTTGAGTATAGCTACATAAATATAATTTATTTATTTGTTTAGTAAATGTGAATGTGTATACATGCTCTAAATGATGATTATATTTAATTAAAAGTTTTATAAAGCTTTTAGTACAGTTATTATAATAATTATAAAATTAAATATTTAAAAAATTAATAATAGTTCATTTCATCTAAGACGTAATAATTTAATTAAATTATTTTGTTAATTTCACAATAATTATTCTAAATGTAATTGAATTTAACTTCCGTCAGAGTAAGTTTTAGAACATATTCCAAAAAGTGTATTGGATATGAAAATTCAATCCTTGTACAAATCTTTAGCATTTTAATAACCAAAGTGATGCGTTAGCGCTATGTGATAAGTAAAATGCTACATTTTTCTTCTTTTTTTATAAAAATTTCAGTAGTAAATAAAATAAAAATTTTGTTCAAAAAATAAAAACAATTCGTTAAACTTTTTTTTAGAATTATTTACTTTAGCGTTATTGTTATATGTTAAACTTATCCCAACATTTGACATTTTTTTGTCTTAAGATTCACTTGGTCATATTTACTTTGTTGTAATAACCATATTATTATTTCTTATTTTAGCTTATTAAATTAAAAATTGATATCATCAATGGAGAAACTATATAAATTTCACGAAAATATTTGATTTTATTTTAAAATATAAAACAATTAATTTTTTTTTCTAACAATTATCAAAAAAAAAACAATTTTTTAACGTTTATACAGTAATCAACTTTTTAATATAATTTTAAATTCCTAAATTTTGATTAACAAAAAAATTCTAAAAGTCTAAGAAAGATAATACAAATATATAGATATAAAATATTACTTACGAGAATCCACCATTATAAAAAGCATAATTTAAAAGAATATTCTTCATAATTTCAATATTTGGATTGTCTTCACCAGCAAAATATGGATTTCCTCTATCCGTCCGTATGACATCTTTTTCAACAACACATTGAACTGTTCTCCAAAAATGTGCTTGTTCTTCTGGTGACATAGAATAAAGCCGTCTTCTTGAAATTTCTTCATATTCCTAAAATTATTAATTATAAATAAATAAAATATGAAAATTTAATTTAAATATCATATAATTACCTGGCGTCGAATTTCAATTAATACTGCACGGTCTTCAAATGTTGAACTAAATGGATAACAATGTAATAAAAATGGCCAAACTGTTTTTCGTAGGCTTTTTTCTAAGCCACCAAAAAAAACACATTTTCTTAAAAGTAAATCATCTTCAATTTGTCCCTTATCATTTAAAAGTTTTCCATAAAAATAATCTGTGGTAATTTTGTTGACTTTTCCTTCGTCTGGATGAAGTTCTGATTGTTTAACCTCAGGACGACAAACCATAAATTGTCTATATGGTAAATTTGGTTCATCTTGACCTTTTGAAAAAGTTTTAAAAATAATTATAAATTTTTTTTTTTTTAGTTTTTTAAAGCAAAATTTAAATTGTTGAAAAATACTAGACCGACAGTTTTTGAGAAGAGATTAAATTCAAGAATAAATTCTAATTATAGTAAACAAAATGTTCTGTCTTTAGAACTCTAAGACGACTTGTTTAATTATCATAAACAAAAGTAAATTACTAAAAATACCTGGAGCTAATTTAATATTATGTAAAAGACAATGCCATTGATGAAGAACCTGTGCCAAATGATCTAAGCTTCCATGATGAAAATGAAGAATTTTATATTGAGATTCTCTAGAAGCAATAACTAATTGGCCTGAAGTACAATTTTCATTACTAAAAAATAGTCTTAGCGAGCGCATTTGACTTAAATCTACAGAAAATCTATGAAAAAAAAGAAAACGTCATTTTTAAACTTAAAAATAATATTTTCAAAATTAAACCTTCTACACTTGATTGATGGCTTTCGTGTGACAACTGGTGATGCATTTGTACTATCTGGAAATGATAAATTATGTTTAAAAGCAAGTAATTCTGGTGACATCCAATTTGGATTAGTATCATCTAAGGAACTAATCGATAAAGATCGTTGTTTTTCATTTCTTGTTATAGTAATTGTTTCTGGTGATTGAATTTGATGATTTTCAACTTGAGGATTTGCAATTGTAATATTTACGGAAGTTAAAGTTTTTTGCAATGGCTTAATCACTATATCACCTGTTTCTTCACTTAATAATGGTTGTAGTTCATCTACAACTTCACGAATATTTTGAGATTCTTTATCACCATTTTCTACTGGACCAAAAAATATATCTTCATCTACATCAATATTAGAATGTATATCATCCTTTTCTCCACTTTGAGTACTTAAACTATTACATATACTATTTTTATCTGAATTAGAGTATAAGCTTTGGGTTTCACAATTGTCAGAATTTAATAAATTATTAGAAATTTCTTTGGTATATTCATTTGTCAGTATTAATTGATTATTATCTAAAAATGGATTTGTATTTTTTAAACATAATGTAACTTGTGAATTTTCATATTCATTTTTTTCATTTAAATGATTTGTCATTGATCTTTTCTGTTTCAATTCCTCTGAATATTGTCGTTGAAAAATATTATTAGTTTGTAAAGATTTTTCAACAGTTGAAGGACATTTACGTAGTGTAGAATTTGGAATCCATGTAAGAAGAAGCGTTGGACGCTTAGCATTATTATACTGATCAACAAAAGTTTTTGTAGTTACTGTCAAATATCCTGGATAATGTAAAATATCGGAATCTTGACGAATAAATGTAGGTGGATGAACACAAACATTATTTTTGCAAAATAATACCTCGTTATCCTCATACATTATATCTTGTTTAAAATCAATTTCTTCACTACCTAATATATAGCCGGAAGCTTTTTTAAGAATATCACTAATTGGCATATTGCAAAAAAATATAATTACAAAACGTATAAAATAAAATAATTTTAATTTAATACATTCGAAGTGTAATTATTTATATAAACACTTTGATAATTAGCTTTGATTAATGCAAGACTAAATTTTCAACTGTGTTAAATTGGAATTAATTTTCACATTGAATTTTATTACAGAAATATGTTCTAAATTATTTTAAATTCCAAAACTTTTATCGATCGAAGTTTTGACCCAAAACTACGTAAAAGTTGACATTTCAGAAAAAATGTTACCAGATATATATCTTATTATTTCGAAAATTTTAGCATTGTTCCAAAGAAAAATGTGCCAGAATACTTTCAATGGGCCTGTTTATATTAAGGCTGGAAGAAGCCATCATTCAATGTGCTTTCTAAATGTAAACCATCCCTATAGATGAGGTATAAGAACTTCTCTAGATGAGTTTCTTATGCTTACTTCTTCCGAATAATATTAAAATAGCCAAAATTTTTAAAACTTCAATTCCAACGTTCTATGAACATTTTGGTATTTCCTTGAATCCACCATTATAAAAGTTACATATTCAATAATGAAAAAAATCTTAAAAAATTATTTAATTTTTGCAAATCTGGGGAAAATTTAAACAATTATAACGAAAATATTTTCAGGCATCCAAAACAGAGCCCAGAGGTACTTCTTTTTAGAGCATAACATCAACCTAATCACTATCCTTTCTGCCAGATTCCAAAAATTGGATATTCTAAACTACAGCTAAATTACTTTACACAATAAATATCCAATGTTACTTGATAACCCAGAGTTGCTAATACAACAGCAGCCTCGTTTTTGGTTACTTTTGCATATCCTGGAAAAGAGAAAGTCATTCCTATTTGTAAATCTTTGCCCTCAAATCTAGGTAAAATTTTGGAATGTATAATAAATTCAGTTTTTGATCAAGTTGATTCCTTGTGGTCAATTTATAAGTCTCACTATGAAGTCCCAATTTTTATTAATCCTAAGTATTTGGTGATTATTCTTAGTTTTGATTTACTTACATATAGTCCAGGGAATAAAGACGAAAAAAAGACTGAACTACGGAAAAAGTAGGGGAAAGCTGGATTTTTGCATATGCCTTCCTTTTGAGGTCCTAAACAATAGCTCAAAAGTCCCCATCAATCCGAGTGCCGCTGCGGCACTTGTGCGGCGTCAAAGGTCACAAAAGACGGTTTTTTGAAAAAATCTCGTTAACCGTTGCAGTTATCAAAAAATTTATTGCGATCGAATTTATAGCTTTTAAAATTCTCTACAAAAAACATAATGGCACTTTTTTTTCGTAAGACTAACGGTTTTCTATTAAATTCGATTTCAAAAGTTGTATTCGTACTTATTTGAGTTAGAACAAAATATTTTAGTGTTTTTATTTTTCCAAATTATATTCTAAGTTGTAATATAGCATTTGTATTTAGAAATATAAATTAATTTAATGTTATTTCAAAAAAAAAGCTTCAAGAATTAAGATTTTATTAACATATAGACCACCTTAATATATTCAAATAATTTTTAATGTGAAAATGTGAAATCAAATAAATACAAATACAAACACGCGTATAAACACTACTACACACTATACACTATATACTATGTAGTATACACTACTGATATACTATCGCATATGTATACACAGGTTCGAGGTCCTACATCAAAATTATGGATCCAATATTTTCGTATGGTGTCAATTGCAAAAGAGTACATAAGAGCTGAAGGGTGATTGGAGACACATCTAAACAGTATCAAGCAAATGTTTCCATATTTTCATGCATCTGGACATTTAGCTTACGTAAAATCTGCGCATTGATATCTCCAAGATATGATCAAATTAGAGCAAGCTATGGATCTAATTGTATTCCAGAAGTTTACTTCAGGATTTTTTACTGTTTGACGGAGTGATAAACTCAGTTGTGGAACGTGGTCAGACATGATTATTGAACAGTCTCTCATGAAACTAATGAAAACCGACGGTGGTGTAGCACGAGGAAGGAGCACACAAGAAAGTGTTTTGAGCAAATGGGTTTACGGCATGCATGCAATGATTACTGTTTGCGAAGGCTTAGAAGTACTCACAAATGTGTCAATGAAGTAAGGTCCGACCGAGAATGAGTTTTTATTCTTGGCCGAGACCGAGACCGAGAACGAGAAAAAATATATTCTCGGCCGAGACCGAGACCGAGAACGAGACTAAAAATATAGCAGCTAAAACGGGTAATACCCATTCTCCACCGAAGCTTATACTCATTATTACAATACAACGATGGAAATTTTGTATGGAGTATGGAGAGTTAAAAGTTAAAAGTGCAAAAAATGCAATAAATTGTTATATTTTCTGTGTATGAGTATATGGACATTTTTAACACTCAAAATTAAATAAGCTAATATTATGACACAAAAGCAGTAATTTTTCAAGATTTTCGCCTTTTAAGTTGTGCCGCCTCTCATCATATAGCTGCCCAGCTCTACTAAAAAGTCGCAACGCTAGTCATAGGCGTTTCACACAGAATTGATATTACAATTTCGATTCCGGCATTTTGTAAATTTGTATGGAAAATTCAGTCTCCTCTAATGTATTGTAATATTTCAATTCCAATATGAGAGCCTGTCTGAAACGGCTATCAGTGGAGCTGATAAAACTTTGCTGGCTTATGATAGCTTACTGATAGACTGGTACGTGTGCAGTCTCGGCTATGGCCGAGAATCTCGGCAAATTTAAGCCGAGAACGAGAACCGAGATCTCGGCCTGGATTTCGGCCGAGAGAAGGCCGAGACCGAGTTCTCGGTCGGACCTTACAATGAAGACAACGGATCAGCATGTAAATGCGAGAGATTCACGTGTAAAAAGAGATGACGAAGACGTAAAAAAATTAATTGCTTGGCTTTCTTTATACGATCCTTTTCCATAATTTCCAAAGTTAAAGTCAATATCAAGTGGAATAGTTGGTAATAATAAAATTAACTGTCTTAATGCTTTTGAAGTGGGTCTTGACTCCATAAGAAAAATGATAAATCAAAAATTTGGTAGTCTTAAACTGAAACGGGCTGACAGAGTTCTGCCTCTTCTAACCGTATCTAGCTCAGTAAAAGTTCATGAAGTACAAGTACCTATTGATCCTTTGTTATTATTCCAACGCATAAGTATTGCAAAACGATTTGACGATCAACTTCAAACATTTTTGGAATATGAACTAGCTCCATTTCCATTATCACTTTTTGATGAGTATGGGATGCGTAAAAATCAGAAATCTGCCATTTATAATTGCTTTAAACCAGTAAATGTTGAATTGGATAACTCTAATGTAACTTACATCATTGATGGAGGATTTCTTTTACATCGTGTTGTATGGAATAAGGGAGAAACATTTGATACGATTTTGAATACATATGTCAATTATGTACGGACACATTATGGTCATGATATCGTGATCGTATTTGATGGTTACAACGATTGGCAAAAAATTATCTTTGATAGCTCTATGACTACTTCAACCACTCTAGAAAAATTCCTTGAGAATGTTACTAACAAGGATAGCTTTGTTTCTATGTTATGCCAAAAATTGAAAGCTGGTAATTTAAAGGTAAAACAAGCTCAAAATGATGCTGATGTGCTCATCATTGAGACAGCGATAGAAGAATCGTATAGAAGGATAAGTATTGTCGTAGGCGAAGATGTAGACTTATTGGTGATATTGACTGCTCAAACACCAACTGATAAAATAATTTATTTTTTAAAACCTGGAAAAGCGAATATTCAAACAGCAATTTATTCTTCACAAAGTCTAAACTCGTATCCTAACTGTAAAAATCATATATTATTTTTACATGCAATGACCGGTTGTGATACTGTATCGGCAATTTTCAAAAAAGGTAAAATTAATGCCTTTAAGTTATTTGAAAAGAATAAAAAATTAATTAATTACGCCGAAGTATTTACTACAGAAGATTGCTTGCCCACTTTAATTTTTGAAAATGGTTTTCTCCTCGCAATGTATAAAGCACCTGTGAGAGAAGAGTGAATAGATAATCAACGATATTCAACATTTGTAATATTAACAGAGCTCAAAAAGCCTGTTGAATTATCTTCTCTCCCTCCAACATCCAGTGCTGCTTGGCAACATTTATATCAGGTCTACTACCAAGTACAAGTATGGCTTGGCAACCAGCTTAAACCTCTCGACTGGGGATGGACATTACAAGAAAATATTTTAGAACCAATTAAAACTCTCCTTGCACCTGCTCCTGACGAACTTTTAAACAATATTTTTTGTAATTGTACTAAGAGATGTACTTTAAACTGCGGTTGTAAAAAAGTTGGTCTATACTGTTCACCAGTATGTGGCAATTGTCGTGGTCAGAATTGTTTAAATGTTCCGACTAATAATAATGAAGAAAATGATGATGAGTTTACCGAGGACATAGATCCATCGAGTTGCTTAGTTGAAACGATGGAAATTGACGAAGTAGAAATAGAAGAAGAAAAAGACAATGATGAAGAGGTAGAGATAGAATTAGAAGCAGAACCATAATTATTTATAAAGACGACAAAACTTTTTATGATAAACTAATAATAAATAATTTTTTTTCTGCATAAAAGAATTAATAGTGGTTCATTCATATTTTTTTTACCTTATTTCCTTGTTTATTTATATATTTATCTTCATATAATCATCTTTACACATGGATTATGCCTATTGGAGGGACAACTTGATTAAACTACGCATCCACCCGAAAGGTAGTGTGGTAAGTAGTACACGTTTTATGATAATTATGGAGTTGACAGCTTTTGAAATCGAATTTAATAGAAAACCGTTAGTCTTACGAAAAAAAGTGCCATTATGTTTTTTGTAGAGAATTTTAAAAGCTATAAATTCGATCGCAATAATTTTTTTTGATAACTGCAACGGTTAACGAGATTTTTTCAAAAAACCGTTTTTTGTAGCCTTTGAGGCCGCACAAGTGCCGCAGCGGCACTCGGATCGATGGGGACTTTTGAGCTATTGTTTAGGACCTCAAAAGGAAGGCATATGCAAAAATCCAGCTTTCCCCTACTTTTCCGAAGTGCTATGTCTTTATTCCCTGGACTAATATATTATGTCGAAAATATCATTTTCATTGTCATTGGACTTTTTAAGAGGATTAAGTCCTATATATTTAGTCTATTGAAAAATATTTTTATATAAAATTTAGCATTGACTTTAAACTAACAGTATACTCACTTTTTTTCCATATTAAGAACTTTCAATAGAAACGGATAACAGTTAATTTCTGCAAATGGAGCATAATTTTATTTTTATGATGAAAAAGAAATTTTTTATAGCTTTAAGCACAGTTTTAATATACAACAGTAAACAGAAAATTATTTTATGCGATATCAGTTAACAGTCATTAACATTTTTTTGTTTCATACCAAACTTTTTTTGCCCTATAATTTTTTTGTATTGTGTTAATATTCATGAAAATGTTTACAAGCTTTATTTGTTAAATTTGACAAAACTTTACCATAAAAATTTACACATCAAATTGACAAAAAAAACTGCTAACATAAAATTAATTTTTTCATAATCATAATCATATTATAGTTGAGTCATGTTTGCTTTTTAAGTATACCGTTATATCAATAACGCTTTTTGCAATCTTCCCAAATATATCTTGCTGTGTTCCATTAATAAAATTTTTATGGATATAATTTTATTGAGTTGGCTGACGATTATTCTTTTGTGTCTTGTGTATGTTTTTTATACAGCTTTACTGGGAACTTTGGCACAAATAACTAAATTGTGAATTCAATTTGATAGAATTTATTTCCAATTCGGCTTCTACTAAAAAGAAAGTATTTAAAGTGAATTTGATTTCTTTGACTGTGATCAATCAAATAAAATGGTAAAAAAGAAGTTCTTTTTAGGCCATGTTGAATCAGCACAGGGTAAAAAAATACTTTGTTTTAAATATCTCTACCAAGTTAAAGTATTTAATAATTACGTTGTAAAAAGACTTTTTCGCAAAGATCATTCTCGCTCCCAGGGATGCATCCGAAATGATAAAGATGCTCCGGGGAGATGCATTTTCTCCTTAATTATTTTAAGCCCAAGTACTTTAACAATTTATCCATAAAATATTTAAAAACAGCAGATTTCTTAGAATTTTTTCAACTAAAAAAACTTGAGGAAAATTTTACGCCATTGAACTTCACAAATCTAACAGAAATCTTTATAAAAGAAAACAAAAAAAAACATGTTTGTTAAAGATAAACTACGAAACTACATATCCGATTGGGTTAATGTTTGGAGATAACGTGTGCTTTATAGAGAGAAACGCTTAAAAGTAAATATAACCTAAATTAGCATATCAAATTTTATAGGTCTATTCCTTTTTTTTTAAATATATGTAAAACAGAAATTATTTGTCTATACCAGGGACTCCCAAACTTTTCTGTCCCACCAGTCTATTCATTTTCTTGGATAGAAAATTCGTTGATGCAATGAAGCCACCGCTCAACTAAATACGATGAAAGAAATACAATTAAAAATTTCTACACTACTTACCACAGCTTAAAATAGAGCACTAATATTTTGATTTTTGAAGCCAGAACTCTTGGCACACATTTTTGATTTTTACTTTTAGTTCCTCTTCTAAATTTGATGATTCCATTATATCTGCATTTGTGAAAAGATATAAAATCTAACTTGGTACATATATTTATGTCAAAGATATAATGGAATAGCTCCCTAAAATTGACTCTTACTAGCTTGCAAAGATTGGTGACAGGGTTGGAATATTTACAACAGTTCCTATGTTGCCCTAACGTACCTCCAACGCGCCTAAGAGGCATTTTAATAATTTATTAATAAAAAAAAAGGGCATTGGAGCTTAAAAAATACGTAAACATATTTCCGAAGATTTTTTAGTTATTTTGTCACCTTAGAGTTTTAGCTTTCCAATAAAATTCAGGAAGAGAAGGATACGATGTATATTTTATAGATGTTCATATCAAAGTAAAAATATTTTAAGAATTAATTGGAATTTAATATATTCAATTT
Organism: Acrocera orbiculus; assembly: GCA_947359355.1. Lineage (NCBI taxonomy): Eukaryota > Metazoa > Arthropoda > Insecta > Diptera > Acroceridae > Acrocera > Acrocera orbiculus. The sequence goes on from OX375758.1 coordinate 14,023,677, forward strand.
ATTGTTAAAGTGTAAAAAAATACGACGGGTGTTCAACTAGTATAATAATATTAGATACTAAGAAATAATTAAATAGTGATTGTAAGATGCATTCAAAAGAAAACAACTAATTTAAATTTGATTGCTAATTTTTCTATATATATTGCTAGAATAGAATAGAATTTGCTTTTGCATAAATTTCATTCAAAATTGACGATAGTAAGATCTAATGCTATGCAAAAGTTTAAATAAATAAAAAAGTTAAATTTATTAACAATATTTAAAAGATGATTTTAATATATTCCAATTCTATTGTCATTTGGTATTAATCCTTTTTTTTTATACCTTGTTTTTTTTTTTTTATACACTGATGACTACTAATACGGAACCTAACATCCCAACCAATATAATCATTCTTATCCAATTCAACTATCATTGATTATCTTGACCTTAAATTTATCTTCTTTTCGCACAAAATAAATTACAAATCATTTTCTTGTTTTTAATTAATTCTATTCCTTTTTTTCATTTTTTGTTATTTTTTTCAAGCGACTGTCCAAGTAGCATCTAAAACTTTAATAAAGTAGATATACAATGGTTTTAGCAAAGTAAAAAATCTCAACAGTCTCATCAGTCCCTTCATCTTAGAGAATTCTTTATCTTTAAAGATTTTATTCAAAGGTTTTTTTTTTTGTTTTTGTTTTTGATTTTCTCCTCTATATATTCGCATCATTTAAGTTTTATATCTTTTATCAGGTTTGGTTAGTTGATCAAAGATATAAATTTAGTTAGTGATGAACATCAGAAGAGTATTAAAGCTTGAAAATTGTGACGGTTTGCCTTCAAAAAAAAAAAAAACTAGATATAATATAAAGTTAAATAAATTAACTTAAAACCGTTGTTTTTGAAGTTTTCAATAATCAAATTGCATTCTTTATTTGAAAATTTAAAGTGTTATTTGTTATTGTTGTTGTTTTTTACTTTCTTTTCTTTCAAATAAGTTTGATTTAATTAATATTTATTAAAAATAATGCATTTATCAGTTTTACTAGTATATTTGTATTCAATATTGATTTATTTGATGGTTGTATGTAGTCCGATCAATGAAAAAAATAATATTAAAAAAAATGATTATTATAATGAGCTATTATTAACTAATTTTTCGGAAAAACCATCAAAATTACGGATATATTTACTGGCAGACTTAGCTAAAGCTTCATTAGAAATGGTAAGTTATTAAAAATTTTGTATGAAAGTTAAAAATATAATTATAGAGGCTTGGTGTTCCTCACGTTTAGAACTCTTCAGAGAGAGTTTAAATTAAGTTAACAGTTTAATTAAAATTATGTTAATTTCTAGTAGCAAAAACTATCAAAACAGTTGATTGCACATGAGTACAAGCTACATAAGTATCTTAATGTGATATGAAATTCTTTTTAAATTGAAAAAGTGATTATATTTCCTCTGTTTTTTATGCGTCTATTATTTCGAAAAAGTAGTGAATATGAGAAATACTCATGTTCCATCCACTATAATGGTTTATTTTAGCACTTAACAGTTAGATTAATGAAAATTATGCATTTCGAAAAATAAAGTAAGTGTTAGATAACGGAATAAAACCATACTAGGATCGCCAGCTGTCGAAAATTTTAACAACATATCGAAAAAAGCAAAATGGAATATATTATTGGCTTGAATATTGTTCCGCTCGGTTTGTATTAGCTAAAAATACCAAGTTAACATTCATGTTTCCGTTTTCAATACGTAAGCAGAAACGTAAATATATATACTTGCCTTATCAACGCGTTAACCGAATAGAGCCGAAGAAAGAAAAAAACAACAACAATATAAAGGCAAAGCAGAGCCGTCATAAAAATATATTTTAAGATTCCCTTCGTCTAGTTATTTTTATAAAAACATAAAATACGTTCCACAATATAGGGTCATTTATAAAAAAAAATATAAAATAACGCCTCTACTGCAAAATAAATACGGCTTTTCAGAAAGAAAATGCACCAAGTTACAAACCAGAGGTTTCGAAGGAAAAATTGATGGATTTGAAGTTTAAATTGCTGTTTCAGTTTGTTACCCTTAACAAGATTTATGTTAAAAATTTCAAGATTTATGTTTTTGAGTAACTAGCGGCTTTTTTTATTTATATAAATTTATTAATTCTTCAAAACTAAATGTATTTAATCAATAATACACATGGTTAAAAGTCATCCAAAGTCACTTCCATAAGGTTAATATTCTTATAAACCATCTCCATAGTAATAGCCTCAATAATTTTAAGGATATATATTTATAAACTATATAAACTAAGCTCTGGCAATAAATAGTTTTTTTTTCTAACACCAAAGGAAAAAGGGAAGGAATCAACTATATTTAATTACCGATTTGCTTGAAAAATTCTCAACACAATAGAAGAAAAAACTTTTAAGACTATATTACAAAGCCCAAATTATTTAATAAAAAAGTCAATTTGTTGTTTTTTTTTAAAACAACAACTGAAAAAAAGTTTCAAGTGTAATTTAATCTAAAGACATGCACTTAACCTTGAAATTGATTTTTTAATTATTTTTTTCAATTTTAATTCATTACAGCGAACCAATGTGAATTGTAACTCTAGTACTCATCTCAAAATAAAAACAAAGAATTGCACATGTTCAAATTTTTCATGTTGGAGATTTTACAAGACAATAAGAAAGTCAAGGTAATCAATAAATTCTATAATTTAATATAAAAAAAAAAGAAAACAAAAAAAATCTTACTATTTCTCATTTAAAGGATTATTGAAAAAACTTGTGAAGATTTTTGTTGTAATAATTCTAAAGCAAAAGGGAAATCCCTAAACAGAAATGACCGCAAAATAATTAATAAAAATGATACAATCGGCTGTGGCAAAATAATACTGGATGAAAATAAACTGAAAGCATCATGGATTGTGAATGTATTTTCTTTATATAAAAATAATCAATGTACAGGTCTTTTGCTTAGCGGTACTACTGTTTTGACATCATTGAATTGTACTAACAGGTTTTGTATTGTCTGAAAACTTTTATAAATATTTTATATACTTATGATTTTTATTTAAAACCAACAATAACAAAAAAAGATTAAAAAATATAACTGTCATCAAGTCTGGTTTATCAAATGAAAAACTATCACGGGTTAAAACTGTAATAACAGATAAATCTATAAATAACAGTGTAAGAATATAATTATTTTCTATAGATTAATTAAATTTAATATTATTATCAATTATAGATTCTTTTGATTCTTGAACAGCCATTTCAAGATATCGAGCCACCATTAAATCTTTGTTTGCCTCAAAACAATGTAAATGAGATTGGAGTAAAATGTTTCACCACAACAAAATATAAAGAAGCTATTAAGCTAAATGGGGTTAATTGCAATAATGATTTTTTTAAAAATAATAACCGTTATGATAATTCTTTATGTGCCAAAGTAGAAAATATCAAAAATTATGAAGTAAATTATGCTAATAATATTTATCATTTAAAAAATGAAAAATAATACTAATACTATAATTTTTTTTTTTAGATTAATACTGGAGCACCTTTACTCTGTTCTATAAGTAAATCATATCCAGATAATTTTCAACTTATAGGGATTCTCTATGAAATAAATAATGATATTTTAGTTTTTGATAATATTAAAAATATTGGAAATGTTATAAGAAATAATTTAAGTAAATTATTGTGATATTAATATCTTATAATGTTCTAATAGAATAAAAACAATAACTTTTTCAATTTAATTTTTATAATAGTTTCTATCAGCTTATACATATAATAGAAATTAAAAGTATTTATGCTCTTATGGTTTACAGTGCCTCCCATAGTATTTTCTTTTGATATATAGGTAAACTAGGGAACACTTATTTAAATATGTTTAAAACAAAAGGAGAGTATTCAGCTAAAAACAGAGATTAATAGAGATAGGAACAAACAAAAAATTTTAGTTAAAAAACTTGCTCCCTAATAATAACGCCGGCTTTACTTTTAACAGCTTCAGTTTTAATTATTTAATATTAAAATACGAGAAATATTTAACTTTAAATAAACCCTGAAGCCTTTTAATATTTTGTTTCCTATTAATAGTTATACATATATCGAAATGCAGAACACTAAATAAACTAAACATTTTATTATTTTTATTTTTGCTTATTACATGTCAAAAATTTCAACTACGTTCATAATAACTTCGAATAATGATTCCAACAATTACTAGAAAATTTAAACCGGCTTATAATAAAATTTAAGAATAACATTTTAGTACCATTTTCTTTTTTTTGACATTATGATATTCTGTTTTCCCTTTTAAATAAACCCAAAGCTAAATAAAAATTCATTTTGTTATTATTTAAACATTTGAAAAAGGCATAAACGCTAAATAAAAGTAACTTTAAAAATATAAAACCAGTTCTCAATGTTCTTTATCAATTTAGCGGGAATAATTTCAAAATACGCAGAGCTCTCTAGCATTACTTTTTCTATTTTCGAAATAATAAATTGGCTCTTTTCGAAATGCATATGTCATTAATGACAGTTCCATATATGTATATACTTTTTATATTTCTTAATAATTTAAAAATATATATATACTTTTAAATTTTGTATTATGAATTGAAAAAAAGTTAAAAAATAAAAATCTTTATTAAATAGACAAAATGTCGAGAATACTCCATGGTCAGTTTGGGTAAGTAAATTTGTTAAAATACGAATATGCTTCTTTTTTTTCGTAAAAGCATGTTAATCAGCGGCCTTCTTACGTAAAACTGTTTATTTGTCGGCTAAAAACATTCGGTTTTTTTTTTCTTACTTAAATAGTTTTTGATTTTTTATAAATAAATTTATCTTAAATATTTAGGAAGAAAACTGAATGAAAGATATTTTATTTAAAATTTCAGCCATGATTAAATCAATATTTTTTTTGTTAGTTATATATATTAGCTTTATATCCTAAATAATGATAACGATATCATAAATAATAATATTAGTAAGTAAAAATTATTTTTATTGCAATGCAATCGAAGAAGTGAAATAATTTTTTCGCCCATTTGCACGTTATAATATTAAAGTTCAAGCATTAGAGCCTTCTATAATACAGAAAAATTGCTTTTATGTATTCGAGCTTTCTATCATTCTTAACATTGTCTTGGCAAAAAAATTAAAAAAATAAAAAAGCAATCGAAATTTTGGACAACGTCCCTCGTATTATCTCGAGTGTACAAGTTCCTTGATTTAAATATATGAGAAAAAGATATCGCGCTTAAGCCTGATTTAAACTGTAAGATGGAGTTCTACAAGATCGATTTTAGAAATATAATCGAATAATATTGCAAAAAAATCAAATGCATCATAAGAGATAAAGAATTTTAGAATTCACAATGGCAGATATTAGAAGTATATTTATAAAGTTATTAAACCAAAAATAATAAACTAGAACTTCGTTTATCCTTAGTTAAAAAATAACAGAAAAGAAATTTACAAATATAATTTGAATGTGGGGATATGGAAAACAATCTGTGAATCAAAAGTGAACTGTGTACTTGAGTCCAAAATTCCGTATCAATGCTGCTATATCTTGAGATTCACTTTTTTCCATTTTTTCCAGTGGCAGTTGCTCACATCCTATCTGATTCTATAAATATTTGTTAAAGTCTTTCCCCTTCTGTAGAGATATACATTAATTAGTCGCATAACTTCTAATAAACCAAGTAAGAATGTTAGCTTATTTGTCTTGGCAAGATTTCTTTTATTTAAAATTATTTTTGGCTGTCTCATGCCAAAATCCCCTATTCAAATCAAAAACAAGAACTGCAATATATTCTTTTATTGTAATTAAAACACAAGTAAGATAACTCATCAAATTGCAAAATTTTGTAGTAGTCTTTTTATGAGTTTTAAATTAAAATAATATTTTTAATTTCAGATACAGAGTAACAAAACAAGTTTTACGTCCACTTTTTATTAGTTTTACCCGCTTAAAATTCTCAACCCTTGCTGAAAATGGTCAACAAAGAAATAGACATTTCGGTAAACGACTATTGGAGCCAACTGTGGTGGTTTTTATTGGTCATCAACATAGTTTTAGACGTAATTATGCGATGATAGTAGCTAGGCAATATAAATTAATTACAAAATTTAGACAATATTTGTAAATGCTTAATTTTTAGAGTTCTTCGTGGAGTCCTTAAGCTGCGTTATTTAGTTCTTGGTGGTGCCATTGGGGGTGGAATGACATTAAATACTGTAGGTGAAATTGATTATTTAAATTTTTATTTTATTCTTTTTGAATAATTGTCATAATTCTATAGAAATATGAAGAATGGAAAGAAGGTTTACCTGATTTTAAATGGTTAAACGATTTAATGCCAGACAATGATCAATGGACAAAATTTTCAAAAAATATTACATCCATTAAGGGTTCTATAAGAGATTCCATTGAAATAGGTAAATTATTTTTAATTATATTTAGTCAAATTCTTATTATACGTATTTATTTTTTTTTCATAGATCCCAGATTAAAAAAACTCACTGAAGAAAAGGTAGATGAATGGCGAACATGGTTTAATAGACGTCTTGATAATGCAATTGAAGCTGCAGAAAATCAAGAAAATGAACAAATCGAAAGTAAGCAACAATTTTAATTAGAACTAGACCCATTCCTTGATTTAAAAATTAAATCCCCATAAAACAAAATCGTGTAAATTATACAAAATAAATAATAATTAGACCATAGTGATTGATAAATCGATTTTAATAAAATAAGAAAAAATTTAAGGAGTTGAAGACTTTTTTCTATTTTTATTTGCCTTCTGTAATCATTCGTGACTACATTGGACTTGCATTTGAATGTGATTAAAATAATCTTGTACACAATCTTTATTTTTACATATAATAAAGTTTTTTTCACTATAATCATGCATACTACCATCAAGTACATCAAGTTAAGACTTTCTTATTCGTAATAATCTTAAGGTTTCGTAGAATTTACATAAAAATGGAAATTTATAATAATATCAAAAATATTCTAATATAATTTATCCGGACCAAATGCTTGTGTTGTTGCCATAGTTTCTCATAAAACTTAATTACTAAATTTTAAACCATCAATCTTTATAAAAAGAACCATAAAAGTTTTTTCTTACTCAAAAAATAGGAAAAAAAGGGATTTTAAAAATTGTAAAAAGTATTTTTCAAGAATGATACAACTAGACAATATTTTACCTAAAAAAAATCTATTTTAATATTTAATTAAAACTTTTATTTCACAACTAATAATAACTAATTTTAATTTTAGGTTCATTTCAAACTTTATCTGAGAAAATATCTAATTTTTACGGAGGTAAATATTTTTTCATCCTTATGTTATGTCATTCTTGGAATACTTTAATTGTTTTGATAAAATTTTTTCTATGTTTAAAAGTTAATTTTAATTTAATAAAATTATTTTAGTGACCAAAGATGAAATTAAAACTAAACACACTGTTAAAGCTGTAGCCCTTTCAGCTGATGAAGGAAGAAAAAAATATGGTAAATCTTTTAAAATAAATTCTTTGTTAAAATTAATTAAAACTAAATTACCTTTTTATATAATTTTACCTTAAATAGTAATAATTTATATATTTTATTTTTAGAAAATTTACATAATCAAGTGGAAACACTTCAAACAGAAATAATGAATGTTCAAATTAAATACCAAAAAGAATTAGAAAAATTAGAAAAAGAGAATCGTGAACTTAGGCAACAATATTTAATTTTAAAAACAAATCGAAAAACTTTAAATAAAAAAATTCGTAAATCATTAATTGATATGTATTCAGAAGTATTAGATGAATTATCTGGTTATGATAGTACTTATACAACTGCAGATCATTTACCACGTGTTGTTGTTGTCGGTGATCAAAGTAGTGGTAAAACATCCGTTTTAGAATCAATAGCACAAGCTAGAATTTTTCCACGTGGTAGTGGTGAAATGATGACACGTGCACCAGTTAAAGTTACACTTTCAGAAGGTCCATATCATGTTGCACAATTTCGTGATTCTGATAGAGAATTTGATTTAACCAAAGAAAGTGATCTTGCTGAACTTCGAAGGTAATTATTTATTAAATCGTTATTTATATAAATAAAACAAACAAAAAAATATTTTAAATATTTTTTATTTATAGAGAAGTTGAATTAAAAATGAGATCATCAGTTCGTGGTGGTAAAACTGTTAGTAATGAAGTTATTTCAATGACAGTTAAAGGTCCTGGTCTACAAAGAATGGTTTTAGTTGATTTACCAGGAATAATTTCAGTAAATTAGTAATAATTTTATTATAATGATACAATATTTAATATATTTTAATATTTAGACAATGACAGTTAATATGGCTGCTGATACAAAAGATTCTATACTTCAAATGACTAAACATTATATGAGTAATCCAAATGCAATCATACTATGTATACAGGTATACAAATATAAAGAAAACAATAGTAAAATTTGTTCTGGTGGAACTTTACTGTCGGAACAAACTGTACGAAATATATTTAATTTCTATTAATAGAGCTTTCATAAAAAATATATTATAAAACTTTAAGAAATTTAAATAAAACAAAGTTTTATAATGTATTTTATAATTGCAAAAATATTTTTATATCTTTTAATATAAATCGATGTGTGGCAATTGTTATGCTTGTAATCATTTCATACCTGTATCTAGATTAACGTACTCGACAGCGTTTTTGAGTCGTGATTGTACTTTATATTATAATGACCGCAATAATTACTTAAAATTTTGATTGGAAATATATAATTTTTGTTTTTTGTTTTGCAATAAATAATTATTCATTATAAAAATAATAAAATTAGTTGAATTGCACAGGTTATATTTTTCTAAAAATATCTGCAATGTAATTATTGCAGTCGGTTGGGTAAACGTATCTCAAAAAACTAATTTAGACATCAAGTAATGCCTAGACACGTTGTTGGACTTAAATGATATAAATTAATATTTATTTCAGGCTAGTTACATAAAATATCAGAAATATTAATTTAAAAAACTCTTACGAGAAGTTTTACTTGACTTTGTTTAGCGTCTTGGACAGCGCTTTTATAGGAGTTTTATTTAAGTTTGACATTTTGATTGAAAATATATAACTTATGCTTTCTAACTAGTTTTATTATATTGAATTGACTTACTGTAAATAATAAATGCAATAGAAGTAGCTGAAAGATACAAATTATACTTTTCTAAAAGATTTGTTATGTATTTATTGCAGTCAATATATTTCTGAGTTTAAATTTGCCTCAAAACTTCTCTAAAATCTCCTATAAAATCGCTGTCCAAAACGCTTATCTAGACACCAAGTAAAGTAGAGTTTGTGTTTAGTTAAAATTCAAACAGTAAATAAAAAATCAAAGTAATTACTTCAAAATGAAATAATTTTTAAAATGATAACAAGGGAAATCTAATAATGCTAATGTGAAATACATTGTGAAGTTTGCTTTTATTGTCATTTATTACAATAAAATTCAAATATTAAAGAAAAAAATAACAAATTAAAAAAGTTAAATACATTTTTCCCAAACATAATGACAATGACTTGTACAATGCAGTACCGGTATATTTCGTTACAAAAATTGCAAAACTAATATAACGGTAAACAGCTAATCTGTCTATGTAAATTATAAACTGTTAATTATGTTTTAATGTACCGTTTCCCTGCTTATTAATTATAATCAATATTTATTTTATATTTAATAATAAATAAATATTTTTAATTATGTTTTTGTATATAGGATGGTTCCGTTGATGCAGAACGAAGTATAGTTACAGATCTAGTTACACAGTGTGATGCGCTTGGTAAAAGGACAATATTTGTCCTAACCAAAGTTGATTTAGCTGAAGAATTAGCTGATCCCGAAAGGGTATGCAGAAAAGGAAACATTTTTTGTTTTTGTTTAAATATAAATAAAATTTCTATTTAGATAAGAAAAATTTTATCTGGTAAATTATTTCCAATGAAAGCACTTGGTTATTATGCTGTAGTAACTGGTAGAGGTAGAAAAGATGATAGCATTGAATCAATTAAGGATTATGAAGAAAAATTTTTCAAAAACTCAAAATTATTCCAGTAAATAGCAATCTAAAATCTTAAAAAAATATAATTCAATATATTAAACTATTTACAGTCGTCGTGGTGTTATTATGCCACATCAAGTAACAACAAGGAATTTAAGTTTAGCTGTTGCTGATAGATTTTGGAAAATGGTACGTGAAACAATTGAACAACAAGCAGATGCATTTAAAGCAACACGATTTAATTTAGAAACAGAATGGAAAAATAATTTCCCACGGTAATAGTTTAAATATTTAATTTAATTGGCTTTATTTTTAATTTGAAATTTTTTTTTGTTCTTCTTCTTCTTTTAATATTGTAATAGTTTACGTGAATCAGGACGAGATGAATTATTTGATAAAGCTAAAGGTGAAATTTTAGACGAAGTCATTAATCTTTCACAAATCTCTGCAAAAAAATGGGAAGAACTGTTAAATAATAAACTATGGGAGAAATTATCAAATTATGTTTTTGAAAACATATATTTACCAGCAGCTCAGTCAGGTTCTGAAAGTAATTTAATTAAAAGTGCAAAACGTTATTTATAACTGTATAGTTTATTGACTCACATTCTTATGTTTTTAATTTAATATTGGTACATAATTTAAATAACAAATTACACAAACTATAACAATAGTTAATGTTTGTTAAATATTTTGCCGTAAATTAATATTGCTTAAATAATTTCTTTTTTTTATGTAGTATTTTAAAGTGTAAATAACGATTGTTCTTGTTAAATTTTTCTTTTCTTTTTTTTTTTTTTGTCTAAAAAACTATCATAAAAATTCAAATTTCTAAACACTTTAACAGTGAGAAACGTCAATTTGATGATGTATGGTTTTTACTATTTAATTTTGTGATAGAAAAGGAAATAAATTACGCTATTATTGATGAAAGGATTCTGTAATTATGTGAGATTTAAACAAATTTTTATTTTCTGGATTTATTCTAGCTAATGAAAATTTAACCATTTCTGTACAACTTTCAGTCAAAAATTTGAAAAATTTAAAGGACAGAATTTGAGGCTTTCTTACAGGGACCATTCACTATAAATTTCTAAACCGTCAAATGGCTCTCTCGTTCAATGAAAAGTATATGGAAATGGACATTTATGAGTAAAAATTTATACATATTTTAGATTTTACTGTTTCTGGTATGAAATTAGCACAATTCAATGTGCTTTAAAATGTTTTTGATAATTTCATTTATTTTCATCGGTGAACATCCTTTAATTCTAATTAGTTTTCTATAATTGTTCTTAAAGAGGATTTTACATGATAAGACATTTATCTTTTAAATTACTTTTTCCCCTTCGTTTACGCTTTTTCGAGGTTATATAAGTTTAGTTAAAAAGTAAAAGCTTAATTGTGATTTAATTTCTAAAAATTACTGTTAGAAATTTGATAAAAAATAACTAACATAAATTAAATAAGCTTGCTGTTCTTATTTAATTAAATTATCTAATGTTATTTGATTAATATTCATTTATTTTGTGAGTTAATAAATATAAAAATTGTTTTTACAGTAAACGTTTTGAGATATTATGTGTATAAATTTGATTATAAACAATAAATAATAATATCATTCACATATCTTTAGATTCATTTAATACAATGGTTGATATCAAATTAAGACAATGGGCTGAACAAGCTTTACCAGCAAAATCTGTTGAATCAGGTAATATTAACGGTTTATTACATAAAATTATCAAAATAAGCAGAATAGAAAAATTTAATACTCTAGTACAAAACTGAGATGTCACTTTTCGGTTAGGCGTAATATTTTTGAATTAGAGCATTAAATTATGCTAAGGTTTTTCGTATACAATTTAATTTATATAAACAATTAAAATTTTAATAGGATGGGAAACACTACAAGTCGAATTTCAAGAACTATTTTCAAAAGCAAAAAAACTACCAGATCACGATGATATTTTTGATAATTTAAAATCTGCTGTAGTAGATGAAGCAATTCGAAGGCATTCATGGGAAGATAAAGTATATTTTATATTGATTTTATTCTTTAAGATAATTTTTTTAACTAAATTATAATAAATTTAAGGCAATCGATATGCTACGTGTTATACAATTAAATACATTAGAAGATCGTGCTGTACATGATAAACAAGAATGGGATCAAGCTGTTAAATTTTTTGAATCATCTGTTAAAGATAAATTACAACTAACAGATGAGACATTGACTGAAATGTTTGGGCCATCAAGATTATCACGTTGGTTATCCTGGAAAAATTTAAATGATGATCAAAAGAAAAGAAGAGCTGTAAAAAGTGAAGTTGATAAAATATTAAGTCTTGATATGGTATTTTTAATTTAAATAACTATTGAATTTTTTAATTATTAATATATATATATTTTTTTTTTTTCTTGAATTTAGAAACATCTACCAACATTGAGCTATGATGAATTAACTCTAGTACGAAAAAATTTACAAAGGTCTAATGTTGAAGTTGATACAGATTATATAAGACAAACTTGGTATCCTGTTTATAGAAAGTGAGTAACTTTTAACACTTAAAGATCATTCTTTGTTGTAAATCCGCTAATGAAACGAAGTTTCTTATTGTGGGTTTTTACATGAGGGCTAGGCATAAATTTTTAATTGCATCTAAGAAGTGCTAACACGAAATATTTAAACGGAATTCTGAAAAGAAATTGTAACAATAAATTCGATTACATAAATTTAACATAAAATTCTAATACAAAAATGTAATAGTTTCTTATTATTGTTAATTGTTGGGTTTTTGTTGTTTTTAGTTTTTAGTTGTTAGTTTAACACAGGTTGCTATAGAGTAGGAGTTAAGGAACTTTGTTTCCACCGGATATCCCTCTCATTTAGCAGCCTTTGCTTGTTATGTGTTAAGGGTAAGCACTTAATGCGAATTGGCGTGAACAATGTTAAATAGGAATAGAAAATTGTTCTCATAGTTGGATCACAAAGAGTTATATACCTTTGAGTAAAAGGAAATAACTAAAAAATTTTCCTGGACAATACACTAAGGCATTATTATCTAGCCTGAAAAATATTAGTTGATCTATTTTTAAAAGGCTTTAATTAACAGAAATATATTTTCAAGATTTATCTAAATAGTTTTATTGATTTACAGGCATTTTTTAAAACAAGCACATCAAAGAGCTTCGGAGTGCCGTAAAGCTTATTATCTTTATACACAGCAAGGTTTAAGCTGTGATGTAAGAATTCATTCTGTTTTTAATTGAAAAATTATTATTTCATATAAAAATCATTTCTTTTCTATCTTTTTTTTTAAATAGATAAATTGTAGTGATGTTATTTTATTTTGGAGAATTCAGCAAGTAATTAAAGTAACAGCTAATGCATTAAGGCAACAAATCGTTAATCGTGAAGCAAGACGTTTGGATAAAGAAATTAAAGAAGTTTTAGATGAATTTGGTGAGGATGAAGAAAAAAAAATAATACTTTTAACAGGAAAACGTGTAACTTTAGCAGAAGAACTAAGTAAAATTAATATCTATACAATTTGCTAAATATATTAATATATATATTTTTTTTTTTCTTCAACAGTAAAAGTAAGGCAAATACAAGAAAAATTAGAGGAATTTATAAATGCTCTCAATCAAGAAAAATAATAACAAATAGTTTTTAAATTAATTTCGCTCGTGATATCTTTTGAAATTTTATTTAATAATTAGAATAAGTCCAGAAATTTTATTAAAATAATAAAATTTATAAAACCTTTGTTAGCTTATTAATGTTTTTTCGACATATTTAAAAGCGTAGAAATTTCTTAAAGATTAATATATAAAAATTTAGTAAAAAAAATTGTATTATTTTTTACTTAAATTCATCTTAGCCTATTAACAAATTTAATAAATAAATAATAACTACAAAAGTAAATATATAAATACACATTTTGATATAATTTTTAAATGGAATTTGATTAAAATTCATTTTCATAATTCATGTTCCTCATATTTAAATATTGGAAATTAGAAAAATTATATATAGAATCAGGATAAATGTGAAATAAATTAAAATAAAAGGATAAACTTTTTACAATTATTTAAATACCACCAAAAATGATTATTTTTATGTTTCTAAAATCTCATTAGCATAGCATAGCAGTAGCATAGCGAAGTTGTCTAAAAATCTTTATATAATTATATAATATCTCTATAAAAATATACAAAAACAATAGCAGATAGTTTTAGAATTTTTAAGGAGGTTGAAGAGATGCCTATCCACCATCCTATAGCTGTCAGAAATAGATGTCAAGAACATTAAAGTTTTTGCTCTTCTATAAACCGCGATTGGAATCAATAGACATCCTAAGAGAATTCTAGCAATGGACGAAATCTTGTGCAATTGATTTTTCATTAGAAAGACATTCTTCAAAGAGCACAATAGAACTAGGGATCCAAGAGTTTATTATACAACCAGATAAACACAAGTAAAATATTTAAAAAATTCAAAAATAAAGTTTTTTTAATTCATTTTATAATTTTTAAGTAGCAAAGTTAAAAAAAATCCATATAATTTTAATAGATTTAGTAATTTCAATTCTCGATTCTGTAACAATAATATTTTATATACACACATTTGCCAAAATAGTTAAATGATTTCTTTTTAGTAGATTGTTATTTTTTTTTTTCATCAATCACAACCATTTTAATCAGAATCACTGCTACTGCTACTATGTAAGACACGGCTTAAGGCATAAGCTCCTAATCCAACACCACCTGCAGCCGCTGCATATTTTAATACTTTGTTGTTCTTTTTTTTTGCCTGAAGAAAAATACACGTGTTAAATATTAAATAAAATAATCTTTTTTTTTAATTAAAACCTACCGGAACAAAATTAGAACCAGGCATATATGATTGTTGTGGTTGTTGATGTGGTATAGTCGGATTAGGTACACCTGGGTAAGCACCTTGTCCGAAACTTGAAGAATTATATGGGTAAGGATTTGGTGTCTATATTGATTACAACATTATTTAATTTTATATAAAATTAATATTTATTTAAACACATATAAAAGCATATTAAGCAACAAAATGAATCATTTTTAACAAAATTAATATATTGAAGCCTTTAATACCTGGTTAGATAATTTCTGCTGTAATTTATTGCCAAATAACATCCCTGTACCAAGAACTGTAGAAACTGCTCCTTTTGCTGCTTCCAGGAAATTTTGTTTTTTATGATTGCTCTAAGACAGAATTCACACTTGCTAAATACATTTAATAAAATTTTTGATGATAATTTATATTGAATTAGAAAAATAAACACCATTTAACATTTATATAAGTAATAAATAAAAATGTTAATTTTAAATTTATATGAAATTATATAACTTAAGGCCATCATTTAGTTATGCTATAAAAAAATAAACAAATTATTAAAAATTTAAATAATAATCTTTTAAAATAGTTTTATGTTAATAAGTGATTATATTGTTAATAATTTTCAAGTTATTAGCTTAAAATTATAAAGCCATAATAAGCAACGGTAAAATCTGAACACTGTTGTTATACGTTTATAATTTAATTTAATCTTAAAGTGACAGTAAAATCCGCCTTTTCCTCGTCCATTTTTATCAAAATTCAAGATTCGACATGCTCAAAGTAAAAGTATCACAACTCAACAAGAGTAAGAGCAAAATAATTTAAAACTAAAAAATATGAAATATTTGAGGAAAATTTATTATGAAAAATGAGAAAAAAAATTTGGGACATGGAACATAAAGCATTTGCGATATAACATTAAACATACATTTAATTATTAAACAAATAAAATTATATAATCCCGTTTTGGAAAAACTCACCGGATATGGAGGTACTGGATATGAAAGCGCAGCTTGTGGATTATAATCAGGCAATACTAAAATTAAAAATAATATTATGTTAAGCAAAATATCAACAATTTTATAATTAACCAGTTTTTTCCATATATTTAGGGGGTTGCATTGTATTATATCCTGGAGGCATTGTTGGAAATTGATTTATAGCTGATGGATGTGGTGGACAAATTGCCATATATGGAGGTGCTGTAGGATTAAAACCAATAGAAGGAGGAGCCGTTGGTGTTGTATGATCTCCTTCTACGCCTATATAAGTTACAGCTGTATCACCAGATATATAAATAAAATTTACTTTTGATAATGGTAAACGATGTGAAAATTCACAAAAATGAACACCATTAATTGCAATTTTATATTGAGATATTTCAGACAAAATTAATATTTCATAATTTTGATTTAAATAAATTGGACAACCTCCATAACGTTGTTCTGAACCCCATGTATATCTTTCAAAACTATTTCTAACAATTGTTTGTTCATTAGGACGAACACTTAAATGTAATGCTATATCATCAGAAGGATTAAGTGCTGGTCCACATTGTAAATTTATAGAAAATCTAAAAATATATATTTAATATATTTTTATTTTAATTTATTTAAAAAATACCTTTGACCAATTGGTAGAAAATGACCTTTTATTCTTAACATGACGCCATGATGTAGACCATTAGGAATACGTCCAAGAAAAGGAACTGTCTAAAAAAATTAAATAAATTAAAATAATTAAACACATTTACTGTTAAAAATTTTTAGTTTTTAAAGTAAAGCTTTATGTAATTTAGCCATTGAATTTTAAGCTATTTTATCCAAAGCCTTTTACATTTATTGAAATTAAAAAGGCTACACGGGAATGTATGTATTTATAAAGTGGTAAACACAGGCAATTGACCTATTTAATAGTAGATCAATTAAAGAAAAATATACATATAGTTTCACCTTGCCTCACACTCTTTAGTCCTATAAATTTGCATAATCCAGCGTAACCCAGAACTAATTATTGGTCCTCATAGGCTCATATCGAAATTAAATAAAACTAGTTTTGTAAAACTTCACTTTAGATCCGAATGAATATATGCAAATTGTACTAGTAACCTTTCAATCAGCCAAAATTGTTATATTTGTGTAATCAAGGGCATTTATTTGATCATAAGCTTAAAAAAGATCATTAAAGAGCAAAAAATCTGACCTAGTATTTGAGAATTTCGATCAAGTTCCAGGTAGCCTGATAATTTCTGAAGATATGCCTATGTGTCTTGTCAAAAATTTTTCATTTCTATATAAAATAAGTTCTACTTTTTTTTAAATTGATTTTGATTTTAAAAACCAAAATTAGAAGTCAATAAAAGTTAGAATTTCTACACAGTTTTAGCTGTTTATCAATTTAATATATTTTTATGGTTGATATAAGGGGCTTTTTATTCAATACTCATTTCTGTTTCAGGATTTTAATAGATTTTTTGTGTCTTTGAAGTTGATTTTGTCAAAACAATTGAATTGGTGAATGGGTTGCCTTACTTTTTTAACTTAATTTCGATAACAATATAAAATATCTTTATATTTTAAGGTAGCAAAGAAAGCCAATAGAAACAGGCTTTTCTTTTAAAAAGGAAAGTAGTGGTCAAAACTTAAATTGTGGAGTATATGGCTAACTTTACAGTATTTTTCATAACTCAAATAAAATATGATTGAATATGTTGTATCTAATGGCTTTGGTCCAGCATTATCAGAGATGACAGATTCGGAAGCAGATACTCCGAAGATCACATTTTATTTAAACTTAGGCAAATATCTTTTTCATTGTTGTATTTCTACATCCAATCATTTTAATTAACTTAATTAAACCAACAAAGTTAATAAAATTATTTATAATAACCAACATTAAGAAATGAAATTGTTATTTAGCAGTAATATCTGCACTTTTTTATTATATTAAGCTAATAATAATATATCTAAATATTTCAAAGGAAGTTTGCCATTAAATAAAAAAAAAGAAATAATTTTTTGTTTATTAGAAATTTACTCACTGGATTTTGTACTGGAATTGTAGCCATTTCTATTGGTTAAACGGTATTGAACTAATTTTTAAGTCAAATGAAAATTAGTCATCTTTTAGATTAACAAAAATGTGATAAATATCAATTATATCTTACCACAATAAAAAAAAAATTTTAATGAAGTCGTTCAAACCTCATTTAATACTCAGATATTTAGTGATTTTTAAAAAAAAATATAAAAGAAATGAAATAATAATTTTTTTATTAAATAAAAAATTTTAACACACAATTTATGATGAAGAAAAACAAAACTGTCAAACTTACAGTTCTTATTCTGATAAATGCTAAAGTATCATAAACTAAATATTTATTCAAATAAAATAATTAAAAATTTTACATTTTTTTTATTAACTGTAAAAATTTAACATTTGCAACTTTATTTCTATAATAATTGTTAATTGTATATAAAATTTTAATGATTTGCATTATTTAATCATGCAGGTATTACTGTAAGACTTTTTCTTGTCCTTAAAACTACATACTTATTTGGTTCTTAATACAAACCTCATTCTGTAATGAAATAAACACGCGAATCTCTCAAATTAAGCTTCTTCCTTACATATATATTTTCTTTTGTAGTCCCAAACAACTAAAAGTATGTACGTCGTCTTCCGAGGTTTAAGCTCTTACTTTGCTTGGATTCATGCCACTTATATGAGAATATATTGTAGCAAGATATTTATATATTCCATGTATGGTCTTAGCTAGAGTAAACACAGAAA
Source organism: Acrocera orbiculus (assembly GCA_947359355.1). Taxonomy (NCBI): domain Eukaryota; kingdom Metazoa; phylum Arthropoda; class Insecta; order Diptera; family Acroceridae; genus Acrocera; species Acrocera orbiculus. The sequence continues at coordinate 14,042,428 of OX375758.1, forward strand.
AATTATATTTGTTCAATTTTATTAATAGCCTTCAAAATTTGATTGGATCAGTTTTACCAATTTCTATACCTAGAAAAATAGCTACACAGTTTTTCAATTTTATAATTATTAAAAATATATCTCCTTCATTAAAGACAAGCAAATTTTATTACTATAGAAAATATCAATTAATCAAAAGAAACAAAAGTTATAAAACTTCGAATTTTAAAATTTTTAGTGCAGGATTTTATAGTTTATTTTTTTAAGCATCTTAATTGCAAATATTGATCATATAACCAAGAAAAAATTAAAATTCACCAAGTGTCCAAGTGTTGACGCTTTTTAATTTTTTCAAGTCTCAATAAAAATTTTTCATTATAATTAACTTCATCAACAACATTAGTAGCAAATCTCAAAAATTTATTACGAACAAAACAATTTTTTCAAATTATTTAAGGTATAATTTCAAAAACGAATTTGTATATATAAATTTAATAAATTTTTCTATTAAAGATTAGTATTATGTTTAAAGTAAAAATTGATTTTCTGCAGCTACAGTTGAAAATTTAATTTATAAAGGAAGCTGTTCTGCTATATTATCTCTTTTAGCAATAGCATTTTTATCATCATATACTAAAAAGCATTCATTTGTTGTCGATGTTTCATTTACCATTTCATCTTCAATAAAACTTATTGATTCATTTTTTGATAATATAAAATTATGAACTATAAAGCCTGCCATTATAAAATATTTTGCTAATTCAATTTTAGAAATTGTTACATTTTGCATCTTTTTAAATGCTGATTTTAATGCTACAAATGCACGATCAATTTCACATCGTACTCCATTTAATTTAGTATTAAAATTTAATTGTCGTCTTGTTAGAAATAAACTTTCTTTATATGGTCGCATTAAATATGTACTTAACGGAAAAGATGTATCAGCTATTAAATGAAAATTTTCTGGTAAATCTGATTCTTTAAGTAATTTATTTAATGGATTATGATGCCATATAAGACTATTTTCAGCACTACCAGGCCATCCAACGTAAACATTTGTAAACATGAAATTATCATCACAGACAGCCTGTACTTGTATTGAGGTATATCCATCATAATTATTATATGATTCATCCATACTATAACCAGGAACACTTATATGTGTTTTACCTAAACACCCTATTACACCTGGGAATGAATTTTCAATACTACTAAAACCTTTAACTATTTTTTTCATATTTTCAATATTTGGCCATTGAATAAAATGTTTCTTGTTATTATATAATAAGCGACAAGCTTTTACAAATACTACATGTGCATTTCCTTTTCCCACATCAAAACGATCAGACACTTCTTTAAAACTTTCCTGATGTATAAGAGTCCATAAAAATAGTTGAAATCCAATTTCGATCCTTATTGCTGCTCTTCCTTTTACATCAGTCCATTTATCTCGAAAAAATGATACAAATTCCTATAATAAGGAAATTAATGAAAATAAACGTCAAATTAATTGAGGATTACATCAAATGAAGTTCTTGACATTTTAAAAAAAAATTTAAAATCAGCATCAATTAATTTAGCGCCAACATTACATGGACAGCGTCTCATTCGTTCACGTTGCGCTTCATTTTTAGTTTTGGCATATTCATGTTCATTTACATTCTCACTAGTAGTATCTTGTTCTCCATAATTCTGAAAGTAGAGATGTTTTTTTACTACGAAACAAATAGCCTAGAGAAAAGAATTTCAAAACTGCAAAAAGATAACAAACAATATTAAGTTCCAATTTGTGGGTTTCGAAATAAACTATTTTCTCAAACTTTGAGCATAATATATTATACAATAAATTACCAAAATATAATCTTCTGCACAATTTTCAATGATTTGATCATCGACATCAGCTACTTCTAGACAAATATCAGATTCGTCCTGAACTACATCTGCTACTTCTTCGTAAGTAATTTTATGTTTTTCACATAAATGTGCGGTCATTGCACTAGTGTCTCCCGTTTGAAAAACAGAATCACAAAATTTGCATATAACATATTTTCCATCTGTGCTATTTCTAAAGTACTCCAATGGAAACGCCAATATATTTGAACATAATTTATTTGTTTCTCCAAGATCATTTAAATCCAATTCCATGTTTATGTATGTTTACTTTTAATAGAAATTAGGAAACTTTGACAGTTTTGCAGATTATCATTTTCACATATAGATGGCAGATGTACTCATACTTTGTGTTTACATAATTAAAGGCCCAAACACAATGAACGCGGCGCGCAAACGCGGTTTTTTGTGAAGTTGTGCACAAAACCTGAACGCGGTTACTTAACACAATGCAAGCGGCGTGGTTGACATATATTACCAACTTTAATAGCAAAAAAATAGATGACTCTGCTATCTAGCTGGTGTATTTTATCAGAAGCAAACAGATGGCCTTAAGAATGCTTTTCAATAAACATTCAATTAGTCCACTTAAAACACTTTATTACACTCTTGAATGAAAAAAGCATCGAAAATATTTTCTTAAACACAGCATGAAAAGTAAACAACAAATATGTCGGCATAAAAGTAATTATCTTTCAACGATGAGCGATCCTGCTAGAAAATTTTCAAATCTACACAAGCAGAGCCATCTAGTTAAATTTTTCTCAAGGAAACCGCGTGTCAAAGTAGAAATTATAGGTCTACTTTTAACGCGGCTTTCTTCCAGCGCGGCGCGCATTGTGTCAGCTCCCATTTGTTTGTATGGATTCTACTTTGCCGTTTGCATGCCGCTGCCGCGTGCCGCGTTCATTGTGTTTGTGCCTTAACGCGGTATAGCGATTCAACTATATTTGACGAGGAGAATTCGCAATTTTCGAAGATACTTTTGAGGCAGAGAGCTGGGCGAAAGCCGGAAAATTATTTTTCTCTAAAAATTAATATTTTTAATTAATTATTTTTTTTCTTTTTATGAATGATGGTTAAATTTTTTATCTTAATAAAATAAAAATGTATTTATTTATAATAATTTATATAATTTTGCATACTTCGGTTTTCGGTTACATTTTAAAGTTAGTGCTAAGTTTTTTTTTCAGTATTTATTGCACTAAAAATAAAAAAATTAAAAAATGGAAAATTAGAACAGGTCTGAAACTTCGATTTTCATCGAATTACTTCGGCAACATCGATGTTTGTATAACATTAAAGACAAAGGTTATACATACAAATAAAATTAAAAGGGCCATGGCATTGGACAACTTAAAAAGTGAAATTGAGAAAATGAAGCCAGGTGTCTCCATCAAAATTATAAAAAATATAGAATCTATACACTTTTGACATTATAGCCACAACTTTAAAATATATTATAAATAATCAATACATGTGAAAACCTACATGTACACAAAATTTTGATGTTGTCTCATGATGCGCCGTGGAATAGCCATTCTGGAATTTTGACAGTTATGACACTGTCTCATGATGTACCGTCAAATATAGCTGATTGACTGCAATTGGGGGGTGACACACAAGTCGTCATGACATGCACAATTTTTCGAAGTTACGGGCGAGACGTATAAAGAGCCCTCAAACTCCCTGAGCATCCCTCAAGCTCCCTGAAAAGATTTCTTCATACTTTGATAGCAAACTTCAGTGAAAATAATCTTCGAATACAGGCAATGTTAGCAAATGTTAGCAATGTACAGGCAAAACGCGCCAACTGAACTGAGTTTTGTTAACATACGTTTTTTTTGTAAATTAAAATGAAATTTTTAAAATAAAACTATGCAATGTTATTTTTCTATTTTCTTTAGATTTACGTGCACTGTGTTTGCATGAAAACAACTTTTAAAAAGGCTGCTCACAGGAGAAGGGGTTGTAGTTATTCACTGTTCTCGTGTGTCACCACCCATTGGAGTTGTTTATATATAGTTAAGAAGAAGCACGACAAAATGAGCTTGTCGTACTTTGAAATTGACATTTTCATTTAAATAATAATAATTAGTTCAATTGATCAAATCTGTTTTTTCATACAAGCTACTTTCTTAAGAATTGGAATTAAAGCTTGTATTAAATTTATGAACTCAAAGTTAAAATTTTTTCTTTATTATATGTCTATGTTATAAAGTAATTTCAGTGGAGCTTCATAAATTATTTGAACTATATTTTCTACAGTCGGTGAATTGTGATTTTCGGACTCGCGTCGCCATATTAATACGCGTGCAAGTGCTAGAGAATTTTCAAAGTATATTTGTTAAAAAAAATGAGTGATTATTCTTCCGTAGCCCCACCTCAATCTCAACAAAACTTTAATCAATCTACTGCTTTTGCTGCTGCATTACAAAGAGCAAAACAAGTAAGTTTATTTTGTAAAAATTTTTAAGCATGAAGATATTGATTAAATTAAAATTTAGATTGCAGCTAAAATTCATCCAGGTAGTCAGCAAAGTGGAATCAAAAGACCATTAGAAGAAGACTGTGGACCTGAACCAAAAAAATATAATAGCCCAGATCAGAGTATAAATCAAGCAATGGCACAGGCGGCGGCTGTAGCAGCTCGATTAGCAAATACAACAAATACAATCGAAGAACAAATTCGTTTTCCGGAAAATATAATTGGTTTAATGATGAGTCGGGGTAGTAATGATCATATTTCCCATATACAAGTAGAATCCGGTTGTAAAATTCAACTATCAAATGAATCTGGTTAGAATTTTTAATGAAAATCATAAAAACTATTATGTTGATTTTTCATTTTTTTTTTTAGATAGAGTTTGTTTACTTAGGGGAACAAGAGAATGTGTTACAAAAGCTCGAGATATGATAACACAATTAGCAAATCAGAATGGTGGTGGTTCTGTAGATCTTTTAACAAGTGTAACTATACCACCTCCAGGACCAAATGGTTATCCATCCTATCAGGAGGTAATGGTACCCGGTCCAAAAGTAGGACTTGTCATTGGTAAAGGGGGTGAAACAATTAAAATGTTACAAGAAAAAACAGGTGCAAAAATGGTGATTATTCAAGATGGTCCAGGACAAGAGCTAGTTGTAATTATTAATAAATATAGGAATTAATTTCTATATAATAAGTTTCTTTTTTTTATTAAAATAGGAAAAACCATTAAGAATATCTGGTGAACCACAAAAAATTGAACATGCAAAGAGTTTAGTTTTTGATTTAATACAAGATAAAGAACAACAATATCGTCCAGGATATAACCCAGGTGGGGAACAAGCTGAAGTTTTTGTTCCTAAAAATGCAGTTGGTGTAGTTATTGGAAAAGGAGGGGATATGATTAAAAAAATACAAGGAGAAACTGGCTGTAAATTACAATTTATTCAAGGTAAAACAGATGCTCCGGGTGATAGACGTTGTATTATTCAAGGAACACGTCAGCAAGTAGATGATGCAAAACGTACAATTGAAGAATTAATTGATAGCGTTATGGTAGAATTTTAATTACTAAATAAATATATAGAGAAATATGTTTTGTTAAAATTTTATTAGAGAAGTAATCAGCAACATAGACCTATGAATCCACAAGATAATGGAAATTCAGCATACGGTTATGGATATGGAGTCAATCATAGTCAACAGCCACAAAGAGAAGAAGTTACATTTGCTGTACCAGCTTCAAAATGTGGGGTAAGTGTATCAAATAATTATTTTTATTTTCTTTTTTTAACCACATACGTGCTATAATTACTAAAAGTCTGAAAGCGATAATATAAAATTTGATGCCATTTATATTTGGCATACCTGAAAATATACAAATAATAATTTTATTTTTCTTATCAATTGTTTGCAATGTCAATATTTGCACGAAGATCTAATTAAAAACTGTGTCGAGTGTTGAAAAGTTGAAAGGTTTTTGTAATACACTTTTCTAATTTTAAAAAAATTGTTTGGAAATAAATATGGGTTAGAGTACGTGTCTTGATATCTAAATTAGCATGGTGAATCGTATTTTTATAGGCGCTTATGACGTATGTTTACAGTCAATAAGTATATTGATCGTGATTATTGATTATATTACAAGTCTTTTTGTATAATATATTTTGTACTTTTAAATTAATACATAATTATTAATGGCCCATCAATTTAATTTAATAAGATTAGTTAGAAAGTATAAATTATATATTTCCAATCAATATACTATTTAGTATAATCGCGTCACAAAAACGCTTTCTAGACACGACCAGAATCAATAATTTTTTATTCCAAGAATTAAAGCATGATACCTTGTTGCTCCATTATTAAGCTGAATTAAACAATTTCATAATTGATTACAAAATGGTTGACTTTCAACTGAAAAAAGAAAATAAAATGGATTAATTTTTTTATATTTTGAAAATTGGTAAAAAAAATATATAAATTATTGTTAAAAGTAAAAATAATTTATCTTCACATGAAAGCGATTGATGGTAAGAATACTGCTTTAAAATGGATATCTTTGGAGCATTTGGTTTTATTCCAGAAAAAATTTAGAAAAAAAACACGTTTCAAAATTTAAGAACAAAATTTTCATAGATTATTTATATGTACTTACAATTAGACTAATCGGTTAATGCCTTCAGCTTCTTTTTAGGCATCGTGTTAAGCAATTATTTAAATCTGTAGCTTTCTATAGCCCTTTTTTTTTGTCTCAGATGTGTCATGATCTACAAAATAGTTATTGTTGGTTATCGCAGTTTTTCGCAGAAGTCACCACATTCCGGACGAACTAGATTTCTATCATTTTCATAGCTTTAATCTGGTTTAGAGTGATATTAGCGAAAATAAATTATTTTTGCACTTTTATTTCTTGCCACGACTGTTTCCCAAGTTTTTTAATATGAATACTACCTCCTAGAAGTTACAGAAATAATTAAACAAATGGTTAGTAACACCGAATATTTAGATCTTTAAGTAGTAGAAATAATTTTTAAATAGTTAAAATTAGAATAGTCAAAATTTAACGTATATTCATTGAAAATACAAGAAACCACTACACTTGAGAAAAATTCTACTGAAAATACAAGAAACCACTACACTTGAGAAAAATTCTACTGGATTATCTCCCGCTCTATATAGGGAAGTTATAGTTATTTATAAGAAAGATATATGAAATACCCCAATGGCCTGAATGAATTAAAAAAAATTTTAATACATGATACTTTATAAAAACTCTTTAACGTTCTCGAAAAAGAATTGATGTATTAGAAAAGATAGCTTTTTAGAGTAAAATCGCTTCCAAATTTTGATGCTATCAGAAAGTTTTAGGATACTATTTCAAATTTGGTCAATAATTCTTTTTTAGTTTATTTGATTTCATGTGAGATTTAAAGTCGATTTGTACATAACTCCAGGTATCTAATAAATTGCATTGGCCTCCTCCCATGCAAAAATTTTACTTTTACACATAAAAAATTAGTTGTAATAAAGAACTTTAGTGTAAAAATTTCAAAAAATATACTTCTGTCTATAGAATTGATACTAGTAAATTTTATAAATGTTTCCAACATGATAATAAAAAAAAATTCTTTGATCATTTTAGCAATAAGGCAAATTGGATAGTGTCTAATTAATATTATAACCAATTATATCTATAAAATTTCTAAGAATTTATTTAATTTTCCAGATTGTTATTGGTCGTGGTGGTGAAACTATTAAATTAATAAATCAACAATCTGGTGCATATTGTGAAATGGATCGAAGTGCTGTAAATCCTCCATCAGAAAAAATGTTTAAATCAAAAGGAACACCTGAACAAATTGAGCATGCTAGACAAATGATATCTGAAAAAATAAATGTTGAAATTGTTATTAAAACACGTAAAGCAATTGGTAATGCACCACCACATGGTGGTTTTAATAATAATATGCCAAATGATAATACGACTCCTTCATATCCACAACAATGGGGATATCCACAAGGATGGGAACAAGCACAACAGCAATCAATTCAAATTAATCCATCTACTGGTCAACCAGATTATTCAACACAATGGATAGAATATTATAAGTAAAGTTTTATAAATAATATTTAATTAATATTTTTTAATTTATATCATTTAGATCAATGGGTATGCATAGAGAGGCAGATATGATTGAACAACAGCTTAAAGCTAAGCAAGGAAATCCAATGCAAGGTAGATTTTCTCTATATAATTAAGTCTTAGGTTTGTTAAATAAAAATTAAGACAAATAGTCTTGTAAAAACCCTCGAAACGAACAAGTTAAAAGAAATTTTGTCAAACCGTTTTACTCATAAGACTTTAGCGCTGGTAACTAAAGTTGTAAAGTTTACAAAATCGATTAACAGAATTGGCCTTAAATTATTTGCAAAGTTTTTTTCTAATTCAATTTAATTTAGTTTTTTTGAAATATCCCTAAAGCTTTTAAGGAGGACTAGGGGATAACACTTTTCGGAAAATTCCAATTTTTGTATTTATTGCATTTCTTACTGTCCAACATTTAATATGTTGTGTTAAAATTTCAAGGCAATTGGGTCAAAATCAAAATCTTCTCACTTTTTGTACATTTTTCAGAGTTTGAAACTTTAAACGTGTTTTTCTTCAAGTCCGTAATCATCGGCATTCAAAAACTAATGTAATAATTCATTTGAAATTTTACATTTATTTTTTGAAAGATAAAATATATTTCTCTAATGTTGTTATTTTGTTTTATAGCATTTAGAAGATTAAAAAATGACAAAATGGCTGTTTTGATTTCAAAATCACCACTGGAAATATAAAAATTATAAAAAAGATTGAAGCATAGTCGTTGATGGAAGGAAAAACTTATTTTTTAACTTTATAAATTTGGTTTTTTTGATTTCCAATAATTCAAGTCTGAAATAAATGCTGCAATTAAAATTTCAATTGAAAATCTTAAATAGTTTACGTGTTACGTGACCAAGTTTTATTACTGGAGTGCATAACCCTTAGGACCGATCTATCGGGTGTTGTTCAAATGGCAGACGTAGCGAACTCGCTATGGATGACTATAGCGGTAGAAATGAAGGGGATGGTTCTTGCCGATGACAATCTGATTTATATCTCGCTATTAAATTAGAGATTTCTAAGATATTAGCGCGAAGCTTAAAAATTAAAAGTCCACAGATTGCAAAAACAGGGACAAGAAGCAAAACGAAAAAAAGAGAGAACTTGAGACAAAGGAGTTAAGGATTCAGGTTTATTTATACTTTTTCCAACGTTTCCCTAATAAATTGATACCATCCTTGAATTATTGAAACCTTGTATAAAATATCTCTTTACAGCTCTATTCTAATTTATTTTCAGCAAAACGTTTTCCGTTGTAATAACTTTATAATTTTGGGACCTGATATTCCAAATTTTATAAAATTAAATGACGACTTTATTTTTGCCAGCCAGGGTTTTTCTAAAAACTCTACTAATTCAGTTGATCCAAAAGTGTTAAATAATATTTCCCTTATTTTTGTTTCCCTTTTATCCCAAAAACGCTAGTCGTAGCTTGAACGTCACATAAAATAAACTAACTTGTTTTTTGAGTACAATACTATTTTAACTGCTGCTTTGGTTGACGTTGTAAATTTGTAGATTTAAGCTATATCAATGGTAAAAAACCTTTTTTCAAGCGATCCAAATCTTTAAAAATCGCTTTTGACTTTATTATCGTTTTGCCTGTCAACAAAGGCATTGTAAAATGGATCTAACTTATCCCTTTAAAATTTTTAATGTCTCAACTATTTCATGTTATTTAGAGTGGAATTCCAAAAGTGTCTCAAAAGATTTAGTTGAGTTCGTACACAATTTGTTTCAATTAGTATAATTTTTGTTTTTTTTTTGGAGTTTCCTACCTATTTTTTTTATCCCAGATGAAAGTTCCATAAGATAACTCAAATCTGAAGCTGACACGTATAATAGAGCTATTCCCTGATTATGTTTAAGTTTATGCATCATTTATAAAGAAGGCCTTAAAGTTAAATAATCTTTATAAGTTTATTTAGAATCGAAGGATGCCTAGCATTCAGAACTCTGTGCTATCGTTCAAAATTCTATCTACAACTCATTGTCATGTTTAACTAGTTTTTAGTGTCACTCTTTTACCATTATTTTCCTTACAATTATTAATGTAGACCAGGAATCAGTTTATAACTCAGCGTCAAACTTAAGAAATTGAAAGAATAACGTATATCTCTATAATTCATTAAATTTGATTCATTCATTTGATAGGCACATACAATAATTAATTTGATTTTGTATTTTTTAATTTAGCTCCAAATACAAATGGCACAACAGCAGTTCAAGCCCAACAAATGCAAGCACCACAAGTAGCAGCAGTCCAACAAAATCAAGATTATAGTGCACAATGGGCTGAATATTATAGAAGTATAGGTAAAATTGAAGAAGCTGAAGCAATTGAAAAACAAATGCAAGCACAAAAGGTAAAAATTTTGTTTTGTTTATTGTCTTTTATTTTATCAAAAATTATTGTTTGATGAAAATTTTTAAGGCTGGTAATAATGTACCCACAAGTACACCAAATTCAACACAAGCTCAAACTCCTCAAGCAGCATATCCACAAACAGGAATGCCTGGTGCTGGTTATGCTGCACAGTATTCACAATATTATGCAGCAGCTGGCCAACCAGGATATCCACAACCATATCCTTATCCATATCCAGGGCAACAACAACAACAACAACAGCAACAACAGCAGCAGCCTCCCCAGCCTAATCAAGGATCTGGATCTCAGCAACAACAAAATCAACAAAATGATAAAAATTAATTTAATCCAAAGTAAGTAGGTAAGATAAGATTGCATGCATGATTTTTATTTGAAACTTTAATATTTACAACAAAAATGCAAAAAAAAAAAACCATATTATTGTTCTGAAATTAATTTAATTTTGTTCTTTTTTCTTTTGACATAATATTTTCTATATTGATATTTTTTTTATTTTCAATGAAATTTTATTATTTTTAATTTGATTTTTAATTTACTTTAAATAATATATTTAAGTGAATTTTAAAAAGAAAAAACAAAGAAACACAATGAGAAATTTTTTGCAGAAATTTTGATGTTTTGGATTATCCGTAAACACAACACTTCGAGAATTATTTATTCATTATTGGAATCGAACGTCTTTAGATATTTGTATTATCAATTTACGTACAAAATAAATAATTAAAATAATAATAATAATAATAATAAAAAAAAACGTAAATAATATTAAATTGCAACAAATTTTTGAATCTATTTCATTAGATCACATAAAAAAAAGGACTTCAAAGCATTAAAGTATGTCAATAGGATTAATTAATGGTAATATTATTATAAATTAAATTTTATTATTTTATTTCTTTTTCTATGTACTCATTTGTAATATATAAAAATGAAAATTATTATGAAAAAAATATTATAAATTTATATATTTAAAAAAATTGCATTCAATAATAGGAATCATACCTAATCCATCATCTACTGTTTCGTGTGACTGAAGGGAATTCCAAGGCTGTACCAGTTTTATCAAACGGTGTTTCATATATTATTATATTTTTTATAATTTTGGAAAATTTTAGAATACTTTTTAGTATAGATAATTATTATTTGGGGTTTTTTTTAAATTTAATTAATAATATTTCTTTATTTTATTTATTTTTCTTGCCAGTTTAATATTTCAATGATTTCTAAATTTGCATTTAAATATTTATACTTATTTTAGTTGTCAGTTTTTCGAAAAGTTCTGTCGTTTTTCTTACTAATTAAAACTACTACAAATTAAATTTTTTTTAATTTTACATAATTTTAGTTTGATGATTTTTAGCGTAAATTTTTCAAATGGACTACCATAAGAAATTTTAATTGTAACAACTTTTTACGGTTTAAATTGAAAATTTTTAACTGGATTTTTTAGTTTAAATATGATTGGAAATAATTGCTAAAGTATAGAAACTTTAAGCTTTATTACAGTCTGGCATTTTATTTACTTTTAGCAAAATTCAAATTATTTAAAGAATATTGATTCCATTAAATAACAAATATATTTTGAGCAATAATTTTTAAGATTTTCATCTAAAAAAGTCGCAACTTTTTTATTTTTAACACATAGACACAAGAAGCAAATAAATAAATTTGTATTGTTCATCGAATTTAACAGAAAACACTTGTATTTTAAAAGATCTTTGACACTAATGCACATCTATCAAATATTATTTTCTACAGTGGGGGGTAAGAAATGTTTTATGGTTAAACGTTGAAAAAATACATACAAACATTTATTGATATTTCATTCATCCGCAAATAAATTGCTTATAAAAAGTTTTCATCTAATAACATCACAAACTTAAAAATACAAATCAATTAGCTTGTTAATAAAATACAGAAATATTTGGGGTACCAAACATGGACGACAAAATGCCTTGGTATAACTTATCCAATATTTTAGGTATACATGCTCTTTCGATTCCAATTTCTTCTTACATACTCCATTTCTGTCCATCATTATGTTACTAATTACATAGAATATTTTGGCCAGGTGCACCTCATCATTCCTGGTAGCTATTATTTTTATAATTGATAGCAATGAAAAGTAATAGTGTATTTACAGTGGACAGAATTTCAAATTTTGTATGGGATATCATTTTTAGTATATATTGTTCATAAACTAACAATAACAAGTTTTTGACAAATGAAAAATGTACTAATCTCAGAATACTAAGGCTCGGTATAAACACTTCTTTTTATATATCAAGCAAAAGCTAGTATTCTGGCCACTGTAAATGCACTATAAGACCAACTTTCAAGATTTTCGAAAGCTTTAAATTACTGTGTGAAGTAAAAATTTTTTTTGGATGTCATTTGTCATATTTATTAATACATATTTACGAATTTCAATTATAGTGAGTTTTATAATGCTGAATACGATATAGGACGGACCTCGTATGCCTATAAAATTAATTAATTTTTTTTTTAATGCAAAATTCATACAAATTGAAAGATCTGAAAACGTATTTCTTATTTAAATTTATTATTTATTAGCGTTGAAAATGAATTGCATTTGGAATACATGTTAAATAGCAATATCATAAAATTTTAATTCAAGTTTATCAAATTTAAATAAAAAACAAGAATGACAGAACTTTTTCGTCAAACTAAAAAACTAAAATAAAACTCCGTTCATTTCCTTTATGGTGAGTTTTATTTGTATCTTAATACCATGATTATTGAATATATTTTATTTTTTTCCTAATTTTGAATTTAAATTTATTAAATATTATTTAATTTCATGTATTTAGAAAGGTAATTTTGCTGTTTATAAATTCTAATATTTAATCCATATATAAATATATATTTTCTAAATTAAATTTCGAATTCTTTTTTTTTTTTGGTCACTAAAAAATTATCTGAACTATAAGCAAAAAAGAAAAAAATATTATCACATATTGAATCCTTTTAAAACAAAATTATATATATTTTTGTACTTCATACTATTTCCATATCAATTCATAAGTTTTTTGTATTAAAGCTTTTCCAGTAAAACGGTTAAATATTCAACGTATATTAACAGCGGTGCTACTTGAAAAAACCAAACAAAAAAAAAAAAAAAACAAAACTAGCTGAAACTTTTGGTTAAATGAACTTTACGGTCAGTTTTTAGTAAATATCATTACATAAACTGGTAAGTTCTTGTATACAAAAGAAATATTTTAATAATTTATCAAATTGATAAAATTTTAATAATATTATCCTTAATTATCCTTAATAATATTATCCTTAGCCTTTTGAAAATTTTGTGTTTTTTTCTTTCTTTTAAAGGAAAATATTCAATAACATTCAAACTTTGTTTTCAGCGATTTTATATTTTTTTAAAAATTATTATTTATATTTCGAAACATCTTAAGTTAAATTTATAAAATAAAAATGTCAAGCTTAACCTTACTACGGCTTTTCTAAATATATCTGTTTTCTCCTTTCTCTTACAATACAAAGGAAAATAATATAAGAAATAGGAAAAATATATTTTTTCATATTATCGTATTAAAATTTGAATAATTAATAATTTCTAAATTTGTATGTCAAAAGCAAAATTTATAAATTGAAAATTATACATACATATATATAATTCACAACTGTAAATTTCAAATAAGTATATAAGTTCATTAAACAAACAAACCTATCAGCTTTGTTGACTCATGTTTTTTCATGCTTCTTGATTTTACTTTTGTAGCATGAGAAGCCTGTATCTCCCTAAAAATGAAGTTTTACTTAAATTTTATTCACAAAAATCTTTGAAATTTTATAATAATACAGTTAAATTTTGTCTTCTTTATTTTTGTTATTAAAGTTTTAAATTTTTTCTAATTGCTAATTTTTGTTGAAAATTTTTGCATTAAGTAACCAATAATTTGAATTTTAAACTAATAATTCAATAATTTTGTTTAAAAATGTAAATACTAATAATCTTTGTGAAAATGGATAAATGAATTTTGTAGCTTTGATTTTTGTAGTTTAGAATTAACAAAACTGCGACCGAGTTTTTAATTTTGAATTAATACTAAAAGAAACTTGTGTTGATCTGTTGGTACTTAAAACTATTTTTCTATTCTTTAACATACAATACAATCAATGTAATCCTTTCGAAAGGGTTCATCCCTGCAAATATTTGAGTATCATGAGTTGATTCATTCTTACATCGTTTCGACAAATAAGTATTGAAACTTCTTTGCGCTATACTGTAAAATGTATAAAATACATGAATTGCTTATGGCTGCATTCTGCAGAATCAAATATGACGCGATTCATCTATGATTCTTTTAGCTTCTGATTTCAAATTTCCGCTGGGTATTTCAAGAACGAATTTGAGAAATCAACAAGTCAACGATGCAATTTTCGATGTCATTCTGGGTATTCACATTGAGGCCGGTATCAAATCGGAAATGTTCCCCTATTTTTAAAATAGCTTAATTTTTAAGGCTTTTACGAAAAGTTTTTTTTTTAAAATAAAAATAGTAAAATATAGTTTATACTGTCCCTTATTAATCTATATATACAAAGTTAAAAAATAATCAACAGAATAATTAAACCACGCGCAAAAAGTCTTCGTACGCTTAATGTATGTTTTAATAAATAAGGACCAAAATCATTTTTAATATTTTGTTGGTCCACCCTTAGCATTAATAGTCGCCTGGAGTCTACGTGGCATGGAATTAACTAATTTTAAAGTATAAGAATGTGGGATTTTTTCCAATTCGTCGCTGAGAACTGTATTTAAATCATTTTTATTAGGAATTTGTCGATTACGAATTTTCTCTTCAAAATAGTCCCAAATGTGTTCTATTAGATTGATGCCAGGTGATTAATAACATTCTAAATAAAAAGGTTGTATATCCCTTTTTTTGTACTTTCTGTACTAATCGAACGCTCTGAAACTTCGTTCGCTTTGGACGATTTTTGATAAAATATTTGCAGGGATCTTGCAGCTACTGCAAACTTAATACATGCATTGAATGATTTTTTCTGTGTAATAAAAACATTTATTTTTTCAAATTTATAAACAAAATTTTTTTGTTATGCTTCTTCTTTACAATGGAAAAGATATGATTGCAAATATGCGTAATTAAAATTTCTATATAGCGGATTTTAACAATTTATCTTCACAATTATAGAATTAAAGCCCTTTGAGTATAATCTAAAAAATATTATTACTGCCATTGGAGATTTGTTGCAAACTGTGGAAAAAATTTATATTTTCAAAAAATGAAATACTAAAAATATTTTAAAAGCTATATAACATAAATCTTGTAGAAGATTTCTTGATTAATGAGTAAAACAAACAATTTTTGTGTTTTTTTTTTTTTCCAAAGTAAAATTTTGTAGGGACTATTCACTATTTTTTCGTCACAAAATAGTGAATAGTCCCTATTAAATTTCAATGTTAGTGTCAATCATATAAACATTTTTACTTAAGCAATAAAAAAGAAAGAAAAACAAACGACAGCAAGATGACGTCAACACTGATCTTGCACTTTTTTCAGGGGAGGTTAACCTTAAACAAAGGTTTAAGGGTAAAATTTAAAGTCAATTCAATTTGTCAATTGAAATTTTTTAAAAGTGGTGAATTAAGGTAAAAAGTACGGTAAAATGAGGTAAACATGGTAAGCTAAAGTAAACTGAGGTAAAACAGGTAGTTAAGATATTTACATAAAAAATAGATATTACTTTTTTAACCAAAATATCCATTTCTATTCTACTGTGTAAAAGAAAAACTTCGTAAAATTATGAAACATTTTACAAATGAATATTTACTTAATTTTAAATAAATGAAATTAATAATATTAAAAACAAGATGTCTTACTTTAGTCTTATTTTTTTTTTTTTTTTGAAAATATGAGATAAATCTAATTTATTTATTTCAATTTGGTGGCACATTCGGTTTATATAGTCCGAATATGAAATTAAAAATTGAACTAAAAAGACTAGACTTGTGTTGTTACATAATGATAAAAAAAAATAAATAATACAAAAAAACTTCACATTCTATGAAATCTTTTTAACACATCAAATTCTTTTCGAAGAATTTCATAAAATATTTATTAAACATTTTTATTTGTTTCTTTCATAATGGATCATTAAAATTTTTACTTATATAAAAACAATATAAAATTTTATCTACTATATCCAATACTGAACATACTATTTTTTTTACTACATACTTTATCTGTTCTGTTTCGAAAAATTTTAATTTAAGACTTTGATTGTTTGATTGAAAAAAGTGGTATATTATGACTAATATCCATATTCATTTTTTATTATTATTATTTTTTTTAAAGAAATTATAAAAAGTTTCCATCAATATCATCAATAAAAAATCTTCATAAACTTTTATTTTAGAGTTCAAGTCACATGAAGGCGTACAGTAGTTTTTGGTAAGGTAAATTAATTTGAGAAAAAAGAAAGAAAAGAAAACAAAAAAAAAAAAGACAAATATAAACTACATTCGTTTTTTAAAATATAGAAAAATTATAAATAATAAAATATAGCCCTCTATTTAGTATATAAGAATGCACTTAAATAATTATTATAAAATGTATTTCAATTGATGTTAACATTTTTAAAAAATTGTTAATATCTAATATTGTTTTTATTTGAAATTAATTAATTTTCTTTTTATAATTCGTATAGAAAATTGTAGTAGGTATATTTAAATAATATGCAAAGATTCTCATTTATTTGTAATAATTTTGTTTTCAGGTGTATTTTTGGTATGTATACAATTCTGAAACAAAACAAAAAAAAAAATAAAATAAAAAAAATTATTGTTATATTTCTTGAAAATAAATATCTTTTGCATTTATAATTATATTTATTTAAATACAAAAAACAAAAACAAAAATATTATCGTATATATTATATATATATATATTAATCAATGTATATATATTTTCCTTTTAAAATTACCTTAAAATTAAATTTTTTATTTTTTTTTTCTTAAAAAATTTAGTATCTGTGCTGGGACTGAATTTCTTGTGCGAGTTAAATGTGAAAGCAATCCAACTTTCTTGTGGCCATATGAAACGTCTGAAACATTTCATCTTTCGTATACGTAATTTGTTTATTTCATATTTTATATTGAAAAATATTTTATTTGAACATATATATATATATATATATATATATATTTTTACATATATTTATATATTTAATTTTTATACCATTTTGAATTATTTTGCGATACTTGCCTACAATTTTTGATAAATAATTTTTAAATTTTGCTGAAATCTTCCATTATATAAATAATCTAATTCAAATATAAACATTAGAATATTTAATAAAATGATGAAGTATTTGTTAAATATATTGAATAGGGACAGATGCTAGTGGAAAGATGCTTTTAAATAAGGTAATTTGTAATAACATAATTTTACTTTACCTGAATTTGTACATAACATTTAGAGATATTTGGGATATATTATACGTTAAAATTTCAATTTTCTTATGAATAAAGAAAAATTTTATGAGGTCATAGTTTAAATGTATTTAAGCATGTATATATAGCACTTACTAGCAAAATGGTGAAGAGTTTGTAATATATGACAATTCAAAGCTTTTTATTTTCTATGAAAAGAAATAATATACAAAACAAAATGTTTAGATTCAAATATTTTTTTCAGATTTTTCACTCACCAAATTGCTAAATTGTTAAAAATTGTATTATCTGTAATTATAGTTAACAAAAACTTACAAAAGTTTTAAAAATTCTGTGATTTATAATGTTCACAGGCGTGAATGTTATAGCATTCAGTTTCGAAGTGATGCAAAATGACGTAAATGCATTCAAATTTTGAAACTAATTTTTATTTATTTAATTTTATCAAAGCTTAAGTTTTTGAAATTAATATAAATTTCAAAGCAATGACCAACTAACGGTTAATATATGATATTGTCACTACCTTTAGAAAATATTTCTAAACAGATTTCGGATAATATACCAAGTTTTCTATTATTGCAGCTTAATGAAAATTTTACTGTCCATGACCGTGTTAAACAAACATGAAAACAAAGAATGCTTATAAATGTTATTTTATTGATCAAGAGATTATGTGAGAAAAAAAAAAACATAAAAAAATCTCAGGGTGCTAACGAGTTATAATGTAGCAAAATTGCAATTTTTTTCAGGCAAAAACTTGCAAAAATTTCAGATTTAGAATTATATATACAACATTTTCATTGTTGTATATATAATATGTGTATAGAAGCAAAGATGAATCTTAAAACTCGTTTTTCTAATATTCTGTACCATTCGGTTGCTTTAGGTCAGAGATGGGCAAAGTTTATGGGTTGCAGCCCAAAAATCGAAAAGAAAGGTTGCCAGGATAAGTTAAATTTATAAATTTTTCTAAAATTTTAAAAACAATATACAAGTATTACAATTTAAATATGTTAATGCATATCATTGCGATTTCATTTTCATTTTTAAAAGTTCCTTATATTGAGGTTCGACGTGAGATGTACTGATTTTAAGGAACGAGGCTATATGCTCATCTGTCAGCACTTCTGAAATTATTCTTTCTAAGGTTTATAGTTGAAAACACTTGTTGGCATATATATATAAGATGAAGCAAACATAGCACTGATTTTCTGGGCGTGAGATATTTTGGAAAACTTACTTTCGATAATGATTTGTAAAACTCTAATTTTGGCATATTTAGAAACAGCTGCTTGAGATGATTGTTAGAGGGTAACTCAATTAGTTCAAGCTACAGGTCTGACCTCACTACTTCACAATTTAAGTTGAAAGGCATGGTAAAAATATCCAATTCTGTTTGAATGGCACTGAAGTCTTGAAATTTGCGTTCGATCGAACTCAAAATGCAATTTTTTCAAGCTTGGAAACTGTTTGTGCTTGCTATTTCCGTAGATTTGTTTTGTAGCACAAAAACAAAGAAAGTAAAAATATCATCAGTCCTTTGAAAAAAAGGAAAAATAATAATATTTATACAAGTAGAAAAGGGGATGGATATACATACATATAATATATAAATCATATTTCGGACGGGCAAATTAAAAATCCATCCGCGGGCCACATAAAACCTTACGGCGGGCCGTAGTTTTCCCATCCCTGCTTTAGGTTAAAGATATAGATTTAGTACATTTTTAGCTTCAATTTGTATTTTATTACATATGTATTAATAAATGTACTAGATTTGTAGGCTTAGAGCAGTTGAAGGTAGTTTTCCTTTTAGAAAAAAAAAAGAAAAAAAAATCAAAATTTAACACGTTGAGGATGTCGTGTTTTGTAGGAAATTTTATATGATTAAAAATATTTTTTTTAATTAAAATAAACTTTTAATTTCTTGCTAAACAATATTTTGTGTAAGGCGCCACCAGATAAAGCAAAGTATGACTTTCAAGGCTCAAACACCGTTGCAAAGCGAAAGCGAAATTCATTCGGAATTCTACTTTGCTGTCACAGCTGAATTCCAGAATGCCGATTGAATTCCGCTTTCGCTCCGCAACCGTGTGCATTGTGTTTGAGCCTTTACTGTTGTCCGTCGAAGCGAGATAGAAAAAAACTGCACTGTCCTCAACGTGTTTAACAAAAATGTCACTATTATGTCATAAACACAATGACGCGGTTTGCGGCAGTGACGCGGTGCCAGCTGTCACAGCTATAAGAATTTATATGGCTGAATTTCGGAATTCGGAATGAAAACGTGTTCCAAACGTAAACCGCGTGCATTGTGTTTGGGCCATTATAAATATTCTTTAATTCATTTGGTTCAATTTATAGTAAAAAATTGTAAAATCCAATTTATAGAAATTTAGTAGAGCTCGAATTAAATTAACACGTCCAATAAAGCTACTGTCAGACCTAACTAGCTTCTGCCGTCCGTCCTCACCGGTTCCGTGTGCATTGTATTTGCACTTTAAGGTCGCCAAAACTAACAATAAGATCTTTTAAAGAATCTTAAATGCCCATCGGTAGACACTTAATTTTTAATTATTACACCAAAATCTTTTCGATGTTTTTCTTGTCTTTTTTGACATCAATTTATTTACAATTAATTTTTTGTACATTTAAAGGTTTTTAAAATAAAAATATACTCTTTTTTGTAATATTTTAATTAGACAAAAACTTTTAGGATGCTGAAAACACTCAAAGTTCATTGAATTTCAATTACTATATGGAAATAAGTTTTTTTTTCGTCTTAAGACACTATATAACGTCATAATTTTTGTTTTTATTTTTCGTGCTTTAATTTCCGTTATATATGTAAATAGCGTTAGACAAAAAATATCGGAAATATCGGTTTAAACAAATAACGGCTTTATTAATTTTTAGTACAACTTTGATTTTAAATCTGACATTTTTTAATTTATTTATAAAATTTTAAAAAATTCTTTATTTTATTATAATTTCCAAGTATTTTTTAATGTCATTTTTCTTAAAATTTTTTTATAAAAGATATTTACTTTATTTTTTTTTTTTTAAACATATTTTAATATTTTTAATACAAAGTTTTTACATTTTATACTAAGATTAAATATTTTATATATTGCCTAATTTAAATTTCAATATATTGTTATATTGTTGAGCAAATAATATAATTTTATTATAATTAAAAAATAATATTTATGGTTTTTTTAAAAACATCAACTAAAATGTTTCAGATGTTCTTGTGTGTGTGTTTTATTGGGGATTTGAATCGTTGAAGGAAGCAATATCTGTTTGACTTAACGTCGAAAAGACTTATTTCACTTGGTAATTTTTTTGTTTTATCAAAAAAATAAAAGAAGATGAAATTTTATGACTTTTTAAAAATTTAATTCAAAGTTTTCTTTGTTACCTTTTTATAATACTACAAATAATTCTAATATAATTAAAATTAAAGTTTTTTCTTTTTGTAGAACAACATTCTTAAATTTAGAGTTTCGAAAAAGTTTGTAAGTCATTTTATTAAAGAAATTTTGATTTGATTGGGCTTGTGAACTAATATTGACATTTTTTCAATTTTACTAAATGATTATTATTAGTATTGATAATACTTTTTTAAATATTTCAAGATTTTTATCTTTTTTCCCGAATTTATGGTAATTAGAAGTATTTAGGTATTTCACAGTAATTTTTTCTTCTTTTGTATTTCGTTCGAAACTTTTATTATCTCAAGATAAATATAATTGATTATAATAATAATATCTTAAGCGTAAATTTTAAGAATAAATATACATATTTAATTTTTTTGTGTAAATTTTTCAGACACTAATTTTTGAGTAATTTTTTTTAAACACCGTGGTTTTTACGGAGAATAGCTTAAAGTCTTCTTCTAACGTTACTATTTACCGTTATATTTATATTATTTAAAAATTTCCATTAAAATTTTATTTTTAAGTTGCTCTCAAAACTCAATTCTATTTATTTGTAATAAATATCGGGGAAGTGCCTACAAGAGATTTAGCTTTATTATAAATACCTGATGGACCTATAAGTCCAAATTCGTCTCATTCATGATAGATGAATATATTATGGTGGTTTTAATTATTTTAAAAGGATACTCTGAATTTTTAGAACATCTGCCGTACTTTTCATCTCACTATCCTAGTAAGTTGTCTTCCTGTGCTGACTGAATTAATTATTAGTTTAATCCCAATTAGACACGATTAGGAAAAACTACTTAATTTTTGATTCCTAGGACTCGCTAGTATTTTGGGTGTTGGATAACTTAGCACGTTAGAAAATGAGGGTTTTGCTTAATATTAATTGAAGTGGGACTTACTAACGTTTTTGTTTTCATAATAGAAATTCAAACTGTCAAATGTTATTATATTAACATTATAAGTCGTAATCACTCTCGCTAAATTTTACACAAAAAAAATTTCTTTGTTCTTCTCTAAAAAATCGACAAGCGACAACTAAATTCCAATTTATGACATACCAATTTAGTGAAGGCCTCATTTGCATTTGGTGCCGTCAAGCTCTTTTGGGTCCTTATGCGTCAAAAAAGAACGTGATTAGAGGTCCAAAAATCGATTTGCTGTACTCAAAAAGTATTAATTTTGATCTAAAGAAAAAATTTCCGTTTAAAAATTACCCATTATTATTCAAAATAAGTTCGTATGCAATTCAAAACGGCCTGTAAATTGTATCGATTGTATTAATCATTTTAAAAAAAATATGATCACAAGCTTGATGTTTGAGCTTTTGTCAGAAACTGCTCTTAGTTAATATATTTGTTCTAGTACTTAAAACTTTGTAAAAATTTTGAGAAGGAGTATAATTTACTTAAAAAAAAAGTCCAACCTTCTATTTCTTCAATTGAAAAATAACTGAGATCGTGATGAGATCAAGTCAACTTACATCTTTATCGTTCCTAATTTCTAGCAATCAATATAAAAATGTTGATTTTGTTGCAGCTAGACACATACTTGCAATTGATTTTAATGTCCTTATGTATAAAATAGGAAACAATTTTCTATATTTAATAATTTTATCCAATATATCCTTACATTTTTGATAGAGAAAAATCTTTATTATTTAAACATATGCAAAATATTTTTATTTTGCGAACAGATGCCAACAGATTTTAAAATACCACAAAAGTAATGTCATAATAATATCCTTTCGTTCTATTATTTATATTTTTTGATTGCTGTAGTTTTTAGCAAACATCATTTACTTTCCAGTCTACAACTTACGATTGCAAAATTTAACACAATCATTGAATAACAAAATTAATCACAATGGCTTTGTGGAATTTACTTTACTTATTAGTTATTTCAATCTAAAATGGTCCCATTTTCATTAAAAAGAAAAATTGAAGCTTTGTAATATATTAATGTTGTGCAAAATGAAATTGTAATCTATACATTCAAGTCTTTACTTATCACAAAAAAACAAAATATGAGAAAAATACTAAAAGAGAAACATACAAAAAAAAAGCTGTTTTTTAGTTTGGAATCCAGCGCTGGCACACGAGACCGACCGGCCGGTGTCGAACTTTGAACTTAAATTTGAAAGTTTACTAAACCCGAATTCCTAAATATGAATTGGTAAGACGTTGAACGAGAGGCAGCAAAAGATTAGGGTTTTTTTGCAATTGTTTGGAATGTTTTGAAAATTTCGACACTGCGTCTCTCTTTTATAAAAATAGTAATAGCCGGCCTCCTGTGCGTCTAGCGAATACATGATTTATTTGAATGAAATCTGTTCAGTGGGTGTTCTCTACAATGAATGGGCATCTTTAAAAACACAACACCAAATCTAATTTTTCAATAGAGGATAAATATTTGTTTTTAATAATTTAACACCACTTTTGCTTATTTGAAAGCACAAAAAGGTATTTTTGTGTTGATGTAATAACAATTTATTATATTTACAATATGTTAAATATCCTGTTTTGGCTTTTAGAAATAAATTATTAATTTACTTATTTTTGTTAAAAAAAATTTAACAATCAAAATTCTTTATAGTAAACAAAAATTAATTATTTGCAGTTTATTTTATCATTTGAGCCCTCAATTGTTCAGATTTTTTAAAAAAAAGAAAGTTCTAGAAGCAGTTTTGGATATAATTTGTTTTTTTTGAAAAAACGCTGTTCAATTTTTGTTTTAAATATATATTTTCTTTTGTCGTTTTATGACGTTTATGTGTGTGAAGATAACTATTTTTGAACATATTATTACAACAGGTAAATTGTAATAAATTTTTAAATTTAATCATAAAATTCATTTTTTCTAGGTACTTCACAACTCCAAACTGTTTTACACAAAAACTAATAAAATGTGAATTTCTTGATTTTAGGCTTATTAATATTTAATTGTTAAATTATTATTATTATTAATAAGCTAAACATAACTAAATATTTTAAAGAGTAACATTTTAGTTGTTTATTTTTCTTTAATATTTGGAAAATAATTTTGATAGTTAAAAAAATTAATTTTAATAATTTTTAAACATTGCATGTATATTTGTTAGCTTCTTGTTTATGTCTTTTTTCATTTTTAGTTACAGATTGATTTGAAGCATTTAATACAAAGGAAATTTTTATCAGGTAATTTTTCCCTTGTAATTTGAAAAATTATTGTTTTATAAAAATTGTATTTTAATATTAATAAAAATATTGTTGAATAAAAAGCATTTTGTTATTTTTAACACCAAGAATAAATGGGGGTAGGTATTTTGCTTGTGTAGCTGGGTTATATAATTATAAAAATGAGTCGTGAAACACTTTCAATTCTTAAGATTTAAGAATTCAATTCTCAAGATTTAAGTTTTTAAAGAAGCTTAACCGATTTAAGGCTTAAGCTTTTACTGTGAGACAGGACACACAAACACAAACCCAATTACGTTTGAAATTCGCCTGGCCTGACATTGACTTTATTGTGTATATGAAGTTTTTCTTGAAAATAAAAGATATTAAAAATATTATTAAAATGTGAAATAATTTTTGATTGTAAGGCACAAGTGGTGGCTAACTTGACATCTGACGTAATTTTCTTTGACTTTATGGATGCATTACCCTTACTCTCATCTCTCTCACCTAAATTAGTAGTTTTAGCAGTTTAGCAACTTGCTAGATTTGTGAAAGACCTCCATTAGGCTCTAAGCAGCATGTACGTAAGTAACCCTAATAGTTTCCGGAATCGTCTACTAGATGACATTTACCAGCGGCGCCATTATTATTTTCGTAAAATTTGACATTATGTAAGGTAAACCCCAGGGACAGATCAAATTTTGCCAAGTAGCTTTCTTTTCACAGCGTTTTAAAAAAATTATTTTGTGAAAACATGGAAATTTCTCGTGAAAATTTTCGTGCGATGATTTTTTACGATTTTACATGTGGCCTAACTCAAAAGCAGTGCATCGATCGGCTTCATCCTGCTTTTGGTGATGAAGCACCATCCAAAATAACCGTATACGTGTGGCTTTCGGAAATTAAGCGTAGTCGTGTTAGCCTCAGTGATGAATTTCGTGAAGGTCGTCCATCAACTGCTGTTGTTCCAGCAAACATCAATGCTGTGAGAGAAATAATTGAGACAGATCGGCATGTGACATATCGTGAGATAGAGGCAACCTTAGGCATTGGTAAAAGTCAGATACAAACGATTGTGCATGACCATTTAGCTGTGAAGAAGATTTGCAGTCGTTGGATTCCGCATAATTTGACCGAAGCTAAAAAAGAGGCTCGTGTGAAATGGTGCAAAGAAACGCTGAAAAGATTCAATCTCGGTGCTTCTCCAAACGTATATAGTATCGTAACAGGTGACGAAACATGGATATATGCGTATGAGCCCGAAACAAAACAACAATCGACTGTTGGGCGTTCCAAAATGAGCCGAATCCAACAAAAGTTGTGCGTTCAAGAAGCACGTCGAAGAAAATGATTGCTTTTTTCTTCCGTAAAAATGGACCTGTTGACACCGTTGCTCTTGAGGGTAGAAGACCAGTCAATGCCGAATTGGTATACAAAAATTTGTTTGCCTAAGGTCATCGATGAAATTAGAAAAAACAACCGAAAACGACGCATCATTCTTCACCATGACAATGCAAGCTCTCACAAAGCAACTCGAGCAAACGATAATTTGGAGGAGAAAAGGATCGAATTTATGACTCATTGTCCGTATTCACCTGATTTATCGCATAATGACTTTTTTCTGTTCCCATTCGTCAAAAATCAAATGCGTGGTCAGCGATTTACGACACCTGAAGAGGTTGTTTAAGCATTCAAAAACTATGTTTTTGAGATACCGACTTCGGAGTGGAATAAATGTTTTAATGACTGGTTTATTCGCATGCAAAAGTGTATTAATCTTCAAGGCGAATATTTGAAAAACAATAAAGTGATTTTTTCGATTAAATTTGTGTTTTTTCTATGATTTTCCGGAAACTTTTAGGGTTACCTACGTATTAGCTTTTGATTAGAGCGGCCTTCATTAAGAGCCTATTTGATCACAAGTAATATAAGTTTAGGTATTAGGAGGTCTTAATAAAGGGGACAAAGTCCCTGTCAGGCAATACAAACGAGCACTCTAGTCATTAGTTCAAAAAAATAGAAATAATGTATCATAAGTATTATTTAAATTTTTAGGGAGAGGATAAGGGATACTGGTTGAAAAAAAAACAACACTTTTTTACAATTTTTTCGGGTGATATTGAATGACAAACTTCTAGACAATTTTATAACATCAAATAATCGGTCAGTTGCAGAATATCTTGTTTTTTTTTCAAAGCTATAAAATCAATCAAGTTGAACTTGTATTTTTCGATAAAATTTTAGCGCTAATACCCATTCTTTATTGAGTCTTATACACATTATTACAATATACGGAAGGAAATTTTGTATGGAGAAATGTGTAATACACTGCATTAAGTATGTGTATAAAATACAGCCTTTGAAAAGCTGCATGAGGGAAATTTTGCCATCTATTGTAAATTGACAGGTTGTCCAACATTAAAAATTCCCCTATTTACTCTGTGTCAAAAATTGAACTTTCTGTAATTATATTCTAAATCTTTTGTATATTTAAAAATAATTGATTTCTTTTTCAGATTCATTTAAATATAATATTTAATGCTGTTTAGTTTAATACTGTTTTTACGAGTAAGCTCAATGAAATAATTTTGTGTATTTTAAAAGTTCCAATGGTTGAATGTTTTTACTTTTATGACACTTTTTTTGACATTTATATCAAATTTTCCTAAACTTAATACAGATTATTGTTAATGGAGGAACGATTTTTTGTACAGAGGCTAATACAAGCTTCAATGGAAATTGAAATTGAAAAACATGTTTTATTCGCTTTATAACTAGGCATAATAATTAGATTTACAACTAAAATCATGCAAAAGGCTATAATTAAGTCATTAACTTTTATATGAAAAAAAACTATATAGGATAAACAGGAGTCACTCAGACTCATATTTTGTAAAAACAATTGATCTTTTACTTTTTATAAAAAAAAACAAAATTAATATTTTTTTTTATAAAATCTAAATAAAAAAGTTTAAAAAGAACAGAAATCGCTTACAAAAAACGCCTCAATGAAAAATGGGTACAGGAGAGAGTTTTTTATTACTTGTACATATTCTTTGATAATACATGTCCATGAAGTTAGTATTAAAACCAAAATTACTGTGAATCACAGGTGTTTTAGTGCGCCTTTTTTTTCATTTTAAAAGTGATTTTGTGCTCTAAATATAAGAACTTCCAAAAATAATACTAACGTAAGTAAAATTTTTATACTAATAAAATTTCTTTCTAACATACTATTTTTATTTGT
Source organism: Acrocera orbiculus (assembly GCA_947359355.1). Lineage (NCBI taxonomy): Eukaryota > Metazoa > Arthropoda > Insecta > Diptera > Acroceridae > Acrocera > Acrocera orbiculus. The sequence continues at coordinate 14,070,139 of OX375758.1, forward strand.
TATTTATAATTTAATTTAATTTAAATTATTCGACTAAATTCTTTGTAATAAAAGTCATATATAAACACATTCATTCATTGTGAATTTGACATTTTGACAGTTCAATAAGAATTGTTGCTAGAATGAAAATCAAGTTTTGACAAATTGAATTAATTTTATGTCAAATAATACTGAAGAAAGTTTACAAGAAGATTTTTTTAGAAATATAATGAGTATTGATATAATTGGTTATTTATATGCTGCAACAGTTGCAGCCGGAGGTGTTGTTGGATTTGTTAAAGCTGGTGTGTAAATAAATTTGATTTACTTTGCCCTATTTTTAATCGTAATTTCTAGGTTCATTTCCATCATTAGGAGCTGGATTAGCTTTTGGTACAATTTTAGGTGCTGGTGCCTATTTAAATTCTGGAAATCCACCGAAACCATTATTACAACTTTGTACATCAGTTTTATTAGCGGGTGTAATGGGAGCACGTTGGTCAAAATCTGGTAAATTTATGCCAGCGGGTTTTATTTGTTTTATTTCAGCCGCTGCAGCTATAAGAAATGTTTATACATATAATAAGAATCTTCCGATTATTGGGAAAAATTAGATTTTCTTAATTAAAATAAGGTTTGGTGTTAGTTTTCTTTATTTTTTTTTTTTATCGGAATAATGCATAAAGTAGAATGTTATTAGTTATATTTTGTCATTTTTTGGTTTTGTTTTAATACATATCTTTTTAGCAATATTAATTAAAGCTTGGTATTTACAAAACAAGCTAATAGTTAATAATTGATTGCAGAATATGTCATTTAATTTTGGCAAGTTATTTTTTAATATAGTTTAAAATATTGTATTGTACTTAGCAGTACATTTAAGTAATCTATATTTGTATGTATGGATTGTATGGAATGAAAAATATTTACAAATTTTGTACCTACATTAAATATAGTTTTATTACATTCGTCTTTCTGATTATAATATAATTACTAGCCAACAAAGTCAATTTGTTTGACTTGAATATTTTTTGGCAATTTGAAATTTAGATTTATTAGAGTTTGTGCTAATTAACCCTCTATAGCCCGATTTTTTTTCTCAAGTATAAAAAAATATGTATGCAATGGAAATTCGATCTAAATTTCCGATCCATTTATTGAGAATAGGTCTTATTTTTTTAAGCATTCTAAACATTGATCTTACTCTTCACATCAATGGTCAGCAGAACACTGAGCTGTGTTCTAGGAATACGAGAGAGTTTCTAGAATGAAATAAAAGTTATTAAGGACAAAAGCTGTGTCCTATGAAGACAACTGATAATAACGCTTTTCCTGAAATAAGATTAGTTCATGAAACTAATGTAGCTGTAATTAATTAAAAAAGAGAAAACAGAAATAAAATAAAATAAAATCAAGACCTTTTTAAGCCGGTGTATAATACTTTGACGGATTTGTTTGGCAGAAGATGACTAAGGGCTGAAAGTTTTAAGAACTTATGCTCTGGGATGAATTCGGAAGAAGAAATGTTATATACTTTAGGGTTATCGTGGGTTTCGAGGTTCGTGGAAAATTTTTTAGCACGTTTACTCAAAAAAACAGTAATGGGATCAAAGTTCCCTGCTGCTTCGTATAGTTGGTGATTACTGTAGTAGTGCAGTGTGTCAGGATTTCTGACAAGATTAGTACAATGAGGTAGAATTTTGCGTTCGAGTAACTCAATTTTGTCCCAGTGAGATTTGGAAATGTTAGTCCAGATTGGAAAACCATATGTGAGAATCGGACGAATCAGTTGTTTGTACATAAGTACTTTACATTTGGTACTGAGAGTATCATGGTGTAGTAGCTGTGCAATGAGCAAATATATAAAGTTTTATTAACTACATTTTGTAGGTGGATGTTCAATTTGAAATTTGCAGAAAGGGTTACGCCTAAATATTTCACGTTCTTTGTAGGGGACAATAAGCTACCCGCCATTTGAAATTTTTTAGTTTATAGAGTGCTGGAACCTTTAACTCCTAGTGGTCTAAATATAATAATTTGTGACTTTGCTATGTTAATTTTGATTCCCCAAGAGGCATAGTAAGATTTCAACAGCTCGACTTGTTGGTTAACTTTTTCGTTGGCTTTCAAAGGCACAATAGAGTGTGCGAGACAATGGCATCATCAGCATAAAACTGCTGGTTTGTAACTGAATTACAGGAAGGAATGTCTGCAGTAAAAATATTAAAGAGATGGGGAGCTAAAACAGAACCCTGAGGTACGCCCGAGGAAGTATGTTCAGAAGTAGAAAGTGAGTTAAGGAGTTAAGGAGCTGTGTTCTGAATAATTTCCGACTTTATATATAACACTAGTCGACAAATTTTGGGTCAATTTCGTGGGCCTTAAAAAAAAGTGCTCTTTAGACTAATTTGGGGTCGCTGAATTCGAAAATGAAAACCATTTTTTTGTCGAAATAACGGTTTTTGATTTGCTACAGACGTTTAAATAATGTTTGGTATTAGTTAAATGAAATATATTCAATTGCAATTAGTTTTTTAAAATTACATTAAAATGAGATTAAGAACATTAAGGAGTATATGTTTTCTAATATTACCCGACATCTAATAAATTTAAAGTACCTTAATCCTTGCTGAAGTGATTCTTAGAAGTATCAAATAATAACCAAGTGACAAAATTAAAAGAACACCTAACCGCAAATACATCATACAGGGAAACATGTTGGAATATTGTAAAAATTTAGATTTATCCCTTAAATTCACTAATTTCTAATGAGAAACAATTTAACTTTTTTATTTTTCTTTCGATCTTAAAGATTTTACCATTAAAATTTTTGTAACAATTTTATTTTCTACAAAAAATTTAAAAATTTTTAGCAATGAGGTTTTTTGAAGCAAAAAAAAGTAAATGAAAATGTGTGATTTCAAAAAAGGTGAAAAAAACACATTTTTTTCAACTTTGATCACCTGTAACTTCACCAATTTTTATTTGATTTGCAAAATAATGTTTCGTTAAAAAGAATGGAAATTCACCATTTTAACTATAAAAAATTTGTGTAGATTTATTAATGGGTTTTGAAGATACGAGCCAATAATGAAAAGACAAAGTTTTTTGGCAAAATACCAAAAACCGTTCTTTCAAAATAAAAAGATCGTTTTCATTTTCGAATTCAGCGACCCTAAATTAGCCTAAAAAGCAATTTTTCTTTGAAGCACATTTTTTGTGTAAATTAGTGTAATGAGAGCGTTCATTAATTCAATTAATTATATCTACAATGAGTCAACTTAATATAATAAAACTAGTTGAAAGCATAAGTTAAATGAAAATGTCAAATAATTATTGAAGTCAATATACTTTTGAGTGTAAACTTGTCTCAAAAACTTCTATAAAGCGCTGTCGAAAACGCTAATCTAAACACCAAGTTATAAATCATAAACCTATAAGTATTTGTAACTGTTTCTTTTGCTCTCGAAAAGATGTCACTAATTGTAAGTATAATAACTATTATGAACTTCTTTAGATATTAATTAATAATAACGGGAAAAATTCGTAAATATTTTATTTTCTGTGAAATATATGAAATTTCAGTTTTCGTATTATTTTTGTGTTGAACTTTTGTTTTTGTTTTAATTAGTGAAATTAAATTTCAAACACTTTATTTTTATAAAACACGTGTTTCTATATACAATACTTAAGTTTTATTTTTGAATTTTCTAAAATATATAGATATTCATGCATATATATATATATATATATATATATATATATATATATGGTTTAACAAAACTACAACAATTTTTCAAGTATAAAATGTCTAATTTTGTAAATTACATTTCTTAGTGAACATTAAATGTTTTTATTATTTTATTTTATTTAAACTATTTCAAAACATATTTTAGTGGTTAAAATCAAATATAAAAAATGATAAACATTTTAAATATTTTATTAAATCACTTGTAAAGTTTTTTCCTGTTATTTTTCATTTTTTATCCAGTTTACTTATAATATAAAAATTGGTTTTTTGATAGAATGTTGCTATCACATATCACTACATACATAAAATAATAAAATCCTTTCTTTCTTTGCAGTCAAATTAGCTTAGGTTTGATAATAATATTTTAATTCTAGCTATTATTTTTTAAAAATAATGGCAAAATGTCGTTGGTACTAGGCTCAGCTGTCTTTTACTTTTTTCCGCTGTAAAGAAATATTAAAAAATAAACATAGGTAATTAGTTAAAAGTTTCAATTTTATTATTTCTCTATTTTAAGTTTTAGTTTTTTTGTAAAAATAAAATGGTTTTGTGTATAGTATTTTATATGCTATAGTTTTATGTAAAAACAGTTATGATAATGTTGTATATATATATATATATATATATGTGTTTGTGTGTGTTAAGGTTTTTTGGAATGAAAATAAAAGATTGGAAAAGTATTGGAAAACAGGAAAATTCAATTTTATATGATTTAATATTTAAAAAGACCAAATCGCCGACAGTTTCCAAGAAATAAAGCTGTAGAAAAATATTAGTCGGAAAATTTTACAATAATAACGTATTTCCATTTTTTTTTTTTTTTTTTAATCTTAGCGTAGCTGTCTCTTTTTTACAACTTTAAACAGATTTTTGTTTGAAATAAGATTAGATAGTTGTTTTTTAGCATTTGGATTTATTTTATTTTTGTAAAGTCTTAAATGTTATTAGTAAATTATGTACAATTGATTACTAAGCATTCAAACATTTTTAAATTGGAAGTAAGTAAAATTTTGTTAGTCGACATATTTCTTAAAGTCTTTGAGTTGGTTAATTTATTAACACTCTACAATCTTTCTACTCATAGGGCTTTATTAAGCTGTGATCATGGTATGAAAGCGATTTCAACTTCCTTTAAGAAGCTTCATATATTTGCCCAATCTTAAGCGCATAGTGACATTTCCCATTTGTATGGGTTTGATCGAGACTTGTCACACAAATGTAATAGCATCGATTAGTCGCACTATCTTTAGTAGTTATCAAAAAAAAAAAAAAAAAATATATATTGATAAATCTTGCTCTCAAAATTTAGAATATTTAATTAGGCAGCAGAAATCTTAGAGTGCTCTCACGGCTGAAAAAGTATTTTATTGACAATTTTGTTAATTTCAAAACAAGAAAATATTCCTCATAGAAGATGGCCGATTTGTATTTTGATGGCAATAATGGCAGTTGGAAAAAAGAAATCTAAATTCGAATCAAATAAGATTTTGAAAAACACTTTTAATAAAAGAATGAACACTGAAAATTTTTGAACATTCAGTAAGTTTGGCAATTGGTAGGTAGTTCTTTGATTTTTAAAAGTACGAAATTTAAAAACTGGCTATTTTTCAATTTTTGTTAAAATGTTATTTATTATTTTTGTAAAACAAAGAAAAAATTATTAATGCAATGTATAAAAGGAAAATATAATTCAATCAAAGAAAAAGAAACAAAATTCGAAAATCTGACAGTACCAAGGTTGCAATAATCCTTATCCTGAAGGATTTCAGGAGGACTGCCACCGACATGTCATAAATTACCAAAAACACAAATTGTTATTAGAAAATACCATGAAAAATTATGTCTTTCCGGAAAGTTTCTATGGAATGAAAAAAGAATGCGACGCTTCGGGTATTTACCACGCTGTAAACACATAAGCTAAAACTATCTGAACTGCCAAACAAATTTTTTAAACAAATGCCTTTTTTTCAATAAATTAACTGAACCCACTTAAGGCACAATGGAAGCAATTTCTGTTCGTGCGTCTTATTCATGCCATGTGGCAAGTGTCGATCAATCCCATATAAGTTGGAAAATTCGATAGTCGCTTTTAGTCGCGCAAATGTATGAAGTCGCTTGAATTCGATTTTACTGTGCTCACAGCCTTAAGACAAATTACAAATAATTATAGACGTTGATATGTGACAATGGATAAAACATATATCAATTACTATAATCCCAAGTTAAAACCAGTGATTAAAGTGGCCAAAGCTCATTAATCGATGGCTGTTAGCTTATATATGTTCGTTTTATTTTTTGGGATTGCTTAAAAGCTGAAATCCAGAAAAATTAATCTTAAAACGATAAAACTATTCTTTCAGCAAGACAAACCAATCAATGACAAAACTAAAAGACTTAAAGTACGAAACTCTCTTTCCTTGGTTATATCTTTCAGTCCTAGCTTGAAACAAAGAAACAACTATTTTTTTTAATTTACATGAGAAAATTTTTTGGTAAAATTATGTCGTCATAGCAGAAACTGAGTCCTTTTTTGTTTTTATAGACCTCACAAGTAAATAAAACTTTTTGTACAACAGGAATATAAAGAAAAGCTGTTTTTTTTGTTAGTTTTAGTATTTTCAAATGACGGATTTTGATTTTCGAACTTACATTTTAAATTTTGTGTTAATTTAGTTAAACTTGTTGATATGATTTGAAAACGATTTATTTATGGAACTTATGATTTTAGCAATAAGATGACTAGTTATGTTTTTTTAGATAATTTATTGATTTGGAATTAAATAGACGCAGAAGATTTTAGCCAGGAAGAATCTCAGTCATTTAAAGTTTTTTTCTTCTTCCAAATGTTAGATAAGAAATTTTCGAATTTTATTTAAAAAAGAAAAACTATACAATGTCATTATTTTAGTATATCGTGCTTTGTTCTTAATATATTTTTTTTTTTTTTTTGCGAATCTTTTTTTGCATTTCAGTATATGATTTAAAATGATGAATGCATTCATTTTTGTACGATTTTTACAAATAAACACCTTACCAAAATATTTGCATATAGATAATATACATATGTATATATTATCCTGTTACTGATACATTAATAGGTGATTTATTACTATTATCTCCTAAAAAATTTGAACTGTAAGAATGTGTTGCCTTATTAAAATCACCAAAATTATCAAAGTTGTAAGGACTTCGTGTTGTTGTTGCCAATTTTTTGAAATATGATTCAAAAAATTTATTAATTCTTTTAGTAGTAGAAATAGTGGCAGGAGTAGTGGTAGTAGTGGTAGTAGTGGTAGTAGTAGTAGTAGAACGTGATTTTCGTGTTGTTGTATATCCTTTATTATTTATTTTATGAGTACTATAAGAATATTTGGGTCTACGTGTTGTTGTTGTTGTTGTTGTACCAATTGTCCTATTTTTATTAAAATTTGTTGACTGCTTATTTAATTTAGTTGTATACTTTTGGAATCCATAATAGAAAGGATTTATACTAGTTGGTCGTTTTGTTGTTGAATTTTTATGATTATATTGTTTGATTGAGGTTAAAATTTTTTTTGTGGTCGTTGTTAAAGGTGAAGATTTTTTGGTAGTATGTAAGGTATGGGATATTTGTGGGAGTGTTGTTAAAGCGTGGTTTGTTGTTGTGTATTCATTTGATCCATCTTCATTATCATCGTATTCACTGTTGATGGTTAGATTTAATAAATTTAAATTGAATATTTTTGTTTACTTCTTTTGTTTTTTTTTTTTAAATTAAAATTTTATATAAACTTATTGATATAATTAAACCTAATAAATTTTAAAAATACTTCAGAGTAATAAATATTTTGTTTAAAATTTCATTTCAATTAATTATATTTGAGTTTTAAATATATTTATGAAAATACTAGAAACAAAAAAAGTTTAGAAAAGTTGTTTTTGACTTTTGATTGGTCTTAAATAACAGTTTTGAGCTTTTTGTTTGATAATTTTTTGATTTGTGCTAAAAATAGTTTTGATTACTTCAATTTTAGATGATTTCTTGGTCTTAATAATTAATTCTTTGCTATTTTATTATTTAAAGCTTAAGATATTTTCCATAGCTTACAATTTTTGGTTTATTTGATAATTTTACATTTTGGTAAGATAAAACGGATTTGTGCGTTTTGGTAGTTTTATAAAAATTTGAGTTTTTTTTACGATTTTGAATTGTTTGCTTTCATTTTAGCTTCTTTATGTTTTATAATTTTGGTAGATTTATTGTGTTTTTATTGTTTTAAAAACAGTTATCAAATTTTATAATTGAGATATTTACTTGAATCTTTTTCTTTTTAAAATAATCGAAATCAAAATATAAATATTTTTGTTTGTTAACTGAAATCTTCAATGGTCTTAAATGGTACACAAAGCTGTAGATATTTAGTCTGTATAGAAAATGAAAAAAGCTGTTTTCTAAATTGTAATTAAATATCTCTGACAAATCAAAAATTATTTATTAATGTATTGTAAATACAGACACTATTGGAGAACCAATATAAAAACATTTAACTGGATTGAAAGGCTTCAAACGTATAATTTTGATAGACTTTTATGTGTAAAAATTTACTAATAATATTAATTCCTAAAAGAACAAAAAAAAATTACTCTGAAGCATTTAAAAAATAGAAATGGACTTAACATTTCTTTGTAAAAAACTTACTTATATATCGTACGATATAATGAGTAGTCTGGAATTGAATTATCGTTTTGTTGTATACATCTGCCATCCAAGCAATGCTATTTAAAAAAGAAAAAAAGAAATTCATTTGAATTTAAAGCATTTTCAAATTTTTTCATTTTTAATTATTATTTAAAAATTTACCAAACCATCTCCACATGAAGAACCTTCAGCTGCGGGTCTATAGGCAACACAGTATCCTGTTTGTGAGTCAAAACAAAATAATTGAGCACATACACGATTATCCTTAAAACATGCATAAGTGCCACGATCTCTAAGACATTGTGCATCTAATGATAAAAGTGTTCCTGGTAATGATCTTTCTAGTGCCCCATCTTCATGGGGTGCATTATAAAGGCATGTTGCTGTATCACCGCTAAAAATATATATAAAAATTTTGTTAATATTTTTGTTTTAATTCAATGAAAGTTAATTTAATTTTAGAAAAAATTACTTAAAGTATAATTATATTTAAAAGAAAAACAGTAAGATTGATGGAAATATTTTTTTGAAATGTGAGTTAAAATAATATTATCTCTTTCGAAAACGGAATTTTCCGTTCCGGAGTTTTCGCGCGAGGAGACCAATGACAAGAAAGAGGTGCTAGTCGGCTTATATGTAACTTTTTGTTATCTCCAACCGATAGAATCGCACTAATGTTTCTTTGAAAGGTTCATTAGCTGGTTTGGGTTATACGATGTGTTAACTTCTACATCCCTTCAAAAATGGATTTTACAAATGAACTAAGTTCTAGTAGTAGGTAAGCGTAAGAATTTATTGTTTGATAAGGAAATCCCTGAAGTTGGGAACAAACTGTACTTTTGGGGAATGAAAATTTGTATAATTAGTTCGTATCTTCTGTACAAACAGAAAAATGACAAAGAAACGAACAGACATTTCTAAAATAAATATTTACTATTTCTATTGTAAATCATAGCAGTATCATACCCTTAGAAAAAATTAATTAATTAATTCAAAATAAGGACTTACTAAAGAAAATGATGAAAACTTTGAATTGTACATGGTGACCATCTAAATCCTTTTTCTGTGTGTCTTAAATCTGACATTATATAACCATCTTCCCAACGACATCTCTCTGCACCAGGTCCTCCTAGATAACTGGGTGGCGGTGAGCCATCATGAACAGCACCTAATCTATAATAAAAGAAAAAACAGATAAATTTGTATAATTTATAAAAATTTAAATATATTTTGCTGTTGTTGTTAGGATAAGGAAATTTTACACAATGGATTTAAGTGCTATAAATCTTGCTTGTTTCTATTATAAAAACATTTTATTCCTTAAAGAACTTATTAAAAACCATATACTAATTATAATTTATAGTATTAAATTCTTTAATGTAAAAATACCGTTATAAAGTCAATACTTACAAATGTCCTACTTCATGAGCAGCAACAATAATACCACTAAAACCGCCAGTATCTTCAATTATTGCGACACTGTTTACTTTTTCTAATCTTTTATTGACTACACAAGCTCCTCCTACATAGGCAAATCCTATAATTTTTATTAAAATTTTAAGATTAATATTTTTTTCAAATTATTTTAATCATATATATATATTAGTAAATTAGTAAAATAGTAAATTAAAAAAAAGCATTGACAAATTAGCTAAAAGGCAAAAACCATTAATGAGATTGTTAATTCCCTTCAGTAACCAAATTCTAGAAGGACTAAAAAGTAATCAAAATTTATTCGAAAAGCTAATTGGCAGTGAGTTTGTCCGGAGACACAATTTGTAAACCTAATTGTAAAGTTGGACTATTAGATACAAGTTGTGGTGTTTTTTTCTACTAACGAGGAAATGTGTCAAGGCTAACAGTAGAAAAAAAACACTAACATCATTTTAGGCTATTATTTTTGTCTATATGACTTACGGGAATATTCTGAAATTAAAAACTTTTATCAATAGATTAAAAGTTTAAAAGTGTCAGCAGGGATCTGAAAGTGTTCGCATAAAAAGGGCGATAATTGATAAAGATTTTTATCAAATAATTAAGGAATCGTCATTTAACATTGATTGCCCTTGTTTTGCAATTTAAGAAATTTTTTTTTGACATCTCAAAAATTTGGATTGCTGGTAAATTGACGGAGCTGGCATATATTCTTTGCGCCTATTTAATGCTCGGTTTGAAACCAAACCTTTCTTGTGATTAATTACAATCAAAGTAAGGCTGTTTGAGAAAAGTCGGATTTCTGGTTAAAGAATTATTTGCTTTAATTTCTCATACACGACTAACAATCATTTGTTGTTGAATTTAACATTAGAAAATATTTAAAACTGTTCGAATTGTTACATCGATAGTAACAATTTAAAAAAACTTATAGTGAAAGAAACAGGATATCATCAAAAATGATATGTTTTAGTCAATTAATATTTTGGTATTATGTTTCGGTGCCATTTGAACAAGTACATCAGCACCATACTTAGTAATATTACAAAATGTTTTTGTTTTCAATGTTTTTTTACTTTTTTTTTTAAGTTCTACACTTCGAAGTTTTGGGCTCAATCAATACTCGCACTTTTTGATTAGGCTTACTTTTATAAATAGTAATAGTACAGTTCTTCGTTTTATTAAGTTGTGTGGAAAACTGTGTCATTGTCTTCCTTCTTGATTTTTGTGCAATTTTAGGCAATTGTTTTCAATTTGTTCGTGCGGTTCCTACTAAAAAAGTTTTTTGTGCGAATAAACCTTTTGCAAGTGATAAGCTTATAAAAAACTTATCTGTGGTTATATAAGGGCTACAACATAAAAATAGCTCAGTGATTTTATATACAACAAAATCTCCCAAGGGAATATTCGATTCACTGTCTTCATTCTTGCCCAAATAGGGAAAACCATTTAGAAGATACTTACTTTTAACATCCATAGCTAGCTAGAATTTGATGCTAAATTTGTTTGGTTTTTTTTTTGGCATGTATTTAGTAAATGGGCACCTTGCTTTTGTTGTGAACAATTGTTTATCTATTGTACCAGCTTTATAACAAGCCTGGCTATTTTCAATGAAATCTTCTAATATTTTCAAAATCAAGACAAATTTTTCTGTTTTATTTGTTCACTTCCTTTATTTTTCTTATCGAAACGTATAAATCAACGTATTTGTTTGAATTTATCTCTGCACATTGTTTGGAAGAAAAAATGAGGTCTCCATTTTTTAGATCATAAATACGAAAACTTCAAAGTTCATGCCTCATAAGCTTCGAGTTAAGTGCATGATTTTATATACTTTATTATACCTTCGTCGATTACTAATCAATCTAAATACAGTCTTTACAGAAACAAATATAATTATTATTCTTTTGGTATATGAAGCTGGCCCTGAAACGTCTTTGAATTTGGTATGACCAATATTTCTACCATCTTTCAGTTTTTCCCATAATGTTCCATCAGTAGCTTTTTGTATTGAAATTTCTTTATTATTTGAATCACTTTCGGTTTCAAAATCTATAATATTCGTACTATTTTTTTGCCAGGAGTTTAAAGATGAACACTATCATTTGACGCACTTTTCGTTATAAAACAAAATTCTTCTTTTTCTAGGAGCTGTATGATAAAGATTTTCACCCAATTTTAGCCCAATACTCTATTTAATTTAGGTTCGCATTAGATTTAAACTTTGATTAGTCTTCTTTTTTTTGTGACAATTCAATAAATCAATATGACTCATATCCGTTAAAATAAGTATCGCCTATATGGTATATTTAAACTAAGGTGTGCCGAGGGAAAAGAATTATTAATTGTATACATTTTTTAATTGTATTAAAACCAACATTTGTTTTAAAAAATATTATTTAAATATCCCTCTATAATAAAGCAATAAAATCCTAAATGAGTTAAATTGACTTGCTCCGGCATCTAGTGTTAAAAAAAATTTTTCAATGAAAAATCAAAGATGTCGTTTTTTTAAAAAAGATCACAAAAAAACTGCCTTTACTTTAACAAATGACTATAATTATTTTATTAATTTTGTTATATAAATAAATAAAAAATTTTTGATTACTTTTTAGCCCTCTTTATATTATCCTTAAAATTTATACTTACTGATATTATTTTCCATTCAATATTGTAAGGTTTAAATGTAAAGACAAAAAATAAAGAGATTTACTTACTATGGTTAAGAAATTTATTATAAAATTGAATTTAAAAGCAAATATTTCAAGGAATAAAGAAATCAAGCTAAGAATATTCTTGAAAGGTAGACAAATTTTAATTTGGCATATTGAAGAAATCGTATGTCTCCTTCGTCGAAATATTTTCTAATTATTTTTTCCTTTTTACTTTTTATATATATATAAAATTAAATCAAAATAAATTTTAGGTGTACGTTTCTTCAATTTCATGTGCCTTAAAAAAATTATTGTCAGTGTTAGAATGAGAAACTTTTTTCCTTTAAATATAAATTTTATTAACAAAGTAAAGAAAATAAACGTAATAGGAGAATTTTTGTATAAATTTCTGATTGAAATAAAGGAGATTGTATTAATTTTTGGTTTAATTTAATACAAAGTTCTGTTTGTAAATAGTTTTTCGATGACATAAGGACAAACGATTGGAAAATTAATTTGTAATTTTTTTAAATTAATTTCACAGATATATGATTGTCCTAAAATAATAAGATTAGACTTCTTCAAGTATAGAAAAATTACAACAAAAAAAAAAAAATACAAAAAGTGAAAGCTTAACTTTTATTTCATAAGAGCGTCTTGAATTTTTCTTACTATTATGGAAGCTTATAACTAACACAAAGCTTAATAATTTATTTATTTTAATCGATTTTAAAGACTTTATTTGTTAACTGAGGCCGTTGTTGGTGAGGTCGTTGCATACAAAATATATTATCACGTCCCAAATTGTCATAAATCTTTCGCAAAAAGTTTTATAGACTTTTATTTATTATGCTTTTTGTTCTGTAGAAAATTCTAATCGGCTTTTGAAGTACTAACGGAGACCTATTTGCATTGTATTTTGCTAACATGAAATTCTGATATGACATTATAATAGTATTAAGAAAGAAATTGGCAAATAGCTTAATCCTTTTCCAGTTTTAGTCGCGTATGAAGTGAAATATTGTAAGCGAATTTTCGGATTATCTACTAAAATTTAATCTTGGGAAATGTAAACTTTTTAGATTTTTAGATAACAAAGCAATGTGGTCAAAAGAAATTTTATCAAAAAATTGATCTGCTCCCAGCCATAGTCATGGAATCTTGTGACTAAATTTCTTACATATTTTGGGATGAGCTATTGATGATATAATTAAAACGATGTCACCTGCCTTGATAACAACGCAATGTGGTCGAAAAAAAGAAAAATTTCAGAAAAGTCAATCCGTTTACAGTTGTCTTCATGAATGTAAGCAAATTTTGCGACAGAATTATCGAAAACTTTAAGACTGTGGTTTAATAAATTAAGAATTCGAATTATATCGAATCGAATTTGTTGAAGTTATTTTACAGTTATAATTTTGATTTTAAAAAGTTTCTTATTTTCTTACTGATTTTAATCTGTCAGTATATAAATGGAAATTTTATAGCAAATTCAGAATGAATTTTGTTTTAACTTTTAATATTAGCGTAAATTGAAATTTTTATAGCAATTTGGGCCTGTTAAAACCAAAAAAATAGTAGTACTCGTTGACAGTAGAAAATTAGTAGAATTATTTTCGTCTCGGGAATGTAATGCAGTGGCATAGATAGATGTGGGATCAAAGGAATCATACTCTCCTATTCCTGGTTAATAATTTAGTTTAGTGCTAAGCAAACGGAACAGACTCAGATGCCTAAAAACGTTGACTACCTGCAATAATATTGCAGAAAGCTACCAATAGTAACGTGTGCAGTAGAACCTTACGAATAATTTGTAGACTATTTTGTAGTGTGCTCTTTAATTAATATTAAATGGCAAGTAATCTGACTAGAAAAGTGGTTGCTAAGAAATTTTTAACAGAAACCCAATCTGGTCTCAACTCTAGTTGTGTACGTCCTAAAGAACTGAAAAACCTACCTTAATTTTACTTTAATATAAATATTCCATTTATTCAAATTTAATAATATTATTGAACTAAATGAAGAAAAATAATTTTTGGCTCCATTGAACGGGAATAGAAGGATAAGTATTGCCTTTTTAAAAGATTACATCACGAAAAATAAAAATACGTAGGTGCAATAAAATCAAAAAATTCAAGACACTTAAAACGAATAAAAGTTAGACTTGGTAATTTTATGCATTTTTTTAGTTTTAAATGGAATTTTTCCATTCTTGAAATCAAATCCTGATTACATTTTAGGAAACCTTTTTATATAAGTTAAAAGTTTTCTTAGGTTAGATTCAAGTTTTGAAGAGAAATAAGAATTTTTTTCGAGTATTTTTAATTTTTCAAATTTTGGTTTTACCAATTAATCCATGATTTACCTGCAGTACCACGTTTGCATTCGCCATAGGCAAATAGTCTTCTGCACATATCTAATCTGTAATAATTTTTGTTTTTTGTGTTGTTTTATTCAAAGATTTAATTTAGATTTTTTGTTTTTTTAGTCATTTGAAAGATAATTCGAAATTAAAATGTTTAATATGGTTTCAGAATATGGTTAATTAGAAGAAATATATCGAAAGAAGAATAAATACAGGGTTTATAGTCGAATTAGGTCAAAATATATTTGATTTTTTTTTTTGTGATTGAATATCCTTTAATTTTTTGTCTGATTTGTGAGAGTTAGTAGTGCTAGTTGCAAAAATTATCAATAAAAAACAAAATCAAATAGTCAAAAGAGCACAAAATATAATTAATTCTTTAATTGAGTAAATTACATACATATATATGTAGTTTTTTTTTTTTAATTATTAAAACTCCAAGCGAAGCAGTTTGATTTGCAAAATCATTTAAAATTTATAATCTGTATTAATTTAAAAATTTTTTTTTACAATTTTGTGCTCTTAAAACCCCCACAAAAAAAAGAAACAAAACTTCTTAAATTAAACGATGATTGTCTGGTTTTTCCTCTTGATTTCATACTATAATTAATATATTCCAATTTTCCGTATGATATGAATATAAATAATTAAATAAAAACCACACAAACGAGTACAAAAAAAAAAAAAAATAAAACAAAAAATTAAAATACGTAGAAAATTCAAAATAAAATTGTTTTTATTTTTTGTTTACCGGCAGTGCCCTTAGTACAGCGTCCACCTTTTCTACGGCGGCACATATCATATCTGTAAGATTTTATCAAAAGAAAAGAGATAGAAAAGAAATATATTTGAAATTTTGAGTTTTATATTTTTTAAGATAAATAAAAGAATAATTTTAAAATAGATAAATAATTTCTTACTTGGTTATTGCTACTGCTATATCATAGACTGGAAGACGTCTTTCTCTAAAAAGATATTTACCCATATCTGTTAGAGCTGCAGCTGAATCAATTGCATCACGTCCTACACGATTTCTTTCCAAATATGGAGTAGCATCTCTGCTCTAAAAATACATAATTAAAACAAAAAATTAGAAAAAGCACTTAATAAAAAGTTCTTTTTTTCTTATTAAAATAATAATAAATTGTTAAAAGCTTAAAACTATGTCTAAAAATCAATTAAATTTTTATATTATGTATTTGCAAACTGGTATAGCGAGTTTGTATTGTTATCGATTTTTTAATGGGATTAACATAAAAATCACAAAATTGAAAACCAAAATTTAAAAAAAAAGAAAGAAAAAAATAATAAATTAATGACAGAATTTCAATATTTGGATATAATAATTAAATATAGTTTCTCTTTAAAGCTACTATACAAGTGCTGTAGGAAAAAATAATAATAAAAAAAAACAATGATGAGTTTCATTTTGTCTTATGCGTCTTAAACCGCACAAATTGCTCAAATTTAATCCAAACAAAATGGCAGTTTAAATGGCAGTTTTTAGCGGAGCGTCTAATAAGTAATAAATATAATTAAATTTATTTTTTTTTATTAATTTTTTAATTTATTGAGACAGTAGTAAATTTAAAAATTTTAATAATGCTGAGCTTAGTTTTTTCAAAATTAAAATTTTTATTTTGCGATCAAAAGTTTTGACTTTAAGTTTATTTAAAAATTATGTTTTTTTCTTGTTTTGAAAATAATTAATTTCTATTTTTCCCTCTTATACAAAAAAGTTTTGTGTCGCCAGGATGTATAGTAATATTATTGAGAAATTTATGCATATGGAATGCATTGTGTAATGGAACAAGATTAATAGTTAGAAACATAACAAACCACATATTGAGTTGTGAAATATTAATAGGAGACAAAAACGGAGATAAAGTTTATAACATTATAGAATAACTTTAGACACAAAAGACGATATAGACATTCCTTTCGTATTGAAAAGATTCCAATTCACAATTAGATTAGCATTAGCCATGATAATCAATAAATCGCAGGGTTAAAGTTTTGATAAAGTTGGTTTATTTGTACATTCAGCGCATACAATATTTACTCATGGTCAATTTTATGTAGCTCCTGTCGAGGTGTAAAAGTAGACCAGGGATAAAATTGGATGCAAATTACAAGAAAAAGTAATCGGAAGTAATCGGGTTTGAAGGAGCTAGAAGATAGTAAGCACAAAATATTTTTTTTTTTTTATTCTTATTTATAGGGATTTTATTTTTTCCATTTCGGTGAAATAATACTAAAATAACACCATGGTGGCTGAGTAAAGTGGAAAGTTGGGCGGGGGGGGGGGGGGGGGGGGGAATCGGTGAGTGAAGTAAGCAAGAGACGGTCGGTAGCTCTCTAGTTATCTAAAAAAAATATTTTTGAATTATAGACATTAATTTATTCTTTGAAATTTCATGTTAAAAAATTTGGAAGAAATTTCTGCTTATATGTATCTCATTCATACGGGATTTTTTTACTTGAATTTTGTTGTTGTTTTTATATTCCTACTATTAGCTTGCTCAAAAACCTTCAATTGTTAATAAAATCTTTTCTATTCATCCAATCAAGTTTAAATAAATTTTGTTGTGTTGGGAGTGCATAAAAATTAATGTTAATACAGTTAGTTCCGAATTCATAAAAAAGAAAAAACAATCTCAAGTAGGAATATACTTTCAAAAATTTCTTTTTATATTACTTGTTTTTAATAAAAAAGTAAAAGTTATATTAATGCAAATAATGTTCCTGGTTTAGAGAATTTAAATTTTTGTTTTCGCATATTTTCATAGTTAAATCCTTCAAAAAAATGCTGCCAAAAAGATTTTTTTAAATTTTCATAATTTTCAGAGTTTCTGCGCATTTTGTGACCCATTTAGTCCCAGTTCAGTTCAGTCATTAAAACTTAAAATGCGTTTTTCTCGAAACTACTTTTTGTGAAATTACGTGTATGATATCTCAAATTCAACTTAACCGTTTCACTTGAAATTTGGCATAGAGCTTTTTCATAAGAAAACAACTTCCGCAAAAAAAACTATTTTTCTGTTGATTACTATTTTATACTAAAGTGATTTAAAATCGTAGTTTTATTTTTTGTTCTTTTTTCCAGCAGACTACCTCCCAAGGCTTTTAGGAAAATTTCTTTAATACATAAGACTTCTTACCAGTTAAATCATGAGATTGTATTTAAACTTAAGGAAGTTAGAGTAGCTTTTTAATGCTATCACTTTCCTCTCTTAAAGGAGAATGTCCTAAATACATCAGCCTGTCAAGTTGAATTTCAGTTTATAAATGAACATGTAGTGGATAGACTTCTATCTAATAAAGACTTTGTTATATGAAGATTTTCCTACAATTTAGCCTAAAGAGCTAAAAACTAAAAAACTAAAAGTACTCGTAAGTAGCAATTTTTTTCCAAGGATATTTCTCGAAATATGAATTATGTAATTACATAAATCATTAAAATCTTCAATTCTACGCCCATTTTAGAATTTTTGTGGTAAATATTTAGGCAAAAATCTTCAAAACTAAAATAATGCTATAAGTAAAAAAAATAGTTAAAATTTCATTTAAAAAAAAATATTTAAGTTAATAATCTAAATTTAAAATTAAATAATTACTTCTGGTTTTGGTTTACATTTTTTGGAATTAAATTTTCAATCATTTTACACATTTTAGGAAAAATTTTATTGCATTGTTTGAAATAATCCATTATCAACATTATTTTTTTATTATGAATTTAAGGCAGTAAGTAGGTGGACATAGATTAAATACTTTAGCTAACTGCATAAAAAGAATCTCTTTAAATCAGATGCTGTTAATAATTAAGCTTCAGTGTTATAACTAAATTGATTCCGAAAAAAATCTCCATATTAGTATTTTTTTGGGCTTTTATTAAATAAAATTTTAACGCTTTTATATTTTTTAAGTGCTCAATTTTATTAGAAAAAACTTTTATAAAAATATTAAGAAAAAAAAAGGTTTAATTTATAAGAGAAAAGATAAAATTGAATAGAAAAATTTATTATTATATGCCTACATTTTTCAAAAGCCTTGAAAACTTAAGTGATTATTATTTAAATGCAGTGTTCATGTTTTTAGTTTTTAATGATTTTCAAATAATTATAACTTTTATTTTATCAAGTTTTATTGGAAACCTGTAAAAGCAGAACTGATTTAAAGTATTTTAAATTAAGGGTTTTTGCTTGTTTTAAAAATAATGGAATTAGTGGGTGTCCAATTTGTTCTGGCTTACGCTAAGATGTACGATACGGCTACTTGCAGAGTATAATCTGGCTAAGGAAAGCCACATAAATAAAATTGCTGAAAACGATATCGAAAAAGAAAGCTTTTTCTAAGAGTTTATTGCTGTTTCCTTCTGTTAAAAATGTTTAAAAAAATCCACGTTATTATATAAATATTGTGATATAATGCTACAGTTTCAAGAGCGTTAAATACCACATTATACAATAGCTTCCCCGACAATTAATGCTACGTTAAACATAAATGAGGCCACAAATTAAAAATGTTTGGCATTTTGTTTAATTAATGAGAAGGTTTATGTATTTTAATAACAATATAATGTCATAGAAATGATAATATTTTATTTGTCTTCATTTTTCTTTTTTTTTTAACTTCTCTTGGGAAGTTACTATATTAGGTCCGAAAATCGAAATCAATAATTTTGTGTTTTCTTTACGTTTCAAGATCTGGAGCATCATTTTCAGCCAATTTTAGAGTGATGTATGTCAGTGAATGTCGGTAGCAAAATGTAGAAGTTTCAATAAAAATTCAGGAATATGCCAAATTTCAAATGAATTTTGAAATTTCGTTTAATATTCGAGGAACATTAAACAAAACATTTTTTCTCAAGATAAGTTGCTTGTGCGGTACCTGCTGCCGGACGTATTTTTTTATACTAAAAATTGTACATACGTCAAAGTAAGGTATTTGTTAGATCAAGCAATGAGATATACTGATAAAACCGATTCATCCCATTCTAAATAAGTGATCAAATTAATTTATTTTGATTTAAAAAATTTTTGAGGGAACACAATTAGTGGCATTAGGCTTCTTTTTAGTTTGACTAAATGAAATACAAAATTCTATATTTTTCCTCATTTTTCTCGTGTTTTGCCTATCAAATTACTCAATTGTTATTTGAAAATTACACAAATGATGTTCAGATTTCAGTCATCTAAGTCATATAAGTCTTTTTCATATGTTTTTTAAGCATTAATAAATACCTTGTAAAATAATAGATAGTAAAAATATTGTTTGTTTGTTTTACTGCACCAAAAAAAACTTCGATGTGCTTGAATCAAGAAAATAATTCTCGAGACAATAATTTGAATACTCAATTCCACTAAATTCATGAAAATGTTATACTCAACAATTAGATATATTTACTTGCCACCCACTTTTTTTTTTGCCATTTTTAACTTAAATGAAAAATTTCGTGTACTTTCTATACAAAAGATAAAACACTATTTTGGCTTAAATAGACGTTTCAATATTTATTATTATGATAATTATTTTGACATTTCCATTCCACTTTAATACTCTACATTAAACGTGTTTCGTTTACCACTCCAAACCCTAATGTGTCTATAAAAATTTCTACATTAAATCTTGCATATGTTTATTAAACAGCAGGAGCACCTTAAGAAGCGCAATTTCTTAGAAATTATATTATTAAAAATTAGAAACTAAATCTAAAATAAGATCAATTAATTTAATGAAATTATTAATAAAAGTTAATATTTTTTACATAATAAAGTAAAATAGAAAGTGAAATGTAAAAAATGTGCAAATAATTAAAATTTATTGAATACAATTGTTATCCATAATTAAAATAATTGTAACTGAATCAACTGAAGTTGTCGACATTGAATACAAAAAAAAAAAAAAGACTAATAAAATAAATACTAATGATCAATTTGATTTATTAACTAACAGGTTATTGGCATCGCTTTAAAAAGTGAACGTCTTTGATCATATAAAATCACAAATTTTATGCAATAAATGCTAAATGTCAGATCAGAGAGGATGAGACTTTAATTGATAATTTCCAATTAAAATAAATTTCAAAAGTTTGATCTTTTCAATGTTTAACATCAAATGTAGGTAGTAACACGATGTTAGACACCTTAATTATGCTTCCTATAGTACTAAAGTAATTTAGAACTGATGATTTTGATCATCATAGAATTTTATATTTTTAGTTTATTCACGATTATATTATATCTAATAATATTAGTTTTTGGACTATTTATTATTTAATTTTTGAATTAAATTTCTACTGATATAATAAATATCAAATATTTGATGTTACGATAAAACAAGTATCTATAAATTTATTGATCATAAAATGGTCATAAAGAAAAAAGATCTCCTTTTATTAATAGGATTTAACATTAAAATATGATAAATAAAACGGAAATTCAGCATAAATATTTAATGTTTTAGGCAAATTAGCTTATTATAAAGTGTGTGAAAATTATTATGGAAGCTAAGCTATATGAAAAAGGTCATACCAAAAGTTTTTCCATTTTGTTTTAATTATATTTTAACACCTTTGATAACATTTAAAATTTTTATGATAATTACTGAATATATAAACTTAGTTTATTTCTTGGAATTCACTAGTTGCCAGCCATTTCGTAATTTCAGATTAAAAACAAAAAAACAAAAAAAACCTAATATACTAAACGTCTAAAAGTCATTTTTATGTTTTCATTTTAATCTTCGGGTTATTAACAAAAAAATATTCCAAAACATATTTTGTGATATTTTAATTATATATCAAAAATAATTTTTAAGTATGGCCTGGTTAGAAAATAAAAATATATTTATATTTATTAATGACAGACTGTATGGGCTGTAACAGAAAGTTGAATCGAAAAGGCATTATCAGGATGAGACTAGGCACATAATTCTGTTTGGTAGACAGATGAAAAAAAAAAATCAATTTTGGGAAAGTAGTGGAGATCAGTGGCTTGGCCTACCAAAGCTTTGTAGCTATAGATAAAAGCCATTAAATTTTTTAAGCAGAAAATATTGTTACTGAGAACATCGCGATCAAATGTACGAAAAGAGGTTTGTTCCCGAAATGATATATGAGTCGTTCAGGAGACAATGTGGATAAGTCCAAAAAATCAAAATTGAGAAAATTAATGTTTCTTAATGCATTCATAACACATAACACATGTAGAGGCTATTAAAAAATGAAGATATGAGTAAATCCTTTTAAGACTAAGAAATATATTATTTATTCTATTAAAATTTGCAAAAATCAGAAAATATGAAAAAATGGACTGGCACCCTTGTGTCGTTCCTAGAAATCAGTTGTCAAATTTTTTGTTGTGTTGCTCAACTGTCACTTATATTTCCACCAAAGTTTGGCATCATTTCATCATCGGTTGTAAAAGTTGAGTACATGTGCCTCTGAGGGTGTTTATGGCTTTTGAGAATTTTTGCCATTATTATCCGTGTGCTTTTGGCTGAAAATATCAAGAATATCATCCAAAAACCATCGAATTCACCTGATTTGGTTCCCTTCGTGTTCAATCGAATCAAAAAAAAAACACTGAGTGATGGTCCTAATATAGATACCTAACATCGAGTTTAAAAAATGTTTCAAGGAATGGAAGCGTTGGCATAAGTATTTTGCAGTCGATGGGAAATATTTTAAAGGGGGGGCAATATCGATTTGTAGCAATAAACTGGTATTGTTTATGTTTTAATAAATTCTGGGAACTTTTTGATTAAAGTAGTATGCATCCTATACTCTATCTATAGCCTTATCCAAATGACTTAAACAGGAACTTTTAAACTATGCTATGGACCGAGTTTCTAGTTTTAGTTTACTAGTTCCTAGCGCAAATGCAAATTTAAAAGATTTCTGGCAAAAAATCTTGGGGAAGAAAACACACCAATGCTTATTGTAGTGTATTCTTGTCCCAACTAATACTGCTAATATATTAGATTTTATTCAAGTTTAGTTGATTCCTATTTTTGTTCATGGCGAGCAAATTATTCGTGACTAACTGGAAATCTTCAAACCTAATAGACAAAAAGGTATGATGCATCAAAATTTCACTTTCCTTTACATACTTAACAAACAAATTTTCTTCCAAGCAAAAACTTTACTAACAAAATGAAATGAACAGTAGAAGGTAGCAATTTTATCTCGAAGATCATATTTCCTAGATTAATCAAATAATTTGAAAAGTTTTGGCAGTTGTAGCGTTTATTGTTTTCTTTTTTAGGCTACTTAACTTCTGGGGATAACACTCTGAAGTTTTATAGATACCTATAATTTTAATTTGGGATATTATATTTTTTTGTGTTTCTATCATAATTTTAGAATTGATTATGTCAATATTTAGAGAGCTCTCAAAAAAAAAATTGACCTGCTCCTTACATTTTTGTGTACTTTGGAATTGTAAAACCCGTGGCTACCTGAGTCGAAATTTTAATTCTTCTTTTATCCTATTTGACCTCTTTTGATGAATAATATAAATAAATTTCAGGCAACGTAATCATAATATTTCCATTCAAAAAAATACCCTTGGAAAAAGATATTAGAAGGAATTAAAAAATTATGTTTTTCGAATAAAAGAGTTTAAAAGGATCGATCAAAGATTCGAGTAAATATTAAAAAAACAACAATTTTTTGTGTAGATTGTCCTGATCTACCTTAAATATGTAAAGATTGTTTCAAAATTTATGTGAATTACTGTAAGAAACGCTGTCTAAAACAGACCGAGCGTAATCTTTTTTTTTTTTTTAAATCGGTTCGGCAATGTTTGCTACAATGAATTGACATCTTTGGATAATATCAATGAAAATTAAAGGCTCAAACACAATGCACGTGGTTGCAGAGTGAAAGCGGCGACAGCAAAGTAGAATTCCGAAAGAATTCCATCCCAAACAACAACAACTTACATAAAAATAATAAAACAACAACTTGTGAACTGGACACTATTTCAGTCATAGCTGGATACGTTTTTTTTTTACTAAACGTCCATCACAAATAGTAATAATTTGTTGAAATCATACCTGCATATCCTGCAGGATATTACTTGGAACACGACAAAAAATGTCACAATTTAAATTTAAATTTTTGTTTGTGTAGTTTGTAAAGTTTGAACGATAGCTAAAAGACCCAAAAATTTAGTAACAGTTTCTGTAATAGCTTAAATTTATTTCTTAAGCTTAGGCTCTAGGCCTTTATGTTAAATTTTTTGTTTTTTCATATTTCAATAATACCACCAAGAACTGTTAATGTCAGATATGCATTTAATGTTCAATAATAATCTGTCAATATGACTTCATATTCAAATCAAAGGTAAGATTAATAACAGATATTATTTGATGACTCGTGAAATTGGAAAGTCATTACGAGTAGCATCCATGATGGCTTAGTGATACTTATGTAAGTTTGGGATGGTCAGCTAGCTTAATATCAAGATTTTATATTAATTAATGGAAATAACATTTTATGCTAATAAAATTAAGTGTAGTAAATAAAAGAAAATATTTAAAACGTAGTTTTTTATAGGTAGTAAAAATATTTATGGAATTTATTAGGTAAGAGCTGATAAAAAAAACTTCATTGTTTCTCCTAGTGAAGGTCTTTTATTTTTATTATCAGTTATAGCTTCCGAAATATTTATTCTATATAATATTTGCTTTAAGTATTTATATCAAAGAATGAACTGAACAAATACTGTCCATGGTTTGTCAATATAAAAAATGTGTCTACTTATATTTTAATAAGAACTTACAAGGTTAGTAAACAGTTAAAAATGTTGCACAATGCATAAAAATAATAAAAAAAATTTAACAAACAAAAAAATGTGAAATGTTAATTTTTTAGATATTTGAAAATTATACTGAGTGAGTGCTCCATTTTGAACTTTGGTAACTGGCACTCTTGTAAAGCCTGATTTAAATGATAAATATCTCTTAAATATTTGAGATGAAAAAATCTACATATGCATCGGAAAGATAACGTGGAATCATAAACATAAAATCTCCAATACTAATAAAAACATGAACTTTTACTTAGGATGTCTAGATTATTTTTTTCCTTTTACATTAAATTCATGCATCTTTACTCTTGATTTAAAGAATTTTTTTTGTTCGGCTTCACATTCAGAAAACGGAATAATATGCTCCAAATCTGAACTTTCAACTGTTTCAACTACGTAGAATTATTTTAAATGCGTTTTCACTTGTGGGAATGCTAATTTTGAATTAGTACTGCTTCAATTTTTGTTTGAGATTTTAATGAGATTGATAAAGTTCAAATAATACTGCGTTTACAGCCTAAGTATAATAACGCTTAAAATTTTCTATAGGAGAACTTTAGTATTCTGCTTAAAAATACTAATTTAACATTAGTATTCTTATTTAGTATTTTGCAAAGAATACTAACGAATTTATAGCAGTATAAAGGGGAAATTTTGAGTAATTTTTTAAACTCTGCCTTTCGAAAATAATTCGACAGTGATTTACTGTCAAACTTGAGTTAAATTTGTTGACATAACACCTTTCAATAATTTTCCGTTATGTAATTGTTTAAAATTGAACAAAAATTAATAGAATTTTATAAAGTAGTTTGTACAGCAATAAACAGTAACAAATTTTTGGGAGATGAAGGGTAAAAATGTAGAAAAACTAAAGTTCAGTTTTGTTTTTTGTTTTATATGAGGCCAAGGTCAGTATTGTGGCTACTGTAAACTACACCATTAGTAATTTTAGATTATCAATCTCTTATGGTAGTTATAGAGGGGAGTATTTTTTCGAGCTCTCCTTTTCGAAAATCATTTGCTAGTGTTTGGGGGTATTCACATTGAGGCCGGTATCAAATCGGAAATGTTCCCCTACAATTCTCAGTCCAGTAAAATATTTGAATATGTGTTGGTAAAATTTTACAGATAACGTGCATGAGGCAGAAATATTTCTGCTTCAGGAAGGGGTAAAATTTTTTTCGAAATTTGCGAAACTCCGTCTTACAGTTCACCTCCGCTTACCCTGAAATTGAATGATGCCGGCCTCAATGTGAATACCTTGTTTGGCCCATATTTAACGTAGACTCAAGCCCTTAAAAACAACTGTCAAAATATTTTTTTCATATGAAATTTTCATTTTACCTGATAACTTTATAGCCCAAAAATCGAAAGTGAGTTCATGAGATATCGCTGATTAATTATAAAATTTAAGCTAAATCTGGCTGTAAATATGACTCAAAACACTTTTAATGAAAACAAATTTTTTACAAATGAAGATTACTAGGTCTTTAAATTACTAGAAACACAATTTTCTTTTTTATATGGCGCCAATTTTGGTTATATAACATCAACAATCTTTCATTGAAAACACACTCTAAGGGTCGGTATTATTACCAAATGACAACCGTTTGTCGTTTGGAAGAAATCGATGACATTGTTTCAAAAAGCAAGTGGTAAAGCTCATTTTTAATTATACCTTTGAATTTTTTTAATATACTTGCTCATATGTGTATAATTGATAAAAATTGTTTTATTTTTTTCAGATTATGACAACTAAACAAGATATTTTGAAATTTCTCCAGGAAAATAACAAACCACATTCTTTAAACAATATTGTTGAAAAATGTGGAAAAGATATTGGAAAAACTACAATTGAAAGGTAATTTTAGAAATATTTTTATCATAATTTTATTAATTGACAACAAAAACGCCTTTTTTTAAAGTATAAAATAAAGAATATATAAACAAGAGCTGCTGCTTTTTACTTAATAAGATTTGTTGCAGAAATATTGAAGTATATTACACTAATCCTTCACCAAACACGGGAGTTACGTTCTCCAGTGTTTGGCTACGGTTGGTATGGATATTTCTTTGAATATTTATGTATATACGTGCAACTATACACTGACAATGAATTTTAAATGAAGCTGAAACGGAACTAGATACAAAAATGTTACAGAATAATAATTAACGAAAATATAATAAATTTAAGTCGCCTGTTTCTTAGTTATCCTTAAATTTTAATCAATTTGTCTTTATGACTGTAGTAATTGTTCCAGCCCATTTTTGAACTTTATGATCCTCTCTAAAGAACGATTCAATTTAAAAACAAAATCTTGCAATTTTTCCATGGTTTGAAAAAATAACGTTAATGTCATGTTCTTAATAGTCATGGCATGGTTTTTTTCTTCCTAGTTGCTTCACTTCATTTGCCATTTATTAGTTGAAGAAGAATTTTGCTAATTTCTTATTATGAGAGTTAAGAAGCATTTTCTAACCGATTTAGATATTATTTGTTAAGAGTTGAATATAGATAAAATAGATGAAAATATATCGAAATATTTTTATAAATATGACAGATGTTTTTTGTAATAAATGACATTTTGTGGTTTCTATCTAATCATCTATTCTATACCTTTGATTGCATGAGATTGCTGCTGAAGAGCACATCCTTTTCTATCAATAGCTGCTGAAAGTAAATATTAGCCTCCAAAAGATTTGAATTTAGCATAGGATTTTGGGATCATGCTAGGCGTGCTAAGTACGCGAAGCACGCTAGAAGTTCACGTCGAAGTCCAAGCCAGAGTTTATGATCTCTTATTTTTTAGTTTAAGATATACCTATTTCAGGACTATTGCAATAAAATCACTGATATAGCCTAGATTCGTATGACGTCTTTATTTGTTGAATTTTTTCTAGGTCGTTTTTAGTAATATTTCCTCCAAAACAGTTATTGAAGTTAAACTGTCCAATAAAATTAATGATAACAATCTTATACAAATTTTAACACATTTTATACCACAAGCATGGAATATATTCTGAATTTTGAATTTTTTTTGTAGAGCGCTCAATGTTTTAGTTGGTGAAGAGAAAGTCATTGAAAAACAATATGGAAAACAGAAAATCTATTTTCTTAATCAAAGTGACAAAAGTGATTCAAAGGTAAATAATTTTTCACTTAATATTAAATATAGTGAGGTTAAGGTACGGTAGTCGTTATAATTTGTTCCCCTTGAAAGAATTGAATAGAAGAAGCTTGAGTAAGTTTTTTTATTGAAAATTTTGAATTCCCTTCATGATAAACATCAGATGAAAGTAATTTTGTAATTAAGGCCTTGATTTTAGATACTAATACCAAATACCATTACAAAATCAAGAAAGATAGGATTAATTGTTTTCTTTTATTTCAAAAACATTCAAAAATTTATGCGTCACATTTTTAGTAAAAATCATGATAAAAAAATTGCAATTTTAATCATTCAAATATTGCAAATAGTAAAATTTAATTTTCCAGAATAATTTGTTTGTGGAATTTATTATTAATTAATTTTACATTTGTGTATCGAGTTTTAAAATTAAAACTTTGTATGCGAATTTTTGATTAAAAAAACTTTAAATCATAGTTTTGTTCAGTATGGAATTAATTCTTGAAAACTACACAAAACCTAAAGAAATTGAAGAAAAATTTGATGTTGCATGATGATTTCTCACAGTAAAGTATTTCTCCTTTCTTTTTAATGGATTTTGAATTAATATGAAAGCCTTTAAGAATATTACGCTTGCAAAAGTGTTTGTAGAACTATTTGAAAAGCTTTAATTGTATATATTTCTATTATAGTTCTTAAATCCCATGACTTAGAAGAAAGGCCAATAAAACCAAATGGATTAAAATGTTATTTTATTATATTTGTCTTACAAAATTTGACTTCATTGTTTAATGTTATTTGGAGTTTTCAATAATTAATTTATTGAAAGTCATTCCAGTTTTTTTTTGGCGAAAATGAAACACGATTTTTTATAGTGTATAAAAATTTTACTAAATTAAAAATTCTCCATTTTGTTCCAATACCTCTTCCCATCTTTCGGGTAGGAGATTGATTTCACGCTCATAAAATTTCTGACCTTTGCTGACAAAAACTGATCGAAATAATATTTGTCATAACAAAATTTCGACAGTGTCGTTTGGAGCATCTCCCCCATACACAACACATAATTTTCGCCTTGTTTGAACAGTTGTAGTTTTACTTTTTCAATTGTAAAAGAGTAAAATATGGCGAGAATGCTGCTTTTGATTTTTCATTTTTGATAGGGCATCAAACAAAAACTGTTGCAAAGAATCAATCAAAATTTTTAACAGCTGTAAAGCAGCTGTAATTAGCTGTAAAAATATATAATAATTATGCGGCTTAAGTGTGAAGTTAGCTGTGAAAGAAAATACAATTAGGTCCTCTGTTGAGAAAAACCGAAGTGATCCGAATAAACGAAATGAAACCAATAGATAGGTAGTTTAAACTTTTTACGCTGTGCTTGAGGAATTAGTATAAATTTTTGTTTTTAGTTAAAACTTTCTAAAAAAACTTGACCGGGATCTGACTATAAATATAACTTTAAAGCTATTTATGTTGTAGAATTCTTCGATTTTAAACACTTTTCGTCAGACATTCAACCGAAAACAGTATTCACTTAGGTGTGACCTCGCAGAACTTTATTTTGTTCCTTCGACTCAAGTTATAATTAAGAATAAAGCTATTTAACTCGATGGTAGCCCTAAAAATCAAATTCAAATTAGGAACTGATTGTCATAACTTCAGCGTCTTATAGAAAATTGGGTTAATCGCTGTCACATGTAAAGATTTGTTTCAACATATCCATATTTTGCCTTTAAGATAAGCACACGAGGCAGATATCTTAGTTTGTTCCTTTAGATACGCTGTTGTATATTAAACCACTGAAAGCAGTGTTACTATTGTTTAGTTTTTAGGAAATCACAGCGTTTGACCTCGGTAAAGCCTACTATGTAGTAGATTTTAATCGAATCAAATTGTTGTGCTCCTATTATTATCTTCTCATTTATGTGTTTTACTTAAATTCAAAAATTTAGGAAGAAAACTCTGTTTGTCTTTATATTTCTGCTTTGATTTTTTCATTCTAGGTTATAATGGAAGTTTTTTTTTAAACATTTTACGATTGTTTTAGGCTGTAGCCTTTAAATAATAGTTTTGTTTTGCCAAATCAGTAATAGAGACTGAGTTTTTGCATTACTATGCATTGGAATCTCTTTTTTTGCAAAGTGTTGATATAAGATAAAATTTTTGTTGTGCTGTTCACAAGGAAATACCAGTGTTAGTCAGTGCTAAAAAAACAAACTTTATCTATTATCAAACTCTATTGGCCATTTCAGAATTTAGGTGACTTAGAAGCTCTTAAAGGAAAAACTGTTTACTTAGAAACCCAGCTAAAAGAAAAAGAAGAAAAAATTCGTAAATTAGAAAGAGAATTAAAACAATTTACTAGCAGAAAATCTATTTCGGAACTTGAAAGTGAATTAATGGATTTGAAACAAACTAATGAAGTTTTGACAAATAAATTAAAAGAATTTTCTACTATTTCAGTTTCTAAGGTAAGCAAATTAATTTTTATACTTGATTTCTTTAATTTGATTTTTATTTAAAAGTTTTCAGATAAAGAAAAAAAAGATATTGAGGAGAAATATGCACAAAATTTAAAAGAGTATCGTAAACGTAAAAAAATTTGTATGGAAATGATTAATGAAATAATGGAAGGATATCATAAAACTAGAAATCATTTATTAGAAGATATCGGAATAGAAACAGATGAAATGGTTCAATTTCAAATTGAAATTGAAAAAAATTGAAAAAAAAAAAACAAAATTTATTTGTTCTTAGTTTGGTATTTTAAATAAAATTTGATTTTTGATATTTCACCTTTGTTTTTTTATATTTTTTTTTGGGCTTTTGATATTTTAATAGAAATTTTGTATATTAAGAAAAAAAATAATATTAAAAAAATTGATTAGTTATAGCATCAAATTTAAGTAAATGAAGATTTTGTTATTAAATAGACTACAAGGTCATTTAAAAAATTTCTAAAGCTATTTTGGATTTTCGTTTTTTATTATACTTGTATCCAATGCTTTTAAAGGAATTAAAAGAAGCTTTATTTTAACCAAAAATTAATGATGCTTGATATTTTGATTTATTTAAAATTTATGAAAAATTACTTATTTTATTTTCTTTAAAAAGTTCATAAAAACCGATTCTTTAATATAATAAATTAGTTATCATAGATTTAAAGCATAAACATATTTTATTTTTGTATAGCAATAAATTATATATTGAGTTTGAAAATTATTTTTTTCAATGCCATATTTTCCAATTATATTTTCTTTAAATAGTTAGCAAAAGCTTAAGAATAAATTTTGGTATAATGAATAAAGAAACAAATAAGAAAGTTTTTAATACAAAATTTACTCGATATCAAAAATAATCTTCAAAATACTGTTGGAAGTGTTTTAATTATTAAATTCAATATTTTTATTTAGGTTTCTTTAAGAAAAAGTTTTACTGTTGTATTAAAATCTCTTTTGCTTCTTAAATTATAAATAAATCTGTCCTACTGTAATAACAAAAATGTTAACTATTTAATTTTGGATTGAACCTTAGACGTTTTAACTAAAGTCAGGGTGTTAGTAACATTCATGCGGTAAAAAATATAAAAGCATGATGTCCATATTCAAAGCATTTAATATTGTCCTTATTTAGTTTGTTAGAATTTATGTGAATAGGAATTGATCGTTGGTTGTAGCTGTATTGAGTATTTTGGAGTATGTTTTTGGCTACAATTTTGATAAGAATTTATTTTTTATCTAATTGTACTTTTGTCTAACATAAGTTGCCTCGATGTGGCTCTTAGGAATAAATACACAATCTCATATTACTGGAAATTGATAAGCACTGCGAATTTAGATTTTTTGTGTTTCACAAAATCCTTTTCAAAAATGTAGAGTTTTTTTCAACATCTTATGCTATTCCCAAAATTTTTATTAGGCTAAAACTTTTCTGAGTTGATATAGAATAAAACTACTTAACATTTTTGACAGCAGCTTCATGCAAGCTAGTAGATTTTATTCTTCAACTTATTGCTAGAATTGACAGCTATTAATTGCTATTTTCCTTATTTTGTAGATATAAGGATAAAAAAATATCCGCGAATTGTGACAAACCATATAAGAGTATTAAAAGTCTCACAATCCAACTAACTTTATTCATTGTGTATTTGAATAATGTTTTTCCTTTGGTTTGGATTAAAACTTAGATTTAAAGTTCTTGACTCAATTGTTTCATCTAAAATGTTGAGAATTTCAATCAAGCGTTCCATTAGGAAGAATGGTATAAATGCATCAAACTGTTGTTCTTGCACTAATTGAACTTCCCACGGCTTCATAAAATCGGTCTTTATGCAATATTCTTATCAGGGTAATGCATAAAATGTTCAATTATTGAGAATAATGGTGAGTTGTTGGATAATCAAGCAAACTTCTATTAACAGTAGCACTATTTTCAATTGAGAGCACTGAATGAATATGCGAATGAGTTGTTTTATTCAATATGTTTTATGAATTGATTCACGAACTGTGCTATGAAGTGATGTTTTCATTGATTAAAAAACTAGCGAAATCCAAACAGGCTCAAAAATTTCACAATATTGAGTAAAGTTTATGTGCTGTAATAGACATTATTGTATATACAATAATAAAATTATCTTTTTAAGTGAATTGTGAATTTTATTCCTTATAATTATCAAGCAAAGATAACGTCAAGATTCAAGATCCAAGTATCAAGCTAATCTGGCTTTAAAAGGCAACAATTGCGGTTTAGACGTCCAGAGTTATTTTCGTTAAACGAGACTCTTACGACCTTTATAAAAGGATCACTTTTTCGTAAAGAAGAGCAATTCTGACTGACCTAAGTAAAGTATATTCCATTCTTATCTATATATATACCTAAGCCCTAGGTAAAAAGGTATAAAAGGTGTTTAAGTTAATAGGCTAAGAACTAGTGAGCTATCAATTAAATTAAATCTTAAAAACACTAGCAGGACTTTTTTTAAATATAAAATGCGAAATTTCGACACTATATATTTAGCGGACGGCCTAAAATTTAGCTGTCAGGCACTATATATAAATAATTAGATAATATAAAATTACGATTTTGAAAGTGTTCAGGATTTATATATAACTTTTTTTCTAAATATCAAATATTAAATTGATTTTCAGATACCTCATGAATGTCATTGTTACATGAAAGCTTATCTTGAAATTTTCTTATCAAGAATTGATCTGGACCAAATATTATTATTATCAACATATACTATTTGCGATCTGACTCAAGGGCATAATAGTTAATGGCTTTAAAAGGGGATATACCTACTTAGAAGTTTTTTACTTTTCATAAAAACTGAAAAAAACAAATTACTTTGATATTCAATATTTAATATATTTTTAATGATTTTTTCTTTGTATCCATTCAGTGATCCTTGAATTAATTTCATTTTATTTAATTATATCTATAAATTTTTTAGTAGCACGTGTTTAACTTTGTGCTAATATTATGAAATAAAATTTATAAAGATTTGAAAATTTTCAAATGATTGAAAATAATAAATCATTAATTCTTTGAATTTTTTTAATAGTTGAAAAATATAAAAATCAAATAATAATTCCAAATAAAATGATAAATAATCCATTCTGACAATTTTATTGAGATTAATTACATTAAATTAACACCAAAATCATATAAATATAATCCTAAAATGTTTGTATCATAAAATCATTTTGGATTGTTTAACATAAATCGTTATATTTTTGTTTGAAAATCAGAAAGAAAAACAAAAAAAAAAAACAAAAACTTTTACTTTCACAGGTGAAGAAGAATCTTATCGGGCCAACGGATGCTTAATTAAAACAAAACTTGTGTTTGTGTTGCTTTATAAATCTTGAATTGATTTCGCTTGTCAACTCTAGTTCACTTGATTTAGTTGGAAATTTCTTGAGAAAGTTCAATTCTCATTTTTCAAAGATTACATAGATTACATCAATAAGAAATTCCTTATGATTCTCATTGGTAATATATAGTTTCATTACATTTGTTTTTTATTTTCTTTCGTTTTATACAAGTTTATATCGTTCATATAAGTCTGTTTTATTTACTTATTTTGTTGTATCAATTAAATTTTATGGCAATTCAAGTTTTATGCAGTGAAAGGAAGATCTTGATCGTGACCAGACCAACAAATTTAATTCAAAAATTCTCGGTATTCTTAGGTAATCAATTTTATTTTAATTTATTGAATTTATTGTAAATACATTTAAAGATGCAACATTGTTTAATTTATATCAACCAAATTAAGTCATGGTTATTATCGTGTATATATAAAAGAGTTAAAGTGACAAAATTTTTTTAAGGTTCAGTTTAAGTCCAATTATCGCATTCTAATTTTATTCCTTTTTACAGAATAAAGAGAAAAATATTTTGGATTTAATGTTTTCGACAATTAAACAAGAATTAAGGTTAATGAGAAGGTTAATAGCAGTTTTTGGGTGTCCTAAACAACACAAGTTTTTGGGATTGTTTTTTTTTTTTTTTGTTGTTGTAAACGTTGAAAACTAAAATAGATAATTTAGACTTTTTGGTATTTATGAGGTGTCAGAAAACTAGTTCATTAAGTGAGCTAAGACTCATTTCTACGAAGACTCATATTCAAATTTTAGGCTAGGAACTTACCAGATAAGGAGAAAATTCAATATGAAAGAAATATTTAGAAGTTGTTTAGAGGAGCATGAGGGGCAATTATTTGACATTAAAAAAAATGAGTGGCTTTATAGTTGCAGAGCTAGAGGAAGATTTTTTTTGAATAAAGAAATCTTGTAAAAGCTGAATTTCTTTAAGGATCATGCTTCTATTTTGTCCAAGCATGAGTTTGGTGCCTGACAACTGGTTTGTGGGAATTTCGATTAGTATACAATGTCAAAGTTTCCCAGATTTTGAAGTATAAAGATTTAATCGAATTGGATCCTTATTGAATGAAACCAGTAATTCCTTTACTCTTTTAGTGTTCTTAATCGAAAAATTGCTACTGTTGCCCAGAGTGTGTTTGATAACAACAACTTGCCATTGCTCTCAGGAAATAAACATTTCACATTTACATTCACATTCACATAAAAACCTTTTACACGAAGTTCAATTAGTGCAAGAACTGAAGGTGCATTACAGTTTATTGCCTTTTCCGTTAGCCCAGTCGGCTGCAAAATACTTGATTGAAAATGAGCATTTTTACCCAAAAAATCATATTTCCAGATGGAACTCATTTGCATGCTTTGGGAGCTTAGGTGATTGAGCATAATTGTTACATTTTTAGGTCACACATAAGCATTGATGAGCCAATATAACCATAACGAATAAATGTTTGGTGGAAATTTCGATCCGGTGATATCAGTGGGCAATTTTTTTCGGAATTAAGATAGAAATCGAAGTTATAGTCAGTGGTGAGTGTAACTACACTTTTGAAATATTTTGATGTTTATGTTTTCAGTTGTCGACAAGTGTCGAAATTGAAGCTATTTCCTTTAGAATCAAGAAAAAATAATTAACAATCCACAACACTACTTAAAATGAAAGTGTTTAGTGTATTTGTCATGAATTATAACTTTTGCTCAGAAAAATTAAGTACATTGAAAAAAACTAGGTTTATTTGGTTAAAAAATGGATTATGGATTAATATGGTTACAATTTTCAAATTCAATCAAAAACAAAGATATTTTGTTTTAATAGGAAGCCAGAAAAAGTAAAACTGAGCTAAAATAGATGAATTTATTTAATGGTGATTTAACAACAGGGTAAAATATCTACTTTTTATGTATAACTGAAATAAATATATAAAGAAGTGGGCTTTAAGTTGAGTTAAGGAGGCCAAATATGATGAAAAGAATATAATTTCTTTGAAATATTTAAGAATTTAGACTTATGTAAAATTTTTAAAAATTTGATATTTTTTCTTTGTTTATTTTCAAAGTGAAACAGCCCTTCGTTAATTGAAATACATCTCTTGGGAAAACATAAAGCGTGCTTTTCTCGGACCCTTTTTTTTTGTACTCAGCTTGCAATATCTAACAATCTAACAGTCTGATTGAGCCCTGTATTCAGAATATTATTGCACACATAAAGTAGTTTTCTCAAATATCACGATTGTTAATTTTGCACAGTAAATTATATTTTTTTTTTATCGATTAAAAAACAAAACCATGATAGTTCCTACTAAAATGACAACCATGTACATTAATTTTCTATTTGAATTTTTTGTTTCAGATATTCACACTTGACTCTAAACGTCCATCCACATATCTAATTTTTTTGGCTATAACTTTGCCCAAAGAAAAATGCATTGTAAATAATTTAAAATAAATAGTTCAACATATCAAAATTTAAAATAAAAAAAATTGAATTTTACTTCTTGAGGAAAAAAATAACAATCTCAAAAACTCTTTCGAAATGAAGCTGAACCATAAGACTGACTCTTAAAGCTCTGATACTTTATTTAAAAATAATATTAAATATTTTTTAGTTTTTGTCATTTTTTGCTTTGTTCTGAACTTCTGATGTAATTTTTAATTACAAAAATTAGGCTTAAGGGGGATGGTTCGGTTAATTCGTGGAAAAGAAGGCACGTTCTGGTTCTAATTAATTTAATTAATTTATATAGGATAATACAATATTTGAACAATGTTTTTCCAATTTTTTATTTCAAAATATTAATAAGTGAGCGAGTGGCAGTGGATATTTGGAGACGCCTTGAAAAACAGGAGTTTTATGGTGCCGTCTTCCAAAACCAAAAATTCAAAATTTGTTTATTAAAGGAGATATTATGTAAGGTAATGACGAGGTGATTTTGTTTTTCAATTTTTCAATTTTCGGTAGTCTTTGGACGTCAAAATACCGATTTTCACCTAAAAAATCGACTTATTTGTTATTGTAAAATTAATAATTATTAGCCAAAAAAACAAAGCATTCGTCATAACCTGGTGAAATATGTGGAAAAGTAGTTTGCAAAATTTCAAAACGATCGTTCCAATAGATTTTAAGTTATCGTGCGCATTTAACAAGCTTCAGGAAAACGCTTTAAAGCGGGTAAAGGACGCTAAAATGCTCATATCTTCGAAAATTTTACTCTGATTAATTTGAAATTTTCACATAATATTTTTATGATGTTATACATTAATTTAAAAAAATAAATGGAAAAATGGAAAAATAAAAAATTAAATACCGAACCATCTCCTTAATCTGTTTTCAATGCTTTGGAATATTGCATCTTTTGAATGACTTTTTTCATTTCTGGTCTAAATATTGCTTTTTTCCAAAACTATAGAATAACCGAAATTAAAATAAAAGAAAAATAAAGTGATCAAAAATATTGAAATTGTTAAAAATTTTACTGTTACGATGCATGTCTTGTATTGCTATCAACTTTATTACTTGGAAAAAATACTATGGCCTTCATTAAATTACATAGCGGTATTATTTACAAATAAAGTCTTATTTTTCTATAAATACATAAATTTTCTTGCATTGTTAGTTTTTTTTTGATTTTTTTTTCTAGCCTCCATTTTTCGTACGAGACTTTATGCAATTACATTTTATTTTCTTTAGTTTTTCTACAAATTAAATAGGACAACAATTTGTCACACACATGAACATTCCAAGGTAAAAAAAAATTTACCACTTCCGTTTCTAATTGAATATATATATATGTATTAAACAAGCATTATAAAATTATATTTGTGCATTTGAACTGTAACGAATTGTGAAATTCACTTTTTCATAAAAAGTTTTGAAAACCAATTTTTTGTGTTATATTTAGTATCAAATATACTGTCAAAATTTTAACTTTCTTTTAATAATATTAAGAAGTTTGTCATGGGCTATAAATTTCTTTTTGTAATTGTTCTTTTTTGTGCTTGCTAGTTAGACAGATTGAATACCTTTAATCTAATCTTTGCTTGTTTTTTTTTTTTTGTTTCCAAACATTTGTAATTGTTTTTATAGGTCCAATTGTTGACTTTCGCTCTTCTAATGGATTTCGGTGTAGATTTAAGAATTTAAAATTTCTTCTTGTGGACAGATTCAATAACAAAAAACAAAAAAAAAACGCTTTCACATTTTTGTTTTGTTATTTATGGCAGTTATTTTTGAGGCGAGCAATGCAAAAAATTCAAAGTATTTTTTTTGAGCTTATGAAATCAATTTAGACACAAAAGAACTGATTAGATTTTAGAGAAAGCTGCTTAATTTATTTACTAAGAAAAATAGATCAATGTTCTTTGTATATCATATGATCACCACACATGTAATTGCTAAATTACATAGTTTTAAAGGTTAAATGGTATTCCTTATTGTTTTCTTTGGCTATCGTGTTTTACTACATTTTGTATTTCTCTCGGATGGATAAATAGTAAATTAAGAAAATTATCTAAACGTTTTGTAGCATTTGCTTGAAATTATCTGACGTTAAAGGCTAAACTTGTTGTTACAACGATAAATTTCCTTTTTACAGAGCAACAATTGTAATGGAATCAAAAGCAAAAAAACGCATTTTCCTGATCTGGCACCGTATGTTGTTTTCCTCTTCCTTCCTCATTCCTCAGGAGTCCTTTGAAGATTCAAAAAGAATTTGCAGTGAATTTGAATTTTCAGTCTATAAAAAATGAATGGAAGAAGAGGCTCGACATCATTGTTCGTAATAGAAATTGCTTTTAAGCAATTTTGAGTAATTTTTTTAGAAATTTTAAATTAATGTTTTGAGCAAATTCTTTATTTATTTTCATTCCTATTTAGCATGATGTATAAAACTTTACTGTAGTAATATTGTTTTTGCTTTTTCCTTAATAATAATAATAAGAAATAAAATGTCTAAAATTATTTGTATATTTATAAATACCTCTGAAACGATTCCCTCAAATATAACTAAATTCATTGGATGAGTTCTTTTTAGCCACTTACGAAAAATATAATTGTCCTTACAGAATTTATATTTGACTCCGAAATATAAAAAGTATAAGATAAAAAAATTAAAACATAATTTTTCTTTTTATTTTACTAAAAAAAATTAATTTGGTTTTTACAAAATTGCCAACACTGAAAAGTCTTCAGTAGATCAATTAAGTTTAATAAAGTAAATAAAAACTGTTTTTTTTTTGTTTATTAATTGAGATATTGATTTGTTTATGTGATAAATTCAGCATTTTATTGATTTTCTTAATGCTGTTAACATAATTAAAGTTTATCTGAGGTTAATAATAAGCTTACTTCTGTTTTTAAGTGTTTAATAAATAAATTGTTTACAACTAAAAACTGACAAATATTAGAATTCGTTTTATTTTCTTTTAATATTTTTCCACTGATTTGCTAGGAGAAGTTTTAATATTCAAAAAAAATTAATAATGTTTTTTTCAATTAGTATTAGTTATTGGAAAATATTCAATATTTTGTTTACCATGAAAAAAAAATTAGTAATATTAAATTTTAAGTTCTTTAAATGTTGATGAGTTTACAAGAAATTTTTTATTGCTGTTAAACAATTTATTATTGATGAAATGAAATTAGGATGTAAATTTTTTTTGAAGATTTAATCATCTTAAGGTTGTAGACAAAAACAAAATCAGGAAAACTAAATTTGATTATTTTTATAAAAGTAAAATCTTTAGTGGTTTTTAACAATTTAAGTTTGAATGTGGAGAATATTTAAATTTTTGGTTTAAACAATTTGTTTAGAATTTATTATTACTCCTTAGAAACTTTTATATTGATGTTTCTTGTTCATATGTAACTTCAAGATACTTTTTCAAGATACTTTTTAATTGATTTTCTACATTTACGTCTAGAACTCACTGTGGCTTGGCATGTTGAGTGATTCTTGTGCGTTAAACAAGAAGAGTTTTGCTTAAAACTAATCGGAGTAGACTAATTAACATTCTTGCCAATTGGCAATAATATTAGATGCCAATTCAGGCTATATATCAATTTAGTAGAAACTAGTGGACTTGTGAGCATATGGTCAAAATTTCCTGCCGTCAAGCGCTAATGAGTCCTAGACAATTGTTTATTAATATCAAATAGGTAAGTTGCTTGTCGTATAAATTCATTATTTTAATGACTTTTTAACTTTTACAACATTCCAAAAGTAAAAAAATAGAAGGACGTTTTTGATCCCAAAAAAAATTTAGTACTTACCCTTGATATGATAATTCCAGCTATACTAATTCTAATTCCAGGCCCTTTAAGAAGGCGATAACGTAGATCTACACCATTCCAAAATGATACAAAATACCTTCGGACCTGTAAAAATTAAAATCGATAATAAAACAGATTGTATAAATATTAAAATATTAAAAAATAGTTTACTTGTTCATTATGACCACCATGTAGCCTATAACCATCGTAATCTACAATTACTAAAATTTCTGGATATATCATTTTTGGAACACCTCGTTTTGTTCTTGTTTTTGCATGATGAAAGTTTGTAGTAAAATTAGTTAATCCACCTAAATTATTTGTAACTGATCTACGCTTACGATATCTTTTAGATAAGCGATCTGGTTCCATTAATGCTGCAAGAAAATTTTCAGTTATTAGCATAATTTAATATTTATCAAAAGATACTATATTTAAGTTTTTCATTTTTGTATGTATGATCGTACACAAATTGTAGCAATATGAAAATTACTGGTACTGAAAAAGTGTCCTTGTATTTTGGAACAAGGTAAGCCTAACTGGAATTTGTTTTACATTTCTAGTTGAAAGTCACTCACTTTTGTAAGACTTTTGGTATGAAATTACCAGAAAAAAATAACTTTCCAAAATTAGGTGTTCAAATAGACTGTAGCTAGTTTTTTGAGAGAAATTTCCATTTCTCCACATTAAATAGCTAAGGTTTAGAAGAATTCTTGTAGGGTATAGGAGCATAGTTAGCTGTAAAAATCGGAAGCTCTAAGCTAGTATTAAGAAAAACCGTTGATAGAAGGACTTAGCTACTGAATGAGTGTAGTCACTCCCAAAAGTAAAATTGTAAGTGTGTGACACCCCAGTGCAACATTTGGACGTT
Organism: Acrocera orbiculus; assembly: GCA_947359355.1. Lineage (NCBI taxonomy): Eukaryota > Metazoa > Arthropoda > Insecta > Diptera > Acroceridae > Acrocera > Acrocera orbiculus. The sequence goes on from OX375758.1 coordinate 14,110,970, forward strand.
ACGGTATAGAGACTAACTGGCAAAACGTCATCCCAAAATCGCCAAGGTTAGAGCAATCTTTTCATTATAGTCACGTTTTTCTATAGTTTTCCTTAACTTATGTTAAAATGTTTAAAATTGGCCGAAATTAAGGAATGGGGTGTATTTCCAAGTAAGGATTAAAATGAGAGCTAGGCCAAAAATTTTAATTGGCATCTAAAAGAAATAAAAATAAAAGAATATTTTAACACAAATATCTAATTTTTTCTTATAATTGTCGTTTTTATTTAGAAAATATTTTTTTTTGTTAATTTCTTTTACTTTTAATTAAGTGTTGCTTCTAGTTAGTAACTCTTTACTATTATTGTTTGCTTTTTGTTGCTAATTGTTGTCTTTTATGTTGGTTTTTTTCTTCTCTTTGTTAATTGATGTTATTAGTTTTTATAAGTGTTTTTAGTTGTTAATTCGAAGCAGGTTGCTATAGGTTAGGACTTAAGAAACTTCATTCCTTCCATGATATATATATATATATATATTTATATATATCTATGATTTTAATAGTTGAGTGAAATTTTAAGGGCGATAAAGAATTTTTGCTACTTGGAATTTAGGTGCCTAAGAAATTTAACCTAAAAGCGGACCACGCATTATTATTATAATTAACAAAAAGTTCCCATTAATTCTCTGAAAAGCTTGTTTCGTTTAGTTTTTACTTATTTAAGCAATAAAATTACCAAAATTATGATCATTTGAGTGTCATTTGTTCTAGAGCAAGGAGTGAGTTAGCAAAACTATAAAGCGTTTTCCTGAAACTTATTATCTTCGAAGTTGGTGCTCACGATAACACAAAATCTACTAAACCGATCATTTTCAAATTTTCCATGATGCCTTTTCATATATTTTGCCAGGTAATGACTTGAGCTTTTTGTAATTATTAATTTTACAATAACAAATAAGTCGATGTTTTAAGCGAAAATCAGTATTTTTACTTTAAAAGACTACCCAAAATGGAAAAATCGAAAAACTTCTTGATTTTTACCTCGAAAAACCATTCCTATAGTAAATAAATTTTAATTTTTTGGTTTTAGATGATTTTTTTGGGAGTTATAATGAACACCATAAAACGAGTTTTTTTAAGGTATCTCCAGAGATTTAATGCCACTCGCTCACTTATTAAAATTTTTATTTGAATATTTAGAAGGATGTTGTTTAGATTTTGGGGTATTATATAGAAATTAATTACACATACTAGAACTACCTTATTGCTAAACGAAATCCTTCAAAACATGCCTTTCTTTTCAACCAATTAACCAAACCCCACCCCCCTAAGTCATAGTTAATTATAACCTACTACAATTTATATCACTTTTGAATTAAACTTCAAAATAAAAATAAAATTATATTTCGGAAAATATAACATTTGTTACAAACCTTCAAAAATAAATGAGAATAATTATCTCCAGCTATATAGTTAACCTAAAAAAAAGTACTCTTGGTCTACTTTCTATTATACTCAATACGAAATATTTTTAAATATATTTTGAAATATGTATGTTAGTTAAGTCATACAATGGTAAATATTTTTTTAATAGTCCTATAAAATAGTACAAAACACTTACCATAATCACTGAATTGATCTATTGTATCTGATGTTCTTTTATAAATTATATGTTGTGCTTTATTCTTGTCTGTATTAAGTTCATGTGGAACTGGCTTAATTACGTAATCATGATGTAAGCTTCCCTCCTGTAATTCAAAAAAACCAAAATTTAAACAAAAAAAAATTCTTGTCAAAATAAAAAATAAAAACAAAATTTTATTTTATAACATTAAAAGTTACACAAATACTCTTTTAATATGTTTGATTTAAATTATTGATTACGGACATTAATATTGAGGAAAAACAAGCAGTGCATTATTAAAACCTATCATAAATTTCAGTAAAAAACCTTTCTTCTTTATTTATACTTGTGAAATATTTGCTTAATATATGTTTGATTACTTTGTTAACATGTTAATGGTAGAAAGAGTAATAATAAATTGCTGCAGATATTTTATATTACGAAAATTTTTTATTGCTATAATTTAAAATTTTCTGTTTCCTGAAGCTAGAAAGAAAAAAAGGTGTAATAATCGAATTTTTATTTCATATTTTTTTTTCCAATATTATGTAAGATAAGTTAAAAAATTTAGAGTGTTTAGATTTAAAAAGAAATGAACTCAAATATAATAGCTGAAGGTGTGCTAAGATGAATATTTTTTCATCTTAACACCTTAATTATTGGCAAGCGTATTTTTTATACTTTGTGCAGTTATTTTTATTTAAAAGTTTTCGTATTTAAAAACTTCAAAAGATTTATTTTAAAAAACAATCCTAGGTTGGTAATTTTTAGTTCAACTCTACTGAAAAACTCTTACCTAAGTCCCATCTAGGGTAGTTTTTTGATGATAAATATTTCAAAGCCAGCCAAGTATGTGAGTGAGTAGCAGTGACTTTTTATTAGAACTGATCGAAAGTAAATGAATATTTTGAAGCTATTTAAGGATTATTAAGTACACAAGAAAAGAATGTATGTGTTGCTCTATAATTGCGTAACCGATAAAAATTGAAAAATAATTTATTATTAGAATAAAAGGAAATATGACTATTCCAAGTTCAAAGGGTGAAATGTAATTAATTAGTGTCCACGAAATGTCCAAAAAATAATTTAAAGATTACACAATTTTTATAGAATTTGACATTTGAGTTCCCATTCCAATGGCCGATTAAGGCTTTTATAAAATTTCAGTCAAAACTAATATGGCAATCTCAAGATGGGCAGAAACTGGATGGGTGGCTATGATTGACGTTGCAAAATGTTTTTGCATGATAAAGAGTATTCCCAAACATTGCAGGGGAACTCAAAATACAAGAATCATTGGCCGATATTAATGCTACTGCTTCCCTTATTACAAGTGTAGTAAATTTACCACTATCAACTTTTGTGGTGAAGTTCCAATATCAGGAGAAAATAGGAATATCTAACATGCAGATTTCAGGCTAAAAGAAGCACAAAAGTTAGGTTTGAAAAAAAGCAATTATGCCTAAAAATTGTAATTTCTTTTCTCGTGGTATTGAAATAATCAAACTTGGTCAAACAAGGAAATGAAGAGAAGTGTTTGATTAAAATTATATAATGCTTTAGCAAATTATTTGCTAATAAATTCCTTAAAATTCTCTATGCTTTCACCAAATCCTATAGCATGTATGTAAGTTGAATTACCATCCCACCCTTAGCGGTGCCATTGTTAATTATGACATCTATTTCAATTTTCTAAGCAATTATTACTTTGGGACAAAACATTTTAGTTTATTTATTCAGGTTATTGTACTGTTCCTGACTAATAGGAAATGTTTGAAATATTCAATTGCATTATAAAAGTTTCCACTATTTTAAAAATAAACAAACTAATTTAATAAACTCGATTTAAATTTGCGTAATTCTTATAAAGCTTAGCATTTCCTAGTGAAAACAGCATCCGTTTATGCTTTTATCTTTGGTGACATCAGTTAATTAAAAATCAATAAAATGTCTTTTTTTTTTAATTATTAACTTATACTAAAAATAGCATAAAATCGACTACTAATGACGGAAGTGTTAAATTTAAAAGATGCTTCTTTCAAATTGTAATTACGTCGCCATATTGACACTGGCCTTAAGTCATGGCCAGATATGACCGGTTGTAAAATTTATTAATGGGATGTGTAAATTGTAAATTTATCATTTGTTTACAAAAGTGTCAAAACATTTGATTTCTAAGTGCATTTATTTAGAAAAATTTATAACAAAGAAAAAACAATGACTTAAATAAAATTTGAAGAAAAAATATTTTTTTATTTTAAAAATTGGGTAGCTTCAAAGGTTATTTTTATCTGGGCTTTTAAGGTATAATTTTCAGAATATTTGTAACGCTGGTGGTAATCCTTTACTGTTTAATTTTTCTAATGAAATCTGTTGGATGTACCATTGAACCAACGTAAAGATAATTTTCATATTTTGTTGCATATAGAGTTATATTTTTTAATCAAATCTAATTTAATTTTTGGTTATATTTTGTTAAATTTTTAAAATCATTCTGCATACATATAATTTTTCTAGTAGTAGTAATTTGTTACCTTTTCGGTAAGACAAAAAAGAGTAGCTTGAAGTTTACTGCATTGTATATGCACATCTATAGTAAAAATATATTCAAAAAAAAGGTACCCCAACCCGAACTTAACGATTTTTTTGAAACACGGATATGTTTTAGTACATCAAAAACTAAAGCCCTGTTCAGACCAATGCGTTTTTCATTCGCACGACGGACAAGGTTGTAAAACGGGTGATACAGCCAAAGCTAGAACAAAAATTTTTGATTGATAATGGTAAAAGGACACTTTATGGCCCTCAAAATTTTTGTTATGCTTGAAATTTTTGTTGTAAGCTAGTTTAAACTAGTGCTTTAAATATCTTTGTAAAAAACTAGCATTTAGTTTATTAGAGGTAAGGTCATGAAAAATGGGCTGCTGGTAACAGTCACAATTCTTCCTACAATATGAGTTCTAAATCGTATGGTCATATACACCAAGGTGAAATTATTTGTTTTTAAATATTCTTCATCTTAAAATGCATATAACATAGGCTTACCAAACAGTCTAATCAAGCAAGATTTTTTTGAAAGTTATTCTAGACTTTTCGATTATACCCAGAAAATATGTATTAGAACAAAGTATTCCAAGAAAACCTAATTTTTGAGAGCAAAAAATCAGGTTTTCTTCAAAAATTAAAACAATTTCAATTTGAAACCATAGATTTAAAAGGTAAAAAAAACATAAATATTCAATTAATATTAATTAAATATGCATATAAATTTAATTTTATTACATAAACTTTGCATTTACTAGCTCATGTGGCTTCTACCACAATTTCTAAAAATTCTTACTTGATGGATTTTTTTTTTATTATTTTTCCCTTAATAAGCACTTCGAAATCTTTGAGAAATCATTGTCCAGTCTCAGACAATTTTACATATGCTGACCTGTGTTTATTTATTTTAAGTATAAAAATTGAAAGTTCTGAAATACATGTAAAAATAATTATAGTTATTAGTTCTAATGTCATTTGGTATAAACAATAACAGCTGTTGACAGTGACGTAGATACAAGTTTCTTACAATGGAGACAGGAGGGATAAGATTTTTTCTGTAAACTTCCTTAGGTGTCTTAGCTTGCGAATGCTATTTATTTTTTTTATAAGCACTCATTTGGTGTTAAAGTTAAGATTGAACTAAAATAAAAAAGTCATATTTATAAAAGAATTATTTATAAATATTTCCTATACTCATTTAGGTGGAACAAGTTATGTCTAATATTCAAATCAATGCATTTAACTAATATTTAATACATTAAATAAAATAAAATAAAATATTTCATACAGTTAAATAGAAAATATTCAAAACCAGTTTCAAGCAAGTTCTAACATTTCATAATAATCAAATTACATCTGTGAGTGAAACCGGACTAAATTACACAATATCATTGAAATAAATTTTTGTAATTTTCTTTTCATTTTATTAGTATAACGGTAAAATCCTTAATCAACCAATAACTATCTTGCAATTTAATATTATTGTATAATATATAATCCAAAATTAGATATTGCATGAATTCCCTAGTTTGGTAAAAACAACTAAAAATTTTTCGCCAACTATGAGTATAAAGTCTAGCTAAAGCCCTAGTATATAAAAAATAAAATAAATAAAATAGTAAAAAGAAATTAAAAATAAAAAAAAAATTTATCTTAATTATGATTCGCTCCATTCTGTGTATATGTGGAAAACATGTTAAACAACTTTAAGTTGGTTTGAAGAAAGAGAATCTCAAAGTGATAGTTGAAAATACCAATGAAAGGAAAAGTAGTATTTGTGGTTTTGTATAATATATTACAAGCTCTCAGCATTAGATGTTGTCTCATCTATGGTAACTGCATAATGAATTGTCAAGATTACTTGCTTGGTTTGGTTTAATGGCAAGTAGATGGACAATGACTGACCTTTATTCAGTAATACCTTAACGACATTAATTTGATTCGCACTTTCATCTACTTTTGTTTTTGTAAACTTAAAATTACATTTCAGTACATTACAAAATTGTGTCGTTATCAGTCCTAATCTTTTTTTACTATTATTTTCTTTTTTCAATTCTTATTTCATTATTATTTTACTTTTCTATATAGTAAGATAAAGTGCATGAGTTCAACTTATTTAATAATCTTAGACAAATCAAAGACAGAAGAAAAATTACTAATTTTTTGCTTTCACTTTCATTGAAAAGTCGGATGTTAAGATCATAATAGATTTTTTTTTCTTGTTTTAAATTATGTCTGTGATTTTATTTTTTATTGTTTTAAATATCAATTGTTAAATAAGGAAGTTGTTCTAATAAACGTAAAATGTAATGAAATTATGTTACTTTAATAAGAAAAAAATGATTATTTATTATTGTAAACAGAAAAACATAGATAGACCCTGGCTGACTTAAGTTTAACTGAAGAAAAAACAAAAAAAGGACTACATTTAAATTACTCAAAGCAATTAAAGTAACAAGAAACTACAATTTATAATTGACTAAGATAATTTTAAGAAATATTTTTATGTAAAATCTGTTAAGATTTAATTAACAAGAGATTTTATTGAAAATCACAAAGAAATAAAACTAAGTTTAATTAGTAATTAGTTTTTTTTTATGAAAAGAAAGTTAAGGAGTCAAAATATGAATGTGTGAAAGGTAAACAAGATCACATATAAACTGCAAAAGTTATGATTAATGGAAGTTGTCTACTTTATATCCTAATCTGGAATCGTGTTCTATTTAATCAATACTACTACATTTAAATTGATAAAATATACAGATAAATATTGAATAAATAAAATATTTTTTAAACAAAGCTTCCTAATGTTTCGATAATGTTACACAAAGAACTTTTATTCAGTGGTTGTTCAATCTGAATTCTTAAAATCATCTCAAAAGATTTAACGAGATATAAATTTGATAATGGAAACGTACTTTTTTGGTTAAATGTAGGATAAATATTTATTTTCAATTACAAATTGGTGAAAAAATCGAAAAAACTGGTAATCATTTTTTCTATTACTTAGAATTAAGGGAAAATTGAATTGTTAATAACACAAAATCATGTGTGGTATAGAAAAAATCGAAAAAAACTGACATGTAAGTTTAGTTAAATCAAATGAGATCAAGTAATTTGGTGTTTTTCTTAGAGCGAAAAGAATTGCAGTTATGTCGTATCTAGCTAATTGCATTAGAATCTGAGTCTTGATTACTTTGTACAACGGCCCAAATCAGACCAAGTCATTATTCAACAATAAATATAAGAGATAATGATTGCCAATAGAAGACTTTTCCGAGTCGAAATTTTGAGCCTCCTTTCATCGTCTTTTACCTCCTTACTAAGAGCGCCGATAAAAATGGAAGGAGTTGTAACTCTCTCATTTAAGCTTATATCAAAGTTGGGCCTCCTTTCAACGTCTTGAGCCTTCATAAGTCCTGATTCAAAGGACTGATTGAAATTATATTTAAAAAAACTACGTTTCAAAGCTTGATTTAAATTGGAAAAACTTTAACTGAACCATACGAAATCATTAATTGCAATTTTGTGAAATTAACAATTTTGTAAGGTACATAATTAATTAATAACAGCTTAAATTTTATTTTCAGACACAAATCACAATAAAAGGTTCGATATAAAAGAAAGTTAATTTTAGCATTGAACTGAGAGTATAACTTTTGGATTAAAAGAGAGCAGAAACTCCATTTGGTAAATGTTCTACAAATGTGAAATTATTAATAACCTAAGAGGCAACTTTAAAATAAAAAATTTATAACGTATTTATGCCAAATTCTAAATGATCTTAAAAACTATGCTTTCACTTTTCATTTAACCAAAACGTCAAGCAACATTATGAGAATTTAAATTTAATGTTCATCATTACAAAATTAAAATAAAAAGAAAATATATTAACAATAAATAGAGCTACTAAATGTTGGAGAGTTAATTGTTTATGGAGGTCTTCTAGTTTAGAAATTCGAAAAAAATTTACATATTTTCATAGCTTATGCTTTACGAAATTGTCCCCAAGAGGATTTTTCTAAATTCCAATTATTTTCGGAGTTACAGCTCATTTTGTGACGCACTTAGTGCTTAGTTCAGTTCAGTGTTTAAAACTTAAAACGTGTTTATCTCGAAACTACTTCTTTCAAAATGTTGTGCATGATATCTTTACTCAACCGATTCAATTAAAATTTGGCACAGAGATTTTTTATAAATCAGGCTATAGCACAACGAAGAGTTTTTTTTTTTTTTTAAATTCCGAAAGGTGAAAAAACAGTAAAAAAAAAGTAAATTTTTTTCAAACTGCCACCATTTTGTGCAAAAAAACTCTTCATAGTGCCATTCCTTTTGTTGAAGAATTAAGAATGATTTGAGTTCTTCAGATTACTGGGAGGGCTGGAATCGTGCACAACAGGACACGCCATTTTTGCGAGAGTCCCAGATTTCCAGGCTTTTAGTATTTCTAATTGTGATTTTTTTTTTAATATTATAAATTTTTTATATTTTCAACACATCAATAAACAAAAAATAGAAAAATATTTGCTTAAAATATTTATTGGTTTTCTTTTATGGCGTCCGAAAAAACTCTCAAAATTCAAGCGTCTAAACTAGAAGACCCTCTTAATTTAATTTTCAAATTAAAGTCATATCATCCAATATTTAAAAATATTACTCAATAATGAAAACTTAAATAGCTATGAATATCATTTTCCGGCATTCAGTTAAAATTTCATTTTGATAAAGTAATAAACATTTTACTATATAATTTCCGTGAATGAAATCTTTAATATTCATTGGGCTAAAGCACACAAATAATAAAAATCCTTTATATAACAATGAAAATTCTCTCTGGAAGTTGGCCGAATGAAAAGATTCTATTTATACAATACTGACCTGACAAATTGTTTATGAAATTATTAAATAATTTTACTTGACTATTGAAGTAATTAATTTACATAAATTTATCATATTTAATTTAATTGAAGTGTAAAATTTTGTTGTCGTTATCATTAATACCAGAATGAATAATTTTTAATTATTATCATACCCGAGCCCGGTAATAATTATACTAAAGAAATTGTCATTTGTATTTTTCGTTTTATTTATTTTAATAATATTGAAAATAAAACTACGGCAAAGAAAATTTTATTCTTTAAGGTAAATCTTAAAATCAATTTGATAATAAAACATACAATCTGGCAACCCTGATTTTAAAAAAACTATACTTCTTTACACTCTAAAATAAACATTTGAAGGTGGTTGCTGTAACTCAATTCAGTAAAAAATATTATTCAAAAAAAAAAAAAATAGGTTTGTGCTCTATAAAGGTCAGCGCTTAACAGGTGAAAACATGTTTTTCAAGAAAAAATTTCAACGATTGACCGTAATGACATTTAGCAATTTTGACCTATTGTAAAAATTTGCGATGTTTAAATTTATTAAATGAATTTTAATTTTTTTAACGTTAATTTTTTAACTTAGTTAAAATTATTTCATTGAATTTTTCAATTAAAACCTTATGACAAATTAATTCTCTTTTTTAACTTTAATTACGAATTTATTATAAACATACATTTTTGATTGTGGGATGGTTGCGGTAGTTTTTTATTCTTATTTTTGACTGCTGCAAGATTGCAGTAGTCAAAATATTCAAAATTCAAGACTTAATTCATTTATGGCCTTCAACGTATTCATTTGGTTGTCAAGTAGTGTAATTAGTTCCTTTTTTTATAGTAAATTAGAGCTACATTTCTGTCATAATGTCAAATTTTTCAGTGAAAATTTAGTTTTAGAATATTTGCTAAGGTTATCATCTTGGATACTTTAGACAAAAAATACTTAATACCGGAATAATTTCGCAATTTTTCCGATAAGGTTCCCATTATAGCATTTTTTCAAATTAAACAACTTTTAAGAAGTAAACCCTAAGGCTGCCCACAGAGGGCTGGTTTACAGCCGAGCTTACAGCCGAACTGACACCGATTCTCATTGTGATTGGTAGGCTTGCGCTCTGAGCACTTTGAGCTTATTCCTATTGATTTACCCATAAAGACTTTATAGTCTTCGGTATCGGAATCGGCGTTAGCTCGGCTGTAAGCCGGCACTCTGTGGGCAGCCTACGACGCTTATCATAGTTGAATGTCTGAAGATCATATCCCCCCATCACTTAGAGCTATTTTTGCTACTTCTTCCAACCACACCCCTATCTACTCCACTATATCTTCTACTTACCAGATTAAATAGGTTCAATTCGGGAACCTATAAAAATCTTTTACTTTTAAGGTTTTGAAAATCTACAGAAATAATTCTAAGGCATATCGCATAAATTTCATTTTATTTGTGTCTTAAAAACTTCTCGTTTTTTTTAGTCATTTTCTACAAATCAAGTATTAATATTAGCTAAAGTTTATTTTTGTTCCTGAAATATTTACTTTTATCTAAAGTTTATTAAGAAACTACTAACCTTCATGACAGTCTTCCTAACACTAAACAAAACTATCATATTTATCACGGAAACGTATCTCATAATACGCTATAAAACCATTTAATGATAATTTCAATAGATTTTACTCATATAAGTAAGAACAATAAATCAAGTACTTGGAAAATATATAAAATTTTAAAATAGAAAAAAAAACTACAAATAATTCACTCACAATAACATTACAAAATCTAAAAACATCTATTGGCAATCAGTTTGTTTTTATTAACGTTTACAGCTAAACTTAAATATATTTATATATCTTTTCCTTCTAGGTTAGGTTAGGTTAGCTAATCCTCAATTAATTAAATTTTATTTATCCCATTAGGCCTTAATGCGGGATGATCTTTAGCACTTTATAATAAAAACAATTTAAAAGAAAAAAATCGAATCGATTGTGTAAGCTGCAACTGTTTTGCATACGCACACTCACATATTTTAATCTCATATTTTTTTCTTCTAACATGGTGACATTTTATCGATTGCATACTTGTCACCAGGATAATCTATCATTCGTTGTTTATAGAATGTTTAAATTGAAAAAGATGTGCTTGGAGTAGCCTTGATATTTTGAAAAAAAAATAATTTTATACATATTAATTTTTAATAATTATTTAATATTAGATTTGTGTAAAAATTTAAATAATACGAATTATCATTGATTTGTAGATGTATGCCTCGATTTATATGGTGCATGCCTATAAATAGATGGTAGTAGCAAACATGTCATCTAAACAAATCTTACCCCGACTGACAAAAAAAACACTAGCATTTTTAAGTATTTTAATACATAACTTCATCTCTTTGAAAATGAGCTTTTTGAGCCAATAAAATCATGCCAACAACGATTTATCCGATTTTGCATACACAAGTTATAGTCTTTGGCTGGAATGGCCTTTATTTTCTTTAGTGAATTACCTTTTATGGACTTAATGGATTAATGGCGAATTCCTGGAAACGGATATTTGAACTTTGGAAACAGGAAAAAGTCATAGAGAACTAAGTGATGACTTGCCATAGGCCTTTGGCCAAAAACTCAGTCACAATCATGCTAGAATGAGATGGCGCATTATCGTGATAAAACACCCATTAATTGTATGTCCACAAATTTTATCATTTACGACGAATCACTTCAAGTAGACACATCAAAGCAACCAAGTAGTATTCTTTATTGACCATTTTAGCCTGTGAAATGAATTTGTGGTGAACCACATCACGGTAATTAGAAGAAAATGATGAGCTACAACTTAAGTTTTGACTGATTTTGACGTGGTTTTTTAGCTTTCAGCTTACTTTGGCATACCATTTGCTAGATCGTTGGGTAGTTTCAACGTAATATTTATAATTCCACGTCTCATCAGCAGTAACAATGCGTTTGATGAATGCAGGATCATTAGCTACGTTGGAAAGCATTACTTTTGCGACCTTTACTTGACTTTCTTTATGAAAAAAAACACAACGGTTTTCGCGGATGATTTCCTTAACTTTTTCAATGTTATCATCGTTAACACAGGTGGACTGAATTTTTTGTGCTATTTAAATATTTGCACTCTCGATAGAATAGACTCCCCAAAACACTTCTACAACATTTTCAATGATTCTGTAGCCATAATTCCATTGAAAATAAAAAATTTCAAATTAAGGTGCTCAAATTTTACATGAATGTCAAAAGTGGTTGAAATTGAAAAAGTATAAGTAGAGGAATATTTATCGATTTTACTGGAGGTATAAAATAGAATCTATTACAAAAGTGCTCATTGAGACACTAATACAGCTGAACAGATTTCGGAACAAGTTTTACAAACGCAATGCATCGTAAAAAAGTTCTTTTACTCTTATTTTCTTTATTATGGTGCCATTTTATTGTATTTCTAATTTATGTGATATTTCTAATTTTTAAAACAATAAATTTCTTCGTTTATTGAATTTTGTAACTTCAAATTTACTTTTGAAAAAAACTCTGGGGAGTGGTGAAGTGAAGCCAGAACTTTAATCGTTTTTATAAAAGAAGAAAGTAGGACTAGAACTAATGATTAATTGGTACAACAGAGAAACCAAGAATTTTGATGTTGCTAACATTATGCCAAAACTGAAATTTTATTATTTAAGAACCACTTTTGTTCAATAGATTAAGGCCATGGTTCTTATAGAAGCTTCTTTTAGTGACTTGTGCAAAACTTGACATTTGTCACACAAATGTATGACAACGATAAGTAGCACCATCAAAAATCACTTGGAGTTGCTGATATAAAGACCATAGCTTAAGTATGCTATGTATTGTATAAGAAATAAAAATTTTTATTAAATTTTATAATGTTTATACTCAGTCACGAAAGTAAGAAAATCTCTGGGAAGCATTAAAATTGAATACAGCACGACAATTTGAAGAGAAAGAAATCTATGGAACTAGTGAAGGTATTGGGTTAAGATAAATAAAATAATACGAAAAATACAAAAATTATTTTTTTAATTGACATTGAAATTATGTAAATATTTAAATTTTTTGGCACAGGTTTTGCCAAAAGTAAATAATGAAAAAGTTTACTTGAAAAATTCTTAACTAGAAGACTTCGAGTCCTGTACAAAATATTTCATCATAATTATCAGCCAGTGAAAGTTAAATATCTTTTTTTGTTTCATTGTTAAACTGACAAATAATAAACTATTTAAATCACGCATTAAGTAGATATGTTTGCATGTATATAAATATCTTAAGGTATGTAAAGCATATCTAAAAGTCAACTATTCCGATTGTTTTCCCTATTAAATTGCTACTTTTAATTCAGTTGTGATACCAAGTGAAAAGAAACCACCATAAGCTAAACATAAATTTGCATTTAAGTTTTTAACAATGACCTCTTGTTGAAGGTTTCGGTTAAATGATTAAAACAAAAAGCTAAAGAAGACTAACTTTCCACTTCTTGCAATCAGAGTATCAAAACTTTTATTTGCACGTAATATAGCCGCTGTCATAAGTTTGATGGTTGACATCATCAAAATTTGTCACTTTTTTGTTTAATTAAAGGTTTCTTTTTCTTTTTTAAGTATTAATATTCTAGAATTTAAAAAAAAAATTTTTCATATTTAAACGTTGACTTAAATATGATAAAAAAAAAGGTTCATAGAAAATATCTGAAATAAAGTTCTTGGCATTTTTATATATACATACTTATATACATATATACTATGTATGACACTTTATAGCTATTCCTGGAAAAATAGAGTCTATTTGTCTAGATTTTTCGTGATATACTCATCATCGTACATAAATAGAGGTTATATATTATTTAAAAAATAATGCGCATAAAAAAAGGAAATGATACATTCAGCAATATGATAATCTAAGTTCCATTATGCTAAATTATAATCAAAAGCACTTAACTTTTTCATCAATAAATTATTAGTCCTTATAAATAAAAATTAACATACATATACATGAAAAACTTTTATAGGTTTTTTTTTGCGTCTGATAGCCAAAATTAGGCAAAATTTAAAGCAAGTCAAGCTTTTTAAATATTTTAACCTCTTTTTATTTAATTTGCTTTTTGTTCTGTAGAGGTTTGTCATCGATGTTTGAAGTACTTGCCGATGAGCTATTTACCTCAAATTTACCTGAACTCCTTACATAAGAATATAATCTGATGAAAAACTTTTTGTCAAAAAAATTAACATTTTCTATGTTCTGTGTACAGATACAAGAAAATCTGGTGATTGAATTCTCACCTACTTTGAAATGAGCTATTGAAATTTGAGCTAAAGAAATTATAAACTGCTTGGATAAACGCTTAAAGTATTTCTAAAAATTGGTGTAGAAGATTTAACCCACTCCCTCTTTTATTATTTGTGATACAAAATTGAAAGTGAATTTTGTGAGAAAGCATTTATTATCCTAATTATTTATTCTGGATATTAAATATTATTTTTTTTTTTAGTGATAAATTATCTATAATGATAAAAGTCTATTTTTTAAATATTATTTTTAATGTTTGCAAAAATAATTAATTTGCACAATATTTGGTAAGGTTTTTAGTAGAGATGCAACGAATAGTGATTTTGGCCGAATACCGAATACCGAATGTTCGGCCAAGCTCTCGGCCGAATATTTAGTGGAAAATGTGTGCATTTTGTGCTAGCGTAATTCAGTTTATTCCCAGTGGAAAAAAAGCGCTCCAAAAAGGCCTACTCTCCAATGTAATCTTTGTAGTCTTTTAACACGCGATAGTATTGGAGTAAGGCGCTTGAAATTAAGCACTTTTGAGCGCAAATCTAAAATTATATAAATTCTTAAAATTTGATTTTGATGAAAAAAATTTAATTTTTTTTATTTATACAACAATAATACAATAATTTTATTCAAATAATACTAAAAAAAATAAACTTCCAAGCGGACGTACTGGAAATGGTGGCAGCTGCACACCGAATTGTTACCCATTTTAATCACTCTGGTATAGCACAAGGAAAGCAGAAATCTATTCGCCAAGAACTTAATTTGCCAAACCACCAACTAGTACAAGATGTTAGCACACGCTGGAACTCTACTTATTATTTTTAATGGTGCGATTATTAGAACAAAAACTAGCTGTTTCTTAGTACCTAACGCATTACGGATCTATAAATAATTTGACACTGACACAGTGGATATTAATGGAGCAATGCATCAAACTCCTCAAACCATTTGAAGAGATAAATAAACTAACAAGCTCAAATTTTTCTTCCATCTCTGAAGTAATTTTACATGTTGTCACATTGTTGAAATACCTGGGAAAGACAGAGACTGCCGATGGAACACCAAATATATTGAACAAGAGATTTTCATTAAAAGTTCAGATTTAAAAGCGGTTTAGTTTTGACAGTAAGGACAAATATCTGGTTGCTACATTTCTCGATCCACGATTTAAAACTAGTTTCTTGGGAATAGTTCAAATGGAAAAAGCAAGACAAAAAATCATTTTAGAAACTTTAAAAATTAGTTGTGATGAATCTAGCGCTGATGATGATTATTCTCCACCCCGTAAGCAAAATATGAAACACATGACAGTTTCGGGAACTGCTTTGAGGAAATTGCTACAGAAACAGATAATACGCATAGTGACGTATCGGGAAAAAGTGCTATTGCTAATGAAATTGTTTTTATTCAAAAATTCTTCGCCTAGAGCGGATGGCAGATGTTTTCAAATGGTGGTCAGTAACAATTTCCGTGCTTAGCCAAATTTGCTAAGATTTACCTGTCATCTCCTGCAAGTACTGTTTATAGTGAGAGCTGAATTATATACGAGGAACAGCGCAATCGTTTGCTGCCAACAAATGCTGAAAAAATAGTTTTCATTCACCATAATTTGCCACTTGTAGATTTTAAGTATTAAAACAGCTTATAATTTATTATTTAAATATATACAATTTTGAGTGACATGTGTTATTTTTTCATTAATACTGAAATGTAATATGTGCTTTTTACTCGGTATTCGGCCGAATACCGAATGTTAGAAAAAGAGGCCGAATACGCCGAATACCGAATAGTTGCTGAATATTCGTTGCATCTCTAGTTTTTAATAATGAAGTTGTTTTTTATATCCAAAAAAAAAATGAATAATTCAGAAATTTTATAAAGGAAGGCTTCCAAACCGATTTCATAAATTTTTTTGAATTAAAAACCTTCAATCCTTTTATTTATCTTCAGATATTTACTTTTGAAAAATGAAAGATACTTTAGGATAGCTATCAAGGACTCCAAAAAAATAATTGTCTGTAATAAGTTTCGAGGCAGACACATAGATTATTTAGGAATGAATAACATTCTGTAGTAAGACTAGATGGAATATTTTAGCCAGAGAGGTAGTAGAATTTTATGAAAAGGTTATTTATAAGGCCGACAGTTACTGGACCTTAGTTTAAATTACTTGATTACGTGATTATGCGTCAAAAAAAAGATTGCTTTTGCTTTATCCAAATAATGTATTTAGTGGCAGTCACAGCTGGTTTGTGGGATACTTATGGGTTGCACATTTTTAACAAAAAAATAATAGGGGCATCATATCTCGCAAGTGTCATATAATTTAGCTGAAAAGCAAACAATACACGCGTAATCTTGTAATGTAAAATATAAAATTAAGGCCTTAAGGTTAAAAGATTTTTACCTTAAGGATTATAAACTTATGGAACTGAAAAGAGAAGGTTACCCTTTAAAGTTCTTCCTTCGAACGAATGGATTCAAATTAGCCAAGATGATAATTTTGGCAAACATTCTTTCACCGAAAATATAGACATTATTACAGAAATTTAGCGTTCTTTCATTATTAAAGTAGAACAACTTTAACTACTTGACAACCAAGTGAATATGATGAAGGGTATAAATGCATTGGAATAAAACCCAGGAGAAATTCAATCCTACAATCCTATAGTAGACAAAAATAACAAAAAAACTACAGCAATAATTACACAAACAGAGATGCCTGCTTATTATAGGTTCATGTAGTGCATTTTTATATCAATTTTATTAATTTTTTTCTTCAAGCTCACTTCAAATAGCTTTTGATAAATAATTCAATGTCAAAAACTACGCATATTCACACGAATACCTTAGAAGAATCTAGGCAAAATATTAAATGCAGAGCCAAACCAGTAAAAGGAAGAGAAAGCCAATTCCAATAGAAAGAAAAGATTAATAATTGTTTCTGATATGTTATTTGAACTTGAACAATAAATAAGTATAAAAAATAAAAAACTAGAAATTGAAATCAAGTCAATTTATAATAAATGTTTATTAATTTCTGGCATCAGTTACAGTTGTCATAAGAACTCAATATATCTTTTTAAAAATATTCTAATTTCTCTTTAACTGTTATCTGACCATATAAGCTGAGCAAAATTAAAAAATGAAGACAAATCATATTGGAATAAAAAAGACGTAATATGACTTTATAATTTTTCAAACGGTTAAGTTTTGGTTTTTTTTTTTAATTTTGTGTTTTTTCGTTTTGTTTAGATGGGAAAAGTTAGCTTCTCCTGTTCATTTTAATATTAACATATTTACATATGCAAAGTTTATCTTAAAGTAAATATGCAAAAAATTAATATATATGAAATACAGGAAGATCCGTTTCGATGCCGAAAGGTTCTCACAGAACAGGTAAGTAAATTATCAAATATTCAAAAAGAAGACTATTCTTTTTTTTTTGTCTGGTTGTTTTTAATAGAAGAAAAACAACAAAAATCAAAAAAAAAATAAAATAAAATAAATTCTGCAAATAGGATTTGTTATTCAAAAATGAAATTAGCAAAAAGTTATTATTGATACGTAAATTTGTCTTATCGTCACCGTCAACAGGTTTTTCTGTTTCTTTTTTTGTGTTTTTTTTTTTTCGTTGTATAATTTTTTTCTTCTAAAGATCCTAGATAAGCAAGATTATCTCAACAAAACACCTACCGCAGTCATTTTAATATATATTTACTTAAAATCTGGTAAAATTTTGTATTAGGGCCATTTTACTACCATTTTACTGATCTTATCATATATTATGACGGAAATAGTTTACATACGTGCAAAATATTTAATTTTAACATTTTAAGTAAGTTTTAGGTAAGTCTATTAAGTTTTATTTAATGAAATAATTTAATTTTAATATGTTGCTTGGGAACATAATTTTCATTAAGTAGAAACAAAAATAAAAAACGCAAAAACAAAAAAAAAGGAATCAAATTTTTATATTTATTTATGTAAAAATAAGATACGATAACTACTTATTTAGCATATTTTTGTGATTTTTTGACCTTCAAAAGTTTCGCTAACATACATCTTTTTTCAAAGTATTTAATAAATGCGTAAAAATTATTTTTTTTTTTGCTCTTTTTAATATTTTCATCTAACAAATCTCATTAATGGCATCAACTTTTTTTTTATTTTTGATTTTTTTTGTTTTTGCAATAAATTAAAATTTAAAATAAAAAATAAATTAAGTTTTTAAAACTAAATACAGATAACTAAATGATTTGGTAAAAATTTATGTTTAACTGTTTTCAATAAGACAACAAAAATATGTAAAATTTGAAGAAAAAGTATAAATTATCTTTTCACGGGTCAAATATTGAGATTATAACTACTTCGTAGAGAATATAAGAAAAAAAAATGCTCAAAAAGTGTGGTTAAAGTTTTTTTTGTTCGGAAATGTTAAAATAAATTGTGGGTTTCTCTAGAACCCGTTGTCTTCACAGGGGCCAAATGTACCACTATTTTAGAATTTGTATGGTAAATCTCTAGTATATTTCTCGAATGTACCAATCTAAATCTAGATTTCTTTTCTAATAGTGCGTTTTCACTGAACCTAGTTTTTAGTATTTAGTACCTACTATTTTGTTAGATTTGTATGGGAGATCTCTAGTCCTTTTCTCAAAAGAACTAATCTAAATGTAGTCTTCTAGTTTTTTGCGAAAATCTACTGCTAGGGAAGGGAAATTTTGAGTATTTTTTTCAGATTCTCTCTTTCGGCAATAGTTTACGAAAAGCTTTTCTGTAAGTAAAAAAGGGATGGATATATAGCATGATATGATATGTTATCATATTTGATCACAGTGTCATATATCCATCACTCTCTTATACACTAAGCAGTTTGACTGTGAATATGACGTAAAACAGTTTTTACAACAACAAAGATAAGAAAGTACTAAATATCAAAAACTAGGCTCAGTGAAAACGCACTATAATTCATTGCTCAATGTACTAAACACAGCAACATGGCAACACGGAGGGGAAATTTTAAGTAATTTTTCGGATTCTCTCTTTTAAGAATTATTTGGTAGTGATTAATTGTGAGGCTAAGTTTGACTGTCAATATGACGTCAAACATTTTGTACAACACAAAGGTAAGCAACTATGAACTAATCAGAATGTACTAGGGCCGAGTATAAACACTTCTTTTTATATATGGAGCAAATAGTAGTACATTTGACTAGTACTTTTGGCCACTGTAAACGCACTATAACTAAGACAGTAGTTAGGGTTTTGTTTATAGTTAAAAATTGATGGATTTGATATTAAATTTAAAAAAAAAAAAAGATTTCTTTACGATATTCCAAAAATTCAAAATTTTGTTTCCTTTATACCATACAAATTTCCTATTAGTAGGTACATTTATAACTAACATAAATTGGTAGTAAAAAGCTTTAGTAAAAAACTCCACAACAGTGAAAATTGCATGTCACCAGAAAAAGAGATGCTTACACTGAAAAGCTGTAAGTGTGAAGAATACTCAGGTGTCATAGTATTTGATCTATTTGATCATTGTAATGAGATTTCATTTGAATTGTGTAATCCTTATAGATGGGTTGGCATTTATTTTATTCATTTTCGCGACCGTTTAAAGTTTTTTTTCTTTCTTTCTTTCTTGTTTTTTTTCTACAATTAGAGTGGCCACAAATGATTGCATCCTTTCGATGTTTTCATCTGTAATAGATGAACAAGTCATTTGTTTTTTTGATATAATAGTGACCCAATTTCAATATTAAAATTTATAATATTTATATTATACGGGAAAAATTTCTGAGTATGCGAATTATGTAAATTAAATATTATTCTTTGTTTAAGTTTTGTTTCTTCTGTTGTCACTATAATTAAATCTTGCTTTAATAAGATTACAAAAGGATTACGAAAAAATAGTTCCAAATACATCTTTTGCTTTCCTAGGATATTTAAAATCTTCAAGGATGATTTTTTATGAGTAGAAATAAAATGATTTAACTTTTTCTTTTTTTTTGACCAGTGTTGCCAAACTATAAAATTTTTATTTCTGTTATTGAGGGAATCTGTAGTAATTTAGTTATTAGCAAATTTTTTTCTATTTTTAATGAAATAAACGTCCACATATATGGCCAATGGCATCATATAAGGTGCTTTTAAGTGGTTCTAGAGAATATATCCTAATTGAACGTATTATCATAAGGCATTTATGACACTATGGATCTATTGATTTATATCAAAAATCGTAAAACTTAAAGTATAGATTTCTTATTCAATTACATTTCATTTTAATCAAATTATTTCAACTTATTTTTCGTCTCTTTCCGATTAACTTTCAAAATTAATGAGAATTTTGCTGTTTTGTTAAACATTGAATCGGCTAAAACCACGTTTCTTTTTGTTCCTAAATACATTTGTTATTGAATTATATTTCTTAATGTAATTAAACTAAGACCACAAATAATTTCTGAGCTCTCTAAGCTATGAAATAATTCTCAAAATCTTTATTTATTTATGCATTTTTCAAAAATATTATTTTATATCCATTGAATGAAAGTTTTTGTTTTTGTTTTTTTTTAGTAAAACGTTTAATTAGGTTAATGCGGTTTTAACTACTTGGCATTTGTGTCATTTTTTCTGCTTAATTTAAAAATACATGCTTTACCGGCGTATTTAATTGCATTAAAGTGGTTGTGCTTTATTCGATGCTTTGATTAGAAATAATTAATTGAAAGATTAATTATTATTTAGAAAACTAACATTTTAATTTATGAATTCTTTTGTTAAAAAAATACACATCTGGATTCCATCTAATTTGTGAATTAAATATTGAGTCCATTGGCACAGTGTAAGTGAATTCAAGCGAATTCAATCAATTGTATTTGATTGGTTAATCGAAATTTGTTTTTTCAAGTGTATAAAGTTAATGATTCGGAGCATCAAAAATGGCTTTAATTTGTTTCCAGATTGGCAAAAATATCACTCAGCTAAAAAAAAAAGTTAATAGTAATCAGAGAAAAATGTCAAATAAATTCAACAATAAAAATTATCGAAATATTCCAATTGAATAGGCTAGACGACGTTTAAACTCTTTTGAATTGTATGAAACTCGTATTGATGACAAACATAAAGCTTTACCATTAATAAATAGTCTGGAGCCCGAAAGGATGCTAAGGTATTTTTAACAGTACCGTAATTGCAAAATTTAATTTTCCAAAATATAATAAGCAATTTCAAAATTTTGAATATTTAAAAAAATATCAAGTCTTCAAGGACAAAATTTGAACAAAAAAAGTAAAACTGATTGATAAATATAAAATAATGTTATATTCATCAAATTATTCAGCTATATTGGTGATAATTTGTCGCCAATTAAGCAACAGGCCTTTCAGTCTGGTCAAGAAAAATCTTGGTGGACAAGTTCTGCATTATATCATTGACAAAATTAAGTTGTTTCCCTTAGTAGTAATAATAGTGGTAATATGAATAGCTTAGGTGATGATATAAATTAATCGTAGTCCCTTAAGGCCTGCATTCCAAGGTCACTTACCAAGAAAAGAATATTATTTAAGCTAATCTACATTTCTCCAATCTTTGGTACATGATAAAATAGAAAAAACTTTCTCTGTTTTAGACATTGTTCTTATTACTAAGTCGAACTGGAGGTGAGTAGGGCTCACTTCGAAGTCATGGCAGAATCGTCGTTTTTTCTATTCAAGAAGTATTTATCGAACTTTGGTCTTCATGAACTACATCGAAATTCTAAGAGACATTTTTCCCAAATTCTTTTATTCACCAAGATTTTTTATAAAGGGTCTTTCATTAAGGACATAACAATTTTATATTTCAATAAAACACAGATATTATTTGAAATTTATTGAGGGAAGATATTGAGTTGAAATTTATTTCAAGTGTAGTACACATATTACATTTAACTATAAAACTCAATCTCGCTCATATGACCACCGCGAGCCCGTTTGCAGCAGTCAATTGTTTGGACCCAATTTGACCAAAAATGTGGTCCAATCACACCTCCAGCATGAAAACCACACCACACAGTAATTTTTTGAGAATGCAATCGTGTCTCTTGAATCACATGTGGATTTCTTGCTGACCAATAGCGCACATTTTGTTTATTGATGTAGCCATTCATCCAAAAATGAGCCTCATCACTGAAGAAGATTTTTCCATAAAATTCTGAATTTTCTTCAAGCTTGTTTAAAGCCCAACTGGAGAAATTTCGGCGTTTAAAATCAACAAGTGGCTTCAGTTCTTGAGTCAATTTGATCTTGTAAGGGTATAGGCCAAGATATTTTCTCAATATACGCCACAATGTGGTTTGAGAGATACCCAATTCCTGAGAACGATGTGAAATGGACACATTTGTTTCATTTTGAATCAACTCGCTTACGGCTGCTATATTCTCGACACTTCGAGCGGCGCGGCGTCTCTTTGGCACAGGAACATCGAATAGTGAAGATATGGAGTCAAATTTATGCACTATGTACAGCACAGCACGCACAGCTTGTCGGGTGGGACGATTATTACGGCCGAAAATTGGAGTAACAACTCTTAAGGCTGCGGCCACCGACTCAGAATTTCGGAAGTAAATTTTAATAATTTATAAACGTTGTTGGTTTGTGAATTTTACAATGATGAAAATGTAGACTTTAACTGACGTTTTGACTTTGACAGATCATTAAAAATGTTTGAGGGTACGTTCATATAAAGATACAAAATTCTTATGTCCCTATTGAAAGACCCTATATTCAAAATTCATGAAATTGTATAAAATCAACAGATTGAACCCATTAGAGCTTTTGGACTTGTCATACATAAAGAGTAGAGAATGCTGCTCTTTTGGCTTAATTGAACTGATTTTGTTTTTCATTTGATTTGTATTTGAAAAAAAGAGTTTAATAAAATCAAAAGATTCGCAACGAATCTAAGATTTAGTAATCATTGAAAACAATTTAAATTATATAATTTCAACTCTTTACTAAAGACATCTATGCCTTAACTTTTAAAAGGTATGTATGTATATCCAAAATAACTAAAAAATGTTGAAAAAACTACAGAAACAAACATCCAAAAAAAGATGAGTCTTATAGAATCAAAAGAAAGTGAAAAACCTTTTGTCAAGCAGCATGTGGCTTGAATTTCAATTCTTAATTTTAGTTTAGTTAAAAAATAAAAAAAAAAACCTATATTTATGTACATAACTTCCGCACTCTGAGCACAAATAATTACAATTTTTGATCACGTAGGGATCTAGTGAAACGTTTTGATTGTTATCGATTTGACGCCTGCCAAAAAATTGGAGTTTTTAAAATTTATTTGAATTTAAAAAAATTTTACTTTAAAGAATCAGTTTTGTGATTTTTTTTACAAGTTAACATTTTAGCTTAATTTAATTCTCATGTAAAGAAATTCTAAGCACGATATGAGATATGAAAGAAGATATGCAATTTTTTTTCGAAGAACCTAATAAATAAAAAGAATTTTAGTTAAAAGTTTTACAAGAAAGGTAAACGTTATAATAATAAAAGTAAGATGATCTAATATTCTACTTAGAAAAATATTTTTTAGAAGAAAGATTAAATCTGTGCGTCCGATAGGTCAAAAATAGGATCTGGTATGGTAGTAGGAAAAATTGTAGCAGAATTTTGATATGTTTATCAGCTTCAATTAGAATTTTTTTTTGTTTAATCTATCAGAGAAAATGGCTTTTAGCTTAAACTAAATATTTTGCAATAGATTATAATGAACTGTAAGGTTCCGGTAATGTTTATCTTAAGGAGAGACTATTTAAATTTTATTTCATATATTTTTCTTTAAATTAATTTAAAATTGATCGGAGCAAAATTGTCAAAGTTATGAGCGTTTGAGCGTACATTGTTCTAGCCCAATTGGAAAATATCTCGCAAAGTTGATTAGTGGAATCTTTTCAATTGTTGAAATTGCAGCTAATGTAGCTTCAATTAAGCTTCTTTTGTTTTGTTGAGCTTTATGCAAAAGATGTTCATCCATAAAGGAACAAGTTGTCACGAATGAGTGCAAAAAGCTGATGAGTTACTAATCAGTAGACTAGAGGTGCAAGTGGCAGAAAAGAAGAGAAATTTTCGCATAGACAAGAACAAAAAGATTCTCTAGATCTCATTGATAAAAGTTCTTTGCTCTTATGACCTGGCATCGACGAGCCTATGTGAGTATATAAGTTTTAACGACTTCTATTTTTAATTTTTTAGTGAGCAAAACTTAAAAGAATTTTACTAAAATTTGTTATTTTCGAAGTCGATGTTCACAATAACTCAAAACCTATTTATATCAAATAAGTCGATTTTTAAAGCAAAAACATGCCTTTTTTTACCGAACTACCCCCCACTCCCCTTCAAACTGAAATTGCTCCATTTAGAAACAAGACGGAATATGTTTGGGAGGACGACTTAGAAGTGGAGATTACTTTAAAGTAGAAAAAACTAAGTTTGAATGAAAAATTTAAATTTATATGTTTTTGTTATGATCCCCAATATAATTTATGTCCAAAAAGCTTCAACTGCCTGTATTCAATTTTTATTTTTTTTATATTTTGCTGGAAGCCTTTAAATCACTTTGATTTGTTAAAGCTAAAATTGGAAATAAGCAGAATCAAAATTTCATTTATAAAATCTAAAAATTATAAAATTAAATTTCTAACGGCGAGTTTAACTAAAATTAAAGCTGGCTTAAATATGGCAAAGAGTTTTATTTTCCGTGTATTTAAAAATTCAGTGTAAATTAATAAGAGATGTGATTTTCATGTATTTTTGTTACAGTGAAAAAAGAAATTCGGATGGCATGTAAATATGTCCTTTAAATGGCGGGAAAAAAGTTATATAATATAATTTACTTAAATAAACTAGAATTGAATATTTGACTACTTTTTAGATTCAAGTACGTCAAAAATCATGCATTTATTTGAAAAACAAATTTTAGAGCCCAAACAACCAGTAATATATATAAGTGAAAACTACTAAACTATTTAAGGACTTTAAAAAGCGAAATAAATTAAATTTTTGGCATTTCGTATTAAATGTTAAATATGACGTATCACACTTAACTTCTCCTTCTTTCATCGTTTTTTCTCACATACACATAATACAAGTCTTAATTTTTTCCCAAATATTAACCTCAATTTCAACCTGATTCGAAGCTGAACATCTTTCTACTTAAAAAGTTTGCATTTTTTAGTGTATTCAGTATGAAACCAGATTCAAATAATTAATGTTCTGTTCAAAGTAAGTAAGGTTACAGGACAACCAGTTTCATCTTTATTTAATCTGATTTGAATCAAACAAGAAGTTAAAATTTATCAGTCAGGATCAAATCCATTTGTCTTTAGGTTCATCAGGCTTAAAGCATTTTTTCAACTCGGGTATGATTTTTGATAATGAAAAGCTTTGCTTCAATGGAGTTCCATTCATATGGAAACAATACAATTATTTTTAAACTTGATTATATTTTAGTTTTTTTAAAGAAGTCCTTTTCCTTTTTTCTATCTTTTTTATCAAGCAGTTTCACATTATATCACATTATACCATTATTATCAAACTTACCCCTGAAACTTTACTATTTTCTATAACTTGAGTTGTTATTAAAGTTTCATAACAAAGCAGAGCAAAAGAACTTATTAATTTTCATTTATGTATTTGAGGCTGTGTCTAGATTAACATTTTTGACAGCGCTTTTATAGAAGTTTTTATAGGTTTTTTGAGGCAAATTTACACTCAGAAATATATTGACTGCAATAATTATATTACAAATCTTTTAGAAAGGTATAAATTGTACTTTTCAATTCACTTTATTACATTTATAATGAATTATAATTTACAATAAGTCAATTTAATGTAATAAGACTAGTTAGAAACCATAAGTTATTATTTTTCAATCAAAATGTCAAACTCAAACAACCTATTGAGGATAACCGTACCTTAAAACTCCTATAAAAAATGTTATAAAAGCGCTGTCCAAAACGCTAATCTAGACATCAAGTAAGGGATAATGCGGTTTGCATATTTTTAGACTTATAGGAGAATACAATTAGATTTTGTATATTGTTTGAAAGTTTTACTAATAAGAGTAGGATGATGCTTCACCATGTCTCATGCATTCATATTGTTCGTATAGAGTTTCGGTGAGAAATGCTATTAAAACACTTAATGAAGCTTAACACTTAGGCAGAACTGAAAAGTTATAAGAAAACTATGCTTTGACATTATTGATTGGTAGAAAATTTTTGTAGAATAATTGGGATAGTTTTTGAAAGTCCACAAAATATTATCTCCGAAGTTTTAACGATCTTTTTAATTTTACGTTGAACTACTGCAAACCAAGGTTTATCTTCTATTGCGCTACGGAGCCCCCCAATAATTCCTAACAATGCGGAAGTGTTGTAGTGATCAGTTCTATCTGATACTATTACTGCCCTTTATATGCATGATGAGCTCTGATATTAAACCGTAGGATATTCACCCTAAAAGATTATTTCGGAATATTTACCAGAGTTTAACTGATAAAGAATTTCGTCAAATAGCCAAAATAAATGCTTTAAATTAAAAATTTACACAGTCTGTTCAGCTGGAGGTGTCAACTTTCATTAAATTAATTTGCAATTCAATAAAAACAAACTCTTTATTATTTGCTTTTTCCTTAAAATATACAGGAGATATTTGAAAATTTGATAACAAATTAAATTTGTTCCAAAATAGAACATTTATTGAGTTGCTTTTAATGAACCAAATATCAGGTCTACAAAAATGATATTTTGAAGAAATAATTATCAAGAATATCTATTTTAGATTCCATTTTTTTTTTTTTATTAGTATTCTTAGAATGATGATAAGTACCCAAAAATGATATTAAAGTCAATATTTTTTTTTAAAACTCAGATAAGCCATAGGATGAAATGCATAAGCTAAAAATTGCTCTTGATGCAATTATATGTACGTGAATTGCAAATTAAAATTTTAAAAAATTCAATAATTAAAATATTGATTATAAATAAATGTTTTTTTCGTTAAAGAAAAAAACCCATTACTTAACTCAGGTGCTACTTCATTTTACAATAACATTTTGAAATTTTAGATGAAAGTTTATATTCAAAATCGAATCAAATAAAATAATAAAATGGTGTCCGTTTGCAGCCAATTGCAATTGATTACTTATGCTTGAATTAATGGAAGCTCTGATTTATATATCTTAAAACTGTATTGTTTTCTTAAATTTTTAGCCAGATAATTAACATCTAGTCGCATTCACAGTCACACTCTTCATGCAGTTAGTAACTGCTGATTCTTTTATGCCTGGCTCTTTCATGCCACTTCTCCCCTAATATTTGATAGTAGTGATGAAATTCTTTGTTCACAAAAATTCAGTTTTAGTGTATTGAAGGAGTTTTATTCAATACACACAAAAGAAAGAGTCAAAATAAATAAATATAAATATTAAAATACAAATTCTAACTTTGAAAATGATAAAACTTCTGTTTGAAAGGAAAACTGCATAATATTCTAGTAGAGGTTAGAAAGAATTACAAATACTGTTCTTAGAGAAACAAACCTGGCAAAAGATATTAAAAAACATATTATTGTAATCTTTTACTCGATGAATCTTGCCAATTGTCTTATGAATTATCATAACCAACAAAATTAGACAGATTAGTATTTAAGGAATGATCTTCATCAAGTGTAAATGATATACAAAATGTTAAAATATAAAAATTTTATACATATGTTTTGCTTGTAATAATTTTAAGCTGGGGCTTAGAACTTGCCCAAAAATGCCATAAGATGTTTAGGCAAGGCTTGTCTCGCCAAAAAAACTCTGCATTTATATAATTGATATTTTATTTGTTTTTTATCTCTATCTGCATAAATTTTGGTAATGATCTATTTATTGAAAGTTTTATAATCACTTTGGCATTTTTAAAGTTAAATTTAAGATAAGCAATGTCAAAATTCGTTTATAAAAAATTAAAAATCATTTATAAAATCTAAAAATCATTAAATTCAGTTTCTAACACTTGCATTTTAAAAACTCAGTGTAAATTAAAAACAATGTGATTTTCAGGCGTTTTTATTGCACTGGAAAAAAATTTCGGGTGGCAAGTTTTTTTTTTCATTCCCTTTTATCAAAGCACTTTCACATCATAGAAGTAAAACATAACCTCTTAACCTTCACTTTTTTCTATAACTTGAGTTGCTATTAAAATTGTTTCTGTTTCTATAAAATAAAAGTCATATGTTTATTTTCTTAAATTTTTATTTTTCATATTTGTGGACTGCCCTTAACATATTTCATAAAAAAACATGTATTTGTGTCAAATTACTAGCAACCACCAAAAGTCCTTTGGTATATAGACTTAATTATATTATAATATGACTTAAAGTTCATATAACAAACAACTAAATGCCTAGTATTGGATGTAGTGCTAAAAAAATATGCCAAAAAATTTTTAGGTTTTCTTCCAATCCAACTTTTTAAGGAATTCAATCCAACAAATACTCCCGGGTGTCCACGCTCTCCACAGGCAATACCTCCTACTGCTAGGCCCACCAGCTTGGAATTAACGATTAAACCCCCACCAACATCATGATGACAAATATTATTTGTTGAATTTCCAGCACAGATCATATCAGTAGTTTTGTTTGGGTTTATTGTCATATTATAGAATTCTTCACAGGGTTCTGTTTGGAGGGAAACACAACGAAAATTCATTGAAAGTGGTTCCTGAAAGCCTGTTTGTCCAAATCCACAAACATCTCCACTTAAATGTGATTTAATTTTATAACCAATATCTGGTAATGGAATAAAACTGACAGTAGAACTAAAAGTAATTCTTCTTCTAACCCATAAAATTCCAATATCATAGATTTCGCCACTTTGCAAGTTATGCAGATCAAGATTGAATTTAGGATGTGTTGCAGCAGCTTTCAATCTATATACACGACCACCGGTATATTTGAACTCCATTCCAACTCTAACTGATCCATCCTGAATTTTCATATTTTCAATACAATGAGCAACAGTTAAAACTACCTTTCTAGAAATAATTGAGCCCCCACAAAATATTACCTCAGAAGGTTGATCAATCTTTTGAATTCTACGTTGAACTACTGCAAACCAAGGTTTATCTTTTATTTCGCTAGGGGACCCGCCAACAATTCCTAACACTGCGGAAGTGTTGAAGTGATCAGTCCTATTTGATACTATTACTGCTATGATAAGAAAGCACAAGCGCTGTATATGCATGATGAGCTCTGATATTGTACTGTAGGATATTCACTCCAGAAATTCATACACCAGAGCCTTAACTGATAAAGAATTTCTTCAAATAGCCAAAGTAAACTCTTTAACTTAAAAATCTACATATTTTGTTCAGCTGGATGTGTCAATTTTAGAAAGTTAATTTGAAATTCAATGAATTCAATTCAATTTGCTTTTTCCTCGAAACATCCAGAAAATATTTAATAATTAATTCAATGCAAATAGAATATTTATTGTGTTGCTTTTAATGAACCAAATATCAGGTCGATAAAAATAATAATTTTGAAAAAATAATTATCAAGAACATTTATTTTAGATTCGATTGCTAAATTTTTTTTATTGCTATTGCAATTTAAAATTTTAAAAAATTCGAATAATTAACTTTTTTAATATATTTCATGAAATTTATTAGTGCTTTGCGATGCTTTATGTTCTTCTGTTAACGCAATTAGAAGATCGCCACAAATAATTTTTGCACTGTGCGTAAGTGGTTTTTTAAGCATAGAAATACTTTTTTCAAGCTTGAAGATCTTGATATAAGGAACTCCCAATTACAATGCTCCATTCATATATCTCTGGTCTTTAATGCTGAGATATTTTAATCTAAACTAGCATGTATCTCTGTAGAAAATATCAAATATTCAATCATCAGGAATAATTATAACATTTATGTTGTAGTAGAGCGTATATTTTTATGTCAGATCTTTAAGCAAGGGAGCGCATTGTTACTTCAAATGCATATTAACCGCTTGCCTTATGAATCGAGTGTTTGTACCATTTCCAATGTAAGCCTTTCTAATTTAAAAAACGGCAACAATAACCCACAAACAAAGATATTATCTTCTAAAAAGGATAACGCGCTTGATACGAGATTTTTACTTTTGGCAGGAAATAAATCATCACGTGTCTAATACGAGATTCTCAGAAGTAGCATCACATCTCCCACACGTTGTTTTAAGCAAAGAGTTAAAGAGGTATAAGCTTGGACATACCTTTTAGTAAATTCAGAATTTCTCCAACTTCAGAACTTGAAACAATTGTGTAAAAATATTTTATCACAGGTGCTACTTCATTTTACCGTAACATTTTGAAATTTTAAATGAAAGTTTATATTCAAAATTGAATCAAATAAAATAATAAAATAGTGTCGGGTTGCAGACAATTGCGATTGATTACTTATGCTTGAATTAATGGAAGCTCTAATTTATATATCTTAAAACTGTATTGTTTTCTTAAATTTTTAGCCAGATAATTAACTTCTAGTCGCATTCACAGTTACACTCTGCATGCAGTTAGTAACCTTTGATTCTCTTATGCTTGAATTTTTTTTCCAATAAATATTAATCTAATGCTTAAAATGGATTTCATAAATGATTACAGAATCCTTTCCATAAAATATATAAATATTTTAAATGAAAGAAAAGCTATGACTTTTTAACTGTTTTTTGAACTCTTATCTTGGCTTCCATTTCAAGTAAATCTACCTGCTAAGTGTATAACATAAGAAAATTACTTCGTTGCAAAAGAAAGATTTCATTTTACCGACTCTGGTTTGAAGAGAATTCTGGCAGTGCTAGGCAAAAGAAGAAAACAAAGC
This sequence comes from Acrocera orbiculus, assembly GCA_947359355.1. Taxonomy (NCBI): domain Eukaryota; kingdom Metazoa; phylum Arthropoda; class Insecta; order Diptera; family Acroceridae; genus Acrocera; species Acrocera orbiculus. The sequence continues at coordinate 14,142,211 of OX375758.1, forward strand.
GGAAAAATTTCAATATCATAGAACTTAGTCTGCTTTTGAATCTAAGGAAACACGCAATCAATTTCAAAATAGTTTAAAAAATCTGCTGAAAAAAGCTTCCAACTGTAATACAAATATAAAAACCATAGTAAAATAACTACAAAGAAAAAAAAAAAACAAAACAAAAAAAATCTTTTTAACAATATCCCTGAATTTATTTTAATTTCAAAAAACTTTATTTATTTATTAAAAATATTTTCACATAAAATTTTTATAAAATACTAAGAAATATACTTCTAAAAATGGTATCAGTCACACCACTATGCGTAGGCACTCTTCTACCGTAATAAGAATAATTAATTTGCACATTTAAATGTTGTCGCCAAATAAATTTAATTATATCATAATAAGAATTAAATTTTATTTGACAGTTACAACTAAACCAAGAAATTCTTTTAATTAGATCAGTAAAAATCATCCTATTCAAATCATAATGCTTAGCCCAACTTTTTAGGGAATTGATATTAACAAATATGCCAGGATGTCCATCATTTCCACAAGAAATACCTCCTACTCCTATACCAACAAGTTTGCTGTCTATAACCAAACCACCACCAACGTCATCGTGACAAATATTATTTGTGTAGTCTCCAGCACAAATTATGTCAGTTTTCTGGTTTCTTTCAACACTAATATTATAGTATTCTTCACATGGTACAGTTGTAAGATTAACACAATGTAGATTTCTTAAAGATGGCCAATCGGGTGCTGTTCCACCATAACCACAAACTTTTCCATGTGATTCAGTTTCAATTCTATCTTCAAAATCTGCCAATGGAATTAAACTAACAGTAGAACTGAAAATTATTTCCCTTTTAACCCATAAAATTCCAATGTCATAGATTTCACCATTTTGAAATTCCATAAATTTAGGATTCAAATTCGGATGAGTTCCAATAGCTTTCAATTCATATATTTGACCACCACTAAATTTAAAATACATTCCAACTCGCACCAATCCATCCTCAACTTCCATATTTTCAATGCAATGTGCAGCAGTTAAAATCACTTTATTAGAAATAATTGAACCTCCACAAAATACTATTTCAGAAGGTTGATTAATTTTTCTAACTTTACGTTGGACTACTGCAAACCAAGGAACTTGTGTTATGTGATGTTCTTCTCCTCCAACTATTCCTAAAACTGGAGAACTAGTAAAAGCCTCCTTTCGGGTTGATATTATTAGCGGAAAGACAAGAGCTAAAAAAATTCGACGACACATGTTAAGGACACCGACGATATACTGAAAAATATTTACACGTTTTATTCCATTATATTCTCCTTTTTTTATAATTAATTTTAAACTCAATTGTGAAATTCTTTGCAGTTTTTTAATTGTTTTTTTTTTTTCAAAACTTGTTAAAAACATTAATTGTATTAAATTAAATTTAATTGATTTTGCGAGTCAATCAACACCAAACAAGAAAGACATAAAGTTCACAAGCAGAAATATTCGGCTTTAAATAATTATTCATTGGTAATGATTTTAAAAGAGATCGGAAAGAGGACACACTTCAATCTTCAAAATGAGCTTAAGAATTAAACAATTGTCATTAAATAAATGTTTGCTTGAGCTGCTTTTGAAGAGATCGCATCAACATGTATTTTTATATCTCCAAAAAATGATTAATTCATTTTTATGAATAAAACTAGATCAAATTTACAATTGCCTAATTTGGCTTAATAATTAGCTATTTATGTTAAAAATAGGTTAAGTCAATTGTTTTCAATTGCAAGGCATACAAAGGAGAGACGTCACAACAAACCAACAACAATAATGTCATACAAACATTTGAAATTGAAAATGATATCATTTTTGAAAGCTTTGCTTAGTTACAGATAAATAGCTGTAGAATAAGTTCATCTAATTCATCCTTAGCTTCATACTAATCCATCTTAAACTTCTATATTTTCAATGCAATATGAAACAGAATCAATTCTTTAGAAATAATTGAGCACCAACAAAATAGCATTTCAGATTAGTCTTTTTAACACCACCTTCGCCTTCTGCAAGCCAAAGAACTGCGTTTTTGGGTCTTCTTCAACTATTCGTAGGCCTAAATAACTACTAATGCATAAACATGCATAGAAAATTTCAAAATTAAAAATAATCAGTCTTAGGTTTTGTGATACTATTATCAAAAAAATGTTTATTCATTTATTCAGTTCCTAATTAGTATTCTTTAAAAATTTTTTGAGGCATATTGCAAAAATTAAAACAAAAATATTTTACTGCATTAAATATTCTTAGATATTGTTTCCTTCTTCGTTACCTATTTATAATCACTTTCACACTCTCATTTGAGCTAATATTTGGAATCCGGATAAGAACGAGGACGCTTCAACAATTAGTTCTGTAAATCTTTCAACGTTCTTTTGTCTAGACGACTTTGTAAACAGATGCGTTGTTCTAGTGAAAAAGGACTTCTTTTTGCAAAGTAAGCTCTTTCTCACCAATTTTCTCATTCAGTGAATTAAGAAGTCTTTCATAAGGTTTTTATCGAAAATCAAGTAAATGCGTTTACTTAAAAATCAAACTTTTTTTTTTCAGTGTATAATCTCACATTCTAGCCAGCTCTTGTTTTAGTTTTCATCCTAAATGTATCCTAGAAATAGCTGATGATTAAGTAATCTTCAAGTCAAATAAAAACTTTGAAGTCAGTTGTAAGAATTTTATATATTAATAACAATAAAAATTTACTGCAAAAACACAAGGACAAATACCTTAAATATATGACCTTTGAAGTGGTAAAAATTTCAAAAATGCTATCCATATCAAAAAATTAAAGACATTTACAAATTGATCAGGAAATTAATGATCATTAATTTTCTATAGAGAAAGATTTTAAAGTTAAATAATAATTAATTAAATTATTTAATTATGACAAATTAATTATTAAAAAGATAACTTCTTTAGGCAATTTGTAATACCAAATCAAATATTTAACAAAAAATCAACTAAAATATTAGCCTTGAAAGGCAATATAACTAACAAGTATCAATATAAAATCGGTCAAGGTAGAGAGATACAAAAACAAGCCAATCTGCTACCATCGGTTTACATTGGCTGACCTTAACTTAAAATCTAATACTTAGCTATTTATATTTATATAAATATATATATATATATATATTTAAAAGCAATAGTAATAATTTGAATTATAATTTATAATTTTATCAAATACATTTAGATCATAATAAGTTTTAAATTTCAATAAATATTATTTAAGTGATTGTAATAAAATTACACTTACCATAATTAGATCTCCGGTTTCGTCCTGCCTTTGCAATAGAATTGCTGCCATATTATCCATATCTTGAAAAACTTCACCAATATATTCTTCATTATTTGAATTCTATAAAGAAAAAAAGAAACAAAAAAATTGGATAAAGTTATTGAATTATGATACAAAAACAAAACTAGTTCAAATAAATTGAAAGTATTCTAGAGACACCAGTGTTGACAGACTCTAAATGTATTACTTTTAAGTAGATTGATTTTTATTGTTGTTGATTTTTTTACCTTATGATTGCGCTTGACATTCGGACACGTCGACAATAAAAATGATACAAAGCTGATAAATACTTTCAAGGTCTTGAGAAGGTAAAATTAACCAAACAAAAAAAAAATGTACTGATTAAATAAAAGAACTAGAAGAACAAAAAGACTGGTTCAGCGTTTAATCAATGAAATTAAAATGTTGTCAATTTTTTATAATTGTTTATTATTATAATGTTGCTACCTTCAGATTTCTAAGAAGAGTTTTTAGCCTAAGAACAGAAGTGTTTTGTTTTGGTTTTGTAATAGTAGTAATTAAACCAAACAAAAGTTCAATGGGATTGCTTAGAGTTTGTTGTTGGTTGAGTAATTAATATCTTTCTATAGAAAAGACAATATTTGTCTTGTGATAGGATTTTTACTGGTGATATCTAACAAGCATTTTGTTAATGTATCAGTTAAGTGATAAATAGGCAATAGTTTTGCCAATTTAGTTTTTCTGTGATACATGTGAACATGTAATTTTTATTACCAATAAGAAGAAGGAATTTGATAGTTCTTTAATTTAATTTTTCAAGTTAGTGATAATTTGTGAAAGTTTTAGATTTTTTTCCATAATGTAAGAATATGAACCATATTTTTTTAAATTATATAAAATATACAAACCCAATAACATGTGACCAAATCTACTTAAGGTGTACAACTAGTGTGACCATCTAAAAAGAAGATATTGCTCATACAATGAACTAGAATTGTGACAAAAAATTAAAATTCAACAAAAAAGTTGAAATTTTGCTAAAAACTCTGATTGTTTTGGTCAGGCCAAGTCTTGTAAATTTGCTGACGATATACTATTATTAAGTAAACAGATGAATCCCAAACCAAAGCGATTGGAAAACTACAACTAGACAATTAGACAAAATAAACAAATTGACAAGGAGCTGGAAAATTAAATTCAATAAGCTAAAATCAACACACCTAACCTATTGGCTCCGCCGTAAGAATAACAGCTTCATACTTATCCTAATAGGGCTGTAATACCCCAGGCTGAATCAATAAAATGCCTTGGACTTCATTTAGACTTAAAATTAAACTGACCATAAGCAAAAGGGATAAAACTTAAACAGAACCAAATGTATAGATTAATAAGACACTATTTCCAAATTAACCTGTATTGTATAATATTGATTTACGCATTCATCCTCAAGCAGAATTGGGAATAGGGAATCCAGCTATGAGAATGAGAAGTCAAAATAAATTCCTCCGTATGATAACAAACGCCTACAGCAATTAGAATATGAACAATCAGAAAAGACATAAAGACTTAAATATTAAATGGGTCAATCAAGTGATCCAGGAATGCAATGATAAGCATGAAAAATCCTTAGTGAAATTAAACTGCGTTGAAGATATTCAACTCCTTGGTATTATTAACGAGATCATGAGGCTTAAATGAATTAAACTAACTGAACTGACATAAAAAACAGAAAAATAGTATAGCCAAACCTGCACACGTTTTGCTTGATATGCACATTTCTATAATAGTAAAAAATTAACAAAATTAATATTTTACCAGATATGCCCTGTAAAGGATGTTATTAAATTTAGTAAAAGAGGTTTAGTTAGTGCTTCCTAAATTGAAACTGAAATAACTTATTACAGAATAAGTCGAAATTCGTTTACAACGTGTTAATTTCTTTTTAAAAAAAATCTTTTAGTTTCATTTTATACTGTTATTCTAGCAACTTATGTTAATAAATCTTGAGGTCAATAGCTTATTGGAAAGTACTTTAAAAATCGATTGCAAGGCTTTACAAAACAAAAAGCAAGATAAATCAAGGTCTATATAAAAAATAAGAAAAAGAGAACCAATTTCAGTTTAGTCAAACTAAAATCAAAAATGTGTTTTGTTAACAGCTTAAAAAAACTTCTTTTTTTTTTAAATACCATAAATTAATATCGTTTTTAAAATATAAAAATATTTCATAACTTTATTTTTATAAAAAAAAAAATTAATGTCTAAAAGACTTAAAGTTTTTTGTTAATTCAATGTAGAATTTTTGATAAATTGGCAAAAAAATTGTAACTACCTGTCATTCTATATCAAACCTTATCCAGCCCTGAACCTATTAATTTAGGTGACAACGACCAACAACAACAAATATTTTAAACTATTTGACATAATAATTGAACATTTACCAAAGTAAAAACAGATTAATTTGTTATATTACTAATAAATTGTTGTAAAATTCATCCGCCTAGCCTTGTTTAATATGTAGAGGCTTAAATCACTATTTATAGTCACAAAGTGAGGTCATATAAAAACCGAAAGTTTTGCGTAGTCAAAAACCTATCAAAATGATATTAAATGTATTTAGTTAATAAGAGCAAATCTGGTTTTAGCTTTTAGGATCCTATCTCAAATAAAAACTAGTCAGCTTTTTATTGTAGCTTTTTGTTTATAAATTTATGATAACTTTAGTAATTAATAAGATAATCCGATAATTTAACTATGATAGACATTAAAAATTTATTAGATAGAACATAAAGTTCCTGATTTAAGCAATGTAGTTTTCTTGTTTTTGTGGTGATTTTAATTGATGTCTTTGACGCAAGTCTAATTTCATGGTACTTTTTTGTTAGGAAAAGTTTTTAGTCTTATTTGTGTTTGTGTTATTTGAATGCTAATTTACAAAAACTCATATGTATGCAAATTTTTTTCATTAAAATTTAAGCGGATTTCGCAAATAGACCCTTAAGTTTGAAAAATGAAAAAAAAAACCAAAACTATAAGTATAGGGGAAAAAATTAAAAAAGTATGAAGTAATCTTAGTTTGTAATTTATTTTAAAACTTTACTAATTTGTCTTTTTTGCATATTTTTTTTAAAGAAAATTTATATTTATGGAAAATTACTAAAAGATCACAAAAAAGTGATATTAGAATTATCTCGATTTCTATTTAATTTTCTGAGAAAATATACCTAAAAATAATTTATTCTTTATTTTATCCATTTTGGGGCTTTTTAGGTTTCCAATTTTGTTTAAAACAAAAATTAAGCTTCCTGAATTTAATTGACCAAAAAAATACTAAAATTTCGTAAATTGTGATGTTTTGACTGCTACCTACCTAGGTCTTCTTAAGCCTTGTTCAAACCAATGCGTTTTTCATTCGCACGACGGACAAGGTTGTAAAACGGGTGATGCATTTATTCTAGCCATAGCTAGAGCAGCATTTTTTGTTTCATAATGGTAAAAGGACACTTTATGGCCTTCAAAATTTTTGTTGTAAATGAAATTTTTGTTGTATTTGAAATCTCAGTTTTACTTGAAATTTTTGTTGTAATTATATTAAAAGGGATAAGAAGTAATGATTTTATTACTTTTAGAGAAGCATTTTGTGGCCTTCAAAATTTTTGGTGTACCTCTAAAAGTAATGAAATAATTATTTCCTATCCTTTTTAATATAAATACAACAAAAATTTTGAAGGCCATAAAGTGTTCTTTTAGTGTCATAAATGATCCTCATGAAACAAACATTTTTCTTCTAGCTATGGCTAGAGCAAATGCATCACCCGTTTTACAACCTTGTCCGTCGTGCGAATGAAAAACGCATTGGTCTGTACAAGGCTTTAGGATGAACACAAAAACCTTCATTTTGCGTCAATTTTTCTGTGTTTGGTTAAAATTATTTTTTTCAAAAGAACAAAAATATTATCTTAAATCATTTTCTATCTCCTATTGAATATTTTCAATAAAATTTTTCCTTTAAGTTATTTAGAAAAGAAAATTACAAAATTTTAAATAGAGTACATAAAAAAATTATATACATTTTTTATTTAACCAGTTTACTATGTTTGACGAGTCATGGAAAAGTGACAAAATTTTCTGTCATGACGTTTATACTTGTCATGTGTAAAAGTGGCTTCAAAGGTTTAGAATATTTTAAAACTCCATGTTTCTTTTCACCTCTTTGCTCTATACAAATATCAACTGTCACGCTCGTCTAAATCTGGTCATTGTGTTGCTCTTAACCCTTTCGTGGGCCGTGGGAAGATTAATTCCCACCTACAAGATCCCACAAAATACGCCTGTGGGAAGCGCAATTCCCATTATAATATATTGACGCTTCACTTTTGTGCTGCCATCAAGTGTTCAATAGACTGAATGGAATTCCAACTCCCCACCCCTGTAATTTAAATGTAAAGATAAAATTCGGAAAAATGTGTTTCCTTAAATGCTATTTGCTTTATTGTTAATAAAACATAACAAATTGGGAGGAATTCAAAAGAAAAATAAATGGCCCACGAAACGGTTAAGAGAGCTTTTACTAAAAAAACAAATGATTTTTGGTTTACTTTTAATCTAAGGGTAACGTGGACAAATTTATAAAAACTGACATTTTGAAAAAAAACGTTTTTTTATCATATTTAAACTAAAATCTCTGCACTAGTTATCTTGCCAATTTAAAATTCAATATTGAAATTGGATAACATAAATAAAATCGAAGAGCAAAATTTCACTTTATATATACCTTCATATTTTTTATTTGTATTTTATTTCCGTGGATAATTTTAATAAAATTGAAATCTACAAATAATTTTTTTTTCCTTGTTTTTATTTTCATTTTAATTATAATCTAAATTTTCTTGCTTTCGTGGATGATTTTGCTGTTGTGTATTTCTTTTCGGTTGTTTGTTTCAGACTTATTTGAAAATTTCTTTTATCAGATGACCACATTTGGTTTTTATAGGATTTTTTGCTCAGCGGGAAACCTAAAATCGCATTTTACGAATCGTTGATTTTTTTTGAACAACTAATTAAGTAAATTCAATTGCATAATTATGATATAAGACTTAATTTATATACATATATACATGTATAAAATTTAATACAAGAAGCTCCAACTGAGCTTAATATGTGTGAACTTTCACCACCGTTGAAATTAGATTAATATGGAATAATATGAATGCAATAGGGGGGCCCAATGAAGTAACACTTATGATTTTTATTATAACTATGTGTTTAAATATTAGCCATAGTCATCCTTACGATAGTTGGAGATTGTTAGCTTGAGAGAGTTTTAGAGAGAAACGGAACTTTTTTATTATATTATAATTTTTTGTGTTTTTGCATTGATTTCCAAAATTCCAGTCAATGTTTTCTTGCTTCGAAAGGTTTCAAAATATTGAAAGAAAAAACTAAGCAAATCAATAATTTTTGACTTTAAGGGGGAAGTAAAGTATTTTTTTTTATTTAATATTGATGTACAACTTCTTAAGTTATTCTGTGAAAATTTGAAAACAACGGATGTAAAACTAACGCAGATATACACTTGCAAGTCCTTTATTTTATGTACTTTATAAAATAAAATTCAAACTTTCAAACGGGTTTTCTCACACTTAGCGTTTTCAAAGTCGGTGAACTCTGTAACTCAAAATCTACTGAGCCGATCCTTTTGAAATTTTGCACACTCTTTCTTTACATAAATAACGAGGTAACTTTTTCGAGTTTTTGTTTTTTTAAATTTAAACTTGTTTTAAAGCAACAAAATTTCTGATATTTTTAATGAAAAATCAGTATTTTGACTGTAAAAAAAATCGAAAAATCAATAAACAAAAAAAACTCGACAGTGTTACCTGGGAAAACTTATTAACTAATCAAATCCATTTGGGTTTTTAATTTCTGTTAATCCAGTAATGAGTTATGAGGTTCACCGCGAATCAACTTTTTTTTGAGACGTCTGCGGAGATTCGCTGTCAATCGGCTCATTTTCTAATATTTATTAATGAAACTTTCACAGAATATTCTTTAAATATTTTATAATTATACTGTATGTATAGAAATAAATAAATATTAATTGTATCCTTCGAAAAAATTGTAGAAAATATGCTTTTTTTCGTCCGAATTAACTTTACTACCCCCCTAACTAAATAACTCAAAAAATAACTTTGTTAAAATTTAATTTAAGTTTTGTTATCCTTGTATTTTTCTAAAATAACAAAATACTCCCAACTCTCCCAACTCTCTTAAAGTTAAAATCTACAAATATAATACTAAAAGATTTTTTTTTGTGTTAATTTTTTCATCCCGCTAATAATAACTGCTGCTGTTTAATAATAACTTGCGATAAAGAACTTTGCTCTAAAATACTCTTACTTTAAGGTTAAAAGTTTTTGTAGCTCTTAAGTGCTAAAATGTATGTAATTCCTTATCCTAGTTTGATAGTGAAATTCTTTAAGTTTTCTTATATATATATTTTAATTAAAATTAATTTTTTTTTTAGATAAACAAAAGAAATATTTACATTAGTCATCTTTCAAAGTGAAATCATTTTTACTAAAAAAAATAATATTAAAATTATTTTTACCTTGATAGCATAAACACTTGAACGATTGTCATATAATTTTACAAATTTTGCACAATTATTAAAAAACAATAAAAATTTCTTTAGCCTCAAAGTTATTGTGATTATATAATAAAATATTTTCTAGTCAATCACATTCAAAAAACTATTACAAATTGTTTAGTTATAGTATGTAGCAATTAAATTACTGTTTCTAAAAAACAATGTATTAATGATTTAGTTTTTTAACAAAATAAAAGTAAAACCACATTAAATTATGATTTATTTCTGTTTTATATAATAAAATATTTTTTTCATTTTGATTATTAATTTGTTAATAATATTTGGAAAGTTGTTACCTAAAAATGATGTAATTAAATTCTAAAACTAGTAATTAATTAAAAAATGATTTAATTTGATTGATTACTTTTCTTTGGAGATCGCTGGCTACTTCCCTTTTTGACAACCTAAAAAAGGGCTTAAATATCCAGAACTATATTTTTAAACCCAATTAATGAATAATTTTTATTAATTTAGTTTGAAATATACTTTTCTATTTATTATTAAAACAACTATAAAATTTTGAAATTATAATTTTATGGAAATTATATAGAAATATTTTGTTAGATTTTTCCTTTGAAAAATGTTATAAATAATTTAGCTTAAAGCATTTTAATAATCAAAAACCAAAAATAACAACAATTCCATTTGAATGGTCAATCAACAAGTTTAAAATCCAATTTAACCAGTTTTTATTGGTATCTTGCTTACAATTTCAATTGACCTTCGAATGTAGTGCATAGCATAATAAAAAACTGCATAGCACTATCAGATATAGTTGTTTTCTCTAATATATAATAGTTTCTTATTTGTGTTTTAATATTGTTGTTGTTGCTTTTAATGATTACGCAAGGGAATTACCCACCTAGTTCAAATATACACATTCCAGGCCTAAGATTTGCAAAATACATGGCGCTAAGTATTTCTTAATTTCCAAAAAACAAAAAAAAAGAAGTGTAATAAAAAGACTAATTTTATGATTTTAATGTGCAAGGCAGGCCAGTAAATATTTTACTTAAAAAATATAAAACTATCGAAGGGTGAATTTTTTAATTTTTGTTGTTGCTTAAATCCAATCGGAAAGCTTATTTCCAAGTTTCAACCAATGAAGCTGAGTTAGCTTAATATTTGGGTTTCAATGACACGATGATGAACTTGGAAGAGGAGTTTATTACAGGAGATATTTTTAGAAGTATTGAGAAGAGGATTTTTTTTCGATTTTTAGTAGCTTTTGGAAGCCAAAATACCAATTTCCGCTTAAAAAATCGACATACTTGTTCTAGTAAAATTAATAATTATTAGAAAAAAAGCTCTCCTCATTACCTGGGGAAATATGTGAAAAAGTAGCGTGAAAATTTGAAAGTGATCGATCGGCTAGATTTTGTGTAATTATGTCCACCGACTTCGAAAAAAAAAAGCTTTGGGAAAACGCTTGCTCTAGAGTAAAGAGCGCTTAAATGCTTATAGCTTTAGTAATTTTATTCCGATTGACTTGGAATTTTGACACAATATTTCTAGGATATTATACATTAATTTAAAACAGTCCACTCTCACTTAACACATGAATTTAGAATTTCTACTAAAGTGGCCACGGCGACAATAAAAATAAATTTAATAGCATTTAATTATGAACTCAAAATTTCTAAGGAAAAGAAAAATGCAAGAATTTTCTGAATCTAATAAGCATATGCTAATTATTATTAGTTCAAACTAAAACAATAATGAAGGTAGTATTGTTAAGTATTCTAGCACAATATAATTGTCATTAACCTTCCCATTAATTAGGCACTATACCAATCACTTTTTATTTGTAGTAAAATTGATGTTTATTGTGATATTAAGCATCAGTATAGTTGCACAATAAAAATAAATTGTTAATATCCTTAAATATGATTTAGGGTTATGAAAAATTACGTTCAGAAAGAGCGCTTAAATTTTTTAGAATTGCTAATAACCCTAAAAAGTAAATTAAAAGTGCGTAGAGATTATCTTTCAGAAAAAATGTATAAATAATAAAGTGGAAATAATTTTCACTTAAAATGAATTATGTCTGATTTTCAAATTTGATTAAAATATCAAATAGTTTTCTAGATCCAAGATTCCATTTTCAAAAATAAATAAATTTTACTCTACGCCATACTTACATATTTCAATCTTACCAACTGTAAGTATAGGTAGAAGTCTTTATAAGAAAATGCCTGACACGTGTCAGGCACGGGAAAAGATGATCGTGCCTTTGAAATTGATTAATGGAAATTTACCATAATTATATGTAAATATTTGTTTTATAATTTCATTTCTCGTTAGTTTTTGTGAATGTTGTTAAAATAAGAAAACGTTAAAATTAAAAAATTCTGATTATTCCATATTTTAAGAGATGTGCAATTACTTGAATTTTCTCAATTGTTACCTCCATTTATCGTCACCGAAATTATTTGTGATTCCTTTGATGTTTTATGTGTTGGCATTGCAAGTGAGCATTAAAGTGAGAATTTGAAAAATAAGTACAAAAAATATACAAAATTTGAGGAGCATTGTCTAACGCCAATATAATCAAAAATGTGAGAAAAATGTCAAGTTTTTGAGAAAAAGATGAAATGTTTTCGGTCTAATTTAGAAATGGCGTTGGTTTACTAGTGATTTCGAAGATTTACCTTTGATTTTTAGGCTAGGGAGTAGGTAAGAGGAAAATTCCATATGTAAATAAATGTTGGCACTTATTTGGAGGGATATAATTCTACGTGAAATATGAATTATTAAACATGTTTCTCGTTTTTACTTTATTAAATTAACCCCTTGTGAGCGTTTTATTAAATGACCAAATTTTTTAAACGGTGCAAAAATTAGATTTTATGTTTCAAACGAATTGACGTTAAAAGAAATTCATGATGTTGAAAGTGTATAAGGACTTATCTCTTTTATTTTCAACTTTGTGATACTGCCTAAGACGATCCACGTAAAAGACAAAATAACGATCTGCTCTACAGATGAATATATCGAAAAGTTGCATAATATTATGTTAGACTAATTCCTATAACTATATTGTAATAAACAGATCTTCAGAACTAACTAAGAAAACGATTGTAGCCGCACAAGTAAACTTTGGCTCTCAAGGTTTATGAATCCTTGCAAAAAAGCATAAGGTCACACAAAACTCTCTCCGGATTTCTTGAGTTCAAAACAAAGAAGAAAACCAAGTACAAATAACTTGAGTTGATAAAACGGTCATTGACAGTAGAAAATGGACAAAAATTTGTCTCGTTTGACCACATTCAGAACAGATTATTTGATACTTGGTAAATTCTATTTTTTAAAAAAATTTTTTTGTAAACTTTATAGAGTCAAAGGCATATTTATCATACTTTGGCTAAAAAAAGGAAAGTAAAGTCAAAAAGTAGAAAAAAGTGTAAAAATATTTTCAAATTTTAGTTAATATTTTTACAAATTTATTATTGTCAATAAATAAATCTCCTACAATAATTGAACAAGTATAACTGGTACTAAAATTGATTCATAAAATCGAAGGTTATACGATTATAAAATTTCCCTAAGGGTTAAAAGCTAACAAGTTCTTTAAGTATCACTTTTCAGATATCAATAACAGCCCTCAAGCTATAATAATAAATTTAGTAAAATAATTTTTTTTTTTTTTTGCTTAAATAGAAGTAATTAGATTGATTTTTTCTTTTTATATCATATTACAAAATGAAAAATTCTGTTTAGGAATTCCACTAAAAGTATTTTTGGTTAGGTCAAAGGGAGCTGAACTTAGCAATAATAAGTTACTAGCAATAACAAGTTACTATCCAACTGGGAAAAAAAACTAGTTAAGCTTATTTTTATGGTTTTATTACTATCCATGCCTTTAATTTAGTTTCTCGTAATTCAAATTTTTATTTTACCATAAAGGCGACGTTTTCTCTTTCCTTTATAAGTTTGGTTAATCTGTTCAAAAACTACTATAATAATAATTTTACAATAAAAACGAAAAATTAGGCCAAATGAGAGTTAAAAAATCAAAAAAAAATAAATATTGTGCTGAAGTTACTTTACGGACTTGACAGTAAAATACACTTTTTCTAACTGTCCAAATAAATTCGAACTGAGTTTTGAAAATGATTTGTAGCCTAGAGATCTATTGTGTATCAAAACAGACAAACCTTGAACAGAAAAATGATTTCCAAGGACCCATGTTATCGCTTATATTGACATTTTTTAGGTGAAAACCAGCAAAGTTTGGAGCCTCATACTCTTTTTCCTTTTGTTTTTTGTCCCAAAATATTTTTATATGTTTTACAATACAAAACTCAGTTGTGTTTTCGTCAGAAGTCCAAATATAGTTAAGAAAAAGAGAATGTATATAGATGACTCAACAAATTTTCTTTCTATAATTTTGTAGAAATCAACAATAAAAACTTCTCTTTCACCTGAAATTAGGGGGAATGCAAATGCACCATTATGATTCTTATAGATTCATTGGTAGTCTTGCTCTTGTTACACTCAGTCTCCACTACTTTTCTTTACAACATTGGTCATCTTGACAATTCAGATCCTAAGACTCGAATCATTATCTAGTGTGCATTTAAAACGCTAAAAAGAACGCCTTCTTTCTAGAATATAGGATAATTGTGTTTTTTTATCTGATGCGGGGTTTAGATTTCTCAGATTTTTATGGCAAAAATTGGTTATAGGTGGCTATACCTTAAATAATGACATTACTGCAGATTTTGATTATGTATCTCAACAGATACACCTATGACTGAAGAATCCTAATATGATGTAGGGTCATGGCTTATATTTTTCTTTTTTCTAAAAGGTCACAAATAAAGCTTAAAGCTTAAAATATTATAGTTATCTTTTTCGATAATTTATCCATACATTTCTTATATGTTAAAAATAAAATCTATTTGGCAAAATATTGCTTTATTTATAAAAATAACATAATTCCTTTTATACTATATCTTATTTCTTCCAATAAAGTTTTTCTAACTTTTCAAACCTGCATGATTGTGAAATTTTTTTTTGACTTCAAATATGGGGAATGTAATCTTCATGTGAGCCAAATTTCTTTAGCTGATTCTTTTTTGTAAGATTCAAAAGCAATCTAGAATCATTACGGGTCAGATCTGAGGAATGCGGTAAGAAAAAATACAACTTGTATGAGAATTAATTTAGTATTTAATTTGCCAACGTATGACACGATAATAAACAGCACCCTCTAATCTTTATATGGGACAAATTTTTCAGGATTATTATCTTCAATTATTGATAGGTTTTTTTTCTTTAGCTAGTAGACGAATTTGGTTCCATTACAATTCCTGAATCCAGAGAATTGCTAGCCAATTTTTTATTGTATCTATCTTACTTTCCTTGTCACATTGTCCGATGTAAAAAGTTCTTATGTTGCCGACAAGCTTTGAATTATCTATTTTTTGTTGTCAATCTTTAAAAACTTTATATAAAAACTAAATTTTTTTTTTTGTTTTAGAAATGCTCTAGTAATAAAAAAGTAGCCAGTCAAATGCTTAACTACATAAAAAACCAATTTAATCTGGACAATTGCATGACAAAATACTTTGTAAAAATTAGTAAATTCATTCAAAATTAATTTGGAGGCCTAACATATTTCAAGTCATAGTGCTTATAAGCAATTTTGCCCAATAATATAGCAAAGAAGTCAGAATTTTACCAAGGATTACTAATGACTCCCATAGATGGGACATTTGTTGAGGTTTCAAAAACTTCATGCCATTGAATTGGAATTTCAGAAATAGTTTCTCCTCTTTTTCTAAGCTTTAGAATTACACACCAGGACAACAAATAGTAGAGTAAGATAAATTTGGATATTTTTCTATAAATAAGTTGAAAGCCCTACTCCTATAATAAAATCTTTCCTCTCTAAGAATTTACTTTCTTCGAACAGTACTTCTGAACAGTAAGAAAATACTTAAAAACTTTTTACCTCTTATTTATTTTCAATTTTTTCAAAGACAGTATTCTTATTTAAGAAACTTAACTAGTGTTCCAGTAAAAAAATATTTGTCCTTCACAAGTGACCAGCTTCTGATTACAAACTTTTCAAAAATTTTCAAAAGGTCATGTGACTAGAACAAATTTAAACTAAGATAAAGAAAAAAAAAATATTAAAGAATTTACAGCATTGTTAAATCACAATAGGAATTTTAATTTTTTTCTCTCTTGCTTTTGCAATAGAAAGGAAAACTATTGAACTTTTCATGACTAACAGCTTTTAATAAATATTTTCAGCCTTCAAAAATTTAGTTCATCTTTTATTAAACCTAAGATAAATTTAAATTATGTTATTTAATTTGGGTAATTAGATTCTAATCAACGATATAACATTTGTATGAGATATTTCCGATTTGAATTTGATAATTTCAATCACTTTTTTGTTAAATTTGTATATGATTTAAGTGACTCTACTAAATTTGGTTTGTATATAGCTAAATTGTAGTTTTATACCTTAATTCTGCGAAAAAAGAGGGTACTAAAACCAAAAGTATATTGCTTTATCCAGTCATTAAAATGTTATTAAAAATTTTAAATAGCAAATTAACTTAGCTAGAAAAAAAAAATGGCACAAGATTAAAACCGACTTCATTGAATCATTTTATACATAATTACAATTTTTATTACATGATCATTAACACTGATTTTATTTTAGTTAATTATATTTATAAGCAAATTTTATTAAATGACATAACTTATACTTTCACTTGTAATGGATACTGAAAAAAAAAGCCAATAAAAGATTACTAAATATTTAAAGGAACATGAATTTTTTTTTCGAGTAAATATTTGTTTGATGAAAAATAGTCACGATTAACGTGCCTGAAAAGAATTTTGATTGCTAAATGGATTAGAAGAGCCTTGGAATTTTGGATTAGTTTTAAGATGATCATAATCATTAGATTGTCGTCCTTCGTTGGACACAACATAACTTAAAGATCATCCATAGAATTCCAGTTGGATTAGATGATTCTTTCAAAAAATTTATGTCAAAATTCTATTTAATTCTTAAAATATAAATTGTTGTTATTCATTATCAAATATTGTTTAATATTATTTAAAACTTTTTCAAATACTCTTTAGCACAGAAATATAAGAAGAAAACGGTAAAAATATGAAATTTTATATAAGATTTCCAACCATAAAGTTCCCTAAAATGTAGAATATTTGGTAAAATCCTTCCTAATCACGAAAAAATATAGCAAGTATTACTGACACTTGGTTATCACAAAGCAGGACTGTTTTAGCAGATCAGCAGGGAATTTTTGTAGCCCTCGTATACTGAGCTCAATTCCGGCGTTTTCTAGACATACAAAAATAGCTCCTAAATCTCTTTAACCCGAGCGCTCGAAAAGCAGACACGTAGTGTAAAATCGTCAATGAAGGCTCTTATGAGGGCCGAGTGTTGATTTAGGAGCACTCGCATGTAGATATATTAAATCTCGCGTTTTCAACATGCATGATTTTTAGCATTGCGTTTAGATTAGAAAAAAACATGAATACATTGAATTTTAAGTACTCTCGAGAGCATTTTCTTGAGAGCAGTTCTTGATTTATTTCTTGTGATTATAAATTCTATTTCTAAAAAAATGTATAAAATGCATTTTAGTTCCACAATCAAATTTAGAATTACCAAATTTCGCAGCGAAATCATTTGAAAAAAAACTTTAAGTTGAGAAAGTAGATTGAATATTATTTTAAATTAATAGGAGACATTCTTTTATTTCTCTTTTGATTCTTAAAAAAAATGTAAAAGATAACCACAACAAATTTTTATATGAAAAAGGTTTGTAATTTGCCAAAAGCAATGGTCTTTAAGGCTATAAGGACCACAAAATCGTACACATTTAAGCAAAATCCCTACATGACATCAACATTTTAAAGAAATATTTTTCCTAATTTTTTATTTTGAATCAATTAGAATCAATGCTTCCAGATTGAGTTTATAATTTAGAAATAAAATTTTTGAACTTGTTATCTACAAAATGCTTGTGTATATTTTATACATTCGAAAGAGATAATTTGTTGTCAAGGCAATTAACAGTTTATTGGCCTAATTATTAGTTTTTACACCTTTGTGGCCTGTATTTGCATATAAGTTATTTCAATCTTATTGTATCATTACTTAAAGTTCTTTTAACAATAAAATCTCAGTATGAAAAGTAGGAATCTAACATTAATAAAACATTTTTCATTCTTTACGGCCACTTTCTAAGGGAAAAGTTTTTTTATTTACAGCATATACAAGTATAAATATCAAGCTGTGTAATGTAATTTGAAATCATTCAAATTCACATTCACCACGAGGTAGTTTGGTAGTTCTTCTTCCTTATTTTAAATAAGTAAAACTTTTCTTAATTCGCTATTTGTCATTCATATTTAAAAATAAAAGCTTAATTTTTTAAGTTGGAGGCATTATTAATTGAAAGAAATTGAGTGAAAATACCAAATTAACTTTTATAATAATTCTCTAAAATTTTACTACTAGGCCCATTGTCATTCTAGAAGCGACATCTTCCATTTGCGCCATTTCAAGTGGCAACTAATTGTTCCTATTTTTATAAGATTTATTGATGCTTGTAAAACGAATGTATGAAGTCGATCAATTGCGTTATCAAAAATTATTTCCATAAGGACTACGGCTAAAGCTAACATACAAAAAATAAATTAATATGCATGTATATATGTACATTGAAGAATTATGTAGTGAAATCCTGTGCATCAAAAAGAAACAACGCTGAAGTTACTACGTAAACATTTTTCAAAACAAAACTTTTCAAATGTACTTAATTACCTATACATGTTTCAATCTATCACCTATAAGGATATACAGCGGAACTGTTGAAATAATGATCAAATATATATTAATATATAAAGGATGTTCATGAGCTTTATTGGTTATATTCACTTTTTTTCTGAGTTATTACTTTTTAATTAAACCACGCGACGTTAAAAAACTTTTATTAAAAACACCAACCTAAAGAAATTGTAAAGAAGATATTTTAAGAATTTTAAGCATAAATATTATTTACTAAATTTTAAAAACTTTGTGTATACTCTTTAGACGCATTTCTGTGGGCTATTTTCAGATTTTTTTTAGTATATTCGTATTGCTTTTTTTCACTTTTAAAATTTTTAATATAAACCCTCATTAAGCATAAAATTAGTTGCTTATATCATAGTTTAAATATGCAACATAACTGGTTTTGATGAATCAATAATATCAGATTAAAATTTCATATAACAATGACTTAAATTCATGTTATTTATGCCATCACTGAAAAATATGTAAAAGATTTTCAAGCCCTCTACGGATTTATCACTTTCATAACTTTCAACAAAATTATATATTTTACACTTGGAATTTGTTTTATATGGTGGAAATTATCTTGTCAAATTTATGTTTGAAAAATTATTTGTCTGTACTTGAAGGAAAAACACAAAAAAAAATAAAATACAACTGTCAGCAGGAAACAACATAATTTATGATATTTAGAAGAAGACAAGAAAAGTCAGATACTATTTTGTATCAAAGATCGACACTAATATTTGGTTCAAAAGATATACATATATATACATATATATAAAGAAACAAATACAAAAGAAAAAGGAATTTTAATCAAGATTCGATTAGATCAATATTTCAATGGATTTTCACGTCAAATTTTTGTTTTTTTATTATTTATTTTTACTGATTACAACAGAAAAAAGTACACCTGAAGGTTTTCATTTGCGCACCAAAAATCTGTGCCATGATAGAATTTCAAAACTTATTACTCAAACTGTTAATAATTTTACATAATAGATAGAAAAAATTACTTGCACTTAGAGTGCTTTGGGTATATATCTTCCTCTCTTTCACTCTCACTATGAGAGTATATTTATATAGCCTCTTTACGCTTTCAAGGAAAAACAAAAGAAAACAAAATCAACAACAAATATAATTATTATTAATTACTAATAATCTAAGTATAAAAATTTCACAACAGAAGAAATGCATAATGCGTAAACGGAAGTTTATGCCGGGTAAACAAAGAATAAAAAAAACTGCAAAAATAAAAATTAATTTTCAGTTTGATTAGAAAACACGGAAATCCAAAAAACAAAAATTTAGCAATATCTATAATAGAAAATAGACTAAAAAAGTGTTGTTGTTGTTGTTGTTGTGAAGGCTCATTTTTGATTAAACAAAAAGAAACAAAATGTGACATATAAAATTTTCTGTTGTTCAAGCAAAATTAAAGCTTCCAGTTGAGATGGGTGCAACGATGTTGTTCACTTGAAATTATTTTTTCGTTTTCTTAATTAAATATGAACAATTGAAAAGTGTCGTTGCTACTGTTACGGTACATATATCTTAAGATCTACACTTAGATTTTAAGATCAATATTTTGTAACATT
Source organism: Acrocera orbiculus (assembly GCA_947359355.1). Taxonomy (NCBI): domain Eukaryota; kingdom Metazoa; phylum Arthropoda; class Insecta; order Diptera; family Acroceridae; genus Acrocera; species Acrocera orbiculus. Next base: position 14,162,584 of record OX375758.1, read on the forward strand.
TTCAATAAAATAACTAGGTTACAAATATTTTGTCAGTAACCTAGTTAATTAGAAACACGGAATTGCACTTAATGCAATTTCCGTACTTACCATAAATATTGAAGGTCACAAATATTTTGTTGACAAAATATTTGTGGCCTAGTTTAGATTAAATTATTTAAATTAGTTGTTACGTAAAAATGAAATTTGGAAATTGCACTTATTGCAATTTCCAGATTTCATAACAGAATTATTTTTCTTGTAAGAATTCTACCGGAAGAATAATTAGTATTTAAGGGATTCTAGAATAGACACGAAGAGTCAGTTTTTAATATAATTTAAACGAGTTAGTGTTCATTTGGTTTTTTAAAGAAAGAATAGTAGGGTTCGAATAAGAAAGTGATGTTAGAAAGAATTTAATCTGTTTTTTGGTTTCAATAAGAATAAATAAAAAGATTTGTGTTATGTTTAAGCTAAATATTAACTCGAGAAACAAATAGCTAGTTCTTACTCAGTTAAGTGAAGGTAGTGTTAAAGTTTTAAGCATCATTGTTTAACTAATTAATAAAACAAAAATTAATAAAAAGAAATAAAAGCAAAATTACATTACAAACTTTGGTGTTTTGATATATATAAAAAAAAGGTACTCCAACATTTTGGCGCAGCCGGTCAACTTCGACCTACGAACTGTGATACAACTTTGTTATTTTAAAATAGAAGGAATACAAAGAACTATTAGTGTTTTGTTTAATGTCGAAAAACATTTCAACGCCGAGTATTCCTTTAAATAAGAGTTTAAGCAAATTCGTCAGGAAAATAGACTCATTTTCTTTCGAAATAACAAGCCCAAGCAGCGAAGATTCATCCCCTTCTTCTAGCGTAGATACACCAAAATACTCCTGTGAAAATAGGACACCAAAAGAAACTTCGGCAAAGCAAATCAACATTACTACAGATACACTGGAGCACAACCAACCAATAGAGCAACAAGCGGAAGCAGAAAATCAAGTAACAAACCCATCAGCAGCTAATAGATTATCATTGGTAGAACTTAGATACGGCAGGCTATATCCAAGGATAACAACGTCAGCATCAATAACAGCAATAACAACAACAACAACAGCCACAGAAACAATAACAACAACAGCAGCAATAATATTATCAACAAAAGCAACCACTACAAGTACAACAACTGAATCAACATTACCAGCAGCAACAACAACAGCAACAGCAGGAACGTCAATAGATGCTTCAGAATCAAGGTTAGAAAATATTATTATTAATAAAAAAAATAAAAGTAATTCTAAAATGAATACTATAAGTTCAATTTTATTTAATAACGTCCCATTATTATGCGGAGAAAAGGGACCAGGTTTACAAAACGAACTTTGTGCTTTCTTGACCTGCTCCCGTCTTGCCCATGATAGTCTAGAATCTGAGGAAGAAAAACAACTATTCTTAAGACTCATACCTACCCGATTCCGTGGACGTGCTTTAGAAATATCGCAAAATCAGGAATTTAGGGATATTGATACGTTAAAAAAATTTCTTACACACAACCTTATTCAAAAAAGATCTTATATAACTTTAAATAACGAACTTCGAACTGTCCAACAAACTACTAAAGAAACTTTGAGTCAATTTTTTACTAGAGTAACGCATTTGTTAGACGATTGTATTGAGCAGGCTAGAGAAAAGTACGAAAACGGAATCGAATCGATTAAATTAGAATTAGAAGAAACGGCGGTCCATAGTTTTAAATTAGGAATCCTTAATCCAAATCATAAGTTTCATCTATTGCAACAACCTGGAAACAATCTACAGGAACTTAAAGACAAAGTTTTAAGGTTAGAAGAAACAGAAATATATATGTTTCAAAATAATTTTTCAAACTACCCCCAACAACAAGTCAACGCTTATCCACCAACCTACACCCCATTTTCACCTCCAAATCAGAATACAATATTTTCAGGGCCCTACAATAACAAAGTTCAAGTATATCAATCACAGGATACGCAAAAACCAAAATGCACATTTTGTAACCGTTTTGGACATACATATAGCGAATGTCGTAACCGGCAATCTTCTATAATTTGCAATTATTGTAAAATACCAGGCCACAAATTTGAAAACTGCCGTAAAAGGTTGAACAGAAGCAACCCCATCCACAATAATGACACATATAGCAAAAACGCGAGGAAACCCCAAACCTATGATAGGAAAAATATACTTCTTACGAACCAGGCTGATACTTGTAATTTTTGTCTACAAAATGGTCACGATGAAAACTCCTGTTTTGCTAGGGAAAGATGGGAAAAGGCTCAATTGGAAAAACGCATTCAAACACTGGAAGCGGAAAACTTAAAAGAGGCAGCCGCAAACACCCCGACCAGCCTCTAAAGAATGGAGAAACAGGGTGTTCATCAAACTTCAGTGTCCCCTCAGTAAAATTACCTCTAGATATAGCAAAAAAGGAGACAACAACATTTTTAATTGACACTGGAGCTGACGTTAGTCTTATAAAAAAGAAACACTTAAAGGATAATGCACGAATAAATAACAAAAGAAAAATATCATTAAAAACAATAAATAGTGAGGCGATAACTTCTGGGTCTTGTATGGGTAAAATAAAAATTGCCGAGGAAAGGTCTTTAGACTGCGAATTTCAAGTGGTAGAAAATTTGGAACTATCTTCCGATGGATTACTAGGAAATAATTTCTTATGCAAATGTAACGTCGAAGGTCCAAGCAAACTTCTTAAATTTCCTCGCACGGAAAAACAAAAAACAGAGATTTGTGTACCATTCGACGATACAAATGAAAAGAAAACATCAACCGCTATTGAAGCAGGTATTCACAAGTTTTCGGAATCAATGTCTGATTTCCATAGAGAAAGCAGCAACGCATTGCAAACCGAAGACCAACCGCAAGAAAGAAAATTTTGGTATAAACAAAATCACCAAATTCCTCCAACTATTGTAGTCCCACCCCGAGTAGCCATTAACGTAGCAGTAAACATAAATAGCTCGGCAGAGATGTTATGCATACATGAAGAGCTACGCGATGGAGTATTTGTGGGAAATGCAATAGTACAACCTCGAGAAGGTAAGGCAATAATTAACATTCTGAACACAAGAAATGAAACCATAGAATTACAAGACTTATCCCCCAAGTTTATCCCTGCAAGTGACTACGATATATATAGTTTAAATAATAAAACGCTCCAAAAGAGAACCAAGTGGCCAATAAAACAAATAAAACACGTATTTTTTACAAACAAGAAAGGTATTAACAAAAGAATTCAAGAAATATTTAAGCTAATCAATATAAACGAAACCCTCAACGAAGAGGAGAAATCCGAGTTGCAAGAAGTATTAGTAGAATTTGAAGATGTTTTCCACCTCCCCGGAGATAAACTTAGCTGCACTAATAGTATCAAACACCCAATACTCACTAAACCATACCAAGTAGCAATTAAGCAAAAAATGTACCGACTTCCCGAAAAACATAGGGAGATAATAGATCAGGAAGTGCAAAGGATGCTGGACGAGCAAATAATAGAACCAAGTAATAGCCCTTGGAATTCCCCACTTTTAGTAGTCCCCAAAAAACCAGGACCTGATGGGCAGAAGCGATGGCGAGTCGTGGTAGACTATCGAAAGTTAAATGAAGCTACGATCGGAGACGCATTCCCATTGCCAAGAATCGAAGATATTCTTGACCAGTTGGGACATTCCCGATATTTTACCACGTTAGATTTAGCAAGCGGCTACCATCAGATAAAAGTGGAGGAAAAAGACAAACATAAAACGGCGTTTTCGACCCCATGCGGACATTACCAGTTTCAACGCATGCCGTTTGGACTGAAAAATGCTCCAGCCACCTTCCAAAGACTTATGAACTACGCACTAACGGGATTGCAAGGTATCTCTTGTTGGGTATATTTAGATGACGCTGTCATTTTTGCTAAAAATTTAAGTGAACATCAGACAAAGCTACGTACAGTATTAGCCAAAATACGAACACATAAGTTAAAATTAAATCCCGAAAAGTGCAATTTTATGAAAAAAGAGATAATATTTTTAGGCCACAAATGCACTACAGATGGCGTCACACCCGATCCCGATAGAATTAAATGCGTAAACGACTATCCAATCCCTAAAAATATAAAACAAATACAGTCATTTTTGGGTTTTGCAAATTACTACCGCAAATTTATCCCCAATTTTTCAAAAATTGCTAAGCCGATAACATACCTCCTGCAAAAAGACGTAATTTTCAAATGGAGCAACGAAGCTAATCTAGCCTTTGAAACACTTAAAGGTGCACTCGTCACCACTCCGATTCTGTCATATCCAAATTTCTCAGAGGAATTTTTACTAACAACAGATGCAAGTGGAGAAGCTTTAGGGGCAGTCCTGTCACAGGGAACACCGGGCCAGGACAAACCAATAGCATATGCCAGTCGCAGCTTGAACAAAGCAGAAAAAAATTATTCCACCATCGAACGAGAACTCCTTGCAATAGTATGGGCAGTAAAAAATTTTAGGTGCTACTTATACGGTCGACCCTTTATAATATATACGGACCACAAGCCATTGAAAGGAGCAGTGCGAATTAAGGATTCAACAAGTAGAATAATCAGATTGTGGAGCAAGTTATCCGAATACGATTTCCGAATAGAATATAAAATGGGAAAAATAAACACTAATGCCGATGCGTTAAGCCGAATACCAACACAAGAAAACTCCAATTGCCTTGTCACCACTAGAAGCCAGAGCCAGCTAGAGAAATTGAAGGCAAAGGAAAAAGAAAACAACAAAGCAATTTTAAAGGAAAAAGAAAACAACAAATCGACTACTAAAAATAACTCGATGGAGGCTACCACCAACTTAAACGAAAAAGAAGCAGATAATGCGGAAGTTCTCACCAATCCAAATGATATACAAACCATCTTAAGAGATTATCACGACCTACCCTTAGGCGGACACTTAGGGTTCTTTAAAACATACAAAAAGATCAGGAAAGACTTCAAATGGAAGGGAATGCGAAACCACATTAAAACACATGTAAGAAAATGCAAAAAATGTCAACAAAACAAAACAGGGAAGCAATATAAATGTCCCATGGTGATAACAGACACTCCTCTACAACCGTTTGATAAAGTATATTTGGACATAGTAGGTCCACTCCCTGAGACACTAAACGGCTCCAAATACATCTTGACTTTTGAAGACGATCTAACCAAGTTTATGGACGCCGTCCCCCTCGAGACAATCGATAGTAACACAGTAGCCCAAAAATTTTTTGAAGAAATTATTAGCCGTTACACCTTACCGAAAATATTAGTCACTGATAGAGGGACAAACTTCACCTCTGAAATTTTCAAACAAGTATGCAAAATGTTAAAGGTAAAGAAGATTCAAACAACAGCCTACCATCCACAAGCTAACGGATCACTGGAACGATCCCACAAATCTCTGGCTGACTATCTGAGAAATTTCGCGGGTGAGCAGCCAAATAGATGGGACGAGTTCCTGAGACCCGCTATGTTTGTGCGAAATAACAGTATCCACGTTTCTACTAATTACTCGCCCATGGAACTCCTATTTGGATTTTCAGCAAGAATGCCCAACAATCTCAAGAGAGAGCCTCAACCAATCTATAATTTCGAAAATTATGCTTTAATTTTAAAAAACAAATTGCAGATAGCCCACAAAGCGGCTAGGGAAAACCTCCTAAAAAACAAAGAACTCTCAAAAAGATATTATGACAAAAACACAAAAACGGTTGATTTTCGAATCGGCGATCAGGTATTGCTAAGAGATGAGGCAAGAAAACATAAGTTATCTCAATATTGGTTAGGTCCTTTTACAATCACAAACCTTGATAGCCCCGTTAATAGTACCATCATTGTAGGAAAGCGCAAATTTCGGGTCCATAATAACCGGTTGAGACTGTGTAATTAATGGAAGCTCTATTCCCTCTACTGACCCGCATGCAGTTTCAAATAAGCACAAAGCACCATCAGTTCAATTTCAATATTACGAAATGATAAAATCAATTTTTATGTACCCAAAGGAAACCCTAATCGAATTGGGTCTTGTAATTTTAGTAATACCAAATTTTTTTTTCCTCTGTATGCATAATAATAATGACTAAATTAAGACTAATAATAACAGCTCAACATATAGAAAAATGCTCAATAATTTTAGTTGAAAGTATATTGAATGTAACCAAAAAATCTAAACAAAAATAAAAGGGCATTATATAAAAAAAAAAAAACAAAAAAAAATATATAATAATAAATTTATTAATTAATATTTTTTTTTCTGAGATTGTAAAACAATTCTCCCCCTTTGGACCCCTTTTTATAAAAGGGGGAGGAATGTTACGGTACATATATCTTAAGATCTACACTCAGATTTTAAGATCAATATTTTGTAACATTTTCAATAAAATAACTAGGTTACAAATATTTTGTCAGTAACCTAGTTAATTAGAAACACGGAATTGCACTTAATGCAATTTCCGTACTTACCATAAATATTGAAGGTCACAAATATTTTGTTGACAAAATATTTGTGGCCTAGTTTAGATTAAATTATTTAAATTAGTTGTTACGTAAAAATGAAATTTGGAAATTGCACTTATTGCAATTTCCAGATTTCATAACAGAATTATTAAATTATTTAAATTAGTTGTTACGTAAAAATGAAATTTGGAAATTGCACTTATTGCAATTTCCAGATTTCATAACAGAATTATTTTTCTTGTAAGAATTCTACCGGAAGAATAATTAGTATTTAAGGGATTCTAGAATAGACACGAAGAGTCAGTTTTTTAATATAATTCAAACGAGTTAGTGTTCATTTAGTTTTTTAAAGAAAGAATAGTAGGGTTCGAATAAGAAAGTGATGTTAGAAAGAATTTAATCTGTTTTTTGGTTTCAATAAGAATAAATAAAAAGATTTGTGTTATGTTTAAGCTAAATATTAACTCGAGAAACAAATAGCTAGTTCTTACTCAGTTAAGTGAAGGTAGTGTTAAAGTTTTAAGCATCATTGTTTAACTAATTAATAAAACAAAAATTAATAAAAAGAAATAAAAGCAAAATTACATTACAAACTTTGGTGTTTTGATATATAAAAAAAAAAGGTACTCCAACACTACCAAACGGTATCTGTCTAAAAACTGTATGTTCAATATTTTGTTATGACAGATTTTGTTTCAAAAATATTTATTTTGGTTTTGTTTTTACTTTCACTCATGTATATATATATGATAGATTCAACAAAGCAGTAAAGTTGTGCTTACATTTTTATTTTTTGTTATTGTTTAAAATATCTGAGCTAAGCTCTTCCTTCTTGACATTTGGATGTCATGTAATTGTTTACCCTTCAAAATAAATAATCAGAGATTAACTATCTAAAATGCAATTAGTTTTTATACAATGAACAAATGGATAAATATTAGTTGATTAAGAGAATGTTTTCTTATTGTTAGTACGGAACTAATTGTAATCGAGAGTGGCACGCAAAGTTGTAACATATGATTTTTTATTTATTTGTGTTTTGCTTAATTTTCATGGATAATTAAAATAATTAGATGGATAGATAATTTTTTTTTTGTTTTATTGAAGATGTCAATTACTTGTAGTTATTGAAAACAAGAAAAATAATAAGTTTCTTTAATTAAATAATATGTGAGAGTTTGCGGGTAAATTCTTGACATGTCAATATTTCCTTTTGGTATAGCCTCCAGTATAAAAAAATCGTTTATCTATTGTCAATAATCTGTATTAGAGAAATTTGATGGAAATGACAAAAATAGTGTCATGAAACTAACCATTGAATCTGTGAAAATGCACAAAATAATTGTAGCCTTGCAACATGCTTAATACACATGTATATTACATTTCTCCATATAAAATTTCTTCTCGTGTATTGTAATAATGTGTATAAGTTTCAATAAAGAAGGGGTATTATATACGTATACGTCACCTAAGAAATGTCGAAGCTGAAGCAGAAATAAAATTTATAAAAGTAGTAAAAATAAGTTTTCAAATATTTCTTAGATGACAGATGAGAATATTTTATGTTTATAAGGTATAAAGCAGGGGTGTCCAACTTTTTAGCTTCGCTGGGATATATTGAAAGTAGGCGAATTGTTTTTGACTACACAAATATATATGTACATTAACATTAAAATTGGTCGATGAGCAAAAATAGTTTAAATGTTAACTTTATATTTTTTTACTATAAATTCTATTTGGGTCGATTGATTAAGTACTTTCAATTCCCAGAGAGTTTTCAAAATGCTCATCCAATAGTTTAGCTCTAATTTGGTGTGCTTTAATCTTGAGAACAGTTGTTGACTGATGTATGTGCTTCCAAATAATGATGCCATGAATAACACATGACTATGCAGTGAGGGATATGTTTTTTTTGGACAGGTGTGATTTATAAAACTCTATCAATGAAACTTGATTAAATTTCTCTTTAAGTTGGATTTCAGAACGTAGTTCTATGCATTCTATTTGAAAATTTGCTGGCAGCATATCGATATCAACTGTAAAGAGAGTAGCAAAGATGCAAAACAATTCTTTATTTCTCCAAAAGTCGTTAAATTTCGATTCGAAATCATTTGAACATAGTTATGCTATGTTTTCGAACCCATGAAATCCATTTATGAGAGTTTGACTAGTGCCACACTTTTGGAGATGATGTGTTGGAAGGTTTACTCAAAACAACATTAAAAGCTTCAACCAACTTATTTGGACAATTACTCTGCAAAAATTGCAGAAATTGTAGCTTTGCATTGTTAGCTTTCATTCAAGGCATCAGTACAGTTTTTTCATTTTTTTTAATAATTACTAGTAATTTTTTAACAGCAAAATGGTAGATTTTCTCTGTCAAAAAACGGTAACTTGACTTAAAAGTATTCTAAAAAATTAAAACATGAATCTACCTCGAGAGACTTCTTAGCTGAAGTAATCCATTCGGTTTTATGATTTCAGATAACAGTCAACAGATCAATTATAAATAGTTTTTATAAATAACTTCCACAAAATATACTTTTCTTATAGGCTAATTGAGTAAATAAAAATATATCAATCAAACCGTCAAAAAAAAAATTTGCAAAAATATAATTTATTTCGAATGAGGTTAATTTTAAGTAGGAGTAGGGTGTTTTAGTCAAATATTTGGATACAAACTTCAAAATTGGGAAATCCCTATTCAATTGCTACCATTGTTTTTGTGTAATGCAAAAATAATTTGATAAATTTAACTAACCTTTTTAATTTCACTGTATTGAACACCATTTGGTGCATTTGGATCACTTTCAGCTGTCCATATACGTAATGAGCTGGGTCCATTTTTAAATAATCCTTTTGTTGGACGTAATGTTAAATTAAAATTAGTACCAAATGCACTTAACGACACATTATGTTCTTGAATTTCACTTAGATCTATATTTTTAACTTTTTCACTTAAACTTAAATCACTTAAACTATTTGCACCACTTTTATCATTATTATGTTTTAGTTTACTAAAATATGGTGATTTACTTAGATCTTTTTTGACATGTTGATGAAATTTAAGACTAATAACATCCTCTTGATTATTGATACTACGCTTATATATACTATGAATACCATGGTGTGTTAGTGAAATAATTTCATAATGGGGTACTGCATTTTTGTCATCTACATGAAATATTGACTGTAATTGATTTTGTGTCATTTGCTTGTGAACCTGAAATAGAAAATAATAAAAAACTTATTAATTTAGTTAAATAATTGATTTAAAATTAATTTTGCTATTTTTATAATTTTGCAAACATAAATTTACTGCGAATTTACAATTAAAAATAATAGTCAGAAAGACTACCTATTATTTTTATTTTACTTAACAATAGTGCTTTAACTTTAAAAAACCTCAACAATCAACTTCAAATAATCCTCTATATGTTGAGATGCTCGCAGTATTCTGTTCATAAGAGTAATTGTTATATTGCATTATTAGATCGATTGACTTAGGAAAACACAAAACCCCTTCCTTATTAAGAAAAAAACTTCTTTTTCTCCAAAAGAATACGCCATGTCATAAGTCCTAGAAAATGATGGTCAAATTAAGCAAGTTATGACAGTAGATCAGCTCCGCATTCACCATATTTTAAATACCTTGTTTATTGCGACTAATAGTTGCAAAACATATTTCAAGTAGAAAGGTTCTTCATATTTCAGAAGTTATTAGAGCCTGACTAGGAAAGTTAAAAAAGGTGTAGAATAAATATTTTAGCTTTGAAAGAGATTATTTTTATGAATAAGTTCAAGTTTTTTTTTATTCTTCAAGTTTGCAGTCCCCTTAAAGAACTTTAAGATAACAATTATATATGATAGTAACAATTCGGCGCATGTGTTGATCCCTGAAGAACTACTTCTAAAGATATGGAAACGTCAAAAATTATTAAAACAGTTCAATTGCTCAATTAAATGTTCAACCCTAAAAAGTGATTAATGTCACACTAACAGTCTTAATGGCTATAAAACTATAGCAACATCCTTCATAAGAAAACCAAATCAATTCATAAATCATAGATGCTAGGCTCCATGATGGCTACTTTTTCGCTTTTTTAGACGGTCTAAATGGCTATAATGGCTTTGCTGTAATTATACTTTTCAGTCATAATTCACATACGAATTCATATGTAAAATATTAAAATATTAAAATATTTTTCCTACTGGGAGGGATGGAGAGAGAAAGAGAGAGCGAGAGAGAGAGAAAAGTATAATCAGTTTGATGATCTTTTACCTCCAAAAAAATTAAAGGTAAAAAATCAAATAAACAATGTTGTTGACTTGTACTTCAAACTCATGAAACTGTGCGTATGGCCCTTAAGATTACAATTGTTCAAATTTAAAGACACACAAAAAAATAACAAATATCTATTTATCTATATTGTTGCTTTTTTTTAATTTTTGCCAAATATTCTTTGATACTTGAACCCTTAAAATCAAGAGCAAAAATTTTTTTATTTTCTCTCATTATTGTTTTTTTATTACTACTTAAAAATTTTTTAACCTCTGACAATTGTAATAAGAAATTTGCAAAAACTTCTGATTTAATTTAAATTACAGTTGTCAATAACCTCAATAAAAAAGTTTCTATAATAGAGAACCACTTAATTTAAAATAAACTTAAAAAACACTTGAAATAGCTTGAAAATTTGGTGCACTTGTTAAAACTTTTTTGTATTTTTATTTTGAGTGTTTACCTTGCTACCTTGACGCATTACTTATGTTTGAGTATTAAGTAAGTTAAATTTGCTTACATCTTACACAAGTCATATAAGATGTTACGATATCTTAAGTACAAGTAATAATAGTTCGCATTTAACAATTAAGTTGAATGTTTTCTAAAGTTGGAAATTCCCACACAAAAAATTACATTGTTATAACTGTTAAAGGTGTGTTTTGGTTTTTTTTTGTATATGTTTTTTATTTATTTATTTATCAGATAACATAGCAAAAATATTGTTAGACTTGTCTAAATTGTCCAAATGACATTAATGACCATCTCAAGGTAGTTTTTTTTTTTGACCAACTAATTTAGCAAAATTTTTGTATAATTGAGAATTGTTTATTGTTTTTTTTATGCACGTATTTTTCCCAAGGAAGTATTTAATTAACTTTTTTGAAAAATATCAAGTTAAATTGAAAGGTCACTGCTACAGTTATTTAGATTTCTTTATTTTGGAATTTTTTAATTAAATTAGACCAATTAAGTTATTTTTAAATTAAATAACCACAAATTACTTTTGTTTAGTTTACATAAACCAAAAAATGTGAGCTTTTTATGCTTTAAGATGGCTAAATTGAATTGAACTTGAAAATGATATGATTTGAATTTCACTTATTGGCTTATAACTGAAATTTTGGATTTTATTTTTTTATTGATCTAGGGATTAAACAAGCACATCTGTTGTGCTCTCTGATAGCAATGTCTAGTATGGTAAATCCAGGCAATTATTACTTTTAATTTAATTTTTGGCAGAAGCTATAGTAAAGGAGTTGGTTTGATCTTTTCGTTAGCAATTTCAGCAGGTAGATAAATGTATCCCAAAATTTTGAGTTGATACTATATCTATTGGTTGTTATTTTTAAAAAGGTCTATTTAAACACCGTAGAACTATAATTAACCGTGTAAGAGATTTGCAGTCTAGATTACCCGAGTCGAAATTTTGAGCCCTCCTTTATCGTTTTTGATCTCCTTACTCAAGAAGTCGATAAAATTTAAAGGAGGTTTAACTGTCTCATTTAAGCTTATGTAAAAGTTGGGCCTCATTTTAACGTATTGAACCGATATAAGTTCCCATAGGAGGTTAACAAAAGTTCGCATTTTTCAGGTTAAAGAGAATAAAAGGAGACTTAAAGTATACAAAAGCTCGGAAAATTCAAAAGTAAGATTAACTTCCTTTTGGCCTCCTCAGCCTCCAATATGTGAAAGGTTTGCATTTAGGAGGTCGAAGAAAATGAAAAGAGTTTCAAAGTATGTATACCAAAGTTTGCACTTTTGAGGTTAAAGAGGATAAAAGAAGATTCGAAATTCCGACTCAGTTAGTCAGCTTGTTAGGATTTTCTGTCCTATACTTAAATAATGCCTTTGCTTGTTCCAAGTCAATCAATTTTGACCATATGGATGAAGTTTTCACTTATGAACTTTTCCATTATTAGTACACAAGAATTCTATCATAAAAATTCAATGGCTTGCATTTTACCTACTGACAATAAGTAAAATATCACACTTTTCGCACTAGCTCCAGATTTATTAGGTCCTCTCAAAGTAAATTTTTACTCTGGTTCTGAAATTTTGTCAGTTTTGTTATATTAAATAGAAAAGCAAAATGCTTAAATTTTTATGTGTTGTAGACCACAAAACTTTAAAAAAATTTTTTGATTGAATTTTCATAATTCAAGAGAGAATATCAAACAAAATAATTTTTTAGCTTGTAAAAAACAAAGCTCCAATTTCAAAAGATCAAATCAGAAGTCATTTCTTAAATGAAAAACAAAAAAAAAAAAGCTTGAACAGATTTACAAATTGAAATATAAGCAAAAAATAAGAAGATAATTAAACACTTTCCCTTGTAATTAGCAAAGGTCCTATAAAACTCATCATTTTTGCACTGTCATTACCCAGTGTAAGTAGTAAGAGTTATTTTAACTTTCAAAATAGAAAATAGAAACAGTTTAACATTAATTTCATTGAATATTAAATCAGCTTAAAATCTTTCTAGACTTTCTGTCTTTAGAGCAAATACTTAATAATAAAAAAACTAAATTTTCAAAACTTTTTATATAGTTTGAAAGTGAAAGCGATATATATTATTTTTCATATCAACAAAAACGAACAATTAAGAAACAAAAAATGATTATAAAGTCAAGTGTATATCACTTTGCTGACATTTGAAAATACCCGGAAAATTTATAATAGCAAAAATTTCATCATCATTTTGCTTACTACAATTAAAAAAAATAACATTTCACTTGTAACAGAAAATAAGAAAAATGATGAATAAGCAAAATGCATTTAGTTTTTAAACGGAATCATTTTTCGACAAAAATTTCAGAATTGATTAAAAATCAATGATAAAATTAAATAATCCTTTTTAATTGCATTTTGATTCAATTCATTATCTCTCGAGAAATCAACAAAAATTGATTATCAAATATTAAATTTTGGAAATGCATAAAATTAACAATGATGATAATAAAAAATCTTACATAATAGCAATACAGTTTTATTGAAAAAAATAACAATCTAAATAGAAAAGAAATATTTCAACAGGTGTAAAGAAATATCTTTCAATAAAAAATCTATTGAGATGTCATCTTTTGTCTTTTAATGTAAAGAAAATGTTTTGTTAAGAAATTCTTTAATTTTTATATAGAAAAAAAATTTATTGATTAGGGAATTTTGAGAATTTGAAAAATTAGAGTTTTGATGCCAGTTTAAGTTATTTAAACATTCATCATAAGTTCTCTTCAGAGATAAATCCTTTCATTAGGAAGTGGCCATTGTACAAGAAACTTTGAGCAATATTTTAGTATATGACTTATCAATTTAATACATTTGAATGGCAAGTTTTAATAAGTCCATAACATTAGAACATAGAAAAATCATTGAAGCGATAAGCAGCAATAAATTCTATCAAAATACACAAAAATTGCTTGTGCAGGCTATTTTATCACCTGAAATTGCTGGATTGGCAACCAACTCTGCACAAATTTTGCTGTTTTCTGGATCGTAGTCTTGCTGGAACACTACTTCCTCTTCTGCATAGGCACTTATATCTATAAATTCAGAAAGTTTTGCTTTTAAAGTATATAGATAGTCAATCTTTTTCTTTATTTCTACTATTTTAACTAATGTGTTTATATGCCACCACGTAAAGTAACCCCAAACAATAATGTTATCTCCACCAAGTTTCACAGTTTGGTATTATATGATGGTTTTAATACTTTCATATGGTTATATGATTTTTATTTCATTTTCATATTCATTTTTATAGCTCTAATCTTGCTTTTAATTCTTGTTGATAAAGTTGGTTTTTTTCTACTTTGTAGCTAATAATAGGCTGACTTTATGTAAGGCTCTGCTTTGCATTCGACTCGCTAACATGTTTCTCTAACTAGGAAGCTAATTTTGGTATTTTAAACTCACATAATTCGCTCCATAATTGGATAATCTTTGGTCTGTAAACATAATATGACTTCCTTTTATATTCAAATTAGGCTCTCAATTACGCCTCTTTCACACTTGAAGCACAGTACTATGACCAAAGTTTACTTCTTTAGCAATTGCATGTAATGACTGTCTTTCTTTTGAGAGCACCACTATTGTATTTTCCAATTTCACTTGACATTTTCAAAATATTTGTATTTTTAGTTTTAATATTAAAAGCATCGAAACTAAAGCAATTTTAAAACGTTTTCACTATTTGATATCAATACAAACTTTTAGAATACGACGTAGTAAGGAATGTCTAACTGTCATCGAAATTGACAGTTTTTAAAAACTGTTTCTCAATGTGATATTGAAAAAAGGAAATAAATTGGAAACTTTCAGTTACCTACACAAATAGACCATTCATATTTTCTTATGAATAAAACTGTTTTTACAGAAATATTAGAGAAACGACCTTAATAGAAAAACTTACGAATGGATGGTGCGCTGTTTAGAGCTTACAGGAAGCACAATCCTTAAAATTTCGTTAATTAATTTTTATTGGTATCTTTGAATTCAATTTTCCGTGAATTTTTTTAGTCAGTCACAGAGATTGATAATAAATTAACTTTAGATTTTTAAAGTGTGCGTGGGAAGATTTACCTGACAATGACAAAACCATCTGACAAAAAATAAAATTAATTTTCTTGATATCAGTCTTAAAAGCTACTTTTCTATATAAATATTTCATTAATTGGTGTCAGAAGGTATTTAAACTACTTCTAATCAATAAAAACTATAAGTTTAAATGATTTTACATAAAACATTAACTTATTAAAGTTTTTATTTGTCTCTTTTCGAAATGATCATGAAGCAATATACTTTCAGGTAGTCAGGAAGTCATTTTCTTTCACTTTCAAACTAACTTACGAGTTATTACATGAGCCTTTTGTTATTATATAAGAGAAAAAAAGTCTTCTGCCTATATTCATAAAGCAAAGCTGGATATTATTTAATTTTTAAAAATTGTCTTTCAGTACAAGTAAAAAAGTTAACCTAAGCTAAAAATGTTGTGCACAGGCTCGAAAGTTCGACAGTAATAACTTCAGTGCTAAAATTGTGCATCATTTTTTCATCATTTAAAGTTTTAAATTTTTTTGATGTTTTATAAAAAATATCCTAGGAAGTATCGTTTTCTTGGAATTCTAAAAACGAAAAGTTCTATTAAATTCTCTAATATTCAAGAAATAAAAACAGGAAAAAACCCAAAAATAGAGATATATTAAAATTTTTCTAGTGGGCGGTAGTTTCTATCAATTCAAAGATATTTTTTTCCTCTTATTTTAATTATTTAAATTGATATTTCGGGAATTTATTAACAAAAACAAAAAAAAGTTTAATTTTTAAAAATTTTAGCCAGAAATTTAATAGAAACAAACAGTTTTTCGAACTATTTCCTCATTTTGTTTTTTTGTTAGATTTTTAAAAATTATATTATTCATTGGCTCCTATCGTTTTTAGAAAGTTGAAAATTGGCTAAGCTCATTGGCTTAAAAATGACGCATAAAGTGTGGATGTTAATATTTTGCTAGATGCCGTTGGACCCAAAAATGTAAAAGAGATCATCTGACCGTTAACTTTTTAGTTAAAAAAAATTGAGGAAGAAAAACATCCAAAAAATATATTATTGAAATGAGATAAACCCAAAAACAAAAAATACACCCAAGTGGTCAGATTAAATTTGCCAATCGATTGAATTTTATTTTTTGGAGACAACTAAAGACTAGTAAAAGATTCGTATCTATTCGATATTATAATTTGAGCACAATTAAATGCAGAGTTTATATTTTATGTCAATAAAAAAATTAGAAAAAGATTAAATAACAATAATAGCAAAAATTTCATTTTAGGACATGGTCTAGTTTGTAAGATTGATTAAGATGTTTTTTTTTCTAATGTTTATATTTTGTTTAAAGTTTTATTTTTTTATTTAAGTGTTTTGTTTTGTTTTTCTTGAATGAAAATAAATTAAGAAACGAGGCCAGTATTGTTTTAGTAAACTGGGAGTTGAATATTGTGCAACCTTCTTCACGACAAAAACTGTACACGTATACACACAAAAACATGAATACATATATTGTATATATATATATGTGTATGGTAAAGAATTAAAAGTTACAGGGAATTTATAACAGCTTATGCCATATGTATGTAAAAGTTGAGCCAGTATTGTTTAAAAAAAGAAAAATAAAAAACCAATAATTCTCATGGTTGATGATGAAAGAGGTCTCATAAATGTTTCACGAGTGCATTTGCCATTCGAAAAGAACAAAAGATGTAATTAAAAACTAAAATCACAGTATTGAAGGTATTTCTCTTTTATTATTATATTTTAAGGGGGGACCCTGCCCCCTTTTTTAACCTTCATATGATACATGGGTATAACTTATTATTTTACAGGTCGTATGGAGTTTATCATATAGATTTTTATATTTTTATACCTAAATTACAAAGAAAAATACTAAATAATTAAATATAAAACAAAAAAATTTAGTTAACTAAATAAGATAAAAATTTAAAATGCATACTATAAAAAGTGTTCAGATTCTGACCCTTTAAAAATTTCATTATAAAGATTTATTGTTTTTGTTATGTTATTGTAGACAGGAATATTAAAATCTGCGTTGGTGTTACTGAAATCTTATGATAACTGTTTATTGCAATAACTTTTCATTGCAATAGAATAACATAATAATAAAAATTTAGCCTTTGACCTAAAATTCG
This sequence comes from Acrocera orbiculus, assembly GCA_947359355.1. Lineage (NCBI taxonomy): Eukaryota > Metazoa > Arthropoda > Insecta > Diptera > Acroceridae > Acrocera > Acrocera orbiculus. The sequence goes on from OX375758.1 coordinate 14,180,079, forward strand.
TACGTGAATGCTAAATAAATTTTATTTTATGTTAATTGAAGTTTGTATTTTGTGAATTTTTAATTGTATTTTTGTATTATTACAAAGAATAAAACAATAGTATCCTTCATTTGAGTATACAAAGGTAACGGTTTTGTAGTTTCGTATTTTCTTCATTATTTAACTTCCTTATTATCATCATTTTGGTTTGTTTTTAAATTTACTTGAAAATGATGATGTGGATTCCATTAGTCAATTTGAAGGAGAATTTTAATTATATCATAAGATTTTTGGTTGTAATAAATTAATTTTTTTGTAATTAAATTGGTACTTTTATTGAATTTAAATAGAGCTTTTGCTCAAACAGCTGCTAAATTGACAATCAAGATGAGTTATGGGAAACATTTTTAGTAAAAGGAGTAAGCTTAGCCGTTTAGGATAAAGCAGCATAATAAATACTACTTTTTTCTATCTTACACTTAAAATAAGCATTAGGAGCCATAAAGTTTGAAACCAAATGCTTATGAAGCGACTGGTGTCTACATTAATGACCAATGGGAGCACCATTATAGGCGACCAGAGGCAAGTTTACAATCAGAAGTATATTGACTGCAATAATTATTTGACATTTTGGTTGGAAGTATATAATTTATGCTTTTTTAACTAGCTTTATGATATTAAATTGACTTTCCATAAATAATAATGCATTATAAATGCAAGAAAACTTGACACAGCCTTAGAGAAGATAAGAAAAAGCTCTTTGGCTTAAAAACTGACGGAAGTGATAGTTATATACGTGTGAGAATAATTACATAAAATACAATTTTGATAAAATTTTTAAAGATGAAAAAGTTATCAATTACTTTCTGTCGTGAGAACGTGTCTTTAGTTAGCCAAATCTGATTAATTTAAAGTAAGCGCTGATTAGTTCTAAGCTAAAATAGCGTCGACGTACTATTAAAGTGGTTGGTAAACGACCACATTATTTCAATGAAAAAATTGCTTCGTTTTGTTTTCAAGTGTTCCCCTAGTTGAAATTTTAAGCCTTCTATCATGAAATTGAAAGAAAATTCAACTCTCTCATTTAAGCTTACATATGTCAAAGTTGGGCTTCCTTTTAACGTATTCGGTTAACGAAAGTTGGGATTTTTGAGGTTCAAGAGGCTGAAAGGTTGATTAGATAAGCATTTTTCTAAGAGGGTTCGTATTTTTCAGGTTAAGGAAGATGAAAGAAGGATCAAAGTATACCAAAGCTCAGCATTATCAAAAGTAAGATTAACCTCCAGTACGTGAAAAGTTTGTATTTAGGAGGTTGACAAGGATAAAAGAAAGTTCATAGTTTAGCAATGTTTGCACTTTTGAAGTTAAAAAGTATAAAAGGAGCTTAAAATATTCCGACTTTTGATCCAGCTACAAAATATATAAATATAATGAAAACAACAGGCACTCAAGCTCGTTTTCAATATATTTTCTGCTTTTCGTATGATCGCATTATCAAAAAATGTTCTTTCGATGTTTTGCAGTGTACGAAACTTTTTCTATTCAAAATAAATGATAAATTTATATATATGCTGGACATAATTAATTAAATATATGCTGGCCATATACAGACCTTGTGTGACGGTTTGAAATTGAAAAAAAAACTTATGGTTTTGGAGTACTATCTTGAAGCAATTTTAATATGAAAGCTTCACCATTTTATTAACATTTTTTCTAATGTGTAGTCCGCATAAGATTACAACAAACTCAGTTAAGCTTTGCCTGAATAAAATTTGCTAACAACAATAATAAAAATTTATTAACAATAAAGGGAAAGATTTCGTTGTTAACTTGCATAAAACCCTATTTGTTACTCAGTAGAAAATTTTGCGAGCTACTATCCATGAAAATGTGTTTGTTATATACACAAACTACCATTAAATTCGGTACAACTGTCCTTTTTTTATATTGAATATCTCTAATTTGCTCCAAAATTCTGTGGATATTTATTTTTTAAGTTGTTGGTTAAGAATTAAGTATTTTCTTGAAATTCTCAAAGTTTATATCTCTGACCTCATTTTGAAGCTTTTTTGTTAATTAAAGGTTATGAATTCAAAACCTCGAGCAGACATCCTCGAGTAAACCATTTAACAATTCAACAAAGTCAAACAATATTCCTTACATTGATCTCATATTTAAAGTTATTTCATAATTTTAAGAAGTAAATGTGCTATAAATAAAAAATTAAAAAATCTTAATATAGACCAAAAAATTAAGGATTTTTAGAGAAAATTTTGTTGAAATTATTCTCTTTTTTTAAAGTAATTTAATGTCAAACAAAAAAATTTTAATTTGAAGTTCTTTTTACGTTTTTATGTTATCAAACCGTAATCTATTATTAAAAGTGATATTTATTGAGCTCGTTAAACATGAAAATAAATTTGACGTATGTGATAAAGCAAGCCTTTCCTTTTTTTACTAAAAACTAAAACGAGTTACTTTTTTTCCTTAATTTACTATTTTTATATAATTTTTAAATTATTTTATATACTTCAAAAGTTTTATTTATTTCAAAAAAAAAAAAACAAAACAAAATGTATTTCAACTTTTTTTATGATATATAAAACTCAATGAACAAAATTAATGTAAGTTAAATTTTTAAAAGTAAGAAATAAAAATAACAAATTTATGCTATTTAAAACTAATAACTTTATTTATTAGCTATAAATAGTTAATTTATTGCCAAGGTTATTAGTATCGCGTGGTTAATGAATTTTAAATAAAAGATTTTCTGTTGCAAACATTTTCTTATTTTTCTTTTTGAATTTATTTTGAGAGGTTCAATTCGTCAGCAGGCATTACAATAAGTAAATTAAACGAATTAGCTTAAAATATTTATCTAATAAAATATTCAGAGAAAATAACTTTTCTTTTTACAAAGCAAAAACAAAAACAACAAAATGTATTTTACTTACATTGGGAATAGCTAGGCACATTGAAAAAAAGCTCCATGCTGTTATATATAATCCAAATTTTGTCATTTTGTAAAGTAAGAGACTCTAAAATATAAAAAAAAAATTGTTTTCAATTGTCAATATTTTACTAAAAAATATAATAAAAAAATCATATATTTATTGAATATGTTTAAGCAATCTAAACGAGTTATATAAATGTCAAAGTGTTGGTATATTTCAATTTTTGTCATAGTTGTTGTAAATAGCTGAACTCGACTCAAATTTATGATGAGAGAAAAAAATTAGCAATAGAAAAGGAGTGCCTCTTCATTGATCAGAAATGAAGATAATGCAAATTTTTTTCTATACTTAAATTTCTGGAATAACAGAAATTCATTTTCAAAAGACAAACATTTAATAAAGAATATTATTTCAATTTTTTAAAATGTTTGCGAGAGAAAATCCTTCAAAAAATTCAAAATTATGGAAAATCAATTCATGGACTAAAGTATTTGTACCATATTGCTATCAAATCCTAGTCATGAGACTCGACATTAAGTGCAATGAGTGCTATCTCACTCTCTTAATTTAGGCAGGCCTGGAAAACATTCTAGTAGTACGTCCATAGTGGCCGGAATACAAATCTATAGTATTCTTAAAGTTTAAAATACTCTTTTGTAGCCCTTTTGAGTAATTCTTGATTTCGATAGTGATTAATTGTGAAAGTTTGATTAAACCTGACTGTGAATATGATGGAAAAGACATTTTCTGTTGAGACAGATTTTGCATGATTTTATTGCTGAATATTTGCTGTCGAGCATGCATCCAATTAGAAATGTTCATACTTATGCATCCTTATCATTCAATTTAATTCGGAACTTATATACATTTACAAAATTGGAAATGATATTGTAATTGAAGATGATGGATATCAATTAATCATAGTATTATTTTAGAAGCTGCCTCATATTTGTAAAAATTAAAATTAAGAGGAAAAAAAAATTGAAAATAGTAATTTACAAAGTTTTACTTCAAAAAATATTTCATTCAAATAAAATCGAAAATCTTTTCATCTAATTTTCAAGCACATTGATGATGTACCTAATAAATTTTCATTTAAGTTAGCAGGATGTTTCCAAGTGAAAGCAAATTCATTCAATTGATTTTGTATTTTTTTCTTTTCTTTTTTTTTAGATATTTACTTTTCCTTTACCAATTATTGTAGCTAATAACAATTCATTAGAGAACAGATATAAATTATTAAGTGCTATTAACCTTTAAGGTAATCAAAATTATAAGCTTTTGCCATTAATTAACTGAAAGTGGTTTCTATTCTCAAAGGAATATTTCTATGATTAGTAGAATAAACTAAATTTGACAGAACTACTTTAGCTTTAAACAAATTTCTATTAACCTGAAGTTAATTAAAGTTAAAGTTGAGTAACCTAAAGAAGCTATCAATCGAATGTTGGATGGTATTTTATTCAAAAAAAAAAACAAACATAATAATAAAAATGAGACTTAATGAAATGTTGAGCGTTTCTAAAACGAGATTTTTTTATAAATTCTGGGACTGGCTTACAGTGCACTGAAATAATTTTTTTTATAAGTTTTGTTTATTTCTTATTGTAATTAATTCAGTTAATTAAAGTATAGTAGTTTTTTCTTTTAAGTTTAATTGAAATATTTTTTAATAAAGAGGTCGAAGCCCTAACAAAAAATTATTAAAGTTAATAATAATTTTTTAATTTTTTTCTTAATAAATGGGAAATTTTAAAAGTTTCAACTATTTTGACTGGTCGCGAAATCCTTTCACATTTTGGCAATACTAAATTAAATTTTAATGGTTTATTTGGTCATTAACCCCAATCATGTCTAATAAATTTAGGAAAAATATATAGAAAATATTTCAAAAAAAAAAATAGAGGTGCATAAAGTTTTCATTTTATGAATATCCACATATGTGGTTTGATTTTTTGTATTTTCTCCCTCAAATAAAATGATAAAAAGAAAAATTAAAATTAAAAATTATAAGTTTTTCTAAATAATACTCAAAATATTACTTAAAATGAATTTATAATAAATACATTGAAAAGCAACGAAATAAAAAAACATGCGAACTGTTCTTATAAAATTTTTGTGTGCTTTAATAATAATAATTGTAATAAATTTAGCACAAAATATTCAAAATGGATTTAATAGTTTGTTTCGTCCTTGCAAACAAATATAATATTAGTGAGTGCATATAATCCTGTGAGCATTAAAATTTAAAAAAGTTAACAAATTTAATAAATAAATGACAAAATCAATATTGCACGAGATTCTTTAGAAAAATTTTAAAGAATTTGATAAGTCGTTAAAATATCATAAATTCAGGTTTGCAGATTTAAATTTGTTGCTAGATGCAGTTGCTGTGTGCTTTGAAAATTTATTTTAGCCAAATACAAAAATAACCAAAATAAAATACAACAAAAATAGCAAAAAAATTAATAAAAACGTACAGAAAAATTAATTTACATAATTTAAAGATGTTTTGTAAAGTGAAGTCGATATCTGTCAAATTTTTATTTTTGTTGTTTTCCTGCTTATTTTCCTTTTTTTGCAACCTATAGCAAAATAACATTTTGATTTTAAAAAAGTTTAGGTTTAGAATTTCCAAAAATTAAAACAGAAAAAAAAAAAACTTTTCACAAAAATCCATCGGAAAGTTTTTGGTGTGTTTATTATTATTTTTATTTTTGATTTTCTGAATACTGTTAAACTTTTTAGCTACCATTAATAAAAATTTTAACTATACAATGGCTGCTAAATTATTAATTTAATATTTTTGATTGGTATTCAGAGAATGAGATTAAAAATTATGATAAACAAAAAACAAAAAAAAATCAAAAAAGCAGGAAAACATTTTTTAGCTAACTGTCAAACAGATGAAATGTTTTGCATTTAAAGGGGTTAAGTTGTAGCAGTATTTTTTTTTTTTAGTTTTTTTACTTAGTTTTTATATTGCTAATTTCATCAATCGGACATCGTCCCGTTTCTAACCTTGACAATCACTAAGATTAAGTTTAGAAAAATGATATATGTATTATTTATGTTTGTATCTTTGTCTTTAGATAGAATTACTTTCGACCTCATTTCACAAAAATTTCTTGGATTTCTTTTTTTTTTTGTTTTCTGTCAATTTACATTGTTGAATTATTATATTTAATGACGGATGTTAGAATTAATCATATTTGACCAACGAGTTTTTTTTTTAGAATTCAATATATTATTGCCTTTGATAAAAATATTTTGACGGAAATTAATTTGATTTTTAATGACGCTCACAAAATGCTTCCAACTAGTTCAATGAAGTTAACTCATGGAAATTGAAAAATAAATTAAATGTTTAATTATTATGCCATTTTTATAATTTGTGTAAATAAAAGTGGGAAATTGTGGTTGAAATACTAGAAATCATACCTTCATGAAAGTTAAGCAAATAAAAATTGGCCATTTTCAAAAAAGGTGGAAAAAATCGCTTTTTTTCAAATTTAATCTCCTGTAACTTTGTCAAATATTTACTGATTTTCACGTTTCATATGTCAATTAAAAGAAAAAATAATAACTTAAAAAAATTGGCCAGTTTAAGCCAAATAAAAATTTATTTTCTGAGGTATAGACCAATAAAAGAAAATAAACCCAAGAGAATATCTCAAAAAACATCTTTTTGTTGAGCTTAATTTTTTTTTTTGTAGACTAGTGAATTGTAAGAACAATATTTATGAGCTGATCTCACTGAAATAAAGAGAAAAAGAATTTTGCGGTGTTACCAACATAAAAAAGAGTAAAACCAATTTATCATATTTTTGATTACAAGGTTTGACTGGTCTCAGCAAAATAATATAACTTAAAGAATAAGAGTTTTAAAGGCCAAACCAAATTGTTTGAGCCATAGATGATAAAATGTGCAGGTTTGAATAGATCCAAGCTAGCTACATTGAAAAATTAAGCTTATATTAGTAACTACAAATAGAAAAATACAGCTTCTCTGCAAATATTTTACTCCATTTCCAACAACATAGAAAATATCACATCTCCAGCTGATATAAACCTTTTTTCATCTCTATCATCTCTGTCAGTGGATATTTTTATTTTATTATTATTAATTTTTCTGATTTTTGTATCTTAAAAATTCCACTCTTTATAGAATTGTTGTATCTGATCGAAAATTAATGAAATCAAAGCAACTACTTCCATAGTTATTTTTTTATCTCCACATGATTAAATTTTTCAATTTGTTCCATCAATAATTATTTTTTTTTTTTGTATTTTCTTTGAAGTATTTCCCACATAATTAAGTGTAAAATATTAATTGCGTCAATTTCCAAGTTAATTTGATTAATGAAAAATATTATAAGAATGTCGACTCTTTTTATATTATGCTTATAGTAACTTAACACTTCGTTTTTGTTCTAGAGCTACGCTGCCTTTTTATTGTTAATATAAGCAACTATGACATATTTAATTATATTTGGATTTATTTCTTGCAGCAAGGAAAATTTTACATATAGTAGATTGTTTTATGAACAATCATTTATGCTTTGTAAGAATTTTAAGATATAGAAAAACAACATAAGCTCAATTTGACTCTATTTTTTGGAACTACAAAACTATTAAAAATCGGTAGAATATTATGAAAAAATGACGTTTCTTTAAGGATATTAAAAAATATTCATTCTCATTTTTTTATTGCTGGTTTTTATTAATAAAAAAAATTTATTTTTGAAAAAGAGAAAATCCTGATATTTCAATGATTCAACTTTCAGTTTCATTAGCACATGAAGCAGAAAACAAAAACAAAAGCCAAAAGCTTAAAAAACAAAAATGAAAAGAAAAAATTCCAAGTATATTGGATAATGAGCCTGAAATTTAATGAAATATTTAAGGTAGGAGGGTGTTATTGCAAGTACAGAGAGAAAGCATTTTTGTATCTTTTCCCGTCTGATTCTTACTATTGTGGGAGAAATTATGTTTCATAATTGTCATTACAAACAGAAAGGAAAAAAAATAAAGAATTCTGTGGTGTAAAATAATATTTTGTGGTTTAATTAATTTGCTTGAACATTTTTAAGGTCAGATTTTATAATTTTTAAAGATTGAATTTTGTTGACTTTTGTCTAAGCCATTTTTTTGTTTCTTTCGTTTTGTGTTTTTAGAAAGGTTGTTGCAATTTTTGTACAATGATTATTGTTTTTATATAATATATTTCCGGTTTTTTATTAATAATTATTCGTCGTTATCAGTGAATGAACTTATAAAGCCCTACTGAAATCATCAAACTTTAATTTCCAAAATTTTTTGTATTATTTCTGTACTTCCTAGGTTTTATAGGTTTAAAAAATTATTTGTTGAAGTTTTGATTTTGTAGTTATATCAGAAATGACTGTACAGATTTTGGTTTGAAAAATTGAGTTTCAAAAAGTCAAAACAGAAAAAAAACATTTGAATTATTTGAATATCAAAGAACTTAGTTTTTAACTTTATTGAAATTAAAATTTTGAACCAAAATTTCGGATTTTGATATGCTAATAATGCTTTTAGTAAAGATCTTAAAATCTGACTCTTTTATTGGCTATGGCCTGTTTTTTATTCGAGTCTAAGATGATGTCCATTTTTTCCTATTTGTAGTACCCTTAATGGACTTAATGGACTGAGAACTTCGCATCAGAGAGGTGATGACTATTTCTGGCCAAAAAGGAAAAGCTTGTATCAGACTCGTGATTATTTTAACACGATGATGCTATTGCTATACAGTTGCAATATAAGAGGATGAAAAAGGATTTCATCGAAAGTGACACACGCAATTTCATTCGATTCACAAGGAAAGGGGTTAAAAAAGAGAGCTTGAATATAAAACAAAACCAAAGTTATAGCGGTTAATTTTGTCAATAATTGTAATAAATTTTGGTAATATTTTTTAATTAATTTATTTTCAATTTAAAAAAAAAAATAAAAACAAGTTAAAAAGATCTTTTGAAAAATTGATTTTAGTTTATGACTGCTTAATATAATTAATGAAATAAAAGTAGGAAATTCATTGTTCCAGCGTTTAGTAGAAGAAAAAAGGTAAAGGGTAAAAGGTATTGAAAAATTGGTATAAAATTAAAAAATACAGAAAATATAAATGTCAGGCATCGAGGGTTATAATATATAATTTTATAACTGTTCCAATTAATGCAGTTTATAAACTTTTATAATAATTTTCAAGTGAATTTGATAACGCAATTTTTAATAATTATTAATGAAACCCTGAGTTTACTTATTTTTTGGATTATTTAATTATAAAAAAAATTATGTACATAGAATTTTATATCATTCTTTTCTTATGAAATAGTAGAACAGTTTTTTTATTTAGCTCTTGAGTTCATTAATTATACTTAAAAGTCGAATATGAAAGTCAAAGTCAAGTTTTTAATTATTTCTTGGCTATTTTGTCCTTCATAGTCATATATTAACTTTTACTATAAATATTTATGATGTTTCAAATTCCATAACAATATTTTATTCTAATGTAGTTAAAAATTTATTTGTAATATTTGCCTGGAACAAGTGTTTAATCACATTGCATTGCAATTTAAGTAGCTTACAAGTATTTAATTCAAATCTCAATAGCTAATTCGAAAAGGAATATCTGGATCCTAAAAAAAGTTTTGTTTTTTGGCTGAAAATTTTCAACTACATTTTTATTCGAGCACTTTGTGTTTACAAAGCTTTAATTTTAGAAGGTTATCATTTTGAAAACTTTTAATTGTTTTATTTTTTAGCATTTAAATTTTGTCAAAAGTTAAAACTTTTGTTTTCCAGGACAGTTTTGGAAGTGTTTTGTTCAAATTTAGCAAGTTTCAGTCAAAACTTAGCTTAGTTTTTAAAATTTTCTACCTCTTAACTTATGACAAACAAAGTGTTATCTTTCAAATGAAAGCAGAATTTGTATAGGAGAACTTTGCATAGGTTACAAATCAGTAGTTTTAAATAAAACTGAAAAAAAAAAAAAAATTTCTTTTCAAAAGGCATAAGGAGAACTTAATAAAAAAAAATCAATTGACAAATCAAAAGTTTTTAAAGAAATTACAAAAATCACCTGTTTAAATATAAAAAAAATATCCTATGCATTAATGACACACCAAAAATATACAATAATAAATATTGCTAAAATTATTGTTTACTTTTAAAGCAAGCGTACACAAAAACAAAAATTAGTCTAAATAATTTAGCCACAATTAAGCAAGCTTTATATGGCTAAAAAGTGGCTAATATTGAATTCGACACAATATTTATTGCAATTATTAATAAACTAATTTCAAAAAGAGAACAATAATGTGGCACAAAATAATTTTTTTTAAAAAAATTTCAACTATAAACTAAAAATCACATCACAAAAATTATTTAAAATCCACATTTGTGTTTATTTATGATAAAATATCCAAAGTTTATGTGTTTTATAAGAAAAATATAATAAGTATAGTATTATTTATTAAAAATATTAAACTACACTTAATTTGAATTTTATTTTTAAATATATTTACGATACACAAAATTACATAGTGAATTATTATTATAAAATTTTAATATTTTTTACTCTCTTTTTTTAACCTTTGTATATATTTCACTTTAGTCACATGAGAAAACACTTTCTCTCTTGTAACCGCACCAAAATGTAAATATAAACAGCACAATACTACCACCATAGGACGAATAGATGTTTCGAAATTATTTTGTTTTGCTTTTTATCAAAAAGTAAAAGAAAAAAAAACAAAACTGAAATTAATCAACTATAAAAATAATAAATTTAGTGAAAATAGTTAATAAATAAGCAGACACAAGAAAACAAAAACAAAAACAAAAAAAAAAAAAAACCCGAAGACGAAAATTAGCAAAATTAAAAATACCAACAACAAAAAACAATTCAAAAATAAAAACGTTCACGATCAGTTTGCTTTGTGACTTTTGATTATAATTATTATTATTATGCACTCAGCGAATTCATTGGCGAATACGTTGAGAAAGTGTTCAGTCTGCACATTATTTCGATTATGCAAAAGGTAAAATGTCAACAGCTTAATAAGAGCTGACGCAACATACAAAATTATAAAATATTTAAAAAAATTAGGTTTCAGCAAAAAACAAAAAATGCACAAAACGTAATTAAAAATTTTTAGTAAAAATTAATTTCTATTTGAAGTAAAGAATTGATTACTAATTTAGATTCTATAGAAATTAACTTTTTGGATTTTTACTTGGAAAACTTGACAGTAAAGATTACGTGTATGTGTATATAATTCACACTGGCACACATATAATTTAAAAATGTGTCCTTAAAGATAGTTTTTTCGAAATTAAAAAAGGTTATTTGGTTATTTTGTTATTATTTTTGAATTTTAGCACATTAAAAAAACACACAACTATTAATTTAATTAAATTTGAAATTTAAAAGTGTTTAAACAAAAAACAAAACAAAAATAAAAAATAATAAAATATTTAAAGAAATTTAAAAAAAAAAACGGATTGTTTTAGTTTTACTTAAAATTTTTCTTTTAAATTAAGTAATTTTTACTTTTTTGTTTGGTTTGTATTTTTTTTTTTTATTTCAATTAAAAACAAAAACAACAATTTCTTAAGCTTAAAACCGTGACGGCCGTGTGCTTAAACTGTTCGGCACACACTAAAAATGAAATCTTTGAAATTGCAAGTCAATTCAGATCTTTTTAAGTGGATCTATAATGTTAAAGAGATCCAAATGTATTGGGGAGGCCAATAACGTTGTCAGGTAAATCATGAAGGTCCGTTACCACCAGATATTTGTTGAATGGCTGTTTTTTTTTTTCGTTTGTTTGTTAATTTTGTTGTTGTTGTTGTTAATACTCTCACCTATAACCCAATAATAAAATACTTAAGTCTCTTTTTTTTTTAAAACAGTAATCAGCGAAACTATATATTTTAGTTGTGCTGCTTGCTATACAACATCAGCTGCTTAATGCTGCTGGTACTGGTATTTCTGTATGCAACAATGACTTTTAAATGAGAGGGAAAAATATAAGAAATGGAAAACTTACGATTACAATAAATGAAGAAAAAAAAAAGCAGAAAAAAATAACAGCAACAAGAATAACAACAACAACAAGAGCAATACAACAGGTAATCAAACAGCGCAATAATTATGTCTTTAAGGTAGTATATAATCATTTTGATGTATTTTTTGGTGGGGGTATTGCAACTTAAAACTAACATTAAAAAAAAAAACAACAAAATAATTAATAAAAAAAATAAAAAGAAAATGTTTTCTTTTGTTTTTGTAATAGTTAACAGGGGCGATGAAATGGAAATTAAATTATTTTTGATTTCACATTTGGACGTGATGAAAATTTGGTTTTGTGGAAAATATGAAAATTGAAAATACAGCATTAAAATTAACCAAATTGTTTGTTTTCGTTTGATCAGTTCTTCTTCTATCTATACCCTTTGTATGAATAAATGAAATATTTTAGTTTTATTTAGTTTTCAAGTTGTAATTGTTACAACAACAAAAAATAAAGTATTTTTTTATGTTTCCTTATGATATTGATTTGCAAAAATTTAATGATGTCATTCTGGTATTCATTTACTGGATTATTGACATAAGAGATCGATGCTCTAGACAAATTTTTTGATTAAATCTTTTAGTGGACATGCTTCGATGCATATTCATAGGAGAACCGGTATCTTCAAATGAAAAAGAAAACAAACAAACAAACCAACAAAACATTAAGAAATTTTTTTTGAGTTTTACCTTAATGTTTCTTTAGGTTGACTTTTAATTGAATTTTGTTATTAGTTCTGCATCTTCCTGTGTTGTTTTTTTGTTTTAGTTATGTTTTTTGATATGATAATTTATCAGGGTTAACACTTGTTAAAATCATTGTGTGATTTTTGTATATAAAATTGTTAGCAATGTTGTTTTTACTATTTTAACTTAATTTTAATGGTTGAAAGTCAACAATTATAGTAAAGGCTGTTTTTAAGCAAATTTTTGTTCATGCTTGATTAAAAGTAATTATTCTGCAGAACTTTTACTGTGCAATAATGAAATTTTTAGTAACATTATGGCTCCCTGTAAGAGAATTTTTTCTTATTTTTTTGAACTAATTCAGCGCGTAAACAGGTGTCAATTTATATCAAATAATCAAGGCATACAAAAATTGGGAGTCCAATATGCTACTTTTCTTCTTTTTAAATTGTATTTTTTCACCGTCTTTGATATGTTTCGCAAATGTCAAGAAAATGATCCATTTTTGAAGCCAATCATTACTGGCAACGAGAAATGTGTTTTTTTTTGTTAAATATTAAGCACAAAGATCACGAAATAAAAAAGATGAACCAGCTCAAAGCAGCTCAAAATGGGATAGTTTTTTTAGAGCTTATACCGGACAATACTAAAATTGATTGTGAAGCATACTGTGTTCAACTCGACAAGATGAATGATTCACTCAAACAGAGAAGACCAGAATTGATCAATAGAAGAGCTATAATGATCCACCACGATATTGCCAGATCTCATATAAGTTTTTATAGCTTTTATAGTTCAGCCAATTCGAACTACAACACTCAACATATTTTTCAGATTTGGCACCTTCGGAATATTACTTGTTGTGGTATCTCTCAAATTAGAGGACCTTCATTTCAAATCAGAATCTTAAATATCACTTTAAATAGTTTTTTACCTACAAAAACCAAAAGTTTTATGAGGATGGAATCATTTTCCTGTCCAAAGACAGGATCACAAGATTTTGAAAGCCAATAAACATCATAATTATAAGAAATGAAACAATGTTTAAAACTTTGATTTTAATAAACTTTACAAATCTTCGTCTTAACAATCAAATTTTGCCTCATTTTGTTGAAATCCAAGACTTAACACATTAAATTTATTCGACTTTGGCTATAAAAAGTTAGCCAAAATACCTCAATAATGCTTAAAATTCGATTTAATGATATTTTTGTGAAGATTTTTAAACCAACTTTACTTTATGGAAAATGTGAGGATTCCTTAAGTTACAGATGTCTTCTGTTTAGATAAAAAATAAGTGATAATGTCAAACAATTAAGAATTGTTTATCAAAATTGGCTTAGCTGATGTCATAACTAACAACAAGTATATTTAATTGATCCTAATCGTTAATCGCTTAAGTCGTTAACCTTAGGCACTTCAAAAATTTCATTTAATTACCTGCTCCGTTTTGCAGGCAACTGAAATTTCGAATGCATGGAAATTATTTATAAATTAATATGAAAAATTTATACACTATAAGCATTTCACATAATAATTTTGAATTCAAAATTAATTTGCTTTTGACATGATTGACACTTTTTTAAATTTCTTATAGTATTTCTAAACTGAACAACAAAACTACAAAAAACTCTTATAAAAAACAATGATGGAAGGTGCATTACTGCCATAATCATTAAAAAATTTAAGTTTACCTACAAAAATTAGCAATATCAACTCAAGTCGACAGCTTCTTATGACAAATATTTAAGACTGGTGCAACAAATGTCATCATATTCAGACGCCAGTCCTTTATAGCTAAATATATTCAAATAAGTGTGGATTACCTCATGTTGAAAATTTTTAGCAAACACCACAGGCTAATATTGGTTTAGTATGCGACGCATTCATCACTGGTCCTGACAATGGCGCCAAAAAATTCAATAATGATCATAAAGTGTTTTAAATTATTAAATATTTTGCTGTTAAAATATTTATAATTGGTTGAATTTTGGAATTTTTTATTAGTTAAAGTTTTTTAATTTTTTTCATCCTAAGAAATGAGCATAAAGTTTTGTGTCATTTGGTAGCTGTGCAGCATTGCATTTTACTATTACAAACATAAATGAGTATTATTGTGTAAGGTTATTAAGGATAATTTTAAATTAATTTTACGATTTTAATAATAAAAATATTAAACCATGAAACAGTCTTTCATTTCTTGTAGTTAAGTCTTAACATCTGAGAGTGCTAGTAAAAATTTATTGCAATAAAATCAGTTTTGAAATCTAAAACTGTTAATTTTGTTTTACTTATGGTTTGCCTTTTGAAGAATTTTTACGAATTATTAGAAAACACCAAAGTAAAATGAAGTTTTTTATATGGATTCGTTCAAGAAAAAAAGTATTTCTACATTTGCAATGCGTGAAATCATGGGTTTTCATTAGGCTTCTCCTTTGACAGTTTACAATTGTAGTAAATTTACTCGTTAATCTTTTTCCATGATTTTTGTGCCTATGCATACTGAAAAACAACGTAAAAATTACTAAATGCTCAAATCAAAGAAAATAAATCCATTATTCATATATCCTATACCCTACAGCACTATTAAGATGGTTTTTATGTCGATATTTAAGTAAAACTCAAATTTTTATTTTAAAAAATCGCAACTACAGTAGGTAAAATGCATCCTTAACATTAATATCTGCTTGTAATGGTATTTGACAAAAGTCAATTAGATGCTAAGCAACAGCTTAAGAGATTCTTGCACTCATCAACACTAACACTTGGAAAATAATATAGAAAAAACATTTCTAGAAAAAGATATTCCAGATGCTCAAAAATCAGCCACTTAGTTAATATCTGGTTTTTTTTTTTTGGTTTTTTGTTAAATATTATCAAAACATTTTACCGGTTAAAATCTATCAAGTGATACATCATTGGGGTACACTTCATCCATTCAAGCCCACTAAAGACATCTTTGAAGTCACCTAATGAAATATTTCAAATGAACGGGAGAAAAAAAATAAAACAAAACAACAATAATTTAAGCAACATCAACAATAACAACAACAACAACAACATCACAAGATTAGATAAATTACTCAAAGCTTGTTTCGGACTTTTTGAATTTCGATTCCAGCAATTACAAAAAAAAACAACAAAATGTTGAAACTAAGAAAAATAAAAAAGTTCCAATAAGGTCTATTACCTCGGGATTCTAAAGAAAGTCGTCTCACTATATATATGGCCTGGCTACAATTAATGATTCGATAGTGCATTTTTGATCTTGTGGTTTTTTGGCTGTTTTAAAAAGGAATATTAATTGTCTTGAATAGCATCATTATGCAAATTACTTGTAAAACCTGGCTAACAGGATTTGTCTCCTTGTTGTTTCGCAAGGTGTGTTCTATCACATTTTCGAATTGGTGACAAAATGTCTATCGTTGTGCCGTAAATCGCAACAAATATTTCTTTGAGAAGAATAATTTCGTTTTTATTTTATTAGTTATGCTTATATTTATTAATTTTGTGTATGTATGTATGTAAATGTGTGTGTGTGTGTGTGTGTTGTATCATTTTTGTTTTATTATTAAGGTGATTTTTTGAATTTTTATCTGGTTAATTTATTTAGCTTTTTGTGGTGGTTGGGTATTTATATTAAAATGTTGTCTCTTAATGATTTCAAAAGTGATCACTGTTGTTGTTTTTGTTGCATTTTTATTTGTTTTTTATTTATTTATTTTTCTTTTATTTTGAATTTGTTGGCAATTAAAGGTAATAATTCAATGATTATAATAAAGATTACAAGTCTATTTATTGGTGGTTGAAATTAAACCAAATAGAGTTAAGAAATTTAGAAAATTTTTAAAATGTCAAGCAGTACATATGCCTTTAAGTTAGGCTTTATTTAAAGAGTTATCAATAAATCAATGGAATAGACATATCTAGTACGAAAAGAAGTACTATAGCATCAGTTTTAATGAAAAATACTTTTCAGTTTTTTCTCGTTAAAAATATTAACAAAATTGTTTAGAAAGCAAGACAAAAATTCGTCATTCTGGTTACTTTTTCCATGTTCTAGTAATGAGTTTTCACTTGTAAGCTTTTCCAGCACATGCACACAGTACTTCATACGACTTAAAAATTAACTGATGCGTATTTTTTCTACAGAGTAATTCATAGACATAACATCGACTTTTCTGTAGAAAATATCTATAATTTTCGTACTAAAATGACCACAAAAGACACCATTCTGACTTTTTTCTAAATGAAAATTTAACAACAATAGCCACACTCTTAATTGTCTATTGTAAAATCTTTTACTGGTAAAATATTCTATTATAGGCACTCATAAATTCATTTAAGAAGAATTCCCCTCTTTGGGAATAATTATATTTGAACAAAAAACGGAAAAATGAAAAATAATTTTACTTTAAAAGAACAAAATGATAATTAATGTCAAATAAACATTCAAGAAACTAATGTGGAGATAAATATTAACTCTAGCCACATCTATAGCAGACTATTAAAATATTTTGGTTCATTTGGTGTGGAATTGATGTTTTATATTGTCACATTAATACTATATTTTTAGTAGGTACTATTTTCTTTTCCCAAAATTAAATTAATAAATCTTAATTATATTTTTATACCAAAAAAAAAAAAAAAAAAAACAATATTTTCTTGCTAACACCTAGGCTTTTATGGTTTGGTTGTGAGGGTTTTGTGTCAAAAAAAGCGAAGCATCCTATCATTTGCCACGTTTTCACGTGAACCAAGGGAGACTTTAAGTTGAGTTTGAATGCCATCCTGGGTCTGGTAAAAAATAAGGAGGGCACAAAGATCGATCTTTGTCGCGGTGGATTCTAGTTTCAACTACTTCTACCGCTCTTTGACTCAACCCAAAACTCTCCAGTACATAAATTTTACTTTAAGCTAGTATGGCGGCTAATTCTTATTCTCTTTGATTAAATAAATTCCTGCTTAAAATAAAAGCTAAAGAATTAAGAGGATGCTTTGGTGCTTAAATTTTTATACTTATATTTTTTAATTAATTTATAACATCTTAAAAATACTGTGTCAATATTTCAAATCGATCAAAGCAAAATTGTCGAAATTATGAAAATTTGAACGTCCTTTGATCCATAGCAAAAAGTGATTGAGCAAAACTTTAAAGCATTTTCCCGAAGTTTGTTCTTTTCAAAGTCGGTGTTCACATATATTTCATCAGGTAACAATGTCATATTTTTTAAAAAATAATTATTGTATTAATTTTACAATAACAAATAAGTTGATTTTGTAAGCGAAAATCAGTATTTTGACTTCCAAAGGCTACCAAAAATTGAAAAATCATAAAAAACCCCTTTCATTGTTACCTCGAAAAACATCTCCTGTAATAAATAAATTTTGATTTTTCCATTGCAAGTGATGATAAGGACCGCAAAACAATGTTTTTTTGCTTTCAATGTGCCTCCAGACATTTACTGCCACTCGCTCACTTCTTAATATTATGAAATGAAAACTTGGAAAAATATTGTTCAAATTAATTAAATAAACCAGAACTACCTATATTACCAAGGTTTGCGTGATTTAAGAGAAAATGGTTTCATATCGAAAACTTTACATTAATATTTTTAAGTTTAACATAAAAAGGAGTACTTTTTTGGGTACAAAAAATATCAGATATAGTTTCCTAATGAACAAGTAATATAAAAGACTTACTAGCGCTTAGCGTGTGGAGACGACATAGCACAGTAAAAATGGAAATTGTTTCTAAATACCAATCGGACTGGACTCACTAGCATAAATGTTACTGTTGTCATTGACAGAAACCAAAATGCCAAAGTGACAGTTCGATTTGTGTGATTTATGTGTTGTTATTTGCTTTAAAGTAAAATTTCCTTTATATTTATTTAAAAAAGTGTTTATCAAGTGTTATTAATTTAGGCTATATACCAATTCAGCGGAGACTAATGGACTCATTAGCATTTAGCGCTAAATTTTGTGCCGCTAAGCACTAGTGAGTCCCAGGCATCATGTATTCCCATTCAGTGAGATTGTTTATTCTTTTTTCTGAATTCAGAATTCGGAATTCATTTATTTCAGTTTTCTGAAGTTTTTCTCTCATATAAAATTAAAAATTAGTTTATTAAGTATAATTAATGAACTAACTATACTAACATCAATTGTCATTCACTGCCATTTCAACAAAATTTATTTTGACTTGATTGGATGAATAGAAAAGATTTTATTAACAATTGAGGATTTTTATGCAAGCTAATAGTAGGAATATAAGAATGAACTTACTTTTAACTGTTTTCCCTTGAAGTTCAAAGCCTCTTACTTCAATATTCAAAATGTTAAAAAGAATTTTTATGCTTGACTTTTCCATTTTTGACATTTGATTTTGACCAATTAAAGCATCTGTAATTTGAAATTAAAATAGTTATTATTTAAATTGTTTTATCATTTGAGTATACTTTTATATTATTTTGTGATTTTGTCTAATTTGTGATAAAATTTTAATGCTTTTATAATGAAGTATTCTCTTTTGTTTGGTTTTATGGTAATTAAAGTTAGTTCTGCATATAGCAAAATAAATTTGAGATCTTAGAGATTATTGCTTTTATATTATTTAATTTTAATTCATTAAAAAACTTGTCAATTAAATGTTTAAGCTAATTAAAATTTTTTAATTTTAAGATATTTTATATATTGCCATTTGGCTTTATTTTCAGATAAAGATAAAAAGATATACATCGCTTAGATAAGGCTTATTGACTTCTTAGCAACAAAAAATTAATAAAATAATCAAATTTACATAAATTAAAAACGGTATAATTTTGTTCTTTTTGTTCTTTGTGGGATCATAACAGTTAAACATCGGAATATAGTTATTGTGTTCTAAATTTGCGTTACGTAGGTAGGAATTAAATTGATAAATTTTTCTTTGGCTTTCATAATGTTTAAGTACTAATCAAAAGAGAAAAGCAAAAGAGGAATAGCAAGTAGCAAAAGGAAAAATATTTTTTCAAAAAATGTCCATTTACTATTTTGATCAAAAAATTCCCGGAATGATGTGTAGCACCCGTGTGGCGCTCTTAGCACTCAGCTCCCAATTTTTTTTTATTTATGCTGCTCAACTGTTACTAATATATTACCACCAAAGTTTTACATCGTCTTATCATCAGTGGTGAAAGTTACGTCGAGTTGTGTACATGTACCTCTGACCGTATTCACGATTTTTGTGAATTTTTACCAACATTATTCGCAAGGGTTTGGCTAAAACACGAATACTATCCAAAAGTCCTAATGGAAAAACCTAACATCAAGTTTAAAAAAATATTTTGAGAACTGGATCAAGCGTAGGCATAAGTGAGTTGCAGTCGATGGGGAATACTTTGAAAGGGACAATATTGGTTTGAAGCAACAAACTGGTATTGCTTATTCTTTTAAGAAATTCCGGGAGCTTTTTGATCAAGGTTGTATATTGATAATAAAATCTAAGTTTTCAAGAAATTTCAGTTAACGATCACTTAGCATATGTAAGTATTGGAATGTCGTATTCAAAGTTCGAAGTCAGTGACAGTTGCTAAACGAATTCAAATTGTGAAAAATTTCGATTCAGTGTAGAAGCTGGTATGCAGACAAAGGAAATTGTCAAATTTAGGGATCTGAAATTTT
This sequence comes from Acrocera orbiculus, assembly GCA_947359355.1. Classification (NCBI taxonomy): domain Eukaryota; kingdom Metazoa; phylum Arthropoda; class Insecta; order Diptera; family Acroceridae; genus Acrocera; species Acrocera orbiculus. The sequence continues at coordinate 14,200,461 of OX375758.1, forward strand.
TTTATACAGATGAACAAAAAACAAGTTTTCAAAAATGACAGAGAAGTTACTATTTGGTGTACTTCTTTGCAAAAAATGATAGCTAAGAGCTATTAAAAACTCAGCATCATATAAAAGGATGTACTTTTTATTTATTTATAAAATATTCAACATTTTTAATTGTTTTCCTAAACTCCTTTCAAAATAGTCTCAGCTTAACACAGGGTGTCTATTTTAAATAAACTTAAAAACACAATTATCATTTCGCTTTACCACTTAACTAGATTAAAGTATTAATTAAAACATCTTTTGACCCACATGTAATCAGAGGTTTAATATGACTGCTACTGCAGCGTATAAAAATGTTACTAACAACAAAATTTCACATGTCATTTAACATGTCATTAGTTATTTTTTTAATTGCAGTTTTATATTAAAGAAGAAAACTTATGCAAAAAATCCATAAACATATTTTAGATCTAAAAACTGTACTATTAAAAAGTGAAATGTTTAAAAACTTCATTCAAAATCATCGGATTGCCATCCTGAACAAAAAAAGCTGAGGAGAGTATTTAGAGGAAATAATTTTCCAAACATAACCTTTATAGAAAGTTAAAAATTTTCTATCTATAGAGCTTAACATCAGTAACAATATAAATGCAACTGTTTTTTATTTTATTTTAAATATTAATTATAAGGTATCCTCAAATATTATACTTTTTTTTATTTTCAAAAAGAAACCAAGCTAAAGAAATCAAAGTAATTTCTCATCAGTTTCAGATACAAAACATAAAAGTATTTCAACTTATTTTTAACATTGTGACGTTTATTTTTGCTTAAATAATTTAAATTTGTTGAATTTAAATATTATTTTTGTTCACCATGTCTACTGACGTCCATATAAAGCTAATAAAAATTTAACTTATTTGATATAAGCGTAGATTACAAAAGAAATAAATAAAAAAATGAAATAAAAATGTTGATAGTCAATTAATCAAATGTCCTGAAAATGATTTGTACAACATTGAAACTTTCTAACAAAAAAAAAAAAAAAAAAAAAAATAAAAGTTATTATTGACGTAATTTTGTTTAATATAATAAAAAAATTAAAAATTTTTATCAAGATAATTTATAGTATTGGCCACTTAACTTTTAGAATTTTAAACCGAAACAAATACTAATTTTTTTAATTTTAAGAATTTAAAGGCTATAAAAACAAAATAGAAAAATTTATTAAAATTTTTACACATAATATTAGTTTTTTAATATGCTGAAAACTAAAAGTAAATTAAAATACAACCAGAAAAAAACTATGAATTTAAAATACAGAAGCTCAATAAATACTTATATTTTACGCTTTTTCTGTGACTGTTTAAAATGAAGAAAAAGAAATAAAAAATACACAATGTATGAAAAATAATGTTTGATTAATTTAAAAAGTGGATCAAAGTCGTATTGAAATTTTTCGTGCTTAGTAATAGAAAAATTATTTTCCTAGGACTTTATGCAGCGCTTTATGTTAAATTATGTAAGGTAATAAAACATTTACTGAGCAATTTTATTTTTAATGACAAAGCTATTACCTAAAGGAATGCTTGTAAACACTATAATAAATCTTAATTACTTGAATTGTACAATAATGTTTGTTTGTGTTTTGGTTTAAAATTTAAATTTGAATGAAAGCCAACAATTTCATTAGTTTTGTTTAAATTTTCTAAAATTTATATTGAAAAAAAGTTTCAGATTTATTGATTTATTTATTTACTACGGCTAATAAATAAACACTTTACAGAATGAACATTGTTTATAATAATTATTACCCAGGTATGAATGGGTAAAATTATCTGAGATTGAACAATGATTTCTAAAAGATTTCGAGGTGTTTATAAATGAAGAATAACCAAAAAAATCCATCACATAAGGATTTTTAGAAATTCTGGTAGAAGCTATCCAAATATCAAGATCGTGTTAGGTCGCTTAAAAGTGCTAAGTTTATGTAATAACCCTTAAGCCTAGAATGAAAAATATATTAAGAGAAAAATTGGTTGCTCCAGGCAAAGTGGTCCTTACCCCGCTTCGTATTAAACTTAAAATAATGAAGCAATTCGTGAAAGCACTATCAAAGCAAGGAGTGTTTTAAATATCTCTGTAAAAAATTTCCATCGCTTTCAGAAGCTACGCTTAAAGAAGAGGTTTTCTTAAGCCCAGATATTTCAAAGCTAATGAAAGACAAATACTTTGAAACTAAAATGAGCTCTGAAGAAGAGGAAACATAGATTTCTTTGAAAGAAGTACTTAAAAATTTTCTAGGCAATGAGAGAAATTCAAATTATTTCCGGTTAGTCACACACATTATAGGAATTTGAAATGCAACGTGAGCTTAAAAGACCATTTTTGGAAATCTTATTTAGATTATTTTCCAAAAAATTTTGAAGATATCAGTAAAGAAGAAGGCGAGGGATTCCATTAAATTATAAAGGCAATAGAAAAGAATTATCAAGGAAGGTGGAATGTTAACATAATTGCAGATTATTTCTGGATGTTAAAGATGGACAGTGACATATGTAGATGAACACAGGCAAAAATCTTTTAAAAAGGATTTTCAGAGATATATGGAAGAGGTCCTGTGAAATCTATGTTTAAATTAGTTTTGTATATTTTTTTAATTTTAATAAAAAGGCAAAAAAGGTGGTTTTTTTATCTTTCATATGTCTAAAAACCCTTACGAGATGAAAAAAACCAATACCATATTCGAACTCAGAACCCCAGAATTACCAAATATACATAGACAATTCAGACAAACAATTTTCAAAAAGTTTAATTTTGTTAACCTGTATTATTTAACGAAGTTCCTTCTACATGGAGGCTAGGCGAAAATTTTTAATGGCACTTAACGAACGAGCTCCCAATTTACTATTTGTATTTTGTTACACATCCTGATCTCGTTTAATATACCAAGGAGTTGAATAGCTTCTACGTTGCTATGTCGAAGTAAACGTTTTTCATTGTTATCAGCACATTCCTGGAGTAGTTGGTTAACCCATTTTATGTTTAAGTCCTTGTGAATTTTCTGATCACTCACATATACTCGTATATGTAAGCATTTGTTATCATAAATAGGATTGTGTTTTGACATCAATTGAATGAATTTCGAACATGAAATTTCTAAACGAAATTCTATTACAAAATTACAAACAGAATATTTTAATACAAAAATGTAATTATTTGTTATTTTTGTTGATTGTAGTTTTTTTGTTAACAGTAGTTTTCTGTTTTTGTTAAGTTTTTTTACACAAGTCGAAATTTTGAACCTCCTTTCATCCTCTTAAATGCAAAAATGCGAACTTTGGTATTCTTTGAATCTTCTTTCATCCTCTTTGCCCTCCTAAATGCAAACTTATTTACGTATTGGAGGTTATAATTGTTGTTTTTAGTGCTAATAATTGTTTTTTAATATTTGAAAATTTTGTTTTTCTGTTAAATTTTATTTCTTTTTGGTTTATTGTTGTTTTTAGTGTTTATTTATTGCTTTGTTTGTTATTATTTTTATTTATAAGAAGCAATTTATAATTGTTAATTGTTATTATTAATTGTTTTCTTTGTTAATTTTTTTTTTTTTTTTGATTAATTGCTATTTTTGAATTTTATTATTGTTTTTAGTTGTTAATTCAAAGTAGACTTCTAATGGGTAGGGCTTAAGAATCTTCATTCCTACCACTCGTCCATAGACGAACTCTATCTCTTAATTTCCTCCAATTTCAAGTATTTTAACATAAGATAAGGTGGTCTATAACATAACGTGTCTATAATGAAAAATTGCTCTATACTTTGCCGGTTTTGGGATGACATTCTGTTTGTAGTCTTAACTTAACATTTCTAAAATTTGTTCCTTTTTTATTGCATAAAAAATATTTAAAAAAAAAAAACCATCATGCAAAGTAAAAGTAAATTATAATAAAAACAAAACTGAAACTAGCCTTGATTTGTCATATTATTCCTGTTTAAGATAATCACTGGTTATTCACTTGCTATCAGATGTGACTTTTTATTAATGGTTTTCTTCAATCTTGGATCAAGGAAGCCGCTAATTTTGATATACGATCGGTGATCATGGATTATCAAGTAGTAGTACACAAGAAACTCTTAGAATTATTATATTTCGCTGAAATTTAATAAGGACCAGTAAAAACTATCACGTATCTTTTGTTTTTTCTTTCTGCTATTATTTCTTTTTTAGATGATTATTAAATTTTAAAGGAAATAAGCTTGGCATGATCTCTAGCATTAAGGAACTATTTATCATAAATTGTTCTTAGAAACAATTGATATGAATTTTAAAATTGAATAAAGTTAAATGAACGAATTTAGAAAGACATAAAGCAAGAAGGAATAAGAGTAAATGTATAAGAAAATGAAAAAGTAAAACAACAACAAATAGTTATATATGTTATGACCCATAGTTCAGAATTTTCATAAAAATTATGAAAACAACTTTTAATTAAACCAACTGATAAAATGTTAAATTATTCATCTGTAAAAGATATTACGTAACTTGACTAGGAAATTGGTATACCAATTTCGTAGAAGTTAACCCATTGTCCAGTTTTATAGTCTAACAAATCTAGTTACCTATTTGTTGTTTTAGATAGGGAAAGGTGTCTTTAGATTTTTCAAGCATGATCAAACATTTGCATAAGATATCTATGTCTATAGTTTTTTTTTCTTAAGTAAAATACTTTGAAAGTTGTCTATTTGGTGGCATAGTTTATAATTTGGAATTTTTAAAGGCTCAATATCTACCCCAAAAAATGAAGAAAAAAAAAAAACATAAAAATATTGTAATCTGGCAATTATTTTGCTTTGTGTGCACTGAAGGTGAAAATTTAAAATCATTAGTAACTGATTGTAATCGTTGAAAAGTTTTGCAATATTTTGTCACTTGGTAATTTTCTATGACACTCTCAGATGGTAATATTTAACATGATTTAGCATATTTGAAATTTTTATTATTGTTTATTTTCGAAAGGTGTATCAAATTAACAAGGATTTTTGTTTTATTTGTTATTTGTAATTCAAGTAGGCTTTAACAAAATTTCTTGTGACATTTTTGTAGTTAATTTAGGGATAGTCTAAAAGTTTAAATTTTATTCCAAAATTTGAATTTTGTCTCTTGTTACTTTAGAGAAAATCAATTAATAATAATACAAAAATTGTATGTAAAACTGTATAAAATTTCTTAATGATTTGCTTTGTGCAGTCAGTCCTTACGCTATTCTTTTAAAGATTTTTCTCTGTTTTTAAATTTAATGACACCCATCTTTCTATCGCAAAAATTTTTGTAAAATAAAGACAAACATTTAATGGGGTGGAGTTTGCCCATACATTTTTTGTGTGCATATTTTATGGTAAAATCTCTTGATATCCTGTAGAGAAAATTGAGATCCATTTTCAATGAAAAAAAAAAACTACTTTTCAGCAATTATGATTACTTTTTGGGGAATAATTTTGTTTGCTGTCCTGCTTAATTTCTGCATCATGGCTACTTTTATATGCTATACTGATAAATTGTTCACGCACTTATTCAAATGCTTGATCCATTCCTCGAAACATTTTCCAAACACGATGTTAAGTTTTATCTATTAGGGCCATCTTCAATTTTTTCAATATCTCCTCTCAGCTGCTGAAATGCGTTTCCCTTAGTGGTTTTTTGATTCAATTGAAAAGACAAAAGTCACAGGGGGACAAATCAAGTGAATTTGATGTTGTGACGGATGCTATTATTTTAGAGTTAAATTAAATTTAAAAAAGTTTTAAATCGTAGTATGTCAATATGTCAATTAAACATTGAAAATTTACTTGCTTGACATATTGACAGATATTATTTTATATATAGTTGTTTTTATTTAATAAAACTAAAGTAATTATGATTGTCAGTTGATTCTTATATAAACAAAATAAATGTAAGAAGTTATTTTTCTAATGTTGTAAAGTTGAATTATTATCTTTTGGTTTCGAAGGAATGAATAAAATATTATATATTAAATATTAAAAATTTGTGTGTTTTAAATTATTAAAAAAATACTAAAGTGGTATATATAATACTACCACAATGTCTTATGGATGGTGTTTGGTGTGAGTTTTAGCCAAAAACTCCCAAAAATTCGAAAAAAATGTGAACACGCTGTACTCAATTCGATATAACTTTCGAAAATGACGCCAAACTTTGGTGAGAATATATCAGTGTCAGCTGAGCAACATAATAAGAAAACATTGTCAGCCGAGTACTGGGGATGACGTATATTATTCCGAGAAATTTTTTATCAAGGTAGGCCTTGTTAAAGTTTGAAAAAAGGCTGGCCGCAAGTGACGAAAAGTTGGATAAATAATTTGAGATTAACATGACGTCAAAATCTTTAGCATTATTTGCTACAGTGAATTGGCACCTATACCATTTAGGCTGCCTATAGAGTCCCGATAGTCTAATCTTTGGTAGGCTTGCATTCTGAACACTTTGAGAATATTCCTATTGATGTACCCATAACGACTTTATAATCTTTGGTATCGGAATCGGAGTCAACTCGGCTGTAAGCCGGCACTCTGCGGGCAGTCGTAGACATGTAGGACATTTTTTTGTGGGCATGTAATTGAACCAAATATCTTGAAATATTGTAATGTCATGAAGCATTTCTATAGTAGTTTTACTTAAAATCATTTACTTTTCTCAATTGTGTTTACTTAGTACGTGATTTTTCTTGCATTAAGCGATTAATATTAGTGCAGAAAATACTTCAGTCATATTACAAAAACAAAAATATCTTTCTTTTTTTACTCATTTCTAAGAAGTATGATTCAATTAAAATTAATAATTTCAATATAACTTTTGAATTAAAAATTTTTATTATAATTTTATACATGACTTGTTATTATTAAACAAAACCTTTTTGATTAAAATAGTAAAAAAAGGAGACTTTCAAATTCCAAGTACTATTTAAGTTTAAACATTCACTCAAATTAATAATTTGAAGTTATAATTTTTCCCGGATCAAGTAATTTAATTAGCTGAATACAAAATTATTTGTTAAAATCAACTATGAAAGTTTTTATTAGAATTAAATTTTTTTGCTTTTAGTAAAGATAGAAAATCAATAATATTGATATTGATGAATTTTTATTATAAATTTTAAGAGGTTTTTTGTTTGAAATTGGGATTCCTTAATTTTAAGCTACATTACATTAAATTAAGAAAAACACAAAAAACTTTAGTTTGCTAAGTTTATTTTAATAATCTCTTTTTAGATATACTATTTTTGTTGTTGTTGTACAGTAAAAGCGATGACTTGTTGAATTTATTTAATTCATAATTATTTTTAAGAAATAAAAACAAAATTTTTCGATTTTAAATCCTAGAAATATTTTTTATATTAAAAGTCAATAAACTTTTTAGTATTGTTTCTATGATATTTGATTAATAAGTTAGTCATAGTAAAATAAAATTAATTCAACTTAATTTCTTTATTTAAACACGAAGGTCATGAAATTTGATGTCTAAGATTTGTTAAATATAATATTTACTAAACATTGAACTATATTTCAAAATTCTATAGAAAAAAAAACACAAAAATTGTAAATCTAAAGTCAAAAAATGCAAAAAAAAAAAAAACAAATAAAACAACATAAATAAATAAAAATTGCAACATCATTTTCATGAATCAAAATTATGATTTATTAAAGTTAATTTATAACTGCCACCAAATTTAATAAAGATTATACACATACAAAGCTTTAAATAAAGAAGACTTCTGTAAAGTAAAATTGTAAGGCGGCTATCAAAGACTAAATAAAATATCCTGTGGTTCTTAATATATATAAAAATGCTTTATTTGATTTGTTTGAAAATATATTAATTTAATATTTGTGGTCTTTTTAAGTTAAATAAATCCTAAGAAGTATTTTTGTTTTATCTTTTAAATAAAACAACAACAATAAAAATACAACAAAAACAGCAACAACAACAACAACAATAACAACAACTATACTAAGATTTAATATCTTAGCACAAAACATCTGTTTGATCTTCTGCATTCTAACCACCTTAAAAAAAAATTTTTTTTGTTGGTAATTTCGATGAACTGATTCATGGTCACCAGAGCACGCATCTTATTTTGTTTTTTTTTTTTTTCTGTTGTTAGTTTTGTATTTTTTTTTGAAAAATGTTTTTCTTTTTTTTTTTTGTCATTTTCAGATTTAAATTCAACTAACTAAAAAAATTTATGATACTATTTTATTTATTTATCGAAAACGGTCAATGAACTTGAGATTTTAAGCCCACACATGGCTACATTAAGCCCTGCAAACGATAATTTTATATTTTCAATCAACGAAAAAAGGGGGCTGCAAAAAGAATTAGCTATATAAATTATACATCACAGGTGATTTTTTTATAGATAGTGTATACAAAATACAAAACAGATATTAATATTTATTATATAAGTTTATATTTTATATATATATATGAAATTGGTTAAAATTTTTCATTAAATTCGAATTTTTGTTTTTGAAGAAATGAAATAGAAAAAAAAACAAATAATATTTTAAAATTACTATAAAACACCAAAATAGTTTTATTGAATTAAAAGTTCGGGTTAAAAAGCATAACATACATACAAAAATAAAGCAAAACTATTTGGAAAGAAAAGAATAACAATTCTGTGCTAATTGATAGCATTTTGCCGGCTTTTATCCTTGAACTTTTTAACCATTTCCTTTTTTTTCATTTTTTGGGATATTTATTATATTCACCTAATCTTTTGAATTATAAACGAATTTCAAAAAAGTTTGACCATTCATTATTTGATCTCATCTTTTTTGAAGCAAATTAATAAGACACACACAAAAAAAATATTTAATGTTTTTTTCTCAGTTTTAGCAAAATAATTGATATTAAAACTAATTTTCCACATAAATTATTTAGCACAATTCAGTTTGAATATTTTTTTTTAAATAAAAACAAAAAAACAAAAAAAAAACCAAACAACACATTCTAACAATAAAAGACAAGAAAAAAAATTACTCAAATTATGAGAAATTGTTCTTTAATTAATTTTGTATGAATGACTTTTGTTAGTGCTTTTTTATTTTTAAATTGGAAAAAACAAATCAAAGATTTCGACGCTTAAAGAAATTATTTAATAACTTTGAGTCATACATCATTGATATTTAAGTAACTTTTTTTTTTTTTAAAAAAAAAGCAGATCGTAAAGGATGTAACGTTTTCTTTCATTTTCAAATCGTACTTTGATTCATTTCATTCGAAATATTTGTTCGTAAGACCAAAGTGAGAATAAACCAATTTTTGAGGTCAAATTTTCCCAGGAGTTTTGTTAGCCTCTACAATATTCTTTAATAGACTTTATTCTTCATCCTACAAATAATGATTTGATATCATTATATGTATATTTTTTCTCTACAGATATTGTGATTGAGGCCATTGAAAACTAGATTTGTCTTCCAGAAACATAGATCTCTGTTTACTTTAGTCCAGTGGTGCACAAGCTTTTTGAGAGAAGGGCCAATATATCCATTTAAAATTTTTCGCGGGCCGCAAAGGGTAAAAGTGAAGAAAAATATTGATATATTATACTAGATGAGATAAATTTTATATTTTATTTGTAATTATAATAATTACATAATTTTATTTCTGACACTGCATACTGGCAGCAAGCATTTTGATGTCGGGTTCAATGTTTGTGGTTGCTATCCTCAGTACAGCATTGAGATTAGCATTGTTCAAGCGGTTTCTGTGTTGAGACTTATTTAGTTTTAATATGGAAAATGCTTGTTCGCAAATATAGGTGCTTCCAAAAAGACTTGCAGAAAGCGCAGCCTTTTTACGTAGGGTAGGAAACTGCTCTTCGGGGAGATATTTGTAAAAACTCTGCAGATCCCCTTCCTGATATTTCGATCTCAATTGATCGTTGTTCTGCAAATCAATCAATTCTAGTTGCAATGATGAATCGGCCTCATTGATGGATACTGAGAAGGGGTTGGCAAATGTCTTAAACAAGTATTGGTCACGATTAAAATCACAAAATCTTCTTTGAAAAGATTCTTGAATTCGGATTATGTGGCTAGCATACTTTTGGCTGGAATCAATGCCATGTAAAGAAAACATTACTTTGCATTGCGGAAAGTGACACAATTTATTTTCATTCAGCTGTAAATGAAACAATTTAAGTTTTTCTTGGAAAGCTGATATTGTTTGCCATGTCAGAAATATAATGATTTTTTCCCTGCAATCGTAGATTCAAATCATTAAGATGTGTTGTAATATCTGTCAGAAATGCTAAGACACACAGCCATTGCGGATCTTCGAAGACATCGATTGACTTTCCTTTATTGACAAGGAACATTTTGATTTCATTTAAAAGTAACATAAATCTAGTCAAAACCTTGCCTCTGCTTAGCCAACGAACTTCGCAGTAGTACAACAAGTCCTTATATTCAGCATCGATTTCATCAAGAAAGGTTTTGAACTGTCGGTGATTAAGTCCGTTAGATTTAATGTAGTTCACTGTGCACTACACTACAATGGCCATTATATTTTCAAATCCCAAATCTTTTCCAACCAGATTTTGTTGGTGTATATTGCAGTGATATTTAATTAGTGAGTTTTCGTGGCCAAGCTCACGCAAATGTTTTTCGAGAAGGGACACCATCCCATTATTTGCCCCAATTATTGCCGGTGCTCCATCTGTCGTTATTCCGCAAAGTTTGGATAAATCCAAATTCATTTAAGTCGTGCTTTGAAGGATACCCTGCAGCAGATTGGAACCTCTGGTCTGTCCATTCATGGAATGCAGAGACACGAGTTCTTCATAAATTTCGAGTTCTGACGTCACACCTCGAGCAAATATGCTCATTTGAGCGGTAGAAGTAATGTCAGTGGACTCATCTGCAGCCAGTGAAAAATATACGAATTTGTTGGATATTTCTGAAAACTTCCCTACAATGTTGTCTGCAATATCGGTGATACGACGTTACAAAGTCATTCGAGTAAGATGCACTGACTCAAAATTCTTTACGCAATTCACACAGCAAAGTTTTTGAGATGCGGTTACTAAACACTTCTTCACAAAGTTTCCATCAGTAAAAGATCTCGATGTCTTCGCTATTAACTGAGAAATATCAAAACTCACTTCAGTTACTGCTTTTGATATATCGGCTGATTTGATAAAAAAACTTTGCTGAGCCGATAAGGATTTTGTTAAAGATGCAATTTTTTGTTTACGAAGTTCTCCCTTAAACTTTTCTTCAAATTCTTTGTGCTTCCTTTGATAGTGGCGACTTAGATTATATTCCTTAGGTACTCCAATAATTTGTTCACATAACAAACATATAATTTTTTTTTTATATTCAATAAAACAGTACTTGCCCGTCCATTGTTCTTGAAAAGTTCTATTTTCTGCTTCGATTCTTCTTCGTTTTTTAGTGTTTTCTGCCATTATAAATAAATGGGGAGAAAATTAGTTCAGACACAAAAAAAATCAGTACACGATTTTTATATACTAATATTATATATTTTTATTATTTGCGGAGATTTTTTAATATCGACTAACAAACGTCATGCACTGACAAAGATCCTGAAGAAGTAACAATAAAATCCATGTGTTAAAAACAATAATCTAAAAATAGACTGCATATGGCTCATGAATGAAAGAAATAATTTCAGTCACAAAATTATACCCATGTACTATACTATTTTTTATCATATTTAATGAAAAATTTTGTTGATGAAGTATTTGTTATTTTGGGCCGCAAAAACATCTATTTCGAGCCGCATTTGTGCATCATTGCTTTAGTCCATTTTCTGTTGATAACTTTTTGTTTTCTTTTCCGTTTTTCTAAGTATAAATATATTGTAACAAACTATTAATTAAGGAGCTTAAGAAGGCCTAACTATAAGAAAAAAGGAATAAAAGGGTAGCTGATGGGATAATTGAGTTAGTTATGGTCTAGAAGTTGAAGATTTCAGTTTTGTTGAGCTGAGTTGAGAAAGTTGAGAAAAATTGAGAAATATATATGTTTTAAAACATTCCAGAGGTTTTATAATTCCAATCTAGTTTTTATAACAAAGTGTAAGGCCTTTTGGAAATATCTAAAACTTGGAAGTGTTTGTCTTTTAATGAGGAATATACTATCTTCCTTATTCTTATTTTTCCGCAATATAAGATCCGCTTAAAGTTCCTTTTATTAAATTTGTGAACTTCAAACTCTCATAAAGTTCTTTTGCAGCCTAAAATCAAATGTTTTTATATATTTCTATCTAATTTTCACTTTATTAGCTACTATCAGTCCATGAGTTTTTAATTATAAAATACTGAAGACTGTATTTTGTGTATTCTAAAAATTTGTAATAGACAGTTCAAAATTTTCATTAGTAGATTTCTAGAATTATTTGAACAGAAGGACTAAACAATATTTTTATCAAACTACCAAAGGTCTGGTATAATAATAATTTTTTTTATATGAAGTTAATTTTATTAATTCAAAATTAGTAATTTTTCAGTAAAAGAACCACTAACAATCTGAGCTGTTGTTTTAAAGACAACGATGAGGATTGGTTCTATCTTTTATACTGTTTTGTTATTTTTTATTTTAAAAGAAACACAACGCTTTTGTTAATAGTTTTAAAAAAATTTTAACCATTTCTTTTGCAATACTAAAACACCAGAGGAAAATCTACAAAATTTAAAATTTAGGTACAAATATGTTATTGACTATAATAACAATACATCTATTTAATTTTTTTGCCTTGATTTTAAGTCTGTGTTTGTGACAATAGTTACATAAACAAGTCATTAATTTATTTTCAAATCAAAGCAAACTCACTTTGCTAAAATGTTGAAATCATTTAAGAATTTTATTGCAAAATAAAAATTCTTTGATTAAATAAAATAAATAAAATGAAAATATCTCAATTGCCTTTTTTAATTTACTCAAATTTATTTTAAAAAGTTCCTCTCTAAAAACTTCATCTGATGACGTGATGTTTATTCATAGAGAAATATTTAAATAGAATTCAACCTTTCACTTAAAACTAGCAACTTCATTGTGTTATTTCATTATTTACATCATTCCTATAGAGTTTCTACTATCACTTACACTTTTCTGCTGCCAATATAATTTTGTGATTTACTTGAAAATGTGGGTAGCCTTAGGGCTATTGATGGCTTTAAAGGTGAAGAAAATTCATTAGCAGGTTTAAAGTTTAAAGCTTTTAAAAACTAATATCACAGAAATAGGTATCAAAGTATTTTAACAAAGAAGGAAAACTGTTTGAGTGATGGAAAAAAGAGGTAAAAAAACGACTAAAAAAAATTTGCTGGTGAATATTAACCGATTATACAATATTATCAGCAACAATTATTTATCCGGTTACTTCAGGCCACTCTATTATTAATACATAAGTAGATTAAAGGCTTAAGAAAAATGGAAGGTGAATGTACATATATAGTATATACATATATATATCAGTCCTAACCAATTTTCTATTCACTTTTCTAAGCAATTATTGAAGAGATTGGAAAATGAATAGCACCCCAATTGCTGCCAAGAATAATTACCTGCTGTATGGGAAATTAACATGATCTCATTTTAGATGACTAGCAAATGAAGATAGCTTTATGTCATTTTAATAATTACTACAAAAGTTATTAATTTGAAAGCAATTGTAAAGTTTAGCACAATTATGAAATATTATAAAAATTTTGCCTAACATTTTTTATTGCTTGTTTATATTTTGCTAGGCGACAAACCTACATATAACAGTAAGTTAACCGATTGAAAAGGATTCCAATATAATTAGGGAATACTTTTTTATAACATTTATAAATATTCTTGAAGGCATAAAATAAAACAAAAATACTCATGGTTGTTTAGTATTTCAAAAGTTTGCCAATATTATGAAATATGAAAACAAAGTCAAAGAGTGGACATTACCAATAAAATTATTACTAAAACTAATAAAAATATTAACATTGTTTAACAATGAAAAAAAAAAAAAAAAAAAAACATTAAAGCCAAAATTACATTTTAAAAATATATCAGAGTCACGAAATCATGAAAATTGAAAAATTTAACTTGAAGTTTTGAAAAGTGAAGGTGACTATAGCGTCTAAATAACTGAAATTACCAAAGTTGAGTAAAACTATTCCGGCATTGAATCAAAAACAAAAAAATTTTAAAAAATGTATTTATTCCGGATATCAATGGAATTTTATGATTTAGGATGATTGGAATAAAAAAAAATTTGATCTATGGTCACAGTTTACCAGAGTTTTTGGGAATGTCTATCCTTAAAGTTTGAAATTACAAGGAAAAAGCATAAAGAACAGAAAGAATATAGTCTCTAAATTAGCCTTTATTCATGGATGTTAACATCACTAGAACAACCAAACCTTTGACAGTTTCTACTATCAATAACTTAAGCACCCTCTAATAGCTCTATATATCTACATTACCTGAAATTAAATTTATGTATTAATGTGTTCCAGCAAACAGAAAATCTGCAACCGAAAAGTTGTGAATGTATTATAGGCCCCTCATTCTTTCAATACTCGTGGTTCATCCCCCAATTATTCTACTGGCCACTTTGTTTTTTGTTCAGAATAATCAATTAGCAAAAATATTCAGAGTTTCTTGTAAAATTTCTGCAATAAATAATAAAAATTTTCAGAGGAATTAATGCCATGTACAAATAGGCATCTCAAACAAAGCTTTTGAAGTTTCTTCCTAATAAGTTCGCATCTGGACTAAAATTATTCTTGTCAGTTAGACAGACTGGCATAAATCTAGTAGAAATTATCTTGCTTGGAGCATCATATTACCTTTGACGATTGGAAAAGCATACCCCAAGTCATTTGCTTAAATTTTCATAGTTTTAAATATGGGGCCATTGCAGGTAGCAAACATGCTCTATTACACTGCAAAAAATTGACATACAAAAGACGTATCCATAATTGTAAGGTGGTGATGGTAGCAAAAATGCTTCTCAGACTTCTTGGGGTTTGCAAGACTATATATTTTGCTGTTGGAAAGTAAGTAAAGAGCAACTGCCAAGTTTTACATGTAATAATTTAATTGTTTTCCTCCTCTTTCTTTATAATTTTTTGGGTTTGAATAGACTTAAACATTAGTCCTGTTTAATTTAAAAATTTACGAGAATAACTGACTTCTAAGGATGAAAAGGTTTTGCTTAAGGGGTTAGGTGGGTTTCAACGACTCAAAACGTGTACATTTTTACGGTTTACGATGCAAAAGATACATATTTTATTTGTACTTTTTGGAATTTATATTAAAAAATTTTGAAATTCAAACTATAGGGACCCCATTCCCTGTTACCCTTAAAGTAAACAGTTGTTTTCTCTTAGTCAGGATATCTCATGACAGATTCATCTGAAAGTAAGAAACCATAAATTTTCAGCTAGGAAATGGATAGCTTGCTCATGCTTGAACGAAGGAAAAACAAATTGAAACTTGCATTTTTGACGGAGTTGTAAACAAAAAGTCCCATATTTGAGTAAAATTTGCACCCTTTATAACCTTGAAAAACTCCTTACAATAAAAAAAAAATCCTTCGTTCAAGCAGTAGGAAATTTTATATAGAAGAAGTGTGCAAAATTGAAAAAAAAAATCGTTTCATAACCTTTTGAGAAATCTTGGTTACCGATTCCAAAAATAGAGTTTCGAGAAAAAAGCGATTAAACTTTTATATTCAACTAATACGTGGACTAAAGGCTGGAAATTCCAAGGACCATATCTCTTAGAATTTTACTCGGATCGTTTTAAAATTTTGGGAGAATATTTTAGACATATTATATTAAAAAATAAGCAAATAAAAATAAATGGATTTTTTGAAATTTTGAAACCTCAATTTGAAGGCCGCTGATGAAATAAAGAAAATTAGCTTTGGTTGGTTTATTATTATTACCTGGTGTTGGTTTTCGTTACACGTAAAAGAATTCAACTTAAAATTTCCTAAAGTTTCTAAAGTGAAATCAATTAAACTATTTGAGTCAAACTATTTGAGCCTTTATTTTCGAGATTTAAGAGACCCAAATAGAAGTCAAACTTATACCAAAATTTTTGCATCCAAAAAATATTAGAGTGTATTTTATTTAGTTACTTAAGTAAAATTAGTCTCTTAGAAGCTTTTTTAACCTTCCATAGGTAAAAGTTTGACAAAGAATTGCAAACCACTATAAACGTCTGATAATATAAAAATCTTTCATCGATCTCAAAATTGCTTTGTAGTTTTGGATGGTAACTTAAGTAGTAGGTCAAGGTTTCGCTGACCTGATAACTTGGAAAGAAAAAATTTTTTAGTTAAAAATCCTTTTCTGGTTCAAATATCGTAAGCACTCTGGGATATTTCTTTTCAACGTGCATTAGAGTTCAATTTTTCAAACAAGTCTTGCATGGAAATCATTAGGCTGTAGTCTTTATGGGAGCAACTTCATATATTTATGTGACTTTTTCCATTTAAATGAGACTTTACTCACGTATGTCTGAATTATTTGAATTCGATAAGTCATACAATTAAAAATCTTGTGAATCTGCTGCCATAAATAGGTTTTAACTGGAAATCAATGCATCAGACTCAGGTTAAGCCAAGAGGATACTGCGAACGTTTGGACTAAAACTTAAGTTTTGGTATATATCGAGCTTACATTCTCCTCAACTATTTGATATGTATACATAAAGCATAACAACCTAGCTGGAAAAATGGAATACTCTAGAAAGCATTCCAAAGAACCCCGGGGCGAATGGCAAGTGGAAGACAAATGTATTCGCATATATGAAAAAGCCCTTTTATGCCATATGAACGACCAAAAGAAAAGCTTTCTTGCTGCCTTCCATTATGCATATGAATACATGTATGAAATTTTTACGTTTAGTTTGAAAGGGTATTCCATACTAAAATATATTGCGATCGCGTTGGAAGGTAGCATAAAAGAGCTTTCATGTTTTTATTGTATATACGCATATAAATGTGTAAGTTTTTGATATCAAAATTACAGACACACACACACACACATGAAAGCCCTATTACGTTCATATGGATTGTGGCCTTTCCTCTAATTAAGTTATTATATTAAATTAAAGCCGGACGAAAAGTGGTTTGTGTTAGGAGTTTAAGCCTCATCCACCTTCAATGCGAATAAGTTTGAAAGTATTACCCGAGAAAGAAGTTTCTGCCTAAAAAGAGTATCATGGTTACCATTTCGAACTCTTTCCACATGGACAATGGCCTTGAACTACTGCAATATGAATATAAAATCAGATTTATTATTATAAACAAAAAAATAGTTAATCTTTCATAGTCTTGTCCTATAATTGCATATGATATTTTATTAACTATTCTGACCTTAGAATTTCATAGTAAAAATATTAAGATTTAGTTCTCATTTGGCAATCACAAATTGATTACATCTACAATTCAAAGTGAATTTTATTACTTATTTTCAAGGGCGTAAAAAAGTATATAAAATACATTAATTTTAAATTTATGATTCTATGTAGTCACGAATTAATAAAATAATCTTTAATAAAATTTTAAATTCCAAAAAATGAAAAAAAACCAAAACCAAAACCAAAAATAATTTATTTTCATCACATAACGATTGGTAAATGTATTACCAAATAAATCATAAACATTTCGCACACCATCTAAATTATATTGTTAAGACAAGTATATGAAATTTAGAACATAGCATGAAAGGAAATTTGATAATTGTCACTATTTTGTATTTTTGACATTTCATATCTTTCTACTTGTTGAGTGTCGAATTTTTTTGTTATTTTAGTGATTAACACGCAAATAAAAAGAACCAAGTTCAAAATTCATTCATGGCTTCAGCTTCAAGTAGTAGCGCTCGCCATTTATTTGGTGATAGTAAAGCAAGATTAGCTGAGAGAATTAGTGTCAATGTTAACAATGTTGGATCTGTAGCGCGTCAAATTGTTAGAGGATCGAAATCAAGCGAGGTATTAAAATAATATTTTATTCCTAGTATTGATAATAAGCTCAACTTGTTCATTTTGTTCATTTAATCAGATGATTAAATTTTTTTTAAACACAAAACACAAGTACCTAAATAAAAGGAAAATTATTCAGTAGTCGTTATTTATATTTTGGAAAATTATTGATTCCCAGGGGCTAGAATCTATATTTCCTTGAAACACTGAAAATGATAATGAAAAAAGTCCGATTTTGACAATTTTATCATTTAAGTTTCTCATTCTCATTTGTTCTGTAATTTCAATCAGGCCCATATACAAAATTAAATAATTGTACATTTTATATTTTCTCTGTTGACGTCTAATAAAGCCTGAAATTCGATAGATATAAGAGGTAAAATATAATGCGAAGAATGGTCAATTAATTTTGAATAATCTAAACTACATAGTTCCAAGCTAATATTTTTATTTTCTGAAAAAGTTTCTTAAGAATCATACCTGATATTTTGCTTCAACCTTTTTCTAACTTAATATTTTAGTATTATGTAGCGTAATAAATATTGTCTACGTAGTTTTTCTCTTTACCTCATCAAATGTATGTCTTATTAGTATCATGAAAACATAAAAAATTTACTTAAATGAGTTAAGGGGTTAGGGGTAGTCAGCATTTTCAAAAGATCGGTTTTTTGCAGTTTCTTAAAGTATAGTATCTTAAAAATATTCTATGAAAATTTGAAGTGAATCCGACAAATACTTTTCGAATTATTCGGCAATTAACAAAGGGCTCTCGGTCACTCCGGAACGGGTTCTATTGTCTAGAAACTTTAATGTATATATAATTATGCCTAAATATATAAATATCCTCCTATATATATTTACAATTTTTAGGTAGTATAAGTGCTGAAAATTATTTGTTTGTTGCCAGTATTCCTGTGGTAGTTGCACTGAGTAGTCGATATAGTTGTGTGTTGAAAGAAATTATTTTTCAAGCAATTTTCCATTGGAAGTGATTTTAGAAAAGTTTCAAGAGAACTTCGGAGTTCACAAAATTTTCGTAAGTTACTTTCAGCAAAAAGAAAAAAATGGATTCAATCCGCAAACAGCGGAACGTGAACAAAATATGGAGTTAAATATGCAAACTATATTGGCGATGGTGATTCGAAGACCTATTCAAGAATTATAAAAGCCGATCCTTACAAAAATACAACCGTAAATAAGAAGGAATGTATAGGGCATGTTCAGAAGCAGATGGGGACTCGCTTACGTACCCTGAAAAATAAACAATAAGGTCTGGATGGTAGAGGTAAGCTTACAGCAAAAGTAATAGACAAATTAACTGTGTACTATGCTTTTTCAATACGTTGACATTATGATTCCATTGAATATATTAAATCTGCTATAATGGCAACTTTTTATCACTACATTTCTAGTAATAAAAATCCGAATCATTGTATGCGTCCAAAAGGCGAAGATTCTTGGTGCTGTTACCAACGCGCTGAAACAAGTGGACATCTTTTTACTTATACTCAAGATTATTCTCTCTTACATCCTGATGTTTTAGAAGCTATCAAGCCAAATTATGAAGATCTCAGTAATGACAATTTACTTTCAAGATGTGTAGGTGAATTCAATCAGAATAATAATGAGAGCTTCAACCAACTAGTGTGGAAAATATGCCCAAAAACGATAAATACTAGTTTTACTATCGTACAAATTGATGCATACATAGCTACTAGTACTAGTATATTTAGCGCGCTAACGATAACCCTCGAGAAGGTAGAATGCTACGTAGGCAACAGCAAATCGATATTTTGGAAACTTCTACAATGGCTGAAGAACTATTATATGGCCGAGGAATAGATGAATCGGTGTAAGTAATTAAATAGTTCGTATTACTCTACATAAATCGAGTGTAAAACTTTAAATGCGTTTTCCTCAAAACTATGTTTTTTTAAACTAGTCGAAAACCGCTCTTTAGATTTTAATGTACTAGATTGTTTATTAATAAAACTAAGTTTTTTGTCCGATTTGATTTTAGATGAATCTCCAAGGAACTTATTAAATATAATTTATGATTATTATTTGAACTAACTGCATTAACATCAATTGTCATGCACTCCCAACACAACAAAATTTATTTGAACTTGATTGGATGAATAGAAAAGATTTTATTAATAATTGTAGATTTTTGAGCAAGCTAATAGTAGGAATATAAAAATACGATGTAATTTTTTAAAATAATAATATTGGGTCTTAAGCTATATGCCAAAAAATGGCGGAATTCAGAAAAAAAGAGCTGAAATTATGTTGAAAAATCTGATTGTTTTGGCCTGGCCATGTTATATTTTTCATCCAATCGTAAAGCGAGAGAGTCATTGTATGCAAAAACAGATACAAAATATGCTAAAACCAGAAACAAATCAATTTTATTACACTGGAAAAAAAAATTCTGGTGGCAAGTTTTGCTTTCATTCCTCTTCATCAAAGCAGTTGCACATTTTAGAAGTAAAACATAACCTCTTAGACTTCACTTTTTCCTATAACTTTAGGTGTTATTGAAATTGTTTTTTTTTTAGCATAAAAAAGTCATATGTTTATTTTCTTAAATTTTTATTTTTCATTTTTGAGGATTATCCTTAAAATATTTTACAAAAAACATTGATTCGTGACAAATTACCCACAGCGATTAACATTTAGGGAAATTAACTTAATTATATCATAATAGGACTTAAAGTTCATATGACAATCACCTAAATGCCTAGTAAATGATTTAATGCTAAAAAAATATACCGACAAATCTACAGGTTTTTTTTCAATCCAGCTTTTTAAGGAATTTAAACCAACAAACACTCCCGGTTGTCCACGCTCTCCACAGGCAATACCTCCTGCTGCTAGGCCCACTAGCTTGGAATTAACGATTAAACCACCACCAACATCATGATGACAAATATTATTTGTTGAATTTCCAGCACAGATCATATCAGTAGTTTTGTTTGGGTTTATTGTCATATTATAGAATTCTTCACAGGGTTCTGTTTTGAGGGAAACACAACGAAAATTCATTGAAAGTGGTTCCTGAAAGCCTGTTTGTCCAAATCCACAAACATCTCCACTTAAATGTGATTTAATTTTATAATCAATATCTGGTAATGGAATAAAACTGACAGTAGAACTAAAAGTAATTCTTCTTCTAACCCATAAAATTCCAATATCATAGATTTCGCCACTTTGCGAGTTATGCAGATCAAGATTGAATTTAGGATGTGTTGCAGCAGCTTTCAATGTATGTACACGACCACCGGTATATTTGAACTGCATTCCAACTCTAACCGATCCATCCTCAATTTTCATATTTTCAATACAATGAGCAACAGTTAAAACTACCTTTCTAGAAATAATTGAGCCCCCACAAAATGTTAACTCAGAAGGTTGGTCAATCTTTTGAATTATACGTTGAACTACTGCAAACCAAGGTTTATCTCTTATTTCGCTACGGGACCCGCCAACAATTGCTAACACTGCGGAAGTGTTGAAGTGATCAGTTCTATCTGATATTATTACTGCTATGATAAGAAAGCACAAACGCTGTATATGCATGATGAGCTCTGATATTGTACTGTAGGATATTTACTCTAGAAACTTATTTTGGAATATTTACCAGAGTTTAACTGATAAAAAATTTCTTCCAATAGCCAAAATAAATGCTTTAACTTAAAAATTTACATATTTTCTTCTGCTGTAGGTGCCAATTTTTATAATATTAATTTGAAATTAAATGAATTCAATTCAATTTGCTTTTTTCTCGAAACATCCAGAAAATATTTAATAATAAATTCAATGCAAATAGAACATTTATTGTGTTGCTTTTAATGAACCAAATACCAGGTCGACAAAAATGATAAGAAATGCAAATTTTGAAGAAATAATTATCAAGAATATTTATTTTAGATTCCGTTGTTAAATTTTTTTTATTGCTATTGCAAATTAAAGTTTTAAAAAATTCAAATAATTAAGTTTTTTAATATATTTCATGAAATTTATTAGTGCTTTGCGATGCTTGATGTTTTCCTATTAACGCAATTAGAAGATCGCCACAAATAATTTTTGCACTGGTCGGAAGTTGTTTTCTAAGAATAGAAATACTTTTTTCAAGCTTGAAGATCTTGATAAAAGAAACTCCCAATAACAGTACTCCAATCATAAACATTTCGTACACCATCTACATTATATTGTAAATGCGTATAAGACAAGTATAAGATATGAAATTTAGAACATAGCATGAAAAGAAATTTGACAATTGTCACTATATTTTGTCTTTTTGACATTTCATATCTTTCTACTTGTTGAGTGTCGAATTTTTTTGTTATTTTAGTGATTAACACGCAAATAAAAAGAACAAAGTTCAAAATTCATTCATGGCTTCAGCTTCAAGTAGTAGCGCTCGCCATTTATTTGGTGATAGTAAAGCAAGATTAGCTGAGAGAATTAGTGTCAATGTTAACAATGTTGGATCTGTAGCGCGTCAAATTGTTAGAGGATCGAAATCAAGCGAGGTATTAAAATAATATTTTATTCCTAGTATTGATAATAAGGTCAATTTGTTCATTTTGTTCATTTAATCAGATGATTAAATTTTTTTTAAACACAAAACACAAGTACCTAAATAAAAGGAAAATTATTCAGTAGTCGTTATTCATATTTTGGAAAATTATTGATTCCCAGGGGCTAGAATCTATATTTCCTTGAAACACTGAAAATGATAATGAAAAAAGTCCGATTTTGACAATTTTATCATTTAAGCTTTTCATTCTCAATTGTTCTGTAATTTCAATCAGGCCCATATACAAAATTAAATAATTGTACATTTTATATTTTCTCTGTTGACGTCTAATAAAGCCTGAAATTCGATAGATATAAGAGGTAAAATATAATGCGAAGAATGGTCAATTAATTTTGAATAATCTAAACTACATAGTTCCAAGCTAATATTTTTATTTTCTGAAAAAGTTTCTTAAGAATCATACCTGATATTTTGCTTCAACCTTTTTCTAACTTAATATTTTAGTATTATGTAGCGTAATAAATATTGTCTACGTAGTTTTTCTCTTTACCTCATCAAATTTATGTCTTATTAGTATCATGAAAACATAAAAAATTTACTTAAATGAGTTAAGGGGTTAGGGGTAGTCAGCATTTTCAAAAGATCGGTTTTTTGCAGTTTCTTAAAGTATAGTATCTTAAAAATATTCTATGAAAATTTGAAGTGAATCCGACAAATACTTTTCGAATTATTCGGCAATTAACAAAGTGCTCTCGGTCACTCCGGAACGGGTTCTATTGTCCAGAAACTTTATTGTATATATAATTATGCCTAAATATATAAATATCCTACTATATATATTTACAATTTTTAGGTAGTATAAGTGCTGAAAATTATTTGTTTGTTGCCAGTATTCCTGTGGTAGTTGCACTGAGTAGTCGATATAGTTGTGTGTTGAAAGAAATTATTTTTCAAGCAATTTTCCATTGGAAGTGATTTTAGAAAAGTTTCAAGAGAACTTCGGAGTTCACAAAATTTTCGTAAGTAACGTTCAGAAAAAGAAAAAAATGGATTCAATCCGCAAACAGCGGAACGTGAACAAAATATGGAGTTAAATATGCAAACTATATTGGCGATGGTGATTCGAAGACCTATTCAAGAATTATAAAAGCCGATCCTTACAAAAATACAACCGTAAATAAGAAGGAATGTATAGGGCATGTTCAGAAGCAGATGGGGACTCGCTTACGTACCCTGAAAAATAAACAATAAGGTCTGGATGGTAGAGGTAAGCTTACAGCAAAAGTAATAGACAAATTAACTGTGTACTATGCTTTTTCAATACGTTGACATTATGATTCCATTGAATATATGAAATCTGCTATAATGGCAACTTTTTATCACTACATCTCTAGTAATAAAAATCCGAATCATAGTATGCGTCCAAAAGGCGAAGATTCTTGGTGCTGTTCTCTCTTACATCCTGATGTTTTAGAAGCTATCAAGCCAAATTATGAAGATCTCAGTAATGACAATTTACTTTCAAGATGTGTAGGTGAATTCAATCAGAATAATAATGAGAGCTTCAACCAACTAGTGTGGAAAATATGCCCAAAAACGATAAATACTAGTTTTACTATCGTACAAATTGATGCATACATAGCTACTAGTACTAGTATATTTAGCGCGCTAACGATAACCCTCGAGAAGGTAGAATGCTACGTAGGCAACAGCAAATCGATATTTTGGAAACTTCTACAATGGCTGAAGAACTATTATATGGCCGAGGAATAGATGAATCGGTGTAAGTAATTAAATAGTTCGTATTACTCTACATAAATCGAGTGTAAAACTTTAAATGCGTTTTCCTCAAAACTATGTTTTTTTAAACTAGTCGAAAACCGCTCTTTAGATTTTAATGTACTAGATTGTTTATTAATAAAACTAAGTTTTTTGTCCGATTTGATTTTAGATGAATCTCCAAGGAACTGGGTCAACACAAACAGCCATAACCACATAAAATGTAGAAATTTTTCGAAACTGAAATTTGTGCAATAGCATGAGAAACTGAATTCTGACTTTATTTAGGTATATGCACAATAAAATTTTAGTATAAAGTTCACTACTATATTGGTAATAGTATGTTCAGATTTGTAACTTTACTTCCAATCTTAGCTGTTTTTCTGTCACGAAAGGATTTTTTCATATATTTTATGTATGATTTTGTTTTATACTTATTGATTCAGGATCTCAAGTTTGATTTATAACAGCCGCAACGGCAACCAAAATTAAATTGAACGTATCATTTCAAATAAATGGGGTTAATAATCCAACAGCATCAAGCATTAGACATAAAGCAATATTTTCGTTATACTCGAACCCAAAAGCCAGACAAAATACATATACATACAAACATTAGTTATTCTTATAATAACTGATCTTACACCTCCTTAAATAATTCAATATAGAAAATGGTCTCACATCAAAAATATTCCACTAGTCGATCCTACATTCTATTAACTAGGAAAGGTTGATTTTTCGCTAGGAGCTGATGCTTATAGCATTATCATAAAAGAAGGAAGCTGTTAGGGTCCAATAACAAACACCTGTTGCTCAGAATAATATCTTAGGTTGGATTTGGATAACTCTTAAAACGTCAAAACATAGGGGTAATCGATCATATAAGGCATATATATATATATATATGTGTTTTTGTATGCATGGTTACTCTAAATTCAAGCGCGGCATAAAACATCAAAAATTACAATCATAAGATTAATACATAAATTATGTCTTTTTCCAATTACTGATAACGCCTTAAAAACACAATTGCTTATATAAAATCAGTTCTTTATTTCTTAATATTTTTTTCAGCTTTAAGACGCCTTCAATATTTAACTTTGTTGGGGTAAAAAGAATATTGGACAAGGAAGCAGAAGACTTGCAAATATCATTTAAGAAGAATAGTAGTAAATGCATTTTTAACTCTTATCGAATTATCTAGTTATCGAAGTTTTTAAAAAATCTGTTGAAAGTAAGGTATTAAATTAAATTTTAGATTTTGCATACTTAAATTATTATTTTTTATTAAGGAGTGGTTAATCCTCAAGAAAATAAATGCCCTTTAATTTCGGGACGTGATATTCAGTCTTCTCAAAGCCAGTCTTTGCTCGATCAAAAAAAGGAAGCAAATATATACATCCTAATGGGACTTAGGGTCAATTTTAAAATAGACAAAGAGGAGAAAATAAAAATACTTTATAAATCTTATTTAGTTTTTTTTTTGCTACTCAGCAAGTTTAGCTTTTAGAAACTAATCATTTTGAAAGGTTCTTCTTTATGTTATCAATTATATCAACGAGATCCAGTTTGTTTGGAACCGAATAATAATTTTATTATTAATTTAAATTAGATTGTAAATATTTTCCGCAGAACTGCTTTATCATCTCAGTTTTAACTTTTTGTTCAGACTGTCAGGGTTAGAAATACTTCTTTACCATGATAAGATATAACAAAACAGGTTTATATTTGGTTAGTATGGATAATGTACAAGTAAATTTACTGCTACTAACTTATTTGGTATCAGTAAAAAATTAAGTACATAGAATAAACAACAATAATGTGGTTGTGTAAACTAGAATATACATTTTTCATAATCCCGTTAACTTTGTTTAAATAGTTGGCACTTGCTACATGTTTTCTAACTCCATTTAGTTACTTGCATCAGTCCGATCTGAACTTATCCAATTTAAAATCTATTAAATGTAATTAATTTTTTGTATCGACCAAAATTAAAACCTAATTCAGGATATCGAACTGAATTTCATATCTGTAAATTAGTTTTGTATATCGACCAAATTGAATCCGTATTCAGAGTATCGATCTGAAATTCATATTTTTAATTCTGATCCTAAAGTGCAACAATTGTGACAGTAAATATTCTTACAATAACATTTGGTCGTAAAGTTGCAGATCCGAACATATTGTAATATATCAAAGGCAAAAAAAATTTTTACCTTACTTAATTTTAAAATTTGTTTCGAAAGTTTCGGAAATTTCTTCCTTCACTCGTAAAACCTGTTGGCAATTTTGCTATTTCAGGTGTTTTATCTTGTGCCTTCAGGCCCATTTGTACTTGACTTATTTTGAAAAAAAAGTCCAGACTAATATGATTAATTAAATTAAGCATTTATTTGTATTACACTTCTACCAATTTTCAGTTATATTTTTTAATTCAAATATATTTCTATCAAAACTCAAAATTCACAAAAACAAACCACAAAATTCATCTCAGCTCATAGTGCAAATAACAATCTATCCAGGAATATAAAACATATCCAATAAATTCTTATTTGGCCTACCAAATATTTATATGCAATATATAAAGGATAAGAATTTTTTTCAACGAAAAAAACTGATACAGCAAAATTTTATATAACAATTAATAAAATAAATATGATCTATAACAATTTCATTTTGTAAATAAAAATTATTATCACTGTTTGAATTTCAATTTATTTAAGTTATCATAAAATCGATGTTAACACATCCTTTTTCGATTTAATGGCCTTAAACTATTTATGGTTAAAATTTTATTGATATAAATATAAACGATATTAGGCATTAATTTAATTTACTAACTAATTTTGAAATTTATTTCTTAATTTTATATTTTTTACTTGTAAATTACTATTGTTGTTGTTTTTATTTCAAATAAATCCTTTGGTAGTTTTTACATGAGATTATGGAATACAATCAAATATTTAATGCATTGTTACATAAATTGTAAATAACAATAAATTCTTAATTTATACTCAAAAATTAGGTATAAAAATTTTAGTGTCCACTTCTGAGTGGTGTTTTATGTTAAGTAACTCAATATTATGTTATCACACTATAAGTATGAACCATTTTCATAAATTTTTCTGTTATGATTGGTCATTATGAAAGGACTAAGGTAGCAATATTTTCTTTAATAATGTTTTATATACTGAATTAACAAAATTTTAGCAGTTCCAAAAGATTTCTACTGTTTTATTGTCGTACATTCATTGAGCTATAATATTCCTTTATCTACAAATTGAAATACGTTGTAGGGAGATTCTTTAGTGTTTATATAAAATAACCACAAAATGTAAAAAATAAACACAAGAAAATCTAAAGTCATTAAAGTTTTAATTTTTTTTGCATTTGTTACAAGAAAAGTTTCTGCTAGTTTTGTATTCGTCCTACATTTAAATGAGGTTTACGTAAACAAATTGAAAAATTCATGCAACTTTTGTGTTCTTGTTCTTTTTTTATAATAACGAATGAATAATACAGAACTTACTAAATATAAATATATACATTGTAACATTTATACTGAACTTAATCCAAGTTTTTCAAATAAAACAACATGGAACCAGGTGGTTTTTAATTATTATAAACTTTTGTTAGAAATTTTTAGAGGAGCATGTTATACTGCGAACGATTTAACTTTACAATAAGGACACCAAAGTGTCTTTGTAAATGAATTCCTATGCAAATGTTTAAAATTTATTACCTACCAAAATTCCGCCTTGAGAAAAGTATAACTCAAAAATTTTCCAAAGAAATAGAACAAACTTTTATATAATATTTTACCAAAAGTCAAAATTTTCTGAATTATTCTTGTTTGGTATAAACTAAGGTAATAATTTTTGTGTCCGCTGGATGTTCATTTATAATTCAATTTCTTAGAACTCAAATATCAAAAATGGTGATTATTGGTTTATAATGCAATTTTATAAATTATTTATTTTCTTTTTTTATACAATTTCTCTAAAGGATAACTCTTCAATATCCAATTTAAGATAAAACGAATAACACAAAATAAATCATAATTTTATAAAAATTGTTTTTGATTATTGATACCAAAGACAAGTGCGGACTGTCTCTTCCGCTCCAAATCATATATACCGGTATTTATACCGGTATACCGAATACGCGTATTTCTTTACATTTTTGGATTTTGATGAAACCGAATTTTAGAAAAGCCGAAGTTTTCTGTATTTGTTATAAATTGTTTAATTTACTTTATAGCTCATCTATTGTTATTTAAAATATGTAGTTTTTTCCATCAAGGTAGCAGTACCAACATTAATCGTTTCTGTCTCTCTTGGCTCTCACGATCTACTTAAATAGTACAACATTTAGTGTCTCATTTGACCAATGGACTAGTGTGCAAAATAAACGTTATTTAAATATAAATATTCTTTCGGAGAAGAATATTTGGGATATAGGAGTTAAACATGCCTCTAGAAATCTGTCAGATAAAAAATATGTAGAAATAGTTAATTGGAAATTGGAAAAACAGGGATTATCTAACCAAAAAAAAAAGAGGTAATGTCTGCATAACGACTGATGGCGTAACGATAATGAAAAAAGTTGGATAATTGATTAACACAAATCAGCAATTATGCCATGCTGATGAGATTCAACATTGGTGTGCAATAGAATCAAGAACAAAAGAAGCAAAATAGTCTGAATTGCGAAAATTCTTATTCTGGCTTGGAAGAGAGCGACAATAAAGAAAATAAATTATTCCGATACTAAAAGTACCATTTTACAAAAACTGGGTTTCAAGAATATTTTAGGCTCAGGATTTTGTGACCGATGTGTAAAATAGTTTGAAATTGCTTTTTAGTTCGAAATATGTGTTACAAATTTTTGATTTTCGCTGTAGAAAACTTTAATGAAATTTTAAAAACAAATTTGATTTCAAATTTAATTCCAATAAGAATTGATTCCAATTGAAATTGTTAATTTAATAAAAAAAAATTAGTAATAATAATTATTTCCAACATTAATTTTGAAGTAGTACATCTTCCAAAATTTACTAACTTAGAAACAATAAAAATTTGAAAAATATCTTTGACATCCAAAATTCGAGAAAAACGAAAAATTAACTTTGGTTTTTATTTTGTTTAATAGATAATAATGCAGGCAGCTAAAAATTTTGCTAAATTGGAGTCAGTAATGGATACCAGTGCGGAAAATCTACATAAAACGGAACTAATCCGAAAGCATATTGGCTACCAATGTGATGTAATATCTGAGAACGCTTTAAATTTAGAAAATGTCAGAGAGCAAGTTAAAGTATTGGAAAAAAATTTTGTTAAATAATAATAACTTAAATGAATTGAAGAAAAGTTTGGTAAAATCCTTATTTATTATTTTAGTAATAAATTAAGGAATAAAAAATTAGGTCAAGAATAGAGTCAGGGAACTCCAAAGTAAACGTTTTTAATATCAATTTGAAGAAAAGTTTTGTTTTCTAAATTTAACATAAATTCTAGCACTGAATAAAACCTTAAATCCATGTTTTGTTCAGAATTAAAAATATTTTGAATATCTTCTCTTATTTTACTATAAGATTAGAAAAACCTTTCAGTGAATTTCGGCGAATACTTAAGTAAATTTGTAATTTTGTACTTTTTTGTCTTTAAATGACTATTTAATTAATTTTAATAGCCAAAAGTTGAACTAAGGTATGTTGGAACAAAAGCAGCTGAATTTAGTGATGTATTCAGAACTACCACATTAAACTAAGTTTGTTATTTTTAAATCAGAAAAAAAGAAAAACCATATAAAAACGATTTAGGTATGATAAAAACTTTTCAAACAAGACCAATCCATGTAGTTTGAAAAAATAGCAATCTATTTTCAGTAAATTGAAAGAAAATAGCTTAGTAGTGGTAAGGTAATACTTAAAAAAATAAATTTTTATTTTATTTTTTACCACCAGGAAAACTTATGTTCGAAAAAAAATCTAGGTTGTGGCTGTTTAATTATTTCCTTTGAATAAATTAATTTGCTGTTTTAATTCAATTTGTTAGTGGTAAGAGAAATTTTCAACCTTTTGTATTGATACCCAAAAAATATTCTTTTTTGTTCAGTGTTACTTGTGTTGTTTTATGTCTATGATAAAACTTTATTAAAAGATTTTGCTTAAAATGTTTTTGTCAATTTAATGGAATTTTTATTTATTTATTGTCCTATTAATAAAATTTATTAATTTCTGGGCTTCAATTCATAATGTACTTTTGTAGATTAAGTTTTTTGTTTAAAATTTCAATTGTAGCTTGAACTGTTGTAAGGCTTTTTAGATAAACCGATCTTTCTCTATTGGAACTGAATTAGAGCCAAAAAATGGAATGAAATTGCAAAAGGATTGTTTTTTCAAAACTATTTATATACAATATTATAATAAAAATAATGTACTGTACTATTAAGATATTTAATTTTGGTACTCACCAGTGTTGAACTATAAAATTAATGATTTCATGTGTATAGAACTCGAATTGTATTCTGGAAAAAATAAGGTTTAGTATTATTGTAATTGTTTAGTAAGAGAAAAAGAAGTTTTTAAACTATAAATATTTCAAAAAAAGAAGTAGCAGGGTTCACAAACCACCAAAATAAAAATTAAATGATTGAATATCTAGAACCGTGAATTAGTGTCAAAGTAAAAGCAGAGAAGAAAAGGAAATACTTTGCTAAATGAAAAAAAGATTAATATAGAAAACAGTTCACATGGATAAAATATGATGTCCCTTAAATAATCCTAATAATAATAAAATTACATAATCGTACGATTAATGAACTTTTCCGAGAGATTTTGTAAAAGATTTCGGCATTAAATTATATGGCATTTTGTTTTCAGAAAAAAAGGTAAAAGATATCAATGCATCGTGATTAGGCTTATTCCAATTATCTGCATGCGTAGCTTTACCTCTGAGAAA
Organism: Acrocera orbiculus; assembly: GCA_947359355.1. Lineage (NCBI taxonomy): Eukaryota > Metazoa > Arthropoda > Insecta > Diptera > Acroceridae > Acrocera > Acrocera orbiculus. The sequence continues at coordinate 14,231,760 of OX375758.1, forward strand.
GATCAGGCGTAGAACGATTGTAATCAAACGTAATCAGTGACGTAGCCAGAAGTGGGCTAATGTGATCAATCCCCTCTCTCGTTGGTAAGCAACATTCTAACACTTTGATGGCCGGACTTCAATTTGATGGCGGTTGTCGGCAGGCATCACGTTTATGTGACTTAATTTTTCTGGTGGTTGTCGGCCTGAATCTTGTGGCTTCGCTTGATTAAGGGGGTATTCTGGTGTAGAGGTATGAATTTTATGTACTTTTTTAGGAGCAATAGAAAAAAAAAACAAACAATTTTTTAGTTTTCGTTATTTTGTATAATATTAACTGATTCCTAACCAATACACAAAAAAGAAATTCAAAAAAATCAAAAATCCAAAAAGCTACAGGCTGATGAAGTGGGGAGTGTAAAAAGAAATAGTGCTCGGTGGTCGCCACGATTCCAACCCTCTGAGCGATCTGAAGTAAAAAAGAAAAAAGGAATAATTAATCTAGAGGAATGTCGCTATGGCAGAAACTAGGATAAATGATTTTTCGCGTAGTTGCGGCTGTTTGAAGTCAAGAGGCGTGTTTTTTACCAATTGATTTACGTTTCCGAATTTTTTTAAAATATTAAAAATTGAAATTTTTTTATAATTATAGTTACCGTGTAAGGGAAACGTATAAAAAAGACTCCCACCAATTTTCATGGGAATCGGTTCAGTGGAACTTCTTTGAAAAAAATAGTTTCGAGAAACACGCCCTTAAAGCTTCGGATAAAGTTAGGCGCAGTACGGCACTAGAACAGCTATATCTCCAAAAATATTTTTAATTTTGAAAAATTCTTTTAGAAAAGTTTTCTTAAAGGCTTATGCTTTGAAAATATGAAAAAAAAATTAATTTTTTCAAATTTCTAGACCAGAATACCCCCTTAATAGCTATCAGTTCGCATTTATTTAATGTGATATTTGTCTTTATTGACTATCTCAGAAAATAAACATTCGCATTGTCATTTGATGGATCTAATTTCATTCTTTTGAAAACTATATATTATACTAAAGGGAAATATTAATTTTAATAAAACCTTCTTGAATAACAAAACGTTACTTTATTATTGTAAAAAGTACCGGCGGCAGGCAGGAGTTTTCAACAATATGTACCGGCGACAAGTGCAAAGCTTTTTATCAAGGGTAGAGCCGCCAAAGTGTTAAAAGTAATTAAGGGGCAAAACTAGTGCGACTATCTAAAAAAAGTGTTATTTTTTGTGAATTTTTTAAAAAAAAATATTGGCTCTTAAGCTATATGCCAAAAAATGGCGGAATTCAGAAAAAAAGAGCTGAAATTATGTTAAAAAATCTGATTGTTTTGGCCTGGCCATGTTATATTTTTCATCCAATCGTAAAGCGAGAGAGTCATTGTATGCAAAAACAGATACAAAGTATGCTAAAACCAGAAACAAATCAATTTTCATTTTTAAAATTCTGGTGGCAAGTTTTGTTTTCATTCCTCTTCATCAAAGCAGTTTCACATTTTAGAAGTAAAACATAACCTCTTAGACTTCACTTTTTCCTATAACTTAAGTTATTGAAACTGTTTTTTTTTTTTGTATAAAAAAAGTCATATGTTTATTTTCTTAAATTTTTATTTTTCATTTTTGAGGATTATCCTTAAAATATTTTACAAAAAACATTGATTCGTGACAAATTACTCACAGCGATTAACATTTAAGGAAATTAACTTAATTATATCATGATAGGACTTAAAGTTGATATGACAATCACCTAAATGTCTAGTAAATGATATAATGCTAAAAAAATATACCGACAAATCTACAGGTTTTCTTTCAATCCAGCTTTTTAAGGAATTTAAACCAACAAACACTCCCGGGTGTCCACGCTCTCCACAGGCAATACCTCCTACTGCTAAGCCCACCAGCTTGGAATCAATGATTAAACCACCACCAACATCATGATGACAAATATTATTTGTTGAATTTCCAGCACAGATCATATCAGTAGTTTTGTTTGGGTTTATTGTCATATTATAGAATTCTTCACAGGGTTCTGTTTTGAGGGAAACACAACGAAAATTTATTGAAAGTGGTTCCTGAAAGCCTGTTTTTCCAAATCCACAAACATCTCCACTTAAATGTGATTTAATTTTATAACCAATATCTGGTAATGGAATAGGCCTGACAGTAGAACTAAAAGTAATTCTTCTTGTAACCCATAAAATTCCAATATCATAGATTTCACCACTTTGCGAGTTATGCAGATCAAGATTGAATTTAGGATGTGTTGCAGCAGCTTTCAATGTATATACACGACCACCTGTGTATTTGAACTCCATTCCAACTCTAACCGATCCATCCTCAATTTTCATATTTTCAATACAATGAGCAACAGTTAAAACTACCTTTCTAGAAATAATTGAGCCCCCACAAAATGTTAACTCAGAAGGTTGGTCAATCTTTTGAATTCTACGTTGAACTACTGCAAACCAAGGTTTATATTTTATTTCGCTACGGGACCCGCCAACAATTGCTAACACTGCGGAAGTGTTGAAGTGATCAGTTCTATCTGATATTATTACTGCTATGATAAGAAAGCACCAGCGCTGTATATGCATGATGAGCTCTGATATTGTACTGTAGGATATTTACTCTAGAAACTTATTTTGGAATATTTACCAGAGTTTAACTGATAAAAAATTTCTTCCAATAGCCAAAATAAATGCTTTAACTTAAAAATTTACATATTTTGTTCTGCTGTATGTGACAATTTTTATAATATTAATTTGAAATTAAATGAATTCAATTCAATTTGTGTTTTTCTCGAAACATCCAGAAAATATTTAATAATAAATTCAATGTAAATAGAATATTTATTGCGTTGCTTTTAATGAACCAAATATCAGGTCTACAAAAATGATAAGAAATGTAAATTTTGAAGAAATAATTATCAATAATATTTATTTTAGATTCCGTTGTTAAATTTTTTTTATTGCTATTGCAAATTAAAGTTTTAAAAAATTCAAATATTTAAGTTTTTTAATATATTTCATGAAATTTATTAGTGCTTTGCGATGCTTGATGTTTTTCTGTTAACGCAATTAGAAGATCGCCACAAATAATTTTTGCACTGTGCGTAAGTGGTTTTTTAAGCATAGAAATACTTTTTTCAAGCTTGAAGATCTTGATAGAAGGAACTCCCAATTACATTCATATATCTCTGGCTTTTAATGCTGAGATATTTAAATCGGAACCACCATGTACTTCTACAGAAAGACCTAATTCTACTGTAATCACACTCATAGCCTCAAAATACATTCTTTAAATTATATCTTCTTTCTCATAGTTTTATTTTCATACTATCTCAAGTAACAATCAGCTTTTTTTAATGATTTTTAATTATATTTACATTCACAATTCTATTAGAAAGTGACATCAAGAAAATAATAAGTTAAACACCAAGCATTCTATATGTCCACATTTATGCCTCTTAAATGTGCAATCCAATTTGACACAAATTTCGCTTTGAGATATGAAATACAACAGTTATATGAAAGAAGACACACAAGAAAACACAATCATCTTTATTTCTACTTCCTATCCAAAAATAAGTACTTTTGGTGCTTGATGGGTAAAATTTAATTCAAACACTCTTTACTATGTACAATTGTTTATTTATTTATTAAAACAAGTGATGTATTTCTTCGGATGCTATTATGGAAATATTTTGTGGTTTGTTATTGATTAGTAACTTGTAGTATTTCGGTGTTCATTTGATGATTTGATATGGGCCGTCGTACGGTTGCTGCAAAGGCTTTAGTACTGAGTGAGTCGTTTCGGACGAACACTTTCTCGCATCTGTGTAGTTCCTTTTGGATGAATGGTTTTTTATTTGTATGACAGGATGTTTGAATTGGATGTATTGCGTTCATTGTTTCTCGGAACTGTTGTATAAATTCTGTTTCCTGGTTGTATGGTTTTTGTTCTAGGAAAAATTCCGAGGGTAATCTGAGTTGTTTTCCGTAAACCATTTCGGCTGTCGTAGCTTGGATATCGGCTTTAAATACTGATCGTAATCCCAGTAGGATTAGTGGTAATTCTCTGGACCAATTTTGGCTGTTTCGGCATTTGATGGCTGTTTCTAAAGTGCGGTGGAAACGTTCAATGATTCCATTTGCCTTTGGGTGGTATGCAGTTGTTCTTAAATGCTGGATGCCTAGTCTATTGTTTAATTGTTCCAAAAGTTGACTTTCAAATTGACGTGCTTGGTCGGTTGTGATCCTGAGTGGTACTCCAAATGGTGATATCCAATGCTCGATGATAGTGGTAGCAATGGTTTCCGCTGTTATATTAGTCACAGGTATGGCCTCCGGCCAGCGTGTGTAACGTTCTATCATTGTTACCAAATAACGGTTATCGTTGGCTATAATTTATAGTATTTTGGGGAGATTCGCCCACTTCGTTGAGTGTTATGTGCTCGATGCGTGATAAAAAATCGGCTCTACGTTCTCCTTTCCCTTTACATTAGCGTATATCTGTATATCGCTGATGTACAGTAATTGTCGTAGTTGGGTATGTTCCGGTTTCGAAATTTTACTAGATTTTTTATTGAATGCAAAAACGATTGGCTTGTGGTCTGTGTATATTACGCATTTCCTGCCTTCAATTTGTTCTTCAAAATGTTTGACGGTTTTATATATAGCTAAGAGTTCACGTTTATACATACTCCAGGAACGCTGTGCTTCAGATAATTTTGTTGAAAAAAACCCTAATGGTTCCAACTTGTGGTTCCATTGATGTAGACATGCTGTGTCGGATGCGTCGGTTGTTATAATTAAAGTTGCGTTTTCTTTTGGAAATGCGAGAGTAAGTGAGTTGACCAATTTCTATTTGAAAGTTTCAAATGCCCTTTCCGCATCCTGTGTCCACTGTATTTCTCGTTTGTCGTTTTTTATGTTTCCAGGCATCAGTTTCTGCAGTATCTCCTGTATTTCGGCTGCGCATTCTATGAACCGTCTGTAAAAGTTGACCATCGCTAGGAAACGGCGGAGGTCTTTTATGATAGTTGGCTTTTTGAATTGTTGTATTAGCTGTATCTTTGCAGGCAATGGAGATATTCCCTGTGGTGTTATGAGGTGCCTCAGGAATTTTACTTGGGATTTCCCGAAAGTGCATTTGTTAATATTTATGGACATTCCATAATGCTGAAGTCGTGCGAGGACAATTTTTAGATGTTTTTGGTGTTGTTGCTCGTTGTCCGATGCGATGCAGATATCGTCTATATATGGGATTGCGAAATCTAAACCTCTTAATATTTGATCGATGTGGCGCTGGAATGTTTGACCAGCGTTGCACAGTCCAAAAGGTATGTAAAGAAACTCATAGAGTCCAAATGGTGTTATTATAGCTGTTTTGGAAACATCTGTTGGATTTACTGGTATCTGATAGTAAGCTTTTTCCAAATCAATGGTCGAAAAAATTTTCTTTCCATATAGTATGTTGTGAAAGGTTTGTATGTTCGAAATGGTATCATTTAAGGCTCTGTAGTCGCCGCATGAACGCCAAGAATTTCCTGTTTTGGATACCATGTGGAGTGGAGATGCCCACGGGCTTTTGGATGGGCGGATGATCCCTTTTTTTAATAGGTATTCGAAATCTGTTCTTGCTGTTTTTAACTTTTCTGGTGTTAGCCTCCGGGCTTTCGCGGTTACTGGTGGACCGTGTGTGTTTATGTAGTGTAGTGTGATGGCTGGCGTGATGGCTGGCGTGATGGCTTTATTCTCTGTTAGTTTAAACAAATTTTTGTGCATGTGGAGTAACTCCTGGTATCTTTCATTTTTATTTATGACTTTTATGGTAAGTTTAGTTATTTTGTCGCGTAGAGCGACTCCCTTGAGATCGACCAATAGGTTATAATGGGCCAAAAAATCTGCTCCTAGTATTTGTGACTGGACCTGTGCGATGGTGAACGTCCAGTTGAATTCACGTCATAGTCCTAAGTCTAGGGTGAGCGTTTTTTTCCAAATATTTTTATTGGTGTGCCATTTGCGGCGAAAAGTTGTCCCATAGGGTTATCTCGGTGTGTTATTTTGTCTTTTGGCATTGGGGGTATAACAGAGATATCTGCGCCAGTGTCGATTAAATATCGATGTTGTGTCCGTTTGTCGGTGACAAAAAGACGTAGATTGGTAGTTTGCTGGTTGGGCTGCTTGATTTCCAGTTTGGTATTATAGTTGTGGCTACCGAGCTTGCCAACTGTGTGGGGAGCTCAGTGAGCTAATTTTTTGGTTGAAATTTACACGGTGCTTTACAGTTGCGAGCTTTATCCTCGAATTTATGGTGCCACCAACAAGTATCGAAACGTGATGTTGGTGTGGTTGTATTGTTCATGGGGGTGTACTCATGGCGTGTCGGTGTATTCCCTCTGCGCTGATAGATTTGTCGATCCCGTGAATTGGACCACCTGTCTGGAAGTCTCTGGATGCATTTTAAAATTTTATTCATTTGGTTTTGTAGATCGTGTAATACGGGTGTCAAGTTTTGCTGGTCGACGCTGCTCATTGAAGGTGATGAGCTTCGTACTTCACTAGCATGTATAAATGTTGAACTGGTTGCTTCTAAAACTCGATCGGTGATGTTTGCGGCTTGAGTTAGTGTAATATCGTCGTTGGTAGATACAATCGCTCTAATTTGCTCGGGTAAGTTCCGTAACCATAATGTTTTAAGTAGCTCGTCCGTGACTGGCGTGTTTGCTGCTTTTCCTCGCATTTCTGCCAGGAGTTGGGATGGTTTTCTATCTCCGATAGAGATATCCCCTAGCAATTTGGTTATTTTCACCTGAGTGCTGTCGGCAAATTCGCTGATGACTCGGCTTTTTAAAGTTTCGTACATCTTCCCTTGAGGTGGTGGTGATGGTGATGCTTTCAAATCGGCCTAGTGGGTAATTGTCCAATGATGGTGTAGTAACGTTTTTTGTCGGTTATTAAACCCGATGCTTCAAATGCTGCCTCAACCAGCCAAAACCACAGGTCTGTGTATTCCTCCACAAAATCTGGGACCATACGCCCACTACGTAGAATACCTCCATAGAGGAATCAGCAAGGAAAATGGGTCTGCAGTGACAACGAAAAAACAGAGATATTTGCAAAATATCTGACAACAGCATTTATTCCACATGACATACACTCCAGTATAAACACTACTCCAATATACCAACCGTCAAAAAAAATAAAAAAAATATCAGCCACAGAAATAGCTCTTGAGATAGATAACAATCTCAATATAAAAAAAGCACCTGGAGTGGACGATATATCTCCCAGGCTACTGAAAGAATTACCTGCAAAAGCAATTACACTGCTCACATTCATCTACAACGCATGAATAAGACTGCGATACGTGCCGGACAGCTTCAAAAAAGCCAAGATAATTATGATACAAAAACCTGATAAGTCAGCTGAGGACATCTGCTCATATAGACCAATCTGTCTTCTACCAACAATCGCAAAACTGTTCGAAAAACTGCGCCGTACATAAGCATTCCTGACTTCCAATTCGGATTTAGAAGTAACCACTCAACCATTGATCAAGTTCATAGAGTCACAAGTATAATCGAACAAGCATTTGAGGAAAAAAAATACTGCACCGCAGTATTCTTAGACATATCTTAAGCATTTCATCGAGTATGGCATAAAGGTCTGATACATAAGATGAGCATGCACTTGCCAGGGAATCTATGCAAACTACTTGAATCCTACATCACAAACCGCAAATATAGGGTAATAAACGAAGAGGCTATGTCAAACATTTATACTATGAAAGCAGCAATTCCTCAGGGTAGTGTACTAGGACCACTATTGTATCTCCTTTACACAGCAGATATCCCTACTACAGAAGATACATTCATTGGTACATTTGCAGATGACACAGTTATAATATCAAGTGATTAAATGCAAAAAAAAGCTGTGGAAAAAATACAAACTACACTAAATGAAGTCAGCAAATGGACCACAGATTGGAAGATCAAACTCAATAGAACAAAATCAACTCACGTGACATACACGCTGAGGAAAAAAGTAGACAACTTACATATATATATCAATGGAGAACAAATTCCGTAGGAATAATCAGCTAAATACCTAGAATCCAAATTAAATTGGAAATTTCATGTGCGACAGAAGGCCAAACAAATCAAAGAAATAATAAGGAAGTACTACTGGTTAATTGGATACAAATCGCAACTGAATCTAAGGAACAAAAGATTAGTATATACGACAATTATAAAACCAATCTGGACATACGGAATACAGCTATGGGGATGTACGCATGAATGCAACATAAAAACCATTCAAACCTGTCAAAATAAGATCCTACGACTAACAACTAACGCATACCGATACGTGACAAACAAAGAGATACATGAAGATCTAAAAATAAAATGGGTAAAAGAAGTCATCCAAGAACACGCTGCAAAACAGGAAAAAATACTCCATCATCACCCTAACATAGAAGCTGTACTACTGCTGGACACAACAAGCCAGACAAGACGGCTTCACCGCAAGAAACCGCATGACCTAACATAGGAATACTAACGCTTATAGGGAACTAATCACTCGATCTTCACTCCCGCACACGTCACACTCACACACACTTAGATAATAGTACTAATAAATTAATTGTAAATAGATTAAGATTGTAGTAAACACTGGAAAATTAAAAAAATTTTTTGTGAATTTTTTTAAAAAAAAATATTGGCTCTTAAGCTATATGCCAAAAAATGGCGTAATTCAGAAAAAAAGAGCTGAAATTATGTTAAAAAATCTGATTGTTTTGGCCTGGCCATGTTATATTTTTCATCCAATCGTAAAGCGAGAGAGTCATTGTATGCAAAAACAGATACAAAATATGCTAAAACCAGAAACAAATCAATTTTCATTTTTAAAATTCTGGTGGCAAGTTTTGTTTTCATTCCTCTTCATCAAAGCAGTTTCACATTTTAGAAGTAAAACATAAGCTCTTAGACTTTACTTTTTTCTATAACTTGTTTTTTTTTTTTTTGTTTGTATAAAAAAAGTCATATGTTTATTTTCTTAAATTTTTATTTCTCATTTTTGAGGATTATCCTTAAAATATTTTACAAAAAACATTGATTCGTGACAAATTACTCACAGCGATTAACATTTAGGGAAATTAGCTTAATTATATCATAATAGGACTTAAAGTTCATATGACAATCACCTAAATGTCTAGCAAATGATATAGTGGTAAAAAAATATACCAACAAATCTACAGGTTTTCTTTCAATCCAGCTTTTTAAGGAATTTAAACCAACAAACACTCCCGGGTGTCCACGTTCTCCACAGGCAATACCTCCTACTGCTAAGCCTACCAGCTCGGAATCAATGATTAATCCCCCACCAACATCATGATGACAAATATTATTTGTTGAATTTCCAGCACAGATCATATCAGTAGTTTTGTTTGGGTTTATTGTCATATTATAGAATTCTTCACAGGGTTCTGTTTTGAGGGAAACACAAAGAAAATTTCTGGAAAGTGGTTCCAGATACCCTGTACTTCCAAATCCGCATATTACTCCATTTAAATTTGATTCAATTTTATAATTAATGTCTGGTAAAGGAATATAATTGACAGTAGAACTAAACGTAATACTTCTTTTAACCCATAAAATTCCAATATTATAGATTACATCACTTTGCGAGTTATGTTGATCAAGATTGAATTTAGGATGTGTTGCAGCAGCTTTCAATGCATATACACTACCACCGGTATATTTGAACTCCATTCCAACTCTAACCGATCCATCCTCAATTTTCATATTTTTAATACAATGAGCAACAGTTAAAACTACCTTTTTAGAAATAATTGAGCCCCCACAAAATATTACCTCAGAAGGTTGATCATTCTTTTGAAGTCTACGTTGAACTACTGCAAACCAAGGTTTATCTTTTATTTCCTTAGGGGACCCGCCAACAATTCCTAACACTGCAGAAGTGTTGAAGTGATCAGTTCTATCTGATACTATTACTGCTATGATAAGAAAGCACAAGCGCTGTATATGCATGATGAGCTCTGATATTGTACTGTAGGATATTCACTCTAGAAATTCATTTACCAGAACCTTAACTGATAAAGAATTTCTTCAAATAGCCAAAGTACATGCTTTTACTTAAAAATTTACATATTTTGTTCTGCTGTAGGTGCCAATTTTTATAATATTTATTTGAAATTCAATGAATTCAATTCAATTTGCTTTTTTCTCGAAACATCCAGAAAATATTTAACAATAAATTCAATGTAAATAGAATATTTATTGCGTTGCTTTTAATGAACCAAATATCAGGTCGACAAAAATGATAAGAAATGTAAATTTTGAAGAAATAATTATCAATAATATTTATTTTAGATTCCGTTGTTAAATTTTTTTATTGCTATTGCAAATTAAAGTTTTAAAAAATTCAAATATTTAAGTTTTTTAATATATTTCATGAAATTTGTTAGTGCTTTGCGATGCTTGATGTTTTTCTGTTAACGCAATTAGAAGATCGCCACAAATAATTTTTGCACTGTGCGTAAGTGGTTTTCTAAGCATAGAAATACTTTTTTCAAGCTTGAAGATCTTGATAGAAGGAACTCCCAATTACATTCATATATCTCTGGCTTTTAATGCTGAGAAATTTAAATCGGAACCACCATGTACTTCTACAGAAGGACCTAATTCTACTGTAATCACAGTCATAGCCTCAAAATACATTCTTTAAGTTATATCTTCTTTGTCATAGTTTTATTTTCATACTATCTCAAGTAACAATTAGTTTTTTTTATGATTTTTAATTATATTTACATTCACAATTCTATTAGAAAGTGACATAAAGAAAATAATAAGTTAAACCCCAAGCATTCTATATGTCCACATTTATGCCTCTAAAATGTGCAATTCAATTTGAAACAAATTTCGCTTTGAGATATGAAATACAATTTTAATATTGCTTATTGAAAAATTAAAATTGATCACTTTTATGTTTAAAAGGAAAACACAATCATCTTTATTTCTGTTTCCTATCCAAAAAAAAGTACTTAAAAAAAACTGACTAGCCAAGCTAACTTAAATTCGTAATTCTTATTCGAAATTAACTTATTAGGATTTTAAAAGACATTTACTTCTTGCTGGCTTACATTATCGGTATGGCTACTAATTCTGAGCTGGCGGCTGGAGAATAACCAAATATAATTATAAGAATGAAACATATAAATAGACGTAATAAATGGGAAAAAAACAGAAATAATATTGGAAATTATCACAAAATTGCAGTCCTTTTGTTCGTTTATAAGTAATAAGTACTATACAAGGCTTAAGAAACATCTTTTTGTTGAGGTTAATTTTTTTTGTTGAGTAAAAATGCAAAAGAAAAAAATTTCACACTAGTTGAGCCCCTTAAAAAAAAAAATTTAATAATGCTTAAGAAAGTTAACAAAAAAAGCACCATTTCCCCCCTCCCCCGCATCGCATTTTGCTATCTACGCAACTGAACTGAACTTAACATTTTAGAATTTTTAAAATGTCTTGTCGGGTTTTTTTTGTTATAATCTTGTACATTGACCTTCAGATACTGCGCATTTATACAATCTTCAGTAAAAATTGTTTTATTTTTAAAAAGTACAAATTTAAATAAAGTTCAAGAATAAAAACACTTTTATACGCAAATCTATTTGGTAGAAAGACAAAACTTTAAGTTTATTTCAAATGATCGATACATTTACTCAAGATGAGTTTTTAATTGATTAATGATTAAAATTAGCAATTTATCTAATCTATTCTAGTCCGTAAGCTTTGATAGATTTACTAAATATTCATTTACCTACTAATTAACTTAAGTTAATTTTATTTAATACGACGGAAGCATTTAAATATAAATAAAATTTGGTTTTGTGTCGATTTAAATACAAAATATGTAAAAATGGAGCTTTTCAAAAGTGAATTTTGGAGAATATTTGTATTTGTGCTGATATTTATTTTAATATCTTTATACCTGTACAGATTTACTTACTAAAAAGTATTTAATTGTTTTAATTATATGTGAAATAGTATATTCTATAATAAAATTTAAATTTAAGGAATGGTGCAAATAACACCACAACTTGTTGGTATAAAAATATTGGAACAAAAATGTTCTTTTGTTGAAGGCAGAAGATGTCATGAAATTTTCAAAAAAGAAGACAATCTGACGTTTAGGATTAGAAACTACAATGTCTTTAATGATCCTGCATTGTTTTTGTTTTTCACAATTGACTCAAAGCAATTTTATGTGTTCATTTATTATTGCCTTTTGATGGGAAAATACTATAACAGTAAAAGCTTGAAACTAAAATTTAGCAACAAAAAAATTTTTCAACACTAAACTTTCTCACATGAGAGCACAATTAAAAATTTCAAATGTTTTTACTTTAACGCATCACAAATGTTCATAAGAGTTACATAAAAATGGTGCAAAATAAAACAAAAATAAAAACTATTTAATACATCCTTTTGTTGTCAACATTTATGATAACTAACTACTGTGTAATTCGTATCTGTATTTAATGGCCATGTATTTAACGGAATGATTCAATCCGTTAAGTCGACCATAAATTATAAGAATGAATTGAATTAAACTGACAAAAGGATGGAATGGTTTTTATGAGTTAATGTGACGTTTGGTCAACATAACTAGGCGACAATCGTTACAGGATTCTGACACCCACTGTGAATTTGATAATTGCCATGAGTTAAAAGAAAAAACAAAAAAAAAAAATGAAAGGATATTTAGTATGAGAAAAATTTTATCATACAAAATACAATCGTTTGTTGTGGACATCATGAAATTTATGATGTTTAATAATTCTTTTCTGGTTTGTTTTTTAATTTTCTTTTTTTTTTTGTATTTTTGAATTCATAATGCAAAACCTTTTGTGTTTTTTTTTGCTCTTGTTGTAAATCATACACAGAATTGTTGAGTACTTTATATGCTTCCGGCTCTGTTCAAAATTAAATTTTTAACGAAATGGTTTATGGCTAACTTGACTGAAATATGGAATCTCTAATTAAGTTGGATAATAAGTAGAAAATATTTTACTGGGAAAGGAAAAAAAAATTTATGGTCAGGATATTTTGATAGATTCAATAGCCAATATTGAAGAAAAATAATCATATTTTAGTTAATATCATTCTTTGTTGTTATTGTTGTAAATTTTATATTACTGTAAAATCAAGCATATGAAATTGTTGTAAATAAAGGACCACTTGGAAAAATTTTATGACAACTAGACGCCACTTATCCGTTAACAAAATAAAAAATCCTTTGTAATATAATCGTTTTCTTTGTAAGAAAGCTTTTTAACTTTGTAGTTATTGTAAGCTTTGTTGTGTTTTGTGTTGTGATATTAAAATATCTTTGTATCTTGATACAAATAATTCGATTTCTAAGAAGACAAAAAGGAAAAAAAAAACTGTAAGCTGAATATATTTTGTGTATATGTGCGTAAAGAATAAAACATACAAAAGGCGTTTAGGATGATAGCATATAACACAAATTATTGAAGCATTAAATCATACCACAAGGTTTGGTTGACTAGACCACGTTTTCGTAGTGAGTTGATTTCAATGGTTTTATACTGGAGAAGATGAAGTTTATATATTTATAAAAATTTGCAATGCTCAGCATGAATTGTATGACTCCCACGGGATCATGAGAATTGAAAAGTGGTTTATTTGCTCGTATGGTTTTTCGATTGATGGGTAAATCAAATAAAAGATTTGTAACTATAGAAGCTATTGTCCTGAAAAAAAAAAAAAATCATTTTCTACACATTCAGCTGTTTTTTTTTTTTCCAAGTCTCACGTAGTATTTCAAATACTAATAGATATAATATACTAAGGGAAAATTATAAGCATAAAATTACTTTCACTTATATTGAACTAAATATCTAAAAGATACATGTAATAAAACAATATCTATCTGGGTTTATGATTAAAGAGTATCTCGTTATGATGATATTCTCTAAATGATTCAGACTTATAGCCATACAATAGTCCTGCTGGTATTCTAGGTTTACATTTTCAATTTTTCTGCTTGAATGCATAACAACTGAACATAAAATTCCTCCTTTATCCATTTGATACTTTTGGTTAAAACTTTTGCATTCTATTTTTTTTTTGTTATATATCCTTTTGTCATTTTTATTTGCTGGCATTGTGCCAGTTTGATGATTTTTAGAGCAAAACCAAACTTTAAACCCAATAATTTAGATAATTTTTTTTATTGAATATTTTTAAAAATTATTTGTTAAAAAATATCGATAATCTGAACATAGGTTTTAGTTTTTAATGTTTAATTAAATGCTGGTATTAGAAAAATAAATAAGGAAAAAATTGGCTCAAATTGGCTTTTATAGGTTTTGATAAGTTAAATATTACTAACTTATTTCTAAACAGGGATATATGCAAACAACTAACGGTAGCTGCGTAAATTTTATTACAAAAACAGTCTATTAAATTGTTTACAAGCTAAACTAAAATAGAATTAAAAATATTTCAAATTCAAAAGCAATAGACAATAGAGTAATTACTTTGTATTTGGCTAAAAAATCCCAGCCAGATAGTGCCCGTGAGTTCGGGTATGTTCAACAACTGTTTAATTTAAAGGAAATGACAAATATAACATATATTATGATATTCAGTTTTAGCAGGCCAGTAATATTTGTCACACAACCAAAGTTACAATCAAGCTATTATGTTTTTAAAAAAAAACATATTTAGCCAAAATACTGATCTTAATTGGTCTTTTAATAAATGGACGGTTTTTTATTGAAAAATGTTAGGGAAATGGGTTACGCTAGCCATCTAGAGGGGATTCGGTATTTGGAATATAAAAGATCAGTTTCGATTTATGAGATAGACACCTAAATTTTTATTTAATAAAACATTACACTTTGAAAAATATTTCTATCTTTATTTTTTACAGCTAAACTTTAATAAGTAAAATAAATCTCGTATAAGTAACAAAGATTTTATAAACTAACTTGTTCGCTACCAACCATCACATACTATATGTAGCAGATATTTTTGGGCATTTTACTAGAGCATGTTTAATAATGTTATGTATTGAGCAAAATTTTTAAGTTTTAAAAAAGTAAAATGTATGAAGACTATTTTCGGTCTGCCCTAGCATTAGATTATTTAGAGTTTGTAGAGCAGTGCACTAGGAATAAAATTTATTAGAATTAATTTTATATAATCACGAAAAAATCTTGGGATGTAGTTAATGTTTTACCCCGAACACCCTGGGTGTCCCTGGTAAGGAACGGGTTAAATATTATTTTCCAATTTTTAAATAATATTAAATATTATGAAATGAAATTTTATTAATTTGTAAATGCCTGCAAGTATGCAATTAATATCTGTATGTTTAAAGCTCTAGCCGCAATTATATAGAGAGAAACTTAAAATTATGGAACTCTATCTACGTGAAAACTAAAATTTATAACCTTAGGGGCTTAGGCAGATCAGATTATTATATAAAAAGAGTAGAATTAATATTAGAATTAAGTATTTTTCATAAACGTTTGCATAATTCAATATTAAGCTGGTAAAGATTAGACCAAAAAATAATATTGCTTGTTAATAGGTCGGTAATTCACATTCTATATTGGGGTTTATTAGCATTATTAAAATACACAGAAGGAAATTTTATATTGAGAAAATGTGTAATACACGTGTATTAAACATAATGCAATCGTGTATAAAATACAGCCTTTGAAAGGCCGCATAAGGCAAATTTTGCTATCTATTGTGGATTGACAGGTTGTCTAACATTAAAAATTCGTCAAGTTGAATACATGTGTCTCTGAGCGTGTTCACGATTTTAGAGAATTTTTTCCATGATTTTTCACAAGTTTTTGGTTAAAAACAGCAGGAATACCATCCTACAACCACCACATTAACTTGATTGTGACTTCCCGAGTCGAAATATTTAGTGATGATTTCATACCCTTCGATCTGAATTAGGTATGATTTCAAACTGAATGTACTGAATTGTGTATGATTTCATATTGAATGCCCTGAAAATGTTGAACTTTTCATCTGTCAAAATCATCATCATCAACTTTATTTCAAATAGTTGATACTGATTTCATACTGTTCATGTTGAATTGAGTATGATATCATTCTTAATGTACTGAAAAATGTGAAATTTTATGTTTCAGGATCACCAGTATGAATTCATCGTTAACTTTTTGAAGTAAAGCTCATGATGATTTCATACTGCTGATGGTGAATTGAGTATGATGCCGTACTTAATGTATTGAAATTTGACGAATGATTTATTTTATTCTCTATTTTAATCTTAATTTCAGATTTTTGAGAGAATGAAATAAAATCTCTCTCTTTATGGAAAAATTTTCTGAGTCCAAATTGACATTTAGTTGACGTTTAGCTTTAAGTCACAAAAGATGTTATTTGTGCTATATTTAAGATTTATTTATATTTATAATAAAAAATATAATGTAGATATTAAGTGTAATAGTTTTTTTGTAAAATAAATATATGTCTTAAACAAATAAAGCATTAAATTGTGAAATTTTGTTCACTTTCTGTCCTAGTTTTTCCTACTGTCAGTGAAACTTGTTTTTTCTTTTCAGGGATGGTTATGTATAATTATTGTTAAATATATATACATATATATATATAATCAATAAAATGCTTTGTTTTTGAAATTGTGTTTAGTTTTCATAGTGAAATTTTATTTATTTTGTCCATTATTTTGACTATTTTCGGCATAAATTGTATCTTGTTTTCAGGTTTACACGTAGAAGGATAGATATGTGATATATATAAAAGTTATTGTGGTAATATAACATCTATATATATGTTTTCAATAAATAAAATGTTTTACTAGAAATTTTTTTTAGTTTATTTATTCATTCTTTAAGCATTTTGGCAATTAATTATTTATTTTCAGGCTTAAACGAAAGTAAAACAGGGATGGACATTCAAATAGCATATGCTATATATGCTATTTGATCACTATGTATTATATCCATCCCTCTTTTACTTATAAAATATACAAACTTTCTCAGTACGTACAGTATCAATTCAGTATGAAGAGAGAGTACTCTCTTGCTAGTATATATATTCTCTTTTTTCATACTGAATTGATGTTGAAAGTACTGAAAAGTTCGTAACTTTCATACTGAATTCATGTTGAAAGTACTGAAAAGCTTGTAACTTGTATTGAAAAAGAGCTCTCTCTTCATACTCAAAGTATTAAAAAGTGCTCTCTGTTGATACTGAACTTATACTGGTGCTGTTGGATCGGGAATTATCTATCAGCATCAGTATCAAATCAGTACTAACTTTCAACATAAGAGTATATGTAAAACATAATACTGATTTAAGTCTGGTTGTACTGAAAAAGTACCAGAATTAACAATATGAAATCATCACTACAAATTTCGACTCGACTGAAAATTTCTTTCTGTTCAATCGAATCAAAAATCCACTAACAGCCAAGAGAAAATAATCGAAAAATCGAAGATGGCTCTATAGAGATACCTAAGAGTGGGTCTACACAGGCCAACTCACAGCAGAAAACTCACAGCAGAAAACTCACAGCGATACCGGTTTTTCTCATATAAAATTTATAGAATCGCTGTGAGTTGGCCTATGTAGACCCAATCTAACATGGAGTTTAAAAAAAAGTTTCGAGGACTGGATCAAACGATTGCATAAGTGCGTTGCAGTCGACGGAAAATCTTTGAAGGGAACAATATCGATTTGTGACAATAAACTGGTATTGCTTATTTTTTTTTTATTAAATTCCTGGAACTTTTTAATCAAGGTAGTATTTCCCTTAATTTAACGCTAGTTATCTTAACGTTTTGTTATTATGAACACATACAAAATTGATATCCCTATACCATATTTTTTGGTTTTTTAAGTCCTTTATGTATTTTATGGCATTGGGTATGAAAAAGTTTCCTTTGCTTTAAATTAAATAGTATTTACCATTGTTATTTTAATTAATTTGAATAACAACAAAACAAACAATAAAAGGTATTTGGAATTTATTTACTTACAGAAAAGAACATGATACAAAGTTTTCCTTTTTATATGACTTATATCAAGCAATAAATTAAAATACATCATAATTAATAAATTAAAAACTTTCATCAAAGGATTCCCAATAGAATTAAAATCTTCAAAATAAATTGCCAATTACAATTTAGAAATGGACAATACTTTTGTATATAACTGATTATATTTAATCCTCTAGAGAAAGTTTATTATTCAATGTCACATCATCCACACCTAAATGAAGACAAAGTATATACTCGACCCATAGCATAATCACGATTTTATTTCAAGATCTTTGTGACCACTCAACTGTTTATAAGGACAATTTTCTTTAATGGAAGAAACGTGTTTAAATTTAAAATTCATTCAAGACAAACGGTTTATATTCGCTGCTTTTGGTAAAATTTCATTTTCTTTATATAATAATCCTGTAAGGCATCTTTAATAGAGATAGCTATTATTCTATTGTTATTCGTAAAACATCTCATAATTATCCTTCTTATATTCAAAATAGTAAGGCTCTTAAGGAAATTAGCTAAAATGAACTTTTTGTTTTTGTTTGTTTTTTAAGTCTTTTTAAGTTTTCAATGAACTTAGATTTAAGTTGATCTTTTGATGTCAAATGGAAACAATAAAACAAATTAAATTTGTTTTTTTTTTGTTGTTTTTTGTTTTACAAATAAAACATTTCAATTCAAAAGTTCAATAGAGTTCAAATAAATGAATTTTATTTATAATCCTTTTGCGGGGGCTGATATTAAAATTAAAATACATAAAAAATGTTATTCACGAAAAAAAACTATTTCATTGCTTTATAGCAAATATGAATAAATAAATAAATAAATAGAAAAAAAAAAGGAAAAAGAAATATAATCAATAAAATATAAAACATATGGCGCCATTGTATTACAAAAAAATCATAGCCAAACTTTTTTTAGTAAAGCTTTTAAGCCACAATATGCTAATTCTGAATATTTTACATAAATATTTTAGGATGAGTTTTTCTTTTGTGTGACAGGACTCATTTTAGATTATTGAAGTTGTATTAAGAAAGTAAATTAAGTAAATTTCCTAAGAAATTTAGACTTGACTAGAACAAGGATTTTTTATTACATTTTCTTTTTTTTAAATATTTATGACTTCTAAAAAAAGTTAAAAATTAAATAATATTATTTAATTTTCTTGCATAAAAAATCAGCCTCTTACATTAAAGTGAATAAAGTCAAAAAGTTATCTTTCTACAAGTAATAAATTTAAGGATGCTTAAGTAAGTCTTATTGTTAAATCTATGAAGCTATTAAAATTCAAACAATCAAAAGAAAAATAAGAAAAAGTATCTAAAATTAAAATTGAAAAAGTTTGGGGTTCATAACTTTTTGTGCATTGAAATAACTAAATTTACGATTCCAAATATATATATTAGCATTGCTAAATATAACAGATATTACTGTTTACGATATTAAATTAAAATTTATATAAATAACAAGCCAAAAATGAACAAAAATTTATATAGCAATAAAATGATTTACTCCCATTAACTTTCTTCTTTTATGAGTATTACAATAAAAACGAAAAGAGTTTTTATATGTTGAAATCTTACGCGGCCTCGCGCTATTTGGCCACTGTCAAATAGGAAAAAATTTAACTAACATATTCAAACGTAAAAAACAGATGGCGCTATTAAAAGGGGTTTTTAAATTTATAAAAATAAAAAAACGGAAAATCTTTTAAACTTGAAGAAGTACAGAAAATAAATCCTTTGACAATAAATTATAGTAACTTTTAAAGGAATTATATGGGTTAAAATTTGTTATGGACAAAAAAGGGTGATATTTTAATAACTAAGACTGCCAATTTTTTACTGTTACGTAATCACCTCAACCATAATTAAGAATAATAATTGAAATCAGCTTAAATTAAAAAATAAAAATAATTGCAGAGTAAAATTTTTTAAGTTTTTTAAAATTCAAAAAAGAAGAGATACCATAATTTGTAAAAATAAAATTTTCAGTTTAAATAAATCAAATAACAAAATACTTGAATTTTATTATCTGTCAGGATTTAATTTTGGTGGCAATAACTGTCAAATTTAGCAACATAAATTGCAAATAATAATAAAACCCTTTTTATAAATACTTTTCATGTAAATTTTGACAAAATTCAAGGAACCCAGCAACTGATATATCTCTTAACGATAGGGATAAAATCTATAGATAAATTTCACTTGGAAGGATTATATCCTTGTTCGATCAACAAATAAACATATTAGACATGTTTATAACTTTGCTTTGAGAGATTAAATTTGTGGCAAATTCATATAAAGAAAAAAAGAAAAGTTGATAAGTACAATTTCTTAGCTTCAATTTTTGGTCTCGATTTTAAAACTATAAAGAAAAAAACCACAAAACAATTTTTCTAATTTAAAGTTATGTTTTTTCCTAAAATATTTAACGAAGCTTAAGAATATAAAGGAAATGGCTAAATGCCAGTAATTTCCATATATTTCCTATGAAGTGGAACTGTGTAAATAATTTTCTAAAAATGATGTCCTTTTTTATTAAAGATCATGTTGTTACCAAGACAAATATTTCATTTAGAAACATAAAGTTTATTAGCTAAATGTTCCTATGATAACATTAACGATAATAAATGGGAATAACAAGGGTTTCCAACAGATTTCTATCCTTATGAAAATATATTTATTGCATAGAAATATCAAAATCAAAAGACCACCTACCAGAGTGACTCCAATCTAACTTATTTACATTATTATAGTGCCATTGCATCCCTGTTGGGTGAAATATAGTTTACTGCACTTGGGATTTTTTATGAAGGTCTTAAACTTAGAATTTGTTTACAAATTGCTTAACATTTTAAAAGAGACAAACAAATTTTCTTAAGTAATATAAGTTTTTAATTTAAATTCAAAATTCAAAGGTTATGTTTAATTTAATTTGCAAAAATCTGACCTAAAACTTAATTCAGGTACCAAGGCTTTAGGTTGGGCGTTAACACTACGAAAATAAAGGAAAAAAAAGCAACATAATCTTTAAGCTACTGGCTAGAGTTTTTTTTTCACTTCTTTAGACCGAAAGTGTAAAATCAAAACAAAAAGAATAAAATAAAAATTCTAACATAGAACAACAATTTTAGAGAAACTTTACAGTTGAACAGTTTAAAGCGCTTCTGCATTTTGAAAGGATTCCGGAAACAGGAAAGAACAGTATTCAGGAGAATCCAGTTGCCTTGTGTGATAAACAAAAGTTATTCTACAGGACATTCAGTTGACTGATTTTCTGCACTTTTTCATTTACTTTGTTTTTTCTTTTGTTATTTTTTCAATTTTCCTTTTCACTAGACAGATTTAAATAAATATTATGAGATTTTCATTATTTTTATAGAGGATAATTTCATGTAAAAAAATAAGAAAAATATTGATTTAATTCAATTTGCGGTCAAAGTTATTTTCTGTCCACAAATATCATCTAAGAGTATAAAAGTATGGTTTTTAGCAGGATTTTTCCTATAGATTGGACTTTTTCATAGCATGTAATGTCTAGCTAAATGCTTAACTCATAATGAGAGGATGCTTGAGGAGAGCTTAAAGAAAGGAAACAATACTATCTGGCTTTTCACTCGAGTCTTACATTATCCAAAAATTTCAGCAAAACTTGGAAGCGCAATCTTACTAAATTTTGGTTATTTTCCATGCAATTCTTATACAAGCTACAAATATTAACATATTGACGCCCGGGAACGAGATTTTTTCGTTTTTCTTATACATTTCTTGGTGACCGAGATCAAGAAATCTCGTTTTGGTGATGAGTATTATTCAATTACAATAACAATGAACAACTTATTGACTGTTTTCGGGATAATGCTACTTTTTACTATGATGTATTGTGTTTTTAAGAAAGTTTTCAGTTTGGTTTCTATTTTGGAGGGATCAGTAAATACATTAAAGTGTTTAAATAATAATAATAATTATTAATTTTAATCTAAAGTTGTATACCTTCGTTTTGGACGAGGAAGACATTTTTGTAGAAGAATTTAATGAATATTTTTCCGATATACCGAGTAGTTGTGAAAGTGAGAACAGTGATTCCGATAGCGATATAGAAGAAAGTTCAGATAGTGCCTTGTTCTTTTTTAGATTAAGGTGTATTCGTATTCTTTCTTATGAAAACAGCGACTCTGATATAAACCAAAACATTGGTAACACAAGTGAAAATGATAGCAATTTTGTGTAAAATATAGTTGATGCATCACTGCAACTAGAAACATTTGAGGGCACACCAAGAATCGTTAAAAATCTTGTAAATTTGGAATCATTGCTGATATAATTACCTTGTTCGCTAAGGAAGAATTTTTGCATATTTGTGCCATGAAACAAATGGATACTATCATCAATAAAAACATTGGTATAAAATTGAGAAAAACATATTGAAGTGGGATTTCTTGGTTTTAACGGGTCAGGTGAAAAAAGTTATATTACATAGTTATTGGTCAATAGAACACCGATATTTGGAAAAATTATGAGCCATAAAATGTTTGGCCAGATTTTTGCATTTTGGCATTTTTCAGACAACACACCCAAATATTAGATTTTCTTTAAAATTTCTAAAACTCATTGCTACACAAATTTTAAATTTTATCTTTCAATTATTAATAAATCTTTAATATTAAATGAAACTAAAATACAAGCTTTCCCTTTGGCCAAAAATTGATATAGTAAAAACAACAAAAAACTTTTATTTTTATTGAAATACAAGCTTTGCCTTTGATTAGACGGCTTAACATTTTCCATATATTCACAAGAAAACTTCGATAACAAAAAGACTAAAATAAAAAAAATATTAAAATAAAATTCCTAAAGGATGATAAAATTATTCGCTTTAAGGCTACAGTTAATGATTTATACACGGCGGTCACAGTATATGAAAGTCAGGCTATAATTTTTTTTATTTGTTGATAAATTAGTACTATGAATCCTCGAAGGCTTTTTTTTCTGCAATTTATTCATCCTTTGGGCTTAGTTTTAGCTATATAGATAACTTCCTAGGGAGCTAATATCATGACAATTTGATTTGTTCCCATGATACGTTACTTAGCTCTATTTCAAATGATGGAGCTGACATATATATGTGTATACCTTAATTCATATACTTAAATTGATTATTTTCTTTTTTCATGAATTACTTTAGATACTCAAGTCAACTGAAAAAATTTGAGTTAAGTCAGTTAACAAATAAAAAAATTATTTTATTAAAGAAATTACCTCCTCGGAGGCTTTGTCATTTTTCGACGCTTGCAAGTCATTTTCTTTAATTGAGATAAATATTTCACTGAAGACTTAATCTGTGGGTTCATTTATGGCAGATAATTTATATCTGTATGAGATTATCCCCAAACAAATTTATTATAACAGTGACAAAAAAAAAAAAATAAATAAACGATATATTTTGTAGGGCTAAAAAAGCAATTCGGTTAACGGAAATGTCATATGTTTGTCATCATTAAATTGAGTAAGAGCAATAAAAATTACATTTTTGTAGTATTATTTTATTGAAAATAAAATTAGTTTTTGAAGTAAATCCTTATTTCATGTTGATTTTATCCTCGTACAGCTGTCTATTTAGTTAAGGAATAATAATCCCATAATGATATCAAAATTGATGAAATCAAAAAGATAAGAAATTTATGTGAACTTAGGAAAAATACGCAAAAGTTGTGAGATATTGTTAATATGGTTTTGTTTAGTTTTTGGTAGCATTGTCATCATTTATTTTAGACAAAAAGACACAAGTTGTATTATAGAACTCTTTATATAGTATTAGAGAATTTCCTTTTTATTCTTTTATATTAGAAAAGAGACACTATTGGACAACTTTGATGCAGGGTTTGTACAATCATTGTTTAATTATAATAAATTACATAAGTTATATAATTTATCTGTTTCCAAAATGTAAGAATAAAATCTCATAATAAACAAATTTGGAATTTACTCTACACCATATGTACCTAAAGCAGAAAGTCAGTCTTCATTTTTTCTCATTGAAATTTTGTATTGAATTTTATTGGCTCTTTCGTGGTTTGGTAGTTAAATTATAAATTAAAATTGCTCATTAAATTGCATATGGCATTGTATAATAAACAGTTTGAGTTGAAATATCATTGACTAATCATAGAATGGCTTAATATTCAGTCACAAGGTTGGACCCTATCTGATATTGTGGCTTTAAACGGGTAATTTTTAAGCAAAAATATCGGGTTCGGCAATTGAAGAATCCGGATTTAAAAGCCTTGTAGTTTTTTCGTTTATTAGTTGATTTTATTAAAATTTATGGGAATGATTGTTTATAATACATAGTTTTTACAAATTACTCGAATGGTATCTAACCTCTTTTTGCCTTCACAACTAGCTCCGAACGCTTTTTAAACGAACCACAAGCTTCTCGCATGATGTCTTGATTTAAACTGTTCCATTGAAGAGTCAAATCTCTTTTCAAACTGTTCAAAGATGTGTGCTTTTTTGACAAGCCTTTACTTATAAAATTCCCCAAATCGAAAAATCTAACGGATTCAGATCTGGTGAATACGGTGGCCATTGTTGAGCTGAAAGTAATTGAGGAACATTGTTTGTAACCACTGTTGAGTTTTCTTTGTCCTGTGTGATGGTGCAGAGTCCTGTTGAAATGTAAATCGATGATTTCCGAAATGTTTTCTGGTCCATGGTAATAAAGCCTCTTTTAAAATCAAGCTTTGATAAAAATTGTTATTAATTTTCACGCTTGATGGCAAAAAAATGAGTGGTGAACGGCAATTTTCAGTGACAGCTGCCCAAACCATCAACCGTGCAACACTTTGTTTCCGTGTAGCTCTTAAATGCTCAGAATTATCATCAAAACGTCTATTTAGCCAAACAAGATCGTTTTGCTTGTTGAGAAATTGTTCTATGCAGAATGTTTTCTCATCCGAAAATACCAAGTTTGGTAAATCACCACTAGCGAGCATGCGAAGTAAATCCTTTGATCTTTTGAACCTAACTTCTTTTTGAGCATCTGTCAGTTCCTGAAACTTTTGTTTTTTCAAAGGCTTTAATTTCATCTTATTTTTCATGAACACTCATGAACACTCCTATCACTTATTTTCAATTCCTTTGCTAGTTTTGCTGAATTTCACACTGAAATGCGATACAACCGATTACGCACTTTGTTTACATTTTCTTTACCAGTTGCAGTGCATCGCCAACCACCACCATACCCTTTTTTTATGCTGCCAGTTTCGTTGAATCATTTCACAGTACGACACACAAACTTTTCACACAAATTCATATGATTTAACCCTCTTCTAATTTCGATGTTTGATTTACCCATCAAATGAAGAGCAATAATTGAATTCCCTTTTGAGTCCATTGTAAAAAAAACAAAACGTGTCTTTTAACCACCGTATAGTTTTTGCCACCAAAAGAAAATATGTCAAGCTATGTTGAACTTAAATTTTAGTATTGCCCGTTAAGCGGTTTACGTTTGAAAGCGATTTAAATTAACCGGACACGGTATTTATGGCACATTTCATTGTCTATCAACAGTTTTTTTCTCAAATTCAAATCTCAATATCCAAAAATTTGTTCTGAGTAACCTCGCAAGACTTGATTTTACACAGAACAACACAAGAAAAATGTCAAATTTTTGGCAAACAATTTTCTTATTCACTTTTGAAGGCAATAACTAATTCGGAAATCGACAACAAGCCTACAGAGAAAAAACTCTTTAAGTAAATAAAAGAAAAACACAAAAACCTCTGAGGAAATTAATCAAAAGCAAGTTTTTATAATACCTAAAATAGAAGAAACTTCAAAAGTATTGAAGGAGTTTTATTCAATACACATTTAAAACAGAATTGGTAAGCAGTCAATTACAAATATTAAAATAAAATCTCTACCTTTGAAAACCGGCTTCAACTACGACCATTTTTTTAAGTTTTTGTTGCAGTAATTAAGTAATTGAGAATTTATTAAAACACAAATCTAAACGTAAAAATTAGCTCACTACAATTAAATTTAAGATATAAAATAATACAAACAAAAGCGAAACTTGTATACCGAATCAGACACATCTGAACCGCACGAATTATGACCAGACATTGATTGGATGCAATACAAATTAAAGAATAAACGTAAAATACTTAATATGTGATCTGTATAAATATTCACATCTATACGAAAATTGTTCTTAAGTAACTCACCCCTAAGATTTTTGCATTTGGTGGAAACAAGAATGTCATCAGTGACATTAAAAGCGCCCCTACTAATAAATATAAAAATTTGCTCTAGCCTGAGTTGGATTGGATTGAAATGATAAAAGGTAAACGTAAGGAGGATATCTTTTGGTTCAAAACATTCAAAACATCCAGAAATGGTAGCGTAAGCTATTTTTTTGGTGTTTAGAAATCTTTTCAATAAATCCATATATTCTATGAAAAACTATTAAACAGCAGCAAAATAACGGAGCCGTTTAAGCCTTTGCGAAAACTTTACTTTACTAATATACTGAAGGTTTTGGCCAGATCGTTTCCTGATTTCAACCTTCAACTTCGAAGCTTTCTGTTTAAATGGGAAACTGCATAATATTCCATTAGAGCTTAAGAAGAATTATTACAAATACTGTTCTTGGGGAAACAAATCTGGCAAAAGATATTAAAAAACATATTATTGTAATCTTTTACTTGATGAATCTTGGCAAATGTTATATCAACTATCATAACCAACAAAATTAGAGAGACTAATACTTAAAAATGATCTTCATAAAGTTTAAATGATATATAAAATGTTAAAATATAAAAATGTTATACATATTTTTTGTTTGTGATCATTTTAAGCTATGGTTAGAACTTGCCCAAAAATGCCATAAGATATGCAGGCAAGGCTTGTCTCGCCAAAAAAACTCTATCTGCATTTATTCAATTGATATTTCATTTGTTTTTTTGTTTTTTATCTCTATCTGCATAAATTTTGGTAATGATCTATTTATTGTTTTATAATCACTTTGGTCTTTTTAAAGTTAAATTTACGATAAGCAATGTTAAAATTCGTTTTTAAAAATTTAAAATTCACTTATAAAATCTACAAGGTGCTGAATTAAAGCTGGCTTAAATCTTACACTTATATTTTGAAAATTCAGTGTAAATTAATAAAAATGTGATCTTCATGCTTTTTTATTACACTGGGAAAAAAAATTCTGGTGGCAAGTTTTTTTTCATTCCCTTTCATCAAAGTAGTTTCACATTATAGAAGTCAAAAAGAAACTTATATTTTCTCAAACTTCACTTTTTTCTATAACTTGGGTTGTTATTAAAATTGTTTGTTTTTTGTATAAAATAAAAGTCATTTGTTTATTTTCTTAAATTTTTATTGTTCATTTTTGTGGACTGCCCTTAACATATTTTATAAAAAAAACATTAATTTGTGTCATATTACTAACAACCACCAAAAGTCCTTTGATAAATAGATTCAATAATATCAAAATAGGACCTTAGAGTCGTAATACAACGAGCTAAATTCTGAGATAAGCCTGTAAAACCAACAAAATATTTCAACAAATCTTCAGGTTTTCTTTTAATCCAATTTTTTAAGGAATTTATTCCAACAAACACTCCCGGGTGTCCACGTTTTCCACAGGCAACACCTCCTACTGCTAGGCCCACTAGCTTGGAATTAACGATTAAACCACCACCAACATCATGATGACAAATATTATTTGTTGAATTTCCAGCACAGATCAAATCAGTAGGTTTGTGAGGTACTGTTGTCATATTATAGAATTTCTCACAAGGTTCTGTTTTGAGGGAAACACAAAGAAAATTTCTTGAAAGTGGTTCCAGATACCCTGTACTTCCAAATCCGCAAACTACTCCATTTGAATTTGATTTAATTTTATAATCAATATCTGGTAATGGAATAGAACTGACAGTAGAACTAAAAGTAATACTTCTTTGAACCCATAAAATTCCAATATTATAGATTACACTGCTTTGCGAGTTATGCAGATCAAGATTGAATTCAGGATGTGTTGCAACAGCTTTCAATGAATATACACGACCCCCATTAAACTTGAACTTCTTCATTCCAACTCTAACCGATCCATCCTCAATATTCATATTTTCAATACAATGAGCAACAGTTAAAATTACCTTCTTAGAAATAATTGAGCCCCCACAAAATATTACCTCAGAAGGTTGGTTGATCTTTTGAATTATACGCTGAACTACTGCAAACCAAGGTTTATCTCTTATTTCGCTACGGGACCCGCCAACAATTGCTAACACTGCGGAAGTGTTGAAGTGATCAGTTCTATCTGATACTATTACTGCTATGATAAGAAAGCACAAGCACTGTATATGCATGATGAGCTCTGGTATTGTACTGTAGGATATCCACTCTAGAAATTTATTTTGGAATATTTACCAGAGTTTAACTGATAAAACATTTCTTCCAATAGCCAAAATAAATGCTTTAACTTAAAAATTTACATATTTTGTTCTGCTGCAGGTGCCAATTTTTATAATATTAATTTGAAATTAAATGAATTCAATTCAATTTGCTTTTTTCTCGAAACATCCAGAAAATATTTAATAATAAATTCAATGCAAATAGAACATTTATTGTGTTGCTTTTAATGAACCAAATACCAGGTCGACAAAAATGATAAGAAATGTAAATTTGGAACAAATAATTATCAAGAATATTTATCTTTTAGATTCCGTTGTTAAATTTTTTTTATTGCTATTGCAAATTAAAGTTTTAAAAAATTGAAATAATTAAGTTTTTTAATATATTTCATGAAATTTATTAGTGCTTTGCGATGCTTGATGTTTTTCTATTAACGCAATTAAAAGATCGCCACAAACAATTTTTGCACTGTGCGTAAGTGGTTTTCTAAGCATAGAAATACTTTTTTCAAGCTTGAAGATCTTGATAGAAGGAACTCCCAATTACATTCATATATCTCTGGCTTTTAATGCTGAGAAATTTAAATCGGAACCACCATGTACTTCTACAGAAGGACCTAATTCTACTGTAATCACACTCATAGCCTCAAAATACATTCTTTAAATTATATCTTCTTTGTCATAGTTTTATTTTCTTACTATCTCAAGTAACAATCAGCTTTTTTTAATGGATTTTAATTATATTTACATTCACAATTCTATTAGAAATTGCCATCAAGAAGATAATAAGTTAAATACCAAGCATTCTATTTGCCAACATTTATGGCTGTTAAATGTGCAATTCAATTTGACACAAACTTCGCGTTGAGATATGAAATACAATTTTAATTTTGCTTATTGAAAAATGAAAATTGATCACTTTTATGTTCAAAAGGAAAACACAATCATCTTTATTTCTGTTTCCTTTCCAGAAATAAGTACTTAAAAAAACTGACTAGCCAAGCAAACTTAAATTCGAAATTCTTATTTGGAATTAACTTAACAGGATTTTAAAGGACATTCCCTTCTTGCTTGTATGGCTACTTATTCTGAGCTGGTGGCTGGAGAATAATCAAATATAATTGTAAAATAATTATACTAAATATTATAAAATATTATCACAGTAACACTTTACATGCAATTAGTAACCTTTGATTCCTTTATTCCTGAATAATATTCCAATAAATATTTATCTAAAAATTAAAATGGATTTACTATACAATTTTTTAGAAAAAGAAGGCAATTCATGAAAAATTACGGAGTCCTTTTCATAAAATATATTAATATTTCAAATGAAAGAAAAGTTATTACTTTTCAACTGTTTTTGAATTCTTATGTTGGCTTCCATTCCAATTAAGAACAGGCTTGTAGGTGCAAAGGCCAAAATTGTTAGATTCCACTCTCAATTTTTTTTCTTTAAAGTTATTCAAAGTCAGTAAATAACATAAGAAAATTTCTTCGTTGTAACCGTAAACACAAAAGAAAAGTTTCATTTGGCATGGAATTTTTTAGAAGAAAATATAAAGTTCGAAAGTTCCTTTAATAAATTTTAATTTTAATAATTTTATTAAGTATATTCCTACTTGATATTTTTTACTGAATTCAGAATTCGTAATTCGTTGCATTCAGTTTTCTGAAGTTTTTCTCTCATATAAAACTTAAAATTAGTTTATTAAATATAATTAATGAATTAATATTTGGATTAACTGTATTAATCTCAATTGTCATGCTTCCCCAACACAACCAGATTTATTTGAACTTGATTGGATGAATAGAAAAGATTTTATTAACAATTTAAGGTTTTTGAGTAAGCTAATTGTAGGAATATAAAAAGTAAATTCCCTTAAGTTAAAGAGAGGGATGTCTAGACCAAGCTTGGGAATATGACTCTCAGACTGATAGTTTTGAAATTTTTCACAGTATACTTTTTCATATATTTTCCCAGGTATTTATCGGAACTTTTTTTAAAGTTATTAAGTATGCAATATTAATAAGTCGATTTTTTAAAACGAAAATCAGTCTTTTGGTCTTCTAAGACTACCAAAAATTAAAATATCTTAAAAGAGAAATACTCTAATTACGTCGAGCAACATCACCTTTAATAAATTAATTTTGGTTTTTTCGTTTTAGATGATTCTATTGCGAGTTATGATAAGAACCGTAAAACATCTTTTTTTCAAGGAGTCTAGAGATATTCACTGCTCACTTATTTTTATTTTGGAAAGAAAATTGGGAAAAATTATGTGTTAATTAATGTAAAAATTAATTACATAAACAAGAACTACCTGTATTGCCAAACAATATTCTTGTAAATATGTCTTTTTTCAGCGATATTTACGATCTTCTGAAAACCAAATTCTATTAATTTAAATAGTTTCTGATCATGTTGTTTTGATTAATTGCAAGCACGTGGTACAAACTCCATCTTACACTCGATCAGAACATGAGGAAACTCCATATAGACGTCTTTGTTTGCAATTGCAAATCAGAAATGCGTGGTGAATGTGCAAACATTTACTTTGATATTATTAGAAAACTTAATTTTCGAGAATAAGCTAAGCTTTAAATAGTATACTCCTTCATTGGTCATCAAAGAAACTAAAAAGAGTTTGTCATTCATTTAAACACTTTCTAAATCCAACTGTAAAGTTATACAAGTTAAAGAAACATAAAGTTACATCTTTCAAGAAGAATAATGTGTTGATCATTATATTTTAGTAAATGCAGCAAGTCCGTAATTATTTTATAGGAAAAACGAATGCCATAAATATACTTTTTCGGCTTAAATATTATAAAACCAATTTATTTGATATCTATTTAAAGCAGTATTCTGCTAGATTTTAAACAAATTGTAAAACTGTAATTTAAGGAAAAAGAAAGCATCAAAAAGTCTTTCTTATGAGAACTTGTAGTAAAATGTTAGCCAAACTAGCCATTATAGCGTAGCGGAGCTTCTTGGAAATAAATTGATGGTAAAAGATTTATTACAGAGAGTCTTTTAAAACTTATGAAGGTGCAGCTATTTTTGTTTTTCTAAATCCAACATTTCGTCAACCTCTTAACTAATCTATCAGGTTTCTAAAATAGCACCAGAATTTTCCTTACAAAATGCTTCAGTTTTAAGAGAAAAATATTTTAATATAACCACAGATCTGTATTTTTAATATAAATTGAGTAAATATAAGCAAAAAATAATTTCTAATTTAAATAAAAGGACATAAATCCTACTTTTTTACTAGTCTAATTCAGAATGAATAACAATAATACAAAGAAGCAACAAAAAAACTTACAAATATTTGATGACATCATCAACAGCTGTTTTCATAAAATAATCAAATTATTGCTGACAATGTTGATCCTGAAATACAAAAAAACAAAAAAATAATAATAATAACAAAAGAACAGAAGGGAAGGAAACAAAAGCTATAAAAAGGTGAGATGAAATTAAATTTCCGAAAACCATTTAGACTCATAAACTCAAGACTTTCTTCTTTAAATGTTTAACAAGAGAGAAAATCTTAAGATTTTATACAACCCTTGCCGCATATCTTGTAAACAATAAATTACAAGAGAGTTGCCAACAGTCAAAAATCCATTTGTGCTAAATAAGTGCGTAGCAGATGGTCAAATTGTTTGTACATAGGAAAATAATACTTCTCATAACGCATGTTATAATCCCTTGTAAAAGCTATTTTAACAAAGTGCAAATGGCATCAACATATTCTTAAGTATATAATTTAAGGATCAATGATTTATTTTTAACACTAAATACCTGAAATTTATTTTTCTATAGTATACAGAAATTGTATATTTATAATTATAATAAATAGTAGAATTTTAGCTAAAGAAGTTTCTTTTTTTATTTTCTTGTTTATTGATTGACTTATTAGTTAGATTTGGTTTAATTTAACTACAAAGATATTTAAATGTAAAAGTTTAGGCTATTTTATTTAACTTACTGGAATTGATTTTATATCGATATCGAAAAATTTATCTGAAACTTTTTAATATATTTTCCTTTATAGGATATGTTTAAGAAGATTTCAATAAATTTATCTTTCTTGGCCAATGACATGTTAGTGTGTAACTGAACGGCTACAAGTTTTGGTGTAGCCCAAAACATAAAAAGCTTTTATGTTAGTGTGGCTACAAGAACGTTTTTTTGTGATTATTAGTGTCTACGGTGGCAAGTTTTTTTTCACTCCCTTTTATCAAAGCAGTTTCACATTATAGAAGTCAAAAGGAACCTTAAATTTTCTCAAACTTCACTTTTTTCTATAACGGAGCTATTATTAAAATTATTAGTTTTTTGTATAAAATAAAAGTCATATGTTTATTTTCTTAAATTTTTATTGTTCATTTTTGTGGGCTGCCCGTAACATATTTTATAAATAATCATTTACTCACAATAATTGACAGTCCTTTGTAAAATTGACTTAATTATATCATAATAGGACTTATAGTTCATATGACAATCAGCTAAATGTCTAGTAAATGTTATAATGCTAAAAAAATATGCCGAAAAATCTAAAGGTTTTCTTTCAATCCAGCTTTTTAAAGAATTTAAACCAATAAACACTCCCGGGTGTCCACCTACTCCACAGTCAGCACCTCCTACTGCTAAGCCCACCAGCTTGGAATCAATGATTAAACCACCACCAACATCATGATGACAAATATTATTTGTTGAATTTCCAGCACAGATCAAATCAGTAGTTTTGATTGGGTTTGTTGGTATATTATAGAATTCCTCACAGGGTTCTGTTTTGAGGGAAACACAAAGAAAATTTCTTGAAAGTGGTTCCTGAAAGCCTGTTTTTCCAAATCCACAAACATCTCCATATGAACTTGATTTAATTTTATAATTAATTTCTGCTAATGGAATAGGCCTGACAGTAGAACTAAAAGTAATTCTTCTTGTAACCCATAAAATTCCAATATCATAGATTTCACCACTTTCCGAGTTATGATCACGATTGAATTTAGGATGTGTTTCAGCAGCTTTCAAAGTATATACTTGACCACCGGTATATTTGAACTCCATTCCAACTCTAACCGATCCATCTTCAATTTTCATATTTTCAATACAGCGTGCAACAGTTAAGATTATCCTTTTAGAAATAATTGAACCCCCACAAAATGTTAACTCAGAAGGTTGATCAATCTTTTGAATTATACGTTGAACTACTGCAAACCAAGGTTTGTCTTTTATTTCGCTAGGGGACCCGCCAACAATTCCTAACACTGCGGAAGTGTTGAAGTGATCAGTTCTATCTGATACTATTACTGCTATGATAAGAAAGCACCAGCGCTGTATATGCATGATGAGCTCTGATATTGTACTGTAGGATATTCACCCTAAAAGCTTTTTTCGGAATATTTGCCAGAGTGTAACTGATAAAAAATTTCAAAAAATAAATGCTTTAACTTAAAAATTTACTTATTTTGTTCAGCTGTAGGTGCCAATTTTTATAAAATTTTTTTGAAATTCAATGGAAAGAGTCTCATTATTGTTTTGCTTTTTTCTCGAAACATACAGAAAATATTTAATAATGAATGCAAAGTAAATAGAACATTTATTGTGTTGCTTTTAATGAACCAAGTATCAGGTCGACAAAAATGATAATTTATAAAAAATAATAATCAAGAATATTTAATTTTAGCTTTAGCATATTTTCTTTTGAAATTTGGAAAAACCCTTGGCAGGCCCGTAGCCTGGAATTTTTTTCGGGTGGCGGCGAGGTGGGGGGGGGGGGGGCGTCAGAATATATCAGCAATATTAAGGGTTTTTTTTAAAGAGTATAAGGTTTGATTTTATATTAATATATGCATCAGTTTTATTAGATTTTTATATTGCGGTTAATATATTTTCACATCAAGCCTATTTTACATTTGTTTTGTTTTGTTTTAAGTCCACTAGTATTTCCAAACGGAATACAGGCTTAATAAAGCGGATTATAAACATTATTTTTTAGTTTTAATAATTTGTTGATAGTATTTTGATGTGTATCTTTTGAATCCAAGCTAATAAGTTTTCACTTCTGCCGTATTGTTTTAAGCATACATTTTAATTCGTTTTTTTTTATTAAAATGTCGTGTTATAAAAGTAATCTTCTTGATTTTTTCCCGCTAAGGTGTCAATAACGTGGTCAGGATCAACTTCACTATCCGAATGAATGCAAATCATAGCAAGCGAGCTTAGTAATTTTGTTTCTAATAACTTTTACAAAAAAAAAAAAAAATCTTTTATTTTTATTTAAAGTTATTTTATTTAATTCAACTAAATTCTATTAAGAACAAAACTAGACTGCCTCACTTAACTAAGTCTTCTGCTTTTATATCAAAATTTTATGTTTGCTTGTTTTTATTAATCTTTTAATTCTTTATATTTTTGTATTTTCCTTACATTTGTTACCATATTGTCTTTTTATTTAATATTTGCTTAAATTCCTATGAATTTTTATATTCTAAATATCCTTGATTAAACAGTTGTTAGCGTATTGTATTCTTATTGTATTATTGAGATGTTTATTTATTTTTTATAAATTCTTATTTTCTAAATATCCTTAATGGAACAGTTGTTAGCATATTGCATTCTTATCTTGTTATTACATGTTTATTTATTTTTATGAATTCTTGTATTGTAAATTCTTTGCCATATTTTTGGTCTTATCCTAATATTTAGATGATAGCATTATGAGTTATAAAGTTATCCTTCGTAACTCTATCATCTATAACACTTAGTCTCTCATGACCCATTACATCTCGGCTGTAAGTCGGCACTCTGTAGGCACCCTAACTCATGTTTTACTCACATCAGCAAATCATTGGAGAATCTGTTTTTAAGAAATCGGTCTGTCAAATTTTGAACTAAAGCATCACTGCACGGGAAAAATAATGTGGTTCTGAAATAAGTTTGCGGATTTGCATGGTTTTTTTGACGGGATGAGCTCGTGGTTCAATGCCAAATAAATCATCAGAAAGTTTTGACTTGAAACGCAAAATTTGTCCGAAAAAATAAACAGCAATGTCTCTAATTTTTCATAGAGAATGTTATGTTTCTTTCGTGTGGTTGATAGCAGAAATTAAATTCAAAGATTTTCCTTGGAGAAACACTGACAGTGGGAGAGTTAAGCTGAGCAGCTTTTTACAAAGTAGAAGACTTACGATGAAGTCACTTTTTTGAACTGCTGCAAGAAGAACAGATGTGGTCTATATCTTATAGACCACGTCCTCCCAGCTATTTCTTCTAGACTGATGGCAATGCATTCAAAAATTTCCATAAATGTGATAATACTTTTATATCTTTCAATAAATCTGGTTTCACAAAGACGAAGTATTCGCTTTTTTTTACTGTCTGGGATATGCTTTTCGATAATTTTTCTAAGCAAATTTACAATTTGACCAACAATCCCGTAACAGTTCCAAATTACGGGGATTGACATCGAAATTTCCGTTTTAAAGAGAAAGCACCAGTATCATTATCTCCTTTTAAAGGTAAAGATAAGTTCTATACTGCTGTTCAAATCCAAACAAAGCAGTTCAGTATTTCCCCATGTAAAGAATCATTTTGGAATTTTTGAAGGTGACGGGACATGTGAAATATTTCAATAAAATACGCGTTACTACAACGTATACAAAGAATCAGATTTTCTAATATCTCGGGAGGGGCTTGCGACCTTCGCCCCCCCCCCCCTCTGGCTACTTGCCTGCCTTGAATCTCATGCCACAAAGAACTTTTGGATAATGTACAAATTTTCAATCGTTAATAAGGTCTTTCTATTTATCCAATCAAGTTCAAATAAATTTTTTTGAACTGCAAGTGGATGACAATTGATGTTAATATAGTTAGTTCAAATATTAATTCATGAATATTTAATAAACTAATTTTTAATTTTATGTGAGAAAAAAACTTCCATAAACTGAATGAAACGAATTCTGAATTCAGAAAAAAGAAAAAAAAATCTCACTGAATGGGAATGAATGAGAATAGGAATATACTTTAAAAAATTTTTTTTATAAAACTAGTTTTTGTATAAAATAAAAGTCATGTGTGTATTTTCTGAAATTTTTATTTTTCATTTCTGAGGATTATCCTTAAAATATTTTATAATAAACATTGATTCGTGAAAAATTACTCACAGTGATTGACAGTCCTTTGTAAAATTGACCTGATTATATCATGATAGGACTTAAAGTTCGTATGACATTCAGCTAAATGTCTAGTAAATGATATAAGGCTAAAAAAATATGCCAAAAAATCTAAAGGTTTTTTTTCAATCCAGCTAGTTAATGAATTTAAACCAACAAACACTCCCGGGTGTCCACCTACTCCACAGTCAGCACCTCCTACTGCTAAGCCCACCAGCTTGGAATCAATGACTAAACCACCACCAACATCATGGTGACAAATATTATTTGTTGAATTTCCAGCACAGATCAAATCAGTAGTTTTGATTGGGTTCATTGGCATATTATAGAATTCCTCACAGGGTTCTGTTTTGAGGGAAACACAAAGAAAATTTCTTGAAAGTGGTTCCTGAAAGCCTGTTTTTCCAAATCCACAAACATCTCCATATGAATTTGATTCAATTTTATAACCAATATCTGGTAATGGAATAAAACTGACAGTAGAACTAAAAGTAATTCTTCTTGTAACCCATAAAATTCCAATATCATAAATTTCACCACTTTCCGAGCTATGCAGATCACGATTGAATTTAGGATGTGTTTCAGCAGCTTTCAAAGTATATACTTGACCACCGGTATATTTGAACTCCATTCCAACTCTAACCGATCCATCTTCAATTTTCATATTTTCAATACAGCGTGCAACAGTTAAGATTATCCTTTTAGAAATAATTGAACCCCCACAAAATGTTAACTCAGAAGGTTGATCAATCTTTTGAATTATACGTTGAACTACTGCAAACCAAGGTTTGTCTTTTATTTCGCTAGGGGACCCGCCAACAATTCCTAACACTGCAGAAGTGTTGAAGTGATCAGTTCTATCTGATATTATTACTGCTATGACAAGAAAGCACAAGCGCTGTATGTGCATGATGAGCTCTGATATTGTACTGTAGGATATTCACTCCAGA
Source organism: Acrocera orbiculus (assembly GCA_947359355.1). NCBI lineage: Eukaryota > Metazoa > Arthropoda > Insecta > Diptera > Acroceridae > Acrocera > Acrocera orbiculus. The sequence goes on from OX375758.1 coordinate 14,269,454, forward strand.
AATTCATACACCAGAGCCTTAACTGATAAAGAATTTCTTCAAATAGCCAAAGTAAACTCTTTAACTTAAAAATCTACATATTTTGTTCAGCTGGATGTGTCAATTTTAGAAAGTTAATTTGAAATTCAATGAATTCAATTCAATTTGCTTTTTTCTCGAAACATCCAGAAAATATTTAATAATAAAGTCAATGTGAACAGAATATTTATTGTGTTGCTTTTAATGAACCAAATATCAGGTCTACAAAAATGATATTAAATAATAATTTTGAAGAAATAATTATCAAGAACATTTATTTTAGATTCGGTTGTTAAATGTCTTTTTTTGGTATTGCAAATTAAAATATTAAAAAGTTCAAATAATTAAGTTTTTTAATATATTTCATGAAATTTATTAGTGCTTTGCGATGCTTGATGTTTTTCTATTAACGCAATTAGAAGATCGCCACAAACAATTTTTGCACTGTGCGTAAGTGGTTTTCTAAGCATAGAAATACTTTTTTCAAGCTTGAAGATCTTGATAGAAGGAACTCCCAATTACATTCATATATCTCTGGCTTTTAGTGCTGAGATATTTAAATCGGAACCACCATGTACTTCTGCAGAAGGACCTAATTCTACTGTAATCACAGTCATAGCCTCAAAATACATTCTTTAAGTTATATCTTGTTTGTCATATTTTTATTTTCATACTATCTAAAGTAACAATTAGTTTTTTCAATGATTTTTAATTATATTTACATTCACAATTCTATTAGAAATTGCCATCAAGAAAATAATAAGTTAAATACCAAGCATTCTATTTGCCAACATTTATGGCTGTTAAATGTGCAATTCAATTTGACACAAGCTTCGCGTTGAGATATGAAATACAATTTTAATATTGCTTATTGAAAAATTAAAATTGATCACTTTTATGTTTAAAAGGAAAACACAATCATCTTTATTTCTGTTTCCTATCCAGAAATAAGTACTTAAAAAAAACTGACTAGCCAAGCTAACTTAAATTCGAAATTTTTATTTGAAATTAACTTAACAGGATTTTAAAGGACATTCCCTTCTTGCTTGTATGGCTACTTATTCTGAGCTGGCGGCTGGAGAATAATCAAATATAATTGTAAAATAATTATCAAATGAAAGTTTATATTCAAAATTAAATCGAATAAACAATAAAATGGTGTTCTTTGCACACATTTGCGAATGATTACTTATGCTTGAATTAAAGGAAGCTATAATTTATATATCTCAAAACTTTATTTTTTTCTGAAATTTTTAGCCTGATAATTAACTTCTAGTCGCATTCACAGTCACACTTTACATGCAATAAGTAACCTTTGATTCCTTTATTCGTGAATAATATTCAAATAAATATTTGTCTAAAAATTAAAATGGATCACAGGAAACGGCAGTCTCCGGAGTGACGCAATGATAAAATCGAATAAAATCAAAAAGAACAACACTCCTATATACACAGCAAATTTGGGTTTTTTGAAACTGTGCATGCTGGCTTAAGTTGAGAGGAATATAAAATGGAGAGAAAAATTGATTTTAATAATTTTCAAATTCCAAATATTTTCAGAGTTATGACCCATAAAAGATTTTTTTGAACGTTTGGCTTTTTCCTTTTTGAGCTATTTAGTGCAAATTATTGTTTAAAAATTTATAATGCTAAAAAGTTTAAGGTATTATAAAACTTTTGAGGGGTCAATCTTTTTGATACAAAAGTTATAAGGGTTTGAAAAATTTTGTATCAAATTTAAACCAAAATAATTTTAAGCTTTCCTTTTTTTGAAATGTACGGCCCATCAAAAAAATTCAAAAAAATGGTATGGTTCGAAAGAAAAAGTAAATGCGGATAAAAATCAGTTTGCAAAAAATCAATTTTTGTTCGCTAGTGTCTCGTAAGGGTCAACGAACCTTGAAAATTTGGTTTTGCTTCTAATACCTAAAGTAATATTTGTGCAACATTGAAGAAATATACTTCATTTTAAAGCATAACATTTTACCTTTCAAAAACGCTCTCAATATGTCTCTATCATTTTTAACAACTGAGATATTTGAACTTTTGTGAAATTTAGCCAAAAAAAAACATCAAAATTTACCACTTGTCCTGAAGCTACTCGAAAACAGCTCGATCGAATTTCTTAACAAACTGATATTTTTTAGAGGACTTTACAGTAAATTATAAAGCATATAGCTTATATCTGGCAAAACTCGCGTTTTAGTTTTATTTGCTTTTGAAATTTGTGATATCACTTCTTCGTATACTTCCATATTGTCAAATTAAGTGATAAGATTTTCGGTTTGCGGAAAATAATTTCAGAATAGAGAATTATTTTAATTAGTTACTGCCTCAAACAATGCAAAACGAAATATACCCATGTGAAATGATCGGAGATAGCCTTCGTTAGGAATAATTTTATTAAAATAATTGTGCTCCCAAATTTGTATTTTTTTTACCATACTAAAGTTTCAATATGAAAATAGGAGAATAAAGAGCCTAATAGCAATTGAAACGAATTTATTTCGTTGATCAGCAAGTGTACCAGCCCTATTAATAGAATATTTTGATTTATGATTTATGTATTTAATAATATTTATTATGCTTAAATTTTAGATGCCATAAAAGTAGATGCAAGCACAAATGGTACTGCGAAACCATCTGACATCCTATAAAAAACACTTCTGCGCAGTTACAAAAAGAGTGAAGCAATTATTTGAATCATAACTAGAAAAATACTGATATCCATTTCTAGAGACGCTTTTTATGTGTAAAAAAATTTGCAAAGATGGCGGGAGTGAGCTATTGTTTTTTTTTTTACTGAATTCAGAATTCGTAATTCGTTGCATTCAGTTTTCTAACGTTTTTCTCTCATATAAAACTAAAAATTAGTTGAACTAACTGTATTAACATCAATTGTCATCCACTCCCAACACAACAAAATTTATTTGAACTTGATTGGATGAATAGAAAAGATTTTATTAACAATTTAAGGTTTTTGAGTAAGCTAATTGTAGGAATATAAAAAGTAATATCCCTTAAGTTAAAGAGAGGGATGTCTAGACCAAGCTTTGGAATATGACTCTCAGACTGATAGTTTTGAAATTTTTCACAGTATACTTTTTCATATATTTTCCCAGGTATTTATCGGAACTTTTTTTAAAGTTATTAAGTATGCAATATTAATAAGTCGATTTTTTAAAACGAAAATCAGTCTTTTGGTCTTCTAAGACTACCAAAAATTAAAATATCTTAAAAGAGAAATACTCTAATTACGTCGAGCAACATCACCTTTAATAAATTAATTTTGGTTTTTTCGTTTTAGATGATTCTATTGCGAGTTATGATAAGAACCGTAAAACATCTTTTTTTCAAGGAGTCTAGAGATATTCACTGCTCACTTATTTTTATTTTGGAAAGAAAATTGGGAAAAATTATGTGTTAATTAATGTAAAAATTAATTACATAAACAAGAACTACCTGTATTGCCAAACAATATTCTTGTAAATATGTCTTTTTTCAGCGATATTTACGATCTTCTGAAAACCAAATTCTATTAATTTAAATAGTTTCTGATCATGTTGTTTTGATTAATTGCAAGCACGTGGTACAAACTCCATCTTACACTCGATCAGAACATGAGGAAACTCCATATAGACGTCTTTGTTTGCAATTGCAAATCAGAAATGCATGGTGAATGTGCAAACATTTACTTTGATATTATTAGAAAACTTAATTTTCGAGAATAAGCTAAGCTTTAAATAGTATACTCCTTCATTGGTCATCAAAGAAACTAAAAAGAGTTTGTCATTCATTTAAACACTTTCTAAATCCAACTGTAAAGTTATACAAGTTAAAGAAACATAAAGTTACATCTTTCAAGAAGAATAATGTGTTGATCATTATATTTTAGTAAATGCAGCAAGTCCGTAATTATTTTATAGGAAAAACGAATGCCATAAATATACTTTTTCGGCTTAAATATTATAAAACCAATTTATTTGATATCTATTTAAAGCAGTATTCTGCTAGATTTTAAACAAATTGTAAAACTGTAATTTAAGGAAAAAGAAAGCATCAAAAAGTCTTTCTTATGAGAACTTGTAGTAAAATGTTAGCCAAACTAGCCATTATAGCGTAGCGGAGCTTCTTGGAAATAAATTGATGGTAAAAGATTCATTACAGAGAGTCTTTTAAAATTTATGAAGGTGCAGCTATTTTTGTTTTTCTAAATCCAACATTTGGTCAACCTCTTAACTAATCTATCAGGTTTCTAAAATAGCACCAGAATTTTCCTTACAAAATGCTTCAGTTTTAAGAGAAAAATATTTATATATAACCACAGATCTGTATTTTTAATATAAATTGAGTAAATATAAGCAAAAAATAATTTCTAATTTAAATTAAAGGACATAAATCCTACTTTTTTACTAGTCTAATTCAGAATGAATAACAATAATACAAAGAAGCAACAAAAAACAGCTGTTTTCATAAAATAATCAAATTATTGCTGACAATGTTGATCCTGAAATACAAAAAAACAAAAAAATAATAATAATAATAAAAGAACAGAAGGGAAGGAAACAAAAGCTATAAAAAGGTGAGATGAAATTAAATTTCCGAAAACCATTTAGACTCATAAACTCAAGACTTTCTTCTTTAAATGTTTAACAAGAGAGAAAATCTTAAGATTTTATACAACCCTTGCCGCATATCTTGTAAACAATAAATTACAAGAGAGTTGCCAACAGTCAAAAATCCATTTGTGCTAAATAAGTGCGTAGCAGATGGTCAAATTGTTTGTACATAGGAAAATAATACTTCTCATAACGCATGTTATAATCCCTTGTAAAAGCTATTTTAACAAAGTGCAAATGGCATCAACATATTCTTAAGTATATAATTTAAGGATCAATGATTTATTTTTAACACTAAATACCTGAAATTTATTTTTCTATAGTATAGAGATATTGTATATTTATAAAATTATATTGTCAGTATTTTAATTATAATAAATAGTAGAATTTTAGCTAAAGAAGTCTCTTTTTTTATTTTCTTGTTTATTGATTGACTTATTAGTTAGATTTGGTTTAATTTAACTACAAAGATATTTAAATGTAAAAGCTTAGGTTATTTTATTTAACTTACTGGAATTGATTTTATATCGATATCAAAAAATTTATCTGATTTTATTATACAAAAAAATGGTCAAAAATAAATTCAAGTTTTGTTCCTTGTCTTCCATAAATTTAACACAAATTTGTAAAAAGCAATTGCTTACTCGATGATAGCTTGTGATCATTTTTTTGTTACCTAAGTTATCTCCCCATGCTACAACCTGGAAACTTTTTAATATATTTTTTTCCTTTATAGGATATGTTTAGGAAGATTTTCAGCAACTGCTGACGTCTTTAAAATTTCATAAAAAATTTATAAAAACCATAATACATTTCTATGATTTTTCTAATTGACTAAACTTGACTTAACTCCATTTTTGTGGCATTGTGAATTTTACTTGTTAATTACATATAAATTCACAAATACAAAATTACAAGCTTTTCTTTAAATATTTGATAGTATTGATGGAATTTTTTGTTCATAAAAATTATGTTGTTAAGTATTGAAGGAGTTTTATTCAATACACATTTAAAAACGAATTGGTAAGCAGTCAATTACAAATATTAAAATAAAATCTCTGACCTTTGAAAACGGTGAAGCTTCAACCACGAGCATTTTTTAAAGTTTTTGTTGCACAAGTAATTAAAAATTTATTAAAACACAACTTTTAACGTAAAAATTAGTTCACTACATTTAAATTTAAGATATAAAATAATAAAAACAAAAGCGAAACTTGTATACCGAATCAGACACATCTGAACCGCACGAATTATGACCAGACATTGATTGGATGCAATACAAATAAAGGAATAAACGTAAAATACTTAATATGTGATCTGTATAAATATTCACATCTATACGAAAATTGCTCTCAAGTAACTCACCCCTAAGATTTTTGCATTTGGTGGAAATAAGAATGCCATCAGTGACATTAAAAGCGCCCCTACTGATAAATATAAAAATTTGTTCTTGCCTGAGTTGGATTGGATTGAAATGATAAAAGGTAAACGTAAGGACGATATCTTTTGTTTCAGAACATTCAAAACATCCAGAAAATGGTAGCATAAACTATTTTTTTGGTGTTTAGAAATCTTTTCAATAAATCCATAACTATTAAACAGCAGCAAAATAACGGAGCCGTTTAAGCCTGTGCGATATGTGCAAACTTTACCCTACTCATATACTGAAGGTTTTGGCCAGATCGTTTCCTGATTTCAACCTTCAACTTCGAAGTTATCTGTTTAAATGGGAAACTGCATAATATTCCAGTAGAGCTTAAGAAGGATTATTACAACCACTGTTCTTGGAGAAACAAATCTGGCAAAAGATATTAAAAAACATATTATTGTAATCTTTTACTTAATGAATCCTGGCAAATGTTATATCAACTATCATAACCAACAAAATTAGAGAGACTAATACTTAAAAATGATCTTCATAAAGTTTAAATGATATATAAAATGTTAAAATATAAAAATTTTATACATATTTTTTGCTTGTAATAATTTTAAGCTGGGGCTTAGAACTAGCCCAAAAATGCCATAAGATGTTTAGGCAAGGCTTGTCTCGCCAAAAAAACTCTATCTGCATTTATTCAATTGATATTTCATTTGTTTTTTTGTTTTTTATCTCTATCTGCATAAATTTTGGTAATGATCTATTTATTGTTTTATAATCACTTTGGTCTTTTTAAAGTTAAATTTACGATAAGCAATGTTAAAATTCGTTTTTAAAAATTTAAAATTCACTTATAAAATCTACAAGGTGCTGAATTAAAGCTGGCTTAAATCTTACACTTATATTTTGAAAATTCAGTGTAAATTAATAAAAATGTGATCTTCATGCTTTTTTATTACACTGGGAAAAAAAATTCTGGTGGCAAGTTTTTTTTCATTCCCTTTCATCAAAGTAGTTTCACATTATAGAAGTCAAAAAGAAACTTATATTTTCTCAAACTTCACTTTTTTCTATAACTTGGGTTGTTATTAAAATTGTTTGTTTTTTGTATAAAATAAAAGTCATTTGTTTATTTTCTTAAATTTTTATTGTTCATTTTTGTGGACTGCCCTTAACATATTTTATAAAAAAACATTTACTCACAGTAATTGACAGCCCTTTGTAAAATTGACTTAATTATATCATAATAGGACTTATAGTTCATATGACATTCAGCTAAATGTCTAGTAAATGATACAGTGCTATAAAAATATGCCGACAAATCCAAAGGTTTTCTTTCAAGCCAGCTTTTTAAGGAATTCAAACCAATAAACACTCCCGGGTGTCCACGTTTTCCACAGTCAACACCTCCTACTGCTAAGCCCACCAGCTTGGAATTAACGATTAAACCACCACCAACATCATGATGACAAATATTATTTGTTGAATTTCCAGCACAGATCAAATCAGTAGTTTTGATTGGGTTTATTGGCATATTATAGAATTCCTCACAGGGTTCTGTTTTGAGGGAAACACAAAGAAAATTTCTTGAAAGTGGTTCCTTAAAGCCTGTTTTTCCAAATCCACAAACATCTCCATATGAATTTGATTTAATTTTATAATTAATTTCTGGTAATGGAATAGACCTGACAGTAGAACTAAAAGTAATTCTTCTTCTAACCCATAAAATTCCAATATCATAGATTCCATCACTTGCCGAGTTATGATCACGATTGAATTTAGGATGTGTTACAGCAGCTCTCAAACGATATAATTGACCACCTGTATATTTGAACTCCATTCCAACTCTAACCGATCCATCTTCAATTTTCATATTTTCAATACAACGTGCAACAGTTAAAATTATCCTTTTAGAAATAATTGAACCCCCACAAAATGTTAACTCAGAAGGTTGATCAATATTTTGAATTATACGTTGAACTACTGCAAACCAAGGTTTGTCTTTTATTTCGCTAGGAGACCCGCCAACAATTCCTAACACTGCAGAAGTGTTGAAGTGATCAGTTCTATCTGATACTATTACTGCTATGACAAGAAAGCACCAGCGCTGTATATGCATGATGAGCTCTGATATTGTACTGTAGGATATTCACTCTAGAAATTTATTTACCAGAGTTTAACTGATAAAGAATTTCCTCAAATAGCCAAAGTAAATGCTTCAACTTAAAAATTTACATATTATATTCAGCTGGATGTGTCAATTTTATAAAGTTAATTTGAAATTCAATGAAAAGAGTTTCATTATTTTCTTGCTTTTTTATATCTAATAATAAATTCAATGTAAATAGAACATTTATTGCGTTGCTTTTAATGAACCAAATGTCAGGTCTACAAAAATGATATTAAATAATAATTTTGAAGAAATAGTTATCAAGAATATTTATTTTAGATTCGATTGTTAAATTTTTTTTATTGGTATTGCAAATTCAAATTTTAAAAATTTCAAGTAATTATTTCCTTAATATATTTCATGAAATTTACTAGTGCTTTGCGATGCTTGTTGTTTTTTTATTTCAATTTTTATAAAATTTATTTGAAATTCAATGAATTCAATTCAATTTGCTTTTTTCTCAAAACATACGGAAAATATTTAATAATGAATTCAAAGTAAATAGAACATTTATTGTGTTGCTTTTAATGAACCAAGTACCGGGTCGACAAAAATGATATTAAATGATAATTTTGGAGAAATAATAATCAAGAATATTTAGTTTTATGTTTATCATCTTTTCTTTTGAAATTTACATAAACCCTTGGATGTGATGCCACAACGAACTTTTGCACTGTGCGTAAGTGATTAAAAAATAATATGAGAAATATTATATATATATATATATATATAGGTATATATATAGATATGTACTCAAATCAATACTGTGAATGGTGGAATTGCATATTTTTAACCTTGCATAATGTACAAGTTTTCAATCGTTAATAAAATCTTTACTATTCATCCAATCAAATTCAAATGAATTTTGTTGAGCTGGCAGCAGAATGACAATTGATATTAATATAGTTGGTTCAAATATTAATTCATTAATTATATTTAACTTCAGAAAAATGAGTGAAACGAATTCTCAACTCAGAATGATAGAACCGTCTTCCTGAATGAAAATGAGTAAGAAATATAAGTAGGAATATACTTTAAAAATTTTTTTTTATATTACTTCTTTATGCATAGCACACTAAAACGCTAACATATTCAAAGACATCGAGAATCGCATCGTTGACTCAAATTGTGAATGAGGTATACATTAATTTCTTTCTCAAATCATTCTCTGATTCGTTATCGAAATATTACTTCTTCGGTAAATGTGAGAGTTGTATCATTGGCGAACTCAAATGTTCTTTTATTCGTTGTTTTAGTATTTTACCATTTTCATTTTTAAAAAGTTCGAAGTGGCTTTTTTGTTTGTCTACATAAATATAACAAAAGAAGGCAAATTAAATTTAAAAGAAATGAGGAAAACTGAATTTAATTCAGCATCGCTTGATGATATCGTGATTTGATTATTGTGTACAACCTCATAACTTGAATTTGTATAACCCAAATAATCTTTATCAGAGATTGCTAGTTTAGTGTTTTACACTGAAGATTAAGATAAGGATACATAAGTTTAATTTGATCTGATGTTTATCAATTTTTTTTACCTTCTTTTTAGTTCAGGCTTATGATAGATGTTTGAAAAACTTGTCGATTAGTTATTTATAGTATTTCAAGTTTCCTTTATATAAGCTCCTTGTGTAAGAATATAATCTAGTAAGAAAATTTTTATCAAAAATTAACTAATTTCCAGAATCTTGCAAAGTAATTAAACCTTTTTTTGAGATGAGCTATTAAGTTTACAATTAATAAATTGCAAACTACTCTCATGACACTGTACAACATTTTTTCTTAAAAAATTAACCTGTTACTAATTATAGCCATATACTCTGTGGAATCTTGCGAACTAATTCAAAACTAATTTAGGATGAAGAATTAAAATTTGGATTAAAACTCATAAACTGTTTAGATAATAGTAGAAAGTTACTTAAAAGCTATTATAGAAAGCTTAATCCACTCCCATTTCTAGTTGCATATGTATAGTGGCGAGAAAATTGTGAAATATTTTGTGTGATTAAATCAATTTGATTTAAAAAAAAAATAAGGAAATCAAGCACTCAATATGACTAAAAACGATGATACAAAATTAATATGAAATAAACCTTAGAAAAAAAGACTGAATTCTATTTTTCGTGATATAAATATGTAAGCGAGCATCAAGGGCGTAGCTATGACTGTTACATGGGGGGGGGGGGAGTTCTATTTAGTCTTTTGGCATTTCGTTTGACTCATCAAATAAAACTTAGATATCATTTTACTATGAATTTCATTTTTAAAGACTTTAACAACTTGTTTTTTCATAAGTTAAACTCACACTTGTCAGCGAAATTTGTGCCCACGGATAATAAGTAATATTTTTAAATATTGCACGTTTAAGTTCACTTAGCTTACTACACTAGTTGTACTCCAATGTCGCCGTATAAGCGACATTATATGTTTTACCGTTGCGTTTTACAAGTGCAGGATTAAATTTGTTCGAGATGCACTCACTCGCATTATTTTAACAAGTGTAATTAAATTTCTAACTAAAATGTATAGCTTTTTTTTACAATGGGAGGGGTTTGAACCCCCAGAAGCACCCCTTATATACGTCCCTGGCAAGCATTTCAAATATAAAAGCATTATTGATTCAACTGTGAATTTACGTAATAATTGCGGTTCGTTGTAAAGTTGGAGGTCCAAAGAGTACTATAACTCAAAGTTGATAGTTATGAAGCATTTCAAAAGTTCAAAAAAAGTTCTTTTTCGGTACTTTTTTTGAAAAACTATTTGTAATTAGGTTTTCGCAATAATATTTCTAAAAATGAAAAGGTATTGATCAAAACTTAAGCAAAATATTTATAAAACAGGTTAAAAAGCAAAAATCATTTTTAATCAAATTTTAATTAATGTGTAAATGTGTTTATGTGTTTATAAAGAATATAATAATTAAACACAATTTTTAAATAAAGAATTAGTCAAACTGAAGTACTGACGTACATGGTCAGAATGATAATTTTATTATTAAACATACAAAACTTGAATTTATTCAAAAATTATGTATAAATATATTTTCTTTGAACCTATTTTCTGCTTGATATTAATTACCAAATCCACAATTTTATTCGCCATTGAGAAAATATAAGCCAAAATATTCAAAATGTATGCTCAATTTCTATAATATTGACTTTTTGGGATTTTAACTAAATATTATAAGTTTGCAATGGAAATTTCAGTATTGAAAGTTAATTTTAATACTTAGAACTTCTATAATTTTTTTTGTAATTTAAAATTTACTAAGCTTTTGGATAAACTAAACTTACAGCAAAACTTTGTTTCAAATATAAAAGAAAAATTAGTTAAAAATTTAACCTTCAAATATGCCCCTCAAAATCTTAGCATCCAACTTCAATAAAATTTTAGATTCCTTGAAAATTTATTTAGTTACCAACTGATATTTTTTTATTTATTTTCATTACTAATATCCAAATTTAATTGAATTCAGTAGGCAAATTTTGAAATCAAATAAAGCTTTGCTTTTTTCATAAGTATTTTATACAGACGTCAGCGTTGAACTCTGGTTACTGAATATCATCTATATTCCAACTATAAACATTCAAAACATGTCCCATTGGACAAGGATTCTCTCAGGCGATTCTTTTAAAAGGAAAAAAAAGTCATACTCTGCTTGGCAATTACGTGATGTAGAAAATTTCAAATAAAAAAAAAAAAAAACAGAAACAAAAAAACAATAAAGGCTACCATAGAAAAGAAATTCTATGTTTTTCTTTAGCAAAGAATAATCACGTAGAATTGTGCAACTTTCACCAAAAGAAAAAACCACATCAAAAAAAAAAAAAAAGAATTGCCCACAATTTGACTCGCGACTTTCCAATAATTCATGTCACGTTGTTACTGTACTCCCTGATATGAATGCGATAAAGAACACAAATCAGATGAAAACTTTTTCTACGTGTCCATAAAATGCAACAGATATATCAAAAATTGTAAAGGGTTTCCATCAATCAGTAAATATATTTTGAATAGAAAATATGCTTCTTCCATGTCAAATTTTATTAGTACTGGTATTCAAAAAAATTTATTTTCCACATGGATTTGATGGATAAAAGAAAAAAATTATCATATTTTTAAGCTTTAGGCAATATTTATTATAATTTCTTTGAGGTGCTGTAAAATTAAGTGATTTTTATTATTGCACTAAAGAATATTCATGGGAAGTATTTTAACGTTTTTTATGTTCCATTGATTAGATAGTCTCACACTCACTCAGATAAATTTCCTCACAATTATTTGAATTTTATGCAATAATTCAGCTACTAAAAAACTGTTCCTAAAAATCAAAAGTTTAAAAGCTTTTCAGCTCTTCAGAAATTTTAAAAATAATTTTTGAACTGCTTTATTTTGAAAGATTTTTGCCAAAGCTTCCAATTTTTGCCAAAGATTCCAATTTTTACCTTAAGATATTCATAAGATCTAAATAAAATCGAAATATATTTTGCTGCATTTTCTGCTTTGTTGGTTAGCTTTGAGCTATGGACGAAATATATAAAAGCTTCCCGTCAGTATTTATACTTTTGGTGATTAAACTGCAGAAAATTTTTAAGAGCTTTAAATATGAAAAAGAAAAGAGTTTTGAAGTAATTCATATTGATTCTATTATTAAATATTTGGCATCAAATTTAAATCCTTTATTACATTTATTTAAAATTCTCATATAAAACAATGACGCTTGGAGTGTTTAAAAAATTTTGTAAAATATTGAAGCATTTTTACTTTCCAAGTTTGAATAAGAAGCATTAAGTGGTACAAAAAATAAGCAAAAACTCCTGTAGGTTTTTCTAATTTAATATTTTTCAATGGCCTAGAGATCTTAAAGCTTTCTAAAAGAGCTTATATAATATAGTAATTTTATTTAAGCTATCTTGAAACAATTGAAAGCTCATAAGTTCAGATTTCTATGAAAAGTTAATTTTGAAGCTTTTTTCAAATTTATAAGCTGAAAATGTTAAAATATAACTTCAAAGCTCTAATCTTCTGATCTTCGGAATTTTCTCTCCACAACTTTAAATTGAAAGTCCTAAGGGTTTTAACTATAAGAAAAGCTTATGAAAAAGTGCTTAAGCAAAATATTTGTGCTTAAACTACAGAAAAAATTGTAGAAGTTTGAATCACTCAAAAATATTGATCATTAACCTTTGAAATATTTCCTCTTCAACTTAGAGATCCATAAAAATTTAAATATTTTTTGTATAGTTTAGGAATAAGACGGAAATAATACATTCTTATATTTATTCTAATTAAATATTACTATTACAATTACAATATGCAAATAACCTCTAAGCACAAAGAATATTGAAACTAAGCTGACTTGACTGTGAGTAAGCTCACAGTCTCCTTAGTTCTGACCCTACTATGATTAATATAACAATATGTAGAATATATTTTATTAAGGATGTCCATAAATATAAATTTGTTATTTGTTTTGAGCATAAAACTTCCAGTACACTGCTAATCATTGAACTATCATTTTTGACACTACGAGAAACTATGAAAAGGATTAAGTAAACTCAAAATTGGCAGCGCTGTATTTGCTACACAAAGCATATAAAACACACACTATCAAAATGGTTGACAAAGTGTCCCATTATTCCTATGAAAAGTTGGTTTTGTTTACCTTTTACTTGTTCTAAATATAAAAGATCAAACCTGATTAAAAATACAGGGACGCATAAAATTTTTAAATGACTAATTTTATATTAAATTAAACATTTTAAACTTACAAGTTGCCAAATATCTTTAAATTAATTATGGCCTTTCTTCTAATTGGAGTTTAAGATATTTATAAAATTAAATTTAGCTCTTTTAAGAATCATATCTCTTCTTTTGTATTAAAGAAGTTAAATATTAACTGTTCTTATTTTGTTCTGAATAAGAAATTTCATTAATGTAAGCTTAAAAATTTTCATAAGTACACAAAAGATAAAATTTAAATTTTTTAACCATAAATTTTATTAGTAATTCCCATAAAAAAATGAATAAAATGATTTATAATATGTTCATTTAATTTTCTTGAAAATAGCTTGAAATTCTTCTGAATATCAATATCTAAATTTAAGTAAATACCTTAAATAAATTTTCTATTCAGTAGATATTTCTATATTTAAAAGAATTTTACAGGCAAAAGTTTTAAAAGTACAAATATTGAATTAGTATCTGGATAAAATAGTCTTCAAAGATCAGATACATTTCACTCAAATACCATTAGCTGGTTACTGTTTTAACTGAAAAAAATCTCTTAAACTATGGAAAACAAATGAAAGAGAAAACTTTCTGTATATATCAACGATTGTAATGTTTCGGTAAATAAAGGTTTAATTCTGCAATAAAGAAGCCAAAAATCCTTTTCCATTTAGTTGATTAAATACATTCTTTAGCCTTATTGTGTCTTATTTGAATATCAAATAAAAGGAATTTTAACTATATTCAGATTTCCTTTCAGTGACTATAGCTTCAAGTTTTAACTGTATATAAAATAAGGGTTAACGTATAGTGGGTCTTGCCTCTTGGGCCCATATCATATAAACTCATGAATAAGAACTCATTCTAGTGATAAAGTTTGTTTATGAACTATAGAACAATGAATTTGGTCATTATAGTGAGAAATAGGAAGGTATTTATGCTTTATTCTAAAGGATATACATTAATTTAGTATTATAAGTATAGCAAATAATCTTAAGCTTTATGTAACTCTCAAATTATTTACAAATCCTTTATATATTTATATATATATATATGTATAGGTATGATATCTAATGATTTTTGGTCTTTTTAACCATCTATTGAATTTTTATGTGTCTTGATGTATAAAATCCAAAAAAAAAATCCAAAACAAAATTCTAATCCTAATTTATGAGGAATAAATGCTAGAAGCTCGTTAGAGATACGTAAAAGGATTGTTTCACATTATTCACTATAGTAAATCCTTTCTTTTCTTAATCCTTGAAAATTTATGAGCGCATAAAAGGTAATCTAATTGGCCAGTAATGAATTTACTATTTATATTAATTTAAAAATCTTTTATGTATGTTAATTAATAATCTTAGAAATTTTGGATTTTTTTGTAAAATTCTAGAATTATTGTTAACGAAATAATAATGAGCTAATTATTTTATATTTTGATTCAATGTAGTAAAATTAAAGTTGTAAATGTTAATATATTGGATAAAATTATTAAAAAGTAAGTGGGCACCTGAAACTAGGCAAATAAATGTTTCGGTTAAAATTTTGTATTAATCAAACTAAAACCAAAAAGAAAGAAAATTTATTTTATTTAGGTTTTATTTACTAAAAACTAGCGGTAGAATAAAACCTTGCAAGTTAAAAATATGTAAATAACAGGTTTAAATTTTTATGATTGAAGCTTCAAAGGGTTAACATTTTACTTCCTACACGATTCGTAACAGTTTTGTCACTTGGGTTCAGTAGCATTAAATCACAGCCTGTCGCTGGCCATTTTTTAAGTTATTGTAAAATTATAAAGAGTCAAGTTTCACTAATATTTTCAACACATATTTCTATATAAGCATCAAGAATTGAAAGTAATTTCTGCCACTTTGTTTATCTATTTATTATTAAAAGATAACAACAATTATTTTATGAAACTGAATAAACCAACGTTGATTTTATGGAATCGAGTCGTACTATTTTAAATCTTCTTGAAAGGCAATTCAAATTCAATTCATTTTTTCCATTGTAGCATTTTCTATCTATAAAATTTTTGAGGCTGAATCTGTAATTTTCCTTGAAGCGGAATAATCATTTCAAAAACAAGCATTTGTCTTATAAATGAAAAACAGTACACTACAATTTACAGCTGGAAAATGCTGTAATAGAAAAAAACACTCCATCGTGAGAGGTTTTCAAAGCATGTTTCAATATCGAAAGATTTTACTTCTCTTACAAGCTATGCAAACTCAATTATTGCGGATTTTATTCATCAACAGCCTTAAAAATTTTATCGCTTACATTTTATTGGAAATCTTGATGCCAAGAACTGATTTAACTCGCCGGTACCAAAAGACATGCAGAAGGTTTTTAAGGTTTCAAAAATACTTTGCAAAAAATTTTCATATTTGACAAAAAAATAGGAAGTTTTAAAAGTTCGAGCACATTATTTTCCAGTAAATCAAACAAAACTATATCCGAAAGTTTTATCTTTAAAATGTAAATTCACCAGAAATTCAATTACCTGCATCAGAAACATTTTAGGTGAAAATATTTTGGCTTTTCCTTAAATGCTAAAATGAAGAATTTATGATCTGTGAAAAGGATAAAACTTTCGCCTCTGATGAAATATTGCAAGTATTTGATTGTTTTATAAATTGTCAATAGTTCACAATTATATGAGCCATAATTTTGTCTTAAGGAACTTAATTTTAAAGAATAAAAACCTTAAGATTGGAAGTAATTTTTAATACCGCTTCTTAGTATTATGATTGAAGTATCAACAAATTTTTTTATTCTTCCCCCACAACTCATAATATTTCAAAAATCTATTTTAAGATCTTAGCACATCCTTATATTTTAAATTACTTAAATATTTATCTGAATAATATCCACAATATTTATTTGTACAAATTTAGATTCATTTATGGTGTAACATAACCAAAAATAAACCAAAAAGCTGCATGGTTTAATTATTTTGCTTTGTCTGGTAAACAACAAACAGCTTTATTTGTAGCAAATAATAAAATTTTGAGTTTCACTTTACTAATATCTCAGCTCAGCAAACATATATTTTAATTTAATCTTCAACTATAAATAGAACTAATATTCATATATTCAAAAACAATATTTTATCCTCATCATATTTTATTTAGTGTAAGAATTTGAAAATTTTCGTCATTTTCATTTGATTGCAATTGGCTTTAATAAAAACTTTATATTTACTGTGAAAATGATAATTTTCCTTGACATAAAACATAGCTCTAGCTAGGGCTAATCTTTTCAATTCCTGAATAGCACAAGTAGCTTTTACAGCTGGCAATTACTTAATTTAATTACATTGAAATCCAAGGATTTACGCTTATGAAGTGCTAAGAACGATTTGGGTATTCTTGCATTTACAATATTTCTACCCTATTTCATAAGGGGTCTTTTAAGAATGCTGTCAGCATCCTTAAACAAAGCATTGAAATTTTATACTTAAATAGAAGTAAAATGAAAGAATTATTTGTATCTTTAGTAAAAGGAATAATTAGTGGATTTAAATAAACTTCAGGAAATGAAGGACAAAATTTTCAACTTAAACTTAATGGATACTTATTCTAAGAGTATAAGTTATGTTTAAGACAAATAAGACAACATTGTTATAAAATAAATTATTTTATATAATTCCTAGTTATGGTTAATATCTGAAAATCTAAGGAAAGAGAAAAGAAGCAAGTTATGGTATAATTTTGTGTGATTAAACTAAATGTTAAATTAATTTGGAAATGGTCTGTAAAGGTTTTAGAGATGATACAATATATCTATTAAAACCACTAGAATTATCCTTTATCATCTTTGCAATAAAATATATTTTAATAAAGTGTACAAAATTGTTTATAAGTCAAGTCAAGTCTGAAAAACAAAGTAATATATTCTTTTTAGAAAACCATAATAATTTTTACAAATATTATTTCTTAATTATGAAAATCTTTAAAATAGCTATTGCTTCCCTCTCTTACTAAATCTGATTGTAAAGTTATGAGCCTAAAATGGGAAAAAATTAAAACAAAAACCAAAGTTTTGGTAATTTAATTTAATATCTATATTCTTTGGAGCTCCGATGTTTGTTGTTATAAATTAAATAAAATAAAACAGTAATGTTTCTAAAATAGGCAATATAAGAAGAACAACAAAATATTTACGGAAATACATTTCCCTTCATATAAGCATAAACATCGAAACTCTGGTTCACCTTTTTTTCCTTGTAATTCAAATAATTAAATAATTTATCTTAGAATAAGTGGATAAACAACATTTACGGTATTTCCATTTGGTGCAAAATTAGACGATTTTTTGGCATTTCTAGTCTGGAGTAAGCAACACACAATTCATTGGATTATCAAAGATCCATCTGAGATATCCTTTTCTGTAAAGCTAGAAAGTACTTATGCATATCACGTTTATTTTTTATGGCATCTCTTCCAGCACTTTCTTTCTGTTCAATAGTTTTACCTTCAATGGGAAAACTGATAATTTTTACTGCTTCTGCTCCTCCAATTACGATATTAAGGGGCCATCATATCACGTTTCTATAAATGGTATTCAAATTAAACACTTGTTTGGATTTCTGTTTTGATTGCAAATTATTATTGGGAAATTAGGTTGATATTGTGTGGAGTAGGTGGTCGATAAAGAGTCATCACTTTGCCATGCAATTCGGCTTTGCTAATGCTCTCAAGTTTATGGTTTCTCCTTAGTTTGACATTTTTATTCTACTTTGCTTCTTATGTGCAAGTTTTTTAGTAGTTTACAAAACCGCGGGTGTTTAAATATCCTCGTTAAGAATACTTTGGGAAAAAGAAAGACTTTTCTAATAAGAGAGAACTGAAATTAAGGTAAGTAGCGTAGTTTTTTTGGCGTAGAAAAAACGTGGTTCTCTTTTAAGGATTTGGCTAAATTGAACAAAGGGATGTAGCATGAATTAATTAAAGACTGTTTAATGATAGTAATTTTCACTAGATCCTCCATAAACCACAGAGCTCATTCCCTTATGAATTGCTTACGCAAGTTAAACCAGATTACCCTTCAGTTAACTGAAGGTAAGGATGAACTCTTCACTCCTGAAGTTTAAATATCGGAAATATATTGAAAAAACGGTAGTAAGTGTATTCATCAAATAATTGGATTTCTTATAAAAGCAGCTATGAACTGTAATAAAATTCTTATGTCACAAAATGCAACGAGTTTATTACCGCTAAATGAAAAATAGCAAGAAGATGCATTTTTAAAACTTTCCTAAGAGGAAGCTTCTGTAGGTAAGACATTTCAATCAATTGATATGATGTTGAAGTGGATAAAAGAACCCAAATTTGAACAAATTTTGCTGCTTTTTGTATTACTGACAGAATTGACTGTATATAATCATATAGTTTTGAGGGAAGAGTTTAGCCAACATAAAATAAAATCAATGTGCCCCGGAGTTTATTTTTGAAAGCATATTTGAATGTTTTACTTATTAATTAAATAATTTAAAGAGGTTCTAAACACTATATCTGTAGAAGAATTTATAAAATTCAACAAGGAATATGGTTTTCATGAAATTAAGTCAATGAAGACTACATTTACAAAATTATGGCAAGTTCAAATTTAAAGTTCTGAGTCTGAAATTCCCCAATTAAATTCAGAATTTTTCAAAAATTACGATCAAAAGTTAAACTAATTAAGACGAATAAATATTTTTTTTTTCAATTCTTTGAATTTGATTGGAGTGTGAAAGTGAGCTAAAAACTAAGTGGGAATTGAACTCAAATTTTTCATAAATGAAATTTTAAAATTTGAATTTTTATTGACATCTTCCAGAATCCAAATTTGATGAAAGCTTTTTTTTATTTTAAAGAAATTTTTCAGGAGGATATTACAGGCACTAATTTTTAATTTTAAATATGCTTGTTATTTTAAGGTATACAGAAAAAAGTTTTTTGGATTTCTTTTTTTCCATTCTAAAAAAACTAGGAAATAATTGTGATGAATAAATAATCTTAATTCTTACCCTTCCTCAGATGCGACAATTTTGCTTATTAACATAAACACTGAGGTGGAAATGAGCTTCGTCTGAAAACATAATTTTTCGGTTAAATTCGTCAATTTTCAGCAACAGCAGCAATGTTTTTGGTTGAGGGTGCCGGACATGTACGTACACGCATTGGTTTATCAACATTTGACTTTCACGAACTCACTTCATGAATTGATACACAAATTGGGTTTTTGGAAGATTTGTTTTGTCAATTTTTTTTTCAAATTTCTCACTGTTTTAGTAGAAGGCTCAACTACTTTGGAAATAAGTTTTTTATATTTTCCAACTTTTTTCAAGCAAATAATCTCCCATCTCGCAAATATTAAAATTTTGATTGAAATCCAAAGCAAACTTTTCATAGATTTTATATTTGGGAGAGATATAGAATTAAAAGTTTTTTTCTATTTAAATTAAATTTTAGAATTTTTCTATTAGGCTTTTTTTGATAAAAATATGCAATTTTTAATAGCGTTTAGCAGATTTATTAAAGATAGAATTTGATTTTCGACTTTTGAAGTATTGATATTTTTTTAGTTTATTTCGAAAGTATATTTTGAAGCATGACTTCCTTCAGAGATAAAACATTGGAAAAGCTATAAATGAGATTTTTTCAACTCCATTCATTGGCTTGGCCTGCCTTGTAAAAAAGATCCGAGAATTTTCAAAAAGTTCAGCTTTTAAAATATTTCTTTGCACATCAGTAGATGTACACAGTGTTATGTGTTATGTGTTATTGAGTGTTTGGAATTTGAAGTACCGGTATTATTTGAGTTCGAAAAAGGCAAATTTCATTCGGGAAGTGAGAGATATTTAATAAAAACTCAATGTGGTCTCAATCAATAAAAATCAAAGTTTCATTATTTTTCAAGAAAGCCAAAAGGTATAATTCAAATTCCCTGATTACATCTAAAAATTTTATAATTTCTTTTTATTAATATTATCTTTAAGAAATATTATTTCAAATTTTTTTATATGAAATTCTGTTCCCCGTTTCCAATAAAAATATCAAGTAAAGTAACTAGTTATAAAAATAAGTCAAAGCAAAGAAAAAAAGGACAAAAAAAAAAAAACAAAAAAAAGAATAAAAAATTAAAATTTTTTTAACTAACTCAATAATCCTTTTATCCTATTTATCTCTAATGTAAAACACATTTAAAGTTTTTTTAAAGGTATATTACATAAAAACAACAATCGAGTGATTGATTGAGCACTTTACTTGAATTTAAATTGATTTACATGAGACTATGTCACCTGTGCAATGAATTATACTTACCCGTAAAGATAAAACCCTTAAAGAGCTTTCAGAGCCATTAGATTCGGGTAAAAGGATTTTCTGTTATTAGTTTTTGATTTAAAAACAAAAAACAGCTGTGCCAACTAAGTTAGAAGTATACTCAAAATGGCATCTTTATGGCAATACTTCCTTTTCATTTAGTATCAGACCATTTTGTTTTATATATATATATATTTTATATATGTAACAATTTTCTCTTAAAAGGGGATAAAATGTTGTTTGCTATATTTGTAAAAAGAGTTTTTATACTCCAGTATACTTACTCAGTTCTTAATCGTATATAGTTTTTACCTTGATAAAGTTTCTATTTAAACTGATTTTCGTCAAAGATTTTGGATGGTATTTTGGACCTTACGATACATTGGCTTAAGAACTTTTCAAAGGAAAAAGGAAATTACCTAAAGTAAGTTGAATTTGAAATTGAACTTTTACCATATAGCTTATTTTCAAAAAGCTTATTAAATTTTGTTGATTTTTCACTTTAGCCAAATATAAACAAAGTGGGTACAAGGGCTTAACAAGTTTTTAGTGATTAGCAAATAAAGAGGGAAAGACTTCTAGAAAACAATTTGAAACACGTGGATTATTAATTTGTTGATTTTTGAATTTTTTATTACCTAATTACTAGGATAATTGAATATCCTTTAAGCATAAAGCTTATATGATTTATTTAATTTTAAATTAAAATAATTTCATGGTAAAGTGGTATGCAAATAAATTGAGGTAATTAAAAATAACAAATTTCTAAGGAAACTTTTTTAAGGTAAGTAATATTCTTTTTATTTATTAATTATGGCAAATATGTAGGAGTAGAATTCTATTAACCATTTGAGGAAAAATCTTAGCTTTATATGTTATATAAAAAAGCACGAGAAAGCACATTAAAAATGTTAAAAGTGATAATAGTGAAAGTAAAATACATTTCTGGTTATCAAAATAGACTAAATTTTTTGTAGTTGTCATGTTTCATTAAACCTTTGTATGCTTATATGATTGACTTATGTTTTTTTTACAGCCTATTACAAAAAAACCCATAATTTTTGTTGTTCTGACTATGTTATAAAACAGCTAATAAAGTTTTATAATCACAATTTTCAAATATTTATTGAAAACTAAACGTCATGTGTCAAATTTTTGTAGTATTTTGAGACGATAAACAAAGGGATAAAAAGAATCACACAAAAAAAAAAACAAATTTTATTCACATTTTCTGACTGAACGATATTTTTGAAAGTTTTATGCAAAATTTCAAGTCAATCGTAACAAAATTGCTGTATCTATGAACCTTTAAAGCCCCCCACTTTTTGTACATTTTTCAGTATTTACAACTTTGAAAGTGTTTTTCTCGAAACGAAATTATAGAACTCATCGCAATCATCGGCATTCAAAAACATTTAAAATACTTTCTCCAAACATTGTTTCTTTTTACACCATTTAAGTAATTATAAAATGATAAAATGGCGGATTTTTTCGTAAGAAATTTTTGTTTTGACTATAAACAAGTACAGAATATATATATATGTAGATATATATAATGTAGATATACGAAAAATAAAGGACGTTGTGGTTTAGCTAATTAAATTTGGTTTATTAGCATCAGATAATGAATGATGATTTTTTGAATGATGAATTGGAGAATGTTTCGCCACTGGCTTATTTCTTAATATTTTTGTACAAAAAATTCCACAAATAATGTTGCAAAGTGATAACCAAAAACCCAAAGAAAAAATTCTTTAAAACAAGTTATTTTTATCAGTTCATAGAAGAAAATTCCTTTTTGGTAATGTTTCGAAGCTCTGCCTTTCTTAAATAAAAATGCCAATGAACTTCTGCATAAACATTTTACATGATGGTAATTTAATAAAATAACGAAAAATAAAAAAGTAGCTATGTCAGGCAGTTTGTTTCTAAATTTATATATATGTATCAAAAGAACACCATTTTTACAGAAAAAAACTAAGCCAATTATTTTGATTGTAAAAGTAATACCCTACTTAGAATCTTTTTAGGACAAAATGATTATATCATTTCGTAGACATAAATCTGCTAAAACTTCTAAAAGGAAGCTTAGTATTATAATAATTTTTTGTTCTTATCCAATAACAACAATAATAAATAAATAAAACCATAAAACATAAACCTAGGACAAAGTCTACTGAAATCTATTTTCTCTGTATTAAATCGATTTACTTCGTAATCATCTAAACAAAAAGCAGTTACATAGAATAACTAATAAGAAGTGTATGTTCTTAAGATTACTATTCGAATGCTCCCAATGATATCAATACGGTTGACAGCCTTTGCTAAAAACGTTTCTTTAGCAAGACAAAAAAAAAGAAGCCAAAAAAAAAAAAAAACACAAAACAAAACAAGAAAAAAAAAATAGAATAATTCCACATCACTGGCTTTTATCGAGATCGTTTAATATATTTTTTTTTTTTTGTATTTAGTTATAGTTGTTGTGGTAGTACTCCCCCATTATTGTCGGGTTCAATCGATTTCGAGGGTCTCTCTATAGCTTAAATTATTGCTCGACCATTGAGGGCTGTTTTATTACTATCAGGGATACAAATGGTGTGGAAGTTTAACCCAAAATAACCATTCAAATCAATTACGCTGGCAAAATGTCTTCAAGGATTGGAAATGTAAGAATACTGTCAATTAAAGTGGCTCCACATTAACTATGAAGTGAAGGATGTTACTTTTGAGCCGTAAGAAAACCAAATAATTATCTTTTACTTTGAGTAGTTTTTATTTTGTTGCATATATATTAACAAATTCACCCCTAAATTAAATTGATTTTATTAGAATTATTTATTTTAGAAAAACAAATATTAAGAAAATTTGAGATAATTTAAATCTTTTACTCTTCTTTTTCTTTGTGTAACAATATTTCACTTATATTGACTGAAAAGAATATATTTTTGCTTTGTATTTTGGTTCGGAATTTCCGGAAGTTTATTTGATATTTTTATAAAAGAGAAAAACTAAATGCAAAAGGATGAAATATAAAACTTTTTAAAAATCTTTAAAATACCCAAAATATCTATTTGAACAAATTATAATATGCTAGCTTTTTTTTTTTTTAAATAGAAAAAAGGGATTTTTTTAAAAAGGATAAAATTTCAATTAATGACTTTATTGTCCTCTTAAAGTTTTCCTTTTTTTCCACTTTGTAGTAAGATTAACTCAATCTTTGTACCAATTTTTGGCTCTACGTTTTCAATTAAAATCACAGCTACAAGACATCAATTGAAATTGATTTTAGTTTTTCCTTCCTTAATTCAATTTTTTTGTTTTAAAAATAGTCAAAAAATGTTTGATGTCCTTTTAACAAAAATAATTCATTAATTAAATCTTTTAATTTGTCAAAGCGTAAATGTAATAAAATAAAATAAAAGCTTTGATTTATACTTTTTGCAATTAACTTGATCAATAAATAAAAATAAAAGAGAAAATGGGGGTTGTCTAATAAATGAAACTTAACAATGTGTACTAATGGATCTCTTTTGATCAATTATAATATACTAATGCAAAAAAATGTATTTTATTGTACTTAAATATTGCTCGTTCATGTAAAGGTGGGCACTCACTTAGTGCACATATCTTCGCGGGTAAATTTTTTGGTGTCATAGACTCACGCTAAGTTGTTGATTCTATTCCCCCTCATATGTGGATATTTCAGCGTGAAATTCATGTGTACGTCATTTTGACGTCATGAATATTACCCGCAGGGATATGCGCACTAAGTGAGTGCCCACCTCAATATTTATCAAGTTAGACATGTGAGTTAACGCAAAAACTTTTATGAGAACAACTTTATCATTCAGGAACTGTCATCGTTAAGAAACAAAAACTATGTTAATATGAGTTAGTGATTTAAGAATTTCTTCCTATAAATTGCATGACAGACACATATTTAATACAATTTCTTAGTTTTAGTTCGATTTCACAAGATCCACTATTTGATTTTATAGGGAATATTTACGTGAAGTTTAAAAAAATTTGATATAACTAGTGCTCTCAGTCGTCTGCTGCGCTCAGTCACACCGTACACTGAACCGAACAGTATAGCTATTATTACCACCATATCGCACGTTATATAAATTTTGAATTGCTTATTAGAAGTTTTAATTGCTTATTAGAAAAATTATTATGACAAATATTAGTGGTGGGATGATGGATCTAATATTTATCATTTTTATACTTATTTAAAGTTATGCTTTCAAAGAGAAGTAAAATATATTTTATGCTCTTTTACAAAATTAAGCTATCTAAAATTCATACAAGACGACGTCAAATTTCTTATATAATAGAAAGATATAATTTGGTACCTCTCAATGGTTTCGTTTCATCAAGTAATAAGTTCGTGTGACATAAGTCAGTTTTCTGGTGTGAAGGTATTTTCAAACCATCAATGAAAAAATAGATTGGAAAATTGTTTTGGTCTTATTTTTTTTAAATATAACAAAACTAGTTTAACTGTAACTTTTAAGCTGTTCGATGGTTTGTCATAAAATTTTTAATGTCTTTTAATGTAAAAATTTGGTAATAGCAGTGCCACTTATTACAATTTATACCTGCTACAGTAGTAGTATAGATCCAAAATACGTATGCATAGATCAAAAGTGAAGCTGGATTACAAATTAAAGAATATTTCTCAAAATCTTTTTTCTCGAGTGGTTAAAAAAAGCTGAAAAAAATGCAAGACATTATATTCCCATCAATTGAATGACTGAAATTTAATGAAAAATACTAAACAAAACTAAATAATGCCTTTTATTTAAATCATTTCTTAAGGACTCATTAGACAACCTTTCTATTAAGAAAATGTTTTACTACATCGTAACAATAACTTTCTTAGTAATTTAATATAAAGTAATTTCTTCTTTAAACTTTACCCAACAGATTCACATAGTTAAAACTTTATATCCTTAAAAAGGAAAATAAGGAGATACGTATAGTTTGTGTAGCAGAAATAGTGCATAATTTCAAAGTAAAGTGGAATCAATAAAATTACTAAAAAAAAAAAGAGCCACAAACAAAAAGTAGACGTATAACATAAATTTATTTTCCATAAAACATTTTCAAATTTTGCTTTAGTTGCAAAACTTTAACCAGAAACAAATTCAAATTTACTACCTCCCTTTGCTTTTAATTTAGTGCTTTTACTGTGAAATATTCAGAAGTTGTAGCCTTCAACAAAAAAATATAAATAATAAGAATAATAATAAATAGAAATTACATAAAAGAAATCTCATATACCCTCCTATATAGACAGGCACAAATCCTTCATAAATACTCAAAAGAGTTCAATTCTGTTTGATAAATTAAAAGTTTTCAATTGAACTTTATTATATTTTTTTTTAACTCCAACTTTCAGATTTCTTGTCATTCACATACATGAAAGAAAAAAGAAACATAAAGGGAAGGTGGTTAATAGGAAAATAATAAAAAGTAAATGTTTTGGTGTACGGACTTTAAATTTCTTGAATTTCAGAATTTTAGTATGTTTGAAAATCATTCTTTTTCTTTTATTTTTATTTCTCTTTTCAACAAATAAAAATTTAGTCAGACTAAAAGAAAAATAGGTAAAAAATCAACTTGACCTAATTTTAGAGGTAAATTGAAGTTATTTGGACATGCTAAAGTGTTTTAAACTTGTGCTAAGTTTTTCTCCTTTTCTTTGGTTTCATTTTATTTTTACTTTTTTTGGTAAAGTTTAAATTCGTTTCCGCTTCAGTTGCTCAGTTTTGGTTTCGAAAATTTTCTTTAGTCTTTCATCTCAGTTTTCAGGGAAAAATTATATTAACTTATGAAGCAAAGAAAGTTTCCCTTAAAAGGAAGTAAAATATTCCTCAAACGTTTCCCAGGCTAATGGAAACGTGCAGGCAAACGGAAATGACTTAGAATCTTGTAAATTCTTACTTTGGTATTAATTTTTTTTTTTTTTTTGTTTTTTTTTGTGAACATTTCACATTTGAAATCAAGAATTCAACTTAGAAATGTGTGTAGTCTAAAGTTTTAAATCGCGATATTAAGAAAGTTTTTTGGTTTATTTTGTTGTAGGTTACTATTTTCATATAAATTTATTTCAATTTGCAACTTAATATTTCCTTTAATTGAGCGCATAACCATTAGCAATGATACTTCACCTCTGTATCAATGAAATATCATAAATGAAACAGATCATCAAGCTAATAACTGACATTTCATGTCATTTTATAACAGATTTGAAAAAGGAAAAGGGTTTTTTATGATTTTCTTGCTGTTGTTCGCCAGACAAAAAAGCTTAAATTATTCTGCTTTCAGTAATTATTTACAGTAATTTTTCTGAAAGTCCCAGAAGACTACAAACATGACTAGCTCCTTTTTACTGAAAAAAATTATGTTAAATAAAACAGTTTTTAGCTAAGAACTTTTTTCAATTTTTTTAAAGGAAATTCACATTTTCTTTTGTGGTATCACCATGTCCGAAAAAAAGCCGACAGTTTCCTGGTTACCAAAAGACGTTTGTTTCTTATTTTTCTATGATATTGATGAGGCTTTTTTCTTATCATCAATTGTTTCTTTCTATTTTTGCAGCATAAGTATCAGTAATATCTTGAAGATCTTTTCGCGCCTCGACTACTAACCAAAAACGGTGACAATTCATTTCTTATCCCACCATTTACTTGGTGGAAAATTTACCTAATATTTAATTAATTCTTTACTTTTGATTTCATTGTTTAAAGCTCAAATTCTTTAACGTTTTGATATTGTCTTATAATTGAACCTTGTGTTAAATAATTTTTAGGTAAATTGAACTTAGAATATGGTAATTTAAATTTTCATTGTGGAGAATTCAATTTTGTCACTTTATATCATTAAAACAAATAGAATAAAGGCAAACTATGATAATTTATAAGCCAAATAGCTAAACTAGCTTGAAATAAATTCTGTGTAAAATCAACAATATAATTCATTTGTTAAACTGTAACGTCATTCTGCGCATTTTCTGTGATATGAACGTGATTTTCATTACAACTTATTTAAGAAAAATATATACATATACATATTTTTATACTTTTCATTCAATAAATATTTTATAATGTACTTATATCATCTAAAATCGTAGAATTTTATAGCATATGTGAATAATGCACTTAAAATTTTTACCGTCAAAAGTTGAATTGTGCTTGAAGATAATTTTAACCATCATAGCTTCAGCTTTTCCCCTCGGTATCATTTTCTTCCATAAATTTGAACATAAAATAAAAGTTTTTGCTTGTTTATGAATTATTTGTGGAGCATTTGGTTGCAAATTGCAAGTATTTATCCATATTTTTGTTTTGAAAATAGAACAAAATAAGGAATTTTCATAAATTTTATCCTAATGAAATCAGATATTCTTGAATCTTTTAAATTCTGGCTATTATATTTTTGGAATTATTAAAGTAATACTATAATATAATAGAACCCAGTTTTGAGTATTATATATGCTTGATTAAAATCTGTAATTGTTTAATTATTTTCTTAATTGATGTTATAATTAGTTATTTATGCCTTACAATGTCATCAATCCTGGCATAATTGGCATAAATCATTTTGTAATGTTCATGGATTAAAACTAATTAGTTTCGGTTTAGATATGGTTTACTGTTTGAAATGCCTAAAAATATTGACTTCATAATGATTAATGTGTTTCAATATCATAAATTACTTAGGTAGGCTCAATATTCTTAAGAATGATTTCAAGAAGTTATTTTAGGATATCATCGATTTTCAGAAATATATATAAGTTTGAAGGAGACTAATTGTAAGTAGGTAGGCTAATTAATGTCGCCTTCAACTTAAGTCTAAAAAAAATATGTTCAGTTGCAAAATTGCAAAAATTTAGGTTTCTCAGCTACTGCTAATAAATTGTGATAAATAATTTTCGGGTATTAAATGTCATTTGCTAAGGCTTCAATGTATGTAAGATACCCTTAAATATTTTGCTAAAAAAAAATGAATCTTGTTTCATCCAATAAATGGTTTGAAAGAATTTTTCTTATATACTCCTCTAAAATATTCTCCTTACCATGAACTGTAAGGGCTGTTTCCTATATTTTACTTTGTGTAAATTTCGTGAAAATAATTTGAAAAAGTATTAAATCCCTCAAGAACTCTCTTATAAAAAAAGAAATTAAATTAAACACTTCTGTATAATTTTCATAAAATCATGACCAACTAGAATTATTTCTTAATTTTAAAAATATTTTATTTTTCATTGTAATCAGAATTAAAATCAAAAATCTTAAAATTTCAGAAAATGAAAAGTAGCCGTAAGAATCTCAAAATTTAAGGTAACAATGTTCAATTCTTACCCCTTGTTATCTTATCTAAAAATAAATATTGAGTAAAATAATGTTAATTTATGCTAAATTAAGATTTTAGGATATAATATAAAACAAAAACTTCATTTGATGGGCAAAAAATTCAAAATGGCTGAAATTTTCAACAATACCAAGGGACCTGCACAGTTCATTTCCTTAAATAAATTTTAAGTTAAACTTAACCTTTTGCATAAGTAAAAGAGATTTATGATAAAAGGTTTAACTCAATAATTTTTGTCACTATCATCAGATTTAACTTGTTATATGTTTTTGACGTAATCACAAAAAGACAAACATCCAAAGTTAAAAATTATTTTGTAAAATATTTCAATTGGTATTACAATATTTCAGCATGAACTCATGTTGACACTTTAAATTTTCTTAAGGATAGGCAGTCTAAAATCACTCAACCAAATTCTAATTTTTCCCTAAGGGAAATTGAAATTTCTAAATATATATATATATATATATATACATATATAAATGTATATATGAATATATTTAAGACAAAAACACGAATATTCATTTCAACATCTCAATTATACTGGTTTTATTGCCTTAAAAGGACATCTCTAGAGCTATTTGTGCGTTAAGTTAATTTCTTATCTTGTTTAGAATCTAAATTATATGCAAAAAGTAATTCAACCTGTTTGGATTACATAAGTAATTAAAAAGTGGTACAGATTTTTTTAATTTAAAATTTTAAGAATAAGAAGAAAACAAAAAAACATTGGAAGGATTTAAATTTAACCAAAAAAAACCAAAAATATTTGCACTTGTGGCAGTCTACAAGAATGCCAAATTTTGATTGAAAAGACAAAAAACAAAAAAAAAAACTTCTATAAAAGGTTTGACACTTGAATAAAAGTAATCAATCCTTACTGTTTGAATTTGTAACTGAATTGAAATTTATCTAACCCCATTATGAAAGTCGTATCTGAAGAGCACTTTCAACCACTTAACCTCTGACTGACATTGACTAATGGGCACCAAAATAAAAATTCTAATTCACTTACTTATCGAGTAAAATCAGGTATCTTTGGTTAGGTGTCAGAAAATGCTATTAATTCACTTTTTAGATCCGTTTATTTTTTTTTTGTTGCTTTTGCTGTTTTAAAGGAAACTTTTACAAGTTTTGCTTACAATGAAGGGTTCTTTAGTTGTCATATAAAGTACTTTTCATTTTTTTTTTAATTTTTGGTTAAATAAGAAAAAGGTTTTGGATCGATTGTTAAAATTCTATCGGACTTAAGGGATGAGGCATACTAAGCTTTTCTTTCTTAATTTTCTGAAAGTATAACATTCATAAATTAAGTCACAAATTTCTTTAAAAATTTCAGCATAACGAAAATTGTTTAATGAGATTGCCTGGAACAATGAAATAGTAATAGCTGTTGGCAGTGAAAAGGGTTTGTAGTGTACTTTAGAAACCTTGAATGGTATATTTACAGGCTTTACTAATTAGTTTCATTCGTACGCCAGTAAATTTTATCCTTCTACAATTGAAGCTCTATTTGGATTTGTTTTTACGCCAGTGACTAATGTCATTGGTGTCATGGTCGTCTAGCTTTTCTAAAAGCCTGGAAGATGGACCTTTGTAAGGAGCTCTTATATGAGTACGACAAGAATTGCAAGGTGTTGTATTGTGCTGCTAGCTACTTTTGGCAGATATTTTTTGTATCTTATTGTTAATTTATTTTGTTAATTTTGAGAGTAAAAAAATACTATAATAAATAATAAATTAATGCAGAATACCATTGATTAAAAAGAATGCTGTTTTTTTATACCATTTTATAACTTTTCGATACCCGAAGCTATATTATCAGATAATGCGTGGATAAAAGTTAACCAGTTGAAAAGACAAATTAACTTGTCACCGCAGTCAGCATAGTGATAAAGATTGTAATATTTTTATATCAAACAGAATATAAGTCAAGTTTACTAAAATTATTATGATATTCTGTTTTGTATTTTTTTTTCTAAAAATAATTGAAAAATGAACAATATAAAAATTTTAATAATCAAAAGTGTTAGTAAAAAATAATTCAAAAATTAAATAAATCTCGATAATAATTTAATAAGAAGGAATAATAATTAATTAATAATTAAAAATTAAATAAAAATGGAAGAATTTTTCAAAAAATCAACTCCTTCTAACGAAATTAATGTCATTTACATGAATAAACATTTAAGTATTATTTTTTTTTTGATTTGAGTTTTCCTTTTCTGAGAGCAAGTCAAATACTCCACAATTTTCACAGCGGGCATAACTTAATTCTATTGATAAAATTCTTCATATTTACGTACAATTACGTACAAGAATTTGAATTATAATTGCTCTAAATTTTATTTATTCATTACACAAAAATAAATTTTTTGTGGTTAAACTAAATTGAAAATATTTTTAATAATTTTGATCAATTTATTAAAAAAACAAGTGTACTCATTATTATCATTAAAAACAGAAATCCACATAAAATCTGAACTATCAGCAGTAATCAGTATAGGATAACCTCAATTAATTAATTTACCGTTGAAATATATTTTCAACCTAATTGGGTTTAATGAACCATATGCAAATACTAACTACAGGACAATACTTTTTAGCGTAACTCAAATTCATTTATACAAAATGTGAAATTACAAGCATTGGTTGCATCATATTCTCTACAATAGTTAGGAATGAGAGAGCATTAAAATTTCACATAGAGATGAATTGAAGGAGAACTCTAGTTTTTAACCATTTTTATTGTACAACTGAAATTGTTCATCGAACTTAATTTATAAGGGTAAGGATGCATTGATGCATTCAAATCAGTTGATCCTAGATTTGATTCATTTTGTATTCATTGTACAATTATGTAAATATTTTATTACGTTAAAAATCTTTTTATTCCTTATGTTTTCATGTTTGTTTAGTAGTAATAAAATTAGAAAAACGATAATTATAACTGTGAAATGCTAGTTTTGATAGACTAATAGTTGTCCTATGATTGAAGCTAATTTCTATGGGGTAACTTTGAAAAGCCAAATGAACTTTAAATTTGTTTATAAGGAAAATAAAGTTTTTAAAAACTGTTTGAAAGCTGAAAACTTTAGGTGTTTTGGACCTTACAAGAAATAAAAACTTATTTCAAAGTTGGCAGCTTTGCTGTGGTAAAAAAAAAAATCAATATTTTTATGTTGTTTGCACTGTAACTTTTGAGATCATTATTTTTTTTCATGGAATACTACTCGCTACAATTCTAGGGGTTACATTAGTTTGAGAGAATATCGATTGATTTTTTAATCTAATTAAGTGGTTTAAAGATTCAAATCTCTTATTGTTAGTATAAATTCTTGGAGATAAAGCCTTGGTAGGTTTCACTTATTGTAGTATTGGCCTAGTGCCAACTCTATTTGTAAGGTTATTTGTCATGTTTCGGAAAAAATATTACGTCAATCGTTTTCAATTTTTGCAAATTCTTTAATATATAAGGCTTACAAGTGCTTAAACGAAGGATAATTTTTTTATCACAACTAATTTAACAAAGGAATATGTGGTGCAAATTTTATCAAAATTTGTACTTTTTTGTACACAATTATGCCAAAACATTAAATCGATTCTTTCCTTTATTTGAGCATGAATCTTTTATGTCTGTGAACAGGAATAATTTGGAAATTTAATTTTGAATAATTATTGTATCTATCAGGAGTTATTGTATCAAGGCCAAGGAAATTTAATTCTAAGAGGTCAAAAGCAAATTAGATCTTAATGGCTGAATTTTAAAAATTTTTAGAATAAAAATTTCACAATTAAATTAATTAAATATTTTATTTAATAAAAAATTTTATTATATTTTCAATATAAAAAGTTAGTCCTCTAGTAAATTAATTCACTATAATTGGTGTAAATATATGACACAAAGTAGTCCTTTGATTACAATTTCCCTTGTAATTAACTCATTCCAGCTGGCAGCAGTTCAATTTTAGTCATTACATGAAATTGTGTCAGTTTTTGTATTTTTATTACTTTTGACTGGAATTTTTTAATTTACAAAAAGAAAAAATTAAAAAAAAAAAAAAAATTTAATTCTTTTAGGATTAAATCAGTGTAAGGTAAAAGTTAAAATTGCTGGAAAAAAATTTCACTTAATGCAATTCCCCATAATAAAACTTTTTCTTTTAGTTTATGCTTTTTATTTTATTTTCTCTGTCGAAAATTTTTAATTGGATGTCAAAGTGGCAATGGTAACTAAGCGAATGTGGCTAAATTGGAATGAATTAAAGGAATTCACAAAAAAATACAGAAAATATTTCTTTCTTTTATAAAATTCAACTTTGTAGAAAACTACAAAGATTGATTGCATTTTAACATGTTAACATTGCAACTTTGGTTTAATTAAAATGTTAGTCAAGTTGAATTGAACATAGAAAACTTTTTAAAGTGAGATATTTCAGCAGCTAAAATCCTAATTTTTTGGTTTTGAAGTAATAAAAAATTTATATTTAAGGAGTTAACCCTTATTACTTCTTCATTATTATCGAAATTTAAGCCAGCTATAACAACCATTTGTATATATAATAATTAAAGGTTTTTTGTTTTGGTTTCTTATCGATAAGCTACGGATTATAAAATAGAGTTAAGTAGAGGTTAATTTATCCTAACTTTATCAATATCAAAATAAGTTATCAGACTTTATTTGGATTGCTTAAGTTCAATTGTTAAATTATAATATATAATTATAACAAAATATAATTTTTTAATAAAATTTGGCTTTCCTGAGTTGAAATATTTCCTACTAAAAGGTTTACATCATTCCCGATTCTATACTATCAGTATAAAATCAGTATGAAACTTGAAATAAAAGGCCCGCATTTTTGTTTTATCTGGTCACATTTGCTTTAAAGAGGTGAAAACTACCCCCAAAGTTTACCCCCTAAACCAAACTTTCCTTTTTAATTATGATTGTGATTAATATTTTTCAATAAAATTAAAAGCAAATTATTTGTATAAAAAATTAAAAGCTTTTGTTGTATTTTAAAGTCATTAGAATCACATTCCTTAATTTTTATAGAGGAAAGTTATTATTTTTATAAATTCAAATATATTTATTGGCTATTATTTTTTACAAAACTAATAAAATACTAAAACTGAAGTAGCTTCGGATGCACAATGCACCATCAGGAGGTAAATAACTCCTTATTAAAGATAATGAATAAATTTAATGTATGTTATATGAGTATTTTACAATATTTTCATGCAAATCATTACCTTCAGTATATGATTGATACATATTAAATATTTTTTCAATGCAATTCATGAATTTGAGTTCAATAAACCACTACTAGAAACCACGGTAATTAATATCTTTTTCCAAGCTCATAATCTAGTGAAAATTATCAAATAAATAAAGATCAGTATGGTTTATATTAAAAAATACAATCTAATAATTTTAGTTCATTACAACCTAAACCTAAAACCTTTGGTTTATAGACTTCGCACAATATTGAAAGAATTAAAAAAGGCACAAATGAAACTTTATAGGATTTTAAATAAATATACTATAAGACTTTTGACTGGAATATCAGTGATCTTAACCTGAGGTGGTGGTTAGAGATGTAATAAACTAAAATTAATAATTTTTACTCTTTCGAATTGAATGTCAGCCGATAAATAGAAATGTATGTCTCTATCTAATCTATATCTAATTTTGAAGTATTCGCTTTTTATGGTTTTTCCTTTCTTAAGAATTGCTTTCCGTGAACTTTAATGCCAGAAAACTTTGGTATTACTTTTATAATGAGTAGTTTTGAAAATTTTGATATTAATAGTGGTTAAAATTCGATCATTTTGTCCTGTTTGATATACTTGTAAATTGAGATAGTAAATTTCAAATGACTTCTATCACAATAAAAATAAATGCGTCCTCTATCAACATACCGTTAAATGGGAAATTACTATAAGCATGAAAATATCGAATAACATGAAGAGGCAGACCTTCTATGATGCCTATTTTGTAACAATTAAAATTTTCAAGTTCTGATTTAAGTCAATTAGCAAATATAATTTTGTTATAAAACTGGCATTTATCCCTAAAAATTTCAAATTTTAAAACTCTTTTTTTCATATTTTTAAATGACTTTTTCTTTGTTTTGTCCATAAAAAGTTCCCAAGCAGAAATACTTGATTAATAACTCAAAAGTCTCTTCATTAATGTACACAACAAGAAATGAAAAAATTCTAGATACACAAAAATACAAGTTCGGTAGTTCTGATACCACTCATTGTATTTGGCAAACGTGAAGTTATTTCTAAATTTGCCCTTTTTGCTACAATGAATGGCCACCTTTACCATCTCACGATATCTTTATTACCTCTTTACTTTGAATAAGGAGAGAAGTGAATAAAAATAAAAACAAAATGGTTATTACTATTTTTAGCCTACTTTTGTTTATAAATGTAAATTTAGTAAATTGGGTTTTTTTATGAAGTGTAAATTGAACATATTGGAGCATAATTATATGCCAAATGAAATTAATTGTAAAAATGAAGACTGTTTTAACTTAAAATTCAGCAGTCCTGTGTTTTCTGTGGTATTTTTTTGAATTTGTTGAAATAATAAAAATACTTTGAAATAAACATAAGTATGTTAAAACGTATTAAAAGGGATTAAATGAGCATACTTTTTAGAATAATAATAAATATAATTCCCAATTAATATACTGAACTTCATATTCTTTTATAATTACAAAAATTGTCATCTCCAGCAATTCAAGAAAATGCTCGTTTAGTAATGAAAAATTACAAGGGTATGGACAATATATTTTTATGCAAATTATGCCATCAAAAATAGCAGCGATACAAAAGTAATGTATTCCATTTTAATTCTCTCAAATATCTTCCCAATTGTCCTCTTTTCTTTTATGATACAGTTTAAACATGTTACCTAGGTACATATAACTGAATCATTATCATGACGTGTGTAAGTTCAAGGCTTTAACTTTTTAGAATATATTTACAGTTTTCTTTGAATAATATTATGAAGAACTTTTAAAAGAGTATGCTCAAGTAATTATAACTTAGTGTATACTAAAAGGTCTGTTAAATTTTGACAGATGGTGTCATTTCATATATGTTAACATCTCTGTGTCTTGATGTTGCCAAGTATATTTTTAGTTTTCTTTTTCTCTTCTATTTTCAGGATAAAATTTAGGTAAATTTGACAATATTGCATCAATATTTTCACCTTTAGCATTTTCAAAAAGGTTTATCTGCTATCTTCTACTTTTTTATCTAAGACGTTGTGGCAACGTCAACTTGTAGAAAACGTGTCACAAGTCTCAAGTAAGTTAGAAATTTCTAGTATGATAATCTTGTTATGACTAAGGCTGCCTGCAGAATGCCGGCTTACAGCCGAGCTGACACCGATTCCCATTGTGATAGTCTAATCTTTGGTAGGCTTGCACTCTGAACTTTTTGAGCAGATTCCAATTGATTTACCCATAACGACTTTATAATCTTCGGTATCGGGATCGGTGTCAGCTCGGCTGTAAGCCGGCACTCTGCAGGCAGCCTAAGTC
Source organism: Acrocera orbiculus (assembly GCA_947359355.1). Taxonomy (NCBI): domain Eukaryota; kingdom Metazoa; phylum Arthropoda; class Insecta; order Diptera; family Acroceridae; genus Acrocera; species Acrocera orbiculus. The sequence continues at coordinate 14,306,629 of OX375758.1, forward strand.
TTATTTAAGCTTCATGGTAGTGTATCCAGAGAAATAAATCAATTAAATAAATTTGAAAACTCTTTTTAGAAATTTTTAAAGTAATTTTCTTTTTTTTTACTACTTTGATTTTTTTAAGATAAAATGATCAATCATATAACTTATGGGAAATAATTATTATTAATCACAAAATTTTTCCTTAACACAATTAAAACTAGTCCAAAGCTATGAATCTATGAGTATATAGAGAAAGAGGAAATTTTTTCATCTTGTTTTCCAAAATTATATAACTTGTCTTTTTTTTTAAAAAAAATTATGACATGATCCTATAAATCATTTTATCTTTAATATTATTTGAATTATTTTTAAAAAGTTTTTAAAAAAACTTCTTAGATAAGTAATTTTTTCTATTTCTAAAAGAATCAAAATAAACATGGAAAAGCTTTGAGTAGGTTAATAAATTACAAAAGTTTAAAATATTTCATAAGGGGAACCCATGTTATCAGTTTCTCATGATTTACACGATTTTAAATATAAAAAGTAACAGTGTTTGTTTTATTTATCTTTGGGTTTCTTGCTTCAAAAAAGTTTTTTTTTTAGTTATTCTAAGGTCAGCAGTTATTTATGCTTAATTTTTTTAACTACAAACATTTTGCGTTCTGGATATCATTGAAAAATAAAGTGAATTGATGGTGGTATTATTGATGGCGCTTTTAAGATTCAGATAAAAAATCTGTCCACCAGTTGACGTTTAAATATTTTTTGTATGACTTTATTATTTACTAAAGTTCAAAAATTTTGTCTCACAGTTTTTATCTGCTCTAAAATCTAAAAATATAACTACAAAGAAATAAAATAAGAACCACATGATGATTACATTGCCAAAACATAATATTAATTTGGAGGTAAATTAGTATCATTCTACAGATCAAAAAAACTAATGTTATGAGATTTCACAACTGAATGTGTCCTTTCTTATGAGTATTAGCAGACTGGTCAAGGAATCTCGAGGAAAACACATAAAAATCTTTGATAAAATGTGACTCCAATCATTAATAGAAACTCCTTCAACTTAGAAAAAATTTCTTTATCTTCTCCATACCAAAATGATTCGACATCATACATAAAACATGTTTGTTTCTTCTAATTGAAAATAATTTCTTTCAAAAAGCTTTAAAAAATTCATTTCAGAAAATATTCACGAGGAAGTGCAGGAAATCATCCAAAGTCACTCTTTTCTTGTTTCTGACTGTGCAACTTGAAGTCTAAATAACATTTGAATTTTTTAGGTAAATAATTTTTAGAAATTGATTAAAAATTGTAGTAACTTTGTTAATCTATATTCACACATTATGAATATTTGATTTTTTATTTCTAAAAAATTATTAAAAATTCTCTATTTTTATATAAAAATAAAAAATGAGAAAGGGTGATTCCTTATTAACTGAATATAGTAAATATTTAAAACACAAGATTTAAAACTGTAGTTCATGTTTTTCTTGTTTCATTTTCAATTTTTCAAAAAGTTCCTTCAAAGTTTTTTTCATTGTTAAAATTAAGAAAAGCCATGCTCTGTCCAAGTGATTTTACCTCTATTAGTGTCATCTACACAAAATAACTGCTAGTAATAAAATTGAACTTAATATTATTACTGCAAAATCTATGTATTTCTGGACAAAAGGGATAATTAATTATATATCTTTTCAGCCAGTCAAAAAGTTTCACCTCTTATAATGCTTCGCTTGCAAAATAACAACTTAATTTTATTTTTCTTTCTAGTTTCTCTTTGTTTCTGATACATCTATCGATATTATCATCACGTTTTCTTCTTTAATTTAATATTTTTCCCAATTTTCGACATATGTTGCGAAAACTTTATTTTTATTCTTTCCTGAATAAAATAAAGGAACAAAAAGAGCGAAACCTATAGTCAATTTTATTACTAGTATTACAAAACTATAAACTTGTATGTCCCTAGTTTTGTGTACACTGGGGAAATTAGGATATAGTTACTATCAATGAATATCTAAACATGATTTTAGGGTATGATAAATAAATTAAGTTTATATTTTTAGGTAATTGAATAAACAAAATTATTTCAAGAATTATTTGCAATTAAAATTTAATTAGTAATAAAATCAAACACTTAAAATTTTAAATTTTCTTAAAATCTTGAAACCGTTTCAAATGGAAACATATTTTCAATACAAGAAATCAATAAAATAATAGTTTATGCAAATGTTTCGTGTGCTAAAAATGAAACCAGATTTAGAATAATTCAAATATTTATTCAATTACACACATTTGAACAATTGATTGTTAAAGTATAAAAAGCATTTCTCAGCAAATGTTGAAAAGTCCTTTAAAAAAGTAAACCAGCTCAATAAAAACCTCTTTAAATGTAATTAAATTTAAGCTTCAAAATATTCGCTCACATTTTGACATTAGCCATAGTCAATTACAAAGTGGTTGAAAAGCATGTTAGACTTTTGTCTATACAAAACCATAAATAAAACCAGAACTCAAATGTTTTCAGTCTATCAAAAGAGTATCTGATATTTTAATTTGATCTATAAGCCAATCATAAATCATGATAGCAATATCTTTGATTTTTTTTAAATGAAAAGTAGAAAAAGCAAGCAGGTATATCGCAATTGGCCAAAACACAACAAGCTAAATAGTAACCATTTTTATTCTGAAGAGAGGTAAAAAGCAAATCTTATACAAATACATATTCATTGTTCTCAAGGGTAGTAAGACTTATGCAAGAACTGGTGAAAAAGTACTGCCTGAAATCATGAAATCATCAAAGATGAGGATAAGAAAATTAAATCACTTTCCAAAGAAACACTTCAAAAGAAAATCAAGGACAAAACTGATTAGCTATAATAATTGTTCTTTGATTTTTATATTAAGGGAAAATGCTCTTTATTTGTTGGACAACTAATTAAATTGGATAAGATCCTTTCTTAATGTCAGTTATTTTTTTTGAAACTCCACTATTTTTCCCTTTTATACATAACCTTCGTTTTCTACATTTTCTACTATTGAAAATTTCTTTATTTTAACAGGCATTGAAATATTTAATTTTAAATATTAAAAACTTTTGAGGCAAGTAATATTTCAACTCTTAAGAAAAAGTCATTTAACTTTGTTAAGTTTAAAAAATTAAAAATGATGATATTAAAATAAAGAAAAGAAGAACAATGCTTATTAAGTTTTCATACAAACTGTTTTCTTTTTAGTCATAGATTTTAGTTAAAATATTTAAAAAGTGTTAACTATTATATCTTTTTAATTATTATTATAAAACTTTTTACTTGATTTTTGAGCTAGATTTAATGTATCATTGTGCTTACAAGAAAGAGTTTGCTTCATAAATTTAGAAATTTTATTAATTTAAGAAAAGTTTTATATAATATTACCTAAGGGAGAAATTTTGTCTTTAAGAAGTTCCACTTTTCTAGTATATAGAAAATATAGGTTTGTAGTATGAAAATTCATATTTTTAAAATAAAAATGCTCAACAATATATGATTAATTAAATATGATATGAGATTTTTATATCTTTAGCCATTTATCACAAAATCAAAGAATGGCGAATCTTGTAAAACTGTTTGTATGAACTTAGTACAAAATTCATACTTATTATTTTATTATATTGACTCTTTGGTTGGCTTTTCTTTCTTTAATTATTGCTAAAATATTGCTAACCAAGGGGGAAGGGGATTTATGAGCCTAATTTTAACTCTATCTATGCCACTATTTTTCCAATATCATTTTACAAGCATTAGCAACACGCTTCTGACACAGAGCAGTGTTTGAAACTGCTCAAGGATTCTTTGTTGCTTTATGTGATCTTAAATGAAACTTAAATCCGCTATTGAATTCCTTAATTATGTCTAAGGACAACTAAGTAGAGAAAAGCCTGCCAAACTGGTCAAAACTAAAAAAAAGAAATGCAACTGTTTGTGGAGTAGAAAAAATTAAAGTTATTCAAAATGACCAGAAATATACCAACCTAGTAGGCAAAGTTATAGTTTTTGGATTAAATGATACTTAAGTTATTCTTTTCATCGAAAAAGAACAATAGACAACAAATTTTATTGTATAATGGGTTCAATTAAAGGAAAATTTTGAAAAAATAAGCCTAAACCAGATTTTCGCTTAAAAAACTAACTTATTTTTTATCGTAAAATTAATAATTATTAAAAAAGAAATGAAAACTCTCGTCTTTAGGTATTGAAATATGTGCAAAAATAGTGTGCAAAATTTCAAAATGATCGGTCTATTAGATTTTGAGAAAATGCTTTAAAGTTCTGTTCACTCACTTTAAAGCAAAGGACGCTTAAATGTTCATAAGTTTGGTAATTTTTCTCAACTGTAAATTTTGACACAAATTTTGTAGATATTTTACATTAATTTGAAAAGAAAATATGAACACTCCCCCTTCCCTTTTAAAACAATAGTCCAACTAAAGTCATCAAGCTTTCACATAAACATTTAGGGCAACAAATATCCATTTAGCATGTTTATTGCCAAAGATCGAACCACGTGAAATTCAAGTTGCAGATTTAGCTATTAATGTTATAAGCTTACATTTTTTGAAACAAATTGCAATAAAAAGTTCAGCTGAATGCACTGAAGTCAGCCCAGGTTAAGATAAGAAAACGAAAGCCGCCTTAAGTGTAGGTTTGACAATTACTATTTTTGATATTGATGCTCACTAATAATTTGTTCAATATCAAACTAATTATTTACATTTGAATAGTAAATTCATGACTAACATAACTTCACCAGGAGATTTAAGTAAAATAGAAAAATAATTGATCCAATTTTCTTTTACATTTATATGCACTATAGATAGATATTTTTTATAAATTTTACAGAACGTGTTAGACAAAAGTAGTTAAGAAGCTCCTTGCTTGACAGCTATTTTTTAAAATATTTATTCAGCTTCTCACATCACAAGCTTTTAATAGTCTATCATTTATTTGCTTGAATAAATTATTAAGTATTCAGGTGGCAAAATAATAAAGATATGAATTTCAATATGATGTAATAAAATTTATTGATGTTCTGAATATTAAGTAGAGTAAGTAAATGTCAGAAATATCAAGTTAAATAAGAAATAGAACTCATTTTATGTATAGCTTCCCTAATTTATTCCAATATTTAACTTAACTTTGATGTTAAATAAAATTAAAGTACTTTATAATATTTTTTACCAAAAGTAAGACTAACAAGAAAAAAACCTCCCACAAAGAGAGTGAAATTTACAAGAAGAAAAAAAATATTCCGATGCTCTAATATCATTGTTTAGGCACTTAAAATACCACCTCATTTAATTCAACCCACTATCACTTATAAAATATCGAAGAGTTCATTAGTCAACGCCTGATAGTATGATCAGAAAACCGAAGATACATCAAATTTAATAAGAAAATAAATTTTACCCTCGAATGACAGAGGGTGCGAGGTTAATTTATTTCCACTTCATGATTTACCTTTCATTTCCCTTACCTCGACAAAATGTGCGCCCTAATTAACCTTATAATTATTGATAAAGAACTTTTTGAGTCCTTAATATACGACAAAATCTGTTAAAAGTGTTCCCCTGTTACTCTTATTGTATTTTAGTTATTAAAAGTTACTGTAAAACATTCTATTATACCTGTTATTGCCAAATCTTTAAACTTGGGTATAGTTGAGAGAGGTGGCAAGGAGAATTTACTATTATCCTTCAGGAAAAGAATAACTTTTTTATTATTCTGCTTTCTTTAATTTTTTATTTTCATTCCATTTAAGAAATATTTAGGTCAGTCCTTCTTTGTGGTTCCACTTTCAAAAATATTTTTTTAGGACAAAATGCTTCCTTAGAATAGATAAATGCTGTTTTTGGGCTTAATAGTCAAGCTAAATATTTAATTTAAGGAAAAAAAGGTTCTTAAATTTGTCATTTTTAAAGCAAATTAAACTTTTTCCTTAATATAGTGCCTAAAATCAAAAATTATTAGACTTAGATTTGATTGAATTATAAAATTTAAATAATGAAAAGTGAGAAAAAGCAGGTAAACACAGGGCAAAATATATTTTTTTTACATTAAAATCAAGAAAACAAAAATTCAAATTAATTTAAAATTAATATAAGTTTAATTGGTTCTAAGTAAATTCTTTCCAGGCATTTTATTTTGAGAGCAAATAAATAATTTTTAAAGGAAAATGTAGCAACTTAATGAGTAGAAAAAATGGATCATTAATTTTATTTAAAAAATCGCAGAAAAAGTGATTTTTATTGATTCTTAGAAGAAAAAGCATTTTTAGAGTACCTGAATTATTAATGTTAAAACATTATTTATGTTGGGAAATTAAGGAAATAAGGCCTTGCTATGAGCGAAATTTTTTAAATCCAAATTTTTTGATAAAAATTCGTTTTTTGTTAACATTGCTGTGAAAATTATTTTAGTATGAGAGGGTCCCTCTAATAATAGAAAGAAATTTTGGACCTGTTTCAGAAGACTTTGGAGAAGTTACATATTTGCCAGGCCAGGAAAAAAAGAAGAAATCAAGGAGAAAATGTTTCAACAAGAAAAATTTAGTTTAATCATAAACACAAACCGACTAAAATTATTCACTTTAAATGGAGAACGTTAGCCACAAGCTAAGAATTTTCCATCCTAATTTACATAAACGATCTTAATTATGTATCTTCAATCATTAGTAATTTTAGTTTGAGTCATTTTTGTGTTTTAGTTTCAATTTGATTGTACTTGGATTTATATCAAACTAATCGTAGGTCGGTTTGTACTTATTTTCGAAATTGTGATCTCATTCCTTTGATTTCTTTGTTTAAACCTTATTTATACCTAGTTTTGATATATTTCTATATAAATCCTTATCTCAAAATAAAACCACTATATTTTTAACATTATTTATTCAAATTTTCTTTCTTTATGATGTTATAGACGAATTTACCTCATTTTTGCGATTTTTAACCCAAATTCAAACCTAACACACCATCCAAAAACACAAAAAAGTTAGAAAAAATAAAAATAATTTAAATGTATTAATTTCATACATAAAAGATACAAAATCATCAGAATTGAACAGCTCTATCAGCTCGTAGTCAAAAACAGGATGTAGCGAATTAGTTTTATCAGAGAAATTACAAGCTTTTCATTCTGCGCCTCTATTTTTAGTTCATCAACATTTCACATAATTTCACCACTTTGAAATGACTTTGAGAAGTGAAAATGTTTTTCAGGCCAAACCTATTTTTATAGTTTTAGGAAAATTATTGCATTCAGTTGAAAGGAGAGAGAATGAGTTGAATGAAGAGAGGGTAACAAGGATACTCAATTGAACACAAATGCTGTCAATTTTCTTCGGGTTGATCTTTATGTCTTTTATGAATAATTATCTAAGCAAATAATATCAAGAAAATATAAAAATTAATCATCTTTTTGATTCGTGTTAAGTGCCATGGTATAGGTAAGACCAGTTTTCAATTTAAATCACCCATAAAAACGGAATTGTTTTTACATTTTCTACTTGACTAAAGTGGTTAAAAGAAAAATATAAAGTTTTTCATAAGAAAAAGCAAAAACTGAATATTCTTGACTATTTCAACATGATGATTCACTTTTTTAAATTTTTCTTGTTCTTCACGACTTTTATAACAAACATTTAATCCATATCGTTCTATAACTACCGTGTTTGTTAATTTTGCAAAATTGGTTCTGATTATATTTTAAAAACTTAAAGGACAATTGTTGTAAAATAATAATTTAAGTTTATAGAAGAAATACAACGTCAAATATTATGTACTTGGAAGGACGTCCTGGAAGCTGACTTCAATTCTTGTTTTGAGGACTAGCAAATATGTTTCTATAAGGTTTGGAAGAATAGAAAAATATTTAAACAAAAACTTTTCTGCTTTTTTAACAGTGATAATTCATTTGAAAAGACTGTTGTTCCTATTGTTAGAGTACTATAAAAAAGTTTATTGTATCGAATAAATTATGTCATGTTTTTCTAAGAGCACAGACATTTTTCCCTAGGATATTGAAATATAGCAAAACTATATTCAAATGTTTGCTTTTTATCCAAATAAAAACCTATGAAAATATCCTAAAGTAGTTTAAATGCTTTTCCTCAGAGTAACGCATACCAAAATGGTTTTTATGTAGGAATCTAGTTTAATTTCCTTTTCACTTTGTAGCAATAAATCTTCTTGTTTTATTCGTGAACTTATCTATTGCTTATTAGTAACTAGAAAATTCATTCAACCAGATTGATAATATTTAAAAATAGTAAAATAAATTCTGAAAATATCCTTAAATTTTTAATCTTAACAACAAATCAAGAATACTCTTACGAGACATTAAAAGAATAAGTAAATATAATTTTTAATTTATTTTTATCGAATAGGTGAAAGGAAACTAAATTTGTTATTTATTCTGCTACAAATATCTTATTTTATCATAGTTACATTTTCTTGCCAAAAATTGCCAGTATGGCGACATTAGGGCCATTTCAGAGTAAAATTAATCGTAGTGAGAAAGTTCTCGTTACGATTCAAAATAAATTCTCTTTCATTGATAAATAGATTTCATGTTACTTTCATCAGTAAAATTAATGAGCAGCTTTTAATGATTTTGAATATTTGAATAGAAAAAATTATACAATGACTAAAAATACTTTGAAAATCATGAAAAATTATTTTCAAAAAGCAGCACAACAAAAATTTTCCCATTAAAAATTCAGCCTTTTAACTGACGAACTTTTTCTTATTTTTTTAGCTCTTTGAAAATTTATGACATCGACAAATATTTAAGAAGCCATTATAATCGAATTCAAATATATAAAGTCATGTTTTTCAAATTTTTTATTATTCTTTTGTTGAATTGTTACCAAGTACCATTTTCAGCCTTTTTATAACATGTGAACTAGGGTTTGAGTATTGAAAACCAATAGAAATATTCAAAAATTCAATAAAACATAAAATTTTAGGCAAAAAAAAAAAAAACAGCCTACTACTACTATAAAAATATCAGACGTAATAACAAATACAATTTCTATGCTTCACAAGAACTATAAAATATTTCCCTCTGTCAGATGTCATCATAACATCAAATATTTTTTAATAAAAAGATACTAAATTAATAGCTAAGCTTTCAGTAAACTCGACAACATTTCAAATGGAAAAGTATTTCACATATAACAAAAACCAAACCTTTATTCGATAGCTGTAATTTTTTCCCCCTTTTTATGGATGCTTTACTGGCAATTTTTTTGTTTTGTGTTTTACTCAGTGAAATAATAAAAAAAACGAAACAATAATTTTGAAAATATATTTCAAGATGGTTCGAATACTTTTCAGTATATTTTGGTGTTAATTCATGTTACACAATTTCCGTTTGTCTCATTAAATTAGAAATTTTATAAATTTTTATATCGGTTCTTTTGTAATTTTATTGTAATTATTAGTTTTAAAACATTTCAAGAAAAAAATAAAAATGAAAAATTTTTCAATATAATCACCAATAATTATGCTGTAAGTCCACATCATCAAAAGTCAAATAAATTAATGAAGTTCAGCAAGAAAACACTATGAAGAAACTAAAGCAAAACCTCTCGATAACCTCAGTACTTATTTGTGCGAATGGCATACCCAGTTTCTCTGAAGGTGGTAGGACCTTCATGCACTGAGAGAATAAAAAACTTTTTGAAGAGGTGCTGATACAGTAACTAACATATAAAGGTGAACCAATGATAGTGTAGTCAAATTAATTTATATTTTAAATAATTACATTGATTTAACGAATTAATTGTTTAGTTTTATGGGTTTTTCTTGTCAAAAATATGTAACTAACTTATGCTAAATAATATTTGAAAGTAGGTTTGTTTAGAAAATTTGCACGTCAATCAATGATATATTACAATTTACAATTTCTCGACATTTTACAGGTAATTCTTGAATTCCATTGCTGTAAAAAGACTATGGTTTTGATGCAAAAAAACTTGAAATTTTATTTTTTACATCCTGTTCAGAATTTTACTTTTTCTCTGGTAGAAAATTTTGTAAGACACGAAATACTATCTTGATCAAAATGTGTGGCGCTCCTAATAGTCAGCATTCCATTTTGTTGTTGTTGTATTTCTCAACTGTCACCGATATTCTTACCAAAGTTTGGCGTTAATTCATCATCAGTTATGAAAGTTACATCGAGTTAAGTACCTGTCCTCTGAGCGTATTCACGATTTTTGAGAATTTTTGCCATCATTATTCGCGAGTTTTTTTGCTAAAATCAACAAGAATACCATGCCACAACTACCAAATTCACTTGATTTGGTCCCTGTCACTTCTTGTTAAATCAAATCAATTATCAGGAGATAATTGAAAAATCAAAGATGGCTCTAATGAATATCTAACATTAAGTTTAAAATATGTTTCGAGGACTGTATCAAGCGTTGGAACAAGTGCGTTGCAGTCAACGGGAAATACTTTCAAGGAAATAATATGAATTTGTAACAATAAACTGGAATTGTTTATTTTTTTAATAAATTCCATTTGCTGTTGCATTTAGTTGGAATTGGCTGCTTATCTTCATCTGTCCCCTGTCCTTTTCCCTTGATATTTTAATAAATAATATCTTTTGTCACCTGGTACCATAAGGCCTAAAAGTGGCTCTTCATCGAAATGTAATAAAGGAAAGTCAAATGCTTTTTCGCTGCTGATAATTGGTTCCCGATAGCTCATATAGTACTAAATTTTTGAATCTCCTTTTGATTACTAGTGACAGTTCAAGGAGGTAAATCCATTCTTTCGGTAATCTGTTCCACTGTTAATTGTGGTTCTGACTCCAAAAAATTTTGTAACAACATCATTTTCAAAATTTACGAGTGCTCATAAATGCTGCTTTCTCCAATTTCAAATTTTTTAAAACCATTTCATGGTAACCCTTACGCTCGCAGTTTGTTCACGGATTCCATTGGGTACCAATATTTACGATATGTACGATGTTTACGAAATTTGGTTAAAATTATTGGTGACATTAGTTAAGCAATGGCAAGTTTCGGCTGGTTTGAAATCTTTTTAGTCTAATAGTGGGGTATAACGAATCACATATATGATACTAATGTGCACGAAGTTAACCAGTTAAGCGCGTTTGTCGTGTATACACGTTAAACCAAATCTCTATTACAATGCATTCGGCGTGTTTACTTGTGGTCGATACCATTGACTATAAAAACTATTTTATTATTATTTGAGAATTTTTAAGTTTATAATAATAATAAATTGTTAAGTTTCTCTTAAATAAAAATGAAGTTCTTCGGTTTTCGTAAAATTTGCTATAGGATAATTTATCCCTACGTTGTTCGTGTATATATGTCATCGCTTGATTTAAATTTCTCACACTGTGAGGGCTTTTAAAATTAAATTTGATGCTTAAATGTTTAAGGACTGACCTGATATATTGAAATGACAAGTTTTATTGGTTAAATTTATTTTCAACTTTTTAATCGAAGTATAATGATAAACTAACAAAAGTAAAATCACTTTATGTACAAAAGTAATCAATCCTCGACAATAATTGGGGGGTTATATTTTATCAAATATATCACATAATCACCCTTTTCCTCTAAAGTCAAAAACATGGCGGATCTCCTGCTACATATAATCTGAGAGACTACTCCTTTGTATGACTTCAAAAAGTCATCTTCATAATTTTTTAACTTCAATATATTTGTGAAAGCTTTTATTTAATAAAATTTTCCTACAATCAAACTTTACAATTGTAAGAAATTTTGCCTAGATTGCAAATAAATTATTTAAGTTGAAATAATTTGCAAAAAAAGAAATAAGAAACTTCAAAAAAAGTAGTTATCTAAGCTATTTATATGTATGTATATCCTTTTTAGATTATTTTAAAACAAAGTTTATCATGTTTTTGAAACTTCAAAATACACAAGAAGAAAAAAATAAATAATAACTTTTATCTTCATTTTGCAAACTTGCAAAATTTGAAGTAGAAATTCTAATAAAGTAGTTTCTATATGGAAAATGATGACTCATTCTAAAATGATAAGTTGTCGTCTCAACTATACTCAGAGACTGGATTTATGTTTTATAGTATCAAAACAAAACTTTTAAACATATTTCATAAGTACCAATAATAAAAGCATAATGATAAGATATCTTAGTTTCAAAAATAGGTAACTACTATTGCTGTTAAATTTTAGTGACAGTTTTGGATTAGATAAAATCATTTTGGCGACTTAAAACTAAGACTGACCATTATCCACCTAAAATTAGTTTTTCCAAACTTTTAAATAATAAAACTGATAGAATATAATCTCTGCTTCAAAGATTATAGTAACGGACTTTATATTTATGTGAAATTAATGACTTTTAACAAATTTATAGCAGTTTATTAATGTTTCGAAGATAGTTTGTTGAAAAGAAGAACAAGAGTAAGAAAAAATTCAATGACATCAGATTTTAACTAAAATAAATAAAAGAAATAATTTTAATACAAGCAAATTGAGTAAACGAATGGTGGAAGTTTTTGAACTAAAGTTAATGTATCTAAAAAACCCTACAAAATGAACTGATTTTCCAAAAATTTAAAGGGTAAATTTTTGGTTTTTCTTTAAAATCTTTGGCTTTCTCTTTAAATATTTAATAGTCATGATGCAAAACATCAACAAATTCTTTTAGAGTTAATACCCAAGATAGAAACTCTACAATAATATTTTATCAAATATATCACATAATAATTCCTTTAGATAGCTCTAATTTACTCGAAAGTCAAAAACCCTGCTACTCTTTGATCTCCTACTTATATAAAATCAGTGTTGTGATTTTTTAGCCAATATGTTAGTATTTTTATATTTTGAACTTTTTACAAAAATTAGGTTTTATATATTGTTATATTTAAACATTTGAAATTCTTATCAAAAAAATTATTACATGGGCCACTATTTTTCAATTTAATACTTAAAACTTTAATAAATTTATGTAAATATCTATCAATGTCTCTTCTTGAAGTTGTTCTGTCCAATTCTTTATATTTTATAATCAACATGTATCAAATGTATCAAATCAAGAGCAGCTTCAAAAACGTTCAATTTTTAAAGAAATTGTCAAAAGTACTCAAATTTAAGCATTTTAAAAATGAAGTAATTAAAATGGAATGTAAAAAAATCTTATTCAAAACTTATAGAGAATATGATCTAGTATTCAAAAAACACATTAATGTTTTTCTCTGACAATAATGATTTTTTGGCAGCCTTTGGGGCCTACTTTCTAAGGTTATTGACACCCATCCTTTACCACTTAGTTCACTGGTTTCTGTTTTTAATGAAAAAGCCAAATCAATTTCACTATAAGTAAAAAAATGGAAAATGATCAACATTGCAATAATGAAAGTGGAGCAAGACATGAAATTATGACAAATTTGTGAGGCATAATTGTAAGTAAACGTGGATTTTTTATTTTTTATATTGAAGTCAATACTTCATATTTAATTCCTTTTAAGCAAGGTCCATAATAATATATAAATATATATTAATTTCCGCTACTTTATTGTATTTTATTATATTATTACATTAGGATAGAATAACTTCAAGAGATTTGAAAATTTGGTTCATCTCTGGAGTACGTTCAAACTATAGTCGACAGAATTTGAACCTATTAATTTGTATTTCTTACTATAATAATTTAGAAAAATTAGACAATTAGAAAATCTGACTTTGTAAAACATTCAATTTTACAAGTTTAACCAATTTAGCGTGAGATAAAGTTTATATAACTAATTTGAGCCCTAGGAAATCTGGCATTAAATAATTGCATATAATGAGGATTAATTAATAAATTTATTGTTTTTTTATAATTCACAATGTATTCTTCATTTATAAGTTTGGTTTTGAGGCCATTAGGATATTAAGTTGGCCCTTATGACCCTATCCAAATATTTTCATTATACACTCAAAAAATAATAAGTTGTGTCTAGTAAATATACTTGATTGTTGAGTATATAATTCACTTGAATTTACTAAAATTCAGTATTTAAGTTAAAGAGTCAAGAATTATTTATTTGGTTTAAGAACATGGAAAGTCCAGTAAATGCGTTTTTTTTTAGTTTATTTCAAATAAAAATTATCATTATAATTTTGAGGACAATATACTCAAGCACAACACAATCAATGAATAGGAAAAACTATCAAAATAACAAACAATCGGTTTTTATGCACACAGGTGCATAATGTAGATTTCTTTTAGATCGTGCTTGCAATTTTTAACCTCGATAATATTATGTATAAGTACGTTATAATAAAAAAGCATAGGAAGTTAATAATTAAGAAAAAGTTCTACTTTTATGTGACTGAAACAAATTTTTTAGTAATGAAATTAAAGCAGATATAAAAAAACCATAAGAATAATTATCCATCCTTAATTTTATCAACTTCAGTACAAAATTTCATAATAAAATTTAACGTATATTAGATTTATTTTATACTTAAAATTCAAAACTTAATCTTTTTTCTATAAAGAAAATTATAAAATAAGTAAAAAACGTTGCTTTAATTAGCATTTAAATTATATAAAATATCCATTGAAATTTCTACTTAAGAAAAACACACTGAAAATATTGTTTATTTTTATTAATCAAATCTCTTGATAGAAAGTTTTAATTTTATTATACAAAACATTATTACAATGTAAATAAACTTGAGCTTTGTCTTATGGGAGTCTCTTTTAACTTAATTCTACTCACGAATTCTTTTATCCACTCAGAGCTAATTAACTGAATCTCTATATGAATATTACATATAACATAATCCCTTAGCTAATTTTAAGTAATTTCCATTTTCTTTCTTATAATACAAGGATTTTCATTTTACTACCATTAAGCTTAATGGCATAGGATAAGAAAGTTTTGTAAATGAAATTTCTATTTTCAAAAGAAAATAAAGAAAACAATTATCATAGAGTCACATGTGTTCTAAACTGTTATAAAAGAATTTAAGTACACTAAAAATATAAGAAACCAATCATACATTTCATATAAATTGGACAAATAAAATATCCTTTATAATATCCTTAATATTTTACAACAGTAGAAAATGCCAATAAAATAACTTTCAGCCTTATATAATATTAATATATCAAATCAATACCACCCAATATAATTCATAATATAAATTCTCAAAATGTCACAAAATCTAACCGTTTTGTTCAAAGTGTTTGGCTATAAAAGCAAAAAAAAAATAAAAATGGAAAGAAGCAAATATAAAAATTAAAGTTGTTAAATATGTCCCATCGAATCAAACAAATATCCTTAACGATGTATGAGTGTTTATTAAGGGGCCCACTATGACCAAAATAAATCCTGGCCATTTTTCAAAACACTTCTATATTCGTCGACTAAATGTCATAATGGCGCCAAGTTGTTTTGCAATAAATTTTCTAATGCCAGGACAGAGTGTCGATGAAGATATCAAGATAAACGTTTAAAGCTCCTGTCTCTGTTAAATTGATTTTAAGACTTAAAACTATAAAAAAAACTTTTAAAATATTGTTTCTCTCCAATTAGGTTTTATGTAATTTTTTTTTCATATTTTTCTTATGGTTTCTGTTGTTTGTTTTTCACTATAATAACTTTAACTTATTTTTACTAGGAAAATAAGTTTTAACCGTAAGGGTTTTGTGATATAAAATTTTATTTTTTCAATAGAAACTTTTTATTTTGTGTTTTTTTGTTGTTAATTACTTTGTGCTATAACCATAATCTGTGGATCATACCTGTGATCCACAAGAATGCTTCCAAAAAAAAAAATATGGCCAACATAAGGAAAATTACTTAATTAGCTCTAAAATATTATTAAGTTTGGCACTTTTTAAAAGTTATTTTAAAATTGTCTAAAAAGGTTCTTCGAGGTCAATGGATCATTTGGATCAACATATACATTGGTGAAAAATAAACACTGAATGCGTTCAATACGGAAATTATTTTGTAAGGAGTGTAATAATTGTGTCACATTTGACGTTAAAGTAGTCTCGTTACTGCAAGTGATTTTTTAAAATAGAAGAGATCAATACAAGGATGCTCAATTAACTGATTAAAGAATACTTAAAAAATAAATTGACAATTAAAAGCAGTTCTTTGTGTCAATTTAAGTGTTTAAGCATAATTTGGTTCATATTATTACATGTTGTTTAATAACTTCAGTTTATTATTTAATTTAATTAGACTCCATGGCAGTAAATGTGTTTAAAAAATAAAACTTTTCTACTTGAGAAGTAAAAATGTTCTAATTGAAAGGAGAATATCATCTGCTTGAGAAGGAAATTTCTGCTGAGGGGAAACCCTTTTCTACTTTTGTAGTGAAAGTGTTCAACTTGAGGGTGGAATCTTTACTAATTTTAGAGATAAAAAATTTCTACTAGAAAAATAAAACTTCTACTTAAGCGTATAAATAATTCTCAGTTAACAAGTTAAACTGCGCTACCAAAGGAGTAAAACTCGTTTACTTAAGGGGAACCTGTTTTCTACTGTTTTGCTATTTGAGATATAAAATTTTTTAGTTGAGAATATAAATTATGCTAACTCAAAGTTAAAACAGTTGTAGAATGTGGGATTGTTATATTTTTTCTGATAATCCATAGCAAAATATTTCTCTTGAATTAATCCTTATGTCGTTAACTTTGCATACATGATTCTTACTAAAAGCTGTAGCTGGCTTCGATAAATTTGTGAAAAATTTTCAGTATTATAAAATTTTTACTAGAAACTATTTATTTTTTGAAGGTATATTGTAAATATATGGGTATCAAATAATAGTTTTCAATGTATGATATTTTTTGAAACAATCTTCAATTGTAAGAGGAATCCTTCTAGGAGAGTTCATCACTCTCGATTTCAATCTTATCAATGTTGAAGTTATCAACATTTTCTATTTCTATAACGTTTTCTTCGTCACTTCACAATTGTTCCTTTGCTTCACTCAAAAGTTAATCATTACCGCTATTTAGAATGCGGAAATTTTGACAGGTTCACTCGTTGCCACTTCCCACGTGACGTTTGATCGTACTGCTTTTTCGTGACAGGTAACCCACGACTGGTAAGGGTTAATTGATATAGGAAGAAAATCAAAACTCTGGAAAGAGCT
The DNA here is from genome assembly GCA_947359355.1 of Acrocera orbiculus. Lineage (NCBI taxonomy): Eukaryota > Metazoa > Arthropoda > Insecta > Diptera > Acroceridae > Acrocera > Acrocera orbiculus. The sequence continues at coordinate 14,323,786 of OX375758.1, forward strand.
TAAATTACTCAAGCCCTCTTAAGCAAGCTATGATAAAAGTTTAAGCAATGAAATTGAAAAAATAAGTTCTGTTATACTGTTTATACATAGTTTTTATTTTCCAAAATTAACTCAGTTTTCAAAATATGAAGGAAAAGGAAATCCTTTAAGTTTATCGTTCGAATTTTCAAAAATTTTGTTGCTTAGATGAAACTAAAAAGAACAAAAATATCTCCTTTCATATAAGTTTCCTATTAAATTCCACACTTTGCAACTGCTAAAATTTGTTTTCAAGTATCATTTCTAAAACTAAACATCTAAGCTGCTTTTTGAAATGGAAATTTAATCCAAACTCTTGAGAGTATTCCCCTACGGGCATATAAAATAAAAATTGACTCAATACAATACATACAAAACCTGGTAAAAGGCAAGAAAAATAACAAGAAGGAAAGCTCAAATAAGATAAAATATACATCGAAAGCCAACATGCAGATTTATATACATATACATATATATATATATATATATATATATATAGTATCTCAAGAATGGTTCATTACACAAAAACGTGTTTAATAATTAATGAGGCTGCAGAGGGAGGAAATTTACATGATACCCCTATGACCTAAAGGACGACACTGCGGTTGTATATTTTTCATAGAACATGTTCTTGCCAGAGGGGCAGATGTGAATAATTCAACGTGATGAGTACTTGGCACACGTTTTCTAGCTAAAAATACACTTGGGTAGTACTGGCAATTTGATTTTCAATGTCTTAAAACTTTGTTCAATTCAAAAGTTAAAATTTTCTCTAGTGGACACTTCTTTACGCTAATATCCATATATATTTACTCTAGACATCAACAATTTATATATATTAGTAGAAAATTTAACTTTGTTCTGATTTTTGTGGTTTTGGCAGGTGATAGTTAGAGAGTACTTTGAGATATTTTATGTATCCTTTGAGACATAAAGTATATATATAAGAAATTTCTTATTTTTACTTTGAAATACTTCAATTTATCGTAATATTAAAGAATTGTAATTGCAGTCAAAATGAATGCTGTCAATTTAGTTACAAAAAACAAAAAAATTCTATTTTAAAATGCTTTGAGTTAAATACAATAAGAATTGCTTTTAGTATTCTTTAGATCTTGATTACTCTTGAAAAAATTCAATTGTATAGAACTTTGTTGTTAATTAAAAGTTTAAAGCTCTATTGTTCTATTTATTTGCTTTAAAAAATGTTTAAATACCTTTTTATAGCTTCCGGGATAAAAGAATCATTCTACAAAAAAAATTGAGTTGTGCTGGAGTACTTTTGTTGTTGTTTGTTATTTTAATTCAATTTCCTTTTATATAAGGGAAAGAAATAATATTTAAAGAAATTTTAAACTTCATAGCAATTTATGTTGAGAGAAAATTTTGAAAATGTTCTGATTTTTTAAGACAATGGGAATATTATATTTAAGACTGTTTATAATTAAGTTATCCCAAATAAAAATTTTTTTATGACTTTAATGCTTAGTTTTATTTAATTTGCTATTTTAGTTCATTTTTTGTCCACCTTTATTTTTTCAACTCAATTTCAACATTCTCAAAAATCATTGGACTAAAAATTTACAGATAGAAAAATTCCCGCTTGCAGAAATATCAAACAAAATCTTTAAAGTCATTTAATTTAGTGTTAGGTTTAAAAATAAAAGGTTAAATATCAAGGTTTCAACCCTTACCAAACCCAATGTATAGAACGCACACATATACTTATTATTTTTTTTAATGATCTGATCATAAAAATACAACAAAACAATCATATTTTACAGACTGATCACAAAAAAAGTAGAATATAGGTCCAAACTAATCAAGCAACCATGGTTAACAAAAAGGGACATCATGGAAAAGGACATGAAGAGTTCGTAGAAAGTTTGCTGCGTTTTTTCAACCAGTTTTGGAATTTTATAACTGTTAAAAGCAAAAACTGAAGGAATATTTATAAGAATAATGGGATTTATTATCAATCACTTTGTTAGTGGGTAGTCCATTTTTGGATTTGAATTGAAATAAAAATTTAAGAAAATTTGAATTTGAACTAAAAAAATTTAAATGGAGTATTAAATAATTAGAATAAGTCAAATACCAAATAAAATATTCATCGTTTTTCGTTCTAGTTTTTTTTGTAAATATTTTGTGGCTTCAATTCTTATGTTCTTAGACCTGGTTTCAATGAAAATTTAAATTAACGCATGAAATTCGATTCAGATCCAGTTTGATTATTGTGAACCTTCGTGAGCTTTAACCCTGTTACACTTATTCCAATTAATTCTAACTAGTTTCAAATAAAAGAAAAGTTTTTTAACTATACAGTATATGCTCTTAAGCTGGTTTTAAGCTGGCGGGCTGAGAATTGATGTTGATGACCTCTTTCTTTACAGTGCTCATATTATCTTTCATGTGAGCTGAATAAGCTAGCCAACATGTTCTACAAAGATATGACCAGCTTAGTGAATTTCAAGTACTGTAGAAAAATTATATTGACAACTTTTTTCATAAAGCTTACGAGATTAATCTTTAAGGTTTCCGCAATAAGTTTCGACTTTTACTTTGCACTTATGCGTTGTTAAACAAATCATGACTAAATTTGTCATTTTACATAAAATTTCATGGTGAAATATTTTAAAACAAAAATTTCATGACATTTTTAATTTGACTGAGAGATTATTACTACTTGATATCCTATTAATTTAACCTTAGAAATAGAAAAACAAAATGTATTTTACCAGCTTTTATTTAGAGTAACTTTCTATCACTCCTAAAGAAAAAAGAATACAATAATAAAACTGTGATACCATTTTTTGAGATAAAGAGTTAATATGAAAGCATTTTGAACTAATATCTGTATTGCCTGTATTTAATGTTGTTCAAACTGATATCAATAATATGAATACTATCAAACTACAAAAACAATTTTATAAAATATTTTTTGAATGTACGATTTATACACACAAAAATTAAACTTTTCATCAAAATTGTGGTTATACTTTTCTAAAAACTGATTGCATAAAAAGAATCAATTTAAATTCTGTTTGAAACATTAAATTTTCATATCAATGTTGGTTAATCATAAAATTTTTAGCTTATAAAACAAAAATTTGCCCTAAAAGTTATTTTAGCTTCTACTCGATTCCCACTTAAGTAGATTTGCTAAGATATTTGTCACCATAGTTGATAAAGTTTTGAAATTCATTTTATGGCTTTTTTATTAATTAATTATTTCTTAGCTAAAAAAGTAAATTCAAAAAGATTATTTAACATTTAAATACAATTCACAGAATTAAAGCGAGACAAATATACTTTCTTTTGTTTTTTATTTTAAAATTCACAAAATATAGCAATTGAGAATTTAAAAAGTATTTTACCTTTCTGTTATATCTATCCTTAAGGCAAATTATATTTTTATCATAATTTTCTTTGGTATAGTAGAAAAAAACTATCCTCATTGAATAAATTATAAATTAAGCTAGAAAATTTTCATTTTATTCAGGGTTATATAAAAAGAATATTTTAGCATCTATTAGCCAGCATCAACAACCGTATTGGAAGAGTATTTGAATAAAAAAACAAGAATTCAAACAAAAACACAAACTCTAAATATACAGCACCTGCAAACCATTATCTATTAAATGAGCTGCAATGGAAACAGATGGAACTTATTAAGAATAGTAGAATTCTGGAATTGTTCCATTACAGTATTCAACCAAATCGAATTAATAACAATGAAAAATGAAAAAAAAAACTTCAAAGCTTAAAATCAATTAGAGATATATGAATTTTGTGGAATATAATTCAAAATTTAAAACTCATAATCATTTTCTCAATTAAACTTCTGGCTTATTTAATATTTATCCCAAGATCAATAATGTCAGCTTTCAAAATTCTCTACTTATTCAATATGAACAAATAATTGAATAAAAGGAAAAAATGAAAATCGGAAACATTAAACTAAATAATAAAATTTCATTATGTTCGCATTGTCTGTTTTTACTTGATAACTCGATAATTGGATACTTGAAAATTTATAACCTTTTCCCATTAATTTTTTAGTAATTGACATCGAATTACATATAAGCTAAGCTATATACATACATGCATATAAATTTGAGTGCATTGAAAGCTTTGAGGTCTACATATTTCCTGTAGGCCTCTAAAGTGGCATAGAGAGGTCAAGTTACACTTGCCTGGCTGATGTGAACATTATGGATTTACATCGCTAATAGCTTTAGTATAAAATCATTTCATTTTGCTTAACTAAATTTTGTTCTAATTAGTTTTTAATGACTGTTAACTTTATTTATCTAAACAAGAAGAAATTGCCGAAAAAATTACAGTCCAAGTAGTTTTCTTGATAATATCAATATGTAATTTTAGCCTAAGTATGTTTTGTAAAGATTAAATTAGGGAAGTAATTAAATTTAAATTTTCAGAAAATACTTAAACATTAGCTGAAATAATTGCTTAATAAATTTTTTGAAAACAATGATCAAAAGTTTGTCCACAGTTGTATTTTTAATAAAAAGATATGCAAACTGTATGAACATTTTTTAACAGCTGTAAAATTAAACAAAAACATTTTCGATTTATTTATTTTTAATACTAACAAGTAGCGAGAAATAAAGATTTTCAAATACTTTAAATACTTAAGTAATTTGAGACCTTCTAAATACTTTTTCAGCATTTTAGATTAGTTCATAGCCAACCAGCAATAAGTATAATCTTCCAAAAAAGGAAAGCTTTGTGCTGATCATAAAGTAATAACGAAATATTTTACACCACTTTTTTTTTTTGATATTAAGTGGAAGAATGCAAAAGTTCACCCTGACAAACCTACTGTAAATAAAATTAATGTAGAATGCATCCTAAAAAATGGATCATATCCAAATCTAGAGCGTCTAGATAATCCATATCCACACCTCATTATCAAAGCAGGTTCAAAATGCCAACTAGGGACTAAAAGACTAAAAGAAAAGAAACTTTTCCTTTTCTTTATAATCGACCATCTTAATTATGGCTTTTCCTTGTTTTTAAAATAAATTAAAGTTTCTTTTTTAACAACAACCTGATTGGTTTATCCTTTGAAGTTAACTAATAAAATTGTGATTTAAGATCTACTATCCTAGCAAATGACTTTCCCAACTTTTTTTAAAAGTATTATTATTTGTTTTTAGATCAACACTAACAATTGTAATTAACAACCACTATCAACTATCAAGCTGTGTCTGCATTAGCGTTTTGGAAGCAAGCTTACACTCCGAAGCATATTGACTGCAATAATTATTTGGCTGTTTTATTAACAGCAAAAGAGAAAAAGAGAAAAATATGTCTTTAAAAAAATTTCTAAATATTACGGATACACCTATTAAATTTTTTCAGATAAAGTTTTAATATATGATCAAACGAACTAATTGACAACAGAAGAAATTACAAAATGCTACATTTGAAGAACATTGCATGGGAAAATGTTAGAAGCAAGTTCTCTGAATGTTCGGAAAAAGAAAGAATTGTCAAAAACCCAAAGGTTGGAGGATTTACACTCTACTTCACTTTTTGATTATAACGAATTTCAGTTTTTGGACGCTGCAACTTAACTTTAGAAAGCTGAAAGCAATTTGACGGAAGAGGTGAATTTTATTTTAATTATTATAGTAAAAAAATACAATAATTTTATTTTTGGTGGAATATTAGCTTACAGTATACTTCAATCAAGAGGAAGTTGATTCAGTGATTAATGTTGACCAAGTGAGTTCTGTAAGGTCTCGTTTTATGCGGATTATTTTTATGCGATTTTGAAGTTGTGCGGTTTGTATTTCATCCAAAAATTTCTTGAACAAACATACATATAGGCTTGTTTAGGAAGCCCGCGTATATAAAAGCAAGAAAAACCAATCCCCCTCATTGCAAAATTAATTCGAGAAGGTCTTCAAATTTGCAGTAAATTAGAAAATCATTTTCTTATTAATGATCTCAATTCTGAACGAGCCTTCAAATTACAGGGTGAGCTGCAGAGCTGCATGGTGCATGTCGTGAGCTACATAAAAAATAAGAATCATCATCATCAAGTTTAATTACTGATTACATTGTCAGAAAAGAAAGAGTTACACAGAACGAGGATGAAATTTGTGAAAGTTCATCGTCTTTACCGCAAATATCTATTGCAGAGACAGTCTCTTCTGATGATGAAGGTGATTTGGAACCACTTCGCAAACGGTGCAAACCATTATCAGATAGCGACATTGATTAAAAAATGTAAAACTATATTACTTTTCAATAAAATAAAATGCATTAAGTTTGAATACACATTTATTTTAAGCTTTTATATGAATTTCTTTTAGACATTCGAAGTAATTTATTAAGTAGCCTACTTCTTTTAATTTCAGCAAACTTTTTTATGCGGTTTTAAGTTAATTTTAACTCGTTGCTTTGGTTTTATGCGATTTTGGAAAATTACGGAACGTATCCCTAGGTTTTCAAGGCAAGTAAAGTCTTTTCTGTAGAACGTATCCATCGCATAAAACGAGACCTTACAGTATATTGGTTCTTAAGCAAAAATATTATTTGGTGGTAAATATTTTAATTTATTATTTTATGTTTTATAAAAAGAATGTTGTTGAAAATGGAGGAACAGCAACAGAATAATCCAAAAGTGATCCACCAAAGAGAAAAAGAAGTATGATAATAAAATATCAAATTACCGAAAAAATATGTCAAAAATTGGACAAATTGCTTGGCATTGTAAGACAATCACCAAAAATAGATATTTTTACCAGTATACCAATTAAATATACTGCCTATATGGCAATGGTAGATATTCAATTATAAAGCTTAGCACTTAATTATTGTGGCAGAGGTCATGTGTTTGGAATAAAGAAATTTTAATTGAGATTTCTTTCAAATTTCATATAAAAAGCGTAAAAAATTGCAGTAAGGGCTATGAGTTAAGACTGGCCTAAACTAATGGTTTACCAACATTTCTCTATTCCATAGATGATGAAATTCAGCACTATGCTATTGCACATGAAAAAAGGTTACTTTACCATACTAACATGACTTACCATATTAGCAAAAAGGAGGAAGGATCAATGGACCCAACCACTGAGTACTGCTAACAACGATATCAATATAACAAAAAACAGTCATCAATACTAATAAATTAATATAAAAATAATTAATATTGTAGTAATCATAACTTTCAACAAAAACAAAATCATTTCTCTGACAGCCTTTGAGATAAGTAAAACGAAAAAGTTCTAATTTAGACCTTGTTAGTATGAAACGGATATGACTTTTCATCATGATACTCTTTGACGTCATACATTTGAGTAAAAAGTTTTTATGGATTCTAATATATATAAATCACAAAAGTTGTTATATGCTTAAAGTCACTTCTATAGAGATCATGTCATCCTTATACTCTATATATATTTCCGCTTCATAATTTTAATTGGTATTAGTAAAACACTTTTACTATTTTCAACTATGCAAACTAACTTTATTCTATCACTTTTCTTTTATTCTTACGCAAAATATGAATTAAAATTATTATGAGCAGCATAATCATCAATTCCTAAGAAAATAAATTTAATTACAAATATGATATCCTAATAATCTTTCAATCTATCAATCATGAAATACATACCATTTGTCTGTTTAATATCCCATCTATAATTGACCTGATTAATTAGTCTCCTGATTTTATTTACTGATAACATCCATTGATATAAGACATAGTTTCCTTATATTTCAAATAAATGTATTCAATGGTATCCAAGAATTCAATTTCATTTCTGAAATATCCATTGAGATTATCTTTACCCAAAGGCATATTGAATCACTTAGGTGATTACATGATAAAATCAGAAGGATGAATAAATGACAGCTGGGGTTGGTTTTAATCAGCAAATTGTCTTCAAAAGTGTCTAAAATTGTTTTTTGTATGCGTCCTCACGTTCCTGATCAATGGTTTTTCAGTGAGACAACAAAATTTCTTAATACAAAATAGTGCCAAACTGGATAATGAAGTTATGTCGCCTCTATGGCATTATCATTTCAAAATGGGATTTTTTGGCTAGATAAGAGTGGCCAAATAAAAAGAGATTACAATAGTAACAATAACAATAACAACAACAACAAAAACTTTTTATCAAATGGAAAATAAAAACAAATTAAAAACTTTCCACAATTGAAATTTAGAAGGGCGTATAAATTTTAGTGTAATTTTTTCTAAGTTATTTCTTTTTAATTCAATTAAATTACTTCACAAATTTAGGAATCGTTAAATTTGGTTCTTTTATCAGCTTAAAAGATTTTTTTAAGAAAAATTTTTGTTTAGTTTTCTTTGATTTATTGTAGTTGTTGCCATTTTTCTTTAAGAGCTAGAAAAAGATGCATACTTTATGGGCAAAAATAATTCAAAAAATATAATTTCAAAAATAATACGATGAAATTTGCAGACAAAAGCAAAATTTTTACCATCAAATTATCAAATTATCAAATAATTAAAATATAGTTGATATTGTTAACTTTTTTTCCATTTTAGTGGTTTCAATGGTATAAAATTATGGAAAATGAAAATTAATAATTCTTGTTGTTCAGCTTTGATTAAATTATTTTTCTAATGAAAAGTTGTTTAAAACATATGGAATACTCTGATCAATAAATTCTTAATTACTGGCCAAGTCCAACACCTTTTGATTTGCAATAGTTTGTTTTACAGTCTTGCAAGTCTTACAAGTGCACCTATGCAGCGTTTTTTTATTGCAGAAGGTCTTTCATTACTTCTTACAGCTAAGAGCAAATTATTGTTTTTTTGAACAGTAACTTGCACTAGATCATCAAAGCCTCACTATTAGTTTATATAGTTGGATTTTGTGCTTAGAAGTCTGTCCTGCTAATTCATTCTAGTTAAACTTGCAAAATATGCTGAATATTATCCATTGATCCACAGTCAACGTCAAAATCGGATCAGATTATCAACCAAAAAGAATATCATCGAAGTTTCACAGTCTTTTTGTTAGAACCAAAAACATTTTTTCCTCCTAGTTATAATTTTTTAGTGTTGCCTACATACAAATAATTGCTGATATTAGGGAAATCAAAAAGTAATGTCGTTTCTGCGCATATCGATATTTGATTGTCATTTGTCAGCTTATTTTTTATCTTAAGGGTATGCTAAAGCCATTTTAGAGTTATTGTGACTTGTGCACTTCTAAATAATTCAATATTAAACCTTTTTTTGAAGTTTTGGGGTGAAATGGCTCTTTTTGTATGCTTTTTGATTTTAACAAGGGTAGTAATGCAACAGTTGCGACCAAAAATATTTGCGATGTTCATCTAAGTGCATTAGACCTTCATAAACGCCAAGGGTAGTTTTTTAAATTCAGATCGAGTAATTTCGACCTCTTGGACTACTATCGACCATGAAGATCATCAACATTGGAAAAGGACATGCTAAGGGCAGAAGTAGTAGCAAATCCATCGAGAAACTGTCTAACACCCTTAACCAACCAACCTTGGCAGATTGAAAGAGTTAGCAGAGAAGGTGTTTGGGTCCTTCATAATTTGTCTAAAGAGAAAAAAGCCAAATGAACGGCACTACACAGAACCGTTTTTTGATCATTTGATCGCTGGAGATGAAAAACGGGTCCTATATGATAATCCAAAACGCAAAAGGCAGTGAATTTCTCCAAATGATTCACCAGGAAGTACTGCAAAACCGTACTGCACTTTGAAGTACTCAAACCTGGACAAACTGTTAATGCAGGGTTTTATTGTGAACAATTGGATTGAGTGAACCAATCTTTAGTCGAAAATTATCCGGCGAAAAATTATCAGTAAAAAATTATCACTTTGAGTAGCCGGGTTACTTGCATTCACATACCGGGAGCCTCCCCTGGATCAAACCCTACTCAGAGACCAATTTAGTGCACCGAGGGTTGATCGAGTAGAAATAATAACGGGATTTAGAGAAGATTTAGTTGAAAAGAGATATTTTTGAAACTCGTTTTTTAGAAAAGTTTGAATTCTCTATCTTTGAATCTCACTAAATTTATTTTGAAACTAATCTTTACAAGTTATAAGAGGTAGCATATTAGTTTTTTTCCAATTAAATCATTAGTGAACAAAGTCTGGGTTTTCTTAGCTGAAGGGGATTGAAAAGTTGTTAGTTGGTGTTTTTCCGTTCTTCCAAGAATACATGCTTTTGATTCAAATAAATCTTTTTCATAACTCCTTTTTCTCATATTATTTTGATAAAATAAAAGAGTATTACTAAATATAGAAAAAGAAATGTAAATTTAAAACTACGGTTCTTTAGATTTTCTTAATATAAGCTCGGAGTTCGGAGTAATACTAAAAACTCAAATACCAACTTTAAACAATGTTCATAGACTCAATGCAATTTTGGCTAAATAGTCTTAAACAGTGAATAAATGTTTCGATCAGATTTACTGAATGCAATCCCGACCCTTACGGGTAAAACAATAGTTCAAATATTATACGAACTTATGAAAATTCAATTGTGGTTATAATCACACCAATTGTACAATAATTATATATAAATTCGGAAGTTATTTACCACATAGTTCATTCTTCTACTCGTCATCGATGCAAATGAGTCACATCTGGTACCAAGCAGATCTTTTATAGCAAGAATATCACGAGCAGAAAAGTTTCTTGTTCCAATATTATTTTATTTTTGATTAAAATTCCAAATGTAAATTAATATAATGCTAGACTCTTGTCAAATATCTTTTAAGAATTGATTTATTCATACCGACCGTTCTGGGTAATTAAAGATACAAAACTAAAAAATAAGCAAATCAGTGACAATTTTTTTAAAAACTTAAGTGTTTATAAAAACTCGTGTAAACCAGCGACATCTATGAGCCTTCGAAAGCTTGTTTTCCTATAATATTATGACTATGTAAAGGTCTTTATATGGGGTGATCAATTACTCTTTATGTATATAGGTTTTTTTTTGTTTCCTGTAGTAAGTAGCCTTTTTCTCGAGCCTTCTCCTCAAATTTTACATTTTGGTAGCAAGAAGAAGAGTAGGTTGTCAATGGCCAAACCACCCTCTTAATTCTATCGCAATAGCCACATATAGGAAGCTCATAACAATGTCATACACCTGACAAGACACCTGAGAAATCATGCATATGTTTGATCCTAAAGGGTATGGATCCCAACGAAAAACATACGATCACCTAGCACACTATGAAATTTTAATATAATTTTTAAAGCTATTCTATTTAGGTTTGATACAGATTTTAACAGTCACCTTAACAGATTTCGTTTTCTTCCTATTAGTATTGAGTTATTTCGTAACCAAATAAGCTCAAACGAAAATTTACTATTAGATTCAATCTACTAGAATAAATTTTTTCTGACACTTTGTTACCAACCTTTAAATTACATGAAAATAAAAAATTAATTATATTTAAATGAAATTAAAATTAAATATCCAAATGATTTGACTAGAGAATGTTTATGTTTTAATGTTAACTTAACAACTACAAAAACCGCAAACTGAATAATATCCTTTTCATAGTTCCATCCATTAGTAAATTCCTTGGATGAAGATAATAGTCATGAATTAAAATAGTTATGTAAATTTTAAACACTTTTTGACTTGAAGGATAGCCCTTTTTGTAAGTAATATTCGTTAGACTAAAGTGCTTTTTACATTAATTAAAAATATCAGACCTTTTTAGTATTTGATTGAAAAAAGTACAAAACTATAAATTTTAGGTTTTTCTGTTATTTGAACTTCATAAAATATTATAATTGTTAGATAAAATAATTAATATTGGGCAAAATTATATTTGACCATTTCAATGATTTTGAATTATTAGAGTCAAAATTAATTTCCTTTGTCCTTAAAGTACAAGTAGAAAACTTTTATTTATATTTTGGATTTCTATTTATACCTTTTTTCGGTAGATTTTTTTATATAAATGTGCTATTTATATTTTTTAATAAATTAAAATAAAAAATTTTTAATGTTATTTTTTATTAAAAATATACTTTTTAAAGTATGTTAAATAAATTATTTTATATCTCTAAAATTTTTAATATCTTTAGTATTGCAGCAAATCAAACTTTTACTTCGCTCAAATTAAAATTTTTTTTACTAAAAATGAATCAACTTCCAGTTTTAATTAAAAAGTATAAAAAGATATTTTTACTAAATTCCGCTTAACTTATTGTTAGTGTTAAATAATTTAAAACACTTACTTGATTGCTCACTTGATAACTATAGAAATGGCCGCCAAAACTTAATAACTTTTCTTTTTTTTTGTAAATCACTCAACAAAAATTAAAACTTTAGATTAAAATTTTTAAAAGAATTAAAATTTAACTATAAAACTATCAAATTTAAATTTCAAGTGTGCTAAAGGAGTCGACACTTGTTGATCTTATGTCAATTTATGGTGCACCAATTTTAAAATTGCTTTTAAAAATTTCACATACATGCTTTTTCTTACATATATGATCAAAATATGTTTTTGTGTGTTCGCCATTCTTATATCGTCATTTGCCGCAATAGCTCTCGCATCTACATACATATGAATTAACACAAATATAAAAAGAATTCTATAAAATTGAATTTGGCTTAACCTAGCGATAATCTACTTCGATTTACAGTTAACTTGCCGGAGTGAGTTATATATGTATTTGTTTTAGGGTTTTTTTGTAGTGTGCCAATAAAAGAGACACAAAAAATTGAAGATTGGCAGATCATGTCTGTCTAACTTGAAAACAAATTTCATCTCTTTTTTTTAAATTTCTCTGGAGCACTGGAATTAAAGAGTTTTTACATGCATTTTTTATTTTTGTATAAATAAAATAAAAATTTTAATAAAAAAGAAAAGAACAAAAATAAATTAAATAATGAATGAAATTAATATTTGATTAATAATATTTTCATTGAATTTATCGGTTGAGTGAATCGAATGTTATTTTAAAGGTTTTTTGAAAGGTTATTCTACTTAGGACTGTTTTATGAATTTACACAAATTCAATTTTTAAATTACATAAATACTCTTTGTTGTTTTTTAACCGTCCCCAACAAATTTTTAGTTTTGATTTTATTCATTATCCTTGATTTTATTCTCATAAATTTTTAATTTAAAAAAAAAAAATACTAGGAAAATGGAAATTCCTATGGAATACTTAATCAAATAATTTAGTGAGCAAAATATTTGATTGAATTAAGCGCATGCGATTCATTCTTATACAAATGAATATGACATGCGAACTTTTTAACTATGATGCAAATTCCAAAATGTGCTGTTTCAAGGTGTCTCTTTTTAAGTTTCAGTCTTTTTGTCAATCCAGCAGGTTGTGCTTGTATTAAGTGGAACTCTAAAAATAGTTCATTTTTTATAGTATTTCAAATTAATTATTTTAAAAAATTATTAAAATGTGTAAAAGTAAAGCAGTTTTTTCGAAGCAGATGGTAAGTACCTTTCAAGATTGTTTTATTTTATTCAATTTAATAAAAATAATGAATTAGACTTTACGCCATTAAGCCAAAGTAAAGAGTAATTTATTTATAAGAGATTCTATTCATAAGAAATTCAGATGGTTAATGTATTATGTCACTCAATGCATGCATATATTTATGTATATCTTATATAACCACATATATGTATATGTGACAGGAATACATATATTAAGCTCTTTGTGTTTTTTAGCATTGAGGAATCTTTAACTTCACTCTCTCTTCAACTAGAAACGCCTATTTTCACCAATATTTCTACTTTTTTGTAGTAAAGAGGAATTCTGAGAACTTAATTTAATCAAATTTTTCAGTATAAAAATAAAAAATATTAAAATGCATGAAAATAAAATTATATATTACTCTCAAAATTATTTTAAAGAGACAAAAATTATTTTATCTTTCTGATATGAGTCCAGTAAAAAAAATTGCAAGGTATTCCTAAGACAAAAGAGCGCTATAAATAATTTTTTTGCGGAAATTTAACCAACACGAATATTTGAAATTATACTTATTCTCTTTTAGTTTTTCTTCTCAGATAGAACTAAAGTCAAATAAATTCACAAAACTATTTCAAACTGTTGTTTTGAAAGTACGCTCATTTTCAGTTTGAAATTTATATGAGCCGATTTCGGTGCCATTCTTCAAGCGCACATAAGTGTCAAAATTAGTAAATGATATACACCAAAATTAAATTGTAAAGCTCACTTCATTTAAATTTGTAAATATGTTGAGGTAAAATGTCAAACAAGAAGCAAAAAAATTTTTGCCTTAAATTTGAACAGTTTTAAAAATGTTGAATACTTTTCACCTGTCTGATCTATAAAAATAGCAACAGCTGATGCCAATTCTTTTATTAATAAACTTCTTATTAGCAGCTTTGGCTTGTTTCTCCTTGTGTGCCTCAAATCTCAAGTCTGACAAAATCAATCTTTAATTTAAAATTTAAATCCACTAAACCTACTCTGAGCATCTTATAGCTTATTATATTTCAAAAGAAACAATTCTTGGAATATCCTGGATAACTATTCAATTGATAAAATATAATTTTCTTGTACAAACGCTTTACTGGAAACACATGGTCATAAATTTCATACAAGATTCCCTTAAGGCGTTATACGCAGTTGCGAAATCGAAAAATTAGGTCTTTTTACAAGTTTTTTTAAAAGAAGGCGTTTTATTGAATAAATAAAAATGATAATTTTCCAGATAGTGTCTACTTTTAATTAGCTAATGGTATTTACAATTAAATGGAGTAAAAATGTTGAAGGGCACTGCTTTCTATACACGATCTCCCGAAGGTCCTCCAGAAGATGGCATTGGGCACTGAGCAACATATTGTTTTGAAGTATGTGAAATCAAGAAACCGTAAAGATTCTTTCAGTGAACCGATGAATCCAGATATTGATCGAAGGAATAGTCAAAATTTTAATTTTTGTTAAGAATTTCCATGAAAAATTGTTTAAAAAATTAGAAATAATGATCGCAAATCTAATTTCTTCGACTAATACCTGGGAAATATATCTGAAAAGGTTGTGGTAAAATTTAAGATCGATGGATTAAGGTGTTTTCGAGAAATCGTGCTCAATGGCTCTGAAAATGCGGTTTTGAGAAAAATGCATTTAAAGTTTCAAACGTCAAACGTAAACGTTAGTAACATCTCTACAACTATTGCTCTAACTCAGAAAATATTTACTGGATTATTTTGATATTTTGAGAGAATATACTTAAACAAATACATGTACATTCCAGAAATTTAAAAAAAAATTGGCTTATTGATAATTCTAACTGCGTATAACCCGTTAAAAGGATAAAAGGAATCTCAACAAAAATATCAAAGTATTATATTCTTAACTTATTCCTTTTTTTCTGATAGCTATCCCTTACAAAGTAAAAAAAAGCATTTAAGTAGGACTGTCTGGCCTAAGCTTTGAAACTTTTACTCCTCTTTGTTTATTTCACTAAATTCAACAACTACAGTTTCTTAATGCTTATTGAATATTTAAAAAACCCACAGCATAAGAAAGAAAAAAACATTAAAACAAAGTACCAACATTAATTTTCAGAATTCTTTGGTGTTAAGCTTTACAATCGTCACTAAAATAAATTCTTGTTTACGTCTATAAATTGAAAAACTGTTGTTTATTTAAACTAAGAGACAAGAAATTGTAGCCTTTAGGCACACAAATTATGCGGTACATATAACATACAATAATTAATCAAAGTTCATCTTATCCCCCCTACTAAGCCCTGTACAGACGTCTTTCATTTTTGATTAACTGAAATGAAGACAGATTCTTATTCTCGTTAATATAAGTTCTACTAAGCTTTAAAATCCAAATACATTCACAGATAAAATCTAGAATTTTAAATTACACACTAAACTTTTTGGTTTTACAATGGATGTAAATTTTGATTAAAAGAAAATTCTCCATAGGGAATAATTGAAAATTTATGCCTTATATTTTCTCTATATATTAATTTTTAGACATATAAATATGTGAAAAATGAAATAAGTTATCTATTTAATTAGATTTACATCAAAAGATGTTATCATCAGTTACTGACTCAACCATTTTAACTTTACAAATATATGTCATTGCCCCTGGTATACCACAAAAACTATTTCCTTTATGAAACAGTAATTTTGATCCTTTTAATATATTTATCATATTTATGTGATATATATATATATAGATATATCAAAATTATATTTATATTTATATGCAGCTTTTATCAATATTTAAATGCAATATTCCTAAATTTTATATTAAATTCCTGATGTAAATTAAATTGAATTTTCTGGCTGATTAAACTTAATTTTCAACATGCTTTCATGTATTACACCTTCATTTTGCAAATATTAAAAATGACTAATTAAATTATGGATATAATATGCTCAAATGATACTCATGTGTAAGATTGACGGATATTTTGATTAATGAGCTTAATATATTATCACATAATTAGGCAATTACACTTTTGGAATAAAGTTTACCATTAAAGAACATATAATATTATCATGTAATCTGCTTATATATAAGTACTGATTTGGCATTTTCCAAGAATATATAACAAAGTTTTCTTAATTTGTGAACATAAATACCGATTTTGTGGATAAACTTCACAAGAAAAATTTAAAAACTTAGTTTAGATATGCACATAAAATTTCGCCATTTTCAAATAAATCATGGAAATGTCAGGTAATTCGTTATATGAATGCTGCTTCTATTTTTCCCTCGATATTAGCTTTTTATTCAAAAAGTTAATCCCCTGATATGCATATAATTTTAAGTAAGTTCTAATCAGATATAAAATAATAGGTATAAATACTTGATTACTCATTATAGTTTTGGACGAAAACTTTTGTTCACATACTATTAAAAAACATAATAGATGAATAAATTAATTAATGAAGTTCAAAAAAAGAGAAAGGTTTTTTGGTTTCTTGCTGATACATTTGAAACATTACAGCTTTGCCATAACTTTGCTATTAGTACTAAAAATCCCAAAAGGAAATATAAAAATACATAGTCACAACGATTTTTTAATTTTCAAAAATTTTCAATTGGTTCATCTAGAAAAGCGAAATCAAAGTACTGGTCCTTAAAAATATAGAAGAAATAAAGTTAGTTTTTAGTTTGAAGGGTTTTAAATTTTGTTGGAGTATGAAAAACTGCAAACAAATTTAGCTACACAGCTTTTTATGATCTTTTCTGCATACAAACTACTTACTCAGTAAATTTTTTTCATTAAGGAGCCATTTTACTTAAGGAGTACTTGAAAAATAGCATAATGAATTAATTTTGAAGATTTTTATTATAATTATAAGACTTATTAGATCTAACAAATACACTTAAAAATAATTTTTTCCCTTGTTTTAATAAAAATATCAGATGAGCTTGACGGCTCAAAATCTAGGGCTGTCTACGCCATTTATGAAATCTTAGAAACGTTTCATAAAAAATAAAAACAAAAATTTATTGCAGATTGAATGTGATTGTGAATTGGTTAATGCACAAGTTTTCATTTTTATTATATATATGTAAATAAATTAAAAACATTTTCCAAAGAAATGTATTTTTTTGAACCAAATATTATTTATAATATAAATAAATATTTTGAAAAAATATTAAGTTTTATTATTGATTTGTGCAACAAACATTTATGTGACAACGATGTGATTGAAATGTTATAAATGTCAGTTCAGTAGGTCCAGAAAACATTTGAAAGTTTGTTAGAAGATTGCCTGGAAATTGTATGAAAATACTTTTAATGTAATTTAATGTAACGACAAAAAAGGGCTTACAATGCTGATGCATTGGATTTCAGGCACTATGAAGCTTTTACTTCGAATAATAATTAAACCTAAATCGGTTTTCTTTAAATGATCCACTTTCAGGAAAAAGGGTTTGCCTGATTTGGAGGTAGCTCAATTAATTTTAAAATTTGACAAAGCAAAGTATATTTGACAAGGTCGTCATCTAAAAAATGGGCAATTTCCGTGAATTTTTTAAAATAAACTATTGCACTAATTGTAAATGTTTTGAAATTTGGGAGATATATTTCTGCTTAAATGAGAAATACAATGTAATTTTTTAAAATAAAAATATTAGCTTTTCAGCTAATTATCCACCATAAAAAAGTTTTTCCACTACTGCACTGATTTTGGCCTTTAGATGGCCCGAAATAAAAGAATCCACAAAGATCGTTTAACTATAAAATATTTCTCATAAAATAACCTACGATTGTGGAAACTTAAAACTTAAAATGCTACAAAATGGCGGAAAAAAAGTTGAAATTTTGCTAAAAAATCTGATTGTTTTGTCCTTACAGAATTATATTTTTTATCCAAGTACAAAATATGCTAAAAGAAGAAGTAAATTGATCTGATTATTTTTTATCGAATTACAATTGTAGCAAATTTGAAAATTTCAAGTAACGCTTCTTTCTAGCAGAGAAGTAGCTACTCTTTGGAAAGTTGTAACTAAAAAACTATTTGAGATTTTCATTTGAAATTTTAATTTAAAGATAACAGTTATCGTAAAATGCAAGAAGAATTTAAAAAATTTCATTCTAGTTTTGCCCCTGAAGGCTAAATATTTGAAGGGGCTTATGGGACCATTTTGCATACGGAATTAAAATGCAGTAACTTTGATTTTAAAATATGATATTGTTGATATGTCAAACTGTTCAAACAAAAAAGTTTTTAGGCATATTTTACATTATTTAATGACGTTTTTTGTTTGTAAGGTGCTCAAAAAAAAGGTACTTGGCATCGTGTGGATATCTGATAGAAAAACTCTAAACAGATAATTTGTTTACACAATTTTTAGTTTGACAGTTAATTAAACATTTTTATTAAATACTAAAAGAATTATGAGGTTAGAGAAAAGGAAATTTTAAAAATCTCTAAAAAATTAGAAACTTTTGTGTCAAGGAAGTAAATCTAGTTACTGATATAGACAATAATATATTTGGAAAAATAAAATCAATCTATTCTTAGAAAAGTTATGCATATGTTTTATTATACAAAGAGCATTTGTTTAAACGTTAAATGTTGTTATTCCAAATTATTTGAATAACTTATTTTTTTATTATTTTTAAAAATTCCTTTATGTACGCTAATTTAAGCTTCCATAACTATTCAAAAACCACACTTCCTTGAATCTTAGATAATATCTTTATTATTATTTTGAAAATAACAAACACTAGGGGCTTGTAAAACTCTTAAATTGTGTCATCTCTTAATCTAATCATCGATGAACTTCTCACAAAGATGCAAACAGCTTTTAACGATGTGGGGAAATGATTTTTTTCCAATATCTTAAGCGTTTCACCCTTTTTTCTTCATTCAACACCAAAATGTTCCCAGCCAATAGGAAAGATGGACTAATCCACTTGATTAAATCCTTAATTACACCACTAAAGATAGATTTATCGTTTCCTTTTATTACCGCTTCTCTCGAAAAAGCGTCTTGGATCAGGTGAACAAGAAAAGTCACAGAGAGCCATATCTAATATTAAGCTAAAAACTGCATTTGAACTCATAGACTATTTTTTTCCAACCACCACAAGCAACTGTCAAAACAATATTAATATTTGGATTACGCTAAGACATTGTAAAAAGTGGCATAAGGTACTAACAACTCAAAAAAAATATTACTATTTATTTTAATCACATACACTTACAAAGTTTTAATTATTTGGTGCTTCCAAATTAATTTTCGGCTTGTGCTGTTGGCCTTCAATGGCCTCTACCCTTGAATGACTCCTCGAATTTATTGCAATTTTCCTCTATAGATCTTCCCTTAGAAGATGGGATACTTAAGGCTCAAAAAAATAGTTGTAAAGATATTTTACATAACATGACATAAAATCATGTATTTTATTCTTAAAATAAAATTTCTCTTTCGATGGAACATTTTTTTGTAATTTTTATTGGCCTAGATCAAATATTACAATTTCTACAAGGAACAGTTTTAGAGAAATTGAGTGTAGTTAATTATTTTAATTTATATCTTTTTAAACTAATTTTAAAGCTGCGAGGCATATATTTATTACTTAAAAATTTTTAATTTATTTGGCAAAAAAATCCTTTTATAATTAAACAAAAACAACACCAATAAATAATATCAAAAATTAAATTATCTTATTTTAACCTCTTACTTATATTTCTAATTTTAAATTATAATAATTTATTATAGTCAAAAATAAAAAAAATATTCTCGTTAAATTAACATTAAAGTGAAAGTCAAAAATTAAAGAAATTACTAAATGTAACCCAAAGAAAGGGCATAAATTGACCGCCTTCTTAATAGAGTAATATTTTTGTTAAATTGGCTCATTAGCCTAATATTTTCTTTTATATTTGTTGTTTTGTAGAAAATTAATCAATAATTGAAATAAAATATAATAGTTAGAACAATTTCTGCATGTTTTTTCACCCTTAGAATTCTTTATTTTTATTTTTTAAATGAAATATTCCCATTAATTTTAATGTAGTGTTTTATTACAATTTTTCTTCTACTTTTAATGTCTGACGCATTAACTTCAGAATAAATATATTAAGAAATCTTATTCAGACAGTTGCTTTATAAAATTGAATAAAATTTTATAGAACGTAATGGGAAAAAAACATCTTGTGTATCAGTTCTATGAAATATTTTTTCTTAGCTTTTAGTCATTTCAACTAATAATAAGTTAAAGTTTTAGTTGAAGGCCTTGAAAACTAGATACCCTTTATATTGTCTTTATCAATTTATGTCAACTTTATCGGGGAGTAAATCATTGTGCTTAATTCTTTTCCAAATCATATCATTAACTTTTAAATTGAAAAATCTTAACTACTACTTATTATTTATTATTTACCCCTGAAAGCACATAGTAGCATATAAACGAAATAACAGTTTGTTAGTCTTTTATATAAAATATCCGAGTTCGAAGGAGTCGGCTTGGATATTCTTTCTTCGTAACAGAATGCTAAAACAAAAATAGACAAATCTTTATTATCTTCTCTACTGACGTCAACCAAATTAATTGTTTCTTTGATAAACTAATCTGCACTCTAAGTATTCTCCTCAACATTTGGTTAAATTTTTAGTATGTTCAACTCTACTTGTTTTTATCTAAAATTTATCGATTATATGGAAGTCATTGTTTACTTGTAGCATAATATTCGCACCTAGAAATATCTTTAAGTTAGTCACTTGCCCCATTGATATTTTTGTTTTTTGGCAATTTAAGTCAGTTGGTAAAAAAACTCCTTTTCTGACATTGCATTGCCTACTATAGCGATTTATTTAGCCTTTATAAAACTTTCTTTGCATATGTGACATTGTTACAAAGTTTGGATCAATTATAAGTGTCTTTATATCCTAATTATTTGCATAATCTCTTTTCTTCTTTTATCTTTACTTAAAAGTAAAGCACATATGCACAGTCATAGGCTTTTATGACACATGTAAGATAAAAATTAAAATCCCAACATCCCACATAATTGCCGCAATCACCATGAGACTGGATGTTTTCTAGGTTCTGTACACTTTATCCTGTTATCTACTCAATATAGTACAAATATTTTTTTAAAAGTCCGTAACTCCCGATGAACCATACTAGAAGGATGAATTACCCAACTTGTAATTAAAAAAGTGTTAGTGTACGTTTGTGCCAAACTACTTGTGACGAAATTACTAATAAATTTACTGGCATACAGAAATTTTTAACGTGAATTTCATGATAGATAAAAATTCACTAATGATTATGGCAGCACCCAGGGGAATTCTTAAGAGGAACTCAGCTTAATCAAAGTCAGTTTTACGCAGTAAGAGGGACAATATACAAAATTTATTTTTAGTCTTCTAATAATAAAAACTATTGTATTAATATTTTGTAATCACTTATCCTTATAGAATCCCATATTGTCTTCTCTTTATTTTTTGAAATTTGTAATAATTACATCATATTTCATTAGCTATCACGGAGGGGAGGGGTTGATATTCTTTTATATAATACATACAAGGTTATAGCCAGTAATTATTCGGTTGGACGTAAAATTATCGCATCCTTTTTACTGCTAAATAAAAAATTGCAATTGGCTAAAAACTATTTGAATGCTGAATTCCTTTAAAACTTTTACACATTTTTACTAGTTTTCGATTTTGATAATGATGTCAATCGGATGTTATAATTTTTAGCCTAAAAATACTAACTATAAAAATATTAAATTGATTTGCTAAAAAGGATAAAAAGTTCAAAAGCCTACGTTGAGACTTTTTTTACAATATTTATTCAAAGAAATTATTAAAACAAATAAAAAATCTGTTAATGGTATTCAATGGATTGGCAGAACTGATTGGCAGAAAGAAATTAATTTCACAAGAATAAGGAAGGGTGTGTCCCAGGTATTCCTTGATAGAACACAATGGTAGTTACATAATTACATTTTCCATTGATGGTTAAATCAAAAAAATTAAAACTATGAAAATTTGTAGGTCAAATCATAAAAAAGTCAATATCAATGTAGCAATGTAAAAAATGGTCATATTTCTCTGTGTGTGTGTGTGTGTGTTTTTTTTTTTTTTTTGTTTTTGGTAACATATTGAACTCGAAATTAAATTTTCGAAATAAAAAAAGATAGAAATTTAATTTTGCCCCTTATGTAATGACGTCAGGATTCTGCGCCCTCGAGACTTCCATAACAATTGAAAAGCTTCTCAAATATTGTAAAAGAATAGAAAACCACTTTCTAGTATCTACTGACAGATAGTCAGCATCCTCTCTCCATTTTCTGCATAAAATTTACCCCTTGTAGAAGATAAAAAAGGAGAACTAGAAATGATAAAGGTTCATGAGGCTGCTTATTTTATAATTTCGAAAAGTTTTCTGCAAAATGATTAAAGTCTACAGTTATATAGAGCATGAGTGCTGTAGAGCTGATATTCCTATGTCACAAATTCTCGCATAGAACAATACTGTTGTACAGATTTACCACCTAGCAATGTTATATGGTCCATTCAAATCTATAAAACTTTCAGTAAGAGGTTGTGATCCCACGGGTACAGTTCATACTTTTTTCAGCTAACCAAACAAAAAAATAAGAAATTATCACGTATTTTATTTTGGTTTTGTATTTTTAGTTATTCGTGATTCAAGATTTCCGATTACATACGGACGTATATATTGCGGTTGTTAAAGATTTCGTTTTAATTATTTTAATTAATGACAAAAATGAGGAAAATAAAATTATTTTCTATAATTAAACCAGTTTAAAATTCAAAATAACGAAATTTCTAAATACTAAAAAAAGAGGAAGCTAGAATAACGTAAAAAATCAGCTGAATTGAGTTTGTGATTATGTGACTAAATATTTTGTGTTAGTTGTGTAACCAAAAAGAATTTTTTTACGTTTTTTATCTTCTTTTAATTTACTTACTGACTTGAAGTCAGTTTTTTCTCCTCCGATGGGATTCTAGTCCCAGATGGTTTAATAAATAATAGATTTAAGCAAGCCTAGACAATGTTTTTTATTGAATCTAGAATAAATGTTATTTCATACTTTCGGGTACTGCAAGAAAAGCAAAAACAAAAACGATAATTATGACAGTTTGTTCATTTAGTTGTGCAATGTGGTTAAATAGTTTAAGTAAATTTTTTCTATACAAATTTATTACACCATTTTTCATTTATTTTGTTAGTCGGTATTAAAAATTTCATATGAAATTTAAGTGTTAGCCGGCTAGATTTGTTGTTTTCATTTCGTTTTTTCTTTGTTTAAAAAAAAATATGTATGAAAAATATTTCAATTTTTATAATTATTAAAATGAAATGGAACATGTCAGATATTTATTATTAATATTAAATTTAATGTCAATTAAATTTTTGAAAAAATTAAAATGTGCTGTGCTGTGTTTTTAAAAATTTTATTAGTTTTACAATTAAGTAAAATTATTTTTTCTATAACACCACTAACTAGGAATATTGAAGAAGAAAATGGTAAATTTTATAACATTTTTTTATTCATACATTTAAGGAAAAGGAATATTTTTAGTGTTGTTTCTTTATTTTTTTTACTAAACATTAAATTAAATATGACAATTCAATTTTCTTAAGTAGTAATATAGAAAATAGAGTTTAAACTAGAAAAAATGGCATTTTTGCATTGAGCTGGACTCAGTTTAGTTTAATTAAATGATTTTTATTTTTTGAAAATAATTTTCTTGTGTGATACTCAAGATTTTTAAAAGAATTTCTTTTGCAATCGTTATACCAAATGCAATAATTTTAATTTTTTAAACATTTTATGCGATATTATTCAAAAAGATTTTTTTAACTATATTCTATCATTATTATATCATAAAAAATACAAGTGTCTCGCATGTTTACAAAAGTTGTATTTGTCGGAAGTAAAAAAATCGATGTAGTGTATTATTAACGACACATTTGATTAATTTGATAATTCGACCTGTTAGTTTTTTTTCTGAAAATCGAAGGAGACTTGCCTTAGCCAGTTTTATGGGCTCTTGGTATACTTAGCAAGTCTCATGCGGTAGTTTTCGTAGATCTTAGCATGTAAGATTTAGCCTTCTGGCTAAATTCAACACTCATCACTGTTGTCAAAACAGGCGTAAGCATTTGAAAATACATTGAAAGTTTTATATTTTTATGTTTACCCTTTCTAAACAAGAGATTTCTAGTATTTTGTTTTCGTTAAAACTGATAATAAAATACTTTTTCAATTTTCTTTACTGTGAGATTAAATTGTACTGCCTTAAAAATAAAATTTTAATTATTTTGTGTTTGGTACTTGTTACCAATTAATTATTTGTTAATATATAAACTATAAGAATGAAAGGAAAATAAAAACAAGCTCTTTTAAAGCTAAAACAATATTGATTGCTTTGCTTTGGTACACAACTCTTATGTGCTATAACGTTGTTAATACTGTAAATTTTGGGCTGAACTTTTAAAAGTATATTTTTAACAAATATATGTAAAATAAATTGATTCTTTCAAACCACCCAACAAAAATACCTTCTCAAAGCTTTTGAGGCCAGACTTTAGCAGGATAAAAAATTCACTTGCAGAAAGTCAGAAACTCAATTCTGTGGTTTTCTGTTATTAAAATAAAATATGTGTAACTGATTGGCATTAATTCATAAATAAAATCAAGAAATATTGCATTTATTTCAGCGAAAATTTTCTTTTTCTATTTCTTTATTTTATCAAATTAGAGTTTCCTTTCAATACTTTAGTATTTGATGATATTTAATTATGCTTAGGGAAAGTCAGTTGTAAAGATGTGGTTTTAAAAATTTATTCAAACTCGAAGAAAACGTTTTATTCTTCTAGTGAAAATTTTGGCAATTTTTGAATAATATCACGATTTAAATTTTGAAAAAGTATCAAACACTTTCTGATAAATCAGTTTAGAAAGTAAAATGAATGTCGTTAAACAGCAGTGTTTTTGTATGGATAAAAATTATGAACGAATCTAGTATGATATATTTTTTACAATGACTATTTTACTTCAAAATTAACCGTTAAAATGCTTATTATCATTATATTTGACAAACTTTTTGTCGACAATCTTTTATTTTTTTAATCAATAAATTTCACGTTTTGCATGTTTATCTCTGTTTTGACGTTAAAAGGCATCTAACCTTCATTTTCTTCTAAGTCCCTCATACCACCAGTAAATAGCCTTGAAAGTCACAAAATTTTTTTCTATATTCAATTTCGCTACATTTTAAGGCCTCGCCGGTGCGTGTAAGAAGGAATCTACTTTAATAGCTCTTAAGGCTAAATAACAATACAAAATTTACTCAATTTTGAGATTGATTTCTTCAATGGATATAATTATTAGATTTTTTGCTTCAAATAAAAGTAACATCAGCCATTATTGTTATAAACATTCATTCTCTATAATTTTGTATCAAATCCCTTATGTTAGAATATTTAACCATGGTTGTAATTCTTAATTTTAATACTTTTTCTATGCCTGCCTATTTCATTTGGTAGCTACGGTGCATATTTAGTTTAAAATAACTGCCATCTTCTCCACAAAAGACTCGAGTGGGAAAAATTCTCCTAAATTTGAAATAATTGTATGTATGACATGTCATCAACATTAACACTGATTTGATAAAATTTAACACCATATATAAGACCATCATCAAAAACTATTTGATTTTAAAGAATGTTTCTTCTTTTTGTGTGTCAATCAGGGGAGGGAGCCTACAGTAACTGAAAACTTCGTTTTAGCTTTTAGCGAGAATTTTGATTTACATATTAAACTCATGCCATCACTTTTCTGACATTTGAAATACGTTGTATATAATTTTCCCTGACATCTCATTTGTGTATAGAGTGTTTGACAGTTCAGGGCTTTAAAAATTAAGAGTGGAGCCCAATGCTTACTAATACTCCCTTTTTTATGGTAAATTCTATTGAAATTGTATTTTATTTAACTATAGTTATTCACACATGTCACATCAGATTTTATACAAACAAATTTTTTCTGATTTTCTTTGAAAAAATGAAAAGCTAATGCTTAATAACCGCTTATATAATCAGTGGCCTCATTAGTTTTTTGGACTGAATTTTGTGCCGCGAAGCATTGGTGAACTCTTGACATTAAGTGAAACATGTTCAACTGAATTTTTTTTTTGTTTACAAATTTTAGATTTGCAAAAAACCAAATCTATACTACCTAAATGCCTAAATTTCTATGTGATTTTCTATTAACAAAATGCTTAAGTTTAGTTAAAGTTTTCTGAAGTTTCAAATTGCTTTCTCTAAAGCATTTCCTAACTTTAATTATCAGTCCATGAAAATTGCTTCCAATTTTCTTTAGATTTACCATTTTATGGCTTAAAAATTAATATTTAAAGTCATCCACTGAGTCTTTCAATCTATATTCAAAAGTTCTTAGAATAAGCTTTGCAACATTTTCTGAGTATTAATTTTGCTTTAAACCTCATAAGGAATTCAACTTGAATTTCCTTATATACTTGAAGAAAACTCTTTGATTGTACTTTTCAATGTAGTGATAAGTAATTGACCATATTCAAAGTTTTGTTATTTGGTGATATTTTGTAGGACTGTTTAACATACAGTTATAAAAAGCTTAATAAAACTTTGACAAAAACTTTTGATGTTGATAGACAGGATGAAATCTAAGCCATGCAGTTTTTATAGACAAACTTTTAACCAGATTCATGCTCCTGCATAACTTAAAGATCTCGAAAATTACTTTTATCTATGTGTTTAGCTCAAACTTAATATTTCCTTTAATCCTCTAAGTAATTTTTAGAAAATTTGACTTAATTTTTATTGTATATCTTTTACAAAGGAAATTTTATCTAAAGTACTCAGAACTAGTTCTATGGAGCTGGAGAACTTTTTCGTAGTTTTTCTTTATAAAATTAACACTAAAACCTTGAAGAGGTACAAGTAAAAATGTTTTTTTTTTTTGTAAAATTGTGCAAAAGTCTTAAAATCTTGAACAAAGCTTCACTGATATTTTCTACTTTAGTTCATTTAATATTTCCTTGAAATATGGGATGTAGCAAAATCCTACTGAAGATAGCACAGTATAATTCTGAAGCAGTAGAGAAAAAATTTAGTGACTGAAGTGAGTAACCTACTTTCAGTTTATGTGAAATTGAGAAACTTTTCGAAGGAAAAATCAAAATTCCTTAGAGGATTATTCAGTAATCATTATTGTTATATTAAAATGTAACATGAGTCCAGAAAGTCTTTATTTGAGTGCAAAAAAAAGAACAAACACATGAAATTTCTACATCATGGCCTCGTACTAAAAAAGGTGACATTTGAAATCGATCTCAATGTTAAATAACTTCGAATACGGGATCCAAAGCTGAGATTCTTCTAGTTTTCAATTTCTTCAGTTAGCTCGAAGTAAAGAACAATCGAGTGCAGCTAAAATATTTTTATTAAAATGGCAGGATTAGTTTCTCTGAATTGGTTTCAAAGAAGGATTTGATGAATATTCCAGAAACTTTAATAGCAAACTAGAAACCACATTTACAGTCTAAGAAAAATCCACTAAATTTTTAACTTCTATTTACTGATTTTATTGTAAACAAGTCAAATTCCTGTAAATAAAACGTTTCAGATATTTAATTTTCAACCTGAAATATGTTTCTCTTAGTTATGTAAGCAGCAATCATCAAGGAGCAAAGAAATTTAAAACAATGCAACAAAAACTCTACCCTAAATTGAACTAAGAATTTTATAAAACAAAAAATGATATGAATGCCTACCTAATCATTTATTGGACACTAGAATACAAAAAAATTTTAAAAATGAAATAAAGCCCTGTCTTATATGCCAATATCTTCCTAGACTATAATACAAATAGCATTTGTATTCACAGATCCAAATAATTATGAAGCAATTAATTTCCTGGGAAAATTATCAGATTTTTATGACAATCTGAGATTTTTGATATATTTACTAATAAACCTGACATTTTGTTAATCTTACAAAGACGCTCTAAAGCAGAGGTCGGTAAACCGCAGCTCGCAACACCCATGTGGCTCTTCTACAAAATATGATATGCCATGCGGATATTTAAAGTGAGGTTAAAAGGTCGTAGCTCATGTGTAAAAGTCGATTTTTCTGACTTCAACTTTGTTTTGGAGAACTTGATAACTAGGAAATAAAGTGTTCGGTTACAAAAATTAGCTTCTTGTGCTTATTTTTTTTTTTTCTATTAGTGTTACATTTTTCATTTATATTTATTCTTGTCTTTTTATTCATTTAAAAATTTTTTGTAATAAAATTCAATACTTTCAATTAACCAAACAACAAACATTGCGTTTGCCGACCCCTGCTCTAAAGTAATAGATTTGTTCTAAATTAAGAAACTCACACTAAAACTGAGAGTTTTTTTAAAGCCAAAAATATAATACCCAGCAGACACACAGACACACAAAGTTAAACTTTTTTAAAAACCGATTCCATTCGTGGCTAGAAATAAGAAAATATTTACCTGTTAAAAATTTTATCAACATACTGAGTATACGATGTATTATTATCCTTAAATGTTCTATTAAACCTTTCATATATACCTTTATGTAACCAAAGGATCTAAATATATCCCAAATAAAATTACATTTGTATATAGAAAATCATTAAAGTAAATCTAAAGTTCGTGATACTTAAAATATCATATCCAATGACTAGGATCATTTCTTTTTATCCATATAAAAAAATTTGACAAACATGTGTAGTCTGTTAAGTTTTAGATTTCTTCGAAAGTTACATAAAAACAAAAAATAAATATTTGCTGAGGGCTTTGACTAGTATAAATTGTCTAAGCTTCTAGCAAATATCTATAAAAAACAAAGTGACAACACCCGAGCCTGTTGCCTTGAAAACGTCAAGCGTGCCAAGAATTATGAATGACTTTTAAAATAAAAATATAAAAATGCAAAAAAAAAAGAGAAAAACGAATTGCCAACAGATGTTTTCACGACATATTGTTTAGTTAAACATTTGAAACAAGGATAAAGGTTCAAATTGTTATGCCAAAGGAATTATAAGTATGCCAGCTTTGGTTTTATTTTATGCCAATATTGACATTAAATTATTATTAAAATCCTTAAATTGATAGTTATTTTTTATTTTAAATATATATTTTTTGTTTATGAATTTACAATAAAAATTATTTTTTCTTCAGAATTTTTTATTACTTGCAAAGTTTTTGTATAGTTTTATAAAAATATACTTATTGCTTTTTTAAATTGATTTTTTTATAAAAAACATAAAAACAAATATTTAAGCCTTATTTAATGAAAGGAAATACTGCCATTTTATGGGTAGTTATACAATTTTTTATTGCAAATTTTGTGATGAAGTTCATTAACAGCACAATTCTCCAAGTACTTTAATTTCTGATATTTTTGTGTCCAGTTTCTGTTAACGATTGTCTTCATGCCATAAAACTCAGGCTAAGTATTCCATTCCAATCCTTTAATGGATTTCCTTTAACTTCCTTATTGAATTCAGTTTTCCATATATCATTGCTATTCTGTACAAAAACAAAATTGGAACTATTTTGGCTCCAAAAAAGGGATCATATCTAGGGACGATGCAAAGATATTTTTAATGAAGTGAAGTTTTCTGATTGCTGCTGAAACTCTCTCCTGCATATGAGCTATAAAAGACCTTGTAGCTGTCTACACTGTTTTTATCAACTAATTAACAGAATTTATCATTTTGATCAGTTTTCTTTTGTATGTGTTAAACCAATGCTGAGAACGAAATCCTGAAACTTATATTTTTTTTCTAATTTCATTAAATATTTTGTTTATTTCTACACTTAGAAAATTCCATCTAATTGATTTTTGTTGTAGTAATATAATAGACCCTTTTATAACTTAGAATTTTGCAACCATTTACAAATATTAGACATAAACCTAAACTGAATTTAGATAATTTTTTATTTTTGCTTTGGCATTAATTGAAATAAAATAAAATTAATATCTTTGCTCAAAAAAAGGTCCTTCTTATGTAGATATTTATTTTGTTTTGTTCACCCAATAAATTTTGAACAGATTTTAAAAACTAAAAGTTTTAGCTAGACCTTTAATAATTTATTCTTATTTTTTGGATTAAAATTTAGCATTACAGCTGCATTTTAATACATAGCATCCTTTTAATGTAGATTGGCCTTATTAAAGTCCACATAAATTTTGTTGCACTATGACCAAAATTTATTTTAGTTTACAAAGAATTTTGTCCAATTAACTATGATTTGTAGACCATTTTGCTTGAGAATATCAACTTTCGGCAATTAAAGTCAATCTTACTTTTAAATCTCCCTAGAATGATTTTTAAAAGCGTTAAAAATTCTGCCTTGAGTTTTTACCTTAATTACTGATAATGAAAAAACTGCTAAGTACCTTTACCTTTAGCCATTATTGAAGTTTCAAAGAGAAAAAAGCTTGGAATTATAAAGTTTTGCTTTCAGTTGTGATTTTGAAGGCCACTTTAAGAAAATTTTAACCGCTTTAACTTTGATAACTTTAAGTAGTTTCTTAACATTATAACAGTGAAAGTTTTGCTTTTGAATTTTTAACTGAGCATAGATTAAAAACGTTGTACAACACTTTTTAACCTGTAATAATTTGGGTCATTCCTAGTATTCATAAGAAATTTTTCTTTCTTTAATATTTTATATAATTATTAATGATTTTAGTAGGTTGGTAGCTAGACATAATTTTTCTAAGTACTGCAATTAAAATTTCTATAGTAAAGTTTAATCCTGCCAAATATTAACAAAAAATATGAATTGCTATTCTTGAGAAGTTAAAACACTTTCCTTAGACATTTATTACCATATAATTATCCCTTATCAAAAATTTCTAGAGATGATTCTCTTATATTAAAATTATTTGATAAAAAATTTCAACCCTTGTAAAAATCAATTAAAACAAATTTAACTTTTTCCCACAACCATTGACCTGAAAAAATTAACTTTTTGAACATAAAAATGATTTTTATGATTTTTTTTCAAAGGAAATTGGTTTTATTTTCTCTTTATCATTTCTAAATTTTTGTTAGTGACATTTAATTTTTTTTTTTTTTTTTGTTATAATTCATTTTTTCAGCCTGAGGCATAATATATGAAAGGAAAAACAAATCATTTGTTGATGTTACTCTATTGAGGGTGGTTTTATTTTTTAAAAGTTTGAAATATAATTATATGACAATACAATTTTTCATTTAAATTTCATTTGTTATCTTTTAATATTTCGTTTTAAGGTAGAATATTTGTATTTAAAAAATTGAAAGGAAAAATGATTGAAGATTTTGATAATTTTCATTGCTTTAAGTGATTCTTTTTTATAAACATTTAAAAACACTTTTGGCTATCTATAAAGTTTCTTTATTTCATTTCAATTTGTGATATAAATAGCTCCAAGCTCAATTTTCTTATATATTAAAGCAATAAATAACAAATATAGATATTAAAGTATCTAAAATTGTTTCGAAAGTAGTAATTTTCTTGAGAGCAAATTAGATAGCTGATAGAATTAGTTTAGCTTTATTTTTCTGGAAACTATGCCATTGATTGAATTTCTTCTGAACTTTTGCTTGGTAGTGTTTTTTTTAAATTAATTTTATTTTTCAAAGATTTATTTTAGAAAATATTTAGATACAAGTCTTCGAAAATGTCTTCAATGATCAAAAACTGGGATTAGTTTAATCGAGTTAAAAATTCTCGATCTTAGAAAGGAGTAAAACACAAAGTATGTAGTTAGGTTCTTTTTCCGAGATTTAAAATGTAAAACAAGCGTAATATATATCTAATAAAATGTTTCCTGCTGCCTGCTCTATAGTAAAAAATATTTTAATATAGGCATTGATGACGACTACATATTTTAGGCGTGGTCAAAGAGGAATGAATTTTGTCTTTTGAGCAACTGAATTACTACTCCTACCCCCTAAATAGCATCCATTCCTGCGTTAGAGAGTTCCAAAAATATGTTTCTAGAGTGTTTCTACAAATTTGGCTTTTTTACAAATGAATTTCATGAGCAAAGTAATATGTTGTAAGAGATATTTCTTGGTTTATGTAAAGTTCAGGAAAAAGTGAGATCCAAGTAAAGACTCCAATGTATACATTAAGGGATTCAAAAACAAAATAGTATGAATTTTCAAGGCTTTGAATTCCTTTTTGCTTCGAAAAATTAGCCAAATATTTTTTGAATCCTTAACATGGCAAAGGAGAAATTTTGGGGATAAAAAATTCAGAGACTTTGAACTGTTATGGGCAGTTGATGCTCTAAAGACTGTTGCAGTGCAGATCCTAAACATCTAAAGTAGTATGAAATCTTAGGCCCAATGAAACTCTCATAGCTAAATTTGACCTCCCACCCCCCCCCCCCCTTACGTACGCCTCACTTACATCACGTTTTTATTAATTTGTACCTTGATTTTTAGGTTATCTCCTCCATACAAACTAGAAAAATAAGATAATTGTTTTATAAATGCTCTCCTTTCCGCTTAATACATTGCAGAATCTTATCTAGGAAAACATGCAATTGAGCGATAAATATAAAAAAGATTAGAAAAATCGATTGAAATAGTTTTAGTTTATGCGGCTCCATTTCCACTCTCAATCATTACATCAGCAATTGAGCAAAAAATTCAATGGTCTGAATCAAGTGCCTTAGCCTAAATAAAAAACCTTTTGAAGAGATGAATTTTTTAGGTTTTCAATCCTTTACTCACATATTTTGAATTTCTAAATAAAAATCTAAAGCACTCATAAGCAGCAAGGAATGTATCAAATCACAAAAAAAGTCTAATAAATACAATTTTCAATTATTTGAAAGGAAAAAATATAACACTAAAAAGTAAAAGCTATGCAGAAGAATTATACTCACTTGACGACAAAACTTAACTAAAATTAATGTGCATTCTGTACATTAAGTGCAAAATTAAATAATGTCACCTAATTAAGTGACAGAAATGAGCTAAACAAATTTATTTCGTGTGCATTCTCTTTAAATTCTACGTCAAACTCCCATAGACTTAAACCTGCTCCCTAGCTACTACTCATTGACATCAGATGCAAAAAAATGTGAAAACAAAAGTTCAAAAATGCCCGTTTGCATATATGTGTCATTTAATTAAACTATTAAAGGATGTTTTTCATATATAAAAAGACTTTTAAAGTTGCAAGTTAAAAAAAATAAAGAAGAAGAAATTAAATATTCCATGGCGCCATTTAAATTAACCGCCAAATTTACGGCCAATTGACAGAAAGAAATGTGGAAATCCTTCAAAAAGGAAAAAATTAAGCTTGTGGCTTTTTGTTGTAATACTAAAAGTGATTTTCATATAAAAACAAACGAAAAAAGTAAAATTCATTGGGTGAAAATATGTAGGTTGGGTAGATTATTCGAATTAAAAGAAGAAGACAAAATAGGAGCTGAAAATATATTTTTTTAGGTTATTTTTTTGTGTATATGAGCGCTTGTTGCTACTTAAAATGACATCGACAAAATCCATAAAATGTCGGAAGTATCTTACAAAGTTAAATAAAGCTTAAAGGATATTCGAAATATAACAAAAATTGGCTTTTTCCGTCTTAGTCTCAATGTCAATGATAAACCAAAGGATATACGTTTTTTTTTTGTTAGCAATACATACATATATATTTATTCGTTTTTATAAATTTATATATTGGAAAATTTCTTGTTTTTTTTTTCTTCTCATGACTCAGAATCAACCATTTCCTGTCACATCTAAAGTGTTCTTATCCCAAACATAAATTCGTTTACATCTATGAAATCCCCTTATTCGAGTATGAGATGTAATCTTAAAATGTAAATGCGTGAGGACGATATATATATATAAATGTATAAATATATTTTTTTAACATATATACAAATACATAGATATTTGTAATTCGATTTTCTTGAATATTATTATAAATTCTGATCCCGTATGGCTGAAATCGAATCAAGAAAAGCACGGAAATGTGTCGTTTTCTAAAAGTCGTATCCGCTAAAATGATAAAATATGCAAAATATTTAAATGAGATATCGAATTTGCACTTGTCCTCGTATGCTTTGTAACTTGCTGTGAATTTTAAGGATATCAAAATTTTCTTAGAACTGATTTTAAATTATTATTTAATATGACGGTTTGTGGGTAGAAGTTGTTAGCTGATGGCTTTAAGAAATAAAATTTGTTTTTTTTTTAGCTTCATAAAAATATAATTTGATTTTTTGTTCTCCTTTTTATTATTGCTAATTTTGAATTTATTTTTCTTAATAGTACAAAAAGATACATAATGATATCGGAAAATGTAAATGACATATCGCTAGGACATTGCTTTGTTTAGTTTAAAATTTTATTATTGGTATTTTTTTATTTTCTTTTTTGTGGATGGAATTAAATCGATTTGAAGTAGTTTTATGATAGTGAAAGTAGCTAATTTTGTGGTGGTGAGTTTAACTAAGAAGAAAAGTATAATATTAACATAAAGAAAAATGGCACCTGGAGTGGAGAATTGAAAACGTTTTTTGTTTTCAGTGAATTCATGAGAGTAAATAGGTTCAATTCTTTAGGTTCAAAGAAGTGTAAATATGGAATATCTATGAGAAAAAGCTCAAGGAATAAAATATTTAATGAAAAATATCAAAATCACGAACAAAATACAGAAAAAGAACTTAAATTTTCTGGTGTGCATATTTTTATATTCAGTAAATTTCTTTTTGAAGATGTATTCATTCCAGGAGTGGATTAAAAATGGTCACGAGGTAGTAGTCTTTTGTACTATAAACATCATAGAAACAACATTTCTGCGGTGGTTCTATCTACTTACAATTCCATTGTATTTAGTTTCAATGTAAATAGTTTCAGAATTCTTTTTTTCTTTTTGTATTTTTGTCTTTGAAGCTTGGTGAATTTCAGTAAATCCGATATATTCTGATTAAATTTTTTGAAATTTTTTTACAAAAGCTCTAGCTCACTCTTAATCCAATATCAAAAAGAGTGTAATATTATATAGGAAATAATTAATTCATTTGTTTAATTTAAGTATAGTACAATTTTAATTCTAGAACAAATCTTTATTGACTGACCCTTATTCTCTTTTAAGGTAAGTTTTTATAAGTTTTTAATTAGTCAAATTTGTCATGACTAAACCTTTGACAAATTACTATGGATCCCATTACAAGAATTGTAAGTTCGCACTTACATACTTTTGATCATTTGAAGGACACTAAGTCATTACAAACCAATATTTCATCATATTTTTTTGACTATTTCGACTATAACGAAAATTCGCCAAAACATTCTTACTATTCGTTTTTTTTTTTGGAGAGCAAAGAAAACTTTATTTATATATTACGTAAAATAATGAATACAGGCTGTTATTAATACCTTCTCCAGCAGTCAAATATAAAAATTTGTAAAAAAAAGTAATCTGATTTATCGAATAAATTATTGTGCACCAAGGCAGTGTGTCCTCTCAGAAATCTCCAAAAATAAAATGCCTTAATGAGTGAATTAAAGAACAAATTTTCATAATGTTCACCCTTTTCTCCTTTGATTTTTTGCTTTCCTTCCACACCATAAAATTCCTACGTGAGAAAGGATTCTTTTCAGACAAAGAAGTAATAGCAACAATGGAGGCGTATTAAAAAAGTCTTCCTGATTTTTAGGTAGGAAATAAGAAATTCGATAATTACTGATTCTCAATTTTATAATTTTTAGATGCATCTAAAATGAAGATAAAAAATTGCTATTACAAATTTATATTTCCTGAATACTATAAACAAAATATATCAGCTTATTATTAAAGTTTCCAATGAAAAATTCTCTTGAAATTAGGACAAAATACATCCCACAAGTGTTTTTCATAGAATAAATAAATAAAGAAAGTTTCTCTTTTATCGATTCTTTGGTAAGATTTATTATGTAATACTCCAGAGACATAATAAAAGTAATTGGTAACCTGAATCCTAGTATAGCTAATAATCTTCTAAGGTTTTTGAAGGAAAACAGATTCCAGACAATGATAAAAGTTCTTAAATGTTCTTCATAAAAACCATAGACAAAAGGTTAAGACAATATCAAACGGTGAAATCTTAACAAAAATTCTGATGATTCTAGATATTCTCCACTATATTTTTATGGCTATTGAAACTTACAATAGAAGAATTGTAATCTTGGGAGAAGAAAAATGTAATTTTTGTTGCTATTTAAAGCGGACTATATATATAACAAGAAGAAAGAAGGACTTAAGAATCTTTGTTAGGTAATTAATTTCATTATTGGGTTGATTTATATATTAGACAGGTGTTAATTATTTTACGGAACAATATTAAGATAAAATTTGACAACAGAATAAATTAATTTTTGCAATATTTGGTTTTTCATGTTGCTTTTATAAGCTTAATTTTGTTGATAGAAGGCATGCTAGCGATTACTATTCCTAAAATTAGGTACACAAGTTTTCAGGAACCTAAAAATGGAAGTAAAGGAAACTTAATTTGATGTTTGTTTGTGTTGCGAAATCTCAAATATTTCATTTATTGTTTCTTTATTGAGTTCTATAAACAAAATTTATTTTCAAAATTAGCATTTATTTAACTTAATGCTTATTGTTAGTTTCGGTGGTAAGGATTTTCATAAAAAAATTAACTATCAAAAGTCACACATAGTTAGCTCGTGGGTTCCCATATTTTTCCTCTCAAGTGATAAAGACTCTCGTCAAAACTTGTCATCCATCACATAATATGACTCGGAACAATTAGCATATTTGAAAGTTAATATTCTCTATTATCACTTATGCTTTTAGGCTAGTTTTGCGATATACATAAAAAATTCGGAGTACATTTAAGTGAAATATCTCTAAAGGATTGGTAAATTCAAAGATGCTGTTTCATCTTACTTTTAATATTGAGAACCTTTTCAGGGTTTCTTTGTGCTTTACCCCAATCAAAAAAGTCTTGATTCTTCGTTTTAAGCTAAGCCTAAGCTCCACAGCTATTTTCTGATTTTAAAAGTAATCTCTGAAATTGTGAATATTCCAGGCATGAAAGTGAATTCTAGTAGCACTGACTGAAATTTGAAACCGAAAAATTATTATACAAAAGATCAAAGCAAAATTTAACAGAATTTATAAATAAATACAGTTTTTGTATAAAACTTGTTCTAAAATAAATGAAATTTATTACATTTGGATATAAATTAATGTTAAAAAGTACAAGACGAAAATTTTGTCAAAAATAGGCACATAGAAAATTCTGTACCAGAGAGGAAAGAAAATTTCATCATATTGAGATTTAAGCTTCCTTAACATTTCAATCAACGAAAAAATCGTTGATAAAATGACATAATAATGTTGAAAGTAAAATGGGAAAACTCACACAGATTACAAAATAATTGAATTAGAAATTGTAAATTGTTAAACAATTATCCTCAAGTTAATTTAAAATTCAAACTCAAACAATTTATAAGATTAAATTTATTGGAAATTGATTCAATTTTTTCAACCAATTGAATAACATTCGGTTAACTTTGATGTGCTGTATATTTGTGTTTTTAGGATTTTGACAAAGCAGGGTGGAATTCTCTTAAAATATGTCATAGATTTACCTCTTCTATCTCTTCTATCATCCTCAAAATTTAATTTCCTGTGAGTAAATGAATCGTAAACCTTAATCGAATGATAAGACATCGGTAAACAGTTTTGTTGCCAGCTTTGATCTAATAATCTTAACAGGAATTTCACAAAAAAGATGAAACAAAAAAATAAAAATAAATATGACTTCTATTTTTAGATTATATTGTTTTTCTTTATTTTTCGTTTTATGTAAATAAATAAAGGTCAATAAGATTATACTAAAGAGGGTGTAAGTAAAATATTTATACTACAAGAAAGTAAAAAGGAAGAGAAACAAAACAAAAAATAAGAAAAGAAAATTCAATTTAGGAAAACATAAAATTCTAATGTGAAGGAAAATTTTATCACCTCATCCCTATAGATTTATCTATGGTGTACAGTATGATATATAAATCATTGTTGAGTGGTAGGATTTACAGGCCTCTGTGCTGTTTTAGAAGGTAATGCTACTTTGTTTTCATAGTTTTAGGGATGTAAGCACGTTTATTCGATTCTATGTGACAAATGTATATATATATACATATATATAAATAAATAAGGTATATAAATCTGTTGACCATGTTTTTCTATAACTCTACATGAACCGGATTATATTACACCAGATATCTATTTGCTAAAATCAGATTAAAGTAATAGTTTTCAGTTTTTGTTTTTTGTAGTTAAATTTTAGGTGTAAATAAAAAACATTAAAAACAAGTAAAGTTTTACCATTTTTGAAGTTTAATAAAAATAAAAATATTTTATGGAATGATTTTGTGTTTTTAATCAATTACATGACCCTTTGGGATTTAATTTAGTTTTTGCTATGTTACTAGGGTTAAAGCAAATAAAATGAATTAAAAATATGATGTAATAAAAATATAAACTCAACAAATATAACAATTTTATAAAATTCTTTATTGAATGGTATATCAGCAATATAAATGAGCTTTTTAAGTTAATATTTATGATATTATTTGGGTACATAGGAATTATAGCTATATAGCTGTAAAGTGATTGTTTTGATTTTATTTCAATGCTAAAATAATTTGTGATGTCTTAGTAAAAATTGACAAAAGATGCAATGCTTTCTTTCGCTATTCATTTGGCAAAATGTACTTTTAGAATATCTATAAAAATAAACAAAAAAACTTAACCCTTAACACTCCAATAATTTTTCAAAGTAATTTGTAGCCAAGTCAAGCAAATTCTTTTCATTTCGAAACGATTAAGAAACACGTTTTATGAGGCATAGAATAATAATAATATTTATAAATATTTTAAATATTGATCAAAAAGGAGTAGAAAAAATTTTTTATTCATTTTCAATGCAGCCACAAATTTCCTCTTTCCTAACCCAATAAACAACTGTAAAAATTTTATTAAATTTAATGTAGTGGAAAAAAAAAAACATAAGAGCAATAAAATTTTTTTTGCTCTTATATTTTCCTATCGAGCAGCTTAAGTGAAACAAAAAAAATTAAACCAAATAAGAATTCTTCCTAAATAAAAAGAGATATTTTCTATATAACTTTACATTTCCCTTTGATCCAATAAATATTCTTTTTTTATTTTCTTTGCACGGGTGCTCCCTACTTTGATGCAAAAATTTTTATATTTAAGTTTTTTGAGAGTTGTTTTATTGTATGCACATACGCGGATACCTTTTAGAAGTGGGGTAATAATCTGATTTATATTAAAATCAGTTACTTTGTTCCTAATGATGTTCCTTTACGCAGTCGCGAATTACTTGGATAGCTGTGTAGTTTAAATCTTTTGGTAAATTTTTTAAATTAACTTAGAACTTAAATTTTTATTTATTCAATTAATTTTTAACTTAATCTTTTTATGTTTTTATAAATTTTTTAATAAATTGTGCGGAAAAAAAAAGACTTTTGAAGATGAATATTTTGGGGAAAAAATGCTGTTAGTAACTTCCACAGCTCTCAAAGTTGGAAATTTTTTTTTATTTTTATTGTATCCACTGAAACTAGTTTTTTTACGTGTTTTTTGATTTATTTAATATGAAAAAAGGAAGATTTTTATTGCTCTAGGAATTCATAAATTATTTCAGAAAAAATTTTTGATTATAGTTGTGAAATGAATTAACAAGTTAAATTCACAATAGGTTGAATTCAAATGGTGTCAAGTTCATTTACAAGAATTAAAGGAATATGAAAAATATGTTATATTTTATTAAATTCAATATTTTCAGATTAGAAAAGGGTTTTTTTAATTGATTTAATTTCGTGTGTTTTTAAGATTAAGATTTTATTAACAAAATTTGAAATAGTGTTAGAAATAAATTGTGACATCAAGAAAAGTTTTGTAAAATTGTGAATTGAAATCATAGAAAGAAAATTTACTTTTCGAAGAAATTATTTAGAAAATCAAATAAATCAATAAATATGTCAGGTATTTTTCAAAAAAAGTTTTTGAAAACTAATAATATCTGCAAGATACTGTAAAAATGGACATTTAAATTTTTTTCTGTGGGAAATAATATTGTTTTGTATTTCTGATTCGTTTTAAGGATTGAATTGATTGAAAAGTCATTTATTTAAACAGTTAGCTTGTACGATTACTATGGAAAAATTTTGATCAATAATTTATCTATTTTGTTCCAAATTGGATTTTGTAGCAAATTTGTTGTAAGATCATACAAAAAAATTTGATTTCTGTAGCTTGTGTACCCGTCGGAGTCAGCCTAAGATTACTACTTGTGAAAATTTTCAAATTTTTTACCATTATATTTTTTTAGGGCCTAGTCAAATTCTAGCAATAATAATTTAGTGACTTTATTCTGCTCTTATATTTAAGGATATATTTAATATCTGTCACAGTACTTCTCTAAGAGTGAGCACATACAATTATTGCCGGGATTATGATATGTTTTTTCTTTGCTGATTTCAGAATAGACACCATGGAGAGCTAGGTTTGTTTGCAAAAAACTTACGTCCCATGTTTCTCCATTCTATTTTTTGCCGAACTTTCCCTTTCTTTTATATAAATTGAGCCAGATATCTTTTTGTTTTCTTTGCCTTGATGCTATGACAAATGAAAATATGCTAGTATGAGCATCTTAATGTAGTCAATAGGTTTCTTTAGTTAGCTTATATGCAAAGTGAAAGGAGAGTATTCTTTACAGCCTTTAAGAAGTGCAGCCTCACCTTGTTTATTGCTGTAAGAATGGGTATACTTAGTTTATCCCATATCAGCTCTATTCCATAAGTGAGATTCAGGGTAATTTAAATCGTCTGAGTGATAATGCAGAGATATTGTTGATGAAATTTATAAGTCTGAATTATGGTGAACATCTATCATGAATATGTTCCCCAAAATACCCAGGCGATAAATTTAATATATTTATTAGAGCTGCCAGCTTTGAGAATCGGCTTGCAGCTGGGATTTGTTGAATTTTTAAAAGATTGCTTTTTAAGCTGCATGAACCTTTTATTAAGGAATTTGAAGACTGCAATATCTAACTTTTATTTTTATTTTGATTGATTTTCAGTATTTGATTTAAGAATTTTTTTGATTTTATGGGAAACTATGTGGGCAATGAAACGAATTTACAGATATCAAATTTATATAAGGGACACAAACAATTGGTATAAAATATGCAATGACTTTCATATTTTGTAGATCTAATCGTTTGAGCAATTATGTCCTTTAAAAAAGCTCTTCAGGATCTATTGGAGTCATCAAAATTATGTATTATGCTCTTGAAGAATGTTTTTCTAGATTTCTAGAAAACTAAACTATTTTTCTAAGTTAAACTGTTCATTTATGAAGGATACTTAAGAGCAAGCTCACTGTTCTTTTTGGTTTCTCGATTCATAACTACTAATTTTTTTTAAATTCAGTTGTGTTGTAGTTTATCAAAAGTTATCAACTCAAATTTTCTTCAAAGTATTCTGGGATTGCAAGTCTTCGCTTATCATCACAGAAGGAGAAGTGTACATCAAAAAGTATCACTCAGATAAAGCTTTTTCATTAAAACATTCATTTCATATTTAAAAAGTAATCAGAATTGTCAATCTTAGTTCCTTTTACGGAATAGGCTCATTGATATCTTCCACGAGGTGGTATAGTCGTTATAACTAGACTTCTTTCTTTTTCCTTCTCTTCTTCTCTTATTGATATTTTATTGTTACGTTTCCTACTGTGAAATAGTTCTTCAAGGAAATACGTACATACTTTGTATAGCTCGTTGGTAGTGCAAGTTATATTAATTTGTGTAAAACTTTTGATTCCATAACAAAATAAGTTTAAACCTTGTAATCTAAGGTGAAATCATTCAAATTTATTTTAAAATTTCTTTTTGTCTCATATTTGACATTTTTATATATTAATAAACGTATAATAAGCCTTCATCGGTAGTAATTAAATTTTATCCATAATTTTTTAATACGTAACTATTAAAATGATTTTTAAAAAATTCCCTATTCCCCTTTTTTTCCGAAAAATTTATTTGTTTATTGCTTTAACTTGACACTTTGGTATTAATTTACCATTGAAAATTTAATTATATTTCTATTTGTTAACAATTTACAGAGCAATTTATATCCTTAAGCTCAATAAAATAATTAATAGTCAGCAAGCAAAAACTGTCTTCCTTTTAAACGACAACAAATAACCTAAGGCATTATTTCAAAACAAAAGTTGTAACTTGTTTTTTGTTTTTCTTCATAAGGATGGTTTTTTGTTTAAACTTAAAACTGACTTATAAAATGATTCGAAAACTTGAAAAGAAGATTTTAAGTATCAAAATTATATAAAGGCTTCTAATTCTGATCTATTTTGTGAGTGCTCTTAAATAATCTATGTTTATAGTGAATTCTCATTGAGAGACGTAATTTGATTCATCAACAATAATTTTCTTGGGATTACTATTTCATAAATTTTGTCTTTAAGTTAAATAAAATTAGAATTATATTCCTTAGCATCTTGAGCATAGAATTTTTGATGCAAATTATGAAGGTAGTTAAAAATAGAATATCAAAATTTCTTAGAAAGTTTGATTAATAATGAAAACAAAGTCTTTGAGGTATTTGGGATCATAAATTTTTTTTTTGGTAAGTTTTTGGGTATAAAAATAAGTCAGTCTTTTTCATAATTTTAAATTTTCTATAAAACTTTAACGGCAAAGTTTTATAGCTTGAGGCTGTTTATATGAAGAATTTTTGACTGTTCATGAACAATTCTCTTTAATCCCTTTCTTAATTTTTACTTCTAATAATTTTGTGAAAATTTTTTATTTATATAATAATTTTAAAAATAACACATAATTTTTTAAACTGTATTAAATTATTAAAGAATTTATTTTAAAATTTGTCAAGTAAATAAAATTTCATACCCTTATATCCGACTAAGTAAATATTTTATGTATCCACAAAGAATACTTTCATTTGATATATTAAATTGTGAAAGTATCTTTTTTGCCTTTTCACAATCCAAGAAAGATACAAAAATGAATCATAAAAAATTCGCAAAGTGTATAAAAAAATAATCAAAACAAATAAAGTGAAATGAAATTTAAATATTTTGTTTTAGTTTATCTGTATAAAAAGGAATTTGAAAGAACACGTAAGAATTTCATGTATGAACTAATGTTTTGTTAAAGTTTAGAAGGATAGAGGCAGCTAAACCTCTAAAATAAGGCAGATACTAGTACAATTGATATTTACTATCAAACTAATTAAAAATAGCTGCAATTGCCCAGAAACACAATTGGATCAAAAAGTTAGAAACTAAAGTATACAATACAAGATTAGGTATGAACAGAGT
This sequence comes from Acrocera orbiculus, assembly GCA_947359355.1. Taxonomy (NCBI): domain Eukaryota; kingdom Metazoa; phylum Arthropoda; class Insecta; order Diptera; family Acroceridae; genus Acrocera; species Acrocera orbiculus. The sequence continues at coordinate 14,367,768 of OX375758.1, forward strand.
TGTTCTTTTACTAGAATTAGGCTAATTGGCATCTATCAATGCATTAAGGTTTTTTCTTCACGTGCCTTCCAAATGGACGTGCATCTTCACCATTCAAAATATCGAAAAAAATTTTGCAAACTGAATTCGGCATTGTAGTTCAGTCAATTCATATTCTCCATATACATGGAGAGGAGGGGGGAGGGTTCCTTTTTAAATATAGTTAATAAATAGGATACCAAGATCACCCCAAATTATATGGGAAAATGGGTTTTTGGTTTTTCTGAACGACCTTCCTCGATTATTCCTTTTTCAGATGATTCCACTCCAGGTTTCATCAATTTTAACATAATGTCAAAAGTTTTTTTTATCCGCTTTGAATTAACGATATTTTTTTTGAAGGGCAAATATAGAACACATTTTATCATTAGAAAATTTTCATATAAGATGGTGTAATATGAGATAATAATATTACGACGGAAATCAAATAAAAATAGGTAAGACGGCCAAAAAAGTTGAGTGTCCACAATTTATATCTACCTCCACACCTCTCGACTCCTCTCTCCATCGCAAAAGTCATCTATGCTACTGGAATCAAGCATCAAAAAATTTTACATGTTTTGTATTTATAAAGTGATCGTGAGATATAATTCTTGGACCTAAAATTATCATACAATAATCCAAATATTAAAAATTCGACTGCCTTAAGCTCGTATTGTTTATAGAAAATTATAAAAGTTTCAAAGTTTTCAATGCTGTCCTAGATTTTTACCCTAATTTAATTCTTCTATAGAAATATTCCTCAACTATTTTTGAAAAGTCTAGAATTTTGATCATAAAAAAGTGTTCCAAATATTAAGTTACAAGTATAAATTTATGTATTATAAATCTGCTCAATATAATTATTAAGAATCTATTTGCTAAACTTAAATTTTACCAATTGTGAAGTCAATAACAGAAAAAAGTTCTTTAAAACTAAATTTATCAAAAAGGAAATGATTCTCCAAACAAAAAAGACCTAATTAACTTTTCCAAAAAGAAAAAAGATCTGCCTAGAGCATAATTGACCCTCAGATATTTGTAGCAATAGCAACTTCCAAGTAAACACACCAAAAAAAGCAATTTTTCCTTCATTTGATTGCCATCTCTAAATATGCTAGAGTGTTCTATAAAAAAAACATCTAATAGCTATAAAAAAACAACTAAAACGATGCCAAAGGTAAGGTTTAAAGAACCACTCAATCTTTTATTTTATTCTATTTACCTAGCCACCCAATGACAGGACTCTAAAGAATACTTTTTTTTATTGAAAAGCTCATGCTTGAATACTCTTATAAAAGGAGCTATTCGAGATTTAAAGTCTAAGTAAATTTTACACAGAATTAAAGTGAAAAACAAGAACAGTAATAGAATAAATTTGTAATATCATGAAATGAAACAGGAGAACAAAGAGTCTACAATTACAAAAAAGAAAACCCAGAAATTGGTGGACCATAGAAAATTCCTGTTTAAGTTCATATTATCGTTTTTCATTTGATATTAGAAAAGCTGGAGATATAAAAAAAATATCTAAGATTATACTGCTACAAAAGATTAGATTGTTTTTGATAATATCATGGACTATAAAACTATTATCCTTGTAAAAGTAGAAAATATTAAAGCTATAAAAAATTTTCTTGGGATAAGAAGATTAAGTAATTTTTTATTTATGCGCAAATAAACGTTCAAAATTTTTGAAATTTGCATACATATAATAATGTATTCAATGATACAAAATCTTTAAGAATATAAGACAAACAAATCAATTATTCATCAGGTGCCAAACTGCCAAATCAAAATTAGTAATAAAGAATTTTTGAAATCAAATTTTCTTTGAACTTTTTCGTAAGAAATTTATTCCCAGAGGAATTTTATAATGTATGTCTGTGTTGTTTTTATCTTGGGAATATTGTCTACTCATCTACATCCAGAACATATTTCTATGGACCCTTTCAAATTCAGATATTTGCGTGGATTATAAGATTCTTATAAGATCCCTTTCAAATTCAGATATTTGCGTGGATTATAAGATTCTTTGGGGATCCAGATCTTTTCTCAAAAATTATAAAATTCCAAAATTATAGTCTTTCTTGTTAATTTATATCATTAAAGTTAATTTTTAGTTTATTAATAGTTTTTAGGATTTTTTAAATGCATTGAGTGCGCCATATGTCAAATTTTGTCTTTAAAAAACAGTGTGGTGGATACGGATTATAGATGGCTAGCATAAATAATTATATTTACGTATTTCTCCTATTAAAATATATGAAAAATATTAATTCATATTTAAAGTATACAATATGATAATTATTTAATTATTACGATATTTATAATAAATGTTACCAAGACAAAAACTCAACTGTGGTTATTTATATTTTGGCCCTATTTACAGGCATATAAATCAATGACTATTTTGGCTTCAGCGCCAAATAATTTAAAGATTTGCTGTCACCACAAGATCAATCTCCTCCCTGATGATAATAATGTTTTAAAAAAAAAGCTAAAATGCTTAAGAAAGCTAAATGTCCTTAATCAAAAATTTCCCCCTTCCCCTTCTGCCTTTGTTAAAAAAGCTATTTATACTACAACTATAAAGAAATTAGTTGCGATATGGGAAAATTTAACACAATTGTAAAAAGCTAATGCTCAATATCCTAAAAATGAGACCACAAAAGAACCTAAAAATATTTCAATTTTAGCTCCTGTTTGATTTTGTTGATGCTTGAAACAGTTTACCTATGTTTGATTTTTTTGAAATCAAGAAATGAAATGAGAATAATGTCAATAGCAGAAGGCAAATAAAAACACAAGAATTAGCTCGTTAATTGCATTTTGCGAATTTAACGTTATTCTTAAATCTGTTCGGTAGTGAAATTTGCTTGCTATTTTTGTAGCTATGCATTAAGCCTAATATTTTACTGGGGTTCCATGATACTTTTATTACAAATCTCAATTGAATTCTTATACCATTTTTCTAAGGGACTTTTTTTTCTAATGCATATTCTGACTCCATCATGTCTTTTATATGAGTTTGCTGTGTCGTCTTTATGATCGTAAAATTAAAATGAAGGAAATTTAATTTTGTTGTTTTTCTGAGGAAAAAGTATAGGCTCCTAAATTCAAAAGTACATTTGATTTTCGCACTAGGATAGATGCACGAGTCTTTTGTTGGTTTTTTTAGTTTTAGCAATTTGAACTGAAAAATTTTCCCGAGCAGAAATAGTTGAAATTTTGATGACATTTTGCTAGTCTTAATTACTTCTTGGAAAAAGCAAAAAAAAAACTTAAATATTACATATCAGATTTAAAAAAACTAAAAAAAGTTGTCTAAGGATAAAATTACAAAACAGTAATATAAGCAAACTTAAGCGGGGTATTCACTATACTTATTTCCGAATCAATGATTCGGCTCTTAGCTCCCATATAAAATATATGGGAAGCACGAATAAGAGAGAAAATATCCAACATGCTGGATATTTTGGTTGAATTTTGAACTGCTGTTATGGTATTACTAACCATATAAACAAAAATTTCATTCTAAATTTGCTTTTCTGCAGTGCAGATGGATGCTTTATCATACGAGACTGTCAAACTTGTTTTGAGGCAACAACAAATTATACGGGAATAAAACTCTCACACACATAAGAATAAGAATCGTGTATGATACTGTAAAATCAATTTCTGGTGGTAAAACTGAGAGCCGAATCATTGGTTCGGAAATATAGTGAATACCCCGCTTTAGAAATTACTAACTCGATTTTCATAAATATTTTTAATATTTACCATCAAGGTTAAATTTTTCATTAATATTTTACACGTATTTAATTGCAAATTTTCCATATTTTAACTACTGAAACTGTCTACTTATTTCCCCACAACCCAATTATTCTGCTATTCCAATTTTCGTAAGCTTCAAGCTCAATACGGAATTTCAAGAGAACAGCGCTAGACTTGAAATAAAAGAGTATACAGGCCACAGAAACAAGAGAAAGCAAAAACAAAAAAACTCTAGACAAAGGAGTTGATCTCTTTTGCTTTTCCATCTAATGAGTGGACTGGCTCAGCTGCAATCAAAATACGTGTTAATATAGAAGAGGATCAGAAAATCTTAAAAACAAAGATTGTAGTTTTAATCAAACATTATTTATTACGACAACAAAATCAAATTACCTGCCTGAATTACTTACAGATTTTTGTACAACCCTTGTCACTTATTTGTTTACAAAATTTTTCCTAAACTATATCCACATCTTTATAAATCCAGGTTTAAAAATAAAAACTATAATTTAATTTCCAGCTTACTACGGTCAGTAGTTAAGGTTAAAATATTACTAGAGACCACATAATAAATTTTCACCTTTAATTCAAATAATTTGTTCATTAATCCTTAAAGTATTATACAGAAAAAACCTCAAACTTTTGACAAAATTGCGTAGAAAACACATAGCAAATAACAAATTATTCCAAAATCCTTATTTATTTTATTTTGATTTTCCTTTTGTATCCTTTTTAGCTGCCAAGTAACAATATCTATATTTTTGGCTATTCCATTTGTCCAATTCTAATTAATTAACAGTCTGTTACCCTAAAACAATTAATTTTGAATGGAAAATAGCAAAACACATATAGAAAAAACTAAAATAAAGGAAAATTAAATAATTGAATAAATTTAGGACTTGTCTGAATTAGGCACATAAACCACAACAAAAATAGCCAGTCTTATTAATCCTTAATCCTAGGATTTCCTTGAACACTTTTAAAGCAACTAAATACATTTATTTCTCAAATAATTTTTTGTATTTCGTCCTTTTGTCCTTCCGATGCTATTAACTTGTTTCTGTTTATTTGAAAACAGTTCATTTAACCTGAAATATAAAGAGATATGTTTAATTTTAATGAAAAGGATCAAACATTTAGAACTACTTTAACATAGATACTTTTTTTTCGAAATGTCTAAAAAGGATTAAAACTAAATAATTTTGAAATAGAAAATCAAACTTTTTAGTGTACTAGATTTAAAATTTTGTTACTTGCTTATTATCCTTTTTTTTATTAGAGCATTCAAAGCTTAAATTAGTTTTTAGGTATGGTAACTTTTATCTTTTTATCTTGTTAATTACTCTTAGACATTTTATTTGAAAGGATAATATTTTGTAATTTTTTGAATGAAAAAATCATTTACGATCATCTATTTCGCTTAAAAAAACTAAATTTAAATTTATTCAATCAATTTAAGTACTCTAAATACTCGTATATCTATACGAATAGATGAATTTCTATGGGATTGAATTGGCTTCGCTTCATATAAGAACTCTTTTAGTTCCCATAAAATGAAGTTCTAGCTAAGAGTTTTTTAAAAAAAATTTCAGTTGCATTCATCACAATCCAGTTTTTTACTTTTCGGTCTAAAAAAAGTCAAAAATTAGAACTCAGTATTTAATGTTGCATGTTTTTACCGATTATTTTTTTAGTATTTATTTTTTTCTTGTTTTCTTAAAAATACTTCTTTTATAATTTTTATTTAAAATGTTCTTTATAAAGATTGAGTAATCTGACTTAATTTGTTTAGTTGAGTGTAAATGTAATCCTATTATAAGAAAATGTTAGAGTTACAAGCTGACGTCAGACGGAAGTGAAATCTAAGGTCCTTAGAAGAAATGACCAATTTTTTTTTAATTTTTTCTGTGCGATTGTTTCTAATTTGCTTGTCAAATGCCTCCGGCCTATAGCAGCCTAAATAAAAAAGAGACAGGTTGATAGGGAGATGAGAGAGAGAGAGAGAGCAACAGAGAGAACCCAAGCCAAAAGGATCAACCGATGTCAGAAAGAATAGGAGTGAGCAAAAAGAAAAATATATTCATTGGTGTTTCTTTGAAATATCTTCTTTTTTTTGGATTACGATTTGCAATTTAGATCTGTCAAATTGTGCCCAGTTCAATACGCCATTTTTGAACATTGATCCCAATCTAGTTGGTTATTTGAATATAGTTTGTAATAATAGGGTGATTAAAAGGAAACTCATGAGTAAAAATATTAATTTTTCCTCATAAATCCTGTTGCATAGAAAAAAATAAAAACCAAATAAAACTGAGATCAAACATAATTGGCAACAAAAGTTAATGCAATTATATTCACTCAAGTTTATTTTTGTAATTATGTAATTTCTATGCCATTTGGTGCGTTTATATAAGGAGCAGTTACCAGAGCTAACGGGCTTATGTTTTTAATATTATCAATGAAATACTTTTTATAAGTAATCTATTTATAAAAACAAAAATCAAAAAAGGTAAATTTGACATTTCAATAAGAATTTCGTACATCCAGCATATGAAATACAATTTTGATGCCTGTTTTTATTCAAGTTCACAAGTTTAATAGACGAGCATTTATTTTAAAATGTTTTCCTTTTTTTGCTCATTCAATCTATAAACATATTCATAGCATTAATACAATAATACAATAAATCAAACTTGCAGCTGGGCTAAGCAGCGCTCAAAGGAGATAAAATCATACTGATTCGCTAGATACAACAACAAATATTGTGCAAAATAATAACAGTAAAATAAAAATATGAAACAAAGTGGCATTGATTGAGGCACACATACTCTTGAAGTCTATCATAAATTTTATTAGGGCGGATTTAGAAGGAGTAAAGCTGTTTTCATGTTCTAGCTCCTTTTTTAAAAAAAGTCTTTTAAGCTTGTAGTTTCATTTAAAAATCACTTTTTTGTTGTTTTATAAAGGGTGAACCATTTAACATTTGACTTTTGAACTAGTGATTTTTTCCTCTATGGTAGGACTTATATTATTCTTTTTTTGAAAAATAATTATCCTGAAGCTTATTGTTTACGATAATGGTTGTATATACTGTAGAAGATCTCTGGGATATATTGAAAATTTATTTCCAAGGTGACAGTGATTTGACAATTTGTATCCGAAAAATGCTTTCACAAATAGGTAACAAGAACGTACCATCCAAATAGTATGTGCAGTATATTATGAAGAAACTACATGATATTGGAGTACTTATTGACAAGCCAACGAGTAAAAAGGCTTCAATGGTGCTTAAACCACAAAACATTTCTGCTGTAGTTGAAAGTGCTTACAAGTCTCCAGATACCTCAAATTGACATCGTTCTAGATAATTTCCCATTCCAAGCACCACTTTAAGAACAATTTTGCATAAAAACCTTAGTATTACCCCATATGATGTCCATGTATGATTGTCTGATACGGAATCCAGTCCAGTGGCATAATTGGGAAATTTTTCTTCGAAAATAACAAGGATATTCTTCTTCTCCTTCCAAAAACCGAACAAATGAAACTGAACGACATTAGGTTTGAAGAGGAGCTCATGACCTGCCACACAAGCAACGTCACCATCAATCTTTTGAAGACTTGGTTTGAAGTTGTTCTGGTGATGTATATTGGCCACAAAGGAGCTACTATTCGACACAGTTTTGTTATTATTTGTGGAGACCAGTCAGAGACAAGTAATATGGAAATTTTTTTGCCACAATTGATGATTTGGAGAGCAATTTCTAAAAATCATCTCTAAAAATCATTTAAATTTTTTAAAATCCTCGTAAAGACATATTCTTAAAGGTTTAAGCTTTGATAACGTAAAAAAAATCGATTTTTTCAAATTTCTACACCAGAATACCCTTTTTTAATTTGTTATATTCAAAAATCTATTTAATTACTGTAAAAAAGAATTTTATTGTTAAAGGAAAAGGGCTAAAGTGAAAGATTTAGCAATACAAAAAATAATCTACTTACTCCTTTCAAAAGGGAACGTAGGATATTTAAAAATTCAGAACGATGCACTACTGTTAAATTGTTAAGTTCAATTGTATAAATATTCGTTAACCAAACAAAAAAAACAAAAAGATCAACTGTACGATAAGTTCCTTCTAGAATTCCTAAGTAAGAGAGATATAAAGTCAAATAGCGTACACTTTTATTTTTTATAATCATCAATTATACTGTTTCATTCTTTATTATATCTTAAAAAGTATATAAAGAATACTATACTAAGTCTCTCTTTTTTTTATACCACTAAATTACTTTGAACCTTTACATGAAACTCCTTAGAGAGGTAAAGTTTTATTATACTCATTGAAATATATAAATTTCTTTCTAAAAGCTTTCTAAAAATTGAAGTGGACTTAAGATTACATTTACTGTATATACTATTTACCTGTTTTTAGTCAATATAGTTTGCTAGAAAATCCTTGAGAATAATAAAAGAAGCTCCAGGAGCTCAACTATAAATTTTGTAATAACAAATAAAAACAACAACAAGAATAATAATAAAAAAAATTCTATACAATGTTAAAACATGTTTGCTACTCAGACTTGCCAAAAATTGTTTCCTTAACATCATTGGGCTCAAGGATATTATTTGATATATATCTATGTATGTTGTTATCAGACAAAAACATTGAATTTTTACTAAACAGACAAGGATTTTCTTGAAGTTTTATTTTTAATATATATATGTATAGTTGTATAGTTTTCTCTTTATTATTTCATATAAATTTAGTTCTTTCAATTATCTACAAAATTGTATTTTCAACATTATCCTATTATCATTATGGGCTGATCCTATTTTGCCTTTCATTGCTCATAGGATAATATGAAAACATTTTTTACAATTTTTATTTGAACTCTTTTGAACTGTTTTTTATTATCATATAAGTAATATTTTGTTGTTGTTATATATCAATTTTAGGTCCTTTAGTCTTATCAGAGGCAGTACAAGGGACAGTTGGTCGATTGCCATGTAATATAACACCACCAATACCTGAGGACAGAGTTACTCTAGTTATTTGGTATAAAGAGGGCCACCTAAAACCCATTTATAGGTAAGTTTTTTTTCTAAGTGGAAATAATATCTTAAATTAATATCCTGAATATCCTGAATTCTGTTGACAAGATTAAGGATAAAAATACTGTTCCTAATAAGTGATAAGCTTTTTTTTCAAGTTTCCATTTAACTTATTTAATTGAAATTTTTATAAAAAATCGAAATATATCTTATCTCTACAACTGAAAAGGAAATTAATTTTTTATTTTCTTCTTTTGTTCTTTAAAGTATAATAAAAGGACAAATATAGTACATGCACAAAAATTTCAGAAATTTCAAAACAAGGAAGAAAAAAAATTGATTGACATTTTGGACATTTCATTTCCGGTGATTTCTTGAAGATTTTACTTACAACAAAATGCAATTAAATCAAGAAAATTAAAATGAAAAAGTACTTTAAAGGAAAACAAAGATATTTTCAATTCTATTATTTTATTGGATTTTTTATTATTAAAAAAATAAAGCAATAGCAAAATAAGAAAAGAAAATTTTTTATATGCTTGAAAAATTTCAAAAGCAAGTGCTTAGTGAGTTTGATTGAAAAGAAAAATTTATTAATAGAAAACTTAATAAAAATTTTCGATTTATTAAAACAGTTAAGTCAAGTGTTTAATTGTTTATTTGACCTATGGTAGTAGAATTTTTGTTAAAAAAATGGAAAATTGTAATTAGGGTCTTATTAATTGAATTTTTTGTAATTTTTTTTCTAAAAGATATTTCAATATTCATAATATCGCATATTGAAAACTTTTTAGGACATAATTTCTAATATAAAACTTCAGTTTTGTTTGAGTAAAAGTAATTTTATGTCTAACTTATCGATATGTTATTCATTTAAGAATTTTTTAAGCTATGATTTTCCAGCTTTGTATTTAATACCTGATGGCATCACCAACATTGAACCTTAATCATATCTAGAAAATAGTTTTTACTGTTCCTATAAATAAAACCTTTATAAATTTTTGTAGTTAATTTTACTTTATTATTGTTTAATAATTATGTATAAATAAAATTTCATAGTAATCATGAGGCAAGACTTTATTCTTTTTCTTCGAAACAGCTGTTCTTAACAATATTTATGCAGCTTTAGGGAATAAAATAATTATATTTGTCCAATATTATATATATATTTTTATTTATTTGCAGTTCTCATTTATAATTTCTTTAATCTACATTAGAAATATAATTTATAAAATTATTTAACGTACAATTATATCAATTTGAACATCATACAAAGCTTGCTGCAAGCATTATTTTTTCTATATAGAGTGCAAATGTATAAAACATCGATGTTATAAATAGCGAAGGGATTTATCTATAATACTAGTTTTTGTTCATTCACCTTATGGTACTTTATTGGAATGCTCTCTTTGTTAACCCAGTAGGAAAGGTTTTCCATGTTCTATTTGACGTAATCGTTTTAGTCATGTTTCGTTACCAGTTACAATAGAATACAAAAAGTTTTGGTCCTTTTTGGCCTCTTTAATGATGTCTTGTGCGGAACAAATCTAGCGCAAACCTTTCTGTAGCCCAAATTTTCTGTCAAAATACGATAAATTGATGCTGCGGATATTTTTAATTCCAATTCCATAAATTTAAGCGATGATTTCAACATTTTTTTGATGAATTCACGCACAATTTCCGTGCTTTTTTCGTTCACAACATCTCTTGGACGACCCGTGCGTTTGTCATTTTCCAAGTCCTTGTGCCCCTCTTGAAAACGTTTAAACCACTCGTGAATACAGCTACGGGACCATAAACGTGTTTCATCATTTGATGAGTTTCGGTAAAAGTTTTACCAAGTTTAAAACAAAACTTAATATTGCCCCTTTGTTCAATGCTACAAAGGTACTGTCATTTTTAGCACGCTATCTCGGCTTTTATACCTCCAAATATCATAAAATTTTGACACAACATGACTGGTGGATAGACTATCGAACAACAAAAATTTCAAAGAGATGGCGCCACTACGAAGTGAGAAATTTAAAAAGTCCTGGAATTTTTGAAATGCACATTGTACTATATAGTTATAGACTATTACAAATGTATTATATTTAACAAATTTTGCTTTTTATCTAACTAAGGTTAAAGCCTTTTCATAAACAAAAAGAGTAATAATTGAGGATATTTTTTTCAACAAAATATACACATAGAAAATTAATTCAATTAAAATTGAAGAGTTCAAAAAAAGGAATCCCCACCACGCAGAATTTAAATTTAGTCATACAACCAACCATAAGGACATATATTCACATCTTATTGTTAAGATATTCTCATTTTCTTACACATATATTTCCTAATAACAACATCAACAACAACAAAAATTCCAACCCTTTTATTTTTACCTTCATATTTGATACCATTCAACTTTTTGCAATATTTTTATAAAATTCAACTTAAATTAACTCAATTTAAATATAAATTTTGTGTTATTTTTTTCTTTTTTACAGTTTCGACACTCGTCAATCGAAATTTGAAAAAGGTTCACATTGGGTTGAAGAGAATTTTGGAGGACGAGCATATTTTCAGGCAGCAACAAATCCAGCTATTCTAACAATTGAAGCTACAAAAAGTGCTGATTCTGGCATTTACAGATGTCGAGTTGATTTTCAAAAAAGTCCAACAAGAAATTGGAAAGTTGAACTAAAAGTCATAAGTAAGGATTATCTTGATTTTTGTCCTCTTAATACCTTATTTTATTCTATATGTTCAAATATATATAAAGATATATATACATAGCTAGGTTAGGTATATAAAAGTTTGTTTTAGATATTATTTTGTGGTCAAATGTATTATCAGAGATTTTGTTATTGAATTTCTATCATGATGGTGTTAGCAACTAAATTTGAACCAAAAAAAAAAAAAAATAATAGCATCACAAAAGTTATGTTTTTAAATATATATATACATATATATATATATATATATATATGTAGCTCAGATTACATTGATCATCCAAAACGACAGGTTCTAATAATTCTTTTTAGAAAACTTTTATATAGTATTCTAACATCGCTAGGAATATTCGCTTGTCATTCACGACATGTGTCTCCAATAGCTGTCAGCTACAAAAGTTTTTAGGGTATATCAAGATGAGAATTTTTGATAGGATAAGACAGCAAAACTATAGTTGAGTTTGAGATGATTTTTGACCTAATTTTATTTTGATTTATAGTAGAGAAAAATATAACATGTTTTGCTCTTTTAACAAATTCAATATTTTCGTAGTTTTTTTCTTTGATTTTCTGCTGACAAAATTACGTCTACAAAATAAAGCAAAAAACAACAAAAGTAAATGACGTAGAAATTTTGTTATAATTATTAAGACAACAAATCTTTTATAAGACTTGAGAGTCAATTTTTGTTAAAAGATGAATCAATCAGCCCTAGGCTAAGATTAATTGAAACTTCTTTGATTATTTTCCTAGTTCCCTTTTATTAAAATGGTCCTAGTAAAAAAGAGATTGATTTTAATTCAACATAAACTTTTGCTTCGTTTTTGTTAAGTTTATTTAATATTTATTTTAGATCAATTTTATAAAATCTTAAATAGCCTCTGCTATTGTTTTTAAGTAAAATACTATTACCCTACTAAATTTTAATTTTAAACAAAAAAGATAGAGCAGTAAATAAAATTAATTATACTATGAGTATTTACCTTTAGGTAGGTTGCCTTTTTCTTTGAATTTCTTTCAAACAATTTGTTTTTGTTTTAAGTCAAGTCAATAAAACAGGTCTTTTACCGATTACTTCAAAACAAATGAATCAAAGTTGAAAAGGGCTAAAATAAAAGGACTGACTTAAATTGATATTGATGTCCTATTCAAACTTCATTTTAAATCACTTATAGTTTTGAAAAAAAAATACAAAAGAACTACACTTTGTTGATTAGCTTTGTGAAAATAAATCATTGTTACTAGGTTGGTTACAGATTTTTTTAAAATAGTTATTTAATTCTTAGATTAATTTTTAAAGTTATTTCATTAGTCGTCTTTTTTGCAGAATTGTTTATTTGCTTTTTTTCTTATAACTTTTAAATCATATTTTTTAATTGCATTTTCTTATTGCATAACATTCTCAAAATGTTGTACCAACATTTGAAGTCAATTCTCGTTGTTATGATCCTTTATGTCTCTCTAGCTCTTGTAAATTTTTACATTTGAAATGTTTTTATCTTAAAACGACGTTATAAGAGTACGAGATCAGTTGCAATCAGAAAAATATAAAATATCATAATTTAGGTAATTGTAAAACTTCAACATTTTGGGCTTTTTCGTCTAAAATCGTTGTTTTGCCAAACGAAATGATACAAAAACTTGTGTTGGGGAGGAAAAATTTCAATTCTTTTATGATTTCAGATAATTCTGGCTAAGATATAGTGATCACCATTAATTGACTTTGTAGAAATAAGACTTGAAAAATGCTTGACCAGTAGCTTTTTTCTTTATATTTCCATACGAAAACTTTACATAAAGTTGTTGAAAAAATATTAAACATACGTCAAAATATTTCAATTAGCTTAGTTCTGAAAAAAATAAATGAATATCACTACGCTGTTAATATTCATGTGTATACCATGCCAATACTGTAACCAATTCATCTTTCAGCTGGCACTCTAAACGAAATCTTAGATTAGTCTTGAGATGAATGCTAGCAAGTTTCATTCAAGCATTAAGATACTTTTAAGTCAAGCTCAGACCAAGTTCAATTTTTAAAATCCAGTTTGGATTATGTGAAATATTTTCATATTCAATAACCTGACTTCAGATGAAAATAAGATCTTATTAGAAATTTATTTCAAATTACATTCAAACCCGCTTAATACGACATCGGTTAACACGACCTATCGGTTAATACGTTTTGAACGACCACTTTTTCTAATATTTTCAAAGAACTTAATCGGTTATAACAATATGCAGCATTTTTTTACATTTTGTGTGTCTATTTTCAGAAATTTTATTTTCATAATTAGTAAACGTGTAGCTCAGTTATAGTCAATAGGCGTTCCTAATAGATTTTTAAAAAATTCACTGTGGGCATGTCTGCACTAGATATGGTATAGTCGTCAAATGAAATAAGAAAAAATAGTACAGGAAATTACTGTAGACATGGAGCCATAAGCGCTGTTACTTTACTTTGATTATGAAAATCACGAATTTTGACTAGCTTTTCATTCCAGTAAATGACTAGAGTCAGTTTGATGCCATATACACAACGCTTAACACATCGGCTTAATTTTTTATAATTTTTCTCAAAACTTATACACTTATACTTATCCTTATAATAAAACTTTACAAATACGTTCCTACATTTTTAGGCAAAAAATAATGGCACCGCTTTTTACGACTATCGGTTATTACGACCGAAAATAATGGTCCCCTGGATATCGTATTAACCAGTTTCTACTGTATATTCAAAAATGTAAAGAAATATTAATTACGTAATTTACAAATAAAATTAATAAGAGACTTATGAATAATTTTTGTGATTTACAAAAAAAAAACAATCATTTTTATTTTAATATTATTTAAATTTCAATTAAAATTTTTATTTCCAGTTCCACCAGAAAAGCTTGTTATCTTGGATAATACAGGAAAGCATATTCCACACTATATTTTAGGGCCATACAATGAAGGAAAATCTATTAATATAACCTGTGTTTCTACGGGTGGTAAGTACATATCCTCTTAATCTTTTATGGTATTTTATGTAATGAAAATAATATGTAACCTCCCATAAAAGTTTCCTGATTGTAATCCTTGATATGTGTTATATAATTAGGTCTTATATATATTGTTTATAAGTTTCAAAATTTTAGAATGAGCTTTTATGACATTTTGTATCAAACTTTCTAAACTGTTTATTCCCATCCACTTGTTTTGAATAAACTATGAATATTTTTTTCATATAGTTGCAAAAAAAGAAATAAAAACCAATTTTATTGATGAATGGCACATGAGTATTTCCTAGATTTAAAATGTCTCGAGATTACATGAAAAAAGTATAGAGAACAGAGGGAATGTAGCTTTTTTTCGGAGTTAAAAGGAATTCCATTATAAAATTGATATTTGATAATGATTTGATAATTTTCGAACACACCTAAATGTTTTGACAGTTTTTAAATTTACGTACACTTTATTAGGCTAATATGTTCTTATGTTAAGTCCTTGAAATTAGAATCATGTAACAAAAAGCTGATATCGTGAAAGTTGCGAATGTGAGGAATACTCATCTGGTCGCTATCTTCAATTACACTTTCCTTATAACGATAAAAAGCATTTACTATTAAAATGCTATAAAAATCTATGTTTGAGTTAAATCTATTACTCTTTTTACTTAAATTAAAAAAATAAAGTCTGAATAAAAGAAGAAAGAACACAGTACTACTTTCCAAAATACGAGGTCAGGAGTTTTTTCACATTAAGAAATTTCAAGCTATTGTCAAAGAATCCTTTCATCTTATCCATATCAAAAATTTATAAAACAAACAGAAATCTATTTGAAAGGATATAAAAATACTTTTCCTTAATCTTAGGATGAATAACTAAGCCATATGGTTAATATTGTTCGAAAGATAAACAATGTCTTGAAGATCAGAAACTACAGACAGCAAATGTAAGTAAAATAATACAAGAAAAACAATGAAAAGGGTATAAAAGTATTTCACAGTTGTAAGAGAAAAAACAAAAGTAAAAAATCTCTTGTTTTTTGATTTTACTTCGGATATGAACTCTAGATAGATATGTGAAAAGTGATGGATTATTTTATATAACAAATATTCGACACCCAGTAATTCATTGAAAGATTTTTAGAAAAAGGCACAGGCAAAAATTATACAATGGGAAAACACAAACAACACTAAATGTAAATGCATATGACATGTATGCTTTCTTTAAGTCATGAAATTTGCATTTATCCTCTTAACACATGAATTGTATATAAGAAATTTTCAAAAGAGTTTTATTTGTCTTAGATAATGGAGAAGTGAAATAGAAACATATACAAGGATATTATCTATACATGTAAAATATTTTAGAAAGTTTTTATTTTGATTAAATTTTTGCTTTTGCTATTTTTTATTAATCGTAAAACAAAGTTCGTTATTTCATGTACTTAAGGGAGATTGTTAACTCGTTTTATATATATGAAGGATTAATTAAATTATAGTACAAAACAAAAGTTATAACTAAATTGAGATATATTTCTGGATTTTCAATAAATTTTACTTGTGTTTAAGGTATTTTTCAAAAAATATATTGGCTATAACTAAAGACTATACGAGTATTTCAATCTCGCTTGAAAGATTGTCAGAAAACGATTCCTATTGGGATATTCTAATGTGGAGCTTGGGATTTTAAGATAATTGCGGAAAGTTTTTCTGAAATTATATAAAATTTAATCATTTCAACTGTTTTCATTATTAATATTTTTAATGTCTTAAACATAAATTTTTTATGTAATTTTACACACATTTGCGGTCAAGTTATAGCAGAACCAATGAAAGGGGCTGGCCTACACAATCAACTTGAAGCAAAAAATATCGAATTGATTATTGCATCGTAGATTTGTTATTCTCGTGTGAAGTAGTATTAAAAAATCCTATCAATTATTTACTAAAAATAGCTTAAGGAAAAAAATGCTAAAATTTACTGCCATTTTTGTTGAAATTCCGCAGAAAAAACTGTTTTTTTGTTTTTTAAGTGCTTTGAAGCTTGTGAAGATATTTATTTAAATTTATTCTATTTCCTTTTTGGGCTAAAAAAAAAATTTATTCCCTGATTTTTTAATTAGTATTTAATTAAAAGCTCTTTGGTTAAATAATATTTCACCAATTTTTAATTCCTCAGCAATATTTTATAAACTATTCTTCAATGAACTTTGGGTTATAACAAAATGTATTTTTTTGGACAATAAACTTTCAGGCAAAGTATATTAGTACGATACTAATTGTAAGGCAAAATTTTGTCTTTATTGTTAGTAACCTAAAATAAGGAATATTTCTCATTCTCACTTTACACAAGAATCCAGATCTGTTTCACTAAGTGAAAAAGTCAGTGATGAATTGCTGACATTATTTTCTGTCACTTGTGTGAAATTTAAATGTGAAAAATCCATTTTTGTAATTGTAAAAAATACTTTATTTGTGGTTTATATTTCTTATATTAATAAAATTTACGCTAATAAGTATGAGTGTAAGAGTCTGTAGTACAATAAAAGACTTAATGATGATAATATCTTTTATATTTTAGCAGATATAAACTTTTAGCTCAGAGATATTATTATTAGAATTGCTTTGCTTTAAAGATCTTTCTCTATTCCATCCGCATGAACATTAAAGGGAAAATTTGACTGGAATCATAGAAGTAAGCACTTATGCATAAAGCATAAACGGTATTTTTCACTAATTTGAAGTAAAGAAAGTTGAAATTTTTGATTACATACAGCCCGGAGTTATCTTTTTATTTTTGTGGAATATTTTTCAAAAATATTTTAAATCTTATCTCAGATTTTGATGGATTAACCACTTATTTTGAATTTTTGATTGCTTTACGCGATTTAGCCATTTGTTTAAAGAAGCAAAAACCTTTCATTTACATCTTTCATTTAGTTTATAATTTTTCTTTTTATTTTACCTAAACCTTTATTACCTTTGTTGCTTCTATTTTATATATTGGAATATCTGCTTTCAATTATTTTACGTTAATATCACTTTACTCGACGATAAAGTATTGGTTGGAGGGAAAGTTCTGTCGTATTTTAAAGAAAACATTCGAATCCATTTATAAAAATATGTGTTTAATATTAATCAATTATATATGCTCCATTATTTGTTAAAACTTATTGCCATCTTTCAGGTAACCTGTCAATTCCTCTTTTGTAGAATTTCTCGTCCTTGGAGTTAAAATAGTCAGCAACTGCCTTAAATAATTTTGCAGAGATCTGAACAGGTAATAATCAGATGATGCAATGTCAGGTAAATACGGTAGGTGACTAAGAACTTCCCATCCTAACGCATTCAATTTTTGTTGTGTCACCATTGCAGTATGCGGCCGAGCATTATCGTGGTGGAACCCTATTCTCTTTCTGGACGCTAATGCTGGCCTTTTTTCTTCGATAGCTGCATTCAATTTATCCAGCTGATTGCAGCTCAGATTTGCGTTGATGGTTTCTCCCTGTTTCAGCAACTCGTAGTACACTGTCCTTTCCCTTTACCTTACCCTTTCCTTTCCTGTCCCAACACAAAGAAAGCAGTACTTTTCGTTGATAAATACTTGTTTTTGGAACTATTGTTGATGATGTTCCTGGTTTGCAGTAATGTCTTTTTCTCTTAATATTCTCGTAAAAAATCCACTTTTCATCTCCAGTAATCAGCTTGTCTAAAAACGGCTCCACACTGTGTCTAATCAGATGTGATCAACACATTCTTACACGATCAGACAAATGTTTTTCCGTTAATTCATGTGGAACCCAAACACTTTGCTTTAACACAAATCCAAGAAATTTAATGTGGTCTCTTTTGCAATTTTTCGAGTTGTTAAATTAGGATTATTTTCCAACATGGATCGCAAAAAATCATTATCGATGTTGGATGGTCTTCCAGATCGATAATTTTCTTGGATCAAATTGGCTAAACCATCTTTGGCAAGTACGAAAATTTACAATTTCCTCTCCAAATACCGCACATAAATTTTTACATGCAATCGATGCGTTGTTTCCTTTTTGGAACTCATACAAAACGCAGTGTCGTAAATTCATTTTATCTATTGACATGGTTTTCACTATAAAAATCACAAGTAAATAATGAAAGGTGAAAAAGGACTCCTTTTATATTATACAGCAGGTACAAAAACAAAAAAAATTCTCAATGACTTCCTAGCCATAGGTTTTTTTTTAATTACAAGAAAAATTACTTGGCTATTTAAAATACGACAGAACTTTCCCTCCAACCCAATATCTTATGTGAAAAGATTCTGACATTTCACTTCGTTTGGCATAAAAATATGCATTCAATCCATATTTTTTATTAGTTTTAACTAATTGAGAAAAGATAGTTTCACATAAATAGTTTAATTTTAATTGAATTGAACCATTTATCGCTAGTTTTTATGTCAGTTTTTTAATTTTTAATAGATAAACAAAACTTTATGCAAAGCTGCGACTTGAATTGATTGTTTTAGACTTATAATACCAGCCAACTATAATTTTTCATTTTGAGTAATATCAGAGTTCAAAATATTGAATGAAAAGTCATTGGAGATCCAACTAAATTGATTGGCTAAAAATTGTTCAAACCTTTTCAAAAAGTTTCCTCATTTTGTAATCATATATCCTATTTTTAAGTGGATATTTAAGTGGATGTATTTTGCTGAATTGTTTTATCAATAATATTAAAGTACAGCCTTTTAAGATTATTGTTTCAACATTTTACATTTTAAGTCAAACTAAGCAAAATGCCAAGAAGAGTAACTCATAATTAGTATTTTGAGAGCTGGTGCCAACTTTAACTATAACGCCTGGTCTCACGGTGGCAGCTTGAACTTCGATCAGCTTTTTGTGTCAATTTAAAATCGATAAACTTGCTAAATGCGTTTTACAGTGCTACTTTTGGACCTTTAATGTGATAAATTTTCCGCAAAAGTTAAACAATTAAACTTGATCACTATTTTACTTTTGTATAATTTACTTTTATGCTTAGGAAGGCCCAAAATTTGACTCTTTCCAATCAGCTGTTTTAAAAATGGCTTACAAAATCAAGTACAAAAAATACGTCCGGCAGCAGGTACCGCACAAGCAACTTCTCTTGAGAACAGTTTTTTTTTAATGTTCCGATACCTCGAATATTAAACTAAATTTCAAAATTCATTTGAAATTTGGCATATTCCTGAATTTTTATTGAAACTTCCAGATTTCGGTACCTAGAGGACGGGATCATAAAACTCGTACTGGATAATTACGGTTAAATGTGTATTATGTGTACTATATGCATTCTGTGACTCATCTATTTCCTTTTCTGCAGTTGAATCGAAATCAACACGCTCGAAAACCACCATCTACCAATTATAAAAAAACTAACTATTTCAATTTTCGGACCAATTATCATAACTTTGAAACGAAGCTCAAAATTGAAAAAAAAACAACAACCTTTCAACATTACACGATATTTTATGATTATCTACTTAAAACCCAGCTTAAAACTAAAATTCATCCAATTTGAGGAATTTTTACAAAAAAAAAAATCACGTCATATTGGGTCCGCCACCTTGAATTTCAAAAAACTCATAAAAAATTCAAAATCACCACCTTCGAAAACCCCCGTGTACCCCTCGATAGTTAGAATATGATGGTTACATAAAACTTTTTGTTCCATGCTTGAGAACGTTAGTTTTTATTCATAAAAAGCGAACCGCTGGACCGACTTCGCTCCAACTCCTTTCAGAACTAAGTCATGATGTGGCCTATCGATTGATATATTAAAAATTGGTCCCGTAGTTTTTGAGAAAACGAATCTCATAAAAAAGCTCACATTCATACATACACACACACACAATTTATACAATTACAAAAAAGTTTGTTTCTAAAATAAAGTAATTTCCTATATCTGCTTAAATGTTACTTAATTGTTCATTACCTGTAAGCCCACCTACTCACCTCTCCAATAATTAAAAAATATCTCATGAATATATTGCCTTATAATAAAAAAAAGCATGATTAATTCAGAAATACAAAAGTACAAGAAAAAAACAGCGGAATTGTATGACGTAAAAGAGCTGCCCCCAATTTTCCGAAAACAATGTTTTGCGCTGTAAGCTCATGTTTTGAATACTAAAAATTGATCACTGTTTTTGTTCGCCTGCCTTTGAAGCAAATTAATAATTAAACTTAACAAAAAAAAAATTTATTTGTTAATAGGGCCCCTAAATGTATTTCTAAGATCTCATTAGCTCATAAGTCTCAAGCCTAATTCCTTGGTATACCCTTTGTTTTTGTGAAATATTTGAAATTCATGTTATCTTCATTTTTAACAGAATCAGAAAATTAAACCATTATAAAGCAGTTATAATAACTTTTATTAGAAATGAAAATAAAAGTAAAAATTTTCATTTGATTAATTGTATCGCAATCAAAATTAATTTTAATTATATTCTCTTCTTTTTACTATCCTTTATTTTTAAAGCTTAATCGTTGACATGGTAGCATAATCTTAGGCTATGGGTAAGGATTTAACAGTTAATCCTGTGAGTGCCTTTAGCACAATACCTACGTAAAGATTTAAAACGGAACAAGAAACAATGACTATCATGTTTAGAATTTTACTTAAAAAGTACTTTAAAATTTTTCTCTTGTGGATAATTTAGATGACATATACACTATAGACATAAAGGATTAGATGTTATAAAAAAAACCCTTCTATATTATGTAGACACTAAAGAATTTATTAGATAGAAAATAATTCCATTATATATCCTTTTGCTATACAAATGCATTTAAAATACAGTGTTGCATGGATGTAGCTCTTTTAATAAGCTTTATAAGCTCTATAGTACTTGGTAAACCAAGGCAACCATTACCAACCATATAGAAACTAATGTAATTTTAAAGTCTGTGAGATCTAGTGAAGTATATAAAAAAATTTTAATTTACTTTGGACATTTAAGCTTCTGCATATGTTTTATTGGCAACAAGCTGAATATGAAAGCAATTAGAAAACTTGAAACATTTAGCTAAAAGTAAAAAGATAATTTTATTATGACAGAATAAATATGAAGGAATGTAAGGCTACATATTTTATAAAGGATAACATCTAAAGAGTTTAAAATAGACTTTAAATGTAAATAAAATACGAGTATCTACTTCAGAAATAATACTTAGAATTATGTAAACAAAATTCTTCACGGTTGTCTATTTTTATGATAAAAAAAATAAAAAAATAATGTTTTTTTATTACTATAAATACCAATATCTATGGTAAGCTAAAAATTGTGGTTAAATTCCTTATTTCTTATCAAAATTGTCCTTATGAAACTTCCTGGTCCTTTTTCATTTTTACAACACAAATTTTTGTGCTGTATCTTTAATAAACCGTACAGGATTTTATGATTAGCATACTTATGAGAAAAAAAAGGAAGTTTATTATATTTACATAAAATATTTTTTATTTGCTTTACTTGATGTAAATAAGGGACACCGTTTTTGTGGCGATATCTTAAAAATTCAGTTACGCTTATCCAGAAAAAGGATATGGATAATATTTAGATTAAAATATTCCCTCAAATATTTTTTTTTTTGAATAATTCTGTGAGAATTTCTGTATATTTTTCGCCAAAAATTAGTTCCTAATTGAATTCATAAATTCTTTTTACAGTATTTGAATTTTATTTTTTATTCTAGTTTTATTCCAATTGTAAGATATAATGGAGTTCTTAAATTAATTTTGAAATTTTATTGAAAAAAATATTTTTTCATTGGAATAACTAAAAATTTTGAAAATTTTTAATCAAGTTATTAAAATGAGCATTTAATTGCTTAAATGAGAATTTTCTATATAGTTCGATGAATACGTCTAAGAAAATATATCAAGGATGAATCTATAGGAAAAAATAATTAATCATAGTAAAGTAAATGTCAATCAAGAATAGAATATTATAAAAGTATAACTATAACGAAAGTTTTGTCACCGTCAATATCAATAAATTAACCGATAATTGAATTTTTTTTTACGTATAGAAGTTTTTTCCTAGTCTTTAAGACTTTTATTTTATTTTTTGAGTAAAAAGATTTCTAGAATGGAATAAAACTAGGTTCTTGTTGGTATTTAACTAGAAAACTTTTGAAACTCAAGCTATTGTATTCATCCAAAAGTGTTTACAAGAGTTTAGAAAGATGGTAACCAAAATCCTAAGAGCTAACAGCTACGAAACTAATGCAAAATATTCTAATCTAGTTCGTTATCGTTCTCTATAGCTTACCTTGCATCATATATTATGCGCATGAGTGATCAGATCCTTGCCAAAATTTGCTATAGTATATTTAGTAAGTATTTTTTATTTAAAGACTGACCAACATTATTAATTGATTTCTTTATTATTTTTACCTTTTGATGATACTGCTTTTCAGAGGACCAAAGCTTTCTTTAGCATTTATGTATGTGTGTTAACTCTAAAATAAATGGAGCCACTCAAAAAATTCACTTATTAAAGGACCAAAATGACATTTTTTTCACAAAGAAAATAATATTTAAACTTTTTCTGTTTTCATGGTTTAAGTAAAGTGTCTACATCAAAAAAACAAAAGCTCTGTTAACGAGTAAATCGTCATAAAAATCTTTCACATTGTTCGAAATTAAAATCAAGCGATGACGTGTATATACGTAAAATAGTCTTATTACAAATTTTATGAAAAATAAAGAAACAAAAACAAAGCTTAAGAATTTATTTCTTAAAAAGTTAGTGTTACTATAAACTTAAAAATTTTCAAATAATAATAAAATTATTATTCATAGTCAATGACAATTTTATGTTTTTAACAACGAGTAAAAACGTCGAACGCACATACTTGAACGCACCGTAAAAAAGATTTGGTTTGACGTGTATACACGCTCTTAACGGGCTTAAAATGGTTAAAATTAGATAAAATTTGGAGATTTGTAATTTTAACATTTGCACAAACTTTGACTAAAGACATTTTTAGGTATCAGTGTTGTAGTTTTTAGGTAAAATACTTCTATTATTGTCCAATAAAGGAAGTTATTTAAAACTATTTGCAACATTCAAGGCTTACATCGAAATTCTTAAAAACTTAAACCTCTATTTCTTTCTTCTTAAGCAAAACCTAAAAAAATAAACTCTTTCAACTAATAATCAAAACCCAAATGTTCTAGTTAACTGGAAACGGACAGTAAACTTCTCAAATTTAGATTTTGTGTATTAATGACATCCAAAAAATTTCAAAAAAGCCAAGTTCAAAATTGGATTATTTAAAAAAATGAAAAAAATCATCTATTTTTCGGTCTGATTTTTGTTTTAAAAATATCATTTACAAGTCACCAACCAATTACAGATTTTCAACTTTTTCTTTCTCGAAATATTTTATTGCTAGCAAACATGTTTTCTGTAAAGAAATAGAAAAAAAGATTCCTACCCATAAAATTTCATATATATATAAATATTAAAATAATTTTCTCCTAAGATTTTTTTGATAATTTTATTCAAAAATTGGTTGTTGTTGTTGCTATTGTCTGAAAAAAAATTCTTAAGAAAAACTGTTATACCTTCAAAAAGTGAAGATATCACATTATCTCTATTAGCCTTAAATTTTAATACCATTATTAATATTTTCCAGATGAATTACTGCATTCTTCTATCAGGTGACTTAACAGACCTATCTAGATTGAATTTAGAGTAAATTTTGCGTTTATCTTGGTGTTATGACCCTAACAGAAATGTGAAAAGAAAATTTATGACACTAAGTGTTTTTTTTTGTAGAATTAAGTTGACAAGTTACTGCTTATAAAGGTCAAGAGGTGATTTTAGGCATTTATCATTTTATTTTCAGGAGATCCTTATGAAGGATGCAAAGTTTTTTTGTTTTGAATAAAAAAAAAACAAACAAACAAACAAACAAGTATTTAAAATATATACCCAAACATATATTTGTTTATATACTGTTAAGGTTTTGACATTTAAATTGATAAATGAGCGTTAATGATCCAATAGTAAATAGGATTAAGCTTTTTTATAGCCAAAGGATATTTATTGTAGTTTTTTTTTGTGAAATAAGTCTAAATGATTTTTCATCTCTTAAATATTAATTTCAAATCATTTTCCAGATTGGTGGTACCCAAGAGATTTTTTTTTATATATTTTTTCTTTTTTGTAGTTTGAATGTTACAGGATCTAGATAAAGAGCTCAGTTTATCGTAATAAAATATATTTTATGAGCTGGAAAGGATAATTTCTTCCATATGACTTCAAAATTAAAATTCTATGCCATTTGTTATATAATTTTTTTTATTTTAGCTGAGATTTCCTTAGTATTATGCTCTGTTGAACATAAATGAAATTTTGCAAATATGTAGGTTTTTCAGATTGTGGTCACAGCTTGAGAGAAATTTGTTAGATATATTACAAAACTGATATTGAGCTAAGGTCATAATAAATTTGTTTCCTTTTAGTTCTTTAAGTTAATGAATTGTGTATTTATTGATTTATTTGAGAGCTAAAATAAACTCTAACAAATTTAAATATTATATAACTTATAGAAATTTCAAAAAAATCATATTATTTAGGTTGCACATGCACAGAAAAACTCTAATTTAAATTACATACTAGTATATGTAACTGAAAGCGACTGGAGTTCAATTGAATTTATTGATAATATTTAAAAAAAACTCTATTGAAAAGCAAGAACCAAAATTTTAATTAAGTTTTCCAAATGACTGAAATATTGTTAGAAAAAGTTCTAATTTTATTAACTTTTTTACGCCTGAGAGTATGTAATCAACACAAATTATAAAAGCTTACACGGAAAAATGGAATATTCTCCTATATTACCAAAAAATTTTTTGATTGTATTTAAATGAAAACCTTTAAAAAAATATGGAAAAAAAAATATTGCATACAGTAACCCCCAGAATTATTACATAATACATAACAGTGCCACAACGAAGGCAAATCATATAAAAAAAATAAGTGAAGTAATAAATATAGAAGTAAATCGGCAATTCAGTATATATTAAATAAAATAATGGGGAATATGTCATAACTATTATAATGCATGACGTTCAAAATATTTAACTAAACGTTAACAAGCATTGTGGATGTGTGCATTTGAAAAATGTTATTTTTAGTTTCTGTTAGCGCTGAAACATTCCGAACATTGTTGGTAAAGACAGTACATTCGGATAAAAGTAAATTTATTATTTTTGGGTCTGATGGACGTAAGTTTGTCATACCCAATCGTCTAATAGGGATAATAAAGGCAAAAAGTAGATAAACTAAATATCGAGAATTCTGGTTTTTATTATTGAAAAGCAATTAAAACAAAAAATTTTAATTTTAATTTTTTTTAATTTTCCAGTGTTTACTACAATCTTAATCTAGAAAAAACAAAAAATACGAATAATTATGTGCTCTTCCTTACAAAAAGGAAATGAAAAGAATATGTTTCTCTCACCATAGAAACTACATAAATTTTAATTTAGTTATTAATGTATATTCGTGTCATTTTATTATTTGTAAGCTGCTTCCCCAGACCAAGCAGTGGACAATAATGCTATCAGTTCGGAGGGGGGGATTCGAAATGACCAATGCATAATGCCATTTGATAACTATCACATTGATGAAATGTGCCTTGTATTTTTACCTGATAAAAAGAGTAAAGAGGTTGAAAGGAGTTGAAATGAATGATAATGAACATGGTGTAATTCTCTTTTTTGTGTTGCCTCTCTTTGTGGTATATATTCTTCAATTAATACTTCCGGTAATTTTCATAACAATACTTTTTGATTACTTTCTTGTACTATAAATTTTTGTTTCAGGAACTTTGAAACTTGAAATTTTTTTTTTTTTTCAAATTATATTCAAGCCTCTAAATTTTTACTTTTTGAAATAGAACTAAAAGTATATTTATATATTCTAATTAACTACTTTTCCATGAATAATGTCTTCCATCAACTAGTAACTACCTAGTAACTAGTAACTAAGTAACTACCCTACTAAAAAACTATGAAATTAATCAACTATCCTTACATCTATTAATTTTAATAAAACTTTTGCTGTAAAAGATAGAAATTAATATTACAATACTCAGGTGTTCCACCCTTTTCCTGTCATCATTTATTTCTATCCAAAAAGGAATGTTAATTCTAATTCTAAATGATGTCGCAGACATAGTTTTTCTCTTTGAAAAATTAAATTTTATGATGGATTATACAAATAAAATATTTTAATTCTTTTGGGATATGATTTGTATATCCTAAGAAAAGTGTTTTGTATTCAAGATACCATTAAGGTAATTTTTAAAAGTTATAGAAATATCGGACTCAAATAGGGCATGTATTAATTTTGCCAATTTTTAAATGGGCATCATTTTTTTACATAACATAATAATATTTTAAATAATTTAAATCTTTAGTTTAATTTTCTTTTTTGATTTTCCAAAAAATCAAAGTTTTGTCTAATATTGAAACATGTTTTACGTACAAGGATATAGAGTTTTCTAAGTTAGGGTAGTTATTTTAATATAAAAAAGAATTTGTAATAAAAAATTCTGAAAAAAAATTTAACGTGTTATGGGATCTGATTTATAATCAAAAAATTTGTACTACAATATCCTTTTTGAATGCAATGTAATATAATGTTTGTTTTTTGGTTCTTAAGATTTTGTGGTATTTTCTACTCAAATATATTATTTATTAAACCCTTCAAGCTGAACAATCGAAACACGAATGACTTGAAGATAAAATATATTTGACATATAAAATGGTCATAAAAATTTTTGCTCTATTAAATTTTATTACACTGATCAAATAAATTAAATTGCCTTGTAGACAAATTTTAAGTGATTCAATTTTATCTAGTTAACATTTTAATATCATAAAATCTTTAAAAAAATTTTAAGAGAATTTTCTATCCAAAATATAAATTTATGCATGACAAAATTTATAGAAGTATAGAACTATTAATTTACTTATTAAAATTTCCATTCGGATTATTTTATTATTCAAGGGTTTTATCCTAAAAATAAATTCCACTTTTAAATGATTATACCTAGATACATTTGTTATCCAAAACACCGTAAAATATTGTGAACGGTATAATTAGTAGTATTTCTGAAATCAATTCTAATTTTTTGATGTCCCTTTGTTGCCTCCCTAACAATACTTAAAAGAGAAGTACACATGTTTTAATAAATTGCTTAAAACTCTACACCCAAAGGTTTTTTCTCAAATATCAAAAATATTATACAAAAATTTATTTACTTTAATGTTTTGCTTTAAAAATGCTTCTTATCGACTATAAAACTTTAATGGCTATGTGAGAGATATAATGTTGAATTTTTTGGGAGAAAAACATTTGAAATTTTTGTTATTTTATAGATTTAATGGTTATGACCTTAAAATTACACGGCCCGAATTATGGATTTCACAAACGCTTAAATATCAATATTTACTTAGAATAATAAGAAAGCAATAAAAATAAATTCTTATTAATTTGTAAAAAGTAAACAAAATTTTAATGTAAAATAAAGGCAAAAATCCTATAAAAAATTTTATCTTAGTTGCAGATTTCAAAATGCTATAATACATACTGCAGATCACGCAAAATGATATCCTTCTTCAAATGCCAGTATTGGCTTGATTTTGAAGAAGAGAAATTTAAAAAATAATTATTTTCGACATAATAACTATGGTTAAGTATGAAGATTTAAGATCTCAATTACTTAATAAAATATATATAAATAAAATAATAAAATCCATCAATTAAAACACATTTTCCCGAATAATGATAATGATAATTTCCAATTTTTTAAAATTTTAAATAAATAAACGGCCATCAACATCATAATAATTAAGAACTTTGCCTTTGATTCGCCTAACCTTAATAAATGAACTTTTATTCAAGGCGGAACGTGGAAATTTCAAATTCAAAATAAGGTTTAATTATTGAAATTTGCAATCTCGTATATTTTTCTATTTCCGCGGATTAGGTCCAAAATTAAAATTTTTATAAGCCATGATAAACTCAATGAAAAGTTAGCCTTTGGAAATATTTGCTAAGAATTTAGATAAACCAGGCTCTATTCGGCAGGAAACAAAAATACTTGTGATAAACAAGATATGTCCAATAGATGCCAATATACATATAAAAAAATCTTTTTATTTCTATAAAAATATTGGCTCTTTAGGGACTTGTTATTCTACCTTAAAAGGCAATGCTTTACATTGAGCTCTTTTTCACTTCGCCACCGTGGAAATTCTTCGTTCTATCAAGTACCAAGAAAAACTTCATAACATTATAAATCCAATAAATTTAACTTTTATCATTATAGAGAACCAAAAAGAAAAAAAAACTAAAATAAGTATTTCAATAGGTAAAATTAATCTAATTAGTAAACCTTTCTAATATTAATTTGAAAAATAAATTTTATGCTATTAATGAGTTCCCAAACTACTGAAACTTATGCTCAAAATTTTGATTTTCAACACACCTTCATTTGTTTACCTATTAAATTTTTGCTAGAAACAAATTCCAAAGATCTAAATGTAACTCATTAATTAATTTTCAAATTAAATAACACACAAGTGATTCAAGTTCGATAAATAAAACTTACATCGTTTTTCTGAATTCAAATCCATTTTAAGTTTAAACTGAGTTGAGAAGAAGTATAAAAGATTAAGGAGTTTAGTCTGATTGTTTACAAACTTTGTTTTCTTACAAAACTAAAATTTTAAAGCACTAATTGCTAAGTACTTCTAATTACCTTAACTATCACTTTAAAAAGCCAGGAACAAACTATTAAACTATAATCCTTGCTACTAAATATTTAAAATAAAACAAAAATGTTACTCAATTTTATTCAATTATCAAATTGTAAAAACTAAAAGAAAAAATTAAAAAATCATATTAAAAAGCAACAAAACCCATGTAAACTAAATTATATTATCGATTGTATAAATCCATAGTATCCTAGAAACTCATAAATTATTTTTTTCGAAAACAGTTATCAAGTCAAAGTGCATCCTTTTTTTATTTTTCATGTTGAATAAAAACTTTTAAAGAATGCAATTATGATTCAAGTAGAAATTATTCGTGACAAAATGCTGACGTTTTTTAAGTAGAATAATTAAAGACTACAAAATGTTTGTTGAAGCATGATGAACTTGAAAATACTTGAAATTCTTTCAAGTTGCTGATACTTCTCATCTATTGACTTGAATGAATACAGTAAACAAACCTTTTTGTTTTTGTCTAAGTATTGTGATTATAAAGCATTTTTTTGTTGTTGCTGTTATTAGTAGATTATATTCCCTCTGTTTCATAGACAGGATAAGTCTTGTTTGTTTTTGTTTTTTTTTTTAAACTTTTATTTACAAAGTACAAAACTTGAGTGTTTTTAAAATAAAAAATCTCTGGTATTGTATAGTATTTAAAAGCAGAACACAATAAGAAAACATTCATAAAAAAATACATAATGAAATCACCTAAAGGATAATTTCTGTAAATATAAAAATGCTCATATAAAATAAAGTTCTTAAAGTGCAAAAAAAATTTCTTTTTATAACGTTATCATTAATTCTCAGCCTGCTACCTATCCTTTTAATAATACAACCAGTTACTTAGTCATCTTTTCTATGCCATCTGTTAGGGACTAAGTGCTTTCTTTTGTTTAAATTAATATTTCAAGTTCTTCATCCTTAAGTGTAGGTTGGTTTTTGACATTATACTAATTATCCTCTATACATAAATATATATATTTTCAGGCAGACCTCTTCCAAATGTGACATGGTGGCATGAAAACACTTTACTCGACAGTAATTCAACAATATTGTCAGAACGTCGTGTAAGAAATATTTTACAAATGAAAAACTTAGAGAGAAGACATCTTCATATGATATTGACATGCCAAGCATCAAATAATAATTTAACAACACCAATTAGTAGTTCTGTAACACTTGACATGAATTGTAAGTATTATTACTACTTTATCGGTCTTTTATTTTATTTTATTTTTTATTATTATTAATATTTTTAAATAAAATAAATGTCCTTTGAGTTTGATTTACTTGTTATTGGTTTTTTTCTTTCTTTTCGAGTTAACATTTTTGATATTAATCTTTTATCATATAAATCATAAATCAATATTAGAAGAATATCAAAAGCAACAAAAAGAATAGGGTTGAAAAGATTAATGAAATGAAAGTGTGCTTTATGAATTTTGCAATTGAATGATTCTAAGCTAAATATTAACTATGAAAAGGATTGAATTGAGCATACATGATATCGTAAAAAAAAGTGTTTTGCCTCACTGAGTATTTTTCTAAGTATCATTTATTTGCTTTTGTGTTTGGATCTAAAAACATTTAAGGGTAGTTGAATTGAAAAGGCAAAACTAAATTTACTAATGCTCTTTTTTTCGTTTTTATAGAACCTAAATTTTGATTATGCAATAAAAATGGCTATGAATTTTAAAGGTCTATATATATTTATAAAAAGCATTTTTTTTTTTTCAATCGTATTAAAATGGTTTTTCGGACAATGCTCTTCTTAAATTGCAAAAAAATAAAACCAGCATCTAAAACTCAATCCCTTTTCTATCATAGTATTTTTACCAATAGTATTTGCAAAGTTAATTGAAAAAATTTTCTTTTTCCTTTTTCCCTTTTATACCAATTGGATTTTTTCTGGCGTGGATTTTAAAGCTCTAATCTGACCCACGGAATAATTTTTTCGTTAATTTTAAATATTTCCACATCTTTTTGGAATATGATATTTTTGATAGTATTTTTCTTTAATTACAGGATTTGCTTAGAAAGTAATTTTGTAGAATCCTTTTCATT
This sequence comes from Acrocera orbiculus, assembly GCA_947359355.1. NCBI lineage: Eukaryota > Metazoa > Arthropoda > Insecta > Diptera > Acroceridae > Acrocera > Acrocera orbiculus. Next base: position 14,399,213 of record OX375758.1, read on the forward strand.
AAATTTTAAGATTAAATATTATTATATACTTTTTTTTTGTATATTACTATTACAGACAAAAATACAAATAATGCTTCTAGCAGCATGCTGCTTGGCAATAAAAAATACTCCAAGTAGATTGGATTCTCAATTCTTTGTTATTCATCCAATTCTTTTAAAAAAAGCCAAAATTAAATTATCTAAAAAATTTCATACATGATACTCTAAGATAAGATTGAAAGCAAATTATAATTTCCTACCAGTAGAGTGAAATTAAAAATTGCCATATCTTCCGAGTTTATCGAATGGTATTAAAAAATTTAACAGATAAAGGGACACAAAAGTTTCTATTATAATATATAAAAAATATTTGGTTTGGGTTTTCTGAAGGTAGATTGAAGCAGTTGACAATTTTTACTAACTCACTCGTTAATAGTAAATTTTGATTTATCTCCTGAGCCTTACGTGTAATTTTTTCATTACTCAATAGCTTTGATGGATGTTCGGAAAATCTACTTAAGTATTTAAGGTAATAAATGGTAAATCTTAGCCCATTGTCAGACTCTAAAACAACGTCAAACTACGTAATCAAACTAAAGACATTAAACTATGTAGAATAATTAGGTACAGAAAGAAAGCACAGATTTGTATGCATAGGTACTTATTCATTTATAAAAACATGCCTGAGAAGATTTTTGGTACATTGTAGCCACTCACAAGAAATCAATACTTTTGTCTTTAAAGGTGTTTTTCTCAAAACTACATTTTTTAAATTTGCTGCCGTTGTAACTCGATAACAAATCATCCGATCGATTTAATTCTTATTTTATCATATTTTGTACTTGTTTTTCTATGCAATAATTCTTTATTTTTATGATTGGATGAAACATATAATTTTACCAGGCCAAAACAAACGGATTCTTAGCAAAATTTTAACCTTTTTCCTTCCAGTTTGACAACTTTTTTAATTTTTTTTGATTTCAGACACTCTAAACTTTATTATTTGATTTTTTATTTGAAGACTGAGGAGGATAACTTGCTGAAAAGCTAATATTTTTGTGTCAAAAAATTACTTGGTATTTTTCATTTTTGCAAAAATATTTCTGCCAAGCTTTAAAGCACTCGGTGTAATAGTTTTTCGCAAAAAATTCATAAAAATCACACAGATATCAATAAAATTATTTCTAGAATGAATAAAAAAATCGCCATAGTAGATATTTTCTTTATGACAGAGTAACCATGTTGGCTACTTTTTAAGAACTCTATTGATAACATAGAGGTTAACATTTTCATCGCAAGAAGATATAATGCAGTTTCACATGTTTTAAGTATTGGTATATATGTAATATATTTCATAAAGTGCACAGCTGATATATGTACTATGAATGTATTAACCTATCCTTATAATAATTTTGTTAGCATTAAAATAGGAACATATATTAATCAAAGAAGAATTAGTATAGATTCATTAATTTTATCTACAATATTCAGAGCTTTTTTTATTCATTTAAAAATAAATTCATCAAATATTTAAAGGAAATAAATAAAAATCTTATTAAATAAATAAACAAATAAAAATAATAATAAAATTAATTTATAACTGTCACTCACATAAAACCAAATAAAAATCCAATTTCATATCTTTTGATTATGTTTTTTCTTCTTCTTCTCATTATTTACAGTGCGACCACTATGGGTAAAATTACAGGGAGAAAATCGTCCACTTTCAGTAAATAGTTCATATCAATTACATTGTGCTGTTGTTGGATCAAGACCAACACCAACAATAACATGGTGGAAAGGAAGTACCCCAATGAGGAATACACGGGAAATTGTAAGTATTAATTAAAATATATTTATTTTTAAAATAAGCTTTCAAAAATAAAAATACTAACAAAAATCTCCTATCACATGTTTCTCTACTTTCTTGTATTTGTTTTTTATTTATTCCTACTAGAACACCTCCGATGGAAATATGACGACATCAATATTAACTTTTACTCCAACAATTGATGACAGAGGTAAATTTTTATCCTGTCGAGCTGAACAAACTTTGATAGCTGAATCAGGAATCGAGGATGGTTGGAAACTTGATATATATCGTAAGTAGTAAGCTTTGTTTATATTATCAACTTTTTTCTTTTTTGTTTTCATTTTTATTGTGTGATGCAATTATTCGTATTTCTTTTTGTTCTTGTTTTTTTTATAAACACAAAAAAGTGCTATCGTTGACATAACAATCTTGTTTACAGTATCTGTAAATTAGTTTACTTAGTCGAACAAAGGATATTCTTTTTACTTAAATTTCCTTTGAGAACATTAATTCCATTGAATTGTCAAAGGGCTCATGATAAGTAAATTTATTTGTAACATCAATTATTTTGTTTAATATAATGTTTTAATTTTAATTTACTGTTATACATTAATTTTTCACTAAAATTCTGTAAAATATTTCAAATAAATATGTTTTATTCTTATTGTATTTTTATTTTGTTTCTTTGTTTTAGATGTACCTATAGTATCTTTAGAATATGGAACAAATCTTAATAATAGTATCCTTCGGGAAGGAGCAGATGTTTATTTTGAATGTAATATTAAATCTAATCCATGGGTATATCGTGTTAGCTGGAGGCATAATGTAAGTACATATAAATTCAATTTAGTATTTAATGTATTGAAAACTATTTACTATTAAAATTTGTTAAATTAATTTTTTGTTTTTTTAATTTCTCACAGTCAATTCAGTTCTAATTAATTAATTATTTAAATACTTTAAGAGTTTTCGGTTGTATAAAAATTCTTTTTGCTTAAAAAACCAAAGAAAATTGTTAAATATTAATTAATGTCTGTTAGAAATCAAAATGACTAATAACCAAAAAATTTCATGTAAAATTTATAAAACACAAAAAAATGTTAAAACTATTCTTTCGGAGATTTAATTAAAAATAAAAAGTATAAAAATGGTTAATTAACCAATTTAGGTGTCCCTGTTTTTCTGTCCCAGTTGTTAGCTATATTTAAATATAGTATTATGGAGTCCTTTGGAAAAATTAGTCACTAAAGCTAGTGTAGCTTTATTTATGGTTTACGGTTACATGAAGTTTTTTGTTAGAAATTCCTCGCTAAGCATAAGAAACCGTTTCTTTTTTGATCAACAAAGGTTTGTTCTAATTTTCATTTAAATTCATTGTTAACTTAAAATTCATAATATTGTGCTGAAAATAATGAAAAAAAATTTAAATAACGCAAAGATAAATATTAAAATTCACTCATAGTCTAAAACGAGTTATAAATCAACTATGTTAAAATTTCCTTAAAAGTATACAATAAAAAATGGTTTTTAATAAATAAACAAGAATAAAAATTATTGAATGCTTTTAATTTTTGTAAAATGTCTGCTTAGCTTATAATGCTACTAAAGGTTATAAATTTAGTTGTTTTATACCTCAACTTCTTAAAAATTCAAAAAATAAAAACTCCGGTGACTTCGTTTTGTTCCAATATCAAATAGAAATAGTCCAAAAAACCAACTCTTGAAATTGAAACGCAAAAAAATATCAAATCTTCTAAGAGCCAGATTTTCTAGTAAAAACCCATCTTGGCTTGAGGTTAATTTTGCTGCTACCCGAGTCATAATATTTGATGATGATTTCATACTGTTCATCCTGCTACTTTTTACTCAAATCAGTATAATCTTATGTTAAAATCTCGTACTGAATTGATACTAAAACGCTTAGATAAATCACAATTCCACACTAACAGTTACAAACTTTTCAGTACATTCAATATGAAAGCATCATCAAATATTTTGACTCGGATAAGGCTTCACAAAAAAGTTTCTGGATAGAATTATAATGTAAGTTATAGAGTGGCTATGAAAGCTTTTTCCCTTTGAATTATACTTTGATAACTTTTGTAGGTGTCTAAGCCTTTTCTCTTTAAATACCACTAAAGTAATATTAGCCAAAAAAGAAGAAGCTTGACCACACTCTCATTTATGCAACTGAATTGATGATTCTTTGTTATAAAATCATACATTGTGTTGCATCTGTTTTTGCATCATTTTTAAGGTAAAATTTAAGGTTCATTTATTTTGCATTATCTCGCTTCAGGGCTTAATTGAAAAATTAATATTATATTGCAATTTTCTGGATTATTTATCATATTCACTAACCTTTATTTCTTCTCTATCTTCATCTACTTTTGTTCTACTTTTTAATATCTTCGAATTTATAGAAAATATTTTCAACAAAAAATAAGATAAAAATTTCAGATTTTTCACTTCCAATTTCAGTGTCTACAGCCATAAAAAATCATATTAAAATATGAATAACACTGACAAAATCCACGCAAGATATATAACATGAAAATGCTATTAGCTTTCATCCACATTGAATGTCATAATATATTGTGCAGTAGTAGAAAAAAGATTTGAAAATTTGAATCCTACTGTAGAAGAAATCAGACTAGTTTTTATTAAAAATTAATTTTTGTTTTAAGTCATGCCCATAAATTTCATTTGCCAGGCAAGCATAATCGTTGAAGTATGGCCCAATTAAATACTGTTGAGTAGCTATGAGTTAAAGTAATGAAAACTAACTGAAAAGCTGAAAAAGTTGTTGGCAGTAGTACTTAGCTGAAGATCCTTAAAAGACCTTAGTCTTTTAGTGTTTTTTTATAAGTTTTAAAAAGTTTTGAAATAATTTTAAGCACCTAAATCCCAGAATCATTAGTTAATTGTATTAGCATATGATTTTGTCTGACTACATTGATCAAAATTAAAATTTTTATTTCCATTACTTCCAGATTGAAATAAGGGGAAAAGGTAATTACTTTTAACAAGGCTGTACCTTATCGTGAAAGCCTTAAATTTTACACGGTTTCCGGAGATATACAACACTTTATCTATCTATCTATATCTATCCGTGAAAATTTTATATAGTTTAAGGGGTAGTAAGGTTTTGGAATTCTCATGTATACATTTCAGTTAGTAAATTAATTCATCAAAATGAGAGTAAAGCCTTAAGCTATTTTCAAAAACCGTTGTTGATTAAAAATCATATTTGGCTAATACTTGCAATATGAATTAAATTTTGTATACTATATTTATGAATTTGTTTTAGCACCACTTAAATCCATCCTGTGTCTCTTTTAAATTTTTTTTGTGAATTTTTTTCCAATTTGATATCGGCTTACAAGCTTTTTACACAGTTTTCTAATGATTTAATTGGTATTTTTGCCTTTTCAAAAATAAATAAGTCAGTCGCGAATAGTTAAGTGAGTATTTTCTCAACTATGAAGTATATTTCTTGAATATTACAAAACAACACTGTAAGAACTTGCCCATTAAAAGGATGCTTTAAAAAGTTATTTGATGTTTAGCTTCTTCTATCAAAAAAGATATTTTTCTACGAACTAAATAGCTCTACAGATATTTTAACTAATGAAAAATGATATAATAACTGTTCCAATTTTTAGTTACTGAAACTGGTTAACTTAAGCATATAAAAAGGATAAAATGCTTTACTCATCGTTAACTGACATGTTGTAGTTCAAATCATCACGGGCTCTCTCAGTTCAGAGTCTATTAAAAAGATAATTATCGGCTTCAGCAGTGATATCATGTAATAAATACATAAATAAATAAAATTGAAATATGATAAATCAAAATAATAAAATTCAGGACCCAATTTGACATCTTTTTATATAATTCTAGCTTTGTAGTCATGTAGTAAACCTCATTATCAATTCTAAATTTTTTCAAAAAAATCAAAACACAAGCAATCATTCGGATGATAAGAAAATTGCTACTCTTTACTAGAAAAGGGACAAAAAGAAATCTAAAAAACAAAAAGGAAATTCTTTTGCTATTTTACTCGATAATCGAATTTAACTTATACTAAAATCGTGACAAAAAATCTAATAAAATTTTTTCTCTTTTAAAAAATTGTATTTTGATCACACAATTGTAATGAATAGAAAATTTTTATGATAAAAGATAACTACAAAAGTTCAAATAGCTTGTTAAGAGTTATATAATTTCTAAACAACAAATTTAGCCATAAGGCAAGACTACAAAAGCCAAAGGCGAAAAAATGTGACAACTATTGTTATATAGTTTAAAAGGATATAAAATGAATAAAGAGTAATTTTTGTACATATGATAGTAAATATAACCTGGTTGCTACTATAGTTTCCATAAATTTTATATATACATATGTAAATATATTGTACTTTCCCTAGTCTATGAATTTATCTCTTAGTCTGGACGTCATAGTTTAAAGCCTGGAAGCTATAGTCTCTATCCTAACATGTATTTAATGTAACTATTTATTTCTCATATGATATCTCATATTTTATCCTTCTTGTTTTTATTTTTTTTATTTTTATTTTTTATTGTTTATTTAGCTATTATAGTAAAATATTTTATTAGCTTTGTCCCTCTTAAGACTATGTTATATTTGTTATGTCATTTCCTACTTAAACTGAAAATATATAACCTAAATAAAATTATTATTGTTATATGTCCTTAAGTCAATACAAATTTATAGTAGTAAAATTGTAAAAGAGTACTTGAACTTAAGACACAACAATAAAGTAGATTAATCTATTGTTTTAATATTACTAATTTTCATATTTTTTTTTCTTTATATTCTTTATTTAAAAATAGGGTAATGTCCTGGACAACAATATTCCAGAGGGTATTATTGTCGCCAATCAAAGTTTAGTATTACAAAATGTTAGCCGTGCTCGCAGTGGAATTTATACATGTGTTGGTAGTAATCGGGAAGGAGATGGTGAAAGTAAACCTGTCCAACTAGATATACGATGTAATTAAACATTTTTAATTTGAAAATTTGTTATAGACATTTGTGATAATATTTTAATTTTCAGTTTCTATAGAATCCATAGTTGCCTAACAAATTTTAACTTCAAATAAATAAAATAAAACTTATAAGCAAATTCATTATAGCCTTATGTCTCTGGCATCTATTTAATAATAAGTATCAATATTTTGTATTGTTTATAGTTGCTCCAGTTTGTAGACCAGGTCAAAGGACAATCTATAGTGCAGGAAGACAAGAGATATCAAAAATAGTTTGTGAAGTTGAATCTAATCCAACAGAAGTTGCTTTCATTTGGAAATTTAATAGTTCAATGATTGAATCAATTGATATACCAGCATCACAAATTGCAACCGATAGAGCACGTAGTGTTGCTCATTATATACCAATGACAGAACACGTAAGCATTTTCCTGATATTCTTTTCCGATATAAGTTTTAGTTTTTATGTGTTTATTATCTAATGTTACAAACTTTTCTTTTCTTTTTTCTTTTTTTCTTTCGGAAATTGAACAATTTGTTACTAAGGATTATGGAACACTTTTGTGTTGGGGTAGCAATGAAATTGGTAGCCAAGTTGAGCCATGCGTATATAATATTATCCCAGCAGGTAATTTTTTATATAACTTAGGCTAATCTAAAAGTTGAACTCTTTGAAATGTTTTGATTATATTTTTCTTTTTAATAAATATTGAAATTATTTGTTTAAGACTTTAACATTTATTTGATTTTAGGAGAACCTGATCCATTAACTAATTGTACTGTTTTAAATCAGACCTCAAGTAGTTTTCAAATTGAATGTATTGAAGGATTTGATGGTGGTCTTGAACAAGATTTCATAATGGAAGTTTATATGAATGGGACAACAAGAAATCCAAGAATTTATAAATCAAGGTATATTAATAGGTTATAGGTTTTAATATTATTTTCAAAACATAGGCAAAATTTGAGCATTAAAAACGTAAATAAGGATAATACTATCTCCGAAAAGTATTAGAAAAAATACACTAGTAATATCTATTGTCCAAAACAGAAAGTAAAATTTTAATAGACTAAAATTTTGGGTAAAATATTGAAAATAATAAAATATCTGTAGCTAAATTTAAAAAAAAAACTTAAAATCTCAGATTTCTGCTCAAATCTTTCTCTAACTTTTATAAATTACAAAATACTTTAATTTGATTATCTTCCCCTACTCTAAAAATAGAGAGCATATTCAGCTATAATTTCATGTGTTTTATTAGGAAATTCCTTAGATTTACATTTCCCAAATCCCATAAGTAGTTAATTCATTTGAGGAAAATGTCAGTAAAACAAGAAGAAAAAATTAGTAGAAATTAAAGTATCTTATATAGGAACACACTAAAATAGGATTTTAAATGGAAATATTTGAGCATACTTTATACTAACTAGAAAAAACAAAACCGAAGAAAAAGAAAAGAATTTTCTTAATTTCCCTTGAGTTTAGTTTCTCTTGAAAGCGTTGAAAAATTTTTCTTTAAATATCTGCTTTAGTTTTTGTTTTTATTTTGTTGTTACTTTATTTTGATTTACTAACCACAATTTTATTATTTGTATATAATTTAAATATCTAGAACACCATATTTTGATGTACGTGGCCTTGTTCCTGGTGTTGGTTACAATGTATTTTTAATAGCACATAATAAAAAAGGACGTAGTAATTCAACTGTTCTACAAGTATATACACTTAAGGATCCAGAAAAACAAACAGGTAATTAGGAAATTTTTTTATTTTATTAAAAAATTTCAAATAATATTATAGCATATGCACCAGTTATTGAAGATATACGTCCATTTGTTGGTATATTACTTGGTATTGTTGGCAGTATATTTATGATAGCACTTATAATTGTTATAATTGTACGTTTACGTGGTTCAACTGGACATGATCGTAATAATTATATACAACAAGTAACTAGAGATACATTAAATAATGATCAATCAACAAATGATATACGTATTAGTAATAATTTATTTCAAACATCAAGTAATGATAGTATTGAAAAAAATCCAGATATTATACCACATGGTAATTAAATATAATTATTTTTAATATATTTGAACATATCGTTTATAATTTTTAGTTATTCAATGTTTAGATGGTCATGATATTGATGATGAATGGACAACTAATAGAAGAACTAAACCTTATGCAACAACTGCTTTAGCTAAACAAAGTGCTGTTATTAATTCAAATACCTATGATAGAATACCATATAATCTTTTAGATAAACAAATACAAAATGATTTACATATACAACAACAACAACAACAGCAACAGCAACAGAAATTATCTCAACAACAGCAACAACAATTACAACATCATCATCATCCTTCACAATATATTACAGCTTATAATACATTAATACCAGCTAACAAAATAGGATACGTGACACATCAAAATAAGGTTAGTCCATTTTTGTTTATATTTTTGGTTTTGTTATATAATAATAAAAATAATTTATAGGTATATACAGATTTCAAGATATTTTTTGTACTTTTTGTAAGCCTCTTTCTTAAAATTCTTCCATTTTATGATTAAATATACTCTTGTTAAAATATTTTTTGCTCAAGTGAACTTCTTCGTTGTTGTTAATTACTAAAACTTTAGTCTTTTAGAATTCTCTAAGTAAATGTTCTGACTCCTTAATTATACACCAATTATTTTGAAGGATACAAAGCTTCCTAGAGTGCATTATGTACACTTAATATTTGCCAGAAATATTTTTAGTAGTTTACTTTATTTTTGAGTTTAAGTTGTGTTAAAAAATTTCCCATGTTATCAAAGTATTATTTTGTTTGTTTTTAGACTTTTAAGTATGTTAGCTAACTAAATTTATTTAAATATAAGCAAAAATTTAAATTTTATTTTGTTTACTTATTTATTTTTTTAAATGAAAAATTTGTTAAATCTTTACCCACACCAAAGTAACAGTTATGGCAGCTGATGCGACTATTTTTGCTTGCAAAAAACAAGGTCTATTAAAATCTGATTGATCTGATTGAAGGATATTTATTTTTGTTAATTATTGTTAACTATTATGAGTTTTTATTAAGTATTATTAGTTATTATTGAAGTGAAAACTTCTTTGGGGGCACTTTGCACTTTTTCTGGGGGGTAAATTTAATTCTACCGTCACGCTCGGGTGCATTACGCTGATTCGGATATTTTCGGTTTTTTTAATGCTCCTAAGATTATTTCAATAACCGTCAAACTATTTAAAAAATATAGTTTAATTTTTAAATTTTTAAATTTAACATACGAGAATTTTAAAAATAAAGAACGAAAAAATTATTCATAGATTATTGCGGTTTTTTAATTAGGTACAAATAAAAGGAGATCTTCTCATGTGAAACTCTAGATTTTAAGTTTGCTTTAGGAATTTTTTCCGGCAATAAAATAAAAGTCAATTTTTTCAGTTTCTATTTGGTCTTTTTGTAAATATTTTAAGTTATTCAAAAAAAATTTTATTTAACGAAATTCTATAAAACTTTCTACATTTCTTTGCGGTCAAAGAACAGCACAAAAAAGCAAATTGCTGAAACACAATGCATTGTAATTTTAAATATTATTTTGTACACTTATCGCTCTGGGTTGAATTAGAATAAATAAATGAAAGGTCATTCATTACAAAATGGCTGACTTTCTGAAAAAAATATGTATGTTTAAATAATGGTTTGTATTTCTTTGTAACTTGCGAGACATTTTTCAAAATGTTGTTTCGAAAGGAACACGTTTGAAGTGTTAAAAAACAGGTAATCGCTTTGCGTTAATACGAATTTAATGTTTGTATTTTTGTATTTCGAGCTGAAATTTTTAACAAATGCTAATTTAAATATATAAAAAAATAGATTTTTTAAATTCGTCTTACGAGATGACCCCGTTAAGATTATGACAAAAGAACGATATTTATTGACTAAAACGATTACTATGAGTTGCAATCAAAAGAAATATAAATTACCACATATAAATCTGTATAAAAATTAATATCGAATTCCGGGAAATATTAATCATGTAGCCTTATACTTTGCTAAAAGTTTAACAAATTTATGAAATTAACAACCTTTTAATGAATATTTTACAACATTTAAAATGAATATGAATCAAAACCTAATAAAATATTTGTTTTTTATAATTTTTTATGGATAAAACAAGTACAAGACTTGGGTAGTTGAAATTAAGTTACACTGAAAAATTTAAATTATAAACAGAAGTACACCACGAGCTAAAAAATTTAATTTTCTTATATTCTCAATAACGCGAACAGGCTTTATCACCTGTTCTACTAAATTCAGTATTATTTAATTGTTGTAAAACAGAATGATTGAAAAGTTTATTATTTGACTTTTTTTTTTTTATATATTTTAAAATTATTATTTATATATTTATTTGTAATATAGCTAATATAAATATGGTGGCTTCGTACAGTATAAAGAGATTATCTGTATATATTTACTACACCAATTAAACAATACCATTTTAATTAACAATATATTATTTTAATAAAATATTCCATTGAAACTATTAAGTTTTCACTTCTGCCGTGTAGTTTTAAGCTAACTCTTTAATTTATTAAATACTGTTAGTTTTTTCCATTATTGCTAACTGTTATTTTCAGCATTGATTTTTGTTTCTCGCTGCTTTTTTTTTTAATGAAACTCTTTTAGCTGTCATAGAATCCCAGTTGTAAAAGTTTCTTTGAATTCGATGCATCCATTCATACCATATACGCGATGTATGGAAACTTTTGTCTTTTACTTTGACTTTTCTTGATTTCTTCGTTTTTTTCTTAAATATATTTTGTAAAATTTAATACTTACTTTAACAATGAGTTTTTAGATAACTTTTGATTCATAATTATTTCCTTTTTTTTTTTTTGTGAGTGAAAAATTTCTTAAATGCTATAAAGTTTTTTCGTATAGCATATAGCATATGTCTTACACTATTTTCGCATTAACAATTTAGGTTTTGTTGCGATATATTGGCATCCATCCAGTATTAGTACTTGTTCTTTATTGTACATAATTATAATAAATTTAAATTTTAGGTAATTGTTTTGTTTTCGTCCTATGCATATATGCGATGCATTCCCTCATACAGTGTGGAAGCTATAAAATAACATTGATCGGTAGCTTGGTCCACGAAATTGACAAATTTTAGCCCTGGGAGGTTTTTATAGTATGAGAATAAAATCAGTTTTTTGAGAGCCAAAATATTGCCAAAAACCGAAAAGTTAAAATTGAAATCAACATTGAAAATTGGCAGAGCAAGCGAGCAGATTTGCCAGTTCATTAGTGATAAATGAGAACTTTTGTTCTCATGCTTTTGATGGCATTCTCTCTTTCTCACTCTCTCTCTCTCTCTCTTACCCTTTCTATATCTATCTCTTTTTACTTCCTACCTAATACTATCAAAAATACGAATATGCCCTGTACATGGAGTATATACATATATGATAACAAACAACGCCAAATGTAATAAAAAAAAACAAAAAAATGGATTTGTGAATATATACTTCTGTTGATATTCTGAAACTGTTACAATACCAAAATCGTTCTTTGGCGTAAACGCCTCTAATCTGAGTTAAAGTTCAAACGTATGAATGTAAAAATTGCCTAGTATAGTTTTTATAGCCTAAAGCACCCCTCAGTTTGTACTACGTATATGGTTTCAAACTATGTCAGTCAAAAAGCAAAAATTGATTAAGACTGATTTTAGTTAAACACTTAAATTATATTTATACAAAATCTTAAGCCCTTGTTTTTTGGATTATCACTTTTGCTGATTTTTATATTACGTCAAGCTTGTGTAACCCACACAACCATTTTTCACTTCCTAGTATTATTTCATTGCTAGCTCGTAAGGTTTTATATGTACAAAGGATCATTCACACCGATAAGTATCCCAAATTTAAATTCCTTGAGCTTGGGTGCAATCTTCCCTTTTAAGATCATTTACAGGGAAATGTCTGGAAATAAGGCATTTGTCTTAAGAATGAATGAAAAGACAGTTATCTACTTGGAAAACAAAATGACGGAAAAAAACGTTTCGGTGGAATGATCCTTAAGGTGACTTCTCTGGTTGATTGTACCTTAACTAAATGGGGTTATTCCTTGTGTGATTAAAAAGTCTCTTTTCATGCTTTATTTCATGACTATAATATATCTGATTTCCAATTTATATTTCATTGATAATAAAACAAAAAGGATATACAATACACTCACATAAAAATATATATAAAATGGACAGTTAAATTTATTTTATTATTGTCCAAAAGTAGTTAAAAATATATAAAACCATTTTAAACAAAACAAAAAATAATTTTTACTTATCAACAAGACTATATACGATTAGCAGACAGAAATCCCTTTTGTCCTATGTAAAGCAATATTTTTTGCGATAAAAACTACATAAAATACTATATCCCTACCCTGGGAGTATAAATCAAGAATTTTATTGCCTACACTTGAGTCATTGTGTTTTGTAAATTAAAAATAAGTCAATTAAATAAATTTTAAAGTCATGATGAAAAAATTAATAGAATTTTTTTTTTTTTTTTGATAAATGAAAAATGCTGTTGGTTAACTAAAATTATTATAAATTATTTTTATAATTTGATAGCTATAAATAGTTATTATTTTTTATGGTTAATTGGAAAACATTTTAAATGGCTAATTGATTTTATATTGTTTCAAGGAAAACTGGTTTAATTAAAAAATCTTTTACCAGTTTATTAAAATTTATATCAATTTAGGCTCTGGTCATATTCCTTTCATTTGTGAATCTTACATGATTAAGGTATAATTTTAATATGTGATGAATCACTAAAATAATATTGTTCATCTTCTATGCCGTGAGATAGGTATTTCCGTTTGAAAGAAAACAAAGTATAAAATATATCCATGACATAATGACTAATTTGATATTTATTTTTGGGTATTAATCTGTTCCTTCAAATTCAAATAACGCAACTTGAATAACCCTTTTTTTTACCTAATCTTCGTTTAAATATAATTTGTCTAAATATGTCTTTGTAAACTCTACGAAACATTCTCGATGTTATAATTATGTTGGATTGCATAATTTGCAGTCAATTGAATATTATTCACATAATTTTCTAATTAAAAGAATAAATTTTGACTATTTTATTGGTATAATAATATTTTATTTATATTTTTCCCAGTTTATTATTGGAGCTGTATGCATTCTAACTTATTTAAGTTAAATGAATTTCTTTTCTAAGGGGGAGCATAAGGATATTTTATTTGGAATTTTAGTGCTATGCATGACCCATTTTTAATTTATTTTTATACTTTTTATTTCACTGTCATAACTTTTCTTTGAGAATTTTCAAGTAAAAATTCATACAAATCTAGTAAAGGATTGTTTAATAATATAAAAATGTATTTTATTAGTCAAAAATTATAACGTAAATGCAAAAATTATTTTGCAAAACTTAGTGAATAAAATTACAACATAATTGGTTCATTCGTCGATAGTGATGTCAAAACTTTTGGTTAGAGAAACTTCAATATCCTATTATAGATTTTTCACCCAATCAAAAATTATGAAGTTCAGTCCTCAAGGTTGTCTTTAAGTTAAAGGCCCGAGAAAATAATTATAGGGATATTTTTAATGCCTTAAGCTTTGTTAAAACATTGATTTATTGTTGCAAGTTAAACGCAAAGATCTTACTATGCTACAAATGACAATGTTTCCTCAATTTATTGGATTTTTTTGATAAACCAGCAAATTTGTTTAATACCATAAGTAAATGTACAAAAAAACAGCAAAACTATAATATTTCAAACTATATCCGTTTATGATATATTAATTTTTTTATGCTTGGAGCTATAACAACTGCCATCTTTTCATAGAAGATCATGTATTATTAATATTTTTTGCAAACTTTTGTTTATCTTACATAAAAAAAAATGCTAAAGGGGAAAAGTAATAAATATCCTTATATACATAATATGTAAACTTTTTGTCTGACAAGGGTGATAAAAGCATAATAGCAGCAAATTTGCTGTTGAAAAGGTGCTAATGTAATTATGTCAACATTTATACTTTGAATGAAATTCTGGACAGCAACATCTAATAAAAGAAGTTAGAATTTTTAGTAAATCTAAAATTGAAGATAAAGAAACTAACAAAAAAAGATTGTTTAATTAAAATGGCTTTTGTTTTGTTTTTAATTGTTCAATTTCAATTCCATTTTCATTATCGTTTTTAGTTTGTGGCAATTGAACCAAAATTATCTTTGAGAAAGCAAGACTAAGTAACTAAAACTAAGAATTAGGACTTATGTACATTCCACTTAACTTGACTCACTAATATTTCTTATTTTATTTTTGAAAAAATATCTCACTGGGTCTAAGTGAATACATTCAGAGCAGGAATTGACATTCAAGCTGTTCTCTTGATAGCTAATTTAATGAATGACTGATTATATCAAATTGTGCTGACAGGAATTGATTCCTACAAAAGTTCAACCTACCTACTTGCGAATAGTTTGCTTCTTAATTTTTCTAATTTTATTCATTAACAAAGACTTAAAAGCTGAAGGTTAACAGAACGCCCGAAATATGAAATCAATTTTCGTTAATTAGCAGTACGAGGGTCGGTTCTTTATTAGAATATTGTAGCCTTTTCTTTTAGACTAAACGAGATTTAGGCTTAAATATTATACCCTCAACTTGGCCACAAAATATGGTTATAAAAAATGATAAAATTTTAATAAAGTTTGTTTTTTCAAAACATTTATTTTTAAGTTATTTTTCTAAATTAAAAATGTTTAAACAAATATCCAAACAGATGAAAACTTTATTTAATTATCTGAAATTTATCCTCATATTTCTTCATTTTTATTTTCAGACTGACCTTACATATGCAGAATTAGCGGTAGCTACTCCACCTATTGCTGCCCAAAGGATGTCCTATTGTAGTTCAACACTAGGGAGACCAAGGCAATCTGAAGCAAAACGTTTGGAGCCAACAATATATGCACAGGTAATAAATTTAAATTAAGTCCAATTGATATTGTTCCAAAAATCTGAAAGATTACAAAAATTTTACTTATATAAATTATCAAAGACTATTTAAACTTTGAAATAAATATAAGATATTTGGTATATAAAAATCATAAATCTTTATTTATACTATACAATTATTTATTGTTTTTTTTTTTTGTGCTTCAATTTATGCACAAAACTTAAATGTATTTACGCTTGGTTGGATTTAACTTGAATATACTAAACTGAATAGATTGACCTAGCTCGACATCCGATGTATTCATCTAGTCCAATGTATGGAACAAATACTATTACGGGTGTTACAATGTCTCATCCATCTCAGCTAGCAACATTTCCTCCGCCACCACCAATATTCGCGCATAAACCAGGTATAAATTCTGGTGTGGTAACAAATGTAAATACAACACCAGTACCGACTGGAATTGGTATAGAAGGATGCCCGTCTACAGTAAATACATCATCTGGGCAAGTTACAGTCTCTTTAGCTCCAACATGTTTTCCAGAAACGGTAAATGAATTTCCCAGAATATATATTGAATATATTTATGTATATATATTCATATTTGGTGTTTTTTGTTCTACATAACTTGAATTTATATCTTTCCATTTTTTATTTTTTGCGCTGATTTTGTTGTTTAGTCTTTTTGTTGCATTTTTAAAAGTGTAAATGGGCAAAAATGAATAGTATCTTTGGTACTGTATCCTAAATTAATGCTTCAAGATTCAACAATTCTGTTTTATATTTTGTTCTTTTGTAGCTACTATTTTGGCTCTTGTTTTGGTTTTGTATTCTATAGATATGAAAATGACTTTAGTTATTATAAACTAAAGAAATAAATCAGGAAAGAGAATATTTCCTTTTCGGAAATTCAAGTATAGAAATTCTTTGATGTATTTGTAGAAGAATTAATTAAAATTAAATCCTTTATTTTTTTTCACAATCAAAAAAAATTTAATTTATTAATAGTTTTACTCACATTTAAATTATTAAAATTTAATTATAATAAATTTGTTTATTAAACTAATTAAAATATAATTCTACCGAAACGGTACTTTTATACACTTGAGTTAATTCAAGCTCCTTAATCTCATTAAAATAGGATTTATCGACTCTTTTTACTCAAATATAGTAAAGTCATAAGATGAAAAGTCATTTTAAAAGACTTTAAATCCAAAACGTTTTTGGTTTCAAAACACAAAAAAACATCCTCTTCATTTTTGTTTTTAAAAATTTTGCATGAAGATATAATTTTTGGTTTTCAAAAATGAACACTTTTTAATCTATTTTCATTTTCATTATGCTCGTTATTTACTTTATTAAAGTAATAAAATGAAAATCAAATTAAAAATCAACAGGTGTCGACTCCTTGTGGACTTAAAACAGTTCCCGAAGAAAAGACTCCATTAAACAAAACTTTAGAAACATCAAACCTTAAAGATAGAACTGTTAATCATGCAACCCGATTCTGACAGTAATAAACAAACTTTTTCCTTCAAATAAAAAAAAAATATATAAATAAATAAATAAAAAATCAAACTGTTTAAATTTTCATTTTAGAATTAAAAAATCACAAAAAAATTGAATACTAACAGATTTGTCATTTTAACAATGTTAATAGGTTTTTTAAATAAAATAAATAAATATATATATATATATATATGGCAAAGGATCTGTTTATAGTAATACATAATAGGTATAACTAGCAATTCAAAAACATAAGAAAAGGATAAAGGATATATAATAAAACAAAAAAAATTTCAAGTTTAAAAATTCAATCAAACTACCGACAATAGTTTTAGCTTTAAATATTTGTTATTTTACAGCAACAAAGAAAGGAATACAAAAATGATATTATAAAAAATTTTAATATTAGTTAATGCTAAAATTTTTTAAGTAAATTTAAAACTTTTTAAATTTTGAATTAAGTTTCGTATACTAAAAACTCTTCATATTCATCGTTGCGAAAAATTAAGTTTGAACTCAGTGAGGATAATAAAATTTTTAACTTTTAAATTTTAATTAAATTTTTAAAATTAAAATAAAGCAAATTTTTTAGACTAACCGCTTTTCCCAAAATTTAAAATTTAGAATCTATTTAATCTTTAGAAAAGATTTAAATTCTTAGTTAGTTATAGTTTTTAGTAATTTTTTATCAAAAAAACTAAAACGTTGAGTTTTAATTTGAAAATGAAATTTGTTATTTATATTGTTGTTAGCAAGGTTATGGAACGGACATTTTTTTACTAAATAAAATTTCTATTTATTGAAAAATCTAAAATGAAAAAGTTGCAAAAAAAAAACAAAAACAAATAAATAAAAAATTTGAAAACTAAAAAACACTTATAATAAAAACTGAATAAAAGACAAATCTTAAATCATAATTACGTATGAGAGAATGAGCTTAGTCCAGAATTAATTTAAGTTTTAGATATTTAACATGATTCAACTTATCCTGTTTAACATTGATGTAAAAACCAAAAACTATATATATACATATATATATAATTAAAAAAGGGCATTGAAAGACTCAAATATTTATAATTAAATACTAAGAGAACAAAAATAAATTATTCAAATGTTAAGTTGACTATATCTCTACTATTTAATCAAAGTGGCTGTAAATTGTGAGTGTATAAAAATTTTGAATAAAGTTTCGAATTTCCATTTATATTAGTTATGCTTTTTTTTATATAAAATTAATTTTTCTTTTATCGTTTTCTTTTTTTTCAGTTTAAAACCATTTAGCCAAATTTTACGCATAAAAATAAACCAAGATACTGAAATGTATTACCACAAAAACCATGAATCATGAATCATAAAATAAGAATTTATAAAAAAATATAAGGTAAGTGAAATTTATTTTATTTATTTTCAATGTTACTTTCAGATTTTATTTATGATTTTTACATACTTAAAAGAAATTAATTATTTGATTTGGTTAATATTTCGCTACTTTGTTATGTAAAATCTAAACTTTTCAAGCATTTATTTTCAAAGTAGAGTTTGCTTTCTTTTCGATACCAAATAATTATTATTAGATATAGATATAAATATTTATATATATATGTATGTATATTAATACCCGGGATAGCAGGACAAATTTTACCTTTATAATTTTTATCATGACCCAGACTAATAAATTTGTCCTATAAATTTTTTCAAGCCTACTAAATTATGTTATCTTAGTTTTTCTCTTTTCTGAAGCAGGGACCCACATGACTTTGTTACTTTTTTTCTTTTAACCGAAGTTTTAAAGTTTTTTTATAGCCACTCCACACCACTTTTGGTATAAATGTTTAAATTGTCTGTCTTTAGTAAAGTTTGACTGTCTGAAAAATTATATATCTTGGATCTTTTATAAACTCTTTTAATATAGTCTTCCATTGCAACAGTGTCCGCTTATAGACACTATTTGGGCAAATGCTTAAAATCAAATTAAATTTGAAAAGTTTTTTTTCAGCTTCCATGTCAAAGTTTATCCTAGATATATCAGTATATCATATAAAAGCATGTCCTATGAGAGATATTGTTCTACTTTGGTTTCATCAGGTTTCATAGTTCTCAGTTGAATTGAAGATTATTTAATTTTCAGTATATTCTAGGGTGTGTTTAGAATGACAACTAAAAATTATCCTGGCTTAAATATGAAAATGGATTTAATTTAAGTGAGTAATTTACACATATAAAGCATGGTAATTAAAATGTGATTTTCATGAGGTTTTATTATGGTCAAAAAGGCTAATATATTCTCAATATTGCACTTTATCCAGCCGTCCTAGCATTTTTCAACCTAAATGCTCTTCAGAAACTACTACTTTGAAATCAGTCGAAATTTTTTGATGTTGTTGTTTTGCTTAATTTCAGCCAGTATTTTGATATTATTTCTTTTCTGTCATGTTAGGTTCGATCAAGGCTTGCTTCGCGAATGGAAATTTTGAACCTCTTTTCAGCCTCTTGAACCTCAAAAATGCAAACAATTGATGACCTTCTTTCAGCCTCTTAATCCTGGACCAGGACTTATGTGGGCTCAATAGGTTAAAAGGAGGCCAACTTCGACATAAGCGTAAATGAAAAAGTTGAAGCCCTCCTTCAACCTCATCGGCCTCCTTAATAAGAAAATCAGAGAGGATGAAAGGAGGCTTAAAATTTCGACTCAGGTTAACTTTATTAATTCCATTTTTGCACTAGTAAAAACAGTTATTTATTGTAAAATTTGAAATATTTTGTAAATTGTTAATTGTAAATATTATGAAATACTTGTGAAGCAGACACAAAGATTATCCAGAAGAAATTACTTACTGTTTTCTTTAACTTCATCGGCCTCCTTAGTAAGAAGATTCTATTATGTACAGAAAAACATTGAATAAAAATATTAACCAAAAATTTTTAAGCTTTTGCGTGAAAATATCTTGCGTAATTTTGTGAAAGGATAATTCTTGTATTTCATACGATATGCTAATACGTTTCTCACAAACCTACAATTAAGACCAAATACAGAGCAAAAAGCTCAATGCTTCAAGGGGCGGGCATCATATTTGTCAGATCTTTCTCTTTTTGGGAATTTTTCTTCTCCTCTATGCGTGCATTTTGGTCTCTTAGGCCGTGTACATACTCGCGGCTGGTTGCTGGCTGGTACTTGTTGCAAAACATTTTAATATTAAAACTTATAGCTGGGGTAGTTTGTAAGCATTATTTTGTATATAGCAACAAACCAAATGTCTTGAGAAAAAAGGGGCAAGATAATAATTACAATTTTATCACCTGATATATTAATTATTTTACTTATGAATATAAAAATTATTATTTATAATCAATAATTTCAAACTAAATCAAATTATTTATTAATTAAATTAAAACAAAAAAATAATAAAATGGCTGTCATCCTTCTTCTTCTTTCCATGGAGAAATGAATTGACATTTAATAGGTTGCTATACACAAATTAATGTTTACAAACTAGCCCCGCTACTAATTTGTGACATTAAAATGTTTGGCAACAAGTACCAGCCGCGAGTATGTACACTAGGGTGGGTCACTAATGTATGGGAAAAAATAAAAGTTATTTGAACATATACTAATAGTAATATTATGTTGTCTTAGGTCTAAACAAATAATAATTAGCTATAAAAAGTAAAATTATATGAGATCTTTAGCCCGCGCATGTGTTTCAAAGTTTCGGGAACTTTCGAAAAAACGACGTTTGGTTAGGCCTATATATGTTATTAAAAAATAATTATATATTAACAGAGAGTTAAAAGTAGTATATAAAATGCATGAATAATCAAATTAAAATTAAAAAGTTGGTAATAGAAAACATTAATATACTGGTAAAAACAAATCGAACTTGTTCTGTTTTCACCACAAAATCTCGTTTGCTCTAAAATTTAGGCATAAGATTTCTGGATGCAAATTTCGCTTGTATTAAAGCTTCTCTAAATTTCTAATCGCATAAGGCCATAGATGGTTCCATCAATATTTTCACAAAACGTTCGACTGCCTGCGTATGACGTGGTAGCTTTGAAAAAATTAAGTTTTCGTTAAACCGAGACTTAATATAAACTTAACTTATAAACTTTAAATGATAAGCCTTTAAAAGCTGAATGACTCTTGTGTGTGAAACTGTAGGAAGGGATGATTTTCACCAAACATCTTCAACTTTTTAAGCACAAGTGCAGCAATATCTAAAAATGATGGCTTTTTGATAGTATTTCTGCTAATTTTAAGTTGTATTATATTCCATTCATAACATTTCATGACATCTTCGTAGGTTGGTAATACATTGCCCTTAATATCTTCTACACTTCCGAATATAGGGCACTGATAACTTTTTCTTCTAGTTTCCATAATAATCTATAAATTATTTGAGAGAAAATAGTGTAAAGAATGTCAAACACACGTACAACCATAGTTTGAATACTCAATACGCTCTGCGGAGTACATTTCATATGCGTAGTTAACAAATTAAAGTCATTGACGTTTAATATCAATATTGTATAACGTGTACGTTTGGTATCAAACTTGGGGATCGATGCGCGGGTTGTTAAACTAAAGATAAATGAATAATTTTTTACAGGCTGACCTAATAAGACAACATAATTTCACTATTACAAGTATATTTTAGAAAAAAAAATTTTTTGACCCACCCTAATGTACACGGCCTTACCCGTGAAAAATAAGTATAGTGGAATGCGTTCCATACTAACTCATAATTGCGTTCCATACAATGAGAACTACTTCAAAATGGAAAAAATAAATTACAATGATTAAATTCAAATTTATGTGTTAGTTCTTTTTATCAAATCTTGTTTTACACTGAATTAATCGAAAAACTCCCAGAACTCCCCAAAACTTATCAAACCAGAATTAATTTTAAGCCAAAAATCAAAATCATTGTTTCGAATACATTTTATTTTCACGTCTTTTGTGTTCATTTTAAATTAAAAAAAAGAAATACTGTCTAATATTCCAAAAATATTTGTTTTCTTGAATTGTACTTGTTTTTGTTGCAATTAAATCTTAAATATTTTGACAAACTTATAGCTGACTTTCAAAATTAATATTTTGTTG
Source organism: Acrocera orbiculus (assembly GCA_947359355.1). Taxonomy (NCBI): domain Eukaryota; kingdom Metazoa; phylum Arthropoda; class Insecta; order Diptera; family Acroceridae; genus Acrocera; species Acrocera orbiculus. Next base: position 14,421,659 of record OX375758.1, read on the forward strand.
AAAATATTTTCTTAAATCAGAACTAATTCAAACTGAAAACCACGAAATAATAAACCCAGCTCTGTTGTTTAATTAAAAAGTTAAACTAAATAACTTCTTGAATTTGAGGGTTTTGTAATAAGCTGGTAAATTGTTTTAACACAGCAAAATATTATATATAACCAGAATTGAGAGGTTAGTTAAGGAAAACTTTTCCAAATTTATTTATAGAGTATTAATTAATGCCTTAGAAATTTTATTTCCTCTTTATGGCTTTGAAATAATTTTTGCCAAAATGAAACTACTGCAATTATTTTAGTTTCAACTAAAATTTCATTTTAATTGGGAAAGAAAATAATAATATAAAAATTTTAAATAAATATTAGAATAATTTTTTTAGCTTACAAATGTACTCTTTTATCTAGTAATTATGTTTTCTTTTTGTTGAACCGAATCTGTACAGACTTTCTCTTCAAAAATGAAAGTTAGAAATAAATAACATAAAACTTTTATAGTCTTATCGGGATAAGTACACTTGGGAACGTGAATTACATCTTTCTTTTTCAAAAAAATATCTCTTGTGTTTATAAATTCGAATATTATTTTATATGTTGCATTATAGGAGCAACTAGCAATTTTAGTTACTGGCAATAAGACGTATTTTTATTAATAATTTTGTCAGCTTTTGTAAAGACTTTATTTTGTTCAGTACAGCAAAAAAATTTAATTACGATTATTTTAATATGAAAAGCATTCTTTCCATGCTTCAAAGAGTGATTATAAATATTTCATCAATTATAACTCCCATTTGAATTCTTCATTTTTTGTTACTCTTAATCACCAGTATCAGATAAATTTATTCAGAAGAGTTTGTTAAATAAATTGAGTCTAGAAAGCTAGAATTTTTTATTACTCTGAAAACAATTCAACTTTAAATCATTACAAAATCTGTTCTCCGTATTTATTGAGTCAAGCTATTAGTTAAGTTATTTTATGATCAATTCTAGGAATAATTTACTAACTAGCTTAAAAAAAATTATGGTATTACTCATGATGAAGAAGTTTGTTCTTACTGCGGATGAATTGAAGGATAAAATAAGAAAACTTATTATGTTTTCTTACTATTACTTTATTTTTCTTCTAAACAACCATTTTCATTCTAGGCTTTCCTACTTACGCTGATAATAATTTCTTCTTTTGCTGAGTCCTTAATGCTTGTAATTTCTTCCTATCACTGTGCAATACTTGTAGCAATCTCACTCTGTGTACTCTACATGATTTTTTATGTGTATTGTTGGGCTTTTGATAAATGCAAGGAACAAATTACTTCAACACTTAAGGTAGTCTGTACATATAATTGCGCTTGATTTCCAGATGATTATGCTTCATAGGCTATCAGCACTGGTACTCCATTTAATTTCCTTGAACCTCTGGTTGGAATCTTTCATGTCAAGGGAATAAAAAAAGTACAAACGGACAAACGGATTTGTCCTTTTTTGTACTCTAGATGAATTGAGTCAATGTCGAAAAACGGCAAACGTATTTCGATGGCATAGAACTCAAATATTCCAAATAGTTTTCTAAGCTTTGGTGGAACTTAGCTTGACTGATCAGGAGTAGTAAAAAACGATATTTTTTCTAAGGAAACCTAAAATAAAAGCTACAGTTAATTTTCCTTGTTATATTTTATTCAAATTTCACTTACACTTACTTTACTTGCAGAATGGATAGCAAAGATGGAGAAACGCTTGCACACAGTTAAGAAAAAGTGTGCAAGTATGTTAAAAAAGGAAACAATCAAATTAATTAATTTCATTTTTCAATCTTTCTCTAAGGATTAACCAAACAAACTTTTTGAGTGTTGAGAACCAAATATAATCATTTTGTTTGTTGAGAAATTGTTCTATGCAGAATGTTTTCTCATCCGAAAGTAACATGCTTTTAGTAAATCACCACGAGCGAGCATACCAAGTAAATCGTTTGATCTCTTAAGCCGAACCTTTTTTTGAGCATCCTTTAGTTCCCGACACTTTTGTTTTTTCAAAAGGCTTACTTTCAAACTACTTTTCATGTTTTGCTGAACTTCGCTCCGTATTGCGATACAACTGATTGTGAATTTTGTTTACCTTTTCTCTATCAGTTGCAATGCATCGCGAGCCACCACCATACCTTTGTTTTATGCTGCTGATCCCGTTGATACACAAACTTTTCACACAAATTCATATGATTTAACCCTCTTCTAATTTTATTGTTTAATTTACTCATCAAATGAAGAGCAATAATTAAATTTCTTTAAAGGCCCTACTCTAATTACCAGACTAGCCAGTTAATTATTTCCATTTCTTAATTAATTTCCAAATACAGCATTTCGATAAAAACAAGAATTCCACTATAGCTAATTTGATTCCATTTAATAAATTTCGTTGCTTCAAGTGCCTAAATATATTTAATTTCACTACTAAAAAAAAAACTTTTTAATAGAATTTAATTTTTAAGTTGAAAAATCAAAACATGTCAGGGATATCTTCAAGTAAAAGTGATTAACTGCTAGTTGCTTGTTCAAAGTTTGAAAAATTATTCAGATGATAATTTCTTAAAAACCAAAAGAAAAAAAATTCAATACAACTTCAAAGTGAAAAGAACTTTATAACAAAATTATGTTGAAATAAAAGGAGCAGAACTTATTATAACAAAAAAAAACGACAACAAGAAAAAGTTTTAGAATATGTAAGCGACTGCATTGTTCCAGTTTTTTGTAGAATAAAAACGCAAAAAACGCAAATTTTTCTTTTTTATTTTGATTAAAGCCTGAAGATTGACTTCATGAAAGCATGAAAAATTTTTTTACAACTACTTCGAAAGAATTAAGTACCAAAAAGGACTTTCTATTTTCAGAGGGCTCTTCAAAAAGAATTTATTAGCCGAAAAAAGAAAAGTTTAATTTTTAAAGTGTGCTAAAATGGTGTCAAGCGAATGTAAATTTAGTTAGGAAAACTTCTTGGTTTCAATTTTTTTTATGCAAATTTTTTTTTACAGTTGTTTTGTTTTTGTTGATCCGTATAACTAATCTTTTGAGCCCGCAAAATTATTTTGAATATGAATTTGAAAGAAAAACTAAAAGAACTAATTTTATTGACTTAAAATTATGTACCAGACATGTTTTTGAAAACAAAAGCCTCTACAAATAAAATTAAGAACTTAAAAATATAAATATAATCGCTCTTTCTAAATAAAAAATATCCTTAAATTATTTCCTTAGATTATTATATGACAAGAAAAATTTTCTGATAGTTTTCTGAATATCATTGATTTCTGAAGAAATGACAAATATGCCACATGTTGATACATTTTAATCTTTTTTCCTAAAATATTTTTATTAAGCATGTGTTCTTCGAAATTTATTAAATACTCCATACTCCATCAAATATAATATAAACTTGTGTCCATCTACTTTCTCAATTTAATTAATTTATAAGTCAGATTTTATATTTCTCATTTTTTATCAAAATCACCACAGAATGATTTTGAAAGTAAATAAAACAAATAAAATTTTGAGGGATCTTAAAAAATACCCCAAATAAGTTTTTCGGTATAATTTTTGGATCATTTTGAATATTGGCTACCGAGAAATATGAAGTTTAAGGCATTATTTACAATTTTTACAATGCTGATTAAAGTGAGAATAATATCCTACTAACCTATACATTTGGCACTGTTAAAATTAATGCTAGCTGTAAGTAAGGGAGATAGAACACAAAATCTCTTTTGCATAAATTACGTAATGAAAAATAATGTTTATGTTCATTTAATTTGCTAAGATCAATGCAATGGATTAACTTTCCTTTAAATTATTATAAAATTGAGACAAATTGCTTTAAAAATTGAATAAAGTTCAAAGTTAAATTCCATCAAATAGAATAATCGGATTCATCCAAGGATGAAGCAATATTTTTAAAAATTTTGTGGATTTTTTTTTGAAAAGTAAAAAGCAGAACTTTTTCGTTCTATCGGTAGTAAAATATAATATTTGAAAAATAATAAGAAAACCATCAAAAATATAAAATAAAGTTTTATTGAATATTTAACTACAGCATCGTTATAAACACTTCTCTATTCGCTTAAATTTTTTGGCTTAAGTATCCTTACATGTAAAGTAGTTAACTGATAAGATGTAATGCTGCTTTTTTCCCAAAAAAAAAGAATATTTTAGTGAAATTCATTTAACTGATATCATCGATTGACATGGATTATATGTTCATGTCTATGCTATAAAATTTTAAGACAACACTCTAAGAATAAAATTCCAGTACTCAGCTGTTATCGATTTCCATTTTTTTAAAGAATTCATTTTGTTTTTTTATTTTATAGTTGCAATAAAAGGAGTGTTGTTATCAAAAAATCTTTGAGTATTATGAGTATTCATCAATTTTGTTATGTATAATGCATGTAAGGAATTAATCTACGATAACTTCTCCTATAATTATTTGCAACTTTGAAAAATATCTTTGTATATGTATAGCATATACTTATATGTATTAATAATTTTTTTAAGAACTTTTTTCTATTTACGGTTTTTGGAGTTTTTTTGAAATAGTTTTATATCCAGGAAGTAATTAGTTAGCTGAATAAAACGCTTCTAAATATCAAGAAATTTTTCTTTATATAAATGATTGTAGTGGTTGATTGGATGGATTGTATTTTTTTCTATGTTGACACTATCTATATAAAATTGAATGTCTGTTTGTCTGTGTGTACTCGAGGGATTCAAAAACCTTACATCCAATCACCGTGAAAATTTGGGAAATTATTAGTTATATCCCCAGAAAGGTTTTTGCAAAATTTTTTTAAAGCCACAGTTGGGGTTTTAGGTGCTCCCGAACAAATATTCCAAATTTATCAATTTGACAGGTGAGTGTTACTTCGATTAATTTTTTATTTTTGTTTTTTAGAAAGTTAAATGTTAAAATTAATTAAATAGAAAAATTATATAAATTGCCTTTACCGCTTTTAAGATTATTTTTAAAATATAAACAAGAATTTCGCTAAAGCATTGATATTATACTTGAAAGAATTTTGAAGAAATAAAAAAGAAAGAATTTTCAGACTGAGAAGAAAAAGGAACTACTAAAAAAAAGAAGCTCATAACAAGATTAATTTCATAACCAATCTTAGAACTTATTCTTAAGTTAGTTTAAATATAAATTATTCGACTTCCGGTGGGCCAAAAGTTCAGCCAGACACCTTAAAGTGTGAAAAAAGTGCGAAAAAACAGCAAAAACGCTTTGCCAGATGCCTTAAAGTATGAACTTGGACTCTCTTGGACTATATTTTTTATATTCCATCATCGTTCCCAGCACTTCATGCCTCTTTCACCCATATACACCACAGTCTCACACACTGACAGTAACTTAGTTATTTTTTTCTACTAAAATAATCCTAGGAATAATTTATATTTGGCAAAACAACGTTTGCTGGGTCAGTTGCTAGTTAGCTATAAAAAGTGAAGTGTGAATAATGTACTAGACGTTAATCATATTAATTTTTCATAGTTATACATATTTTTTTTGAAAAAAAAAATTGTTTTCAAATAAATTCATCCCTGTAAGAATAAATTACTTAGGAAGTTAATTATCTGCAAAAATGACGTACTAAACAATTAATCAATTCGTAGTTAAATCACAGAACTTTTAAGTAAAATAAATAACAAAATACTTTGGAAATTTTTTTTTCAAAAAAAAATAAAAAATGTGAACGGCAATTCGTAAGAAACTATAAAATTTTAAGTAGGACAAAAATAAAAAATTAAGCTTAAAGCTAAAATTTTAGACTACTCGGAAATTCTCATGAACAAAAAAAAACCGATAAAGAGATGACAATATATTTACGTTTACATCATCTTTTTTTTGTCGGGAAAATTCAATTTTCTTCCTTATAACATTTCTGTTATGTTATCCTTTTCACTCAATTACTTCTTTCATTGTACACGTGTCATAAACTCTGTTAACCTATTGCCCATGGCTAATGTAATTTTTTTTCCTATTGAAGTTGTTTACTACATCTTTTAAATCCTTTGTGTTACTAATTTAATGGTTTGGAGGATATTCTCTTTGAATTATACTCATAAATTGTCAATCAGATTAGTTTGAGGACACTTTTAAGGATATTGTAACATTTGGATATAAAGAACACTTGAATGAAATCCTTGTAAGCTAGAACATCTCAATATTCTCGTAATTGATATCCTTAACATTTCGTTAAATAAGTTGTATATTAAATTTATATTTATATAATATGTGAAGTATTTTTTCTGTGACATTGGGATATTTACTAATTTTTATTGAAATAGTGCTATAGAGAAAACTACAGGCTTACTTTTATTTGGCATAAACTAATAATTTAAATAGAGAAATAAAGTTTCTTGAAGTAATTTCCTATGGTTTAGTATTCTTTTGAACATTTACTTTCAGAGTCTCTTTCTGGGTTTCGAAAAAAGTCAAGAATGTCTTCCGGTCACTCAGTCGATCAGTTGCTCGTTACAAATTTTTCAATTAGCTACAAAAGTTTTTAAGCCATCATAACCAAATTCATATAATTTCTGCAAAACCATGAGGGGCAAAACTGAAATCTTACCGTAAACATTTTGAACAAGTAATTAAGATCAATAACTAAAGATATTAACTTAAATGAATTTTTCTGCAGTTTTTTGCCACTTAAAATTTCAAATGAAAAGAATTTCAAAACAAAACTATCGATTTGTGATTTATTTGCAAATTTTTAATTTAGTGAAAAATTTGGATTGAATTAAAGTTTTTTTGTTACTTCACTGATTTTACAAAATATTTAAATCAAATTCATGAATCTGACTTTTCAATGGCTAAAAATTATTTCACTCCAAGGATTATATTTTTTGCTACTTATTCAAATATTGAATCATTTTCGTGACTGTAATCTTAATAAATTGAGATTATCCAAGCTTAATTTCTGTCATAAATTTTTTTTTGTTTTTTAAATGTTAAAATAGAATTTTTCACTAAAGGAATTAGTATAAAATAAGGACAAATGTTGAAAACAAGTAAAATTACTTTTTACCATCGAAGTTGATGTAAATATAAACTTTTTTTAAATTTATTTTTAACTTTTATATATAAATTTAAAATTTCGGGAACTGTAATTGAAAGGAGTCTGGTACAAATAGGTAATTAAAAAGTAATAAAGTGAAACATTTTATAACCCAAAAACTAAATAGTCAAGAAATTTTCGCCTTTTACCTTACACATATTTCAAAACAAAAATTTAGTACTGCAAACTCAATTGTTTAAATTGTATCCTAGAAAAGAAGGAAAGATTTTTTTTTAATATTTGGAGTATTTGTTTATTTAATTATAATTTTCTAAAGTATTTTTTAGTTTGAACATATCCTTCGTTATTTTTGAAAGATTTTATAACACAAAAAAGTTCTACCTTGAACTTCTTTAACTTATTTTAACAAGAAGTTAAAGAACGTAGATTTTTTTATATACTAGAAATTACATCTTACGTGTCGTTTCTCTACTTTGCAAAAATCCCTAATCCAATGATGATAATAAGACATATAAAAATTATAAGAAGCATATATTTCCACTACTTATTAAACTTATTGAAAATAGAATACAGATTGTGGTTTCTTAACCTCTTGACGGATACGTATAAAATTATTCAGTTCATTTATGGAAGCAAATACTGCGGAATTGAGTTCGGTCACATTTAGAAACTGCAAAGAGTGGTAGCAGAGCTGAAAAATAGCCTTTTCCCCACTTTTCCTTTTGATATTGCTATTCTTTTTATTTATTGTTATTGCAATTAACGAGGAGAATTTGGAATTGCTTTTGTTAATTTTTATTTGTGTTCATTAAGAATATAACTTTTGATTTTTTTGCTTTTTTTGTTTTGTTTATTTATAATTTTAAAGAATAAATCAAATATAAAAACAAATCTTCTTTCCGTCTATTTTTGAAATCATATTTTGAAAGTAAAAACTTTACTAATTTCTTTTTTGCTAAGTAGAACTTAAGTTGTCTTGAATTTTGCTTTCACATATTTTTGACTATAAGAAAAGTAACAATATCAAAATCAAAAACGAGGTTAAAAGTATGGAAAAGGAATAACCAAAACTCGATATTGTTCTTTATTTTGGTTGAATTACAATAGCAAACAGTCCATGACGTCATTATAAAACCTGTTCGGCAGTATTTTCTATAATGAATGAGTGCTTTAAGTTTAAATTAACTGTCACAGTTTATATTATGCCCGTATTTTTATCCTATACTATGCTACAATCTTCCTGGCAGCAACTTTAGCTTAAAGAATCTGACAGAATCTGTACAAATCTATTATTGTTGTCTTATAGAAATATTTATCAAAGTGTCCTGTGACTCTAGATATCTATCCTCTAGTTTAAACAAAATGATCAATGAAATCTGCAAATTTCAGAAAAATAAAATGTGAAATTGAACTTCATTGCGAATTGGTATTGCAATGAACAATAATATCGATTTAAACTAAAACTGGCATGAATCTTTAGCTTAAAATTTTGGTATAAAATGAATTGTAAAAATTTTAAAAATTAAATATTCAGTCATTAAAGGCTGACCTAAATTAGCCAAAGCTCTTAATAAACACAGCAGATGCTCTTTCCATAACATTGTCATATATTCTAAAATTATCCTTCTGGAATCCTCTTCTTGCAGCTAAAATAAGATATTTACATATATGTAAGTCCTTCGACAATGGTGTAATAGCAAATGATATTGTTAATTAGTCAGCATATTTTTTTTACATATTCAATTTGATTGGCGTGTAAGCCACCATCAACAATACTTGATATCAATTTGTGTAGCTTAGACATATGTAGATATGGATTTTTGTTCTCATAGGCAATTGTAATTTGCCTATTTGAGAATCGGAAAACTAGACAATACTTTCATATCTATAAAGAGAATGAAACAAATATTTTATGCTAACAAATGTTTTAAAATATATTAATTCTTTTTTTTTTTCTTTTTATTTCACTGAACCATAGCAACAGTAAGCTTACAATTTTTTCCAAATTACTCATTTAAGCAGAAAAAGCAAATTATTTTCGAATAAAAAATGTTTTTGTGGAAGTGAATGAGGCTCTTAATTAAAAAGATGTCTGATAACTTCTAATAACGCAAAACATTTTAGAAATTTAACTTTGACAAATCCTAAGACAAAATTGATTTCAACTAATAAAATAGAAATCAATTATACTCTTTGATAATAAATAATATTTCAATTTATATCTTAGATGACCCTTAAAAATATCCTAACATGTAGGATATCTTTGTTATAAATTAAAGTATCTCTTTATTGACTTCTATAACAAGTTAGAGAGGCTTTTAAGTTCAAAATATTTGATATTAGATTAGAATTTCATAAGGATGCTATTCAAATTTCGATTAGATTTTCAAACATGACTTCATTTTGATATAATATTTGTTAAGTGCCCATATGTTTTTGGAGGGGTCCACACCCCTGAGGACCAAACATAGGTATAATTTACCAGGTGTCGTGTATGTGTACCGAGCGGAGGCGAGTATAAACAAAGCTTAATTTTATTTTCGTCTCTATCACATAATATTTTCTATATGATCAAATTAAAATTTCTTTGTTATCATTTCAGATTGATTTAGGGGCTTGAAGGTAGTTTTTACACATTTTAAATATCACTGCTAATACATATTCTTCGTTTACTTCGTTAACTAGACCCTTCAATAAAATTATAAAATTTACATTTTTGATATCTTGCATAGTTTTTGAACAAAGAAAAGTTAAACTAAAATTCTCCACGTATGTAAGGTCAGAGCCCCAAACCACCAGGGTTGCTGAAAAACTGAAACTTGTTTTTGCATCAAAGCAGATCTTTGTCAACCGGAACTTTATCAATTTCCCGTTACCAAAAATCCAGTCCGCAACGAAAACAAACAGATAAACAAACAGAAAAGATGTTCAGGTGTTTCTCCGTGCCTACTTATCAGCAGATTTCTATTACATATCACCATGGGAATTATTGTAAATTGCTTTTTTATTATAAATTAAATTAAACAAAATAAATCAATAGGGAGCTAGTTTTTATTTTTACTTTTTTTTGTTTTTATAACTAAAAATTCAGTACTCATCTTACAAATATTTTAATACAAAATATATATTTTATTTTATTATTATATATTTATTTTTTTCCTTTTTTTAACCTTTTTTATCAATAAAATTGTATTCCATTAATTTAATTCTAGATATTTTATAAATTTCCTACAATTCTTCTTCTTCTGTGTTATACGATTTTTTATATTAAATTTTTTAGAAATTTTTTTTAGTCCTTATAGACTCAGACTATAATTGAGTCCCATAGACTTTATATATGCTTCCAATCAGCGTCTTGTATACGTGACAAAAAATCATGATTATAAACATATATATATACATTTAATAAACGTTTTTCAGTGATTTTATGCCAGTTTTTATTTTTTAAATGAAACCCTACTATCAGTGATGACGTTAACTGTTGTTGGTTATAGGTGTACAATATTTGATTTTTATTTCCGTGTAAAAGTATCATTTCCTTAGGGACGTATACAAATAAATCAAAAGCTCATATTTTTTGTCTCTAGTACATGCTTTTGACATACAAATGGTATTCTAAGGCAGTCATAAATATGCTTTAGTCGTTTACAAGGGTTTCTTCTTGGTCTTATTAACTTCTTTGTCCTAAAATGAAAGGTTTCTCATCCCTAGGTCGTTCATCATAATATTGTTTGATGTTATACATGAATATTGTAATGTAATTTTCTTTCTTCAGTAAATATATACAAATATAAGCATATATATATAATATGTATATTTTTATTCATTTTTGTTTTTCTCTTTCCATGCATTTTTTTTTTTTCTTTGCCTTTTTTAATACATATATTTCTACATATTTTACTTGCAAGTACCTCATCTAAAACTGTTGTGAGAATTGCCTTGTAATAATCTGCAAAATTTATGGTTTTATGTTGAATGTATTAATTTTATTGTTTTATATTCATGAGAGCATTTCTAATAGAACTATGTAAATAGGTTTGATATGTTTTATCTTGTATGACCTCAATTTAATGCTAAACTAGAATAATTTTTGGTAGAGATTCTCTTATATATTAACTAAAAGAAATGAATCAACAGTTTTTATTTTAGTATTTTGATGAAATCCTTTTTCTATAGTTAAATCAAATATAATTTGATTTACTTCCTGGAGCCAAAAATTCATGATTTTATCTTTAATAGTAATTTATTTCATTTTATTTAATAAGAATTTTAGCTTACACGAGACATACATAAATTAATTATAAAAAATTTGTAATTAATTTGAATTACCATTTGAAGTTCTATTTTGAAAGTTGTCTGAGACTTTATTCAATGATAGAAAAAACATATTAAATAAAAAACTTGATGCACATTTAAAATAAAAATTTATTGTGGTGAAAATATTTCAAATTTTCAATTAACTAAGATTACAACAAATTACTATTCCCAACAGGAATTTGATTTAAAAGTTTTTTCTTTACTTATTTGAAAGAAAGCCAAGAAAAAATCCTTGTGGATAATATGACAATGTGAAGCTATCTTAAATATAGAAAAATAGTGTTTGAAAACTTTTTCTATCTGAAAAGTAGATTTTTATTTTTGTTTAGATGCTTGAATGTTTATTTGAATTCTAAAGAAATAAATCACAATTGTTCTTTAAACAATTTTTGCTCAAATACAGAATATATATATAAAGAATTTTATAAACTTGGTATTTTTATTATTGGATAAAATTTAAAAGTGCTTTGAAGATGAAGATTTTGTTTGATATAAGTTTTATTTGTGGTAGATAACTCAATGAGTAGCTAAACAAAAGAAAAAAATATTCAAGTGTTCTACATATCTTAACTAAAATGAATTCCAGTTTTGGTAAATTTTCCAATAAATGTAACTTATATGAAAGTACATACAAAAAACTTTTTTAATTAAACAAAAAAATTTCAAGTTTGCCAAAATTGCATCCTTTAAGGCATTTTTAGTATTTTTTTTGCTGCACATGTCTTTTAAGGATATTTAGTAGTTTTCAATGGGTAAATATTTGTAAAATTAGCATTGGATACACGTAATTAAAATACTAATAACTGTGATAAGGAAGAGAGAAGTTCTTATGTGTACATGAAAAATTAAAAAGTTTCCTAAGAAGCTTTTATGGAGTGATCCATATCACTATTCGAAGTTGGAAATGATGCTATTTGAGAAAAAACAAAGCCAAGCCAAGCAAATTAGTTAAGAGACTGTTAATTCTATGAAAAGCAATTAGAGTAATATACTAGCCCAAAACGGTACAAGTTTCGAAGAAATCAATTTCTTACAATTTATCGAAATAAATATATATTTCTCATCGAAACAACAATTATCTATCAAAAACTGGAACTCCACAGAAAATGACTAAATTCAATGTTAATTGTAGTAAAATAATACCACAAAGAGAAAAGTTTAATATTAAAAAAAGGAAAAAACATTTTGAGCTTGTCAAGCACTAGAAAATTAATAAATCTGCATAATTGTGAGCCTTTAACACGTTTTGGATGCACATTTTTTTCTGTTTCGCTTCATCCGGTTGCATTGCAAAACGTAATTTACTTTATCTGGGGGCGCTTTAAGATAATTGTTGTTAAACAAGAAATTAAAAGTTGATTTTAATAAAAAAAAAATTATTTTTAAGCACATAAGATTTTTTCATCTCGCAAAATTATAGCTAATATGAGCCACCCCGTTAAACTAGTGTCAATTGTAATAAATAGACATAAAAAACTAAAGGGGTAACTGTTACTGGATTAACTATCAATTCAACAAAGAAGCTGAATTTTTTGATACTTTTGCTTATTATTTTTAGCTTAGAAAGTAAACAACTGAAAATAGTCTTAAATATTGGCTTTTTTAAAAAACCTTATAAACTTAACGATTCTAATTAGACAGGATTTTGTTCAAAATCTAACAAAGTCACCCACAAAAATGAAAAACTTTATAACAAAACTAATGGAAACGTCTAAATATCTATGAATTGAATATGAAAAAAATATCATGAACTAAAAATAACAGTAATTTTTAATTAATCTAATCTATTATCTAAAAATAATTGAGAAGTAAAATTTAAGGAACCATCACAACATGAGAAGAAAAAAAAATTTTGTAAAAATCTGAAAATATAGCAAAATAATATAAAGTTGATAGGAAAAATAACCATCACAAACCGGTATAAAATATATAGAAGTTTTCCAGAAACTCAGGAAAATCATCAAATAATTTTAAGCTAGTGTTGAAAAACAAACAACTCGGCAAAACACATCGATAAAAAAATTACAACAACAAAAATTGAAACTAAAAATAAACAAGATTTCACTAACATAAAAGGATAAAAGCAGCTGACTTTACTTGAATTTGTCAAATTTTCTTTATTTTCCAAAAGAATTAATCTGTTATAAGTCCTTTCTGTCGAGCAACATAAAGCCCTAAAATAACATTAAACAAAACACAGTAATTTGTAAATAAAAAGCATTAAATCTGTCAAAAAAATTTTTTCATAAACTCTTTTTAATTGCTTTTAAAAATTGTGCATAGGGGATAATTGCTGCTATTAAAAAAGGAATAAAGTTATCCATACCTTTTACCTTACGGAAGCAATGCACAAATATTTTTTCATATTTATTCATCAAAATGCACATGGACACATTTGAATTTTTCCTAAATGCATAAGTGCTTGCAATACGATTTCTCTAATTTTAAAAATTTTGACTGACTTATAAAACATTAATTGTGACTTTTAAATATGAAATATTAAAAGTAGACTTAAGATATGATTTCCTCTTCTCAGTTTTATCTTCTTAGCCTTATTATTTGGCTTATAAGTTTTCTACGAACATACCAGAATTGCTTTACTTTGATGCAGACATAAAACGTCCCTCACGGAAACAATTAAAACCACTTTCTGCTTTTAATAATAATGAATTCACTATTTTAATTTTTTTTGTATCTTACTAAAGTCTAAGGGAATTTTATAAAATTCAATTTCAAATTTTATAACTAAAAACGTTTTAAGTACTTTAAGTAAACACGCAATTCTATGGAAAAAGTAAACCAAAACATAAAATTTAAATTCTGTGAAGGAAGTTAACCACCCAACACTTGACCTCCTGTAGGAAATAAATTTATGGGTATATAACTTGTAAGTATAAAATATAATCTAAAATTATTAATTATAGTACCAAAGACATTAAATTAAACACGTGCCGACAAGTAATATCATTATTCATATTCAATCAAAAAATAAGGCGCCAGCATTTCTTTTTGGGTATTTATTTCTCTATATATTTAATTAGTTCCTGTGGATAACTGACAATAATATTTTGATTAACTGCTGAATAATTTTATCTTTAAGCTCAACTTAAAGAAAAAACATGCTTTTTAAATTGTAGTTTTTTGATTGAATCAAAAATGAACATCTTTAAGAAATTAATGAAATTTTTAGATATCATTAGCTCGAATTATTTTTATAAAAATAAAAATGTTCTTTTTTAATTGATACTAATTGGTTCTATGTATTTCTAAGCGTGCTTTGTAATTTACCACTAAAAACTTTCATAGAATTTGCTTGAAAATTACTTAAGACATTATGAGATTTGTCTGAAAACAAACTTAAGAAAATTGTTTTAGTTTATAATTCTAGTCAAAAGGACCAAAACTACTAATTATTTCTTTTTCCTTTTGATTCAGATATTTTTTATTTTGGTTAAAAAATTACAACAGTTTTTTTCAAAACTGAAACATGAATTGTTGATTCTTAAGTTTTTCTTTTAACTTTGTTACAGCTATAATTTTTATATCTGTTTTTTCTTTAAATCTATCCTTTGAACAATTTTAACCTAATGCATGATTTAAAAATATTTTTATTTTTACAAAATGTTAACTAATTTGTTACTTTATGGTAAATTGATTTTTATTTATTCAAAATGAACAAAGGGAGACTAAAATTTTACACAAAAGAAAATTTGTTTTTTTACAATGGGATAAGCATTCTTAAAAAAGTATCAGGTCTTTATTTCTAAATTAGCTTAGGGGGTTGACAATTATTGAAAAAAACACCTTTTCTACGAATTTTACGATACGACTAAAGTAGATATTTTTCAAATATTTTAGATGTTTTTAAATAACCATTCTACAACTTCCTGTAAAACTTTTGTATAAAGATATCAAGAAATAAGCCAATAACAAAGGATTTCTCAAGTCATCCTTCAAAAAAATCAATTTACGCTAAGCAATATATCTTAACAATTATTTTACCTCAAAAACCTTACTTATTTAGTCAAAAAAAATGTTTTTTCTCCCCACAATGACCTTTTCTAATTTTTTTTTTTTATTTCTATACTTTTTATGAACGTTTGACGTCAAACCAGCGATTTTTCTCAAAAATATCTACCAATTTGTCATTTTACAATCCCTTAAATGGTGTAAAACACATTACGTTGAGAGGAGGTATTACATAAGTACAATAAATATAAAAAATGCGTTTAAGGTTGTAAGCTCTGAAAAATGTACAAGAGGTAGAGGAGACCTAAGGGTTAATAATCTTATGAAACTTTTTGTTTTCTATATTAAGAATATATTACAAATATATACACGAAAACTCTGACCTATTTAAGGAAAGTAATGTTTTTTTTATTTTTGGCTGATATCACCGAATTTTGAAGCTATTTTGAAAAATTATAAAACATAAAAACAGATAAAACATAGTAAAGGAGTAAAGGATAGAAAATGTATGTAAGAATAAAGAATCTGAAAGACAGTCTTATAACAAAGATCTGTGACTGTTAATTAGTTTTTCAATCACTGGAGGTCTAGAAAAATAGAGTATTATTTTATACTTTAGTATTTCTTGATTAGTAATCTTTATTTCTAAAAAAAATAGAAAATTCTCTAAATCATCTGAACATGATTCATTAACAAAAAGTAATGACTGGTCATCAAAATGACTAATCCGTGAGATGTACCTGCAATTATTTAAGAATATTTATTGGTAAATAATTCCAAATATGATGAAATTTTACACTGGGCAATAGAGTACTTATTTTTACAATTATTGCAGCAGATTTAACTTAACTTTAGCATTGAATCACTGTCAAACTATTTTTGAAAGAGACAGTTTTAAAAATTACTTAAAATATCTCTACTTACTTCAATGAGTTCTCTAGTATTCTTTGCAAAATATTAAAGAAGAATCACAAGATAGCTTAAATTATGCCATTATAAATTTTAGTTTTGTAGTATTTCAAGTAGTGTTTCCTGACTCTTGGACTCTTGACATTATGGTATAGTATAAATATATACATTATAGTTTTCATTATTGGAAATTCTACATTAGTATGAGAAGTGTATGTGTCAAAATATTCTTTAATCCATTTTTTATTACAAAAAAAATTTATATCGTATATCTTAAATTACAAAAAAAGTTGAACATATAACATTTTTACAAAAAGCAATCAAAAAAACTAATTCACTTATTTAGCTTTACATACAGAACTCTAACAAAAAAACATAATTGAAAAATTTTCCTAAATATTAGCTCAATCAATAATCAAAAAGAATTTTCTAAATTTAACATTCCCAATACAAAAGGTTAAACCTTTAAAATGTTAGACCAATAGGCAACAACAACAAAAAATATTAACATAAAAAAAATTCCATTTAATCAACGACATACCACTAAATCCTTTGACCAGAAATTGCTACAAATATCCATAATTTCTCATTTATATATCCATGACTAGTCCTAGATACCATTTATGGCTTTTCACTTCCATACGAAAACCAATTAATTGCGCGGCTTAACCGCAAAGTAGCGGTGCCATTGAACATTTATTTTTCAATACACAAATCGTATTCTAGTATTCTTTCTCTCTCTAGTACGAAAATTTATTGAAATCAGGACTTTAGAGCTGTTATTAAATAATAAAGTACAATATATAAATATAGAAAAAAGATAATAATAAATTTGAATAAATTTTATAAATGTAATTTAATAAATTTAAGAAAAATTTTTAAGAATATAAAGGATAGAACAATACTTATCGAAAAATTTGCCATTTTAACAAAATCAACAAAACAATACTTTGCTTTCTTTCCCTTTTTTTTATATATAGTAGCTCCTTTC
This sequence comes from Acrocera orbiculus, assembly GCA_947359355.1. Lineage (NCBI taxonomy): Eukaryota > Metazoa > Arthropoda > Insecta > Diptera > Acroceridae > Acrocera > Acrocera orbiculus. The sequence continues at coordinate 14,438,904 of OX375758.1, forward strand.
ACTAAATTCAGTTGCAAAATAGAATATTTTCTTGGATATTTTGTCCTTATATATAGAAGGATTATTTTTTTTCTTTTTAGGCACACTTTATTTACATATAGACATAAAAGTAGATCTTATTATATCAAAGATATACTCTGAAAATGTTAAATTCACAAATACAAAAGACTTAATGATGCCTAAAATTTTGCTTAATTTATCTTTTTCGTTTTTCGTCAATGTTAGCTTAAGGTGTTTTTGTTTTCTAAAGATCCCTTATGGCAAAGTTTATATTTGTAATCTTATGAGTTTTGGACAATTCAGTGGTTTTCCGATTCATTTCAGCAATCATAAGATGTCATTTTAACCAAAAAGGCTCCTTGAATAATAAGGTAGAATCCATTAAACACATGTAATTTTAGGATTTGGGAACTAGGAAATATCTATTTTATGATAAGGGCTACTAATGGGGTGATTGAGGCATTCGATATACATCGTTTAGTATAAATATCTAGTTGTGTATTGGTTAGAATATTGTGGTTTAGTTAAAGCCCTATTAAAAAGGGTTTTGTATTAAAATGAGTCAATAAAAATTTATATTGATTATGCATATTTTATTAACTACTTAACACATTTTTGTTTTTTAATATAATAAAAATTTATCCTTTTTTATTATTAATAAAAGTATTATAGTAAAACTAAATAAAAGATAAAAACAGAAAAATACTTTTGTAAAAAATTTACTTTGAAAAATAGTTTTAAAAATAATTTATTCAAAATAATGGCATAACTGTTTAGTAAGCAAAAATGCTATATCCCAAATTAATTAAACACCACTTCCTTCTTATGGCCGAAAATGTCGTATACGTCAACTAGAGTAGTAAAATGTAACACTGGGCTTTGTCCTCGAATTACCAGAATTAAAAAAATTCATTGCAAAAAAAAAAAAAAAAAAAAAAAAGAAGAGAAACTAAAAGCCCCAATTTTGTGATTTGATGTATCCAAACTTCAACAGAGAAGGGAAAAGTAAAAATCATGGAAAAATATACTTAAGACCCCAGACTTTCATATCTTAGAGCTGGCCTGTTTATCTCAAAAAAAAACCATAGAATACCTTAAAAAACGCAAATTAGGGTTGTAATTATGTTTTAGATTTTTTATTTTATATTGTAATATGAAATTTCTTTAAAGTTTATTCAAAATCTTTATTTGGTTGTCGGAATAAGCAGATGAGTTTTGTTCTTTCAACTCTGTAAAGTTTATCTGCTTATTTTTCAAATATTTCATTTCCCAAACTATTTCACTATACTAAAATCATCCATTTATGAATTTAATATATTTTTATCGAATTTTTTTCGTTTTCTAATGGCTAAGGATCCTTATTGGACAACATTGTTTAAAAAAATCAATTGCTCTTAAGTATTTTAACTTACAATTAGAATCTAATGTTTTATTTCTATTTCAATCATTGTACATTATTATAAATTTTATACAACAGCATATATGCTTTTCTTTTGTAGGCATGTTTAGCCTAAGAATAAAAGATATCCTGAAAATTTTTATTTTCTTTTTAATTTGACTGTATCAGTTCAAATATCACAAGGATTAATCACGTGCTGTTGCCAGAATTTATGCACAAACTTTTTCAGTTTCTTAAAATGGAAAAAATCATTGAAAAAAGATTGCAAGAACTTTTAATCAAAGACGATATTTAACTGCAAACAATATTTCTAAATATCTGATTGCTCCTTATTGTGCCACCCTAATATTTAGTGTGCACAGACAATGTTCTCACAGTGCTCCAAGTCCATATAAAGAAATGGTGTCTTAACAGCGCTAATGCTTGAATTTTTACAAAGCTCTACTTTATAATTTTATTCCACTGTCTATTTATCACTATCCCGCATTTTGGATGACAAAAGGCCTTTAATTAAGTTTCTTTAGAATCTATGTTCCGCAACAAAAAAAACTCACAATCATTTTTTTCCATAAAAAAGTCATACAGTCCTTGTGAGTTTTTTTTGTGAGTGTCCTCTCTTGTAATAGTATGAGTACTTCAATTGCTACGAATTATTTGAAAATAATTTAAAATATAATTTAAGTTGAAAGAAAATAAATTTTTATGGTGGGATATTTATAAATTTTCTGTTCAAACTAAACAGTAGTAAATTTAAGGCTCACTTGGAATATTTTTTATTTGATTTTGTATTTACTGCTCTCCTTTTTCTCTTTTTTATCAGCTTCCTGGAATTTGAGCTTTGTAGTTTTCTCTATTTCGCTTCATCCGGCAAGGGTGAAAATCTTACTTTGATTTTATCTGGCGGTGTTTTACACAAAATGTTATTAATTTTTAAATACATCAGATTTTCCAATCTAACAAAACTATAACTGCTGTGAGCCACTGATGGCACACTTCGTCCTCAACCTGTTAAAGAAATTTTTTCAAGACTTGTATTCTTTTCAACTAATAAATTAAATTTGTTTCTTTTTAAGCTGTTATTCGTTTTATTCTTTTAATTAAATTCAACTCCTTTTGCTTTATTAATTATAAATTTTATATATTTCAATTCTCATGAGAGCAGATCATACTACAAAACAATTTATTATTATTTTTTTCTGGATCACATTTAGTTTTTGTGGTATTACGTGGCTAAAAATAAGCAATTATCAAAATCAGTAGCTCTCCACCCCTCTTTGTTATTCTAAATCCTGATCCCAATCCAAAACAAAAAGAAAAAAACCAAAAAACCAAAACCAAGACTAAATAATATTTTCTAACATGAATTTGAATTTTCTTGTAACATTTCTAGCTCCTGTATTTGCATTAGAAATGACAAATACTCCAAAATATGCTTGAATAATTATAACTCTAGAAAAATAAAAATGAGACTAATTTTTTTGATTAACAATAAAATGCAGGCATCCTTATTGTTCTTATGTTCTTTACAAATACCTAAAGAAAATAAGAAACTCATTTTGATAGGTGGAAATTTCTATAACAAAAAACAGCATTTTTCCAAGTAAATCGAATCAATATATCGCTATCTCAGGTGCTTATAGTTATACAGATATAAAATTTAATTTTTCGTTTTATTCAGTTATCGTTACTTTACATTTGAAAAAGAAAACAGGAAAATTCCTTAGCATATAGACTGTAAATTAAATTTGAAACTGTTTTCTGGAATTTTTATTTTTTTATGATTATTTGTATACTTTGGAAATTATGTTAAGTATTTTGAATAGAAATTTAACTGCGTCTCGTTGTGTTTTATGTACTGAAAAATATGTTTTTTATGAATAAAGTAATATAACTTAAAAGCTTTGCGGGAATACATTAATGGATCTACTTTTATAAGGAGCAATTATCTCTAGCTTTTAAATTTTATATCCGAAAGTCCTGAATCGACATGAAATTTTAAGCCATATGCCTTTTTGCTGTTGTGCAGTAACAAGGTGGAGGCAGTAATATAGTGCATACTATGCTTTAACACGTATGATAAATTTTAATAATCCAGGAGCTCTTGAGGACTAATTGCTCTCGTTTGAATTAGCTTAATTCACAAAGATATAAATGAAAAGTTCTTATAACATAAAATCAATTTTAACCTTCCATGTAAGCTTCCATACTTGTTTTCCTTAAAATCTTACGTATTGGATGCACCATTTTCTATGCCCCAGATTTTAGAAAATTCACAGTTTGAACACATATAATTTAAAACATAAGAAATCATACTTGCAGTTGTTATTATTTTGTGTATCATAAAAAAAGTGCAGGATAGCTTGTGTTAGTTAACTTTAAGTTTTAGTTTTTTTAACAATATATTTATCAGAATCTTTAATAGAAAAATTGATATCACTTCATAGCCTTTCAATTTGTTTATCTGTTCTAAGTAGTATATATGTACGTACATGTATTGAAAACTTAAAGTTCCATTCACAAAATATCAAAATATTAATTCTAAATATGCTTCATCTGATTCTGGAAAATTTACTAAAATTTTCTCTCCAAAGAGATAATATTTCCAACATCAATAGATTTCTTAAACATTAGTTTACCTATTTTAGTAATAAAAGGATATAAAAGGATATAAATAATCTTCTTCAAAATCTTGAGGATAAAAAGCTTTACTCAAAAAATATTGAGTTATGTTACTTTAAATCAATTTCAATACATCACAAATATCTGTGATTAGTTTTTTCCTTTATATTTTTCTAGCTTATGTATTCTGTATTGAATTGAACTTTAAATCCTGCTGAGAAAATCACCTTCTGTTATTTTTTAAAACTTTAGTCTTTAAAGCCATTATTTTCTTTAATTTAAACTAAACTTGATTTCAACAAGCTCTCAATTGATTACAAATACTCATTTAAAAAAGTAAATTAGATGAACAAACAAAAACAATAATAAAAAAGAAATTAAAAATTACCTACAAAAAAATAAGCAATTAGCATTTAAAATATAGAAATAATAGCTAAAAAAAATAATTAATACTAAAAGCAACAATTGATAGAAACAATCAAACAAAAATTTAACTAAAAAACACAACAATTAACATTAATAAAACAACTATTAGATTTTTTTGTTAAATATTTTCCAATAGAAGTTGGTGTTATTATTTCGTATTAGAAATTTCGTATTAGTTTCCTTCACATGCCATTTAAAATTTTGATCTAGCACCTAGCGCGATAAAGAACTTCGTTCCAAATTTTCGTATCCAATACAAAACTTAAAATTATTAAAATTATAGAAAGATTTTTTTGATAGATAAAATGAGGCAACTTATTTTTGTTATGGTATTTCAAACTCGTTTATATCAAATAATAATAAATTTTTCTGATTTAAAAATTTTCTGCTATTATTTTGCTTAACCAAAAAAACAAACCAAGCAGAACTTAAAGGAAGGAAGGTAAATCGCGCTAGAGATCATCTTCGAGTTATCCAAAATTCATTTAAATGAAAAGTTGAACTTTGTCTCTTTATTTTTCTCTTCTTTTTATTGTTTGTGTTTGTAGCTATATTCAGTTCAGCAAGAACATTTCTCCTTTTATATAGTATTAAGATACAATATACATAAGTTTAAATATAAAAATTAAGCAGAATCCAGGATATATACTATATATGTATAAAGCTATAAAAATGGCTAATTTCATAATTTTAATTAAACTTTAATTTTAACAAATGATTTACGAAAATTCATAATTTTATGTTAATAATTTTATAATTTTTTTTTATAGTGATAAAGATTTTATCGGTGATAACATTATATACATATATAGCTTTAGTATTGTCAACTGCTTCAGATTTCAAGGTTAGTCATTTTTTTGTATATATATATATTTTCAAATTAATAATTGATTGTTTTGGTAAATTAAAATTTAATTAAAATTAAGTTTTATATAATTAATTTTTATTTTAAGAGTTTTTTGGAAGCTTTGTAGCTAAAATATCATCAGCTCAAATTATTATTTAATTAAGCATTTTAAAATTTTCTTTTGGACTTTAAGGTTAAAATTTTCTTTCTACGTTTTAGGAAATTTATACCAAAGAAAATTATAAAACATAATTTTTATTTTTTTTGTTATGGTTTAAATTTTATTATTATTTAAATTTAATTAATTTAGATTAATCATTAAAGATTATTAGTTCCGTTTGAAAATTATTATTGTAGTATGCTTTGATAAAAAAAAGTCTTAAAGAATGCTACAGTATAGAAATATTTATTAAATGAGCTTAAAATGGAGTGCTTAAAATAAAAATATTAAACAGAAATCGATAACACTCATTTGCGTAGCTGGTCTTGAACTCTTTCATTAGTTCAACTTTACTAAAAACAGATTGCAAATAAGTAATTTTTATACAAATTTTTTTTAAATTCGTTGAACATAAAGAAGGATCCTTTAACTTTAATTTTGTAGCTCAGCATACTAATTAGTTTACATTAAATATTTATAATTACTCAATTTTTAGTTTGTTGATTTTAAAAACGAGATACTAACTATTAAATATGTATAATTTTCTGATAATTTTTTTTTTTTTGTAGATTTTGCGAAATTTATCTCGGTCCTTAGTTTGATTTTATTATAAGACTGAAAATTTTCTTAAAAAATAGTCATGAAACTTTTAATCTTCTATTTTCTATTAAGAATTTTGTATTTACTTAAAAATTTCAATTGTTGAAAGAAATTTGGTTTCTTCGAAAATATACAAACTCTTTGCATCCAATAAAAAAACCACAAAAAGTATCTTCTTATGATCTAAAATGTTAAAATACTTTTAATATCATAGTCTTAGTTTATTGGTAATAGTATTCACTTAAATTTTTTAATTCAATTTATTACCAATTTTCAATATATCAAAAATCGCTCGAAAATATGCTTTCATTTGAATTTTAAAATCTAATTTTCTATGCTGAAAGCATAATACAATAAATATGCAAACCAAGACTTATTTCATATATCAAATACACCAAAATAATTCCATACATGTACGTATACTAAAAATGTCACTAGATATATTTTATTTTATCCTGAATAAAAGTCGTACAAATACATTTAAAAAAACGAAAGATTAATAGTGAAGAATATAACCTTAAACTGCATTTATAAACAATAATTCAGAGAAATTATGAAAAATGTGCAAACTTCCAGAGCTTATTGGTCATACGAGAAATAAAATATGTAAACGTATAGAAAATAAAGTATATTAAAAGTCATAATTTGGAATTATTCTCAAGACTTATTTAAGCAAAATTTTCTACTTTAATCGACAAAGTCTTTTGTTGAATCATTGCTCAACCCTGGATTTTACCTTGATTGCCGCAATGAGATTAGATATCAGTCAGATGACACCACTGTTGTAAAATATCGATTATTAGCCCTTTTGGAAAGTACTAACTTGCAAATTATAAATGAAAAACTTAAATGACAAAATGACTTAAATTTACTAGATCTTAAATTTTTTCTATTTTAAATAAATTTTAAATGTAAAAGTAAGAACAGCTTTGAATATATAGACAAAATAAATTGACAAAACATGTTCACCAAAAAGTAGGTAAACCAATTTTGGTGCAACAAAACGAATTACCAAATTAATAGTGTCATCTTTCATCAAAATGGATAAACTTTATATCCATTTTGTTTTTCGTGATATAATTTCAAGATTGAATTTCTTTTGGACATTAATAGATTGAAAAAATCTCTACTTCTAGGTGACAAATGAATCACAAACGTTTTCACTTTAAGAATAAATGTAAAACCAATCAAAATTAAACTAAAATTCAAAACTGGCTTAATCCTTAAAAATTTAAGGAATAAGCAAATTTTATTAAAATTAAGTTCACCTATTTAGGTTCGATTTTCAATTTAAGGATCAAAATTTAAAACTAGTAATGAATTTTCTTCCTAACAGTAAAAAAAAGGTAATAATAATAAAAATTATTTTTACGTCTAGCATAAAAACTCATGCAATAAAAATAAACAATTTTATATAATACAGTTGTTTAAAGTTGAGATATGTATATACATATTTATTTTTTTTTTTTTGTGAAGAAAAACGTACGTCCCACCAAAGATTTATTGTTACGATAAACTTCTTATTTTATTTATAGCATATGAGTCCTTTTTTTTATTTTTATTTTTATCGTATACTCTTTATTAAAATACAATTTGAAATTTTTGACTTTAAAATAACTGCTATCATATAATATTTAAAATTTTATGACATCTGCCCAAACAATAATAAATGTTATACAGTTTCACTTGATTCGATAAAAAAACCAAAACAAAAATAAATGCCTTTAGGCACATAGTAATGTACCTAGAAGGACCCTAATAAATTTGAAAGCAATAAACATATTCCATAAAATGTACATAATTACTTTACCTTTATTATGTAGCAGACGTTTTATGGATAGCAACATTCATTTATTGTCCTCAAAAGGTGTCCAAAGAGGTGAAAACATTAGATACCAATACTATATTCAAAATTTTACCTATTTTATGGAGCCACTGAATATTCTCTACCAATTAAGAAAAGTTTTAATGATATCGAAATATTGTATACGTTTTAATATTATTATTATCTGTTACTGATAATGTAGTTTAAGCTTAGGGGATGTGGTTAGTGAAGGCCAAAAATAAAAATTAAGTAGAATAAACTGATTCGGGCGAACATATGAACACTTATGATGCAAGGTAAAAGAAATTTGCTTTTAATTTAATATCTAAGCATTTGATTGTGTTGATTTTAACTTTTTCTATCTTTTATATAAGTTTATACCAGAAAATACATTTTTAAAATAATGAATTTCTTAAGGAGGGGTAAGAATTTCATTGTAAAAACACTTTTTTCGTGAACTTTTTTTATAAATATGTACTACGTAAATTTATTCAAATCTTTTGTACATAATTAAGCATGACTTTTACAACATTCTGTACCATTTTATTAGAAGATATCTAAAAAAACAAGCTCACCGGCTTTGGTGGTGATACAGCTAATCTAAAGACGTCTTGGGAAATGAATGATTTTTGGTGTTCACTTGTTATTCAGCTAGAAATTACCTGGAATCAAAAACCCATAAAATCTAGTCAAAGTTACGTCGAATCGTTTTCTGTTTATTTTTTTTTTTTTAATTTAAAATTTTTTGGTACTTACTTAAAGTAAACACCTCTATTTTTGACAAAAAATTCTGCCATTTTGCAAGTGGAAAAACCCCTTAATTTAAAAGAATTTTAAAACCTAGGGAGGAGGAATTTTATATGTAGAAAGTGTATACCAAGTTTGAAATGAATCGCAAAAAAATAAAATCTATTTTTCAGAAGTACTAACCTGGAGTAATGTTCGAAATTTCAAAATGAACGGTTAATTAGTTTTTGAGTTATCGTGCACACTGACTTCAAAAGCTGCAGGAGAGTATACTAATCTAGCAAGTAAAATGATCTCCCTCGTACCTACTGCTTGCTATTGATACAGATTGTTGACTAGTGCCTTTAAATCTGCTATTTCTTTGGCCATTCTTTCGATAACCTCCATTTGTTCATTAATGGTGCTTATCAGTAATTCCTTATGCGTTACCATATGTTCTCATTTTTGCTCAGAGTTATAGCATTATAACACTTATAAACAGTAAAAAAATAAAAAAATAAATTATAATTTTACTGTTCACAACCTCACTCCATAACACAAGGTGACATTGTTGGATAAGCCAGCAATGATATATAATCAAAAACAAAAATTTAATTATTTATTGAAGCAAATTCAACGAACTCGTCTAAGTCAGTCATACAACAAAGTTGATAGATGCTTGTAACGGACACTAAACTAGAAAAATGTTCAACTTACGATATATAACGGGAGTTATTACAAATTTACGAAAATTCACGAAATTACCGTACATTTTAGCACAAAGTAATGAGGTGAAATAGGACACTAAGTTTCAGGAAAATGCTTTAAAATTTCACTTACTCACTCCTTGCTGTAGAGCAAAGGATGCTTAAATGCCCATAAGATCGGTATTTTTACTCCGATCGACTAAAAATTGTGACACGATATTTTTAAGATAATATAGAAAACATGGAAAATGAATGTCTTTTGAATGTTGGTAATATTAAACTAAGCTTATTCAGAAAATTTGGCGATCAAATATCAAATATAACTATATAAAATGGCGAAAAGTGTGTTTTTTGGTAGACCAACTTTTTTTTGTCTGTGTCTTTAAATAAATTTTTCGAATATTTAAAATATAAATTTTGTTCAAAATATTTCATTATTCTTAGTACAATTTAATATATTTTCATAATTTAATACTAATTTGGAGGAATTCTTTTGCTATTTATTTATTTTATACATCATTTGGTAAGCACTGCAAAAAGTTGCAACGCCGCATGTGAACCCGGCACCAACGCCGCATTTTATATTTGTATTAAATTAAATGTCATGTTACTTTTCAAATATTTTTTGTTATTTTTTATTATTTTCAGTGATTATAAACAATAATGGCCAAAACAAAATCGACAAATAGCAAAAAAACAAAACAAAAATTATTAAAAAAGTGAAAAATGATAGTGTAAAGCGTATGCATGAAATACCACCTGCTCCAAAGGTAACAGAAGCAAGAAAAAAATCAAATCGCGGTCGTAAACCAGGAAAAACTTCTATCCTAACAGATAGTCCCGAGCGAGAATGTTTATTGGAGCGAGACAAACTTCGCGAAATAATGAAAGCGCCAAAACCGAAACAATTTCAAAAGCAAAATCTCTTAAAAAAAAAACAAACAAAAAATATTTTTCTTAATAATTTTTAATATTTTTTAATTTTTCATATTTTAAATAATAAAACTTTGTAGATTTAAGTAAAAGATATCCTTCATTTAAAACATAAATGACAATGAATATTAATATTAAATATGCGGCGTTGGACACCGGGATTTTGAAAATCTACCATTTTAAGTGACTTACTTCAAACATTTATAGAAAAAACAATAGCCTACAAAATGAAAACTGTTCTTCTATAAATTGCAGCTATTATGTCCTTCTATAAAACTGTGTTATTAAATTTTTTTTTCTTTTCAATTTTTTCCTGTAGAAGCAAAAATATCAAAAGTGCGGCGTTGGTTCCCGGTCTACCCTAAATATTATATGAAAAAAACAGCTTAAAGGTAGATATTCTATATTCTACAACTATTCGACAAAAATTTTTGAAAAATTTAGCTTTTATTTGATTTTTTTAAATACTTCAATTTTAAATAATGTTGGAAATTTTAAAAAGTACTTAAACGGCAATCAGTATTTCTCATATGGGTAAAAAAATATCAAAAGTAAACTAAAATCACATGCTTATTATTTTTCAGTGGAGATTTTGGTAGTGTACGTCGTAAGATTTTTATATCTTATAACATATCAAGCCGGGCTTATAAATCAGCATCATTATCATTGAATTCTTCTTTTCCCAAATATTATTTGTATTTGTGATAAATTAACGATTGATCTTGTAATATCTTTAAACGAATATATTTCAAAAAAATGTAAAGTTCTGTTTTTAATATTAAAAGATTTTAATATTACTTGACTAATGCGCTTGAATTTTTGATAATTTAGTTCGTATATTAGACTGCATTCATGTGACCTTTTGTTACCATTTTTTCAATATCCCTTTCAATTTCCTTTTCCTGTTCTTCCATTATCCATTGAGTGACTCAACTGACTAACCTGAAATAATTAAAGTGTAAGAAAGGGGGCTTAGAACTCTCACACTAAAATACTTTAATCAGTCATTATTATATTTATTTATTCAAGATAAAACAAGGGATGCACCAATTCATATAAGAGAAAAGAAAATTTAAAAATAATAACTACAAAAAACATATATATATATATATATATATATATATATTATATATATACCTCCTATAAGATCATTAAGAGTCTTAAAATTTAATTTGGAAAGCAACTTGAGGGTGTATTTTTTTCATAGATCCAGATTTATATAATAAGCAGCTTAATAAGTTGAAAAAGATTTTTTTTTTTGTTACTTGTCTTTTATCTTTTTCTAATCTCCTTTAAGGGATTTGATCCTGATGATTAGACGAAAAGCTTTAACTATCATTAGAGTACCCTAAAATTTTAAGTGTATTTGATATAAATGGATTTGATTCATGGATTAAAATTTAAAGAAGAAAAGGTTTTTCATAATTTTGAAATTGAAGTTTTCTTAGTTATATATTTCTATGATGTAGACTTGGATACATATCTAAAACTGAACTTTTTATGATTAATTACTTATGCCTCTCATCAATTATGTTTTCATAATTTTTCCTTCATTAAAACATGTCATAAGTTATATACTGTCATCCCAATGACCAACAATTAGATAACTATTGTCCTGCTTGTCACTATTCGTAACAATTCAAAATTAAGGGAAAAAAAAGAAGAATATTTCTCTTTGGGTGGGATATTCTTAGTAATCAATTATGTCCATACATACATGTAGGTCATCCTTTCTACTATTATAATAAATACACACATTTAGCTAACACTGAAACTCCAACCTCTATATGGTATATTTTGTTTTGTTTGTCTTTTTCATAAGTAGCTTGTGAAGCTTCAGTTATTTTTCTCTACTTAAATTCTAATTTATTAGAAGTTTTCACAATGATCAGAGCCAATGATATGTCATAAACTTTAAGGATTTCGTTTAACTATTTAATGGGATTGGGTGAGAGATATGATGTTGTTTGTTTTCACTCGTTCGTCATGCATGTCAAAAAGATATTTATTGTTTGAAAAATGATTTTGTTACAACTCTGGATGACATTTAATAAGTAATTTATTAAGGTAAAAGAATGTCAGTTACACATATATGAGGGCCATAAGAAATGTTTTATGTAGAATAAAAAAAAACATGATGGCGCCATATTTTACATTTCGTTAAAATGTAATTTAGTTAATGATAAAAATATTTATCAAGTAAATGTTTTTGATGAAAGCCTAAATTTTGTTAAATAAATAACAAAGGTTTTGTATATATTTTATGTTTATTAATATTTATATTTTATTTTAATTAAATTTAAAGAATTTTGCTTTAAGCTATTTTGTATAAAGAAATCTGTAGTAGTTCTTTTTTTCTTTTTTTTTGAAAATTGAATGATAATCTCTTTAGTCGGGTTATAAATATTTGAAAAGTTGAAAGTTTTTGGAAATGACCCTTACTTATCACAATCAAAAAAATCAGTAACTTGGTGCACTGGGGTATAGGAAACTCCATCCTGTTTGTTTGTTTGTTTGTGACAATATCTTCCAGAATGTGTTCATTTAAAAAAATTTCAAAAGCATTTGGTCTCGTAAAACTTAAGCTCTTTGTTTATACTGTAAGCACGTAAGAATTTGTGAATTTTTGGTAATTCATTTTTTTTCTTCCCACTACCACGATCTTACAACTAAAATTTGTCTTCTTCTTAGTAGCCTAATTTTTTCTACACTACCATCAGAAAAATTACTTTCAGAATTCCATCCATTTCTATAATTAAGGTTACGAATAAGTGCATAAGAAATTTAGCTTGTGGATGTGCCGACAATAGTGATTACGGAGATAACACAGAGAAGTAGAATAACAATTCATCATTGCATCCAAGCAGTGTAACAGTTGTCAGTATCAGTGCTCGTCTCTGTGAGTGAGACACAACTACCAGACCAGCAGCGTAACAATTGTCTAGGAAAATTCAATTACCAATTATTTGTACTTTAAAACTCACAATTTTTCCATAGGGAAAATACCTAGGCCAGGTCTTGCAACCAGATCTTTTCCTACCAATCTTCTCATCAAGTTGAAGTATGTCTCTTGAACAATACTCTGTAGTTATTGTTTTTCCCATCTCAGGATAATCAAATTAATAACACGTAGCTTCTTCTTGAATTAATATCATGGAAAGCAATATATAATTTTTCTAAAAATATTACCATCTGAATCTTAAAAAACACTAGTGTAGGCATAAAAGAGAATGTGTTATACCTAAAATATTGCAGACTGCTGGAGAGAACGTTTAACATAACATACAAAAATAAAGTTTTTCAAACACAATGAGAATCTGTAGTTTAAATTAAATTTACTGCTAAGCTCACAGCGTGTAAAATATCATTTCATAATTAGATCCTGTACTTTAACGTTTTTATATGCCAAAGATGACTTATGGCAAAAAAAATTACTACTAACACATATTTAAATAAAATCAAAACACATAAATTAACAAAACTCAAGTAGATCCTTCACCCGGAAAAAAATCTGAATATCTGGATCAGTATCTTTTACTTACCATGCCATTTCCTTAACTTTCAGCATTAGTTTAGAACTCATCCTAAAGCAAGGCCCGGAAAAATGTTTTCATATATTCGATACCATAGCTATGTGTGGTTTTACTAATTAAAATACTTTCTGTCTACTAACATTTTTCTTCTACAAAGAAAAATTTAAAACAAAAAGGAAACAAAAAATGTAATTCTTTCGTTCTAAGTTTATGCATTAAATTTCTTATACAAATATTCAGTTAAGAACTGAAAAAAAGATCAGCTGTTACTAGAAGCAATCAATCCTTTAATCCCCCCTTTAAGTCTTTACTTTCTTCTCTTCTTTTTATTGTTAACCATAGCTGGCAATTATAACAAATTATTGTTGAAATTGGCCAAAACTTTTGATTGATTAAATACTCGTAAATTCATTAATTGTACCATAATTTTAAGAGATTGGCATTAATTACTAAACCAACAAAATTTTGATTCCACTCTAATTTATAACAATTGCAATTTTGACAAAGAAAATTAATTTATAATTGAAATTTCTAATTAGGAAATTAATTATACATCACTGGTGTTAAAGTTAATATTTTTATGGTAGCTAAATTTCTTTTCTTTTCCAAATTATAATAAAATAAGGTTATCATATTGTGAATTGTAGGTGTGTTTGATAGTTATCCTATTTAGAATAGAAATATTCTGAATACGATTGAATACAGTGCTTATTTATTAGGCATGGCTCTGTATGTTTGTTTGCAAATAATAAGAAAGCATTTGGACTCGTTTGAAACCATAAACACAAGTGCGCACCAGAGCAGCAACTGCCTCAGCAACTACTTAAATTACTAGAACTTGAGTCTATCAAAATCTGATTAAAAAAAATTTTTTTTATTCCTGTGACACAGAATTCCTTTTCAGCCAATGTGAAAAGTTTCAAAGCATCCATTTATTGTTGTCTAACATTTAAAAAAAAAAAACAGATTGATAGAATTGGTTGATTCAAACTTTTTCAAGGTGTTTACTCTAATATCGAGGAGTCATTAGCGCAGAGTGGAACCAAATTTACCATAAAACGCCAATGGATCTATTAATCTCCACTGGGTTTGTATATAACCCGAATTGGCGTCGAATTATTGCTATTTTGACAGTTTTTCAAAGAAGATCAAAGTAAATTTGGTTACATAAAATCTGAACTGGCTGGTAGAGAGATGTGTTACAGTAAGTACAATTTTGATAACATTTTAGTATTTGAATTTTATAATTTACCCAATGTCGTAACCACAAGAATTTCGGAGAGTCCAGTTCAATTAGTTTTACACAAAAATTTCAACTTTGCAAACGTTCCAGTTACCCAACATGCCAAGCGCTTGTGGATTCTAGGCATAAAAATTTGATGGTTTTTTTTTTCATCAAACTTTTAGTGAATATTTTAAGGAAATTTATTATAATTTATTTTAAGGAAAGTAACCAATTAAAACAATGTTGAAAGTTCAAAAATTTCAAATTTCATAGTAATTTAAGATTAAAATATTCTGATAGAGAATTTGTAGTTCATTAGCTTTCATATGATAATCAAAATCAAATTTTGTTATTCCATTTGGCTCAGGAAATTTCAGTACAAACATCGATTGTTAAAATAGCTCCCAACCATGACAATGGTTTTGCAAGTTCTAATACTAATTCAATTAATTAGTCCAAAACCTTTGAATGCGTCTATGCTATGCAATCGAAACTTGTAAAACATAAGACCAAAACTAACAATCAAAAGCGATCGATATTTGCCATGAATAAAGGTGAACAGACAAATTAGAAATTAGATATTCTACCACCAATACCCTTAAATCTTGTACTTCTTTATATGGCTGTGTGTGTGTGTGTGTATGGATAACAGCAGTATTATATTTGGTTTAACTAAAAAAATCATTTTTTGTTTATGTTGATTTAGTATGCACTCCATAAAATGGTAAAATGTATGCTTGTCATGGCAAAAAATATTTTTACCACCAAATAAATTTATTATTGCATTTTTAGACATTACACATGGATATAGTTTTTAATTATTTATTTTATTGTTTTTTGGTTTACTGAAGCAAATTTGTTATTTTTTTATCAGTCTTATTTCCATGATTTCAAATTCCCTAAGATTAAGTTCCTTTTGGGTTTAACAAATAATCCACGGTATTACATGAAGCGAGGATTCTTTCAAGCTTTCAGCAACACATTTACAATCAAAATGCAATATAAAGCTCACAACATTTGAATGTGTAAAAATGTATTGGTAATATGCAAAACGAGACGCAGTGGAATTACTGCCTTACGCAAGAGAATGAAATTTATGAAAGTTTCGAAAATCGGTCTTGCCTTTCACCGCTTTTATCATAAAAATGATAGCTAAGATAGAGTTTACAAAATTCAAAGAGTCAATCCCGTCAATTGACGTCAAATATTGAGAAGATCTTTAGTGTAGGTCTTAAATGAATTTTTAAGCAATTTGCTCACGTATTGCTCACGTATTGCTCACGTATTGCTCACGTATTTTTATTTGATAAGATAAACAAATTGTTAAGCGGAAAATTAAAATAAAAACAAGCTTTCATATTAGAAACAATAATTTTTCTTAGTTTTATTTATGGACATTTTATTATTATTATTAAAATTTGGGAGGGCCATGCTGCACTGCGACCGGATCGATCTATTGTGCTCCCCGCCAATCATCATGTAGGGAACCTTATATCAAGCTCCCTTGCCAGGGCCAAAACATCTTTCAATCTCAACTCACCTTCCTCTGTACAAGGCACGTAGCGAGTGAGAAGATGTCTGAGCCTCTTCGTTATCAGCCTCCCACACTCGAACAACAAGTGGGTCGGTGTCTCCGTCACCTCTTGACAGAATCTGCACTGTGTAGTTGCTGATTTTCCCAGCTTGTGAAGAAATTTAAGGAAAGGACCGTGTCCCGTAGCGAACCAGGTCAACATTCTGAGTGACGCTCTGTTCAGTTTCCTTGCTTCATTTAAGTCTCTAATATTATAATTGAAGAATGTCTTAGAATGAGTCCATTCAGAGGATTCAGTCCATAATCTGGCTTTATGGACATTAAAAAGTAAAGGAGTTATTAATATTAAGTGGTGATTCTTTCCTTAATTCTGATATTTTTGGGTATCTTTGAAAGTTTTTATGGCTTTAATGGATAGATAACTAAAAGTGTATTAAAAAGGTGTTTCCCAAATTTAAAACCATTTAAAAAACTGCATATACGTCTACATAGCTAGCAATATTATTCAATTAAGCATTCAAAATCACCCGAAAATGTTTTGGAAGCAGCTAAAATGGATTACTATGCAACATTAATTTTTAATTCAATGAATTTACCAAAAACGTACAAGTATATACTGCATGTAAAATTTGGTTCACAAATTATGAAATTGTTAATTAGGGCTTTGTACCATCACGCAAAAAATAGGTAAGCAACATTGTAGAAGAAACCCAACAAATGTTACATTGCGAAGAATTAGGTGTTCAGTTCTTATTTTGATTGGCATTTAAAAGTTGCAGTCAATCATCTAAATTACCCAGTTTAAACCTAATCATGGATTGCTGCTCCCCTGTGAAAATATAATTTGCAGGTTTTAGCGTCGGCAAACATAACCATATCTTCATATCTACCGCAACAATGGCAGAGTAGAGATATTTTATACTCACAAGCACTCACTCTTTCACTCACAAGCATATAACCTGATATTAGTT
Organism: Acrocera orbiculus; assembly: GCA_947359355.1. Taxonomy (NCBI): domain Eukaryota; kingdom Metazoa; phylum Arthropoda; class Insecta; order Diptera; family Acroceridae; genus Acrocera; species Acrocera orbiculus. The sequence continues at coordinate 14,456,409 of OX375758.1, forward strand.
CGAACTAATTATAATTTTTTTTCCAACTAAAAAAACAAAATTAAATTAATTATAAATGTATGAGAATATACTATATATTCACACATGTAGGAAATACAAACGTAAATATGTATTGTCGATTACATTTTTTTATTTAATAAAGAAACTTTAGTATTCTTGGTTAACCATAAGGACCGTAATCTAATCAAAATAAAAGGGTGCCAAAAAGATTCCTCTTTTAGAAATAACAAATAATGTGATAATATGCTGATTAAGGTTGACACAGTATTTCGTGCTTCGTAAGCAAAAATTTACAAAAAGGTGAGTGAGTTAAGGAGTTTGCCATTTCAAGTACTGTTAAGAAAATAAAACTTCTGAACAAGGGTTAAAAATCTATTTCTTTCTTCTTTATCGATTTTGATTAAATTTTATTAATTCCTGTGAAATATATGAAAGTTCTAACAAAAAATATTTTTACGTTAAAAAAAGCAAAAACTACAAAATAAACTCATTGGGAAAGTATGAAGATTTTTATAGTTTAACTATTTTTTGAAAAAATGAGAAATCTGCCCAAGTTACTATATTAATTGTTACTATGGCGGCCTCATTCAAGTGGTTAAAAAGTCCATTTCTTTTACTTATATTAGAAATTATTCGATTTAAAGTTTTAGGAATTTTGCAAACAATTTAACATCATCCTGAGATCTCTACCTGAGACAGTCACTTTGGATGATTGCACATGAATTCAACCGCCCTTTTTTAACGAACGAAAATTAATGGACAGAGTTATTATATACTGTCAATTATAAATTGGTATATTTTTCTCATATTTTTATTTTTAAATATGATTTTATCTTTGACGTATAAACGCATATATCAAAACATATCAAAATAGTGAATAGTCCCTAATAAACTCATAGAAAATTATTTCAAATGTCAAGTTAACTACAATTTTTCCATTTTTCGTTTAGTTCAAAATTTATTTTACATTTTAACATTTTTACCATCAAAAAAACTTAATATACAAAATAAAGTAAATGAAGTAAAGGATTACTCTCATACAGTTAATGGAAGTGCATGTGCCATACATGTGCCTAGAATGCTTACTGCTATATTAAAAACAAAAATTTGTCATCTGTCACCAGCAATTGTACCCACTTAAAGATAATAAAATATCTAGCATATCTTCCTGTGCCAGACCAATAACTTTTCCTTATGCATTCGTAGTTGATGCAATAAGGTTTTTTTCATTTTCTATTTCTAACTAAATACGAAAAACTCAATTTTATTATTTAAAATTATATTTTTCTTATTTTTTCATACATATTATTGTTTCTTGTTTTTCTCATTAATAATAATTTAATTAGGAAAATTGATTTAATTACGTATATAAATTTATATATAATTATCCTAGTTACGAAAGAAAAGTATTAGTAATCTAATATATAAAATTGATTTCATTTCCTAGAATAACATGTCTTATATATATATATATAAGTACATAGTTTCTTTGTCTTTTTTAAGATGAAAAAAAGTGCTGATCTAATCAGAAACTGAAACTTCTTTATAGGATTACTTTTTGTCATTGAATCTATTATATCTATTGTCATAGATAACAAGAAATCTACTAACTAGTTTCAACATCTTAAGCTCTTTACGTGCTAATACCCTTGTCAATCTGAATTAATCTTAAGGCAATTTTGAGCCTTCATAATATAGATACAATTAAATCATACAGAGGATATATTTATTTTTATATTTTGATAATGCTGACTATAGAATTCTAAACAATAATATAGAAAGTCTAAATAGGAATATAATACAAATCTTTAATCAAAAAGAATATTAAAAGCTTATTGAATTAATTTTTAGCTCATGTTTTTATTTTTTTTATGGTTTTTAGTAAATAACTTAAACTCTAAAATGCTAATGAATATTATTTATTCCATACTGATTTTTCTTAATGGCAAATATTTGATATTATTGTTCTTAAGGATAATATTTTAGAGATCATCTATCAATGTCTTCTCATGACATAAATCAACGTCGTAGAAGGATGTAGATGTCATTCGCATCAGTGCTTGTCCATCCAAATTACTACCCCCTCTTGATATGTCACACACAATTATTTAAGTTTTTACATTACACCTTCAGTGAAACAAAAAAGGTTATCAAAGTATGTCCCTCATATATTTTTAGCTATTTGTTTTGTTATTGTTTTTTTTTTCCTTCACAAAAAATCGCAGTCTTTGATATAATTTTTATTCAATCAATATTTCATACATAAAGGAACCAAACATTTTCAAATGTTATACAGAAACTTGAAATGTTATTCGAATTATAAAGCTTAACAGAAGTTTATTTAATTGTCTGACAACTTGTTTGAGATTATTTTACAAAACATAAATTTATACAATATTTATTAATTTAAACCTAATTTCATTAACTTAAAAAATTTAATAAAATATTTTCTTGTTTTACAAAACTAAGAAAAAAAAAAAAAAACTAATAATTTCTAAGCAAAAAATTAAAGTAAGGAAAAATTAAAATTTAAAACTGAGTGGAAAACTTTTGAGCTTTTAATCCTAGAAGTCACAAAAGAATTTATTTGCAAAGTCTTTTTAAGTACTGTAAAAGGATCTTCAAGGCTTAAATAAACAGTTCCGAGTATTAATTTGATAATATTTACGTCAACATGACTTCTATTTTTTCAAACTATCTTAAATTAAATGCTTAAGCGCTTCTTATCTAAAGTGTAAAAATGTGTAGTAGTCAGAATTATTAATGTAACCCTTAATAGAAAAGGATGAAGACCGTGAGAACATTTTTTATTAAATATTATTTAAAGTATTTATCTCAAATGTTGATATTTATTTCCTAGAGTGCAATTTTGTTTTATAGCTTAAATAAAATATTTATATAGATTTTAAAATTTATCTACATCTGTAAAGTTCTTATGGGAATAAATAAGGATTGTTAAATACTTTCTGACATGTGATGTACTCCCACAACTTAGGAAAATGAAATAAGATCATCTAAAACTTAGATTAGGAGCTGTGTTCTTGAATCTCTGATAAGTTTCTACTTATAAATTATTGAATTTCTGCAGTGGATTTTATCTATGATATACTCCTGTAACACTCGTCTGTTTTTTGCCTTTTTCCTTTGGCAAAGATAAAACAAGCATAATTTTTATCGAACTTTTATTTTGAATTTTTATTAAATGAATTTTAATCAGCTTGCGTTGTATATTAACGAACTTTTTTTATTTTGATACATTAAGAAAAACTTTAAATTCTTTTAGAATTATAATCAATTTTTTATTCTTAAATTTGATTAATATAATGTCTAGTTATTCGTTTGAATTAAATTTTATGTACCCAAAATCAAATTCTTGAATTTATTGCATTGACGCCTTTTGAAACTAATTTTGTATAGTTTTTTTATAAAAATTTTACGTCAACTGACTTTCATGTGTCAAAAGATTTTTTCTTTTGGAATAATACAGAACTTTCCTTAAACCTCAAATAGCTTAGAAACAAAATAAAAGAACATTTATAAAAGAACGAACGTTAGCAAAAGTTTAAAAACAAAATCAGCTGGTAGCCATTTCCTCCCAGACGAATGAAACTAGTTTCTCGTTAATTGTGAAAAACTAAGTAAAGTTTTGACCAAAGTCAAAAAAGTTTTATGTGGCAAAATAAATAAACAATAGTTCAAAAGCGAAGAAACATCAATTGTTGATATGCAATATCTCTTTGGTATTTTTGATAATGTAGATTTTAATGGCTTAAAAAGGAACACATACGAATGCATTCTTCCATTTGCAAACTTATAAAAACTTTAAAAAATATACTTTCTATTGCAAAAGAGTTATTTTTAAACTTTTTTTGATTTTCAATTTTACAATGTTTGTAGTTTTTAGTCATATCAGTTTTAAGTTTTCCACTTGAGGTGCAATTTTACCTCAAATTTGCAATTGAAAACTGTCATTATTTTAAAAATCAAAGCAAAGAAACCATTTGTAAGAAATACTTTTATTTACATATCTACTGCTGTAAAATATGAATGAAAATCCTCAAATTTATTGAAATGCACAAAATCCACTTCAGTATTTATAGGACAATTCCCTTTTCATATGATTTTATTTAACTTACTTTATTTCATCTTCATTGTTTGTTTGTATGTGCTATGTAAACTCGATTTTGATGCACTTTATGACTATCAAAAGATCTAAATTTTTGCAAGTATGTTTGATGGTGAAAGGATTAAAATAAAAATTTTTTTTTTGTTCCGTTCAAATTTTGGATTAAAGAGTTTTATAGTTTAGTATATAAAATCTTCAAACTTCACTTTGAGAGGACAAATTGAATTCCTACAGCTTTATATTGGTTTTAAGTCAAGCAGGCTTTAATATAATAAAACCATGAAACTATTGTGGAATTTAACGGTACGAAGCTATGCATGGCATTCAAGCTTGCATGCAAGCATGCAATCTTTAAAACAATTTCTAAACTTTCTTTTCAATTTTAATTCTTTAAATGATTTCAATTTTTCCTTTTAATTTTATATATTTATTTATCCTATACTATTCCACTGATTTTAGCCATAAAACCAACTAATGCCAATTTTGATAGCTAAATAAAGCTCAAAGCCCAAAGTGACTAAAAGGACAATTTGAAGAACAGTTTGAGTATAAATTAATGATAAAATTTTTACTAAAATATGCATTTAATGTTCGGACAAGGCTGTTACTTGCTTAATAAAACAACCAACAAACAACAATAGATATTGAAAAAATGTCCTTACTCTTTTCTAAAAAAAATAGTTTTATTTAAACCAGTCATATCTAAAAATATTATATCAATAGGATTGTGCCATAGTATTTCATGAAAAGTAAATGCTTTTTTCAAGTTTGAGTAAAAATAGAACAAATGAATTTTATTCAGTTAAAAAGTCTTGCAAAAATCATTTTCAATTCTAGAACACTAGTAAAGGAATTTTTTTTATAAAATGTTTTCAAAAATTACTCCTTGTGAGTATTAGAACTTTTATTTAGTATAGTTTTCAATTGAATAAAGGCTGATGGATTCAAATATATAAATTTTAGGATTCAATTAAAAGGCTACCGACATAAAAATAAATTTATAGAAATTTCCTGATCTGGCCTTTGTAACATATAATAAAACTGAATAAATATTTAGATTATTTGTCTGGGTAGGTTTATCTAAAAATAGAACTTTGCAGCTCTTAGAGAACACTCTAAAAATGAAACTATTTTTTCACATCTTAACAATATAAGAAAAACTAACAGGCCAAGTAAGTTACTACTGACTACTTGCAGTTTTTTTACTGCAGTAAGACTTTCTAATAGAAAATTAAAAGTAAAATAAAGTTAATAAGCTCCATTTCAGCTCGATGGCAATCGATGGCGATGACTTTTTTAAAATATGAAATAAATTTGATATTTAATTTGACTAAAAATTAATTAGAAAAAATATAAAGGAAATGTCAAATATTTATATTAATTCATAAAAAGCAAAAAAACATAGAGCCGAAAATTAATTAGAAACTTGCTAACCAGAGTACTCACAAAACTGTTTTAATTTTCAGGGTATTCAAATGATATCTATCAACTTCATTGCCTCATAAAAAAAATATTTCAGAAATTGTAATAGGATTTTACGTCTGAACAACAGACAGCTTTATGTCCTGGAATTGGACTAGACTGCAAAACTAATCAAATAAAAAACTTTGTTTATGTTTCTTTAAAATACTAATAAAGTTTTAAGGTAGCCTACTTTTAGAGTCTCAATAACTAGATCTATTTTCCATTTATAATACAATCGGGAATATACATAATATTGTTTTTTTAGATGATTATATATTTTTGCTGTGTTATTATTACAGCAATATTTTTAAGGATAAAAGAAATAGCAGCCCTTATACTATTTTTTTCATAAATTTTCTTTTTGTTTTTTATTAGTTATCTTGCAAAATTTAATTAAAGCACCGAGTTCAGACATTTTAATGTGTTGATATTTCTTATTCAGCTTGAAAAAAATATTGCAAGCTTCTTAGATGTCTGGAGAATCAGAAAATCTAAGGTCTCGTTTTAGCTGTGTTTAAGCGAAAAATATTTTACGCCCGGTTTCACAGTACGAGCTTAAGCCTCGCAAAACATCATCTGTCACTTTAAACCCGCTTAAGATTCAGGGCTAAAGCCTAATTTTACTGTCACTTGTTAGTTAGTTTGTCATATTTTTGTATTATTTACATTGAATTTGTGTAATTTGACGTAAATAATTTAAATTAAGTGAATTTATATACTGTGAACAAAGTTATTATTATTTAAAAACTTCTTTCTATTAATTTAATAATATTAATTACCATAAATATATTGTTTTTAGTGGGTTTTATTTATTTCAGTTGTGTAAAACGTTAATTATTATTAGTTACAAATAGATGTAATATTTAAAGTAAGAAAGTATAGTTTATATTTTTGAAAAATATGGATGATGATTTACCGGATTTTGAAGAGTTAGAGGAATTGGAGATTGTTTTAGTTTTAGACGAAAGCTGCGTGTGTCGCGCAAGAAATATTCGCTTGCGCCCAAATCATTTCTATATTTGGAATGATAGAGAATTTTTTAGTAGATTTCGTTTGAGTAAGTAAACTGCTATTTCCTATTTTATTGTAGCCAAAATGAAATTGAGCCACCGGTTTTAGAAAAAGATCTTAAAGCCTTGGTGGAGTATAGCTTACAAGTGAATGCATGCAAGAAAGCATACCTTTGAATGAAGGCACAAATATTGGAACATAGAGAGAATTCTTTCTGCGTTACTTTACACATAAATTAGGCAACATTTAAAAGTATACATTGCAAAAAGTTTTATATTTTTAAAAAGCTTAATTATATGAGACGATATATGTGAATTTAAAAATCACACTTAAGAATCTTATACTGCAATACCTATTCCATAAAAAAATAATTAATTCAATTTAAAACTTTGAAATTTGGAGCACCTACGTCTTTTTTTTGCAAGGAACTTCCAATATTTTTTGTAATGATTTAAATGATTTTGACAACAAACTTGATTCCTTGTTTTTCCGCGAACATGCAGAAACTGCCTCTGATGTCACACTTAAACTGTCTAAAAAAATTATATCAGTATTAATTCCAAAATAAAATATTAAGAATTTACTATTTTATCTTTCTTTAGCATTTCCCGAAGCACTTAATATATCTAGAAAAATAATTAACTTTTTTAAATAATGTAAAAAACGACATAATGAACTTCATAAAGGGCTTCAATACCAGAAGAAGCCTCACCGAATAAGTCCTTAACCATTAAATGTATATTATCAATTTTTATTGGAACTGAAGTTCCGCCACCAGTTCTAAAGCGCTCTCTTCTCCAACGCTAGAACTTTTCTAGAGTTCTTTTTTATGTTATTATCTTTTTAATTTTACAATTCCATGTTCCTAAAAACGGAACTATTGAACTCATGTTCAATAATTTTCCACACTTGTCTTTTTCCACTTTTTGAGACACTATTTGTTTTTTTATTTTCTACGACACTTTTATGTTTGGTTACAATTTCAATTATTCTTATTTCTTCTTCCCGGGAAAAAACTTTTTGTTAGTTTAATTTTATTCATAAAGTTTTTTAAAAATTTACACTTAAAAACAATTGAAAACTTCAACACTGAAACTGTTAGTAAACAAGCAATCTCACGAAAAGATACTTACTTTTGAGTTATTTATTTTTCGGCCTACTTTTTCGTTAATTATGTTCTCCATGTGTGTATGACAGAACTACACGAATAGAAGCGAAAACCAAAGTGAGAATCACAGCAGAAGCATATTTTCTGGCAGAAGATAATTTTGTTTGAATCAATCAAATGAAATTCTTAAATTTTAATAATTATACTTCCTTAATTTAAATATAACTTCTATTTGTAACTCATAATTAACCGTATACATAATTAAAATAAAACCTTCTAAAAATAATATAAATAATTTCAATTAATCCAATTAAAACAAGTTTTTTACTGTGAGAAATTTATTTACAATACCTTAATTTAAATTTTAAAACGGTTCTGAGACCGTGGAAGGACATATGAATCCTAACAGAATAGAAAGACCTGATGAGTCCAAAATCTAAGCGACCATCAGCTTGGCACGGAAGAGGTCAAAACTATCTGACCCAGTTGCTTACTGTGGAGACGTCTTAGCTCCTAATTCTAAGACCAAGACACCACCTTTCCAATTCATTAGGAGGAGCAAATTAAAAATTTATTAAAAAGAAGAAGGTTAAAAAAAACTGCATGAATTAAGGGGTAGATACTACAGCAACCAACGAATACAAAAAATCCTGAAAGGGTTGTTAACGGTTCTCCTCCATCTTTTGAACTCCCTTTGTCTTATTTTAATATATTTTTCTTGATGCTACTGAAAATATTATAATCCTTAAAACGTCAAAGGTTACAAAACGCTCTAACAATTCTGGTAGCTAAGGTGCTAGCTGAAAAAAATAAATAAACTTTTATTATAATTGAATTCCTGACAAAATAAACATCAAAGTTATACAATATATAATTTTCCAGGACATTTCATCTGTCGGGCAGGCATTAGTTGAGGTCCTTCACTCAATCTTTTTCAACATGATGATTTGCATAAGCTGAAGGAATTCTTTCATCATATAGTTAGCCTGCAGAGTCTTAAAAAAATGAGTAACCATAAATCAGATGGAGCTAAAACATCTTCTTCTAATACATGACTATTTATTACCATAATGTGCTAACCACTTTAGTAAAAGCTCATGTCTCTGCATTCGGCGCCAACGCTTTTAAAGTTAGCAGAATGATATGGGGCTAGTAGAGTTTGGGTAGTTAGTAAAAAAGGGAGTCTACAGAAAAATGAAATAACATTTGTTTCAATCAGCATGATCTGTTATATCACACTCTTTTCTAGAAGCTTTGGTGCTTTAAAATACAGTTATGTATATATACATACATATATTTATTAAAACATATTTATCTATATTCTAAGAATATCTATGAAACGGTCGAAGGATACAAATAGAAGTTGTGATGGTTAAGAAGCACTCTATGCCTTGATAAAGATGCTTTTGTTATGACACATCTTTATCATTGCCAGAAAAGAATTTGAGTTATGTTCTACATTCATATTAGCTAACTCTTATCCTCTGTTTTTATGAATTTTTGTTTCAGTTTTGTTTTTTTCTTTTTGCAATAACTTGTTAATATCGATCAAATATTATTGGGGTTGTATATTAAAAATATTACTTTTTTCAATCTTTTTTATTTATTAAATTCAAAAAAGGTATAAATTATAATATTTAAATATTTATTTTCTTTTTAAGGGAAATTTCAAATATTTTCTGGAATATTTTTCAACCTTTATTTATTAGTTTTTCATATTCACGGGCAAATTGATTGCACGATATGAGCCACCTTAATTGATTTGTCTGCGTATAAAATGTATTCAGAATTAACATTTTGAATTCAGTTGTTCAACTATTTTTCTATTTTTATTAACTATTTTTCTTCCATGTGTCGCTTAATTTTTTATAATCTTGTTCAACTTTTTTGCAAAAAATTGATTTCTTATAGAATCTTAGAAGACAGTATAAAATAGCCCCATAATCTATATACATCCTTTAGTGATGCTACTATCAGTTTTTAAAATCTACAGTTCAAGTTCATATCATTAATTAAATTGAACATAAAACTTGTAATACAAAACGAAATCATTTTTAATCATCAAGTCTCACCTTGATCAATGATTAAGTAGTAATAAATTTTCCAGGTTTTCATTTGTTTTTATTTATTTAAAATAGAGCCAAAGATATCTGATATTATCATCACTTTTTATTCAGTGTATCAATTATTATTTACAGAAAAAATAACCCAAATACAATAACAAAAAAAAAAAAAAAACACAATGCATTTTCATGATGTGTACATTAACAGCAACAACAAATCATAATATTTACACTATGCTAATTAGTTGGCATTTTGCAAACATTTAACCACTTGAAGCATAAATTTAGATAAGTCAACATATAACTTGATTAATGGGATAAAACTGGTATATACAAGATCTCACCTAACAAACTTAAATTTCTGGAAAGTTGAATAAAGTTGCAGTTAAGATGGTGAACAATATTAAGAAAAAACAAATGTCACTTAAGTATGTATTTAAATTATATAATGTCACATATCACAGCTCAATTGGTACTCTTTAATCAACACAAAAGCTGTTAACAAGGTTTCGTCTAGTCTTTCATTATAATACTCGTATAAGGTGTGATGCCTAAAGCCTTATTTACACCACGCCGCGCGGCAATCGTTCAACGCCGACAGTCGTAAAACGGGTGTTTCGTTTATTCTAGCCATTGCTAGAGCAAAAATTTTTTGTTTCCTTTAAATCATAACTTCATTTATGAGTTTCGTTTCAATACGATGTGAATAAGGCTGCCCACAGAGTGCCGGCTTAGAGCCGAGTTGACACCGATTCCCATTGTGATTGGTAGGCTTGCGCTCTAATTACTTTGAGCTTATTCCTATTGATTTACTCATAACGACTTTATAGTCTTCGGTATCAGAATCGGCGTCAGCTCGGCTGTAAACCGGCACTCTGTGGGCAGGCTTAAGGCTTAAGGTCAAGCCATACCTAGAACAAACATTTTTCTTTCATGAAAATGATTTATGTTAAAAGGACACTTTGTGGCCTTCAAAATTTTGGCTGTACTTTTAATTCTTGTTGTACTTTAAATTTTTGTTTTACTTATATTAAGGGATAAGGAATAATGATTTTATTCTTTAGAGAAGCTAGGTAAGTACAACAAAAATTTTGAAGGCTACAATCTATCCTTTTAACATCATCATCGTATCGGAAAGTACTTCAAACATCAATCAGACTTAACAAAAAGCAAAATTAATAAATGTTAAAAATCTTCTGCTTTGTCAACTTTTTCCGTAAAAGAAGAGCAGCATCAGTCTAAAAATTATTTTGATTTTGATACCGCGATTTATTACATAAGTAAAATGCTACTCATGATTTATTTTTCAAAAACTGCTTCAATTACCCTAAAATATTGAATATTTATAAAAAATATTTAATAACAGGATTAACTTTTGTGTTTATTAAAATTTGCATAAAAATGTAACACATGGCCAAATCATATCATCTTTACGTATCGCATGTGTTTCCTATAACACCTAAAATTACAAAATTTCTAGTTCAATGATTTAATATTTCATCAATAATCATTAAATTTTATATATATATATATATATATACATATATCTTAACCAATATCAAATATCTGTATATTAACTAGAATCAGATAATATAAAATTCACATATTAGGACTAAATATGCCATCATATAAAATAAAATTATACGAAATATTGCACAAATTATACTAAAATGAAAATAATATATAAATATAAGTGTATAATAATCAATTCATATTTTATTTATTTCTTTGTTTAATTCTTTTTTTCTTCACGATAAAATTTTACCGTCAGAAAAGCCGCTAACACAAAAAAAAAAAAGAAAAAAGAAGTTAGTAATCTCAAGTTCATTGAATTTCAATAAGCGTTCATATACGTCCTTTACAGACTGATTTCTATTATTCTTTTCTTATCCATGCAAAAAAAAAATGTATCTGGTAGTTGAATGCTACTACATCAATTTCTGAATCCTATATAGCTTCATCTGACGGAATATAAATTGAAATATTATGAAATAATCGGTCTCAATTTTATCCCTTTCGTTCAAACATATTTTGACTATTTTGACAATTTTTCATTTTTAGATATCTATTGAGCACTACATAAATAAATTTACAATGAATGATATCTAAAATTATTTAAGGATATTTGATTAAGGATGATACTTTGAGCCGTATAAATTTTTATTGATTGAACTGTTACTAAATCTTATTTTGTATGTAACTTTTTTCTTATTTTTCTTAAGTATAGTCCAAATGTTCTTATAAAGATCATAAAAAAATATTTATTTTTTAAGTGTTGGAAAATAAAATATACAAAAAAGAAATATTTGACTTTAAATATTGAAAATAATGTTTGGTTAGGTTTTTTATTCAATATAAATGGATGGATTTTAATTTCAGGATTTTGGGTTAGATTTAAAGGGTTATTGACATAGTATACACAATAAGTGCGGATTATAGAAAGAAAACTAGAGGAAATTTAAATAAGTATTTACTCGTGTTTCGGAACTTACTCAATTTATAATTTCACATACATTTTTCTTTGTAGTGTTCTAACTAACTAAAAAATTATAGTAAGCTCTATATTAAAGAAAATGAAATATCTCCTTAAGATTGAATTAAAAATTTTTATAATATTGCATACAAGAACTGTAAACTTTTACAACTATGTTGAATTATAAATAAAAGAAACTTGAAGTCGCTATAATTTGTCAATAATGTTAGTTTTATTTCGCTAATAATATTGAATGTTTGGTTTTTTTGACAGTTTTCTTCAAAGATACACCAATTTTGTAATTCTCTATTGAATTAAATGATTTGTTTTAACAGTTTTGTGGACAGTCAGTTCATAAAAAATAATTTGAGGTCAACCTTCCTTCATTTTAGAATCAGTTCACCACAATTTGCTGTAGAGTATGTGGACCTTAATACGCCCAAACTTTTTTCATTTATTAAATGCACTGTAAAACTTTTGTAAAACTTAAAAACATATTTCTATATAAAATCTATATTTTTTCTTGTATTTAATCAAACGACCTAAGAAAAGATTGTTTGGATTAATAAATTAAAAAAATTATTGTCCATTCTCCTATAATTTTTATCCTTAATCACTAAGCATTTAATACATCTATTATTTCACTGTTTTGGTTACAAAATAAGCAATCAGCTAAATTTTACTTTAATTGACCTACAGTTCCTAATTTTGAATGTAGTTAAAGGATACTATAATTATAAATAATAAAAGTTCAGTGTAATTTAAACAATGAAAAATCATATAAAAAAGTCCCCTAAGTAATAAAAAATAAATATAATTTATCCTTATTGAACATAAAAAAATTTTTTTTTACTTTAAATTACTTTAAAAAAAAATACTCCTAGGAACACATTTTGCAGAATTCCATACAAATAAAAATCTCATTAAGATAAATTTAATAGCTTAGGTATTGAGAAAATTAATAAAATTTTTCAATCAATGAGAAACAAAATAGATATGGCTTCAAATTATGACCATCAACAATAATTAAATTAAAAATTTCAGAAATTTTTTCTTTATATTTTCTTTATTTACTTAATTTAACATTTGTGAAAATAGCAACAACAAAATAAAGTACTCAAATTCTATAAACAAGGAGAAATTTGTTGGTAATGAGAATTTCAGATACATATTTAAGGATTCTGACTCAAGGATATTTTTTTATATTCATACAATAAAAAATATTTAAATACTTTTTTGTAAGAATTTGTACTTATGTTTTATTTGTATATATATTGCGGTATTAAGAGGATGGGTAAGGTTAAAGAAATTCTTAGATTTTTTAAGACAATTAAATGAAAATGGTATATAAAGGAAAGATGTAGATAGGAGCGGAATATTTGTTTGCCATACTCGAAAAGGAAAGTTAATTTTTGGTAAGAGTTTTTCAGTTATGTCAATTCAGTTGGTTTTCAGTTATTTCAGTATAATCAAACATTTCAAAAATCATGGCTTGCTCTTCATCATTTAATAAATTCATAAAATCTGTATTTTGTTCCATAAAATTTTCAAAATTAATTGTGATAAAGCTTGCTGTAATAAAGTATGAGCGCGTACTGCTCTAGTATATGCCCGTCCAGATATTATGTTATCAAAATTATTTTCAGCATAGATGTTAGAGAGAACTTATTTTATCCCACTTCCATCCATAATCAGATCCCATATAAGACATAACAGAATTAAAAGGCACAAACTTACAAAAACCAATATTTTGTCCGATAAACACACAACAGAAGCTATATCCCGTGCTTTTATATACAGTGGTTGATAGAACGTTAAAATGAATGCTCTCATACTCAAATCCTTAGATTTAGTAGGTTTTGTATGGGAAAGAGAGCAAAAAGCATTGTTTTTTTTGAAGTGTTAAGGCCCTTTAACACACACAGGTATCTTTGAAAGTGTTCATCAATGTCTGTTTAGGTTAATTTCTACGTAAGCATAAAGAAAATAATATTGAAAATAAAATTACATGCCCGCATATTAATTTTTCATGGTTTTTTGTTTAAGGGAGTATTCTAACCTAGACACCGGAATTTTTAGTGTTTTTTCAGATGCCATATAAAAAAACATTAAATAATTTTACCATAAATTTTTTTGCTCGATATTTATTGATACTTGGATACTCTAAGTCCTTCCAGTAATATTAAATACTCTCTCTCAATTCTTCAAGAGGAAAAGTGTGGTTATGGGACTACGAAGAGTTTTTTAAGAAAAATGTATTTTTTAACAAAATGGGCCCGGTTTGAAAAAGAATTTACGTTTCTTACCTGTTTCTTTTGCCTTCCTAAATTTAAAAAAAAAATTCATAAAAAACACTTCGTAGTCGCATACTCTACCAATCATTGTGCCAAATTTAATGTGAATCGGTTACATACAATTTGAGAAACGTGCACACCGTTTCGAGAAAAGCGCATTTAAAGTTTTAAAAAATAAACTGAACTAAGCAGTAAATGCGTCACAAAATGAATTGTAACTCTGAAAATTAGTGGAATTTCAAGAAATCCTCTTGGGAACTCGATTTTTGCGAGTTCCTAAGCTAGAATACCCTCTTATATAATAATAAAATCAAATGCATAAAAAACTTTTTTGGTAAACTTTGCAATTTATAGTATAAAAAATGAAATCCCACTTCGACCATAAAAATTCATTCACTGTTACTGTTTTCCGATGTGAAAACTTCCACTCAATCCACTATTTAGTATAATGATGAATAGCGAATTGCAACCCTAGTCAACTTATTTATTTCTGTTTTTTTGCTACTCATGATCAAGGCAATGGTGATGAAGTTATTGTGTATCTCTACATCTCTGCTTTATATCACATCATGCGCTTTATTGTAAAAAAACTCCTTGTTTTATTAATAAATGATTATAAAAGTACTTCTTCGAACCTCAAAGAAGCTTTAATTAAATTAATTGAGTCAAGTAAGGCCTATTGTTTTTAGACAGTGTGTGATAAATAAATTCTGATTTATGTAAGAAGCTTTTATGTAAAATTTTAATTTGAATATATAATTTAATTTGATAGAAAAACCAACTGTTTTTTATTTTTTTATAATTGAAAATAAAAAACCAAATAATAACATATTCTAACACTACTAATTTCTACTAAATAATTATTTATTTCCTTGAAAAAATCAATAAACAAAAGCTACAGATTTTAGAAAAAGTTTTACAATAAAAATCTTTTTATTACATGTAACAGAGTAGAATGCGGGTGACTCTTGTAATGTAACTTTGCTCAGTTTTTTCTATTGATTGTCTTATTCAAAAAAAAGGAAGATAACTCTAATTATCTATCAGATTTGGAACAGTATTTTTTGTCACATTTTCACATTGATTTTTGCAGTCAATATTTACAATGAAACTTTTATTACAATCTTTACGTGAAAAACAACCCTAAAAAAGTTCAATTTTATAAAAATACCAACCCCTATGTACAAAAAGATAGCAATCACAAGAAATAAATTAAAAAAGAAAAAAGAAGAAATTTATCATTTTTATTACTTTATATGTGGGTCCTCAAGATATATTTATTCAAGAGTGTAAAACATATCCTTCCTGTCATTTAAAGTTAGTTAAAACATATTTAAATCACTGAGCTTTTTAAAATTAAGCACACTCATTTTCTAAACTCATACAAACTATATATATGTGCATGCATGTATATGTGTAAATACATATAACTTGTGTTTATTTATTGAACAGAAAATGTTATTACACCAATCGCCTGAGAATAGAAATTTATGTCCTTAAACAGAACCAACAAACTCATAATTTGTATACAGCAGTTGCCTGAAAGCAATTCAAATTTTAGTTGACACATTTATAAGTTACTCCAATTAATTTTAATTTTACACTGTTTCTATTTTATTACAATTAAATTGCTGAAAAGTGGTTAAATATTTACTAATTTAATGATTTTTGTATGAATTTATTTAAATCCTTTGGAAAAGAATATAAATAGAATTATTTTTATATATATATATATATATAGATATGTATACATATATATAAAGAAGGGATGAAGGAATTTTTAATATAAATTGCTAAATTTACTTACAATAAAACAACTACAAAAATTTGTCTTTTACTAGCTATTGCTATATCCTTAGGGATATCTAGGGACAGAAATAAAATAATATTTGTTTATGTCAAGCTGAAGTATATTAAATAAAAATTAATTGAAATCCTTTTAATTAAATTTAAAATCCTGAATATTAACAAAAATATATTAATAAAAAATAATTAGTAACAATTTTTGTGATTTTTCAGTAAAAATAAAAAGTAAAATTGTAATTTTTTTGTTTTTAAATTCTGGTTAGAAATTAAAACATTTTATAAATATGATTTGTTTTTGTTTTTGTTTTTGTTTTTTTTTTTTTTTTTTTTTTTTTTGTTTTGTTGTGGAAATGACATTTTCTTCCTTATTAGGCCTTTAGTTTATGGAAATTTATCAAAAATAATTACACTACATAATATTGTAAATAATCATTCTTAATCTTAATCAAATAAAAACTAAATTTTCTACAAAATTAAAATGGATTTGACTAAAACTTAAAAGCACTATTTTAAACACCTATGGCTATGGCATAGTTATTTATTTCCAATTTTTATATTTTTCTACATATTTTCAACAAAAAAAAGTAATCCATTTTGGAATTTTGAATTCCGTTATTTTATAATAATTGATGAAATTTCTAAAATTGGGTTTAACATGAGAGAAACAAAAGACAAAGCAATAACCAATTGATTTGCTTTGCTTCAATCTATCACAATTGTTGTAATCTTATAGGCCAGTCACTTGCATTTTTTTTTCTTATTTCTGCAAGTTTAAAGTCAGTCCTCACAAAGAAAGATGTAATTATAATTTGTTTGTTCTACAGTTGGTAAAATATACAAGAAATTTATAACTAAAGAAATAATCAAACAGTCAAAATAATTTATGCTTATTTAATATCATCATATTGGCCAATATCACTACTACCAACAATATCTGAGCTGTTATTTTTAATTTGAAAAATACTTACCTTTCCTCTGATAGAATTTAAGATGTGTTTGGATTTCATTTATTTCACTCTTAATTAGGGCATTCTGAGTTTTTAAATTATTTATGTGCTCATGCGCCTCGATGCGCATATTCTAAAATCAACTTACAATCAACTAAATAACAAGTAATATAAAAAGAAATTTTTTAAAGTATATTACTACTTGAGATTGTTTTTTCTCTCTTCTGACTTCAGAATTCGTAATTCATTGCATTCGGTTTTCTGAAGTTTTTTTTTTAATATAATTAATAAATTAATATTTGAACTAACTGTATTAACATCAATTGTCATGCACTCCCAACACAACAAAATTTATTTGAGCTTGATTGGATGGTTAAAAAAGGGTTTTTTTAACGACTGAAAATTTGTCTCAGAAATTCCAGAATTCGTGAATCCATGTCAAGTCACCGATTTCATATTTGAATTGCAGGATAGAATAAATGAGATTTGCCGACTGCTGACTGTTTGGGGGGGTGTTGGGGGTGTCACACCCCCACACCCCCCGCTCGATACGCCACTGGCCACATAACTCTTAAAAAATTACAAAAACTTGAAATAAAATAATTTCGACTATAATCAAATACTTAATAAAAAAAAAAAAAATTAAAACTTGATTGTTATTTTTTGTTAATAATAAATTTTTCAAGTAAAAAACTTAATTATTGTAAAATTCAAATAATATTTTCAAAATGAATACAAAACAAATTTAATTGCGTTTTAGAAAAGGAAAAAAAAAACAGTTGTATAGTTATCTGCTTTAAAATGAAAAAAAGATATGCCAAAAAGAGTTGCAAAGAGTTTTTAGTATTTGTATAACAAGAACAATTTCAATTGTGCAGTTGAACCCTTATTACTTTTAAGAAGTAAAAATAAACTTCAGTTAAAAAGTATTGCGACATACATTACTTCCAAAACAAAATTTTTCTCTTGTCTATTACCCAAATGGTAAAATTTAAACATGAAAAGAAATGATTAAAAGGTCCCAAAAAAATAAGGTATTGTATTCGCGAGTAAATTGTGTTTAACAAAAAAAAAAACAAATAATAGCAAAATTTCAAAAAGCCAGCACACAATAAGAAAAGTCTTGTTAAAAAGTGTGTTTCCATGTCTTGACATAATTTCAATTAATACTCGCATATTTAATTTTGTTAATTAGGGCGCATGTTTTGATCCCAGGTACCGTCCAGATGTTACGAAAATAATTGGACATTTAACTGGGTTATTAGATTAAGGTCAGCAGATCCCAAAAGGGATCTGATCTCGATCTTTGTATTCTCGTTGTTTAAACTTTGCTCAGCTGATATATATAAAAATATATAATTCGTATGAGAGGGGGAGGAGAGTTTACGCTTATGCTTGTTCTTTAGTTATGTCCGTCTGGTTCTTTCTCCTTAACTTAAGAACGCAAACTTAAGAACGCTAAACCGTCGCTTTCTTTAGGTTAAATAAACTGTTACTTATTAAAAATCAGAGAAATTTAGTTTTTAATATAATTTATTTCAATAACAAACAAAAGAAAATTAAAAGTAAAATAAGAAGGACTACTTTCTATTTATTTCGAAAACCCACTAAATTTAGATTCCTTAACTCTATCCTTATATACTTTTAAGATTCTAGCCTAAATAAACATTATAAAATCTTAAAATAATCGCCGAGAGGATATTTAGTTTCGGATGGCCCTTATGTTGCTAAACATATTTATTTAGGACGATTTCCGGTTAAATATACCTCACAGGTTTTATGACCATAACATTACTTATTTTATAGGAATGAAATCAGCACGGCTAACTTGCCACCAATGCGTCAATCTTTTAACCTTCGCTGTTGGTAAAGTTGAAAATATACAATAGCCACGGAATAAGAACGTAACCTGGTGCAAAATTCTAGTTTGCATAATTTCGACACATTCATTCTTTAAATAAGATTTTGTTTTTTTTTTATGTCGACATCAATTTTGTTATCTTAAGAAATCAAATTTTTATGTTTTTTGTTTTTATCTAGGACTACACTTAAATTTCTGTTGAAGAAATTTATTTATTTTTTTTTAGAGACAAGATATTACATACATATATACATATTTATATATTTCTATAAATTTTTTGTGTGCTAAAACTGACCACAGGCAGCCTACGGTGAGTAGGTTTCATGCATTCGCGTATTTTAAACCTCCACTAACATTCTTTTACCACTCCTTTAAACTCTGGAGTGATAAACTAGTAGTCCAGGCGTATAGTGAAATAATCTTACTAGTGGGAAGTTTTGAGGCTCACTACATTTAAAAAAGAGAAAAAGGGATTTCAAAGAATGTGTTTTCTCAACTTTGCTGGTAAGCAAACTTATCCCAGGATTTGCCACCCAGATGGGCATCTAGACTCTCTAACATACGTTTTTGGACCTTATATAGCAGGATGTCTAGGAGTCTTTAACTCAAAATGAAAAAAGTCTTTTTCTAAATGTAAATCATCCCAAATTTAAACATTTTTTGCTAAAATTGGTACTAAAGTAGCATCCTAAACAATCGACGGGTTTTATAGGCAGATAAGTTTAAACAAAGATTAAGTTTTTTGAAAATATTACCTTCTTAGGAATATGAAGAACGTTTAAAAAATGGAAGAGATATAGTATGGTATATAACTAACTTAAAGGAAGTTTTAATTGAATTTGTTTTAATAATTCGTAGTAGAATTTTTCTACTTAAAATTGTAACGGAATGATCCCTACAAATAAAGAAAATTTTTTGTTTTTTCAGAAATTGTTTCTGGAATAAGTCAAAAATGCATACATTCATTTAATGAGCCTTATAAGCCACGAAGTTAGTTTACAGGGATAGCATTTTGCACTTTAGTCCTGCATTTTGCAATTTTTAGTGTGATTATTCCTTTGGTTAATGTTTTCTGTTAAATGAAGTATTAGACTGGCTACTTTTTGGACACTGTTTCGACATATGACATTCAACTCCAGTGTGGTGCTAGTAAAAGGAATAAAAACATTTGTGGACGCCATCAAAATAAAGTAATCTGATATATTGTCAATAAACAATGGTGCATATGTAATACAACACACAACACGCATAGCGAGCTCGCTACGCCTGCCAACTACGCGACACTTGGGAAATTGTGCCAATGTTTGGTCCTCAGGAATACGGACTCCTGCAAAAAACATATGGTCACATAACGAGCAAATAACTTATTAGTATTTAGTTACAAAACTGTTATTAATAAAACAAGAAAAAGGAAAAATCTGGTAATTACTAATAATACAAAATAAAATATATATAAATATATTTATTTTAAAAATTTCAATTTTACATTTTTATTCAGTATTACCCAAATATATTCTTGAAAAAATTATAAACTATCACACCATATGTAGGCACTTGTGTACTGTAATAAATGTTGGAAATTTTTACGTTTAATTTGTTTTTAAAAATATAATCAATTATATCCAAATAAGAATTTATATATGAACTGTTTACAAAAACATGTTTTCGAAATTCTTCAACAGCGTGGTCGTATCCTATCCAACTTTTTAATGCATTTAAACTAACAAAAATACCAAGATATGCTTCCCGTCCACAAGTAAAACCCACTGTGCCTAAACCAGCAAGCTTGTTATCAATAATTAATCCACCACCAACATCAGTATAACAATTCAAATTATTACCGTTACAATTAGCGCAGAATAAAACACTGTTTTTTCTTACTGTAGTATCAATGAAACTTGGACATGTTGCAGTGATAAGATTAGTACAATTTATCTGACTTATGTGTGACTGACCTTGTCTTTTCCTACTAAAAATACAAATTTTTCCATTTAAATTTACAGGGACATTGTATTGAAAACTCGGCAATTGAATAGGGCTAACTGTAGAGCTAAAAGTTATGTCTTCCGTCGTCCATAATATTCCGATATTATAGATTTCAATATCTTGAAATTTATTTAAATGACGATTGAATTTGGGATGAACTCCTAAGGCTTTGAAGTAATATGTTTGACCACCACTAAGGTCAGCATTCATTCCAACTCGAACTGATCCATCCTCAATTTTTATATCTTCAATGCAATGAGCAATAGTTAAAATAATTTCACTAGAAATAATTGAGCCTCCACAAATTGTGATTTGAGTTTTTTTATCTATATCTTCAACTTCACTTTGTACAACTGCAAACCAAGGAAACTGTGTTATGTTATATTGTTCTCCTCCAACTATTCCTAATACTGCAGAATTGCTGTAATATTCCTTATTAGCGGATACTAAGACTGCTATGAGAAGAAAAACAAAACTTCGTCTATACATGTTGATCGCTAATAATATACTGCACGATAGCAACTCCAAAAATTAATGTTCCAATTATCTACCAGAGTTTTAATGCTAAAATTTTTCTTTTAAATTTCTTTGAATATTAAAAATTCATTGTATATTTTATCAATTTTTGAGTTCAAACATGACATTTAGAAATAAATTAAATTTTGAATTCATAAAACCTATTATGTAACGATTGACGAGTGCCGATTTTGTGTGCCACTTTCAATCTAAGCCTTTTATATTGGAAAAGTAAAAAACAATAACAATATTGCACAAACAAAGCTTTTATTGTATAAAAAGGATTACGTGTCTTATACCATCTTTTCACTTTTAACCAGAAAAAGTCATCACGTGTTCTAATTTTAGGCACGTGATGCTACTTACATCACATCTCCCACATGTTATTTTAAGGTGAAGAGTTAAAGAGAGGCATAAGTTTGGACATACCTTCTCGATAAATTCAATATTTTTCCCACCTTAGAACTTGCATTAATAGCGTGAAAATCACAGATGCTACTTCAATTTATCATTTTGAAATTTTAAATGAAAGCTTAAGGGTGTCGTCTGGTTTAGAAATTTGAAAAAAAATTGATTTTTTTTTAATATTTTCAAAGCATAAGCCTTTAAGAAAACTCTCCTAAAAGGATTTTTCAAAATTGAAATTACTTTTGGAGATATAGCTGTTTTAGTAACGTATGACTCATACTGCGCCTAACTTTATACGAAACTTTGAAGGCGTTTTTCGAGAAACTTTTTTCTCGAATAAATATTATACAAAATAACAAATACTAAAATTATTGTTTGTTTTTTATTATTGCTACTCAAAAAGTACCTAAAATTGATTTCTCTAGACCAGAATAAGCGAGCTAGTATTCAAAATCGATTCAAAAGCAAAAAAATATATAAAATGGTGTCCGTTGCTGACATTTGCGAGTGATTAGGTACTTATGCCTCAATAAATGAAAGCTGTAATTTATATATCTTAAAAATATATTTTTTCCTTAAATTTTTAGCGAAGATAGTTAACTTCTAGTCACATTCACAGTCATGCAATTAGTAACCTTTGATTCCTTTATATCTGAATTTTTCTTCTAACAAATATTTATCTAAGAGCTAAAATTGCTTTACTATGCATAAAAATAGACAATTTTTCAAATGAAAGGAAAACTATCACTTTTTAACTGTTTTTTGAAATCTTATCTTAGCTTTCACTTCAATTAATATCAGTCTTTCAAGTGCAAAGGCCAAAATTGTTAGATTTCACTCTCACTTTTTGTTTTCTTTAAAGTTATTCAAAGTAAGTGAATAACATAAAAAAATTACTTTGTTGCAACTGTAAACACAAAAAACAAATTCCATTTTGCATGCTGACTAAAATCAAATAAAACTCTGGAAAAAAGTTCATTAAAATAAACATATCGACTGTGGTGGCATATATATTCTCTGGTTTAATTCATTGAAATCATTAGACAGTACTAGACAAAAGAAGACAACGGAAAGGAATAATGTCATAGAACTTATTGTTAGTAAGCTATTCTAAGAACACAAGAAATCAACCAATATCAAAATAGTTTAAAAAATCTGGCAAAAAGAGCTTCATCTCCAGCTGTAATAAAAATACAAACACCATTGCTAAATAAGTACAAAAAAAAACACAAAATTTTTCTCAAGTACATCCCTGAATTTATTTTCATTAAAAAAAACTTGTAAATTTATTAAAAATATTTTCATTTAAAATTTTTATAAAATACTAAGAAATATACTTCTAAAAATGGTATGAGTCACACCACTATACGTAGGCACTTTTCTACTGTAATAAGCATAATTAATTTGCGCATTTAAACGATGTCGCAAAATAAATTTTATTATATCATAATAAGAATTAAATTTTATTTGACAGTTACAACCAAACCAAGAAAGTCTTTCAATAAGATCAGTAGAAAACATCTCATTCCATATATAATGATTAACCCAACTTTTTAGGGCATTTATATTAACAAATATGCCAGGATGTCCATCTTTTCCACAAGAAATACCTCCTACTCCTATACCAACAAGTTTGCTGTCTATAACCAAACCACCGCCAATGTCATTCTGACAAATATTATTTGTATAGTCTCCAGCACAAATTATGTCAGATATCTGGTTTCTTGTAACACTAATCTTATAGTATTCTTCACATGGTACAGTTGTAAGATTAGCACAATGTAGATTTCCTAAATATGGCTGATCATGTGCTCTTCTACCATAACCACAAACTTTTGCATGTGATTCAGTTTCAATTCTATCTTCAAAATCTGCCAATGGAATTAAACTAACAGTAGAACTGAAAATTATTTCCCTTTTAACCCATAAAATTCCAATGTCATAGATTTCACCATCATGAAATTTATTAAATTTGAGATTCAAATTGGGATGCGTTCCAATAGCTTTCAATTCATATATTTGACCACCACTAAATTTAAAATACATTCCAACTCGCACCAATCCATCCTCAACTTCCATATTTTCAATGCAATGTGCAGCAGTTAAAATCACTTTATTTGAAATAATTGAACCTCCACAAAATACTATTTCAGAAGGTTGATTAATTTTTCTAACTTTACGTTGGACTACTGCAAACCAAGGAACTTGTGTTATGTGATGTTCTTCTCCTCCAACTATTCCTAAAACTGGAGAACTAGTAAAAGCCTCCTCTCGGGCTGATACTATTAGCGGAAAGACAAGAGTTAAAAAAACTCGACGATACATTTTAAGGACTTCGATGATATACTAAAAAATATTTAGTTAGCCTTACACGTTTTATTTCACATTTATTTATAATAAATTTTAAGCTCGATTGTGAAATTCTTTGCAGCTTTTTAATTGTTTTTCTTTTCTTTTCAAAACTTGTTGAAATCATTAATTGTATTAAATTTAATTTAATTGGTTTTGCGAGTCACTCAATACCAAACAAGAAAGAGATAAGATTCATTAGCCGAAGTATTCGGCTTTAGATATTATATTTACTTAATAGTAATGATGTTAAAAGAGATCTAATAGAGGACATACTTCAATCTTTTAAATGAGCTTTCAACAATTGCAATTAAATAAATATTTGCTTGAGTTCCTTTTGCAAAAATTCTATCAATATGTATTTTCATATCTCCAAAAACAAGATTAATTCATTTCAATGAATAAAAGTAGGTCAAATTTACAAATACATAATTTGATTAGCTGTGTATATTAAAAATAGGTTAAATTAATTATTTTCAATTGCAAGACATTCAAAAGAGAGAACCCACATAAAGCCAACAACAAAAACATCATACAAGTAATTGAAATTAGAAATGATATCACTTTTCTTGAGTAAAATTACAGATAAATAGCTGTAGAATAAGGTCATCCAATCCATCCTTCACTTCATACTAATCTATCTTTAACTTCTATATTTTCAATGCAATAAGCAACAGAATCAATTTTTTAGAAATAATTTAGCCCCAACAAAATGGATATTTCAGAAGGTTGATTAGTCTTTTTAACATCATCTTCACCTTCTGCAAGCCAAGGAACTTGTGTTCGGTTTTTGTTCTCTCGCAACTATTTGCCACGCTAAATAAATAATCAGTTTGAGGTTTAGTGACACTTTATCAAAGAAAAGTTTATTTCTACCAATAGAAACGTAAAAAAAAAAATAATAATTTCGCAGATCCAAGAGGAAAAATTTCTTTAGCTCCTAATTGATGTTTGTCAAATATTTCTTGAGGCTTAGTGCAAAAATCAAAACAAAAATATTCTATCACGTCAAATGTTATTAGAAATCGTTACTTTCTTCGTTGTCTATTTACAGTCACTTCCACACTCTTATTTGAGCTAATATTCTGAATCCAAATTAGGAGGAAGCTCCAACAATTAGTTCCTTAAATCTTTTAACTTTCTTATAGTCTAGACAACTTTGTGAACAAATGCATTGCAATAACGAGAAAGGATATTTCTTTTGCAAAGCAGGCTTTTTCTCACAAATTTTTTCATTCAGTCAATAATCAAAAACGGTTACTGAAAATAATGACCTTACGGGCAAATTAGTTTAAATTTTCTACTTTTGATGCAGAGCTCTAGCTTTTACCCACTAATTTGACTGTTTCTTCATTGCATGTATTGGTAGAAACAAATTTTAGCCATGGTAACAAAATCACTCAGATAAATTTTGATCCAAAAATTCTCAACTCAAAACTCAATAAGTGTAATTGCTCTAATTTTTTTTTGTGCAGTTTTTCTTGTGTAAAAAGAAAAGAAATTCATTGTTTTTTTGCCTATAAAAATTGACTCACAACCAGTGAACACCATTAATATATAAAAAAGTTTTCTTGGTCTTGCTTCCACAGATCTATTGTATAACTACCCAACAACTGTAATTTTAATACATGGTACTCAAAAGTTTATCAGGCATACTCGCAGTAAAACCTAATTCAAATATATTATAAAAATAAATCCTTTAGTCTTAATCTTTAATATAAACCAAATCTATACCATCGTAGCATTTATTTTATTATTTTGAATAAAATGAAATTCCATCAGAAAGTGTCAGAACAAATTTTCATATAATATAAAATTGTATTTTACCACCAATATCTGCTTTCTATATGTATACATTAAATATACAACATGAAAAACATTAAACAAAAAAAAAACAAAACGAACGAAAGAAAAAAAAAGAAATTTACATATTTCCAATTTTGTGAAACTTTTTTGTAGAACAGTCTCATGTTATCTTATCGTTTGACAGTATTGTCTGTTCAAGCGACAGAATGTTTATAGAGATCACATTCAATGTCTTAGCAAAAAGATTTATTGAAAAATATCAAGATATGTAAATTAGTTTCATAAATCAGTTGGCATTGGTTCGAGTCTATACTATACATATTTTTAGGGTTCATACTCATTTTCAATTTAAGTAAACATCATAATATCAACAAGGATCAAAAGATTTAAATTTGATATTTATGTTTTTTTTTTTTTCTTCAGGAAAGGATGGCGAATAAGGTAAGCTAAAGTCAAGTGAAAAATGTAAATTAACTTGTTAAATAAAAAAATTTTTAAAGAAATACATTAAATTGACAGCAAAATTTTACTTGTTATCAGTGACAGCTTTTATGGTGTACAACATCCGTTGGAGTTGAATTTCAATTTTTGAAGTCAAAAATGATTTAACTTATAGAATTATTAAGGTTAGTGGTTTTTTTGATTTTTTTAAATTAATGTTTTAAGTAGTATTTTTTAAGAAATATTTTCAATATAATTAGGTTACGAAACGAAATTGATAAAAAAAATTTTAAATGTCTTAAAGCCTATGACAGGGGATATCTGTCTCCCTGACTTGGCTAAAGCTGTCTCTGGGAGACGTCAAAATGAGAATTCAATAATAATTATTTCTCACACATTTCCCAGTGGTGAAAATTCTCTCTTTCGTTGACTATGTTATGTATAAAGTCACCGATCAATGTTATTTTATAGATTCCACGCTATATGGGGTAATGCCATTCATCATGGGTATGAGATGGGATATTTCAGCCGACGGTGATTAAAGATTCTCTTGTATATTTTAAATATTTTTATGTTATTATTAGTAAATTTAAAGAAATTAAAATTTTTAAAACAATAATCTAAAATATAAATTAAGCATAAACAAAAAGCCTAAATATCTAATAATATTGGGTGTACACCTATGACTTTACGGATTTCTAAGAGATGGCGTTACTCATACTTTATACACTGTATTAATATTGTTTACATATAGATTGACAGCTCTGAATGTCACCTTTCATATGCAGTATAATTCATTTAGTTTGATCAAGAAAAAGTAATTAATTTATACAATCGAAAATGTCCAATTTCGTTCCTGAAAAACGTCACTTGCGGGAAGTGTTATTACACTATTTTTTTTTGAAGAAAAGTGCAGTTAAAAGTCATCGTTTGCTAATAAAAGCTTATAGTAAACATGCTCCTTCACTAAGCATGTGTGAAAAATGGTTTCAACGTTTCAAAACCAACGATTTTAACCTGGAAGACAAAAAGCATGGAAAACCACCAAAAAGGTTTGAAGACGAAGAATTAGAGTTATTACTCAATGAGGATTCATGTCAAACGCAAGAAGAACTTTCAAAATCCTTGGGAGTGACTCAACAAACAATTTCTAGACGCTTAAAAGCAGCTGGTTTTATTCAAAAGCAAGTAAATTGGGTGCCTCATGATTTGAAGCCACGAGATGTGGAAAGACGATTTTGCATGTCCGAAATGCTGCTTGAGCGCTATAAAAGGAAGTGGTTTTTACATCGCATTGTGACTGGTGATGAAAAATGCATTTATTACGACAACCCGAAACGCAAACATTCATATGTGAAGCCCGGACAATCAGCCAAATCAACTCCAAAGCGCAATATCCATTGTACCAAGGTAATGCTCTGTATTTGGTGGGACCAGAAGGGTGTCCTCTATTATGAGCTGTTAAAATCGGGTCAAACGATCACAGGGGATCTCTATCGAACACAATTGATCCGTTTGAAGAGAGCCATAACCGAAAAACGTCCAGAATATGCTACCAGACATGAGTCCATAAGTTTTCACCACGACAACGCTAGGCCACATATTGCAACGCCAGTTAAAAACTATTTGAACAATAGTGAATGGGAACTTTTGGCTCACCCGCCTTATAGCCCGGACCTTGCTCCGTCCGATTACCATTTGTTTCGATCGATGCAAAACGCTCTCACTGGAGTACGCTTCACTTCAGAACAAGGCATCAAAAATTGGCTTGATTCCTTTTTGGCATCAAAAAGTGAGCAGTTCTTCTGGGATGGAATCCACAATCTACCTGAAAGATGGGAGAAAGTAGTGGCCAACGATGGACAATACTTTGAATAATTACTAATTTATATTGTTATTGAAATAAAGCCTCAAAATCACAAAAAAATCCGTAAAGTCATAGGTGTACACCCAATAATAACATCACTTAAGGAAATGAAGGTGAGTTTATCGTAAAAGCTACTAAACTTTTTAAGGCAACTATTAAAGACTGTCTAATATTTCATTAGAATAGAATAAAAGACATACATCGCCTATGCTATTCGAAAGGCTTTAAGAAGTTTTTTTATTAAAAAATAGCTTTTAGTTACTAATTAAAACTTGCAGTAATTAAGTCAGTGTTAAATTTTACCAAAATATTTTAAAAAAGAAGAAGAAATCAAGAAAAAACCAAAGTAAAGAAGTTCCAATACATTACGGATATGGCACGAAGGAATGCATCGGTTTTATTGAGAGTTTTACCGCTTTGAATATATGAAAATGAATAAATATTAATTATTCTCACTTCTAAATTCTCACGAAGACAGAATCTCGCCCTAAAAGTGAAAGAAAACTTAGTTATATTAGTGTCATATTTTTAATTACTGTTTATTATATTGTTACGAATTTAAACATAGTAGGCTGATTAAATAGGAGGCTGTGAATCTAGGGTACATAAAGAGCTGTCACAGTCAGTTTAGTCTATTTTGCGGTTGCAGCTTGAGCTCAGTGGATTTAGTCTGTGTGAGTTAACTGGAGTTAGTTGACTGGACTTAACTGGAGTTAGCCTGTTGGAGTTGACTGGATTTAACTGGAGTTAGTCTGTTGGAGTTGACTGGAGTTACTTGACTGGATTTAGCTGGAGTTAGTCAGTTGGAGTTTACTGGAGTAGTCAGTTGGAGTTTACTGGAATTAGTCAGGTTGGAGCTGAGTAGAATTCAAGTGCAGTTGAAGCTCAAGGGAGTGCATCATAGTTTTAGAGTTACAGTTGAGTTGCAGTTCAATGTTAATATTAAAATCTTCTCTTCTATTGTAAATATATATTCCAAAATAAATTTTACAACAATATTATAAAATAATATTTTAATATTTTAGGAAAATTAAACAAAAAGACAACGGCATACGCAGAAAATACGCAGATTTTTTTATTAAAAATTTCATAGTTCAACATACGAAAAACTAGCTCAAAATCTAAAAACAAAAAGGAACCATAAATGCCAAATAGACATTATCAAATTTATCTTAATCCTTTAAAAATTGTGTAAAATTGAACTAAGTTTTCTTTCACTTCCATCTCTTCATTCTTGAAAATATGCATAAGAGAGATTAACTTTATTAATAGTCATCATATTATGAGAAATTTAGAATGCGACAAGTCCTCAATCCTTTGACTCATTAAAATCAAACTCTGTTAAATTTAATCTGTTTGATTTTCATTTGGCTTTGAGATGAAAAAGAAAAAATTAAAACTATATACTTCAAAAAGAATTTCTGGAAACTTTTGTGAAAGTTTTGGGTTTGATCCTTTTATTTCTTAAAAAATAAATAAAAGTTTTATCTTTTAATTTCCACTATAGCTTTTGAAAGTAATTGAATTGCCAGAGAAGTAAAATTAGTTTTTATTGAATATTGAGTTAAAATTAAAAATAAGTTTCTGACATTCCTTAAATACTTTCAAATATTTAACAATCATACTAGAGAAAAAAATTTTTTGATTTTAATAATAATATCCAATAAAATGAAAAATATGCAATCAAAAACTTGTGATGAAATCTTTAATTAACTTCCTGAAAAATAATCACTAAAGAAGTATTGGCACATCTTTGGACAAAAACCTGCAATCACTTTTCTTCTTTTTTTTCTTTCTTTAATTAAAAGTTCTTTGTAGCTCTCCGACAGTATTGTTTCATATCCTGGTAATGAAGGAATATAATTGATTCGAAGCATTTCTATATTATTGTATATTGGAGTTCATTCCTAAGCCCTGAATCCAGATATTTGATATTTGAAATACAGTCTTGTACTTTGAACCTGGAAATAATTTATCTGTGATTGGCATAAATTGTTAAAGGACTCTGTCCTCTTATTGACAATATTCTTTTACATTTTTACTGAAAAGGAATTCAATTAACAAGGCTTTTGTATTACCGACTTTCTATTTAACTTTACTGTCTATTAAACTAATGCAGAGCACTATTTTAAGGATGATA
Source organism: Acrocera orbiculus (assembly GCA_947359355.1). Taxonomy (NCBI): domain Eukaryota; kingdom Metazoa; phylum Arthropoda; class Insecta; order Diptera; family Acroceridae; genus Acrocera; species Acrocera orbiculus. The sequence goes on from OX375758.1 coordinate 14,487,075, forward strand.
CACTCCTTTTTTTTAAGACTGAATGATATTTTTATTGATTGTCCTTAAGTTTTTTTTATTATGTTGTTACTGTTGTAATCGTTCATATAACTTAAGATCTTGTTCAGCCTTAAACTTTTTTTAATTATTTTATTTTCTAACAAACACTTCTCTCTATCTTTATGGTTGCCTTTTTTTTGAAATTCCCTTAATGCATTTAGTTTCTTAACCAAAACGTCAGACTTTGTAAATTATGCAAATAAATAGAATAATAATTGTAATATAATTTGCAAAATATAATTAATATTAACAAAATCAAAAACAGATTTTGAGTGTATATTTCTAATTTTTAAAAGTATATAATTTATAAATCCCTTTTATTAGTCCCTTAGTGATTTTAATACATAATAACGGAGGTGCAATGGTTTAATTTTAGTTCGTAAAATATGTCTTCCCAAAGGAAATGAAACTAACCGATTATACACTCTAATTTCCGAATTATAGCCATATCAGCTGACTGGAAGCTAAACCATAGTTTCCTGTAATAGCTTCAATATTCTCTATAGAGTTGAGGATATTCGACTATAGCCACACCCACTTAAAACGCATTGATATTCATTTCTATACAATGACAAAATCTTTTATCATAAATAAATAATTGCCTATCGTTCAAGGATAAAAGTTTTATTTAAAAACGGTTAACGTTTCGGGAAATTTTTAAATTGTGTAATTTAACTGAATGCTCTAAAAGCTCTTGAAATTTTTAGAATATTTTATTTTGAGGGTTTTGAAATGAATATTTCACTAGTTTATTTGTAATTCAATATAAGTCTAAATTTATATAAAAATTCTTTAAAAATTAATTAAACTTATAAATAATATGAGCCAAAGTTTTAAAAACATGAAAACAACGTAATTTAATAAGCTTGCAAAAAGTAAATTGGAACCCTATATCCACACCAGATTTACAATAAAAAGAAATCTCAAAGCAATTCGTCAATATAAATATCCATTGTGGTGTTCTTCACTTTATTGAGGTTTCGGGAGACTCCTGTTGTTTTGATTTTTTCATTTGACTTTAATTTTATTTTAATTTGATTTGTGAAGGCATTACACTATAAAAAGTTACTTATGGCCTTATATACATGTATTTAGAAATTCTTCTTTCTTTAAATAGCAATTTCAGTCACTATAGCTTAAATAGTACAACTTTTATATCCTGTCTGACTACATAAGTTCTTATAGATAAAGGCTTAAAAAATACCTGCAATACCAAACTAATACTTTTTCATATTTAAAGTCCAATTGAAGTTCAAATTTTTTAGCAATAGAGGAATAAAAGTTATATCTAACTTAAAAAACTCAAAGGCAAAATAAAAACAAATACAAAATTTAGAATAGAGAAATTAATGATAAACATGAGGGATGGATTTTTGTATCCTCCTTTGGTTTGGTTATGTTCATTTGATTTTCATGATTCTTATAGTTGCAAAAAAACACAAAAAAAACCATCCTTTTTCCAGGATCTAATCGGATTTTATTCAGATATGATGCTCACTTATTTGTCGTAAAAGCTTCGAATTGTATAAAATGAATTGCTTTTGCTAGGATAGTACAGCTATGATGTGTTGCCTCTGATAGTCTCATAACTTCTAATGATCTTTGATTTTGTTTGTTGTTCCTTTTTATTTTGTTATTGTTGTTGTTTTTTTTTTTTTTTATTATTTATTTGGTAGAATTTGTTACATTCAGATAAAAAAATTTTTAGTACTTGAACTTTTATTAGCAATTTTAGAGGATTTGAGTTAGTTTTATTTTTAAGAACCAATTTTGTATTTTAACAATAAATTTATGAAAGAAAGAAGAAACGAAAATTAAACATCAATATGTAAATTGGAAAAATAAAAGTTACAGATTTGATGTTCAACATAAAATATTGTAATAATTGTATCAATGAATTTTATTATTATTTTTATTTTTTGTTTTGATTTTAATAATTATATTTAAAAAATTTTTGAAAAATATTAGAACTAAGCCAGTGTTTATTTATTTTTTACTTGAATTTCAAAATACATTTTCCCTTATAGAAAAAGTACTAAAAGTTTAGTTCAGTAAGAATTCAACCCACTTTATTTATATAAGACAAATGTCTTATGGCCGTGGTGACATTAAAATTTCCACATTTAGCTTTGCTAGATTAAAATGACAACAAAATTCAGTATAATGATTCAATTAAATCCATAAAAAATAAATATTTTCTAATTTTTGGAGATGCATAGCATTTATTCTGAATAAAGTAGTCATAAGGTGAAATTTTATTAGATGAAATACCTTCTGTAATACCTGATCCCATTGAGGCTTATAAAGTGTATTAGATGATGGCAAAAATTTCCCTGTAACAACGTTTCAATGTCTGTATTTTAAGATACGATTGTGCCATGCTTAATAAACGTGTATTACACATTTCTACAAACAATGTTTCTTTCCGTGAAAAATCTATAAACTATATAAACAGAGCTATCTGTAGATATATTTTTCAAATTAATATTTGTCAGACCAAGTCAAATATTGAACAAAAATCTAGAATAGCATCTGTTTATAATAAAATAAGACTCCCTGCTAGTCAATGATAGCCTTTAATTTTTCTATCACCTATTTTTAACTAAAAAAGAACTCTATACTGTAAGGTCTCTTTTTATGCGGTAGATACGTTCCACAGAAAAGCGCATATAAAAAATTCGCATTAAAAAAGACTTTACTTGCCTTGAAAACCTAGGGATACGTTCCGTAATTTTCCAAAATCGCATAAATCCAAAACAACGAGTTAAAATTAACTTAAAACCGCATAAAAAAGTTTGCTGAAATTAAAAGAAGTAAAAGAAATTCATATTAAAACATCAAAATAAACGTGTATTCAAACTTAATGCATTTTATTTTATTGAAAAGTAATATAGTTTTATATTTTTTAATCAATGTCGCTATCTGATAATGGTTTGCACCGTTTACGAAGTGGTTCCAAATCACCTTCATCATCAGAAGAGACTGTCTCTGCAATAGATACTTGCGGTAGAGACGATGAAATTTCAATTCTCGTTGTTGTAGCTTTTTCTTTTCTGACAATAAAATCAGTAATTAAACTTTGCGATGATGATTCTACTAATTTTTTATGTAGCTCTCGATATCCTGACATGCAGTTCTGCAGATCACGCTGTAATTTGAAGGCTCGTTCAGTATTTGGGTCATTAATTAGAAAATGATTTTCTAATTTACTGCAAATTTGAAGACCATCTCGAATTAATTTTGCAGTGAGGGGGACTGGTTTTTCTTCCTCATCATTATCACTTCTAGACCTACAACGGCATCTAAAGTTGAATCAATAATATCATTGTCACTTAAGGCGTCATCCACAAGCAGTTCATCTATTCAAGAAATTTTTGGATGAAATACAAATCGCACAACTTCAAAATCGCATAATTTTTTGATGAAATACAAACCGCACAACTTCAAAATCGCATAAAAATAATCCGCATAAAAAGAGACCTTACAGTATTTAACGAATGATATTAGTGAAGAAGGAGCATAGACAAAAACGAGCTACTGCTCGCTAAAGAGCAATATGAAAACTCATTTCATGTTTGGCACTGTGTTACACTGTCCGCAAAAAATAGTGTCCTATCACTTTAATGCCATCCTTCAATCTTTTTGACATTATTTGTTAAAATAAATGGTTACCCTTAATTTCAAATACTAAATACTAAAATCAGTTGGTATGTTTCCCTTTTTCACATTTACGAAACTGTTTTTAGTATTGCAAAAGAATACAAGTGTTCAAATGTTATAAGCGGTTGAATAAAAGACAATATTAATATTAATATTTCCTTTATTTCCTGTTTGAATATATTTCTAGCAAAGAAAAATATAAAATTTAATATAAAAACTAATTCAAGTCAATATTTCTTTATTTAAAAAACAAAATAAATAAATAAAATGCAATTACTAAAATTCATTTGTGTTAGTTTTATCCCATGATCCTAGTCTTCTTTTATCAAGTCCAGAAGTGATTTATAGAAGCAAAAGCGTACAAAGTAAAATAAAATGACAAAATTTCCTTAGGCTGCAATCATAGAATGATAGCAAACTCACAATTTTCATTTCAGCATTTCAAATGAGATCTACTTTATCATATTAAATAAATCATTAATAATTCATGTGTTTCTTTCAACAGTATTTTTATTGAACACTTTTGTCATTTTTTCGCTAAGGGATATTTTTCTTTTGAATACAACGTAAAAAAATCCAAAAAAAAAATACAAAAAGAAAAAGGATAACAAAAAACAAACCCTACACAAAAAAATAAACGATATACTCTAGAGAAATTTGTCAATATTCACAAGTAGCGTTAGCCTTCTTAGATCATACTATTATCCCTGGCTTATTGTGGTATCCTTTCAAATAAAATATTTACTCCATGAAATACATACTTGACCAACAAATGTAAGTGAAAATCAAAATGGTAAAATCCATTGGGTCTGCTTGAGGCTATAACTTCTTGTCGACTGCAATATTGGAAACAAAATAGAGAAAAAAAGTAAAACCCTAGGCTTAGATTCTTTTATTTTTTTCTTTTGCTTTTCTGTTTTTGTTTGAATTTATTTAGAAAGTTATTTTTTGGAATAGTGCTTAAACTTCGATTTATCCTACGATATTAAAATTGTGACATGAATGATACTAAAAAGGAAAATTAATTTATTATTGGTTTGTTTTTTCTATCAAATTTTTAAAAGGAGGAAAATTCAATGCCGGGGACAAATTGATAGTTTTTATTTGAAGATAAAGGCTTTTCTATACTAGAGAACTTTCTTTGCTCTTCAAGACTAAAACATCTTAATTAGTTATTAAGTTTTGTATTTTATTTTCATATATGACAGAATGAGCTTTTCTTTAAGTGTTAAGTAGAAAGAAAAATATTTTAAAAGACTTAAAAATATCAAAAATATTTGATGAAAGTGGTAGCAAAATTTTTGCTAAAGGTTTTGAAAATTAATGCATACATATGTTTTGTCAGTCTGGTAGCTTAAAATGATTTTACAAGAAAGTTTTGCTATCATTATAAACAAAATATGAAACATAAAACCAAAATGAAAGATATAGCAATAAGGGTCGAAATTTTCTGGTTTAAAACTTTATAGTTTTGCGTTATATATAAATAAATACTCGTATATTGCTTAATATCTTTATAATGACTTTCAAAACATTTCAAATTAACTAAAACTCAAATGTATTTTGGTTGCTCAGTTGCCAAAATATATTACAATAATTGGTTTTCTGCAAAATTTCTTGATAGAAAAATGATAGTTTCTATTTTAAAGAAAAATACGAGATAGCAAAAAAAGAGATGATAGTAGTAGCATGATATCTCCTTAGAAAAATTATCATCTGTGTATGAAAAATACACCAGACTATACATATTGCGTCTGTAAATGTAAATTCTGATTTGGTATAGTAAAGTGAAAATCGAAAATCTTGAAAAATGTCATTATAAAATAAAACAAAATAATTCGAGCTATTCAAATTTCACCACAAAACAGTGTAATGAGTTTTTAGGGAAGAAAAATTGCTTTTGGATGTGTGACCAAATTAAAAATACAAAAATTTGTTGAAAAAATCGACAGAGTCCCAAAAAAGTTACTTATTTTGTACTATTTTATAAGTTTTGCTTTAAAATTGATACCTTTTGTTAAAATGACGTCGTTTTGTTAAAATGAATTATTTGTGAACAAAATTCTTTGATTCTTTCAAAAATAAAAGTTGAATATAAATGCTAATTATAAATGAAAGCTAATATTGCTCATCTGACAAGAATGACTCATTTTCCTCATTTGCACTGGAATATCAAAGTTTTTAGTAACTTTTTTGCAAAACGATGGCCTTAATTTCTTACGAAATGCTACGTTTAAGATCCGTCAATCATTGATGTACGCTTTAAAAAGCTTCATTAAAAGTAGCTTAAAAGTATTTCATCACAAGATTTGGAATCATGTACACCAGGACACAATCTTTCTTCAAGAGCCCCCACTTTACCGGCCTTTAGTATTTTCAATTTTTTTTTAAATATTATTAATTTTTTATATCCTCAACACATCAGTTAACATAAACAACAAATATTTATTGGTTCTTTTTTATGGCGAATAAAAATGAAGACCTCCCTAATTAAGGATTTTTTTAGCCCTATATGTGGAAGTTTTGTTCATTTGCATATCATATAAATAATATATAAATCAAATGTTCACGAACTTTCAAAAATTGGTCATTTTTATAATAAGTTTTGGCTACTAAAATTCCTTTTTGAGTTGTTAAGTAATCCCTGACTAAATTTCTCATAGATTTTGTTTGAGATATATCAAAACAAAAGATCTGGACATTTACTATTTGAAGGGGAAATTAAAAGCTCTAAAAAAACAAACTTGCAATTTGTGGACATAGCCTTTAGAGCTCATAACTGATCTAACAGAATTGAAATCATTGAAATTTAATGAACTTCAATACTATAATGGATAGAGGAAATTTTAGTAAATTTGCCCTATGATAGTTTTATTGTTGAAATTGAAGCATAATAATTTCTCAAATTACTATCCTCAAATAGTTTTGGAACAACATAGATATTCATACTAAAAATAGCCATAAAATATTTGAGCTGTTGTTTTTGAAAGTGGTATAAGTCCATTTTATCATGTTTCAAGATATTTAAGGTTTGCATTTCAATTAATTTAAAAATTTTGCCAAATGTTGGTCAATCCGAGTGAGGTTTTTAACATTATATAGCTTTGAAATTTTATTACGAAATATTAATTATTAAAAATATTTTTAAAAGAAAACAATTTTGTAGTTCTAAATGGACTTATACACCTTTCAAAAGTAACATATTATAATATATAAAATCGTGAGTCCATATTTATTAGACATAAGCTTCACTGAAACGGGTATTTTCTATTTAGATTATTAGAACGCGTGTAATGGCTTTTATAGCATGGAAAAATTTTTATATTGTAATGTTTTACTGCATTCAAAAATTTCTCATCACTTTTACTGCAAGATCCTTTAATTTTTCCACTTAAGTCTTTCCCTATTAAAGCCCTCTGTAGTCTGCCTATAGTAATATCAAATGTTCCTATAAAGAACTGTTTACATACCGAAATACCGATGTTTTCCAGTTTTTGTATAATATTTTTCGCCTTTATTTCTTTTACTTTTCCTAATCTTCTGATCATTATTTTTATAATGTGATCCAAAATTTGTAACATCGTCTTCATGAGTCGTTGAATTAGCTAATTCCAAAAATCAAATTTTCTTCTTAGTTTGTTGGAATCTTGAATTTATACTTGTCAAACTTCTTTTCATGTCCGAGTTAATGGATCTTATTTCTATAACAAAAAAAAACTCCAATATTCCCACGAAAAAATTTGTTACTCCTACTTACCAAAATCTTATCAGACATTGACATAATATCATCTTTTTTATAGTTTTGTGTATTCATTGTAACAATCGTTTGAAATAATTTTTATCAAAACTTTGATTTCCTGTTTTAATAACACTATTATATTTAAGTAATTCACTGCAATCTAGCGTCGTATGCGAAATAGCATTTCACCATTTCAACAGAACAATAATATGATTATCTTGTTAACATCTACTAAATTGCAGTTAACATTAAAGTCGTAATCATCAATAATAATTCCAATAAGAAAGTTGCTGTATAGGAATAGACTTAAACCGCTTTCGAAAAAAATATTTGTGCGATAGTATTTTATAGCCGAAACTCTTTTGTTTATTTTATGAAGAAAACGTACTCTATTTAAAATTTTGATTATAATATGGAGGGAAGGGTCTATACCTTACTTAAATTGCCGTTAAATCATCTTTTCTTTAAAAGATTGGCTTATACCAATTATTTTAATTCTTACATATCTTCACGTAAGTCTTCCTTTTTCTTGGGAATTTTTTCAAAATATATAAGAATTATTTTCCCTTGAAAACAGTTGCTGCCTAAAATTTCTTAAATATTTAACCTAAGAAAAACTAACAAAAACAATACATAACAAGGAATTCGTTATTTTAAAAATTAATACATCTTCAAGCATATTCGAGCATTTACGAAAATTTACCACAGCTAATAGGGCTAAGGATAACCACAAAAACCTTTTGTTGAGTATTTAAACCGACATAACGTATTTAACTAACTGTAAAACTATTTTGTGGGGCAGCATGTTACAATGCTTCATTAAATGAAAAGTTAAAGAAAACTTTACAAAATTTCAAACATATACAGCATACGATGGGATACAAGTAAAATTCTTGTTATCTTGAATTAGGGTTGTTCAGCTACAATTGAGGTTGCAACAACAGGGCGCAAATAACGCTAATTAGACTGCAGACAAAATAAGCATCCATTAATGTAGTCTTGTATCGCTTTGAGGTTATCTCGTCCAATAGAAAGCTAATAACAACTAAAGGGAATATTATATACAAAACTCGCAAAAAAATGTTAAATATCAAATTAGTTAATTTTTCTTATAAAGTTTTTTTTTGCCTTTTTTAATTTATTTAAAATAAATGAATACATGATATTTTATTTCCATGTTTTATAAATGTGCAAGTTAATTTTATTTTATAGCAATTACTAAAAATACGAAGCAAACATCAAGTAAATTGTTTTTATTTCAGACATTTTTAAGTAGTAAGAAGTGTATTTACTCCTTGCTCACAGACTAACTTTATAAGAAGTTTTGCCATTTAATTTATATTAGTTGATGGCAATCCCGAAGTTTCTTTTTTGTCTTTCAAAAGACATATGTCCATTAGAACTGTTCTTAACTAGACTCTAAAATTTATCAATTCACATACATATTTTTGCCTTATTTATACGATTGGTGAGCGATTAAAGGTAATTATTTTTTTGAAGTTAAATCCCTTGAGTTATGGTATTTTTTTACTAAACATTTCAAATTGAACTTATGCAATTACTATTCTTAGAGTTTCAGACCTTAAGAAACGATATGATTAGTATCTTGTTGCGTAATATTAAAAAGTTTTTCCTTTAATGTTTATGTAATTCTCATTACATAAATCAATGAACTTGAACTTAAGATTTTGAAAAATCTTAAGTGACAAAGCCCTTGGTATAGTCTTAACTTTACATACCTATAATAACTTTTCTGAATAATAAAGATTAACACAATTGAACGACAATTTTCGTTTGGCCATTGATAAATAAGTAATTCATTTCAGAGGACGTTTTGAATAACTCCATACTCTAATGTAAATCATTCCAAAAACGCAATTCAAAGGCACTGACGAACGTTGAATGATAGCGGTGAATTGTTTAATACCGTCTTAAAGTAAAATAAATTAATCAGTCACAGTCTAATTGTCACAGGATCAAGTTAGATCAAATAAATTATTATTAAAAATAAAGTATAATTGGGTCTATTTTACCTTCTACTGCATACTTTAGCAATATTACATGGACTACATATTTATTCGGCTGTTTGCACACAACTTCCGGGTCGTATTCAAATCATTATAAAAAATTATTTCAATTTGTCTGTAATTTTAAAAGAATAAATATTATACCCTTTAAACCAAGAAAATGAGTGAGACTAATAACAATGTTGATGTGGAAAACAGTGAATCATGTATTGGTTCTTTAATACGGTCTATCAACAGAAAGTTTGGAGGTTTATGGTTTTCCTCAGAGTCATCTGTTTACAACGTTACAAATATTGTAAAGACATTTGTCTATATAAAATGCAGATGCCATCAGAATTACAACTAAAAAATTCTTCCAATTGTGGAAAAGGCTATCATGAAGGCATTTTATAGTTTACATATTTACTTCGACCAAAATATTTTCTTAAGAGTTTGTATTAAAATTAAATAAATAGAAATAAGGCACCTTACGAATAAAACTAAAGAACGGAAATCACATTCTCTTATATATTAAGGTGGGCACCCACTTAGTGCGTATATCTTAGCGGGTAACTTTTTTGACGTCATAGACTCACGCTAAAGTTCCCCCTCATATGTGGATATTTCAGCGTGAAATTCATTTGTACGTCATTTTGACGTCAAAAAAGTTACCCGCTGAGATATACGCACTAAGTGGATGCCCACCTTTACTTTCGAAAAGAGAGACATGTTACGTCTTTGGTTGATCAGCGCAAAGTTCGTGTTGCAAGCAATAAAATAGATGACAATACTGTTATAAAGATAAAGCATATAAATTCGTTGTCAACCTACGCTAGTCACTACACCAGAACTCATAAGCCAATGCCAAATCAAATTAAGCCATCAAGTGCGCATGCGTTAAATTGAATTACAAAATACGCACACCCTCTACAAACCATATGGCAGGCACTAAACGCATTCTTTGGTCAAGAAAAGCTATAGTTCTACAAAATTTCAGTCATTACATAAAAAATTTTATTCTTACTGTACAACTTCTGACTAACCTAAAAGACGATGATGTACAAAGCTAATGCTGGATATGATTTTTTTACTTACAATTAGTATCTTAAGCCTCATTACTAGAAGATGTTCCTAGCCTAAGTACACAAAGAATCTTATTTGAGTATGAGATTATTAAGATTTGAATTAGAAAGTTGTGGATTGCTTAAGTAACAATCTATGGTACGACAAATCTTTTACCACAAAATTTACCGGTTCCCAGCTTTACTTATTCATGGAATGAAATCTAGAGTCCAAATTGTTGATAACTTTGATATTCAATTACTAGAATTTAATTAAAGAATCTTACACCGCCTTAATTGCGATCCACAGATTCAGTGGATTTTTGTAACTGAATCCTTATCTGCGTCGGAATGAGCTATTGAAATTTGAATTAAAGAAGTAAAAAGTCGTTCGAAAATTGCTTAAGAGCATTAAGCCCACGGCCATTTCTAATTGCTTATTGCACTGGAACTCAGCGAATAATGAAAGTAAACAATAATTATTACTAAGCACACTAAACAGTATAAAAATAGACTTTTACCTATGAGCGGCAGATGAACTTTGTCCTGCTACTGCTTCGGTGTTTTAGTAGTTTTGAAATGTATACACAAATAAATTTGTTGCTAAGCATAAAATATCGTATTTATTTTACTTTTCTCGTTTTTTATTCTTGATCTTAATCGATAAATAAACTGATGAAAAATTTTTTCAAATATCTGTCATGCATAAAAACTTCCCATTATAACTAATATTATCATGAAATAAATACAAATCCTGTAAAGGTTATACTATCTAAAAGTCATTTTTATGTATGTTTTTAAAATTTAATTAAGCCATTTCCGAATTAAGAGAAATAGCATCAACTATTTATCATATAAATCAGAAAAGTATTCCGCAATATAAAGATAATTCCACATAAATAAATTCAATAAAAATTTATTTGATTGTTAAACTAGTAGTTTATTATTACTGTTAATTAAATTTTAAAAATATATTAAATACCTATTTTTAGCAACCCTTGATTTAACTTTGTATTTGTATTTGTATGACAAATTTGCACATATTCTGACAACAAAAAGGAAATGTTTTTCACTGATGGCTAGTTAAATATTCAAAATTACAATTCAAAGGATTTAATAAAAAGGATGTCTTCTTTAATACTAAATTTTTGGTAAATATCAACAATAAATTATTTAAAATATGAAAATTAAATTAAATGGGCTACAAACTTTATTAATTTTAGCCTTAATAATATCCTACCAAACACAAAATATCTAACTTTATATTAGTATTTATTCCAATGTAAAAGTTTTATACTATTAAAGAAAATTATTTGAAATTTTCTCTTATTTTTTTTTCGGTTAATAAATATTTGAAGTTTGTTTTGTTTGTAGCCAAAAGAGACAGTGTTTATTATTTACAAAAGTAGAACTTTGATGACCTTTTTTTGCAAAATAACCATTCAACTTCTAACATAAATAGACCCAAGGATTCTAAAGTAGCAATTACTTTGCTTAACTATAAAGCTACTAAAAGAGCTTATCTCGGTTTGTTTAAATTATTGAATATGAGCTAAGAGTCTTTTAACGGATCGAATTGTTACTCTTCCCCTTTTTGTTTAGCTAAAATTCAGATTTTAGATGGGAGACATTACATAATTTCTCCTTGTCTACGGTTATTGTTTGTTTATTTAAATTATTCCAGTCATGGAAGAATATAACCAGTTTTATTATGAATATGAATTATGATCATAGTTTCAAAAAAAAAATTATGTTAATTTCGAAAACCTTCCATTGAGACCAGGCAATTAATTAATTTGCATTTTATTCTTGGAAAATCCACATCAATTTATATCTAATTTTTCTTTATTTTCTTTTGTATGACAAATCAAAAAACTATAGATTAAATTATTTACTATTGCTTTGATTAATTAATTTAAAATGAAGCTAGAAAAATAAAAATCTTAACAGCATTTCAAAGAGAAACACATAAAGAAATAAATTTTTTTGCCTAAAATCGAAATACTTTAAATACTTGCAAATGACAGAAAACTAAATATTTCGTCTGTATTCCTCTAGCTTAACTCATTGAAAATAGGAAAAAAATTTCATAGTGCTCCGCATTTTAAAATTTGCCCAGCTCTAATGGAGCATCTCAATGGCGAACTATCTTAACAGAATGGCTTCAGTGTTACGTGACCATATGTTTTTATGCAGGGGTCCATACCCCTGAGGACCAAACATAGGCACGATTTTCCAGGTGTCTTATTGTTGGCAGTCGTAGCGAGCTCGCTAACCGGCTATTGCGGTAGAATTAGAGGGGTGGTTCTTGCTAACGACACGCTAGACCGAATCTCACTACTTGAAATTGAATTTTCCAAGAAATGAGCGCTTGGCTCGAAAATAACAGGGAATTGGCCGCAGAAATGGAATAAAAAAAAAGTGAAAAGAAAAGGAGTTAAGCTCCTTTGCTCGTCCATCTTATGACCTGACAGGTTTACCTGAAAATTAAATCATTATGGGAAGAAAAGGATTAAGAAATCTTAAAATAAAGAAGTGATTTATTCAAAACATTATTTGTTAATTATTATTTCTTAAAATTGTTATACAAATATATGAAAAAAAAATCATAGAAAAACCAAAATAAAATGTGGCAAAATCCAAAAAATTTAATAAAACTAAATTTAACAATATGTACTCGTATATCTAAAACTAAAATAATAAAAAATTTACACTCACAATAAGATAAAAGAATTTATACCAAAAGAAAACTAAAACTAATTTTGAGTTAAAAAAATATGCTTACAAAAAAATAACCTTGAACTAATTTTAATTCAATCCTTAAAAAAAATCAAAACCAAAACAATTTTTTAAATTTGATTATTAAATCCTTAAATAAATAAAAAAACCAAAACTATCCTCAAAAAAAAGAAGCAAAACTTACATGATATATTTTCTTTTCTCTCCGAGGTCTGATGGGCCCAGCAAACTCTCCTGGAAAAGATAAATTTTTTTTTCTCTACGTTTTGTGTTTTTTTTTCTTTCCTCAATTTATATAATTTTATATTAGTAAAAATAAAGAAAAATCATATCATTCCTAAAAGATACTAATTGTTCAACTATACCCATTTAAAACAAAAAAAAACTAAAATTAATCGCATAAGTTCTGTTCCCTTCCCTTTTTCCTTTTTTTTTTTCTTCTGAATTACCAACATATAGATTCCAAATAGGGTAATATATCCTGCAAATATTCCACAGGCACATCGTGAGCTTGTATTAATTGCTGTAAGCCAAACTGCACAAAGGCCCCATAACACTATAATCACCTTCTGAGCCCCACCATACCATACGTGGTATACCAATATCACCTTGCATCATTTTATAAAATGTAGCTGCTATGTGTAACTATATCCTCGGATGCTTTGTGTGAACGCATTTTAATTTTATTGCAACTTCCTCACCTGTAATTATTGTTGTACCTAAGTAAATATCGCGAAGTGAGCCGGAGCCAAAAAAATTAAATTTTAAAATATAAAAAAACTTTAAAGGAACCGTTAGGCCAGAGCCCCAACAACCTGGGTTCTGCCTCCTTCTAAAACCTAACGCTGACTGACTCTAAACTCAACTCGAAAATAACCTTATTGCCTCAAAAATCAAATTCCGCCAACGGGAAACTGATTTCAGTCCCGTTGACAAAACATGATCTCGAAACAAACAAGTTGCTTTCACTGTAAAGCATTCAAAATATTATTTTGAAATAATATTTTGCTGCATTATATGCTGAAAAAAAAAAACGTAAATAGGGGCCCGTTACATCAGGGCCACCATTTTGTTAACAAATTTTAAACCACAATTTTTTTTGCTTCAATGAATGCCTGAAACATACACTTAATAGTTTATTTTATTACATTTCTTTCAGTGGATCAAAAAATGGCATTAATTTACATTTTTTGGAGACACTAGAGTAGTGTTCTCCATTAAAGGACAATAGTTTTTCCATTTTTATTATATTGTCAATAGTTTTTCCATTTTGTTTAAAGTCAATATAGTGTATACCGGTATAATATCAAAAATTAACGGCTTTTACCTTGCTAGTGTAATATTGCTTTGATTGAACTCTAATGCCTTTGTTCTACTCATTTGAGTACATTTAGTACTAAATGTTTCAAAAATCTAATTTAATCATCAATTGTTTCAGTCTCCCAAAATTTTTGTTTTAAAAAATCCAAAACATATTTCTAGTGTTTGTAAATTCAAGAAAATTTTATTTCATCTTTCTCGCTCACTAAAATTGAGTTAGAATACACTTTATAAACATAAGAAAGAAATTCTCTTTGGAATAAAGACTTAGCTCTAATCGTTTTTTAATTTAAAAAATACTTGGCACGAATTTAGTCTACATAAGCTTAAGCTTTGTTTAATGTCCTTATAGTAGAAGCTAATGAGTTTCCAAAAACTACAATAGAAATTTCAGGTGAATGAAAAAACAAGAAGTGGGAGGATTTAAAATTTTTAAGTGGAGAAAATTTCAAAAAGAAATTATTTTATTACTTAAACTAGGATATCTTTTCATTTATAAATAATCTTACATTAGTATAATTAGTCAATATAACAGGAAAATCACAATTCCCAGCATAAAATTGTTCAAAATGACTCAAACGGAAGTTTATGACAACATAAATCTCTGTTCTAAGCCCCTAATAAAAGAAAAATTTCTAATGAGAAAAAAATTTTGTTGGCTCTTAATGGATAAACAACACAAAAAGGAATGGTGAGAATCAAAATTTGAGGCATCTACTATTATACTAATCATAGCTATTTTCTATATTTTTCAACAACAATATCCTTTTTCACATCTATTTAACAAAGTATAATATTTGTACTTTTTTTCCCACAAAATGTGATACCTCAATAAAATGTTCCATTTTCCATCAGAATAACAAAAGGAATATTAAAGATGATCAACATAAAAACAAACAAGAAATATAGTTTTCTTTGACATCCATCCTATGTTTACTATCCTAAATGTAAAATCTTTGCATACTTTAATAACACAAAAAAGAAGAAATGTTGAAATTACGGAAGAAATTACATCTATGCAAATGTCAAAGGAAGTAGTGTCAACATCCTGTAGTGTTTTTTAAATAATTGCTGGTACTTTTAGAGTAGTTCCTTTAGCTATTTTGCTGATTGTTGTTGTCGTTCATTTGAAGTTGACGTAGTGCAAGTAGATACATGGGTGCTACCATATTACACTTTTTTACCGGATATACAAAAAGACTCTTTAAAAAATACTTACGGAAAATAATTTTTTACATTCTTGTAAAATCCTCTCGTGCTATTATATTTGTTATTGGTATAGTTGTTATCCACTTTTTGTAGTTTTTATTTAGAGCAAGATATGTTTATGCTAAATGTATACAAATAATTTAGTAGAGTATGACTATGGGAAAGCTTTCTTTGGTAATGCTCACTTTGCTAGATTCATTTAATTTTGATCGTTGAAATGTAAAGAGGATATTTTTAAAATCAATATTTTTTCAATCAGATTAAATTTTTGTTTTTAAGCATTTTGTTTTGCTGGACATGAGTCATAGTTTAGTCGTTTTTTGATAACTTTAGAAGGTTGAAGCTTTCTTTATCCTCATTTTAAAGGGTTATACGCAGTTGGGAAGTGGAAAAATAACATTTTGCTTACAATTTTTTTAAAAGAAGGGGCTTTATTGAATAACGTTAAGTGATAATTTTCCAGATATTGTCTATTTTTAGTTAGATCATAAAATTGTGTACATCTAGTTCTGTTTTTACGGGACTTTTTTCTATATGATTTACATTTAACACGACATAAAAATTAAAATTAGTTTTTTTTACAAACCAAAAATTTTCATGAACTAATTTAATCTAAAGTTAATCAAATCAGAGAGAATCATTGTTTGTATTTATGATTTTACTTTGTGCTTTTTACTTCATTGTGTTTTCTTGCCAGGATTGGAATCTGGAATGTCTCTGTCATGCAAAAAGAGTACTGAGTGTATGTTCCTCCGAAAATTCTTCCACTCTTATAACATCAATTTTATCTCTTTGAATCTTTTTGTTAATTACTCTTTTTATCCAGATATTAACGAAATATATATTTTCTATATACGAACAATTTATGGTTTTTCCAAAACAGAAGTGCAAATATATTTACATACTTTATTAGTATTTCATTTTACACTTTTGAAATGTTAATATTACGATTGCTGCCATACTATATACAATAAAAGGAAATTTAAACTTCTTATACTTTAAAGTATAAACTGTTATTAACTCCTTTCAAAAACAGAATAGACTGACAGTTTTTCCTGACAATTTTAACTTTTTAAAGTCGCTATTGCAAAATTTTTAAATTAATTTTAAAATTAAACTGATGCTTTTATTTTATTGTTATTAAAAATTGATACCCTTTTGTTTGAAAAAGTGCCATGCAAATGTTGGCATTATTTTTAGTGTTTTTATGACATAATTGTCATTTAAAATAGTCCTCAAAACCAATGACATATGATCTTTAAAAAACTTTTTTTGCCTTCTACATCGTAAAAAGGAATTTGCAAACTCCTTGGAAAAATAAGAATTTTGGAAATATATTTTAAAATTTTTACTTTGTGGTAATATGTATATTAATCTTAATTTAGTATTTTTAAAAATCATGTAAACTTGCCAACAAAAAAATTCATGGCGGACAGTAAAATAACTGTTGTATTTTCTGATGTTATTGAGGCGGTGTTATTACTGATAAATTTTATAACTTTGAGAAAATGAAATAGACATGTATTTTTTGCAGGGTAAAACATTGTAAATCGTAAATTACGGAAGAGGATGTTAATTATTTTACATAGCGTTACTACAAAGATAAAGCTAAAATTCAACCTCTTACAAAAAATGCTTGATTTAACCAGTTGTATGAGAAACTTACTTGTTCAGATTTGAATGGAAAAAGGACATCGGGAGAGTATTTTGAAAATATTCGTCAGCAAATGAAGGTTTGATTTTAAGATACATGATACCTTTTATCACAGAAATTTATATTTTGAAAATTTCTACGTGGTTATACTTTTACAATGCTGACACTGCTATCAATTACCGGATATGGAATTAGTCACTTATTACCAGTTGTAGATTACTGTAAGTAAAGTTATATTTTTCTTTAGGTTGACATTCTTCATTTGTGAGCAAGCATAACCAATAAGATCGTTTGCAAAATAATCACAAATTTTTTAAATATAAATATGATATATACTGAAGTTTGGAGTCACTAAATTCTTCTGTTCTAAGAGTAGAGTGAATTTTGTCGACTAGCAAGTTATAGTTGTTATAAGTTTTAATCAAATGTAAACATTGATTAAAGAAAACAGAATAAATTTTGTACTTTTAGTAGGAATTAGTTAATTACCACTAGGCTTACGGAAATTTATTTTATTAAAAATATAAATTTCCGGTTGAAAACTGTGAAAGAAGTCACTCAGTTGAATAGCTCGCTACATTCTGTAAAATTTATAAATGAAATGGTAAAGTTAAATTATATAATTTTAAAAATTTCGTATAAAAAAATTTTTATATTAGATAGATCGATTAATTACAATTGAGAGGAAAACGAAGACTGCTGATGGCAGTAAAGTGATGTACAGACTGATGGAGCACATGTTCACATCCAAAGTCATATTCATATGCTCTCATGGACAGGTGCCTCAAAGCCTGAATTTAAAGAAAGCTTCCATAAATTGAATAATGTTGTGGACCTGATTTATGAGGTTGTTTTCCTGGCAGATTGTCATCGCTTACTTTTCCTCAAAGAAAAAATATTGAAGCATACGGGGCAAAGATTAAAATTATTTTCAACCGTTTTAATAAAATACTTATATTTTTAGAAAAAATATAACGGACTTTAGTCCTTGAGGTGATTGCTGAGAGGCCAAATTGATGATTTATTTAAAAACAACAATTTATTACAATATATAGTAAATAAAAAGAGATTTATTAACACGAAAGTTAAATTTTTTCACATTATAAAAAAACATTGATATAGTAAAAAAATCAAGGAAAACCAAAATATATTGATGCTTTGACTTTTAAATAGGAAGCGTGTGTAAAAGTGGTAAAAATATGTATTTCTCATTATAAAATTATAAATTATAAATTGTCTAAATAGACAAAAAAGCTTACACTTAATTTCACTTAAAAACAAAAATTTTTGTTCACCGAGACCCCCAATAGATGAATAAGAATTTATGTAGATATGCTGAACTAAATGGGGCTTTTATTATTATTCTATTACATCCAGATATTTTAATTTCATTATTTTCCTTAACCCCATACACAATGCGAACAATTTCATTTTGTTTTGTCAAAAACCATTGATCTTTTTTTATTTGCTAAAGTAAAACCTTTCGCGACTAAGAGCTTTGAAAATTTTTGAACACCTCATGTATTTTTGTTCGATATTGGATTCCTTAACGACGAAAATGTTTGTGAAATACTAGTTTCAATTAATTTCAAATTCTTAAGTTCTAGAAGTCGTTTGCACACTAAGCAAGTGGCTTTTATCCCTATTTTAGTAGAGTTTTTATGTACTCTAAAATATTGTCAAATTTATGGTGTAAATTGTGAACATTACTTGTTAATGTATATTCTCCATAAATTTGGATATAACCTATAATAAAATCGTCACATAAGCTCTTTGCAATTGGTGCATATTTTAAATAAACTTTCGAACTGTATATAGATTAGAACAATGCAAATTTAAAAAATGTTCCCTTTTATTCTAAGACACAATTTAGACACGGTTACGTTGCTGTGACCACATTGCGTCAATATTCTCAATTTACGATAAAAATTTTTAAAGATATTTAGAATGCATTTTGGTAACTATGACGTTGTGGCAACGTCAAGGTGTGGAAAATGTATCATTGGTCACAATTCGGTTGGAAATTTCTGACTAGGATATGATTATAATTTATGTTGATTATAATTTTTGTTTTTGCTTTCCTCCTTCTGCAAACTCTTTGTCTAACTGAAATAGAAACTCCTTTCTGGATAATTTTGATCCTGTACACTTTGTGTATAAGTTCCATGCATCTTAAATTTTGAAGAACATCTGAAGAGGCCACCAAAAAGGTTTGTGAGCCATTTGGTCTACTAAGTCAACTTCAAGTCTTGTCTGATTTTAATATGCTATTTTTCCTGGAATATGTTTTTTTATTGGTTTTTAATGTTATAGACGGTCTTTTAATACTTAGTAACTACACCTTTAAATTTGGCTTATTTTTATATACAATGATTTTCCTGATTTATAATGTTTTGAAGAATAAAACTTAATTTTACCTTTCTTAATTTTTGCTGGCTTTGGAAGTTCTCTCCTGTTGGCTCGAATAGTTCCCATTAAAACTGATTTAGTTATTAGTTCCCATTTAACTGATTCTAACTTTGCAGCTAGAGGAATACAGGTAGAAAACTATCCATGGTTATACGTCTGCATTGATTCAGCATCGAATTGGATAGCCATCCTTTTTTCTTCTAAGTCCTAATTTCTGTTGATTTTCTTTTTTACTGTCTGATGATTCCCTTTTTTACAAATTTTCATCAGTTTTTAAAATTTAAAATCCATCCATTTTTTGAATCAGTTCATGTTTTTGCTTTTCAGAGCCAGAACACTCCTTATTAATGCTGACTACGTTTTGCAAAATTTTGGTTTCTTTTTTAGACATAAAGAAGGTCCTTTTGTCAAAAGAGTATAAAATTGCGTTTCACAACTCAAAAAATATCCTAGTATTTAATATTTGAATTCTGGAACTATGGAAGTAAAACTTTCGAAATTTCTTTCTCTGATTTTAATTCAATCAATTCTGATTTCAATCCACATTCTACGTTTGATTTTTTCTACTGCTGCTTATCAGGCTTGTTTCATTGGTGATAACGAGAACGAGGTATTGTCGGTGAATTCATATTTACTGTGGTAATTTTTTCATGTATTAAACTTATTTAATAAAAATTTCATTAACATTATGATCGAATCAAATTGACGCATATCGGTAGACCTATCTATAAAAGATCTGAACAGAATAGACTTTAATATATATTTACCTCATTTAATGGATTAAAGTCAGTACAAGAGATAAAATAAAAATGCGAACGTTTTTCATAATTTCCTTCTCAATATTCGAAATTCGTCAATATTACATGCCCCATAAACCTAGTGATAAAGCTAAGCATTGACGAAACTTCAAATGCTAAATTTTATTTGACAAACTTTATGATTTTTATTTTATTAATATGTTAAAAAATTTGGCTTAACTCCTTATTCCTATCCAATTAATTATTAAAGTCTTTTATTTACTGCTTACTAGAATATTTTACAAAAAACGAAAGAATCGAAAATGAATATTTCAATGTAGTAATTCAGTATAAAAAATTCATTTTGCTTACTCAAATTTAACTTTGAGCCTCAGTAGGTAGAAATTACATACAAAAAACCAATTAAGTATTGAAAATATTTTATTTTGTTTTATTTCAATAAACCAATCAAATATTTTAATAATTTTCCACGAATAATATCAATGTCAGGCATTATTCAATTTCAAATAATTTTTTTTTCTCATGCTTATTATTAATATTTTTAATTATTTATTTCATCTATAAAATATGGCCATAGTTTTTGTAATGTAAAGATATAAAAATTCAATTGGTCCAATTTCCGGCCAGTACTCAATTCAAACATTGACTTTATGGCCATCAATTCAATCATAGCACAAACGAGGGTTGTATTAACTGGACAAAACCATTGGATTTCATCTCACCTTGATGTTTTTGGATTTGTCGAATATACAATATATATATATATATATATATATATATATATATATATATATATATATATATATATATATATATATATATATATATATATATATATTTATATATATATATATGTAGATATATTTGTGTTTATGTGGCATTCATATGTTACCTTATCATCCAGAGATTCTGCTATTATACGATAAATTCCAGCCAATGGTTTTAATAACAACAAAGAAAAAAAAGGAGATATTGCAATAGTATCCAATATGTTCTCTGCAAATATTTTCATATTGGACATAAACTGGGATTTCAATTTTAGTGCTCCAACAAATATTAACCCACTGAATGAGGAATTCATATAGAAATATTTATTCATCTATTCTCTATGTTGTATCTGATACTATTCTAATAATGGAGTAGATAAAATCAGAGATAAACTTTCTTTTTTTTATATATTAACACAAATAAATAAAATAGAATTTAATTTTGTGAGCTCAAATCTATACAAAAAATATTTTAATTTGACTTAATTATTGATAAAAAAAGAAAGAAAACCTTTAAATTTCTTTTTATGAAAAAAACTTCAAATAGCATAAGCCTTTGATGTCTTTAAGAGAAAAAATTTAATTCAAAAGTCCTGTTATTTTTTTTTAATGATTTGAAAGGAATCCCTTTACTTTCTAGGAAAAAGATTTTATGTTTTCTTTTTTTCATCAAGTGCTCATTTAAATGAAGTCTTAACTTATTGTAAGACTAATGGTTCCTGTGTCCTTACTTGTGGCTGTTACAATTTTTATGATAAATTTCTTTGATTATTCTTGCGTTTATATTCTATTTGAATGAATTGATAATTTCTTTTAAACTGATAGAATTATTGGACTCAAATCAGTCAATTGATTCCTTTACTTTTACGTTTTTAGTCAGCAGATGAAAAATAGTACTACAACAAAATCTTAAACTACATAATGAAAGCTTTTAAGAATATTTTTGATTTGTTTTTGAATTATTTATTTGCTATAAAAAACTAATTCTTCATCAATGTTTATTTCAAAGAAAATTTTCTTTTAATTATATTAAAAAATTAATATCCCTAGAATGCTAGATTTTAACCTTAAAAAACTATCTACTTTACATTTTTGAGCTTTATTATTTATACATACATAAAAAAACAAGGAAAATAAATATTTTTTAGATCAAATAAGTGTTTTTATATTATGAAAATATAAAAATTTATTCAGTTTTACGAACTTTTATTCAAATTAATACCAGACTAGCAGGACAAGTCTTCATTATATAATACTCGAAACGGCAATTGGTGTTACTAGCGTTTGGGTTTTTTAATTATTTGATTATATATATTTTACATAAGAAAAACACATATATCTGAGTCAGTGGCTTAGATAACTTTTGGCAATGGGGGGAGATATGATGGTGACCACTCAAGATGAAAAATAACTTTCAAACTGTCTTGGAGAAACAAAAATAAATTTTTAGAAAAGATATAATATATCTTTTAAGACCTTTCGAATTTCATCTATTAAAAGCTATATTAACTTTTTTGCTTTTGTTATTACTTTATCAGTTTTAGCCATGGGGCTGATTGATCCTCCTGACCCCCCCCCCCCCCACTCTATCTAAGCCACTAATATGAGTTCTTATATAAATTAATCAGAACACATTTTATCAAATGTCGATAATCCTAAATGCAATAAAAATAAATAAATGATTGAAATTTCAATAATTTCCCATTTAAAAATCATTTCCAATGGAAATTTAATAATTGGACAATAGGTTTTGTAAATTGTTAAAATTTGTAGTAGAGCTGTCAACAAATGTCCGGTTTTTGCCTCGCATAATAAAATAATGCTGTCAGCTCGTTTATCATTGACAAAAACAAAACAAAAAGACCAACACATTTTATTTGCCTAAGTTAGTTTTACAGTTTTCATTTTCAGTAACACAGCAAAAACTCAGAAATTTATGGGTATCTAGAGTCTGCATTGCAGTTTACATACCACACAAGCTTTTCTGCCTTTCACTATATTGCATTGCTAAAATTTTTCGCACTTTTGTTTTGAAAAAAAAAAGAAAAATAATAACAAACGAATCCCTTCACTTTATTCACAAAAAAAAAATAACGGGGATGGGGCTTTTATTTTTGTTGTTTTTCTATTTGGATTTATTTGATATTCCTGGCAATAAGCCTAAAAAATACTTCGTTTGATGCTCTTTTTTATTGAGTTTATAAGTGGATCAAACGTAGCATACAAGCAATTCAATATTAGTTAATTAAGGCTGAAAATTTTAAAATTTTCATCGGTTTGATTTTTTTTTATTTTCACCAATTTTTAATTACCAGAAATTCGAATCAATAAATAATTTCAATATGTGCTTTTGGAAAAATTTTTTTTTATTAAAATTAATTTAGCTTTGAATAAATTCCAGGAACCTTGTTAATCTAAGTAATTAAACTTCATCTAAAGAATATAAAAAGAAAAAACCTTTCTAACAATCGTGCTCAGATATCGTAGGACCATTTATAACTTTCTAGTTGATACCTTTGTTACACAAAATTTCAAATTATTATATTCAATCTTCAATTTTGAGATGGTTTAGCCATTAAATATTGTAATAAAATTATGAAAAAATAAAAAGTCGTAATACTTTATTAAAAAGTGGGCCATTTTAAAGTTGAAATTTAACTTATCAAAAGAGACATTTTAATTTTTCTAAGGTGTGCATAGAGTTTGCTCGCGTGGGAATATATTGCGCAATTGTATTCAAACGAATTCCACATCTGCCCTTAGAATACCTTAAAACCATGAATTATATTTTCAAATATATTTCTTCTTATTGAAATTTTTAAAACTGACGTATACTTAAAACCTCGGACTGAAAAAAGATTACGATTTAATTAAATTTATAATCAAATGGTCTTAACTACTCCATTATTTTAGCAAAACTTTTACTTAACAACTTAATATTTTTTTTATATCATCATCAATAAATTTGATTTTGAATATTGTGTTGTTAAGAACTTTAAAACTTCTGCTGTCATAATTATTTGTAAAGCTTTTGCAATTGAAATGTAATTAAAACTTTATCATTTGCATTCGAAGTACTCCACTGATTCTTAATTATAGAGAAATCATCGATATTTTTTTTTCCACTAAACTACTCTAAAAGAAAAACACTGAATTTTAATTAAAACTACAGACTAAAAAACTTTGATCTATATTGAGAATCTGATTTTAATTGTTTTGTTTTGTTAAGAAGTTTTATATAAATATATTGTAAAAAGTAAGTTTTATTTAATTTTGAACAAATTTTTGCCTTTACTTGCAATTTAATATGATTTTAAGTTAATTATAAAAAAATATAGTAGCAGCTGAATAAAGAATTAAATTGTTAAGGACTTTATAACTTATGTTTTTGGTGTTGTGGTACGTTAAGTAAAAACCCACAAGCAATTTTCAATAGTTTATATTAAAGGAGTATTCTGGTTTAGAAATTCGAAAAAATTGATTTTTTTTTACATATTGTCATAGTTTAAACCTTTAAGAAAATGTTCCTAACACTAGGAAAAACTCCTTAATTTCCTAAGTTCGAAATTTAAATAATTTTTGGAGTTACAGCTCATTTTGTGAGAAGTCGTTGGCTGCTCGACTCACATTTCTCGAAACTGCTTTTATCGAAACGGTGTACATGATATCACAAGTCCTACTTAAGTGATTCACTTGAAATGCACAAAGCTTCTTTATGTTATTATAGCATCGCACTACGAAGAGTTTTTTAATAAAATTTGTTTTCTATTTTTAAAAAATTCCGAAAGACGAAAAAACGTAACTTATTTTTTAAACTGCCACCATTTAGTGAAAAATAAATTTTTTTATACAAAAAACTTCTTGTAGTGCTGTAACTACATCATTTTTCCTGAAGAATTAAAAAAAAATTTTTTTTCCGAATTACTGGAAGAACTGGAATCTTGCACACTATAACACGTTTTTTTTTTCGTGTGCCCCCAAATTGGCTTACAGTTTTTTCAATTTTAGTTTTTTTTTTAATATTTTTAATATTTCATACTTTTGAAATATCAATAAATAAAAAGTTGAAAAATGGATGGTCAAAATATTGACTAGTTTTTTTAATAGCGTTCGAAATAGCTATCAAAACCAGAATAGCCCCTTAATTAAAAAATTTTCACTTTAGTAGATGCAATAGAATTTTGGAAACATAATTAAAATTTTATTAAGTTAATAATATAAAAAGCAAATAGCACTCAGCCTTATTCCCAAGCCAATATTTTTTGATATCATAAATAATAAATGTAACTCCAAAAATGCACTGAAAAAGCCAACATCCTTAGAGTTAGCTATAACAGACAGACAATAAAAAATATAATAGATCATTTATGCAATTACATGAAGCATATTTTGATTTTAAAACAATTCAACTCAACCTTGAATACAATTTGATATATTCGATTAAAATTTGTACAATAAATAACAGATTGTGTTATATTTTAGTAAACATTTGCAAAACACTCATATACATCAAGCTAATTCATTTTAGATAAAAGCTAATGCACTTGTGCTATATTATATTTCTATGCTTTATTTGTGTTTTTGGCCGACTATTTTGCATACTCCATAGAAAATAGGCTAATTTGCCTTGCAAAAATGATGGCTAACAAATTAATATGGAAAATATTTTATAATAATATAAACAAAATGAGCATGTTATCATGTTTGTTAATTTTTTAGTTGTTTATTTTGTTAAAAAATTAAATACTTTCGGTATTGATATTAAATTTTACAGAATTTAGTGTTCAATTTATGCTAAAGTTGAATATATTGATTTGCAATGTTTCTCTGTTAACTCCAAGTATTCACGCATAGTTTTGTTTTCATTAAATCTCAGGTAATTAAACTGTGATGGTTTTTTTTTTTTGTTTACAGTAAAAATTTTTTTATTTGTAATTAATTATTGTATATTTTTTAATGAACACTTTTTGAATGTATCTTTTTAAATAAGAAATTTGACGGAATGTTTTTTTAGAGCTATAGCAATTATTCCAAAAAATTGTGTAGTGGATATTTTAAATTAAGGTCCATCATCAGTCTAAATTATAGTCACAATTCACACCCAGTATAGAAATGTTAAGGAAGCGTTAAAATATACATTTTACTCTTTAAGGAACCCATTTCGATTTTATTAAAATATTGTATTTTTGGAATCTTTGAGTTGAACATACATATGAACTTTAACAGTCTAATATACATTGGGCTCAAAAAGTTGGTTGAAATTCAATTAAATATAAATTTTATACGTATTGTCTTTAATAAAAATAATTTTACAAAGTCTTGTATCTGTGTTATTGTTTTGAAGAATTGTGTAGTATTATACATATTCTATAAATGCGATTTATTAAACAGGAAAGTGCTGTGGTGGAAGATATTGTCATTTATTATCGTTTTTTTCATTTTTTGTTGCTAGCTTGTTTAGTTTTATTTATTGCCTTTTTATTGTTCATTTTAGGTTTTTGGTGTTGATTCATTTAATTATTATTAATATAATTGTTCCTAAATGTATACAAATGTTAAAAATTTATTGAAACTGTTAATAATTGTTTATTTTCATTTATGATTGTCAATAACTATAACAATAATAAAAAATTAATAAAAATAACAAGAAATATTTCTAAAACAGTAAAAAAAACACTAACCATTGATTAAATAAGAATATCTTGTGACTAGGCTTTGTTGTTTTGAGCTAACCCTCTGCTCAGTTCTCTACTTTGGCCCAAATGTCTCTAATGAACAAAAAATAAGTTCCAACAATTTTTCTGTTTGATCTAGCGTACCTTTTATTCTGTTTTGAAAAAAATATTATATAAAACGGATATGTCAACCACATATGACATAATATATGCCCGTACAAATAATCTCAATAACACATTTATAAATGCTCACATCTAGCAAATTTAAGTGTCTTAAATGGGTAATCCCGAAATCATCCTTTAAACTCTGAAGCTGTCTCTTATCAGCCATCAAGCTTGCTTTCTCTTTAAACTTTTTCACGAATAAGTTTAATTTTCATACAAACAATAATTCTCGCATTCTCGTCGTTTACATGCTCAGGCACTCAGCACTCTAAACTAGGCCTAGCACTTGAGCAGTCGGCCATTTGCGAATACCACATTTGGATTAAGAGATTCACTTTAATGTGTTGAAACCAAAACTTTATATAAACCAAGTAAATTATAGTTTTATGAAAATTGGCAGAATATTTCTTTAAAATTGTCGTCACAGACACGCTTAATAGTCTTCATTTTATCATTTGTTTATCGTTATCGTCATTTTGCTTCATTTACGATTTTTATCAAATCGAAAGTTTTATTTCATGATTGAAATTGAAAATATTTCATTTCATTGCAATCTTTTCAATTAATTTAAAGAAAAAGTCATTCTTTGTAAAATATTTTTTGTTTTTGATTCCTTGTATTTTGGCCACATCTAACATGTTACAATTTACTTTTGATTGCCATCTATGGGATTCAACTTTTACATATGTTTTTCAACCATTAGATCTCTCATGTCTTTAGATACAATGACAAAAAAACTACAATTACTTTATCGAAATTTAATGCACAATAAATTTGATAAGTTTTGATATTTATTTAACTTAAAAATTCATGAAATTTTCCAATTTAAATCAATCTTAACCAAAACAGCTAATTAAATTCAAATAAAAAATTGATGTTCTTTTT
The DNA here is from genome assembly GCA_947359355.1 of Acrocera orbiculus. NCBI lineage: Eukaryota > Metazoa > Arthropoda > Insecta > Diptera > Acroceridae > Acrocera > Acrocera orbiculus. Next base: position 14,515,161 of record OX375758.1, read on the forward strand.
AACAAATAAAAAATAATAGCAATAAAAATAACAACAGTATAAATTTTGATTTTTATAGTCAATTTTTCTTTTTAATATTTAATTTATTTCTTGTCAGATTAAGTGTAGAAATCTACCCTTAACACAAGCAATAAACAAGCCAATAAGCTTGAACTATAGAAAATATTATGACTTCTTTACTTTAGAAATCTAAACTTAAAATAAAAACAGAATTATTGATTATTGTCCTGAATGAATTCTACTACACATCATTTGATACTTATACAGATATGTGAAAAATATGAAGTAAACCAAAAACAACAACAAATAAAATAAAGATGCTACAAAAGCTATTATCCAAGTGGAATGCAATTGAAGAATACCCAGCAGGCTGTCACAGGAAATTTTATGACAAACAATACAATAAAATTGTCATCAGAATCTGGTACAGTTGTGTTCTAAAACCCTCTTAACAATTCTGAAATCCATTTAAGTAGGTTTCTTAGAATTGAGAATTGTCTAATAACCATTCGCCCGGTATTTTGAAATGTTTTTAAACTAAAAAAAATAAAAACGGAAAAGTTATCCATTTGTCTTTCTTTAGGAAACTTAAACATGTTGTTTGGCTGCAATCCAAAACTTTCAAAATTAATTTTTGCTTAAGACAAACTCTGTTAATTAAAAATAATTGTGGTAATGTAAATAACAAAAGTTTTTTAATTATGCGTGAAATTGATTTGTTAAAAATGACCTTATACATTCTTTTAATAGCAATAAGGATACTTTTGGGTGTTAGAGTTAAACATCATTAAAGATAGCAAGATAATTATGTGAAATATGCTACAAATGTTTAATTAAATCTTAATTACCATGTTTTTTTTTTTTTTGTTTTCTGTTTTTAATTTTAAGGATAGAAAGCCAGTTGAAGTTTTTTTTACATACTTGGAAATAACCTGAACTCAAAATCATTGATTTTTCAAAAGTTCCAATTAATTTTTTTATGTTTTATTTGATAAAAATATAATTAAGCAGTTTCTGGAAGTTTCGTCAAATTTATAATTTTGCATTATTAAAAATATTTGTATCAACAAAGCAAAAATTTTACTTCATTTTCTTCATGAAGTCTTCATTGAAAATATTCCCGCTAAATATTTAAGAAACTTTACATTTGTATATTTTTTTTTTATCAAAGCTGCTCCTTTGGTGTTCCCAAGGCTGAAATTGACGATAAAGTCATTGTTGTAATAATTTGAACCAAGTCATTAGTTTGTTTTTAGTATGTAAGGAGAATTTTGTGTATTTTTTTTTATAGGATCAACGTTGCCTCACGTGCCTCACGTGCCTCACTTGCCTCACTTGCCTCACTTGCCTCACGATGCTCTCTATTTCTGAAAAACTAATATAAAACATTTTCGTCCAATATTTATTTTTATGTTTTGACGAATTTAATGGCAGACTAATATTGCCACTAGTTTAGCCAATATCTCAATTCAAATTGTGAATATTTTGAAAAATATTTAAAACGAAAAATATTGTATTCCTCCTGTATATGCAACTCTCAAAGACACGAAATTTAGTTAACTTAAAATATCAAATTGATTCTTTTCTACTTCATTTAAAAATATTAATCAATCTAAGTTATTGAGAAAAGTTTATTTTTAGGCCAACTGATGATAGCTAAGTATTTTGCATTTAAGAAGAGGATGTAAAGAAAAAATGGAAATACTTATGTGAAAAATATCGCTTCAAGTTGGTAAAAATCTCCCAGATCAGGAGATATGCTGGTGGCTCATTCGATAGCATACATAATTTTACTAGCTGGGTTAAATTTATGACTAGGCTATGCCAATTAATGAAAGAAAGTAACCTAGTTCTACCAAAAGATATTATTGTAGTTTACCTGGAACAAGGAATTTAAACATATAGTTTCGTGGCTGATGAAGCTTGTCCACTTTTACCTTCTTTGCCAAGACTTTTCTCTCGGAAAAACCTCACTGAAATAAATGAACACTATAACAAGTGGCTTTGATGGGCTCGAAAGTGCATAAAGTATACTTTTGGTATTATTACTGCAAAATGAAGAAATGGAAACCCATTGAATGGACAAGTGTTCGATAAAATTTTAGCCAAAACTACTTGTCTCCTTCATAATATCATTATTGATTGGGAAGGAAATAATAAACTTCAAGAAGAGATTATTGAAACTAATGAACCAATAGAGAAATTTACGAACCAGCCATCAGTAAGCAGTGTTTCAACAAAAGTAGAGCAAGCAGTGAGAGATGATTTAAAGAAATTTTTATAGAATAATAAAGTTAATTAAAATGACATTTTTATTTTGATTTTGAAATGTTCAAACTTTTAGCTCATTTTCCTTATTACTGTTTGGGACAATTTTAATACATTTATTTCCACTCTTTGTTAGCTTTTGATATGATTAAATTATTTCTTTCATATGTTCATTAATTACCTGAAATAGTTTTAGTGAAAAACCAATTTTTAGAAGGATTTCTTCAAATTTGATCCTTCTAAATTCTGTTTATTCTTTAAATTAATAACTATGTAAAAGTAAAATAAAGTTAATATACGTTTCGAGTTTGTCGTGTAGATAGACTGAACAGATTCAGTTTTCTTAAAAAATATCTCAACCACTTTGTCCTTTTATCTATTAGTAAATTATTTTCCAAAATTCAAAATATTTGAAATTAAAAAGCTGATCGTAATATTTTCACATTTGTGAAGAATAAACATTCAAAAGTCAACCTCATGGGAAATTTTTTTTTATTTTAAGTGGTTTTATTTTAGAACTTAATATTACCTACAATTATTTCAATTTGATATTTGAATTTAGATTCTTGCTATATCTAAATTTAAGACTAAGCAAAAGATCTAACTTAATTTAAAGATAATAATAGCACATAAGTATTGATTATTCAACAACCTTTGATCTTGATAAAGATCCCTTTGGTAATAAACAACAACTCCTGTTGTAAGGAAAGCCAAAAGAAAGATGAGACTCATTGACTTTTACATTTAACCATAAAACATAAACTCATCCTTGTGCTGTAATAGAAGCTCTGCACAGTAATTTATCATTGTCGGTATCATCATCAATTGAAGTACTTTCATTCCGTATATTTTTTTTCTATTTCTTTTTTGTACATAAACTTTAACTACACAAAATTTCTATTAAAGTAAATATAATGTGAGTCAAGATTAAAATGTTGAGTGAATTTGTGATCCCCCTAAACAATTAATGTGTCATATAACAATTTATAATCATAATATGTGCTTTGGTATCAATTAACTAGGCAAAAAAAAATGGAAATGTATATGGGCTAAAAAGGAATCAGGGTGAATTCTTAATAATTAGAATGTTATGTTTTTTTGTTCTAAAGGTAAAAAGGTATAGAACATAAAAATTAATTTCTATCCTTGTGTAATTATTTTCCTATTTGTCATTAAATAGTGGTTTTATTATTTTTTTCTTTTTTACTCAACTTGTTTTAATTAATTTAATGATTTTAAAGGAAGGATTAACGTTTATAGCTGTAGGAATAAATCTTTCATAGATTAATGAATGACAAACCTTGTTTGTTTACCTCATTTAAAAAATGTAAAGTTTTGGTCAAATAAGAATTCTTTTAGTTAAGTAATGAGAGTTCATATAAGCCTAAAAACAATCAAAAGCTAAAACAGAAAATGATTAAGCAAATTGAATGCACTCCTTGATATACAAATGTGATTAATTAAATCTTTAAAAATACAGTAATCAGTGGGTATAAATATTAAGTAAAGCATCGCAGAAAACACAAGATAAAGAAAGAACTTATTCTTATGACATAAAAAACAAAAAGTTGTGTACCTTAACCCAATTCTGGAAATATTAGGACTGATATTTAATCTTTGCTGCATAATGTGGGGACCAGATTGAAAGATTATTATGCATGATTTGGATGACATAGCTGAATTAATTTAAATTGGTGTCTTTTTAAAGATTTCTTGGCCCTTATTTTATCAATTTTTATATAAAGCTCAAAATGGTGAATTTCCTAAATTCGGCCAAATGCCATCTAAGAGAAAATTAAAAAACTTTTATAATAAAATAGGGCCAAAAAGTGGAAGCGTTTCAATATTTGAAAGCTGTAACCTTACACGTATTTGGTGTGAAACTAATAAGCGCACTGCTGATAAAAATTTCTACTGAATATTTAAAAAATTGAGAAAATAAAAGATTCATTTAAAGAATATTTGAGGAAATTCATGGAGAAGAGAAAGAGTAAGCACAGGTGGGTGTAAACCATGCAAGAGAACTAAGCTTTATAAGGAAATTGGCAAAGAAAAAGTAAAAATCAACGTAAATATATTTTAAAATATTTCAAGTCTAAATTTTAAGCATAGAAAAGTTTTTATATGTATATGTAAAAGTGTACTTCTTTCTATATTTTTTACTTCAATGATTAAATAAAGCTATAACTAGGACTACTGTTACACTCAAAGCAATTAATTCAATTGCCGTTTATTTTATTAGACCACCTAAAAAGCCAACTAAAAAATATTTTGATAAAGACTTAATTTACAAAAGTGTATATTTGATTATTCAATACTATTACCATGCTGGCATATAAATATTGTTTTGTCTAAATGTAATTCTAAAAATGGCTTTTAACACAACGAATCTTGAATTAAACCCAAAACTGTCAAAACGTTAAGCACATAAACTTAATTCATTGCTTGCTGACTTAAAACCTACTACAATTTATATTACTGTTTTTGAAACAAAAAAAACACCTGGCTTCAGGTGTTGCTAGAAAGCTACTGCTAGCTTTACGAGTCAGTCTTTATAAGGATTTCTTTTAAATACCTTTCGCATTCTGTAGACATCAAATGTGTAGTTAATCAAGTTTATTAAAAGTCACACACTTTTAAGTTTATTCACATGGTAACATTGCTTGTTTTTTTATGGTCTTTTCCCAAAATGTTCATTATGTTTGAGCTTGTTAGGTTCCTATAATCATGAAACCTTAATAAATAATTTCTTTTTCATTTAATAAGTTATTTATTTGCAAAGTAAAATGATTTTCTACAGAGTATAGCCTAAATTTTAATTGGAAACTTTTATATCTTTCATGTTTTAATAGTTTTTGGTAGGAATTACTATCCTTTTAACTAAGATCATGCTGCCTTCAACAAACATAGCTAGTTGCTTAGCTTAATTTGTTGAAACGTTTAAGCTAAGCTTCTTTTCAAAAATTTGATAAAAAAAATATAGCACAACTAGGTTATTAATCTGTGAAAATTTAAAATCTTGTTAGAATAACTAAAACATTTCCAATTTAATGAATGAACTAAGAAATATGAAGAATTTCCTTAACTCATAATTTTTGCAACTATTCAAGTCTTATCATCCTTAAATATTCTCAACATTACTGCTTGCTTAATAACTGGTAATGTCTTTTCATCATGTGTCCAACCATAATCTAGTTAGACTGAAATCCTTTAATAACATAAATTCTTTTAAGCATATATCCTTCTATCATTGGAAAACATGAAACTCGTTAGCTTCGAGATTAGCTGATATTCCAGTTTTATGTTGCTCAGCTTACCCGACCGTTAAGTACATGCTTTACTACTACTGAAAGTAATTTGTACTTGCGAAAAATATGTTTCTGAAATATATCAGGACTAAAACTAACTATAAAATGCATTGAAAATCTTAATTTACATTTTCATAAAAAAAAAACTTTTACCTGGCTTGCATATAGTTTTTCAAAGGGTTGAAGTGATTTCAACTCTTGTGCTTCAGATTTGTAGCAATTTATGTAAACTTTTTGAATGGAATTAAGTGCCTGCTTATAAAAATTTGTAAAAGGTTTAAAAAAATTCCTAATTTTTTTCCTTTTTTTGTAAAAAATTTTTCAGCTATCCATTAAAGCTATAAAATACATAGAGTACAGTTTACCAGTTATTCAATTAGTACGAATATCTCATCTTTAAAATTTGATTAAATTAAGTTATACAAAAATTTTTAAGTTATTTAAAAAACCATCGAAATAATTTTTTTTTTTTTGTTTTTTTTAAAGAAATATTAAAATTTTTAGAACTTTCATATTCAAGCTTAGCTACTTGTTAAGTTTTTTTACAGATGTGTAATAAACGTGATTTTGTTTCTGTTAAATAGTCTTTTAAACTTTCAAAGTATGCAGTTTAAAATTTTTTTGAATTGAAATTCAAACACAATTAGTAATTTTTCCTTTGTGTCAGTTTTTATTTTGCTCCAGTCTTGATTGAAACGTTTATTTTTGTAAAGGTAGCCATACACCACAAAATTAAATGTTTATTTTATTGTGAATGGGGCCAGCTTAACATAATTTGCCTGTCCGGAGTGTTTACTTTTAATTTTTTGCTTTCTTTTCTGGACTTTGCTTGATTCTAGTTAAATCTGACAGTTAAAAGCAGAGTGTGATACCACTTACCGTATTTCTTTCGGGCTTTTAATTTTAGCTTTGCGGAAAATATCTCAAGCTACATAGAATAAAAAATTTTATCCAATAAAAATGGACTGTAAAAACTATTGATATAATTTATAAGTGATTTTTAAAATTACTTTATTCCCTTAATTGTATACATATATACATATATATATATATATTCAAGTAGTAATATTAGTATTTGTTTAAATTGATTCCATAATGCGTAGAATATTTTTAATTGAAGTACAAACAGAATGAATATAAAAAAGCAAAACTTCGCAGATAATCTGTGGAAATTACAACAATAAAGAACTCCATTAAATTCGTATACTTAAAGTAGAAATTCTGTCACATCATCCCTTACTACCCCACCACAGGAACTATATCAAGTATGAACTCGCGTAAAAACATAAAGTGAAGTATTTGTTCTTATGTTTTGAGGTAACAGGCTAGTCAAACCGACGAAAGAACCTAGTTTTTTGAAGTCTAGTTTTATATATATAAAGATTTATTTTTAATAAACAATCTTGTTTTTACTATTGTACATTGTAGATAAAATAAATAGCAGACAAAAAAATACGAATAAAGAATATTTAAAATTTCAAACAAAGTACAAATTGAAAAGAAATAATAAATATTAATTATATCTAGTTGTAGTTTAGAAAATTACTTTAACTTAATTAACCAAATTAGCGAATTAGTTTTAGGCAACGCAGCTATATATTTTTTTTAAAATTATTTCTAAATTTTAGGTTAGGTTAAGTTAGGTTAATAATAATTATTGACAAATAAAATTTATAGTTAAATGTAATAAAATTTTCTTTACCAATCAAACTTTATTCTTATTATTATTATTATTATTATCTATTTATTCTTTTATGCTTATTTTGAGTTAATTACATTTCCGTTTGTTGAGAATTTATTATTATCAATTTAAAAAAAAAACAAAAAATTATTAGATATATGTAGTTCATTACCATCTTTGGCCTACAAAAATGCCAAAGGATGACAAACATCTAGAACTGATACAAATATCAACACTAAGCCTACCATGTGCAGTCAAACGAGTGTTTGTGAAGTTTCACTTATTTTGCCTAGGTGTGAAAATATTAATAAGTCCTTAAAAATAGTCAGGTAGAAAAAAATTCTTATCAAGTTTTCGGAAAAGGCTTACTTTATTAAATTTTACTTGTACTATGGGAAACAGGGTTTTTTCATTGGTAAATTTATAGTTTAAGAAAATAATAAAAAAATACTAACTTATGCTGGCGTTTTTTAAGAAAAAAGCAAAAAACCTTAAAATATGTCCGGGATTTCTTTCAACGGTTCGACTTAAAAAATTTTTTCTTCGCCATTCCTCATTATTTTTCAACTTTTGCTATTTTAATAATAAAACAATATTGTAAGCTATAAAAAATATTTTTTTTTACTCATTATTACACAGATTCAAAAGTTATAAGTGATCGAGTGCGTGGGGGTAAAAACGAAGTCTGAAAAATTTCAGAGGCTGCAACTTGAAAACGAAAAATGTTGGACCCCCACCCTTTGTGTTTGTTGTCAATAAAATTTTATCTATTTTCTACCCCAAGCATTTGGTCAACCAATCTCGGAACACGCTGTATTTGAATATTTTATACAATTTTATTATCAGGACGTATTTCCCTCACTATAATTTCAAGGTATTCATAATCCTAGAACTTAGAACTCTATTAGCAATGAGACAACGGTTTGACAAAAAAAATGAATTATTATTGGATTAAATAACGAGTACTAACAATTTTATCAAATCATTGAAAACAGTGTTGTAAAGTTCTTCAGATTTAACCATGTCAAAAATTTAAAAAAAAATTATAATCTAATAGACCACGTACATTGCGACTTCTGATTGGTTGAGACAAAAGATTAGGTTGAAAAAGCTAGATTCTTTATCTGTTTGACGAATTTATCCTTTTTTTTTATTTTATTTTTTCCAGTTAGCAAGACATATTGTTTCTCAGTATTAGTCCTTAAAAGTTACTATTATTATATTTAATACTTTCTTTTTGAGCAAAGGAATAGAAGCTTACTTAAATAATTCAAAAATAATTTTTTACAAATTTTTCAAAAATATATTTAATTTTTTTTTTGTAAAAGAAGTATAAATGAAAATCATTAAATATGTAAAACAACATCCAAAAGAGCTCTTAAGCAAGCAAATCCTATTAAACTAATCAAAGTTTAAAAATTTATATTTCAATAATAATTTATTTTAGGTATCTTAATTTATTAAACTTAATTAAATTTTCGACTCTTTTTTTCCCAATCTCATGTTTTTCTATTTGTTAATATAATATTCTAATTTAATAAAATTTTCTATCATGGGTTTGAGAAGAAGAAGCTCATAAATTAGTGTTGGTCTCAAACTAACGAAATTATGGATAACATCAGAAATCACTTTGATGCTACCTATCATTTTTATTTCTTTTGACACTCAAATATTTTCTTTGATAAAAACTTTGATAATTAGGTGTTCGGAGATGAAATAAAAATTATATTAGGTTTTTTCTTATTTTCTTTTTTAGTTTGACATTTGCCTTTAAAAGTATTTAATGCTATTTTGCCACAATTTTAATCTACTTTGATAGAACTTGGGGTTTTTATTTTTTACTTATTACCTTCAAAAATTAACCTTAACAAAAAACTAAGGGAATCAAATTTTAAAACAACGTGTGGTATTAAGGTACACTGGATTGAAACGATGTATGTATATCAGTGTTAACAAGCTTTAGTAAAAACATAAATTTTGGTGAAAAGCTTATGAAACTACCTGAATTTTTCTTATAATTAATTCAAAAATTACTAGAAATCAATGATTATTGTTTACAAAAATTATAAATTCTTTAATTTCAAAAATTTACATAACATTATCAGAAACCAACTCAAATTGTGGATTAGATATTAATGATGAATCGAGGTGAAAAATATATGAGAAAAAAAGTATTTAAACACCCCAAAAATGTATTTTGACTATAGTAATGTAAAATTTGATATCTAACAACTACATTTCTATATAGTCTATATTAAAGATCATTAAAATATTCCAAGTATTTGCCACTTGTGAAAATATTCACATTTTGTGACTCTTAAGGTTTTAATTTAATCTTTCCCTCTGGTACCATTTTGAATGGATCTCAGCAACTATTTATACATTATTCTTTAGAAAATATAATGTCTTAAATAAGATTAATTGTGTCAATTAAGAACATCCTAGTAACCACTTAATAATCCTATACCTTCCATTGGGGAATTTTAATAGTGACATAAAGATGAAAAGCTACAATTAAACAGTTATATTACATGATTCAAATAGTCAATTTAGTTTTAGAATTGTATTGATAATTTTTTTTTCTAATTATATTTTTTTACTAAAGAATGTAATATTTCCCTGTTGGTTTTTCTTGTTGTTATCTTATTACCTAAAACCTCTAAAATCTTCAATTGAAATAAATACAAATCTATGAGTAAGCTATTAATAAATATTTTGCAATAAATCTTTTATCCTTTTGGGGATAACAAATATGAATAAAAAATGGAAATCAAAATATCCAAAATCCCATGTCTTTAAGTTAAATTCAATACGATTACACAGCGTAATTCAAGGAAATCATAATATTTTCGTAATTCTTACAAAACTTAGAATTTAAATTAATTTTAAATTTTATTATTTTTTTATTGGCATTGAAAATAACAAGCATTTATTTTTGTCTCGATAGTTAAAGCCCTTTTATTGATTTGATCATTTCGAAAAATTCGATTTTGATTTAACATTCATGCTCATGTTAAGGATATGAAAGGAATAAAAAATTAAATTAAATGAATTCCTTTTTTATTTCATTCTTTTGGACAACAGTTAAAAGAGGAACTTAAATCTATACAACAAAAGTTGCAATTACCAATTAAAATTTTTCATTGTATTTTTAGAGTATTTTTGGATTTAAAGTTGAGTTACATATAATTTATTTTTTTTTATATGCTGCTGATTTTGCAAAGTATTTTTAGTAATATTGAGAATTTTAGTTATCCCACTTCTTTTTTTTGGTTTTTTGTAAAAAAGCAAATGTTAACTAATCAAAGAGTTCACTTTTCAAAGAGAACAATGGCAGATAATTCTTAAGTACATGTCTGTATCCATCCAGATATAGATATGAGCGTTTTTTCCAGAAATTTATAAAAAAATTCATTTTTTAATGTAGCTGCTGCCAGTGATACCATAAACAGTTATGAACATAGTTAGATTCGCCAAAAATTTATGAAAAGTTTTTTAGGCCAAAAACTTACTTATAGAATTAAAGATTTCTTGATATCATCTTTTAATTTGAATGCTTTCAATGAGTCTATTTATACTAATTTTGAAGCATAATTCAACAAAAATTGGATCAAAGTTTTTTAAAAATTCATATTTTTTATGAAACTGTTGTCAGTGATTCTACTGTTATAAATAATTAAAAATAGACTTTTTGACTAAAAATCTATTTTCAATTAATCATAAACAATTGGAAAATTTCTTAATATTTTACCATGACTTTTGGAGAAATGTTCAAATTTTTATTTAACTTTCATGAGCATAATAAAAACACAAAAAGTTTGGAAACTTATTTTTACATGATTTAAGATACCAAAAAAATTTCGAAACATTCTTCGTAGTTTAAATAAAAATATTCTTATCCGGTGAACTTATTATTTTAAATGAATTTTAAATTTTCTCCAGAGTGCATCTTTTTAATCTTTCTCTTTCCAGTTTCTTATTGGTACCTACAAACTGTTTAAATTAACTGTTAAATTATTAAATTAAAATAATTTTAAAACATATCAAATTGTATTAGGGAAAGACTTTTATATAACTTACATTAATTCCAATCAAAAGCAAATTCTTTTTATTTTTAATATCCTTTTAAAACTCATCATAAATAAACTTTCTTTTTTTTCTACTTCAGCCACTCAAAAATATTTTTATTAATTCGATTCTAAAGCTTTTACTGTCACTGAAACTCACAAATTGAATTACTGTCTACCAAGGATAATAAAAGTTATTCAGTAAATTAAATAAGGAGCTTTCATTTGCAATAGATAATATTGCTTTTATTCTTAAAGGAAAAATTTAAAGATATTATCAGCAAGTGAATTTTCTGGCAATAATTTTTTTATTTTCTTTGTGGATTTGAGAGAAGGCGGAGGAGGTACTTAAATTTCTTTTAACTCATCCATTTTTTAGAATTTTATTACATGTTAAACTTAATTTGGTTGTGCTTATCGTAAAATCGATTTTTATTTAATAAAAACTTTTATCAAATTAAATTGAATTTTGGTTAAAAATAAATTTTTAAATGCATTCAGTGAGTTTTTGATACATTTTATATTTTTGGAATATGTTGTTCAAAAATCCTTATCTATTTTATGTAAGTGTAAAAGTAATTATCGAATTGGTTAGAAAATGGATGTATTATTGAATCTATCTTACAGGAGAAACTACTGAAATTTTTTTATAAGAGTGTTTAAGCCAATATTCTATCAGTACATGAAAACTGTTTTGTTCTGGGTAAATTTTGGTGGAACAGTTCAAAAGTTAAGGTTTAGTGAAACAAAATACTATTTTGATTCCAAAAATATAAAAGAAGAAATAAAGATCAGCAGGGTCATACAATTCCGGAGAATATGTTTCTCACAGCGCTTCTCCAAGTTTTGTTTGGAAAAACCGCTGATACAAAATTATGAATTTCTTCGTTCTGAAACTATTAATAAACAAAGTTCACGTAGAAATTTTTAATTTTACAACCATGAATTTTTCATATAAAACTTATTGTCGGCAGTTAATATGCAAATAATTTCTGCTATAATTCTTTCTCAAAACGTAATTTCGTAAAATTTCTTACAAAGCTAATTTTAAACGATTAACTTATTTATTCCGGTTGAATAATATAATTCTTCAAAACTTGCAGAATCCTTAGTGTCAAGTAAAATTGTGCAAAATAGTATTATTTTAAAAAACAACAGCAGTTTACCTCAACTAAAATTATACCCATTAAAATTTTATCGGATATTGTTGGTTGTGTTTTTCTAGTTTCAACTGCAAAGTATTGAATATTTTCTTTGTAAAGCAAAAATTTTGTACAAGCGCTTACTTGAAATGCCAAAAGATAGAAATGGTCAGGCAAAAACCACTACAAATATGGGAGCTAACGGCAAAGATTTCGATTTTGCTTTACTTGTAAATTTTCAGGGGAAAAACTCGTATTTAAAGAACTCTTGACTCTATAATTAGAGGATAAAATAAGCTTAGAATATGTCAAAATACCATTGTATATTATAACAATTAATAGTTTGGAAAACAATGAATATTAATAATAATTTTAAGAAACTTTTTTTCACTTTTTATTTAAGTAGCTAATATTAGAAAGAGAAAAAATCATTTCTAAACTTCACTTCCAGCAGTTTTCTCTCTCTTTTCTTTTAGGGAACAGTGATACTAATACTTTCAGTTTCCGGATTAATATCATTAATGTTATTAATCATTTTAATAATATATCCATGATCCGTGAAAAGGAACTAATGAGTTTTAGCTTCATTATTATAGATTGGAAATATTTTTTTCTAGTTAACTAGCTTCAAATACTCTTCCTGAAAATATTTGTTCATGATTCACGTACTTTTAGTTGAATGAGTTGAAACTAAATCGCTTTCGGATATTAGTCTCTAAATAGCACAATGAATTATGCATGAGATTATTTATTTCAGTTCAATTTAATTCCAAAAACAAAAGACTAGAAAATCTCAAACTTTAAATTCCATAAAGTTTTATTTTGAATATAATATTTTGTAACAAGTTGTATTTTAAACTGATGACAATAGGTCCTGGATATTATTAGAATAATTTAATTTTATCTGGTATACATACATTGTTATTCATCTTTATCCGCATAAATTTGATGAATTTAACTAGACAAAACCCTTTTATTATCACATTAAATAAATCTCTTTACAATCAGTTAGAATGGACATAACCGAAATCTATTTAGATGTTTTGTATCCTTTTAGTAAGATTAACAAATTCAAAAATCAATTTCCATATTTTGAAAAATGATAGTAATTTTTCACTTAAATTTTTTAAAGAATTGTTAAAAACATTCCCGTAAATTCTTTTAAAGAAGTAAATTCAAAAGTTATATCCGAGTTAAATGATTTTCCCATAAATTATTTCAAACAAGGACAAGTTTAGCTCATCTTTCATGACTGCTTAACAAAACAAAGTAATATAGAGGAAAAAAATGTGGGATAAATACTAGTTGAATGGGAGGAGAAAAAGTTTCTTGAAAACATCCAAAGGCGTATAGTAATTTTTTTATCTTATTGGTTATAAGTTGGGCGTTTATAAAAGGAAAACCATATTATCATTGTTATATTCGATTGCTAGATTGTGCTAATTCTTCCTTTGATCAATATATTAAAAAAACTTAAATCAGATTTCCATGATCCTATGGTAAAATTTTTTTGATAACTTCAACGTTTCAAACTTGAATTTAAGTTTGTCAACATTTCCAGTTTTTTGTGTCATAAAAACTTTAAAATTTGAATAAATGAAATTGTAAGGAATATAGAAAATTATGCTTTGAAAAATTTGTCGACAAAAGCCAATCTTATTAAAGGATAAAAGTTTAGTCCTATTATTCACTCAACATTTTAATATTTCTCTAATCTAATCGTAAGCTTGGTTTCAATTAAAATAAAACCTATAAATTTTATATAGGAATAATACAATGGAAAATTTATCAAAAAAGGAGCTTAAAAGTTAGATATTTTGTAATTTTGTACTTAAGTTTGTATTTTAATCATTCAAAAACATATCCACAATTAAACTAATTATTAACTTTACTACTTTAGATAAAACACATAAGCTTAAAAAATTTAGGAAAATTACTATGGCCTTGCCATTTTGTCGCGTATAAATAATATTTCTTGTTGTGTTAGTGAATATTACCTTAAAATTTTTCTACAGATGAATATAATAAAATATTTCAAACGTTGCTAAATTTTAAAGTAGTTTCAAACCATTTATAGTAAGGTAATCTTCTATCTTATAATTTTGCAGTGATTTTTCAATATATGTTTATTTTTACAAAACAACTATCATGCATTTCATTGAAATTTAAGCCTTTAATTGAATTAAAACCTATTTTATAACTCAAAGTTAATTAAGGAGTTGAAAGTTATAGCAATTTACCGAAATTCATTTTGAGAGTGAAATAACTAGAGTTTTAAAACTTCAAAGAAAGATTTTTATTTTGAATATTCTCTGTGGTTAAATGCTCTTAAAGTGAAAGATGTAAATTTCATGAAAAGATTTCAGACAATAAAAGTCATCGTAAAATCAATAAACTTAGATTGATGATATCAGTCAGGATTTGCTATCAATAAATGGCTTTATAAAATAGAATATCCAAAAACTATACTGAAATGTTCATACACACACAAAATGGCACATTGGTTTGTAACACTGTTGAAGTCCTAATTTTTATTGTTGGTGCTTTTCATTTCAATGATAGCTTAAAACAGGATTTTTCAATATCTTATCTATAAAATCAGTCATAATTTAATGAAATTTTATGCATCTGAAAAGTGTATTGCTTTTGCTTCCTACTGAAGGAAAATATTTTGAGCATATTCAACTGAGCCTAGCAATGAAATTATCGTGAAATTAGAATACCTGATTTTCTGGAACACCACTACAGATTTAAGATCTTTAAACTAGCTTTATTACATATTTATAAAATATTCTAAAATTTTTAATATAAAAAAATATTCTTTCACGACATAAGTCACGTACTTTTACAGCACGTACATTAAACTAGCAAAACTATAACGTGATTTTCTATTCTAAGTGGGCATATAAGAAGTAATTAGAAAGTCGATAGAAACTTTTCTAAAAGCAATTAAGTCCACTCACCAACTGTCCTTTAGATATCGGACTAGCTATTCTCTATTCTTCAGAAAAGTTTAACCACTTTTCATAGTTTTACTTCATTTGTAAGACTTTTAATATGATAAAGATGGCCATTGTCGCATCCTTGTTACCCTATAAGAGAAAATCATTTAGCCCAGTATTCAGATCAAAGGTTTGAGTTTTCACCATACAAAATCATATTAAGAAAGTTACATATTGCTAATTTTAGTCCTTCTACATATTTTGTTAAATATAACAAGTACCTATAAAATATAATATAGACATATAGTACGCCTTGCTACATAGAATTTGTTTTTACCCAAAGGATAATTTTCCTAATAATTTGATTATGTTATCTTAATGTTCCCTCAAAGTTTCAACAATTAAGATATAATGCCGTAGGCCTCAACTAATAAAGTTTATTATGAAAGTATTGACAAATTAACAACAAATTTGTCAATTTCGATAAATTAAGATGAAAAAATATCTTATTAAGAATTTTCTTATATGAAAACTTAAGAAAATATAATTGTTTGTAGTTATTAATTTCAAACGAATGTTGAAATAGTTTTCTGTATTGTTGTTTTTTTTTTTTTTTTTGTTTTTGCTCTTGTGGTAATTTTGTCTGTTATTATGAAAATAATTACTAAAACTTCTCGAAAGAAATTTTACCGCTGAATAAATATGAAAAGTTTTGCTTTTGTTAAACATTTCAGTGGTAAAATGATTTTGAAAATATCTACTTTAAACCAGAATGAAATATCTTATATGACTTTGCATAATATGCAGATTTATGCAACAATACATATTTACATTAAGAAACTGTCCAAGTCTTTTGTTTTGTGATATCTCGATAATACTGGCAAACAGCAAAAAATATTTCTATATTAAAAGAAACAACATTTCCCGAATAGTTTTAATCAAATTAAATGGAACGAATACGAAAAGAGCATTATGGGTGAACCAACATTGTAGTTAATATATTTTAAGGGATTACCCAAAATGTTAATTTAATAATATATTGAATATTTTAAATTATTCTTCAAAGTTTTGTAAGTATAATAGATTATTGTCCTTTAGTTTTCTAATTAATCACTAACAAGAAGAACTCTTTTAAAATCAAGTAAGAAATTGTACTCTTAAATATTTCCTTATCATTTACATACATACATATAATTAGTTTTTACTTATGTCAAGCGATTCTAAATTGTCATAAGAATGAGAGCAACTGTCAGAATGTTTTCAAATTGACAATACTTTGTCACTTAGTCTTGAAAACAAAGTGAGAAGTTGAACATAACGGATAAAAATTATAAAAGATATAATTAAAAGTTCAGTAATTTAGATGTGCAAAATAAAACAATTCTAACAAGTGAATTATTTGATATTCTTCGCTATCTAAGAATACTTCTACTGACAATTTTAATGGCATAAAAATATTTGGAAAAAAAACCACGTAAGGTATAGTACCTTAATATGTGACTAAATGTCATGTGCATAGATTTTCTTTTTTATTAAATAGCTGAATTTCTCTTAACAAATCCAAGCACAAAGATTTTAGGAACCTATAAAAATCCATAAATTGAATATGTACCTCAAGTTAGCTCAAAAAGATTTTTAAATCCTTTGTTTATCTTCCACCAATTCTTATAGGATTTCTAAAAATTCAAAATTAATTTAATGTAGAACCAAACTTTACCTTTTGTGTCTATCTTTCCTATCTTTTCCATTCTTGCCTAAAAAAAGTACGCTCCCAATTATAATTATTAGTTTGAACTTTTTTTAAATGCAAAATACAAATAAACTATTTTTTACAGTAAAAAGCCTTACATTATTTACTTCACAGTGAAAACTACCTACAAATGACAGAAAATAATTCTTTCTGCATAAAAATATGTCTGAAAAGTAGCAATGATGGCTACTTTCTGCATGCTGAATTAATGAATATTTCATAAGTGAACTTTCCGATATGATTCACACATGAATTAATGCATGAAAGACTCACTGAAGAGTAATTTCCCTCCTGGAAATATTAAAGCTCGTATTTTCATTAACCAAAGTTCATATCATATTGAACCACTTTAGTATCAAACACAAATTGATTTAAAAAGCATTTAGCGTTTTAAGTATAAAAAAACGAAAAGAGGATTGAAGTAGTCAATCAAAAATTTCTAAAACTTTGCAGAATAAATTAAGTTAACTTTTTTATATTTCTTTTATTACGATCTGTTCCAGAAGTACTTTATCCACTATGACTTTCAGGATAATTTTACTAATACTTTTGAATGGCAAATTTTTGGTTCGTAAAAGAACTGCTTTTTAAAAATAATAAATACGTAATTTTCAATCAAAAACATTAATTAATATATTGATCACGTGTAATTAATAATTTTTTTTATTATAAAAACTTTTTTAATCAAAACAACTATTAAAAAACTTTTATAGAATATAATTTTATTTGACAGCTTTTTTATTTTTTTAAGCATTTTATCTTTTAAGAACAGATAAACCAAAAATTGTACTCGCTTTACTTTATTAAATAAAAAATTCTTCTGTGTCATTGAAAAAGCATAGACCTACCAAACATTTAAAACTGACTGGTCTAAATATTCAACAACAAAAACTTCTTTTTTTTTATCAAAATAATAAAATATTGCATACTCATCTCAAAGCACTTTACCAATTTATTATCTAATCCGCCCTCCTTTCTTATTTAGCTTCATTTTTTTTTTTTGATGAAAGAAAAGAAAATGTTATGCAAAAAATTTATTCGAAAATGAAAAAAATAGTAGATGAAAAAGAAAATAATAGAAGGGTCCCTTTCGGCTAGAATACAGCTTTTATTATTATCAAAAAAAAAAAAAAGAATGTTTTGCATAAAAGATAATCCTGTGGTATATCTTGTAAAGGAATTGTAATATATGAACATAAAAATAACGTCAAAGAAAATGCACATTAGATAAATATTATAATTTTTAATATTGTTGAAAATATTTCATTAATTTTTGCTAAACTTAGTTAAAAATTAATAAAATATCCTTAAAATGGACAATTTTTATCAAATATAACTTAATTTTTTGTCGGAAAAATATTTCTTTAAATTTGTTATTTACACATTTAATGAAAACTCAAGTACTCTTAAAACTTTCTCCTAATGTTTCAACGATTTATTAAGATATCAGCAGGTGAATCGTAAAATGTAAAATTTTACATATTCTGAATAACTATAGATTCAGCAAAACTAAAACTATTCCGGATAAATTCTAAATTTTCTATTGGTTTAAAAATGCCACATTTGAGGTTAATTGTCGTAAAAAGTTTGCTTCTGTCGAAACTTTGGTTCCTAAGTATAAAATATATGAATGGTTTTATTAGTTGGATAAATTAATGTAGCATTACTTTCTTCAAGTTTAAGATTTTGTTTTTTTTTAGGTTTTGTATGTATTTGTGGATAAATGAAGTTTTTTCATTTATTAATTATTAACTAAAGAAAAATATTATGAGTAGAAATACTCCGAAAATTTGTTTTAATTAATTTTATTGCTTCCAGTGTCGATAGTAATTTTCCACATTGTACAAAATATAAACAGCTGTAATAAAAATTTCTACTTTATCTCTAAATTTAATTCTCTCTTATATCTCAGTCATTTAATTTAAGGATTCTTTATCGTAAATATTACTTAAACGTAATTTTAGAGATGAAAAGATTTACAATAGCTTATATAAAATTTGTTTAAAATGTGTAAAAAGATCAAGGGTATATAAAACGATAAAAAAAAATCTAATTTACCTTATTATTTAAATAATGATTGACAGTTTTATTGATATCCTCAATTAGGTTACAAATGAATTCATTTGACCAAATATCTCCCCTTTTAGTTAAGCGAAAGAATAATTTTTATGAATTACTATTTATGAAAACCTATAAACAGAAAGTTTACTCGATTCGGCAAACAATAACAAAAATAAGCTAATTATAACTTCATTACATGACCTACCTCTGATTTGAAATTCGATTAAAGTTCTTTGATCTATTTCCTATAATAATCACAAAATAATTTTCGAAATAAAAATATTCAGTTCAATAAATTAGAAAAGATTTGGATTTATTAATATTTATTAGTTCAGATTTTGTATTAGGTATTTGCATTTTTTTGAAGATTTTATTGAAGGTTTTGGAAAATATTCAACCTCAAAAATTAGCTTAAAAAATCAAAACTTGTATTTTTCCTTCGCTACAATACACTTAGCTAGTAATATAGCAAAAAATTTGTTAAAGTATATTCCTACTTACATTTCTCATTAACTCCCGTTCTGTGAGTTTTTCTTTCTTTTTTCTGAATTCAGAATTCGTTTCATTTAGTTTTCTGAAGTTTTTCACTCATATAAAATTAAAAATTAGTTTATTAATTATAATTAATGAATTAATATTTAAACTAACTATATTAAAATCAATTGTTATCATCTCCCAGCTTAGAAAAAAAAGATATTGGAGATTATGATCTTACAGTAAGAATAATATTTGAACAAACTGTATTTACATCAATTGGGATGCACTCCCAACACAACAAAATTTATTTGAACTTGATTGGATGAATAGAAAAGATTTTATTAACAATTTAAGATTTTTACATACTTTTTGCAAGCTAATAGTATAAATATAAAAAAAATAGACCCGTATTGAAATTTAGAGCTCAGCTAAAATAGGTAATCTTATTTTCAGAAATAAGCTTATTTAGATTATGATGGATGGAACAGACTTTGTAATATTTTTATCTTTGCAAATTTATTTATAGTTTTTAAAAGAAATTTTTAACTTTTCGTATAACTGATTATAAAATAAATAAAAATATGAATATTTGTTATAATCAAAATTTACTATTTCATACCTAGATAATTATATTATTAAAAGAATTAAATTTTAAAGTCAAAAAATATTTGGATTTCGCAGATTATTGAAGTTTTAGCCTATATTTTCTCTAAAACACTAGAATTTCTATGCAATCAAACTGTGGAGGTTTCTGTTTATTTAAATATGTAACTGAGCATTTGGATACAAGAAGCCAAACTTTCCTCTGGCTCAACAAAATTTTGCATATATGTTAGTCTAAAAAAGAAATTTACATTAAATATTATTGGCTATTTTAAGAGGATGATTCGGTATTTAATTTTTTTTCCATTTTTTTGGAGTAAAATTACCAAAGCTATGAGCATTTTAACTTCCTTTGCTCTAAATCAAGGACTGAGTGAGCACACGATAATTTAAAATATACTGGACTGTTCTTTTTGAAATTTTACACACTACTTCTTCACATATTTCACCTGGTAATGATTAGAGGATTTTTTTGGTAGCTTTTTGTAGCGAAAATCGACTTATATGTTGCTGTAAACCTCAGAAAAAATCTCCTAAAAGGGCCTCCAGACATCCACTGCCACTCGCTTGTATTGGAAAAACATTATTCAAATTATGTGTTAATATAAAAAATTAATTAAATAAACTAGAACTATATCCGAACACTTAATGTACATGGGCATTTATTTCAAAGGTGTTTTTTTTTTCAAATTTAATGATGAAAAATAAATCCTCAGACGAATATCTAACGAATATATAACGAAATTATCTTAGAATTCTCCTTTTTTATTGCTTACACTTACATTTCCCAGGGAAAAATGTTAGTTAAGATTATGAGTTTTTTAATATTTGGACTTTCGTGGAAGTATTTTTTCCTAAGGACTGTAATCTTCGTTTGAAGAAATTGCAGGCTGCTGAACCTTCCCTAATTCAATGTAACTTAAAAATGTTAATACTCCATTATAAAAATAACACCATATCCGTGGAAAAAAATATCTTTCTTAATTAAGAAAATTCAGTTACTAAGTCTACATTAATTTACAGCTTATCCTGCTAAAAATTTTATAGTTTGAACATTTAACATGAATCTAATATTTTAGACAAGAATATCAGATCAAATTATATATTTAACTAAATATAAACAAATGAATTACTTTAATTACTTTATTCGAATTACTTCCAGTTCACTGAATCATGTGCTCATACAAAATTAATTTAATTTGTCTTAGCTCCTCTATTTATAGTTTCTTATTTAATTATATTCACATTTATTGAACTTTCCCGTAGGTTTTAGGTAGACCACATGCCTGTCATAGCGTCAATTATATATTTGTATCCAATCTGGCATCCTAACTTAAAAAAGGGAGTGATTTTTATAACATAAATATTTCATTGTAATGACAAATATTAGCTGCCTAACTGGATTGTAGTTTTTGTATTTAAGATAGAAAATTATTAAAATTTCTTATTATAAAAAACTACAAAGTTAAAGTTTTTAATTCTTTTTCACTGTCAACATTTTCATATTTAAGTTTAGTAAGCTCTAATTATATTTTCAAAAATCACAATTTTTACTTTTATTGCTTATGATTTAATTCTAAGCTTAATAAACTCTAATGAACCTGCATTATTGCTTATGATGGAATAATATAAGTTTAACTTACAAAAATTTGTTTGCAGATAGCAATATTTTAAGACGTAAATGATCTCCTATATTGTTAGGATAATTTATCCTAACACATACATATTAGATAACACAGCTACTAACGAATAATTTTCAATTAAAAATAAATAAAATTATTGCGAAAAATTAATTATTTTATGTCTTCTACTAAACTTTAACTCTACACTATTTTTGTTCTATGCAAATAGAAATTCTATTCAATTTTTCATCTCAAATTTAAAAAGCATAAAAAACATAATAAAATTTTGAGTTCACTATTATTTTTAATGGGTGTCTGGACATCATTAAGAAGAGTAAAAATTAAAATTGTAAGTTCCCTTCTGAAAAGACGTTGTCCTCATAACTTTGAATGTAAGTTTTTGTAGAAAAAAAGATGAAATTATTCAAATTAAAAATGACAAACTACAATAATATTTGAAATGAAAAAGAAATTTTAATATTTTCTTAGACATTGGGTATTTCAGTCATTGTCGGCATCTTTTTGTCTGTATTATTTTGATACGAATAGTTTGAAATATTGGTCAATGTTAATCGAGTAGTTATCAGGCTAGTTATGCTTGTTTGTTTTTTAGTCAGCCAAAGACTATAGGTTCTATTGCAGATTTGTATTTTTTATTGCATAATTAAGTATTAACAGTGTTATATTTTATGTGATAGTTTCAAATTCTAGCAAAAAACTGCATTGCATGTTTTTTATTGCCTTTCATTAAGGACATTCGATTTTTCTTGTCAGTTTTATAATAGAATAAGGATTTTATATCACACGCAATGAACAAGAGAATATATGGCAAACCTATGGTTTCGATATATAGTACTAGAAGACTCTACACCCGTTTAAGCGGGGTATTCACTATATTTCCGAATCAATGATTCGGCTCTCTCATCCCATATAAAATTTATGGAAACCACAAATTGAGAGAAAATATCCAACATGTTGGATATTTTCTCTCTTATTCATGTTTTCCATATGCTTTAAATGGGAACTAAGTGCCGAATCATTGATTCTGAAATATAGTGAACACCCCGCTTAAAGAACGTGCCCTTTTATAAGAGAGGCACACATAACACTCAATAAATTCTCTCAATAAGTTCTCTTGATTTTAATGTATATGAACTATACTTACGAAAAAGTTTGTCATCCGCTAAAAAACTTTCATTGTACTGGATAAGGAAAAGTCAATCACCAATACATTAATGTGCACTTAAAAATTTATATAAGCACAAGCATAAGTTGTACATAAAAATCAACGTCTTATGGTAATATGCTGACCTTAAATGAAAAATATGAAAAATTCTTCAATAAATGATAAATAAAAAAAATTTCTTTCAAGCCAAGGCACCTACTTTTACACTTAAAATATTAACGCATTGCATTATAAAACTGCCACCAATGTAATTTCAGCTTTTTGCATGATATATGACGTAAAAAATAGCCATCATGGCTGCTTATTAGCTTCAATTTTGATAATTTTCTTTTATTTTTTGATTAAAACTCTTTAATGAATTTTGGCAGCAAAAGAAGCTCACTGATGATTTGTTTTTAATACACTTTCTTAAAAATTATCCATCTAATATAAAAATTAAAAGTTTTAGCATTAATTATTCTTAAAAACTTAACGAATTACTGCAAATAAAAGATCAAGAAAATTAAAAAGTACACAAACAAAAATTCAGTTCTGAGCTTCAGTTAAGTTCTTCAGTTCTATTGTATTAATAATAAATTATTAATTATTATCAAATATGTATATAAAACTTCCAATTTTTCGGCCTGAATTGATTTTACAATATAAAAATATCAACAAAATAAACATTCACACAGCTGAATACCACAAATTTTTATAATAAAATTTATAAACTGGTGTCAAACATCACTGGAGTATAGCCTGGTGTATTTTATTGTTTTTTCTGTGTAGTGAAAAAACCATTTTCACAATAAAAAACAAATATGAGAATTGAAACAGTTGCCATTTTGATTAAAATATGTTAGTGAATGGAAATTGAAATTCTGTCAAAAAGTGTACACAATCTTTTTGTTTGAGAATAGATTAGAACTGCTGTTGCCTATCATCTGGAAGCTATTTAAATTTCGAATTTCAGCTAATAAATAATTCATAAAAACAAAATAGACTTTAAACGTTAAAGAAAATTTGAAAATGTGTTTTATTTAAAATGTTACATATTCCTCTAGTCAAACTAATTCACATAAATAACATTTAAATTTTTTATAAACATTTCATTTTTCAGAATTTGATATTAAAAGGGTAATTATTTTATGAGAAAATTACTTTCAAAAATAGTTTCATGAAGAATATAACTTAATTAAAACAAAATTAATAACTAAAACTTTTTGTAAAATATTTAATATCATACCAAACAAACCCCTAATTAAGTATTATCAAACGTTAAAACAAAAAACTTTTCGTTAAAACTGGACAATTGTATTTTGAGTGCTTATAATTGAAATGAAAATTATTTGATGGAGTCTCCTTTTAACTAATCTGAAATGAATCTATGGTTACTGAAAATTTCAATTTTGTCTGCTTAAGGCGAAATATGTTTGCAATTTTCTGGTTTCCCGACTAACAAGTTACATACACTGGAATCTCAACGTAAAATTAATACGGAAAATTTGCTCATAGCAAAAGTGAAATTGAAAAAGTTTTGTCTTGTTATAAAGTCAATGATTTGATAATAACGTGCAATGAATACTTTTTCGATTTTATATATATCTCTTAAATTAGATTTTTCTTTTTTTATCTTTTATTGTTTGAAATGTTTTAGTATAAAAGTTTTTAGTTGTGTTTTTACTTTTTCCAATATTTTTTCAAATTGATTGAAAGAAAAATTTCTTTTTATAATTTTTTTAAAAATGAAGACATGATTATATGATTAAGATTTTATTATTATTTAGGCAGATTTAATTGAGGTATTATAGGCACGTTTTCGTTATGATTATGTACACTAAAAATTTATTAGAAAGAATCAAATGTGTGACTTTTTGTGAGTCCCCGTTTAAAGTGAGTTGGTAAATTTTTTGAAATGTATGCATATAAGAAAAGAAAATAAGGAATGCTAGTTAATAACTTGCCCGGGTTAGTATTCGAATTGCTAAGTTTATCTCTGGTTTTAAGTTAATATTTAAATAATAATTTGACTATAAGTAAATTTTTCTCGTATTTAAAGATAGTCAAATAAAATATTTTTAACAAGACGGACTCTGTTAAAAGAATTTTACTGGAAATTTTTTTTTTTTATCCACAGGAATTTTTTTAACAAAACTATTTTTTAAAAAAATGTCTGTTATAAATTCCATATTTCTTATTAACAAAGCTTTAATCAAAAATTAAGAACACATATTCTAGAAGAATCATTGTATTACACGAGGCCAAGCGTGTTTTGAACTTTAGCAACACATATGCAAAAAAATACTATATAAGACTTTTCGTGCACTACTTTAGTGCGTTGAGTCACTTTTTATCTTTTCGCCAACGTAGCAGTGCTAGCTTTTGGATCCTACTATTGAAATTTTTTTTAAACTTATTTTTTAACCAAATGAAAACAAATTTTAATGACACTTTTAAAAAATTGGAATTCTTTATATTGCATTTTCGTATTGAATAACATGTTGGATCATAACTTTAAAAGTTATTGATATTTGAATATCGCCAACTCGTGTATCTCTATCAGACTTTAAAACTTCAAATGCGTCTCTCTTTAAACAACATTTTACAGATCCGTAATCAACAGCAACCGAAAACTGTTGATCCAATTTACTAGAAATTTTACATATAGCTTCCATATATATGTATATAATATTATGTGTTTTGTTTTTTTACACCGTTTAAAGTATTGTAAAAAGATAAAATAGCAGATTTTTTCTTTGAAAAAACGTTAGTTTTACTAAAACCCCACAAAGATTTCAAAATGAAAAAAACAAAATAACGAAGATCTTTAGAGGGGAAGAAAAACTTGTGCTTTACATATTTATGTTAATATGGTTTAAGATAATTCTAGGCTGAGATTCATGAAAGAAGAATTATTTTTCACCAGTTATCCCACTCCCCCACTACTTACAATTAGTGACTATTAGCAAAAACAAAAAGCAGCTTCTATTAATAAAAATAATTTCATTAATCGAAACTACCTTTTTTTGTTTTACTATGTATAAAATCATCAAATTTATTTTAGTATATAATCTTCTCCTTTGCAGAAATCTAAGTCTTTCGATGAGTTGAAAGACAAAACCATATGCTCTAGAAAATATGGTTTCCTATATATATATATATAACTATTTTCTCTATTGTATTTTATCCTCTATAAAAATTACCATACATATGTGAATAAAGTTTTCATGTTGATGGTTTCGGCAGCAAATTGAGCTGTTCATTGACTATAAAAGCATTTGCTTTTCCCAAGCTAACATCAATTTCTCTCAACAATTTCAAACTTGATTCATTTTCGAAATGCAAACTTTGTGCTACCTATTTATATGTAAATATTTTTCCAAAGGTAACGTTTACACGGAAGCTATGTATATAAAATTGACTAGACCCAATGTGCGTGAAATGCATACAAATAAAATGTAAATTCATCAGTGAAAATGTCCATTAGAGTTTTGTTTGAATGTCAAAGTATGGCAATTTATATGATATTCAATTTTATTTGTAAATAAAGTTTGATAATTACTTATAACTTGAAAAACAATCGAGAAAGTGTGTTTACATACAAAATGTTGAGTTTTAATTGAGATAAAATATTGTATTGTTCCTTATTTTTGAACTTGTAATGAAATTTTATGTTGTAAGCTGCAGAAAGTAACGTTGAATTCAATAACTTTTTTTTATTTTGAAATTAATGTACTGAAATTAAAAAACAGAAAAACCTATAAAACCATGGGTTCATGGGCATGGGTTCCCTTAAATCCGCACACGTTTTGCTTGATATGCACATTTTAGTAATAGTAATAAATTTAATAAGTAAAGATTGTAATCAAAATTTGATAAAATAAATAAAAGATTTTTTTTAGAAAAAAAAATAATTTCTAAAGTTATAAAAAAATTAACATTATTCAAATATTCTAATTTGAATAAAAGAAAATATTTAAATGTTATAACTAAGCCCGAATAGTGAAAAAGTCTCAAAAAAATATTATAAAATAAAAATAAACATGCAATTAGATATATTTCATGTGATTTATCTTGAATAGTAACAAAATTTAATTTAAGTAATATAAAAATAATAATAGAATCCAATATTTTACTAATCGAACTATCATTTAAACGAAAATACAAAAATATCCACTTTACACAAAATTAAACTGCCAAAAATTCAACAGTTGGAAAACAATAATTGGCCTCTAGAGAAATAAATGGCACATTTCGTATCCAGTTCAACTGATGTAACAATAAATCTTCAAAACGAATTCTTTGTGTGCAGAAAACCTGAACGATGACAGTAATCGTTCTCATAGGACTTCTTTGTTAGGTGATTTGCTCCTTTTCAGAAAGAAGTCAAAAACGAATTAAAGTTAAAATTTATGTTATAAAACTGGTGCTAAGGGTTTGCACTTTTATTTTAAATTATTTAGTAGGCTTGAAGCCAAAAATGGTAATTATTATATAACACCTGGGTCATTTAGGGTCCCTTTTCTTTTGGGTGGTAAAATGATTTAATATTTAATATATTAGAATTGTTCATTCTAAGCACATTTCTATTTTTCTTCTTCTTTTTATACAGTAGATTAATAAAGATATTGTTGAATATTTGGCATTTATATAATGCATTTTTTCAGAAGGATAAAGTTCATTTCTAGAGCTTAAAATTTTAATAAAAGGATTTTTGTTATGTGGAATAAAAAAAAAGTTACTTAAGATTATTATATATATTTTATAGCTTAGAAAAAAGGGTAATAAAATATAATTGTGTAATTTGTATTCATCTCGTGTTGTATAAATTTGTTCAAATTACTTCAGAAGTTTTTACAATTGAGACAATAAAAGAGGTTTTTGTACTACAAGAGTCTACTTAGGTAATATTCTTAAATTTTTGATATTTAACAGTGAAATATTATTTTTGAAAATAAAACTTTTGTTCAGTAAATTCAAGAAAATTGAAGTATTAAAATGAGAATGAACAAATGTTGAAGACGGTGTTCATCTTGTTTTCTATTCAATTTTCTAAAGAGTAGAATCTTAAGTCTTAAACGGCACAAAATTGATTATTTTTTGTATCTTGAGTATGTTTAAATTGTTAAAAAAATTTGACTTTCAAGTCCTTTTAGTAAAGATTAATTTTGCACTTTTTGATATACTTCAAAGAAAATTATATTTGAGTTATTTACTTTCAAAATGTTCTATTCTTAAGTAGAAAATTAGTTAAAAATTGAAAAAAGCATTCAAATATCTTAAACACAAAGATGTCTTGTAGAAATGAAACATTAATTTTTCCTAAATTCAAACTGAACTGTCATGCTTTAGTTTAGAGTTGGCCAAAGTATTTACCTTGGCCACTCTTACTCGAGTTAATGTAACTCTTTGAGATTGAATTGACTCCGGCTGATTTTAAATACAGTAAAAGCTCCTTATTCGCGCTTCCTTCATTCGCGTTTTCACTATTCGCGGATTAAAAAATTGCGACCCAATTCCTATATTCGCGGATCTAATAACCAAAACAAGTATTTATCTAGTCTTCACATATGTCATCAAATAATAACAAAGAAAATGAAAAATAAATTAATAAATTACTGCCACAAACACGTGTTTCGTGTTTAACTTTGACTACAAACATAACCGAAATCGCGAATGAAATAGGACGAGATGGGTTCGAACAGATAGAACCAAGTTACATTCAGGAATTGCTTGAATTGCAAGATGAAGATTTGACTGAAACTGACTAAGAGGATATGTTAAACTCACAGCCCATTGAAGAAGAGGCTTCAACAAGCACTGGTAACATGACATTTAATTTGAAAAATCTTAGTGAAGTTGTAAGAATGGCAAATGAGCTTTGCGATTTTTTTATGAACATTGATCCGTCTATCGAACGAAGTCTTATTTTTAAGAGGCAAATTGCTGACACGACTGCTACGTATCAGTCTGAATTGAAGGAGCTTTTAAAAACAGCCAAACACGGGAAAATTATGAAATTCTTCAAATCATTGCCTAAGCCTTAAGATAATTAATCAAAATGTTCAAAAACTTCAATTAAGGTAATTATTTTATATATTCTTTTATTTTTTCACCTAGGAACGTATCCCCCATAATTCCATATAAATTACCATTCCGTATTCACGGTTTCTGTATTCGCGGCATATTAATGGAACATATCCCCCACGAATAAGGAGCTTTTTCTGTAGATTATAATTGTATACGTAGAAACAGTTTCAGATTATGAAATTTTTCTTTCTCACCGTACAAAAGTTAACCCAGAATTCCCGAGGATTTTGTTTAATACCAGATTATTTAATCAGCATCAAACCTTCATTTTTTAATAGCTTTTAAATGTTAGCATACATTTTTATTTATTTATTTTATTTTTCATTTCAGTAGGTAAAAGAAATTGGCAAAAATGTTCAAATCATTATCAAACTAACAAAATAACTTTTGAGTTTGAGCTCTAACCACAAAATCTGTTAAAATTTTTAAAGAACATTTGCAGGACTAAGATCATAACTTCAAACGTGAAAAAAAATTCATTATTTCCTTAGGAATTGGAAAAACTATACATACTAAAAGCAAAACTATAAAATCTAAGCACTGAACAGTGAAAAATAATGAAAAAATGTGTAATTAGCACTTTTGACAGTAAAACTCAATAAAAAAAACACAGAAAAATTATTGTTTCACAACTTCTTGGACTGTCTGAGGGTGGGGAAAAGAGCTAGAAGGGAATTATATTTTTTAAATTTAATTTTTTATTACATTTATATTTAGAATTAATCATTAACAACTTAGTTTTATAATTACAATAAATCTACAATTACCTAAAAATTTTAATTTAAATTTCCGATACAACCCATAGCAACAAAGAACTATTTTCCAATTGTTTGTTGTAATTATAATCAAGTACAGTCAATACTTGAAAACTTCAATTATAATCCAACTTTCGATTCAGGACACGTTAATTATAATCAAAAAATTTTTAATTTCTCTTTTAAACTAATTAGAATTTTCAAAATAATTTCGAATTTACATTTAATGAACAGTAACATGAATTTCTAAATTGCTTTTATATTCGGATGAGTGCTTTTATTAAATTGAGAATAAATAAAATGTCAATAAAATCTCAAAGCTACAAGAAAATTTTAAATTGGAAATGTATTAAGTGCAAATAGAATATATCCTAATTTTCTATGAAATCATGTCACGTAATAATAATGTTGTATTTTGCCAGTTTAAAGAGACCTTTGAGAGTAATATGAAAGATTTTTCTATTATAAATGTACTATTTGCTCTCTATTTGCTTAGAACATTGTAAATTTTTTATTTGAACTGAGTTTCAATCTTAATTTTAGTTTTATGAATAAAACGATACAAGTCCCCAAGCAATAAAATTCTGTACAATGATTATAAATAAAATTTTATATACAGCTCTAAATTTTGAATAACAAAATCAAGTGACAAATTTTAAAATCATCGGATAACATCTAATTCTTAACATATTATATTAATATTCATGGAGTATTCTTTTGATAGTTGCTATATTTCTGTATTTATGAAACCAAAACTAAATTCTCGTTATTCCTAACCTATAAAAAAGTTCCAAACAAAATGTCAAAAGTATCGCATAGAAGTTTTAAGCATTGCTCCATTTATGCAAAAAAATTAAGCCAAAACGAGTTTATCGGTTTACGAGAATAGTTCAATAATTTCAATATCAATAACCCAATAGAGTGTGGGATTTGTCTAAAAAAGTATCAATTTTATCTTGTTTGCAATTGTGCTTTCACACACAGAAAATTTTAAAGTAAATTTTACAGATTATAATGTTATCAAACAAGGCTTCCCCAATTGAAGCTCACAGCGACTCTGTGAATTTTGTATGGGAAAACAGTCGATGTGTGATCGTGAGTTTCTACGTTCCGCAATGTTGATTCTTTGAGTTACTTATTGCAGAGGAAGTCTGAAGATTTTGAAATAGCAAAACTTAACGAAAATCATTTTGTCAACAATTCCAAATTTTATTTAACTCGAACGATGCTAAGTAAAATGTATGCAGGTCATATGGATTGTAAGGATATGCGAGAGACTCTAAAAAAAGTACTTAGGTGTTTTATTTCATGCCTCTTTCAGTTTTTCAATATTACTACGAATTGGCATTAATGGATTTTGACACTAGAAAAATAAAACCCCCCTTTCATCCCCTTTGACTTGCCAAATGGTAAATTTTTACGTATTGGAGGCTAACGAGGCCCAAAAGAGGTTAATCTTACCTTTGAATTTATGAACTTTAGTATACTTTGGTATTCTTTGATGTACTTTGATTCTCCTTTCATCCTCTTTAACCTGAGAAATGTGACTCTCATTGCAAAATGCGTACTTTCATCAACTTACTTTCAGCCTCTCAAACCTCAAAAAACGTTTTACCGTTTACCTCTTCGTTTACCTCTTTTGGGCTTCTTTCAGTACTGAATCGGTTCTTATGTGCGCTCAAGCCATTGAAAGGAGGCCCAATGAGAGAGTTATACCTCCTTTCAACTTCATTGGCGTGCTTAGTAAGGAGGTTAAAGAGAATGAAAGGTAGCTCGAAATTTCGACTCGGGTCTCCTTGAATATTTCACAAATATAATTAATTCTTCTATTAAAATAATAACTTCAATATGGGTAAGCTTTTGTCTTAAAACAAAATTTGAAATCTAGAATCTCTATGGCACTACTATTAAACCTAAGGAGTAAATTGATTTTTTATTTTTCAAAAATTTTCCTTATAAACAAATTTCCAATGACAATGCTTACACAACGAAAATTCGTATACAAATAAATAAATTCTATTTTGTTCTTAAATGAATCATAACATAAAAGTTGAGAGCAAATCAAGATAATCATCCTATAAAGTAGAAAAGATCCTTTTTCATATTGTTCATTTTATTTTACCCTTAACTAAATAAACAATGAGTTTCTTAAAAAGAATTTTTACTCAAGCTGAAATTTAGAACTTTGGCAACTAAGAAAACTTTCATTACATTCCATTTTATAAAGCTGACATGTAAGTTTTCCTCACCCCAATTTAAAATATTTGAGTTATTTAACATTTTGTGTATATACTGTATGGAACCAATTCTTCATTTTAGCTCTATTCAAGATAAGAAATGATAAATGCCTTTTAAAGTCACAGGTCAGATGAAAAGTACCTTGTAACGAAACCCTTGCGTTATTAACTTGGAAGATTGATTATATTTTCCTTGTTGACAAGTTAAGATTTTACAGGTACATTTATTTATTTTTTCTCTTTCATAATACTCTAATATTAAATTTGATTCTAAAATGTTTACCCATTTTATGCAAAAAATTCCATTAATCCAGTACAAAATTTATATTGAATACTGTAAATTGTAATAAATCTCTAAAAATATTTATCATATCAACTTATGATAAAAAGAAAAACCTTCTGTTCAACTATAATTTTTTTACAGTGAATTAGGAAGAATATGGTTAAAATTTGAAATTAAGTCTAAAATGGCTGCTTAAAGAAGTTATATTATTTTTAAAAGAACTCGCCGTGGTTGGCTTATACAATTTGAAGCATAGTATCTGATTGGTATCTATTAAATAACTAATTAAATTCTTAAATTTTAACAATTATAAGTACTTCTACAATTATATCTTAATTTAAATGTATTATAACTTATACTTATAGCTAGTAACAAGGA
This sequence comes from Acrocera orbiculus, assembly GCA_947359355.1. NCBI lineage: Eukaryota > Metazoa > Arthropoda > Insecta > Diptera > Acroceridae > Acrocera > Acrocera orbiculus. The sequence goes on from OX375758.1 coordinate 14,547,990, forward strand.
CGTATATAAGGGGAGGTTTTGGGGGTTCAAACACCTCCCATTGTAAAAAAAGCTATACATTTTAGTTAGAAATTTAATTACACTGGTTGAAAAAATGCAACTGTGTGCAACTCGAACAAATTTAAACCTGCACTCGTAAAACGCAACGGTAAAACATATAATGTCGCTTATACGCCGACATTGGAGTACAACTAGTGTAGTAAGTGGACTTAAACGTGCAATATTCAAAAATATTACTTATTATCCGTGGGCACAAATTTTGCTGACAAGTGTGAGTTTAACTTATGAAAAAAAAAGTTGTTAAAGTCCTTAAAAATAAAATTCATAGTAAAACGATATCTAAGTTTTATTTGATGAGACAAAAAAACTGCCAAAGGGCTAAATATAAGTTTACTTAATTTAAATTATTCACTTAAAATTACCCAAATTCAATGTAAATAGTACACAAATATCACAACATAACCAACAAATTACAGTCAAATTAAGTTTAAATTTTCAATCTTGAGGGTTTAACTTTTCCAGGAAATTATTCACGCTTAAGGTCCAAAGATAGCACTGTAAAACGCGTTTAGCAAATTCAACGTGTTTAAAATGACAGATGAAGCTGAATTGAAGTTTAAACTATGAGTAATACTGTGACAACTGGCGTAAGTGTCCTTTATTCTTTTTGGAAGAATTTACCTCTATCGGATGCATATTCTCCATTTAGTTATTTATAGTTATTTATTGAACGATCTGTTGCTTTTAATGAGCCATGTGATAATTTTAAATACTTTAAGTCCACTTTTTGCTATGCTTTAATTTTACTTACTTAAAGCATCCCAATATCTGTTTCACAACAAAAGTTAGAACTTTCTAGAATTCTTTCTAGTAGAACAACCAGAAAAAGTAAGTCAAGCTACATACATACAAGTCGTAAAATAATTCATTCATATACATATATAAAGCTCGAAACTTTTATTATATGTTAAATAAAGTGCACTAAAAATAATAGACTCCTATCCCCTTACCAAAAATTTGTCTTTATTTGAACAAAGATAAATGATCCAAATTTATTAAAAACTTATAAGATTTGCCATTATTTAAATTCAAAGAAAATTTCTAAGTAAGATTGATGACGATTTTAATTATAAAATCAACTAAAATAAAAGTTCTTAAAATGCATAATGTATTTTCTATATTATATGATACTTAAAGTCAAAGTCAAACCATAAGACACAGAGAAGAGAAATGACTGTAGGAAGGATGAATTAAGCAAAAGGTTTGCTCTACAGAGGAATAATTGTTCCTGGTAAACATAATTTTGCAAGAGAATAAAGTGAACTGTTAAAATGGAATCCAGCCAAATGTGGTAAATGCTCTTAGCAAATTGTAATCAACTTATGCCAATAGAGATTCTAGAGTGCACTTACTTAAATTTAAGTAATATATTCCCAAACTACATTTACATTTACTCATTTCTAAGAAATTATAAAATTTCTAACAATCTTGTCTACAATCTATAAATGGCTTACTAAATAAAATAACTTTTTTGTTTGTTTGTTCCTTTTGTTACTATATATTTAACAAAAGAGTTTCATTTTTAAGAAAAATGGTATCCATATATACATATAACAGATATATCTAATACCAAACTTTGCTATAAAATTTCTGAAGTGAGAACATAAAACTAAAGTAATCTTCGTGTGAAATAAATTAAAAGTCAACAAAAAGATAGTCATTGTTTAAATTAGATAAAAAGGTATTGATCTTTTATAAGTCACCTTTGTAATCGTATAAGAAGAGATTCAACATAAAACGAAAGTCAGTTTATCTGCTCTTTACTGGGCACCTTTTAATATCGAGATATCAACACTAAACCTAAAATCTATTTGAAAATCTGTCCGCAAACCATTGACTCAAATAAAAGTTGGACATTACAAAAGTCCTAGCCCACAAAGTTGAATTGTATTCGAAAACATTTATTTGTTAAAAATAGCTGAAGGAAAAAAGAAGAAAAAGTAATTTAAGGTTCTGTAGCCTTGTATTTGATTGACATTAATTGAATTTTTTTTTTTTACAATTTATCAAAGAAAGATCTATTTTGAAAATATTTTTAAGTTTGTCAAATATTAAAATCTCATTTAAGTGATTTTAAAATGAATTAAAGAAGATAATAAAATTTAGTTTAAATACCAATCTATTTTTTTTTATTTTGGATTTGTAATTTTTTTGTAATAAAAATTAATTTTTTATTAAATTAAATAATTTTTTGAAAAAAATATTAGGAAACATTTTTCATATTAATATTTATTAGTTTCTTACAGCAGATTTTATCGCAAATTTGGATAGAGAATCTGGTTTTGATCCAAAAAAACCTAAATGTTCATTTTGTACATCCTTTGTGGAATGCAACTTTCTCTTTAGTAAAACATTTTGTAAGACCCGATGTAAGGGAAAATCACTTGGAGTAGAAGAATATGGCAAAAGCACCCAATTAAATTCACTATAATTCTTTGCAGCGTCGCTGGAACCGTATGTGGTCTGGTGTTACAACTCTTTCTTGGCATTCATCAATTGCGGGTATCTTTTAATCAGTTCTTAGTGTAAGGGGGAGTAAGGTATTTTTTTTTATTACAAATAATCCATTGTTTAATTATGAGGGAAACCGCAACCAAATTTTTTTTAAATCGTCTGCCGAAATTAAAAAAAAAACATTGTATAAAGTATTGCTGACATTATGCTTTATAATGTAGCAAATAAAAAAATTAATAAATATAAACTGTGGCGTTAGCCTTTTTTTGTACGGAATTAACCCTACTCCCCCCTCAAACGATAAAGTTGTTCATTGAAAACCTCAGAATTAATGATTTGATTTAGTTTCAAATCGTCAACAAAATTTTGTAACAAGAAAGGTGCTTACGAATTTTGAAATGCTTACCTACCCTAATTATAACACCATATTTATTTTGATTTGATCAGGTCTAGTTACAGCTACCTTAAGTAAAAACTAAATATTTATCGTTTCAGTACATTTGTTTTTATAAAAGAATTGTCTCTTTACTTCTTGCACTACAAGGAAACTTTTATAAAGTACATACTGAAATAGAACCAGGTAGTTTAGCTAATAGAAGGATTTTTAAAGTTAACTATCACCATCTTAAATGAAAAATTTGCTTACAGATTACGAATTATTGTCATTAATTTCACAAAACTGCCTAGTCGTAAAGATTATATTAATTTATTGAATTTGTGTGCACTCAAAATTTTTTAATTGTGTTTTATAATTAAGTGATTCTTAAATAATGTCAAGAAAGTGAAAAAATGATGCTATTTGATGAGTTTTTTTATATTTGTGGCGAAATCACTTTCAAAACCCAGCGGAGAAATTTGACACTATTAGTAAACAATTTATATAAACATTATTTTGGCTTTCCTTTCGGACAACAAGGAAAACCGTGGGTTCCTCATATCTGTTGCGTGACATTTGTAGGCCAACTTACTTAATGGGCCAAAAGATCCCGATCAAAGCCTTTGGAATCCCTATGATTTGGAAGGGAGCCCACGAACCATTCATCAGATTGTTATTTTTGTCTTACTGATACAAAAGATATTACAACTAAAACAAAAAAACAAGTTGAGTATCCTGATCTGTCATCTGCTAAGAAACCGGTCCTTCGCAGTGAAGAACTACCCATACCACAATCACCTTAAAGTTCAAATCTGTCACCTTCGTTGGAAAAACTAGATAGCGCAACGATAGATCCTGACTTTTAAGAAGCTTCCTCATCTTACGAACTGCATCTAATATCTCAAGAAGACCTTAATGATTTGGTCCAAATTTGGACTTCTTTCCTGAAAATTTGGGCTCCGTCAGCGATGAACATGGTAAAAGATTCCATCAGGAAGTTTCTATAATGGAAAAAAGATATCAGGGGAAATCAAGCCCACACATGCTGGCGAATTACTATTGGAACTTTTAACGAGACATCCCAGAAGCCAAATATAGAAAAAAATCTTAAGGTGGCTTTGAAGTATTGTCTTTAATATCTGTATAATTAGTATAATTAGTTAAAAGTTTTCATGTTACAAGCAAAAAGTGTTTTTTTTTTGTTGACCAGTGAATAAATCAAACCATACATATCCCATCAAACGTTCAAAAGCATCCATATATGATGTCAAGATATCTTTGCTCTTGGTTTTATGTCTTTATGTCTTTAATTTTTTATATTCTCAAATTTATTGTTTTGCTAGACTAGGGATCAAAGTAAATTGACTTTTTTGAAAGACGACCTGGAAAATTCTTTGTCATTGTCATCCTTTTAGAATCATATGTAGCTCAAATTTTTCTGTAAGCTGAGCTTTGGAATCACTTGCAATAAATTCAATTTCAGATCATTTTTACTCAGATTTTTATTTATATATATTTTTATTGTTTTTCTTATATACTTTTCTCTGTAATTGTCCTTTCTAGTAATTTTAAAATAAATTTAATTTTCTATGAAACTAAAAACTGCTAAAATACAATTTATGTGTATTCATTTTAACCTTTTACAATAATAAAAATCAAATTTTTTATGTAAAATATTAAATAAATAAGAAAAAAACCAGACTAGCTTACATTTAAAAAGTTCATAAATTTAATATAAAATATGATAACCATAAGGATATTTTATCTTTGAAAACTTTAAATTGAATTTCTGATAAGAAAACATTGAAATTTTCTACAAAAACTTTTGGGTAATAGAAAAGACAATAATGTTTAGATTACAATAATAACATTAAACAAATATTCATGAAAGGGTTCACTTTTAAACCATTTCTAAAAAAGATTCTTATCCCAAAACTCTTAATGTTTTCCTCAAATATAATATAGCAAACACTTAAAAGATTTTATATTATTATTCCCTTGCCTTCATCATTGTTTAGTTATATACGGTAAGAATATCTCTTTGTATATGGCTTTGTATTTATATTTAAGCAATACACCTTTACCCACAAATTTGATTACAAATAACTTTGTGGTTCCTTGATTTGTAAACAAGGAGGTCATAAGTTAACACTAAAGGTACATATTCTTTAGATGGCTTAGGGTTAAGCCTATGGTAAACAATAGCTATTAAAACCAAAATGAATTCCTTAATACTAATATGAATATTTATTTCCATATTTTAAGCTTAATAAATTTTAAATAAGATAATAGAAAAGGAAATTTTGTACTTAATCAAATATTTGTAATTCATTTAGCAAGAAAATTCATAACAATTGTTATTGAAAGTTGAAAGAAGGCTTATCATATATAAATAAATTGTAACATGGAATTAAAATATTAGACCAAAGAATCAACTGATAGATTGCTAACGAGGAAAACTCTTGATCTTTTTTTGTTTTTTGTGCTTAGTTAAAATGAATTTTTAACTTAAATATTATGACTCATATACGAAAGAAAACCATTGTAATTTCCATATAGAAACTAAGCTCCATAGGTCTCTAGTTATTTTATACATACGATTTTATATCAAATTATCAAAAACTTTGCCAATCGAAAATGGAAAGGGTATAAAAAGCAGAAGCAAAGTATGTTCTATGAATTTTCTTATTTGCACATTTTATCTTTCAAAAAGCTTGTATTAAATTTTATGTTGCTACCCCAGTGGAGAAAGTAGCTCTACTTCACCGATTAATAGGAATCACTTATTCGGTCATAAGGCCTACTTTGTCGATGATTTTGTTAACAAATGGACGCAAAAGTCCAACATGAAAAAAAAAGTAATGGCTACTTTCTGCATGAATATTTCACAAGTAACCTTTTCAACATGATTCACGTATGAATTCATGAATAAGAAACTCACTGATGAGTTATTTGCCTACTGGGTACTATAAGCATTCAAAAATGTAGTTTTCTAAATCAAAGTAATTAACAATTAGAGAAGTCATAAAACATATTACTCGAAATCCTTTTTCTCTTGCTTTGTGGATTAATTTTCTCCGAAGTGAAAGCTTTGTCAAGTTACATCAAGTCTTTTACAAGGAAGCCATTTTACTTTGCAAAAAGTACTTCGCAAAAATTTAAAGAAAATTTTAGATGTTTTTCTAGCAACAAAAAATATAAAATTTATAAGTAAAGTTAGTTTTTACGATTTAAAATTAGATAGAAAAAAAATTTTCTTTACTTAATCTGACTATGACGGGGCACTAAACAATCCCATTCTCTTGAGCTAATTTTTGTTGGAAGTAAGTCATAAAACAGCACGTTTTCATTTACCTTGGGGACATTTTTTTAAATTTTCTTCTTCGGTGAATTTCTTTATAGAAATTCTAATGTAATAATTGCTAATAATGTTTTCTTTGTGGACTTCACCTCGCACCTAATTATTGCGTTTTGTAGTTTACTTTGAAAGTAGGCTTCTCATGAGTAAATTTTGATCTGAGTATGCGGCTTTTTGATATTTTTATAGAGTTGGATATTATTGTAACTTCATTTAAACATCCACGACGACTAGATTGTATACTTTTGTGATGTTTTTCAATGTAACTATCTCAAAGGAATAAGAATTATTTTACGTTCGTAGAATTAAGTTTCAAATCAGCAAACTAAAGCTCCGTGGTGTTGTATCTAAAGAAACTGACTTTGTGTAGCACTTAACCAGAAAAATTTTAAATTTTTTATGGTATTTTTTGTCATCGAAAAGCATAAAATTGCTATAAATACATGTTTACTAAAATAACGAATTTAGCTTCAAATTAAAACGTTAGCATGTTATATGATTTTGAAATGTGTAGTCTGGAGATTAAAGCTTATTGAAAATTATGTATCTGTGTTAATAGTATTGAAATCTCTGCGCCAGTACAGAGATTTATTGACCAATGTACCATATCTTATTTCCTTTTTAGTAACACAAAGCTCATCTCGAAAGTTTTGTTTAATCACGAACAAAGTAATTGGGATCACAAGATGCAGCCTTTAACTAAAAATTTAATATTTTGTTTCCAGTTGCCTTTCTTTATCAGAAATAAAAGCAATCTTTGATTTTTAAGCAAAAAAGGAAAAATTGGGCACATTTGCTGTGCCATCTGGAATCTTCTTAAAAAAAAACCCTTAAAAACAAAATTTGTAATGAAGCTTTCTAAAACTGAAACAATAATTTTATAATTTTTTATTATTTCTCAGTATTTTCAACAATGTTTACACTTTTGTCCAATGATTCAATAATAAAAACTGAATAAATTGAAATAGGCAAATAATTTTTAAAACTTTAAGTAAAAGTTTAAAGTTTTTAACGCCATTACTAATCCAAATGTCTCAATTAAAGAAATTTTCTTTCCTGTGCATAGAATGACAACAAAAAAAGAAAAGAAAACCAAAGAGTGTATAAAAAAAGAAATCCACAATACATTCTTTAAATTTATTGTTCTGCCAGAGCAAGTTTTCTCAGCATTTCATCCTTAATTACCCAAATTTATCATAATCGTGCAACAACAGCTCAAGGACAAGAACTTTTATGTCAATTCATTGTGGATTTGAGTTTGGTTGGTAACCACAGATAGTTGAACAACTTTATCTTTTCATAGAGCTATCCTAATTATTAAATTTTAGAATACTTTGCAATATCCAATTTAAGTATTTTGTTTTTTTGATAGTTTCGAAATAGTTGCAAAATTTTGAATTTATTTATTATGAGATCAAACGATTAAAAATTTACAGTCCAATTATTTTACTTTGTATATTTTCTAAGCATTTAAATCATTTTTACTTGTTTAAATTATATTACTAGCTCTGATAAAATTTAAGATAAATCCGAGCATATGAAGGATATATTCAAATGAAGTTTTTTGAAATTATTTTAAGTTAAAAATCCCTGAATATGTTGTAACTTAAAGTTCATTTTAATAATAATAGTTTGCAAATTAAAATTTAAAATTTTGATTTTAATTTGTATAGAAAAATTACAGGATGAATTATTTCTACTAATTATTTTTTGTTTCATACTTGTATTTGATTATATAGAAATATTGTAGCCAGTTGTAATGAAAATAATCTTTTATCATTGAAATGAATTCATTAACATTTAATATTATTTTATTCAAAGTACCGTAAACAGGCAGTTTACGTTGAAGGTAATAAAAAAAGAATAAAACTTTGTGCCACTGAGCTTTTTAAAACAAGTGCACCTTATTTTTCTAATCAGTGTTTTAATTTTATAGTAATTTAAAAAAATTCTAAAGAAAAATACGTCCTAAAAATAGTTTAAAACTTGGAATATGCTTAAAAGAAAAATGGGTAGACTAATTTTTGGAAGCACTGATTATACAGCATTTTTTGGCCAGTGAAAGTTATTTCAAACAACAAATTTAACCTTACCATAAAAATTAAAAATATTTTTGCTGAAAAAAAATCAGGCTCATATATGACCATTTTTAAGAGTTTCTTTTTCTTAAATGAAATTCTTTTTGTATTCAAATCGATTGAATCTTGCTTTTACTGATTTCAATCATTCTCTACCCTCTTAACTAAATTATCGAGACAAAAGTGGTTTAGTTTTTGGACTTATTTACTTAGTTTAATGTCTTTAGTATAAACTAAAATTCAACTATTTATTTTCTATATAATTTTCACAAAAATCGGTGTTTTAGCTTTAGTCTGACAAATTTTTAAAATAAGATTCATCAAAAACTATGACAGTAATCTAAAACTGTTCAAGGGAACACACACACTTTTATAAATTTCTTTAAAAGATAGAAAAGGCAACAACTAAGAGATAGAATCTTCCAAAACGTCATTTATATATTGCATGGGATTACTATCGAAAGCAACCCTTCCTCTAATGAGGGGAAAAAATAAAATCTCCAGAGTTATTGAAATAATACCATAAGATTTTGGAAATGAGTTTTCATCCTACGTGAGTCGATCAGAGGACTGATTTTTGGGTCACAATTTATGATTGATGCTTTAATCGTCGAAATAGATTTGTATTTAATTCAAAACTATTCTGCTTAAGATTTATATCTTTTATCTAATATTCGTATCTAATGTTTTTGGTAACAGAGCCATAATATTTAAAATACTTATTAATTTTAAAACCTTATTTTGTACACTTTTAAAATATTATTTCTTAAATTTCTACTGCTCAGATAAATTCAAAATATGAGCAAATAATGTCTTTTACCTGTGAATATGTTGGAAAAATTGCAAATACCACTCATTATTTTATTTCCCTGAAATTGCACTTTTACCCAAAAATTTGGCTTCCTCTTTCTTGAAAAAAAGAGGAACAGCAAAAATTTATATCACTGTATTCCCTACATTTGTAATTAGAAACAAAATTTGTAATATATCTAAACTTCAGCTCAATATATAAATAATTTCCATGTTACTTTGAAAATATTTGAATATACAAATCTTAAATTATATTTTAAGGAAAGTCCCTTCTAAAAGAGAACTATTCATTATTTAAACTATTAATCATTTATATTAATCTACTCTTAATTCTATCAAGTAGTTTACTTCTTTTTACTGTAACCAGCCACAGCTCTTAAGATCCACACTCAAAAACCTTTAAACCTTATTACTGACCCACAAATTCTCAAACTTCAAATATCTCACGATGCTTTCATTTTATATTTTAAGAATTAGTCTGATTAAATTTAAGGCAAATATATCTTAAATATAGTAACCCTCTTTATAGATAATTTCAACCCTGTAAGAAAAATCAGACAAGCAATCTTTTTCCCAAAGGAGCTTATTTATTAGCATTTGTGTTGCAATCATTAAGAGATAAGTCTAAGATGCGCTAATAAAAATTTTATTGTAGGATCATTTGTTCCTATCGTATTTGCCAAAAAAAAAAAACAAAAACAAAGGAAAAAGATAAAAGAATAACAAAATAAGCAACCATACTTAAATTGCAAAAGATAATAACACGAGTAGAAAAACTTTTTAAAGTGCAAGTCACGAGTTTCGTTTTCATTTGTTGTAACGGATGACTTTGTGACTTTTAATTAGCTACCCTGTCGGTGATAAAATGTTTTTTCGTGCCCTGACCATATAATAAAAAGCTAAAGCTGCCAAGAGGAAATAATTTTAGACTAGTATGAGAAATATCTCGAATTATTCCGCAGGACTAACAGATAATAAATACATCATTCTCAAATACTTTATTTTGGCAATTAAGTAGAATGTTATTTTGATTGATTTTTGTAGCCACTTTAACTAATTACTCTCTTTGTTTGTGCCAAAAATTACATGGAAGCAACTGTGATTTTATTTGAAAAAAGAAGATTTTTTTTTAGATGAAGATTTCATTTTACTCTAATAATTTGATTGGGTTAAAAGTACAATTATTATGCCATATGCTCTTTTCTTTTTAAATTCAATTGGTATAACCATAAATTTTAAATATATTACAAATTTCTTTCCTTCAATTGTTTTTCCCAGAGCCAATTGGAAATATAAAACATTTTATCTTAACCTTCCAAATATGAAAACGAAAAACATAGAAATTTTATCTGTAAAAAAAAACTTATCATATCAAATTATTTTAGCCGCAGAAACTCCCTAAGCTGTAACACAAATTCATGCACAAATGGAGACAAACATAAGAAGAGTATGAAAAAAGACTAAAAAAAGAAAAAAACAGAAAATTTTTTCAAAATTCAATCTTGGCATTGGTTCTCTTAGAATCAATTTCCGTGATTAGATTATTCTGAGGGAAAATTTTTAACATACAAGTCGGGTACTACTTGGCAAAGTTTTCTATCCGTTTTCCGTCGTGGTATTTGTATTGGCATGAATTTAGCCAGGCTGGTTGGGTTATCACACAGCTTGAATTGTGAAATGTTTTTGTGGCTTAAACTCTTTCATGAAACCATTTTGGCACTTCACCGCAACTACTATTATAACGTTGCATTCCAGATATATATATGTTACCTAGTCAATAGATTTTTGCTATTAGATAACTATGCAAACATATGAAATTAATTTTTTTTTCTTCAATAAAGATGATTTTCTAAAATGGATAATAATATTATATTCAATTGAAATTCTAATAAAATTTTATATTTCAACAAAAAAAAACCTCATTTTAAAAGAGGATACGAGGATATAATAAAGTTTTGTAAATTTTTACATAGATTTCGTTTTTTTTTTGGATATTTTCTTGGGGAGCAGCTAATTTCATTCACCTTTCTTTTACATAAAGTTTTATGAATTATTGACAACTCATTTTTTATTTTTTCTTTTAAGGCATGAAGTTTTAACTTTGTTGTTTTTTGTTTAAAACTCAACTAAACAATAAAACAATTGATAATTATGAAGAGCATATAACTAACCGAATAAAAGACAGCTAACCAAACCTCATTTCATTTTTTTATTAAAATGAAGAATATTTGCAAAATTTCTATCATGATCTAGGGTTGTAATCATTAACTTCAGCTCTACACCATTCAGGGAAGAAGGAAATAAATTGTTATGTTTTGTAAATCTTTTTCCACTTTAAACACCAAAATTGTAAAAACTAAAACATCGTAAAAAAAATATCAAAATTGAATGCCAATTAAATTTGCCTGGAGCACAACTTTTAAATTATTCTTAATGGTGATCCAAGTCATCAATGCTTTCCAGTTTCTTTATCCATTATAAGTAAATGTCGAACTGATTTTTTTCACTATTAAAAAATATTCGATTGTTATTTTAGTTATATCAAATATTCTAGGTAAAATCACCTTACGATCGAAAGAACCATTTTGTTAGCTTGCTCCATTATTTTATATAGCAACTTCTTATTTTGGATGACCAGAATGCTAAGCAACATTTGTTTCATTTTACACGTTTTATTGACTTTTTAATGAAAATAATATTTGAAATTTTCAGTAAATGTAACTTTAATACTTTAGAACTATAGAACCTTTTTAGAAGCTAGTTATTCCTTAAGGTACAGTATCTGTCTATGACTTTTCATCCATGAAGGATGATTAATTGATTTGCAAATGTTAAATTTTTCTTTTAAATTTATTTCAATAAAATTTCATTTTTATTTGGTTTAAAATAATACTTTGACACTTGAATTTATCATCTAGCACATAACAAATGACCATAGCAAGTGTCTTTTATATCCCAGCTCAGTAGGTTTATCCAGTCCTTTATAATAAACTTGCATTGATCACAGCACAGTTGAAGGATATTTATTATGAAAAATAATAAAAAAGTATATCATTCATCTTTTAATATATACAAACAATGATAAAAGCTACAAAAAATTATTAAAATTATTTACAAGCTCACAACATAAACTATAAATTTATATTTGAAAATTATCAAACTTTGATATAACTTTCGGTTAGCTTACAACATGTCACTTATTCAGTTTAATTAATTCAAAAATCTAAAACTAATTAAAGCAATAAGCAAACCACAAATTATAAAAGTGATAAAATTTAATATTATAACAATATGACTGAAAAATTTAATACAATTATAGATAAATTTGTTCATTGTTTTTAAAAAAAAAAAAATATCAAATAAATATTGATTGAAAATAGCTCTACAAAAACTCTCTTTAATTTCAATTAAAATTTCCAATATAATCCGCTTAGCAAAAATCAAAAATAATTTAAATAAAAGCAAAAAATTTAACTTTGATATTTCAAGATTTTTACAACCTTATTCTCCAAGGACTAATGTAAGCAATATGGTACATTATTTCAGAAAAAATATAATTTTCTTGTTTCTCACAATTCGAAAAGAACTTCTTTTGTTCATTACAAAGGATTTTTCATATTTTTACAAAAAAAAAATTGATATTCTTTTCAATGTTAATTGAAATACTCCTACCTATAGTACTGCATAATATTTAGTTACTCTTGAGAATATTTCTGCTTCGTGTATAGTTTAATATCAAGTAGCAGTCATTTGAATTACTTATCAATTTTATGCAGAAAACTTTTGTTGTAGTAAGGTTTCTGTGGTAATTGGAAGTATTAAAATTTTAATATTAACCTCCTACTCACACTATTCAAATTAAATCAAAAGTTATAATAGACTATATATATGAATACAAATAAATATTCTAGGGAAACATACAAAACATTTGAGACCAATATGCACTGTAGTATAGCATAACACCATATGCTAAAAGTTACTATTATTACTAGCCCCAAGTTATTTGTTCTAGTCATTTCTATTAAAATGCAGTAGAGTTCTCTTTTATTTTAAGTAAATTAAAGTTTAAATTTGATCTTTGACCATTGAATTGAGACAAGTTCTTTAAAAAGGATTCATAGTAGATAAATTTAAATTAGTAAATTTTTCAGAATTTGATTTTGCAAATATAATTTTCTTTTCTGGATATTATTTTTTAGAGAGAGAGACCCTTACTTGGCACACTTCAAAAAAATCATTTACTTGGTACACCCCAATGACTCAAATTATTATAAGAAAAACGATTAAACATTTTTACTTAAAAATTTGTTTACAACATTTTAAAGGTATATTCCATAAGGTAATTAAGATTATATTGGTAAAAATCTAATAAAGGTATAGTAAAGCAATTGCAAAGGAGTTGGAATGTGAAAAAATGAGTATTTTCAAAAATAGTTCATAAAATTTTTCTTTCTCAATATTAGGAGCTGAAATTTTACAAAAATCTTTCACTAATGTGTCACTATTAGAAAAAAAACAAGCAGTTATTTGGCCCAATAAAAATAGATATTTATTCCAAAAAATTAAAGCCGGGATTTGATAAAAAAACAAACCTAGCTGTAGTTATTAATAATAACAAATATTTTTCTTTAATTTATTTAAAATATAGTTTTAAAATTATGTCAAAATCGGACTACCTCATTCTCACGTTGAATTCTTACCGAAACAGAATCCTACCTCAGCTCCATAAAATGACTGAATATTCAAGGATAGATAAGAACTGAAAATAATCTTTAAAACTCTTATTTTGTAATAAAGTGAGAGCACTAATTCAATTTTACCAAAAGTTGCAAAAACTTGTAAAATCAGGAGTTAAATTCAAACTATCAGCAATAGTTATCTATTTCTAATTTGCTTTATCACTCTTTTATTCTGTATTTAACTGCAAAAGAATGTCATTTTTTACTTGAAGACTTATCCGCAACTTGTATAAATACTTCAATCCAGCTAATCATATTTACATTGTATGCGTGTGTTAATTTTTAAACCATTAGTTTGTTAATTACTTTTACACTTTTACTAATATCAAAACACAATTACCACAACCGATTTTCCAATCAAACCTATCATTCTCATAATTAATTGCAATTCCTTGATTTGAATATTTTGTATATATATATATAGAATTTTGGTACTAGGATACTAAAATTTAGTCCATAAATTTCATTGATTTGTTCAACCGGAACAAGCATACTTGATTTATTGATCGAGGTCACAAATGTACAGATAAGCTCATAGTATTGTAAGTTTATAGTTACAACTTGATTTCATTGAATTAGGGCGTATATACTGCACTTCATTAATTGCAATCCCTAAACAATGAAATATAACTAGTTTATCCTTAAAATTGACTTTGTTTCTTGTAAGCAGTTGTTAAGCTATCAACAAAATGCTTTAACAGTTAATGAGTTCTGTTTATAATTGAATAGCAAGTATACAACAAATTAACACACAGACAAAACCTCTAGAAAATATTAATAGAATTTCTCATAAGTTTTAGTCATGCAAAACAATTGCAATTATGTTGCTTGTTATGCTATCGTTCATAATTTATAACCTCTTGATGTTAAGGTGTCAAGTGTATCTTGGTTAGAATATTGCGTCTAGAAATTGAAAATATTTAGAACTGTGTTAGTGTATAAATAATTTATTTGTATGTTTATATATATCCAGCTTCCGGGAAAGAACTTTCTTTAGATCAATTAGCTTAAAGTTTTTCTATTATTTCACAGCTACACAATTATAAATTGCTTTACAAAACTCGTCTCAGATGAATTAGACTTGCTCTATTACAATGCAGCCAGCTCTAACAATTTTTGCTTTTTTACGTTTGAGTTCAAGATATTGGAAATTGTGATTGTAGTGGGCTTTACAGTGTTTTATTTTTGGATTTAAAAACGGCTAGATTTTTATTTTCTTATGTTAGTAGAGCTTCACGAAAAAATCATATTTTTCGAGTAGAAAGTAGACTACTATGATCTAGAAATCTGAAAATCCCATGTCTTTGGAGGTCTATATCTTTGCTTTCAAGAGATTTTTAAGATCAGAAATCAGGCAACACAACATAAGGAAGTTAATGAGATGTCTGGATGCCTAGTAAGAATTAATCACATAAAACACAATTAATTAGAAAACCTATTAGCAAAAAATATAAACAACTAACAATAAAATCAACAACTAAAAACAATAATTAACAGTAAAATCTACAATTAAACAAAAGAAAACAAAAAAAAACTAAACAACAGAACAATCAACAATAATAACAAATAATTACATTTTTTATAAGAATTTTTTGTTGGAATTTCGTGTTAGAATTTTGTGTTAGCATTTCTTAGATGCCATTCGAAGCTTTCAGCCTAATGTGAACAATTATTTGCACTCCTTTCTTTTGCTTAGTTGTTATATGTGAGTACTGCGAGAAATAAAAATCTTGCTCTAAAAACAATTAATTAATAATAAATAATAATATCACCAGAGAAAAATTGTTCATATCGATTTTACAGTTTAAATTCTTAAACCTGAGCTTGTACCATAAATTAAATATGATGAAATATTTTTCCCACTGGCTATAAACGAGCAACCAGAGAAATTAATTAGAAAAAGTGACAGCCCCATAAAGACTAGCATAATGAATAATTCGATAAGTTCATAAAAGTTATCACAATTTTGAAAAATCAATGAGCCAAATGTCCAGCAGTATTTTTAATATTTTATGCAATAATGATTGATTAAACAAAAAATCAAACTAAAGAAAAATAAAACCTAGGAGGGAAATACACTGCGATATTTAATGATTATTTTATTTTTATTTAAATTCACATACTAAAACTAATGATTTTGTAAAACTTTGTTATAACAGACCAAATATAATTTATTTTCCAATATTTGATCTGATTACCTAGTGCAGCTAATTAAATAACTAAAATACATAATTGAAATTCGTCAAACTATTTTATTATAAATTTATAAATTTTAATATAATATTTTATGTCAAACACTTCTACATTTTAAATTGTTAATTAAAATTATTCAAAATCAATAAATTGTTTGAAGTCAAATCTTAAAAAAATTTTGGGTGCACACCTGAAACAGCTTTTGAGGTATACCATAAATTATTTCGTCAAAAATAGATCGTCCGTACCCACAGTTAAACAGTAAACAGTAAACTCCGATAAAAAATTTGAAATTTCAAACAATCATTAAATTAAAAAATAAAACTGGTGAAATGCTTAAACTGCTTAAAATTTATATTTTCTCTTTTCTTTCAGGTGTAGGCATCTAGCAGTAAATAAATAAAATTGAAAATTTAATAACATTTTGATTTTGTAATATTTCGTTATGGTTAGGTTTAGTTATTGTTTTGGTATAAAAACCTTATGTATAATTTATTTACTATTAAAGATGTAGGGGGTTTATAATTTTTGTTATCAACTTTCTTAAGGGGGAGGTTCACATATTCATTTTTTTTATGCTTTCAAATTAATATACATATAACATCTTAAAATATTGTATCAAAATTTCAAAATAATCGGAGTAAAATTAACGAAGTTATGTGCATTTGGGCGTCCTTTGCTTTACTAGAGCAATCAATGAGTGAACAAAGATTTTAGAGAGTTTCCATAAATCCGGTGTTTACGATAACTCAAAATTTATTGGACCGATCGTTTTTAAATTTTACACACTACTTCTTCACATATTTTACCAGATAATGAGCTTTTTTAAATTTTTTTGGTAATCATTATTTTACAATAAGCAATATGTCAATTTTTTAATGGAAAAATGGTATTTCGGCTTCCAAAGGCTGCCAATAATGGAATAAACATCTTCTCAATCTCAAATAACATTTTAAAACAAATTTTGATCTTTTGGTTTTGGATGATTCTGTTACGAGTTCTGACATACACTGCAAAACAGCTTTTTTTCGTGGTACCTCCAGACATTCGCTACCACTCACTCACTTATTAAAATTTGGAAAAATATTGTTTAAATATTGTGTAATCATATAAAAATTAATTAAATAAACTAGAACTGCATTTAGTGCCAAAAAAGTATATGAAAACAGGCTTTTTTTTCAACGAATTAACCGAACCTCTCCCTTAAGCATTTTAACTTTTTTTTCTTGAATAACTACTAAAAAGCCAAAGAGAATATAGAGAGAATTTTTTTATTTTTGATTCAATTTTCAATACTTTACTGATGCATGATAAAATTTTGGACTTTCATTCCATATTTTGAGGCTTTATGTAAGCTTTACAATCATAATGAAAAACTCGATTTTATGTTTGTGTTTTTTAATGTTAAATTTTAGTAATTTCTGCTGGCTTGCAACCGCTCCTTTGTTTTTCCTAAACCATCTCTCTTAATATTTTCAACGAAGCTTTGGAATCATTTGTAGTAAAATCACATACTTTTTAATCTATATTTCGTATTCAAGCAGCAATTGGTCAGATATATTATAATCCTCTTTCTGTCTCTTTGTATACATTAACAATACTCGAACAATCATGGCCAACGCAAAGATTACATAAACATAGATGGTGCTCCTTAAAGTAAATCAAAATTATTTTTATAATAATTTCCATCCATTTTTTATTTTGTTATTTATATTTATCAATATATAATCAAATATGAAGAAAAAAATTACAAAAAATTTAAAAAAATATAAAATCCAATTTAAGATTGTAATAATTTTTAATTAGTTTAAATTCATCTAATTTTATAAGACACCTGATGTTCAATCTAATTTCAAATTTAAATCGAAATTTGATTTAATGAAATTCATAAATATTTGAAAACTCATTCAGTCATAGAACCACATTTTGGAGGAAATTTTTCTAAATCGAATTGAAATTCTCAACATCTGTTTCAATGTAATAAATCCATATATTTCATTTGTGCCTGGAATTTAAAAAAAAAAAAACTAAAGATTTTCTAGATTTAACCGAAAATTCTTTAACCTCTCCAGATATACATACATAACTATCTATATAGTGGATATTAGTAGATTTGTGTGGAACATTAGTTTACCAATTGTAAAAGTTTGGCAACCAATCTATTTTCAATTTTCTATAAAGTTCTATGGATAATCTTCGACTGTGACAAAGTTCATGATACGTGTGTATGATGTCTGCTTCAGTAGTTCGTGATTGGAATACTATGCGTTTGATATATGTATACATCGATATCTTTTTTTTTTTTTTGGTTTAGGTCATGATAAAATGTTGATGTCATATATAGTCGTCTGATTCTCAAAATAATTTCCTGTGTGATTTTTTTTACGAATGAATATGTTGATGACTAGCTGTATATTTGCCCATGAATACTTTAAGGGATGGAATTCTTTTTTTTTTCTTTAATATTATTGTTTTTGTTGTTATTTTCTTTGTTTATTTTTATTTCCTATAAGAAATTATTGATTTTCACTTCATTAAGTACTTCTATTTATTTCATAAATGTTTGTTTTATATATTTTTCAGGTTTATCACATTTCCTTGTGATTTCTATCTTATTGATTCATTTCGAACAATTTGGCTTGAGTTTTATATAAAAATTTAGGATTTCTGTTTTTTTCTTCACATGACAAACTAAAATAATAATTAAACTGCAAGCTGAGATTTTGTTTATATTTTCCTTTTGTAGACCTTGAAGATTCGTTATTTCTTCTTGACCACCAACACTTACATATTTACTTAAGTTTAAATAAGCGAATTCACTATAAAAACAGAATACTTTTAAGAATTTTCTTAAAGGGGAGAGTAATATAAATGCATTTGACTAATAAGCAAAGGTTCGCAAACGCTTCCACAAAATATGACACTACAAAATTGAAAACTATAATAATTTTTTTTAATTAATAACTTCTCTAAGGTTGTGCCTAGATTAGCGTTTTTGACAGCGGTATTATAGGAGATTTTATGGGAGCTCTGAGGCGCACTTATACTCAGAAGTATATTGACTCCAATAATTACATCACAAATCATTTAGAAAAGTATTATTTGTAGCTTTCAACAAATCCTATTGCATTCATAGTGCATTATTATTTACGGTTAGTCAATTTAATATAATAAAACTAGTTAGAAAGCATAAGTTATATATTTTTAATCAAAATGTGAATTTCAAACAAAGATCGTGCGAGATAGACGAAATCTCAAAGGATTTGAATAGTACAAAAATACAAGAAATCAAGACATACATATATGTACACTCTTTTAAGTTTAACATTAATTTGAACTTAAATTTGTATTCCTTATATTCAGTCTTTGATTCGTTCTCGAATTATAAGTTCGTCGGAATGATGTGACAAAGATATCATTCTCGAACTCAAGTCATGAAATAAAATTAGTAATACTAATAAATAAATTGTAAAATTTGTTACCAATATATTATTCTAGGGCAAACATGGCATTCCTATTTCCATAAGGAGGCATTTTTCAAAATATAATAGCCAAACTAATACAATCAGAGTCACAAATCACAAGCTTAAACTTGCAAAATGAAATATTTCACTTCTATTCAATTCTATTCAATTTCTTTTTGTATTTATTCTGTCAACCACCCCTGTTGAAATGTAGAGCTCGTTCCAATGTTTTAAATTGTTTACCAGCAATTCAATGTGAATACTTTTTCATGGAATTTTAATAGAGCGTGGGCGATTTCATTTTTTTACCGTCATTTAGCCATAATATTCCCATGAGACATATATTTTTCCTTTAAATTGTTAGATCTATAAACGGTTTACAATAGATTAATTTAAAAATCTCAAATTATTGATTTAATTTATTATCATTATACTCATCTTAAAAATATTTCTTTATATCCAATGGCAAAACTTGCCCCCTTATATTTCCCTAGAGCTTAAAGCCCAGCTTAAATCTTTACTATTATTACAATAATCATATTTATTTATGCTTTCTAAATAAGGCAAAAAAATCGTGATTTTTTGTTTAATAATGTCTCAAAAAACATTTCAATAAAAATTCTTTACTTTAATATTCTTCCTAAAAAGTATGCAATTTGAATTAAATTGGCTTTAGATGTGTATAAAGGAAATATATATTTCCAAAGAAATACATTTAATTATATTTACATTGGTCTAATTAAACTATTGGATAACTAAGGGTATTCTTATCCTAAAGCTACAAAACATAAAATGCTTTATCAGGTGTGGTAATTTGTAATTAATGCCCCATATCCTTATGATAAGGTGTTATTTAAATTGTCACTTTACAAATGATTATTCAACTGGATTAATGAGTTAATCAAAACTTCGTGTATTTAGCTAAGCTTGAGGATGTTAACTTGTACGTGCATAAGTAGCTAATGCCCTTAACTGCTTTTGTAGAAATTATTCAAACTAAGATAAAACTTTCTCATTGCAAGGAGACAAACTGGCAAAATTTCAAATTAAAGTTATAATTTTAGCAATTCCAAAATGTGGGTGTATATTCACATTTTATCTTTGAATAAACTATACATAGTAGGGGAACATGTTAACTTACATCTTATGAGAAAGTTTCATCCTAAGGCTAGAATAGGCACAACCCTCCTTTAAACTATTGTACACAAATATTTGTATGGAATCTTGTAATACCACCTAGTAAATAAATTATTCGAAACATGCACATAAATGGGGCATTACCTGAATTTCAATTACATTGTTCACAAATGTCTTGGATAGTACTAAATTTGAGGCTAAATTTAACCATTATCAACAAGTCTTTATATAAAATGACCCCCGAAAATGTCTCAGTTATTCAATGAATGTAGCAGTATTTAGCCGAGCAGAATATCTTTCAAGGATATCTTTACACTTGTTTAACTTAAAAAGTTCTACTTCAGATTTTCTATAAGAGCCTAAGATAATCGTAAAATGAGCAAATTACAATTTGTATAAACAATAAAGACAATTCTTTAGCTGTTTATATATATATATACATATATATATATATATATATATATTTAACAATTTAGTTTGAATTTATGTTTTAAGTAAAACATCACAAGCTATTACTAGAGTTAATAGTAAGAGTTTTTATTTAGCTCTTCATTTCTTATCTTTTCTTTGAAAATTTTAACTGTTTTTAAGCCTGAAAACCTTTTTTTTTTTGCTGTTTTTAAATTTTATTTTATGGTTTGAAAAACAATATTTCATCTTTTTATTTTAGGAAATAAATCAATAATTCAAATTTCTTAAGATATCCTAACAAATTAATATTAAACTTTTAGAAAATTTGTCAAGTGAATGCAAAATACTGGATATCGGATAGAAAAATATGAGTTAATACCTAAAAAACAATCGAGAGCAATTTATATTAGTTAAAATCCCAAATAATAAATTGGGAGTGAACTGAAAAGAAAAACTAAGATTTAAAAAAATAAAAGAGAAAGTAACTAATAAATTTAAAAAATGCATAAATTATATATAAATTAGAATTTTTCTACTAAATTTACTTACATATTGCACAAGGTCAGGAACTAAAATAACAATAACGTTTTACATTCGATATAACATAACTTCAAACTGAAAAGATAAAATTGAGCTTATGATTTTAACGTGAAAAAATGAGGGTGGCCATCATTTTTAGGTACGTAAGTCCACCACTAAATCAAGCCAAATCTGGCATGAAAGTATTTTTGTCCTTTTCATTATAAATCTATTATTCTTCCCTCTATCTCCGTCTAAATGATGAAAGGTTTGTTCCCGATTCTCTGTTAGTGCCATAATCTTCCTGCAGATCATATTTTCTTCCCATCATACTGGCAGCTAGTAAAAAAGGAACGAGTTAAATTAATGTTTATGCAGAATACAAACCTCCGAAGCTACAAGTTTTACTGTATTCTTTTGTATCATTTGTTTTTAGTGAATATACAATGAAAAATAAATAAAATGATATTTAAAGTGATTATTGCTTGTACTCTCCATTATTTTTTAAATTTTGTATATGAAACCATTATCCTAATTTTGGAATTGTGTAATTTTCAGTTTATTACAGTCAAATTCAATATCATTGACGTATTTAATTTTCTTTTTAAATTAGGACAATAGAACAAATTTCATTTCAAATTGAGGATTAGCCTCTCTATCAACTTCTATATTAATTCCATCATTATGAAAGCCACTATTTTTTAGATATTTAATTTTGGCTGGGTTTTTGGATTGTTCAATAGAACCACATTTGGCTGCCAGTATAAACCCTTCATTAATGTTTATTCTAAACTTAAGTTACCTGCAGCATATATTCTTTGTAGCATTATTGATCATCAACGATCCATTTTAGAACTGGAATAGTTCACATTCCATTGATTCTTAAGCAAACGATTGCAGATATCAATATGGATGAAAAATTATTGAAAAGCCTAAAGATAAACAGACTGTAGGCAACTTAGTTTGATCCTCCTTTCATCCTCTTTGATCTTCTTACTAATTGTAAGTATAGGTAATAGATAAAGTTAAAAGAAGGAGGTTTAACTTTCTCATTTAAGTTTATGTCAAAGTTAAGCCTCCTTAGACCCAAAAGGGGCTTACGTAAGTTCTCATTTTTGTGATTAAAGAGAATGAAAAAATGCTCAAAATTTCGACTCGAGTAAGAAAATGCTTTACACTTTTGCTATTGTGAACAATTAAAATTTATTACAATTGTAATACCATTTAAAAGTTTAACCCAAGAATTAACTACATGAAAAACTTAAGCTCGTCGTTTCTTCCACAATGTTTTGTCTTTATCCATAAAGCTCTTAAAATATCCGATTTTACGAATTTCATTGAAAATATTTGTAGTTTTTTTGTAAAAAAAGATCACAAAATGAAGTGAACAGCTTTTGCCATCTTTTGAAATAGATTATTCAAAGCTCATAATTAGAGAAGGTAAGAAACTATATTTCCTTGATCCTATCTTATCCTCTTTATTCATCGTAACCATCAAAATAGTTGTATGTAGAGAAATCAATCCTAAAACATTTCATAAATTTTATTATAAATAATTGTACAAAGCTCTGATTTTTCATGTTGTTTTAGAGTCTGTATATGACCTTAGTAAAAATTTAATATCATCTTTGAATTCATAAATAATAAACGATCATAATCTTCTATTTGTGTACAATTCGTGCTTTGCTTGAACGTTCTATATAATTTTTTTAGTTCAGATAACTTCTGTGCCTGTCAAAATTCTTCTCTGGACAAAAACTTTAAGCTCTTGTACTTGACAAAAATGAGCCTTGCTTTAAATTTTTGTTGGTTTTTACATTTATTTGATGCAATTTATAAAATTTATAAAATTTGTATTTTCAGTTATTTGCTTTTACTGAGTTGAAAACATGGGAAAATTTCAGATTATCGTAAAATGCAAAGTATACTTTCTCATAAATAAAATGCTGTTTGTATTATAGACTAAAAATTTAAATTTGTCTACACTTTTAAGCACACAAAACTATATCAAGTCTTAAACTATCATGTTATATTCCATAAATTTTCCAATAAACCAATTTTTTTCAGTAAACAAAACAATATTCAAAACTTAATACTGAGAAATATTTACGACAAGCATATATTAAATAAAATTAAAATATCAATAGTCTGTTAAACTGAAAGTCTGTCAAAAAGGATATTGTGCAAAAATATTCATTATTTTCTTACTTGAATATAGTACTTTATTGTAAATTTCTTTTTTTTATTTTTACTTGACTCAATTCATTTCTGGTTCTGCTGAATAATTCATATGTACCTTTCCAATTTTATTTTACATCCCTTTTATATTGACTGGTTGTTGCAAAGCTAAAACGGATTCAGCTTCCTGTTAGCTTATCAATAGAAATTTTTCCAACTTTTCTGTGCTATTGTTATAGGATATATTTTTCCTTTTTTGTATAATATTTCAAGAAATATAGTGTCGTTTTAATGCAAACACAAAAAAAATACATATTTACAGTAATATATGCTTTTGAATAAAATATATTCTGATATAATGGGACATAGTATCAATATATTTATATATCTGGGATAAAATATAATATTAAGGAATTCATAACATAGATACTCTAAATATGTAAAAAAAATTGGATTTATTTTCAAAAAAATCAAAGTCTAAAAGAATTTGAACAGATTGATCAATAAGCCTGAAAGTTAAGTTTGGTACAACATAATATTTTAGCAAAATTAAAATCTCTTTATCCTTTTTCTTTATCACTTTTATACGATATTATGCTACCCGTGTAAAAGGCCTTATTTTTAGCCTTAAAATAGCCTTTAGTTTTAATGCTAGTTTTTTCATTTGAGCCAAGTTACTTTCTCTGAAACATCTTCATAAGATATATGAACATCCGGTAGTCACGGAGACGGAACTTGTGTTTACACAAGCAAATTGATAATTCTTGAAGGAGATAGATCGAAAAGTTATTTAAAATTTTTCTTTCCTACTGCAATGCGTTCTTTAACTATCTTTGAGATTGTTTATCTAAATTTATTAATCAGCACTTCTGTTTTCTTCATGCCTTGCCATTTTCTAGAAATTTCTTTCATTAACTGTTACCTTATTTATGCTCTTACTGCTAAGGTTTTGTAGGTTAAGTTCCTTAAAACCCGTTAAAAATAATCAAATTTATGATTGAATAATTTTAATTCTCGATGGGTTCTTTAATTTCATTTTTGCTCTTAAAAATACTTCTAAGTCGTTTTCTGAACTATTTCTTACATGACTTCACAATAATCATTTTTGGTGTTTAAGTGTCTACAATAATCATTTTACTGTTTTAGTGTAAGCGCTTTATTTAGGTTGCCAGAGTATTCAAGATTATTTGCGCTGTATTTAATATAACAAAGTGTGTATAACGCTTATTTAGTCAAATTGACTGAATTTTAATGTATCTAAAACTAATATCTCTGTCCAACTCTGTCTAAACTTTCTTTAGAAAGTAAAGCTACCAGGCACCATAAAGACATTATAGGATCAAAACGAAATATCTTTAAAATAATTTCTCGTTTTAATTCCTTTCAATGAGATTACAATAAATGCATGTAGTATATCCTATTATTCATGTAATGCCTAACATTAAAATAAAATAATTGTAAATTAAATTTTATCCTTGAAGACATTTTGATATAAATATTCCACCAAAAATATATCATCTATATTTTTAAAATATTTAAGGCTAAAGTTCAAATTTAAAATAATTTAAATAACAAAAAACTAAAATTGAAAATATTTTAAAATTATTTCCATGTAGAAACCACTTTAGGTAATTTTATTTTTCCCAGTAATTTGGCTTCCTCAACTCTTGAAACTATTCCCTTATTGTTAGATTTTTTATCACTTATTTTCGAAACTCAATGAATCGAATTAAATGGAAAGACATCCTTGAATAAATCAAATACATTAGTTACAAAAAATTGTATATTAAATTCTATGTACTATTAATTTCAAACAAAACAAAAAATTCATCATAATTTAATTCTTTTAATAATTAAACCACTAGAAAAGTTTAATTAAGATTCTGCTAGCTAAACTTTTAGCCTTTTCAAAGGATACAAAGCTATCAGACTTTTAATATTATCATGGCGGATGCTTTTACTGCAATAGCAAGTGAATCTCATCAAAAAAGTGTTGATGAACATAATCTGACTTTTTTGTAGTATCGTAAAAGGATTCTCATATTAAAGTTTGAAAAGAAAACTCATTTCCTTCAACTTTTAGTACAAAAACGGCCAAATATAGTAGCATAATCAAAGCCTTAGAATCTAATACGATTGGCTGAAATGACTTTTACATCTTTAGTAGGAACAAGAAAAAACACAAAGGCAAAGAAAAATATTCCTATTGCCAAATCAGATAACATCGAAATTAAAAAAAAAGAAACCTATTTTTTTTTCGTCAAGCAAAAACAATCATACTTTTGTCGCTAGAAAAGTTTAAGTGTTTTAAGAGACTTTTAGGTTAAATAGAATTCTATTATTTGCTCTTTTTTTTACTGCTATCAGACTTTTCAGTGGAAAGATAAGAATTACACAAATTGTTTGCTAAAATAAAAATATTTTGATAGGATATAGAGATCAAAGCTGTTTAAGAAAAAACAATAAAATTAATTTAAAACTTAGTCAGGCTTTTAAGGTAATTTAGTAAGCATTATTTACATATTATAATTTTGACAGAGCGCATATATATTCTACTTATATATATATATGCATAGAAGAATCTAAATTTTTTTAGGAACATGGTCTTATATCTAAAATAATATCATTAAGTATTTCTCTTTAACTGCATCTTGATTGATCAAAAAATAATGAAAAAAGTGTTGTTTTTTGTTATATGCGTTTTGAAATGAAACTGCCAAAAAAATATTTTAATATCTCTCAAAATCACTTTGTGCTAAAAGTGAGGTAATATGACGCCACCAATATTTTAAACAATTAACGCAACCGAAACAGGCACTTACTAAGGCTTATAAAGTACATAAAATTACTCAGTTAAGGATTTTAATTTATAATACAACCAAAACAAAAAGAAAAATATCCGTACTCCTAGCTAAATAATTTAATCTAAGGATTTTATAATATTTTACTGAATATAAAATAAAGCTAGTTTATCTTTTAACTCCTATTAATTCAACAAGACACTAACAAACAACAGGACATCATAAGAATCATTAGTTTTCTCACGTATTAAAGAGGATGAAAAATTTTAAAATTTTCTTAATTATATGCATTTTACTGTATGCATATATTTCAGATTGTATGCCTAGCTGACAGTTTGACTATGGTTATCTAACATGTTAAGATTGATACGAGGTGGCATAGAATTTCATTATTCCACTCCGGTTAACAATGAAATGGATTTAACCGAACGTTTTATAGTAAAACGAAGTGGATTTGCAAATTCGAAAACCCACATTCACTGTAAATGCCACTAGATATGCATCTTTTGAAATTAGATCTTCTCATGCTAATACCTCATGAGGTTAATATTTAAAGTCTTTAGTAATAAAAAAATAAGTATTTAAAGAAAATTTCAAGTATTTTAAAGATATTTTATGAAAAAAACCTTAATGATTGAAATTGAGAATTTTTTAGGATTGTAATAAATTGAAAATAATAATAAATACCTAAATACCTAATCAATAAAAACAAAAAATGTTTTTTTTTATACTTGAGTTTTTAATTTTGCTATAAAAAGCAAAATTTACACAATTCAAATTGTGCTATTCGTAAGAAAAATATTATACCTTGCTAAAATCTGGCGATTATTCTGTGGTGCAAGTACGTAAAAGTCTTAAAATGGCTGGCTTCTATATTGATTAAACAAAAAACTATCAAATCAAAAGCTTTTACGAACTCTAGCATCATATTTTTTTACAGCGAAAAAAGTAGAGGTATGAAAAATATTTTTTAATCCAATAATTTAAACGATTTTTATGATTTATGGACCTTTAAACACAATTTTACCTAATTTTTCTAAACATAAAAGTGTATTTAAGATTTTCATAAACTCTTTAATTGCAATTTTCGTTGGTCAAGAAATTTAATTGTTGACTTTGAGAAAGCAATAAAAAAAAGCTATAAAACTTAATAAAATTGTCAAAAAGTTTCCGAAGTTTTCTTTTATTCCATTAGAATTAAAACTTGTAATCTTACAATAAAAAACTCATATGCTAGAGATTATTACTTAAATAAATTAGAGTTCTGAATAAGAGCGTGAAATCAAATTGAAAAATTTTAACAGCTATAAGAAAAAAGTTTAACAACAGAAAAATATCAAAATTTAGCATTTTTTTATATAAGAACTTATTTAATATAAAAACCGATTAATTGCTGACAGAAATTTCTTAAAATAAAATTTTAGGATAATTCTTCTGAATAATTATCCGCTAGTTGTATTGAAGCTATTAAAATATCCTCAAGGGCTCGAACAATACTTTCATAAAGTTCCTTTAATCGATTATCATTTCCATCTGATTTTTGTAATATTTTTGAAGCACGAACAACAAAATTTTTTAATTCACTATTGACAACATACACCAATTCCTTACTCAAGTCAGCAATATTTGATTTATCTTTACGCTTATCTTCTTTAGTATCAGTTAAATTCTCATCTAATGAAACTAGTGCTGAACTTTCTTCATCATTAGCAAATACTGCATCTAAATAAATTGATTCTTTTGTTTCTGGGTTTGTGATACCTCGACTACTAAATAAACCTGACCTAGATGCTTTAATTTCAGGTACATAAACTGCATAAAAAATTATTTAATTGAAATATAATGAAAATTTTTTAATATCTTACATAAAACAAAAGTTATTAAAAATATAGGAATAATTTTCTGCATTTTGTGTTATTAATAATATGAAAATTTAATATAAACTAAGGTCTTAAACCTAAAACTCACATCTTTTATATGCAAACTAATTGTAAAATAAATGGAAATTATCGTGATTTTAAATTTATGTATAAGTCACGGTACTTCATTACAATAGGAAACTAATTAAATATTTTATTATTTAAAATTATCAATGTTCGAACTTTTTAGACAAGAAATTTATTTAAATTATTTTTCACGACTTATTTATTAATTTGTGTAAACTATAAAGTGAATTCTTTATTGAAATTTGAAATTAAAATTATTGATATTTTAAGCCTATACCAAAACTTAAAACTAATCCAAAAACTTAACTTACTTATTTACTGTTAAGTTGCAAACTATAAGGAAATTGAAAAGTAAAATAAGGACAAAGTCCAATCGTGAGATATTTTAAACCAAAAGCAATGAAAAACATTATTAAATTTAATTATTTCTTATATAATATGTAAATTGTTGTTATGCAAAAAAAATTCTTAAACTGAAAACTTAAAGAAAATATGAGTTCAAGAATTTCAAAGCAGAAAATCTGAAAGTTTAAATTTAAAACTGTGCAAGGCTAAATAGAACTAACAATTTATAATCAAACTATTAAAATTAGATAAAATCTTATATCTATGGATCTTTTATTTAAAAAATTAAGCTTAAATTTTCTTAGAGCTACTTTATTATATCCATTGCGACAGCAGACAAAGCTACAATTTATGGTTTTCTCACAGTTGAAGTACAAATTCTCTGTCTTAAAGTTTACTTCAATGTGTGCTTACACTTTTGATTAATTTGGAACCATTGAAGCTGTATATTTGAACCATATTTTTTTGTAAATGTAGTGAGAAAAATAATTATTAGTGATTAAAGTTAATAGCAAAAAATAGTAATTCTCAGTATTCGAAATATTTTTACTGGCTAGCAATTAAATTTCAATCAACTTTTTATTTGCAGCTAATTCTGAAATACTTTTTTTTACTCTAGAATGTGCAACCAAAAAGACTATATTCATTCAACATTTTTCAAAACTTTCAAAGGGAAAAGTATGTATTGGAAATATACAACCAAAAGATACAAAAATTATCTGTCATAGAATGTTTTTCAACAAGAATCTTATTAAAGGAAAACTAATACAAACAAATATTTTGAAACACTTATAGCTCATATTTAGTGTAGAAAAAAAGAAAACTTTTCTTTTTGAATCATTTCACAATCACTAAAAAATAAATTAAACATTCAGAGCATTATATTCACTATTTTTTCCAACTCGTTAAATGGCTCTCTTGTCCCATATAAAAATATATGGAAATGGACATTTGTGAGTAAAAATTTAAACATGTTTAAAAATTGACTTTCAAATGCTATTTGCATATACTTTACATGGGACGAGAGAGCCATTTGACGATTTAGAAATTTATAGTGAATAGTCCCTATTAAGGAGATGGTATGGTATTTAATTTTTTGTGCCAAAATTTCAAGTTGATCGGAGTAAAATTACCGAAGCTATCAGCATTTGAGCGTCCGTTACTCTAGCTAGAGCATGGAGTGATTGAGAAAACTTTAAAGCGTTTTTCTGAAATTTCACCAGGTATATGAAACGAGAGCTTATTTATTTTTTGTAATAATTATTAATTTTACAATAACAATTTATATTGAAATAAAAATTTGGAAAAATATAAAACGTCGTGTTATCATATAAAAATAAATGAAATAAACTAGAACCATTTTTATTGCCAAAAAAATTCTTGAAAACATGCCTTCTTTTCAACGAATTAACCGAACCATCTCCTTAACGAAATTTGGCTTCCAGTATATCATTATAACCACTCTTTTGTTATATCCTGAATTTCAAAATATGCCTACTGATTTAAATTTCCTCTTGGTTTATACTTTATGTGACTAATTATGTGTATTCAAGTGACTGCTGAAAATATACTTCCCTGAAGTCCTGAATGTTAACACCTAAATACAATTAAAAATTCAAAACTTTATGAAAAAGTTTATTGAGCTTACCTTAAACCTACTAAGATTTAAAAAAGCTCACTTTTATAGAAAGCAAAGGAGTGTATGATCGCAACAAGAACAATTGTACATAGATCTTTTATGAAAGTTTCTAAGTGACCATCTTCACAATTTCTGTATTATTCTTCTCTTCTGAAAAAAGTTTAAAAAAATATTTGTAATTAAATTAATGAAGGTCAATAATAAATATCACAAATATAATATTTAATCATTTAAGCAATAATAAAAAATATCTTTTGAAAAATTCTGTATAAATAAAATAAATATTTATTTGTAGAAAATGTCATAAAATTCTTCACTTCATTTATGTCAATAAATTCTTACTAAAAAAATTAAACAAATCAATATATTATTTTTCAATCCCAATCAAATAGTATCCTTTACTATGTGTTTCCAATATCTAACTTATTTATACTATATGAGATTTTCACATAAAAGACACCTAACATTAATTCAACTGCGAAAGGATTTCAATGTCCTATGAAAATTAATTGCTAACCAAATCTACCGCCACTAAAGTTACCTAACAAAATTACAAGGGTCAATACTTGTATAGTATAAGTTCAATAAGATTTATTGGTGATCCAACCAAGTCGTGACATAGACATAAAACATTACACATAGTTTCTCTTGATTTTCTACAGTTGTATAAATGGGTATTTCAGTATTTGATATTTCTAAAAATCAATCAAAAGGACTTAGTGGCAAACAAAGGTATTTGTCTGGAATATCTGAGGCATAGTAAATTCACCTTAAGCATGATTAAAGTGGATAATTTGTTTTGTGAAATTTTTTTTCTTATATAAAAAAAACAAAACAAAGACGTACAAATGTTTTATAATTGGTCGATAATGTACAATTAAATTTTCTTAAATATTCAGATTTTTAGCTTGATTGAATTTTGGCTTTTCTCACCGACGTCCTACAAGAATTTATTTAAAAATATATTAAATTTTGTATATAGTCTGCATATAGAAATTCGTAGATTTATTATTAATAATTTAAAGTAAATAATTTTTATGATGATGTTTGTAAGTAATACAGCAGCTGATATTTCCCATAAAACCTGTTAATGGTAGCTGAAATTTTAATGCTTCTCTTTTATAGAATAAAATATAACCTAGTTTTATTTTATTCCTTTAGAGCTAGGAAACATCTAAATGAATTTTGAATTTTTCTTTAAATATATCTCTAATAATTTAAGCAAACAGAAAACTATTTTTTTTTTAAAAATAACTTAAATTTAAAAGTTGAAAAATACACAAAAGAAACATTACAGAACATTACAGGAAATACCAATTGTATTTCCATACATTGCAAACTTTTTGTACTTTTTCACAACAGAAAAATAAATTACTTGGATTTGGAATCCAAATTTTCTTTGTTTTTATCCGTTGTAATGTAATTTAGGAGGGAATTAGCATTTAATCTTCTAAATTAAATTTTTTTTAAATTTAAGCTTAACCTGAAAATAAAGACAAAAAACCGATATTAAAAAGAAAAAACTTACAAAGACAAGCAGTTTTAATAAAGCAGCTATTTATGTATGTTCTAGAAACTTGTAATATTATCTTACCGGTTATTTTATTTATTTTTCAAAAACGAGGTAATTTACCTAATCAAAAACTTAAAACAAATTCAATGAATATATTAATTAGGAAAATTCTAAGTAAAAGTTATCCTGAAATTTCCGATTTTAAGCTTTTCAGAAACCAGCGAAGAAATTAGTTAATGAAATATTGGTGCACATCGATTAATAAAGTCAAAATAATTATTGGTTTTTAAAAGGTCATCATATTTTGTTAAAGGGGTGTTTTGATTAATTCGTTTAAAAAAGGGCACCTTTTCAAGAATTTTTTATTTTTTTTGCATAACAAATAGTCTTAGTTTATTTAATTAATTTCTATAAGATAACACAATATTTGGACAATATTTTTCCAAATTTCTATTTCAAAGTTATAATAAGTGAGCGCGTGGCAGTGAATGTCTGGAGGTATCTTGAAAAACAGATCTTTTGCAGTGCGTATAATAACCTGCAACAAAATCACCCAAAACCAAAAATTCAAAATCTATTTAATAAAGGAAATGTTTTTCAAGGTAATAAAAAAATTTTGCTGTAGAAAAACACAATTATGATTGCAAACAGGAGATATATAACACATTGATCAATAAATCCTTAGCGTAACTCATTGAAATACAATTTTTGTTTCATTTTAATCATCAAAATCACACAATTTATTTCAAAAATGACTTTTTTTCCTTTTTATTAAGGATAAACTACATATTTCTCAGTGGCAGCTCATAGAGCATGAAGTACCTTAATGTCTTTAACAGCTGTCTGAAAAAGCTTTAGTAATTGTCTTTTTAACCTAATCGTAGGATCCGTACTTGTTTATTTTTCCTTCCTTATTTTATAACGATACTTTTTAATGGATCCTTGATCCATTATGAGCCATGTGAGAAAATTAAAAAAACTATAATTACTGCTTACTCACTTTTTGAAAATTATTTACCCTAAGAAAAATATGTTTGTCATTTTAAATTATTAAAAGTTGCAGCTCTCTGAAAGGAGCTTAGCCCTATTTTCGTTTTACAGATATCTAGGATTTCTTTTTGTTTCACATATATAAATAATTTAAAGATCTTTCAGCAAAGTTTTTTTAAGGTTTTTGTTAAATTTTTGGGATGGATTTATCAATCAGGAGCAATAATTAATTGAAGCTTATGTGATTTATTAAATGCAATGAAGTTATTTTTAAACTCAAAAAACAATTATTTTTAAAATATTTCTTACTTTTGAAATAAAATTTACTTGAATAAAACAAGACTAGAAAATACACAAAAGTAATCCATACAATATTTTATCATTTTCAAATGAAAGTTTTTAGCTAAAATAATTTTAATAGATCCTCATTTTCAACAATTTCATCATCGATTTATTTAAATTTGTTCGCTATACCACACCAATAAACAGTAATTACAAATAAAGTGGCAAACCATTCTCACTTAATTAAACCATATTTTACCTTTCGATGTCCTGTATGGTTTCATGATGGATCAATATGTTTATAGGGCGTGTTATATACATATATATATACGATTATATTAACAAAATTATATATATTTAGTATATATTACATATGTGGATCAGTGTTTAAATATTATTGCATAATACTAAATCACAGAATAACAACATTTGAAGAAAGTTAGTATGATGCAAATGAGGTGAATTTTGCATACCTGGATAACACCCACAATTTTTAATCAACAAAAAATTTTCTAGATTACTTCTGAAATACTCAGTTAGACTTGGAGAGCATAAGAAATATTAATTTGAAAACACACAGCATACGAATATAAATTTTAATGAAAATTCCCTCTGTTGTTGCCAGAAAGAAAGAAAAAACACTGGGAATGGTTCTTTGTTGCAATTTTTTCTCCTTGTATAACTATATAGTTTCGAAATAAAAACCGGATGGTCAGTTAATTCAAGTCTAAATAGGAATACCTATATTTCTTCACATGTAATTAAGTTACAAGGTTGAGTTTATACTAAAGCTTGTACCATTATCCTATACCAAAGTAACTAATTTCATTATATTCTCTTGTGTTTTAACCTTTGTCATTGTCTGTTGGCTGTGGATGTTTCTAATTGGTAATAAAAATGTGAAGGATAATAATATCTGTGAAACAATTACTGTATATAAAAATATATATAGAACATTATATACGGAGGTAAAGTTCTGAAGAATTCGAAAAATATTTTTCATAACAATGAGTTTTAGATTAGATTTGTAAATTTAACTCTGTTAATTGTAAAATTATTTTCTCATTGAAGCTTTTTTGGGAATATCGATTATTCATAAATTGCATCATTTAGAATAATTTTTTTATAGACGTGGTAAACGTTTTGCTTTCCTTCAAAATTTTGTGTTTTAATATTAAATTAAAATAAATACTATAAATGTAACAAAATAAGATAAAAAAAAAGGAATTATTAAGGAATTGTTATGAAGTTATCGCTGCCATTATATTACTTACAATTAGGATAAGAATACTGTAAAAACCCAAATCTGTCCTTCCTCAAAACGACTAATCTTATTATACAACTTAGTATACTTCTTTTTTTTTTCTTTGTTTTAAAAAATTTAAAAAATTATAACAAAAATTTCCCAGAATTTTAAATATTCTTTAATCTACAAAAAGAAAAACATTTAATTTCTACAAATTTCAAATAGCTTTGAATTGAAAAGTTATTTTTGGCTAAAGATAACATTTTTAGCATTTTAAATTTAAATAAAATAAAAGTATAATAAGAAAAGATACTATGAAAGTTAACTATTACAAACCTGAATCCTAGTTAAAATGTCTTTTAATATTAAGATTATTCTCACGCAAGGAATAAATTTCCCTTCTTCATTTTTCGAAATCAGACAAGTTTCAGGAAATTTGAGAAATTCAGAGCTACGTGATCAGAAATTTTTCGTTTTCTCATAAATCAAATTTCTAACGAAACAGTTTTTCTTTTTCTTATTCTCAAAGCATCACTACACGTGAAAGCGATCAAATTTAAAAAATGATTGAGGTATCAAGTGAAAGAAAAATAAAGTTTTAAATGATGCAAGTATATTACAAAATTTTTGTAGCAATAAATTGAACAGAAAAGAAAATCAACTTTATCTTAATTTTTTATTTATTTAGAAATATCTTACTGTTAATAAAATTTTCTTAATGAATAATTTTCTTCTTTTTGATATCTGAGAAAAAAAACAAAAATTAAATGTGATAAAAATAGTAATTTTTGTAACTTATAGAATTCGATTAATTAATAAGTATGACACTTGTAAAACTAAATTGATAGCCAATTTAGTTTTGTGTTAAATATGTTTAATTCACACCAATACATCTTATTCTAATTGACTGAAAATAATGTACGTGCTACATGTTCAATTGACAAGGGTTTTCCATAATTTACTCTTCAATTCATATCAATTTTAGTGGTAAACTTTGTGCTAACATGTATCTGAGATATTTATTATATCATAACAACGTGTCTGATCCTTATTCTAATTTGAGTAGGGTATTTATTGGAATTATTGAAAAATATTTTGACAAGTTACTTGGCAACAAATATTTAAAAGATTGCAAAGTTTATTTGCTTTACAAAATTTAATTTATTGAATTTATTTATTAGCTTGTGCGTATAAATATAAACAAAAATTTAATTTTTAGTAAAAATAACAAATAAATGACCGATAACTTTATAAATTTGCGGTAAAATTGCAAATCACAGAAGGAAATATTGTGTTAATTAATAAGTAAATTTACTACAGATTATTGTAAAAATAATATAAGTTGACTAATTAAAACTGGTGATGATTGCGATGAAGATAAAGGCTTGCTTCATAAAAATCTAAAGAAAAGCTTCTACAAAACATAATTTTGTTAGTTTTTTAAGTTTTACTATAATATTTCACTTTACAAACGATTGCCAAACAGAATAAATTCAAAATGGTGCAAGCTAACCAAATTAATTTAGTGTATATCTATATCGAGTTTTCTTGGATAATGTCAAATTATATCTAGTAAAAACACTTGAATATTTTTTTTAGTTCTAAAATCATGATCAAAATTACAATCTCTAATCTGAAATATAAAATTAAAATAACAGTAAATTTGGAGACACAATTTGGTGACCTTCTAAACCATACAAACAAATCCTTTTTAAATTTATTTGTAAGAAGCCACAAGTCTTTGTAGTAGCTTTAAAAAGAATCTTGGAAAATTTCAAACTTTTCGAAATTTCCCGTTTCATTTTAATTCTCTAATCTAAATTATCATTACCAAAATTACACCGAGTGTAATTTTCTTTGATGGAGAATAACACACGAGGCCACCACTTATCATTTTTATGATAAAAGCAGTTAAAGGTAAAATAGAGGTTCAAAACTTTCGAAAATTTTATTCTTCTGCCTTTTGTTTGGCATCTTAGCAATAAATACATACTATTTAGAAGTTCAAGTGTAGTGAGCTTTATATTATATCTTTATTGTAAATGTTTTGATATAGCTCAAAAGAGACCCGGCCTCATGCGATAAAGCGGAATGTCTAATAAATTCGAATAACTGAGGTCATATTCACACAATATGTAAATATTAATATTTTAAAGATGGCACTGTAATCAAATTGAAACAAAATTCTTTACTTATAGATCTAAAAAACTTTAATCGCAAATTTATGTCATTTTAGTGCTGAAAACTAAAATTACTTACACATTTCTGGGACTTTATGTTGCACTAACATGTTAAGTTAAACCATTAAAAAAAGCTTGCAAACTTCTTTGATTAAAATTTTCCAATATGAAAAAACATTTTAGGATTTTGATATAGTTTCAAACACAATCATTTGATATTTTGAGGAAATCAGTCAAGGAACCTTTTCACCGAGCACACTTTTGTAAATTTGTCTGTTTTCTCCATCTGAGCCACTAGATTATTAAGTATAAATTGTGCTTAGCAAATTAACAACGAATTCTCATTTTTGACAGTAAAAAGTTACCATTAAATTTTTGTATCTATTGCCAGTTTTGAACAATATTTTTTTTCTCATCAAAAACAAAGTTTATTTACTTTAAAGTCCTCGTCCTCGTTCGTCATTGTTTACAAAGCAGAAAAGGAAATGAAGCTCAAAATACTTAAAATACTTCAAATGATTCGTTAATAATTGGAATGACATATAATTTTGGTATTCGTCATTTCATCATATGTACGCCTAGAAAGAAATATAAATTTTTTGTTGGAGATGACATTATTTCAACAATGACCAAGACTTTTCTATCTATGTGAGAAAAATAAATTTTATGGCTAAGAAATTAGTTCGATTAGAAACAAAGATTAATTATTATTAATCATAAATGTAGGAAATATTTATCAGAATTTCCTATTTTCAAAATTGGCTGCTTTGTACTAATGTTTATTTTCCAATTTTTTCCGAAAAGAGATCAAATACACAAGTCTACATAAAATTTTCCCATTTCATTCAATACCACAATATTATCCAAAAGGGAATACTTATATCATCAGCTTTTTTGCATTTTGGACAAATATTAAAAATTTAAAATGGCTTTAAAATCTTTCGTTGTATACAAAAATGCAATTCATAATTTATAGAATTTGAAAATGTAGAATTAGCTTTTTAGTTTTAATGTCAATTTAAGTAAAGTCACTAAAAGCTTTGAATAACTCTTTTTGAAGTTTAACGAGTTTTGAAACTTGATCTTCATTTTGAAATGAATCGCGAAATATAAACAAAAAGTTTGTCTTCAATATGTTGTCTTACTATAAAAGCTAAGAAACTAAAGATTTAGTTATCTTATAAAACAAAGATATTTACAGGAAGCTAGTAACAACATTTTCAGAATTGCGTTAAATAGAAGTTTAAGACTTATAAAAGGAGAAAAGTTTAAGATTACTACTGTCAATTCTTTTACAGTTGAGTTATCCAATTTAGAAATTTCTTTCTTGAAAGCTCACAATTTTCTACTAGTTTCGAAACAAGAAAATATCTATTTACTATTTAACTCATATATATCTATATATAAGTATAGGTATGTGCTTACAATTTAAATGAAAAAGATTTAAAGGATATTTTTATTTCAAGAGGACTAATTAATTTTCCTGGAAGTATTTTAAAGTAAAATATTACTGGTCAAAATGATACTGAGCTTATTATAAATCATTCTTTTTATAGTAGTTAAATTGAATTTCAGGTATGAAATTTATAAAAGAAATATTATTGTATTAATTAAAATATCCAAGGATATTTTAGTTTAAAGTGTCAAATTTCTTTTTAAAATAAATTAAAATCCTTATTTTCAAAAGTTATAAAAGTACTTCTTCATTTATTACTTATATATTTCAGACTTATTTCAATAATAGAAACAAACTTAGTCAGAAACATAAAAGTTTACTTAAAGTATTACAGATGACAAATAATTTCTTGGAGTCAAATTGTAAGTGGTTTACCTATTTTTCTTTGTAATCTTAGTGTCTAGTTTGAATAATGCTAATACTATCCCATTATAGTTTTGTATCTAATAGCTAGCTAATCGGAAAATATGAAAAACTTGGAATGGGTTATTGCACCAGTTATTAAATTAAAATCTCGATAATTCATCCCAAAGGGGGGTGACACTCCAGTCGCGATGACATGCACAACTTTTACGGGCAAGACGTATAAATAACAGTGATTTTGCAGGGTGCTCTTTTTACGTCTCACCCGTAACATCAAAAAGTTATGCATGTCATGACAACTAGTGTGTCACCCCTCAAAGTGATTCAAAATTTGCTTGTCTGCCACTATTATAGATGTTAGCTCATACTTAGAATTAGGAAAATACTCACCGAAAAATTTTTATAACTGGAAAATTAAGTTTTTCGAACATATAAACCAATAAGCAAACTTTCCGGATCAAGGCTCAGATTTACAGATTTACAAAAAAAAAAAGAAAAAGGAAGGATTTATTGCTACGGAATTTTTATGCAAAGTTAACAATCTGACGCAATTCGATTGAAGTTAGAATTCATAGTTATTTCTTTTCCCAGAAATTAGACACTTTCAGTTATTTTTCTCTCATATACAAAGAAAATATCTTTTTTTAATTTCCTAATATTTTCTTAACAGTTACAGAAAAAGTGATATTTGACCATACGGTCAACAAATATGTTTTTCTATCATATTTGCATAACACGAGAACTTGCAATACTGATTAAAAATTTCAAAAGTAACCAAATCCTAGATCACAAATCATTTTCAATTTACTCATCAAAGTGTAAACAAATTTTCCTCTATGTATGAAATAATTAAGTTCAATTAGTTTCTGCTCTGTTCTCTAGAATTATAGTCCTTCCATATAATTTGGTAAATTTAACATATTCCGTTCAAGGAAATTTTAAACATATCTTGCTGTGTTCGTTTTAAATGTAAATGAAAACATAATTGCTGCATATTTGTTCATATTTCAATAGAATTTCCCAACAACATTTTCTAGAGATATATACAAAGCTATCTCGTACAAATATATCATTCATCCTTTTTGATGTTTATGGAAGACACGTCGCTGCAATTGTTATTAGTAAATTTTACTTAAAAGTGAACTCAAATTGCTAACATATTGTAATATTGTAGATGAATTGGTTACAATAAGAAAATGAAATTATTTTCATTGACACATACTCGTATGATATTCAAACCTTGCCTGAAGATAATTTTCTTCTATGAAACTGTCAAACATCGAATTGCCGCATATATTCCAATTTATGAAATAGGTCTGTGGGCTTAAATCTCGGAATTAACATAATATAGCTCATGGATTTTGATAGGACTTTTTTTATTAGAGTTTTAAAAAACTATATTAAAATATTTACTAATCAAAATTTAGTGCTTTTTTTTGAAAATTTCATAACTAGTAAATTTAAAAATTTATAGATACTCAAGCTACTCAAGAATTTGAAG
This sequence comes from Acrocera orbiculus, assembly GCA_947359355.1. NCBI lineage: Eukaryota > Metazoa > Arthropoda > Insecta > Diptera > Acroceridae > Acrocera > Acrocera orbiculus. The sequence continues at coordinate 14,588,029 of OX375758.1, forward strand.
ATTCTTTTCGTAAATAAAATTTTTTTCGTAGTCTCACAAAAAAATCTAGTTTGATTACATGGCATCTCATACAAAACTACTAAAATCGAAGAACTTTTTGTGTAATGAAGCCAAAATTAGTAATTTTTTTGCCTTGCGCAAAATTTTACTGGAACTAAATATTTTTTGTTTTGAAAACTTTTGATTTAACAGTAGCAGTTACTCATTTTTCATTTCAGAAAAATACTTGCCAATGACACCACTTGACTACAACGTACAAAAAATAATCACTTATAGGTTTCAAATACTCAGATAGTAATTGTATGTATCTATTGAGTGAGCTAAGAATTTGATTGAAAAAAAAACTTCTTATAATTCTATTTATACTAGGGAAAAATTACTCATGTAAAATATATGCTCGTTGTGTAAATAGGCCCAAATAAGAATTCTACATCGTATTTAATGCAAGGTTGCTATTTCTGGTGTTAACTGAACTTAAAAAAAAAATGAAAATACATGATGAAATGAAAAATACGACATAATGTGCCTTAATATCAAATAAATTTTACCTTTCAGGCTAAAAGAAATTCAAAAAGAACTTGCAGATGAATGCCAGATTTCAAAAGTTTTACAATCAAATCGGCTAACTTGGCAAAATAAATATAAAGAATATCAACTACTTATGGAAATTAAAGATCAAGTTAAGGATATTATATTTTACATGCAAGCGCAGACAACAATAGCTGAATCTGATATGAAAGATGAAATTACTACAGCTTCTGTAATTATATCTGAACCACATCAATCAACATCATTTATATTAAGTGCAGAAAAAAAACAGGAGCTGATATAAAACAATCATACATAATACCTGTAGCTCCATATATTAATGATATATAACAAATATATGAAACACCCATCCAAGCCTCCATATATGCCATAAATTGTTTTCATAGTATACATAAATCTGTGCACAGAGTGCCGGCTTATAGGCGTTTCACGCCTAGCACAACCGAGTTAATATAACTCGGTTGTAACAGTTTTGTATGGAAAATTTGTGTAACAACAGTTAATTTACACTGAAACCGAACCGTGTTAACAGAGTTAGAAATAGAAATGAAGTACTAGTTTCATTCATTTTCGATGTAAATTTTCTCATTTCCATTATAGTAATTACTTATATTAATTTTTCAATTTATATAAAACACTTCCTTTCACTTCAAAATCACTAAAATCACATAAGTTCACGTTAGAAATAATGACATTTGACATTGACCAAGTTACTTCGATGTGAAGCAAATATTTTTATATGGGGATTAACCGAGTTATACCCATTCTCCACCGAAGCTTATACACATTATTAGCCTCCCGTACAAAAAAATCGATTCTCCACTGAAAATTGTTTGTATTAGGGTAATTTAGGGAAATTTGATGGAAAAAAAGTGTCATAAAAGTAAACATTGAATCATTGAATCTGTGAAAATACACAAAATAATTACAATGTACTTACTCGCAAAACTAGTATTAAGCTATTTTCTAAATATTATATTTAAAATAAACTGAAAAAAAATTAATTATTTTTAAATACATAAAATAATTTAAAAATACTTATCAAAATGCCACCATTTAATTCCCTTTTGACACATAAATAGGGGCGTTTTTAATGTTGGACAGCCTGCTAATTCACAATAGATAGCAAAATTTCCTTTATGCAGCCCTTCAAAGGCTGTATACAAGATTGCGACATACTTAGTAGGCGTGTTTTACCCATTTCTCCATATGAAATAATTTTACTAGGTTCGATTTCACAATTAGCTGCAATTACTAATTTTGGTTCTGCATGTTCAATTATTGTACAAAATTAATTTTATTTATTAGTATTAAATAGAAAATTTTACGATAAAATAATATTCGAATTTTGGTAATTTACTGTGTAAAAAATTTCACTATAGCAAAGAATAATGAAATCTATTGTTTTTAGTTTGCAATTAGAATTCTTCTTTTCTTCATCATAGTCAACATACTCCACTGCTCATACTCAACCATTTCCTGAAGGCTATTTATTATTTAGTAAGCCTAAAAACGAAAAATAATTTATATATTTTACATTCTAAAAGAGTTATATATTTTACACCCACTTTTAAAACTAACTCTACTATTTCGTGTAATTTGACTTTTCTTCCATTTGGAGTAAGTACAATTATCCTTGCTTGATAAAGATTTATTTCTAATTATTTTTAAAATTAGAATATGGAAGAGTTATCAAATTCAATTTTCTGGTAAATTTTATGTCTGAATATTGGAAATCACAGTATTTATTTCAAATTTAATGTTATAAGAAATAATCACACTTCATTAAAACACTACACATCCTAAACTATACATATAACACCGTTTTTAGCTGTTTAGCTTGAATCATTCATTCTAATTTAATTCTAAATCAAATTAAAATGTTAAATTCATATTTTAGATAAATTAATAAAATATAAAACTCATAATCTGCTTTTTTCCAATGTTTCCAAATTAGTTTACCCAAAATTGTTTCTTTTATTTTTATTCTTTTTGAAAATTATCTTCGATGTTTACAAAAATTTCACATAGAGATGGCACTATAGTAGTAACATCGATTTTATGTAAGCAGGCGACGAGCAATAAATTTCTTTTTGGCTTAAAATTGTAAAATATTAGACAAGAAATTAATTTGTACACAAAAATAATAAGTTATCTATACTTTATTGGATTTTTTTCAACTAATTTCGAGCTGTGTTCGTGTACCAAAACTTTAATTCTGTTTTTTATTTCACATGTATGTAAATCGCCAAATGAAAATGTTTTAATGCTTTATAAGATTTTTTGTGATAGAAATAAGAGTGTACGTGCTATCTCACAGTACTTATATTTATTTATTTATTTTAATCATTTCAAGTTCTTGTGTAAGATTCCCTGAAAAAACTGAGAAGCTAAGACTACAATCAAGTAAAAAGAATAAATTTCGTAATAAACAAAATGTCGGACATCATCTTTTAGTAGCCATATATATATATATATATACATATGCCATCAATTTTGATATAAAAAAAAAGGATTTTACTTGTGATACGTTCAAGTATTACTTAGAATTATCGCTAGTCTTGTGAAATTATTATTTTAGGTAAATTTAAGTCAAACAATTGCTTTTGGCCAATTTATACGCTATTCATGTGTACACAATTATTTTACTAGAAATTATGTCCATAAATTTGAATTCATTTACAGACCATTATATCAACAACTGATCCTGGATACATTTTAATAGTGAATGGTTGAAAATATTCGTTTTTCCCGAATTATAATTTTTTGAATATTTCAAAAAGTAAATTCTTAATCATTTAACTTCTATTACACGAGACAAATGTCTACACGACGACGCGATATTAACCAACAAACACGATCTAGCAAGTTACGTATGGATAGACAACCTGTCGTTGCTAGAATAACAGGTAGCTATAGGATTTCCAACATAAATAAACGAAAAAATTCGAAGAAAAAAAATGTATATATGTAAAATGCACTATGAACAGTACGAGCAAAAATCTTTTTTTTTTTTTTTGAAAAAAAGTTGTTTAATTTTTGCTTATACTTTCGGCATTTCTCAAAAAATAATCTAATTTTAATTGTTTGTTTTAAACAGTTTTTTTTGAATTGCAAATACACATTTAGTGTTAAAAATAACAAAAAAAAATATATACTTATATATATGAATATATATATTTATATATATCTTTACAGTATAATAAGTACTATAAAAAAAAAATTTTTGGTTAATTTGACCACAAATTAAAACTAAAATATCAAAAAAAAATACTAGATCCAAGTCTGCCAGCAGGAAAAAGGAAGGAAATCGACAACGTTATGAAAAAAGCACGTGCATCATCAAATGATTATTGGGATAAGAAATTACTAGAGGTTGAAGAAAAAGATCCAAATCGTTGGCGTCATACTGGTTATAAAAAAATGTATATTGAAGGTGAAAGTAGTACAGAAAGTGAACGTGAAGGTAACTTTCGTTATAATAATCGTTACCGTAGCCGATCACAAAGTCGTAGTCGTTCGCGTATACAAAAAAGTCCGCCGTTATCGCCACAAAATCGACGTCGTACACCAGATATCCGTAGATATTCACCGGATTCGCGAAGGCCAAGATCTCCTGACGGTAGGAGGCCGCGTTCGCCAGATCTGAGACGACGGCCCAGATCTCCACCTGAAGTGCCACTTGGCCGGCGTAAATCACCTCGTTCCCCGATCGATATACGACGTAGAACACCTTTATCGCCGGTTAATAGGCGACGAACGCCTATTGGTGTACCGTCTAGCGGTCGCGGTGGTATTTTACCAAGGTCAAAACGTCCACCATCACCACCACCAAAGGTATTACTTTCTTTTTAAATCAGTTTTAATTTCATTAAATTTGTATTATATATATGAATAGGGTGCTATATCACGTTCTAACAGCTCACTAAGTAGTTGTTCTGATGATTCTTGTTCGGTGTGTTCACCTAAGAATCGCCGGTTAAGATCAAAGTAATATCATAGATAGTGATATAATATTTAAGTAATTAAATAATTATTTACAACAGATCAACATCCGTTACAAGAAAACGTGCAGGACCTCGCTCACCACCGCGTAAAGGTTCTAGTATCAAAAAAATACCTGTATCCCGTAGCCAATATGCAGGAGTTAGTAATAAAATTCGAGAAATTTCAAGCAGTACATCAAGATTAAGACATATGAGTCCAGTGGGTCGAAAAGAAAAATATAGAGAAAATAAGGTGAATTTGTTTATTCCTTCAATTGAACATAAGGTTAAAGAAAAAAAATTTTAGTTTCATTCAAACAATTCAGAACGTAATCGTACTATTGCAAATGAAGAAAGAACACAAACAGATATTGTTTCAAAATCAAGCCGTGCTGCACGTCATTCTCCACCACCAGAAGATCCACGTCTTAAAGTTCGACCACCCGAGCCAGTACAATCAAATTCAAATCCAAAAAAGAAGAAAGAGAAACCTATTGAAAAGGTATTTAAACTTAAATTTTTTAAAGAGTGTAATGCACACATCTTTCCATATAAAATTATCAAATCATGTTATAAATTTCCAATTTTTTTCGTTACTTACAAACATATAAATGCTATTTTTGACGTTTTGAATTTTTTATTTGATTCGAATGATTTAATTATTAAAGTAATCTAATAAAAGTAAAAAACAATTTCAGCTTCGAACAAAAATAAAAATTGAAGGAGAAAAAAGAAAAAAACGTGGCTCTTCATCAGAATCAGAAGAATCATCTGATAGTGATAGCTCATTACCAACATTTGCAGCAACAACACGATTAACATTATCTGAACGTTTTGGTAAAATGGCACAATGGAGTATTGATCGTAGTATAATGGAAAATATGAGAATAACTAAAGATTCAACTGGTGGAGCACTTAAAGTTATGATTGAAGAGGGACTTGATTCACCACCAAGAAGATATTCATATTCACCAGCACCAGTCGGTCATTTTCCCGAAGAATTAGCAACAACAGCTCCAACTGGTATGATATCATGGGATGATGTAAGAGTACGATATGAATATTATAAAAATCGTGGATATCTTCGTGATTTAGATTTGACGGTAATTTTTTTTATTTTATATAAATACACTTATGGAAAATATTGTTAATTAACATTAACAGGATTATATTAAATGGGAAGAATGGTGGTATAAATATCAGGAATGGTTAAAACATGAAAGATATTATGAATTCTGGGAACGACAGCAAATGCATAGGAGACGTAGGAAAAAAATTCCTATTGCACAAAGACTTAATTGAGAATATAGTCAAATAATTTATTAGTTATAAGACAAAAGATTTTTGTTAGTTATTACCTAAAATCTAAAGTTTTTAAAAAAACTTTTATTTTAAAATAGAAACAAAAAATTATTTCGCATAAATAAGTTGGGTATGATATTTAAAAAATTATTTGTTATTTAGATAGCAACTTATGTCAAATTATTATATATACTTACTCTACACCAAAAGTATCCTGGGATTTTACTAGGTTATTTATCAGTAATGGCTTGACTTTTTTAAAACAAAAATTTCTTACCGCTAGAAAAATCCCTGTGTACCATAAAAAAGATGTTATTTTTAAGAGGAATATATATTAAAGAAAATATTCTGACTAATTTAATCCTTAAAGGTTTTTAGTCAACTAATTTTTATGATGTTTAAATAGAGTAAAGATATTATACTATTGCCTAACATTTTAATTTAGTCTGTGGTCCATTGGAACTTTTAGTAATTTACCGAATTCATACATTTGAGTAACAATTGTAGATTAAATCCAGTCAAACGGCTGTAGTAACTGGTGCAAATATATGAAGTCATTTACATACAACCTCAAAATACCATATAAGTATATCCAAGTTTCATTCAAATGTTTTCCAAGATGTAAATTACATTCAGTTAATGCAAGGATTTATAATCTTATGTTTATTGAATAGTAAAAACTTATTTTTAAACCAAAAGAAATAATGTTTACATTCTCCTGAGCATCCTGAGAAAATGACAACGAGTCATTTCCGATATTTATTTACCATTCCAAATTTTCACTATTTCGGAAAAGTAAGAAAAACTAAATAATTTATAATACCTCAAGGAAACCACAGTTTCCATTTTTTTAAGGAGTCCCTTTGTGGACTAAAGTAGTCAATTTTGTTACTTGTTAGCTGCTACTGTAGCGCAGCTATCGCTTTAGTCTAAACGAAACCCAATAGGAAAAACCAATTTTTACAAAGAATGGAAGTAATAATTTTGTGATGATATGACTTAAAGTACTCTGGACACAAAGGAGGTTTTTCTTCCCAGGTTTTTATCTGTAGCATATTTTTTCTGGTGAATGGTGGGGAAGCCATTTGAAAAATATTAATTTAATTTAAAATATTTATTTATGTGAGAAATAATTATAGTTAATATGAAATTATTATAAAAATTGTTGTTTAAAAATCAAAAATAAATTTGAACGATAAATTAATTAATATAAATTTTTAAAAAATGCCTGAAGCACACGTATTATTTTGGTGTCTACATTAGCATTTTCGAGAGCGCTTTTATAGGAGTTTTAAGACAAGTTTAAACTCACTCAGAAGTATATTTACTGCAATAATTACATTACAAATCTTTTAGAAAAGTATAATTTCCAACTAATTTTATTTTATTTATAATGCATTATTATTTACAGTAAGTCAATTTAATGTATAAAACCAGTTAGAAAGAATAAATTATATATTTTCAAACAAACTATTGAGTTTAACCGGGCCGCAAAGCCCCTATAAAACTGCTTAGAAAACCGCTGTCCAAAACGCTAATCTAGACACAGCCTAAGAATTCTGGCTGCTAGCAATAATTGAAAAATCACCTTACTTAGTTAACTGAGATTTTAAAAACAAGATATAGCAATATTTTTTCATTTCACAGACGACTAAGTCTTATCCTGTCAAAAATTGAAGATTTATTTAAATCAGAAAACTTCAAATATTCTGTTTATATTCTTTGTAACTTTCATATCATCTATTTGACATTTGATTGACACGCAGCATTAAAAAAACTTTCAAGGAGAACCAAACGCACTCATGCTTTCTAAATGGCAGCCATTATTTTTTTAATGATGATCAAATGTGTTAAGTTTAAATCATTTATACTTAATTAATTTAAGTAAATAATATATAAAAGTTTTTTTTTAAAAAAAAAAAATAAATTTATTAAAATAAGTGCCATGGAGAACGTAATTGCTTTTAATGCAGAAGTAAGCTATTATATATAATTAAAATTATATAAAAAAAAAGTTTTTTGATACAAGAAAAAACAATTTTGTTAACAATTAAACTAAATAAATTAGTTTCAAGTAACGTTATTAATCTCCTTTATTTATTTTTATTTTAGCTTTCTGGTCTGTATGAAGCAAAACCACCAATATCAAAAGCTAAAATGGCAGCAATTACTCGAGCAGCAATGAAAGCTATTAAATTTTACAAACATGTTGTACAAAGTGTAGAAAAATTTATATCAAAATGTAAACCAGAATATAAAGTGCCGGGATTATATGTGATTGATTCAATTGTAAGACAATCTAGACATCAATTTGGTTCTGAAAAAGATGTTTTTGCACCAAGATTTGCAAGAAATATGAGACAAACATTTGCTAATTTATTTCATTGTGCACCTGAAGATAAAAGTCGTATTATACGTGTTTTAAATTTATGGCAAAAAAATAGTGTATTTGCTCCGGATGTTATTCAACCATTATTTGATTTAGCTGACCCCAATCATCCAATTTATCAAAGTCAAATGAGCTCAGTGCAGGATATTTCAAATATATCAAATGGATTAAATAATATACAGGATACATCATCAAATTTAACAGAAGATAAAAGAATGACCTCAGAAATGGCATCAAATGTGAGTAAATTATTTAATAATTATGCTTTGTATTTGTATATAATCCAAGAAACAAATATATATATATTAATCTTTTTGAATTTCAGGAATATATTAGCTATTTGATATTTTGCAATGGTTTTTTCAATTTAAAAATAAAGGAATTTCATAGTTTCTATTGAATTAAAATGAACTTCTTTTATTTAAAAATAAAATGTTTTCATCACTTGATCTAGAGATCAAGAGAACTCATTTCGTAAATCTCAAAATTTATTCTAATAAATAAAAATTATCATTTATATTAAACCCGAACTTGTGTCGGTAAATCGGATAAAACTAAATTATAGGCAAAAGAAAATATCACTCAACAAATTCTGGATGACCTTGTTCACTTTTATTTTTGTAATTATGCAATATTAGATAAAGAGGAAGAAAATATTATGTAGATACATATTTTCAAATTAGTAGAAATGTCCTTTACCTTTTCTATTGTTGTTTCAACTGAAAATGTTTAGTTTCCTCTATATCACCTCTACACCATATGGGAGAATTAAGATGAAATTAACTTCGAAAAGAAGCAAGGCCGTATCGAGAGGTAATCCAGAAATGGAATCTTGATGGAATGAATAGCTCTTATCACTATTGAACTTTAATCTGAAATATATGTTCTAAAGCTCTTTGCTGTAGTATGCATCGTGACTCCTAGATATTTACAAGAGGGAGATATATTTATCGGTTCGCCTTTGTATGTTACTGAATGCTCGAAGTTCAAGATTTCAATTGAATTGGTTTTTGTCAAACCACTTTGTTAGTGCATCCAAGACCTGTTTCAGTTCCCCCCATTTGGAAAGAACAGAGTAATGCTATTTGCATACATGACTAGGGTGGTTTCCTTGAAATGGAAATACACCCAAAGCTTTGGTGTAGTCAATAAAAGCAGTGCAACTTTTAATATTCAATTATATGCAGTCGTCTGTATTCTAATAACACTTTTATTGCTTGAAATGTGTTCCGCTTTTCTTAAGGTCGAATTGTTACTCAGGTATTTGAGGATCTATTCTACGTGTTAATCTCGTTAATTTTAATGCTAAGATTTTCAGGAGCTATTTCTTTGTATCTTCTTTCCCTTTGTATAGAATTTTTATTCCAGAATGTCTTCAACGTTCGGGTACTCTCCCGATTTGAATGCATTAGTTAACACATTGACTGCTTATCACGCGCTTGCGCGTGGCGTGGCGCTATCGCCTAAAAGCCAATCACGCACCAGCGCGTGATGTGGGGTGATGTCTTAGTAGCCAGTCACGCGCTGGCGCGGGAAAATCCACTTCTGATTTTTCATTCTCTAGTTCATTTAGCATTGCTTTCAGGGTGTTTCTGAAACTATCTGTAAATAATCGTGGTTTCGAATTTAATATTTAATTTTTGATTGAAAAAATAATCTTGTGATATGAGTTATACAGATGATAATTGTGTATGTTGGCTTCTGGGTACAATCTACTTCGATGTCAAGGCAATAACTATCAACCCCATCTCTAGAGACTGGCAGTCAATGTGTTAATTAATTCTGTCTACGTGCATGCAGGACTTCTGGTGATTGCTTAAGATGCTCATAGAGTATGCTGTCGGGAACGAGAACTTTTTCATTTTTTGAGTTTTCAATGTGCATTTTCACTTCGCCTTTTGTAATACAAAATTTTCTGTTGCTCATTACCCTGTACAAACTTTTTGGGTAATCTTTGCATAGGAATGTAGCTATGGTTAATATTTTCTGCAAATTCTATTAATGAATGATTCACATTTGCATTTTTCCAATATAAGCAGACAATTTATATAAAAAATACTCACGGAATTCCTTTAAGGAATTTCATAAGCCCCTTGAAATTTGATTCGATTAGTCGATTGCGTGATTATTATTAGGCGTCTTATGCAGAACAGATCATAATATGTGCATATCCGGCACGTGCTATCTCCAAACGAAAAAATTTGTTCAGAAATATTCATGAGATGAAATTGACTCAAAATTTCCTGAATTTTTCTAATTTTCTTTCTAATACCTTTTATTCTTTTCTGCTCGACGGGGTCTGCTGCCGGGGTCATCAAAATGTTCAATAGGGAGTTAAAAATCAGGTTTCTTGAATGGATTTTGCTTGGACTTTTTAAAACTTAAACTAGGTACCCTAATGATGTTGGTATTGAATTTGAATTTGAAAGATAAGTTGTCTGTTGAGACCAAAAGTTTTGCCATCCCTAAAATATTTAAACTATTGTTGAATAACAACATTCTATAAAATTTTTGTACAAAAAAAATTAGGGAATAAGTCAGTGGCAAAGCATTTATCAAGTCATTTTTCAAAAAAATGCATTTTATGGGATTTTTTTTACAATTGACTTATAATTTTGACACAACATTCTTTTAAATTAAAATTTAGATTTCCAATTCTTCGAAGCTGATAAAAATAATTGCTTGAGCTGGTAAAAGGTCCAGAAATTAAAAGAAATGTTGTTATAACCCCCACTAAAGTTTTTGGATTGGGACTTTTGTAATTTTTTCTACATGAGCTTTGGTGTTGTCAAAAAATTATCTTTTACTGTCGATTGGATCTTTCTGATAAATATTTTTGATTGAGCTTGATAAAAACTTTTGCTGTTTTGTTCTCGAACTTTTCATCATATCCTTCCAATTTCAATAGATATAATTCATTCTTTTTTTTATATAGAGACTTTACTTAAATTTTTAGTACATCGTAACTTCATCTGCTAAGTAATTTTGGTCTATTTCATATTAATGTAGGATCATAATTTTATAATTTTAGTGAAGGTCCAGTATAGAAGTTCATGCCAAAATCAACGTGTTTCTGACAAATGTTGGGTATCTGAACACCCAAACACAACATTTTTCGATATACTTATCCCTTTTTGTCAAAATAATCTAAGATTTTCTGGTAATTTCCATTTATTTTCACGCCTCTTTGATCATTTTTTTAGTGATCGTATTCATTCAAATATATGCCTTTAACAGTATCTCGTCAATTTTTGAATTGAGATCCCCAAGTTATTTTCGAACAATACGAATGCAGTAGATAATAAATTAAATTCCTACAGTAAACATTCACAACTGCCGCCAGAGTTGTGATACCGCTTTTCCTTACAAATTTTGTGATGGAATCCGTATACAGCTCAATTTTTCTGCAAGAAACTTAATTTTGTTTCTCATGAGTCTTCCATAAAAATTAATGTATGTACAGGGTTAGGCACTCGAAGTGTAACCAAATTGAAAGACTGTATCTTTTTTGTTTGAAATTATTTTTTAAAAAGAAAAAAATTGTGAAAGCAGTCCAAAATTAAAGAATAATTTTAGTTTTGACCAATACGACCTCCTTTTGTCTTAATTATGGCCTTCAGACGGTCAAAAAACGAATTGCGGGATGCCCGTATGTGACTGTGGTATTTTTGCCCATTCTCGGCGAAGTGCTTGCTTGATATGAACCACACTTTGGTATTTTTTTTAGTGTTTACCTTGCTCTTCAATATACTCCAAATGCAGAAGTCCACCGGATTTGCATCCGGAGAATTTGCCAGCCATTGTTGTGAAGAAATGAAATATGGAACGATATATTTTTTAATCATTCTTGATTAATACGTGCTTTGTGAGCCAGTGCTGAGTCTTGTCAGAATATCCACTATCTGCCACCAAAATATTTGCAAACCCACGGTTTCAAGACAGTTTCCCAATAGATCGTCGCATTTATCTTTATTCGTTGCTCTAAAAATGCCAATGGAGAGCGGCCATCAGTTGTCACGGCACCCCAAACCATCAAATACGGTGGTGATTGGTTTGTAGTGGCCATTCGAGGGTGTAAATTTTCGCACGATCTTGCAGGCAAGTAAACACGATCATTTTGTTTGCTTACAAGTTGCTCGATAACAAATGGTGCTTCATCGGAAAACACGATGTTAAGGATCTTACCACTCGCGACTTGGCCGCGTGGTGACCTTTGATATTTAGAACATAATACTTCATCCAATAGAAGAGTGTTTGTTTTTTTTAAACAAAAACTCAGTCTAAAAATATCGAGCTACTCAACAATTCATATTTTTATTGATAGCGGATCTTGAGAACAGTTGGTTGGCCGAGCCATATCCTTGTGTTAATTTGGCAGGAGTCTCATTTCTACATTGAGTTTAGAAATCGTGCTTTACACTTTGGTTTAATAATTTCGCATTTCTTGCATGTATATTAACTATCATTATAAATATAACCTATAAGAGCCTGCTTTGAATCAACAATAAAATAATTAGCCAAAAGAAAAAAGATTTTTTAAATAGCACAAAAACTAACAATAATAAGAAACAATTATTTTTTTCTATTAGAATTTTGCGTTAAATTTTTGTTTGAATCTTATTTAAATTTTTCGTTTAGGAATTTCGTGTTAGCACTCTTTAGATGCCAATTAAAATTTTCGGCCTAGAACTCATGGTGAAACCTAAGATAAGAAATTTCGTTCCAATAATAACCTGTCAAAATCTTTTGTAAATGTAAAATAAAAGCAAGTGTAAAAACAATGTTAATTTCATCTGTGAAAAAGCAGTTTAGTTAATCATGTTATGATTCAGACTATCCGTCCGATGGCATCAGTTGGCTATTACATCAGCCCCCCTGAACGTTTTATATTCCAAACAAGTTTTGGAATTTCATCCGCCTAGATATACACCATAAATGTGATTGCCATCAAGTAAATTGTGCTACGAGGGGCACTAAATAAGTATTTAGATTAGCTAAGAAAAGAAAAGATTTTTTCGGTAAAAATGGTTTTATTGTTTTTCAAAATATTCCCCACACTTTTGCATACCCTCAAACCAATTGGTGAAGCATTTTTCCCACAGTAAAGTTGGTACCTCAGAAACATGGTTTTTGAACGCTTCAGCGGCTTCTTCTGGCGATGAAAACCGTTTCCCGCGCAGTTTGTCCTTGATGTACCGAAGCAAAAAGAAATCATTAGGTGTCAAATCAGGACGGTACGGCAGATGACCCATCAATTTGATATTTTAATTCTCATATAGGCAGTTGTTTGAGCTGAAGTGTGAGAGCTCGCATTGTCTTGATGCAAAACCATTTATCGTCTTTCATTGTTTTTCTCCATTCATTCAAAGCTGTTGGTGTTGGTAAACAAATGGTTACGTACCACTCAGAATTTACTGTTCTACGTTCCTGTAACGGCACTTTAGCCACATGACCCGTTCTTGCAAAAAACAAGCGATCATTTGTTTGGGAGTACTCCTTGCGCGAGCAACTTTTGTTGATTTCTTCTCATTTTAAAACACTCATACGACTGATTGGCCTTTTCTTTTTTTACATAGCTTTCTAACGGTTAAATGTTCATACAATATTGTATATATGGTAGGAGCGTGAATACCTAGGGCTGCCTCTATCTCAATATATATCACATGACAATATTCCATTATCATCCTGTGCACAGCGTCGATGTTTTCTGGCGTACAAACTGATTTCAGACGACCTTATCGATGTTCATCGGTGAGCGAAATCCGACCTCAATTGAATTATAACCCCTGGTCCTTGATGGTGCTTCATCGCCAAAAGTCGAAACAAGTTCATCGATGCACTGTTTTTGTGTTAATTTACATCGAAAGTTGTAAAAAATCATCCAACGAAACCTTCATTTGAAATATTCATTTTTTTGTTAACTTGAAACTTTAAAATGACTGTAAACAACTCAAAGCGTACTTATACTGTAAAAATCTAAGACTTATTTAGTGCCCTACGTATTTATATCAATAAATATGAAAAATGAATTCTCATGTGCTAAGAATTACATTTCGTAAAAGCCTTAGAACAATTTTTTTCATTAGCCTTAGAACATTTTTGTGTTTGTATGGTATAAATTCATTACAAATTTTCGAGTCCTTAGAATCTCTGTCCATTTTTAAACTTTACAGAGTTTAATCAATGTAATTTTTTAATAATTTTATCAAATTTCAATTGCATGCAATTTTACCCATAATCATAACAAATCTTGACGAATTTAAGTCCTAAAACTATTGCAAAACCTATTTCATATTTATTCAAATTTAACGAATTTAAGTTTGTTCTGATAAATCAGCTGTAAATGTATTCGCCTCAGGCTTAAATCAAACAAAACTTTTTTGCTTACCAAATTTTATGCAAACAGTTGTAAAAGTAAATTTTTCAATTTTTATGGAATCAATCAAAAGATTAAGTATATGAAAAATGACAGTAAAATTTTCTTTAGCTGTGGAAGTCGTTAAATAGTTCAATCAAAATCAAGAAACAATTTTCATAGATTTAAAACTGTTTGATGCATAAATCAAAGTCTTGCATGAAATAATAAAGTGATGTAATCTGTTCAGTCCTTCTTATTACAAGCCAATGATATTAATTTTTAATGCTGCGTTCTCGGATGAGCTAAACATAAATTGAAAAATGCGCATAATTGCAACTTAGTGAAAAAATTTTCGATTATTGTAACACCGAAAGACAGCAATTCATTTTAACAAATACGTCCGAATAGATTTTTTGTATTATTTTAAGTTGATGAAACTCAATCAGAGCTGAGGAATAACTTTTTTGATTTTATTTCCCTGCTCTTTGTTATTTTTGCTTATCCAATCTCATGATTTCTTGTTAGGATAAACAATAAAGAGAGTTTAGCGTCCTTTTTTTTTTAATTCAAATTTAAATGTTATTTCTATTCTGAAAAGTTTAATTTTTGAATGAATAAAAATTTCACAAACTACGAAGCCAAAAATTAAAGACAGCCTAGACTAGTCTTGTTGTTCTTTTATTAACTGACATTCATTAATTTGGCTTTTGCAAATTTTTCACTAACAAAAAATAAAGAGAGGCATATATTCGCTATATTAGCAATTATTTTCATATGGATCACTTAGATTGAGAAAATTTGACGTTACTATGACGTCTTTCCGCAATCATTTTATGTTTGCTACAATGAATGAGCGCAGTAAAGCCGTTTTAAACAAAATATTTCACAACTATAGACACAGATCTATTATAATAAATAAAAGGAAAAAAGAAACATTAGTTATCCATGGCTTTATTCCTTTTTTAGTTTGTTCAATAAGTTCTGGAAACAAAAATTTATGAAATATTAAATTTATTTTAGATTGCACATCAAACAATGAATTCATTTGATCAAAATACATTACGGCAATTACAACAATTACAACATATGTTAGTTAGAAAAGCAGAAAATGTAAATGCTTCTAATTCTAATCAATCAGACACTGTTAAATTTAATAAAAAATTACTTGATTATGATTATGGTGATGATGAAGATGATGATAAAATAAATTCACCATGTGGCGCTCCTAATATATTAGAGGTAATTCTTTATCCTATATATATTAAATATTAAAAAATATGTAATTAATTAATATATTAATTAGGGAAATAATTTAACACAATTACTAAGAGATCCAAATGTTTTGCGACAACTTCAGACATTACAAAAGCTAAAACAACAAGAAGAAAAACAAAGTAAATTAAATGAAATGAGAATACAAGAAGAAGCATTTGAAAAACATTTACAAAATGTTCTTAAAGTAATTATTTATATTTATAAATAAAATTTTTATAATTTTATGTATTTTATTGTAATTACTGTTTTTTTTTTTTTTTAAAAAAAAAATATTTTAGGGAAGTGGAGTAGTACAACAAAATAATCAAATGTTAATGGATACTATTGACAAGGGTATTGACAATGATGAAAAAATTGAGGTAAATGTTGTTTATTTATTGAGAAAGATTTTTTTTTTTGTTTTTTGTTTTTTAAAATTTAATAATGAAGCCGGTTCAAAAGCATCTGTCTTAAACAAAACAATTAAAAATGAATCCGTTTCAAATTCATACGAAAATGTAGCAATTATTTTTTATTTTATTTATTTATTTTTTTTTTCTGTTGAAAATTTTGATTGATTTTTAAAATGTTCATTAAAATGTTTAGAAAATTTGAAACATATGCAGATATTTTTATATTCGAATTTAGGGTGTTGAACTTTTTGATATTCGTTTTTTTTTTTAATTTAATTTTATTTATTTTAATAATGCACATTATATTTAATTTAAAAAACTTTTAATATTTATCATATTTAGTGTCTTCAATAACGTTAGACATCTTCCTTTTTTTAAATTTTATTTAATATATATCAAAGGTTGTTCGATTCTCTTAATTAATAAATTCGCTGCAGATTTAATTTATTTTACAAAGTAACGGAGAAAAAATTGTCATAATTCTATTCAAACTATCCGCTACAAACTGAAATTATAATTATCTATTCATATATTTTGATATTATTTACGGTAAGTAAAAACTATTTTGTTTTCAATTTTCGATGAAAGTTTTTAAGTCATATAGAAAAATATACCAACTAAATGTGTTTTAATTATTTCAATAATAATTACACTATCGAACACTTTTGATTTAAAAAAATATTCAAATCAAAAATATTATCATATTGCAAATTTTACTTTGTACTAATTTTTATTTTGAAATATTACCGTTTGATACGTTTTCTGGTTTTCCTTATAAAAATCTTACAAAAGAAAACACAAATATTTCTTCCACGGATCTTTGGTAATTTTTGCTATTAATTTTAGGTCTTGTTTTTTATAACTGGAATTCGGAAAATATTATATTTTGTTTATCGGTTTTTTTTTTATATTTATACAAAAAGATCTTTTTGCTTCCTTATTTGTATTTATTTTGATATTTTTGTCGCAGAAAAACAGAAAATTTTCATTATAATTTTTATATTGAATTAAGCTTTTTAGAATTTTATTGAAAATAATAGAATTGGGAAATTTCTAATTGGATTTTACAAAATTTTGTGCTGCATTAGAATTAAATGTTGCCCTCAAATATTAATATAAGACTTATAAGTTTTATTTTCCATTTTCATAACATCCGACGTGTATATGAAATCGTTGATCTTATAAAAGGTCTTGGTTGGTTTTAGCAAATGTAAGCAAGAGCAAGAACTACAAAATGCTAATAAAATCAGACGATTTCTTAAAATTTCTTAATAAAGATTTCTAATGTAATTATTTGAATTTTCCGAGGTTTTTTTCCTATGGGATTAATATTTCCTTTAGTACTTTGATTTGTATTTTCAAGTTTTGTCATTCATTTGATGCACAAATTGGAATTTCGTTATCTGCGGATACTGTTAAAGTTTTACTTAACCTTTGTTTTTTTTTTATTTTTAAAAATTAATGTTATTGAGTTATTCTTACTATCAATTAGTTTTTAATTTTAACAGCTTCTTGTTGCCAGTGCCCGATAATATTCGACAGTATGAAATAATAAATTATTTTCTGATATAAATAAATTTTCGAATCAAAAATGTTGAATTAATTTTAAATAAAAATTCATTTTTGTATTGTTTCAAATTAAAACATTTAATTGACATAAATATAAATTTGGTTTCTTAAATTATTAAATTTTTTTTTAACTAATAGGAAAATTTTTATATTTTGCAAGATAATTTTCAATTTTTTATTCAACATTTTGACACAGAGAATCTTATAAATTTTTTTTCAGTACAATTTTATTAATTTGTTTACAAAATTTAACTAAATACTCAAAGAGAAAATTTTATTTGTTTATACTTTGTGCTTAAAAATATATCGGAGAAAAAAAAGTTAACAGATGTATTTGAACCAAAGATGATGACGTGAGAAGAAATAAACCAATATTTAAGGAAAATTATTTACATTTAATTTAATTTGCTAATTTTTTAACGAAAGAAAATTGAAATTCCACTCATATTTCATAAAATTTGTATTTAGAAGAATACAAACACAATTTTCCAAATAAGATTCTTGTAGAATGTGTTAATTTGTTAATTTCAAATATTTTAATTGAATTACATAAAAAAAAAAACGGCTCAAAATGAAATTGTTCTTATTAAAATAATTTTAATAATGCTCTCGTTAATTTAAACATTTTATACGTATATTGTTTAAATCAACGATGTTAGCATATATTCAATAAGTACTAAAAAAAAAAAAACAATACAACGTCGGAATTTTCAACAAAGGTAAGGATAAAAATAAAATTCCGCCTGATTTTCCATAAACTCACCTTTTAAATGACGCGGTAAGTCATTCATTTTATTTTCAAATGAAAAAAATATTAAGTGATAATGTAAAACGTAAACATTAGCAAATTATAATGATGAAGATTGATATTAAACCAATGTCCAAAATTATTTTAATTTAATTAAAACTAAACACGTCAACATACGGCTGTATTAAAAATAAGAAAAAAAAAACAAATATTTGATAAATTATATTTTTAATAAAAAAATATTATTTGATTTAATTTCTTTTTCGAAGCAGGTTATTAATCTTGATGGAAATGATTCAAGAAGTCCATCACTAGATAGAGATCGTTATAAAAGAAGACGTACAAGTCGTTCAAGATCACGAGATCGTGGACGTGATCGTGATAGAAGACGAAGATCACGTAGTCGTTCACGTTCAAGAAGTCGTTCACCAAAATCAAATCGAAGAAGATCATCAAGGGATAGAGATCGGCCAAAGGATAAAGAAAGAGAACGTGGAAAAGAAAAGGATAAAGAATATGAAAGAGAAAGACGTCGTAAAGGATTACCAGATATTCGAAAAGAATTTTTAAGTGGTAAGATTCTTTGATATAAACAAAAAACAAGAAATTTTTTTTAAACTTTTAATTTTCCCAATGCAGTCGTATGTAAAACGTATGGACAAAATTTATTTTAATTTTTGGACAAAATCATTAAGAATATTGTCTTCATCATTTCATTGAGCTAATATTTTGTTTACATAATCATTAAAATTGATGATTTTTTTACCAACAGAAACTAAATTATATTAATTACCTAAATTTTTACATAAGTTTTCAAAGTAGTTTTATAGAAATTTTTAAATTAACTTTAATTACAAGTTAAAAGTTTCAAATATTATTTTAAAATTTTAGAAGCTCCTAAATTCTAGTCATGAATAGGGTTTAACACTGTTCGTGTTTTTTGAATATTCGAATATCCGAATAAAAATTACGAATAATTCAACAATATGCTAAAAACATAAAATTTAAAGAAAAAAGAAGCAGTTATTGAAATCGTTTATTTATCATTCAATAATTGAGACTGAAACAAACTCTTTAAAAATACAATAGTGTTTATGGATTCATCTTTCAATCTTGTTCTCAATTTTGACATCACAATTCCGGATGTTGAAAATACTCGTTCGCTTTCCGTTGATGTTGGTTTCATTATTAGAAGAGTATTATATAATAAATCCATATTTTTTTATCTAATTCCAGTGGTTTCATAAAGTTGAAATTCTTTGTTAAAAGAATTGAAATCATCCTTATTAATTGCTATTACAGAATTTTTGTTTTTTTTTTTTGTATTTCTAAATTCAACTCATCGGAAACTGATAGTGATTTACATAGTTCATCATGAATACATAAAATTTCTGCATGTTCTTCATCAGTACTATGCTGTTAAGTTTCTTCTTTTGGAAATAATCGTTTCATTAGCTCTTTGTGACGTTTCTTGGCGAATACGGTAGCCATGTATTTTTTTGATGAAGAAAAATTGTGCAGAAATATCAAAAGTGACACCATCGGTTTTATGCCTTCTCTGGCGTACATGTTTTGAGTAAAACCTCTTTGAAATTTAAATTTAGTGTAGAGTTTCTTTCTGTCAATTTATTCATTTCCTTATTCGTGTTTGGTTACTTATTCGTTGAAACAATTAATCAATCTATGCATTCGTATATCACCACATTTTATGAACTGTCACTTTTTTTAGTCAAAAAACACAAAGAATTTGAATTTATTGCATAATAGCGACATCTCTTAGAATTATCGTAACTTTCTTGAATTCAATTAAAGAAAGCATATATTTGTTTAAACTAAATCACGATTCATAATCATTAACCCGTATTCGCCGAATGATGATAAAAAGTATTCGAATATCGAATACTAAATATTTGCTGAGTTATTATAATAGTATTCGACGAATATATTCGTATGTTAAACCCTAGTCATGAAGATCGGAAACTTTCGTTTCGTCAGAACACTGACTTTTTCCTGTAGATTCTTGATACTTAAAGCTTGGGATAGGTAAAATTACCTATTTCGAAAACTTATGTAAAGTTCAGGCTAGATAACATTACTCGTGTCCGTATATATATGTTCCCAAAGTTAGTACACTCACAATTAAGTCATTTCATAAAATTACAAATTTTAGATAAAAAGCAAATTTATAGGAGATTCTTTAGGAGCTTCGCGGCGTGGTTAAACTCAATAGTTTGTTTGAGTTTGACATTTTGATTGAAAATATATAATTTCTAAAAAGGTTTATTATATTAAATTAACTAAACGTAAATATTAATGCGTCATAAATGCAATAAAATTAGATAAAAGGTACAAATTATACTTTTCTAAAAGATTTGTAATGTAATTATTGCAGTCAATATACATATTTCTGAGTGTAAACGTGCCTCAAAACTCCTATGAAACCGCTATCAAAAACGCTAATCTAGACACCAAATTAATAGGACAAAATTATTAAGTCATTGGTGCTTAGTTTTTTTATTAATTTTCACTTTTAATTGAAAAATTAAAAGAAATCTCTACAACAGAGAATACAAGTTCTCAGTATGAAATTTTCAAAAAATTTCATTATCTTTTTTTAAAAGCACTAGTAGACCATTTTATATATATATATATTAAAGAGCTATTTTGAACTATTGAAGATAATTTTAATGGACAAAAAAATAATTTCAACTATTAAAATCAATTCTATGCACAGGTCTGGTTTCATAAATGCACACAGAACTGCATTTAGCTATCTATAAAAATATTTATTTTTTTATTTGTACTTTGCAATCCCACACAAGCCTCTTTAATATAAATAAAATCATTTTTGGATTCATTTAGTTTCAGAGACTGTTACATGCGTTGTGAGAAAACAAGAAATAAAATGTTTCCAAAGTATTAATTGGGGCAACTCATGTAATAAACCATTTTTTAGTCGAATTTTTTTCGCCAGACTCTGGTATCTTTTGGTTGAAAATTAACTGAAGACCATTTGCAACAGGATATGTGCAATTCAGGCCTAAAAAATATACCTTTCAATCAAAAAGTTTTCATAACTTCTAAAAGAAAATTATTTTATTAAAATTTACTATATATTTTATTACTATCCCCTTTCAAATTAATCGCAATTCGAGATTCAATTAGGCAATTAGGTTCATTTAATTTTCAATTTGTTATAAGCCTCTGAAAGTGTATGATCGTCAGTTCCTGATTTGAGTTTTGTTTTGTTTTCTATCGAGTCCTCCTAATTGCAACTTGAGTCGGGAAAACGAAAAAAGTCTCAAAAGTTTTCTGAATACGGTGCTTGACTAATCAGTTTTGACAGGACAAAATGCTGGCAAAACAATACTAATAGTCGGAACGCGCTCAACACTTTGACAAAAAGAGTTTTAAGGTGTTAAACTTTCAAAGAACAAAAAGTTATACCGGTTCACAAGCGTAAGAATTTGTAAATTTGTAATCACAAGGCATGTGTGGCATTGTAAAAATTTAAGGAGTATTGAAAGTATAAGAAAATTCTTCTGTGAGAAAAAATCCATGACTAGTATATATTTTTTAATTTTTTTAAATATTATCGCAACTTATTAAACAAATACATACCTTTTTCTTTTTTAAAAAATCGAATTCAATTAATGTAAAACAAGGAATGTAAATAACTAACTTAGATAAGTGGTTCAAAATTATGAAATCTAATTAAAATGATGCTAATGCTCACTCTGGATCACAGTTAAAATTTTTGTTGTTGATTTCTTTGATTTCTTCCAATATAAAACCTTAAGATTTTGTGTTATTTAGCGAAATAAATTTTATAAAAACTTTCAGATAATCAGAAGTTATTAACATCTGTTAAAACTTTAATTTTTTTAGATGAAGTAGCTTATTTTTGTTTTTAACTTTTCCTTGAACACGTTCCACTATTTTAAACAATTTTTTTCCTCGAGATGCTACGTAAAGGAGATAACTGCTTATAATCTCTATAAATTTATTAGTATTTTTCGTTTTTGCATATTTTGTGCTGAAAAGTGCTCTTTTTTTTATTGATATTCTTTGTAAGTTAAAAATTTATCTCTAAAAGCTGAAATGCAATTAAAGGTTTCAGGCTTTATACCTATTTTTTTTAATACTTGCAATCATCCTAAAGTCAAAAAAATTACAGTTAAAAACAATTTTATTAAAATCATTATGATTAATTTTTCCATGGTACAACTAATCTTTTGAACAAATTTGCTCCATTTGCGCAATTGAAGTAATTTTCATGAACTCGCGAACGAACGAATCCTATTATCACTAGGCTAAAACACAAAATCTAAGCAAGAATTTTCTCTATATTTATTTAATTATTTTACACGACTTTCTGTGTAACTTCTTAATTTTAACTTGATAGCAAAAAGGTTTTTCGAAGAACCCAACAATTTTATCCAATGATCTGATGATTATACTAAAAAATAGAATAGGCTTCAATTCCATCGTAATAATTCTGTTTTTAATAATTTTTTTTTCTGTTCATTTTTTGTATTTGATCAAAACTAAAACCCTATTGTAAATTAAATAATTCTTTTTATAGTATGTAGTACAACATTATGGGTTGGTCATTTATCAAAACTTGTTCAACAAGAGGAACTATCAGATACATTTGGAAAATATGGAGATATTGTTAGTATTGATATGATTCATCCAAGAGGTTGTGCATTTATTGTAATGAATCGACGACAAGATGCACATAAAGCTATGACTTTATTAAAAGGTTATAAACTACAAAGTCGAGCTATTACAATATCTTGGGCAGCTGGAAAAGGTGTTAAAAGTAAAGAATGGAAAGATTACTGGGATTTAGATCTAGGTGTCAGTTATATTCCATGGAGTAAAATAAATCGTGATACAGATTTAGAGGCACTTGAAGAGGGTGGAATGTTTGATGAAGATACAATGCCAAATTGGATAAAAGAAAAAATAAATCAAAAAAATGATACAAATAAAAATCCAAATATGTTTACTATTGAAGGATTACCTAATGTAGATACATCTCAACCGCCACCAACTGCTGGTCCAATTATAAGTGTTCCATTAGTACCGCCATTCCCAATGGGACCAGTGCCAAGACTTCCGCCAATGGGTGTACCCACAATGGGAATGGTTCCTGGAATTCATATGCCTCCAAATATGGTGCCAGGTATGCCTCCTCCACATTTGATGCTACCCCCAGGTGGTATGGTACCTGCTTTTGCACCTATGACACCAATGGATAAATCAATTCCACCACCAAATATTGGGCAACCAGATCCTAATTCTTTTGTTGGGGGTATGCATAATATGCCTCACATGGGTCATCCTCCATCTAGTTTTCCTAATATTGGCATACCAACAGCATTTCCTACTCCTGGAAATAATCCAGTTATACAGCAAAGTAATATATCACATCAGGGTGAAGATCAAATGGATATCGAAATGGATGACGAATCAGGTGGACAAAATAAGCTTCCAATGAATTTTAATCAACCACCACCAATGTTTACAAATAGTTTTTCAAACTTAAAAGAGGTACCTATTAGTGGTAAAGATAATTCTAAAAATGATCAGGATAGTCGTCCTTTAAATGAACGGAAGGATAGGTCTCGTGAAAGGAATAAAAGAGATAGAGAAAATGATAATGAACAAATATCTTTGCCTAGAATGGTAAGTGGAGATCGAGATAGATCTCGTTGGGGTACCGAGTCTGATTTTCCAAGAGATTTAGAAAAAATAACACATGATAGAGAGATTAGAGAAAAAAATGATAACAATGTTGAATTTTCAAGAAGAGGTCCACCTGAACAATTTCCTGAAATTTGGCAAAATAATCCTAATTTTGGTCCAAATTTCAATATGGATATGCCAAACTCTAATCAACCTTCTCATCAACGATCCAATGAGTTTTTCGAAGGTCGAAGAGATGGTAAGTTCGCTTTTTTCTAAAATATATTTCGACATACTAATTTTCATAAATGCAATTTTTAGATGATCGTCCACCTGGGATGCATGACTTCTTTCCAAATAGGTTTGGCCCACCTAATCCTGTTAGAGGACCACCAATGCATATGAGAGGTGGGCCAGGACCAGGACCCTTTGGTCCTAGACTAGGGCCAATGTTTATTAGAGGACCAACACGTCCTTCAGGTCCTCCAGCTGGTTAGATATAATAATTTTTATAAATATTATTTTTATCCATCTTATTTTATAATCTATAGGCTTTTTTAATGAACGATTACCTTTTGAAAGAGAAGATAGAAATAATAGACGTGGCAACATGATGGACAATAAGCGCGGTGGACGTGTAAATCGACGTGAAGAAGATAATAGACGTAACAATCGATTCCCAGTTAGAGATAATGAACGAGATAATAATAAAGAGCGAGATGATCGAAGGAATCGCGATAGAAATGATCGAAATAATCGTGACAATGATAATCGTAATCGAAATGAAAGAGGTAGTCGTGAAAGAAATGAAAGGAATAGCCGTGATCGTTCAGATAAAGATATTAGAGATCGTAATGATCGTGATCGGAGCGAAAAATCTCGCGAGAAAAAAACTAGCCCTCAAGCTTCTAAATTGCGCAAATTAGATACAGAAGAAGACTGGGATTTAGAATTATCAGATCATAATGTTGAAGGTCAGTTGAATAGAAAATGGGAAGATGTTAAAATGAACGAAAATGCTTCAAATAATGAAATTAATCAAGTTTCAATTGAAAATCCAGTCAATAGATCATCACCTTTGTATAATGAATTTAAAGGATATGATAAAGATGAACAAGAAGCAACCTTTATTTCACCAGTTATTAATAATGAAAATGAATTATCTAAACAAGAGGATTCTACAAAAATTCTTGGTACAACACCTCTTTATGATGAACCAATTGATAATAATACACCACAAATAAAGGAAAGTGAAGAATTAGATGCATCTAATGCAACTAATACTGATTCAACTTTAGATTAGATTTTAAATTAATTTAAATATATATTGTTTTATTTTTTTAGATTTAGTTAAGGTGATCATAGTTCTCATTATTCAATGAAATTTATATAAATTAATTCTTTAGATTTATGTAAATATTAAACGTATTAAATGGAATTTATGGCTTGTACGTAAAAATTTTATTATGTCCTACATTATATTTTGAACAAATTTTTACGAAAAGTAATAACAATTTAAATATATTGTATCAGATATGATAAAAATTGACGCATATTAAAAGCGTCTATATATTTCAATCTAATGCAATATTTAAAAATGTTATTTACTATTTAATCCTAATTAGTTATTATGGAATACGTTTACTTGATTTGTTATTTTAAAATTGAAGATTTGTTTTTAACTTTGAGTACAGTGAAAATAAAAAAATAAATTAGTCATTTTGTAATAATAAGATATACACACTCTTATCATAATCTATTGAAAAATAAAGAAGAAATATTTAAACTATATTTTATTCAAATTTTGTATTTGATTGTAGTGACGGGGAACGTTCAGCAAAGTTTAAAGAAAAGGGATATAGTCTAAACAAGGGGAAAACAGCATTTCAAAAAACTGTGATGTCATTTTGATTTGCATTTAGAGAGACAAAAGGTTAACCATTAGTCATAGCTCATTTTGCACTGAAGAGAAATAAAGAAACCGATATCTGTCCATCAATAAAATATTAATATGAAAGGTGTCTAAGCTGCTTATCAATGTCTTTCCTATAGCAATATTCTTACAAAAATAGTAATGTGTTAAAAAATAGAGTACTTAGAGTGTAAAACTCACTTGAAGTTTTTTTCTCAAGGTGTTAAGAATTTGCTTTGTTCGAAAAATACAAAAGTCAAACGACCTTTAAATACTCGTTTTAATAACAGAATTAATAAAGATCATCCACAAAAGTAGTTAAGTACAACTTCCACCTTTGCAAAAAAAAAAATTGTATTCATGAGTAAGTATTGTCAAAAGTTAATGTCTATTATTTTTACGAACAAAATTTTTAAATATTGAAAAATAATTAATTTTAAAATGTTTCGTTAAAAATAAATATTTCAGAAACACCTTAGCTCATTAGCTCACTAAACAATAAAATATCGCATCTGAATGTTTTTATACATATTTAGACAAACAGTAAATAAGTCTCAAAACTGAAACACAAAAATGCAATTTTTTGGCAAAAAATCAATATAATATTACTCAATCTCAACGCTTTTCACATCCTTTTATATCGACTACTTTTATTGTAAAAAAATCTAATACTATAGGCCCTAGAGCATCGGAAAACAGCAAATAGTCACTGGTGGACCAGATCTAGCAAGTACAGTACTTCCTAAACGTTGTGTTTTTAGTTGTTTCGAGTGCCTTTCACCAAATGTTTTCTCTTCAGCTGACTGCCGGTTTAATTTGGGAGCGGAGAAATTAATCCATGTTTCATTGTTTATTGTCACATACCGATACAGAAAATTCTTTTTATTGAACTTAAACCGCTTCAAAAACTTGTCTAAACAAACTAAGTATTATTTTTGGTTAACTGTAAGCAAAAATGATAACCGTATCGAAAATCAGCATTTTGATGGACAAATTTTCATACAAATTAACAGAAGAAAATGAATATTTTAAATAGATAGCTTCTATGGAGAAACTAAAAACGACAGGGAAATACGAGAAAGATACATAGGTTAGCTGTGGAGAAGGAAAAATTATATAAATTGAAAAGGTTCGCTTAAAAATTGAGGAGCAGCTGTTAGAATTTTAAAAAGATATAGAAAATAGAATTATTTGAATTTGTAATTCAAATATATGTAAATAAATATTATTTTGTTGAAAAATTCATTTATTTTTATTGTAATATAAGTTTCTTTTTATTTATAAAGCTTTTATTTCACTAGCAACGCAAAATTTTTTCTGATTTTAAAGTTTTCTGTTTAAATAAGTTTTTAATTTTGATGAGGAATACAAAACAAATGAAGAAAAATACAAAGGACTAAGTATTATACTGTTAGGTAATGAAGACCTTGAGGTGGAAGGTGCTAATGAAACCCTTGAGGTCGAAAAAGGTGATCACGAAGGCCTTGAGGTCGAAGAAGGTCTTAATGAAGCCCTTGATCATCTTCAAGATCATGCAGACTTAAGCGTGACCATTACGTCACGTGTGCTACAAAATTTTATCCAAGGTATCCTGAGGGGCGCGAAAAATGAGTCTTCAGGTAAGGAAGATGAAGAGGAAAGAATGGCAAAAAAAAATAACGACAAACGACCTAACACCCTAGTCACACAGAAAAATAACCCGTTCCTTTTAACCTAGTTCTTTTGTCTCAGCCAATCAGAAGTCGAAAAAACCACGTCATCGTGACTTCTGATTGGCTGAGACAAAAGAACTAGGTTAAAACAAACTGGTTATTTTTCTGTGTGACTAGGGTGTAAGCAAGAATTGTGCAAAAAAAACCATTTCCAAAAGCAGCATCTATCGGCATATGCGCTCAAAGCATAACTTAACTTACAGCTTAGTCGGTAGAAATAAAAGGTCAAATACAGAATTTTACAAAAAATTCTTGAACAAAAGCTACATCTATGAGCATATGCGAGTAGAGCATAACCTGACAAGGACAAGTAAAGCACAAGGAGGGACAGGGGGGACAACAAAATTATTGAAATCGAGGACTTCAAGATGAATTAATAAATATAATTTAATAAACATCAGTTTAATTTTTTTCATTCTTCGTGTTTTATTTATTTTATTTTTGATTGTTTTGCAGGAAATATTTATAAAGAAAAATTATAACATTTAAAAAAATTTCGGTACGTTTTACATAAAACCATGATGTATATATTTGACTATTTTAAATTTGTATATAATGCAGAAAATAATGAAATTATTATTGCTGTATGCGGTACCTTTTCAGGAAAGAATTCTTTCGACTCTTGACATTATTAGTAGATGTATCCTATGATCCAAATTGATAAAGGTAAAACTAAATATAAATGGGAGTAGAACATAACAAGGATAATTAAACTATCGCAATGATTCTTGAGCGAAGTACCATGGAAATATTAAAACAGAAATTAAAAATTGTATTGACTTCATATATGTAAATATTTTGGTTAAATACAATAAGATTTTGCAATTGAAAATTGTTATGTCCATGCATAGGATGAAATTTAAGAAAAAACTTGTATGCTTGAAAGCCATTGATGTAAGTTTGAATTCGTAAACAATGCAAATTGATCACAAATGTCTTCAGTATAAAATATTTCGTACAATCCTTACCTCTGAATACTTTGATGACTGCATAAATAAAAATCAAATTCTATTTTATCAGCACAAAATAATCTTGTATGTTTTGTACAACAAAAACACGACAATTTTAGAGTTTAACACATATTTCTTGTTGTAATTGCTGTCAAGGTAATCGAGCTGAAGATTTTTATACTGATTTCATACCAAATCAATATAATGTTACCTGCCTATTTAAGTTTATGTTTAATGTTAAACCTGAATTCGTACTGATTGACCTTATGATTCCTGATTTCGCATTACCTCGTTGAATTCATTATGTCCATGACAAGTTATTTCAGAGCAAGTGTCTGAAAACTTTATTATTTTTGATAAGTTTTCGTTGTTAACTGAAAAAATAGAAGGAAGAAAAATAGCGGGAAAAACTTAAAGGAAAAAAACTTCCCGAAAATGTTGAGGCAGTAATCAATAAGAAATTGAAAGAATTATATACTTTGGAAAGACAAGGTCCAACTAATAGTTTAGACTTAATTTTATGGATAACTTAAGTTTTGCTAAATTAAATTTATATCTGTCAAAAACTTTTTCAAAAATTTCATCAAGTTGTCACTTAATGTTTAAAAATTTAAAAATTTTATTGCTATACGCAGCTATTTGGACTGCAATCTAACGATAAGTATGGATCAAGCTCTTGAGATATTGAATGCCGACCATTATGATATGGAGGATGTAAAACAAAGAATTCTTGAATTTATTGTTGTAAGCTAATTAACAGGATTGACGCAAGGAAAAGTTTTATGTTGGATAATATACCTTTTTTAATAGCTGAAATTCGAAAGGTCTCAAAAGATATGTTATACATTTTCAGAAAATTTAAAAAGACAGTTTGAAAATTGTCACCATCATATCCCCGCCCCTTGCAAAAAGCTATCTACACCACTGGAAGTGCCTGTTGATTTGTCACATTTATTTTTTATTTGTACAGCAAATATGCTGTGAATAATTCTGGAAGTTCTTCAAGATCCGATGGGAAAGATTGAAATGTCAGGATAATAAATTCACATTTCAATTATTTCCATTCGATATCTTGAAGAACAATTATAACAGCTTTTTTATCATTAGCTCTGAATAAAAACGTGCCATCTAACTTTAAGCTATGACAGGTGAAATTTCTCTTAAAAGGCAAGTATTAGGAGTCAGTGGGTTAGAGAAAAAATAAATGCAGTAATTTAATAAATATATTAATTTTAAAAAATTTGTTTAAACATTTTAAACATATCTGTTTTTCTTTTTTTCCCAAGAAATCAAATATTAAGAAAGTGAACAATTATTTCAATTATATTCGGTTAATAGGTTATATTCATTTCTGGTAATGCTTCCCGATTAAAGAAAACATTGCATTTTGTTATTGCATAGTCATGTAATAAGAGCCGTATCTTTATCAGTTCCTAGACTGTTAAATATGTAAATTATATGTAACTAAGGCTTTTTTCACAATGAAGTAGAATTTCGTACTTTTGTAATTTAAATTGTAATGGAATCATTTTCAAAAATATATTAAATTTGATCAAATTAAATTGCCCTTAGACCAAAGCCTTAGTAATATTCACTTTAAAACAATTTAAATTGTAAGTATGATTTATAAAATTACATTATAATAAACCAATAACACGTACAACCCAAAAAAATTATAAAACCTCAATTGCCTCAAATAATTCAAATAATACTAAGGTTCCCTAAAGTCCCTGATAGTCCCTAAGCCCCTGATAGTCGACGATAGTCCATAACTCAAAACTCATAAATAATCTCCTTTAAACTGTTGTCCGAAACGCTAATATAGGCACAGCCAAAATAAAGCATAACTTTTACACTATCACAATTATAGCATAAAAATATATAACAAAAGGCAACGTATGTATTTTTTTCCTTGTAATTAAAATAATAAAAACTAAAAAATTACAGTAAGATGTAAAGGTGTTCACAATTTATTAAAAAAAAAGAAAAAATATATTGTTTTTAACGGTTGTAATTTAATATTATATTTATTAACATTTTCTTGTTTAAAAAAATTATAAAAAGGTAAAGTTAATTTGTTAACTAGCACCAAATATAAATTTTTAGTTTTAATCAGCTTAAATTAGAGGTAAAAATTTTAATGTAAAAACATATAACACGTAATACAATTTTATTCTAAATAAAAATTAAAATTATTTTTATATTTGTAATACAAGATCTAAATAAAAATTAAAAAGAGATATTATAAATAAATAATGGTATTAAAACATTTTTCAGTGATACCTAACATTAATAAAATTTCAAAAAAACATTAGGATTTATGTATAAATAGAATACATATATGCTTAAAGCGTTGTTTCGCATAAATCATTATTTTTTCCAAGTCTATGATTGTCTTTTATTCTATTATTTAAATTTTGTTCATTATTTGCATTAGTATGCTCGATTTGGTTTTCATCATCAATAGAAGAACTTTGTCCTGGTTCATTGCCATCTAAACAGTACATAAGGCTTCTACTTACCTCAGAATCATCAAAATCTCTAATATCTGAAGCGTAATCATCCGATTGACTAGAAAAAGATGAATCAACAGGACTTGTTGTTAAGACACTTCTTGATAAAAGGTATTCTCTAAAATTATTCAAATAAAATATTTGATTTCAGAACCATAAACATTAAAATTTAAAATTGTATAGCAAAAGAAGAAAGAGAAATATCACAGGCAAACGGATATCTGTTATTGGGTTGATATTATTGATGCAGTTACGAAATATCTCGTTTTAAGTTTTTTGTGTTAGTAATTACTTCATTGAATAAACAAAAACTCTAGATAAAAATATTTTTCTATTTAAAAACGTATTCAATACGTTCAATTCGTGTTCAAATTTTTAATAAATACGAGATATTTCGCAAGCGGTACTCAGCAATTTTACTTTTAATTTTTTTGGCAGTGAATTGCTTTAAGCCGGATCGCACTGAAGACTTTGACAAAACGTATCTTAAAGTATTTGCATTTTAAGAAAAGCGCGAAAAGTTTTATTAACAAATAAAATGAAAGCTTTTGATCATTAAATATGTATTTTAAGAAATAATATGATGAATTCATTAATATGTCAAATAAAGGAATTGATATTTATAATTAAACAAAATACCTAAATGTAGAAGTTAAGGCAGTATCTAAATGTCTTTCAGAAATTTCTCCGGGAATTTTCTTTGCATTATAATCTTCTGACGAATTGTCATTATTGCTTGAATTTTCAATGTAACAAATATTTGTTTTTTCATTTGATACAAAATCCTCATCAATTATATTTTGGTTTGTTTCTCGTATTCCCAATGCGGACAACATTACTGGCTTTCGAGATCTTGGAGTCATAATTGATTCCTAAAATAAATTAATATAAATAATTTTAATAAATAAATATTAAAATTTAAAAGTAATTTTTTTTTTGTTTTTCAAATTTGGTGTAAATTATACCTGCATCGACTTTGGCATCCTTTGAGTCGATTTTGTTATTGGTGACATTGATTTTCTTTTTAGTGTATAATATGGTGTACTTGGTACGATTTTATCATCAATTGATTTTTCAAAAATTTCATTATCAAAGATTAATGTATTTTCATTACGACTACTTTTAATTGGTATTGTCGTAATATTTTCTTCCAAAGAAAAGCAGCTTTGTGAAATGAAATTTCGTTTTTTTGATTTTCTATATATTTCATTTGTTATGAAAATATTTTCTAAACTTTTGTATTTTTTTGGTTTTACTATATTTAAAGATTTATCAAAATATTCTGTTTTAAGTCTATATAAGTCAGGTTCAGACTGATATTGAGTTAACCTAAAATTTTGAATTTCATTTTTATGTAAAATTTGTAAGCAATTCTTTTTAAAATCTTGTGATAATTCATCAGAACTTGAATTAATTAATAAATTGTTTTCCGATTGAAATTTTTCTGTTTCTTCTAAATTACTAGATGAAGATGCGTTTGAAGATAAATCATCTTTGATCAATGAAGATACTGTTGATGTCGATAATGTAGTTTGTAAAGGATGTTTTACTAAAGGAAGTGTATTTTTGAGTGGGGAAGTATTTGGAGTATGAAATAATATACGAAATTTTGTTGTTGTCTTATGACCATTAGGTGTCTGAAATTCAATAAAAAAAATAAAAAAATAAATCATGCGGTTATATAGCATGCGTTAATTACATTTGATAATAAATTTATTATAAAAGTATTATTATTTTATTTTTATTTAAAAAAAAATAATCGAAGAATAAAGAACTTCATGTTTTAGTGATCTGCCTGAATAAATTCTTAATCAAAAGTGGGTACATTTACACAAAGATTATAGTTTACACAATTAGGCCTTTTGAGAATATTTCATGTGCTGTCATTTCTTTACTCTCAACTAGCACAAAGAAAAATTTCGCTTCAGAAAATTAGAAATATTGATTTAAAAATATTATTATAAAAAATTTATCACTTAAAGATAATCAAAAAAAAGAAATAAAAACTGTTTCAGCAATCCGAACGATTTGAACGATTATATCAACAAGTAAAACTTCAGTTTTTTTGATATGTTAGCCATTAAATGAGCATCAACTGAATTTTTATAAATCTAAATCACAATATTTACTATAATTATCAGCCACTATAAACCTAAATAAAGATGAGCCATTAAAATCATTAATCGGAGCTAAGTATAGATAATTGTTTAAAAATTTTCATTCCTGTTGAAGGAACAGGTATCTAAATAGCACTCATTTGAGCAATGCTGTTGTGAAAAATATGTTTATATTTAAACCTCTTTAGACTTTGAAATGAAATACCATAAGTCATGAGTGACCGTTTAAATATAGAGTTATTAAAGTTAATCCAATATTAATACACAAGATCAAATTTTAAGCATTTCATCTGCATCAAGAATACAGTTCTACTACACAGATGTTACACGGGCAAACAATCAAGTATCCCTTAAGCCTAACGCATAATAAAGATTCAATAGGGGCAGCAGAATTTGCTAGTTATTATTATTTATATTTAAATATTGTTAATTTCTTTATTATTGTTTACTGTTATTTTTAGTGTTAATATCTGTTATTTTATCATTGTTAATAATTGTCTATGATAACATGTTCTTAACAATCATAAACAATTATTTATGAATATTAATATTTATAAGCAGTTGTTAACAATTATTAACAATAAGAAAAAGAAATCAACACTAAAAATAAAAGTAAACAAAAAATTTAAAATATTCAAAGATAACCATATAAATATAAAAATAATAAGAAAAAACTAATAATAATAAATAATATATGATAAAAATAAACAAATTTAATTCTAAAACATATTTTGATTTTGAAAAATACTGTTTCTAGCAAGGAAACAGTTGCATCTGCGCCTTCGGTAAAGGCTCGGTTTCACTCTACATTTATACTCAAGTTGCCAAGCCAATTAAAAGGCTTCTCCAAAGCCCTCAAGTTATTAACTGAGTCAATTGTCTTAGTACAATCTAAAGTATTTTTTTAATAAAATAAGAAAATGGAGCAGAGTAAAGAAAACAGAAATAACATGACCCTTTTAATGTTGTAATTTTTCTTCAAACAGTAAAATGTTTTTAATATATATTTTTATAAAATTGGGAAATCTTCTTAATTTATCAGCAGAAGAGGACGAAAAATTTTAGCCTCACAGAAATTAGGAAATAGCACATGAATCTGGAATTGACTTTTTATCCTAAACACAATAGATTCAAGTCACAGTTCATGCTTAATTGCCAGATTATTGAACAAAAACAAAAATTTAAATGATAGTTTTGTAATTAGTGTTGCAATTTGAGTTTTAGGAAAGATTGAAATAGATAGATTATTAAGTGAGAAAAAAAGTAGAAGAATCACACAATTTAATAATTTTTAATTTAAAAAAAAATTACGTACATCAAAGTTGGTGTTTATCATTCTTCTTTTAGGTGTTTTAAGCATATTTTTATGAAAAATATGTTTTTTAATAGAATCCCCAATCGATTTACTATTTTTATTTGAATTAGAATTTTTTATACGATTATGCATCATAAATTGTAATGGTGTACCTTAAATTAATTGAATATTAATGATAATTAATTAATGTAACAATCATAACATTTACCTTGACCATTTTCTTTATTAAATTGTTTAATCAATTTACGTTTCTTAGAAGATTCTGGCATAGTTTGTATATGAGCATAAAGTTGTGCTAATTCAGTATCAGTTGGATTCGAAATATGTGCTTCAGCTGTTTTTTCCCGATCAACAAATGTATAAATTGTATTAGCTGTTGATATATCTGATATTGATTGATCAAGTGTATTATCTGGAGACATAGTTTTTTTACGTTTTTGATCAAGAAAATATGCTCTTATATCAGTTGCTAATTTTGATGGAATTCTAAATATAATTGATCCTTTTATTATCATATAACTAATAACACCCGATAATTTTTGTGATATATAATGTAATGCTTCTGGTGGTAACTGACGAGGGCATATTAAATGTGGTGTAAATAATGTAGATAAACTATCTGCGGTCATTTTATTAAATTGTTCATGTTTTGATATTATATGAAGCATTTTAATTATATTTTCCAAAAATTTACGATTTGTTTCAGGTAACAATAATAATAATAATTGAACAGAATGAAGAAGTCGAATTTCATTAGTATGAGATGATTTAATATTAATTTGTAGATCTTAAATTAAAAATATTTAATTAAAATAATTAAAAATTTTTAATGAAATTTTATTACCTGCAATCTGACAATGTGCTGGATAATGTGCATCTGTTAATACAGGTTCAGGCATATCAGCCAGGAAACTTTTATAAACTGTTGCACAATCATGAACAGTATAATTTTTATCAAGATTTAATTCTTCATTATTTTTAATTAAATTTTTTAAATCATTTTGTCTAGAAACGGCACCAGTTCTACGAAAAATACCTTCTTGGATGACATCTGATGAAAAAATTAAGATTTTAATTTAATTTAAATTTTTTATCAAATTAAATAATTATACAAATAATAAAAATTTGGAGTTAAACATTTACTAAACGATTTTGTAATTTTTTCTATAATTCTGTTTGATATAACTTTTTTCTTTTTATCCAAAACTTTTAGCCCCCCACGATAAATAGCATAAAATAACAAGACTTTATTTTGTTATGTATTAATTTTTAGTGCGCTAACGTAAGAGCTTCCTCGGTAGCTTTTGCTTGACTCACTAATTATTTTTAAAATCATTCACTTTCCTATCGCTGAAATTTATACATTATCCAGCTATAATTTTGACTCCAAAAATTTTATCTGGATTATACTATATTTACCATTAAAGTTATTCTAGTGTAAAATGTCCAAAAAATATGATTAATTGCATTAAAATCAATGTTAAATGAGGTAAAGCTGCAAATATTCATATTTTAAAGTAAAAATACTGAAGACATAAGCAAACAACCTCGGTACTCTAAGGTATTTTAGAAAATATTTAAAATCAAATTACTAATTTATTACTTACTGGCATTCGGAAATGTGTTTCTTTACTTTAGTCTGCTTAAATGGAAAGAAAAGAAAAATATTTGTGGGTATGAAATATTTCAGTGTTATGTAAACAACTTTCGTACCTTGGAATTTAACACCATTTTCCCTAAATCCGAAAAAACTTTACTATTGTCTAACTAATAATAACTAAAAAAACAACTAATAACTCCCATTGTCTATTTAGACACTGATATTCTTACCGATTCTAGAACCCGCAATATATTGTTGTCATTTTTAGAAGCAATAAATTGGACAAGTCTAAAAATTTACTCTAACCTTTTTTCTACTGAAT
The DNA here is from genome assembly GCA_947359355.1 of Acrocera orbiculus. Classification (NCBI taxonomy): domain Eukaryota; kingdom Metazoa; phylum Arthropoda; class Insecta; order Diptera; family Acroceridae; genus Acrocera; species Acrocera orbiculus. The sequence continues at coordinate 14,624,732 of OX375758.1, forward strand.
TCAAATATTTCATCGTACTTGTAATTGCAATTCCTTAAAATGAAATCACGCTGGAGTCAGAGGAGGAATGAGGATATTTTCACATGTTTTCTAACGATTTCTGTTTTTACAATTTTGTTCACTAATTTTTATACCGGAAAGTAGGTACCGTTTTAAAGCCTTTTGGCCGATTTATATTTCGCAATAAGATAATTGACATAAAGTTTTTAAATTGCACCAATGTTCCAGTTTATTCCAAGGACACAAGATTTGAGGCTTAGATATTTTAAAATAGTTTTGATGCTGGAATCATGCTTTGTTTTTATTTTTAAGGTATTCCTGTAGATAGTTGGCATGCTAATTTTTACCAGTTATACTGAAAGAATGAATAAATTAAGAACTTTGGCTAAATAGCTAATCGCTTCTTAAATAGGTTTGAGAGATATCCTAGCTCTGGCAGGGGAACTGAATATTAGGTTTCCATTATAGCATGTCTGGCGGGGAACACAATAGATCGAGACTGGTCACGGTGCATTTGTCCCCTTTCTTCTACTTTTACAAAAATGGTCGATAAACTTATATGTGACTCTCTGGGTTAGGTTAAATAATATATGTAAACTTAATAGACGTTTCTGTTACAGAAATAGCTTGTTTTACTTAGCTAATAGGAATTTTTATAAGTTGTTTGAATAATTTTAAAATTTATTTTTCAAGATATTTTTTTTTTTGATGTCAATAAATTGCCGAGACACTGTAATTTATCCTGAGATCAAATTGACCAGCAATTAAACATCCCCAATTTATACCAATTAATATGAAATTATCGTATTGTCAATGAATTTTGCAGTTTGATAAGCATACTTTTAGTAAATTTTAACTTTTTTACAAGTATTTCAGTTATACAATTAGACTGTTAGTATCAATCAGTAGTTAATATTCGTCTGAATTGCATTGGATGCAATATTAATGCACTTCCAAATGATGCAATGTTTCTACCTCAATCTTGTAAAAACTGATCAAGAGCCGCAAGCGATTTTTACTGCAACACTGTGAATTCATTTCAAACCCTGAATATGGAATAAAATTTTTTCTAATGTCAGATATTTTGAAAATATTGCACGTAAGAGTTTTGTATTATTTTATGTTCAGTCCAATTTAAAAGTAAAGTAAGCATTTCTTTTACCTGGTAATTTTACAGCATTTCTTGGATCAATTTAATATTAAAATTATTGAAATTAGAAAAATTTTATGAGAGAAATTTTTTGTAAAAACTGTAAAAATATACATTTAATTATCTAAGTCGAATCCCGGTTATTTTACATAACATAATAAACAATTGTATTATAATACACAAAGTGAAGTTTCTTTAATTCAGCTAAATATTAAATATCATAGTTTTTACTACCGAAATGTAATTATTCACTCAATTTACCAGATTAACAGATTATTTAATAATCCTTTTTAGTAAAAAGAATAAAAAGATTAGAAAAAAATATTTTGTATTGTAGAAAAGTATTAAAGTTTCATATTTAATACGTTTGAAAATTATCTACATTCACAATTCACTAATGGATATTAATTTAAATTAAATCGCTACTCAATGAAAAAAGATAAAGCTATATTTCTCCTAAATAAATTTAAGGAAACACTTCAAGGCAAAAATAACCTATCATAAATTCATGATATTAAAAGAATAGAACTTACTTTCATTTTTTAATAAAAATTGTTTTAATTCGTCTAGTTTAGCAATTAAACTATCTGTTAAATATATTGCATTTTCTTCTGTTGGACTATTGGCTCTTGATATAGCACATCCTTTGATTTTTTTCGAAAGACGATTCCAATATTTCATTTTACCTTTTTCAATATATAATATTTGATGATTGGGATCATCTAGCCTGAAAGGATGGATAATTCCTTTAATGATATTTAAACAAATATTTTTGTATAAAAAATTTATTACTCATCTGTATTTAAGTCTAATTCAAAAGATAAATGCATTCTCACTAATGTTTTGAATTGTTCATAATTATCTTTAAGCAGTTTTTCAGCTAATTCTTTGTCATTTTGTGCCAAGCATTCATCCTCCATATTTAATAATTAAAATTCTTTTAGTTTCAAAATCTTATAGCAATTGATTTCATTGAAATTTTAATCACGATAAAATATTATATTTGCTTTTCTAAATACATTAATTTATTTATTTGTGCCACTTCATTAAAAGAAAATTAAACTATAACAACTCCATTAACGAACTGTGGGTTTACAAAATGTTTTTGAATTTGACAGCAAAGAAAATGCTCTTCGAAAATATTAAATTTTAGAATTCGAAAATTGATATATAATAAATATATAGTTATAAAATATCAATTAAATTCTTCACAATATTTATTTTCAATGTTTTTATAAATTTTAGTATGAATTTATGAAAAGAATATTATTAAAATTAATTTTGTTTTTGTGGAAAATATTCGCTTACCCGATTTGTTTTGGATTTCTAGCTTATTTTTTAACAAATTTTTCCTTTCATTTTTGCTGTTTATAAAAATTCTAAAAATCGTGCTTATTCTAATTTACATTCAGAAAACCATATGGGATTAAAACGATCCATTCCACTTCATATCATAGCGAAATCGGAAGAATCCCAGAAAAATGGAATCACTCTGAAATTAAAAATCTGTAAAACGGAAATAGAGATACAAAGGATCAAAACATATACAAAGGAATAGCTCTAGAAAATGCTAGCTTTAGAGTTCTGGCATCGATTCTTAACATGAGATTTTCGTGTATAATAGATTTTCATATACCTAAGGAATAAATCAGTATTTTTGTAGGCAATAACACCTTTCAGGCAGTAGATGTGCTCTGGAATGTTATGGAAGACTTATTACAAAATATGAAGGCAAAATGGCACTACACCGACATCTCGACGTTAGTAAAACAACATTTTAAGAAAACCATCCTGGCTCTCTTCTCTCTAAATGAGCAGGAGCTGAAATAGGATTTATATATCTACACAATCCCGGAATCAAATCTTAGTGCTCATTATAAGAAGAACATTGTGGTAGATATCACATCATCAATTGTAGGAGCAAAAAAAATCTTTAGAAGAATATGCTAAAATATAACGTTGTGAAACAATCTCTTTTGAATCATGAAATCTCTTTTGCACATTTTGTGTGTAACTTTAACTTTATTATTATAGTCATTTTTAAAGTTTTCTTTGGCTTTTAAATACTACTTTTCTTATGATCACTTAACCCTTACGATGTGTGTAGGACGGCATCTATTAGTTTGCAAGTCAAGTCGCCCGAAGTGACCAAAATTTTAGTCACTCATTCCCCAAAGGAATCCCATGACACGCTGATAAATTTTTGCATAAAAGCCTTTTATTCAAATGTAGCTAACGCTCCTGGTTAAGTTTCTCAATACCTAATAAAAAAGGTCTTTCCTATTATTTAAAAATAATCATAGTTAGAAATAAACAGAACCAGAGAGGATATATAACGATATTTAAGAGATCATAAAAATCCGAACAGTTTGATTAATGCTCATAATAACAACATTCTAATACTTAAACCAAGTTAAACAATTAAATTTTTTATTTAAATAATTTTGGTATTTACTTTTTAATATATTTTTGTGCATCGAGCTCTTTCCACTGATTTTTAATAAAAAAATAATATTTTGTTTAAATATCCCTGATCTTTTTTTAGATGTTTTTATAGTTTATAAAGTATTTTTATTCTAGTAATTTTGTATATTGTTCTATTGTAGTTATATTTCCGATGATTGTTGTGAATTGTCTGTTTTACACACCTTCAAATATTGTTTTTTTTAAGCTTACAAATAATACTTGAATACTTGAATCCATTTCATGAAATTCGAAAATCAAATACTTTATTTAAAAAATATGATCAGCATCATCGATGATTTTATTAATTATAATTAATAAATCTTTCCAATATACATTTTTTGTTATAGTAAAATCAGAATGCATGGTTACTGTAGAGAAAATACAAAAATTACTAAAATTTGAAACATATATAAATAACAAAAACTAATCATATACTTAAATTTTAAAGAATTTAGATAAATCACAGAAATAGTGTACTTAAAAAATATGGATTTCATTTAAATTTGAATAGATCTGAACTTTTTTTGTTTTTTTAGTATAATTGAAAAATAAAAAGAAAACTTAACCCAAAAAGAAATTTCAACTACATACATTTGAATAAGTACTATTACTATGATTTATATAATTTCAATTCAAAAGATTACTGTCAGTCGTATTTCTTGACAAATTAAATTGACTATTTAAAAAATATCTTCATTAGCAATGTCTGAATTAACAGCAAGACCTCTTTCTTTTAAAGCTTTTGATATCACTCTATGTTTTTCATGCCTTTGTTCTTGTTCTTTTCTTTGAGCATCTAAAATTTCTTCAACTGATACTTCTTTGAGTGGTAATTTGCTTTCTTTTTCCTTATCCTAACAAAGAAATTTATTCACTAAGTATTTGGTGAAGTTAATCATTTGTTTTTCTTACAATTTCACCCAGTAATACTACATTTTCTCCACGTATAATAAAAACTCCGCGTGGAATATCACCAAACTCATTTCCTACATGAATTCTTTCAATAGTTCTATGTAACACAAGGTTTGCAAATTGGTCAACACTTCTAAGATAACCTATAAAAGTACGACCATCACGTAGAAGAATCATTAATTTTTCTAGAAAAGAATATTAATATTTAGTTGTTGAATTTCAATTAAAATGATTATTATACTATCAACTTCATCTAAAAGATGTGCTGTGCCGGCTAATGGGTTAAGATCTTCCATAACTCAACTAATAAGATAATTTTGACAATATAAATAATAAAACCAGCTGTTTGACTACATAATATCACTGAACTTGAATTTTTTGCTTAAGGCCTATTGTAATCCTCACATACAGTTAAGTATATATATAAACTACTAATTGGGCTATATTTGACCGGCCTCAAGAGCCACAATCGAAAGTGACAAAGCTGGAAAAACGGTACAGTTCTACACTTGACTTTTCGACTCATTCAGTTATATATTGACGGAGCATTCTGAGATAACCCTCAAAACTGTCAAAATTCCAGAAAGGCTATTTCATGGCGCATCATGAGTTTTGACTCATTTGGGGTACATTCAGTTTTCACATATTTAGTTATATGTATATATTTTAAAGTTGTGCCTAGTGTCAAAAGTGTTAATTTTTATAAAGGAAAAATAATTTTATAATTGGATTATAAGAATTTAACCATAATTCATAATTAAAACGACACTGAACACTGAAAAAATCTTTATCGGCTTCCACCCAGCTGATTTATAAATGTCAAATCAAAACTTGCTTTCTATGCATTGGTAAATGCACCCGTGAGTCAATTCTTATCAGATATATAATGTGAATAAAAAGTTTGAACTATTTTAAAAATATTTAATAGCATTATTAGTGATGTAGTTATGTAAAATTTCGCTATAAAATTTAATATTTGATATTAATAAATAAATAATTCTGATTAAATATATTCGGCCGACTTAAATTTTTTTATTTAAAATAAATTAATTTCATGATAAAAATGAAAATCACTTGTCATCACGAACATCAAGTTCGTAGCAGAATTAGTAGTCTCTAGGAATTAAATTTTTTGTCATTTTCGAATAACATTCTCGAAGTAAAAATGAAAGGTTGACACCATACGTGAAATTTCGACATTGTGTGTGACGTATTGCAGAAGTATGCGATTGTTATTCAACTTGTCAAAGTGAAATCTTGGGTAAAATAAATAAAGTATTTTTTAATGTGTAAAATTTTGACATATTTTCAACTTCCTTCCCATAAATATGAGTGTACTGTTACGAAACAATAAAAAATTGGGCATAATATTAAATATTAAATCAGGGGCCGGCCATGGAAGTAAGTATATACATAATTAATAATAGTTTTTTTTAGAATGCACTAGGAATGCACCTAGACGTGTTTGCTCATTTTATGATAATTTCGTTTTATGCTGATGTCATTTTTAGCCATTTTGTTTATTAGATATATATTTTTTGAAAATTATGTAATTTTTATAATGATAGCTGCCGCCATAAACAATTGTCATTTTGACGCATTAAATAATCACATGTAAAACTTTGACCTTTATTTTTTTTTTTTTAGGTTTGCGAAAAGTTGATTATTTCTTTAAAATAATTGTTTTTGTATTTGCAATATTTTTTTTTTTCTACTTTAATTATATTGAACAAAGTAGAACAAAAGCTATAGTTATGCTTTTAGATATAATTTAGCCAATGAAATCATTTAATACATAAATTAAGAAAAAGTTACGAATTGAAATTTGTTATATTAATTGACTTGATTTGGTAGTCAAATTAGACTTATTTTCGTTTTGTATCTGGTGGGTCTTTCATTTCAACAAATACAAAATTATTGTACGCAAATGATATTAAAACAAAGAAGAACAAAAGAAATATTTTTTTCTAAGATCTTAATCGAGTTGACATATGTATATTAACGAAGCAAATGAACAAAATTTTCAATATTTCTGGTCATCTAAAACTTAAAAAAATTAGGATTATCAATAATGCTTAAAAATAAGTAACGGTTGTTATATTTACAAAAGACAAAGAAAAAAAGTTAAGTTTAGTATTTCGATGTTTGTTTTTAGATTTATATACAAAACACTTTTGCCTAAAAAACTTACAAGAACCTAACTAGTCCATTGCTATTGAGTTTCCTGTACTCACTCAAGCTTTAACTGTATATTTTTAAAGATTTCATTCTTCTACTTTCAATTCAATGGTATGTAACACACAATTCGTCACCCTTTCGTACTTACACAATGGTTAATTTGACTGTGAGAAATTCTTTTATCTTGCATTTTTTGCAGTAAAATCTGTAAACAGTTAAATTTGTTTGTATTTTCCTTATTTTTTCAGGATTGACTTTTATATACCATAAACTCTGTATCATATAGAATTGAGGCTAAATATTATCTTACTTATTTTTCCTTTTTATAAAACAAAACATCGAAACACCGAATGCGGTGCAGCAAAAAAAATGTTTTCCATCTAGTTCATATAATTTACGCTATTTAAACAGTAAAATTTACCTCTTTTACAACTTTAAAATTTTCTTATACATTTTTTGTATTAAAACAGACCTTAATTTAATTTTAATTAAAATTTTTAAATTTTAGGAGCAAAATTTACTGTACGATCTTCAAGATTGCAAAATATTAAAAAATATGATAAATATTTTAATCCCAGTTATATTAATCAATGTAATCGGAGCAGAAGGTATTTACCAATTCGTAACCTGACACCAGTGACAATATTAAATAGTTTTGTAAATGAATATTACAATAGGGAGTTTGCTTTACAATATCGTCAGCTACATTTATCTAGACCTTTAAATCAAGAAAAACCATCATCAAAGGTTGAAGCAACTGTTCAAAATTTAAAAGATAAACAAAAAGAAAAAGATGATTTAATCAAAAAAGAAACAATCCTTTCAGGTGAAACTGAAACAAATGTTACTCAACAAGAAAAGCCTGTTGTCAAAAAAAGACTAATTGAAAGGATTAAAGATGAAATAACTCATTATTATCATGGTTTTAGATTACTAATTATTGATATTAGTATTTGTGCTAAATTAATTTGGCGTGTTTTAAATGGTAATAAATTAAATCGTCGTGAAAATCGTTTGCTAGTACGAACAACTTCAGATTTATTTCGTCTTGTACCATTTTCCATATTTATTATAATACCATTTATGGAACTTTTATTACCAGTTTTTATTAAATTTTTTCCTGGAATGCTTCCTTCTACATTCCTAACAAGCAAAGATAGAGAAAATAAACTCAAACAAAGCTTACAAGTTAAATTAGAAGTAGCTAAATTTTTGCAAAAAACCTTAGATGAAATGGCTGTACAACATATTGATCATAAATCTGAAGAAGCTAAACAATTTTCAGTATTTTTTAAAAAAATTAAAAATTCTAATGAATTAATATCAAGTGATGAAATTATTAAATTTTCTAAAAATTTTGAAGATGAAGCAATACTCGATTCATTAGCAAGAGAACTATTAATAGCGGTAATGATCAAATTTATAACGTAATTATAATATCCCATGCTTTTATTATAATTTTTTTTATAGCTATGTAGAATTATGGATATGAATACTATTGGCACAACTAATTTTCTAAGATTTCAAATTCGTATGAAATTACGTTCATTATCAGCTGATGATAAATTAATACAAAGAGAATCAATTGATTCATTAAATCTATTTGAATTACAGCAGGCATGTCGTTCACGTGGTATGAGAGCTTATGGCTTAAGTGAAGAAAGATTGCGTAATCAATTACAAGAATGGATTAATTTAAGTATAAATGAAAAAGTTCCACCAACATTACTTTTATTATCAAGAGCATTAGCTATATCTGATCATATAGCAACAACAGATAAATTAAAAGCAACTATATCAGCATTACCTGAAACAGTTGCTACACAAGCAAAAGCAGCAATTGGTGAACGTGAGGGTAAAGTTGATAATAAAACAAGAATTGAAATTATTAAAGAAGAGGAAAGAAAAATTAAGGAAGAAAGAAAAGAAGAAGAAGCTGTACAAAAAGATCAAGAAAAGAAGAAATTACGTGAACAAGCTGAAATTCTTGTTGATAAAGCACCAGTAATTGATACAAGTAGTTCAAATGTTTTACTTAATTCCACAAATGTAAAAGAAGGAATTTCATCGGAAGATGTTGAAGTTTTAGGTAAAGCACTTGAAACAATATCAAGTGATAAAAAGAAATTACTTGTTGAAAAGGAAACTATTAAAGATCTAAAAGAAGAAATTGAAGATTATAAAGAGGATGTTGAAGAATTAAAAGAGGTGAAAAATATTTTTTATTTTTTCATTATATTTCAAAATATAATTTTGTTTTAAAACGGATTTAAGTTAAGAATTAAGTATTAGAAATTTAAAGGTGCCATTAATTGTAGCAAATATTGCTTTTCAGGTAGCAAATAGTTTAGCAAAATGTTTGCAGTTTTTAAAGTATTGTGGCTTCTAGCCAAATGGTTAAAAAACTTCCTTTTAGACTGAAAGTGTAATTTTATAAAGTTTAAAATCATTGGAAATTATACTTAAAATCATAAAAACTAAGTTTCTATTGAATTAAAGTCCAGAAACGTAAAACGCTGCTTTTTTACATGCTGCTTAGTATGTATAAAAAAGGATGTTTGCATCGTGCAGTTTATGGTGATGAAGAATATGTACATTACTGTTACCCAAAGAAAAAAATCATTGGAACTACCTAACCTTCGCATTTAAGTTGAATATTTTTAGGAAAAAATTAATTTTGGTCATTTAGCCTTTATTTGCCTTGGTTTCATGAAAACAGCAAACAAAATAATTACTTGGGCTGTCTAAAAGCAAACACAATTGCTGAGATTGTGTCAAAAACTCAAACATCTCCAAACATCAACAAAAAATGAAATCTGCCTAGTTAGGTTCATCTAGTTTTTATTTTTGCATGTGATTGCGTAATGTACTCAAATTGAGAGTAAAATTTTGCACACTGATGTTGAATAGCTCTATTTATTTTTGATAAGGGCAATTAAGTTAACAATTCATAACTAAAGTGAATTTCATTTCATCTTCAGCGCTTTATGACTTCTATCGAAAGTTAAAAGTTAGTCTTAATATTTTCTTTTTCACAACAAAGTTATTAGAGGCTAAACAAATTGTGCTTAATAATAACAATAATAATAATAATAATGATACATAATGTATCAAAAACCTAATTATTGGAGTATAAATTACTAAACTGAATATAATTTTGTAGATTACAGTAACTAGTGTAAAAGAAGAGCTTAAAGAAACAAGAGGAGCAAAGATTCTTTTGAAAAAAGTTGATAAAATGGTTAATCAACTTGACTCTGTTCTCAAAGATTTGGAAAAAAAAGAACAAGCTATTCGCAAGGATATAGCAAATGCAGCAGAAAATCAAACTGATGCAGAAAAGAAAGATAAACTTGTTCGAATCGATGAATTAATTGATGTTATTAAAAAGGTAATATAAAACAATCATAAAAACAAAATATTTTCTTATATTTTTGTAATTTTAGTTCCAAAGTGTATCAGATGATGCTAGACTTAAAACAATTGAAAGTGTTTTAAGCAAAATTGATGATGATAAAGATGGTCAAATTAAAGTTGATGATGTATTAAAGGTTATTTAATTATAAATTTTATTATTTTCATTTTTTAAAATAATTTTTTTTTGTTTTTTTTTCTAAAAATTTTAAGGTTGTCGAAGTTATAGGCAAAGAAAATGTTAATTTATCAGAAAGGCAGTTAGATGAATTAATTGAATTATTGGATAAAGAAGAAGTTTTAGAAGCTGAAACTAAAATTGAAAAAGCTATTGCTAAAAGTTTAAAAGAAGCAAAAGTGAGCAACGATCAACTACAAGACAAAGCTCCAATAATTGAAGATAAAGCTGAAGAACTAATTGGGACGGAAGAAAAACATATTTTAAATAAAACCGAAACGAAACAAAAAAAAGTAATTAAAAATACTAAAAAAGAAATTTAAAATTCATTGATTTATATTTTTTGTTTTAAAAACAAATCTTAATTTTACATTCCAATCATGAGCTAACTCATTAAAAGTTTTTAAAGTATTAGTGGTTAAATGGCATCTAATTCGAATATTTATTTAATTTTATTGTTGTTGTCTGTATAATTATGACTGAAATTAAATATAATAAAAGAAAAATGAGCTAGTTCATGAAATTTAAGAATTCAATTTTACAAAGCTTAAAAATTCATACTCAATGCATTAATTCTAATCAAATTTGTAATAACAATAAACGCATATTTTGTTAAGAGAAAAATATAACTGACAGAGAAATATCGTTTTAGAAAAATGTTCAAGCAAAATGCTTGAAGAAACGATATTTTGAAAAGAATTTCAAAAAGACTGACGAAACGAATGCACCTTAAGAGACAATTAGAAAAAAATCTTGATATATTATTGATTTATTAGATTTTTTAAAAATATTTTTTCTATATTGAATATCATCATTTTTATAAATCTTTGCTTATTTTTGCTATTAAGGAAAAGGATAAATGAGTTAGTAACATGAATTCAAGAGCATGTAGTAAATGATCAAGACTGTGTTACTTTATTTAAATCCCAATCAGATTTGGGACAGTTCTAGTCCATTTCCAAAAAATTGGACTAGATGGACTACTACTATTCATAACAATCTTTATATGATATGGACTAAAGAATATGTGTAATAATTAGTTTTCGGCTTACATTTTGGTTTCTGTTTTTAAAGTTCAAATAACAATAATCAAAATGGAGTTCATTTTTCTTTTGAATCACTCAACATTTTGATATTAAATGAAAATCTGTAATCATGAGCAATAATTTTAAATTTTTCCATAGGTTCAAATTTTTGATAAAATTAATCAAGAGCACAAATTTTCTTGTATAATATATGTTATGAAATAAATTGAAATATCTTTTTAAATATTTCTTTTGAAATTTTTTAAATTATGTTCAACATTTTTATTGGATAAAATTGTATGTGTTTTTATAGTTTCTTTTCTGATTTTCTTTTTTTAATCAAGCTCATCAGTAATAGCACTCATTTCAAATATATTAATTTAAATCTGCTATACCGTATTCCCTACAAAGTTTTATCTTAATTTTTCTATAAGTCCACGTACACTTTACATTTGCGATATTTACCTTTGCTTCCATTTTCTCAAAGTAGTTCTTACACAAAACTCAGGGAAAGTTGCTAAAACATAATCTTTATTTCGCTAACTTTTGATAAATTTATTTCATTTTATTTTTTTTACTGGATTTCAATATTAAATTTTCTTTTGTATTAAAAACTTTGTTAACGTTTTTAGTTAACCCAATTTATAAAGCTCAATAACGAAAAAACTTTGGGAGATTAATGTAATTAAAATAATTTTTAAAATATTTTTTTAATATTTTTACATTAAATAACATTGTTAAAAATCAAACAGTTTTTTTTTCTGCATTTTACAAACAAAAATAATTTTTTAACTTGATTATTTTTCTTTTGTTGTTTTTTTTTTAACAAAAAAAAACATAAATTCAGGTTCGCCAAGAAAAAATACCTGTTCAGTCTGCTACTATTATAACAGAGGGTAAAATTGATAAAGGTGCAGAAATTTTAAAAAATTCAACTCCTAAAGTCTCTTCATTGCCGCCAATTGCAACGCCTACAAAAATAAAATCTAAAGATAAAATGCTTTAATGTAAAATTTAAAATTTATTTTTCAAGTATATTTTGTGTGCTTTGTATGTAAATATAATAATATAAAAAACAAAAACAGTGAAAAACGGTAATGATAAATTATAAATTATTTTATTTTATTTAATTTTACCGTGAATATAATAACAATACTTAAAAGAAATTTAAATGAAAACTGTATTATGTAAAAATATAATGTTTAAATATTTTTGATTGTATTCTTCTTTTATTATTTTTCCAATTTTTTACTACTAATTGTTTACATTTAAAGCTTAACTTTCCAAGATTGCGATTAAATTTAGTTCTCGAAAAACTTTTTTGCTATTAAAATTTCAAGGTTTGCAATGTAAGACTAGACTATCTGGGTACTAAATATATTTAATAACTTTCAATGTTTTTTTTCTTCATGTCTAATAAAAAAGTAAAAAAAATTCTCAAGAATTAAAGTTATATTGAAAATTTTAATTTAGTTTTTTGTGCAAAATAAGTACGAAGTAATTTTTGATTTAAAAACTTGTAGTTTGGGGACTGTTGTTGTTGTGCGATGCCATCCTTGTGAAACAATGGTAACGAGAATAAGTTTTTAATGAAAATCTTAATTGAAAAGTTACATATTGTATTTACTTCGATTCATATACTTTGAGTACGAATACATAAGCTATAGTTTTTCAGATATCGCTAAGGTCCGACCGAGAACTCGGTCTCGGCCTACTCTCGGCCGAAATCCAGGCCGAGATCTCGGTTCTCGTTCTCGGCTTAAATTTGCCGAGATTCTCGGCCTTAGCCGAGATTGCACACGTTCCAGTCTATCAGTAAGCTATCATAAGCCAGCAAAGTTTTATCAGCTCCACTGATAGGCGTTTCACACAGGCTCTCATATTGCAATTGAAATATTACAATACATTAGAGGAGATTGAATTTTCCATACAAATTTACAAAATGGCGGAATCGAAATTGTAATATCAATTCTGTGTGAAACGCCTATGACTAGCGTTGCGACTTTTTAGTAGAGCTGAGCAGCTATATGATGAGAGGCGGCACAATTTAAAAGGCAAAAATCCAGAAAAATTACCGTTTTTGTGTCATAATATTAGCTTATTTAATTTTGAATACTAAAAATGTCCATATACTCATACACAGAAAATATAACAATTTATTGCATTTTTTGCACTTTCAACTTTTAACTATCTTACCCATTTTAGCTGCTATGTTTTTAGTCTCGTTCTCGTTCTCGGTCTCGGCCGAGAATATATTTTTTCTCGTTCTCGGTCTCGGTCTCGGCCGAGAATAAAAAATCATTCTCGGTCGGACCTTAGATATCGCCCTACTGATAATACTGGGCTTTAATCGCTAATAAAATGAGAAAATAACAATATGGAACACTTTTAGTTTAAAACCAGAGGAAAAAATAGAACACAGATTCAGTAAAGAAAATGCGTATCAGTAAGAAATTTCTGTGTGCATATGATAGAAAACAGTGTCAGTAGAACGTAGAGAAATTAGCAATCATACCCAGTAGGGAAATTACTTATCAGTGAGTTTCTCAGTCTTCAATTCATGCGTGAATCATGTTGAAAAGTTCACTTATGAAATATTTATTAATCCAGCATGCAGAAAGTAGCCATGACGGGTAGTTTTGGGGCCTCTTGTTAACAAATTTTATTGATGTTTTCATCGACAAAATAGCCGTTATGATTGAAAAGTAGTTATCTTTCATTGATGAATTAGAACGAATTTTCCTACTGGGATAGCTACTTTTCATACAGAAAATTGCCACAACGGCAACTTTTAGTTTGGTTGAACAAAATTTATTTTTGTTTTTCCCGAGAAAGTAGTTGTTATGATTCTTATTCCTTGATATTTTATTTCTACTTGCCATACCGGGGAATGAGAAGAGAAAGAAATTCAAGACAACAGAGTTTAATAATATTTTAGCTAGACTAACTGACTTGCAAATAAAATTACGGATATTTCAAAGTAATAAAAGACCTTACTTTGACATTTTTACTATAAATTGGTTCATATCAATCAGTCCTTCAATAAAGCTTTTATTAAAAAATGATTAACAAGAATATAAAATGAAGAAAATATGTTAATTAGCAATTTTAATCAAAATGGCAGGTTTCAATCAATTACTTATAACTAAAAGAAGAACTCAATAGCATTGAGTGAAAAATTATTTGCCTGTCAACTTCTTCTCCTTGGCGAACTCTAATTTAAAGGAGAAGAAAAGCAAAGCATTCTTCTGTCAATTTAAACAATTAGCTGCTTGCAGTCGTCGTCATAAGTAAGTAAAAATGTAATCCATTGCTTTGGTTTTGCAGGTGATCAAATCTTGGAACACAAGGTAAATATAAATATAAATAAGAAAAAAGTAATAATAGCACAATTACAAAAGTCATGCCAAATTTTAAAATGCTAAAGAGATATAGGCAGAAAAGAGTGCACCTAGATTGAATTAAATTATTCTTACAAATACGGCAAAAATTTTCGTCAAAAGAATCAGGGGGGTAAAAATTGCTTCTTGGTGATATCCCTTTACCCATACTAAATCTTCTAAATTTTGTGTTTTCCAACAAAAAAAGAAACTCCAAAAACTACTACATATATTGAAATCTAACTCCTAAAATTCTACTCACTATTACTTTTCTTTGTATCAATTAAAAAACAGATACGATTTATGATTTGATTTAAATACATGTCGAAAATAAATTATTATGAAGGATATTAATTGATTTATATGACCAGTTCTAATAGAAATTGCTGGTACTATTTTTTTCAATTATACTTAATATTATGACATTAAAATTAGAATTAGGGCATACATTTTTTTTCTATAGGCATCTCTAATGATTTACATACTTTATATCAATGTCCTTATAGTACCTGTAAAGTGTTTCATATAAAAGAAAACTTTTAAAATTAATGTGTTAACATGAATTAAAGAAGTTTCTCTTAGAAAAGTTTTAATTACAAAATAAAATTGAATAAAAGAGTTTTTATCTGAACTTGATGCAATTTCATTTATTAAAAAAGTCTAAGCAATAGAGAAAGTTTACATTATTTCAATCACAAGGATGCTAGAAAGTTTTTTATTTACATTTAGCGGTTATTATGAATAATAATAGTGTGGTAGTTAGTTATGTTCAAAAGTATAATGACTCGATTTCATTTTTTGGCTTCTGGGTCTAATAGCATACTTCAAAATTTGATTGAACTTTCAATAATTGTTTTGAAAAGCACTACCATATGGCACAAAATACACTTGTCTTCAAATCTCGCTGTTCAATTAATATTTACATTCTAAAAAAAAATAGTAAAATTCATAAAGAACCAGAAGTTGTATTGGATAAGAATTTTCCAGTATTCTTTTTACTATTTTTTGCATTTCCAATTTCTTACTATAAAAATATCAACTACTTCAGTAGATGTATCAAAGCTAAGAGCGGAATAATATTTTTATTTATTTTGTTTGGAATCTTTTCATTTAAATTCTAAATCATTTGAATAAGTTTTGATAGTAGAAAATATTCTTAAATTAATTTTTGTTTCTAACTCCAGTATCCTCTAAGTTAGCTTAAATCTGCAACCAGTAATGAAATTTTACTGTCGCTGCTTTTTCCATATTCTGTGAAAATTGAAGAAGGTAATAATTCTCACTAGTCAGCATGGACAAGAGAAGAATAAAATTATAAAAGCTATTTTTACTCAGCACTTTTTAAAGGAAAATAAAAATACCATGTTTTAATATATGTATATATATAAGCTTGAGCTTCTGGCTGTCAATGTTGTGGAAAAATCACAGTTGAGTTAAGATTCTCTAACTAAATTAGCTAAAAAATTTTCCTTAGGTAAAGTCCTTGATTTCTTTTATTAAGAATGAGCATTTACATGTAGCGAAAACTATTAGTCAAATAGTTTACAATTTGTTTAAAAATTATTAATATGAAGATGAACGGTTTAAAGATATGTAGGTTAGTGGGATATACTATATAGTAGAAGTAATACTGACCAGAAAAGACCAGAAAGAGAAACTAATTGAAATCATTGTTTTCAGTGTTTGTATTTCATTTAGAATCCAGCTTTTCTTCACAATAAGGTAAGTTTATTATTTTTAGTGTTACTTATTTCATGTTACAAAAAAAATAATTTTTTATTATAATAAAGAAAGTCAACATTTTACAAAAATTAATAGTTTCATGCGTCAACTTTGGAAATTTTCAAATAATTTAAAATAAATTAATAAGAAATTGCAAAAAACGTTGATTATTTAAAAAATCCTGACCTAAAAGTAAACTACAAGTAATATAAATAATTTTGTACAGATTTGATTTTAATTTTAAATTTTAATCTAAATTTTGATATCTCTCTTTTAAAAATATTTCTAAAAAAATCTTCTATAGAAAACCTAAAGCCATATCCTTTAATATTAACCGAAGACCATATGGAAAGATAGCTGATGATGCTCTAGTTGGACATTAGCCATTATTAGATGATAAAATAATTCTATTTTTGACAATAATCCAATTGTAATATTTGAAAGCATATTCAGTTGAAAGAACAAAGAAAAATCTGGAAATGATGTGGAACACATGTTTTACTATTAAAAATTCATTTTAAAATTTTTATTTAATTCAATTCAGTTAAATTTAATGTGTGCTATTTAAAAATAGTTGCATAATTTTTCTATGATTTTATTTCAATATATTTTTTTGTAATTCAATAATATTTTATTTATGAAAGTAGACGGTCATTAAAAAAGCAAATAGGCAAATCAATAGGAATAGAAGGAATATTTGATACAAAAACAGTGAAATCCGTTTTCAATTTGAGCTTAAAATATAAATCCGGATTACTCAGATAACTCATACAAACGATAGATTGAGAAAGTTAATTTAATAAAATTGAAAATGTGTAAAAATGTGGAAATCGAAAATATTCATTTTAGTTGATAGAATTTACACTGGACTCCTTTAAATACCCAGCGGTTAATTTTCGTTAATTTGCGCTCTTTACCGTATGCATGACTTTTGCATGCTAAAACGCTGCTATAAGCTCTTGTCATTTTGCGACCACACACATTTTAGGAGGACAAAAAATTTTTAAGTCTTATCTTGCTCTGTTGCGAAAATATTCTAAAAGTCTTTTTGGCGTATGTGTTTAAGTCATTTAGTATAGTCGTCAGTTGTTGGCAGTCGAGTGTAGTGTGTAGCATTTAAGTTTTTTTTGTGTTTTATTGCATTACTTAATATTAATTAAATAATATATTAATATTGTGATTATTGATGGATATTTTAATTAATAAAATGCTTTATTTAAGAAATTGTGTTTCTTTTTTCCCCTTTTTATCACATAAGCTATTTTTCAGGTTAACAACAAAGTACAAATAGGGATATATATATACCACACCGTTATGCATAAGCATATATGTATAATACGTACTACACACTACGTAGTGTCTATATATATATATGAAAGAATTTTTAAAAATTAATATATAATCATTTATGTGGTACATACCCAAAGCGTTGTGTTCTTTTTTCATTCGTTTCTCCTATATAAAGTCGGATAAATCTAGAAAGTGTTATAAGAACAAATGAGGCACCCATCTTGCGGTAAGATTCATTACTGTTTGTTTAGGTATCCCAGTAGGGAAATTACTCATTAGTGAATATTTCATGCATGAATTCATGCATGAACCATATCGAAAAGTGCACTTGTGAAATATTCATTAATGCAGCATGCAGAAATTAGCCATCATGGCTACTTCTTAGTCCCATTTTCATGCAGAAAATCATCGTAAGACACCAAAAAATAAATATAACATGTAAATTAAATAACTTTTAATCGCGCGTCTTCTATACATAATGGATTTGAACAGCAAAGATAGCTAAATTATATCGAAATGTAAAAAAATGTTAATCACCTTAAGTAACTTTCCCTAAAACTACAGGCTTATTGGAAAGAATTTGTATTTTTTTCAATTTCTGCAATATAAAACAGCATTTTCATATTGCGTTTTACAAAAATCATTTTTATAGAGCTCTAAAAGCTCCATCTTAATAAATTATTTAATCCAACTGGAATAAAATACAGTAAATCATTTCAATAGTATAATTAGAAGTTCCATTTCGATTACACACAAAAAAAGAATAGTTTTATGGAAATTATTTTATGTGGATGGAATGCATATGGACAAAATTCTATACGATAATATTTTTCTTATTTTTGTTCTATTATCACTAAAAATATTCATTATTGAATTAATTTGAAAAATAATTGGTCTGAATAAGACAAATATTTAAAAATTCAATTACCCCTTGTTTAAAAATATTTCAAAAAAAAAATCGACGAGACTTAAAATAAATTTAAGAAATTTAAAAAAATCATTTGGACTTAGTGTTAGTCCTGTTAAATATGTTGGGAACATTTGAATCACTTTTTTTCTTATCATCTGCAATTTTATTTTACGTCTTATACTAAAGATTTAAGGCAGTTTCCATACAGCTGCTATAAAAATTTCGATTTCTTGCACAATTAACATCATGATAATTATTTTCCGATAAATTTGTATCTCTATTTGGTAAATTATCATTATTATTACATTGGATTATATCCATTTCAGTTATATTATTAAAATTATTATATTCATTCAAAAACTTTTGATTTTTTGGGTATTTTCTTTCAAGGGCATGTAAGCTTGTTGTACTTAGGGTACGTTCAAGTATTTCACCCCAATATTGTTCTGATAATTTTTCGATATCATGACGTGATGTGGAAGTATTTGGTGGCCGTGATATTGGTGGTCTTGGTGGCATCGGTAATGCAAGCTGATCACAATCTGAATTTGAATTACAACAGTGTGGTTTATGATTTGGTGATGCATAATGTGAAGTAGTCTGAAAGAATATTTAATTACAAATAATAAGTTGATCGTTATGTAAAAGCAAATAAAATGACGCCGCTAAAATATATATGGTTTCAAATGTTTCTTCAAAATTAAATCTATATAAATCTGATCAGATATTTCCTTTTGGCTACCAAAAATGATAATACGCTTGGAAATCATGTTTCGTGGAAAAATAGTATTTTGTATTACTTTACAATTAAATATAAAAGCGATGAAAACTTTGATATAAGTTTAACTGTTTGACCGTTTGATAGTTAATGAAAAATTGAAATTTTTTGAGCATTATTAACCAAAAAACGAGAATTTATATATCTTTTAGTGCTTATACATATCGTTTTGTTTTTTGATAACTATTTTAATAATTGAGATTATAAAAAAAACCTAGATATCTGAAAATTCCTTATTCACACAAAAGTCTAGAGCAAAGTTTGAAATATTTAATTTAAAAAGCTTTGATTTTAAAAATCAAATACTAAAAATCTATAGCAGCAAAAGAGTTTGAAAAAATATGCAAAAATATGAACTATATTTGCAAAAGGTTTGATTTTACTTGCAAAAAGTTCGTTCTATTTGCAAAAAGGGGAATTAAAATTTCCAAACAGATTAACTCCAGTTACAAAAGAATGAATATAAACCGTGAAATAATATAAACTGTGCTACCAAAACTTTCACAATTTTGATAATATTCTTCTGCGTTCTGCTAGATAATAAGATGTTTTTTTAATAATTTTAATCATTAACTGTTTTAATTTGGTTTCCTTGCTGATTTATATTTTTTGAAAAATCTTATTGATGACCAAAAGCTTACAAATAAAAAAATTTATAGCTTATAAACGTAACATAAATCTAGTTAGATTTTATTAAGGACTTAGGAAATTCTTGTTATATATTTTGAAATAATTTCTTACATGAAATACCAACTATAAAATATTTTTAGTAAAAAGAACTACACTAAAGTAATTAATATTAAAATTATATAAAATACAAATATGTTTTTATTACCTTTTTAGATAGAATAAATTTGCATAATTTTCTAAAATGTGAATTCAATAGCCAATATAAAAATGGATTCCAGAAACTATTACTTAATGATGTCCATGTCACCATAAAATCCAAAAATGGTGGAAGCTTTATTAATTGAATATAATGATTTCTATAGTAAAAGAATAAGAAAATGTATTTATTACCTTAGATCCAGTGCAGGCAGTAACAATTTCTTGTATAGTCCATGGAGTTACCATTACTATAAATCCAAGTGATATAGCAGCCATTGATCTTGAAGTTGATTCATATAAAAAATTCTTTGCTGCATCCTATAGTATTTAACTTTTAAATAATTTTATGGAGTACTTACCCTAAAAGTTTTATTTTATTATATATATATACATATAACCTACCTTTTTTGTTATATTTAGTTCATTTTGTGTAATTGAAGATATTCTACCATTGTCTGCAAATTGACTCATATGAAAACTAGAGCCATAACAATACATGAGTACCATAGTTGTTGGAAAATATAATGCACAAGTTGCTAAAATCCGATAGGATGGTTTGCTGTAAAAAGGCTCACATCCCATAAGACCAGTATTATTAAAATAATATCCTTTAATAAAATAAAATAAAAAGATTTTATCATATATAAGAACTAGGAATTTTTTAGCTAATAAATTACCTTTTGGTAATACTAAAATGCCGAAAACTACTAAACTGACAATCCATGCGGTACTAAGTATTGCTACACATCCCTGAAAGTAATTATAGAATCAAAATTATTTCTATTTTGTCATAGTATTTGGATTTAGTAATCAGAATTATATGTAAAGTTCATTAAGGCCTTAGTAGGCTAAGTCCATCAGGGTCAATTTTTCTAGTTCCTAGAGACACAATAAGGGACATAGCACTCAAAATAAGTTGTGTAAAAGTATGTAAAAGTATGTGTGTTTAGCAATTTATTTCGTTATATTTTTCTACTTTTCATTTTATTTAGTTATTATGGTTTTAACAAGTGAACCATATGGAAAAGATGTATCTGTAAATATATTTTGAGAAAGTTTTTTCAAAGATTATTTTTCCAATAATAAAACAACTGCCCAAAATTGACCTCTTTCAAAGCAATAAAAAACAGAAACACCTTAAATTTATTACGTTTTACTGAAGTCAAAAATTGATGAAAAGATACTCACATTTCTGATTTTTTATTACAAGGATAACATTGTTTAATAAGAAATATTTAAAGTAAAAGTATCCTTGAATTAGCTTTTCAATACCTACAAACAAATTTCAAACAAGTTCCGGTTGTCTTAGTTCTGTTTCTTGACCTTTGCTTACAAAGTATCATATAATATCCATTTAGTTGTCTGATGTCTACTAATATAAATTCACTAGCCTAAAATCTTAGTAATGTACCTCAAATGGATATTTCAATGGCTTCTTATGAGAAAATTTCTTGGCTTATTGACTCCTTAATTCGTTGACTGGGCTTTTTATTTATTCATAGCCAGTAATTAGAGTAGACGTGTCATGAATTTCAGGGACTAAATAATATTTTGTTTTTGTTCTTTTGTATTAATAAAAATCTTTAATAAGCTTTTGAATTATGTAAACGTGTATCTGGGTGTTTTCTTTTTAAATAATAATACTTAGAATAAATTATGTGCTAGGAAAAGTTCAACACTTAATGAAGTGGAACTACTTTTAAAAATTTATTCTTAAATTTTGATTAATGAAATTTTTTTAAAGCAGATTTTAATTTAAATAATTTTAGGAAATATCCAATTAATAATAAAATTAATAAAATTTAATATTGACACGACTATTTTAAATCAAATAACATTATATGAATAGCTTTGATCAGAATTTTAAACCTCCCTGTATACTTTTGACTAATAATATGTTTCCAAAGTTGCATTTACCTTTTTGCTAGATACCTGATGGTATCGGATTGGATATAAAGCATACATGTACCTATCAATTGCCATGCATACTAATATAACAGCAGTCTGTTGGGCTAAAGCACCACGAAGTAATGCCTGAAATATAAATTTATTATTTGGAAAATAATAAAATTTAAATTAAAATAGCTTTTACCTGAATTTGACAAAATATTTCACCATAAGGCCAGCAATGTAAGAGAGCTGGTGGTAAACCAAAAGGTGTTATTAGAAAACCTATTGCTAAATCATTCAAAGCCAAGGACGTTAGAAGATATCTTGGCTGGAAAATGAGTATATTTAAAGAAAAGAAAATGTTTATTAAAATTTAATATCAATAATTAAATAATGTCTGGTTAGAGATGAAAGAAAATTCTTCAAGATTTATGCAAAACAATTAGAAAATCGACTAAATTAGGTTTTATATCTTAAGTCTCACATAAAAATAAAATGTTGTGGAGCTCCGTAAAAGAATTTGAGTGAGAGTGAGAGAAATATTGATATACTGGATTATTTCTTATTTAAAAGTTATACAAGTTTCTGTACTTAGTCCATTTAAGGGATTAATAGGTTTCGAAGCCTAAAAAAACGATATTTTCTCTAAATTTTTTCTAATATAATAAATAAAATATTTTACTCAAACTTTCTATATTAAAAATAATAATTATTTGACAAATTATTTTTGAAATTTTTGTTTTAAAATTATGCAAATTCAGCCATTGGAATCTTATTTCTTTAGCGTTTCCACGATAACTTGATAGATTTATCCAAAATTAAAAAACATAATTTTATTTGTAGATATACTCGTATATACCTGGTACCTAGCCAAAGGAAAACAAATTTAAAATTTGAATTTCAGGCGGAGTTTTCTACAAAAAAAAAAAAAGAAGTAAAACTAGTAGTAAAAAAATAAAAATCCTTGAACAACGGGGTAGTAGTGAACAAAATTTGAAAAAGATCCGTTCATTGTTTTTTAATAAATTGCGGCAACTGACTTCCAAATTAGAGCTTCGAAAAAATTAAAAGCTGTCAATACCAGGCTGATAATGCAATGAGTTGAGCTTCTCAAAGCTTTATCTCCAAGGTTTTTATTCTAATTGATTTGAAACTTTGGAAAAAAATATTCTGGATATATTGTACTACTCAATAAAATAATAATAAAAAATCGAGTATTTGCAATTCTGAAACACCTTGAATTTCTTAACTTAAAAACTTAACCATCACGAAGATTTTAAAGAATAAAATCCTCTTAACAATTATTTCTTTTTATAAAATTATTGAATAAATGAAACGTTAAAAAAATTAATTAACAATATCTAAAAATGGAAGATGTCTTTTTTTCAATTAAAAAAATAAGCAGCAAAATTTTTTTAAAAATATTATTTAAAAATAAATTACTTTTTCTAATTTTCAAACCTGCTGTTGTATATATGATGAATAATGTCTATTATTTATAACAAAAATGACAATTGCGTTAGCTCCGATAACTCCTAATGTCAATATAAGAATGAAAATTGCTTCTACAGTCTCAGCCAACCCAATATGATAAAATAAGACACTTCCTGTATATCTAGGATGTGTACAACTTGAATTTTTAACTGCTGGTGCTACAAGGGTTGTTCCAGCTTTTAAATCCATTGCAATCCTGTACAAAGGAAAAAAAAACAATTTTTTTTCAAAATAATATTTTTATCTTTTCCAACAAGAAATTGAAAATTTTATAGTGGAAATCTAAAATTTCATTTTAATTACATCTAATGCTTAGATAACATCCAATGAAATATAAAAATTTGGTTCCTTTTTTTAATATTATAGAAATTTTAATTAGAAGCTTATGAAAAAAGTTGAGCAAATGTTTTTTAAAATAAAATTTTTTACAATTTTAGTTATGTTAACTTATGATTAGATCAAATACATATTTATTTGGAAATAATTGAGCAAGAGAAGAAATCAAAAGAAAAATAATAATCAACTTGACGGAATTGTCTTATCATTTATTTTCTGATTCTCCATCTAAAATATTTCACTTAGCATTCAACAGTAAATGGATGGTTTTAGCTGAAAGGAATCGTTAATAATGAGCCGCTCAGAAGATAATGTGGATAAGTCCATTTTTTCATTTTTTCTGATTTTTGCAAATTTTAATAGAATAAATAATATATTTCTTAGTTTTAAAAGGATTTACTCATTTTTTCATTTTTTGTAGGTCAAAAAACCCTTTTCTTTATAGCCTCTGAATGTGTAATATAATAATTTCAGAAGCCATTGAGTATAATTCCACTTCTTTACATTATTTTCTCACATCAACTTTAAAATAACAACAAAACTTTTCTTCTTCCTTCGATATATTTTAGTAACAATCAAACAACATCAATTTATAATAACTATCTGTTAATTCCACTTTCTGGAACACAGATTTGAAAAAAACGCCATTTATTTTGAGTTTTATATGCTGTCTTTTACTACGTAATATTTAAACTTTGGTTGAAAAGTAATAATATTACGCTGAAGTGTTTGTGAATAATTGTTTTGCTGAATTAAAATTTTGTTGTAAGGGTAGGTAAAATTAGGCTCTCGAGATTCAGAAGAAGTGTCATCGTGCCTAATTAAACATATTGAATTACATGCAAAGGATTCCCGAAAAATAATAATTTATTCAAAATCGTGTACCGGACAGAACCGAAATATAAAAGTTGTTTTAAGTTTGCTGAAATTGATTCAGAGTGAAAGCATAAAAGTTGAATCAATTAAGCAAAAATATTTGCTAAGCGGGCACACTTTTTTGCCCAACGACGCTGATTTTGCTGTCATAGAAGCTCATGCGAAAAAAGCAGTATTTATAATTCAAGTGACTGGTATCACATAATTCAAAATAGTAAAAAAAAACAAAAAAGGAACCTTTCAACCTTGTTGAAATGAATTGGCTATTACTAACAGAAAAAAGACAACAAGTGGACTAACAGTCAATTGGCTTAATATGCGATGGATAAAACTAGATTAAGTTCAAATATAATTTTGACGAGGATGACACCTGACATAAAATTGATATAAAAAAAAACCAAAAAAGTTAGCGCTAAAAAATATAAATCAACCATTATTGTATCCTAATTGTAGAACAATTTCAAAAGAAATAAAAAAAGATATGAAATCATGAAAATATATACCTCCAATAAAACACGACTTTTACAGGACATTAAGGACAACACGTGGAGATCAAAATTTGGCAAACACGGAAGAAGAAGATGTTTTTCTTAATTTTCAGTTGTCAAAAGGTATAAGTCCTTAAGTTTTTATGATGCTGCCATTGTCCCAATCGAATATTTAAATTATAAATAATGTTCAAAATATTTCATTATTATTACTAAAATTTAATATATTTTCATAATTTAATATTAATTTGGAGGAATTTTTTTGCCATTTATTCATTTTATACATCATTTGGTAAGTACTGAAAAAAGGTGCAACATCGCATGTGAACCCGGCACCCACGCCGCATTTTATATTTGTATTAAATTAAATGTCATATTTTTTTGTTATTTTTTATTATTTTCAGTGATTATAAGCAATAATGGCCAAAACAAAATCGAAAAATAACAAAAAAACGAAACAAAATTATTAAAAAAGTGAAAAATGATAGTGTAAAGCTTATGCGTCGGCACCATTCACCATTATTGTGAAGCACGAGTTAATTCGGTCGAGCAAACGGAATAACTGTATTAAAATTCCCACCCCATTGTTCTCACAAGCTTCAACCGCTTGATAGAAGCATTTTTCGATCATTTAAAAAATTTTACAATAGTGCCAGTGATGCTTGGACGTTTTCAAATGTTGGTCGTGAGTTACGTCATAATGACCAACAACCTATTGAAAACCATTCACCTCTTCAAATTTAGACAATATATACAATTATTAATATTTCGGCCAATCACCCTAAATTATTAAAATTAATTATTAAGTTTTATATTTCGGCCAATCAGCCTAAATTATTAAAATCAATTATTAAATATAACTGTTTCATATTTCGGCCAATCAGCCTAAATTATTAAAATCAATTATTAAAAATAACTGTTTCATATTTCGGCCAATCAGCAATGCTGTTAATCCTAAATTATTAAAATCAATTATTAAATTTAACTGTTTTATATTTCGGCCAATCAGCAATGCTGTTGACCCTAAAATATTGAAGTTTATTACTAAGTATATATTTCGGCCAATCAGCAATGCTGTTGACCCTACAAATTACAAATTGTATTAAGAATAAAATAATTAATAATAAAGTTAGTGGGATTTGGGATTTCAAGAAGTAAAGGTGTTTTAATAAAAAAAATAAAAATAAAATCAAGATCATCCGGAAACCTCCTAACTGGCGCAGTCGGTAGGATACACAAGTATCCCTGGTACATTTTTTTTCTTTTTATTTAAATTTTCATTAAAGTTTAAAGTGAAAAAAAAAAAATAAATAATAATAACAATTTTTTTTAAATTTTTAAACATAACCGAGAGCATATCGGTGAATGAAAAAAAAAAAAAACATTAATAAAAAGTGTACCAATATAAACACAGTGATTATTGTGTAAAAAAAAAAAAAAAATATAGGGGGTTATAGCACAGAAAGCAGTACAATCAGCAAAGGAACATTGCAACAAGTACTACAACAATCTGGTGCACTTTCAAGTCTTTGGCTATTTCCACTGGAACCTACTTTCCGGAATCTGAAGTTTTTATCAAACTAAGAACAACTATAAGCAACTATATCATGATCAGAAATATAGGAAAAATATTTTATATACTTTGGTAAGTTGAATTTGTTTATCTTTTGATCCATCCCTAAAACAAAAAAAAAAAAAAAAAAAAAAAAAACGTCATTATACCCATTATTATATATGCCTGTAGAAAAGACACAAAAGATATTTAACAGAATTAGGCCTTACGAATTGTGCGAGGATCTCTGCGAAAATTTTGAAAGTTTAAATTTAAATAAAATAAGTTCTATTAGTGATAATATTAATAATTTTCATACAATGACGACAACAACACCTACAATAACGACAACAACACTTACAACTTCTACAGACATATTCAATACACTTCGTGTACCCGATGCGATTAGAGACCTACCAAAATTTAATGGTAACCCCCGACTTCTTTATGACTTCATTAGTAATGTTGAAGAAATTTTGTCTCTTCTCGTACCTATTGATGGCACACCCCATAGTAGAATATTGATTCGTGCTATTCGAAACAAAATTGAAGGCCCTGCCAATGAGGTTTTAGATATGTATGGAACACCTCTTATTTGGCAGGATATTAAAACTAACTTAATCCTACACTACTCAGACAAACGAAATGAAACATCTTTAGTTAAAGATTTACATTCGATTCGTCAAAGCTCTAGAACAATTGAACGTTACTACAGTGAAATCATAGAAATATTTTCAACAATTAATAATCATGTACAGATACATGAAAATAATGCAAATGTAATAAAGGCCAAAAGAGAACTATACTCTGAAATGTGTCTAAACGTTTTCCTAAGTGGATTAAGAGAACCCCTAGGATGTACAATAAGAGCAATGAAACCTTCAACACTGAGTGAAGCATTTTCATTTTGTATTAAAGAACAAAACACATTTTATATAAAAAGCGAAAATCAAATTCCTAAATATCCACGCACATATCCATCAAATGAAAAACAAATGAGAAATCAAAATTTTTTTACAAAGCTTGAACAGCCAAGCAGAAATTTTTTTCAGCAGAACAAACAATTACAAAACCAACCCATTTTTTATAAACCACCAATTGTGCAACGACCTTTTTCACAACAAACTAGAACCTTTCCAAACAATCGCCCATTTACCCAACAACAAACAAATCGAAGTTTTTATCCCCCACCACAACCAATGGAAGTAGATTCAGGCTACTCCCGAGTAAGATCGCAACAAAATTCTTTTAGAACAATGACGGCAAACTCTCCAAAACGTGAATTTCACAAATTAGAACAAAAATCAAACAACGAATATGCAAACCCTGAACAAATAAACAATTTCAGAGAGCCCACTTATACTACCAATGATAATCCGCAATCTTCAGAAGAAAACTCACTCAACAATTACTGGCAGAAGTCTTACAGTGAAAATATAATTAAAGATGTCCCTCAAACTCTTCACCAAGAACTAGATCAATTTTACCACTACAATCAGGATTCTTCCGAAACAAACGAAATTAGAAACCAAACTGGATATGTAGATATTAACAAGCATGGATATATACTACCATATATCAATATTTCTTCTCCATTTGGACGTTCCCTGAAATTCCTCATCGATACAGGAGCATCGTCTTCTTTTATAAATCCGGAATATGTAGAGTCAAGTGAAATAAAAAAAATTAAACCTACATTTATCTCTACCATCCTTAACACACATGAACTAAATGAAGAAATTACTCTACAAAACTTCATAGAATTTAAACAACCAATGCAAGTAAAATTCTTGGTGTTCAAGTTTCATAACTATTTCGATGGACTTATAGGACTTGATATACTTTCAGCTCTTGGAGCAAAGGTGGATTTGGAAAATAAAAGACTTATAACAAAAAATAGTACCGTTCCATTATGTTTCAAACCAAATTTCACTTCAAACAAATATGTGATTCAAGGAAATTCAAAAAATACGGTAAGAGTACCCGTAGACATTCAGAATGGTGAAATCTACATAAAAGCAACAGAGATTAAACCTAATCTTCTAATTTCAGAAGGGTTATATAAATCAAATAATTGGTATAGTACGGTCGAAGTCGTTAATACTCTAGATGATGACCAATCACTCTTTCTAGAGCAGCCCCTAAAAGTCGAGCCGTATAATAACTTAAATTTTATCGAGTTAAACAACGTTAATGTCTGTTACGATAACAAATGCTATACGAATTCTTTTGACATAAAGTCGTCGTTACGACTGTCTCATTTAAACTCAGAAGAGTCAAAAGCAATATTGAAAATTTGCAGAGACTTCCAAGACTTATTCTATAAAGAAGGTCAAAGTTTAACATTCACCAATAAAATAAAACATGAAATAAAAACAACTGATGAAAGCCCCATTTACACAAAATCTTATAGATACCCTTATGTGCATAAAATGGAAATTCAATCTCAAATAACCAACCTACTGGACCAAGGCATAATTCAACCAAGCTATTCTCCTTGGAGTTCACCAATTTGGTTAGTAAACAAGAAAAAAGATTGTAGCGGCAAACAAAAATGGAGACTTGTAGTGGACTATCGAAAATTAAATGAAAAAACCATAAGCGACAAATACCCGATTCCAAATATCAATGAAATTCTTGATAAACTGGGACGATGCATGTACTTCACTACGCTGGATCTAGCTAGTGGATTTCATCAAATAGAAATGGACCCCAAAGACGTTGAGAAAACCGCCTTTACAGTCGACGGGGGACACTATGAATTTAAAAGAATGCCTTTTGGGTTGAAAAACGCACCCTCTACATTTCAAAGAGTAATGGATTACGTCCTAAAGGATATACAAGGTAAAGTCTGCCTTGTCTACTTGGATGACATAATTGTTTTTTCAACCTCTTTACAAGAACACATCCAAAATTTGAATATAGTTTTCAATAAGTTAAGAGAAGCTAACTTCAAAATACAACTTGATAAATCCGAATTCCTCCATAAAGAAATATCGTTTTTAGGGCATATCGTAACTAACAATGGAGTAAAGCCAAACCCAGAAAAAATTAAAGTAATTCAAAACTATCCCATTCCGAAGACACAAAAACAAATAAAGTCATTCCTAGGCCTTATGGGTTATTACAGGAAATTTATAAAAGACTTCGCTAAACTGACTAAACCGCTAACATATTGCTTAAAGAAGAACCGATCCGTCAAAATAACTGACCAATATATAAAAGCTTTTGAAATGTGTAAAGATATTTTAACCAATGAACCAATACTTCAATATCCTGATTTTTCTAAAATATTTGTGCTTACCACAGATGCAAGCAGCTTTGCGATAGGTGCAATTCTCTCTCAAGGTCCTATCGGTAGCGATAAGCCAATATGTTTTGCCAGCCGTACACTCTCAGATTCAGAAATTAACTACTCCACTGTGGAGAAAGAATTATTGGCAATCAAATGGGCAGTTAAATATTTCCGACCATACCTTTACGGTCGAAAATTCAAAATCGTGACCGACCATAAGCCCTTGATATGGCTTATGAATTTAAAAGATTCGAATCCGAGGCTAACACGTTGGCGACTCTCATTAGAAGAGTATGAATATGAAGTTATCCATAAAAAGGGCACAAGCAATGCAAACGCAGATGCTCTGAGTAGAATTAAAAATGACTCAAGTCACCCAACTAATATAGAATTGAATATCAATGAGTTTCCACCTGATGACTCTCAAGAAATGGAAAATATTTCCAATTGTGCAACAATACATTCTGCTATAGAAAATTTGAACGACCACATATATATCTCAGAAAAACCATTAAATGAATTCAATAGACAACTAATTTTCCAAAAATCTAACAAAGCTCATACATTTTCAATAGAAACACCATTCAAAAATAAACAACGACGAACAATTGGCATATCCGTATACTCAAAAGAAAACTTAACGGAAATTCTTAAAAAACACTTAGAACCGAATAAAATCACTGCTATATACGCAAATGATGAAATATTTAAATTGATCCAAGCAGTTTATGCTGAACACTTTTCCAGGAACAAAATCTTTAAAATTATTCGCTGTACCGAATTTCTATCAGATATAACGGACATTGATATACAGGATAAATTAATAAATGATTACCATGTGAAAAGCAACCATAGAGGGATTAATGAAACATTGGCTCATTTAAAAAGAAAATATTTCTTTCCCTGTATGAAGAACAAAATTACTCAAACAATCAACAATTGCGATAAATGCCAAACCTTAAAATATGATCGTAACCCACAAAGAATGTTTTTCCAAAAAACAGAAATACCAGAGAAACCTCTCGATATAATTCACGTAGACGTATATTCAATTAACAATAAGCAAATGCTTACTATCATAGATAAGTTTTCAAAGTTTGCAACTGCTTATACTCTTCCCGCTAGAAATAGCCTCAACATAGTAAAGTCACTCAAACACTTTTTCATTATACATGGTATACCAAAAAAAATAATAGCCGATCAAGGAGTAGAATTCACTTCAAATATATTCAAAGAATATTGTAAACAGTTCGAAATCATCCTACATATAACCTCGTTTCAGCAAAGTAGCAGCAACTCCCCCGTTGAACGTTTACACTCCACACTAACTGAAATCTATAGGATAATCTACAATGACAAAAAAGATAAAGATCATGATGACATATTGAGCGAAAGCTTAATATCATACAACAATGCAATCCATTCAGCAACTGGATTAACACCATATGAACTCTTTTATGGTAGAACATCTAAATTTCTTAGCAATCTAGAATTCAACAATAGTCATGAATACCTAAAAAAATTAAATGACTTCCAAGCAAATCTCTACCCTGTTATAAAAAATAAAATCGAAAAAGCTTCGCACAAGAACATAGATAAACTCAATAAAAATCGGGAAGAACCAATGCTATTTCAAGAAAATGATAAAATATTTCGGAAAGAAAATAGACGAAACAAACTAACACCTAGATTTACTAAAAACAAAATAAAAAAAGACAATATAATAACAGTTACTACCCAAAGAAACCAAAAAGTACATAAATCAAAATTAAAAAGAAAACACAAATTTCAGGCTAACTGCAGTCCTGGGCCAGAAGCTGGAGGTTCGTAACTTGAATAATCATAACGGGTTGCTTCCAATGAAATTAGGACCGGCTAGACTTATCACATCATACAAAAAACTTATTCACATCATAAAGCTATCAGACTACCAAACAACTATTGAAAAAATAAACAACTCAATTGTCTTGATCCTTCAAAAAGAAGAATTCAAAGACATAACTGCAACTGTTAACCTAAAGTTCAAAGAACTTGAAAGAAAACTCTATACTCTTCTACCGGTGAGAAGAAGTAAAAGAGGACTAATCGACGGTTTGGGGTCAATAATAAAAACAATAACCGGTAACATGGACGCCAACGATGCACTTCGATTAAATAAAGAAATTGGTATACTACATTCAAATGAAAATAATTTACAAAGCTCCATAAAGAAACAAATAGATATTAATCAAAAAATGATAGCTAGATTTACAAATATTACAAATCACATAAACAACGAACAGTCCAATATACAACAATTTCTAAATAAATTTAAGGATATTATCAATAAGAAATTAAGTAACGAATATGAAGATTTTAAATTCTCCCAATTTATTTACCAGATAAGTTTTAATATAGATCTACTTACCAACCATCTGACTAACATAGCTGAAGCTATAGTACTGGCAAAATTAAATATTATCCCAAAACATATTTTAAATCCTTCTGAATTGGATGAGATTTTTGCACACTTTGTGAGTCAAGGAATTGCTATTAAGTCAGACACAGAAATTTATGAATTTTTAGAATTACAGGCATATTATAATAATTCAAATATAATTTTTAATGTACTAATCCCAGTTTTACCCAATGATGAATATTCATTTTTTCACCTGATCCCCCTCCCAATCAAAGAAAACTATATGATTACTACTAAACCCTTCCTGATCCAGAACAAATTCGATGCCAAGTATTTTATAAAAAAATGCATGATGATACAGAATACCTATTACTGCAGAGAAACCGACATAGCTCCTTACACTGACACCGATGAATGTATAACCAAAATTATAAGAAATCAACCAGCAAATTGCAGCATTACAAAAGGGGCTATTGACAAATTAACGCAACCGGAACAAAACTACATTCTTTGTATAAATATACCAAGAGTAAATATAACATCAAATTGTGGAATTTCTCCCAATCTAAGCAATGGAACATTTTTAATATATTTTAAAAATTGTACTTTAAATATTAACGGCTTTACATACGCAGACCAGCCAAACACCTATTGGGATAACATTATCATACACCCGACTATATTTAATCCAGTTAACTACACAATTAGCTTTACAAATATAAGCCTTAAAGCTCTAGATGACTACAATATCAACAACTATGACAGCATCTACACAACAAACTTTAAAATAGATTCCACTACAAAAACGACAAACAACCAGTAATAGGAGCTCCCAGGAAAATGAAAGCATTGCAAAGGAATGCAAAGTAGAACGAGTCCTATACTGGCCAACGCTTCATCCAAGAGGGGAGGAGTTACGTCATAATGACCAACAACCTATTGAAAACCATTCACCTCTTCAAATTTAGACAATATATACAATTATTAATATTTCGGCCAATCACCCTAAATTATTAAAATTAATTATTAAGTTTTATATTTCGGCCAATCAGCCTAAATTATTAAAATCAATTATTAAATATAACTGTTTCATATTTCGGCCAATCAGCCTAAATTATTAAAATCAATTATTAAAAATAACTGTTTCATATTTCGGCCAATCAGCAATGCTGTTAACCCTAAATTATTAAAATCAATTATTAAATTTAACTGTTTTATATTTCGGCCAATCAGCAATGCTGTTGACCCTAAAATATTGAAGTTTATTACTAAGTATATATTTCGGCCAATCAGCAATGCTGTTGACCCTACAAATTACAAATTGTATTAAGAATAAAATAATTAATAATAAAGTTAGTGGGATTTGGGATTTCAAGAAGTAAAGGTGTTTTAATAAAAAAAATAAAAATAAAATCAAGATCATCCGGAAACCTCCTAACTCGTGCGATGACTATTTTCGATATACCTGCAATTGTGAAAAAGCATTCAATAACTATTTCACTAGAAGCAACTTTAAATAATAAAATTTTGTCGGTTTAAGTAAAAGATATCTTTTATTTAAAACATAAATGACCATGAATTTTAATATTCACCGTTGGACACCGGGATTTTGAAAATCGACCATTTTAAGTGACTTACTTCAAACATTTATAGAAAAACAAATAGCCTACAAACTGAAAACTGCTCTTCTATAAATTGTTGCTATTATGTCCTTCTATAAAACTGTGTTATTAATTTTTTTTTTTGTTTTCGATTTTTTGCTGTAGAAGCAGGAATAACAAAAGTGCGGCGTTGGTTCCCGGTCTACCCTACTTACGTTTTTATTTACCCATTTTGAACATATCGCTTTTATTGTAGAGTCTACACTTTTCTGATCAAATTAATATACTTTTTTGAACAAAATAATATACCAGGAATTTTAAAAATGAATGTATTAAAAAACATAAATCATCTCAATTTCGATTTTTTGGACTTATCCCCATTGGCTTCTGAGCGGCTCTTAATTTTTATAAGACAAAGGGATATGAAACCTGGATTCAATTTTGAATTCTTTGCAAATACAAATTAACTGCCACAATTATGAGTAGAAGGTCAACACAAGTAAAAACAAATTATTTCTAGTTTTAGAGAATGGAAATTTATGTTGAAAAATGTTTGAAGTTAAACTTGTATAAAACTCTAGCTCTAAGGTAAATGCAAAAGTGCTTGTATAGATGGCTACGTGCACACTTGAAAACATTATGATAAAGAAGTTTTTTAACTGTCATTTTAGACACATCTAATTTTAGTATGCAAAAAATTTACATCTTCGCAGTAGATATCAGACACTTTTCAGAAAATATAAAATACAAGTGAATACTGACCAAGCTTTGCCCCATAAAGATCAGACATTTTTTTATTGAATTACTAGTTTTTGTTTTTTTATTTTATAGTCATATAACATGCTGTCTGATACTTTAGTTAGATCCCAGCATACTGTTAAGGATGAATTTTAGTGGTCTCATCTGTTTAATAGTTATATATCTTGAACACACTTTTGTCTGATGTTAAAAATTAAGCTTTTGAATTGTTATTTGTTGTTGTTTATATTTGTCAGTTTTTATAATTAGTTCATATTGTTAATTTAAGCTTATTGTTTTTTATTATCAATAAAAATTGCTTTTGTTGTTAAAAATTTTTAACTATTGTATTAATTTTAATGACAAAATTCAGGAAAAAATAATAAAACCAAAAAAACAACATTAACAAAGATTAATAAAACCAAAAATAACAATTAAAAATTATTAACAAAAACTAATAATTATTTATAATTAATAAAACAAATAACTAGAAAAAATTTAAAAACTTAATTTTTAACATCAACTAAACTTGCACCTTTAGATACATTTCATTCCTTAAAAATGTTAGTCGATACCTGGAAAATACTTGCTTACTTCTGAAAAATCACGAAAACAAGTTTCATTTTGCTCTAGTAGATTTTAATGTAAAAATGGCTCTGAATCAAAATCAAATCAAAGATTAAGTCATAATTCTACTCTCCTATGTTTTTCTACATTAAAATACTCATATTCGATGCTAGTTCTAATTATAAGTCCTTATAAACTTAGTGTTTTGTATAGCTCCTTTTTAATTTAAAAATTCAATGGTAAATTTCAAGTTGAAAATTTTCTTCAAACTTTCATTTGTTAAACTTATGCAAAAGAACTTTAACCTGAACTTTTAGAAGCTTCAGTTTTGCACCACTAAATGTAAATATAAATATGTATTTTAATTTCTTTGCATTAAAAAACTTCAATTTCAGTGTTATCTATCAACATCAGTTTTTTAGCTTCTTTAATACTTTTTTTACTTAAGATTAATCAAACTCAGAAATACTGAACATTTATCAGGAAGTAAGAAAACCGCTCAAAGGCTCATTTTGAACTATATTAGAACTATAGTTAGGTGAAATTCATTTTCTTTTTCAAAAGAAAAAGAGATTATTCGGGATGTAATTTTTACCTTAGGGTATAGTATAAACTCTCATACAATACGTGCCCATACAATATTTAGAGCTAATAAAAAAGCGGAATAAGCTGTAAAGTTCGATGAATGCAACCCCCCAGGTCGAGAAGAAAATTGAATTGCAACCAGTATGAAATCCTTTTTATTTGAATCAATAATTTTTTTATGATGAGCCTGAGTTGAGATTTAATGCCCTATTCCACTAATCATATCAGGAAACCTGATGAACAGGTGGTAATTTCGATTTTATGAGTACTTAATCGTCTTAAAAAAATATGTATAAAAATTATTTTTTGTATTGAAATTGATAGAAAACAACAACAAAAATGATAAGCGAAAGTTAAATGTCTATGAAATGAATTTTATAATTTTTCATTAATTGGTGTAAATTAATTACATCAAATCATTTCCCATAAGTTTCGAAAAATTTATATTAAGCCTTAAAATATTTGCATGGATTTTACTAAAGTGAAGAATTCATCTGTGGTTGAAGTTTTATTGTTACGTTGATCTCTTAAAATGTCTTTTCGAGGTAATTTTCGGTTTTTTTTATCAGACACTTGAATAAAAAATTGTAATTTTATGCTAAATAAATTGACTACTAGAGCTTGCTGCCTAAGAACTTATTCTGGGTTGGTATAATTAAGTTTCTGTTTCAATTAAATGCTTCTATTTTTTGCTATTCTTTCTGCCCATTTGATTAGATTTGTTTTAAAGGAAATCACAAAATTCAAGGCTGCTAATTATTTTGTTACAAGGGAAATGAGATTTTTTTAAAGATAATGAGATAGTAAGATGATTTTGGTGGTAATAATTTAATTTTAGTTGATATTTAACTATTTAAAGGATATTAGAAAATAATTAATTATAGCTATTATATTTTTAATAAATAATTAAATTTTTTATTTATACCCGAAATTATTGCAAATTGTGAATATTTTCCTAGTCGAAATATTTGATGATGATTTCATACTGAGTGGTAGTGTTGAATCGTGACTTATCTAAGCCCTTCAGTATCAATTCAGAGCGAACTTTTAACATACGAGTATATGTAAAAGGTTATACTGATTTGTGTATAAAGTAGCAGAATGAACAGTATGAAATCATCATCAAACATTTCGAGAACGGATTGTTCTCGAATTTAAAGTTGATATACGTATAGTATTATGTCCGCCAATAACGATTACTGACGAATTGACTGGCATTCAGAAACTTGATATGAGAAGTTTAAGAGTGCATCATACTAAATTAGGAGCAGGAACAGCACTTTATATAAAATTTTTTAGTATATATATAAATATAATATTAATATGACCATTGCATATAATTATTTTAAAAATCAAATTAACTTTTCTATATACTCTTGGAATTTTTAACATCAGAAATCAGTAATCGTTCTGCTGGAACGTATTCTGAAGAGACTAAAGTGTTTGTCAGCAAAAAATAAAGTAACATCGGTATATGGAAGCTTATTGGTAAGGAGAATTTTGTAGGAAACAAAGAGGTCAATAAACTGGCCCCTATGAAATTATATGTAGGCCACAAGCCCAGTATCTACTCCCTAGTGTTGTAGTTATATAGTCTAAGTTATGGACTGAGTTTGTTGGCCTGGTAAAACCCAAATACAAAATAAAAAATTTGATTAAAACATTTAATCTAAACAGAATGTTAACACAGTTTTTTTTAACAAGTATTTTTATAAAGTTTGGAATATAGACAGCACCAAAGTACGTTATCTGCTATTAGTGAGGAGATTCCCTCCCTCTAATTATCACAATTAGTAGCGTATTACATCACTTTAAAAATATTGAAACACGTTTAAAATTAAAAAAATACACAATATATTAAATAAAAATAAAGAATTTTAATAATTTAGTACACTAAGTTTTCCTGTACAGTTTGTCTATCATCCAGATGCCATGTAAAAGAGAAGGTTGTCAGAATTTTCAAGTTGTACTTAGAATTTAAGCAATCTAACATTTAATATTTAGAGATTTTCTTTTGTATTATAATACATACAAATTAAAACAAGTTTATTATGACTTAATACACATTTTATAGAAAAAAATATATCAAAAATGAAAAGAAAAAGGGGTGAAAAATAAAAATTTGTTTTAAATTTAAATAAATCGACCAAATCCTCCGCCTAGGCCACCAAAACCACCACCTAGACCACCAAATCTATCAAATTCAGCACCTCGTTGATAATCA
The DNA here is from genome assembly GCA_947359355.1 of Acrocera orbiculus. Taxonomy (NCBI): domain Eukaryota; kingdom Metazoa; phylum Arthropoda; class Insecta; order Diptera; family Acroceridae; genus Acrocera; species Acrocera orbiculus. Next base: position 14,663,007 of record OX375758.1, read on the forward strand.
CCAAATGATGTGTCTGAATCTCTGAAACCTCCATCAAAACCTCCAAGTGGCCCGTTAAATCCAAAATTTCCATAATCACTTTGTCTATTTATAAATCCACGGTTTGATAAATCAAAACGTTCATCCCTAAAAGGTCCACCAAATCCAATTTGTCGTACTTTCCGTAAATGTTCTAGTGGTATTCGTCCTTGTTGTACATCATTTACATTATAATAACTTGTTGCACATTTTGCAAATGCAATAATTGTTAAAAATAAAATTATTTTTAAAAAATTCATTTTTCTTTCTTGAAATTGACTTAAGATGTTTACAATTTAAACACAATCTGAACTTAAGATGTGAGATTAACAAGTGTTGATCTTTTATATATTAAGAAAATTCGAAGCTCCGAACCGGAATTGCATTATTTTCCATGAATTTTTTTTGTTAATTTTTGATTTTTAGAATCAAGTTTTGAGAAAAGTGATGTCATTTTTGCACTTGATCTTTGAGTGGATTGACCAACTTTGCAACTGGAGAATTATTTAAATGGCCATGACTTGTACTTGGCATCTAGATTTATTATTATTATTATGTTTCTTTTTTTTACTTTTGTTTTAAAATAAATATAAAAAGATGTGATTTTGATTTTTTATTTTATATTCTCATTAAAATCTCTAAAGTAATTGATGCAAATTATATTTATAGAACTTGAATTTATGTGTTGAATTTTAATTAAATAAAAAAAACATTTAGTTTAATTAGAGTTTTATAAATAAAAAATTATTAATTTTTCAATAGAAATTTGGAATTAATTTTAGTATGAATTTTACAAAAAAGAGGAGGTCATTAACAATTAAATGGCATTTTTTATGCGCTTTAAGAAGAAACACATTAATAAAAAATATCATTTTAACCAAAGCAACATTAAAAGTCCTTCGAAAGTTATGCCAAATTCTGCAAATCAGTCTTTGAGGTACTTTCACATTTATTCTTTTTGCCAGACCTTGATTCCAGTAACTATTGGGTTTTCACAGATTTAAAAGAGACCTCAAGGGAAAGTGATTTATATTAAATAAAGAAATCGTTGTCCACAAATAAATCATTCAATACAAACATTAAGGGAAAGTTGAAGAAAAGTTTGTTGTGAATCTATTCAATTTAAAACTTCGTCAAATAGTTTTATTATTATCCTTCAGCCTTATAATTTAATGAAGAATGCGTTTACTTAATAAAAAAAAGTTAGGCTTCCTGTTTTTAGCAAAAGGATTTATTTTTATAAAAACCATGATGTTTATTCATAAAAAAATATCTGATATCACAATAACAATAAATTAATTGGGTTATAAAAAATTATTTTTTGCATTTTTTATATAACTAATGTCAATAGAAATTTTAGTTGTGTCAGTGTGTGTGATCAGTGTGTTTGATCACTTAAATCTCAATATCCTCTGCAAATAGGAAAAAACAAATAAAAAAACCATAATAGAATTTTCTACTACTAGAAAAGTTATAAATTTATTGAAATAGTATCAGCAGTTTTTTCTTTGTATTCTTTTTAAAATTCAATAGAAAAACAACCAAAAAGTAATAAATTTCTCTTTTCAAGTTAGAAAAAACTTTAAAGAGAAAAAAATTTAAATATATTTATGAAATTGACTTAATAACTGCCCTTAAGTATATTTAGTCTAATGAAAAATTTACACTATCAAAATTTTCAGAAGCCGTTTTATCCAAAAATTAAGAAGAAAATTTCATAAATAGAAATGAAACATCATCGGTTTTATCACTTTATAGGTTATAGATATGCAAATTTCAATATTTACAAATGCTGACTGATATGACAAAGTGTTAAGCAATTCAATAAAATTTTATCACGGCCTCAAATGATATAACAAAATATTTTGGATAGTTTTTATGATTTGAAAATGAAATGGTTCATCAATTGTATAAGTTAATTAGATCTATTGATTTAATTAATATTTTTAGTACTCTCCTTAGGAGTTTGGCTTATTGTTAGTACAGGTTTAAAAAAATGTTCATACGGATATACGAGTATCTATATCTGATTTTTGCTATCGAAAAAAATATTAATGTTATTAATTTTATCATGGGGTACAGCAATTACTTATGTAGGAACTTCTCAGGCTTCTTAGGCTTGTACAAGGTCTGATCTGGGCTGGGATTCTGTCTCGGTGAGAAGTGAGAATGAGAATGAGAATGTCAAGTTTTGACATATTTGCCATACATTATATGTCAAAATCCAAATTCAGCCAGCATTAAAAAAATAGAGGTTTATTTAGTTTAATTAATTTTGAATTAGGGTCCAATTGCCTGTGATAGTCCAGAAAACTATTAGTGTTGAGACTAATACGATTGGGATCTCTAAATAAAGACTATCCAGCAATCAGATAAAAAAGGAATATCTTTGAAATTTTATATTTTTCAGGTCAATCACCCTTGAAACGTAAGAGACTGGCTACGTTAGGGTACAACTGCCTACAATAGAGAACTTCAGACATTCATCGGGACTGTGGTTATTTGGATGAAGACATCCAGGAAAAGACAATTTAGCAGATTTAAAAAAAAGGCCTTTGACAAATGCATTATTGAAATAGAAAAAGATACTCCACCGTAAAGTCACCTAATGTTTTATTTTTGTTCCTCTTTTTAATTCATATGCCAGCTTGGAATATGGCTGGATTCTATTCTATGGAGTTTAAATTCATGTAAAGATTGCATGAATTTCGAAGAAAATTTCAAAAAACAATTAAATCATTTTGTTCGAAATATTTTAATCCAAATATTTTCTCTCAAATCTTGTTAAGGAGCGCTTGTAACATTGATATTTTGCCGAATTGCTGTAATGTTAATGAACAATTTTTATTAAAAATTTTAAAAGAAGTGTTAATTGGGATCTGAAATGTAAAACTATAATTTCCATATAGAGTTTTACTATGACGATCAGAATTTCTCAATGAAAACGGTATCTCCTTTATATTGAACAATGAAATCAATTTTTGCATTTTTAGATTTTTTTTATTTGTTAGTTTAAAAACAAGAGATAATGAACATTTCATGTTTAATAGCGACGTAAAAGAAAACTAAATTTTTATGCCTTTTTCTTCAGCATGTGAAGTAGTGTATACCATAAATTTATATCCTGGGGAACTGATTCTGCTTTTCTATTACCAAGTTTTCAGTTTAAAGAGCAAATTATATTTAATTAAATGTATTAATGGGCTAAAGAAGCCATGAAAAAGAAGTATTAAAATTTTCTTTTGTATTCCTATATTTGCTTCACAGAACTACAAATGAACATATCTTAGGCTGACTGTAGAGATCATGAATTAATAATATTTCTTTTTTCTACTAAATTCTAAACTTCAATTCGGCAACGTGCGGCTCACTGCCATAGAATAGTGAACTTTATTGTATTCTTTGGTTTCTTAGGTTGCTTAAAGAGTGGCTTGCAGCCGAGCTGACACCGATTCTGATTGCGATAGTCTTGTCCAAAATAGGCTTGCACTCTGAATACTTTCAGTAGATTCCTATTGATTTACCTGAAACGACTTTATAGTTTTCGATATCGGAATCAGTGTCAGCTCACCTGTAAACCGGCACTCTGTAAGCAGCCTTCCTGTTTAAAGTAAAATATGACGTGAAACTTACTTAAAATAAAAAATACTTCCATTTGGTTAATTGACATTTATTTTAATTTCTTTTATATAACTTTGATAAAAAATGTTTTTTGTAGTTAAGGCTAACATCCAAAAATAAACATTTTGTTAAAAACAGTTAATTAAATTTTTACTCTTAGGACAAGTTTTTTTTAATAAATTACTTTTAGCACACCTTTTTCAAAATCATCATAAAGTCTAATTAGTTAGATTACCTTTGTATGTTGCATTTATTTCGCTTTTAGTTAGCTAGAAAGGAGTGTACATTTAATACAAATGAAATTACCAGTATTTTGTAGTTAGAAACAAAATAAAAGAAAAAATAACATAAAATTACAGTTTGGATAAAATTGAATTAACTACTATGGTAAATATGGTAATAAGTTAATTATATAATCCTAAATCAAACAACTTGACACATATTTAGTGTTTATTACAAAAAAACTTATCAACTTTATGTATCGTGAAAGTTAATTATGGGGCAAATAGATGTCCAAGTGTTCAAAGATAAATATTTAAATTATTTCATAACAAATAATGTGAAAGTAATATTATTTGTTTTGTAGTTTAATTTAAGCAAATATTGGAAAATCAATATGAATATTTTGGAAAATGATACTAAAATCTATTCAAAAAATTGTTGAGTTGATTTACGAAGCTTTGTTCCAGCTCTCATAATTTAAGTACTGAATCTTTTAAATGATATTTTTTCAAATGCTGCAAAATGTTCTAAATTGAAATTACTACAAGAAATTCGAGGATATTTGAATTTAAGATGGGACTTTCTTGGCCCTTCTCCTATGACGCTAGAGATTTTATATTTATTTTGCGATTTTTTTTTTTCGTAATTTAATAAAATGCTATTATTTAAATTTTTTCATATCAAATCTTAACATCAAAAATCAAACAAAACAAATTTTATTGACTATATTCCATAATGTTTTATACATTTTTTTTTGAGGAAGAAATAAAAGCAACAGGTTGGTTTTTCCGATTACAATTGTTGTAATGGTTTAAAAAAATCAACTACTTTTTTTGTTGAAAATTGATTAAAAATAAATACAAATTATAAAATAAATATTTCTTCCTCACATGGAAGCCATTAATATTTAAATAAGAGTGCTTTAAAATTTTAGCTAAATAAGTCTAATGAATTTTTTTGAAGTTTGTGGGACGTATGAGAAAATATTTTGAGAACACGTATAAAACTTTAAGAGTACGTTATTTTTGAAATATGTGCATTTCCATGAGACTACATCTATTAATCAAGGAAGGAAACTAGTTTTTCCATTAAATATCAAATAAAATGCAAAAAAATTCAAATGGAAATAATATCAAATTCCAAATGATCTACAGAGCTTTGCAATATTTTGTAACCACTAACAAAACGGTGATTTTTATATATCGCAGTAACCTTTAAATTTAGTATTAGTAGGACACAATATATGTCAAAATTTCAAAATTTTTTTAATAGCTATTCTTCAGTAATATTTAAGAATTCATAAATTTTAATTTATTTACAAATTCTTTGAATATTAAATAAAAAACCATTCGTCAAAAAAACAATTGCACGGCATACCAACAATTATGCTTTTAATTAAAATCGTTGATTTCTTCTAATTTCAAAACACAAGAATTTAGTTTAAAGAAGTCTTTGTAAAAGCCAAAATTTGCTTAAATACTTACACAAATTTTCATAGTGATTTACAGCTAAAATTTTTCTTTTATACATAAAACATGATTTTTTTATAAAAAAAAAATATTTCTTGAATTTTTCCTTTTTTTTAATTTAACCTATTCTAAAACTTGTTCCATTGAAAAATTTTTGCTTGAAAAAGTCGGAAGTCATCTAATAAAAACTACTTTTCTTAACAAATCCTGTCTGAATTATGAAGTACACCTTTAGTTTCTATTTGTTTTACTTTTATTTGAGTACTATACACAAGTACACTTTCAACAACAGTCCTTAGTATAATTTAATTAAGAGTAATATATGTTGTCATCTCGAAGGATAAATTTTTAAGCACACAACATTCACAAGTATTTCCCTGTAAATTAAAAAACAGCCAAGGCAATTCATACTTTAATTTTTTTTTTTTTTGTTTAACATAAACTAAAAATGCTGCTAATTTGGTATATTAAGCAAAATACTAAATTTAGTAGGTATTACGTATAAAGGAATAACGTATAATCCTAAAAAATTTAGATAATTGATAAGTTAGTCAAGTGGTAGTTATAATCAAAGCGTTGTTGACACAGAAACCATAAAATTTAATATATTTTCTAAATAAACATCAAATTTATAACACTATATATACATGCAGTTTGTTTACCATTCATATCCTTCAATGAACTCTCCTTTGAAAAATATTGGCGCCTCTAGCAAATATTATAGTCTTTAAACACAATTAAATCAACACATCACCTTTCTTTCCTTTAGATAACTATTTTATCTTTAAGCTTATACACATTAATTTTTAACTTATCAAATACTTAAAAGATCCAAAAAATATTATATCCTGCTTAAAGGAAATTTTACAAAAAAAAAACACTACAAAAGACTTTTATCAAAAGTATTTAATAACAACTTAAATTTAACGAGCGTTATTTAAAATGTTTCCCGTATCTTCGTTCATAGAAAATCATTTGGTCCTAACGCCGGTTGAATGTAAACTGAATTTATTCACTTACGGATAAAAATGTTATCCTATTAAATAAGTTCCCCAGCTTTTTGATCCTGATTTTTACTTCTGATAGAATTTTAAATTTTCCTAGTTGACAAGAAGTTTGCTTCCCCTTTTGGAGACAACGTGTTGAGTTTAATAAAAACATCTCCAACTGAATAACATTGCCAGATTGTGTTTTATTTGAAAGTTTTTAGTGAAAGTAGCTGTAAATATTAATAAAAATTTTTCAAATATGAATATATGTATTAAAATTTATTTTAATTGATTTTAAATATTAATTATGTATTTTAATTTCGAGTTTTATGATGAAATCAGTGTTTGGAGTTAAAATTAAACGCAGTTAAAGGATTTTTGCTTTGATATGTGACATGGGTGGATTAGCACCCCGAAATCAAGTTAAGAATCAGCATTCGGATTAAGGCATCTAGCCTAAACAAAAATACAACTGTCATTTAGGAAAGTTGTGGGGTTTGTATTTTCGGATGCTAAACTTATAAAATTAATCAAGTACATTGAAAAGAGAAGAATTATTGACAGTAATAATAACTTGCACAATTTAAAGAAAGGAATCGAAAAAAAGCGTATAAAAAGAAGGTGCTAGTTCAATGAAAAAATGCAATGGGCCACTAAAAAATTTCATCAAATTCCACTAATTGAACTTTGAGTTATTTCTGCATGCATCGTATTTGTTATATCGGGCCTTTAGCAGCTTTCAGCCGTTTGCTGATTATTAAACAATCTACCAGGGAAAGAAATTTGAATTAAATGAAGAAATCATTGCCAAAACTGAGGATTTATTAAAAGTAAAACAAAAAATCATTCCACTGATATAGAAAAATTGAAGAGGAGTTGAAATGAGTGTATCAAACCCGAAGGAAATTATATTAATGAATAAAATAAAATTATGCCCGAAAAATTTTTATTTTTGTGTATCAGCCTCAGAAATTACCTACCAATGTATTACATTTCTATTATAAGCTCAATTAAAACGCCCAAAAGTATCTTCTGGATTGGGCATTAACTCCCAATAGTAAGAACATTCTATTTTAATGTCGATTTTTTCTAACCAACTTAACAAGGAAATCATTTCTATTAGTTCAAAATCTTTAATTATAAGAATATGCGTTCTCTGTACAAATACTGTAAACAAAAATCAATTTCATTTTATTATTTTCACTTCTTAAAAAAATAACTTTTCAGTAAACCACCAAAATTTTATATTTTCTAAGTTATGGACCAAATCAAAATCAAAAGTTCTAAAATCCTTCTTTAAAATTAATGCTTTCAACACATTTACAAAGAAAAAAGGCTATAAATCTACAAAATTGGAAAGCTATGTATGTTGTTTGCAAGCTATGAATTTCCACCAAATTTTCAGCGGAAGTGATGTTCAACTCTTTGTTCACTACTTTTGATATGAAAAACTTTTTTTTTTCTATTAAAGTAAAAGGAAGAAGTAGACGAAAAGTGAACTTTTGGTTTACTTCCGAGTGTGGTACAACACGAAATACTGCACAATTTTTTAAAAACTTTATTAAGATATATATTTTGTATTTCTTTAAAGCATCAAGTATACTTTTCAAATTTTTATAATTATTTTCTGTTAAAAAATGTGGTTATGTGTTTGTGTTCTTCAGAAATTTTAAGCATGTAAGTAGAAAAAAAACTAAAATGTATTCTTTGAATCAAATTGAAAGAGGTGATAGAATACTAGTAGGCATCAGATACTTCGTCGGCTGGAATTATATGGAAAAAAAACTATGAAATCCATATGAAAAAATAAGAATATGAAAGCAACACAACAAACAGTTGTGGAGGAGACAAGCATAAATGACGCAAAAAGGGATTTTTTATACAATACTCTATCAATTTAATCAATTTTCAAAATATATATTTGATTTAACACATTAAAACTTTCTTTAAAGCTTAAAAAATGGTAATTATGACAATGTCAATTGTTGTTTATCTCACAACTATAGTTAATCTTACTCCAAAAATAATAGTCAAATTGAGTAAAACCTACTTTGTTAATACTGTTCTGCTCGATGCATGAGCAGTTTTAAACGTAATACCTTCCAAAGAATTCTATCCTATCAAAACTTATAGCAATACAAGCCAAGAAAAGTTTTCCTTTTAAAACAATGTCAGAATTTATGTAGTCTTATTATCTGCAAGGACATCGTCATCCTTTTAAATGCATCAAAATATTTTGAAAAAAAATTTTTTGGCAAATTTAAGAACCTTTACCTTCTTTTTGTGACCGATTACGTAGAACATTCATTTCATTGCTAGTTAAATTATTTTTAAGTTGCCTGTTTTAAATTTGATGCACTTTTCAATATAAAAGATAAAATAAGTGAAAATTTTTTCATAAATACAAAAAAGGGAATCGTTAACACTGCAAAAATTACTGATATTTTAAACATATTATACAACATCCATAGAAATAATATATTTTGTATATTTATTCATGGTTATTAAGGACTCAAAATTTTTTATTTGAAGCTAACGAATACGTTTTAACAATAGTTTTAATCAAAATTGGACCAAACTTATAATTCACTTTATGATGATCAAAAAAGCAAACAAACAAAAACAAAACAAAAAAGATAAATTTTAACTATCCAAAAACACATTAAAACAATTTATTTATATGTGAATATGATTTCTTTTCAGAAAAATTCCAAAACTTCATTCTTAGAAAGTTTTGAATCAATGAGATTTATATGTACTAATTTTGTTTACTAACTCCAATTTTTACAAGTATAATCAAAAAATTCAATAACATAAATTATTTTAAAATTCTTAAACTTATTTACTAATTTAAAATATACATTTCTTTGCTTGATACTTTTTAACATTTTATTCCGTATATCTTTATTATTGTAAACAAAAAAAAAACATAATAATAATCTATCATCGAAAATATTTGTGGTTGTTTTATTCAACTGGAAATTTTTAGTCGTTTCTATGAGTGGTCCAAGTTTTTATTTTGTTAAAGGATATTCCTAGTGAATTTAGTTCGAGGGACAGAATCATAAGGTTATGCTTTGCTATGTATTTTCTGGAGCCATATATAAACATTAAATGACAATTTTGTGAATTTTTCTTGGAACTAGTAATAAATCTTTATGCACGATAAGTAAGAAGTTCGAGTCATGCAAACATAACAACTATAAAAATATATCACAAAATTTTCTACCATGAAATCAGCATTGTATCAATTTGCAGGTTTATATAAAAAGAGTATATATTATTTAGGATGCTGTTTTGAAGAATTTCATTTCATTTAGTAAATTATTAAGTTTTCCTTTGTTCTAGGAAAAATTTGTATGCACTAAAAAAAGTTTTTCTTGTTGTTAAGAAGGTGGAAGCTTTTGTTTTATTGTGTGTGAATTTTAATTACAAGTTTGTGGCACTTTTATTAAATGTTTTTAAATAAAATATTCAATTTTTGTTGTACAAAATCATTTTGTAAAAAACAAAACGATATAGTATCAATTAAATCCTTAAAATAAGTATTTTTTAACTTTTAAATTAATTAAACAGTTTGAAAGGATGTTGAAAATTATTGAAAAAAAAAGTTTAGAACGAAATGGTTAAATTAGCAGACATAACTTTTTGCATTCAATATATTTGTAGATTATTATTATAAAATAATAATTAGTAGTCGTTTGTCTGAAGGGAAAAGTAGGGTGAACCATTGTTCTATTCCAAGCACCTACAGCTAGCCCAGGAAGGACTCCATACAAAAAACCAACAACACCAACAAAATACACTCCCCTGAAACATTTGATAAATTCCTCTCGGGACACCTTTCGTAACACTTATGCCTATTTTTTTACACATTTTTTCCTCCAATATCCCAATCTGTAATTGAGATTATTATTTTTTCTTCTTTGCTGTTTGAGTTTAGCTCTGAGAGTTGAGCCCAATGTTGCTTTTTCTTTTTCTACGGTTTCAAGTTTATATTTTAAAATTCAAATAGTTTCCTTTGCCAAATAACTTCAAATTAGTAGAAGTAACCTAATAACCACTAAAGAAGTTACCTAAGTTATACCTCCAAGAATGTAAGGACGGTAGTCCTTCAATCGCCGCATATTGACGCTCCATTTTGAAGCGCTTCCTGCAGTTTTTGGCTCCATACTTACCTAACAGCAAAAAGCGGCTCACCACACTTTGGGATCTATGTATCCTTCCCCAATCTTCTTATGAGGTAGATTTGTAGTAGCAATAAGTCTGCTTATTTCATACTGCTCCGTCTCGTTGAGCTCTTTTTGTCTCACCGTGCTATATGTATATAAATTAATTCTAATTCCAATAAATAATTCCAAATTAATTCCAATAATAATTGTAATAATTATAGTGAGTGTAATGTGTAGTTTAATTTTTATGTAATAATTTTTGTTAGAAATGTGTATAAACTACCCTTTTCACTTAGAACCGTCTTAACTAAATTCATGGGTGAAAGAATATATGTTCTTATGGCCTATACTTTTCCCTTTCGTCGGAAAAAATAGAATATAAAAAAAATTAAGTATTTTTAATTAATATATTATTTTTCTTTGACTCAATCTTTCTCATTTACACAGATGATCAATTATATTATTGGCTGAGTTTTATGTTATATGCAAAGTTTTATTTCGAAATGATAGGGGTACTCCGGGGTAGGGGCGTAAGAACCCACATTTTATAGTTAGTCTTCCATTTTTGTGCTATAAAATTTATATATTATTTTTGTGGAAAAAAAACCTTTCAAATTTCTATTAAAAATTAAAATGGAGACAGAAAAATGGATGCAATTTTTAATTTCACTCACAAATTTTTGTACTTAATACTAACATTAGTAATCTTCTTCACAAAAGTAAAAATATCATACTAAAATTTTTATAATCAATAAATTATATTGTTAGTATGTTAATTATGTTAGTTTCTCTATCTTCTCTATCCTATTCTGTATGCTCAGATTCAGTTTATCAATAACTTTTTCAATAAATATCAAGTTTCACTTTATTTCAAAAAAAATAATTTTATTTATACCGTCACAACCATGTAAAAACTTCTACAAGATCCTATAAAACTGAAATAACGGCTATTGTCAATTGTGTAAAAAACTATGATTAAATGGAACTAAAATGCGATAGTGTAGCATGTATGCAAGTTGATGACTATTAAGGTTATATTATTAATAAATTGGTATATATTTATTGGATATTATAGTATACAGTATATAGTATAGAAAAAACTTATCTGCTTTTGTTTAGGTTAATTTTGTTTTTAAATCCAGAGAAAAAGAAAAAAAGTATCGAAATATTTCCCAAGCAGAAATAGCTTTGTAGTATCTATCAAAATACACCTAGAAAATGACTAATTGATTGGAAAAATTTTCCAACTTGGAGCCTTTGAACTACTAGCGTTCATGCTTTCAATCGAACATCTAGAAAGAAAATTCCTTGTACATTATAAAAGATTACAATTGAGCCAGTCTTTGTGATTTCTTTATATTGTTTCAAATCCATTCTTAAATAAGCATCAATATAATAAAAGTCGGCTGTATTTTAGAAATACTAAACTCTTAGCTTAAAAGTCCGTTAAACTAAAATTGAAATTTTAATTCAAGATAATTTAATGTTTTGGTAAGAAGTTAGATTGTCCCCAAATTATTATTTTTAATTACTTCTTCTTTTCTTCTTTTCTCCTTTTCAAACGCATCACTTAATTATTTTTTCGTAAAAACTTAACTTTATCCTTAATCAACCCTCCTTAAGAAATTATATATTCATATAAATACTTCTTAAACTTTTCGATTTCTTATTTGTTATAGAACGTTTTCTATTTGCTATCTAAAGAGCAAACGCCTCTGCATTTAAGACAGCCTCGTTTAATTATCTTTTTGATTTCTTTAAAAATCTAGTAGTCGTCAAATGTCAATTTTAAAAAGTTTGATGAGTGAAATTACAATTCGCTTACAATGATATTTTTTATGAGGTATTGTGCATCCCTTTTACCTTTTAAATGGGAGGCGTATTTTTTTGATTGATCATCCCTTAATTGCTTTTATATTTTTTATTGATAGTTTTATTTTTTCTAGATATTCAATAAGCTCATAGAGGTCACTGGGTATTATTTTTTTTTTATTCGATCGGTAGACTTTACTTATATCAAGCTTAAAAGTTTTATTCATGTTAATTAAAAGTAGTGTTCAGAGTACTATAACTTTAACAGATTTAAAATAAAACAGAAGCCACACCATTTAACAAAATTAATGAGACCTTCATTAGTACTATACAAATGTGTTTTATATTTTTTTTTTCTTCCAAATGAAAATTAAATCACTTTAAATCACACAAAAACCAAAGCTTTTAAATCTTTTTTAGTACACGAAGTATTTTTACGAAAAATTTTTTCAAGTAAAATAAATCGTATATTGTCCTTGAGACTCATTAAAAGACTTCCGATTAAGTCATGGTATAAAAGTATGTAAATAATCAAGTTTAACAAAAAGAAATAAAAGAAAAGCAAAAATTAAGGGCTGGTATTATAAACTATAATAAGTTTTATGTATGAAAAATTTTAACAAATTACAAATTTGAAATTTAAGAGAATATATAACAAAATTTCAAAATAAAGTTTCTAAAAGCACCTAAATAACCTTAGCATCTAACACATTGCTCTGGAGCTAAAGCTGAAAGAGATTGTTTTGAGGCAAGCTTATCATTCAACCGATTGGCATCGATAAATCACACGATCAAAAGTAGCTTCTCTAAAGATCACGTCCTAAATTAAAATCGAATAGTTATTGTTCTTATTTATCTAAATATCTGCTTTTTTACAAATTCAAGGAGATTTAGAATATTTTTGCCGATGTTGGTAATTCTATTTGCCTTGATTGAAAATTAAGTCAATTCCTTTTGATTTTAGTTTAGGAAATAATTCCAATTATAATAATTTATATATTATATTTTTAATCTTGCTATTTTGACAGTTTACTTTTTAGCGAAATTTACATTGAAAAAATCAACAATTTAAAATAATTTTAAAATCAAATGTTTTTTTTAAAATATTTCGAATAAAATTACTTAAAATAATATGCGAAGGATGGAGGATAGTTTGGGATAATATTTGAATAAACTAAATTCTATTGATTTTTTGTTTATTTTACTTCAATGTATTAATTAATAAATTCTTATTTTAAATCTTAAAATCCTTGAATTATAAACTACAACAACTAATTTTAAGAACAACATTAGTTCAACCACAAAACCCAAAGTCCTCAAAACAGGTTCATTATAAAGCAGTTTGTTTGCATTTTCTGATGCTACAATAGAAACAATAAAACAAATATTATTAGCAGCTACATTTGAAACAAACCATGAAAGTTGAAAAATTATTTGAACATTATCTAGGACTATTTTATACCATCGCAGTATTCGAATAAATTCGCATATAAATAGAATTTCAACAATTTTACAAGTGCGAGAAATCATTATTCATTAAATGGCGACAGGATTCTACTTGAAATATCTCATGCGAATAAAGAGTTGGAAATTTTTTCATAATATTAGTGAATTATATCCTTTTGTTTTTCTTTTTTATGAAATTTAAATAAATAAAAATCAAGTTGGCTTTAACTTTTTTGTTTAAATTGCGGAACATTCAAAGGAATTTTCAGTTAAAGAGGGGCTGTATTAATTGTTCTGACAGTGAATAGATTGAATACAATGACAAATAATATGCAAAGACGAAAGTTTAAAAATAATTTCTTTTTATGTGGTTAGAGATATAGTTAAAACTGTTCTTAGAATTAGACGCTATAACTGAAATAATAATTTATTGGACCCTGTTTACATTATGACGCACACCATCACTGAAATTGTGTCGAAAAATATTCTCGGTATAACTCTAAATGAAACTTTTATTTTATCAATAATATAATATATTTTTATTAATATTAAAAACAAAATTTAATAAAAAATTTATTTTCTTAAGCACTGCTAAGGACTCCACATTGCGCTTTTTAAATGAAGGTTTTAAAAAGATAAATACAAAAATTTAATCATGCATTCCTTTTTAATTTATATAAAACTGTTTCATTGGTCTCAAATTCGAAAGGCATCCAAGGTGAAATTTTTCCACTTTCATTCAATAGATAAGTACCTGAGGTATGGATGTAAAATTGTGTCAAGTTGTCTTCATAATGCAAAAGAGATTAACCTTTGAGGCGGTTTATTTTCTTTAAACTTAACCTCAAAGATTTTCATAGTTCATAATTTAAGAAGGACATTAATTTTTATTTTTATAGGAGATACAATTGATATGTTTTTAAAAGAAATATTAAAAAAAATTTAGAGATTAAAAGTCTTAGCTTAAATTTTAAGTGGATATTCTTAATGATAAAAACTTCATTTTACTGAAGATGAATTTTTAAAAAGGTAAAAAGTTTTAAAAGTCTTACACGTTATGTTAGTCTACACAATTTAAGGTAAGGGATTTTTAAATGAAAATTAATTTAATTTGTTTTATAAATTATAATTGACAAAATTGTATAAAAATCGTCTTTTGATTATATGTATTTAAAAATATTTTATTATTTTTCTAGGTGACTGGTGAAATTTTTAGTTGGAGTGTTCTGAGCTCAAATTGATTTTTGTTTTGCAGGTTATAGTTTAGGCATTTAGCAGGTTTAAACGATTTCATACATAAATTTTAAATTGGTAGAAAATTAAAAAAACAATCAATATTACAGTGTCAACTGTAATATTCCTTCTCCCACTGTTTGTTACTTCTAAAAAATCTCTAACAATAACTCTGATGGGGAAAGCAGACTAAATAAAGAAAGCCCACGAAATAAGTTATCCCTGAAATCAAAATTAATACTTTAAAAACAAATATTTTTAAAAATGTCAGCTGCAACATTAAAAACAGAAGAAAATTATTTGAAAAATTTCACCCCAAAAATTATCATTAACTTACTTACACTAAACTTACATTATATTTATTTCATAAAAAGTTAAGAATATTCTTTTTTAAAGATAATATTATAAATAGGTTATGTTAGTTTTATAAAGCGTAATATAAAATAGCCACAGGATATAAGTTTTTAATCAAAAAGATCATCTAAATATCTTCTTCTGCTAGAACAGCAAACAAAATAAATAGAAAAAGTTGTATTGAAAATTTTCTATGAAACATATTTTAAAGCTAAAAATTTCTTAAAGGTTTTAGAAATGGTGGAATGAACTAGATTAAATGTCGGCCAAAATAATTGATAAAACTAAAAAGTTACATCTAATTTACCCGAGGCTTATCGTATAGCACACAGTTTTCTTTGCAAATAAGAAATATTTCAATAATTTCTAACAAACATTAACAATAAGGAAAACGCTAAAAAATTATATTTTAAGAATTTTTAATAAAAATTCGCACGAAATTTTTAACGATTGACAGTCTATCAAATTAACTCTGTTCACAGGAATTTCCGATTAACAAAAGCCATGACTGCTAGTTAATTTCTTCAGATTTTGTTGTTGTTTTTTTTATAGAAAACACAAAAGGGAAGGTGCTAGTATCAACAAAAACTTACATGGGGGGTTGCTCGAATAATAAAAACCACCACCTAAAGTAGTGCTAGTTTTGTATTCAACTGAAATCGTTGCATATTATTTGTCACCTGTGTTCACCGGAAAAATTAATTAAATGTAAAAAATTAATTTTTCCTACCAGAGTAAAATATTGGCCTTGTATAAAATCTCCCCGAATTTTGCATTAATTCAATGAATTGAAAATTAAAGACTTAATTAATTAAAGGACAATAAATCAAAATTACCAATCTTTTTTTCTATTTTAATTTTAAAATGTTGAATATTATTCATTAAAATTTTTTGAAGTGGAAAAATGGTGGAAATAGTGTTTTGTGATTTTATTATTTAAGTTTTTTTATGCATATGAAAATATTAAAATTTCAATAAAATATGGTGAGTTTGATTTTCTTCAAATTCATTAAATATCGATGTCACGGATTAAAATATTTGTGAAATTTATTAAATTAATTATAATTTAAAAGTTTTGAAATATTTGTAGATTATTTAAGAAGGTAAAAGAGCAAAATTCCTTTAATGGAAATGTAAAAAAAGAATTTCTCTTTGGAAATTAATTGTAGAATGTTTAAAAAAGAACTCCCAAATCCAATTGAGATAAACCCTAACATGCACATTTTAATAGCAATTATTTAAACGATGATTTCATGAAAGGATTACTAAGTAAAGTTTTTTGTTGAAAAGATGTTAATATAGAACGAACTACTATTGCATCATAGAAAAATGAATAAAAAGTACATAAAGTCATAGATTTATTTAGAATTGGGAATATATTAAGATAATCTTGTATCTTTAACTTCAACATAGTTTTGTATGTAGCTTCAATAAATACTCATTGGTTAAATTTTCAATTTTTAATTTAACCAGCTTTAAAATTCAAAGTATGTTAATGTTAATGTTAATGTTAATTTTTGAAAACTTTAAAAATACATTGCTTATATTAAAATCAGCAGAACTGAAATTCCAAAACTAATTTCATTTTGTAAGACTTTTTGAAATATTGTATTTATCCTTAAAAAATAACTTTTAAAGCTATGAAATCAATAGAGTCTAGTCGTAGATCTTAGCTCCTATCAAATAATTGTGACTTCTAAACAACTTCATTTTAAATTTTAATACGATTCGTTGAAATTTTTGGTTAAGATCCTCAAGAGTTACAAACTTTAATATTTTTTGATTAATTGGCTAGAAAGAGCTCATTTACGGGCACTTAGGGACGGAATCGTTCCATATGCAGAAACTCATTAAGTTTTCTTTTTGTATTTCTGAGCACTTAAGATTTTCATTTAGAATATCTTCAGATGGAAAATTCAGTTCTTCCAAGCCAAATTCTTTGACTGTCTTAATAGATTAGAATGTATTTACTTAAAACTTGGTTAAAACAATAACGTTCGTAAGCTCCAATGGTAGCAGTTAATGTTTCAAAAATAGTTAAACTGTTATCTGTAGTATTTAAATCTTGGACCATTAAATTTCAGGTATGTTCCAAAGTTTATTTGTGATTATTTGTCTACCAAACACATGTATAACATGAAATATCTCCTAATTTCACTTTAATCGTGCCTCTTAACAACTTATTACAGACAAAATGACTTTTATTGTAGTCTGTCGTTTTAAGGTAGTTTATCATCAAAACTATTTCAGCATGTATACAGTTTTTTTGATTAATCTGAAGATTGAACATACAACCGACATGAAGATTTTTTGTGCTCCCTGATAAAATATCTGTAATGGAAAATCAATTCCAGGACCTTGCATCAACGACATGATATCTTTGACAGCAGCATTTTCCTTTATTCCCAGCGGTAGTTGATAGAGGGGAAGACGACTTGAACTTTTCAACTACTAAACCCGTGTGATCAAAAAAAACTGTTTCATCTAAAAGATTAATTTTAGTTAGCATACAAATTTTTACAAACAATCATCAAGTAGTTGTTTTATTCAATTTTAATACAGGCAGGATTAGAATAGCGATAAAAAAACACATTGGCTTTACTTAAAAAATTTAGTACTCCTAGAGCTAACGAGTTAAAAATTATACTCTTCAAATAAAAGAGCTTTTTTAATTTCAAATACGCCTGATACAACTAAATTATGTTAAGACTCCTTAGAATTAATTCAAATACATTATATCACTATTTAATTTATTTTTATGCATACACTTTGCTTTCTTTCTAATTTTCACATAATAATTTGAATGATTCTTAAACCACCTCGCACGCTTTAACTTTAGGGTATAATGAACCTCATGCTTTTGATTCCTTGAATGCCCCACAAGAACTCCATCAGCATAGTTTTTCATTTTTTTTGTCCTCCTTTAGCTATAGTATGGACTTTTTAAAATGTTATTTCCTTTTACTGACGCCAAGAAACTTTCAAATGAGATATATCTATACATCTTTTAGAATTTTTTAAAAAGCCCATTCACTATCCAAAATATCTAAGTAAAATTCTCAAAGCTTCAAAACATTAAAACTACTAAATAAATTTATTTACAGATTAAATTTTTCCTTAGTAAGCTCCAGGGTTCCAGAATTGATCTAAAGAAACGTACAATTAAAATTTTTTCAGGAAAGCCTATTGTTTTTAAAGGGTTATATAAACTTAAAAGCCTCTAAAATAGGGGTTTTTCGAGAATTTTTCCTGAGAAGACCTTTAGATTTATTAATGTAAAAATTAATACACATATTATAGCAACTTTTAACTGTATTTTAACATTTTTTATATGTAAAAATAATAATATTGTAAGCTGATATAGCTGACCTTCTGGAGCTGCACTCAAAACAGAAGTCTTGCGATGGACACGATATCTCTGGATTGGATTATCTAAATTAAAAAAGCCAAATAAATCTCTTTAGAATAATGTATAATCTAGGGCCTAATCGTAGGAATAAGCAAAATAAATTTCTTTGAATAAATGGCGGCTTCTCAAAAAAAAAAATCGATTTTTGACTGTGTATAAAAAAAAAATATTTATTGTTCAGGAAAAATCTACCATTAAACCCTAAAAAATATACTTAAGAAGCTTATGTTAAAATTTGAGGCTGATCGGTTCAGCCGTTTCCGAGAAATCTTTGTCACCGGCTTTGAAAACACAGTTTTGAGAAAAATGCTTTTAAAGTTTCAAAAGCACCTTCAATAGCTCTGACACGTCTTTACAAATTTATGTGTAAATAAAGATAAATAATTTAATAACGAAATTAAGATTGACAGAAAACTTCTTGATAGTGTCATATGGTTTATTATGATCAACAGATCATTTTGTAGTTATTTCTGTAAGATAGGGTGTTTTTGTC
This sequence comes from Acrocera orbiculus, assembly GCA_947359355.1. Taxonomy (NCBI): domain Eukaryota; kingdom Metazoa; phylum Arthropoda; class Insecta; order Diptera; family Acroceridae; genus Acrocera; species Acrocera orbiculus. The sequence continues at coordinate 14,682,245 of OX375758.1, forward strand.
CTCTTTAGCTAAGAATTCTGAAACGAGGATATTGGGCAATATTTCCAATTTTTGTTTGATTATATATAGCATGCTATCAAAGACATTAAGGCTCATGGTTCTTTACCAGTTGTCCCGAAATAAGACGGTTACAATAAAGATTGCAAAATTCTCAAAATATCTTGGAAATAAATATTATTCTAAAAATACCTATTGTAAAATACAAATTGTCAGAACGCATATTAAGTCTCCAAATAAACAAGAAAATATGAATATTAAAAAAAAATCTTAGTTTCAATTTAACCGAAGAAGAATATCCTGAAAATAATTTCCATAGATTAATATTTTTACATCTTTGCTTTTATGTAACAAATATTGTGAAAAATAGTTTTACTATTCACTATTCTAAAAAAAATCACGTAATTACTAATTTAAATGCCGGAAGTTTTTGTGTGTGGCTTTTTTTTCTCTTTACTTTCCAAACTATTTAGGCCATACCTTAATACGATTAGCTTCAATATAGTAACAAAATTTAAAACTTGGAGGCCATTGGTCACTTATTTCAAACGTATACCTAAGCCTTTTTGGTAAATGCATGGCTTCTAGAATTACCAGTCCATTGAGCATAAATGCTAATACATAGATTCATAATTTATGTTCGATTTAAAAAATTTTTCATTTAAATAGTTCATAGTGATACCAAAACTGCTGTTTAAATTGTTGAGTTAAGAAAAAAAAAAAAAATTCTCAAACCCTAATGAAATTGAAACTTGATTACTTAGTTCCAAGCTCTTAACTTGAAATCTACTCTGTAGTTAGTTAATTAAGGTTTTTGTCTTAAATTACTTAATACAAAACGATTTAGGTCATATATACAAGCTTTGCCTTGTGCAGAAATAGATCCATCTCTCTTCACTTCGATAAATATCACCTTCTCTTCCATTTATTGTCAATAGACAGACAGAAAGACTGTAATCCAATCGTCTTTGGAGTTTTGCTATAGAACACAAGTTCTAAAGTAGTACAAGCCACAATCCGATGAAAATACACTACAAATTCCCTTGTATAGAATTAATAGCAGGGAAAATATAAATCAAAATTAGGTGAAATATAGCTTAGAAAATTTTCCAATGTTGCCTTCCGTAAATATCCATTCATGCATTTACATAGAAATTATTATGTTCCCTAAAAGAGAAATATGAGAACATTTTTCTAGGCTTATACTTAGCTAAACTGTCAATAGCTCAAAGATAAATGTAAAAAATAAAACATTTTGTTTTCTTTCTGCATTTAGCAGTATTTAATCCTTTTAGCTTATATTTTTTATCAGTGTTAAAGGCTTTGAATTTGTTCAATGCTATCGATTTTAATTGGTTTAAAAAAACTCTTTAAAAAGATGTTTCTTTTGAAATACTTCCATAATTTAAAAACAAAACTCCAATTTTATTTGTATCTATTCTAAAAGCAAAAGCTTTTAATAGTCTAAAAAACCACTAAAAAAAGCTTTTTGCAATGAAATTTAATGCCATTAACCTTGTTTTAACATTACCTTTTAATAAAATATTTCATGTGGCACTTTGCAATTAGACAATTGTTGAGCTAACACGAACACAAGTCATGGTACTAAATTTTATCATTGAAATGTTCTTTTATTAGCTTTCTTTTTATTGTTCTTGAATTTAGTGATGAGCCACTTAACAAATTTTCTTTGACTACTGCAATTTTAAGACTATAAAGAAAAATTATCGTATAAAAATCACTCGATTTCTATAGTGTTAAAACTTAACCCATTTTCTGTTCAAAAACTTTTTTAGTTGGTAAAATCGATTACAAAAAAAAAGAAAGAAGACAACATTCAAAGTAAAAGCAAACCACGTACAGCTTAGAACGAAGGAAAAATAAAAAACAAGAATTTCGATACTGAAGCCTGATGTAGGATATCAAAATGCATTGGGGTTATTTTTTGTTTCACTTTCAATTTAATATGGACTGTAATTTTACCTTGTAAAAACCGATATTCAAAGGAAAATCACCTCTAAAGCGAATTATAACGTAAATTTAAGTGAATTTAAGGAAAAGTATTTTGTATGTCTGCGTACATTATATAAAATATTGGTCTATTAACTCCTGACCTGTGGCTGTGGTCTATATGGAGATGATTTTAAACTACATTCAGTAATTTCATACGTTTAAACACCTTAAGCGACAATCCCCGATTAGGGTGGGATTGAACAGCATTTGTCGCGCAAATTTATAACATCGATAAGTCGTTCGAAAAAAAGTCACTTCAATATAAATAAAAATACTTACAATGATCATTTTCACTAATTTGAGCGTTATTACGCGGAATAGAAATATTATTTTCGCCTTTCGGCGTGCTCGTAGTTCACGGACACGTTCTTTTGAAGTTGTTGTGATTTTCTTAATTTCGTTTTCTTCTTGTTTTTGCTGTTGAGTTTGTTTCGGCTTCTGGATGTTCACCAATTTGGAGAAGATCCTCCGGCATTGTGAAGTACTCTTCTGAATAATGAAATTATTTAATTGAAAAAAATTGTTCAATTTAATGTAAAATTTATTTACTTCACTTTCCGTATTGTTGTCATTGACTGCTGCCGATTGATCAATCTGAAATTACATATATGAATTAATTAATTTATTTAATTTAAACAAACTTTTTTTTTTGGTACTTTCAAAAACACATTCCGGGAGCATCTTCATTAATTGTGGCAATATTCCCAATACTCTGAAATTATTAAATTTAATTAATTTAAATTAACTCTTTTTTTTTCACACTCCATTTTCTCTGCATTTGAGCAAAATCTCTTCCTCATCCTCCAACTGCCTCTGCCTTTCATTAAGGGTCTCCTTCAGAAGGAGGATATGAGCCATGTTGACTTTATGTTGCAGTTTTATATTTTTCAATTCTTTTGATTTCGAACGAAACTTCCCCTGTAAATCCTCCTCCCTCTGCCACTCCCTCTCGTCAAGGGTCTGCAGTTCGAGGATTTTTTGTTTTTTCTTTGTTCTCCTGAAAAACTTTCCGAAAGTTTTTCGGTGTAAATCTGTCTTTCCTTAATAATAAAAAAAAATAAATGAAAAATAATAAATTTAGGTAGAAATTTGAATAATTACATATTAATGTCCAGGAATCGGTCCTTGAGGAATATGGGCATGTAATGGTATATTATATTGTTGAATTAGGACAAAATTGAAACAATTTACTATTTGCGCTTTGATATCTGAATATTTCTACGAATACTATGATTCGTTACTTTAACTTCATTCAAAACCAATATTTTTAATAATTTTGATTTCAGCACAAATATTAAAAAAAACTTTACTTCACAAAAAAAGGAAAGAAGCTTTTAAATATTTTTAATTTCCGTACTTTTAAGCATTTAAATTCCTCAAAATTATAAATTCTATGGAAATTGTTTGGAAATTGGTTAATCTCCTAACGGGAACTAAATTTATGGTTCAAATCCTTTCAAGCAATTTACTACAATTGATAAAATCTTTATTTCAGAATTTCAAGAACTGGAAGGAGTTTACTATATCTACAAGCAGTGATAGCACTTACAAAATTCCTGATTTCAAGCTACAAAATGACCCATTTATCTTCACATACGTAAGCTACTTCTTATCATTTATTACGCCTCATGACTTACCATTCGGTAAGTAAATTTATTCAAAATATACATTTACAGTTAATAATTATATTTCATAATTAAATTCAAAAATTTGCAATAAGCAAAGTTAAATTTCTGGGATTATAATTAAAAATAGTTTAACACTTTCCATATGCTCATATATCATTATGTATTGGAATAATATTTTCAAAATGAAAATATTCTATTAAAGATATAAGTAAAAATTTTTTGTTTCCTTTCAGATGTTCTGCGAAAAGCTATTTTTTCGAATATCACTTTTGGGGAATTATTAATGGAGGTAAATATTTCTACTCTATAGAACTTTTGTCAAAAACAAAATAACACGCTTCTTAAAATATAAATCCTAAGCACGAAAAGTGACGTTTGAAGTTATAAATTATATGATTCAGCGTGACGGTTTATATAAGACAAAACCCTAGTGTTGTGTCACAGAAAATCATCTTTACATATCTAGCTAAAACAACTGGTATTGAACAATATGTCAAAACTGATGGGATAAAACCGAGACACTACAACTTCGAATACTTGTGCAAATTTTATTAAGGACAGATCATATGCAAAAAGATTTTACACTACACATGAGTCCAGGCACAATCAGGCAGAAACTTTTATCCTGAATAGGACATGGCTTCAATGAAATGTGGTATGGGATAAACAGTTCAAGCTTTAGATGCTTCTTTGCTCTTAGAAATATTCCAACGATTTTCTAAGTGTTAACTATCACACTGGAGGCCTATATTATTCAATGTATATAAAGAGCTTTAAAGTGATCCCAGGTCTAGGTTTTTTCAAAGAGTCAAGCTTCATCGAAGTTACTAACAACATATAACTGTATTGAGCTACTATAAAAATGTTAACCATTAAGGCGCCCAAAAATAGGTCACAATTACCTATTTTATACTTTGAAATTTTACTTTAAATGAGTTTTTATTCGTTAATGCAAGTAAATATTTATTTCATGTAATGTAAAAATATCAGCAATAGATAAAAATTTATTTTTGACAAAGTCAAGAATAGAACTTTAATATGCTGACAAGTTTGTAAGTAGTTACTACGTCAATATTACTCCTTTAATACCAGTTTTTATCAATGATTACCTCAAAATAACAAAAATATTAAAATTTAAAGTTTAAAATTTTTTAATATTGAATAACCAAAAAATTTTTCAGGCTCTACAAGTTGAAGCTGGCTTAATTAGTTTAATGACAATAATTTTAATTCTGGCATTTATTCCTCTTGGAGTAACAATTTCCTGGTGTTGTCATAGAAAACCAAAAGAAATTCCCGAAGAACCTGATCCTTTGATGATATTAGATGAAGAAAATGAACGTCCATTACAGTGTAAAAAACATGCATCAATAGTTACACTAGTCATTATATTTTTTTTAATAATGTATGCATTTTTAAAAATAAACTGCAATAGTATTAATTTAAAATGTTTTAGTTTAAACGATGTCGCTATATATTTAACCAATAATCAAGCAATGTCTGCTGTTGATTTAGCACCCGATTTAATACAAGCATCTGTACATGATATTGAGATATTTCTTAAAGATAGTCACACACAAATCAAAAAATCTTTAGATAATGGATTTGATAGTGCAATCAAAAATATAACACAAGATTTAGAAGGTAAAAAAATTAATTCTATAAAACAAAGAAACTTTTTAATCGTCCACACTTTTATATTATTATTTTTTTGTGGAATTAATTTTTCTTACCAGCATATAAAAAGTTTTATATTTTTTTAATCAAAATTTAAAATATTAATAGATGTAGATGAGTTATTAGGAGAACCAATAAGATCAGAAATTTCATCAAGCACTGGTATTGAGCTTGCTTTTGATTCACTTCAAGGAATAAATTCAGGTATTGTATGATGGTAGTTTTACTTTGTTTTTTGTAACAACAAATTTTTTTAAAAATGTTAGCAAACATTGAACTAGTAAATCGTATCCTTCAACTTCAGGAATCAATATCTAAATCATTAAAAATTTCCCAAGAAGCAGCAACTAGAATGGAAGAGTTACAAATTCAATTATCTGTTCTACAAAGGCAATGCACATTTAGGGATCGTCCATTATGCGATACATTAAGGATAAGAAGCTTTGAAGAAAATGGCATCATTGATGCACTTAAAAGTGTAATTAAAATGTTTTATTTTTTATTTAACATCGTTAAATATTAAAAATAAATTCAAATTTTTGTTTCCAATTCTGTTCGTTTCTATGAAAATAGCTGCAAGAAGATCAAAGTATTTTCAAAATGCGATATCTTGGTGAATTAGAGATTGGTACAGCTGTTAAAAATTTATCAACCGAATTAGCTATATCAAAGTCAATATTTGGTAATTTTCCTGCACAAGTTAAAAGTGATACATTGCTTCAAAGGAATGGTGAGTAAAGTTGAAAAATGTAAAAAATGTTTGATATATTTATTAGATTGGAGAAAATTAGCTACTAAATAAGTAATGAAAAAAATTTCTTCAAGCATTGTACTAATTCTTAATGAGTGACTTATTTTAAAAATGAAAATATTCAAATTTATCAAAATGATCGTTGATTTCTGATTATGTGACTTTTTGATATCATACGTTTGAGCGACAAGTTTTGATTATTCATTGAAAAAATTGAAAAAAGTCACTGGTCCCTTAACGTCCTGCCGAAAATATCTTGAAGTCACTTGCATTGTAACCACAAACGTAATTAACTCAACCGCTTTCGTGATTTGGTTAACTGCAGCAACTGTGATCTTTATAGCACTTGTATTTTTGGTCCGATTTATGTAGGCCTTTGTCTATATTTTTGTTTTTAAAGCTAAACGATTCCTTGAAAGAATGATGTCCTACTGTTTTCATATCAGTCTTTGAGGGAACAAGTACTTTACAGTAGGAATAGTAATAGTAGTAGTAGTAGTAGTAGTTTTATTCAGTAAGTTATAAAAAAGCGTAATTATTATTAACTTTTTATTTGTTTTTGTCATTTATACACATTTACACAATTTTTATTTTTATTTTATTCTAAAATAAAATTCTATGAAAGCATCAGAGCTTACAACTTTGAGGATCTGTCAGGGATTTTATCACTCTATATTTTTAAAATAAACAAACGCGCCATTTGAAATTTAATAATGACCTTCTATCAAAAATTTTCACATATTTTTGGTCACAATATTTTAATTGGCTTTAAATACTTTAAATCAAGCTAATAAAATAAGGATCTTTGAACTACTTTCTGACAGACAGTGATGAAACGTTTTAACATTTAGTTTCGAGAAAAACACATTTAAAGCTGTCTAAATAGCGCAAAATTGGAATTTATATATTTCTTAACATTGATTCTTCTATTTTAAGGTCATATAGTAAAATTTCAACTTAAAAACTCTTTCGTACGATAAATTTACTTTTTTGTTAGGGTCAATAAAAATATTTTTATAAGCTCAATTATCACAAAAGTTATGAAAAATCACACTTAACATTAACATTTCAGGAAATAATTACGAAAAAAAGCAAAAGAAGAAATCTTAAATTCGATTACTAAGCTCATCCTTTTCTACTAAGGAAGCAATTTTCCTGTTTAACGTTACTGGGAATAATAAGGAAATAAGCAATGAAGGAAAATGTTTATATAAACAAATTTATGATTTTTAAAATAAGTTAATATTTTTTAATTTATTTGCAATTACTGAAAAAGTCCTTGTATTCTGTGATTCTTTCTGTAGTTCAAAATTTTTATATTTGATAATTGAATACCATAACCGAGAGTGATTAAAGTGTAAAAATATTTTTTCATATTATTCTAATTTTTTTATCCAGTAGTAGTAGGAAGTAGTAGGAAAAAAAAAAATTAAAGTGTAAAAATATTTTTTCATATTATTCTAATTTTTTTATCCAGTAGTAGTAGGAAGTAAGTAGGAAAAAATTACTGCTTGACCAAATATTTTGAGTTAAATTTTCGACTAATTAAATTCTATTAGAATTTCAAATGTAAGCAGGTCCATAAGTCTTAAATAGCTTCGGTCTTTGATTTTGTTTTCTTAAAATTTGAATTATAAGCCTATTTTTAAGTTCCTTAACTAAATATGTAAGCTGCACACAGCTAGCATAAAATCCTGTACTGTATCTTTGGTATCAAAATTTTTCTTATTGACTACACAATTTCACAAATAACTGCAGTTGAAATGCAGTCAAAGTTGTCTACTTGTATTTTAAGTACAACATAAAAAGGATTCTCAAAGCTGAGAATGCCAGCGTTTTTTCTGTGTTCTTTAAAAGAAAAATTCAAAAAATTCTTTTTCAAGAGACAATTTTTTACATAGTTCTTCGTTTAAATTTTCAGAAATGATTGAACAACTTGATTTAATCAAGAGTACAACAACAACAATGGCACAAACCCTAACACATGCTCTAATTAGTATTGTTGATCAATTAAGTGGTACATGGGAATCAATTGAATCATATTACACCACTTTTAATTCATATTCAGGATCATATTGGGGTTTTACATGGTTAACAGCTAGTTTTATATTTATGATCATTTTATTTATGATGATAACAATATGTTGTGGTTTATGTAAGTCTAAGATTAAAGCAAGTATAATGCTAGTTATCACAGTAATCATTATTTGTGGTGGAAGCTTTTTATCAATGATATTTGCGATTTTTACATTAGCATTAGGAGGGAATGGTGAAATATTTCTATGTCAGCCATTATTTTATGATGATAAATATTTTATGATTGGAAAAATGTTTGATAAGCCAGGTTTATTTTATAAAAAAGAACCAGAAGCTGGTATTATAGGGGAACTACTTAGGCCATCGGGATATAATAAATCGGTTATAAATGTGACATTAGCTACAGCATTAAGGTAAAAATTAGCGTTTCATAAATAATTTATGTTGAAAATTTGAAAATGAAAATAGACTAATTTTATGTTATTTTTCTTTTAGAGAATGTAAAGAAAATAAATCATCATATAATGTATTCCAGCTGGGAATATTTTTGAATACAACAAAAATGGTAGATTTGAAACAGTATCCAAAATTGGACACAGCAATTAGTTCAATAGAAATTTCAGAACGAACACTTTTATCATTAACTCAAACTTTACAAAATATTTTAGAGAATATGCTACAAACATCTGAATTAAATTTATTGAATTATCGGAGTGCAATAAGTCAACCAAATCCGGAAAAAGATCTTGCAACATTTATTGATCAAATGCAAAGAGTCGCACTTCAGGTTTATTTTTTCTTTCTAAAATATTTTTATTTGAAATAAATATAAATAAAAATGTTTTATATTATTAAATATTATTTTTTTTATGTTCTGTTTAATGTCTTTTAGATACAAGATGTAGCTACTTCGTCTCGTATGAATACTTTAGGTAGTCGTGCAAAACGTCTTCAAGGATCAATTTTACAACCTTTAGAACAGTTACGTAATGAAATTTTATATCATTTAACAGCCTTGGAATTACAAAAGGATCCATGGGCAAAACAAGTCAATCAAACATTTCATCATTTGAAAAATATACAAAATTTTTTAGATAAAACTGCTGCTGAAATTTGTGCTAATCAAACAACTTCTTATATTAAAAGGTAATTTGAAATTCAAATAAAGTTTTTCTGTTTTACTTGCAAAGAATAATTAATAATTTTTTTTTCTAAATTTAAGACTTAGAAATTATTTAACCTCAAATAAGGATAAGGTATCATTAACATTGGGAGATCATACAGCTCCATGTAGACCACTTTTTGATATTTTTGATGCGAACAGGATACTTTTATGCCGTTATGGTATGGATTCATTAAATGGACTTTGGTTTTGTGCATTTTTATGTTTACTACTCTGGTGTATTGGGACACCAATTGGATTACATATTATAACAATAAATGATGAAATAAAATTTGTTAAAAAATTTAAAGAATCAAGTAGCCGCCTTTACGGGTATTTATTTATTTATTTTATTACTATGTAGAACAATTAAAAACATTCTGAAAACCAATTACATACTGTAAATATAAATTTTCAATACATATTTAAATTAAAATTTTTACAGGACTCCACCAGACACTATGCTTATATCAGAGCAAAGTAATTGGGGTGCTCCCAGGTAAATTTTTAAAAAAAGAACATCTTTTAAATCTATTTTAAAAATTTTAATTTCTAGCAACAATCGTTCTACAGATATAACCAGGTCTAATTGGTGATTAAATATTATATTATACATTTTTTTACATATATTTCTTCTTTTTTTTTTTTTTAAATTAAAACTACAAATTTTTTACACTTTGTTATTAACTTTGGATACATCAGGCAAAATAGTATCAGAAGTGTCCGTTGGGAAACTTCCGAAATGGATTTTGAAGATGTTGACTCGCCAAATACAAGACATAATTTGATATAAAATTTTATGTTTAGTTTTTATTCAAAATAAATAAAAAAAGAAATTAGTTAAAAAAATTAATATAATTTTTTTATTACGTGATGCATTTTCCTAGTATTGAATCAAAAAAACTTTTATCAGATGAATAAATAGGCAAAGGGCTGAACTGTGATCATTGTGAAAGTGTCTTGGTGATCATGGGATTCAAGGATATCATAGATTTGAGCCATATAATTATCTTTAAATTAAATTAAAATTGAAAAAATTACAAATTTCTTGGGAACTTCAACTATTAACAGTCTTATGCAATATCAAAAGAATAAAATAATCAGAAAGTTAAAAAAAATTGGACGATCTTAGCTTTGTGTAAGATAATGCATTAAATCTAATTAATTATAATATTAAAAATTTTTCAAATAGATAATTCTTAATATTAATCACCTTGACATGTGTTTATTCTCCATATATTCTTGTGCTTAAAAATGTTCCTGAAATTTTCAATTTCTATAAAATGTCTGCCATCTAAACTGTATATACACTACTTTTTCTTAACTATTGTAAAGTTCCACTAGTATTAATTCAATACAAAAAATTTATAAAACAGCATTTAAAGAACTTAAAGCGATTTTGAACTAAAAAAAAATGTTTTAGTTTTATTTAAAATTTTAATATATATCACCCTTTTTGATTAATTAATTAAAAGTTATGGATAATTATTTGATTTTTTCCCGCGCGCAATTATCACAGCAATCTGACAATCATTATGCGTTCAAAATCTCATACGCATGCAAAATGTCGGCAGGCTCTTATGGATGCAATCTTGAATTATACTGACTGCTGAAAGAAATCTCCTATAAAACCGCTGTCTAAAACGCTAATGTAGACACCAAGTCACATATTAATTAATAGTTTAATGTTGCCTTGTAAACCCATCATTTGGTCATATGTCATGTATATAAAAAAGGTTTAAACTGATATGGAAACATTTTTTTGCTAAACTTTTAAAGAATGAATATTAAAAATTATATTAAATCAATTGATATATTCGAAGAAATAAAAGATAAACAATTTTTATATAAAATTTTTGTAACACTTCGTATATTATTGACAATATTACCACAAACCGGCTACATTCATCCTGATGAATTTTTTCAATCAACAGAACTTATTATTGGTAAATAAATACAAAAAATAAAACTAAATAAAAGTAATTCAACTTTTTATTTTTTAGGCGAAGTATTTGATGTAGAACATACAAGAACATGGGAATTTCAAAATACATTTCCAATTCGAAGTTTTGTTCCATTGTTTTTTATATATAAAATTCCTTTAGAATTTTTAAAATTAATCTCATATTATTTTAAATACTATTTAGACATTAATATTATAATAAATTATACATTCCTTGTTTTTCCTAGATTAGTAATGTGTGCAATATCATTTTTGAATGATTTAAGTATTTATAAACTTTGTAAACTTTATAGCTTAAAACATGAAATTCGCTTAATAACATTAGCCAGCTCATATATAATTCTTATTTATGGAACAAGAACTTTTTCTAATACTATTGAAATGACATTATGTTCAATTCTCTTGTATATTGTAGCTGAATGTATGATACATTCAAATACTGTGATATATAAAAAAGAAATTTTACAAGATAAATATGAAAATACATCAGCAATAGGACAAAAAGTTAAAATTTATAAGCTTAAAGTTGCATTACCATCACATTCATTGAATCATGTTTTTTTAATATCAACATTATGTGTTTTTGGAATATTTAACCGTCCAACATTTTTAATATTTGGTGGACCAATTGTATTTTATTGGCTGTTACGTGGAATGGGAACAAAAACAATTACATTTTTAGATTTTAATATAAGAATATTTGTATTTTGTTTATGTGCTTTACCATCAATTTTACTTTTTACGATAATTGACTCATTTTATTTCTCATATTTGACATCAGGGGATATTGTATCGTTACAACTAAAAATTGATAATTTTGTATTTATACCCTGGAATTTTATTAAATATAATATTGATCCAGCTAATACAGCAACACATGGTCTACATTCGAAATATATACATCTTCTAGTCAATATACCATTACTTTTTAATGTTTTGGGATTATCAGCAATTTTTTCAATCGGATTCTCATTATACAGGTAAATTTTTAAATAATAATATTATTTTGAAATGAACTAAATAAAACTGAAAGATTCTATTCAATATTTTTAACCTAATGCATGATTTGCCGTGTGAAATCTTTAATTGTAGGGAGCGGTAAGTGTTAAAATGAAACGACATTGGGATTATGTATAAGAAACTGCGTTTTCAAAACGCCATAGTGGCGCATTTCAGACTGAATGCTGATTTTTCTATTTCAGTTAAACTTTTTTGCAGCCATCCTTCGTAATTAAAATTTTTCTGTGGCATAATTTAATGAGCAATAATGATAATAATCAAATATTGCGAATAATAAAAAAACTAATTCTAAAAACAATAATAAAAGATAATAAAAAATATGATTTCTCGCTATAATTTTTTCATGATGTTAGTTCTTTTAACTAGTCTCCTACTCTTTAGTAGCGCAATGTATAAAGTTCTTTTAAATGAATCTTAATTAATAAAAACTGAAGTTACAAAAATAATACCAAAATATTTTTTCGAAAAATGTATTAGTTTATTTGAGCATAATAAGTACTTTTTCTTTTTAGATTCTTTATAGCTGATTTTGGTAAACTACCACGTGCTCAATCAATTGCTGGACTAATGATATCAAAAATTATCACTTCCATTGGATTATTATCTTTAATTAATCATCAAGAAGCAAGATTTTTAATACCCTTATTATTTCCTATAGTACTTTTATATTCTCCCAAATTAATAACAGGCTTTAGTGCAATGTATCCGTTCAAGAATGAAAAACCAATTTTACGATATTTATATGATAAAATCTTATGTAAAAAAGCTAGCCTAAAATATTTACTTTCAATATGGTATATTTTTAATATTATATTAACCTTATTTTATGGATTTATTCATCAAGCCGGAATATATCCTTTAGCTAATTATATAAGTCATACTATGAAAACAAAACCGATAACTACTGAATTACATTTAGTCACTAGTCATATTTATTCATTACCAATTAGTTTAATAAATACACCAAGCACAAAAACCCTTTTAGTAAATCCTAAAACTAATCAAAAATACCATAGAAAAAAAGAATTTTTTTTACATGAATATGGAAGTGTAAATATTGAATCATTATACAAAAAAATTAATTTAATTGGAAATATGTGTGAAACAAAAGTAATTGCAAAAAATCAAAAATATGAACTTTATTTAGCAATTCCAAAAATATTTTTAAGTCATTTAGATAAATTAATAAATGAAAACAATAATAATATAAGTTATAATATAGTTAATACATTCTATCCTCACTTATCAATGGAGGCAGTTTTTTCAATATTTACAAATGAAATTTTCAGTACAGAATATAACAACAATTTGTTATCACCTTCAAAAATTTTAGAACACATTGATACAATTTTAAATAATTTTAAACTATCTTTGCTTAGAATTTATATTTAAAAAAATTATTTTACAAAAAATATATGAAAGAATTAAAATTAAAAAATTGTTAAAGCTCAAAATATTTATTAATTATATTGTCTGGCTTGATTTTAATAATTCTTTTAAAAAAGCTTTAAATAATTAAATTAGATACGATAATCTATGCTGTTAATTCTTCATGATTCTTGAAATAGTCATTTTCTTTATGTTGAAATCGATAACCGACTTATTTTATCTTTAAATTTACAAATTTAAATTTTTAAAACTTCATATAATGTAATTGATTTGATTGACTCAATTCACACATGATTTAAATAAATCAATTAAAAATAATTTGATTTAATTTAAGTGGTAAAATGACGATCAGTGAATTTCTCTTCAAAGATTCCTTGCGTAAACTATGTCTGAAAAGTTTCTCCGGTAAAAAATAACTAGGACGGCGGATCAATAATTTAATTAATGTTTTAACCCCACTGGGATATTTCTAGGATTAAATCTATCTTTTTCTCACAATACTTTTTTAGATAAGCAAGAATATCGACGATATTCCGCGTAGTTAAGTTCATTAAATAATTGGATCTATTTCTATTTTGAAAATTATTTATTTTATGAAAAACAATAATCCTAAATGAACTCCAACTTTTCTTTATAATTTAAATATTTTTTTAAATAAAATAAAACCTTCCTACAGAATAAAGTGAGAATTAGGTATTTGATTCTCACTACTACCCAAATTAAGAAATTTGTTTGTATCCTTAAGGCGTGGTCCTTATGACAGCGACTTCAAATAGTACGAATTGTAAATGCGTAATATATGTAATAAAAAATAAATATGTATTGACTTTTTCGTATAAATGGGAGAAGTCTATAGTAGCTAGAACTTATACCAATATATGGAATTTTTGAAAAAAACTTGAAATAGCTTCCATAAGGACCATGACACAACGAGACGACGAAAATTTTATAATCATTCTGTTGAGTTATAAGGGTCAAAGGTAATTTAATTTGCAAACTGTGAAGTATTTATATTTTTAATTTGGAATTACAAATGAGAAACAAATGTTAAATAATCACTTAAAGTGTATGCAGCATTTTTCCATTTAATAAAATCATAAAACCACAATTACAATTTAAAATGAAAACAATATATTTATAAGTAAAAATGTATACAATTCATTTAATATTTTTCCTAAGCTTATCACAAAAAACTTGTGCGTTTTTGACTACATTTTTATAAAATAGCACTCGATTAAAAAAATTGTTTAAAAATAAATGCAATATTTATATTACTTGTTTCTTATTCTTTTCTTCTTCATTTGTTTATTATAATACTTATTGAAAAAAATAACATACAATAGTATGCTAGAAATCTCTCTAAAAATATTTTAACATCAAAAAATTTTGGCAGGAATTTTAAAAAACAATAAAATGCAATCATTTTGAATTCAAATCGCGTAAATCTAATACATTGTAAAATGTATATACAACCATAAAATAAAAATGAGTAAAAATTGTTTAATTAAGTCTTTAAAATATTTCACTAATTGTCATTCAATGCCATTATAATTACTACTATAATAATTTTTATTTTCTTCATTATTTATTATATCATTAATTTTTAAATTATATATTTCACCTTCATCATCAATTGTTATAAATTTAGTAAAATTTTCATTAGTAAATATTTGTTCAGCTTTATTACCAGCAAATTTAATACATGATAATAATTCTGGTTTATCAGTTGAGCCTTTTTTATTTGACCATATATTTTTTTCAAATATTTTATTAATTGGAATGTTTGTATTTTTATTTGATGTATTACCATTTAAAAAATTTTTACGTGAATTAAAACGTGAACTATGTCTCATATTACCATTTTGTTTATCTAAAGGATTATTTAATATATGTGATATATTCCATAAACATATTTGTTCAGATACACTAACTAATATTATTGGATAGAAAGTATCATTCCATGGTGAAAATTTTAGATCATATATAGTAAAAATATGTGATTCTAAAGTTTGTACTAGTATCCATTGTTCTAAAGTTTTATATATCTAAACGAAAAATATAATTTATATATTTTTTTTAAAAAAAAAATATATTTAATATTTTACCTCAATTGAACCTTTACGTAATCCAGCCGCACAAATACTAGCATCTGAAGTCAAGGCAACACATGTAATCACATCATTTGAATGAGTACTTAGTTTTTGTTGTTGTTGAAATTCAATTTTTTCAGATTGTATTATATTAAATGCCTACAATAAAACAAAAAAAACTACATTAAGTAAATTATAATAAATTTGTTTAACAAAATATTTATTTACATAAATTTTTGAGCTCCATGTTCCAATAACAATATAATTAGATTTCATAGCACAACCGCCATAAAATTCATCACAAAATATAAATTTTTTATTTTGATCCTCACCTGTACCAACAATCTAAAATGATTAAGAAACCAAATAAAATATTTTAATATTGTAAATAAGGGGAACTGAAGAATAATGTCGTTTTTTTTTGTATATCCATATTTAGTTGTTATTTCTAAAATAATTTTGTCATTATTCTAGTGTATAATTTCTTAGCTAGTAAGTAATTAAATTATGCGATTCGGTATAAAAAAGTCGAAAGAGGTAAAATTGTTGACTCTTAAAAAAAATAGCGCAACAATTTCTACTTGAAACATTTTACTAAAAATATTAAGCGCTTTTAAAAGCCAATTTTATTCTTAGCAATTAAATCAAAGAAATCAATTCTTTATTTGAAATTTTAAAGCGATTGTCAAAAACAAATAAAAGCATTAATCTGCAACACTATATTTTCCAAAAGAAATTCTGCGAAAAATTATTAAATTAGAAAATGTAGTACTACCTCACTTATCATATTTTACCGTTGGAATACCAACAGATTTATATTATAATTTTTTTAGTCCATTTAACAATAAAATTGCTGATTTTCTTTTCTGTTTAAAACAAAAACTTCCTCAAAGTTTAATTCTAATGATTTCAAAGGCAAAACAAAAACGACATTACTTTCCAGTCCAGTCCATTATAATATCTTACATAAAATGTAGACTTTCTATTCACTAATATGATACAATCTGGATTTAAAGTAAAACATTTTACAATTTCTGTTGTCATTTTAAATGTTTCATTATCATTTTTAATTAAACATTCATTTTTTGTAGATACAATTAAAAAACCATTGCTTAGATATTGCATAAATGTTATTTCACTTGAAAGACTAGTTTCAATTTGATCATCATATGAACGAAAAATATGACCATTTTCACAACCTAAATAATAATCTTCATTACGAAAACAAATTGCTGATATTTTACTTTGAAGATCATTCCATCCCATTATTGACCATTTATTTTTTGTGAAATTATGAACCTGAAATTAAAATAATAAAATATTAAAATGAGATGAATGAAATTATGTTGAAAATTTTGAATATTTGATATTTTTAATAATCGTAATTAATTTGTGATGATGATGTAAAATTTAAATAAAAATAGCTTAGATTATTCAACAAATCTCCTATTTTAATAAAATAAAAAATGTTTTTGTTATTGTTATCGTGAGCTGTCTTTTGTGATTATTTAATTTGTGATATTTGATTTTTGTTAGGTGAAAAATTGTAGTTTTAACACGTTCACTAACAGCGTCGCATATATGCGTCGTATAAGTTTTTACATTTGAGCCCACCGCCGCGACGTATTTACTTTTTTGTTAATAACAAGTTCTTACACTTATTTTTAGCCGAAACAGTTATAATAGCCTGTAAAATAATAAAATAGGTGCAGGCTGACCTTAGTCAGCTTATTCGCTTATTTCGCTTCATTTTAAGGTTATAAATATAATGGTGAAAAATTTAATGCCATTAAAACTTATAAAATAAGAAAAAATTCCATGGGCTGTGGTACAAGATTTTCTTTCAACCGCCCGTAGCGAACGTGTTAATAAAATTAGAGACAGAGTATAAAGGTAAAAGGGTTTAACAGTTCTTTAGAAATATTTAAGCAGACATAATAATGCATTTAGTTTCTAAAATAAGGCTGTAAGAATTAAATTAAATTATTGTGTCTAGAATAAAAATTGTTCACGCCGATATTAATAAAAACAGCTGATCCTTTAAGAAATTTGAACAGATTAACTGGATAATTTGAATTTCATTAACATTTACGTTTCACCCAGCTCTAAATTCAATAAACTAAAACAACGTTAGTTTCGACAATCTTATTAGGCTGGCCATTTTCAGCCACAGTAAATTGAAGCTTGTAGTTTAAACTGTAAGATATCAGCTTATTTGCTATCTTGAAAATTTCCTATTGTGAGATATTTCATATTTGAAAGTCTTGGTGCATACTTTTATTGCGAGATATTTCAGTTGGTAGTGAATATATTAAATGGCAAAAGCGAATAGATAACATGGATGCAAACGTTGATAATTTACTACATTTGAAAGTTATCAACAAAATGCTATTATTATTACAGGTGCTGTATGTATTGGAAATGGTCTATAAATATTTCCACTGCTAATAAAAATTTCAAAGATCAAATAATTTTAGAATTTACTTTTCTTAAATTTGGACTTTGATTAATATATCAATCTAATTCTCTATAAACACGAATGAAAATATTACAAAGATTTAAATATTAAATGCAGTCTTATGCATAAGTTTAGAAATAAAAGTCAAATTGTTTCAGAATGACTTTCATAATAACAATTAAACATACTTTTGTAATGGTATGAAACTTATTTTATGCCAAAAAGTTATGCCCCAGAGATACTTTAACAAAAGTTAAAAAAATGTGAAAAAACCAAAGAATTACAAAATTTTATTAAAATTTATAAATATATAAAATATAAAGGATTTCAACTAAAAAAATAGAAGAAAATCATAGCTAAGAATACATAAATACTTTTATCAACTTACCCTATTTTTAGAATCAACAGCAATTAATGATGTTACATCCTTATTAACTTTAACATCAAAAAGTTTTTTACCAATTAGCCATGCATTTGGTTCAAAACGAAAATTAAGATTTTGTTCATTAACAATTGAACCAATACTATTTGCCCATGCTATTGAATTACCATTTAATCTTAATCCAAATATATTTAAAAGTTTTTGTCCTTCAGAATTTGATACAATTACATATTTAAAAATATTATCATCTAATGAATTAACATCAATACAATTGATACATTCACTAGTACTATTTCTAAGTACTTCTGATTTTTCATTAATATCAAATACTAAAATTCCTTGTTTTGTACCAATTATTAAATATTTATTATCATCGGTTATTGCACTGCATGTTATCACAGCACGTCTATCTAATATTTCATATAAATCAATTAAATCACCTTTTAAAAATTCAAACGGTTGTATATGCGGTAACTTTAAATGTAATATTTTTAATGCAAATACAATTATAATATTCAATTCTAAATTATTTTTATATGTATGTACATTAATTGGTGTATCTGTATCTGGTGGCCAACGAAATGAAAAGCATCCATTTGAACCATCTTTAGTATTAAAAAAACCAACACTTCCACTATTGTTAAGTACCATAAATTTATTTAGTACTTTTAATACAAAACGTATATTTGTAGTTCCAGTCTTTAATGGTGGTATTCTTTCATCAAGAAATTTTTTTTTATTATTATTCCATTTATAAATATCAATATCACCATTACTTAATGCAATATATAATATAACATCAGTTATTTTATTTTCTATAATTGTTTCTAAATGAAAACTTTTAAACATAGAATCATAACGTCCTGCTGCTTGTTTAATTATTTGTAAACATTCTTTAATACGCATACGTGGTAATGTTGAATAATTAATTTGATTAATAATTAATTTACTACTTCGTTTTTTGATAACACTACGTCGTTTTTCATCTGCTATTGACCAAACACGTATCTCACCATTTGCATCTAATGATATAAAATAATTGCTTAAGAATACTTCTAAATGTATAATTCTTTCTTCATGACCATCAAATCTTGTTGGTTCAATATTATATCCTAATGATAAATCAGCAAGTAGTACTGTATGATTTTCAAATGCAATTAGGCAAGCATCCGGATGGATTAATTGAATAGCTTTTGGTTTCTCTTGTAATGGAACTATTTGTCGGCGTCGGTGAAAATGATCACTAAAAATAAAAATTGAATAAGTATTTTTGTTTTTAAATAAATAAACAAAATATAGTCCAGTCGGTATAAGCATTTCCAAAGGGTATCGAAAATCTGCCATTAGTCCTATCAATGTATTTTTAGGGTTGTAATACATAAAGAGCGAATGGTAGGTGATAAATCTTGCGGCAACAAAATAAAGAACAAAAAAATAAAACCCGATAACTTCAATAACACAGCAAAAGGATATCAGAAACTTCACATATCGATTGGGAAGTTTTTTTTAGAAAAACAGCAGTATCTAAAAGGAATTGAGGCTCGTTATTAAAATTTAACTAATCAAAATTTGTTCCTGATGCGTTCGAAGATAAAGATTCACAACAGAAAATTATAAATTCATTGTCCTTCCCAATGGATTGATTTGTTGGTAAAGTTATTTCAAAGTCTTATTTTGCCTAGTTTCCATTCTTCCACCACCAAGGAGCAGGTACATTGCTTTCTTGGTCATGAAGTTCTCGTAGTGAAACAGCAGAGAGGCAGGTGTCTACCTCATGACAAGTCCACAGTTTGTAGCAATGCTTGTTAAAAGTACCATGACCCGTAATTAAACATGCTATCATTTTAAAGGACATTCTAGCCAAATTACTTTTTTCTTACATATTTCTTGAGGAATTTTTTGGATTTAAATATGCCAGCAGACTCAGCCAATAACTTACCATAAGAGTCTTTGGTCTAGTTATTTAATTACTGACTTTGAATTAAAACAGAAAAGCGAAGACAGGACTGTAAAACTTTTTCTCTTGCTGACTAGGACTAGAGGCTCTTTTAACAGCCCTATTCCGTTGTAGACGTAAAATTTATTGAGCATAAGCCTTTATTTGAGCTAAACTGTCAGAAAACATATAAATATGAACTTTATCAAATCAAGGGTTAATCAGACTACGGTGAGCTCAGTAGTCATTAGGCTTCTATAGCCTGTATCGTTGATCTCCACACCTTTGCCAGAGGCCGTTTTTTATATATCTGTAAACTAAGCGGAGCTATGTCGTGGAATACTAATAAAAATATTGGATTTTCTTTCCTGAAATATTGGATTTTATCTTTTATTGATATTTTGAATAAATTCTCTTATTTTTATTGGTTTATATGGTCATGATTAAATTGGAAAACTACAATTCCCAAGTTTGGGAAAAATTTTACCCTAAGTCGTGAAAGTGTTCGAAACTTCGAAATTGTTTCTCTGGTAATATTTGTACGATTTAAATAGCATACATTAGCTTAAGTGTTATTGCAATTTTGATAAATTATAACAATTTTCATGGGTATAAATTTTTCTCAATTTTTTACAAAATCAGCTCGCGGTTTAGGTTGAGTCTATTGTGAAATTATGGACTGTAATATGTTAATTAGATTTTACCTATCAGAAAACCAAAGCCGATTTGGAAAATTTTTAGCCTGTCGTAATGCTTCTTCTTGTAAAATACCATTCACCATTAAAGCATACTGCAAAAGTGTTGAATCACTTGATCTAAACATCATTTCTTCTATATTCGGTAGAAATTCCAAAAGACTTTCTAAGAGTTTTTCTTTTTTGTTATCATTATCTATAAAATAAAAAATAATAACAATTAAAAAAGTATTTAACCTTCAGTCTTGAAACAAATTTATTCAATATTACCTGTTATATTACTTCTAAAATACTTTAAATCCCCAATAGTATTTGGAAGTCCGGTAGCTCTCATTTTTTGTTCTAAAAACCCAAAATCCAAATATAGCTTTGAAAATAATTCAGTCATTTGTGATTCCCTTAAATGGTAACCAATATAATAGTAAAAATATTTATCATCTGGTAATTCTAGTAAATCGATATCAGTACGAGTATTTAATATTTGTTGTATGCTAAAATATTTTAATTAATAATAGGTAATTCTAATAAATTTTAAAGTAAAATTTACTTATAACTTTGAACTAGTTTTTTATGTAAACTAATTTGATCAATTGATGCATAACTTTGTAAATATGAATAATATAAGAAATGTAAAGAGCATGCCATTGAACCATCTTTCATATAACTTATTGTTACTAGTGAGTATTTATCGAATTTTTTCAAATATTTTTCAGCAATTCGTTCCTGTTTATCCCACAAAGCAGCAAGCACCTACAAATAATAGTAAAAAGAAAATAATTAATTCATTATGTTTGTTTTTTTGATAGCAAAATATCCACAAATATTAACTGGAAAATAAAATTCGTTCTACAAAGGTAAATTCAATTTAAAATTTATTCTACAGAAAAATCTAATCGTTTAATTATAATTGTTTTAAAATTCAACTATTTTCGATAGTTGTAAGTATAAAAATGACTCCTTTTTAGTCTTATTAAACAAAAAGTTAGGATCCCGTAGTCTTATGAACTAAAAAATTTCAAAAAAATATAAGGTGCTAGAGATTTATCTCTGTCAAATTCAACAAAAAATAAAATAAAAAGAAATTTCCAAAGTAACAAGTTTATAAATTTAGCATTTTTAAATGTATTGAACTCTTATAAATTTAAAAAAAAAACACACGTTAGCATTTAAGCACATTGAACCTTTATGAATATTTTATGTGTTACTTAACCACATTGTCTTCTGAACGACTCAAATATGCAATAATATAAGTTTGAACCTTGGTTGATATTTTATAATTATAAATTTTTTTAGGTAAGGTAAGCTTAAAAATGTGTAAAGAAGACATGAAAAATTACAAATAAAGCGGAATTTAAATTCAAAAATATTTGATAGTAGACTGGCTTAATCCAGCTAAGAGTATTAAGTATTTGCTCACATATAAAATATATTTGCCAGATACATTTGAGCTTATATATAACAAAATACCAGCTTTTTCTTGCTAAAACTTTCGATTATACCGTACTTATGTTTATACTATAATCATCTGGCATTGATTACCGCAACCAACTTAACAGCATCAGATACTTGGATCGTCAATGAAGTCAAGTACCTTTGAAATTTTACATCATTATAATATAAAACTTTAAATATACTAAATAAAATAAATAAAAAAGTAATTTTTCTATTGAAAAATTGAAAATAATAAATTATATGTGAAAATTTAATTTACTTATAGTTTAGTTATTCTTTTCAATAATTTACCTTTAATGGTATTTTAACGGAATGATGAAATATTACCAAAGTTTTATAAATTTCAAAATCTTCTTCTTTTAAAACAGCCAACGAAATTTGAATTAAATTATTAATTTTATCATTGCATATCCTAAAATTGAAAAATCAAATATTTTTTAACTATTAATAAATAAATATTAAAAATAATTTACTGAAAATCTTCCAAACTATTTATCCAAGTATCCCATTCTTCACCACGTCTTCCTTTTAAATTTTGACCAATTATTGTTAATAAAAATGGATGACCTTTACTATGTTCAAATAAATCATTTGCATTTTCTGGAAAAATTGATAATTTTTTATCTAAAAGTTTTTCAAATAATTCAAATCCTTCGGTTTGTGTTAAACCTTCAGATACATGCACCGTTTTTGTATAAACTTTTGGTAAATGTTCAGTTATCTAAAATAAAATTATTTGAAATTTATTCATATTTTATTTTTTTAAAAAAAAAAACTTTTTTAAACTGACTTTTCTATTTCTAGTTGTTATTAAAATTTTACATGGTAAATTAAAGGCTTCTAAAGTTTTACGATTTTGTACATCTGATAGCACCAATAAACTGTTTTTATAATCATCATGTTTAAAAATTGTCCTAAGATCTTGTTGTAGTTCTAAAATTTTATTACTAATACCTTCATAGTCACCGATTTTTCGTTGTATATTTGTCTCCCTGATTAATATTTTTAATCTAAAAATTTAATAAAAAATTTAATAATTTGAAATAAATTTTATAAAAATCTTTGTACCTTTGTAACTTTTCTAAATCTTTTTCTTTGCTATCACAATCATGTACATCTATCCAAAATATATTAAAATCCATGGCATTTAATACGGCATAATCACAGCATGAATCTAATGCAAGCCATTTTTTTCCAAAACCTAGTTCACCATAAATAACTAAATATTCCCGGCATCGGAGTTTTATTAATAAATCTCTTATCAAACAAAACTAAAAACAAAAAACTTTCATTTAAGAAATATTTATATAAAATATAATACTAACATAATTTAAACGATGAACATTGAAATCTGAATGTTTAGGAAAATTACTTTTAAGTTCATGCACAGCATTTAAATATTTTAATACATCCTTATTTCCTTCTAGATATCCTTTGTGACCATTTAAAATTTTTTCTTGTAGCCATTGATAATGATATTTTAAAACATTTACAAATTCTTTAAGACTTTTATTTTTTTCTAACAGTATAAAAAACATTGCAACAGTCTGAACTTTTTCATTTTTCTGTAAGAAAAAAAAAAAGAAGGGAAACTATTTAAAAAATTGGAAGTTTACAGTTATTAAAAAAATACTTAGAAATACTGTTAAAATAAAACCAATAAAAATGTTTAAGTAAACTGAACTTAATATTTTAAAGTGGGAAAATCATCGACAATAAAGTGCAAAGTCTGTCCAGAATTAAGTGAAAACCCTAATTATAGCTTCTGATTTCTTTATCAATTTTGGGTAAGCACCCCAAAATATTGGCGATATTCTTTACTCTTTACAGGTTTACCTAAACTTTATTAAATTATAAATGCTTACAGTATTTTGCCATCATTTGTGATATTAACATAAAACAGACAAATAAAAAATTAAGAAAAATCATAAAAATAAATGAAATATTAAATATTAAAATTTAATTATGTATATATAATACGTACCAATGATCTTAATCTATAACATTCTTCTTCGGTAAATATTAAATGATCATTGTTGACATAGGGATAAATATCGTCAAAGGAAAAATCTTTAATGAAGTCTTCAAGATAAATGAAAAATATTTCACGTAGCACCGAATCTTCTGAATTCGTTCTTTCCTTTTTAAAAATATTCATCTTTTTAAGTATCTGCAAATATAAACATTTTTTAATTATTCTATTTTTATACTTAGAAATTTTAGGTGGTGTTCATAAACGTGTTCTAAAATTATGAAAACAATATAATTAAGCAAAAAGTAGAATCTAACTGAAAAAGAAAACGAATCAATTAAAATTTTAAAGAAAAGAATCAAATTTAGTTTAAACTTGAAAGTTTAATAAATTTTTAGTGTCTTAGTTGCTCGATTGAACTCTTATTCAAATAAAAGAAAGTTTAAAGCGCTTTTTGAATATAGTCCAACTTATTTTCAATAAAAATAAATATTTTGCTTACACTGGTGGTTTTAATTTCAATGCAAATATATACCCATAAACTTAGAATCGAATAAATACTGTAACCTGTAGATCTATTGTGCTCCTAGAATAGAAATGGTAGAAATTTTTCTTCCGTTCTAGTAACAGAGGGTAGAAGAAGTGATGCTTTCATCTCTTCTTATCTTACTTCTGTGGCAATATTGGCATTTAGACTTCTAGCAGAAATCTGTTTTATTTTTCTTTACTAGATTAATTGAAAAAAAAAATGCTATCCGGTTAAGGATGTCAATTCTTATGTTTTTGAAAATATAATCTTTCCAACTAGAATATACTGTGGAAAAGAAAAAATGACTATGCTTAAAATTTCACCAAAATAACAATAAAGACCGTAACCATCTCGTCTAACCATAAAAAATTACAACAAAAGCTGCATAATAAACTAGAAGCAGATCATTGCCTCCTCACCATCGAAGAGTACCGGCTTTGACCGTTATTCAAGGAAAACCAGCTTTAAATCCGCAATGTAAATTCTATACAATTTTTTCCAATGAAGTAAGTTGCTTCCTGTGTTCGTTCAAAAGAAGCAAAGTCAAAGAAAAAGGAATGTAAAAGGGGTTAGGGTCACGATTGAGTCACTAATGTGACAAACAAAATTGCTGAAACTAGAGAGCAGATGAAGGAAAAGGTGCTTACCATGGAACTGTACACCTTCATAATTTCACAAAATAAGGATAGCTGTACAAATGAGTAATAAATACAGATTTTAGTTTCAAAACAAAAATAAACGAGTTTCATCTTTCCTTATGTGCTTCCAAATCAAATAAAGAAAAAAATCTCTAAAACATTATTACTGCAACGAGTAGAATTTGAGCCTATGTCTTCAAATGAATCTGATTTTAACTAGGAATAACGTAAGTTCAAAAGACATTAGTGCTTAGTACTCACAACAACAACGCTGAATATTTAAATCTTGATGAAATAAATTATCAATCAAAAAATCGACCACCAGATTCATCATTCCCTAAATCCCTTAATCGCATTAATTTAACGTATTTTCTGAGTGATCAAATTAAATATTCAAAACCTGCCATCATTTTTTCTAAATGGCTTCTAACTAAAAATCGTGTTTCAAAAATGGACACTTTGATATCTTTCATAAAAAATTTGAAAATATTTTAAAAAATGTATAAAGATAGTAAATATTATAAAATATGTAAAGCCTTATGCCAATTTGAAATATTTTAAGATTTCCGCCATAACATATATTTTTGCTATAATTGAAACTGTTGAAAGTTTTTAACTGCGTGTCATTACATCATTAGATATCAGCCCAAAAACTGGTTTATTAATCTCTATTCTTTTTTTTTAACCCAAATTTGTATCAAATTCGACATGAAATTTTTTAAAATGATATTTCAATGTAAAAACTAGAACACGGAAATATAGATTATTGTTATTAAGTAAACTTTAGATAAAAACAAAAAAAGCTTTTAAAAATGTTTAATTATAATCAATTGTAAGTAAAGAAACTTAGCTTATTAATTGACCAAGTAATCCAATTATTCACCAACAGTGATAAATAACAACCGCGTTTTATTTTAGATTAACTTTATCAATTATATTACGAAATATAAACAAAAATTTGATGATTTCAGCAATAATTAAAAAAAGTGATGTAAAAACTTAAATCGATAAACTAACTTTCGAATTTTGCATAGAAAGTAATTGAAAAAAAAAACAAAGAATTAAATATGGGTTTTCGTTTATTTATTAATTGATAACAACCCACTAATAATCTATCGAATAAAAATAAATCTACTACCGTTTGTTATGATAAGATAATAAAATTCAAATATACCGCAAAATACTTATATGAAGAGAAGGCTTTTAAAACTACTTCAGATTCGGAAAATGATAAACTAAATCCATATTGATTTTACTTTAAAGTACGGGCGATTTTTTGTTTGTTTAGATATAAAACTAGTGACGTCATGACAATTCATTATAACCAAAATTTACTAATGTTTTGTTAATCAATTTTGTTGTTGTTTAATCTGGGAGCATACGGTATGAAAGGAGAAACAAGTGTTATTATATATCCTATAAAAACAATTCTAGGTAGTACCCAAAAAGAGTGACACTTTTTTAATTATAGCCAGAAAAAAAACTTAAGAAATTTTGGACTAACTTGGGAAAGTTTCTTGTTTTTTTACAATTAAAATTAAAAAATTATAAGTAAAATGTTTATTAATTCGTTTGAATTCAAATATTTACTTAAAACAGTTTTTTTCTTGAGTTATTTGAAACAACGTGCAATTTTTGTAAGATTTAATTCCAAAATTTTTTTAAGCAGAGAAGTTGTCTCTCATCATTTAATCAGATTTTATTTTATAAGAGACTTTGTAGACATATTTTGAAATTTTACTGTAAGCTCTAAATTATAAAGGATAAGTTTCTTAGTTTTCTGATTGATTTCTGGTACAAATATTCAAACTTTTTCTTCGAACTAATACTTTCTGGAATTAATAGAAAAATGACTTAAACCCAAGGTTCCCCTAGGAATTTTTTTCAAGTGTATAACTCAACCGAATTCACACAAATTTTATAATATCAAAGCGATAAAATAATAGCTTTTTGTTAGCAGGCAGCTAACTTAAGCCTGATTTTATTATTTGTTGATATTTGCCAATATTTAAAAATTTAAAAACGCGGGTTTATGAAATAAAAAAAGTATGGTTTTAATTTTCCAAATTAGTGACAATAAATAACATAAGTAAACTAGTGTAAGAGACATAAAAGTATTGTAATCGTTGGATTTATATTGAAAACAAACTTAAGAATTATAATTTAATAAATTAAATCAAATTTACCTTTTGTTCAATTTATATTTTAACTATATAACACCAGCTTCCATTCTAATCATCAGCAAAGCACATACAGCTTATAAACTTCAATTTTAATATCATTTGAAGCAATTTTTTATGTTAAATAATTCTTTAACCCTTTCTTAAAGTTTTAAATCAAAACAAACTAAAAATAGAAAATATAACCTTTAAATATTTCATATTTATGTATAATTTGAGTTAATAAATAGATTAATTAAAGATATTTTATTTTTTTACAATAAAAATAAATGAATATTATAAAAATCGTAGTTAAAATTAAAGAAAATTACTTTTCAATGACATCACATTCCCTTAGTTAGCTGCCCTTCCACTTTTAAGCTGTACGATTCATTATTTAGCACCTTTTGATATTAGATTGCAATTAACATTTATTGTAAAAAAAATATGTTACATTTTCTTTTAATAAAAACAGTCAATGACCTTAGTTCCAGACTTAGTAATCAAGGTCAAGGATATTTCCACATAAGGTGAGGAAAAAATGCACCATTGTTGCAAACACGGATTGATTTAATTTAAAAAAAAAAACCAAAAAAGAAGCATATATTTGCTTGATTATTTTATTTGAACTAAATTAAAATTTTATATGATTATACTTATGAACACAATTATTATGAGGCTTTTATTGTTTACTAGCTAAAATCACAGGTAGCTACAAAGTTTTTATACACGTCTCGACAGGTATATAATCTGAGTCAAAACAATAACACGGTATGACTTGATGCATTTGCATCCCTGAAGTTTGATGCATTTTATAGTTTAGCATAGTGCAAGAAATTCGAGCAGTATTATTAAAAATATATTATATTTTAAGACTATAGAAGTTTTGTTTGTAGACTGTGTTATTTTTATAGTTTAGGAAATTCTGAAAATATGGAATTTTATTTAATCATTCTATAAGAATGAAATAAGCTGTGTGTGTGTTATTAATGCTAGTAAAGTTTCCCTTCAATGAATATTTTTTTAATCGATTTTACATATAGCATTACTGAAACTTCTATAAAATATGTTTCAAACTAATTCCAGTTGTACCAATATAATGAGATGACAGTTTATATTTGGTATTTTTCAAATAATTTAAAGATATCTTAAAAAATGGACTTACAATTAGATGAATGTGCTATTTTATTAAATAAATTGGAGCATATGAATTTAAAGAATATGAAAGCTGGAATTAATGTTAATATCCCTATACGTAGTTAATTTAATACGTTAGTAAAAATTTGTTCTATTTCAGGATTTTTGTGGTGCATTTCTTAAAGTTTTTAATTTAATAGAAAAAATGTTTAATAGCTATGGTGATATAAATGAAAACTGTAGTAAAGAAAACATTTTAGCTTATATCATACAAATTGTATCACTTATACGATATATGGAACAAGTAATTAACTTCAAAACT
The DNA here is from genome assembly GCA_947359355.1 of Acrocera orbiculus. Classification (NCBI taxonomy): domain Eukaryota; kingdom Metazoa; phylum Arthropoda; class Insecta; order Diptera; family Acroceridae; genus Acrocera; species Acrocera orbiculus. The sequence goes on from OX375758.1 coordinate 14,711,652, forward strand.
GTGAATAAATTTACTTTTTGTGTAAGTTTTAAATGGTTCACGTCTTTAAATTTAATTCTAATCGATGTACTTAAATCTAAAATTACTTCAAAAAATTAAAACAGGTTCAATTTTGTGTGGCTTTTTTCCTTTATATATATATATATATATATATCAATGAATTTCGTAGCCAAATGAAGCCTTTCATTTCATGAATAATTTCATATATTTTATATTTTTCTTTACAATTTAATATTGATTTTAATATTTTTAATTTTTAACCAAATTTTTACAGTGTCTACGATATTCTAACAAGCGTTGTACTTTATACTATTCAATGTTATTATTAGACTGCAGCTAGCATAAAAAAAAAATATCTAAATATCCTCACTCTATTAAACTATTAGTAAATCAATATTACTTTTTTGTTTTAGTCATGTCGTCAATACTTTCTTAAACATATTAAAATATGCCTGGAGGAAATAACTGGCTTTATTTCTTTATGGATAAAAAATGAAACTTCAACTCCATTAACTTATGAAAACTTTTCTAAGGACATGGATAATATTTTGGATATGATTTCAATTTACAATACCGATACAAATCCTGGATCTATAGAAGTTTCTACTGAAATAGTAAATAATTAATTTATTCTTTGGATAATATTTCGAATAAAAATATTTCTTAAAATAAAGGCTGAAATAATTAATCATAATGGACGTATATCAATTAATGAGCTACTTAGTCAAGTTTTAACATTTTCTGAAGCAGTTACTCCAAATGATAAAATGATTTTAACTTTATATTCTGAAAAGGTGAAAATTATAATTTTTTAGGAAATATAATTTTAATAAATTTTCTTAAAGGTTCTTAAAAATTTTTTTTCTTTTGAAAAGGAAGCTAATTTTTTCATGAATTCTAATTATTCACGTAGTAATATGATGATGCTGGCTGGCAATTCACTTGAGAGTTCTCTTTATAAATTGGAAGATTATTTACATGAAAGTATTTTAAGAACTACTTATGAAGTTTTTTCTGATCATCCTCGAATATATATTGAAAATATTAAGAATCTAATTGAATCTGGATCTGAGGAAAATAAAATTAAAAATGCAATCAAAAATTTTGATATATATACAGACAGAGTTATCCAGATTGGATTATTTGCAGTATCTTTTATTGGTGATATTAAAGGTAAGGTAACGCTTAACCTCTTGATTCTCTCTTAAATTATTCAAGGTATAGAAATTATACTGTATTCTTCTTTCACATTATTTTTAAAGTAATAATTTATAATAAAAAGCAGTAAAAATTAAATTGCAAAAATATAATTGCATTACATAAATTTGTTAGAGACCTTTTCAACAATAAAGTCTCACGTTAAAAAGTGAAATTCAAAAAACTTAGCAAAACAACTTCTCAGTAAACTTTTCTCTTTATTTTCAGTTAAAGCAAAATTAAAAAGCCATTTGTTATCACTACAAACACTCGACTCATACTTAATACCTTCATTACGTCTAAAGGAAGACAAAAGTTTTATATTTTTAGCACAGCATTATTATAATGAATGGCAAAGATTTGAAGAAATTTTAGGAAAAGAAATGAATATTGAATCATTTTGTGAATGCTATATTCAAATTTTAACAGATTTTATACAAAAATATGAAAATTCTTGTACTCAGCTAAATATGAATGAAATTTTAAATATGGCTTTAGTATTACAAAAAAATATTTACTTTAATTTTGATAAGCTGTGCTTACATCAAAATATTAGTAAAAGAAATATTTTTGAAAATTTTGAATGTATGATAAAAGAATGCTTTGCAGTACACAAAAAATTTAATAACATTGATAAAGATCGAAAATTAAAAAGATTAAAAGTTTTAAGAAGCTGTACCAAAAAACTAATTCATTTATTTAATGAATCAAATATAAATAGCTCAGAACTCAGTAAAAAAGAAAATAGAGTGAGCTTAGAATTGAATTCAGACTTATTGCGTAGCCATAATTTACTTGAAAGTTATGGAATTAAATCATTTAAAAGATCAATTATATGTAGTACTAAGGATCGAAAAAGTACTAGTAGTGTAAATGAAATCTGTTCATCTGCAATGAAAACCCGCCATCTAAAAAAAAGTAATTTTTAAAATTTTTATTATTAATTAGTTGTAAGAATTTCGCTTTTATATAATTTTTAAAAGTATAAATTAAAAAAGTATAATTAAAAGTTCCTTAGACATTTCAGTTGGACTTAGAAAATCCAACTTTCCACCAACTCTGAAGTGAAAACCTCAAAAATTTTATTGGTGTTTCACTTGATTAATTTTTTTAAATTAAAATTTAAATGAATATTTAAAATAATTTTTACTTGATCAAATAAATGCTGCAAGATTTCCATATTTAATGTTTATCCGATACAGAACTATTTAATTTCCATTCAATATGGTGTATCTTTTCACAACATTTTAATTGGCAGTGTCCCTAAATTCTTATTTTGCAGTTAATAAGTGAAAATCAAATTAAATGAAGCAAAAACAAAAAGTCCGAATATTTGCAGCTTAAAAAAAACTGAAAGTATAGCAGACAGAAAAATGAGCAAATTATTTTTATTCTTCTGTGAAATGTGAAAAAACACATTTTGCATTTTTTTTTATTTAGTTTCCTGAATGGAAACTTTTTCAAAAAGATTGTGTAAAAATTCGAAATATTTCTTAGCAAAACTAACGTAGATATCGTGGTAAATTTTGCTACTTGCTCGGCAGTAAACATTCTATCAAGCAAACTCTAAAGCGTTTTTCCTATAATTCACGTTTTCGAAGCCGGTACCCGTCATAACTTCAAAACTACTACACTGATCCTTTTGAAATTTTAAACATTATTTTTGTACATAATTTACAAGGTAAAGCTGGAGTTTTTTTTAAACTTTAACAAATTTTAGAGCGATCTTAATTCTTTGCTTTTCGCATATCAACTTTTAGTAGTTTTAAATTGTATTTAACATTGTTAACATTTTTATTATATTTTTAGGAAACAGTCTTCGTATAGCAATGTTTAAGAAAAATATTTCCTATCAAGCTTCAAAGACTGAGTCAAATAAAAATTCTACAACTTTAGATTTGACATGTAAGTTTTTAAATTTTTTTGTTCTACTTATTAATAAATTTTTAAAATCATTTTAGGTATTCTTGAACAATTAACAGAACTTTCTAATACATTTTCATAACATGTGAGATTATTTAGAATGTGCTGGTATTTAATTTTAAGTATTACGAAAAATTCTTTAGTAAGAAATATGAAATCATTTAAATATACAAATGTGTAATTTGTATTACAAATCTATTTAATATAACTGTTGTATTAAAGAAAATGTAGTAATAGAGGAAAATAAGTTCTGTAAATATTTGGGGCTCATTTAGCATCCCAAAGGCTTTTAAAATTTGATTGATTAGAAATTATACATTATTAAATCAAGGTAACATAAAAACTACTAGATGCCTACGGACTTTTATATATGAAAAGGCTCTATTATAAAAAATTTTATAACTTATTTCGGCTTCGAAGCCGAAGTACCCCAAGACCCCAAGCCTAACATTATTTAATAGCAAAATTTTTTTGTTCTGCTTCCATGGGGAAAACCACAAAGTTGATTAGAAAAAAAATTTTTTTTACAAAGAACGCAGAACAAGCTGTATCTTCTGCTTGTTTGGGCATTTTATCAAATAACGTACGCAATCAATTAAAAAAAAGCAAGGCCCAACGTACTTATATGTCCCAGGTGGGACATATAAATACGTTAAACGTAAACAATATTTGGTACGGGTAGGACATGAATACGTCATTAAATTGTGTTTGTAATTTTGTATTTTCCTCTGTGCTTTGTATATAAATAAACGAAAAAATATATATTTGATAGTCTTTTCATTTACTTTAAGCATATATAAAAAAAAAAAAAAAATATGAAATTTCTTCCTTCAGGTGCGACGTATTTATACGCTCTAGTGAAAGAGTTCGCGCTCGTTGTATGCTGCAAAATTAGATAATGAATTCCCCAGTTAATAAGTTGAATAATATAAATTTTGGTATGGTATTAATAAAGAAAAATTGTTATTTTCTCTTTTCTTATTCTGTTTTTGGTATTCGGGTTTAAAAGCTCTTGTTTTTTGCTTAGTGCTCAGTTTTCTTTTCTTCTATTAGAAAGAAAAGTGATAATTATATTATATTGAAATAGCATATGACTGCGTGCAACATAAACGACATTTAGTCAAACCGTAGTTAGTTATCTGGGGGTATAGATTTGTTTAAGGGGGAGTATGGTTTTAAGCGTAAAAAAATCACTTTTTTCGTGAATTGTTTTTATTAATATTGATTAAGTAAATTTATTCAAAGTTTTTGTAAATTATTAAGCATGATGTTAACATTTTGTAATTTTTTTATTAGAAAATCTTTATATAGAAGCCGGTGGCACAGCTTTTCCAAGGAAGTTTTTGGAAAAAAATGATTAGCGGTGATCACTGTATCTCAGCTGGAAATTACCTGAAATCAAAAACACTTAAAATTTAGTCAAAGTACTATTAAATCCTTCCCCCAACCTTGTCTGATTACTTGTTTTTTTTATTTGCACAATTTTGGTGCTTATTTAAAGTGTAAAGTGCTATTTTTCACGAAAAATTAGAAACATAAACGACACTTAGTCAAACCGTAGTTAGTTCTCTATCCCCAGTTGGCGATGGTAACATATCGGATAATAAAAGTAGAGCGATTAATTGGTATACTACAGCTTCCTCGTTCTTTTGCGAAACAAATTTCACATTGTATTTATAAAACGACTAAAACTCGAACGTAATGCTTTTTGCGTTAGTGACCATATTAATATTTCTTTGCTCTTGAATTAAAGAAAATAATATACTAATAAGATCAAAATACGAAAGTATATTGTATATTTGTACAAGGAGAAGCCTAATTTACGTCCTTTTCTGGACGTAAATATAATTAAAAAAACTAAAAATTTATTGACTGCTTTTTATTATTCTTATTTTTCTTAAATAGTTTTAACAGTTTTAATACCACAAGTAGAATAATTATACAATTTTCAAAAAATTCTAATTAAAAAATAACAAAAACTACTAGAAAAATTCTACTAAAATAGACTAGTACGATAAATTTGAAATAGGCCTTTCACAATTAATACCACGTCTCATAATTTCAGGACTAATTGAACGTCTTATTATTTCTCTTAAGTTTGCTGAAATTTTAGCTTTTTTAATAATTTCATTAAAATATTGTTGCTTTTTCTTAATAAATTCTTGTAAACTAGTTTCACGGCTTTTGATTTTATATTTAAGTTGTTCATTTTTATATTTTTCAGTTTCTTTAATTTTATTATAGTTAATATCATGATAATTTTGTTCTAATTTATTTTTAGTAGAAGTACGAGCTCTATATGAATCAATTAAATTCCTTTTATATGAATTAGCTAAATTTAAACGATAATTATGTTGATTAATATGATCTTCTTTTTTAATAATTTCATTGATTTTTAGTTGATCCTGTGATAATTTTATTGCCTCAGTTTTATATTGGTCTCTTACCTGACGTTGAAAGTGTAATTTTTCTTTTTCCATTTTAATAATATTAAGACGTTGTTCTAATTGCTTATCTTTAGCTGTTAAAATATCACGTGATTTTTGTAAATCATCCAAATCACGAAGTGATAGACTTTTTAATAATAACTTAGTATTCTCATTATCTTGTTCTCGTTTGTGTTTCATTAAAACTTTATGCTGTTCATTTTGTTCTAATTTCTTTATTTGTCTTTCTAAATTTTCATTTTCCCAATATTTTTGGGCTAACCATGAATTTTGTGCTGAAATTAAATCTTCATAACGTTTCTCTGCCATACAATTGAGAATTTTTTGATCATGTTGAGGTATTTCACTAAAAGATTTATAAAATTCCGATGATGTACATAAATCATTAATTGGTTTACATAATTTCAAATCACTCGCAAATACATTTTTTGTCTTTTCCTTTGTTTCTAAAGCTATAGGATAAATTTTATTTAAATTATTTGTGGCACTTTTATATTTCTTTAAATTTCGAATATATTTTTTATCAAATTTGTTATTATTTTTATCCCGAAGTCCGGTTTTATTTGTTTTACAGCACTTACAACAGAATTCACAATATGGTATATCATATAAATATTGATAATTTTTTATAAAGTTTTCTTTTTTAATTGACATTATTAAAGAAGATAAGTTAATTTCTTAAATATGAAATTAGTAAAGTATCTGTTTTGACGTAGACAAAGTATTTAGAGCTTTGCAGTTTCCTTGGTTTTGTTGATCAAACAACAAATCACTTGGCTAGCAAAAATTTTGTACAAAAGAACAATTTATTAAGTAGGTAATTCTTCTAAGATTAAGAATAAATAATATTAACACTAAACCTACCTGCACGGTCAAATGACCGTTTTTGAAATTTCGTTTAATATTTCTCGTATACAAAGCCACCATGCATTTTATTGTATTGACTTTTTCTATAATGTACATACAACCCATTTTTCAACATTCAAAACTGTTTCTTTCTGAAAAAAATTGGCTAAAATCTCTTTCTATATATGGGTTTTCAATTAACCCTCATGGTAGGATTTAATATACATGAAATTTTGGTAGGTTTAGTGTTAAATGTAATTCATTGATGCTAATGCTATGAAATGTTGATATTTTAACCATATTTATAGAAAAAGTAGTTTATATTATTAGATATTTATGTTTAACCGTTATTAACCTGTATTTTACTTTTTTTTATTTGCTTATTGCTGTATACTTTTAGAAGTTTGGATAACAAATTCCTGAGATCTGCTTATCATGCCGTCGGTAGTTGTGCTTCCTTATCGTATTATGAGGCAAACCTAGTCTAGATTTAAGAAACTTGTTTTTACATTTTTTTACTGTAACTGTATCTGGGTAACAGTTACATTTTAATTTTTAAGAGAGAGAAACGGGAAGTGAAAAAGTGAGGTTAAAAAAAAAATAAATCATTAAATTTCAACAAAATTGTAATTTAAAATTTTAGTGTTTTATGAAAAAAATTTTGTCAACTTAATTTAAACATTTACTTCTTGTGGTTTAAGTTTAACTTGCTTTTTATAAATAAATGTAAATTTTCATAAAATGAATAAACTCTAATAAAACCCAAAGAGTATTATATTTCCAAACATGACATTTCTAATTCAAATTGATTGATTTTTGATATACTTACCATTATTTTCAAATCAAAACTAGAAAACATTATTATTGAAGCAAATTTTTAGTCTCTAAAAAAATGACAAAAATTATGATAGCTTTGGTATTCACTTTTACTCCTTTTTAGCTAAAGTAAGGAAACTTAGTTAACAGTTCTTAAACTATAGATAAATAAAATAAAAAGTCTTATGGTTTTATTGGTATTTTTATTGGTACAAAACTGTAATTAGATAATATTGTGTTTCAATTTTTAAGATTATGAAAAGAATTGTAATACACAGGCATGAGTTTTTAATAAATCTAAATAATTTAGTATTCTAACAAGTTAAACAAAATATTTATTAAATTGACTGATTCTTTAGTCAGTTTTTATAAGATTATATTATAGAAAATATTACAAATAGAAATAAAAATTACCAAAAATAGAGAAATATTCAATTACTTGTGAACCCAACAAAAACTCAAACAGCACTGCTTGGTACTTAAAAGTTCTTATTAGATTTACCGCTTGCTTTTCAATATTCTCTCTTCTTAAAAATAAAAGAAAGTCTGCTTAAACTGTGTCTTTAACTAAATTAATAAAACTTATTTTAAAAGGCAATGTTTACTTTTATGTTTATATGGCACTTAAGTTAGTAATTTTTCGATCAAGTGTAAACAAAATTAAAACTATTAAATTTAGTTATAAGATTCATAGGCTAACTAAAGTTCTTATGAAAAATAGACTAATTTACTTTTTCCTACTCACATTAATGCTACACAGTATACAGGAAAACAAAAATAAATAACTTGATAATGTACTATATACAAATTCTCATTACTTCATCAACTAATATTTTTATTATTGATTCTTAGCTGTTTATAATATAACATTTTGTGAGTTAACTATAATCTTTAGAAGAATGTTGGTACTAGGAAAGTGTTACATGAAGCGAAAATATTTATAGTTATATTTATTGCACCTTTCAATTTTTGACATAGCCTTACTAGGATGCAAAAGTGTGATGAATGAAATTATTAAAAACCAACGAACTTATCATTAGTCCATTGCTTTTAAAATTTTAAGATTCTTTAAATGTTTATTGGGGAATAGTGCTTTAGATTTTAATTCTGAGTATGTACAATATTTCTTTCAATATATATTACACGAAAATGCTCCTAAGAGTTATATAAATTAATAAACGAATAATTCATAGTTTTTTGTAGTTTTTTCTGCATGAACTTCAAACTAATTAAAATATCAATAACTCTAATTATTTTTAGAAGTTTATCTTTACTTCAAAGGCGCGTAGTAATTGTAGCAAATACTAATGAACGTTTGGTTAAGGTCACGTTATTCTAAAATATGTTTGGCAGTATTTGCTAAAATGAAAGGACACTTTAACAAACAACGTACCATCCTTTTAAAAATTTAAGCTTGCAAAACAGAAAAGGATTACTTATAAAAAAGTTCTATACTTCTGATACTTTAAGTTGTAACTATCGTTTTTTTATTTTCCTTTTAAAACGCATTGTAGACAATAGTTATTAAAACATTTAATGTATGTATCCTAACCCCTTGCTAGATCTTCTAAAATTCTAGAATATGCAATTTAATCTAATTTAAATTATTGAATTTTAGATAATGGAGGATATTATTTTTTGCTACTCATTGCTACATGTCAATTAGTTATTTTTCCCCATATTTCTTTATTTAAAATGCAAAACTTTCTTTTTTTTTTCTGTATGATGAATAAGAAACTCATTTTTAGCTAAAAGTAAGGAAACTTAATTAGCAAGTTCTTGAACTATAGATAAATAAAATAAAAAATCTTATGTCTTTATTGGTATAAAACTTTAATTAGATAATATTGTCTTTCAATTTTTAAGATTATGAATAGAACTGTAATACTTGGGCAACATTTAATAAATCAAAATAATTTAGTATTTTAAACAGTTAGACGAAATATTTAATAACTTGACTGATTCTTTAGTCAGTTTTGTTTTTTGAAAATATTTTTCTTTCCCTATGGAATACGTAACATAACGTGTTCGGGATGAATTTTTTTCATTTCGCACTGCATACATATTTCGAAATCTTGACATTGGGTACATTTGTAGCGAAACCCTGTTATCGGTTGAATCCTGCAAGCAGCGCAGCCTGCCGAATCGTTCTTAACTGAGTTTTTTCGTATAGCTTTCTTTTCAAATAATTTCGATTCTTCCACGTATAAGTTAACAACGTCTTTGTTGTTTATTTGCTTTAATGCACAGTAAGAAGTATTATCGTGAAGTTGAATTTCATCACCCTCGTGGTCTTAAAATATAAATAATTTAGGAATAAATTTAAAATAAATATCGCATAAATAAAATGAACATATTATTGCTAGGATGTATATATGTACTATGTTAAAAATTAAGAACTTCACTTTGAATGGGAAATGAGTTTATTCTGTTAAAAAACAGTAAATGAAGTGGTACATTAAATAAATTCCTTCAGAAAACGATGGGATCATTATTAAAAATAACAATTAAGATTATTTATAAGAAGGTTCTTAAATTTAATAGTTAAATGTATATAATTTTTTTCAAAAAATTTTCAACTTACCATACCAGTAATAAACCCAACTTCCAGTAGTAGTTTCAGGATAATAACAACGGACAGACTTTTTAAGATCGTCAAAGGACTGCTTTGAAAAAATATGATTACACTTTTTAAATTCCTCTGTTATTACAATAATTTTTAAAAACTTTGACATTTTGTTTCGCAAAAAAAATTTCTTTACCAAAAGTATTAATGATTCTTTCACAAGAATATTTTTGCCATTGTCTTTTGCACTTAAACAGACTAGAAACATCTCCGTTACAAAAAAAATTTCATCTTATTTCTTATGATCTCCAACGCAGCCTGAATAACTAAAGCGGGGTATTCACTATATTTCCGAATCAATGATTCGGCTCCCATTTAAAGTATATGGAAATGAAGAATAAGAGAGAAAATATGCAACATGTTGAATATTTTACTCACAAATGATTCAGCCATATACTTTATATTGGCTGAGAGAGCCGAATCATTGATTCGGAAATATAGTGAATACCCCGCTTTAGTTATACCTTAAATTCTAATTTGTTTATTAATTGATTTTTTCAAGCAATAAAGTTTTGTTTAATTATTAATTTCAGTCTTAGGAGATAATTATTCTAAAAATAGACTCAAAGTAGCATGCGATTATATGCGTCGGCGAATCCGAAAAAAATGCTAAAAACTCAATAAAAGCTTCAAAATAAACTTTTTCTGAGTTTATTTGAGTCTATGTTGTATTTATTTTAATTTTGAATTTATTCTGAGTTTACCTTTCATATAAAATCAGCCGCGAATTTATAGCAAAATTTGTTGGTCACTGTAACTCTAGAAAAATAGAGCTTAAAAAACTTTATTATTTTCTCCTAATTTCCCCTCATATTCCAATGAAAACTCAAATAGCATATGATAAATAACAAAAATTCTACAATTAAAGCTGTAATAAACTTATTCTTGCTTTTGGTGTAGAATTTTTTTATAATAACTTTTGTAAACTGTGCTTTTTCTGTGAAAAAAAGTTTTCGAATATGAGCTGAATTCTGTATATGATTAAAAAGCACAAAGAATTTGATTAATTTCTCAAGTAAAAGAATAAGAGCAGAAGTTTTGTAGCTTTCATACAATTACGACGTATTTTGTGTTAAGAAAATATATTTTAACGTGTTGGATATATTTTATAAATTGAAGAAAAAAAAGAATTATTTTATAATAAATATTTTAAAGTGAAAAAAATTTTTACTTAACATTTGTTTATATATTTAGAAATTGTGTTTGTGTATTTATCAATAATAATAAACCAATAAGGATTAACAAGATGTTTGCCGGACTAGGAGGTATTTGCAAATTATATTCACTTTTTTTGTCTTAATTTGATTTAACAAATCTTTTGTTTTCTTATAATAACGAAACGCCAAGGATACTAGGTTACCAGATTTTTTGTTGTTCTTTTGTCTGAGAATTTTTCTTATGACTGAATGTGGATTTAATTACGTTTTATTATTACCATTTTTTTTTATCAGTTTTTGTTTATTTGTATAGTATTATTTTTATTTATATCATCTAAATGACTAAGATTATGAATTTTTTTCATTTTATTTTTACTGACGATAATTTTAATACATTTTCAGCTGAAACATATGTTCATAGATTAAATAATTATTTTTAAATAAGCTTGAATATATATATATATATATATATATCTAACATCAATGTATAATTTATTTTGTTAGTGTTTTGAGGTTGTCATATTAATACAAAAAAAATATACAAATCAATACTAATTTTTTACTATTTTAAATATATAAAAACTGCTGGCAGAAACTAAATGTGAGTAATAGTGTTTTATTTTAATTTGCTTTTTTTTATTCAATGAAATTTTCTGTAGAAAAAGTTATTCTTGAAATTTTATCCAATTCAATAAAATTTTTCAATGTCACATAAAATGTTGTTTTCTGCAGTTTTATAATAAAAAATCTGCGAAAAGGGTGTGCTTAGATTCAATCAATTGCGCTGGCTACAAAGCATGACAACATTTTGTACTAGAATCAACTAATATTCCGTTTTGCATGTCTCTTTTAAAACTTTCAATTTAGTCATTATGTAGTTTTAGAAACAAAAAATCAATATTCTTGCAGTTACATATTTTATTATAGAAAAACAATTAAATCGCGTTTAATGAGAGATGGAACTTACGTTATCCGAGGTCTAATTTTAGGGTCTAAGCTTTAATATATACATACATTCTGTTTTTTGCCTGACTTTATATACATATTGTTAAAAAAATTTTGGTTAGATTTTTGAAGCTAGATTTTGATAATATTTATTGTTGAAAATTAAAGATTTGCTTAACTTAACTGTAACTGTCATTATTAACAAGTAAAATGAAATAACTTTGGATAGAGATGTGATTTATTTAGAATTGTCTAAAATTTTCTAAACTTCATCCTGTTTTTCATTTCTGTGCATTACTGCATCATCTACTGTGTGCTATTGCTTGGAAAACCTTTAAAAGTCTTATATCCTGCGTTCATACGGCCTACTTACACTGCAATTGACTCATTATTAATTGATATTAATTGTTACATACATGATGCACGTATCAATTTTGTTTTTATGATAGAACGAAGAGAAGCCAAGCTGTAAAGTTTTATATATCAAAACTGAAAAGGAATCCAAAACTAGGCTTATTTTACGTGCATCTGTTATAATACTTGTGAGCATTAATTTATTTTTCTTATGGCAAAATGCCCTTACACCGTCAATGCCAATACACGCAAAATATCGTTGTCTCTACCTTTTTATGATTGGATTTTTTGTTCAATATTTTTTAGGTGCCTTAATTTTTTTTCTCTGGTTACCATTAAAACATTATTAGCCAGAAAATCATCCTCTGATTAACCCCTCCCGTTTTACCTGCACTGGTAAAGAAGTAACCAGCAAAATGGCTCTATGTAAAAATCGATTTGGTACAATTTGATTTTGGTTTTAATTCCTACTTATTTACCCTACTAATTTTAAAATTTTTATACGGTAATGGTTTTAAGTTGGCCAAAATTTCTCACCCTTAAATTGGAAGATTTAATGGCAGTTAGTTCCTTTAAATAATTTAAATTTTAAGCCAAAATTTAGATATATTCTATTAAGTAACTGCCAATAGTGGAATGAAAAATAAAGATATTTTATAGTAATTTCTATGGTCCATGAATAATTTGACAAATTTTTTTTGATATATATCGATGAAATTTCCTTGAAGTCTTTTCAAACTTTTTACTTTTCTATCTCAACGATTTTTTATATTTTATCCTTCCTGTAAAATGTAATTTTTCAATTTAGGCTTCAGTTAACCTACTAAAAAATTTACTTAAACAAAACAACTTTTCTCCTTAAGATTCCCTGTAAACTAAATTATATATAGGATTTTAACTTAAAGACTTTCACTTTCTTTCTTCATTAATATGCATAAGGTAAAATTTAAAAAAATTCTTTTACAATTTTTGGAACTAAGAAAGAAAACTATGTAGAGTTTATTTTTTAATTTAAACGTGGCAAAAAACTCGACAACACGTGCTTCCCGTGCATAACTCACAAGTTTACTTAGGTTTAAATATACAACTTAAATTTCTCATATTACATTCATGCATATATGTATGTATAAATTTTCCCAGGTCAATGGCGTCTTACGCCGTAGTTTCAGGAAAATTTAAATTTTGTTGCAAAATTTTTAATGGACTTTGTTCAGCAATATTACAAAAAAATAAAAATAAAGAATAAAGTTCAAGTAGTTTCAGTAAGTGAAATCGATTAATTTATGGTAGCCACAAATTGGTTATGCCATGTAATAATTCAAATGGAATGTTAAAAAGATAATATACGCCCCAACATCATACATAAATTCATGTATGCTTAAAATAACGCATACCATTGATAATTAAAAATAAATATATGAAATTTAGGTGCACTTGTACTTAAAGATTTATTTCAATATCAGCTGGTAATGATGGCTACGCCTAGTTTTGCTACTGTTTTGGATGACCGCTAACCGCGTTTACTTCAGTTGCTTTTGTGGTTCCCAAGTTAAAAGATGATTTGTTTTGTCGGCTATGGAATTAGCTTTCATTTACATATTTGACCTTGAGTTGATGATATCATCATCAACTTTAAAAAGCTTTTAGCAAATTGTTATTGTTTTTTGTATTTTTTTTCTTTTTGGTAGCAATTCAACTTGTTTTAGCTCTCTTTGTTGAGTCAAGTAGCTGAATTAGTTTTAAATTGTGGAAAAAAGTTTATTTTTAAAATATTTCTGTGGCCGATATTTGAATTAGGTTTTGTTTTTGATAAATTAAAATAAAATTAAATTTTTTTGTTGTAATTTGCTTTTGCGAATTCGTAATTATTTTTCGTGGAATTTATTTTTGTAATTATTATTGGACCTATTTTCAGACCCTTTATGTATGTTACCTGAATTTTTAGCAAATCCACTTTAAAAGATAATTAATAAAAATACAAGTCAGTGCCGGAGATAGCATTTTTCGATGTAGTTGCGAAATCTAAACAATATAAATGTAGTGAAGATAAAATTCCTACAGCTCGGCAAATACGACTCAGTCAGTGGAAAAATGTGTTATAAGAGTCTCTTGTTTAATATAAACACTGAAACTCAGTTCTACATAAAGAAAAATAATATTTAATAGTTTAAGATTTCAATCATTTAATTCTTTCGGTATTATTGAATATAAATGTCCCGGGGTATTCAAATCCGACTTATTTAATGTTTTGTCCTACACTTACGAACATTGAAATTATTTCAATTTTTGACAGCTCTAGTAATAATTTCGTTTATATGTATACGTAAGGATATAACGATGACCAGCTTTTTTCTAGTGACCACATTTTGCGCTCTTTAGTTCAAACCAACAATTAGTTCGAACTTCCTCATATGTGGCTCCTCTCTGTCTAACATACTACGAAGAAAACTCCAGGATATTTCATCCTCTGTGTGTGGAGCGGTTTTGGGCTATTTACAAGAAAACGATTTACCCAGAAGTGTTCATATTTATAGGAGAGAAGTAATGTGGAACTTTAAAGCTCTTACGTGCATCGAATACCCCAGGAGTATTTTACGTACAATTGTCCTCTGTTTTAACGATACGGTTAAATCCTACCTTTCTAAAGGTGGGCACCCACGTAGTGCGTATATCTCAGCGGGTAACTTTTTTGACGTCAAAATGACGTACAAATGAATTTCACGCTGAAATATCCACATATGAGGGGGAACTTTAGCGTGAGTCTATGACGTCATAAAAGTTACCCGCTAAGATATACGCACTAAGAGGGTGCCCACCTTAACAGGCCTGATATTTATCATTGCGATCAGATTAGAAAAACCATGAACAGAATGAACTTTAAGCATTTTCGGGTTACATAAATCGAGATGGCTAATTCAGAAGAATATTTTGTTTCCTTTTAAGTGTTAAATTTTCTATCACTTATTCATAATATAGATATACCCACGTAAATGTTAAGCAATTTCCCTTGTAATGAATTTTAAAGTTATTGAAAGAAAAGAAATTTAATTTTTTCCAACAGAATTTATTTTAATTATTTAATTTAAGTAAAACTGTAGTAAGCGGACAACACAAAATTTTTTATTTTATAAAACAAAAACAAAACTTTAAATATCAAATAAAAAAAATTTTCTATTGGTGTTATTTTTGTAACATTTTTTTCAAAAATCCATGACTCGGAAGAATTATGCGATTGCCTATTTTTTTGGCACAATTTATGAACTTTTAACTGTTAAAGACAGACATACCATTTCTGACGCAAAGTAGGTGCTGAATTCTTCACCAAACAAAACAATTACCATTATTTACCCAGTATTTAGATATTTAGAGAATATTTTTTAAAAATTTTTTGATAAAACATGATTGAGCACTTTTAACTTGTTGAAATGTTCTACTCACTGAAAAATTTGCTTTGAATGTAAGTAGTATAAGCAATATTTCCATAGTCTTTTTGCAATTGATCCCATTACCTGAAATAAAATTGAAATGGAATAGAAATTAGATACATAGTTGCAGTTAAATTTTGAGTTAAATTTTTATTTTCGAAAAAGTGTGCAAAGTTTAATAAGATCTTTAAAACATTTTTCTATAGCTCATTTTAAGAGTATTGGAGATAAAACAGCTAGTTTATTTGGCAAGAAAAAGGAAGAAGCTGAAAAACTTGGAAAGGAAAAAATTGATAATGCACAAAAAATGGCAGCTGAACAGGCTCGAAAAGTTGCCGAATCTGTTGGTCAGACAAAAAGTGAAGCTGAAAATTTAGCAGCAAGCACAGGTAAATTATTCAAATCTATATTTATTTTTTCTGTTAAGATTATAGTTTTTCAATTTTGCTTACTGTTACGAATTTCAACTGTTAAAATAATATTGTTTTTACATAATTTAAATTTAATTTAAGAATAGAATAATATAAAAATAGTTGTTGTAAAATGCAAAAAAAAAAAAAAAAATTAGGTTTTTAAGGAAAGTTCTAGATTTTCGAAGTTTATGATGTGAAAAATCAAGCAGAAACTTGAATTCCACGAAAACCAAAGAAGCCCAAATTTTTTTTTTGGCATTTAATTGGTATTTGGAAATGATAACGTGTACACATTTTTGAAATTTCATCATTTTTAGTTTTCGCGCAGCTCATAACGGTTTTAACCCTATTGCAGAAAAACTGTAAGGTTTTTTAAACAAGAAAGAGAGAATTTAATTAGAATTAGAGAATTTAATTAGCACTTAATTATGTAATACTTTTTATTCGGGTTGCATTGTGCATTTCGCTAGAATTAAAAATTTTTGTGTTTATTTAATTTTAGATAAATCTCTAAAAAGTTTTATTGTTAAACGGAAAGTATTGTTTTCAAAATGGATCCTTACAATCCAATATTTAACTAATTCCAGATGAAATATTTAGTTCTTTTTTATTAATTACATTAGCTGTAATTAGCTCTTTTCCACCTCTTTATTTTAAGGCCTAACCCATTAAATATTTGTTCAAACTTAAATAGCTTTTTTCTTGTTTTTAATGGTTCTTAATGATCCTTAAATTAAACACGCGATATTCTTGTTTAACATAAATTAATTTTTCCCAATTTTAGCTCCTACTTAATTCTGAATGTTCTAAACATTAAGAAAAAGTCTCCTTTAATTACGATTTGCCTAATAATCTAATTTAATAGCAAGCAGGTGGCCTTTACTATATCTAACAGTGAGCCGATTTTTCTTCTTTGATTTTTTTTTAACTGAGATAAAACTTTTCTAGTGTCGTTTTATATTCAAATTAAAAAAATTAATTTATTAAAGTAATTTTGTACTATTTATGCTATTTAGTTATCAAATAATATTATTGAAAGAATTTATTTGACTTAAGTTAATATCATAAAAATATTTAAATTTTAGCCCAAGATACAGCTAAGTTAGCTGCAGATGAACTTAATAAAATTGGGGGTGCTGTTAATAGTACTGTTGAACACACAAGTCAAGTGGTGGAAAATACAAAACAGCAAGCTGCTTCTTTAGCAGATACCACAGCGAAGGTAATTAAATTTTATCTATTTTTGTCTTTTAATCATTAATTTTTATTTTTTTCATTTTTCGTCCGTAAAATAATATGCTAAAACAATGCAAAAAATAAATATAGCTTTTTATTTTTGTTATTTAAGTAACTATAAAAATCTTATTTGTATAGCTTTGACTCTTATTTAGGTCACGCAAAAATTTTGTTGTGGTAATGTAATTTTATACTAAAAAGAATACTTTGGTATATTGTGTGGCCTTAAATCATCGAAATTTTTATATGAAATAAAAACAAAAACACAAAAATCACTTTTTGGTTGATTTTTTAATACATGCGATATTAGCAAATTTTACTTCTATTATGGATTGAATACCCGGAAATTGAATGGGTACAAATCAAATTTTTATACATCTTGAGAGTTGAGATTTTTAAATTAAGAAAAAGTAAAAGTTTCAACTGGCAAAATAACATTTTGATCAGTAAATTTCGACTCAGAACACTTAAAAATATAATTTTGGCCAAATTCTACTTTATTAATTAACATAATCTCCTTCAAGAAGGATAAATTTATTTCAACGTTTTACCAATTTTTCTATACCAGTTGTGTACAACGATTGATTTTACCTTTTGAATATCCTCCATTTTTAGGTAACGAATTCTTAATTTGTCCGAAATTTCTTTTCCTGTATGAATATTACCGCCTGCTCTTTACCCAGCAGACTGTCCGCTTGATTATCGAGTATAATTTCAGATCCACGTTTAATCCACTATCACATACAAATGTTTTAACCCAAATTTGTGCATGGATTGTTTATGCCTTCAAGTGTAAATCAAATCATTTAGAATATGTTGTTCCTTTTGCTTTGGTATTTTGTTTTAAAATATCATCAAAAGTCTATAAATAGCTGGTAAAATAAGTTCAATCATGGAATAGAGTCAATTATTGAGCTATGAGTTTTAAAAGAAACACCCTCAAATGGCAGTACGCCCTAAAGGTATTGATGGTGTGAGAAAATTGATACTTGATAATCGTCTTATGAGATTCAGGTCTTTTATCAACAGCTGGATGTATAAAAGCTATAAGTTCGTTAAATGATTCAAAGTTTGATATAGGTTAGAACTAAGTGCGTGTCATTTGAAAATTTCAGGATTGACAGCAATTAATTGAATATATTATTCAAGATTCAATTGTTCGGCAATCAGTAAGAAAGTCTGGATTTGGCAGTTGAAGATTTAGTTATGTTCCCAATCGTCAAGCCTTGCTTGGGTCGATAATGTTGTCGATGCCTGGTGTGATATTTAACAATCAGCTTATCAGAATGCTGACTTTTTTCTGGGTATCGAATGGTTCAAATGGTATATAAAAGCTTAAAAATCGAAAAGAGAATACTTTAAAAAAAATATAATCATTTTTTTTTTGAATTTTATGTCTTAATCCCTGTTCTTAAAATTAACTAGCAAACCTCCGTATATTCCGGGTTTGTATAGGTATTGGACTCGAACTATGTTTGTTTGTTGTTTTTGTTCTGCTACCGTTCCGTTCAAAAGAAGCTAAAATTATTTTTTTAAATGAATTTTTTGTTTAACACTTTAATCTTCTGTTTCTGACCTCAATCGAACCTTGAGATGTTATTATCATCTACAAGATCCCATTTTCCACATTTCTTTATCTAAAAGGAAAATTACATATAAACAAAATGCTTGTTATTGAACTCATATTTTACACATAATTATATCTCACTTTCCATTGTGGACATATTCAACTTTATATCAATTAATTTTATATATATTTATAGTCCCCATTTTATTTGATAAGACAAGAAAGAATTTTAAATCTAAGCAGTTTATCAGTTTTAAAAATAGGTTAAAAGAGTGATCTTGAATACATTTAATATGCCTTGATTTATTTTTAGTAACAGATTTTATATCAAATTCTTGGATTATCAATAAAATTAAAGATTGTTTATGTTTGAAAAGAGTTTGAGAAATTTTAAAAAGATCGTTTTAATTTTACGGTAAAAATAACATTTATCTTGCCTCTGCTAAATTTTAAGATCGAAGTTTTTTATGTAGAAATATTATTTTTGTTAAGTAATGGCTGTGCTATAAAATTTGATTGAATACTCTAACCATGTTGCATTTTTAAAATAGATTTTTTAAGAGGTTATTATCCAAATAAATTTTATAAATACAAATAAATATACGATGGAGATCACATTTGATATCCTGTTAAATTCTATTCAAATTTAATATGAGTACTAACCCGAACCTGAATTGGATTGATTAGCAAAAATACTATGTGACAATGATACTAAAAATTTCTTCATGATATCATTATTTATATATTTAAGTAAGTCTAGGTTCTCCTCTTGTATATTGGGAAACTAGTTTTTTTAAGATTATTTACTATGGTACCTTTTCTCAACTCCCTCGCTATAATCTTTGCTGCTTACTTCTTGTAGTGTATGCCATTTCAGAGGGAATTAATGGTTGAAATTTTATATTTATAATTGAATATTTACAATTATCTTACCAGCATCAAAGATTATCGTGTCAGCTATCAAAGAGCTTCTGATAACACTGATCATGAGATTATTATGATAAAAACTTTGATTGTTCAGTGGATAATATGCTGGAAAGCAGAAAAACTTTAGTCACACTGGTGGATGGCAAAGTAATCGTCACTATAACAAAATGTTACTGATAAGAACTATACATCCCCACTTTCTTTGGATAAAAACTCAAGTAAAATAATTCAAGAAAGGATAAGGCAGAAATTCAATATTATGTAATAAATCAAATGGCTAAGTGCAAGCGAAGACATTGCTTTTTAAGATATGTACCTACCTCAATGTTCATACTTCTCCTGTTTTAAATTGTACAAAGTATCACCAAATTGAAAAAATTCTTAAAATTCTAAAAGATAATTTTACAATAAATGATAAGCTTCATAAATGATTCCTGTTCATTTGGATAAATACTAAACGAGAAATCTTTAACAATGCCTGAACTGAGAAAGAGCCCTTTAATTTAATTTAATTCCTCACAAATTGCTTACTATGAAGTTTTGCTATTTATTTATTAAATTTGTGTAAAACATTTTAACAAAATTAAAAAAAAGAAATAGAAATGTTAATGTGCCAAAATTTAATAACATTTTCTATAGTTTTTTTCAATTTATTTGATACTATATTTAATTTACTTACTATGTCATTCATCTATGTATTATGATTTATTTATCCTTGCTTTATATATTAAAATTAACTTATATACTTTAAAATATTTAAGGCGACTGCTGCTGCTGTAGATCAAACTAAAAAGGCAGCAAATGAAGCTATCAATAAAGGTGTTAAAGCGGCTGAACAAGTTGTTGATACTCAAGTTAAACATGTTGAAAAAGTTATTGATGATACAATGAAGGCAACAAGTCAAACAATCGATCAAAAAATGAATGAAACCAATAAATATGTTGATGAAAAACGAGAACAATTAGAAAAAGTAAATAAATTACAAAACATATGTTATTAAAAATTTTTAATTTATTTTTATATATATTTTTTTAGGGTATTCATGATGCAGCTTCCCAAGCACAAAATAATGCTGGAGCACAAGCTGCGAATCTTCTTGGAAAACTTAATTTGGGTAAATGAATGTAATTAGGATCTGAATTCTTTTTACATGAGTTTAAAAAAAGCTTTCCATTATAACTTGCCTATAAATAATTAAAAAGAAAAAACAAAAAATCGAATAAAAAGCCATCCATTTTAAAGAGCCTTGTAGTATAGCTCAGCATAATTTAATAAAATAATTAAATATCAATTTTTTTAACTATATCCGATTTATGCTTAAACTAAAGACCAAAAGTGCCGGTTGTTCATATTAAACTCAAGTATAAAAAAAGAAGCTACAAGTTTAACCGTTCCTTAATTTTTATACAACAATAAATAATTTTTTTTCTCTCTATTATAAATTTTAATTTATGTTTAAATACTTTAATTAAAGAATATATTTGTTTTTAATGAAATATTTAGATTTTTTATATTCTTGATATAAACGCAATTTTATATAGCAAGTAATTATAGTTTTGCATTGTGGTTTACAATTATAAATTTTTATATACTATACATATGCATATATATACATATATTTATTTTGATAAATTTTAGCAATCTATCAAAATATCGTATTTTTAAAAACGTAAATACTTCCCAATTGTTCTTTTATATTTTATAAAAATATATTTAAATGTTTAAAATATTTTACTTATTCACGAACTGTATGTAAATCTATGTAATTTAATTTAAGTCATTGAAATTTTCACCTGTTTGAAGCATTTTGCTATTATTTTTAAGTTAGTATTATAAGTGCAACAAAGAATGCTATTAAAATTTCATGTTAATTGTTTCAAAAATGTCTTGTTTGTTAGTTTAAAATAAAAATCTATAGAAATATTTTTATTTTTCGTTGCGTTTTATGAACAAAAATAAAATAAAATATCTTTGTGTTTTCTCCTATTTTTGTTGTACCAATTGAATACCTTAAATGTTAATATGTCTACCGTTAACTCCTTAAAATTTGTAAAATTTTTAATCTTAGTATTTCTATATTGCAATGAGCCATACCCAAAAAAGCTTGGAAGAAGAACTAGCTTAGATACCGTTTACGCTGTTATACCCTTTCTTAACAGGCGAATGTATACACTTTCTAACTACACAGGAAGCCAATTTTGTATGGAGAACTGTGTACATAGGTGGTTGGAAACGTATAGTAACTACATCCTTTTAAAGTCTGTAGACACAGAAAATTGAGATCTATTGTGAACTTTTTCTTATTGGATCCCTCTACTTGTGTATCTCTAGCTCTCTTAGCTTCATTAATATTCATTGCTTAACTTTATAAAACAATTTACAAAAATAAATTAAAAACTCTTAACTTTTCTTTAGTTTTTTAGTTAAAACGCTTTTAAAACATTTAACAATCTTTGACATCTAATTTGACATTTTACATCATATGTTTTGAGATTTAGACGCCATGTTTCTTTTGTCGTCTTGTACAGACTTTGCCTGTTAAGAACCGATTTTTTTGTATGGAAGACTACAAGGTCGTACATAGCACCTGTTAAGAAAGGGTATTAGAAAGATAAAATAGAAATATTTAAAATTTGGAGCGCAGATATGAAAGTTTTTCTTATATTTGTCAATATTTATGTTATTTGTAATTAAATTGTAATCCTTGATAGTCTAAATTAAGACCAGATAGCAGAAAAGAATTATCTAGTAAAACATAATGTTATGCCTTTTCCAAAACAAGATTTCCGCCACACGGAATACTACTTTTTTATTTTAAATTAAATTTAAATTTAAATTTCTGAACACGTAAACATTTTTTTTCTGTTTGTTTGTTTAAAGCTTGTTTTCGTTGCGGAGTGGATTTTTGGCAACGGGAAATTGATAAGGTTTCCGTTGATAAAAATCTACTCTGATGCGAAAGCAAGCTTCAGTTTTTAAGTCAGTCCGCGTTAGGTTTTATGGAAGGCAGAGCCTTGGTGGCTGGAGCTCTGACTTTGCGGTAAATATTTTTTTTATATAAAGGAGTTTTTTTTTATATACATCAACCTGAAAGGTTGATAGTGTTAATGTCATACCTGCATTAAGTTAATGTTGAGAAAAGTTTCTTAAGAAAAGAAATAGAAACCAATAACGGTATCTACATTAAACACGAGAATTTATTAAACAATAATGAAATTTTTTATTAAATAAACAGTTTAATTCTGGGGATTTATGATTGATGGGTGAAAACAAAACATATTTCATACGATAAAATTGGTGAAAAATAGTAAAAAATTTAGAAGTTTTGATGGAACTATACAAATATATGATTCGGAAAAACTAAGATTTACAAGGTTCAGTTATACAGGATTAAAATGCAATATGTTTTTGATGCTTAAACAAACAAAAAAATATATTTATATACACATATATATATATATAGTATTACGTGTAGTGTAATGTTAATAATTTCAACAAAAAGAAAGCAAAAAAATAACATTAAAGATGTAGAAGTTTAGTGAAGGAAAAAAAATCGCATTTTCATATTGCAATGAAAAAAGGTACTGTTAAAGCTAAACAGAATTTACTAATCGTAATTGGAGGATCATTTAATTCCCCTAACGAATACAATAGTTTTCATAACATATATATATTAAACATTAAAAAAATCGTGTATAAAATTAATTTATTCAAGTTAGAAAGATTTTTTTTTTTTTCGCTCTCTAGGGAACTGTTCTCCGAAGTTTGCTGAGCCGAGAGAGGAGAAGAAAAGAGTAAGACTATAAAACAATTAAATTTTTTTTGCCTAATTATTATATTATTATGTAACCGATTTTTTTTGTTTAATTAATTAGAATATAGAGGTTTTTATATTATTTTTTTTCATACATATATACATATGTGTATACATATCCATTAGTGTGAAGGGGATAGTTAAATTTTTTCATCATATATAAATATAGTAAATAAATAAATAATGTTTAATGGAAGAAAAATAGACTTTTGATTAAGAAAAAAACAAAGTTTTTGTTTAAAATTAAGGTTATTTGCTTTGTACAAATTTTATTTGGCATTATAAAATCCTAATAATTAAAATTCATTAGTATCTTTTTTTTTAAATTTTTTTGCTTTTTAGAATTTATATCATGATATAATACATAAATGAATGAGTAGTTAAAATATTTAAAAGAAATAAACATTCGACGGTCAATATGGGGCTAAAATAAAGCAGCAAACTCTTCTGTCTAGAATCAAGGTCAGATTTAGTTTTTTTGCCAGGTTAGAAAAAAAATAGGTTTTATTAATTAAGATTAATTTTAATTAATTTTTATATTACTTTTAGCAAAATAGTATTTTATTTATGATATATGATTTTTTATTTTAAATGGATTTATTTAACATTACATTACATATAATTATCTTTCTTTGGGTGCATTGGTAGGACGTGCATGACAGGAAGTGGTTTGAAAGAAGTACTGTCAACTGTATATGTCGATAAAGCATGTGACCAAATATTATAAGGAAACAATTATTCAAGAGCTTTACATGCTCACAGTTTGGTACAAATAGGACTTTCAAAAATCATATTTGCAGAACTTAAAAATTATGAAGAGTTTGCTGCGTTCCAAGAAAGCTTTAAATGTTCTTCCATATTTCATGTCTTTAATTATACTGAAATAGAAAATAATGAAAAGTTTATTGAATTAAAAAACTTTTTCGAAGAAGTTGTTTGAAAAAAGAGGCAAGACATGAAAATTGTGGATTACGTACTTTTGTATGGTATCCATTCTCAAAGATTTCATAGCTGCAGTGATAACGGGAAATTGGAACTTACATTAAGAATTGTTGAGTTAATGATTGCATTTTTTTACGCTGCAAGAAACTTTTCTTATGCTAAATCTAGTGAAATTTATTTATAAAAAATGCGTACACTTCAACAACAACTAAGTGAAAAGGATTTTGAAGCATACAAACAAAACCATAATTCTAGAAGGTCTGATATGTACTCCGCAAGAATTTCCACTGACTAGGCAATAGGACAAACACAAATGAAGTCCATGAAAATAGAGGGTGGTCCTTTCAGACGTGGAGTAACACCAAGTGTCGTTTTTAAATGGATAAAAGCAGCGTTATTTTTAACAGAAGTAGTGGATGGAATAGAAAATATATTGTAAATATTGTTAACGCCAGTAGCAGAATAAATAAAGATTCTAAGGTAGTAGACGAAATTGTAGAATTTTTTAAGGTTGCAAAACATTTGTAGTTTACGTAAAATAAAAAAAAACATTACCTTATGCTTGCTCTTTTTTAAGAAAAAACGAAAAGCCTTAAAAAATGCCCGGAATTTTTGCCAACTTAACTCGAAAACGAAAAAAGTTAGACCCCCACTTTTTGTGGGTTTTTTGTCCGTGAAATTTCATCTACTTTCTATTCGAAGCATTTGATCATACATTTTTGGGTCATCCTGTATAAATATCAAAATTATTGTTTAAACAATATAAAGAATTCCGCCACAGTTCCAAAATATTTTTGATTTCAAAAATATGAAAATAGTAATTTTTTTTAAAAAAAAAATCATCAAACGGAGCTGTTCTTTAAAATTTTCAAGTAAAATGCTTTATTGACTCCACTATCGTGTAATACTACAGATTGGTTGTTAATGGTCTTATATAATAACACTACGGTCTAACTATATCGACCTGTCGTCTTAAATAACAAGTGATACCTGATGGAAATACATTTATAGTCCTTTATTGTTTCCTAAAATCATGAATAATTATTATATAATAGAAATAATAATCTCTAATAATAATCATTTGTTCATAAAGTGCAGCTAAATTAACAGATGACTTACACAATTTCATTGAGGCAAGCTTTTTTTTAAAGATAAGCTTAGGCTAGGAGGATCTGAAGATATCAGTTATGATAATGTATTACCTGGACAAATTCCTCATAATGACCTTTAACTATGATCTTCAAGTTAGTAATTAGTCAGAGAAATAGACTTCTACTAAAAACAGTGATGCTCTGTTATACTAATAGTGTTTCTGCCGATTGATTTATATTACTTGTAACACCTAGAAGTATATGTATTACGAAGGTCTTAAAAAGACGTCTTGAATGTCACTTTAAAATATTCCCATTTTGTGGCACATACAATTTTTGTTAGATTTCTCCACCAGCATATGATACAATCCCATTGCTTTTATATAATCTCTTCCTCCAAAAAATCGTAAACACATTTTAATGAATGTAGGGATATTAAAGAAATATTCCATTTTTTTCTAAATAATCATAAAATAAAGCCTTGTTATACTTATTTGATCCCTTTACACTTTAGGGTCAAATGGCTTTATATCTTTTAAACTTTTCGTATAAAAATTATTTTTCTTCATTGGTGACTAATAAAGTAGTAAATATATACCTAAAGCCAAATTGTTAGGATATAAAATTAACACGTTTAGGAAGGCGTGGCTTATATTAGCTATAGTTTTGCAGATGAAAAAAACTTTGTGTGGTTAAAAATAATTTTCTTATTAAAATAAATTTTTAATTTTTTGCTAAACAACATTTTGTGCAACGCGCAGACAGATAAAGCAAAGTATGATTTTCACTGTCACCCAATGAAGTGAAATAGAAAAAACTTTGCCGTCCTCAACATGTTAAGAGTAACTGCTATGTCTGAACATACTCTGAGTCCAAGCTAAAACGTAACAAGATTTATTTAATCCCACATACTGACTACTGAAAGATTGAGGCAAGGAAATGAATATCCCTAAAAAGAAAAAAATCAGCTTAAAGTTGCAAAAATTGTTTAATTTGCTATTCTAGTAATTTTGTTATATCTTATAGCCCTTTTACCCATATTAAGAATAAGGGACCATCCATAAATTACGTCACACGAATTTCATGATTTTTTGACCCTCCCCCCGTCCTTGTCACAGTTGGTCACATTTGTGAGACCCCCCCCCCCCCCCCCTACCTAGTGTGACATCACATATTTTACAATTTTACACAGAGGAAATTAAATCAAAGCAGCAATGTTCCAAAATTATTTTTATTTCCATTTAAATTTATTTTTGTAATAAAATCAAACTTAGGTATTACAATGAACAAAACATTAAAATACTAACAAATTATATTAAATAAATGAATGATAAAAACTTAAACATCTTGGACCCACTCCTTTATATCTTTTAAAACTGGCATGATAGTCACATCGTGCTCATTTAGACAGTTAATACTAAGAATATTCATTATGCCAACATCTTTTTCGTCGAACCATATAACATCATTGTCATCATTACAACAAAGAATTTCTCTGGCACGTCTAGCAGCAATCCTTTCGGGACGAATTTTCGTGATTGGCTATACTTCCCGCATTTTATGTAATGGCTTGTGTAGGTTAGTGGCCTTGTATGACCCAAAATATAGACAGCAGATATTGGAGGTCTAAGGATAGCTGAAGTAAGAGTGGAGCAAATTTATCTTCGCAGTAATCTTTTTCGATTGTAGCATACCCTTTAGATGCCTGTTTTATTAAAACAGGTGGTGGTTTAAACCCCTCCCATAATAGTCGCCAAAGGCTAGATCATCGTACACTAAAACATTAAACAGCCTCGCATTTTACTATTTGTAATAAATATTGTGATTCACGCACATGATTTGCGTACCAATTCACATCATTTTTCAATACCTTAGCCTGTTCAATATCCAGTCTAGTATCTGTTGGCACAAAGTATTCAGCATATTGGCTCCAAAATTTTGCAAGCCCAATGCCTCCACTCTCAAAGTTTTGTTTTTCTAACTCCAGGTCAGTAGTTGGATTACTGGAATCGAGATGTGAAACAAAATTGTCATGCTTTAATACATTACCACTTCGCGACTAATTGTAAGAGGCGCCTTTTGTCGTTCCACGCTGTTAAAAGCAATTTTTCCTGGGTCATTTGTAGCAATGTAAATAGCATCCAAGTCAAAATCTTTAGAATGTTGTATAGCTGAAACCATAACTCGCTCATATTGTGGATTTTCGTCGAGACTATAATCGCAAGTAAGAGTAAATACAGGTTTTACAAAACCTTTTCGAGTTCTGATAAAGTATTTGAAACCAGGTATTTCAGAAAGTTTATGTATATCTGTAGCATGAGTTTCTGCATTAGAAGAAGAATCCTTTCCACTACTTTCGGATAATATTTTGAAAGAACGTACCTAACTATGTTACAATAGGTATATAGTTCAAATTTAGAGTTTTAATACTTAAAAATATTATATTTTGAAATGTGATGTCACAAAACTTGCAACACCCCCCGCCCCTTGTCACGCATTGTAACACTTCGTTGACACCCCCCTCCCCCCTTAATGTGTGACGTAATTTATGGATGGTCCTTAACTTCAATAAGTTAAAGTTTTAATTTAATTTTGAAGCAAGATTGTTGAAGCTGCATTGAAATTATTCAAAATGATAAGTTAATAAGTTTCTTTGCATGTTCTCGAAAAAAATACTCAAATTTGTTACCTGCTTCTTTTTACCATAAAATATCAATTGAGCTTTTGAAATAAATCAAAATGGTCTTTTGTATAGCGTTACTATTTTTCTTAAAAAAAAGAAGAAGAATGTTATATTCTTAAAAATATTTTCTAAAGTACTTTGAAACATAATTTAAGACTTTCATTATTGAAAATCCTATCTTTTGTGAGGACATTACGCTAACGATAAAATCTAGTACAGTCTGACAAAAAAATTGTCTATATACTAAGTGAAAAAAACAAACTAAGGTAACTTGAACGAGTACTTCAATAATTTTCTTTTCTTCACAAAAGCAATATAAAATTCAAGAAATCGTTGTACGAAAACCTTGGGGCTAAAAGCTTTCCCTTTCCGTTTATAAACTTAAGATTTCAATTTCAGATAAAACTCATCAACACTTCAGGGTATAATGAATTATTAACCCTTTACTCTTTTTAAAAGTTTTGTCGATTAGGTGAAGTGATTTAAGTTATTGAAGTTCGATGCAGATATTTTTGTAAATTTTATTAATCTTAAAAAAATAAAGTTTCTTTTAAAACAATAATAAGATAAAATGAAAATGAAATCTTTATAGAAGAAAAAGAGGAATTGAATTCATTTCGCATATCTAAAAGAGACACATCTTTCAATTACGAGAAGAGTGCTAGTTAATCTTAATAAAGTTTTGGTAGTTAATTAATTTTTCATTTTTGATTTTACAAAATGAAATTATTATAATTTGGAAACTTATTGTCTTCTGTAAACTTATTCAATCTGTTGATCTTCCAGTTTCAAGCTCGGTTAGTAAAATAAATTTGGTATCATAAGTTGAAAACTTGAAATTATCCCATTATATTTTTCGAGAAGTAAATATTTCCTTTAGCATATTTTATATAAAATTCGATTATAATAAAATTTAGACATCACACTTTTAAATTATATTTTAATCATACAAATTTAATTAAAACATTGGTAAATTAATTTCAAAACTTATACATAAATATACAATATTTTGGCAAAATTTGACTTTAGCCATCAACATAATATCCTCTTAGTTAAATATTTTCATTACATTGCTTCTATTGCTTTTCCATATCAGCCTTGTAGTGTAATTTAATTTTTACCTTAATGGCCCTTAGTTTCAAGGTGATTTCTTCTCTTGAGCCAAATCTTTTCCATAGAGCATTTTTAAAAACCTGCGAACAGGCAGAAATTCCAGAACTAGCAAATACAAAAATTCAAAACTATCATAAAATTCATTTCGGGTAATTCACCCGTCATTTACCAAAACTTAAGAAATTGTGTAACAACACACAAATATAATGTGTTTGGTACATTGAAAGGAAAAACTTACTAAAGCTCATGTAAGTCAAATTAAATATGATAGGATATATTTGAAAAAGTTTTTATAATACTCGATTCTTATAATTATACCAAAAATAAAGTTTTTCATTTTAACCACTAAATTATTGTATTAAGAATAAAAAATAACATACCCACGTGATTTTACATAAATGAATCCTTATAAAAGGTTTACAAAGCTAGCAAAATGTATTTGAAAGAGTCTGACTGCCTGGAAAAGAAAAACTTTTCCACACTTTACAATCACGGATGTATTTTCATATCCAAACAATACCCAAAAATGATTTATTCATTTGTTCCACTTCGATATTGTTCACCTGAATATAATAAAAATTCTGTTTACTGTTTTTTTATGTAGCATTTTTTGGTATTTAAATTAATTCTGTTGAAATTTAGAAAATAGAAAGTCATTTGGATTTTCATTATGTATGGAACAAATCTCGTTAGCAAAATTTATGATAATCTTTATTAGTAATATTTTATGTATGTTGGTATTTGTGATAAATTGACAATTGTTGATAAGTTCTTTCTTGTTTAACAGAAAATTATAGTTTTTATTTGTCTTTTTTGTGTTCAGTTCTCCTATTATATCTGTATTGTAATATAAGAAATTTATTCATATTTTATATAAATATTTCATTTTGACTAGATCCGAAACGTTTTGAAATATTAACGTTAATTACTATTTTGGATATTAATAAAAAATATCGAACATTTAATGTTCACATTTTGTGAATATGTAAAAGATTTTCAAATTAGCAAATGATTTCTTTTTATTTGAATTTGTAAGTTTAAAGGTTAAGACCAAATCCATATACGTGGTAGTGCCTTCAAGTAAAGAGCTAAGGAGACAACGTTTGAAATTCAAAGACTTTCCTTTTTGAAGCCACAATGATTCTACTTCTCACGTATGTAATAATGTTCATATGAGAAGAGTTAGCAGATCTCAATAAAGAAAGTATACGTCATTCTGTTGAAAGCCGCGTTTTTTGCAATCAAATTCTAATTGAACATTTGCAATAACAGAAAAGGGAATAGTGCAAAAGGATAATTGGCCTTTGTTCTATGGTACACAAGGCCATGGTCGATAAATATCAAGAATTAAGACATCTACAGACAAGGTTAACTGAAGATGATTAAAAATTTTAGGGATAAATGTGTGACGTGTTTTATAATAAATACCACAGCATTAAGTATTTGGAAAAGCAATTCTTCAAGAAATATAATTCTCATTTTACATGTATTTTCTAATTACTATAAATTTTCGTTTTTAATAATTAACTAATCGACGTATAAGTTTTGATCTGACTGATTAAGTTTGAATATGCAGTAGTTTTTTTGACATCTAATCTCCTTCTGATATTTTTTGAAAAATTTCATATTTGAAATATTTTCATTAATTTATTTCTAAGAGGAGAACATTTAGAATTCTTAAGTTAATTTCCTTTTTATGATTTTTTGAATTTTGTGCTTGTTTATATTTTCCCCAGTCTTATTGAAATTTCCTTTACTGGAAATTGGAATTGGGATTGGAATAAAAAGATTTGCGCATACTCTGGAATCATATATTTAGTTTTTTAATGTTGGTAACCAAAAATTCCATTCTCACTATGCGATATTTGTTTGCTTGTTGCATAAAAGTTTTGCAACTTTTCACAACTAAAATTTATTAGTATCGGCTTAATCGTTGTACAGGAAAGTCCTGCTTCAAAATTATTGGCTTAACTAATTTATAATTCGTGATATATAAAGTTTAAATAACATTTTTTTATTTGTTTAATATTCTCTTTTCTAATTACTCTGACTTTAATATATTTGTCGTATGTTGCTGTGATATTTTCTTTTTTTAGCTTAGCTGGTAAAATATTTGTTTTGTGTAACTAAAAGATTTTAACATTATTTACAAAACGAAAAAAAAGACGGGAAATTGTAGAATGTGATAAAGTGAAATTCATTAATAACGGTTTTTGTATATAGCCAGAAGGTCGTTTTATTTTTTATATTACTGATATGCGTTCGCAATGAGTTGACTTTAAAATGTTTTCATATTACAACACCATCAAAAAAAATACCAAATAAAAGAAAGAAAAAAATAAATAAATGAGCAAATTAACATAATAAAATTCCTTTTTGATAAGTCAATGACTGGTTTTTGGGTAATATTTGCTTAAAGGTAAGTCCTTAACTGTTTAAATTTAAGTGATAGGAGCTGATAGTATGTTTTTTGTGCCATTCTAGTCCCCTGGAAACCAAATTATTAACCATTGTCTTCAATTTTCGTACCAGGAACATTTTAGCGTAATAAAATTTGATTTTCATGTCAGTTTATTATATTTTCTAACTAGTGTACAAAAGGATATTATATATCCTTTATATAGAACTTAAATATTCATCTATTATCGTAAATAAAAGATTTATATTCACACTTATCGTAGCTATAAAGTGATGGGATAACATTTTATGGGAAATTGTGACTTTTTTGTAATCAGTTAATTTATATTTAAGTATAAAAACTGAAAAAAATAATAAAACAAATAAGTATTCTGACAATAAGGGTTTATTTTAAAAGGTATTTACTATTGTTTTATTAGCTGATACCAAAGATTTATTTATTTGAAAAATCTGTTTTGCTAACTGTGTTAAAAAAGAAAGTGTTCCTTTTGGTGATTTAAATATTTCTTGTTAAAGATCAAATTAGAAAATATTTGTGGCCTGATATCTAGGTGAAAAATTTTCAAATCATTATTTTTAAAATGATTACATCTAGAAAAAAGTTTAAGCTATGTGTAGTTTGTTTTTCAAAAATTTTAATTTAATGTTGTTATTAATTACCCTCATTTATATTGTGACTTATCTCATATTTTAATGATATGTTATTTTTTAACCAAAAAAAGTTTTGATTCTATGTCTATGCTTATCGTCCTTTTTTGTGAAAGTTTTGGTGAAAAATTGTAGGTTGTTTTTAGTGTTTTACTTTTTTCAACCAGACTTCTTTTGATGGATGGCCAGGCACTGATTGGATCCTGTTTGATCTTTCTTATTATTAAAAATTTTAAGATCGTGACAAAAAATTTATTAGTATTTTTTTAGGAGTAAAGTTTTTTGTAAGTTAAAAAAAATTTTTACTTTTGGTGCAATTTGGTTATAAAGAATTGATTTGACCGGTTTATTTGGTATTTTTGCAATCCTGACGTTTATTGTGATTGAATTTAATAAATAAAAATAAAAGTCTACGGAATGATTACTGGGCTTTCTTCATATTCTGAAATAATAAGCTGATAATAAGCTAGAAAAATAAACTTTTATCACTAATAATTGTATAAATTAGGAAATGGAAAATATTCTTCTCAATTTTAAAGGTGTTTTTTCAGTTAACACATAAGAAATGAATGAGAAAAGGTTATTTTTAAAACTTTATTGGGCTATAAAGATTTCAAAAGGCTTTAGATTTGCATTTAAAGATTATGTATTACTCTTTATTTTCCCAATTCACTACAAATTAAGCAGATATTGTTATACACCTGCACATAATGCCATTTTTTACCACATTATATAAAAAATCAGTTAATAGGCTGTAAATTGAGGATGGAAACTAGCAAAATTACTTACCATGTAGATTCCTTTCTTTTTTGAATTCTAATTCATGGATATTTCCTTGAAACTTCCTTAGCCAGCAGTTTTAGGATTTGACTTATTAGTATAAAAAATAGAGGAAAAAGCTTAGAAGTTTTCTAGATCATAAACCTTCATCGGAATGATGACGCAGTTTTAACATTTTGTTCTTATTTTTGTAGGAGTCGTAAGAATTACGACTGTAAATAAAATTTTTCTAAATAGTCTGGTTTTTTATTTATTCCTTAATGAAT
Organism: Acrocera orbiculus; assembly: GCA_947359355.1. Classification (NCBI taxonomy): domain Eukaryota; kingdom Metazoa; phylum Arthropoda; class Insecta; order Diptera; family Acroceridae; genus Acrocera; species Acrocera orbiculus. The sequence goes on from OX375758.1 coordinate 14,745,287, forward strand.
TTATTTATGGTTCTTAATGAAATTCTTTAAAAGAAAATCCTGAAAAGTAAAATAAAAATCTACATTTTATACTTGTTAAAGGAATGCCTAATGCGTAATTGAATTCGCGAAGTTGTGTCATACCAATTTTTAAGGTAAAGGGAATATTTATACAATTATTTGATTCAGAATTAAAATAGATTCATTGAAATCTAAGCTCAAAGAAAGAGATTTTTCTGTCGATCTTTTTAGCTTTTCCCCGCAATTAAGCTATTTTAGTTTTTCAAATATTTAAAAGGAATTAATTTAGTCCTTCTTGAAACTTTTTTGCTTAAAGTTTTGAGGGCTTTCAAGAACAATTTTTTTTTGCTTTTGCTATGGAACCTGTGATATGAACAATTTAATTTTATTTTTAAAATATTAGCATCAAAATAATGGATATAATTTTGATAGCAATTAATTAGTTTAAAGTTTTAATAAAATAGTTTACCTCAGCTAAATGCAAGCAACCTAAACTGAATTAAGTCAAGTACCAAAGATACAAAATTTTAATTTTTCAAAACTATTTTGTGTTTTCTGACAGTAATTTTATCTTTCTGTCAAGCATTTTGCTATGTTGGCAATTTTTCGATTCAATTCACTGTCAGCAAAAACGGTTAAAGAAAACTGTGAAATCTTCTAATTTTAAATTTTATTCAAATTTTTAAATCACTACTTTTTTAAGAATATTTTAAGAGTGTTTTAGTAGTATACGCCCATATTAATTTATGTTTATTTAACTTGAAATTAAGATAAATTTTCCATAACCTACTAAAGATATATATATATATGTATATATAAATTAGAGTGTCGGAAACATTCCTTGACTAAAAAAAATACGATTATATAAATTTATATACCTATATATATAAGTAATTCTAAGCTCAATTGTAATTTTTATCGTTGAAGCTTTTGATTTTACTGACGTCTCTTTTACTAGTTACAAAAAAAACTAAGTATAAAAATAGTTTGTTTCGGGTATTTAGCTTCTAGAAGGAAATAATATTCTTTTAGTTATTATTTGGAAGCATATTGTGCAATAAGAATTATTTGTGGTCATTTACTATAATGAGAATGATGGAGTGTAGAAAAGATTTGGACTATTTGACTTGTTTGGGGTCATTAAATTTTTTGATAGTTTAATCAATTTACAAAGGATTAAATGAATATTGTTTCAAATGAAATTCTTATACAGTAAAAGTTTATTTGCGAAGCAAGATTCACAAAAATTTAGAGATTTTCTGCAATTTTTGATAGTGGAAAACGAGAAAACAAATGTCCCATATTTATGATATAGAGGTTATCCTAGGTCTTGAGTTAGTTTTTTTTTTATCATCTCTAAATTTTTAATTTTTTACTATTATTAAATAATAATTTAAGCAAAAGTAAAGCTTTGGATTTGAATGGTTAAAACTAAATAAAATACTGATAAGCTTAAATTTAACAAAAATTAAAAGTACACAGAGCTTTTTTCCTTCAATTTAAAAGTTAAAAGACTCCAATAAGGTTTTGATAATTAATTATTGTTTAATTAAAGTTAAATAAGACGGAAAGATTCAGCCTTTCAAAATCTCGTCCACCTGTAAAATTATTTTCTCAAAACAAACTATCATTACTTTTAAGACACTCGAATCGGAAGATTCACATTCTCATCTGCTGATTACCTGAGTAACCTGAATTGACCTTGATGGACCGGCTCAATAGCAGGTTGATCAAGCTCAATCCAGGTTAATGTTTATAGATTTACGCTTATGTTAAAAGTTTGACATGCTATAGATCTGATGAGCCTAGAAATTACCCATTTCGGTATTCCCAGGTTCATTTCGGGTTCAAAGAGAACTTTATTTTTCAGTATTACGAGGCTCAATTCAGGTTTGAAAAAAGATATTTGCTATTTGCAATATATTCAAATAATTACTGGGTTACATATTCATTTATAAATTTTTAATTTTTTATAATAATTTCTGCTAACTAAAAAAATATTTGAATATACAATAGTTTCGATTTTTTTTAGTGAATAATTCAAAACGCACTATTATAAATAAATTATAGTTACCCAATTACCTAAAAACATTGTATTAACTAGATAAATCCTTATTAAAATTTTAAGAAAAAAAATCACCAATCACTTTAAAAATTATTTTATATAAATATACACTTTCACAAAAATATTATTATTATTGATATTAAGAACTACAAAATCAAAAAATAATATTACGCGTACATTTAAGGAACGAAAGTAAAATAAATTTTTGACATTTCAACACTTCCCTTTCTCATCGTTTTATCTCGCACAATAAAATTCCATACTTTTTCGCAAATATTAACCTCAAATTAACATGATTTGAACCTAAACATCTTTTTACTTGAAAAGTTCACATTTTTCTGTATATTTAGAACTAAATCAGGATCAAATAAATAATATTCTGAACGAACTAAGTAATTTTTCGGTATTACCAAGTTCATAGCAGGTTCATTTTTATTTAGTTCGATTTCAAACTAGGCAAAAGTTCACATCTTTTGGTATATTAAGTATCAATTCAGGCCAAAATCAGTATATTCAGGTCGAATTTAGGTTCATTTCAGGCTCATCAGGTTTTTTTCAGGCCCAATTTTTCGACTCGGGTAGACAGATTATACAATAACTGCCCCAGCCTAAACAGCAGACCCTATTGCTTATTTTAAAGGCGAAAATAGTAAAAGGCAAAATGGATTTTTAAAAATTTTGAAGTTTTTCAAACAACTCAAGAAGCCAGAAATTTTGCTGATGTTTATTTGACATATTAACATATTAATATAATTTTTAGTTCGAAACAGCATATAGCTACAGAGGGAATGCTTGAATCCATTTTGACGTTATAAGTATATATATTGGGCCAATTAATGCATGCATGAATGTTAAAAATTTAAACTATCCAAACGTTTAGTTGCATTAGTTAAACCAATATGGGCCTAGTTCTAACTTTGAAAATTGATTAGATTTTTTCTGCTCTGGATTCTTCTCGCCTTTAATTAAAAAAGGTGTGAATGTAAGGAGTTATTATGTGCCATTGACCATTTATTATTAAAGTCAGGTTAAATTTTGTACATAGCAATTTTTTGCAATAAGAAAAAGTCATTTTCGATACCTACAAACTTAAAAGATGTGAGTAATTGTCATTTTCTAACTATTTGTAGACACTTCAGATTGCGATTATAAATTATTGACTGTTAAAATCAATCAAATATAATTAGTTTTGGCGTTAGCTGAGTAAAGTCTGGTTAATTATATTTCATTTTCAAATTGCTTAGAACTAAGTGAAAATGTAACTGATTTATTTTATAAAAGAAAACAGAAAAAAAGAAGATGACAAGTAATAATTATTTCTGACTGAAAGGACTGGAGCTAATTCAGTATTTGGCTGAGAATTGAAATGATCGTATGTTTGATTGATATTCAAAGTCTAATTTTAATTTTAAAGTTTTACAGCACTTATATCAGAAGAAAGTTGAAGAATGACTAGTTAGAAAAACTTGAAAATTAAGCTGCGCAGGTTTGAAATTTTTTCGTTTTTACTATATAGTAAACTAGCAACTGACCCAGCAAACGTTGTTTTGCTAAACTTACTGTCAGTGTGTGAAGATGTGGTATACATGGGTGAAAGAGGCATGAAGTGCTGGGAGCGATGATGGAATATAAAAAATATAGTCAAAGATAGTCCAAGTTCATACTTTAAGGCGCCTGACAGGGCGTTTTTTTTGATTTTTCGCACTTTTTTCACACTTTAAGGTGTATGGCTGAACTTTTGACCCACGGGAAGTCAATTAATTTATATTTAAGCTAACTTAAGAATAAGTTCTAAGATTTGTTATAAGAAATACATAAATATAATTATTAAAATTTACTTGAAATTAATCTTGTGATGAGCTTCTTTTTTTAGTAGTTCCCTTTTCTTCTTAGTCTGAAAATTCTTTGTTTTTTATTTTTTCAAAATTAATTCAAATGTTAAATTATATTGCAAACAAATTCATTCAAGTATAATATCAATGCTTTAGCGAAATTCTTGTTAATAAAATTGTTAATAATCTGAAAAGCGGTAAATGTAATTTATATAATTTTTTTATTTAATTAATTTTGACATTCAACTTTCTAAAAAACAAATATATGTATGCCAAAAAAAAAAAAATAATCCAAGTAACACTCACCTGTCAAATTGAGACAAAAAGAAGTTAGGTTATATGTTAAACACTATATTTTAATTAAATTAAGTAAAAGTAATTAAAGTTTTTAATATTTATTTCGTGGTAAACCTTCTTCAGATCAAAACAAATTTTGTGGTAAGTTTTCATTTAAATCTGTGCAGTAGTTTTGATGTCCATTGGCTTCAAACACAAAACGTTCGAGTTTTATATATATAGATTTTTGCTTTATTATGATGAATAGCTAAACTCTTTTTGTTAGCCAAAAAAGGGGTTTCTGAAGAATTTCTGCATTTAAACTATCAATTAGTAAATAATAAGGTTCACCACGAACAACCATATTTATTTATTTATCTTTCAGCAGTTCACAGATTTCTTTACCCTAGCTTTCCCTTTAGAAATCCAGCATATCTTTGTTTTAATACATAAAATATTTCGATGCAGCCATTATAAATAAAGTGCTCAAGATTATACCTATTTAAAACTCTTTATTTAAAAGTTCCAGAATAAGTCAAGAGCACATACTTTTCATACAATCTAACTCAATTTTCATCAAAAAACCTTCTTCGATTTTCTTCGAATTGAAAAACTGCTTCTTTTTTATTCTTTTACCATATTTCATTTTTTGGTTGTAGTTTGTTGTTGTTTGCTTCTATTTATAAATATAGTTTATGTATATAAAAAAATTAAAGTTCCGTAGGATTCAACATAATAAGGGAATTTCCAAAATTTTTTGGTTCAGATAAGTGAAAGAGTCAACTCATTTACTGCCAGGAACTATCTTTCCAAAGGGTCATAAGAAGTGCCATTAACAAATTAACATTTTTTACATTAAAAAAATTTTCCTTAAATTCCCTTAAATTTCCTTAAATTTAAAGACGCTAAAACCTTAAAGGGAATATCTATATATATGCTTTAAGGAGATCAAATAAGGTTTTTGTGCCCAATCTAAGATTTCTTCAAAATTATTTTTAAGAAATTATGAATAACGTCTTTCAAAAAATGACTGAATAGAATGTTTTGTGCTTCTCTGAAAGCAATATTTTAAATTTAAAAGACTTAACATCGAAGTACTAATATTATTTGCCTTTAGAATTAAAGAGTTAAAAAATAAATTTTAAAAAATTTATAATTCTCTTGTTCAGGGAATTCTTTTTCATTGCCTTCCTTTAGTCTATTTCTATTAAGAAAAAATCACCTAATATAAAACTTATGAGTCTCAAGCGTAAATAAAATTCAAAATTAACAAATGTTGTTACCTTTTATCTGAAATAAATTCTTATTTACCAACAATTTTCACTTCATGAAATTTTAAAAAGAACCAGTATACCCAAAAATGTCTTTAAAAGTTCATTAAAGTCATAAAACTTATCCAGAACATAGTACGGTCAGAACCAATAAAATTTCAATACAAAAAGAACAACAACAAAAAGGAAAAAAAAAAACAAAAAATTTTTTATTTCATATTTAATATTACTAAATGTTATTTTACATTTATGAAAATGCCAGGGAAAATTATAATAACTAAAAAAGAAAGCGAATTTTTATTCTTGCCTTTGGGTTTAAGTGTCTTTTATTTCAAATATATATCCTTTTTTGGCCATAAGCGTTAAATCAGTCTTGCTTGAAGTTTATTTTTCTATGTAAATGAATTAAATCAAAATATATATTTATAAATGTTTTTAGCAAATGTTTTTACTTAGGAATAGGAAAAAAATACGAGAAAAAGTTTAAAAAACCAATAAATGTCATAAGCTGCTGAAATTACTTTAACCGTAGAAAATAAAACAAACCCTAATAAATTTGTAAACCTTAAATGTAAATAAGGGCATTTTTTATAAACTTAAAAAAATTTCGAAAGTATATCACAAAATTGAACTTGAAAACAAATCTTTTCTAAAGACATCAAGTATAAATATCTCAAGTATTATTAGATTGTTAAATAATTTTGTACAAATTAGGATATATTAAACTGATATCTCTTTTTATTATACATATTAACTTAAGCCTTTTATACAGATACCGTAAAAATATTTTATGACATCAAAAATCATAAATATTTAAGTTAACCAATTCAGGTCTAGATTAAGAAATTGGTATCCTAAAAAATAGCTAACACTTAATCAAAAGTTATAAAAGGATAATAAGAAAAGGCGAAAAAGTACCTTCGTAACAGTCTAAAATTTTTCTATAATAAAATAAAAGAAAAAAAAGAAAAGAATAACAAAAGTGATGACCTAAGATAAAAAGATAAAAACTCTGCATATAAATTCTTAAGACCTTAGACATATGCCTAGTATAGAATTTAAAATAACCTTTGTCCTTACTTATGGGACATGGGTTATGCAATAAAAACTATAGATAACAACTTTGGTAATAGCTGAATTTGAAATTGAGCTGTGGGTATCATTTATTATGTCCTTTTAGTAAATAAAATTTTTGGTTATCACTGAAATCTTTGAATAACCTTGACTAAAGGTATATGTTGCCTTGTAAAGGATTAATTTTATAATATTTACAATTTACCTTAAAGAGTTATCGGGTTATAATTATTCATACCAATTTTATTTTATTTCACCTGAATTGAACCTGTTGTCACCCTGATCGTTCTGAATTGAACCTGGTTTAATACTGAATGTCCTTAAAAAGTTTCTTATTTTCCTATTGATTTAAGCTGGGTTACCCTGAAAATATTTTTCCAGTTCTGTAGTAATTTTAGCCAGGTATTTTGGGATCATGAGTTTTCTAGAATATTCAGTAGGAATGCAATTTCAACTTTTGATATAAGTGAAAAGGAAAAGATCAACCTGTTTTGAAGCTGGTCAAACTAATAAATAACAGGACGATTAGAACTTAGACTCACTTTTCAACATGAATAAAAAGTTAAAGCTTAAAACAAAATTTTTCTTCCATTTGATAATCTTAATCATATTTTTCTAAAGAAAAGGAAACCTTAAAACCGAAAATCTCTAAGTTAAAATCCCGATTCACTAAATTCAGTATTTCTTACATAAATAACAGTGACGCCAACAACTAATTGACTTTATGTAAAACAATATAAACGCTTTAAGGATTTCTATTTTAAATTTAATAGAAAAATACAAGCTTAGTACTCCACGTGCCAAAAAACCATTTTCAATCTCACTAAACAAAACATAAATGTCTATAGGTAATGGAAAACAGTCATTTTTGATATATTTTATATAAGGTTTTGCATATCAGTCTATATTTAGCTAAAGGAAAAATTGATATTAAATTTTAAAAGTTTTCTTTTACCCTAATATTGATTAAGAGTCACTATATAAATAAATAATAGAACCCTTAAGGATCGTTACTATTACAAATTCTATCTTTAATCTTTATCAACAATCGCTTTTCCATATAATTCAAAGTCTAATGACAATGACTTCAATTTTATTTACTAAGATACAAGCAGATGAAAATCTTATAGAAACAAAAAAACAAACAAATTTTTTTTAGTTACTTTGGTCTTAAGGCTGAATTTTTGAAAATGACAGTAAAAACATCACAGGGACTCAGTGTATGACCAAAGTGTAGTTGAGGTAATTTATCAAATGCAAATTTTTCATTTTCTTGCTAATGTTTATGGTAAATTTTATTTTGTTTTCTTTTCACAGATTTTCAAACTTGTTTGATATTTTATTTAAATATTTTTGGTATTAACATTTTTGTTAGATTTTTCTTCTTTTTCTTTTTTTTTTAAATACTAATCAATCAGATTTGGTAATATTTCTTGGAGAGATATTTTCTTTTTGTTAATTGAATTTATTTTTTTGCGAATAAAATTTCCTCTATTGCAAATTTCATATTATTCGTATAATTGTAAAAGTTTTTCAAGTTTTCTTAATTTATTCATAGTGGAAAACAGAAGTGTTAATAGTAGTTATGACAGCTTAGAGGACTAGGATTCACTACAATGAAGATATATCTTTTGAATTCCCAGATAGATATGCTTTAATTGAAAAGTCATCCAGAATCTAATGCCAAAGCGATAATATTACTATTAATATTGAAAAGTTCTATTACTCAATTCCAAAGTAAGTGAAAGAAGATATCTTGCTCTCTTATTGTTATAGTCATCAACATTTTCATATTCAAACAGCGAGTGTTGTCTTTTCCTGAATCTGCAGTTATTCTTTTTGAATTTAAAAGAGTATTTATTAAAAGAACTATATCTTAAATGATGAACAGTCTCGATTTTCTAAATTTAGCACTAGAATCTTTAGAGTAGTTTTTAAAATATTGCTTGAGTATACATATAGAACGTGTGATGTTGTGCTTAAAGCATGCATACAATATGTTTGAAGTTTCTGGTAGTTACCAGAATCGAAATTTTGAGCCTCCTTTCATCCTTTCAACCTCAAAAATGGGAACTTTCGTTAACTTCCTTTGGAGCTCTTAGTACTGAATTAGGATTTTGTAGGTTCAAGACGTTAAAACGAGGCTCAACTTTGACATAAGCTTAAATTAGAGAGTTGAACCTCCTTAAAACTATGTATTCATATTTAAAGAAAATTGACTGCATGCGGCTACCATACGTGTCTTATTGCCACTCATTATAGAGGAGCTTAGGAGCTTTTTATGTGTGATATCGAAATTTTTTAAATTAATTTATCCTTTACACATACAATAAATTTTTATTTTTATAAATTTTTTACTAAATATTGTTACCTTTTTTAATAAAATTATTTTTAAACTAATTAATTACAGTTATCTATTTTTAGTTAATTTATGTTGATTCATAGAAAACGTTTTCTCAACTATTTAAACCCAATAATGACATGTGAATATTTACGCTCTCTAGACTTGCTTATGAGCTATAGCTAAAGAAACATTTTCATTACAGTTAGGCTTGCTGTAATGCTCTTACTAAAGTCCTTCAAATTAAAATCTTATTGTTAGACGAAAAGATATTTGGTTCGATATTTATTGTACGGATGCAATGATCGACAGAAGCTGAACTGGAGTAAGCCAAAAACTAAAATTCTTGCAAACCTAGCTGTCGAACAGTATTTTCTAGTTTCTTCCTTTTTAAATGAAATTTTAAAAGTTTGTTTTTAGTCTAATTACATAATAAAAATTTTGTGGCTTTTAAAAATTAATCAGTAATAGTTTTAGGAATTGTTAAATTTATTTTTAAAGTCTAAATTGTCAAATCACATTTTAAATCAAACATTTGAATTTACCTTAAAATTTTGTTCGTCTATTGGTTGAAATTTTCGTTTATAGCTATGAATAATGTGACCAACTCTGATCGAGTAAAAAACAGGACAAATCCTGCTTTTTCCACAAAAAAACGGGACATCAGGAAAAAAATAACAGGACAAAAAGCGGGACACGAAAACAAATTTTTTTTCGAGATTTCGTAATGTTTAATAACATTTTACAAAAAGCATAAATTTTAATGTTTCGATGGATGGCTGTGAACTTTCTTTTTCCCAAATTTTATCAACTTTCGCAAGTTGGTTACAACACAAACATTTAAAATGAATGAGTTAGAAATTAATGAGTTCAATAATTGAATATTGAATTCAATTTTAATAAATGCAATAATTTGATATTTTCATTATTTGCGTTTGAAAAAAAAAACAGGACAAAAGCGTGACACACAAAAAAGCAGGACAGGCATAAAAAAAACAGGACTGTCCCGCAAAAAACAGGACGGTTGGTCACATTAGTTATGAATCATAAAATTTTCTTTTGAATTGTTAGAGTTAAAATGAAGGTCAAATACCTTCAAAGATATATTTTTTTAAGTAAATTTACAGACAAGTATTCATAATTTTGAGTACACTACTTTAAGGTAAACACCTCGAAATGTTTAGGTAATATTCTTTACTTACTATTTGTCTATCCGAAAGAGATTTATAATGTGATAAATCGTGGTAGTCAAAGAAGACAATGAGCAACACTATACGGGTATTTGTAATAGTTAAATGTACTGAAATAGTCAAAAAAAGATATCAAAGTAAGTTTTTATTATATAGTTTTGAAATTAAGGGGATAGGTAGGGGGGGGACATTTTTTTTGTTCATATATTAAAATGATTTATGATGTAAAAGATACATGTTTTATTTGTACTTGTGAAATTTATATTAAAAAATTTTTAAAGCTAAGCCACTGGCCTTACAGCCTTAAAAACAAAATTGTTTTTCCGTAGCCGTAATTTGCATTTTTGATGGTGTTGTGAATCAAATGTACAAATTTTTGAGCAAAATTTGCACCCTCCATTACCTAGAAAAATTACTTAAAATAGAGAAAAAAATCCTTTGTTCAAGTAGTAGAAAATATTATCTAGAAGAAGTGAGCAAAATTGGAAGAAGATCGGTTCATAACTTTTTGAGAAATCTTGGCTCCCAATTTCCAACGCGAAAACGTGATTAAGCTTTTGTAAGGGTAATGCCCTAAAGCAAAAAAAAAAAATTATATATACCTAAAATATATAATTCTGAAAAAACTCACTGAGGCAAATGAACTCGGTGAAGGTGTGTTTTCGTTTAGCTTGCGATAAAAAAATAAATAATATAACTTCGTTTAACTCGCGAAAAAAATAAATAATAATGTTTTTAGCTTAACTTGCACTGAGGTAAATGAACCTCAGTGAAAGTGCACTTTTGTATAATTTTTCTTATTCTAATTTTAATATAAATACCTGTAAAACTACTTAAATAAATCAATTGATGTTTTAAATTCGAAGTGTCCATTTTTTTCATTTGGTTACCAAAGACCAGCATTCCCCGCTAAAACTTTTGGTAGCCTAAAAAGATTACCAATTATCAAAGACCAGCGTTACCCGCTAAAACTTTTGATAATTTCAATATCAATTAATAAGATAAATCTCTGAAATATGTTGCGCTACATGGACTATTGGTGATATTTTAGCCAATTTATCAAAGACCAGCGTTTCCCGCTAAGACTTTTGATGATTGAAAGAAATATTCACCAAGGATAGTCTTCCTTAACAATTGGCTGAAATCAAAACGCTACTGGCTTTAGCTTAAGGTAATTGGAAAGGATAAAAAAAACAGGTTGCACAGATAATAAGGGTTCCACGTATTTGACAACACTTTCATATTCAAATAACACAGGGCCTAAACGTCGGAACTTCCAAAGACCATATCTCTTAGAATTTTAATCAGATCATTTTAAAATTTTGAGAGAATATTTTAGACATATTGTATGAAAAAATAAGCAAAAAAATAGACTTTTTGAAAATTTGAAACCCACCCAAGGTATAATAAAATTTTGAATAAGTTTTCTCTTATAGTTTGAAGTAAAATAATTTTGAGGAAAACTTTCTCCGCTTTAGTTTTTTAACTTTATTTATAATTTAATTTTACCACATTACATAAAAATATTATTTAGCACGGTATTTTCCAATTTGCTCCCTTTTTCCACCGCTTTAAAACTTAAACATACCTATTTCTGTTAATTGTGTTGACAATAAAGTTTAAGCATGATTTAGGTTAACTTTAATCTAATGATCAGATATTTTATCTTAAATTATTCAAAACGTAACAAAATTGAATATTTACAAGAGTATAATATGTAGCTCCCTAATTTTAGCTTCAGAGTATAATTTCAGTTATATATTAATGTGCATGAAAAAGTTACATTGGCATAGGTACTTTTGTAAAAATTTTTGAAGTTCCAATAGATCATATACAAAGTGATTATTAATTTGTTAGCACAAATCTAAAGCATTTCTTTTTAGAACTGGAAATAAGTGAAATTGTTTGTCTGAGTTTATGTTCTATATTTCATTTTCTCATATACATTTTGTGTGACCAAAATTTGATTAATTTACTGAGAATTTTTCCAAAAATTGATTGCAGAACCCTAAATAACAAAAATCAAACTAAATAGAACTCTATAAAATTACCAAAACTCAAGCATATTTTAGAAACCTTCTTGATGGAAGCATCTAGAAAACTTCTTATTTAATGATAGAAGGTAAACGGTAAACCACTTGAGACATATAATTAATTAAGTTGTAGGCGACGTATTGAACAGACAGTTTCTACTAAGAAAAATAAATAAGGTGCTAAAATGACATTTTACTTAATTAAAAATAAACTAAGGGATATTCAAACTCAAAGTGATATTTTGAATTTTAGCTGACGTATAACAAATAAACAAGGATGGTAATTGTGAAACTAAATAAAGATAGAAATTCAAAATTTTATAAATGTAAATTGAAATCACTTTTGGTAGAAAACTGGGGTAAAAACTTCTTACAAGCTCACATTAAATTTCAAACAACTATTTGATTTTGATCGAAATGATTTTTACGACTTATTTTAAGTGAAGTTAGTTTTAGTAAATTTAGAATGATAAAATAAAAATTTTTTATTGTGTCCTTTTTAAGATAAAACCAGAATTATTTTTAGTAAATTTTTAAGCTGTATTCAGCAAAAACCTTACTTTTATTTTTATCAAATGAAAAAGCTTATCACACCAATAAAATAAGATATTTGAAATTTTATACTATTGAAACTATTTAAAAGAAATCAAGTTTTGAGAAGAATAAAATTACATTTAAAATCCTTTCCATGCTCTATAGATTTCAAAATAACTAAATTCAAACACTTTTTCTTTACTACTTAACTAAAATATGTTAGAAAAATAGGCTTTACTATTATTACAAAAGGTTTATTTGTTTTTATTATGACTTACCCTAAATAAAATTCAAATATTGTTAAGATACAGTTATCTAAAACTCTAATGAATACCATTTGTTCCAATCTATCGATTAGGATAGTTTCAATCAAATGAATTCATAGTATTTTAACTAAATTGACTTTAAGTACTCTCATTTTGTTAAATTAGCTTTCGTATTCCATCCGTATTCCATGGATATCTTCCTGGTTTTTTGTTACTCAGGTGGATTATTTGATGAAAAATCTGAATAAGTGCTTCTGTTCATCATTGGTGAAAAAATAAATGACCCAATTAATGTTTTTCTTAATATTTCCAGCTTTAAATATAACAAATTATATTTGTTATCTGTCTTCTTTTATTTGCTACAATAAAGACGTATATAAACTTATATGAGTTTTAGCTCAATTTGACTTTATTTGTTCATAAAATATTAATTTAGTTTTGTTTTGTCTAGAAAGTAGTTTTGTTAGTTTGTCTGTTTCAAATTTCTTGGCTTGAGTAATTTTACTAAAGGAAAATCTTCATCTAAAAGGAAATTCCTTTTATTAAATAATCCTTGTCTAAGATTTCTTGTTTATAAATATTGTCTGTTCATTTTTGTTGATTAGTGTAATAATATTTAATGCACTGATTCATTATCTTGCTTGTTGAAAGAAAAAGTACAATAAATCTTGACAGAATACCTTTAAATTCTATCTACTTTGTTTCTCTCTTTTAGATATATGTATATAAATTGCTAGTGGGATTTTATTCTTTATAATTTTTAATGTTATTATTTCAATAAAAGTTCGAAGGCGGTTTTTAATAAACATGATTGAAATATAGAATTCTAAGTGGTTTTTGATTTCATCCATCAAAATATTCTTGTTTAGTTATAAATTATATAAAGTGTTTATCATGATGGCTCTTCTTTCCAAAAACTTCATTTAAATCTTTATATATTATGAAAAAAATAAGAATTTTCCAAATCAATGAAGTAGATTTAAGTAATTCAAATTGATCAAACTGAACATTTATACCTTAAAATCAGCACGTAAAAGACTAAAACTAGTCTTTCTTCATGTATGTCCTCCTAAATTTAGTAGTCTTAATTACAAATTTTTTTACCTTTCATTTCAATGACAATTTACCTAACCAAATATGTAATTTTCTCCAATGAAATATAAAACTTTACTGTCTGTATGTCACTACAATTCAAAACTTTATGTCAAAAAGTTTAAAACTTAGATTATCTGATTTAAAGTTTTATTAAAACAAGTCAGGACTCTAAATACTTTGACAGAACAGTTTCACACCACAACCCACAAAACAGAATAGAAGTTTATCTTTGAAGATTTCGTCAATTATTATTATTTAAAGTTCAATTTCTTTAGAGAATTAACAAATAAAATCAATTTATTTTCATGTGTTCATATGGAACTGTTCTTTAATTAATTTTAATAATTTAAGTGTATAATTAAATGTTTGACTACAGACGGAATCTTGACACTATTTTGGAATAACTTTTTACTGGTATCAAATTATACTATTTACCAAAGTTGATCAATTCATTAAAGAACTCAAAATCTATCTTTTCTGCTATCATTTTGTAATTGACGCTTTTTGTTAAAATTTTAGATTTTTAGATATCATTTCAGTTTGGATAGTTGTGCTCTGTACTTTGCTTATATGCATTTTAACTGGGGCAAATTTAAAATTCAAATCAAAAACATTGATTTCAAAGTTTTATTGTATTATTTTTGTCTATTCAAAATTACTATAAGTATCACTATTAATTAAGTTTTTCAAAATAATGCTGATTTCAATGTCAAATTAGTTTATGAACTGTCGAAGCAAACGTAAAATTGTTACGCAGATCTACCTCATTCACTTACTGATAAAATTTATCCATTTTGCGAAAGCGTTAAATGAAAATGTATTTTTTTTAATCAATTTATTCTAAATTTTGGGTTAAAGACTTATGTTTTGGTTGATGAAATTTATTTAATCCATTTTGAGAGCACTAAATACATACATAGCGAAATATACATTTATAGGAAACTTGCTTAAATAGAATATTTGGTTATAACAGTAATTGTATTTCTCTATCGAATTTTTAAGCTTCAAGGTAAGCAAAACTGATAATTTTGTATTATTAATTCTTAAAGCTGGAATTATGCTAATATAAAATAGTTAATAAGTTGAAAATAAAAATATAAATTTAAAATTGCTTTTATTATTTCTCCCTAAATGGGAAAAATAAAATTATATTTTTAATAAAACAATATTTCACAACAAAAAACAAATTGTTTGTTAAAAGAGTTAGAAATTTTTGAAAACAAAACATAGCCTCAGATGTAACGAATTGATTACAAGAAAAGTGAATTCTTAGGAATCGTTTCAAAAGATGGATTCATAATGAGTTAGATCTATTTTTATTTTTTCGGCAAAACAATATATTAGCAATATTTTTAGAAATTTTGAGAAAGATCAAAAAAAAAAAAAAGATATTAGTTTTCTGACAAATAACGACTAAAAATATATTTATACTATGAAAAGTAATATTATGAAAAAATAATTTTATAAAGTATTCAAACATAAAATTGACAAAACAAAAAACATAAATTTTTGCTTGCTTCTGTTCCATTTCTTCCTTGCTGAAATTCGTATAAAATACAGTGACGTAAATGAAATGCCATGTTTACACAAACACTTCACAAATAAGCAGTGGCGGATTTATGAGTGTAGCGCCATTAGGCCCAACAGTTGAAACGCCCCAGCTCAAAATAATTTCTAATTATTTATAAGTAAGGATTTAAAAAAAAATTATTTGTGCTTATTCATAACATTCACAGTGATTATATTGATTTATTAATTACTAATTCAATAAAAATAATTGTTTTTGAAATGAAAGTTAGAAAAAAAATTACTATTTTATCAACTTTTTTCTTGCTTTTGTATTCGCCAACTTAATAATGATTTCTTCGCAATCCATTTTTGCTAGTAGGATCTGCTTCAAATGCTAAAGCATTTAACCTGGCCTGTATTTGATCGTAAATAACTTTTCACGCGTTTTAACGTTTTCCTGAGCAATGAACAGCTGGAATGCTGAGAAAAGTACATATTGCTATATCCACATTTGGATACACTTCTTGTAATTCATTTTCTCGTAAGATAGTAGACAATTCCAAGAATGAAAAAGCTTTTTGGTTTTTCACTATCGACGATAAATACTCACTTAAATGAATACATTCTTCTTGTAGAGCATCTTTTAAATCATTTGAATATTTTTTTACTAAATTATTTGCAGATTGAGCAATTTCGTTTTATTTTGATTCTCTCAATCGACTTAAAAAAGCAAGACTATCATTTAATTTAGTATATGCCTTGGTACGACAATTTAATTCTACAGTTAAATGATCCAAAATGGTATTAAAAATTCTAATTCTGAAATAATGCGATCAATTTTTTGGTTGAAATTCTCCACTTTGACTTTCATCAAAATGAACCTTGCGTTTTTTTACGCTTAGAATCGTAAGAGTAGTTCTCCATCTTACTTAAATTTTTTGCCTTCTTCTCATAATTCTTAAAATGGGATATATCATTTCACAACTCTCCTAACAATTCAACTAAAGAGTTGTATAATTGCAAGATATTACTTATATCAATTTTCACATTTTGAAGCTTCAAGTTAACTGCATCGAAATTCCATGTAATAGCTAAAAATGCAGTTTCTAATTTCCTAATTTTATTTAATAAGCCTTCGCCTTCAGAAGGAGTACTTTGGTTTTCGGTTTTTTCATTAACAATAAATTTGAGAGATTTAATGACACCATCCCACTCTTCAACTAATGTACGACAAGCATCATATCTCGCTGAACGCATAAACTTTTGGGATTTCGATTAAGATTTGAGATTAAAATTTCCCAACGATGAGTAGAGACAGAGAAATAGTTGTAAAGTGCCTGCAGAGTATCAAAAAAATCTGTGACTTCCGAAATAGAATCTAATGTACATTTTCCAACAAGATTTAATGAGTGAGCTTCACAAGGAACATAAGCAGCTAGTGGATTCAAAAACGTTAGAAAGACTATAATTCAATACAATTATACAATAAATCAATTCTATTAAAAATCACAAAAATTTTTTAAGAAAATAGTCCACTACATTAATTACAAAATAAATTTTCGTTTAGAATACTTGAATTTTTTGGCGCCCCCCAAATTGTGCCGCCCTAGGCCCGGGCCTACAGGGCCTATGCTTAAATCCGCCACTGCACATACAAACGTGAATCGACTTTGTTTTAATAAATTTTTTACTTCACTATGTATACATTAAGTGATAAAAGTAGAGGGGCCACATGCACCAAATAAACATGTGCTTACGTGTCGAGACTTGTTGTGATAAAAAAAGACAGAAATTTTCGGTAGATCTAATATTATAGGATAGGCGATGACATAGAAAACCAAAACGTTGTTACTTATTGCTCAGCATGGTTTTACGATGAAATTAATCGATAATTATATTACTAATTATTATTTGTAATACATACAGTGAGTGTAAAAGGTCTTCGTACACCTAAGTATTTTTGAAAAAGCTTAATTTTTAAGGCTTTTACGAAAAGTTTTTTCTTAAAATAAGAATAGTAAAATATACTTTATACTTTCCTTTATTTATCTATATACACAGTTAAGTTAAAAAATAATCAACAGAATTATTAAAAATTTAAATAATTTATTAGAAGTACCCAAAATCGCGCGCAAAAAGTCTTCGTACACTTATTGTATTTTTTAATAAATAAGAACGAAAATCATTTTTAATATTTTGTTGGTCCACCCTTAGCATTAATAGTCGCCTAGAGTCTAACGTGGCATGGAATTTACTAATTTTAAAGAATTAGAAGGTGAGAGTTTGGCCCATTCCTCACTGGGAACGTTTTTTAAACCATTTTTATTAGAAATTCACCGATTAAGGATTTTTTTTTCAAGATAGTCCCAAAGGTTTTCTGTTGGATTAATGTCAGGTGACTGGGGAGGAGTTTGGAGGTATTTTAGTGTATTGTACAGCATGCACATTGCAGATTCTTTTCATTGCACTATTTTACTTTTTTTATTTATTAAACAGCAAAGTATAAAATGAAAAAATGAAGCCAGATTATGATCTATAGAATAATTAATTTTAAGAGGAATTAGTTTTTTTGAAATTTCTATATTCTATAATAATCAAAATACTATATTTATAAGAAAAACCAAATTTTACAGCAGAAAATACATTGCTGCAAATAAATGATGAAAAAACTTCAATAGAAACACAAAACACTTTGAATTGAAATTGCCGTAGCTCTTATTAGGATTTATTTGAAATTTGTGTAAAATCTTTTAGGAATTTCTTAGGAGTTCAATAGCCATTGCATATTTAATGAAGCTTTTGTTAGAATTTCAATTGAATTATTTACACAGTATTTGCTTAAAGCAAACAATGGGCCAAAGCACACCAGACCTAATATCAGGTTGTGTAGCTATTTTAACGAGTGAATGAGATAAACGGCAAGATAAATTTTTCAAATTTTATTGTACATAGCTTTTCAAGTTAAAAAAAAGCATCTGACCGGGTGTAGGCTACTGAATTTCTTTTGGGAGGTTTATATAGCAAGTTTTAGCTAAAAAAATGTCTGCAAGCTCAACAAAGAGCTTCATCACTTATAACAAAATTAAATTTAAAGAGATACTCTTTCTTTAATCAAGAGAATAAAATTTTTTATTGTTATTTGGGATTACTTGGGCTTTAGACATAAATTTTGCCCTTGGTAAGAAGAATGACACGTAAACTATTAATCAAAAAATGCTGACATGTCTTGTAATAAAAAAGGGTGTCTAGCAAGTGTATCAATTATTTTCAAGTAATTTTTTTACTTTAATCAAAATCAGTTTACTGACTCTATCTGTTTAAAATTTTTTTTAAAGATATGAGAAATTTTTAGCTGTACTATAATATAACTCAGCTGCAAAAAGAGCTTAAAATATTTACTTACTTTGGGTTAGTGTAAATCCTTTATAAGTACACCCAAAATTTTCTACACTCCTTCACTATACACAGAGTGTAGCTGAAATAGCACAAAAAGAGAAAAACACAAATATTTAAGCTATAGATAAAGTAAGATTAGCTAAACACAAACAAATGATGAATAAATGATTGTAGTATAAAGTTTTTCAAGCAGTATTTTTTTTAATTTCATATAAGCTAACGGATTCAGACTTACATATGTATATCACATTTGGACTGAAAATCAGAACTTATGATATAGAAAAATCATCATGCTTGGATTGAAGTCGAATGGCTACTACCCATATATATCTTAATAATAAATAATTTGTATATCTAAAGATTTAAAAAGGATCCTT
The DNA here is from genome assembly GCA_947359355.1 of Acrocera orbiculus. NCBI lineage: Eukaryota > Metazoa > Arthropoda > Insecta > Diptera > Acroceridae > Acrocera > Acrocera orbiculus. The sequence continues at coordinate 14,764,546 of OX375758.1, forward strand.
TGGTTATGGTGGTAAAGAAAATCTTATTTGACTTGAAATTTTTTGGATTAGGTGAAAAAACATTCCTCGATTTTTGTTAGATCGTCATGTTATTTTTCTGGCCAGGGTTTAGAAAAGAGTTTTACAGTTTTTAAAGTTAAGTTGTAGATTTTTAAAGATAAAAAATCAAAAGTTATTACATCAATTAAATAAATGAAAATCGTTAGCTCCATTCCATTTATTTCTCGCTTTGGTTAATAGATTTTTTTTTGGTAAATAATAGAATTTGGATAGAGTTTTTGTTATTAGTTAATTGCACTTTGAGTGCAATCAAGTGTTGCCTCAAATAAAATATCTTTTTGTTTGAAAAATCGATTTAAATTAATAAAAATTTACTAATGATTTACACTATTTTCACTTATTTAATCTTAAGTCATGCTTACCGCAGTCAAATTATTTGAAAATTTTTGGAAGCAAAAACTGCGATACAAGTCTAAAGGCGTTCAATTGTAGCAAATAAATATTAAGATGTTAAATTATTTTTTCGGTATGTACACTACAGTGATCCATCAGAAATTAATAGTGAACATCATCTAATTATACCCACCCGAGTCGAAATTTTTAGCCTGCTTTAAACCTGCTTTAAACCTCCTACTTAGCAGTCTCAGCAGGCTCATAGCAGATTAAACTTTTACATTTACGCTATGTCAAAAATTGAGCCTGCTATGAGCCTGCTATGTCGACTTAATTCCCGTTGCAGGCCGAGCAGGCTCAAAGCAGGTTGACCATAGTTCGCATTTTTTTAGGTCGAGTAGGTTCAAAGCAGGCTCAAATTATATATATATATATATATATTAAACACTATAAAAAATAATTAAAGAGGGATGAATATATAACACATAGTGATGAAATAGCATATGCTATATGATCACCATGTGTTATATGTCCATCCTTCTTTAGCGTAATTGTAAGCCTGAAAATAAATAATAATTAATTCATTAAATATTTGTATGTAAATACAAAACAGAACAATTTATTTATTAAAAACTTAAACTTATACTTAACATCTAAATCAAAAACACATTTTTCTTTTACTTTATTACAAATAATAATAATACACTAAAAATTATATTAAATTAAATTAAACAAAACTAGTTTCTTAAATTAATTTAACTTAGATTAACCTAAAACAACACACAATAAATTTTCACAACACGCACTGTTATAAAGAAAATGTCAATTAAAATTTAATTCTTATTCTTATGAATTATATTCACTTACCTTATATGTATTGAGTGCCTATATATATTTAATACACACGAAAGAGTCAGATTTTGACATTACAAAAGTATATGAAAGTTTACCTGAACTGAGCCTGCTTTGAGTCTGCTCAACCTGCCATTCGCGAAAGTAAGCATTTTCAAGTTGAGCAGGTTCAAAGTATACCAAAGCTCACAGTTTTCAGATTGAGCAGGTTCCAAGCAGGCTCAAAATTTCGACTCGGGCATGCCTCCTCTTCAGTATTAATCACATATTAAATTTTATTTTTCTTATTTTTGTTATTATAAAATTAGTTGTATCAAAATTTAATCATTGAGTAACAACATCGTAAGGGGGTCAATCATTTTGGAGGCTTACTTCTCAAAAAGTAAAACACACTTGAAACAAAAAGTTAAACAACTTGAAACAAACCAGGCCTTTAATCTCTGTTATTAGAAGTTCGCTAAATCTCCCTATGGAGAATTGTTTTACAATTTATTTAAGCGTCTCTTTTTCGGAAAATATTGAACATAGTTATATTTATTTGATTTTCCTATTATTTAAAGCACCAACTTATTATAATTGAAAAATACGTTTATAAGGATAACTTATTATCACATTCAATTTAGTTTTGAATATGATGTACCAATCAATCATATCATAGTAAAATCAAATAAATAACAAATATTTTTATCAAGAACATATCCAAAAAATAATTTATTTTGCCCATTGGTAACAATTTTTTTTTTTTCAAACCAACAAAAAATGAACAGTAATTTTGCGTATGCAAATATTTCCTGAACTCAATTATCATGCAAAAATAAATGTGACAGGATTTGATTAATTTATTTAAATCGATTGCTATGCTTGTTATCCATTCGAAGTTATTTTCAGGCGGTAATTTTATAGTGTCAACAAATATCATCATCGAAAACATTGGTTCAAATCATTGGTTTTTAATTTAATTCCAATAAATTTCTTTATTTTTCATATTTTGAATATTATTTAATCTGATGTAAGTGTTAAATGTTAAAATTATGCAATCCTAAGAAGAGTTGCTAATTCTACTGTATTCAATTAAAAGATTTCATTTAATTTAACTACTTAATTTTTAAGGCCAGAATAAAATTTTGTTTGTTTATCATTCTAAAATATTATTGTAATAAATAATAACCGAAAGTATCTCTAGCTGTGCTTAAAATTTACGCTTGGAAGAGTAATATAACTCTGTCCACTGAAAGTATAGCAGGGCAGTTGTTTTCTAAGATATTCTTGTTGCATTTAATGCAAACATTTTTAAATAAATTTAAACTAATTTTAATAAAGTTTTTTCTTTTTCGAAATAAAGGGCGAAAAAATGTAGTAGCGTCATAAAAATTTTAGGAAGAAACTTTCTTGTGAGAGTTTTCTTTTGTACCACATGTAAATATTTTACAAATCAAAAATGCATTTATTTTACAGGTCTAAGTTATTTAAAAGGCTTAAATTAACTGTAGAAAATCCAAAAAACTAAAGTTTAATATACTTGTATTTGTTAAAGGGTGAAAAATTTAAATATTTCAAGAATATTTTACACAAACGACAGCTTTAATTGAACACAAAAAGAGAATTTACAATTTTTTGTGATTGTAAAATCATGCTCAAGCCTAGCAAAACTTAGTAAATTAACTCTTTTTATCCCATTTTTGAATTTGAATGTTATGTTGTATGTTAAGAAGCTAAGCTAAGGATCACTTATTAATAAACTTTATGAACAAGAAACTGCTGATATAAATGTCATAAAACTTGAACAGTTTTTGTTCAAAAGTGGGAACATTTTGTTCATAAGTTTTACGATAGATAAGATTTTTGTTGCCATATCTTTTAAGATTAAATTAAATCATTAAACTATTGAACTAAAACTAACATATACTCGGCTCACTTTTATGACTATTGATTATCTTTTTTTCCTATTGAGATTGCTATTTTTCTATTATTTTTTTTTGCATGTGTTAAAACACAAGCACCAAGCAGAAAATAAACTCTGAGGGTAAAGAAAAAAGTTTTTATAACTTCTCTTAAATAATTTACACACCATATGCTAATCTTACATACAAAAAATAATAGACAATAATCAAGATGTAAAACCACTTAACAACGTCATAACTAAACTAGCACAAATACACCGTAAAACTTCTTCATTCTCCAATAAAAATTTAAATAAGTTATTAAACAAATATTTACAACCCCAGGGTAATTTTTTACTTTCAACATTTTGAGACTGGTTTTATTTCTCTTAACCTCTGTATTAAGGTTGAATATATCGAACAGCATTAGAAATTGTAGCAAAAGGGATTTTAAATTATGTCAAAATTTTTGAATTCAATTTTAGTACCATTAAATTTCAAAACAACAAAAACATGTACGAATATATTTACTTCCCTTTATAAGGTTAATATCCAATTTTTATCTACAAACAATAATAAAATTATGAATTTTTTTGTTGGGTAGGTATTAAAGATAGAATATTAGATAACGGTGTATAAAAATTTTAATAATGGTTTTAGTAATTGGGATTCATTGATATAAAATTGGATTCATTGATGAGGTTAATGTAGAATAAAGGACATTGAACTTGTTTCTATTTAATTGAATGTATATTTCAATTAGCTTGATTAAATTTAGTTCAAATTCATGCCCTTCATAAATGGGCATGAATTGAATTTCAAAAAGTAAATTTCCTTTTTAATCAAGCTAAAAAAATCCAAGGTATTTTAATCAGTATTTTAATCTTTGACTTTGAACTTGTTTTTGTTGTTTGTTGAGCTTTAGGCTGCCCACAGAGTACCGGCTTACAACTTAGCTGACACCGATGCCGATACCGAAGACTATAAAGTCGTTAGAGGTAAATCAATAGGAATCTGCTAAAAGTCTTCAGAGTGCAAGTCTGCCAAATAATAGACTATCGCAATGGGAATCGTTGTCAGCTCGGTTGGAAGCTGGCACTCTGTAGGCAGCCTTATAATATCAAGCTTTCTATTTATGACTAGAACTCTAGGACATTTCTTTCATATTTTTCGTGGCTAAGAGATATACATAGAAAAAATTTCAATATATTTTTTTATGACACAGTCACATATGTTAAATTTATTTCTAAATTTAAGGAAACTCTAAATATTTGTTTTATAAGTTTTACTTTTAGTTGTCTACTGTTGTTAACTAATAACTTCACTTATCCATCGAGAAATATTATTGGACAGTGTTTCGTTTTTTTAAATGTTTTTGGATTACTTTTGTGGTTCGATTGAGTAGGCTGATAGCAAAAATTTTATGGCAAAAATCCTGTTCCAAGCCCTGTATGATACTGAATATTTGGAAAATTAACAAAAATTTTCAGCCTAATACGTGTATTGAAAACTTTTTAGACTAAAATAGACATTTCATCGTCAATAGTTATGCATATTATGTTTAGAGTAGAACATCCGTCAGTATATAATCTAAATGTTAAATTTTATAGGACTATTGGCCCATCACTATAAGAAAAGTGCTGTGATCTTTATGGAAGTGACCTTAAGCGATTTTTTTACCTATGGCTTATCGACCCCATATATTTGAGCAACAAGTTTCGATCAATTCCCTTAAAAAAAAAAGGCTGTGAAATATGGAAAACCTGTAAGTTCACAATAGATGGCAAAATTTCACTTATGCAGCCTTTCAAAGGCTGTATTTTAAAACACAATTGCGATATGCTTAATAAACGTGTATATAAGCCTGAAGAATGGGTATTAGCTAAAGCCACTTTTCAGATTGAATAGTTTAGGCGAAATATATTTATTACATCGCATACAATGCAAACTGCTATAAGAAATCTGAAAAAGTTTAGCTCGTAACTGTTCAATTAGATAATATATCTTCTTTTAGATCTACTTAAATAGTTGCTCGGGTAGTTTTACCTGTTTTGAAAACCTACGTGGACAGCCGGTAAGTTTTTGTTTTCATCAGCGAGCATTTTCCGAAGTATTCAGTTGCTTACGATTGTACTTAATTTTAATATACTAAAGCTTAGGGATCAATTATTTGAATTTAATTGAAATGCTTAATTTAAAAATTATGTTGAGACATTTTTTTAAATATATATTTGCTATATATAATTTGTGGGCTGAAAACCATATTTAAGTACTTTTTTGCAATGCACAATATGTCATAATTATATAATTTTATTAATATTCTAACTTTTCACAAAAAGAAAATCATCTCTTGAATAAAATTGATTTTTTAATTAAAATATTTTACAATAATAAAAGTTATGACAGAGATGAAAATTCTTAAAGTTTTTTAGTTCATGTTTCAACAGCATTATTAAACTGTAAACAATATCAACAATAAAACACATTATAAAATAAAATAAAAACACACTACTTCAAAAACGGATATCCCTATTCCTTTTGATGAACTTTATCCGCTTATAAGATCAAATTAAATTTCATCCTTTTCAGGGAAAGTAAAACAAAAAAAAATTCCATAAGACTTAATACAAAAATTATTTAACAGGGCCATTTACGATTGTACTATATAAAATTTCCACACGACAATTGAATCTCTTCATTTCCTTAATCAAGTGGTTTAAGGTAAAAAAATAACAATAAATACATAAAAAGAAGCTTAATTGCAGCTATTAAAAAATTTTAAATATAAAAATGAAAAAGTAATTTTCCTGTAGAATTTAACTAACACTTAAGATTCCCGTTTATTTATATCTGTATAGCACCTGAAAACCATTTTTGTACTTTTACCTCCTTGTTTTCGTTTTTAATTTAAATTGAAATAAGTTTTAATTGAGTTGAGATTTTTTCTGTATAGTTTTATACTTGACTTTAATTTTTATTTAAATGTTTTAAAAATATTTTGATGGTTCAGTTGATTTGATTAATATCAATGCCATTAATAAATTTGAAAAATGGAAAGAACTTATTTTGATATATGTTATAAGAAATTGCCTGAATTTGAAATTCAAACATCTGCAGATTAAATGAAATTTTTTTATGGGTGAATATCTTTTACAATGTCAAAAAACAAAATGAAATAAATTTGTGTTTTTTTTATTCATTCAACTACTAATATTATAAAGGATTAAGGTTAAATGTTTTGAAATAATATAGATAATAACTATATAAATAACTAAGTACTTTTTTTTGTTAAAGTAAATGATTATAAATTTATTATTAATTTTTCTCTTTGAAAAATACTCTCAACTCTTGTTTTTGCCAGCTATTAATCATCCCACCTTTTATCTTCTTCTGATACAACTATTTTTTTTCCACAAACTTTCTAATTAACTCTATTTGGTTTCCTATATTGTGAGACTACTGCCACTAAAATAAAAGTTGTTCCTTTACTATCGATTAGTATTTACAACAATAAATTGTTTCTATCAGGTCCTTAGTTTCAATTCCTCTGATAGGAATGTTTTGTTGTCTTTGAAACTAATTACAAGTATTTCTTGTTAATTATTTAATGTAAAATGAAATAGAAAACTAATTTATTTTATTTTACAGGTTTTATTAATGACCAAGACTATTTGAATTCTTTTCCACTTTAATAACAAAGTGCAAGAAAAAAAAAAAGAAGGATTTAGTTGGATGTCACTTTAAAATTTAATTAATTTCAAATAAAAAATCTTTAACGGTATTTCAATCATTTCATATTATATGGATTTAATTTAGATGCAGTAAAAAATTAAATGAATAGATTCAAAGATAAAATAAAATGTCAGATGTTGAACAGAATACGGATGGGAATGAGGAAATTAAAATTGATGAATCAATTGAATGCTATACAGCAGGACGAAAATGTACTTTTGTTTTATTAAAGTCAATTTTTTCACCTATTGGACTGGTATTGCTTGTTTCCCTATACTCTATTATGGGAGCAATTGTATTTCCAATTTTAGAAAAACCAAATAGTATAACTAAGGATACTGCTGATATTTTAAAAAGTAGAGAGGATTGCCTCCGAGAATTGTGGACTATTACAGGTATTTCAATAAAATAAAATTATAGCTATAATTTTAAATTATATTTTAATTATTTTTTGTGATTTTAAATAATTTTCAAAACTTAAAGAGTATCATTTAAGTGTTTGCAATTCACTTTCCTGCAAATTAATAAGTTTTTATACTCATTTGATATTATTTGGGGGCTATAACCTGTGAAACTATATTGATAAAAATATAAACAGAGTAAAGATAATTTTGATAAATTTTGTATAGTTGTGGGTATTTCTATATGTCAGCTTTTAATATTAAAATTGCTAGAAAAATAGCCATAAATGTCTTTATCCCTTTTTTCAAAAACTTAGGCATAATTTCCCAACTGATACTGTAAAATATTTGATGAAAAATAAATCGGCTAAAATAGAGTACAATAAAAGAAAATAACGTATGTATGTGAACAAAATTAAGTTCCTTTGTCTATGTATTATGCATTATAATACTTAACTTTTTTTCCTCAAAATAAAATCAATCAAAAAACAAAATGGAAAAGTTAGAGTTAAGGCAGAAAGAAAAGTAGTAACTAAAAATTTTCAAAAATTTTAAATGACACAGATGGATTTTTCTTACTGTACCCATAGATTTTTTGTACCAGCAAGCAATTAGACATTTAGTTGATATGTTAAATTAATAAATTTCATCGTTTTTTTCTTGCAGCTAAAGGTAATTTTAATAAAATGCTTGTTAGTGAGTTTTACACTTTAACCAGTTAACTGTGTTTGACATGTATACATGTCATACGTTAAAAGTAGTTACCATTGGCTATTTTAATTGTAATTTCTGTGGGAAAAAGAAAAATATTCTCAAATTTAAAAATGATTTGAGATCAGGCTGATGTCAGGCGAACATAAGACGGATGTGGATGACCTTTTTGTATAAGGAGCAGTAGCTGAATAGCTCATTTGCAATGACATTCGCAAAAATTAAGACTGGCATTCTTTCAGATATAATAAAAACGCTTAGTAGAAAAGCCGAATACGTAATTAGGTTTAAACAAAAAATTATGCTTATGAAATGAAAAGATAAGAGGGAGGCTTATCTCACAAGTACCATACATAATGATAGCATGATGGAAATAGAAAGAAGGAAAATAATAAAAAAAAAACCAGAAGTAGTGATTAATAAAAAAAATGTGTGGCGTGGATTTAAGCGATGGTATTAACATAGCGTTCTTTCCATCATTCTTAATTTATTAGATATAAAGTGTTTGATTGCATTTATATTATACAAAACCCAAAAAGGATCATTATAGCGAATAAACTTTTTGATGAAATTTATTAAGTACACTATTGCGTCGTATCCAATAAAACAAGAAAAATCGAAACAAAAAATTCGGCAACTTATACATCAAATAACCCAATTACTTGGGAATCATTTACTGGATTATATACCTGGAACTTGGAATTCAAGTAACCCCAAGCAAAGATATTCCCTGTATTATAACTAATGCAAAATCAGGAAGTAATAGCGTTACTGGTGTTCTGTTTGTAATGTGCCCTTGTGTGTTTTACCTTGTTTCAGAGAATACCCCTCAACAGCAGAAATTTAAATTTTTCAAGTTTGTATTTTTCCTTAATTTTGTAATATATGTTATGCGTTTTTTATTAATTAATATATGTTAAATAAATAAATATTAGTAATGAAATTGGCAATTTTATAAAATAAACCTCTGTTTCATGCAATATTTAAGCAGAGATACTTACTCACGACACAAGTATGGCACAGTTTTGAAACATACGGTGCAGTAGTTTTCTTTAAAAAAATTCAGAAAAACCACCATTTTCTTTAGTTAGTCACACTATTGGGCCCCTTAAGGATTTAGAGTAGCAAAAGTAATAGAAAAACTTTGAATTTTCCGACAGTAATTTCATTCAAAAAATATTGTGGATTTAAAATTTCTCACACAGTACATAGAATGCTTTGACTCCTATAATTTTTTCTCTAGAAATAATTCTAAAGTGTTGAGTTTCGTATAAGGCTCATCATTCAATTGCATTTGGCTTCACTTAAATCTAGAGGTGAATCCATTGATTTATTTTTGCCAGATTTACCTGAATTAAGATGAGGACCAAAAATAAAAGGCCAAATATTAGTCAATTCCTTTAAACAGGTATACCTTGGATACTCATACCAAAAACTTACCAGCAAACTTGGTGGAAAAGAAAGCTTCTAAGCTCAGTGAAAATTCATTCTTTACTCTACAATATGCCCACAAAAACGTTGGGATATCACAAAAAGTAATAACAAAATATAGTTCCGATTTTATTTTAACATAGGAGAGGAATTATACAACGTCGCTTCATAGTGAACGTGTCTGTTTATGTTACTGCGTTATCGCACTCGGACGTGATTAAAATGAATGAATTTATAGTTGTGTTTGTAATTCTTTGTATCCATCCTAAAGGACCAAAAATGAGTTATTCAGCAATTGCTCCAAATATAAAAAACTCAACAAACGATTTTAAAGTTGTTCAATTCAAATCCTTATTATCATTATGCCAAGCTCAGGAAATTCTTTGTAAAAAAGAAATTAAAACCGGTCTCATGATGATAAAAAGGCGACTGGAAGAAAATTAAGTCACATATCAAGTGTATTATGAAAATCACTGTTGTCAGATAAACACAAATTTAATTAAAAATAATATCGAAACTTTAAAATGGCCTCCACAATCACCCACTTTCTATAGAAAATGTGAAAAAGTGTTGTCAAGCATTAACTCAAAGGAAGGCGTATATGTATATACTTCGAACTGCGGTTATGTTCTGAAAGAAAAAAAGTATGGCGAACTTTACTTGTGCAGTATGCAAAAAAACCTGGGTGGAAGCATGATCAAACGTTGTGAGGCTATTTGTCAAGACAATGGATATTTTATGGTTGTTCGGAAAGTAATTTCGTTTTTTCCCGACAGAGTATTTTTTTGAACCAACTTCACACTTAGGCCGCATAATCATTATATGTATTGACAGATGATATAACAAAGCTTGTGTGTGAAAAAGTTCAATTGATTTTACGCAGTAGTTTTTGGTTGGTGCCCTTTTAAATATGGAGAGTAATAAGCAGCATTTTCGTCATATTTTACTTTTTTACTATAGAAAAGGTAAAAATGCTGTTCAAGCCAGAAAGAAATTAACCGATGTGTATGGAGAAGATGTGATGACAGTACTTCCAGTGCCAGAACTGGTTTGCAAAATTTTGATCCGGCAATTTTGATGTCGAAGATATACCACGTTTTGGAAGGCCGGTTGAAGCTGAAAAAGATACGATAAAGGCACTAGTTGATGTAAACCGGTGAATAACAACACGTGAGATCGGTGAAATGTTAAATTTATCGAATTCAACTGTTTATGACCACCTGCCCGGGTTTAACCTCGAAGCTCGAAGTAAGGAGAGAAATTTGTGTCGTCGCGTTGACGTCTGTGATTCGCTCCTCAAGCGTCACGAAAATGATCCATTTTTGAAGCGCATCATTACTGGGGACGAAAAATGGGTTGTGTATGACAATGTCAAACACAGAAAAAATGAACCGGCTCAAAGCATGTCGAAATCCAATATCCATCAAAAAAAGGTGATGCTGTCTGTTTGGTGGGATTTTAAAGGAATCGTTTTTTTGAGCTTTTACCTGATAACACAACAATTAATTCGGAAGTCTACTGTCATCAACTGGACAAACTGAATGAGTGCATCAACAGAAAAGTTGTAGTGTTCAACCAAGATAATGCGAGACCTCATACAAGTTTGGTCACTTGCCAAAAGCTTTTACAGCTTTAATGGGATATACTGGCACACCCACCATATTTTCCAGATCTGACGCCTTCGGATTATTATTTGTTTCGGTCACTGCAAAAAGTTTTTGAACGGTAAAACCTTTACCTCGAATGAAGACGTCAAAAATCACCTGGATCAGTTTTTTGCCAGCAAAGACCAAAAATTTTGTGAGCGTGTAATCATGCTACTACCAGAAAGATGTTGGATCAGAATGGCCGTATATAATTAGATAAAATACTTATTCATTATACGAAAATTGTCTTTCATTTTCACCAAAAACAAGTAATATAAAAAGAAATTCCTATATATTCCTACTTGAGATTGTTTTTTCTTTTTTCTGAATTTAGAATTCGTAATCCGTTTCATTCAGTTTTCTGAAGTTTTTTCCTCATATAAAACTTAAAATTAGTTTATTAAATATAATTAATGAATTAATATTTTTTTTTTTTTTTTTTTTTTTTTAAAGTATTTGTCTACTACAATCTTAATTATCTTAATTAATTTATTAGTATTTTTGAATGTGATGAGTTGGTATTGTTGATAGTAGTTCGATAAGTGAGGGCTAACATCCAGTGATGACTCCCAAGGTGCGTTGGTGTTGAATTGAAGTTAGGTTGTCAATTCGTGTGGTTTAGTTCTGCATAGGCGCCTGATTTTACCATGGGTATCCATTAGCTGGATGGCCTCAATGTTAGGATGGTGTATGAGTCGTTGTTCGTGCTTAATAGCGTAGTCTCGGATAACATCCTCCACCCACTTGATGTTCAAATCGTCGTGGAGCTCCTTATTCGAGATGAACCGGTAAGCATTAGTGATTATTCTTAATACCTTATTTTGGCTCCTCTGGATGATCGCTCTATTTGAGCTACAAGCGCAACCCCACAACTGCACTCCATAAGTCCAAATGGGCTTGATGATAGATATGTATATGGCTTTTTTACTTTTAAGGTTTAGGGGGGAGTTTTTCCCAAGTAGCCAGTAAAGTTTGATAATTTGTTGCTTCGTCTGTTTTGCTTTTTGTTGCAAGTGAAATTTCCAGTTTAATTTGGAGTCCAGATGTAGGCCCAGATATTTAGCCGACTCCGCTTTTGGAATTTGCTCACCGTTTAGGTATAAGTGGAGATTGTTGTTGGTTCTTCTTAGTGTGTACACTACGTGTACAGATTTAGCGCTATTGATTTTTATCTTCCATTTATTTGTCCATGTGTTGATGAAGTTAAGTGAGCTTTGGAGGTTTTCCGTTGCTATGGATTGAGACTCGTTCATTGATAGTAAGACAGTATCATCAGCGAAAGTACCGATGAATGTATTTTCCGTAGTTGGAATGTCCGCAGTGTATATCAGGTATAGAAGTGGCCCCAGCACACTACCTTGAGGAATACCTGCCTTTACTGAGTATATATTTGACTTGACATCTTGATGTTTAACTTGAAACTTACGATCGGCAAAGTATGATTCTAGTAGTTTGTATAAGTTGCCTGGGAGGAGTATGCTTAACTTATAGCAAAGCCCTTGATGCCAGACTCGGTCGAACGCTTGTGCTACGTCAAGGAATACCGCGGAGCAGTACTTCTTTTCTTCTAGTGCCTGCTCTATCTTATCGGTGACTCGGTGAATTTGATCAATTGTTGAGTGTCTGGATCTAAATCCGAATTGATAGTCAGGGATGGTCACTAAAGGTTTTAGTCTCTTTAGAAGCAGCTTTTCGAATATCTTTGATAGTGTTGGGAGGAGTGAAATTGGCCTATATGAGGTAACTTCCTCCGCTGGTTTATCTGGTTTTTTTATCATTATGATTTCAGCTATCTTAAAGCTGTCCGGAACATATTGTATTCTGATGCAGGCATTGAATATATATGTTATTATTTTAATTGCCTTTGCTGGTAATTCCTTGAGTAGGCGGGGAGATAATTGGTCTATTCCTGACGATTTTTTTATATTCAAGTTGTTATCTATTTCACTGGCAAGTTCAAAGGCAGTGATCTTTTTGATTTTTTTGTAGGGCTGGTACCTTGGGGAATTAATATTTGGACTAACTCTTTTAACATCAATTGTCATCCACTGCCAGCTCAAAAAAATTTATTTCAACTTGATTGGATAAATAGAAAAGGGTTTAATTAACAATGGAAAGTTCCAAAAAGATATTGGACATTATGAGCTAACGGTAAGAATAAATTTTGAACCAAATGCATTAACATCAATTGTCATCCACTCCCAACACAACAAAATTTATTTGAACTTGATTGGATGAATGGAAAAGATTTTATTAACAATTTAAGATTTTTACATACTTTTTGCAAGCTAATAGTAGGAATATAAAAACAAAATTACTTTCCGAACAACCCATTTTTTTTAATTATAAGGCGCTGTAAATATTAAATAATATTTAAACTTGTATGTGTTTTGTTTTTTAGTACATCACTTATTTTACCAGATATCATTTTAACGTTCTTGTGGGATAGATCATTAATCGATCAAATTTATAAAAATGTATTTATGTCTTTTACATTGTGACTATACATTAAGGTCATTTCCTAAATAAATTATTTTAATATTATTACATAATATATCAAAAAATATTAATTTGACTTAGAAAATGTATACTTCCGGAAAGCATTTTAAATTATTCATTCAAATAAATTTTAATTCGATAACAAGTGCTTGTTATTATAGCTAAATAATTTGAAAATCAAATAATTGATTTTTTAATTTAATAGAATGTAATAATACAAAAATATTTATTAACAAGGATATTTCAGAACCAACTGAAGATGATAGCTTTTAATTGAAACTTCAAAGATTTCTAATAATTGAATATTTCAATTCAATTTGAAATTCTCTTCTTTAACAATCAAATTATTAAGTTGTAGATTTTCCATATTTATTACATCCTAATTGATTAAATTAGAATTTAATTTTCGAATGAAAATTTCTTTGGTACCCAATTTAATACCTCATTGTCCTTGTAAATTAAAATTTTCCTAAATTGTGTACTTATATTAGGCCTAATAAAGACAAGTAAAATTTATATAATCCACATTTTATACAATAATTTTATGACAAGGTAAAGAAGAAATAACTATGAAATTTAAGTTTAGGTAAAAACCCAGGAATATGTGTATATTTTTCATAGTATAAGTTTCACTTATCAAGAAGTCACACTTACTTTTCAAAAAGATAAAACTGACATCAACAAAACCATGAAAATTTTTATAGAGTCTTATGGCCAATGAAATTTTCACTTATATTGATGTGTTTTTTTTTTGTGTGTGTGTTTATTTTGAAGGATATACGTTAGGTAGACAGAAGTGCTTCTTCTTTGCACAAATCTATTAAGCCATTAGGTAAATTACATCTTCAGAATTCTTGCAAAAGCTTCAAAATGAGGCTATTCGCAGCAAAAAAGATTATACATCTGTTTATTTTATTAATGAAATACACACACTATATATATATATATATATATATATATTGTATATATGTAGTTAGGTTTTGAATATTTTTCTCTTTCATTTTTCTAAGAATATTTTTGTTTTAGAATTGAAAATTCCTCCACAATGGGTAGCTTTTAAAATGTGTAAATTGAATGAGGTTATTCCAATTTATTGTGTTCATCTAGAAGAAATTAGTGAAATAAGTCCTTCGAGAGGGGGGTTTGTTGTTCTTGTTTTAGTTTAGTTTTGTTTTTTCTTGTTGGCACTGTACTTAAATATTTCCAAAATAGCTTTATGAATTTTATTTTTATTCTAAATTTTGACTTAATTGAGTTCTTGGTTGGTAATGAAATTTACATATTTTTTACCTAGGCTTATTTTTCATATTTAAAAGGTATAAGCTCATTATAATATTATAAGGAATTCAAGTGAATACAAATTATATTTCTTGAAATTTTTATTTTATTATTTCTAAAGTGGGATTTTCATTTTAAATTATTTACCAATTAAATCTAGCTTTAACCATTTTAATACACTTCATTGTTTTCATTTGGTATTTTGGTATTGTCTTCTTTATATATATTTATAACAGTACCAATCTCACTGACAATTCAAGTTTGAAATTGATTACTCTCTAGGGAAAGTGTACTTTTGTGTTATGTAATCGAGGTCTGTGTTGTCAGTTTATGGCTAAACGCTTGACGGTATCATAGACAAATTATGTTTTGTCTTTTTTTTTTGGTTTTATTTTGTATATTGTTTTTGTACTGTTTTAGTTTTTCTTTTTTTGTTTGTATTATATTGTAAATAAAATGGAATAAATGGTTTGTTATCGGATACTATCTGTCGGCTATTTTAGTACTTTTGTGTTTTTGTTTTGCTTGTTCAATTGGAATGAATTTTATTGCTGTTTCTATTGTTCGATCCTGTTGAATCTATGATTAGATAACAACGGATTTATTATTGAAGACTTGTAAAAAGTTTTATTTGTACTTGTTTAATATCCTAGAAACTATTTTTTGTTGTAATAAAAATGGCAAATTCCTACCTGCATCTCTTTAGTTTCCTTTTTTCCCGATTAGATTTATTTATGTTCTTCTAAGCTAATTTTTATTCAACTTATATTTATTTTTATTTTAAAAACCGTAAAGTATTGATCTTTGGAAGTTATAGTATATAAAATAAAAGCGTTTGTTTAGAATAAACGTAGATAAAACGTTGAGTTTATTTGATCTCACGAAATTCATTCGAATTGTGTTTTATTATTGAAAGATTGCAGTTTTTTTCCTTAAGGGGGAGTTGCGGTATTTAATTTTCTTTCCATTTATTTTTAATATTTTTTAATTAGTTTATAACATCTCACAAATATTGTGTCAAAATTTCAAAATGAGTTAAATTAACGGAATTATGAGTATTTGAGTGTTCTTTGCTATAGACCAGTGTTTCCCAAACTATTTTGGTCATGGAACCCCCAAAGTTACCAATGAACGTGGAACCTTGAATATTTTTTAAACAATCACTTATTTAGTATTATTTTGATATTTCACATTTTATTGAACTAAACAAAACTCAAAAAGGGGAAACAATGCATCAAAGAAATAATGAATGAAAATACAAAAAATAAACTAAACTTCTTTGATTTCATGTTTCTCTTAAAATTGGCCATTATGTTTGATAACTGAACTCCCATATATCTGGTGCAGCATCAGGTTTGTAATGATATTTGAATAGCATATTATAATAAATTTGGATATTTATCGAATACATCTGACCAGAATATTGTTAATGAAACTGCTGTAAATTTGGCTTTTAATTGGGTATCCGAACTCAACTCAATCAAATTTTTATAATACATGGAATTTGGTTTTTCCTTTTATTTTGAAAGGGTTCCGAACCCAGTAATTATCTTAATTCACTAGGATTGGAAAGTAATCACTGAGTGATATATTACCATGTCTAAGTACACTTCAGATTCTTCGAGGAGATCACTAAGCGTCTGGAAACACTCGAAGTTATTTTTCTCCACAGCTGAAATCCAATATTGTATTTTCCTTGAAAAGGCAACCAATTTATCTTGTGCATGCAATATGTTGACTTATTTTCCTTGCAGAGCCAAACATAATTCGTTCAATTTTCTAAATATATTATTTATATTATTATATTAAAGGTCATAATAGGGGTGTGGTCTTGACCACGAATGCACGTACAATGTAACAAAAATTTGAATATATTATTGTAAAAGTATTTCTTATTTTGTTTTAATGAAATAAAATTTGTCACCCGGAACCCTAGGGTTCCACAGAACACACTTTAGGAATCACTGCTCTAGACTCTAGAGCAAGGAGTGAGTTAGCAAAATTTCTTCGAAACCGGTGCTCACGATAACTCAAAATTTACTTAACCGATCGTTTTGAAATTTTGCATACTACCCTCTTACATATTTTACCAAGTAATGACCAGAACTTTTTGTTTTCTTTTTTGCAATAATTATTAATTTTACAATAACAGATAAGTCGATTTTTTTAGGTGAAAATCGGTATTTTGCTTCCAAAGGTTACCAAAAATTGAAAAATCGAAGTAGAAGAAAGTTCCCTTAAGAAAAATCTCCTTTAATAAATAAATTTGGATTTTTTGGTTTTATATGGTTTTGTTATGAGTGATTATGAGCACCACAAAACAATTTGTTTTTCAAGCTACCTCCAGACATTTACTGCACTCGCTCACTTCTTAACATTTTGAAATGATAACTTAGAGAAAACATTTTTTTTAACGAATTAACCGAACCTCCACCTTAATTTAATATACTTTGAAAATTAAAATTTTATCTGTGTTAAGGAAAAGTGGCATATTTGGTTTAAGAATTAATTATAAATAAGAAGCCGTGCAAAAAATTAAAGTCAATACTTCACCAGTTTTTGTTGTTTGCACACATCTCGATTAATTGCTAATCTACTATTTTATTGATCAAGGTGTCCTTTTAATTATAACAAGAAATAAAATATGGTTTTATTAATTTAGAAAACAAGTAAATAAATTAATTTTTATGCTTTCACTCTTATTGTGCATAGAATTTCATTTAGAATTTAGATACTAGACCATCTGATTCTTTATTCTCTATAACTAAGAAAAAATTTAAAATTTTGCAATTCCAGAAAAATTAAATGTTTTATATGAAAAGAATTGGACAATGTTAGTACATGATGAATTACGTAAATTTGAAGGAACAATTGTTGATGCAACAAAACGAAATTTACGTAGTGAAAATGATCAACGGCCTTCTTACTGGACATTTAGTGAAGCTCTTTTATACTCAGTTACTCTAATAACTACAATTGGTAAGTAGTAAAATAAAAAAATATATTTTACATTTTATTTAAACTTGTAATTAATACTTTTTATAATTTATAATTTAATGTTAATATTGTTAAAAAAATTTTTATTCTTCTTTTATGTCCTGTTAAAATTAATTTTGTAGTTAACTTAGTTAATTAATTTGATTTTACTTTGCCTACTCGTACTATATTTGTTCTTATATTAGGTCAGGCATAATTTTAGCATTCATTTCTTTTTTGATATTACATTATTTCTCTATATTTTTTATATTTTCTGGCTTATTATTTGAAAAATTATACTTTCTTTCGCTATTTTGTCACAAGTAAATTCAAGCATAGCTAAGATATTAATTTTCATCTCCAGAGTCACATTTCTTAAACCAGACATTCATTGCAGCAAACACGGTTGATTAGATATCGGAATCATGTTAAATTCTGTTTGGCACAGTGATTAGTGATTGCTATAGTGTATAGCGAGTTTTGTTTAAGTCTCCTTTTTAATTTTACATTCGTTAAAAATTCGCAATATGAAAAATCATGACTATAAACAATTTCATCGCAAGATTCTACTAAAAATGTAAAAGTAATTAGAAAGAAAATAATTTTATTGAAAATTTCATTTTCTTCCAGCAGTTTACTGTTTTCCGAATTCAAATTTTATTAATTAATCCAAAAAATAGAATTATTGTTCTCTAATTTTTGTTGTTTAACCAAAACTTTTGTTTTTCTGTACACTGTCATATAAGAAGCGTAATATTTAATGTAAATGGATCTATGCATATACCAAAGGGAGAGAAAAATGTTGACTCTAGGAAGATTATAGCAATGCCACGAAATCCTGGAACTAACTTCCTATCCCAGGCATTTCCAACGGAGACCACTTTAGATCTACAGATAGAAGTGCATTTTTGTTCCTCAGATTATTAAATAAAATAAAAAAAATATATTTTACGCTTTAAAAGTTGATCACTAAGCTCTTCAGAACATAAAATAAGGCAAATGAAAGTCTTTACTAATTTAGTTGGGTTTTAAAAACTGTCGTTTGCTACGTTTATATGTATAGTGTTGATTTTTTTATGTGATTTTAACCCCTTTTTACCTTGAATTTCTCACTACTCATCTTTTAATTATATTAAAAATAATCTACCTATTAAAGAATTTATATAAATACAAAAATGGAACTTTTTTATATAAAAGTTTATCGTTTTCATTTCATTGAAAATATTTTTCTTTTTCTAGGAATTATCAAAAAAGTTTTTCTTCTAAAATTTTGAAGCATTTCTAAAATTAATTACATAACCAAAATTTATATGGTATAGTAAAAATAATTTTGCTTTTGAAAAATTAAGCTGATTAGTGTCCTAAGCAAAAAACGTGCTTGCAAATTCCTTTGTGGAAATCATCTAGATAGTAGACATAGATATTCCTTTTCATTTAAAGGATATCTTTTATTTTTGATACGACCTTTTAAAATTTTTTTCTATTGAAATTCCTAGAAAGAAACGTATCTGTCAAGAGAGAGAATACATAATTTTAATTAATTTAACCACATTACTTCTAGTATACTTGAATTCTAGACTATTGAATAAATCCTTATGTTTTATGATTGATCAGCTCCTTTAAAATTCAATTTGCCTCAATGAACAAATAGATCGATATCTATTTTAACTTGTAATTTGGTCAGCTAAATCATATTTGTGTTTATAATTCATCAATGATGGACAGTCGGAAATTGAGAAGCATCGAGTTAATCTTTTAACAATATTTAATTGAAATTTCCTAGAGCTTTATTTTGATTTGATTTTCAATTTGTTAGTTTTAGAGAATATTACACTCGTAAAATATGTGATAGCTAATTATCTTGCAGTAAACATTTTATTTAGTATTTATTTTTAATTAGTATGCACTGAAATTTTGTTTCTATTTAAATACAGATTAGTAGATATATTATTAGATTTGTAGATATTTGATAAATATTTCTATTAAATTTAAGGACATGGAAGCTTAACACCAAAATCTACAAGTGGGAAGCTAGTAACAATGTTATACGCCTTAATTGGAGTTCCTTTGATGTTGATGTGTTTATCCAGTTTAGGGGGATTACTGGCTACTGCACTTCAAAATGCTTATCAGAAAATATGTTGTTCTCAAAAGAATAATACAATGGAGCACACTTGCAGTGAACAATTAGTTGAGGTAAGAATTATTCAATTTTTTAAGTTTAGGTTTTATTGTTATAAATATTTAAAAATCTAATTTTAAGGTTTTGTGAAATTGTGCAAGAATTGATTTTATTTTTTTCAGGATAATATGTAGTTTGATTATTAATTTAGCCAGAAAGAATTGCTTTATTTTTTGGCAATTAATAGTTTCAGAATAGTTGAAGAAAAATAATTTCAATTGTAGTTTTTTCAGCAATATTCGAAGCATTTTGGAAATAACAAAACGCATTGAATACATTGTTTTAACATATGGTTAAGATTTTCTCTTATTGGTATACTTTTGAATTAAAGACGAGACTAAAGGAGGTTGTGAGATTAGTAATTTGGCTCTTAAGCAAGATAAGGTTAAAAAATTGGCGAAGAAACTGTTATTATTTGATTCTTTATTCAAAATGTAGTTTTGACATTTAAATCCCTTTAAATTGATAAAAAACTAAAGTCTGATTATTATTGCATTTATTTTAATGTAAAAATGTTGGAAAATGAACAAAAAAATCAAGACTTATATATCTTAAAAGAAAATCTCGGAACTAAATTATCAATTACAGTATTTACTCTATATGTCAAATTTAGCTACTTTTGACTTGACTTTTATGTCTCAAAAACTTCTTGCGTAAAAAAGTGTTTTGTTAAAGGAAGAGCCAACAGTGAATCTGGAAGTGTTTTTATACAATCTTCCGTCTCCTTCAGGGTTTGAATGGATTAAGTAGAAAATCAGTGTCAAAAATTCTGTGCGAGTTAGGGAAAAAATGATGAATCTTAAACTTCATGTTGAAATATTGAAATCATGTTTATCTTGCAAGCAAAAGAATTTATTGAAAAACTGTCAAAAACTTGGATGTCAATGAAATATGATTATTAAAACCTTTGAATTTTGAATATGTGAGAAATATTTTTCCACAAATTTAAGTAATTCTTGAATTAAATAAAATATGAAGAGAAGTATGAGTATGGAGAAAAGTTCAAGGGATCATTTTTATTCACTTCGAAACCATCGGTTCAGGTAAAATTGGGGTCAACTGGGTACCACGAATATACATCTCTAACAGCTATTTAAAAGTTATACACAAAATTTTTAGCATAGGCGAAAAGACATTGAAAATTAAATGAGAAAATTTTATCAGAAGGTATGTAGGTGCATAGAAAATTCTTAAGTAATGGAATTATATTACATTTGGTAACAAAACCACCAATCTAAGTTTTACGTATCTTTTCAGAGTTATTACTTAATTTAGATAGGCGGATCAATCACCTCCCTTGGCTATTTCAGTTTTTCAGACTTGTTATAATAGAAAACAGACAGTTCAATAAGCAGTTCAAGATCTATAGCAAATATTAATTCAGGCAATCTTCGTTCCTCAGATTTATGGAGATGCTTGTTCAGACAATTGTACCCATGATAAACCACCACAATGTTCTAAGAATCTAACTATCGAATAAAAATTTTTGAGAAAGAATAGAACAACTTGTAAGGACTTATTGTCTTTACCCAATCTATAAGCCGATAGAAAAGATCTCCTCGTTTAGCAGTAGCTGCAATTTTTTGGATCATTAATTTGTTATGAAAAATTTTTAAATTTATTGTTGTCTACATTAACGAGTTTCATTAATATTAGCTATTAAAAAATATACAGGGATAGGTTATACTTAGCTGTAATTCGTTTGGTCGGCTAAGTATTAAGTGCAATTTGCAAGAAATTTAAAATTAAAATATTTCTTATTTAAGTCAAATACAGAATTTAAAGGATTTAAAGAGAATTCCTTTTACCATATCTACAAATTAATTTTAAGGATTAATTAGAAGTTATCCAAAAAACTTGAAATAAACTTATGAATCGATAAATTCTTGATGGAAATATTCTAACTTACGTGTATTCAACTTTTGGTATAGAAATTCTTTCATTTTATTTATAAGTTCATTAAAAGCCCAAAAACTTCTTAATAAGAGTATATCCTTTAATCTGCTGAAAATCTTTTGAAACTTTTTTCTAATGGTAGCATGACTTCAACTTTTATAATCATTTTCATTTTCTAAATAATAAATATATATGTTAGAGGTTAAAAGGCGAGAAATTTGTCTGCACTATAAATAACTTTTTTAACCTTGTTTGACATTTTTTCTGCTACTTAAATTGATTTAACAGCATTTCTTGTAAATCTTGCACAGACGCTGATAAGATTTCATAAGAGAAATAATAAATTTATTTGAATTACTTAGAAAATTTCTTTTCTTTTTATATTTCAGATGGACAACATTGATTAGCAGAATTAAGTATAAGGATATTTGGAAAAACAATTTTTAATTTTATAAATGAATAGAAAGGATTTATATTAATTAAATAAATTGAAATCTTTTGAAGTTACATCTAATAAAGATTGATAAACTTTATATAAGAGACAATAATAATTTCAAACCTTTGATTAAGATAATTATAAAAATCAATTTCTAGTTTGTAAATTCAATCTATTTTCATTCTCTTTATTTTAAATTGTCATTAATAGAAAAATGTCACTGATTCCAAACTTTTCCATTTTAATCAATCCCATAATTAAGATTTTGAACTGATAACGTATAAATGTCTTTCTTCATGCTTATTATCCTGAAGTTAGTATTCTGAAGTTTTATGTAGTCTTGGTACCCATATAAACAAAAACTTTTTCAAATTTGTTTTAGAAAATTATAATCAACTGCTTTTAGTAATTTATTATTGTTCCTTCGGACTTTGTTAGGAAAAATGTTTTAATTAAAAATATATCGAAATTTTGAAATATTTATGACATATTTCTGAATTGCGAAAATAGTTTTAAGGGGATTATTGAATTAAATTGTTTGAAAAGCCTGTAATAAGGGATTACATAGTTAAATAACAAGGATAAATTTCAATGTATAACTCTAGCTTAGTGATAAATAAATTTCATCTGGAGGGATACATTTTATTTTTCTATGTATCTAAAATTGGTAATTCAATATAAAAACACGAATTTTAGAATGATATTACGTCCGACAAACGAAAGGAATTCTATCACAGCTAATAAATGATTCCTGTGTTTTAGCTTTCTTGTTTTAAATTTCTTGTGCTACAATCATTCAAAAGAGTGTTCATATGGAACACAACTTTGCCTTTTCTCCTCTTTAAAAAAAAGAAGAACATTTCATAAACTATGAGA
Source organism: Acrocera orbiculus (assembly GCA_947359355.1). Lineage (NCBI taxonomy): Eukaryota > Metazoa > Arthropoda > Insecta > Diptera > Acroceridae > Acrocera > Acrocera orbiculus. The sequence goes on from OX375758.1 coordinate 14,787,735, forward strand.
TATATATATTAAAAGTAAATTCTAGTCCAACAGTTGATACTTGATTTGTTGTTGTTATTCAATTATAATCATAAGTTTTGGCTAAGAAAAGTAATCTATTTCATAGAACTAAGTTCACTCAAAAACGATTTCTAAAATTATTATTTTAGAATAAAACATAACTCGTACAGGAGACCCCAGAGTTGAACAACGGTGCTAAGCGTGGCCCAGCCTCGACAACCAAGCCTGTCACGATGTTATCATTTTAGACTTTTACCAAAATAGGGCCAAGACTGGTTTGCTAACTTGGCCCAGAACTTTAAAATATAGAACCAGTCTATAACAAGTAATTTTTTCTGATTGCGTCATTTGTTAAACATTCCTTTCAACATTTTCGTTTTATTTATTTTAATGTAACATTTAATCCCTAAATTACGTTCACAATACTGATCAATCTAGTCCAGGGATGTTCAAACTTTTTTGGTCGCGGGCCAAAAATCAAAAAATGAAGGGTTGGCAGACCAAGATAAATTTTTCTAAAATTTTAAAAGCAATATACAAGTATTACAATTTAAATATGTTAATGAGATATCAAATTTGGCAAACTTACTTTCGATAATGATTTGTAAAACTCTAACTTTGGCATATTTAGAAACAGCTGCTTGAGATGATTGTTAGAGGGAACTCAATTAATTCAAGCTGCAAATCTGACCTCACTACTTCACAATTTACGTTGAAAGGCATGGTAAAAATATCCAATTCTGTTTGAATGGCACTGAAATCTTGAAATCTGCGTTCAATCGAACTCAAAATGCAATTTTTTTAAGCTTGGAAACTGTCTGTGCTTGCTATTTCCGTAGATTTATGTTTTGTAGCACAAAAATAAAGAAAGTAAAAATATCATCAGTCCTTTGAAAAAAAGGAAAAAAAAATATTTAAACAAAGTAGAACAGGAAGTGGATATACATATAATATATAAATCATATTTCGGAATGGCAAATTAAAAATCCAACCGCGGGCCGAAGTTGGCCCGCGGGCTGTAATTTGCCCCTCCCTGATCCTATCCGCTAACCAATAATATCAAAATTGAAAGACTTGAATTATTTTAAATATATTCTTATCCAGAAGACTTTCAAACAATACGCAACACTTTCGTTAGCTTTGTATAATCTAAAAAATATGCTTCCTTACTTTTCACTTTAACAAAAAATAAAAGCACTAATATTACTAGTTTTTTGTCCTCTATAATCTTCTTTGTGAGAAAAAATTTTCATAACAGAAATTTACTTTATACACTGCACATTTTAATTCAGCAAAAAAAAAAAAAAACAATAAACGAATCCTTTTATCTCGGCTGCTTAAATTTTTACTTCTAAGTATTAAAATAAAATACTAAGGCACAAAGAAATAATTTCATCCTCATTTTATTTATACAAAGAGTTCAAAGAGTGCATTTAATGACCCCAGTTTGCCTAAGCCTAAGAACCTTTGGTGAAAAAAAGCTACAACAATAGAACAAATTTTTATTCATATATCCTATAAGAGGTATATGCAGAAAATGACTCAAATGTAGCTTAGTTGGTTAAAATAAATGTAGTTTTATTTTATTGAAATTGTATAAAAATTTTCAAAGTATTAATATCAATTTTTATTTTTTCAGATGGATTGTCGGGTTTGTCGTTATGATAAAGTTTGTAGCACAAAGTCAATACCTTCTTATGAATGTAAAACAAATAAAAATATTAGTAATACAGGTAAGAAAGTCCTTTATTTAACTAAATTAAGACTTATTTGTAGTTTCAATCCATCTTAATAAAGCTATAACAATTTCATTGGGTCTGCATCAAAGTTATTTAAATGAAGTTATTTTGTACTCATGTAGCTATTTGATGTTTAATGAAATCCTTTTTACAGTTAAGAAACTCTAGAATTCTGTCTTTTTTCTCTGTAAAATGGAAAAGTTTTTTAAATTCTGAAATACAGAAAACTTCTGGCATATACACTGTAGTTTTTTTTTTGAATATGTGAAAGAATTATCACCTCTTGCCAACTCTGAACTTGGCCAGAAAAATTTTGACTAATTCTGAAGCCAAAGCTGTAAGATGGCTGGAATAGTTGGAAGAAATTATTTCTTGGCTGAAATTTCTTGGTCTTATTGTTAGTGACTAATTCAAGATTTGAAGCTTATTTTTTATTATATTTATCTATTACCTATGTTTGAATGTTGGACTTTTTTCAACAATATCACTACTAAATCAGTCTTTTAAGAATATTATTATATATACTGGAATGGAAGGATTTAAATGGCATAAATTAAGATACATTTTTTACACAAAATTTTAGTATACCATTTCTTACATTAATATTTTTCATAGTTTTATTCTTGAATGATGTACGTATAACAAATTTTCCCTATCTGACACTATAGCCAGTCCCTTAAGCATGCCTTACTATAATCCTAGATATCTCAAAGCATATTAGGCATTAGGTCCATTTTTAAAACTTTGCTCGATAAAAAGGTAATGGACTTAGAACTAGAATAGTCAAATTTGCTAGAAAATAGAGTAAAAAAAAATCAAAAAATTTAAAAAATATATGCTAAGCCCCAGTGTATCAGTTAAATATTTATATATCTAGTAAAATTAAATTTGGATACTTTGACAGTATTATTCTTCTTTAGAACAAGACAAAATTTTCTTAAAATCTCTAATTTCTCAATAAAAAATTAATAAAAGAACAAAATAAATTAAAAAAATTTTAATTTTCTACTTGCAGGCTTTTGTGAAAATAGCAATAGTGAAACCAAAAAATCCCCATACAAACAATTAAATACACAACCATTTGTCCGGCAATATGTTTTAATTACAGATCCAGTTACCCCAACTAGAAATAATCTTCAGGCTCGGCAATCAGTTCATGATTATCGAACACTTCAATATCCTCGTCGTACCAATTTAAATACTGAATATCTTGAGCTTAAAACGAACATGCCAACACTATTTCCGATTATAACATCAAATAATCAAACTAATTACAAAGTTAATCAATCGGATGTAAAATATTTTGGCCAACAACCATCAAATTTGCCTACTGATACGAAAAACAGATTCATCGAACAGATGCCAACTGACCATACTGCAACTATTCATGGTAAGATACTATTGTATTTTATTCGATTTTAAGATGATTTCATATTACATACATTCTCTACAAAATCACCATTAACAAAAAGGATAATAATATAGTTTATTAGAAACTTAACCACAAAATGATATTATATTCAGTCTACAGGTGGGCTCAACCACATTCTTTGTACTAATTTAGGTCTTTAGACTATGATTAAGTGCATCATTAGTACTATCTGACCATATTCCCTTAAGTATTAGGAAAGTTAGACACAAGTGGGCTGTAAAAATAATTTTCAGGAAATTTAAAGAACTACAAAGCAGAAGTTTGCACTCATCCACTGTATTTCCCTTGGGTTGAAGTAGGCTTAAATGAAATTTCATTTCATTTACAGGATTGTTATTGACACAAAAACTCCTTTATTATTATTTTTTTTTTTTTTGTATTTTTTCATGACATTACAGGATAATCCCATACCAGAAGTATAAATAGTATTATTATTTTAAATAAAAGAAATTGTCTGGATTAAGAAATATTTAATCGTTGTCAGCATTTACTATATAAAAAAATTTGTTTATGACAGTTTTATGTTCTTAAGTATTGGGATTAAAATTGAGTAAAATAAAAGATTTATTTGGACTGGAAAATAAAAATTGGATTATATGCTAATGAAAAATAGGAAGTATATAATAATTACACAAATACTCTCTTAATGAAATTAACAAACGAAGAAATTACTTAAGAATATATTTCTAAATGTAAGTTTTTGTATAGGAAACTTTTAAACTTCTGTCTAGTAAGCTATTTTTTCAGTAAATATTCTAGTTAATTGTAGAATAATAATTCTCTTTTTAAAATAAACTATCACCGAATTAAAATAATGAGCTAAACAGAGTGTAAAATTTGAAAGAAGAGCACTTAGCGACCGAAGATAAAAAAAGCTCCTGGTAAGATAAAAGTTTTTATTCTTTAGGATACTCATGATATATTTTCTTTTGATTAGCGTAAAAATGGTTTACAATAACAAGCAAATATTATGCAAATAAGTCTGTCGTTTAAAACCCTAGTGTTATGCACCCATTGAGTATTGTATAAGGGTAAAAATTTTTTGTTTTTTCATTGTCTTAATTGCCTAGGTTTAGTAGGTTTAGAATTTTTTGTTTTTAAATATTATTTCATCTATATAGATAGATATAATATTTTATTTTGCTCATTTTATTCTTCTTTAATATACAAAAAACTTTTAAAAATAAGCTTTTACCCTACTGAGTAAGAAAAATACAGCAACAGAAGCCAAAAATGAAAATGTATTAAGAAAATTAATGATTAAATGATTAAGAAAATCTTGAACCACAAATCAAATACAAAATAATAATATTAAGCAAATAATAACTTTCATTTGGTAAGTCATTTAAAGCTATGACAGTTGACTTTACAAAAAAAGCCTTCAGAAAAGGTAAACAGGGCTCACAGCAATTTTTAGATTTGGATTGGGATCAACGTCAAACAAATTGAAAATAAAGATTTCAATTGTGAATGAAAAGTTGATTCCTTTTCCCAGGGTCTATTGTTGTTCTTTATATTAGCCATCTTTTCTAATATATTTACCTAAAAATTATTAATGAATGGTTTCAGCTTGGATTTAGTAGGATTTATTTCGAACATTTATAAAACTACAACTACAAGCATTTATTGTAAATATCTGTAAATATTACCTGTAAATTAGATATTGAACTGTTCACAAAAAAAAATAAAAATAAAATTTGCTCTGGTGATGAGCAAAAACGTGTTATTTAAATTAGATTTAGGGATTTAGGGGCTGCTCCTAACCAAACTTATTGACTAAACATTGTTCTACCTGAATATTAGAATAAGATTCCAGTGCCGACAAAATTATAGGAATTAATACTACTATATAAACATAAAAATGTATTTGTTAGCTTAACTAAGGTGACCATTTTACAAATATCAGAGAGAGGAAAGATGCTTACAAATATTGCTAGCTTTTCTTCTATTTGAAGTATTGATTCTTAAAGAATACTTTATTATTATTGTCAAGTACTTTGTATTTGTCAAAAATTCAGCCAGACAACTTAAAGTATTAAAAAAATAACGGAACCTTTCTTATTATCAAAATCTTAAATGTGTTGTATATAACTCAGAGAGCTGTTTCATTTTAAATCTGGTTTCTATGGCGTTTTCAATAACTATAAGTAAGATAAAAACTGGTTTTCTTATCGATAAGAATTAAAGTGATGACAACACGCTGTTGTTGTATCGTCAAAGCATTGGAAAGCATTTTAATTTTAAGTTTTTAAAAATATAAATGCTGCATTCTTTCATTTTTAACATTTCAATATTGAATAAGTCCATATGACGCAAATAAAACAAATTTTTCTGAACCTGATTTGGTATGTCTGTGTTATTATTGAAGTTTATCAAAAATATAATTGATTATTTTTGATATTATTCTAAAGATATTGATTTTTTTTTTCAGTATTCATATTCTTACTTAATTTTTAAACTGTGTCACCTTTAATAAGATCTATACGTACAGATTCTTATATCAAGGTTAGGGGTATATTTTAGTTAAAAAAATAAATATAAAAAATAACCCATTCTAACGATTTTTTGGTAATTAAGTAAGTATAACTAAATTAATTATCTCTAAGCTTTCTTCTCCTAAAATGAAAAAAATGAAACTCGTTGAAAATATACAAATCAGTGGCATTCATTTATTCGAAATATAAATAAGAGATTATATATTATATATTGTATTTCTGTCATTGTAGAATATTGATATAGATTAATTTATATGTATCTGAAATTTTATAGAACAAAGCTTAGAGCAAATGTTTTGTTAAATTTTTTTAGGAATCCGTCGTGGAAGAACTCTACAAAAGCCAATGTCATATAATATAAATTCACTTCGTGCTGAAAGTGAAATAACATCTGCAAACAATACTTTGGAAGAAACAAAAAGTAATACATGTAAAAAAGAAAGCATTGATATCATGGAGGATGAAGCCGAGAATGAATACAATCGAACTGGGTAAGTAATGTTTAAAATTATTTTATTTTGTATTTTAATTTTTTTAATTAAATTCATTTTCATTTTATAATAAGAATATCTTTTTTTTGTTTTTAAAATAACATCCCTAATCAGATATGCTAAGTATAATCTTAACCATAGTTAATAATTTATTACTATTTTGGAAATACAGTAAACGTGTGCGGGTTTAACTGAACCAATGTTCAGCACCCTACTCTTTTTTACTATATAATGTATTAGTATGGTTATTTATAGCAGATCATGCAGTTTGATACGCTTAAGCCTTCTTAGTTCATTGGTAGTATTCAAAAGTTGGATAGCTTCCACGTTCGTGTGGTGGAATAAACGTTTTTCATGACCAACCGCACATTCCTGAATAACTTCGTTTACCCACTTGATACCTAGGTCATTATGTAGTTCTTGGTTGATTATGTACCTGTATGCGTTCGTAATCATGCGCAGAAATTTGTTTTGGCTTCATTGGATAATATCCCTATTGGATTTTTTTGTACAACCCCATAGCTGAATTCCATACATCCAAATGGGCTTGATGATTGATTGGTAGATCATTTTTTTACAGTGTAGACTAAGTTCCAAATGATACCCTACTAGCAAGTACATTTGGCGTTGCTTAAGCTTGATTTGCTCAGCTTTCTGCCTGACATGATGTTTCCAATTTAATTTATTGTCCAGGTACATATCTAAGTATTTAACTGTTTCTGTTTGTAAGATCGGTCTTCCGTTTGAATATCTGTTTGGATAAATTTACTTAAAATTTAAGCTAGTACTAACTAAGCCAAAAATTATTAGAAAAACTGCTAGATTTATTAATTTGAAGTTTAATTTCAGTTCGGTATTTAGACTTTTGTCTTAAATATTTCGCAAAAATTGTATTTATTATAACAAATACAGCGATATAGATTTCATGTGATGATAACGTCAAAATATTTTTTTCTACAGTGATCTAAATGAAAGGGATTGCTTTATTGTTTACTGGCAAACAACACCCCGTAGTTAAAGTAGCTCTACTTTACCAATAAAAGAGAGCTACTTTTCAGTCATAACACCTACTTTCTCGGGGAAAACATTAATGAATTTAGTTAACAAATGGTCACAAAACTCACCATCATGATGACTTTCTGCATGAAAATATGATTGAAAAGCAGCTATGATGGATACTTTCTGTATGCTGCATTAATGAATATTTCACAAGTGAGCTTTCCAACATGAATCACGTATGAATTCATGCATGAGAGACTTACTGATAAATAATTTCCCTACTGGAATATTTAGTTTTATTTAGGTTTGCTCCTCCTTAATTCTTTTATTCACAATATATTTTGTACATAGTTGTTATTTTTTCAATTAAAAACTTGCCATAGCAAAATTCAGGACTGTCATTAGATAACAATAACAAAGTTGGTGGAGAATGTGGGGAGTTATTTTTTTGTGTTATCAAATATTTGATTTTTTTGGCAAATGTTGCCTGAAAAACGGTAAACACAACAAATATGCCAAAGCAAATAATGAAAGTTTTTGTTTATTTAAACAAAACAAAAAAATAAATGAACCAATGTAAAACTGCTTTCAAAAGCAATTTTAACAACGTCAGTATCAAAAGTTAAGTATAAGCATAAAAGTTATTAATTACTCTGATATCACTCATTGCGTTTGTCAAAAGTGTCCTCATCTGAAATTTGCTTAGTTATGTATGTCTCATACAATCAATTGTCATCTTTACACTGAAGTATTTTTCTTGAATTCATTAATAATTTTTAATGAACCTTTTTGAATAAATTTTGAATAAGTTAAAGTTTCTGCTCCTGTTTTTTTTCGTAAATTTTCTTTTTCTTAGAAATAGTTCTTAGTTACCTCAATAAACGCAATATTTGACTCAAATCCCTTCCCTTCAGGGATCAATTTAAATGTTTTTCGTTTTTGAAGTTAATCAAAAATTGTGCATTTCAAAAACTAAAGAAATAAACTGATTGACTCCTATTGAACCTTTGCCCACTTTAATTAGCTTGTATTAAATCTTCTTTACTCAGTCAGTTATTTATTTGATTAATGAACGAATATATTTTTTACTGTCACAAATTGACAAACAATAACAACAAAAATATTCAAAATGTTTAAGCTATATTAAATAAATTATTCTTAAATTCATGCCAAAATCACACAATTATTTCTTTAAAAGTTTTCTGAAAATATGGTGGAAGTTTAGCTTTTATTGAATTATAACAGGCCAATTACTAATCTAAAGTATTGAATGACTTTGTAATAGGATAAAAAACATTATTAAATGAATTGAAAAACTCAATAAACCCGAAGTGCCCTTTTGGTATATGCTTATTGGACTTCAAAGTGAAAGACTTAATTTATTTTGTTTTATTCTACATCTAGAAAATATTTTTTTTCTAGTCCTTTCTTAAACTCAAGCATTTTCATTTTGCTGACATACAAAGAAAATAAACGTCTTACTTGTTTGATTAAACCCCAAATACTCTCCTTGTTTGTTCTTAGCTCTGATTTAGGTTATTGTTGTTGTTAGTTTGGTTATTTTTTTTTTTTGCTTGTGAAGAAACAACAATGGACCCTTTAATCGAATCAAAGCTCATCAAATAAAGGATTTTGTATAACATTTTATAACATGCAGACATTTAAATTAGCTGACAGTGCTTTTATGAATTCATTTTTGCATATTAAAGTAAAGATTTTTTTTTTCTCTTATAGTTGCCCACATGGGACACCTTCAAGGATACCTCTAATATCATCACAGCATACTAAAATGACAACAATGGATACTGAAGATGATATGATTTGTAAAGGAAATACTCAAGAGAATAATTTAAGACAAATACCAATAACAATTGTATTATTAATACTTATCAGTTATATTATATTTGGGACAGTAATATTTTCGATATGGGAAGGTTGGAGTTTTGTAGATGGTGCATTTTTTTGTTTTGTCACACTATCAACAATTGGATTAGGAGATTATTTTCCTCAGCAAACAGTTAAAGGTCCTGAAATACAATTATTTGCATGTTGTGCCTATCTTTTACTTGGACTTGTTTTGGTTGCTATGTCCTTAAATATTTTAGAAACACAATTAGTATGGAAATGTAAGCGTATTGCTGTAAGGCTTAAATTAGCTAAAGTTTGATATTGGGATTCAGGCTAAAGTTGGATATAAAATTTTGAAAAATTTCATTGCTTCTTTATTAGTTTTTTTTCTAAAACAAAATATATTTATAATTAAGCTTGTATATTAATAGTAGTAATCTAATTGTATTGTGATCTAAAGAATTAATTTTGTAAATTAGTAAATAAAGCAATAAACATATATTCTGTTTGATTTTGATTTTGAATGGAGTTCAAGACTACCGTTTCATGTTGAGAAACATTTTCAAACCAAGAAAACTTTGTTTATTTAGAAGTGTAAAACATAGTTCTAGTCCTAAGTTTATTCATTTTTTTGGGATGCTTTATTTGTTAAAAAATTGTTGAAAAAATTGATCTAACCAATCGTCCACTAGAATGATTTACAATCAATAGCTAAATGATGTAGTATGGATAAGACAAGTGAAGTTTCCCCCCAGCATACTGCTGCAGAAGTATTGAAAAAATACCTTATATACAGCAAATAATGATAGATAACTTTGTCAAACCTAATATCTCTATCTAATTTGCTACCTTGGATAAAGAAGCTTTGACAACTATGACTAAAACAACTAATAATGCAAGCAATCCTGGTAACTTTAAGAACTTGAATATAAATTGAATGAATTAAGAACAGAAATTGCTTAAAGGAAGGCTTAAGAATAAACAAAAATGATAATTTTCGTCAACTCATTTATCACAAGCATGACATAAAAAGGCTTTTCAAAGCCTTGTTTTATTAACAAACACAATATTATCTTTAAATACTACTTTTACTTAAGGATTAATTTCTAAAGAAAGTTTATGAATGAAAAACCACTTCTAATTTTTTTCCAAAGCTGAATTTTACATAATTAAGCTTCTAAATATCTAAAGAATCACTGGCATAAATTTCATTAGAATTTAAATTTTTCAAAATTTTTCGCGAAAAACTATCAAGGCCATTTTTTCAAATTTTGATCAATCATTAAAATAGTGCGAGTGATTCAAGAGAAAACGATAAAACGCGTCAATCAATCAAGGAGTCCGAGAATGTAATCAAGCAAACTAAGCCATCAGATGAAAAGATATAAATCGACAGCCAATGGAGCAATTGAATCAGTTAAGCTTAGGATTTTGAATTTTAGTTTTATTGAGATGAGCTCAGAACTTTTAAGATATATGTGCATTCGAAAAGGGTGTATTTTAAGGCATTTTATAACTCCAACTATAAAAAGAAAGTGTTTTAAAAATTATCAATATACTACAGTACGGTTACGTAAGTTAATAAATTGATATAATTGAACTTATTGATTATTTATTTTTCACATTTAAATCGTCCAAGTAATATGTACCTATATTAAAATAGCTTATTTGAAAAAGTCTTATTGAATTCCATTCATTATACGTCTCTTCTGAGGTTCCTAAAGATTTTTTTCTGTGTAATAGAATAATGGCATTATACTACATAAATAATAAACTAAATAACCACCAATTGCAAGAGGTAAACATTTCATTACAGCTCGTCAAAATCTAATTAAAAATCATGCAAAATGTGGTAATTGCAAGTTTCAAACCTTCAAGACCTCCACTATACTTGTATAACTTGTTATTTTTATATAATTCTACTTAAAGCAATATACTATTTTAATTGTTTTAAGGGTGGAAAAATTCAATTGTCAAGCTTTTATTATCAGACTAAGCAATTTTTACACTAAAATATTTATGTAAATTAAAAGATTTTCAAATAATTACTTGAATACTTACATAAATAAAATTCAAATATATTAAAATTTGCAGCAACAAGAAATTTTTTTGAATTATTTTTTCAAAACTTTATCCTATTAAGGTTAATATTATTCCTGAAAAATCATAATATGTAAATTATGACCATTTTTAATCATACAAAAAATTTTATTACTGAAATTATCATAGCACGGTGGAATTATTTTTCTTTTATAGGGAAAAATGAAGCAATTTGAGGTTAATATTTGAAGGTCACATGAATTTTATACAAATAAATTGCAAAGATTTTTTTTTAGCAATAAAATGGTCTTGCACTTTATTTCTTTTTCTTAAAAAAACAAATTTACGCAAAAGAGATTGTAAATTTTTTATAATTTTTACTTTTGTTTATGTTCTACAATTTAACCATTACTTGGCTCCCTAGGGTGTCCGACACCCCAACCCTTTTTATTCGTCAATTTTAAATGTTTTAACAAAAGCCAAGGTGAACTTTAGAAATACGGATCTATAGAGCACAAATTGCTCTACTCTACTCATTTTTTTAGTGTAGGGAGACATTTGCAGGTTGAGACGCTTTGAAACAACGCCATTTTAAAATGCTGTTGAATAGCTTGCTCAAATGTTTCAACTGTTAAAGTAATGTCACATCCTATGTTCATTTTGCATAGTCACCCAAAAAAGCAACATGAACATTTCTACCAATTCAAGAAGGTAGATCAGCGTATTTTTTAGATTTTTATTGTCCTTCAGTATGCCAAGTAAAATGGCGTAAAACATGAATTGAAAAAGAAAAAAAGAGTGGATTTCGAAAATGTCACTTTTTTGCAGGTTGAGACATTAACGCATTTGCAGGTTGAGACACTATCGTGGTTCGTCTCGAGTATTTTCAGCTGCCATTTTTGTGATTATTTAATTGAAATCATTAATATGGTGAATGCGAAGCATTTTACTGTGATTAATTAGTTTTCTTTTTCTTTTGAATGCTTTTTTGATTTAGAATGGCTGCCCGCCGAGAAAGGATAACAAATCACGGCTTTACTGATTTTTATGTGTTAGTCCGAGCAGTCAAAGGAATACAAATTGAAAAAAAGTCTATTGGGAGAGTTTCAGCCGCATACAGCATTCCGAAATCTAGCTTGGCACGCAAAATTAAGAAAATCAACAAAAAATGTCAAGATGATACTGAACTACTCGCGTTAGTTCGTAAATGTGCATCGTATTTCCCACCATCTCTAGTGACGATTTTCATTTCTCAGGAAAAAATTGGATTTGTTAAATTGACTGTTTTTTCAGGTGTTCGATCCGCAAGAGGAGTTGCTTGAATACGTAGTGAAATGTACCAAACTTTACTGTGGGCTTAGCATTTCGGACAATTCCATTAAATAAAAGATGCATATCTACTGTATTTTTTCACTTTTCCAGTAGACTAATAGTGGTGTCTCAACCTGCAAAGCATTTTTTTTCTGTTCTATTTTTAATACTTTAGAAAATCGTCTGCCAAAATGTGTTTTTGCTCGCAACCCAAAAGAAATCTTCAACAAAAGTTTGCTCTAGTTTGCCGCTTTCCAGGGATATACTGTAATCTTAATAACTTTATTGTATTAAAATGTTATGGCCCAAAATTAAAACCTGTCTCAACCTGCAAATGTCTCCCTGCTTATATATTTGATTTTTGCCAATTTTACCCATATTACCTTATGGAATGTACTCTCATAATGTTGTAAACAAATTTGTTAAATAAAAATATTTAATAGTTTTAGATTAATAACAATTTATGTCTTTATGTCTTTAGGGTGTGCCAAGTAACTCATTTTTTTAAGTGTGCAAAGTAAAATTTAGTATAAATATGACTGCTTCATTTTCTAGTATGCTAAAACTATTTCACACTTCTTTTTCATGGTTGACCAGCTTCTGAAAACTAACGCAAGGGAAATTTTCTTATACAAAATTCGTTTGAGTAATATTAACTACTGCTTTTTCAATTTTTTATTATAGCTCAGCTGTTTAAAACGTTTTTCTCGATTTTAGATACAAAAAACTATTATTTATTTTATATTCGAATAAAAACTCCAAATTTTTTATTAAATCGTAAGTTATAGAATGCTCATTTGTATAAATAAAATAGAATTTAAATTAAGCAATGTTGTACTATATCCAGCCAAATAGTAATTTTGTCCTAAATTTAATATACCCACAAAAATAAACCAAAATAAGGTTGACTGGTATTTATAAATGTCGCCTAAAATATTTGCAGAAAATATAAAATAAAAATTCACTGACGGATATGAAAAAAAATAACAGTGAATAAAATAACGCTAGGGTTAAATTCTAATTACGAACGAAAAATTTGGATTTGTTATAGGGATTATTAAAATTAAATTCTATCCTTTGACTTGTAAATGTCCATAACAGTAAAGTAATTAAATACAAACTAATTTAGCCAAATGCTTGTGGTATGTATATATAATTGCAATTTCATTTTCAACTTTTATTTAAAAGGGCAATTACTATTATTTTAAAGGTTTTTAGCTTTATATGCAGACATTTTAATACGTTGTGTGTCAGTATTTGCTTATATAAAACCGTCGTTTATGTTATATCCGGAAATATAACTTCAAATTTAATAAAAACATAAATTTGTTTAATATAAAAAACTACACAAACTGGAATATAAATTTTGGTCAATCTGGTACTATTTTCTTTTTATAAAATTAATATTTTCAGTAAAGTGTGTTTTTTTTTTCAGAGGTTAAAAATAAAAAGAAACAGAGAAAATGTCAAATTTGAAATATGATAAACTTAATTAAATAGTCAAAAGCACCATTTCAGGAGTTCTGATTATTGAATAAATTTCAATTGAAAAAACTTCTTTTTATATATATTTATGATTAGAAAAGGTAAATAAGGTTTTTTCGTCCATTGTTTGTTATAATGATTAATATCTCTTTTACATTTATGACTGATGTCATGGCTCCTACTGTGGCATTGATTGAAATTCCTATTTTTTTGAATACAAACTAGAAATTTTGTATATAAATTGTGTTAAGTATTATATTCAGAATAAGTGATAAAGTTGGCTTTTAAGGATGACAGTCATTTTAAAAAACAGCCGTCAATAGTTAACCAGAGGCAGGAATAAGAAGAAAATAGAAATTTGATTGCATTTATTTAAAATATTAAAATTATTATTCGCAGATAATTTAAAACTTATTTTTGAGCTTAGGAATGTTTTTAATTAATGAAAAAGTTAAATATATAAGGAAGAGTTTTCTTTATTTTTAATTAGCCTCACACTTCCATCTACTGTTTTAACACTAGTAGATATTTTTCTTATTTTAATGATTTCTGCTGATTATAACGTGGCTATTGTGAAAGATTCAAAGCTGGGTTCATACAACCAAGACACTAATTACTAATTATATTCTTGGCTTACATAATTGAGATAAAGATGGAGCATTAATATTGAAATTAGGGACTTTAGAACTTCTGTAAAATGTAGAAAAGAGTAAAAAAAAACTAAAAATCTAGATAAAGACGTTAAGTATCCTTTCCCGCATAATGCATAGCTGAGCTACCAGGCCGAAGCATTAACGAAATTAAGGAAGAAAGGATGAGAGCATTTCAAATAAAATAAAAACATTTTAACTTATTCACTCAATATAATGCGGTGACTATCAGAAAACAAAAAAACATACGTAATACAATGTATTATTCTGCCATATAAATAAAAACTTCTTCACAGGCTAATACATTATATTAGAATATATGATGGAACGATGAATAAGTGTTATAGAAGCAAGCATTGATTCCTCTAATTGTTCTGAAATAGAGTTTTTAAAGTGTTTAAATAAAATTAACAAAAAATTCAAAAATACTTAAAAGAATGCCACCAATTACCTTGACACAATATATAGGGGAATATTTAATTTTATTTTATTGGACAACCTTTAAATTTATAACAAATACCAAAATTTCCTCGTACAATGGCTGTATTTAAATACAAGAACACAATTGAAAGAATATTTTAGGTCCTAGCTGCTGCAATTAATTACGATTATAGAGGGATAACTTTCTCTTATATTCTTTCTGCACAGGCGTCTTATACATTGTATTAGCTCCCGAATAAGAAAAAAGTTTCTGGACAAGCTAATATACTATACTGAAATATGTAATATGGCATGGTAGAATTGTCAAAATAACCATTGATTCATCAAATTGTACTGAAATACAGTTCAAAAATGTTTAAATTAAATAATTAAATAACATAAAGATAAAATAAAAACAAATTATAATTTAGAAAATTTAAAAAATAACATATTTAAAAGTGAATTAAGTTGGGATCTAAATGTACTTAAGCTGGATAACCTGGAAATTCACAATAAAATTTCTCCAAATTTACCCAAATTTACCCAAATTTATTTACACGGTTCTTTGAACAAAATTTTCTTCCGCCTATTGTAATACAGCGTATAAAAGCCTCTGTAGAAAGGGTATTATAATGCATAGTGCATCTCCAAAAAACTCAATACCTGGCAAATAATACTAATTTTCTTGTCCTCTATGAGTCTAATTTCTTGTTAAAATATATTTACAATTTAATGTCATCTAAAAGCTCTGTTTTAAACTGAAAAATGAAAAAATAATGATTTCTATAGGAAACGAACAGTACAACATTCTTATACCAGATAAAACTAAAACATAATATTTAATATAATTAGAATTTATTTTAAAAACAGTTATTAATTATTATTATTGAATAAATAGAAAAATTAAATAAATTTTCATTAATAATAATTGCACTCTGTAGGAAGTTTTACGAAATTTCATAGAAAAGTATCAAATAAAAATTTTTTATTACAACCAACCCATTTTACGTTTACCTTTCGCACGTGGACTTACTGATAGAATGGTACTACAATCAGAGTCTGGTGATCCATCTCTAGGTACCAAATGTTCTGTACTCTCATTTAAACTTAAGAAAGTAATTGGTGGATCTGAATCTTCAGAATTGTCTAATGATTTCATACGAATTTCATCTGATTTTTTTGCTTTTTTTTTAAAATTATTTGGTGCTAATGGGGCAGGTTTTTTACAAAATTTTAATGGTGTTTTAATTTTATGTTGTAAATTTCTTGGTGATAATATAAAATGATCATTATCAGTATGATTTATTTGAATTTTTGGTAAAGATTTTGAATTATCTTTAGCAAACATTGGTGGTGGTGTTATTGCCATATTAATTTCAGGACTTTGTTTTGGTGATTTTTTTATAAGTATATCATTTACAGCTAAATTAACATTTGATTGTAATTCATTCTTTTCTTCTTGATGAAATTCTTTGATTAGTTCAATCAAAGATGCTGAAGGCTGATTTTCAAATTCAACTGGTTCTGGAATTTTACAATACATATCTGGCTCCTTAAGTAATAATCTGAGTTAGTAAAATAAATATATTTAAAATTATATTTTATTAATTGTTAAAAGTTTTAATACTTTTTGGCTCCTTGCATTGCTTTATATAGATTTTGTTGATTTTTGTAACTTTCTTGATTATTACATTTACCAATTTGGGAGTTTTTACTAATATTATTAAGCACTTCATTCCATTTATGTGCTGCTGTATCATTGGCTATTCGGCATGCAATCTGTTTAAATTTTTCTTTTGTATTTGTATTTAATGTTGACGGATCTTCTGAAGCTGGTTCAGCTATTTCTGTTTCTACATTGGCTGGCTTAACTTGAAAATCTTTTAATAGTCTTCTTTCCCAAATTTTAGATTTCTTTGGTTGAACATCTGAAGATTTATATTTGTTTTTTTTTTTTTTTAGTTAAAATTAAATCAAAAAACAATAACAATGCTTACGTTTTTGTTGTTTTTTCAAACAAGAAATATCCATACCATTACGTTCAAATATTTCCATAAAATCATATTTTAAAGTAGATATATCGACTTTAATTTCATGAATATCATCTTCAGTTGCTGGTTCTTTGTCAGGTTTACGATTCATTGAGGATACATAACGCCATATTAATGCTTGCATTACACTTTTATAACGATTTTCTTGCTGTGTTTGCTTTTTCTAGAAAATTAAAAAAGATGATAACAGGATCATTATTGAGTTTTCAAGTATTTTTTAAAAATTAGAAATATATTAAAGCCAATACATGTACATAAGAGCTTGACAAGCTTAAAAAATTGGAAATTCTATTGTCAAATGTGTTTTTCTTGATAAAATTTAAGGCTTTAAAATGTAAAATGTCATGAGGGAACAAATAAATGAAATTAAAGAAAATTTGAAAAAAAAACTACTCGAAATATTTACTGTGAGGAAAACAAATGCATCTTTTTAAATCCATGTAAAAAAATTTCAGTTTTGATGAAAATATTTTTCTTGTTTGTAAAAGTATTTGATATTAAATTAACGTCATTTCTTTTAACCTTGGGACGAAAGGAAATTCTTAAGCAGTATTTGTCTAAGCTGTATTTTCTTCAATACATTTTACTGTATTAATTTAGTTTGTTATGCTAGCCTCCAGCCTTCACTGTAAGTAAAAGTATTTTAAAGATTCAAAGGTACACGGGCCATGATAGGTAGAGACTGGACTCAAACCAACCACGAAATAAAATACTTGCAGACAAGCTTACCTGTTCACAGATTTAACGAAACACTACTATACAAAGAAAAAGCATTCCAGAATCGCACTTTTGTGTGTTCATTGTGCATTGAGAGCAAAATCTTTAAAAGACTTTTACCTACAGTAAAGACTTGCTTGGCAAATTAAATTATATCAATAAGTCTTTCAGCGAGTTTGTGCGCATTTCTTCAATTATTTCATAGATTCAAAATTTGTTTAACACCAGCTCTCAATGTGAAATTTATTTCTTCAGGAGGTAGAAAATCCTATCGAGCTCAGTTATGATTTAGATGAGGAGAACTCTTAGTTGAAATAAAATAGCTAACACAGATTTTAGCTTCAATTTTCACGTATTTTTTCTTGCAAAATTGGCAGTCTCTAGCTCATTTCATTTTATTGCTGCATTTAACGATTATTCTATTTTCCGTTATTGTATGCAACAATTCACTTCAAAGATAAAATTTTGGTTAGCTAAGATAGTTAACTGAATTGAGAATACATTTTACAAATAAATATTAAATACCTTAAGAAATCAAAGGACTAAATATATTTAAATGTTTACCATGAAAATAATTATTTTATTTCCATTTGAACTTTTCGTATATTTGCAAAGTAGCAAGAGAAAATATACTTTCAAAATTGTTTGTTTATTATTATTGATTTAGGTTTTTATATTCTAATTAATAAAATAAAATAAATAAGAAATAAATAAATTTAAGTTCAGCCTTAAGGTATGCAATCCAATCGAAAATAAATTTAAGTAAATATACAAAATGTTCTTAAGGCACAAAATATTCAATTTAGAAATTTACTAACCAAACTTTCTTTTTTAGTTATTTTCTTTGATCTCTTACAAAATGTCGTTAACCATTTAATTGAAGGAAGTATATTAAATGGTGGAGGTAAGATTGTTTTACTACTTAAATAACTCATCCATAATTTTGTCCTTGCATATTTCCATTCTGTATCTGAATGCTATAAGTAAAATTTTATTAATAACCTTCAAAATAAAAATACATTTAATTTCAACCAATACATACTTCAATTAAAGCATATGAATTAGACATCATTGCAATTAATAGATTTAACAAAACAATAACATTAATAACACTATATGAACCGAACATTAAAAGACCCCAAAATCTAGTATAAGATTTAACTCCAGCCAATTCAAAATCTTCTAATTCAATCATACCAAAACTAGCCCAAAATAATGACTGTGAAGATTCAAATAATCTAAATTAATTAATATATTTGAATAAAATTGTAATATTTCCTGTTAAAATAAAATAGCTTACGTTCCAAAACGACGCCATCTCATACATGAAACTCCATTACCACTCCAGTCAGGTTGATTATTTGGTAAAACAAAACATTTTTGTTTTTCTAAGCTAGCAAAATACCATAAAAGTTGATTTAAACCACATGCAAATGCAAATAGGACCAAAGAATAGATTGAAAAAAATTTCACAATATCAATAACCATTCGGCCCAGAGATATTTGTAATGGGCCTAAATGTGAATTTATCGAAAACATATGAAGTAATTTCAATGCTGAAAAAATATTAGCTGCTGCAAATAATCCTTCAGCAATTAATTGAGGATCATACTCATTCCATTGTTCTCTTGGTATATATGCAATTGATGGATCTTGAGCTATTTCAGCAATTTGTTGAAAATAAGCTAATACCCTAAGGATATAATAAATATAAATTCTTAATAATATTTTTATAGAAATCTAGAAAATTTATTAATGTTATCAAATGGCAATGAGGCTAAATTCATGAATTAAGATACTATAAAGGTTTGGAAAATTTATGGTGTAAAGAGTGATGCTTTTAGATTTTTAACAAAAAAAAAAATTATAATTAGAGTATTTTTTAAAGCAATTTAGTGTATCCTCATTATCCTCGATTTCATTATTTTAATAGCCGTCTTTTTTATTTTTCAACATATATCCCTAATCTTGGACGACTTTTGTTTTAGCTGTTTAAAAGAGCTTAGAATTGAAGTTTATTAATAAAAATTAAAACAAATCTAGCTCTTGATTTGTTTATAAAACTAATGGTGCTGACTGGTGGCCATTAAGTTGTTACTTCTGTTTCATGGTCTAAATCAAACATTTTAAGTTTAAGTTCGACTGACGCTCGGTAAAAGAATGAAACCGAAAGGTAAGCTCTTTTTTAAATAGTGAAACTCACCAAATCAATTTTATTTTCTATAACTTAATCGACCACTGCTTTAAGCCTTTTAAAAGTTGGCAGTTATTTAATTAAGATCTATAGCATTGGAAAATAGTTATAAGTTTATGTTAGCATTTTTATAGTTTTTTACGCTCTTTTACTCTGAAAAACAAGGCTATCATACTATATCATTTTTTAAATTATAAATTCACTAATGACGCTGCCCTTAGTTTAATTCTTAATATGTTGTTCTAGGGATCCACACTATCAATCTTTCGTTTAAAATTTTTATTTACAAAATAAATAATTATGCCATATCTAACTTTAATCTGCACTAATCAAGAAGCTCTTTTGTTGAAAATATAAATTGTAATTTAATTCGTCATTAAAAACTAAAACCATTTGTCCTTGAAAAACTCTTTGAACTAAAATATGTATATTTGATTTTTTTCAGCTTTCCGCTTTTTCTAGATTTGTCTTATGAACAACTTATGTTAAATTAAATCATATTTTAAGTTTTCTACTAATTTTGCAAGCATAATGATAAAATATAGAAATGAAATATATCTTGTTAATATTTTACCTTAAACATCCGACGCTTATATATAATGAGTTCTTTAAAAAATCGACAAAATTCCATAAATTTCGTAGATACTTATTTAGTCCAACAACAAATATTTCATGCATTTCTTCCCAAATAAAACCAATAACATACAACATTACAAGTAATTCAAGCCATGTAGGACCAATTCCACGTTGTCTTTGTTTACGTTCAAAGAGATTACGTTTCATATTATCTGAACCAAAAATTTCTAGAACATCATTTTCAGCTCTTTGTGATACTAAAATCAAAATAACTAAAAAAAAGGAAACAATAGAAAATTTTTTGTTTTATTTAGAAAATATTTTTTGATATTTTAAATACTTACAAAGAAAAAATAAATACGATGAAGCATGTATTAAAAATTTCATAAAAGGTTTTTTAAAAACCCGTTCAGCTCCACATGCTGGAGCAAACATATAAAGTAAACAATAAAACGGAAAAAGCAATGCAACTTGTGCTATAGTCAAAAATTGTTGAAACAGTGTTTTCCGCCGAAAGCTAGAAGTTCCATAGTACCAGAGTGAAGCTAAAAGCTGCTGAACTTTAGGGTGTGCTACAAACTACAAATAAAAGGATAGAAAAATTACAATAACATTTTTAAATTGAGGAGGTGTATATTAAATGCAGTTCATACATATTATTTAATTTGATTTCAAGAATTTTGGTATATTTTTACAGAAGTTGGCAACATTTTCCTTGTTTTATTGAATTAAATGGCAAATTTTTTAGTAGAATCTTAATTTTGGGTATGCAGCAAAATACTTTGGCTGAGAATTATAGGGGGAAAACTACTTTTGAGTTTAAATTGATATACTTTTTTGAATATTGTGGTTGAATCATATAAACATCCTATTTTATCCTTTACAAGAGTAGCGTTTTTTTTACAGACAACCGACTTAGGCCACAAGAACAATCATCAATCAATTTAAGGAAATGTCTAATGGTTAGCCTCGATTGTGTTTCGCAGAATTTATATAAAAGAATTGAAATCAATTGATATTATATAAAAGAATTGAAACCTTTGGGGCCTTTATTTAAACAATTGTATAATAAGTACTTCAAAAATGCCATATTTTTAGAAGCCTTAAATCAAAATGAAAAATTAAAGAAATTTTGATCAGTACATTGCCAGCTCCCATTTTAATCAAATAAAATAAAAAAATACCTCAAAACTCATGGTTTTAGATTTTTCAATGCAATTCTTTAATTTTAAGTACCTTCTTCTGTTTAAAATCCACAGCTAAATTTAAACGTGATAAAACCATTTTATCACCATAACTATAAGGTGAAGATTCTGGTTCATAATTAAGTATAACATCCAATTCCTCTGACATTCTTGTCTGATCTAATAATGAAACAGCAAATTTTTGGCATTGATTATGTAATTCCATATATTCCGTTTTACATTCCTATTTAAAATTTAAGAAATTCGTTAATTGAATTGGCTACACATAAGCCACTTACAAACTAAAAGTATAAAAATAAAAAAGTTTTAAAACGCACCTGTTCTGCTAATGCAAGTGTCCTTAATTCCCATGATAAATGAAATGCAGTTAATAATGGATCATTTGATGTTAAAACAATTAACGAAGGGCTTGCTAATGCTTTATATATATTTAAGCGAGTAATAGAGAAACGTAGTGAATCCTTTGATGATTCAGTTATGCAAGTATCACAACCACATCTAAATATTATTAATTGATTTGTTTTATTTTATTTAAAAACTAAATCTGATTTTAATATTCAAATAAAGAACTCACTTAATTTCATGGGGAACAGGTACTGCTGCTCCACGATCTAATAAAATCTTTAACAATTCAAAATTATTTCTATGAGCAGCTAATATTAAGGGTGTTATATCTGGGGTGAACATAGCTGTTGTAATGTCAACTTTTTGCCAACTCTATAAAAAACAAATAAACTAAAATTTAATATACATTTAAGGAAATTTAATTTTGTTTTTTTCATAAAATTTTTGGTTAAGTTAAGAAAAAATTCTGTTTTTTTTGTTATTTCCTTACATAAAGTTCTCCTTCATTATGAATTAACTCTTCATGTTCTAAAAGTAATTCTACAGCTTCAACAAATTCAACATTGATGGCATGTAAGAGGGCATCTTGAGTTTCGACTCCCATAACAACAAGAAATTCTAACATTTCAAGGTTTTCACCGTCAATAGCTAAGCTTATTGCACGCCGTCCTAAAGGATCCATGCAGTTAATGTTAATATGATGTTTACGGTGTGCTTTTTGAAGGGTCCTGTATGTTTTTATATGAGAAAAGAAAAAGAATACATAAATAGTAATTAAATTATACAAAAAAAAATTTTAAATATTTATATTTATATCCTGTCATTGTTTTGTATTAAAAGAGGACATTTACGAAATTGTCTTTTTTTCAAAGAATATAAAAAGTTTTTCAAGTATTATTTAATTATATAGAAATGATATTATTGTAAGAAATGGATATATATTCGTAAAAAAAAGGAATTTTATTTTCATGAATTTTTAATGTGCTGAATTTGAATATTTTATTGGAGGGATGATAGTTTGATTACATTGAGCTTGTATCTGAAGAAATAGAAAGGAAATAAAAGCTCAAATTGCACCTAAAGGTATTTATTATTATTATCATTATAATAATTGCTATCAGTGAATTAATTTTACACTCCACCCTACAACTTTTGTGGTCCATGAAAGCCAGTTTGCTATTGTCTTTTCTTTTTTGTTAACAGATAGGAAAAAAAAGGTGACTATTTCTTCTCCATACTATTTCCACACGGCCTTTAAAATCCTGTATACAGGGAAAATAGGACCTTTAGTGTAAATTTACAGGTTGTGCAATAAATTTTGAACCTAGAATTATGTTACCTTTAAATATGTTATTTTTTAATTATCTAAGCCAGCGGTTTCTAAACTGTGGGTCGCGACCCACAGGGGGATCACGTAATAACCTCAAGGGGGTCGTGAAGTTTTTAATTTCTGTTTTACATATTTAAAAAAAATACTTACAAAAATCTATTTAATGAAAATTTTATGTTGCGGTATTACTTTATTAAGAATCCCTGTAAATGCCGATAATTTCTCTCTATTTTACATCACTGAATATGCATCACTCTTGTACTATTGTGAAATACTTTGGCTATTTCGTTCAAAATTTATTTAAAGAGTGTTTGAACCTAAAGACGAAATTGTGATCTTTCTTGCTGAAAATCACAAAGATGAGGAATATTCCTTTCGCAACGATAACTTTATTCTTAAATTTGCTAATTTGGTTGAAATTTTAAAAAAATTAAGTGATTAAAATGAATCAAGGTCCACAAATGATTCACTCTGATTCAAAAAAAATTCAAACAAAATGTGCTTATATTATTTTATTGTTTTATCTAATAAGGTTGCCGTCATTTTTTCTTTTTTTCTTATGTGGGTCGCAGTATCAGAAAGTTTGGAAACCGCTGATCTAAGCTATTATGTTTCTATCTTTTTTTTTTATTGATTAATTATTTAATTTAAGCACATTTAATACTGACTGACTTTTAACTGGTCTTTTCATGCGCAAACGTTGTAAACCGATGACGAAAAGTTATAAAGTGGTATAAAAAACAGCATTTCTTTTAATCTATTGCATTTTGTTTTATGCATTCAAAATTTACTCTAAAAAGTCACAAGATACAAAAAAATTTGTACTAGAAGTAGCTAGGAAATTGATTTCTGTAGATTCAAATGCATGCAGTATATCATCTTGCAGTTTTTCTGATACTTCTAAAAGGGCTCCTTACAAAGATTAATCTTTCAGGCTCACAGGAAAACTAAGCGACCACGTTTTAAAACAAATAGTCACTGGCATAAATACAAATCTAAATAGAAGGTGTAGACTATGTTCTCTAGCTCTTTATCTACCGCATTATGAACTACTAAAAATTTCTTTGTGAATATATTTTTTTTGGCTGCCATAGTGATAGTTAAAGAACCACCCCAGTGCGAAATTTAATTTTTCACAACTAATTAATTAAAGTGGTACTTACAAGTACCGTCAGAAGATAAAGGGTTAAAAGGAAAGCACAGCGAAACGAGGTATATCCGCAAAATCTGTTGTGTACCATTACAGGCAGATGATTGTTTGCTATACAATTTATCAAAACAAAATAAATTATTAAAATTTATATAAAAAATATATCCAAATTTTAATTTCATTTCATTCAGTATAAATAAAATTCACTGGAATTTATTACGAATATTTTACTTTCATATTGAATTACAAAAATTGTTGGTCAGCAGTGTTAAAACTCTATGTTTGTTTTTATAACGTATCGTTGACGTTGTATTAGTTTGTGTAGAAGACTTTTTTGTACGGAGGTTAATACAGTGTATTAAACTTCTACGTCAATTTTTCACACAGGTAATACTACTCATTTCAACGCTTGCGTTAACTTTTAAAATGAATAAATAGATTTATCCAATCTGATAATTATATGCTAAGTAGAGTTTTAAAGTTGAATTAGAACAAAAAACCAAAAAAGAATTTCACTTATATAACTTAAGAAAAATCTATAAACTAGAAAGCTTAATAAAGAGATTCCTGGGCTGGTATTCTGTCTCGGTGAGAAGTTAGTGTGAGAATGTGAAAGTCGTATTTTGACATATAATGTATGGAAAATATGTCAAAATTTGACATTCTCATTCTCACTTCTCACTAAGCCAGAATCCCAGCCATGTGTTAAATGATCAACCTTATAACCTCAAAACTTTATAGACATCAACTTCAAAAAAAATTTTATGTTTATTGAACTCTTTTAGCCACTCAACCTAAATATCAAAAAAATTCAGAAAATACTTAAAAATCATGTCAAATACACATAAGGTCTATTAAATTGAATTTTACTATCGGCAAAATGTAACAATGATAACAAAAAATAAAATAAATTCAATTTTTCTAAATATTTGAATACATCTTGTACTTCTAAAGTACACATAACCCCCACCAATTCAAGTATATATGTATAAATATTTATAGTAGAATTGAAATTACGGTATTTATACCTTCTAACATTTGCTAAATCTCCTCGTTCAACAGACAATAAATATTTTTTCTCTTCTAAAGTCAGAGGCTGAGGCAAATTTGGTGGCATCAATCCATAATTGACTTTTCTATTTGGTTTAGGTGTTGGAGGATCTATTTGAATCTATAAGAAAAACAATTGAAAAAACAAAAAAAAAACATATTGTAGCATTTATTTTTTAAATATAAGGATAAAAACAATAAGTATACTTGTAAAAGAATTAAAATAACTTCAAATAACAACATGTAATGTTAATAGCCTTGAGCAAAATTTTCTCTGAATAAAAAAAAGCATCTATAGCAAAGATTTAATGAGTATGACACTTGTCAAAAGTTTTTGTTCTCTTTATTTTTTTGAAATTCTATATAAATAAAACGCTTACCTCTATTGTGCTTTTCTTTCTTTTGTTTTCCATTGTTTTGTCTTTCCTCATAACGTATAAGAATATTGCAACTTTTTTGTTGTTGTTTTAAATGTAAAAACAATCAAATATAACTTTTATTGTTTAATATTTAGCCAGACACTTTTCTAGTAAAGAAAACTTGTTTTTTCTTTATGTCCACATTAATTCAAAATATTAAATAATTATTTATCTAGACTTAATCTGGTATTTATATAATATAAAAACGAATACAAAAATTTATACAGAATTTAAACATCAGTTACTTAAAATTTTTGTAAAGAGCATTATGTTATATATGCAGCCATAGAGAGTGAGAGAGAGTGATTTTTTTTATCGTTATTATATTTTCTTGCCACGTTAAAATTGTTACACTATATACATATATCTATAGGTAAGTATATATATGTATATCCATATATACATTAATATTTTAGGAGATATATGCTTTTTGCATTTTTATCCTATTAAATTGATGTACATATATCATCAAGCGTAAAATAAGCAGTTTTTTCGTGAATTTTTTCTATACATATGGACTAAACAAAATTCAAACCTTTTGTACATTATCAAGCATGACTTTAACAACATTCTGTACAATTTTATTAGAAAATATTTACAATCAAACCAGTGATATAGCTCTTCCAAAGACGCCTTTGGAAACAGATGACTTTTGGTGTTCACTCTATTTCAGCTAAAAATTACCTGATATCAAAAATACGTAAAATCCAGTCAAAGTAACATTGAATTCTCTCCTAAAATTGTCTGATTATTTTTTTTATTTCATTTAAAAATTTTTGGCGCTCATTTAAAGTGAAAACTGCTATTTCTGAAGAAAAATTTTACTACTTTGTAAGTGGAAAAATGTAGAAAAAAATCCTAAAACTCAACGTTTGGGGGTGGTATTTCATATATATAGAAAGAGTGTACTAAAAGTTTGAAGTGAATCGGTAATGTAGTTTTTATATGGCAGTGAACACCGGCTTGGAAATAATAGTAGTAGGAAGAACGCCTTTAGGAATCTAAAAAAGAATGAATGAATGAGTAAAGGAGAGGAGACTAACATGTCACTGATTTGGAGAGTTTTGCTCTTATCAAATTTAAATTTTGGGATCAAAAAAAATTTTTAACTATAAAAAAAGACGGACAAAATAAAATCGATTTCTATGTACTCGTATATACACTCGCCTTCATAAATGGACCACGGTTTTTGTTTTTTCAACATAAACGCCAATAAAACTTTTAATATTTAATAAAAATTTAAAGAAATTTTTAATCATTATTCCGTGTTAGTTTTTTTTTAAGATGACATATATGTATTTCAAGGAGAAAAAGCATATTTAATTCTAAACCTAGGAATCTTTATATAACTGTATCGGCCCATTTTTGCACGAATTTATGAAACTTAATTGTTAATATAATTTTAGTATTTAATCCAAAGGTCTTTATTTTTTCATGCTCTTCTGATGTGTTCCAGCATGCTCTTTAACAGTTTTTTGATATGTGCCTTTTTTATAATATTCCATTCAACATGACTTCGCAGTTAAGGTTCTTGAACGCTCTTAGGGATTCTTTCATATATATTCTACCTTTTTATAAGAATGGCCTGATTTTCGACACCAGGCCAGAAGAAAGCAAATATTCGGCAGCCGAGTGTAATAAAATATGCACCATGCCCTTTTGTTAAGGATTTTTTATTACAAATGAACATGTATTAAATCTTAAAATGAAAAAAATATTAAAATGATGAAAACGCTTTTCAAATCAAATGAAAAATATATTTCCCAAATTTCAATATTGAATGCCAATAAACCTTAATATTTATATGTTGTAGTTTTCAAAATATCCGTCACAGTTTTTCTTTTTAACAAAAGTTACAAATTAACAAAAGAACGAAAAAAAAGTTAAGATTTTTCTTCTTCAACTGAAGAAAATACTTTTTTTCTGATTTTTAGCTTGATTTTCAAAAATCAAAGAACTAACACAAATTACTTAAACTCATAACTTTATCTGTTATTCCATTAACACAGTAGACACATTTTTCGGAATTACAATATAACTAGCGACAGCTTAGAAATTTCCCGAAAATATACACAAGTGATTATAAAAAAAGTAATTTAAAGCTCTGCTAATGCTTAGTGTAAGTTGCTAAATTCTATAAAGAATCACAAAAAATAAAGAAAACAAATTTTACCAATCAACAGAATTAAGTGCAAAATGAAGCCAGAAAAAAGAGGCTAATCCGGTCTTAGATTTATATTTTTTGAGTTAGTTTTCAAATTTTTTGAATAATTCCGTTTTTTATGTTATAACTAGCAAAACACGAGTTTCGATCACAAGCCACATACTATATTGAAAGTACTTCTATGACTCAGAGGTTTTTGCTGATATTTTTCGCTTTATATAGAAAAAATTTCATCCTTAATTCAATTAACGTTTCGAATGGCGCCTTCATGTACCTAATATATAATGAGAAATTGCTTTTTCTTTAGTAAACGGAAAACAGAATTTTCATTAGTTTTAAGTTTTATATAATTTTTTTTAAATATATATGAAGAAGAATGGTTCACAATGTTGATATAAACCCAACAGCAAAGTTCTGAAAATATGATATTTTATATGTGAATCAATGGCAAGGTTAATAGCTGTATTGATTCTGTAGATTTTATGGCTAAGACTTTCGAATATTTCATTTTTTTTTTTATTATTTTCCCTAAACTTATATCCCCCTTTTTTTGCTTTGTTTTATTATCGTTTTTTTCAGTTCTCCTGAATCTCCAAGTGCTTGGTTTTGATTTTTCTTTGTCTCTAAAGCTCTACTGCCGGGAGCAAGCGGTCTTTCTTCTAGTTGTTATTTATTTTTTTTTGATAAACAGAACTAACCATCGGGTTTAATTTTTCTAATGCTTGGCATACACACTTTAAGGGCCAGGACTTACTTTATTTTTCCTTAGCTTTAAGGGATCAATGTAAACTACTGTACATTTTAAAGACTCAATAAATATATATTGTATTGTATTGTATTGTATTTCATTTTTTATCAGTATCAGATTTGTTTATAAAAAGAAAATATAAAAAAATTGAATACAATAGAAATAAAAACATTCAAAGCTCCGTAGGGAAAGATTATTTATATTAAACTTTTTTTCTTAGGTTATTAATCTAATATTTCGCTTAAAAAAGTTCTAATACCCAAACTGCATTTAAAATACATGCATTAACAATTTTTTGATATGAACGCTTTTAAAAATTTTGAAATTTTTCTAAAAACTCATGGAAAATTTGAATGTTGTGATATTTGGTAGATAAAGTTTTGCTAACAACCAAATAAAGCAGCCTAAAAAGAGATAGTTCAGAACTATTAACCAAAAAGCCTGAATTAAAAAACGAGCAGTTTTTAATTGCTGGACAAAGTTTGACAAAAAATGAAAATTTAGTCTTAGAAATAAGTAATTGCTACACAAAATATGGTAATTTTCCTCATTAAAGCCATGCAAGATGAAAGTGTCAGTGTTTCTCCCGTAAGTAATATTACGTTTGACAATTGACAACTGTTTTCTTGGCAGGGGTAAGCATTAACTTTCTACTGATTAATGAGAAACAATTTAATTTTTTTCAACTTTTAAGTATTAACTTCAACATTTAAAAAAAAAAACAATGACAAATATACCCTTTGCTAGAATTGTCAATGCTAGCATAGAAATTTACACCCCTGTCTTGCTTAGTTCAGATTCAAATATAAATATTACCAAGAATATTTAGAAGGCAATTTTTAGTTTAATGTACCTGCAGTATATAGAATTTATGTAATATCTATAAACAATTTTTAACAATAATTAACAATAAAAAAGACCTACCTTTTAATTATAATATATATATGTAATTTTAAACAAATTATAATTCTAAATAAATCCTAAAACCTTTTATCTGCTTCTTGCTTGCTGTGAAATCTTCATGAAATCATTTGGCGTCCTTATCGCTCTCATCTACTAAATTTAAAGGAAAACCGTCCAAAAATTTTTTAGAATACTTTATTTCAGTGCCATGTACCTAAAGTGAAAAAAAGCAGTATCTTTCAAATATTTAAAATATTTGTATGTTATGTACTTCCATGTAAAAAATAAATATAGTACTCAAATATGAAAATTATATGGTCGAAAGTAGACTTTATTGCTCAAACTTCTCCCTTTGTGTTGTGAAGATTCCTGCCGAATTTTAATCAAGCATTAATCACCCATCATTCCTTTATCCCAAAAGTATTTGGATAAATAGGCTTATGATATTTTTCCCCTTGAATTTTTGTTAAGCCGTAATAACAATCAGTCACATGGTCGATGGAATTTCTCCACTCAACTGACTTTACAAGAAGCACGCTTTTGTCGAGCTCCAGTGAGCTTGGAGTCCATGATTCATTTACAAAGCTGGCTGGAAATCCAAATAACACCTTATATGCAATGAGAATATTTTCAGTTGACTTTTTTACTAAACTATTTCTGAAAATATAAGAACCACAAACAAAACAAAACTTTTATCTGTTATATGTTTGCACTTAAAGTTGTTTGAACCGCACAACATTATTATTAATATAATATTTGAGCCGTTTATTTTGAAAGTGGTGAAAGGAGAAAATGGTAGTTATAGATAAAACTTGTTATGATTTCATTCTACGTAAACCATTTATAGTGAAAAAAAATTCAGATTCTAGTATTTGGGAGATGGAAGTTTTAGCTCTTAAGAGTATTGAGAATATGTTTTTTTTTTGAAAGTGATGCAAGTCCATCTTAGATTGGAATTATTTGATTTTGGAGTGGTAGAAATGGTAATTCGGAAAACTACTTCCTTTTATATTCCCTAGGATTAGGATAAGATAATAAGAAAATGTCGAAAATAAATAAATCTTTAGTACATGAAATGAAACACCAAAAATTTGTTGCAATTCAGCTTCTGGAGAAAGCGGTTTTAAAAAGGAAAAAAAGACCGATGGAAAAACCGTGAATTGGTTAAATATATGCTGGATCTGATTTACAGAGGATGTACCATACAAAATGCTCTACAAAGCTTCGATACAACAAGATGCTGAATTTAAAATTACCGCTTGGTCACCACGACGTGGAAGACCAAGTAATTAGTATGTATGAAAAAAGGGGAACTGTTACTTCTGAGGAAATGATGGATTTATAAGCATATATACCTCCCGTTCATCATGAATATTTTAAAATATTAAGTCCTGAATAAAATTACCCCTACGTATAAACTGAAAATGTATAAAGTAATTGAAATTCTTAATAAAACTGAATTTTTTTTTATGTTATTATGTCATTTTCTACTAGAATATTCTTTGTTTTGTTTCGCTTTTTATCAAATGAGTAAATATTTATAGAAATTTGAATAGTATTTTGTTTCTATAATTACAAAAAGTCTGATGCAACTGAAAAAAGTCCCAATTAAATGAACGATTACAATAATTCATTAAATTGAAAAGTGAGGCAAGTCCATTTTGATATAATTAAACTCTCACTTTTTGTACTCAGCACTGTACACACTATTCGATTATAAACTTAGATTATTTGATACCAATATTTAATTCTCATTCCTTAATACATTTCTAAATAAATTTTTTGGAAATTACACCAAAATTTTACACTTTTACTTGTTCATATTAAAAAAAGTAAATAATTTCTTAACATTTTAATTATAATTTTAAAGAATCATTTGCGATTGAATAAATTTCATTCTATCTGAAAAATGAAAAATGCACGTCTTCACTAAACTTTTTTATTTTTGTTTTCAATTTTGATGATTTTTGGCTTAAAATTTTTGTAATAAGTTTATCTTTTATTTAAAATCTTAAAATTTTTAGTAATGAGGTTGTTTTAGATGAAAAAAAGCAAATGGAAATGTGTGACTTTTAAAAATGGTGAAAGAAACACCTTTTTTTTTAACTTTGATCACCTGTAACTCCGCCAATTTTTATTTGCCAAAAAATCAAAAACTGTTCTTTAAAAAAACTTTCTTTTAAGGCATACGAAATTATTCCAAGATTTGTCGACTAGTGTTATACGCAATAACTTGTAATAATTAAAATCATAATTACAATAATAAATAATTTTTAACAATAACAACAACAATTAAAAATCATTAACTAAAACAATACTTAAAATACTTAATAAAATTAATTATGACTTTTGGCCTCATTTTTATATGTCAATTTACTTGACGATTTTGTAGCCTTGCCTCTTGTAGAAACTCGAAATAAGGAACTTCATTCCAAAAACTAAAAATAATAATATTTTATATAATTTTAAAAATTTGTGAAAAAATGATTTTATCTGACATTAAATTTTTTACAACTGTCAAACACTAATCGTGAGCTTGATTCCATTAATTTCATGATTTCTGACATTCAAGTTTCTTATGATGGGTCCACCATATATTACAAGATCAATGACAGTTTACATATGAATTATAATGACGAACAATCACATAAGGTCTGATTGCCTTATAAGACGTTCCAAAAACACGATTACTGATGATTACTACTGAAAAATTAACCGACAAAAACTTTACATAAGCAAAATATACTTCCTTCGGAGCAATTACTGACCCATGATAGAATTACTAGAAATTTCAAAAATATACAGAAGGTATAATTGGGTTCAATCAATAACAAAATGGTAATATTAATATTATATTTTACTTATTAGAATATTAAATATAGCTCCGTTTTTTCATTCAAAATTTATAAAAGCCAGTAATTTTGTCTGAAACCGTTCCAAGGGAGCCCTGTAACTTTAGATAAGTAACCCAAACAGCCTTCTTGTTAAACAAATCAATAATCAACATAGGAAAATAATTTGATTTCAAAAATTCAAATAAAAGATATTTTTTATAAATAATTAATAAAAGCTAAATTTTTGAGCTTTAAAAAATTTTTTGAAGGATTTTTGTATAAAAGTTTCAATAAAACTGTCATGTTACAGTATTTAAAGTTGAGGGACCATTCTGTACTGCGACCGGAATCGGTCTATTGTGCTCTCATGTTATAGTAACTAAAAACTAATTTAAAAATATAATATCACATTTATTGGGTTTATTATTTCTGTAACTTTTGTATATGACATCAATCAGTCAAAAAACTAAGTAAATATTTCCATAAAATTAGGATTCAATGTACACCTGTTCAACCCTAAAAGTAATCCAAGTTTGCCTAAATTTTATTTCTTGTTAAGTAATTTAGCTACTTCAAGGCTCATTGACTTTCATATAAAATAAAGTTCTCAATGTCAAATGTTTACACTGTTTGTATATTCTAAACATAAAAAAATAAATGAAACAGGAAATTACAAATACAAGAGTTAAACATCCTTTCAAGTCTCTAAATACTTGCTTATTTATTCCCCACCTTAAATATTATGTTAACAAAACGTGAGGGATTCAATTTACTTTGAATTTTGGAGAATTACCTACTAGACCTTTTATTTTCAATTCTATTCAAAATCTAAATAGAATTTAAGCATTTTGCTAGAGGATTTTCTTTCAATAAAATTTTTGAATAATGAGGTACTAAATGGAATTTTTTGTTGAGTTTAAAGAATTGTCGGTATTATAGCAATTTTAGTGATTGTTCGTATAAAAAAAAAAAACAGATGAGATTTAGCAATAAAAATTTTATATTTTCTCTCTTAAAATTGAAAAATTTGATGATAATTGTTGTTACGTTTTGTTGCAAGGAGCTATATATAATATATATATAAGTATCCAAAAGAGAGCAAATTTCTATTTCTTTAAATAAGAGCTTTTAAGATTTTTTTATGCTATTTCGAACGTTAATACTTTCATGTTATTAAAAATGTTTATTATAAATAAAAATGAGAACTTGGCCCAATTTAATTAAAAAGCTTTTGAGAAAGTTTAATTATAAAAAAAAATTAAATTTTATTATCTTAAACAAAGTAATTTTAAGATATTGTTTAGTGTCCATATCTCCTTACATCTGATGTATAAATTTTCTATATATTTATAAGGCACCATTGTCATGATCACTTCTTAAAAATAAAATAAACTTTTTGATAAAATTTCATTTGAGACCCTTGCATGTAGTAATTCATTTCTTTTAGAATTATTTCTAATGCGAGTCTCTTATCTTCCAAATGATATCATGAACTCCTATTTTAGAGAAAGTTTATATTTCGATAGGAAAGAAAACTTGAAGCATATAGAATTCATCTCAAGATCCTAAAAATCGAGGTAATCCTCCTTAAAGTCAGAAACCGAATGATTATTGTTAAATTAATGGTATTTGATTTTAAAAATAATGTAATTCATTTAAATATAAAGAATTTTGTTGAATTAAAATTAAAATCAATTAAAATTTAGATAATTACTTGAAATAACCTTAACCGCAATCAGTATATATCTTTGAACTCAAAAATATCAACTTTGGAAAAAAATTCTATTTTGAAAAATCGTCAAAAACTTCCCAACACATCCTTTATTAGTAAAATAGTTGCAAGTAAAATTTTTAATTCTTTGGCTGATTTGAAACGCTTACACAAGGAAATCCAATTTCTTTCTGAAAGCAATTATTTATTCCTGCAAAATTCGATGATTTGATGATAAAATAAATTCTTCAATAAGAAATCCACCTCTACTTTTTATTAGAGGATGATTCGGTTAATTCATTGAAAAAAAAGCATGTTTTCAAGAATTTTTTTTGGCAATACAGGAAGCTCTAATTTATTTAATTAATTCCATATGATAACAAAACATTTGAACAATATTCTTCCAAATTGTTATGCAAAAATAATAATAAGTGAGCGAAGTGGCAGTGAATACCTGGAGATTGCCTTGAAAATAAGGTATTTTGCGGTGTGTATGGTCACATGAACAGAATCATCCAAAACCAAAAATTCAAAATTTATTTATTAAAGGAGATATTAGCATTGGCAAAGCATTTGTATTTTACTCACCCCTCCAACATATGGAAGGAAAAACTTAAAAGCCAAAGAAATGGGAAAATTAATGTTTAATTGCCTTATAGTGCGTTTTCACTGACGTTAGTACTTAGTATTTAGTACTTTTTTAAAAGTATTTTTATTGGAAATCTCTAGCTTAGTTTTTAAATATGTCAATAATAATTATTGAGTAGGTACTAGGCACTAGGTTCAGTGAACACGCACTATTATTTGAGAAATAAACTAGAGATTTCCCCTAAAAATACTTTTAAAAAAGTACTAAATACTAAGTACTAACGTCAGTGAAAACGCACTATTATCTGGAGAAGTTAGCAGTCTAAGGCCAAACGTAGTGTTCACTACTCCTAGTGAACTGAAATAAAACATATGACGCTTTCGATCAGTTTAATTCCTCAAACGAAAATGGAGCAATTTTTCTCTTTTTTCATTTACTTTGCATCTTGCTTATTAAAGAAATTGTAAATCCGTCATTTTGTTTAGACTTTAGGCCTATAATAAGAAATTTCCATTTGCTTTTTACCAATCTGACCTAAATGCTTCAAATGACTTCTTTTCATGGCAACTTATGTAAAGCTTACCAATATAATTGATTGCAAAAGTTCAGTTTAAAAAGTTATGCCAAGCCTCTACAGTAGAAAAAGGCAAGGTAAAAAAATATCTTATATAATAGGATTTCCAATTCATATAAATCTAGGTCAAATGTTTTCTCTTTTTGACCAGGAAGATATTTAATTATTGAAATGAAACTTCACAAACCACATCGAAATTTGAAAAAAAAATATCTTGAAAAACATTTTACCAATTAAAATAATGGCTTAAAAATAAATATAAAATTTTTGAAAATATAGAAAAAACCAATAGCTTTGTCAAAACTAAAAAACGAAAAACAAACTTTCAAAAACTAAAAACTTATAAATCCCATTTCAACACTAAACAAAATACAAGACATAAATGCAAAATAAAACAATTAAATGTTCTAAAAGTGCTTTGTTGACTTGGTAGATGTACAAAATGTTGATTCTAAAAATAAATAAAGATCAGGAACATACGGGTCTTATACTATGGTAAAAGAAAAATTCCGCGGAAAATATTTTTCATGTAAATATGTTATCCGTCGTCGCGCCTAGACGCCGTCTACTTAAAGCACAGAACTTAATTTATTTTAACTTCAGTTCATCTAATTCAGTTGATATCGAAAAGTGCTATTAGTAAGTCTTTACATTAATTCTTAATTTTATATTTTTAATTACAAAAATTTTTGGTTTTCATATAAGTTCTACACACATGTCTTATGTTAAATGAAAAATGAAACCATATTTTATATAGATTATTTTTATTTATTGTGAATTAAGTTTGGAATTAAAACCAATAGTGAATAACATAAAAGTGCGATTTTTTCTTATTTTTTCTTTTGTTTTGAAGCTCTAATTAACTTATAAAATCAAATTCGGTATAAAAAAATCTTATAATTAGTGTCAGTGAAATTTTTTGCCTGTATTTCTAATCCACCAGAAATTAAATACAGTGTAAAATTTGTTTTTTATAACTTATAATTAAAAAGTTAAATATTTTTGTTTATAATAAATTTAAATTAATGCAGTAACAATCAGCACATTAGAATATTTCCTGTTAATTAATTCATATTGAATTCTTAAAATAGCAACAGAAAAAAAAGAAGTTATCTCGTAAATATTGCCACAGTTTTTGCGTTCTTTTTAATTTAGTTATACCTAATATTTGGAAAAGAAAAAAATAGCGCTATATTTTGTTTTTTTATTATAATAAATAACAATTTATTTAATTAATGATGAAATTTTGTTCACTAGTAAAATAATTTGGTGCCAGCAACAATTGACAAGTTTTCCAAATTCCAAACCTATAAACAATTTTTGGCATTGAATCAAAAAATATTTGCACTTTTATTTTTTTGGTATCTATTAAAATAGTAAAAACTAAATTTTAAAAATTAAAGCAAAAAAATAAAATAATTTTTTTATTAATTTTCAATATTTGATTTTTCTTGCAAATTTTATTTTTGATATTATTGCTGTTTTCATTGTTACAATTTTGTTTTTCTATTTTTTTTTGAGAATTACTTAAAAAATTTCAATACTAGATTGAAAGTGCGTTTTACAACTGTAAATTTTTTTGAGGCAGGATGTTATCTTTTTCTTTCAAAAATATTTGAAGG
Organism: Acrocera orbiculus; assembly: GCA_947359355.1. Taxonomy (NCBI): domain Eukaryota; kingdom Metazoa; phylum Arthropoda; class Insecta; order Diptera; family Acroceridae; genus Acrocera; species Acrocera orbiculus. The sequence continues at coordinate 14,824,827 of OX375758.1, forward strand.
GGAATGATCTCTTTAGAAGCATTTAATTTACGAATGAATGAAAAACAAATCATTAGGATGAACGTTTTTAATACTGTTTTATCAATTGAATGCACCGTGTGTCGAAAATTGAGCATTTGGGACCTTCTATTATTCCCAAACAACCTGCATCATTAACTGACTGCTTATATTTTAAAATGAGCAAATTCTAAAAGAAGATTTGGCTCAAATGAAGTTTCAAAGAATATTTCCAGGTTAATGGCATACAAAAGTTAAAGAAGTTTCAATGAAAATAAAGAAAATAATGTCGTTAATTAAGGTAGAATTTTCCTAAAATACAGTATTTTTCTATTTGATTAACCGGCATGAAAATTTTTTGCAAAATTTCGAAATGACATCCCTAGACAAAAATTATTTTTCTAATCTTGAATAAAAATGGATTTAACAGATTTTTGAATTAATACTTTAACTGAGCTATAAATATCAGGGGAATAAACACAGTACACGTTTACTTTATTCAGGCTAAATATTTCAGGTTGAAAAAAATAATGAGGACTCATTTTTGAGTTTATAAAAATATCTAAAACTTTCCGACAGCCCAATCTCATCAAACGAAAGATTTTCATCTCCAAAACAGCTTAAAAATGCATTAACTACTGCACACATAAAATAAAATTAACTAAATTTATTACTATCCTCATGAGACAGAACTTAAATAGTTGAGGAAAATTTATCTTCCTCTTTTTAATTTGTAATCCTTAATTTACATAAAACATTTTATCTGCAATATTTATTTACAAATTAGGTCATTTATGTAACTTTTACCTACAAATTATGCAAAGATTTACGTTTCGTATTTAATCTAAGAATTGCGACAACTGAGCAAAACTTTTTAATTAGTTCTAGTGATCCGTCATTCTCACAATAAATTTTGTAGAAAATATTATAATGCTCTTTTGTTAAAGATGAATTGTTTGGATTCTAGGAAATTTCGTAGAAAAAAAGAACAAAAAAGAAAATGAACAATAAAAGTACAAGACAAAAAAAAAATAAATAAAATTTTGAGGAATTGAAAATAGTCTGATATTTAAAATAAATCGATTTTGTTTTCTTTTTTATTGGATTTCCTCTAATTATGATATTTTTTTTTTAATATTCTCTGAAAATACTGTAAAACAGTAGGGAACTGGTACCAGTTAAAAAAAACCGGTTCTTTTCAGCTGTTTATTATGCTTAAGACCCGAAACAATTTGGCAATATTTAATTTGGTTTTTTAATGTCAATCAGACCAATGATCTTCAAGGAGTTGGTATAAAGTCTGAATTAGCAGCTAGCTAAAACTGTTCCGGAAAGTGGTCGTTTAGGTCCTGTACAAAAAATTAATTCACCAGACTGGTCTGAACTAATACACTCTATTAGAACATGTGATCAAAATGACAACATGCCATTTGTTATGCCCTAACAAAAATCAAAGAATTGTCTAATTCAGCTTAAAATAAGTTCTGAAAGCTTTTGATCCAACCAATTATGGAGTATATTAAAAACTATAAAAAAATTAAGAGTCAAAAACAAAAATTTTATTTTCACTTATAAAACAAATCGAGGGAATTAAAAATTTACATCAAAAAATTGCATATTTTATAAATATTCAAAAAAAATGTTCACTTTTACTGAAATTTTAATAAATATTTTAATTGATGCCCATCACGAAAACAATAAGTGAATGTCGTTTTTGGATAATTTGACCATGTCATATACAGACGACTAAAACAATGATTTTACATTATAAAAGTAAAAAATAAAAGAAATGCATTTTTCCATCCAATCAAAGCTTTGGCTATAAAGAAACATATTAAAAAAAATTTTAACATAATTATCCTTTTAAATTTCAAGAAAATTAAACTGAAAATTCAAATTTCTTAATTTTAAGATTTGAAAGAAATATATTTAGCTATTTTATTAGTTTTTTAGTAAGTTTTTCTTATATCCTTAAATAATTAATTATACCCTGGTAGTTAATTAAATTAATAGTTACTATTCTCACCTAGTTTAGAGGTCAAAAATCATCAAAATTTATTAACAAATTATACCAAAAGTAATTTTGTGTACATAACAAATGAATTCAAATCATGTCATTCCAAGTCATCTTTTGTGACACGTTTTCATGTCACATGAAGTCTTGTTATAGAACTGACAAAATTTTCTCTACTAGGCTCTAGAGAACAGTTACCCGCGTAATGAATGTTTTGTAAGTATAGGAACCAAAAAGATTTCTATGGTAGTTAATATTTTTGTCACGTAATTTAACTATCTAATCACTCCATGCTGCTGGTTACCTTTTATAAACTACCCAAAAATGGAACAATTTTAATATATTTCATTCCATTGACATTAAGTAAAGTTACTAGTGACGGACTGATAATTCAAAGTTTTTAACAAAACTTAGTTGTTTAAATTTTTACTTTTGGGTTCATTCATGTAATCTTTTCTTAAATTTCATATTCTTTAATTTGATGAACCTATATTATCCTCGGTAGATAAGTGTACATTTTCAAGTTAAAAATTGCCAGAATGTAAAACTTTATTTACATCGAGCTGCGTGGCAGCCGCCTGCTACTAAAAGTAATAAAACGCGTGTTCACAGAACACAAAACCAAACAATATTTTTTCCATTTTTTTTCCTAAATGAATTTTAATTCCATATGTAGGTACACAGCTTCTCAAAATAACAAAATCATTATTTCCAATCTCTGAATGTAAGTGGAACAAAACTTTTGAAGACCATAAGTTTCCTTTACGGGAGGATTTCTGAATTTATTATGACGAGGAACTATTCTAAGGTACAGCCATATACTGTGGCTCGCCACATTGGACTTGGAAATCTGGAACATATTCGAAGACACAATAGATAAAAATTTGTATTTAGACTTTTTAAAAAAACCTAAATGCTAGTGCTTTAATCCTATATAAAATTAGGATTAAAAGAAAAATTATTATTTTCAACAAAATGAAGTAATGAAGTTGGGAATATTAACACTCCAAATCAATTAATAACAGCACAACAAAGTCCAGATATTAATCCAATAGAATATCTATTAACTTAAATGGAGAATGAATTGTGGGTTTAGTACATAACTAGTCAAGAAATGTTGAAAAATAAGATATTAGAATGTTTGATAGTATAAAAGTCAGTGATACTGAAAAGGTTATCAACAGCAATCGCCCAATCGTTTAGTAGCGATAATAAAGACAAAAGGAAGATCAACTAGATCAACTAGGACTTATATAAAAAGTTTAGTAATTAAAGTATATATTCCTCTCATTTCATTGGTTCAAGCATGTAGACACCAATGTAATCAGTTCGGGAGTTACGAATAATTCCGACAGCCACTGTATATGCACTAATAAAGAAAATTATTTCCCTTGCACACTATTCTGCTATCAACAAATCACTAACGACTATTTCCCTATTGACAAACCATAAGTAAACATAGTAACTTCTTTATTTTATTGCTATTATTTTTTTGTTTGCTTTGTTTTTTTTTGAATTATGAATTTTTTGTTCCTGTAAACTTTCAAAACAAATTATTATTGATAATGAATTTTTTGAAACTCTTTGAGATATTGAAGCATATGTTAAACTCTAAAAATGATTTTCTTTTTTTCCTATACATTTTATTTTGCTTTAGATCATTTAAACCCCTAAGGATATCAAACAAATCAGTTCAGTTGTAGTATAAATAAAATTGAAATAGAAAAATCATATAATAGAATTACATGATGTAAGGAGCAAAGGAGAAATGAAGAATAAATAACTTTGAATCAAAACATATTTTTTTTAAATTTTCTCGTCTTTTATTCCATTATTTAAAGTTTTACACTGCTACCGAAATTTCATGTTAACAAAAGAGAAAATATTATTTACAAGGTCACAGAAAAGAAAAAAACTAAATAAAGGGTATAGCGGCATAAGCATAGTGAATTGGCCCCCGAGAGATATTTTCAAAATAATGATTTTAGTTTCAAGGGGGGGTAATTAGAGGATAATTCATATATATTTTTTTTTTTTATCTTTACTTTTTTTTGAGATAATTAAAAATTAGTGTTTTTGCAAGGGGCCTAGGAAAAAATTTTTTTCTTCGGAACTATACAAGCTAGAGAAATTATCTAAATATTTCTTGTTAGGTAATACTTTAAGAAATATTTTGAATATTTTTAAGGAAGTGTAATTATTTTATAAACGTAAGAAATCCCAATAAATATTTTTTGCTTACATGATGTCAATGGTTCTTTTAAAATGACAATCACCAAAAAATCATAAAATGTTGCTATTTGTGTCTTCTTATGGTAGTCCAAAGCCCATTAAAAAAAAATTGGTGCAACACTTTAAAAAACAACAAAAACCACTATCACTATTCTCATTATCACTTCATTTTTCTCATAAATTGCGGTTTCCATACATACTACCTGCATATATATATATATGTATATATGTATGTATATATATCTGTATATATGTATATATGTATATATATATATATATATATATATATATATCTGTATATATATATATATATATATATATATATATACATATATATTCGAAGTGTTACCAAATTGAAGGACTGTATCTTTCTTATTTGAAATTATTTTTTATTGATTCAAAGAAAAAAAACGCGAAAACATTCCAAAATCAAAGAATAATTTTAGTTTTGCTCAATACGACCTCCTTTTGCCTTGAGACGGTCAAAAAATTAATTGCAGAATGCCGTATGTGACTCTGTGATATTTTTGCTCATTTTTGGCGAAACATCATTTGTTATCGAACAACTTGTAAACAAACAAAATGATCGTGTTTACTTGCCTGCAAGATCGTGCGAAAATTTACACCTTCGAATGGCCACTAGAAAGTAATCACTACCGTATTTGATAGTTTGGGGTGCCGTGACCAATGATAGTCGCTCTCTATTGGCAGTTTTGGACCAAGGAATAAAGATAAATGGACGAGCTATCGGGAAACTGTCTTGGAGGCAGTATTAAAACCCTGGGCTTGCAAAAATTTTAGTGACAGACCGTGGACATTCCAACAAGACTCAGCACCGACGTATTAATCAAGAATGGTTAAAAAATAACGTTCCACATTTCATTTCGTCAGAATAATTGCTGGCAAATTTTCCGGATGCAAATCCGTTGGATTTCGGCATTTGAGGTATATTGAAGTGCAAGGTAAACACTAAAAAATACCAAAGTGTGGATCATCTCAAGCAAGCACTTCGCCAAAAATGAGCAAAAATACCATAGAGTCACATACGGCATTCTGCAATTCATTTTTTGATCGTCTCAAGGCAAAAGCAGGTCGTATTGAGCAAAACTAAAATTATTCTTTAATTTTGGAATGTTTTCACAATTTTTTTCTTTTGGTTCAATAAAAAATAGTTTCAAACGAAAAAGATACAGTCTTTCAATTTGGTAACACTTCGAGTGCCTAACCCTGTATATTGTATGGAAAAAAAAGAGCCGAACAACTGATTTGGAGTCATAATTAACACTCCGCTTTAAGCAGGGTATTCACTATATATTTCCAAATCAATGATTCGGCTCTTAGCTCCCATATAAAATATCCATATATTTTATATGGGATGAGAGAGCCGAATCATGGATTCACATTTATAGTGAATACCCCTCTTTATGCAAGTTCCAGATTGCTTTATCGGTCAACAATCTATCTACGCATATTGGTTTCCTGACGCTATGTACGTGTATTAGAAATTAATTCTATGCGTGAAACAGAAAGCAAACCATAATAAGGTAGGACATCTTTCTGTAAACTTTTTAAAACTTCGTTAAAAAAGTCGAAACTTACATTAAAGTCAAGGGCAACTGATGCAGAAGCTGTTGGAATTGAAGATAATCTATAAATCAGCATGCGATACTGATTACAGAGAATATAGTTAGGTTTTATTGTTCTCTTAGTATAAGTTGAATATATCCTTGCTTCCTCTTTCGTTCGTATAACTTTCGTTGAATCTTTAAGCTTACGCAACATACTATCACAGATTTTACAACGCTCTGCCATTTTCTATAAAAAAAAGCTTTGCACTTTTTAATCTCAAGCAATACTTCAAGAATCAAACTTTTTCGTTGTTGTTGTAGCTACCATCAAATATGAAAAAAAATTAAATAAAGCTAATTTTTCTTACCACATGGTCTGAGAATTATACACATGAAATTATCTGAAAATTATCGTTATCAGTTACATCACATTACATTTTAAATAATTTAAAAAATAGAAGTTTGATAACGATTCTAAGCGATTAGAAAGGATATCTGTCTAAAATGTTTGAGGAATCATTAAAAAAATAGTAATTCACATAAATTGAAAATCAGACTATCAAAATATTGAGAGCACTAAAAATTATTATATAGGTACATTATTATATAGGTACATATATATATATATATATATATATATGTAGGCATGTATGCATGGAAACCGCAATTTATGAGAAAAATGAAGTGATAATGAGAATAGTGATAGTGGTTTTTGTTGTTTTTTAAAGTGTTGCACCAATTTTTTTTTAATGGGCTTTGGACTACCATAAGAAGACACAAATAGCAACATTTTATGATTTTTTGGTGATTGTCATTTTAAAAGAACCATTGACATCATGCAAGCAAAAAATATTTATTGGGATTTCTTACGTTTATAAAATAATTACACTTTCTTAAAAATATTCAAAATATTCCTTAAAGTATTACCTAACAGGAAATATTTGGATAATTTCTCTAGCTTGTATAGTTCCGAAGAAAAAAATTTTTTCCTAGGCCCCTTGCAAAAACACTAATTTTTAATTATCTCAAAAAAAAGTAAAGATAAAAAAAAAAAAAATATATGAATTATCCTCTAATTACCCCCCCTTGAAACTAAAATCATTATTTTGAAAATATCTCTCGGGGGCCAATTCACTATGCTTATGCCGCTATACCCTTTTATCTAATAAATTTTGTGTAAAATGTTCTTGGAATATAAAATAACCAAAAATTATTCTTTTGACAAGGAAAAAATAGGTTTTTATATAAAAAGCACTTAATCTTATCAAAATTTTATTTAAAGTTTATCCAATCTTTTGATGAAAGGATTTAAAAAAAAAAATTTTAAATTTGGTAAGCCTATCAATAGAAATCAAAATGAATCAAAATTTTTGATTGCAAAATTTTAGGTTATTATTTTTTTTTTTGGGAGTTAAAAAAAAAATTTGAATTCGATTATTGTACTGAATTGGGTTATCCTTTTTAGTTTAGTCTTAAAAAAATACAAAAGCAAATAAAGTTTAAATAAAATGTCTTTTCTAGATTTCCATGCATTAAACAAACAAAAAGAAACTAAAAACTAGGACTTTTAAAGCTTTGTTTGATAATAATTGTACATCCATGGGAGACTAAAACGTTATACACAAAAAGAAACAAGAGAGATTTTAATTGTTTGTCCCCATCCCAGCCTATTTTACTGTATTCTTTTAAAGACTTAACACTAGTCCTGTTTTCAACAACAGGACAAATCTAAATATTTTTCTCATACTGATTCCATAGAGATTTTTTTATATGAAATAAAAAAACATATCAAATCTGTAGAAACAGCCTTAGTAGTAGTAGTGGTAGAAAGGGGACAAATGCACTGCAAACCAGACTTGGTCTATTCTGCTCCCCGCCAGACATGCTTAAATGAAGATCTAATATCTATAGTTCCTTTGCCAGAGCTAGAATATCTCTCAAACCTATTTCCAACCCCACCATACAGGTCACCTATTGGGTGAGAAGATGCCTTACTAAAGAGCCTTAAACTTTACCCGAAAATTTTATTTCAATTAGCTTTCAGCATAAATGCTCCTCTCGGGCTTTAGCCTAGTTTAGTGTATATATGAAAACTTGGATGCAATTTTGTATTTTCCTTACAGACTTAAATTAATTTTGATTTCTATTGGAGAATGTCGGTCCTCTTTGTTCTTCATGTGAACCTGAATTAAAGTTATCACATTAAACTCCTTGCTGTTTGATTTTAAGTGAGTCTAAAATTGAAAAAACTCTACAAGTTTTTTTTTTTAAATAATTTTTCACATCACACAGAAAGCCATATTTGAAATCTCTTTTTGATAGCAAGCACTTAAAATGCTATCATACATTTTTGTTTTAATACTAAGTCCCTTGTTTTCCCAAATTTAAAAAAAAACTGTTCAAACTGCATTTTACATTTAAAATAAACTTTTAAAATTAATTTTACATTCATCAAATGACAATTTCATTGTTTATAAAGTCTTCAATAAGTTCAGTATTTGACGTTCATATGTGTAGAGTGCAATAAATAAGTTTAAATAAAGAGAAAGAAAGTCTTAACTATTTATCACTTGGCATTGAAATGAAATTCTTTTAAATGTAATTCAATTGAATTATATCGAACAACAACAAAAACAAAAACGAAATGAAAATAATACAATGTGTTGAATAAACAAATTACTTGTCGTAATTGAATTGAAGAGTGAAAACAAAAACTTTGAAAGTTATAATGATACAAATAGATGACACCTACCCTGATGAAGGTGAGTACAATTTTTAAATCAATTTTACTGAATTTTTTGTTTATTGCTTTTAAAATGATTTAAAATAAAAACTTAAAAAACAAATTTTATAAAAATAAAAGTAAATTTATCAGTTTACGGCCATCATATTTCATTGAAAAATGTTATCCTTTAATACGATTTTGAATTTAAAAATGTTATGTATTCTTACCATAAGAGAACATAACATTAAAAAAAAAAATACTTTTCATTTCATATTTCATGCATGAGCTCCAGTGAAAGATGTCTTCATTTTATAAATTCTGATATTCATAGTAGAAAAGGAACTTACATTTCAGTAGTAATTTTTCTATCAATTTCCTCTTTATAGATGAACCAACAAGAGTGATTTTTCTTAAACTTTAAAATAGACGACAATTCTTTGAGTGCATTTTAAAAAATAAAATTTTATGTAACATCTTTTTGAGTAACATAAAATGTTTATCCAACAGTTTTACTTCATATAAAAAGAAGAACTATCTCTGATTGACTTCTTTTTCTGTAGAAGAGAATAAGGAAGTATTTTTGTTTTTTTTGCTTGGTAGTAAAGTTCTATTTCATGAATTTGGAATAGAATATTCTTTAATGTATTTTACTTTTACTTAATTTAATTTTCTCTTGTTGATTTAGGTTTGAATTGCATACCTTGCGGCTGCAATCAAATAAGATTTGTTGTTAAATTCTTTAATAAAATAGAAAAATTATCTGTATCGCTTCTAACAAGCTTTAGTATACCAAACTTGAGTAGCCCTAACTCCAGCTTTAATATATAAAGCTACAATTCTGATACAATCGGCTGCTAGAAAACAAGCTCCAATCTAACAAGTCCATAGCTTAAGCATATCAAGGAGCAGCTTTATTACATAATATACCAAGCTTTACTATTCTAAGATAAGGCTAAAATATATCAAGATATAGCTATATTAATACCTCCTTCAAATAGGAAAAATCAACATCAATAGAAACAAAATGCTATTTGCACACCCCAAATCTTGATAAACATTTTATAGATTAGAGTAGTGAAAAGCAAGAAAGTGCTACAAAATTTCCAAACAACTCTGTAAGGTATCTGAATTGTTGCCTCCAATTTGGGTTATACTAAAATGCTTTTATTTGTCATAAGTCGGGAAAGTTTCATCGTATATAAGCGAAGGTCTAGCAAAATAAGAAAAAGGAATTCCTTAATAAAATGTTTTGCTTGGAAAATATATGTTTGGTGATAATGAAACCAAAACCAAATTTCAATTAGAAATCTAGGCAATCTGGAAGATGAAAGGTATGGCAGGCTAGTAAATGTGTAAGCTGTTACACAGCAGATCACAAATCTAAGCTCAATCATCATATTATCAAAAACTAATAGACTCATTTTTTTTCTTTCAATAGAAGCTCTAATATGATCAAAACGACCAGCTAACAAATCCCAAAAATAATTTTTCTCTTAAATGTTTTATTTAACCCTACATCACAAATTTTATTCAATTTTCTCCACCAAAAACTATCAAAAATTCTAATAAAAATATTGTTTTTCATGTGTTACATAAGAGATAGTTAAAACTTAAAATTTCAGCTTCCTTTGATTTCACAGTTAGGTTTTTGTCATACATGAATTTTTGAATAAAAATTAATGTCTTTTTTTACTTACTATAGAATAAGTACTGGATCAGTGAACAGTTTTATTTGTTAATATTTTTTGTTTTGTTTTTATCTAAATAATAAATTAGCCTTTTATTAATAGGAAATATTGTTTCCAGATTTATTTTTTTTATTATGAAAACAAAGAATTCATTTTCCACACTTTAATAGAAATTAAAGAAATTTATTTGTTGTTGTTGTTTTATTTTTATTTTGTTGTTATTTTTTTTTAAGTATTATTTGAATAACTTGGAGCAAAAAACTAAATGTAAAAGGTTGTATCTTCATCTATAAAATATATTTCTTATTTTCCCATCCACTAAGGTAAAATCATATAAATATTTTGGTTTATTATATATACATATATATACACAAAAACTCGTGTATGTACTGAGTAGTTTATAAAATCTTTTTAGTAGCATTCAAAAAAAGAATCCTTGATCTAATATTGAATGAGTATATTTAGTTGCTGTAGGCTGACATTAAGGAATCCTTAGCCCTTATATTTTGGCCTACTTTGGTATCTATAATAGTTATTATTGAGAGCAAGGTTATCTTTCTTAACTTTAGATAGACCTAAATCTCATGACCTTTTGCAATTTGCACTTAAAAGAGATAAAATAATACTAAACTTCCTTTTTGAAATATGAAAAAGGGTTATTTACATTTTTATTTTGTTTAACCCTAATAATTTCTTATACTTCATAGAGTGATTTTTTCAACATTTTCAAAGTGTTTAAGTTTTAATGTACTTCGTTTTTCTTTTCTTTTTCTATTACTTTTTATTTTATTTAAAATTGATTATTATCTGTATAAAATAGATAACTTAATAAAAGAATAAGGGATATTTATATGTGTACTTAATAAACAATATTATCAAATAAGAATGTTTTTGACCTCAATTGAAAATAATGCTTAAAAGGATAATAAGGTAACCCTAAAAGTTTCCGGAAAATCATAGAAAAAACACAAATTTAATCGAAATAATCACTTTATTGTTTTTCAAAATATTCACCTTGAAGATTAATACACTTTTGCATGTGAATAAACCAGTCATTAAAACATTTATTCCACTCCGAAGTCGGTATCTCAAAAACATAGTTTTTGAATGCTTAAACAACCTCTTCAGGTGTCGTAAATCGCTGACCACGCATTTTATTTTTACGAATGGGAACAGAAAAAAGTCATTATGCGATAAATCAGGTGAATATGGACAATGAGTCATCAATTTGATCCTTTTCTCCTTCAAATAGTCGTTTGTTCGAGTTGCTTTATGAGAGCTTGCGTTGTCATGGTGAAGGATGATGCGTCGTTTTCGGTTGTTTTTTCTGATTTCATCGATGACCTTAGGCAAACAAATTTTTGTATACCATTCGGCATTGACTGTTCTTCTATCTTCAAGAGCAGCAGTGGCAACAGGTCCATTTTTACGGAAGAAAAAAGCAATCATTTTCTTCGACGTGCTTCTTGAACGCACAACTTTTGTTGGATTCAGCTCATTTTGGAACACCCAAACAGTCGATTGTTGTTTTTTTTTCGGGCTCATACGTATATATCCATGTTTCGTCACCTGTTACGATACCATATACGTTTGTAGAAGCAGCGAGATTGAATCTTCTCAGCGTTTCTTTGCACCATTTCACACGAGCCTCATTTTGAGCTTCGGTCAAATTATGCGGAATCCAACGACTGCAAATCTTCTTCACAGCTAAATGGTCATGCAAAATCGTTTGTATCTGACTTTTAGCAATGCCCAAGGTTGCCTCTAGCTCACGATATGTCACATGCCGATCTGTCTAAATCATTTCTCTCACAGCATTGATGTTTGCTGGAACAACAGCAGTTGATGGACGACCTTCACGAAATTCGTCACTAAGGCTAACACAACCACGCTTAATTTCCGAAAACCACGCGTATACGGTGGTTTTGGAATGTGCTTCATCACCAAAAGTAGAATGAAGCCGATCGATGCACTGCTTTTGAGTTAGGCCACATTTAAAATCGTAAAAAATCATCGCACGAAAATTTTCACGAGAAATTTCCATTTTTTCACAAAATAATTTTTTGAAAACGCTGTGAAAACAAAACTACTTGGCAAAATTTGATCTGTCACTGGGGTTTACCTTACATAATGTCAAATTTTACGAAAATAATAATGACACCGCTGGTAAATGCCATCTAGTAGACGATTCCGGAAACTTTTAGGGTTACCTACGTAGTGAAGCTTAACACAATATTTAATTAAAGTTTATCATATATTAAAACGTCATTAAAAGTTATTTTTTTCAATTCAATTCCATAGAGAAATCCCCTGCTTTAATTTAAAAAGAAATAAATTTTTTTTAAGGATCACTAGGAAACAAAATAGTGAAAACACAATTATAAGACTCAGTTGTTTTTTGATGCTCATATTATTCTGCAATATAAAAAAAATTTACAGTATTATTACACAAATATTACCATGAAAAAGCTTGGGATCATCTTAACCGTTACTCGTAACACTGGTCCGACATCCAATTCAAGTATTTTAACATAAGATAAGGTGATCTTTGGCAATACGTGTCTATAATTAAAAGATTACTCTAACCTTTGGCGGTATTGGGATAAGACTTTTCCAATTTTATGTCCAAAAGTGTCAAGTTATTGGCTTCAAAGTGAAGAGTACACTTGATATATATAATGTTTAAGGATATAGTTCAGGGATTTGAATTATTTTTTAATTTTTCTGAAAGAATTTACAATATTCGAATAATATTGTGTGAAAATTTCAAGTTGATCGGGGAAAAATTGCCGAGGCTAACATACGAATAGAGTGAGTTAGCAAAACTTTAAACCGTTTTCCTGAATAAGCTATTGTTATTCTCAAAGTCGGTATTCACGATAGCTGAAAATCTACTGGACCGATCGTTTTGAAATTTTGTACACTATTTTTTAACATATTTCACCAGATAAAAACGTGAGATTTTTTTATTTTTTTTAATAATTATTAATTTTACAATAAGAAATATAATGTTTGATACATATCGGCGATGTGATATTTGTACTCGAAAACTAAAAACATGATATTAATCATATCATCGTCCTGTTTGCCAAATTAACCGATTCACTATATGTGCCAATTGTATAGATACATTATGATTAAATCAATTACATTGTAATCATAAAAGAACCAAAATATTAAGATGAAAACGCATTGTTGGTTTTTTCACCAAATCCCGACTTTCATTTTTTAGAATAAATACCTTTTTTGAAAGACCCACGTAACTGCTTGTTTTGTCTTATAGTGACATGATAGTGAAAGATTTTCTCAAAATTTGAGCGCTTCATATTAAAAAAGAAAAAATTTATGAATTTTTTTGTGAAAATACTCATTTTTTCGCTTTCTTATTTGCACTTATTTTAGTATACTTATATATGATTTTTACCAATATTACCTTAATTATCTATTAGAATGTACTCTAAAAATATTGTAAACAAATTTTTAAGTAAAAATATTTAATAGTTTTCTATTTGTAACAATTTATGTCACTGGGGTGTGCGACACCCCGGTGTGTCAAGGGACTGATTTTTTTTTAAATGTGCCAAGTAAAAGTTAAGGAGTAAAAGGATTTAATATTTGTACTAAATTATGCAAGCCATACGTATATATACGTGAGCTAAATAGCTAGATAGTTATGTACAATTTATTCTACAATTAAGGTTTTATATCTCAGCTTCCTTCTCTTCGTTTCGAAAGTCTGATTTTATAAGCTTAAAACTAAATACTACAAAAGATTCTTATTTACATTTTATTTAATACTACAATGAAATTTCATTTTTTATTAAAATTTTTGATTATACATTCAAAAAATTTTCCAAGGATTTAATTTCATAACTCTTATGAACCAGCCTATTTCAAAATTAAATTTGCCTGTTTAAAGAAACGATTTTATTAAGAAAATGTTCCTATATAAGAGGCAATTATAAATTAGAGGAAAGGATTATTAAATTTTACCGAGATTCATAAACAGAACCACACAACGAATTTTCTTATCATTCATAGAAAAAAAAGACAAAATTTACAACAACAAAAAAAAAATAATGAATACCTTAAAAGATATTTTGTTCACTGAGAATTTTAATCCTAGAACTAAAAGAAAATTAAGTCAGAAGTCTGTAATTACCTGGTAAAAATGACTAGCTAGAAATCTTATTTCTAGAGACCTGAAGTCTTCTAAAGATCTAAAAAACAAATTGAACCCTGAATTTCCCAATTAGACTAGCTGAGATGTTTCCTTGTTGAACATTATATTTTGTCTTAAATTAATTCCAAATATTATTTTATTTAACTTGTGTTTTTTTTTTAATTATCCTTAACTATGGAGTATTTTTTTTAGATAATTAAATTTTTTATATAAAGGCTAGTTAAATAGAAAGTTACATATACGCCGGGTTTTCATGATTAAATGCGAGAATAGTGTGAAAAAATTAAACAAAATAATTGTTATGCAAACATTAAAAACAAAATTCAAAATCTATGCTGAAATTTCAATATTGCATACATCTTTAGATGTATTAGACTTAGCCTTAGTCTGTGTTAAACTCAAATGCCTTAATATAGTTTTTCAAAATTTTAACAAATAAAACAAGTTATGATTTTAAGAATTTTGTTTTACTACATCTCAAGAATATTGTTTCTTAATTTCACATCAACCATAGGAAAACTAACGAAGTTGTTACTGTTTAAGTGTTCCTTATTGCTCGAAATTGATTTCCGACACGTAGTACGGTAGCCAAAGTAGAATTATCTAGAACTATTACAGTAGAGTATAGTGCTATACAGTAGACAAATGAAATTCGTATAACCTAAAGAAGAAATAATTTGGTGCAGACAATTACAAAAAGATACTTCAGACATTCAGACATGAACACTACGAGGATTTTCTGAATTTTGTCATTTTTGAAGTCAACGTAACTGAAAATCTAAAGCACCAAATTCTTTTAAAATCAAAGGTTTTGATTTCCAAGAGCTACAAAAAAGGAAAACATAAAAAAGAAAAAACACTCGATTGAATTACCTTGAGAAACATCTAGCCCAATAAATTCATTTTGAGTTATTCCTGCAATAGCAACAGATAAATGTATATCAAGCACAGTGTTTGTGATTCAACTGAATAACTATTTGATCAACAAAAAAAAACCCAAGCGCAGCATAGAATTTTATGCCTGTTGTGGGTAGTTTTAAATTTACTAAGGAAAATAAATTGTGTTCAGACTTCATAGCTAAGCAATATTGAGAAAATCGCTTTAAAAAAATGAGTCTTTCCCTTTATATTCTTTAAAATAATATTGTAAAAAAATTATATTATAAAAAAGGAAAGAAGTTAAGCTATCAAATAATCAGAGGGTTATGAAAGTTCAATAGAAAGACAAGTTCATCGTTAAAAACCAATAGCTCGACACAGGGCTCAAACTAGGAGATGAGAAATGTTAGAATACCTTAACCAATCCTGTATTGAACTTTTGTCTAACAAAATCCAAGCCCTTACAAGATGTAGCTTAAGTGTTTGAAATTATGCTGACAAATAACTTTTTATGAACCCTAAATAATTGAAACCAGCAACATTAAAGTTTTTTTGAAAATCAAAAATTGAACTTGTAATGTGTGAAATTTTTTAACCGCAAATTTGTTTCCAAACACTTCTTTTTTATGCCTTTTATTTCTATCATATTTCAATAGAAAATTGAATCATATATAAAAATACATTTTTTCTCTCTTCAAAATTCACTGTGAAGGACCTCATTAGACACTTTGTGCCTGATTTTGAAATGAAAATTGTCTCTTAAGGAGGTGATCAACATGTATACGCTTAAAAAAATGAAGTGTATATATTCAAAATATTTAAGGCCAACTTATATTTGCCGTATGCCTTTTTTGACTGGTGTTATATACACACTTGTAGCTTACCGTACAAAAAAATCTTTTCTTAACTGGCAGAATGACTAAACGACGCCATCTTAAAACATACGATGGAAAAGTCAAATTAGATGTCACTGCTAAAATACGGTTTTAAAAGTATTTTAACTAATAAATTAGAGAAAATAACTGTAAAGTAAAAGTTTTTAAATCATTTTGAAAAATTGTTTGTAGATAAAGTAAAAAGTTAAGCCAATACCAGTTAAATTATAATTTTGACATAAGCCAATACGAAACTTTGATTTCGTTTTGTTACACAATCTTTAAATTCACAATAGATATCAATTTCCCCTTTATACAGGCTTTTAAAGGTTGTACTTTATTACACGTTTCCAACAGATAATATTCACCGTTCACCATGCAAAAGTGTCCTTCTATATATTAAAATAATGTGTTTATCAGTGTGTCAAGAAAGGAAATAGAAAGAAAAATCTAATACCCTTTCTTAATGAGCGGATGTACACACTTTCTAACTACACAGAAAGCAACTGCTGTATAGAGGACTATGTACATAGGTGGTTGGAAGTGTGTGGTAACTACAGCCTTTCAAAGTCTATAGACAGAGAAAATTGATATCTATTGTCAATTTTTTCTTATTGGATCCTCCTGTTTTGTATATCTCCAGCTCGGTTTACTCATTGCTTAACTGTTTAAAACAATTTACATGAATAAAATTAAAAACTCTTAATTTTTCTTTAATTTTTTTAGTTAAAACACTTTTAAAACATTCTGTGACATCTGATTTGACATTTGACATCATATGTTTTGAGATTTAGATGCCATGTTTTTTTTTTGTCGTCATGTACAAACTTTGCCTGTTAAGAACCGATTTTTTTGTATAGAAGACTACAAGATTGTACATAGCGCCTGTTAAGAAAGGTATAAGGCATATTACCTTCTTTTCTAAAACTCGCCTTACTGATTTTTCTACTAGAATCCTATTGGAAGAGACCAGTTACATGAAACTGCGTGCATTTTAACACATTGAATGTCAAAAGCAAATAAATAATGGTTAGAATTGAGAACCACTTCGTTGCATACACACAAAAATCTTCTTTTCAAAATTAAAGTTTATTCAAGGTAAATGTTCTATTTTCATTCATAAAAAAGACATCCTTTTTAATTTAATCATACTCCAAATAATTTTTTCTACTTGAAGTTTTCCAGTAATTTTTTTTTTTGTGTAATCAAAACGATATGAGATGATTTTTATATGCATAGCTGAACCTCAGGAATCACTTAACATAATTTTAAATTATATGTTATACTTAAAAAATGTTCTCATAGTAAACATCTAAATGTTAGTTGACATCATTATACACAAGAAAAACAAATTTTAATTTTGGATTTTCTATAAGAAAATTTTTGGCATATTTGACTTTACATCAAGTGAATGAACACGTCATGCAATCAGAATTCTAGAAAATCTAATCTAAATATAAAACACGTGAAAGATGATGATTCAATATAGAGCTTGAACATTCATTGGCTCTACTTTCGACCTTGGCAGTCAACTATAAAAACAGGATATAAAATTTGTGAACGGAAAACATTAAATTATTTTTTTTTTAAGCGTAATTTTTATTTAACTTTTGTTTTGTAATATCAACAACAATAACAAAGAATTTTGCCAAATTTTAATTAAGTTTTTGCTTTTTGTGACAAAATTGAACGACACAAACTTTGTATCTGTTGAATTTTGTGAATCAGATGCAAATAATGATTTTTTTTAGATAATAACAGTTTTTAATTAAAAAACCTCAACAAAAAAAAACAATTAATTACAATTCTAAAAGATTCTTGATGGGTAGTGAGTTAATAAGCATTTTTGGATTTCTTTCCATTTTTTTTCATCTCATTTTTTTTTTTTTTATTTTTCACTAACCCTAAGAGGATTAAAAAAATTAATGAAATCTGAAAACCAAGAAATTTTTCATTACAAAAAATAAAAATCCTTAGCCATCATATTTTGTTGCGGTTTGATAAATGAAAAAGGAATAAAAAATGTTTACTAAAGTATTTCCAACAGGAGAAGGATATCAGTTTATCAAATTTAGAATTTTTGTTACTAGGTCTTATTTTGGAGATAATATTTTCGCTTATTACAGCAAAATATATTAAGAAATTCATAAATTTGTTTTATTTATTATCAACTTTAAGTCATAAATGATAAAATGTATTATATAAACAGAAATTAATAGCTGAAAAACTAACTTTCTAAGGATTTAAGTCAATATTTTTAGTATAATAATTAAGTGTAATAATTCATCGATTTAGCCTTCAATGCAAATTTTAGTTTAACACAGGAAAATTCCTTTACTACTACAATAATAGAGCTAAAAAACTTTATGGAATGAGACTAGATTAGTCTACGTTTGAAGTAAAAATGAGATTGAGAATATGAAAAGTAGATGCCCTTTCCACACGAACAATTCTAAGAATGTAAAAAATATCATCATACCTTTTTATGTAAGAAATATTGAGACAAATTACATGCGGTATAACTTCACTTCGAAAATGTCAAGTTATACTAGATAGAATTACATATCAAGTTTCATATTGGTTCTTAAACACATATATCTTTCTATTCTATAAAATGATTTGGTATCAGTGTAATTTATTTGTCTGTGTATTAGCTAATAGTAATATCCCTTTTAACCATTTTTTAAAATAAAATTTCTCACAAATAACAAACAAGTAATATAAAAAGAAATGTTTTAAAGTATATTCCTACTCATTCAGTCCCATTCAGTGAGATGCGAGACTGTTTTGAGACTGTTATTCTGAATTCAGAATTCGGAATTCATTTCATTCAGCTTTTTGAAGGTTTTCTCTAATATAAAACTTAAAAGTAGTTTATTAAATATCATTAATGAATTAATATTTGAGCTAACTATATTAACATCAATTGTCATCCACTGCCAGCTCAAAAAAATTTATTTCAACTTGATTGGATGAATAGTAAAGATTTTATTAACAATAATATTATAAAATTAAGTCTGAATTCAGCACTGCCTTTTTAAATCAGCAAAAACAAATTTGCATTTCAGTGTCAAAATTGATAAGGAGAATAAAACCCAGTAGGGAAATTACCCATCAGTAAATTTTTCATGCATGAACTATGTCGAAAAGTTCACTTGTGAAATATTCATTAATGCAGCATGCAGAAAATCGTCATGACGGCGAGTTTTTTTGGTCTTTTGTTTACTAAATTCATTGATATTTTCCCTGGAAAAGTGGGTGCTGTTATCAGTGAAAGATAGCCACTCCGCCTACTGGAAAAGAAGGAAATATATATCTTGCTCTCATTTCTCACCAAAATAAAGCTTATTCATTGATTTGAAGGTTTGGAAAATCTTTCTAGAGAAAAGGAACAGAAATCTTAGGAAGGGTTGGATTAAATGTTTTGACTCTAGAGGGAGATATTAATAATAAAAAAGGATCAATTGCAATTCACAAATAAAGAAAAATTTGTTTTCTATTTGTTAATACTTAAATTTTTATGGCTATATTTATAGAATTAAAAAATTAATTTTTACTATTCAAATTTCACACATTTTACAAAATTATAAAATAAAATAACAAAAATTGCTTATGTATAAAATTTTAACCTATATTTTTTTACAGTGCTAAAACCATGTTTTCCAGTTCGTGATGTTTCAATTAAACGTGGAGTCGATGCAAAAATTTATTTCGATCTTTTAGATGAAATAGGGAGGTAAAAAAATAATTACGATAATTTCACTAAATAATAATTTCCAATTATTGTTTAAATTACAGAGGTAAATTTGGAACAGTTTATAAATGTAAAGAAAAAGAAAGTAATCTTGAGCTAGCGGCTAAATTTGTTCCAATGCCAAAACGTGAAGATCGTAAAAATGTAGAACGTGAAGTTGAAATTATGAATCTATTACAGCATTCTCTTATAATTCAATTATATGCCGCCTACGAATATCAAAAAGTAATGTGTGTCATTTTAGAATTGTAAGCTATATAAATTTTTTTTTTTTATTTTTTCTTATTTCTTTTTAAATTAACCAAATTTTTCATTTTCTTTATTTTATTATTTTACCAGAATTGAGGGCGGTGAACTATTTGACCGTGTTATTGATGATGATTTTATGCTTACGGAAAAAGTATGTTCGATATTTGTACGTCAGATATGTGAAGCCATGCAATTCATCCATCAGAATAATATTCTACATTTAGATTTAAAGCCAGAAAATATATTATGCCTTAGCCGGAATGGTAATCGTATTAAAATTATTGATTTTGGACTTGCAAGAATATATGATCCTGATAAAAAGCTTCAAGTAAGTTGTTTTGTAGTTTTATTTTTTTCACACTTAAGTTAAAAAAATTAAATCCAATGTGGTGCTCTTATTTGACGCTCAAGATTTTTAAGTTTATTAAGGAATTTTTTTGTTTTTGTAATCAAACTGCAATCATTTTAAATATTTTTTTATTTTATTGCATTTTTCTAACATTTCTTTCTGGCTAAAGTAGAGCAAAAAAAACGACAAATGATTTAACCACATGACAGCTGTACTTGGGTTAAAGAAAAAATGGAATTGTTTATTATTTTGTAGATCAAGCAATCTAAGCTAACTAAATTTTACTAGCTAAATTTTATTTTATTATGAAAATTGTTTTAAAAAAATATAAACCATTGTTTAAAATAATTAACTTTGGTTTATACGAGAGTCATCGGATTTTAAGCACTACTTCAAAAATTCATTTAAATTATTTCAATAGATTTCCTTTCCTTCTTAGCTTTAAGTAAATACAATACATATATATATCTATATTAATGGATTCATTACATAGAAAAATTTTAAAAAGATCCTTCAAAAATAACATAATGGCATTGTTTTTTCTATTATAAAGTATTAACATAAGATAAACGAAAACAAACTTAATTTAATATCTGTCAATACTCAATCAACAAAAAAACAATTTTTATTCTTCTTATCTTATAAAACTTACTTAGATACTTTTTGGAACACCAGAATTTGTAGCTCCCGAGGTAGTCAATTTCGATAATATCTCATTTGGGACTGATATGTGGAGTGTTGGAGTAATCTCTTATGTCCTGTAAGTATTATTTTAATACCCATATGAAAAATAAACCAAAAAACACATAAAACAAACTTTTTCTTTAATCTTTTTCTAAATTTACTATAAAATATTACAATTCCCAGCCGTCAGTTAATAATTTTTTTTAAGAAAAGTTTAAAAATCGATAATGAAAAAAAAATTTGTATTTTTATTGAAAAATTTCGTTATGATAATATGTAAATAAGTAAACTTTCGATTAAATTTATTCATTGAAAAACAAAATTTTATCTTAATTTGAAGTTTTTCTTATTGTGTTAGATTTTTAATAAATTTTTCTAACAATAAAGTTAAATTTTATTCACAAAAAATAATATTAACTGTTAATAAATTTCCTAAAACTAAGTTTATCAGGTCTATCACCTTTTATGGGTGAAACAGATATTGATACTATGGCAAATGTAACTATAGCAAAATATGATTTTGAAGATGAAGCATTCACAAATGTTTCATCTGATGCCCTTGATTTCATATCAAAACTTTTGGTTAAAGATACAAGGTAATTTATTTTTAATTAAATTTAACATATTTCATTAATTATTATTAATAAATTAATAGCTTACGTCTTAGTGCTAGTCAATGTCTTGAACATAACTGGTTAAAAAAACCTCAAAAATTGGAAAAATTAGAGACAAAACCAATTTGTAAGACAACACCATCATCACCGCCACATGTTATCGAAGTATAAATGACATAAATTTAACATATTTTATCTTAATTATTAAATCTATTTAAATATTTTTATTCTTTTATGTTTTTCAAAATATTAGACAAAATCAATGGATACTGCTAAAGAAAATTTGAAAAATTTTATCGAGAGATGGGAAGAACATCCAAATAGTCCTTATGTATTTGATGAAAGTGAAGGCAGTAAAGTAATATCACAATTAAGTGATAGTATACCACCAAGTTTAGTTTCATCTCGTGGTAAGCTAATTTTGCTTTTTTTTAATTAATAATTTATAATTTTCTATATTTTGTAGTTTAAGCTTTAGTAGTAGAAAATTTTATTTAATAATTAAATTTAGTTTTTAAAATTAATTCGAGCTCATATGTGAACAAGTTCTATGTAAACAACAACAAAATATGGTTTTTTCAAATATAATAAGAAACTTTCAAATCTTATGTGTCCATAAATGGAAGTAGATATAAATTTTTGAAGTATTATACGACAAACTGCTGCTCATGAAATCTTCCCATATATGTTTTTCTTCTTATTGAGGCTAAAATATTTAACTTAAGCTAAAATTTCTCTCATGGATTTTTTCTTTGATCAAAGGCTTTTTAATTGAGATTCTTTAAACATCATTTAAATTATAAGTGGAGTTCCTGGAGGGTCATTTGGGTACATGAATTTTAAAAAGACATTGAAAAGATTTTTGACGAATAATATCAAAATATTTAAGTTTTTAAAATCACAGCTTTTTATTTGAAAATTGTATAATTAATTAATTGAATGATAATATAGATATATAACTGTATGGAATGGCGCTTATGACTGTATTTTACGTCTCAATTATTCGTCAAATATTCTGATTATAGGAGTACAAGTGGGATTTATGAGAAACAAAGTAAGAATTTCAAAAACAAAAGCATAAATCATTTTCACAGAATGTTTTATTTGTAAATTCATAAATATTTATTTAATATTTTTATAGTAAAATATTTAATATGTCATTGGTTGGGTACACTTTGTATAAAATCATATCCCAAAAGAAGTGTGTTTTAAAAGGAAAGGTTTTACTTAAGCAAAATTCATTTAATAATTATCTGTCTTTTAGTAACAGGCGAAATTCATCATTTTACTATTCACCATTTTATTTACCTTGAATATTTTCCTAGCCCAGCCTAATGCCTGTTACCAACCATCTTAATGTTCATCACAGGACATGGTCCTTGGTGCAATTTAGTGCAATTTGCAAAAAATGCAACTCGCTTAGTAAAATTTCTCAGACTTTTTATCTGAAAAAGTGCTGAAGTTTCCTAACTTAACCTGGAATATTTTACTGAACACAGTGAACATTTTGCGCCATCTCCGTTGTTGTTCCAAGGAGTACGACTTCTAACATGACTTCGTCACTGTAATCATCTAAAATGTTAAAAAATGTACTTTACATTATTTTGATCGTAATTGTCTCGTGTTTTTTCCATTACATAAACCTCATGCTTTCTTTTCTAAAAAAATTTATTAAATTTTAGTTTTTTTTAACGTTTACTTGTATTAATTTTCCTTAGCTGGATCTCCTTCACCATGCGGATCTGTAACAACATTGGCCGATGAGCTTATTAAAACTAAAATAACACAAAATGGTGAAGAAAAATCTGAAGATAATGCAAAGAAAAAAACACGTTGCCAAAATAAAAATGAATCATTTGAATCGTATTTGCAATCATTTGAGCGCCGTCATTCAGACACTAATTATACATCAAGTGCTGAAAAAATGGATTTAGCTGAAGAAATTAAAAAATTATCAAATCATTTATTAATGTTATCTGATATCAATCAAAAATTAGAAAATGAAACTCAAACATTAACAAAAAATGACAAATTTAAAAGTAATGAAAAAAATTTATTAGAAAAATCAAAAATAACAACTAAATCAAAAGATTATACTAGATTAGGTAATAAAACAGAAAAATCAAAAAAGACTGAATTAATACAAATAAAATCAGATAAAATAGAACAGAAACTTATTAAATGTAAAAAAGAATTTAATAAAAAATTGTCTTTTGAGCAAATTGAAAAATTAGCTAAAGAACAACAATTAGAAAATTTAACAAATGAATCAAATGGAACTATTAGAAAAAGTAAAAATGGTTTTATAAAACATGAAAAAATGTTTAAAGAAACAAATACTACACATTCAGGAGTACCATGGGCAATAACAAATAAACGAACAAAATATCGAATTAATCAAATGAGTCGAGACGTTCCAATCGATTCACCTGATACACATCGAGCATTTAATTTACAGGACGCTGCTAGAAATACTAAGGATTGTCTACTTCATCTTCTTAATAAATATAATGAGACAAAACCAAATCGAAATCATATAACCCGTCATCAGAGTATTAGTATTGATTATAATGTCTCCAATACTCTTGAATATAAATCAATGAATTCGATAAATGCCTTTTTTCAGCGTTGTTCAACATCTGGTAATACAGTTAAACAACGTTTAGCGCAATTAGAAGCAAATAATAAAAAGTCTTAGAAAATATTTAGTTTAAAATTTGAAAATTATATACGCTCTTTATTTGTTTAAAAATTTGTTTTATTTCAGTTCTTTTTTTTTTCTTAATTTTTCTATCCGAGGCACAGACGTCGGATGTCTAAGCCCTCATATATATCTCGTAAGCACATTCAGAATATATACTCATAATTCTAGGTGTACTTAATTAGACAAGATGCTTGATTTAGGCATAGATCCTTATAAAAGCGACTTATCGACTTCATCCATTTGAATGATAACTAGTTATTGTTTTAGGCAACATACCTACATATCAATTATGACGAGGCTAAAATTTATTAGCAAATTTAATCAGATTTAAACTTTCAGCAAGCAAAATTAGATTATTTTCAAGAGGTTCTTTATTTAATTCAAATATTACCAATCTTATTGAATATATTTTATTTTATACAATTTTATACAAATCCATTTGCTTTTAATAATGTTCATCAAAATTATTAAATTCAATTTTTTTTCTTAGTAGTTACATATTTTAAAATTTTATGCTTATAAACTAAAATTGGTAAAATATTAATTATAATTTGAAATTTCTAATAAAAATTTTTAATTTTAAGAAGAAAAAATTATACTTTGAACATGAAATCAGATCATTGTTGCCATATTAGTAAATGTGCTTTAATATTTAGTTTTAATGCATATTGCACAAATATTTCACAAAAAAGAGAAAATTTTTGGTCTAATATGGCTACAAATAAACTCGTTATCTTTTTGATTTCTTATTTATTTATAAAAATTATAATAAAAAACTTATATAATATAGATTTATTTTTTTAGTAATTAGAGTTTCTTCAATGGCTCAAATTAGTAATTTTTCTTTTAGTTTTAACCATCTTAAAATTATTTTTCGAAGATATTAAAATAATGTGATGTCGTTTCTTGTAGTTAAAAGAAACTTGAGCTCTTTGTTTTGTTATTTTTATAAAATAGTTTTTTATATGAAGTTCCTAAATTTAAAGAAAAAGTAAGCATTAGTATTATTTGCATAATATTTTGCAATTTTTGATGTTTTTATCATAATAAAATGTGCTTTAATAATTTAAAGAGAATACAGATAAAAATTTGACATTTATAATATTCTGTGTCTGATTAGAAATAAAAGAATTACGTAAGAAAAAAAAAACTGGGTTTAACTACCAAAAATATTTTTAACAAATTTAAATCAGGACAAAACTACTAATAAAAAGGAATGAATAAAATTTAACAATAACTGAAAAATTGAATAAAATTTATTTAGCATGAGTGTTTTTACTGTTTACGTGCAAAACACACAATTTAATTAAAGTAATTTGCAATCAAATCCGGTTATCAATTTAAAGTGTGGTTATACATTCTTATTTAGACTGCCCTAGTTCAAAAGTAAAAATCTAGTACATTTCCCAATTTCTAGCTGCATAAAACTGAAATAGTTGAAATGTCAAATATCAGTATTGGAGTAATGTACTAGATTTGTAGTGTTGGAAACACATATTATAAAGGAATTTTTAATAGTAATATATTATTACTTTTCTCAAGTTTGATGAACTCTTTTCTAGCAGCATTACTTCAATTTTTTTATAACAAACAGCTCAGTAATAGAATAAGTTAACCAGGGACCATATAAAATTTAAACCGATACTCAAACTTTTGATAACTTTAAAATATATTGTTTGTTTTTAAATTAAAAGTAATTAAAATTTGAGTCAATGATTATTAGATATCACTCACTACTCCATATTTATGAAGCCGAAAATAGTACATTGACAAATAGACTGACTTGAAAAGTTAAGGAATCAAACGGTCTTCGAAATTGAAGGTTCCAATGTCTTATGGAAACAATTCTTTTAACTTAGCAAACATTAATTCAGACACAATAGTCAGTCGACTATTAAGTTTAAAAGATTATTAAAAAAAGAAGAAATTAAAACAATTTTACATTAAAATCCATATTCTAGTATACTTATTAAATATATTTTTTACTGGTTATATAAAAAAATATATGATTTTGATAATATTTATCAAAATTAATAAATTCAATTTTCTTTCTTACCATTATTTAGATTTTTAAACTTATAAACTTTTTAAATTTAGTTTATTTAATTAAACTTTAGCTTAATCATAAGATTTAGCTTAACTTAATCATAAAATTTATGGCATTTATTTTGTACAAAATATACATTTTTTAAAATACTTTTTGTTTTCATTATTTTTAATAAAAGGAGGTCATCGTTACCATATCAACATTTGTGTTATCGTTATTTCTAATTATTATTGTAAATTCTTTTACAATAATGAAATTATATAAATGATAATGATTAATATGGTTACAAATAAGCTCTTTTTTATTTGAATTCTAATCAAAAATTAAAATTATTTGTTATTTACAGTAATATTATTGCATAATATAATTTGATTTTATTTAATGTCTCAAATTATTGTAAACTTTTTATATGAAATATCTTAAAACTAATTCACCAGAATGCCAAATTATTGTGATGTACAATAATATTGAAATTAAATATTTTTTTTTAATGGTTCTTCACTTTTAGCTTTCTAATATCAATACAAAAAATGGCTGACTGGGCATATGAAATTTTTGTTTGTTTGTTTTGCAATAAAGTCCCTTTCGTAATTTTATAGTTTCCTATAAAAGATCATATAAGATGATCAACTACAAAATATTATTTACCCAACTATAAATTAATATTTAAAGGCTTTATACAAAATATTTTATATTAATAATATCAAAAATTGTATTAGCAAACTTTTTGATTAAATTTATAAAATAGATCTTTTGAACTGAAATTTTTTTGGAAATTACTGAAAATAAATTACACAAAAACTATAAAAGTAATTAAATTAATGTACATAGAAAATTTACAATTTAATTAAAAACAATTTGATATACATATTTAAATTATTATTCGATTTATCAAAAGAGAAAATGATATTGTTGAAAATTTCAGCAAAAAACTAACCTTATACTTAAATTTATTTTCAAAAATTTAATTGTTTTGTTATATCGCTATAGAATTTTTTCAAGCTTAGGGGATATATGCTGTAAATTAATTATAATTTATATATACAAAATTTATTAAAGAAAAATGTACATGCTGATTAAGAATAGTTTTAGGTTTGCAGTTATTGTTTTGAACACGGTGAAGAAAAAAAACCAAAGACGTTTTTAATTTTGATCTTAATTCATCTGTTTGCTTACTTTATTATTTGGTAATAATTTTAATTCTTTGTTTTCTTATTTATACAATTTAAAAAAAAAAAAATTCTAAGCTTGACAAAATCAGCGGTAGACATTCCATAACAAAACAAATTAAATTACTTGCACCATGCTTATACTTAAAAAAGAAAACTTATAAATTAAATTTATTTATTACAAAAAAAATTCATCATCAATTATTCTTAACTATTTTAATACTAAAATTTTTATTTTAGAATCATTTAAAACGTTTAATAAAAATTTATATATAGAAAAAATATTTGAATTTTGTTAATAAAAATTAAAATCTAAAATTGCTTCAATAGAATATTAAGTTCAAGAAAATTCGAAAGTATGAAATAGAAAAATTACGAATATTAAAATAATTATCAAATGGATGCAAATTTTTTTATTATATTTAAATACAAAATAGTGATTTTCTTTTTAACTAAAGTTTCTCAAAAACTCAGCATTGTTTTTAAAAACAAAAAAAGATCCAAAAACTATATTGAGGTCTTAAGAAACGAAATCGCTACTTAAAATTTGTTATAAGAGTAAATTATTACTTAAAAATTTTTAAAAAAATAAATGTTTGTTTAATAATAAAATTATATACATTAATAATTATGAATGTAAATAGAAGATAAAAAAGTTGCCGGTGCTAAGTATAAAAGTTTATGTTCGAAAAAAGTTCAACCTATCAAAAATGCAAACAATCTGAATGTTTTTTTCTAGGTTAGTTATACCGAAATTTGTAGTGATTAATATTTTACTCTAGAACAAGTCAAATGTCACTTTAATTACAAATAGAACTTCATGATTCGAAATGTAAATTGTAATTTAGCTGGTTTTATATAAAAAAAAAAAAACATCATAAATGCATTGGATATTATAATTAAATACTTATTATTTTCTTTTTTAATATTTTTTCCGACCATATTTAAACTTTTAAAATAAAAGCGTAAGTAAACGGAAACAAATAAAATGCTAATAACACTTTTGCAATATATATGAACAGATCTAACTGTTAAACAGATAAGAAAAATAAACATTTCCTAATGTTTTTTCTATGAAAAATTCTGAACTTATAACCCTAACTTTTTATTGGAGTTTTACTTCGTATATTACGAATTAGAGTAAAGTATATTTTTTAAAAAAAATAAAAACAAAAAGATCGCGTTATACGTGTGTTCCTATTTTTGGTATAAATTTAGCAAAATTTTGTTGATATATTATAAAAAATTCTATTAAATAAATATAATTTTTTTTTTTTGTATCTTTAAAAAACAATAAACATGGTCTATCTGTAAACTTGAATTTAAACAAAAAAATAACAAATAAAAAATATTTATATTCTAATTATATTCTTAAGCTCATATCAAAAATGATTTAATAACTGTTTAAATTATTTTTATCTGATTAAATTAGAACTACCAGAATTACAAAGAAAAATGAATAGCTTTTACTTACATATTCAAAACCAAAGTTCAAGTTAGCTTTAACAGTAAAAAATCACATTAGATTTAAATCTAGGAAAAATTTTTTCATTAGAGTTGGGTTTCATTTTTGTTACAAAAATCAAATAAATAATTTATACTGTAAAAATGCTAATTTACTTATATTTTTGTATATATATATATATACAAAAATATGTTTCTATATTGTTTTTGTTTCTTGCTCAGTTTTAAAAATAATTTTTATTTCTTCCGAAAAATTGCATTTAATTTTTTTTCTTGGTTTATAATGTTTTCAAATCTGAGAAATAAAGAAAATAAAAACCTACAAATTGACTTTCGAACTTTCACTTTAAGCAAATTAAAGTCAAAGAAGTCATAAAATATATTGTTTCTTTTGTCATAGAATATTTTTATACTTAAAAAAAAAAACATGTACTTTAATTTTTTGAATTAATTTTTCTTTTTTTTTTCGAAATTCTTGTTCTTCAAAATTTGAAATTCCAACCATTTAAAAATTTTTACATACGTATTTATTATATTTTTGTTTTTTAGCTTACAAAACTAAAAATTTGAGTCATTGAAGAAAAACTAATTATAAATAAATATAAAAATAAATTTGATATTCTTTTCAAGACAAATTCAAAATAAAAAAAGGTGTTTGATAAATTTATGTAAACAAATTATGCATCAAAAATTTATCAGACAGCTTTTTAATTTTCTTTTCTTTTTTTTTCTTAAATAATTAAAATAAAAATATTATATGTAAATATAAATACAAAATATTATGCAAAAATTTGTTAAAAAACAAAAAAAATTTGTTTTTTTCTTTTTAAATATAAATTCATTAAAAAAAAAAAAAGAAAATTTACTTTATTAGATTGCAAAAAAATTATTGCTAAGCATTCTTAAAATTTCATTTCAAATGAAATTTAAATTAAAAAAATAAAAAAAAAAAATTTTTTAAATTTATAGTTACTAAAATTCTAAATAATCTTATAATATTAATAATATAAAAAAAAATACAATCCCTTAAATTTATAATTTTTAAATATTTTGTATATAAATTAATATTAATCATTAATCCCATGTCTAATTAAAGCAATATGCGTACGTGATCGTTTGGCTGGTGAGATTTTTTTTGGTGCTGATGCCAAACGTTTCCTTTGCTTCATATATTCTAAATAAGTAAAATAAAAAGAATTGGTTATTGATTTATTAATTATACATAACTAAAACACAAAAGAGAAAAAAATTTTCAAATTTATAGCAAGAAAAATAGCTTTTGACCATTTTTGGATTAATATTTAATACAAATTTCATTCAACTAAATTCTACTAGAATTAATGGTAGAAAAAATTATCCTTAACAGTAAAAATCCACTCTTCATTATATTTTATAAATATCAATATCACTGATAAAATTTTTGTTAGTGAAGCATAATTTATGATTACCGTAGAAAGGAATGCATACCCATTTAAAAAGGATTTACTGCTGCATATATCTAAACCATTGCACGTACATCTTACCTATACGGATTGATTTATTCACAGCCTCTTACAATCTAAATAGAAACCAATTTTTGACCTTTTCAGTTTCAGGCTATATAGTTTAAAGGGATATAAATGTATATCCCATTAAAATGAGAAAATTTAATTGCTCTAAAAGCAAGAAAATATCTGGAAGCATTTTTTGAAGTATCGTTTGAGACAGATATTGATAATGACATCAATTTCGCCAAGTATAATGAGTGATATTATAGCTAACGAACAACTCTTGTTTGTTTACTTCCCTCTTGATGCTGACATTTTTCTCATTTTTTATGATTGTAATCAGACTTCATACAATAAATTGCTTTAATTCTCATACGCATGATACACTGTATAACCACGCCTATAAAACCGCTAATGTTGACACATCCACGTCAATTACAATTCCATTAATCCAACATAAAATATTGATTTTCTCCTCGACTTAAAATTTGCAAATGCAAATTGAACAAGGTATTAGGAAGCCATTAGATACCGTTAGTTTTAACTACGGGCACCAGCGAACGCGTATTAATCAAATTTTGCTCAGCTAGCAAATGTTCAAGATTATATTCACAAAATTTTGCAAACTGCTTTCAAAAAAAAAAGAAAAAAAAGCCACATGCACTAACCTTGCAACCATCTGAGATATTTAACCCTTTTGAATGATTATAAAATACATGAGAAGGTACAAACTACACAGCTACACAAATTGTTTGACGTGCTTACAACAAAACATTAACCGTTTCTCTTTTACAAAAGTCATTTCAGCTTTTATTTTTGTCTGCGTTATGTAAAACTATTTTTCTTTAAATAAGTACCGCAATGTTTCGTGTAAAATCTTTCAATATTATTGCTTATTATATTTAAGAACTACGTAAATTTTTATTTCCAATTGATTTATTTTCCTGCATAAAAAAAAAACAAACTTCTTTTATACTGTTATAAAAAATTTTTTATATACTTTTAACGGAAAATATTTTTATAAAATTTGACCAAATTAAATTTGTAGCCGATAACTCATTCCCATTATCGTCAAAGATAATAAATAGGATTTTGCCCTTACTTTGTAAATTAAATTCCTGATTTTATATTATAATATTCCCTAAATTTATTAAAAATTTTGTTTGAATTAAAAATTGTAAGCATTTTTACGAAAAAAATTTACCTAATAACCCCTCGATATTTATCACATCAATAAACTCATAGGGAAGTATTCTTTATAGTTTTTGTCTATTTCGTCCACATGGTGGCCGCAAAATCTCAAATTTATTACATCCAATTAAATAACGAAGATACTTGACTTTATGATTTTTTTTTGTGACTTCTTTGATATTTGAAAGTTACGCTGACCATTCATTTAGAAAACATAAAATTTACGAAATAAACTTAAAAATGATAAACTCAATAGAATTCTCCCTTTTTAAAATAATTTACCCCAAAAATGGTTGGTGTTTTCTTCATTCTTTTTTTTTTTATTCGTTTTTTCGGTTAAGAATTTTAATAAAGTATATAACCCGCATCTAATATATTCCAGAATAATGAACATAATATAATAAACAACAAAAATAGTTTTGGTATCGTGAAACCGCATATAGGGAGAAAGAAGATACATATCAAATGCAAATTATCCCTTAAAACAGGAATATATATGGCAAATAGCATGTGGCATATCCGATACAATTGTTGGAATTTCATATGACCATATGGACCCCTAAAACATTTTCTTGAATTGCATTAACATTTTTAAGTAGTAATTTATGCATTTTTGATCAAAAATGACCCCTGCGCTTTGACACTAATATCCCATATAGCAGTGTAATATTATCAAAAAATGTTTTGTTTGCTTTCTTTTATTGTATTTTCATCAGAAAACCATACTTAGAATTTTTCAAAAAGCAAAACTAAAATACTAACCTATAAAATTGTATGCAAAATTAGCCAGTAAAAAATATCTGAATTTTTTTCATCCAGAGCAAACAATCTTCTTAAAAATCTCAGGATGCATTTTAACCCAAAAAAAGAAAACAAAACTGAAGTAATAAATAGAAAGCAGACACGCAAAAAAAAATAAGAAAAAAATGCTCCTTTTAAGTGTGCATCTTTGACCTTTCGGTGTTCATCTCTTTTGGCACGTGCTATCTTATTATTATTATTATTATATTATTATTATTAACCTTTAATGATCTTGTGACTCCTTTTCTTTCTTTTTTTTGAGAGTTTAAGTAATTTGAGAACTTTTTTTTAGTGTTAAAATTGTATACAAATTACCTAATGGAATTATTGGAATTCTTTTGTTGAAAATTTGAAGTTAAATGCTTTTTGAATAGACAAAAAAGGTCCTACCTAAATGATAGCTGCATTTATTAAGATAATTTTGAAGTTTTAAAATAAAATAAATGTATTTTAAATTATTTTTAAATTAATTTACATGTTCTCTGCCAACCTTTATATGAGTAAATGTAATTTTAAACCAACGTTTTTTATTATCAATGGTAACTCTGAATGAAAAATATTATTGTTTATGTGTCCATCACGGCTCTATTGACAGGCTGTATTCGAAGATTAAAATTTTCTAAAATTCAAAACAAGAGTGAATCAATTACCTCAATTTCATGCCCAAAGTTATGTTTAAGTAGTAGTGGAAAGGGAACAAATGCACCACGACCAGACTCGTCTATTATGCTAAAGTCTTTTATTATTTTATTAACCGACAAAAAGTAATCTACGTAAAATTCCACGTAAATTCTTCTTTTAATTTAACAAATCCAATAGAATTCATACATTAAATTGCTATACAAAAAATTGAATTTTTATCAAAATTCCTTTCTTTTCGTATTTTTTATTTAATCCAGCTAAATGTAATTTTATGATTTAATCGTGTAGAAAAAATCATTTTCTTTTATTACAGACTCCTTTATAACGCTTACTTACAGGATATGAAAATGAAGCTTCGTAGATTGGAAAAATTAGAATAAATTCATATCAAATTGAAATTGGATCTCTTTTTATGACACTTTATTTTAGAGTTTAACAAAATATTTTCCTTTTTATTTAATAATTTAAATTATTGACGGTTTTTATAATTTCAGATTTTTTCTTTATTAATATTTGGTATTTTTACTAATAACCAGCCATTGAAGTTACTATGGGTTCTATAAGAATTTTATTTATTTGTCAATATACTAAAAAGGACCTATATTAAGTTCATGTGGGTTATTTAACTAGCGGAACCAATATAAATATTATGCTAATTTTTTTCTCTTGAATATATTTTAGCTGACTGTTATAATCTCTCTAGCTAAAAAGCAAAGGGCTAGCTAGGACCCATTATAGTATTGTTGTTCATTTTTAATGAAACGCGTGCCTTTTACTCTCCAGCTGTTTTATTTTTATTGTTGTTGTTGTTGCTGTTATCCTTTCTTCTTTTTGATTAATATCAACAGCAGGAATATTAATGAATTGTTGCACGCAAACACTTATATAAACTTTGTTTCATTCATTAGGGAACATTTCATTTAATATTCAAATTCATATTTTTGGGCATTTGATTTAGACATACTACATTATTCGTTTAATTTAAAATTTAAAAAAGGAGGAAACATTATGACTCTTTATTATAATAATATTACAAAAAAGAAAAGGTTATGTGTTGCCTGTTTCATATCCTTTGAACTATTTAATAGTATTACGAAAGATTGTGAGACAATCGCATGCAAAAAAAAATGAAAAATAGTTAATTAAGGGACAGTCGTCAAAATGAGCTCATTCAGGAAAATTTTTTTCTTTTTCCGTAATTCAGAGATATGTAAGAATAATGAAATAATTCATTTTCTTAATATACAGCATTTTAAGAATGATTTATCAAAATTTCAAGTAAATCGGGATAAAACTCTCATAGTTATTAATATTTAAATAAACTTCCTACCTCTTGAATATTTTTCAGAGATTAAAATTTTAATGCGTTTTTCTCTAAACGAAGTTTTAAAAGTCCGTGATCAAAGATATTAAAAAACGACTGTACCGGCTCATTTGAAAGTTTATATATACTTTCTACATACAAAATACATTTCTCCAACGTCGTTTTTTTTACATCATTTAGGAAGTTGTAAATTGACAAAATGGCAGATTTTTTTTTAAAAAAAAACTCTAAGCGAACACAAAAGAAATGAAAAACAAAAATAAAGAAGATCGTTGGATGAAGGAAACAATAAATAATTTTAGTTTTAGGATTGCAGACAATTTTAGGCAGAGATATAATAAAAGACCAATTAAGGAAAATGAGATTTTATTTACTTGCCATTTAAAATTTTTGAAAAAATTAAAAACAATCAAAACTAACACTCAATCGTACGTTCGGTTCCTTTATTTACTGTCCTCTATCTGAAACTATAATTTAAAAAAATCTCAAAGCTTTCTATCCCTGCTGATAATAGGAAAATGGAGGTAGCCATTCTTTTGATCAAACATGTTGGATTTAATTCTCACAAATTGCTACCTCCAAATACTTTATATATGGGGCGAGAGAGCAGCAGAATCGTTGATACGGAAATTATACTAAATGCTCAGCTTAAAGTATTAACAAAAATATTGTATCAATCGGTTGAGAAGGATATTCAATCATATATCACTGATCATAATTAAGTTTAAGCCTAAGTTACTGTTGGCATAGCCATAAAAACTTTTCTAAAAATGTTAATTTATTTGTTTAATAATTATTCATATCACATGGTCACCAGTCAATTTTACCTGTTGTAGTTGGATTGACCTTAAATTGTAATTACATGCGCAATTTTCGACCAATTTTAAGGAATTATCCCTTATTAAATGTTAATGTCTAAAAATAAAACAGGAGTTTCGCAAATTTCTCAAAATCTGTTCGACTTTGAATTTTTTGGACCTCATTATCGGCTTTAGCGTACTATTTTACATAGAAAATGACTGTAAAATGTTGGAGATACAAAAATTTGTTAAAATTTGTAAACTAGTATAATCCAATTAAACTGCAGATATTATTATTGACAAGCAAAGCCATCTAATTGGGTCTTTATAACGCTTTTCGACTTTTAGCCTTCTTTCAGTCATATTTTTATATTTTGTATCTTTGACTGCCACAGTCTAAAACAAAGTTATGAAAATAAAAACCAAATAAAACCAAATAACATATTTAATTACACAATTTGTGGATTTTTTCCCATATTCCATACTTCTAAATTCCGTTAGGTATCTTTAAAAGTTTTACTAATTGCAATATTAGCATTCGATTTCCTTGAGAAAATAACCCTAATATAAATATTTCGACGGTTCATTTCTTTTTTCAGTTAAAAACAAAAATTGCATAGTTCCCACCCGCAATATAGTACCAAAAAAATAGTAGAATCATATTTCTCACTGTCTTTTTGACAAATTCAGTGAAGCATTAAATTAAACTTCCTGAAACAATTTTCTTTCTTTTGCAAAACTTATTGTGGCTTATAATTAAACATTCTCAAATCGGTTTTCAATTGAGTGCATTGTTGTTTCATGCTTTTGTGATTTTAACGGTTTTTATATTAAGAACAAAACACTTTTCCCATAAACATTTCTTTTTCCTTTTGCTGCGTTTAACTTGATTGCATCCGATTTCAAGTTATTTTTCTTTTTGTTTGTTTACAAGGGGTGCAATATTGTGGGAGCGATTATTATAACAAAAAAACAAAAACAAAACAAATAACTTTTATGTTTTTAAATATAAATTTAAATAAAGTAGTGTTTCTTTTTTTTATCATTCTAAGAACCGTTAGTATATTTGCTATAGAAAATAATTTCTTGCTTGTATTCAGCTAATGCTAATGCAGCTGAAAAGAAAATTGGGAAATGTTCTCGAGATTTTTAAGAAATTAAAAATTAATTTCAGCAGTTCAAGAAAATTTTATCATTTGGATATTTAGTGAAAATAAAGCAAAAATTAAATTTCTTTCAATATTTAAAAAAAAAAACTTAGAGCCTGTATAAATTTTTAATGCAAATCTTTACTTTCGTAAAAAAAGAACATTTTTTCTTTAAATTTAATAAAAATTTAAGAGTTATCGTTTATTCTTTAATAAAACAAGAACTTTAAAATTTGTTTTCTTTTGTTTTGCTTAGTATTTTATTTTTTTTTTCTATTTACTTCTTAAGCCTTGAAGCAAACTGATAAGATCATCACGTGACTAATGCATTTTTGATTTTAGAAATTTTGTATTTCCTAC
The DNA here is from genome assembly GCA_947359355.1 of Acrocera orbiculus. Classification (NCBI taxonomy): domain Eukaryota; kingdom Metazoa; phylum Arthropoda; class Insecta; order Diptera; family Acroceridae; genus Acrocera; species Acrocera orbiculus. The sequence goes on from OX375758.1 coordinate 14,861,775, forward strand.
AATTTACAACACATTTTCATTATCTTGAAAATTTTGTATGAACTTTTCTAAAACAAGTAAATTAGTCATTCTGTGGACTAGTATAACAAAATTGTATGTAGTGTGCCTAATTATCCTAGACGATGAGTCATTTTAATTACTTAACCGATAAATTTACATTTTTGTGGTAAATTTTGATATTCATTGTAACAAAACTGATATTTTTTGGCAAAGATTATTCAAAATGTAAATAATTTTATTTTTATATAAGGAAGACAAAACTAAATGGTTATATGGTTATCTCAGAAGGATCTCAGAAACAATTGAACATATTTAGAATAATAAGTTCTTATCTAAAACGAAAAACATATATCGGTTCAAATTTTTATCGATGCTCTTGCATGGCTGTGAGTAATTCAAACTTGGTGAGAATTTTATAACGTTAATTTGTACAGTAATGTTTTAAGATTAAGATCAATTTAACCTTTTTGAAATAAACAAGTAGAAAATTATTGGAAGAAATAAATAATATATAGAAAAATTGTTCTGATAGAAACTTTGCTGAAGGAAATCTGGATTCATATAACAAAATAACAAAAAAGTCAACCAATAAAGTTTTCGGCACTTAAATAAGAAGGAAAGGCGAATTTAAGTTTTTTAAAAGAAAATGATCATATTTTAAAATATCTACTAACGGAATTAATAAAAAAAAAAAGAGCAATAAGGCTCAACGTGAGAAATAGTTTTACTTTACAACATTAGCAAAGAAGTATTACGACTATTGTCATATACAAAGTGCATATCCTAAAAAGAAAAGTAAAAGCAAACGTTTCGTTTTTATTCTTAAAGATACAAACAATTTTCCATTAATGCAGAAACCAATAATATAATAAATAACATTAAACGTTAAAAGATTTATAGGAGTTATAAGTTAAGACTTTCGTGATTACGGTTTAAAACATGAAGACTACAATTATATCAAAAACAATTAACAGAAATATATTCATCAAAATTTTTCGCCTATTCAAGTTATTATAAAAACTAAAACAAGCAAATATTAAAAAAGTCATAAATTTGCATTTGTTTTAGAAATGTGAAGTTAATTCGTTAAACAATTTATATTTTAAATTTATTAAAAAGGCAAAAAGACTCCATTAAATACACAAACTTAGATTATCTTTACATTATCAAAAACGTCCTGGAACGTAGCTTTTATATTAAAAACGAAATTTCTTTCAATTTTAAATGGATAATTATGTATAGTTTTATTCATTCGTCAAACTTAAACGGCCGAAAATTTAACCCACGTTCAAATTGATATTAACTTTGAGCAATTGATGCAAACTACGAGTTCTCCCTGTAGTTGACAGTGAATGAGTAAAAAAAAACAAAAAAACAGTTTTATAAAAAAAATTTATGTTCATTGAACTATATAAAAATTTACTTTTTCTTATATTTTGTTATATTTTGTAAAAGCAATTTATAAATTTTTCACTCTGATTCAATATTTTGAAATTCGGAGTGAAAAAAAAAAACAGAATTTGGAAAATTTCAAACCATCTTTTTTACCATTAACCCAGTCACATTTATTGTGTGATACACTAGAACAAATGTTTCTAAAAAAAATAGGTCAGAGTTTAAAAAATTCGAAACAACCTGGTGAGACAGAAATTTCCCTGGCTCTTGTTTGACGTCTTACTGATACATATTTTTTAATCTCAAATAAAATAAAGCTTTGTAGTGTAAATTTATTATGCATCACTTCTTAAGTTCATAACATTTGTATCTCAAATGTACGCTGATAGATTAATATCAAGCAAGGTAAAGTTAAGGGTGTAAATTCTATCATAAACCATATTACCCAGGTCGAAACTCTAGGATTTAACGTGAGCACAACAGCTCCATAAGGTAGGAATTTAACTGCCTCTCGTTTTACATTTCACCAATACATATTCACATCACATATAAATTTGCATATATTACAGATTAAAAAAGCAACGTTGCCTGCCATTATGCACAAATTTTAGAAATAAATATATCTACTCAGTCGAAAACTTCAATGTACTAATTCAGATTTAAATAGTTAATAACCCTGACCAAAGAAAAACTCTATTTTTATTAATTATATTAAAATATTTCATAAGTTTACTCAAGATGAATTTATGAAGTTTTTTATTATCATCAATTATATTTTAACACCTTCAAAAATTTCAAAACTTTTGCTGCACTCTTTTCTAAACATAGATGTACTTGAAAAATAAGTTTTATTTATAAGACAAATTATCACATTTTTATTAATTTCATTTTTCTTTTTAAATTCTATACATATAAACAAAACAGTAGAAAAAAATAACTCTCTACGGTACTATATCCCCAGATTAATACAAAAATATATAAATTTTTGTTACTGTGTGATTTAGACATTTCGAAAAAGAAAACAAGTGAAAGTACTCAACCATTGAGTAACGCAACAAAACAAGCAGACACAAGTAACACAAGAGAAACGAAAATTTTGTATTTTAAAAAAAAAAAACCAAAAATAAAACGACATTTTTTTCACTAAAAAGAAAGGACTTACCTGTAATTTTTGGTTGTCGTTTACCAACCAAATTACTAGATATAACTTCTTTAATTTTTGTTGATACTAAAGGTACTACTATAGATTCATCTGTTCTATTCTCAATTAATAAATCACTATTAATTATTGTATTCTGTTTATCAGCTCTTTCATCTAGTAATATATCCTCATCAGATGTTAAATCATAATTTTTAACATCATTACGTATATGTGCTGCTCTTGTTAGTGTATACATTTGTGGTATGAAATCATTAAAAGTAACTGGCTCCCATATAAAATCACTTTGTTCAACAATTGGATAACCCGTACGAAAATCGAAACCCCATTTTTTAGCAGCTTCAATTTGATGTTTTTCAATTTCATCATCAAAAAATCTACAAAAACAAAATTAGTTAAAATATTAATTAGAAAAAATACTAAATTTTATATTTTTTTTTTTTCGTTTTTTACCTTTTAGCATCATTTGGATTAATTGGTCCAAATAGATCTTTTTTAATTTGATTCAATTTTTTACTATTAGGATATGTACGACGTATTGGAACTGGTGAATGTAATTTATGATATTCAGTCAATATGACTGGATTTAATACTCTGGCACTCATGCTTTTTGTTTTTATTTTTATATATCACAGTAATTAAATATATGTATATATATCTACATATATTATATATATAAATATTTATTGTTATAATAGCACAAAATTTTTAGCTTACGGTAATGACATTCAAATTATTTATTAGCTGACACTTTGTAAAAATAAAAAATTTCAATCAAAAATTTGAACTTAATTGAAAATTGAAGGTTGTTAATTCAGTCAATTAATGTTAAGCATTTTTCTTTATGTTTTTTACTTTTTAATATATTACACAACATATTAGAGTGCATTATGGTATTCAATTTATATTAGTTTTGATTACAAAAATTTAAAAAAAAAAAGAAAACAAAATTGTAAACAAAGTTGTTTAAATAAAATATTGATTTTCACTTTGACAGCTCATACAAACAAAATGTCGGAAAAATCAAGTATAATTTTATTTATTTAGTTATTGAAAAATATTTCTTGTTATACACTACACTAATAACTTTGTATTTTCTATTTTTATTACAATTATTATATCAATAATAATTAATTATATCAATCGTTATTATAAATTATAATTATTAATTTTAGTAAATTTTTATCTTGACACAACACACTCAATGACTTTTAAAGACTGGATTTCTCCTTTTCTTCATGATACTGCTGCCCCTTCAAACTCACTCACTCACACCATGAAGCCAAGCATTATAGCTTGGCAGTTCTATTATATGATTTATATAGGGATGTCTGCCATGACTTCACCCATTTTTATAAAAAAAACGTGTTTAACAAAACGCATACATTTTAATGTTATGCATGCATATATAGGATAAAAAATTTGTTTGAAGAACAGGGAATATGCATGTGGTGTATGTTTTCAAACAAAATAACGAGAAGGGTTATACAGCATTGCCATATATAAATATATTTATGAAAAACTATATTCAGTATTATTAGATCATTATTCCGAATAAATTTCGGAGTGTCTTAGGTTAGATCTTTTTTTGGACTGTTGATTGCGTTAATGTAATTTTTTTCAATACTTAATTTATGTTGAATTTATCAAAGAAAATATTTATTTTAAATAAAAATAAATTGAATTGAAAATATACATGAAATTAAAAATTAATTAATTTAGGTTTTGTGAGTGCAATTGAGAATAAAGTTGATATTTTCAATAAATATATTTTTACTAAATTTAAATCCAAACAGCTGCTTGACTCCATTGAGGGTATTCATATTGAGGCCGGTAACAAATCGGAAATGTTCCCCTACAATTCTCAGTCCACTAAAATATGTGATATGTGTTGGTAAAATATTACAGATAACGTGTATATATAAATGTGCATTAGTAAGATACCAAGCAATATTTCTGCCTCAGGAAGGGGTAACAATATTTTCGAAATTTGCGAAACTCCGTCTTACATTTCACCTCCGCTTACCATGAAATTGAATGGTACCGAACTCAATGTGAATACCCTGATTGGGTTTTTTAATTCTTTTGTAGAATATTTTTGGTATTATATACGAGATTATAGCGAAAGTGATACTTTTTGTTTTATTTAGATGCTAAAGAGCATTGTTAGTTCTGATTAAAAAATTACTGTTGTTTTTTGCGTAGTTTTTTTTTAAAAATGTCTTTTCTAATATGTTGTTAAGATTCAATTAAAAAGCTATGAAATTTCAAAATTACAAAAATACATTTATTATCCCCATTGTACGCAAACTGATTTTTAACTATTAATTGGTGCATAATATCGAAAATTTTTTTTTAACAGGATCAGTTGCTTTGACCTTAGTGTGAATTGACTTTATTAAGTCTGACCAAAATTTTTAAGAATACTGCACTAATATTTTGGCCATTGTAAAAGGACTATAAGAAAGATATATTTCTGAGCTAAGTTCTTAAATTTTTCTTTTAATATTTGTTCAATTGTAATTTTAATTGACTGAGAAAAGGTGTAAACACAAGCTTAAGCTATTCAAGTGGTCAACTAAGATTTTTAGAAAAACTTAGCCCCTGTGCTTTCCAATATAATTTATTCATCTTCAATGTAACCGTTATGAAATATCTAAGGCAAAAAACAAGACGTTAAAATACTTAATTTAAAATAACGATAAACTTCTTAATTTTACATACTGGCGCTAATAATTAGCGCCAAACCCTTAATTAAAAATACGGTTACAAATTCTTTCACTTGTTACCTCAATTAGACATACGGGTTGTAAAATATAAAAAAGAAAACAACACTAGAAACAATTAATACCCGGAAGCTAGTGCACTTGGTCACATCATTGTCATCATTAAAGGAAGATTTCAGCAACAAGAATTGTTTGTCTGATAAATATCTTTAAGATATTTTTTCGTGAGAAAGTGCACAAAGGCGCGACTCTATAACAAGAATATAGAGTAACCACAGTAATATATTTTCCCTCGATTACTATAAGAGCGAATCATAAGGGTCGATGAGCACCCTGCTAAGTTAACTGACACCCTGCCGTCACTAATTGGTTATTTGCTTTATATGTTTAAATCTCTTTATGCAGGCTTACTTTTTGCACATTTTCAGAATTGTACTTTTCAATTGGATGACTTTTTTTTTGTTTTTCTTTGATTTTCTTCAAAAATTTTCAAAAGTATATTTACGCTTGTCATCATAAACACGTCAAATGGATATTTTTCAATGAAAAAAGGATGTAAAGATCGCTAGTACAATTACTTCATTAGAATGATGACAGATGCTGTTTAGCATCCCATTTGGTCAACTGCTTTTGTTGATTTCAATTATATTTGATCATAAAATTAAATATTTCACTGAATAGATGATTTAGTTTCTTAAGTTTCCCCATAAGAATTCGTAATTCCTTTTCGATAAATTTTTATGGTTTTAAGATAATAATAATATTATTTATTTTTTATAGTAGATACTAAAATATCGTTAACCATTTCTAAAAAAAAGAAGTTCTATTATCCCTAATAGGGTTCCAGTTTAATTTTAGAAACTTTGTTTAAAGAAATTGCTTAAGAAATTTGTCCTATTCAAAATTGAATTCTATGATCATGTAACGAAAAGATAAACCTGCTTAAATCCCTGACTTAACATCTTGAGATTTGCCTCTTTTATATTTCATTTAAGTCTTAAATCATTTATTAAAACAGAAACAATATCAAAACCGTTTACTTTTTGACTATGATTTTGATTTAGAGCAAACACATCTTTAAATAATGCCAGATTTTACAACATAGATTCTGTGGAAAAAGTACCATTTCATGTAAAAGGTCAACGCAGGACAGTATTTATATGAAGGAGGCTTCATGTGACTTTTAATCATACCACGACAAGATTAGATCCCATTTTCCATTGATCTCGTTGCTTAAAGCCATGAAAATGCATTAAGTCGCTAAAAGTAGATTAGAGTTGCTTTCATAAGAATCACAGCCAAGGTTCTTAAATACCATAAGTTAAAATTAAATTAAATTTCATTGGAAAGTTTATATGTCTAATATACCAAATACATTTCTTTCATGCATTTCACACGGGATAATGAATATAACAAAACTTTTTTTTATAAAGTTTGCTAGCAATAATATAACGAAAAGCAAGAGTGTTTTGAATATTTGAAAAAATTTTTAGTCTTAACCATAGTAAGTAAATATCGAACCAGTATTTAATTCTGCTCGTTGCCAAATAAAAAGGATTCAGCAAATATCAGTCATAGCTGCCGAAAATTTAAAAGATATATTCTAAGCTTAGGATTTGAAAAGATTATCATTCTTAAATATAACGGAATAGTATTTAACAAAATCTAAAAATCTCATCAAACAACATTAGTTTATTAAAACTCAAAAAACTGTAAAAATTATGATTAGCAAAAATAATACTAAAATTCGCTAAAATCGCCAACCAAAGGGTAAACAAAATGAGTCAAAGAAAGTCAACTTCAATTCGCAAGAAAATCAACAAAAAGTTAACTTTCGTAGAAATAATACCAAAATTTATCAAAATCACCTAACCAATAATTTTTTCCGAGCTGAAACCCCAAATAACAGTTGAACTTTCTTAAGTTTCCAAGTAAAAAAAAGTAAAAACTTTCGCGTTTTTCAAAGTTGACATTTTCTTGAAATTAAATAATAATAATATTATAGGGTGAACAATTAGGACAACAGAAGACACAATTACGCTATTTAGTAAAGCAAACTTTTTGTTCATCTTTTTTATCTGAGTCCACATATCAAAATTCTAATATATAAAAAATATGATAAGTAAACTGAAATCAAAACTTTAATTGAAATTTAAAATCCTATCTACTAGAACAATAATTTTTCGGTTAAAATTTAATAGCAACAATTTCAAAAAATTTTATGCTCTACGGATCAGATGAATTTTAAAAAAAATTTTATATGATGGGAAAAAAAATAAATTATTACACCTGATCATATTTACCCTAGAAATCTTAAAATCTTTTTCACACAGAATTCATCAGACCATGACTACTTAAAAAATGAAGGCTACAAGTGAAAGGAAATTTACTAACCAAGAAGAATGATAAGATCAATTTTAACGGATTTTACATATTTATTTATTTTAAATTTACTTCTTGAGTATTCATTTTTTATTTTAATTCAAATTTGCACCAGTTGCATACCAGTTAAGAAACCCTTCATGATGATAGCAAAAATAAAAAAATCATATTCGGATGTAATTTGATTCATTCAAAAAAAGAGAAAGAAAAAAAAACCTTGGGATATTGAAATGATTTTGTTTTTTTTATCTTATTTTCAACTATAAAAAAGTTTATATTTTAATTATGAAAACGGTAAAAGGGATATAGAACTAGATGCATGTTTTCATAATTAAAGCCCTTGGTGTCATTCTCTGAGAATGATGAGACATGTCTTTTGATTGATCACACCTTTCGGTACATGTCACTAAGCCCATGTTTAATTACAAAACTTGATTTCATTTTATTTTGTTTTTTGTTGTTGTTGTTTTGTTGATTATGTTCTATCTAGGACCTAGTACAAATTTTGATACCCATAACTGATTTTGATTGATGTATCTAATACCAGCATAATATGAATTTTTTTAAATTCTAAATTTTTTCACTTACGGTTTTTTTTATTCATATTTTTCTTGCATTCAAATTCGTAGTTTATATTGTACTCTAGAATGTAAATTGCATTATAAATGAGAACAAAAACCTATTTCAAGTACTTGTAAGCATTTCTCAAAAATAATAATAATAAAAGGGTGAAATGTGTGCATAATAAAATAATAGAATTAGATATTTGATATTTAAAACTTTTACTCTTTAAAGAAATTAAAAATTATGCAATATTATGTTATCCTTGTCACTTGTATTAATTGTATTTATTTGACATTTTTTCAATGCATGCAAAATAAAAATAAAGATCTTTTTTTATTTAGGTTATTTTTCCTTACTGCCTTAAATTATATAAAATATCATCTAATCTATTTGCATTAATTTTATTATAATTAGTTGAAATATAATCTAAGTTTCAATATGACCCTATTTTTCTATTTTGATTTATGAGTATTAGTTTTCAAATTAGAAAAGTAAAACTGTAATGGAATAACCAGACGTTTTTATAATAGTTGAAATACGTTGATTTTAGTGTACTAATAGTCAAAATTTTCTACTTTAATGCAGATTCTTTGCTTAAAAACTGATTTAAATGGTAATTGTTTCCCGTATGGGGCCTCAACATACGCAGATGATAAAATATGCCGTTGCAACTTAACCAATGTTTAGACACCTAAGTGAGAGCATTATTTCCGGGATGACTTGTGTACAAATTTAATTAATTTAATAATAATAAATCTACCAAAAATAATTATTAAAATCGAAAAATCTTGGAAACTGAATGTAGAAATCTTTGGCAAGGTTCAAACGAAGCTAGAAACTGCTATTTTAAAGGGTAATGTGCAAAGCGGAGGTTCGAAATGATTAAAACTGTCAAAAAAGTGCGTTAGTCAGAAATATATATTTTCCTGTCTTTTGACATCTAACCAATACATATTTACGGAATTCATTTGCAATTTTATTGAATATCATTTGGTAAGTTTTACATTTACGATTATAACTCCTAAAAGTTAATACAAAAATATAATTATTGAAAACTATTGAATGCATAACGCTACGAGCATATTGTGTGGACGTACATGGATTGTTTAACAAGGTATCTCGTAGTAGGTAGTGTAACATTTGATTTAGAGTTATGATTAAATGATTTTTACAAGTGTTTTCAAAATTACATATTTCACTTTTAATTAAGTGAAGGATTACTGCTTCCCTAAACTGAATCAGCATCATCTTATTAGTTGCTAGGCTTCTTTTATTGTAAAAAATATATGCGTTGTGCAGAAAGATTTCGATGAAGTGCAATGCGACCTTTTTATACCATCGCAGAGTCTTTCTTAAAAAAGTGTAATAGGACAGCCGCTGATCTGCACAATTAACTCCCAGCATTCGTAAAATATAGTCGCTAACTAATCAGGCTTCATTGAAGTTTTTCCACTTTTAATTTTGTTAGATTAAAAATGCTATTCATAAAACTTAACCTTGCATCCTAATCCTTATATGTTTTCACCTTATCCAAAATGACTTCTTTTTCAAAAATGAGAACATATAAAAATTAAGGGATATGTCATTGTAAAAATAATTACTGTAATTACTACTATAAGGAGCGTGCCTTTCTGATAAATTCCATAAGATTAAAAATATTTTTGTACAAATAGACCTTGCATCTTAATCTTTACATGTTTACAACTTACCTAAAATGACCCTTTTCCCAGGAATGAAATCATATAATAATTATCAGAATTAAACCACACTACGAGATAACTCGTAGCAAAGTTTTTTTTAAATATATATAAATACTATCCGCATACTGTGTCATAACACAATTAAAGGGAAAAGTAAAAATTTCATTGGCTTCATTCAATAATTAAATAAACGCTTGGCACTGGCGGCAACATAGTACGTAAAATTTCCTTGGCAGTGAATGGATTATAATAGTCTTTTATTGTTAATCAACATTAATAAAAGAAAATGATTGTTGGTGTGACTGTATGGATGAACGCATAGTGGCCCTCAGGCTTTAAGCTATTCACTTAAACTGGCATCAAAACTCCCAGTCTTCGTGATTATGTAAGTCGTTCACACCTGCAGTGTATTACCAAAACTATGTTAAGGAAAGATAAGGCTAATTCAGTGAAAGAAAGGATATTTTAAAGATTTTATTTTAGTCAATATTTTTAATGTTGATATATTTAATAATTTATTACAAAAATCGCATTTATTTCGATTAAGTTTAGAGGACACAATCTCCATAGAGAAGCCGTTCGCAATGAATCTCCGAATGAATCTCGAAAAGAAGTATTTTTATTGTGTACTTTATAACTCATCATTGGTTCATCCGAAGCAATAAAATTAAAATCAGTTAATTAGATGAGATGTTTTTCGAGTAAACCTCTCGAGTTTCTTTTTAATTTTTTCTATTTTTTTGATTTAGGTTGCATTTATAACATGAAACGGATCGAAAATCTTTGGGGGTAGATATTTTCAATATTGTTGGGAATATGAATTTGTTTTTTCAGATTATTCACCACCAGCTACGTTTAGTACATCTATGATTTAAGGCCTTCCATCCAATTAAGTACTGATCTTAAAAGCCAGGAGCAGGTCTATTTAATTTAAATGGGAAGCTTATCATTGAAGGCATTCAGTAATGATTGTCCCACTGAAAATGGGATGAGGTATTCAATAGAAAATTATTTAAAAAAATACAAAGAAATGCTAATATTGAAAAATGTTATTTTTATAAATGGAAATCTGATCCATATACCAATGAGTGTAATTAAAAGCCTTCAAAGATCCTCAAATCCCTCACTGGGTATTTTGGAAGTATAAAAAAATCTTTGGAAACATAAAGAATTCAGTTCTTACTGACTTGTAAGTAAAATAAGTTTAAAAAAGTATAATTTTTAATTTTAAGATTACTAAACTTTTTTAAGTATAAAAATACCATTTTTTTGAAAAGAAAGCCAAAAAACTATAAATTTCCGTTAAAATTTCTCATCCTTGTCAAAATAATTTACAATGAAGTCATGTCATCTTGTCATAATGGATTATTAAAGCTGGTTAAATTTCGAAGGGGTGAATGGACTTTGTGGTTAACACAAGGGAGATTTTTCAAAGAAATCGGATATATCTATTCATCTGTCTGTCCAAATTTTATTGTATACACTTTTCAAATCATAAAACCACATGATATTGCACACCAAAAGATTGCATACCGATGATGCACCCCAAATCTTTAACTATCTTATTGCTTTTAACTGAATTTCTCTCTTAACTAAATTTATTTAAAATCTCAAAAATAAAACATTTTCATAGGTTTAATAATTTCATAATCTTATCAAAAAGTTAAGGATATTACATTCACTTTAATCTCCTTAAGAAATTGGTTCCGGCCAATAAAATTTTGTGTTCAATTTTGATCTCAGCAGTAATCTTCATATGTAATAATGTAAATTACTATCAATAAATTTCGAATTCATTTTAGAAAAGGGAATATTCAATATGATATTTTCATCACTAGAATTTTGATTGATCGAAGGGAAAGAACTTTTCTATTATTATTTACAATTTTTATTTCGTCTGTTTCATATTTTTTCATTTCAGGGTGAATGAATGCATACAAAAAGGCAATAAGATATTTTTTTTTCATATGATCAAAAACGCATCCCTTCATACGTTTGACATAAACAATTTGATTGTATTATAGACTGCTAAAAGACGTTATTACATTTGAAAAAAAAAAGAAGAATAAAAAGAAACAGTGTTTTTATGGATAACCCCTTTGATGTATAAAAGGATGCACGAGAGATGTATCAAAACAGAAAATGAAATTAAATCAATAATTTCGCTATGGGATATAAAGTGTACAATTTTACGTTTTTTGCCTGACAGCTATCATAGTTGCCAAGCCCCGTTAAGTATAGGGTTAAATTTCACATATCTAAGGGTTGAAAGCAAAAATTTTATATATGCTACTCATATTGTTGACATGAAATATGAACACTTTAAAAATTTTCAACAATAAAAAAAAATTACTTGAATGACTTCAATTAGTAAATTAATATAAAAATAAATTAAATAACCCCATGTATGTGTGAGGGTATATACACAAGTACATATTTTTTAAATTATTTAATATAATAACGAAAGTTTCAAAAAATTTATAGGTACTATATTCACGTAATTAATCTTCCTGGTATCCCAATAAGTATTCCTGTGTGCTCGTGACTTGTGTTTTAGATATATTTCGGGAAGCGTTTTTTTGAGTAGTTTTCAAAAAAAAAAATTTTTCTTTTCCGTGTCAGAGCGATTGAAGGTGCTTTTGAAACTTTAAATGCATTTTTCTCAAAACTGTGTTTTCAAAGCCGGTGACCAAGATTTCTCGGAAAAGGATTTCTCAGGAAAAACTCTCGAAGGGTCTTCGTTGAAAAAAAGGTAAGTTTTCAAACATTTTTTGTTTCAATACAAGTAGTTCTAATCTATTTAATTAATTTTTATATCATAACACAATACTTGAACAATGTCTTTCAAAAATTTTGATTTCAAAATATTAATAAGCAAATGGCAGCGAATATCTGCAGGCCCCTCGAAAAATAGTTGGTTCATCATAACTCGAAACAAAATCATTTAAAACCAAAAATCAATATTTATTTATTAAAGGATATGTTTTTCAAGGTAATGATGAGAGGTTTTTTGATTTTTCAATTTTTGGTAGCCTTTGGAAACCAAAATACCGATTTGTACCTAAAAAATCGACTTATTTGTTATTGTAAAATTAATAATTATTAAAAAACAAAAAGCTCTCATCATTTTCTGGTTAAATATATGAAGAAAAAGTGTGCAAAATTTCAAAATGATCGGTCATGTAGATTTTGAGTTATCGTGAACACCGCCTTCCAAGATAAAAGTTTCAGGAAAACGTTCAAAAATTTTGCTTGCTACTTCTTGCTTTAGAGTAAAGGATGCTCAAATGCTCATAACTTTGGTAATTCTACTTCGATCAACTTGAAATTTTGATAAAATATTTTTAGGATGCTATACAATAAAAAATAAAAAGTAAAAGTCAAACCTTTTCCTTGACCCTATCATAGATATATGTGAAAACTCAGCATAAAAATAGTCTAGCAGTTATCGAAAACAGGAAAAAAACTTTGAAGAATTTTTGCAAATATATATTTCAAAACAATGTCAAAATCCGACTTTCTCATTCCCATGCTAACTTTTTACCGAGACAGAATCTCACATCAGTACACAATCAAGAAGACATACCTAGCAAACATTTTTATATATTTCTTAGAAACGCGAACTTTACACGGATATCAATAATCTGTAGAATATCCGTGTATCCGGAATTTTTACTAAAAATTATGAAATGTCAAAATATAGTCTATTTGACCAATAGTTTTTTAAAATATTTTATTATTTTGAGTGTATAGTTTGAAATAATTTTTAAATATTTTATTAAAAATGAATATCTTAAACAAATATTTAAAAGAGATGTTTATTTTCATGGCTTGTTTTTTTGGCAGGAGCTAGGTTAAAACCTTTCTAATAAGCAAAATCAAAATCGTGAAACTAACAACAACAAAATTTAAAATTTAAGATTTTTTTAAATTGAGAACAAAGATAGGAGATTATTGTGTTAAATAAATAATTCTAGTTCCTGCCATAGCAGCTGATGAGCATAATAATATTCTGGAAGCTAAGCTCTATCAGATTGTCAAATTTTTTTTTCCACGTTACGCCAGAATTCAGCGAAAAACACCTTTAAGCTTTTTGCAACATATAACCTTTAAAAGTCTTGAATCTCCTCTCAACTTTATTGGCATCCTTAGTAACGAGGTCAACGAAGACGAAAAGAAGCTTAAAATTTCAAGTCGGGTACTATTAAAATTTCTGTCTTAAATTTTGACGGAAGTCATAAATAAAAAAGAAATAATTATTTCAAGAAAGCTGTGAAATTTTTTATTGCATGACAAATTATAAATTATATTAGTTCCGTTTGAAAAATATATGGCTTAAACGAATTGAAAATTTAATTTTTTTTAATTATAAAAAAAATTTTGGTAGGGTTAGAAATAAAACGATGTAAGATTTTCTTAAAAAACAAAGTTTGAATATAAAACAAATGTTCTTTTTATTAAAATATCAAATAATTATGATTTCAAAAAGAATTTAATAACAAATAAATAAAGTATAAAGTGATAAAAAGAAACAAATAAGAATAAAATATCATACATTTACCACAATACTTTCGAAATATTAATTTTTCAATCTACACACTTAAAATAAAAAAGAAAACAATTATTGCATTGATTTTTTCTGTATAACAAAAAAAACTAAATTTAAATCTTAATTTAAGGCTTTTATATTTGAATACCTTATTCCGTATAAAAAATATACAGAATTGGTAACAGAAAACACATAAATTTTATATTAATCATTCAATTTTATTATGCATCCTTTAAAGTAGTTACCAATGTGTACAATACAATAATAAAAGCGATAAACATTTTTCGTAGACTGAAGAAACCATTGCCTTCAATTTACACTGCTAATTCGGTTTGATTTGTTCAATTTCTTCTTCAAAATGGAATCCAAAGAGTGCAATTTTTAGTGTAAGGTAGGGAAAAAATAATACAGTGCAAAATCAGGTAAATATGTCAATTGGTCGATCGTATTAAATAAATAATCATATCTTTAAAGGCCTTTTTTCGATGCACTTTTTAGCAAAAATTTAGATCCTTCCGAACCAATTTTGCAGTGAAGTGTCTAATGCCATGGACATTAGTTAAAATTCCAAAAAACCATCAATTTATTAATGCTCAAACTTCTGGTCAACTTTTAAACACTGAAAAG
The DNA here is from genome assembly GCA_947359355.1 of Acrocera orbiculus. NCBI lineage: Eukaryota > Metazoa > Arthropoda > Insecta > Diptera > Acroceridae > Acrocera > Acrocera orbiculus. The sequence continues at coordinate 14,876,877 of OX375758.1, forward strand.
ATCATTTTCAAGCACTAATTTTTTAATTTTTACAATGTCATCACTAGTTAAAGTCTGTCTAGAACGAAGTGGAGAACTATTCTACGCCATTATTTGAATAATTTTTCTCACTCTCATACATGTGTCTTGGTTTAACAACTCCTTAGGCAAAGGCCTTATTTACCTTTTTTAACGATTTGGCATTAGAGATTTGATTTACAGCACAAAAGAGGCCTCTAATTCATTCATTGTAAATTTTGCAGAACACTGATACATATTAACAGTTGTTGCCAATACACTACTTGACAGATATCGTTGAAATTTTGTTCATTAATTAGAAAAAGTAGAACCAATTTGATATATTAAATACATTATTACCTATATCTTTTAAGCAGTTCACTTAAATGAAAAAGCCAAGATAATTTCTAATCAAAAGACACTCGTATATGTCTGCATATGATAATACTTTTAGAGCATAAATTAACATATAAAAGGGGATCGCAGGGACTCATTGGGGGTGGTTTTGTGATCCTATTTTTATTTTTTTAGCTGTAAGATGTTCTATGTAATAAATGTATTTTAATCTTATACTATTTCTACAGATGTTACCATTAATAAAATACAGATCTACTGCTTTCCTATACTGAAGCAGTGCCTTCTAGGGGCCGACTGTCAACTGAAAATATGCCTTACTCTCTTTGATACCAACTCCCCAAAGTCAAACAATAGGTGGGTAGGCATTTCCTCCATCTCATGAAAGAATCTACAGTTAGGAGTCGTTTATTTTTCCAGTCTATATAGGTACTTAATGAAAGAACCATATCCGTGTCAACATTCTCTTTGTCCAACTTCCTTGCCTCGTCAAGGATCCATATCTTGTATCTGTTGAATGCTTTGGACTGTACCAAGCCAGATGACTCGGTCCATGATCTGACATGGTAGTCGCTTGACCAATTATTTATTGAGTAGGGCATACTGGGTTTTTAGCTAATGTAGCATCTTCTTGAGCCCATTTGTGCCAAAGATCTTAATAATACTAATAAAGTATGAGTATGAATATGAGACGTCTCAAAAGCTAAACTTAAATTAGGGCAAAAATATTATTTTTTTAATAGATGGGTACCTAGAATTTACTTGGCAGAACATCTTAAATATGAATAGAAAAATATACATCACAAAATCTTAAAGTTTATTTGTATAAGGATGCTAATTATATTATTATCTAATTTCTCTAATAATTTAGCTCAATTTTAAATAATGAAACTCCGTTATTAAACGAATTTCACTAACGTCTTTAATAAAAATATATAAATTATATAAAAAATACTTTTTTTTACAATTAAATTCAACCTTCAAAATGATTCAAAAATAATCTTTGGAAAGATAAATTCAACAAAGGAAGTCATGCCAGCTGGTTAAATCAGAGAATCCTCAAAATTTTCAACAATAATCTCGTGCATTCGCTTAGTAGGCGGAAAGATGTTTCTTTCTCATTATAGCAAATTTTATATCTTATTTTTTATTTGTGTGTTTGTATTGTGTAAATTACACTTTATAAAAATTTGTTATTGTAGGATTACAAAGGCTTAAAAGATAATCATCTTTAATTCCTTTCATAATTTACGAGTTTCTTGAACGTAATTTCTGATTAGATATCTCTCCCCTTAGTAATACGAAAAATTGTATACAAGCCTTCGAATAGAAAGGGTAAGATTTATTGGAATTTATATACAGTTAAAATTTAATTAGATCATTATTTTATAGTCAAACATTTTTTTCTTACACTTAATTTATTTTTAATAGTTAACATTTTTATGTAAAAATTAGATTTAATAATATTTAATATTCGACATTTTCCTTAAAAAACACATTCAGATCAGAATTTCAGATCACATTCGAAATTTTCTTAATACTACGTAAAGGCTTAGAGCAAAAAAGAAAAGGTTAACAAATTTAATAACAAAAAAAAATAAATACAGCTTAAAGATTTAAACGGCTTCACCACATATATTTAAAGCAATGACTAGAAAACTTAATACTAAAGGAAGTGTTTTTTTTTACCCTTTAACCAACAGCAAAATGTAATTAAATATCCTAAATTCGGTGATCCATAAAAGATTTTAACAAATTTTTAATGTGAAAAAAAAAAAAAAATAAAACAAAAAATTACAAATTTACTTGAACAAACATGTTGACAAAATAAAACAAAAAGTATCGTAATGACAAAGTGTCCGACATTGATGGAAATCAACTCAGTGAGATTATCCCAGATCATCTTATATCTCAACACTGATCCTTCTAAGAAGGGATCAATTTCGAATTTACTAAACAATTGTAAGCAATTGTTGTTATAAGGTCAGTAGAATAATTCTTAAGAGCTGTTGTTGATTTTGCATTTTTCTTTGAACTATACGAGTACAAGAAAATTTCGCACCTCATTTTTAAAGCTACTGTCATGGTAAGGTGAACAGCTGTTAATTATTCATAGTATTTGTCATCTTTATTATTATTATTTTTGTTGTTTTATTGTGCACTTTTATTACATAACAAAATGTTTTGACTCTGTGGTCAGCAAAATATTATTTGATGTTTCTTGATTTTGTTATTGTTTTGATTTTCTTCTTTTTGTGGGAGCTTGAGATATTTTTTGTTTGTTTTTTTTTTTATTTAATTTGAAAATATTAAGTTTAGAGTCAAGTTTAAAAATGCAAATATTTCTAAATTTAATTAAAATTAAAAACTAACTCAAATTATTTAATTGTAAGATTTAATTTAAATATAACTAAATGTAATATAATTTTATTTTGCACTTATTAAATATCAGAAATTATACAAAAATATGTTTTTTTGTCTAAAAAAGACAACTATAGCTGACAAATATTACAAAATTTTTGAAAATATCCAAGAAGAAGAAGAAATTTCCTCAGATATTTGAATCTTTTCAAAATGGCTTGAACATCAGGTAACTGTAAAATTATTATTTTTATTATCATACATTAATATTTAAATACAATGATAACTTAAAACAAAAATTGTGACCCATCAAAACCATTTTAAATAGTTACGAAAAAAACCAAACTCAGTATGTTTTTCTTAATTTTGACGGAGCGGCACCGGTCCGCGGACCTGCAGTTGAGAAACAGTTGAAGCTTTCATTTTTAAACTAAAACCAACAACAGCAAAGCATAAAGTCAGTTATCCTCTCTCAGACTGTACTCCAATTGTTGTTGAGTTGACAATGAATATTGCAAGTTCATTGCAAAATAATTTACGATGATTTATTTAAACCCTAAAATACAAACTTTTTAAAAAGTTCAATGTGCTTCCAAAATATTTTTTTCCTTGAAAAATTTTCCCACTAAGAATTTTAGTTTTGTGACAAATTCATAAACATTTTACTTAACTTCTTAAAATAAAAGTAAATGTTTTTTTAAATAATAAAACTTAAATGCTTTCATTTACTAAATTTAATTTGTTAATTAAAAATAAATAATCGTACTAGAAATAAATATTATTTTACTTGATACTTTAATTGAATTTTTCAAACCGTTTATTAAAATATTAAAATGCTACAAACTTTAATAACTGTTATAAAAATTTATATTAAAAAAGAGCTGAAACGAGTTTTACTTTATTATAATTCAATTAAATAACCCTAATTTGCTTATTATTTTGTTCTTTATAAATTAAATATGTATAAGTTTCATAATAAACTTTTTTTTAAATGAATTAATATGTTCTTTTAATTTTATGCCAGACTTAAGTTCTAAATTTAGCTATAAAATTGGTTTCCTTAAATGATCATGATATACTACAAAGAAGTATCCTTCATAATACTAAAAATCACATAAGGTTACAGATGTTCATAAATACTTAAGTGATATGAGAAAAGTAGAAAAACAATATATTGGAAATTTAAAATGCAGTAAATTTTAAATTATTTGTGATGTTCTTTTAATTAAATATTTTTATTATCACTATGTTTGAAAAACCGAGAATTCTTTTTTCACAAAAAGTCAACTAAATTATTACGTTGTCAAGAAAATTTATGGAATAATCAGCTTTTTAACAGCTAATCAATAAAAAAAAATCTAAACCAGAATTAGTTCACTGGGAAGTGTTAAAAAGTGTTAAAAAATGTTAAAACCATCTAAACCAGAATTAACTGCGTACCCGCATTCCTGATATTATACATATTATCCTTATATTATTATACAATAATACACTTCCATATTATGGAATGAAAAGCTTGTTTTGTTTGGTAAGGCACAAAAAAAGTAAAAATCACTTTGAACTATATCCGAGGAGTAAGCAAGAAGTTTCAAAAGCTCCCAATTAAATTTACTAATTTTTTTGCAGCGTTTTTTGAGCCTTATATGATCTAGCGTTATCATAATGAAACAACACTTTCATGATTTTATCTAATCACAAGCAGTTTTTTATTAATTAATGATTTGATTTGATTCCCCTAGTTCGTAATAAATCATATTCTACTAAACATTGAAAAGCATTATTATATATGATAAAAACACTTTTTCTGTTGAAATTGGTAGCTGTTCACTGTCTTTTTGTTCCGACATTACGATAAATAATTCAGTTTTCACCATCTGTTTCGAAATAGTCTAAAAATGGCTCTCTTTCTAAGTCCAATAAAAGGAAAGTGCAGAAGTTTATTCACTGCTAGCAATTGACTTCGGATACCGGAAAAACGGTGCCCCGCTTCCAATCTTGGATACCTTCTTAATCTCTTTTGAAGGCAGAAAGTTTGTTTTATAAGATAAATTCATCCCTTTTGCACTTGGATCTTCTATTAATTGTGATTCTGACTCAACAAGATTTTCAATAATCTTTAATTTAAAACGTGCGCGAAATTATGGACTGACCTAATAATAGCCATCATTTCTCTCAAAACTATATTATAACTTTGACATATGAGTATTCAACTAACTGTTAAACGTATCCGATCAGTTAAATTACATAACGTTAAATGGCGAAAATGATTAATTTTTCATTTTCTCAAATGCTTTCTCGGAAACTTTTTTAAAACAACAATTTTTTGGGTTGTATTTATAAATCATCAATGTTACTCATGAGGTTAACTAACATTATAACTGTTAGTTTTTATGTTGAGTAATACTAAATTCAAGTGCAAACATTTTTTTAGTAAAAAATATTTTACTTTACTAACATAAAAACTTTTTTTCATCACTGTACATATAAAACTTTAAAGGATCACACCTTGAAAAAAATTTTCCAAAATTTAATTTATAATTAAATTTGAAAAGGTAACTCATTTAATTTTAGTAACTGTAGTTGGGCTTTTAGTTTAGTCTTACACCCTTCAAACAATTTTTCAAATCGAAAATTATTTATTAGTTGAGAACTAAAGAAGTTCTATGGTTAGTAATCGTCTGGAATGAAATCGATTCAGCTGCAGTTATCAAAGAAGGAACAAAATTTATTTATGAGCAATTAATGTCAAAAAGGATAAATTCAGGTTAGTTGATCTGAAGTGGAATTGTTGAGCATTTGTCTATCTAACAGGATCAATAATAATTTTTTTTCTTTTTTTTTTTTTTGAATTGCTCGTGAAATATTTATTTATATTATTTTGTTGTTCTTTTTATTGTATTTCAATGACTATCTCACATTAGTTTTATTACTTAGGGTTGACTAAACCTCCTTTGTTTGCTTAATACTTTAATAGCGAAAAAAGATGACAAAAAAAACCTTAAGGATATATTAAAAATTACATTCCGCAACAATTTTTTGTGTAGTTAAAAGGATTCTTAAATTTTATGTTAGAACTATGTTACATACACCAATGAACTTGTTTATGAAAAAAAGAGTTAAACAGTAAACTTTTGTATGTTTTTTGTCCAAAGTGATAAAAAATTATTTTTAGGACTCAATCGTAAATTTTTTTCATTTATAATATTCTTAGCTGAAAGAAAAACATTTCATTTAAGCCTTTTTTATAGTTTTCTTTTTTAGGACATAAGATTTATATGTGTATATCTCGTTTTTTTATTTAGGTAAAAATTTTGATACTAAAAAAAAACTTTTGAGTTTTTAAATGAGTTATATTTAGCTGGAAAACTTGTAAACTTTTATTAATTTTCAAAGAAACATAAATTAACCATTTTCCTTAAATTTAGGGGTTGGTTCACTTAATTCGTTTAAATTATGGCATATTTTCAAGAATTTTTTGTTGCAATACAAGTAGTCTTAGTTTATTTAATTAATTTTCATACAATAATACATCATTTGAACAATATTTTTCCAAATTTTTATTTCAAAGTAATAATAAGTATCAAAATACCGTATTTCGAACTAAAAAACCGACTTATTTGTTATTGTAACATTAAAAATTAAAAAAAAGATCTTGTTATCTTGTGAAATATGTACACTGAAAAAAAGAATACGCTACAATAATCGAACAGTAATTGGTTCAACCTCGCTGTGAGGTTCAATATGGCGAATTGAATCTTGAGAGTGGCTCAACCTTACGGCGGGGTTGACTCAACCTTACCTATGTAGTTAAACGTAAAACCGTACATTTCTTTTAATACAATATTTTATTCACGAAATATATATAATTTAAATTTTCTGATCCAACCTGAATCGAATATATAAATCCAAAGGATAGATAAAATTTTATAATCTAGTTCAGATTACGATTTCTAAACGATCATAGAACATGAATTGATATATGTATACATACACACAACCAAACAAACAGACAATAAACAACAAACAATGAAGTAAACAAAAGAAAAAATACTTACTCCAACCATTCCTAAAATTCCTAAGATTCTTAAAATAAATAAAATACATAAAATTTATATATTTACCTTTAACCTATGTCCGTGATATAGGTTAAAACTTTTGAAAAAATTCAAAAGTATTTATATCCTTCTTTTATTGCAAAAGCGCGAATTATATGAAGTTTAATTTTCCCATGTAAAAAACACAACACTCAACCCCACCCTGTAGTTGATTCAAGAATATTCATAAGGTTAAACTAACATATGAGCTATTATTCAAATCTATATAATTTTGATTTGATCACAAATCTTTCAACCTCGTGATGAGTTTGATGATCCTATTTTTTTTTTCAGTGTAAAAAAGTAGTTTGCAAAATTTTAAAAAGATCGGTTCAGTAGATTTTAAGTTATCGTGAACAACGACTTCGAAACTAACAAATTTCAGAAAAACGCTTTAAAGTTTTGCTTTAAAAGTAAAAGAGTAAAAGACGCACAAATGATCATAACTTTGGTATTTTTATTCCGATCAACCAAATTTTCATACAATATTTTTAAGATATTATAAATTAAAAAATAAAAGATTAAATACCGAACCATCCCCTTAAGCTTTCAATAAGTTTTGTTTATAAAAGATTAAATTGTGGGGCTCAACAACTGTAAATACTTGTCTTGGTACTCTTGGTACTGTCTTGGTACTCAAACTGTTGTCCTTATGGAATGTAAAGTTTTATTATGTTACGCCGTTTTTCTTTAAAAAAAAAACGCTTATTATTCTCAAAGTATTGAAGTTGAATTAAATTATATTCATTAAATTTAAACTTAAATTAAAGTTCATTAAAAGTAAACTTTTACAATTTTACTGTTAGGCATTATTCTGTTTTTTATTAAATTATCTTCAAGAATTTCTTTCAAATATGAAAGTGATTTATCTATCCTAAATTTGAAGTCAATATTTCATTATCTCAAGCTCTATAGACCAATTGTAAGGTAAATAAACGTCTATTTAAAAATCAGGCTGCTTTGTGTTAAAACAATTTAATTTTCTTCTTTAAATGCTTAAATTTTAGACCCGTTCACGCAATAATATTGGGACCAGGTGAAACTAAGCAATCATATTCCCAACGATATATGTATTTCTTTTGAGATAATGAAAGATAAAATTTACAATCTTAACATCCTTTAATGTTTACATCTGATTTAATTTTATAATAAGCCAAAGATATTCCCAAAACTATTAGAAAGTAAATCAGAAATATTTGGAATAAATTAAAATATCAACAAAAGTTAATTTTAATAAGTCAATAAATTTTAGTTAATATATTTCAAAATAGGTGTTAAATTTTTATCCGTAGTTTAATCATTTTAGTTAGGCATAGTCTAACAACGTAGTTAAAAGAGAACAAACATGGAATTTTAATGGGAGTCGCGACAAAAACCTGTGATTCTACATAGGTTACCTATTAAACTAATTGTTTAATTTTATAGAATTCAAGTTAATATATTCCTTTAATTTTACCTCTTTTTCTCAACTAAAATTTTCTGTAAAAAATAAATATTTTCCCATACTTTCAAATGTAGTAATTATTCCAAAATTTTTACTATCTTTAGTGCAATTATTGAGTTTCTAAGGTGGAATTTTCATAAAGATATTATGTAGCCTCTACACATTCGGCAATGATAAGCAAATTGAGCAAATACACGAATGTGTAGATGGGCATGTGTGTGTGAAGTTGGCAAATAGAAGGAATTTTATATTTGGCGAATATGTTAAGAATGTGTACAGGCGGCATTAAGTAAAAGAATACATAAAAAAAAATCCATTGTATGATATAAAAAATAACGGGTAGCAATTGGAAAAGAATCCCTATATCATATGATATAGCTTTGTTCTAACATACTTCAATTTTATTTTAAATAACTTTTTAAATATTTGTTTAACCAAAAATTTCCCTTTCATGTGGTCCGACAAAATTACAATATTTTTCATAGAATTAATATAACCCAATATACTAACAAAGCTGAAGGGAATACATTTTTTCTGTTAAAGTAAACACTTGAACTTTGGAAATAGAATTAGGTTATTGTTCACTCTATTCATTTTAAACTTCACATGCTTAATCTCTTGAATAAGTAACTATTTAACCAATTACAGCCATCTGAAGAGTAAGAAAAGATCATCTTACAACCAAAAATCTTTGTAATATAAATAAAAAGGAAATTCAAAACTTTGGCAGTTTAACAATTACTCATTTTCTCTATAATCTTCATTTCATAACTTTTACATTATTGACCTGAATAAATATCATGTCTTTAAATGTAAAAATATTATTTGTTAAAAAGCATTTAATTAATTCAAACTTTCATTTATTTAACCGTTTCATAAGTATGCATTGAAGCATCTTTTTAGATGGCGTAGTGTATATTTCCATTAACTCCGTTTTCAATCGTGTACGTTGTCTTTTTTTGGGTTTTGTACTGCTTTATACTGAATTAGTAGACTGGAGGAGCGAGCGGTTAACGACATTAAAGAAGAATTTTGCGTCGACAGGAACAAAAGGATGCTCTAGATCTCGTAGATAGAAGCACTTTGCGTATCTGGCGTATAAAGGAATTATCGAGTGTTATTTATAATTTTTGAGTAAGCAAAGCTTTAAAGCGTTTTCCTGAAACTTTTTTTTTCGAAGTTGGCGCGCACAATAACACAAAACCTACTTGACCAATTGTTTTAAAATTTTGCACACTACTTTTTCACATATCTTATAAGATTATGATGAAAGCCTTTTCTCGTAAATAATTATTAATTTTAGAATAACAAAATAAGCCGATTTTTTAGGTAAAAATTGATATTTTGGCTTCCAAAAGCTACCAAAAAGCGAAAAAAAGTCCCCCCCGTCATTACCTCAAAAACCATCTCCTTTAATAAATTAATTTTGATTTCTTTGTTTCAAATAGTTCCGTTAGTGCACCGCAAAACAACTGTTTTTCAAGGTGCCTCCAGACATTCATTGCCACTCGCTCACTTATTATTATTTTGAAATAAAAATTTAGGAAAATATTGTTTAAATGTTGCGTTATTATATAGAAATTAATTAAATAAATTAGAGCTGACTGTGCTGCCAAAAAAACTTCTTGAAGACATGCTTTTTTTCAACGAATTATCCATACCATTCCCTTAAGAAAGAAAAAACTATTTAAAGTTACTGAACATAGCACGAAAAAATGTATTCCCAAATTTAAAAAAAAATTTTTAAGGAGAAACGATTTAGGTTAAATGAAGAAATCGCTAACAAAAGTAAGGAATACTTTGAAGGCATAATAAATAATTCTACACTGTCAGTACAGAAAAATTATATAATCTTTGGAAGGAATGTTTCACTTGAAAAGAATATTTTAAGAAATAAATTCAAACTTTGAGGAAAAATTTTATTTTTATGTCTTAGCCTTTGGACTTAATCAACAAAGCTTAAAGGTAGCCATACCTTATAAAAGTAACTTATTGATTTTTCGACTCCGGTCGATACCAAATCAATTTTTTATTAGATTTTCTAGTATAGTTAGTAAATATGTAAGGAATTGACAGCTAGCTATTGTGAGTTATGGCTACCCTTAAGCAAATAAGATTTGAAATCTTAAAATAAATAAAAACTTCAAACTAATTTTATTTTGGCATTAATTAAAGTTGGCTATGTGTATTTTAATCAAAATAAAAAAAAAAGTATTTAATTTTTTTAATATTTATAGTTTTTGCCAACAAATACGTGTATATTAAATATTCTAAGCTTAGTTCTAAAGAAGTTAAAGCTATGTTAGAAGTAATTTAATCTAATATAATTTTAAAAATGTCAAAAAACTGGTACTAGAAAATAAAATTTTCACCAGTTTGGCTTAATCCTTTTACTACCAGGTGTCACACATTGGCATTTTGTTGAAGCCTATCCTGAAATAAATTCGTTAGACGTTTTTGTTGAGCTTTAAAAAAGAATTTTTAACTTATAAAATGTTGAAAAATTCAAGAAAACCTATTAATAATTTGCTGTTTGTTTTAGTTTTTAAGATTTTTCTTTAAAATAAACTAACGGCAAAAAATTTCACAGTAAAAAAATTTTCTTCTCATAAAATAGAATTTTTGTAAAACAAAAATAATATAAAGTTTTTTTATAAGCAAGTCAAATGTATCCTAGCTTTCATGACTTTTAGGTATGAACAAATTTCATATGATCCTCTTGATTAGTCCTTAAATTCGCTTTCTACATGTAAAATACCTCCCCCAATAATGTTTTTTTTTTGGTTTTTACACCGTGTAAGGGGTTGTAAAATGAGAAAATGTTAGATTTTTTCGATGAAAAAACGTTATTTTAACTCCAAGCAAACAAAAAAATGTCAAAAATTATTATTTAGGGGAGGAAAAACTTATATTTTATCCATACAAATTTGGGATCACAAACTTCTAATAATTTTAGGCTGAGATATGGTATAGAACGTAATTTGTTCCTTTTTTAAAGATGACTTAGGAGATATTTTGCCACTAGCTTCTTACTTGATAGTTTTGTACAGGGAAAGTTTTTAAAAAGGTATTTAAAAATATTTTAAATACTTAAAAAATTTTTCTTTCTGTCATATGCAAAATCTTTCGACTTATTTATTTCTTTTTCCCGTTTAGATGACATTATTGAAAATCATTATTCCTTACAGAAATTTTAACTAATTTCTCATCAAAAGTCATTTTTTAGCTTTTATCTGTAAGAGTATGTGTGTTCGTTTAGCAGTGGTAGACGTTTCTTACAGAGAATTCCTTTAGTGAATAATTAGACAATGCACGAAGCAGAAAATGATCACATTAAGCAAAAAAAAGACTTCCAACTTGTTATCTTACAAATTTTATTAACGGCAAAAGCTAATAAAATGTAATTAGTTTTCCTTCCTCACCCGCCATATTTAAGATATCTCGTTCCCAATGCCTTGTATCTTTTTTTAAATTTTAAAGGATGCACAAAACTTTTTGAAAGAGCTGTGACATGAGATCCAAAAATTGATTTCCAACTCTAGAAATATTTTTCCTCATCCTGCATAGTCCAAAAAATGATAATAATAATAATAGTAATTAAATAATATACTCTATGATTACAACCCTATCAAAAGTATTTAAAGTTTCCTGATATAATAAAAAATTAAATTATTTATAAATTCTAAAAAATTGGTGATAAGTTTTTTCTCTTCATCATCTGAAAAGAATTCTTATTTTCCATAACTTTAAAAATATAATTTTATTGGTTATTAATGATTTATAAAACGTCGTAATTAGATACTCATTAAAATAATAAAGGTCCCCTATGCAAAAATTTAAAAACAAAATTATTCCAAACTCAAAAAGAAAAACTATTTGAATTATTTAAAACAAATTAACAAAACAAAATTAATGAATATTTCAACAACCCCATAGAGTTCTTATGTGATTACAGATCGATTTACAAAAATAATTTGTGATTGATTTTTACTACCATGATCCTGACGATAGAATTTATATATATAACTAAGAAAAATACTTTTGTTCTTTCTTTTTTCCACTAAAAGGCACGCTTACACGCATCTGTTATCCTTTATGGTTGATGTAAAAATAGATTTTTATAATGGTACTGCAATAGGTTTTAGCTACCATACTATAGGACATCTGCTTCTATGCATCACCCTTATGAAATAAATTAAGAGGTTTTTGTTTAGGGGTGCATTGCATCACGTGCTGGCAGCAGACTAAATTTTTAGATTTTATTTCCATACTTATCACAAAAAGTTTTTATAGAATTCCCCATTTTTGTATAGTAGAATATGTTTAACACAGATTATGACTAACACTTATAAATTTTCTTTTGAGTTTTTATTCTTGAAAAATTTTTTTAAAAAGATACTTTTGCTTCTTTACTAAAAACTTAATTCGAAAGAGGAAAATGTTCTGATATCATATTTTTTTATGTTTAAATTTTCATATTAAAATTAGTCTTCATTTTTCATTATTATTCAGAAATCTGAATTGGCCATTCAGATAAAAACTGCAAATTAATTTGGATATACAATTTAACCACAAGAATATTTACCGAGAAAAATTACAAAATAGAAGATTTTTCAATGGAAAAATCCTGAAAAATTTTCAACAAAATTAATTAAAGGCAAAATAAAAAGCTTCAAAATAGAGAAAGATCTGCAATTGGTAAAAAAATGTTACTAAGGACAAAAATCTCCAATTCTATCAAAAGATGTAACTCAAAAAGCAATTACAAGGGCATTATCCATTATTAGTGTACGTAGTGAAGGAATGCAGGAATTGAATAGTATAAATAAATTATAAAGAAGAGGAAACAAGAAATTTAGCAAAAGAAACACTTAAAATGCTTTTCGTATGCTTGAAATAAGGATTTGAAATTTAATTTTTTATTTTAATTTGATTTTTCATTACTCTATCGCACAATGAACAAAAGAAAACATAACAAATGGAGTCCTGTTTTCTGTTCAAAATTAAAATTAATTAAAAGTATTCAGTGAAAGTTAATCTACTCTAATATATTAATAATCTATATTTATTGGAAAGTAAAATCTTATTTGATTTTACAATAGAGAGTCAATTTTATTTATTCCCTTAGTGCAGTGAAAAAACTGCTTAGAATAAGAAATTTAATTTAAAAAATTTACGCTTTCCCAATTTGTAATGCGAATTGTATATAAGTTTTAAATTTGTTTTACAGCAGACTAAATTTTTACAAATATATTTATATATTATATTTAACCCTTTTTTGAGTCTTTCAGCCTCTTCAATCGAAAAAATAAAAGCTTTCGTTAACCTCTATTCAGCCTCCTTATAAAAAATCTTTATGTAGGCACAAGATATTAAAAGAAGGATAAAATTTAACATAAGCGTAAATAGAAGAGCTAAACCTCTTTTCAATCTCATCAGCCTTCTTAGTAAAGAGGCTAAAAGGAGGCAAAATAGTTAGATTCGAGATAATCAACCTCAAAAGAATAACGTACAAAGAATACCAGGAATTTCAGAAGAACGAATGAAATAACTCATTGAAAATTTACATGATTAAAAGGTTTTTGGACCAGATACATACATACATACTTAAAACACCTGAAACAGTCAATAGCGCTTCAACGTCTAAATGAATAATTGCAAGAAGTTTCTTTTCATTCGTAAATTGGAGTTATTAAAATATTCATGCTACACAAAAGAGTACAGGAACTCATAAATCTGATACATTTTAAAATGTGGAATTTATATCACCCCTCTGAGGGTAATCCAAAAATCTTATTAAAATGAGCGTACTTTCAATTTTACCGATAAATCCTGAAATAACAAAATGCAATTATGGACAACTTCTAACCAAAATCAAAACTAATCTTGACATTTGGTTATATATTAATAATTATTGAACACCAATTAGAAATAAAGTGAAAATTTTGACAACTAATTATTTAAATTCATTCTTAAAATGTTTCTAACTTATTGCGCTTTAATATAATCAATGGACCGAAAAAGCTTTAAATAAGACTTCTTTGTTTCGCTGATTAATCAATAATCTAATATGAACTTATTCGTTATTCATATTAACTTAATTAACCTCCCCTGCCCCGCACTCTACACACATTAAATTATTCCCATTTTACTTTTCAATACTACACGCACAAAATAATTAAATTAATTTTTACTTTTAATTTTTTACACACACCACCAAATTCTTCCAAAGAACTGACTTTTACGAGGCCATTAACCAAATGCAATACCATCATTAGCCACAAATAAAATATATTATATAAAAAATGAACTCTATGAAAAATACAGAACTTGTCAATTTTACAGTGCGTCGCCCAGAACGGAAGTTTCAAATTTCAAATGATTTAAGTAAGCCATATCGGCACCAACAGTTGACGATAGTTTTATTTACTTCCCCAGTTCTTCCTTACTCGCACTAGTGGCATTGTTGATGCTTCATGTTTTCAAGGGAGATTGTGATAAATTAATTAAAGCTAAAAATAAACAAAAATTAGAAATTCTTTTTTGATAAAATTAATTTTTTAATTTTAAAAAAATAATAATAAGAGTTCTTATATTAAAATTGGTTTGAAAAACGTGATAGTGTTCTTTTTTTGGTTTTCTTTTGCAATTATCAAACTGAATAACTCTGGTGAGTACTTAATTTATAAGTAACAGTTTTTTGAATATTTTATAAATACTAAATTTTATTATTGAATATCAAAAATCTTCAAAAAAATAATTTAAAAATGAAATTAGAAACATTTACAAAGTTTTAATCAATAATTCCGCTGATATAACTAAAAATCTGATGAAATTTAATAATTAAATTTTGTTAACTGCTTAGATACTGCCAATTAGTTATAATTAAATGAAAATAATATTGCTAAAATATTTTAAGGTCAACAAATCTTAATGCTTAAACATAAAGATACAATTTTTTGGATAGTTTTTCTTGTTTTTTGTAAGGCATTTTTTTAAAAACTGCCTTCAATTACAACGATGACTTCCATATGGTTTTCCTTGAGGGATTTTTTTAAACTGAGAAATGAAACTGTCAAATAATAAAATTTGACATTTATCGCTTGAAGATTGGTACACCATAAAAATTTCAAAGCTCTTTGAATAAGTGTGACATCTTTATGTAAACCTTGACGCCGGCTAACCAACTAAATTTGACATTAATGGACATTAATGGACATGTCATTTTGTCAGCCATATTGAAAAGCTATTTATAATCAGCTTTTATAGTTTATTTCGCACTAAAAAGACAAAATAGAGTTGTACTGTTTAACCGTTAGCACTCGGGGCCATTTTCGCGCGGACTAATCAGCAACTCGAAGGGTTTCGTAGGGCTTTGATGAATTTCTTACCTCTAACTTAAAATGAATTAACAAATAAAATTTTAATAGAGTAATATTTAATGTATCTTTAAATCTTTACGAAGATAATTTGTTAAACATTAGTCTTTGTAATTTTGCTTTCATGTATGCCGAAATACATACCGGGCTTTTCAGGGTAAGTATCAAAATAGTATATGTCGTTTGATATCTTTTGCCGGAGTTATTTCTTTGAGAGCAGAATTTTTAATTGTTCCTTACTGCTGTTAAAAGCTTAGAAGTTAGAAGTTAGAAGATCGAGTTTATTTCATGGTAATCTCAGAAAGGAAAATAATAATTAGTTTTAAAGGGAGATTACGTCATCTTTGTAAGATTATATACGCAGTGCTTAGGAACGAACTTAAAATCACAAACATAAACAAGATATCACTAGATAAAAAAACACAAATTGTTATTACGGCGTATCGAATCTCCGTCACCTCTCGAATGCAAAGGGTTAATAAAGCAATATTTTGGTACATGTAATTTCTCTTAAAATTTGAGCAATTTCTATTTAAAATAAAATCTGAAAAGAGCAACAGTGCACACTTGACACAACATACAAACAATTCCTGATTATTTTAATTCAGTAGCATCATTAAATACCCTCAGTGACTAGAAGAGAATATTTAATATTCCGAGTAGGGAATGAAAAAGGGGTACTTTTCAGTCATAACACCTACTTTCTCGGGGAAAACATTAGTGAATTTTGTTAACAAATGAAGGAAAAACTCATCTTCATGGCGACTTTCTGCATGAAAATATGACTGAAAAGTAGCTACGATAATTTTTTTCTGCATGCTATATTAATTAATGTGTCACAAATAAACTTTTTAATATGATTTACACAAAAATTTATGTATGAGAAATTCACTGACTCTCTACTGGGATTAATAGCTGGACATTTTTTTCCATTTTTAAGGTAAATAGTTGAGTATTATCGCATATTTTTTTTTTACTTTCTCTCCCAAGGGATTCATTTGCTCTTGAACTTGACATTCTTGGTACTCTTATAGTACATTTGAAAACCACAATTCATAATAAGCAGTTTACAAAATCTAAGGGATTGATACCATAAATTTCTTGATTTATAATAAATATCAACAACAATGTTAAGGTAATTTTCATATTTGATATTAAGGGGGGAGTATGGTTTTAAGCGTTAAAAAAATCACTTTTTTCGTGAATTTTTTTTATGAATATTGATTAAATAAATTTATTCAAAGTTTTTGCAGATTATTAAACATGATGTTAGCAACATTTTGTAATTTTTATTATACAAAAGCCGGTGGCACAGCTTTTCCAAGTACGTCTTTGGAAAAAGATGATTTCCTGTGATCACTGTATCTCAGCTAGAAATTACCTGAAATCAAAAACACATAAAATTTAGTCAAAGTACTATTATATCCTTCCCCCAACGTTTTCTGGGTACTTTTTTTTTTTATTTAAAAAATTTTGGTGCTAATTTAAAGTGAAAATTGCTATTTTTCACGAAAAATTCCGCCATTTTGTAAGTTAAAACCACCCTTAATGTAAACAAAAATCCCAAAACTCAACGTTGGAGGGAGGTACTTTTTATGTAGAAAGTGTGTACCAAGTTTGAAGTGAATCGGTAATTTTGTTGTTTTCAGTGATCACCGACTTTGAAAAAGCAGTTTTGAGAAAAACGCGCTTAAAAATTTAAAAGCTTATTTATGGCTTTAGTTACCTAGCTTTAATTACCTGATAACTTTGACAGTTTTGCTTTAATCGACTTCAAATTTTGGGATTATATTTTTATAAGAAAATACAAAAAAAAAATTCATTTTAAAAAAGTGCTAAGGCATACTCCCCCCTTTATAAATATTCACCAAATAAAAGGAATGACTTCCAATGTTTTGAATAAATCATCCCCAATATAAGTTTTGATATTTCAAACTTTTTCAAAATGCTTTTAAGGGCAGCTTTGGTTTATTAGATAATTCCAAAGATTCAATAAGTTTTAACCTTTAATTTTTTGAAATGCTAGAAAGGTATAAATCTACCAAACAATAATTTGTGTAGTGTAATCAAATTTTTTTTACATTTTCAATTAAAAATTTCTACCAAAAATACCAAAAGGTCTTCAATAAATATGAAAATAATTAAAAGTAAAATCACAAAATTAAATTAGGGTCCTAAAATAATATTTTCGCACTTATACTGCCGCAATATTTACAAACATCTCGTCTTTTATTTATTTTAGTTATTATTGCTACATATTTTCCTTTTCAATTGAATAATTCTATTCTTCTTCAGCTGAAATAGGTTTTGAGGGCATAACAAATAACGGCAGTTGCACAAAAATGCATAGTACCCTAATTAACATAAGTGGGACAGTCGTCTTACAACTTTATCAACTCTTTCTGAAAGGAAATTACCATTTTAAGGACATTAATCTTTTACTTTTCGCACTGAAAAAATTTCCAGCCCTACAATTTACAAAACTATTTCATATGACATATTTTAATTTTTTTTAAATAGGGTCGATTCTTATGTCCTGTCATCTTCTTTTCTATTATATTTTGTTGTTGTTGTTATTTTTGTTGTTTTTATAACATTCGTTACTAAGAGGCAAATTACATTTATTTACATGAAGACTTAACTTCTCTTTGTCAAGTTCAAAAGTCAGTTTCTAAGAGGGATCATAAATCAATTTATTTATGCAAATAGGAAAAAATAAATATTAAGAAGAAGTATATTTTTTTTAGAAAGTAAAAGTTAATTGCATTTGGATGCAGCTTGTTTTGATGACCGTTTGTTTTTACAATCAAAGAAACAGAAAAAAAGGTTTGAAAACGGAAATAAAGTAAATTTGAAAAGATCCTTTTTTTACCTTTATAATTAACAACTCTTTTTGATGAAAGTGGTTTCAATTGAGATATTCTAAATAAATTCTCTATAAAGCGAACAAAAGTTTACAAATTTATTATAATTTGGTAATAAAGTTTTAAATAACTTTTAAGTTTTGTGCTTGAGAAAGTAAACTGGCATAAAAGGGATTTAAAAAACAAGTTAATGCGAATAATGAGCCTTTGAATTTTCCTTTTTCTCAAAATATGTGAAAAATCTTTCATAATTCAATACGCTCCTCCTATATTTTAAGACATATGTTTCAGTAATCTTCTAATTTATTGATTACATCCCTAAAATATCCAAAGTGAAAATTCAGTCAAATTACACTTCTTCGTTCAATGAAAATGTGAGAAAAGCCAGAAGTCAGATAAAGTTAAATCTGGCAAAATGATGGAAGTTGCCATTATTTTGATTTAAATTCACTGATTTTTGAACTGATTTTTTTGGCTATGTGAAAGGTAGTGTAGTCTTAATAAAAATACCAGGTCTTTTCTTAGAAATTTTTACTTTTAGCTAATCTAAAAGATTTTATCATTTAAGTTCATTATTTTCCCAGTTTAATAACGATTCAACAGAAAAATTTCTTTTGCAACCAGAAAACCTGATGTTACTATATTTTGGTTGATATATGAGCTTCAGCTCACTTCTGACCTGAAATAATGGTTTTACACTGGTTTAACTCAAACAAATACTGACATTTGAGGGCTTTAATTTTATTAATTCAATTTTTAGTATAGCTAATTAAATTGAGAAAATCCAAATCCAAAGCTATTCAAGCCAACATATGATATATAATAAAGTTTGAGAAAATAAAAATAATATTCGGTATTATTTGATTTAAAATTATGCTTGTAATAGACCCAAAGCTATATCCATAATGATAAAACTGATTCTTAAAATCACTCTTTTTACATTCCAAATATTAATAGAAAAGTCTCTTTGAATATTTCTTTTTGTATTAAAAGTAATACTCACTGTGGACACAACTTTCTAAAGCTTTTACTCCCTCCTAAGGACTTCTATTGAACTTTCTGGATTTTCTAGAATCAAATACAGTATTTTTAATATAACTTCTGGCGTTGGTACACTTTTAAACCCATCGAGCTCAAGATTTGGCCGATCACATTCAAATTTATTAATTAATTTTTCGTTTACAATTGAAAATTAAAATCCTCTTACTTTTCAAAGAAATTGTTCATAATTTCGTTTTCGTGCTAACCTTTCTAAAGGCCATATTAAATTTTTTCCATTGTAAAAAAAGTGCAATGACATTATAATTTTGAACAGTTCTTAATATATATGAATGAAACTGTGTGATTCCTAGCCGGTTGTCCTTATGAAAACAATTTCAAGTAACTTTCAGTGACCACATATTTTGGGCAACTTCAAGCGACTTGTAGCTTTTTCAATTTGTATAAAATTTTAAAAGCCGTAGGCTCTATGAAAAGAACTTAAAGCGACTTATTGTTTGTTATTTACCAAGATTTTTCAATGAAATATATCAAAAGTCATTTGAAGTTTTATTAGTACAAGGACTACAGTCCCAAATGACAAACCTGAAACTAATAGCCTAGTTTCTTCTCGCCAGAAAAAAGTTATTGAGCAATCTGTTCAATTGGCTTAGTTCCCAAAATCACCTCCGAATTAAATATAAAAATAAACCTAGAAAATTAGACTCATCTCTAAGATGAAACTGACAGAACAATTTAACTTCCCAGCATCAAAAATATGCTTTATAGGGACTATTTTCTATAATTTCCAAGTCGTCAAATGGCTCTCTCGTCCCATATAAAGTATATGAAAATGGCCACTTGTGAGTAAAATTTTAAAAATGTTTAAAACGAAAAAAATAGTGAATAGTCCCTATTAGTGACTCAGTAGCATAAATAAGGGTGTGTTCAAGAGAATCAATCCCCTTCCTAGGCTAATAATTTTATAGTTGTAATCAAAGAAAAAAGACTAACAATAAGACGACTAAGAAAGTTGACAACAAAAAAAACTATATCCCTCCCATCGAAAAAAAACTAGCTAAAACCACTGGAGTAAATGTCTCATACCTAAAATTTAGCGAATTCAATTCATTTATTATTTTCTCCATTATGTCTGAAAGGTATTTTCTCCCTTAGATCCCTACTTTCTCTACAGCTTTTCCTTGCTATTACTAAATAGCTCACCAATTGATATAAACAAATTAAGAGATTTTTTTATTTTTCATATCAAAATTTAATATTTTTATAATAGTTATAGTTTATTTAGCTTGTTTCAATCTACAAATCAAAAAAATAAAACTATTTTGTATTTGTATTTCTAAGCTTACTTAAATTAATACCTCGTTTTTCTTCAATCTTTAATTCGTAAATTAATAAAATAAATCGGCAAATGTTTAAAAAATATTTTGTATTGCTGATAATTTAATGAATATGCTTAAAAAATATAAAATCTTATTCAACTATCATCAAGGATATTTATTGCATTTCTAAAAACCACAATCTTTTATGTCAAATATTTCATAAGCTTTCAATGAGTTTTTAAGGTTAGTTTTCTTGAAAATTCAATGGATGTTACACATCCTTTCTTGTAATGAAAACATTTTTAAAAAACTTTTCAAAATATTTGATAAAATGCAATTAATAATTAGTACTTATTATTACTGTTTGAAGCTATTTTTACTATAGCATGTAATGTGGTGTTTTTATATAAACAAAGCTCTCATTTTTCTTAAAATTTAAAGAAATTTTAAGTTTTCATTAAAATCGATTTTTACCCATTGTCATTGCAGTAAATATTGAATTAATTTCATCTTTGCTTACTAATTTAATTGATATTATCTTTTGGAATTATAAATTTTAATTTTCTTTCTAAATATAATATTTTTTTACTGTTTTAGATTATGAATCAAATGGACAAAATATCATAAATATTACTCATATCAGAATTAAAGTTATGCCAAAGAAAACAATTACAGTTACAGTTATACTACTTTTTCTACTCTTTTTCTTTGTTTTATACAAAAGTAAAATCAGTAAAAATCATTTTGATCAAATAGAATTTAATGAAAACAAAAATTCTATTAATGATAAACATAAAGAAATTGAAGCAAAAAACAAAATAGAAAAAGATAAACAAAATGAAATATTAATTAGAATGCTAGAACACAAGAATATTTGTTATAGTATACATGTATTTGTTTTTAAATTAAATGAAAAACATTTATCAGAAAAATATTACAAAAAAAGAAAATTAAAACGTAAAACTCAATTTTGGGTATCAAATGAAATAAATAAAAATTCAAACACAATGTACGAATCATTGGCATATATTTTTCTAGGATTATTAATTTATTCCTTGGTTCTGGCAACAGCAGATATATCAAAACAATTAAAAATGGTAGATATAAAAATACTTTATGTATATATATATATTATTTTGTTGTTTTTTTGTTAAATTTCAGGATCCTGATAAAAATAAAAACAATTTCAGAAAATATTCTTTGCAGGAATATGCAAAACTTAAACAAAATGAAAAAAAACAAAAAGGTATATAAAATTAATGGAAAACAATTGACACACTCTTTTGGATT
The DNA here is from genome assembly GCA_947359355.1 of Acrocera orbiculus. Lineage (NCBI taxonomy): Eukaryota > Metazoa > Arthropoda > Insecta > Diptera > Acroceridae > Acrocera > Acrocera orbiculus. Next base: position 14,898,978 of record OX375758.1, read on the forward strand.
AAATACCTGTAGCTAAAAATGTTGAAATATCAAAAATCTTTGTTATATTGGGTATATTGCATTGAAATTGATGCGGGCTTATTTGACAGAAAAAAGCCCAGCGAATGACATTTAATTTCATTAAAATGGATAGAGTTGCGTGCATTCTTGTAGCAAGTTCATTTCCCAGAACTCAACTGTAGTTAAATTTGAGTATCAATCGTATTCAATTTGTGTAATTCTGAGTAAATAATTTAAATTAAGTAAATTTAAGGTTTGTAAATAAAGTTCTTATAATTTAAAAAGTACAACATTATAATTTAAAATATAAACATATTTCGATAATAATTATTTACAAATGATTTCCTTTTATTTAATTAAATGAATTTCAAAGATTTTAACAATAATATTTGCTTACTTTAAATAAAACATCTATTTGTAGTAAATTATCAAAACTTCACTCAATTCAAACAAATAAAACCTTCCAAAAGTAATATATTTACAGTTAAGAATATTATTAACTCAATTCAAAGATGTTTTTAAATTATGAGAGCTTTATTTATAAATATTTATATTTATTTAATTTAAATTAGTAAGGCACAAAATTTTATACTTTCCAATGAATTGTTGTAAAAATTAATTACAAAATCAAGTAAAAATATTTAAATTAAACGAGTTCCAAAAATAGACCGTTAAAGGTTTTAAAATTTTAATCAGGGTTTAAATATAAAAAGCGTTTCAAGTTTAAACTTTTCCTGTAAAACCGAACGTAAAGTATACCTATAAAATGCTAATGACAAGCGATGAAAACTGAAAATTTGATGATAAATGTAAAACCAAAATTTCCCTAGTTTTACGAGATTCTTTTACTATTGCATCAGATGCATATTGTATCTTATTTTCGAGGATACTCATCTTACAATTAATATCAAGAAACATTCAAACAAATATATTAATATTGAGTTTAATATTTTTAGAATTGTTCAAATTGTTAATGTTACAAGCATTCCGAAAAATATAAAATAAAAAATTAAAAAATTTATTTTACTTAATTCCTTCTCTTTTTACGGTTGAAAAATAATTTTTTGACTTATAATTTATTTTTCTGCATTGTATTCAGAATATAAACAAATAGCAAAAAAATTTTATTACAGCGCTTCCTATAGGTGCTAATTTTTTCATGTGGGTAAAGCTTATGTAATAAAATGCGAAAAGAGGAATTTTCGTGCTCTCTCTGTTTTCTCAGAATCTAAATTTAGAATAACACGTTATGAAACCATTTTAAAAAGTACTAAATAATTAAACGCTATTTGAATTCTCTGGAAATAAAGGATTTTTTGTTAAAAAAACTACGCAGTTTTCACGTAGTAGAGGAAAAACACCTGTAAAACTCCGCGAAAGTGCAAAATGATGAATTAAAAGAAAAATTTCTGGTAACAACTTGCATGCTGAAAAGAACAAAGAGAAAAAAAATAAAAATTTTTGGGGCATTTAATTAGTTTTAAGTTATTCTGCTAATTGGAAATGATAAATTCATATTTTTAAAATTCCATCATTTCGTATAGCTCGACAGGAGTTTTTCTCTAAATAAGGGAAAACTGTGCAGATTTTTAACCAAAAGCTTGTTTATTTCCAGAGCATTCCAGAAAATTACTTTTAAGTGTTTCAGTTTTAATGGCTCTGCCAAGTTTACCTAATGTAAGTTATTTTTTGTAGCAAATACTATTGAAAAGATTTTAGGATGATCTAAAACATAATAGGATAGCATCTGCTTACAGACTAAATAAAGTTTGTTGCTTCCCTTCAAATGTAATCGTCAATTTTACTATTACAAATTTATGACTAAAAAACAGCAACAATAAAATCTATTACAAATACTAAGAATAAAGAAATGTAATATTTTCCTTTAATCCTTTTTACCAGAATTTTTTTAACCATTACTGTACTTCAATCAAGCATTTTTTGAAAAATTTCCTATAAAATCAATAAAACCTAATACGTATATTAAAATGAATAAAAGATTTTTCCAATTTCTTTAGGAGGAGCAATTTTAAAGAAATTTAGTAATGCATTCAACAATTCAACCCAAATCATCGGAAGTTTATCGAAAAGCCAGGAGAATCAAATGACTAGTATACCTAGAAATTTCAAGAAAACTTTAAAATTTTTAATTCTATCAAATTTTAGAAAGTTTGAAATCAGAAGCAAAATCATTTCTACGACGCTCTTCTGTACCAGTTTTTTCGCAAGCAGAACCAGGTAAATCAATTTTAAATGCAAAATTTAAACTTTTTTAATTTAATTGCGGATAGTAAGTAAAATGACAATTTTTAAAAGAGTTATGTAACTTTTTTATTGCATTTACTTATTTTCTTTTGACACCATTTAGAAAGATGTAAAATGCCAAAATGGTGGATATTTTCGTTAGAAACTTTTGTTTTGACCTCAATTCACCATAAAAAATATAGAAATAACAAAAAAAATTAAAAAGTACATTGGGAGTAGAAAAAAATTATGTTAAAACCAAATTAATTTGATTTCTTTATGCCAGATAGTTCTTGCCTGAGATATGGTGATCATCGTACCCTTTGACTTTTTTGAAAGAAGATTTAAGAAATGTTTTGCAACAGCTTTAATTTGTGGTATTTCTGCAAAAAAATTGTACAAAATGCTGCAAAATTTTTTAATACATTTTTTAAATCATATCTCTGGAAGAAATTCATCAAAAAAGTGTTTTTTTTTTTCAACCGTTTTGATACTCTTAAAATTATAATAAAATAAAATTTATTATTTAAAAATTTACAGATCCAATTGGTATATTTCGAAGACAGTCCTATGATTTTTTTGGTACTAGCGATTTCAACCCTGAAGGAAAACGTCGAGTAAGAATGATAAAGCGCCATTAGTTTAATAAAATAAGTATAAATAAAAATGTGATAATGTTGAGCTTATTCTAAATGAATTTTTAACAAGGATATTTTAATATTTAGAATTTAATATACACACTTGAAAAATCTTGAGATTATTAAATATTTAATTAAATTTGATTAAGATTAAGTCTTTGATTTATTTTTATTTTGATTATATTTTCTTCAAAGTATCATCAGAATCAAGGTACCTTCTCTAAAAAACTCATCCTAAATTAACGAGCCATTTGAAAATAGCTCTGGACTGATTTTTAATCAAAACGTAAAGAACGTAGAATAAAAAGAAGAAATGGTCATGTTTTTGAAGGAAATCAAATTATTAGGTATAACTATGTTGTTAAAGAATACTTATGTATCCTGTTAATTAATCATTTAGTTGCAACAAATGTGCACAGAAATTAAAAAATTTTGCTTCACCCTGTTAGCTCTGTTAGCGAAATGGAAAAAACTGCACCGTCCTTAACGTGTTAAACGGGCTATAATAAATCAATTAATTCTAAAGGCTCAAACAAAATGCACGCGGTTGCGGAGCAGAAGCGGTGACAGCAAAGTAGAATTCCGTATAAATCCGCTTCGCAACCACGTGTATTGTGTTTGAGCCTTAAGAATATTCAATTAAATTTCTTTTATTCATATATTAATTAAAGTGCAATTTTAAGTATATTAAAGAAATCAATTTTTTTTTAAATAAATGGGATAACTATCAAAAGAGAATAAGACTTTTTAAAGCAAATTGCCAATTATTAATTTAAAATAATTTCAATAATATTTTTTAGTTTTTATATTATTTATTTATTTATTATTAATTATTACATAGATTTGTAAAAAAAAAATATGAAAATATTTAACTTACAGTCATATTTTGTAAATAAATTTGTACTTTTTCTATTCATCAGGGACTTTCCATGATAATCTTTTTCCATTTTCATAAAGATTTTGCAAAGCAATACTTATTTTATTTTCGGCCTGAACTTCTAAATAATGTTTATAAAGTTGTAAAGCTGTTCTAGCATCCTCAACGGAATCATGTGTTTCTGCTTGAATACGAATTCCTATGAATTCATATAAAAAATAAAAAAATTGAATTGTATTAAAATTATAATTATATAAAAATTACCTAGAAAATGCCAAGCTAGAAACCGTAATGAAACCATTCTATGATGTGGTAAATGAAATAAATGTACTGTGTCCACAATTTGTTCTGGATCAACAATCATATTAATAACTCTAAAATAAAGTAATTTTTATCATTTTTATTATTTTCTATGTCTACAAAGCTTAATTTCAATATTAAAAGATTAAAATTGTAAAATAAACTATCTACTTTTGATTTAATTGAAATTCAATTATCGCATACTAGAATTTTTTATGAAAACTTAATTATCTCAATAAGAATTAAACTAAAAACTAAACTTATAAATTAACCTTTAGAAAATACCTACTTTTTAAATTGGAAAAGTTAATATTTCAAAATGATTAGTTTTTAAAATCAATGAAATAATTTCAATTGTATTCTAAAAATTGAAAATTAATTTAATATGAATTATATTCAACCAAAATAAGTTATTCAATGATTTTTTTCAAATTCTAAATCAAGGAGAAATGTTAAATATCTACGTAAAAAGATTGCTAGAACTTTTTTTGTATAGATTAAAGAAGTAATTGATAACTGCCTGTTAATCCTTACAGGTATTTTAATCATACCCAGTAAAAATTTAAAAAGGCGCCTTTTAGAAATGTAGGTAAAAGAAGCCTTAGACTTTACTTTCCATTAAGGCACTTCATAAGCTAATCTTGAATTTTACGTCATTTAGAAATGTGTTCACTAGTGTTTGCTACAATGAGTAAATTTTTACTTTTCTATACCAGCCATGTAGAAAGATATGTTTTTGTGGCAATTATTTCTTTATTTAAATCAAATTCCTTCCCTAGATGTTACAGACCAGATTTAACAAACAACTTTAATTCGGTGTAGTTTTGTCTTTGTGGTGGTAAGTTTCTTTGAACATTTCTTCCTACAAGCACTACAATATTGCAATTAAATAATCACTATTAATAGTTATTCTTTAGAATATTTTGAATATCAAAATATTTGCCAATAATATGCCAGACTGAGGACTAAAATGTACTTTAAGAGAGTTTTCTCGTGTGACGCTCAACATTTTGAACATTTGTTATTCTTGTGTGAAGAAGAACTTAAGCAATTCCGTCGATTAATTACAAAATGATAAAATTTCAAAATAAATTAAAAATTCGACTATTTTTCTTTTTGAAAATCGGTAAATAAAACACAAATTCCTGGTCAAAATAAATAATTCTGTCTCATACGAAAATCATTGATACTTAAAATAATGCTTTTAAATTTTAGCCATATGATGCAATAAATTTTTTTATGGGACGTTTGAGGAAATTTTGTTCCGAAAAAAAAAAACACGTTTAAATAGTATTAGTGGTAGTAATGGGAGAAAGGGGACAAAATACATTGCGATCAAACTCGATCTATTGTGCTCCCCGACAAATATACTATGCCAGGATATCTCTCAAACCTATTTCCGACTTGTCGACTTGTTGTGTGAAAAGATGCCTTACTCTCTTTGACACCAACCTCCCACAGTGAAACAACAGGTGGACATTGAAATAGCGTTTGCTCTAATTTTTTAAATACATAAAATTTCGGTCTAAAATTTCTACAATAAATATATTGTATAATAATACTTCGAAATATTTAAAAAAAAAATTGATTTTTCGAAGTCTTCACATAAGAATTACCCTTTAAATGATCCATGTCAATATTCTTATTTTAAAGTCATTCCGTTTATTTAAATGAGCTTAACACAATTTATCATGTATTTTATCCTAATTTTGAAAATATAATGCCTGGGATTCACTAGCGCTTAGCGCGTGGAGACGACTTAGCACAGTAAAAATGGAGAGTTTATTTTATATACCAGTGCAGTGGAACATCAGTGGAGACTAATGGACTCATTAGCATTTAGCACTCAATTTCGTGCCGCTAAGCGCTAGTGAGTCCCAGGCATAAGATTTCAATATTGTATAAAAGGAATAAATCCTTTTTTACAGAATTAGACGCAAAATTAATTAGTTTTCAAATTTACCAAGACTAACCTGAAATCGTTTTTAAGTCCATGGCCAACAAATATTACACCAATATCAACAAGATATTTTAATTTCTGATATGAATTTTTAAGTGTTGTAATTCTTTTGTTACTAAAATTAGCATCCAAATCACCAGGTTTAATTCCAGAAAATTTTGTTAAATAATCAACAACTTGTTCTTGTGTTGAAATATAATCATCAATAAATGGTATACCTTCATCAGGTCCTTGCCTTTTATTATAATAAAAACAAAAAAGAATTAAATTAAATTTTTAAAATAAAATATTATACCCTCGAATACAAGTTATCCTAGCAACACTCATATGACATGGTTTAATAGTTGTTGTCTTACCATCTGGTCTTATTTCACTTTCTTCTGGATTAAGTGTTACAAATTCAGCATCCATGGCAACTAAATCTCCTTGTTGAAATATTTCAGTTGGTATAAGTGGTTTAAATAAAGGTGTATTACGTGAATTTAATGTTGTTGGATTTAAAATATCCTTAAAAATTTAAATATATTGTTAATTATAAACTTATTCAATAAAAGACAATGTTATTTAATTACTTGTAAAAAGGGATTATAAAGTTGTTTTTCTGCCTCATCTGTTTGCATTTCAGTGATTTCTGATGTTGAATAAAACATTACACATGGTACTTTCCAATCTAGAGTGTACCAAACTGATTCTTGGATTGAAACGGGAGTAATACTAAATTTAAAAATAATACCAGAAAATTTAAGTTAATTCTAAATTGCATTAAAATTTTTATAAATATCAAATTAAAATTAAATCTTAGCGCACAAGAAGTAAAGATACAAAGTAATACTACTCTAAGGCTGTTTATAAAGGCTGAAAATTTGAAAAATTGCAGATTTATATCACTTAATTACATGTTTAATGCCAGCTAATTTAGTTGTTATTAGTTCACCTGAAGTAAATAGTTAAAATTTTAAGCTTTTTAAAATAAAATTTTAGTAATAGCCATAAACTATTAGACTAGATTTATAGATGACTTAAACGAATGCAAATAAAATCTCTGAAAGTCAAAATATAATGCTATCCAAATTCGACAATAAGGAAAAAACTTGCTAAAGAATACAACACTATTAACACATTGTATACGGAAAACAGGAATTACAGTTTTTAGGCATTGTTGTTTGCGGGAGGCTGTAATCTCTGTTTATGAATAACTTAGTAACTGTGGGCGACTGTGATCATGGTTGGATTATATTATTTCCAGCAAGATATAACATAAAGAATATATTATTTTTTCTACAGTTAAGTGTAGATAATAATAAAAAAATTATCAATTTATTAACGTATAGAAATGGATTCAGACGTGTCGGTACGTTGACAAAGTAAGTGTAAAGTGTGATTTTGATTATTCGATAGAAGGTAATATTTTAAATAGTGATTTTTCAGACATTGAAGATTTTGACGATAGTGATATTTCCCCATTTAGAAGACATCCTTCATTTGATAGAGACATTAATGACTTGGACCAAAACTGATAATTTTTGGGTGATTCGGGAATAACAAATTTGCCAGACATTATGAATAGTGTAAAATTATATATTGAGGATGATTTATTAACATTTTTTGTGGATGAATCTAATAATTATCACGATTAAAATTTGGGTAAATTTAAACTTTTCAATTGTTCAATTTAATTCAACCATTATTGTTTCAAGTACTCGCACAAAATATACAACACGAAAATGTTGTGTTTATAGTGCTCATAAAAAACGTGACGAAATGCACACATTACATTATCACGTTTTCTTTAAAAATTACAATTTATAATTAATGAACTTACCTAAAATCATTAAAAAGATACCACTGTGCATTATGCTCCTCAATATTACCTAGTTTAAGTTCATGATAAACTTTTCCTACATTTATAAGAGTTACTAAATTTTTTTGTACACCATCATCCACTTGACAGACAACAGCCAAAAGATTGTATACTTTATTTAAATTGATATCTATATATAATTTTTAAATATATCATTTAAAAACAATTTTTAATTATTAACATTTAATTACTTTTATCTTTTTCCAGCTCTAACTTATCTTGGTTAACATCTTCTGCCATTTTATCACCTTTGTCCTTAAACAAAATCAAATGAATATTTGTTGTAGAATTAAAAGAACTTTTACTTCAGTATTTTTAATTTCAGATTCAATAATTAATTCTTCATTTTCTCCAATTTCCATAGAAAATCTTAAAGGAAACCATGAGTTTGATTTCGTAATTACTGACATTGGTCGTATAGTACCTGGTGATTTCCTATATTATATAATTAATTTAAAATATATCAATATAATAACAATTTAATTACCTATCAGGATGTTTAAAATGGCAATCAGATCTAGAGCAATTAATTCCATAACGACATGGTTTTATGGTACTAACTGGTGTTATACTTTCAGTTGGAGTAATTGTATTAAAATTTAAATATTTTTTTAAAAAATTCAAATCCTTTTCATTATCTAATCCACAGTTAATAGCCAAAATATCTGGCAGACTTGTAATCTTAAATTTTATACAAAATTCATGTTCAAAATTTAAATAAAATATTTCGTTTTTTGCAAAAAAATTACTTTCACATGCTGTTTTGTTGGTGAAAATTTTTTACAATTTTCACAAAATGCTGGAATTGTTTTTTCTGCACAAAGTGAAGTTTTTAATATCTGACCAAAAGATATATAGTCATTTTCATTACAATCATTTGGATAAATAAGACTACAAACAAGCAGAATATTATGTTTTACTTTCTATAATTAAAATATGAAAATTTATTTAGAAAAAAATTAATTGAAGATAATTTTAAAATGTAAACCTCTCCATGACATTTAATACAACGATTTGTACACGTCTGTTTTGTACCAAATAATTTGCTAATTTCAGTTTCTTGATTAATTTTAGATTTTTCTTCTTCATTTACATCTGGTTGTTCCTTGTAAAATTGTTCATCTTTAATTGTAAAATTTAATTTCTTAATGAAAAAATATTTTTAAAAAAATCAAAAAGTCAACATTTTTAATTGTCTAGTTGAGTAAATTAGATTCTATTAATGTCAAACAATGAAAGTTTAGCAAATTAACATTTGCATATCCAAGTGTGAGTAAATTAAGAAGGATTTTAATTTTTATATATGATTTATAAGCTAGCTAAATAAATTGTATTGTGAGGATTAATTAACTCTAAACTATATTTTACGAAGCAATGCTGCTACTTTTCGAATGTAGCTAAAACGCATTGTCCATGTTTAATTTATTTTTACCACGAGCTTTGCACAAATCTTTTTAAATAATTATTATAAATACCATTGCAAAATTTTTAAGCGAATTAATTTTGATCAATAAATTCCAGTAGAAATGGAAAAAAAATTTAGGGATTACTTCAATTATTAATTCTGTTACAACAAATGCACAAAATTTGGTCTAATTATTGTAATTACTATCATACCAAATACCGCTATTCAATTTAATATAAGTATAGTTCAATGTCTCACTATATTTTCATCAATAAAATTTATTTGAAAGAATGCTTCTCATTAAATTCAAACCTAAGAGCCAGAAGCTGAGATTCGAAATTTTATAGAACTATTACTGTGCAATATTAAATCCTTGATTATGACTTATTTACTTAATAATAGCAAAATTATTAATCTTGACAAAAAAATCATCAGTATGGCTCTAAATAAAATATATCAACACAACGCTCATAATTCAATTCTAAAATACATACTAATATCTCAGACAAATATGTCGAAGCCTAGCTTCCCCCAAAAAAAGGAACTTAAGAAGATTTTCTCTTTAGCCCAAATCCAAAAAATTAATCTTCATAATAAAAAAGCAAATTATTTTATTAATTTTAAGACTCCAATTTAGAAATTCATTACCTGTTCCATCAATATACTGAAAAATTTCATCATTTGAGGTATTACTGTCCACACAAAAATTTTGTGAAGTATTTGAAAATTCTTGCGTTAATCCAGTATAATCTAAATTTCAAGAGAAAAAAAGAAAAAAGAAAACAACAAATTTTATTTTACGATAAATAGAGATATAAAGTGAAATTTTACCATAGTTTGAATAGAATATTGGATTGATTTGATTACTTTTTTGTGATTCAAGGATCTCATAATGCATTTGATGTAATATAAAACGATTCCAGTTCTAAAAAATAATTAAAAGAAATAAATATTAAATATCATAATTTATTTATACCTGAATAAGACTTATTAGGTCTACATTCGATGATGAAAATCTATCAGAGAGTATAAGTCCTAGGGCTGTAGCTTCAGGAACAGTACGAAAAGATCGCAAAAAATTACTTGGCTGGCAAGGAGAGGAAGCTAATAAAAAAAAAATAAGATTGAAAATTTTAACAATTATAAAAAGGCGTTTTACAATTAGGCGACATTTTTATTTCATTTTGTTCGGTGGTTAAAATATTGCTTAGAAATTTGAGCGAATATCAACAACAACAATTTAAAAAATTAAAAAGTATAATTAAATACTTTATAAATTACCTGAAGATTTGTCGAGCATATGAAATAAAAATCCCAATTCACAAGAAAGACAAAATTCTTTAGCACAAGAATGAATAAGAAGTCTTTTACGTAATGGATATATGTAATATAGAACCTAATAATTTATCATTATTATAATAATTTAATATTACTATAATTTAACTAATTAATACCTGTAACATTGAATTACAATAAGCATTTGGTAATGTTGCCTCAAGACCAGCAAAACAAGTTTGATTATGTTGTTCAAAATCAAAATCTTGTGTACCCATTTTTGAATATTTCATTTCAGCTTTTCTATATCTTCTTGGGATAATTTTTATATTTAAATCTATTGATTTATTTGTTGATAAAGAATTTCCAAGTGATCCGCAACCGGAACCATCATCATTTATATATAATATCTATAAAAAAAATTAACAAGTGATATTTTATATAATTAATTTCCTAAATTTATGACTATTACAATTAATAATTACATACTTGATTTCTTTTTGATAGACGATTATTTGGTGCATATCCTATAGGACCCTGCATTTTCATTGTTGATAATATTTCTGGATCAATTGGTTTTGTTCTACGATATTTATATTGTAATAATTGTGGACACCAATCACTAAACCAAGAATCACCAGTTACCAAATGTGGTAATGGAATCGAAGACAATGGATAAATTGTATTTGTTATAGGTATAGATGGTAATTGTTCAATTGGATCAGCAAATTCTGTTGATCTAGAAAATGCATTAAATTGTGGTTCAGGATTATTAGCTATACATAAAGTATTTATATGCCCAGATTGATCACCAAAAGCCATTACCTGACTAGATGAGCTTATATCAAATGACAAGCATTGTGTACCAGCTGTATTAATCTTTAATATTATATTTTTTATATTATTTACATTAATTTGAATTGATTAAAATTAAATTTTACCTGATACATACAAACTCTTGGTTCACTTAATTGAACTGTATCAACAAGTTGTACTAGACCTAACATTGAAACAATTGCTAATCTTGAACATTGTGATGGAAGAAATTTTAAAAATTGTGGTTCTATTAAAACTTGAATTGGAGAAACTAATCGTAGCATTCTTAGATCAAAGACCATTAAAAATCTATCAACTGAAAGCGTTCCTTGTCTAAAAGTAAATAATATTAGTAAGTAAGGAATAACTAATACAAATTATTATTTTATAAATAAAATCTAAAACATAAATTATTATTACATTAAGAGATCAAATAATTATAATTCACCTTCCACTAAATCCACAAGAAATTAAATAATTTCCTTGTACATCAAAATCTGATAAACTTCCACTATGCGTTGAAATTGTATGTTCAACTAATAATGAATTAGGATCTCTTAATGTTATTGTACCAAATGGATCTCCAGCAAATATATAACGATTATTTTTTCTTAAAATTGTACAGCCACCATCCCCAACATTAGTCTAACAATAAAAAAAATTCTATAAAAATAACATATACTTAAAATAATATAAGAAAATTACATTCATACGTTCTGTAACAGTTTCAATATCAAAATCAATTAATTGATCTTGATAGCCACCCAAAATTATTCGTGATGAATTGAATTGAAGCATACAAACCATATCCATCATATGTTCTGAACTAAAACAAAAAGAAATTCAATAATAAATATATATAAGATATATTTTTAATTTTAATAATATATTTTAGACATCAAGGAAATTTGTAATTTTGAAGAATTGAAGCTATGATATTTACTTAAATAAAATAGAAAAAGAATTTAATATACCTAAATGTAAATTTAGGTAAACCTCGACGAATTTGATGACGCAAAGAATTTGCAGACAATGCCAAAATTCCTGATTCAATCATTGAAATTTGTCTTATCATATCACTAGGATGAACTTGAAATGATGTATACTTTTGCATACTTCCACCATAATATGAGGTAACATGACCCTAATAATTATTTATTTTTATAATCATTAAATATATTTAAATGAAAAATATTCAACAAACCCCTGAATTTCCAATCCAGAGTAGCTCCTCAAATGTGTCAAATGTGAGAGCTGAAACACCAAATTGTTCACCTCCATCAGAACGGACTGTATTTAATTCAATATATTCAGGTTCTCCATCTCCTACATTGAAACTATTGAAATTCGGTGAATATTGCCTGTTTTGTGATGAATTTTCATATATATCTAAATATAATTAAAAAAATTATATATTTCTTTAAAAAACAATATTTGAGTACTATTAATCGATATTATATCATCACCAGAACCCAAAGAATCCCCACTCATGTAAACATAATCCATAATATTTTTATGAAAATTAAATTAATTCAAGCCCGTCATTTGTTTTATATATTATCAAATTAAGCACTTAAGCACAGCTCGTCATGAAATTTGAAAACTTGAAATGTTTTTCCAATCTAAAAAAATAAAACTAATATTTTTTTGTTTTAAATATTGTATTTTTTAACGCAGTTTTATATTTACCTAATACTTTTAAGGCTTGTTTTTCCAAACCAGAACATCGATTGCTTCTTACAAGCGCATATTTTAGCTTTGTAAGATTTCGATAATGAACACTTTATTTTAATATCTATTGCAACAAAAATTTTTAACAAAATCTTTTAACAAAATCATTATTTTAAACTTTATTTTAATTTATTTAATTTAAAATGCGACTTGACGTAAATAGACTTTATAATAACAAATGATAGCTGTCAAACTGCAAATATATCTATATTTATCTCTTTCTATTCGCCATATGTCTATATATAGACTAACATTTTTGATACCGGTTTTATAGAAGATTTTATAGGAGTTTTGAGGTGCGGTTATATTTAATAATTTGTTCGAGTTTGACATTTTGATTGAAAATATATAACTATGCTTTCTAACTAGTTTTATTTAATTAAATTGACTTACCGTAAATTATAATGCATTATAAATGCAATAAAATAAGTTGAAAGTTAGAAATTATAGCTTTCTCAAAGAATTGTAATGTAATTATGGTAGTAAATATACTTCTGAGTGTATATTTGCCTCGAAACTCTTCTAAAATCTCCTATAATACCGCTGTGATCTGCATAGTTGACAATTATTTTGTTAAGTGTGCCAAACTTCCAAAATGTGCTAGTTGTGTTATTATTTAAATTTCTTACTTTTTATAAAAATTATAGTCTCAATAAACAAGCACCATCAACATCATAATAGTTTAAGAAATATTTTAATTACTAAGTTTTCTGTAAAATAAAAAACTTGCTTGGAATAATAAAATGTTTATTAATGAGTTTTTTCGTTTCATTTTTATTGTAACATTTATAATGTTAATTTATTTTTAGGCTTAATAAAGTAAAGTACAAAGATAACAATGCCAAAAAACTTGAGTGTAACTGCGCATATAATATTAATATGTTTTAATATGTATTAATTTTGTCTTTTTCTAGATATTTGGAAAATATCAACTAATTCTATATGGTGCCTGTTTGTTAAATTGTTGCATCGAGATTTAATACATGCTACTATTATTAACAAATTTTTAGCAGTTGTAGAAATTGGTTTTCGTAATATAAATTGCAGAAATACATTTTTTAACTAGTGTTTGAATGATTGTTGGTATTGCAAGCTGGAAATAAAAGACCACTGGTTTTTTGGAGGAGTCTGATGAAACCTAGCTCAAAAAATGCTATTTTTCATTAAAAATATTTTACATTATTTTTTAATTTTAAAACAATAAATAATCACCTAAAAATTTATGATTTGTTTTTATTAAATATAAATTAATATTATCCAAGAGATATAAACATATTTCATAATATTTATAACATTTTATATATTTAGTAACACTTTTAAACTTAGACGTGCGATGTGAGGAAATAGAACAAAGCTTAGAGATATTGGCGACGTTAGTTAAAGGTCAAAATGTTTTAATAGAGAGAACTATTGATAAACTGAACCCTAAAAAACGTAATTTAAAAATATTTCCAATTACCACTTTGGAAGAATTGAAAGACCTAAATGAGAAACTATATGAAGTTACAGAAAGAGAAAGGGTAATTTTTTTTTATACAATAGAAACAATTTTGCTAATTATAAAATTTAATTTGTAGGTTACTTACATTAAGGAATTCGTTGGACAAACACATCTTTCAAAGTGTATAAATTCTTTTTTTTTGGAAGATGTCTTAATGAAGGTCAATTGGAATGGAAACAATAACTTATTCCCTTTGAAATCGGTACATCTTTTTAGTGCCGATTTATTTGGTAAGCAAATTGAATTCTCAAAATATTAATTATATTAAAATTAATTTTGAAGAAGCCGTAAAATGTGAGGACTTTGGCTATCAAGAGTTCCAAGATTGTATGCGAAAAGGTTTACATAATGCAAAGAACCGAATATATGGAAATAGACATAAGGCTAAAACGAGTAATAAAAAAAATTAAAATATATTTTTGTAATTTTTTTGTATAATTTCACAAATTTTTTTAAATTTAATTAATAATTAAGTAATAATAAATTTTAATTTCAAGAAATTTTTGAATAAATATATATATATGTAAAATACATTTTTTCGTATAATTTCACTAAAATATTTGTCATATTTTGATAACTTCATATGTAAACTGAAGGTGTTTTCATAAAATCAATTGTGAGTTTAATTAACAACTGATTTAAAAAAATTAATGAAACTTTAACTATACTTTTCAGTAATAGGATAATCTTTGTGGAAAAATATCCAATAATTTCACCTAAAAAGAAAACTAAATTTGCCGTCCTGACTGATTTTTATATAAAAATGCAACATGAAGTGTTTGGATTGACGTCAACCATCAACGGTGTTACATTTAGGGCTTAAACACAATGTACGCGGTTGAGGAGCGGAAACGGAATTCATTTCCTGTCACCGCTTCTCAATATGAAACTAACCAAATATGCAAGATCTAGGCCGGAAGGTCGATTTTGAAGCCAATCAAACATCATTCCTTCTCCAGTTATAATAACTAAAACAGGGAGATTTCCGAAACCTAATCCAATCTATGAAAAGAAAAGTTAAATTTGCTATACGTGGGCTATATTTTTTTATTAATTCTTTTTTCATCGAACTTATTTTCTGACAAGCGTCTTTTTTACGTTTGATTGAAACGGAATTGAACTGCTATTTCCTGGGTTGTATGAGATAATAGTGTCCATTTCAGGGAAAATAGTTTTTATTGCTCGAAGACCTGCATTCTATCAAAGCTGAACCTGTTAATTTATTCAACTTTGAAATTATCATTTATCGCGTATAACAAAGTTGCCGTAGTTTTAAACAAAAAAAAAAGATTGGAGTTTTATTTGTTTGGATACAAAATTTTGTATTTTCATGCACAGTCAAAAAGCTTGTTTATGTGATGTTTAATATTTCTTGTAAATTTTGTCAAGTTTTACAAAAATTAAATAATTTTTTATGTGTTTTATGCTATATAAAAAAAGTTTAATGAAAAGGTTTTAGTAGAATACGTGAAATAACGTATTTGGTCTTAAGTTTTTAACGAGCGAAATCAAAAGAAAAAGATTGTTTTACAAAAACTTGTCAATTGGAAAAGGTAAAAAATTTATATATTTTATAATCATTTGTTTATACTAAAAATTATCTGCTTTTTTAATAAGACAGGTTTACACTTTAAATTTCTGTTGAACAAAATTGATATATTATAGGCGTTTCACACCGAGCACAATTGAGTTAATGTAGCTCGGTTATAACAGTTTTGTATGGAAAATTTGCTATATTTTACACACCTCATGAGACCAGATCAAAACTGTCAAAATTCGAGACCACATCAAAATTTTGTGTACATGGAGGTTTTCAGATGTATTATAGGTGTTTGTCATAAAGTTGTGTCTGGCGTCAAAAATGTATCGATTTTATAAAGTATATAAATATATAAAGTGATAAATTTTATTTATACAATAGTTAATAAGAATTATATAAAACCAACGACTTCTAGATAAAATAAAGTTCAAATCATAGGGTATATTAGTTATTAATTACTTTAAACGCTCATTACACATTTTATTTAACCAACCTTAAACTTAGAACTAATTTTGGTGAATTTTTAATTTTACTTTTGTAAAATATTATAATCTTTAAGCCTCAACAAATAAATGTCTGAAATAAAAGAACTTTATCGGCTTTCGCCCAGCTGATTGATAAATTTCAAAACAAAAATTGCTTTCTGTGTATTGGTAAATCCACCCGTGAGTCAACCATTCTTTCTGCCTCAAAATTAACTTCTCCCTAGCCTAAAAACCAAAATAAGGCTGTCTCATGACGTACCGTCAAATATAGCTGAATGAAGGCAAAAAACAGGCAAAACAACGAACTTCTAAAGAACAGCTCCGATTTTTATATTATTTGAAATCAGAAACATTTTGGAGCGGGGACGGAAGTATTTATATTTTTTAAACAATAATTTTTTATACTTATACAGGGTGACCCAAAAATGTATAATTAAATGCTTAGGAAAGAAAGTAGAAGTTCGAGGTTAATGCTCTATTGACTCCATTAATAATGTTGCTTATAATGTTGCCGTCCAAATTACACTATCAAATATAAATATTTTAACTCAGTGTTAAATTATGAAAGCTTGTGGCAATACCAAATTCTAATTTAAGAACACATCTACCCGACATATAATGTATATAAAACATATAGAAAGCATTTATATATATATAAAGTTGAACCCTTTGCGCGCGACAAACCATATTTTGTGGACGAAATATATAATAAAAAATCAAACCAAAAGAATTGAGAAAGTAGTTAAAACTAATTTGGTAGAGGTTTTACTTTGTAAGTGTTAATAAATTTAAATTATAATTTTCAAGATGGCTGTATGAATGTTTGTTCATTTTTCTAGTTTGTTTTATAAAAATCTTCGACGGTGTGGAATTTTAATTTAACTAATAAAATATTTTTACAAGAATTACAAGTGTCAAAATCCAAACCCGTTTTTTTTTTGACAACACCCAAAACCAATTGCACCCATTTTACTATTTATTAATTTGATACGGAATATGCCGGCTTTTTTACTGTATCGACTAAATATCTTTTTTCATTATTAAATGATGTAAATTTTCTTACTTTGTCTAAATATTTTGTTACTTATCTAAATATTTCAGTGAATTTATTTTTTCAATATTATTTCTTCTAGGATGCTAGTAGTTTAGTACAATTTATTTGGGCTATAAAATTTTCATTTTTTAAGGGGCCATATTATGTCTTCAGAAAAAGACAAAGCAGAAGAAACTGCCAAAGTGATATCTGTTTTACGATCACTTTTAAATTCTCGAAAGCCTCCAACGAGTGTTCAAGTTTTAATGAAAGATTATGAAGATATAGAGGGTAAAGTTCTAGACTATAAAAGGTTTAAATGTCAAACGCTTAAAGAATTTCTGATGAAATCGGGAGAGTTTAAAATAGAAGAATCATACAATCAAGTAACATCTTTAAACAATTCAATATGCTTATTACATTTAAATATTTTAAAGGTTTACGTAACTGCAAAACAGCGTAAGGAATCTCAGCATATCACAGAATTAGTTCGTAGACAAAAAAGGAGTAAACGTACTCCTGCACGTTTGGTGAGTCTAAAAATTACTTTTAGACTTTATTTTCTAAATAACTAATTCCAGCCAAGAAGACCTATATCTTCTGATAGGAATTGGAATCGAAAAAACAAATACACAAATTCAAATAGAAAAAACATAAATGGTTCAATTAAGTCAAAAGGTGTTCAAAGGGCCGATAGGAATAATAATTTCAAAGATTTAAGTAATTATAGAAATAAATGCCAAGTAAATGAACAAATGAAAGGCAGCAATAATGCTAATATTCATACTGAAATACCAAAAAGGAATTATCAATCTTCAATTTGCCTTAAAAGTACATATTTACCTGAAAAACGTTCCAGTGTCAACATTGATGCCAAATCTACAATAAGTATTAATCATAAATATCCCCAAAGCTCTAAGAATCCATCATTAACAGATGATACCAAATATCGTAACGCCGAAAATAAGAATAATCAAAAATCTATTCAAAACAGAATAGATTTTAGTAACAAATTTATACAATCTTCAAACATATTTAAAACAAATAAAACGAATGAGGTAAATATTAAAATATTTTCCATTGACTATGAATTTTTGAAATTTTTTTTAGAAAAATGATTTCGTTTTTAATCCTAATGAAGATCCAGTACATTCTCTAGAAGATTATTGCGCTTTCCATAAAATCAATAAGCCGAAATTTACAACAATAAAATCCAAAGATACTAAAAAATTCACAGCTCAGTGTATAATCAACGATATTAAATATGGAACATATCCTAATGAATATTACTCTGAGACCAGGGCAATACATGAATCTGCAAGGGAAGCAATTAAAAAAATTCAAAGGCAAGCCAAAGCTTATCCAATATGTGAAGATTCTGAAATAGAGTTAGTTGGTAAAATCCACAAAATGTTAAGCCATTCATCTGGTGGAATCTTTTGTAAAAATATACCAGATTTTTTTATAAAAACGTATAACGAAAAGCTTCCGGACAATTGGTTTTACTTAATTGAGTTTTCTTCTTTGTTCAATGTGGAAGAAACAATTGGAAGTAACTTAATTGTTTTTGCCTGCAATTTGCCAACTGATAAAGGTAGGTGCTTAGAATTCAGTAGAATTAATACCCTATTTGGGCTTTGCATTTATTTTTTTTTTTTTTTCATTAATACATGGTAAACTTCATGAAATTTTTTTAATTAAAATTTTGCAAACCGTATATTTCTTGTTGATCAACATTTCAGTTCTTATTTTTCCCGATTTTTCATCATGAAATGCATATAAATTTTTTTAAGAGCAGCATGCAAACCTTACACTGAAAATATTGTATAAAATGTAATTAAGTAATATCAAAATGTTTTGATATGAGTTAGATTTAAAAAAGTTTCAAGGATTATCTCTTATAATTTACTTAAGGGGGTAGTAAAGTATTTTTTTTTTGCATTTTTTATTTTTATTTTTTATTGATGTACAATTTCCTAAGATTATTCTGTGAAAATTTTAAAGCAATTGAAGTAAATCTAACGGAGATATACACTTGCAAGTGTTTTGTTTTATGTACTTTATAAAATAAAATTCAAACTTTCAAACGCGAGTTGGCGAGCGATGGGTTTAGAATAAACACCAATTTTATTTATAAATTTTATCTTTATTAGTTCAATATTCTTTTATAAAAAAACTACAAAATTATTACAAACATCCACTCAGTTTAATTATCAACTCACTACTGCTGAAAAATTAAGTCTAATGAATTTGGCTTAACGGAGATAACAGATAACTGATAAAGCTAAACTGGTTGGTTTGCAAGAACTTAGGGAATTGCCAGGTTTAAGTTGTATACGTAACTCGCGTTTTTCTCACACTTAGCTTTTTCAAAGTCGGTGAACTCTGTAACTCAAAATCTACTGAACCGATTCTTTTGAAATTTCGCACACTCTTTCTTTACATGAATTACGAGGTAATGCTGTCGAGTTCTGTTTTTTTTTTTAAATTTTAACTTATTTTAAAACAAATAAATTTCTGATATTTTTAATGAAAAATCAGTATTTTGACTTCCGAGCCTTGTAAAAAATCAAAAAATCAATAAGAAAAAAAAAACTCGCAAGTGTTACCTGGGGAAACTTTTTAACTAATCAAATCAATTCGGATTTTTAATATCTGTTGACCCAGTAATGAGTTATAAGGTTCACCGCGAATCAACTTTTTATATTCCTACTATTAGCTTGCTCAAAAATCTTCAATTGTTAATAAAATCATTTCTATTCTTGCAATCAAGTTCAAATAAATTTTGTTGTGTTGGGAGTGCATGACAATTGATGTTAATACAGTTAGTTCAAATATTAATTCATTAATTATATTTAATAATTGAATGCAACCAATTAAGAATTCTGAATTCAGAAAAAAGAAAAAACAATCTCAAGGAGGAATATACTTTAAAAAATTTCTTTTTATATTACTTGTTTTTGAGACGTCTGCGAAGATTCGATTTTATCATCATTTTTTAATATTTATTAATGAAACTTTCACAGAATATTCTTTAAATATTATATAATTATACTATATTTATAGAAATAAATAAATATTAATTGTACCCTTAGAAAAAAATTGTAGAAAATATGCTTTTTTTCGGCCAAATTAACTTTACTACCCCCTTAAAGCCTTCTTAACTTTTGTTTCAATTTTTTCATAATTTTTTAGAAATAATATGAAATATTTAGCTTTTTCTCACACAAAACCGTTTTAAATTTTAAAATTGCAAACATTTATATTTCTTAGCTATAAGAGCTTCTAATTTAAAACTTCCAAATTTTTTAATTGTATGAAATTTAACCCTAGATGTATAGCAAAAATTATATTGAAATTATTTTTTTTTTAGAAGTATCAAAAAAGGCTGGGAATTCTGAAGCTGTGTCTATACCGGAATTAGAATATCAGTGGGACGAAGACTTATGGGACGTGAACGTTATATATTGTGTTTCAACCGTTGAAATTTGGGCAAGAATAATTGGAGAAAATTACAGTGAACAGTTCGATTCAATGATGAATGAGATAGAACTTTTTATGATGTCCAACAAAAAACTTGCATTGCATATTACTGTTGGGGAAATATATTTAGTATCTCTTTCAGAATGCTGGCATCGAGTGCGCGTTATAAAAAAAAGTAAAGATACTTCTACATTCCTTTGTTTTTTCATAGACTTTGGTGACATAGAATGGGTCTCAATGACGGAAATATTTGTGTGCGAAGCAAAATTTTTAAAATTGGCTCCTCAGGCAGTTAAATTTTCTCTGGATGGTTTAGAAGCTTTTGCAGATAATCAAAACATAACTTTAGATTTAATGCAGAGATTAATTGGAAAATCTTTCATTGGACAAATCATAACTACTCAGGAAGATTTTGAAAAAAATATCAATTCAAACCCTACAAAATATTCTCCTATTGAAATAATTCTATATGATACGTCAACTCCAAAAACCATCAATGTTAATTATTTAATTTTAAAAGAAATATGCAACAAAAAATCAAAAAATATCAATACAAATTCAATAACTTCTTTAAATATTGATACTGATTCAATATCAAAGGACGATAAATTCAAAAATATCCAAAGCTCTTCGTATTTGGTTTCAGAAGTTACATCAGCCATGAACGATTTAAAAATGAGTTCATTTATTGAACAAAATCCATTTTCTCTAAACGCTTTTTCTGAAATAAAACCTATTGAAAAGCTACTAGACTCAAAAGAATATCTCCCTGTTATAGTAACAATGTCAACAAGTCCAAGTAGTTTTGTGGTAAGTAAATTCCTATTAATATTCACATTAGTTGTAAGATTTATAAAAACATTTAATCAGTATAATTTAGTAATGTATGAAAATTCCTAATAAATAAAATACTTCATCTAATCACTTAAAGTGATAATAACTTAAAAACCATTATTTTTTTTTTTTTTTGTTTGACTTTCAAACAGTTAAAAATCTGAAAGGTAAGTGTCACAACACAATAAACAAATAAAAATAATTATAAATTAATATACAAAAGACTTAAACTGATTAAAAATATGTTCAATTATATTTATCCTATTTAGACAAGACCATATCAGAATGGATCATCTTTTGCCGTTTTTATGGACAAGCTTCAACTAATTTTTAAAAAATATCAAGTTTTGCTACCAAAAATAGTTGAAGTTGGAGACACTTATGCTGCTCTAAGTCATGACGAAAAATATTACCGGTAATTATTGCATTAAACTCTCTACCAATGTTGATTTGTATTTTTCAGGGTAACTGTTGAAGAAGTATTGAATTCTGCAGAGGTTTGTGTTTTTTTCTGCGACTTCGGTGACGTTATGGTTCTTAGTAAAAAGGAGTTAAGATGTTTACCAGAGATATTTCGTAATGTACCTAAACAAGCTATAAGATGTACATTATGGGGTACGGATTTAATATTTTTAGTTTTAATATCTTTTATAACGCTTTTTTTTTTTTACATAAAGGTGTCAAACCAGTCTATGATAAGTGGTCTACGAATGATTGTCTACGTTTTCAAGAGCTCACAGTCGACAGCAAATTTTTTGCGATTGTTAAAAAAATGACATTTGATAAATCTTTGCGTGATAACCGAGTCTTGGAAGTTGATTTGTTAGATGTCAGCACACACATTGATATTTTTATTAGACATATTTTAATACGAGAAGGAAGAGCCCTAACAAATTATTACTCAATATAATTTGTAAGTTGAAAAAATTAATATGTTTTTGTTTAAGTTTTTTTGAATTTTGAATTTTTGTAATTGAGCTATATTATTATTTCACATTAAGAATTTAAGTAAAATGTTATAGATGCCATGCCGTCTTTGTTAAATCTAGTTTAAGAGAAATTAACATAAATTTTGTGTTTGAATCTTTTTAATCAAAAAGTCAACACAGATTTAAAAATATGATACTTAAGAAGAAAAAGTTAAATTTTTAACAAAAAGAATATAAGAATTGCCTAACCATTTTTTAGCCAAATTGAGAAAAAAGTGGCTTTCATTTTTTTCTTAATGATTTTGGTGAAATTTGATAAATATTAATATATTGACGACGCTTTAAAAACAAAACTGAGCTGTGGCTAAAAGAGAAAATAATATAAGTTTACCGTTATTTTTGTATGCATTTACGAACATGTATGTTTTTTTCTTAAATTAAAAGAATATTTTTTTGTATTAAGTGTGTTTTATTTATCTTAAAATTAATTTGATTCAATCAAATCTTACTTGAAGGATGCAGAGTGAAATAACTAGTATTAAAATAAATAAATATAATATTTTTTTAACTGAAACTGAAGTAGTAAATTACTAATAAACTTTTTGATTTTTAAATTGTAGTTTACAATTAACCTTTTCATTCATGATACAACTAAAATTGCTCACTAGTTAAATAATATTTCCAGTTTCTTCAAAACTTTTAAGACTACAAGATTTTCTTTTTTTTAAACCTTTTGTTTTTGTATCATATTCATCTGATTCTCTTCATTTTTGGTTCCATTTTTCTGTATTTTATTTAGGTTTTTCCTCTTAGGCCACTAAAACTGCCGACTATATAGAGAAGAGGGCAGAATAATCGTTTGTCATAAATTATACCTCAACATATGTAATACACAAACAAAAATTGTTAAAATTGCTAAAAGCAAACAGACTAAAATAAGCATTTTAAAAAATGCTTGTTTGTGCTTAGTTGTTTCTATGTATATACAAAAAAATTCTTTTTACAAAATTATTTTGAGTACATTACTAAAAACTGTACCTCTAATTTTTTTCATTTGATAAAATCGCTTTTCCATTCCTTAGACATGTTTAAATTAGTATAGAGTATAGATTTTTTATTAATTTTTTCCAAAATGGTTCGATTATCATTTTTCGGTTTTTGTCAATTTACAACTTTTTTAACTTTTAAATATATAGAACCATAATTAATGCAAAAAAATTATTGAGCAATATTAAAAAGACAGGCCCCTAGCTTTGCTCAAAAAAAGTCAAATGACATAACCCAGTAGGAATATGACAGCTTCAGTGTTGCTTACAGCAGTTGAGTTAGTTGACAATTATTTTTAAGTGAAGTCCAAAATGTGCTAGTTGTGTTATTATTTAAATTTCTTACTTTGTATAAAAATTAAAGTCTCAATAAACAAGCACCATCAACATCATAATAGTTTAAGAAATATTTTAATTACTAAGTTTTCTGTAAAATAAAAAACTTGCTTAAAATAATAAAATGTTTATTAATGAGTTTTTTCGTTTCATTTTTATTGTAACATTTTCAATTTATATTGTTAATTTATTTTTAGGCTTATTAAAGTAAAGTACAAAGATAACAATGCCAAAAAACTTGAGTGTAACTGCGCATATAATATTAATATGTTTTAATATGTATTAATTTTGTCTTTTTCTAGATATTTGGAAAATATCAACTTACACATCGCATCTGAGACTTAGGAAAAAGGTTTACACGTTGAATCTCGTCTGAAATGCTCGCAAGTCATTCAAACTCTTCCGAATAGTTATTTCAAGCAACTGCTAACAATAGTTTAGCAGTTGTAGAAATTGGTTTTCGTAATATAAATTGCAGAAATACATTTTTTAACTAGTGTTTGAATGATTGTTGGTATTGCAAGCTGGAAATAAAAGACCACTGGTTTTTTGGAGGAGTCTGATGAAACTTAGCTCAAAAAATGCTATTTTTCATTAAAAATATTTTACATTATTTTTTAATTTTAAAACAATAAATAATCACCTAAAAATTTATGATTTGTTTTTATTAAATATAAATTAATATTATCCAAGAGATATAAACATATTTCATAATATTTATAACATTTTATATATTTAGTAACACTTTTAAACTTAGACGTGCGATGTGAGGAAATAGAACAAAGCTTAGAGATATTGGGGTCGTTAGTTAGAGGTCAAAGTGTTTTAATAGAAAGAACTATTGATAAACTGAACCCTACAAAACGTAATTTAAAAATATTTCCAATTACCACTTTGGAAGAATTGAAAGACCTAAATGAGAAACTATATGAAGTTACAGAAAGAGAAAGGGTAATTTTTTTTTATACAATAGAAACAATTTTGCTAATTATAAAATTTAATTTGTAGGTTACTTACATTAAGGAATTTGTTGGACAAACACATCTTTCGAAGTGTATAAATTCTTTATTTTCGGAAGATGTCTTATTGAAGATCAATTGGAATGGAACCAATAACTTATTCCCTTTGAAATCGGTACATCTTTTTAGTGCCGATTTATTTGGTAAGCAAATTGAATTCTCAAAATATTATTAATTATATTAAAATTAATTTTGAAGAAGCCGTAAAATGTGAGGACTTTGGCTATCAAGAGTTCCAAGATTGTATGCGAAAAAGCTTACATAATGCAAAGAACCGAATATATAGAAATAGATATAGGGCAAAAACGAGTAATAAAAAGAATTAAAATATATTTTTGTAATTTTTTTGTATAATTTCACAAAGTTTTTTAAATCTAATTAATAATTAAGTAATAATAAATTTTAATTTCAAGAAATTTTTGAATAAATATATATATGTAAAATACACTTTTTCGTATAATTTCACTAAAATATTTGTCAGATTTTGATAACTTCATATGTAAACTGAAGGTGTTTTCATAAAATCAATTAATTAACATCTGATTCTCCTGTCTGATTTTTACATAAAAATTCAACACGGTGTTTAAATTTACGTCTACCATCAACAGTGATACATTTAGGGCTCAAACGCAATGCACGCGGTTGCGGAGCGGAAACAGAATTCTACTTTTCTATCACCGCTGCTGTTCCGCAACTGCGTGCATTGTGTTTTAGACTTTAGAATTATCATGGAGTAATATAAAATTAAGCAAAAGTGGGCTTAATACTTAAATTCAAAGTAAATGGTCTTGGTTTTCAAATAGCAAATAACCATCGAAAAAATTTAATGACATTGCACGGACAAGAATACCGGACATATTTTGGATATTCGATTTTGTTCAACAGTTACTGGAAAAGACTTTTTCTATACATAATCAAAGACCACTAATAGAATATCCATGTTTTTCATTGATTCCCTTCTAAGCTTTAAGTAAAACTAAGTGACCAGCTGTTGCGTTACGTTAAATAAAAATATGAAATGACATAAAATTAATATAAATTACTTCGACTTCAATAAATCAATTACTTATTTTATTTAAAGTAAAATTACAAATATTTTGAAACCTATTAATTGAACTTTTATCAATTTTAAGTACTTGTTTAATCTTAAATAACTGAAAATTATTATTATTAAAACGACCAACGCCCATAATATCACTACCTAAAAAGAAAAATAAATTAACTATTTTTATTTTGATAATCAATGAAAAATATACACAAAAAGTAAAAATAATATACTGTTATAATTCATAATTTACTTTAGGTTAAATAAAATTCTCATTTGTTTAGTGATTAATCATTTTAAATTTGTAGCTAAAATGTAACTTTATTTTTTTATTTTTGCTAAGAATTTGTTACTCAAAGTTTTTCTGATCAATTTTCTGTTATATTCTCTCCCATGCACATGAAAATATAATATAAAAACTTACAAAAATATTTAATTAGAAAAATTATTTTATTTTGCTAAGAATGCATTCGAATTTTTCATTTCTTACCTATATTAATCGATGGTAATGGTAAATCAATTTCATAATATTTAGCTGCTAATACAACAGTACCAGAATTACCACGGATCAAAATAACTGTTTCTGTTTCATATTTACCTTTGAATTTTTTAAGGAGTATTCCTAAAATATATAGATATAATTACTATAAATTATTGTTAATTTAATTACCGTAAAACTCATAAATAGCATATATATTTTTACTAGTTTTATTTAAATTTACTATATACTCAACACTGCCAGTGATTAAAACCAAACTTTTACTTAAATCACTTGTTTTAACACAAGATCTTTGATTAGAAGCTATTTTCTGTTCTATTAGTTTTTTGCTTTTTTCGTTTTTCTGATCATTAGGTTCTGTAGAAGCTTTCAACTTCTTTTGTGGTTGTATGATATTTGTACTTTGTTTATAATTATAAACAATATTTTCGTGTCTTAAGCTTATATTGGTATTTTTAGACGTACATAATGTATTATTACGTTCTATGTGCATTAAATTTATTGTAGAAACTGGATCTGATGTATTTCTCATGAAATCTTCCATTGAATTTTCTTATAAATCGAGACAGCATGATAAAATAAATATAAAAATTAGTAATTTTTATAATACAAACCTTTTGATTGTACCATTTTTTTATTCATTCTGAAGTATTTCAGTATGTTTTCCGTTATAGTCACAATAATAAAAAATTTTTATTCACATTAAACGTAAAAGAAATTTTCTTATATGTAAAAATGTATAGCATAAAGACCGCCACAAATAATCCTAAGCAAAATGTACAATGGTTAAATTAGAAAAATAATACGATTTATCCTTTAAAAAATTGTCAAAAAATTTTATATTTTATAAAAAGGATTAAATTAACTGATAACCATGCAAGTATTGGATTATCTGAACCCAGCAAACGCAGCCTCGCACATCGTACTGTCAATATCCACGTTGTCGGTATTCAATATCATTTAATTATAGTGTTTAAAAAATGTAAAACAATAGTTTGCTTACATTATTTAATATAACTTAAGTAAAATAATTAAATTATAATTGCATTAAAGTACAATTTTAAAAGTTCTTTAATTACTTTTGTCATCTTCGAAAAAATATATTTATTTCATATAAACAACTACAAAATATTATAATTGTTACAGGCTAATTATTTGATCATAATTACTCTAAAACTATTAAAATGAGTACAATTTTAGAAAAAATTGCTGCTATTGAAGCCGAAGTAATTTATATTAATTTTATGTAATTTCTTGTTTTTATTATATTTTAATTACATTTTAGATGGCTCGAACCCAAAAAAATAAAGCGACAGCTGGCCATTTAGGTTTACTTAAAGCTAGATTAGCAAAACTTAGAAGAGAGTTAATTTCACCTAAAGGAGGTGGTGGTGCATCTGCTGAAGGTTAATTAAATTATATTATGTATATATGATTTTTGCAATAAAATTTTTCCAGGATTTGAAGTAGCAAAAACTGGTGATGCTAGAGTTGGTTTTGTTGGATTTCCTTCAGTCGGTAAGTCGGGGGTTATTGGGGCCATTTTTCCACCGGACACTATGAAATTTGTGAAATTTGTAAACCGTTTGGGGTCGTTCTATTCTAATGCAAATTTCGTATAAATTTATTATTAGAATTTATTTATTATTTCTTTTATGATTATGATATAATTATGAATTAGGTAAATCAACACTTCTTTCAAATCTTGCTGGTGTTTATTCTGAGGTAGCTGCTTATGAATTCACAACTTTAACTACAGTTCCGGGCTGTATTAAATACAAAGGTGCCAAAATACAAGTATGATTTAATATTCATTTAAAAAAGAAATAATTAAGAAAATATTAACATAGAATTTTTTTTAGCTTTTAGATTTACCCGGAATTATTGAAGGTGCTAAAGATGGTAAAGGTCGTGGTAGACAAGTTATAGCGGTAGCACGAACATGTAATTTAATATTTATGGTGTTAGATGTTTTAAAACCTCTACATCATAAAAAATTATTAGAACATGAATTAGAAGGATTTGGTATAAGATTAAATAAAAAGCCACCAAATATACATTTTCGAAAAAAAGATAAGGGTATATTACTTATAATAGTTTAATTTTTGTAAAATTAATCACACAATTCATAAAGGAGGTATAAATCTAAACACCACAGTAACTCAATCTGAACTTGATTTAGATACAGTAAAAACAATTCTTTCTGAATATAAAATTCATAATGCTGATATAACATTACGTTATGATGCTACTAGCGATGATATAATCGATGTAATTGAAGGGAATCGAATTTATATACCATGTATATATCTTTTAAATAAAATTGATCAAATAACAATTGAAGAATTAGATGTAATATATAAAATTCCACATTGTGTACCAATTTCGGCACATCATAGATGGAATTTTGATGATCTATTAGAACTAATGTGGGAATATTTAAAATTGATACGAATGTAAGCTTAGTTTATATTAAATAATATTTTATATATTACTTTTATTTTAGTTATACAAAACCAAAAGGACAATTACCTGATTATAATTCACCAATTGTTTTACATAATGAAAGAACAAGCATTCAAGATTTTTGCAATAAATTACATAGATCTATTGCTAAAGAATTTAAATAGTAATAATTATTTTTACTTTAAAAAAAGAAATGGTTTATATATAAAAATATTATTATTTTTCGTTTTATTTTTAGTGGACTTGTATGGGGTTCATCAGTTAAACATCAACCACAAAAAGTTGGTATTGATCATATATTAAACGATGAAGATGTTGTTCAGATTGTAAAGAAAATATGAAAATTAATTTGTCAAATTTTAATTTTAGTTTAGATGTGTGTAATGATGTAAATTTATACAAAAACTTTCTCTATTTAATAGTTATTAAACAATAAAAAAGCTTTTAAAATTTAAACTACGCGCTTTTGTTTTATTTTATTGTTTATATAAAATTTAATAAGCCGAAATATACTTAATCTGAGAAGAAACGCTTATTAAAAGTAGGCTTTCTACCCAACTCTGTATATGAGCTAGCAAAACAACATTTTTTCTGCAGCCAATCAGGTTGAAAATGTTGTTTTTATTTTCCCAAAGTTCTGGTATAATAGAAAAGAAATGTAAGAGAATATATATTTGCTCTGATTTTTATCCCACAGAGGGAAATTCTTAAAAGTATCTATAGATCTAAAAATCAAGTACTTAGGCTCTTGCAGAAGAGTTAATTAAATTAAATGTAGAAATGGCTGGCTGAATGAAGTAAACGATTATTAATTATTGTATGCACTTTTTGTGCACAGAATCAAGATGTAGGATCCCCTCTTATTCTACTGTATTATCTTATTTTTTCATTGTAGTGAAAAACACACAAGATATTATCAATATTAACCAAAGATTTTCTAATTACAAGTTTTCTTAATGTGTTCATTTCATTGTGCATTTTTTGTAAGTTTATTAAGACCTTAAGTATTTCTCATCACTATCCTTTCTAGAAAAAAAGACAACGATTTTGCATAAAATATATTATTTTGTTATATTTCTTTCATCTTTTCTAAAATATTTTTTTTTATGATTCTTTGCAGTCAGTCTCATTTTACTAAATTCCTATATAAAATATGGTAAACAGCGAAAAAAATAATTTCATATTTAGAACCTGGTTTAAGAAAGACATAAACATAGGCCAACTTGAAATATATTCGCATTTGGGAAAAGCAGCAAGTCATTCATGGTCGCTAAACTTCATTGTTCCCATACAGCAAGAAAACAAGTTAAAATGAAATAAATCAAAAAACAACTTCCAGTTCTAAATAACATGGTATCATATGAAAGCAAATAATTTTTATTATTTAACCTGTTTTTATAGTTTTTTGTAAACAAGATAATTGGGAAATAATTTGCACAAAAATTGTTCTTTAGGGCATGTAGATAGACAAAAAAAAAAATAATAAAAGATATCACTTTTCTTGAGGCAACAAATATTTTAGTCTTTAAAACTTTATTTAGTGGGTTTAAATGTTTTGTTTAAACTTCCACATAATTAATAATACCTTAAGTAGTCACAAGTTAAGTTCAATTAGAAATAATCGCTATTAAAAAATGGGACATAAGTCGTAAGTAATTTGGTCAATTTTTATTATTACTTAATTAAAATATATATTTTTTAGAATAATTTCCATGCTACTATTTACTAGTTTAATTAAAACTAAGTGTACAAAATTGACTGAATGTCGTTGTGTTGAAGAACCATTTTGTTTATCACATTTAGATAGTTATCAGGATATAAATAAAACATGTAACTCAAATTTAGTATTATGCTGCAATTATTTAGATTCCAAAATAACACAAAATAAAACTAATATGTCTAAAAGAGAAATAAAAGAGCTAAAACCAGAAAATGACGTAAATATATCAATTGTATATCCAGAAAATAAAATAACAAATTTTATACGTGCTCCAAAATTAAAATCAATAAATAATCAAAATGATCAACTTGTAATTATTTATCCAGTTGTTCATAATACTTCTGATATGAAAAATGCTGAAAAATTATTGAAGAATTTTATAAATAAAAATGAAACAATATTTGCTGATCATACTTCTAACAGAAATATAAAAGTGATATTAAATGAAAGTTCTCTAGTTAAAACCGACAGAATAAATGTAAATTATACAAATATACAATTTACTAAATTAATAGGTAAAAAAAATATGAATCCAACAATAAAACCTATCACGATAATAAAAGTTAGAAATTCAACAAGGAAACCTTTTAATATCATGAAACCAAAAAATGAAATTCCTAAGCATCGTAAGAATATTGTGGAAGATATTCAAAAAAAATTAGCACAAAGTAAATCAAGACGTTTTGGGGTATAACAATACAGATTTTCCTATCATAGAAAATTATGAATAGATTTTGAAAAAAAGCACAGTTATTTTATTATAATATAATTTAAGCAGTCACATTTTATTAGTTAATTTATAAGAACTGATAAGTAAAAATTATTTTGTTATTATCCAACTATAAAATATTTTTATAGCTTAAATTTGAAATTATTTATTTACCATTTTCAATTTTATATATTAATTATAAAAAATGACTTAATCTGTCATTTTCATTTTACATAAATATTTTGCTGGCATCAATGCCATTTTATCATGAAATCTACATAAACGATCAATACCGCATACACTAGCAACTACGCCAACTGATTCTCTATCATCACCCCAAATAACTTTAAATTCTTCACCTTCTTCTGGTTGTATAGGTGTTAGATGTTGACTTGAAACCGATACACATCTTTCTTCTTTTAATAAAAATATTGTGCAATGACCACTGTTAACACTTCTTATAATACCCGTTTGTCCAGCTAAATCAGAATCCTCATGTGTATTACTAATTTTAACTTCAATATCTATTGTACACCAATCACCCATATTTGTATCTAAATTAGCTCCTGGTGTCTGTGGATTATAAGGTGATGCAGGTTGACCACCACTAGGTGTATTGGGTGAATATGATGATGGAGATGGGGTACTCATATAAGCTGGATATGATGATGATGGACTTGGGCTTGGACTTGTATTATAAGGGCTATAACTATGTTCAGATCCATAAACAGTACCAGGAGTATGTGGAGCAAACGGTGTATTCATTTGATATCCTGGTGTGCCTTTAATAAATTAAAATTAATAATAAATTTTTGAGGGATGAAAGAAATAACAAAATTTCAAATTAATTACTTGGATTATATCCAGGACTTGGACTCGGCTCTTCAATATTGAAATCATAATCATTATTTCTGGCTGGAGTGTTTGTAATAGCTGGATCCCATGCACCTCCATGACGTGGTGTCATGCTACCATCATGTGAAGGTGTCATTGCACCATAAGGTGTACGTGATGCATCGTTATCCCATTGCGGTGTTTGACTACCGTGTAATGGTGTCTTTGAACCACTATAAATAGGTGTCTGAGAACCATAGCCGGGAGTTCTAGCAGGAGTACGTGCATAACTTGAAATGCTTCCTTCTTTTCCTGGTACTCCAACAACTGTTATATGATTACGATCAACAGATATTGTTTGACATGATGTATGAAGTTCAACCCGTGCTGTACTTTCTGTTGCGTCTTTTACAATTCCAACAGATCCTTATTTATAAATTTAGTATAATAAAAATTTAATTTTTGCCAATAATCAAATATACCTTTATAGGGTCCACCACTAATTTTAATAGTTTTTCCCAAAATTTCTCTATCTCTTGTTACTCTGAATCCTCCGCGTCCTCTACCCCCACCACCACCACCACCCCGACCACCACGACCTCCAGAAGGATGCATTGGTGATTGAATTCTTGGAGACATGTAACCTAGCACTCCAATCGGTCCAAGACCATTTGAATGACTTTTATTTCCACCAGCTAATTGCAAATGTCTTGTTTTACAAACAAATATTCCACCGTTTTCTGTATACATTCGACAATGAAGAAAAGCTAAACTTCTATATAAATGTTTTATTTCTCCGTGGCGACCCTTTTAAAGTACTAAATTTAAATAATTATTTACAATAAAAATATTTAAATTTTACAGCATGAGGTCCTTCCATAACTTTAACGATATCTTTTCTTCGTAAAGAATTTTGATCTGCATCTAAAGCAACAGTATTTCGATTTTCCCGTCTTTTTTGTAAGGCTGTAGGTTTACATTCAATAACTTTTCCATGCATTCCAAGTACATGGAAATTCTCACGTTCCAAACGTACAATTACACCAACTGTCTGTGCGCTAAAATAATAAATAATCAATTTAGAAAACTTTTAATATTTATAAATTAAATTAAATTTTTAACTTTGAAGATTTAAATAAAGGCAACTTTTTTAGCTTTAAAGAAAACGTAAATCATTCGCCAAATTGATTTTTCGGCAACATCAATCTGTGAGCGCACACGAGGCCAGCTACTGTGCTGAACTAAAAGCAAGTGTAGTACAACCCTTGAATTCCTAAATATGGGATGACCGAAAGTATAAATTTGTGCTTTACTCAGTTCTTTGGAAAGTTTCGCAATTCCATTTTGGTGCTTTATCTTATGTTTGTTTGGCAAGTATATTTACAAAAAAATTAAAAACATACTTACTCAAGTTGAACCAAGTCACCCCATTGAAATTGGCCAAGTGAATCAACTCCTGTCGCCATATCAGAACAAAGCTGCAAATCTCTTGGAAGTACTTCTAACTCATGCATTGTCAAATCAGATACTAAAACAACCCTCGAGGGTTCAACGCGAACAATCAAACCAGTTTCACCTTCATATCTTCCTGCTAAAACTTTTCCATGATCTCCAGTTTTAAAATATTTTCTAAGTTCATTGGCTTTAAAAATTAAAGGGTCCTAATGTAAATAAATAAAATATGTGTTTTTGTTATAAATTGAAAAAAAAAAAATTACTTTCAAATCCTGATGTTTAGGCATAACAGTTATCATGCTACCATCAATTGCTATAATTTTAGCTTGTAAATTTTCTAAATCTCCTACACAAACTTCAACATTATCTCCCATAGAAAATGAGTGTGCAGCAGTTGGATCATCTTTACCAGATAGCGATAATTCAATATTAAGTTCTAAAATTGTGAAATTTTCATTAAATTTATAAAAAAAACCAAATAAAAAAAATTAATCTACAACCTTCTGGTTGCTCTTCAAAACGTTCTAATTCTGCTAGTGTTGGTTTAACACCTTCTGCTAAAACTGCATTTATTGAAAAATTTTTATAGAGAAAACCTTTTCGAGAATAACGATTTCCTTCAAATATTAAAAAGTCACCATCCGATGTTACTTCTCCACCAATTGCTCTAAAATTTTTAAATGGAAATTAGATTAAACCAGAAAAAGTTCATTTTATGCTCTGAACTAACCTAATTGCTTCTGGATCGAATGGCTTTGCAGGATGATGATGTTTTCTTTTACGTTTTTGATCATCATTTTCCTTTAAGGTAATAAAATAAAAAATTTGACTTCATTTTAAATAAAAAAAATTTTACCGTTTGAGTTGTTCTTAATGCACCTCTCATTCGAGTGTAATCAATTCTTGGTAATAATTTTAAATGAACTTGATTTTGTCCCAAATCAACATAATCAACTTGAGCGATGTCATCTTTATAAACACCCTTTTTAAGTCGTACCCATTGTTTTGGTTTTAAACCAACTTGTTCTTTAATAACTTTTAAGACATCTGTCATTTCTTTAATAGGCACCATTTCTTGTTTCCATTGTCCAATCCTTAAATTTCCAACACTTTCTATAGCGGCTTTAACATGTGTCTGTTTATATGCTTCAACATAAATATATCCTTTTACTCCTTCTGGAGTAACAACGGATCTTATTTGAAGCGGATCATCTGTATTCGAATAAGTCAAAAATTTTCTCATTAAAAGTAGCAGAGTTGCTTTCTCTTCTCCTATACGACATTTAACCATCCATAAATTTGGATCTCTATAATTTAAAAAAAATTCTTAATAGACGTTAGTATTATGATCGTCATAAGTTTACTTTATGCCAGGAAGTAAGGTTTGTTGTGTTATTTCATCAGACATCTCTTCTCCTCCATCACCAAAACGTTTACTGGCAGCTGATTCATCTGCATATTTTTTCCGAAGGTATTCTTCAATTTCATCTTCTTTTTGTGTGCTAAATTTTAAATATTTTAAATAAGTTTATAAATAATAAAATAATTAAAAATAATTACTCCCAAAGATTAGTTCCACGTCGTCGAATTTCAATTTCACGTGCAGTTGGACCAAGTTCATCAACTTCATTACCAACAATTCCTAGTTCATTTGCTCCTTCCTCCCATTCATCATCCTCATCAACCTTTAGACGAAAAAATAATGGTTAGTATTATACATCTTAAGTAAAATTCAAACAAATACTTCGTCATCCACTTCAGCTTCATCTATAATAAAACCTCCGAAACGTTCCTTTTTCTTTTTTTTTCTAGGTCTGTCATCTTCCTCGTCCTCTTCATCATATTCTTCTGAATCTAAATCTTCACCCTCCGGTTCTTGTTCATCTTCAACTTCTTCATCTTCTTCTTCTTGTGATCGACTATGACTTCGATTTTGTCTTCTACGTCCTATTTCCGAGCCCGATCCAGAGTCAACTGATCCCGACCTTGAACGTGACCTGGATGCTGATCGTGAACGAGATTTCGATACAGATCTGTAAAATTATATTAAAATAGAAACATATTTATTGCTCTATATTTTTCTTTTACTTAGCACTCCGTTGAGAATGATTCGAGCCTGCACTACCCACATCAGAACCACTATCAGATAGATTACTTGCTTCAGAATCCGACATTTTTGTTGGTAATAAATTCTTTTTTACAGTAACAAAATTGAAGTTTGTTTTGCTCAAAAACTTTCCACGTTTTAAGTAGTCCGATATTGAATTATGGCTTGTGAATTTGTTATAAGAACACGTCTTTTATTTTTTGACAAACTGACACTTTTTTTCTGTAATAATAATGTAAAAATATATAACTAAAAATATTATAAAAACCGATGAAGATTTTTTGTCAAATGCTAATTGAAGTAACTAAAAGTTTGTTCAATGGCGGATGCATTTTCATCTTCTTCTTTGATTATTTATGAAGGCCTAGATAGAAATAAGTAGATTCATTATTGGCCTAATTTTCTTAATTAAAAACAGTAATATTCAAATTAATAAAAAAGTATAATAATTAATTTAATAAATTTTTAATTATTTTAACATTCAATTCTTCATTAGAATTGCTTTTTAACCATAATGAACGCTTAAAAGCAGGAATATTTCTTCAATTTACCTTTAATTATGAACCAAAAAGAATTATATGTATATGCTTGTCAAGCTATTTAACATAACCTAAAAGTTTTGTTTACAATCAATAATGAGTGTAATAGAACTGAAAGATATAAAAACTGTGCCGGATTCTACGTATGAATATACAAAAACCCTTAAAACCCTTGCTACTCCGCTTGTTATTGATAATGGTAATACAACATTAATTATAAGTCATTTAGTTTTATTTATACTGTCAAGTTTAAACTAAATATTTATGCTTGAAAGATTACATTTATCTTTCAGTCATAGCATATAATTCTATTAATTTGTATTCTAAAGAAATATTAAATTTAAGGATCCTACCAATGCTGTGCTGGATGGGCTTCTTCTAAAAAACCAGAGTTAATCTTTCGTAACTTGATTGCTAAACCACGGAAAGATAGAATTAAAAAAGATGCCACTGAAATAATTGTAAATCCTGCAGTGTTGATCGGTAACGATATTGTAAACATTGAAGCTATGCGATTTCAATTAAAGACACAAGTAAAATATATTTCATTTTCTTAATAAATATTTAATTTTAATTTTAAATTTTTTAGTTTGATAAAAATGTTGTTACACATTATCACAATCAAGAGCAAATCTTTGATTATATATTTACCCATCTTGGTATCGACAATGATTCTTCAGTACCACATCCGATTGTAATGACGGAATGCTTTACAAATCCAAATTACTGCCGACAATGTAAATTTGCTTATTTTTCTCATACAAAAGGAATACTTTCTAGTTTTAATGTTTTTTTTTTTTAGTGATGTCAGAGCTGCTCTTTGAATGCTATGATGTTCCTTCTATATGCTATGGTATCGATTCAGTATTTAGTTTTCACCAAAACCAAATTGGACATAATGGTCTAATTATATCGCTTGGGTATCATACAGTTCATATTATACCTATTTTAAATAATAAAATAATTGCTTCAAAATCTAAACGAATTAATCTTGGAGGCTTTCACATAATTAATTTTTTGCATCGATTACTTCAACTTAAGTATCCAGTTCATGTAAATGCCATAACCATAAGTAGGATAGAAGAACTTCTACATAATTACTGTTCCATTTCAACTGATTATATGAACGATATAAAAAAGTGGTCAGTTGTAGAGTTTTATGAGCAAAATGTAAAAAAAGTGCAGCTTCCGTTTACTCAAAATACAACTTCTGCTACTCTAACAGCAGAACAAAAAGTTGAAAAGAAAAAAGAATTGGCAAAACGATTAATTGAAATAAATGCTAGAAAACGTGAGGAAAGATTAGCTGATGATGAAGATCAGCTACAAAAACTAAAGTACTTGAAAAATTTATCTGATGAAGGTAAAGTTGTTGAATTCAAAGCTTCTCTAAAAAAGAATGATATTGAGAACTTAGAAGAAGTTGAAGTAAGCAATTTTTATGGATTAAGAAAATCCTTACTTATTTTAAATATTTTTAGAAACTTATTACTTTGGTCACAACACGAATCGAAAGAATTAAACAAAAGATAATTTCAAATGAGTCTGGTAATAATTTACCTGTTGAAGAAAAATCAATTCCAGCACCACAGCCACCAAAAGAAATTTCCGTAGGTGAATGGGTTATACAAACAAAAACTAAGGTTAAAAACATCATTACTTTAGAATTGAATAAATATATACCTGTATATTACTTATTTTATAGAGGGATCAATTATTAGATCGTCGACAAGCTAGAAAACAAAGAAAAACTGATCTTGCAAAAAGAAGAACAGCAGCTGCTCAAGAAAGGATGCGGATTATATCACAATTAGCTAGAAAAGAAAAAGGTTCTGATAATTTTGGTATGCGCGATGAAGATTGGGATATATATAAAGCAATCAGCAAAGAAAACGGAGACAGCGACAGCGAAGCTGAAAATGAAAAATTAATGGAATATGAAGATATTTTAAGGCATTATGATCCATCTTTTGAAGAACCAATAGTAACACCAAGTGGAGCAGCAGAATGCTATCAAGTAAGTTTCAATTTTTTAAAATTATTTCTAGTTAAAAAAAAATTAGTAATTTTTTTAAAACTTAAAAATCCTTTTAATATTAAGTATTACAGCATAATTAATAAATATCTAGTCTATTATTTTCATTACAAATATGGCTTTTTTTTCGCAAATATATTACAAGTTGTATTTTCTGTAAAGAAAAAACTAAAATCTTAATCACTAGACTCAAATAGTTCTCTTGTCCGCAATTTAGTTTGTAGCATATCATTTTCATTAACAACCATATGTTGAGGTGGAATAAGAGCTGCAGCTACTAATCTGCTTTCTGCATTTAAGAAGTTAAATGTAGCACAAGCCTTCAAAAATAAATATATAGTGAAAAATACAAATACTATAATTATATATTTTTTCTACTTACTTTGTCTGTAGTTAAGATTTCAACATTTATTTTATGATTTTTGGAAAACTTTAAGGTATTTTTTGATATTTCTCTTGTATCAATGGAATTACCAATTCCTATTAAAAGAATATCAATTTTAGGTTCAAGCGTATAAAACAGACTCAAACTATTTTCATTAATATCGGCATAATTCCGTACATTCCATGACAAAACAGACCTAATTTTTATTTATAAATTGCCTTTAATAGAAATAAATGAACAAATAATACCTTGGAAAAATAACCATTGGTCCAATAACTACAACACCATTATTTAATCTAAAACCATATTGGCTATAGGTGTTTATCATTAAACCTTGTTCTGCATCCAGATTAAGAATATTGACTTTAGTTTTACCATCACCATCATAACTCTTACCATATTTTCTAATATTTCTTTAAAACAAAAAAAAGTGGAAAAACATTAATTATTTCTTATTTTCGAAAATAACATTTGAATACTTACGAAAAATAAACAGTTTTCCTAATAAAAATAGGCAAAGTACGTAGAGCTCTCATCTTTTCAAATGTCAAATCAATTTTTATTTTGAAGATTTTGAGGTTATGAAAATAAAATTCATACATATATGCAACTATACTTTAAGAAAAGTTTAACGAAATAATTTTTATGTTACATTAAGGCTCTGATTTTCTGTTTTTAAAGATAATTTAGATTATTTAAGAAGTTCTAATAAATTTTCAGCTTCACGTTGGACTTGAAGCTATACGAGCACCAGAAATTATTTTCCAACCAAGTATGATAGGAAGTTCAGAAGCAGGACTTGCAGAATGTATTGAATACATTTTTAAAATGTTTACTCCAGAAGAGCAAATTTTATTAGCAACAAATGTTTTTTTAACCGGTGGTTGTGCACTATTTCCAGGTAAATTTTAAGCTTATTTCAAAAAGATTCATTGAAAATAATTTAAACTTTAACTAAGAGCGACAATTTTTTTTATAAAAATAGTTCTGTGTAATATTATAAGGAAATTCATACAGCTCTCTATTCTATAGGCTTAAAGGAACGACTTTCCAAGGAGTTATTAGAAATGCGACCATTTCAGACACCACATAAAATATACATGGCTAAATCACCAACATTAGACTCTTGGCGTGGTGCTAAACAATTTGCATGTGATGATAATTCAAAACAATTTTTTATAAAGAAAGAAGATTACATGGAAAATGGAGGTGAATACATAAAAGAATATTACGCTAGTAATTATTTTTTTCCAACTCCAAATCCTATACCAAATGAATTTGAAATAAAACAATAATTTGTATCTTAAATTTTTTTTTAATAAAATTACAGAGTAATAAAATAATTACTTTTTGCTATTTAATATAATTCCATCATATTTCTGTTGGAACCATTTCATAGCATCTTCTTTAGTTAATCTGTGAGGAAATCCAACTTGTCCTGTTTTCCGCCGTCTATGAGCTACGTTAAAACCTGAAAGTAAATTAAGAATTAAAATTAGTTGATTATTTTATATTAAAAAATTTAAGTTATTCATTGAAAAACTTGAGCGCTAACTATGATTAATTTTAATTACAGTTTATTTAAAGTCTACTCATAAGATATAAGGAATTAGTAAATGAGTATATACAATTCAAAATATATTTCATCAAAGATCAAACTAAAATGTTTCCCTAGAATATTTTAATTCTACCTTGAAATTTGATAGTACTTAGTCAAATATCATTTAGCAGAATTTAACTTAATATTATGCACTTGACTGAATATCTTTGAAGAGATATTTTTCAAAGATATCTAATTATGTGCATATTTTATAAAATAAACTTATATTACCTGGTCGTCCTAGGACAACGTAAAAATCTAAACCATAGATTCCTATTGAAGGATCATATTTAATTCCCAAATCAATATGTTCTTGGATACCAAATCCAAAATTGCCCGTAGATGAGAAGTTGTCACGCCTCAATTCATATTCTCGTACCTACAATTGTTTACAACCAAAAAAAAAAATAGATTAAAACATATCATTTAAATACATATATTATTCTTGCAACTAAGCTTTTGAAAAGTTAACTTTAGTCGGTTTCACCAAATTTAAATAAAAGTTGTCCACTTTTAAATACTAATGTATAGCTTTTATTTTTACAAAATACAAGTTTTTCTTTAACACACCTTTAGGCCACGTTCCAATATTTCTTCAGCTTTAGCACCACGAACTGTGCAATGAACAGCAATTTTTTCGTTACGACGTATTCCAAAAGATCTAACTGTGTATCTTGCTTTTGAAAACACTGGCTGTTGTCCAGTAAGTTGTTCTAACACCTATGTAATACATATATATATCCAAATTTATATTAACTTTGCATTTATAATCAATATCCTTACTTTTGCTGCACGAGTGAGCCTGTCACCTGATTCACCTACACAAATATTTAAGCATAATTTACGAATATGTAAATCTCTCATAATATTTTTAGAAGGGTCACGTTTTACTTTCTTTTTCGGTGTCCCTGCAGGCGCAGCATTTTCCTTAGTAACCTAAATAATATTGAGTCATTACTAAATAGAAACTTAAAAATTTAAGACGGCTAAACTGCCAAAAGTCAAGAAATTTTAATATAAACGAATAGGTAACAAAGAATTCTGTTAGAATCAAATCTTTTCTTAAAGCAAAGGTCTTTAAATAACAGGATGTTATAAGATTTACTTCGATTATATTAAAAAATTAACTTACCACCATTATCTATGGAGTTTAAAGAGACTTGTCAAAATTTTGTTTTTAGTTCAATGCCTTTAAAACTATGTTTTCCGGTGAACTGTCAATTTACAGTGGCAGATATTGTTTGATCGATTTAATATTATTTTGAAAAATACATTTATTAATTATTTTAGAAATATGAATAATGAAGGTCATAAAGGAACCGAGGATGAAATTGGTGCAGATATTAAAAATTTGAATAACGAAACAACTGCAGTTAAGAGAAAATATGATATAAGAAAGCTAAAAGGGAAAAATACGTAAGTATTTTTGAATTTCATAGCAAAATTTTCTATTAAGGCGTTTTTCATAAACTCAATTTAAAATTGAATTGCGAGCTGTTTGGTTTATTGGACTAAAAGGAACAGATAGGGTAACAGAACTAATTAATTAGGTGCGTTTAAATGGAAACGGCAAATTCAAAGTATAGCTCACTTTCTTAATGAGAACCCACAACTCGAAGTAACTCGGGGAATGTAAAATTACATTACATTACAAATTACAAATAATAAAACTATAGTTAAAAAGCATAATTTATATATCTTCAAACAAAATGTCAAACTCAAACAAACTATTGAGTATAAGAGTGGGACAACTCACAGCGAAACCGGTTATTTTTCATACAAACTCACAGAATCATTGTGATTCTGAACTCACTGCTGTGAGTTGTCCTGTGTAGACCCACTCTATCGGTCTCAAAACTTTTATAAAATCTCTTATAAAACCGCTGTCCAAAACATTAATCAATAAACACAGCCCATATATCAGTTCAAATTGCCTGACTTTTGACAGTTTAATTGAAAATACTAATCTTAAATTGGTTTTATTATATTGAATTGACTTGCCTTAAATAATAATGCATTATAAATGTAATCAAATTAGTTGAAATAAGGTTCAAATTGTATTTTTTGAAAAGACTTGTAATGTAATTATTGCAGTCAATTCAATATAACTCTGAGTGTAACCGCACCTCAGATCGCCTATAAAATTACAGTAAAATTTGCTAATTGAGACACAGCGCGAAGGTTTTTAAATGAACTAAAATTCTTTTATCAAACGTCGTATATTTGTATTACAGTTTCTTTAAAAATTTGAATAATATCAACATTTAATTTTGAGTTATGAATTGAAGTACTTTGTTCGTTTTCATGTATTTTTTGAATCAATCCCAATTAAATATTTGATTTTTCCAATAAAACTATTATTCATAACATTTGAAAGGAGCTACATCCGTTAAATAATTCCTAAATTTCGTTATCTATTAGTTTGATTTTCTTCACCTCTGTTGAGCTCTGTTGAGCTAGGATGATTGACCTCAAATAAACCTTAATAGAAAATTTAGTTTATTTTAAAGATTTTGTTTAATTTATATAATTGCAGGGTTATAGATTGCATTAACTCAGAAAAAACAGGCATTGAGAAACAACTATTAGATTCTAATCAAGAAATAAATGATATTATAGATTATGGGACTAGATTAATTTGGAATGTTCGTGTGGCTAATGATAAACGTGAAATTGATAGAAGAAACTACGAAGCTTTGAGAAGACAAGGTTTTTTAAGACTATATTATTATTTTTTATTATAAATTGCTATTTTTATTTATAGAACTTTATTCTGCTTTGCA
Organism: Acrocera orbiculus; assembly: GCA_947359355.1. Classification (NCBI taxonomy): domain Eukaryota; kingdom Metazoa; phylum Arthropoda; class Insecta; order Diptera; family Acroceridae; genus Acrocera; species Acrocera orbiculus. Next base: position 14,942,468 of record OX375758.1, read on the forward strand.
AGATGAATCAATTAAAGCTATTGAAAAGTTAGACGTTATAACGTCTAGGTGGTCGAACATTCGTGATATAAAAGAACCAGTTGGATTTTTTGATGAATTAGAACATCAAAAAGAACTAATTGCCGATTTACTTAAACAAAAGGATGATATAATACAGAAATGTCAGGATGAAATAACTCGAGTTGATCAGAAATATTATAATGATCTAGAACCACAAAGTTTTGATATTTCTCATTTAGTAGAGCAAATTAATAACCAAATTAAACTTACAAGAAAAGCATATAAAGAACATATTGAATTATTACATAAAACTATTGAAGATGAAAGAAAACGAATAGCTCTACAAGCTGCAACTCAATGGGAAGAATATTATGAAATTAAACTTAATGATGAGCAACGAAAAAATCAAATACGAAAAGAAAGATCTAGTTTTTATGAAAAAGAACTTCAAAAAATTTATTTAAATCATGAAGAATTGACAAGAGCTACAAAAATTCGTCTTGAAAAAGATTTTGAAACATTACAATTAGAATATCGTGATGTGAAAAATTCAATTTTATCAAATTATGAAAAATTAACATACAATTATCAGATATTACAAAAAAGAGACAAAGAAAATGTCTTAATAAAAAATCAACAAAATAAAAGACTTCGTCGTCTACAAACTTCTGTTGCACATATCAAAAAAAAAATTCAAGTATCTAAAACAAATGCTGATGCACAAATTAAAGAATTAAGTAATAAAATTTCTAGTTTACAATCCAGTATAACTTTATTGGAGATAAAAGCAGCTAGTATGACAAATCTCGATACAGATAAGGTAAATTGATTTTTAATTGGATACATATATATAAAAAAATTAATCTACTTAAACTGTCTATAATTTTTGAAAGTTATATAGACTAAAATTTGCTCTTTTCCGACACGTTATTATTTTTTAAATGTTCTGAGAATATAGGAGTGATTTAGAGTATCAAACTGCTTTTCCAAGAATAAAAAACATTCGATAGGTTAGCTATTATGCGCACATATCTAATTGTTAGAGTAATCAATTTAATATCTTATTGTTAGCTTTTAAAACAAGGAAATTTTTTCAGATTAAATCTAATAGTATAGCAAAATTAAAAAGTGACGGCAGAAAATCTCAATTAGAAAAGGGAATAATTTCAGTGAGAAACTATGCTTATGCGTCTTGTTTTATTTTTTTGTTTCTGTGTGGTAGAATTTATTTTTATATTTTGTGTTGTCCTTTATTGTTTTGCATACTTAAAAACATAGTTAAATCTTTTGATGTAAATTTATCCTAGAAGGCAAATTAAAAAAAGAAAACTTTTTTTCTTTAACAAATTTCAGTACTTTCAAGTTTGGGAAGTTAACAATGACGAAGCAATGCAATTATTAAATAGAATTTTGGATATCGATAGGCTTTTACATGAACAACAGCTTGGAATTGAATGGTCTCGTCCATTATTACCTTCAACTTCAATGCATAAAATAATTTCTACTGAATCTTTAAATGAAAGTGCACCTGGTAATGATTTTACAGTTTTATTAAATATTCATTTTATTTGAAAATTTTTCAGATTCTTCTTTAATAAAAAAGCAACAGCAAGAAAAAAGGAAAATAAATGAAGAAAAAATAAGTGATCCAGGTCTAGCCAATCAAATTTTAAAAAAGATTGTCAACGATGCTGGTTTTCTGGTTGAAGAACATGTTTTTCAAATTATGGAAAATTTTATTGAAAAAGATCAACAATTAATCAAAGTGCATAATATTTTTCAGGTAATTTTATATTTTTCTAATATTTTGAAAATGTATAGCGTATTCATTGGGCTTTGTTTGTAATTCGCATTTTAGAAAGGAAAAGAAAACAAGTCAAAGAAAAAAACTTTTCAGATAAAGAATATTTTAATTTACTTGTAAAATTTTACGTTTTTAATTTTAAAATAATTAATTTTTTACTAAAAATGAAATTTAAACATTTATAAAATTCAATTTTAGGCTTTAGGTATTACAAAAACGAGTGATATGAATATTTTGTTCAAACTATTTCTTCCCTGTACATGGTGCCCTAATTGTTCAGGAAGAGATATAAAAAAAGGAGATAATGTTAATGTAGAAGAAACAACAATGGATGCTGAAAAAAAGGTATCAATTTTTTTGAAATTATCAGGAAATGAAATATATACTTACTGCGTCCTCAATGCAAACTTATAGAACTTAGAGTTAAGCTTAATATCTTGTATCATTTCCACAATATCCATGGAGTTAACATTTTCTAATTTCCCAGAGGCAGATGACACTGTAATTGATCCCATTCTAACAAAGAAAACGGGGAAAGATGTATCATAAATTTCCTAACAGAATTTACGCATATCTCTAGGGTTCCATATTCTTTTATATTTATCAAAAATCCTATTTTTGCCAATCGGCTTGCTTTTTCCATCAATCTCATTCTACTTAATGAATTTAATATTTCTTTCTTTTTAAATAAATGAAAACTTGAAGTGTATTTCATCTCAAAAACATTAAATATTTAAAGGAATGTATATATATTTTAGCTATGCTCATCTGTTGACTACTGTTCTGTATCCGTTGAAGAAGTTGTTATGCTTATTTGATTTGTCATATATCATCTCAAAAGTTTACACATGCAAAAAGAAAAAGTTCTAACGATCATATCTAATCTAAACTAAAAAGTTGGGCTTGTTGGTAAATTTAAAGAAAAATGATAACATCTAGTTAAGTTTACAGTGAAACGTTCTTAATTCTATCTCATAAAATTTCCTGTTTTATCTAATGCTTGAATTTGATTTATAATATTTTTTGCAATTTTCCTAACATTAAATAAAAACAATAATCATTCTAATATTTTATATCATAAATTTTTAAGGAATGTAAAAACCATTACCTTGTTGTCCAGTGTGCATCAGTATTATCTATATTGGAAAAGTATGTCGAAATTGTTAAAAAACCTGTAAGTATTAAATGAAATTAAAATTTTTTACATAAATTAATATTATTTTTTGAATACAGAAAATAATCAAAGTGAAAGAACCGGAAATTTCCCAAGAGCAAAAAAAAATTATGAAAAATGCATTAGATAGGGAATATGTGAAAAATTATTGGCAACAATTTGAGCAGACATTTCCAGAATCTAAAGTAAATGTTTGGAAGTGTTTGGAGCATGGACTCAAGCATTATTTAAAAATTTTAAAAGATCGAGAAACATTGGATACTGAATGTGAATTTCTTCGAAAACAAAATAAGGAATTGCAATTTTTGTTACAACAATTTTTACCAACAAATAATTAGTATATAATTTCCTCCTCTTAGATTATATTTTCACAAATTCTGCGTATCTTTAATGTCTGATAAAAAATTATTAAATTGTAAAAATTTTTAGTTTCAAATATAATTTATTTAATGAGCTTAAAATTATAAATTTCATTAATTTAAAAATATATCACATTGATAAAATTTTATTTAAAAATATGCATTATCGCGTGAGGTAAATAACAAAATTTTTTACTTTTTGCTTGGAAACCGAAGTGAAATTAACTTTTTTTCTCATATATTAGAAATAATTTATTTATATCCTATAAAACTGAATAGCCTATGAACACTACGAAACACTATATTGTTGTAAAATTGATGACTATATTTTTCTTCAATGATATTTATTTAATTTCTTGCAGTTGGTATACATGAAAAATTTTCGATATAAGTAAAGTGTGTTAATGTTAAAGCGACATGATTTTTTTATTTTCTGCAATTTGTGCCATTTTTTTAAAAATATAATTATTTATTTTAATTATATTTTATTAATTTGCTAATTATCGTAGTTGTTACACATGTATGATTTTTAAAATGTAATAATTTTTGTGTGCTAAAGAATTAAAATGAAAATTCATTAAATCAAAGTAAAATCTGTTCAATTCTGAAAACAATATAAGTGTTAATAACATACTTATACATAAAGTTTATAAAATATTTAGTATAATGGATAATTACTAAATATTAAACTTTATCTTAAAGATAAAATGGTAATCATAACAGCTGGCTTTTATATGTTTGGTCTTCTTGGCCTTTGTACTGCCTTTCCAATTTCAGTTCAAATAGGTAAGAATTTATTATATTATTTATTTTTAATAGTTCTTAGAATAAATATGTTTGAAAATATTGCTTAAAAACCGATTTAGCTTGAAACAAATAAATAAAATTTTACATGTAGACAGATTATAATTTAAAAATTGCTTAAAACTAATGCAAAGTATTAATTATCAGTATTGAGAAACGATGTAATTAATTTTAATGTCTCACTGCGTTTGAAAGTAGTAAATATCGTGTCATCAATTTTCGTAATGACCTTGGATTTTCCAATAATATTGGTATTTATTCAAGTAAACTTTCTCATGTTTTATTTTTTTATTTTTCAAATAAATTTAAAGAACATGTGTTATTTTTATCCTTTATTATATTATTAGCCTTCTTTGGAATTGTAATATAATTTTAATAAAAACTTATGAAATTTGGCGAAAAAAAGAGGAGAGGCATTAAAGAAAAATGGAAAAATATTCAAAGTAGAATAAAACCATATATTAATTTTATTTATTCCTTTAGCGAAACTCCTACTTTATTTTATATTATTAACATTTTTAAATTTGATAATAAAAGTTATAAATTTTACAAGGCTCTGATTTATTTAAATTTTGTTAGAATCTTTTAAAATTTTTTAATATTATATTCTAAAATACATTATTAATGTTTTGTGTTTGAAGGGGATCGAAATGCATTTCTATTGGGTGCTCTGGCATTGGTTAGCCTCGGTACAATTATTGCTGGATGTTTATGCTGCGGCCGAAGGAAAAAAGGTTTTAAGGTAAATAACTATTTATATTTTACAGTTTTTCAAATGCTTGTTTTGTTATAATGCATACACAGTTCAATAAAGGCAGGGACAGGAAGGTATTTTTGTTTTTTTTTGGTTTTTCTTAATTACCTTCTAAACTCTGCATGCGTATTTTTATAAAAATTAAATAATTAAGAAATTTGATATCTTTGAAATTATATTTTTCATCTTTGGACATATGTATTTTACGCTAAAATTAAAGTTTCAAGAATTATCAAATCATAAAAGTTCTAAAAATTGTATTTATTAGAGATCTAATAAATTACCATTAAGTTTTCTTTTATTTTAACTTTCTCTAAGTTATCTAAATTTCAAACTGAATAAAAATAATATGGTAACCATAATTTCCTGATTTTTCTATGGTATGAAGTCCATCGTCGACAGAAGCTGAGCCCTAGCAAAAGAAGATCTGAGGTAGCTAAATACAAGTTTGACTCTTTATGATATCCACAATAACATATGAAAGAGAAAAGCGAGTTTTGACTTTTTGTGTACGCTGTATAGCAAATATATGTACAAAATCACTTTAACAATTGAATTTTAACAAATCATATATGGATAATAAATCATTAAATAGGAGTAGAGAAAAGTTTAAAAACAAAGCAGTTAAGATTAACTGATTGAAGCAATATCGAACTAAAATAACACAAGACATATCAAACATGTCAAGACATGTCAAAAGTTGTTTTTTTAAGTTCAAATTTAGTAACTTTGATTTTTATACCTTGTTAGAGAGCCAAGATGAATAACTTTGGGCAATAAGCACAGATATACAAACAAATCCATGACAGACAAACGAGAGAATGTAAAACAAACATTGATTAACAATCTAAGAATATTGCCAGGCAACTGGTGGAAATAAATAGAACCACTTTTGATGATACCACATTTAATTTTAATGCAAAACGATCGCTACAAATGTTTATAAAAAACATAAAATTTTAAAATTTGAATGAAGTCTAAAACATTTTCCTCAGATCAAAAATGCGCAAGAGCTACATTTAAAATTTTCCAATCAAAAAGCAAAAAAATTTTGATAACGAGAATGGAGATAATATTTTAAAAATTTACTTGTTTGTATTTAATGTAAGGAAAATTTTGTCTTTTTAGACTTTTTGTCTACTTAAATATTATAATAAAGTCAATTTTGTTTAAAAATATAGTCAAAAATAGAACAACCATTTTCTAGCAACCAAAGAGTGTAGCAAAGATAAAAGAAATAATTATAAATTATAGTTAATTAATTTAAAACTCAACAAAAAACACTAACATCCACGAATTATTTTCTTTAAAACCTTTTTTTTTCCTTATTTTCTGTTTAAAGAATTTTTTCCAAGTCGTCAAATGGCCATTTGTGAGTAAAAATTTAAACATGTTTTAAAACTTGCCCACAAATCGTCATTTCCATATACTTTACATTAAACGAGAGAGCCTTTGACGACTTGAAAATTATAGTGAATAGTCCCCTTAAGGCATTGACTTTTTTAATATTAATTTTGAATTTTTGCAACTAATAATTCCAACCTAAAGAAACTGTAACACAAAAAACAATTTCATTTCCAGGAATTTAAAGATGAATCGGGAACAACCGAGAGTAATAAGACTGAGTATCCAATTTTTAGTACATTATCTACGGTTGGACATTGTCAACTAACAGAGAATAATACTGGCCATGCTGGAACTTCTAGAAGCAATGTAAAATTATAATTTGCTAATATTTTTATCTTTTTAATACAAAAAAATAAAATAAATAAAATGGTTTATTTGTTTAGGAACACTTAATAAATGATGATGAAGATAATAATAATGGTCCTATATCACCCGATGATTTACAAAATATTGAAAATAACAATGCTGTAGACTATATACGTAATCAAAATGAAATAAATGTAATTGTTGAACCATCACTATATACAATTAATCGAAATTTACAAAATAATGAAAATAGAGAATCTCAAAATGTACAAATGCTACAAGATATTGCTGTAAGTTCAACAAATGAATCCGAAAAGGCATTAATATCATTACAATCATCAATTAGTTGTTCGAGTGATAATCTTTCGGCTAATATAAATTTAGACAATTTAAAAGATACAGAAATTATAAATAATCAAAAAGTTGTTGAAGAAAATTTTTTAATAAATAAAAAAAATGAATTTACAACAAGTCATACAAAAAGTTTTGTGGTACAAATTGAAAATGCTCCTGAATATGAAGTTTATGAGCATAACTTGGGTAAGTAAAAACTGGGACTATTATTGAGGAATTTTAAAATGATTTTTGTGTATTTAATTTACTATCCGGGTGGTCCCAAAAGATAAATATTAATGTAAATGGGCCGTGGAAAGAATTCAATTATCGAAAACAGTAAAATCTTAAGCATACATACGCGCCCGTATTGCTACCTACGTCGGTTGAAGCCTGATGCTGAAAATTAAGCTTTTGAAATGTTTTTAGTAGTTTTATAGCTAGTTTTTGTTTGTTATCCTTAACAAGTTAAATGTGCTTATATCGTTACTATTACTGATGAATTTGGTGACGTAGGATAAAACTATCAAAAGCTCCAAAAATCTACAGAAGATAAAATTGAATTTAATAATTTATTACAAGAAATGCTTAAATTAATATTATTATTTTATTCATTAATATATTTAATATAAATATTTTATACTTATTATTAATTTATACTCCTTTTGCAACTTTACGTTAAATTTGGTTAATATAAATTACAAAAAACTCCTTGCATGGTGCCATATGGATACTAAATATTTCATTTCCTAATACGTGGTTGGCGTGTTGCTTAACTAGGGTGTTAACAATTCAAAACCTTGCTTAAAAGTAATCAGAATTGATCCAATAATGCTCTTGTTTTTATGACGGAAAGTTAATTTTAAACTGCTAAATCCAACCTCACACAAGCCACTTTCACTCACGAAATGTCATCAATTTAGTGAAAACTCATCCCAAATTTTATACCGCCAATAACAAGTGCCATAATCTTAGGCATAAATGAATTCAATTTGTAATTTACTTTGTTGCAATTATAAATTTCCATACAAAATTTTTGTATATCAATAAATACATCACTAAAATTGTTATGTGCAATGTGATTTTAGTTAAATATTTTCTATCTTTCAAACAGAAGCTGGAGTTTTTGATGAATCTTCTTCTATACAAAGTGCTTCGTCTGGAAAAAGTAATGAGTTTAATAGCGTTGAAGAGGCTTTAAGAGTTCTTGATAATGTAATTGCAGATGAAGATTCAATTAGTTTGAGAAATTTAGAAAATATAAATGGTGAAAATTGCCTTGTCTCAAAAGTAAATCATTTACACACCTTTAACATTTGTGAAAATGAAAATTCAAAAAATATCAACTATGAATTAATCCAAAAAGAAGCAATAAATTTTATTAATGAGATTATATTTGAAAGTGAACAAATTGTAAATGAAAAAATGTCCAAAGACAAAATTAATATTATAAATATAATTAATACTAGTAATAAAAGTATAACAAGTTTGGATGATTTTGAAAAAAATTATGAAACTACTAACCTAGATTCATCTAGTTTAAGGTCAATTGAATCAATGGAAAATCTTTTTGAGAATGAGTTTCTAACTAAAACGAGTACACCTTTTATACAAAATAAGATTATGCCAAAAATAGTTATTGAAAATGGTGATAAACCAAAAATGAAATTTAATCAAATATTATTTGATGATTTTCATGAAATTGAAAATCCACCACAAAATATACTTTTAGATAATGATACATTTAATTTAACAAAAACAATTGAACAAGCAGATATAAAAATAGAAGATAAAACATTTGAAATTGATAAAATTTCAACAAATAACAATATTACAATCTATTCTGGAGATCCTTGTACATCAAAACAGGCACTTGAAAGAGATATTTGTGGTATTACATTGAAATGTGAAAAAGATGAAATAAATTCAGAAGATTTATCAACAGTTACACCAGTTAATACACCAATAGAATTGAATTATGCTAATGATACTTGGAATAAAATAACAGAAAATTTAATTAATACTAAAAATGATGATTATGGCTGGCATTTACATCCAGAAAATGTTCAAATTGATAATAATGATACTTATGATATTGAAGATGATCCCAATTCAGAAATAACATTGGAGGCATTAAGAAAACAACTTGCTGAAGTTTTACCAAAACATCAAAATATATCTGGACCTTTAGATCATCATGAAGATCATCAAGAGAATGATAGGTAAAGTTTTAAAAATTTAAAAAAAAGGCAAATTATAAATATCCTGTTAGTTTTAGTTACCTTACCATACATATTAAGATTAATTGTAATTTAAAATATTTAATACTTACATTATTTCTTATAATTTCAGATCATTTGATGAGTATAGATCTCCATTTGATGATCCTTTGGGTCTATTTGATGATAAATCAAGCTCGAGTATAGTACAAAATGAAATTATAATAAACTATAAACGTTCATTATCACCAATAATGGAAGAAAGTGAAGATGAAACCTTGAAAACTTTTGTAATGAATGAAACTAAATGTTTGGACAGTACAAGGTGGGTTGAAGCTCTTTAGTTCTTTTTCAAAATAGCATTAAAAATGTGATAATAAATATGAGGATAAGTAAAAGCTTTGTCTTATTTTATTCAAAATAAGAAACTTTAATTTTAATTACACAAAATGAAGCACTTTTTTTTTTTTTTGAATTTGAGGAAAAACTTTGGGCTTAAATCATTGGGCTTTGAAATCATTATTTTAATTTTATAAAAATAGTTTTAGTTTTTAAAAATAAAAATATAAATTTTTGTTTTATGAAAATTTTATATTAACTAAAAACAGTTGACTAAAATCAAGAACATTTCGATGATTTTAAATAGCGTTTGGATCTACTTGGATCTACCATTAAACCACATAACTGGCCCATATGAAAAAGAAAAAATACTATTTAAGGCTATGTCACAAGTCGTTGAAAACGATGACCAAATTGTTTCGAGCCTCTCTAGAGACTCAATATTTGTTAGATATGGATCTCAATGACTACTCGCTGTTTTTAGATTCTAAAAAGAAGCTCTAATTGAAAAAATTTAACTTAAATGATAAAGTCAGTAGCAAAACTGAAAGCTATTTCACAGCTTCTACACTGCTGGTATAGAAATGTTAGAGAAGTGTTTAGAAATTATATTAGTAAATAAAAATAGCTTTCCCTTAAAAAATTGTATTGTCAAATATTATTGAATGATGTATTTTACTTACCATAAAAATGTTTAGTTATCTTATTTTTTTTTTGGATAAAGTATACCTATTCCCTGTGCTTGTAGATAAAAATTACAAATTCTTACTTTATTAATATTACAAAAATACTTTTATTGAGAGCAGCGTTAAATCGAATCATTTAGCGAATTTGAATCTGGTAATATATTCGCTATAATGGGAAGGAATTTTTTTGTTTCTTTTTATAAAATTTTTTTATTTTTAATGATTTATTATATAAAATTTTTAAAACCCATTATACCAACAAAATTCTTTATTTAAATAGCACTGGCTTTGTTGATACTGGTGAAGCTATAATGGGTGTTTCAAAGGCTTTAATGGCATCAAATGATACTCTTTTTAATTTTGAAGATACTCTTGGTGAAAAGGAAGATATTTTTTCACCTCGTACACCATCTAGAAATGATAATCAAGTTACAAATTCTATTAAAAGTAGTAAATCTACTGAAGAAAATTCATTTACAATAAATGATAATGAATTAGAAAAATCTGAAAATGATATTACTTATAGCCATAGTAAAGAATTTAATTCTAAAGAGAAACAAATACCACCAAAAACAATTATATTAGATGAATTATTAACTTATTTTAATGTTAATGAATTATGTTCACCAGATCAACAAAAAACATTTTCTGAGGGAACATCAAGTAATACAGATCATATATCTTCAGATATATCACCAACTATAGATCATGATACAACATTTACAACAAATACTATTGATGATAAAACATGTTTAACTGTTATGATTAAAGATGATGATCGTATATCAGAAGTTTCAGAACCAGAATGGATATCTTCAGTATCTAATAGTTTAACTAATATTCCTAATTTAGAATATAATATTAATAATTTAGCTGATAATAAGCAGGACTTTGACTTTGCTAATGATAAAAATATAATTAATACAAGTTTTGATTTAGAAAGCTATAATAATAGTACAAGAAATGATATAACTAAAGAAATAAATGAAGAAAAAAATCTAATAGATGATTGTAATTTATTAAATGGCCTCGAATGTATATCTAGTCAAAACAATATTATTGAAAAAAGTTCAAATAATATCATTGGTAGCCTAAAAGAAAATGAAAATCCAAATAAAGGATCAAATGTAATTGAAAATATACAAAATGGAAAAGAATTAAATATAAAAGTACAAAATGATGCTAATGATACTGTGATAAAAGATGAATTGATGCATTTTCAGGAAGGCGATAGTATAATTAAAGATATTGGAACTGAAATGCAGGAAAATAACTTAGTAAGTATTTGTTTTTTTTAATGTATTTTAAAATTAAAGCTTTGTTTTAACACTATTGTGGTAGGTGGTTCGATAAGTTTTTCATATATTACAAGCTGGCAACACTAATCCCAAAACTAATATAAACTTTATTTATTTTACTTATGACATTTGTCAAAATTTGAAAAAATGATCACAGCAAAAAAATAAGTAAATAAATAAAATATTAAATTATTCGAAAGCCTTAAAAGAGGCGTTGCTAAAAGACTAAATTTATTAACTTCAGAAAAGAAATATCATTGTTAAGATTAATTAGGAAATTTTTTTGCCTAAAAAGCTCAATTGTCTCTTTGTTTGGGAACCGAAAATATCGAACTACCTAGTTAAAAGTTAATATCATAATAATAACTTTAACTTGTACTATAACTTCTTCTTACATTTACACTCGCAACTTTCTTTTTGCATGCTAGTTAGTTGCTTTTGTTTTTCATAATTGTTCTTATTTAATTTTGACCTCTTCGAGACAAAAAAGGCAGTGTTAAATTTTATGTTGGGAGTACAAATAAGTATCGTTGCTTTGGCAAACAAAAAACACTACTAATAAATTTGACTGAAAGAGTAAATCAGCGGTATGACACGAGGCCGGCATCTGCCATTTTTATGATAAGAGCGGTGAAAAATTAGACGGTGTTTCAAAATTTTACTGGATTTCGTTTGTCATCCTCATGTGATAGCCCGGAATTTGTATCAGCATCATGGTTTTTTTTTTTCGAAAAAGTTGAATTTTTAGCTGAATGGTGGACGGTACGCGAGTATTCCTCACATTTTTAATTTTTCGAAACTACAACCAATATTTTGATAGCTTTTACCACTTAAAGTTTACGCACACTTCAATTTATATTGCTGAAATTAGATCCATGCATTCTCGTATGCCAGTCGAAAGCAAAGCTGCTGCTGAAAAATTGTGACTGTGAGGAATATTTATTTGCCTACAGTTAAGATGTATGAATTATTTGCAGAAACATATTTTGAGACTGCTTTTCGTGATATAGTGCTTACATCGATGCCAACATCTTGGTTTCATTCAACATCATCATTGCATGTTTTGTATAAAAATTTCAGTCAGAACTACTATAATTGACGCTGACGGTATAAACAACCTTCGAAAGTTGTTTGTTGGTTTCGATACTATCATTACGATGCCAATAGAAATGACACATGTGAAAAGCTTTCATGTTTTTTAAAATGAAAGTGATCTTGACGTTGAGAATAAAGAAAGTAGCTGCTGGCCGACAGAGTATAAAGACATGGAATTGGATCGCAAATGTTAAAGGAACTCAATATGCAAGAAAAAGCTACACTTACATTAGAAATTACTCAACAAGGAAAGTCCATTGTTTGAATTCATTGGAAATTATTTAAAAGCAAGAAAAAACATACAAATCAAAGCTAAGAGACGTTGAATAAAAATTTTTCATTTATGATGCTAATTTGAAAAGTTTTATCAATGCAGCTGCATCCATTAAAAATGGTTCTTTTGATTATCACTTCTTTAAAACGATAATGAATTGCCGATCGGAGCAGCATTTCATATCATATGAAGATAACAAAAATTTGATTCGATTTATAAATGACCTTAAAATATGAAGCGTTCTTTTGACATGGTATCAAGATGCTAGCAGGATCGGAAAAAGTAGTGGCTAATGTGCGTTTACAGCGGCCAAAGATACTAGACAAATATACTAGCATTTATCCATATATAAAAATAAGTGTTTATACTGGGCCCTCTTAGTAAATATTCAAATTTTCTTATCTTTGTTGTTGTTAAAAATGTTTTACGTCATATTCACAGTCAAAATTAACCTAAATTCCACAATAACTTACTGCCAAAAAATTGCCGAAATTTCGCCTCAGTACTGCCATGAGTTGTCTAGTACATTAGCAATGAACTAGAAAAACAAACTAGATTTAGATTAGTTTAATGGAGAAATAAACTAGAGATTTCTCATTCAAATTCTAAAATAAGAATAAATTTGTCTAGTATCTTTGGAGAGTGTAAACATACTATAACGATTCCTTGATAAAACATAAGGCATCGCTTTTTGAGAAAAAGCGATAATAATTTATTTCTACTTTTAATAATGAGAATGGTATAATTTTCTAAACAGATTTGATTTTTCAAGCGGTTTTGACTGATCTATAACCGATTATACATTATATTCATCTCAGCTATACTCTAATAAGGGATACAACTTTTATTTTGAAAACTCTTTTTTTGTTTTTAAAGTCAAATTTTACATTTTATTAGTTGTGATTAAAAAGACATTAATTAAGTCAAATTGTAAAGTTGAATTATTTTAGCGATTTTATGTGTTGGTGTGTGTGTTCATTTTTCCTTTGTTTCTTAAAGTAATTTTATTTTATCTTTTATTTTTTTTTTTATCTTTTTTATTTAGAGACTTTAATTCTAAGATGAAGCACGCTATGGATGATTGATTGCACAAACAAAAAAACAATTGTAAATATGTTTCATATATGTATGTCATCATTTTTAATTTGTTATTGAGTTTTGAAATAATTCATTTCATTAAAAATGTAAAGGATACCTTGTTTAAAGTACTTAATAATTGCATAAATGTTTCTACTCTTGTTTTCAAGTTTTTTAGATTGAAAATTAAGTAACTTATTCGTACGTAAAATATATAAAAAATTATTTAAAAGAAAATAATTCTTTAATTTGTTTATTAGATGTAAATAAGTATAAAATATGAAAATATGTTAAAGCAATTAAATAAAAATTAATTATTTTTAAAACATTAGCTCTAATTTTATTTTTCTTATTAAAAATATCATTCCCGTTGTATTATTTTCATAAATTTTGTAAATATTTAGATAAACTAATAATATCTTAATTGTTTTGGAAAAAATATAGCATGCATTGTAAATTATTAAATTAATAAATTTTTTTATTTGTTTTCATCATTTTATTGTTTTGAACATTAACAAAATCATCATTTAAAATTTATTTTATAGTTTTATATTATTTTTTAAAAATTAATATATAGTGTAATTTTTTATGTAATTTATTTAAATTTGCTGCTATCCGTTTTTATTCTATGTTAAATATTTTGAAATGTGAATGGGCTTTATATACAGTCCTATTGTTGGAGTTAAAGGTCGCAGTGTTGATCACGCGCAATTTTACCTAAACAGCCAACATCTGGCAGCTTAGATATAGTCAATAAATAAATCTTTAGGCAATCTGAAAAAGTGAAAATTCAGAATAAAAAGTTAGTAATAAACCAAAAATTTAAATTTATTTTATAAATATAATCTTTTACGTTTTTCATAAATTATTGAAGTCAGCAAAGCATATTTAAATTCAGTAAAAAAACTGATTTTTCTTTGGCTTTGATTTGCTCTGGCTTTGCTACTAGACACTCTTCTTCAAAGAGTTAAAATAGATTTCTACCGTCAAAAAGTAATATTTCTATTAAATATTGCCAGAGCTAAGATATTTCTCAAACCTATATCCTATACAGGTTACTTTGGGAAGAACTAACTTGTAAACTAACCCTAAACCCAAATAGAATTAAAAGTACATCTTTTAATACATATATCTTTTTTTGAGTCACATCTTATTAATGGAATAAATATCAAGAAAAGTTTTGAGGTATAATACTCGAAAGCAAGCTGTCCTGGAATGCATTTAAAGTAAATAATTTTTATTATTTTATTAAAAAATCAAATATAAAAGTAATGTTTTTACTTTCAATTTTTTGGTCCATAGCTATGAATTCATCTAATTTCTCAAAACTGCGCTTAAAAATTCAGTGGACCTAACCAATTAGATGCTATAATCCTCTAATCAATTGTGTTTGTTAACCAGTTAAACGTCGAATTTAGTTTTAAAACCCTCTCACAGAATTAAAATCAAGCGATTAACGCGTAGCAAAACGGTCCTATTACAAATTTTATGAAAAACTAAGAACTACATTTTTATTTAAAAAAAACTTAACAATTTATTACTGCATGGTATGATAGCGACGACGAGTTAATACGTCGAGCGCATCGTAATAGAGATTTGGTTTTATGCCTGGGATGATCTAGCGCGTTAAAATATGAAATTTTTGCTTAAAACCAAATCTTCTCTGAAAAATCAACAAGTTGGTGCTAATTGGGCACTAATTCAACTAAGTGGAGTCAGGTATTTGGTTGCACTAAACGCTAATGAGTTCCATGCATCAAATTCAAATAATCAGGCTAACAATAATAATAATAAATCAATTTTGAGGTTGATCTTATGAGCCAAACTAAGCAGCTTGTAACTAGACTCAATAAATTCTTATTATTATTATTAAATATTTCTAGGAGATTTTAGGAAAACATCTTCTGTTGGGACCAGAAATTTTTAATAAGCAGGTTAATAAGATAAATGGAAATGAAAACATTTAATAATTTTTTTATATGGAGCAATTGTAACAAGAATTACGTAATTTCATTAATCATAAATTGACTTATCAATAAAAATTATTATTAAAAAACTTTAGTTTAATTTATGCCTAAATAATCTTGATTACTGAAAACTATTCTTCAATTCTATCAAATTGGAATATCAAAATAATTTAATTTAATGTTAATTCTTCAAAATTTCAGTCAAATAACCGTCAACAAGATTTGTTTAACGATAGCTTGAATGTTGTTGATAATACAAAAACTCAATTAAATTTAGTTACATTAACAAATCAAAATATTTCACAACTTTCTGGAGAAGAAGATCCATGGGTATATAATTCTCAATCCAAATTCAACTTATAAATATATTTATTTTACTATATTTTCTAGGCTGATATAGTAAATGAAATAAATTCAGACCAAAAAAATAATACACATATGATTAGTACATCATTTAGTGCTAATGATTGGGATAGTGATGTCGATGATAGCCATAGTAGTGAAGAATTTATGTATATAAGAGGGATACCAAATGATATTAATCCAGAACTTATAGAAGATAATAATATTTATGAAATAACAGTTAATAATTGTGAATTTGAAAATCAAAAAAATAATACATGGTCGACACATAAAGATAAAATTCCTATCGGTATGCACAGTATTTACTTTTTTGTTTTTGTAAATGATTTATTTATAGCAATTTATTATATAATATTTGTAGGTAATTCAGTCGATGAGGAAATATCTGATGAAAGTTCGACAGATTGCGAAGGTGAATTTGTTCCATCATGTTGGGATTCAATGGCAATTCCATCACGATCTGCATTAAAAAGTCCTGATAAATCAAGTAGTGTAAGTTTTTTTATTTTTGTTTTCTTTTTTGCAATTTATTATATTAATGCTGCTTAATTTCATTTTATTTCACATCTTTGTGAAAATTTCATGAACGTACGCATAAATTTAAATTCTTAATTATGCAGGAGGAAGATGATAAAAGTGTAAGTATTATTTGTATTTTGGTTAAATAATTCCATTGTTTTCAATTTTATAACTTTATTTAAGTATAAAAATCATTAAGTGGCCACTCATTCTAGCTAACAGCTTTAGATTTCATTGCATTTAATGAACAGAACGGACTAAAGAATTAAAAAACTTAATCTTAGAGCAGTCTCGGTTTTTGTTTGTTTCATTTTTTTTTAAAGTATAAACTTTTAATGGTACGTTAGTTAAAATATTCTTGGAAGTTAAACCATTACAGTTTCGTCATTAAAAACTCCTCGTGCTAAAAGGAAAACTCAGCTATATGCATGCTTTTTCTTGCAAAAAGTGAGTGGCTACAAAAGTCTTCGTACGCCTTGAGAAATGATACTATAAACATATAGACGAATATTTAGTGGAATCAAAAACAAATGAAATTAAAGTACAAATAAATTTAGCTTTATTCATAAATTCAATGGTGTCATATTACATTGTAGAAAGACAAATAAAAAAAATCATTTTTTCATGGCTTACAAAAGTCTTTTTGATTCTACATTACTTTGGGTTTTCGCAAAGCTTATCCTATTTTTCCCAAAGATATTCTATTGGACTTAAATCCATTGATTAAGATGAAAAATGAAGTTCTGGTACTTTTTTTGAAAACCAATGCATTACATTTTTAGCTTTATGTTTAGGATCATTATCTTGCAATAGAATCCATTTTACCGAATTCCCTACTTCTGAAGTAGCCATTGATTCCCAAACAGTAACACTACCACCATAGTATTTTACAATAGGAAGTAAATTTTTGGTTTTTAATTGTTTATTCACTTTTCGTCACACTCCACTTTTTCTAATTGTTACAAGAACATTAAATTTACTCTCATCTGTAAATACTTACTTGTTTCCAGAAATTGAAATCTTTATCTTTATACTTAAAGGCAAAGCTCAAACGTTTTTGTTGATTGATTGGTGAAATAAATGGTTTGATCTAGGTCTTCGTCCAAGATAACCGTAAAGTCGTAAAATTCTATGTATATTTTCGGGATGTAAGGAGTTTTATTGTCAATGCAAGCTATGATGCAAGTTCCGATGCAATTGTTCTGGGTTTTTTTTTTCATAGTTTTCAATAATTCCCGAATATCACGATCTTTCAATGTCCTTGGCCTGGCAATTCTACGTTTACTATGCACGTTACCAGTTGTTTTGAATTTTTTAATTATTGATTGTACTGTTGATTGACGATTTTTTTCACTACACGAGCTAATTTACCATAAGAATAATTTTCTTTCTACAACTTTATACTCAAATTTCTCAATTCTGAAGTAGTTTTTCTTCTTTTTCCGTTCATTTTACTACAATATTTCTGCAAATTAAATACATATTATTTGGACTATGCTGTTTATTCGACAAAAATTGGCTGACAACAAAACTGATGCTAAGTTTGAATAAGCACACCATCTATAATACATAACCGCCTGTACGATGACTTTTGTGAGTCAAAATTTTCAAACTTATCTTTGCTTTGGTTTGAGACTTATAAGAGCTCGGGTGATGTCTTAAAAATTCCAATTTTATCAACATAGAATTTAAAATAAAACATTTATGACGGCAAGGAAAAATAAATTATAATTTTTATTAACTAACTCCCTACCAGTAGCATAAAATTAAAAATTGTCATATAATCTAAATTACTTATCGAAATCTTATTGAAATCTGACACTAATTTATTTTTAATTAATTTTATTGTAATTTATTTCACATTGTTTTTCTTTTTATTTATATATTTCTATATTACGTGTTTTAATTATAAATATATATTTTAGGGAAAGAAAAAGAGGCGTAGTGTGGTTTTTAAAAACCAAAAATATCATTCTGTATATGAATATCCCAAAGAAAATGCTCCAATATCGCCAGCTTATAGTGCACCCTGTATCTGGAATAAAAGTTCTTTTGAGGCAACACTTCTACCGTCGAACTCTTCTGAAGAATTTAATGGTAATATTTTTATTTATTTTGCGGGTTTTTTTAAATAATCTTCTTTAACTAATTATATGAAATTGGTTCCCACAAGTGTTCTTTAATTTTGTTTAAGTTGACGTAATTTCGATATTAATTTAAAGTATTTTAAAAAAATTATATAATTTAGATGGTTTTATGGTCTCAAGCTCAATGAGACCCTTTTATCGAGGTGGAAGTCAACATAATACTTTCTGTCATACATGGCCAACTGATTCAGATTTTTCTTGGTCACAAATAGAGGTATTTTAATAATAATGTTTGTAAAAATTTTATATTAACTTGATTATAAATTTTAGAGTATTGGAAGTATATTTAATGCTGAAAATGAAACAAGCAGAAAAAATGATATTTCATCACCGAAACAAGAGACTCATACTTCAAATAAGTTAAAACATATTTCAAATTATGATAATTCTAGTAGACCTGATAGTGGAGTCGGTGAATCTGTAAGCTAAAAAACTTTATTTATAAACTAATATTATTAATTAAATGGGATAGGGTTTTATAAATGTGTAAATATTATAAATTAAATGAAAAAATATTAAGCCTCCTATAAGTTATGTCTATAATTATGCCTCAACAACATGCAATTCAGCTTGCAACTCGAATATATTCATAAATTTAGCGTTAATATTGAAATTCGTTGATTTCATATATCAAAGTTAAATTTTTGAATGTATTGAAATTGTAGATTGAATTGTATGCCAAAGAATTATAACTGTGGTTATACCTATAGAAGGATGGATATTATCTCGGATTTTATCCTGGAAATGCCATTTGGGAGGTATAAATAGCATTGTCTGACACAAAATATGATTGTCGACTTTAATGTCCAAACAAATTAACATTGTCATTAGTACCGTTAAGTACCATTTCTGCGCGCTAATAGAGTTTAGTTTCATAATATTTTAACTAAAAATTTGGCTGATTTTAGAATATATTGTTTGTTTTTGCATTTAATTACAAGTTCGCTGAGTTTACCATCGATTATGCTTATATTACAATAGATTGATATTTACATTACGTCCCGTAGACATTAAAATAGTTTATTACTAAAGCATAACTACAAAAATGAGCCATATATTTTAAACAAGAAATGGCTATTTTTCTTAAACTGCTTATAGTTAAATAGTGCAACTAATTGCCTGACACTTTTATAGTTCGAAAAATAATTTCAAAAGAAATTTGCATGCTCAAAACAGCTTATAAACTTTGTAAAATTGACACCAAATTTTTAAATCCAATTACATTTTATTTTAATAGGCTGAAATGCTTAGTGATCGTTTTCCATTAGGTGAGTTATGTCATGCTAAACCATTACTTAGACTTCCTTTAGAAAATATTCAATCAACAGCTCAAGATAGGAGTAAAGGAGAAACAACATTAATTGAACCTGAAATTATTTTACCAACACCATCATGTAGTGGATCAATGGATTCTTTAAGTTCTAATAATTCTGATATAGATCATCAGATTGGTTTAATTAATTTCAACAAAAAAATATCTGAAAATGAAAAAATTGAAAATATATTATCTAAAAATGACAAAATTATTAATTTAAAGGTAAATTTTTTGCAAAATGAAGAAAATGATTTGATCTCAAATGTAAGAAAAATCAGGCAAAATGATAGCACTGATGAAGATTCAGGAATTGAAAGTATTATGAAAATTAATAAAGTATAAAACGAAAAAGAATTTAAAAAAAATTATATACCGCTATAATATGAAAATTATGCTTTTTTTTCAACTTGGTATATATTTATATGAGCAATTTGAATCTGTGACCAAAAATGTAATGTTTATATTTGTTAATATTAGGATAAGAATTCATCTAAGCCAAAACTAAATAATATTTAGACATACAAAAAAGGCCAAATTTATATAATCCATTTATACGAACTTTTATTTGTATTAATCACAAGATTTTTGTAAAATATTAAGTTTGGGTAGATATTTAGTTCTAATTAAAAATATTTTCATTCAATTTTAATCAGTGAAGGTATTTTTTTTTTAATTTTTGTTATATACTTGTAATTGGCTGTGAATTTTATTTTCATTCCAAAAACAAAACATTTTACTTCTTTTTTTTAATCATATTTGTATTTTGAATAAAAAAAAAGCACAAATCTAATATTCGAGCCATCTTGCACAATAAATAATAAATTTTTTAAAATTATAATCATTAAATTATAATCAGTAAAAAAAATTACTTTAAAATAATATACAATGTAAAGGGGATTCTTAATGATTCAAGTTATCATTCTAATTTTCCGGATAAAATTTGTAAACAAATGTTCAAACTCTTTTGGTCTTTAGCATAGCTACGCATGAATAACACCTTTTAGGAATATTGATTGTGTCACTCCAACTATTCAAAACTATTCATATAATTAAAAATCCGAAACATCTTTACTTATATTTTGGTACTTTCAGTTCGAAATAATCTGACGTTACAATAAAACGATCTATTTTTTAACCAGTTAAGCGTCGAATTTAATTTCAAAAAACCCTCACAGTCTTCGAAATTAAAATCAAGCGATGACATGAATACTCAACGAATGCGGGGCAAAATGGTCCTATTACACATTTTATGAAAAACAAAGAGTTATATTTTTATTTAAGAGAAACTTAACAATTATTATTTTTGCAAGAGTTCTTGTTAATATAAACTTAAAAATTCGCAATAGTTTTCATAGTCAATGGTAACCACGACGAGTAAAAGCACCATTATAAAAATTTGGTTTTACGTGTATACACGACAAACGCGCTTAACTTGTTAATACGTAAAGGATAATTTTTTTTTTGTTTTAATTTAGTTTTATGGATTTTTTTTTGTTCGCCGTCAGTTGAAGTTCTCAAAAGCCCCCTCCCTCCATTGGCTACATCACTGCTTCTATATAAATTAAAACCATTTGTATCCTTGTATATTTAATTTGAAAAATGAAAAAATTAAAGCTATTTAATTTATCATGCAGAATCCCTGAAAAGTATTTTGAAATGATATTTTTAGTATTAATGCCTTGTATTAATTATTAAATTGTAATATCATATTTTAAAATGAAATATTAAAGGCTAATGCAAGTAATTGAGTATACGTATGCTAAATAAACAAATAAATAATTAAGTTTAAATTTTTAATATTGAAGTCACGATAAATACAAATGAAAAATTTCAATAAAACAAAAAGGAGCCGTTTTTTTTTTTTTTTATTTTAGAATTCAACAGAATATACTTATGAAATTTTTCTTGATATTTACGAAAATATTTCAATTTTATTTTGAATTATTATTACAGGATTTGTTAAAAAATTTAAAAGTAGTCGAATTGAACCACAATTTTTAATACCTGTAAAAAAATAACTTATGCTTCTTTTAAAACGACGGCCTGAAGAAAACTAAACTAAGCACTTTGAACTTCATGGCATCCTTTTTTATAAAAAATACAAAAAGATACAGATTTCTAGCCATTGAGTTCCTTAAGGCCTTTTTTTAGTTTTTATACGATCCACGTAATAAACAGATTACCTGGAATAGAGCATACGAAATTCCCATAAAGTAAAAAGGCTTTGATTTGGCTGATAATTTATGACATAGACACTTTCTTCATATACCCTCGCCAAAATTCCAAATTTTACCATTTAAATTGTATATTCTAGACAGAAGCATAATACTTGTACTGCAGATTTTCCTTATCTAAATTTACTTTTATTTTAAATCCAAGACAATAAATATTTAAAGTTAAAGCTTAAGAGCATTATAAAATTTGAAATATACGAAAATACAAGAAATATATGTAAAAATATAAGAGTGAAATATGAAAACAATACATTATGTAATCCTAAAACCTATTGAGAAAAAATTATATGTTTTTCGTTCAACTCAATTCAAGAGAGATTTAACACCTATTTAACTTAATGAGTCTAGCCCCGCTCAATAGAATTACCAGCATTGGTAGAAAAAATAATAATTCCGTGTCTATTTTAAATCAGACAGGTTGTAAATAATAGCAGCGAAACAATTTTAAGTCGCGCTTAAAACAAGTTTATGAATTTTATAAAATTAAAATACAAAAATGGTCAAATACAAATTTCTTGTTATACCCATTCTCCATTGAAGCATGTACAGTGTATTAGCCTCCTGTACAAAAAAACCGTTTCACCATTGGAAATAATCTGTATTACAGAAATTTACGAGACGAACATTATTATAGAAAACTTTGAATTGGATCTGTCGTAATACGTAACTCGTAATATGAATATTTGTTTGTTTGTTTTTTCTTGTTTTGTGATATTGTTTGTTATTGCAAACTTAAATTTCTCAGCATGTCTGCTTTTGTCAATAATAGTAAAAAAAACGACAGCTACACTATCTAACCCCCACTCTTTGTCCTCTGGTCCCAAATTTTAACCAAGGAGAACATCCTCAACTTACAGAAAAATTTTGGTATCCTGCAACTCCCTTCTGAACAACTTAATAAGGTCGTGCACCTTACCTCCCCTGCCAGTTCCCAGCCTACCCTTGGTAATATCAACCATGCTGCCTCTACCCTTAACACAAGCAAAGCCCTTTACTTCACCTCTCTTAGCGATACACCTGGTAGCCAGGGCTTCAAGCCTCGTCCAGGCAATAAGATCAACAATAGTTTTGCGTTTCTTTCTGAGGATGATGATGATGATGATAATGAGGAATTCTGTAACCGTCCCCCAGTTCATACTTTGTATTACCTTAGCCTTAGACATAAAGTATCATTGTAAAACTTTTGTACATCAAGACTCAATAAAAATTTGTATGTATGTATGTATGTATGTAAGTCAATTTAATATAATTAAACTAGTTAGAAATCATAACTTATATATGAGCCGCTCAGTGCACAAATCGACTAACTCCACTTTTTGAAAATTCTTAAATTTAAGTGTCAAAGTACTTTGTAAAGTCATAACTTTTTGTATTTAAAAAAACTTTCCTGAATAATAAAGATTAATACCATTAAAAAACAAAACTTTTTTGGCAAATGAATAATACGTAATTTATTTCAGAGGCCAATCTGATTAACTCCATACTCTAAAGCAAGGTATTCACTATGTTACCGAAGCAATAATTCGGCTGTCACATCCCATATAAAATACTCAACATGTTTAAACTTCTTTAAATTTTTACTCACAAATCGTCATTTCAATATGAATTATATGGGGCGAGAGAGCCGAATCATTGATTCTGTAACATAGTGAATACCTCGCTTGAAGTAAATCATTTTGCGGTAAAATTTTTAATAGCGACTTATCGCAATTAAAGTAAAATAAATTAGTCAGTTGCAGTTTAATTCATGCAGCATCCAGTACTTGTGAAGTCAAATTAATTACTATTAATTAATTACTTTACCACTATTACTCGGACTACATATTTTTTCGGACTTTTCAACGTTACCCCTAAATCGTATTTGGGTTCGAATTACTATAAAAATTAATTCCAATTTGTCAGTGGTTTCAAAGAAATAAAAATTATACAGTTATAATCAAGATGGGTGAGATTATTAATAATGTGGATGTAGAAAACAGTGAATCGAGTGATGGTTCTTCAATACAATTTATGAACAGAAACTCTGGCTCAAGAAGACGCTTACGGTTTTCCTCGAGTTCATTTGATAGTAGTACAAATATTGCAACAAACAAATTGATTGGAAGGAAAAGAAGTCGTAATCCTGATAATTGGGAACGAAATTTCCAAAAGAATAAAAGAATAAAAGGTTTGGCATACAGAGATAGAGGAGGAAATTTAATACCTGAAAAAAAATTTGTCGATATAGAATGCAGATGCTGTCAGAAGTGCAACCAAAAAATTCCTTTTGATGAGAGAAAGGCTGCCATGAAGGCATTTTATAGTTTACATACTCAACTTGAACAAAATATTTTCTTAAGAGGTTCTATTAAAGCTAATCAAATCAAAAGAAGGCGCCCCACGGATAAAAGTAAAGAAAGAAGATCACATTCTTTTGCATATTACTTTCGAAAAGACAAACATGATATTGCGGTTTGCAAAAAATAACACTTATCAGGTGAGTGACGGTCGGATACACAAATGTTGTTCTGAAGAACAAGTTTTTTCTTTGGTTCATCAGCGCAAAGGCCGTGTTGCAAGCAATAAAATAAATGACACAAATGTTATAAATCATATAAAGTCATTTCCAGCCTACAGTAGTCACTACACCAGAGCACTTAATCCAAGACGACAATATTTAAATCCTGATTTAAATATTAAAAAAATGTATGAACTTTACGTCACACAATGTGAAAAGGAGAATGTAGTACCAGTGAAAGAAAAATATTACTATAACGTATTCTCTACAAAATTTAATTTAAGTTTTAAACAACCATTAAAGGATACTTGTCAAACTTGTGATTATTTGCGAATAAAAATTCAATCTACAAACGGTGAAGAAATGAAGACGGCAGAAATTGAAAAGATAACTCACTTAGAAGATGCTGAACGGGCTCGCAATCAAATGGCTGCCGATCGAATGGCAACATCAGAAAAAATTCACGTATTTTCTTTCGGCTTAGAAAAAGCTTTAGCCTTTCCTAAACTGATCACATCTGTAGCTTATTATAAGCAAAATTTATACGTTTATAACTTAGGATGTCATGAATTCAGTAAAAATATAAGTCAAATGTTTGTTTGGCCAGGATCTCGAGGGTCTCAAGAAGTTTCATCTTGTCTAATAAAATACATAAAGACTTATGCTAAAAATTTTGAAAAAATTATAACATATTCAGATTCGTGTACCGGCCAAAATAGAAATATTAAAACTGTCTTAAGTTTATTGAAACTTGTTCAAAGTACGGAAATAAGGGCTGAGTCAATTGAAATGAAATTTTTAGTAAGTGGACACAGTTATTTGCCTAATGACTCAGATTTTGCCATTATTGAGTCACATGCGAAAAAAAATCAAAACATTTTTTCACCAGATGATTGGTACAATATAATTAAAACATGTAAGAAGAAAGCACCATTTGACCAAATGACCCACCAAAATTTTTTTTCAACAAAATCTTTAGAAAATTCAATCATTAATAGAAAAGTAACTGTTACAAAGATTCCAGTAAATTGGCTTAAAATACGCTGGATAAAGTTACAAAGATCCAAACCTTACCTCATACAATTTAAATATGACTATAATAAAGAATCAGAATTTTATACAATTAATATAAAGAAATCTGTAGCAGGTAGACCACAAAGTTTAAAAAATGTAGATCAGCCTCTATTATATCCTAAAGGTAGAACTGTGACAAGAGAAAAAAGGCGAGACATGATGGACCTTCTAAAATTCATTCCTCCTGTTAAACATGATTACTATAAAAACTTGAAAACAAATCGGAATGATGAGTCTTTACAACATACAGATGATGAAGAAGACATTATTTTTAATACAGCTGAATTAATCACAAATAATATATTATAACAAAACTATCAACATTCATTTTTATGCAATATAAATAACTAACTTTTTCTGTAATAAAAAAACTTAAAAATTTAAACACGTAATTTATCTCTACTTTTTTTTCAGTTGCCAAATCGATT
This sequence comes from Acrocera orbiculus, assembly GCA_947359355.1. Lineage (NCBI taxonomy): Eukaryota > Metazoa > Arthropoda > Insecta > Diptera > Acroceridae > Acrocera > Acrocera orbiculus. The sequence continues at coordinate 14,968,941 of OX375758.1, forward strand.
AACTCCACCAGTCACATAAAAATTATAACATTACTAACGATTATTCATTGGGTATTCGTTCTATTTAACAATATATACCGTCAGATGAAAGCTATATCTGTATTTATGTATTCTATAATATATATTTGAATATATATTATAAAGAGAATTTTCAAAAACAATGTACATTATTTCGTCACATTTCTCAACTTTTTGTTTTATGGAGTTAGTCGATTTGTGCACTAATAGCGGGTTCACACAGGCCAACTCACAGAAGAAACTAACAGCAATTCCGTGAGTTTTGTATGAAAAATAACCGGTTTCGCTGTGAGTTGGCCTGTGTGAACCCGCTATAACCAAGCTTCAGATCGTCTATAATTCTGCTGTCCAAATCGCTAATCGCACCAAGTGATATATATATATATATATATATATATATATTCAACAGAATAAACGAAGCCTAATATAATCCAACAAATCATTTCTTGTTATTTTGACATAAGTGGCTTCTCTAGAACTGAAATAATGTATTTTGTGTGTTTGCAGAACCTGCAAAGTTATTTTAATTTGAATAAATTTAAATATTTGACGGTATGTACTATATATTATCCTGTTTTTTAAACAATCTACATATTGTATTTTTGCAATTTAATTTAACGAATAATATTAAATTTTAATCGTTTAAATGATACAACAATATATTTCTAAAAGAAATATTTTCCAAAAGAAATAGAATATTCGGGTTGAAATATAAAATTTTCTTCTGGTAGGTGTTGTAAACAGCTAAAATTCTAATTTTTGAAGTAAAAAAATTTAAAGCATTATTGTATTAAATGTTTATAAGATGTTAATTTTTTTCTCATAATAGCAGATCATTTATATTTATTCCATCAGTTTAATGTTTATATGTTTTATCTCAAGAACCTTTCCTAATAAAACTTATTAGTAAAAAATAATCTTATCCTTTTGTAATTTAAATATATTTTAGTCTGCCTAAATAAAGTAAATATGATGCCTTTTGAAATTTTTTTTATTAAGCTACAAACAACCAGAAAGTTGAAAAAGTTGAAAAACACGAAATTAGTTTGGTATTCGACAAGCTGATTATTAAATAACAAGAAATGCTTTCTTGCTTAATACTTACAATCAAATATAAATTTGCAGGGCTGCTTTTTAGTCCGAATGCATAGAGTTTTTTTCGTGTTCCTTCTTCATCGGTTACATCATGGGTTATTTGCCGATGGTTACAACCTTTAAGTTTGTTTTTTTTCTTAAAGATTATTAATACTACATAGATTCTTTTTGAAAATTTGCCTCACTTTTAATATGTAATTTAGTATTCGAAACTTCTAAATTGAAGGAATAAAATTCATTCCGCCTTAGATAAAACACAACTGTATTTTCTATTATCAATTTCAATATATTAAAATTTATTATTTTGTCTTTTACTACTTCCAAAAAATTTATTAGTCCTACAATTTGAAAGTGTAACGTATTTAATATAATCTAAGATATTAAATAAAAGCATATATAATTAACATAAAAAGGATAAAGTTGTTAAATTTAAGGAATTTAATTATTTAAATCACAATTTTTATGTTTGAAGCCATTATTTAATGTTTAGCTTTTTTAATTATAAATTTTACATTGAATTGTTGGACATTTATGCCCATTATTTTGATTGGAGCTTATTAATATTTATTTTTACACAAATTTTAATACATTATTTCATAAAATTTATTTTTTGTAACAAGAAATAAAATTCTTGTTTTGAAAACTAAAATAAATGAAGCTAATATACCAATAATACGAATCGGATTTCATTCAAAATAAGGAATTAATGATATAGTTCCTTTTGTGATACATACTGTCTTTGAAAATCCCTTCCATTGGAACTATAGCCGAAATTACTATAAACCGTTTCATATCTTCTATAATCTGTCGGTATTACTTCTGATGGCTAAAAGAAAAATATTATTTTTGCTTATCATATAAAAATCGAGTTATAAAAAAAAAAGTTTACGTGGTACTGTGCTGATCTACTTAACACTTGTGGATATTCTCTCGGGTACCTTGTAGCTATAGATAGACCTCTTATTTAATTAATTGGAAATCAAAATCAGATTTTTTGGTAAATTACATGTATCTCTATTGTGGTTTATTTCCTCATTGTAAACCGGATTGCTTTGATTTTGAACAAATTGTAAACCGCTTGAGACAAAGTGTTTGGCTAAAGCATTTCCAGTGTATTTATAACTAACTTTACTTTTGTATACTCTTGGATTTCCAGATATTCTATATTTATGTTTCTTTGAAGTAATATGCTAAAAATGTGTTTTTTTTTTATATAAAATTTAAAGTTAAAATTATATATTTTATAAAAAAAAACATACAGCATCGTATTGCGTTCTTGAATTCATTGTTATATTACATATTGAACAAGGAAATTGTTGCATTTGTTTTGTATTATCTACTTTTTCTTCAATTTTTTGAGGATGCCCTACGGTTATAACATTGCCTTGGGATTTAGTTGTGTGTTTGGTACCTGTAAAATTAAATTAGTTATCTTTTATTTTTTATTGATATTAATTGTTAAGGTAATTAATTACTTTGAAGATGAGCATTTAACTGAATAATTGAATTTGCCTTTATTCCACAGTGCATACATTCAAAACTTGACACCTTATCTTGATTAGCAATTTTTAAAGTTTCTAATCGTTTTCTGTGACGTTTTCCTGAAATGTGATCATTGAAAATAGCGACTGATGTAAACCATAGATCACAATCTAAACAAGTGAGCTGAAAATTTTTTATTATTTTTAAAATGTAGTTCCTTGAAATAAATAAATTTTTACTAAAATGGTTAACGCGTCTATACAATATATAATAATAAAAGAAATATTTAAAGTGTTGTAAAATAAAAGTCAACAAGCAAAAACACCTTCTTTTTATTTAACTATTTAATTTACAAATCAAATTAGATGATGAATTGTTTCCTTACTTGAGACATTTTGTAGAAGAAAACAGTTCTAATAACAAAATCGCTGGAGATTTTTATAAATCTCTAAGAAAACACTTGTCAATTACTAATTCGCCACTTATTTTGAAGCTAATCTGAGTTTATACCAATTTTCGCCGGGACTCGAATCGCATGCTACCTTAAATACGGTTAAGACCGAAAAAACAAAATTTTTTAGCTTGTAATTTTAATAAATTAATTACATAATAAATTTACATAATTATAATTGTAATGTTAAAAACTTAAAATTATAAGGGGTGTAATGTGAGATCGTGTCACTCATGTCAGCTGAATTCGACCATATTGGGGAAAGCTTACAATTTCGCTGTTTAAAAAGCAAAACAAAAGGTACTAGAATATTAGAAAAAGGGTAATAAAAGTTGAATAGTTCCAAAAACTAATTTTGGGGTTTTTATTAGATACATTTTTTTTTGCTATTAACAATAAACTAAGGTTTATTGTGTTTAATTAAACTTAATTGATTGATTAATTGATATTTATGTTTTAAATTAAATAAGTCAAAGCTGTCATGTTTTCTTTTGCTGTAAGCAATTCTACTTAACCTGGTTGAAGAATTAAATCAAATTTATTTAATTTTAATTCAGAATGAAATTCATTTTTGGAAGAAAAGAAATTCAAAGTTAAAATTTTTATAAGTATTTAGATTTTCAAATAACAGAAACAGCAGAAAGAAATAATTCGGTTGAATTCAACAATTTAATAAATAACATTCCGAACATTATCATAATTAAAAATTTCATTTTAAAGAAAATATACTCTTGCGTTTTTTCTAGAAAAAATTATTCCCTGCATTTAATTTTGATTTTCTGCGCTATAAAATTTGATCATTCAATTATATAATAATAATAAATTATATAATAATTTTTTACTTATATTTATTTATTTTTTATTTTTTAAGCCTTGCAAAAGAAATGTTTGCATAAATTGCATATATATGTACATATTCATATAATATATATTCTCATAAATCAATCATGATTTTTACACTGACTAAATTTGCATTGTGCTTCCTCATCTCTAGACTGCATGTGTTTTATACATATTTCTATACAACTTCAAACATACAAACATATATGCATTTTTTTAAAAAGGTCCACATACATGTAATTCCAATTTGGGATCATCGCTCCCTCGTCTTAACTTTCGGAATTCCCGAGAAGAAAGAATCAAATCTTAAATGCAAGCAGCATGTGCAAAAATTCTATCAACAATTCAAATTCTATCAACTCCAGTGTAGTGTTTTGATACAAGTACAAAATATCTTAGATTCCTTTAGGAATTTTTTGTTTTATTGTTGCTTTTAAACATATCAAAGTTAATCTAATTTTTTTTAATGAAGTGCTTTTGTTTGTTATCAAAGTTTACTTTAAAAAGATGTACCGCTTATTAAAAAAGTCAATTTCCAACATCATATGTAACAACTACAACTACACCTACATAAATGTTCAATAAAAATAATACATTGGGGAAACGAGAGCAAAATTCTCGCGGCCATTTTTGAAGCTTTTTGCGGAAAAACAGCAAGTGACGAGATGAAACGAAAGAAAAACAACAACAACTACAATTCTATGAAAAAATCACGAATCAAGAACTTTACGTGTACTAATTTTTTATAATAATTTTTTGGTGTTTCTAATTCATTTTAGTGTTTTTAAATAAAATTAATTTGAAGAAAAAGTGAGATATATTAAAAATATATATTGTTGAAATAAGAAAAAAGTGAATAACAAGTGTGAGTGCTTGTAATTTTAAAGCACAGTGTGACATTTAGGTACATGCAGTGACTGCTAGGTTTTTTGATAGGATTTTTAAAATATACATATATATACGATGCATGTACATATTTATATCAAGTTATTTATATAGGTATACATATTATATATATGTATTATATATATATATTTATATTAATAGGTGTTTTACTTTATAAAAAATATTAAAGCGGAACATGTTAATAATTTTTATTAAGTTGGTTTTGTTGTAATAAATTGTGTGTGACATTCCTTATGAAACGAAAGCTTTCTATTGGCGTCAGCATTTATATTTGGTATTTATGTAAGTGCAACTCTGATGCAAGTATACGTTTGATATTTTCTATGTATAAAAAATGTTGCAGCAGACAGCTTATAGTCGGCGGCCTTTATTTTTGGTTTATTTTATTTTTATCTTCAAATCGTTCAATGATTAAGAAACCGGCAATGAATATACATATATATATATATATTTATACTTATATACATATTTTTTGTTTGTTTTTACTATTCATAACGCATTTCCTATTTATTATAAGGGAAACAATAACAATTTTTTTAAGTAATTAGTAATTAGTGCCTCAAATAACTATAGATTTGTTTTTAAAAATTCTTCTTGTAGTATTAGCTTCCATAATTAAATGTCAAAGAGGTCAAAATGAAAGATTAAGGAATATTTGATTAGCTAACTTGTTTAACTTGTGAAAAAGTTTGGTATAGATAAAAACTCAATTAAAAACATTAGAATGTATTTTTTCTATGCATTTTGATGAATAGGTCCCTTTAAACATTTTAACACTGTTTATCTCAAATGTGATTGGAATTAAGTAGTTTACTGCCATCATCGCAAAATCTTAATTAATTATTTTTTGAACCCCGTATCAGTATTCATCATAAATTTTCAAACACAAAACTTAAATTTTAAAAAAGGTTAAGACTTCAGCACAGAGGTCGGTAACCTGAAATTACCTTATTAATGCGGACCAAATAAGTTAATCATATGACACATTAAAATTTAAGTATAAGAAAAAAATAAAGATATTTTTAAAAAGGAACTTGAGCAGTATATAAAAATTTACTGTTTGGTAAATTTGAATACTTATAATTAAAATTATCTTGGAGTTGATTTAAATGTTTTTCTCAGTAATAAACAAAGTTTTTAAGACAATTGTAATCTTTAGTTTTAAAGTAGCGACTGAACAAAAAAATTATATAATTTTTCAATTGAATTACTATATATTTTATTGATTGTAACCAGAAAAATCATTAAAAAAGAATTTTTAAAAATTACGCTTTTACTTACAATTAATGAGCTAACAAGGAAAACTATATTTGTTCTATGGTTTATTGGGAATAGAGGGATAAAGAATTCTTTTACAAGATTCATTTACAATTAAATAATGTGGAAAATAAAAGTCTGGTGCGTCGAAGAATTATTTTGGTATTAATTAACAACTATTACACATTTCAAGTGATTATTTATATATTAATACCCAAGGCGTTTTTTTGTACTCCCCTTTTAAGATATTTATATTTAATCGATTTTACTCAAACCGGTCTCATACCAAAGGTAACGTCGCCAAAATCTGCAGAATAAAAAAATTATTCAATTATTTCCAAATTCCACAAATGTCACTCGCAAATGAATGATCTGTGTTGAATAATCTTTTCCATATAAAATGTATGGGAGAAAAAAGCAACTACAATATAAACGCAAAGCAGAGCCGTTGAACGATCGTGCTGTGTTTATATGTCCTACGTAGCAGTATGACACAGTACAGCCGTTCAACGGGTCTGGTTTGCCCTTATATTGTTGTTGTTTTTTTCTCTATTCGGTTAACGCGCGGATAAGCCGAGTCTATATTTACGTTTTTGCTTGCCATATCTTTGTATTGCAAGCAAATAAATGAACCTAAACTCGGTATTCTTCGCTAATACAACACATTTCACTCATACAAACAGAGTGAAACAATATTCAGGCGAAAAATATATTCCATTTTGTTTTTTTTCGTTGTATTGTTGAAATGTCAAATTTTGACAACTGGGCGATCCTAGTAATATATTAATTGTCAACAGTGTAGATAGCTTTCTCAATGGAGCAGAGATTCAACTTTCTTATACCCTTTTTCTATTGAGGCTTATACAGTGTATTACCATCCCGTACAAAAAAAACCTTTCTCCATTGGCAATATTCTCTATTAGAACCGATGATGGAAATGTCACACAAAATGTCATAAAAGTAAACATTGAATTGAACTGAAATAATATTTTAAAAACATTTAGACTAATTAAGTAAATACCAAGTACGCAAGGAAAAAAAAACAAAAAATAATTTATACCATAAATAAATAACATATTTAAAGACAATAAATAGAAGAATTTTTATTGTTAATTTGTTGGGCAACCTATTAATTCGAAATAGATGCCTTAATTTCTCTTATATAGGCTTTCAAAGGCTGTATTTTAAGACATGATTTCAACAGGCTAAATACATAGTAATATAATATAAGTAAAAATTGAACTAAATTATGCTTTAAATACTTTGTACATCGAGACATTAGGATCGGATAGAGCATAAAACTAAATTTGAGGAACTAGGTTTTTTGTCTCTTTGATTACGTTGTTAGATATTTATTGACTATCTTCCCATACAAAATTATCATGGTAAATTTTTAACTTCTACATTCAATCCAGCCATTGATAATTATTATAAAGTATATCAAATACTTGTAGTTTTTATGTTATTTAAATTATAATTGTTCCCAATGTTTGTATCAAATATCTTCGGAAAAATCCGGAAGTACTTTAAAAAATCAATCACAATCCTCTTCAGAATAAAAATCAAAGTAAAACTCTATAAAAATACTGCTAAATATCTTCCATATATACTTCCTATAGATAAATTATATTTTTAATATAATTTGATACTAAATAAAAAGGAAAAAAGAAAAAGAAAAACCATATAAGATTAAAAAAAAGGTGAACGATTTTCCATCTAACTTAAAGTCAGCGATTGATTTTATTTTTCTTAATAAATAATACTTTGAACGTCAGTGGTCATTTTCTTTACATACCATTAAAAATATCTTAACACCAATTGAATTCAAGATTTTAGTTATTTATCTTTAGTTATTGTAGAATTGTTGTTTCCCCTATTACTAAAAAGCTTAAAATGCAAGTTCTTAATTTATTTTTCAAACCAAAAATTACGTAAAATATTTTGCCTGTATTTAAACAAAAAAGAACAAAACGAATACTTAAATATAACTGTTTATCAAAAAATAAATTTTTTTTTTTTATTACTTTAAAATTTAAATATTAAAATAATTTTAAGTACCACTGTGTTACTTACTACACCATTGATAGAAAATTAAAATCACATCACCTTCCCTAATATAAAAACTCCCTTCAGTTTCTACTAAAAAGTGTTTCTATTTTCATCCTTTTCATTCAAATATAAACTAATATATATTTAGCTTCTTTATGTAAAGGATTTTCATGATTTTCACCAGAAAATCACACCATCAACTAAAAGCCAACCCGCTTAACTGGAGACAACCCTCTTTTTAGCTGATGTCGATAAAATTTTTCCTCCCCATAGAGTTCATTTAGTTTCATAACCATCAGGCAGGATTGTTACAGCGCCAGCATTATATCCGTACATTTTGTAGCTGTTTTGTTCTACTTTACTAGTTTTATGTGTATAGATCCCGGTTTGTGTATAGAGTAAAACAAAAAAAAAGCAAAAAAACTTTCCTTTAAAAAGATAAATATATATAAAATATATTCTCTCAAATCATTTAATATCTAGATATATATTTATATGCAAATATATATATATATATATAGTTTACTTGCTCACGTGAACGCGTTTTATCATTAACTTGTCGGTGTTGTATTTTTTTTCTTCAAAAAAATTTGAATTGTAAGACCAAAAACAAAAAAAGAAAGAAAGAAGGGTTAGAAGTGGTGTTACGTCTGTTTGTTGGGATAGTCTTCCCGGAGAAAGTGGTATGTTCATTATCTATAGTTACATATATATATATTAAAAATATATATCTAAATAAATAAAAGAATTCAGTTCATGTCTGAATTCATGTATATATAAATATATATATGTATGTTATACTTGAACCGATTTCATCTTAAAATGAGCAGACATTTCAGCTAAAAGGTTAACGTGACCTCAGTGGCTATTATTATTTTGTTTACATAAAATTCTTTTTTTTATATTTTCTGTTATTATTATGCTATCTATTATTAAAAATTTTATAATTTATTGAAATTATTGTAAATGTAATTTTCAATATAAAAAGTATTAAAAGTCAAGATTTGACATAAGAGCCGGCCTGACTATTGATTTTTCCTGAGGTCAAATTAAACATTGGCTGCGTTCACCTTAAAAATGAACAATTTTTCCTATATTTGACTATGAAAATCTTAATATTTTAAAAATAATTTTTATTTTAAAAATCGTTTTTTTTAAATCACTGGTGATTTTTTTGTATTACATAAATAATTTTTAATTGCTTAGTATTGGTGTAGTTGATTAAATAAATGCTCTGGATGTTTGAATAAATATTATCCATTTTCATAAAATTTTATAAAAGATAAGTTAGGTATTTTTTTTAGATAAAAAACAACAATTTTTTTTTTTAACCGGTCACCGGCCGGATAAGTTTTTAATTATATTAAAAGAAATTACATAGAGTGCTTTTGAACTATTTGGTATATGTTTTTAAAAATATATTTAATTTTGTTAAACAGTATATTTATGAGTCATATTCATATTCTCTTCACTGAAATCATTTGAATATAAACTGTTCAGTATACTTATTGGAGAAAAAAGCTCCTCTAGCTCCTCTGTTTTGGTATGTCAGTGGCCTCCGCTGGTTGTAGGTTGTATTTTTTTTTTACCAAAGTTATGATTTAACCAGTTAACTGTCGAATCTTATTTTAAAAATCCTTCACAGTGTGCGGAATTAATATCAAGCGATGACGTTTATACACGACGAATGCAGGGCAAAATGTTCTTATTCTAAATTTTATGAAAAACGAAGAACTACATTTTTATTTAAAAGAAATTTAATAATTTATTTTTGCTAAAGTTCTTGTTATTCTTCCTTAATAATAATAAAATATTTTTCATAGTCAATGTTAAAAATGGCGAGTAAACACGTCGAATGCACTGAAATAGAGATTTTTTTTGACGTGTATACACGACAAGCGCGGTTAATTGGTTGAATAAACGTTTAAGTATGTAAGACTTGTTCTTAGGCTTATTAGTACTTTTAGATTTTCAAAGTTTATCTCTCTCTAGATTCTTTACTCGAAGTCTTCTTAAAGATTTCCCAGACTATTCAGTTTTAAAGATGTCTGTTACATTCAAAAAAATTGGCTGGCACAGATACAAAAATCTAAATTTTGTCTGGACACCTCAAAAATAATATATGTACTTATATAAAAGATCCATTTTACATAATACTTAGCAGCTGAAAGCTTCAATACCCGATCGACTAGTTCAGTGTTAAGGCATTTAAATAAAATTCTTTAGATTTTATCTGTTAAAAAGCCTTATGCAAAAAAACGCAGCTGAGACATGGCTTCTTTTGAACCCAATTCCAAGATATAAATGTATAATCCCATAAGCTCAGCTATTTGTAAATTTCTTTACATTACATTATTTAGTTTTAATTTGTTATTTTATTATTACCGTCATATTTAACTTATAGTTTTTTTTAGTTCAAAATGTTACCTTTGAATTATAATAAAATTTAAAAAGAAATTATTTTTAAAAAACTTAATTGCATTTTTAACTTAATAACCCTAAAAAACATAGAAATTGGCTTAAAATTTATTTATTGTGTTATTGTGAATATATATATTTTTTTTTTAATATTTTGAAAAACAACAGACAGTTATTTTGTAAATATTTCAAAATTTTAACACTAAAATTGCATTAGTTATAATCACTTCTAATTTGCTAACAAAAAAACAAAAAACTAAAGATGTGATCGTTTTTATTTTTATTCATTTTAAAATAAAACTGGATTACATTCAAACATACATATTTTATGTTTATTTTTTCCTTTGGATATTTTGAAAATCATAACAATTCAGCAACACAAGCAATACTGTGGATATTTTACTAAAGGAAATAACTTTAACACAAAAAAGCTTTAAAAAGCTCTTTACTTTTGTACAAAGTAATTTTCTTTTATGCTTTATACTTCTCTTTGTTATTTGTAGCAATATTTACAGCTTTTTTTACAGTTGAATTGCATAATGATTTTAGTAAATTTCTATATTTTAATTCCTAGTTATATTTATGTTAAATAGTTAAAAAAAGGCTTTTGCCAATTAATTATTTAATGAAATAGTTTTGATAGTTTTCAAAATTAGAAAAATATAACACAAAAGAATAATAAAATTAATATTGTGCATTCATCATTTTGCTTACACTCATTTTACTTAAATAAATGATTAAAAAATGAATAAAAATTTCAAAATTGATAAACAACTCTATATAATTAGTTAAAAATGGCATCAATTCAGTCTTATAAAATAAACAAAATCTAACTAAAGTTTTCCGAACCTCTAAACATCTAAACGTCGTGGTCTGAACATTTTTTTTTCTGCATGTTTTTTCATCTTTTTCCCAGTAGCAAGATACTTAAGAAATATTTTTAAATGGTAAATTCTGAAAATTAGAACAATTCCTATCATAATAATTCTCATATACATCTCAATTAAAATAAAACTAAAAACAAAAAAAAACAATTTCAATTTATTACCGTTAAGTTAACAGTTATTACTTTAACTGTTAAACTAATTCCGGTATGTCAAGCAAAATTTTTATCAATTTATGTAAACAAATGTTGGATACATTATCTTTTAATAATTAAAACATTAACTTATATAATAAATTTAGCAGATTTTATTTTGGATTTTTATATATATAGAAAAAATTCTACTTGGTAAATCCACAAATAGAAAATTATTGTTTTTATATAAATAAAAAAAAAGTTTTATTGAACCTTTTATTTAATTTTATTCTTCTTAAACTATGTAGCAAATATATATATAATTATATATTTATTTATTGTCTCATAAAAGCTACAATATTAACATTCAAAAATACTTTCACTATCCTCCAATCTGTTCCATGATAGCAGGCAACAATAAAGCTACAGTTCCATATAAATATATATAAATTTATATTTTATAACATTATATATATACACATATGTATATTTAATTTTGTTTAAATTCTGTTTTAGTTATATGTGTTTCTATAAAGTTGCTATATTTATATCTATAGCTTTATTCGGCTCGATAATATCTCAATCTGCCTCCAAGTTTTTTCAGCTTCACTTTCTGTGTTTTGTACATATATATATATATATTTATATATTTATATATTTATATATTTATATATATCTATAGTACTGTCGGGCTTTAGCAAAGTAAATAGATGCATTAAGCCGACCCAGATATTATCTACAATTTATATATATATATATATATAGATATATACATAATAAAATATATATAAGTATATGAACATAGAATTATATTCTAACAATGACCTTGGCATCCCAATGTTAGGGACGAATTTTTTTTCCCTCCAACTTATAGAAGGCTATGTGGGTGAATTATACTATATATACATATATTTCATATAGGAAATAAAATTTTTTCCCGTTAAATGAATTTTTTTGTTTACCTCCTTTTAGGTCGATTTTATTATATATAGTTATTGTATTGATTGTATAATAATTATTATCATATACCTATATAAAATTTGCTTTTAATGGTTTTAAATTTTCAATTTTTTTTATATTGATATAATTTTCATATTATTAAAATAAATTTTGCAATTGTAAAACTATGGATATTGTTTCATTTATAAGTTTAGGTAAATATATTAAGCAAACTTTAAAGACTGAAAATTCTGATCATTATCGATTATTAAAATTTTACCTCAATTATTTCCTTGGGTCTAATATTTGTATCATAAACATTAGGGATTATTAATCCTTAAATATGAAATTTTTGATGTATTATTTAAAAGATATAAAGCTCATAAAAATGAATGTTTTTTACAAATATAAGGCAAAAAAAAATCTCTATACCCCGAAATAAAAGTTTTTGATGTTATTTGTATCCATTTACAAATGGAGCTCATCTTTTAGCTATTGAACGTTATCCTTTTGCAAAATAGAGTTCATCCTTTTAAACAAAAGTAACTATTTTTCAAATTTCTATTATATTTATCCAAAAAAGGGAACATGAACTAATTTATGACAAAAAAATTTGTCCTGTATATGTTTTTACATGGAAGCGACTTTACAACACTTGCTTTTTGAATATTAGGTCATGTGCTCATTTTCAAACGAAGATGATAACCTTCCCGACGATTTTTAGACGATGTGACTTTTTTTATTTTTAGCAGGCGGCCGGTTTGCTTAAAGAATGAATTGATAGATCCATGTTTACTTTAATACCAACTGCCAGAGCCAACAAGTTCTTTTATTTACTTTTAAATAGCTTCAAACAGTGCTTGGCATTATCAATGCGTTCTTGTTAATGTGATAAAATAATACTTAAAAAACATGTTTGTTTATAACTTAGCAATGTCAGATATCCAAAGCAACTACAACTTATGATCAGCAAATACAATTTGGGGGATTTTATTTATTTTCTCTGAAACAACTTCTTCATTTAGATTTTAGATGGACAGATAGTTAAGCAATTAAATTGCTGTTTTTAATGAAGAAATGCAAAATTTAAAAAGTATTTTTTTCCAATAAAAAATCAATGTTTATCAAATTATGAAACTTATTTTTTTTGGATAAACTAATAGCTCTAATTTTATATACAAAATCACATATAAATTTTTTGCTAAATTCATTGAAAAAATTAATTTTAAATTTTCTAAAAGCTTTCAATCTTTTAGTTAGTCGATTAACAAAAGATATGAGTTATAAAAATTTTTTCTTATATTTTAGGCACAATATTTTATCGGATTATGATTTTTCTAGAAGCTAAAAAAAATTTCGAATGGCAAAGGCAAATAAATTGCAATCAAAATTAGTTTTCCAGCACATTGGGGGGTCGGGCGTATGCCCGTACCCCCAACAACAGATCTGCTGGCAACAATCAGTATGTTTGAACAACAAATTAAAGCAGAACCATTGGCATTTTATTCAACATGCCCGCCACCTCCACAAATGGCCCAGCAAATACAAATACGTCCTGAAGCAGCTAATTCACAATCCCACCAACATCATACACAAAATCATCAACAACAAGATCAAACACAACAAACACATCAACAACAATCAGTTATTGCAATGATCGATAATAAAAGTAATGTTATTCATCCTCAGATACTTATTGTAAGTGATGATATTTTTATTAATTGTAAGTGATTAATATTTTTTATTTTAGAATACCCAAGCAGGAATTCCTGACTGGCGAACACGTTTACCTGATCCTGATCAAAGTAGTGAAGAGGTAAGTTTTGGTCAGCCAATAACTTTTAGAAGAAATTAACCATTTGCAACAAAATTAAAATTTAGGCCATAATTATTATTACTAAATGCTGTATGTAAAATCTGTGTTAGTTTACTTATAACTGTTTTTGTGGTATCAGTACTTGCTTTGCAAATTTTGTCTGAATATTTTAGGCGAAACTAAATTTGCAATGAAGTATTAACTGTTGTAAGCTTGTGTTTGTTACGCAACAAGTACTCATAATATTAAAAAATTAATGGAGGCTATGCGAACCTTTACATGTTTTTCAATTAGATTAATTTTATCATTCTAAAATTAAATTAAATGTACTAACTATTCTTGAGGAAAAATTCAATTTTCCTAGGTATAATATCCTTATTATAATTATCCCAACTGTTTCTATATAGAAACTTCCTTCAGTTACCTAATTGATAGTCTGGAAATTAAGTGTTATAAGCCCTTATGAGGCCAAAGTGGCTTCATATGAATTCATAGAATGTTTTTTGATCATGCGATCTATGAACTGATCGCCTGCTACCCTTCTCTTTTTTATTCTTCTGTTTTGAGCTTATTTTGCTTGTGATAAAACTTAAATAACTTTTATAAACTTAAAAAAAAAAATTAAAATTAACATGAAAAATATTTAATCTTATTTAAAATTTGTTTTGACTTTAACTGCATATATATAAAACATTAATCCTTGAATTTAATATAATTATTATATCTTTTGTAGGCACAAAACTCAACAACTCCACTATCATCAGTATCTGATAATTCTAAACATGATAATCAACAAAACAATTCACATGGAATTTCAATAGGTGTATCACCGCAAAGCGGTACAACTACACCAAATTCACGAAGTAAACCACAAGCATGTAAAGTATGTGGAAAAATGCTATCATCAGCGAGTAGCTATTATGTTCATATGAAATTACATTCAGGAACGAAACCATTTCAATGCACAGTAAAATCTTAATTTCTTATTTTAATAATATTTCTATTTGATTATCATAATAAATTTAAAGGTATGCGATGCTGCATTTTGTCGTAAGCCTTATTTAGAAGTTCATATGAGGACACATACAGGAGAACGACCTTTTCAATGTGATTTATGTTTAAAGAGATTTAGTCAAAAGTCATCTTTAAATACTCATAAAAGAATACACACAGGTAAGCTAATTTTGTTCTTTTTTTTTTTTTATTATCTAGTTTCCATTTACACATTATAAACAAGTTGATTGAGAAGATTTTTTTGAAGATTTTTTCTTTTATATGATTATGGTCTCTTTTTTTATTTTGTATAAAACTGCAGTTTACAAATATATATACATATACTTATATAATCTTCATACTCTAGGAGCTACTTCAGTCAGATATGACTTATTCCATAATTGCCATTCGTTTTTTATCTAAAAAATTTGATCTTTAAATTATTCAGTTCTAACGAAATAAACGAACTAAAAAAGTTTCTTATATATTCATTCAATTGCCCTTCTCCGATTTTTTGTTTGTTTACATATCCATCTCGGTTTTTAACAAGATATTTAATTCTGTTTATTTAATATTTTTATTGTAGTATTATTCTGTATTATGTTTTTATGCAACACAAGTAGAAAATTTAAAAATGTGTTACATTGAGTGTATATAAGTAGAAGAGTAATGTGTAATACGCTTTCTGGACTGGCGTTATATACACACTTGTAACCTCTCATATAAAAAAATCATTTCTTGACTGGTAAAGTGTGTATATGACGCCATTTTAGAACATATAGTGAAAATATCAAATTAGATGTCAGTGCTAAAATACGGTTTTAAAAGAATTTTATCTAATAAATTAAAAAAAGTAACTGTAAAGTAAGAGTTTTTAAATCATTTTGGAAAATTGTTTATCAATAAAGTAAAAAGCTAAGCCAGCATTTAAATTATAATTTTGACATCAGCCAATACGGAACTTTAATTTTGTTTAGTTGCACAATAGATGTGTTTTCCCTTTATACAGGCTTTGAAAGCCTGCACTTATTACATATTTCTAACAGATAATATTCACAGTTCTCCATACAAAACAGTGTATACATCCGTGTGTCAAGAAAAGGTATAATACTCATTATTCATTGAGGCTTGTACAGTGTATTAGCCTCCCGTACAAAAAAATAGTTCTCCATAGGCAATTCTTTGTACTTATTAAGGAAATTCGATAGAAATGTCAAAAAAAGTGTCATAAAAGTAAACATTGAATCATTGAATATGTGAAAATACAGAAAATAATTTCAATGTGCTTACTCGCAAAACCAGTATTAAACTAACTTTTAAATATTATATTAAAAATAAGCCGAAAAGAAATCAATTATTTTTAAATACACAAAATAATTTTAATATACTTACAAATATGCCAACATTTAATTCCTTTTTGACACATAAATAGGGGAATTTTTGACGTTGGACAACCAACACAATAGATGACAAAATTTCCTTTATGCAGCCTTTCAAAGGCTATTTATTTACATAGAATTTTCCCGTTATCTGGGACCTCCCTCCTCCTACTAAAAATGGAAAGTAAGTTTTCATGTGATATCACTAATTGACTTATACTCAAATTACATTTTATATTCAAACAAATATTTAGAGTTTAATACTTTTTCGATTGAAATACTTGGAACTATAAAAAAAAAAATCAAATTACTTCCCTATATTAAATTTAAAAAATTACAAATTTATTATCTAAAATCTACAACTTAGATAAACTAACAATTTCGTTTTGTTAATGATTTAATTAATATTTTAAAAATATATTATGAAAAATTATTATAAGAGCCTTAATTATGAGCAAGTTTTAAACAGTGGTATTCATTTTTTAAATATTTTTTATTGTGTATAAATTTGTCATAAATGGAAAAGGTTTTATGTTGCTTTTTTGTTTATTATTAAAGCCTGTTCTAAAATTAAAAAGAAAAAAAAAAACATTGTAATCAAATCATTAAATGAATAACATAAAAAACTTTAATGACCACTGTTTATTACTTGTTCCAGGTTATTGGAGCATTCATAAACCGTTCCAGTGTACACAGTGCAATGCAGCATTTTGTAGGAAGCCTTATCTTGATATTCATATGAGAATTCATACGGGTGAAAGACCATTTGAATGTGAAGTTTGTTTAAAACGTTTTACTCAGAAAACAACACTTAATGTTCATCGACGGATACATACGGGTTTGTTTTTTCTTCTTTTTTTTTTGAATAAAAACAAAAAAACATTACTTAATTAGATTAAAAATTAAAATATAAAAAATGATATGAGATAAAAGTTTTGTTGAGTGCTTTATATAACTTTTAAAAAATTTTCCAAAATAATTAGGACAAACTATTGGAGAAATAATATCGTTTTTTTTTTTTTTTTGTGGTTGAGATATCGACTTGAATGAATTCTTTATTTGAGACAAGACAATATTTTTGCCTTGGAAAACATTTAAATGTATTATAGCTTAATGTCTTTTGTTGCATTTTATCGCTTTTTACTCAAATTAATTTGCGTGTACACTATTTTAATTGAATTATCCTGTAATATTGAAGTTTTTTTTTAGATCGTATACTGTGTATATAATAAAAATTAATTTTCCTAATTATTAAATAGTTAGATTTAATAAATTATGAGAAAGTCGTTTATTTATTTTTTTGTTTTTTGTAGAGAAGCAAAGCATTGTTTTGCTCATAGCTAAATTTGATTATAACAATTTGACAGTAGTTAATTTCATATTCACGTGGTTAATGATCTTGAGTTAGTTCCGTTAGTTTCGTAAATATAGGATCGGGTTGGAATAGGTTTTATAAGCATTACTTTTGTCCAAGTCGGAATTTTATCAAACTCTTTTTTACTATAGCAAATGAAATAGTTTATTCAACTTTTTAATTCAAAATTCTCTATATCCGAGAATTATACTTTAATTCACTTGAAATTTTTAGAGAATAATCTAAACATATCGTAGACTATAAAAAAAGCTACAACCAATTTGACCGCTTAAGGAAAAAAAAAATTCTAAAACTGTGTATAATAAAATCCTCTTTCGCTCTTCTTCGCTCTATTTTCAAAACTAACCAACACATTCTTTAGAGAAAATATACTCCTCGTTTGTTGATTTCGATATTTTGCAAAGTTATTTTCTCAAGCAATGATCTTTGATAAAATAACTTTAGGGTTCTAAAGGATTTTTATGTCAGTTTATTTATAACAGCCAAGTTTTTGGTTTTTTATTTTTTTTTTCCAAAAAAACGCCTTTAATTTTACATTAATTTAGTTGATTCAAATTACACAATTTTGAATATTTTTAATATATACAGCAAATAATTTTATATATAATGTTGTCTTCAATTCAATCTTTTATAGAAGCGTAATTCTCCAGTACTTAAAGCATAATTTTCATGAAAAATATATCATAAAAAATCTTTAAGGTTTTCTACAAATATCTGGATTGTCGTAGCCATCGGTTGGAAATATTATTTTAAAATTTTTTTACTGCATTTACCTAACGTTTCAAATAAGTTTATTTTTCATAGACATAACACCAGATTTTTGCAGCACATGTGGCGTATTATATTAAAAATTCGGACCATATAAACTTAGCTATAAACTTTCTAAAATACTATTGAAGTCATTGAAATTTAATTAATTAATCCAATGCTGTACAATTTATTAAATAAAAAATCAAATTAATACGAATTGCTCCATAAAAATTTTTACGTCCAATTTTAGTTGGCCGTTTGCTTGTAAGTAACACAACCCTATTATATATATATACAAATATATATATATATATATATATATTTACACACGAACATATTATTTCAGTCAAAGACAAAAAAAAATTACTTACACAATACAATTTAGCCTTTTACCATTATTTTTTTAATTTAATGCATATGAAAACAATTAAATTATATTTGGCTAAAGAAAATTAAGCAATTATTTCAAATCAAAAACTAAAAATAATTCATATATATATATATATTAATAAAGTATATAAAAAACAGTACAGGAGCGACCATTTCAATGTGACCAATGTCCTGCAGCTTTTTCCCGTAAGCCTTATCTTGATATTCATATGAGAACCCATACGGGCGAACGGCCATTTGAATGTGACATCTGTCTTAAACGATTTACACAAAAATCTTCATTAAATATTCATAAAACAATACATACGGGTAAGTTTATATATAGTATATATTTAATATTTTATATAAAATAAAAATATATATTATCCTTGGAATTTTTATATTAGTTGGAATACGGCCGTTTCAATGCGCTTTATGTCCGGCTGCATTCTGTAGAAAACCTTATCTTGATATACATCAAAGAACTCATACTGGAGAGCGTCCTTTCGAATGTGAAATATGTTCAAAACGATTTTCTCAACGTTCAACTTTGAATATTCATAAAAGAATTCATACAGGTCTTTTAATTTATCTGTAGTAAAAAATATCTTTTTTACTTATATAGATATTTTTTTTCTTAATTTCATTTTAGGTGAAAGGCCATATGCATGTGATATATGTAATAAGACATTTGCTGTTAAAAGTTATGTGACAGCACACAGGTAAATAATATTTTTAAATAATTTACTTCTAGAATAAATAAAGAAGTACAAAATAAATTTAAAAAATATTTATTAAAATTTTTTATGAACACAAAATATTTTATATTAAATTATATATTTTTTTTAAATTATGATTTGTCTGCTTGTTATATGATTCTGACGGTGATTATGATGGTGAATTAAGGAGTGTCTTTTTCTACTAATAAATGAGACTTTTCTATAAAACTTTAGTTCTAACAAGGCAAACAGAGTTTGATGTTTAAAGCTAAAAGATTAAAGACCTTAGTGGCGGAAGTCATGTTGCGTGACAGAATAATTTCACTCTAAAAGGAAATATAAAAAGTCATATAAAAAATAGTAGATTTTAAGCCGGATTCGGTATACCTACTTAACAGTTCGACAATTAGTCAATCAGTTGTTGTTAAAATTTTTATAGGTTGCTTGTACATATGTATATTAGTTTAATCTGGTGGAAAGGTTTAACTAAAAAAATAAAAGTGTTTCCAGTTTTGGACACGAACACAGGGAAATTTTGCAGCTGAATTTGCACCTATGCACCTATTAATTGACCGTATTTTGAGATGAGCATTTAATGACAATGCATTGTATTTAGAACTAAATTTAGTACAATTTGCCGCTTCATGCTTCATGGGCTACATGGCTTATCAATTCATTTATATCATCGTTCAGTAAAAATTAAAAAATTATATTAAAAGCAATCGTTACCGATTTAGGGACATTGATCTCTCGACGCCTCACACTTTTATTTTTCATGGTACAAAATTTGAAAACGAATCTTGTTAAAAGTATTATTTATTTTTCTCTTCCCATTCAACGGAATGTTCATTAATTTAATAAAACGATCATAAATAAAAGCCTGTTTTTAAAAGGTTTTTTTATGTTATTTTTATTAAAGTCGACGTTAATAAAAATTGTATACTTTTTATAAGTAAACGTTATTCAAACTGAACTCAGGTAGCTTTCGTTAGCGAAGTCTATTACGTTAAAAAAAAGTCTAGTAAAAGTTTTTTCAATTATTAATATCTTTGGCCAACCAAAAAAAAACTTAAAATCAGTACCAATTATAAAAAGTATTCAATTCAAGATATTAGAAAATAAATAAGCTAAGCTAAGCAAAAACGTTACTCTCGCGACGCTGTGTGCCTTAAGTGAGTTCTTATGTTTAAGATTGGCACTCACCTACGTCGAATTTGAACCATTTTAATAAAAAATATATAAAATAAAATTATTTTAAAATTGAAATATTTGTTTGTTTTTTTTTTCCTTAGATGGTCTCATGTTTCGGAGAAACCTTTAAGTTGTGACCGTTGCACTATGACATTCACAAGTAAATCACAATTTGCAATACATATTCGTACACATTCTGGAGGGCAAAATTTCGAATGCAATTTATGTGGCCGTACTTTTATTAGAGATAGTTATTTAATTCGGTAATTAATATATATATATATATATATATATATATAAATTTATAATGAAAAGCAGTTAAGATTTAACAATAATATAATATTTTTACCAGACATCATAATAGAGTCCATCGTGAAAATAGAACTACAGCCAATAGTATAGCTACAATAAACAGTGTGGCAACTGGAGAAGTTGGAGGTACAAATAATACACCAGAACCAGGAGATGTTTATGAATCTAATAATTCACAAGTTTGTGATCTTAGGTATGATAATAAAAATAATTCCTTAAATTGTAATAATTACATTGTTATAGATATGTTTCTGATTTACACATTAATACCTCGCCAGCCGCATCACAAATATCATCACCAGGTGTATCCTCAGACAATAGGGCTATGATTAATGATGGGACACAAAATATGACACTTAATAATCAAGAATCTAACAGAAATGGTAAATATATTTCTATTGAAATAATTTTTAAATTAAAAAAAAAAAAAAACCCAATTTTTTAATTCCAAAGGTATAATGCATGAAAGAGTATCATTACAAAATCGAACAATTCAAGAACAGCAGCGTACATTACAAAATTGTATAAATCATGATCGGATACATCAAGAACGTGTTTTACAAGACAGAGTTATGCATGAACAACGAGTACTTCATGAACGTGTTTTACAGGACCGTTCTTTACATGAAAGGACAATACAAGGAAGAAATTTAAATGCTCCATTAATTATACAACAAAATCATATCCTGACGCAAGACAATAGAATAGATAAGAATGTTATTGCTGGGACAATTGCTAGTCCAGGACCAGTCTGATTAATATATTTAGATAAATATTTTTTTTGTTTTTATTTTTTACTAAAATCAATTTTTGTAATAAAATTTTTTTTTCTTATCTAATAAATTAAATATAATGGACAAATGGCAATTAATAAGTACAGAGAGATTTAAGACTCTTCAATTCAATAAATTAATTATAGTATAATTATTTAAGCTTAAAGTGATATAACTAGTTTTTACGTGATTTTAATTAGAAATTTTATTTAATTCTACCTTAAAGGTGCTTTTTCAATAAAATGAAATTTTTAGTGCTATTTTGTTCTTATATAAATTATTTGCTTGCATTGAATACCTCTGAGGTAGATTATAGTAAGCAGTATTTCTTCTACATTCAATAGAAATATTAAACGTTATTCAATTCAAAAAAAAAATAATAACTTTGTATTAATTTTCTGTTACTAAATTGTGAATTGCATTTTATTATAGCACAAATAATGCACGTAAAAAGTTTAAATTTTTATTATTTAATTAAGTTAAGATCATATTACTTGCTAAACCTAATTAAATTTAATTAAATTTTCTTAAGCCTTCGGACAATACGAGGTATATTGCCTTGCATAAAATAAGTTAAATTCACGTAGTCTGTTTTTTGTATGTATTTTAATCATATATTTATATTATTTTATTAAAGTTAAGTTAATGAAAATGTTAAGTAAAAGTACTGTCAAAATAGTATTAGAATTTAGAATTGGAACAAATTAAAATATTATTTAAAAAAATATTAAATTTCGATAAAATTTAATTAATTTATGTTTACCAAAATTTTATAATGTCTAAGATGTTAAGAAATACTACTTACTAAAAACTTTGCAGAATTGATTTTATATGTAAACAATTTTAAATAATTTTTGATTGTAAATGATAAAATTTAAATGGTAAATTGAACTTGAACTATACAGGCTCGTTCATTGTTTTCTTCTTTTATTTTAATTATTATGTTATTGAGATTTACTAACATTTTTTCAACTGAAGAGAATTAATTAATAAGAGAGCTGCACAAAGGATAATATATATTTCTTTGTAACAATAGTGTTAACAATTGTAGTATTAGAAAGATAATATTTTAATAACTTATAAGTAGTACAGACAAATTAATGATCTGCCATATCTTGTAGATATTATATGTAATTTATAATAACGAAATAAAATAGTATTAAATTATAAAAAATTAAAACTTTACTTCCCTCGATAAAAAGAAAAGAAAAACTTAAGGCAGTAGTCCGTATGGAAACGACATCAAATACTGTGAATAATTTCACGTGACGAATGACCGAATTTATATGAGATTGATCAAAATTCGTTGCGCACAATAAAAAAGACTTTGAAGTCGTTTCCATATGAACCGCAACATAAATCATATATTAATTGAACACAACTGTTATTGTCAACAACTATATAAGCAAAAGAGTTTTACATATTTATTTATTCTTTTTACCTTAATAGCTAACTATTAACTCTAACTTGGTATTGGTCTTAAAAATCAGTTAATTTGGCGACACCCCAATAACGCTAAAGGTTAGAAAAATCTGGTTTTTATAGACACATATTTCTAAAGATCACTTGATATTGACGTATAAAATGGGGTGTATTACCCCCCAGTGTGCCAAGTAACGGTTATTGTTAA
The DNA here is from genome assembly GCA_947359355.1 of Acrocera orbiculus. Taxonomy (NCBI): domain Eukaryota; kingdom Metazoa; phylum Arthropoda; class Insecta; order Diptera; family Acroceridae; genus Acrocera; species Acrocera orbiculus. The sequence continues at coordinate 14,992,721 of OX375758.1, forward strand.
AATAGCTCAGCTCATTTTCTTTTCACTATCTATTTGCATTTTGCAAATTGTAAAATTGTAATATTTTAGTAATTCAATTATAAAAGTCATCTTTAAACCTCTCTTAGTTTTAATTGATTAACTAAATAAAGTTTGAAATGATTACTTATTTGAATAAATTATGTAAATAGATAAATTTACTTTCACAAAATAAATTTAAATTTATACGAGTAGGACTCGTGATAGTTTCACAAAGTAAAAATAAGTTTACACGAGTAGGACTCGTGATTAATGCACAAAGGGCTAAATAGTTTCTAGTTATATATACACTATTATTGTAAATGGTAAGTGCAATTTTTTATTGCTTTATCAATTTTTATAGTTTGCAATGAAGCAGATGAGAATTTTTAACGAAAATAAATTAATTGCTTACGATATATTTCATTTGTAGATAAAAATTTCACGCAACAACTTATCAATGAATGCGAAGATGCTTCAAAAATTTATTGTTTAAAAACTGTTTAATATTCTTAAGCGGGGTATTCACTATAAATGTGAATCAATGATTCGGCTCTCTCAGCCCATATAAAGTATATGGCTGAATCATTTGTGAGTAAAATATTCAACATGTTGGATATTTTCTCTCTTATTCGTACTTTCCATGTACTTTAAATGGGAACTAAAAACCGAATCATTGGGTGTTTCCACACGAGGCAGCACGTTACGCGTAACACTTTCGTATTTAGGAAAGAACGGCAAGAAGGAAGGGGTAGACTTATAAAATTAGAAGACAAATTTGAATCCAAAGCCATTTCTATTTCACGGGCAGCAAACTAATACATATAAGCAGAAATATGAAATGTCAAAATGCAAAACATATGTGCTTATAATATGAAATGTCAAAATGCAAAACATGTGCTTTTAATATTAAATGTCAGAGTGCAAATTAAGAAATTTTACCTTTGATATGGAAAAAAATTGGAGTAGACATGAGACAATTATGTTGATACAACTTCTGCATACACACATACATTTACATTGCCTATCTGTACATGAAATATGCTTCCAGGAGCAGAAAATCCCCGTGTGGTAATGATACTGCGAACAAACCGGTTTGTTACGCGTAACAATGCTCTCAAGTGTGGAAACACCCACATTTATAGTGAATACCCTGCTTTAGTATTTATTATAAGACAACATCATGCAAGTGGTAGATATCTAATGCGAGTTAAACTACACGCGTGCAAAAGCGAATGTCAAACAAAATTAATATGTCAACTTGTAAAAATGTCTGCATGTAAAAAACCGCCTTTGACTTTCAAAGTGATTTCAGAATGTTCAGTTACGAAAGCAAGAGTAGGTTTAATAGAATTGCAGCACGGAAAGGTAGATACACCTGTTTTTCAACCTGTTGGAACTCAGGTAAATATTAAATTTGTTTTGGGATTGTCCTTTTAATTTATACATTTACTTATAAGCAATATTTTAAGTCGTTCTTTAATTTTTTTTTAAACAATTGTTCAAATATTTTATTAATTCTGTGGATTTTAGGGAACAATGAAGGGAGTGTTACCTGATCAATTAATAAAAATGGATTGTCAAATAATTCTAGCAAATACTTATCACTTAGGAATGCGGCCAGGCACTGAAGTACTGAATAAATGTAAAGGCCTGCACAATTTTATGGGCTGGCAACGTCCAATATTAACTGATTCAGGAGGCTTTCAAATGGTTTCACTTCTTCAATTGGCAGAAATTCAGGAGAAAGGTGTAAATTTCAAATCACCTTATGATGGCTCTGAATGTATGTTAACACCAGAAAATTCAATAAACATTCAAAATGTTATTGGTGCAGATATTATAATGCAGTTAGATGATGTAGTGAAAACTACAACTACAGGACCAAGAGTAAAAGAAGCAATGAATAGAACAATAAGATGGTTAGATAGATGTTTAGAAGCTAATGAAAGAACTGATGATCAAAGCATATTTCCAATAGTTCAGGGAGGACTTGATCCAGAATTAAGAGAAAATTGTGTTGAACAACTATGTAAAAGGGATGTAAGAGGATTTGCTGTTGGTGGACTTAGGTATTATTAAACTATTTATTATATTAATAAAATAAATTAAAAAGTAGAGTTTTAGCGGTGGTGAAAGTAAGGATGAATTTTGGCGTACTGTCAATTTATGCACAGAAAAATTACCGAAAGATAAACCTCGTTATTTGATGGGAGTTGGTTTTGCTACTGATTTAGTTGTATGTGTGGCTTTAGGCATTGATATGTTTGATTGTGTGTTTCCAACACGTACAGCGCGTTTTGGATGTGCTCTAGTTGATTCAGGCCAAATTAATTTAAAACATAAAAAATATGCTTTAGATATGACACCAATCGATAAAAATTGTGTTTGCAGTACATGCCAAACATATACTCGTTCGTACTTACATCATGCTGCAGCAGAACCAGTTTCATGTAGTCTTCTTACGGTACATAATATATCATATCAGGTATTTTAAATTTTTATAATTTTCAAATTTGTAATTTATTTTAATATCACTTTTATATATAATTAAATTAAAATTTTTACAGCTCCGATTAATGCTTGAAATTCGTAAAAGTATTAAAAATAATGAATTTCCAAAATTCATACAAAATTTTATGCAGTCTCATTATTCTGATGACAATATTCCAAAATGGATAGTAGATGCTTTAAATTCTGTTAATGTTCAATTAGGAAAAAAAATATAAAATCAAAATAAATAAAAAAAACTGTTTTAATATAAATTTTGAAATGATTTTTGCCCTATACTACATAAATTCATCGGAATCATTTCCTTTATCATAGTTTGTTGTCATATTTTCTGGTTTCATTAAACTTGTATAATGTCTTAATTCAGCTTCAGCTTTACGTTTTTTCTCCTCTTCCTTTTCTAATTCTTTTTGCTGTCTAAGCAACTTTTTTTTCTCTTCACGTTCGATTGCGTCTCTTTTTTCCCGTTCTGCACGAAAATCTGGATGTGCTACAATCTTTGTTTTGTTCAAGCGATTAATAATTTCATTTATTCGTTTTTCTACACGAATTTTCCGAACATCTTGATCTCGGTGAAAAGCAACTTGGCCAACCTCCATACCAGGAGTTTTTTTTAGATTTTCCCACATTGTATAAACAACATCAATATTGTTTAATTTGTTGCCACTTATACTATTTGCTTTAACCAATTGAACAGCATCGTCAATAACTGCTGATGGGATATCATCAATTACTTGACCCTTTAAACAAATTTTATTTAATTTTCATAAGGATCTATCAGAAAAATTTATACTTTTTGTAGCCTGATATAGACATGAGCTGATGACAGTTTATCCACATGAAACCAAACATCCTCAGGCCATCCCCATTTTATTAATTCTTCATCTGCAAACAGCATATTTATTTATGTGCAAATAAAATGCATATATCAATCATTTAGAAATAACAAAAGGCACTCACTTTCATTTTTTTCTTCCCCCATAAAAAGTTTAACAGGAGGTGACACAACATTGCTTGTAAAATAAAATACCATAATGATGTAAATATAATTAACAGTTTCAAAAAATGGTAATTGCCGGTTGAAAGCTGTCAATCCGTAATTATCTGTCACAAAATCTTTTTTCAGAAAAAAATGCTGGAACACACAGCATAAAGTCCACTGAACTGAATTTAGACTACATATATCGAAGCATTAATGTATAATAGAAGTTTTATAAAATTTATAATATATATAAAATATAACTTTAATAATATTTCCTTTTTCATCACGGGGTTTACCATATAATCTTCCCAAACCTGTACAGCAGTTTTTCCATATTTTGCGATAGTTTAATCGTATGTGATTTAGTTTTATTCAGTAAATCTCTTTGGTCTGTATTCTTTTCATTACTTTCAAAAGAACTATCTTCAAATATGGATTCTTCAGTATCAGTATTTGAGTTATTTAATAACTCTAAATCTGTTTCGCTAAAGTCCGACATTAAATTTGTATTTTTCAAATTATTTGATGCTAATTTTATTTTATTATTTTTACGTCTATTTTCTACAATTTTCAAAATCTTTTACGAACTCGGCGTTTTCATCAACTTCTACAACTTCCTTGGTATTATGCATTCTTTCCATACTTTCTGGCAAACATATTTCTAATGCATAATCTAATCCATCATTAAACATTTTATGAACGGATTTATCATTTTTATGTTTATTTATTTTAAGTTTTTTCTCTAATCTGTAAATTGTCAGATCTTCGTCTTCGTTTGCATATGTTTTTAAAAGTTTTTTTTCTGTTTGATTTCACGAACTTGTTGTTCCCGAAAACGATCTTTTGGCATATTATTGTTTTCTTTTAATTTGTTGGACTTTTTGTTTTTATTGTCATCTTGGAATTTAAAATTAGAGTGACTTTCAAATTCATCACTTTCATGTATATTGTTGTTGTAAAAATTTTTAACATTAAGTTCGTTTTTATCATTTAAATTTTGTTTGATTTTTGCCAACTTTTCATTTACCATTTCATCTTCCAATTCAAAATTTGATGGAACTTCTGATTCATCACTTCTAATTAATTCATTTGTTTTAATATTTTTTTTCTTATTTAACTTATCAATTTGCTTTTTTTTGGAGAAAAATTATTTCTATTGTACAAGTACAAAATTTCAGACAGTGTAATGCAAAGCTAAAAAGTACATAAATACACAAGGAATCACAAATCAGGTTTAAGCAGGCATCTAATGAAATTGATTTTGGCTTTTAGCAAATTTACTTGCCCTAGGATCTAATTCATGATAAGCACAAAATACCTAATGATAAATCAAATCAAATCTAACTTTGCAATGTAATTTTGTAACTGATCAAAATTAATGCGCTTAGTAGTGTACTGTTATTTACTAATGCTGATACAAATCTAAGAAGCTAAAAATTTCATGATGAACTAGATAAAAGAGGATAAGTTTGAGGAATAACTTGAAAAATAGAAAAAGTAGAAGTGGTACAAGCAACTAGAACGATTTCTCTCATGGGTTGAATACGTTAAATTGGAGAAGAGGCATAATCACGCAATCCAAAACAACTATTATTAAAATTGGCTCAGCAAACAATTATTTTGTTAGCTAATAACCATAACCTCATCATAAGCGAAAAAAGGACAGTCATTAGAAGTTATTAAATACCAGCTCTATAGTAAAACACAAATAATTGATATTATGCTACAAAAAGCATGTGCTTGATGTGCACTTTATCAGAGAGCATGTTTTTCTAGCCATAGTAAATTTTAGCCTATTTTTTCTTTTCTCTCAGTTTTTTCAATATTCCTCCTCTCAACTCTTAAGCCCTTATTGAAGTATTTCAACAAAAGTAGCAGTATAACCGATTATCATTTTCACCAGCCAACTATCAAACATAAAATTACCATTACAAATACATATGACATTTTTATTTTCATATTTCAAAGGAATGCTCATCTTTTAAGATCAAAAAAAAAATTACAATCATCTCGGATATTTCTCGTATATATGTACTAGCTAACATAGCCTTTCTATAAAATTATTTAAGATAATTTAATTAACGCATGTTTCCATAATTTGGACCTTGTGGTCTTCGAGCTTTTCGTACACGTCCCCTTTGTATTTGATAATTTCCACGTGATGGACTATTTCCTTCATTCAAACTTCTTAAATTTTGATTCATATTTTGATCTGCAATTCCAAAAATTATTTAAAAACTAGAAAATGTAGTAAAATTTTACTTCTTGAATGATCCTGCCAAGTAATTTGAGTAGGGCGATCGGTTCCACGTGTTGAGATTCTATTAGCAATGGGTCGATTTGCACTGGATCCTGCAGCAGCTTTGGATCTTGTATTCACTGATAGTGTTGTAGTTGCTTCTGCTTCACGTCCCTCTTCAATCTAATATGTTTTATAGCAACGAAAATTAAAATGTAACTTAAAATAAAAAAAAATTTTAACTACCACAACTGATTCATCACCACCACTAGGTTTTTCCCCTGAAGATACACAATCAATACCTTCACTATCTTCCATATCGACTTCAGCAACCTCTCGTTTATCACTCTCATTTATCGCAGATGTTGAAGCTCCTTCCGCTTCTTCATTCTCCTCTAAATGCAAAATAAAATTAACAAAATTACAATATTTCAGTTATTTCAATTTTAACAACTTTCTTTGGCAGTTGTAATCATAATTTCTGGTGTTATATCATCGGAATGGCTCGGATTAGATATGGGTTCTTGATTTAGATGTAAACATTGTTGTATTTGTTCTGATGAAGAGCTTCCCTCAACTAGAGCAGTGTTTTTATCTTTTCGGAGAGAAATTTGTTGTGGGGTACTTGGAATCGTTCTCCTCTCTTGATCCTCACATAAATCAACTCTTGTATCATCTATTCCTTCCCCTTGTCTAGTAGATGTGGATTCAGAAAATGTAAAGCGTGCTATGTGTGGTATTTGTGGATGAGGTGAACTAACCGCTTCACTAAAACTAAGTTTACAATATGAACTAATATTACATTGGATTCAATGTTAAAATTTACCCATCTGCTCGACGTGATGCATATAACGTCGGTGTACTTGGTACAATACTGTCATCTCCAGCTTCATCAAAACCTTGTTGAGGTAGTAAAATAGATGCCTGCTGTTGCCTAAATGAAACTGCTGTTGGTCTCCAACTGTCCGATTGTGAAGATGAGCCTGGTTCAGTATCACTACTAATGCTTTCAATTTGTTGACTACCTTTGACCTCTTTTTCATCCTTACTATGATCAATTTGACTTGTACCTGCGTCAGGTGCAACATGTTTAATTCTTGAAATGTTTGCTGATTGTCCAGGGATTTCTGTACTTTCATCAACTTCAGCTTCATTGCTATCTGAAGGAACATTATCTTCATCAATATCACGACCATCAGCATCATCAATATCTTGTTCTTGTTCATATGATTCTTCCATTTCATAAGCTTCACCATTGTCTGTTTCTTCTTCCACTTGTCCGTCCTCATCAGCATTACCTTCATCAGTCATACCTTCGTCTTCAGAATCTACAACTATTATATCATCTTCTTGATCACGTTGGGATGAAGTTGGTACTTGATATTCTATTTCAATGCCTGACTCAGTAGCACCTTGACAAATAACTTCCCCAACTTGTTTCCTATTTCTTTTATTAAGTGGTTGTGATTTTAATACCGTTTCTTCATTGTTAGTAGAACTATCACCTTCAATATCACGTGGTCTCTTATGACCAGCTTGAGTTGTTGTCACAGTACTACTTGAGGAAGCTTGATGATGATTACTAACTGAAATATTTGAAGAACTAGTTGTATCTGAAGTACTTGGTTGAATAGTTTCTTGACTTTGAGCTGATTGTAAAACAATTGAATTCTGTGAAGTTCCCTCAACACGTGGTGATACAAGTGCTACTACAGTCTGGCTTGATGATGTAGAATCATTATTTTGAATTTGTATACTTTCAGCCTCTTGTGAACTTTCAGCATTAGCACCCATTGGAGGGATTGTGGCTACAACTACATTTGCTGAACTAGTTGCTGGCATATAATCAGTATGGGAACTTGGGGAAGAAGATGAAATTACTTCACCAGAATTATTTGCTGTTGTATGAATTTGTTGTGGTGGTATTAAAGCTGTAACACTTGCATTACTTGAACCTTGAACTGTAGCTACATTACTTGCCTGACTTGTTGGTAATACAGCAGCTGTCCTACTCTGTACAGACATGGGTCTTATACTAGCAAGTGGTGTTTCAATACCTCTCCATGGTGTAACTGTTGCTGATTGTTGTCCACTTGATCCTGACATTGGTTTCACATTAGCTGTTCGTGGTGATTCAATAGATTTATCAGTTCCTGTTCCTGAACTTGTCGATGGTTTTGATACTTGTTGTGAACCTAATTGTCGTAATAATTGGTTATTACGTTTGACTAAATTATTATTTTCTTGTGCTAAACGACTTATAGAATCTTTATTTTCTCTATCTAAGTCCGAAATAGCCTTCTCTAAACGACTTATTTTTGTTTCATATTGATTTTTAATATCGTTTATTACTGTCTCATGCTCATTTTGGAATTTTTCGAAATTTTGTATTTGTATTTTGGCCTCACTTAAATCATTTGCTGTTGTATTATTGGACTCAGATAGTGCCATGACACGGGTTCTAGCTTCTTTTAATAGTCTTTTGATTTCAACCATTTCTACATTTTCTTTACTTAATTTTTCATTTTGTTCATGTAAATTTTTAATTTGATTATTGAGTTCATTTAATTTTTCTTTTAAATCTTTTTCAATATCCTGCTTAGATATACCGGCAATATCTGAATTGAGGGTATCATTTTCACTTTGATTTTCAAGTTCATTTCCCCCTTCTTTAGTTTTTAATTCGAAATATGAATCTTTATAACGTTTTGCAATTTTACGTATTTGAGTTTCTTTACTTTTTAAATCAATCATTTTTGAATCTTTATCTTTAATTTCCGCTGTTAATTTACTAATTTCATCAATTTTTATATTTAATTGATTTTTTGTTTCCATTAATTCATTACACATTCGATTATTTTGTTGTTTTAGCAAAATATATTCACCGGCCATTTTCTTTTTTTCATCATTTAATATTTGTATTTGACGTTGAAAGTTTAGTATATCACCCTTTAATTTATGCTTTTCTTGCTTAATAGTTGTCAATTCAGTTTGTAATTGTTTCATGCTATTTTGTTCTGCTGTTAACATTTTAGCAAGATTTTCATGTTCATTTTGTAATCTCTTAAAATCTTCAGGATGTTTATTATTACGTTCAATCAATGTATTTGCACGAGTTCGCCATTTAGTTGCTTCAATACGAATAGCTGAATTTTCAGCTGTGATTTCATCTGTTTTAATACTTAATTCACGATTTTTCTCTTGTATTGGGAAAATTTCGTTTTCCAATGAATTAACACGTTCTGATAATTCAGTGACACGTTTTGCTAGATTATCACGATCTTCCCTTAAAATTCGATTACTATCGGTAACAGCATTTAATGTTTCGACTCTTCTTAAAATTTCTTCATGTTTTGTAGCAGTCAAAATAACAACTTCAGATTGTATACGTTCATTATTTAAGGAAGTACTCAAATCATTTAATTTTTTCTGCAGCATATTTTGTTCAGATGTAAGACGTGTGTTCTCTGATTTTAATATATCAACTTTAGCAATAGCTATATCTTTTTCTTTTCTTAAATATTTAATAATTTGCAAAAGTTGATTGTGTCCTTTATAGTCTTCTTCGTTTATTGATTTATTAACTATGGATGAATCACCAGCATTTAATTCATTTAAACTACTATCATCAGCTGATGTATTAAATGTTGGATTAGAATAACTTAATTTATTGCTAAGTTCTTGAATTTGATCATGTAAATTTGAATTTTGCATATCCATATCTAAAAGTCTCTGTTGAATTTCTTTATTTTCATTTTCATAACGATTTTCTTTTTCCGCCCATGCTTTTTTACTTTCTTCAAGTACTTCAATAGCTCTATCACGGGATTGTTGTAAATCATCGATTTGTGTCTGAATAGAATTTAATTGATCTTTTGTTTTTGTCATCTCTTGAATATCAGCCGAATGTAATAACATTTCATTAGCATATTTCTGTTCAACTAAACTTAATGATGACGAAAGGTTATTACATTTTTCACGTAAATCACGTATTTCACGATTATTTTCGTTAATTTTGTTTAATGCTTCTTTTAATTCTAATTGCGTTTTATTTATTTGTGTAGTACCTGTATTTAAGTTTGCATCATTTAATTGAAGTTGAATTTCAATTTCTAATTCTTCAATTCTTGACTTTAAATTTAACTCAGATAAACGCAAATTTTTCAATTCCTCTTCACTTTTCGTTTTATAATTTGTATAAACTTCATCTAAATCTTTTAATTGAATTTCAGAACTTTCAGACATTTTACAATATTGTTGAGCATGTTCTTTTGCTGTATCCAATTGATTTTTAAGACTTTCAATTTCAATACATGCTTCATCAAATTTCAATTCATATTCGCGTGCTTTCTTAGTAGCTGCTGCTATTGGATTATCATTAGATGATGGTGTTAAACTCTCTTGCAATTTTTTACTGAGATCTTCTATTTGTTGTTCTTTAGCTATTAATTGATTCCCTAACGTTATTATTTCATTTCTTAGTTTTATTGCCTGTTCTTTTTCTTCTTCCATAATTTGCTTTGCAGTTTCCGTCTGACGTTTCAAATCAGTTGTAATTTCCCTAAAGTGATCTTGTTCCTCCTGAAGCCTTCGTCTTAATGCAGAGCATTCACGTGTTGCTTCGTCAAATCTATTTTCAATACGCTGACGTGCTTCATTTTCTGACCTTTCAACGCAAGTTTTTATCATTTCAATATTATTTAAAACAATATGATTACTTTGTCGTTCACGATGGAATGCTTCTCGTTCGCTAAGTAAACGTGCCTCTGAATCATGAAGACTACGACACTCTTGTCTACAACTTTGTAATTGAACTTCAAGAGTAGCTATTTTTTTTTGTGATATAAATGCCTCATTTTTTATATGCATTAAATTTTGTTCATATTTAACAATTGTATTTTCATAATTTCTGTTACGATCTTCTAATGAAGCAATCTGTGTTTTATATGTTTTAACATTTGTTTGTTGGATTTTTATTTGTTCTTTACTATATTCCAAGGATGACATCAATTTACAATTCTTCGAAGTGATTTCCCGTAATTCAGTTCGCATTTTATCAAATTGATCATTCATCATACCTTCATTTTTTCGTTTTTCTTTTTTATATTCTTCATGTTCATCCTTTAATTTCTTTATTTCATCTGTTAAATACTTAATTTTTTCTTCTAATTCATGTATTTGTCGATCTTTGCTTGCAATGTTTTCATTTGATATAACACTGCTATTTGATGTAATCGGTGTATTTTCATCTTCTATAATTTCCATTGAATCATTATTTACTGAATTATCAAGTAACGATGGATTTAATTTACCACAATTCATTAAAAGTTCATGATATAATTTTTTATATCTCTCTTTTTTTGCTACACATAAATTCATCATTTTTGTTTGATTTTGGGATTGTTCTTGCAAATCTTGTAGCCTTTTTGTATAAGACACAATTTTTGCTTCATATGTTTCATGATCAATATTGTTTTGAACTTCTTCTAATTCTTCTAATTTTGAGCAAAGGTCTCTTACTAATAGAATTAGTTTTTGATTATTTTCTTGGAGTTCAGAAATGTCTTCAAATGTTACAAGCTTTTTAGATATAACATCATTTGCTGACATATCCAATGATATAGGTTGATCATTCTCAGTTGTTGAATTGCCATGATTCTATAAAATAAAAATTTAAAAAATTGTTTAGTTTTATCACCTGAATATAATTCTTCAATTTACACGATAAAAACGCTACTGGAAAAACCATGCAAATCAAAGCTTTGTAAAAAGGTTAGTATACTTTTTAAAAAAAATGTCAAAATATCTTCAATTTGACTGTTGATTGTATAGATTGATTTAAAAAAGAAAGAAAACGTTCTTGATTTTTGACCGTGTAAATTGATTTTAGTGTTCAATGTAAAAGACGCAATTGATTTCTCAGTTTTAAAACAAATAATTTTTAATGCTTAATTTAGCAAAAGATACTTTAACTATGAAATCTATTTCATAACCGTTTTTTTTTTGTTAAAACGAGTTTATTGAGCTCTCCTATCGTTGTTTCACTTAACCGCTTCTTTAATTGTGGCTAATTCTCTCCATTGCTTTTTAGGCACTCAATACAAATAAGTTTATATATGGACATATCCTCTCGACAGTTTTAACACGATTTTCGGATCTGTTTTTTTTATTTTAAAGAGTATCTGTGAATTTATTCTCTAACTTGTAGTTGTGTTTTTGTTATTTGCAAGCCCAGAAGTAATACACTTTAAAATTTTTAGTTAAATTAGTATAATATCCCTTCTTATTTAAAAAAAACGCATGTTCTAACATATTTTATGGGCAGATGAAATCATGGGTCCCTATTTTTTGAAAAATAGAAGAAGATGGGCATCTCAAATAATTATATCTTTTTTTATGAAGAAGAAAAGCTAAAATAAATATTTCACCCATAACCTAATTGAAACGCTTAAAGAGAACAGAAATTTAAAAGCAAAAATAGTAAAGAAGGCTATCAAACTCTTTTTTTTAAACTGTTAAAAATATTTTAAACAAAAAATAATTAATTCAATACCTCTCCAATTCTTTTTAATAAAAAGCAAATTTGTCTAGATAAATCCCCTATGTTCAGTTTGAGTTTTTTATTTTCTCGCTCGTAATATCCATTCTTTGCCAAGAGTTCCTTTAATGCTTCACGAATTTCAACTTTCTCTGCTATAATAGACTCAATTTGTTTTGTTAATTCATTATTTTCATGGACTATTTTATGATATTCAAGGTCTTTTTTTTTAATAATTGGTGCATTCTCTTCAAATTCTTGTAAAATTGTTCTCAAATGTAAATCAAGTTGAGACCTATCTTTTTTCAGATATTCAATCTCTTCAACCGATTTAATATATTTTGAATATAACTCTGTTAAAGACATATCTGTTTTAATTAATCGATTTGTTACAGCTGCTGTTGGTGCTATTTCTCCAATGGCATTTTCTAAATTTTCCTCTTTTGCTATTTTAATTAAATCATTAGCATGTTTTAATTCATCTTTAAGTATTTTAATTTGATTTTCTTTTTCTTCCAAGTTTTGTTGATATAAAATTTCATCAGCTTTTTTTTGTGTTTCTAAGTCACCGTATTGTTCAGTTGCATCACTTAAGAGCTTCCTCAGTTCAGTAATAGCGGCTGTTAATTCATTAGTTTGTTCAATACTATCATCATTACTGCCCTTATAAAGTTCAGCAAGTTTAGTTTTTGCCTGTAATTCTTTTTTGAAGTGGTCCATAAGTTTAACAGATTCTTCACTTTGTACAAGTAGTTTTGTAGCTAAGTCTTCTGCTTTTGAAGTTATTAATTGAACATTTTCGTTTAAAAGAGTGATTGTATTATTTGCTATTTTTAATTCTTCCAATTTTTCAGATAGTTTAGTTTCTAGTGCCAAAGTTCTTGCAGTATTTTCCCTTCTTATTTCTTGTAATTCAACATTATTTTGATCTAAATCATTAGTTAATACTTGAATTTGATTTAAAAATATAGTCCGATCCTGATCCATTCTTTTTTCTTTTAAATCCAAAATAATTTCTTTACTTTGAATCTCTTCATATTTTGTTATTGCTTCACATTTTGCAGTTATAGCAGATTTTAAAGAATTTTCAAAACTTTTAATTTCAGATTGTAGGCGTTCAACTTCAGACGTTCTACGCTCTATTATTTTCAATAATGAATCTCTTTCGTCGGTTATATTATGTTTTGCACGTCGGCATTCCATTATCTCATCTTCATATTTTTTATTGCTTTCCTGGAGTTTGCTATTTTCTTCCCTTGCCAAATTTAATTGGGCCCGCAGCTCATTGACATTTGATTGGTAAGCTGTTATCTTTGCTTCAAAGTCCTGTTTGTTTGAACTAAGTTCCTCCGTCAAGTTCTCGCATTGTTGTCGTAACTCATCTAAAAAAAAGTAATTAAGAACTGATTAATAAATTTATATACCCCTAGTTCTGTATTTTAATTAATATTTCTTATTAAGACTTTTTTATAATTGATATTAAATTAGGTAATTATAATATAAACTGTATTTAAATCATGATGAATTAATTAAAACTAAAATCGTCTCTTTCTGTAAATTTGTACATAAGTTTGGATTCGAATTAACTGTTCATTAAATTATAATAACTTTATCTAATATCAGTATTAGTAAAGAAGGAAAATAAATTTTTTCTTTTATTAGAAGGCAAGACAAGTAAAAATTATGCCGATCAACTGTAAATAATTTTGTAAAAACAAACAGTTTCAATAAAAAAAAATATATGATCATCATCATTAAAACCGGCTTACTTAATAAATTTATTTAAGTGAAGAATTAAAAATATAATTAAAATAATAAGGAAACTTACCTAATGAGTTTCTTGCCGATTCGCCCAAAGCCTTGGATACCAGAAGCTCTTCGAACCGTTCATTAAAATATTTCTCTACTTTATCACACACGTTGTCAGGAATATTCTTCAGTTCCTCCTTTGTTAAGACCTTTGACAAAATTTCCATAGTTTTTTCTTCCATAATTTTCAATAATGTCTTTTTTAATATTAATATAAGATTTTGCACTAGTTTTACACTACTTTTTTTGCAAACTTTAACCTACAAGCATGGTCGCCGCTACTAAATGGCATAATTGGGAAGCTGATGAAGAAATTAAACTAAATGAAGTTATATGACAATATGACAGATGTAGCAATATGACAGATGTAGCTGTCATTTTAATACTGTTGAGGCCACCTTTTGAACAAAACATAATTACGTTTTCAAAAACAAATGGTGTAGTACAACATGTTTCTGATACTGGTACAAAGGTTTTTGTTTAACTGCTCATACAGGATGTTGCAAAACATTCGTGCAGGCAGCTATTATTCGAAGATTGCTTTTGCTTAATCTTCGTTGTATTGCAACTGCATTTAGTGGTATTGCTTCAATTTTATTAATCGGTGTTAGAACTTTGCATATATAATTTGTTCAAATTCCCCCTTCCAATTTTAGAATCTTCGGTATCCAATGTTACTACAAATCTTCGGTATCCAATGTTACTACAACTAGTATGGTCAATATTTAAATGCTGCGTCGTTATTTCTTATCGATGAAGTTTCAATCTGTCCACTTCAAGTACTTAAAATCATTGATAGATTGATTAGAGATCTTTGCACATATAAAAAAGATAAGAATAAACCATTTGGAGGTAAAACAGTAATTTTACTTAGCCATTTTCGGCAAATTTTATCTGTTTTGCCATATGGAAAACGTGCAATGTTGATTGAGAATTGTGTAACAAGTTGGGATATTTTAGGTTCATTTCACCATTTGTCTTTAACATGCGAGCATTACCAGAAAAATTAGAGTTTGTTGATTTTCTTAAGAAAATTGGCAATGGTGAAACAATTCAATATCCATAGTTTGGTGAAAATGTCATAGAAATTTCACGAGAACTGGTGATGAAACCAAAATAATTGATGATGTTTTTGGTAACGTTGCTGAGAACATTTTGTCAGAACGCATGTTGAAATCGATTGTTTTAGCACCAACAAATGATTCTTGCTCCATTGTTAATAATGATGTCTTAAATCGTGAACAGAAGACATATTTTAGCTATGATAAAGTATTATGTGATGATATTATTGAAGCTTACAATTTTCAAGTTAAGTTTTTAAATTCAATAAATGTCAGTGGCTTGCCACGACACAAATTACATTTGAAAGTAAATACCATTGTTTTACTCATCAGAAATTTAAATACCTCCAAAGGATTAATTAATTGTACACGATTGCGTATTGTAGATCCCGCGCATAAATTTGACTTATTTCGGCACACTTTTACCATTTAATTGCTAGAGAACTTAGTATCCAGTCATTCTTTAATTTGCAATGACCATAAATAAGTCGTAAGGTCGAACTTTTAATAGGGTTGGAATTTTGTTACATTTTCCAATACAGTGTATTAGCCTTCGTAGAAGCAGTAGAGAGATAGATAGTAAATAGATAGAAGCGTAGATTTGTATTTTTATCCTAAGGTAGTCAAATAAACGTTCTCTAATTGAGATTGTGACTTAATTTAATTAATACTGAATTATAATATCGCACAGGGTTCGATCTCTTATTATGACACAAAACATTTCGAAGATCAAGTCTAATAATTTTTGGGCTGAAATCTGGTGAATTTTAAATACAATGCTTCACAGACGGAAGATAAGATATCATAGGACCTAGGATATTCGAAATATGTAGGACAAGGCGGGGTATGTAAGAGGAAATTCTAACTAACTGATGTATGATTCCCGAGTATCACACGGCGCCAGCCCTGTTTCGAGCTTTACAAACACATATACAAAAAAGATACACTATAAAGCTCCCAGTAGGGAAAGTAGCTCTACTACTTCATCAATTAAAGAGCGCTAGTTATCATTCATAACGGCTACTTTCTTGAGGAAAACATCAATGAATTTTGTTAACAAATGGCTACTATAGTCACCGTCATGGCCATTTTCTGCATGAAAATATGACTGAAAAGTATCTATAATTGATTCTTTCTGCATGAATGTTTCACAAGTTGATTCGCGTATGAATTTATTAATGAGAAACATACTGATGAATAATTTCCCTCTGGGCTCACTAAACTTGAATTTGTAAATATGTACTGCAAGAGGCATTGGAATTTTTGTTTCTCGCAGGGGAAAGAAATTTTGGAAAGTTTCGAAACTCTGTCTTCCCTTTCACTGCTGTTATCGAAAAAATGATAGTTTCCTGCCGAATGATTATTGTTGCCGTGAAACGAGTGATATTGCCCTATTCGAACTAAAAAACGCTTTCTGTTGTCACCAGAAATAAGCAAGTTATCGCTACTAATGCATACAAGTTAAATTACTAGAGCTTCCATAAATTTATTTAATTGCAATACAAGTAGTTTTAATTGATTTTTTTTAGTAAATTTATCGTTATTAGTGTATGTAAACAAGTTTGTTTGAAGGGTATGTTCCTAAGACCTAAATATTGTATATTCGTAAGAAGACTTGCAGTTTCAAAAACAATTTCTAAAATACTTAAAGCTTTCGAAAATTTCCCTGGTATCTCACTTCTCTGATTTAACATAACGCTGTAGAACTGTAGAATGATGAAACATTCTTGTTACAAATATATTAAGTTGATAAATCGCTTCAAGTCGCTTCAATAAGAACCACAGATTAATTCTATTAGTTTTAAATCTTATATTTGTATTCACCATTTTAATTAAATTTACGATTATCAAATATTGAATATTTACAAGAAACTTGACTTCCCTTGATATACATATTTGTTTGACTTTATTTCTCAGAGAATATAGAACTGTGCGTGCGAGTTATTGAAAATTAAGTAAGCATTAAATATCAGGTGGTACTTCAGTCTTATTCACATAGATCTTTTTATTTATTATTACAGGATCATAAAAATTTATTATTTTATTATTATAATTTTACTCATGAACAAAAATTTAGTTGGTTGCGAAAACTAAAATAGTGGCATGTTCTATAAAATTTAGTAAAGAATTTAAAATAAATTTTTTTATTAAATGTAGAAATATAAATTAATAATTCTGAATGCAGCTTACGTTTGTTTCGGTATTCTAAAGATTGATACCATATGAAAGTTTTCAATCTATTTTGAGCTCAAAATTTTTGAAAGTTAAATAAAAACATAATTTTTTCACTATAAATTTTCTAAGCCCTTATTGCTTTTATAAGTTATAAATTTTTTTAGCATTATTTTAATTACCTTATTATCACGGCTACTAAGTCTACAAAGATAATTCTATACTTAAATATAAATTGCCTACAGAATTTATCATTATCATATAATAACATTTCTTTTTTTATTTTCATAATAAATGGAAAATTTAAGTTGTTGTATAATATCACGTTTATATTGAACTCCAAAGGTGGGGAGGTCTTTAATTCTGATACGTATCTTATAAATTCTGACAAAATCTAACTTGTGTTATTTAAAACCAAGTTAAGTCCTTTATTTTGTTTAGAGAGCTGTTCTTTCATCATAAATTACAATGCCTTCACGTTCTAGTGCTAAACCAGGTAAATTTTGAGATCTTGAACGGCAAAGCGCAATAATAGCTGCTTCATCATTTCTCATACGATTGCGTCGTTTTTTGCTGAAATTTATCTATAAGTAAATTTTTTCATTATAAGCCAAAGGAAATTTTTATTTATTTGGAAATTTACCTTAGCATAGAGTTCTTCAAAGTTATCATTAATTGATATTGGTTTTGATTTACCCCATGAAGGCAATGAGCGTGATTTGAATGCTGAATCATTTTCATTTAAAACTAAAATAATTATTTTAAAATTTAAATAGTTAATGGAAAATTCTAAATAATTTTTATTTAAAGTTAAAATTTTATTTTCTATATAGCATTTTAAAATAAATTTGATTTATTATACAACTTTTTCAACATATTTGGCCTTTTTATGGTTATTAAAATCAATTTAGACATGCATAATAAATTTCAAAACATCTGAAAATTTACAATTATTCTTCCTTAGTAAAGACACTAAAATGAAAATGAATTTTTATTTAGCTAAAATATTGCTTTAAATTGTTATGAAATTTTCCAACTCTCAGATTGTTAATTAAATTCTTCGAATATTAAAAGTTTTCTAATATCGGTAAACGCATAAAAATTTAAAAGAAATTCTGAATTTGTTAGTTGAATACAACAAGTTAAAGGACTATAGCAGTTAATTTTGGCATAAAACCTACACTAAAGCCTGTTGTCCAATTTGATTAAGTCAAAGATCTTTCCCTTTAAAACCTCTTCAGCCAACTGAAATTCTCAATTGAGCATGTGTGAGTTGTTATAATTCGATGTACCGCCAGATAATGTAAAGAACAAAACGAAAGAATAAAACAAAGTAAACAGAGAAGTAATGTATGCCAAGCATATCTGATATTTGTCTAAACTTATGAAAATTTGGCAAATTTTTCCATTTGTCAATACACAGTACTGTATGCAAAGGATATATTATGAAGAGGCGGTATACATACAACTATTCTGGTTCATGAAGTAAAATTACGGCATGATTTAGTTTAGATAACTGATCCATATCAAACTCCGAGAATATAAGGTTGGCGAGCCCTAAAAACCTTAACTGTTCTGTAAATGAATAAACATAAAGCAAGCTTATTTTTCTATAAATTTTTTTATCTTCAAAACATCAAGCGATTTATTTAATGAGCTGAAATAAGCCGTAAGATACTTTGTAATCAGTTTCAAAACCAACTAAAGAAACAAAGAAAAAAATCAAATTCCAAATTTCCAAATGACTTGTCTAAAAATTTGTTATTTATCTGTAAATTTCAACATTTTTTGTAAAAATTTCAAATGTAAAGAGAAACAGCAAAATAAATTTCTAATACTAACCTGTATTAGATGTACAAAAAGGATTTATAGCCCACATTGATTTATGTGTCTCAGGGATATTAAATCTAGAACTATTTGGACTAATTGATGAGTCACAGCCTGGACTTGGTGGATAATCTATACCATTATTATTCGTCGTTTGGCCTAATGGTGGAGCTGGCGGTGCACTATATTGTGGTGGTACTAAACCAACAATGACAGCCGATTGACCCCAAGGTTTATTCATTGTTTCTGATTGATGTACAACTATAATTATTGTAAATTTTGGTTAATTTTTTTAATTTCAGCAAAAAACAAAAACAATAATAATAATTTTCTACTTACCAGGACTAGTACAATAACGTGCTGGACTAAGAAATTTTCTTTTTTGTGGAACTAAACAGCAACACAATATAAATGTAGCTAATATTAACAATGCAATAATTAAACTACAAATAACAATGCCCCAAACAACTGGTGGTAGACCCCAAATTAAAAAAGGGGGACCAGCTATTACTGGTGGCCACATTCGAGCCGTTAATGTAACGGACTGTTGGTATAGTCCATCTGATGTATTATTAATAAGGACATCTTCGGGACCTGGAATTTATAAATAATTATATAAGTAGTTATTTTTAATTTTTTTACTATTTTATCTTATAAAAAGTAAAAAATTTTTGTTCTGAAAAAAATTACAATGACTTGGTTCAAGAGTTTTTAGTGTTAAAGAGCTTTAGCTTTTTGACGTTTTTAAAGTTTAAACTGTTCATATCTCAGTACAGAAACAAGTTATAATAAAATTTTTATTTAAAGTCAATTCCTACTTATAATTTCTACTTCTATCCATCACTTGTAATGCTTCATTATTGCAAGGAATCTTTCAGTAAGTTTCGAGCAAACAAGTTCTTCCATTAATAGTCCATCCAATGATATCATACGTTTCAAGGTGACATATGCTTGACCTGCTGCGAAGAATTTTCGTCCTGGATAATTTACATAATTGCATAATTTACAGTGCTACCATGCATTTTATATTCTGTTGATGCCCATGATAGTGGTAGCATTTTTCTTTCAGCAATACCGTAGCTGTGTTTGGCAGGGAATTCCACTGATATTATCTCGATTCTGTGAATATCGATTGCCAAAGTTCACAGTGACTGTTCGAATGTCTTTCTCATACATTTGCACGCGGGGGAATTAGGTGGAAAATTTCTCAAATTTGAAATTTTCAGACTCTCTTTTTTCATTTTGAAATCTGAATTCATTTTATTCATTTGTTATTTTCTGAAATAACTGAATTCTATTTAAAGTATTAAAAATTATTTGAAAATCAAATAAGAAAATTTTATGATTCGACGAGATTCGATCCGAAGGCATGAAGACTTTACGCCGATGCTTTGCCATTGCAATTGCATTTCTGAAAAAACTGTATTAAAATCAAATGTCATCCACTACAAGCTTAAAAAAATTTATTTGAACTTGAGTAAATGAATAAAAAAATATTTTATTAACGATTCAAAATTTGTCTAAAAGATACATACATATGTATAGCGAACTAATAGTAGGAATTTAAAAATATTAAATTTAATCTTAATTCTTTTGAATTATCCTTTAGGCTATTGAGGGCAATTTGTCATTATATATAACTCTATTGTCTGTAAATCCATTGAACATTGAATTTTGTTGAAAGCTGATACTATCATAAAAACAAATAATAGGATAATTCTAGCTAGAGCATATGTGATCCATTAGCATTTAATTGGTAAATTGCTAAAACTATATGAATTTAATTTCAAAGAAATTCTTTAATATCATTTAAATTGAGTGGTTTCAGGTGTCGCTACAATTATATTTAATGGTTGTATCAAAGTCTGGTTGCCAAGTACATAGTTTCTTTTGAATGTAAGTATGTTGCTTTTCTAGTGAAATATTGTTTATTATTTTTGATTATTATTAGTTTTTCTTTATTATTGTTAGTTATATGTACTTAAATATTGTTAATTTTATGATATTATTGTTAATTGTTAAGTTTATTGATGATTTATACGACTTAATATTTCCTTCTTTTATTTTTGCTAATTAATGTTCTGATTGGTAATAATTGTTGAAATTTTTTCATTACTCATTAAGAAGCTTACATTTTTTTGGAGAGACTTTTCGTTAACCCATTCGCTGTCAAGCCTAAAATAAGTTTTATTATTTCAAATAAATAAATAAACTAGAATTTTTGTAAAACCAATATATTTGTATATTCTTTTTCAAGTTTTTACACTTGTATATTTATGTTTGTAGTCATAAAAGGTTTGTAAGCTCCACAAGTTATACGTTATAATATATTGAAAGTATCACGAGAATATTCGTGCTGGCAATGCGTAACACCCTTCCAATCAAGAGTATACTCATGTTTGGCAGCGAATGGGTTAAAATAATACGTGTATATCTATGAATGTGCGACAATATTTTTGCAGTGAGAATTTTAAGACAAGAAAATATGATAATATCTACTCAATTCTTAGAGGTTAGTATATTAATTATCAAGAATTATACAACAGCCAATACACGAAAAGAACGATTAATAACTTAACTTGTTCATAAATCCCCCGAAACAGTATTCGAAGCTAGTGAATTCTATTTTGAGGCTGCATCTCCACTGGTTGGTTGGTTGGTTCGATGGAATTGGATCATGCCTCTTCGAAAAACTATTTCGAATATGAAAAATCATCTGTCACTTGTATAGTAAGATGACCAAAAATTTTAGTTTTTTCATTTCTTGTAACTGTAAACAAGTCAAATAAGTTAATTTTTGCAAAGCACAAAGAGTCTGCGTCGTATTTTTTGTTAAAAAACTCATTATATGGGCATTCTTTTATTTTTAAAAACTTGTAAATTTATTAATCTAATGAATTAAAATCACATTTAAGAACAATGAACCTTAACTATATTTTTCTGTAAACTTCTTAAATACTGAAATATAAAAAAAATTTAATAAACCATATACCGGTGACAGATCCTTTTTCATATTCGAAATAGTTTTTCGAAGAAGCATTATACCATTCCATCGAACCAATCTACCAACCAACCAACCAGTGGAGACGCAAACTGAAGGTTTCGAGATTGTTGCTTTAATCTTCATACAAATCCTATTTGCCATACTGCGTGTTTATTTGGCACTATAAACGAGGCCTGAGTGATTTCTAGCGACTTGATATTTTCTTTTAGTCAAAGTCGCCAGCAGCTTGAAGTGAAGCAAATGTTTGAAATCAGTGAAAGTCACTTGCATAAAGGCTCAATGTTCTTCTAAAATATTTTTCAATGACAGAAAAATTTTTATATGCCTTAAAATTATGCTTTAAATTGAAAAGTCTAACAAATGAAAATATTCTACCAAAACTCTAAAGTTTTTGCTTTTGTCACACATTTTAATCGTTATTTTCTAAATAATTCTAGTAAAAAAAGTTTTTGCCAATTTAATAAAGGTAACTAATTGTTAAAACTTATTAGTTTATCTTCTTCTCAATTTTTATTTTAAATATTGAATTTAATACTGATTAATAATTGGATCAGCTTGACATACATAAAACGAATTTCAAATAAAATATTGTTTGCTTAGCAATAGAACGTGTAGTTTTTACATCATTCAGTACTAATTCAATTAGGACCAAAGAGAAGACCAATTATTAAGCCTCAATTTCATTTATCTACTTTCTTCCTTTTATATTTTCCCTTCTTTCAAAATTCATTTGTTAATTTTCCTACCTTTACAGGAATTAAATTGGTTTTCTATTTGATGATATTTTCAACTAATAAATGAAATTTTTTTTTCAATTCAATAAATATTCAAATAATTAATATACTAAAGGAAATTCGAGTTTTACATTTTTTCTACTTTAAGCTGTGGGGTTTTTTTCTTCTAAATATTCTAAAAATTAAATTAAGAATTAACAACGAATATCTTAATATTTAAATTATATCTTATATCTTATTAGTTGTTTATTTAAATAAAACTTTTTACTTTTAAATTTTATAATATTAATTTTTAGTAGTTTTTTTTTTAAATAAAAACAACTAATTCAATTTAATTATACATACAATTTAATAATGGATAAAAATAATAAAAAAATAACAAATTCTGTGTCTAAAGTTCGATTAAGGTTTATGTCTTCCGCTGTCTTACGAAATGAACTTGAAGATTGCAAAAATATTGTGTTAGCGGAATGACTTAATAATACAGAAGTAAATAATTTGTGGGAAAATAAATTTAAGTAATATATAAAATTGACAAAATTGTAAGGGCAATTTCACACTTGTTAAATTTGTCTGTAAAATATGGAAATTTGTATATGTTTGGGAAAAATGGCGTAACACTTTTCGGATCTCCAGACCAAGTGGATGCTAACAATTAGTTAACAATAAATAATTAGTGGCATTAAAATAGTTTTACTTAATTATAAAATTTGTTGCCAAAAAGTAATTAAAACCAGCCGATTCTGGACAAAACTTTTGTTACTACAAGTGTCACAAACTTTGTAGTCTTTCCTTTATTGTAATTACTTTCAAATAAATCAAAATCTCAGTCCTTTCACTCGAGGATCAGAAAACAAAAAAAAACCTTGTTAGTAAGTAAGACCGGACGATCCCGGCAAAAATATGATGAACTTTCAAGTCTAAGTAGGATATACGCCAGCAAGTTGACATTGCCGATCCTGGCAGGTGTTAATCTTCTTTCCTCCACAACATATATAATACCAGGTGTATAAATAATTAATAAGTTTGTGGTTTTCTGTTTAATTAAATCCCCCCAAATATGGAACACCTTTTGCGTTTGTAAACACCTCGTTAATCAAATCAACTATCCTGAGGAAATGCTAACACTAGCGGCAGTTCGACGAGGTTATAATTCAGAGCAGTTTAGCGGGTAAAATACCTTTGCCAGCGAGACCAGTTCCTCCCCTGCATACCTGAACTGGCAAGAGCTAATTCACATAAAAAAGACATGGATGTGTCTGGGCGAGACTAAGTATTAGACTCACAAAAACTTAAGAAACAACTCAAAGATGAACCTTGGGTATCAAAATAGAAGCCTGCAAAAGGGCGCATAAGAATAAATGTATACTGAAACCAAAATAAAGATTAGTTTAAATTAAATAGAATTATCCTGTGTTTTATTTCACAAATCATATTCCACATATTCCTAGCCTGCTTGATATATATTACTTCCTATGAAAACTACTGCGTTAAATATTTATTTAAATTAAATTGTTTGATATAAAAAAACAAATGAACTTATATCTCTGCCACAAACTTAAGGATGTGTTTCTTATGGAAACGATTTCAAATAATCAATGGCTTTTCTTATTTGTATTGAATTTATGGACACCTGTGACTCAATATTACAAACTTGATAGGTTGTACGGTTAAAAGTCGATTTTGTAAAAAGATGTTTCCAATGCTGTTTGATTGTGGGACGTTGGTGTCAAAGAGAGTAAGACATCTTCTTACTCGACAAGTGACCTGTATGGAGGGCGGTTGATCAGATATATCCTAGCTCTACTACTACTACTACTTCCATAAGGGTCCCGAATAAACTGTTTAAACAATAATTTTGCTATTTAAAATTTGTTAAATTTTGTTGATAAACAAAATTAAAAGAATTTCTAGATTTATTGATTCTTTAGTGCCGAGCAAGCTGATAAAATTCTTAAACAGGCTTTATTTTCTCAAAAAAAACAAAAACCCAAATACTTTACAGATAATTTAAAAAAAAAAATGTATGCATACCTGGCACAACTATAAGTTCTTCACCAGCTAAAATTATTCGCTCAGTAGTTAAATCACCTGTTTTCGATTGAAGTATGGCAGTGTAGTATCCACTGCTTTTCCATGGTTCTAAGGACGCCACGATTTTGAAATTTTCGTTTATTAAAATAAGTCACGCATAAAAAACAACCAAAATAACTGAAACTTTGTTTTTATATTACATATATCTTGTTTTTGTTTTTTTATAATTTTTAACTCCCTTGAATAAAGTTATGTTATTTTTTGAACAATATACTTTTTATGTTTATGTATGATACTACTTTTATTTTCACTCCGGAAGGCTATTTATGTAAATTACAAATTTGTTTACACCAAAGTAACTATTATTGTAGACCAAAAATAACAAAACTTGTTATCCATTTTGCTTAGTTTTAATTTGTTTATGAATCATAAGTTTTAGGAGCAATTTCAAAAATAAAATTTAATAAGAAAAATTTTTAAAAAATAAACCTTTGCACATTTCTTTAAATCTAACAAAAATATTTGTGGTCAACTGATTGAGCTTTGATGCAATAAATATTGAATGGACCATAAATGAATCGATTTATGCCTCTGTGTAGACCTTTTTTTATTGTGTAGCAACACTAAAGCCTAAGTCAGACATTAAGGCTACGTATATACTTTTGAAAAAATAATCTCTTAACAGTTTCTAGATCAATAGAGGGAACGAATGACAAACCTTGGTATACAATAGTTCAATTTACTAAATTGTTTAGAGAATGCTTTGTTTTAAATGTACTTTTAATAACAGAGAAGTCATCCAAGTCATCCAGTATTAAATCTTTTGAATTTTAAAGTATTGTTGTTCTCACTTAATACTATTTCCCTGTTTAAATTGTTAAACTAGAATTGAAATGTTATTTTTAAGCTTTATGACATGCAATAAGGACTCCAGTATTTTTTAAATACACTGGAAAGGAATAACTTTGAGATTTTACAATGGATTCGATTAAATATCCTTAAATGTTCCAAGAGAAGTTAAAGTTATCGACCCTAAATGCTTACTGGAGAACGCTTTGACTATATAGAATCTATTGAAAATATAACTCTGGCATCTGATAACTAAATAAAAATAAAAATATAACTAAAAATTACACAACGTTGACGAGGCCCATAACAGTATTAGCGTAAAATAGCCAAAGTATTTAAATTCTGCTGGCCTAACTGGTTTAAAAGTCTAAAATTTGAGAAATATAATGCAATTTCTTTGAAAGTCACCTATTGAACTGATATCCCTTAAAATCATCAGAATAAGATTAAAAATATTTATAAAATAAGAACACAAAAAGCAAAAACTATTTATGGATTATTTCACAAATTCAATTGAATCTGTTCATATGAATGAACTCCAAGTTAAAAAAACGAAAATGATTTCTTGTCCTTAACTAAAGATATTTTTGTTATAGTTTCTCAAAAATACACAATAACAATTTAAAGTTTTTTCTTTACAGAAATTGATTACGAAAATTTTTTCCTTTTCAAGAAGAAAAAGCGAATGAAAAAAAATAAGTTTCTTGCTATGCTAACTATTGTTCTTTTCCTCTTGGGCCTTTTTATACTTGATATCAATCAATTGAAAATTGAATTGAGAAAAGTTTCGAACATTTAGACTAAAAATTGATTCAAAGTGGCTTAGAAATACGCAGAATGAATATTATTTCTAATTTATAGAAAAATATCAAAGTATACAAATATTTTCAAAATATTATATTTTTAATAAAAGTGTGGCGGATACTTTTATTCCTATATATTTGAATTAAATTAAATTTTAATTAAAAGTTTTAAATCGTACTGTGTCAATATGTCAAGTAAACATTGAAAATTTACTTGCTTGACATATTGACAGATATAAATGCAATTGTTTTTATTATTTAAAAAACAAAACAAGTAATATAAAAAGAAATTTTTTAAAGTATATTCCTACTTGAGATTTATTTTTATATTTTCTGAATTCAGAATTCGTAATTCGTTGCATTCAGTTTTCTGAAGTTTTTCTCTCGTATAAAACTTAAAATTAGTTTATTAAATATAATTAATGAATTAATATTTGAACTAACTGTATTAACATCAATTGTCATGCACTCCCAACACAACAAAATTTATTTGAACTTGATTGGATAGATAGAAAAGGGTTTAATTAACGATGGAAAGTTCCAAAAAGATATTGGACATTATGAGCTAACGGTAAGAATAATATTTGAACTAACTGTATTAACATCAATTGTCATGCACTCCCAACACAACAAAATTTATTTGAACTTGATTGGATAAATAGAAAAGGGTTTAATTAACGATGGAAAGTTCCAAAAAGATATTGGACATTATGAGCTAACGGTAAGAATAATATTTGAACTAACTGCATTAACATCAATTGTCATGCACTCCCAACACAACAAAATTTATTTGAACTTGATTGGATAAATAGAAAAGGGTTTAATTAACGATGGAAAGTTCCAAAAAGATATTGGACATTATGAGCTAACGGTAAGAATAATATTTGAACTAACTGCATTAACATCAATTGTCATCCACTCCCAACACAACAAAATTTATTTGAACTTGATTGGATAAATAGAAAAGGGTTAAATTAACGATGGAAAGTTCCAAAAAGATATTGGAAATTATGAGCTAACGGTAAGAATAAATTTTGAGCCAAATGCATTAACATCAATTGTCATCTACTCTTACATACTTTTTGCAAGCTAATAGTAGGAATATAATAATGACTTATTCTTAATTTAAATTAAATGCATTTTTGAATTTTACTTACAATAAATGATTTGAAAAGCTTATTAAAGTTAAAGATTTATTGTCTATAAAAATTAGCTAAATGAGTTTTACTTTCAGTTGAAATAAAGGAGTTTATATTATTAGGGATAAATTAACTACTACATACAAAAGCTTGATGAATAGTTCTCAGAAAGTATTAGCCAAACAAAAAAATTATTTTAATGACACTTAAAGAGTAAAAATTTTAAAATTGTCTAACCGGACCAGTTTATTCTTGTATCAATGCTAAAATTATCGATTTAACGCCATTCTAGGGCCCTTGAATTTTATTCATCAATCATTTGCTATTATAAATCAAGAAAAAAAGTAATCAAAGAAGAAATAATAAAATTTTTACATCCCTATATGAAATACACAATATTATTTTGTATAACTAAAAACATCAAATAGTTATCTGAAGTATTAATAAAAAAATTATAAAAAAACAATGAACACAAGAGGAATATTTCAATGTCCTTTTATTCTAGAAAGTGGTTTCAAAATATTTTTAAAAATTTATAGAAGAAAAATTTTTATTATTTATTTTAAAAGTTCTTAAAATTGAACAAGAAAAAACATTGGAAAAAGGATGATTTATTTTAGTTTGCTAGTTTGAAATAGTTGAATATGTTTTTAGTAACGTTTAACCCAAAAGATATCCCGAAATTTAATAAAACTAATAAAAATCTTAAAGTATAAGAAATAAAAAGTTTACAATTTTAAAAACTCATTAGAGAAATTTTGCTATTGTGTATAGTGACAATATACGGAAAAATGGGCAGATAACGGTAATTTAAAAAAAATTCCCTTTGCGGGCAAGTCGGATCTTCAAAAGTTACCTAAAAAAGGTGATCCGTAAGATTTTTTTTAACTCTTATTTGATGATGTATTTTTCTCTATGACTGTGAAGGAGACAAATGAGTACAGCGAAATAACCTTACGGGAAAAATGAAAGAAACTAACCATATAAGAATTTCAGATTTTTTTAAGCTTGTTATTACATACGGGAACTATAAAATGCTCAAGAGTTGGCAGTTATTGGATTACTAGCAAACAATTTGGATTTCATAACAAAGAATTATGAATTAAACTTTGCTCAGATGATACAATAAATATGTAAGTATGCGTAATTACTTTAAGCAATTAATATCATTCAAGATCGATCTCCAGAGCAAACACTTGCAAATAGCTATATGACACATTGTCACATATTAACGTCCCAGTGAGAATGAAATATTTTTATCATTGCTTTCTGTTGAAATTAACATCGCGATAGTCGCAGAAAGTTCCTTTCAACGCCTATGCAGCAATTAATTGATTTATATGAAAGTATACTAAATAAATTTGCACAGTTTTTTTTTATATGCATTGATAGTTAGATGTCATGACTACGATGAATATAATGTTGAAAAGTCATCACGATGACCGATTTATTACTGGGTTGGTGTTAGATTAGCGTGCTGGACAGCGATTTTGAGACGCGTTTCCCTCAATATTATATTAATTGTGATAATTACATTTCAAGTCCTTGAGATAAACATAATTTGTACTTTTCAACTAATTTTGTTATATTTATAATTCATAATTACTTATGACAAGTCAATTTAATGTAAAAAAATTAGTTAGAAAGTATAAATTACACATTTTCAATCAAAATGTCAAATAATTATTGTAATAAATAATACTTTTAAATATTCCCGTGTTTTGAAAACGTTGTTTAGCATGTTAATCTAGAGACGACTTAAGACTCGAAGCTTAAAAGCAACTAAAATCTTGAATGCAAGGACCTACTATGTGAATTTTTCTTTTCATCATTGGCTTTGGCCTTATTTTTCTGAATTTAATAATGGTAGTCATCACTTTTGTTTAGATTTAGTACTCAGTCTTTAACGGATGATTTTAGATGTGACATTTTCATGGTCAACATCAAACTTCATTACTAATTTATACTAAAACTAATAAAAATTTACAGAAATATTTATTTAAAAAACATTCAAAAGTGAATGTATATATATATATATATATTTTTTTTTTATTTTTTAAAAAAAAGGACATCCCTGTGAAATATTTTTTCAAAGAGGGTGAAAAGTTGAAAATGAACAACTCAAACTATAATAATGGAACTCAATTAAATTTTTCATATTCAAGAAAATAATTAAAAGTAAAGTTTATTAATGAATGACAAAACTTTGCGAATTTTTTGTTAAAACTCCAAATATTCTTAAAAGCAGAATTTGTCAATTGACAATTGATTTTCTCCTAGCATTGGAAACTGATTTTATTTTATTATAGTTTCATATGAAATGTTTTCCTTTTATTATTCTTTTGAATAGAAATAATTTTGATAGCAATTCATATAAATACAGCTATAAATAGCATGACTTATAGCTTGGAAAACTTTCTTGAGTATTTTTAGTATAGTACAATCATTAAAAAAACTTTTTGGTATCCCTTAAGGGGATGGTTCGGTATTTATTTTTTTATGTTTTTAAATTAATGTATGACATCTTAAAAATATTGTGTCAAAACTTCAAGTATATCGGTGTAAAATTATCGAAGCTATATGAGCTTTTGAGCTAAGAGTGAGTGAGCAAAACTTAAAAGCCTTTTTCTGAAATTTGTTATCTTCGAAGTTGGTGTTCACGATAACTCAAAATTTATGGGACCGATCATTGTAAAATTTTGCACACTACTTTTTCACATATTTTACTAGGTAATGATGAGAGTTATTTTATTTTTTTTAAGAATTATTAATTTTACAATAACAAATAAGCACTAATCGATCGTTCAGGCTCCAAAGGATACCGAAAAACGAAAAAAAAAATCCGCTTGTTAATACCTTAAAAAATATCTCCTTTAATAAATAAATTTAAAATTTTTGGTTTTGGATAATTCTATTGTGCAATACAACTTTTTTTGCAATCATGGTATCATCCCCTTTAGAAATATAATTAGTCAAGCTTTCAAAAAATATAGAAATAAGGCTCTATTGAAATTCAAAATAATTGTTTATATAAATTTAATGGACATTATTTATTGAAGAGTAATATTAAATCTTTGGTAAAAATGTTTCTTATTATTACCTAAAAATAGGCTGAAATTGCCACCAGATTCCTAAAATATTATAATATCTGAAATTTGTGTGCATTTTTTAAACGCATTATCTCTTATATATATTAAAATTGAGTTTGCGAATGTTTTTGTTTGTATGCCAGTATACTGAGATTTTTCTATGAATTTTTAAATGAACGGAAGTAAATCCTTATTAATTTTGAACTTTCAAAGTTAATGAAAAACAAAACTAAATTTATATAAGTTAACAAATAACATGAAAGGACGATACCACTTTTGCTGTTATTTGGATTTGTAAAGAAGTTCCATTTGTGTTACCTATTAAAACAAACATCTATTTTATATAATATTAAGATCCAATATCCATATACATACGTAGGCAATTATAGAGCCACTCTGCAAAAATATCAATAACAATCTGAAAATCAAAAAAAAATCAGGAAAATAACTAAAATAATATCGAAAAACTAGATGTTATTTACATTAAGCCTTCACCTCTTATTCCGAATTGGTAAACTAAGTCGATGAATGGAATGAAATCAATTCCACGATAAGAGAACAAAAAAGTGATTTATTTTACACTCAAGTCGATTGAAGTAATTGGATTAAGTACTTATTTTTTCGAGAATTTTTTAAAAATTACCTTCGATTTACACTTAATTCCTTTAAAAAAAAACTATTACTGTGATTTGTACAATAAAAGTATCGGGAAAATGGTATAATAATCCTTTGTTAAGCTTTAATATGTTCTTATTTTGTCCTATCGTCTTATATTTTTCTTTAATAGAAATATGCTTATAATATTTTAATACGTTATCATTTAGGTCGGAGATTTAAAAATCAAAACTTGTGCTTCATTTGAAAAATTAATAAAGTCAACATTTTGACAAACACAGAAGTGTTTTTGATTTTGATATTAAATTGAAAATCAAAAAATTTAGACAAACTATTGGCATGAGATATTTATAATAGTGAGATTAGTACAGGAAAACTACAAATTCTCTTTAATGTAAAGAGAAAATGGGTGCATCAGAGCTAAATCTCTAAAGAAGAGCATTTCTTTTTTCCATTCCTTAATTTACACATATCAAAACTTTCTTTTCATCATTAGTATTAATTTTGTGGTCAAAAAATTTATTCCTTAGGTTTAAGATTAAAGACAAAAAATTATTAAATCGTTTTGCACAAAATTTTAGTTCATAAAGCATAAGCTGAGCTCATTGACTAAATTTGCAACTTGTTCCACTTGTCCACTTGTTCTGAGGTTTTTTCTAATCAGGTTACTATTCTAATTGGGTATTAAAACCTTTTTTTTTGGAAATATATAAAAGCCCAAGTTACCCTAAAGTTTTTTTTTGTTAAAACATTTCATGTTTAACTTGCTGTATGCTTGCTAATCCAATTATAAATTTTTAAAATCTAATAATTTTACACAAAAGAGGCATTTGCTTCATTGCCTTGCATTTTATTTTACTTTTGTTCCCCAAAAATGAAAAAATTTTCATTACATATAAAAGTAAAGGCATTAACTTTTTTGTTTTTCGTCCAATTTTAAAATGTGAATTATAGTTGTTACATTAATGTTATCAAGTGCAAAAAATTTCAATGAGATAAAATTAAACAAATTCAACTAAAGGCAATACTGAAACAACACAAATTATATTTAACTACTTAACGAAAGAAATACCTTAAGTGACTTAAAGCAAACTTTAAATACATAAAGCCACCACTGCAGAGTAGATTGTAAGATACTTTTACTAAACTTGCTTTGAATAAATAATTTAAAGTTGGAGATAGTATTAAAACTATCTAATCCTAATATTTAAATATAGTGATATAATTTCTTTTTTACATCAAATTAATCTTTGTGGTGTATGACCTCGACGTCAAGGGGTATTGATATAATCTTCTCATAATTATTCCATTAGGTTTTATGTACGTAATAGTTGCTGATTAAAATTTTTCCTTCTTCTTTTTTAAACTTTGCTTACTTAGCCTAATTAGTAACATTTATAAAAAAAAAAAAATCATTGAATAATATAAATTAAGGTTGTAGAAGTGAGACGAAGTGAATAAAATGAAAAACGATTTAATTTTTTCAAAGTTTTTAAGTTTGATATAAAAAAATGTAAATCAGAAGTTCTATAAATTAATAATTAGGGTTGTGTGAATGATAAACAACATTTAAAAGTAATTTTTTCCATCCCTAACATAGGCAATTTTTATAGAGATTAATTTTGTACAAAATGTCCACATATAAAATACCTACTCCCAACGTTAGAATTTTCAAATAAAAAATAAATAAAGAATGTTGTTGAGGTTATGCCTAATAATGTACAAAAGATTTGAATTTTGTTTAATCCATAATCATGAAAAAAATTGACGAAAAAGGTATTTTTTTTTACGTTGAAACCTTTACTCCTCCCTTAAAATAAAAAGTCTATACAGGCTGTAAAAGGGAAATTTCGACATTTTGGCATTGTGAATTTACAAGTTGTCCAACAAATTAACATTAAAAATTCTTGTCTTTATTGTGTCATTAAATATGAGGGTGTCCCAGAAGTCTTTTGCTTGAATCATAGTTAGTTGGTTGCTTAAAAAAATTGTTTTTTTAATTTTGAAGTTTCAAGACGCTCCAGTGTTTAGTATATGTTTGACAGCCATTAATAGTGAACACTGACAGTGTATTTGTAAACATGGAAAAAATTAGCCATCGGAATGTGTTTCAATACTTCCATTTGAAAGGTATAACTCCAACAAAAATAAACTCGATTCTGCTCTGGAGGAGTCTAGTCCTTTGTTTTCAATCACAAAATATTGGGTGGTTGAGCTTAAACGAGGCTATAATTTATACAGAAACTGGTAACTTTCATAAAGGACACCCGTATTATTTTATTTTTTGTGATACGAAATTGAAAATTAATTTTGTGAAAAGGATTCTTTATCCTTCTGTTTCCAGTATTAAATACTATTTTTCTCCTTTTAGTGCATTAAAGTTTTTTTAATATTATTTTTATTTTCAATTAAAATCAGCAAAAAATTAAATATAAAAATATAAAATTTACTACAGGTAATTAAGCTACAGGTACTTATAATTTTAAGTCAAAAAACTGATTCCCAACTGATTTTTTATACAAATTTTTTTATATATGTTATTAAAGGCAATTCTTACAAAAGCTGAAAATGCCAAATAATAATTTTCGCAATAATTTATAGTGCTATGTATTATATTGAACACAAACATTCAATGTAATTGGTTGAGTTAATAAAATTAATTAATCAATCAAAAGATTTTCTTCTCAACCCGGATTGAGTGCTCTAAAAGATTTGTTGTATACGTCAGAGAGAGTAAATTAATTTAATAAACCTTCTATAAACATAAGTTCGTTAAATTATATTTCTGGCTTAAACTTCAAAAATTTAAAAAGCCTTATTTACAAAATTTATTTTGTTTAGAATAAAAATGTTAATTTTTAAAATTGATTTTTTAACCCAAAATATAAACTTTATTATTAAATTAATTATTTAGTAGATACGTTACAATCGCTAAGTTCGCGATTGAGTGTTAATTTCTTCAAATTAAGCTGATGAGAAAATTGTTCAATGGAATGTGTGCTATTTTTTCTTACAGTTGACATAGAACAACAAACAACACATCAACAACAATTATTTAGTTATTTAAGGACAATAAATTAAGTTTTTTGAGAGAATAACGGTAATGTAGTGGATATATAAAATACCCCTGAATCAAATATGATAGTCAGCAAGGCAGAAGTTGAAAAATCGTCTGAAGTGATAAAAAACATGCACATGTCATCGGATAAGTATATGGCCTCTGTATTTTGAGATGCTAACGGATGCTACTGTTCTTCGAATACATTAATAAGAGGAAAACTAGAAACCATCATTAGAAAAAACAGCCCCAAATGAAAAAAGTACTGTTTTTCGAAGATTGAAGGATATTTTAAGCCCTAAAACTAATTTTTCAACACAATCGATATAGAAAAGCTTAACAAGCATTGGATAAAATATTATAGACTTCAGGATATATCTAATTCTAATAAAAACAAGAGTGTTTTTATTTGTCACTCTCGTAACTTATTGTTAGTTTATATGTATAATAAAAAAGTACAAATACTCCTAATCAATATCAAAACATATAACAGTAATAACTTTTCAAACATTTTTTGAAAGCTTTAATTAATTTCCAAAAAAATTTTTTACATTCTTCATTTCTAAAGAATTTCAGTATGGAATCATTTCAAAGAAAAATGAATACATAGGAAATTATTTGTAAAAAGAATTTTAGACTAAATAGATCTTTGTAATAGTTTGATAAAAACTTTTTGAATACAGCTAAAGTCTAACAATAATAATGAATTACTCATCAGTTGAAATATTTATCCCAACTAAAAGAATTTCTCAATGTGAAACTTTAACTAGTATATAAAATATATAATTTTCTTTTAAATTTTCCCCCGTTTTTTTATATATTTTTTAACAAGTATAAGTATCAAACTTTTTTAAAAATTTCAATAACTCGATAAATAAAAGAAAAGTTTTTTATTGCATTAAGAAAAATTTACATCACTAATTCTATTTCAAATGACTCGTAAAAATTTTTCTCTATTAAAAAAACGAAAGATTTTTTGTAAAAATTATTATTGTGTAAATTTAAAGAAAAGTCAATTTTGAATATATAAACGACAAAACAGTTTTATCATGTATTTTAATTTTTATCTAAATTTTATGCCACTTATCTACCTTTTAAGAATATCCCACATGAATTGAAAGCTTTTTTATTATAAATTTATTTTAATGTTGCAAAATATTTTGTTTTATTTTTAATAAATGTGTAAAAAAAATTATAAACAAACCAGTAGAGTTTGAATATAAATATTTTCTCTTTAACTATTTCAAATGACGAATACCGATAACATCAAAATCTTTAGCGTTAAATTCTGTTAAACTGTCATTTAAGTTGATAATTTTATTGACAATTATCAACGCTCATTTTTAAGAGACTAATAATTAATCTAAAATTGCTCAGATTTTAAATTCTATAAAAAATTTCAGAACCGTTTAATTTCATATAAAATAAAAACTTAGAAAATTGCATGCATCCTAAAACTTCTTAAGTAAGAAATCATTTAAACTGCTTTTTTATTTTATTCCATTATTTTCTGACAAAAGCTCTTGTTATTAATTATCAGGGTTAATGTTTAATTGAAAGAGCTAAAAAACAATGGTTCACCGTCGTAGTTAAACTTCAGCGATTCCAAGGCTTACCTTCATTTGAATATAAAATTTCTTTTAAATTAAAATTAAAACATACTTTAAACTAATTTTTTTTGTTCTTTTGTAATTATAACATGAACTTTTAAGATGCAGTCTACTAAAAGGGTTTTAAAAGCTAAAACAACTAACAACGTAATTTGATATCGAAGAATGAACAAAAAAATTATTTTAAGCATTGTTATAATTCTTTACAAGTAAATAGTTTTTTATTATTGTTTTCCCAAAGTGAATATTCTTCCAATTTATATGTTGAAGGTATATTTTGAAAGTTTTTTAAACGGTTAAACAGTGTAAAAGGGTTTCTTTTGCTATGCAGTAGAGCTCCAATTATCAGGATTAATTGGAAACATAATAAATCGGCTAAACAAATGACAGAGTTTTTGGATTTAGTCCAAAAAGTGGAAAACTTATGTTTAAAATGCGTTCAAGCATTTTCGTCAAAATAATTTGTTTAAGTTTTTTTTTTGTCATGAAGTCAAGTCTTCCATTCGTTAGACACTGAGTAAAATATTTGTCTGTTCAATAAATTTTGTTATTTTGCTATTAAAGAGGGTGGAAAATGTTGGCCTTCAGTTAGGTGTGACTATTTGGAGAACATATTAGATTTACAGGTCATAATGCATAGTATAAAACTTTTCATTATGAAATTTTTGCTGTCAAATGACATTCTCTAAACTTTTGTTCCAGTGATCTTTGGATTTAGGGATTTTATCCCTAAAATAAAAATCTGTAAGATTGTCGAAATATGCTTCAACGGCTGATATCACCTTTTAGAGTCAGGGTGAGCTTAATTCAGCTAAATAGATAGGAGTTGGAATAATATTTCTAAGGGTTTGTTGGGTTGTAGGATTAGATGTGTTTTGTCTTAAAAACAATAGAACATAACAGTTTCGTTCTTAAAAATTTGTGAATCCTGTTGGTCTAAAAAATTGCAGTAAGCATTTTAATATTTTCAAGCAAGTTAGAAGTAATCCTTGACAAAAATATTTTTGCAAACCCCTAAAAGTTTATTGTATTAAAAATCAAGTAGACTCCGAAAAAAGAAATCAGGAGCTAACTGTATAAAAGAGAGGTCTGTCAGAATTGAGGGAAGTCTGTCAAAGTATATCGCACTAGAGTTAAAGGCATGTATGGAATTAAGCCTCTATGTATAATATAAGTGTATATTAATAATATCTATTTTATGATGTTTTCCTTTATTCCAGTGAAAAAAAAAATAAATGTATCAAAACTTTTCGGCATGACTTTCAATCTCAATTCATTTTGGATTTAAAATACTAGGTTTATACCACTTTCAAGTCCTTAGCTACTAGTAGTAGACTTAAATATAATCCATAGGAATTTAATGATACAAAAAACCCTTTTGATCTTTTCTAAAATGCTCCATTTGTAATCTTAGCTTTTTTTGTTTTAGCATGCGGCCTTAATCTCTTAATTTTTGAGCATTTTTAAACAATTTAGTAGTGTGGAAAGCCAGCATAATGTCATTAGTAAAGGCAAAATAAAGTAAAATTCACACCCATTCCTTTGTGAACATTAAATGT
The DNA here is from genome assembly GCA_947359355.1 of Acrocera orbiculus. Classification (NCBI taxonomy): domain Eukaryota; kingdom Metazoa; phylum Arthropoda; class Insecta; order Diptera; family Acroceridae; genus Acrocera; species Acrocera orbiculus. Next base: position 15,030,351 of record OX375758.1, read on the forward strand.
TAATAAAGCTAAACAAATAAACTGAAAATATATCACGACACAAAATAATTTTTAAAACAAATACACGAGACCTAAATCCTAATAAGTCGGCTGACAGCAAATCTGTTGATTTTTATTTTAATTCATAAAACCTTAGTAATATAGTGAAAAATTACTATTGATTGTTAAAATGAACAAAAAATAGAGTTTTAGAATTAAGAAGATTAGGACTCCATTTTAGCTTTCATTTAATTAATAAAAAGAAATATTTGGACAGTATTTTTTAGTATCGGTTTTTACCTATTTTTTCAAATTGAAAATTTTAAAATTCAAAACTTGTTTTCACACTAAACAATTACTTAATATATTTTTTCATTATTTTTTATGTAATGAAAAACTAGTTTAGTAAACGCTTTAAGTAATGCGCACAACCTTTTCTATAAACTTTTTAACTTTAAATACAAACTTATACTTTTAAAGTTTGAATAACTAGTCCTGCATATGAATAAATACTACCAACAGAAAAGTAAACATATAACTTTTGAAGCCATTGGGTTAAACTAGGGTGAAACGAATAAAGTTTATTTAGATCTCTTTGAAATTATTTAAAGCCATTAAGGATTACCAACTACTGTGAATTATTTCAGTGATAATAGTAAAATAGATGGCCCAGTTAAGTATTTACCTACTTAAAAGCTGAATATATATATTTTTGTTAATCTATGATTTAAAAAATAAATACTCATACTAGCCCACTACATTTTTAATTTGATCTATATCAGAAAAATATTTCAATAAATCTTTTCTAGGATATATAAGGCCAATAATATGATATTAAATCATATAAAAACATTTTTGAGTTTCATAACAATTTTCTGGTTAATTTTTTCTTGGCTTACTTCAATTTACTAGAGCAAAGGTTTTTATTCTTGTTCTTTAAATAAAGAAAAATATTCAAGAAGATTTTAATACTATTAAAAATTGATTATTTCAAATCTTTAAATAGAAAACAACAATCGGAAAAAAATGTAAAGACTTCTAGAAACTTCTTTTTAGCATTTATTGAAGTATTTCAAATACATTTAAATTATTAAATTATGAATTTTGAAAAAGCGTATATGCTAATGTGTGTCTACAAGTATAGACAAAGAACCGCTAAGAACCTGGGAATAGACTTTTTGCAACTGAGCTTAGTGCACAATAAAGGTTTATGTTTATTGCCTATTTTCACAGTACAGGTTAAAGCTTCAATTAACTTTAATTCCTTAGGTTTCCTTAGGAACTTAAAGTGTTTCATAGTTTATTTTTATAATTAGTTTAACTCTGATATTGGTACTGCATTTTGTAGACCACTTTTACGTCGGATGATCATAATTTGTCACATTTTGAGTTTTCCGTTAATACAGAAATATCTTATAGTCAAATAAAATAGCGATAAACTATAAATGATTCCCATAAAAATCATTTAAATTAAACAACATTTATTGTATGCATTTCATTATCGAAGGCCAAACTATTTTACTATAATATGTAACCTTTGTTTCTGGTTCAATTGAACAAAACAAAAACTGAATAGTGATAAAAATACAATTTGTATAAAATTATAAAATGATAAAAATTATATGTATAAGTTTTAAGATAATAAATTGAAATGCTTTCGAATAAAATATCACTTGTTTTCTAGCTTCCTAATTCCCTATAATCCCTTGAATAAGATATTGTTAAGCTGGCTAAGAACATTCTTCAGCTGGTTGAGAAGTACTTTTGCTGAGGTAAATAGGTCTTTCAACTTTCCTATCAACTTTCGTTGTTTAAACTATTTTCACCTTTCTCATTTCTTCCATTCTTAATATTACATCCTTTGTCTTTCGACAACGCTTCCCAAAATTAACTTAATACAATTTTATCCAAACATTGAAGTCATAGTTAAACTACAAATTAAAAGTCGGCTTAGACATGGTATTTTATAAAACAGCCACACTTGTGGGATCAAAAGAGTCGTATGCGGTTTGCAAGCCGCTACCATAATTAATCACTTAGTCTTAAATTCTGCAGGTAAAATTCAATCAACATCACCTCAAGTGGGGTTCAAATGAAGCCTTTGAGCTTTTTTGAGTAAAATCGAATATTACGAAAATCTCATGCGATTTATTAATTATACTCTCAATCTTTCTTATACCTACACAAATCATAACGAAATAACAAATATGATTTTATGAAAATATAGCTGTTGACTATAAAATATTATTGTCATGATTTCCCGACGGTATAAGATACACCTAACACTCTCCCGATTTTAGGTAGTTTAAGTCCAAAAAAATTATTAAATACTTCTTCCCTTTCTATAAGCTTCTGTTTATAGATTCTGGAAATTATTTAGATTATTAATTCCATAAAAAAATCTTTAATTAATGATTAAAAACTAAAAAAAACTCATGGAAATGGAAATTATCTTTCAACAAAAAATAAAGCAAAAAACTTATTCCAAAGCCAAATTTGCTTATTTATTTTGAAATAAAAACTGATTCATAACCAAACTAAACATTTAGTTATCCTTTGGAATTTATTAGCCTCTTTTTTAAAATAAAACTTTTGTTCTCACAAACCAAAATATTTTAATTTAAGTTTATTTTTAACTCGTTAAATATATATATTAGAATTAATTTAATAATTCTAAATTTAACCACAAATATTTCGTAATACACTAGAACTATTTAAACACTATTTGTATTTGTAATTACATTAAAACAGGAACAAAACAAAAACGCGCGAAAATCTAATAACTTTTGAATAAATGCGATAAATTAATATCACTGCAACAGTCTAACTGCACTTGAGGTAACCACACACAATTTATTTTGATGTCATATAATTCAAAAAGGGTCCATTGCAAAAAAAAAGCTTTCATAAAAGCTTTGGTTATCAGATATCTGAAATAATGTGCAGATGATATATACAGCTTCAAGTTAAAGTTTTGCTTCTTTTTTCACATACAAAAAATCATTTGGAATGTTTTGTTTTTGTTTTTAAACTCTAACTTAAGAGTAATAAATTGATAGTGTTTTTTTTTTATCATTGAATCATCAGAAAAAAATTTGAAGAAATTTGTTTACTTTTAAAAGGATATGAACGAAATTATAAACTTCCTTTTGAAGAATTGAAGTCAATCAAAAATTTTTAGATATGAGATTTTCAGGAAATGAGAATTTTATCTGTTTATCTGTCTATCATATAAAGATGAGAAACATTTTAAATTTTATTAACATTATTATAGGAATATTAAAATTTAAATAATTTTTTAATTAATCGAATTGCTATAAAAGTAAGGAAATTAAGTTTGTTTTCGCATAAGAAAAAAATTATATCTGACCGTTTTTTAGTTATATTTCATTTTTGATTAGCTAAAATTTTGTTTAATAAATTTAAATATTGGAAAATTAGCTAATCTTAAGGGTAAGGTAAGGGATAATGGTTAAAAAAAACCCTCTTTTACAAATTTTTCGTAGAAAAATGGTGAAAATAAATATTTTGATATATTTAAAATATTGTTGAATAACTTTTTAACAATATTCTGTAAAGTTTTTTGAAAAAAAAAATCAAATAATATGCCAATGGCAAAGAATTTCTCAAGTCATGTTTCAAAGAAACCAATTTACGGTGATCATCATATCTCAGCCTAAAATTATCCGAGATTTCCAAAACTAATTTATATAGATAAAGCATAAGTTTTTCCTCCCCTTAACGAGTTTTTTAGGTTTTTCTTTAGTAATTTAAAATTTTTTGTGTTCATTTGAAGCCAAAGTAACCCTTTTTAAGCGAAAAAATCCGCTACTTTAACATTTTATAACCTCCTAACGTTGTAACAAAAAAAAATTGTTAGGGGGAGGTATTTTATATGTAGAAACTATATATAAAATTCCAAATAATAAGCAACAGTTTTTGAATGCCGATGATCACGAACTCTTAAAACGTTCTTTCGAGAAAAACGTGTTTAAATAGTTTTCAATACTGAAAAAAGTACAAGAATTGGGAAGATTCAAATGTCAACAACTAAGAGAGTTTTTTCCCGATTGAATTAAAATATAGACACAACATGCTTAATATTTATTGTTCATTTTATACAACAATTGCAACTTTTGAATAGTGGCACCCCCATCCCACCTTTTCAGAGAAACAAATAATTTATTATATATAATTTTTGCCATTTCTTTTTGCAAATTTTTATCCCATTTAGTCTGATTAAACGAAGTATCAAATCATGACTCAAACAATAATAATAAAATGGATACACAATATTGATATCGGTATCTACAGAAGACAAATTACAAATAGAACAAGACGTGAAATTAGATGATTCTGGCTAAGATAGGAATACACAGTTAATTTTAGCCAGTAAAATTTTATCAGATATTCTTTTAACAAAGTTAAAGATCTGACATGCCATGCAATTGGTTACAAAAACAAGATTAATCCATGCTGTGTTAATTTGTCCCTAGTTTAAACTTCTTTTTAATTTTCAGAGTTCAAAATGAATAATTTTAACGAAAAACTGTCCTAGTCTCTATGCTTCTTTTAGCACATTATTTTGCTTACGGCATGTTTACACTAAAACATTTACTATAGCATTAATGTCAAACATATTAGTATCGAATAGTGCTATGGTGCCACTATAGCTTAACCGCAATTGACTCATATAGTAAGCTCGCTATGCCAATACAAAAAAGACAGCTGGAAAACTACAATATATCTATTTATTAGTGATCTAGGGTAAAAAAATCTGGCAAATACAGTGGATGTGGAAGCAGCTCAATTGTCAAATTATATAAACAAGATTTTTTCCTTCAAAAACACCAAGAAAGTAAGTTGATTGTTTTTTTTTGTTTTCAGTGATATGAAGAAAACGACTAATATTTTGAAAATAAAGAGAATAAATTATTGCCAGCTGTCGGTTAATGTCAGGCACAGTGCTTCTTAGCTGATTTATTAACTTTTCCTTTAAATATACACTGACTTATAACTAACGTTCTAAATCAAAAACTATTTTAGAATCAATGAGACAAAAGACTATATCATACCGTACAAATAGGTGTGTAATTAATAATTAATAATATACGTCTTTCCCTAAATCCTGATTATTTTCCCCATATAGAATAAAAACTAACTAAAGCTCTTTTTGCAAATTCCTTTACAAATGTTTCATACAAAGTATTTTAATGCTTTGAATCATAATGATCAAACGTAAATTAGAAACGGTCGTGGAGCATCTATTTTTTCAGCTAAAGTTGGTTAAAAAATATTTTTTTTGGTTTTATTAGTGCATATTATTCAAATTACTCCTCTTACTCCTTTAGCATAATGATCGATGCCATACACTTGTGTGACAATTTCATAAAAATCAATTCCATAAAAAGGGAAAATTCGCCAGTCGCTTTGTTGTTGCACAAATGTATGAAGTTGCTTGAATCCACTTTCAGTATTCTTACAGCCTTTTCATCTCATTGCATAGATATAAAAGTGAGTCTCAAAAATGATATTCCATTTGGGTTAGCACTATATAACTCATAGCTGTAAAAATTAGTACAAAAATTAGAGAGATATGGTTTTAGAATTATAAGTCATTTTATTGCTTGAAAATCATTAGATGCTACCCAAAAAAATTACCGATATATATGTGAACGCTTCCTAAAAAATTAATTCTTCCAGAAAAAAAAGTTCAATTATCAAAGGATAATAGAAGATTATCCTTCCCACTAATTATAAAAATTTTTAGATATTCGATCCACTGTACTTTAAAGCTTTGTAACTCTCCAGTAAAATATATAAAGGAACTAATACCATTTTTTATATCTACACCCAATTTATAAAAACAAAAATTTAACGGATATTTATGTACAATATGTATATAGCTGTAAAATTTTAAGCTTTAATTACTGAAAACAAACACTCTTCTGAAAATGCAATTTTTTATATTCTTTAATCAAGGATAAAACAAAGAATTTCTGAATATGTTTCTATTTCTTTCTAAAAAAAAAAATTAGAAAAATAACCAATAAAGATTTTTTAATTAATGTAATATATTTTTATATATATACAATATATATATTAATATGTACGTATATATAATTATTACCTACCTTACTTATAAAATATTTACTATCAAATATTGATGTTTATCCAATAAAATTTTAGGCACTTTAACTATTCTTTAATAAAAAATAAGATTTCACTAATCAAACAAAACTTTCTTTAATCGCGAAAATCAACAAATCAATATTTAAGAATTTTATTAACAATAAGATAAAATAGAAATAAACAAATTATAGATATAGTGAAATTATTTTTAAGCAATATTCAACACAAATATTATCTTTGATTTTTAAGGTTAAATCAAATATATATAAAATAATTTTTTAATTGTCAAAAAATATATAGCGCATGGCAAATAAAATGGTGCCGCTATGTCTGAGCGCAAACAAATTTATTACTAAAAGCAACAACAAAAATTTACCCTCAAGCTAAACCCACTCAAGTAGTGTCTGTTATTTTTTTTGTTTATATCTTACACAAATATTGAAATGGCAGATTGTAAATTATTCAAAATAATTACGATTTATTTATTAAGAAAAATTATGATAACAATATCAATTATTTTAATTTTAAGAACTATTTTAGAATAAATAAAATGATTAAATACTTTTATACATAATTTTATAAAGGAATTGGATTCATTCAGTTATAATTGAGTTTTGTGCGTAATTATAATATTGACCAGAAGGATGAAAATGAATTTTTTAAACTAAATCAACCGTTAAATATTTTTAGACTTAAGATGTTATATTATTTTTGTGTAACTGTCCTAATGTAAGAAATGATAACAAAGTAATAAAATATATGACACATGTGCTTTTATTACTTTGATTTGGTTAACGGGAATTATAATTTGCAAAAATATCTCATTAAATCACTAAGCATGCATTTTACTTCATTAATTTTGCTTTTCAGATATTTATTTTAAGTACATATCAAATTATTATTCAGTGCTCACATAGAACTGTTAAAAACTTTACAGTTTACTTACCGTTTGATAAATCAAGTTTCAAGAAAGAAATATTTACTAATATTTTATAACTTTCGAAATGATTTTCACATCTGAAATACTTCTAAGAATTTTTTGCATAAGAGAAAAAATTAACGAAATTCTTTGTTCTTGTTTTTATAAAAGATAATAATTGAAGTAATAGTAGAGATAAGCAAAGAGTAGATTTTTAATTGTTTTCCGATGTGAAAAAGAAAAAGAAACAATGAGAACCACGCTTAATAGGTCACAAAAACAAGCTCATATTAATTATTATTGCTTCTACTTTTTTGGTAGATTGTATCTTTCATAAAATTTAAGAATTTGTTTAAGACCATTGAGAAAAAATATTTGCAATATTTTCTAGCAACATTTGAGTGAAAAACTACACACACTGGAAATGTTTACATATAACAGCAAATTTTAAGAAATATTCAAAATTTTATTCAAACATAAAATTTAGTATACTTTAATAAGGTTTAACATTCACGAGGCTTACATTTTTTTGACATAGTATAATTTAAGTTTTAGGATTTTAAAGAGCCAATAATTACAATTGAGAGGTATCATTCCTCGAGTGTCAAATATTACTCCTACTCATTTATTTCACAAAAAAAAAATAATTTTCTTGGGCCGTACTTTTACTTATTCAATGATCATAGCCATTAGGGAAAATACTCATCAGTGGTTTTCCTAATGCATTAATTGATCCGTGAATCATGTTTAAACGTTCACTTGTCAAATATTCATTAATGTAGTAGCATACAGAAAGTAGCTATGATACCTATTTTTCAGTCATAATTTCATGCTATGACAGCGAATTTTGTGGCCTTTTGTTAACAAAACTTATTGATGCTGATGAAAGTAGACTTAATGGCTCAAAAGTTGTTCTCTAGTATACTAGAGTTTTTTAGTAATGAAGAATGTATAGTTAGAATATTTTTGGGAAATTTTATTCCTCCAAATTCTGGTTTTGAAACTTCAATATGCGTGAAGTTAGATAAAATTTCATTCGCAACAGGTAGAATAGATATAGAAAAACATTAGATTTGTTCTTAAAACTTAGAGCTTATTACAATAGTCCATTAAAATGCGTATTATTAATGATTAGGATAAGCCATTGTCTACCAAAAGAATTCAGGAAAAAAATTTAATTGTCTTGATACAGACAATAATTTCAGATATTACTCATAAATATTCTGTTTTATACGATTGAATTTAACACAATTAAATTTTGTTATTGTTATCTGGATATTAAATTTTAGAAACTATGTAATTTGGAAGTCACTAAAGCTTAATTAAACATGGTTAAAAACTTCTATACTGCTATTTTTTATTTTGCAATCAATTCAGTAAATTTAGTATTCATTTTTATATCCAACAAAGTTTAGTAATTGCTTTCAGCTGGTTTTATTAAAAAATGTATATAATTAAAATTAGTTTTTTTAAACATTTTATTAAAAAATATCATTTATAACTGGCAAACATCTCTTTAAAAAATATAACTTTATGTATTACTTAACTAATATCTAATGAATTAGATATTTTGCCTTAAAAAGAGGAATTAAATTGATTACATGAAACATTTAACTATACAACGACAAGTTACATAAATAAAAGGAAAAAAAAATATAAACATGTTTTTTTGTATATAATTACAATAATCTTAATAATAATTTCGTATATATATTTATATATATATACACTTGTATTTCTTTTTTATGTCCTTTTTTTAAAAGTCAATATAATTTATTAAATTTGGATCTTAACATAAAGGTGTATCAAGCATTTCAACGATGAAATTTTCCAATGGTTTTTCTCCAATCAAACGAAAGAAGAAAAGATGATCCAAACATTTAAGACTAATTGAACGAAGTGCCGGTAATCTCAATAAAAGCTGTGCAAAACGTCCATCATCTCCGGTATGCTCAGTTCGGCAATGTTCATCTAGGCAAGCGTAAATCTAGAAAAGTTAAAAAATTTATTTAATTTACTTCCTTCAGTTATTAATGAAATAAAAAGAAGAAATAAAGCAAAAAAACAAAATGATTTTGACAGGGAAAAAATACCTTCAACTTTCTTAAAGGTCTTATCACTAAAATATTATTGGCCAAGTGAGAAGATCCTGATCCAATGCTTTTCTACGCCATTGACAATTATCAAAGAAAAATAATCCAACAATTATTCTCACTGATAGTTAAGTTATATTAAATAAAGGACATGGTTAATAAATTAATCAATTGTGTTAGTCACATTTTCCACGAAAATCTGGTTTGAAAAAATTCGAAATGCGAAAATGGTTTATTCGAAATGCGTGTAGTTTTCACTTACAACGAACGTAAAAAGAAGTGCTGCATTGTTTCAGAGTGCTATTTAAAGATGTATAAAAGAAATTAAAATTAAATATTCCACTAGTATAGGATAGTGGATGAAACGCTTCATTTCCGAATTAAATTCATAGTCTGCTGAGTGGAACCGATCCAACTAAACTCGATTAAAACAACTAAAAAGCAAAATGACAGTCTATGCAGTAAGTTTTTTTCACATACATAGAATATTTTTTCTTGCTAACTGACTGAAATCACAAAAAATAACCACTTTTGTAAAAAGTGATTTTTCAGCAAAACCGTGTCACAAGTCAATAGATTCGATGAAGGATTTAAGTTAGTATTGTTCTTTTACTTATAATACTCTCAAGATTTGGGCCCTAGGTGTCAACAAATCATTGGAAAAACTGAAGCCTATTATGGAGTTAAGGGGAAAGTTTTCAATAAAATAAGAATAAAATGTTTCAAAAATTTTAGATTGATTATATTGCCTCTCAGTGAGATTACATTAAGGAACAAATTCAAATTTTCAAAAAAAAATTTTTCCATATGTTAATTTCGGTAGTTTTCATGTATTTGAAGGCAAAAAACGAATGAACTCGATTATGTAAAAACTTTACTTCACGATGCTTTTTCTGCAACCGAAACGGTTATTCATCTATAAATTATTTTTTAAAGTTCTCAAAAATACTCTGAGTGGAAAAAGTATGTGTGAATCAATGAGATCATGGCTGAGAGCGAAACCTATCCAACAGGGGACGAGGAATCCTTCTATAAACTGCAAAAAGAAATTTTGAAAAACAATGAAAAGATTTAGTTGCTCTTGGCAAAGATTATATTGAACATTAATTTCCAGATTTGAAGAAATGGAAATAAATTTTTATATATTTTGTAGATTCAGCACTTTTACGGCTGCATTTCATTTCTTCTTTCTTCTTTTAATATATTACAAAATCTGTGAAGAAATATTTTTCTCTTTAATAGAAGACATAAATCTGAGTTATATTCATCTAGCTAAGAAATAATCTAAAAGTTTTGGATTCAAATGTACGTTTTTAAATATTTAAACTTAGTTTTAAAGTACCAATTCCAAATATGATTTAGAAAGAAAATTCAGTGCTGAAAATAATTATAGAGCAGGGTATTTCTTTTGGCGTTTCTCATATATATAAATTCGAAAATAAGAATATTTTATCAGGTTATATTGCCTCTATCTGTGCTTAATTTTGCTGGTAGGTAGTTCTATGCATGTGTATGGGTACACATGGATTCATTCCAGAACGGTTTAAGAAGGATAAAATGGGCAGCTTTCTATCGGAATTGCAAATTTAAATAGCTTTTATAAAGGGTGAAATAGAAGCAGAGGGGTTCAAAGCCATATTAGACAACTTTTTACTATTATACTTAGAAAATTACTGTGATGAAAGTAGTATAATCCAGCAGGATAACGCCCCTATACATAATACTCGACAAATAAAAGCATAATTTTTAGACAAAGAATCTATTTTCTGGATGGGTCACCATTTAGCCCTTACTGAAATCCCACTAAAAACTTATGGGGCATTATTGGCCATGAAGTTTATGTATCTGAACTTCCGGAAATCGACAATATCAGCGAATTGAAAAGGTTTACAAATCTATAGGAAAATTCAGCTACAGATGTTGAAAATATTTGCGTTATACACATAAAAAATATATTAAATTTTCATTGATTCAAAAAAAAAAAAGAGAAAATCAAACTCGTTATCCAAAAAATGTAATTACCTTTTCTCTACAAATATCAACATCTTGACGACATTTTAAACCTCGTATATCTAAAATATAATAAAATATATTTTTCTTATTCTTTAAAAATAAAATTCTTGAATAACAAAAAAATACCTGGATTGAAAAGTATAATTGCTTTTAGACAACTTAATTCAGAACGATCAATATTTAATCGTTTCATTTTAACACTTAATTCAGATAGGATTCGATCAAAAATTGGTACAACCCCAGCTTGAATTGCACTATTTCTATGTAGGGTAAAATTTGGACCCAAACACATTTGTTGTGGCTGCCGAATTGGTGTTCTTCGATCAACTGTTCCATCTGGATTAGGGCATTCAATATCTAAGTACTAAATAAACAAATTTTTGTTGTTGTTTTAATAATAAATAAAAATCATATATTTAAAAATAAATTTTACTTCTATACTTCTCCATGCTACATTAGCAATTAATAATTCATTCCATCCTGCTTTTAGGAGAGTTATTTGATCTTCCTTTTGAAGTTGTGAAAAATGTGGTACCCGCCTCGCGTATTCAATCATTTGGTATAATTGTTTGTTTACCATTTGGCATAAATGTGAAACAGCTCCCTAAAGAAATAAAGATTCTTTTATGAAATTTGTTCATTATTTATTTAAGTTTTGTATGAAATTAGATTTAATTTAAATCTTAGATCATACTCCTTTTTAAGAAATAATAGAGAAAACTGGCTAGAAACAAAACAAAGAATTGTAAATTCCTATGAAAACAAACGGATGACGGTTATCTTAACAAACAAATTTCTAAGAAATGAAATTATTAGCCATATAAATGAAATTATTAGCTATATATAATTATATTACCTTGTAATCATTTGGCACCATCGAATTTGTTCCAACCCTAAGATATGGAATGGCATTATCACCGCATCTTGTTTCACTTAATTGCTCAGCTTCGATAACACGTTCAATTGTTAATTCTCTAACTGAACTTGTTGGATTTAAATCATCATTTTTTGTTGGTAATTTAGCACCTCGTTGTCTTTCCTCTTGGACAGCTTCACGTTTCATACCACATGCTAAACATTTCTGATAACGACAATACTGACAACGATTCCTTTGCCGTTTATCTATAATACAATTTTTATCTTCACGACATGCATATGTTAAATCTTTTCGGACTGTTCGTTTAAAAAATCCTTTACATCCTTCACAGCTAAAATTAATAATAATTAAATTAGTTAAAATAATTATAAATATGTTATAAGTATTTTTCATATCCTTTTTTAATTATATGCGAAGTGTAGCAGAAATTAGAGAAAAAAATGAAAAGTCTTTATGATTTGACATTTTATAATTGAGGGAATGAGAATAGTAATGATAAATTCCATAGAAATTGGAAAGTCACTGAAACTGATTCCATTCCAAAAAACACAGCATTTTTGCCAACGAACTTTTCCATTTCTGGTAACGAGCACAAGGAAATTTTGCGATTGAATTCTCACCTACTTCAGTTTGAGTTATTAAGTTTTGAATTAGAAAATCGTAAGCTGCTATCATGACAATACATTGTATTTTAACCCAAAATCAGCACAATTTTCCGCTAGAATCAGTTATGGTATTATAGAGAGAAGCATTCTGCTCATTGTTACAACAGTTCATAAAATACAATTGAGCACTCTAGACTAGTAGACCAATACTGTAAACAATTTGCATTGAAATTATTTAATTCCCCGTAATCGCTCATAAATTTTAATTTCCCATTAAAGGGGACATCCGAGTGATATTCTGGAATTACGGTTTGGGCATTAGGAGGGATAACGGAGTGTAAAGGGTTAAATTATCCAAATTTTACTATAATCTAAATATTAAAAGTAAGGAATAAATATAACTAAAAGGGTAAAATAAAAATAACATAAGAAATTTTTAAAAATATACTTTAAAATATACAAGGAGAAAAATAATATTTAACACCGTTTAATGGGAACACGAATAATTTGATTTAAAAACTGAAAGCATTTATTAGCACTGAAAACAACAATTAACCAATAATAAGAAACAATTACATTTTATGGTTAAGATTTCATTTAGCAATTTCGTTCATGAATTTGTTTAGGAATTTCTTGTTGGCATTTCTTATACATGTTTTGCATCAAAACTTTTTTCTGTTATCAATACTATCTTAAAGTCGATTACAACAGAAAAAAATTCTGCAGCATCGTCTTTGTGGGCAATTGCAATTTAGAAATGAATGGGAGATATGTAAGCAATTGCTTTATCATTATAAGAAAACTGAATTTTTGAAAATAAGTTTTTTTCGGAGAGGTATCAACGCTTCATTCTGTATATAGAATCAATATTTTATTTTATTTATTAGTTCACTGTAAACGCTCTATAAGTTCTATAATTTTCCTAGAGTCAGCTGAATCTTATCTATGATCTGATTCCACAATCTGATCAAAATGTTAAAAGGTTGCATATTCGTGAAAGCATGATTGAAAATTTGTAGATGACGTTGACCCTTTCAGAATTTTCTAAATATCTAAGTTTGTTGAAATAATTTTAAACTGTTTAAATATGGAAATCAAAGTGTAGATCATAACGTAAAATCTGACTAGTAAATTTTTGTATTTTATTCTCAGCAATTTAGGTACTAATATTAATAAATTTGTAATTATATTTTATTGTTGGGTTTTAAAAATAATAAAATAAATTATTTACCTATATACACCATAATGTTTTCCACTTGCACGATCTCCACATATCGAACATAAATGTTTAGATCCACTTAAAGGATGATTTGGTGGATATGATGCCCTATTTTGTTGTGCTGATGGTGATGTTCCCGATGATGAATTCATTTGATGTAAACCAGAATTAATTGCACCGAATGGTCCAGGACTTCCAGGTCCAGGTGAAAAACTACCTGTACTATTACCATTTAATAATGATATATCGGGCTTCATTTCTGGTGGTGATATTGGACCCAAGTGCCCATAAGCTTGTTCTAGAAATAATTAAAGGAATAAATGAATTAGTTTTCACAGTTTTTAAAGTTATTATTTTTCTTTGGTAAATAACATATTGTTTTAAGAAATCTATGGTCCTTTATATTCGTTATTACCCACTTGAAAACTCTAAAAATTCGAAATTTTTTTTACTTACACTTAAAAATATACAAGAGTTGAAAGTCATGTCTGACACATATGGGAACTATTTCAAATCAATTTTAACTTCCAAATTCTGATTAAAACTGTTTAAGAGTAATGAATTGAACACAAAAGATAAAAAGCGTGGTAAAAGACAAAAAGTTCTTCAAAAGATACAGAACTTGAAATGAAATTAATGGCAAAGAAGAATATATTTGCAAAATCATTGGTTGATGATTTATTTTAGTTCGCCCTATAATGGAAATGAATTAAAAGGAAGAAAATTTGGCACCCGATAAAATAAAGCTAAAAAACTTTGAACAGTAATCTTCAGAGAAAAACACCCATATCAGTATCATAAAAGGAATAAAGCTTTGTTTTTGTATCAAATCAAAACAAATGATTAAAATTTAATACGCTACCCTATATAATCTAATACTCATTCTCATTCTCATTCTGTCTCAATCGCGTATAAAATACAGCCTTTGAAAGGCTGCATAAAGGAAATTTTGCCATATATTGTGAATTAACAGGTTATCCAAAATTTAAAACTCTCCTATTTATGTGTCAAAAAGGAATTAAATGGTGGTATTTTTGCAAATATATTAAAATTATTTTGTGTATTTAAAAATAATTAATTTTTTTAAGGTTATTTTTAATATAATATTTAGAAGTTAGTTTAATTCTGTTTTTGCGAGTAAGCACATAGAAATTATTTTGTGTATTTTCACAGATTCAATGATTCAATGTTTACTTTTATAACACTTTTTTTGACATTTCTATCAAATTTCCCTAAACTTCTCTAATACAAACAATTGCAAAGTGAGAAATGACTTTTTGGTACGGGAAGCTAATACACTGTACAAGCCTTAATGGAGAATAGGTATAAGGAGTTAGCAATTAACCTCAAAAGTCAACGGACCCATATATTTTTTCAAGATATATGTGCACCAAATGGGTGTGGATTTTGCCAAGAGAAATACTTAGTCACCTGCTCTTTGATTGCATAAGGTTAAGATTACCCTTTATTGAAAATCCTCTCTTTGCGCATGTAAAAACCAAGATGTCACTGATAAAATAAAGTTATGCATGCGACTAAATACGTATAATATTTGTATATGCATGACATGATTTGTCACTCATCCACGTCTAAGGGGTGATTCACCACTGGGTAAGGCACCAACTCATTTCTCAGCTACTACAAGAGAGAGAGAAAGGAAAATATTGGTTTGTAAAGATTGTGGCAATGACACAGATACTAAGGATTAACATCCCATCCTAGGCGTGTCCATATCGGAGAATACAATTGATCTTCAGGTTGTAGTACATGATTGATCCCCAAATTATTTAAAAAAAAGAAATTGTGTGTATTTTGTGAGTCGAACTTGTTGCTATGAGATAGCAAAAAGGAGCTATTAATATTTTTTAACCGTGCATCACAGAAGAACAGCATAAATAGCAAGAAAAATATGCCAAGGTAATTTTTCACAATGAAAAAACACTTTTCCAAAAACAGTCAAGGAATACCTAACAATAAAATGTAAAATTCTTCTCTCCTGAAAATATTAACCCAAGGTTTTCTTTTTTGAAAAAAAAGTAGTAAAAAATTCCATGTAAATAAATTATTTGTTTTTCTAAGTTTAGAACACTGTTACAAAAAAATTAAAAATTAAAAATTTTTTAACCTTATCTAATAAAAGAAATCATTTTTATTGTTCTCTTTCTTATCATAGTAAGTAAAATTAAACAACTTTCAGCTTTATCTTGCGTAAATTTTAACCCTCGAAATAAACAAAAAAGTAAATAGAAATGGATGGCAAGGTTATCACCTTTAAAATATCAGCCAGAAAGTAATTAAAATAAAATTTACTATTTTAAATATCGCGTAGAATGGACTAGTTTTATTTTTTGGTTTATCAAAAAAGTAGCAAAAGCAATAAAAGACAAAATTACATAAAAACAACAAACAGAAAACCAACAAAGTGTGATAAAAATAAAAATAGATAAAGAAAAAGCACAAAATTAATTTCAGTATAAGGATAAAATATTTGTCTACACAAATATGACCTTGGAATCCTTTATACTTTTCTTATATACATCGATTGAATATATAAACATTAAATTTATATATTTTATATGTATAAAATTTTAGCTTTCCTACAAACATACAAGGATAAAAATTTGTCATCGAAATTTGAAATCAATATTTAGGTTTGAATTGATATGAGAATGTCCTTGTTTGGTAATCATTTTATTATTTTTCTTTTCTTTTGGACGTCCTTGACCTAAACTTATTATACAAAAATATTTAAAAAGAAAAAAATAAAATACTCAAGAGGAAAAAATTAAACAATAACAATAAATATCCTTTTTTATATTAGTTTGAAGTTTTATTGTTTGGTTTAGACAAAGTAAATAGCCCGTTGGAAATAAAATGTTTTTGGTACTAAGCAAAATTATTAAAAAAACAAAAAAAAAAAAAAACAAACACTAATTTTTAATAATGACAGAAAGAATATGTAATTTATCAGAAAACTTATCTGATCTTTGGAAGTTAGATTTCTACCAATTTAATAGGTGATATGAAAATCATTAAAAATAAATTATTGACAGCTGGCTAATTTATAGCAAATGGACATAAAAGTCGATTAAGGACAATTGTAATGATTTGGTATTAGAAAGTTGAAATTCAAAGTCTTTTTTGAAACACGCCAAATTGGTGATGGAATTGACTTAATTACGACTACAATGAGTGGTGATTATAATAGAAATTGCGTCACGTTACTTCGGCCTAATTTATAGTCTTAGAAGCGATAAGTATTAAGCTGTCACTTATATACGTATTTAAATAAGTTTACGTATGAAAAATTGCTTACAAAACCTTGGTGTAAAGATATGTACAGGACGGTGTTTACTTAAATCTGGATAATCATCTAATAATGTGTTCCCACCTAACGATTACTAACGAAATTACTAATGAATTTACTCTCGTATGATTTGATTATTAAATATTTCAAAAATATACAGAAAATAAGACTGAGTTTAATAAATCATTACAAGAAATTGGGAATATAAATATTCTATTTTTATTTATTAGAATTTTTAATAGAAAGTAGTGCTTATTTTACAGGATAAAAATAAAATTCGTTAAGTTTTATTCTTCTCAATAGTTAAGAATTTCTGAATTGTGAGTGCTGCCATATTATTTACAAATGAAATTCCAGTGATAATTTATTGTACTACACATATAAATTTTTAATACAAAATTTTGAAATGTCAGTAAACCCTTCAGTAATAATTCGTTGGGAACGCACTATAATAGAGGAAACAGAATGGATCCGACACTTGATGTGATTTTTTAACACCAAATTGGAATATCCAACAGGGAAATTACTCATCAGTGAGTTTTTAATGCATGAATTCATGCGTGAATCATGTTGAAACATTCATTTGTCAAGCATTCATTAATGCAGATAATATCCCTCATCGCTACTTTTCAGTCATATTTTCATGCTATGACGGCGACTTTTTTGGCCATTTGTTAACAAAATTCATTATTGGTTTCCCTGAAAAAGTAGGCGTTATGACTGAAAGTAGCTCCTTTTCATTGATAAAGTAGAGCTATTTTTCCTTCTGGGATACGTACAGAACAATGGGAGCTGATAGAATCTAATTTTATTCATTCCCTACCTTCATCGAAACCGCATAGTACATGGGATCCTTTGTGTTTTCATCATAGGAAAAAAGCCTGACGTAGTAAATACAAAAAAAAAAAAATATATGAAAATGAGTAATTTCAAGTGGTGGGAGGCGTGAAAATTGGAGATTTTACTGCTATTGTACTTTTTTCTTAAAACTTTACAAGATACATAAATCAAACATACAAACAAAATCATTTAACTTGAGTTTTATGCATGGCACATAATCAAATTCGAGTTAATAGGATAAAAAACAAGTAAAACTTTGTCAATTCACAACAACACAATACATAGAGGGTAAAAATGTTTAAACATAAATTCAAGCACTATTTTCCTTTTAAATTTTTTAAATAATAATTTTAAATTATAATTAAGTAATAAATATTTTTATGCTATTCAATACTGTTTAAAATAGCCTCCAAATAAATAAATAATTATACAATATTTGTTCTATTATCTTTTATTTTCATCCAAGTTACCTGCAAACGGTCGATTCCATGACTTCCCTTGGGCCTGTATAAGAGCATCGACAGACAACATTGGTTTTTCTTTTTTTAACATTGTTTTATTTAAATAAATCAAATTTTTTTTATTACATAACTTTTGTTTAATTCATAATTTTAAAGCGCAAATGTTTTTTATATTTGTTTTTTCTAAATGAAAATCAAAAAAAAAAAAATATTAATACAAAGTTTTTGAGCACAGGAATTTTAAAACTAAATTAAAGTTTTCTTAGAGATTAAAATTTCAGAATATTGAAACGTTGAGCTGGGAATCAAACTACAATAGCCAAACTGAACTTGAACAAAAGAGAGTAAAACGATTTTAAAATTTATGATTATATCATGAAGAATCTTTGAAAAATGAATAAAATTTAGAGCTGTTAAAAATCATTTTTAAAATTTGAACCCGTTAGTACCGAATTGATGTGGAAATCAGTTCATAAACTGGAGAGAATTGATCTTAAGCTCATTATAAAGTTTCTTGTGTACAAATTCATGTATAAATTTAGATAAAAAATTACCCTATTGAGACACTTATCAAGGAAGAAGTTTAAAAGTAGCCATCATTCATATGCGCAATAATATTTAATAAAAAATCACACTGACGTCTTCCTACCTTTGCGGACTTTTTTAAAAAATTTTTTTGATATTCTTTCCCTAAGAAAATATGCTTTATGACTGATAAGAAGCTTTCAGTTGAATGTTTTATACCTCAAGTTTTATGAGGATGTAAAAGAAAAGATATTCCACGTTATTTAAGGCTTTCAAAATTATTTTTCAGAGTTATATTTGAAGAGGCTGTTTTACATAAAGGCTGGCGGCAACTTTTAAGGGCTGCCAAAATTTGATATCTGAAAAAGATTTGAAGACAAAAAATCTCATATTGAACACATTTAAATTATTTAAATGGTATTATAATATTTTAGAAATAATTTAATTTGATGAATTTCAAAAGCCATTAGTAAAATGCAAAATGCTTATATAAACACAACTAAAGCGTTTTTATGATATTTTTTTATAAAGAATTAATGTTGTTAGTAAACACATTTAAAGTAAAAATATAGACATTATTTTAGTTGTGAAAATATATGACAATTTATTCAAGCTAACTGTCGTTAGAAACTGCTCAGGAAAACGATCGTTTTTAAGATTAAAACGTATAGAAAATTATTTAAAGGGATGGTTCGATATTTAATTTTTTATATTTTTAAATTAATGAAAAACATCTTAAAAATATTGTGTCAAAACTTCAAGTTGATCGGTGTAAAATTACGGAAGTAATGAGCATTTGAGCATCCTTTACTCTATAACAAGGGGTGAGTGAGCAAAACTTTAAAGCGCTTTCCTGAAATTTGTTATACCCATTCTTAACAGGCGCTATGTGCAACGTTGTAGTCGTCCATACAAAAAAATCGGTTCTTAACAGGCAAAGTCTGTAGTGACGACAAAAGAAACATGGCGTCTAAATCTGAAAACATATGATCTGAAATGTCAAATCAGATGTCGCAGATTGTTAAATGTTTGAAAAGTGTTTTAACTAAAAAAATTAAAGAAAAGTTAAGAGTTTTTTATTTTATTTATGTAAATTGTTCTATAAAGTTAAATAATGAATATTAGTGAAATAAACCGAGCTAGAGATACACAAAACAGGAGGATCCAATAAGAAAAAATTCACAATAGATGTCAATTTTCGGTGATTACAGGGTTTAAAAGGCTGTAGTTACTACACGACTCCAACCATATATGTACACAGTTCTCCATACAAAAGTGGCTTTCTGTGTAGTTAGAAAGTATGCAGTACCGCCTATTAAGAAAGGGTATTAGCTTCAAAGTTCAAAGGGTTCACGATAACTCAAAATCTATTGGACCGATCTTTTAAAAATTTTGCACACTACGTTTTCACATATTTTGCCAGGTAATGACAACAGTTTCTTTCTATTAATTATTAATTTTACAATAACAAATAAGTCAATTTTTTAAGCAAAAATGAACATTTTATGATACCAAAGAATGAATAAATAAAAAAAAACCAAAAAATTCCCTCGTCATTACCTCAAAAATTATGTTTTGTAATAAATAAATTTAAAATTTTTTGTTTTGGATAATTCTTTTGCACAAAACAACTTTTTTTCAAGGCACCTCCAAAATATGCTTTTTTTTAACCGAATTAACCGAACCTCTATGAGTGAAGAAGAAAGATTGAATTCATTATCACTACTGCACATTAAAAAGAAAATTATGGATTTAAATAAGTTAATTGAAAATTTGCAAAAACTAATGAAAATATAAAGAAATTTTAAAAAAATTATGAATAAAAAAACTTTCGAATATTTTAAATTTTATTTTTTCCTCATTTCCTTCCTTTTTTTAATGTTGTTTTTAGTTAACAATTTATTTGTGTGTATTCGAGGGGGGGGGGGGAATTATTTAGCTAGGGCATCAAAAAGATAAATCTGTTTCAATATGGACTGCACACAAGAATAATCTTCAAGGCCATAAATAATACATCTTATTGCTTATAAAACTAGATTAAATAAACTTTATGATGCGAAAGAGTCTTAAAACATGACATAAAAAAAGCCAATATCTACTATTATTTCCTGGTTTTTTTTTCAGTTAACTTTTACATAGATCATCAAGCTTATTTATTAGTATAAAATTTTTAATTATGTCAGAAACTTTAAACCAGGTACTTGATAATCAAAAACTTGTTATTTTTCTACAAGCATAATAAAAATTTAAGATAAGAAAATTATAAATAAAAAAACAAATTTTATATCTCTAATCTTTAAAAAACATGATGTTAGCCAAATACTTTTTGGATCTAATTTTTGGCTCAACATGAATAATAATAGTTTATCATAAAACATTAATCTAATGCAAAAAAAATGAAAAAAAACAACAAGATCCACATAAATATTCTATTTTCAAAGTTTTCCGAAAATCACGAAATTTATACTCGTATGTATATATTTTATTTTAATATTGCTATTAAACATTAAGCACACATTGTTTAATATTTATATACAACAAAATAATCATCAAATGCAAATTTTAATTTTCAATGATAAGAAATTCAAGGCAAAAAAATTTTTTTATGCATTTAGCTAGGGGTAAGGAGTATTTATCATTAATTACCCTCAACCCATAATCTTTTGGGCGTCAGCTAATTCAAGGATTTTAATAGTACTGTATATATATACACTCTGCGTCTGTCCTATTTAATTATAAAACTGGGTATTATTTGCGCATTGTAACTAGTTCAAGGTTACAAATATATTTATATTTTGATTTTCTTGTTTTTTATTATTTTTTTTTTTTAATTTAAAAAAATTTTTTACATACTTAGTGTATTTAATTAAATTTTATGAAATAAAAAAATACAAATATATTTAAAATTTGATTTTATTAACTTTCATTAAAAATTGTTTTCCCTTTTTTTTCTATAAATACAACAAAAAATCTAGAGATAAAATATTAAAGTAAATTTTTTTTAGATACTTATTTAGAATTTAAAAGGGTAGATAATTCACTTGAAATGAAGCATATTTTCACCAATTAGTTTTTTGGCAATTTGATTAATATAACTTTATTTATTCGAATAGCAAATAATACATTGATATTATTGAATATGTCAAGAATAGTTATTGAGTGGGTACTATAGGCACTAGGTTTAGTGAAAACGCACTATTATTTGAGAAATAAACTAGAGACTTCCAATAAAAATACTAGAAAAGAAGTACTAAATACTACGTACTAAGTTCAGTGAAAACGCACTATTAGACGTTTCTCAAGGTAGTTCTGTCGAGTTTTTATATTATTTTTTTTTTTTTTTTAGAAAACTGAACACAAAAGGCACCATTTTGCTGTTAAAATATTATTAAATATTTTAAAAAATTAAATAAAATATACTAAAACTAGTGAAAGAATAAAAATTCATCTTTAGCTAAAAACTCACGCATCATTTATATAAAGGAATTCTTTGTTTGATTTAAAAATTATTTTTACAAATGTAAAACATTTAAATTTGTGTATACAATGTGAATTTACTATACAAATTTCCGACTCCTGATAAATAAGAAAAACTTTGCTTTCAATGCATTATTCAAAGCAACTAGTAAAATAGAATGTTTCTTATTGGCTACCATTTTCCTCTCTGAACTTTTTTTTTTTTTTTGATTTTTTGCTTGAAAATGATTGAAGACTAGTTGCATACCATTTCGATATTCAACTTTACTTAAAAAACACACATTAAACATGCAAAACGACAGTTAAAACTCTGCATATAAAATAACAAAATATAGGATTTCTTTTTACAAATATATACATATATGGAAGTTAGCGAGAAGACTGATAAATAATTGCTAAAATAGATCTTTCGTAAGTCCAGAGAATGGAAGTATCTTTAATTTATTTGGAGAATTAAGTTGTCTTTCAAGTCTACTATTTTAGCACAGCTCAAAGCATTTTGTAAAGCAAAATATAACATGTTAACTTAGGCACCGAAATTTCGAAATATTTCCTTGAAAATTACAAGATTCATTACGAAGTATAAATCCTATTAAACATGTCTCTATAAAACAATGATAGCATGTTGTATAATCAACTTTATTCTTTATCTTTAACCTTATTTTATCCTTACTACTTGCCAAAGGATTTTATAAATATTTGAACTAAAATTTCCCATATATATTAAAAAAATTTTGTTTATGTTGTTGCCAAGAACAACTATAGAAACAATTTATGCCTAATATTTTGGAATGTTGCAAATGAAAATAAAAGCTTCATAGAATGCAATAAATAAAAATTGTAATATCAAAAAAACAGCTTTAATAAACTTAATCCAAAACCAGAGGTGGGCCAAGCGCAAGTCTAAAACGCATTAAGTTATATTAATTCTTTCATTTTGGTTTAAAATGTCAGGCATTATATTCCAAAATGAATCATCACATACAATTGATACAATATGGGATAGAATAAAGTGATTATTGGATCGTGTAAAGCCTGTGTTGGACAATTTTTGTATGGATTTGACACTGATAAAATGTTTCCCAAAATAAATTGAGAAATATTGTAAATTGATAAGAGTTTCCTTAAGAATCTACGACTTAGGAATAATGTAAATAAAAATTTTTTGGTGTAATCAATTTTAACATTTTTTACTAACATTTACCGAAATTTCATTTTCTTTCCAACTGTCACTTTAAAAGCGAGTTTTTACCGCTGAGCATACTTCTTGTCAAAACTACGTCTCATTGTATGAACGTTTTTGGCTGACTAAAGTTAGGCATTTTATTGTAAAATGCAAATATTAAGGGCAGATTTTTCAACTTTTTTAGCGTCCCCATGAGTTTAGTGTTTAGGATTCGTATACAGAGCACAAAATTTATTCTACAGTGCATGAGAATTTCTGTTTAGCAGTTACTTCTTCTAAATTAAGAATTAATAAACATCGCAAAAAACATTTATGTAGAAAAATTCGAATTTTTATTCCAAAAGACAGACAAAAAACTACAATTTAATTAACAAGACAAGAGAATAATGTTTTTATACCTAATTAGTTAATTAATATTTTACTAAATCTTTGAAAAATTGATAAAAACCAATTAAAAAATATCCACACAAAAAACCGAATGGAATTATGATAAAAAATAAATCTGACGATAATGACCTTTAAAATTTGTATTCTATTTCAAATTTTTTTTTTTTGTTTTAAATATTTACACAATATTTTATTTTTTTTTTAATACACAACTGTAAATTAAACAAAAAATGAAAATATGTAAATATTTTTCTCCGAAACGAAATAAAAAAACTTATTAAATTATATTTTTACAGTATAAAGAATTCAAATAAATAATTTGCGCTTTAAAAATAATTTTGTGAACAAATAGCACCAATAAATTAGATTTTTAAAATAATTTAATTAAATAAATAAATAACAGACACACACACACAGACACAAACACAATTTTTATAATAATATAATATTAAAATATTCACTAAATTCCTTGATTAAAATTAATATTAATTACATTTTATTTCTTATAAAATTCTATATAAGAATATAAAACGCAAATCAAATTTTATTACTTTAATTATTGATGTTACGTCATATAAAAAATTATATATTAGCCCGTAAAACCGAAAAAAAAAAACGCGAAGGTTAACACCGGAACAAATTCATTCTTCCATGCATAAAAACCAAAAAGTAGCAAATAAGAAATTTAAGTAAGTAATATCCACCACTTCAAACAAATTTAAACTAGAATTGCATAAAGTTTCAAATTTCATGATTATATCGTAATGTCTCACTCTCTCTCCCTCTCTCTCTACCGTCAGCAAATATATAAATATTAAAAGCACAGCAGACATTCCAATGGAATCATTTGAATTTATTATTTTTCTCTTTGCAAAAAACACATCACATATATAATTTACAGAAAATTAACTATAAACAACAAAAAAACTCTCTATATATTTATATATATATAAATTTATACTGCATTTGTATTTGTTAATGGCACAAATGGCAAAAAATGAAATTAACAAAAATAAAAAATAAAAAGGAAATAAAAAAATAAATTTAAAGCACTACTGGTCTTGACATCAAACTTCACGCGTATCAGGAAGAATCAAGGTTTAGGTCGCGAGACGACCAGAACTTGAGCGATGATGGAGCTGATGTTGTTACTCCTCTACCGGCTAAATCAAAACTGTTCATACTAAGCTTTTTTTGGAGTGCTTTTTTTAGCTTAAAATGTGCTTTTTATTATTATTTCATGTTGTTCTGTAGTTGGTTTTATTATTCAGAAAATGCTTTTTAGTTAAAAAAAACAAATAAAAATTAAGTGTTGTACAGATCTAAGCTATGTGTATTTAATTTATTTATGTGTTAAACAACATATTTTTTATAACAAATAATGTCATTGATGGGGCCAGAACACGTAACAATTTTTAGCTTAATTCTTATGCAAATTTTTTTGTTTTATCTACTTAAGATTTCATGCAAGTTGACAAGGTCACACTCACATTAACAATTGAATTTTTATTTTTTTTATATGTATAGATACATGCATCTAATTTTTTCTATTTTTTGCATTAGGATTTTTTTTTTTTTTAAATTACAACAACAAAAAAACCATTCATGTTTTGAACTTTTATTTTCAATGTCGAAACTTCGAAACTATCAAACCGATTGAACTTAAAATTTCTAAAGCAGCTTATTTTTGTTTCAGTTAGACAAAACTTTTCCGAAATTCGGATTATCTATTTAATCTGTAATGTACTTCGCTTAAACTGCTTTGAACATTTTTTCTCGTATGGCAAAACAATTATTCTCACACTATATACAAATATCCAAAGGATTAAACAACAATTTAATAACTGGAAGATAAGGTTTAATAGCCATAAATGTGTAGTAATTTCGATTAGAAATATCTATGGAAAACGACATAGATCGGTAATCAGAATAAGTACATTCAACCAAAGTTTTATTGATATTTTCTTAGGAAAAATAATTATTCATATATTTTGGAGTTAGAGACTGGCAACTTAGTTAAGAAAGCTCTTCAAAAAACAAATTAAATTTTGTTAAACTCTAAATACAGTCAAAACCGCTTAATACGACATCGGTTAAAACGACCAAAACAAAAGGTCCCGACGGAGTTGCATATAATTGCACAATTAATTTACCGCTTACTACGACATTGCATATAACGACATACCGTTTTGAACGACCACTTTTTCTCTAATATTTTCAAAAAACTTAATCGCTTATAACAACATGCAGCATTTTTTTTACATTTTGTGTGTCTATTTTCAGAAATTTTATGTTCATAATTAGTAAAAGTGTAGCTCAGTTATAGTCAATAGGCGTTCCTAATAGATTTTTAAAAAATTCACTGTGGGCATGTCTGCACAAGATATGGTATAGTCGTCAAATGAAATAAGAAAAAATAGTACAGGAAATTACTGTAGACATGAAGTCATAAGCGCTGTTACTTTACTTTGATTATGAAAAACACGAATTTTGACTGTAGCTTTTCATCCCAGTAAATCACTAGAGTCAGTTTGATGCCATACCCAACGCTTAACACATCGGCTTAATTTTTTTAAATTTTTCTCAAAACTTATACACTTATACTTATCCTTATAATAAAACTTTACAAATACGGCAATTTTTAGGCAAAAAATAATGGTACCGCTTTTTACGACTATCGGTTATTACGACCGAAAATAATGGTCCCCTGGATGTCGTATTAACCGGTTTCTACTGTACTTAATAAACTTAAAAAATCTAGGTACCAAAATTAAACTAAACTAATCTCTAATAGTCTGTTTACAGTGGCCAAATGTATTACCATTTGTCCATATATGAAAATAAGTGTTTATATTGGGCCCTAGTACATTTTGATTAGTAAATATTTCAATTTGCTTATCTTTGTGTTGTAAAAATTGTTTTACGTCATATTCACACTCAAATTTAACCTAACTTCCACAATTATTCACTGTCAAGCTATTGCCGAAAGAGAAAGTTCAAAAACATTACTCAAAATTTCCCCTCGGTACTGTCTTTGGGTGGTGATACACGAGTTGTCATGACATGCATAACTTTTCGAAGTTACGGGCGAGACGTATAAAGAGCAATGAGTTTACAGGGAGCTCTTTATACTTCTCGCCGGTTACTTCGAAAAGTTGTGCATGTCATAACAACTCGTGTATCACCACCCATTAGTTATAGTTATTTGAGGAATAAATTAGAAATTTTCCATACAAATTCTTAAATGGTAGTAAATTTGGCTTGTATTTTTGGTCACTTTAAACACACTATATAAGGCAACTATCCGCAGCAAATGTAGCGAGTAGAGATCAGAGCTATCTATTTTAATAAAAAAGATATTTTTAAAACAAGAAAAGTTTATTCATAAAAACCAAAACAATTAATTCTACTAATATTTAATATAATTTGCAATAAAAATTTATATTTATAAATTTAAACTGATGGCACTGCTGGTACACTGGGTGGATTTGGAATATCCGGTAAAGGTGCAACTTTCGGAGGATGCAGAGGCAGAGGAGTACCTTTATTTAAAGCTTTTGCATATTCATATAAAATAATGTAATTATATATAAATCTTAATGGATTAATCGGTATAAAAATTTCATTTAATAAATTATATGGACTCAATAAATTAATTGGATCAAATAAACTCAACGGATTTAAAGGATTGTTAATATTATCTAGAATCTTATTAGGTATTGGATCCAGATCACCATATACAGATGACACCGATAAAATGAATAAGCACAAGAAAAATAACTTCATTTTTCGTTAACTATAAAAATAAAAAATAATATAACTATTATAAAATTATTATAAATTTTTAAATTAAAATTAGTTACTTGATATTTTCAAAATTCTTCAAGACTTCCAATGCACAGAGCAGTTGATCTTGTTATGAATAGAAGTTTGCAATTTACATGCATTTTATAATTTGGAGGAATTTTATGATTTTATTGCATATTAAATATTAAAAACAAAACGTTAATTTGGTGAAAGGTAAGCATTTTTAGTAGGTAAGATAACATTAGTAAATATTTTACCTGAAAAGTCAACAATGAGTATACAAAAGCTAATTTTCTTGGTGTATTTTTAATGTTACTTTTAATTACACTGAGTCTTAAAAACAAAAAAGTAAATAAATAACTAAAAATTTATTGACGTTTATAAATTTCAAGGTTAATATTTTGTATCAAAGATTCTTGAACTGTTTAAAGATTTTCAAATAAAAAAAAATTTAAGTAGCATCCTTTATAGGATGTGTCAAGTAGGATCTTAAGAAAGTTTATTTAATTCTATTTTGAACCTGTACCCATTAAGCAATTGCTACCAATTCTTAGCATTATGAACGTATGCTCTCCGATTTTTTAAGTTTAAATTTAAGATTTCTAAGTGGGCGATTGATAATTTAAACAGACGTTTAAAGCCACAAAAGCAAACAAAATCACTATTCCGTGCATTTTCAAGTATGCAAAGGCTAAGAAAATCATTAAAAAAATTTTGGTCTTTAAGGCAATAACAATTTACATCGACCTCTAATTATTTTCTGATACGTGAAAACGAGACAGTCTATGCAGCGGAGCATATAGAAGAATAGCTTTTCAATGCTCTGCGGATAGTAATGTTATAATTTTGGGTAGAGGAAGATGGACTAAGTTAAGCCTTCATGACTGCAGACGTTGGGTATGTTAAATCGAAGTCAAGCCCATTTAACATCGAACTGAGAAGAAACAAAGGAAACAGGATGTCAAATAGCGTTAGAAACGCTGATTTTTCTTATTTACGTTTTCATAAACGACTTCAGGTTTTTTTTACACTAGTTAAAAATTGATGTATGAAAAACATATTAATATACTTATCAATGAAAAAATTTGTAAAAAAAACATATTTTTCAAAAATTTTATTGTATAAGTATTTCTATTTTATTAAATACCAAAAAAGTAGACACATTGTAAGCTTTTTGTAGTTAGGAACAATAAAAAAAAAACTGTACAAAAAAAAATTATTAAGAAATATATATAAAAAAAAATCCAAATTTAATTTTAGAACTAAGTCAAAAAATTTTAATTTATAAAAGACACAAAAAACCTCTGATACCTTTAATGATTGAAAATTTATTTTTCAAGGTTGAGTCCAAATTTAATGCAAATCTAAATGCAATAAATTTATCAACATGCTAAAGGTCAAGAGTTTTAGGCAATTGGCTTAAAACCAGTTTTATAGCAAGAAAACTGCAAAGTTTGAAATTAAATTCTGATAAAAAAGCATCAACACAAAAGAATTAAATAAATATATTTTGTGTCAACTGTCAAAAATCTTAAAACCAAAAAACTGTAAAATTGATTTTTTTTTTTGATAAAATCTTGAGATATTTATAAAACCAATAACATTTGTTTTATATTTCTCTTCAATAATTTATTTATAAATATTTCCCATTCATTAAATTTTTTAGCCAGTAAACCATATAATTATTAGTTATACTCACGTTATTTGCATAATTTCTCAGCATGTTAAGAAAACATAAATGTTCAGAGCACTATTACAAATTGAACTTGTCAAGTTTTTATTTCCAATTGAATCAGTTTTGAATAGTGTAAATTTTTTGTGACTCAGAAACCCATAAATAGTTTGTGACTCTATTATTTCCGTATGATGCAAAATTTTATTATAAAATTATTGTATAACACAAAATGTATTTGATTTTTTTTTTTATTTAAAAAAAAAAAAAAAAACAACCTTGTGTTAATTTAGCATAAAACTTTGGCTTCAAAAATTAAAAATAAAACTTTTTCAGAAGTCAAAAGTTTTTATTGATCAAAGGGATTATAAAAATTAATGTCAAATAATTAAACCAAAACAGTTAAAAGTAATTCAAATTAGAAACATAAAAAAGGTCTGTCTGATAAGCAAAAATTTTCTACGATTGATCTTTACTTTCTTCTAAATAAGAAATGCAAGAAAAAAGGGATGGAAACACAGAGTTTATGTGATGGAAACCTTTTATATTTCATGAGTTTCTACAGTAATAATTAGAAACATATTATTTCTCGTTTTAAGGAGTCAAAAAATTGTATAAAAAGCCCGCAAAATCCACATAAATATTTATAGAAGGAATTTGTCAAACCGTTTTATTTTAGGCTAAATTGCTTGGGCGTTTCTCATTGAACTTTCCTCCAAAAAAAATCGACTGAATACAAAACTAAAAATATTAAAAACTGATTTTTATTTAACGTTCAACGTTTAACGTTCAATATCATCAAAAGTATCCTAAAATCATTGCAATTCTTACTTAGATAATAGATTTTATCTGGGAGGCATTCTCTCTCTTTTCATTTATTTTTCATGCAACCAGACGTTTGTTTTGGAACAGTTAGTAAATAATACTATATTTAATTATTCTTTTAAATTTTGTTTATATTTTCATATTTAAAACAACCAAAAAAATACCATTGGAAAAATTATAAATAATTCACGTTATATTTTAGACAAGTAAGACAAAAAATACTGTTAAAACTAGTTAAATAGTGTGGAAAATTTATGTTTGGTTTTTAAATAACAAAAACCTTGTTTTTTGATCCTGTTATAGATGAAATGAGAATTATAGCCAAATTTGCAGCAAAATAAAATTTTTTTATGGCATAATATTAAGTTAAAAACATCATCATATATAACAATTTATAAAAAATCTTTTAAAAAACTTAATCATGATATCGATCCTTAATTTTTAAATCCCTTCCTATAAAATTTTCTCATATTTCTAACGAAAAAGTTATAATTTCATCTTTTATATCCTAATTTCGATCCTATAAAATTCTTGGATTGAAAAAAAGGTCTTTCTCGTTGGGTTTGATAACATAGGCTTAAGCTTCACTTCAGTTAAGTTTCTTTTAAAACTTAAATTTACTTATATGAACTGAAAGTGTTTCACAGTTTATTTTTATTATTAGCTTAACTCAACTATTGGTGCTACATTTTGTAAGCCAATTTTAGGTCAGATGACAGATATTTTGTCTTATTTTGCGATATCCATTAATATAGAAATATTTTATAGTAAAGGTAGCAATAAATTGTAAATAATTCTTTTAAAAATTATATAAAAGTAAGAATATTCTTAGTTTGCATTTTCTTCCCAAAGGACCAGCTACTAAATTTACTACAAAATATTAGGTAAATCTTTGATTTTTTGTTGAATTAAACAAAACAATGAATTAAGTGAAAATAGTTAGGAAAATAAAATTACTTTGAATTGATCAATTATTTTATATGAATTTATTATAAATTTATTTTTATAAAGTTAAATGCTAATAAAATTGAAGAATTAAATTCAAATTATTATATTTAAACATTACTACTTGCAGAAATTTTTATACTAGCATAATTTTTACTAACTAACATTAAATTTATTCTCGGGGTTGAATTAATTAGTTAAAACTAAAACTACTACTTAGCTAACAGATAACCCAATTTTAACTGTGAAACAGGGCGTCTACTTATCCAGAAATTTTTAGACTACAATGAAGACTTTTTTGTGTTTTTATTTGATTTGATTTTTCTGTTAGTCCGTTTGTGCCATTCGTATTCTGTTTTGACACACTTACGGCTCGTTTCATAGTTCAAGTTTAAACTAAGTTTAACTTAAACTCTATTTGAAATTAAGCCTATAAGTGAAAAAATATTATCACGTTTTACAGTTTAAACTTTAAATATTTGAACTACTATAACTTAATTTTGTAAGCGACTTTCATGTCAGCTCCCATTAGGGGGTGACAACACGAGTCGTAATGACATGCACAACTTTTCGAAGTAACAGGCGAGAAGTATAAAGAGCTTCCTGTAAGCTCACTGCTCTTTATACGTCTCGCCCATTATTTCGAAAAGCTGTGGATGTTATGATGACTCGGGTGTCACTCCCCATTCATATGTAAAATCATGTTCTATACTGAGTATAAATGTAAAATAATTAAGGGGAGGTGATAAGGGTTTACACTTTTGAAAAAACTAGTTTTTTCTTCTTCTTTTCTACAAAAACAAAAAAAATTACAAAAACTTTATTTAATTTCAAAACAATTACAAAAAAAATTCTATAGACAAAAAATTGACAGCTGAACTAAGTTTAAGTACCCAAATTTGAAGATTATTTATCCTGATGAATAGTTAAAGGTGGTTAATGGTTAATGGTTATTTGAACACGTTGTAAAAATGCGGTTAAAGACTAAATAAATACATAAATATGCTCGTATCTAACTGTTTCCACAAGATATTTTTCAAATTATTCTTAACTAAAAGTATAATTTTATTTTATACTTTTTAGTATCTATATAAAAGCTGGTTTTTCTGATGTAATTTAATATTTATATTGAATGCAATACGCCATACATGTTGTTAGCGATATTTCATTTATTACGACTCATCTTCTTTCCAAAACTTTTATAATAAAAAATTAATCAAATAGAGCTTGATATAAATATTTTGTGATAATTATAATAAAATAAATAATGCTTTAATTTCATACTAATAAAAACATAAATATTATAATTTATAAAATCCATTAAACATATTTTTTATTGTTCTAATCCACATACTACAATAGCAATATTATAATAAATATAACGACGTCAAATTATTTTTCTCTAGTACTCAAGGTCATATCTTAAAGCATATAATTTGCACCTTGCATAAATTTGTATATAGTATATAAAAAATACGTTTTTAGTATGTATGTATTATTTAAGCAAATAAAATTAATTTTTCTTTTTGTACTCGTAATAGCATAATGAATATAAAAAATTGCTATCTGAAATAGATCCGTTGAAAAATTAATAAAAGCAACAATTGCATAGCAGAAATTCAAGTCATCTTTTACACACACAAACAAATTGTGCTTTTGTTTGGATTTTATTTATTTTTCTCTTTTTTTTTAAATTTACTCCTTGCACATCTCCCCACTAAGTTTATTTTAGGTATTCTTTAATACCAAAGCTTAAAAGTTTTTTTTTTGTTTAAGCTGGATATATGTGACAATTCTTATAAATTTGTATTAGTTAAATATTGCGCATGTTTATACAATCCCCCAGCATGAAATATTTGCTTGAATAAATTTTGAATGCAGCTTCCACAACAAATTTGAAGGTCAAATTGAATGGTATCAACATATATGAATGAAAATAATTTTATTTTAATTAAAAACAATGAAAAATATTCATAATTGAAATTATATAGGAAATATGAATATAACTATACAGTAATTTTTATGCTTGTTTCGGTAAGACTAAACAAAATGAAATAAGATTACAACCAAAACAGCACGTGCTGATTTTATATAATCCTTTTTCTTTGTGGTTTTTGATGAAAGAATAACTACATATATATATATATATATATGTATGTAGTATAAATATTGTATAGTATAAATATTGTATAAATATTGTATAATAATAAAATTACATACAAAATGTGCAAAAGTTTAATAAGTTTAAAACAGCCTTTATGAAGTCAGTCAGCTGGATATATTTAGTTTTTCCCATATCAGTTCTATTCCATAAGCAAAAGGAAAAGCAGTATTTGGTTAAAAAGAAAACCAAGTGATTACAAGCATTCATTCAATTTACTAAAAGTAGTTAATATTCTCCCATACTTTATAAGTGTCATATGCCATCATTTTTGAAAATCGGAAGCTTAAGGTAACCGCGTTGTATTCAGCGGTAAAATGCTCTTAAAAGAAATATTATTGTGTTTAGCCACAACAACTTTCAAGTGTTATATTTCATACTAAAAAAAAACCGTGACTGTGCACAATGTTAAATGTCTTCGAAGACAAAAAACGAAAACTAAAAGTTTTATCGCTATGGTGAATGTCTTTATTACAAATAACTACTACACCTCGATAGTGAGTAAAGTATTGTCACTATTTTTAAAAAATGTACTTTCCATCCACCTCATAATCTCTTAATTATGGTACTCTTTGAATTCGTATAAATAAATAAATGGCAATAAAAATTTAAAAATCAAAAAAAATGTTTATAGCATTTCGTATAAAAAGTAAAAAATATGGATAAAACTGAAAAGTTCTTTCACTGACAATAAAATAATACAATAAAACTATATTTTAATATAACTAATAAACAAACAAAAATTAAGATAACATAATTATCACAAATAAAATTGAATTAAAATTTAAGTGACGGAAAATATAAAAATATGTATCAACTGTTATTAGCTACAGATACAATAAGATTTCTAAAAAAATTTTATAATAGAAGTTACACGTGTATACGTGTAACGAAGTCAAATGAGTAAATTTTTCAAATATTGCATAGCTGGTCAGCC
The DNA here is from genome assembly GCA_947359355.1 of Acrocera orbiculus. Lineage (NCBI taxonomy): Eukaryota > Metazoa > Arthropoda > Insecta > Diptera > Acroceridae > Acrocera > Acrocera orbiculus. Next base: position 15,064,718 of record OX375758.1, read on the forward strand.
CAACTGGTATACAACTTTTCTGTATACTTATAACATCTTAAGATAGATAGGCAATAGTGTCAAGATAGGCTCTGCAACTTACTTTCATTTTATGATTTTCCTGAAGTTAGATTATTACGACCACAAGTAATTGTGGCGATTTTTAAATACATTGCAGTCAGAAATATTCCCCTTTTTTTTTACAGTGGCTCTAAACATTTCTGCACAAGGTGTTTTAAAATCAGGTCAGAGAGAAATTTTAGCCCCCAAAAAACCCAAATATGTAGTGGCAAAAAACGGCTACTTTTTGAGTGAGAAATAAAAAAAATGTGTGTCACCTCCAACACGCGACTGGAGTTTACTCCGTTAAAATATGTAATTTTCATTAAATTTGTAATATGCAAAGCGAGTAAATAAAAGTATTTGCATATTACTGGAAACATTGCATAGATTTATTCAAATTTTGAAATGAACACTATCTTCTACATTTTTAATTTCATTAATAATATTATCATTATATAATACTGTGATAATTGCTTGTAGTGGCCGTCGGAAGTCACATTTCTTATATAAATCGTGAAAAAATCGCATCAATGGTTGTACCATTTCTAGTTGTCCCCAACGTATTATCAGAAACTAACTCTAAGTTGAGTTTTTCTTTTAAAAATTTTACTAAGCGCAATCCTTTATGTGTATCAAATTGAACATTAAAATCACCACCAAGTATGAGTGGAAGTTCATGATAATTTTTTTTCAATAGCTTTAAACCTCCTTCTGCATACGCTACTAAAGATTCGTGAAGAAAGTTTTTTATGTCTTCAACTTTCTTATTGATAGAAATGTAAACTGTGACCATAACTATTTGTTTGCCATTAGGCAAAGTACATCTTGCAGCCGATATATCTTCATGGGCAGATTTGGCTTCATTAGATTTGACCCTTGCGTCTAGTTTTTTCCTCAGCCTGTGACGCATATATTGTGCTTTTAAGATTTTGGCAGACTTATCACCTTTATTTTCTACTGATTTTTCCCGCTTTTCATCAAGTTTTTATGTTTTTGTCAAAGTCTGTACTCGCGTTGTCTAAATTTTTGCTCAAAATGTTTTGCTTTAGAAAGGTCACAAATCAATGTTTTTGTTTTAACTAGTGTTATGCTTTAATATATGACCCTGACACAAGTTATGATCGCTAATACCATCATAAGTTGATGTTCATATGAAAAATCGTCTTAAATGGCAGATTTAGATAGGCATATATATATAGCACATGCTACAATACCTTTGTTGAAGCCAGCAGTCATCCTGGGACTTACATGTCGTCAACGTGCTTAACTTTGTTTTCACCCATCTTACTACTTACATATAGGTTACCTCTAAACTTTATTGTACTTACTGACGATTATGATCACCTAGTAACTCAAAGCATTTTTGGGATTTTTAAACCAGTGTAACGGTTACCCAAAATTTCACTTCCCATATTTTTTCATACCGTAGGCCTTATATATCATTTCTTAAGGAGTAAACTCTAATAAACTTCAAAAGTGCTTAACATGGGTGGTTTTAGTTTCGGGGTATTGGGGATTATTGGATTTTATAAATAACAATTCATCAAAATTCATTTTGTATAAATTTATCGAAATCTTCAAATTTTGGCGCCAATTTTATCCAGATTTTTTTTGTAATTTTTTAAAATATTTTATTTCGTTTCATGTCTGTCGTGTTTTTTTATACAAAGATTAAAGAGTTTAAGTTTTTTAATTAATTAATTAATTAAAATGTGACGAGGCTCGGTTGAAAGAAGACAGAATCCCAGCACCAAAGAAGAAAGGTGAAATGCTTCCATGGAAAAATTTACCAAAAAACATAATCCCTCAGGAAACACGATAGATAAACTTTCTTATCTTTAGTAAAAAAAAAAAACAAAAAAAAGAACGATTTTAGAAAACGGAAGCAATTAATAAAAAAATTACATAAAATCGAAAAACAACTGAATAAAATGGGAATCAGAAAAATGCATATGAAATTCATATGATTGAAGACACACACAAGGAATATTATTTTATATTATTTACAGAAATAAGTTCTTTTATTTCAAATTAAATTTTGACGATATTTTTTTTTTCAAAATTTTTTAAGAGACTGTAAATTTGTTTGAAGTATATCCACTTAACTATGTCTAAGCAAATATATAATTTCTTAATTTTCAACAATTAATTACTAAGCTACAATTGAGCTATGAGCAAAAAAATTATTTATTTAAATAAATTTTGACATTTACCTCTATCGTTTGTATCCATTAATTAATATTGTTAAATTGCATTTATGTGTGATGGAAGACTAAACAAAAACTATTTTATATTTCTATAATTATTCCATTTGTACTTGGATTCTTGCCACGTAACAGTTATTTACTATTTTCTTATTATTTTTTGTTTGTTAAATAGAAATTACTTTTCTTTCTTCTTTATATTCACACAAAACACATTTTAGATATTACTTTTCCTATAATTTCATATAAAAATACTTTTTACGTACACTGTCACAAAGAAATACAATTTTTATAAAACTGTCAGTACCAAAAGGTGAATGAACTTAATTCCAACTTGTAATCATAGAATTATGCCGACTAAAATATAAGCTTCCACAATTTCATTGTTTTCATGTTAATAATAATGATATCAAAATCTTTGTTTATTAATCTATACGATAAATTTTAAATTATATATATTAGTTTTAAGAATAAATAAGAAAATTTCTACCTCAATTCGTGAGCAACTAATGGAATTTTAACTATAAGTACTAAGACTAACAAAGACTTTGTCTGACACTGTGTCGGATAATATTTTGGACATCTACCAACGGTTTAAGTCTTTAATAAAAACTAAGGGCTGTTTCCAACACAGCAAGAATCCTGGCGTAATTCTTTTCTTGTTCGTAATTGTTTTCTTGTTCGTAATTGTTTACTCGTTCGTATTATTACTCCATTTTGGAAACGTTTTTCTCAAACATATTAACGTTAATTTAAAAAAATGTATTATAATCGCAATCGTCTCAGATTTTAATAAACTTTACTAGCAAAGCGTAACTAGAAAAGGGTATCCTATATATTTTGTGTTTTTAAATCCATTACAACGGAGAAATCTTTTTTATAAGATTATTGTACGAAATCTTTTTTATTCTATTATTTCTGAAAACTTATAGAGCAACCTTTTTCTAAAGTTTTAAGATAGTAAACGTAAGCTCTTCTCAAATAATAACTTCTTAGAATATCATACCTCGATTTAGCATTTATTCAAGCTTTTACCTAAAAACTTTATTATCCCAGATGTAATCAAACCTATTGTTTAATTTTTTTTAATGGAGCTCAAAATTCAATAGATTAATACCCAAAAACAATACTCAAATCCAAAAACTAAACTATACTCCAAACTGAAACTATGTTATGTAAAAATCTGGCCTAACTGGACAACTAACCCATCTTCAATACCAATATGTTGTTATTTTGTACCAAACCCTACCTTTCTATCTGCTGAAATACCTTAATCGGGAATTTGCTTTTGTAGTAACTTTCACAATTTTACCCAAACCTCCTAAAATCTACCCGTTTTCACTTAATCTATCCAGTTATACCAAAAACCCAGAGTAACTTCAAAAAACGAGTTTATTTAACTCCATTTTGAATTTATTCTAATTTAGAGTTTATTATATGTTTATTTCCATATAAGAATCTTAAAAACGAGGTTTATTTGAAAACGTGGTTTATTAAACACGAGGTTTTTATTTAATAAATAAAATTGTTTGAGGTATGGGTGATTGATATAATATTAAATATATTTATAAAAAATATAAAAATTGTTATTTTATTTTTTTCAATTTGATTATAATATAATAATATAACAAATTACAAATATTATTAATTACATAATATATAATATATATATTAAATTATAGTGTTTTTCTTGATGGGCCACGGTACAAAATTGACAAAAAGTCATGAAAGGAGAATTGTGACCCTGAATGCAGACGGGTGGGTCATATAGCGTTCTCAACTTTCTTCGGAATTGCTCTTTATTTTAGAGCAAAGCGGATATAGTTTTGAGGTTAACCAAGATTGAGGAGCGTTTAGAGACCACAGAGAAGAAGGTTAGTTATTGTTAATTTGGTTAACTTGATGTAATATTTAATTTTTTATTTTCAAAATGAGCGCTTTCGTGAGAAGGCAAGAAAAAAAATACAGCGATTGAAAAATGATGAACTGAAAGCGGAGCTCAAAGTAACCTAGAAGGTTCTCAAAAACCCGGAGCGGAGAAGAACCATATGAATTTAATTTAAAACCTTTTGATTTGGTTGTATACTCGTAGTTTATGTTTGTGAGTCAGTCGTGTGTATTTGGCGTGATACGCAGTTAGATATTTAGAGGGAAAACATTAAATTACTAAATTATATAAGAAAAAAGATATAATTCCCGAAGTTCTTTTATTGAACTTTAAAGCTTAGTAATGAATATTTAAAAAAATATTTGTATAAAATAATATAAAAAAAACTTTATACTCTTTGAGAACTAACTATAATAAATTATAACTAACTAACATTTTTATTATAACTTATATAATTCTGGAAGGCACATATCAGTTTTAAATATTCTTCATTCATTTATATTACAAACAAATTAGATAATATTAAATTCATGCATGTCCTGCAGCTCTTGTTTCTGTCCAAATTCTCAACATATCTTTAGAATTATCATATCCATGGCTAGCTATAACGTATCTATAACTATGTGGTCCTGAATATGTAGCTTTATAATAATGAAATTCTTCACAATGTAAAAGTTCTATATTTGCTTTGAGTGCAACTAATCCAAGATAAATATCATCAAAACGAAAATATTTTGTATATAAGCTAACATAATACATTTCATATAAAGCTTCACGTGATAATATAAATGCTCCAGCCGTTATATAAGGAGGCCACATATTATAAGGATATTCATTTAATGATATATACCATTTACTTGATTTATGACGATGTGGTGATGATTTAAATACAAAACCAGCAAAAAGTTTTGTATCTGATATAGATTTATAATTTAATAAACTTCGTTTTGGTCTTTTAGCATTCATTTCACTAATATCATATTCTTTAACTACAAAATCTTCTAAACGATGAAAATGTTTTTTATTATCAAATGAATTTATTCCAGCCATTAAAATATTTTTAGCTTCTAAAAGTAAATTTTCTTTTACATATTGATTTTTTAAATCTGAACGACTTAATTTGTGTGCAAGTTTTCTTAATGCTTCATCAGCTTCTTCTAAATATTCTGGATATTTAAGTGGATTACGTAAAAATCTTAATACATTTTTGATAGACACATAGTAATCATCATCTACAAACATATAAAAATCACTTAAAGGACAATACTTAATAGCCCATTTAAAACCCATCATTGTTTTAATTGTATTATTAAAATAATAATCAATAAAATCTGCTTGTACGATATCATTAAATTGTTCTGCTTCTAAATTTATATATTTCTGTAGCTCAATATTATTATTATCAATATTTCCCAGAAGGAAGATTGTTCTTATAGTTATATCAGAAAACCTTTTTTCAAATCCCCAACTTTTACGTATTGCCATTCGTTTATCGAAGTTCTTTAAGGCTGATTTAACTAAAATTACTAATTTTGGATTTATTGTAGTTCCCTCTTCAATACATTTAATGTTACTATCTTTTATGAATGTATAATTAAAAATATTAATTGGTTTGATATCAGGATTTTTATTATTTCTTAATTGATGAGCATACCGTAATACATCTCCTTCAAGAGGATATTGAAAATTTTGATAATAGTCTTTTTCCAGAAAATGTGTAAATGCTCCAAAAAAGTAAAATGTATAAATAACAATTAGGGAAAATAACAAATACTTAATATTCAGTCTAACAAGAATCCGTTTAAGCATGATTTATAAAGTATACTTAAAATTTTAATTCAAACCCAGAGTCTACATTTTCTTTAAATTAATTGAATTAATGCTATTTCACCGCTACTGTCAAATAAAACTCGTCTTCACCTACTGCTTCTCTTTAACTCAACACATGGGGCTACATTTATAAAATGATTGCATTTGAATTTATGTTTTTAAGAAAAACATGTGTAAAAGTATTTAAAAATTATAATGTATAATTGAATAAGATATTATGCAAAATTTTTATGTTCAAAACCTTGTTTTGCTACAACTTAAAAATAAAAAGGTGCAATTTGCAAATGGTCTTATAAGTGCTACTACCTTAATGTTCATATTAGTTTTATATGTTTTGCAAGGTATTTTCTTTAATTAATTCAAAATTTAATGACTACCTGTTTGGTTAAAGAGTCTAGAAACAGACGGATTAGATCGAACTGTTTGATTATTGCTAAATGCATATAAATAGGAACGTCGATTTCAAATTATTGACAATTAGTCTTAATTTATTTCAATTGGAGTTTATATGATAACACCTGCGTTTCTAAGCAACAGGTTGTGTACTTATGAAAGACACCGCTGCGTTATTGCATACAGAAATGTCGGAACATGCTGCAACTCTACAGTCATTTAGTCAACAACTTGTTAAAAGTTTTTATTTGATAAAATTATTATTTCACACTGCTGTATTAACTTTTCTTTTTAGATATAGAACGTATACGTGAACAAAAGAATAAAATAGAAAAGGATATTCAAAATGATGAACAAAAAAGGCAAAAGGTAGTTTGACCATTTTACAGTATTGTTAGTATAAATTATTTTGATTTAGATTTTAGATGACATAAGCAATTTAAATAACCAGTTAGAAATTATTGATTCAACATTAGCAGAGAAATTAGAACTAAAATCTGAATATGATAGTACTTTAAAACAAGCAGAAATGGGGCTTAGCAAAGTAATATCAAATTTGCGCTTTTTTAGTGAAGTAAAAAAGAACTTTTTTTTACAGATAATTGAAAGCTCAAAAGTGTTACTTAATCTAGTTCAACAAGAAAGTGGTAGTCTCAAAGTTTAAATATTTATGTGTAATTTAAATGTACTATTTAATTTTATGTTCAAATTCATTAAGTATTTCATTGTGTTCAAATAATTATAATTAGAAAAATGTTAAATATATTTTTTTAGTAGCGATAATTTAAACAAAAATAAAATGAAATTATTTTCACCTATGATTCTGTTTCTCTCCGCAAATATTGAATACTTATACCTCTGAAGGATGTTTTCATATATATATTTACACTTTCATACGTGCTTATCAAACATCCTTAGAGGAAGGAAAGATGTCGTAATTATGTAGGGCTATTTTTCTGACTCTCAGATACATTCTTATGCAATGCTTAGGATATGGTTCCAGCGAAGCAGCAGTTTACATCATTTATATTAAATTTATTGATACTTATCGCCCAAATTGTACTAAGTTACTGAAAACTCTGCTGGAGAAAATAAAAAAGTGAGCACGATAATAGCGAAAGGGGAACAAAAATCATAGGGCTCTCACATAGGGTGTCTAAAAGCTTTCTTTAAGCATCTTATATTTGGCTAAGATTAAAGACAAAAACTAAAACAAATTATCTTGTTTATTACAAAATAAATTCAGTTTTTGTGTTTGAAATAAAAAAAAATAAAAAAATTATTTCTATCAATGCTTAATAATTTATTTATTTTAATTTCAAATGTGTGCTATTTTAGCTGCAATAACTGATTTTGGTCTCCTAGGAATTCTTGTTAAAACTTCCTCATTCATAGGTGTAATAGCCTGACCCATTTTAGTAATAACTGCCGGCCGTGTTAATAATCTAAATGCTGTTTCTGGTACACATGCTCTACCAATTGGTGCTTTAATATTTTCTTCAAAATCATTAATATTATCAAAGGGGAATGGTAAATTCTTAACTAGATGTTCTTTTAATTTTTCATTAGCATTTTCATTAATATAAACATTATTTTTATTTTCATCACGTCTTCGTTCTTTTAATGGTAATTTAATAACTAAACGTTTAGTTTGTTTTTCTTTTGGTATGCCAGATCCAGCCCAACAGCCCCAACCTGGTAATGTTAAATCAATTTCATTATTTTCTTGATTTTTTCTTTCTTCTTCACGTTCATGTTCAAAATCTGCAACAATATCATCATCTATAAATGCCTCTGCTATTGTTAATCGCTTTTCTTCCATTGATAAACTTTTATCATTAGTCAATTCTGCAGAAATTGTGATTTTTGACGGTTTAACTTTAATATCAGCATATTTATCAGGTGCTATATAGTCATCTTCATCTTCTTTCAACTGTTCTTTATGATTTTCAGTTATATCAATCGCTTCTTTAGATAAATTTGTGTTTGTTTTATCATTTGTTGCTGTTTCATTTAATGGCTCATCAATTTCAACATTTGTTGGATATTTTTTAAAACTAAGATCATCAAATGATTTAATATTAAAATTTGTTTTCAAATATTTTGGGTCTTTTTCTATATTAGGTTTCAGATTGTCCGAAAGTTGCATTAATTTCATTTCAACTTTTGCGACTACTGCGTCTTCTGCTTTATCGAATATATCATCTATGTCTTCAATTTTGTTAGGGTGGCAGTCTTCAATCAGCCAGCCATTTTCTACAACTTTTTTCTTATTTTTACCTTTTATTTTAACTTTTTCCTTAGGCTTTTTGATATCACTATTATTTGAATTTTCTTCTAATTCTTTTTCACCAACTAGGTTCCCTGTTTCACTTGGATGTTCGATATCCTTAATGGAAGCATTATAACTTTCTATATCTTTTTCGTGTTGATTACGCTCTAACCAATATTTTCTATAGCCATTTATTAACGATGTAACTTCTTCTGATTGCTTAACTTTAGTTTTTTTTATCCATGGATTAAATGGATCAAAATTTTCATCTAAATTTACATCCTCTTTATTTATTTCTACGTCACTATTGTCATCATCTTCAACTTGTTTCTTTTCAGTTAACTCTCGACCCAATTGAATTTGTTCATCTAAATCTTGTCTTACTGCCTTATCATATTTAGCTCGAACTTTCAAATTTTTGGCCCAAGTTCCTGTATTTTTATGTCGTAAATTTGCTCTTTCTTTAACACGATTTAATTCTAATTCCTCTAATTTTTCTAAAGCTGCCTCTGGATTTATTTTTTTAAGAGCCTCAAATTCTTGCATTTTTGCTTTAAGTTTTTCATTTTTTAAAATTCTATGATATTTTTTTGATTTTATTTTATTTTGTCTACGTTCTTTGGCAGATTTTTGTGACTGCCTCATTCGTAAGTATGCCATTTCCTTTCGACGCGCTATCAGTTCTTCACGGGTTAGCTTTTCTTTGAGATTTTTTTCTTCATCCTCTTCAGGACCAGAAACAGTTTTATTTTCTTTAAGAGCTCTAAGTTTTGCTTCAACCGCTTCCATTTCAATCATTAGTTCACTTTTTTTTTTAGGTAATTCTGGTTTTTTCAAAAGAGCAAAATCAACCGGGCCTTCATCGGAATCTAAAGGGAAAACCTAAAACAATATATAGCTAAGTAATTTCTTTAAAAATTTTTAATTATTAATTTTTAAATAAAATTTCACTAAATTAGCACTTAAAAAACTGATTTAACTATCACTTTGCTTTATGTGAGCATAATTCCAAGTAAAAAAGGTAAAAATATTAAGTGCTTTAGTTCATCCAGTCTTTAAAAGTTTTAAACATGCCATGCTTGAAGATTGTGTGCTTTTAAAAAATCTTGGGATTAAGAAATATACCAATTACGTACTTTAAAAGTCCAATTTAAACAAAGTTCTTGATACTTTTAAATGTATTGAGCCTCAATGAAGGTGAAATAATGAATTTAGATGCAATCAGAGCAGAATCTTTTGAGAATACTCTACGTTAAAACAGAGCTAAAAGATGTACAAGGCAATATTTTTACAAATTGAACAAAGCTTCCCCATTCCTTGTTCTACATGAAGATAAAATGTTTCAATTTGCTAAAATGATTATAAAATTCCGTACAAAAATAAATTTGGGAACATTTAGAAGAAATGTGAAAGCTATCGTTAAGTTTTATTATAGAATAAAATTTATGATTAATGCAATTTTTAATTTCAATTTTTGTTTAATGTTTAATAAATTGAATACATACTTGATGACTTGCAAATCTATTTCTCGTAACAATTGCATCCCAGCGTGAAAGTTGCTTTTTACATTTTTCATATCCTATAATCCGTTGAATTTTATCAGCTACTTGTTTCTCTAATGGTTTTTTTAATACTTTCTTATAATGATGTCCTTTTTTTAATTCTTTTCCAACAAATATATGCTTTTCAGTTTTTTTAAGAGTTTGTACTAAGTCATTAATAGATATAGTTGACTTTCCTTTATTATTCAAATCTTTTTCATTTTGTAGTTTTGATAGATGAAATTCATCTTTGCAGATTGTTGGTTCACTACGTATAGGTTTTTTAATGAATTGAGTTTTTCCTAAATTATCAATTCCTTTTAATAATCGCTTATGTGCAATTGGTTCTATTTCTATATCTGAGTCGGCATTTTCATCGTTATCCATATTTACTTAATGTTCTACGCACTGATCCACTAGTTTTCAATTCTTTTATGCTAAAAAAATATTCTTATGCGCGTCTAATCTCACTCCTCAGACCTTCAGCTGTTTCGTGCTATAAAATCAAAGTGGTTTTACAGATATTTACTAGATGTTGTTTTTATAGCCTGCAAAAATTTATGAAGAAAAATTTTTATAAAACCAAAATATATAAAAATTGTGACAGATTCTTTTCCGCTCCGACAGATTCAACCAATTCATATAATTTCACAAAATGCAGCCAAGCTTGCTCCAAATCCCTAAACTTTCAGGATAAATTTAAGGATTTAGGACGATTATTAGATAATTAATAATGTAGTAAATATAAAATTTATACATATGCTAAATGACAATTGTGTACTTTTCTTCCACATGGAAATAACATACGTTATTAAATTCATGGCTTAACTTTGAGCAAATAATAAATTATAAAAATAACTCATTTCAGAAGTCCCTTTAACTTAATATAATAGTTATAGGGTGTTTACAACGGCACTCGGAACGTGGTCCCCACACTAACATTGTATGTTTTGTATGGAAATTTCAGACGGTACTACCTTCGCAATATGGTCCTCATACAAGCTAGAGCGGAAGGTGGTATGATCATATTTGTTTCAATTTCAGCACATTGATTTTATAAACGTAGCCTAAAATATTTTCGAAATCAGCTGTTGAAGTGATAGATTAGGCCATTTCGTAATTGTTGACAGATCCAAATCAGGTATCAAAATCGTATTTATTTATTTTATCTATTTTAACACAGAAAATTATTACTTTAATTATTACACTAATTATTAGAAAATTTATTAGGGTTGGTTTAACCTTTTTAGTAAGTTTGATATTTCACAGTGTTCAATATTTCACTTCACTTTGTTCCTCTGAGTAGTATAGCTGATACTACTTTTGGTGTAAACACTCATTTGATACTACCAAGTTGATACTACGATCTTGGGCCGGTGTAAACACCCTATTAGTAGACAGAACTTTTATATTTTCAATCAAAATGTCAAACTTTGAAAAACTATTGAGTATAACCGCTCCTCAGAACTACTATAATCAGGGTATTCACATTGAGTCCGGTAACATTTAATTTCTAGGTAAGCGGAGGTGAAAGGTAAGACGGAGTTTCGCAAATTTCGAAAAAGCTTTTACCCCTTCCTGAGGCAAAAATATTTCTGCCTCATGCTTGGTATCTTACTAATACACATTTATATACACATGTTATCTGTAATATTTTCCAACATATATTCACATATTTTAGTTGACTGAGAATTGTAGGGGAACATTTCCGAAATGTTACAAGCCTCAATGTGAATACCCCCAATATCGCCTATAATTCGCTGTCCAAATCGCTAATGTAGACACCAAGTTATCTTCAGAAATCTCTTATTTATCAAATATTTTCAACTTCTATAGCAGTTTTTAAAGCAATCAGAAATACTATACAAAATACTAAAAATAAACAAGAAATAAAAAATTTATCAAATTATTGCCTTTCATTTTTTACGGAATTTTATGGAACTCTCCAACAATCTCTATTGCAAATTAGGAAACTATATAGACAAAGTGAATTTCTTGCATAGTTTTTCAATAACTTCCATGTAAAATATGAGTACAACCTTCATACGATCCAATGGGGGTATTCACATTGAGGCTTGTAACATTTCGGAAATGTTCCCCTACAATTCTCAGTCCACTAAATATGTGTTGGAAAATATTACAGATAACATGTGTATATAAATGTGCATTAGTAAGAAACCAAGCATGAGGCAAAAATATATTTCTGCCTCAGGAAGGGGTAAAAGCTTTTTCGAAATTTGCCAAACTCCGTCTTACCTTTCACCTCCGCTTACCTAGAAATTAAATGTTACCGGACTCAATGTGAATACCCTGATACGCTTAAATTTGCCCGTTCTACCTAAAATTTATTCTTTAATATTTCCTTAAAAAAGTTTACATAGTGAAACTGTAGGTGCGCTATAATCGGTTATTTTATATCAAATGCATTTTATTTGCTGCCGCCTAGTTAGTGTCACCGAAAGTTTTTAACTAAGTTTTTAAGGGCAATATAAGAATTTGGTAAGAAAAGATCAATTATGTTTTGTTTAAAAATTAATTTTAATTTTATTCGAATTTATTAAAATATAAAAAACTATTAAATATGAGACATCTGTATACACGTGCTATAATGTCGGAAGTGCGCAAAAAATTTTTAATAGTTTCTTGGAACAAATTTCTTTCCTTTTATATATTTTGGCTTACCTCTAACATTTGGCTACTTAAAAATCTATTTTATTTTTGTCAGCTTTATATTAAAAATTTTACTTTAAAACATAATTTCAAACACGAACTAATTTTATAGAAATTATTGTAAAAAGTATTTGAGTAAAATGAATTTTCTTGCTTTTATTATTTAATTCACATAATAATTAAATGTGTAATATTTATATATCCTTAAGATTATAACTTATATATCAAATTTTTAATAGGCTCTAAAATGCAGCTCTCTTAACATGTTTCATAGAAAATAATTTTTAGAATAATTTTAATGACTTGAATATAAAATTATTAAATAGAACATCATTTTTCCCATTTACTATTAGCACTAGATATTGTAAAAATCACGTAAACTTTTGAAAAATAATATTTGATAATTACAATTTTTTTTTCTAAACTCGTCTGTGAACATTTGACACATTTAAATAATAAAACATTTTATTTACCGGCTTATGTGTCTTTTTTCTTTAATTTATTTACATTATTCTAGTTTTGAAATCGCCTTGTGTAAATATTTAAAGCACGTTGTTTTCTTTATTTCTATACCATGTAGATGTACTATGTCTATTACACTGCTACTTTTTAGAATGTTTTTTCATTTCTTCAAAATTAAGAAATGCTCATATTAGATGTAAATAAAATAATGAATTAATTTAGCATACATTAATTTTCTTCAAATCAGTCCTTAGGAAAGAAAAATTGAATTAACTTGACTTTTAAATTAACATATAATTAACTATGAAAATCTATTTTACATGAAAAATTATTATTTCTGTATAAGATTATTTAAACGCTGACGGCGGCGCAGTTCTTGCTTTTTCGCTTCATCCGATGGCAGTGAAAATCATATTTTGCTTTATCTGGTGGCGCCTTGCACAAAATTAAAAGTTGTATTAATAAAAAAAATTATTTTGAACTACATAAGTTTTTTCATCTAACAAAACTCTAGCCGATATGAACAACAGGTCTTACACGCCATCCACAACGTGTTAAAGAACCTATAAAACAAAGTATAAAAACAACTAAGTCATTATTAAACTAATTTTCTTGGTTGTTTTTATTTTTAAAATGTGATTATCCCTTGACCTAAAATATATTAGTTTTAGGTACAAAGTACAAAGATTGAATTTATTGTAAAAACAATAAACTGAACTGAGTTTTGTTGAGCTTTACATGCTTTCAAATAGTATATTTGTCAAATTTTTATATTGATGCAGATGCTGTTTAAAGGCTGGATCCTTACGTTATTGATTTTCGATGCACTCTATAAGGGAAACATGTGTCAAAAATTTCATACGGGATCTAACAAAGAATTCTAGTTTTCGAAGTTCTCTAAACCACCTGTTTTGAGTCTTAAATTCAAAACTTAACCCATCAGTTGAAGATTTTACTATTGTTAGCGAAATAATAAATATATTTTTAAGGCATTTTGTTTTCTTTTTAAAGGAAACCAAGATTCGTTTATATCTTCTATCATTTTTCTAAAACCAGCAGCAATTTTCGCAGGAATATTTATCTTAATTGGTACAACTAGCTGAATAGTTAAATGATTGAAATTATCTGATCTTGATATATCGTTCTCTTTTCGTTTGGTCTTTCTGTATTTTAATTTTGTAATTCCGTTTTTATTTACAGTTAAAAGTATCACGAGTGTATAAAGCTTACTTATTATTTTTAAGTTTTTTTTTTTAACTATTAAATTTATTTATAATTTTCATTAATTAATTTAAATCTGTTAAATTTTTAGCTGTCAACAAAACAATTGTAATGAGTAAAAAAGGAAATCGTGTTGAAGATGGACATGAAGATGGAAGCGAATCAGAAGGCGAAGAAAGAAATGCAAACCAATATCTATGTAATACGTAAGTGTTTTAAATATTTACAACTATAATTCATTATATATTAATTTAAATTAAAATGTAGGCCTGGTTTTATAAATGCTATGATGAGAAGGCAAGTACTACAGGAGATGGTTAGAACATTACCAGAAAATGTTCAAAATAGAATACGTGCTTTAAAAAATCTTCAATTAAAACATCTTAAAATTGAAGCGGAATACTTTGAAGAGATTTATAAATTAGAACGAAAATATCAAGAACGTTATCAACCGCTTTTTGATAAACGAAAAGAAATTGTTTGTGGCGATTTAGAACCATCGAAAGAAGAGGCATCATGGAAATCAGATGATGAGGGAGAGGAACTATCAGAGAAAATGAAAGAAATTTCTCTTAAAGTAAAAAAGTATTATTTTATATTTTATTTTGAATGTTATTTTATGATAATATTGTTTTAAATTTTAGAAATCTTAAAACTAATTATCCTGAGGATGTTAAAGGTATTCCAGATTTTTGGCTAACAATATTTCGCAGTACTGAGTTATTATCTGAAATGGTTCAAGAGCATGATGAAGCAGCTCTTAAAAAACTTCGTGATATTAAAATAGTATACGCCGATAATTCCAATGTAAGTATTTTTCTAATTCATAAAGTTGATAATATTTATTTTATTTACACTACCCTTCTCTATATTTAGGCACAAAATTATTTTTTAATTATATAGAAAGTAGTTTTGTTTATGTCATGATATAGCACTAAAAAAATTCAATTTCTTAGATTTCTTTGATATTTGATTATTTCAGGATTATTGTTTTTCTTGTAATTTTAAATTACTTATATATTGCACTTAATTTTTTAATATATTGGAACAATTTTGCATTGTTTTTAATAATCTCAAGTGCATAAATCAATATAGTTTCTGATTTGCAACATTTTTCTACAAAATTTTACTAGAAAAATTACACAAGGAAACTACAATTTAAAAAATATTTTTCTTTTCTTACAAAAGTTTTTAATTGTGCTGGTAATAATGGAAAATAAAACATAATAAACATAATTATTTTTTCAGTCTTATATACTAGAATTTCATTTTGATCCAAACGAATATTTCTCGGATGCTGTCCTAACGAAACAATATTTTTTAAAAACTACAGTGGATGATGATTATCCATTTGCTTTTGAAGGTCCAGAGATTTATAAGTGCAAGGTAAGTAAAAGAAAAGGAAAAAAATTTGCCATAAATTTTATTAAATCATTTTTCTGAATAGGGTTGCAATATAAATTGGGAAAAGGGTATGAATTTAACAATAAAGACGATAAGAAAAAAGCAAAAGCACAAGGAACGGGGTGCTGTAAGAACAATCACAAAACAAGTGCCCAATGATTCATTTTTCAATTTTTTCAATCCACCTGAATCTTCAGATGACAAAGATAAAATCGATGAAGATACACAAGGGGTATAAATTGAGCTATTTATGAATCTTCAATAGAAAATTATAATAAATATATATCTATATTTATTTATTTTATTTAGATATTATCAACAGATTACGAAATAGGTCATTTCTTGCGAGCAAGAATTATACCCAAAGCTGTTCTTTATTATACTGGGGATATTGTTGACGACGACGATGAAGACGATGATTATGAGGAGGAGGAAGAAGATGAAGAAGAAGAAGAATCTGGTGATGAGGATGGTGATGGTACACAACAACGTACAGGAAATAAAAATAAACCAACTCCCAATGAGTGTCCTAATCAATGAAAGCAGAAATCTTTTAAATAATAGAGAGAAAAAAAATTACACAGGATCTTGTTTTAGCAAAATGTGTCTGCATTTGGCTAATTAACTATAAGCATTAATATTTTTATGTTTTGGCAAATAATTTTCTAATTACATATTGTACATCAAAAATTTTCGTAGTACGAAAATTTATTTATTGTAATTTTATGATCGATTATTTTTTTGTTTGTTCCAAGTATTTTTCATTGAAATAAAATTATTTTTTTTATATAAGCTTATATACATAGTTTTACTTAGAGGGCCGATAGCCCTTTGGTTTTTTTCCCCTTATACTATTATCGTGTTCGCTTTTTTATTTTCGCCTGC
Organism: Acrocera orbiculus; assembly: GCA_947359355.1. NCBI lineage: Eukaryota > Metazoa > Arthropoda > Insecta > Diptera > Acroceridae > Acrocera > Acrocera orbiculus. The sequence goes on from OX375758.1 coordinate 15,081,530, forward strand.
AGAAATTTGCACTTTTTATCAGCCTAATTGTTTTGCGCGATGAGCATCAATAAATTTAATATATCATAACCATTTTTCTTTTTTGATGCTTTTTTTAAGGCATTAACATTTGTTTTTTTTCTTTGGTGGCATTTTATCTGTATAACCTTTAAATTTTATTGTGCTTTTATATAACCTGCTCCCGCTGCCGCAATTGAATAAGAATGTACCAAAGAGTCAGAAAAATAGCCCTACGGAATTACGACATCTTCCCTCTAAGGATGTTTGATAAGAACGTATGAAAGTGTCAATTTATATATGAAAACATCCTTCAGAGGTATAAGTATTCAATAAAATTTGCAGAGAGAAACAGAATCATAGGTGAAAATAATATCATTTTATTTTTGTTTAAATTATCACTACTAAAAAAATATATTTAACATTTTTCTAATTATAATTATTTCAAAACAATAAAATATTTAATGGATTTGAACATAAAATTAAATAGTACATTTAAATTACTCATAAATATTTAAACTTTGAGACTACCACTTTCTTGTTGAACTAGATTAAGTAACACTTTTGAGCTTTCAATTATCTGTAAAAAAAAGTTCGTTTTTACTTCACTAAAAAAACGCAAATTTGATATTACTTGGCTAAGCCCCATTTCTGCTTGTTTTAAAGTACTATCATAGTCAGATTTTAGTTCTAATTTCTCTGCTAATGTTGAATCAATAATATCTAACTGGTTATTTAAATTGCTTATGTCATCTAAAATCTAAATCAAAATAATTTATACTAACAATACTGTAAAATGGTCAAACTACCTTTTGCCTTTTTTGTTCATCATTTTGAATATCCTTTTCTATTTTATTCTTTTGTTCACGTATACGTTCTATATCTAAAAAGAAAAGTTAATACAGCAGTGTGAAATATTAATTTTATCAAATAAAAACTTTTAACAAGTTGTTGACTAAATGACTGTAGAGTTGCAGCATGTTCCGACATTTTTGTATGCAATAACGCAGCGGTGTCTTTCATAAGTACACAACTGTTGCTTAGAAACGCAGGTGTTATAAACTCCAATTGAAAGAAATTAAGACTAATTGTCAATAATTTGAAATCGACGTTCCTATATTTATATGTATTTAGCAATAATCAAACAGTTCGATCTAATCCGTCTGTTTCTAGACTCTTTAGCCAAACAGGTATAGTCATTAACTTTTGAATTAATTCAAGAAAACACCTTGCAAAATATATATATAAAACTAATATGAACATTAAGGTAGTAGCACTTATAAGACCATTTGCAAATTGCACCTTTTTATTTTTAAGCTGTAGCAAGTTGTAGCCCTACGGAATTACGACATCTTCCCTCTAAGGATGTTTGATAAGAACGTATGAAAGTGTCAATTTATATATGAAAACATCCTTCAGAGGTATAAGTATTCAATAAAATTTGCAGAGAGAAACAGAATCATAGGTTAAAATAATATCATTTTATTTTTGTTTAAATTATCACTACTAAAAAAATATATTTAACATTTTTCTAATTATAATTATTTCAAAACAATAAAATATTTAATGGATTTGAACATAAAATTAAATAGTACATTTAAATTACTCATAAATATTTAAACTTTGAGACTACCACTTTCTTGTTGAACTAGATTAAGTAACACTTTTGAGCTTTCAATTATCTGTAAAAAAAAGTTCGTTTTTACTTCACTAAAAAAACGCAAATTTGATATTACTTGGCTAAGCCCCATTTCTGCTTGTTTTAAAGTACTATCATAGTCAGATTTTAGTTCTAATTTCTCTGCTAATGTTGAATCAATAATATCTAACTGGTTATTTAAATTGCTTATGTCATCTAAAATCTAAATCAAAATAATTTATACTAACAATACTGTAAAATGGTCAAACTACCTTTTGCCTTTTTTGTTCATCATTTTGAATATCCTTTTCTATTTTATTCTTTTGTTCACGTATACGTTCTATATCTAAAAAGAAAAGTTAATACAGCAGTGTGAAATATTAATTTTATCAAATAAAAACTTTTAACAAGTTGTTGACTAAATGACTGTAGAGTTGCAGCATGTTCCGACATTTCTGTATGCAATAACGCAGCGGTGTCTTTCATAAGTACACAACTGTTGCTTAGAAACGCAGGTGTTATAAACTCCAATTGAAAGAAATTAAGACTAATTGTCAATAATTTGAAATCGACGTTCTTATATTTATATGTATTTAGCAATAATCAAACAGTTCGATCTAATCCGTCTGTTTCTAGACTCTTTAGCCAAACAGGTATAGTCATTAACTTTTGAATTAATTCAAGAAAACACCTTGCAAAATATATATATAAAACTAATATGAACATTAAGGTAGTAGCACTTATAAGACCATTTGCAAATTGCACCTTTTTATTTTTAAGCTGTAGCAAGTTGTAGCCCTACGGAATTACGACATCTTCCCTCTAAGGATGTTTGATAAGAACGTATGAAAGTGTCAATTTATATATGAAAACATCCTTCAGAGGTATAAGTATTCAATAAAATTTGCAGAGAGAAACAGAATCATAAGTGAAAATAATATCATTTTATTTTTGTTTAAATTATCACTACTAAAAAAATATATTTAACATTTTTCTAATTATAATTATTTCAAAACAATAAAATATTTAATGGATTTGAACATAAAATTAAATAGTACATTTAAATTACTCATAAATATTTAAACTTTGAGACTACCACTTTCTTGTTGAACTAGATTAAGTAACACTTTTGAGCTTTCAATTATCTGTAAAAAAAAGTTCGTTTTTACTTCACTAAAAAAACGCAAATTTGATATTACTTGGCTAAGCCCCATTTCTGCTTGTTTTAAAGTACTATCATAGTCAGATTTTAGTTCTAATTTCTCTGCTAATGTTGAATCAATAATATCTAACTGGTTATTTAAATTGCTTATGTCATCTAAAATCTAAATCAAAATAATTTATACTAACAATACTGTAAAATGGTCAAACTACCTTTTGCCTTTTTTGTTCATCATTTTGAATATCCTTTTCTATTTTATTCTTTTGTTCACGTATACGTTCTATATCTAAAAAGAAAAGTTAATACAGCAGTGTGAAATATTAATTTTATCAAATAAAAACTTTTAACAAGTTGTTGACTAAATGACTGTAGAGTTGCAGCATGTTCCGACATTTCTGTATGCAATAACGCAGCGGTGTCTTTCATAAGTACACAACTGTTGCTTAGAAACGCAGGTGTTATAAACTCCAATTGAAAGAAATTAAGACTAATTGTCAATAATTTGAAGTCGACGTTCCTATATTTATATGTATTTAGCAATAATCAAACAGTTCGATCTAATCCGTCTGTTTCTAGACTCTTTAGCCAAACAGGTATAGTCATTAACTTTTGAATTAATTAAAGAAAACACCTTGCAAAACATATATATATAAAACTACTAAGAACATTAAGGTAGTAGCACTTATAAGACCATTTGCAAATTGCACCTTTTTATTTTTAAGTTGTAGCAAGTTGTAGCCCTACGGAATTACGACATCTTCCCTCTAAGGATGTTTGATAAGAACGTATGAAAGTGTCAATTTATATATGAAAACATCCTTCAGAGGTATAAGTATTCAATAAAATTTGCAGAGAGAAACAGAATCATAGGTGAAAATAATATCATTTTATTTTTGTTTAAATTATCACTACTAAAAAAATATATTTAACATTTTTCTAATTATAATTATTTCAAAACAATAAAATATTTAATGGATTTGAACATAAAATTAAATAGTACATTTAAATTACTCATGAATATTTATACTTTGAGACTACCACTTTCTTGTTGAACTAGATTAAGTAACACTTTTGAGCTTTCAATTATCTGTAAAAAAAAGTTCGTTTTTACTTCACTAAAAAAACGCAAATTTGATATTACTTGGCTAAGCCCCATTTCTGCTTGTTTTAAAGTACTATCATAGTCAGATTTTAGTTCTAATTTCTCTGCTAATGTTGAATCAATAATATCTAACTGGTTATTTAAATTGCTTATGTCATCTAAAATCTAAATCAAAATAATTTATACTAACAATACTGTAAAATGGTCAAACTACCTTTTGCCTTTTTTGTTCATCATTTTGAATATCCTTTTCTATTTTATTCTTTTGTTCACGTATACGTTCTATATCTAAAAAGAAAAGTTAATACAGCAGTGTGAAATATTAATTTTATCAAATAAAAATTTTTAACAAGTTGTTGACTAAATGACTGTAGAGTTGCAGCATGTTCCGACATTTCTGTATGCAATAACGCAGCGGTGTCTTTCATAAGTACACAACTGTTGCTTAGAAACGCAGGTGTTATAAACTCCAATTGAAAGAAATTAAGACTAATTGTCAATAATTTGAAATCGACGTTCCTATATTTATATGTATTTAGCAATAATCAAACAGTTCGATTTAATCCGTCTGTTTCTAGACTCTTTAGCCAAACAGGTATAGTCATTAACTTTTGAATTAATTAAAGAAAACACCTTGCAAAACATATATATATAAAACTAATATGAACATTAAGGTAGTAGCACATATAAGACCATTTGCAAATTGCACCTTTTTATTTTTAAGTTGTAGCAAGTTGTAGCCCTACGGAATTACGACATCTTCCCTCTAAGGATGTTTGATAAGAACGTATGAAAGTGTCAATTTATATATGAAAACATCCTTCAGAGGTATAAGTATTCAATAAAATTTGCAGAGAGAAACAGAATCATAGGTGAAAATAATATCATTTTATTTTTGTTTAAATTATCACTACTAAAAAAATATATTTAACATTTTTCTAATTATAATTATTTCAAAACAATAAAATATTTAATAGATTTGAACATAAAATTAAATAGTACATTTAAATTACTCATAAATATTTATACTTTGAGACTACCACTTTCTTGTTGAACTAGATTAAGTAACACTTTTGAGCTTTCAATTATCTGTAAAAAAAAGTTCGTTTTTACTTCACTAAAAAAACGCAAATTTGATATTACTTGGCTAAGCCCCATTTCTGCTTGTTTTAAAGTACTATCATAGTCAGATTTTAGTTCTAATTTCTCTGCTAATGTTGAATCAATAATATCTAACTGGTTATTTAAATTGCTTATGTCATCTAAAATCTAAATCAAAATAATTTATACTAACAATACTGTAAAATGGTCAAACTACCTTTTGCCTTTTTTGTTCATCATTTTGAATATCCTTTTCTATTTTATTCTTTTGTTCACGTATACGTTCTATATCTAAAAAGAAAAGTTAATACAGCAGTGTGAAATATTAATTTTATCAAATAAAAACTTTTAACAAGTTGTTGACTAAATGACTGTAGAGTTGCAGCATGTTCCGACATTTCTGTATGCAATAACGCAGCGGTGTCTTTCATAAGTACACAACTGTTGCTTAGAAACGCAGGTGTTATCATATAAACTCCAATTGAAATAAATTAAGACTAATAATTGTCAATAATTTGAAATCGACGTTCCTATTTATATGTATTTAGCAATAATCAAACAGTTCGATCTAATCCGTCTGTTTCTAGACTCTTTAGCCAAACAGGTATAGTCATTAACTTTTGAATTAATTAAAGAAAACACCTTGCAAAACATATATATATAAAACTACTAAGAACATTAAGGTAGTAGCACTTATAAGACCATTTGCAAATTGCACCTTTTTATTTTTAAGTTGTAGCAAAACAAGGTTTTGAACATAAAAATTTTGCATAATATCTTATTCAATTATACATTATAATTTTTAAATACTTTTACACATGTTTTTCTTAAAAACATAAATTCAAATGCAATCATTTTATAAATGTAGCCCCATGTGTTGAGTTAAAGAGAAGCAGTAGGTGAAGACGAGTTTTATTTGACAGTAGCGGTGAAATAGCATTAATTTAATTAATTTAAAGAAAATGTAGACTCTGGGTTTGAATTAAAATTTTAAGTATACTTTATAAATCATGCTTAAACGGATTCTTGTTAGACTGAATATTAAGTATTTGTTATTTTCACTAATTGTTATTTATACATTTTACTTTTTTGGAGCATTTACACATTTTCTGGAAAAAGACTATTATCAAAATTTTCAATATCCTCTTGAAGGAGATGTCTTACGGTATGCTCATCAATTAAGAAATAATAAAAATCCTGATATCAAACCAATTAATATTTTTAATTATACATTCATAAAAGATAGTAACATTAAATGTATTGAAGAGGGAACTACAATAAATCCAAAATTAGTAATTTTAGTTAAATCAGCCTTAAAGAACTTCGATAAACGAATGGCAATACGTAAAAGTTGGGGATTTGAAAAAAGGTTTTCTGATATAACTATAAGAACAATCTTCCTTCTGGGAAATATTGATAATAATAATATTGAGCTACAGAAATATATAAATTTAGAAGCAGAACAATTTAATGATATCGTACAAGCAGATTTTATTGATTATTATTTTAATAATACAATTAAAACAATGATGGGTTTTAAATGGGCGATTAAGTATTGTCCTTTAAGTGATTTTTATATGTTTGTAGATGATGATTACTATGTGTCTATCAAAAATGTATTAAGATTTTTACGTAATCCACTTAAATATCCAGAATATTTAGAAGAAGCTGATGAAGCATTAAGAAAACTTGCACACAAATTAAGTCGTTCAGATTTAAAAAATCAATATGTAAAAGAAAATTTACTTTTAGAAGCTAAAAATATTTTAATGGCTGGAATAAATTCATTTGATAATAAAAAACATTTTCATCGTTTAGAAGATTTTGTAGTTAAAGAATATGATATTAGTGAAATGAATGCTAAAAGACCAAAACGAAGTTTATTAAATTATAAATCTATATCAGATACAAAACTTTTTGCTGGTTTTGTATTTAAATCATCACCACATCGTCATAAATCAAGTAAATGGTATATATCATTAAATGAATATCCTTATAATATGTGGCCTCCTTATATAACGGCTGGAGCATTTATATTATCACGTGAAGCTTTATATGAAATGTATTATGTTAGCTTATATACAAAATATTTTCGTTTTGATGATATTTATCTTGGATTAGTTGCACTCAAAGCAAATATAGAACTTTTACATTGTGAAGAATTTCATTATTATAAAGCTACATATTCAGGACCACATAGTTATAGATACGTTATAGCTAGCCATGGATATGATAATTCTAAAGATATGTTGAGAATTTGGACAGAAACAAGAGCTGCAGGACATGCATGAATTTAATATTATCTAATTTGTTTGTAATATAAATGAATGAAGAATATTTAAAACTGATATGTGCCTTCCAGAATTATATAAGTTATAATAAAAATGTTAGTTAGTTATAATTTATTATAGTTAGTTCTCAAAGAGTATAAAGTTTTTTTTATATTATTTTATACAAATATTTTTTTAAATATTCATTACTAAGCTTTAAAGTTCAATAAAAGAACTTCGGTAATTATATCTTTTTTCTTATATAATTTAGTAATGTAATGTTTTCCCTCTAAATATCTAACTGTGTATCACGCCAAATACACACGACTGACTCATAAACATAAACTACGAGTATACAACCAAATCAAAAAGTTTTAAATTAAATTCATATGGTTCTTCTCCGCTCCGGGTTTTTGAGAACCTTCTAGGTTACTTTGAGCTCCGCTTTCAGTTCATCATTTTTCAATCGCTGTATTTCTTTTCTTGCCTTCTCACGAAAGCGCTCATTCTGAAAATAAAAAATTAAATATTACATCAAATTTAACAAATTAAATTGAGATCTCCCATACAAATTGTAACAAATAGTACTAAATACTAAAAACTAGTTTCAGTGAAAACGCACTATTACCTGGCGTCTCCCTAGCCTAAAAAACCAAAGTGAGTCTGGTTATTGATACCCTTTCTTAACACAAGCGTGTATACAGCTTTCAGTTCGAAAAAAGATACTTTTGAATGGAAAAATCATGTACTTCACTTGTTGGAATCGTGTACTCAGTACAGCCTTTTAACGAAAATTTTACTTCTATTGTGAATTTTAAGGCTGTGTACCAAATTAAAATTAAAATTCCGGATGGGCTTATGTCAAAATTATAATGAAAATGTTGGCAAATTTGTAAGTATATTAGTTTGTTTTGTTTTAAAAGTATATTTTGATTAATTACAATATAGAGTAGTGATTTTTACAGTGATTTATGTATCCTAATAGTAATTGATTGACAGATCCTCGTAGACATTCCGATCATATTTTAATATGCCGCCATTTTGTACACGTTTTCTCTGTCAAGAATCGGTTTTTTTGAAGGAGGTGTACAAGCATGTACACAGTGTCAGTCAAGAAAGGGTATGAGACGTCGTCAAATATCCCCTATTAAGTCTAACCTAAGGTTAAATTTAGTAATTTAACTAAACTCAATGGCTTATAATTAATTACTACATAATTATAATGTTAAAAATATACTAAAAACGTGAAAAACAGAATAATGAAAAGGTTGTCATGCGATTGATTACCTCGCGGTATATGAAACTTTTAAAAACATTTTAGTGCATGGAGCGGTGAATTTTCAGCTGAACTGTACATTTTGTTCCTGTAATTGAAAAATAAAACTCGTTTTCTGAATATTTTGTTCCAAGAGTTCATGTTTTATTATTTTGTGCTTGAAATGAAAAATGGATCAAATGTTGAGTGAGAAGTGTTTTAAATATTTTTGAGTATCAAAAGTTTACAAAAATAAATATAGTACACTTCTAAATTCTTAAAAATGTTTCTTTATAAATTAATAATCATATTCAATATAAAGAAAAATGTACAAAAAATTTAAAAGTTATTTATGAGAAAGGATTATGGATGAACATTTTAATTCCAATAACAAAGATAGATTTTGTGCCGAAGTAGTCGTTAAAAAACATTTTTTGGCAAAAATTAGTGATCTTAAGGACAAAATTTGTACAATATTTAAATTAATTTCATTTAATGTACCTGATTTAAAAAATTTATCTGATAAAGATGAAAATGTTTCAATTCAAATAGTTTCTGACAGTTCTTGCAAAAATATTGAGGAAACTGCCAAACATATACAGGTGATTTTTTGCTATAAACAAACATTTGTTTTATTTGTATAAGTAATTTCTTTTTAATGGAAAATTGAATAATTAACATGAGAAACAGGTGTTTTATGATAATTTTTTCTAAAAAAATTAAATTTATGGTGAACCCATTAGCTTTTACAAAAACGAAACTTGTTTTTGGTTTTTAAATATGTAGATTTTTTAGCGCCAGAGTTTTTTTTTATTTTATAAATTGATTTGTTTATTTTGCACTAATTGCTACACACTAAGTGTTAAAATGAAAATTTTATAATTTAATATCTACTTATGAACAAATTGCATTATAGAATCTCTTTCTTATATATGACATAAAAACGCTTAATATATTTGAAAAATATTCCTTTTCGTCGTCTACAAATTGCTTTATACTGTTATAAATATCCTAAATAAACTGATAAATAGTTCTTAAAATACGTATTTATACTAGACAATTACCCACAACCGTGAACCAAATAAAAACTTTAAGTTTAATTAATGAAATGCCTTTTTATACTTTAATTAGTTGTATTTTAGTGACTATTTAACACAGATGTAACCATTAAAGACCGAACTAATGAAAGGTTTTCTGCATTATGATACGATACAACTTTATTTCTTTTCGAAGCTAAAATCAATCCAATTTTCGCATATGGAATAGGGCTGATATTTGAAAAACTAAGCATATCCAAATTGACAACAATAATTTATATGCTTATTAAAATATAAACCCTTTCGATTTGCCTACGGACTAGCTAAAAAACCGTTTTTTAGTACACCAATTTAGGTTAAAAAGCCCCTAATTAACGTTCTCAAATTGGATTCTTGTTGTCATAAAAAAAGGGAAAGAAAATGAACAAAAGATCTGGTTCGATTTTTATTACCCAGAGGCAATAATGGACAGAAGCTGGACTGGAGTAAACCAGGAACTAAGATTCTGACAGATTAATATTGCTGCCATCACAAAATCTGAAAAGAAAAGTTATATTACGATCCCAGAGTCAATTGTGTGCGCTCGGTATGTGAGAAATAGTGTAATAGATATCATATCACTAAATGTAAGTCTGCCTGCAGAGTACCGGCTTACAGCCCAGCTGACGCCGATTATGATACCGAAGACTATAAAGTCGTTATGGATAAAGCAATAGGAATATGCTTAAAGTGTTCAGAGTGCAAGCCTACCAAACATTAGACTATCGCAATGGGAATCGACGTCAGCTCGACTGTAAGCCGGCACTCTGCAGGCAGCCAAAGAGTAGAATAAAGTCCTTAAATGAATATGCTAAAAGCTAAAAGCGTGAAAAAAAACTATTGAATTTCTTTTGCACGTTTTGTGCAAAACTTTACTATTATTATTCTCTTGAAGATCTTGTTTTTATGATATTTTGTATGTATTTGTATTATTGGTTGCCTGAAATATATCACAAACAATTTATACTTGATAGAATGGTAATGTCAGTAAATTATGACAATAAACAAAAAAAAAACACTGCTAATATTATTTTATTTAACTACATTTGTTAAAAAAATGAAAATAAATTTATTCAATCTTAAAGTTTACACCATATTAAAAACTAAATGTAAATAGGTGAACACTCATAAAATTTGAGTAACGTGACGGGAAAGAAAATTGAAATCAAAAAATCCTGCTTAACTTCTCGTTCTTCATTCAAAGTATTTATTGTGCTTGTGTCTGTGCTTTTGCTTTGGGCTTTATAAAGATGCTTCTGCATGTATTTAAACGATTTTATTTCTTTATCAAAACTGTCCGGTCAGATAATTTTACCTGTTTATGTAAGTTTCTTTCTTTCATCAACGGCCATTGGCGTATTAATTTAGAGTTAATACCCTGATGTCTTCATATGTCTTCAGTCTTAATTTTTTAACAATTAAATGTAAATGGTTATAAAACAAAAAAATTTATCTGAGAATTATGTGAATATAATATGCATTGTGTACAATTTATGAAAACATTTAATCATAGTTATACAATTATATTATTCATAGTATTTAACACAATAAACTTTAACAAAATTGCAATAAATAAATTTAAAAGAAAATTATAACAGTAATATAAACAATAAAATATTGAATTCTTTGAAACTTTTTTGCCAGTCATTCATTGAGTTCCACCAGTTGCCCTAAATAAAATGATCTACAAAATATTTACTCATCCGCTTAACCCACATTTGTACTGAAAACAAAAAATTAAGTGAGCTCTTTTTTTAAACCCTTTAATTTCATTTAAAAAGATTTGATTTTTCTTTTCCTCCTTCATATGAAAACTTAAAAAGTATGCAATGGGTAATATGGGTAAAACTGTCTTTATGCTTTGTTTACAACGAATTGCTTACTAGACTTTATCGGTAAAAAAAAATAAAAAAAGAACAAGAAGAAATTTTAATGGCCTTTAACGGTATTTAGGGGGGATTAATTTGTTTATAGATTGGTACGTACGTGCCTAGGTATTTCGTTTTGGTTTATTATTATTTTTATTTTTTCCGCTTGTATTTGAAGTGGCTGCCAACAATTGTATAAGAGCTACCTCCTGCCTGTAAATATAAATGTATTTAATCATTTTTAAGGCTAACTAAAGAAATTTTAACAAATGTAATGCACAAATTTAAAAGATGTTAATAGTTAATATATATAATATACATATATATATATATATAAGTACATATATTCATATAAATGTTTGGAAATAAGATATAAAAAAAACATGTTAATATGCATGAACCGGATATAAAATATACGAGACACGATTACGATGTTAGTTGACGCAATACCGGATTTTCGTATTGGAAAGAAAAGGTCTTTTGCTAAATTTATGCTTGAACAGCTTCGTGATAGAATGTCTGTCGATCAATTTGGATTTAATGATATCTCAATTAAGGGAAAGGTACATATACACTTAATAAATTAATATTTTTCTTTATATTTTGTTAAAAATATAAAAATTTTTATTCGTTATTTACATAAATCCCTTTTTTCTGTTTTAAATTATTGTAAACTCAAACTTTTAAATTTTATTTATATAAATAATTTAATTAATTTATGTACTTATATATTTACTAATTAAGGTCCGACCGAGAACTCGGTCTCGGCCGAAATCCAGGCCGAGATCTCGGTTCTCGTTCTCGGCTTAAATTGGCCGAGATTTTCGGCCGTAGCCGAGACAGCACACGTGCCAGTCTAAAGGTGGGTACCCACTTAGTGCGTATATCCCAGCGGGTAACTTTTATGACGTCATAGACTCACGCTAAAGTTCCCCCTCATATGTGGATATTTCAGCGTGAAATTCATTTGTACTTCATTTTGACGACAAAAAGTTACCCGCTGAGATATACGCACTAAGTGAGTTTCCACCTTAACAGTAAGCAAACGTGGCGCCAGTTAGTGTGGATATTAATTTTTCTTAAATTTTTTTTTTGTAGCATTTGTTTTGTGCTTATAAGTTATTAAAAATGTTCATATACTCATACACAGAAAATATTTCATGGCATTTATTTATTGCATTTTTAACTTTTAACTATTTTACCCAATTTAGCTGCCATGTTTGAGTCTCGTTCTCGGTCTCGGTCTCGGCCGAGAATATATTTTTTCTCGTTCTCGGTCTCGGTCTCGGTCTCGGCCGAGAATAAAAAATCATTCTCGGTCGGACCTTATTACTAATATATGTATGTATATTCAAAAATTACAACACTAATAAACTTGTTATAGGTAGTTTTTTATGATACTAAACGCTAACCGGGCGAAACAAACAAATAATGCTCCTTTTTGCGCTTATTGGGTGGTGACACACGAGTTGTCATGACATGTAACAATGCAACTTTTCGAAGTTACGGGCGAGACGTATAAAGAGTTTGCAGGGAGCTTTTCAGCTAAACAAAATTGGTACTCTTTACTACATATTTTCGATCCGGGGAACTTTTTATACAATATCCACGCGTTTAATGCTGCTAAATCTAAAGGTGGGCACTCACTTAGTGCGTATATCTCAGCGGGTAACTTTTATGACGTCATAGACTCACGCTAAAATTCCCCCTCATATGTGGATATTTCAACGTGAAACTGATTTGTACGACATTTTGACGTCAAAAAAGTTACCCGCAGAGATATACGCACTAAGTGAGTGCCCACCTTAAAATATTGAAGAAAACTTTAGGGGGGGTTTTTTAGTTTTATATGCTCTTCTGATATATTTTAAGATGGCTTCTTTAAACATGCCTGCTATTATATATAAAACTGTTGTATATCTCAGATATCAGTGCAGTGCAAATTTATTTGTTTGTAATCTTTCAGATCGCTGTTTTGTTTTGTGAAAACGTATGAGTCTCAGAATTTCTGTAAATTTATCTCTACATATTGTATTTGCGAAGAAAGCAGGTCTACGTTTTTTCGACCATAGATAGGAAGCTTTCAATGATCTCGATTTATATGAGGCTGGCATATAGAATTCCTAAAAGACTACGTAATTCAGTAACTGTGATCTTCCAGTGTTTTTTCAAAATTTGGTATGCCCCGGTTTCAGTGCAATCTTTGATGTGTTCCATTATGTGTCTGTCAATTATCAATTTGAATACACTAATTATACAGCCTGATATGATATTTTGATGATGCGATATTCTTGAATATCATATGAACATGCATCCTACCTCCAGATCCGCCTACTTTCTGTTTTATCAACTGTATCCCGTCAAATGTAAGTTCAATTTCACCCATTGCATCTTGGGATATGCTTGGAATACTCTTCCTCTCATCCTCGGAGCTAGAACTTGAAAAAATACGCATCCTTTTCCCCTACGACACACTTTTAAAAAGTTTTTCTTTCACTATCTGAAGATCCTTCTGTCTTTCTACTTTCAACGCATTCCGAACTTTCACTGTCAGTTTCGCTTTGGCCTGATGCATATTGGTCTTCTTCGGAGGAAATCTGAGAACAATCTTCATTGGTTTTTATAATTTTGTTCAATTTCTTATTATTTCTCATGGATTACTCATGTGACAAACGAAGTAAATATATGATTGTTTATGAAATCAGACGACCCGTCAATCTGACGGGTTTCGTAGAGATAGGTATACCACATATAAATCTCAAAAATGAGAAAACTTAGGAAGAAATAATTTTGTGTATAGATTCTTTGGGTGAAATGATTAATTTACGAAGCAACCAGGTTAAATTTGTTGCTATAGTTTTTAAGGAATTTTATTTCAAAATTCAAAATCCGTCAAATTATTGGGTCCGGTAAATCTAGTGTTAATATACTTAGAAAACTTATTTAACTATACTACCTTACACTTTTTATTTGCAAAATGTATTCATTAACAGATTTTATTCGTTTAATACCAAAAAACTAGAAGATAATTATATAAATTGATGATTCAGCCAGCTGATCTATCCAAATATCAAATATCACTTTCTGTGCATTGATGTTCAACCATAAATTTCTCCTTGCTTGTTGTCTTTCTGTTCGAAATACCAGCTTTTGGTGTGTTTCACCCTAAATATAAACAGGCCCACGTACGCGAAAATGCTCTTCAACTAGTATGAATGAGACAAAAATTAAACACTCTTTTAAATTTTAGAGCGATCAGCGAAAAACGCCCGGTTTTACAGTTTGAGTTTAAAATTGTTTTAACTTAAACTCTATTTGAAGTTAAACTTATTGTTAGTTAAAAATATTAACAGGTTTCATAGTGTGAGCTTTAAATAGTTGGACTACTGCTACTTAATTTTGTTATTGACTTTTATGTCAGCTCACGTTTATATATCAAATTATATTCTATACCGAGCATAGATGTGAAAAAGCAATAGATTACAACAATATATTTGAAAATAATCATTAAAAAAATAATTTAATGCAAAATTAAATTAAATTTCTAAATATCTAATGTTTGGTTAAGAAGAATGTGAAGAGCTAACTTATTTCCATTAGAATTTTGTTTGTTTTGTATTTTCATATTCAAGGTCAATTTATATATCTTTAAAATTTTTAATGAAACCAACTGAATATCCTTTTTTTAATTAATTGAACCAAAATTGCCAATTTATTGAATTTTATATATCTTATAATAATTATATTTACTGTAAAATTACAAAAACTTTATTTAATTTCAAATTATTACAAAAAAAATATCAATATAGCCAACAAATGATGATTTTGGGTTCGTGATTATTTTGGCACTGAAAGTTTGTTGAAAGAGTTTGTTTTTTACGATTTACGAAGGATAATTTTGATTTACTTCTTGGTTTTGTGAGGCCATTAATTGAAAAACCAGTACTCACTACTAGTCACTAACTGACTCAACAATTTTCTCTAAAAATATGTTAAATTTAAATTTACAAGGTTCAAGCTACACGTTGATTATTTAGAACTGCTAAATATTGAATGAAGCCTGATCCTTTTCTAAATTGAAGCTATATATTTTCAATCTACCTATAAATTCTAGTGTAAGCTATATATCATTATAATTAAAATTATCCCTGAAAAGACATTCTAATCCCCAAATACGATCTTAAGTTTTCTTATCGAAAAATTTTATATGACCATATGGCCCAAAACTGACATATATATATGACGACCGCGATGTTTTAGTATTACACTGCCATATAAATATATGGCACTATGATTAACCGTGTTATATTCTGCCATATAAATTTGCTCATCACACTAGTATGACACTTCTGTGCCATCTGTGCTGTGCTAAAACAGCTATATTTGACGGTACCGCATGAGACAGCCTCATTTTGGTTTTTAGGCTAGCGAGACACCAGGTAAGGGGGAAATTCGGAATTTTCGAAGTTAATTTTGAGGCAGAAAGCATGGTTGACGGATGGATTTACAAATACACAGAAAACAATTTTTGTTCTGAAATTTATCAATCAGACATTTATTTGTTGAGGCTTAAAGATTACAATATTTTACAAAAGTAAAATTAAAAATCCACCAAAGTAAGTTCTAAGTGTAAGGTTGGCTCAATAAAATGTGTAATGAGTGCTCGAAGTAAAATAGTAAAATTAATAACTAATATACCCTATGATTTGAACTTTATTATATCTAGAAATCGTTGTTTTTATATAATTCTTATTTACTATTGTATAAATAAAATTCATCACTTTATATATTTATATACTTTATAAAATCCATACACTTTTGACACTGGGAACAACTTTAAAATATTACAAACAACTGAAACATGTGAAAGCCTACATGTACACAAAATTTTGATGTTGGCTCATGAGGTACCGTCAAATAGCCATTCTCGAATTTTGACAGCTTGGATGCTGTCTCATGAGGTACCGTTAAATATAGCTGGAAGATATTAACCCCTTAAGAGGCGTTTCACACATAATTGATATTACAATTTTCATTCCGCCATTTTGTAAATTTGTATGGAAAATTTAATCTTCTCTAATGTATTGTAATATTTCAATTGCAATATGAGAGCCTGTGTGAAACGCCTATAACACCCAGTTTCTTTAAAAAAAACCGACAAAGAAAAAAATCAATTTCTTTTTCATATAAAAAAATACAGCTTAAAACATTGTCTTTGCAAAAAATACAAAAATAATCAAAAATTTTATGTTTTATTTATACAACGCCGCTCGAGTTAACTCGAGTGTGCAAAGTTTGGCCAGTATAGCGTATTCGAATTTACTCAAGCGTGCACGTGAAGGGGTTAATGGCAAAATATGATTCGCAAATTTTTCTTCATCAGAGTTTATACTGATATGTAATGCTACATTCTAGTTAAACTCGCGCTGTGAAATTGGGCGACAAAATTATAATCAGTTAAATTGATATTTAAGCATGGACAGAAATAATTAGCACACAGCGAGATTATTATTAAACTTCATGAATATTGAAAGAAAGAAAGAAATTAACAAAAACAATTTTTCATTACAAAGTTTTTATTTTTTTGAGTAATTAATAACTTTTTTAAATTATCAAATCTTAATTGCTTAATATTTGATATTATTAAAGGCAAATGTTTTTTAATAAATATTCGAAATTTAATCTAATACTCTAATAATCAATTTCTTATATCGATATGTGATTAAACTAGTTTTCAATTTATTTAAGTATAAAAAAGTAAAACAAAATTTAAGCCAATAAATTAATTTGTGCACTTTAAACTACATTGAGAAAGTATTTTATTCCATGGTATTTATAGTTGATAAAAAAAAAATAAAAATAAAAGATAAACAAATGAAGATCCGCATTCCGTCCAACTTCTTACGATTAGACAATATATGACAAGAAAGTGTATTCATCTTTAAGACATGATCTCAGATAAGACGCCATTTAATGCCATGAAACAACTTTAAGTAGATCCGCATTAAAAGGTATTACTCGTCCCAAGACTTTTAAATATGTATGTTGAATGTGGTTGATCCCGGATATTCACTTTAAATGCAAAAAGGAAATTTTGTACTATAGAAGCTATGTGATAAAATAATTAGACTCTATTTTTATTAACCATATTTAAAATAAAAATGAATCAAATCTTCGTTTTTCAATTTGTCGAGAAAAGTAAAAAGTTGAAAGTCCTGTAAACCTTTTTGTATTTTAAGAAGTGTAAATATTTGTAAACTAATTATTTAATCATGATTTGTGGGTAAATTCTCCTTCATAACAGGCATTATTTAAATTTTGAAAGTTTTTTTGTTAAATTATCTATACCGGGATTCGGCATCGCTTTTCCTTTTGGAGCATATTAGTGCAATAATAATAAAGTTAAATGAACTACACACAAAATGTGCAAAATAGATATTTAATGGGTTTGTTTGACTCTGTTATCTTCTGGCATTTAAAGTAAGACTTTATTCTGATGGGATGTCTATCACAAGTTTTTTTACATAATGAGCATACATATTCGATTTCTTGATTGTGATATACCTTTGCTTTGCAGATATTGTGATAAAAACCGTAGACTTGTTTTCAAGAATTGTAGTTCTTTGTTTTCTCTCTACAGACTACCGTCTGTCGATTATTGCATCTGTGCAATAAAAATTGATCTAAATATCCTCTCGTTTTCTTTCCCGTGTTTTAATGACAAGTATCTAATTTTAGGTCGTTCGTAAAAGCATTTTGAACCTAATTTGCTGTAGTAAAAAAATTTCTTTAGCTATAACATAAATAAATCGAGAGGTCGTATATTTTGAAAAATTTAAGTCAGCCTTTATGAAACGCTATGTTTTCTTGAAATGTTGGTTAGTGGATAATTGAAAATTTTTCAAATAAAAAAAATACATAATAAAAAAAAAGTTCCATGACAAAGTCTAAAAAATATTCCTAACTACTATGAACTATTTATTAGTTATAATAAAACTAGAAATATATTATTAAAAATATTGAAAAAAATATTTATCTATAAATGTTTTAAAAATGCATTTTTCCGAATGTAGGAAAACATTTTTTTTGTTTTGCTTTTATCAAAACTTTTAACCTTTATTTCTTTAACGATTGAAAGTACTTTGATATAATTGAATAAAAAACCATCGCTGTTAACAGTCTTATTAAAATCTTGTATTGTGATGATTTCAATTATGAAACTAGTGCGACTAGTTTTCAATATTAAAAACTAAAGAAAACAAAAAAGTTTATGACCAAGAGATAAATTTTATATTTTGTAAAACTTTCAACGAACTATAGAGTAGCAAATGAATTGATTTAAGGGCTTTGCTTTGGTTGCTTATTACAGAAATTCTAAGTGGCACTATAGAAAATTTAAGTAATTTGTTTATATACCCAATATCGCATATGCATTGGCCTAGCGAGTTATTGATATTCTTTTTTATTTTCGTTTCACTTCTCTTATTTTTGAAACAGCATTTCTGCTATAGTTAACGGTTTTTTATTCATTACTTTCATACTATTTAGTTCGAGGAGCAGAAATTTGAATTTGGGTTAATGATCTTCATTTGATTTGGGTGTACTACTTCTGTGAAGATGAAAATAATATGTATATGTTTTATATGTGATATAAAATCAATTGCAAATTGAATTTATTGCACTTGTAAAAATAACTAGTCTATAAGTTCTGATATTTAAATATGAATGTCTAGAAGATCGTTGAGAGGAGGAAAGACTTATGTTTTATCAATATAAATTTGGTTTTATGATTTCAGTTAATTATAGGCTGAGATATGGTGATCAAAATAAATTTTTTGAAAGATGACTTGCCACTGGCTTATTACTTAATAATTTTGTACGAAAATTTTACAAAATATTGTAAAGAAGTTATTTAACATTATCCCCCGTGCTTTCGTATAAAGTGAGAATGATAATAAAAACAAAAAATAAAAGTAAAACAATATTTCTTACTTTTACACCCTCATTTCTAACGAATGACATATTTTAGCCCTCATTGAGGCTTGTACAGTACAGTGTATTATAGATACAATAATCTGTGTTAGGAAAATTTGGTGAAAATTTTAAAATAAGTGTTATAAAAGTAAACATTAAATCATCTAATTGTGTTGAAATAGGGTTTTAAAATTGTTAAAATTAATTAATTAAATAATGAAAAGGCATAAACAAAAAAAAAATAAAAAATAATTTAGATAATAATTAAATAACATGTTTAACATGTTGAGGACGGCGTGTACCACCGCTGATACGGCTATAGTTTTGTAGATGATAAAAACTTTATGTGGTTAAAAATAATTTTTTTTATTAAAATTAACTTTTAATTTTTTGCTAAACAACATTTCGGGCAAGGCGTCGCAATATAAAGCGAAGTACATTCTTCAATGCCGCCTGATGAAGCGAAATAGAAAAAACTGCGCCGTCCTCAACGTTTTAATGACACAATAAACAGGAAAATTATTTTTAATGATAATTTGTTGGACAACCTGTAAATTCCCAATAGATCCTGAAATTTCCCTTATACAGCCTGTATGACACGATTGCAACTTGCTTAATACATGTGTATTACACATTTCTCCATACCAAATTTTATTCCATATATTTGTATAATGTGTATAAGTTTTAATGGAGAATGGTTATAAGATGAAATTAGAATGGAAAATTTTGGAATCTTTTGTTATTGTTGCTTTACCTTGTGCGAAGTACAACGCAAAAGCCTTTATTTATGTCGAACCTCTTAAAAAATTGCTGTTATATATAAATTTACATTTTCAATTCATAATAAGCTCTTATGTATTCGTATACTATATATAGGGAAGAGTAGCTAGTTGTAGGTCATGCCGGAAAGGGTATTATTTAAGAACACACAATATAAATGCTAAATTTGTTATATGCCATCAATTTCTATTGACAGAAGGTAGTTTTAACGCTAACAACAAAGTAAATAGATGTGCGTGTTATTGTTGCTACAGAAATTGCTATTGTAAATTTTTACAAAAAAAAAAAACGATTACATCTTATTTCACTGTTTATAAAATTTATAAAAAATTATTTAAGATGATAAGTAAAATGTGCTATTGAGCATTTCTTTTTTTATCATACAAAAATATTTTAAATAGACATTCAGCTGTAAAAACTTTTTTTTATGTACCACGAAAAACTGGGATCAAAACCTAATATTTGATATTTTAACAATTATTTTACATCTCAATTAATTTTTTTTTTAGTGTTAACGATGTCGTCCACAAAAAATCTGATCAAGACTTGTTGGTTGAAAAACTAAAGCATTTTCACTGGCCAAAATTGCGACAGTGATGAGGACTTAAATTAACTACATTTTCTTTTTTCTGTTTATTTTTTAATAATTAGATAATTTTTCATAAATAATTTTAGGTTTTACTCCAAGATTTAGAAGTAACATTGGCCTAACAACAATATCTTACAACTGGCACAAATTATTTCTTTGGCAATTTGACCAAATCTTTTTTTTTACGAACTAAATCAAGCTCATTCTTTGTAGGAATATATAGGTCTTAATAATAACTCTTCAACGGTATGACGCAATAATGTTGTTCGAGTGCAAATCTGTGCATGAAAATCAAAACATGTCCAACAACTAGCTACTCTCCCTCCCTTAAAGAAAAAAAATTAATTGTAAATATGAGCCGTTTATTTTGAAAGTGATGCAAGTCCACTTTTTGTTATTTCGAGATATTTAAAGGTTTGCATTTCAATAAATTTAAAAATATTGGTAAGTGTTAATAGATATATTTTTAGTGTTTTGTAGTATCATGTAATGTAAGTTTATAATCGAATAGTGTTTACAGTACTGAGTACAAAAAGTAAGGGTTTTATTACATCCAAATGGACTTGCCTCACTTTCAAAATTAATGAATTATTGTAATCGTTCATTAAATTGGGAATATTTTCAGTTGCATCACCCTTTTTTTAATTATAAAAACAAAATACTATTCTAATTATTATCAAATTTCTTCATTTAAAAAAAGCGAAATAAAACAAAGAATATTCTATTAGAAAATAACATGAGAAAAAAACATTCAGTTTTATTAAGAATTTCAATTAAATTATACATTTTCAGTTTACACATAGGTATAATTTTACGATTTAACATTTTAAAATATTCATGATTAACGGAAGGTATATATGGTAATAAATCCATCATGTCCTTGAATTTCTCAGAAGTAATTGTTCTCCTTTCTTCATACATTGAAGATAATTTTATTTTTCCGAAATTACTTGGTCTTCCACGTCGTTGTGACAAATCGATAATTTTAAATTCAGCATCTCGTTCTATCGAAGTTTTGTAGAATATTTTGTATGGTACATCCTCTGTAAATTAGATCCAGCATATATTTAACCAATTCACGGTTTCTCTATGGGTATTTTTTTTTTTAACCGCTTTCTCCAGAGGTTGGGTTGAAACAATTTTTTCGCGTTTCATTTCATGTACTAAAAATTTATTATGTTTTCGACAATTTCTTATTAGTTTATTGTAATTCAGGGAAATATACAAGGAAGCGGTTTTCATAATTGTCATTTTTACCACTTCAAAATCAAATAATTCCAAGCAAAGATGGACTTGCACCACTTTCAAAATGAACATATTTTCAAGAACGTTAAGAGCTGAAATTTCCACTTCCCAAATACTAGAATCTAAATTTTTTTTTTTACTATAAATTGTTTACGCAGAATTAGATCATAACAAGTTTTATCTATAACTACCATTATCTCCATTTTTTTCAAAAATGGACTTGCACCACTTTCAAAATAAACGGCTCATATATGCAATTAGGATAGAAATTTAAGATTTTTATAAAAGTCAAGCACTAATTCAAATAAACCGGACCTTTATTAAGATAAAATTCAATTAAAATTACAAGTATTGAAGCAAAACAAAATTTTACATCCGTGTTAGCCAAAGAGTAATCCGAATTATTGCTGCAATGTTAGTTAAATTGCAACTTTCACAAATTAAAACGAAAGCTAAACTAAAATACAATCATCTTCCGACCAATGATTTCTTTGATTAAGTAAAATAAATCATAAAATAAATATAAAAAAGAAAAAATAACATTTATATACAATTTTTTTTTGTTATTGTTGCAAAGTATCTTGTGCGAAGTACAACGCAAAAGAAATTCACGATCAAACAAACCTTTCCATTCAAGAAAAGCTAAATACAGGTTCCACGTGCAATCTGGTTAAAAAAATAAAGAAAAGCTTATAAAATTTTTAAGTGGTGGAAATAAAATTTGTTTTCTTTGTGTTCAAGTGATTCCAGTAAAATTTTCAGATGACAGTTGGATGTCGAGGTGTTTACATTAAAAACGTTAAAACTTTTCCACGAATTTTGTTTCTTTTTTTTTCACATAAAAATTTTTTTTTAAAGTGCTCTCTTTTAAAATTGCCGTTTCTGTTTATTCTCTATATATGCTAGTTTTGAATAGTTTTTGTTAAAGTTTTTAATTGAATTGTTTTAAAATATAGGTGTGTGGGTGTATAATTGTGAATAGAAATAAATATTTTCCGGTGCTTTAAGTAAGGCCATCTGAATGTGAAGTTATTAATTTTTTAATTTTATTAAATATAATTGATATAAAATATTTGTTTATCTGTTTTAAGCTATCTTTAATGTGTACTTGTTCATACTTATAAAGTAGCAAATATATTTGGCTGGCATTTATTTTTGTTATATAATTTACAAATTGTTAACAATCATTAATTATTAAATTGAAACATGAAATTTTTTTATTAATTTAACATTTTGAAATAAATGAAACTTTTATTTTAAATTATAAAATTTGAATTAAATATAAAAAAACAAAAATCTTTGACAAAATATTTGATATTGGATAAAATGTTAATTACAAATATTGGAGTTAAAACAAAGGTAATCAATAATTGAATATGAAATATTTTATTTAAATTTTATTTTCTTGTGTGTTGACTGATGTTTTATTGTCTTCGAAACACTCTTGGAAAAATATCGATATTCGAATTTATATGCAAAAAGGAGTAAGATATATCAATCCGCGGTATCACATGAGGCTAAGCATGTTTCGAACTTCAGCAAATAAAAATATGCTTTAAAGCTTATTATAAATCCGTAAATATGTATTGGTAGGACAAACGAGATGCAGCAAAATTTCTGCCTCATGGAGGGATTTGATATTTTCAAAATTTAATCGCTCTTATTATAAAAATGGCAGATGCCTGCCTCGTGTAATATGGCGGATTGATTCAAATGTTACTTTTACTTGTGAGGGAGATAAAAGCAAAGATGGGGGTTCTTTCCAAACTTCGTCAGGCATAAATTGGACACTACCTGTTTTTTGACAACTTACCAATATATATTTATTGATCTCTTGTGTAGTAAGCTTACGTAATTCCTTTGTACATCAACTGCTGAATTCGAAACAATATCTGGCGTGCGCTTGCTAATTTTTGACAATCTTTTCAGCTGCGGATTAACAAAACTTGAAGAAAGAGAATTTTACTAAAATTTTCAAATATTTAACCATTAATAAGTAAGCAGATAATGCAGTACACTCATTTACCTCTTTAGTTGTGGCTCATCTTGTCGTCTTGCATTATAAAATCGGCTATGTCAGGCAAACAAAGACAAAGCACGCAACACTTACTAAGTTTATAATCACCGTCAGGCATGCTCGAGGGCTTTTGTAGCCAACTATCTATTCTTAAGTTGGGCACTCACTTAGTGCGTATATCTCAGCGAGTAACTTTTATGACGTCATAGACTTACGCTAAAGTTCCCCCTCATAGGTGGATATTTCAGCATGAAATTCATTTGTACGTCATTTTGACGTCAAAAAAGTTACCCGCTGAGATATACGCACTAAGTGAGTGCCCACCTTTATAGAGTACAAACTAGTGTATGTGAACTCTGGCAGAAATGTAATTCAATGTACGTTGGTTACATTATTTCCGTTTGTTTTTGCTTAAAAAATAATGTTTTTTTTATGATCAGTAACTCTTTATAATTGGAGAAATTTAAAATTTTTCCATAAAAGTAGGGAGAAATATGGACTTATCTTTTGAAGGGAGCTTATGCTTTAAAATGAAATAAATTTTGAATTTTAAAGGAAGGAGAGAAGCCTGATACACAGAAAAATATACTGGTTTGAGCAGTTTTGAAAAGAAGCGTGACAGACCTCCAAATAAAACAGCTATTTTGCTTTTCGAAATATGACTTTTGAGATCAGTGAAATTTGGGAAATCATATTCAAGATGCCAGAATGAAGTACAGAGACTGTAATTAGTTTTGGAATATGAAAAATGAGCACAATCCCAGTAGACAAAGGTTTTATGGAATGGCTGAACTATATAGTAGTTTTTGGTTAAAGAAGAAAAGTACAAGTATTTGTGAATATAACATCATAGAGTGAACATAAGTGTAAAGCCCCTACCGTAAAATATTGAAAATTTTCTGCAATGTTGTAGGAGTATTTTAAGAGCAGGTGGACTTTGTAGAAAAATTCGTGGTAGATTTTAACATTTTACCGATATAATAAACTTTCGCCTAGTTGAAATACTTAAAATAGTGTCCAAAAATAAGTTTTAGTACAAAAATAATTTTAATCATTACCTAAAGCTGCAAAATAAGATCTATTAACTCATAATGGCAAGACAAACATTGAAATATGTGCTAACCCACTAGTGATGCCGCAAAAGACTTACCAAAAATGATTAAATAAGAACTGTAAAGTTTTAGCTGAAGCATATAAATTTATTTGAGACGGTTATCGACATTAAGTGAAGTTAAATGAAAATCCCATGAGGTATCCGAAGCTCATTGCCACCAGCAATTAAACATTTGCACTTTCACTTTATCGCAACGTCAGAAGGAAAAGCATTGATTGGTGTTGCCCGTTATTGGTGAAAACCAAGAAAGTATTTTTTCATGATTATAACGCTAGACCATATACATCCCGAACAACTCTGAAAAAAATTAATGAATTTAATTGGGGCTTTTCCCACATCTTGTTTACTGCCCGGATACTGTTCCAAGTGATTTTTATTTATAGTCTAAGAGCTAACAACAAAAAAATTGTCTCAGAGCATGAAATGTTTTGATTGAAAAATGTTCGATTGGTGTGGGCGAAGTAAAATCTCGATTGCCTAGCCGTGTAAGGATTTACCTGCTTAAACGCTCGCCTACCACTTTATCTTCCACTTTGACACCAACCAAAATTTCCACTTCCGAGGTATCTATTATTTCGTGTCTTATAATATTTTTTACTAGGAAAAAAGTTAAATTCTGAACAGGATGTACAAAATAAACTTATAAGTTTTTTTTTCAAAACCAGAGAATTTCTACAGCAATGGAGATGAAAAGTTATCTATAAAATTGCCAGAAATCATAGATTGTGCATTTTGAAAAATAAATTATTATATAAAATGTTAAATTTTGCTTTATGCAAAATTTTTCAAATCTTCCCAAAAATGCGCATGAATTTTTCGACTGATTTGAGGCCTAAAGTCCATCTCTTATTTTTTAAATCGTTTATTTAGCTTAAAGTTTTTCACTTACGTTGCTACATTCCTACATTTTGATGAATATTCTTGAGTATAAAATAAATAAAATAAAAAACAAAAATTTTTCACATCTTTTTAAACTTTTGATAATTTTCGCTCAAGGTAAACTTATACTATGATATTTAAATATAAAAGAACTATATCCGTTCTGATATCCTATAAAAAGGTAATCTTGTATTTTGAA
This sequence comes from Acrocera orbiculus, assembly GCA_947359355.1. Classification (NCBI taxonomy): domain Eukaryota; kingdom Metazoa; phylum Arthropoda; class Insecta; order Diptera; family Acroceridae; genus Acrocera; species Acrocera orbiculus. The sequence continues at coordinate 15,107,797 of OX375758.1, forward strand.
TATGTTGTCAAGAAGGTTATAAGCCCATTTTATTTATTTATTTATTTTTTTAAAAACTTCGGTTAGTTCAACGGTCTTAAATTTTATAGATATAATAAACGTATCATCCCAGGTATGGAAATTAATTCAACCATTTAGTAATTTAATGATTATCTGTTGCTGTGTTCTTTTCTTTATTTTATTTAGTGATTTTTTTGTTTTTTAGATTTATTTCTATTAAACTCAAGGTGTTCATCTTTCTGTTAAAGTTTGACATTTATTTAAGAAATGATTTAACTTAAACCTGATTTTTTTTTACTGAAGTTCACTAACCAGTTATTAAATTTTTTAAAAATAAAAATCAACAAGAAATTTTTGTTGTTTTTTTTTTCATTTCCTAAAGATTTCTTAGCTAAAAATAAAAATGTTGTTTTCAGCGGATAATTTTAAACTATCAAATTTAAATCTAAATCTGATTTATTTCTTTTGGTCAAATTATTATATTAGGATTATTGGAAGCAATTTTTGTCTTGCTTTCAGGATTATTTGCGTTGAATATTTTTATTCGTATTTTGTTGTTTTGTAGACAGATGTCAAGTATAGTATTTCATTTCAAGTCATGTATAGTATTTGAACCATATGCTGTTCAAAGGGTATAAATCCTTTACCGACCATAGTATGCATTTTAACAGCATTGTTAGAATTAAATTGTTTTCCTTCTAATCAGTGGAAGCTAGATTTAGCCACTGAAAAAGAGGATGATTAAGTAATTTTTTAACATTAAATCCATCAATATCAACTTGTTTTAATAGTTCATCCATGTCCAAACATTTTGCTGAACGTTTGCGATCATCATACTAGTTCCAATTTCTTATCCCAAATTGAAATTTACTTTAAAAATACATCAAATTTAATAATAATTGAACTTTGTCAAGTAAATTATAGAACTTCAAAGCTTTTTAACTGGGTAATGTATTAAAAGTTAAATTTGGGGTAGTCTAGTTAATTCGCTCGTAATGAAACATATTTTTGCGAATTTGTTTGACGGTTTGATTAGTATAATTTTATTTATTCAATTATTATATAATAAATTCAATGATATAATGAAATATTTATAATTGAGCCGTAAACAGCATTTTTTATGTATAGAGAAAATGTGGAAAATTTGAAAAAGACTCTCAAAATACTATGTATGAGAAAAACGTATCTGAAAATTTACAAATTACGATATAACCTCGTTGTATCACCGTTTTGTCGTCGCGTTACTTTTTGTGGCATTTTGCTTAAATTAACTTAAAATTTTAACACAATAATCTTAAAAGGTTGTATGAAACTTTAATATTATTGAAAAATTAAAATCGAAAGTAAAGAAAAACAAAATACATACTAGATGAGTAGCCATTTGAGTTTGCGCTAAATTTCTATGAAAATCCTTTTTAAAAGGGTTTTAACAAATATTATTTTCATTAATAATATATGTAAAATTCTGAATCAATGTAGTTAAGCTAAAGCTAACATTTGAAAAGTTAACTGTGAGAAATTTGCATATATTAAAAATCTATGGTTTTATGATTTAAATATTAAATTTGTTTATTGGTTAACAATTATAGCAATCATTAAAATATACTAAAGATAATTTGCATAAACTACTAAGCAATTTTTGTATTTTTTATTGTTATTAATATTGAAAACATGCAAAAATTGTTTTCATCTATTATGGGAATATTTTATTTATGTGTATATAATAAAGCAAGACCACATTAATAGATGACATAGTTATTAATTTTTATAACTAATAAAATAAAAAATTAACTATATGCTGGTCAAGGAAGTTCAAATTAAAGTTTTTGTTTTTTATTTAAAAAATAAAGAATAAAACTACTGTTTTCCACTGTTTTATTTTTCTATTTATATTTTCAAAAAAAAATGAATTTAAAATATTGGGTTATACGAGGGGCACTAAATAATGGTTTTATTATACACTTTTGCATACGCTCAAACCAATTAGTGAAGCATTTTTCTCAGAACATGGTTTTTGAACGCTTCAACGCTTAGTAATTTTTTTTTTGAAGAATCTGAAGTGGATTTAGATTTGGAAATACGTGATGGTATAAAAACACACCTGTCCAGCTTACAGCAATCACTTAGTGATTACTTTCTAAACCTAGAGAATTAAGATATATACTGGGTGCAAAATCCTTTCAAAATAAAAGAATAACCAAAAGGATTTCATTCCATGGATTATAAAAATTTGATTGAGTTGAGTTCGGATACACAATTAGAAGCCAAATTTAGAATCAAAGAAGTGGGTGCATTCTTCATATTAAAGTTTTTTCATTTATTTTAGTTTATGTTTTGTATTTTTATTCAATATTTCTATGATGAATTGTTTCCAATTTTTGAGTTTTATTTAATTCAATAAAATCTGAAATATCAAAATAATACTAATTGGGTGGTTTAAAAAATATTAAGGGGCTCCGCGCTCATTGGTAACAAACTTGGGGGTTCCACGATCAAAATAGTTTGGGAAACACTGCTCTAAGCCTAAACTATGCATCAAATAATTGCAAGAAAAAGAAAATAGTTTAAAATTTGAGATGTTTTAAACCAAAAATTGTCTTTTTCTTTTATTTTTTTGCAGTTAAATAGATTTTTATTTCTTTCTTCTCGTTTTAAACTTAATTTTTAGATAATATCAAAAATAAACAAAAAAAAAATAATTTCAGAACAATTAATTACCTCTCTTAGCTAACTAACGGTTTTTCCAAATTAACTTAATATTTATTTTATTATTCCAAACATAAATATCACCAAAAAATTTAAATTTCTTTGATAAACATTTGGGAAATCCTAAAATTTATTCCATAAACTTTAAAAACCAATGAAAGAAATATTATTCACAGTCTCCCGGATCAAAAGCAGAAATTTTTATTCTTTTTAGTTTACTTATTTTTTCATTTCCTTTTTTTTTGTATTTTCATTTTATATAAAATTTTATAGTATTTATAAATGAAAAAACAAAAAATCAGTTCACAGCAGTGTTACCTCTCTAAATTGCATTTGATATTCAAGAAACGTTCAACTGTTGCCTTTTCTTTTTTCTTTTACATAAAAATTAATGGCTTTGCTACGCAGTAGCGGTCAACTTAAAGTTCCGGTTGAAATTTTATACTTATATATATATTTGGTAGATGAGAGAGTCTCTACCTACATTTGCATAGGTAATAACTTAAAAACAAAAACAGAAACAAAATAACCAAATTGAAAACCGGAGCTAGCTAGAGAGAATGTGTACTAGATTTTTTATTTTTTCATTTAACCAACTGAGAAGGTGGCCACTGATGATTAACTGATCTGAATGCCATCATGATGTATCTTCCTTTTCTTTATATTTTTTTTTTGACTCATATTTATTTGTTGTTCATATTATAAATTCAAATATTTGCAAATTTTCTTAATTTACATTTGTGATATTAAATTAAATTTTTAAACAGGTTAAAATAATAAATATTGTTTTAGACTAAATGAGATAATAATTTGTTGTTGTCATTCATGAATGAATTTATTAAAAATAAAATTTTTTGTTTAGTTTATTTATAAAATTTATACTATTACTATTAAATAGTAAATATAGTTATCATTTAATATTCAACTAGGCTAGAAAAATACGCTTAAATTTTATCTTGTTTTCTTGCTTAATTAAAATATACGTATAAATTAAGTAATTTTTTTTATCTGTTTAAAAGATGATTAGAACGTAGAAAGTTGCCAGAATGATAAACAAACGTCTTTTTTATGCCATTCACCTTCAAATATTGTGAACGTAATGGTCACAACGGGTCAAAAAGAATTAAACTGGTTTTAATAGATAAATTCATATTATTTTGTTTTTAATTTAAATTATTACAATATTATTAAAATTAAAATGATTTTTTTTCTGTATATTTTACTTATGAAAATAATTAAATTTAATTTTTTTAAGTATTAGAGAAATTTCCATTAGTCATTGTGTTTATAAGAAATTTAAAATACAATATTATAAATTATATTTATTGTTTACACTTTTTTGATAATTTTGTTTATTTTTTATTGTCATATACAGTGATTGTTTATAATTAATTTCAACATCAATAACAAAAATCTAAAAGTAAAAATATATTTTTTGCTTACACATTTAACTCTTTTTGAATTGCAATTGCCAACAAAGACGATTTTATTATAATTGGCAAAAGCATCTCCATAGCCTCTTGGTTATTTTTCATTTCAATACTAATAGTTTTTATATTATTATTTTTATATTCTTTATGCATATTCCACGATAAAGTTCTACTAAGAACAATTCAATAGAAAAATTATAAAAAGTTTGACATTTTAGCTGTTAATCATACCACTGAAACATTTAGTGATGAAACAGCCATTAGTGGTTTAGAAATGATAATATTTTTATTATATAGAATCTATTAAGTATCTTCTATTTAAAACTACCTTCTAACATCAACTTTTTTTTTAGCAATCATTGTCCAACGCCCAATTTCAAAGTATATATTTAAGCTTCAACTCAGTTAAGTTTATTTGAAAACATATTAAATTGTACTGAAGGACTGAAAGTGTTCTAAAGTTCAGTTTTAAAATTGGCTTAACTCAATGTTTTGTACAGCATTTTCTAAACCACATTTGCGTCAGACAATATTCATATTCTGTCACATTTTGTTCTCCCACAGTTCATGGAATTTTTTTTATAATATGACTTTAAATGGCATTGAATTTTTTAATATTATATTTATAATTTTAAAATGAACCGAAATAAGCTGACTAAGGTCAGCCTGCATCCATTTTGTTTTATTAAAGGCTTTTGTAACTGTTTCGGCGGTAGGCTCAAATTCAAGAATTGATACGAATTGAAGAATTGACAAGAATTATTATTAATTGACATAGAGTAGAAGCTTAAGGTGACGGATACGATCAACCATGTTTAAGTTTCTGTGAAACTGAGCATAAGTGATTCTCTAAAATGCTGCTTCTTTTGAAATTCTTAATAATATATCTTTATATATAAAAATCTCGTGTCACAATGTTCGTTTAAGCTAATCTTCGAAATTCTAAGGTCAGAATAGTTAATAAAATATCATATGCAATTATAGGATAAGACTATGAAGGATTAACTATTTTTTTGTTTATAATAATAAATCTGATTTTATATTCATATTGCAGTAGTTCATGGGTAAAACTTCAAAGGGTACCGTAAAATTTAAACTTTATAAATACTCATTTCCAAGGTGCAATAATTTTGCTTGGCATGGTATAATCGTACATCAACGCGTCGATATATCGTACATCAACGCGAACCCAAACTACCCCTGCAGATTTCGTGGGTTTTAACGATCCCAAACGACCCCGAACGACTCCAAACGACCCAAATGACCCCAAACGACTCCAAACGACCCCAAACGACTCCAAACGATCCCAAATGACCCCAAACGACCATTTGTTATACAGAAATTTTGTGGGCAAATGCGGGCAAAAATGCGGGTTGTTAGCGACATTTTTGTTGTTCTTAGCTACATTTGTTTTACAGCTGTTTGTGACATTTCATATTTTTCCTCTTCGGTGCTTTTTAAAATTAATTTAAATTTTTGTATTATACATTTTTTTAATTAATTTCAACCGATTTTAATGAAATTTTGTAACCATGCGTTCTTATGTCCAACTTGTACATTTTACCAAACTTTTTTTTCCTAAAGGCAAATAATCTTTTATTTGCTTTTCATTTCCGCTATTACAAAAATCTAATTTTTTGAGACCATTTTGATCCTCAATTATATCAGGAAAATAAATTTTCTAGCTACTTCATATCCCAGCTGGGAATTTATAAACTTTGATATGCCATGGATGGGTTTTAAAAAAATATTTTCTATTGTATATGAAATTACAGAAAAATCTTTGACATACAATAAATTCCTCCAGTTATTCCACTTTTCCTGTATAATTATATTTGTAGACTTGTTTTCCTTTACAAATTAATTAAACCAGATATGATCTCATATTTATTAATTAACCTGACGTAATATTCAATAATTAAATTGCCTACATCAAGAGGAAATATCGTTGACCTTACTTCAATTAATTTTATGTATGCAAGTTTATACACACATACATATTAACTAATACCATTTTCATGTTTAAGTTCTTCTTAAGAACCTTTCTTTTATTGAGTACTTTTGATATGTTTATCAGGAATTTTATTTTTGTAATTAACTAAAGTATTTATAAAGATTTTTTATTACTGTAAATACGTCAATCATTTTATTAATTATTGGTTGGGTATAGTTCATTGTAATTAAAAAATCTGGAAAAATATCAATCAAGTTGATTTGGAGCAAGTTTTATATACTTAACTTATACACAAAGTTTGACAAAAAAAATATTAATATAATAGCATGAACAATTTGAAGTATTACTATTTCTTACATTGTTTTAAATTATAATTATTAGATCTCTTTTTATAGTAAAAAAGCAAAAATTATAATGTTCAAAGTAAAGCTATTTCTCCTTATTTAAGTGATTATTATTCCATTGATAGCAATCGTAAAAGTTTAAACTAATTGAGTTTAAATTCATTGCTAAAAGCAAATTATATAGGATTAAAGAACACTAAGAACAAAGTCTTCTAATATTAATGTATATTGATACAGTATTTAAATGACGTGTCCAAAGAACTGGTACAACCCAAGAAATTTTTCAATATTTTTTTGTAATAATTTGAGAATAGGACATGCGTTATGACATGTTTATCTATTGTGCTTTCTGATTTCTGATAAAAACACGCTTAAGATAGAAAGTAATTTCCACAATTTTTCTGAGGTCCGCATTTACATCTCTATTCAGGAAGAATTTATAGAGTAGAAGGTGTCTTGATCTTTTCGACAGAAACCTCATGACATTCTTTAACGGGTTATACGTAGTTGCGAAGTCGAAAAATGGCGTTTCTTTTCAAATTTTTTACAAGGTGTTTTATTGAATAAATACAAATGATAATTTTCCAATTAGTGTCTACTTTTAATTAGGTAATGTTTGAACGTCAAATGTAAACGTTAGAAACATCTCTACAGTTATTGGTATAACTCAGAAAATATTTACTGGATTGGTTCGATATTTTCAGAAAATATACTTAAACATATGTATGTGCACTCCGAAAATTTTTAAAAAAAAATTGATTTTTTGAAAATTTTAACTGCGTATAACTCCTTAACTTACTGGCACAATCTAATATCTATCGGTTGTTGCATTCGCTATATTTAAGATAGAGTAAGATATTTAATAAAGGGTCCATGGTCCCTGATAAATCATATGAGAAAGTTAAGAGACTTGCACTCTAGGCTCTTTAAGATTGTATACCCAATACCAAGTTTGTACAAGACCAATTGATTCGGATCACAATTAAAACTCTTGGCTCTGATGTTACTGATTTATTGGTATAATGTTCTGATCGAACTTGGTAAATTTTGGTACTGGGACCTATACATATACATTTTTCCTTAACAATAATACACATTGGATATTAATGATTTCTTTTTGAAACAAAATAATTTGGAGGTATCATTCTACTCAACAAGAAAGTATGATTTATTTAACAAAAGTGTATATTGAACTGCTTTTCTAAAGTTACTTTTTTATTTTGAATAACTTTGGTTATAAGCAAATATAAAAATTTTATTAAGATTCGAAAGTTCATTTGTATTTCAATAATAAACAAGGAAAACAATGATCCAATTATTTACTTCTTTTTTATCTAAATTGTTATTTTTGTTAAAAAATATTTTAATTTTATTTATTTATTTTAGAATTACATCGATTGTCTGGCAATTGCCGAAGGAGAAGACTCCAGTTACGATTCAGATTGTGAAAATGAAGAAACAAACAATTTACAAAAATTTAAACATGAACAAGTATGTCGGACAGTTAGTGATACATTGGGACAGGAATTTGCTGAATATGTGACACATCGACAACAACCATATCAACAACAACAACCACAACAACAACAGCAGTCATCAACTTCAATTACAGAAAGATCATCTAATTATATAGCACGTGTTGAATTTGCATTAAAATTGGGCTATACTGAACGTCTTGTTCAAGCAGCATTAGCTAGACTAGGACCAGATCCAGCACAAAATGAATTATTAGCTGAATTAATTAAATTAGGTGCACAAAATTGTAATAAAAATGATTTTGGATGTGAAACACAAACATCTGAATGTTTATCATCAACAAATGGTTCAACAAATTTATTAACAACAACAGCTATTACAAATGATAATTTAAATTATCAACAAATACAAACAAATAATTTAAATGATGATTTAACAATTAATAATTTATTACGTCCAATTGTTATTGATGGTAGTAATGTAGCTATGAGCCATGGTAACAAAGAAATTTTCTCGTGTCGAGGAATTAAATTATGTGTAGATTGGTTTAAAAATCGTGGTCATAAGGATATAACAGTCTTTGTACCAAAATGGAGAAAAGAAAGTTCAAGACCTGATAATCCAATTAAAGATCAAGACATTTTAAATGAATTAGAAAAAGAACGTATGTTAGTTTTTACACCGTCAAGATTAGTTGGCGGTAAACGTATGGTCTGCTATGATGATCGATATATTCTTAAGGTAAATCTTAAATATTTAATGAATTTTAATTTAATGTTATTAAAATTTTTTGATAAAGAAATTGAATTGAAATTTTCAGTTAGAGTCGGCTCGACGTCCTTATTTAGGCGGCTGAAGAAATTTCAAATTTATGTTTAACCCAGTAGGGAAAGTAGCTCTTTTTCATCAATGAAAGAGAACTACTTTTCAACTAATTACGCCTAATTTCTCGGGGAAAACATCGATGAATTTTGTTAACCAATTACCACAAAAGTTGTCATCTTTCTGCGTGAAAGTATAACTCAACTTAGTGTACTTAGTAAACTGAGCATATGAGACTCTTTGATGAGTAATTTCCCTATTGGGTAAAATTCAGCCTACTCATTAGGCTAAATAGCTCTTGATGATGATGTTAAGTTTTGTTTATATCTAGATTAATTCTCGCATAATTCTCTTATTCGTCTTCGTAATAAAAGTTTGTCGGAATGCTTTGAAAATGAATTTTTTTGGGTATCGCAATGTTTCCAGGACACTTGCTAAATTTGACATGATAAATGATCTTTTTCGTTCTTGCAAATTTTTTGTTGTTGTAAAAAGTCTTGCATCATTATTATAGCCATATTCAACCTAACATTCATATGTTAATTATTTTCAAATGATTCTCGTAAGAGAAATTTCGAAAAGTTAGTCAAAATTTCCTCTCCGGAGCTCTCTAGTAATCTTATCTACATTTTAGTAATCTCATACAAAAATTGATATATTAATGATTCAACATTAGTAATCTAGTAAGTGCAAAGGGACTATAAGGGAATTATTTGATAAAAATGGCCAATTTTTTTGTTGAAAGTACTATCATCCCATTATTTACTTTTGGTGGTATGAAATTATCAATAAAACTTATAAAAAAGATCATAATTGCATTTGTTTGTATTGTGACTGAAAATATATTCTCGTTGAAAAATTATTTTACTACAAAATCAAATATAAAATCTGTAATAATATTTAGTAAGATTTAAATTATGCATGGCTACAAGCTGTGTTTTCTTGTTTGACCTACAATATTAATTATTTTTACTTTGACGAATAAACTTGTTTAAACAGTTTGTCTATAATTTTAAAAAGGAATGAAATTTATCATTTAATAATAATTAATTTATATGATTACAGTTAGCCGTAGAAGAAGATGGTATTGTTGTTTCAAATGATACCTATCGAGACTTAGTCCAGGAGAGTTCCGAATTCAAAAAAGTTGTCGAGGAACGAATTCTTATGTATTCATTTGTAAATGATCGTTTTATGCCACCTGATGATCCTTTAGGACGATCAGGGCCTACCTTGGAAAATTTTCTACGTATTCAACCAAAGTAAGTAAATTTTTATTTAGATTTCTTTTTAATATATTTTAGCTACAACGTTGAACGTTGAATAAATTTTCACAATTTTAAAGTCGTCCAAATATTAGTATTTTTTTTTTTGCTATCATTCTATAATTTAAGCTAGTTAAAATTTTGCAAGATTAGATCTGACATTCTAAATTTGAAATTCACTATACCTGGTTCTCTTGTAGATCAAGTAAACTTAAAAATATTGTTGAATAATTAATGCTTTTTTCTGCTTTCTCAACGGTCTCCAGACTTGCTTCTAACTACCTGGCTAAAAAATTTTCCTGTTAGTAATATTATTAACTGCATAGACATCTTTGTAATTGGACCCAAGAATATTTCCTTATATTACTTAGTTAATCATGGTTCTTATAATTACTTTGAATACTATAGGGGACGTTTAAAATGGAGATTACTACTTAAAACTAATCGGAGTACACTCACTAATATTGTTGTGTTCATGAAAGAAATTAAATGGTAAAAATTTCAATTAAAATACTAACAAAATTATATTTTATGAAATTCTACTCGCTTTTTACCAATTTATGGGGGGCTTAGTAAACTTATTAAAATTTTTTCCGGCAAAGCGTGTTAATGTGTCATAGACACCAAGCAATAAATTCGGGTTCATATTCATTTGCAGCTTCGATGTATTATTAGCAGTGTTTTAACTTTTTGGCTATATTGTAGCAACTCCGGTATCCATAGGTGTGACAACTATATCAAAGTTGATGAATTATAATAAATAGGCGTTAAAAACATGCAACATTGTGTTGAAATTTCATTGCAATCATTAAAATTGTTTAACGATTTAAAAAAAAAAAACCAATATTTTCATTTTTATTTATATAAATTATCTTTTAGAAAAGGCGATCCACCACCACTATGTCCTTATGGTAAAAAGTGTACATATGGGAATAAATGTAAATTTCATCATCCAGAACGTGGTCTAGGCCCACATAAATCAGTTACAGAACGTTTATCAGAACATGCAGCAAAATATTTATCAGCACGTAATTCATTAGGCGATACAAATCGTTTACCTGTACAAGGAAAATCATTTAGTGTACCATTAAATTCAAGTTCAAATGATAATCAAACAACTGAAAGAATATCTAGAAAAGCATTATGTCGTACACGTTCTGGGGCACCAGATTATAATAGTCTAAGTTGTAATAATATTGTTCCTAATACCAATTTACAACAGAATCAAATTAAAACACAACAAATAGCAACAACAACACAAACAATACCATCACATTTAATTGACGCACAACAAAAACTAATGAAATTTTCAAAATCACATAGTATTGAAAACATATCACATGAAAATTATCCAAATGGACAAATTATTTTAACACACCAAAATTATCCAACAAATTCTATATGGCAAAAAAATATACAAGCATCAGCAAAAAATGTTGAAAAATCAGTAGATGAAACAATTAATTTACATAGAAAATTAAGACGACAACTAACACTTAATCCAGCAGGCTGTGATCCAAGGATATATGAAATGCAACGTTGTATTTCACATAGAAGTTCAAGTGGTAGTAATCAAAATCAAATAACAGCTGCAGCTAGTGCTAGTACTATACAAAAAAATTCATCACATAGACCATTAGCGCCATCATTAAGTGGACCAAGAATAGGAACACATAATCCAACACAATGGGATATGCATCAGGTTAATTTAATTTAAATTAATTTTAATTGTTGTTATTATTTAACTTTTGTTAATATTAGAGTGTTACACGTATTGCTTCAGCACCAGATCAATCACGTACATGGCATACATACACACCAGCATCTTTATCTGAACCACATATTAATTTATGGCCACATCATACCTCACCAACAGTTTTAGCTGCACAAGATCAAAGAAGACGTTTACATTATCATTTATCGAGTATATTTCCAGAAACACATGTTCAAACAGTTATGCAAATGTATCCTGAGGAAACAAATCCACAAAATATTTGTGCAGCTATATTAAATATATTTCCAAAAATTTAATATAAATAATTTTATGTATTAAAAAATTTATCAATATTAATTTCTATATAATATTTATTTTTAAAAAATGATAGCGACTTATTTGAAGCCATTTTTTATATTATATTTAGCTTTGCTATATATACAAAACTACTTAAAAGTTTTTATCAATTATAATTATGATTAATCGAAATTAGATAAAATAAATGTTTATGGAAATTATTTCAAATAATATATTAGGTTGTAATCAAATTTGATATTTTATATGCCATTCTAACGATGAATTTAGTAGCATTGATATAAGGCTAGGATGTGCTTTTTCTACTAAGCATAATAGATGGCATTTTTGTTTTTTTTTTTTAATTAAAAAGAGAAATTTATGTCTCTTTTTTCTATCTTGATGTATATATTTGAATGATTCATAAAGTTTTTATTTTATCATCTAAATTATATTGAAATCGTAGTTTGAATATAAATAAAAATTTTTAAACAGTAGCATTAACAAGTTGACTGCCATATTTGGTCACTTGTGATATCTTTTAAGGTGCTATGGTAGTCATCTATCTGTGTATTTAATATCAATTAAATTAAATATAAATATTGTAAAACATTTGTTTAGAAAAAATCAAAAAAAAAAAAAAAACGGATAGTTACATGATCTCTTACTAAAACTTGTATTATTCTGCTAAGAGATGTCGGAAAATCTTATAAATTTTTTTGTTAATTTTAAATATAATCTAACAAAATTTATATTATCCGAGCAAAGTTTGATTTGTTAACCATAATTTTATGAAAAGAATAATGCGAAATTCATTACTTGTTCTTGGCATTTCCGTTAAATACAATTTGCTCATTTATTTACTGATGCTCCTTATGTATTCCGGTCCAATATATAATAGAGCGTATTTTTTAAATTACCGTAAAAATCAACATTAAGCAGCTAATTTAGATAAGTTTTCTTATTGAAGAAATAATCTTTAAAATGAGTAAAAATAGTTCTAAATGAATATTATTCGTTCGCAATTCAATGCAAACATAGAAAAACGTTATGAATTGTTATGAATTTAAATAAGTCTCATGGCAAATAGAATTAAAGTATTGAACATAAAGCTTCTATGGTGAAATTCTTTATTACCTCGATGGTAGGTAAAGAATTGTCAACTATTATTTAAAAATAACTTTCCATCCACCTCATAACCTCTTAATTGTGGTACTCTTAAAATTCGTATAAATAAATAAACGGCAATTAAAATTTAAGAATCAAAACAAATGTTTATAGTATTTCGTATAATAAGTAAAATATATGGATAAAACTTTGGCTGAAAAAACCTATCACTGCCAATAAATTAAAAAAGCTATATATATTATTGGTTTAACATAACTAATAAATAATCAAAATTAAAGATAGCATAATTATCAGAAATAAAATTTAATTAAAATTTAAGTGACGCAAAATATAAAAAAATGTAAAAACTGTTCTTAGCATTACTTACAATCAGATTTCTAAAATTTTTTATAATAGAAGTTATAAAATTTTTATACAACTACAATCCCTTTTTCCTTTGGAAATTTTAAAAAAACAAATTATGCTTTAAGAAAGCAATAAGTCAATACTTATATATAATTAAGATAAATGTTATTCTCAAAATTTGTATACTTAATTAAAAAGAAAGACAAAATTTGGAATTATTATTCTGTTGTTGTCAAAATGTTAAACATTGTTATGACCTACAATAAATCAAAAGTATTTTATAGTAAAAATATCAAATAATTAAATGTGTCGTACATTAATTAAAAAGAAATATATTAAAAAAAGGCGATAAACATTTTATGTATACTAATATAAAATATTTATGCGAACACTAGATTAATTTGTTGTCAATGTAATTGATTGAATAATTAGTAGCTTAAGTTAAGCTTTAATAAAAAAATAAAAGCGAAATAGAAAAATATTAAATAAAGGATGTAACAAGTATTTATATTTTTTCTTATAATAATTTTAAGAAAGTTAAACTTAGAATTAATTTCGTTGGTTTATTTAGGTGTGTTCTTGGCTAAAGTCTTTGAAGTTCTACTGCTAAATGTCAAATATCAAAAATCGTTAACTAAAATCTTTTCAAATGATAAGACTCCTGAAAATATCTAATCAGTATTTTTAGAAATATTCCAGTTTTTCTATTGACAACTTATGAGCGAGCGCATTGTATTTTTATCGATTATCTTATTTTTGCAAAATTTAACAATACACCCAATAAAATAAAATTTACCTGAAGGTATGCAATACGTTTTCAAAGTAACCTTCCAACACTGGTACATTCTTAAAAGTTTCTTCTTGATTCAAGGGGATGATCCGGTATTTAATTTTTAAGTTAATGTATAACATCTTAAAAATATTTTGTCAAAATTTCAAGTCGATCGGAGCAAAATTGCTAAAGTTATGAGCATTTGAGGGTCTGTTGGTTGTCATTTTTTGATAGAAGTGCCCTTTCAGATAGCGTTGTGTATATTTCCGTTAACTACGTTTTCATTCGTGCTTTTTGTCTTTTTTTACGCCGAGAAGAATAAAAAAAATGCTCTAGATCTCCTAGATGAAAGCTTTTTGCTCTATAGACCTAGCATCGACGACTCTGTGTGAGTATAAAAAAATTGAGATCTATTTATAATTTTTTAGTAAGCAAAACTTTAAAGCATTTTTCTGAATCTTTTATTTTTGAAAAAAATAACCCCTCGTCATTACTTCGAAAAACATCTCTTTTAATAAATAAATTTTTTTGTTTCGAATATTTCGTTGCGAGTAGTGATGTGTACTATAACTTTTTTTCACTTATTATTATTTTGCAAAAAAAAAAAATAAATAAGGCTGAGATGTTGTTTTATCATTAAAAAATTCAAAAAATTTATTTTAATATAAATTCCACAGGTATTACTCATAACTGCTTAACTTATCGAATAATAAGAATTAAGATATTACTTTTTTATTTACTAATTACTAATTACTATTAATTGGGTGAGTTCTTGAGGCACCGCTTTTTTGAAGGGTGTAAAGATTAAAAGGCTGATGCTCATTATAGCTTATATTCGCACTCTGTAGTTCTCCATAGTTAGTTTCTCTAATAATGCCAGTTAAAAGTATATGATATCATTACAAAATATAACCTTAGTTAAAATAAATTGTCCATTAAATGTTGCCCATATTGGAATGAATTAAAATATATTTGCTTATAACTACTCTCGCATTCGTCGAAACGACGCGTACTTATTTAATAAAATTCTTGCTTTCCGTAGAAGTCGTAGGAAGTAAATGTAAATAAAAGGTGGTAAAATATATTGTGTTTTTGTTTATTCTCAAAATATGATTTTACTTTAAAATAAAACCAAAACAAAAATAAAATAATATATATAATATTAATGCGTAGTCGAATCGACGAAGGTTTGTGATCTAGGGTTAAAGCATATAAAAACTTTTTGGTAAACAGGATTTGCTTATCTTAAGGAATCTAAAACAATATAAAAGCTAAAAAAAATGATCCTCACCAATCAACTTCTTTCAAGGTATACAGAAAATTGTTAAAACACACAGATATGACAACACAATCACTTCTGTGTAACTGAAATATTTAATTCCAATAAAGGTAAATTTATAAGTTACCGGTTGAAATACATGCTGAAAAGGCGTAAAGAATGGACATAAATATATGTACACAAAGGAATTATAATTAACTGCGTTTGAATTTAAAATTTAATCACATTTTACTACTTTTATTATTATCTTAGTGAAGCAGTAGTTAAAATTAAAATTTTATAAGCAATAGCAATAGTACATTTGATATCCAATAGTTTATTTAGCTTTTTTTCATCTTTGTATACAATAATGTTGAAAAACTTGATTCAGTTATATCTCTTTACAGATTATAATACGCAAAAATATAATAAAACAAATACAAGGACACACTTAGAAATTCAAAATAAAAAGAGAAACATTTACAATCTAAGGATTTTTTGAAAAAAATTTTTCTTTTTAAATTCTACGATTTAATAAAATGAGCATTGAAAATTTATTATTGTAAATTCTTTGCGGGCTTTGAACCCTATTGCAATTTTCTTCTTTATACTAAATATATAATAAAATTTAAATTATTATAATAATAAAGCAAAAATATAGACATAAGAAAATGAAAATAAAACTTCAGTCATAAATCTGCAGTTTGGTTTTTTTTCTTTTTCGTTTAATAAATGAACATTCTTAATTAAACTAAGAAAATTACCTTAAAGCATTCACTTTTTAACTTAAGTTTTAATATATATATATATATATGTATATATATATTCATAGCTTGAAAAGCTCTTCTTTTACTTTTTTTAAAATAACAATAAACGAAATGCAATAAAATTTTTGATAAACTGAAAAATTACATTAAAAAAAAATTATTTAAATTTTTGCTATTAAATAGCAAACAGTTTCTACTTTTTAATTTACTTTTAGTGAAGCAAAAACTAATTACATATTTATAAGAAATAATAAATTAATAAAATGTCCTTGAACAAATGAAGCTTTTCCTTTAACTTGAAATCCTGACTAATTATTTCTCATTTAATATATGAATTTTAAATTGTTCTTTGATTTTCTTTTCTTTTTTGTTTAAACAAATTCTATACAAGAGTTAGAATTATTTATTGAAAATTTTTTTTACTTAAAAAATTATTCTTAAAAATTTTTTTTTTGTTCTTTTTGTGTAAATTACAATCGTTATTTTTATTAAATTTTTCATTACTTCATTTATAAATATTTGATAGTGTGCTTGTTATATTTATTTATTGACGATCTGTAGCACGCAGTTTTTCTTCAACTGCCTCACGACAAGCCTCAGATAAGTCAGTTGCTTGAATATATTTTTGAACTCCAACCAAAGATTTTTTCAAGGCATCAAATGAACTTGAATACAACATCTTCTTTTTAACCTGTAATTTTAGAAATTTAATACATGTAATATAAGAATAATATGTTTGTTGTTTCTTTTGAATATACCTTAGCAGTATCAGGGCACCATGACATTAGGAATAATTTTTGTTTTTTGGAACTTTCAGATGTACCTTGACATTGGTGCATGTATTCGAAATCGAAAAGTCCATATCTAATTAAGAAAAACAAAAAGAAAAGAAAATTAATATAAGAAATTATTGAAAAAATTTGTAATACCCATTAAAAATTTTTGATTTAATAACCAAATTGGAAAACTTATTGTCCCATGGTACTTGTAAAATCAAATTTTGATATCTTTGGGAACAAGAAGGTCTCAAAAAAAATTTTGTTTGTCTAGATTATGATTGAAACATTTTAAGCATACATAATGCTTTACTATTTCAAAGATCACGAAAATTTTGATTTTGTATGATTGTTCTATTCCTTATATAAAATTCTAAGGTATCTATCACTTTCTCTACTAATTAAAGCTTGCTAAATTATAGATAAGCTAGAAATAATTTTCTTTTTGTATTATTATATTACTGGTTGAATTTTTTAAATCTCTAAATACAGCAAAACGTCATTTACTTATAGCTACATATGGATTGACCAAGGAGAATAGGACCAAATTTGGTTCTAATGGTGTGGCGTTATATATTTTATCAATAACAATCTTCAAACAAAAAGTGGCAAAGAATTCTAAAGTACAATTTTTAAAAGTAACATTGATTGAAAATAAACTATCAAAATTTTAGAATGAAGGGAATTCATAAAACAAAATGGAGAGCGCATTTATTCCATGATTTCCACATTTCAACCTGTTAAGTTTTTATTTCTTTATCATTCAAGTTTATTTACGTAGTTAAACGTTGAAACATCATCCTACATTCGATTTTGTATTCAATATTTTTCCAACGGCTCTTGGAAAAAAACATGTAAAATAACCAAAAACCTTTTAACAGTTGCATTTTAAATTTGGATCAAAATAATATTTTCGTTCCAGAAAAACATCATCATCTATATGTTTAAATTAACAAATTTTACCAATCTCAAAAGTTATACGGCTAATATGTGGGCTGAAATTATCCAACATTTTTTTATTTACAATTAGAACGTAGGAAAAAAACCGAAAAATATATGCAGAGAAGGAATTTCTGAAAACTACAAAAGTAGCTAATGTAATATGCTAAATTTTTTGAGATCCTTAGTAGTTAAGAGCTTTATTATATTCTTCAAGATAATAAATAAAACTTGATAAACAGATTAGAAGAGATCAAAGGAAATTAGGCTGATAAAATGACTAATTTAATTTTATTTAAACGCTATCTATATTGCACACAGCATTGAGATAAGATACCACGCAAATTTTCGGGAACCAAAACTCCTATCAAAAAGAAAAAATTATCATGAATTGACTTATTAAATTATTTTATAATATTTAAACCCTCATAAAAAAATTGCTTTGTAAATAATTTTTCCTATTCAATAAAGTAAAAATTTGGGACGACATAAGACAAATGAATTATATTTTAGATATATTTTTATAAAATTATGTAATAATTTATGTTTTGATGATTTGTTTCATTTGTGTTATTTATAAAGATCGCAAATGTTTATACGGCATCAATTGTTAATTTAGCAACGCTTTATAGGTAAAGTTTAAAATTACAAACTTCTCCTTATGGAACACTGCATTTAAAATATATTTAAAGACTTTTATATTGTTATTGGATTGTACAAATTCAAAAATTATTTAATATTTATTGAAATCTTACGTTCCCATATTACTCATATTTCCATATTCTGTACCTTTTCAACTGTCCTTGGTTAAAGGTTTATAATTCCTGGATTAAAAATTTAATCCAATATTGGATTACATGTTGTAAAAACTATGTTTAAATATTACATTGAAATTTTTAGTAAGAATTTGACAGAAATTAAATGTTTCGAAAATATTTTGAGCAATATTGGGTGATTAAGGGGGCGCCATTGTAATATTCTTCAATTAAAATGTAAAATTCCAACATGTATAACAATTCACAAATTAACAATTATTTGTGTGTGTACACGGGGGGAAATAAGTTATTATATATTTGACATAGGACAACTGGAAAGTAGAGAATATAGAAGCATGGCTATTGTAACATATTTCTATTAAGGGGTTAGGTGTAGTCCGAATTTTGGTTTCTCGTTTTGCATTATTTGAAAGTAGGATCTTTTTTTTATATATTCTGTAACAATTTCAAATAAAACAAAACAATACTTTGTGAGATATCCAGGAATAAGTAAAGGAAACGCTGACGCCTACAGTAAACAGGAACTAAACGGTTACCTTGGATTATTTCTCATGCTTGTAATTTACTAGCATTCAGTACCGAATAATCAGAAATGTAACTAAAAACGAATATAGAATAGATTTTATTAAAATTTTACTTACCGACATTCACCTGGTCCACATTTTTGGATATCTTCCAGAAATTGTTCATATTCGGCGTTACGATCACCAACTGTTTCTACATCAATTTGTTTTTCATCACGAATATAAAAAATAACATATCGATGTTTTTTATCTTTTTTAATTTCTTCATATGTTGTCTTACAGACATCCGAAACAGTAACTCCTGATGCCTAAAAAGTTATAATGAATTCAATTAAATATGATGGTGAAATTTTAAAATTAAAATTTAGTTAACTAATTGTTTCAATGCCTTCAATATTCAATAAAAGTGCGTTTAGTGGCCCGAATACTACTCTAGTATTCTTAAAATTTCAATTTTTTTAGAGGAGATTTCTAATATTGTTCCTAAGAAAACTAAATTTAAAATTTAAAATTAGTTTTCTTTTCTAGTTTTTTGCAAAAAAAAATGCTAGATAACTCATGGCAACACCAAGGGAAAATTTTGTGTAATTTTCCGAATTCTCTCATTCGAAAATTGTTTATTAATGATTAATTGTGAAAGTTAGGCGAAATCTAACTGTGAATATGATATAAAATACTTTTTATAACTATAAAAACAGAAGCAAGCTTTTGACAGATGTAAATTATCTATGAACACTAGGGTCCAGTATAAACATTTCTTTTTATATGCCGAATAAAAGGTAGTATTTCTTGCCACTATAAACGCATTAATGTTGTAACGAGACATTTTGAAATACGTGCATCAAAACCGAATTGTATGATGAATTTGCAACAGACAGCTGACACCGCATCAGTCACTTTTTTTGTGCAAAAATTTCAAATTTCAAATTTTGTACAAACAAAATTAGCAAAATGATGAATTTACTTAAATCTTTTGTACAAAACAAATGTTGTTTTTTTGTTTTTATTATATTAAATTTAGTACAACTGTTTAAAAACGTAGCAAAATAAAATCAAACTTTTTCGATCAAAAAAAAAGTCTCCTTTTCTAAACAGAAATTCGAGTAAATAGCTTATCCTTTTTCGGGAATATATAGTAGCATTTCTGTTGTTTATGTATCTAAATATAAATTACCCACTTAACGGTTAAACTGTTTCTAATTAAACAAGAATACAAAATTATTTTTTCTATTGATATAAAATTTCACTATAAAAATTCAATGGAAAAATGTTTATGATTTTTTGGCCAAGTATCTAGCTCAAGGTTTTCGTTGTATGTGAGGGAGTGCTAGCTATAAATAAATTTAAAAACTAAAATAAAATATAATGATCTTATGGGAGACATGAGGTATTTTGTTTTCTTTTTGATATTGGCTTGAAAGGATGTAATATGAATATTACTTTTGTTTTTTTTTATATTTTCTTTATTGTTTTTTAAACGTACTTAACATTTCCAACTTTACAAAGTAAAAAATAAGTCTGATAGCTATGTTTGTATGACAAAATTCTGTTTATCTTTTTCATTGTTTTGCAGAAATCAGAAATATGATTCTATTCAAATTTATGGATAAGTTCTGACTAAATGAGTGTTCTTGAGGTTAGTTTTTATGAAGATATTATTTTATTAACGCAAAAACAAAATAGAAACAATGTTATACAAATTATAGAATTTGGGAAATATCTGCGTGGGATGGGTGTATGAGTGATTTAAGACAATTGGAGCGATTGTAAATTTTGTATTATTAAATAAAATCTAACCTTAACTAAGAACTTTTAAAATACCCAAATGCCAAAGCTGCTCTTTTAGATCTAAATTGATAAATTAACTGAATAGCTTTAATAAATTTTTGTGTAGGATTATATACAAAAATATGACAACATGGACAAACTAATCTTGAGAGTATTTTATAGGGTAGAATAACATTAAGCACTCCACAACCGCAAAGCCTTTTATCCTAAAGTTCTAATATTTCAGGGTTAATTTGTCTTACGTATGAACACGCTTAAATTTAGATACTCAAACAAGTGTAGCCTAACAAGAAGACAAATATCATTAAAACATAATAATGGTTTCATAAATGTTATCGAAACTTTTTTTTGTAAAAGAATAACAGTTTGTCTATGGATTTGCTAAATATTGTTGAACTTTGACAAATTTACTTTCACTAAACGTAAGATGACGCCTAACACCGATATTATATTTTTTGGTTATATTTTACACAAACAGTTTGGTGCCCTTGTTATTCGAGTGTGGGAGGCTGATGACAAAGAGAGTTAAACATCTTCTCGCTCGCTACGTGCTTTGTACAGGGGAGGGTGAGTGTAGATTAAGATGTTTTGGCTCTGGCAAGGGAGCTTGATATAAAGTGCCCTGCATAAGTCAGACGGGGAGCACAATAGATCGATTCTGGTCGCATTGCAGCATAGCCCTCTCAATGATAATAAATAATAATAATAGGTGCCCACAGAGCTGACAACGATTCTGATTGTAATAGTCCAATCCAAAGTAGGCTGGCACTCTGAACACTTTCAACAGATTCCTATTGATTTACCCTTTATATTCTTCGGTATCGGAATTGGTGTCAGTTGGCTGTAAGCCGGCACTCTGATCACAGCCTTACAAGTTTAATTTGTTATTGCTGCATTTGAATACAACGAACAAAGAGCAAGAACTTTCTGATATCATTGGGAGTACAATTTGGAGCTTAACTCTAAAACTGATTTAAATTTAAACAACTATAAATATATTTTCGTCTATTTCGTCTATATTTTGCGTATTAGGATATCATTCCAAATTTAGCTTAGATTGCAAAATAATAATCTAAAAATCTACCATCAAGCAAATTTGTATGTATGAAATCCAACTATGGAGCTTAGAATATGGATCCGAAGAAGCTAAATTTAATTTCTGTAAATGAGATTACGAGCATCTCCTGGGGTAAATGACCAACAAAGAAATTCACATTGGACTAGCTAGGCAATCAAATTAGTAAGCCATTTTATTATTGTTAATGATGAAAAACGTTTACTTTGACACCAAGTGCAACCTCGATATAACGAGCCTCAATATAACGATTTCCTTGATATAACAAATTTTTAGAAATCCCCTAGAACTTTCCATAAGAGTTAATGCTAAATAAACCTTAACATTACGAATACATTTGTCAAAAAACATCTTTATAACGAATTTTCAATCATTGCAGAATGTAATTAAAAAGCATAATTTACCTCTATTAAACGAATTTTGTCAAATTGTAACCTTTACTTAACGTATTCCACCAAATAATCACACACAAGTTCACAATAACAACAACAATTCCTGTGTCGATAGATACAGACTATTTAACTTTTTCGTATAGACTGTTTAAATTTTCGTTCATGAAAATATGTGTTTACACAAATTTTCTTACCTTGATAAAACGAATCGTAGACTAACCTAACCTCTATAAAACGAACCTCAATGTAACAAATTACTTGGTATAACGAATATTTTCTTTCTCCCTTCAGCTTCGTTATATCGAGGTTGCACTGTACTTAATATATACTAATTGTGGCAAATTTTTAAAGCGAATTTAATTTTTATCTATACAGACTTCCTTAAGAAGGGTTTTACTAGTAATTAATGCTCTATTACCTGAATAAAAATTCTCTTTAATTAAAAATAATAAAAATAACTTAAAAAGTAAACTGATTTACTTAGATTTTACCTAAAAGGATAAAATGAAATATTGTAACATATTTCAAAATTATTCATACACATTTTAAGTTGATAATAACGACAACAACTAAAAAAAAGTTCCATTTTCCGCTTGCATACCTGCAATTTTATTATGAAAAAATTTATTATAAAAAAAAAAATGTTCAACAGTCATTATTTGTACCCATTACCACCAATAACAAATGGCTACATAATATAGTGAATTAATTTTAAATTAAATTTGTTTAATTAAATATTTCCTGAACGTCACTGAACTATGTCTGGTCTAAAATTAGTCACAACGGTCAGCTTTCTTAGCTTATAATAGCGCAAACGATTGGCAACGAAAACTTTCGTTTTGGATGAATCATATTTTGAGTACTTTCAAAAGAAATATAAAAAAAAAACCTACAGCCCAGGTTGGATATAATATTTTTTTTTTGTTCTTGTTTAAATTAAAAATTCTCTCTTAATGAAATCAAATTATTCACAGCATACTTTAATTGAGTCAAATACGCGATATTTGTTGTTTTTTCTTAAATAAAAGATTTTGCTATCAAATTTTTAAACGAAGTCATATTGAATATTATGTCTACAGCGAATTCGATCCGTATTTATCGGACAGTTTATGTCCGATTTTTATTTTTCATACTTAAATTTTATTAATATCACAGATAAATTAATTTTTTTGCTTTCTTTTGTTGTAATATCCAACAACGTACTTCCGAAATTCAATCAAAAAAAAAAAAAAAGTAAGCGGAATGTCATTAATAATAATTGTAAACAACAGCAACAAAAATTACATACGTCAATTACGGCAACCATTTTCTTCATTTTGAATTGAAATTTGTATCTTGCAAATTTGATAAAATTAATTTATTGAATATTTAAATACTTTTTTGAAATTCAAAGTTTTATTAAATATATATATTTTATCCTCAAAATAAAATAATTTTAAATATTTTGATAAAAAAATCAATGATAGTTCGATGAAAAATTTTATTATTTTTAATTTCTGTTTTGTTATCCTTTGATTTGTATACGGTTCATGCATTTCGGGTTATTTAGAAATACTTACAATGTGTTGAACGAGACTAAGAATTTTTACAAAATAGTAAAAAGATGGTGAAAAAATTTTTCTTGATCATAAATTTACTTATTAAATTATTTTATATTTAAAACCTCTTTATAATAAAAAATTGCTTTATAAATAATTTTTCCTATTCTAGAAAATATTTCTATAAAATTATGTAATAATTTATGTTTTGATGATTTGTTTCATTTGTGTTATTTATAAAGATCGCAAATGTTTATACGGCATCAATTGTTAATTTAGCAACGCTTTATAGGTAAAGTTTAAAATTACAAACTTCTCCTTATGGAACACTGCATTTAAAATATATTTAAAGACTTTTATATTGCTATTGGATTGTACAAATGCTAAAATTATTTTATATGTATTAAATTACTACGTTCCCTAAAAATTGTGTAAAACGAGACAGAGAATTTTTATAAAATAAAAAGCTTTTGACGATGGTGAAACGTTCATTTATCAAATTTATAGTAAAAAATAGTTGCCGATGTTACAATTACTAAGGGAAGGATAGGTATGTTATTTTTCTTGTTTGAAGAGATATAGATTAAATGAATACATGTAACGTGATGGAGCAAGTGAAAATGTTAGCATTCGTAAACATTCTGCGGTCAAAATTAGCCAACTAACTTTCAAAAAAATAAAATTCATTATACTGTTTGAAATCCTACATATGTATAGCAGGATTTCAAATGAGGCAGAAATTTTCTGCTTAACGCAGTTCACTTCTCTCATCAATAAAAGTAGCAGCTGGCTGCCTCGTGTGGCTTTTAAGGCTGAACTTCTTTTAAACTAATGTACCAAGTAATTAAGTTGAGCCTCATTGTACGTTTTACAAGAGGCACTTTACTATGCTTATATGTCCCTATTAAATGTTAACTCATCTAGTTTAATTTAATACAATTTTGGAGTGATCCTTATAAATTTATTTTTGCATGTGAGATGATAACATTCAGTTGAACCCGTATGAAATTTAAATGTCTCGTAATCCAATTCAGAATTCCATTTTAAAGAAGAAAGTTAAATATCATTTAATTAAAAGCATAATTTTAAAAAAAAGTCAATATTATCCTTAATAAAACAAAAAATTTCCAAAAACTACTTTCCTCTTCATATCTTAAAAAAATATAACAAAAACAAAAATCAGTCATTTTATATTAAAATAATACAAATGAATTTAAAAAAATTTTAATGGATTAAATATGAAATAAAACTACAAAAAAATTTCGGTTCGTCGAGTTTCTAGTAATTATTTGAGGCGAATGAACTTGACTGATTTTTAAAAGCAACAAACAAACAAAATTAATAAACCGGTAATTACAGATTTTCATTAACATTTGTCATATGTATGAGTGTTGTAATGCTGTTTCTTCGGAAAAATAAAACAAATAAAACATTTGGAAAACAATAGCAAAATACTTTGAATTGGACCCTATTTGTTTTAAGTATTAAGACGTACGACAAAACTTGAACCTTTTGTTTATTAGAGCGACATATGTGGGTTAGGATTGAAGGTTTATTCCACACTAATAATCCATTGATCAGACGAACTGTATGCCACCAATTGACGTAGACAAAAAAAGAAATAATAAAATCTTGAATTAGACAAATTTTAAAGGTTTTTATTTGATTTAAATGCATATGATTGCCACCAAATAGAGAAATTAGATATTGCTTACTAAAGAAAAACTGGTTAGTTAACAGCATAATTATAATAAATAAAGAAATAAAAGGTAACAGAAAATTTAAACTGGTTTTTCTGCAAACTGTTTAAGTTCAATTTTGAAAAAAGAAATGACATAATTAACCATAAGCCAGGGAAATTTTTGAATAGTATCTCCAAAAAAAATATCAAATTAAAAATAAAATTAAGGAGAAGCTAATAGAAATTAAGCTTGTAAAGCTTACACTTCAAAGTTTCAGTTCAGTTAGTTTTCTTTGAAAATTTATTTCTTATTTAAGAAATGAAAATTTTTCAAAGTTCTTTTTTATAATTGGCTTAACTCAGCTATTCATGCTGCATTTTGTAAGCCACTTATGCGTCAGATGATTATAATATGTCAGATTTTGTGCTATCCATTATCATAGAAATATGTTATAGTAACGTGCAGTAACGGTAAACTATAAATAATTCTTATAAAAAATAATATTCAACCAGTAATTATTTAAAAATAAGAATATTCCTTGTTTCCATTTCTTTTTTAAGAACAAACAACTAAATTTACTACAAATTATTAGGTAAATTTTATATTTCTTGATGAATTCAATAAAATTCTGAACGAAATGAATAGTGATAAAAATAAAATTTGCTTTGAACTGATCAATTTTTGAATTATGAACATGCGGAGTCGTTTTGATAAGAAATATGATTTATGTGAAAATAGCTCCGATATACGGCGATATCATTGCTGATCTCAAGGAAAAGAAGCAAAAGCATGATGCAGTATAGAAAAATAGGAAGAAAATGCAAAAAGGAAACTGCTAAGACCCACAGGCCAAATCACAGCAGAAACTCACAGCAATTCTGAGAGTTTTGTATGAAAAAAACCGGTTTCGCTGTGAGTTGGCCTGTGTAGGATTGGTTTAAGAAAAAATCATCCTCATAATTGTAAATTTCTGCTGGATTTGTATAAAGGATTTTTAAATGTTTTTTTTTTTTTTTCTTATATTTATCCCGAATACCTGTAGAATTCAGAGGATTTGATTTATTTTGGTTTTATTTCTTGAAAATATATTTGACTGTCTTAACCTTCATGGCTTGCCGTCTGGCCAAAGGAATGAATAATTTTGGTTTCCCCGGTGACTACGTGGCGCTACAAACAAACTCAGTGCCGGTCATTGGTGACCGCAATGCCATTCAGCGTGTTAAAAAAAATCAATTTATGCAAAACCCAAAGTGAAAAGCTTTAACCTTTCAACTTCTCAAAATTGAAAATGGCAACCGAAAAAAAAACCATCTTAGCCTACATGCCTTTCCCCAACGATTTAAAAAAATCATCTACTTTGAATTTTCTACGCAAGAATAGTAGAACAGAAACATGATATGGACTAAACTTGGCAGTCATCTTACACGTAACTAAAATGGTTTTCATTTAATAATTACAGATTGACTCTAAACAAAAAAATAAAATTGAATCAAAACCTGTTTTTGTTATTTATACATTTTATAATTTTATTAAATCGTTATTAAAAGTGCAAACACTTTGCAGACTCTCAGTAATTAATTATAAAATTTAGAAATTGTTGGCACGCACATTTAGAAAGTTTTACTGCTGTTTTCTCAGGGATCTGAAAAGCACGGTGAAAAAGGCCTAATTTAATTTTCATTTAAAGAGCTTATAATAGAAGGCTAGTCCATTAATGTAATATACATTTAAATGAAAACAATAACAGTTTAAATTAAATATTTAAAGTATTATTTTTATGTCTATTCCTATTTAGTTTTATTTTTAAAATCTCTTGGACGAAATGAAACTTAATTAATAAATAAACACCGATCATAGAGTATTTATTTATTTTTAAAATATTTAAAACAAAAATGCATTCATCCAATAAAATATCGGAAAATGTTGTAAAATATGAATTTCTATTTAAGTAAATTTCCATGTGCATATGTCACCTCATAAGCAAATATAAATGAAATACTATAAATGTTTATAAATAGAATAAGAACATAAACTTTTTCGATGTACGAAAGAAAATCTACAGAAGGTTTAGAGGCCACCAGCCACAATGAAGAAAATTATAATATTTATTTTATTTTGAGTACATATTTAGCAGCCACAAAATATTTAACAAGAAAATAAAATATAAATAAAAAATTAAGGTATTTTTCTTTAGAATTTTTTTTAAAAAAATAAAACAATGAAAAAATAAAATTAATGGAAATAAGTTACTTCTGATGAGTTATATAAAGAATTTTAAAAATTTGATGAAATATAAACATTTAGTAATTTTTACATTTCGCTATTTAGCAGTGGGATTTTTAAATAATTTCACAACAATATTGATATAGACCAAAATTATTATGTTTCCCAAACAACAAAAACATTAATAGAAAGAGTATTCAAATAAAAACTATTTTGTTTTTCACAAAACGACATTCTTCTCACAGTTTGCAATAAAATTTCTGAGGCTATTAATCCGATCCTTATGAATTATTAAAAGTTCTCAAACTGGGTAAGAGATGAAATCGCTTTTTAATACTTTTTCTTTTGTTCATTTGGTACTCATCCTATGGCACTTTCATATGAATGAATGAAATATTTTGCCCTAGCTACTCGTTGAAATTTGCGTAAATGTTTCGTAAAATAAAAAATTCGAGTAACATTCTATGATAAAATTCTTGATTTTGGAACATTTGATTCAAACGGAAAATTGATAAAGATGTATGGCCAAAATCAGAATTTTTCCGCCACAATAACTCTCTAATAACAATAAAACCTAAAAATTGTTTTCTATACAAATAAGCACATTTGTTTCTGAATTATGTATTTTTCTCTATTGTCTCTTAGATCTTTGGTCTGATAATGAATTTAAGGTTATTCACATCAGGCTACATCTGGTTCAGACTATAACGATTATACTCTTTCATTTCGAACGGCTAAAAGTAGTTGGAATAAGTTTCACTTGCCTGGACTATAATCCAATGTGAAGGGCAGTTATAATAACCCTTTCTCCATAGACATTAATACACTCTATTACATTCACGAAAGAAATTTTATATGTAGTATCGTGTATAAATACAGCCTTTAAAAGGGAAATTTGGGCATTTATTGTGAATTTACATGTTGTCCAATGAAATAAAATTTAGGCCCCACAATATTTTACCTTTAAATATGTTATTTATTTAATTATTTAAATTATTATTTCATTTAATTTTTCTTTATGTTATTAAGTAAATTATTTTAAAAGTCTTATTTCAGTATAATTAAATGATTCAGTATTTATTTTAAAAGAAAAAAAAAATTTTCCATAAGAGCAATATTTAAACAATCTACTTAAACCACATGCAGAATAAAAGCGTAGAGATTTAAGACCTTCAAAGTTATATGAAGTTGATGTAGACAACTTGATTTATATTTAAAGAATAAAAAGGAACTGTCATAAAAATATGCAGATAAGATTGTTTTTGAAATTTTTCTTTCTCTTCTCTATTAACTCAAAAAATATGTGCTGTATGAAAACCTCTTGAGTGATATACTGTAAGGTCTCTTTTTATGCGGATTATTTTTATGCGATTTTGAAGTTGTGCGGTTTGTATTTCATCAAAAAATTATGCGATTTTGAAGTTGTGCGATTTGTATTTCATCCAAAAATTTCTTGAATAAACATACATATAGGCTTGTTTAGAAAGCCCGCGTATAAAAAGTCTCTAAAAATCGTGAAATCATTTTCTAATTAATGACCCAAATACTGAACGAGCCTTCAAATTACAGCGTGATCTGCAGAACTGCATGTCAGGATATCGAGAGCTACATAAAAAATTAGTAGAATCATCATCGCAAAGTTTAATTACTGATTTTATTGTCAGAAAAGAAAAAGCTACAACAACGAGAATTGAAATTTCATCGTCTCTACCGCAAGTATCTATTGCAGAGACAGTCTCTTCTGATGATAAAGGTGATTTGGAACCACTTCGTAAACGGTGCAAACCATTATCAGATAGCGACATTGATTAAAAAATATAAAACTATATTACTTTTCAATAAAATAAAATGCATTAAGTTTGAATACACGTTTATTTTGAGCTTTTATATGAATTTCTTTTACTTCTTTTAATTTTAGCAAACTTTTTTATGCGGTTTTAAGTTAATTTTAACTCGTTGTTTTGGATTTATGCGATTTTGGAAAATTACGGAACGTATCCCTAGGTTTTCAAGGCAAGTAAAGTCTTTTTTAATGCGAATTTTTTATATGCGCTTTTCTGTGGAACGTATCTACCGCATAAAAAGAGACCTTACAGTATTTATTCCTGGCACATGGTTTTATATTCACCGGTAGTTTTATATTCAACTGTTGTTTAATGTATGCAAAAAGAATTGAATAATTTGTGACTGAAATTTTTTTTTGCTTTATCTGTAATTAGCAAACTGATCTGCTTTCCATTAAATATCATTATATTTTTAATAGTAAACACGTTCAATTGCACAAACTAATTAAAATTATTTTCAGAAATTACTCCTCACATAAGTTCATTGTTTTGTTCGTATCTCTCTTCCGGATCAAATCATTCCAAATGTAATTACATACTGTAGATGTCATACGAAATTTTACATTAAAGAAACTCAGTAAAATTTATATTAATTTCATTGAAAGAGAAAACAACAATTTTATTTATAAAGTTGTAAAAATAAAAAAGTATATTATAAAAATAAAATTTCAATGAAAATTTTATATAAATGGAAATTTGCTTTATAAACCGCTTGAGATGTACCGTCAAATATATGCATGTGTATACATATTCAATGCGTCACCCCCCTTGCAAACAAAATTTTTAATGTGTGTGTTTATAAATTTATTTTGTTCTCCATCACTCAAATGCCCTTATATGGCAGTGACCAGCTTTGACTCACAATTTCCAGTAATTAAGGAATTATTTTTTAAGAATTGGCGCGTTCACCTTGATTATTTGTTACAAACAAACAAAATTTGTTTTAACTAAAAATTTCTTAGATAGGATTAAGAAAAAGCAAAATGATTTTCATAAATTATAATATAAATAATTTCCATTTTGTACTATTTGTTGGGCGTGAAGTTTCATTTAATATCATATCGATATGAAAAGAAAAGAGATTCACTTATCTTAGTCAGATGATAGAAAGAGAGACACAATTTTCCACACGTTGTTTCTAAGGTTAAATTAAGGAAAATTACAAAACTAAAAGACATTTAATAAAAAAAAAAGCATGATAATTATATTGGATTTTTTTTTTACAATCATATTAAAAATAAATGATTGAATGGTAAATTATCATAATAAAAAATGACTGCAAAATGCCTTTTGGCTTTAGCCGGCTTGGGTGTAACTTGGATATGGAACTACCACACATGCATAGAATGCATAATCTAAATCTTCACTTTATCATTATATCCTTTTTTTACATATTTTAGATGACTTTTTTTTGTGTAATTTTTTTATTACAACCAAAGTACTTGATGACGTGATAAACTTGATATAAAAAAACACATACCATTTTAGATCTTCACTTTAAGGTTTTTTGTTTAATATATGATGAATGTTTTTGATTAACACAAAAATATGCTTTCTTTTATTGTTATTATTTAGTAAGTTAATCCTTTCAATAATAAAATATCACCACGCGACTTTTTTAATACACCGACACACGAAAACGAATGGAAGCTGGCGGCGAAAAATGGGATTGGGCCTTCAGACATTTGTTTCGTTTTCATTTCATTTCAGCTAGGCTCAGTTGTAAAAAGTCATTAATTTATTTGACACAAAACGTATACAGTCTCATGCGATTTATATCCAGTTTATTTTTCTAGCAAGCGATTTGTGAGCAAGATTTCTAATATACATGCTTTAAAACTTACTCACAATTCGTTATTTTCATATACCTTAAATGGGATGAGATAGTCATTTGACGATATGGAAATTGTAGTAAATAGTCTCCTTAAAAAACGTGACGTGCGATGTGATTTCGTCGCATGATTTTTATTTGCAATGTGAAATTTGAGGGTTGACACAATAGGTCTGTTTACATTTAGGGCGAATATACCATGAAATTCTGTCGAAAAATATTTATACGTAGAATTATTGACCCAGGGTAACTTTACATAAATGTATTTGTTAGTCCTGCCAAATGATATTTAATATATTAAGAACAATTATTTACCATTACAATAATTATACTTTTTAATTGAAAAATATATATTTTAATAAATTTTATTTCTTCGACAACAAAAACTAGAAAATAGTTGAATATTCATTCAGTTGAACTTCAAATGTCTTAAATCACTTTCTGTTTATTTGTTATTTGTTGTTGTTTACGCATATTTTTATAATTGCTTTAGCCTTATTTGAGCTTCAATGTTAGACAATGACTTATTTTACTTACCGACCGGGCCACTCATTGGCCTATTAGAATAGATCATATAGATCGTATAGATCAGTGCTCCGCAGCCTTTTCTAACCTACGACGCACCAAAATTCCATCTAGAATTCTACGGCACACCAAAAGCTAAGGTATATAGGTATTAATTGATACACAAATTTTACAATAAATGTTTGTTTTTTATTTGAAAAGTTGTTGGGCCAGATCCACAATTAATTGTTTGTTTACAATTGTAATATGATTAGTCCTTTGGTACATTTCCAAACATCCTTTTTATAACTCTTTCTGCCAAAGTTCGAGTTTTTTAATAAATCCTTATGATTTATCGGAGCACGTCCAAATATTCTCATTTTGACCTTGCTTTTTTTAATAAGTTCATTCAAATGCTCGAATATATCAGCCATGTATGAAAGTTTGGCTATCCAGTAATCATCATCGAGGTGCTGGCATATTTCGAGCATATTCTGTGTTAAAAGAAATTCATGCACCTCGTGACGAAGCTCAAATAATCTAGCCAAAACTTTGCCACGGGATAGCCAACGAATTTTTGTATAAAATAATAAGGATTCATATTCGGCTCGCATTTCTGCACAAAGTAATATAAAAATTCACGAATTTATGGCTCTTGATTTAATTAAGTTTATGATTTTAATGCATTCATTAATCGTATTCAAAAGTTCTTCCGGCAAATTTTTGACCATCAATGCTTCTCGATGTATGCAGCAGTGTGTAAATTGTACTGTCGGATTTTTTTGTTTTACACAAGAGACAAAACCTTTCTTACTACCCGTCTTTGTCTTTGTTGGTGCAGCTAGGATGGCTTGAATATAGATGCCGCTTTAATTTACTGGGTACCATTGACTCGTTTGATAGCTGAACGCCGCAAATGATACACTGTGGTCTTGGTGCCGTTTTGTCACCACACCACGAGAATCCATATTTAATGTAGTCTTTGTCGTACTTTCTTTTACTACCTGCTTTAGGTTTTTTGTAACACTTGTGCTGGGTTCTTCATCATCCGTACGTGAGGACGAATCTTTCCGACGTAAAAATTTATCCATATTTAAAGGGGGTATAAAACTTAAAAATTTGTATACGAAAAACGTTAACCATACATAATTCAGTGAGATAATTAATAATAATTATAGTTAGTGGTAGGAACGTGTGTATTTAACTTTGTGTTGTAAAATAGTGACAACACATGCGCATGAGTCTTCAACGACGCGCATAGCGGCCATTTTGCTTTATCTATGATTAATTTGGTGGGCCTTGGTGTTGACACAACAAAGTATGCAGTTTTCAACTGTCTTCACCAGGGGACCATTGAATAATTATTTAGTTATAATATTTATTCTACAGTATATTTGGAAATAATTACATGATAAAAACAAGTTTTTATATAACGTTTTAAAATTTTGTGTACTTTTTTTAATACCATTTTTTTGATAATAATGTACGTTAAAATTTTTGAAAAAAATCATTTGTTTCTTTTAAAAAATTAAGAGCTAAAAAATTAAAAAATAAGCAATTTTGTGTATTAAATACATTATCACAAATTATAAAATGTACAATGATCGCGGCACACCTGTATCTGGCTCATGGCACACCAGTGTGCCGCGGCACACCGGTCGCGGAGCACTGGTATAGATAATAGCGCTCGTACCTACAGCTTTACTTCATATTTCCACCTATATTTATTTTATATACATAGCTTTCAATTTTTATACTTCATATAAATCAATTAATTATTATTTTACTAATATGGGATAATTATAACCTCAATCAATAATTTAACTTCTGTCAAAATTACTTACGCTGAGTGTTGTTCTTCCAGAAACTCATGAATTCTCATTATTAAATTATTAAATTACTACAATCATACAATTATACAAATTTTATAATTGAAACTTTAAATGACGCTAAAGAAAAAGGTCCTAATGAAAAGGATGCAGACAATGAAGCTTGGTTATTTTAGTTTAAGTTTAAAATATAAAAAATTCCATTCATTTAAGTTATTTATTATGCATGCACTATGATGTTTAAATAAATATTTAAAAAAATTAAATTATGCCATATTATATAATTTTCCCTGAGGCAGAAATTGTAGTATTACTAAATATCCAATAAAATCACTTCCTCACAAATTGATATAGCCAGAAAACTGCTGATATTAATTTCTTGTGATACTTTCTGCGAAAAACCAATAGATTACAAATTATGTTATTAAAAAGTCAGAATCTTTAAAGTTTGAAGAGCTCATGGGATATCCTGATGTAATGACAGATTCGGTAGATGAATTTCGCTATCCTGTCAGATTATGTTTTTTTTTTTTTCTAAGTTTAAATTATTAATAACAATAGGTAAGATGTGGAAATAAGCATAAAAGCCTACTGTAGCAAAAAACTAGCTGTTTTAAGATTTTTGATAAACCTGAAATTAACTTTAAAGGGCAGACACTGTCAACATATCCTGAATGCTTATTGCTACACAGCTAAAATGAAAAAGTAGTAGTTTTGGTATCATATTTATATTTATTGAACATTTCCATTAAATACAAATTTTTGAAGCATATAAATATTTTAAATCAAATTTTAAGCTTAAACATTAAACAAATTGAATATATTTAATTTCCTCATTTGTTCTCATTAGGAAAATGTCAACTAGTAAAAATTTAACAATACAGCCAGTACGCTAAATATTTCCGCTAATCTAGAAAAAACTTTATTGATATTTTTTCCAAGAAACAATATCATTACTCAAAAGTAGTTCCATTTCATTAACTATTGATACTTATCTTCTTTACTGAATTAGTATTAGTTTATCGAGCTAAACTTTAATTAACCTTAAGTATAATTTGACATTTGTCACGTAATAATATTAGTAGGTTATAATTATATTTTTGTTTCTAGCAACATTTCATGGAAGGTTCTTGTTTATGTGGGAGGGCATTAGATATAAAATGATAAAAGAAAATACAAGTCTTACATACGACATCACAGAAATAAGACGGTAGATTAAAATATCGAAATTAAGAAGCTAAAGAAAAATCTGGCATACAGGCCAAAAAGTATTGCTTCTATGATATATTTTATGAAGTTTTTCATTAGCACCAGCTTGCTGGCACGTTCAAATTGAAAGTGAGCTAAGTAGGATAAATGCGTTAGTTCTTTTTTGCAATATTAATTATAGTTGTATAGTTGTGCAAGCTACGAGAAAGCAAACACTTATTGTTTTTTGTCTATATTTGTGGTAGACGTGTTTGGCAACTTTCTCATGTGCCACTTTTTTTTTTTAACTATTTGTTTTTGGTCAACAATTTTTGTTCGGTGGTTGGCGTGAACTCATGTGTAACATCATCATCAGCTGTGATTGGTCATTTACGTATGTAATCATCAACAGATTTATCTCATCAATTACACATGTTTTTGTTTTATTATCAATATCTGATAATATGGAAAAAAGCTGCTGGAGCCAAACTTGATGAAATGGATAAAATTGCTCATCTATTAACTACTTTACCAAGCATGTATGATGGCATAGCAACTGCATTAGAAACATTAGGTGATAACAAATTAAATCTTGCTTTTGTAAAAACTCGGCTGCTTGATTACGAAACTAAATCACAAACAGAAGAACAATCAACAACTTCTCTTAAAGTTCTTCAGACTAATATTTTCCCAACAACACCTGATACAAATAAAAATAATAAAGAAAACAAAAAATCTGGTAAATGGAAATCACGGAAATATTTCAACAAGAATCATCAAAAACAACATCATATACAAAATAAGAAAAGAAATCAAAATTCTCAATATAAATTATCCAGATTAAGTTGTGATCATTGTGGACGTACTAACCACAAAAAATCAGATTGTTATTACTATAAAAGAATGATTGAACCACAAAATCGATCTAAATATCCAAAAACAGCGCAGACAAATGTTGCAAATACCAATAATTTTGCATTTATGGTGGGACTTCTTATATTTCAAATTCGACAAGTGCAGATGAAGTTATATTTTTACCAGACTCAGGATCAACAGACCACATCATCAATCGTGACCATCTATTTACCAGCTACTTCAAATTGTAACCACCATTACAGATTTCTGTAGCAAAGACTGGTGAAACTATTTCCGCTACTAAACGTGGAACAATCAAAATTATTTCGAATCTTGGAATACCAGGAGTTTTAGAAGACGTGTTGTATGCGGCAGACGCATCTTCAAATCTACTATCTGTTCAACGCATGCAAGAAAGAGGCTATCAAATCATTTTTGATATAAATGGTGTTAAAATCAAAAATAGTAATAATGAAACTATTTTAACAGGTAAGCCTTTTAATGGTTTATTTGCCATTACACTAAAAATAAATAATAACATGATAAATAGGAGTCAAGCAAATATTAGCAAAACTAATAATTTCCTCTTATGGCATGAGCGTCTTGGTCATATAAGCAATACTAAAATTAATCAAATCAAACATCAAAATTTATTTGAAAATGTTTTTAAAATAAATAACGCTGAGCCGACAGATGAAATATGTGAACCTTGCGTATTTGGCAAACAATCTCGACTTCCATTTAACAGCGTTAAAAATAAGGAGCATGTTAAAAGGCCGTTGTTCATTATACATACAGATGTATGTGGACCAATTACGCCATCAACAATAGATAACAAAAATTATTTTGTAACTTTCATTGATAGTTTCACTCATTACACAGTTACATACTTATTAAGATTTAAATCAGAAGTTTTACAAACATTCAATAATTTTGCAGCTAAGAGCGAGGCACATTTTAATTTAAAAAATGTAAACCTATATTGCGACAATGGGCGAGAGTATATGTCCAATGATTTTAAAGCTTTTTGCTCTGAAAAGGGAATAACATTCCATTTCACTGTACCCTACACACCTCAACAAAACGGAGTGGCAGAACGAATGAATAGAACTATTACAGAAAAAGCGCGTACAATGATAAACGCAGCACAATTACATAAAAACTTTTGGGGTGAAGCTGTCTTAACAGCAACATATTTAATAAATTTAACCCCAACAAAAGCTATTCAAAATTCGAAAACTCTATATGAACTGTGGCACAGTAGAAAGCCCAGATTAAATCATTTGAGGGTGTTTGGATCTACAGTTTATATCCATCTAAAAACAAGAAATAATAAATTTGACGTAAAATCAGTCAAAGGAATTCTTGTGGGCTATAAACCAAATGGATATAAGGTATGGAATCATGAAGCCAAAAGGTTTCTCATAGGGCGAGATGTTATTAAAGATGAAAGAAATTATAAAATCTCTAGGTCTCAATCATCAGAAGGGGTTAACGAAATTTCTGAAATTCCAATAACAAATCGTGAAATCTGTGAAAATAACACAGAATATGAAGAAATTCCCAACAGTAGCAAACCTCCTCTATCAGAAATCAGGTCACAAACTGATGATGCGAAGGAACCCGAATTAAGACGGAGTGATAGACTCAAAAATCGTCAGCAGCCTCACTGTAATGAAAACATTGAGAGTGATCCATATACAGCATATTCACAAGCTGTAATCTACTCTGTTCCTAAGAACTTCCAAGAAGTCACAGAGAGAGATGATCGAACTCAGTAGGAGGTAGCTATAAAAGACGAACTTCATTCACTCCAAATAAATAATACATGGTCAATTGTACCAAAGCCAATAAACAAAAACACTGTTAGTTGCAAATGGGTGTTTTCAATAAAAAATAATGAAATAGGAAATCCTACAAAATATAAGGCCAGATTGGTTGCACGAGGTTTTAGTCAACAATATTCACTTGATTATGATGAAATCTGTTCCGAACTGAACGCACTCATTTAGTGCTATGTTGGCTCAACTGAAATTAAAAAAGGAAACACCGCTGCCAACTTAAAACAACAGATCTTGTTCTGTCATGGAA
This sequence comes from Acrocera orbiculus, assembly GCA_947359355.1. NCBI lineage: Eukaryota > Metazoa > Arthropoda > Insecta > Diptera > Acroceridae > Acrocera > Acrocera orbiculus. Next base: position 15,145,927 of record OX375758.1, read on the forward strand.
GAAAAAACCTCGAGATAAAAATGTCGTCAGCCAAAGCTAATTTTCCACAATCAACAAACATCATTAGCATCGATATAGTTTAACTGTTGTAATTATTTAAATAATAAATTAATCTAGTGGAACAATGAATTAATCTAGTGAAAACATTGTATAAACAATTAATTAAAGTGTAGAGATAAACTATTCATATCAATCGTAATGTAGAGATAACCTATTCATACAAATCTTAGAACAATTGTATTAAACTTTAAATGTTTTTATTTAAAATTATCAAGCCAATTTATTTTATTTATTTTAAATACGAAACAAATGGTCCTTCGAGCCGGATCCTTGTAATCATACGCTAGACAACAATCATCACGTTTTTTTTGTGAGTTTCATTTTTTTTTCTCTCATCATTATGGAACCTATTAAAATAAAACGAGGCCACATAAAGGCCACAGTAACCAGAATCTTAGCATTTTGTGAAAACATACCTGCTGAAACAACTATTGAGGCCATACAACTCCGTATGGATAAACTAGAAACAGCAAGGATTGAGTTTTTTGAATTACAAGGCCAATTATATCAACATCATGAAGATCAAAATTATGTGCCACAAGACGCGGAAAACGAAACCTTTGAAGCAAAATATTATGAGCCCAAGGAATTATTGCTGTTAGCATTGAACCACCGTAGAAATTCGGAAATTCCTCGTAACAACGCTAATCAAATACTTGATCAACAAAACTCGTTTTTTGAGCGATTAACAAGCACGATGGCATCAGCATCAACAGTTTCTCGTGGATTAGATACAAAGTTGCCGAAATTAGAAATCCCCATCTTTACCGGGAATTATAATGAATGGATATCCTTTCGCGATTTGTTTGCTGCAACAATCCACAACAATAACAAGTTAAATGACAGCCAACGTCTACATTATCTAAAGGGTCTATTGCGTGGTGAAGCTGCCACATTATTACGTCACATACCAGTCACGAACGCTAACTATAACCAGGCATGGGAACGCTTGAACAAGCGCTACGAGCGAAAAGGGCAAATAATAAATTCCTTTATTCAATCTTTCTTGTCATTACCTTCCATTTCAGCACCTACATATTTGGGACTGCGTAAGATTACCGATGGTGCTGATGAGTTAATCCGTGGCTTACAGGCTTTAGGTAAGGAGGCTGAAACCAGAGATCCCTGGATAATATTTTTATTAATGAAAAAAGTGGATGATGCTACAAGACAAGCATGGTCGGAGCGAATCACAACTATCGATCATCCAACGGTATCAGAATTACTTGAGTTTCTGAACAATCGCTGTCAGGCTTTCGAAAATAATCACTTGACTCATCGTCAACCGCTGTCCAGCCCCATTCAAGACAACCCACGTCGCCATTTCAAGGGTTACGCCGCAACTATTCAACAGTGACCCAAATGTCAACAAGACCATGCATTATATCAATGTCAAAAGTTCAAGGCACTTTCAATAGATTCTCGACGTGCACTTGTCAAGAACTACAATTTATGTTTTAACTGCTTACGAGACACTCATAAATCTGCAAACTGCAAATCAACCCATCGGTGCAAGTATTGCAGACAGTCACATCACAGTTTGGTAAGGAAAATTACAATCGGATAATCCAGTGAGGACAACGCCTCCAACTACTGGTTCTACTCAGCTGAGTAAAGAGCAACATTATGGGTTGCATTCAACACAAGTCACATTCGATCAAACCTCGACCCACTCACATGACAAAATTAACTTTTCTACATTGTTACCTACAGCCTATGTAACCATAGTGGATTACTATGGAAATTCACATAAATGCCGTGCATTATTGGACACAGGATCACAAGCATCCTTTGTGACAGAAGGTTTTGTACAGAAATTAGGAATCCAACGACAACATGCAAAAATATCTGTTTGTGGATTATCCTCTTCGATCGCTGGCACTACCAGGGGAATGGTATCGTTAAAATTATTAATCCAAAATGGGCAACAGGTATACATTGAAGCATTCATACTACCAAAACTTACTACGAAGCTTCCGAACTTTAAATTTGAACCTATAAAACAATTAATCTCACTAAACTTGGCTGATCCTGACTACAACGAACCAAAATCAGTAGAAATAATTTTAGGAGCTGACATGGTTTTTTCACTGTTCGAACAAGGTCGTATTACTATAAACTCAGACCTTGCTGCCCAACGTAGTAAACTCGGATGGATAGTTGCTGGAAAACTTCCATCAAACACTCAGACCTTGAGGTCAGGTCATTTACTGATTAATTCGCTATATACATCCATTGATATTGATCAATCATTGAGGCAGTTTTGGGAAATGGAAACAATAGACGTTGTTAAAAATACTCTTACACCTGAAGACGAACAAACCGAACAACATTTTATCTCAACCTCAACCAGATCTTCTGATGGGAGGTATATCGTTGAACTTCCGTTCAAAAAAAGCCCTTCGCAATTAGGCAGGAATCACTCAATGGCACTCAAACGCTTACTCGCTATGGAACGACGTTTCTTGAACAATTCGGCCTTACAACAAGAATATGTGCAGTTTATGGCAGACTATATTCAACTTGGTCATATGGAACAAATACCAAGTGATGAAATTCGTGCAGATAATTGTTATTACCTACCGCACCACGCTGTGTCCAATTCGGATACCAATAAACTACGTGTTGTATTTGATGGTTCAGCTAAAACGTCCTCAAACCTGTCGTTAAATGATATCTTGTTCACTGGTCCGTCAATACAAAAGGATTTATTCTCAGTTTGTCTTCGCTTTCGATTCCATGAATTTACATTCACAACAGACATCGAAAAGATGTTTCGACAGATCTGGATGTCAAGAAAACATCAAGATTACCAAAGAATACTATGGCGCAGCACACCCAATCAATCAATCAGTTACTATCGTCTACAAACAGTCACATATGGAACGTCACCGGCACCTTACCTGGCTGTTCGTACGCTGCAGCAGTTGGCTAATGACTGTAAGCTTAAACATCCAAAGGCATCTAATGTATTACTCTATAATTGTTACGTGGACGACATTTTGACTGGAGCACATACCATTCGAGAGCTGCTACAAATCAAAGGGGAATTAACAGCTGCCCTTTTAGAAGCGGGTTTTAGCCTACGAAAATGGAGTAGCAACTCCAAGGAATTATTATCATCTGTACCCTTGGAGCATTGCAACTTCGCCGCAAAGGACTTCGAGGACCACAATAAGGCAGTTAGAACACTGGGGTTGAAGTGGTTTCCATCCACGGACACGTTATCATTTCATATATCATCTAGCTCACATGGTCTGGTCACTAAACGACAATTCTTATCAGAAGCGTCCCGCATTTTCGATCAACTAGGGCTGCTAACACCTATCACCACCTCGATCAAGGTATTGTTTCAGTCCACATGGCTACTCAAACTTAACTGGGATGATGAGTTACCGGTCCAGTAAAGTTAAAATGGTTACGCATCAAAGGGGAACTTTCCTTACTTACCCAGATACAAGTTGGACGTTGGATAGGGTTTTCGACCAATCTAACGGAGCTCCATGGCTTCTCAGATGCTTCTGAGGTCGCCTATGCTGCAGTTATTTATTGTCGCACACAAAACGCTAAGGGCGTAATAACCACGAGTTTAGTTGCTGCAAAAAGTAAGGTTGCACCATTGAAACAAATTACAATAGCAAGACTCGAGCTGTGTGGAGCTTTGTTACTGAGTCAGGTTTTTGAAAAATTATTAAGTTTAATGGATTTTAACAAGGATCAAATCCATGCCTGGACAGACTCCAAAATTGTGCTTAGTTGGTTGTCCGCTCAGCCTCGTCAGTGGTCTACTTTCGTTGCAAACAGAACCTCTGAAATAATCAGAATACTTCCACGTACACGTTGGAAATATGTAGCTTCACAACATAACCCTGCTGATTGCGCATCACGAGGTCTAACTCCTGTTTCATTACTTAAACATTCGCTATGGATGGAAGGCCCAAAATGGCTTAAGGAAGAGTTACCAACCCATATAGATCACTTGAGCACGATTAATGAAACAGAAAACACCGCTATAACATCTGAAAAGCGAAAGTCAGACATACAAGCTTTTATCACCGAACAGAATACACTGTTACTTTCGACTATATTCTTAAAATACTCAAGGTGGTCTACAATCGTCAGAGTCATAGCGTATTGCATCAGATTCATCTACAATAGATTCAAGTTACATCAACCAAAAAAAACTGGGTTTTTGACATTGGAGGAGCTATCGCAAGCAAAACTACGATGTTTGAGACACATACAGCACACCGCCTTTAGAGTTGAAATAGATTATTTGATGAAGGGAAACTCTCTTAAATCGAGTAGTCATCTTTCCACGCTATTACCTTATCTTGATGATGATGATTTACTACGAGTAGGTGGACGTCTTCAACATTCAAACCTACCATACAAGACGCAACATCCTATTATATTGCCCAAGAACCATCATGTAGTTAATTTGATCATTAGATACTACCACTTGAAGTACTGTCATGCAAATTTTAATGAACTATTCTCCCTCATCAGGGAAGAGTATTGGATTTTAGGAGCTAGGACTACCATTAAAAGGATCATTCACCAATGCCACGTGTGTTTTCGCTATCGTAAACTTAGTTCTACTCAGGTAATGGGAGCTCTACCCACTGTACGAGTCCGACAGGATAAACCATTCGCCAATACAGGCTGCGACTATGCCGGCCCCATCACTCTCCGTTGTTTTCGTGGAAGGAACCCACGTTTCACTAAAGGATACATCTGCCTTTTCATTTGCATGGCAACAAAGGCTATACACTTGGAACTTGTCAGTGATCTTGCTTCAGAGGCCTTTCTCGCCTGTTTGAGACGCTTCGTTGCTCGAAGAGGAAAATGTTGCCACCTATATTCAGACAATGCTACCAACTTCAAAGGAGCTCATCGTTCTCTAAATGAAATGCACCAACTGTTACTGTCCTAAACTCATAACAGTATCATTCGAGACGAATTATCTAAGGAGGGGATTTTATGGTCATTCAACCCACCAAATGCACCACACTTTGGCGGCCTCTGGGAGGCTGGGGTAAAGTCAGTAAAGACACACCTTACTCGAGTGATCGGGTCTCACATCCTTACTTATGAAGAAATGTATACTGTTCTTACACAAATTGAAGGGGTGTTAAATTCACGTCCATTATGCAGTCTTGCCGAAACTGAATATCAAGCCTTGACTCCATTTCATCTATTGACTGGTCACGCTTATACTGCCATTCCTGAACCGTATGATCCAAATACTTCATTGTCTGTGCTATCTAGATGGAGAATGCTTCAGACGATGTTGCAAGGTTTTTGGAAAAAATGGCACATGGAGTATCTCACCTCATTGCAACAAAGACCAAAATGGAGACAGCCTCTTCCTGAACTTGCAATAAACGATGTCGTATTGATAAAGGATTCAAATACTCCTCCCGCAAAATGGCCAATGGCTAAGATTGTCAGCACGTACCCTGGAAAGGATGGACATGTACGGGTTGTAAGGTTACGTACAGCTTCTGGTATATTTACTAGACCGATTGTCAAAGTGGTAAAACTCCCTAACGTAGATTCAACTCCCTCTTCTGGAGAGGCCCAAGATGTTCCGAACTGAACGCACTCATTTAGTGCTATGTTGGCTCAACTGAAATTAAAAAAGGAAACACCGCTGCCAACTTAAAACAACAGATCTTGTTCTGTCATGGAAGAAAAAACCTCGAGATAAAAATGTCGTCAGCCATAGCTAATTTTCCACAATCAACAAACATCATTAGCATCGATATATTTTAAGTGTTGTAATTATTTAAATAATAAATTAATCTAGTGGAACAATGAATTAATCTAGTGAAAACATTGTATAAACAATTAATTAAAGTGTAGAGATAAACTATTCATATCAATCGTAATGTAGAGATAACCTATTCATACAAATCTTAAAACAATTGTATTAAACTTTAAATGTTTTTATTTAAAATTATCAAGCCAATTTATTTTATTTATTTTAAATACGAAACAAAATCTTTACACCAGTAGCAAAAATAAGTACTTCTCGCTTTCTTTTAGCATCAGCAAACCAATTCGACCTTCTAATACATTAAATGGATGTCAAAACTGCTTTTCTGAACGGAGTATTGCATGAAGACATCTACATGCAAATTCCTGAAGGTGTAAAGGCAAAAGGTGATCAAGTTTGCAAGTTAAATAAGTCTTTATATGGCTTAAAGCAATCAGCCCGATGTTGGTATGAACGTTTTGACACAATTATGGAAGACAAGGGTCTTAATATATCACCTGCTAATAATTGCTTGTATTACTTAAACAAGGGGAATATAAATAAAAATATTTACTTGCTTTTATATGTCGATGACATTGTAATAGTAACTTATGATAAAGAAACCATGATGAGGTTTAAAGAATATTTACATGGTTGTTTTAAAATGATTGACCTAAAGAAATAAAAGTTGTTCTAGGCATCTCAGTAAAAAGGGATAAAGGTAAAATATCATTGAATCAAACGTCATATTTAAAGAATATTTTAAAAAGGTTTAATATGGCTGATTGTAAATCTATAAATACACCATTACCTTTGAATATAGATTATGATGCACTAAACTCAGAGGAATACTATGATGCCCCTTGTAAGAATCTGATTGAATGTTTAACGTATGCCATGTTGTCCACAAGACCTGATCTTTGTTTTTCAATTAATTTTCTTAGTCGTTATCAAAGTAAAAACAACCAAGAATTGTGGAAATACCTCAAAAGAGTACTAAGATATATAAAAGGTACTTTAGATTTAAAACTCAATTATTACAAGAATGAGTATAAAAATATATTAATTGGATATATGGATGCAGATTGAAATTGATAGAAAGAGCACTAGTGGTTATTTGTTTAAAGCCTTCGATAAATGTGTAATCACATGGAACACTAGACGGCAGAACACTATTGCGACTTCATCCATGGAAGCTGAATATATAGCCCTTTTTGAGGGTATAAAAGAAGCAATGTGGCTTAAGTCATTGCTTTCTAGTATAAATATGAATATAATGAAAGCTATTTTGATATATGAAGATAATACTAGCTGTATAAGCATTGCTAGTAACCCCAAACATCATAAAAGGTCAAAACACATAGATATAAAGTACCATTTTACTAGGGATATGATACAAAAGGGGCATGTATCTCTTAAATACGTGAACACAGGTGATCAGTTGGCGGATATTTTCACAAAGGGGGTATCTGCTTCGAGGCTAATTGGAATTAGATCAAGTATTGGCTTATTGTGATAAGCTAATTAATATTGATATTAAAATAGTGATGATAAAATAAAGGAATCAATAATAAATATTAATGATAGATGTATTGTATAAATTGATAATGATATGAAAAGTTACGCATATGTAAAAATAATTCTATTACTTGGTTAAAGTAAACTAGTTTATCTAAATTTTGGAGTGATGAACTATTATATATTATATTAAAATAAAATAAGAAAGGAGTCATTAGCAGGCTTTTGAGTGGGAGTGTTGGAACATCTGTATATCAAAAGACCAACAAATGATATGTGTGTATATGTATGTAGATCTTTCTGATCACTACTGTAAATTTATTTTATTCTACTTAGTTAGTTGTTCTCATAAGCTGAAAGAATAAACATCTATAATGTGACAAACTGTGTTTAAATAAAAGACAAGACCACCCATGAATAATATATATATATAACAATAATTAATGATTATTATTATACTATTCCTTTTGCTTTTATTTTTAAAAAATTTACATTTAATGTATTTAAAAATATTTTAAAATATAATTAGATGACCGGTAAACGTGATAAGGTTTATATCAATATTTGAGATAATAGTAATATTTCAAACTGGCAGTGATAACTTCAGCTCTGCAGTTTATGCAAATAACTTAAGCAAATGCATTTGGATGTGAGCAATTTCTCGTATTCGAATAGAATTAGGCAGTTCGAGTAGTTTAAGAAAAAGATTCGATTAGAATTGTGTTGCGAAATGTGGAAAGTAAACAAACGCAGCCGAAATCTGCTAACTTCACTACAATCGTCGATCATGACCATCCGGTCAATAAACTTATTGGAATTGAAGTATTTTTAATATATTATCATTGTGTTCATTAAATAATTTATAGTTTTAAAAGTATCATAATTAAAATAAATAAATAACTGGATTCGGAACTCACGCATCACATTTTTTGAACGATCATCAGAAAATGCACAGTTGAGGGGCAAAATTTCGAGTAAGCCCAACCTTTCATCAAATATATACGATGACAAACGTAAACACCATGGAAAATGGCGGCCAAATAGGATATCAAGAGCAATTTTAAGAAATGATTTATGCGATTTTAGTTTATTATTTCCAATTTATAGTGACTTTTCTAATTTCAACCACAGAAATTATAGTATCTAAAAGATTTTTCTACTATTAATTGCATTTTTATTTAAGTTGCTATTACCAATCATTCACTTGCCCTTGATACCAGTTGTGTTTTTCAATACTTTTTGATAGCTCTGCTGTTTTTTTTTTTAAACCCCCCACCTTAACCCCCAATCTCCCACTTGACCCGAGTTTGAGTTAAGTAGATAGATCAAAAATAGAAAGGAAATGGAAACAAAACACCACGTAGGTAGCAACAAAAGTAGAGAGGCAGTAGGGAGTGTATATTCCTATAATTGACACATTATGTATGCATTTGATAAATCGTTCAGCAGCATACCGAGAAATCAAACTACGTTTTAATTTTATTTTTCAGCTGAAAATAATTGATTCAGACAAGTTGACAAAAAAAAATGCCAAAAATATGCAGAATTCTGTCACAAAGACATAAATGCTCATGAGTTCAAGTCAAAATGTTTTCATTTAAAGCAGTACTTGAAGAACACAGCCACGGAAGCGACAGATTCTAGTATTTAGTATTTAGTAACTTAAGCGAATAAAAAATGAATTGTGAATGACAAGCAATTTATCTATCATGTGTATAGAAAGTGATATCTTTCAAAAAATTGACTTTGAGGATATAATTGAAGATATTACACAACGAAAATCCCGAAAGAAACTATTGTCATAACCTATGAAACCAGCAGCATTTTAATAACTAGCTTATCTAGTTAATTAAGTTCTTTTTTTTAAAAGTATTAAAAACATATTTTTGATTTGTACGAATGAACTATAATAAGTATAAAATAATAACAGAAAAATGTTTTTTTTCTTGTCATTCCCTTTTTAGTTCAAAATAGGACCCGGAGTATCCTAAAATGGCATTGTTTCTATGAATAAATTTATGATTTCGGGAAAATCATGAGACAAATTCAATACATATAGCAGCCCATGTGGCTTTCGATCGTTCCGTTTTCGGGATTAAGATGAGCAGTTCGCTGCTGATTACTGGCTTAGAATCAATCGAGGAAATAAAGTCAGCTTATACACCAACTCCTCCGAGTTCCATGCCTCTTGTCTGGTCTAACTTCTCTACCCCACGCTCGAGAGCCTAAAATATAATATTAATTCCTTTTTAGCTACCCTCGCCCAGGGGCAAAACCTGGATAAGCTGGTTAAAATTAATACGTTATTACATCAGAAGGTTATCTGGAAATGTCTGTAAGGTAGAACCATTACTCGCTGTTTCGGATAAAAATTTTTATTTATTGGTATTAATATTAATTTTTTTTTTTAATTTAATAGAAGTGACAAATAGAAGCCCATTCATAATAAGCCTTATTAAGAACCAAATTCCCAAATAAAATTTTTTATTTAAATGAGCTTATGAATGCATTATTCGATGAGTTATTCGAACTTGAAGCATAAACAAAAATTGTTATAAATAAAAATTATTAATTTGAAACCACTTCTTAAGATAAGAAGTGTTGTATAAGAATAAAATTTAAACCATTGTAATAAACAAAAATTATTAATTTGAAACCACTTCTATCCTTAAGATAAGAAGTGTTGAATATGAATAAATTTTAAACCATTGCTTATATCTCAAGTCGGTTTCTCATTACACTTGAGACATAAGCAATCGTAAACAGAATTTTAATTTTAATATGCTGATAAGAAAACGCGACCGTGGGAATGCTAATTGTAAGGGTAGATGACGCGCATAATTTTGATTTTGGAGTCAGCCAATACAGGGGCTTCGACGGGCGAGTTGCTTTTTTAATAATAATAATAAATAGGGTATATGCATGTATTTTTTTTTATTTTTAAATCATTCTTTACATCGTCATAATATAGAAAAAAAATATAAAAAGTGTTAAAAAATTTTCGATACAACTTTTAAAAAATATTTAAAATCGGTAATGAATTCTCATTCTTTAAACACTGCCATTCTTACTAACTGCCAGGTGACGTCACATGCTATGACAATTGCTTGTCAGATATAGTCAGTAGAGTTTCTAAATTACTATTGTCAGTTTAAAAGATATGGAAGGTGCTAAAAAGTTGCCTTATAAATATTGCATTGTGCCTAAATGCACAAATACATTTTTGAGTACACCAAATAAAGTGTTTTTCCCGGTTCCAAGGAGAAAGAAAACAAGGAAACAATGGTGTAAGATTGTAAGAAGAGATGATTTATCTACAGTAAGCTGTTTGTATTGCTGTGAAGGTCACTTTAATGTAAGTTTACTTTGGAAAATCACTCCATGGTTACCTGACTACTTGGCTTTTCGTAGCTATTATTATTGACAATGTTTTTTTGATTTATGATTGTATTAAAAATTTCGTTTTCAGCTAAAGGAGGATACCGAAAATTATGTTAGATATGAAACAGTGGAACAAGAAGGAGTAAAAGTTACTTAAAAGTTACTTAAAAGTTACTTAGTTTAAAGAAAATAAAATTAAATGATTCATTTAGTGTATTGGGATTACATTTTGGAAAAACACAGGCCACTGTTAGTAGAATATTTTCTAGAAGCATACCTATCCTTGCAGAAAAAATTAAAGGCTTGATCATTTAGCCAGAGCCATCCGAAATTTATAAATATTTGCCTTTATCATTTAGGGCTAGGTATTCAAACGTTATTTCTATTATTGATTGCCTAGAAATTCAGATTGAGAAGCCATCTAATGCAGTCCATCAATCCCTAACTTGGTCACAGTACAAGAAATGCAACACTATAAAATATTTAATTTCATTTTAATTTCACAAAACCACTTTCATTCATCGCATTCGATGGTTTATTAACACACTAAAACTTTAAAATTAATATTAAAGCCAAATGCCAATTTTCTACTGACATGTCAAATGACGTCACAACAATGGAGGTGCGTTTTGTGATTTCGAATTTGTAGCACGCTATTTGCACATTTTATTTTATTTTTTACTTAGTAAATAAAGAGTTAAATAAAAAAAATAAAGGTACAGTTAGAATCTCAGCTAGATATAGATTCCAAAAAAAAATATAAAAAGAAAATTTAAGCTACACGCATATTCCCTATTGTTGCTTTTTAATAATAATAATAAATTTTTGCTTTTAAATAATAATAATAATTTGCTTATAAATAATAATAATAATTTGTGTTTTGATTAAAATAAACAGAGGAGAAAAGAGAAAGTAAATGGTTTTCTTATTATTTTTTTTGGGATTTCACACTAAATCCATTAATGGCGCAGTCGGTAGGATGCATTGAGTGAACAATTAGACAAAAAAAGAAGTTTTGTTTTAAATTAAAGTTCGCGTGTGTTTTTACACTTCACAGTGCGTCCCTACAACAACAAAAAAATAAAGGAACAATAGTTGTGTTTCCCTTTTTATATATAAACATATATGTTTTATGTGCTTCATTAAATAAACCGATCAAGGTACCGATACTCAACAGAAACAAAAAAAAAAAAATAAAAATAAAAGGACAAACCAAACAAACATTTTTTCACACACTGATTAAAAAATCAGTTTAGTAACTGGTCAAGGATCAGTTTTTTTTAAAAAAAAAAAAAAAAGAAGGAAAGTGCAAACATCATTATCATCAATCAGGAACCAATTATAACCCGTCGTAACCAGAACACCGTGCAACTCTAAGCCTACAAAAGACAACATTACATCAGAAATAACCTTTCAACATTACCAACAAATAAGTAGGTAAATATTCATTTGTATATAAGGAATTAATTTAATTAAAATTAAAATTTAATAACCAGAAAATTTCTTATGTGTTTACTTTATATATATATATATATAATATATTAATATAGTTATTAGATAAGTACTCCTTTTTGGTGTGTTTTTGTTTCTTCAAAAAAAAAGAAAGAAACAAAAAAAGAGAATTTTGGAATTTTTTTTTCTTTCTATATTTACGTATATTTCGAAATACTTAGTTTTATATATTATATTATTTTATATAATTAGAAATTCTAGTTATACATGCATACATAATACGTGTTGTATACCTCTATAAATGTACAAAGTAATGAATTTTTTTACAACAGGAAATATATAACCCATATAAATATATTTTAATTTCACGTACAAAAGTTATTTATTAATTATTAAACAAAGACGTGTTCTATTTAATTATGTCCGTATAATAGAATATGAATGAAAGTAATAATTATAATATAGAAAACCTTACAAAGTTATTAAATAATATAAGTATCGATAAAGAAGAAATTGATTGTTCAAAAAATTGCGAAGGAATTGGTTCTCCTGAAAAAAAATTTAATTAAAAGTTTTTTCCTTTTTTTAATGAAAAATCCGCTAAAATGCTAAAAAGCTTCTCGTATAGCATAGACATAGTCTTTGACAGTTGTCTTATAGTGCGTTCCCACCGCCCAATTACTGACGAATTTACTGACATTCATAGATTTTATATGAAAAAATTTTAAGTCACTTCAGTAAATTTCAGAAAATTTACCACAGAAATTTCATCAGTAAATAGAAATTTATTGATGAATTATATGGCAGTACGCAGGGGAATTCTCATCTATTTTAAAAGAACGAAGCTTCCGGGTCATTTTGACAGTAGTGCAAATTTTTTTGTGGGGTTAGTTTTGATATGTTTTATATATGAAAATAAATTTCGTAAAAAGGTAAGAGTTTAATATATTAATTATAGTGACTAACTTGTAAATATTTGCAGTGCAAAATGTGAAAAAATTATTTTAATAAAAATGGAGAATAAAAAGACTCATCATTTCATAAAAAGAGATGAAATGATGAAATTCATTAATGTGTGGCGCGCCTTTGTGCCTGAGTTGCGAAGCAACAAAAGAAATTCGGCAGTTTTTTTGTTATTTCAGCAACGGTTAGCAAGTGAGGAAGGCGTCAGTCTTGATATTAAGGATATTAAGAACAGGATCTACAACCTATCGAAGAAATACAGGTATTTACTTCATTTTATTGCATTATTACAATTACATTTTATTAATTAACCCTTTTTTTAAAGGAGTGAACGACGCTTAATTGGGGCTAGTGGTGGTAGTCCCTCGCAGTGGCCTTTGTATGAGGACGTTCATCAAGCCATTGGTGAGCAAAAGGGCAATTTTGCATGTGAAACATCAACAGCAATAAATTCAGAGCCTTCTGCACCAACATCAACAACACCTCCAACACCAGAATCGTCCTCAAGGTCTTCCACGCTGTTGTGTTCAAGGAGAACTGCAAAAAGCAGAGAAGAAGATCGTGAATTAAAAGAACTGCTGAAAAAAGCAGTTGATGCTCAGAGCAACAATGCCACTCTAATGCGAGAAGCTATCGAAGTATTACAAAGCATAAGGGATAAAATGTAGTTAGTAATTAGTTAAGTTTATAGTTTGTGAATAGTTAACCGTAGTCTGTTTGTAGTTTGTAAATAATTAAGCGTAGTTAGATTTTAGGTCTGTAAATATTTAATATTAGCTAGTTTGTAGTTTGTAATTAGTTAACCGTAGTCTGTTTGTAGTTTGTAAATAATTAAGCGTAGTTAGATTTTAGGTCTGTAAATATTTAATATTAGCTAGTTTGTAGTTTGTAATTAGTTAACCGTAGTCTGTTTGTAGTTTGTGAATAATTAAGCGTAGTTAGATTTTAGGTATGTAAATATTTAAGTGTAGTTAGATCTGAGGTTTGTAAATAGTGTATTAAATAAATATAATCACCTAAATAATTTTTTATTGCGTGTCTAATTTCAATTCCATTTTGATTGGAGAGATTATTTGGCCGCTGTATTATCCGATTCCTCCTTTACGAATAGATGAATAAATTTAAATAAGATCATATAACTCATTTTGTATTACCTTTTTCCAACTGCATTTTGATTGGAGAGATTATTTGGCCGCTGTATTACCTGGCGCCTTCTTCTTAAAGATTCACGCTCTAACAATTCAACCCATCTTGAATTAATTTGATCATTGCTGTCATTTAGTATATTATGCAAAATACAGCAAGTTAGGACTATTGTCGTTGTGTTTTTAAGATGGTTATCAATGCCTTTTCCAATGCGCCTAAATCGGGCCTTCAAATGCCCAAATGCATTTTCTACAACCCTTCTACTAGAAGAAAGGCGGGCATTAAATATACGCTCGTCTTCAGGTTGAGGTAACGTGAATGTGTAAGGTTTCATCACAAGCGGCGACAGCTTAAAAGCGGAATCACCTATTAACAAAACAGGAACGCTTACCCCACCAAATGTTTTACAATTTTCTTTAAACAAGGGGTTGTCAATATGTTTCTTCTTCAAACGAGATGATTCCCAAATGGTCGAATCACTACATTTGCCCGGTGATCCAACGCTTAAGAACATGAACCTGTATCGATAATCAACTGCGGCAAATAAAATTAATGAATAGCTACATTTATAGCTATAATAATCCCGTGCGTCAGCTTTGGGAGGCTTTACATTTATATGGCGCCCATCTATAGCGCCATAACATTGGGGGAAACCAAGTTTAAGAAAGCCTGTCATGTTTTCATTTATTTTTTCTTGGGTGGCGGGATAAAACTCGTCAAAACATTTTTCATATACTTTGATGATTTCCCTGCAAACCTCCATAACAATTCTACACACCGAGCTTCTCCCAACACCAAATTTACCGGCAATTACACGATATTCTGAAGATGAACCCAAAGCATATAGTGTAATTCCTAACCTCTTGTCGATCGGAATCGCTTTACGATAGTTGGTATCTTGCTTTTTCAAGGCACTCAAGTTTTCAAGAATGCTGTAGAAAGTTGTCCTTTCCATCCGAAACACATTTTTAAATTTCTTATCAGAAAATTTAGGCACATCTTCTTCCCAATATGTTGATTGCTCAACCTAAAGTGCTATTTATAATAATTTATTCAAAATTAAACCTTAAAACTTACACATGACCATTCTCTTAAGTCATCCAATCTTTTCTTACAAGCTGTAATAATTATATTTAATAATTCCGTTTCTACCATTAAATTTTGAATTAAAGCTTGAAATATAGATACTACAGCGGATAATATCTCTTTGTGTCTTTCGCTTAGTTCCATAATTTATATTAATACTTTAATTTAAATAATTACTAATAACACTCCACACAATAATAACACTTTGACACTTTTGACGTTTAATAATTTTCTTCAGTAAATTCGTCAGTAGTAAATTCGTGCGGTTGGAACGCTAGTTTTTTGTATGGGGCTTTCATTAGTAAATTCGTCAGTAAATTTGGGCGGTGGGAACGCACTATTACTGCACTGTTAGTCTTTTCGCGATATGAGAAGTTTAAGTGTCTAATGTAAGTGTCAAAATTTCAAAATGTCAAAGTGATATTTAGAGGTTATAATTAAATTAATAGTGTTATTTAGTGTTTTATTGTAATAATTTTAATTTTAAGGTGTAATATTTAATTGAATATGCTTAATGAAGAATAATAATTGCATAAATGTTAGAATTAATCACATTTTATTTCGTATGTGTATGCAATGTATGCATACTGTACGAAACATAAGTTTAGTTAGAATTTTTAAAACTATTTAGTTGTTTTCCAATATAACTATGATTATATATATAATTGTGTTTTCTATTATAAAAAGCGAAAAATAAATTTATTTAAAAAGTCCAACACATTTCTTTTATTTCAAACAAAAACCTCGATGTATGCATCTATGTATTATATGGAAAATTTTAATTCTTTTTCAGGTAGAAATGTCCTTGTTGGGTTTTTATTTTTTATTATATTCTTTCCCTAAATGTAAATATAACATAGTTTAACCAAATAAATTTTTATTTAAATGAAAAAGTGCTCAGGTCGTAGTCCCGAAAATAAAATTCTAATGCCCATAGTAAACGCCCACAAAATAAAAATTTTGGATGTCTAATTGAAAAATAAATAAATAAATAAAAAATTTTTATTATTAAAATACAGAAAAAAAATTAATCCATGCGCGTTTTAATTGTAAAAGAGTAAGTGCGGAAAAAAGAGATTTTTTAATTACAGCTTTCAAAGAATATCCGAAAGCTCACCCAGCTGAAAGCTCGATTGTTCACTTTGTAATGACATCGCCGTGTTAAATGCGATCAATCGCCCCATATAGCGTGGAACCTATAAATTAACATTTATAGTGGACTTTATACATCGCATCATCCACGAAAGAACGAATTTTCACCGCTGGGTATTTAATTTGTTCTCTTATTGAGATCACTCTCTTATTCTGGAGGGAGTGTTTGAGAATTCAGTTTAAAATCTTGGAATTGCCTGTGCTTGCCTATGCACGCGAAGCGTATGCAAATAAAAATTTCAAAAAATCCATGCGCTTTAATGCCCATGAATGCGATGAAATTTTTATGCGATTGTGAATGTTGAAGTATGTGTGTTTTATCTTATCTGGGTATACCGACCCATTGTTTTTATAAAAGGGGAGTGGCTATTGCTATGCTTGGAAGGCTGTGGTGGCTGAAGTATAGCGGTCTTTTGTTTGTTTTCGCTTTTAGTTTTTAACTTTGGAGTGTTTTGATATACTTGAAAGTGAAGTGTATTGTTTATGACCCAAATAAAATGATTAGATATATGAAATCTAAATGATAAAAATGGGTATATAAAGGGGCTATTAGTTAATAATAAATTAGTGGAAATGTTGAAAGTGTTTGATTTATTGAAACAATATTATTTGAATAGCAGTAGCAGCGAAACTTCAGAAAATGAATCAGGAATTCGCAGCACAGATAGATTTATGTGGGGAAGAAAACATGGAAACTACGGCGGTAGAAGATATAGTACAGGAGACTTTAGGGAATGTGAATATAGAATTGGTGAAGGAATCGTCGAAAGAGGATTGCGTCGAAAGAAAAGAATTTGAAAAGAAATCAAGCGAGAACAAAAAAAAGCGAGGAAGGTGTTTAAAAGAAGAAAAATGCGGTAGTTCAGAAGATGAATACGACGAAGAATACACAAAAGGTATGTGGAGCT
Source organism: Acrocera orbiculus (assembly GCA_947359355.1). Taxonomy (NCBI): domain Eukaryota; kingdom Metazoa; phylum Arthropoda; class Insecta; order Diptera; family Acroceridae; genus Acrocera; species Acrocera orbiculus. The sequence goes on from OX375758.1 coordinate 15,163,354, forward strand.
TACTAGATTCGCGATTGGAAATGGAAGAGCAGATATGATGATTCAATCGGGAGCAGAGACGCAAAAAAGCAAAAGTTTTACACAAGTGATGTTGGAGATGATTCGATTGATGAAGGAAAAGAATGGAGTGAGAGAGCGGATAGAAAAGAAAGCATATGTGGTGAGTTGGTTAGAAGAGAATGCAGAAAGACAGATGCAAGAAGTGTATATGTTGTGGAAGGAAGAAAGAATGAGTTTACAGAAGATGGAGATATTAGAAGAATCAGAGCAAAAAGTTATGATGGATTACATGGATGTAGTAGTGACAGAAAAGGAAAAGAAGAAGGTAGAGAAGAATATAGATTTGTTTGCGGAGATGAGCACGAGAGTATTCAAAGAGACATTTCGTTGGTTGAAACAGATAGTAAATATGCTGAGTGGATATTTGTCGAGAAGAATGTTTTGGATGGAACTGCGCGACGAATTGGATATTCTGAGTTATTAAAAAATATCGATGGAAGACTTTTGGAAGCAATTGATAAATGCGAGCGTCGGCTCATACATGACATTCGAATATATGGGAGTGTTGACTATCGTGGAAAGTTATTTTTTGAAATTATTGAATCGTATGGAGCACGAAATCGACAATATTTGCAATATGTGCCCATGACGGAAACACAAGCAGAAATATATATGGTCCCGAAGGAAATGGAAAACAACAAGGAGGAGAAGAAATCCAGCTTTACAATGTTTCAAGAGCACCACAGTCAGCAACAGAAGCAGCAACAAAAAAAAATGACGATGATGAATACTGTGCTATCGGAATCAATAGACCCCATATACACATCTTGCACGACTGCAAGTGGGTACACTCAACCTGTCGATGTTTCAAATTTAGTATTTCAAAACGTATCAGAACAGTTGATGTGTCCACAGATGGGTCAATTGGCAGGAAAGCAGGCATCGCATATGTGCAAACCACCCTCGAATATTATTCGAAGAGTGGCAGGAAATTGTTATATATTAAAATGGATGGGACCGAGTGGCGAAATTTGTATAGAAACAAAGGTATACCGTACACAAGACATTATAGGGGTGGCATATACCGAGAGATACAAACATGCAAAAATAACGACAAGACTACTAACAACGGAGAACAGCGTATTCTTCCAAAGGTATCAGAAACTAATGGAAACAGCCGTGGATGTTCTCAAGCAGACGGGAGCCGCAGAGCAGGTCTTCCGAGGCAATTAAGTGAATTTATTTTACAGTATCCAACATATCCGATGGTATCGATAATACAAACCAAACAATGGTTAAATAGTGAATATGCATACTTATTAAACACAGATAAAATATTTCTTCGTTCTTTGAATAATATTCAACAACAATTGATGAAATGGAATTTTGAGGATTTCAAAAGATATTATACTGGTTTATGTGACAATAATTTAATTTTCGCATCTGTTAACTACGACAAATTTTCCGATTACTATTATACTGTAAATGAATCGTTTGATATTTTAGTAGAATTGCTTACATTTCAGTTATGTTTCGATGTCGAGGAAAACTTAGAAGATAATATTGGATTAACTAAACATATGATATTGGAAAAGTTTATACAGGATGTATACGATGTGTGTGAGAAAAAAATCGCTAAATGTAATAGTATACTTATTGTGAGTCCACCATCGGCAGGTAAAAATTTTTTCTTCGACGCCATTTGCAGTTTCTACCTGTCTGTTGGTTGTGTACAAAATTTTACAAAGTTTTCACAATTCCCAATGGGAGAATGCGACAATAAACACATATTATTATGGAATGAACCCAATTACCAACCAAGCTCATTGGATACTATAAAAATGTTAACAGGTGGCGATACAATGTTCATCAATGTTAAATACTAGTCGGCAAAAACCTTGCATCGAACTCCTGTAATCATCTTGTCTAATGTAAATTGTTTCAGGGACAAAGTATTCTCTGACAGACTTATTCATTATCAATGGCGTTCAGCTGAATTTCTTAAAAATTATAAAAAAAAAAAAAATCCTTTAGTTTATATCAAACTTGTAGAATTTTTTAAAATCAATAAATAAATAGAAAATATTTCAATAAATGTTAGTTTTATTTCAATCATGCACTGGCCCGGACATAATAATCTCGGTCCCGGTACAAAAATAGATAAAAAAAATAAAAACAATTTACCCGATCCAATTGATTATGATGATAAGATAGCGCAAGAATATGACTTAGCGTATGCTAACGCTAAATTAGATAAGGATATTATAACAGCAGATAAGAATGCTATTGATAAATTCTATAAAGATAGCGTTAACAATTTAAATTGGCATAGTGCTGTTTCAGGTACACTCTTGGGCACTAAATATCTTACAGAAAAACTTTTAGGCAAAGTGATATATCCACAACAACAAAAACAACCAAGTTCTCCCATGTCAAGTATTTGAAAATTAAGCATTAAATTGAATAAAATAATTTATTTTTTGTATTAATGAAGAAAGACATTCACAAAGTTCCGAAGACAGCAGTTCAAAAATCTCTCCAAATAAAGTTCCAAAAATGGCTCCTGTCATTACTACTGATCCAGTTCAATCTGCTGATGTTGATATGGCTATGCAAGGAGACGCAGCATCTATGGCTGCCGGTGCTGCAGCAGGAAATAATTCTACTGCTGGATCATCATTACATGGACAAACTGCGCACATTTTTTCAACGACTCCACAATCAACTGATTGGGTTCATGTAAACTACCAACAAACATATCGATGGACTATGGAATCAACTTTACCATCATATAAAAAATATCCTTACAAAGGAGTAAACTTGATTAATTTTAGACCAGGCAGTTGCCATGCGTTACCCGTTGATTATTTGTGATGGTACATGTCACAAGGAGAATTTCAACGTTTGCAACAATGTTATCAAATTAATGTAGTTGAAGTTTCCACCACTGTCCACAATTATGGAATATGTTTACCATTTACAACCAACGAATCAACATCTGTTACTGCTAACACGTCTGCACAATATCCATTAACCAGATGGAACAATTTAGAATCTTATTTTATTGTCAACTATGATACTATTAAACTTAAAGATATATATACAAAGTGCCATGGTGATAGCGTTACCGATGTATCAACAACAAATAATGAATTTACAACCACTTTCAAAAATTTATCCGTCAGAGCAACTTCTAGAGAATTTGAAAACGAAATTGATTTACTATTACCAGCCAATAATTCAGCTTTTGCTTTACCTTCGGTAAACGCTTTCGCTGAATCTATCAACGGGACCATGAATTTAGGACCAGTTTTTCATTACTCGTATAAACCAAATAATGGTATGGTGCATTGGAACGTTCAAAGTGATGTTCTTTTTACTAAAACTGCCAACAATTAAGAGTTTTATAAAAATTAAAAATAAAAAGAGTTGATCACAATTAAAAGTTTCCAACCTCTGACCCTTCACGCAGTTTGAAAAAAAAAATAGTTAACAACTGGAGCAGCCGGTAGGATCCTGGTGTGTGTGTTAATTAAATGAATTGAACGCAAATAAATCCAAGGTACCTACAACGAACTTATCAACTACCACCGAGGGACATATTAACATATGAACCGGAAGGAAGAAACTATCTCAGCCCACAACAAGGATACAACAGAAGGAAAACCAAATAACTTCAAAAATAAACCGACCACTTCGTCACCTAAACAACATCAACCGTTTCAACAATACCATTACGACATCTTAGGAGCGGAATCGTTCTACAAACACCGGGTGAGTTTAATAATTTTACTCTAAGTAATACACTTAAGTTTATACAAAAGAGGGTGAGAGAAACCAAAACATTAAATATTCAGCAGTGCGATTTAATTGAACGGGAAATCCAAAAATCAAATAAATCCGAACAAATAAAAAATTTTACAATCAGAACTGAAAAATTCAAACATGAAATAATTGATTTAAAGGTCTCTCACACTCTCAGAATTATAATACAGACTTAGATAACAAGATACATCAACACCACACACTGATTCGTGCCAACGACTCAAAAGACTCCTCGATTGACGGCTCAATTTTGCAGGCTAATTTTTTAAACGACTCAAACTTTAACCTCCCCTGGTTGAGTGCAACCCTTAACGATTCTACTAGTCTTTCTTTGGAAGGCGAAAACGCCGAATATAAATCAAAACCAGAAAACTTCAAACCAATCATGACCGATAATTATATTAAAGTAGCCAAGCTCACTTCTCAACTGGTCCCTGTGTTCACAGGTGCTCAAAGCCCTCAGCTAGCTTCAGAATTTATATTAACAGATATTTATTGATTGTTGTAGGAGAGTTATACAGTGTCTAACTGAACCAGAAAAATTACTATTCGCACAAATCTTTCCAACAATGTTACGTGGCGAAGCGTACCAACTAATTGCGGCTAATCAACCAACCACATTTGAAGACTCAGTTAAACTGCTTAACAGAACTTATTTACCGCGGGAAACATATCAGGAGCTGGTAAATAATTTAATTACGCTACGGCAACTACCGTTAGAAAAATTTAATGCCTATGTAACCCGAATTAAACACCAGCTTGCGATATGTCAAGAAGCAGCTGAGAATAAATACGGAGAAAACGCTGAACCCGTCAAAAAGCAGTTGGAAGATTTTGCTATAAGTGTCATAAAAGGAGGAGTAAACAATGCATACTTGTGTCAGTATTTGTTAACACTTACAGACCATTCCCTTGAAACTTTAATACAGAAAGCCCTTGATATGGAGCGACTCCAGCAAACTGTTTTTAATTTTCCCATGGCATACCACTCAATCGCAATGCCTTCAAATATAACAAATCCAATAAATAAAGAAATATCAACCATCGCACTAACCCAAATGCAACAACACATGGGAAACACAGTAAGTACAAATAATCTAAGCACCCCAACTATGGTACCAACTGCCTTTTCAAATTACCAAAACCAAATTACCGCCAATGAACCAAACTATAATAGATCACAATTTACTTCTTCGCTTAACCATCCTAACCAAAACGGGAACAAAAACATGAATTCTCCAACTGCTAACATAATTTGCAGTTTTTGTAAAAAACGGGGGCATACGTATTCGGATTGTTTAAAAAGAAAGAACACACCATTCTGCAATCTATGCAAAACTTATAACCATGATGCCGGGGATTGCAGGCGAACACAAAACCCTTTTCAACCAAGAATAAACAACCATACTATTTTATGCTAACCGCCCAATTATTAGTGACTCTTCCCCTGATTACAATTTAAAAAACCCGGCAGCGAATCATTAGCGTAATACCGGCCTACAGTATAACCGGCCACACAGTAAACGACTGCTATCAGAAAAAGAGATGGGAAACCTTGCAACAGGGAAACTCCCTAATGTCGGATCCCGCAAAACAGACCCGACGTTAAACCAAAAACAAACAGACGCACCTTAACCACCGAAATACAGCTTACCCATTGTGAGCCTTCCGCCGGACATAGCATTAAACGAAAAATCACACCTTGTTGTTACTGGGGCTGAGGTAAGTCTAATTAAAAAACAATGCTTAAAAGACAACGTAGAAATAGACACAGACAACCATTGTACACTTAAAACTCCATTCGGGAGGGGTAAAACCCTGGGTAGCTGCCAGGGAAAATTCATCCTAGGCACTAATATTCCTTGCAAGTTTCAAATACTACCAAACATACCCGAAATAACAACCGACGGTCTATTGGGAAATGATTTCATCTCTAAACACTGCGATATTCAAGGACCAAGTAAACTATTAAAGCTTTATGGCACAAAAAAACGATTTAGCAATTTCTATTCCATTCGACGTGAGTAACGATAACTCATCTCGAGAGACATTGGAAGCGAAATACTTAGCGGGACCTGTGGACCGAACAACGGTCGAATACACAACCTGCGGTGACTCCAACTGTCAAAGCTCGAACGACGAAATAGACTACATAGTTTCAAACTCTACAATGAGGGTAACCGATAACGATTCACTCGAAAATGAATCGGGTTGCGAAACCTCAAAGCACTCTACTTGTGATCCAATAGTTTCAAACTCTACAATGAGAGTAACCGAAAACGATTCCTTCGGAAATGAACCTGGTTGCAACGCCTCATCACATATTTCTTTTGATCATTTATTGTCAAACTCTAAAATAAAGGCAAAAATGAATCGGGATACGATGCCTCACAACAATGTTCTATTCAAACTTCAAATAATTTTAACAAATCGGCTACATCCGAATATGTTACCTCACTCAAAATAAAATTGGACAAACCTTGCCGTATCCTCCCAAGGACACAAGGCATTGTCTCAGTCAAGCTTAACACAGGCGAAAATAAGTTCTGCCTATCCCAAGAGATTACTGAAGGAATCTTTCTAGCAAAGAGCTTCATACCCAAAGGAACAGAAACAGCGAAAATCGGAATAATTAATACAACTTTAACACCGCTAAATCTGTCCGAAATTTTACTCAAACTAACTTCTCTTAAACATTATGATATTATACCTTTAAACTCATCCTCTAAACAAATAAAACAATCAGAATACTACGATAGTAAAATACCGAATAAAAGTTTTAAAAACCCTGGCAAACGAAACATTGAGAAATTAAAAAAGGTGCCACATGAACTAAAATTAAAGAAACCAAATAACAGATTCCATTAATCTGCTCAGTCAGAAAATATATCTAATTTACGTTGCATTTACCCGGACACTTTAATTAAAAATGCATTACCCGATTAAATGAAGAACTTACTTTAGATGAGAATTTAAGCGAAGAAGAAAAATGCGCTATTACCATTCTTTGTCATAACTACCATGATATCTTTCACCTAAAAGGAGACAAGCTTACCTACACTAATTCTATAACACACGAGATTCCACTAATTGAAAATCAGGCTCCGATTAATCAAAAAATGTATAGGTTACCAGACACACAAAACAAGTTATCAATGAACAACTCAACGAAATGTTAAATGACGAAATAGTTTTACCTAGTAAAAGTCCCTGGTACTCTCCTCTGTTAGTTGTCCCGAAAAAGGCGGGGCCAGAAGGAGAAAAAAGATGGCGAGTAGTCGTTGACTTCAGAAAACTCAACGAGAAAACAATTGGTGATGCTTACCCTTTACCTAGAATCGAAGATATATTAGACCAATTAGGTCATTCTCGATATTTCACCACTCTTGATTTGGCCAGTGGGTATCACCAGGTAATGGTAGACCCCAAAGATCGAGTTAAATAGCTTTTAGTACAAATTACGGTCATTATGAATTCCAACACATGCCTTTTGGGCTTAAAGGAGCCCCGGCTACATTTCAACGTTTGATGAACTATGTCCTAACCGGTTTACAAGGTCTAGAATGTTTCGTTTACCTTGATGACATAGTAATTTACGGTAAAAACTTGGAGGATCACAACTCCAAACTTCAAAAAATCTTCGATCGACTTAGAGAACATAATAGTTATAGATAATGTTGTAGAGAACATTATCTAACTTTGTATAAATAAAAAACGTTTCAAATTTTTGTTTACGCTTCAAGTCTAGATCAAAACCGAACTTGAAGCGTAAACAAAAATTCAATTAAATTAACGCGAAACCGTTTCCGCTGATAAAATTTGTGCTGATAAAATTTGTTGAATGCAAAATTCCATCGTTTATGTCTCAAGGTTCTTCAATTACACTTACCCGAGACATAAGCGAGGGAATTAAAAAAAAGGGGATCTAACAGTCAGTCGACTGGAGGACACCGACTCGATAACTACTTTGTGGAAAATTTTAAACTTTAAATAAAAATCTAATAATAAATTTTACAAATAAAAATAAATAATAAAAATAAAAAACTTAGTTATAACTCCTTAAAGCAATTTTTTAATTTTATAATAAGTTTATAAATAAAAATAAAAAACTTAGTTATAACTCCTTAAATTAATTTTGTAATTTTATAATAAGTTTTATAAATAAAAATAAGTAATAAAAATAAAGAACTTAATTATAACTTTTCTTTAAATAATTTTGTTTTGTTGAGTGACGATCATAATATATTAAATAAACCTGGGAAGTTAATTGGCGCAGTCGGTAGGATGCGCTAAGTGAATTCATTAATATTTCACAAAAAAAAAAAAAAAACAGTTTTTATACTAATAAAAATTATAAGTGATTGTTGGTGAATCTTTCACTTGCGTTCTAACGTATAATAGTGCATCCAAAAAGAGTCTAACTGATTAAGGAATCAACTAGGCCCAACGGAACTACAACTCCCAGGAAATCAACAACCTTGGTGTTTTCAGGAACTGTCACAACAGTACTCATCCAAATAATTAAAAGGAGGAATTTCGTTATTTTGCGTAAGTATACAGGAAAAAGAAATTTTCAACATTATTGTATGTATATTATATAGATATTATATATCAAATTAATGTAAAATGAATTAACTAAATAGTCTCTTTTTTTTTTTTTCCAAATAAATATTTTAACTGTTTGCTTAAAGGGACATTGAATTTAAATATATATATATATATATTAACAATTAAATTTTTTTATATATATATTAATTTAATTATGTCAAACCCTTGCATTTAAAACGAAAGTAGAAAATTTTTTTTCCCAATAACTTTCTTTATTTCTACTCGAGAAAATAAACTTTTTTTTTATCTTTTAACAAAAAAAAAAAAAAAAAAAAAAAATAAATAAATAAATAAATATATCAATTAAATTTATTCTTATTAGGTTTTAAGTAAATATTTTTATGGAAATTCTAGATGTATTTTTAGATTTACGAAAAATTATAAAATTTAAACTAAGATTATAGTAATATCGAGTATACAAAAAAAAAAAAAAAAATTTTTTTTTACACCAAAAGAATCGCTAAACAAGGTAAGATTTGCTATGAGCAAAGAATTAGACAATTTGACAGAGTTATTAAATAAAATTAATTTAAAAACGCAAGCAAACGAGAATACTCAGTTAAATAAAGAAAACGACATCTCTATTCAAACCGAAAATTTAAAAGCAGCAATGGCCGTGGCCCCGATATCACTTACTATCGATCCACTTAAATATCTTTATAAGCTACCAGAATTTTCCGGAGATTACAGGGATCTCCCAAACTTTATAAGCCTTATAGATAAAATACACCCACTATTACAACGTTATGATAACCTATCCCAAAGCATTCTTTCGGACACTATTAAGTCCAGACTTAGAGGCAGAGCACGGGAAATCATAGATATTAATAACCATGTTACTTCTTGGCTAGAGATAAAAGAAATTCTGATAAATAATTTTGGCGATAGCTCTAACACTGAAGAGTTATTCGATAAAATGCGAAGCGTTTCTTTTAAAACAAACGCCGTAAACTTTTACAATGAAATAAAAACTGCACTTAGAAGGCTCAATGTAAAGACAAAATTATCATTGGGAGATGATTTAGCTACTACAGAACAGACTATGGAAAATAACAAAAATTCGGCGCTAACGATTTTTAAAAATAAGCTTCCGGAACCAATGAGATCAATTCTTTATTGTCGCAAACCTGAGACAATCGAAATAGCAATGGACATCCTTCATGAAGCCGGGTATGCATATTATAGCCCAGCTAACACAAATTCAACACCCTCTTTTAAAAGAAATGGTTTCAATAAACAAAACAATCACAATTTTAATAAAAACCCCTCTTTCAACAATAATAAAGGGTTCAATAAAAATTTTAGTAATGGGAACCAAACCAGAACACAAACTTCCTATCATAAAACCAATAACCAATACGTGCAACGCCCAAACTGGCAAAATCAGGCTTACAGAGTCCCGCAATTTAATAGGAATGCAAATAGGGGCAATTATTCACAAAATTACGAACAAACGCCCAACAATAACTATAGAAATTCCTTTTATGACAGGTCAAATTCTATACAACAAAACAATGAATCACAACCCCCAGAACCAATGGAAATAAATAAGACCGAAATAAAACCAAATATCACACAACAAAATTTTCCTTTACCAGCCTCTGTACCCAACTACCCTATATAGTAGTTAAAAGCCAAGTTCGACCACTTAAGTTTATAATAGACACAGGAGCCACTCATTCTATCATAAATTCTGCTTTATGTAACCCCAATCTAGTACACCCACTCAATAAAAACGTAACCCTTAAAACATTAAACGATGAAGTTACGATTACTCAACAGGCAACAGTTCCTCTCTTTAGCGAACTGGGTGATCAGAGTAACAAAGTACAATTCTATATATACTCTTTCCATAACCAATACGACGGCTTAATTGGAAATAACATTTTAATTCCATTGGAAAGCAAAATTGACTATTATAACCAAACCCTGTCTACCAAATACAATACTACAAAAATTTACTTTGATAATAAAGAAAACAAAATAAATTATACCCTTAATACAAATGGAACTTTTGACCTTAAAATACCAGTACTACAAAGACAAGGCCTAGCCTATCTGCAGGAAAAGAAGTCCTCAGATGGAAAAATAACAGTGTGCGAAGGAGTATATAAGGTAGAAGATTATGAAGCCCAAGTTCTCGTAAAATCAAAACAAGACCGTCCTACAACAGTCACAATAAGGCCACTCGAAACCACAGTTGTAAACGATAGCAACTTCAATATAATAAGTGGAGAGGAAGAGCAGAGGTCTCCTCACCAAAAAATCAGGATAGACCACCTTAACCATGAGGAAAGGTGGAAACTCCTTAGAATAATAAAGCAGTTTTCGAGTATATTCTATAAAAATAACTCTTGTTTAACTTTCACTAATGCCATTAAGCATAGAATTCGAACAACGGACGATACACCAATCTACGTAAGGTCATATAGATACCCATACGTACACAAGGAAGAGGTTCAGAAGCAAATTTCCGAAATGTTGGAAAAGAAAATTATACGTCCCAGCAACTCTCCTTTTTCCGCTCCAGTCTGGATCGTCCCTAAAAAGGCAGACTCAAGTGGACAAGAAAAATGGAGAATCGTCATTGACTATCGTAAATTGAATAACATAACGATCGATGACAAATATCCTATACCCAACATCGATGAGATATTAGGTAAATTGGGAACCTGTCAATACTTCACTACTTTGGATTTGGCAAAAGGATTCCACCAAATTGAAATTGACGAAAGAGATACTCACAAGACAGCTTTTAACGTCGAAAACGGTCACTATGAATTCCTCCGTATGCCTTTCGGGCTGAAAACAGCACCTGCGACATTCCAACGTCTAATGAACAACGTTTTGAAAGAATATATCAACAAAATTTGTTTGGTCTACCTAGATGACATCATTATATATTCTACATCACTCGATGAACATTTGGATTCTCTAACAAAAATCTTCAAAAGACTGAAGGAAGCCCAACTCATGGTACAGCTAGACAAATCCGAATTTTTAAAAAGGGAAACTGAGTTTCTAGGACACATTGTCACATTAGAAGGAATACGGCCCAACCCCAAAAAGGTGGACTGTGTAAAAAATTTTCCGTTGCCCAAAACACCAAAACAAATAAAGCAATTCTTAGGCCTTACTGGGTATTATAGGAAATTCATCAGAGATTATTCAAAAATTGCCAAACCTATCACAAAGTATCAAAAAAAAGGAAAAAAAATGAATCTAAATGACCCTGAATATATAGATAGCATAGAAATACTGAAAAAACTTTTAATTAACGAACCCATACTAAAATACCCCGATTTCAATAAAACTTTTGTCCTGTCAACCGATGCAAGTCAGTTCGCATTAGGTGCAATACTTTCTCAAGAAGGTCACCCAATATGTTACGCAAGCCGTACCTTAAACGACCACGAACAGCATTACAGTACAATAGAAAAGGAGCTTCTCGCAGTAATTTGGGCAACTAAATACTTCCGACCTTATTTATTCGGAAGGAAATTCGTAATTGAAACTGACCACAAACCACTGGAATGGCTTTTCTCCATTAAGGAACCGAACTCTAAGCTAGTGCGTTGGAGGCTTAAACTATCTGAGTTCGACTACACAATCAAGTATAAAAAAGGTGTTAAGAATGGCAACGCAGATGCTCTCTCACGTATTGAAGTCAATCTTAGTGAATTGGAAACTAAATGTTCAATTCCTGAAAGTAAGTCCCCGCTAAATATATTTAAATGTCAGGTAGTAATTTTAAAAATAAACTCTGGCCAACTAGGAGTGAAAAATATGAAAATCTTCGATAAAACCAGAAAGATAATTGAACTCAATTCGTTAAACCAAGAGTTAGCTACCAATCTTATCAAAGAACATTTCTACCCTAGAGCCTTAAACGCAATCCTCGTGGAAGATGACAAATTCTTTAAGATAATAGAAGAAGTACATTCTAAAAACTTCTCAAAAAACAATAGGATAAAAATCATCAGATGCAACCGCTTATTAGAAGACGTAATAGATGAAAACGATCTAACGCGAATAATTGAGAATGAACACCTTAAAAACAATCATCGCGGTATAACAGAAGTCTCCAAAGAATTACAACTAAAATATTTTCACCCAAAATTGAGCTCAAAGGTTACCAAGTTTATAAATAACTGCGAAATCTGCAACATTGAGAAGTACGATAGGAAGCCAATAAAACATGAATTTCAAATTACGGAAACCCCGTCGAGCCCAGGAGAAATAATTCATATCGATGTGTTTTACTCTTTAGAAAAAACTCTTTTCCTAACACTCATCGATAAATTTAGTAAATTTGCTCAGGCAATCAAAATAAACTCAAGAACCTGGGTTGAATTCAAAAGGGCAATTCTGCAATACATTTCCTCCGTAGGGAAAATGAAAAAAATAGTCGCCGACAATGAATTAGGCCTCAAAGCCCGTCCTTTACAAGAATTCTTAAAAAATGAAGATATTTTAATACACTTTACCTCGAGTAACAATCACACATCCAACTCAGACGTAGAAAGACTGCACAGCACAATGAATGAGCACATTAGAATTTTAAGGCACGATATAGATAGAGACAACGATACGGTCGAAGAAAAAATATTAAAAATAATCTATTTCTATAATAACTCTATCCATTCCACCACGAATAAAAAACCTATCGACTTTCATAACGGAACCGTAAAAAATGAAGAATATAGCCATATTAAGGAAAGAATTATAAAAATTAAGGAAAAAGCGATAGAGAAACTAAATAATGGCAGACAAAGCATAGAATTTGAGACCGGAACCAACTTTATCAAAGACCCACGCGGAGGGAAAAATCACGCAAAGTTTAGAAAAATTAACGCTGAAAAATTAGATAACAAACACATAGTAGACACAAATACAAAAATAAAATACTATAAATCACATATAAAAAGGAAGAAGAAGTTTCAAAACGCAGACAATCCTTCAATTAAAGCAAAAAGCACAAAAAGAAAAAAAAATAAAACGAAAAATACTATCGTTTCAGATCGGAATGGCAACGACAACAATAACCCTGGTCGTCCTAATAGCCATCCCCTTGTTATCAGCACAACTGATTGAGGTCCAGGATATTAATAATAATAACGGGTATGTAACAGTCAAACTAGAAGACATACGCATAATAAAAAATTACATAAAGGTCCTTCACATAATTAACATAACGGAATACGAAAATATTAGAAACGTAATCTACGAAAATATGAAGACAATAGGTGAAAATGTAAACCTTATGAAACCCATGTATTCCACAATTACCCATAATTTTAACCAATTAGATAGGAAAATAAAAATGCTTAAACCAAATTATAGAAAATCGAGAGGTCTCATAGATATTGTAGGAACGGGACTCAAATATATTACCGGTACCATGGATCATAATGACGAAATAGAGATCAAGAACAAACTCGAAGCCCTTTCAACAAACAACAAAAATCTCATATTGGAAAGTAATAAACAGATACTAATAAACAGTGAAATTTCGGATCAAATCAAAAATATAACAAAACAAATAAAAACCCAGCAGCATACTATATCAAACTTTTTAAATAGCTTCAAAACTCAAAACGAGAATAAATTAACAAAACTGGAAGATGAAATCCTCTACATGCAACAGGTATATCAAGTGAATTATGACATCAACCTATTGAAAAATCATATAGATGACATCGAAGACGTTATTTTATCCAGCAAATTACGAATACTTTCAAGGAACATACTGACGGAGAAAGAATTAGCTTTGGTACCCGATTTGGAAAGCTTCGGAGATATAAAAGTTGTCGTAGCATTCCACATAGAGCAAATTGTAATCATATTACTAATCCCTGCATACGTTGAAAAACCCATGTCAAGAATTCTAATAGAACCGGTCCCAAATAGTAAAAATAAATCTATATATTTAAATGAGTATTCCGTAATATTAGATAGCCAAAACAACATTTACAGTAACGAAGTAAAAGATAATTTAAAAAAAAACCTAAAAAATATTAATGATCAATGTATACTCAATATTATAAAATTTAGAGAAGCACATTGCACCATGCAAGAATTCCATTCGAAAGAAATTAAAGAAATATTGCCAGGAATATTAGTAACAAAAAATATTGATAGAACTAACATTTTGCAAACTTGTAACAATTTTCCTATAACTATTTACGGTAACAATTTAATTAAATATGAAAATTGCAAAATAATAATAAATAATAGCTCTTTTGAAAATCATTATTCTAAGATTAGAGATATCGTGGTCCTGCCACATTTTTTAAATAAAATTATTGAAAACAATACTGTAAAAACACTAAAATTAGAAGAAATACATATTAAGGATATACATAACAACAGAAAAAAAATAATTGAAATAGAAGCAAAGAAAAATATAAATTATGTAATAAATGTAACTACAAACCTTATTATTGTAATAGTCTTAACAATTTTAATATATGCCATAAGAAAAATTGTAAAAATTAGACAAAAAAATGCTATTAAAAATACTTCGTCGGAGCCTCAGAATAACGCTGGGGGAGTTATAGATAATGTTGTAGAGAACATTATCTAACTTTGTATAAATAAAAAACGTTTCAAATTTTTGTTTACGCTTCAAGTCTAGATCAAAACCGAACTTGAAGCGTAAACAAAAATTCAATTAAATTAACGCGAAACCGTTTCCGCTGATAAAATTTGTGCTGATAAAATTTGTTGAATGCAAAATTCCATCGTTTATGTCTCAAGGTTCTTCAATTACACTTACCCGAGACATAAGCGAGGGAATTAAAAAAAAGGGGATCTAACAGTCAGTCGACTGGAGGACACCGACTCGATAACTACTTTGTGGAAAATTTTAAACTTTAAATAAAAATCTAATAATAAATTTTACAAATAAAAATAAATAATAAAAATAAAAAACTTAGTTATAACTCCTTAAAGCAATTTTGTAATTTTATAATAAGTTTATAAATAAAAATAAATAATAAAAATAAAAAGCTTAGTTATAACTCCTTAAATTAATTTTGTAATTTTATAATAAGTTTTATAAATAAAAATAAGTAATAAAAATAAAGAACTTAATTATAACTTTTCTTTAAATAATTTTGTTTTGTTGAGTGACGATCATAATATATTAAATAAACCTGGGAAGTTAATTCATAATCTCAAACCTCAGCCGGAAAAGTGCCAGTTTCTCAAAAAAGAGGTGGTATATTTAGGTCACATATGCTCTGAACAAGGAGCCTTACCGGATCCACGCAAAATAGAATGTGTTCAAAATTTTCAGCTTATCACTCCCATTCAAATGGTGCGCTAGAACGCGCACATCGCCCTTTAGTTGAATATTTGCGCACTATAGTAAATGAAAACCCCAAAACGTGGGACCAGTTCCTTCGAACCGCAGCTTTTGTGTATAACAATAGTACTCACGAGGGCACTAAATTAACACCAATGGACTGTATGTTTGGATTCACTGCAGATGTACCTTCTAATTTAAAAAGGGGGCCGGACCCCATTTATAACCATGAAAGCTATTACCACTTGTTAAAGTATAAATTACAGAAATCTTATGCGCTTGCCAGAAAAAACATTCTCGTCAGCAAAAGTAAATCGAAAGAATATTATGATAAAAACATCCGTCCGGTGACTTTTCACTTAGGCGATAAAGTTTTACTTAAAAATGAAAGCAAAAAACATAAGCTTTCCCAAATTTGGGTGGGATCGTACACTATTGTAAAAACCCCAGGAGCAGTAAATTCTGTCATTAAAATAGGGAAACGGATAGTCACCGTTCATAACAACCGACTCAAACCTTTTTTCGAGTAACATTAATTCATATTTATACCCCAGAAGGATCGGGGATTCTAGAATAGGCCTTCGGTGCACCTCACCTGTCGTATGAGGCGACTAAGAGGATTCTTTTCCTGCTCCTTTGACTTCTTTATTTTTACCCTCATCTCTTTACAAACTTTGGGACAAGTATCCTTTTTACACATCTTAATTTCTCTAAGGATTTAAGCTATAACCCAATAAACCACTTTAAGAAATTACCGTAACTTTGGTTTGGGATATTCTTATAAAAACTTTTTGACAGTCCCGAAATGCTTTAAAACCCAGTTAGAATATCATTTCTGGTTCATCTGGTTATTTACTATTAGAATTTTTTTTTATTATTATTTTCGGTGCAGGATGCACTATAAAACTACTTTTACTTTACTTTTTACTTTATTATTATTTCTTTTATATTATTTGTAATTTTGAAATTTCATTCTAATTTATATTATTTTATTTCAATTTCCTTTATTATTATTTTCGGTACAGGACGCGCTATGACATTACTCCTTTTTACTTCATTATTTATTATTCGTTGTATATTATTTCGTTTATCTTCTTAAGTTAAACCGTAAAAAAAGAGCCAATATTTTACGTGTTTGTCAAGACGGAGGGCATCTCGGCAGAAAGATATGAGGAACCCAGAAGTCCTCCGTACGATTCTGACTGAGACCGTCTTGGAAACCCGTTTCATTTCACTTATTAAGTGAATAAATCTTTTTTTATTTTACTTTTAGTTCTCTTCTTTTAATTTATTATCAGTTTCGTCCCATATTCCCTGTTAGGATATAAAAATGATCGGGAAAAATAAATAAAACTATAAAATTAATAGCAATTAGGATATAAGAATAAATAAGGAATAAAAGATAAATAAAAGTATAAAATTAGTTCCAATAGGATATAAGAATGATTGGTACATGTGCCAATAAATAATAATATATATATATATTGTGTCTAGACTTAAGATCGTTTGAAGAATGTCATTTAGGTTTAAGTCTAAAATAAAAACTTTTATAAACAAAGAGCTTAAGAGCTTATAATTAATAAAAGCTTACTGTTTTTCGTACATGCACTTTTGTGTTTGAAATCATAAAATATAGCAGGAAATTATAGGAGAATAATACATGAAGGTAACAATAATTTTTATGATATGGTAATGATATGGTAATCAGAACATGAGGACTCGTATTGAAAAAGTCAGCAATTTTCTAGAATATATTGACTCGAAGTTCCTACAGTATTTTGTAACATATAAAGATATTTCCGTTGATGAGTCTGTTGTAGAATTTAAAGGAAGATTAGGTTTTATTACCTACAATCCCAAAAAACCAACAAAGTGGGGTATAATAATATATGTACTAGCTGACTCGAAAACACAGGGCACATTTCTACAATTCTCCCGTATTATGGCAGCATAACTTCAGACAACCTTCCTAGATTGGATCTCCCCGTAACTACTCGAATTCCTTTGCATTTATTTAAGAAACTTGTTGATAACGTTGGCTGTGCAAAAGCATACAGACCGCTATTATACCAGTATACCTTTGGCAAATGAATTATTGAAAATGGAGTGCCACTTAATTGGTACATTAAACACAAATAGAAAAAGTGTACCGCCTATAATAAAAAAGCCTAAATTTTCAAAAGCAAACATAGTAGCCTGCAGAAAAAATAACACTTTACTCCTTTCATGGAAGGACAAAAGGGTTGTAACACATCCTAATACTTGGGATTTTTCAGAAACTACAAACGTCCGTAGAATACTACGACATGGCAAACCTATTACAATCCAGAAGCCTGAAGTAGTAGTGAACTATGCCAAAAATATGGGTGGTGTCGATCGATGTCTTAAGGAAATCCCTTAAATGGTGGCGAAAACTCTTTTTCAGAGGCCTTGAAGTATGTGCTACAAATTCCTACATTCTATATAAATCCGTTCAAAAAGAAAAGAACGAAAAAGCACTTTCACATTACGAATGTATGAAAGAATTGGTTGATCAGTTAGTAGATGACTTTCATATGTTGCAAACACCTCGAGGACGCGCTAATACTGAACAAGATTTGCAACAATTAGATGGTAAGCTCCACATCATTCGCAGTAGAACTAAAAGAGACTGCATAGTATGCTCGAATCGAAAGGTTTCAGGGGGAAGACGAGAAACAAAATTTTACTGCGACACTTGCACCGAAAAACCCGGAATTGATATTGGAGAGTGCTTCGAAAAGTACCATACTCTCAAAAAATATAAAATTTAAATAATATTGTTAGTATTATTATTCTCTACTTATATTAATAAACTTTCCCTAAAATAAAAATATTTCTTTGATTTAAAAACGTTTTACAGCTTCTCTTCTATGAAAAATAGCTGGACCTGGTGGGAGGTAAACTTGAAATACTTCCGGACCGCTAAGGAGTTTTAATAAATTTTCACTAAAATAATAATATTTCTTTTTGATTTACTTGATTTACTTGATTTAGAATTATTTTACAACTTCTTTTGTATGAAAAATAGCTGGACCTGGCAGGAAGTAAACTTGAAATACTTCCGGACCGTTAAGGGTTAAGAGCTTTAAAAAGACAACAACAATGCAGACCTGTGGACAAAAGTAGGCCAGCGCATTTACCTCAGGAAACGAAAGTTCAGAATCCAGAACAAAAACAAAAACACCAAGTTCATGCACCTGAAATTGCATATAACGGAAATCATGAGCGGAAATAAAAAAAAAATTCCATTAAATAAATTTTCGCAATTTTGGCGAAAAAATATTAAATCCAACGGAAATCAATAATAACAACAAATAGTGAATTTTTGGCGAGGCAAGCTAAAAATAAACTATATAAGAAAGAAGTTAGTGACAAAAAAGAGAGAGTGTTTTTAAAATTTTCAAAGAAGGTCGAACCGCTGCTACAAGACCGGCTGAAACTGGCCAAAACTTTGTAAGCAGAGTTGATCATCTTTGAAGTGTTTGGATTTAAATTAAAATTAAAACTTAGAATCATTTTAAAAAAGTGAATTAAACATAGAAATATTTTACCAAAAATAAATAAAACTTAGAAACATTTTACCGAAGTGAACTTAGAAATATTTTAAAGAAATACATAAACCTGAGAAATAAATAAAGAAGTGTCTCAAACTCTAAATTGCCCTAATTTAAAAGTGAAAGAGGCTTGGTCCTATTTTTATTCAATCTTTAAACAAAGTTGTGATTTTGAAATATTTCCTTTAAAATTTGGGAGGAAATTAAGAAAACTCCATACGCCTTTTTGTTGTGGGAAATTCTGAATCGATTAACGAGGTGAGTTAGGCAAACTTTTAGGGTTTGCTTCTACCGTGTATTTTTTAATTTGAAATTTAACTACGCAGTTTTATGTCAATAACAATGTCTTACACAGAGATAGAACTATGCCACCTGTGCAGGTCCAAAACGAGGATTTAAGGAGAGCCTTGGCCGAGGATCCCAGGGCCGGACCAAGACCTATCTCCATAGAGGAGTATCGCCAACGTCAAATACGTCGTGCCGAGAATGCAATTATTCTCAAAACTACACAACCAGTGCCAGTGATTCTCCCTTGCTTGCCACCCCCGTTCAACGCACGAAAAAGTCCACTCCACGAGACGGACGATAAAAAGAAGCGGCGTGGTGGTGTCCGAAGGCGTCTGCGCGTTCTGATAGCCCGCCTGAATGAGGCAATAGAAGAAGAGCAAGACGAGTTGAGGAAGAATCAACTAATTCAGGAATTATATCAGTTAAAGGAGGATTCAAGGAGACGAGGGATAGTAAACAAGCAACTACGACAAAATGAAATTAACAAGAACGAATTAAAGTAATGAAAAGTAGTAAAATAAGGAAAAAGGATTAAATGTATCAAGAAGTAAAATAATAAAGAAAAAGAAAATGAGTCAAAAAATTGTAAATTGGTGTTTCACATTAACGAAGAGCCTTTTCCTCGAAGATAATTTGAAAGGACAGTTTAGCTAAGTTAACTTAACATCATCTCCATAACATCCCCATATTTTTATGTATTATTTGATATGATCCTCCAATACTAAAGTCAACCAGTTTCATAAAATTAATTTTCATTTTTTTTCTTCCCCCGTTATAATTTGGGTAGTGCTTCTACCAACAACCCATTTAGTGTTACTAAATAAAATATATGTTTATAATATTTACTTATATTTTTCTTTTGGTTTGGGAATGCATATTTCCAAATCTGTAAGCATTCTCGAAAATTACAAACTACAAAAAAGACGGTATTTACCAGGACGACGGGCATCTCGGCCGAAAAGTATGAGGAACCTCACAGTCCCCCACACCATTCGGATTGAGACCATCTTGAGAAGACCCCTTCAAACAAAATTCTTATTCTTGTTACCACTATACTACCGGGTCCATTTCCTTTCATTTTTTAGTAACCCTAGACACACCCCTAATTTTGTGCAAATAATTTTTTTATATTTTGAAGCAGTTTTTAATTATTAGTTTGTAATCACATAATAGTGTTACGTGAATACTAATTTGAAAGACTCGCTTTTACCGACCGACTCCAAAAGTCTTTCTTTCTCTCTAAGTTATTCTTTATAAGATTATTATTTATTATTTATAATTTTTTATTATTTTATTTCATTTACTATTTGTAAAATTTGTTTATTCCCTTGGTGACAGCATGCTTTCGTTCACGTTATGTTGAGATTTCGGTAACCCAACCCATTTACAAAGGGACATACTATTTCAGGGGTGCCCCAATATCCAATGCATTAGAGCATGGGTGTCAAACTCGTGGCCCGCGGGCCGCATGCGGCCCACAATCAGTATTTCTGCGGCCCGCCAACATGTTTAGCCTAAAGTTCTTACCCCAGAAAATGAAAACATTTTTTCACTAATAGCCAAAAAAAACTTAAAAAATTATAGCTCACACACATAACATAGGAAGTCTACGCAGGCAAAACACACTTATAGTTGTGCAACACACAAAAATAATGTTAACTTATGTGTCATTATGCTTCGATCGGCACGTACTACATCGAAATTCTAATGAACTGTATTGTAGCTATAATTCTATAAATAGATATTTTATGCGAATTTCAGACTTCTGTTCAGTAAGTGTAGAATAGGTTTGTAATTTATATAACTATATCATAGTACACTACACACGTTAAAGAGTTAGCAAATTATATCGACAGTTTTTGAGTGATTTTAATTTTTTTTATATTCAGTGGACAATCTTATATGTTAGTATAATTTTTTAAATTATTAAGAAAATATAATTAATTTTTATTACAATTCAGGATGTCTTTAGTGAAACCAAGTTGTAGCAAAAATAAACGAAAAATTGCTGATGAAAATCGAACTTTTCAAGAAGAGTGGGAATTGGAATTTTTTTGCTACCAAGTGAAAGATAAAATAGTCTGCTTGATATGTAATAATTCTATTAATGTAGTAAAATTGTATAACATTAAACGCCACTACGAACAACACAAATCAAAATATGATAGTTTCAAAGGGATAATAAGACAACAAAAGTTGAAAGAACTAAAATTAAAACTGAAAACACAACAAATAATGTTCACCAAAGTACCCCAAGAAAATGAAGCGGTAGTGCATGCAAGCTACGTCTTGTCGGAGCTAATAGCCAAACATTCGAAACCTTTTACCGAAGGTGATTTCATCAAAGAATGCCTTATTAAGGCAGCAGAAATAGTTTCTCCGGGAGCTGTGAAGCCTTTTCAAGCGATTTCTTTGTCTCGAAATACAGTTTCAGAAAGAATTACTGAGTTGGCATCCAATTTAAGTGATCAGATAAAGGCAAAAGCACCTAGTTTCGAAAGATTTTCCATTGCCTGTGATGAAAGTATAGACATTGGGGGCGTAGCACAATTAGCTGTTTTTCTGCGTGCTTGTGATACAGATTTTAATATTTTTGAGGAACTGCTGGAGCTAATACCCATGTATGGTACTACTAGAGGACAAGATATATTTGATTGTATTTATGAACTTCTGCAAAAATACAATCTGCCTCTGACTAAATTAACTTCTATAGCTACAGATGGCGCTCCTTCTATGACCGGAAAAGACAAAGGCTTCGTTGCATTGATGAAAAAAAAACTAAGCGAAATTTATGGCGCATCTCACATTCATCATACACATTGTATTATACATCAAGAAGTACTATGTACGAAAGTAATAAACATGGACCATGTGTTGTTATATATCAAAAAAGTCATAAATTTTATAAGATCTCGAGCATTAAATCAACGGCAATTTTCCGCTTTCTTAAATGAATTAGATTGCGAGCACTCCGGTCTGTGTTATTATACTGAAATACGCTGGTTATCTTGCTCCAAAATTCTTAAACAATTTTGGGATTTGAAAAAAGAAATATGTCAGTTTTTAGTAACTAAAAATCAAGATACAAGTTTGTTTTTTAATCAAATGTGGTTAGAAGATTTATCTTTCATGGTTGATATCACAAAACACTTATTAGATTTAAATTTAATGCTGCAAGGAAAAGACCAGATCATTACGAACATGTATGACAAAGTTAAAGCATTCAAATGTAAGCTAGTTCTTTGGGAACATCAGTTGAAAAATGAAGATTTAACGCATTTCCCCACATGTAAAATGCACAAATCAAGTTCAGGTAAAATTGCATCATATCAGAAATACGCAGAAAATATTTCAAGTCTAAGAACTGAATTTGAAACAAGATTTGAAGATTTTAATTGTTTGGAAGACAAATTTTCTTTATTTTCTTCAATTTTTTCAATAAACATAGAATCAGTACCTAATCATATGCAAATGGAGGTGATTGAAATTCAGTGTGATTCAAATTTAAAAGCTAAATATATTGAAGTGGGCATACCTGAAATTTACAAGCACTTACCAAACAAACTAGAAAATACAAAACGATTCGCATGTGAAATTATCTCAATGTTTGGAAGTACTTATCGATGTGAGCAGTTATATACTCTTATGAAAGGAAATAAGTCTCCTGTCAGATCCAGAATTAATGAAACCAACCTCGGGTCTGTTTTAAAAGTAATAACAGCGAGCAATATTCATCCTGATGTAGAGAAAATTGTAGCACAGAAAAGATGTCAAGTTTCAGGAAGAAAACATTAAATTTTCATTTTTAGTTTTTATTAATACATGTAACGTTTAGAAATATACTCAATTTCTGTGCATTTTAAGTTTTCTTCTGCGGCCCGCCTTGACGTAAATCTTTTAGTTTTGGCCCATATTAGCCTTTCAGTTTGACACCAATGCATTAGAGTACTTATAGCCTCTAGGTGATTCTTTCGACTATTTTGATATAAAGGGCACCTTAGACGACGGACATGGTCCGGGTAATTCACTGCAGACGTCGGACATTCATTTACCCGGACATACATTTTAATAGTACTTTAGAGTGTACTGTTTTGACAGATGAAAATCAAAGTTATATGTGAACTTTTTTTAGAAAGTACAATTTTTGTTTTCAAAAGTATTTATTAATTTTAAATGAAACGTAAGATATTATTAGATGAGTGTTTAGGAGGATGAGGATGAGGATGATGCTCCACACAGAAAAAAGCGAAAAATATGGTGTAAAGACTGGTATATGCGGCGGAATAAGTTTTCGCATATCACGCTATGCAACGAGCTTCGTGTCAGTTTTCCTGAGGATTTAAAAAACTTTTTGAGAATGGATGATGTGACTTATAAAAAGCTATTGAGATTGGTGGAGCCTTATATTAAAAAAATTGATACTGTCATGAGAAAATCCATTTCTCCAAATGAAAGGTTGTCAGCCACTCTTCGGTTTTTGGGAAGCGGACAACGTTTTGAAGATTTGAAATTTTTGACAAGGGTCTCGCCCGAAAGCTTAAGTACAATAGCCTTAGAAACTTGTGATGCTATTATCAAAGCTCTAAAAAATTGCATAAAGGTAGTGTTGACTTTTGCTTTAGTAACAAGAAGTAAGAAGATCAATGGAAGGAAGTTGCTTATGATTTCAAAAAAACATGGAACTTTCCGAATTGTATAGGTGCCGTTGATGGAAAGCTGTAACGGGCCCCTGAATGAAAAAAAAAAAAAAAAAATTTTTTTAAATTAAATTTTAATTAGGAATAAGAGGCCAAGCTGCAACAGCTTAGCTCTAAATAATTTCGTTTGCATTTTGCCAACGGGACTGTTGATTTTCCCGTTGACAAAATGCAAAAGAAAAAGGTTGTAGCTTGGCTTGAGTCAGTCGATTTTTGGACTTCGGTAGACAGACAGTTGAAGTGACAATCAAGTATAAAAAGTTTATTATATTTTTATATTAAATTTTAGTTTGTTAATAAATAGTTTGATTTTTTTTTCTCAAGAAAATTTAATGGTTTTAAATTTGAACTCAATATATTAAATGATATGTTTGGAAAACCGGATACCACCTTTTTTTTTTTTTTTGGCTATATTAAATACTTTAAAATTGTAAACGTGAAATGCAGCGTATTTTAGATACCTCGTTGTTGTTTAATTAAAATAGCAGTAAAACAACGTGTTAAACTTACTCATTCAATGCAAAATAATAGTGAAAATTAAAACATACATGAAAAAAAAAAACATTCGTCTAACTGACGTGATACAAAGTGTCCGTAAGCAAAACAAATACGAAAAGTGTGAACCGAACGGGGAGGCCGCCTAGCAGTAAATTCACGGGCTTTGAGCATCATTAGAAAAAACCGATGTTTATGGAATCGTCTTCAGTAAACAAAACATATTTATTACACCCCTGCTATCATTTACACCATTTTGGCGACAAGAAGTTATAAAGGATTTCCAGGAGGGAAGGTTAGATATGGTTACGGTGTAAAAAGTGTAAGGAAACATTCATTTAAGTAGAGTAATTTTGGATATAGGATAGATTACGTTTTTTTTTGTAATTTTAATTTTTTTTTGATAAACTGGAATTAGTCCTTAAAAAAAAAAAAAAAAAAAAAAAAAAAAAAAAATTGATATATGTACATATACATAGGTTTATATATAAACAACAGCGGCCTATATTTTTGAGAAAAGAGAAATTATAAAAAGAAAAAAAATAAGAAAAATTTTTTTTGTCACATGGTAGAACGAATGAAATATTACAATACAAAAATTTTTTCATTGTGTCAATCGAGAATTGGATTTGTATTCAGGATCTGAAATAATTCGTTAGGGAATAATTATTAAAATGCTTGTTCCATTAAGATTTTGCTAGTGTAAATTTAATTTTTTTTTGGTATTAAAATACATGCATAAATATATATATATATATGTATAAGAGGGAAAAAGAAAGATCCAAAGGATCCAATTAAATTAGAAATTATTTTTTTTTTCTGTCTAGGAATTATTCTTTTTAGAATTTCGGATTGCTGGGCCCATCAAGTCCGTTGCGGAAGGAAGAATTCACGTAAGATTGATTTATTTATTTTGTTTTTTTTATTTTTATATTTTTTTTTCTCTCCTATAAATATATTAATAGTTTTTTTTTGTAGTGAATAAGTAGTAAATTTAATTATTTTATCTTAGATTGAATTTATTTGCCAATAAGGCTACACATTTTTTTGATAACAACAACAATGGTTATATATTTTTTGTTTAAATTCCTATGTATATAGATTCGTTTACTTGGATTAGTAATAAATTTTTTTTTTACATAAGCCTTACTTTAGCTAAATGATTTAATTTTTTTCATTTTTTTGAATAAATAATGTTTAAATAAAAAAAAAAAATATTCTTTAATTGAGATGTCCTAATCCCCCCCTCTCCTCACTTTTTTTTTAATTTTCAGGTCAGCCGGCTCAGTCATAGGATGGGCGAGCAAAGGGGCTTAACTCCTTTGTATCGAATTCTCTTTTTCTCTTGTTTAGCTTTATTTTCTCTTCCTGCGGCCTGCAGTCCCCTTTTATTCGAGCTTAGCGCTCCTGTCTCTTTTATTTCAACTTTCAGTAGCGAGATTTGGTCCAGTGTGTCTGTGGCAAGAACCACCCCTCTAATTCTACCGCAATAGCCGCGCATAGCGGGCTCGCTACACCGCCACATACAAGACACCTGGTAAATCGTGCCTATGTTTGGTCCTCAGGGGTATGGACCCCTGCATAAAAACATATGGTCACGTAACAAAGCATGTCTTAATTACCAAACCTACTTTATCCGGATCACTGTATTACAATTACAAAAAGAGTTTCAGCATTGTAATGATGGCCATTGTAAACTCGAAATATGAATTCATTATGGTGGAAGCTGGGGCTACCGGGCATGTGTCGGATGGCGGAGTTTTTAGAAGAACAAGATTTTTTGATTACTTTATTAACAATAGGCTTCGAATCCCTAAAGAAACGGAAATAAGTAACTGTGAAGAGAAGTTACCATTTGTTTTTGTATGGGATAACGCTTTTCCGTTAATGAAGAACTTGATGAAACCCTATCAAGGCTCCGATCTTTCAAATGAAAAAGAAGTTTTCAATTATAGGCTTTCGCGTGCTAGAAGAGTGGTAGAAAATGCTTTTGGCATCCTTTCATCAAGATTTCGAATACTCTTAAATTTAATAAACTTGTGCCCGGAGAAAGCTATAAAAATAACACTAGCAGCGTGCTACCTGCACAATTTTCTCAGAAAAAAGAATTCTTCTGTCTACATGAGAAGTATTTCGGATACTCAACCGCTTCATTGCCAAATGCTAAATCTTGAAACATATATCACTCAAAACACAGGCCTGGTTGCCAAGGAAACTAGAGATAACTTTACTATCTATTTTAATGGATCTGGAGCAGTTTCCTGGCAATAGTCATACGACAGTTAAGTTTTTTTGTTATAAACTAATATAGAATTTTTAAAAATGTTTTTCTGCAGCAGTTTCCTGGCAATAGTCATACGACAGTTAAGTTTTTTTGTTATAAACTAATATAGAATTTTTAAATATGTTTTTATTGATCAAAATTTAGCAATGTTAAACAATTAAAACAAGATGTAAAACAAAATTTTTATATTAATTAAATACAGGTTTAATTTAAAAATGCTTTATAAACTTATATATCTTCCAAGTAGCTTTCTTC
Organism: Acrocera orbiculus; assembly: GCA_947359355.1. Taxonomy (NCBI): domain Eukaryota; kingdom Metazoa; phylum Arthropoda; class Insecta; order Diptera; family Acroceridae; genus Acrocera; species Acrocera orbiculus. The sequence goes on from OX375758.1 coordinate 15,190,690, forward strand.
ATAGAAACCTGTTTCATCTGCGCAGTCTATGTTTGGTGATGAAGGAGGTGTTCTTATAGAGTTATAATCAAGCTTTCCTAATTGGCCCAATATAAGGATGTCTTCTATGGCCTTTTTAGCAAACAATTTTTGTTTGTCCTTTATGTTTCTAAAAGAAGCCGCCCTACTCTCGGCATATGTGCTAGCTTCATCCACAATTTTGGTATTTTCCTCCTTCTCAACGAGGGCCAGAGCTTCTTTTAATATCTTGTTCTTTTCGGCCATGTAATAAGCTGTAGTTTTTCGTTGTCTTTTGGTGGTTGGCTAAAATTTCAAATAATTAAAAATCAGTAATGAGAACAATAATAACTTGCTTCTATAAGCCCTGCCAACTCAACAGTATTGTTGCATTCAATTGTAGATATTCCAGGCAACTGACATTCCTGATCTTTCAAAAATTCTAAGCTATTATAGTACCACAGTGCTGGTACATAGACGTCCTCAACACCTGCACCTGACTTCAAACTTGCTTCTATTTTATTATGCTCTCTTCGAAAACTTCTTCTAATGTTGACAATTTTGCTTTTTAATGTATCTAAATCAGCGTTTGTTTCTATTTCTCTATACTTAATAAGCAAAGCACGCCATGCTGCTTTTTTTTTATTTCGATCTGCATAATTTTCTGAACTGAGGTCCCACAGCTCTGGTAAAGATCGATATAAATCAAGAAGCTCTTTCTACATTTAATTCTCTGGTATTGAAGCCATCTTTCTCTTCAATTAAACAAAAATTACACTTCACTTATTTTAAATTAAAAACTCCCTAAAATTTGACGAATACTTTCCATGCCGTTTTACACTCGAATGCCTTTACTATTTTTTTAAAGGACAATTTATAGCAAAACCATGCTCGGTAAGGATAAAGAATATAAAGTTTGGCGCCATAAGTAATTGCAGCAGTTCCCGGAGAAGAGGATTTTTATGAGGTTTCGTCTTCTTTTACAATAAGAACAGCTATTGGGATACTTAACAATATTCAATAACAAAATCTATAGGTGAAATCCTTTACAAGTATTTATAGCATAAAAGTTTTCAAGGTTTAATAAGAAGAAATGTACAAAGCAAAAGGTTTACTGCTTTAAGTGGTATACACAGTATTACAAATATTTATAGCACAAAAGTCTTCAAGGTTTAACAAGAAGAAATGTACAAAGGGGAAGGTTTATTGCTTTAAGGCGGTCAACATATAATAAAACACATGTTATTTCAAAATTTACAAATAGTGTATTTGTGTTGGTAAACTATAATAATTTAATACATTTATTTCTTATTATTTATTTGGGAAAATATAGTAGAAAAATTATAATTATATTTATTAATTCCACTACACTTGCAGAAATTTGAACTCAACATTTAAAAAATTCATTGTAAAAATTTGTTTTTTCCTGTAGTTTAGTATTTTTCTGTTCATAGATATTTAAATATAAAATGCATAACTAAATCTATAAAACATTAATTAAACATTTAATCAAAAATGAATAATTTCAAAATTATAACCTTTTGTTAATAAAAATGAATAGTAGTGTAATTTTGTGCTATTATTTTTCTTTGCTATCTTCATGCTATTAAAAATGTATGAAGCTGTCATAATGTCCAAGTAAAATCATTAATTTACCCGGACATTACAGCGGACCGTCAAATTGGTCCGCGCACATTGCTGTAGACGCTTAAAAAACCCCGGACATGGACCATGTCCGTCGTCTAAGGTGCCCTTAAAAAGTTTAGTTATTAAATTATTTTATGAGAAATATACCAATTTTTTGCATTTACAACTAATTGATATCTTTATAACTTCCATGTGTAAAAGAAGGTTTGGTAGTAAATAAATTTTTTACGTTGTGTTATGTAACTTAATAAACGCACCCTTATTTTCTAACAAACAAACGCAGCCTAATCTCTTTTTTTTTCCTACTGACTACGAATGTAAGAGTCCGGTCCGGTCTAGTCCAGAGTCACGAGTGAAACTATTTCCAGTTTCAAATTTCAAATTCAAGTTCAAGTAATAAATAAAACATTAAACTAAGAATAAAATATGTTAAATAAGTAAATATAATATAAATTAAATAAAATATATAAAAATATTGAAAGTGGATTTAATTAACGAAAAGAACCCTTAACAGTTGTATCAGTATAAGGAATGGGAAAAGAAAGAAGGAGATAATGTTGATAGTTATGACATCATACATTATAAAAGTCTATCGAGGTCATCTGCAGCAGAGGTAAAAGTATATTTTGAGAACGAGGGCAGACAGCGGTATAGTTTAAAGAGTGACAAAGAAAGTGATCTTGTAAGTTTAAGAATTGCATTCGATGGGAAAGAGGGGAATAAAAGAAGAGAGTTAATTACAAAATATGAGAAAGCGAAAAATGAAGTTGATAAAATTGATTTATATAAAGAAGAAAGTCATGAAATAAACTGTTCAGATTTGATGAACTTCGAATTAATTCGATATTGGCATTTCGATAATTCAAGAAATATACTTTATATATTGAATGGTTTAAAACTCACCCAGAGAAAAATTATATATATTTTATTAATGATGGTTGGAACTATGATACGTGTATCAATAGATATGTTGGGTATTCCCCAAAAAACTTAAATAAATAAACTTTAATAAATTGGAAATTTTAACGTAATTTTTATTTCAGTCAATTTAAAAATCCCCTAAAACTCCTCAAATAAATATTGTAAACCAATTTGACTAAGCCCGTGATACAATAATGTATTAGTTGATAATTTTAGTTCACATGAAATCTGCTCACTAAAGAATTTTTGTTTTCACACTTTAGAAAACTATATTTTGATAAAGTAAAGAATCGGCTAAATTAACAAAATAATATGTCTGGAAATTAGAGTAATTATTTCATAGAGGAAGTTAAAAGTTTTTTCTCACGGGCATGAACAAGTAAAATTGTATATAAGGAGGAGTAATAGAATTAAGAAGTTAGTTGTTGTTAAAATTTTCTTTCGGAAACATACCACGCCCTACTCGGCAGGTAAGTTTCCTGTTTAATAAATAAAAGTTGTCTTGCCCTAATTGGCAAGATATTAAAAAAGAACTTAGGACTTTTCTTTAAATCTCGGCTTTTTAGCCACTTAGAATTATTTGCCCTAAAAGGCAAACAGTTTACATCTCGGCTTTTTAGCCACTTAGAATTATTTGCCCTAAAAGGCAAACAGCTTAAATCTAGGGAGTGTTACAAAACAAGGTTGCAGTGATTCAGTGATTCTGGGACGCCGTATATTTGTCCCCGGACCCTGTTTTTCGTACTAGGATACTTCATAACATTTTGGCGCAGCCAGTAGGATTGAGATCTGCTTTTTAGCATTAAATTCTCATTCATACGAATCTATGAGACTGTGAAGATCCAGGTATGGAACACTACATGCAACCAAGTGAGGATTCGAAAAAAAGAAACAAATATACAACATCCACACCAATAGATAAACATGTGGTAAGGATACCAGACTCCAGGACTACTGAAGTTTACAAATTTGATCGACTCATTTTCTTTCGAAAATACAAGTCCTGAAAAGGAGGTCAATCAGGAAGGGACAAGTAAATAACAAGACCTTCCAATTCAAATTAACAAAAGTCCAACTACAAACAATCTGGCACCTATAACGAAAACTGGAATTTTACGATCAGGAAAAAATTTTAAAAGAAGATCCAACTTATTTTTGGGTCTAACGAAACCGGAAAGGAAACCTTCAAAAAATATCAGGAGAGTATTCAACAAATTAAACCATAAAATGTCGGTAGACATATGTAAGATAAATCAACTAGTATGCACGAGTATTCCTTTATTGACCGGGGAAAACGGACCTAATTTGCTAAACGAGGTAAACGCATTTTTAACATGTTGTACCCATACGATTGCGTGTTTGAATGCAGAAGAAGTTAACATATTCCTCCAACTGTTGTGTAAACATTTTAGGCATCCCTTATTACTACCATGTTTTCACTCATTTACACCAATCTTCACACAATTTGACACCAAATTTCATTTTAAACATTTTAGGCATCCCTTATTACTACCATGTTTTCACTCATTTACACCAATCTTCACACAATTTGACACCAAATTTCTACTAAAACCACACCAAAATTAAATAAAAATTTCTAATATTACCTAAATTACAGTATTTTCTCATTTTCTCGACTTAAAACTACTTGGTCCAACCCTAAATTTCTACATTCACTAATACTACACCATTTCTACATAATATTAATCTAAAATTACTGAAAATAAACCCAAATTTACAAATTTAACCATTTTCACCTATTTCAAAGCACCTGAAAAACATGAAAAATCTAAAAATGCTCCGATTTGGCCCGTTAAAGTTTGTTTAGATTCCATTTTTAATACCGTAACCAAAAATATAAAAATTACCCCGATTGGTAAATTTTTAACTACCCTAAAATTTATTAAAGTTACCCTAAATAAAATTCATTCAACTTACCTTATTTTTGTTGTTGCTTGATACTTTGTTGCAATCAACAAAATTTTTGTCTCAGCGGAAATGCTGAGGAATGTTTATGTGAACGACTCAAGTGTCGATCACATGAACATTCTTTAATGGAATTAGAGCACATGAAATTGTTGTTGCTCTACTTTTGCTTATATGATTGACACTTGAGTCAATCATATAAGCAAAAATTCAAATATTTTTCACTTACCCTTTGTTTTTGTTGTTTCCTGTCTGGCCAAGGTCCATTGGCCATTATCAGGGGCATGCGAAAAAATTCATGCATGGTAAGCAAAACAGCTGACCATGCAGAAATTTTTTAATTAATAAAATAATGCATTCGCATTTTGGGCAGAGTCGATTCTTGGAGTCAGTTCGAAGCGGTCGTATTTGGGGAGTCGATATTGTTGTTCAAAAAAAAAAAAGGGGATTGTAAAAAATTTAAAATTAAACAAAAAACAGTTTGTTTTTCAGTTTTTTAAAAAAAAAAAAAAGAGATTGTAAAAAGTGTGTGAGAAATTTAAAATTAAACTAAAAACAGTTTGTTTTTTAGTTTTAAAAAAAAAAGAGTTTGTTAAAATTAAAACTAAAAGTTATTGAGAAATAATAATAAAAGTTATTGAGAAAAATAAAAATAAAAATTGTTTTGGGACAAATTTAAAATCAAAATTAAAAGTAAAAGATAAATTAAAAACAAGAAATTGCTTTTTATAAATAAAAAATTGTTAAAATTAAAATTAAAAGTTATTGAGAAAATGACTTTAGCAAAAACTGATTTTTATGAATAAAAAATTAATTAAAAGTTTTTCCAAATTATATTTAAAAGTTACTGAAAAAAAAAATAACTTAAACAAAAGATTGTTTTTTATAAATAAAACTTTAAATAAAAAATTGTTAAAAGTAAAATTAAAAGTTATTGAGAAATAATAAAAAAAGTATTGAGAAAAATAAAAATAAAAATTGTTTTGGGACAAATTTAAAATCAAAATTAAAAGTAAAAGATAAATTAAAAACAAGAAATTGCTTTTTATAAATAAAAAATTGTTAAAATTAAAATTAAAAGTTATTGAGAAAATGACTTTAGCAAAAACTGATTTTTATGAATAAAAAATTAATTAAAAGTTTTTCCAAATTATATTTAAAAGTTACTGAAAAAAAAAATAACTTAAACAAAAGATTGTTTTTTTATAAATAAAACTTTAAATAAAAAATTGTTAAAATTAAAATTAAAAGTTATTGAGAAAATGACTTTAGCAAAAACTGATTTTTATGAATAAAAAATTAATTAAAAGTTTTTCCAAATTATATTTAAAAGTTACTGAAAAAAAAAAATAACTTAAACAAAAGATTGTTTTTTATAAATAAAACTTTAAATAAAAAATTGTTAAAAGTAAAATTAAAAGTTATTGAGAAATAATAATAAAAGTTATTGAGAAAAATAAAAATAAAAATTGTTTTGGGACAAATTTAAAAATTGAAATTAAAAGGTTTATGAGAAATTTAAAATTAAACTAAAACAGTTTGTTTTTCAGTTTTAAAAAAAAAAGAGATTGTCAAAATTAAAAGTAAAAAGTTTATGAGAAATTTAAAATTAAACTAAAAACAGTTTGTTTTTCAGTTTTAAAAGAAAAAAAAAGTTTGTCAAAATTAAAAGTAAAAGTTTATGAGAAATTAATTTAAAAGAAAAACTGTTTTCATAAATACAAATTTTTTAATAAAAATTGTCAAAATTAAAATTATAAGTTTGTGAGAAAATAAATTAAAAACAAGAAATTGCTTTTGATAAATAAAAATTGTTAAAATTGAAATTAAAAGTTATTATAAAAAAAAAAAAAAAAAAAAAAATAAACCTCATGTTTTTATATATATAATTGGAAGTTGCCGTAAAAATATATATATATAACAATTGGCGCAGCCGGTAGGATACTGGTCAGCTTAAATAATAATATCTTTTATATATTGCTGATAAATCCAGTATCCTATTAAAGGATCAACGCTTCTACCACCGCGGGACCACCAGCCCTATGAACCAGGGCCGACCAGCATCAGATCCAGCATTAAGTGGCATCAAAAAAACATCAAACACCGAAGTAACAACTGTATCAGGGGAAACAACATTTTCACTCCCTGATACATCATCAAGTTCAACAGCGAGAACCAGCCTTTCACCGCGACATCTGAGAAGCGGTACCGTACTACCGAACCCAGGTAAATCTGTAGAGTTAAGAAAATTATTGTACTTTTTAGAAAAGAGAGTGAGAGAGAACGGTAATATTACTGTTCAGCAGTGCGATCTTATTGACCGGGAATCCGAAAAAATTCGGTTAAACCGACTAGATAATCTTAAAACTTTTAAAACACGCACTGAACAATTTAAAAAAGAAATAATTGAATTCGGCGATCTCTCTCAGCCTCTTAATTTGAATAATTTCACACGCAACATAATAAATTTAAGTAACAAATCGACACGTGCCACGCAAAATATCGACTCCTATCAAACGACTGACTTCTCACCTGATACACCCATTCTTGGTTTATTCTCAAACGATTCACTTACAGCTAATTCGACTCTTAAAGATTCAGATTTTGAACTCGCCTGGCTGACTACTATTTTGGAAAAGTCAGAATTATCTTTGTTAGACCAAACCCTCAATAATACATTAGAAAATCGAAAAAGTCTCGCTATGGCTGACAATTATATTAAGGTTGCAAAATTAACGTCTCAATTAGTACCCGTGTTTTCTGGTAACCAAAGTCCTACTTTAGCTTCTGAACTGCAGACTTTCATCGGATGTTGTAAAAGGGTATTGCAATGCTTAACAGACCCAGAAAAGTTAGCATTTACGCAAATTTATCCCACCAGGTTACGCGGAGAAGCCTACCAATTGGTAGCTTCCAATCAACCAGCTACTTTTGAGGAAGCTGAAAAATTATTAAATAGAACCTATTTACCACGAGAAGCTTATCAGGACTTGGTTAATTCATTAATAACCCTGAGACAATATCCATTAGAACAGTTAAACACATTTGTAACCCAGATTAAAAAACAGTTAAATATCTGTAAAGAAGCGGCAGATATTAAATATGGTGCTGCAGCGGCTGCAGTAAAAACTCAATTAGAAGATTTTGCGATAAATGCTTTAAAAGGTGGTGTTAACAACCCCTTACTATGTCAATATTTGCTAACTATCTCTGATGTGACTCTTGATGTATTAATTCAAAAGGCCCTAGACATGGAGCGACTCCAACAAACGACTCTGAATCACCCGATGGCATACCAATCGCCCTTGTTATCACACCATATAAATAATACAATCGACCCATCTATAGTACGAGGAAACGCAGTAAGTACATTTAATACATTAACACCTCCAACGTCTCAACAAGCCTTGATAAACCACTCAAATCTTACTGAACAAAATAAGCCCAACGCTACTACAATTGACTCAAACCCAAACAATTTTGCTTCTAAAACCACCAACAGTCTAATGGCTAATATCACCTGTAGTTTTTGTAAAAAACGCGGACACACATATTCAGATTGTTTGAAAAGAAAAAACACCCCATTTTGTAACTTGTGCAGAACATATAATCACGATGCGGGAGAATGTCGACGAAATAGAGAGAATTTTACTCCAAAATTTAATAATAACTACTCGCAAAACAATAGAACTCCATTCCACTCGACTAATTACAACCAACGTATGTTCACATCTACTCAAAACCCGAATCGGTTCTCGACCAACGAACCAAACCAGCAACGTACTTTTCAAACTCAAGGTCAGCAATTCCCTGCAAATGAAACAAGATATGTAAACCGACTACCGTATAACGGAAATTATTTACAAACAGCTAACTCTAATACATTCTCCGCAAACAACCTCCCTGTTAATCGATACAATAACTCACAAAGAAATGAAGAAAATGAACCCTACAGTCGACAACCAAACACACAACCGTCTAATTTATCCCCCAACACCCAAATCAATACTACGTCTGAAAAACAAACTAATAATAAAGTTTATAATATGAACATGTTGTGCGAATTTTGTGGCCGACGAGGTCATTCAACTACGGAATGTTTTCAAAAACGGAAATGGGAGGCTACACAGCAGGGAAACTCCAAAATGTCGGGTCCAACACCAAAGACCCGACAATAAATAACCCTGGAAGAAAAAACTCATCAACTGAAAAACCTCTTTCGAATATACCTACAGTAACCCTACCTTTAGATATTACCAAAACCAAAATTACCAGTTTAATAGTAGACACAGGGGCTGAGGTATCTTTATTAAAGCAACATACACTAAAAACAGATTCTATAATAAATCACCAGCAAAAATGCACACTTCAAACACCCTTCGGGAAGGGTAATACCTTGGGAAGCTGCCAAGGAACTTTTAATCTAGCTACAAATATACCCTGTACATTTCAAGTGGTGGAAAATATGTCTGAACTTACCACCGACGGACTTTTAGGAAACGACTTTCTTTCTCAGCACTGCAATATAGCAGGCCCGAAGCAACTTCTACAGTTTCCTCGCACGGAAACTAACCCAGAAGAGTTTGTAGTGCCTTTGAGTCTAACCGACAACATTCCTCCTCGGCGGGCAGTAAAAGGTGATCACCGCTCAGGGTTAGTGGACTGGAAACCAGTCGAATACACATCCTGTGATACTTTAGACTGTCGTACCTTGGGAAATGAAGTTGGAAAACAAAAAGGCCCACCAAACGCTTTGATTAGACAACTATATGCTGGTCTACCAATTACAAAACCTCTATCTCTTAGTAAAAATTTTCTAAACGCTAATACAAGGGTAACCGATAACGATTCACTCGAAAATGAATCGGGTTGCGAAACCTCAATCTTCCATTCTTTTTCAATGGATTCAAAAAACGCTAATACAAGGGTAACCAATAACGATTCACTCGAAAATGAATCGGGTTGCGAAACCTCAATCTTCCATTCTTTTTCAATGGATTCAAAAAACGCTAATACAAGGGTAACCGATAACGATTCACTCGAAAATGAATCGGGTTGCGAAACCTCAATCTTCCATTCTTTTTCAATGGATTCAAAAAACGCTAATACAAGGGTAACCGATAACGATTCACTCGAAAATGAATCGGGTTGCGAAACCTCAATCTTCCATTCTTTTTCAACGGATTCAAAAAACGCTAATACAAGGGTAACCAATAACGATTCACTCGAAAATGAATCGGGTTGCGAAACCTCAATCTTCCATTCTTTTTCAATGGATTCAAAAAACGCTAATACAAGGGTAACCAATAACGATTCACTCGAAAATGAATCGGGTTGCGAAACCTCAATCTTCCATTCTTTTTCAATGGATTCAAAAAACGCTAATACAAGGGTAACCGATAACGATTCACTCGAAAATGAATCGGGTTGCGAAACCTCAATCTTCCATTCTTTTTCAATGGATTCAAAAAACGCTAATACAAGGGTAACCAATAACGATTCACTCGAAAATGAATCGGGTTGCGAAACCTCAATCTTCCATTCTTTTTCAATGGATTCAAAAAACGCTAATACAAGGGTAACCGATAACGATTCACTCGAAAATGAATCGGGTTGCGAAACCTCAATCTTCCATTCTTTTTCAATGGATTCAAAAAACGCTAATACAAGGGTAACCAATAACGATTCACTCGAAAATGAATCGGGTTGCGAAACCTCAATCTTCCATTCTTTTTCAATGGATTCAAAAAACGCTAATACAAGGGTAACCAATAACGATTCACTCGAAAATGAATCGGGTTGCGAAACCTCAATCTTCCATTCTTTTTCAATGGATTCAAAAAACGCTAATACAAGGGTAACCAATAACGATTCACTCGAAAATGAATCGGGTTGCGAAACCTCAATCTTCCATTCTTTTTCAATGGATCCAAAAAACGCTAATACAAGGGTAACCGATAACGATTCACTCGAAAATGAATCGGGTTGCGAAACCTCAAAATTCCATTCTTTTTCAATGGATTCAAAAAACGCTAATACAAGGGTAACCGAAAACGATTTATTTGAAAATGAATCGGGTTGCCAAACCTCAAGAAATTTTTCTTTTCCTACGCATTCAGAGAATTCAGGACCGAGAGTAGTTGACAACGAATCCTCTAGCAAGGGATCGAGCTGCGAAACCTTAAAATCTAAATCAGTAAAACATCAATGCGAAATATCTGATACTTTAACTTCCCCTACTAGTTTGGCAGTAAAACTAGACAAACCCTATGTTGTCTTCGCACGGACACAAGGGATAATACCTTTCAAAACAAATCTAAAAGAAATTATGTTTTGTTTATCCGAGGAGATAGACACCGGAATATTTTTAGCTAACAGTTTGTTACCCAAAGGTGAAACTACCTCTAACATTGGAATTATTAATACCACTTTAAACCCAATAACACTTAAAAAACTCAACTTAAAACTTTCTCCGTTAACAGGCTACGAAGTAACTCCATTAAAAAATAAAGAAATCTCACTATATTTAAATGATGACTGCGAACAAAACAGTCAAAACACGAGTATCCAGTCTCCGGCATCACGATCTTCTACCCTTAGAATTAAGAAACCATCAACAATCTCGAATACTTTTCAACAACCAGCAGCTCTCTCACAAAAAAATACTTTTAATGACACATGCATATCAACCAAAAATAATAAATTTTATACGTTTAGATCTGTCGATCACATAATTAAAACTAAAAAATATTCTATTAATTCCACCCATCAATTGACGGTTAGAACACCACCCTCTAAATATAATATTCTTAAAAACAACTACGAGCAAAATAAAAATAATAAATCTCCAGTAACTCAAACAAACAAATATATGTATAACATGTCCTCGGCTAAAAAAACAAGAAAACTCTTAAAAAACAAAAATCTAGCTTTTTCAAAACCAACTCGAACAGAGACTATACAACACATTCGTTATTTATACCCGGACGAACACTATCCGGACGACACGTACACTAGTTTAAGATTATCTCAGCTAGACGACGAGCTAGAACTGAGCGACAACCTAAATCCAGAAGAAATAAAATCTATCAAAGATCTCTGTTATGAGTACCACGATATTTTTCACTTAAAGGGAGATAGACTTTCTTACACCAACGCAATCACACATGAAATCCCTCTTCTTCAGGATCAAGCTCCTATAAACCAAAAAATGTACCGATTACCGGAAACTCAAAAACAAATTATTAATGAACAACTTGCGGAAATGCTAGAAAGTGGAATTGTTCAACCCAGCAAGAGCCCCTGGAACTCCCCTCTTTTAGTAGTTCCCAAAAAGGCGGGCCCCGATGGTGAAAAACGATGGCGTGTAGTTGTTGATTTCCGCAAACTCAATGAAAAAACCATCGGTGACGCTTTTCCTTTACCCCGAATAGAGGATATTCTAGACCAGTTGGGTCATGCCCGGTATTTTTCTACTCTTGATTTAGCAAGTGGCTACCACCAAGTTTTAGTAGAACCCAAGGATAGAGCTAAAACAGCATTCAGCACTAATTATGGTCACTACGAGTTTCAACGTATGCCGTTCGGATTAAAAGGTGCCCCGGCAACGTTTCAAAGACTCATGAATTACGTTTTAACGGGTTTACAAGGCCTCGAATGCTTCGTCTATTTAGACGATATCGTTATATATGGCAAAAATCTCGAAGACCATAACTCCAAACTTCAGAAAGTTTTTGACCGAATGAGGGAAAACAACCTCAAACTCCAACCGGAGAAATGCCAGTTCCTTAAAAAGGAAGTGGTATATCTCGGCCATGTCTGCTCAGAAAAAGGAGCTTTACCAGACCCCAGAAAAATAGAGTGCGTACAAAATTTTCCAGTACCTAAAACTCTTAAGCAGGTCCAGTCCTTTTTAGGACTTGCTAACTATTACCGTAAATTTATACCTGATTTTTCTAAAACAGTACGCCCTATTACAAACTTACTCCGCAAGGATACCAAATTTACATGGTCGCCCAAATGCGAGGAAGCATTTCAGAATATTAAACATGCTTTAATTTCACCACCTCTTCTTATCTACCCAGATTTTTCAAAGCCTTTTAACCTAACCACGGACGCTAGCAGTGAGGCTATAGGAGCCGTTCTTTCACAGGGGGAGGTTGGAAAGGATCAACCTATAGCCTACGCTAGTCGTACCTTAAATAAAGCTGAACGTAATTATTCCACTATTGAGAAGGAACTCCTTGCTATTGTGTGGGCAATAAAAAATTTTCGCTGCTACCTTCAAGGCAGAACTTTTACGGTATACACCGATCACAAGCCTTTGAAAGGCGTTTTTAATGTTAAAGATCCCACAACTCGTCTAGTTAGATTTCATCACAAATTATCGGAGCATGACTATACAATCGAATACAAACCCGGTAAATATAATACTAATGCCGACGCTCTTAGCCGAATACCATTTACCAATTCAAACGAATTCAAAAGTGACGACACAATATCTCCAGACAACACACCAGTAATAAATATAGAAACTACGAATATTAAATCGTTAAACATTACAACCAGGTCACAAGCCAAACGGCTACTAAACGAATCAATTAACCCTAAGGAATCTATTAAAATCTCTTCAAAGAACTTGAATTCACCTCTTGTAACCGTACATCCATTCGAAAACGAGGAAACCAACTCCGAAACCATCGACAAAGTGCTTATAGCTTCCGGTCAACGAAAAACTAATAATGTCGAAATTATAACCAACCCTGAAGAAATAAAAACAATTCTGAAAGACTATCATGACTCCCTCTTTGGAGGACATCAAGGAGTTATTAAAACATACAAACGTATCCGTCGGAAATACTGGTGGAAGTTCATGTTTCGTGATATAAAAACGTATATTAAAAGGTGTAAGAAATGCCAAATTATGAAAGTCTCCCGGCTTACTAAAATGCCCATGATCATTACAGACATTGCTGAAAAACCCCTTGATAAAATCTACTTAGACATTGTTGGGCCCCTCGAAGAAACAAATTCAGGTAATAAATATATTTTAACCTTCCAAGATAACCTTACAAAATTCGTCGATTGGTATGCCATCCCTAACGCTGAAGCCCAAACTATTGCACAAATTTTCTTTGACGAAATCGTAACTCGATATCGAATTCCAAAACAAATTGTCACCGATCAAGGTGCAAACTTTCTTAGTGATTTATTTAAAGGTGTGTGTAAATTATTAAAGATTAAAAAACTGCGAACATCGGCCTATCACCCTCAATCGAATGGGGCACTAGAACGTGCTCATCGACCTCTAATCGAATACTTACGAACCATAACAGATGAAAACCCTAATACATGGGATCAATATTTGCGTACAGCTGCCTTCGTATACAATAACAGTATACACGAAGGAACTAAATTAACCCCTATGGACTGCTTGTTTGGTTTTACCGCCGACGTACCTTCAAATTTAAAACGTGACCCGGAACCTATTTACAACCATGAAAATTATTACTATTTATTAAAATACAAATTACAAAAGTCCTATAATCTCGCAAGGCGAAATATCTTGGCTAGTAAAAACAAATCCAAAGAATATTATGATAAAAACTTACGCTCTACCACTTTTCACGTAGGCGATAAAGTTTTACTAAAAAATGAAAGTAAAAAACATAAACTTTCACACATATGGTTAGGACCATACACAGTTATTAAAGTCCCAGGTTTGGTAAATACCACAATAAAGATAGGCAAACGAATAGTCACAGTCCACAATAATAGAGTTAAACCATTTTTCGAATAACACATAACTAAATATTTAAACTACAACGTTCCAAATATTTCGCAGAAAAACCTCAATTTTAAAAAAAAAAAAAAAAAAAAAAAAAAAAACCTTTTACAACGGCACAGGTCGATTAAAACACACAAAAACAACACACCACAAACACCAGAAAAACATCCTTACTAACGTAAACCTCTATTATATTTTCTACAGATTTTTCTTTGCCCTTTGCATTCAGCTTTAAAGACTAAGATGCGTTGGATTATTCTAATTTTAACATTAAATATCATTCAGATCAATAGTTCTGTGCCATATACTACAACTCCTTTAAACACATCAGGAGTCATTTTCGAACATTTGGGAGATGTGTGGCTATACCACAATACGTGGAACATTATAACGGAAATAGATATTCAGGAATTCAAAAACCAAACGCTTTTACTCGAATACACCGAGGAACTAGCTTTACAACTATGTAAACAAGATCCATCCGAACTATGCCGGACCCAACAAAAATATGTACATTCCATCATAGAACACATAAAACAGCGGGCTCGAATTATACAGGAAATAACTACTTCTAGAAGGGATAAACGATCTTTATTCGATGGCATGGGGAGCGCCCTACATTATTTATTTGGCACAATGGATATCAACAACGAACAAGAAGTTTATAGTAAATTGAAGGAACTTGAAACTAATCAAAAGGCGCTCACAGAACTAGAAAACCAACAGATAACTGTAATTACAAATATGTTAAATAAGATTCAGAAACCCCTGTCATCTGTTATAACAAGACAACAGAAATTATCTCAAAAAATTACAAGCTTAAACAACATTACAGGAAAACTTGAAATAGCCCAAATAAGGTAGGAAATAATATCAAATATAGTATTCGAAATCATCGAAATGGAATCCCGCCAAAAAACTCTATTGGATATAATTTTATCTATTAAGAATAATAAATTACACCCATTGTTACTAGCTCCGGAAAAGCTCTTAAAAATTTATGAAAAAACTCAATCACTATGCGTAAACTGCTTGCCTTTATTAATACAGACTCTAACTATAAAATCGCATACAATGCAAAACAAACTAATTGTCAAAATCACAGTGCCTTTATTAAGTATTCCAAAAATGAAATACTATCAAATTCGTTGCTTTCCGGTACACAAACTAGGACATCATTCAGTAATACCAGAAATTACATATTCTAACCTAGCCACTGATATACAAAATCAAAATTTTGTTCTTTTTGATCCTTCTGAAACTAATCATTTGACACGAATTACACACACCTTAAACATTACTACTTACATAGGACCTCTTCGGGCACCTATAATATTAGCCGCTGATACCAATGAATGTACTATTAAACTATTTTACAACCCATTGAATGAAACCTTCAACTGCCCTTTAAAACTTCAACCAAACCCAGGTAACTTACTATTAAAAATGGCAGAACCAAACGTCTGGTTATATGCTTTTGTCAAACCAACAACTATATCAATAATTTGCAAAGACTCCTATAACACCTTAAAACTAAATAATCAGGGACTATTAAAAGTCCTAGAAGTCTGCCAAGTAAAAATTGGAGACAAAACTCTTCATTATCAAAAAAATAATGGTATTACGATCGACATAATTCAACCTCCATATTTTCCTCAAGTAAACATATCACTCTCTCTAAATTTAACTTCTCGAAATGATACCATTGACTCAAAATCAGTCGAAATATTATCAGGGTCTGATACGAACAGAATTATACATCAGAGTACACAAACTTTAGGCGAAATCCAAAATAAATTAAAATCAATCCATAATAAACCAATGCATATTTCAACCACTCTTTCAATATCTTCCACAGGTATTATTTGCTTATCTATTATTGCATTTGCCATATACAAAATTATAAAGAAACTTCCAAAGAAAAAAAGCACTCAACCACCAGTTAACGTTAATCTAACCACTTTAACCGGAACTCATACGCCCAACATCTCTAAAACCTCAGGAAGCGAGAACATATCTCTTAAAACCATAACCAAAACACCTAACGAACCCGAAATAATGTCAGTACAACTTGTCTAAAATCGTGAAATTTTTTTTTTTTTTTTTTTTTTTCTCACTACTCACCTTAATTCTTACATACCCCTGAAGGACCGGGGATTTTAGAATAGGCCTTCGGTACACCTGCTTGTCGTATAAGGCGACTAAAAGGCTAAGGAAGGGTGTTTGTTAGGACGGAAGGCATCTCAACGAAAAATATGAGGAGCCTTACAGTCCCTCATATTATTCTGATTGGGACCGTCTTGAAAACACCACCTTAAACAAACAACACCTAATACTTAAAATTATTTTCGTTTGTTTTTGACTTTCTTCCCTGTCTTTTGTTGTCAATTCTTGTATTGGTCTTTGCCCTGTTGAAATATTCATCTTTGAGAAGAAGAGAAATAATATTTTTTTTTTGTTTTTGATTTCGTCAGGAATTAAACCTATGAGCCTATGGACCTATCGTATGGTTCAAGCTTTTTGTCTTCTGTTCTATTGAAAAATGGCCATATGTTCAGTAATTTCATTTCTGTTGTCGTTTCCGGAGTTATTTACTTTCTTTATCCCATTTTTAATTATTTATTTATTTATTTATTCTCTGGCCTCTGTATACAAAATTACACAAGTTCGATGTTGAATAACATTAGATATTTTTGTCAAAAATATTCATAAATATTTAACACTAAAGAATATTAAGGACGTTTTAATCTCAACTGAGAGAATTCTTTTTCTATTCCTTTGACCTCCCTATTATACCGTTTCTGACCCATATTTGACCTCTCTATTATACCGTCTCTGGCCCCATATTTTTAATATTTTTTAAAAATAAATATATTTTTTAATATTTCTTCAAAAATATTAACCACTAAATTACTCATTGATAAAAAACTACTTTCCTAGATATTTCGGGTAGTTATCTACATTCTTTTACTTTTGAAGTTTTAGAATTTGAATCCGTTTTCTTACATGGCTTTACTACTTCTGATATTTCTGTTAGAAACGCATTACGAATACCACGATTAAGTATTAATTTTAGTGCAGGATTCATTATAATATTATTTATTATTATTTTTTTTGAATTTGTTTCAGCTATTTCCTTAAGTTTAGTTTTACGGCGTTCTGCTACTTTAACAGTTAAATACAAGTTTTTCTTATTGATTTTTCACTTTTTACGAGTGAACAACTCAATTTCATCTCCCTGAAGGTACGGGATTTTAGAATAGGCCTTCGGTACACCTGCCTGTCGTAGAGGGCGACTAAAAGGGACCCTTACAAATTTTTGTTTTTTGCTACATTCATTTAGCGAGATTTACTTTCTGTTTTTCTTGGGACATGGTTTGCATACAACCTATTCCATCTTTTCTGTCTGGTCAGTTTGTTATTTTTTTCGGTACACCTGCCTGTCGTAGGAGGCGACTAAAAGCGACTTTCGGGAAGATTGTCGTACTGATTGAAGCCCTAAGTAGCTTCAAGCTATAATCATTAGATAGTTGATTTTTTTTGAGAGAACTTGAACTACTCTGACCCCTCACCACATTTCTTTTAGAGAATCCCCCACTAATCGCAGGGATTCTCTTCCTCAAGAGGGGAAGGTATGTTGTGTAAACATTTTAGGCATCCCTTATTACTACCATGTTTTCACTCATTTACACCAATCTTCACACAATTTGACACCAAATTTCATTTTAAACATTTTAGGCATCCCTTATTACTACCATGTTTTCACTCATTTACACCAATCTTCACACAATTTGACACCAAATTTCTACTAAAACCACACCAAAATTAAATAAAAATTTCTAATATTACCTAAATTACAGTATTTTCTCATTTTCTCGACTTAAAACTACTTGGTCCAACCCTAAATCTCTACATTCACTAATACTACACCATTTCTACATAATATTAATCTAAAATTACTGAAAATAAACCCAAATTTACAAATTTAACCATTTTCACCTATTTCAAAGCACCTGAAAAACATGAAAAATCTAAAAATGCTCCGATTTGGCCCGTTAAAGTTTGTTTAGATTCCATTTTTAATACCGTAACCAAAAATATAAAAATTACCCCGATTGGTAAATTTTTAACTACCCTAAAATTTATTAAAGTTACCCTAAATAAAATTCATTCAACTTACCTTATTTTTGTTGTTGCTTGATACTTTGTTGCAATCAACAAAATTTTTGTCTCAGCGGAAATGCTGAGGAATGTTTATGTGAACGACTCAAGTGTCGATCACATGAACATTCTTTAATGGAATTAGAGCACATGAAATTGTTGTTGCTCTACTTTTGCTTATATGATTGACACTTGAGTCAATCATATAAGCAAAAATTCAAATATTTTTCACTTACCCTTTGTTTTTGTTGTTTCCTGTCTGGCCAAGGTCCATTGGCCATTATCAGGGGCATGCGAAAAAATTCATGCATGGTAAGCAAAACAGCAGACCATGCAGAAATTTTTTAATTAATAAAATAATGCATTCGCATTTTGGGCAGAGTCGATTCTTGGAGTCAGTTCGAAGCGGTCGTATTTGGGGAGTCGATATTGTTGTTCAAAAAAAAAAAGGGGATTGTAAAAAATTTAAAATTAAACAAAAAACAGTTTGTTTTTCAGTTTTTACAAAAAAAAAAAAAAAAGAGATTGTAAAAAGTGTGTGAGAAATTTAAAATTAAACTAAAAACAGTTTGTTTTTTAGTTTTAAAAAAAAAAGAGTTTGTTAAAATTAAAACTAAAAGTTATTGAGAAATAATAATAAAAGTTATTGAGAAAAATAAAAATAAAAATTGTTTTGGGACAAATTTAAAATCAAAATTAAAAGTAAAAGATAAATTAAAAACAAGAAATTGCTTTTTATAAATAAAAAATTGTTAAAATTAAAATTAAAAGTTATTGAGAAAATGACTTTAGCAAAAACTGATTTTTATGAATAAAAAATTAATTAAAAGTTTTTCCAAATTATATTTAAAAGTTACTGAAAAAAAAAAATAACTTAAACAAAAGATTGTTTTTTATAAATAAAACTTTAAATAAAAAATTGTTAAAAGTAAAATTAAAAGTTATTGAGAAATAATAAAAAAAGTATTGAGAAAAATAAAAATAAAAATTGTTTTGGGACAAATTTAAAATCAAAATTAAAAGTAAAAGATAAATTAAAAACAAGAAATTGCTTTTTATAAATAAAAAATTGTTAAAATTAAAATTAAAAGTTATTGAGAAAATGACTTTAGCAAAAACTGATTTTTATGAATAAAAAATTAATTAAAAGTTTTTCCAAATTATATTTAAAAGTTACTGAAAAAAAAAAATAACTTAAACAAAAGATTGTTTTTTATAAATAAAACTTTAAATAAAAAATTGTTAAAATTAAAATTAAAAGTTATTGAGAAAATGACTTTAGCAAAAACTGATTTTTATGAATAAAAAATTAATTAAAAGTTTTTCCAAATTATATTTAAAAGTTACTGAAAAAAAAAAAATAACTTAAACAAAAGATTGTTTTTTATAAATAAAACTTTAAATAAAAAATTGTTAAAAGTAAAATTAAAAGTTATTGAGAAATAATAATAAAAGTTATTGAGAAAAATAAAAATAAAAATTGTTTTGGGACAAATTTAAAAATTGAAATTAAAAGGTTTATGAGAAATTTAAAATTAAACTAAAACAGTTTGTTTTTCAGTTTTAAAAAAAAAAGAGATTGTCAAAATTAAAAGTAAAAAGTTTATGAGAAATTTAAAATTAAACTAAAAACAGTTTGTTTTTCAGTTTTAAAAGAAAAAAAAAGTTTGTCAAAATTAAAAGTAAAAGTTTATGAGAAATTAATTTAAAAGAAAAACTGTTTTCATAAATACAAATTTTTTAATAAAAATTGTCAAAATTAAAATTATAAGTTTGTGAGAAAATAAATTAAAAACAAGAAATTGCTTTTGATAAATAAAAATTGTTAAAATTGAAATTAAAAGTTATTATAAAAAAAAAAAAAAAAAAAAAAACAAAAATAAACCTCATGTTTTTATATATATAATTGGAAGTTGCCGTAAAAATATATATATATAACACAACTACTTTCAATTCGCTTCCGTGACAGAGCAACAACAGTTTTAGAAGGTGAATACAAGAACTTCAAGGAATTAGAATCTCTCATACGAAAAAAACTAATTGAATCTAAACCATATTTGACTTTAGTAAATGAGTTGCGCCTTTTACGTCAAATGCCAGGTGAAACTCTTTCAGCTTTTGGTAGAAGAGTGGACAACCTTTTCAAGGAATGCTGCCTGCGAAACAACGAACGACATACTGGCGATGCTGCTACGGCAATTCAATCAGACTTGGAGGAAACGGCAATTTACGTATTTAAAGTCGGAATATTAAATGCAAATCATAAATTCTACCTGCTACAAAACGAAGAGAAATCCCTGAATTCCATTATAGAAAAAGCTACTAAATTAAAGGAAGCAGAAAATCTAATGACGATTGGAACAACACAGCAATATTTTTCACCCTTAATGAATCCTTTGAACACTCAACACACATCATTTAACCGACCAGAGGTGCATCACAACAATCATCAATCCATTCCTAGGACAAATATGCAGAACAATCACACAAGGACCAATTTTCGACAAAACAGTAACAACTTTCAACAAAATAATAATAGTTTTCAAGTTAAGTGCGGATTTTGTAACAAGCCTAACCACGTATACGCTGATTGTAGGATGCGTAAGAACACCCCCTATTGCACTAAATGTAAAGTATATGGGCACAATATCCAAACATGCGGTAACAAAATACCCAGGTACCAAAAAACAAACACGGTTCAAATGCATACCGTTCAACAACAACCCATGCAAATTAGGAGACAAGAGTCAAAATGTGAATTTTGTCAAAGACTTGGGCACAAAATGGAAAGCTGCTATGCTAAGAAAAAAATGGGAATCAAAAACTATACCTAGCACACTACAGCCATCAACTAGTTCACTCCAATTGGAAAACTATAACAGGGCTGTCACCTAAAGTCCTCTTCATCCGGAAGGTGCCAGCCCCCCTTATCAAAATATGCGTAGCTAACATTCCCCTTGATACTGCAAAAGGAGGCAATGCAGAACTTGTAATAGATACCGGTGCAGAAATAAGCCTACTTAAAGAAACGGTCTTAAAACCTTCCACCCCTATAACCAAAGATGTGATGACTATAATCACAGCCTTTGGAATGCGTGCCACGCAAGGAAAATGCACAGGCAAAATACAAGCAGACATCCCCTTAACCTGTAACTTTCATGTCATAAATGAAAAAGTAGACATACCAGGTGATGGTATCTTGGGATGTGATTTTATTTCTACACATTGCAACATCAAAGGGCCAAAGCAAACTTTAACTTTCCCTCGCAAGGAAAGTAAAGAAATTTTTCAAATTCCTATAAAAACCTGGATGAAGCCAAGGCCCAACATAAATGATAAAAAGCACTCCTTTATTACAGCAACATGCATCAAACTGTCAACTGGCAATAATAGCACCTGTTCCGAACAAAACGTCTTCAAAAAACCTATTAAAAACATACAAAAGAAGAGAACCAAAACAAACCAGGCTAACATTATTCCAGGACAAACAGAAATGATTACTGAAATAGATACAAATACAGACGGCGAATTTTTCTGCCCACATACCGAACTAAACAAAGGAGTATACTTGGGGAATTGTTTAATAAAAGCCCAAAATAAAAAGGCGCTAGTGCCAATAATAAATACAAATGAAAATCGAGAAACTTTGGGTGCCATACGTACCCACTTTAGAGTCGACAAAAAAGTACAAGATATTCACAAGTAGCCAATAAGCACCCCTCGAAATCAAATCAGTTCTATACACCATGAAAAGTAATCATCAATAAAGCAGAAAATATATTTTAAAAAATAATCTTAACCTGGATGAAAGTTTAAACCAGGAAGAAATAGTTTCCATAACTAATTTATGTAAAAATTACAATGACATA
Organism: Acrocera orbiculus; assembly: GCA_947359355.1. Classification (NCBI taxonomy): domain Eukaryota; kingdom Metazoa; phylum Arthropoda; class Insecta; order Diptera; family Acroceridae; genus Acrocera; species Acrocera orbiculus. Next base: position 15,212,998 of record OX375758.1, read on the forward strand.
TTCCATCTGCCAGGTGACAAACTATCTTATACCCCAACACTAGCGCATGAAATTCCGATTAAAGGAAACGAAGGACCTTCAAATCAAAAGATGTATAGGCTACCGGAAAAGCAGCGAGATATAATCCAGGAACAAGTTAACGAAATGTTAGAAAACCAAATTATAGTACCAAGCAGAAGTCCTTGGAACTCACCGTTATTGGTAGTACCAAAAAAGGAAGGCTTGAATGGCGAAAAAAAATAGCGAGTAGCTGTGGATTTCCGCAAACTTAATAACCTTACCAAGGGTGATGCTTTCCCATTGCCCCGCATTGACGATATTCTTGACCAGTTAGGCCATTCAAGATATTTTTCGACACTGGATTTGGCCAGTGGTTATCATCAAGTATGCGTTAACAAAAACGACCGTGAAAAAACGGCTTTCAGCACAATGCAGGGCCATTTCGAATTTAACAGGATGCCTTTTGGCCTTAAAGGAGCCCCTGCTACATTTCAAAGGCTGATGAATATAGTTCTCAGTGGACTACAAGGTCTAAAGTGTTTCGTATATCTAGATGACATAGTGATATATGGAAAAAATCTAAATGACCACAACGAAAAATTAAAAATTGTATATTTAGGACATAAACGTTCAAGTAACGGAGCCTTACCAGATCCTGGAAAAGTTAAATGCGTGCAAGCATTCCCCCGACCTAAAACCATTCGACAAGTCCAATCCTTTCTGGGTTTAGCAAACTATTATCGAAAGTTCATACCGAACTTCTCCAAGATAGCAAAGCCTATAAACAAAATATTAAGGAAGGATGCTAAATTCAAATAGACAGAAGAATGCGAACAAGCGTTCACTGAACTAAAAGAGGCAGAACAAAAGATATCTTTTGATATATCCAGATTTTGAAAAACCATTTCAACTTACAACGGATGCAAGTGGGAAAGCAATTGGAGCCGTTCTTTCGCAAAGAGATCTTGGTAGCGACAAGCCAAAAGCTTATGCAAGTCGATCCCTAAATAAGGCCGAAAAAAAGTACTCTACAATTGAAAGAGAACTATTAGCAATCGTATGGGCAACAAAAAATTTTCGATGTTACCTCTACGGATGCACATTTGTAGTATATAACGATCATAAGCCCTTGAAAGGAATATTTAATGTGAAAGATCCCACATCTCGTTTAGTACGTTTTCATCATAAACTTTCGGAATACGACTATCGTATAGAATACAAACCTGGAAAATACAAACCTGGAAAATACAATAAGAATGCGGATAGTTTGAGCAGAATTCCAAAAATTGACCCCGAGACAAAAGGTCGTCTTGCAGATAAACAAACTAATAATGAAGTAATTGTAGGTCCTCTACCCTTGAGCAACACAGGTAACAAGTACATTCTGACCTATCAAGACGATTTAACTAAAATACTCGGCTGTTTTCAATTAAAAAATTGTGAGGCCGAAACTGTAGCTGATTGTTTCTACAAAAATATAATTCTGAAATATTTCGTTATCCCCAAAAAATTAATAACGGATCAAGGAACAAATTTCATAAGTAATATATTTAAAAGGCTTTGTAAGATACTGCGAATAAAAAAACTTCAAACAACGGCATATCACCCACAGTCAAGTTGTAGTCTTGAAAGGGCCCATAGACCACTCATAGAATATCTTAGAAGGATTGTAGATGATAATCCATCAGAATGGGATGATTGGCTAGGAGAAGCTGCAATGGCGCACAACCACACTCCCCACACTAGTAGTAAATACGCACCAATTTTTGCATTGTATGGATTCCAACGACCACTACCAAACAACCTTACTAAAAAAACCCGAGCCAGTCTGCAACTTTGATGACTACTGTTCTTACGTAAGGGCAAAAATGCAAAACATACACAAGAAGGCTCAAGATTTGAACAGAAGTAAAAACAAGTCTAAGTTATATTATGATAAGGACACCATTTCTCAGAGAATACATGTCGGTGACAAAGTACTACTGGAAAACGCAGCGAAAAAACACAAGCTTTCACCAATATGGATGGGCCCATTCGAAGTAATAAAGGTTGATAGCAACGTTAATTGCACCATTAAAATTGGAAAGAAACTTCGTCGGGTACACAATAACCGGCTTAAAATATTTTTATAAAAAAAAAACATAATAAGAATAAATTCAAATTCATATAATATATATAAAAAAAAAAAACATATATATTTTTAATATAAAAAAAAAGGGAAAAAAGGGGGGAAATCAAACTTTTTTTTTATTTTTTCCCGGCAGGTAAAATGTGGAAACTCGGCGTCCTTACCTCAGCCCTAATATGTTTAGTGAAGTCGCAGGTGCAAATAACCCCGTTAATCAACAAGACGCTCTTCTTAGAAAACATTGGACCAGCAACCCTGTTTAAATCAGAATGGAAAGTTATCACCCAAATGATAATCACAAACGAAAAGGATGCGTTCAACTTTATACAGACTTGTAAGATGCAAGTAGAAAAACTATGCAGCATACTTCAAAAAAATGAGGTAGATACTATGTGCACAACCTGGAAGGAAGAAATAAACAACCTATCAAATAAAATAAAGACCAGACTGCGCGATTTACAATTAACGGTGATAAGTAAACAACGAAACAAACGCGGACTCATAAGCGCAGGTGGTGGGTTAGAGAACAGATATCAGGAGTTAGAGAAAAGAGTGGCTAAGGAAATTCTATCAGTAAATATAATTCATTTAAAGACAGACGTAAACGAAATCATCCCCTTCATTATTTTAACACTAAAACAAATTTATAATCACATAAATGACCAATCCATAGTAATTAACGCCATTTCAATCGGGAAAATTCACCCCTTACTAATAAGCCCCGGTGCCCTATTGAACCTAACAAAGGAAATGTCCCGACACTACCAAATACACGCCTTATTAAAAGATACAGCATTCATCGCCCAAATCGCTAGAGTCCAATCCTAAATATAGAAACTGTAAGTATAATTTAATGTAATGTAAAATAAATATTATATTTTATATTTAATTAAAGTATCTACAAACAGAAGAAGCTATTGCTGCGGAATTTAACGAATTCGTAAGTAAAAAATAGTAGAATGTTCTTCAAAGAAATTAATAATGTATTTTATTTTTAATTTTAGAACACGGTAAATGGCAAGTTCAAATGTATATACTGGGGTGTTACAAATAAAAGAAAAGATCGTATTAAAGAGCACATTGCAGTGGCGCACAAAGACAAAAGGTATACGTGCCTATGTTGCGGAGCGGAATATAAATGCAGAGACGGCCTCACAGAACACATAGCTAAACACTTTCCCTTTAGAGTTATATAATTTATATTAAAAAATATAAGCAATTTTACTAACTTCATTATTCCATTTAGCAATCGATGACATAATTGCATTTGATAATTGTAAAAAATCAATTCGATTTTTAAAACCATTTCGTTTATATTTGAAAATATTATTTAAACATAAAGAACATCTTATGCATTTTATATAAATACCCAGTGCATTTTTAGTTTACTTAAAATAAGATTGAAGTATAGGTAGCATGTCAATTTGAGTGTAAACTTTTAGAACTAAAGTATGAATATGAGTGAAAATAATATTTTGGATGGACGGAATCAGCAGCAAACAGAGGAACACATAGTCAATTCATAGTCAAGGAAAGCTAAAATCACCGTACCCAAGCACAAGTACCGACCAAAACAAAATTTTCATAAAATGCTTTGAGTACGATTGCTGAAGCAGCTGAAATAGTGGGAATGAATAAAAGCATTGCAAGATCTTTTTTAAAAAAATATCAAAAAGGTGGCTGTAAAATTTTAAATGGAAAATGTGGTGGAAAGAGAAATGTAAAATTGAAGAAAACCTCGTATCACACTAAACAATATTAGGAAGAAAATTTTAGAAAAGACCACAACTTCAGTAAGTAGACTTAAAATTCTGAAAATCACACTGCAGAATGCTACTAAGAATTTGGATCGCTGTTATATTTTTTTTTTTATCACTTTTATTTAAAACATGTATTATTATTTTAAACTTTATGAATATTAAAGGATTCGATATAATTTTTTTTTGTTTTGATTTCATAAGACGTAAACATTTATTACATAGATAAAAATACAAGTTTAGTAAAAATGTTCCAGATAATTTTTAATTATTAAAACTTAAATACTTAAACACTTAATTTACTAAACAAAAATATTATGTCTTAAAAATGTTCCTAATGTTTTTTTTTATTTTATTTTATAACAATTAAATATTTAAACACTTAATTCACTAAACATAGTTATTATGTCTTAAAAATATTCCTAATGTTTTTTTTTTATTTTATTTTATAAAACTTAAATATTTAAACACAACAAACAAAAGCACAAACTTTTAATAAAACTGTTCTAAAGGATCTTTTAATTTAATAAGACTTAATCATCTATCACCGGTTAATTAAGATGTTTCGGTTAAACTCTATTTTTTCTTCTTTTTTTTTAAACAACAATTTAATTTTATATAATTTTAAAAATTATTATACTAATTTGTGGTTTTTAGCGGACCAAGGTGAGCGCCTTAGGTTACGGCAGGGGTGTCAAACTAGCGGCCCGCGGGCCGCATGCGGCCCACCTCGTGATTTTTTATGGCCCTCCCAGAGAAATGCTAGCAAGTTTAATCAACAATTTTTGTATATCGGATTTATGTCTGAAAGATTTCTTTTTAAAATTTTTAAACACTTTTTCATTATATTGCTCAAATAGTTTATAATATTACTTTAAAAAAACGAAAGCTTATTGACGAGAGTAGAAAATTTCAAGAAAAGTGGTAGCTCAACTATTTCTGTGTAGAAGTGAACAATAAAATTTCGTGCTTAATTTGTAATGAAAATTTAGTGTTGCTAAGGAATATACTTACAAAAATGCCTTTTTGACACATAAATAGGGGAATTTTTAATGTTGGACGACCTGTCACTTCACAATAGATGGCAATTATTCAAAATTTCAAATGTAACCATCAAGTATCCTAGCAAAAATTTATAATACGTTATAATACTAAACATTAAGAAGAATTTTCGTGTTTTAAGGGAAAATAAGGGAAGCACCGTTGACAGCAATGCTTAGTTCACTAGCTGGTCAACAAGGAGTGCTTACAAAATTCATGAAATCCAATGAATCAATACCAAGAGCCAGCTATAAAATAATCTATTTATTAGCAAAACATTCAAAAGCATTTACGGATGGATCTTTAATCAAGGAGTGCATGGTAAGAGCCGCTGAACTATCCACAAAAAGTTCAAGAGATTTCTTTATCCAGAAACACAGTAGCACAGAGAATCACGGAAATGGCAGATAACATTAGTTCGCAGCTACAGGAAATATCAAAGGAAGTGCAGTTTTTTTCAATTGCAATTGATGAAAGCAAAGACATAAAAGACGTTGCACAAGTTGCTGTATTTTTCCGTGGTTGTGATAATAATTTGAAGGTAACGGAAAAATTGTTGGATATTATCCCTCTTCCTGGAACTACAACTGGTGAAGATATTTTTGATGCTGTATGCAGCACGGAAAAATTTAAAGTTCCTCTTGGCAAACTTGTTTCTGTGACAACAGATGGTGCTCAATCCATGACAGGTACAAAGAAGGGATTTGTGTCCCGATTGTCAAGAAAATTACAAGAGCTGTACCCGAATAAGCCAAATATTAAAGCTTTCCACTGCCTTATACACCAACAAGTTCTGTGTTTGAAATTCCTAAAAATGGATCAAGTACTTAAAACAGTTCAAAAATAGTTAATTTTATTCGGGCTAGAGCACTTATTCACCGGCAATTTAGTTTGTTTCTTCAAGGAATAGAATCTGAGTTCGAAGATCTTCCTTACTATACCGAAGTTCGTTGGCTGTCATGCCACAAAGTTCTAAAAAGATTTTATTTGCTTTTAGAAGAAATCATATTGTTTATGGAATTGAAAGATGAGAACAACCAAAACATATCGAATCTTAAAGATCCTATGTGGATACAGGATCTAGCTTTTCTAACAGATATTACAGATCATCTCAACCATCTTAATTGTACATTGCAAGGCAAAGATAATTTAATAACAAGCATGTATGATACAATTCCTAGTTTTGTGAAAACCCTTAGTTTGTTTCAAGTTCATCTGGAAAATAATGTCTTGACACATTTCCCAATATGTGAGGATTTAAAAGTGAAAATCCAAATAGGTTCGTTTTCACAATATTCTACCAAAATTGCAGACTTAAAAAAAGAATTCGATAAACGTGTTGGTGATTTCGAAGAACTTAAAGAAAGTTTCTCTCTTTTCGCTGCGCCATTTTTTTTTGAAGCTGCTAAGGCTTCAGCGTTGTAGCAGCTAGACTTGATTGATCTACAAAATGATTCCATCATTAAAACCAAACATCGAGAAGTAGGAATTCCCCAATTCTATTCCTGGTTAGAAGAAAAATACCCAAGTATTAAAAAGTTTGCGGCAGAAATTATATTGGTAGTTCCTTGAGAATCTTGTGAAGGAAAGAAAACGATGCTTAGTTTCAAGTAAATAAACAAAATTATTAACTAAAATAATAGTATCTTGATGAGAATACATATCACTAATGTGTTGCATAAAATAATTTTTCAAAAAATTAAATTTTTTACTATATAAAGCTGTTTGACTCAATAAATTAGATAAAGTCCTGACAAATAATATTATTTTTAAAATTTTGTGTGGCCCGCTCAAATCTCACTATTTACTTAAATGGCCCGCTTGATAAATAACTTTGACACGCCTGGGTTACGGTATTGTCTCTACTCACTCTAAAAACACTTTCTTTTCTTTTAATTTTAAATCAGCCTGGAAAATTTTCGCATGGTCAGCTGTTTTTGCTGACCGTGCATGAAGTTTTCTCATATGCCCCTATACATGGCCAATGGACCTTGGCCTGGCCAAAAACAAAGAAAAGGTAATTAAAATACTCTAAACGTTTGCTTATATGATTGACTCAAATGTCAATCACATAAGCAAAAGCAAAGCAGCAAAATTTTCATGTGCTCCAATTATTATGAAGGAATGTTTATGTAAACGATACTTAAGCCGTTCACATAAACATTCCTCAGCATTTCCGCCGAGATAAAAATTGTTTGCAACAAAGTTGCCGATATCAACAAAAATAGGTAAGTTTATTAACTTTTACGTATTTGGGCTATTTTCTTTTATTGGTTTTTGAGGTAATTAAAGGGATGAAAGTCGCGAAAATTATTAACGTTTTTAATTTTTATGTAACATAATTCAAAATTAAGGAGAAACAAATTTGAACGCTAAAAATCCGAGTATTTTTAGATTTTTTATGTTTTTTAGAACTATTTTCCATCAATTTATTGAAATATATATAAAATGTGTTAAAATTGATGTAAAAATAGGTAGATTAGTTGAAAATAAGTGAATTAAAATATAATCGGTTAAAAATATTATCAACTAAAGGTGATATTCTATCATATAATTTTTTGGCTGCTGGGTTTTAATTATTACTATCATATTTTTATTTGAGCCTTATTTTTTATACATAGATTTACAAAATTAGATTGCTTACAGTCTAAAAACTACGGAGATTATTTGGCCGTTTGAGGTATATAAGCCTATTCAGGTGAACACAGCTTTAAAAATAATACTTGCTTTGCCTTCAGCCATGAACTGTTTATGCACTGAAACATTTTTTAATTTTGAATTGAATTGGTTTTATTTTGTCAATTGATATTTCAATTTACTCAAAATTAGACAAATTGATGCAGACAATCCCTAAAAACTCAAAAAATCTAAAAATACTCCGATTTAGCCCATTAACGTTTGCCCCAGCTTCATTTCAAATCCCCTTCTCAAAAATATAAAAATTACACCCATTGATGCCATTTCAATACCCTAAAATTTATTATATATTACCCTAAATAAAATTTGATTATCTTATAGTGCGTTTTCACTGACCGTATGTACTAGACATTAGTACTAACATTTTCTCCATATATAAAAAGAAGTGTTTTCACTGAAACCTAGTTCTAATTTGATTAGTACTAATTTGACATTCGGTTTTCTTGGTTATTTTTGTGCTTGAGTTAATTTTGTTGTGAATCGTGTTACTTTTGTCAATTTGTTAATTTTGGAAATAATTGGAGGATTTAATTTATTGAGAAGTGTAAGTAATACTCCAATTTGTTTATATTATAATTAAAAGTGAACATGTCACGAATTATTTAAACGTGATTTAATCATTAAAGTAATATTTTATAGACCAGGACGACTGATCCAATGGATGCATGTGGTATCATTTGGAGTTGTTTACTGTCAGATGACTCGGATGATGATGAAATTTCTTTACTGGTGCAATGCCGTACAAGAAACCTACAAAACTTAGTTCTGCTGGAGACTAAAAAAACATGGTCTGATGTGAGTAATTATATTATTAGATAATGAGAAGATATTAATAAATATTTTTCATTTTAGGTGCAAAGAACCTTAAGTGACGCTAAGATCATGTAAAAAATATATTTGGATCTATATTATAGCTGCAACACAAACAAAACATTAGAATAAAACTAATTAATATAAAAATGTTCTTACGTTTATCCAATAAAAGAATAAAACTTAACCTAACTTTCACATTAAATCACTGTCAAACTATTCCCGAAGGAGACAGTTCGAAAAATTGCTCAAAATTTCCCCTCGGTACTGCCATGAGTTGCCTAGTACATAAGCTATATGTACTAGGAAAATAGAACTAGATTTAGGTTAGTACTAATCACGAATGTACTAGGAGTTTCTCATACAAAATTTCATATGTACCTAGTACATATATGTACTAGATTAGTACATACGGTCAGTGAAAACGCACTATTACACTTTTTTGTTGTTGTTTGCAACTTTGTTGCAGACAATTTTATTCCAGCGGAAATGCTGAGGAATGTTTATGCGATTAACACTTGAGTCGATCAAATAAACATTCTTTTAAAATATTTAGGCCACATTTTTTTGTTTTCGAGCCGGCTTAAGTGTCATTTTGGCGTCATTTGGATTAAATAAATAGGGGTCAAATTTAATCGTCGGTCTTCTTGAGTCAATATAGATTGTTGTTTAATTAACAAAAAAGAAAAATTGTGTTAATGTAAAATGGATATTTGTTAAATTAATAGAAAAAGAAAGAAAAAATAAATAGTTAAAAAGGAAAAATATTTAGAATGTACAATAAATAAAGGTTAAATTAATAGTTTAAAAAAAAAGAAAAATTGTGTTAATGTAAAATGGATATTTGTTAAATTAATAGTAAAGGTGAGAATCATATGTAATAATACCTAATATTGAACAATTAAATGTCAGTAAAGAAACTACATTAGAAGATTTTGTATTGAAAAGAGTTCTAAACAATAAAGACAAAAGAAATTAAATATGACGAAAATTTTAATATTGGAATAAGTAGTAAACTATAATATTTTGCATAACCATATTTTTAGGTTTATTCAAAAATTAAATGTAAAAAAATCAAATTTCAGGAGAACTTTAGACTTAAGGAGGGAGGGGTTACGAATGACACTATTAGAAGTCGATAAGAGAAACACAAACGATAGTTTATGTGAATTAGATAAGGAAAAGATAAATAAGAATGATAAGAAATTTGTAAATGAAAATATTGAAATGAACAATGTACCATCTGAACTTTGTAATTCAATAAAACCCAATTCTATATCGGATCACAAAGTACAAATGAAAGAATTATTATAAACAGTGAAGAAAATATTGATAAGTTAGTTGGTAAGTTGAGTACGATTGAAGCGTTACTCTGATTGTTTCTTTTATTGTGAAATTGAATAAATTTAACTAAGTAAAAATAAAAAGTTTTATTTTTTTTTCCATTTTCACAAGAGTGAAAATTTAATTCACGTGTGCATACCTCATGGGGTATAATATTGACTTTGTATGGCTTATTCACCTTACGGGCCGGATTGTTTCTAGTGTGCCTTATTTTTCAAGGATTTCATGTAATCTTATGCCTAAATTTTGGTCTCAATAAATTTTTGTATGTGTGTATAATACAAAACGCAAAGAACATTTCATTTTGTGTTCATTTAAACGTTGTCATGTCCCTACATGGTATGAGAAGAACACATATGAACACACTCATTTCTGTTTGTAAACCAAACAAAAAATGAGTGGAAAAGTCTTTCAAACTGGGGATGCAGATACTAATAGTTACTAAAAAAGTAATCACTAAGTGTCGTTAGTATAAAGCTACCATTTCGAAATACTCCCAACAAAACTTACATGTAATATTGTTCAAGAGATCAATAGCACTCATTGTCTCATATATGGGGCATTATTTTACAAACCGCACAAAATTCGACAAAAATTAGCCGACACAATTTTGATTTGGTTGAATTTTTTTTACGGTTTTAGCAATAAAAAAAAGATATAAGTGTTGGAGGATTTTTTTTCTTAAAAATATATTTTAGTGTTAGGTTACCAAAATCCTGCATATTTCTTGCAATTTAATGTTAGGTTACAAAATGTGCTATAAAATTGTATGAAACATGCAGAAGTTTAACACCTGCATGTTTCATGCAATATACCGGAAGGCAAACTCTTCGATGTCTTGCGTAAATAGTCTGCAAGCCATCGCGGAAGTTGCCTAATTCCGCGAAACACCTGCCTTATTTTCAAGGGTATGCGTTTCGCGAAGTTGGAAATTCTTCCGGTAAATTTAAGCGTAAATATTATTAATGAAATAAAATACTATAGAAAAAATAATAATAGGAAATAAGACATAGTTAATATATAAGCAAGTAAGTAATAATTTAAGCAGTAGTTCTTAGTAGAATTTGAGTGAGTTAGATTTTTATTTAGTTCGAAAAGAATAGTGAGTTTTTAAGTGGAAAGTCAGTGTATTACTTATGAGAGTTCAACTTTTAATATATACTTTGTAGTAATAATGACAGTTTAAGTTTAATATTTAATTTAGAAAATAAAGATTTTACAACGCAGAGTTTATAATTGTAATAAATGTTTTGTCAATAAATACATTAAATATTTAACAACGGAAGGTTTTTTTTATTTAATAAAAAAAACACATCTAACATTTGGCGCAGCCGGTTTTTCGAACCATACCAGTTCAAAAAAAAATAATAACAAAAAAAAAAAGAAGAGAAGAAATAATAATAATAAACTAATAATAATCAAAAAAAGAATATATATACAGTGAATAATTAAACTTTTTAAGTATACAGTTTAAAATGAAGTGTCATAGTTTCGAAAAAGCGTTAAAACAAATAGATTTACAATTAATAAACGAACGAAGAAAATAAGTTAAAGATTAAGAAAATTATAAGTAATTTAAAAGTAAAAAATACAGAACAAATTCACAAGACCACAAAACTAGTGTACAAAGATAGGCCTCCAAAAATAAAAAGGATGCTTCAACACAACAAAGTCCAGGTAAAAATAAAAAAGAACAAAACGCCTGCTCCATTGATGAAAAAATGCCGCAAGGAGATCGAACAACTGAAAGGAATATTGTTATTTAAATAATTAGTAAATAATTTCTTGTAATATATAAGTTATAAAAAAAAAAAAATTTTGAAAATACATAAATTTTTGAGTTACGAGATATTTAAGTATACGTTTATATATAACTTGCTCTTATTGACAAATACAAATCCTATTCAATAAGAAAGAGGACATAAGCATTTGGGTTCTGATATTCTAAAAAATCATTACCTATTTTGACGTTATTTCAAAAGGGGGGGGGGGGGGGGGGGTGATAAGTATAAAAACAAAAACACACCAACAAAATAAAGAGGGAAAAGCAATTAAAAACTTAATAATTAAGATAATAAAAAAAATAAGGGAATATATTTCACAAAAAAAATGTAAACAAATAAAAATAACTTTATTTTTTCAAAAGAATTTGACATACCACCAATAAATAAAATATAAATAAGGTAAAATACCAAATACTCTCTAAGGGAAATCATTGAGTGAACCAGTAGTGTACTTTTCTCGCATGAAAATCACCTACTTCAATGAATAACTTCCAAACCCTCAGAAACAATTTCTGATTTCTATGACGAAAACAGCAACGAATGGTTTACTGAGGATCTAGATCCACGATATGCAATTAACATTGTTCTAAGTGTAAATAGCCCGGCAAGCATGCTCTCTTTACACAAGTAAAGATCGATCAAAAAATTTTCTGTTCTCCTCGCAAGGGAGCAAAACTAATCCAATTCCAGGTATCCTATAAAAGCAAATAGATTTTTGCAATAGGAGGGATAGCAAAGTAATGACTCACTGGAAGAATACTATGAATACATATAGAAAAACAGGGATATAGTACGATCAATAAAATCATGAAAGATAAAACAAAAACAATAACCGTTAAACGGAAATGAGTATAAACAAAACTAAAACAATAACTAGTGCGATCCCTCCATGGTACCAAATCTAGGTTAGTAAAAATAAAAAAAAAGGAAAAATCTCTTTTAATCTAAATAAAAATTTTTAGACTAAACCGAGATTGATCACACATGTCATCAAATAAAAGTAAAAAAAAAACAAGTAAACTATCACTGGAGAAAACTGTAGTACATATAAAATCAAACAGAAGAAGAGAAAGACAAGAACAAGAAAATATACCAAAATAGCCCAAAGAAAAAAAAGAGAATAAAAGCCAATAGATTACCAATACAAAATTGAAAACTACTGTAACCCCTCTCCCAATATTTTAACAAAAAGTTAAAAAAAAAATAATAAAACAACACTCCTAGCAGCCTCAAATGTCCTCTAAATATTAGGGATTTTTGTATAGGAGTCTAGTAAGAGAATAAACAAATAAAAAAAAAGAACAAAATCAAACAAATGTAACAATTTTTATATTAACAAATTTTACTTCTATAATTAAACGCAAGAAATAGTTTTTAAAAAAAAAAAAACTCAAAATAGATAATTATCTATTGTTAATTTAATTATAATTGTTAATTTTTGGTAGCAGAGCGTGGTTTACGTTAAATTTGCGGCAATATATTCCTTTATTTTTTTTATCAAAATCGAAAATAACCAGTTTATGTTTACACAATTCTTTTTACAATTAATGGCAGGAAATCTGTATTAAAATTTCTCCTAGCTTTTTAAATAATTAATAAAAATAAGAGCCATCATTTTTGTAACTAGTTAAAAAGATATTAAAACATTTAGTTTTAATAGGTATTTGTGTTACATAATTGCCATCTGTTAATACTAATAGAATTCAATTAGTTTTTAGTAAAACCTAAAATACCTGAAATCTTATCTAACATAGTTTTACAAAGTAATTGTAAATATAAAGTATTTTTTTTTTTAAGTTATCTCATGGTTTTATTTTTTTTTTGTAAACAAAAAAAACAAGAAATACAATTTTGTTATTTTTTTTTCTTAGAGAATTTACTTTTAGTTATATCAATATAATAAATATATATATATATATATATATATATATAAATATTCCAGGCAACACCATAATTGACCTTGACCAAAATATATGTAAATCAAATTAAAAGCAAACAGAAATGCAAGCCACGGCAATTCTGGCTATTTAGAAAATCGCTATTTGTTACTCAATTTTTTTATTATAATGATATAATACTCAAGGTAATTATTGACCTTACCCAAAATATAAATAAAAGTAAACAAAAAAAAAGGGAATTATATAAAAATTATCTATAAATTGAATTAGAATTTTTTTTATGTAAAACATTTCTTCTTCCTGAGAAAAGTTTTAATAAAGGGGGGAGGAATGTTAGGTTACCAAAATCATATAATAAAATTGTACGAAACATGCGGAAGATTGACACCTACATATTTCATGCAATTTAATGTTAGGTTACAAAATGTACTATAAAATTGTATGAAACATGCGGAAGTTTAACACCTGCATGTTTCATGCAATATACCGGCAGGCAAACTCTTCGATGTCTTGCGTAAATAGTCTGCAAGCCATCGCGGAAGTTGCCTAATTTCGCGAAACACCTGCCTTATTTTCAAGGGTATGCGTTTTGCGAAGTTGGAAATTCTTCCGGTAAATTTAAGCGTAAATATTATTAATGAAATAAAATACTATAGAAAAAATAATAATAGGAAATAAGACATAGTTAATATATAAGCAAGTAAGTAATAATTTAAGCAGTAGTTCGGTTGATCTCGATGATGATGTTACAATTTTAAGAACCTTGCAAGAAAGTTTTAATACCACTGAACACCGAACTCACAAAATTAAAATTTTGACAATATTAAAACATTGGTCTTATAAAAAAATTCTGTTGAATTTCTCTACCGCTACTGTTCACATGATAACCGTTGCAAAAAATATTGCTAAGGATAAAGGCATATTGAAGGATCCTAATCCCAAAGTCCTCCATCTTTAGAAGAAGAAGATATCAAAACTATAATAAACTTCTATCAGTCTGATGAATACAGTCAGTTAATGCCACGCTAAAAAGATTACATTTCTGTTAGGATTAATGGGCAAAGATTGCAGATGCAAAAACGCTTATAGTTTTAAATAATTTAAAGGAATTGCATAATTTATTCAAAAGGAATTATCCAACATTAAAATGTAGTTTCTCAAAATTTGCTAGCTGACGACCAAAACACTGTGTATTAGCAGGATCTAGTGGTACCCATTCAGTTTGTGTATGTCCGATACAAAACTAAAATTTTGACAATATGAAACCATTGGTCTTATAAAAAAATTCTGTTGAATTTCTCTACCGCTACTGTTCACATGATAACCGTTGCAAAAAATATTGCTAAGGATAAAGGCATATTGAAGGATCCTAATCCCAAAAGTCCTCCATCTTTAGAAGAAGAAGATATCAAAGCTATAATAAACTTCTATCAGTCTGATGAATACAGTCAGTTAATGCCACGCTAAAAAGATTACATTCCTGTTAGGATTGATGGGCAAAGATTGCAGATGCAAAAACGCTTATAGTTTTAAATAATTTAAAGGAATTGTATAATTTATTCAAGAGGAATTATCCAACATTAAAATGTAGTTTCTCAAAATTTGCTAGCTGACGACCAAAACACTGTGTATTAGCCGGATCTAGTGGTACCCATTCAGTTTGTGTATGTCCGATACAAAATTAAAATTTTGACAATATTAAAACATTGGTCTTATAAAAAAATTCGGTTGAATTTCTCTACCGCTACTGTTCACATGATAACCGTTGCAAAAAATATTGCTAAGGATAAAGGCATATTGAAGGATCCTAATCCCAAAAGTCCTCCATCTTTAGAAGAAGAAGATATCAAAACTATAATAAACTTCTATCAGTCTGATGAATACAGTCAGTTAATGCCACGCTAAAAAGATTACATTCCTGTTAGGATTGATGGGCAAAGATTGCAGATGCAAAAACGCTTATAGTTTTAAATAATTTAAAGGAATTGTATAATTTATTCAAAAGGAATTATCCAACATTAAAATGTAGTTTCTCAAAATTTGCTAGCTGACGACCAAAACACTGTGTATTAGCAGGATCTAGTGGTACCCATTCAGTTTGTGTATATCCGATATTATTAATAATTATTAATAGAAGGAGCAAATATAAAAACAATCACGGCTGATTCACAACAACCAATCAAAACTTATTATGATTGTTTGGCTCACATGATATGAAGAATACAATCCACTAATTGTATTTTAGGATTATGTGATCTATACATACGGAAAATTAAAAATCAAATGTGTTATTTTTTAATTTACGTCGATTATATGATTCTGATGGCAAAGACAATAGAAGTGATTAAAGAAGTAAAACAGTTTATTTCATCGAAATTTGAATCAGAAGATTTAGGTGAAATTAAGAATTATTTAGGAATTGAGGGTTGCACATCAAAAAACGGATACTATCAATTGTGTCAGTCTAATTATATTAGTAAAATTGCAGCCGATTATGGTTTAGAATCTAACTTTAGATAATGCAAAAGAAAAAGTTCCAATGAGAATGAATTATGGAAAGGATATAAGGGTTGAAAACGAGAAACTTTTATCAGATAACTCGGCATATCAAAAACTAAGTTTACTGTTTATTGCAGTTAACACGCGTCCTGATATTGTGGCGAGTGTGTCTATTCTATCACAAAAAGTGAGTTCATCACGACAGGAAGTGTGGCAGTACTAATTCGGCCACCTTCTTCAGATCAGAGATTCTGACAGGAAGCACACTTACTTGGTGACAACTAACCTAAGAAGTAACTCACGCGATAGTTCAAACGTTTCATATGCTTAATGTAATTTAGTGAATAGTACAATATTTTGTATAGTAAATAATTATAATAATCAAGAATAAATAATATAAAGAAATTATAATAAATTGTTATAATAAATTGTTATAATAAATGGTGACCCCGACGTGATTACGTGATTGACGTGAACACGCAACGCAATTTTACAAGCCCGTAAAATTCAACTAAATAAAAAATAAAGAATTCAATAAACGTCAGCAAAAGCTTGAACATAATTTAACTGAAGATATCAAACAAGTACAACAAAAGACATTTTCTTTTCCACAATCAGGCACAAAATTTTTGCGCATCGGAAATTCTAACCTAAAACTGGATTGCAAGAAAAAAGACAGACACGTGTTTTATTGAACCTTTTGCATTTTATTTTGATTATATAATAAAAAACTAGTGTATTTCGCCGTCAGTACAAAAACATCGTGATAAAAACTATAACAAATAAAGATTCACCATATAATAAATATAATATTATTTTCTATTGCAAAGCTGGGGCTGCTCGATATTTTGCAGTGGCATATTTCTCAAATTAAGGAAATTTTTATGTGTTTGCTTGAATATTAAACTGAAAGATATTCTTAACTTCGTATATATCTTGGATTTAAATCTAATATAGTCCAGCAAATTACTATTTTTATAATTGATTCAAATATATGAGAATTTATTTAAACAAATTCTTTTTTTTTTAGTTCATCTATTTAAATTACTACAAAAGTAGTGTAAAACTTCATCAAAATCAACAAACTGTGGAAAAGACTGTAAAAATCTAATTAGCAATATCCACCAAAACTACCAGAACTTTCTAAGATCACTTGCAGAGACCAAAAAGCTGCCGCTTATATAATTTATATCAATATACACAAAAATCTCCACATAACTTTGAAAATATTCAAATATTAGTTATAATAACATCCAAAACAAAACGAATACAACTATAAGAACTATTTTTATTAAAAAGTCGCCAAAAAACATGTTTCTACTTTAACATAAGAAGGATAGAAAATTAAATCAAAATTTCTAGAATAACTATCCACATAGTCGATTAAATTTTAATTGATTTCAATCACGAAGTTTAGCATCAAATTACAATAATATAATCAATATTACATTAATATACAAGAAGAAAATAAATCTAATTAATCTTACATAAAGAATATATAAGCTATTTGAACGTAAGGAATATATAGTTCAACCGTCAGAACGATATCCGATATACCTTTCATACGTGGATAAAAATATTTGCGTTGATAATTTTATGGCAATATATTTATATAGTACCTACATAAATGATATTAAATATTTTGAAATTGTATTCTAATCTATCGAATCTATTTTTCGAGTAAAAAAGATAACCTCATCAAACACACGGTACGATCATCTAATTGCTTCCCTTGACTCAGACACAATGGAACGAGTAGCTGATATCATTTCAAACCCACCTACAACAGATAAATATGAAACATTAAAATCAATTTTACTATCGCGCACGCAAGAATCAGATGAAAAAAGGTTAGATATGCTACTACATCAAACACATCTCGGCGATTACAAACCGTCTGAACTGTACAGACACATGGAAGCTCTCTCCATCAGAAACGCATTGGTTAACAAACAATTATTAAAAAAATTATGGATAAACAAACTACCGAACTACGTGCAAGCATGCATCATATCCATTGAAAATTCACAAACTTTAGATGAAATTTTCACCATAGCCGACAAAATTTACAGCTCTATGCCTTCCACACAAATAGCGGAAACACAAAAACAAACATCAAATGTTGTCGAAGCGATTAATAATTTCTCAACCCAATTAGATCAAATATCGAGACGTCTCAAACGCCTAGAAACTGGACAGCCAGAACAAGATTTCGACATGAGACCTAACAAAACAACCCGGTTTTCAAAGCCGCAACAACAAACGCGCCACTACAAAACCAAGCCAATCATTGGACTGTGCTGGTTCCACCAACGTTTCGGCGAGCAAGCACAAAAATGTTCACAACCCTGCAAGCAACTACGCACAGCATTCAAAAAACGATTTAAACCTACGTCGATAGCGGCAACGATCGTAGCTCAACCATCACGCCGCCTTTTCATATTCGATACCACAACCAATCTCGATTTCCTAATTGACACAGGCGCAGAAGTCTCCGTCATTCCAAAAAGTAAATTCCCATCTTGTAACACTCAACAAAATTACAAACTAATCACAGCAAGTGGCTCTTCCATCAACACTTTTGGCACCAAACACTTGACCGTAGATTTAAACCTAAGACGCAAGTTCGAACACACTTTCGTTGTAGCAGCGGTCGAGCACGCCGTAGTGGGCGCCGATTTTCTCTACAAATACAACCTATCAGTGAATATAAAAGAGAGGAAGTTAAAAGATGGATCACAGTCATTTTGAATCAACTATGTATCACGAGGAATCAACAACTGCAACGATCAATACGAGCAGATACTCGAACAGTATCCAGATCTTACAGCTCCTCCTAATTTTACGGCAAAACTCAAACACAACACAGTTCATCACATAATCACAAACGGACAATTACCAGCGGCGCGACCGCGACGACTTAATCCAACAAAACTCCAAGCAGCTAAATCAGAGTTTGAGTCAATGGTGCGTTTAGGTATCTGCCGTCCTTCATCTTCTCCTGTAGCTTCACCATTACACATGGTCCTCAAGAAAAATTCATCAAGCTGGAGACCATGCGGAGATTACCGTCAATTAAATTCAGTAACACAATTTGACAAATACCCATTGCCAAACCTTAACGATTTAAATACACAATTACATGGTTGCACAATTTTCTCCAAAATCGACATTGTTAGAGCATATAACCAGATTCCGGTAGCTCCAGAAGACATTTTCAAAACCGCTGTCACCACACCATTTGAATTATTCGAATTCATTCGAATGCCATTCGGGGTAATGAATGGCGCCCAATCATTCCAGCGATTCATTAACGAAGTCCTGCAAGGCTTACGCCCGGTTTCACAGTGAGAGTTTAAACTCCGATTAGCTTGATCTGTCAGTTTGATCCCGATCAACTAGCTAATCGCGATTAAAGTTCTGAAAAGTTAAACCCTCAAGATTGAGGGTTTAAACTTAATTTAGGTGTAATTTGTTGGTTATGTAGTGATATTTTTATGTACAATTTATTGTATTTTTATAATTTTAAGTAAATAATTTTTAAAGTAAATAAATTTATTGTTTGTAAATAAAGTTTTTATTATTTAATAACTTGTTTGAATTGATTTAATACAATTATTAACTGGAAATACATTGTTTTTAGTAGGTTTTATTTTTTTCGACTATGTGAAAAGTTAATTACTAGTTACAAATATTAATTATATTTAAATTAAGGTAGTATAATGATAAACATTTGAGAATTTTATTTAATTGAATTAAAGAAAACTATTTTTTGCAAGAAAATGTGTTTGTTTTTTCAAAATAATACTGCTGAGTGTCCTTCTTCTATTCGTGTAGCCCTGCCATACATGGAAGATAGGACAATTAACGGAAAAAGACGCCGAAGGGTAATTAAAGTTACTATCTTATAGTGCGAGTTTGTTTACGTTTTAAAGTTTTGGTTTCAGTGCAAGTTATTAGTTATAAACATTATCCGTAAGTAAGTGGAAATTTTTGCAAAGTATGGATGGCGATTTGGCGGACTTTGAAGAGGTAGAAGACTTGGACACGGTTTTAGAATTAGAAAACAGTTATGTGCATCGCATAAGAACTATACGTTTACGTCCGAATCATTTCGATGTATGGAATGATAAAGAATTTTATAGTAGGTTTCGTTTGAGTAAAGGAACCGCTCGGATTATTTTGAACCAAATTTCATCTAAGATCGAAAACTCAACAAACTGGTATGTAACAAACTATATTAGAAAAACACATAACAGCTAGTATTATTTTCCAGGAATAACGCTCTCTCAGCAGAATGTATGTTTCTGCTGACATTAAGATTTTATGCAAGTGGCGGAATGCTTATTTCTGTGGGAGACTTTGGTGGTGTTTCTAAGTCCACTGCCTGCAGAGTCATAAAAAAAGTTTCTCACCATATTGCCATGCTCAGATAGCAATATATGAGCTTCCCTCAGGAGAGTGATGAGAGAAAAAAAA
The DNA here is from genome assembly GCA_947359355.1 of Acrocera orbiculus. Classification (NCBI taxonomy): domain Eukaryota; kingdom Metazoa; phylum Arthropoda; class Insecta; order Diptera; family Acroceridae; genus Acrocera; species Acrocera orbiculus. The sequence continues at coordinate 15,233,435 of OX375758.1, forward strand.
TCGTGGTGCGATTTTATGAAGTAAGAGAACTCCCGCGCGTTATAGCGGCGTTGGACTGTACACATGTGAGAGTTCAATCACAAGCAGCCTCACCCAGTAAATCTTTCACCATTAAATGAATGTTTTTAATTTTTACGGGAGTTGGAGTTCCACCACCAGTCTTTAACTGCTCTCTTCTTTCGAATGCTAAAACTTTTCTGGAAGTTTTTTTTATATTATCGTACTTGTTCTTTAGCAATTCTGAATTCCTATATAGGGAAGTGCATTCGCTATCGAACTCCTTTTCAATTGTTTTCCACACTTCTTTTTTTCACTTTTAGAGCAACTGTTTGTTTTTTTGTTTTCCACGACACTTTTATATTTTGTAACCACTTGCACTAATCTTATTTCCTCTTCAGGCGAAAAATTGGCACTTCTTTTATTTTTATTTTCCATTTTTAAACCAAAACTTTAAAACGTAAACAAACTCGCACTATAAGATAGTAACTTTAATTACCCTTCGGCGTCCTTTTCCGTTAATTGCAAAAAATAGTTTTCTTTAATTCAATTAAATAAAATTCTCAAATGTTTATCATTATACTACCTTAATTTAAATATAATTAATATTTGTAACTAGTAATTAACTTTTCACATAGTCGAAAAAAATAAAACCTACTAAAAACAATGTATTTCCAGTTAATAATTGTATTAAATCAATTCAAACAAGTTATTAAATAATAAAAACTTTATTTACAAACAATAAATTTATTTACTTTAAAAATTATTTACTCAAAATTATAAAAATTCAATACCAAATTTAATTAAATTCTCAATTATTTTTACATATTATGCATAACTTATCTCTATTTCACTTTTCTATAATTTACTTCTATGCTGAGTAAGACCAAAAATTTGACACTTTGCCACCAGCTGTTGTGAAAATGGATTACAAAATCAAGTGCAAATAGTTAAACTAAACGCTTTTCAAAAGTAGACTGTGAAACGCTTTGACATTTTAATCGGCGGTTAAGTATTAAACGCGATTAAAAAATTTAAAGTTTAAGCCCGTACTGTGAAATCGGGCGTTAGATTTCTTATTCGTTTACGTTGACGACATCTTAATTGGAAGCAAATCTTCGGAAGAACACAAAAGACATTTACACCTTCTTTTTTCACGACTGAAAAAATTTGGAATTTGTTTGAACTTCGACAAATGCATGCTGGGTAAAACGAACATTGAATTTTTATCACATCACGTATCAAAAGAGGGAATCCAACCGTCTCTGAACAGAATCAAAACCATCGCAGATTTTCCAGCACCAAAGTCAGTAAAAAATCTACAACGTTTCCTAGGAATGATCAACTTTTATCATCGTTTCATTCCCAACATATCACATACAGCAGCACCTCTATACGACCTAATAAAGAAGAGCACCAGCAAAAAAGACAAAACTCCTTTCAAGTGGCATACGGATCATAAATCAGCTTTCAACACCCTCAAAGAAGGTTTGCAAAAACAAACCCTCCTAACGCATCCAAATCCAACCGCCAATTTAAGCATATGGGTGGACGCTTCCACTGACTCGGTTGGCGCAATACTTCAGCAAGAGGAAAATCATCAATGGAAGCCCATCAGTTTTTTCTCAAAACGTTTAAGACCTCCTGAACAAAAATACTCGACTTTCGACAGAGAGCTCCTGGGAATTTATCTGGCCGTAAAAAAGTTTAGACATTTCGTAGAGGGAAGAGAATTTATAATTTACACAGATCACAAACCGCTAACGACAGCAATTTTCACATCATCGGAAAAATCGCCAAGACAAACAAATCATTTACAATTCACCAACGATATACGACACGTAAAAGGTTCAGAAAACACAGTAGCAGACACATTATCGAGATCTCACATTAACTCATTAGAACTAGCTGACAAATACGACCTAAAACGACTCGCTTCAGCCCAAGAACAGGACGAAGAGTTACACAAAATGTTACATAACAACAAGAAAACCAGTTGTACATTGAAACATGTACACGCGTTACCCGAAGACGTAAAAATTTGGTGCGAAACGTCAACCAACATTAACAGGCCTTACTTAGCTGAAGTTCTGCGACGACCAATTTTCGATTTAATACACAATCTGTCTCATCCAAGCATCCGAACAACTCGCAAGCTGGTATGTGCAAAATATTTTTGGCCAAAAATGAACAAAAATATTAGCCTATGGGCTAAGGCCTGCGCAAGATGCCAAAAAGACAAAATACACCGACACACTAAGTCACCTTTTGTAAATTTCGACCCTAAGACAACCAAATTTGAACACATACACTTAGACATCGTTGGTCCTCTACCACCATCGAATGGACATAGCTACTTATTAACCATGAAAGATCGTTTTTCACATTGGCCCGAAGCAGTACCCCTACGAAGCATCACTACCGACACCATAGCAGAGTCCTTTCTACGATACTGGATCTCTCGGTATGGCGTACCCAGAATAATTACAACCGATCAAGGCACCCAGTTCGAGTCCCTCTTATTCAAAGAAATCAACAACATCTTAGGATGCCATAGAATAAGAACCACCACATACCATCCGCAAGCCAACGGTTGCGTCGAACGTTTTCACCACCAACTTAAGGCAGCGATACTCACCAGCGTAGAACCAAAAAAATGGTTTTACAACCTACCTTGGATACTTTATGCTTACGATCAGCATTAATAGAAGAATTAAATGTCGCACCATCACAAATTGTCTACGGACAACCTTTGAGATTACCTGGCGAGTTCATTGCATCCGATTCAACACAAAATGTTCAACTCCCCTCGACAACAGCAAGAGATCTTCTAACATCTTTCCAGCAGATAGCACCAAAACACTCAATTCGTCGAGCTCAACAAAAAATTTTCGTACCGCAAGATTTTCAAACATGTACACACGTTTACTTAAGAGAAAAAAAGCTTAAAGGAAAACTTAACTCTCCTTACACCGGCCCATACGAGGTAGCAACAAAAGCGGAGAAGACTTTCACCATTCGAAAAGGTTCAACCATGGAAAACGTCTCCATAGACAGACTTAAACCCGCCTTTTTAATCAATCAAGATGTCATCAGAGCACTTAACAAAACACGACCTACACCCAAGGTCTCGCTACTTTTAAATTAATTTTTTTTTCATCGGGAGGGGGAGTGATGTGGCAGTACTAATTCGGCCACCTTCTTCAGATCAGAGATTCTGACAGGAAGCACACTTACTTGGTGACAACTAACCTAAGAAGTAACTCACGCGATAGTTCAAACGTTTCATATGCTTAATGCAGAGGTCGCCAAAGTGGTCTATATAGACCCCCAGGTGTCTATTTAACAAAAGCGGGGGTCGATCTGAGCCAAGGGGTCGATTGGGGGTCGAAGAAAAAACAGTTCTTAATACGAAAATCACACATATATCACAAATTAAATGCATTTATATCTTCATTGCTACGTAAGGATTATCAGTATTTTACAAATCTGCGACAATTAGAAATAAAAGAAGAAGACTTGGAAATATATACGGATCATCTTCAAAAATTGAGCGACGATTTTAAACTGCGCTTTGTTGATTTGGAAAACATTGACATCCCTGATTGGATTATTGTGCCATTTTCTGCTCAAATTGAAAACGTGGACATCAACCTGCAAGATGAGCTTGCTAAATTATTATCGGATCTTGAAGCAAAGACACTTCTTGGAAATTTAACAATAAGCAAATTTTGGACAATTATAAATATAATGCAAAAATAGTGAAATAGCTGAACCGTTTATGCTAGCATTTCCAAGTTCCCATATGGTTGAAGCCGGCTTCAGTCACGTGAATGCAATCTTAACCAAGTACAGAAATAAATTAAAGTGGAGCTTCGAAGGGATTTAAGATTAAAATTAACTAATTTTGAACCAAATATAGTGAACCTTGCAAAAATACACCAGGCACACCCATCTCATTGATTAAGAAGCAATAAATCTGTAGTTACTTTACTTATTATTTCTACTTATTTATAATTACTCATTATTTAATAAATATTAAGGTTTTTTAAATTATATAGGGGTCGATGTTCGAAAAAGTTTGGCGACCCCTGGCTTAATGTAATTTAGTGAATAGTATTTTGTATAGTAAATAATTATAATAATCAAGAATAAATAATATAAAGAAATTATAATAAATTGTTATAAAAGGAAGTTTGGAATGAACTAAAACGTGTGGTCAAATACTTGACGAGTACAAAACATTTTAAATTAGAATTTGGAAGTAAGGAGTCAAGAAATGAGTTGATATATGGTTATGCGGATGCAAATTGGGCTGAAGACCGATCAGATCGTAAGTCAAACAGTGGATATATTTTTAAACTCTCTTTCTGAGGGTTTGAAAAAAATTAATGATGTCTCAAAAAAGTGTTCTTTAATCTAAAATTGTATCCCAGGATTTAAAGACGGATGCGACATCCCTACTTTGAAGTCGGAATTTTTAATAGCATGAACGTTGAGAACTAGCCACAAAAGTTTAATAGAAACAGCGGAAGCTAACCAGGTTTTGCAGAAGAATGTAGGTCTAAATATTTCTGAAACGGTTCTAGTTTCAGAAGTATCTGAATTACTAACAAATTTAGGAAAAAAGAAAAGGTGCGCCCCAGGTTTGGACCATTTTACGTACCAAATGTTAGCAAACAGTTCACTTGGATTTCAGGAAATTTTAGCTCAATTGTTCTCTAAAATTTTTAGTACACGAATTTTTTCACAAAAGTAGAAGGAAAGTCTAATTTGCCCTATACCCTATACCCAAGAAGTGAGCAGAGGGAGAAGTGAGACAAGAACTGCAAAAGACTTCAGACCAATTTCTTTATTGAGGAGCACTTCTAAAGTTTTCGAATCAATCATAAATAATAGGATTTCACACTCTATAAAACATCTTCTGAATGACGCTCAGCATGGCTTTAGAACTAGAAAATCAACACAGCTTTAGAACTAGAAAATCAACACAGAATCTTCTGTCTGAAGTGGAATAAATAATGAAAAAAACCTTGGATAAGGGGCGGCATGGTTATGTAGTTGCCCTGGACTTCTATAAAGCTTACGATCAAGCAGAAGGTTTTGTAATTACTAATCAGCTTAAGCAATGGGGGTTTGAACAGAGCTTTGTGAAGCTAATCAATAATTTCCTCACCAATAGAAAACTAATTGTAAAAGTTAATGGAAAAATATCAAAACAAATAATAAACCTAAAGAGGGGTACTCCTCAAGGTTCACCGATTTCACCTACACTCAGGGGCGGATTTATGTATAGGCTAAGTAGGCTGCAGCCTAGGGCGCCAAATTTTATAAGGGCGGAAAATTTTTGAAAATATTTTATAATAAAGCAAAAATCATGATTCAATGAAAACCGCAGTACCTCCCAATTTTCAATTAACAATTTTATCACTGTGAAAATTTTATAATTGATATATTTCATTAATAAACTCCTTTTGATCGTAGCTTTTTTAAACCTCAAAACACGATTTTTGAACAGAAAAACACTTGATTTTTTAGCTGGCTGCTAAGAATTGTCTTTTTTTTCCCGAAAGATTAAAATAATTATCCGATAAATTGAGCTAATTCGATTAACTAAAAATTCTCTGTGACTTAAACTATTAAACAACTTTCATTAATTTGTAGAATTTAAGTATTAATCATGATTGTATAAAAAATCCATTTAACCAATGCTGATATTTTAATATTTTACCAGCCGAAATCGCTATTTTCCCATGCTGTTGATAATAATATAACACGATATATTAACTAACATATAAATGTTTTTGATATAATTACATCTTAATGTACACAACAAAAATTATTCGGTTATTAAATAAAGAGATCTTTATCAACCACGTTTATTTACCAAAAGTAAGCTATCATAAATATCGTCAGAGAGCTTCCTAGAAATCTCGGTTTCATATTAAACATAAACAAAAACTGTGTGACTACGTTTAGAGACTCGATCAAGTTCATTATTTTTATCATAGACTATAACTCATAGTTAAAGTTAACTTTTTTTTATTGTGTAGTGTGTGTTTTTTGTGTAATGCAACTATGAGTGAATTAAAAAATAAAATGAGTGGTGCAGAATATCGGAAAAGGGCAAAAGAAAAAGAAATGAAAGAGAAAAATGAAATTAAAAAAATTAAAAAACTAGATTTATTTTTTGAAAAAACCATAAAACACACAAGTAATCAAAGTGACAGTATTTCGAGTGTTCCGAGTACAAGTGCGGAACTTATCAAGTCAACAACGTTTCCAGCTTTGTTTCGTGAGAAAGTAGACAAGTGATCATATTGTTAGTAGTAACCATCCTTCGTATTTTTCAAATAATATGAGTGATGATCCAGCTAAATGGGTAATTAATAATTTTACTCGAGATCATATTGCGTTGCATGGAGTTAACCAAAATATGGATTTAGATTTTTCCTGTAGTAAGCGCGTATACGATGATCAAATACGCTTTTTTTCCAAAACTTTATATGAACGACAACTATTGAATGGTGAGAAAACATTGGCTTATTTACTCGGAAAGTACCGGACGAGTTTATTGTGGACCATGCCTTGCATTTGAAGGTGGAACTCAGTTCGGAAATGAAGGTTTCAAAGATTGGAAAAATGCTTCTAGTAGAATAACATCCCACGAAAATTCATCGAGTCACAAACAAGCTGCTTTGGACATGAAGAGAAGAGGTAACGTCCTTGGACGCATCGATAAAAAGCTTACAATTCAACTAAATGACGAAATAACATACTGGAGGAATGTTTTAAAACGAGTTGTAGCTACTGTGAAAGCCCTTGCGTCACGTGGTCTGTCCTTTAAAGGTCATGATGAAAAATTCAGATCACCGCATAATGGTAATTACTTGATGGCTCTTGAACTCATTTCCGAATTTGATCCATTCTTGGCAAGACACATTGAACGACATGGTAATCCTGGTAGTGGACACACTAATTATCTTTCTTCTACAACTTATGAAGAATTTATTCAACTTATGGCAAACAAATTGATGCATACAATTTTGAAGGAAATAAAAACAGCGAAATATTTTTCTATAATTGTGGATTCAACACCTGATATGTCCAATGTCGATCAGCTAACTTTTGTAATTAGATATATACAAGTTAATGGCTCTCCAGTTGAGCGTTTTCTCAAGTTTATTCCGAACGTTGGTCATAAAGCACAGGAAATGGCAGATGCTATTATTGAAGAAATAGAAAAATTTGACATCGATATTGCAAATTGTCGAGTTTAGTCTTACGATAACGCACCTAATATGGCGGGAATCTATAATGGCTTACAAGCAAAAATTTTGAAACTGAGTATGTTCCCTGTGCTGCACATTCGCTGAATTTGGTTTGAGAATGTGTAGCACAAAGCTGTGAAGAAGCTTGTTCATTTTTTGCGCTTTTACAAGAAATTTACAATTTTTTTTCTGCATCAACGTACCGCTGAGAAATTCTTCAGACTCATCTCTCTCAAAAAGCAGAATCAAATGGTACAGTAAAGAGTCTATCAACGACTCGTTGGTCAGCTCGTGCAGATGCATGCCAAAGTTTATATGAATCTTGGGAACAAATTCTAACTGCACTGCGCGCGATAGGAGATGACAAGCAGCAGAAACCAAGTGTTATATGTGAAGCTAAAGGTATTCAATTAAAACTCTTCAGATCGGAAACGGCTTTCATGACTGTTTTTTGGGGGTTTTTGTCACAACGGATAAATTCTGTTAACAAAAAATTACAGGGGTTTGACAGCGATATATTTACTGTCATTCAATTATATGACTCACTTATATCACTTATTGTTGAAACTCGAGGAAATTTTGATTATTTCGAAAGAAAGCAAAAGAATATGAAAGAGATGTAAAGCGAAAACTCTATGCCGATGAGAACATAGGAGGGGTAGAAATGACTGGTCAAGAAAATTTGAGAGTCAATACTTTTTTAATTATTATTGACAATCTTTACTGCGAGCTTTGTAAACGACGTGAGGCCTACAAACGATTCCATAATAAATTTTCCTTCCTTGTCAACTTAACCAGTATGACTTTATCTGAAATCGAAGAAAAAGCTGAAGCTTTGAGGCTGAATTATCTTCACGATCTCGAAAAATCGTTTGCCGATGAGTGTATTCATTTTCGTTCACACTGCTCTTCAAATGAAAATAAATGGAAGACGACTTTGGAATTATTAAAATGGATTCAAAAAGAAGATCTTAAAACTATCTATCCGAACGTTGAAATCGCACTTCGGATGTATGCATGTACTCCGATCTCCAACTGTTCAGGTGAACGTAGTTTTTCATGTTTGCGAAGAGTTAAAAATTATTTGCGTTCAAAAATGAAAGAGGAGATATTAAATGCTCTAGCTTTATGCTATGTTCGCACCGACCATTTACATCTGTAATGTATACATTTTCACTCCATATAAAAGAAAAGTCGTTCGCACTGACTTTCTACATTACAGATGTATTTGTCAAAATTTTTGGATTCTAATGTCTTCGTTATTTGAGGTTAACTTTGTAGTGATTAAACTCTAAAAAAACTGATGAATAGCGATTAATTCTAAAAAATAGTGAGTAATTTGTAAAAATAGTAATAAAACTTTAAACATTCTGAAGAAAACTTAGAATATTGTGATTAAAACCCTACAGTTTTCATTCTGATTAAGACTATTAATATTGTTTGTAAAACCTTAAATATTGTGATTAAAATTAAAAATTACGATGGCAAATGCAGCACAGGAAAATTTAAGTAATGAACAAAAGGGGATGCTGGCGCTTGCTGTAGCTGCCCAAAATACAATCAGTGTATTAAATCATCGAACAAAATTATTAGTTGCGGCAATGAGGAATGCTAATAATATTCAAAATGCGACTCACTTAATAATGACTAGCAAAAGAAAGTGGTCAAGCGTAAGTTTACTTAGACATAAATTTTGCGTTCGATTTTAATAAGTATCATTTCAGGTAACGAAATCCAGATTCTGGGAAGAAGATGTAAATAACCTTTCCGATGAGTCGTTCAAAAATACTTTTAGGGTCAATCGGAGCACGTTTAATAGCATTGTTGAGGGTATGTCCGGCTTAGCTAAGCAAAATACCAATTATCGGAGGTGCATTCCTCTTGAAAAAAGAGTTGCGGTAGGTTTATACGCCTTAGGTTCATCTGCAGAATACCGAACAGTAGCCTCTTTATTTGGAATTGGTAAGAGTACAGTGTGTGAGATACTCTTGGCCTTTTGTAAGGAAATAGAGAAGGTTTATGGGAATTGTTTCGATGAGTTTTACCCTCCAACACAGCAAAAGATTGTGGAGAACGTGGCAGGTTTTGAAAAACTTGGATTTCCACAGTGTTATGGGGCCATAGATGGTTGTCACATAAATATTAGGCCCTTAAAAGCTGATTCCAGGGATTATTATAACTACAAAGGGACCCACTCAACGATACTGTTTGCAGCGGTTGACTACCGATGCCGATTTACTTATACCAATATAGGATACCCTGGGAAGTGCAGCGACTCCACCATTTCGCCATATCGGCCCTTAAAAATTTATGCTGTTGCAGTTGTTCCTGTAAATTAAATACATAATTATCAAATTTTTCTATAACAGACATTTGGTTTTTATTAGATTCCATTTGCAATTGTAATTGATATACCCTTATTTATTGTTTGCAGGAAAAGTACGCCTTAAAAAAAGAGCGTTTTTATATAAGGATTGATTATGATTTTAAGTGTAAATTAATTAAAAAATTCGGGCTTTAGTATTAAAACATCATTAAAAACCTCTACATAATTCTAGTATGGTGAGTTTTATTATGGAAGTGAATATTTGGTAATGATTTTCATAAAGATTGACCAAAAATGTTCGAGGTACCTAAAAAACCTCAATACTTGTGAGAAACAGGATCTCTGAAAGGCGTCATGCCTCATACAGGCCATCTTGGTGCCCTCGGACCAAATGGTTTGAATGGTTATAATAAAAATATAGAAATAAAAGTATAGAATGTGATAGAGAATAATTTTAATAACTCATAAAAGCACTATTACCATCTTTACTATATGTATAAGGTTTCATAAAAATATATCATACACACCATACAAAAAGCTTTATTGAGACCAAAAATTAAAATTTAAAAACACAATATCCCATGTGCTGCATTTATTTGACATTTGGCATGTCAAAATGGCTTTCGACATAACCATTTCGAAAAAAATGTAATAGATTTTTCCCTAGTGCTGTCGTATGATAATCGGAAAAAATCTGATTTACATTTGTATTTTTTGAGGTATTTACCTTTGTGCCAGCGATGTACTTTTCCTATGCTGGCAATGCAAAAAAAATTACATTACAGATGTAAATGCTCGGTGCGAACATAGCATTACTGAATATTGAATCAGATTTGTTGAGATCATTAGATTATGATGATGTGATCAACAGTTTTGCATCGCAAAAGGCAAGGCGCGTCATCGTATAATGTAAGTTTAACCAAATAATAGACGCAACATTTATGGGTATCACTATATATGTAAATTTTAATATATATGTGGCGACATGACACGAATTTATTTATTTAAGAAATTAAATTTAATTTAAAACAAACAGAACGCAGTAGTTTTAGGCAGGTACGTAATATGTCTAGCAGGCTTTGAAAATTTACTTGCTTGACATATTACGTACACTAGTCAGTAAGTCTTACTGTTTAAATTATAAACATTTAAATATATATTTTTTTTTATATAAAACTAAAATGTATTGTTTATAAAATTAAATTAAAAATGTGGGGAGTGATGTGGCGACATGACACGAATTTATTTATTTAAGAAATTAAATTTAATTTAAAACAAACAGAACGCAGTAGTTTTAGGCAGGTACGTAATATGTCTAGCAGGCTTTGAAAATTTACTTGCTTGACATATTACGTACACTAGTCAGTAAGTCTTACTGTTTAAATTATAAACATTTAAATATATATTTTTTTTTATAAAAAACTAAAATGTATTGTTTATAAAATTAAATTAAAAATGTGGATAACTCTACATATAATTAAAATAACTTTAAAAAATTCTCACACCAACAAAGAACAAAATCTAAGAACTGATCAAACAATAAGAATATTGGGTCTGAAAATGGATAAAAAACTAAAATGGATTGATCAAATATAGGATGTGAGAAGGGGCCTTGTAATTCCCAAGGGAAAAAGGAAGGCAATTTTGATCCATACAACACCATATATAAGAAAATGTAACGACTTCCACAACATGCCTCACTAACCATATTAAAGATTTAGACCCCCCCCCCTATTACCCTTATTGCCTAAGATATTGGCATCTGTAGGTTGCAACGGCTTGCGATAAAGTAAACTCGACATTACCTGGGGCTGAGGCCACACAGATTATCCAGCAATCTCAACCTAGGAAATATTTAGTCTTTGCTTTCTTACTAACAAGAACTTTTTTCACCTCTTCAATCTATCCTTGTTTTATATATAAACAGCTAATAATTAAATTTTGTAAATACTAACGCCCCAATTTATTAGTTAACAACAAAAACCTTTGAAAGGCCCACGATACGGGAAGCATTAAGCTTCAACTCTACGGTTAAAGAAGGCTAGGCATATTCTGAGACAGCGGTCATCAGAAATAAAGTCCTAGTTCGGAGACTACCCAGAAAGATTTCTACAAATTATAAGTTTACAGGTACTGGTCAAAGTCTGCATTTCTTAACAGAATAGGACACAACTTGCTGCATTGAGAGAAGCCTAGATACTTTCTGAAGTTGCGACTATCAGAAAAGTAATCTAGGTGGAGACCTTTCAGCGTACAAAGCTTAAAACTATGGTTTTTCTTCATAATTTTCAGAGAATCCCAGGACAAATTTTTTGACCACAAAGAGCTTGTGGTGACAGCAAACCTTTAAAATAGTTGGCACTGAAATAAAGTAGGCATTGATATATATGCCTATAAATAGGATGAATTTAAATCAGTCAGTTCAGTTGAGTTTCAGTTGAGTTTTGTATTAACAAATAGACATATTGTATGAAATAAATAGATGAAATACATTTAACTTATTATATAACTCATCTATAGTGGTGACCAAGAATCAGCTCAACTAAAGATAACACGGGACTAAGCCATAATATTTTCTGGTGCGAGGCTGCATCAGACGTGTTATCTAGTTAATTAAAAGTAGTCCTGGCTACTGGTGATTGTTCAGCAGGAACGTCATCCGTTGGCAGTATGGACCATTTCACGATACGATTACCCGAGTTCGTGGAAGAATACACCGATTTTTGTTTCTGGCAGCTTTGGAAGCAGCTGGAGTGTCAGCTGATAGGAAGAAATATAATACAATTATCGGGCAGCTACCGACACGTATAATGTATAAGCTGGCTGATTTTAAATCTCATCCACCTCCTATTGGTAGTATGTACAGCAGTTTGAAGGAGCGCATTATCAGCGAATTTTCTGATAACACAACAACCAGAATAACTAAGCTACTCAGCGATATATCAATTGGAGATCGGAAGCCATCACAGTTGTTAGCAGAAATGCGTTCAATAGCAACTGATACGCCAGTCACGGAAGACTTGTTGAGGTGTTTATGGATACGAAATTTGCCAAGTCAAATAAGAGCCATTTTATCAACATCTGAGGAGGTTCCATTAACTGAAGTCGCAACCATTGCAGACAAAGTTATTGAAGCCTTTCAAACCAATTCACCGAACGTTAATGTTGTCACAAGAGTCAAATGTGAATGCAGATAATCTGCTTGCAAACCCAATAAAAAAATTAGAAGGTCAAATCGAACAAATTTTCAAAGGATCAGCGATCACGTTCTTGGAATTAGGATATTAGCCTAATAGTCTACTCAAGGGAACTTCAGAGGATACTCCCTAGGGCTGCGGCCACCAGGATGGGATATTTCTGGGGGGAGACTTAATAGCAAACCATAAACAACAACAACAACAAAGTCAAAAATTTAACAATTTAAGAACATCATTTTTTTTTCATGTTCCACTTATCAGAATTAAGTGTTGCATTATCTTCTACAGAAGCAGAATTCATTGCATTATCTGAAGCACGTCGAGAAGCGTTTTGGTTAAAGCGTTTGTTGGAAGATATGAAGTCAGGTGCAGAATCTCCAGTAGTAATTTTTGAAGACCATCAAAGCTGCTTAAAACTTATTCAAGAAGAAAGACCATCGAACCGAAGTAAACATATAGACACTCGATATCATTTTATTAAGGATTATGTAGAAAAGAAAATTATATCATGCAAATATTGTCCAACGTAAAGAATGGTAGCAGACATTCTTATTAAACCGCTTTCAAAAACAAAACATATGGAGTTAGTAAAGCTCTGCGGATTACATGATTGTGGAGGAATGTTGGAATCAATCATAGTAATTTATATTTTGGTTTTAGTAGGTTAAGATTTTATATTATGTGATTGTCAGTTGTCAGTTTTCAGTTGTTAGGTTTTTAGAATAAAGTAAAGGATTTCTTGTTTTTATATTAAAGAAATAAAAACAACTAATTAATTTATACTATTGTTTTATTAAAGATTTTCAACAAAAAGGCCATGCGACGGAATAGGTGGAGCTCTTAAGCGTCTTGCTGCTAGAGCTAGTCTCCAAATAATAAATAATCCTATCTGCACTCCGAGGAATTATTTTCTTGGGCAAAAGAAGCTCTACCAAATATAACATGTTTTTATTCGTCGAATGGGGAGTACAAAGAGGAATCAAAGCAATTATCAGTACGCTTTCCAAAAGCACTAATTGTAAGAATAAAAAGGACTTTGAAGTACCATTGTATAATTCCAATCTCTCTTCAAAAACCGTAAAAAAAAATTCAGCCAAATCAGAAATGTGTCGGTCAAAAAGGTGTTCGGTTTGTAAAACATTGCCCCATATAGGGAACTTTACCCGATTTGACAATTACAAAAAAAAAGTTTTATAGCAAGCCTCCAACTTAACACAATAGGAAAAGGCCTAACCGGAAACCTGATCCTATCACACAATTTTATTAAACCAAAAACCATAAGCTGCACTCGACGAAAAGCCGTAAACTAATAACTAAAATAGAAGGTTATTGTTCAATCAAGAGATAAACTTTATTTATCAAGAAATCAGCTTAAAGACTCAAAATGTTCTTTTTCATAATACACTTAAAATTTAAAATCATAACAATCATCAGTTCAACCCCTAATACCTTGACTCCGTTAAACACGACAGGAGTTGCTTTCGAACATTTGGGAGATGTGTGGCTATAGCATAATACGTGGAGCATCATAACTGACCTGGATTTCCTGAAAATCCAAAATCAAACATGCTTGATTGAGTACATTGAACTATTAGCTGCATACCATGAGAACAACACCCATCCAAGCTGTGCCTCACACATAAAAAATACATACGTTCAATAATAGAACCCATTAAACAACGTGCCCAAATTATCCTGAAACTAAACACCAATAAAAGACCTACCAGATCCCTCTTTGATGGCATTGGCAGCGCATTGCATTATTTATTCGGCACTATTGACAATAATAAGGAACAAGAAGTGTACAGTAAATTAAACGAACTTGAAACCAATCAAAAGGCACTCTCTGAGCTAGAAAATCAACAAATAACAGTAATTGTTTCGGCAGTGTATTGTCCATCACAATAAGCTATAAAAAAAACCAAAATATAGAGTTTTTGAATACTTTTGGAAAAAGATTTATAATTGGCGGTGATTTCAACGCTAAACACATTCAATCATCATATAAATTGATTAGAACTTAATTAATTTTAAAAATAAAAATGATTTAAATTATTTATGGAATGTAACCTCGTGGTCACAATTATAAATTTTGGCATCACTTTTATATTGACGATGTTACTCACGCGAATGTTAGCACCCAACTGCAAATGTTTCTAGAACTCTTTCTTCTATCTTTTTTTTTATTTCAATTAATTTAATTTTTCTATATACAATTCTATATATATATAATATATATAGGTACCAGAAAACGTGGGAGATCACCAAGTATTGATCGTGATAATAATAGCGGTAATAATAATAAAATGAGAAAAATAGATAAATCATTTCAAATTGGTGATTTAGTGTTTGCAAAACTTGAAGGATTTTCACCTTGGCCCGCAAGGATTACAAATAAAATAAGCAGCAAGAAGTATGATGTCTTCTTTTACGGGTCACGAGAAACAGGAAAAATTAAAACTGAAGATCTTTTTCCATATCTTGAAAATAAAGAAAAATTAACAACAGACAAAATGTTAAAAAGAATCAATTTTCAAAATGCCATACAACAAATTGAAGCTGAAGCTGAAGCAGCATTAAAAGACAAAAATTTTGCTCGAATAACTGTAAAGTTTGATGATGTTCCTTATGTTGGTTTAGATTTTGGTGATTCAATTGATAAAAATAAAGCAGACGATCATCAATTATTGCTTTCACCAAATGAAGAAGAAAGCTTAGATCATGATAATGATAGCGATAGTGATTTTTCATTTATCCAAATTTTCCCAACCAGATTACGGGGTGAAGCATACCAATTAGTATCCTATAATCAACCAACCACTTTCGAAGACGCGGAAGCACTGCCAAGAGAAGCATACCAAGACTTAGTAAATGCCCTTATAACTTTGAGACAGTACCCACTTGAACAATTAAATTCATTTATTACTCGAATAAAACAACAACTAACATTATGTAAAGAGGCAGCCGAAGGTAAGTACGGAGCAGTAGCGGCTCAAACCGTCAAGATACAATTAGAGGACTTTGCAATTAACTCCTTAAAAGGAGGCGTTAACAATCCCCATTTATGTCAATATCTTTTGACAATCAATGAAAATAACTTAGATAGCTTAATACAGAAGGCTTTGGACATGGAAAGACTCCAAAAGACTACCCTTAACTTACCAATGGCCTCACACCTACCTTCATGTAATGTGCCTATACAATTGAAGTACACCGCGGATCAATCCCAGCCACAACCGATGTTGAATACAGTAAGCACAAATATTTTGGATACAAACTACACTATAATACCCAATCAAGGTCCGTCAGTAAATACAACAGCCTTAAATAATAATTATAATGAAACACGGGCCAATCGCTCTAACATACCTACTTCCGTTAAACAAATATCTGAAAACAAAGCCCTATCTCTGCTAGAATAACCTGTAGTTTTTGCAGAATACGGGGGCACACTTATGCGGATTGCCTTAAACGTAAAAATACCCCTTTCTGTAATATCTGCAGAACATATAATCACGATGCGCGGGATTGTCAACGTTATCGTGAGCCACTTCGACTAAGTAAGGATAGTTACAATCAAATTAATCAAAATTCCCCATTCAGGTATACTCATTTTAACAACAACCAATATTTAAAAAATAATCTACCCTCTCATAACAACACAAACTTTTACGCAAAACGAGAAACTCACATGAATATGCCCCAAAAAATAAGTCAAGCCCACTTACCACAAGTACCCATAATGACACAACAATACACTAAAGAACGGGCAATAGTAAACCCCTCCAACAATCACTCACCGGTAAATAGAAACAGACAAGCGAATAGTCCAGCAGAGTATAACATGAAACTGGAATGCGATTTTTGCGGCCGACGAGGTCACAACATCAACGAATGCTTTCAAAAGAGAAAATAGGAATCCAGAAATCCGGAAAACTCCCAAATGTCGGGTCCAACACCACCGACCCGACAATAAACAAATATCCAATGGAAGAAGTAGTGCCCCAATTTTCTCTAACAAAAATTCCTACGGTAATGCTCCCACTAGACATAGCACAGAACAGACTTACTAACCTAATTATAGATACAGGGGCGGAAGTGAGTGTATTGAAGCGTGGAATCATACGTACTAATATCCCGATTAATACCCGTACAAAATGCACTATACAAACACCTTTCGGAAAAGGTGACACTTTAGGAACTTGCCAAGGCAATTTTAATTTTTCAACTAAGCTTCCTTGTACCTTTCAAGTAGTAGAGAATATAAATTACCTTACTACGGATGGTATTTTGGCAAATGATTTTTTATCGAAGTATTGTAATATAGAGGGCCCGGAAAAACGCCTGCATTTTCCTCGCATGGAAAATGGCAGCCTATCTGATTTCACAGTTCCCCTAAAAGTAGAGGGTAGTACTACCCATCAAAACCAAATGATAAAAAAACATTTGACAAGTTTAGTGGACCTATCAGCGGCAAATTATACGAATTGTAATAGCCACTGTCAAACCTCAAGTAATGAGGTTCATAGTCAGTATAAAGACCTGGAAGAAGTCAGAGACTCTCAGTCAACTGTAAATAGCAACCGACTGAAACCAATCTGCACTAAGATTACTACAAATAATGAAAACAATGAACCCATAACTTTACGAATTACATTAGAAAAACCATATGTCATCCTCGCACGGATGCAGGGTATCATACCAGTCAAAACCAAGTTTCGGGAAAATATGATAAGTTTATCGAAAGAGATTAACAACGGTGTATTTCTAGCAAATAGTATAATATATAAAGGAAACAAAACAACCTACATAGGAATAATTAATACTAATCTGAACTCCATTACAATAAAAGAATTAACTCTAAATTTACTCCCATTAGACGAATACAATATGATTCCATTAAACACTTATACAAACAACGAAAGAGATAGTACTACTCAATGCACCAAAGACCATAATGAAAAAAACTTGGTACCGACTAAACCCAATAAAAAAACCCAAACCATAAACAACGTTCTCATCCAAAGAAAAAACAAAACAGAACCAAGAGAAATTAAAAACCGCAATGATAAAACAGAACACTATCTGAAAGGTAAATCGGAACTGGCTATCAATCATTATAGCTCTGAAGATATTCAAAGAGTACAAAGCCCACATTCAGCGGATGAATACTCATGTAGTAAGCAATTACAGGAACGACTTGTTCAATTAAGAGAGGAATTGCTGCTAGATGATACATTGAACCATGAAGAAAACCAAACCATCTTAAGACTTTGTTATAATTACCACGATATTTTTCATTTAAAAAACGACTATCTCACATATACGAAAGCTATAACGCATGAAATCCCGCTACTCCAAGACCAGGCCCCAATAAACCAGAAAATGTATCGTCTACCCGAAACTCATAAGCAAGTAATAAATGACCAGATGAAAGAAATGCTCGAAAATGGTATTGTACAACATAGTAAGAGTCCGTGGAACTTCCCTCTCTTGGTAGTCCCTAAGAAACCAGGGCCAGAAGAAGACAAAAGGTGGCGAGTAGTCGTTGATTTTCGCAAGATCAACGAAAAGACCATAGGAGACGCATTTCCATTACCTTGAATAGAGGACATACTAGACCAACTAGGGCACTCAAGATATTTTACCACTCTAGATTTAGCGAGTGGATACCACCAAGTATTGGTAGAACCAAAAGACCGGGCTAAACGGCTTTTAGCACTAACTATGGTCATTAGGAGTTTCAAAGAATGCCTTTCGGTTTAAAAGGTGCCCCTTCAACGTTTCAACGTCTTATGAACTACGTACTCACAGGTCTGCAAGGCCTTGAATGTTTCGTCTACCTGGACGATATCGTAATTTACGGCAAGAATTTAGAGGATCCTAACCCGAAACTTCAAAAGGTATTCGATCGTCTGAGGCAAAATAACTTAAAACTACAGCCTGAAAAGTGCCAGTTCCTTAGAAAAGAAGTGGTGTATCTTGGTCATATTTGCTCCGAAAAAGGAGCTTTACCCGATAAACGTAAAATCGAATGCGTCCAAACATTTCCGATCCCTAAAAAGGTTAGACAAGTGCAGTCCTTACTAGGATTGGCGAACTACTACCGCAAATTCATACAAAATTTTTCAAAAATAGTTCGACCACTGACAAATTTGCTCCGTAAGGGCACCAAATTTCTCTGGACACAAAAATGTGAAGAAAGTTTCAAACTAATTAAACACTCTTTGGTTTCTCCCCCACTTCTTGCCTATCCAGATTTTAATAGACCCTTTAATCTTACAACGGACGCTAGCAGTGAAGCTTTAGGAGCAGTACTATCACAGGGTGAAGTCGGGAAAGACCGACCTATTGCATTTGCTAGTCGAACACTTAACAAAGCTGAGAGGAACTATTCAACTGTCGAAAAAGAACTGCTTGCCATCGTATGGGCCGTTAAGAACTTCCGTTGTTACTTGCAAGGCCGAGCCTTTACTGTTTACACAGACCACAAACCCCTAAAGGGTGTTTTTAATGTAAAAGATTCAACTACCCGGCTTGTCAGACTCCATCATAAATTATCAGAATACGATTACAAAATCGAGTACAAACCTGGGAAATATAACACCAACGCTGATGCCCTTAGTAGAATACCGCGACTAGATTCAAATGCAAATGACAATCTTTTAGAAAATCTTTCAAAACCAAATGAACCAGCAATAGCTTATTCACCTGACCATAACACCGAAACATTAAACACCAATACCGAAACAATACACACCAAGACATGTAACGTAATAACGCGATCTAAAGCAAAACAAGAACAAACAAATTTTGAACAATTGAAAAATAACATGGACAAACAGATAATAGACCCAGAAACGGAACAGAATTCGGATTCAGAGGATAATTCCGAAACGTCCAGCTCTAACCTCCACCAAAAATGGAGTAAAATAGAAAAAATCAATTCCCCTGAAGAAGTAAAAATTGCAAAAATATTTTTCTGCTTATAGTGCGTTTTCACTGACCTTAGTACTTAGTATTTAGTACTTTTTTAAAAGTTTTTTTATGGGAAATATCTAGTTTATTTCTCAAATAATAGTGCGTTTTCACTGAACTTAGTGCCTAGTACCTCCTGAATAATTAATATTAACATATTTAAAAACTAAGCTAGAGATTTCCAATCAAAATACTTTTAAAAAAGTACTAAATACTAAGTACTAAGGTCAGTGAAAACGCACTATTACATGATCGACTCAAGTGTCAATCATATAAGCAGAAAAGAAAAACGCAAACAAAAACAATTCCAGCTAAAAATTGCTTAGAGGAATGTTTATGTGATCGAATTATGAGTCGATCATATATACATTCCTCAGCATTTCCGTTGGGATTAAAATTGTTTGCAACAAACTTGCAAACCATAACAAAAATAGGTAAGTGTATTAACTTTTATTTGGGTTATTATTTTTTTTTTTTTTTAATTAATTTTTGAATAATTTTTCGGGTTAATTAAGGGGATGAAAATCGCGAAAACTTTTGATTTTTTTCTAATTTTTATTTAAGGTAATTTAGAATAAATCGAAAACAAATTTGAATTGTAAAAATCTGAGTATTTTTAGATTTTTTACGTTTCTTGAGCTATTTGGCATCAATTTATTGAAATTGACTTAAAATGTGGTAAAATTGATGTGAAAACGGGTGGAATAGATGAAGATCAGTGAATTGAATTAAATTTGGTTAAAAATGCGTAGATTAAAATAAGGAAATTAGTAAAACGAGGTAACTTAATTAAAGATATACGGGTAAAGAGTAAATTAGGTGACCTACAGGTATGCGCAATCATTTTACATAACAGGGGTTCCAGGTTAAACACAACAAAAGGAAAAGAGCTTCTGTAAGCAGAAAACCAGTTGAAATACGAAACGTTTTCGACTGGTAAGCCAACATATTTGCCTACTGACCAAATAAAAATACCAGAATTGATTGACTTCTTCATAACCATAAATATCTCTGTTAATTATGTGAGTGTTGAAGAGTGTTGGACTTAAACTCCGATCATTCGCCTATTCTCCTTACACTCAGTGATACAGTTATTCAGAAAGAACCATCTCCAAGACTTACTAACAGACTGACGAATTGGAAAAGATTCGAGCCCCAATTAGAACAAACAAACTATTTATCATTCCCACTTAAAACAGAAAGCCAATTAGAAGAAGAAATGAACAGATTTGTTAGGAGCATCCAACAAGAAGCGTGGGATAATAACCTGTGATTATTCCTAGAACTAAAGAAAACAACTATTCGAAAGAAATTAGGGAGCTTATACTGGAGAAAAGAAAACTCAGAAGGATTTGGCAGTGCTCCAGAATTCCATCTGATAAAACCCAACTAAATAATGCTACTCAGGAGCTCAAACGAGAAATTAAAAAAATTAAAGAGGAATCGATTGGTAACTACCTAAAAAAGTTAACAAATGAAAGCAAAACTGATTCACTTTGGAAAGCTACCACAAGGTTAAAAAGACCAATCATACAAAGCCCACCAATAAAAAATGTGGATGGAAGGTGGACAAAAAGCAACTTTAAAAAAAGCATTAATTTGCTGAATACCTAAACAAAACTTTTCAACCAAATGCGGGTGAAAACACTCTTAATTTGAAGGGCTTTAGCCTGAAAGAAAATAAAATTAGACCTGTCATTGTAAAAGAAATAAATAAAGAAATAGAAGAAAATATCAACGCAAACAAAGCTCTGGAAATATCTTAAAACAACTCCCTAAAAAGGTGTAATATACCTGTAATTTAATTTTAATTTTAAATTCCATTTTTCTAAAATTCTCATAAATGCTAAATTCCGTTAGACTATTTCTGATACATCGTATCACGCGAGTAAGATGTTCAAATTCTTATCACTAAGAAATTAGATGCCTTGCAGATGGGAATTTCCAGAACATGATATTTTGACTTCATAGCCAAAACAAAATTCCTATGCAAGGATATGTGCATGTGAAATATGATATTGCACTCATGTGCTTGTCAATTTTATTTCACTGTGCAATGATATATTGTACATTTGTTTTTTTTAAATCATATAAATAGATACAAATATGATATTGCACTCATGTGCCTGTCAATTTTATTTCATTGTGCAATGATATATTGCACATCTTGTTTTTTTAAATCATATGCACAGATATTTTCTTATCTGGTGCAATATGATATTTGGATTATGCATCGTGGGAAGTAAGAAATCTCATGCGATTTCTTATGTGATATCTTTGATATAAATATAGGAGATATTGCATAGAGATTTCAATTCCCAGTCTAACCTTCAAATCGGCGCTTGCGCTTTTTCTCTAATCACATCTATATTATAAAAAATTTGTACTTAAATAATAATATTTAAAGAATTATTAAATAGCTCTAAATACAATCTATTTGTATCATGTATAAAGAAAAAAATTGAATAGAATAACTTTGTAATTTAGTTAAGTTTTTTGTATCATCTATAAATAAGGAAATTGAATAAAAAAAATAATAACTTTGTATTTTAGTTAAGTTTTTTTTTGTATCATGTATAAATAAAAAAAATTTGAATAAATAACTTTGTATTTTAGTTCAGTTTTTCTATCATGTAAGAAATAAAGAATAAATTAATTAAGTATCTTTATATTTTAATTAAGTATAAATAATCTAAACCTATAATTAAATAAACCAAATTTTACAAAGGCCATAGTTAAATTAACACATATTATTAATGACTCCTTTAGGTTGAAGTATGTCCCAAGAATATGGAAAGTAGCCCATACATTACTTCCGGTTATATCGAAGCTTTATGAGAAATTATTATTAAAAATATTGAGACCTCTTATTGAAAAACAAAACTATTAATCCCATTACATCAATTTAGATTTAGAAAAAGTCACTCAACAATAGATCAAGTCCATAGAATCACTGATGTTATAGAGAGGAAGGTAATAAGTTCTGTTCTGCCGTCGTTTTGGACGTAGCGCAAGCATTCGACAAAGTTTGGTATGAAGGACTTAAAAATAAATTAAGAAAAATTTTGCCCAATCGTACATTTCAGATAGAGCTTTTAGATTGAAACAGGAAGATACTTATGCAAAGTTAAAATAAATTAATGCAGGGGTACTACAAGGAAGTGTACTGGGATCAGTCCTATATCTATTGTACACTAGCGATATTCCTAAGATGAAAAATAACGCAATAGTAGAAAATATTGTTTATTCACATATTTAAGTGTGCAAAGTTGGAAGAAGATCCTGTCATAACTTTTTGAGAAATTTCGACCACCAATTTAAAAAAAATAGAGTTTCGAGAAAAAGCGATTAAACTTTTACATTCAAATAACACCTGGTCTAAAGGGCGGAACTTCCAAATACCCTATCGGATCGGTTTAAAATCTTGAGAGAATATTTTAGACATATTGTATTAATAAATAACCACAAAAAAAATTGATTTTTTGAAATTTTGAAACCCGCCTAGCCCCTTAAGTTAAAAACACTATGTAAAATTTATTGTAAGCAAAATGTAAATGTTTTAAAGTCTTAATAAGTTAAAATGAATGAGTGAATGAATTATGGAAAAAAAAACAAATTTTGAGTTATGATGTTATGACTGAAATAGAGAATCAAACTCTACAAAATTAAATTTTTGAACATCAATTTCATAAATAAACAAATTGAGCATATGTCAGTCTACATTGATGAATGAATTGTTTCTTATGAAAAAAGAGCTAAATATTTTGGTGTAAGCCTTGATGAAAATTTTTAGTGAAAAACGCATCTTAAAAATTAAAGTAGAAGAATGGCTATTAAACATCAACACGTTTAGAAGTCTGATGGCTTTTTCCAGACAAAATACTAATAATATTCAAAATAACTTACTTTGATATATCGTCAATGCACATATGTAAGAGTAAAATTAATTATAATTTACGTATGGTCTCGGTTGACGGTGTAACTAAAAAGTATGACTAGCTGCAACTATTGCGGTCGAGAGTATAGCAGGGAAGATACTCTAATCAATCATAAAAGAAACAAACATGGCTCCATGATGGAGCCAAAATCTTAGTTAAGGAAATATTAATTAAATCATCATATACGTTATATATATGATGACTAGCATAGAAAATAGATATAAGATCACTATAGAAAAATTTTACCATAACTTTATAACTTTCTTGGGGAAAATATCCAAGAAGTTTTTTCTTGAATAGCGGAAAAATTCAACGTACTATCTCTATTTTCTGCTTGCTTCATTGATAAATTTTTACTAGTTGACAGAAAACTGTGTAATTTTGATTTGACTATTTCAACTATCTTATTTTAGTATTTTAATAGTCACCTTAATAATAAATTTTATGTAATAACTAGTAAAAATAAATTTTTAATCTATTTACTTGTTTTCAGCTTATAGTTACTAAGAACCTAATTCCAAAATGTTAACAGCTTTAACAAAAATCTGATGACAACTGTGGACACCGACCGATCCAGCTATAAATTTCATGTACATAAAAATTCTGAAGTGTTTAATAAGTATAAAATACTGACCTTAAATTAAACAGACGTAAATTTTCTTTTTCCTTTATTGCTAAAAATAATTAAGCTCTTTTCTGAAAACTCAAATCTTGGACGATAGTTTTTTTGGAGTCACAAATTAGTTGAGAAACATTTGCTTACCTAAAATTTATTAGTTTTTATTAAATGATGTAAATAGTATTATTAAAAATTTTTACACTTTAAGATCTTCATGTTTACGATTTATTATTCTAACGACAACTCAACCCGAAGTAATCCCTGATGTTTTTAATGTTGTTAAAGACAACATTCCCCATAAATTTCAATTCTCATACATATTACAGCAGGATTTTTTTAATTCAGCTCATTATTGTTAGGAAAAAATTATGTAAAATATCTTTAAAATTTTGTATTAATTCTACTTTCTACTCCAGTCTTCAGTTGTATACAAAGAAAAATATTAAACTCTAAATGTTTCTTAACAGTTTCAACCATTTCCAGAGGGCAATTATTTGGCAAGCCTGGAAAAGGCCAATATTTTTTTATGACGTCGCAGAGCAAAACTGGTATTGCAAACATTTTCAAGGATTTGTAAATTATATTTTACATTCTAAAAGAGTTATATATTTTAAACTTGTAAACTGATGTAATTTAAACATTTACTCTTCTCCCATTTAGAGTAAGTACAATAATCGATTGATGTCGAATAATTTTTAAAAATAGGATATTAAGGAATTATTAAATTCAATTTATAAGTAAATTTTACATGTCTGAATGGTAAAAATCACAGTAATAATTGTAAATTTAATATTAAAATCCGTTATCACACTTCACTAAAACATTACAGATCATTATATTTTTGATACAAATTTAGTTATGCATAATAATTTGAATTGTATAATTATAATTTGAATTATTCAAGATTTAGTTTATCCAATTGTTTCTTTTATTCTTATTCTTTAATAATTTAGACAAGATTTTGTTCAAATTAAATAAAAAATTTGATTAAATTTTAAATTTTGACATGCTTGACACTTAAGAAAAGTATATTGCATTTGCAAAGGTTTTACAAAACCGGTTTCTTTTAATGTATGTCTATAACGCTTTTCGAGTTGAGGATTCATAAAAAATTAAATTTAATTCAATTAAAAGTTAACTCTACAGTCGTTTCAGAACACTAAGATAATTATTTTGGATTATTTAATAAATATTTTCAGCTTTTTAGATTTTCTTGTTTCTTAAAATGATATTGCTTCTTAACTCAATGTATTAGGTCAGCCAAAATATAAAATAGCTAAAATTCTTAGTTTTCTAAAAAAATATATATTAATTATTCATAAGACAATAGAGATCGAACTTGGAATAATGTCCAGTTTGCTGGGGGCTCTTTATACGTCTCGCCCGAAACTTCGGAAAGTTATGCATGTCATGACAACTCGTGTATCACCACCCATTGGGGGTATTTACATTAAGCCGGCAACTGTCAAATATGGGTTGGGATTCTTTCTCGGTGAGAAGTTATTGTGAGAATGATAAAGTTGGATTTTGACATATAACATATATTTGACATATAAATAAAATTATTTACTTTTATTTATATTTAGCAGAAAAACTCCACACACAAACAAGCGCTATGAGCGATAAACTGCAACTGAAGCTTCGTTTTTATAAATTTGACGGTACCTCATGAGGTTGCCTCATTTTGGTTTTTAGGCTAGGGAGACACCAGGTAAGGGGAAAATTCGGAGTTTTCGAAGATACTTTTGAGGCAAAAAGCACGGTTGACTCATGGGTGGATTAACAATACACAGAAAGCAAGTTTTGTTTTGAAATTTATCAATCAGCTGGGCAAAAGCCGATAAAGTTTTTATTTAATACATTTTATATATTAAACTTTTTAAAGGTTAAACTCTTTATAATAAATTATAAAATAATTTTTCCTTTATAAAATTTATACACTTTTGACACCAGGAACAACTTTAAAATTATAAACAACTAATACATTTGAAAACCTACATGTACACAAAATTTTGAAGTTTTCTCATGGGGTACCGTCAAATATAGCTGTATTTATGGCATATAAGTCAAAATTTGACATTCTCATTCTTATTCTCACTTCTCACCCAGACAGAATCCTAGCCCTGATTCGGAAATTTTCCCCTATAAATCTCACTCCACTAAAATATGTGAATATGTGCTGGTAAAATATTACAGAAACGTGTATATAAAAATGTGTATTAGTAAGATGCAAAGCAAGAGGCAGAAATATTTCTGCCTCAGGTAAGGGTAAACATTTTTTCGTAAATTTCGAAACTTCGTCTTACCTTCCACCTCCGCTTACCATTGAAATTGACAGTTACCGGCCTAATGTAAATACCCCCATTGGGTGGTGATGCACGAGTTGTCATGCAATGCATAACTTTCGAAGTTACGGGCGAGACGTATAAAGAGCTCTTTATACACCTAGCCCGTAACTTCGAAAAGCTGTGCATGTTCTTATAAAAAAAAATGGTGGCTACACAGCCCCAGTGCTGTTATAGGGCGTTTACACCGGCATCGAAATCACATTTGCATTTTTATATGAAATTTGCAGGCACAATATGATTTCGTTATTTCACCAAGCGAAGGTGATACGTTTCATATTTAGTCCAATTTCAGCACATTTATTTTATAAACGTCGCCCAAAATATTTTTGAAGTCAGCTGTTGTTGACATATTAATGGTAGACATTTAACAATCCCCCATTAAGTGATACCAAAAATTCTGCTATCTCGAGTTTTTTGAAAAGGAAATATATAATTCATGAGCATTTCATTTCACGTTTTTTTACGAAACCATGATTTGGATATCATGATTTCGATACCAGTGTAAACGCCCTATTACTTAACGTTTGATTTCTCAAAAGTTCCACTGTCATTAAATGTCATAATAAGTGAAGAATTTCTTTAAATTAATAAATTAAACCAATTTAAATATGAAAAAAGCAGAAAATAAGGAAATTTTAAGTGGCATTCTTTTAGTCCTTGAACAACAAATTAAGTTGTTAAAGATTATTATAGAGAATGCAGTTAAGACTATAGAATTATTAAAAAATCCGCAAAACTCATCGATGTTATATTTAAGTAGTCGGAGATCATGGTCATGTGTAAGTTTTTTGATTAAAAATAGCAAATAATGAATAATGAATAGTTTAAGGTTGAGAACTCAACATTTTGGGAAGTTGAAGTTTTACTGAAAAAAGTTTAAAAATTTGTTTCAATGTACTATAAAATTTATATGCACCAAGTTTAGGTAAATGGTGTTATAACGCTTCTGGATTTAACCAATGTAGTAAATTTTATAATATAATAATTACCCAAACTTCATGATTGAATATTATTTTATAGGACTGATGATGTTGAAGGAGCTATTCGCCGTCTACCTAAAAATGTCTATGATGAAAGAAATTGTAGAATAATTCGTGCTCTTCAAGTATCAACCACAAAAACAGTTTTACCTAAAGAACAATGGGCAAAATATGAAAAAGATGTTAACTACTTTCAAGAAGGTACCGAAGTCACTGCCTCCAATTTCGTTCAAACTTAAATATGTTATAGTCCATCGAAAAATAAGAGACACGTGTTTTTTTTATCAGCGGAAAAATGGTTCTAGGGGGTGAAAATCACCCTTAAAGTTACCCCCTAAAATCACTTTTTTGCTGTTTTCATGTATTTACAATTTTTCTTTTGGAATTAAACCTATATGGAAAACCATTAAAAATGGTGCAGACCCCATGTTGATCGGAGTTATAGGGCAAAAGTTATAAGGGTTGAAATTCACAAAATTCTTATTAAACAAACTACTTGTTTAATTTGAATGGAACTAAAATTAAATAGCGTAAAAAAGTAGGTGACACGTTTTTTTGCGTTTTTCTTTTAACTTAATTCCAAGGGGTGAAAATATCACCACATAGTTCCACACACACCCCCTGAATTAAATTGTAAAAAATTTTTTTTCCTGCTGTTTGCTTTCATTTTCCTATTCTTTTATTTGCAGTATAACATTTGTATATTATTTATTCGATATATATATACACATTTATTTGAGAGAATCATCATAAAAGATATGTAAGCTTTTTTTGGGTTTTACCCATGCGTAACCTAAAAGTAGTGCTTTTGAATATTTTCGATGGTGCAAACAGTTTAATATAAATCGTTGAAATGTGAACATCTAACTATCGTTAATTGTATAGATACAATAAATATTATCATATAATTGTTGTAAATTTTAAAAAAATTTTATTAGATTCTTTAAAAAAGTTTTCCATATTCAACATTCTTCAAAGCTTACATTCGCAGAGAACCTCAAGATTATAACTGTAAACGTACGTGAATAGAATTAAAAAAGTGAAATTTTCACATAACTGAAATTTATTATTATTCAAGCTTTTATTTTAGTCACAATGAAAATTAAAGCTCTAAATGTGATTAATATTCTGCTCGCTTATTTTCAAAATTTAAATATAGAAGAAACTTCTTACAATGTGCAAGAAGTAGAAATAAGAGATCACTTTCAAATGATCTTGCTAGATTTAATGGAATCTTATGACAATGTGGAAATCATAGAATATATTAATGTTATACTGCAAATAAAAGAATAGGAAAATGAAAGCAAACAAAAAATTTTTTTTACAATTTAATTCAGGGGGTCGTGATGGCACTATGAAGTGATATTTTCACCCCTTGGAATTAAGTTAAAAGAAAAACGCAAAAGCACATATCACCTACTTTTTTACGATTTTTAATTTAAGAGTAGTAGACAAATAGTTTTTTTATAAAGAATTTTATGAATTTCAACTCTTATAATTTTTGCTTTATAACTCTAACCAACATGGGGTCTGCGACATTTTTAATGGTTTTTCATATGGGTCTATCCTATATAGGTTTCATTCAAAAAAAAAAAAATTATAAATTCTTAAAAACAGCAAAAAATTGATTTTAGGGGGTAACTTTAAGAGTGATTTTCACACCCTAGAACCATTTTTCCGCCGATAAAAAATACTATTTTTCTCTTTTTTTTTTTGAACGAAATAGGAGGCGGTCATTTCGCGTACCTTTCTTGTTAGAGCCCTATTTGAAAGAGGTAGTCAAAGAAAAAGAAGAAAGTGAAGCTTGGGAAAAAACCCATTAAGGAAATATATGTCATAATATTATAACAAATAAAAAGTTTAGTATTTATTTAATTTTTGAAATTTTGAACCTATAATTTACAGCTGTTGTTAAGACAGTAAAGTAATTAAGCGAAAGTGGCAAAATTATGATTTAATTGGAATAAATAAAAGTATTGATTCTAATATGTGACTGCTTACTTATTTCTAACGTCATATTCCGGCCTAGATCTTGCATCTGAATTGTTGCGACAATACAATATCGATCAAATATATTTGGTTGGCTTCATATTGAGAACATTGAAGGAACTGGAAAATTTGGTCTCTATGATCAAGAGCTTGCATTAAACTGGATTCAGGAAAATATATTTAAATTTGGTGGAAATCCAAAAAAAGTTACAGTTTTATTTCATGGAGGTACTGGTTGTTTAAGTGGTGATTTACATCTTACGAATCCAAAAACTGATAAGTTATTTTCAAGAGCGATTCTCATGTCAGCAGCCGAAGCAAATTATCGGTCAAATATATTAAGCCCTTCAAAGGCTTTTATTTCAAAACTACGATGGGAGTCAGCTATTAGAGATCAAATCTTGATATGTTTAAAAGAAAAAAGTTCCAGGGAGACTTTAAAAGCATATGAAACTGTCTTTTATAACGGAAATTACACCACTATATCCGGGCTATTTAGTGATAATAAATTAAATCTGAATTTACGATTAACTATATAGCCCAAAAAGGAATATGAAATATCCCTTTACTAATTGGAATTTGTACAAACGAAGGAGCTTTTTTTTAGTAATTATTGCATTGATTTAGCCAGAGAAGGATATGGTTCTCTAGAACAATATATTAATAATAGTATTCTTCCAAGCATTATTGAAAAATATACAACTGATGATAATGACGTTTAAAGGTCAAGTTATTAAAGCCATATATGGGAGGATGTTTAAAAAATTTCCCAAAACAATTGATTATCTCCTTCCTTACCACAGTTGATTTCAGAGACAAAATATGAGAATCCTTTTTATGAAATTATAAATAATTTGGTTGGAGATAGTGGACAATATAATACAAATTACTCTAATTTGTTTGTTTATGCCCTTCATTTTACTAATTTAATGGATATGCGAGGAGTAGTAAACGTATTTGGAGGCGCATCACATACTACCGGTATTAATGGGTCCATCAGTATTTCAACAAATTGCTAGGTGTCTTACACAGAAAGAAAATGAAGTTTGTCGTAATCTGAAAACAGTTTTTCTAAATTTCATAAAAACATGGTAAAAAAATTTGAAAATCAGTCAAGAAAATGTAATACAAATAAATTATTTTACTTTTAGCAAACCAACTACAAACTAAAATAAACACTCATGGTTATCATTTACAGCTGCAAGAAAATTTATTAAAACTTTAGGTGAAAATTATGACACATTCGAAGCATTTCAACGACTTTCAATCAGAATTTCCATTTATTTTAAAGTCTTTGAAGCTTTCAAGTGAAGATATTGGATCTGAAGGGAAAAATAACCATAAATATTCCAAAAAAGGGATATGTTCTATAACCTAAGCGGCGAATCTGAAAAATTATTATTTTCTAGTAATGAAAAAAATACTAATTATTATAATCACTTACAGAATTCATTCATTTTGGAAAATATTAATACAAAATTTATACTGGAAAACTATTTTAAACAGGTCTAAGCAAAGGAATGAAAAAGCGATTTTATCAAATGAAAAAAATTAGAGGTACAGTTTTTAGTAAAGTAGTAAGTTAGTAAGCACAAACAAGCATTTTTGCAGTGCTTATTTTATTTTGTTTGCTTTTAGCAACTTTAACAGTTTTTGTTTGTGTATTACATATGTTGATGTATAATTTATAACAAACGCTTATTCTGCCCTCTTCTCTATGTAGGCAGCAGTTTTGGTTGCTTAGGAGAAAAAACCTAAATAAAATACAGAAAAATGGAACCAAAAAAATAATATATATATTTACTTTAATACTAGTTATTTTACTTTTCATCCTTCAAGTAAGATTTGATTGAATCTAATTAATTTTAAGATAAATAAAACACACTTAATACAAAAAAATATTTTTTTAATTTAAAAAAAAAACGAAATTTGTTCGTAAATGCATACAAAAATAACGGTAAACTTATATTATTTTCTCTTTTGGCCACAGCTCAGTTTTGTTTTTAAAGCGTCGTCAATATATTAATATTTATCAAATTTCACATAAATCATTAAGAAAAAAATGAAAACCACTTTTTTCTGAATTTGGCTAAAAATTGTTAGGCAATTCTTATATTCTTTTTATTAAAAATTTAACTTTTTCTTCTTAAGTATAGTATTTTGAAATCTGCGTTGACTTTTTGATTAAAAAGTTTCAAACACAAAATTTATGTGAATTTCTCTTAAACTAGATTTAACAAAGACGGCATGGCATCTATAACATTTTACTTAAATTCTTAATGGGGAATAATAATATGGCTCAATTACAAAAATTAAAAATTCAAAAAAAGCTTTAACAAAAACATATTCATTTTTTCAACTTAGAAATTATATTGAGTAATAATTTGCTAGGGCTATTCCTTCTTGTATTAAAATATCTTTCATAAAAATATCAATGTCTGTGCTGACATCTACCAAATCAACTTCCAATACTCGATTACCACGCAGAGATTTATCAAATGTCATTTTTTTAACAATCGCACAAAATTTTTTGTCGACTGTGAGCTTTTGAAAACGTAGACAATCATTCGTAGACCACTTATCATAGATTGGTTTGACACCTTTATGTACAAAAAAATGTTATAAAAATTAATAAAACTAAAAATATCAAATCCGTACCCCATAATGTACATCTTATAGCTTGTTTAGGTACATTACGAAATATCTCTGGTAAATATCTTAACTTCTCTTTACTAAGAACCATAACGTCACCGAAGTCACAAAAAAAAACACAAACCTTTGCAGAATTCAATACTTCTTCTACAATTACCCTGCAAAATACAAATCAACATTGGTAGAGAGTTTAATACAATAATTACCGGTAATATTTTTCGTCATTACTTAGAGCAGCATAAGTTTCTCCAACTTCAATTATTTTTGGTGGCAAAATTTGATATTTTTTTAAAATTAGTTGAAGGTTGTCCATAAAATCGGCAAATGATGATCCATTCTCATATGGTCTTGTCTAAATAGGATAAATAGAATTCAACACATTTTCAACCAGTTTAAGTCTTTTATATAATAATTTATAATTATTTTTATTTGTTTATAGTGTTGTGACACTTACCTTCCTGATTCTTAACTGTTTGAAAGTCAAAAAAAAAAAAAAACTAATTTTCTTTAAGTTATTACCACTTTAAGTACCAGACCTGTAATCTGGCACTTGATGAATTATTTTATTTATTAGGAATTTTCATACACTACTAAATTATACTAATTAAATATTTTTATAAATCTTAAAACTAATGTGAATATTAATTAACGAATTTACTTACCACAAAACTACTTGGACTTGTTGACATTGTCACTATAACAGGGAGATATTCTTTTGAGTCTAGTAGCTTTTCAATAGGTTTTATTCCAGAAAAAGCGTTTAGAGAAAATGAACTCATTTTTAAATCGTTCGTGGCTGAAGTAACTTCTGAAACCAAATTAGAAGAGCTTTGGATATTTTCGAATTTATCATCTTTTGATATTGAATCAGTATTAATATTTAAAGAAGTTATTGCATTTTTATTGATATTTTTTGATTTTTTGTTGCATATTTCTTTTAAAAGTAAATAATTAACATTGATGTTTTTAGTAGCTGACGTATCATATAAAATTATTTCAATGGGAGAATAATTTGTAAGGTTTGAATTGATATTTTTTTCAAAATCTTCCTGAGTAGTTTTGATTTCTCCAACGAAAGATTTTCCAATTAATTTGTGAATTAAATCTAAAGTTACGTTTTGATTATCTGCAAAAGCTTCTAAGCCATCCAGAGAAAATTTAACTGCTTGAGGAGCCAATTTTAAAAATTTTGCTTCGCACACAAATATTTCCATCATTGAGACCCATTCTTTGTCGCCAAAGTCTATAAAAAAACAAAGGAATGTAGAAGTATCTTTACTTTTTTTTATAACGCGCACTCGATGCCAGCATTCTGAAAGAGATACTAAATATATTTCCCCAACAGTAATATGCAATGCAAGTTTTTTGTTGGACATCATAAAAAGTTCTATCTCATTCATCATTGAATCGAACTGTTCACTGTAATTTTCTCCAATTATTCTTGCCCATATTTCAACGGTTGAAACACAATATGTAACGTACACATCCCATAAGTCTTCGTCCCACTGATATTCTAATTTCGGCATAGACACAGCTTCAGAATTCAAAGCCTTTTGTGATACTTCTAAAAAAAAATAATTTCAATATAATTTTTGCTATACACCTAGGGTTAAATTTCATACAATTTAAAAATTTGGAAGTTTTAAATTAGAAGCTCTTATAGCTAAGAAATATAAATGTTTGCAATTTTAAAATTTAAAACGGTTTTGTGTGAGAAAAAGCTAAATATCAAAAAGTAAATTGAAGAGTTCAGTTTGCTGTGAACATTAGTAAAAAAAATTTTTTTGTGATATTATTTTTAAAAAATTGAAACAAAAATTAAGAAGGCTTTAAGTAAATTATAGGAGATAATCCTTGACACTCCTTTAAATCTAACTCATATCAAAACATTTTGATATTACTTAATTACATATTTTGAGTGTAAGGTTTCCATGCTGCTCTTAAAAACATTCATGTTTTTCGTAATGAAAAATCGGGAAAAATAAGACATGGAATGTTGATCAAGAAAATATATACGTTTTGCAAAATTTTAATTAAAAAAATTTCATGAAGTTTACCATGTATTAATGAAAAAAAAGTAAATAAATGCGAAAGCCATATTTATACCCGAATAGGGTATTAATTCAACTGAATTCTAAACACTTACCTTTATCTGTTGGGACATTGCAGGCATAAACAATTAAGTTATTTCCAATTGTTTTTTCCACATTGAACAACGAAGAAAACTCAATTAAGTCAAACCAATTGTCCGGAAGCTTTTCGTTATACGTTTTTATAAAAAAATCTGGTATATTTTTACAAAAGATTCCACCAGGTGAATGGCTTAACATTTCGTGGATTTTTATTGGATAAGGTTTGGCTTGGTTTTGAATTTTTTTAATTGCTTCTTTTGCAGATTCATGTATTGCCCTGGTCTCAGAATTATATTCATTAGGATATGTTCCATATTTATAATCGTTGATTATACATTGAGCTGTGAATTTTTTAGTATCTTTGGATTTTATTGTTCTAATTACCGGCTTATTGATTTTATGGAAAGCGCAATAATCTTCTAGCGAATGTACTGGATCTCCATTAGGACTAAAAACGAAATCATTTTTCTAAAAAAAATTTCAAAAATTCATAGTTAATGAAAAATATTTTAATATTTACCTCATTCGTTTTATTTGTTTCAAATATGTTTGAAGATTGTATAAATTTGTTACTAAAATCTAATCTGTTTTGCACAGATGTGTTATTATCCTTATTTTCAGCATTACAATATTTTGTATCAAAAAATAGATCATCTGTTAATGATGGATTCTTAGAGCTCTTGAGATATTTATTATTAATACTTATTGTAGATTTGGCATCAATGTTGACACTGGAACATTTTTCAGGTAGATATGTACTTTTAAGGCAAAATGAAGATTGATAATTCCATTTTGGTATTTCAGTATGGATATTAGCATTATTGCTGATTTTCATTTCTTCATTTACTTGGCCTTTATTTCTATAATCAGTTTTGGAATTATTATTACTATCGGCCCTTTGAACACTTTTTGACTTAATTGAACCATTTATGTTTTTTATATTTGAATTTAATTCAATGCATTTATTTTTCGGATTCCAATTCCTATCAGGAGATATCGGTCTTCTTGGCTAGAATTAGTTATTTAGGAAATAAAATCTTAAAGTAATTTTTACACTCACCAAACGTGCAGGAGTACATTTACTCCTTTTTTGTTTACGAACTAATTCTGTGATATGATGAGATTCCTCATGCTGCTTTGCAGTGACGTAAACCTTTAAAATATTTAAATGTAATAAGCATATTGATATTGATTTAAAGATGTTACTTGATTGTATGATTCTTCTATTTTAAACTCTCCCGATTTTATCAGAAATTCTATAATCGTTTGACAATCAAACCTTCTACAGTCTAGAACCTTACCCTCTAAATTTTCATAATCTTGCATTAAAACTTGAACACTCAATGGAGGTTTTCGAGAATTTAAAATAGATCGTAAAACAGATATCACTTTGGCCTTTTCTTCTGCTTTGTTTTTTTCTGAAGACATAATATGGCCTCCTAAAAAACAAAAAATTTATAGCGCAAATAAAATAGTATTGAAAAAATAAATTCACTGAATAATTTAGACAAGTAACAAAATATTAAACTAAGTAAGAAAATATACATCATCATAAGAATTATAAATTTTGTGACTATTTAAAAAAAAATTCTGAAAAATACCAAATCAGCAGAAATAATGGTTTTACAAGAACTACTTTTGTTTTACTTTTAAAAAAGCAAGTTATAAAATTCCACCAAATTTAAAGTCTTTCTCTAGGAATTTAATCTGAATGATATGAAACTTTATAAAAATAAAATTTCTGTTTTAAATTTTTTATGTTTAATAAATACTGAAGAGTTATTTTATTTACAAAATACTTTTTATAAATAAAATACAAAAAGATTCTTTGTTTGTTACTCTCATTTTTCTTAATATTTCTGCTACTAATATTACTGATACTAATTTTCATTTACTTTTATATTCTTTAATTTTTCCCAATTCATTATATATTCCAGCAAATAATTGCTTATACAGGTGTGTCAAAATACAATTAATATACGTTTGATTGTATTACAAGAAAAGCTTCTTCAAAGAGGAACACAAAAAGAAATAAATAAAACCAATATTGACTTCCATAAAGTGTCGAGGAATAATTTTTAAAGCATTCTTTTAAGATTTTAATTAATTAGGTGAATATTATTTGAATCATATTTGAAAAACACTTGGACATACCAAGTAAACAAATATTAACTTTTTTGAAAAAAGTTATGGAATACAAAAACTGATTTATTTTAAACTTTTAATAAATTATCAGCATTTTTCATTTATCCTCAAACATGAAGAGAAACGTGAAGAGTTTTTATGTAAAAATATATGATTCATGGCTCTTTAAATCAATGACCCCATCTATTTAGGGGGACTAATTATACATAAAAGGAAAAACTTGAAACTATTTTTAAATTTTATTCAATAAAAAGAAAGAAACCAAATAAGTTTGAATATTCTCCTAAACTTATAACCTTAAGAAAACCTAATGTAAAATATTTATATTGTTATGATACAATAAATAAAAGTAAACAAAAAATTACGCTGTAAAATTTTATTAATTTTTTTTAGTATTCGGCATATGATTTCAGTATGCGGCAGTTAATGATACGCTTTCGATAGCTTAAATGAGCTAATTTCTAGAAGAAATATTTGAAAAAAATTAAAGTTTATTTTTCAACTCAATGTAATAATAATCTAGTAATTACAATAATTGGGAGATTTTTTGAATAGTTTGGATCAAATAATTCATTTGAGAAATAATTGAATTTTTGTTAAGTCATAAGATTTATCGTACCACACATTTCACTGTAATAATATTTAGCTAACATTTTATTTTATTTTAATTATAAATATTTTCGATAGTTTTATTTGTTATTGCCTATATTACAGCTAATGATATGACTTGTCCATCCTATTGATGAACTACTGAATATAAAATGATGAAAAATTATCTTTAAAGTCGATACAGCAAAAAAAGCCGGCACATTCGTATCAAATTAATAAATACTAAAATGGCGTTGCAAAATGAGATTTTTACTTATTTAACTTCATCTAAGTCTAACTGTAGCCAGAAAAACAGATTGGAAAAATCTTCCAAATTTATTTTACAAATCAATAAAAACCTTACCTAAATACATATATTATTAATAACCAAATTAAAATTAGCACTTTCAAACTGTTAAATAAACTCAACATGAGATAACCACATGCTTGACATTTGACACTTTCTCGAGTTTACTATTTGTAAGTTACGTTCATTGCTTAAGGACGGGGTAAAAATTTTTTCTAAAGTTTTTGAAACTCTGTCTAACACCTTTCAACTCCACTTACAATAGAAATTGACAGATGCTGGCCTAATGTCAACACCCCCATTGGGTGGTGATACACGAGTTGTCATGACATGCATAACGAAAAAAAGTTTTTACCTATTAAATATCTTTTATATTTATCCAAGGAGCAAGTATAGCGTAAATTAAATTCTGTTGTTTTGCAATTTTTTCACTTGCATTTGTCATTTTTGACGTTTACAGTGAAAAACTTTGTATAAAATTCGCCAACGGGGGTAACACACGAGTTATCATGACATGCACAACTTTTCGAAGTTAAGGTGGGCACTCACTTAGTGCACATATCTCCGCGGGTAAATTTTTTGACGTCATAGGCTCACGCTAAGTTGTTGATTCTGTTCCCCCTCATATTTAGTTATTTCAGCGTGAAATTCATGTGTACGTCATTTTGACGTCATGAATATTACCCACCTTTACAGGCAAGGGATATAAAGAGCTCCCTGTATACTCACTGCTCTTTATACGTCTCGCCCGTTATTTCGAAAAGTTGGGCATGTCATAACAACTCGTGTGTCACCCACCCCCCAACAAGGCAAACTTGTACAAACTTTACAAATTCTAGCAAATTAAGGCACACATTCGCGTATTTGCTAGAATTACAAAGTTTGGCGAATATGTAGAGGCATTAGAGTTAATTTACTCTTATATTAGTGTAATTATTAAAAATGTGTATCGCTTTCCACCTTGCACTGATTCCACCTGAACTGCAACTATGAAATTCAATATTTAAAAAGTTTGATTACAAAAAAATAAGGAAAAACAATAAAAAAAAATTGTAAATATGAATCAAATGTATGTTTACTGGTGAAGTAACTTCAAAATATTCTGGCTGATATGTTTACACAAGTTTTTAACTGGTTGCCTTTATGTCATTTAATTAATAATAAAATTCATGTTCATACTATAAATGTAGTATACTATAAAATATCCATCAGGACAGTTAAGAACGTTTCTATATCTTAAACTGTGTTTTTGTAACTAAAATACTCATGGACAAATAAAAAATTTTTTAAGAAGCTTAAAATTTTTCCATCTAAGCTAATATCTATTAGTATTCTTAAACATTTTTATTAATTAAATCATACTTCAACAAGTATGTTTCATAATTTGTTCATTAATAATTTCTTTAAAAAATAATTTACAGCTTTTTGTGAGCATAATAAACATGAAACTAGAAAATAATAATAATTTTCTACTTATTTATAATTTAAAAAAAGAAGGAAAATAATACCAAGAATTGTTTCCGGAAGAATTACACCAAACAGATTTCTACTTAAAAAAGACTAAGCAAAATATAAAAAAATATTATTTAAATAATTTTTTTAAAAAAAAAAAAAGAAGTAAATTTTCACGCTGCAAAAATTAACTTCAATGCTTATTGCCTAATTGAATTATATTCTATAAGTAAAATATGAATAAGTTAATTAAACTAAATTAGGCCTCTCTTTTTTTTATAATCTTCCAAATTAAGTGATCTTTTTGGACCTGTGTCATTTATTTTTGCTATTGGTTTTGGAAGAATACTGACTGGATTAACTGAAAATTTATTTAAAATTTTAATAATATTTTTAATTAGAAATAATAAAATTTTTACTACCTGGTAATGGAACATCAAGATCAATTTCAAAATCATGTAATGAATAAAGATTATAATCATTAGTATTAGGTTTGGGTTTCTTTTCTTCTTCGATTTTTCTTCGATTTGGGGGTGGAGGCGGAAGTGGAGCCTGTACCAATGGCTTCATGTCTTCCTTTGTTTCATTAGATCTACTATTAAATGACATACGTGGCTGTGTTGAACGCCTTGTAAAAGGATCTTCAATCCTTACACCTTTATTGGCACGAATTTCTTCTAAAATTGCTTTTTCAGCTTCTTCAACATTACGCTTACGATTTCTATTATTAATATATGATATTAAACTAAGACTGCTAGAACGTTTTTTATCCAATTCAGATGCACGACTTTCCAATTCTCCAATTTGTGTACTCAATTCACGGCCCAGCTCATCATCACCACGTAATAAAGCTGCATCACGTTCTTTCATTAAACATGTTTTCTTCATTGCATAATTTGTAGGCCTTTGTCTAAAACGATTTTTTTCTTCAATTATTTTAGCAACATCTTCATCCTTATATTCATAATTAATAGCTTCACGAATTTGTTTTTGCTTTATTTCCATTGTATCAATGGTTGGCATTTGAATATTTGCATTTGCGCATTCTTCACGCCATTTATTATATTCACTTTCGGTAAAATCCTGATTAGATATAAATTCTAACCTAAAAACTCGTTCTTGACTACCATGCCTTAATCTAAGCCCTTTATTAGTACGTGTTTTTCCCAATAAATAAATTTTTGCAGTTTCTACCACACCAGTAACTTCTGCAACACGATAAACTGGTTTACTGCCATTATTACCGATACTTATACGTACAAAACAATCTTGTACGACTTTTTCAAATATTGGTAAATTGACAAAACGTTCCATTTTGTGTCGTGATAATCTAATCTTATTTAATTCATCTTTTGTTGATAAATAAACTGGTTTCTTTTGTGTTCTACTTTCATCTTCCGATTCACTTGATGTTTTACTGCCATCAATCGATCTTTTCTCAGATGGTCGACATTCTTCACTCTCACTACTTCCAGAATCATCAGAATAAATATCAGAAGCTTTAAGTTTTACTGAAGATTTTCCACCAGAAACACCTTCTATTTCTTCCTTTTCTTCTTCACATGCTTTTTCTGCTTGCCTTTTTGCTTCTTGTTCCTCTAAAAATAGCAAAATGGAAATTTTTATTTCTTTGCCAAATAAAAGCCTAATTAAAAATAAGTATACATATAAGAGTGAGTTTACACAGGCCAACTAACAGCAAAAAACTCACAGGAAACCGGTTATTTTCATACAAAACTCACAGAATCGCTGTGAGTTGGCCTGTGTAAACCCATTCAAAGGGAAAAATATTTATTTTTGATATCTAATAACATATATTTACCTCGTTTTTGTTTCCCCTCTCGTTTAGCCTTTAATAAAGCCATTGCATTAGATCTCTTATCATCGGTTTTATTCATTTCAACATTTTTCTTTCTTTCCTTGGATCTTTCTTTTGGATCAAAATATTCTGGTGTTGATGATGATGTTATTGTTGATTGTATTTCTTCCTTTTTTTCGGGACTTGATAGCCTTGGTGGTGATATTGAAACTCGTTTTGGTGAAGATTTCGGTGATAATATCGGAGGTGGTAAATTATGCGTTTCATTTTCTTTCCTTTTTTCCTTTTTCTTTTTTTTATATGTCTTTGTTTTATCTCTAGCCTTTTCACCACGTCTAGCAAGTTTCAATTTTCTTTCGATTTCCCATCTTGTACGCATTACATCTCGACGTTCAATACGTTTAAAAATTTCAGTTTCACGTTCTTTCTCCGAAAGACTATTTAAACGTGTTCGATCTTCATCATCACCCATTAAATTATCATCATAGCCGTCATCAAACTCAGAATCTGAACTAGAGGACACAGAATCATCATCAGAGGTTACTTCACCTTCTTCAGGTTCAGAATAATCTTGTTGTTTTATATTTTCTGGTATTTTTTCCATTGGTAACGGCGAAATTGGTTTATTTTCTATCTTTTCAGTAATTTCTTCTTCATTTTCATTTTCTGAATCTGATTGGCTAGATTCAGATGAACATTTTGCCATTTTTTTAGTACGTTTTTTCTTTCGTACTGGCGCTGAACCATTTTTTCCTTTTGCCCAATCAGAATCAGATGCGGAGGATTTTCCTGGTGATAATGCATTATTTTCTGGTTTCTTACGCTTTTTTGCAAGACTAAGCAACTCCTAAAAATTAAAAAACGTTTTATTAATTTCAATGTAGCAAGACTTCATCTTAATTGAGCCAAATTATAGTTAAAAGTTTATTAATAAACATTACATTCAAACATTTGATCATAAATAAATTTTCAAAACTACTTTATTAAGTACTTCACAAATTTTGTGTTCAACAAAGAAAAGATTCTAAAATTTGGCGTAAAATAAAACAAAAAAACAATTTTAATATTAGGATTGAAATTTGCAAGTTATCAGAGCTGAAAAGTTGTCAGGGTTATTTTATTTTGTATTAATATTTGAGAAGATATGTCAAAAAAAAAAGCTAATAGCACAAAACCAAGACTGGGCAGTTCATATCTAAGAAAGATCAAACTGAAGAATATCGAGACTTTTGCTTTCAAAGCAATTCATGCATAAGTCAACAGCAAGCTTGAATAATTTTGTTAATAAAATATTCTTTGAGTACATTTTTATTTAACTAACAGAAAAATGAATTCCAATTTGCTTTTGTCTATGTATAAAGAGAAGGATTTTATTCAAATTGTTCATAATGTTCATATAAAATTAATGTATGAATGAATTCAGTCGCAAAAGATGAGCCTTGAAAAGCGTATAACAATTAAAAGAACTACTTTTTGTTCGATATTTTTAAGTAGATAGTATTTTTGCTTTATAAATTACATAATTTTATGTGAAATATGATTTTTAGGCGTAGTGTTAAAATTATTATGTTTTTTATTGTAACATATTAATATATACATATTGTATAAATATCTTGACCTTGTAACAACCTAACTTGACAATTACTAAAATTGAGTAGTCCTACAAAAACATACATCTCCAAAAAAGAAACATCTAATAACTTTAAATAGGTCCTTGATGTAAACAATTTTGTTTTATGTACCCTATCAAATATTGTAGCAGATCTTCTTAAAATAGTAAAACAATTTCAAAAATTATTTCATTATTTTTGATTGACAAATTCTAAAGAAAAAGCTTCTCATTAATAAAAAATTTCTTGTTATAAAAAATTGATCATAGTACATAAAATTAATGTATATGATAAATAAGACGTAATTATGCACAAAAAAAACATTTAGCAATTTAAGAAAAATTAATTGAATATTTATTAAGGTTAAGAAGAAATAAAGATTTTCTGTCAAAATGAAAATCAATCATGAAAAACTACAAGGGCATACCAATGTTGACGTAAATATAAATGAATAAAAATCTTTAGAGGAATATCCCAATTTTAAAATTAGTTTGTAACTTATTTACTAATTATAAAGAAGATTCCATAAAATCAAATATGGGAATTTTTTTTCTTAGGTCTTTTTCCTAGTCTTTTTACTTACCGAATCTAGATCTGATCCTGATTCATTGCTGCTCGAATCTGAATCCAAAAGTGTTTGATTTTTTCGTTTGCCCATAATTAATCAATCGATAAAATTTATTTTAGATAATTAAATTTTTTTCCTTTTAATTTTTGTTTAACATGGACTCCGTCTTGTCTCCGTCTAACTTTATTCTATTGAAAAATATGTCAATGTAATATAAATTAAAAATAGAGATGGCACTGCATATACTATCAATTTATATATATATGATTATTTTATACGAAATTTTATACGTAAAAGTTTTCCTATGGAAATGAAAAAAGAATACGAATTTTAAATTTTAAAATGAGCTTTGAGTTTTTGTTTGGTTCCAAAAAACCATTTACATGGTAATGCTTACAAATTAAAAGCCCATTCATTTTTTATGTTTATTTATTTCCAAACTTGATTTTTAAGGAATTTGAAATTTTAATTTAGCTTTATTCTTTTTAAAACATATAATTTCAGATATTTCAATAACAATAAAATATATAAAACTAAAACACAATAAATAATTAATGGCATATACAATTTCTAATTCACCTATTGTTTCTGCTTTTAGCCTAGCGCAGACCAAGGCGTCTGTAGCCGCTACAGTAGCAG
The DNA here is from genome assembly GCA_947359355.1 of Acrocera orbiculus. Taxonomy (NCBI): domain Eukaryota; kingdom Metazoa; phylum Arthropoda; class Insecta; order Diptera; family Acroceridae; genus Acrocera; species Acrocera orbiculus. Next base: position 15,276,990 of record OX375758.1, read on the forward strand.
CTTCAGCTGCCGATTCAATCATATTGAATGAGGGTAACAAAATCTGATTGACAAGTTTTTCTTAATTTAGGTTGCTTTTTTTAGTGGAATATTCTCTATTATTATTGATTATTAGTTTTGCTTGATTATTATTGTGAGTTAAACTTAAATATTGCTAATTTTTGTTGTTACTGTTTACAGTTGATATTTAGTGTTTATTTATGCCTCTTACTATTAATTTTTTTTTTATTTTTGCTAATAATTGCTATGATTTGTAGCAATTGTTGAATTTATTTTTTTTTATAGAACTTTTCTTTTTTTAAATAAGACTTAAATTCTAAATATTATTTTATTAATTAATTTTCTTCAATATTGTAAAGATGCTTTAACAATGCTATTAACGGATTCAAATCCAGAATCTTCTTTGAGCTATTTTGATAAAGAAATGGAAAATGGACATCAAACAATTAATTATCTAACACTTTCTGAAATGTATAATGAAAGTATCGAAAATATAGATAAATTCAATTATGATAAGGAAAGGTAAATTTTTATTATCCTTTTATCTTATTTGTAGCCAAATAATTTCTTATTTGTTTAACCGCTTGAAATGCTATTATTTTATTGAATTATGTAAACGGGATGCTACACTTTAACGTAAAAATAATTTTCAGTTTGTTTTTATTATAATAATAAATAATTGAATAAATAATTGAAAATTAAAATAAATCAAACACATTTATTAGAAAAATTATGTAAAGGTTTTGATTGGACCTATCAGGATGTTCTTGTTTGTCAGGTAAGATATGTATTTTTAAAGAAAGTCCCGCAACAAATAATCCTTAATTATTTTATTACTCATAGCTTGCAGGAAAGTGCAAAGGAAAAAATTTTTTGGATTTGGGTTTTTCTAAACCATGAAATACTTAGAAACATAAAACTAGTAAAAATGTGTTTCTGTTTCTGAAATAAGTGTTAGATAATTAATTGTTTGATGTCCATTTTCCATTTCTTTATCAAAATAGCTCAAAGAAGATTCTGGATTTGAATCCGTTAATAGCATTGTTAAAGCATCCTCACAATATTGAAGAAAATTAATTAATAAAATAATATTTAGAATTTAAGTCTTATTTAAAAAAAGAAAAGATCTATAAAAAAAATAAATTCAACAATTGCTACAAATCATAGCAATTATTAGCAAAAATTAAAAAAAACTTAATAGTAAGAGGCATAAATAAACACTAAATATCAACTGTAAACAGTAACAACAAAAATTAGCAATATTTAAGTTTAATTCACAATAATAATCAAACAAAACTAATAATCAATAATAATAGAGAATATTCCACTAAAAAAAGCAGCCTAAATTAAGAAAAACTTGTCAACCAGATTTTGATACACCCATTCAATATGATTAAATCGGCAGCTGAAGCTGCTACTGTAGCAGCTACAGACGCCTTGGTCTGCGCTAGGCTTTTGACTAGAAATATTTCACAAATCAATCAAAGTGGTTAAGGTGCTTAAAAGTGTGAAACACTCTCTTGAAAACAATCAGTATGACCATATTAGCGAAAATGAAAGAAAATATACATTTATATTGACAATATGACATATTCATTGTTTTTTTGTTGTTGTTTTTGACTAAAAACGACAAAATTTTGCACAATTACATACATTCGTGTAAATTCCTTATTTATTTAATATGATTATCCCATAAATTAATATTTGAATATATAATGGGTAATCTTGGTTTTCTCAAACACTGTAATAAAATGCTAAAAGTTACTTGATATAATTTTAAATAATACGTATACAAACATAAAATATAACAAAGTTAAAAGAACTCATTTTATATATCTTCGCTATTTAAATATAAATACAATTAGCATTGGTTTTTCTTTTCTAATGTTTCCAAATAAACTTTCATGTAATTTGCCATTTCCCAGCTGCCTCGGAATGTCAAGAGATACTGGAAGTGACGAATTGTTACAATCAAATTGTGGAAATCGAGAGCCTGTTATTCTTAATGTTTATGATATGGTAAGAAAATTAAAACTAAATTAATATTTTTGAAGTTTTTTGTAATTGAATTTTAATTACTGTTTTTGTAATTTGTATTAAAACCGTTTGAATTATTCTAAAATAGGTTTATAAAATTGATATGGGCATATGGTAGGTTAGTCTTATAGACAAATGTTTCTTATAATATTAATTCAAATAAAAAGATTTAATATTTAGTACAGATTGTTCAAGCTCTTAAGTAGGATTCTGTTTGGATAAGACATATTTGTCATACATTATATTTATTTGCAATTTACACTTACGTAAAAATCAGGCAAGTTGGCAAATCATCTGGAAGAGGACCCTTTTACAATAAGGAAATAGAAAAGGCAAAGTATAGAGAAGGGAGCTAAGAGTGGATAAAACTAGGAAATTATGATTTCAAAGTATAATCGGCTATTCTTAATTCAAGGCTAACGATGAGAATAAACACACATACCTAAGAAAAGCTTTGATTTCAAGGAAGAAACTAAAACAATTGAAGAAGTAATGTTACCTAGAGTAGAGCGAATTCCTTAAAAGAATACACTAAAGGAAATTATTCACTATTATCTCCAAGTTGTCAAATGGCTCTCTTATCCCATATAAAGTATATCGAAATGACGATTTGTGAGTAAGTTTTTAATCATGTTCAAATTTTTACTCACAAATCGCTACCCCTACATACTTTTCATGGGACGAGAAAGTCATTTGACGATTTAAAAATTTATAGTGAATAGTTCCCTTAAAGCTGACTAACAATAAGTGAAAGTAAACTATCAATAAACTTTAAGGATGTTTTGTTCGCCATTTCTTTCATTTATAGCAAACAAATATTTACTTTGATTATATAGAACGAGAACTAAAAAAATTTCAATTTCATGTATAGGATAACTTGAATATTTTCAATTTTCTTTTCTGATTTCAACATTCTTTTTTATTCAATTTTATAAATAGTTTGACTTTTTTAATTTAATTAATATTTCTTGTAATTTATTTGAGTTTACTACTATTTTAGTATTGGATCAATGAATATACAACATCTATTGGCTTAGGGGTTTTTCATTCTGGCGTAGAAATATTTGGAACAGAATACGCATATGGCGGACATCAATTTTCATTTTCTGGAGTATTTGAAATATCACCACGTGATCATGATGAATTAGGTGATCAATTTCGATTCAGACAGAGTATACAAATTGGTTGTACTGATTTTACATTTGAAGAAGTACGAAGAATAGTAGAAGAATTGGGAAATCAATTTAGAGGTGATCGTTATCATTTAATGAACAATAATTGTAATCATTTTAGTAGTGCATTATGCCAGGTATATTATGCTTATTTTTGCTATTCCCAGTAATATTTAATTTTATATTTCTTAAAAACAAAAAAGATCCTATGCGGCCAAGAAATTCCCAGCTGGGTAAATCGTTTAGCTCACTTTAGTTCATGTGTGCCATTTCTTCAAAGATGTCTGCCAAGGTAAAACTTTATTATAATCTTAAATTGATGTTAGGAAAAAATAAAATTATTTATAGAATTTTTTTAAAGCAAATATCACAAAGAATACTATAATTTTTATATCATGTACATATTAGTAACACTTTGTTCTACAGTTATCTAATATAATTTGTTAATAAACCACGGCTATGCTTTTTGACCATTTTTTCATTGATCCAATATGGTGCCATTTTTCCTTATCTTGCAACATATTGACACAGATCTAACTCTATTATGCTGGAATCTTTTTTGCACTACCAATAAATAATCCCTATACAGAACTTAATGTTGGTTTGTTAGAAAGTATTCTTTTGTAAGAATTTGCTTTAAAATCATGGTTTGCCTTTATTATAATTCATTTTAAAGAAATTTCAAATTCAAAGAAAACACTGTATTCAACAAATACGTTAAGTTAATTTCTGAAAATTCTATAAGTTCTTACAGCGATTATTCTCATTTTGCCATTCTAAAATTGGCAATGAATGTAAGGGATAAGGGCTGCTTTTGGTTGATTATAAAACGTAAGTTAAGTAACGGCAGTAACCTTTATTCGAACTTTAAAGATATTGGAATAGAATTGCAATTCAATGTGCTAATAACATTTAACATTTTGGTTTTATTTTTTGACAATTGTTTCTTAAAAATTTTTATTTTAGAGAATGGTTAACCCCACATGCTTTACAACAATCAATTACCGCCATAAAGGATCGTGAGTCAGATGCAAGCCCTCTTTGAAAATAACTTTAGTTATGTGAACAAATGTAGTTTAAATTAATTAAATTAAAAAAAAACACAAATTTATTATATTATAAAAACGAAAATATCGAACTCCAGTAAACAATATTTTTGTTTTTGATTTTACTTGTAAAAGTTCAATTTATCTTTAAATAAAATGAATCTTAGTTTTGTAAATTTTTAAATTAATATAAAGAAACGTAATACTTCGCACATTTATATTTATTAATTTTAGTATATCTCTAGTCAGTCAATTTATATTTTGTTAACTAAAAATGTTGACTGCATTGTTTTAAAAATTTTACTATGCCATTTAAAAATAATTTAACCAATCCTATTTAACAATTAATAACAATTAATTTCTATTTTAAAATATAAGTTAAGTTTTTAAATAAACAAATCGGCTTATCACACACGACGAAAATATTAACTTTGAAAAAAAGAGGAGTAAAAACTAAGAAATTATGAGATTGTTTTTTGAATGTGAAAAATGTTAAAAGAAATTTATAGTATTTGCTAAATAATTATGTATAAAAAGTGAAAATTATATAAAATGGTTGAAAATAAAGAATATATGATAGAATTTTATTTTTATAAATAGCGGAAATACTTAAGATATCAGCTTAAAACATTTATTCTATTTATTTAGGTATTTTATAAAACATGGCACGAAGGATGAGTGAGCACAATACCAGGTCCTTAAGATATTCCTGTGCTAGTAGCTTATATAAAGAAAATTTTGATGTTTGAGCTGCATTGAAGTTTATATATATATACAAATATATTACGACATTAAATTTAAAAGTTTTGATTTTTAGTTTTTATTGTGGAGAAATTTTTCTCAAGGTTACTTAAGGGGGTAACGTTCTTAAACTTTTTTTTTGAATTTTATTTATTTGACTTTTTGAATAGAAAACTTTTTTAGAATATTGTGTAAAAATTTGAGATGAATAGGAGCAAAACTAACGAAGATACAGCGGTAAGTTTTGCTACCCGCCCAGCAGCAAACATTCTATCAAGCAAACTTTAAAGCGTTTTTCCTATAACTAAAGTCAAGTCGATGCCCCTCATAACTTCAAACTGCAGCACTGACAAATTAGCTGATTTTTTTCGCAAAAATTGTATTTTTTACTTCAGAGTGTTTCCAAAAAGTGAAAAATTGAGATTTCAAAAAACCTGGTGAAAACGATTTTCTAACGAAAAATTTGATTATTTTATCCAACACCTAGTTATGAGGGGCACCGCTTCCAAATAATTGCTGCCACTGGCGTGTTTTTAAATATTTGAACTTAGAACTTGGGAAATCATGGCGATCGCCAGGAAAAAAGTATTTTGGAGAAAAATGCCTTTAAAGTTTCGGATAAAGTTAGGCACAGTATGAGCCAAACATCACTAAAACAGCTATAACTCCAAAACTACTTTAAATTTTGAAAAATCCTTTTAGCAGCGCTTTTTCAAAGGCATACGCTTTAAAAATATGAAAAAAATCAATTTTGCAAATTTCTACACTAGAATACCCCCTTAAAACAATTTCTAAATTACAAGAGCTAACACATTTTCCATTCTACAACTGTTTTTCTACATTTTATCTCAGAGTTTTATAATATATTTATACATGGCAGTAACATGTAAAAATAAACCGTTACATGTTCCATTTTCTTAAGTTTTTAATATTCTTAAAGAACTCATGACCCATTTGAGACTCATTAAATGATTTTGCATTGAAAAATTTAACATCGCTTTTTTTTTGAATATTCTTATGCTAATATTGAGGTTTTATTGTATACAATATTGAGTAAATAATCAACAATTAAATTGTATTCAAGAATTTGTACCATGTTTTGTATTTAAAAAAAATATTTATTGTTTTGGCCATTGTTTACATTTGAAAACAAATGCACAAAGAAAATTCACTTAAATGGATATTTAATGAATATGCAAGCTCATTTCAACAACTTCAAAGCTCGAAAAATATAAATTTTTTATATTTACCATTTAAAGGGATCTTTTACATACTTCGTTTTTAATTAAAAGGAAGATTTCAAATCCGGTTTTTATTAAAAATTTAATTATTTTAAAAACTAAAAGATTTTTAGAATGGTTTATTTTACTAAAAAGATTTTAATGAAATTTATTTCGAAAGCTGCTGCTCTTGGAATTCTAATAATATGCAGTGTTGGAACTCCACCACCTTATTTACCATTATTGGCTGTAAATTCTAACAGTTAATTTTATAATTAAAATATGATATGTCAAATAAAATTCAATAAAAATGTTTAAAATATAAATATTGGTAATTATTTATTAGCAGTATTGTTTAATTTTGTGCTTATTATTTACGGACATTGTAGTGTGCTGTGTTAATCCTCTTCGAGTCAAAAATAAAAAGACTCATCTTACCCTGGAAAAATCTTTTGGATTGGAAGAATATTTCAACACCTTTTTGTGTATTTTCATCTTTTCCCTTCATTCAAGCCAGTATTCTTGTGAACTGAAGAAAGCAGGTAATATGATTTGTCTCCTGTGTTGTATGTAATTATTTGTATGTTCTTTTTTAACTTGCTACTTAACTTTTATGATTTTATATCTATTTAAAATGCGACTCTCCCGCAAATTCACTTACAAATATTTAACAGCAAGATCAACGATTTCTTAATAATATTTCTCCAGAAACACGGTGCGGAGAGTGTTCATGAGCATTGGTTTATTCAAACGATCTCTGAATCTAGAGGGAACGTTTAACATTAGTAGCTGACTATTCAACTTTTCATGTGAAGAACAGGTTTTTACCGCCGAATATATTTAGAAATCATATATTTCACTCCAACATATAGATTCACTTATTAGGACCTGAAATTATATTTGTTTTTACATTTTCGGTGGAAATTAATACTTCTAAGCGCTTGAGTTAGTGCGGCTCCGCGGGAATCTCCCTAAATCTTTTCAATTTTTCTACGTTCGTTTTACTTTTTGTTTCTCTAAATTTGTGTAAATTCATCTACTTTTAAACTGAAAAAAAAAACAAAAATGCCCCTGCCTATCTGTTTTGTCAAAATAAAAACAAAGTTGTACGATAACAACTAAATATATTGTAAATAGCGAAAATATAGCTGTTCTTTTGCCAGCTCTAAGGCATTGCTAAACACAAAACAATCACCCACAAAGTGTATGTACACATGAATTTCACGCTGAAATATCCAGCTTTGAGGGGAAACAGAATCAACAACTTAGCGTAAATCTATGACGTCAAAAACTTTACCCACAGAGTTATGCGCATTAAGTGGGTGCCCACCTTTACGTGCAACAAGTGTCAAATTTTTATTTCCTAGATTCCATTCCTTCCGTTTCAGATCTTCATAGTCTTTATGGACTGACTTTGTGAAGGCTTACTGGAAATTTCAAGTGTAAAATAACCAGAAGCCTTCAGAATCATCCCACTAACCTTACATTATCGAGCTTCTACACTCGAAATCTCGTCTTCCCAAGGAAGTAATCGTTATGACTGAAAAGTAGATCTTTTTAAATGATGATGTATTCCTAATTTCCCTACAAGATTAATTTCATTTAAAATAAAAAGTTAAAGCATAAATTCAAATTTCGTAAAAAATTTATCAGCCCAGTGAATTCAAGAATTTATATACATATATGTATATATGGCAGGAATTTAAATTTCAGTTCAACTGAAAATATACTTGAAAGTTAAGTTTTTGCAGAAAAAATTTAATTTTTATAGCCAAAAAACCCAAAATAAATTGTATAATAAAAGCATTGAAATAATTAAAACTAGGACCTTTTTTGGTTGTTCTGTGATGCTTTAATTAAAAATAATTCTTCTTTAATTACTTCATAGTTTGTTAGTTATTTTCTATAATTAAGTAATTGTTCTTTGTCTTATAATTAAAGAGATACACAAACAAAAAGTAATTATATGACCTCTAAGCCCTTTGATGATGCGACTGAAAATTCACAAACGTGGGCAGATCAAGGAAACTAAACCCTTTAATTCTTATAAGAATTATTATTAAATTTCATTTAATCAGCTTAAAAGAATTGTTCGTATTGGATTCCAATTGAAGATCTTTAAAGCGCATTAATTAAATTAGTTGGTGTATGTTATTTTAGCTGGTAATTAAAATCCTTTTTTTTTAATAAAAAATAAATAACATTTTTTAATTTATTATAAATTTTTTAAACTATTTCCTTATAAGTTCTTCAAAAATTTTAATATAACAGAAATTGAAATCACAAATAAAATTATTTTACTTGGTTTTTATTATTATTATCTTCACTTTTAAAAAATTAAAAGAAGAATTGAATTATTTTTGTTATAAAAATAATGACATCAGTATGATTTATATTCTGACCAAGTGACATTATGATTAAATCATATGAAAAATATTTTTGTATTATTCAAATTTCTATTAACTATACTTAAAGATCTTCACAGGAGGTGGAATTAAATAGCCAACAATTGTTTGAGTGAGACTGGGGTTATATATTAGGTCTTATGTTCTCTTGTCATTCGATTTACTACAATTATCCACCATTCTTTACTTATTGACCGCGAGAATTATTCTTCTATAATGCATTATTAGAAGTGATCACAGTAATTGTTGCTTTTAGATTTTTAATATCATTTTATGGGGGCAAGGCATTAAAATCATTTCACTTATGTAATTATAATGTCATCTATAAATAAACAATTTAATAATGGGGTAAATTAAGTAGGTGAAATCTTATGCATAGAATTTTAGGTGTAAGATAATTGTTTCTGACTTTTTTGAATGATTATTGTAATGAAACTATCCTTTATTGGAAATGCCTAGCACAATTTTATCAAAGTTTTTTTTGGAAATAGAAGCTCAAAATTTTAAACCTAACACATGGTTTTAATCCTATCCACTTGTTGTTTGATGGTGAGAGATTGGTATATGGAGTCATCGGAAATAGGTTTGAGAGATATCCTAGATCTGGCAAGGAAATCAGATATTAGGTTTCCATCATAGCATAGCATGTGATCTTTTCTATTCCGGTCGTGTTGAAAAATTTATATTTGGCCTTAAAATTGTCCTTAGTTTCGTTTATGAATGAAGTTAAATTCATTGGAACCGAACCTCTTTTCCTAAAAAATTACTTTCTCTTTCTTTATATGATGTTATTATTTCTTACAACTATTTTCTCTTAAAATAAGTGTCGAGGTTTACTGAACCTAGTCCCAGCCGTTCAAATACCTATATAAAGGAATGTTGAGGCTTTTGTCATCCAAATAAAGAATTATTTAAGAAAATACAAAAACTCACAAATATTTTATTTTGCGGGAGGGGTTAAACGTACCAACCCCATGAAATATACTTTTCTCAAATGTTTCAACAAAAATAAATATTTTATCTAAGTAATATGGGTACAACTAGTAACATAATTCTTACTTGTCCCCTCTAAATTTGATACCATTACTAAATGAAAAAATTTAAATTAATGATAAATTACCCCGCTTAAATCAATATAGAAAATTCGTCACTTATTCTATTATTGGTATCTTCATATTTTTAATACTTCCGCGATATATGTCAGTTATCAACAATAGATCACGTTTTTATTTCTCATATATATGTATAATCTAACATAAAATTCTGCTGGTATCATTAGAGGAATCAAACAACATACTTTTGTTGATCATGCATTATATACATTGGCAATATGAAATGTTTCCAGTGTGACTGAGCTTATAGGGCTTCTAGAATAGCAGAATCGGTTCTACAATTGACCAATTTGTCGGGCTTAACAATATTAAAGAAGTTAACATTCGGTTTAGTTCAAGTTAATGTTAAGTGCATTTAACCGTATCGTTTGATCGTGTATCGTGAGTTTTTTTATATACTTTATCCCTGAAATTTTTAATTGAAAAAAAATCTCTTTTTTTTAATTGTGAAAATAATATAATTAAATTATTGTTATATAATTAATCATGTGTTTTATATGGTTTATTTTTGGAATTTTGGTGCACAATGTTTTTAGTAGTGAACATAGTGAATTTGATGTTATGCAAATAAATAAAAATTTTAAAAGCGTACCGACAACAATTAAAACTTTTGAAAATGATACAATTTTATTACCATGCAATCATAGAGGTGCGTATTTCCATGGATAAGAACAATTTATTTACATAAATTTTTTATTTGCTAGTTTTGTATTAGAAATAGAAAAGTTAGAAATTCACTTTACAATTAAAAAAAATGGGAATAAACTAAATTTTATTGACAAAAAATATTTTTATAGTATTTTCAATTTTCAGCTACAAGATCTTATTTTCTGTGAACAATATTTCTATCTATTGATGGCTAATTTGTAAATTTGTAACCATACATTAGAAAAGTCGCGTAAAATGTAATTTCAAAATTAAAAATGTCTGCATTTTATTGAAAATTTCACATATTGATTTTTTCGTTTGAAATTAGAAAATTTGAAGTTCAGCACAAAAACACTTTCAATAAACTTGAAGATATTTATATTTCAGAAATTTTATATTTTAGTTAGTAAATCCAAATCAAAAAATAATAAATTTATTTTACTATGTAAAGATTGAAATGAAAATTGGTTAAAATATTTACCTTAATCTTTAAATGGTCTGTAAAACACTATAAAACCAAAAAATCAATCAATAAAGAAATGCAACAGTCACTTCTGATAGTTTTTTCCTCAAGGTAATCACGATGTCCAAACATTTTTGGATTTTTCCGAGCCAGTTTCATTGGTTTTAAATTTTGGTAATATTTTTGCGAAGGATAATTTTAAAAATCTATGATTATATTGATTTTATTTTTTTAGATTTACCACAAATAACTATTTACTCCTTTTTCTCTGATTGCAAATAAAGTTATTAATAATAACCTTTGACTATTCGCTAGCTTGATTTGAAAAAATTACATAAAAAACCACGCCAGATACTCGCTTTTGAGAAAATGAAATTATATTATTTGTAGTGTGTTTTATCGTAACAGTTTTGGAATCGACTCAAATAGTTAACGCTGAAAGATATGTCTGGTATTGTACCATGACTAATATACAAGAGTGCTCCTATCAAATTTCTGTATTTAATATCCTCATTCAAATTTGATTTGCTCAGTTTGAGATTTATCTCCATTGGTGTGTTATATAGTTTTGAGTTCTCAATATTATACATTTCAGCTAGTGATTTTATATAGTTTTCCTGGCTTAATGTTAAGATATTACTACATTTCTCATAATCATATTCAATTACAATTCCGATGTAATTTTTTACTTTATTTAAATCCTTCATTTTAAATTTGTTATGCAATTTTTTCTTAACATCATTAATTACTTGAACATCTTTACAGCATATTAACAAATCATCAACAAATAAAAGTATGTATACTGATGTGCTTCCATTTGTCTTGACGTAAAGGCAATAATCATATTTGCTTCTGCGAAAGCCAAGTCTTTCAATATATTCATTAAAACATTCATACCATGCACGTGGGCTTTCTTTTAGGCCATACAGTGCTTCATGTAGCTTATAAACCTTATTCGAAACGTCATCATAGCCGTGTGGCTGTTTCACATATACTTCAGATAACACTTTACCATTTAAAAACGCTGTTTCAACATCCATTTGATGTATGTTTAGACTATACTGACAAGAATATGAAAGTAATAATTTTAAACTTTGCATTTTAGCTACAGGTGAGTATGTATCATCAATACTGTCCTTTTGCTGGAAACCTCGAACCACTAACCTGGCTTTATAAATGTCACCTAGTTTTCTTTTGAACACCAATTTCACATCTAAAAATTTCCTTATCCTCTGGTTTGTTCACTAACTTCCATGTATTATTTTTGACAAGACTGTTCATTTCAATGTCCATTGCTTCTTTCCATTGTTTAGCTTCATTACATGTTGTCGCCTCCTCAAAATTACTTGGAATCGTAGCATCACAAAAATTTGCACAAATACAATAATATCCAAATTCTTCATCGAATCGATTTGGTGGCTTGATGTGCCTTCTGTTTCTTGTTATATCTCTTATTTTGTTATCAACATTATTTTCCATATTGTCCTTGCAGCTCACTGATGAGAGCTCCTTTGGTGCTTCTTCCGATTGTTTCTTCTCTGTATCATTTTCATCTTCACTATCACAACCTACACACATAATATCTTCTTCAATAATGTCAACATGCCTGGCAACTATTATTCTGCTATTCACCAAAACTCTGTATCCAACTTCTGTATATCCAAGCGAAGTTCCAAATTCTGCTTTTTTATCCCATTTTGATCTTCTATTTTGTTCTGGTATTCCAACATAAACTTTACTTCCATACAATTTTAGTTCATTAACAGATGGTTTCCTTTTAAAAATTATTTCATAAGGTGTTTTCCTCTCTAAAGTATTTGCCAGTATTCTGTTTTTTAGATAAGCTGCTACTTTAATTACTTTGCTTCTGCTAGAAGACATCTAGCCATATCCATTATTGTTCTATTGTATCTCTCCACAGTGCCATTTAACTCATGTACGTGGGCACGAATTTATTTTTATACCTTTTTGTCTTGCAAAGTCATATATCCTGCTATTCATATATTCTTTACCGTTATCACATCTTAGTTCTTTTATCCTTTGTTTAGTTAAATTTTCAATTTCATTTACATATTCTATAAAACAATCTGATACTTGATCCTTTGACTTAATACAATAAACTTTTGCTAATTTACTGTAATCATCAATAAAGCTTACGAAGTATTTTTCTTTATTATATCCAGTTGTTCTATGAGGTCCATTTACATCTGTATGAACGATCTCCAGTATAGCTTGTGCTCTTCTTCTATTACTCTTAAATGGTAAATTGTGCATTTTATTTTCAATACATACAGTACATTTCATATACTCTGATTCTATTTCTTTAGGTATCCCTTCTAGTAACTGATTTTTACACATGATATCCAGATATTTCAAATTTACATGCCCAAGTGTACGATGCAGTTTTTCTTTTAATATTATATTTTGGGTTACATTTGCAAGTATTTTATTATTTACAACATAACTTGTTATTTTATACAATCTTTCATCTTTCCGTGCTAGTGCCAATAATGTACCATCTAATTCATAAATTGAGAGTTTCCCTTTTGATACTATTTTATGATTGTCGGTTATCTTCGAATAACTCAATAAATTTGCTTTCATTTCTTTAACATAAAATACATTTTTTAAAGTTACTATGGACTTAGTGTCATAAACAGGAAAAGAGACTATGATATCACCTACTTTTGTCGCTTCCAACATTCTTCCATCACCAATTTTTACTTTAATAGGATTTTTTAATTTTACTGTATTTTCGAAATATTCATCGCTGTTTATGATGTGGTTGGAACACCCGCTGTCCAACAACCAATTAATTTTATTTTTATTTACTCTATAATTGGAGTTTGGTCCACGTTTGTCAGGTTTACCAAAAACACGATTACGGTCCTGATAACTTGAAGTGTTTTGACCTTGATAATTTGAGGAATGACAACCACGATAGTTCTCTTGACCACCACCACATTTTTCTTTTCGAGCGTTTTCGCCTTAATTTTACCTTTTAGGTATTCAACAGTTCTGTCGTTTTCCGGTAAAACATCAATTAAATCACCAATATGACTGTAGTTTGATGGTAATGCTTTCAGCATATAATTTAATTTTTCATGTTCAGTCATGGTTGCTCCGGCCTGCTTAAGCTCGTTCACAGACTTTTCAAAGTCGTCGAAAAATAAACTTGAATCTGTACAATTCTTTAACTTGATACTATCTAGATTATTTCTACACACAATTTGCAAAGATGTGGAAGGTTTCAAATACATTGTATCTAATTTGGTTATATCAAACGCTGATTCACATTCGTGGATGTATTCCAATTGTTTATTCGTTATTGCGCCATAAATATAGTTTGTTGCTTGAACATCTTTTTCTACCCATTTTCCTTGATCATCCTTTTCATTCATTTTTCGTTCTACTACTTCTTTGTATTTTTAAACTGTAAAAATTTCATCATTCGTATTTTCCAATTGAAATATTCCAAGCCATCAAATACCGGTATATTTATTTCACTTTCCTTTGTAGCCATTTTGTTTTGCAACTCACAAACTAACAATTTCGATTTTAAGAACCATGGACTGCTACCATATTAATTATTGATAATGTTTATTGATGATTACTTTATACATTATTAATTACACTTAATATTAATTATATGTATGTATATATCTATTTATTCCATTACACTAGTTACACTTTTCTTATGGCACCATATCAGTTAACAGGTAGTTACACATGGTAGATGACAGAGTAATCAGTGTTACCAGAAATAGAAAATGTACCTATAACCTAACAATAATATATAGGTTAATCACCTTAAGTAAAAGTTTCAGATCTTGAGAAAATAGTATTGATAGAAATAAGCAAATTTTTGTTTTTATTAATGGATAAATTAGTGAGAACAAAATCCAACATTCTGCTCATTAATTTTCTGGATTTCCGAAGGTCCATTTTTCGAGTAGCTTGGAAGTAAGTGGTTATTGCAAAGTCTGTTTTAATTTTTCTTGATATATTTGAAAAGCCTTAAATGAACTTTCAATAATTTAGTAGTTTTTATTACGTATTTTTTGACGGGATTCGAAGGCATTAGATTGGTCTCCTTACTAAAGCTTATACCCAAATTTTGGAAAAAAAGGGGAAACCGTGAATTTTTTTTGAGCACATTTAATTAGAATTTACTATTTATATGTTATATATTGAGTATTGGAGGATTCTACTCACTAGTTTTTCCGAAATAATGATTTTTCAATTTTTCGCGCAGCTCGAAGACATATGTATTAGGGTCTAATTATACACCATGTTTCAAGCGGTTCTGCTACAAAGCTTTACCTACTTATGCTTTCTAACGTGTTTTATTACATTAAATTGACTTACTGTAAAAATAATGCATTATAAATGCAATAAATTAGTTGAAAGGACTTGTAATGTAATTATTGCAGTCAACCGCGTCTCAGATCGCTAATCTAGACACAACCTGAAAACCATAAATATTGATGAGATGGCAATTACATTAATTTGCGATTAAAATTAGCTCACTTGAAATATCCTAAGTGCTCCCAGTGTTTTTATAATTTACAGGTGTAAATTTTAATAAAAAGAAATTTTTTGCTAGAGTATCCAAACGTCCACAAAAAAAGCATTTAAATTTTATTGCTCTTAGCAACTGACGATTTCGTGTGATACTGAGAAGCATTTCATTCAAATGTTCCACGTGATAGAACTAATTGCAAGCAACTTGGGAAACTTGGGACAAACAAAATTTAAAGTAATATCATTTGCATGTCTAAAAAAATCTGAAAATGAAGTTTTTTTTCAAAAATTAAACCTAACACTTAATCGGCAGGCCGTGTAAATTACGCATTAGAACAACTTTCGCAATTGCTAGTCAGCATTTTTGAATACTTTCAGATTTTCAGATTAAAATACTCAGCCATCTACATACACTTACAAATGGTTTAGTACTAAATGAGTAATAAGGCAATATTTTGAGGAATAAGTTCAAGGAAAAAGTTAAATAGTTACGCAGTATAATTGACTTTTTATTTTAATTACAAAAGTATTTGAGAATTCTAATTTTGTTGTTGTTTCGCCTTATGTCTTGTGTTGAACTTTTGCATTTCTCGGTTTTTCGCCTTTTGTCTTTTTAACGGAGAAGTTTTCACAGCCATTTTCATTTGAATTGAGAGACTAAGAATGAAATTTTTTTTTTCAACTTCAGTTTTTAATTGTTCAAATTTCTCCTTTAAATATCCATCTGATTGAATTATTTTATTTGCTTCAACCCATATGTCAGAAAAGGATGAAGATCTTACCGTTGGCTTAGATCTAGTTTCATTGACCACTACCAATGGCGTAGTAACCCTTAATATTTCAGTAAAAATAGTAATATTTGTGAGTTCTTTGGTTTTATTTTCAAGTTCATTAACTAATGTCAGTGATTCTGTTACAGCTGCTATCTCCTTTGAAGAGGAGTCATTACTCTCAGTAGAATTTGAAAAATCCAACGGTATTGATTCGTGTATATTACCGCTTGGGTACAACAATTCATATATTGAATCTGTTACTTTTTGTGAATTTTTTTTACTGCTTTCCCGCGTACGCTTATGAGGTAGAGGATGACAAATATCATTATTAATTATTGTATTCGAATTTTCGTTGAAGGAAGAAACCGTCTTATTATTATTTTGATAAGAATTTAGAAAATTTAATGATGCTGCCTCAAATATATTTTTCATATTAAACAAAAATTCAAACATCAAAACTTTTGCCATTTCTAGGTTTCTATTATCGTTCTCAATTTTTGGAGTATGTTGCTTATTTTTGCATGTTGCAATACTTATCACTGTGTTTAATTTTTCGAAAAGGGAGGAAAGCGTATAACTACCTAGAGTAGTATTTGACACATTCAATGTTGTTGACTCAACTACTTTTTTGATAGTATTCATTAATTCATCAAATAATAAATTTACAGTTTCTAAATTTTCAGCTTTGTTTTCAGGTTTTAAAATATGAGGCAGAGGTTGGCATGTACTTGTAGTCATTGTGCTTTTCAATGTTCTAAAAAATGAAGTAAAAGTATAACTTTTTCCTGTAGTATTTGAAAAATTTCGTGATTTTAACTCAAATATTTTTTCAAGAGTGCACAGCAATTCATTAATCAATTCTTCTCCCCTTTTAAAATTTTTATCAAAATTTTCAGTTTCATGACTTTTTCGCATACTTTCAAATGAAGTTTTTTTTGTCTCTTTTTCCTTTTTATCGATGTAAGATGTTAGAGTATTAGTTTTTGTAGTAGTTTCTAGGCTATTAGATGAACCAAAATTACTTCCTTTTCGAGTAGGATACAGTAACAGATATACCGATCTTTTTACAATTTCCCGATCGGCTTCTACCTCAGCTGTACCAGGCTGAGTTTCGGATATAGTTTTGTTATTAATTGTGCTCATATTTTTCACAGTTAAAACACTATTTTTTTCACTAAATATTAAAAACACAAAAAGAGCTTTCAGCAATATCATCAGCATTTTATTTCTAAGATTTTTACAATTAATTTAACTTTATTTCAATTGAATATTTTTCCTGTGAAATCGAAAGGTAAATAGCAAAATGAAACGCTTAGACTTGCAGTTAAACAATAAATAAATTCAAAGTCAACTTTTTATGGCAAATTTTCTTTAAGGCAATAATGTATAAGTTGATTGAAGCCCATGGAAACAATTTCAAATAGAAACAACCGCACGCTCCACTTCTTTTATCAAATTCTATTTTTAAAAATACAAAGAAATGTTTCATTGGTGTATTAGATCTTTCCTTTTTATATGAGCTTATTTCTGTTTACCTATTTCTATGCCATTGAAATTCGATTTTGACATTTTTAATTATTTTCAAAGAATTTTAAATTTTGCTAATATATTTGATAGTAAAAAAACTTAAATAAAAATATGTGTTTTTCATTCAAAAATTTTTGGCCAGAATCTAGTTTTAGGTAATAATACTTTCAAGCTCTGTTTAAAGAGTGCAAAAAAAGTTATAACAGCTGACTTGCTTGGTCTATCAAGGCTCTACACCCGAATATAAACAACACTGGTAATTTTGTTAAATTTCAATAATTCAATAAAACAATATTTGAAAAATATATAAAATTGTTGATTATACTTAACAGTTGATTATACTTAACAGTACGAAATCATCATCAAATATTTCGACTCGTGCACTAATATAGCCAATCTATTCTTAAACTTTTGATTTGCCTTCTACTTCCATAATTTAAAAATTATATTAATTTGAAAGAAACTTTATTTGATGTCTTATTTATTTAATTTTTCTAAATTTAAGTTTTTGCATTTAATTTTCCTACTTGACCTTAATGAGAATATCTGTAAAAAATATTTGTAAAAATAAATTGTTATACTAGAGACAGCGCAAAAACTTTTTTAATGCCAATAAAACAAACAATAAAGAAAACAAAAAGAATTGAAAGAAGATCGATATTTATTCAGCATCGAAAAATTGTATGAATATAATATTTTTAAAAGAAATATTTCAAGATAATATATCTGTTATTTACTTAAACTTTTGTAGCAATTCTAATTTTGCATATTTTCCAAAAATACATAAAAATACATCTTAATTGTATAAAAATGCCTATTCAAAGGATATATTTTTACGTCTTTCATTAGAGAGACTTATCAACTCAATTGGAAAACTTTCTAGAAGAAATATTAAATATAAACTGAAAAGCACTTAGCAGCAAGTATATATCGCCAAAATTAAATTAAATATTATTATCAATTAAATTGATGATTTATATTTTTTTTGCGAAATGTTTAAAACTTTATGGAGTATTAAAGAGCTATTAATTGAAAATTTTATCCTTTTAAGGGTTATCTTGTCAAGACATATAAATGTTAGTTATAGAATAATAGAATGAAACAAATGTCTCAGTAAATACTCGATAAAATTTGATCAAATAGTCTCTTTACATAGGTAAAATTCTGTTATTTACTAAAAGATGGATCCGTTTAAAGTTAAAACAATGCTTATATTTCATTATCCCTGCTGATCCAAATTGATTTCGAAATTTTTTAATTTCTTAAATATTTTAAATAGATTACTGCAAATAAAAAATGCTTTATTTACGGAAAATCTTCAATTAGTTATAAGTAGATTGATTTCATTGTATTTTATAATTTTACAGAGGTACACAATTTTAATTTTAATAAAACAGAAATTTTTTCCGGGAAAGAATTAGTCAGTTCTAGCGTTAATTTTGGCAGAAACTAAGCCAACACAAGCAGGAAACTCGGAGAACAATTATAAATTATGAAAACTATTTTTTTTTTGTAAACATCATCCCCTCCACTTCCTTCTCGAAATTTATATGTTGCATATTCCTAGTTTTGGTACTACATTGTGCCTTTTATTAATTCCTAGTAGGGAATTCACCAAAGCCTTCTTCAGCCCAATGCGTTTTTCAATCGCAAGACGCATAAGGTCATAAAACGGGTGACGAATTTGCTCTAGCCATAGCTAGAACAAAAATTTTTGTTTCATGAAGATCATTTATAGTTCAGGATTTAAACCTCACCGACGACTCACTTGACACGATAGAGTTGCCTCAATTTTACAAGAAGGCAATCAGGACTAACTTCAGAGCATAATAAAGTACACTTATAACACACCCTCCTCAAACATATTACTCTAACATTTACTTATGTTATACTGTAAATACTGTACATACTGTAATTGCTGGAAGTAAGCATTTGGTCAGCTTACCTATACTGTATATATCGGCCCACATAGCCGTTGTAAATACATTTGTAAATAGTTATTAAGATATTCACAGTTCCTATATATCTGCATATTTAGCATATCAAGGGCATCTTGACACTACAATTACTGATTATAAAGTCAGAGCACGCTGTTACTTTTTGATTAAATTTAGTTTTAAATAAAAAGGACACTTTATGGATTTCAAAATTTTTGTTGTACTCTTGATTTTAGTTTTACTTGGAATTTTTGCTGTACTTTTAATTCTTGTTGTACCTCAAAATTTTATTATTTTTAGAGGTACAACAAAAACCTTGAAGGCCACAAAGTATCCTTTTTTGTTGTTCCTACCTAGCTTCTCTAAATAATGGAATGATTATTTCCTATTCCTTTTAATAGAAGTACAACAAAAATTTAAAGTAAAACACAAGTTTCAGGTACAGCAAGAATTATATTAACAAAAATTAAAAAGTGTCCTTTTACCATAAATGATCGTCATGAAACAAACATTTTTCTTCTAGCTATGGCTAGAGCAAATGCATCACCCGTTTTATGACCTTATGGGTCTTGCGATTGAAAATTGCATTGGTATAAACAAGGCTTAAGGCGCTTCTTTAAAGAGCAATTAAAGAGGTTTAGATTTTGCTTTTCACTAAGCAGTTCATGGATGTTTTGATTGTGTAGACTTCATTTTCACATCAAACTCGTGTCCATACCACATACATCAGGCCATCTACAAACGAAAAAGATGCTATCAGGCACCAACCAGAACCTCAAGCACCAACAGGCTCAATTTTATTCTGTTTCGAAATACTTTTTTTGAAAATTTAAAATGAATTCGCCGCACCTCTTTTAAAGGGACTGCTCTTGACAGACACAATGCATAGTAAAGATGTAGTACTTGAGCCCTAATTTTTGATGTCGAAAAGATGAATGCTTATGGGCTCGAGTTTCCTACTGGGTTATTATCTAATCAACTTATTAGAATTTAATTTTTACAGAAGTCAAAATAAAAGTGAAAATGTTGAATTTCAACATAATTACCACACATTCACCAGTGTCAAACGAGACCCAGAATTTTTCAAACATATTCTGTAAAACTCACTTTTCAAAAGCGCTTTTATAGGAGATTTTATAGGTTATACTCAATAGCTTGTTTGAGTTTGACATTTTGATTGAAAATATATAACTTATGCTTTATAACGTGTTTTATTACATTAAATTGACTTACTGTAAATAATAATGCATTATAATTGCAATAAATTAGTTGAAAGGCACAAATTATATTTTCCGAAAGGACTTGTAGTGTAATTATTGCAGTCAACCGCGTCTCAGATCGCTAATCTAGACACAACCTAAAAACCATAATTATTGATGAGATGGCAATTACAATAATTTGCGATTAAAATTAGCTCAATTTAAATATCCTAAGTGCTCCCAGTGTTTGTTTAATTTACAGGTGTAAATTTTAATAAAAAGAAATTTTTTGCTAGAGTATCCAAACGTCCACAAAAGAAGCATTTAAATTTTATTGCTCTTAGCAACTGACGATTTCGTGTGATACTGAGAAGCATTTCATTCAAATGTTCCACGTGATAGAACTAATTGCAAGCAACTTGGGAAACTTGGGACAAACAAAATTTAAAGTAATATCATTTGCATGTCTAAAAAAATCTGAAAATGAAGTTTTTTTTCAAAAATTAAACCTAACACTTAATCGGCAGGCCGTGTAAATTACGCATTAGAACAACTTTCGCAATTGCTAGTCAGCATTTTTGAATACTTTCAGATTTTCAGATTAAAATACTCAGCCATCTACATACACTTACAAATGGTTTAGTACTAAATGAGTAATAAGGCAATATTTTGAGGAATAAGTTCAAAGAAAAAGTTAAATAGTTACGCAGTATAATTGACTTTTTATTTTAATTACAAAAGTATTTGAGAATTCTAATTTTGTTGTTGTTTCGCCTTATGTCTTGTGTTGAACTTTTGCATTTCTCGGTTTTTCGCCTTTTGTCTTTTTAACGGAGAAGTTTTCACAGCCATTTTCATTTGAATTGAGAGACTAAGAATGAAATTTTTTTTTTCAACTTCAGTTTTTAATTGTTCAAATTTCTCCTTTAAATATCCATCTGATTGAATTATTTTATTTGCTTCAACCCATATGTCAGAAAAGGATGAAGATCTTACCGTTGGCTTAGATCTAGTTTCATTGACCACTACCAATGGCGTAGTAACCCTTAATATTTCAGTAAAAATAGTAATATTTGTGAGTTCTTTGGTTTTATTTTCAAGTTCATTAACTAATGTCAGTGATTCTGTTACAGCTGCTATCTCCTTTGAAGAGGAGTCATTACTCTCAGTAGAATTTGAAAAATCCAACGGTATTGATTCATGTATATCACCGCTTGGGTACAACAATTCATATATTGAATCTGTTACTTTTTGTGAATGTCTTTTACTGCTTTCCCGCGTACGCTTATGAGGTATAGGATGACAAATATCTTTATTAATTATTATATCCGAATTTTCGTTGAAGGAAGAAACCGTCTTATTATTATTTTGATAAGAATTTAGAAAATTTAATGATGCTGCCTCAAATATATTTTTCATATTTAACAAAAATTCAAACATCAGAACTTTTGCCATTTCTAAGTTTCTATTATCGTTCTTAATTTTTGGAGTATGTTGCTCCTTTTTGCATGTTGTAATACTTATCACTGTGTTTAATTTTTCGAAGATGGAGGAAAGAGTACAACTACCTAGAGTAGTATTTGAAACATTTAATGTTGTTGACTCAAATACTTTTTTGATAGTATTCATTAATTCATCAATTAGTACATTTACAGTTTCTAAATTAAATGTTCTAAAATTCAATGATTTTAAATTAGTTTTTTTGTTAGGTCCACTAAGCATACACTATACTAACCTCTCTGATGTACTTAAAATTTCCTTTACACCTTCTTGCTTATGTCTATAAGGTTGAACTTTCAATTTAGCGTCCTTTACCACCTTGTTCAAACTCTCCTCTAAATTTAAACTTAAATTCATTGAATTTTTCACAGCTAAAACACTAGTTTTTTCATTAAATATTGAAAGTGACAAAATAATGCTTAGCAATATGATTAGCATTTTATTTTCAATCATTTAAATTTTCGTACAATGTAATTCAATTTAAGAATTTTCAACTATAAACTTCAAATGTCAAAACCAATATGATGTTTTAAAGACTTGAGATATATTGAAAATGTACATTTAATATGGAAAGTTTTTCATTTTTTTTTAAAATAACATTGTTCGGTGAGGCTGATATCGCAAGTTCAAAATTCTTTTGGCAATAACAGTTATTGTTATTATGGAAGCCAATGAAATTATTTTGAACAGAAACACCTCTATCCATTTTATTATTTTAATTTTGAGACGTTTTTCATATTTAATAAAAAAAAATTATTTGTGCCGCCAAAGATGTAAAATATATGTAGTTTATATATTGACAATTTGGCATATCCATTGTTTTTTTGTTGTTGTTTTTGACTAAAAACGACAAAATTTTGCAAAATTACACACATTCGTGTAAATTCCTTATTTATTTAATATGATTATCCCATAAATTAATATTTGAATATATAATGGGTAATCTTGGTTTTCTCAAACACTGTAATAAAATGCTACAAGTTACTTGATGTAATTTTAAATAATACGTATACAAACATAAAATATAACAAAGTTAAAAGAACTCATTTTATATATCTTCGCTATTTAAATATAAATACAATCAGCTTTAATTAGCATTGGTTGTTCTTTTCTAATGTTTCCAAATAAACTTTCATGTAATTTGCCATTTCCCAGCTGCCTCGGAATGTCAAGAGATACTGGAAGTGACGAATTGTTACAATCAAATTGTGGAAATCGAGAGCCTGTTATTCTTAATGTTTATGATATGGTAAGAAAATTAAAACTAAATTAATATTTTTGAAGTTTTTTGTAATTGAATTTTAATTACTGTTTTTGTAATTTGTATTAAAACCGTTTGAATTATTCTAAAATAGGTTTATAAAATTGATATGGGCATATGGTAGGTTAGTCTTATAGACAAATGTTTCTTATAATATTAATTCAAATAAAAAGATTTAATATTTAGTACAGATTGTTCAAGCTCTTAAGTAGGATTCTGTTTGGATAAGACATATTTGTCATACATTATATTTATTTGCAATTTACACTTACGTAAAAATCAGGCAAGTTGGCAAATCATCTGGAAGAGGACCCTTTTACAATAAGGAAATAGAAAAGGCAAAGTATAGAGAAGGGAGCTAAGAGTGGATAAAACTAGGAAATTATGATTTCAAAGTATAATCGGCTATTCTTAATTCAAGGCTAACGATGAGAATAAACACACATACCTAAGAAAAGCTTTGATTTCAAGGAAGAAACTAAAACAATTGAAGAAGTAATGTTACCTAGAGTAGAGCGAATTCCTTAAAAGAATACACTAAAGGAAATTATTCACTATTATCTCCAAGTTGTCAAATGGCTCTCTTATCCCATATAAAGTATATCGAAATGACGATTTGTGAGTAAGTTTTTAATCATGTTCAAATTTTTACTCACAAATCGCTACCCCTACATACTTTTCATGGGACGAGAAAGTCATTTGACGATTTAAAAATTTATAGTGAATAGTTCCCTTAAAGCTGACTAACAATAAGTGAAAGTAAACTATCAATAAACTTTAAGGATGTTTTGTTCGCCATTTCTTTCATTTATAGCAAACAAATATTTACTTTGATTATATAGAACGAGAACTAAAAAAATTTCAATTTCATGTATAGGATAACTTGAATATTTTCAATTTTCTTTTCTGATTTCAACATTCTTTTTTATTCGATTTTATAAATAGTTTGACTTTTTTAATTTAATTAATATTTCTTGTAATTTATTTGAGTTTACTACTATTTTAGTATTGGATCAATGAATATACAACATCTATTGGCTTAGGGGTTTTTCATTCTGGCGTAGAAATATTTGGAACAGAATACGCATATGGCGGACATCAATTTTCATTTTCTGGAGTATTTGAAATATCACCACGTGATCATGATGAATTAGGTGATCAATTTCGATTCAGACAGAGTATACAAATTGGTTGTACTGATTTTACATTTGAAGAAGTACGAAGAATAGTAGAAGAATTGGGAAATCAATTTAGAGGTGATCGTTATCATTTAATGAACAATAATTGTAATCATTTTAGTAGTGTATTATGCCAGGTATATTATGCTTATTTTTGCTATTCCCAGTAATATTTAATTTTATATTTCTTAAAAACAAAAAAGATCCTATGCGGCCAAGAAATTCCCAGCTGGGTAAATCGTTTAGCTCACTTTAGTTCATGTGTGCCATTTCTTCAAAGATGTCTGCCAAGGTAAAACTTTATTATAATCTTAAATTGATGTTAGGAAAAAATAAAATTATTTATAGAATTTTTTTAAAGCAAATATCACAAAGAATACTATAATTTTTATATCATGTACATATTAGTAACACTTTGTTCTACAGTTATCTAATATAATTTGTTAATAAACCACGGCTATGCTTTTTGACCATTTTTTCATTGATCCAATATGGTGCCATTTTTCCTTATCTTGCAACATATTGACACAGATCTAACTCTATTATGCTGGAATCTTTTTTGCACTACCAATAAATAATCCCTATACAGAACTTAATGTTGGTTTGTTAGAAAGTATTCTTTTGTAAGAATTTGCTTTAAAATCATGGTTTGCATTTATTATAATTCATTTTAAAGAAATTTCAAATTCAAAGAAAACACTGTATTCAACAAATACGTTAAGTTAATTTCTGAAAATTCTATAAGTTCTTACAGCGATTATTCTCATTTTGCCATTCTAAAATTGGCAATGAATGTAAGGGATAAGGGCTGCTTTTGGTTGATTATAAAACGTAAGTTAAGTAACGGCAGTAACCTTTATTCGAACTTTAAAGATATTGGAATAGAATTGCAATTCAATGTGCTAATAACATTTAACATTTTGGTTTTATTTTTTGACAATTGTTTCTTAAAAATTTTTATTTTAGAGAATGGTTAACCCCACATGCTTTACAACAATCAATTACCGCCATAAAGGATCGTGAGTCAGATGCAAGCCCTCTTTGAAAATAACTTTAGTTATGTGAACAAATGTAGTTTAAATTAATTAAATTAAAAAAAAACACAAATTTATTATATTATAAAAACGAAAATATCGAACTCCAGTAAACAATATTTTTGTTTTTGATTTTACTTGTAAAAGTTCAATTTATCTTTAAATAAAATGAATCTTAGTTTTGTAAATTTTTAAATTAATATAAAGAAACGTAATACTTCGCACATTTATATTTATTAATTTTAGTATATCTCTAGTCAGTCAATTTATATTTTGTTAACTAAAAATGTTGACTGCATTGTTTTAAAAATTTTACTATGCCATTTAAAAATAATTTAACCAATCCTATTTAACAATTAATAACAATTAATTTCTATTTTAAAATATAAGTTAAGTTTTTAAATAAACAAATCGGCTTATCACACACGACGAAAATATTAACTTTGAAAAAAAGAGGAGTAAAAACTAAGAAATTATGAGATTGTTTTTTGAATGTGAAAAATGTTAAAAGAAATTTATAGTATTTGCTAAATAATTATGTATAAAAAGTGAAAATTATATAAAATGGTTGAAAATAAAGAATATATGATAGAATTTTATTTTTATAAATAGCGGAAATACTTAAGATATCAGCTTAAAACATTTATTCTATTTATTTAGGTATTTTATAAAACATGGCACGAAGGATGAGTGAGCACAATACCAGGTCCTTAAGATATTCCTGTGCTAGTAGCTTATATAAAGAAAATTTTGATGTTTGAGCTGCATTGAAGTTTATATATATATACAAATATATTACGACATTAAATTTAAAAGTTTTGATTTTTAGTTTTTATTGTGGAGAAATTTTTCTCAAGGTTACTTAAGGGGGTAACGTTCTTAAACTTTTTTTTTGAATTTTATTTATTTGACTTTTTGAATAGAAAACTTTTTTAGAATATTGTGTAAAAATTTGAGATGAATAGGAGCAAAACTAACGAAGATACAGCGGTAAGTTTTGCTACCCGCCCAGCAGCAAACATTCTATCAAGCAAACTTTAAAGCGTTTTTCCTATAACTAAAGTCAATTCGATGCCCCTCATAACTTCAAACTGCAGCACTGACAAATTAGCTGATTTTTTTCGCAAAAATTGTATTTTTTACTTCAGAGTGTTTCCAAAAAGTGAAAAATTGAGATTTCAAAAAACCTGGTGAAAACGATTTTCTAACGAAAAATTTGATTATTTTATCCAACACCTAGTTATGAGGGGCACCGCTTCCAAATAATTGCTGCCACTGGCGTGTTTTTAAATATTTGAACTTAGAACTTGGGAAATCATGGCGATCGCCAGGAAAAAAGTATTTTGGAGAAAAATGCCTTTAAAGTTTCGGATAAAGTTAGGCACAGTATGAGCCAAACATCACTAAAACAGCTATAACTCCAAAACTACTTTAAATTTTGAAAAATCCTTTTAGCAGCGCTTTTTCAAAGGCATACGCTTTAAAAATATGAAAAAAATCAATTTTGCAAATTTCTACACTAGAATACCCCCTTAAAACAATTTCTAAATTACAAGAGCTAACACATTTTCCATTCTACAACTGTTTTTCTACATTTTATCTCAGAGTTTTATAATATATTTATACATGGCAGTAACATGTAAAAATAAACCGTTACATGTTCCATTTTCTTAAGTTTTTAATATTCTTAAAGAACTCATGACCCATTTGAGACTCATTAAATGATTTTGCATTGAAAAATTTAACATCGCTTTTTTTTTGAATATTCTTATGCTAATATTGAGGTTTTATTGTATACAATATTGAGTAAATAATCAACAATTAAATTGTATTCAAGAATTTGTACCATGTTTTGTATTTAAAAAAAATATTTATTGTTTTGGCCATTGTTTACATTTGAAAACAAATGCACAAAGAAAATTCACTTAAATGGATATTTAATGAATATGCAAGCTCATTTCAACAACTTCAAAGCTCGAAAAATATAAATTTTTTATATTTACCATTTAAAGGGATCTTTTACATACTTCGTTTTTAATTAAAAGGAAGATTTCAAATCCGGTTTTTATTAAAAATTTAATTATTTTAAAAACTAAAAGATTTTTAGAATGGTTTATTTTACTAAAAAGATTTTAATGAAATTTATTTCGAAAGCTGCTGCTCTTGGAATTCTAATAATATGCAGTGTTGGAACTCCACCACCTTATTTACCATTATTGGCTGTAAATTCTAACAGTTAATTTTATAATTAAAATATGATATGTCAAATAAAATTCAATAAAAATGTTTAAAATATAAATATTGGTAATTATTTATTAGCAGTATTGTTTAATTTTGTGCTTATTATTTACGGACATTGTAGTGTGCTGTGTTAATCCTCTTCGAGTCAAAAATAAAAAGACTCATCTTACCCTGGAAAAATCTTTTGGATTGGAAGAATATTTCAACACCTTTTTGTGTATTTTCATCTTTTCCCTTCATTCAAGCCAGTATTCTTGTGAACTGAAGAAAGCAGGTAATATGATTTGTCTCCTGTGTTGTATGTAATTATTTGTATGTTCTTTTTTAACTTGCTACTTAACTTTTATGATTTTATATCTATTTAAAATGCGACTCTCCCGCAAATTCACTTACAAATATTTAACAGCAAGATCAACGATTTCTTAATAATATTTCTCCAGAAACACGGTGCGGAGAGTGTTCATGAGCATTGGTTTATTCAAACGATCTCTGAATCTAGAGGGAACGTTTAACATTAGTAGCTGACTATTCAACTTTTCATGTGAAGAACAGGTTTTTACCGCCGAATATATTTAGAAATCATATATTTCACTCCAACATATAGATTCACTTATTAGGACTTGAAATTATATTTGTTTTTACATTTTCGGTGGAAATTAATACTTCTAAGCGCTTTAGTTAGTGCGGCTCCGCGGGAATCTCCCTAAATCTTTTCAATTTTTCTACGTTCGTTTTACTTTTTGTTTCTCTAAATTTGTGTAAATTCATCTACTTTTAAACTGAAAAAAAAACAAAAATGCCCCTGCCTATCTGTTTTGTCAAAATCAAAACAAAGTTGTACGATAACAACTAAATATAAATAGCGAAAATATAGCAGTTCTTTTGCAAGCTCTAAGGCATTGCTAAACACAAAACAATCACCCACAAAGTGTATGTACACATGAATTTCACGCTGAAATATCCAGCTTTGAGGGGAAACAGAATCAACAACTTAGCGTAAATCTATGACGTCAAAAACTTTACCCACAGAGTTATGCGCATTAAGTGGGTGCCCACCTTTACGTGCAACAAGTGTCAAATTTTTATTTCCTAGATTCCATTCCTTCCGTTTCAGATCTTCATAGTCTTTATGGACTGACTTTGTGAAGGCTTACTGGAAATTTCAAGTGTAAAATAACCAGAAGCCTTCAGAATCATCCCACTAACCTTACATTATCGAGCTTCTACACTCGAAATCTCGTCTTCCCAAGGAAGTAATCGTTATGACTGAAAAGTAGATCTTTTTAAATGATGATGTATTCCTAATTTCCCTACAAGATTAGTTTCATTTAAAATAAAAAGTTAACATAAATTCAAATTTCGTAAAAAATTTATCAGCCCAGTGAATTCAAGAATTTATATACATATACATATATATGGCAGGAATTTAAATTTCAGTTCAACTGAAAATATATTTGAAAGTTAAGTTTTTGCAGAAAAATTTAATTTTTATAGCCAAAAAACCCAAAATAAATTGTATAATAAAAGCATTGAAATAATTAAAACTAGGACCTTTTTTGGTTGTTCTGTGATGCTTTAATTAAAAATAATTCTTCTTTAATTACTTCATAGTTTGTTAGTTATTTTCTATAATTAAGTAATTGTTCTTTGTCTTATAATTAAAGAGATACACAAACAAAAAGTAATTATATGACCTCTAAGCCCTTTGATGATGCGACTGAAAATTCACAAACGTGGGCAGATCAAGGAAACTAAACCCTTTAATTCTTATAAGAATTATTATTAAATTTCATTTAATCAGCTTAAAAGGATTGTTCGTATTGGATTCCAATTGAAGATCTTTAAAGCGCATTAATTAAATTAGTTGGTGTATGTTATTTTGGCTGGTAATTAAAATCCTTTTTTTTTAATAAAAAATAAATAACATTTTTTAATTTATTATAAATTTTTTAAACTATTTCCTTATAAGTTCTTCAAAAATTTTAATATAACAGAAATTGAAATCTCAAATAAAATTATTTTACTTGGTTTTTATTATTATTATCTTCACTTTTAAAAAATTAAAAGAAGAATTGAATTATTTTTGTTATAAAAATAATGACATCAGTATGATTTATATTCTGACCAAGTGACATTATGATTAAATCATATGAAAAATATTTTTGTATTATTCAAATTTCTATTAACTATACTTAAAGATCTTCACAGGAGGTGGAATTAAATAGCCAACAATTGTTTGGGTGAGACTGGGGTTATATATTAGGTCTTATGTTCTCTTGTCATTCGATTTACTACAATTATCCACCATTCTTTACTTATTGACCGCGAGAATTAATCTTGTATAATGCATTATTAGAAGTGATCACAGTAATTGTTGCTTTTAGATTTTTAATATCATTTTATGGGGGCAAGGCATTAAAATCATTTCACTTATGTAATTATAATGTCATCTATAAATAAACAATTTAATAATGGGGTAAATTAAGTAGGTGAAATCTTATACATAATGAATTTTAGGTGTAAGATAATTGTTTCTGACTTTTTTGAATGATTATTTTAATGAAACTATCCTTTATTGGAAATGCCTAGCACAATTTTATCAAAGTTTTTTTTGGAAATAGAAGCTCAAAATTTTAAACCTAACACATGGTTTTAATCCTATCCACTTGTTGTTTGATGGTGAGAGATTGGTATATGGAGTCATCGGAAATAGGTTTGAGAGATATCCTAGATCTGGCAAGGAAATCAGATATTAGGTTTCCATCATAGCATAGCATGTGATCTTTTCTATTCCGGTCGTGTTGAAAAATTTATATTTGGCCTTAAAATTGTCCTTAGTTTCGTTTATGAATGAAGTTAAATTCATTGGAACCGAACCTCTTTTCCTAAAAAATTACTTTCTCTTTCTTTATATGATGTTATTATTTCTTACAACTATTTTCTCTCAAAATAAGTGTCGAGGTTTACTGAACCTAGTCCCAGCCGTTCAAATACCTATATAAAAGAATGTTGAGGCTTTTGTCATCCAAATAAAGAATTATTTAAGAAAATACAAAAACTCACAAATATTTTATTTTGCGGGAGGGGTTAAACGTACCAACCCCATGAAATATACTTTTCTCAAATGTTTCAACAAAAATAAATATTTTATCTAAGTAATATGGGTACAACTAGTAACATAATTCTTACTTGTCCCCTCTAAATTTGATACCATTACTAAATGAAAAAATTTAAATTAATGATAAATTACCCCGCTTAAATCAATATAGAAAATTCGTCATTTATTCTATTATTGGTATCTTCATATTTTTAATACTTCCGCGATATATGTCAGTTATCAACAATAGATCACGTTTTTATTTCTCATATATATGTATAATCTAACATAAAATTCTGCTGGTATCATTAGAGGAATCAAACAACATACTTTTGTTGATCATGCATTATATACATTGGCAACATGAAATGTTTCCAGTGTGACTGAGCTTATAGGGCTTCTAGAATAGCAGAATCGGTTCTACACTTGACCAATTTGTCGGGCTTAACAATATTAAAGAAGTTAACATTCGGTTTAGTTCAAGTTAATGTTAAGTGCATTTAACCGTATCGTTTGATCGTGTATCGTGAGTTTTTTTATATACTTTATCCCTCAAATTTTTAATTGAAAAAAAATCCCTTTTTTTTAATTGTGAAAATAATATAATTAAATTATTGTTATATAATTAATCATGTGTTTTATATGGTTTATTTTTGGAATTTTGGTGCACAATGTTTTTAGTAGTGAACATAGTGAATTTGATGTTATGCAAATAAATAAAAATTTTAAAAGCGTACCGACAACAATTAAAACTTTTGAAAATGATACAATTTTATTACCATGCAATCATAGAGGTGCGTATTTCCATGGATAAGAACAATTTATTTACATAAATTTTTTATTTGCTAGTTTTGTATTAGAAATAGAAAAGTTAGAAATTCACTTTACAATTGAAAAAAAGTGGGAATAAACTAAATTTTAATGACACAAAAAATTTTTTAGTATTTTCAATTTTCAGCTACAAGATCTTATTTTCTGTGAACAATATTTCTATCTATTGATGGCTAATTTGTAAATTTGTAACCATACATTAGAAAAGTCGCGTAAAATGTAATTTCAAAATTAAAAATGTCTGCATTTTATTAAAAAATTTCACATATTGATTTTTTTGTTTGAAATTAGAAAATTTGAAGTTCAGCACAAAAACACTTTCAATAAACTTGAAGATATTTATATTTCAGAAATTTTATATTTTAGTTAGTAAATCCAAATCAAAAAATAATAAATTTATTTTACTATGTAAAAAGTATGCAAAAGCTTAAACGTTTTTCTTTTGCTACCGATAAATTACGAGCCTCCACCGTACAGATTGAAATGAAAATTGGTTAAAATATTTACCTTAATCTTTAAATGGTCTGTAAAACACTATAAAACCAAAAAATCAATCAATAAAGAAATGCAACAGTCACTTCTGATAGTTTTTTCCTCAAGGTAATCACGATGTCCAAACATTTTTGGATTTTTCCGAGCCAGTTTCATTGGTTTGAAATTTTGGTAATATTTTTGCGAAGGATAATTTTAAAAATCTATGATTATATTGATTTTATTTTTTTAGATTTACCACAAATAACTATTTACTCCTTTTTCTCTGATTGCAAATAAAGTTATTAATAATAACCTTTGACTATTCGCTAGCTTGATTTGAAAAAATTACATAAAAAACCACGCCAGATACTCGCTTTTGAGAAAATGAAATTATATTATTTGTAGTGTGTTTTATCGTAACAGTTTTGGAATCGACTCAAATAGTTAACGCTGAAAGATATGTCTGGTATTGTACCATGACTAATATACAAGAGTGCTCCTATCAAATTTCTGTATTTAATATCCTCATTCAAATTTGATTTGCTCAGTTTGAGATTTATCTCCATTGGTGTGTTATATAGTTTTGAGTTCTCAATATTATACATTTCAGCTAGTGATTTTATATAGTTTTCCTGGCTTAATGTTAAGATATTACTACATTTCTCATAATCATATTCAATTACAATTCCGATGTAATTTTTTACTTTATTTAAATCCTTCATTTTAAATTTGTTATGCAATTTTTTCTTAACATCATTAATTACTTGAACATCTTTACAGCATATTAACAAATCATCAACAAATAAAAGTATGTATACTGATGTGCTTCCATTTGTCTTGACGTAAAGGCAATAATCATATTTGCTTCTGCGAAAGCCAAGTCTTTCAATATATTCATTAAAACATTCATACCATGCACGTGGGCTTTCTTTTAGGCCATACAGTGCTTCATGTAGCTTATAAACCTTATTCGAAACGTCATCATAGCCGTGTGGCTGTTTCACATATACTTCAGATAACACTTTACCATTTAAAAACGCTGTTTCAACATCCATTTGATGTATGTTTAGACTATACTGACAAGAATATGAAAGTAATAATTTTAAACTTTGCATTTTAGCTACAGGTGAGTATGTATCATCAATACTGTCCTTTTGCTGGAAACCTCGAACCACTAACCTGGCTTTATAAATGTCACCTAGTTTTCTTTTGAACACCAATTTCACATCTAAAATTTCCTTATCCTCTGGTTTGTTCACTAACTTCCATGTATTATTTTTGACAAGACTGTTCATTTCAATGTCCATTGCTTCTTTCCATTGTTTAGCTTCATTACATGTTGTCGCCTCCTCAAAATTACTTGGAATCGTAGCATCACAAAAATTTGCACAAATACAATAATATCCAAATTCTTCATCGAATCGATTTGGTGGCTTGATGTGCCTTCTGTTTCTTGTTATATCTCTTATTTTGTTATCAACATTATTTTCCATATTGTCCTTGCAGCTCACTGATGAGAGCTCCTTTGGTGCTTCTTCCGATTGTTTCTTCTCTGTATCATTTTCATCTTCACTATCACAACCTACACACATAATATCTTCTTCAATAATGTCAACATGCCTGGCAACTATTATTCTGCTATTCACCAAAACTCTGTATCCAACTTCTGTATATCCAAGCGAAGTTCCAAATTCTGCTTTTTTATCCCATTTTGATCTTCTATTTTGTTCTGGTATTCCAACATAAACTTTACTTCCATACAATTTTAGTTCATTAACAGATGGTTTCCTTTTAAAAATTATTTCATAAGGTGTTTTCCTCTCTAAAGTATTTGCCAGTATTCTGTTTTTTAGATAAGCTGCTACTTTAATTACTTTGCTTCTGCTAGAAGACATCTAGCCATATCCATTATTGTTCTATTGTATCTCTCCACAGTGCCATTTAACTCATGTACGTGGGCACGAATTTATTTTTATACCTTTTTGTCTTGCAAAGTCATATATCCTGCTATTCATATATTCTTTACCGTTATCACATCTTAGTTCTTTTATCCTTTGTTTAGTTAAATTTTCAATTTCATTTACATATTCTATAAAACAATCTGATACTTGATCCTTTGACTTAATACAATAAACTTTTGCTAATTTACTGTAATCATCAATAAAGCTTACGAAGTATTTTTCTTTATTATATCCAGTTGTTCTATGAGGTCCATTTACATCTGTATGAACGATCTCCAGTATAGCTTGTGCTCTTCTTCTATTACTCTTAAATGGTAAATTGTGCATTTTATTTTCAATACATACAGTACATTTCATATACTCTGATTCTATTTCTTTAGGTATCCCTTCTAGTAACTGATTTTTACACATGATATCCAGATATTTCAAATTTACATGCCCAAGTGTACGATGCAGTTTTTCTTTTAATATTATATTTTGGGTTACATTTGCAAGTATTTTATTATTTACAACATAACTTGTTATTTTATACAATCTTTCATCTTTCCGTGCTAGTGCCAATAATGTACCATCTAATTCATAAATTGAGAGTTTCCCTTTT
Organism: Acrocera orbiculus; assembly: GCA_947359355.1. NCBI lineage: Eukaryota > Metazoa > Arthropoda > Insecta > Diptera > Acroceridae > Acrocera > Acrocera orbiculus. The sequence goes on from OX375758.1 coordinate 15,311,972, forward strand.
GATACTATTTTATGATTGTCGGTTATCTTCGAATAACTCAATAAATTTGCTTTCATTTCTTTAACATAAAATACATTTTTTAAAGTTACTATGGACTTATACCCTTTCTTGACTGACGCTGTGTACATGCTTGTACACCTCCTTCAAAAAAACCGATTCTTAACAGAGGAACCGTGTACAATATGGCGGCTTATTAAAACATATGATCGGAATGTCTACGCGGATCTGTCAATCAATTACTATTAGGATATATAAATCACTGTAAAAATCACTAATCTATATTGTAATTAATCAAAATATACTTTTAAAACAAAACAAACTAATATACTAACAAATTTGCCAACATTTTTTTTATAGTTTCGACATAAGCCCATAAGGAATTTAATTTTGATTTGGTACACAACCTTAAAATTCACAATAGATGTGAGATTTTTGCGGAGTACAGCGTTTCAAAGGCTGTACTGCGTACACGACTCCAACAAGTGAAGTACATGGTTTTTCCATACAAAAGTGTCTTTTTTCGAACTAAATGCTGTGTACAGGCATGTGTTAAGAAAGGGTATTAGTGTCATAAACAGGAAAAGAGACTATGATATCACCTACTTTTGTCGCTTCCAACATTCTTCCATCACCAATTTTTACTTTAATAGGATTTTTTAATTTTACTGAATTTTCGAAATATTCATCGCTGTTTATGATGTGGTTGGAACACCCGCTGTCCAACAACCAATTAATTTTATTTTTATTTACTCTATAATTGGAGTTTGGTCCACGTTTGTCAGGTTTACCAAAAACACGATTACGGTCCTGATAACTTGAAGTGTTTTGACCTTGATAATTTGAGGAATGACAACCACGATAGTTCTCTTGACCACCACCACATTTTTCTTTTCGAGCATTTTCGCCTTAATTTTACCTATTAGGTATTCAACAGTTCTGTCGTTTTCCGGTAAAACATCAATTAAATCACCAATATGACTGTAGTTTGATGGTAATGCTTTCAGCATATAATTTAATTTTTCATGTTCAGCCATGGTTGCTCCGGCCTGCTTAAGCTCGTTCACAGACTTTTCAAAGTCGTCGAAAAATAAACTTGAATCTGTACAATTCTTTAACTTGATACTATCTAGATTATTTCTACACACAATTTGCAAAGATGTGGAAGGTTTCAAATACATTGTATCTAATTTGGTTATATCAAACGCTGATTCACATTCGTGGATGTATTCCAATTGTTTATTCGTTATTGCGCCATAAATATAGTTTGTTGCTTGAACATCTTTTTCTACCCATTTTCCTTGATCATCCTTTTCATTCATTTTTCGTTCTACTACTTCTTTGTATTTTTAAACTGTAAAAATTTCATCATTCGTATTTTCCAATTGAAATATTCCAAGCCATCAAATACCGGTATATTTATTTCACTTTCCTTTGTAGCCATTTTGTTTTGCAACTCACAAACTAACAATTTCGATTTTAAGAACCATGGACTGCTACCATATTAATTATTGATAATGTTTATTGATGATTACTTTATACATTATTAATTACACTTAATATTAATTATATGTATGTATATATCTATTTATTCCATTACACTAGTTACACTTTTCTTATGGCACCATATCAGTTAACAGGTAGTTACACATGGTAGATGACAGAGTAATCAGTGTTACCAGAAATAGAAAATGTACCTATAACCTAACAATAATATATAGGTTAATCACCTTAAGTAAAAGTTTCAGATCTTGAGAAAATAGTATTGATAGAAATAAGCAAATTTTTGTTTTTATTAATGGATAAATTAGTGAGAACAAAATCCAACATTCTGCTCATTAATTTTCTGGATTTCCGAAGGTCCATTTTTCGAGTAGCTTTGAAGTAAGTGGTTATTGCAAAGTCTGTTTTAATTTTCCTTGATATATTTGAAAAGCCTTAAATGAACTTTCAATAATTTAGTAGTTTTTATTACGTATTTTTTGACGGGATTCGAAGGCATTAGATTGGTCTCCTTACTAAAGCTTATACCCAAATTTTGGAAAAAAAGGGGAAACCGTGAATTTTTTTTGAGCACATTTAATTAGAATTTACTATTTATATGTTATATATTGAGTATTGGAGGATTCTACTCACTAGTTTTTCCGAAATAATGATTTTTAAATTTTTCGCGCAGCTCGAAGACATATGTATTAGGGTCTAATTATACACCATGTTTCAAGCGGTTCTGCTACAAAGCTTTACCTACTTATGCTTTCTAACGTGTTTTATTACATTAAATTGACTTACTGTAAAAATAATGCATTATAAATGCAATAAATTAGTTGAAAGGACTTGTAATGTAATTATTGCAGTCAACCGCGTCTCAGATCGCTAATCTAGACACAACCTGAAAACCATAAATATTGATGAGATGGCAATTACATTAATTTGCGATTAAAATTAGCTCACTTGAAATATCCTAAGTGCTCCCAGTGTTTTTATAATTTACAGGTGTAAATTTTAATAAAAAGAAATTTTTTGCTAGAGTATCCAAACGTCCACAAAAAAAGCATTTAAATTTTATTGCTCTTAGCAACTGACGATTTCGTGTGATACTGAGAAGCATTTCATTCAAATGTTCCACGTGATAGAACTAATTGCAAGCAACTTGGGAAACTTGGGACAAACAAAATTTAAAGTAATATCATTTGCATGTCTAAAAAAATCTGAAAATGAAGTTTTTTTTCAAAAATTAAACCTAACACTTAATCGGCAGGCCGTGTAAATTACGCATTAGAACAACTTTCGCAATTGCTAGTCAGCATTTTTGAATACTTTCAGATTTTCAGATTAAAATACTCAGCCATCTACATACACTTACAAATGGTTTAGTACTAAATGAGTAATAAGGCATTATTTTGAGGAATAAGTTCAAAGAAAAAGTTAAATAGTTACGCAGTATAATTGACTTTTTATTTTAATTACAAAAGTATTTGAGAATTCTAATTTTGTTGTTGTTTCGCCTTATGTCTTGTGTTGAACTTTTGCATTTCTCGGTTTTTCGCCTTTTGTCTTTTTAACGGAGAAGTTTTCACAGCCATTTTCATTTGAATTGAGAGACTAAGAATGAAATTTTTTTTTTCAACTTCAGTTTTTAATTGTTCAAATTTCTCCTTTAAATATCCATCTGATTGAATTATTTTATTTGCTTCAACCCATATGTCAGAAAAGGATGAAGATCTTACCGTTGGCTTAGATCTAGTTTCATTGACCACTACCAATGGCGTAGTAACCCTTAATATTTCAGTAAAAATAGTAATATTTGTGAGTTCTTTGGTTTTATTTTCAAGTTCATTAACTAATGTCAGTGATTCTGTTACAGCTGCTATCTCCTTTGAAGAGGAGTCATTACTCTCAGTAGAATTTGAAAAATCCAACGGTATTGATTCGTGTATATTACCGCTTGGGTACAACAATTCATATATTGAATCTGTTACTTTTTGTGAATTTTTTTTACTGCTTTCCCGCGTACGCTTATGAGGTAGAGGATGACAAATATCATTATTAATTATTGTATTCGAATTTTCGTTGAAGGAAGAAACCGTCTTATTATTATTTTGATAAGAATTTAGAAAATTTAATGATGCTGCCTCAAATATATTTTTCATATTAAACAAAAATTCAAACATCAAAACTTTTGCCATTTCTAGGTTTCTATTATCGTTCTCAATTTTTGGAGTATGTTGCTTATTTTTGCATGTTGCAATACTTATCACTGTGTTTAATTTTTCGAAAAGGGAGGAAAGCGTATAACTACCTAGAGTAGTATTTGACACATTCAATGTTGTTGACTCAACTACTTTTTTGATAGTATTCATTAATTCATCAAATAATAAATTTACAGTTTCTAAATTTTCAGCTTTGTTTTCAGGTTTTAAAATATGAGGCAGAGGTTGGCATGTACTTGTAGTCATTGTGCTTTTCAATGTTCTAAAAAATGAAGTAAAAGTATAACTTTTTCCTGTAGTATTTGAAAAATTTCGTGATTTTAACTCAAATATTTTTTCAAGAGTGCACAGCAATTCATTAATCAATTCTTCTCCCCTTTTAAAATTTTTATCAAAATTTTCAGCTTCATGACTTTTTCGCATACTTTCAAATGAAGTTTTTTTTGTCTCTTTTTCCTTTTTATCGATGTAAGATGTTAGAGTATTAGTTTTTGTAGTAGTTTCTAGGCTATTAGATGAACCAAAATTACTTCCTTTTCGAGTAGGATACAGTAACAGATATACCGATCTTTTTACAATTTTCCGATCGGCTTCTACCTCAGCTGTACCAGGCTGAGTTTCGGATATAGTTTTGTTATTAATTGTGCTCATATTTTTCACAGTTAAAACACTATTTTTTTCACTAAATATTAAAAACACAAAAAGAGCTTTCAGCAATATCATCAGCATTTTATTTCGAAGATTTTTACAATTAATTTAACTTTATTTCAATTGAATATTTTTCCTGTGAAATCGAAAGGTAAATAGCAAAATGAAACGCTTAGACTTGCAGTTAAACAATAAATAAATTCAAAGTCAACTTTTTATGGCAAATTTTCTTTAAGGCAATAATGTATAAGTTGATTAAAGCCCATGGAAACAATTTCAAATAGAAACAACCGCACGCTCCACTTCTTTTATCAAATTCTATTTTTAAAAATACAAAGAAATGTTTCATTGGTGTATTAGATCTTTCCTTTTTATATGAGCTTATTTCTGTTTACCTATTTCTATGCCATTGAAATTCGATTTTGACATTTTTAATTATTTTCAAAGAATTTTAAATTTTGCTAATATATTTGATAGTAAAAAAACTTAAATAAAAATATGTGTTTTTCATTCAAAAATTTGGCCAGAATCTAGTTTTAGGTAATAATACTTTCAAGCTCTGTTTAAAGAGTGCAAAAAAAGTTATAACAGCTGACTTGCTTGGTCTATCAAGGCTCTACACCCGAATATAAACAACACTGGTAATTTTGTTAAATTTCAATAATTCAATAAAACAATATTTGAAAAATATATAAAATTGTTGATTATACTTAACAGTTGATTATACTTAACAGTACGAAATCATCATCAAATATTTCGACTCGTGCACTAATATAGCCAATCTATTCTTAAACTTTTGATTTGCCTTCTACTTCCATAATTTAAAAATTATATTAATTTGAAAGAAACTTTATTTGATGTCTTATTTATTTAATTTTTCTAAATTTAAGTTTTTGCATTTAATTTTCCTACTTGACCTTAATGAGAATATCTGTAAAAAATATTTGTAAAAATAAATTGTTATACTAGAGACAGCGCAAAAACTTTTTTAATGCCAATAAAACAAACAATAAAGAAAACAAAAAGAATTGAAAGAAGATCGATATTTATTTAGCATCGAAAAATTGTATGAATATAATATTTTTAAAAGAAATATTTCAAGATAATATTTCTGTTATTTACTTAAACTTTTGTAGCATTTCTAATTTTGCATATTTTCCAAAAATACATAAAAATACATCTTAATTGTTTAAAAATGCCTATTCAAAGGATATATTTTTACGTCTTTCATTAGAGAGACTTATCAACACAATTGGAAAACTTTCTAGAAGAAATATTAAATATAAACTGAAAAGCACTTAGCAGCAAGTATATATCGCCAAAATTAAATTAAATATTATTATCAATTAAATTGATGATTTATATTTTTTTTGCGAAATGTTTAAAACTTTATGGAGTATTAAAGAGCTATTAATTGAAAATTTTATCCTTTTAAGGGTTATCTTGTCAAGACATATAAATGTTAGTTATAGAATAATAGACTGAAACAAATGTCTCAGTAAATACTCGATAAAATTTGATCAAATAGTCTCTTTACATAGGTAAAATTCTGTTATTTACTAAAAGATGGATCCGTTTAAAGTTAAAACAATGCTTATATTTCATAAAATCCCTGCTGATCCAAATTGATTTCGAAATTTTTTAATTTCTTAAATATTTTAAATAGATTACTGCAAATAAAAAATGCTTTATTTACGGAAAATCTTCAATTAGTTATAAGTAGATTGATTTCATTGTATTTTATAATTTTACAGAGGTACACAATTTTAATTTTAATAAAACAGAAATTTTTTCTGGGAAAGAATTAGTCAGTTCTAGCGTTTATTTTGGCAGAAACAATGCCAACACAAGCAGGAAACTCGGAGAAAAATTATAAACTATGAAAAATATTTTTTTTTTGTAAACATCATCCCCTCCACTTCCTTCGCGAAATTTATATGTTGCATATTCCTAGTTTTGGTACTACATTGTGCCTTTTATTAATTCCTAGTAGGGAATTCACCAAAACCTTCTTCAGCCCAATGCGTTTTTCAATCGCAAGACGCATAAGGTCATAAAACGGGTGACGCATTTGCTCTAGCCATAGCTAGAACAAAAATTTTTGTTTCATGAAGATCATTTATGGTGAAAGGACACTTTATGGATTTCAAAATTTTTGTTGTACTCTTGATTTTAGTTTTACTTGGAATTTTTGCTGTACTTTTAATTCTTGTTGTACCTCAAAGTTTTATTATTTTTACAGGTACAAAAAAAATTTTGAAGGCCACAAAGTATCCTTTTTTGTTGTTCCTACCTAGCTTCTCTAAATAATGGAATGATTATTTCCTATCCCTTTTAATGGAAGTACAACAAAAATTTAAAGTAAAACACAAGTTTCAGGTACAGCAAGAATTATATTAACAAAAATTAAAAAGTGTCCTTTTACCATAAATGATCGTCATGAAACAAACATTTTTCTTCTAGCTATGGCTAGAGCAAATGCAGCACCCGTTTTATGACCTTATGCGTCTTGCGATTGAAAATTGCATTGGTCTAAACAAGGCTTAAGGCGCTTCTTTAAAGAGCAATTAAAGAGGTTTAGATTTTGCTTTTCACTAAGCAGTTCATGGATGTTTTGATTGTGTAGACTTCATTTTCACATCAAACTCGTGTCCATACCACATACATCAGGCCATCTACAAACGAAAAAGATGCTATCAGGCACCAACCAGAACCTCAAGCACCAACAGGCTCAATTTTATTTTGTTTCGAAATACTTTTTTTGAAAATTTAAAATGAATTCGCCGCACCTCTTTTAAAGGGACTGCTCTTGACAGACACAATGCATAGTAAAGATGTAGTACTTGAGCCCTAATTTTTGATGTCCAAAAGATGAATGCTTATGGGCTCGAGTTTCCTACTGGGTTATTATCTAATCAACTTATTAGAATTTAATTTTTACAGAAGTCAAAATAAAAGTGAAAATGTTGAATTTCAACATAATTACCACACATTCACCAGTGTCAAACGAGACCCAGAATTTTTCAAACATATTCTGTAAAACTCACTTTTCAAAAGCGCTTTTATAGGAGATTTTATAGGTTATACTCAATAGCTTGTTTGAGTTTGACATTTTGATTGAAAATATATAACTTATGCTTTATAACGTGTTTTATTACATTATATTGACTTACTGTAAATAATAATGCATTATAATTGCAATAAATTAGTTGAAAGGCACAAATTATATTTTCCGAAAGGACTTGTAGTGTAATTATTGCAGTCAACCGCGTCTCAGATCGCTAATCTAGACACAACCTAAAAACCATAATTATTGATGAGATGGCAATTACAATAATTTGCGATTAAAATTAGCTCAATTTAAATATCCTAAGTGCTCCCAGTGTTTGTTTAATTTACAGGTGTAAATTTTAATAAAAAGAAATTTTTTGCTAGAGTATCCAAACGTCCACAAAAAAAGCATTTAAATTTTATTGCTCTTAGCAACTGACGATTTCGTGTGATACTGAGAAGCATTTCATTCAAATGTTCCACGTGATAGAACTAATTGCAAGCAACTTGGGAAACTTGGGACAAACAAAATTTAAAGTAATATCATTTGCATGTCTAAAAAAATCTGAAAATGAAGTTTTTTTTCAAAAATTAAACCTAACACTTAATCGGCAGGCCGTGTAAATTACGCATTAGAACAACTTTCGCAATTGCTAGTCAGCATTTTTGAATACTTTCAGATTTTCAGATTAAAATACTCAGCCATCTACATACACTTACAAATGGTTTAGTACTAAATGAGTAATAAGGCATTATTTTGAGGAATAAGTTCAAAGAAAAAGTTAAATAGTTACGCAGTATAATTGACTTTTTATTTTAATTACAAAAGTATTTGAGAATTCTAATTTTGTTGTTGTTTCGCCTTATGTCTTGTGTTGAACTTTTGCATTTCTCGGTTTTTCGCCTTTTGTCTTTTTAACGGAGAAGTTTTCACAGCCATTTTCATTTGAATTGAGAGACTAAGAATGAAATTTTTTTTTTCAACTTCAGTTTTTAATTGTTCAAATTTCTCCTTTAAATATCCATCTGATTGAATTATTTTATTTGCTTCAACCCATATGTCAGAAAAGGATGATGATCTTACCGTTGGCTTAGATCTAGTTTCATTGACCACTACCAATGGCGTAGTAACCCTTAATATTTCAGTAAAAATAGTAATATTTGTGAGTTCTTTGGTTTTATTTTCAAGTTCATTAACTAATGTCAGTGATTCTGTTACAGCTGCTATCTCCTTTGAAGAGGAGTCATTACTCTCAGTAGAATTTGAAAAATTCAACGGTATTGATTCATGCATATCACCGCTTGGGTACAACAATTCATATATTGAATCTGTTACTTTTTGTGAATTTTTTTTACTGCTTTCCAGCCTACGCTTTTGACGTAAAGGATGACAAATATCTTTATTAATTATTGTATCCAAATTTGCGTTGAAGGAAGAGACCGTCTTATTATTATTTTCATAAGAATTTAGAAAATTTAATGATGCTGCCTCAAATATATTTTTCATATTTAACAAAAATTCGAACATCAAAACTTTTGCCATTTCTAAGTTTCTATTATCGTTCTCAATTTTTGGAGTATGTTGTTCATTTTTGCATGTTGTAATACTTATCACTGTGTTTAATATTTCAAAGAAGGAGGAAAGTGTCCCAGCGGGAAAAAGGAGTGCTCCTAAAAAACTTTTTGAGCACTCCTAAAAAAGCATGGAGTGCTCTCCCTTCCATAACATCGTCATTGTATTTTTATCATTGCATGTCATCAGCGCAAAGCACTCCATTGTTAGCGCTCGAAAAGGGGTGTAGAAGCGGGAAAAATGAGTGCTCCTAAAAGTCTTTCTGAGCACTCCAAAAAAAGCATGCAGTGCTTTCCCTTCCATAACATCGTCATTGTATTTTTATCATTGTATGTCATTAGCGCAAAGCACTCCATTGTTAGCGCTCGAAAAGGGGTGTAGGAGCGGAATTGTTTTTATGCAGCAGAATATTTTTTATGCGTCCTCTATATAATATAATGCATGAAATAATATAATAATGAAACTGCATATTATGTTATGAGTATTTTTAATTTTTATTATACTAAAATTTTTTTACATTTACTTTTTATTTTTTTCTATATAATTCCATCGATAATGGCGGTTTTTCGCCAAGCGAAATCCCTTTCGCATTTCATCCTCGAAAGCTTTGTACCCTAGTTCTGGGGTTTTGACAGCATCTAATAAATTATAATATATAAAATATATGTGATTATAACAGAAAGGAAGATCTCACCGAAAAGAAAAGTGTTAAATAATTTGTAATCCTTGGCGGCTATTTTTTTTGGACGCCATCCCAGTTTATATCTAAAATAACTAAGAAGTTTTATGAACGACAATATTATAAATAATATAATTATTTAATTTCAACAAATAACATGTAAAATATACTTACCAAGTTATTAATTAATTAATTATTATTTATTTAAATTTTTATTCACTTTATTTCACTATTTTATTCACTTATTTTATAACTTTATTTAACTCCTAAAAATCATGTGCGCGCAAGTTGACTGAAGACTGTGTATTAAATTGAAAAATGATGTCATCTAGACATGCGCCCTACATCACAGCATGAAAATATGTACATTGTAAACAAAAAAACGGCATGTGCCTAAGAACACTAAACGACGGAATTATAAAACTCCAAAGGCGCTCCTGTGTCAGCTTATTTGGAGCACTCTAGTTGTGCTCCAAATTAAAGCACTTTGTTAATTTCCCGCTGGGGTATTACTACCTACAGTAGTATTTGACACATTCACTGTTGTTGACTCAAATACTTTTTTGATAGTATACATTAAATCATCAATTAATACATTTACGGTTTCTAAATTTTCAGTTTTGTTTTCAGGTTTTAGGATATGAGGCAGAGGTTGACATGTACTTCTAGTCATTGTGTTTTTTAATGTTCTAAAAAATGAAGTAAAAGTATAACTTTCTCCAGTAGTATTTGAAAAATTAAATGATTTTGACTCAAAAACTTTTTCAAGAGTGCACAGCAATTCATTCATTAATACTTCCCCCTTTTTAACATTTTTATCATAGTTTTCAGCTTCATGACTTTTTGGCATACTTTCAAATGAAGTTTTATTTGTCTCTGTTTTCAAATTTCTGAAAAAAGAATAGAGACTTTCAGTTTTCTCAGCTGTTGTTAAGTAATTTGATAATTTTAAATCAATTTTTTTGTTAGGTTCAATAAGCATACACTATACTAACATCTCTGATGTACTTGAAATTTCCTTCACATCTTCTTGCTTATGTCTATCAGGTTGAACTTTCAATGTAGAGTCATTTACCACTTTGTTCAAACTCTCCTCTAAATTTAAACTTAAATTCATTGAATTTTTCACAGCTAAAACACTAGTTTTTTCATTAAATATTGAAAGTGACAAAATAATGCTTAGCAATATGATTAGCATTTTATTTTCAATCATTTAAATTTTCATACAATGTAATTCAATTTAAGAATTTTCAACTATAAACTTCAAATGTCAAAACCAATATGATGTTTTAAAGACTTGAGATAAATTGAAAATGTACGTTTAATATGATAAGTTATTCATTTTGCTAAAAAACAACATTCTTCGGTGAGGCTGATATCGCAAGTTCAAAATTCTTTTGGCAATAACAGTTGTTGTTATTATGGAAGCCAATGAAATTATTTTGAACAGAAACACCTCTATCCATTTTATTATCTTAATTTTGACACGTTTTTCATTTTTAATAAACAAAAGAAATTATTTATGCCGCAAAGGTGTAAAATATAGTTTTCTGTGTTTAATTCGGCAATTATAATAATATTTAATCCAAATCAGCATTTGAACAATTATCTCTAGAAATAAAACTGTATTAAGATGCATCTTTTTATTAAGATTTTTCTATTTTTGAGCTAAAGTCACGCAGTAACCAGGTTTTTGTTTTGCGATATGGCTAGTACAATCATAGTTATCTTAATTTATTACTATTATTGAGTTTTGCTTATTTAAGTAGGACTGGCTGTATCGATGTTCAGCTCCTTAACTGTTATTCTTTTGTGTTAGCTCCTATTAATTCATGTAGTTAAGTCCTTTTGAGCTATCTGGTCTCATGAATAAAGCCCAGAAGCTAAATTGCCTCCACATTAGTGTTGTAAAATAAACGTTTTTCGTCTTTACCAGCACATTCTTTAACCACTTCGTTAATCCATGAGATTTTTAAGTCCTTATGAATCTCATGGTTGGTAACATAACGATAAGCTTTTGTTATCAAACGCAGAAATTTATTTTGACATCTTTGTATTATTTTTCGATGGGACTGTTTCGACAGCCAACATTTTTATTACATACATCCATATTGGTTTGACAAGTTAAGAGGCGAATGATATCCTACAACCCAGTATATTTGACGACACTTGAGTTTTATCTGTTCCGCTTTCTGTCTGACATAATGTTTACAATTCAATCTGTTATAACTGTGCTTGCGGAATTGCAGCTCCGTTGAGACATATTTTAAATTTTTTATTGATTTTACGTAGAGTGAATATTACATGAGTTTATTTTGACGTATTAAGCTTGATTTTCGAATTAGTAGTCCACTAGTGGAACTTGTCCAATATTTGTTGTAGGCATTCAGTGCCTGATCCTGGTATGTCAGCTGTATACACTCCTATAAATGTTTCCTTTTTGTTGTGGGCATGTCTGCGGTGTATATCAAAGTAACAGTAACCAAATGCTCACCAAAAAATTATTTAAGGAATCTATGATGGTTACTCATTGCACCACATGATTAAGCATATTTTGGGAATAAGGCTACAGTTAGCCAAGTAAAAGTTTATGCTTTTCACGTAAATTATTCATGCTACATTATTATACTTATGGCACAGATTAGTGTTTTATAAATATTTAGTGGAATATAAAAGAATGGAAGGAAAACATTTGATCGTGAAATTTTTGCAACTATTCTTCTCGTTTTTTAGTTTAAAAATGCCTTTAGTTCATGCTGTGCATAAGTTTTCTTTTAGATTCTGGAAAATTTAGTATTTACGTCTCAAAAATAAATTTTAGTTTCCTTAACACATTTCAAATCATCGAAAATCTATATTTTTTATCTTACTTTTTATTCTAGCTAAAAACAAGTAGGGTTTTTTTCTTCTATCATTCTTATCATTTAATGATATATAATAGGAATAAAATAATATTACAAATGATATTATTTTCTGGACACAAAAATATTTGTTTAATACAAGATGATAACTAGAGTGATATTCTAAAGAGAAACAACATCATTTAATCACCAGACTTCCACATCAAGACTATTTTATTCCTTGTAAAAACGTATATAAAAATATTTTAACCCTGAGAAAAATATTTGCTGCTTTGAAAGTCTTTAGCTTAGTTTGACAGTCAAAAACGATGCAAATCAAAGCTTTTTTGAACTGGTTTGTATACATACATTAGATCATAAAGGCGTCAATAACCAAAGTTTCATCATTCTTCTGAGGCAGCCCATTTTCAATCTATTTATACACCAAACAAAAGTATGACGTGGAATAGTACCAGAATTGGTTTTATCGTATTTCTGGGCTCGACAAAGACACATTAGCTTTTATTGATCTCTATAAAATAACGAAATCAGAAACTATGAACTCCATGTTCTACTATGAGACTGAGGAGATAACTAGCAATATTTTATTGACTGCCTTAGATTCATATCAAAATGAGTAGTGACCTTCTCCTTCTCGAATTATTGTAAATAATAACCCGATATAAGGGATCCTTGTTAAGTTTTTAAATATTAATGTCAAAAAGCTTAATTACTCCTATACGAGTATATCACAAGCTGGCCAAAACACTTTTCTGCGTATTATATGTCACCTTATGGGACCTAGATTAAAACAACAGACTCCCATTATATTTTCACATTTTGATATTTAGCAGTAAGCAAATAATAATATGATGTTTTCTGCCTTGCTATGAAACTGATGAGTCTGTAAAATTTCATCCTCACTTTTTCATGGAAGCTTTCGGATTCTGACCTAAATATTAAAAATTTTCCATGGCTTGTGTTGAAGGATAACATAATATTTATTTAACTCTATTTTCTATATTTTATTTCGTAAGCAGCCACACACACTTACTCGTATAATAGATTCATGGAATTTTGTAAAATTAACAAAATAATAAATACATTCCAGGCATCTTTTTGGAAATTTTTATACTTTTCTTATATATAAATTATTTACACGCATACGTATAAATCAACATAGAAAACAAAAGTAGTATAAAAACTATTTGCATTTGAAGAAGATTAAACACATTTTTTCAACAAAAGCTTTTTTAATAATTTATTTACAAAGAAGAAATTAACATTTTGTGAATCCAATTAATAATTTAAATTTTTGATGGAGAAGGTATATCTTTTATTATATTGGTAGGATTTTTGGGTATTTTTGGTAGTGGTGGAACAGGAGATTTTTTCAGTAACTCTGCTAATTCATATAGAATAACATAGTTCAATACAAATCTAAGGGGATTTAATGGAAAAAGTAATGTTAAAATCGGATTATAAGGACTAATTGGGTTTATTGGATCAAATATACTATTTGGATTAGTAGGATCTACTAGTTTCTTCGGTACAGCATCATTTAAAGGTGCAGCTGATACATAAATCACAGCAACTGATATCACAAGTAAACACAGAAAAATCTTCATTATTTTTTATTCTATAAAATATAGTTGTAGAAGAAGAACTTTAATGGTTATTTTTCAAATTAAAAAAGAATTACTTTAACTTTTACTGATACTCCTTTCATGAAAAAAGCAGATTCTCTTGTGATAATATTTTCCATTTATATACATTTTATAATATGTAATAATTTTATGGTTTAATTACATATTTTTTATAGTTTATTTAACAAATGATTTTTAAATCAAAAAAATTTCCTTTTTGATAATCATCAAGAGCGTCAGCAAAGATAAAAGATAGATAACTAAATTTACTATGACGAAACCCTGAAAAAAATGAGTGAACAAATTTAATTTTGTTAATTTTTTTATGATATTGTGAAACCGTCAAGGTTTCTTTTATTTAAAATTTTCTTTCCTTTTTGTTTTGTATAATCAAGGGTAACAATTTTATTTTATTAAGCAAAATTTATCTTTAATTTTGACAAAGTCTTTATATTTTTCCGGTATTTTATAATTTGATTATTAATTTTCGAAATTAAAATTTATTTTCCTTAATATTACTAATATTGAAAATTATCTGAAAAATATATTTTTTATTTGTTGGTTAGATTGGAAGTTTTAAAAAATTATTAAATGAAAGTTTTAAAGGTTTTCATTTTATTTAAATTTTTAATTATAAATATAAATATGACTTCATGGCTTTAGTTTGATTTTCTCGAGTTTTATATGTTTGAAACTGATGAAAACTGATGTATTTAATGAAAATGATTAGAGATTAATATTGATTATTATTATAAATTATTATATATAGAATATTGGCAATTAGCCATACCCAAGCGAATGAAGAAAACACGGGATTCTTTTTAATAAAATATGTAAAAGAATCATAAGTTTTTGTTAATATGAGCCTATTAGTTATTATTTATTAGTTGACTTTTAGAAGAACCCAAATTTTCTTAAAGTTGATTATTATTGAAAAGTGAAGGCATTTTTATCACTACCAATGATTTTAGGGCTTTTATGAACTAAATAAAGTTGGAAAGAGTTCCAAAATTGTTTTGGAAATATTTTTTGAGTTAAAAATTTATTTTAAAAATTCATCAAAAATTGAATAAATTTCTGATTATCTTAGAAAAGTTTTGGTAAAAACTTTAAAATTTTTAATTTTACCCCTTCTATACATTAGAGATTTCTTTATGATCTCATTTAAAAAAAAAAGCAGATTAAAAATTGATTTGAAACTCAACTTTTGAAACTTTTAGAGCTCAACGGATAAAATTTGAAAAAATCTTGATCATGAAGAGTCTTGATTTTTTTGAAAACCTTTTATAAAAATTCAAAATTTTAGTTTGATCAAAATGTTAATAATGTTAGAGCCATTCACAAGCTGGGAAATGCACAAAAAAGTATTTAAATCAATTTGGAAGTACTTTAAAAATTTAAAACTAATTTTATAAATTTTCAGATTCTATATAAAAGTGATTTTTTTCTTGAGCTTCAGTATTTAAAATCTAAAAATTTTGACAAGCTTTTCTGGACCTCATAGTTAAAAAAGGCTTCTCATTTCCTTTCTGAAAAATTTCATTTTTTTAATATAATTGGAGATTATAATTTCAAGTAATTATTTCAAAATTTCGCTGATTTACAACTCAGTCAGGTCAGGGATGGGCAAAGTTTATGGGTTGCAGCCCAAAAATCCAAAAAAAAAGGTTGGCGGGATAAGATAAATTTATAAATTTTTCTAAAATTTTAAAAACAATATACAATTATTACAATTTAAGTATGTTAATGAGATTAATGAAATTGCGATTTCATTTTTAAAAGTTCCTTATATTGAGTTTCGAAGTGATTCTAAGGAATGAGGCTAAATGCTCATCTGTCAGTCTACTTCTGAAATTATTTTTTCGAAGGTTTATAGTTGAAAAAACTTGTTCACATATGTATATAAGATAAAGCAAGCATAGCACTGATTTTCTGGACGTGTAAAAATTAGGGAAACTTACTTTCGATAATGATTTGAAAAACTCTAACTTTGGCATATTTCGAAACAGCTGCTTGATACCCTTTCTTAACAGGCGTTATGTACAACCTTGTAGTCTTCTATACAAAAAAATTGGTTCTTAACAGGCAAAGTCTCTACATGACGACAAAAGAAACATGGCATCTAAATTTCAAAACATATGATGTGAAATGTCAAATTAAATATCTCAGGTTGTTAAATTTTTAAACAGAATATCTGTGAAACTAATCATCAAATGATCAACAATTTTTAGATTAATTTCAATTTAATGTATTTAATTGGGGAAGTTTTGTAAATTAAAAAACAAAAATAACATTCCAAGTTACTTTGGAATAAAATACCAGCTCTCCATAATATTACTACTGACAATGTTTAATATGGCACAGAAAAGAAAAGGGGAAAATTATATGTGACCTTTGAAATGTATGGAATGTATGGGATAGTTAGATAAAAGAAACATAAAATTTATATTAGCACTCTAGTGAATTGAAATTCTAAAGATTTTCAGTTATTTAAGCTTTATTGTATTTAGAAAAGCAGGTGCAATTGATACTCTTGAATTTTATTCAATTAGAAGTAAAACATAAGAAAAACCATAAATAGAAATTTGTGTAATTCAACAAGTCACTGAAAGATTATTTTTTATTTTCGAGACAAAGTAATAGAAATAAAAATCATTATTATTAGCAAACAATTTTTAAAAATGTTTTTCTTTTACCTTAAATAAATAATAAAAACATTTATACACGATAATATGATAAAATTTTATTATAAAATCAGTGAGAAAAATTTTGTTGCAGTTGCAATCTATTTTTAATCACAGACTGCCAAAAACAAGAGATATAATCAGAAGTATTAGTTTTTGTTTTAAATTTTTTAAATTACTATTAATTAAATCAATTTTTTTCATTTTGATCAATAGAAAAAAAAAACAAAGAAGCAAATATGAAAGTTAATGTGAATTTGTTAATTATATCAGCACTAGTAACAATCGGTTTAGCTAATCCTGATATTTTAAGTGATTTAAATATATTAGATCCATCTGATCCAAATAGTCCTGCAAGTCCTTATAATCCACTTGATCCATTAAATATACAACAACAAATATTAAATCCTTTAGATCCAATACAACCAATTCTTGATTTGAGAATTGTTTTACAATCATTAAAAGATCAATTTGATATTTTTCAAGTTGAACGTGAACTTTTATTTCCCTTAATTCCATTTGATCATAATCTTTTATTACTTTTATTGGAACGCAAGGAAATTGATGCTGAAATTTTGAGAGCTTTTAATGCACCAATACCAGATTTACCAATTAATGTGGATAGTGCAGCAAGTGCGGGTTCCGATGATTATTCCATTGATTATTACATATAATCTTTAGAAATTAGATAAATGTTACAAAATTTGTTCTAAAATATTTAAATAAATTTATTTATTTACATTTTTTGTATATTGTCTTTTTCCAATTTATTTAGGGATTTGTGTTAAGCTTAAAATTTTTCCCAAAGTGCTTTTAATGATTTCTTCGATTGTAAGCGGAATTTTTAAAAAATTATGTCAAGTGGTGAAAGTTTTAATTTCCCGTACAGCAGCGGTTTCAAACTGTGGGTCGCGACCCACAGGAGGGTCGCGTAATAACCTCAAGGGGGTCGTAAAGTTTTTAATTTCTGTTTTACATGTTTAAAAAAAATACTTACAAAAATCTATTTAATGAAAATTTTATGTTGCGGTATTACTTTATTAAGAATCCCTGTAAATGCCGATAATTTCGCTCTATTTTACATCACTGAATATGCATCACTCTTGTTGTGAAATACTTTGGCTATTTCGTTCAAAATTTATTCAAAGAGTGTTTGAACCTAAAGACGAAATTGTGATCTTTCTTGCTGAAAATCACAAAGATGAGGAATATTCCTTTAACTTTATTCTTAAATTTGCTTATTTGGTTGAAATTTTAAAAAAATTAAGTGTATAAATGAATCAAGGTCCTCAAATGATTCACTCTGATTCAAAAAGATAAAATGTGCTTATATTATTTTATTGTATTGGCTGCCATTTTTTATTTTTTTCTTATGTGGGTCGCAGTATCAGAAAGTTTGAAAACCGCTGCCGTACGGCATAAGCTGTGATACTATAAATTGCTTTTTACTTTTGTAGCCAATATTATAATCCTTTACCCTCGCTTATGAAAAAAAAAATGAAATCGTATGATCTAATTTACTTTTGCGTTTGCATTCTAAGAGGAAAAAAAAGCAAAAACTAACTTACTTTAATGGAAAGTTTCATGAAAACTATTTATAAAAGCATTTTCACTAGCCCACAAATAAGAGAGCTCATGAATACCACTGATTTCAATAGAAATCTTATAAAAGTTTGGTTGTAACTTAAAGAGTTTTAGGAAATTGAAATCAAATGGTCCTTAAGAAGCATTTCGATTTTTTTCCTATTCTTTTAGTGGTGATTAACAAAAGTTTAACTGAAAGTAACGATAACAAAAATATAGGAAATATTAGCAGATTTATTTAAATCAATATTGATAAATAATAAAGAAATGTTTTGTAAGGGGTTTTTTATTTTGTGATAAATGTCTTTCTAAATACAACGAATACTTTGATTGGCAATTTCTAATATTAGAAATTTCCAAATGTACTAAAGCTATGAGCTGATTATTATATTTAAAAAGAAGCTTTTTTGTTTTAAATTAGCCCAAATTAAAATAAATTAAAAATTTTTGTTTTGTTCTATGTTATCGCTTCCAAAATAAGAAAAAATTAATGATAAATGTATGCCACTGTTCTTTAAAGAAGAATTTTAAATAAACAAAATTTTTAATTCTTAAGGCAATGAATGGGTATTGACAGTCACAAAAACTATCGAAGAGATTTTGGCATGACGCCATTATAACGTCAAATTATTTTTTCGGAATATTCGCCAAAGTGGTCCATATAAAAGGGATTGCTATAGTGAACAGCAACTATGTTTAATTCATGCTTCCTTTTAAGTGTCACATTCGTAATGTTTTGTTCTTGTTAGTTTTTCTATCTATTGTCTATTTTTTCTATATTTCAAGACTTTTACTGACTAAATAACAATAAGTTTAGTTAAGACTGTTGGATATCATTTTAATTTTTGTTTTTCATGGTTCACAACAATTTCACACACTTGCACAAAAATTACTGATAAAATTCTGTTACATCAACAAGAAATTGAAAGGTTTGGAACAGCAAAAAGAAATTCAAAACATAAGAGGTGCTCTATAGCTCAGATATCACTCATTGCGTTTGCTGAACGTAACTTTTTTCCGAAATTTAATCGGTTTGTTTGTTAAAATGAATGGGTCCCTTCATGTTACATTTAGGTGCATAAATGTTAAATTTGCTGTCTGAATCAGAGGATGAAGTTCATTAAATTTAAGAGTTTTAGAGCTTTAAAAAAGTTTTTAATGCTATCATTGAAGAAAAAGTTTCTTAGCTCCCAAAATTATGTAAAATTCGATCAGCTATTACGGGTTTTTATGCGATCACTCCGTTTGGTAGATACTCTGAACAGTAAATTTTATTCGATTTAGTATAAAACTACGTAGAGTTAACTAATGAGAGATTTTGGTCCAAATTGATTCCAATATTTAATGCGTAATTTCAAATATTCCAGAGATTTTATTTGCATAAGCTCCCTAAAGTATAGATTAAAATAATAAATATAAATCATTCAGTGAAGTATTGCAACTTATTGCTTTTATATGGGGTATTTAGGCTGAAACGCGAATAACCACTGAAGCTATGAAAATGATATAAATTTGTTCTGATTTCTGAAAGGAATCTACCAAAAACGAGCCTGCAGTAGTCGATTATCAGTTTAATTCTTCAAAAAAGTCATAAAGCCTAAGAAATGCATTATTATTTATTTATTAATTATTATACTCATTATCACAGAAAAAAATAGTACTCTTTAGAGTAGTGCATTAAAGAATTTAGAAAATGCACTTAAATTCCATTGACGCTTTTTACACTGTTGCATCTTAAGTAAGAACATAAATATTTGTAATTTTTTAAAAACTATTCAAGCATCTTATATTCTGATAGCCTGACGCTTATGAAGAAATATGGATTTATGATTTTAAAATTATTTGGAAAAGTTTGAAATAATTAGCTCTTACGCAAGTCCAAGCTCTTAAGTCATATTTTTTTATGAGAATGTAAGGCTTCTTGCTGAAATAAAAATAATATACAGCTCTATAGTTCCATATAGACAATAAAAACTTGATAAACTTTGGATGTAAACAAAAGCAGTTTTGGATTTCTGTCAGCTAAAAAACCCACAAGGCATATATAACCAACTAGACAATAAAAATTTTGTGGGCAATTATTACTAGAAATATTTTATGTACCATTATTAAAAAATGATGCTGACCAAACTTACACAAACAAGACATGTGAAAGGCAAGACAGGAAATCTAAACTCTTAAACTACTTTTTGAGGCAATTAGTTGTTCATTCATATAATCTATTAATTTTATCAAGTAGCCAAAATGAAAGCACCTTATGACAATTTTTTAAAGAGAAACGCCATGTGTAATTTAACTCAACAGCTGATAACCACAATGAATTCTATAAAATAGATCTAAAGGTATTATTCTTTTTGTTTTAGAGATTTTTCTAATGGTAACTTTTCCAAAAATTTTTCTCTAATTATTTTACATTCGATAATAATTCAAAATGAAGTTAGAAACTACTAAATAAAACTGCTAGATGGCTAAAAATACATTTTATTAGATGTATTGTGTTGAATAATTAGACTAACCTTTCACTTACAATACCCATACCAATACCTCGGTATTTCTCTGGAAGCTTTGGTTTACAAGGTTTTTCGTAGGCCACTTTAATTAAAATTTGAATGTATTACATGTGTTATGTTGCCATTGTATTAGCCTGATAGTAGTTCTAACTCTTCAGCCAGTACCAATAGGTCACCAAGTTCTTAAGGATTGGTAAAAACCAAGAGGTAGCTTAAAAATTTCAAACAACTTTTAAAGTGGCTAAACTAACTTAATCTTGTTTGACATTTACTAAAACATATCAACCAATTACAAAAGGAGTGAGTTTTGATACCTATTTCCGTCATGCATCGCTTGGTAAATTCGATGTACAACCATCTCCAACATGTTCTTCCATATTATTACAATTTTAAGCAATAATGTATGAGCTTTATTAGTTACTTATATCCTAGTAAATTTTTTTATGTATAGTATACAGAATTCAGCTTCAAAAACAAACACAATAAATATTATTTAACTATACACTTCTTTTTTCTTCATTTTTCTATGATAATAAGTTTTTCTTATTTTAAAAGATAATCGATCCCTTCATTTGTTTTCCTTCTCCAATCAATTTTTGTTAGTATATTTGGTAAAAATAGCCCTCTTAGAAGTTCACTATTAAATTCCTTTTGTTCAAGTTCAATCAACAAATTCTGATGAATAATAGGAATTACGGGATTCAAAATATCACTTAATATTTTAAGGGGATTTAATTGACTTCTTAAAGTTTCAATTAGTATTTTTGTGTCAAGTATTGGTGTAATTTGGTCATAAGGATTAGTTAATTGTTGGATTAAACTTAATGGATCAAGAGAATTAAAAGGATTTGTAACACTTAATGGATCAGCTGGACTTAAAATATTCTCATCACTAAAAATATTTGGATCAGCAATTCCAATACTCACTATTACTGAGAATATTATAAATTTAATAATGTTTTTCATATTTTGTCTGCAAAAAATAAAAATTTGCAATTAGTTTACTCAATTTGGAAAAAAAAATATATAAATAGTTTAGTTACTATATTTTTAAGCAGCCTTACAGTTCTAACTGGCCGTGGTTGAAAAACAGTTCTACTAGTAACAACCTTTAGGGGTTTTTTATAATCAAATTTTATCAGGTTTTTTTTTGAAAATATTGTTTTATATATTCGTAAAGAAAATATATTTACCAACAGTAATTATTAAAATTATTTGCAAGTAATCCTTCAAAGCCTAATCATGATGAAAAAAAATTTTCGATAGCTTTCATGATTTTCTTATTTTATAAATAATAAAATAATTCATTGATAATAAAGGTAAAAAAAAAAAAAAAGTCAGACAAAGTCATGCAAATTAAAAATTCTAATGGAAAATTTGGAATAAATGAACGAAATATAACATGATATCTTTTCTATTTTGATATTTATTTCTGAGAATGTCTCAGTGTCAATAAAATGAATATTGCCACAATAGTATTATTGCTTCTAATGAATAAAATATGCGCTATGATCTCTAAAACAACCAAGGTTTATTGCAAAAGTGATTGCTCTATCCTTATCGTTAGCTGTGAAAAATTATTTTTACCAATTAACTTATACGAAAATATTATAGAAACCTTAAATTCTTATAAAAACATATGGGCTTATCTTGATATCATATTATAAGAAATTCAAGCCGACATTCTTTTGCTAAAAATAGAGTTGAGGACGTCGTGTACCACTGGTAGTACATACGCGAAAGTTTTGTGGATGAAAAAAACTTTATTTGGTCAAAAATTGTTTTGTTATTGAAATCAACTTTTAATTTCTTGCTAAAAAACAACATTTTGAGCAAGACGCCACCAGATAAAGCAAAGTATGATTTTCACTAACACCGTCCTCAACGTGTCAAACATAGAGGTGCAGATAATTGAAATCTTTATCTTGATTATTTGAAAATAGCAATTAGTCTAATGCTGAAGTTTTCCATGTTTACTATTTATAAAAGGGGTACTACTCACGCATATTCCTCATGCCTTTCTTTTAAGATATTTTACAATTATAGCTGAAATAGTTACATTCAAAACAGTTTAACCATATTTTATGAGATACACTAACCTTCAATATAAAAAAAATTTAGGATTTAAAAATACATTTCTGTCATTTACTTTCTTCTTATATACCTCAAGTCGCTCTTTTATCATGTGGTGGAAATATATTAAACGTTTGTTACTAAATTGTTGTATTAAATAATGAAAAATCTTCTTTTTTTTTAAGTAATAAAATTTATGCTAAAACGGTCTACATGCTTTCAATACTCATTAACAAATGTATACATGCTTAATGTCTTGTTTCTTAATAATTATGCCGATCAAAATTAAATTCTTCTTAACAATTATCTTTGAGTTAAATTTATTTTATCTCTAATTTTTCCACGAATTTAGTCTATTTCAAACAAATGTATTATTTATAGATATCATTCATTGACATTATCATTATTTATTAAAAATTGAATTATTTATGTCACCTTGAAATAACTGTAACAACGTCATCAAAAATATCTCTGAATTTTACTTATGATATTAAAGTTGGAAATTATAGTTAACAGTTTAACACCGTTATTTAACTGAAAAACATCGTTATAAAAATTTATTGTAAACAAAATTATTTACGCGTCTCAAAAAAGAAAACATGAGAATTCATTTTTTGAGCATCATTTTAGTAATTGTTATTAACCTGTTATTAACATCTATAAATGAAACAAGAGTAACCAGAGGTGAAAATTCAGTGGAAAAGACAAATTTGGTTAGACCAAAAACTTCTAATAATAATAAAAAAGATGACAAAATCTGTAAAAATAAGGCTAGCTTAGATACTGCAACACAACGAAATGAAAGGAAAAAAATATTAAAACAATCAAAGAAGTTAATAAAAACACTTATAAAATCTTCACAACTACTTCCAAACCTTCCTAAAGGCAAAAGAAATAATTATCTAACAGCAATTGCATTGATTATTAAAGGCATCGTAGAAAATATGGAAGAATTCAATTCAACTTTGAGTATTTCACGTGATACTCTGTGTGAGCTTTATAATGCTGCAGGATCTAAAACAAAGAAAATTTTTGCTAACATTGTGAACTCATTAAAAGTTTTACTTAATTAAATTTTTTGTTAATTTTATTTCTTGATTGTTGTTTTGGCTTTGTATTTTACTTTAAAAATAAAAAAATTTATGCTTAAAATTTTTTTAATCTTGAAAAATGAAGAAAAGTGTTCAAGGTATTTCTCATCATAAAATTTTTTAAATTGTATAGTTTTTTGTGAATTGTTGAATTGTGTTAATTATTTGATAAAATTGAACTTACTTTTGGGTATTTAGGAAAATTTAATTAAGTTTATTCCCAAAAATAATTATTACCCCACATGATAGTTACAGTTCTCACCATATTATTGGAATAAAAAGTAGTAAGCATCGCACCAGGGTAACCATCAGTGTTAGACATATAGCTATTTTTCACAATGACCTGTACCAGTTTCGAAAATTTGGCAAACTTCAGACTGGGTCATAAAACTTGTGTCTTATGTTTACATTTCTTTATCACAAACTGGATTATAATATTTTTAGTTTAAGTGCCCCAAAAATTAAGTATAATTAAATATTAAGAAAACAGCTGAAAATTAATTGATTAAAAGAAATTTATTACAAACTACTTTTTAATTATATAAATTTATTTATTGCATGACATGGCTCATCAATGTTTATTATTTTCATTAGTTGATCAACTTCTTCTTCATTTTCCATTACTAATAATAACAAATTTTTTATTTGTAAAACTAGTGGATCAATTTCTTCTAAGATATATGTAAAAGGATTGTCATCAGTTATAACTGTATCTGCTAATATTTCTGTGTCTAAAACTGGTTGAATTGGATCCAACGGGTCTATAATTTGCTCAACAATATTCAAAGGGTCAACTGGATTAAATGGGCTCAAAGGACTTAAAGGATCAGACGGACCAATTGGATCTGGCAAAACAGCATTTGTTGTTACCATTATAACTGAAAGTACAATTAAACTCACCACAGTCTTCATTTCTTGCTATATAAATTGAAATTTATTTAGAAATATTAGAATTTTAATTAAAAGCAAACAAAAAACATAAAAATTACCTTTTTTTTTTTTTGCTAAGCTTATGTTATTATAATTTTTTAAATAAAGAGTATGCACTCAAATTTATATTAAAATTTTATCATGGTTAATTTATTTTAATAACAATTTTCTATCATAAAAAATAACTCATCTACAGGTAAATATTTGAATGCTATTCATTCAATTAAAATAAAAGTAGACTGTCTTAATGACTGATGTCATCTGTGACATGACTTGGGAAAAAATTGAATAATCTATCATTAAAATATGATAAATGAATTGGTTTAAAATTTTAATATATATATATATGTCAAGGCTGCGCAACTCAGAAGGTGTTGAGGGCCATATAAGCTTCAAGCGAAATGCTTTAGGGCCGCAAGGGTACAAAATATTTTGTAGAGATTTTAATTAACAAATAAACTAAGTTCCTAAATTTCCTGATATGTAATTAACCATTATTATGGTTAAATAAAGTTTATATTTATTAATTAAAAAATTTGACACATTGTGGGGCAGAGCGCAAATGTGGGGGTTTGCTTTTCCATTTTTGTTTCTCAGAAGAGGCGAAAATATCGTTGGAGTATTTGTTCAATAAAATTTCTAAAAAAATTTCCTTGTAAAGATACATGTCCTTTTTATTTTTATTAAAATTTATGAAAGAAAATATTAATGAGAAATAAGTATTACATTTTTTATCGTCAACAAGTTTTTCATATTCGGATGTCAAATCTGAAGTTGCTGTTTTTAAAATGTCTGCTAAGTGGTCATTGGTGAGACAAGAACGATTACTATTTTTATTCAAATTCATGATACAAAATGTTTGCTCACACAAATAAGTGCTTCAAAATACATTTCCGCAAAACGTTTTCATAGCAAGTTCTATGAGAATTTTGTACTTTTCGCAATCTAAGTTTTTGTAGAAATCATACAAGATGTTTTTTCTACGATAATTTCGATACACTACAGAACATTGAAGTTCAATTGCAAATGAAGTGATACTTGCTCTGGATCTTCAAAAAAAGGGTCTTCAAATAGTTTTAATTTGATATTTTCTTCGTTATAGGCGTTCCACACAGGATTGATATAACAATTTCGATTCTGCCATTTTGTAAATTTGTATGGAAAATTCAATCTCCTCTAGTGTATTGTAATATTTCAATTGCAATATGAGAGCCTGTGTGAAACGCCTATTAGATTTCAAAATTTTTCTCAAATCCTCTAATAAAAATGAGAAGCTGCGCTGTATCCTATAAAGCGTTGCTTTCATCCATACATAAACTATAAGACAGAAAATTTCGAGTTTTTTTGCTTCAGCTGATTACTATGGAATTGAATTTGAACGAAAAAATATAATCATGGCCGTTGATCTCAAAAATAACTTATATAGAGGGTAGTCCTGTTTTTGGTAGTATTACCTATACCGGCTTTTAGCTACAGTTTTGCTTAGTTCAAATTTTGAAAATTGTTTTTGTGTTTGATCCTATTTTATAGGCTAAAATTAATTAACTGCCAATTCTAATATTTTAGTGACATTAAAACAAATTAAGGCCCTATGTTTCTTTCATCTTTCCTTCGTAAATTTTACTGAATTATATTGCGTTAAAATGAATTATAATTCATTTTATTTTAATTAAGTTTAAGTGTATATAACCCCTTAAATTCATGTATTAATTGTATGTATGTATATTGCTTTTAAAACCTATTGGAAGTTATTTGTGTCCAATATCATCTCAATGTACTCACTGGCAATTTTGTTGTGAAATAAATTTAAGTAAAGGACAATTTTAAAATAAAAAGAATTTTTTATTTAATTTTAACTTTATTTTTTTATAATTTTTTAATATCAAATAAGCTACAAGGAGTATGAACAGTATATGCGAAAATGTATTTCTAATGATAAATATGAAATATTTATATTATAAACAATTACAAACAAAAGCGAAATAAAAAGATGTAAAATTCTTAGTTGTTAGGATATGTTATACAAGTTATTATTAAGTTTTAATTTGTTATAATTATAGTCACGTTTAATTAATTATAATTAAAGTTCTTTTGATTTTTTTTTTATTAATTAATATTTTCCAATTGCTTCACTAGCACATAACATCACTATATTTTTCCTACGTCAAAATGACTTTTCATTTTGTTTAGAAATGCGCATGGCCTGACCTGAAAAATAACCCACGGTAGATATACATATCATATAAATACAGCGTATAGCGTGTATAAAACAATGAACAATCCGCCTTTTGCCTTCTCTAACAATAAGTAGATTTCTTAATGGATGTATATATATATTTATAATAGTTTAATATTTGTTAAGCTTTTGGTGTTTGATGGGTGATATTTTATTCAAACACTCTTTGATTTATAATGATGTTCTTTTATTTACAGAAATTAATAACTTATTTTGTTAGATGTTCACAATATTCACCGATTTAATTTTAGATTGGTAAAGCAACGCGCCGACCATGTTGACTGTATGTATCTTGAGTTGAGTCTTGATAGCTGTCACACAAACATGTGGATGTGTTCTTTTTTGTTGGTAGCACTGCCGCTTCGATAGGGCTGGTACTGCTGCCACAACAGTCCCCCCGAAGAGTGTGTCGCTTTTAACGACGCGGTCTTCTTGGTGGAAACTTCTGGTATTCTTGTGATAGCGAGCGTAGTCGGCTGGGGAAACGCACGGTGCGTCCTGACCTGGTGGTTACTGCTGGCTTTACGTTGTCATCTGGTACGTGGTGGTCAGATGATGGAGGTATGTCAGTAGTAAAAGCTGCTTTTAACCTGTCGATGGAAATATTTTGTGGTTTGTTGTTGATTAGAACCTTGTAGTATTTCGGTGTTCGTTTGATGATTTGATATGGGCCATCGTACGGTTGCTGCAAAGGCTTTAGTACTGAGTCGTTTCGGACGAACACTTTTTCGCATTTGTTTAATTCTTTTTGAATGAATGGTTTCTCATTCATATGACGGGATGTTTGAATTGGGCGTATTTCGTTCATTATTTCTCGGAATTGTTTTATAAATTCCGTTTCCTGGTTGTATGGTTTTTGTTCTAGAAAAAATTCCGAAGGTAATCTGAGATGTTTTCCATAGACCATTTCGGCTGTTGTAGCTTGGATATCGGTTTTAAATACTGATCTTAATCCCAGTAGGACTAGTGGTAATCCTCTGGACCAATTTTGGCTGTTTCGACATTGGGGTTATAATAGTGCGTTCCCACCGCACGAATTTACTGACAAATTTACTAACGAAAGCCCCATACAAAAAAATAGCGTTCCAACCGCACGAATTTACTGACAAATTCACTGAAGAAAACTATTAAACGTCAAAAGTGTTAAAGAGTTATTATTGTGTGGAGTGTTATTAATAATTATTTAAATTAAAGTTAAATTAAAGCATTAATATAAATTATGGAACTAAGCGAAAGACAGAAAGAAATATTATCCGCTGTAGTACCTGTATTTCAAGCTGTAATTCAAAATTTAATGGTAGAAATGGAATTATTAAATATAATTATTACAGCTTGTAGGGATAGATTGGATAACTTTAGAGAATGGTCATGTTTTAACGATGTTTTAAAACTTCAAAAGTAAAATATATTTTAACTAAACACGGAGTGAAGGAACTCGATCCAAATACAAGGTTTTTTTCATTTCAAAATATGAATTTGATGGATTAAATAGTTTAATATTTTAGAGTTTATGGTTCATGTGGTAGATTATTTATTTTATCAAATGTTCCCAAAATGCTTGACGAACTTAAACAAAAACAAGATACATGTGAAAAACTAATGGAACAATTAAATGATAAGAAAGATTATATAGTTAGAAATATTAAGGAACAGGAAACTAGTTTAAGGGAATTAGTACAACAAAAAAAAAGATGCTGAAACAAAATGACTTTAATTTATTTTATTAAAATTCATCTAAATTGAAATCTGCATATGTTGCAAACTCATTACCTAAATTACGATTATGTTTTGGCTTATATTTTTAAAGAAATATACTTTGGGCCCATTTATTTACAATTTTTCCTGATCACATTATTATTTTTGAAGCTATCATTCGTACAATTTTAGCCATTTTTTGTATAAATTCCTCAGAAAGAAATGGTGGATCAGCTATTACTATATCAAAGGTATTATTGTAGAGTTTTAATGTTTCATTACAAGAATTTATATTGTAATATATAAAATCCTGACCATATGCAGAAAAATAAATGGAAGATAAAAATCAATAGCGCTAAATCTGTACACGTAGTGTACACACTAAGAAGAACCAACAACAATCTCCACTTATACCTAAACGGTGAGCAAATTCCAAAAGCGGAGTCGGCTAAATATCTGGGCCTACATCTGGACTCCAAATTAAACTGGAAATTTCACTTGCAACAAAAAGCAAAACAGATGAAGCAACAAATTATCAAACTTTACTGGCTACTTGGGAAAAACTCCCCCCTAAACCTTAAAAGTAAAAAAGCCATATACATATCTATCATCAAGCCCATCTGGACTTATGGAGTGCAGTTGTGGGGTTGCGCTTGTAGCTCAAATAGAGCGATCATCCAGAGGAGCCAAAATAAGGTATTAAGAATAATCACTAATGCTTACCGGTTCATCTCGAACAAGGAGCTCCACGACGATTTGAACATCAAGTGGGTGGAGGATGTTATCCGAGACTACGCTATTAAGCACGAACAACGACTCATACACCATCCTAACATTGAGGCCATCCAGCTAATGGATACCCATGGTAAAATCAGGCGCCTATGCAGAACTAAACCACACGAATTGACAACCTAACTTCAATTCAACACCAACGCACCTTGGGAGTCATCACTGGATGTTAGCCCTCACTTATCGAACTACTATCAACAATACCAACTCATCACATTCAAAAATACTAATAAATTAATTAAGATAATTAAGATTGTAGTAGACAAATACTTTAAAAAAAAAAAAAAAAAAAAATATGCAGAAAATCTTTTATCATATTCAAAAATATTAACTAAAATGAAAAGATTATTTGGTTAGAAAAATTAATTTATTATTAGCTAAACGATATACCGTTTTTGTGAATATTCTTAATAGGCAAATATAATGAAGGTCAAGAAAAAAGGCCAATTTTATTATTTTCATTTGTAATTATACATTGACATATCTTTGCGAGATATTTTTTCACTTTTTGAACAGCAAATAATTACAATTTAGTCACTATAATTAATATAATAAACTCTTACCGTTTTACCAAATTTATTTTCATACATAAGCCATATCAAAATTAACCTCACAAAAAATTTTACACTACCCAGCGGGAAATTTGGAATCAGAAGCTAAAAGAATCATAGATGAATCGCTTCATATTTGATTCTGCAGAATGCACCGGTAAGCAATTCATGTATTTTATACGTTTTACACATGCAAATAATCATTTTTATTCGTTTATATAGGAAATATAAAACTAACACATTAAAAGTTATCACACGTAAAATATAATAACTATAAGTGTGTGATTAAAATGAATAAGTTTTTTTGACATTTCGGAAAGTACGCGTTGTGTTGTGATGTTGTGTATAAAAATAAAATTAAATATTAGGAGACTATTTTTGTTTAATTTAATTTAATAAATTGTCAAAATATGGTATAGTTAATTTTAAATAAAAGAATATTGTTAAATAAAAGAATATAATTGTGAAAATATGATGTAGTTAATTTTAAACAAAAGAATATAGTTAAGTAAGTTAGGACTTTCTTTAGGTTAAGTAAATTTAAGTTTTATTAAATAAGTTGTTCAATTATGAAATAGTGTTGTAATTAAATAAAATATTTAATTATATAAAATATGTTTAATTTATTCCATTTATAATCATTTTATTGACTATATATTTATTTTTAGACTTACACTTACGTGAAAGAAGGATGGGTATATAACACATTGTGGTCCTATAGCATATGTGCTATTTCATCACTCTGTGTTATATATCCATCTCTCTTTTACTAATGAAATATAAAATATAATACTTTTTATAAGAGTATAACAGCTCATATATAGGAGTACAATACTAACGCAGTTTTCTTACATGTGTTAGTAAGTGATTCTCACTGCGATCATGCTTTGGTTAAAATTTGCTATGATTAGATGAAAAGAGAATCGATTCATAGCTTCCCAGGGATGGATTACGAATGCATTGAAGAATCATTCTTTTTCCCGCTGGGTACTGTCAGAATGACCCAGAAGCTTCGTTCTTTTCAAATAGATGAGAATTTCCCTCCGTGCTGCCATATGACATTTCAGTAAATTTCTATTTACTGATGAAATTTCTGTGGTAAATTTACTGAAGTGACTTATAATTTTCTCATATAAAATCTATGAATGTCAGTAAATTCGTCAGTAATTTTGTCAGTAATTGGGCGGTGGGAACGCACTATAACAGAGATATCTGCGCCGGTGTCGATTAAATATCGATGTTGTGTTCGTTTGTCAGTGACAAAAAGACGTAGATTAGTAGTTTGTTGGTTGGGTTGCTTGACTTCCAGCTTGGTATTATAGTTGTGGTTACCGAGCTCGCCAACTGTGTGGGGTGAGCTAGTTTTTTGGTTGAAAATTGCACGGTGATTTACATTTGCGAGCTTTGTCCCCAAACTTATGGTGCCACCAACAAGTATTGAAACGTGGTGTTGGTGTGGTTGTGTTGTTTAAGGGAGTGTGTATTGTGCGTGTAGGTGTGTTACCTCTGCGCTGGTAGATTGGTCGATCTCGTGAATTGGACCGCCTGTCTGGAAACCTTTGGATACATTTTAGAATTTTATTCATCTGGGTTTGCAGATCATGCAAAACGGGTGTTAAGCTCTGCTGGTCGATGCTGCTCATTGAAGGTGATGAGCTTCGTACTTCACTAGCATGTGTAAATGTTGAACTGGTTGCTTCTAAAACTCGATCGGCGATGTTTGCGGCTTGAGTTAATGTAATATCGTCGTTGGTAGATACAATCGCTCTAATTTGCTCAGGTAGGTTTCGTAACCATAAAGATTTAAGTAGCTCGTCCGTGACTGGCGTGTCTGCTGCTTTTCCTCGCATTTCTGCCAGGAGTTGGGATGGTTTTCTATCTCCGATAGAGATGTCCCCTAGCAATTTGGTTATTTTCACCTGAGTGCTGTCGGCAAATTCGCTGATGACTCGGCTTTTTAAAGTCTCGTACATTTTACCTTGAGGTGGTGGCGATGCTTTCAAATCGGCTAGTTTATACATTACCCTCGTGGGTAATTGACCAATGATGGTGTAGTAACGTTTTTTGTCGGATGTCAAACCCGATGCTTCGAATGCTGCCTCAACTTGCCAAAACCACAGGTCTGTGTATTCCTCCACAAAATCTGGGAGTTTGATTTTGCAAACATCCACCTTGTCAATGTCAGCGCTTTTATTCGAGGATTCGTTGTCAGCGTTGTTGTTAGCCATTTGGTGTGTTTTTATATGCAGCTTTATTTTATATATATGAATACCTATACAAATGCATACATTTACTTAGATGTATATATTACATTATATGTTTTAATATATTATTTGATTTTTTTTTTTTAAAATGTATATGACTTAATTCTTCAAGCTGTAGCTATTGTCTTGATCTTGATCCTAAATGAAAGCTAAGATTATTAGAGGCCAGGATTATGAAACACTGATGAATTTATTATCATTAAAGTTTATTTTGTTGCCGTATTATCTTGTCAGTAGTTTTGCGTCTTGGCATTCAGGATGATATAAATATTAATTCCAAACAGTTTTTATTTTAGTTTTAAATTGTTTTTTATTGCAGAAAGGAATGTCACTTTATTTATGTACACCAAATTTGGGTGTTTGTTCAGTCACTTTTTCACGGTAATGGCTGTTAATTATTTGAACGAGTTTAAAGTTTCAATATTAATATATGAATTCAATATTTTTCTTTTCACGTAACTGCTAAAACCAAATTTTATACTTAACAATTGTTTTTTTATATTCTTTATATAAAAACTTAAAGTAATTAAAACCAATTTTACAAAATAGTTTATTTAGATATTTATATACTATAAGTAGAAGCAAAAGTTTTCAATTTTTTGTTAAAATAAATTGTTCTGTTCAAATCTAATGAGCTGATGATATTTGAAATGATTGTGTGAAGATTTTTTCCTTCTTTTTCCGTCGGGGTCACCAGTTTGGTGTTTGATGGGTGATATTTTATTCAAACACTCTTTGATTTATAATGATGTTCTTTTATTTACAGAAATTAATAACTTATTTTGTTAGATGTTCACAATATTCACCGATTTAATTTTAGATTCGTAAAGCAACGCGCGGACCATGTTGACTATATGTATCTTGAGTTGAGTCTTGATAGCTGTCACACAAACATGTGGATGTGTTCTTTTTTGTTGGTAGCACTGCCGCTTCGATAGGGCTGGTACTGCTGCCACAAGCTGAATATTAAATTTGGGGAAAGATTTTCTACAATTGATTAGTAAAACGTCAAAAATTTACGATGGTTTTTTAATACATATATATTTCCCCTAAAACCATAGTTCGCTGCTTACATGTTGAAAAACAAGCAAAAAATATTTTACGATCAAACAGCAAAATGGGAGAGAGAAGAACATAACTAATGTTTAACTTGAATTTTTAGAAATCTTATGAAGTCTTTTGATTTCTTCTAATTCATGTATTACATCAAAAATGTGCGCGGGCGAGTACCACAGCCGCGACGTATGTTGAGCAGGCCAGAATATATGTTTAATAAATATTTTTGTATGGTTGAAAATGAATCCAAGAGTTAGATTGACAAAAATATCAAATATCTTAGATATCAAGTTTTTGTTTTTATAAACAAAAAATTTACAAAAGAATCTAATTTATCGTTTGTAACCCATTCGACTTAGCATTTTACTAACTGATTTGGTTGAATAATATGCGATCGCTTAAATTCTTTATTTTATTTCTTTAAAGCAATCCATTTCACCATAAATCATTTAACAATCATTTAACAAGAACAAGAATTTTTCAAAATATTTTGGAAATATTCAGGTTAGCAAAGAAAATACACACATTTATTATATTCTGCCTTTACACTTTATTCTAAATTATTTCTTATAGTGAGCCTAGTTTAAAGATAGGAAAATAAGTGCTTATAGACAGAAAAGTACGATAATTATTTCCAAAAATTCAATATTTGTAGTAGGAGCAAAATTAATTTATTTACTTTGAACGTAAAAACTTTCAAAGAATAGTTTTAAGCCATTCACCATTTTGTTTTCGAATTTATCGACTTAATTAAAAGTTTTTTCTTAAAAAAATTATAAAATTATATTAATAAAAAATTTTATTTTTCAATTAATGTAACTTTGAATTTGACTTTCAACCTAAATAAATGTTATCATATTTTAATAACTGCTATAAATTTCCTAAATTATGTCTATACAAACAAGATATTTGTCAATATCATAAAAGAAAAGGAATTTTCATATTAGCAAATAATTTCATTAAACTTTTTTTTTATAATGTTATTCTTGCTATTTATAATAGAATTTCTCTATAAAATCTACGGCAAAATTTTATCAGAATTAGTCTTTATTAGATGTTACTTGCAAAAAGTAAAAAATTTACATTAGTCAAAATAAATTCTTAATATAGATCATAATGAAAATTAAAGAATATTTATTTATTTTTGTGACTGGAATATTATTCGTGGCAGCAGATATAAATTTAATAAATCCTTTAAGTCCAAACAATCCAATAAGTCCTTTAAGCCCATTTAATCCAATTGATCCACTTAATATAATACAACAAATAAATAATCCTTTGGATCCATTACAGCTGATTCTAGACTCAATAATAACATTAAAAGCTATTAATGATGATATTAATCCATATACAATATTCGACAATACAATATTTCCTTTAAATAGACTTTATGATAATTTAGTACTAATTTTACTTGAGCAAAAGGAATTAGTGGATCAACTTATTGAATTACTACAATTAAAAGCTGTTGTCAGTGGTGATATTGAAACTCCAATTAATTTTTTGCCACCGATCATAGAAAAATTGCCAAATTTTGAGTCTTTATAAATTAAAACAAGTGAAATAATATAATGTTAATAAAATTCTTTTACTAGAAGCTTTGCAATGGTTTTATTTAAAAAATCCCATAAGTTATACGGTGCGTATATTGTGGAGCCTTTTTCCGGAGATATGCTTAATATACCCCAAAATTAAGGTGAAAATGTTTATTAAATTCAATATAGTCAAAGACAAAGAGTCACTAAGCAAGGAAAACATTCTAAGCATTTAAAATAAGTAATTTAGAAAATTAAACTGACTGAAAAAAAATAAATTAATTTTAGCCTATAAAATAAGGTCAAATAAAATTTTCAAAATTAGAATTAAGTAAAACTATAGCTCATGAATAAATTACTTGGATAAAATTACAAATTTTGGAAAACCCACCTTAAAAGCCGGTATAGGTAATACAACCAAAAACTCACAAGAATATTGAGTCTAACATAAGAGGAATATATAAGTTATTTTTGACAACAACAGCCATGATTATATTTTTTTATTCAAATTCAATTCCTTATAGTGTATACATTCCTTTTTATTAAATCCTCAAATATTTACCTAATTCATTCATGTATGTATATTGAAAAGTGTCCAAACTAGATATTTGTATGATGTCTTAAGGTACCCATTCATTCTAACAAATACTGCTGAAAGGATCACAAAGTATTTCTTTCTATGCAATGTTTGACAATGGAGATTAATACTTTTTATCTATCTTCCTTAATGGGAATAGCAAGAAATAAGACAAATGACCATAGCCCAAGGGAAGACAAAACATAAATTATTGAATGAAATTATCTCCCATATAAAACTAAAAGTAATGAATTTAGTTTAATTAATGAATTAATATTTTTAAAAATTTTATTAACATCAAGTGCAGGGATGTGTATAAGGGGGGAGGAGTTCAAACCCATAGCAACGACCTTGCTCAAGTGTTATCCACTACAAGTTTTATTTATTTATTGAACTTGAGTAATGAATAAAAAAGTATTTTATTAACGATTGAAAATTTAAGCAGGATATATAGTATATAGTATACTTAAAAAGGCCTCATTTAAGGCTTATAATTTTGATCATCGAGGCTATAATAAGTATATTGAAAAGAATTCTTAACGTGGTAGTGGTAATAAGTATATACTACATATACATATATTCTATTTTATTTTTATTATTCTAATAAATTATATGCACAATTTCAAATTTTTCTTTGTTCTTTAGATTTTATCTTCAAAATAAATCAACGCTGCATTGAATAAAGATAACATAAAAAACTTTTTTTTACAAATACTCTTTTATTTGCAATTTTTTCATATTACTGAACTTAAAGGAGAAAAATAATTTTATATATTATTAAATATGGGACTAGGACTAAAAATTACCTTTAAAACATTCTTTTACAACTATTACGAAAAGTGTAAAGCTTATAGACCCTCAAAACGCAAATCATCGTCGCAAAATTTCACTTTACCTATCAGTAGAGCTCGAAATGGATTCTGTTTCTGGTCGACACTAATAAGATATTTATTTTCTTCAAAGATGTTATAATTCTCCTTGAATGTAACGAATGGAAAAATATATGCACATAAGTCAATATGCGTTAATTACTAAACTTTTAGTATATTTGAGCCCAATTTTTATAATTATTATAATTTTAATAGCTACATTATAGGTCAATCTTTTTTGCTTTAATACTCAACCTGAAAACCAAAGAGACTTAAAATAGAATACATTACAACTGAAGCTTTCTTTTATTTCTTTTATGAACCTATAATTAGACCAGTGAGTTGCTACCTTGGCCTGTTATTCTCTCACCCAAATTATACATATGTATATAAGTATTAAAATATTGTAGTTCCTATAAAAAAATGAATTCTACTTTTACATGTTTTATAACTCAAACTCCAGCAAACTTCCAGCTGGGAAATTACTTTTTTAAATAAAGTTTTTATTATTGATTATTGATTATTGTGATCCTTTATGCTCTCTTAAGACTAACGTTTTTCTTATTATTTGCTCTCAAAAATGCTTAGCATAAAAATATAACTAAATTCATTAAGAAATCAATAGTTATGAATTTATATAACAAAAATTTGGCTCAGAACTTAATATCTTATACACGAAAGCACTAAATATATAACTGTCAAGTTGGTTAAAATTATTCATCACGAAAGTCAAATGAACTGATAACAATCTTTTTTCACTTGTCCTGTATATATATTTTCGGATTTAGCATTTCAATCTTTTAATGACATCCAGTCATCAGATTAGGATAAATGTTAACTAATGTTCCCTTTCATGGGATCTTCTATTAAGGAGTCTTATGTTAGTACGTAATTATACGTACATATTATTACATATAATGAAATCATTCTGTTAAAATATTTCGGCTACATCAAAATTAATTAGTTTTTTTTTTCAATTTTGTGCAACAAATATCCTTTAAATTCAATACTTCATTAAAAACATCAAATTATAAGAATATCCTTTCATGAAAAAATTAACTTAATACTTGCAAAATATCAAATCAGTCCTTTTTTTATTTTGTCATTAATCTAACAAAGCTTCAAAAAACCAAAATTATAAAAATAATTTCAATATTGAATTTGATTAAATTCTAATTATTCATACCATCATCATTAGATGGAGAAATAATTTTATTACGTGTAAATATTTGCATTTAAATTTTATGAAGCATTTACAAAGATAACAAAGATAAAAATTTTCATATAAATTCAACAACAACATTGTACCAGAATCAGTGAACTCGTAGAATATACTTTAAAAACGTAGAAAAAGAAATTATTTAATTAAAAGTATTAAATATTGATAGAATTTGTATTTTGAAAATAAATTTTATAGAAAATGAAATTTGGAGCTAGTGTATTTATCCTTCTTATAGGAATTGGTCTTATAAAGGCAGATTGGGCTAAACTAAATCCTTTGAGTCCAAGTGATGTTTTGAGTCCATTGAGTCCATTTAATCCTCTCGATGATCTAAATATAGTACAGCAACTAATCAATCCTTTGAATCGGGTTAAACCAATTTTCGATATAAATACTTTACTTGAAGGAATAAATGATTATACTAATCCTGCGGAAATCATTGCAGGAATAGATCCTCTACATCATTTCTATCAAGATTTACTTTTATTAATCTTAGAAAGAAAGGAATTAATTCGTGAAGCATTGGAAGCTTCGCAATTGGTAAGTGATGATTTATCTTCATCCGGAATTCTTGATATATCTGTAGAAAATGATAGTCAGCCGACACCACAGACGACGCCACCATTGAGTCCTTCAGCGGGTGATAATAATAATAACAATAATAATAGCAATAATAATAGCCAAATTCCAATAAATATCTCATCCATATAAGTTAATCAATTTATTATAGGTATTAGATAAAAGAATTTAATTCCAGGATTTAATTATATAAAAATTTTTATTTTATTTTTAGACATAACTTTTTAGGATTATAAAATGCTGTAAGTATAAGTGTTATTTTATGAGCTAAAACTATTTCTTTAATTATTTAATTTCTGTTAATAAATATTATTTTTATTATAAATCAAAATTTATTTGTATAAATTAACTTAATATAAGAAAAAATTGTTTTAAATAAATCACTTCAAATTCATAAAAATTTCTTTCCTTAATTATTTTTGTAAGTATAGCAAGTACGATGAAAATCAACAATAATGTCCAATAATTCAATAAATTTTTACAAGTTTCTACAAATTTTTTTAATTTTTAACACAACTGAAAAGAAAATTAGAACCGCATACACCAAAACACTAAAGTTTTTTCAGGTATATAAGAGTACTTTAAAATAATGCGGGGAGTTTTAAAAATGTGGAGAGTTTCGTTTATTGTTTCTATTTTTGAGAGGGCAGAAAATTTGTCTTCCAATAAACTTTCATTTGATTTTTATATTTCACATAGAAGCTTGTAATTTTCAGTATATACATGTTAATTTTTTAACATTTTCTAAGGCTTTAAATTTTTATTTTTTTTATTTTTTTAAATAAAGAATATTTTATCAAAATTTCCGAGAATTTATTACAATTTAAGTGCTCATTGCTTAGAAATAAACAAAGAGAAGGAGAATTTCGGAATAAAATTTTAGGTTGCTCGACCAAGAAAAATAATAACTTCAAAAAATGTCCAAATGATGAATTGAAAGGACTCTGTAAGACTATGTAGGAGTATAATGGAATTTTCATAGCATTTCTACTGTGTAAAAACTTAAAACATTAATAATCTCACTTAATATATTTATTTTGATTTTTTTGTTTCGGTCTAAATAATGATAAGTTATAAAGTAAACCGCAAAACTACTTTTTTACCAAGCGCCTTTGAGGATTCACTGCCAACGGCTTATTTATGGTGATTTTGCTGTGAAAAATATAATATAGTTCAAATGTTATATTGTATTATTGTGTAATAATAAATTAAATAAATCAGCATTGATGAAAAAAATCTCTAAAATATGGTTTTTTCACTGATTTGGTTGAAAAAGAGAAATCATCTTGTGAAACAGGGGACTACGTTATAAAGACGTAAACAAAATCAATCGATTTAGAAAACTTCGTGTGGTGTTCAGATAAATACAATTCCTTATTAATAAATAAAGAAAAACGTTGGCGAAAAACCATCCTCGTATGCCATAGCTGATCAATGTCAAGCTGATCTTAGATACTATGCAAAATCTGATTAATATAGTCCCTTTAGAAGCAATAATCACCACAAATATTTTTAGGTAATTTACAATTAAAAAATGCACTATTGAGTACTAATGAGCCATCAAAACTATATCTCAGTCATTTTTTTATCCGTTAATGGAATTGTTCAGAGTGCCTTAATGTAAACAACATTAAAGCAAATAATGAACATAATTACAGCAATAAAATATGTAAAATAAAAATGGTAATCAAAGTAAAACCCTAAGGTATCTAAGAAATTCAAGTATCGCAATATCTCCCACCCCTCATTCAAAAATATTACTTTCGTTAAGGGGCGCAAATAGTGTGAAATTTTTTTCATTTTTCGGTAATAATTTATACCCTTAAAAGTAACATATTAAAACACCAAGTGAAAATTTCAAATAGTTTCTGAATTAGATCGTTCTAAAAAGCAGTTGACTTTTTGCTGGGAAGGCACATTACTTGGGTTTAAAGGTGTTTTTCTCAAAACTACATTTTTTAAATTTGCTGCCACTGTAATTCGATAACAAATCATCTGATCAATTTGATTCTTATCTTAGCATATTTTGTACTTGTTTCTTATATCAGTTTTACGATTGGATAAAAAGTATAATTTTGCCAGGCCAAAACAATCAGATTTTTTTTGCAAAATTTCAACTTTTTTTCATAAACAATACCTTCTAGTTTAATGATCTTTTTGGCTTTTTTGGATTAAAGCACTCTGAAGGCCAGAATCACTGTAGCAGTGGGATACTCTTTTTCTTAAAGACTCAGGATATGGGGGATAACTTGCTGAAGAACAAATATTTTTATTTCAAAAAATTACAATGTGTTTTTCATTTATGCAAAAATGTATCTGCGAAATTTCAAAACATTCGTTGCAAAACTTTTTTTTTTAAATTTACAAAAATCATAATTTTTTTCTAATTGGTCAAACTGTGCCCCTTAATGTACCTGAAATAAAAGCAAAAACTACATAAGTTAATAGAATGATGATTACAAATATATCAAGAAAATATAATTTTAAAGAAGTTTTCAATTCAATAGTTCTTAATTGAATTAAT
Source organism: Acrocera orbiculus (assembly GCA_947359355.1). Classification (NCBI taxonomy): domain Eukaryota; kingdom Metazoa; phylum Arthropoda; class Insecta; order Diptera; family Acroceridae; genus Acrocera; species Acrocera orbiculus. The sequence goes on from OX375758.1 coordinate 15,352,885, forward strand.
AAAATGCAATCATACTTTCCTAGAGCCTCAAAAAATAAAGTTTGATAATATTTTCTCAACAAAATAAAAGTTTTGACATGAGTTGTCGCAAGTTTCATTCAATCCAGGTCAAACTTAATTTAATTAATTACTAAAATTTAAACATGATGTATTAAAGCTAACAGAAATGTACTATACAAAATCAAAGTCTGACTTGGACATATTTGCAATTAAATAAAATAAAATGCATGAGATACAATTGTATTGTGTAAAAACTTTTGCGTATATTTAAATTTCCCGTTTCTTTTCTAATTTTTTACGTAGGTTTTTTGTATAAATTCTCTTCTTGTTATTTAGGTGATTAAAATTTATAAAAAAGCTTATATCGAAATTTTAGATATGAAAACTTATAGTCACTTACACAAACTTAATTTTAGAAAATATTCACACTTTTTATCACTAAGACTATAGCTTGCCATTCTAAATTGAAATTATACTTTTAGAGTTTAAAAAACTTGAGTCAGTTATTGTGGTTTCTTTATTCTTTAAGCTCTATCTTCTTTACTTAGTCGCTTTATTTATTTCTCAATCTCTTTTTAAATATTTTTTAAATTAACTAATAATGCAATTTTTTAACAACAAAAACACCAGGTAAAAGAAATGTTTTTTAATTACAATTTTAACCGTGTATTACCGTTTTACTCTGAAATCATTCATTTTAATTTCCTTTCAATAAAATTTTATTATATTTGAAGGTTATAATTATAAACTTTTTATCTATTTTTTTTCCAAAATTATGATCATAAACAGATAAAAACAAGCTTTGTCTTATAGGATTTTATTTATATAAAAAACAGTATTAAAAAAAAATTTAAACATATTAAACATTTGCTTAAACTCTTTTAAAAGCTTTATAAAAGAAATGGAATAAAATAAAAATAATAAAAAATATAACTTTAGAAGGTCAACAAATTTTCTATAAAATCTCGCCCATGAAATTTAAAAATGAGTCTTTTTTTGATTTTACATTTTCTAAAGTAAACTAAAAGCTGTGAGTTTCAATTTTATTTTTATTTTTTTTTCCATAAAAAATAAAAGATTAGTAACCAATTATTTTTATGTTATAGAAAAATGAAAATACAACTGTGTTTATTGTTAATGGCTGCAGTTTTATCGACAACTAATGCAAATATAATTCCAATTAATCCTTTAGATCCAGTTAGCTTAAATGATCCAATTAATCCATTGAGTCCTTTCAATATACTTCAAATATTATTCGATCCTTTAGATCCATTATCTCCTCTAAATCTACTGAATCCTTTAAATATTTTAAACCCATTTAATATAATTCAAATATTATTCGATCCTTTAGATCCATTATCCCCTCTAAGTCTACTGAGTCCTTTAAATATTTTAAACCCATTTAATATAATTCAAATATTATTCGATCCTTTAGATCCATTATCCCCTCTAAGTCTACTGAGTCCTTTAAATATTTTAAATCCATTTAATATTGTCCAATTATTATTTAATCCTTTTGACCCAGTTGTTCCTCTTTTAAATCTTGGGATTTTATCTGTTTTGATTAGTTATCTTCCAACACCATCCTTTTCTTTACCATCTCCCAGTCAAATAATGTTTACGTTTAAAGTTGCAAAAATACTGTTTGAAATGCTACCTAATAAAAAAGCAATTGTTGCACAACTATCACAAGCAGTCCAGTCGGAAGTGACTACAATAACATCTTTAATAACAACGAAAAAATAGGAACCTATGAATTGTTAAATTAATTGAATTTAATTGTATTTTTTTTGTAAATTAAATTATGCCTTTTAAGGACTGTATATTATATTAATTTTTTTAATTTAGTTTAAAATGTTTAGTTAAAACTGTTAAGTTTATTTAAATATATGAAAACCATCAATTGGACCATTAAGTGCCTAGTAGATTGTTTTTCTGGGAAAAATATTGAATAAATAAAAGTTCGTTTATATTCTTTAAAGAAATTCAATTAGAGCAAACTTTCAAGTCGAATACTTAGTTGTTGGATAACCTATTTTGGGCCTCCTTAATCTCTATTACTTGAAAAGTTTGCATTTAGGATGTCGAAGATGATTAAAGAAGATTCCAAATATAACAAAATTTGCATTTTTCAGGTTAAAGAAAATGAAAAGAGGCTTAAAATTTCGACTCAGATAAACACAACGTATTTACATTTCTTATGGGGAGAGTTGATTACACTTTTCTACCCCAATAGTAATAACTGTCTTGTGGTGTTGTTTTTAAATCGAATATATAATATGTAAAGAAACTAATAATTGGTCCAGATCAGATTGTAATTGATGAATATATGCTTATTCGGAATTTCTCACCAAGTACGGATGCAAATCAGCCGAAAAATCTCTAATGCTATTTGAGTCCTTTTAGCACTGATAATAATATCTCATTCAAGAAGAGCAAGTGTAATGCTCCAATCCTTCTCATCATCATACAATCCGACACCATAATTGAACCTGGCAACAGATTTTAACACAAATTACTTGGAGATTTGCTAATAAAAAAATGCGAGCGAAATAGCTTTCAAAATTTTTGTGTTTTAAAATTAAATTAAATTAAAAGGACTAAATATTTGACAAAAACGCTGCAATATACTTTTAATTAATAGTTAAATAAATAAAACAACAATTTTTTATAATTAAGAACTACAACTTTTTATTTACATTACACAGAAATAGTTTCATCTGAGTCTATCAAATTTAAGGGTAAAGGATAGCCTTTAAGTGTTGCTTCAAGTTGTAGGCTTAAAATTTCTACAAGTTGACTAATTAAACTCTTTTGTTCATCCAAAATTGTTAATGTATTCCGAGTTAGGGGATTTATTGGATCTGCTATATTATCAATTATTGCTAAAGGCTCTAGATGGTCTTTAATTGTATTCCATAATATAGTCAAATCAGTTATTGGCTTAATTGGATCCACAGGATTCACTATCTGTTGAACAATATTTAAAGGATCAAAAACATTGAAAGGACTCAAGGGTGTTAATGGATTTTCTGGATCTAATGGATTTAATAAATTTAAATCGGCTATTGTAACACAAATTACCGCCAAAAAGACAATAATACAAGGTCCACTTTTCATGTTTCTAAAAAAAAAAAAAAAAATTATTAAATTTTTTAATTTATCCAAAATTTTTATCTACCTTAAGAGTATGAAAACCAATACTAGACTCAAATTCATGAATATTATGCAGAGAAATTTATAGAAATTTGTTGTCATTGTTAAACAAAAAATAAAAAATTAAAAAGTTTAATAAATCTTTTAAAATGTTTGCTTTTGTTAAGAGGCATGATTGTATAAAATTTTAATGCTGACACAAAAATTTCGTAATTCCGATTAGTAATGTAATATTTTTACTTGATAAAATTATAATCTTTTAGTGTAGAAATGCTACTGCCATTGTATCTGGGAAAAATATTGGCGAGAAAATACTTCACTCAAGTAAAGTTCTTCGAGTCTTCAAAATTTACTCGAAATCTGAGGGTTGGTAACTATGCTCCTCCCTTGATCTACTTTTAGGCCTTTTTCTTCTGTCAAGTAAATCAGGTAAATCTAGAGATGGGAATTTTTGTTTCCCCTCTAATACTTTATATTTGTAGTAGCTCCTTTTGTGAGGTTATGTTACTCAAATAATACTGTAGACAGTTAATAAGTCCAAAACTTGAATCAAGTTTAGTCTTTTATTTACATAAAACTGGATATTTATGATGTGAAGTGTATGAATTCTTTACTTTTCTGCAAATTCTGATGTAACATTTTAAAATGTTACTTTGTCTATTGTAAGAGTACATTTTTGAATACTTACCAAAAGGATAAAGGTACAGTTTTTCAAAAACCACTCCGAAACTTTAGTTGTAATTTTCGTTAATCTGAGTTTCTATTTTTGAATGATATAATACAGGGATGTAGTTTTTCCCAATGATGATTAAATACCAAAACTATTAAATCACTTTTAAGTTTAAAAAAACACAGTCTTGTTTTTTCGATTAAATTGAATTAAATTAGTTTGATATAAAATGGAATATAGATTGCATATCACACAAAACATTTTAAGTGCGTTTTAACACTAAACCTAACATGCGCAGTCAAATGATCGTTTTTAAATTTAGCTTAGAATTTCTCCTATACAGCGTTATTACTAGATCACCATGTAACTTTTATTGACTTTTTCTATAATATACATACAAACAATTTTTAAATACTCATAACTTTCTTTATTGTTTAATTTCTGAAATAATTGGCTAAAATCTCTCTCTCTCTCTATACATACATATGTTTTTTGAAGCGGTCATTGGTAGGCGTAATATTAATCACCATACAGTAGGAAATCCTGTTCACCAAGTTTGTTACAATTGGCAAATCTGTGAACTCATAAATGCAAGTCAAAAGTAAATAATGAAGGACTTAAAGTCCTTATTACTAATATTACTACTTATTACTATTATTATTAAGGACTTATTAAATCATACCCATAGTAGAGCTCCTTTCAATTTCCATTAAAATTTGGAGCTATCAAAAAAGCAATACAAGTTTATTTACTTTAAATTGATTACATAAACAATTTGGATAAGTGGATTGAATATGAATTGAATAAAAACTTTCTTGAAACAGCTTTTTGGCAAAAATATATACTGTTTTTTGCATAATTATGTTAATGTCCATAGAACCACTGGCAGCGATTGCACTAGTCTGAATTTCTTTTGAAAAAATTCGCGAAAAAAATCAGGGTGATCAGCAATTTTTTCAAATTTTGTTGAATTTTCCAAATCAAATTTAAAGCTGAGAAACCTATCCTCAATTATTTATTGGGCAAGTTTTTGTATAATTATGCTCTTAAAACACAATTGAAGGTTTCGAAAATTACTTTTTATTTTACTTTCACCATTAGCACCTGTGAGAAATATGAACCCTAGTTATTTCTCTTTGAATTAATTTGCACTTCATTTTATGATTAATAAAATACATATACGAAAATTTGATAATATCTCTAAGTAAGCATCTTTGGGTCACCTAATTTTGAATTTAATATTTGAAAACTAGTAATACATTTCTTGTTTTCATCGTTTTGAAATAAACTATATCTTAATTTGTTGGTTGCACTGAAGTTTGAAAAACTCCAAAAGAAAATAATACTCTATATCAGCGATTCCCAAAGTGTGTTAATAACTAAAAAGATTTATGTCCATGGATTATGAAAATTTGATTGAGCTAAGATCGGATGTATTCGATGAATATCCAAATTTATCAAAACACACTATTCGAACTCTATTGCCATTTGCAACCACTTATTTGTGTGAAACTGGGTTTTCAAAATATGTTGCGACAAAAGTCAATTATCGTAACAAACTTGATGCTGCACTAGATATGCGAGTTATCAGTTATCAAACATAACGCCCAATTTTAAGAGAATCATAGAATCAAAGAAGCAGGTGCATTCTTCACATTAAAGCTTTTTATTTATTTTAGTTTTTGTTTTGTATTTTCATTCATTATTTCTATGAGTTTCTTTTTTTTGAGTTTTTTTTAATTCAATAAAATCTGAAATACCAAAATAATATTTGTTTCATTTAACAGCATCTATTAAAATTTGAAAAGTAGTTGCATAAAAAATATTCAGGGTTCCGCGCTCATTGGCAACAAATTGGGAGGTTCCACGACCAAAATAGTTTGGGAAACGCTGCTCTATATTATTGGGTCATTCATACGATAAAATTTGGGTAATACTGGTTAAAGCGATATCATACGGAAAATTTTATTTCCACCTAAATAAAACTTTATTTGACATGCTATAATTTTTATAAGAAATTAAACTCATTTGAAAATTAATTTATTTTTTTGCTTAAAGCATTTTTCAGTACTTAGAACTTCTGAAAAGATAATCTCTGTTCAAATATCTTAGAAAGATGACAAATCGCAAAAAGAATTTGAGTTAAATAAAGAAATCTATAATACTAAAGAAACATTAAAACTCCAATAAATTTAGTGATCCGAAATAGTTGTCAACAATCTTTGGAATCGGGTTTTTTAATTATTCGCAGTCGAAATTTACTGCAGGCACCAACAAATATTTTTGTACACAAAATGATAAACTATTACAGTATGGTTAATATTTGTTTGTGTAATTGGAAATGCTTAAAAAATTTCTTCGGGATTTTAATTTTTGAGAATTTCTTCCCACATTTTTTTCTGAAAATAAAATTAAATACACAGCACTAAATTAAAATTAAACTTTACTTTTATTTAGATCAATGTAAATAAAACCAAAGAATTTTTTTTAAATATTTATAATTACTAATTAAAACATATTAAATACATTAAACAGAAATACTTTCATCTGAGTTGATTAAATCTAATGGAGAAACATTCTTTTTGCCGGATGCATTAACTTTTAACCGTAAAATTTCTATGATTTGACTAATTATACTCTTTTTTTCATCCAAAATTATTAATAGATCCCGAACCAAGGGATTTATTGGATTTACTAAATTATTAACTATCACTAAAGGGTCTGTATTATCTTTAATTGTATTCCATAATATAGTCAAATCAGATATTGGTTCGATTGGATCCACAGGATTCACTATCTGTTGAATAATATTTAAAGGATCAAAAACATTGAAAGGACTCAGAGGTGTTAATGGATTTTCTGGATCTAATGGATTTAATAAATTAAAATCGGCTATTGCAACACAAATTACGGCCAAAAAGACAATTAAACAGGATCCACTCTTCATGTTTCTATAAAAGAAAAAACAAATTAAATTTTTTAAACATTCTTTTAATTTATAAAAAAATTTTTGCTTACGAGTATGAAAACCAATGATAGACTCAATTTTAGGAAAATTATGCACTGAAATTTATAGAATCGTGTTGTCATTATAAGACAAAAATCAAGAAAGATTGTAAAATAAAATAAAAAAACTAAATTAAATTTTTTAAGTGTTTACCATTTTTAAGGCGCATGATTGTGGAAAATTTTAATGCTGACAAAGCAATTTCATCATTAAGATTAATAATATAGCAAATTTATAATACCAAAATTTGTAACTAATACAGTTAAAATTATGAAAATTAAGAAATAAATGGAAGTTGATGTATTATTCACTGAAATTAAAGATTTTCCTTAGTTTTTGGTTGCTTACCAACATAATTAATTTTGGGTAAATATTTAAAATTTTAGTTTGATCGGCAGAATTTTTGTTTTCTCTAATAAAACACGCTACCACGCAAAAATAATATTGTTATTAATTTAGAAAAAAATACTGTGCCAATATTAGTACTCAAGACACAACATGGACCACATAAATGCTTCTAAAGATAAATATTAAAGAAGACAAGGATAAATAATATAGTACCTAAATATTGTAATAATATTATGGTGAATTAAATATTTTTATGTCATTGTAATCAATTATTATGTAATTTCATTTATTTATGATATTATTTAGTATAATTACTAAAATAATAAGCATACAATTTTTGAAAATGACTCACCAAGATTTTATTAAGGCTACGTCTGGATTGGAATGTTTGACTTTTTTCCATCAACTTTTAAATTTCGAAGTTAGAAAAATCCCTTTGTAGGTGATTCTTTGGTATCAGTTATTACTGTTAGCATTTCAGTGCGCTAGTATTATTTTTTTAAATATACCCAGAGTAGCTTCACGTTATCAAGCCAGAATTTTGCTGCAATGACCCAGTAATTTATCTGTAATACCCAGTTTGGATAATGATTAAATTTATAATCTTGCCCACTTAAAACTTTGCTTTTTTCTTAGGTATATAAGTTTTAATAATTCAATAGTTTTTTTGCATAATTTAAACCTACCAGGAAAATATAGTTTTCGAATTTAAAGACTTTTGAATTTAAACTAAATAAACACTCAATTTAAGCAAAAAGAAGTATAGTTTAACTATTTTCATACGCTAATTCTAACTAAAGTATTACAATATAATATAAATAATTATATGATTTTATTTTTTAGCACCTTACAAATATGCTCGATGGTACAAAGAAGGTGTTCTAATGGTAGATTCTCGTCATCCTGAAATACTTCCACCAGAAAGATTTCATTTATGGACAAATGGTTCCATATCAGTAACTGCAGTACAAACAAGTGATACAGGTGAATATTACTGTGAAATAATGACAACAGAAGGACTTGCATCACAAATACATGCAATTGAAGTACAATATGCACCAACTGTTTTAATATCACCAAATGGTGTTATAGAGCTACCAATTGGTTCTATTTTTGAAATTGTTTGTGAAGCACGTGGTATGCCACAACCAGTTATTATGTGGAAACAAAATAAAATTGAAATTAAAAGTGAAAGTTTAGAGAATAGAAGACGCCTCTTAATTGAAGTTAACTCAAGAAATATGTCTGGACCAATTCATTGTATTGCTGACAATGGAGTTAAAGAATCAGCTAAAGCTTGTGTACATTTAATTGTATTGTGTAAGTTTTGTTTTATTTAAATATATCCAACGTGCTTAGTCATTATTTTCAACAATAACAATTAATATATTGTTTCTAGAACTTCTTTTTTACCGGTTGGTTTTTACTTACTTAATACATAAACCTAAGCATTAAAGCTTAATTATATAACGTTTCAGATTTGTATTAATTCTTGCAATCCCCTTTCAAAGAACAATAACTTCTTCAATTAGAAGCCAATTCAATTTGTAATTAATTTATCTCGTATAAAACTTGGCAATTTGACAAAAATTGAGTTCAAATATTTGCTCAATAAACTATATCAAATCCTCTTATACTAATTATTAATTGATTTTAGATTTGTAATAATAATTAAATGACATTAATTTTTTTTACAGTCAAACCTATTGTTAATGCCTTACAAAAAATGGTTCATACAAAAATTAATATGAAAGCACAACTGGAATGTAATGTTGAAGCAGCACCATCTGCAAATGTACATTGGTTTCATCATGGAGTTCCAGTTCAAAAAGATTTCCATATTACAAAAACTGATTTAGAAATTAAATCTAATTCTTCTTTAGAACATTATTATACAATATCTAAGCACATATTAACATTTAAAAAAGTTAAAGATCATGATCTTGGAATGTATGAATGTAGAGCTGAAAACCGTGTCGGTTTCATGGGAGTACTTATTGAATTAACTGGGAGACCAATGCCTTCGATTTTTAAAATTTCACCAATTCTATCAACACCTACAACACATAATTTAATTTGGCAGACTGAAAGCTTATCACCAATTATTGAATATAAATTAAAATTTAGACAAACTCCGTCGGGTATGATTTTATTATTTTTTTTTTTGTCTTTGTGGTAAAAATAATAACTAAAATTTATTTCATATTGTAGGAAATGTGACACCTCAGAATAGGAAATTAACCACTCATTGGAATGAACTGACCATTCCTGGAGATATATCAGATGGTAAATTCAAATTCAAATAACATTAAAAGAAGCTTTTCAAAGAGAGATTTTTATTTATAATAATTTCACAAAATTAAAGAGCCAAAAGATTGATTGGGCACAGAACGATAAATAAAGCTTCTCGCAAAATTCATTTACAATTTTATATTAGGAAAAATCAAGAATTTTATTAAACTACAAATTTAATTAACAATTTTATCGTAAAACTTTATCTTATTTAATAAATCATTCATTCTAGGATCAATACACACAGTTGGTTATACTTTACATGGCCTTTATCCAGCAAGTGTATATGAAGTATTTGTCATCTCTCGTAATGTATATGGTTGGAGTGATAACAGTAACATAATTAGATTTGCAACAGGTGGTGAAAGTATAGTATTTTTTAAAAAATTATTTTCAAAAGTATTAATAAAATTTTTAAATTACAGTTGAGCTGCCAAATAATTCAACCGAATTAGATGATATTATGGCAGTATCTCCTGAAGAGACGACTTACACAGATTATCCTTTACCAACAATTCCAGATTACGCACCTAGTAAAATAGCGGAAATGAGGAATATAGGAGTACTATATAAATATCCTAGCATTATATTATTGTTTGTGTCTATTTTTATTTTAGTTGTGATAGAATAATATTCAATAAAAACTTTCTGTTTATTTTTGACACAAGTTTTTCCATTACTACTACTTAATTTTCTCAATCCAATTGTAATAGCTGATAACAAACACAGAAAAAAATAATTAAAGTAAAACAAATCTAATTTATATGTATAGACTGCATAAATAGAGTTAAACAGAAAACTATAATAGTATTAATCAGGATATTGATGACTCTCTTGTCCAATAATAATGAATAGATAGAAGGTAAATATAACAGAAAAAATAAATTCCTCAAGCAGACACCTTTTTAGCAAGAAAACTGGTCGTATATAAAATTATATACGTAGCACCAACATGAGTATTGATTTGGTTTAGAAATTTTGCAGTAAAAGTAATATTTTATTTTTAATCAACTTGTAGGATAGCTTTTAAAGTTTTATAGTGATTTGCAACCATTTCCTTTTATTTAGTTTGAAAACGATAAAAACGATATACAAAAAAAGTTAAATATATAAATATTTAACAAATATCAATAATAATAGATAATTTTCATGAAATGTAATCAAATCATAGTAAGTTCTTTTTACAAATTGAAACCATCGTTATCTAAAAGTATATAATTTTTAAATAAAACCAAACTTATACATTCTTAGCAATAACTTAAAACTATTATTTTGACAATAGCTTTTGTAACAACTCGTTTTAAAACTGAATTTTATTGTTTTTGTTTAAATTGAACCAATATTTTTATTTTAAACAAAAACAGCATGATATCTTTCATAAGGCTCTAATGTTATTTGCTCTTGTGGTTTCAGTTTATCAGCTTGGAGTTTTTTTATTTCAGCAGAAAAAACAGTTCATGATGTGCTATTGAGTTTTTTAAAAAATGTTAAGCATTTAAAATTAAAATAATGTTAATATTTGAAATGATTTCTTGATATATTCACAAAAAAATTCTTATTTATTAAGGTGCTATTACACTTACATATAAATATGGCAAGCAATGAGGCTTAAAATATGTCTTATATGTCTGTATGCCACAAATATTTCATAAGGGGTATTACACTATGACATATAAATATGGCCCATTTATATGGCAAAGGGCTTTGGCATATAATTTTGGGCATATACATGGCAATGTAATATTTGGCTATCACACTAGTATGGCAACGTATGCCATACAAATATATGACAAGCGTGAACTGTGAAATTTAAAGATATGTGACAGCTCAATTTAAGTTTGTTCTCTGCAATAGTGACTTTTTATTTATTTTAAGTGAAATGGAAAATATAATTTTAGTGCTTTCGACGTCGCGTTTTTATTTAAATAAAAACAAACAAATTTGTCGTCAAATCATCATTAGTACCGATAAAATTCAGCATATCAAAATATCTCCATCTGTTGATTGGTCCTACTCCAGAACCCGATGGTTGCGTTTTATATTTAGCTGCATACGATTTGTTTTGCACTCTAAGATTGCTCCACTTCGTGGTAATTTCATTCAAATTTATGGCACTGTTGAAGACATTTTCGTGAATGTCATGCCAAGCAGCATCTTTTTTGTTCCGAATTTTATAAAATTCATGGCTGGGTTTCCACAATTCCTGTTTCACTTCTACTGCTTGCACCAGCTTACAAATTTCGTTCTCGGTCCAGTCATGTAGAATTGTACGAACTCGTTTCTTTTTTTGTAATTTTCCATCATCCTGCAAATCATCAGTTGTTTTTTCCTCCTGAGTATTCATAGAAAATACCTAAAATCGAATCATCGAATAAAAATATTTTATTTAATTGCAAGAAAAGCATATGTTTCTTTGGGAAGGCTAAATTGCCAGAACAAAAATATTGAAAAATAAATCAAACTTTAAAGGGAAAAGAACGAATCTATGTTCTTATTATATACATTTATTTGTAATGAAATAAAAAGCAAGAAGATATAAATATATTATAAATAATTTAAAATTACGCACCTGTTTTTCAAATTCACTATTTTATTAACACAACACAGGTTAAACTACACGATAATTAACTGTTAAATGTTAAATGATAAATGAAGCCTGATCCATATTTTCTAAATTGAATCTATATACTTTCAATTTACCTGCAAACCCTAGTGCTATTTATAAGTTATTTACCATAATCACTAAATTATTCTTAGAAAGGTATCTTAATCTCTAAATAAATACCATATTTGAACAAAAGGTGAGGAGTGTCCTTGAGGTATTTAATTGATTTTTCAAGGGAATACCTTATTCTAAAAATATATTTCTTTGAAAATACATTTAATGTGTGTATATTATTTGCTTTAAAAGTCTTTTTCTAACGAAAAATGAATATTTTAAAGCATTTTGCATATAAATGTATGGCAAAATTATGCCAAATAAAATTCTATAATTTTTATATGCCAATGTGGCACAAAACTGCCATATATATGTGCCAGCGTCAATATTTAGCTATTACACTATGCCATATATATGGCACAAAACTATATGGCTAGCCGTGCCAGATATATGGCGTCATGTATTTTTTGCCATACAAATATGTCTATCACACTTGTATGCCACTCGCGGGCCATATATATATGCCAAATTTGCCATATTCATATGTAAGTGTAATAGCACCTTTAGCTTTTCTTTTCAGTTATGCAAGTTCTACCTCAGACATAATCCACAGTTATTGCCTCGGGGTTACCTGCTTCCTTATGTCTGATAGGCGTAGCCACATATCTTTTTTCACCCTAAGCATCTGATCCTGGAACAAAATTCCTAGTATTTCCTATAGCAATAAAAACTCCTTCGTTACGATGAGGCTCTATTACAACAGTTTTACCCTACAGGCCGCATATCAGGTCAATTTAGTAGATTTGAATGCTTTCTTTTCACTTAGCATCCTGCCGGTTTTGCGTAGTATTACATATCGTCATATATAGGTTCAAGTATATTATTTTCCTTTAAATGACCCAAAACAGTGCTCTAAATTATCCATGATTTTCTGCTTACATCGATTGTAGGCAGACACGTAAGCAATTAAAAACTAACAATTTTTAATACACAATTCTTTGTGTAAAATATGACCAAGATGTTACATTAATATTTTATAGATATGAGTGCTATCCCACGCAACTTCACAATAGTAATATTAATGCAACAGTAGATAACTATCGTAAATTGTGTATTTTCAAGGTAGTTTATTTAGCTAAATTTAACAAAAAAACCAAATATGTCATTTTTACTATTCCTATTTTCATTAGAGAAATTTATTTTGCAGTAAATATTTCAAATTTTGTAATTTTTTCATAAAATTCAATTAAATGTGTTGATATGCAATAAAACTGCTGATAGTATTATAAAAGCAGGTAATTTAAATGGTTTTGTGTAATGTTTCCAAGTTAAACATTAATTTAACCTAATAAAAATTACCATGAAATCATATAGCATGTGTGTATTTAAAAAAACTTTGTGCAATAAATAGCAAGAAAATTTATTTACAAAAAAAGTAAAGATTAGTATTTGAAATTTTTAAAACCAATCATACAGTTTTCACTTGATGAAATCCTTAAGATTATTTTGGAATTAACGACATTACTATCATTATTTTACAGTTTACCATTAAATTAGCTTTTCGAAAATTAGTGCAAACAAAAATTATTCATTAATGCTTAATTATTTTCTAAGTGCAGTGCTCATGGATGATCCTTGCAAACATTTCAAAATTCATTGGAGAACCTTGCGAGAGTGAAAAAAGTACTATATAATACTAAAACGCTGAAATACTTCCCAAAAACAAAATTTTAGGCTTTGCCTAATTTAAGTTATTTTTTAAGGGGGTAGTAAAGTTAATTGAGCCGAAAAAAAGCATATTTTCTACAATTTTTTCTAAGGATACAATTAATATTTAATTATTTCTATATATACTGTATATAATATAATATTCAAAGAATATTCTGTTTCATTAATAAATATTAAAAAATGAGCCGATGACAGCGAATCTCCGCAGACATCTCAAGAAAAGGTTGATTCGCGGTGAACCTCATAACTCATTACTGGATCAATAGAAATTAAAAAAGTCCGAATTGATTTGATTAGTTAATAAGTTTCCCCAGGTAACACTGCCGAGTTTTTTTCTTATTGATTTTTCGATTTTTCACAATGTTCGGAAGTCAAAATACTGATTTTTCATTAAAAATATCAGAAATTTTGTTGTTTTAAAATAAGTTAAAATTTAAAAAAAAAAATTCGAAAGCGTTACCTTGTAATTTATGTTAAAAAGAGTGTGCGAAAGTTCAAAAGGATCGGTTCAGTAGATTTTGAGTTATAGGGTATTTACACCGGCACTCGGAACGTGGTCCCCATACTAATTCCTGGGACTCACTAGCGCTTAGCGGCACAAAATTTAGTGCTAAATGCTAATGAGTCCATTAGTCTCCACTGATGTTCCACTCCACTGGTATATAAAAAAAACTCTCCATTTTTACTGTGCTAAGTCGTCTCCACACGCTAAGTGCTAGTGAGTCCCAGACATAACATTATATGTTTTGTATGGAAATTTCAGACGGTACTACCTTCGCAATATGGTCCTCATACAAGCTAGCGGAAGATGGCGTGATCATATTTGTTTCAATTTCAGCACATTGATTTTATAAATGTAGCCTAAAATATTTTCGAAATCAGCTGTTGAAGTGATAGATTAGGCAATTTTGTAATTGTTGACAGATACAAATCAGGTATCAAAATCGTATTTATTTATTTTATCTATTTTAACACAGAAAATTATTTCTGTAATTATTACACTAATTATTAGAAAATTTATTAGGGTTGGTTTAATCTTTTTTAGTAAGTTTAATATTTCACAGTGTTCAATATTTCACTTCACCTTGTTCCTCTGAGTAGTATAGCTGATACTACTTTTGGTGTAAACACTCATTTGATACTACCAAGTTGAACTACGATCTTGGGCCGGTGTAAACACCCTATTCAGAGCTCACTGACTTTGAAAAAGCTAAGTGTGATAGGGTGGTGATACACGACTTGTCTTCACATGCATAAATTTTCGAAGTTACGGGCGAGATGTATAAAGAGCTCCCCTGCAAACTCACTATTCTTTATATACGTCTCGCCCGTAACTTCGAAAGGTTAAGCATATGATGACAACTCGTGTATCACCACCAATATGTTTACAAATTTTTCTAGTACCGAAACATCAATTTTGTTATGTCTTTTTGATTATAAGACTGTCTCCAATAGAGTTTTGGGCAGCAGTATTATAGACGCTTTTATAGTAGTTCTGAGACGCGGTTACACTCTAAAGTATATTGACTACAATCATTAAATTACAAGTCTTTCGAAAAGTATAATTTGTACCTTTAAATTAAATTAATTGCATTTATAATCCATTATTATTTACGGTAAGTCATCTTAATATAATAAAACTAGTTAGAAAACCTAAGTAATATATTTTCAATCAAAATGTCAAACCTAGAAGAACTATACTGAGTACAACCGCCGCTCAGAACAACTATAAAAGCGCCTATAATACCGCTGCCCAAAACGCTGATGGAGACACCATGTAAATTTATCCAAATAATTTTAATAAATTAAAAAATTCTTGTTTCATTATATAAATAAACTATTGATTAAGTATTATAATTCTATATGCCTGAAACTAAATATATTCTTTTTCTTTAAAGGTGAAATAAATAGTTTATTTATTCGATGAAACAATAATTTTATAATGTATGAAAACTAATTGGTATAGGTACTTAACTTTTAGATGCCTTTCAACAGAAACTTCAAGCGTAACATTCCTCTTCATATATGCAGCAGCAAATATTATTATTTTATTTCTAGCCAGTTTGTTTGATGTAAACACTATATCAATTAGTAATAATAAACATCAAAATGGTTATAATAGGGAATGTAAGTGACACCCTTGAAGGACTAATACTTAAGGTAGATAATGTAAAAATGAAAATCGGTTTACAAACGTTAAGTACAGGAACATTGTATATTAACGAGTGGTAATTATATTAATGTTTCTGCATATATTTAATAATTTATTTTACTATCCTTTTTAATTAGTTGCTTAGCCTGGAAACCAGAGGATAGAGAGGTTGGAATATCTATAACTTGGCCAGAAATTGGTGTTCAAGCAATTTCAAATACGACATCAAGATGCATTTACATAATGTTAGATAGTGTTGTTATGTGGTCTGGAGTTTATGATCCTGGTGCAAGACAAAATGGCAATAATAGATTAATGGAAGATAGCGATGAAGATGAGGGAAATGAATCTGATTGTGGTGAAGAAGTTACTGAAATATGGCTTATTCCATCTGATCCAAATATTGTTGAACAAATGTATGAAGCAATGAAAAGTTGTCAAGGACTTAACCCTGAACCAAATGATAGTATTTCAGAGGATGAGGGTGAATACATGGGAATGGATGACGAAGATGAACACATCAATATTGATGAGTCTGATGAAATAGGACAAGATAACATGCGTAATTTAAGCTTGGATGAAGATAGATTCCAAGATGCAGAGGAGGAATAATATTTACTTTTTTAATTAAGAAGGGAGGATTATAATTTTCGTGGTTTAGCCTGATTAGGAAATAACCTTTGGTAAAATGATTTTTTCGAAACGATTAAAGGCAGTAAGAATCTGTAATTATTGTTTTTAATTGAACTCTTAAACAATTTTAAAACTTTTCTTTAAGGTTAGGTTTTATATAAAATATTTGCTGTAACTAAGTCACGAAAATGACAATCGTTTCCGTAATAGAATTAGTTTTTTAATTAAATTTAAAAAATAAACCAAAACTATAAATATATGAAATTTATAAAATACTTTTAAAAAATTAAATTTCTTTTAATTTTTATATTTTAAGCAATACTGCATCAAAAGTGTACGTCTTGATCTTAAATATTTAATATTATTCTTTCAAACTCAAATCCATTTGAGTACTTTAGTAACGAAGTGTTTAGCTACCAGTATTTGTTCAACATAATCAGAGCTACATTTTCATTTTGAGTAACGTTTTATTTATTAAAAAGTAATGATTATTTTTTTTCGTTCGAAAATATGGTTTACATACTTGCATATGTTGCATGTTCATGCATGTTACTTTGTTAAAATTGAATCTGACGCAATCTGTTTAACTTTGGACAGATTCTACAGATAACATAATTAAATACTATTATTTCTGTCGTTTAAGGCCAATGTCTTTAGGCAGTTGACCTTATTGAAGTGATTTTTGGCGGCTATATACGTTTGTGCGACATCGAGTGTCTAGCGGCATTTCCAATTAGTATAAAATTTATCAAAACTCGTCACTTAAATGTATGAAATCGATAAGTCGCTTCCATAAAGACCGTAATATAAGTATTATCATTAAAAATTTCGATAAAAAAGCTTAAAGGTCTTAAATATTGCAATATAAATATCTTCGATATATGCTAACATGTTCCGTCATACAAATGATATTTTCATCACAAAATAATTAGCTAATCATGAAATGATTGGAACTGTTGTAAAGAAGATTCAAAATATGACAATGTGACAAACGTGTGGATAGAAATGTGATGAAATCCGTACTCTAAGCGAATTTTTGCTATTATTCCTGTATTTCCTTACCTAGGAATACCAAACTAAAAATCTTTCATAACTTCTCAAAATACTATAAATTTCTACATATCTACATTATACCTTTATGAGGGGTGAGTAAAAAGTAGTAATTGTGAATGAGAAACAAAAGCAATACGAGCAAAATTAACATTAAGTTTTCAACAGTATCAAGCCTACATTTTCTACAAGCTTACATTAGGGATTGCAGCCATCGCAACATCGAAATTGTGTGCCGGGGCCTTGTCTTGATTAAGCAAAACAAGTTTTCCTCGCCTTTTTTCTTTATTCCAAATAATCGATCATGATAATTCCGTCTGCATTACAAAATACTGAGCGATGTTCATCTTCTGTTGCCAATCTTACCACCCACCTTAAACCCTCGACACCACCTAACGCTGTTAAATATGGTGGAGCAGGCTCTCCTAATGTTTTCTTTAAATCAGTATGAACTTCCGCAGGTGACATCTTTTTCAAACAAAGATATTTAATAATGGCTTTAAGCTCGTTTTTCTCCATTTCGTGTTATCGCTTCAGCTGCTGTTATTCAAATTAATACAACTCATAGAAATACACAGGTTTTTAAACAAAATTGATATAATTGACGTAGAACTATGTATAATTGAAAACTCATTAGCACTCACAGACCTATTAGTTATCTATAGAATATAATTTTAAAAAAGTAAATTAAAAACGAAATGCATTTGTTTATCTTTTTTTTCTGTTTTAATGATTTCAAATAAAGCCTGGTAAATACCTAACTTTTGTGTAAAATGGCAAATATAAAAGCTTCTTAACATTTAATAATTTATTATAGAAAAAACAGTATATAACCGAAAAATATGAATATCAAAACTTACGATATTAATGGAAATTATTTAAGAAAAGCCAATTTTATTCAAGGCACCTTAATACATAGCTAAACACAAAATATTTGGAATATTACTTAGTAAAATAAAAAAAATATAATTAATGTAATGTAAAACAAACAAAATTAGAATAACTACAGAAAATATTATGTAATATAATATGTATTAATAGATTTGGTATACAAAAAAAAAGAAAATTCCTTACATATTTAACTAATTTAGATTATGTTTCCTTTAAATATAAAGTATTCAATAAAATTTTTGTTAAATCGATAAAATCAACATTTTTCAAAATTTTAAAATATTTTTTTATATTGAGCAATTTAAAATACTGAAAAATAATTGAAAATATGTGCGTATTGTAACATTATATTATATATGTTGACCCGAACATAACGTTTTATTTTTTTATGAATTTTAAAGTTTATTCCCCTTTTTTTGGCTTACGTTGTATAATATTCTGGCTAGATGTACTCTCTTCTTTAGTCTTATCATTTTTTTCAATAAAATCTCCAGTTGCCTTTTCTAATGTTTGTTTTTCATTATCAAGTTCTTCCGATTCACTTTGAGAAATTTTCTCAGCATCCGAACCAGAATGACTTTCCACATCATTTTCATTTTCTATTTCTTCTCCTACATCATCTTCTAGTTCATCAGAAGCAATCAATTCAACAGCATCTGCATCCTTTTCCTCGATTATTTTAGACAGTTTTGTAGTTTTTGGAGGATGAATGAAGTCTACTGCACATACTAATAATAAACCTAGTGTGGCACCTAAAACAATTGTAGTTATTGCAAATAATGCATAGCTACACCACGATGGTAGTCCCCAGTCATCTTGTAGATAATTATTTACATCCTAAAAAATATATAGTTACATTAATATCCTCAGGAAGCAGAATATTGTGGAATATTAAATATATTTAGATTAGGTAGTTCAATATAGAAAATGAATTAATTAAATTGGCACCAGATGAAATTTTAAATAAAAATACTTAAAATATTAGTTCATCCGCATCTGCTAAAATAAAGAGTTTAGAAAATTCCGCTTTTTCTATAAATATAAAAGGTATTATTAAAAGCATATATGTATGCAGCATAACTTTAGAAGCAATTTTTTAAGAAACCTAAATCTTTAAGAAAATCTGGATTTCCACCTGGAAATCATAGGTCTGTGTAAAAATAAGTATAAATTATTTAATTAAGGGGAACAAGAAATCCAGATTTTGAGGAAAATGAAGCGAAATAAGTGTTTTGTAAAGTAAATAAATATAATTTACCTTTAAATAATGTGATAGCTTAAAGAAATATGATAGTGCTGTCATTGGAATTGAATCAGGTTTCTTCCACGAAGATACTGGTTCAATAGTTTTCCATTGTTTTTCCTTAATAAATGTAGCTAATGAATCAATATCCCTTGATCCACGATATTGTCGAAATTCTCCATTATAAACACTAAAATAGTAAAAAAATTCATTTTAGTTATTATTATAATTTTTTTGGTTATAAATATACTGGAAAATTGTAGGAAGTGCAGTTACAAAAAACCGTCCACTTAAAGCTGGTGATTTGGTAACATCAATTTTACCGACATGGAAATCATTATCTTTTTTCCGTAAAGCCAGTTTATCCCATGTAGGATTTAAACTTTTACATGCTGGACACCATGGTGCATAACTAAAAATAAATAAAAATATTAAAATAAAGATATTTACACATTTTATGCAAGATAACAGAAATCACTACGATTTACTTCAAATACAATAAGAAAAACACAAGTCAGATAATATCACTTATTTTACTGTTATGATATTATTATACTGCATTATTCATCGAAAAAATTTTAAAAAAACGTGTGACGTATTTAGCTTTATGCTGATAGCAAAATCTATATTATTGCAAATATGCACAATATATTTGATTGAAATTGTAATTACACAATTTTTTTTATTAGATAAATATTTTATTTTTGTTAGTAGGTATAAAAACACCTACACTTTACAAAAGTTAATAATATTGCTATCTATAAGTTATTTTTTCTGTAATCATAAGAATTATAATTTAGTTTCTTTCTCTTTAGCAATATCTTTTACAGTCAAATTATTTATGTAGATATATGTAATCATCTTTCTTAATAATTCTTTTTATAAACTAAGTAATTTTAATTAAAATTAATATTAGTTGAACATAATTCAGAAATTGAATAAGTTATAATGTTTTTATAATAATTAAAATACTTACAATTTTACCATCCATTCATTAGTTAACATTAATTTCCAATTATTTTCATCTAGTTCAAATGGTTCGGCATTTTTTTCAGTAGAACAGAATTTCCACGTTATTAACAAAACCAGACAAATTACAAGATAATGCCGCATATTGAGTTTACATCAAGTTAAATAACTTCTTAGAAGGTAATTCAAATATTTTAATTCTATATAATAAAGCACTAAAAATTGTTTCAATACTTCAATGGAATTAACTCAAACCGGGAGATAACAAAAAAATTTTGACTTAAAGTTCATAAAACTTCATACATTCTAAATGCGGCTACTAAAATTTTATTTTAGAAAATACTACTACTTTGTTTACAAATAAACGTAAAATTAAAAAATTATATTCAAAAGCATTTTACATAAAAACCACATTTAAGAAAAGAAAAAATTTCTTAGTCTTTTTTATTTTATAGCTTCAAGAATTTAGAAATGAATTAACAATTCCATAATTGGCAACATCAGAAGAAAAATTGTACATTCAAAACTAGACATTTAGTTTTATATATCAACTTGAGTTCAGTGTATGGTGTGAATATGTGTGTGGTTTCAGGCTTGGTTAAAATATCAAAAGTAGCTGTTCATTTTACTAGTTGACAATTGTCATTTTTCTATTTGCATGTGGTATATTTTAAGTTTCTAAATACCGTGTAACAGTCAGTAAGTGTGTAAAATACAAAACAATTTTAGTATATTTTATAATTTTTATTTTTTCTAAATGTCTTGAAAATTTTCTATTCATATATTTTCTATATATATATTCATATATTCATATATAACCACAGAACCGGTGACCAAAAATTTCTATCTAAGTGAACAATTTGGATTATTAAGTTGAACATTTTTTACAATTGCATAATGTCGTTATTAGTTGGTTTGAAAACTGTTTTAAGTCCAGGTAAAAGATTGATCTTTTTTTATTATAAATCTTTGTTTAATCTATGTTCTTAGCATTTGCAAAAAATGTACAAATATTGCTTGTCAATTCTTCATTGACATCATGTAGAACATCCAGTTTACTAACATTATGTAAGAAATATGCAACAGAAAAGAAAATATTTGAAAGAAGTAAACCACATTGTAATGTGGGAACTATTGGACATGTTGATCATGGGAAAACTACTTTAACAGCAGCAATTACAAAAGTTTTATCTGATAAAAAACTAGCTGAAAGTAAAAAATATAATGAAATTGATAATGCTCCAGAAGAAAAAGCAAGAGGAATCACAATTAATGTTGCACACATAGAGTATCAAACAGAAAATAGACATTATGGTCATACAGATTGCCCTGGCCATGCAGATTATATAAAAGTATATTTTAAAATAATTTATTTTGAACATTAGTGCTTTAGAGTTTTAAATTTTATTTCTTAGAATATGATAACAGGCACTTCTCAAATGGATGGTGCTATTTTAGTTGTAGCCGCAACAGATGGAGCAATGCCACAAACTCGCGAACATTTGCTACTCGCTAAGCAAATTGGTATTAATCATATTGTAGTATTTATAAACAAAATAGATGCAGCTGACCAAGAAATGGTTGATTTAGTTGAAATGGAAATTCGGGAATTAATGACTGAAATGGGATACGACGGAGATAAAGCTCCAGTTATTAAAGGTAAATATTTTATTACAATTAAAAAATTGTTTTTTTATTAGGATTTTTATATAAGTTAATAAAATCAAATTTAATTTATTTAAAATCGAAAGGTTCTGCGCTATCTGCATTAGAAGGAAAAAATGCTGATATTGGAGCTAATTCTATTTTAAAACTCTTGGAAGAAGTAGGGAATATATATATATATATATACATTTGGAAATAGTTTAATTAAATAACATTTAATATTTAGATTGATAGTTTCATACCAACTCCAGCTCGTGATCTGGATAAACCTTTTCTTTTGCCTGTAGAGAATGTTTACAGTATTCAAGGACGGGGAACAGTAGTAACAGGTCGGCTAGAAAGGGGAGTTGTTAAAAAAGGAGCGGAATGTGAATTCGTTGGCTACAATAAAATTATAAAATCGACAGTAACTGGGGTTGAAATGTTCCATCAGATATTAGAAGAAGCACAAGCAGGTGATCAATTGGGTGCACTTGTGCGTGGAATTAAACGTGATGATATTAAACGTGGAATGGTAATGTGTAAGCCTGGTACAGTAAAAGCTTATGATCAAGTAAAGTTTTATGTTTTATTAATTAATTCGGAGTTTAATTATTTAATTATTATAAACAGTTTGAGGCACAAGTTTATATATTAAATAAAGAAGAAGGTGGACGAACTAAACCATTTACCAGTTTTATTCAACTTCAAATGTTCTCAAGAACATGGGATTGTGCAACACAGGTTAATATTCCAGATAAAGAAATGGTTATGCCAGGAGAGGACGCTAGGTAAAAAAATTTTTAAGCGATAATATTGATGTGTTTTTTTGTTAAAAATGTTTAAACTTAGGTTTCTAGCTATATCTTACATTTTTGTTAAGTAATTTTCCTAGCCATACATAATAATAATAATTTGCTGAATTTGCTCCACTTTATAAAAGTTTCATGTGTGTATTTGATTAAAATTAAATTTTTGTTTTAGACTATTGCTAAAATTAATAAGGCCGATGGTACTTGAACAAGGGCAAAGATTTACATTGCGAGATGGTCACCTTACTTTAGGAACTGGAGTTGTAACAAAGGTACTGCCCAAACTATCAGAAGACGAGCGTATAAGCCTTTTGGAAGGCAAAAAGACTAGGGAGAAAAAGGCAGCTGGAAAGCAGTAAATAAAAATAGTAATTACTTTCAATATAATTATAAGTTAAAAAATTAAATTAAAAACCATGTTCACAAAATTGAAAAAACTTTGAAATTATTATCCATCTTAAATTCCTTTTAAAGTAATTAACTAATTAGAAATTTTTGATGGGTTGTTTCACTTAGGCAACTCCTACAATATTCATTTTATTACTTCACGCTGTTCCTTGGTTCAGTGACGTACATCTTACAATATTATTTACATAATCGACACAAAATCGATACTGCAATTATGATACTGCTTTTTCTTGCACCTACCTAGACACCTTACTTTCAAATCTGCTGGAGTGCAGCATTTAACAACCAGTGGCTCTGTGTCATAAAAATCAGACCACTATTGCTATTGCTACTTTTCTTTGGCAAATAACATTTACATCCTGAATTGTTGAGGTGAAAAACAATGACGTAAATGCTTAATTGAAATATGATTGTTAAGAAGCAATAGTATCAAGTTAATCAGAAACTTTTGAAGGGTTAACTAATTTATATAAATTAAAATATAAATTTTCATTTCTTAAAATTCGTTAAATATTTGATTGAAATTTTGAATTCAAATCGCTCATGTTTTTGTTTAGACTTTTAGTAAAATTAAACGATCATGATTTATTGCAAAATCTGCTATTAAAGACTGAAAGACATAAAAAAACACATTAAGTTTATCAAACTAGCAAATATTATAACTTGTATAAAATATACATTCAGTTTTATTTCATAAAGCTTAACTAAAGTTTATTAAAATTTATCTAGAATATTTTCTTCGTCTTATAATTACAAAATAATTGCTAGAAATATTGCCGGTCAATCAATTATAGAGTAAGCTAACTTGTATTGAAAAAAATACCAAATACAGTTTTTTCACTCGGTTACGTTGTCAGTCATATACTCCTAGAATGAAAAATTAAAACTTAGAAAATTTCCATTTTGGAAAGATCTTAAAAATTACATTTATAGCGTTTTATACTTGAATGATCTTTGGAAAAGTGTATTTTTAATTTCCCTCTATTAATAAAATCTTTCCCACAGAAAGGACAAACTCCAGATGAAGAACTGTCGTTATCTCTAAAATCATTTTCAGATTTATCCTTTACTACTTTTCTAATACCTTCAAAACAAAAATGATTTAATTAAAAAAATTTTTTTTTTAAAATTATTACTTTTCTGGTTATCTTCATTTTTTTTATGTGCTTTCAAATGTAAAAACAAGCTATCTCCTGTAAAAAATTTTAATTTACAATCAAGACAGACATATCTTTTCATAGAATGTTGTAACATCTGTTTAGATTTTTCTGCTAAATCTTCATCAATACAAATTTCTATATGTTCCCAATAACTTTCTTTCGTCGAAAAATAACCAGAGCAATTAGTACATTGATATTTAAAATACTTACTTTCATCTGAAATACTTAAAAATTATTTAAAGCTTTTAAATAATTTAAAATTAAGAAAAATATATTTATATACTTTTCGTTTGCATAAGGTAGATCTTCAATGTTTTGTGTATATTCAATATCATCATTAGGAACATTTTTATCTGTTTTACAAGCAGTGATTTCATTTTGATCCATCTCATCAATGAAATTTGCCCTAGAGCCATTTAGATTATATTTAGTATCTGTTAATCAAATATTTTTAATCAAACACTTTTACTAATATGTTAGTTAGATTACCTTGTAAATTTAATGCATTTACAGTTGCTATACATTTTTCCTTAAAATTATATAAATATTTAATTTTAGCATCACACTTCAGACAAATAGATGAATAATTTGGTAAATCTAAGACCTAAAAATATATTTCGTATAAAACTCTTTAGTTTCAAAGTAATAAATGGATACTTGAAAATAGAGTCCAAAAGTTTTGGTTGTTTTTAATATGCACCTAAACTCAAATATTTTATTTTTCATTGTTTGGTTTATTACTTTATATAAAAAAATATAAGCAAAACCTTAAACATAAATGCAATAACTGAAAAATATAAATCTATGTTCAGTAAAAGTAATAGCGTTTGGTTAGAATGCGAGTTAATTATTCCATAAAATGTTAGAAATGTTATGCATTGGGCTAAACAAAAGCCAAAAACTTCAGAGCCTGCAAGATTATTATACTAAAATTCTAAAGGAAAAGTAAAAAAGTATTTGAAATGATTTGAAACAAATTCTTTTTATTAAGCATAAATTAAGTGATTATTTTATAATTAAGAGCTAATTAAATTCTAAATGTAGAATTATAGATTCCATTGATGCAATGAGTTCATGTTAATTTAATATTTTATAAAAATAATTTGTAATAATCAGTTACAATTAAGGTAGCTTTTTGTTTTTAATATTTTTGAAGCTTTACAGAGGGTAATCCAGATCAACTGCATGTATAAATAATTCAATTTGGTAAGTATGAAATATTGTATTAACTATCTAATTACAAAAAATAAAATTTTACCCGAATTTCTGAGCATTTTTCTAACATAGCACCCTCTTCAAAAATTTCGAATGTATTGTCTTCTTTTTCTGTAAAAAGTGGTATTAAAAAATCGGTTTTTAGATGACAGACTCGACAAATCCCAGACATTTCGCTCACATGTACTTAAAATTAAAGGTTTTTAAATAGCAATACGAAGAAAAAAAAAATCACTCAAATCTAGCAGAGTAGCAGGATATTTAAATGACTTAATGAAAAATAAATTTATTTGAAGAGATGTAATGAAACTGTCACTCACTTGACACTTTCTGACTTGACAGGCAATTAAATAAAAGTTATATTTTGATTGCAATAAAGATATAATAAAAGTAGATATTATGAAATTTGGAATTATGGTTTTTCGTTAAATATTAATAAAAATAATAAATTTGTTTAAAACTAATTCATAAAACAGCAATCCATTTTCATTACAGCACGTTTTAAAATTCAAATCTATCAAATTTCCACACATTTCTCCGTTTTTGTGCAATCTTTATCTTCAACTTCTAAATCATAAAGAACTAAATAAATTTTAAAAATAATATGTAGTAAATATAAAAAATTCCTTAGGAAAATAACAGTAAAGTTTAATTTAATATACGTGGGTATAATATCGAAACTATTTTTACGTAAGCATTCCTTTAATGAAATCTTAATTATAGCAATCCTATATTATATTATATTATATATTAATCCTATATGATGAGTAATACAAAATTATTCTTAAAATTAATAATTGATTCAAAAATTAAATCTAAGTTATTCAAAATTAATCGGAGACAAAAACCGATCAGCAAAATAATTCTAAGTCAAGAGTTTATAAAAATTTGAGGACTTCTTTTCTTAAATTTATTCTTATTCTAAAAGCGCAAGCGCTAAAAAATTAGAATGGCACAAGCGCCGATCTTAAGGTATAACTGGGAACTGACTTCTCTATGAAATATCTCCTATATTTATATCGAAGATATCACATAGGAAATCGCATGAGAATTTTTACTTCCCACGATGTATAATCTAGAATATCGTATTTCTCCAGATCTGTGCATATGATTTAAAAACAAGATGTGCAATATATCATTGCACAATGAAATAAATTTGACAGTCACATGAGTGCAGTATCATATTTGTATTTATTTCTGTGACTTAAAAAAACAAGATGTGCAATATATCATTGCACAGTGAAATAAAATTGACAAGCACATGAGTGCAATATCATATTTCACATGCACATATCCTTGCATGTTTTGACTATATGCAGTCAAAATATCATGCCTTTAAAACTCGCATGTGCAAGGCATCCAATTTCACAAAAGATAAGAAATTGAACATCTTACTTGCGTGATACAAAGTTTCGCGTGATACTAAGTATCAGAAATATTTCTAACGGAACTCTGAATTTCATGAAAATTTAGAAAAGTGAAATTTAAAAGGTAAGTATCGAAAATTTGTGAGTATTAACAATTAATTACAGGTATATTACACTAGTTATAAAGTTATTTAGTAAAAATATTTAATAAGTAGGAAAATATTAATTATTAATGGCAAAATGGTAGTAAAAAAAATCAATGTATATTGAAAAAATCATCCGGATCGGACTTCTGGGCTTGCTATTGAATCAATTTCAGATCTGTAATGAAAAAATTAAGAAAAAAATCTAATTATTGATCAAATATTAGGAAATTTTTTATTTGAAATACCTTAATTTTTTTGGCAAACACGAAAAGCTAATCTATCTTCTATAATTTCCATAATTGCTAATGTTCTGAGTGAAGGAATAAAATCCAAGACATGGATTGCATTTCTATAACCTCTATAATCTTGATCTTCAGAAGCAAGGCTAAAAAGTAACATAATTGTTAAATATTTTGAAGTAATTAGTCCGTAAATAACAAGTAAATCATAGATGGTAATAAATATAATACGTTTTACTGACAAACATTATTTGAAGTCTTCAAGTTTGAAATTTCGATAGAACAATGAGAATCAAAGGATGAAGTGTTTAGAAGGATTTTTAATTTAATTTGCCTCCGCTAAACTTACTCAAAAACATAAAATGCAAATATTACATTACGATTTGTATGTTTAATTTATTTTAAATGGATTTTTAATTTAGCCCTGCTAATGATTCGTAAAAAGTGATAAATTTGTGGGGACTCTGAAAAAATCAAATGAGCGATCTGATAAACCGTTCAAGATTATCAATATAACAAAAGATGCACCTGAGATGCAATTGACATTCTATTTGATGCTTGATATAGTAGAAATAGAAAAAAGGCAACAGATATGCGCTTGGTTCTATGGCATGAAGCGTATGGTTGATATAAACTGGACAAACTTGATTTAGACAAACAAGGAACTAAGGCGGACAAGTTTTATTTCCATTTTTTATTACAATTTTCTAGAAATTTATGGTAGTTTTTAATTGGATAGTTTTTAATTGGATTAAGTATGATCATCACATTACGCCTTTACATAAAACGTTTGCTCCATTCAAAAGTATCTGGTAAAATTAAATTATATCCATATATTTCGGAAATTTAATGTTCTATAACACTAAAATTAATTTTCTTTTACCTAAATGAACAAAGAAAAAACATTTGATCACGGATAACGATACATGATTGCTTTTCTCTTGGTTCTGGTGATTTTCCAAGTGATTTTATGAAACTCCAATGATTTCGTTTTGTATCAAAATAATATAAATCATCATCGAAATGATGAAGAACTCCAAAAGAATATATTTTGTTATTATGTTCAACTGAAAAAACAATAAGAGAAACTTTTCATAAAACTATTTAACCTTTAAAAAATTAAAAAACATACATATAGTACGATCCATTAGACCACCGGGTGGAACGCCAGTTGTTTTTTGACGATGCCATCGATTTGATTTTAAATTTAGATACATAGTAAAATATATTTTTCTAAAATCGTGTTCATTCTTCCATTCATATCCTCCAAATATATATATATACGATTATTAACTGTAGCTGTTCCATAAAATCTTTTATTTGATGGTATTTCACCAAAAGTTTTTATATAGCTCCAATTCATTGTTTTAAATCAAGACAATGTACATCACGCAAACCGTATTGATAATTATTCAAATCAAAACCATCAAAAATATACATTAAATGTGATGAAATACATGCTGAATGACAACATCGTTTACCCGGTATTATTCCAGTTACTTTTGGTCTTGACCAACTTAATGTTTTAGTATTGAAACAATATAATTTATCACACATTTCTTCCTTACTTTCTCCACCCCATAAATAGATTTTTTTATCATAAGCCACAACGGTATAACCATCTCTTTTTTTTGGCACATCTGGTGGTTTCAATTGTTCACCATTTATATCAGTAGGATAAGGCAATAATGACCATTCTAATGCATTTGTATTTAATACATGAATATCAATTGGTTCATTTCCACAATAATTACTACCAAATGAATATATTAAATCATTAACAGCAACAGCTACATATCGGTCAACACATGTATTTGAGTCACATTTTTTAAACGTTGTCCAATACATTTTTATTTAATAATAAATTCAATTTTTTTTTTTGTTTTATTCATATAATTTTATATTGCATTAATTATGTTCAATTGGAAATTTACGCCAAAATTGCTAGCAAATTTGATTTGACGAAACTAAAAGATAAAAATAATTATAATTATTTAATACAGTTTTTTTGTAATAAATATTTTAAGGTTCTACCTAATTTGTGCATTATATAAAGAAATTCAATTTAAATATAAAAGCACTGTTTTCCCTTTCTCAATTTTATAATTTTCTGATCTTTAAAATTTATATTTAAAAGAATATAATAATTCTAAATTAGGAGGAATGCTAAAGAATTTATTCTAAAACACTATTTTAAACATATAATATAATATACTTACATTTTTCGATATTAATAAAGAAGAAGCGGCCTAAACATAAATTATTTATATTCTACTTTCATGGCAGTGTTCAAAAGGAAATTGAAAAAAAAGTAGAAAAAAATCAAACTTTAATTCAAATATTACAATTAAAAATTATACCAATGTATTATACTAATGTATTATACCAATGTATTATACCATAATGTATTAAAATGTATTATACCAATGTATTAAAATGTATTTTTTAGCTTTTAATAAAATATTTTATATCATTAAAACACAATTATTTTTGCAGGTCTTGTTATCACAGATTTTATTGTTTTAGGAAATGTCAAAATATCAGTTCAACCCCGTTATCTACATTAACATCTACTTAATTTTTTGACATTTATTCTAATATAAAAAACAAATTTCTTATTTAGGTGGTTTACATGAAAGGGTTTAAATATATATAGTAGTGTCCTGTGCACACTTTGTAGGAAGCACACGAACGGCTGCAATATTTGTTTAGTTCCAATTTTTGACAGTTACAAAACTACAGTAATAAATATTATTGATAAAAATAAAAGGAAGTTTTAAAATAAGTGTAATAATAAAAAAAAAACAAATTAATATATATTTAATATAAATTTTGAAAAGCTTTAATACTAGCTGCAATATCCGCATTATTTTCATTTAACTAAAAATAGACAAAAAAGAAGGAAAAGAAAATAATTTTAAGGTTAAAATTTTTCTTAATATTTAAGAATTTAGAATTTTTAGCTTTAAACTGTTAATAGCTTAACAGGTTATTTGAAATATTCAACAAGTTTTGCTTTTTATAAAAAATTTGAATTTAAATTTTGTTTTTTTCCAACTGAAAAAATCTTAAAAATTTTTGTGATGAATAAAATGGTAAATAAGAATTTTTAACTGTAATGTTAAGAGACTTCATTTGTTTTATAGAATGTTTCCTTTAATAATTTTTGGTATTTTATTCAAAAACTTTAATTTTCTAGAGGATAGGATAGAGAGGATAGGATAGATTTCCTTGATATCTTTTTAATGCAAAGCTTAAGTAATTAAGTACGGACTATTAAAACTATACTAAAATCGTAAAATTTTCCAGCTATTGTGGGAAATTACACTAGGTAAAAATATCATTATACTTTTGATCAGAGAAGGGAAATTTTGAAAACTCGGAGGCATTAACGAAATAATTTTTATTTTAATTAATTAAAATTAGTTTAAGTCATACACAATACAATAACAGGAAATAATTATTTTGCTATTCTTAAATATTTGAAAATAATGAAAATATTTCAACTAACTTTAATTACTCAATCAGGGTATTCACATTGAGTCCGGTAACATTTAATTTCATGGTAATAGTGCGTTTTCACTGACGTTAGTACTTAGTATTTAGTACTTTTTTAAAAGTATTTTTATTGAATATCTCTAGCTTAGTTTTTAAATATGTCAATAATAATTATTGAGTAGGTACTAGGCACTAGGTTCAGTGAACATGCACTATTATTTGAGAAATAAACTAGAGATTTTCCCTAAAAATTCTTTTAAAAAAGTACTAAATACTAAGTACTAACGTCAGTGAAAACGCACTATAAGCGGAGGTGAAAGGTAAGACGGAGTTTCGCAAATTTCGAAAAAGCTTTTACCCCTGCTTGGTATCTTACTAATACACATTTATATACACATGTTATCTGTAATATTTTCCAACACATATTCACATATTATAGTGGACTGAGAATTGTAGGGGAACATTTCCGAAATGTTACAAGCCTCAATGTGAATACCCCCAATAGATTGTTTCAGTTTGATATTTTGATTGAAAATGTATAACTCAAGCCTTCTAACTAGTTTTAAATGAACTTAAATGAACTTGCCGTAAATAATAATGTCTTAAAAATGCAATAAAATTAATTGATATGTAAAAATTATAATTTTCTAAAAGATTTGTAATGTAATTATTGCAGTCAATATACTTCTTTCTGAGTGTAAACTTGCTTCAAAACTCTTATAAAAGCGCTGCAGAAAATGATAACCTACACCTACACACAGCCTTATATAGTTTTCTTCTAAATCGAAATAGATAATATAGACTGGGGGTGGTGACACACGGTTTGGCATGACATGCATAACTTTTCTTAAGTTTTGGCGAGACTTGGTGAGTTTGCAAGTTATGCATGTCATGACAACTCCTGTGTCACCACCCTGCGACAATATAATGACACACTGAGACACA
Organism: Acrocera orbiculus; assembly: GCA_947359355.1. Classification (NCBI taxonomy): domain Eukaryota; kingdom Metazoa; phylum Arthropoda; class Insecta; order Diptera; family Acroceridae; genus Acrocera; species Acrocera orbiculus. Next base: position 15,385,117 of record OX375758.1, read on the forward strand.
CCTTGAAGCCAACAGCTACTATCTTCAGCTAATTGTTATCAAATTGTCAACAATTGCTTCTTTCTTTTGAAAAGAAAGCATTTGTTTTGTTTTTAAAAGATCGTGTTGTATTTTTAATATTTTTTGTCAGTAAGTATGATTGCCAACAATTCTAATACCCTTTTAAAATTATATATAGTTATTAAAAATGCAGCATAATACTCATAAAATATATTACGCCTTTATTTGGTTTTCCTTTGTTTGATGGACAATATTTTATTATTTAGTTTTATATTACAAATTCCCTTTATTCATACAAAAGGTTTGTGAAACTTTTGAAATTATTAAAGGCAATAATTTGGCTTTAAATTTTTTATGAGCTGCAAAAATTGGATAAAATTGCTTAAAGAACGAAGAGTTTACATATTATTGTGTAAAAAAGTTCGTGATTAAATAAATACAAATTGAAAAAATGGAAGCTCTATTGAACAACATTCACAAACTTTATCATCTTTAATTAAAAGCTAAATTTCTTAAATGCTGAATCAAATTTTGAATTCAAATACCACTCAGCACTTTAATATGTAGACTCTAAAAATACCTTTTAAAAAATAATGAAAAAACGCGTAAATACGTAAAAATCAGCAGTTTTTTTATCACTACCTAAAAACATCAAAAAAAGTTCTAGAACTATTTAAATAGTTCTAAATCAGGATATTATCAAGTTCTAATATCTATTTTCTTACTAACTATGAAATATCATTGCATTTGAAAGTGTTTAAATAGGGAGGTAAAGGAAACTAAAATCTTGCCAATACGTCAAGTATTCTCATCTATAATCATCTCAAATATAAAAATCAGAAAAGAGTAAACTTGCAGGAATAATTTGGTGATCTTCTGAACAATACAAACAAATATAACTAACGTTTTCTGAAAGAATCTCCGAAACTCTCGAAACCCTTGCATTTCACCGTTTGGTTCTAAAAAGTATTTATATAGTTATACCGCCAGGAATTTTTCTCTTTGAATACTTCAGGGGTAATCCTTGCCCTTGTGTAAATAAAGCACAGGGCACTACAATGTTATAGCAAAGTTTAATATACTAGTCTAAAGAATTCTAATTCAAATTGAAAAATTGATAAGAAATTCAGTCAGAGTTGCAATAAAGTTTGTTTAAGTATATATTACAAATTATTCATATAAATTGTGCAGCTAATGAAAAAGAGAAAAAAGCATTAAAGTTTATTGGTTATATTAAAATTTTTACTTTTTATAAAATTATAAGCAAAAATAATTATTTTTACTTCTATGCAAGGGTTTTCAATATTGTCTAAATAAATAAATATTTCTCTATATATATTTTAATTTTTTTTATTGTGCTCGAATGGGAACTGACTGTATTAAAATTGATAATTTATTTGAGAAATGATTAATATTTTGTTGACTTTTCTTTTTATAAAATTGTTTTGATTATTTTACTTATTTATTCAGCTGTAAACTAAATTCAGGCAAAATTTGTTTATAAAACGCAAATACGTGGAATCATCAAATAAATGAAACCAAAATTATACAAAGAGAATATGTATTTATATATCTAGCATCAGTTTATTTATTCTTCATCAGGCCATAGACAGGGCTTTTATTTAATTTTTTTAAAGAAATTTCCATAGCCCTAATATTATATGAATGAATGACTTATATTTCTTAAAAAAATTAAAATAGTTTGAAATTCTAAATCTTATTATTCAATATTCATTTTTAAACATATCAAACCAAAACTTAAAATTAATATTAATTGAAAAGACTATAATTTAAATTTTCTTTCTAATAAATTTATTATTTTAATATTTTATTAGAAAATGGCAGATCTAACATCAGAACATGTAACTGACAATGAATGGGAAGAATTCAAGGTAAAAAATAATATCTATTAAATGCATAATTTTCATTACAATATCGACCGTATTTAAGTTATGAATTTTCTCTAATATAATGCCCTAACAAAAAAAAACTTAAGGCGACGAGTTGATTATCTATTGAAAATCTTTGCGACTATTGACTTCAACTCACATCATTTGAAGTTCTGTTCTTTTTCCAGCTTACCTAAACTCATGTCTCTAATCATTTAGTTCGTTCAATTCTATGTTATCGTATACGTAGCATAAAGTCACTACTTTTACTGGTCAAAGATATAAAAATGAAGATGAACTTTAACCAATTCAAAACAACTGTTTGAATCAACTTTTGTTTGAATTTTTATAATAGAAATTTATTTATCTTAAATTTCGATATAGAGCTCTATCATGCATCACATGCTTAACTTGAAGCATCTAAATGATTTGTGTTCACTTGTATAACTAATTCTGTGTAAAGTTGTAAAGAACTATATTGAAGTTATTATTACATACTAAAAGATAAAAGATATTAAAAGATATTTTTTCAATTGTTTATTACATAACTTTCAAATCCTGGGATAACAGGATTTCAGTATTTACTACGGGAAATTATTTAGCTGCTGCCAATTGGGCCTTTTGCATAGTAAAGAATTTAATTAAAATTGTTCCGGAAGAATTTCACCATGAAATATAATGAACTGAAATGAAATATTATAAAGGTCGTGAAGTTTGAACATATACAAACAGATTTCCAACCAATAAAACTAACTTTGTCCTGCCGATGTTTGCATTCTGAACATATAGAGATAATGTTCAAGCGAGCAATGAAATTGTGTTAAAACACGTGAATTAAGATGAAACTTTTAAGCTCCACAACCTCAGTTGAATAAATAATTAATGCTTATACAGTGTACGCATGGCATGGGGTATTAGTTCACAAAAATACGGTTTTTGTCTTTATGTATGTTATTTTCTATTGTAAATCATACTCTTGCTAATTTATTTTCTGTTCTTTATAAATTCCACATTAAAAATTTAAAAAAAAGCAACAACAAATGTAATGTTAATTTTTCAGAAAAAATTTAATAAAGCTTATGCTACGGAAGAAGAAGATACAATAAGACGAAATCTTTACATTGAGTCTAAAAAAAAAATTATTGAACACGAAAAAAAATTTCAAAAGGGTGAAGTGACTTTTAAAATGGGCATTAATCAATTTAGTGATAGACGGCCAGATGAATGTCCTGGAGGATTACGAGGATTTCAAGCATCATCATAGTTTCCCAAAAATTATATTTTAAGCTTTTAATAACTTGTATTTTATTCAAAAAAAATAAATAAAAACCCAATATTTTTTGTTATTTTATATGTTTATATCTGAAAAATAAAATATAAAAATTATTTTAGTAAAAATTTTTATTAATACCTTTCTTTCAAAAATACATAGTTCCTTTTTTCAATGGATTTGATGAAATACTGATAAATTCTGATTTCTTATAAAACAAAAGGAATAAAGGTTTAGTTTTATGTGTTCCTAAATGACTAAATTCTGATTTCGAAAATCATAAAAAAATTCTACAGCGAAAGATATTGGGCTTAAATAAAGGATACATTGCTAAGCTAAGCGATATTCTAAACAAAAAATTTAACATTTTGATAAAAGTAAAAAAAAATTGTTAGAATCAATGTGAAACACAAGGGATGTTTGTTAGGTTTGATACTACTCATAGTGTTTGGTCTAATAGCATCGATTGTGCTATTAGACAGCACGTAACACTAAATATTGTAGGGTTATACTTTTAGTTAAGTAAGAAAGTTCGAGAAACTGCGACTTCTTAAAGGATTTCTTTAAGACCAACCGTTGACGCGATTTTCCTTTGTAAGATAAGGCAGCCCGAGTCGAAAAGTGCAGCATCATACTTTTCAAAAATAAAAGAAATAATTTCCATAGAGCTGAAAATTAAAATAATGAAAATTTAGCATATATTCATTAAAAACCTTTATTTTTAATAACTATAATTAATAACGTCTGAACAAGCTACAATCACGTGCAGCCAGATGAAGCACCGTCTCACAACGAAAAACATGAAAATCGGCGCCGGTGTGAACGTGTTAATCGATATATCGTAAAATATGCAGAATTTCGATACATTAGGTATATTGTAAAAAAGTATTGAAAGTTGAAGGGATATTAGCTATTTTTGTATGTTTATGTCAAGTAGATTTCAAATCTTTAATTGTTTATTATCTTCTGTTGCTCAAATAGGAATTATTACTATGAATTATTGGGGATTAGACCATGGTTTATATGTTTATCTGGGTTATTTTGTTTAGCAAATATTAATTTTATGTCCAGGACTAAATTGCTTTTTTTTGTATTCTTAATTAATTTATTTTATTTCTTTGCATTGAGGTCAATAAAACAATTCAAATGTTAGAATTTTGTGGTGAAAATATAATTTTATTATAGAAAATATTTATGTACCAAAAGTTTTAGTTAGCAATATATAATTTCATAAAACGAAGTAAGGAGATTTGATACAGACTTAAATTATAAAATATATATTTTATAAGAAAAATTAAATATTAATACATTAAAAATAAAATATTAAAATACAGTTGAAAGAATAAATGAAACCATCCTCAGGACAAATCTGAATATTTTAAACAACGGAAGTCTACAATAGCTATGTAGTAATATTTATTAATAAAAATTTATCCAATGATCTCAGACAATTTGAAAACACAAACAAAAAATTTTTAATGAATATTTATCTGGGAAGCTTTAAAAGTATGTCATGCTAATTTTGATATTTCCAAGGTAAACAAATTTATGATAAGGATAATTTTTTCAAAAATTCTTAAATCAAAACTGGACTAAGTGGCTGCATATATACTAACAATAAGATAGAGCAAGAAGTAGGCTAAGGTCATTTATAAAATATCATTGAATTAATATTTTGACTATTGATTATTTCTATCAGAAAATCAATCACTCATCTTTTTCTCATTTTTAGGTATCTTCATCAAATAATTTTTTCTTTGTTTATGAACATATGAAAATGAATTATTTATTTAATCTTGAGAAACAGGTTCTTGGTAATTTTGGAAAGCTATTGACCTCTTGAAGGTAATAAGACAAAAAAAGAGGGAGCTTGTTGATAAGCTGATAATTATTGGTCATCTCTCATGCATCCAGTCTTTTAAAAAGACATTCGGTTTCACAGCCACAGTAAAGCTCAGTTAACTGAAATATTTCATAGTAAGCGCATTAGAACATTGACAAAAAGTAAGTGCATTTTACACGTAATTCAATTAGTGATACGAAGTGTTTTCCAACTAAATGTTATAAGCTTTTTGAAGTTATATTTAATAATTTCCCTAAGGCGTTTCTTTTTTGTTTTGTTTGATTCTAAAATATTCTTTTTCAAAATTATTTGTCTTAGTTTATTGATTTGATTCTTTTGGTTCTTTTGTATTTTTTTAAAGTCAAATATTTTAATATAATCTTGTTCTTTGTTTGTATTTAAATTAATCTATTATAACCTTTTTTTTTATTTAAGATTTTTTAATTTTTATACAAAGTTTAGTGTAAACTCATTAAATAAATTTCTTTATAGAAGCAAAATTGAAAATTGAAAATTGCTGTTAGCTTAAATATATTTATTCTTGGTTTTTAAGTTTTCTTTTAATTTGTTTTTCAAAGATGAATTTTTTTTAAATATATTTAATAACTCCATTTTTTTATGAATAATACTTAAATTGTGTATTAAAACAACTTGTTTAGTGTGCAATAAGTGAATTTATTTTATTTTTTTTAAATTGATAAAGCTAACGTTTAAATTTAATTCATATATGTGGCCTTATTAGTTATTCTATATAAAATTGGAAATTGTTGTTGATATTGAACTATTAATTAAGAAAAATTTATTATTTTATCCAAATAATTGGTATTGCCTCTTGTTCGAATGCCACAAAAAAAAAAAAAATTTTTCTTGAATACAAAAAATATCCCTAAGTACCTGTATATAGTAGATATATAGATATATATGTAGATATAGATATAGATATAGAGCAGGGAGAGAGGAGAGAAGCTAAAAAGTGCATCTTTGTCTCCTTGGAACTAATTTTAAAGTAAATTATTTCTCTAACTGTCAACAATTTTTGTTTGTTCCTTCATACATACTGTAACTGTCACTGCCAACCCTAACTAAAAGTTCAACTTCTCTTTATATACCGCACAAAATTTCTAATAAAATGAGAAAGCAGAAGCAAATTTAAGCAACTAATTACTTTTTTAGTTTTGATATAATTTATTGATACGTATCACTAAAATGTGTTATGTCAATAATTTACACAATAAAAAATTGAACCAACTTGGGTAAAACGTAACAAAAAGCTACGTGTAGAACACTTACTCTAAATTGCTGTTAATTTAAAAAAATTTGAAGTTTCTAAAATTATAGAATATCAATTTAAAAAACGGTTCTTGAAAAATATTAGGGTAATATAATCTTGAGAAGTAAAAAAGCACATAAGAATTAGCCCTAATTAAGATTGTTATATTTTTAATGGTAGATGTCACAAATTCAGTTTACAAGCTGAAGTTTACAAAAAGTAGAATACATAAAAACTGTTAAATATAAAAGAAAGAATTAATTGACTATTTATAATTAATATAATAATATTCGTTCCTTTAATAATAATAAAAATAATAAAAGTCTGACATAAAAGCACATTTTCAATTAAACAAAAACAATTTTCGTTTAATTTTTAAAGTTGAACAAAACTTCGAAGTAGAAACTAGTTCTAATATAAGTGGAGACAATAATTATCTACTAAAACTTACCTATCGCTTTTAGAAATCCCACAGATTTTTTGTGCCGATTTGAATGTAATGCTGCACTCTATTATAAACTATTCAAAAGAAAAAGAAAATCCACCAAAAGATTGTGCTGTATTGGGTCTAAAGAGTACATGAAACAACAAGAATTGAAATAACATTAAAAAGTCTATTGTTTATTAAATACTTGAAATAATATTATTTATATTGTTAATTAAATAATTCTTTTTATTTTTATTTTTTCTAGAAATGAAATTGATTATTTTACTATTGGTGGCCGTTGCAGTAGTTGTTGCTAACTTGGATTTAGATAGTCAGTGGGATGGATTCAAAGTATGAACGCAAATAATAATTTATTTATATAAAAAATAATTTCTATAGCATTTTCTAATTATTATAGACAAAATTTAATAAAAGTTATGATACCGAAGAAGATAAAATGAGAAAAGAAATATTTGCTAAAAATTTAGAAGCTATTGAAGAACATAATGCTAAATATAAAGCAGGAGAAGTCACCTATAAACAAGGCTTGAATCAATATTCAGATTTGACTCATGATGAATTTCTTAAGAAAAAAGGTTTACAGAGTTCGTAAGTATTTGTTAATTGTTTTATGTTTAAATAGTACAGATTTATTTATGCTTACAATATAAAATTAGTCATGTACTTATTAAAGTTTTGCTTCATTCAAAAATTTAAAGCACAATATTTTATCATGTAAATATGTAGATCCTCTTAAAGATAAATTTTAAAAATATTTGAAAACTTCAGATTATAAATTCACTTAAAATATTAGATATTTTCCTAAACTCGTCTCAACATTATTAAACTGTGTTAATGCGAGCCTAAATATCAAGCATAGCTGGTGTTAATTGTGCACTTGTAAGATACAATTTATGAAAAACTGTCAAGATAACAAAAGATTTATTAATAATAAAAAGCAAAACTTAAAAATGTTAGGTGTATAAAACATTAAAATAAATTTTTAAGATCTTCCAATTAGAATCTTAGCTGGCTTAGTTTGTTATTTGGTAAAATTTTGCTTGATAAAGTATCAAATGTGTTTCTACATTTAATCATCTGGGTAACATATAAAATGATGTATGCATATGTAATGCATGTAAACACTCTAATCGCTTCCGGCCGTTATCTTGACGCCTACTTGTTGAAAATATTTAGTTATAACATCAGCTGAGCAAAGTTTGATTAATGATATTTTAATATTTATACTATATAAATGATGGTTTTTATAAAAGAAAACAGAAAAAAAAGAGCAGAAAAACAATATTAAATTATTGACTGAAGCAAATGTAACTGACACAATATAAGGCTAACAAAAAAAAGCCCTTTTACCCTAAAATATGATTTACCGTGGGATCAAAAAGTTTTAATAATTTCTATTCACGTCACACAACCCGTTGGGGATATGACTATCAATTGCTTTTTCGAATTTTGTTTTATGGTTTCAATCGAACCAAAACATTTTTCTTGAAGGATCTATGGAACCATATCTAAAGATTACAATTCTTGACTAATAATATGAGTTAAAAGCAAACAAATTTTGAACAAAATTTGCCGAACTGCAAGAAAACGAATGCACCTTTAAAATTGGAAAGCGTTTTGACATAAACAATTATAAAAACATTACTAATAGTCAGGTCCAAGCCTAAATTTTGCACTCCATTGTATCTCTATTTACCTAAAACATTTATTTATACCGTAAATTCCATATATTTACATGAATCCAACTAATATTACTTTAATTTTTCGGCTTTGCTTCTATCTATACCTAAATTTTCCTTCTTTTCTTTATCTCCCCATTTTTTTCAATAAGATTTAAGCTGCCATATTTGCATCACTTCTCGGTATTGTAGAAAAGAGTAAAAAAAGTGTGCTAGTAACAGAACTTTTGAACTCTTTAAATGCAGATTAAATTAAAAATTATAGAAAAGTTTTGATCACAAAGTAAATTTCACACAACCAAATCTTCTGTTAGGTGGAATACCGGATTTTTATGAATGCTAATTTTATGACTTAATTTTTATGCTTAACTTCTCAATGCTTGCTTTGCCTTTTGCTGATTTAAACTAACAATTTTTCCAAATTTCTTAGTTTCTTAGTTTCTTATAATTTTTAAGTTAGTATTAAGCTTCAAGATCATTTTTAAGAAAGAACAAAACAAAAATTCAAAATATGCTATTTAATTAACTAAAGGAAAAATTAATTTTTAGCTAGAGGACATCTTAAAGTATAATACGCTCGATGTGGCTTTCAAATTTGATGAAATCTAGGATATGGAACTAACAAAATTTGTGTCTGTTTGAAATCAATGAGCGATAGTATTATTGTTTATTTTTGTTTCCTAAATATTATGCTTTTAAATTTACTGTTTATTTTAATGTTATCTGGTGCTGATATTATATTTTGTATTTTTAATCAGACAAATGAACAAATCTACTAATGAAAATAAAATAAGCTAATTATGGTATGTTATTATTTCAGTTTTGATATTATGTGTACAAGTTAATCAAATAAATAACGACATTAAAAAATTGAAATTTTTGTCCATAATCAAAATTATATCTGCTTTTTATTACAAGCGCTATTTTTTCAGCTGTTAATTAGTTATTTTATTAAAAACAATTTTTATGCTACGTTTTATTTGATCATTGTGCTAGCTCGCTTGTTTTTTCAGCTTAACAAACTGTTGTTAAACAGTTATTACTTTCAAAAATGTTGGTGATTGTAGCTTTAAATGTTAAGCAAATTGCAGAATTTTTCCAATTTTAAAAATTTTTATAATATAAAAAAGTTAATTTGTTAAGAGTTTTCTAATGGATAGATTATAGAATCTATTTATTTACAAGAAGAGAAACTATTTTATTTATCCCTCATTTTTTCCACCTTTAAGATCCATTTTATTTTATAGTCCCCTTCGAAAATAACAGAATTGGAACCGATAATAATACAAAGTTGGAAACGGAATGTATACAAACTAAGAATTTTTGAACATTTTTCAGTAACCTCGTTTGAGGCGAATAAATTATCCTAAAACGTGTGAAAGATACAAAAAATATAGAAAAGCTTGAGAGTTTAAAATTTAAATGTGCTTATTTTGACGTATTAACTCATTGTAGTAAACACGGCCGAACAGTCTTAGAAATGACGTTGTAGTAACATCGTTTTCTGTACGCCAAAGTTATATATATGAAATGAATTGTTATAACGAACAACATTATTACTTAAGTTTTATACTTTTGGTATGTTTTATTGTCGAAAATTTACGATTATAACAACAAAAACTTTGAAAAATGGAAGTTAAAACACAAGAGTTCCTTTAGCTACTTCTAAAAAATAACAAGGATTTATTTGTCATGATAAGTGAAATCTATTTTCACAAATCACGAAAATAGGAAAAGTAATTTATGAACGGTAAATTCTTTTCATTGCTGACAACATAACAAATATAAAAGTAATGTAGATAAAAACGCAAGAACTGTTCGTTTGAAAACCCTGACATTACTATTTCTAAATCTGTATGTACGACCATCTTTGATACAAAGAATGGTGGTCTTTATATGTTCGTCAAGCATGTATGAAAAATAAAATTTCATTTGATAATTTATAGTTAAATCTTATTTAATTCTCTATGAAAATTACTCATTAGTAAATCTCTCATGCATGTATTCATGTGAGAATCGATAATATCAAAAATTTTCAATATTTTAATGCGGAAATTCACTATGTTAGTAACTTTTGCGTCCATTATTTTACAAAATTAATTAAAACTCACTAAATACTAAATTAATTAAACTCAATTAAAGAATTTGAATATAAAAATTTTTTTACCATATGTAATTTACTATATTAACCTTAACATTTTTATTTTTATGCAAAGATAGTTTAACAAAATAAAATTTGCTAACATCAATTTTAGTTTGTTTCTAAAACCATGACACGATTTACATTTTGTTGTTTTTAAAATAAGCACAGTTCATGTTATTTAAATAATTACATGGAAGTGTTTTTTATGCTTTATTTTTATTTAATATTAATTTAGTATACTAAAGCAATTTTATTTAAAGGAAAATTAGAAATTTATATTTTTGTTTTTAGATTGACCAAAACTATAGGCGAATACGACGTACAATTATCAGGGACAAAAAAATTACTTAATAATCTTAGTGTAATTATATTTAGTTTTTCAATTTTCATATATCTTAAGTAAGCAATTACAAATATATACCTTTGTTATTTTTTATAAAGTTAAACAAAAACTAAGCAACTAATATTATTATCTTTATTTTAATATTACTAACTGTCAGTAGCCTAAATAACTTTTAACCAAGGCAGGGTTATGATTTGCGGTTGGTACAGTATTAAAAGTTTGCACTTTGGACTCTTAAAGTTTGGCTTTTAAAAATAAATATTAATTTTCTTTACTTACAATTAGAAACGAAATTTATAACAGGATTCTTGATTGCAATTATTCTTAATTTAAGCACTTAATAGACTAACTGTAATATAAAATATTTTATTTAAACTGAAATCAAAAATGTTATGGGAGCTTTTAGTTTCAATACTCTAAGGCCGTTAAATGAAACTGCTAAGGTAAGCAAAAAGGAGTGAAAGTTCTGCCTTATTTTAGTCAAAGCTAGACAATTATTTTAGCATGAACTATAACAATTAAATCTTAGATTAAGCTCATACTTATATCTATCAATATAATATCTTACTCTGTTCAAACTAGATAATCCTTGTTAAGGGGAACAACTACTGTGCCCATCTGATTTTTGTGAATTTTTTTTAAAAAACAGTTTTGCACCAAATGTTTGCAAATTTTGCAGATATATTTAAGTAAAGATTAGCATTTCAACAAGTAATCCACCATCTCCTGAGTCTTAAATAAAAATAAAAGTTCTTCCACTGCTATAGTGATCCTGGCCTTCAGAGGGATTGAAATCAATAAAATCAAAAATATCGTTAAATTAGAAGATAGACCGAAGATTATGAAAAAAAAATTAAAATGCCACAAAATGGCGGATTTTAGGAAAAAAATGTTAAAGTTTTGCAAAAAAATCTGATTCTTTTGGCCTGACAAAAATACAATTTTATCCACGCCTTTAAGGGGTTATATACAGTTAAAAATAGGGGTTTTTCGAGAATATTTCCTGAGAAGATCTTTAGAGCTGCACTCAAAAAAGACGTCTTGCTGTAATCACGATATCTCTGGATTGGACAATTTAAATTTAGAAAATGAAATAAATTTCGTTAAAGTAATGTATAATCTAGTAATCAATCGCAGGAATAAGCAAAATAAACATTTTTTTATAAAAAAAAATCGATTTTTGACAAAAATTTTGACCTTAAACTGTTTATAAAAAAAAAAAAATATTTATTGTTCAGAAGAAATTTTCGATTAATTACTAAAAAATATACTTAAAAAATTTGAGTTAAAATTTGAGGCTATTCGGTTCAGCCGTTTCCGAGAAATCTTGGTCACCGACTTTGAGAACACAGTTTTGAGAAAAACGCGTTTAAAATTTTAAAAGCACTTTTAATCGCTCTGACACGTCTTTACAAATATGTGTGTAACTTCTAGAATAATTGTCGGATTAAGTTGAAATTTTCTGTGTGTGTACTTAAATATATGTACAATACGAAAATGAAATAAAAAAAAATTATACTGTATATGACCCCTCAAAAAAAAGTAACGTGCCTTTCTTAGAAAATATTTGAGATTTTTACTTTGAATTTTAATATGTTACTTTTAAAAGTACAAATTATGGAAAAATGTAAAATAAAAAATTTTAATTTTAAAAATTTCACACTAGCTGTAATAGTTCTAGTTCTAATTGTTAATCTAAAAGTAAATTCAATAAAGAATATAACTACTCCACCACAAGTTAAGTTTTTCAATTTTCATCCTGGCCATAGTTACTACTATTTCTCTTTACCCATAAACGATATTTTCTTTTTTTCGTCGACATGTCCATTTTAGCTAATTTCCTGTTATTACTTTTATTCTTTTTAATATGACCTTTGAATTTAAATCGAACACCATTAAAATTAATTCTATATTTCTTCGTTGTTCGTGTACGCTTTCGAGTAGTTTTAACCGATTTCGTTGTTTTTGAAGCTAAAGTTGTTGTTGAAACATCATCAGTTTTTGCTGTTGTTGTTTTAGCTGTTGTAGAAGTTGATTCTTTTTCAGTTGTTGTTGTATTATTTTCATCTCCTCGATAAATTATTGGATTATAATCAAAATTTAAATTCTAAAGTAAAATAGTGATAAGAAAAATATAATTTCTGGAAAAAAATTGTTTTTTACCTCAGAGATTATATCATATTTTTTACAGAATGAAAAATTCAGAAAAGTTTGTAGACTAATAATAATGAAAAATATATTTTTCATTTCTGAAAAGAAAGCATTTGAAATTTCATATCATAATATATTATTTAATAATTTATTTGTAGATAAATATTTTTAAAATATTTAACGGATAATTAGTGATATAAATTAATTGGGAAAATAATTTTAAATTATTTACTAAGAATAATCAAAAAAAATGTTTGGCAATCCTCCATAGTTTCTGTCCAAAACTTTTACCTTTTGAACAAGAGAAGTTTCACTCTCCAAAGAAAATCAGAACACACTATTATTTAATTATTTTATTATTCGAAACTAAAGGAAATTTCCAAATATATTAGAAACCTCACTCTAATGAGACAAATTTATTACTTGCTAAAAAAAAATAACTTCTGCTTTTTTTATGTACAGGAAATAATCTTTATATAAGCCATCCAAAAAATGAAAGCTTGTATTAAAGAAAGAGACGTAAAACGTTAAAAAATTATTTAAAATTTTTTTTTTCAATTTTTGATCTCAATATGTTATATGCCATAAATATTGTACTAACTGTTTGCATATCCTAAATAATTTTATTTAAAAAAACATTGGCATACATTTTGAAAGGAGTTCATTCCAATAAGATAAAAAAATTTATTGCTTTAATTGTTTAACATTTGAAGAAAAATAAACAACCTATTTTCATACATACAAAAGAAATCTAATTGGAATATCTGGTGAGCGATTATGTAATATTTTAGAAATCGATTTTATAAAAATTAAATGACATGTGTATGTAATTATGGATAAAATTTAATTATAATTATTAAAAATAAAAGTTAATTACTAGAACAAAATAAAATTTAAAGTTCTAAAAATTTAGAACCAAGAAAATCTAGCAAAATTAAATTTATTTTCAAGCAACATATATATCTTCCACCTCTTTTTACTACGAACTATGAATTCGAATATTTCAAATACTACACAGGTATGCATGGGTAAAACTGTCTGAGATTAAACCATGACTTCTCACAGATTTCGAGGTGCTTATTATTTAACGGAAAAATAACTAAAAAAATCTATCACGTAAGGATTTTTAGAAATTCTGGTAAAAGTTACCCAAATTTCAAGATCATGTTATATTGCTGAAAAGGGCCAAAAGTTAAACAAGAAGGCCACACTAAATTTCCATGTATTTTGTGTAAATGAGATAGCCGAAACAAAGATTTGCACTGGATAAGAAAAGACTGGCCTTTATAAAATCCTCAAAACGCTGAATGAAAAATATATTAATAGAAAATTTGTGCTCCTTCCCCTGCTTCATATTAAACTTGAACTCATGAAGCAATATTTGTGAAAGCACTATAAAAGCAAGGAGAGTGTTTTAAATATCTATGTACCTCGCTTTCAGATGCTGAGCTTAAAGAAGGAATTTTCTTAGGCCCAGATATTCGAAAATTAAATAAAGAGAAATACTTCGAAACTAAAATGAGCTCTAAAGAAAAGGAAGCATAGATTTCTTTGAAAGCAATTAAAAATTTTGTGGGCAATAAGACAAGTTAAGATTATGTTCAATTAGTCACAAATATGTAAGAAAATTGTAAGAAGTAAGTCTCATTTAGACCATTTTCCAGAAAATCTTGGAGATTTCAGTGAAGAAGAAGACAAGAGATACCATCAGGATATAAAGGTAATGGAACGACCTTACCAAAAAGGATGGAATGCTAACATTATTACAGCCTATTGCTGGATATTAAAGAGGGACAGTGCCATAGATGAACACAGGCGAAAATCTTTGAAAAGGAGCTTCATTGATATATGCGGAAGAAGTCCTACAAGGATTTCTAGCAGTTTGTTTTTTTAATTATTTTTGTTTCGATGTTTAAAGAATCTGTAAGTGTAAATCAGTTTTGTATTTTTTTTCAATTTTAATAAAAACAACCTCATGAAGGTAAAAGGAGTTGATTATATCTTTCGCATATCTAAAAAACCAATACCATATTCGAATTCAGCACAATTGTTAGACAAACAATTTTCAAAAAGTTCAATTTCAATTTATCAGTGCTATCTAAAATTAGAATTTAAAAAAAAATAAAAAATGAGTTTTTCCATGTATTTAAGTAATTACGTATATTTATCTCACAAAGAGTTAATTAATAATTAAGATAGACATTTACTAAATATATTAATTTGCGTTGGAATCCGATTTTGATTTAAATTTGATAAAATTTAATTCCTACATTTTTAAACTATTATTTTAAAATTCGTATGTTTTACAATTAACAAATAGAAAAAATTATTTAATTAATTAAATGTACTTACATTAAAGTAATTAATTATAGTAATTAACATATACTACTTAAAAATAAATAACATACTAATGAATATTAACTTTTTTTTTTAATATTTAAAGGAAATAATTTGTTGAAAAATAAATATTCAATTTCTTTTTAATTTTAATTAATTATTGAATTTCAAATCACTTATTTTGAATTTATTTTTTCGCACCATATGTTTTTGATATACTTAAATATATTTCCTTAATCTTAAATTTTTTTTAAAGTTAAAAAAAGGATAATTGAAATTTTAAAAAATGTAAAAGGCTACCAAAACTATGTTATTGATGGATTTCAGTCCAAGTTAGACATTTAAGACAGATATTATTGTCCGAAAAGTACCCAGACTTATGTGACTAGTCTCTAATTCATTTTTACGAGAGAGATTGGTGAGGTGTTAAAAACGGAAAAAATTGTGGTACCAGGATTTACTTTCACTTATAAATTGAAAACATATTGTTGCTTGTTTTTGGAGCTTAAAAATTTGAAGTGAAAATTTGCATACCTACAATTACAAGTATGGAAAACCATTAATATTTTGCATGAATATAAGCGCGAATTAAAAAATAACAAAAATTGGTTTTTACTTAAGTCGAATGAGGCTTTGTGTGACTCGGCCCAATGAAATTTACACATGGAACGTTACAAGATTAAACAACGTATCCTAACAGTGTAATATTATGTTCAAATTAGTAAAAATTGCTAGGGGAATATAAATTGTCGAACTTAGGGCCCCGAAATCCTGTTAGTAACCAAACAGAAATCAGTGCATTTACAAAAAGTCACTACTCTAAAAAAAAGATAATAGATAAAAACTGCTACCAATGCGATACGATATCAAGGATTGTTGCAATTTGGTTAGTGGACACAATTGAAAGTTTATATCTTACGTGACAAGTGATGTAAGCAGAATAGCCAAACGACACACACAACCATTATTAAAGTCAACATTCTGCACATTTAACTTCTCGTACACTTAGTTTTTTGAAAAGATGATCAATCACCACCGCTCTTATGCTATTTGACATCATTAGACTTTTTATGACTTTTAGTATAAGTATAAAATAATTCTATATCTGAAAACCAATATCAGCCACACCATTAATGAAATATAATATTGAGAAATACTAGAGGAGCTACTTTTCAGACATAACGACAACTTTTCGGGTAATGCCTAGGACTTACTAGCGTATGAGACGACTTTGCACAGTAAAAATGGAGAGTATTTCTAAATACCAATCGGAGTGGACCCACAAGCATATACTACTGTTTTCATTGCCATTCATTCAAAAATAATATATCAAAAATTAGCTAATAAATTAGATTTAAATTAAATTTTTAGCTAATAAAGAATTCATAATTTAATAAGTTTCAACAATATTTAAAATATTCAAATAAAGATATGAAGTGAAATCAATTCTTCCCGAATTAAAATATTTCTTTGATCTTCTTTGAAAAAAAAGCCAGCTAGCGCTAACTATAGTCGCTAATTCGGGCTATATACCAATTCAGTGGAGACTGATGGACTCATTAGCGCTTAGTGCTAAATTTTTTGCCGCTAAGCGTTAGTGATTCCTAGGCATAAGCCATCAATAAATTGTGTTAAAAAAGGAGACGAAGAGTAGCCATTATGGCTACTGTAAGTTTCACTTGCGCAATTTTCCATCATAAGCACGCAAGAATTTCTCGAAGAAAAATTCATTGATGTGTGATTTCCCTGCTGGGATATTTTATGAGTTATAAATAATTTTCTTTTTTAATTCTTCTCAAATTACAAAACAATTCGGCTACAGAACCACAGAATTATAAAAAAATAAAATGCAAAAAAATGCCGGCCTTTATATGTCTATATCAGTGCTATTTTCCCTGATTTTTTAGTATAGGTTTAAATTTCATTCGATTAATCTAATCGGGAACTTAAGCCAAATTATTAAATCTATTGTAGTATCTATTCAATTTCTATTCTTAGTCAGTTTTACTGAATTCTGCAGTGTTTTGTAAGCTACGTTTAACCCATTCACTGTCAACTACGAGATATTTGGTAATGAGAGCTGAAATTTAAAATTGATTGCAAATGGCTATTTGAGGTAGAAATTATTGGAAAGATAGAATGAAAAATTTATATACCATAAAAAACATAGTAATTATCAATTTTTATTATAAAAATGTAGAAGACGTAGAGGCGACGTAGAGACGTACTTTAAAATAGAACCTTGGCGTAAAAAACAAGACGCACTAAATTTGCCTGGCAGTGAATGGATTAAACCAGCCACCCAGAAGGAAATTGAATCATATGAAAATGCACACTTTGGCTCCTCAAAATAAAGTAAGAAATTCTTCTAAATACTTTGCGTCTTATTTTATTATGAGAAGTTTCCCTCAAAAATATGCTCAACATGTAGGCACCATATATTGTCAAATAATTAGAAGTAAGAAATAAGCAGCAATTTACATAAAAAGCACGCTTATGGTCATTTCACAAACACATACAAAGAAAATATTCCTATCGCATCGTTTGTTTTACAAAGGGAGCTTTAGTCTTCATTTCAGCTTAAGGGCATCCTTGACTATCAACTGAACGTGCTAAAATAAATTGAATTATTATTTTTAAATAGATTTAAACAATGATTTATATAAAATGAATATATTATTTTGATTAATGATATGTTTACTTGCGAACAATTGTTTATTTTTACTTTTTTATCGTATTATATTTTGAATATTAATCTATTTTTAAGTTAAAATAATGAAAGGGCGCACAAAAAACTATAATGAAAAAATTATATTAGGAAGTAAGTAGGTTTATAGAAACTTTTGGATTATTATACACAAATTTAGTCAATTTATACGAAGTAACCGATAAAAGTCTGACAATATATTTTGTTCTTTCTGGGCGACCCAAAATTATATCATAATAAAGTTAAAATTTATTATAGTTACATTATATTGTTGTGTGGCCCTACGTGGCCCGTTAACCATCAAATAATGTGATAAAATATTATATAGGATGACGTCATTTAACGTGTTAAACCTGTGTTTAAATATTGGATGGCAAATAATTTCAGAATTTGGTAAGTAAATTTGACTGAATGAAATTTGAAGCAATTAGACTGAATATAATTTAAGTTTAAATAACGATATACCATGTAAAATATAATTACTGCTTTTTTACAATGCAATTAATTAAAGTAAATCAAAAAACAGTATTGGCTTATAAATTTTAATACAAAGGATAATCAATTTTGAATATGAAATTAAGAGTTAATTTCTATTATTCCAATTTCTCTTTTACCCAAACATTTTCGAGTTTAGTTTGAAAGTAAAATAAGTATAATGAAAATTAAGTATGCTTGAATCATTTTATTTATTAAAAATATATTAATTTGTATTACTCTGTATTATTCGTCGCAGCATCTTGGAGATAGTATTACTTTGTGATTGCGTACACCATAATGCTCAATTATTATTTGATGGCTAAAGTTCGTATTTATGAGCAATTGATCTTTTTTTCAAGTTATTTTTAATATAATATTGAGAAGTTAGTTTAATAATGTGTTTGCGAGTAAGAACATTGAAATTATTTTGTGTATTTTCACAGATTCAATGATTCAATGTTTACTTTTATGACACTATTTTTGACATTTCCATTAAATATCCCTAATACAGATTATTGACAATGGATAAACGATTTTTTTATACGGGAGGCTAATACACTGTACAAGCCTCAATTAAAAATGGACATAAGCAAAACAAATAAACAAAATATTGCCTAACTCCGGGCTATAACCAAATTATTCAATATATTATCACCCTCATTAAAAAAAAAAAAAAAACCAATTTCGTAAGTTTCAATTGAATCCATGTACCAGCTAAAAGCGGAGATACACACAATACACCCCTTAAATACATTGAGTTAATGCGTATTAGGGCATAAATGGCTATCATTTCATAGCAAAATAAACAATAAATAAATGCGTTTAAAGATAATTTTGTGTCTCCCATTATAAAAAGTGTTTGGCATAACCTAAACTCCTCTTATATAAAATCTAATTAGTTTTAAAATTGTTGTACTTAAATAATTAATCTTCTTCAAACATTCAAGAAAAAAATGTTAATAACAAAGCTAAAAGAATATTACAGAAAACAAAAAAACACAAAAAATCGTTTTAAATTTCGCATAATTACTGCTAATAATTTACTAATTGTATATTTTAGTCTTAATTTCTATTAATTTATTTATATATTTCAAAAACGTACAAAAATATTTTTAAATAAAAAATGTATTTTTTTTCTTTTCACTATAATTTTTTCCATTACTTTTTAATTTTTTAAGTTTCTAAAAATTTTCTTTTAAAAAATAAATACCTAAATCAATTACTTTTTAAGCAAATATTCTTTTTTGTTCTAATATCCTCAATAAAATTATTTCACGGGTTTAATTATAATATTTTTTTAGATTAAACTATTTTAATATAATCATATTTTTATTATTTAATAATATATTCGTATAATAATTTGAAATTTAAGCTCAGCACCAGAAGAGTATTTGAAATTCGTTTGATATAAAAATCATTTGAGCAGATGTTGTTAGTATTACTAGTTTTTTTTTGTGGATATATTAATTTTTCTTTTTTGAATTTTGTAATTAATTTATAATAAATTTTAACATAAAAATTTCAAACTAAATGATTACTATGTAAATATTTTAAAAAACACTAAAACTTTATAAAAGCTTTGCGTAAAAATAAAAACTCATACTTCATCAAAAATTATTTTATAAATAAAACCAAATTTTTAACTATAAATTAAAAACAATTCAAAAAAAATTTATAAATTTAAACAACAACATCTGCACTAATTTTACTTAAACATTAAAAAAATACAAAAGTAAAACTATTTTCAGTTAAGTTACGCACAGATGACGAAGTAGAAACAATAATTTTTAATAAACAGTTTAAAAAAAGAGAAAAAATTTTCTCCTATCATAATTAATAAAACTTAAACCTAATATTTCTATGGGGCATTCTTTTGATAAAATAAGAAAAATGAAAGGAACAAGTATTAAAAATAGAGAAACTAAACTTAACTAAAATAAAATAAAAACCATGAGTTATAAAATTTTTAATCCTGTGTTCCACCAGCTGTTCTTCTTAACATTTCAGGTGTTGTTGGTGGACGTGAAAATGGTTTTTTAAAAATTTGTGGCTTTACTTTAACCTGTGGTTTAAATGAACTTAATTGTGGTGTAGGATCATAAATTTTAAGATGTCCTCCAAGTGTAGCAGATACTGATGATGAAGATGATAATGTTGTATTTGTTGTTGTTGTTGTTGTTGTTGTCACCTGTGTAGCTGATTCTGGCTGACTTAAACAACCACCAGTCAATTTAAGATCAGCAAATTGTGAAACATATTTTTGTGTATTTCTAACTGGTATTGGACTTTTATGAATAATTTCTTTTTGATTAGTTTGTTGTTCTTTGGCTAAATCCTCTTCAATATGAAGAATTTCATCTAAAACTTTAATTTTGTCTGTAAATTTATCATTTTCAATTATTTCATTTGTTATTAAATTCGTTGATGAAATTTCTTGAGGTTGATGAAATTCAATTTTTGGTTTTTCTGAAATTTTCATATCTAATTTAACTTCTTTTTTATCTAAAATTGTTTCAATTGATGATGAAAAACGTTCATTTTTCTTAAGTGTAGATTGATTTTGGGAAGCAAAACGTTCTGCAGATGTTAAATCTTCGGATCCAATAATCTAAAATTGTTTTTATTTAAATTCATTAATTTCATGATTTTGATTCAATTTGTTAAGATCGGTAAATTGAAAAATGTTTTTTAAGAAACAAAAATAAAGAGCTATCGACGTGGACTTTATTTTAAAAAAACGGATTCCAAATTTCCTCTTTGATTTTTATAATAAATTTATAATATTGCAAAAAAGTTTCTTTTCTGATTCTTCTAAAAAATTAAGCTGTTTGTTTTTGGGTGGTCTCAAAAGAGAAATAAAGGCAACGAAGCAAAATTCGAGAAGTAATTTGGAGCGGTATATAAATAACTTTAATTTAAATGGGGTAAAATTACAATTTCATTTAATGGGTTATGTGTCAAGTTGATATTCCTAATCGATTTATATTAAATGACGATAAAAAAAATATATAGTGGAGACTAAAAGGGAACACGAGATATAGGAAGCCTGTCCACATTTGTAACGTAAATAGGGTTTAACGCCTAATTGTTGGCTGACTCAACTCTGATACACATTGCTTTCTTTCATAACTTTATTTTTATCAAATCAAACTTGAGAATCGTAACAATATTGAAACGTTCAAACTTTTTAATAGTATATACCGTAAAGATCCACATCCGGCAAATAGCTTAATGAGAAGAAAAATTGAAGTTTTGACTCTGAAAATATTAGCAGAATTTCTCCCCTCTAGAAGAGATGTTCCAAGAGAGATTACTTATGTCTAATTTTGTTGTTTTGATTTTAGTTTGAATGCTGTTGAAAACATTTTTGGTTGCCATGAATTGACATTTTTGAAAGACAACTTGGGAAATGCTTGGAAAATTAATAAATAGTTTTATGAACCTTTTTAATTGTATTGGAATAGTCTAAGCTTAACAAAATATAAAATGAAAAACAAAATATTTAAAGAAAATATAAAAACCATCATACCTCTATATCAAGTGAATCTCTTGAAGTTGTTGTATCTTTAATAGATGTAATTGGTAAATCCATAACTAAATCTGGAGCAATACGTTTCCTTTCCAAAATTCTAGATTGATTTAAATTTTGTTGTGAGCTAAGTTCAGCTCGTTTTTCCCATAATTCACGATTTTGTTGAAATAAATTTAAATTAACACCAATACGATTTTCAGATAAACTAAAACTTTTTGAATGATATTTACGTGTAGGTGAAATAATTTCATTTTGATTATCAACATCACTTAAAGTATCTTTAAGTAAATCACTTTCAGATCTTCGATTATTTTCTAATAATTTTTCATTGTTATTTGTCCGATTTTCAATTTTAATTGTTTCAGATTTTCGGTTTGTATTAAACAAATTTAATTTATTTGGTAGATCAGTTACAGTATCAGAATTACGAAGGATAACACCATCATATTCTTCAAAATGCATTGGTGTAGCCAATTGATCTGTTATTATTTTACTTGGTTCCGCATAAATTGGTTCATTTAAATTTTTTCCCTTTAAATAGAAAAAAATATTAATTATATGATTTTTTTGTTTTTTGAGAACAATAATTTATTAAAAGTTCTTTTGTTTGTCTTTCAAAGTGGAGTGTTTTGATTGCAATGGTAAAGGATAAAGGTTTGGAATTTTAGTAAAGTGCTCTATAGTTATTTGAATTTTTTTGTGTAATGAAATTTTGAATATCCAAAATTTTTTTGTTTTTGATTACAAGTTAATAGAGCCAACAAACCAAGATGTGTGCATATTAGTAGAAATTATAATTTAATTCTGTTTTTTAATTAAAGTTAACCCTCAACGAGCCAGAATAGTTTATGAAAATGATATTTTTCATGCTATTTAATTTCAAAATTTAAAGAATGTAATTTTCATTACTGAGCATATTTTCCTCTTAATGAGTTATTAATTTTTCTCCTAAAAAATGAGTAATAAAGTAAAAAAGAAACGCGTTTCTTGGGTTTCCTTAGTTTTCAAAATAATAATTTTCACTTCGTAGTGTACCGTACCGTATCGTATTATGAGTAGTATAATATTTTCTTTATATATGTACATAATTTATTTTCTTAGTTTAAAGCATAAATTATAAAATTTTCTTAAGGAATTCTGGAGGTTTGATTTATATTTATCTTCTTGGCAAAAAAATTACTTGTACATGGCTACTTTTATGGTAGAAATACGTAACTTCAAATTGTTTTTGAATTACTAGAAATTAATTTAGGTAGAAATGATCGAGTCCTATTTCCAAAGACTAAGTAAAACATTTTTTCAGAGTTCTAGAGCGGTAGCATAGCTTAAGAGAATCATAGGCCTAAGTAAAAAGGAGAAAACGAAAATTAGACACAAGAGAGAAGTTTTGCTTAGAGCTGGTATTGCCGTAAATAAAAAGATTAAGAAAAAATATTATTCCAGGGTTTCTTGAAGGAGTTTTAGTTTAAAATATCTGCACACTCTACATTTTTTACTACGATTTGTTAACCGATTCTTTTGAAAAACTTTGAAAAAAACAACAAGCAAATATTATGCTGAACTATTTGAAAGTTTTATTAACAAACTAAAGTGAAAATCGAGTTTTACGAAAATAGTTCTTTACTAATTTCCATGCAACAAATATGCAAATTACTTAGCTCTAACTTGCTCTAAGAAAAATGAAAACATTGAAAAGTTGACGAGATTTACGTAACTCTTTTGTGAAAGTCTAAATGAAATTATGTTTAGTATAACCCAATAAGTAAAAATATATTGCCTATGTTAAGCTTAAATCTTGCCAGAATATGGTAGAAATACAAATGAAAGGAATAGGACATAAAGACTTCAATGTTGATCATATTTCCCACTTGGAAGCTGCGAAATAAAATAAAATCTCATCAAAAATTGAAGAAAGTACCAACTTTATTAAATTGATAAAAAAATTTTTAGAAAAAGTTAAAAAGATTCTATAAATCCAAAAATAAAAAATAAAACAGAAAATATAGTTTTGTTTTTTGTTTAAAAACTTATCAATTTTAGTTTTTATATATACATTTCTGGCATTTTTTTTTTTTTTTCATTTAAAAAACGATTCTGGTTTGTTAAGGGTTAGTCAATACTAAGGAAGAGTACATAAAAAAATAAAATTATGGTTCTCACCTTTATTCCTATGCAAAACACAAATTGACACTGGTTTTTATTTATATGTGGACTCTATTAACAAACACATTGAATAATAAAAAAATCTAAAATAATTTAATTAAAGAAAAATAGTAAAATACTAGTCTAATAGATAAATGAACTGTTTGTATTCATGATTAACGTAAATTATTGTTTCGAAATTTATTTGAATTTTTTTTTTGAAAAACACAGATAAAAAGTTTATAATATTTAAGAAATTTAATTCACATATTATTTTTTATTTTAAAAATTTTACTTTACGTTAATTTAAATAATAATTGATTACTTATGAGGAAATAATTATTTAAAAAATTACATAATTTATTTTTCTGTAATTATCAAACAAAAAGTTTAGACATTTAGAATACAAAAATTCGATTTGCCTTTTTTTGAAAAAATCTCAATGAACCAAATTAAAATTCAACATACGTTCGTTAAAACGTTTACGGCGACGGTGATATTTATATTTTCCACTGTGAGCCGACGGTAGAATTCGTGTTTCTCTTTACCTGTCATCGACGCACTACAAACAGTTCACAGCTTTTTATTTATTAACAATTTAAATAAATTACATTTTTTATGGTAAGTCATCTAATTGAACATTTAAATTTAAGCCATCAGTGATGTACACAACTTGAAAGAAATATTGAGCATCAGCGATATACACCCGCTGAAAAGAAAACTGAGCGTGACACATCAGAAGTGCACGTCACCTAATAGGAAAGTCGAGTGATGTATGCAAGCGGGAAAGATTTAATTGAGTTTTTGAATAACTAAATAAAGGCTTAAAGTCCAAACATGTGATAGTTATATAGCATAATATCTGACCCATTTGGTGAATGTGATAAAAGCTTTAAACACATGTTTAACATGTTTGAAGTCAGCTTTTTCAAAAAAATAGTTACTCAATAATTCAGGTAACCTTAAGAGTCAAGAATAAAAATTCTTTTTTAATTAAAAACTTCAATGTGAAGCAGATGCTTTGACTATGTTCAAATTTAAAATTAAAGTATTCAATCAAATTTTATTGAGCCATATTTTACTATTCAAATATAACTAAACTCTTCATTTTCAACTGTCGATTGCAGCTCATTTTCACAGCTATTAGCATTAGTAATTATGAAAATAATATTGAATTTTGTTTTCCTTTTTGATGAAAAACTTATAATCAATTTTAAAAGATCTCAGTGTTAAATAATTGATGATTTCTTAAATATAAGATTTATTTAAATTGATGACAAATTATCAAAACAAGTTTTAAAAGTCATGCATTTTCAAAAGTACCAATATATATATATATATGTATATACATATATACATATATTCTAGAAAAATATCTTTTAGAGATCATAAGAATCTTTATGATTCCCATAGATTAAACGGTAAAATATTTAGCAACCATTTTTTCTTATATTATTTAATTATTAACTTAGATTTTAAAAAATTGTAAAATTTATTCTTAGCCCTTAACCATATCTATCACAATCCTTAATGACAGGTAATAGCAATAAAAAATTAAACAAAAAAAAAATCTAATGGAGAAAACAAAAAGATACTAAAATTATTCAAAATCTTAAAATCAAAAAAATTATACAGTCCTAATTTTTTCTTTATATAACTAACACAAATACACAAACAAACTTATTATAAAATTAACAGTAAACAATTGTTTACTAAATTTATGTAGGTACTTATTATAAATTATTTTATCTTAAAGTTATTTATTTTAAAATTGCTTAGGCAAAAAATAAAATTAAACATAAATATAAGTAGACAACAATATTTTTCACATACATGCAAAAAAAAAAACCAAAAAACAAATACTTTCAGCCTCCCAGAAAATTATTTTAATGCAAAAACAAAATTTAAAGAAAACATTCTGGAAGTACATAAAAATTCGGTGGTTCTATAATGGCAAGCATATTTCGAAATTCAACTTCCTAAAACCTACACACTTAATTTTCAAGTTCCTTTTTCTTTTCAATCAAAAATTTTCTGATCAGACACTTATCAAAAAAGTAACGTAGGCATACATCATTAACAAAACATTGCTAATTTTCAATTGTAACGACTAATTTCTGTTAGGATTAGGATCATTTAATTTTGCAAGAGAAAATCCATCTAAATCATGATTCTGGCTAATTCCTGGGACTCACTAGCGCTTAGCGGCACAAAATTTAGTGCTAAATGCTAATGAGTCCATTAGTCTCCACTGATGTTCCACTCCACTGGTATATAAAAAAAACTCTCCATTTTTACTGTGCTAAGTCGTCTCCACACGCTAAGCGCTAGTGAGTCCCAGGCATAATGGAGCTAAGTAAATTCCGCATTGACAAACTTTAAAATCATAAATTCATATGAATTTTTTCATATATATATATTAATTATAAGCTAGGAATAAATATTAACGACACTAATATAAAACTAGACTACCACAGAAAAATGCAATATTATTTCCGTCTTTTACTTTTGAAAATTTTTTTTGGGCAGAAATTGTCAGAATTAATGGATACTGTATTCGTTTTATTTAAAATAAACTAAAAGTTTAGTGAACCATTAATTTCTGAACATTTTCAGGAGTGCCTACGGAATAACTTTTCAGTATGCTGACACACATGATTCCAAATTCATATAATGTAAAGACACAACAATTGAAGTGAGCTTAAATTTTTAGTAGGTAAAACTGTCAAAATGGTTGGTTGTGTTAATAAAACTGTCTGAGAATTCAGTTTGATTCTTTTTAGTTTAAAAAAAACGGCTATTCTCCCTCTGATCCGTAATCACGAATATTTTCTCAAGTAAAAAACTTACTTAATGTCTTCATTGGGTTACCGTGCAGAAACTACCCTTGAACACTATCAATATAAAAGAGGTCTCCAGAGTTAAGAACCTAGCACTAGAGTTTGGCTTATATACCTTTCGAGCCAGTTTAACATTTTTTTATTAGTTTAATTCTGTCAAAGTATACAAATAAAAGACTGAATAAAATGTATATGGTAATGATGATGAGCCATCACTGATGACCAATAACTTTAGACAATGACATCAAGGAATGATAGTAAATTTCTGTTTTACTATTTTGAGATCTCTTAATCCATTTTTTTTTTCAATGATTTGATTTATTTCAGATCGGCCAGCTCAACAGAAGGGTAAAAGATGTGTAAAATAGTTTAACCTTTTCTCACCAAAGTTTCCTTTTATGAAACTCATGCATAGACTTCCGTCCTCCAGAACAAATTTTGGATCCAATGTCATTAAGAACCACATTTTCTCAGTGGAGACAACTGTGCCTCCATTTTCGCGACTACAATCCCGTGCAATGAAATAGGATAAGCTTTTCTTCATATTCGTTGCAAAATCTTAGGCTATCTTTCCGTTTGTTAAAATTTTCAAACCTCATGATAAACCATGTGAAAACATCAAAAACTTAGGATCCAGTTTAATCGTCTTGTCAAAACGGTTTCTTCCTGTAATTTAAGATTTTTTTTCCTTGAACAAAACCAATTGTTCCCGATCGTGGTGACTTAGCAATAAAGATTTTGGCCCATTTGTTTGATATAAGTTAATTTTTTTGGTTTTGTTTTTAAATTTTTATGTAGTTTTTTAGATTAACACTCTATCTTCAAATTATCTGATTTAGTAGCGAAAGAGCAAGTTTTATCACTGGGAAGAACTTATCTTTAAGTTTAACATCGTATGCACGCATAGCGAGTCGCCAAATAAACGATACTTTGTAAACCCTGCCTACGTATTACTCTTTAAGGGATAAGGATTCTGGTGATTACATATGATCACGTGACAAGTTAAATAAAAATTTGTCCTCCGGTTAACAAGTTAAAACAGTTCTTACGACTGAGACAATTAGCTTAGCTAATTTCCAGTTTTTATGGTTTGAAATTTGTCTGAACAGAAATATTTTTTTTGTTTTTCAAAGAAAAAGAAAAGAAAATTTAATGAAAATTATTCAATATGAAAATGCTTCCAGCTTTACAAAATTGTAATTATTTTGCAACAAAAAAAAAATAGTATAGTGAAAAGCATTTGGAAATATTATTTTCCAGCATACAAAATTTGTTTTTGTTTTTTAAACAGTCGTTTCAAGTACCTCAAACTGAAAATGATTAAAATCCTCAAGGAACTCCATAGAATGTTCAAAGGAATGCGGCTCATCGTGATAATTATATTTAGGTTTAACTGTATCTACAGTATCATAATGATATTCACAATTATCACCTGTTGTTGTTACCATTTTGTTGCCAACAATTGATTCAATTTTTTCATTTAAAAGTTGATGAACATTTGTAGATGGCTGCTGATTTTTTATTGGGTGTGCCAATGAGATTAAATTCTGATCACAATTTGTTTGTTGATTTAAAGTTTTTCCATCCGTTGTACTAGAACTATTATTAGTAATTTGATGCTGTTGTTGTTGTTGTTGTTGTGGCTGCTGATGGTGATGAAGATTATGATGATGATGCTGTTGATTAAAAACAGACAATTGATTGTTCAATATGATATTACCACTTGGTCGCCTTTTTCTAACTGATTCCTCTGAACTAGAAGACTTTAAATTTTCACTGTTTTTATCGCGATCTTCGTCTCTAGCAATAAAAATATTATTATTAACAATTTTAAAGTAAAATTAGGTTTTCTAAAATCATATTTACTTTATTTTTAACGAAATATATTTATCTGGTACTAGACCTTCTTTTCCATTGACTGTACCTTGCCACCAATCATTTGAAACCTAAAATTATTTAATATAAATTCATAAAATTAAAAATTTTCAACTAAAATAATAATTTACCTGTTTTCTTAATACAACAGTTTCACCTTTACGTAAGGATAGTTCACGATTTGAACGAGCATTAAAATCAAATTGTACCGTGGCTTCAAGGGTATCAGATTCTAATGAATAAAATTTAAATAAGACAAAAATTAATATCATTTCTTTAAAATAAAAATTTAAATAAATTAAATTAAAAATATTAAAAGCAAGATTAGAAGGGTTTAAGATTTTTATGCTACGGCTTCATTGATGCTAAGAGGACTTTTTACATCGAAGGGTTTTTTTAGCCGCTGTGTTTTCCAATTGTTAATTTCTTGAGACAGGCGGTGCTGCCTTCTTTCTAAAGAGAGCATTGGTCTTCTAAAAAGTTAAAGACAGTAAACTGCCTTGAAACATTTACGATTCAAAAAATGCAGTGACGGAAAAAACGCTTGGGTGTAAATTGTTCTTTATGTGAGATTCAAGGAATGAATTTACATCTAGACTTCACACCAAACTTGCCACACTAGAAAGAAATTAATGGCACTGATTGTGAATGTTAAGGTGTTTTAAGAAAAAGAAGTATGTAAGAAGTTTTTAATCGAATAAGTACATGTCACTTTTTGATTTAAACTAAAAATGAAAATGTGGTTGTTATCGATTATACCACATTATATTGTCATTGAAAAACATTAACTTTCCCATTGATTGGTCATCACACCAATTATTTTTGAATTGTGATAAACGTGGCATTAAGCATCAAATAAACTGTAGCAGTAAGTTAGTACAGCTATTGTTTTGGTTTGCGCTAGGCTATAGGCAAAATGATATCCATGCGACAACAAAACCCTCTTTTGGACTATCAGGACGTAAAGAAACATAATAACTGGAGATGAAACTTGGATTAATGCATGCGACCCAGAGGGCAAGCCAAAACCTAAAAACCCCGTGAAATTTAAGTTAAATTAATTCACCTTTCAATTTGATTGCAGTAGTATATAATTTTTTAATGCATCCTTTTAATAGTGATAACATAAACTAATTTCAACGTTTTTTTTTTAATTTTTTGAACTGGTTGTGTAAGAACACTTTATTTCTTGTATTAAAATAGCGCTTTGTTTTTGCGATGACTTTTTTTTTGAAAAAAATATTTTAACATCTTGCCTTTTCTTAGAGTCTTCGAACAGTCGAACTTTTCAACTTGTATTTCTATTTTGATATCAAGATTTTTTTGTTTGTTTGTCGAAAAAATTTTCGTTTTTACAAAATATGAATAGAGTAGATTTTTTTTCGAAGGCATCTAAGAAAATATTTGCTTGTCGTTAGGATATTCGCCTTATATGAGTAATCGCTTTACTTCAAGCAATTGACTTGAAATTTTCATAAATTATTTTTCAAAGCTTATAATTTTAAAAAATCAAAACAAGAAAATTGATTTTTTTTTAAAATAACGAAATAGGAGTAGGTCATACTGAACAATTTTATTCGTACTTTAAACCAATGTAAACTTCACTTTTAAATAGTCATAAAAAAATTCTTCTTTTCTCAATTTTTGATAAATTTTAAATTACTTAAATCAATATAAGCAAAAATCCAGAAAGAAAAACCAAGAATAATATAATGCAACTAATTTTAGTTAAAGCGCAAAAAACATATTATTGTTTGGCTAAAATTTCAAAAATTCAAACATATTTATATTTATAAAACACATTAAGTAAAAATTTAATACAAATATTCGAAATTTGCAAACATCAAATAAAAA
Organism: Acrocera orbiculus; assembly: GCA_947359355.1. NCBI lineage: Eukaryota > Metazoa > Arthropoda > Insecta > Diptera > Acroceridae > Acrocera > Acrocera orbiculus. Next base: position 15,415,917 of record OX375758.1, read on the forward strand.
TAAACAATTTGCAAGAAAGCAAGTTTTCAAAATCATAAACGATGATTATTTTTAGTACACATAACAAGTCATGTGGGCTAAAAATACTAAAAAAAAAAAAAGAAATAATTTAAATTTGCAAAGAAAAGAAATAAACGTATTAGCTCCCTCTTAGATCAATTTATGTTTTAGTTTTAGTTGCTAAATCTCTGATCAGACAAGGTTATTCTCATTAAAAGATATTTAGAAAAACAAAAAATAAATAATTTAATTAACAACTTATTAAATACACACCATCTTCAGATGGATAAACTTCAGAGTCTGGATCTTCAGTCACTTGGTCTGTAGGTGAATCACCAACATCACTTAAAAGAGATTTAAAAATTTATATTTATTTATTTTTTATTTTTCTTTTTTACTTTTTGATTCATTTAAACTGTAATTTATACTTACATATCAATAAATGGTTCTTCGGAAATATATTTTTCATATTGAATACCACCAAGATCTTTTGGAAAAAGTTCTTCATGATAGACAATCATATTTTTAATTAATTCATTGACTTGATTTTGATATTGGACCTGATCTTTATCTTCGGGTGCTGGCATTAATGTTGGACCAAAGCAAATAGCTAAATTATATGCATCCATCATATTTTCATCAGAATATTCAGATAAACTAGAAAAGTAATTTGTTTTTTTGTTATTTTCAATAAAAGTTTTTGATCAAAAAAATTATCAATTATTACTGATTTAAAAATGCAAAAAGATAACGAATTACAATCACAACTGATCTTGGTAGACTTTGTAGAAATTTTTTAATTCCTAAAACGATTTCATGTTTAGATTCTAATTCTGCAAAAACAAAAAAAGAAAAACATTTAAACCATTACATATTTAGTTAAATTTTAATTTAAATACTTACGAGCTAATGATACAAAATGATCAAAATATATAATGGGAAATAATGGTTCACGTAATTCACGTAAATATAATTTAAGTACACCAGCTACAGAATTAATATCAGATGCATCTGTTGTATCCGCCAATGGATCTTCACCTCTTTCAAAACCTTCACGAAAATTTGTTATTTCTACTTGTGATCCAGATACACGAAAGATTCCTTGATGATGGAGTCCTTAAAATTATATATTTTATAAAACTATTTGTAGTTTTAAATTTTTAAAAAGAAAATTAAGAATTAAAATCTAAATTAGTTTGTAAATCGTTTTAAAAGTATTTTTACAGTCCATAATGTTGATATGAAAATTTCTGCAAAAATTGAAAATCTTTTATGGCCTTTTATATATTTATTTCAAATAAATTCGCTAGAACAAAGACTTCAATTTTCAAATTTGAACCCACTAAAACAATACAAAAGAAAAAATTTCTGCTTCACTAAAAATTTTGTTTTAAGAATAAAACTAATCTTTGGACACAGCTTTTATAGAAATATGAAACGTTGAAATGAATATATATTATCATGCGTTAAGGAGATTATGTTATCTTGGTGAATAAAACCAAATTTAGTAGTCTAAAGATCAAATCCTGGTCTGTTTTTCAAATACAAATCAAAAAAATTTTATTTATTAATAATAATTTCACATAATCACTTCCTAAACTTGAGTCAAAGATCAAATCAAAATAATAGATTTAAATACTCGTTTTTTCTTTTGATTTTTTGCTAATGAAAAATTTATATTTTATCATTCCTAAATCTGTTAGACACTATTTGTTACAGTAAATGAACGCCTCAACAAACAGTTCAAAACGCATTTTTGAATTACGTCAAGGCTACAATATACCATATTCCTTCAGACTGTTCGCTACAGCGTTTGTTACAGTAATTCGAGGAAATATCATTTAGTTTTATTTATGTTTCCTCTTTAATGGATTTTGTTATTGTTATTAGTTCCAGTTAAAAATTTGCTATAGCAAAATAGAATTAAAACCAGAACTGCTCGTTTTTTACTCTTTTTGTTTGGCGAACATGACATCATCCCAAAATCGGTACAATGAATGGACAGCTTTAGACGTACACCGATACAGTATCAACTTTATTCGGAAATCGTTAAACGAAATCCTCAAAAAAAAGCTGGATAGTCAAATTTCATGGAAAAAAAATGTTTGTATCATTTTATACCCTAAATTTGCTATCCATTGTTTTGATTGAATTAAATTTACTAATTCACAATAAGCTAATAATTTTATTAACAGTTTCTCGTCACATATTTCTATTTCTATCTAAAAAAAATTACAATTTTCTATAGTTTTTCTATTTGTTTTTCATGTTTACAACTACAATAAAGTTTTTAATGCCCCTGATCAATAAAATAAAAAAAGTGCTACAAGTTTCCTGCAGTGAAATAATGCATTAATGACCTTGAATCTTTTCCACAAGTGTTTTTTAAGAGTCTACCCACGTCTTTTAAGTAGAAAATAGTTCATATATTAAACAAGCCATTAGAAATCAATAAAAACAACTATACAACAGTTAAGAAATTGAAATATTTACTTTAGTATTTTATGAGTTGTTTCTTTTTTGGTGTAATTGATCAAAAATATGTAATACTTTTTTTATCGTTACAGCTGGAGTTAACATGCATTAAACACCGTGACAATAATCCAATTAACTTAAAATTGAAAAGAAGATCTTTGTTTTGATATTAATTAATATTTAAGGATATATAGCATTAAGCCTTAATTAGAAAAACCAAAAAAGATTACTATTAACAATGACTAACATAAATATACAATAAAAACCGCTAAACCTTGATTAAAACCTTAATTTTCAAAATCAAATTTCAACTAGACGTCTGACACACGTCAAACAGGCGTCGGTAGTGTATATGACGTGTAAACGTGCTTAGGGCTTTAAATAAATAAAATTCAACTTACCATAAAGATTAATAACACGTATACAACTGCGTAATATTAATGGTATCTCTTCACATGTAGCTTCTAAATATTCTTCTAAGGAACCACCAAATAATTTTGGTTGTCCTGACATATTCATACGACCGATACGTTTACGTTTTGGTACAGTTGCTTTAACTAATGTATCTGAAGAAGTATATGCTGAATCTTTGGCCAATGCATTACGTAAAAGTTCTGCTTTACCATCAAGTCTAGCTATCCTTGATGTACCAAGAATATATTCACGAATTTTCTATTAAAAAAAAGAAAATTAAAAAATAAATTTCAAATAAAACAAATTTATGTAAAAGTCTTTAAATATATTCTTTAACTTACGGTTATATAAAATTCCTCAATCTCTTGCTTATCAGCTTTTGATTTAACTATTCCTGTATCAGTTTTAACAACTGGATGTGTTCCATCACCAAATAATCCGCTCATATCATAATCTTTTGTATTTAAATGATCTAAAAGATTTATTTCAGCTGTTTCTAATGTTTTCCATATTTCTTCAGATTCAGCTCTTAAATTATTAACACGTTGTCCAAGTAATTGTAAACGTTGTTCCATTTCTTGATGTAATGCTTTTTGTAATTCTGGTTCAATTGGATCATCATTTTCTTGTCCTTGAAATTCTAAACGTTTTGGTATCATAAAAGCTGCATGATGCTGTTCTAAAAATTTTTGTTTATCTGCCCGGCTATCCATTGAATGTACTGAATGTGAAAGAATTTCACTATTTTGTAATATAGCACGGCATCTGCCTTGATCAGCAGTCACATGCATTAATATTGCTCGTGATACCATTGAACAAAATCCTAGATCCATACACTGGAAATTGTTGTATAAAAAAAAAAAAACAACTCAAAAGTATATTACTAAATATTTTAACTTACATCAATCAAATCGCTTAAATCTTCTACAAAATACTTGTGAATTGTTGTGTTTGAAGCTTCAAGACACAATTGATATTCATTTTTAGCTTTTAAAGCCTTCAGTCTTGCATCAGTGTATTTATTTTTTCTCTTTAATAAATAAAAGAATAAAAAAATCGTATAGAACAAAATATTTATCTACCTTGAGAACTTCCTTTTCGGTCAGTCTATATTTTTTACTACGTTCTAGTTTTTCCTTTGGAATTGTTTGTTGCAATTTTAAACGTTGTGTTTCAGCAGTTCTTAATTTTGTTTCAGCTGCCTTACATTCAGTCTAATTACAAAAAGCAAAAGGTTAAAACGTTAAAATAAAAACGATTAAAATTTCCAAAGTTATATAACTTAAATCTCTATCGTTCTCACGATAAATTGTAAATTTTTTAAAATGACAGAAGTATACAAACGATTTCTAAGCCCTATTACTAGAGATTTTTTCTATTCCCAAAATTTCTAATGAAATTTCTATTTTAAAAATTCTCTATAGAAAAAATACAAACCTGATAACTATGATAAGTTTTCATAGTTGTATGGAGTTCTTGAAGGACTCTTAAAATTTCTTCATGTGTTTCATAGCCAATTTCACGGCACTATAATAAAAATAACAAAAAAAGAAAATTACTAGTAATTTTAAGAGACTTATTTGAAAAATATATAAAAAAAAAAATATAAATATACCCTCTTGTATATCCTTTGGACATCTTCAATAACCGTCTGCAAACGAGTGACTATATGAACAGAATAAATTTCTGAAAGTGCTGCATGATCCTTTGAAAGAGATTTCGTTTGATTTATTAATTGTTGCCAGCATGAATATGATGAAAATAACGGCCATTGTTCTCGTCTGTAATAAATTGTTGTTGTGAAAAAAGAGCTAATTAACAAGATTTGACAAAATAAGGGAAAAAAATATCAGAAAAAGGACAAATTCTAGTCTTATCCAAAAATTTAATACGAACAAATGGGATAAGTTTTAAAGGAGTACGAACAAAATTTTATTTATGAATTTAAAAATAAAAGAATCAGTTTGTGGACTTAGCTACTTCCTCTTACCTAATGGAATTATTTTCCCTTACAAATTGAAACTACTTTAATTGTTATAAATAAATAGATAGCCAAGAGTTAGGGTCAGGCTTTTTAAGCAATCAAAGCGATAAAGAATCAAAAAAAGACTAATAGTAATGTAAATTTTTAAGGATATGGCAACAGTATTTTGCGATTCTATATCATCTTATTCAATGGTTTAAAATTGGAGTGCTCTTTAAAAACTAGAAAGCGAGTCAATTGAAGTCGACTTGTAGTTTAAAAAGACAAAAAATATTGTATTGGAAAACAAGGAAAAAAACTTTGGAAGGTAGCTGAAACTTTAGGCACTAGTAAAGAGCGTTTTGTAGAATTCTCACAAAGTTACACAATCGTTGCCAAAGTTGTCTATATGTTAAAAGTAATTAAGTATACTTACTCAACAGGAAAACCTTTTAGCAGTAGTCGACAATAGTCAGAAGGCTTGTTGCTCTACAGCGAGAAGCACACAATCAAGGTCGCATGCCTTTTATAAGTTTATATGCGGCGTTTGCATTTTAATTTTATGAATATGAGTAAGAACATGCGATAGCCCAGTGTTAAAAGCCATGGGATTTACTGATGATTTTTTTGGTGTGCAAACTAAAATATCAAAGGTAACGCGTATGTCTAACAAAATATTTCCTGTTTAGTAGTTATTGCTTCAACTGAGTAAAATTAAATTAATAACTTTATTATTAATATGTGTAGAAAAAACAGAGAAAAGGAAAACAACAATTTAATTCTTGACTGAAGGAATTGCAACTGATTCAGCTGAGAATAAGAGAATATATATATATAAATGATATTGCAAGCACCGGAGATCTTCAATACAGCAAGGAATTGTCATAATTACAGATAGACAAATATAAGCAAAATAAAAATTTTTTTACACAAATTTCTATAACAAAAAAAAGTTTTAAATTACTTTTGTTTTTGCTCTTTATGCCTTAACTGTAAACTCTTAGCTAATTTATCAAGACTTTTACTATAGTCCATTTCTAATTCTCCACGTCTTCGAAAAAAATCTTGTAATTCTTGTATCAGGGATACTTGTGATTCCATTCGTACATCGAGGCATCTAAGTTGTTCGTTTAGCTGAAGACGAATATCTGCAAAAAAGGAACACAAAAAAATATTTTATTTTTGTTAACAAAACAAAAGACGACAAATATATTTAATAACAATTTTTTTGTATATTTTAAATTAAAAATTCCATAAGTGGTCATCATTTAAATATTTTTTGTTGTTAGTTTGAAATAAATTTTGCCGGTTTGATAGAAATCAGAGAAAACTTTTTTATTTTTATTGTTATTTTTATTTTTTGTATATATTAATTTTAGGTTTTAGGAATATTTCTTTTGAATTATTATTTGACATGACCTAAATAAATTTTAAAATTTATCTTCATCTTAAAGATATTAACTAAAAATTTTAATTAACATCTATAAAAATTCAGCGGGATCTTGTCATCTATAAATCAAATCAGATTGAATTAATAAAAGCACAAAAAAAATAAGAAAATTTCTTATACTATAAGTATAGAATATGGCTACTTCCCACAGAGCGCTATCACGCTACCCAAATCATGAGAATCTAACTACCAAAACTAATTGGCTACTTCCACCGTTTTCCGTTGATTGAACTTGATGGCTGGATATGAATATTAAACAAATGTCTACGATAAAAACATGTTTTCATACCACTTTAATCCTCGGCTAACATTAGTTAACGCTCAATCTAGGGAGTCTTATTATTATTATTAAAGGAAATCATATGGGCTGGTAATAGTAATGTCTGTCTCTTTAATGGTATAAAATGGTAAAAAAAAACCAAAACTATATACGTACCACCTATATCACATGTGGTCAGAAATGAAAGTTTTATTTTATTGTTAACAACAACAAGAACCATATTTAGGCCAATTTAAAACTGTTGATCTGCATGACGCCATAGTATACCCTCCATTTTTCGAGATATAAGAATTTATAGCTGCCAAAGTAGAAGATAATTTCTATTGCAATTTATCACTTGTTATATCAAACTTGCAAATTAGTTTGCTCTGGCCATGATTTAGATAAATATCCAGAATTAAGATCATTGCCGAGTTTTAAAGACAAAAGTAAATATAATTTGAAAAAGAAAAGAAAATAAAATATAATTAATTTTATGACCGAACTACACAATTGCATTTAGCAAGTTTATTATATGCGTGTGCTTATGACAATTTTGACGCCTATTAAGAGTCATTGGAGGCAATAAAATTTCACATGAGGTCAACTTTTAAAACCAAACCAGATTTCATGGTCTACATTTGAAATTTTTGGTAAATCTAGTTATTATTTATTCTACAGAAAATAGAGAAATTATTTTTTGTTTGTTTTAGTCTTATTCTCATGGAAATTTTGTTTATTGTTTGGTTGGAAGTTAATATTGGTTAAAATTTAAAAAATAGGATTCGTTAAAAAAATCAAAAAATATTTTATTGTGTAATAAAGAATAATTAAAAAAAGGGGAGAAATATCTTGTTCTGGTTACCTGATGATTTATGTGCAGAGCCATTGAACAAAATTTGGAATGAATCGGTATTTTAGATTTTGAGTGTACACCATATTCAAAAATTCTCAGTTTCAGAAAAACATTTTAAACTTTCCCACAGTAGAAAACCCATGATAGTTCTATAAAAGTTACAGAGAATAATCGATGCCAGGCCAATAACGTACAGAGCTTTCACTTCATCATTCGGACTTCAATTTGGATTTATTATTCTTTTCTGTCTTCTTAAATACATATATATTTTGATCTTTCCCTACCCCGCCTGCCCGACAGCTGCTCCCCTAATTCTAAGTATAGAAAATCAGCAATGAACACTTAAATATTAATAACATCCTTAATTTTTCTCCGATGTTGTGCATTTATTTAAAATAAAAAGTAAAAAAACATTTTTGACATTCTTTCTGACAATTAATTTGAAATAAAACCTTTAAGAATAATTAAATTTTTGCCTAATTTTGCATAGAGTTGTTACTAGAGCCTACAATAATGTTTTGGAAGCAGCAGCAGTAAAGGCTCAAACACAATGCACGCGGTTGCGGAGCGGAATTCAATCGGAATCCTGAAATTCATCTGTGACAGCAAAGTAGAATCCTTAATGAATTCCGTTTCCGCTCCGCAATCGCGTGCATTGTGTTTGAGCCTTTAAGATGTCAATTTATCATATTAAATACAACCGAACAGTTTACGGAATGACGTCAGATTTGCCTACCGCAAATTACTGATTAGCTAATTGAGCTAGGGAACAGTTCTTGTTTTTATTTTTATATTGATGATGTCATTCCATCCATTTTTTGTTGGTGTATTCAATGAAAAAGCGTTTGATACAGACATTTGTTTCACTTTAACAAACAAAGCTTGACGTCGCCGTGAGGTCTGCGTTTGCTATAATGAATTGGTACCTTATATATTTATAATATTCAAATGGGGGGTAAATTTTCAAATTAACTCAAGCTACACAAAGTAAACATTACCATCAAAAAGTTCCACTTTGCTTTAATTTACACGCAGTTAGGGAACTGTAAACTGCAATGTATGTTTTTAAATATTTCCAACAATTTTTGAGTCACAATTTAAATAACAAAAAGGTTTTAGTGAGATCAATGGAATAAAAATTTATCATCTGATCACAAATTATTAATTTCTACTTTAATAGTTTTTAATAATAAACACAAAGAGATTTTCCATAGTATCGAAATAAATAGAAATTCCTAAATCAAAAATTTTTAAATCAAATAAAAATTTAAAATAAGAACAGAAAAATTCTTTAAGTCCAGCTGGCGTCTGTGTCAAGCATTTATTCTACTCAAAATCAGAGAAAAGCACGTGTGATAGAAAATAATTGTCGTCTTGTAAACCAATTCAGCAAAACATCTGCCATAAAAACAAGAAATGTGAGTACGAAAAAGATTAACTCAATAAAAACAAATCATTGTTAAATGCTTCTAAACTGAAAAGAATACCAAAAAGAAAACAACAATTTCTAAAGAATTTATTCTAGGAGCTAAGAGCTCCTTTAAGAATAAAAAAAAGAAGATATCTCTATTTCTAAAAGATAAAAAAAAACATGACAAAGGAAAAAGAAATCCATAACTTCCCATTTTCAAAGTCTATTAAAAGAACAAAATTTTCAAGAATATTTCATTTTTCCACCCTTAATATCTGAAACCATTCTTATTGGAACACATTCTTTTGAGGGCTGTAGACTCTATAACAATGAAACGAAAATCATCCTTTGCTATATAAATATTGATATGTAACATTTACAATATTCAGAATAAGGATTCTACTTAAGAACCATCAGCATAATTTCAATTGTCCTACAAAATCTTATCAGCAAAAAACTACCCCTCAAGGTAGCCATATGACAACATTTTCATAAATAATTATCAATACAACAAAAACAAAACAAAGGATATAAGATAGAATGTATTGTAAAAGTTTTATAGGTTAAATATGACAGAGGCAGAAATTTAAATTGTTTGATAGGATGTAATTTAAAGTGTAAAAATTTCACCTAATTATACGCGTCAAAGTGGATTCTAATCAGAAAATCAATATTGGAAATTGAAAAATTCTTTTTTCTCTTAGTTCTCTCCCTTAAATTCTCTTTGTATCAATTTTTCTTTTATTCTCCGAATTGATGTATATATAAATTCTGAAAACAAAGTAAGACCTGATGAGATGTGATTCTACATTCTTAATAACTCAGAATGAGGAAAAAACTTGAATTTTGACATAAATCATCCATGGTCAATATGTCATAGTACAACTTTTTTATTCTTACTTCTCATGAAGACATAATCGTCCCCCAGAGACTAATTTTATAAATATATTAATACCACCCTAATGGAATAGAAATTAGAAGTTTTGAATATTTCGTTTCACATAGCAATGAGTCATGACATTTAACATTTTACCAGTCAATTTATTAAAATTTATCCTTTATAAGAATCTTATAGACGGGGTTTGGTTTTTATTGAATATATTTTTTTAAAAAATTTTGGGATTGGCATATCATGAGTCATCGAGTGAAAATAAAAATAAACAATAATTATTTATTTTTTTGCGTCGCGTCTAGAAGTAAAACTATTTTTCTTTTACTTAAAAAAGCATATTTTAATTTTCTTGCGAATTAAATATATTACTTATCATTTAAAATTCTAAAGTGGAAGAAGATGACATTAAAGTAAAAGTTTAACATTAAATATAAAAACGATATAAATTCCAGTAGATTTTGGTTCAAACAAGCAACGAGTTAAGTTTCTCTGTTTATTATTTTATGAACGTTTTTATATATATTTTTAATATAATATAGAAATTACAGAATGAAAAAAAGTCAATAAATAGATAATTAAATTTAAAAGGTAATTATTATATAAGAAATTTAATACACTAAAACAGGGATGTGCAACGTGAGGCCCTGCTTTACTTTAATTTTTCTATGAATTTTGTTTCTTTTCATTCAAACATTTCTGCTAAAAAGCAAACATTTCAATGCACAATGCAATTTCTAATTACTAACCCAAAAAGAATATTATTCTTTGAATAATTTAACAGTCCCAGCAGAAAAAACAATTTTCTCTAAATTAAGTTTTCGGACTACCTAAATAACAGCCACTTAGTACTCTTTAGGTTCTAAAAGAATGGAAAAATAAGATAAACTGTAGACACTTTTAATTCAGAATAGAAAATTACAAAATATTAAAAATGTAGGAGATTTTAACCTGACACATAATTCCCCCTTAAGATACTGGAACAGAAAACTTCGTCTCAAATTTTCTTAACATTGAAGTTTAAGTAGAATCTACACGTATTTACCATGAAACTAATATCTATATCTATCTAGAAAACTATTGTATGCTGCCCTTAAATGTTGTAATTTAATTAGTTGTTAACTAGTGGACCTTGCAATTTGGCTGCCAGCCATCAAACGGTTGAATTTTGTTTTTATTACGCGTGAATTGTATTTGAGCTCGAGGCTAAATAATAATCAAGACCCTGAATGAAGGTCTTTTTAATTTGTTTCTGGGAGATGATGAAATATTTTCTAATTTCTTTGTATTGTTTAAAATATTGAAGCTAATAAAAAAAAATATAATTTATATTTTTTTTTTTTTTTTTTTTTTTATAATTTATATTTTTTTGGTTAAAAATTGACATAAATTGATTAGTATTCTACACCTGGTGATTATGATTTTTTTTAGGTAAATGAAGAAATGTTTATATATTTTAGCACATTTTTTCACTTTTGCACTCTGCAGGCACATTTTTATGACTTATAGGTACACACATTTTGAGAACTTAATACAAAAGCCCAATTTGATTTGATTAAAGAAATATAAAGCTAGTAAGAGTGAATCTGGCTTTTCTCACAAAACAAGGACAGAGCGTTTAATTTAAAATAATTGACCATATAAACAAAGCAATTTATGTCTATAATCAAATCATACCTACAAGTTTCAAAAATTGACTTAAAACTTTTTTGTTAGTTATTGCAAATGCCAATGAGATTGTGAAATCTTTTAAACTGAATTGGTTTGAAGTATAAGAATACGAAACTTGAATACAACTTTTTCTTTTGAAAGGTTGAGATATTTGCCTTTACCACGTTGCTCCAAATTCCATTACGTTGCAAATCTATGGCTGGGTAATATTTTGTACAATTGGTATGATTTTCAATTGCAACTAACACGTTGGATCCTTTGTCAGAACGGTTTTATCCATATACAAAACAGTATCAAGGGAGTTATACGTGAATGTCTTGCTATGAATTGAAATAAATGGTGGTTACAAGAATAGCGAAAAGATCCAGACCAGAAAAAGGGTGATGTTTCACTGAAATTATGCACCGTGAAAAACGTCGTTGAAAACAATGGTCTTAATAACCAACTTGAGCTTTGAATTGGATTCTCATCTCTCATCTCTCATCCTAAGAGCCGGTACGGCTTCATTAGTGCTTAATGTCACGTTAATCAATGGGGACACAAATAAAAAGAGATTGGTATAATGTTTAATTAATTTAAAAATTAATGCATTTTAGTGACAATATTATTTTCTAGAATTGATAATAACAGTATCCTCAGTTTTTTTTAGTTTAAACAAAAAATAACATCCTTCAACCAAAAATTGACATGTGTACATTGAATTTAAAAATTCTCAAATACTTCTTTTTCTCAAAGCATCCAATAATACGAAATTAGTGTCGTTAAACTTGTTTCTAGTGTGACCGCTTTGCTATGAATTCTAAATATAATTTCATGTGTTAAGTTTATTCTTAACATTTAACGTCAGTGAAGCCGTAGTATAATAATATCGAACATGAACAAATATAGGAAATTTTTACTGTCAAATAACAAACTTTCATTCTAATACTTTAGATTCCTTTATTGATTCACTAAAGGTTAGTAAGCTAAACTTAAATATTTACAGACTGTGATTTTTTGTACACTTTTGTTTTAAGACTACTTTTTCCTTGGTTCTTTAACAAAATCATTTAAATTACTCACGTCTAATAATAATTAACTTTTTGATATAGAAGTTAAGAGGATAAAAAATAATTTAATAATAATATTAAAGATTATAAACTTGAGGAAATAGTCTAAAAGAATTCTTTTCAAATCAAGCAAATTTCTAATTACAATTAAATAATCACATGAATATGATAATTTTCATGAGAAATGATTCTAAAACCCACTAATATCCGCAACAAATCTTTCAGTTTTCACATAAAAAACAAAAAATCTTTAAGAAACGAAAAACATGAAAGCATCCACAAATCACTTTCAATATGAATAAAAGAGGAAAATAAATGAGAATTCACAGTCACCAAATCTTTATCTATAGAACAAATAACGATGACACATCCTGGCTAAACTTATGTGTACTTCATTATTTCATTTGCTGTCAGACAGTAAAAAAAAATTCAAAATGCTCCTATAATGTTAAGTGAAGCAAAATAAAAAACAAATTACAAAGTTTAAAGAAAACCAGAAGTAGACACATCATTTTTGCCGTTTTTTGTTTTTCTCTCTAACAATGACTAATGAGGCAATTTTTTTAATTCAAAAAAAGGAGAATGGTGGCTAAATGCTATGTAATATTTAATTATGACACACAAAGGATATCAAATTTATTCTATAACACAAGGATTAAATAAAAGAAGGAATAAACCCAAAATATATAAATTAGGTTAGCAATGAAATATACTTTAATTAATTCAATTAACTGAAAATTTTTTTAATTAAATTTTAAATAACATCAAAGAATATTTAACCAATAAATAAACGAGCAGCCATAATAATTTTTTTGTTTTTAAAAAAATTAAAATAAAAACTAAATTGGTGATTCATGGAAAACTTTTTTTATAATTTTCTTTGTAGAATTTTTATAAAAGAAAATTAAATTAAATTTATTGACATATTTTTCCATTTATAAATGTTTGTTTAGAAAGCATGCAATAATTTTAAAGGAGAGGGGGGTATATTTATTCACTAATGTCTGTGAAGGAAGAAAGTGATTATGACTGAGGCTTGTGCGCACCTATGAAAAAAAGTTTTCCATAATTTTCTATTTTATAAAATTTAAAAATTTCTTGAGATTTTAAATTAACTCATAAGTTTCTCAAAAAACCGTAAATACACAAAATTTGTACAAAACATAAAGGTGACTTTTTCCCTTCAAAGACATAATAAGCTTGCCCCAGTACTTTTTCCAATCTTCGACGCACTTTTGAAATGTCCTTTTTGACATAGTCGTTCATACGTTCTTTATCTCCTTACTTGTGGTTAAACTTCGTCTTTTAATGGATCTTTTAATTTTTGGAAACAGAAAAAACTTACATAAGTCCAATTCCTATAAATATAGTGACTGAGAAATGTTTACGGTATTTCCATGGACATGGATTTTTAGCGATATCTATGGCTGGTTGTTTCACAATCTCGTGCGCTTCTTTTCTTATTGCTGCAAGTAAACAGCACATAATTTTAAATAAATTTTTTTTCTTAATTATGCGACCTTTTGAAAGGAGCTCACAATGCCCCATTGATAGTTTAATCGAACAAAACCGTAAGCTTAACCTTCATATTTTTTCATACTTGGCGTAAAAAAATATTTTACGGTGCTACTTTAAAAGATAAACAACAGAATTCCAATAAATTTCAGCAAAGTGCAATAGAATTATTGCTGCTGGCCAAGACACTTTACTTTCCGTTAATATTTTGACAGTTTTCTATGAGAAAATTGAGCCCTCGTGGAATTAGAATGATTTTCAAAACTTTCAGACTTCAAAAATTAAAAAAAATTATTTACATACTTACAACTTTGAAGATTATTCAATTAAAAAGAAATTTTCTTGATTACTCACCTGAAAAATAAAAGAAAAGAATTAAAAATATATAATTTAACTATTACAAAAATTAAATATTTCGGAAATATATATTTAAATGCAAAATTTTTAAAAAATTTTACCTGGAAGAAAATATTTTAACTCAAAATTGGATACATAAATCCAATCAGTTTTTTGTTGGACAATACACTGAAACATTTTTAAGATTTTGTTCTAAACTTAAATTTACACTTTCTTTTATTGTTATTTCATAGAAAAACAGTTATTTTAACATTGTTTTTAACTAAGCACATTTTTTTGTTCTTTCTAGAAATATTTTACTATTTGAATTAAGTTAATAGAGGAGAGAAGCTCAAAAAAGAAACAAAAAATGTTACCCATTCATATAAAAATACTTGCTAAGATTTAATAAATAAAAAACTAATTTAAAATCAAATGTTCAGTTAAAATTTTCAAAATTTTCCATGATAAATATGGATTAATAATAATTTTCGTAAATTATGACTCCCAAGCCCCAATTTTGGTTTAATCTTTTAAAATTTACTTTGGTGCATTAGAATTATTCAGTTTTAGTAATTTATTGAAAAAAACTACAAGACCTCCCCTGATCAATTTATTTTATTCGTTCTTGATTAACTCTAAGCACATTTTATAAATTTGGGTACAAAATTTATTTTTGATACTAATCTTAAAGTTATGATGCCACGTGTCATACAGTAACGAAAGTAATTTATTTACTGAAAAGTTACATTATTATTAAAATACAATTAAATGAATTATCTACCAAAATCTTATGACTTAACTTGATGATTTTTATAAGGTTATATGGGGTTATACACATTTATCAATAAACGAAAAAGAGCATAACACGTTTATACTCTTTCTCCATAAGCATCTTATACACCGTATTAAGTTCTAGTACAAGAAAAAGGCTTCGACAGCAGATCATGATAAATTAAAATTCAACGATTTCGTGATGAATGGTCGACTTTATTGGCTCATTAACAATTTTTCCTGAATAGAAATCAATTTCTATTAAAAAAAAAGAAAATTATAATTAGCGTAATTTTGAATTTGAGATTATTCAATAGTCAAAAATTTGTTTAGACTATAATTCTAAAAAAGGACCTAAAATGCCTTGTTGAAACGGTCTGAATGTCGTTAAAACGTAAGCGAGACTAAAAAGTCCTATTGGTTAAATTCTCTTAAATTTTAAATCCTAAAAACTTCATAAAAAAAGTAATTTAACCACAAAAGACTTAGTCTTAAGTTATTCACAGTAAATATCAATGGATTCCTTAAGAATCTAATTGAATTTCATTGATTTATTCTGTTTATAATTTTTAAGACCACTTTTTTCTTAACTATTAGAATAAAAATCACAAAAAGAAAATGTCTCTTTCAATCTTTGACAGCCAAAATTAATAGGGACATATGCGCACACACACATACATAGAATAGATTTATAACTTTATCACAAATTGTAATTGTCATCAGCAGGATATGACATGTATAATAAATTAACATTGATAGGTGATAATTTAGCTTCCATATTTCACACCAAAAAAGGATTTTCACTGCTTAGATAAAGCTCATCTGCTCTTTAGTGTCAAAATGAATGATTTTTTGTTTGAATTTTGAGTGCATTTTCTTGTCTTCCTAAAATGAAATGAGCGAAGTTTATTTTTTCAGTAAAATCGATAATTTTAAAATTCGATTCATAAATCATAAAATGCGGTTAATTTCTCTTGGATGAATGACAAAAGTCTGATGTTGTCATCTATAAACGGTACATTCAAATTTAAATGTATATATATAAGCAACATCAAAAAGAAAGGTATTTATCCTGGGTTTCTCTGCAGTTAAATGTCTAACAGTGCGTGGCATGCATTAATTTACAATTTATCGGTAACATTTTGTTTTCCGCATATGGGGCAAAGAGAGAGACGATGTTTTCCTGAAATTGACCCAGTAGTAAAAGCAGTTCAACTTTATCAATAAAAGAGAACTACTTTTCAGTCATAATGCTTACTTTTTAGAGGATCCATGAAACTTCTTAACAAATGATTGTAAAAGTCGCAATTATAGTGAATTTCTACATGAAAATATGACTGAGGAGTAGCTATGAAAGCTACTTTCTGCATGCTTCATTAATGAATAGTAAGATTTGTTTATAGTCTTATTTGACTACTAATGACATTTTCAAATTGATTCACACATGAGAAACTCACTGATGAGTAATTTATACTTACTGGCGGATGTATTCAAAGTTTAAGATCATTTAACCCCTAAACTCTCTTAAAACTTCAGTAAATTTTATACTTTCTTTCATGGTAGATATTTTGAAGAAGTGTTTTAATAAATTTTTTTATTTATTTATTTTTTTATTTAGCTTCAAATTATATTTATTTAAATAAAATACCTTTATATTTTATAGTTGAATTATTTTCCCGGAAAGTTTTCAAATTCTTATCTGTACTAAAATTTCTGAGATCATTCAAATAAACTACCAAAAGCAACTATTACATTAGTATTACATTGGCACGTTTATAGCTTATGTTAGGCTTAATGAAAAATGTCGCAAAAAAGCAGTCTCATATTAAAAATACAAAGATGTTTATCCTTATTCTCTAGCTGTTTTATTATTATTTTAAATACAGTTTCATAATTTACACAACTTATAATTCTTAAGTACATCTAAGCAAAAGTCGTAATAAAAAATAGCACACATTAAATCTTAAGAAGTTTGTTCAATTATTAAACACCTATAAACCAAATCTATCTTTCATACATTCGATTTTTTTGTCAAAATTATTTTTTTGCCAAGATTTCTAAACTGCAACTTGATAGAAAAAATTATTCTGGCTTAATTTTTCAATTACATTTGTAATAAACTAGAATATTTCAGAACTTAAACTCAAACTTAAGGAGTTTATGCTGCTGTTAAAAAACAAATAGACAAAATACATGAAAAAATGTCTATACAGTTTTTAATGACTCACTACAAAGAACGATTTTAATTTCATTATTTAGAAGCTCCAATTCAACTTTATATTTTTTTTTTTACAATTAAAGCTCGAAGAATAACTTGCATTAAATTACAACAACAACAACAAGATTTTCTTAAAGTCATATAAATCAAATTTGTACTTGACTACCAAAAACTAGAACTAATTGAAAAAATAAGCATGAATTATGCTTTTAACAAAAACTAGAACATCTGAGAATATTGTCAAAGGATATAAAAGTTCTAAAGGAAAGAAAATAAAAATAATTAACTTTGACGGATATCTAAAAAAGGTTTTTAAGTTTCCTTATTTATTTTTATAGTATGAGAAATTACCAAATACGCCTACGTCATCGTATATACCATAAATCTTATACAAATGCAAGCATGGATCTTAAATTTAACTTTAAGAACGTTAATATACCGTTATTTATACATAATAAACTTTGCAAGTGAAAGAGATTTATTTCTTTACAGAATCAGCTTCAACTTCCCCATTCTTTCATGCTCTCGACAAAATTGAGGTCTATTAATTTTGAGAATTTAATACTTAGCACTAATTCTAAAGAGCAAAAAAATAATAATTTAACATTAGTTATTGAAAAGTTAGTTTATTTTCCCAATAGAAAATTAAATTGAACATTTTAAACAATTTTTTCTTCGTTTTATAGTAATGGAAATATAATTAAATTTAAAAATTCTTTTTGACAGGATTAACTAATAGTCTACTTATTTTCAAGGATAAAATTTCGCACTTAATTATAGAGTTTTTTAATATTGAAGGTGTAAAATTAATTTCGACAAACTAACATAGAAAAATGACAGCAACAAAATTTTTCAAAATAAAAAAAAATATGCATTTTTTTAATATTTTTAATTTACTTTATGAAATGTAGTTAGAAATTGTTGTAATTACATTAAAAATCCGGTTTTTTTATTATTCGTAAAAAAGCTCTTTTAAAGTCCTTACATACAAGTATGCTTATGAATTAATAATACTTTCAAATTTATGAGAACAATAAGTTGATGAATTAAATCTAGAAAATTTTACTATTTACTGATATTAATAAAATTTAAAAAGAAAATTTATTTAAGAAATATTTATAAAGAAATTAAGTGCGGAAAATTTTATAACCTGAATCGAAAAATACAAAAAATTTACATTGTTTACAAATTTAAAAATTTATTTTATTAAGAACAGACTAAAGAGTAGTAGCAAATTAACAAACTTTACTTTTGGTATAAAGGTTAATCGGCTAATTTCTTCTTGAACTGACATCCCTGACTTTATTCAGCTATAATTACTTTGATTTTGTACAAAAGGATCTGATTTAAAGTAAACAACATGCTAAAGACCTGAAATACACTGCAGTTATACAGATGATCCCTTATGTACTATTTTATATTATCATTGTTGATTATTGTTTTTTGAGTTAATTCTTGCTTTATAAAAAACGACCAATAATAATAAAAAAAACAATAAAAACTTTGTTAAAAAATATAATAGACATGAGTTATGGCATAAATATAATCGAATACTGTGTGTAAGCCCTAAACCGGCGGTGCGCAAACTGTGGATCGCGAACCCCTTAGGGGTTGCAAGAAAAATTTTGAGGGTCGCCAAAAATTCACAAATTTATTTCTTATTTAAAAAATATAATACTTTTCTTCAACGAGTATCAGGTAATATGGAAATAATAGTAATCAGGGGTCGCGATAAAATTTTACATAAAAAGGGGGATCGGCAGTGAAAATAGTTTGCGCACCACTGCCCTAAAAGAACTAACACAATTTTCTGAAGTCTTAAATGCTCTGCTAATAGTTGAGTTCGAGAATGAATTCATTCTCATATCAGTCCAGCGCACAAATATATCGAGAACGAATCAGAGAACGATTTTATAGTAGGTAAATTTCAGAAATTACAAAATGTTACATTTTTTACGATTTAAGTCAACCATGCCATTCTGAATGGCTTTAAGGTTATCCCAGTATGAAATTCAATAAGCATATGGACACAATGGAAGAGATTTTTTATCGTGCGACTTACTGTAGCTATACAATTTTTATGGCAACTGTCAATCAATCCCATAAAAATCGGAAATTTCGCTAGACTCCTGAACTCACTTTTACTGTGCCCACAGGTTAAGGCGCTTTTTAGAAAAGTCGGTTACGAATACATTAATTTCACAAAAAAAAGTACTGAAAATTGACAAAATTGGAGTGTTATCCGGCTCTAAAACCTATGTTCTTACTAACTGTAAAATTTTGTTGCATTTGAAGTTGTTTAAGTAGGCCGGGCCGACCAATCATATTAAAATCTTTACTGTTATTTTAATATTAAAATAGTTTTTAATTTATTATTTATATAACTAGAAAATAGAAAAAAAATTTATTTCATATAAATTTCATTAATGCTTGGAATTAGAAATAAAAAATATTTTAACACGTAAATAAATTCAAAAAATGAAATTAATTGAACATGTGTTTCAATTATCCAATATGCAAAAAATAATAAAATATAAAATTTAAGATGCATAACTCCAATTTAGTTATACTATACCAAAATGAAAAACAAGCAAAACAAAAATTCCTCAAGATTGTAAAATTGAAAATTTCCAATCCAGTGTTGGGATAACATGTTCAAAATACCTGCACAGGTTTTTTAAATTAAAAAACAGCAACAACAAAAATTACTCTAATTTATGAACACGCCAAGACTTATCTAAACATTTTATTACTTCTATCTTTGATTAGAGAAAGTTTATTACTTTATAAGTGAAAATAAATTCAAAAACCAAAAAAAAAAAGAACAAAAAACGATAAGTTATCGAATATTAACTCGTAAATGTCACCCCCTCAGGCAATTGTAAAATGGCGGCCACCTTAATCAATGAATTAAATTCATTTCAATTTATCATCAATTTATATGGCATTTATTTTGATTAAGTGATGTAACTCGTTTTTTTTTTTTTTCGTGTTGTTTTTGTGTTTGTTAATTTACAGTTTATTCATTAAAAATTATATAAATTACACTAACAACACATATCAATTAAGTTAGTTAACAAAATATCACAAAACAATAAATATTAGCTTCCAATTGATTCTGTTTGAAAGAACAAAAAAGAGAATCTACCACTTCTCTAATTATGACCGTTAGAATTGTAAATTTTATTAACTGCTTCCTAGAGGAGGCGCAGCTACTGTAATCAACAAATCGAAGTGTGAGATAAATTTTGTACCCTCTTTATAACAACTTGTGCTGCTATCCAATCTAGATTGATAGCCTGCAATTGTTTTTTTTATTTTACCAACAGACAATTTTTTGTTTTTGTTTTTTATAACAAATTTTTAAACTGAATTTCAATGGTCTAAACTTGTTATTCAATTTAGTTCTGATTTAATTTATGTAAATGAGAGAATAGTAATATGGCTTCTATAACTTTTTATTGACCTTTTTGACTATAAAACTATATAAAGCTAGGCTACTGGATCTGAACAAATAAATGATTCAAATTAATTATTAGTTAATTTCAAAAAGGGCACGTGTTCTAATTTGATTGGTCTAAAAACAAAAAACGTGCCAGAGACAATGCCTGGACCAAAGACACTATAGACTTATGAAACCAATATTATTGACATTGAATGAATTTATTACAAAAAAATAAAATATGTATAGGTCAAAAGTAACAATTAAAACGATATCTGGATTGAATGGAGTTTATTGAAAAAATTCAAAGTAACCTTTAAAACACAAAATTAAAATTTGCGTAATAAAATAATAAAACAAAAAATACAATTTTATCAAAAGATCGCCTTAAGAAAAATTCATTGTCAAATGCCTGATAGCCTATCTCCATTGAGGTTTGTACAGTGTATTAGCCTCACTTCACAAAAAAATTGTTTCTCCATTGGCAACTGTCTGGATTAAAGAAATTTAGGGAAATTTGCGGGAAATGTCAAAAAAAAGTGTCATAAAATCCTTGAATCTGTAAAAGTAGAAAAAATAATTTCAATGTGCTCACCCGCAAAAACAGTATTAAACTAAGTTCTAAATATTATATTAAAAATAACCTTACAAAAAATTAACTTCTTGACACAATAAATAGGGGAATTTTTAATGTCAATTTACAATAAATGGCAAAATTTCCTTTAAATGCAGTTTTTCAAAGGCTGTATTTGACACACGATTGCGGCATGCTTAATACACGTGTATTACATTACACATTTCTCCATACAAAATTTCCTTCCGTGTATTGTTATAATGTGTATAAGCCTCAATGGAGAAAAAAGGTTATGAGAGCATCGAAAATATCGCTAAATGTTTCTAAATTACATTTGGAAAATATAATCATTAAAAATATCGTAGATCTCAGTTGGTAAGGCGAGGGTTCGGTTAATTCATTGAAAAAAAAGGCACGTTTTCAAAGATTTTTTTGGCAATTAGTTCTAGTTTATTTAATTAATTTCTATATGATAAGACAACATTCGAACAATGTTTTCCCAAATTTTTATTTCAAAATTATATAAGTGAGCGAGTGCAGAAAAGGTATGGAGGCACCTGGAAAAAAAAACTGTTTTGCGGTGTTTATCATAGCTCGCAACGGAATTATCGAAATCCAAAAAATCAAAATTTATTCATTAAAGGAGATGTTCTTCAAGTTAACAACGAGGGGTTTTTTTTATATTTTTCAATTTTCTGTAGCCTTTGGAAGTCCAAATAGTGATTTTCGCATAAAAAGTCAACTTATTTGTTATTGTAAAATTATTAATAATTATTAAAAAATCTCTTGTCATTACCTGATGAAATATGTTCAAAAGTAGTGTGCAAAATATCAAAATGATTGGTCTTTTGCTCACTCATTCCTTGCTTTGTAGAAAAGGACACTCAAGTGCTCATAATTTCATTAATTTTACTGCGAACGATTTCACAAAACTTTTAAGGTGTTATATATTAATTTAAAAAAATCAACAACAAAAAATGAAAAAGAAAAATTTAAATACCGAACCCGATTTTAATAAAATTAAAAATGAGAAAACAAAGAGTCATGATAGGGATCAGTAAATGATATAATTTAAAATTTTGGTACAGTTATAGCCCTTTGTGGTACTAAAATAGTGAGATATTATGCAATAATGTGAATAAAAACTAAAAATCCGGTCAAGCATTTTCGTCAAGTGTTTGAAATTAAAGCGCAACAACATTTGAGGTTTTTTTCTTTTTGTAAAAAAAAACTCTTTCTTTTTCTTTTCATTATAACTATTGAAGCATGAATATTAAACTTTGCCATTGTACTTTGGAAATGTTATAATCATGTCTCATTCTGATTACTTTAAATAATTTTTGTCAAAAAAGTCTTATTCATTATTATTTCTGTGAATTTTGTGTAAAGTTAAAATTCTTTTGAGAGCTTTGAAAAAAAAAAATCTGTAAGTACCAAAACACGTACTAAGGTATTTTATTAATGATTTAAGACAACAATTAAAAGATATTATCATAAATTGTAAAATTACAAAACTATTTTTTCTTTTTTGCTGAATTGTTCAAGTAATATTTTTGATTAACTTTGACCTTTTTTTTTTTGTGAAAAAATATTTGTAGTTTGATAAATACATGTTGACCAAATTATTTGCAAGACATTTTTTTGTATTGTGTTTTTAAAACTAACCCAAAGAAGTAGTAATTGTACTACAAGTACAGTAATAGTAATCATATTAATAGTTTAGGAGGACGAAAATATTTTGTGACCGTTAAAAGATCTTCACTTTTTTTTTTTATCTAGGAATACTGTGTATTTCGTTTTTGATCAAGTTGCAGATTATTATTTAACACATTCCTTTGATGTCGATATTTGTAGCTCACGGCATCAGACGGTTGTTGCTTCATTATTAACCAGTTAAGTGAGGAATTGATAGAAATTTTATGTGCTAAAATATATTCCAACATCTCTTCCCAAAGGTAAAATATTATTCAAGGAGATTTCCATTTTTTCATTGAAATTATTTCGTTTCCCAACTTGTTTTATTTGTAACAAAATTGTTTCTTAAATCTAATTATCTATAGTTAAACTTAGATAAATCTTTTTAAAACTGTAACTTGTTTATAAAATAATTATCTTCTTTACAAATTCCTTTAAACGATTTAAAATTACAAACCAGAAAACTTCATAATAATAATAAAACAAAAAACAAACATGAGCAAATAGTAAATAGCAAATAAAAGTATCAAAAATAAAATTCCTTTCTATAAAAAACAAAACTTTCATTTTCCCATGTATCGAAAAATAATAACAGTAAAGGGTCTTAATATAAGGAAGTTAAATATAAATCGTCTGACCACAATCATTGCTTTAGTTTATTACTCTAACGGGGCCGGAGCCATTATAAAAAAAATATCCAATCTTTATACTTTGAGCAACATATGTAGCTCAAAAACCAAAAATAAAAAAATAATAATAAATATGTGAAAGTGATGTTCAATTATATTGAATTGTTAATCATCACAAAATGAAATGGAAACTTAATGTCTTGACCAGAAAATCAAATCAACCTAAAAGCAAAAACATGAGGTGAGCATTGGGTTGACCGGTTTTTAAAATGCATTCATACCGCAAACTTTTCCAGTTATACACATTACACTAATTGCCGTTAATTAAGATGATGTTAACGATTTGCTAACTTAAATCTTCGTATATTACAAATTTATGTAGGATGGATGGAAAATATGATTTGAAGAAAGTGAATATTTTTAATTGAAGGAATAGAATTTGTTAAATTGTGTAGAATCACATGATTACTGTTAATAGACAACATTTCCAGACGATTTCTAAACTGATAAATTTTTTTCATATTTAAATAATGACTGAAATAAATTATCTTTAGAGATTTTTAATTGAAAATAATGGCATAATTTTACTCCTAAATTATCTTAAAGAGTTTTCATTGAATAGAAAAAATGGCTTAGTCAGAAAAAAAAAACAGCAGCAGTCCATTAACTGTTATTTTTTTTAGCAGTGAAGTATATTTGGCAGTAGAGTCCGATTTCCAAAAATGAGTTATTATTGGTACCGTAATTCAACTTGTTTTAAAAATGTCAGACACGATTCGCTGTCAACGGCTGAGTTATAAATATTTTTTAAACAAATTTTTATAAAATATACTTAAAATATCATTGTATTATATGCTAATTGAATAAATAAAATTATATTAGTCAATAGTTAAAAATAATCATCAAAATATGCTTCATTTCGAGCAATTACAGGCAATCACTTGATATTTTTTGGCGGCTTTCTTATAGCGAAAACTATCTCAAGATACTTTATCAGTGTGTTCAAAGAAAACAAAAACAACCTTAACCTCTTAACTTGTACGCTCGAATTAATTCGAGCGGGGCAAACAGGACAAACTGTACACACTCAAGATAATTTGAGCGGCGTTGTATTTTTATGCTGCTATGATTTTCACACTCGAATATATAATCGAAAATTGGAAATAACAATGTGAATAAACTGTAACAATGTGAATAATAAAAAAAATTGAATTATCTTGGTCGTGGTTTTTTTTTTTTTTTTTAAAAAAAAAGACTTTGCGTTAAGGGGATAAATAGAACAAATTGAATTAATCATTTCCCATAAAATTTTTTGGCCAGCACTAAACTAAAAACTAGGACGATATAAGTCACCAATTAAAAAATCTTAGGTTGTGCTTTATGGCCTATTTAGACGAAAGATAATTATTCTGGATTATCACTGGATTATTCAAATTTATAGGGTAAAACAAGGCGTTCAAGAAGGTGAAACTTCGTCAGGGAAACAGCTATACTTCTTTTTATTATATAAATTACAAATACTCTACAGGTAATCTCCCCTGCTCCGTGATATTTTAGTAAAATGTAATAAATCTGAAAGACGACTTGCCAGTGGCTTTATATACAAAAACTTTACAGAATGTTGTTTTTAACAACAATTCAATAATATTTTAAATAATTCAAAATATTTACTTCCACCATTTTTTTAAAAAAGTGCTTTTATCAATCATTATGCCCCCCCCCCCCCCCTCTAACACACAGATCTTAATCCTATATAAACATTATATATTTTACACAATATATCCCTAAATTTAAAATTAAAATAATTAGGCACATGTTTAGCATTAAAAAAATTTAAAAATTAATAAAACTGTAAATAAGTACACTAAAGGCTAGCAGACAAAGTATTTTATTCCCTAAATTTGACTTCCTCTTCTTTATTGAATCCACAACAAATCACAATATTTAGATAAAAACCGACATATATTAAGTTTTGTTGCTTTAAATCATTAAAACATTTTTTTTTTTATTTTTCTGAGAATATTTTTTATTAATAAATTAAACTATTTTACAGTTGCCAAAAACAAGAAAAACGATAACAACACAAACACAGGAAATACTTTTAATTGTTTATACAAATTAAAATTATTAAACATTACATTTTGGATTTCGTTCACGTCAAATATTATTTCGTTAAAGTTTATGGCCGGTACCTGCACCTGCATCGAATCAACTGACAATCAGATAAACAGAAGTCAAATCAACAAATCTTATGGTCATTACTCCATTTTTTGTCTCTTTCAAGTCAAAAAAAAAGAAAAAAAAGAAATGAATTTCGTGAAAGTTTTCTTTTATATTTTCTGTTTTTGAAAGTTACGTAAAAAAATTAAAATAAATTATATCAATAAAATTCATGAAATTAACTTCTTTTGTCTTAAATTAAAATTAAACATAATTAATTTAGTTTAAAGCAGTGCTTAGCAACATTTGTACACTAAGATTAGACACAAATACTCGTATAAATTGAATTTATTGTCGATTCAGGTGTGATAAGAAAAATTGACTATTATTATATTTTGATAACTGCATACTCATATATGTATATAAGTACAGATATAGAAAAGTATACACATATAAACAAATTTTATTAATAATAACAAAAATACTGGTCGTAAACTTATTGAGGAAAATTAAAATTGATAATTTTATTCCTCTTATTATCTTCCTTTTATCAACAAATGCAATATCTATTTAGTCTGAGAGATTGTCATCAATCAATTAGGAATGCTCGTAAGAGCTTGAAAGACGTGAATGAAATACAAAAATTTGTATTTCCTGTCGTTTATCGCTTTTATTTGGTGATGATCTACCAAAAATAAAAGCAATATGATGGTTTATAGAAATAATAAAATAATATTAGATTAACAATAAATATTCTATAGAAAATAGATGCATAAAATTAAATGATTGTTCCTTAATAAACATATTCTAATAAAATGAACACATTAAATTATTTTTAGTGTCTAGCGTGCTGGTACTATTTACTTAACAAAATGATTGTTATTTTTAATATAAAAACCAATTTTTGCTAATTTTAAAGAAAAATATCCCTGATCTACAGTGGCCACAAGTATATTAATGAATTTGAGTGGAATAAAACATATCCCTAGAATCCACAAAAAAAAAAGTATTTAACTCGAATTCTAGTGAAAATTTTCAAATATAACAAAATCAGTATGGTTAATATTGAAAAATAGGAACCATTAATTTTATCAGGTATAAATGATTAATATTTAAGTCAAAGCAGCATAAGAAAACATTTCTATTTAATAAGTACATATATGCATATGTGTAAGTATTTTTAATAACAGAATTTACAAAAAAAAACGGAAAACCTACCACGTATAAAATGCGACATGTTTTGCGACATTCCCTTCAATGAAGTGATAATATTAAATAATGACCAGAAATGTGATGTTTTCTGCTAGGAATGGAAGCCTGATCCATCTTCAATTCAAGTAGGATTAAAGGCCTTCATCTAAATTTCCTGTTGAATTATTTTTAAAAGCTTTCAGTAGATTTATAATAGTGTATATTAATCCTGTATAAATGTGAAAATTCACTAGTCGCTGGAATCTCTTAATTATTTATAAAATAGTCGGAATCTCCTGATAAAATTAGTGCGACACCACGTAAACTAATTAGCCTGTAAATCATACGTCTAAATGCCGAAATAAATTCAAACTTTTTTTTAAAGGCAAACTATATGAATAACGCTGGTTATGGGTAATGTGACCAACCGTCCTGTTTTTTGCGGGACAGTCCTGTTTTTTTGATGCCTGTCCTGCTTTTTTGTGTGTCCTGCTTTTGTCCTGTTTCTTTTCTTCAAACGCAAATAGTGAAAATATCAAATTATTACATTTATTGGAATTGAATTCAATATTCAATTATTGAACTCATTCATTTCTAACCCATTCATTTTTAATGTTTGTGTTGTAAGCAACTTGCGAAAGTTGATTAAATTTGGAAAAAAGAAAGTTCACAGCTATCCATCGAGAAATTGAAATCTATGCTTATTGTAAAATGTAACTTGGAATACACCTATACTGAATTTTTCCACTTTCTGAAGACACAACCACATATGCTACGACAAATTTCAAGTCAAGATAAATATGACTTTAAGCAAACTGCAGCTCTTAATTCTAGCGATCCAAGTAATACCTATGTCAGTTGATTTAGATTTATGTGAAGATTAAATGAAGTGTATGCATTTTTATAAAAAAATTTTCCGTTATTAAACATTACGAAATCTCGAAAAAAAAATTGTTTTCATGTCCCGCTTTTTATCCTGTTTTTTTTTCCTGATGTCCCGTTTTCTTGTCGAAAAAGCAGGATTTGTCCTGTTTTTTACTCGATCAGAGTTGGTCACATTAGTTATGGGGGATTCAGTTACCATTTAATGTGTATAAAACTTGAACAATTATTTTATAATAAATATTCCTTGGACATGATTATAAAACTGCCATTGACTGCAATCAAAATAGCAAATATTTATATTAATTTAGGATTATTAATTTTTCATAAATAAATTTTTACTTAATCATGAATTTCTTTAAAAATATTACTAATATCTAATAAAATTAAAATTAAATTAAAAATTTAAACTGAAAAGAATGAATTTCTAATTAAAAATTTATATATTTTTTGAAACTATTTTGATATCGTATTATTTGTGAATAGCGAAAAAAGAGTATTGGTTTTTTTACTAAACTTTTTTAAAAGACTCATTATTTCAACAACAAAAAAGATTAACAAACAAAGAAGTAGCTAAGAAAGAAATAGAATAGATATATTTTCCAAAAAATCATAATATTAACCTAAAAACTAGCTTAAGTGCATTTTTAGCGATAAAATTCAAAAGAACATATCAATCGACTTTGACTAGAAAATGGATTGACCTTTTATTGCCCTTCTTATCATCATCCACCGGAATTAGTAGATACCATAAATAACAATAAAAACTATTCTCAAATTGACTTTTTCAAATACTAAATCTAAAATTAAATTTAATAAATATATGTGTTGTCCAGTTTTATTATTTTTTCCACATTTGACTTTCATTTTATTTATTCTTTTAAATCAAACGAAAATAACATAACAAAAAAGAAAATAACAAAAACCAAAATGATTTTTTGCACTTTCACTTCAATTTTTCTTATGTAAAAATTAAAAAAAAATTTCTTTTTAATCAAAATTTTATCTAATCACGAACATAATTTGCGCTCACTTCAAACTTAATTCGATTTATACAGCTAACATTAAAAAAAAAAAATGGTTACCAGTAATTAGCAGTGAATATTTTTATGTACCTAATCAAATTTTTAGAAGGCCATTGTTTTCCTTTTGGAATAGGACAATATAGGCGGCTTTTTGATTTTATGTAATTACTTCTTTTTTTTTTGTTCTAATTACTTTGGATTGAATTGTTTAACTTAAATGTCATTTTAATTAGGGCAAAAGCTTCCGAAATTATAGTTTCAGGTATCTGGAAATAACTTTGACGTCATTGAAACCGAATACTAAACACTCCTTAAAAATTAAATGACGAAAAACAAAGCTTAATTCCTGTTTCCATTTCTTATTTTAGATGTAGTATTTTGTTATTTATTGCTAATTGGTATGGGGTCTAATTTTTGAACTTTTATAAATTAAGGAAAATATATTTTTTCCATTTTTTTCTCTATAACCTTTGTATTAGGAAAAAGTTCTTGAATAAATAGATATAAAAAAACTAATACAATTTTTTGATAAACTTCGTCTTAATCAAATTTAAATAATGCTCATATGAAAGGTGGGTTTAGTCAAAGAATTAAAGCTAATTATAATAAGCTAAAAAAAGGGAATTCCATTTGAAATAATAAACATACAAGTATTGATATGTAATTATGATTTGTGAGGTGGTGCATTGTCTTGTAAAAGGATACATTTTTTTTTTGATAATAGGACAGTTTTGTTGGGATTTCTTCCTTCAATCAGTCCAATAATTCAGAATAATAGTGGCTGTTGAAAAATAATCATAATATCATATATTAACCGTTAGTTAGTCATTATTTTGAAATCTTCATATATTAATTTCAAAAACTTAAGTTTTAATAAAATTAAATAAATAAAAATTGGTTTTAAAATTTGAATGCTTATAGCACTCCCGTAATTTTACATCATTTCGAAAATGAATGCTTATAGCATTCACGTCCACGAACGTGTTAAGAAAAATATGTCCATGATTAAATTTCATTAAATCATTAAATTTTCTTTTCAATCTCTGTTTATTTTTATTTATATTTTATTTTATTTCTGCTTAGTTACACATCATTGAATACCATAACTGAACATTAACAGTTATTTTTACAAAATTCTATTAATATATTTAATATTGGAATAAGCTATAAATGAAATGTTCCAGTCAAATGCACAGAATGCACAAAAATAAAAACAAAAATTTTACTTGTTCAGGAAAAATAATCAAAATAAAAATAAAAAGCAATATTAAATGTGACATGATGAGTAAGAGCAGGTCATATTTAAAAGGTAAAATTTTCTAATTGTAAATATATTGCTATAGTTGCTATTAATAGTTTAACACGCTACCTGACCCCAATTATTAGTTTTCCAGCTAAGAAATACATTCTGTTTTTTTGTTGTTTGTTTTTAACCAATCAAAAATTTATTATAAATATGTAACGTTATTTCTTATTAAATTTTTTAAGCTTTAATGAAATTAATTCTTTGTTTATAATTTGAAGTTCAAATCCAATAAAGGGAAAAAGTTTTAGCAATATAATATACATATATACATATATATATATATATATAAATATACAGGTATTTGTAGCTAGGGTACAAAAGTTACCAAAAATTTATTTACTAGATTAACAACACCAGCTGTTGAATAAAAATGAAACTTGATTACACACAATGTAATATACATACATAAATATTACAATAAATTTATACATTTACATAATATCAAGTTAGGTTTTTGTTACGACGTTAGATACAAATTTTACACACATTTAAAAATTTAGTTTATTTTGTTCAATTTGTATTCTCTTACAAGAAATATGAACTTCATTAAAGCTTAATACGTTAGTTTTAATTATTCGAGGTGAAGGTAAATAATAGGATATTCTTTTCAAAATAAAACTTTTACTTTTTATATCTTTTCATATTTATTATTATTGTTAGTTTTTTTTTTTTTTTTGAGTCTTTTTCATTGTTTTAATTTCTTATTTTTTTAATGGTAATGTAATAATATAGGTCAAAAAAATTATTTTTGTTTTTAAATTTTAGTTGGTGTAGTAGACACATGTAAGTGGGTGGACTGCTAAAAATAAAAATAGTTTTTCTTGCAAAAAAAATATTCAAAAACATTATTTGTTTTACTTTTTCAAGTTTAAGTGATATGAGCTTTAATTTTAGTATAGATCAGGTACCTTCAATTTAGAATTGCGGCTCTTTAATTCTTCATAAGTATCACTTACTGTATTACAATGCGTTCGACTTGTTTACTCGTAGTCGTTACCATTGAGTATGAAAACTATTTTATTATTATTTGAGAATTTTTAAGTTTATAATAACTATAACCTTTGCAAAAATAAATTATTAAGTTCCTCTTAAATGAAAATTTATTTTGTCGTTTTTCATAAAATTTGTATGAGGACCATTTTGTCCTGTGTTCGTCGTGTATAAACATAATCGATTGATTTTAATTCCGCACACTGTGAGGAGTTTTAAAATTAACAACCGTCTGATGCTGTGAGCTACAAACATTGACATCAAAGGAACGTGTTAAATAATAATCTGCAACTTGACAAAAAACGAAATACACAGTATTCCTAGATAAAAAAAGAGTGAATTACGTAGTCAAATCTCAAAAGAAAATTCCGGGAAAAAATTTCTTCTCAACTTTTGTTAGTGCCAAGAGTGAAGAAAAACAAAAAAAAATTTTTTCGTGCGTTTTTCATTTCTTATTATTTCTTTTAGTTGATACTTACAATTAGCTACTTATATAAAAATTAAAGACGGCGAAGAATTCAAATATCGTATATGTCTATTTTTCTAAATTAAAACCGATGAAGTATTTTTATGCAATGTGGTCCATTGCGATTAACTGGGATTAGTTTTTGAATATCATATCAATCAAGTGATTGCCTGCATTGATTAAAACAAAATCTGACCTTTTTACTGCATTTTCCAATACTTTTTCCAGCATCTCGGTCGTTATAGCGTTGATATCGCCCTACTGGCGTAAACTTTATTTTTTAAATAACCTCTCAAAAAGAAATCTGGAAGGGTCAAATTTGGAGATCTGGGTGGCTTAGTCAATGTCATCCCTTTTTGACATCAGACCTCCAAGGAAGTTTTATTACAGAAAGTGCATTGTTTGATTTAGCAGTGTGACATTACGCATCATCTTCTTGAAAGCAGTTACGGTCAACACCTTTTTCACGGATTTGTGGACAAACATATTAAGCCAACATCCACTGATATCGATTTAATTCAATCTGTTTCTGTTTCATTTTCTCTAAAAATAAATGTTCCAATGATGCTTTTGGTGCAAACACAGGCCCAAACAGTCACTTTTTAGTCATGCAATGGTGTTTTTATGAATCTCGTGTGGTTTCTCCATTCACAAATGCAGCAGTTTTGCGTATTAAAGCCACCAGAATAGGAAATAGGCCTCATCCACCATTACAACTAAAGTCTTAACACTACTTTAAACTAAATAGAACACTACCTTTCAGCTGCTTTCTGTCACCGATTGCAAAACCTGGATATACGCTAATATATAAGCGCTATAGCGCAAATAACTGCGAAGCACACATTCACATTTCATATTAAAGTGTACAGTGACTGCCTGATGGTGGCTGGTTTCCACCTGATCAAACGTTTGACTTTTTAATTGTTATTTTTTCTTTTTGCTAAGTATTGTTAATTTTTTTGTTTTATAATAAATAAAGTGTTTCTTTAAATATTTTACTGTATTGTCATTTTCTTTATTTTTTCAATCAATAAAAACTTGTTCATGTGATTCACCTTAAAAAACTTTTTTACAATAAATTTTATTATTTAATTTAGTTGTGGTCAAAACTAATCCCAATAATTGGATTACTATTGTAGGTTTCTGTTTACAAAATTAAATGTTTTCATTCATGCTTATTTTAAAAATTTTCTCTATTTTTCTTTCTAATCAAACTGTTGCCATATTGCAAGAAGCACAAGAGAGCGAAGCACTTTAGCTAGTTTAGTATAGTTTTCATTCAAATTAGAATTTTTTTATTTATTTCTTATTTTTTTTAATATTAAAAACATTTAAAAAATTTCACACAGTTTTTACCACACCGTTAAAAATATTTTACAAACGTAAACAATTTTTCATGACTTTAAGGTTAAACTGATGAAATACTTTATTGTTAAATTGTTTGTTGTTGACCCATTTCAACAATAAGAAAAAATTTTTATTACTTCAGAGCTTCAAATATTTCATTTGGGCTTTTTAAGTAGTGACAATTGTTTCTTTAATTAATTTTTACTTGTATTTTTGTACCTTTAGAAATTCATAAGTGTCATTAAAAATATGAGAGCTAGAAATAATTAAAGAGAAAATTTTGGTAAATTTTCATAATTGCAACACTATAATCCAAAAATTTATTAAAATAATTAATTATAATAATTTTATTTTATTTTTGCATGGATTTGCTAATAAAACCCGTTTAAAAATTAGATGGGAAGCTTGTCCTTACTTGCTGGCTACCCACATAAAATGAATAGTGTAAATAGAACAAAAACTACGTCATTAATTGGTCTCCATTTAAAATGGATAATGTCAGTAATAAACTATATTTCTAACTAAGATTTTATTCTCAGGAATGCAACAAATCATGGACTGAGAAAAATGCATTGCTAACAAAGGAGATTTTGTTAGATCAGTGCAAGCAATGACTGATTCATGTGACCGTGGGTCTTATAGAAGCGATTTTTTGTAATTTAACATGACTCAAATGTATGAAGTCAATTATTCGCACGATCACAGAAAGTTAGAAGTATATATGTCATAAGGAACAAAATCTAGAATCACAATCTTGTTTGGTATATTTTGGCTGTCCCATTTGTGACGTTTGTGTCATTGGATTTTTATTTTATTAAAAATTAAATTGAAAAAAGTCGCTTACCGACATATAAAATTTCGTTAATAAGAATATTGATTACTCACCTAAAAAAGAAAAGAAAGAAATTTTTAAAAATATGCTCCACATTTTTAATATTAAAATTAAGTTATTAAAATCTCTTTTTTTTTAGCTGCTGTATAAAAAATTTACCTGGAAAAACGTCTCTTGTTTCTGGGCTTGGCGAATGAATCCAGCCATTTCGTTGTTGAATAATACACTGGAACATTTTCGTTGTTTTAATTCGTTTTTAATTATTTTTATTTGCGTCAACTAATCTTTGCCTAAGATAAACTTTTTAGGCTTTTTTTTTGTATTTTCAGCATAATTTAAACATTTTTAAAAATTGCAGATATTAAGAGTTTTTTTAAGTGATATTTAAGATCTTAAATCTGTGAAAATATTTAAGCTTTCATTTTCTGACAAAATTTACAGACAAAAAATTCTGCCAACTTATTTTACTGAAGCAACTAAGGATAAAAATTCTACTGTCATCGTCCCCAAGTTTGATTCTAGTAAAAATGGACAAAAAGTATAGCAAATAGACAAATTTTAACAAAATGGAAGCAATAGTCTTCAGAAGCAGAACACAAATAAACCTAAAAATGAGCCCCCTGAAGACAAAGACAGTTACGGAAAACGGTATCACAACCCTAATTTAAGAAAATAATTCTAAATATATATATGAAATTGATTTGAAGCTTGATTTGGAGCGAAATCCTGTGGCTATATTAATTTTGCTTAGGAAATTCAAGAGCATGTTTTAATTTTGAAACTTGCTGATACAGCAATACATTTTACCAATTAAAACTTATCTTTTTCATGGAAGAAAACTTCAACCTTTGGTTACACTTTTTCGTCTTTGAGATTTCAAAAGGAAGCCACTTAACTAAGGTAAAATTTTGTGCTACTCTTAAAATTAGGATATGTTTAAGCTTTTTCCATGACAGATCTACTTTTAATTTCATTGAGCATCTATTAGCTTTTAGCAAAATCAAAGCATTTTTTTCAGTTAAGGAATTTGTAACGTTTAATATTCCCTGACTTTGCCTCAAAGTGTTCAAAAAGTAATTTTTAAATATGCCTGCTTTAGATTAGATTCGATGTTATACCAAATTTTTGATCCCCAGATTATAAAAACAAAAATTGTTTAGTTGTCCTGCATAGCAAGGAAGAAAATGTTTTCAAGGAGATTGTTCACAATCCCCCCATAATCAATCTGGGGATTGACTTTTCAAGGTAGGTGTTTTAACCGGAAAGGACAATAGAGGTCACACTTTATGTTCGATTATTTAAACACCAAACAAACAACAAAGTTTAAGCGGATTTATGGTAAAAATTAATACTAAAATTGATGTAATTAAGTTTTTTTCTTTTTTTAACACACAATAAAAATAAAAATAACATGGAATCTATTTTTCTTTATAAAAAAAAATATTTCACATTATATTTTTACAAAAAAACTCTTCTATCACAAATACTTTTTCACTTTATTGTACCTGAACTTTAAATTACAGGTAATTTAAAAATTAACTTATAAACAAATTTTCAAAATGAATATTTTAACACACAACAACAAAAAATTTGATAAATTTTCTAGAAGCAATTATAGCATTTTTAGTTTCTAAAACAATGAAACTAAATGTTCCACTTTTTGTTTATTTTCGTTTCCGAAAATAGAATCACAAGAAAAATAACTTCTTGCAGTTAGTTTAGCGCATCTAAAGGGGCGAAGGGCGGAGGCTAATGTCTGCTGTCTGATGATATTCAATTCAGTAAAAAGAAAAAAACTATATTTGTGTTTTTCTTTAGTTTTTAAAAATTTCCACTTTTGACCAAATAACAAAATACTAATCAAATTTTTACATATAAAAGAATCCCGTTAAAACACTTCCTTGGCCTTGGACAATAAAAAAAAAAATATCACAACACGACTCACCCTCACCCGAAATGTAATCTAATCGCACGCACTTACAATAAATTTTTTCAAGTCGCAGGTCATTTTTTGTTTTGTATTTTTTTGTGGTTACTTCTTTTCGTTCCTTATTACTTTAAGCCATCATCATCATACCACAAGAATTGATAAATGAAAAAACAACAACAAGTTAAGAAGAAACAAAAAAAAAAACACAAATCACAAGAATTTTTCGTAATAATTGAAATAAAACCAATTTTTTATGACTTAAAGTTAATATATAATAACTAAAATTAAGTACCGTTTTTAAATTTTAATTAAATTTAATCACTTTACTTATAAAATTTCATATTTAAATGATTAAAAATCAGAGCTAAAATCAAACACGTCTTTTACACATTACTGTATACGACGCCATTTTTTTATGCTACGATGTATTGCATTCAACAAATATAAATTTTATCTCATCTGTGTAAAATTATGTAAGCAAGTATTGGAGATGAAGAGATTTTTTGTTGTTTTTGTTTTTTATATGAAATACTGATGGTAAAAACGCATTTTTATTGTGATATAGGGCGATTTATAGATGTTTTATTTCGTGTGTATTTTATAATTCAATGGCTTAAAAATATTTGAAGAAGATATAATTTCAAAAGGGAATTATTGTATTTAATGAACTCAAATCATTGGACCATTATTTTTTTCTTAATAAGTGAATTAAGAATTAAGAATGGATGCTATAGATAAAAATGTACTAGAATAATCTCTTTTACATTTTTGACGTTTATCGAAAAAGCACGTGGATTTATCTCTTTAATTTTGATATGAACAGAGAGGAAATTAATTTAAGAGAAAAACGTTTTATATTCAAAGAAAAAAAACAGTAAATTTTTTGAATAAATTATTTATTTCATGTGCCAAAAAAAAATTATTTATTTATGTATATTTATTTATTGTTAATTCTCTGAGATAAGCTTACAAAATAAACCAAGAAGTTATTGTTTTAAATTTTAGCCATCAATTAAATCAATAAAACATATTAATATTTCCTAATCAAAAAGAATCATTTTAAATTTTTATTTATCCTATATTTAACTATTTTAAATTAAGTTAATTTTTTAATCGTACAATGATTTTATACGTGTGGTCATTAACCTTTTAAAATTTGTGGGCGTAATTATGGAATTATTTAAAGTCTGAAGGACACATTAGAGAAAAAATTTAGAAACAAAATTACACAATATATTTATATATATATATACGCCCACCTATTTCAAATTGGATATTGTTAGCCAACTTATTATGTTCTTTGACATTTGACTTAGTTCGGCTTTTAGGGTAGTAGACCAAATTGTAGACGACAAAATGTCTGGATCTAGAATTTAAGATTAAAATTTTCTCAATAGAAAAAAATGTTGAATTTTCTGAATTCTGTAAGCTCAAAGGATGCAAGTAATGTAGTTCATAATTTTTTAGTGTTATTAAACTTAAGGAAGGACAAAACAATTCGAAAAGACTAGATTTTGAATATTATGCCAAAAATTCTCCTATAAAATTTTTTATATAAATTAAAGTTATTTAATTTTTTGGCAGATGATTTTAATAGAACTATATCTATTCGAAAACAGTAAAAGGACACGATATATAATATTAAGTTAGCTTTTTATTTATATATTTGCTTGTTTTTAAATGGGTCAACAAATTTTATTGTGTTTTGTTTGAAATTTTACCAATTTTTTGCCAATAGTTCTTAGCATAACAAGTCATATTGGCTTCAGTAACAAGAGGACTGGATTGCAGTTAATTCTTTATTGATAATATAACAAAATATTTTGGCACAGATCTTATAAAAGAAGAAAAAGAACAAAAGAGGATGAACTTATTACTATTAAAAAGAATAAAACGGTTGGAGTTAGTATTAAATTTCAGGAAACCTATTGATTACTCGGATATAATTCTGAACTTTCAATTCATAGTAAGCTTTTAATATCAAAGCAAATTAAGCATCTTATAGGGATCGATGGTATTTATCCATGATTTAAATATCCGTATGATCTAATACTTTTAGACCGAGGAACTAAGTTGTAGTATTAAAGGTATTTGATCTCAATACCTCATGACTTTCAGATAAAAATGATTGACATTGATAATAATTGACAGCAAAACTTGCCAGTTTTAAACAATAGGGAAGAGTCAAGGCTTCTTAAAATATACATTAATACCAGGCAACTCAAATGAATAAAACCTTGACTTTATCAGGTATTGAGGAATAAATGAATATGTGAATTGTTTTAAGAAAAAAATTAATTGTTATTTTTTAAACCTGTTTTGATTGTATCCAGTAGAAAAACTATAACAGAAACGACAAGCTACGGAACTCAATCAAAGAATCCCGAGCCGTGTATTGGAATACTCATGGTATTCTGTTCATCATCTATCTTAAGAGAAGACAGAATTGACAGAAACACTTAAATTACATTTTCGATACATTTGAAGGAAGAAATCGTAAAAAACAATCCTATAATAAGAACAAAAAATTAAAGTAAAATTCTAATATAAATTATAAGCTGCTTATAGGCTTTCCTTTTATAAAAAAAAAAAAAATAAACTGTCACTAAATATTTAATGGCTCTTTATCTTCAATTTATTTCCATTCCTTAATTTAGAATTAGCGCAAATTATATGTAAAATTAATATCTTACGGAATAACGACTTCAAAATTATTTTAAAAAATTTAAAAATAAGAAAAGAGGACTACTATTTGAATTTCAAAAGGAATACAAAAATAAAATTATTTATTAAATATTCTTTTCGTTTCTTTTCTTTTCATTTTAAGACTCCATTAAAGATGATAAAATAAAAAGTAAATATTTAAATAAAATTTCTAAGTGAAAAGGCGTAATTTGCACTTAAAAAACCATTTTTAATTTTCAATTTGAGTTGTTCCTTTTTTTGTTTACTTCAAGTGCCGGAATCAATTTGCTTTTAGACGGCCTTCAAAGTCTCGTCATTAAGCTATCACAACCCTCGACATTATAATTTGAAGTAGTATTCCATCAAACTTGTTATTCTCATTCGACCCCAACCCTAAATTTAATTTTATACTTAATAATTTTTTTTTGTTTATTTTTCTTTATATATTTTTAACATTCATATTTGCTGCCATATGGTTCAGAACTGTGTATTTATGTGGGAACAAATTTTATTTAAAAAGAATTGAATATTTTCTTAGGCTGTTAAATTTTGTAGGAAAAAGAAAAATAAACTAACAAAAATAAAAGTTATCCGACAATATTCTAAACACATGGATGCACTGTCTATATATGAACTGAAATTTATACAAAAATAAATCACTTCTATGAATCAATTGGGCGTATTTCTATGAATTTTAAAAATTCCTTGAAAATTGAAAAGCTATGGAAAATTAATTAATGAAAAAAGGGAGATGTATAATTACTTAAGTAAAATAGGGTATCGAAAATAATTTTGTTATATTTAAAGCCATCAGTCAAGCATAAGGCAGGGGTCCATGTGTGTATTTGAAAAGTTTGACTACGAAAATGTTACAGTTAACATTTTTGAAAAGAGTCAAATTACGATATAATTATAAGAATAATTGATTTATTTTATTACTAGAAAAGGTTTTTTTATGGATTTTTATTGTCAAAAATATCATCTAAAGCACTACTCCAGACAAAAAATTCCGAGTTTATTGGAAGTTAGTACGAAAGTGTAGAGTGATACAAACCAATTAAAAATTATTGAGAATAGTAGATTCCCTGCCAAATTTATAAAATTATTTAAGCTAATCTCTACTCCTACGATCTTTAATGGATAAGATTTTTTTTTTTTTATTGATGTTTCGTATGCTACAATCTTAACCTATGATTAATTTAAGCATTATTGATGTAGATTGTTAACTAGTGCGGGAGGATGATCCATTGATTAATTCCCTGTGATTGATATTAATGGGTTAGCGCATACGGCTTGGTTTTTTTGAATCGTCTTGTTTGGTTTGTTATGTCCAGTAGCTGATTTAATTCTATATTTATGTGGTGTAGCAACCTTTTCTCGTGCTTGATAGCATGTTCCCGTACTACCTCCTCTACTAGTTTGATTTTCAAATCCTCATGCAACTCCCTGTTCGTTACATACCAATATGCATTGGTTATTATGCGTAAGAGTCTGTATTGAATTATTTCCAAGTTTAAGGATAAGATGATTAGTTCTTTTCTTTATTAATATTCTTCCTGTATTCTTCTAGCGAAATAATCGTCACCTTAATGCGTGTTTTACTCAATTTATGGAACCATTGGTTAAAGGAATGGGTGACAACGCATGTAAACATTCTAAGAAACATTACGTTTAATTTTCTTACTTATTGTTAACCAAGAGTTTTTATCTAGTACTTGAACAATGCCTTGAAATATTCTAAGCCTGAAAACTCAATCTACATAATATATGCTTAAGCCCATTAAAGCCAATTTATCAACCTCTTTATTAGATATTACTTCTAGCAAAATTGAGATTCTGTTTTTCTAAAT
Source organism: Acrocera orbiculus (assembly GCA_947359355.1). Classification (NCBI taxonomy): domain Eukaryota; kingdom Metazoa; phylum Arthropoda; class Insecta; order Diptera; family Acroceridae; genus Acrocera; species Acrocera orbiculus. The sequence continues at coordinate 15,456,201 of OX375758.1, forward strand.
GAAATTGAAAATTATTATTTGTCATTATTTGTGAGTAATTTAGGCGTAAAAAATGTACGTTTTATATCTTATTGTATTTAATTTCAATGGCTTTATGGAAATTTAACAAAAGCAATATGAGATTATCCTGACTTCATACTAAATTTTTTTCACAACCGTTCAATTCATTTTTTATGCACTGTTTACAAAAATCACACGATTAAAAGAAATGCTCATGTTAATTAGCCGGCTTACAGCTGAAATTTGACTTCAGTTTAAGAACGATATGTTACCCTTATTACTCAACACTTTTGAAAAATTTTTATTACTTTTTTTAGTATTTACAAACAAATTGAATTTTAAATTGCCCCAACCCTTAAGGTAGTTTTTATTTTCGGTATAATTTAAGGCAGCCATACTTAAGGCTTTTTTTCCGGGCCACATACATATATGTAGTATGTACAGTAACTTAGTTTTATACACGGGCCCCAGGTTGATAATAAAAAACTGATATGTATGAATTTATTTATTCATTTTATTTTTAATCTTTTGCGGCTTCTAAAATACAACTTTTAATGGGACTTTTGGGATTGTGAATTATTTTCAACAATTGCATTAATATGAACATTACTTTTGACTTGAACATGCTACTCTCAATATATCATCTAGATGAAAATCAGTACGGATGCTTACAGAGTGCCGGCTTACAGTCGAAAAGACTACGATTCCCATTGCGATAGTCTAATCTTTGGTAGGCTTGAGCTCTAAACACTTTCCACAGATTCCTACTGATGTACCTATAACGATTTTATAGTCTTCGGTATTGGAATTAGTCTCAGCTCGGCTGTAAGCCGTCATTAGGAAAAATACTCATCTGGGAGTTTTTCATATATGAAATTATATATGAACAATAGATGAAAATTATTCATATCATGTTTACATCATTAAAATAGAAAAGACAGCAAAGTAGAAAAGGAGTAAAGGATAAAAACAAGTTTTTATGCTGTCTATCTGTAAATCTAAATTGTACAGTAAGTTTAATACTAGAAAGATAAATTTAGATAGGAAAAATGAAAGTCAAATCATTGAATTAGAAACAGTAAATACGAGGCTTTACAAGGCATAAGTTATAACATTGCATGGTCACGCATATACATATTTTTAACTTCTTTGGCCTTAGTTCCGTTTCATTGTGAGACAATGACTTATTTTACCTATCGACCGGGCCATATAGCTTGGACCACTCATAAGTATTCTGCTGGCCACAGGTTGAGTATCGTTGATTTAAGTCATTTATTTCTAAAGATTATATTATATTTTTTGGTTTACCTTACTCTGTGCTTCTCTGTTTTTTTTTTTTCTTTATATAAAGTTAAAGCTTTTATATCTTTCGTAGGTATTAAATATTAAATATTTAATATGTTGATTTAATATAATAAACAAACTTCGTAGGAAAAAATAAAAAAACATCTTAAAATTAAAATTTAGTAATTTTATGGTCATTAAATCTGATTAAAATGATTATTCTGTTTATAAGTGAAAAACAAGAAAATAATTTTCTAAACAACAATGCGTGTTATTTTTTATTTTTAATCAAAAAAAAAACTTAAAGTAGAATCTGAATAAATTGTACGTAAATTAAAAACTTCTGATTCCATTAATGAAGTTAGAAAAAATGAAAGTGATGTTCTATTGTTATTAAAATAAGAAATTAGCAATACAAAAAAGATTAAAAATACACAAAATGAACTGATAATATTCCTGAAATATAACCTAATTGCAACAACAAAGTATTTGTGCAAGATACGATTATAAAGTGCAACATATATATATATATATATATACAGTTATAGAGTTTGCTGTTAAGCTTTCAAATACGTTACAATAGCTGATGATGATGGATAACCATTTAATCATTTAGTAATTAAGTTACAGTTGACTTTTATGGGTGAATGACTCCGGCTACTATTATTATTTCAGGATCCATCAAATTCTATATAGAATTCATCAGCTGCAATACATGTTTTTAGTTTTAGTTAAAGTATATTTATGTAATATTCTTTTACAAAAATTTCATAATAATTGTTTGGTTTATTTTCCTTCTTTTTGTGTGTGTGTGTGTTTCTTTAGATCTTCTTAAAACTTTATAAGGCCAGAATCGTGATTTGCTCAAGTTAATCTTATTATTTTACTTTTTTTTTCATTTTTCAATAATAATCGTCACGATTTAAGCAAAGTAAAGATTTGTTACAATCCAAAATTACTTTAAATTTTTCTTTTATATTTATTGTGTACTCTTTTTCTAATAAATATCATATTACCAGTCAGAATTGTTTAATTTTTTTTTTTTGCTTTGTTTATATAGAAGTTTTTATAGGAAAAACGATCGCTTTTTTATTTTATGTTTACTTCATTTTTCATTTAGAAATTGCTTTTTTTCCGAAGAGTTTGGTTTTAAAGTTACAAAAACATCCTCCTATTTTTTAAAAACAAATCAAATTAAAATCTTCTCCGAATTTTATGAGAAAATGAAATGTTACTTTTGAAATGAAACCTTTGTACCGATTAATACTAGAACACAATAAGCGATCACGCGTAATCAACTTCATGGATAACCGCATGCGTGGCTATTATAGTTTGCAAACGTTTTTTTGTGTTTTTACTATTTCTGTAGGCTGGCATTCGTTTTTCTTTTGTTTCACAACATTGTAACTAAATTGCCTAAAAAACTAAACAACGTTCTTGTTTGACTTTGAATATACATATGAGTCGCTCAGAAGCCAATGTGGATAAGTCCATTTTTTCATATTTTCTGATTTTTGCAAATTTTAATAGAATAAATAATATATTTCCTGGTCTTAAAAGGATTTACTCATACTTTCATTTTTTGTAGGTCAAAAAACCCTTTTTCTAATAGCCTCTGCATGTGCTATGTATTATGAATGCATTAAGAAACATTAATTTTCTCAATTTCCATTTTTTCATATTTTCTGATTTTTGCAAATTTTAATAGAATAAATAATATATTTCTTAGTCTTAAAAGGATTTACTCATATTATCATTTTTTGTGGGTCAAATTTTTTTGGATTTTTTGGACTTATCCACATTGGCTTCTGAGCGACTCATATAATAATTAGAAGGAAGGAATACAGCTAGACAAGTTTCTACAAATTTGTTTATAGCCCATCGCAAAGTCTTAGAAAAACTAATTGAACAACAACTAAGAGCCTAAAAGATCAAGGTTAATATAAACAACAGCAGTAAAAATTCATTTAATCATCACTGAACCAACATGACAAATATTTTAATAATTTTCCATGAAGTATGTCTTCATAAAAAATTCGACTCTTAAACTTTATTTAAATACTTTGGAAGCATTAAAAAAATCGCATAATCTGCCAATGATATATGTATACACAATCCTAGATATATCACCATGGGATGCACGGATATAAGGAATTATTAAAAATTAAAGCCGAGAAAAATAAAATTGTTGAGGCAAAACAAGGTCGGATAATTATTATGATCGAATACCATTTAATTGGTTGGATCGTTTAGTGTAATTAGATTAAAGCAGCAGACTTTGAATGATATCACTTTAATGGGTTTCCTTTAAAGTTTTGTATTTGTTTCTTTTTTTGTTTTTTTTTGCTCTAAAACCATAATTTAAATTCCAAACAAAGATTAGCAAATAGTAGGCAATGGCTTCGGAATTAACACGCCTCATTGAAACCACTAAAGTAATATTTATGGTTGATATGTGATGATGCCATAAATTTTTCTTTTCATTTCAAGAACCTCGTGATCAATTTATGTACATATGTCTTCAATTTATTTATTTATTTTTTGTTTTAGCAAAACTTAGCGGAAGTAGTTTGAAGCAGCATCACTTGATAAAAATAAATTCTATTTAATTATAATAAATTTTTTTACTTAATCTTATTCATTAAATTAAATTATTTTACTATTAACTGGAATAATTATTTTCCATTATGATTGAAAATATAATAATTTATGACTTCTACATAATTTTATTATATTAACTACTCGTGTATACATATGTCAAACCCAATCCCTACTACAACTACAATACGTTTGACGTGTTTACTCGTCGTCGTTACCATTGACTGTGAAAACTCTTTTATTATTTGAGAATTTTTTAAGTTTTTGGCAGAAATAAATTGTTAAGTTTCTCTTAAATAAAAATGTAGTTTTTCGTTTTTCATAAAATTTGGAATAGTAACATTTTGCCCTGCATTCGTCGTGTATAAAGGTCATCGCTTGATTTTAATTCCGCGCACTATGAGGACTTTTTAGAAGTAAATTCGAGACTTCACTGGTTAAACCTCCCAACAAATTTTAAAATAGTAAACTTGGGTGTAGATCTAAAAATGCAAAAAGTTGTGAAAGATTGAACGAAAATTAACAACTTTAACTAACAATTATAACTAACAGCCACTAAACAATATCAACCATTACAAGCAATACTCTATTAGCAACACTAAAAAGATAAATTACATAAATCTGATTAAAATAAACATCATTTTTTTACTTTTTTGCATTAAAAACGTAAAATTATGACAAAAAAAATTGTTTATTATGATCCCTTTTAAATATAAGTTGATTACTTTTGTGAAAGGTGCCCAGTAGGTAAAATACTAATTAGTGAGTTTCTCATTCTAGAATTCATGCATGAAAATTTTTGAAAAGATCACTTGTGAAATTGTGAAATGGTGCAGCATGCAGAAAGTAGCCAGTGTAGATACAGTCATTAAATCGCCATGACGGCGACTTTTGCGACCATTTGTTAACAAAATTCATTGATTTTTCTCCTCTACAAAGTAGCCGTTATGACTGAAAAGTAACTTTCTTTCATTGATGAAGTAGAGCTACTTCCCCTACTTGTGTAATTTAATTATAGCGAAAAGAGGGTGGAACTCGTGATGTGAGAAAGTTATTGAACACTAAAATCTTTAAAATATCATCATTTTATACCATTTAGCGTTTAAGAGATAAAATGATAACATAAAAATTATTTTTTAAGATTTACTTTAAATAAGAAGTGATTGGTCTTAGCGAAAGGATTAATTTATTGCTAGCAGAGAAAAGGGTGGAACCCAGGGTGAGACAGTTAACGCTTAAAAGGGGTTGTCTAGTAAAAACAGGCTAGTTGCAGGGGCTCCCAAAGTGTGCGTCGCGACGCCTCAGGGCGTACCGTCTAGGTCCTAAGGCGATTTTAGAGTTTTATTTAAGAATAAATAAAGTAATTTTAATGCATGTTAGAGCAAGCAAAGTTTTTTTTAAAGAAGGGCGTCGCGAAAAAATTAAATTCTGAAAAGGGCGTCGCAAGCATAAAAAGATTGGAAGCCTCTGGGCTAGTGCATTTTAATCAATTTCTTTTGTTTTAAATTTTTAAAATCAGCGTGATGTGTACTATAGCTCATCTCGATTGATTTGTCATAAATAATCATGTATTATAAAAATAATAAAATTAGTTGAAAAGAATAAATTATATTTTTTTAAAAGACTTAAAATCGCAATCAAAATACTATTATGTGTAATACCCATTCTCCACCGAAACTAATACTCATTATTACAATACAATCCATACAAAATTTCCGTCGTTGTATTGTAATAATGAGTATTAGCTTCGGTGGAGAATGGGTATAAGGGCGCCTTAAAAGCGCGTAAAAAAACACGTCCAACATCTAGACACCAAGCTTAAAAATAACGTTATGCTTATTTTCTCAACGTGTTTCGATTGCCAACGAAATTATTCCAAATTCATGACAATCATTTTTATTATCTTTACGTTTTTCATTTTGTATTTGTAAACACTTTAACGGTAAATTCCTGACAAGTGATTTCCACTTTCTTTTTTCTTTTCATATTGAAAAATTTAATTATATTTATGTTATTAAAAAAAGATGCATATCCCTTAAGAAATGCAAAGTTTAAAAAAAATATATTTATAGCTATCAGAATGGCGTCAGACATTTTTTAAAAATCAAACGTGCTATTTTTGGTTAAATTTACATATACTTATAATCCTTTGCATTTCTGACTTTGGTAATGTTATGAAAAAAAAACAAAACACCTCTAAGGTTTACGTGATAAGCATATAACCAAAAAATTTCTTTTTTTTTTAAGTCTACTAAAATTAATATAAACTTCGTTAAGTTTGAGATTTTTTTTGTTTCTCAACAAACAATAAAAACAAAAAATTTCAAAAAAGTTAATATAAAAAAATTTTAAATTCTAAAAACTTAATAAAAGTAACAAAAAAATCACTAGACTATTAGCTAAAATGACTAATTTTTCTTTTAAATTATCATTTGGTAATTAAAAGAATATAAAAACACAATAGTTGACCCTGAACACATAGCAATTAGCTTTTTTGATTTTTCATTTTATTTTATTGTAATCAATACGTTAAATTTATTTATTGGTTTTATATTAACTACTTAAATATGCTTTTAAATTATGATTAAGCCTAAAAATAATAATTTCTTCTGTAAAAAAATATTTTTATTTCTAAAATAATAAAATTACTAAAAATTAAATAATAATAGCAAGTAGCAAAATTTTATTAATTTTCTATAATTAAACAAAACAAGAAACAACAACAAGAATAGTTTTCTAATTACAAAAATTCTTCTGCTTGTGATTTAATATAAATAAAATTCACCTGCAATAAAAAATTATTAATTTAAAACCAATGCTTGGAACGTAATTCCCAGATAAATGCAGTGAAGCAAACGATAAAATGCTATGATATGTCCCCTTATTATATTGATAAAAATAGGTATATATATATATCTTAAAACCTAATTATTAAGCGTTGAGTTCTTCAAAAGGTTTCAAAGAATATTTAAATACCGGTAAAAACAACAAAAATTTCAAATAAAAGTAAACTAAACAATAACAAAAATAAAAGAAGAAGAAGAAAAAAACCATTTTGCAGATAAAGCAAAGCAGGTGCTCACTAGCAAAAATAAAATCACAAGATTTGTTGTCGTTGTTGTTGGATTTGTTAATTTTTGTTCTTTCATTTATTTTTGCATTATCAAGTTTCATGAAGAAAAAACCAACAATATTCACCCTAAGTAAAAAATAAAACAAGGGCGGTAGAGACAGGTGTTCAGATTTTATTTTCTTTCTTTTTTGTATTTTTTCCTTTTATTATCAACTTGAAGGATTTAAAAAGTAGATACACGCGTCTGTACTTGATAGTTAATTGTTAAGTGAGTGGATACTGTAAAAAAAATTCAATATTTCAATAAGAAGAGTTTGCTTTTTGTTTATTTTAAAAGTTATGCGTTTTTAATACTATTAATCAAAAAAGATTAAAGAAAAGCTTTGGATTTTGTACTTATTAGTCGTAAAATAGAGTATATTTAGACTAAGGAATCATTTAAATGGTAGCGAAAATTTCAAAAATAAGAAATGTCAATTTTCAAGTTTATGCTACTTCCCGTAAGGATATGCAAGTGAATTTTCTCATTTGTTTTGTTGGATCCGCACGGTCGGAAATGATCCGTTTTACGCATATAAAATTCTTCATCAAATCTTCATGTATCCAATTGGTAAAGTTAAAAAAACAAAGCTTTAAAAAATTTATATTGAAAAATATATCTGTATTAAATTATAATTTAAAATTAATTCCTTTACCCTGAAAGTCTGGGCTGGTTAGATCTAAGTTGAATTTAGATTGAATCTAAGCCGGCTTAGACCCTCCTTTTTTTATAAACTTACAAAATGGTGCATTGTAAAACAACCTTTTTTCTTTTAAACATATGAAATTCAAGCCCTCTGGAGATTGACACTCATTACAGGCACCATAGCTTGCTTCCCTCTTGCTGCAAATAAAAGGACCCAAATTTTGATTACGTAAATTTTAAGAACGAGAATGAGAAACACGGATTTTAGCATATATTTTTTCACGAGAGCGATTCTAATTCACTATGAAAATAAAAAGAACTGTGAGAATAATTTCATGTAAAAACTCAGCATGATATTTATCTGGAACGTCATTAACTTTCAATGGCCATTGAAGAAGGTTCCGTACTATTGCATTTTCTTAAAAAGCCTGATGGGATGGCAATCCATCAGAATTACTAGTATAATTTTAATAATTTCACAAGACTGATATGATTTTCTATTAATGTTCTACATAAACAATAACGACTTTTTCCAACACCATTCAAATTTTAACGTGAATTGAGAAATTATTTTACACCTCAATCGCAAATCTCAATTAGTGAACAAATCAAATAAATCCAACCATCAAAAGTTACATAGACCAACGAAAAAAGCATTTATAAAAAATTTTTATATTAATTTGCTCTAGCTTTATGTAGTTTGGATTCTGGATCCATACCAACATCCATTATGTGTTCCATTGTCCCTGATATCATTTTTTTGATCTCTTTTATATACTGATGAAAACATTTCTTTTGCTCTTTACTCACATAACCTAAGTTTTTAGGAAAAAAATTAAGATTGATGTGTAAGAAATGCAATTTAACGCTCATCAGACAACTCAGATTTTTTAATTTCTCTATCATATTAGCTACGATAAGTTCATGGTTAATGACTTTTATATTGCCCCAAAACTTTTTTAGGTGACCTTTTTAGGTGATATCCAAGCCTCCTTTTTCTTTGTACTCAACGATGCTTCGAAATTGGAATCCAACATTATTTTAAGAATACACAACGACCCAACGAAAATCCCTTACTTCAGTATAGCTCCTAATAAATGAGGAAATCTTCTATACAAATATTAAAAATAACCACCATCTTTAGGCCGAGCTTTTACAAATTTTTTTATTATACCAGATGTAATAATGCCAGTAATGTCCCTTTGATGTTTCTTAATTACAAAGTCACCACATATATTGCAAAAAATGTTAGGAGAGTTTTTAAAAACACGATTAGCCGTATTAGAGTGTGAATAAAAAGCAAATTTCTGACAAAAACTGCAATGCTAAGTTATAATAACTGGAAGAAAGCAAAAAGCTGTGTAATTCATCAGAAATGTCAACCCAATAACATTTGATTTTCTTCCCTCCCTTATAAGACTTGCCAACTTAATGATATTTTAATGCATAAAAATATTTTTTATACTAAGAACATTTTTAACCTCGAAATTTTCTTATTCTATATTAAAATGAGATAAATTAGCGTGTGATATGACTGACTGTTTTATTATCATATTCAGATTCAGTACACACCAAATAACATAGGAATTATTGTAAAATTATTGAAAGTTTTTTCATCGTTGGCCTCTGTTATGGCCAACAAAACTTCGACTGTGTTGGCCTCTGTAGGTTAACAAAACAGACATAAATAAAAAATAAAATTTTTTTAAATTTCTTAATTTTACGCTTATCATATTCATTCAGGAAGAATTAATCAATTTTTTAAATCTTATAGTATTTCAAAAAATAAAAAGAATTAAAAAAAAGTCAACAAAGTCTATATCAATAAGAAAATTTTAAAATAGCTACAGAGCTATTGAAATTTTATTCTAAAATTACATCAAAATTCTCCCTTATCAGCATTTTGTTGTTGTTTTTTTACAATTTACTCATTTTTTTTTTTTTGTTAGCTCCATTCAATGTGTAAATAAATTTTATTCCTGTAATACTACAATGACTTTCAGGCATGATAGGGATCAAGGTTCACATGAATTTTTATACACATTTGTTTTTTCTATCTATAGAAATCAATAAAAGCTGGCAAGCTGGCTTTGGAGTACTGGGTAGTTTTTTTTTTGTCCAAATGATTCTTAAGAAAATTTAAAAAATGCATAAAGGAAGAAACGTGTTGTTGTTTTTCTCAATAAATACAAATCTAAAGCAGATGCTGTAGTGTGATACCCTTGTCCTTTGGTGTATTTATTCTTTTCTTTGTTAAAAATTTTATATAAATCTTTTTCTTGATGACAAAGATTCATAATGAGCTAGAAAAGTATACAGAAAATATAACCTAATGGTATATATGAGATAGAAGTTTCATTTTCACTTCCTTGTGTAGAATACATTTTGTTTTTTCTGTTTGTTTTCTTTCCCCTATTTATAACTTGCAGTACTTGAAATACGGTAAATACTTAAATATATATATATATATAACTTAAGACATTAACTGTGAGTCAATTTAGGTATTCATTGCATGGGAGTAATGACCTTATAATATAGATATAGACTCCCAAACATTAGGATAGAGGTTCACAGAATTTTCAAATGTCACAAGTAATCTAAAAACATTTTATCTATTGGCCTTTAGAACAATTAGGATATCATTAGTAAATATCTATATACCTTATCTGTTTTTCCTAAAAGTGTGTAATCCTTAATAATAGGTCTATATAATTATAGAAAAAATGTAAATACTTACTGTTAAAAACCAGAAGCTTTCTTGTTGATCCTAGACGTCTTATGGGACTTTTGATCTCCTCTCCATTTTCATCCATTGCAGTTACACCATTCATTTTGGAATATTATTCGAACAAAGAAAGAAAAAAAACAAAGAAATTTCTTGTATATTGTATGTACTTGATAAAATTATTTTTAAAACTTTTTTTTATAAAATTCAACTTAGTTTTAAACGTCTCTAAATTATTAAATAAAAATAGTTCACATTTTTTTCCGTTACACTTATTTTAAAAATCAATCACCATTTTCAAATAATATTGAAATTATTTAACCTAAAATGAAAATTTGTTATTTTAAACAAAAGAAAAACAAAATCTTTTCCATTTCAATGAACAATCGATATTTAAAAACTATTAAAATAATTTTATAGCTAAGCACTAAAATTATTTTGAATTTTCCTTTAAAACGAAAACACAACAAAATCGCAACAACACAACAACAAAAGAAAAACATGTTTATTGCATTATTATATTTTTTAATAGTAAAATTTCTGAAATTCTTGGTCAAAATTCAATGTATTAAATACAAAATTCTTATTAGAATCACAGACCCTAATCGTCACCATGACACTAATCTAAGGTTTGAGAGCCATAGTTTTTTTATAAACACAAGTTTTAAAAAAAACTCAAATATGTGTTGGGGAATATTTCGCATTTTATTTTTAGATTCAATTTATTTATATGCAAGCGAACCACCCATTGTATATACGAGACTGTTTTAAAGTACCGTTAAGTAAAATTCTGATAATATTTAGAAAATTTTCAATATAATTTTTTTAATGAACAATAAAAATATATGTGTTTCAGTTTGTTTTTTCAACAAATAATTTAATTATGCTAAATAAGAAAATGGGGAAATTTTTTTATGAATTAAGTAAAAATATGCATACGTAGGTTGTGTTTTATCTTTTTTTTTTGTACAAAAAATATCGATTTAAAAATTATAAAATTAGAATTTTTATAGAGTTTTCTATACATAATTTACTTTTAGGAAATCACAAAACGATTAAAAAGAAAATTATCTATTAATTTTTTATTTGCTTTTATAAATATAAAAATTTAATTTTATTGACGTAATGAATAATCATAAAAATAAATTTATAAATATTTGTTGAAATTATTGTTTTTCCTTTTTTTTGCGTTAATGAAATTTTAAGGTGTATTAATTTCCGTTTTACGTAAGAAAAGTTTTAAATAAATTATGTCCAACAAAAACTTTATAGTAATTAATAAAGAATGCATAGTGTCGTGCATTACAAAATTTCCTTGGCAATAGTTATAGCAAAATAAAGACTTACACCTAACTTGTCTTTTTTGCCGGGTCATTGGCTTTCTTACTATCTTTAATAAAAATAATAATAATATTGTGCATAAAACGTGTAAAATAAATTTAATGATTTGTTGCAAGTTTTGTGATGAAACCTATAAGGGTTAAGGTTTATTTTAGCCAGTTGATGCGTTATGTAAGCTAAGCATCCATATAAGCTATCAAAAAATTTGTATTAAATTTTCCTTATTAGAAAAACTAAAATTATAACAATAACTATAATTATACTATTTGACTGTTTGCTCCATATTTTAAATTTAAATACCGATAACAATTAATAACTTAGACGAAAATATTATTTTAGAAAAAGAAAATTGAATGTAATTACTTTAATCATATGTGATTCTAATAATGTTGAATAAATAATACATGAATTATAATCAAAACCTTCATGAATTTTAATTTAAATATCTAAATTACTCCAAAGCACACAAGAATTTGAAGAAAATACCAATGTTTTTGCCCATTTTAAAAAAATGCCCCCGTTAACAGGTCGCAGGTTAATAACAAAACCCCCCAGTCGAATAGTGTTAATATTACTTAATTAATATTACTTTGTTTTTTCCTGACAAAAGCAGTAGAGGCTCGCTCATTAGCTTGAAAATTGTACTTCTATCCTTGCCATCTATTCTAAACAACGTAGCTTTGGTTTTTTTCTAAAGCATCATTCCTGTTATCCTCTTTAAGATTTGGATAGTTTAATAAGCATGGACTAAAGACTTAAAAGACACTTAAATGCCAATAAAATATGTAAGAAACTTTTTTACGAAAAGGACTTACAACCTACTCTAATTCCCTTAACTGTATTAGAGAAAGGGGAAAAAACACGGATCTGGCATAACACCTGGCCATTTTAAAAAATGAATATACCTATATATAAATATACACACAATCAAAGAGAAGACAATAAACTTTGTAGTTGAATTTAAATTAAGCAACTTAAAACTATAATATTGAAGACAGTTTCCAAGAATTTGGCAACTTTATTTTACCAAATAAAAGAAGTAAATATAAGAAAAAGAAATATTAGCTGACTGGCTGGCGCCTACAAAACCACATGAATGTATCTACATTTGAAATTTTAACTATAAAAAAATTTAAACCAAATCATGTTTTTTTTTTGTTTTGTGCAAGCAAATATTTTGCAAATTTATATAAAAATTCCATATATTTTTAATAGTTTTTCTTTCCATATATTTTAAAACAAAAGAACACTAATTCCAATCATTCTGCGTTGACAAGAAAAGAAAATCAAAAAACACCACAACAAAAAAAAACTGCCACAAACTAATAAATTCAGAAAAAGGGTGGCATTTTTTAATTGATCACAAACTGTCAATTAAATTTATGATAAAAATAGATAAAAAATTTACATATAAGACATAAGTAGTCAAAAAATTGTTTAAAAATGCTTTGTGTTACTTTTTATATACATAACCGCAATTTTTGCTTATTCTTTACAGCACGAACCGGTTTTTAGCAATTTCAAAAAAAATCTAAAATATAAAATATTTTTTATGATTAAAATCAGCTGTAATCACTTTATAATACATAAATTAAACACTGTTATTTTTCACATAATTGCTATTTGTTTTGAAAACTTAAATAAAATTATTTACTTTTATTTATATTTAGCAGAAAAACTCTACACACAAACAAGCGCTATGAGAGATAAACTGCAACTGAAGCTTTGTTTTTATAAATTTGACAATTATCGCCGCATGCGAGTTAAATGTATATCTTGCGAGTTTGATTTGCTTTAAATTTTATTCCTTGATAAGCGCTTGCCAAAAATCGTGGCTATTACGAACAAAATTTATATGAAATGGACTCAAAGCAAGTTTAATTGATTCAAAACTAGCCAAGTCCAAATGAGTACAATTTTATTTTTTAGGTTCTTTATTCAAAACGCTTGAAAAAACGAATAAATGCAAATTCAATCTATCGTGATATTCTGAGTTTTGAATGTGCTTCACTCAGCAGACTTGGCTGGCTGCTTAGTTTTTAGGACTTCGCTGGGATTCATTGGGGGTATTCACATTGAGGCTTGTAACATTTTGGAAATGTTCCCCTACAATTCTCATTCCACTAAAATATGCGAATATGTGTTGGAAAATATTACAGATAACATGTGTATATAAATGTGTATTAGTAAGATACCAAGCATGAGGCAGAAATATTTCTGCTTCAGGAAGGGGTAAAAGCTTTTTCGAAATTTGCGAAACTCCGTCTTACCTTTCACCTCCGTTTACCATGAAACTAAATGTTACCGGACTCAATGTGAATACCCTGATTGTCGCATCTGATCACATGCTACTTTTGAGTCTATTATAAAACTCATTCACGTACCCCATGAGGCAGCCTCATTATGCTTTTAGACTAGCGAAACATCAGTTAAGGGGAAAATTCAGAATTTTCGAAGTTAATTTTGAGGCAGAAAGCATGGTTGACTCACGGGTGGATTTACCAATACACAGAAAGCAAGTTTTGTTGTGACATTTATCAGCTGGGCGATTGATAATATTAATATTATTAAGTTGAGAAATAAAGAAATCAACAAAATGGAAAAAAAGAATTACAAATTTTGCTGCAATATATTGTACTAATTATAAGTGAATCTATATCAAAGATGTGGCTTTTGTTTTTGCAATTAGAAGAGATGTTTAAGCTTTAATCTTCACCGATTATAAAGATATATTTAATTATTTAAGCGCGTTTCCTGTCCGCCATATTCTCCTTGAGGTACCAGAAAAGTCTAACTTTTTGATTGCTTAACTTTTATCATAGTTTTTTAATTGCTTAAATTTGGTTATATTTTACATATTTTCAAAATTTTTAACATATTAGTATTTTTTACTTATGATTATTTCTTCCAAGTTATCATTGTTACTGTTGCTTAGTAACCGTTGTACAAACATATGTAATTTCAATAAAAAAAATTTTTGATTTGTAATGGAATCAACTTCAAATTTAAGTGAATTATCTTCTAGGCCTGTTTCTCGTAGAGGATTACGTACAAATCAATCATCTCCAGATGGTGGCATTCGTCCGAGTACTTCGTCAGTATTTGATAATCAAAGACCAGAATCAAATATTCGCATCGGTACAGCATCACGTTTGGCAAGTTCCATAACAGCTTCACAAAGATCAGGAAGTGGAAACCAAAGAATTGGTACTGCTCTAGAATATGCAGGTAATTTTATGAAAGATCGTCCAATTACACAACAAGGTTTAAGTGGATTACCAACAAGTCATGGTCGATTAGGAGGAACTGCAAATAGTATGCGTGTTGTAAAAGATAAACGTTATTGGCAAGCTATATTACAAACTAAAATAAATGAAATTAATCAAGAAACATTAAAACTATTAAAAGAAACAGAAAATATGGATCGTGAACTATCAGCTAAAAAAATTTATCATATTAAAGTTAAAGAGGCAGCCAAAGAATTAACTGAATTACAATCACAACTTGCTGATATGAATATTGCTATAGATAGTTTTAATTCTGGAAAAACTCGTCAAGATCTACAAAAAGAGACAATGGCATTACGTGAACGTAATGAATTATTACAGAATGAGCTAGAAGCAATATTTAATGAGCGTCAAATTAAAGAAGAACGTAATCGACAGTTGGAACAAGAAATTAAAATTGAAAAAAATAAAATAAATGATATGATTTTATCATTACCAATTGAAGAACAAGCTAAATATAAAAGTTTACAGGAATTAGCTGAAAAACTAAAAACAGAAAATTTAGAAATGCAAAATAAAATTGAGATTTTAACAAAGAAAAAAGAACAATTATATGAAATTATATCTAATTCAGAAATTCTTACAGAAGCTGTTAAATTACAGAAACAGCTTAAAGAGGCCACAGAAAAAAATAAGTCTCTTTTGGAAGAAGAAGCTAATACCTTAACACCCGAAGAAGAACATGAAAAATTAATTAAACAAGTTCGTATGGATAACGAAGCTTTGGCTGCTATTAGAAATCAATTAAAAATTGCTAATGATGAATTAAAAGTTAAAAAAGAAGGATTACAACAGATTGAACAACAGGTTAGTTTTTTTTTAATTTCTGTTATATGACAAATTTATTCCAAAAATTTTAGAAAAAATAAGAGAAGTAATGGGGAAAAATGCACAATACAATAACTTCTGCTATTCTTTTTTATTGATCATTTCATTGAAAAAATATTGTGCCTAAGAGAGTAAAAAATTATTCATTTGAAAATTACCTGGTCCAATGTATTTGAGATTTATGCCTGTTGTCTTTTTTAAATTCTTGTTTGCAAGAATCCCAGTTCTTGGTTTACTTCAAGCAACCTCCTGCCGATCATTGCATCTGTACAATAAAAGTCTATCTAAATATTTTTAAGCTTTCTTCTCCGTTTTTCAATGACAAGATTTCAATTTGAAGTTGTTGGTAAGAGCATTTTGAGCCTAGGTTACTGTAATAAGAAAGGTTCTCTAGCTAGCTCATGTACCAAACGCAAGGGCACATCATATTTTGATAAACCTAAGGCAAACTTTAATAAACGTGCCTTTATATTTTCTATTTTCTATTTCGTTATGAATCTTCTATAGCGTTAAACAGCACGTTTATTACCTGAAAATTGTTCCTGCCTTTCCTAAAGCCGAATTGTTTCTCAGGTATTTGATGAGCGTTAATTTCATGTTAAGGGTCGATTAAGAGAACTTTAAAGCTAGTATTTTCTAGAGTTATTCTTCTATATCAGTTTTGATCTTTTTG
The DNA here is from genome assembly GCA_947359355.1 of Acrocera orbiculus. Lineage (NCBI taxonomy): Eukaryota > Metazoa > Arthropoda > Insecta > Diptera > Acroceridae > Acrocera > Acrocera orbiculus. The sequence goes on from OX375758.1 coordinate 15,472,695, forward strand.
CCTTTCTACAGAACTTTCAAAATCTCTTCATCCTTCTGGTATGGTCCCAATTTTGATGCATTTATTTAATAATTCTGTGCACGTATCAAGCAAAACTTTTTATAATTGTTTAATGTGCTCAAAGAATATTCCGTCAGATTTGCAGCTTTTTCATTTTTTCTCCACAATCCAAATTTTTCTGTTGTTCGCTTCCTTGCACACATTTGTTTAGGGATTTGGAGGTATGCTTTCTTTTTTCTGCTGCTATACAGCTGTGAAAAGTTTCTTTTCCTGTCTTTTGTATGGATACTTTTGGCAAATGATGACCGTCCCTTTTTCGTGACAAATAAAAAGATTCCTAACTACTTCCTATATTGTATTTCTTGCTTCCCATTCTATATGACTTGATCTAACCACTTTTAGGGTTCTTTTGTATTTTCGTCGTACCTAAGTATATTAATATGTTTGTGATTTTAACAGTTAGATATTGCGACTTTCTTGTCCCAATGCAACTGTAAATCACTTTCGTTTCTAGGATTTTATAATATTTTTCTTTTCCATTAAGAATATACCATATCTATTATAGCATCATAATTGGAACATTTTTCCTAAATTGGTAATGTGTTTAGCGCCTTATTTGGCTCTTTTGAGTTGATTTTTTTTCCCTAAAAATTTTATACAATGACATAAAACTATTAATCCTTTTAATTGGTTTTAATTTATATTTTCTAAAAGGATATCGAAGAAGGATATACTGATCGACGTGAAAAATATCGAGAACTTAAGCGTAGAGATGAAACAATGACAAAATTTATAGAAGAATTTCCAAAACAATACGAAATAGAAACTGAAAGTAAAAAATATAAATATTATAAAATTAATTTACCATTCGAAAATTCAATTTCTGTTTTTCTTTTCTGTTTAGAGCTTGAAAATTTAAAAAATCAAATCGCTTTTGCAATTGAAGAAATCACACTGCAAGGGATCGATCTTAAATCTTTTGGTATAGAAAATCCTGATGTATTTAATCAAAAAAATGATTTAAGTAGTGAAGCAGGACTTCTTAAGGAATATAAACGTTTATCAATTCAATTAAAACAACTACAACTTCTTGAACAACGTCACACCAAGCAATTAGAAGATCTTATTGAAGAGAAAGAAAAATTAACTAACGACATTAAGAAATATAGTAATTTAGAGGTTAAAAGTTTGGGCTAAAAATTTTTAATTTTTCAACATTTATTCTTTATTTTTATTTTTATTTATAGCAATTAAGAAGTCAAGCAGCCGAAGATATGGCTGAACTAACAAATCAATTAGAAGAATTACGTAAAAAAAAACGTATAACTGAAGATGTTGTTGCTGAAGCTAAAAAACGAAATCAGGATATTAAGGTAAATAAAATAATATTTTGAAATTGATATTGCTGTTGTATAAAATACTTTTTTCAGGAACAATTAAGAAGTAATGAATCCTATCGAGAAATATCACATTTAGAAGAAAATTTAGCCGATTTAACACGTGAAAATAAAATTTTACAAGAAGTTGTTGTACAAAAACGTAAAGAAAATGATTACAAAGCTATACGAAGTGAAGTTGAAGCTAAAATTGATGAATTTCGAGAAATAATAAACAAAACTAACTAGAAAAATAATAATATATTTATCCTTTACCAAAATTTAGCATATATCAAAAATTAAGCATAAGTAAATTAGATTTTTAATTTAATTATTCCTTAGTTGACATCCAGGCTTCAATTTCTTGAACACTAAAAAAATTTTATCTTTACAAAAAGGCAACAAAATAATAATAATACACTTACGTTCTTGGAACAATTGAAAAGTTTTCATTACCATCCTTTTTAATGAGGACATCATCTTCAATACGAACTCCACCAAAATTACGAAAACGTTCATAAATGTTTTCATTAATAAATTTTTTTAAATTAGGTTCTTTTAATGCTTTATCCATTAAACATGGTATAAAATAGCATCCAGGTTCTATAGTTACATACATTCCAGCTCTAAGTATTCTAGCAAAACGTAATTTATTTAAACCCGGCTTAGTTGGACGTTCTGGCTGTCCTTTTAAATAACCACCAACATCATGAACATCTAAACCAATTAAATGCCCTAAACCATGCGGTTGAAATATAGCACCAAGTCCTGCTTCTAGCATTTCATTAACATCACCTTAAATATTATTTATAAATAAAATATTTTTAAAATTTATATAAATCTATTTTGAAATTACCTTTTAACATATTTCCTTCTTTAAGTTTTTGTAACATGACGCGATTTGCTAAAATATGCATATCAACCCATGAAATACCTTCTTTTGCTTCATTTAATACAGCATTTCGTGCATCTTTTGAAAAAAAAAATTTATTACAAAACAAAATAAAAACATTTTATTACTTTAATAAAAAATAAAGATTTTTATAAAAGTCAATAACTAATTCAAATAAAACATGCCTAAAACAGCATTATAAATAAATTTTTGATCATTTGTAAATTTGCCATTTGTAATTTGCCATTAACGAAAAACAAACAAAAAACAATCAATCAGCTTTGGCTACTAAAATGATAACTGAGAAAAAGAATTCTAAATCAACCTATTTAAAAATGATGATCTATTAAAAATTCTATATTATTTGTTTCCTGATGCACAAAAAAATCATAATTTCGTTCATCATAAATTAATGAAATTAAAAAAAAAAAAACTATTATTTAATAGAAATGAATATTAAAAAAGCTAGTCTAATATACATTGATATCATTAATTAAAATAATAAAATGTTTTAAATAAATAAATAAACACCTAAAACACCTAAACAGCAGTATAAATACCTAAAACAGCATTATAAATAAATTTTTGATCATTTGTAAATTTTCCATTAGCTGGGAAGCTGCATGTTATATCAGATGCATAACCACAGTAATTAGCGCCCATATCAAAAAGACACATATCACCTGTTAAAATATAACTTTTTAAAATTAATAAATTTAAGGGTAATCAATGTAATAATAATAATAAATATTCATATAAATAAATATTTCTACCCACCATCTTTAATACAACGATCATTTGGTGCTCCAGCATGTCCATAATGTAGGATTGCTGAATTAATACCTGTACCACAAATACAAGTATAAGATACATGACGGCATCCACCAATCGAATATGTATAATGTAAAAATTCACTTTCTCCTTGATACTCAAACATTCCGGGACTGTAGAATTTTGTTTATTTTTAAAGATTAATTTTTGTTTTTTTGTGTTAAAAATTTTACCTAATTATTTTCATGACTTTCTTATGAGCTAATGATGATACTTCGGCAACGTAGCGTAAAACTTCAATCTCCTCGGCCGATTTGATAACACGACTTTTTGAAATAAAAGAAATTTTATGTTATTTTTGAGCAAAAGATTGTGTAAATCACGACAACTCAATTGAAAATTGTAAACATTATTTAACATAAATTAAAAAGTGGAAAATTTAGTTAGTCCCTTTAGAACATAATTTAGTTTAATTATTAACAAAAGTTTTTGCATAAAAACTCACTGAGTAAAAAGTTACTAAAGAGCCTTAACTTAAAGATTTAATGAACAGTTTAAATTAGATAAAAATTGTTTCTTGTTAGATCAAAATTTTTGGTCTCGATTTGGTATAAGGCAACTTTTGGAAGTCTTTGAAGAAAAATGTATTCCTTACTTAATATTAAAAAGGCATAAAGATTCAATCATAATTAACTCTAGAGCATATTTGAAGTGACCAATTGAAAGCGGAATGCTAGATTACCTATCAAACTTCTTTTAAAGATGAATTATGATCGAACCACTGATAAAATTAAACTGTTCTTGTGCTTACAAATATAAAATAAAGGCGTTTTATTCATGTACTATCGACTAAAAAAAGATCTATTTTCTTTGTTTTTACCAATTTTTCGTTTTAACTTAATTAAAGAATTTAAATTTTTATCAAGACAGGCTTTCAGTTTTAAATTCCAGATATGCCATTAATCATATCATCTAAAAGTTTTTATTATTCTTAATTTGGTGTTGGCTCTATTAACATTGTTTATTTTCAGTTTTTTTAACTACAGAATTAGAACAATTTATCCTCAGTGCTTATGTGATTTATTTTTGTCATAGTATTATATTATTAGTCGTTATTTATGTTGTACTTTACAAACTTAAAAATATCTCTCATTTTTCCATTGGTTTACCTTTTTTTCGACTTGTAGTGTGGTCTGCAATATTTTACTTCGAATAACTATCGCTTTGGTTCATTATATAGAGATTGAAATCTTCAAATGATTTGTTTTATTGTAGAATTTATTTTAGGATTCAAAATTGAACATAAGATGCTAAAAGTCGTTTAGATGTTGTAAAATATAAAAGCCAATGTGTTTTATTTCACTATAACACAATTTTTTCCTATAAGCCAGCATTTTTTCTTTCGTGAATTTGAACATTTTGCAAACAACTACTTAAAAAGTTAAAACAAATATTATATCTGATTTGAGTAAAATATTGAATATTGTTTTTTAAGTGAAATACACAATTTTATTGTCTCAATAATAGAATATTTAATATGACTAGACTATTATAACTTTAAATCAAAATTTTTAATATTTCTTTTATTATTTAATTAAAAAATTACTGCTAGGTTAATGCAGGTAAAGCTACTTTAACACATTCAATTAAATATTTTTCTAATGATGTTGGATACATTTTTAATTTAATTAAAATATCATATTTAAGTGTAACTACTTTAATTCCTAATCTTCTTAAATGACGTATTCTCATTTCTTGTGGACCAATCAGATATTTACCAGTTGAATCAAAGTATTCTGGTAAATGTATTAAAAGTGCTATATATGAATTACAATCTTTTTTAATACTATATGACCAAAAATTTCCAATATTACCAGGAGGATGAATAAGTATATCAATTATATATAAACGATTTATTGGTAATTTACCAATAATAACATTTGTTGTAAAATTATCAATACTTCCAGCAATTTTTTCAATATTCTTATTCATATAATTAATTATCCTTTTAATTCTTTCATCTTGCCATATTATTTTTGATGTATGATCACGTGGTAATAATGGCCCACTATAATTTTCACATTCTAAAGTCAAAGTTGCATCAAAAAGTTTCAAATTATTACGTACTATTTGTATATCATTAGCCAATGTTTTTTTATGTACTAAATCTAAAAAATATGGATTAAATATTGATGTTATAAAATTTAATGGAAACATTTTTAAATAACAACAATTAAGAAATATTTCAATTAAATCTTTTGGTTCAATTTTATTAAAATTTTCTTTTAAATAATATTCAATTGTTTGCCAAAATTTAATACTATTAACTGGATGAAAATAGAAATAACCAAAAGGCTTTAAAAATGTTTTAAAATAATTTGTATTAATTTTATGATGATTAGCAATTATAAATTCACTAGCCCCATTTAATATATGAAAATTTCTTAAACGATGTCTTGTGCAATGTTCTAAAATATTTGCCATTAGTATTTGATTTTGTATACGGATTCCTTTAACTTTTACATAACGTTCGAGTGCTTTTTCAATTTCACTATTTGAAAATTTCAATTGTGTAAAACAAGATATAATTTTTTCAAAATCATTTTCATTAATTGCATGTATATTAGTATTTAACCAACGTGCTAATGATTGCATTGAACGAAATGGTGTACAATTGCATTCAACTAATGCCTGAAGAATTTCTTTAACTGCTTCTGCATTTAAATTCCACCAAATTTTAGAAATTCTTGATTCAATAATACCAATTACTAAACGACGACTTATTTTCAATTTTGGTAATATTTTATAAATAAATTTAATTGTTTTACCATCAATAAATTCTTCATTATCTGATATACCAGTCCATAATTTTTCAGCTGCATCATTTTCTTTGCATTCAACAAATTTTTCAATACATTCACAGATTTCAATTGCTGTTAACATTCCATCTGAATTACGTAAAAGTAATTCATCACGAAAACGTTTCATCGTTTTTTTTAAATCTAAAACTGTTCTAAACATTTCCATAAAATCTAAAAGAACATTTGGTTCAGAATTTTTTAATATGCTATCAATTAAACGATGAAAATCATTATTTGTTTCTTCTAAATTTTTTAATTCTAATAAATTTTCAGAACGTACCAAACAATCGAATGCATGTACAGCTATTTCTTGTGTTAAATCATCATTTGATATATTATTAACTATATTCAAAATTCCTGTTGATGTTATACAATTATTTAAAATTGAAATTAATTTTTCTGGTTTCATATTAGTGGTTTGATTTTGATATTTTTCATCAATATTACAAACATTATCAGATAGTAGAACAGCAAATTCATTCTTTTTTAATTTCTTAAATATAACTGGAACTTCTTCAATATCACTTCCTTGTTGTACCAAAATAATTGTTTGTCCTAATAATGAATTATTTTCGCCAGTCGAATTTGAACAATAATATCGAAAGTTTGAGGTTATATTTCCGAAGTATTTATAATTTTTAGTATTATATTGGATGTAACGTAAAATACAGCCGGACATGTTTGAGATTTTTATGTTTAACAACCAAAATTTTACATATTTCAAAAAAAAAATTAAATATTATACGATTTTTCAAAAAAATACAAAAAAATAATTCCAGATTAACCTTTTTTGAAAGAAATTGAAGTTTCATATTGTCAAAGATATTTCTTAGTGGCTCTAAAGCTGTATAGTTGAATTGTAAAAAGCACCTTTCAAAACTCAAACAAAAAATATTTATTTATAGTTTTAGTAGTTAGGCGTTGCCAATAACTGAAGAAATAAAAAAACTATTTTATCTAACATAAGTGAAGTAACAAAATTGAAAGGAATTCTAGCCAACTACCTTAGAATATGAGTTTCGAAAAATATTATCTTGAGATGATAATACAAATCAACTACAACAATTAAATTATTTTATATATATTAGTTTTAGAATAAATTTTGGTTATCTGTTGCTAAGCACTTAACCAATTGTTAATAATAACTGTTGTGATACTTTTTCTATTTTAATTTAAAAACTCACCATTCAGCAATAATAGGATAGAGTATATCATCGTTAACACAGTACCTATAAAAACAGTATAGATGTCTCTGACAACGTTTTGTAGTAAGCTTACTTGCTGCCTACATTAGCGTATTTGATAGCATTTTTATAGGCGCTTTTGAGACCCGGTTATATTCAGAAGTATATTGTACATATATTAATTTTATTGCATTTTCAATGCATTATTTATGGTAAATAAATTTAATATAATAAAATTAGTTAGAAAGTATAAATTATACATTTTCAATCAAAATGTAAAACAAACTATTGTGTATAACCGCACCTCGAAAGCGCCTACAAAAACGCTGTCAAAAACGCTAATCTAACCACAGCCTTACTTTTCAATTCCTTTGAAAGTTGCAGATGCTGCTACTAATCCACTGTCGCTATTAATTCCACCCTAAAAATTAAACAATCAAATATTATATTAATATTATAAGAAAAAACTGTCGCTGTATTTAATAAAAATACTAGCTAGAAAGCAATTAAAATGTCAAACTCAAACAAACTATTGAGTATAACCTTGCCTCAAAACTTCTATAAAAACGTTATTGAAAACGTTAAATCAAGAGCTGTCACTTAAACAGGGAAATTGCAGAATTTTCAATTAAAATTTAAATTTTTTGTAGTTGTTTTTTCAATTTCCTTCTATTTTTATTACATTTTTAAGGATTAAATGCAAACTTTGTTGCATTTTATCAACATTTCATATTTCTTCAAATTGGGTCAAGTTTGATTCAAATTTGCCGCCAACTTGATTCTATTTTTCATACAAAATAGAATCAAATTTTGTATGAAACAAAAATGAAAAATTTTTGGAATCATTTGATTTTAAAAAATAGAATCAGGCCACACAATCCAGAAATAAGGACCAGAAATAAGGACAAATGAAGAAATGAAAACAATCAAAAAATATTTTAATATTATAAGAAAAAAAGAAGAAAGTAAAAAGAAAATATCATTTAATTAAATTTAATTTTAATTATTAATTTTATTTATTCTGTTATTTGTGTAAATAACAGCCAGTTTTTGTTCATATATTGCTTGAAATGAAAATATAAACAAATCTGTCCTTGACTCTATATTGAAAGTGCAATTCACTGCATTCACACTGTAATGCATTTGCGCACGATTATATTTTCCTTCACTTTTGTGTTAATACTATATATTTTATAATATATCGTTCTCTTTTCTATTTTCATTTTAATTTAGTAGTGTAAATATGCCCTTTTGGACGTATTATGTGCTGAATGATTTTTTTTTTCCCGGGTAATAATGGCTGACGTCAACCGAGGTCAGTAGAATATTATGGGTAAATATTGACATTAAAATTAAAATTTTTGTTATTGTATAAAATTTTTATATTAGAATTCTAAATATTTTTATTTAATTTTTTTTATTGTTATTTAAAATGAATTTGCTTTTTTTTCTATTGAAACTATTGATTTAGACAATGTCACATATGTAACTACTATAATTTTTATTCGTTTCTATTTTGAATTGTTTTTACGATTTATATGTGCGTAAATTTAAACCTTAGAGATAATATGTTTATTTTTTTATAATTAGATTTTAAAAGAAATTGTAAATATGTGCTATTTACTAAGAACTCAAATATTATGTAACATGTCCTTGAAAATACATTTTTGAAATTTATGTTTAATGTCATATTATTATTACTTTAATTTGATGTTTAGGGATGAAAAGTTAAACGAAATAAAAAAAAATTCGTAGTCTTGGTTCAGCTATCCCAAATGAAGTAAATTATGACGGTTTATTTGCTAACCTGGAAGCATCTTCACTTCCCGACTTTAATTAAATACAGGAGCTATGTTAAGTTTTAGACTGGCATTTAAACAATGAAATACATTGATGTAAAGAAAAATGGAATGAATACAAACAGCAAATTAATTTTTGACTTTAAAATAGTCAAATTTCTATACCTGAAGTTTTTTTTAAAGATCTACTAACGGCAAAAAGTTCCTTGAAGCCAGATTTAATAAATTTGGTAGATAAAAAAGTAACTTAAAGCTCAACTTATATAATTGGAAAATCATCTTGTACCACAGTGGTGAAATAGTATTTTTATTTATAGTGCAATGGTTCCCGATAAATAGAATAACATGAGCACTGCATAATACAGGACCTTGGAATTTATTGACTGTTATGTTATAAAGAAAGCATATTATTTCTAGACATAAAATAAAACTAAAAGTTGGAAGGGGTTATATGTGCTGAAATGAGTCTGAAAATAGAAATACAATCTAGGTATATGTCAACCCAATATACAACTTAAAAGCTATAAACCTAAATTTTATCTATAAAATTATCCAAAATTTTATTTTAATTTTTATAATTTAAATTCTTGCATAATATATTTACAGTGAGTGATGCAAGAAACAGAAGTATTAGAACTAAATATTACTGTATGCCTGTTATGTAATTCCTTCTTTTTTAAACCCAGATAAGATTCTTTATTCTATATTGCATTTTTTGTAACAACAAATATTACACAAAAAATTTATTATATTTACTAATTAACTCTTTAAACATAGTAGAATGAAATTTTGCGTGTGTCATACGTACAAAAGAAGATAAGTAAATCTGTGATACAAATAAAACAAAATAAAAAAATTTTTTAAAATACTCATTGTTATTTTTTTTTTTGTTTTCGTTTTAATGAGATCAACAAAAGTTATAAAGATCCTTAAAACTCATAGAAGAAAAAATAAAAACTATTTGCGAATATATAATTTTAAATGTTAAGCATTACAGTTAATTTGTATAAATATACAAAGGAAATTGACTTTTGATTATAAACAAAAACAAAGTTTTTAATTTAAAACTTGTTTTCTCAAATTATAACTGCAAATTTCTACCAAAATTGAAAACAAAATAAACATCAATTTACCAAAATTACTGAGCAAAAACAAAATAAAAGGCGTGCTCCACTTTCTATTTTATTTTGTTTGTTTATTTTTTCCTTTATAATTCGTTTATACACATATATATGTATATATGTATATAATTTGTGCAATAATCAAGCTAGTTCAATGACTTTAAATGCTTCTTCTGGATAGTATTACTTTACTAAATGGAACACATGCTTCGAATAAATGAGTAGAAAAAGTCGACATGATAATGCGGCTAATTGCAAAATGTACAATAAATGGCCTCTAAAAGTTCACTGAACTTTTATAATATTGTTATATTTTACTTTGTATACGACGACTTGACAAAAATTTTGTTTATCCGTCATTTGTAATTAAACTATAGGTCCTCAAATGACGCTGATTTTGCTTCTTTTTTTTGGTAGACAATGAAACAAAAGTTAGTTTTAATGTTATAACAATTGCTTGTAAAGTTTTACTCTACCGCTTCTCTTTGGAAAATACTATGGTTTCCAGATTTCATTGAGATTCTTACCCTAAAAATTGTGGTCACACAAATGAAGTAGTTAATGCAGAGAAAAATAAAAAAAGTTCACATACTTTTTTTAATTGATCATAAAATTAAATGCCATAACCAACCCTCTCAATGTCAGGAGATCGAAAAGGGATATTCATGCAATTTAATAAATTTGAATCCATTACTTCACTCTCAAAATTGTTTCGGTTCATAGCTAGCCATATTATTTGTTGACAAACCTAAAAAAAAAAAAAACAGCATATTCCAATTAGAGTAAATGGATCCTTCAACAGACATATTTAGATAGAAAACACTTTATATACAAAAGAAAAAATTGTTTTCCGTAGCGTAGGCTTTACAGATGATATTATAATAGTAACATTTGAAATATTACAAAAATAAATAAGATTATTTAAAAAAATTAAAGTAATTGAATGATTTAACAAACAAAATTTATTTCCAATTTATCGTCTTTACCGTAAACATTAGGTTCAAGGCTATGTAATAAAAATAAAATAATCGTAAACCTTTTGAACTATGAAGTCCCAGCGTTTATAATCTATAAGCAAGTATAAAATGTTATAAAAAACTAATGTGTTAACAAATTAGTTTCTACTATTTGCATTTATTTACAATAATAAATAAATGCAATAAAATTGTAATAACAAATGTCTTAGAAATCAGAAATAATACCAAAATATTTGTTTTAATTTCCATATATGCAAATAGCAAATCATTAAATTTAAATTTGGACACATGTATACATCTGTATAAATACAATCTTCTATAATATAAAAATTCCGCTAATTTTTTTAAGTCAATTTGAACTTTAATACCATACCATAAAGTTTAAGTGTTAGTGGAGGGGGAAGGCAAAACAATGGTTTGTTTGGATTCAACCATCTAGTAGGCTATTATTAATTTCAAAACTTCAAAACTTCAATTGTTTTTATATAAATAAAAAATAAGTTTTATTATAACTTTTATTTAATTTAATTCTTCTTAAACTTATCTTATCCGTGCATTTAGAAAATGGACAGAGAGTGTATTTTACCGCTCAGAATGCAGTACAGAGAGCTCACCAGCCACCATCTACTACCTTAACCAGTTTTCTCGAGACGTGCCAAAATGATCATTTCGCACAAACACTGCTATATTCTGAAATGCCAAAATATTTTACTTGGAATCAATCAGCAAAGAAATTTATGCGAAGGAAACAAGGAAAACCAGTTCCAGTTTACCCAGGTGTACATTCAACCGATGCAATAGATCGAATTTATTCCGTTCATCCAAGCAACGATGAATGCTTCTATTTACGGCTGCTATTAATCAATGTGCGTGGCCTAACATCATTCCAACATATACGAACAGTTAATGGTGCACTGTGCGGATCTTACAGAGCAGCCTGTCATCGTTTGCAACTGTTAGAAAACGATGCACATTGGGATCAAACTCTCAATGATGCTGTAATTTCATCAAAAGCTCATCAAATACGAACATTGTTTTCCATTATCATATGTACATGCTTCCCATCAAAACCAATTGAATTGTGGATAAAATACAAAGATAATATGTGTGATGATATTTTATTTAATAAACGCAATAGAACAGGGAATCTGCATTTACAAATAAATGAAGAAATTTACAATCAGGCATTGATTTTTATTGAGAATATGTGCTTGATGATGTCAAACAAGTTATTATGTCAATTGGGGAGACCCGCGCCCAATCGCCCAATGCACGATGTTTTTCATCAAGAGTTACAAAGTGAAAAATCGTATGATCCCAATACTTTGAAAGAATCGATTCAAATAAATCTTCCACTATTGAACGAAGAACAGAAGTATGTATTTGATACTCTTATGAAAGTAATAAATGGTGAAACTGGAGGGGTTTACTTCTTAGACGCTCCTGGTGGTACAGGAAAACATTTTTTGATTAATTTAATATTGGCAACAATTCGCTCAAAAAATGAAATTGCTCTAGCTCTTGCTTCGTCAGGCGTTGCAGCAACTTTGCTTGAAGGCGGTCGAACAGCCCATTCAGCTCTAAAATTGCCATTGAATATGCCAGGCAACGAAACTCCAACCTGCAACATTTCCAAGAATTCGGTAATGGCAAAGGTTTTGGAGCAATGTAAACTAATAGTGTGGGAGAACCTTAAAAGATCTACGGAACAACCAAAACCAATTTGGTGGCGCAATGATTTTATTATCAGGAGATTTTCGCCAAACATTGCCAGTGGTTCCACGTTCAACGCCAGCTGATCAACTGAATGCATGTTTAAAATCCTCCAATTTGTGGAAACATGCCCAGCTATCACTTGATTTTCCAACACTGCCGCCTCACAATCTTCAATTAAAGGTTGGATCTGTAATCATAATGTTGCGAAATATTAACCAACCGCAGCTTTTTAACGGCACACGATTAGCGATAAAAAAAATTACTGAATAACGTAATAGAAGCAACCATATTGAAAGGAAAGTATAAAGGAAAAGACGTTTTGATACCCCGCATCACAATGATTCCAACTGACGTACCATTCGAGTTTAAACGACTACAGTTTCCAGTACGGCTTGCTTTCGCTATGACTATAAACAAATCCCGGGGGCAGTGTTAAGTGTTTGTGGTCTTAATCTAGAAAACCTATGTTTCACGCATGGTCAATTGTATGTTGCCTGTTCCCGTGTGGGAAAACCATCAGCTCTGTTTGTTTACGCACCAGGTAATCAAACAAAAAATATCGTGTACCATAAAGTACTACAATAAAAATGAAACTTAATTCAAAATAAGTTCAAATAATAAGATTGGCATTTGCGATGACTATCGTAGTGATATATATAATCTAAAAAAATAAATTACAATGGATTAAAAATATAAATGTTTGGTATTGGGTTATTTTTATATTCCATCATCGTTCACAGCACTCCATGCCTCTTTTACTCATATCTACCACATCCTCACACACTGACAATAAGTTAGTCATTTTTTTCTACTAAAATAATTCTAGGAATAATTTATATTTGGCAAAATAACGTTTGCGGGGTCAGCTAGTATATTTATATATTTATATATATACTATGTATATACCTAAGTTAAAAATATATAATATAATTATTTTGCAATATGGGAGATGCAATTACATTTGAGTGACTACACGTGCCATAAGAAAATTTTTTATGTCATTGGCCGAACTCATTTTGAAGGCCTTTTCTCTTTTAAGCTAGCAACAACAAAAGCTTCATTTTGCCGAGGGTTTGACATGTTTACTAACATACTTAAATTTATACGTAATGAAAAATAAAAAAAATAAAAAACAAACAGAGAAAAAACAACAACAAAAAACAAAACAAAAAGTTGGTTGACTGGTACTGCTTGTACTAGACAAGAGAACCTGGAAAAAAGAAATAAAGTAAAACAAAAATTTTATTTTATTTTTGTTTAATATAAAGTCAAAACAAAGCCGTTAAATCAGCTTTTATATGTAATCTAAAAGTATAAATATTTGTATTTGTTGGTGTGTGTTTTCAAGAGTTCCCAATAAATATAAAAAAAAATTATTTCTTGCTTATGATGACAGCAAGCAACCGAAATTTATCTTGCTGTTTTTTGCTTGCATCATGCTATGACCTGATTTAGCACTAGAGCTATAAATTAATTTTTATATTTTTTTGTTGTTATCAATGGAAAACTACACTAATGATTATTACCGGTCATTGTATACAACTTGTTTACCGGGTTGCACTTAAATTTTATCATTGAAATACACATTTCATTTTGAATAAATATGTTTATAAGTCTGTTAAATGGCCTTGCAAGTTGTTTAGTATGATTTTAAAAATTTGTCATGATTTGGAAAAAATATTTTTTTTTCCCTTTAGTTTTAATTTAGAGCATCTTATTTAAAAGAAATTTAAAATGGCTACATATGACTGGACTAGATTTCATAATCTCCTAAAAAACTGTTATCAAGAAAAAATAACGTTAATTTTGTTCACGTCAATAATATTGGACTAAATTTTTTAAGTCATCTAATATATGGAAACCATAAATTATTAAAATGAAAAAACAGGGTGAGCATTCTAAGTTATGCTGTTTAAATCGAAAATTTTTAAGTCAAGTCTTCAATAATGTGATTAATATGTAATATGTTAATAGATAACTGTCGCAGGTTTTGTTCTGCGGGTGGAGGGTTATTCAGAAGGCATTTTATATATCAAGCTACATTCTCTTCTCTAATCAATTAATTTTTTTTTCTTTTAGTTTATGAGGGCTACAAAGGCTACAACTGATTACAGACCAAACTTTATTTTGCTAGAAGTGTTTTGGTAGATGTCTTCAGTCGATAGTTTAATAATTTCCGCTTCTAAAAAAGTTTTTTATTTACTTTTAATGAACTTTGATTAAAATATAGGGAACGAATCCAATGCCACAGTGGCATTAAGCTTAGTTTTCTTAGATTATTCTTTAATCTGAAAAATTTTGGTCAGTTTCATTTTAAGTACAAAATTCGCCATGAATATGTACAAAAATGCCCTAGCTAAGCAGTTTCAAATACTATCTAAGAACAATAGTATTTTTTTAATTTGCTAATTAAAATCGGACCATACTGGCCAAGACTCTGATCATTGCACCATAAGGGATTCAACGGAAAAAGTTAAGATCTGCTGATTATAAAAATTTTATCTTTTGTTCTCAGAAAACAAAAACTTAATATAAAACCAAAATAAAAATTTCCCGAAGCATTAGAAAGAAAAATTTTGGTTTTATTAATAAATTTAAAATTGAAGTTAAAAGTAAGAATTCAAGAGTAGATAGCTACAGAGAGGGTGCAAGCGCGTAAGAGTTTTCTAAAGTCTGGTTTGGTTTTTTAAACCATTCACAGAATAAAAGGTAAGTCTGACAAATCATACTATTTGCCATATTAATTTCAGAAGGTTGATTTTATCTCCAAAGTGCTGTTTCCAAATTTATCAATAAAATGAAGGCTCTGGCTCTGGCAACGGTTTTGCATTTTATTCAGAACACAATACAGAAAGTAAAAAATATAGAATGAACATTTATATTACAAAGAAAAACAATGTTTGATACAAAAAAATTGCGCACTCAATAGAGTCCAATATGAGGTGAGGTGCTCACAAAATTAATTTGTTTTAATACTAGGAATGGTTTCTCCATTAATTAAAAAAAATTTTTTTGCTGAGAACTATAGGCGGTGAATACAATGGTAATTTTAAGAACTTACTACGACGTGGGATAACAGTCAAAAATCGATTTATTTGTTTATAAAAATAAAAATTTTTTAATAAATTTTATTGAAATATTTTTTTTTTTTAAATCCAATCTTTTACCTGCCCAAAAAAATTGAAATTATCAATTTTTACAAACCTCTTTAAGCAAAAATTAGGCAGTTCTTAAAACTTTGATTCCCTTTATTTTCAAATATATATATAAAAAAAAAATCCTCAAATACGTATCTTTTTTTTCAATGCATAAACCTTTAAAAAATTCAAGCAAGAAAAAAAAAAATCACTACTTATTGTTACTTTGCAAATTCTTTTTAAAATTTTTTTGTTTATTTACAAAACCCAGGTTCAGTCACTTAATTTACAATTAGCGTAGTCATCATGAGCCTAGAGCAGTGCTATTTCAATAGTATTAAGAATTTTTAATAGTCTACCAGTTCTAAAAAGCAATATCCATACCTTTTAAAGCTATATGTATATATATATATATTCAAGTGTATGTATATGTATATATGTACAATGATAAACATAAAAACAGTTACAAATTTTATGCAAATTCTTTTATTTTGGACTTTGCATTGATAAAATGTTTACTGTTTATTTCTAGTGAATTCAAAAATATTTTGTCTACTTGAATTTATTTTAAGTTGATACACTTGTGGGGGGTGATGTAATAATCTGAGAACAGTTATTAAAAAAAATAGGAAATTGCTGACATTTGCTTATCATTTAATAAGAAATTTTTAATTATTGAATATATTTCTTTCTAATCTTTCTTGGAATTATATTGATAAGATTACTCTGATGTATATGTCGCATGTAGAAATTTTTAGCACATCTTATTAAGACGTTTTGTTTTAATGAATAAAAATAATTTTTGTATTATATTTTTATAAATTAAAAAAAGTATTTCTTTAAATTTATATATTCCGAAGCTGTACATGAATATTTCAACAATATTAAAAAATTGTTTTAGTGGGTTGATAACTTAACAAGTATGACTGTCTCATTCTTTGGTCGAATTCAGGCTAATTATTATAAATATCATCATAACTGTAAATGGAAACAGATTTGTTATCCGTGCTGTCTTTTAAAACTTAACCATTGGAATTCGATATTACTTATTACAGAAAACTTATTCAATGGTACACTGAACTTTTATCTTTACTTTGCAGCTTTTAATGAAAACCGCAAGAAAATATACATAATTTATTTCGTTGTATATTACAGGAAAATTAGTAATATGGTATAATATACAACATTTTTTTGCATTTTTGTTGTGTTTAAGATGATAATTTTTTAATTTGTCCTTAACGTATCTTCAATAATAATAAATAATAATAGAACGTTTACAGTGGGCAAAATACTTCATATATAAAGAGAAAACTTTATACAGAGAAAACTTTATACAGTACAATTGTTATCTGTCAAAAATTTGTTATTGTTTGTTGATGTAAAAAGTGTTTGGTATCATATTTACAGCCAGATTCAACTTAATTTTCATAATTTAACACTATCAAATAAATCTTGAAAAAGAAAAAGGGAGTATACGAAAAATTACTCAAAAATTTACCTTCCGTCATGATTAGCTTGTTTTTTTGCAATAGATTAGAAAAGAAAAATAATTTTAAATTAATTTTCTTGAGAACAATACTGAAATCTCCCATATAAAATTTGAAATTTTAAGAAGTATTAGCTAGACTAAATGTTCTGGCCTCTCTGAACGCACTACAACTCAAGGATTTTTAAAATTTAGTGTATATTTCTGGATTAACTTTTAGCTAGATTTGAATTCAAACTAAGCCATTGTGTTTTAAATATTTTTTACTACAGAGATTATATTAGGTTAACACGCAACAGCCTCATTTTTGTGTTTAGTTCATCAAGGTTTAAAAGAAAAGAAAAACTCAAAATATTCAGACTAAAAGACCTACATAAAAAAAGCAAATAAAACAGATGTCAAATTAAAGAAATTTAAATAAAATTTTTTAATTTAAAATATCTATAAGTGAGGATAAGAGTATGTAATGAAAAAAGACCGAAATACACTTTTTTATAAAGATAAAAAAATAATAATTGCTTAAAATGACCAATTAATCTTTAGGGATATTATTTAATATGTATATCACATTTTATGAAATTTTTTATTTCATTTTAGGGACTATTCATACCAAAGAGTAATTCTGTCACAACGTTTTAGGACTGTGAATTTCTTAAAACAGATCGCTGTCTTTCTATACTCTTTTGAATATTCTTAGAAGGAAAAAGCAACACTCTGCCTCAAAAAGATGTTTATTTTCAAAAAAATATTTATAAAATTGATTAATTGGAAGTTGTCTATATAGTTGGAATAAGACAAACTTTGTAACTCAAAATTAGATAATAAAAAATTTGTCTACGTAAACCCCCAAAAGATATAAATAAAGGCTTTTACTTTTTATTAATTATTACAAATTGAACTTATAAAATTAATTGCTAATAATTACTACAATAAAAAACAACAAAACAAGTTCTCGTTTAATAATAACTTTCTATTATTATTATTATTATTTGTTTTAGCCAAAATCATTTTATAGTTGTGAAATAATTTTATTATACTCTAAAAATTTATTTGCCGTAGGTTGAACAAACAGTTAAAATATACATCCACACAAAAATGTGTATGCCAAGCCAAGTATACTTTTATGAAATCATAAAAAAATATTTTAAAATATCTAAAGGCAAAACCGCTATTAAAATTCGATTAGGTAAAATCTAAAGCATTTTTTTTTTTGCCTTAAGAAATTTTCTTTAGAAAGTATACTAACAAAAAAAGAATAGAGTTTATATTGCTTAAGTGTTTGGAAAGTGTAACATTACATTAGAAATATAATAGATGGCAAAGCAAACAAAAAAATATCAAAAATATTTAAGAGAGCAGGAAATAATGCAGCCGAAATATTATTTATATAGGAGTAACTTCTAAATTAACAAATTTTCATATAAAAACAAAAATAACCTTGCAAAGAGATGATTCACGCGCTCTTTAAACAGCTTAAAAATTTTGTGTTTAACTGAAATTAGGCAAAAGCTTTTGAGAAACAAAAACAAAAATAACAACATAAATATTATTATTATTGTTATTGTTTTTAATATGTATAGCAGCTACTAAGGTTATGGCGCCTGGAGGTTTTATCCGCGTCAGCTGATGACTAATCTCTGTCGACTTGGCTGAAATGTTGTTTTTTTGAGCACTTGAATTTGTGTTAAGGTTTTGGTGACTTTTTACACTTATCTTGTTTATTTTTTTCTATTCATTTTAATATGAACCTTGAGTTCTCACGGTTGACCGGTCTTTTTACACAAAAAAAAACCTAAAGAATAAGATACAACTTGAATGTAACAATTAGGTGATAATATTATTATTATTTTTTTCTTTTAATATTTTACTCATTTTTACAATGGGCCTATGAATATTTATTATGGAACTCGTTTTTTTTGTCTTGCGTCATGGATTTACTCAATTTTATCACCAACAAGTTATGTTCTGCTTGTTTTGGTTAAGAAATTCGGGGAAAATTTTTTAATACGTATATATAGACATAGTTTTTATGTGTTTTGAACGCATAATTATAGAATAATTATATGAATATTAATATAAAAATATATTCTAAAAGCCTTAAATAAAGAATTTGGTATATGTTAAATTGGATTGAATACAATCACTTTTAAAATTAAAAAATTGCATACATATCTAGACAGTAAGGCTGCCTACAGAGTGCCGACTTACATCCGAGCTGACACCGATTCCGATACCGAAGATTATACAGTCGTTATAGGTACATAAATCAATACTCTTAAAGTTTTCAGAGTGCAAGCCTACCCAAAATTAGATTATTGCAATGGGAATCGGTTTCAACTCGGCTGTAAGCCGCCACTCTGTCCATAGCCTAAAGCCTAGCACAGACCAAGGCGTCTGTAGCTGCTACAAACGCCGCTACTGTAGCCGATTCAATCATATTGAATGGGTGTATCAAAATCTGGTTGACAAGTTTTTCTTAATGTATGTTGCTTTTTTTAGTGGAATATTCTCTATTATTATTAATTATTAGTTTTGTTTGATTATTATTGTGAGTTAAACTTAAATATTGCTAATTTTTGTAATTTACTGCTTACAGTTGATAATAAAACATAATTTTTCTAATAAATGTGTTTGATTTATTTTAATTTTCAATTATTTATTCAATTATTTATTATTATAATGAAAACAAACTAAAAATTATTTTTACGTTGAAGTGTAGCATCCCGTTTACATAATTCAATAAAATAATAACATTTCAAGCGGTTAAACAAATAAGAAATTATTTGGCTACAAATAAGATAAAAGGATAATAAAAATTTACCTTTCCTTATCATAATTGAATTCATCTATATTTTCGATACTTTCATTATACATTTCAGAAAGTGTTAGATAATTAATTGTTTTTTGTCCATTTTCCATTTCTTTATCAAAATAGCTCAAAGAATATTCTGGATTTGAATCCGTTAATAGCATTGTTAAAGCATCTTCGCAATATTGAAGAAAATTAATTATTAAAATCATATTTAGAATTTAAGTCTTATTTAAAAAAAGAAAAGATCTATAAAAAAAATAAATTCAACAATTGCTACAAATCATAGCAATTATTAGCAAAAATAAAAAAAAAACTTAATAGCAAGAGGCATAAACAAACACTAAATATCAACTGTAAACAGTAATAACAAAAATTAGCAATATTTAAGTTTAACTCAAATAGTAATCAAACAAAACTAATAATCAATAATAATAGAGAATATTCCACTAAAACAAGCAACCTACATTAAGAAAAACTTGTCAACCAGATTTTGATACACCCATTCAATATGATTGAATCGGCTACAGTAGCGGCGTTTGTTTGCGCTAGGCTTAAGGCTGCCCACAGAGTGCCGGCTTACAGCCGAACTTACAACCGAGCTGACATCGATTCCCATTGTGATTGGTAGGCTTGCACTTTGAATACTTTGAGCATATTTGTATTGATTTACCCATAACGACTTTATAATCTTCGGTATCGGAATCGGCGTCAGCTCGGCTGTAAGCCGGCACTCTGTGGGCAGCCTAAGAGCGGAAAAGGTAACAGAAAATTTAGAACCTTCTAGAATTAAATGGGAATAAAAGCAGTGAAATTAAACAATTTTATAGCAGGAAAAAAATAAAATTGATACAGTCATAATAATTATCCTGGAGGAACTATTTACGGAAATATTAAGCTAGGGTCGCGTGAGATTCTACTTGCGTAAAAAGTTGAGAATGAAAACGTCAAAATTTAATATTATAGTGCATTTATATTGTATTTATATGTCAAAAACATTTCTTTTTATTTTTAATTCACTTATTTAAAATCTAGTTCATGGATTTAAAGAAATTTATTTTTTTGCGGGATTAATGTAAATTTTTGTTAAAATAAAGCGATTAAAAAATAACGCTTTTGTCACCGTAATACCTAAAAAATTATTCGATTCATTGCTTAGTCAATGACATAAATTATAATTTTATTTATTACTAATTTTAATGATCGATTGTGGTTAACAGCAAATATTTACTATGTTTTGCTTTTGATCCGTCACGTCACGTCAATTTTATTCTTTTTATTTAGAAAGGGATTTTTGTTGTATTTTTTTTATTTAGGATTATATAATTGTTGTATTTGTGGTTTTCTTTTTTTATAAACTTTCTATTATGTTTAAAGTAAAATTTACAATAAAAATTAAAAATGTTGATTATATTTAGTTGGCATTCAGTATAATAATCTTAATTTTCTTTTGTCTGCAGTATTTAGAATAATTACAAACCCGCAGCAATTTTTAAAATTATTACGCATATCATAGTGTGGTAAAATAAGTTTATATTTTCGCCACTTGTTATTATAACTATATAACATGTTTTTTATTATTTTAATTTAATTATGATTATTATTTCAAAAATGTAACTTCAACAATAAATTTTAATTATAAATGTAATAAGAACATTTGACTTAATTTAAAACTTTAAAAATTAAAAACTTACTATAATTCTAAATATATCAAGTAAGTAAACTTTCTTGGCCTATTTGACATATTTAGGCTACTGCGTTGTATTTAATTCACCTATATATTAAAGCCAAATAAAATAACTTCCACCGAAACAGCATAATGTTAATAAATATCCAGTCGAAAAATTACAAAGTAAATTTTAACTTGGGTTGGAAAAGGAATTTTACCTCTAATGCCTGGGACCCACTAGCGCTTAGCGTGTGGAGACGACTTAGCACAGTAAAAATGGAGAGTTTTTTTTATATACCAGTGGAGTGGAACGTCAGTGGAGACTAATGGACTCATTAGCATTTAGCACTAAATTTTGTGCCGCTAAGCGCTAGTGAGTCCCTGGCATAATACATTTTACTATTTCTTACTTCAAAAAGGAAAAAAAGGAAAAACTAATTTCAATAAACTTTCTAATGCCTGGGACTCACTAGCGCTTAGCGGCACAAAATTTAGTGCTAAATGCTAATGAGTCCATTAGTCTCCACTGATGTTCCACTCCACTGGTATATAAAACAAACTCTCCATTTTTACTGTGCTAAGTCGTCTCCACACGCTAAGCGCTAGTGAGTCCCAGGCATAAGAAAAATATACCTAGGCTTTTGCTAAACATATTAATTTCTTAACCTTTAACCCATATTTTTTTGCAAAAACACAAAAAATCAATCATTTTAAATGACTTTCATCAATTTATCTTAATAATACAAACTAACAAAAACCGTATACAATTGGATTAGATCACTCTAATAGTTCATTTTTGTATATATTTTCTAATCACAGCTCTTATACCAAATTTAAAATTAAAAAACCAAAATAAAACTATCTTTGATTTTGTTTTTAATACTTTAATATGCTTGTATTGCGTATTGCGTAAATTTAACGCGGTCCAATTTTTCAGTAATTAAAGTCATTAACTTTTTTTTTCAAATGTTTTCAAATTTTAGAAACGTATTCAAAATGACGTAATGCGTAACGTGACATAAACAATACATAAATACAATATTTTTTATTTATGATATTACTGTGTTATAGTCAAATGTAACAGTTTTAATTAAATAAGAAATCTAACCAAATTCAAAAAAAAAGGAATCAAAGAGAAAGTTTATTAGTCGAGAGTAGAAAAATAAAAAGAAATAGAAAGAAATTAATAACAGAGAACTCGAAATTAATTAAATAAAAACCACATGTATTAGTTTTGAAGTAAAAATTCATTGACTTTTTACAGTTAAATATATAAACGGGTGGCCAAAACCAAAAATTTGTAGAACGGAAAACGATTGTGAATGTGTAATGCATACAAAAGAGATTTCACTTTGTTTGCTGCTTTAGGGAATTTTTTTGTAGTTGTTGTTTTGGTCTATAACAATACAAAATTTTCTTTTTGTTTGAGCTTTAGTTTTCTTTTCAATGACATTTAATGCATAATTAATATAACAATTATATATAAGGAATTGTATTTTAATTGTTCAAATGGTATATAAAAAGAAATATTTAAAAGATATATCAGCCTTATTACTGTGTGTGTTTTATAGATTCATATTTTAACTCTATACATGTAGTATCATATCAATTTTTATTTATTATTACTTTTGCAATTGATATTAGATATTATGTTTGAAATATTAAGAAAAAGTATTTGCTTTTATTATTATATACATACATAAATAATAGGAACACGGGAATTGGTTATTTCCTGACCTTGATATAACATAACTAAAGTGTATGCTTGTGCCGCCTGCCAAATATTCTACTGGAATTTTAATTTTCAAATTAATATTTGCAATAAGTTTTTGTTTTTTTTATACAATTTTTTTTTTAAAATCAACATTTTTGTAACATTAACAAGTTGAATTTTTAAAATATTACTGTTATGGTTATAAAACCTGTGTGGTCTATTTTATATGAAATTCAAAAATTATAAATTAAAATAAACAAATTATAGACCACCAGAAACTAAAATAAATATCCTGTCAGTGATTATTTAAGAATTTTTAATATTTATTTAGCTTGCATTATGCAATAAGGAACTAAAATTTAGTGTATTTTCTAACTAATTGTAAGATAAGTAGGAAATTTGATTTCTTAAAATTATTTTTTGATTTATTCTTAGTTTTTTTTTTTTTTGTATTAATAAACAGTATTAATAATCTAAATTTCTTTGATTTTTAATCAATAAAAATTTATTCAACGTAAAGTAAGTGACATTTAGAGATTCCTGAAATCAGTGAAACTAAATCTGATCTCCAAAATCACAGGAGAAAGAGCCAGGAAGACTTAACAGAGAACCAGGCATACACAATTTTTAAATATGAATAAATGTATATGTACTTTTTTTTTTACTTCCTGTCCCCTGTTTAATTACTAACAGTGTTGAGAATTTATTTTTGATAAATTGTATAAAATTTAAATTCTGAAAATAAATAATTTTAAAATAAGTAGACTTAGAAATTAAGTAAGACTTGATAACCTATACATTTTTTCTTGTTTTTCAGTTACAATTATTATGGTTCCAATTAAGTTTAAGTAATTTATAGATTTCTATTTTACGGAATTAAACAAAAAATAATATGTAATAAAAATTTGTTCTTATGAAATAATATATGTGATTAAGGATATCCCTTATCACATAATTATCACATCGAGGTAATCAATTTAAAATTTATTTTCTTAAGATTTTAAATTTTATACAATTTATCAGAAATACAAAGAATAAAAAACAGCCATCAAAAATACATTTAATTTTGCAGTAAGCTTAATTCAAAAATACA
Organism: Acrocera orbiculus; assembly: GCA_947359355.1. Lineage (NCBI taxonomy): Eukaryota > Metazoa > Arthropoda > Insecta > Diptera > Acroceridae > Acrocera > Acrocera orbiculus. The sequence continues at coordinate 15,497,300 of OX375758.1, forward strand.
ATAGAAAACGATTAGAAGGATGTTAAGGGAACCAGACAGTAACAATTCCAATAGTCCTTGAATGAATCTTATACGGATAATTTTATAATGAAACGTTTAAATATTTGATTTTTTTTTTATATTGTAATTAAATATGTATCTAGCTTACTAGAATAAGCATCTCCAATTTCAGTTAGTTTTTGACATTTTACACTTCTTGGATATGTGTTATGAAGTCTCCTAAGAAGGGTACGTAGCACTTTTTGAAAGGTACAGAAATCACTTCCCAATATAGAAAAAACAAGGTACGGGACCAAAGGTACAGAGCGTTTCCAGAGTTGCTGCAATCTTTTTCGTTAATAGTGGCTAAAAAGCCGATATTTAAAACATTTGCCTTGTAGGGCAGCTAATAGTGGCTAAAAAGCCGAGATTTATTAAATAAAAAGAAGTTAATTTTAATTATTAATTGCCAATTGGGGCAATTTGTTTATTAAATGAAATAAAGAGAGACTCACCTGCCGAGTAGGGCCTTGGTTCGTCTTTAAAAAATTTTACAACAACTGACTTAAACTATTACCGTTAGTCTACTTTTATACAGATTTTTTAATCCCCCTTCTGTATAAAATTTTATTTTTTCTATAATATTTTTTGCGAAATCTGCAAATCAATAAAATTTATTTGAATTTGCAAATTCCCCATTTAAAAAGTTCATTGATTTGGCTGAACTATAGTGCTATATAAATTTTTTACTTTAATATTATTTTTGCAAAGTCTGCAAATCAATGAAATAAATTTCGATTTGCAAATTCCGCATTTTCAAAGTTTACTATGGTTCATTTAACTAGGTTAAACGAATCAAAGGCAAAGTTCTATGATAATTAATATTTTAATAATTTAATTATACATACATACATATTTTGTTGTTGTGGTTGTTTATTCTCAAAATTAAGAACATATGAAGATTTAAGATCTTCATACCTAACATATGGAATTTATAATTGACGTTGCAATTTTATTCTAGGCTTATTAAAATGTTTTCGTAGTATATTCGATAAAATTAATGAATAGGGCAATGTAATTTTATCCCAGATCTTTTCTTTATTTTATTCTTCAAATTTAGCAACAATTTTATTTTTAGTAATTGCTTAAAAAATACTAATATCTATTTCGATAAAATCTTTCAATATTTGTTGAGCTTGGCCTGAGATTTTTTTATAACTCAAAAAAACAAATATTTTTCTTTATCTTTTAAAGATGTTATTAAGAGGTATTTTGCGATTGATAAAAAGGATTGTCATGTTTGATGAAAAAACACGCTCTAGCTGTTTGCGAACTAAGTTTCAGTAAGAAATTCATAAAGAACCGCTTTTCACCAGTTCAAATGTAGAAAAAATTATTTTAATTTTTTTAAGTACAGTAAATGCATAAGGATTTTTTACTATATAATATTGTTATATATATGTAAGTTCAATATACGCGGTGATGAAAAACCCCGCTCTAGCTGTTTGCGAACTAAGTTTTAGTAAGAAATTCATAATACCTGTATTTATAACCGAAAGATTCACATCAGCCAAAATCAACCAAAAGTCATTTTTAATTGAGTGAAGAAGGTTGAATTAATAATTCAGTAAACTCCTAAATATCTAATTAAAAAATTTTAGTGATCTATTCTCATAATAGTAAAATTTTAATTATCATTGCTATTTTGATTTTCGTAAAACTAAAGTCTTCATATAAATTAGACTTAAGTAATATAAATTTTTTACTTAATAAGTATCTAAATGGCAATATCTTATGATACGCAAAAAGAATTTCATGAATTTTGTTTGTTTTGAATAATGAGTTCTTTTTTGAAATATTTAAAATGCTTTAACTCATAAAATATACAGTCTTAAGCAATAAAAATAAATTTCTAATACGCATTAACCACAAGGGCTATGTGTAATGTTTACACAAAATTTTAAAATACAAAACAAAAAACAAAAAACATTTAAAGTGAGTGATAACATTTTAAGTGATAACATTTTATCAATAAATAAACAAATATTTAAATTTTCATTTAAACATCATAAAATACCTGCATAAAAATATGTAAAAATTAAATTAATCAATCAAGCTTAAATATTGAATAGGATAAGAAAAAGATTTAATAATAAATGAATTAATAATTTAATTATATTAATTCAACAATATACAAAATTAATTCAACTTACCAAAGTCAATATTTTTGATGGATTTGCAGTTTTGAAAAATTCATCAATCTAAAATGACAAACGAAAAAAATTATTTAATAAACAGCCGATGTAAAATTATTTATTTTCAGTAAAAGTTCAAATCCATTATTTCAATACAAAACCCTTATTATTATCTGCAATATTAAAATCTAAGTAAGACTACAACATGGAAAATCTTATTGAGGGAGAGAGAGAGTAGGAGCTTTACTAAGCTGCCCAAACAGTCCCGGCTTATAGCCGAGCTAACACCGATTCCAATTGTTATAGTCTAATCCAAAAGAGGCTCGTACTCTAGACACTTTCAGCAGATTCCCATAACAACTTTATAATCTTCGGTATCGAGCATTAGGAGAAAAAAGACCAACACAGCCCAGACGTTTTAAATATGATACCAATTATTATTAAGTTTTGTGGGATGTATTTCCAAATATTCCAAATAAGAGAAATGAGCAATTTTCTATAACCGACACAAATAAGTGACACCGGGCTATAGATAAATAATTCCATTTGTAGCCCTCACGTCACATATGTATAATATATGACACTTCAGATTAAGATGAAATGAATTAAATTGGAAAAGGAAAAGATAATAAAATGTTTTATTCAAAGTTATTTATTTTTATGATAAATTTTAAAGCATTTGTCTGTGTATAGACCAATTGGTAGTCGTTTAGTTGTTGTGCACATTTTGCAGGCATACATAGTAGCTGTGCACAATTTTTGGCAGAGCATACACGGCAACTAACTCTTTTTCCCAGTTTTTTTGGAAAATGTGTATTTGTGCAGCTTTGTAAAATAATATATAATTCCGTTTCTCTCTAATTTATCCCTCTATAACTCAACAAATCATTTTACGACAACTCCTAGTAGTAAAGAATTCGTGTCCGTTATTTCGGACGCTCAGATCGTATAAACAACTGTAATTATTGCCAGACCAATAACATCATTCATTTATTTTATTGTTGTATAATATTATACATCCATGTGCAATACGGCTTGATACAACAGTTCGACGGTCTTTACATAAATGTGACGCTGGTAGCGAAAGGGTTAAGTATTTGGCTGGAGTAGTCTTTAAGCTGATATTTTAGACATTTAACTTTTAAAAATGCAAACTGTTTCCAGCAATATAAAATTTGGCCCTGATTTTTCTAGTAGGGAAATCACCCAACAGTAAGTTTTGCATGTATGGATCATGTTGAAAAGTTTACTAGTGAAAAATTCATCAATATAGCATGCAAAAAGTACATATCATAGCTACTTTTGAGTTATATTTCATGTCACTATGACAGCAATTTTTGCGGCCATTTAAAAAAAAACTACTAATAATAAACAGAAATGAACAAATTTGTTTCTTCATTTACTGCATCGGTTTGCGATATAGGCTCTAAATTGTTATAAACTTGAAAAATATGAGTTGTTTTTTCTTTCTATTTACGCATTTTATTTTTAGTTCTTTGAAATAGTTTAATTTTATTTCTTTACATCTTGACAGCTTACATCAATCAGAATTTTTACTGATTGCTATTTTTAAAAGAAAAATTTTAACAAAACATAATAAAGAACTAATAATAAATACTTTTAAATATTTAAACCTAGCCACGTGTATTTACTTCATAATTATACGTAGTATATCAATCATACTGGTACTTAATGACACGAGGTAATTAATAAATTTTGGTAAATCACTTATTAAAGTGTCACCTGAATGCCTTTTGAATGACAATCATGCGGTGTAGATATACATACATATATAAATATATTCAAGTTTCATGGAAATTTGTTTTCAGTATAGAATATTTCAGTCAATTTTATTCTTTTATTCCAACACAAATGCAAATATATATATATGCATGTATATATGTATTCATATGGAAAGAAAAAAAGCTAAACAATATTTTACTAAATCGTAAGAATGCCATTTACACAATTAACTAGATTAGAATTTTCATCTTTGACTTTTAATACTATAAGATCATAACAGTAAATTATTAACCTGTTTCTTTAAATTTCATATCAACCACAATCAAAAAAAATATTTTAAATTCTGTCATAGCTACACAAAAAGTATTAACAAAAACCAAAGTCATGTTATTTAGAGTTGTTATTGTTGTTTTTTTTTTTAATTTTATGAATAATAAACGATAAGCCTCAAAGAGGAGGGATAAAACAATGAACAAATGTTTTTGTTTACTTCCTGCAATTTACGTGTAGTCTGAGTTAAACAACAACTGAATTTTCCAATTGCGGAAGGGAGGAAGATTAGGTAAGAAAAAAAACAAATGTTACTTTTCTATTAATTAAGTGCATATGGCCAAGGTTTGTTTCAAATAAAAAAAAAATTATATTTTTACATAACATGTGTACATGTGTAAATTGATCTTTAATGACACGAGCACTTTTTTTTTTAATTTTGATTTTGTTGCATTTTCTTTCTACCTTGAAAATATGACATGAAATCTAAAGTAAATAAAAGGTTCATTTGTTTGTTTTTTATTTTTTATATGCTTTTATTTAACTTGCTTTGTCTGTGCCATTTAAACTGAATTTTAATGCATTTAATGATTATTTAAAGATTTTTGAATTTTTGCAAGTTTACTTAAAAGTTAAAAAATTAAAATAAAAATATGTCCTTGTTCTGTTAAACATATTATACTCTCTTTAATACAGCCAAATTGACATGCATTGCTTTCAAATATATATATAACCTAACTCAGAGGCTCCCAATCTTTTTATACCTACGACGCCCTTTACAGACTTTAGTTTTTTCGCGACGCCCTTATTCGAAAAAAAACTGTGCTTGAGCTATGTATGTTGGTATGTTGGTATGTTATAAAATCAATGAGAAGGATGAGCTTGCTTTCCTGAGCACAGCTTCCTAATCTTGGCTCAAATTTAGAAATTGCTACTCTCATTAATTTGCGACCTGTATTTTGATTTAATAACTGCAACTGCCAGTTTCACATAAATATGAGGTGACAAACGGTAAAAGAATCTTCACTGCTCCAAAATTGCATTAATCTGTCTTTGTCGAATCCTAGTTTTAGTTTTGTATCACAAGATAACTCTATCAGTTGTTCTTCCTCGACTACTGAAAGTGTAGATGGGAGTTGGTTTAATTGGAATGGATCTCTAATCCAGTCATATTGATTAATATTCTCAGGAAAATATTTATCAAAATGAGTGCTTAAGGTTGATAAGTGTTGAATTAATATCAATTACAAACTTGGCCTCAGATTTTTAATGGATTTTTCTTTCAGCAAATTTGTCAACAGCGGGAAACAGTCAGTGTTTCGTTGCTCCTCTTCTATTTTTCTCTTCCAAAGTAACAACTTTTTTTGAAATGCTAAAATTTTATCAGACAGTTGTAAAATATGGGTTTCACTTCCTTGTATCGATTTATTGAGGATATTAAAATTAAAGGAGAAATTGCCTCTGGAGATGAATCGGCTGCTTAAAAATTTCCTCAAAAACTTTTTAAAAAAATTGGAGAAGATGGGGCTGTACTCCCGATCAAGTTTGAAATGCATATGAAACTGGTCTTTTTGGAAAAGAATGCGCGGCACACACTTTGGGAAACTCTGACCTAACTGTTTTCACAAGATAATTTTTTAAATATTGTTCATACTAAGGTTCATAAGAATAATTTTCTCCTTTTAAGGCAACTATAAACTATAAAAGTATATTTTTAATCTATATTTGTATTTTGAAACAAAAAGTTTCATAATTGTTTCTATATACATGCAAAGAATTATAATTTAATTTTGTTGTTATGTAAAAGATCAAATAATTTTCAAGTCTCTTATAAAACGAATAATTTTTAGCTCACACAAAGCAAATAGCACAACAAGAAGAAAAATTATCTCAAGCGTTCTTTATGTTCTAAATTTAATATTGATAATTTTAACAAGAATCGATACTGCCTATAATTTTTTAATTTTAATTTTTGCTATTGGTTGAATGTAAATAATTTTATTTTTATGATTGTGATATGATTTTTGTTGCTAATGAATTAGATTTTTATACTATAGGATATAGAGTAACATGTTTTCTTTTTCTTTTTACATAGATTTAAGTATTTTTGTTATTTTAAGAGGCACATTATATTTTATAAAATTAACTGTTAATCTTTAATTGCTGGGACAAAAAAAAACCAATTTTACTGCATTAAAATTATGTTAAAACTGGACTTAAAAAATTTGTAATAGTAAAAAAAATAACACAACCCAATAAAATATTGAAGATCATCTTTTTAATAGTATCTATAGACTAGTAAAAATATTGCTAGTCGTTACATCAATTTTTTGATTATTTTCGTTGTCCAACAAAAACTAATACAAAAAATTATTGCTAATATGCTGGAAAGCACATTATGAGAAAGTCAGAACTAAAATTGAAATTAAAAATTGTTTTATTATTATTTTTTTTTTGTGTGTTTTATTTAGTGGATAGCCTGAGTGAGTGATTTTCAGATTATCACTGCTGTCTATTTTAATGCCGTTTATTTAGGTAACAAAACAAACCAATACATGTAAAAATAAATGAAACTTTTAGAAAGTAAGCCACAATCCAATATACAACAAATTAATTCTACATAAAACTTTTAAAAAAGCCTACCTACACTTAGAAATTTGATAGTTGTGCTTCAAGACAAAAAATAAGTTTATCCAGCTATTTAAAAATATATTTAATGAATTATTAAACTGTAGTTTATGTTATTTTTTCACGAAATTTATTATTAATATTATTTATTTATTCATATGCTGCAACATGACTAGATTTTCAATGTTCTGTTCAATGAAGTATAAATTTTTTACAACCCTTGTTTAATTCTTTTAAACAACATGCCACCCCTATTTGTGTATGTAGCAATTTATGAAAAAGTTTTATAACAGAAAATATACTACAAAAATATTTATTTATTTTCAATCGATCTAATAAAAAATTGTATACATTTTTCTAACCTGTAGAATTAAATTTATAATATTTTTTATTTTAAAATTTGGAAGTTATGGAAGTTATTTGGATTTTATAATTTTGTTAAATTTTGAATTAAAAATTTTCATATACATGTAATAAAAAAAGATATAAATATTAGAAGGAATAAAATCAGCAACAAAAACAAAAAATATTTACAAAGAATTTTTTATTCCTATTTATTTTTATATAAGATATATTTTTTATTATCAATGGCCAAAAAGAACTTAAAAATAAACATTTGGTCGTAATTATAATACTTAAATTGTTCGAATTATACGCTCATTCACATGTTTTCATCAGGTTTAGCCCCCTGTGGTTTATTTCTATTTTTAGATATAAAAATGTACTTCGAAGGAAAACAATTTGCATTAAATAGAGAAAAAATAGAATAGATAGAACTAAGAAATATGTTTTTAAGGTTTTTTAAACTTAATAAAAGTAGAAGTATTACATGTTATGAGAAGTTACTTCAGTTCAAAAAATTATGTATATATGTAAATATTATATTCTATTGTCATAAAATATTTAGTGACAGAACTTTTTTGCATTTTATTTAAACTTCAAAATAAGACTTCTAGACTAAAAATGGTAATTCAGTTATTATTCGTATTATGACTGTCCAAATCTACATTGCCTGTAAATCTTACATCTCTAATGAGCTGTATCAATAACGTATTAGGTCATGGTTCTCATGAATGCGACATCAAACCACTTTATGTCATGGTTGTAATGGAAGCGACTTAAACCAACTTTCAACGCCTTCAGGTGACAAATAGATTTTTCCATTTGTATAAGATTGAACGACACTTTTCGCGCAAATGTAAAGGGGACTGTTCACTATAAACCAAATCGTCGTTAAATTTTTACTTACAAATCGCCATTTCCATATACTCTCGTCCCGTGAGAGCCATTTGACGGCTAGGAAATTATAGTATAAGATAAAAAGTATCTTGAAGTCTCCCCTATAACAACCACGAAATTTCCCATTTTTATTGGATTGATTTACACTTGCCACACAAATTGCATGGCATCGATAGGTCGCACGATTAAAAATCGTTTCCACTGTCCCTACAGACTTAAGCGCCTAGTAACCTTTCCCTTTTGTTTGGAATTTATCTAAGTTTGTTACTATAAAAAAAATATGAAGTTGACAAGTCACACGATGAAGTCACTTCTAAAAGCCCTATGGTCATATTGGAGATTTAATAAAACACAAACCTCTATTTTCTTTCCATTCTGGATGGAATTTACAACCAAAGAAATCAAATTAATTACCTTTCTATTTGATATTATTAATTCTTCTATAGTCAAATTAATTAATTGCCCTACAAGTATTAATTAATTAATAATATTTATATACAAATATGCATTACTTTAATATATATACATATATATTAGATCATTGATCATCGCGGTGAAAGGCACTTCAAATTCCCGATCGAACATGTTTAAACCTGTTTTAGGTCTGATTTGTTGTGTTTAAGTTTTTTGATTTTTCTTTTCCTTTGAATTATTTGTTGCTGATGCCGATAATAATCAGTTTAACCGGATGATTCCTTGCAAGAGAGACCATGGCCGATATTTTTCTTAGTTTACTCTGAAATTGTGTTAGCCGTATTATTGCATTTTTATTGTTTTTTTTTTATTTTTCTAACTATTTTTTATTGTTTTTATTTTGTACTGTGAAGCAGTTAAGCCAGTATTTTTTTAATGTTTCTTGTTAAGTTTTTTTCAAGTTTACTTATGCTTCCTCTTATGAAACGACACAATATTTCTTTCAATGGATGGTATAATAAATCATTTACACATTTTCTTAATATATGTAAAAATCAATAAAAATTTCATAGAAAAATTAAAAAAAATTAATGTTTTTATTTAAAAAGGTGTTTTTGGTTTACGTATTCAATCACTATTTAGGGATTTTCAGAAATTTTTTCTTGGTTGAATTTATTTTCAAATATTTCATATAAAAAACTAAAAAATCAAACTTTAGGATTTTAATTACTCAAAAAATTCTTAATTACTTTTTTTATTTATTTGTTTTTCAGAGTTTTCTTTCAATAATGACTAAAAAAATTGAAATTTTTGTTAGATTGTAGATTTAAAACTGTGTGACCTGAAAGTTACAAGGGCCTGAAGAACAAAGTTCTCTTAAAATATCACTAAGCTGAAAACTAATTTACTATTTATATTAATATAAATTACTTTATATTTCTTTAATATAACTAACCTGATCCGAGTAACAAACTTCATCTACTTCATATTTCACTTTGAAGTCATCCAAAGTAAGTAATGGTCCCATCCATACGGCATACTCGGATGGCAAACATGGGACAAATAGTGTCGTTTTGCCTGTACCAATATTAACAGCACCAAAACATCCTGGTTCTGTTACACCAAACATATAATTAAAATAGGATTCCTGGAATAAAATAGTTAAAAACACTAAAATTTAATTAAAATCCAATAAAGTTTGATGCATAAAATCCTTAAAATTGCCTTAAACTACATTTTTTTTAAGCAAAATATCATAATTTCAGGAGTTTTAATCAAAAACTCGGTTTAGTTGAATTAAAATAATTTTTTTAACCAGTTAAATGCCGAATTTAATATTGAAAACCCCTCACAATGTGTGAAGCGATGATGTTTTATACACGTCGAACTATATTTTCATTTAAGAGGAACTTAATAATTTATTTTTGCAAAGGTTATCGTTATTATAAACTTAAAAATTCTCAAATAATAATAAAATAGTTTTCATAGTCAATGGTAACGACTACGAGTAAACAAGTCGAACGCACCGTAATAGAGATTTGGTTTGACGTGTATACACGATTAAAGCTTTTAATTGGTTAAATACCAATAAACAATTATCCATTGTTTTAGAAATTTAATAAATATTTTTAAATGTTCAAAAACAAAAAACTAACAATTTCTGTCTTAAAATTCCGTAAAATTAAAAAGAAATGTGGTGTGAACGATTAGCAACATTGTAAGATTTCTTTGCATTAAAATTATAAAAATTCAATAAATTTTTGAAAGAGGAAAAAAATTGTATTAACAAATTTATGCTACATAAATTTTTTCAAATATTTTTAAAAGACAACAAAACTACATAATAAACATATTTTTATGTATTCATTTATGTACGCGAGTACCACATATAATAAATGTTAATAAAGTATGTAAAACAAACGCGTCTGGCCCACAACGACGCATACTTTTAAAGAATTTTCAAATTAGTTTTGTAATCTTTTTGTTTTCTTCTTTGTCTCTTTTGCTTTAAAGATTTATATATATAGCAGGCCACATTCTGAGCAATAACAAGAAAAAAATTACCACAGATTTTTATTTTGATTTCAGTCTCTTGTTCTGTTTTTCTTATTTTAACGTATATGTCGCTATATAGCTATAGATGGTTTTCACTTGAATTTTGGCACTAGAAAAACAAGCTCCCACAAAATGTACATCATTTTATTTATACATAAATATATATATATATATATTTATATGTAATTTCAGAAGGAAATAAAAAAAAGGTAGCATAAATAAAAGCAGAGTACAAAAAAAATTGCAGCTGTGTGTTTTGTCTTAACTTAAAAGTCATATGACGGCATATCATGTGCGACTTTTGCTTTGTTTATAAACAAAGAATTATTGATGGCGTGTGGGATTTTCAAAATTAAAACATGTTTGCAAAAGTTGTTGGATGAAAGGGAGAGAGGAAGAATTTTGTTTTGAAGAAGTCGGACTGGGCGGATAAGGTTAAAAATGTATAGTGTAAATATAAAAAACAAAGCAAATAAAACTGCATAAAATTTTAATTTGGAGATATTTTCATTTTTGATATTTGCCGCAACGAAATTATGTTCTACTGGTAGAAATCTGAAGGTTTTATTGTTTTAGAATGCTTTAACAGTCTAAATGGATTTTATTATTTTGGTTTAGCTTTTTTTCACACAATAAATTATTTACACTGTTGCCAAATTCTATTCTTGTTCAGTAAAATACATACATATATTTATACATAAAATGATCATAATCTGTCATATTTTTTTCATTGAGATATGTTACAATAAATGAAATAGCAATAAAATATACATAAACAGTATTATTAAGAACAATACGCACAAAATTTTCTCAAAATTTAAATATTCCTAGTGTGTATATTCTTAATACTATTGATCAAATTTTTTATTTCTAATTAAATTTTATAAAATGATTGACAAACTAAACAGTCGTAGTAAACGTAATGTTAATAAAAATTTGGATTCTACTGATGAGAGAACTATTCCTAAATCACGGGTGGTATTGAATTATCATTTTTTGACAAAAATTTGTTATTGTGTTGTTTGTTTTGTTAGAAATATTTTCAGCAATTTCTTCTAAAATAATTTGTACCGTTTGTTTGGTTATTCTAAATGTTGCATAGAATTCTCGACCATTCCATGAATTAAAGTGATCACCCTAGGCCGACGAATTATATTACTTTCGACGATTTAAATTTCATTAGGGAGTTTATAATCTAAATCCATTTTATAATTTTTATAGAACATTATTGAAATGAAAGTAGCACTTTTCTTTATTAACAACAACTTTGAAATCCATTTAATTTTTATGCTTGAAAATTATTATTTAAATAAAGTTTTCGAAGGTATTTGACATAAAATTTAGTAAAATTGAATCAAATTCTGCTAATCTGACAGCTAAGTCGACTTTAAGTCTTGAAAATTGCAGACAATTTAAACACGAAGTTAAGTCTACTTAAGGGTTAAGTATGAACTGTGAACCATAAACAAACGAGATTTAGATTAGTTTATTTGAGGAATAAACTGGAGATTTCCCATACAAATTCTAAAATGGTAGTACATTTGTCTAGTATCATTGGCCCCCTGTAAACGCACTATAAGTTATTCATAAATAGAGATTACACTGTCCCGCAAATAACGACGCATTGGTGCCTTTAAAGACTGTAGTTCCCGTTTCCCGCATATAATGTGTAAAAAAGTGCAGCACTTTTTACATTTCTTCTAAAAGAAGAATGGAAGTAAAAAATTTAGTATTATAAGTTTAACATGTTTCACTTAGAACTAAAGAAATTATGTAGTTCTAAATCTCTTAACAATTCTCTTATTTAACATTTAAAAGTTTTTCATGAAGTGGAAATAGTTTTTAGTATTTTTTATACAAGCAATTTCTCATCTTTCATTGGATTTAATTTTTACAAATTAAGGCCTTTTTGTTATAATTATATTAATATTAACTTTTTCAGTTTAACATAAATTTTCATGTATGTAGAAAAGTTACAATCCGTTTAAACCTTAAAGAATATACAAAGTTAACAAATATTAGAAAAATGGCAAAAATGAGCAACGACCTGCGCAATCACAAAATTGATTAAAAGAATAACAAAAAGAGGATTAATTGCTAATTGATTCTCTTGTGAGTTCTTTAATATTAATTCAAATAATTTTTTAAGACGTAGCTTTCCATAAATATTCTTAGAAGGTCAAGGCTCCAACTTTAAACACTAATTATGCTACTACATATATCCTCAATTTATTTAGTATAGTTTTCTGTTTACATTACCATTTATCCATAAATTAAGAATTAGAAATTCTTCAATTACAATTAACTAATTGCTAACATCCCAATAAATATGTTTTTTTAGTTAAATTACGTGTCTAAGGGATATTTATGTTCACAGCACGTGTTTTTATTTGTTAATTACTTTAATTAAATTATTTTCTTGGACATTTTATGGTTAATATTTCCAAAATTTGTCAAAGGTTGGCTGAACTCTTATTTACAATTCATATAATCAAGGAGAATTTCTAACAAGAATTATTGCTGTTGTAAAAAACTTTGTATTATGTTATTAGGGTTTTAAAATTCAAAATTTTTTCTTAAACCAAGTTGGAGGAGGCTCTTTAATGTTTTTGTTTTCATGATGCAGATAAGATGGACTTCCTAGCGCTTGGTGGAGATTTTTGCTTAAAAACAATCGAATTTGATTGATCAAGGTTCTTATGTTCATGAAAAAAAGTAAATGATAACAACTTCAACAGTTATAATGATATCAAAATAGTATTTTATGCAATTATACTTACAAATATCATCATCATTCACGTCAGATTTTATGTAAGCCAATATTTCTTTTGGTCTTCTCTAAAAATCCGGCAAGTTAGTGCTAACTAGCAATTAGTTCAGACCGCTAATATCCATTCTCTATTGAGGCTTATACACATTATTAAAGTACACGGAAGGAAAGTTTGTATGGAGAAATGTGTAATGTAATACACGTGTATTAAGCATTTGTTGCAATCGTGTATAAAATACAGACTTTGAAAGGCCGCATAAAGGAAATTTTGCTATCTATTGTGAATTGACAGTTGTCCAACATTAAAGATTTCCCTATTGTGTTAATTTTTTTAAAGTATAATAAAACAAACTATTTCGTCTATTTAAATAATTAATCTTTTTTTAGGTTATTTTTAGTATAAAATTTAGAACTTAGTTTTTGCGAGTAAGCACATTTAAATTATTTTGTGTATTTTCACAGATTCAATGATTCAATGTTTACTTTTATGACACTATTTTTGATATTTCCATCAAATTTCCCTAAACTTCCCTAATACAGATTATTGCCAATGGAGAAACGATTTTTTGTACGGAGGGCTAATACACTGTACAAACCTCAATAGAGAATAGGTAAAAGCGCTAAAGAGACCTAGGAATTAATAAAAGTAATGCGTTGCTAAAATATATTAATAAAAAAGTTTGGATCTTAGCTTGATATACCGTATTCAGTATTCCTGAAATGTACCCTTATCAACTTTTTCTATTAAAAAACAAATTATTTCAATTGAAATGCTATGGATTTAATGTACACTTTAATGTGAAAACTTTTCCAGTGTATTTTGCTAACCGGGCTTAAAATACTTTTTGTTCAAGATATTCAAGAGAATATAATAATAGTGTTCCATTTCTTTAGGATATTTTTAAACAATATTTTGTTTTATCTAACTACTAAAAAGCTTACCTGCCGAAAAATGTAGCTGGTGTCAGTATCATAGAAACTAATGTCATCGCCACCTTGCAATAAAACAAAACTTGTAGAATCAATTTCTGATTTTTTTCTAAGTTCACGAACAACACGTTGACGATTATTACGAAATAAAGACATTGGTACAGCCAATGTGTTTGATCCCATTTGATATGTCGCCATTTTAATTACTCAAATACTGTAAAATAAAAAATAAAAACAAGAATACAACAACAATTTATTTGAAATTTTATTATTTAGTTGGAAGCTTGCCGTTACCGTTAATTATTAAAGCTTATACTAATGTACTTAATTGTATGGTTTAAAGTCGAAGCTAATCAATGATTTTGTTTTTTTTCCTATTTGGTATCGAAATGATAAAAATATTATTTTTTTTTTCTATTAATTGTGTTTTAATTTTAGTTTGAGTAATCAATATTAATTTATATTTGAAAAGATTTCAAATGATCACAGTTCAAGGACAATGTTGACGGTTATCTTTATACTATGAATACATATGTTATTATATATCAGGGTAAAACAGAATTTTGCAAAAAAATTTTTGATTGGCAAACGATGAAAATGAAATGTTCTTATTTAGAGACAGCTAAAATATCTTTTGTAGTATCTCTAAAATCTTTTGGTAATACCAAATGAAAGGTGATTTGCTTAACTTTATTATCGGAATTCATTAAAATTATACTTAAAAGAATTCATGCGGGTTGTGTCTGTCTGAAATATTTAAAAATGAATTTTAATTTAGCTTTCTGTTTTTATTTTGACTATCAGACAACTCGTGCCTGATAATGAAAGTAAAATTCCAACTTGAAATTATACTTCAGAATATTTTTCTACATCAAATTAATAAATAATCATTCAAAGCTATTTAAGAAATTGAAATAAAAATTATCTTAACAAAATAAATATAATTCATATAAAAAATATTAAATTAATGACATATACATATATCGTTAGATAAAATTATAAATTAAATATTTAATTTTCTTATTAAAAATATTTCAAAAGGTTTTATAATAGAATCAAATAACTTTTTAGCTGACTAACGCCCAGTTTCACAGTGGATTAAGAAATATTTGTGTTTCACAGTTCCAATTTAGGCATTAACACATTGTATGTGAGGCTAGTTGAGTGTGACTTGTTATTTATCGCGGGCATATCAAGCTTATGGGAATAGATATTAACGATGGCACGTAATCAATGTCATTATATTAAATAGTTCAAGCTCTAGCTTTCAAATTGTTTTTAAAAGAAAACATCAAGATTTTGTTTCCCATGAAAATTATTAGATACACTAATATGTACAATAAAAATAAAAATTATCAAGAGAAAAAATGAAAATGAATGATATTTCTTCTACAAACTTATGATATTATAAAAAATAAAAAATCAATATTTAATTAATGAATGATAACAAGAAAAACAGTCTTCTTAATTGAGCGGAATTTTGCAAAATTAACAAATGTTATCTTGTTTCGCCACGTTTTTTATGAACACGACATTTTCGTGTTGGATTTTTTTGTGCAGGCACTTGGAACAATGGTTTATAGTTTATGTTTCCAACTAACCGTGATCACAGTCGCCCGCTATCACTAAGTTATTCATAAACAGAGATTACAGTCTTCCGCAAACAAACAGTGGCGCCTAAAAACTGTAATTCCCGTTTCCTGTATACAGTGTGTTACCCACTTTTTTGAGTTCAAAACCTCAAGGTTTGGGTATTTAAAATTTATTCAGCTGTCATTTGTTGGCCATATTGATACATTAATTTGTAATTATTTTTGAAATTATTACTTAATTTTGTAAAATTTCTGTAAATATGAAATTTTGTTTTAGTTAATTAGAAGAATAATATTCAGTTGATTTTCATTTAAATTTTACAGATCTAGTATAATTGACTATAAAAAAGGTAATTCCTCTATTGTTTGCTAAACGTTTCCTTTAAAAAGAAATTATTTATTCTATTGAATTTTGATTTAATTTAATTTCAATCACTAAAAATAACTTAAACTTAAAATTGACTTAAACGTCTTTTTCTTTTTTCATTCTTTGCCAGCATTAAACTTGAGACTACGAAAGTTTCCCTTTGGTAAAATACTTAATTAAATTAAATTAAAAAGTATTAAAAGTAAAACCGATTATTAAAACTTCGTGCTATAAAAGCAAGGCTTCCAGAAACTATATCTTTCAACGGATCAACACCAATCTGCCCTGATTAGTGCTTGGAATATGCTGCTAAAAAATATACACAAAATTTTGCCTATCATTCAAGAACACTATAATTTTAGAACGCCTTAACCGATCATCACTAAATTTTAACTAATTATTGATAGTTTAAATTTGGTGTACTTGAACGAAGAATATTTAAATTGAATGAATTTTTTAGGCATGAAAATAAACATTTCGTCCTAAATTAAAATTTTGACCTAAGTTTTCATTCAAGTACACAGGAATACTGTTTTTTAACAATCCTTATTGTATTTTTTGGTTTGGATAAACCAATCAGGAGTGACAATGTTCACCGACAAGTTACTTTTTTTTTGTGTTGAGGATAGTGGCTATTATTCGGCCAATATTGAATATTTTTTTATAAATTATTATAATTAACCTATAATAAAAACCCGTTTTAAAAAAAAAATTCATAAAAAAGGAGTGTTTCTACCACCATAATTAGATATTTTTTACCTCCTCATAGTGAGTTTACACTGACTTAATATAGTGTGTTTACATACTGGACATATGTACTACCATTTTAAAATTTGTATAGGAAATTTCTAGTATATTTCGCAAATAAACTAATCTAAATCTAGTTTTCTTTTCTAGTTAATTGCTCAGTGTACCAACTCAGCGGGGAATTTCGTCAAGGACCTTCCACTCTAGAACAAAGCACCTTCCAATTGGGCTTTCATTTAACATTACGATGTCATTGGCGAGAATGCTCAAAATAGCTTCTTCATACAAATGTAATTTGTATATTTGAGTAATATGTCGGATTCTCTTTCGGAAATAGATTTTAACTGTGAATAATTGTGAAAGTTAGGTTAAGTGTGATTGTAATGTAAAGACATTTTTTACAACAAAGATAAGCAAATTGAAATATTTACTAATTAAAATGTATTAGGGCCCTGAATACACTTATTTTTATACATGAAGAAATGGTAGCACATTTGTCTGGTACCTTTGGCCACTGCAAACGCACTATCGCTCACTTACCAGCAGGAAGAACGTTAGATGTATTTTTTATTTTAATTCATAAAATTATTATAGATGTCAGAGTATTTGTCTGAAAACGAGACATATAATAGAGTTCGAAAAAAAAACAACATTTCCACATAAATATAAATACTTAAAACTTTATTCAAATTATGAGATATAATATGAAGGATGAATTCACAAAATTCAGAAAACGATTGAATTCTCTTGCATAAATGGTAATTATTTTTAATTGATAATTGGAATTAATTTCACTTAGCAAAAGAATAAAATAATTACATATGTTTTAATTATTAATTAATTACTTATGTATATATATATATATATATATTTCTCTTTGTTTTTTTTGTTAAACTTAAGACAGACAAATTTATTTGTAATATTTCTAATTAAAATAAAACAATAACAAAATGTCCTGTATATTATTAAAGTTGTAATTTGTTTCATTAAAGAAATTATTTCTTTTGAAAATATTGTATTATCCAAATTTCTAGCAAATACACATCTCATACATACATATATATATATATCCAATATTATTTATGGAATATATTTATTTTGTTTGTTTATTACTGTTTTTATAAATGTATGTACATATTTAATATTGCCACCCATTCTGTGTTTAAATGTTAATTATTATTATCTTCATGCTTATTTATTATTTTACAGGAACATTAAATAAAAGTAATTAATAATTACTTTTTTTCGTATTTTTTTACCGTAAATCTTAAATTAAAAATCAAAATTTTGTAGTTCTATTTAATTATTTATGTTTTTATTTTATTATTAAATACGTTACCAGCTTATTTTAATGTTTCTTGTATCTAAATTTTCATTGATATATTAGCTGCCTAGTTTTATAATAATTAATGGCGAAATATTCTGATCTAAGCAAATTGGTGGGTCTAGTAGCACTTTTATTATGATTAAGAAATTTTTATTTCTTTTATTCAATTTTATTTAAGCAGTAATATGGTATAATTTCTTTTAAATTTATTATTACAAAATTCTATAGTCATGAATGATATAAAAGGAGAAAAAAACATCATTTTCGATTACATTTCCTTAAGTGTTTATTGTTTTGTCTATGTAGTAGAAATATTCCAAAATATCTTTCTAATAAAATGAATGAGTTAATAGTCCACTAATTTAAAAAAATTCGTTAAAAGTAAAAATATGAATTTCAAAAGGTACGTAAAAAACTAATAAGCGCGTACTTTTGATATAATTACCCAAGAATTTTAACTAATTTTTTTTGGGTAACGTATTTTTGAAAAAAATAAGACTAAAAAATCATTCAATTTAATTTGAAATATTTGAAATATTTTCTTCTGTGTAACGCAGCAAATAAAAGATTTTGAATTGAAATTTTTACTATATTTAATTTCAATTATTTTAATGAAATTTTATTTAACATTAAGAAAGATCAATAGAGCAAAATTTGTTAGAAATAAAAATTTGCTTATTTTATCTGGCTATAATTAAGTTCAACAAAGATTAATCGATGGCATAAATCATTTCCATTTTCCGGAATGATTGCAGGAAACCTTAAGTTATTCTTAAAAAAGATTTTCGATTCTAAATATTTTGTTGTTAGCTTCAATCCCTTGTGTAGGTGGATTTTTAATAAAAAGTATTAATAAACCTTTAGAAATAAGAAATAATATTTTCTTAATACATTGCTAAAAGCAGTTCGTAAATTAGAAACTTGCTTATTTTTATTTTTACCTCCTGTCTCTTGCCTGGATATTTAACTGTTAAACATGTCACATGAGGACGTGTGAGTTTCGGATCTAATATCAGAGACCCAAATATACTTGCCTCTAAATGTGTTTCACGAGGTATTTCTGTCTTTGTTTTGAGTGACAATCAGAAAAAAGAAAACAACTAGCAAATAAAAAAGAATTCAGATGAAAATCTATATTTCTTCTAAATATCAGAAGAAACAAAATCCTACCAGACAAATAAATCACAGTTCTTCAAAATTCCATTTTCAGGAAAAGTATTTTATGATTTGTTTAGCTTTCATATAATTCGAAACGAAATGAAATTAACAATTTCGTGTTATTTGTTTTTAAGTTAACGCCTTATATTTATGCTTTATTCACAGCCAGTGTAAAATATAAGCACGTTTTTATTTGTTTATTTGACAATTTGAATGGAATTTTTGTTTCTTTTCTTAATCAAATTTCATTGATGATTAAATATTTCACTGAAAGAACAGATTATACATATTAAATCTAAAGTGAATACACTAAAAATTTTAGAATAATTTTTATATTATATATTTTTTAATCCTTTTATTATATCTATCTCATGACTGTACATTTTGAATATTTTTTTGATTAAAATAACTTAATCTTGTTGAAAAATGGGTGTACAAAAAACAAAAGAAGAAAAATACATGAAAAATAAAAAATTTACTATTTTTTATCAAGAAAAGTTTTTTGTTTAATACTAAAATTTGGATTCATAAAAAAAAATTTATTAAGAACAAAAAAAAGAAAAGAAGGAAACTAAATTTATGTTTTTTCTTTATTAAAGTTTCACAGCTCAGAAAATTAACAAATTATTATCTAAAAACTTTTAATTGTAATTTTTCATTTAGGTACAGAGTGTTTTCTTTTTTATAAAGACTTTTTATTTATTTTTAATTTTATAATTTTCTTTTCATACTAAATCGTTCCTACTACATAAAAGAAACACACACATTTTTTCCACACAAATACATACACACGCACACATTTGTTCACAAAATAATTCATATTTTCTTTTTTAATTATTGTAAACACAAATTTTGTGTTTAATTTTTCTTTTATTTACCGTTACTTCTAATATCTTTGAACAGTTTCTCTTACATATTTTATTGTATTTTTGCATTTTCTTTCCAAATATATTTTTAAATTTTTATTACTCTAAATGCCTTGTTAATTATCTGTTAAGTAAAGACATTTTGATTTTTAACATTTTTTTTACCATTTTTTATAATAAAACAAAATTTTTTATTTTGTTATAAATTGTTTAAGCTTTGGAAAACTAATAATTCTTCTGAACATATATAATTAATTTCTATATCATTTTATTTTTTTTTTAATATTATTTTAATAATGAGATCAACAAAAAATTTTTTTTTCTATAATTATTTTTTTAATATTATTTCTAAATTACGATCTGTGTGTTTTATTTATAGACAGTAAAATTTTACATTTAACATTTACTGTTTATTTAATGTTTTAGAAAAAGAAAAATAGAAAAAAGCTTAAAAGGCAAAATACATTTAGATGATTTAAGATAGTTCCAAAAAAATAAATAAATAATATTTATTTTTATTGTGGCAATTTTATATTTTAATATTCAAATAAGTTTTGTTAAAATTTTAAAATTTTGTCCTTTAAGGAATATATTTCTTTTCATATTTTTCTTTAAATGTAAAATCAAGTCTTAATTATTCAGTTCTGTTTTAATTCATATTACTGCACAGATTTTAAGATAAAGTTTTTCACAGGCCTTGGTTTTTCTTATAGATGTTACATAATGAGTGGATTGCCTTTAGTTCTGTAAAATAAAGAAAAAAAACATTATCAAATTGTATTTAAAATTTAAAATGATAAAAAGAAATCATAATTTTAAAACTTTAAAAATTTTATAATTCTTTGTACACGGGCACGGATTATGTTGTTTCTAGTCTGTATAAATGGCAAAAAATGAATAGAGGAAAAGCAAAATTTTCTACGCATACATATATATTAATATGTTAGTTTATAGTTAATAGTTAGTTAGTTAGGCAGTAAAATTGACAGGCTCTAAAACAATCCAACCAAGTAAAGAAATTCACATTCTAATACCGCCTCTAGACATTCATAACATTCGCCAAATATAAAATTTATTCTATTTACCGCCTTCACTGTGCATCCGTTCACACATATATTCGTGCATTGTTATCAGATCAGACATTTTCACTTTGATTTTTGCGTTGCATAAATTTGTATAAAGTTCGACAACAGCGCGAACTCGTACAAACTTCATAAAATCTAGCAAACTTAGATAAATGAACCTTCTACACATTCGTGTATTCACTGAAGTAAACACTAACAATCAGATTAAGGAATGACGCAACGCTTGTTAAACGCAATGAACTACTTTTTCTTCGCTTCCGATACTTTTGTTTTTAAAGAAAATTTAATTTCGACAATTCTATAAAATTTGGTGTTTCAAGGATTCTTTGATTTTCATCTACCAGGAATTTATACTACTATTTTGTACAAATTTTCGTGTACAAAAAGTGAACAAAACTTTAATAAATAAAATAATTTCAAATACTTTGAGGGTATGAATCAATTTTGTTTTCAACTAATTATAAAGACAAAATTTTGAAAAAAAATTTGTAAGTTCAAGAAGGAAGAAATTGAATTACAACCCATACAAATATTTCTAGCAGAGAATTGCATTATGAATAATAAAATTGCAAACTATGTTAACTAATTTAAAAATATAAAATAAAATATTTAGTCAGCGTACACGTTCGATAAAATTGTTAATAATATTACGGGTCAGAGAAGTGAAAAGCGAGACAGAATATTTTGATTAATTCAAAAACAACTATGATAAATTTCCACATATAAATTCAATATCGTGCATTACTAACTAAATACGAAGCATTTATTTAACTCGCATGAACTCTTGCACATTCTACTACTTGTACATAATATATTTTCATTTTAGATTCAATGCAACAAAATAATAATGGAAGAAATTTTTTGATACTTTTGAAATCATGTTAAAGGTTAACCTTTAGTAACTATACAATTCGAAAATTTTGCTGCAAGCGTAAATGATTTTGTTGATAAGCCTCCAAAGTAGACAAACTAGTTTATAGCTGCTTTAGAAAATAAAATACTACGACACAATCCCATGATTTATTTTATCTCAAAAAATCTAGTTTGAATGTTTGATTTGTAGGTTAACGATTGTTCTTGAAATATTTGTATGAAATTTTTAAGTTTGAATGGCCAACAAAAAGGATTAACGGTTTTCCTATAGAGTTAAAAATTAAAGTTTCTTTATCAGGTTGAGTTGAAAAAGTTGATAATTTATAATTTTAAATATTTAAAATAAATAGTTTTTATTTTGAATTGTGTGTGAAAAAAAAAATAGATCGGTTGTAAGCCGGCACTTTGTGGGCAGACTAATGGAAGTTCTACGTTCTAAATATTACACAGACTTCTCTTTCTGATCTCAACCATAAGAAATTTGTTGCTGGAGAAAAATTTAATTCACTGTTGCTCGATTTCACAGTGTTCAAGTTAACTTCAGGATTATTTAATTGGTAGTTAATTCTAGGGTGCGTTTAGAGTGACAGCTGACTTGAATACGGCATAAAATTTTATTAATACTGTATTATAATTTACACGTATATTTTAAAACATAATAATAATAAATATGATTTTCATGTCCATTTTGTTAAGTTTACAATTTGATCTTGAATTCTAGCCACTACTCCTTTCAACTTTTACATTAGATCCTTCCTAAAAATAATAATGATGACTAACTAGTTTTTAAGTTACCTTTTAACTTTTTAAATTTTATAAATAAGTGCTTTACCTTAAGTCTTAGAACGTGGAATTGATTTGAAGTTAATTTTTATCATACGAATTACCGATACATTTGCACAAAAAGCGTTTAACCATCATATAGAAAGAGAAGAAGTCGGTTGTCGCCCTATAAATGCTTAAAGTCATTTCCATATAAACCACGGTTTCAAAGATATGCGAATATTTTTTTTATACAGTTCGTAGATTAATTGAATAGTTTTTAGAGTTCGAAGCCCTAAGACGTGATTTTTATAAAGTTTAAAATTTTTAAACGTCAACCTCTTCATATGGTACGTGTTATTAATGTATTTGTGTTTGGTTTATGCAGGCAAAGCACGCCATAAGCACTTGATTCGTGAGATCTTTCATATACATATATTTTAATGATTGTTTTGCTTTTGAAATTTGGTAATGAAATACCATAAAAAGTTTTTATATGAATCTAGTATAGTGAGTTCAATTGTGTTTAAATGCTTGTTGACTATAAACAGTCTTAAGTAGTGTCAGAGAAAACATAATTATTGGCTATCATAAGAAATATCGTCAGATTCTAAGATTAATATTACCAGCATTCATATCATCTTAAGGGGGCTATTAACTTTTTTTCCAAGTCATCAAATGACTCTCTCGTTTCATATAAACTATATAAAGGTAGTGATTTGTGAATAAATTTTTAAGCATGTTTAAATTTTTATTCACAAATCGTCATTTCCATATACTTTCTATAGGACGAGAGAGCCATTCGACGACTTAAAAATTATAGTGAACCTTTAAGGTTCCTATTCTTAGTAGCAAAGACATCAGAAAATATACCAGAGTAACTTCAAATCTTTTCGAGACTATTCGCTAAAGAATTTACCAAACTGTCGATATTGGACAAATTTTAAAATGTGCCTTATAGGCTTTATTTGTTTTAATTTTAAAATGAATAGGAGGATCTTTTAGACTGTGTTCCTGAATGAGAGCGACAACAAATTACCTTTAGCGAATTTATACTTTTACACAAAATCAAGGGACTATCGTTTTCCAATCGTTTTCCAATCGTTTTCGCTGCTAAAATGACTATGTACTTAAGCCTGTGGGCACAGTGGAAGTGATTTTTGATAATGCGACTATGGCATAAATTTGTGTGGCAAGTGAGAAATTTCGCTAAACGCTTTAAGTCCGGCAAATGTATGGAATGGCTTTGCTGTGGCCACAACTTAAGGTCATCTTTAGTTATAAAATATTTTCAGTTAATATTAGATTAGACGAAGTTATTGGATCGTTCAAATACTATATTCAAATATGGGATGATAATTTTTAGTATTGATTTGACAGAATTTAAATATTGAGGAAAATATTTTGAGAAATTGCTTGAGGCTATATGGAATTAAGTGGATATAGAACACCAAGGAAAACATTGTAGAAAGTTATATAAAAGTATTTTCAAAATTTAACCTAATTTCATATCCTAATTAGTTTAAGACTTTTTTCTTAGCTTTGACTTACTCTGTTCCTAGAAGTTTCAATAAAATAAAAAAAAAATTAATGTCAATATTACATATTTCCAACTTTCTTCATACTCGAAGTGTACGTATTATAAAAAAAAAAACGTCATTGAGTTATCTCATAATAACAAAGTACCGTTATTTAAATCAATTTATATAGAAGCTCTTCATCCTTATTAGATAACAGACACGTTTACGAATATTTCCACTGATTTTATATACAAAAAAAATATTTATTGAATTTATACTTGAATGAAAAAATTTAGCCAAGGGCTATATCCATAAATAGGAAAGTTTATTGAATTATTTTTGTTTTTGCAGTATTCTATTTGTAAATTTCAATGGAAATGCCGTCAATAATTTTTTAAGAAAAATTAAAAAATGATTTGAAGATTCTAGAAAAGGATTTGTTATATATATTACATAAAAAGATATAAATATCTAAGTAAATTTTAGGCAAAACAACACTGGAGAATATTTTATTGGTCTATTCTTAGATATGGTATAGGTTTATCCCAATTGATTTATGTACTGTGATTATTTTATTATTAAAACCAAATGAAATTCTAAAAAAAAAATGAAAATAAAATATTATTGATAATAATTAAAATCAAAATTTATTCCATAAATAAAATAAAAGACTAAAACTTTTTTGGTGCAAAGGTTAAATAAAACCCAATGCTGCCGCCCAAGTGTGTATCATACAATTCGCAAAATTTGTAAACAAGCCCAAAGATCAAGTCAAACGAATGTTTATATTTTTATTTTGATTTTTATATATTTTACTTTGCAGTTGCTAATAAGCTTACTTGTTGACTCCTAACAAACCAACACATTATCAAGCTTTGTTATCATTAATTTTAATAATGAAAAAGATTACGGAAGTATTTTAATGAATATTATTGCAATTTCCAAAAACACCATTCAGGGAAACAAGATAAGATTTGCAAGAATTTAAAGTGTTTGTGGAATATTGATTGAAAGGACTATTTAAATTTATTCATTTTAAAACAAAATAATTGCAGTATTTTTATGAAATTTACGTTGTGTAAGGAAAAATTTTAAAATATTTCAGATTAAATGCATTTCATATTCAAAACAAATAGAAAACTATCTAAACTTTAATTTCACTTCATAATTTACTCATAGTAAAACATTTAACGGTAAATTTGAATAAATCTAAAGATAATGGTAAAACATACACAAATTTAGTCAATTTTTAACGGTAGTTAAATATGATCGTTATTTATATTTCAAAATTAAAAAAGAAAAAATTAGGGGAAACATTGAAATTTTAATAATTACCTTTAAATGAACAGCAACAATTATCACTACCACAATCACAAATGTTGACCATTGTATTAGCAAAATGCTAATTTAAATTATTTCCATGGCTACACACAATTATTTTATTATTTCTTATTAATTTATTTTCACATTTAATATATATTTTTGTTTTATAAATATTAATGTAATTATTTGATTTTATTTTTTGTAAATGCAAAACGAAGTAATTAAAATGATGTTAAATTTTTATAGTATACATATAAATAGTTTTTAAATTCATTTAAGGAAAATTATTAATGAAATATTTATTATTATTATTATTTTTATAAAAAGTAATTAAACTTAAAGCTCCAATTGGCATACTCTATATAATGGTGTACTTGATTCTTCATCGCTATCATAAAAATATCTTTGTTTTGGTGATATATTTAATTGTAAGCGTCTAACTGCTTCTTTAACCAAATTTTTACTTTTTAATAATGCTTGTAGTAATTCATATGGATCATCAATATCATTTTCTTTTTTTTTATTATTTTTAATTTTATCACTTGTACTACAACCGCCATTATTACTAATACTATTACATGAAATTGTTTGATCACTCCATGAACGGCATGGTATGTGATATGGCGAAGGTCTTGAATTTCTGCCATGATTATGGGATGGACGTGCTTTTAAACGTAAATTTTCTTTTATTTCGTGTACTAATTCTTCAACAGCCAAAACATCACTTTCTTCTTTGCTAGGCATTTTAATTTTTTTATTATTTATTTTCGATATTATAAAATTACTAATTAAATTAAAATTTTATATTCTTTTAGTAAACACTTTGTTGATAAATAATTTTATTATTTATATTAAGAAATTTCCTATAGATATTTTTTTTTCTCTTTTTAATGCACACCAAAAATATAACAAATTTTCTTTCTCTTTTTCACTTTTGAGAAATCCCGTGCACCTTTTCACAAAAACTTAACACGACTTAGCTCACCAAGTGTTTCTCAAAGACTGAATTTTAAGTGAAATATATATAATTTTCTTGAACTACTGCCACATATATATTTCTATCTCATTCTCGCATCTACTTCTCTTTGGTTTCAAAAATTTCTTGTTTTGCTTCGATTAAAAACAAGAAAATTACAAATAAAAAATTTTCAAAGCATACTTTTTTAGCCAACAAATAAATTGTATATTTGGATTTGTTTTTGTATAGAATAGTATGTGTAAACGAATGAAAAAAATGCTTTGTGTATTTATATGACCGTCAATAACCTTTTTTATAGTATGGGTGATTTGTTGGTAAATAACAGGAAAAAAAAAGAACAATTTTAGACCGGGAAATTTTAAGTATTGCCATTTGTATGGGCATTTGTATTTTTCTTTAAAATTCAATTTCCTAACGTCATATGCTAATCATTGATTAATTTAAAACTTAAGGGAAAATCCATTAAAGTTCCTAAACAATTTGTTGTTCTAGAATTTTAACTTTATTGGGCATACATAATTTTTATTTTGGGTTGTAATAAAAAAAAATCATTTTCTCCTATTTTTAACAATAAACATTAAGTAAAATATATTTTTTTAACATTTTTATAGGTATTACTGTTTGAGATATTTAAAAATTTCTAAATAATAAACTTTAAATATTTTGTTGTTTTTTTTTCTTTTGTTACCTATTTCCGTTAATTACTAATTATTAAGATCATTTTTATAACGCGCAAGAAACCATATAAGAAAAATCTCAGATTTGCCATTTTTAGCATTTAATATAAAAAGAGTGAAAAAATTATAATACAATCATGTTTATTTGGCAGCACTACTAGAGCATTCTCATTCATATACATTTTTTCCAAGTATTTTACACCTATACATAAAATCGACTGAATTTCAACCATATATATATATAGTAAACACATACTACTTTGATCAATTTGTAAACAAAAACATGGAGAGCGATAGTCTGATATTTTTATTACCCAGGGAATAAAAAAATTTGTTTGATGGGCAAATTTAGCCGTGCGCAATGTGCATACTATATTTATATATATATATATATTTAAATAGATATGGAGTTGTGTATTTCATCATCATTTTCGCTAGCCCACAGGAAATTTTCAATGTATTTGTTTGGATAGAAAAACGAAGAACTAAAAAGAAATGGAATAGCAAAACAAAAATAGAAGATATATAACCTACCAAATCGATAACATAGGGTGCGTCCTCCTAATTTATATGAGAATTTTGTTATTTTTAGGTAAAAAATCGGTGCATGTAAGTGATGTAAAATATTATATACATATCTATATTTATATTCTATGAAGGCTATATATATATAATGCATATCGTTAAAAAGTAATAGTTTAAAGAGATTTTTCTAGAAACCTATTTATGAATGTGTGCGTATTATTTAGTTTATGCATATATGAATAATATGTAATGTAAATTAGCAAATACGTCAAGTGTTTTCATTTAAGGCGACAATGTTCCGTCAAGTGTTTTTTAATTGCTTCGTGTGAACAGCATTACATATTTCTATTTTTTTTCTATGAAATCGAATTACATACATATGGGTGTGTTTGTAGATATATACATATTATAATATTTACATATTTTCTGCATAAGGATAGCTTTAGAGATAAATTTGAATATATTACAACATGATTAATATAAATATCATAAAAAATATCAATATTAAAATTTTCCCTAATTTTTCCTATTCCTCTTTGTCTTATTCTTTATATAAAAACTATGGAGTACATACATATATGTATTATTAGCATATAACAATTGCAATATGGCTGTAATTTTAATTTCAATGCCAACGTAATGAGTTTAGAGAATTTTCCTTACATCATAGAATATAATAAATAATTTTTTTAGAAATATCTTAACAGTAGAATATTCTTAAATATTTCAGTATTTTAAAGATTAACGGCAAGAATTTTAGAATGCTGAAAATTCAATTTATGCAATACTTACGTATAGGTGATTATACTTTAAATAAAATTGGTATTGGGTATTAAAATGCAATCAGCTAAATTAAATTATTTTGATTCAGAAGGGTTTTTGGGTTTTTTCAAGCATTACTCATAGAGATGTAAAGGGCACCCTAGATTATCAAGTATAATACTTGATCAAAGTCGCCTTGTTCAAGTAAACTTGATAGTTAAGTTAATTTTTTCAAAACTTTCATCAAAGCTTTTGACAGATATAAATTTTTTGAGCCAAACTTCGGAAAGAGTTCAAATACTTTTTTTAATTAATAATAGAAAAAAATATTCCAGTTTTTTTAATATAAAATGTTTGTAAATAAATTTAATTTTTTAATAAAAGGCTAATTTAAATTTATTGAATACCTAAACTGTGAGTTATATAATAATTTATATGTAAATGGCCATTTGTGAGCAAATTTTTAAACATGTTTAAATTTTTACCCACAAATTGTCATTTCCATATACTTTACATTGAACGAGAGAGCCATTTGACGACTTGGAAAAAATAGCAAATAGTCCTTATTAAGCGTTTATGTCGAGTATACTCGTCATTAATAGAAAGAAATTCGTTTTGCTATTTAAGTAAACAAAAATATATATTTATAATTTTAGCACATTTTAGACTAAATTATATACGTAATCGAATGAACCTAATTAAATTATTCAAATAAATTCCTTTTAATACTTTGAAGACGGGAGACGGAAATTCACATAATTTGACATTTTATACAATATCATGAAAGCGGTAAGGATAAAACAATTCTAAAATATTCTTAGTCTATTAGATATTGCCTGTCTGGAGACGAAATGTAATTAGCATCTACGAGAAGATGTTCCCACTGCGATAAACAAGGGATTTGGAATTAATTCAGATATTAATGCCCCATATGTGAAGTGACATTATGTTTAGCTCCTTGTTTTTAACAAAACCGTTCAACTTGGAAACAAATTCAAATTTAGTCACTTTGATTTTGAAAATATTTGAGTTTTTATTTATTTTTATGAATTGAATTCAAGCTGTTTGCTCGATATTTTTAATAATTTTCAATTATTTTTAGTTATAAAATAATTTAGAAAAAATTAAATACTAAGCTCTGTAAACATCGCCTGTGAATTACTTATAAATGAAATCATTATTTTTTTAAAGAAACAACAACAAAATTTTATCGATTCCACTAATTTAACTTAATTTTATAGCAAATGAATTTACTGCGTTTTCGTCGGTTATACTCGTCATTGCCTAGATCTAATTAAGCACAACTGGGCACATTTTCAAAGTAAAACAAAACACTTAAAGGTTAAACGATCTCTAACTTACATAAAACCCATCTAAAATATATTGTGAAGAATAATCATAAATATGACATGATTATAGATTATTAATATTTTTTGTCGGTGATTACACGAGGCAAAAATAGTAGAAGAAAAATTAGAATCAAATTATCTCGCTTATAGGGTGTTTACATCCGCACTCGGAGCGTGGTCCCCATACTACCATTGTATGTTTTGTAGGGAAATTTCAGACGGTACTACCTTCGCAATATGGTTCTCATACAAGCTAGTGGAAGGTGGTATGTATCAATTTCAGTACATTTATTTTATAAATGCAGCCCAAAATCTTTACGAAATCAGCTGTTGAAATGATAGATTAAGCCATTTTTTAATTGTTGACAGATCCAAATCAGGTATCAAAATCGTATTTATTTATTTTATCACAGAAAATTATTACTATAATTATTACACTTATTATTAGAAAATTTATTAGGGTTGGTTTAACCTTTTTTGTAAGTTTGATATTTCACAGTGTTCAATATTTCACTTCACTTTGTTCCTCTGAATAGTATAACTGATACTACTTTTGGTGTAAACACTCATTTGATACTACCAAGTTGATACTACGATCTTGGGCCGGTGTAAACACCCTATTAGTTCCTTATTTTTTTAAGTTTTGTTTTGTTGTAGTCTATGGACCGAATCATCCGTATCATTTACAACATTTTTGTTATTTTTCCTTTTGAACCTATCCTCAAACGAACAGAAAATAATTTTCCTGTACAGCAGTAGTGCTCATAAAATGTCACAAATATCTCTTGCCAATACAATACTCGCTACGCTAGTAACCATATTTAAAATAAATAAATTTTGTTTTTTGTAGAAAAAATGTCAAAATAATTTCCGAGACTTTAGTGACCAGTGATATTATTTATTTTATTCCAATATATTCCAACATTTTCTCCGAGCCACAACATTTTTTCTCTTTTCTCCCATATAAAAACATGTTTTTTTAAATATTTCCTAATTTTAGTGTTTAAATATTATTGAAATTTTTCATATTATCTGCTAATTTTACATGCTATTTACTAATTTATTCTAAAAAAAATATAATTTTTCATTAATGCTCAGTTAAGATTAAGAAAAAATACCACATGACAAATTTTTTGTGTTGTGTATGCCTTTAGGCATAGACACAACCTTTAGACTTGGAGAAAATGTTAGAATAAATAAAATAGTTAATACTTAAAATTTACTTGAAAATGCTTGTTGAAATTTTTTATGTATTTCGGTTTAAAAGTATTTTTTATTGCATCAATATATACAGAAAAATATGTTTGAAATTTTAAACTTATATAAAAAATACCACTATATATGTTTATTCTAATGTTCCACACAAATACTATTGTAATGTATCTAATAAAATTCTCAAGGTGTGGCTAGATAGACGCAATTATAAATTAAACTGCCTTTTTGAACTGCAAGCACAGTTCACAGAAAGAAGCGTTGGGAAAAACGTTAAAATCAAACAAAAAATAATAAAAGGTTATTTTTCCCTTCACGTAACCTATGGTAACACCTTTAAATTTTTTTTCTTTTCTTTCTGCTATACTTAATAAGTTTCTTCATGACGCTTCAGGCATGGGCTTGTTGTCCTCTTAAGATTTCACTCTGCTTATTGTACTGCATACTCAAAGAACTTCTTAAGAACTATGGAATATAGTGTTTAGCTAAATAATTCAGTCAGCTATTTGTTAAATAAATTTACTTTGCCATCTGCATAAAAGTTTAAATTGTATACTTCCTTTTTTAATTTTCAAGTGACTAGCGTAATTTTGTGATTGTATTGAATATATGAAAATTTCTTTTTGGCACAATGCCCTCTTGATATGAGAAATCAATTTTTGTTTTTGTTTTTTTCTTCAATTCAATACAAAATTGCTTTGCTGCGCTTATTTAGATACAAAAATAGTTTTTCTTTACTTTTTATTGTAATTGCAAATTTAATTACAATGTAAATACATTTTTATTTTTTTAATAGAAATCTAGTCCAATAGTTTTTTTTTTTTGAACGGAAGACGTGGGTTTCTAATTAACTTTGAATATTTTATGATTAGGTTTTTTTAGGAATTATTTTTTAACTAATTTTTATTTTTATCAAAATGAATTAAATCTTATATCATTAGTATTGGTTTTTTAATTTACTGTACATGAATTTTGCTAGATACATTTTGCATGGTGTTGGGAAAGGTTAAAGATTTAAATATATTCAACACCGGGGGTTCCTTTCAGTCCCTTCCGTTTTTGCCCATGAAACCACTTTTTTGCATGTTATTTATGGTGTAATTTCAGTTTGTTCGCGAAAAACTTAAAGGTTCAATCCCTGTCTCGTTTCTAGTTTTGCCTGACATCTTTAAAATGATTTGAATATCTTTTTGGTTATGTATTTTAAATTCCGAGGATTCGAGAATAGCTTGCTGTCTTGTATTATGTACAGCAATTTGGCAAAGTGGGACGAATATGAATTTTCTTCTTCTAAAGAATTATACTTATTAATTGAAACTCAGTTTAGAGATAGTCCAATAAAATCATGGAAGCATTTTTTTGTATATGGGATTGTCTCGCACTATATTAATGTCATCAGCATACCTAGTCGGATAATTATTCATCAGTGAGCGTGAATCATGCGGAAAAGTTCACTTGTGGAACATTCACTATTGCAGTATTCAGAAAGCCATAAAAAATCAACATGTAGACATCATAGCTATTTTTCAGTCGTATTTTTAAACAGAAAGGAACCATGACGGTGAAAAAATAGGCGTTATAACTACCACATGAAGCTACTTTTCAGTCATATTTTAATGAGGGATGTTTCTAATGGTGTAATTCATTAAGTGAACTTCAATGTTACGTTACTACACTGTAAATATATATGTGTACTACAAACAACAGGAGACAGGTCGACGAAAACTCTTTAATTTTTTTGCTTTAGAAATACAAAAATTTAGAAGAAATCACATACATAACAACTAAAATATTTAAAAGCCTTAATATTTTTTTACACATGCTCTGATTTCATTTTAAAGAATTGTTAAATCAAACGTAAATATGTATATAAAGCAAACTCACTAATATAAAATTTTTCTTATTTTTATAAACCATTAGATTTTCAAATATAACTCTAGACCCAGTAAAACATGTGATAACTAGGGATAGGCAAGCTATTAACCATGACACAGAATTGTAAATAGAATCTATATATTTTCAAAATTTTGTATATTTAAATAAAATATTTCCTACATGTACAAATATAATAAGCTCGGAGAAAAATTTTGTTGATTTAAAAATATATTTGTTAAAATAATTTAACAAATTTTGGTGCTGCATTAAGACAGAGTTGGAAGACAAGAGCAAATATATAAAAATTTAAGTAACACTTTTAGTATTGGTTTATTTATTTAAAAGTGTCTGGCATAGAGTAATCAATTAATTTTTAATGATAATATTTCGGTCAGACTTTGAACTGTAAAATAAAAATGAAAATATATTAAATAATTAGATTACTATTTAAGCTTTTCTTAATTTTAAGTTTTGCGATAATCTTTTTCCAAGAATGAGAGTTAATATGAAATATTTTTGTTAAGTTATGTAATATGACCTTAAAATCTTTATATTTTCATACTTAATACTTAACTTAATTTACAAAAAAATTCTGAGCTCTTTTTTTGAACCAAAGAATTAAAACTTTTTTACATCGGCCACAATGAGCGCTTAAAAGTTGTAAACTGGTA
This sequence comes from Acrocera orbiculus, assembly GCA_947359355.1. Classification (NCBI taxonomy): domain Eukaryota; kingdom Metazoa; phylum Arthropoda; class Insecta; order Diptera; family Acroceridae; genus Acrocera; species Acrocera orbiculus. Next base: position 15,531,193 of record OX375758.1, read on the forward strand.
TTTAATTTTTTTTAAAATGAAATGTATATCATGACCATTGGATATTTGGTGATTCTAGATCAGAATATTCCGACTGAACCCAGAAGAAAAATTAAATATTTAATATTTGAACACTACTAGAAAACACACCACCAGAAAGGGGAAAAGGATAAAAACCAGTTCTGGAATGCGCGAAAACACAAAACAACTGTGCTGGATATTTGATAAGGTTTAAAAAAAGTAGTGATAAACTATTTTAACATGTTTTAAAGTAGATGATAAATCCATAAAAGGTGAATATATATAAAGCACTTCTTAAATGGCATTAAATTCTTTTTGAGAATACAATTTCTTTTACCTACTTATAATTTGAAATTATAAATAATTAATTCTGTGTTATGTTGTGTAGTTTTTAGTTTTTCTTCGGAATTTTATTATTAACTTATTGGTAAATGTATGATTCTTAATTAGGGGGGTATTCTCATGTGTACACATAAATTTCACCTCTTTTTAGGGAATTTTTTTCATAAGACAATTAAATTCAATCATTTTAATTTTTTTTAGGAAACAATTACCCTTCGGTGGCTTCATACGCATCATTTTCTGCCAGTTTCTGTGAACTGAGGTAATCCCACAGGATCGCCGTTGTAAGGATCGGCATCCAGTAAATTTTTAAATGTTTTGCTGTCACTATCTTCAATGTATTTACTATATTTTACTTTAAAGTATTCGACAGACCGCTGAAACATTTCGATCACACCGTCAACTTCCATTTTACAGGAACTTCATTCATGATTTGCTTTACAAAGCTCAATGTGATTTTCATGCTACTCCAAAAACTCTTTTGACTCTCTCCTGCCAACGCATGCTTTACACACTTTTAATTTGACAGTTAAATCCACAATTTTATTAGAATATTTCCCTACGAAAGAAACAACACCCTTGGCCCATGATCCATCACCAAAAACCGTAATCTTTAGCACAACCGTTTTCAGCATTTAATTCTTTTTCTTTTGCAACAGCTTCTTTGAAAACAGTATCAACTATTTACTTTACAGCAATATAAATTTGGTTGAGCATACCATAATATCTATTATTACTAATTCCATTACACAAGTCCATTAGCGAACAAAATAAATTTATTCCAGCCAGACGCATTATAAACACAAAACGTCTATTGTTTTCGTAAGCATTTTTGACTATAGGAGAAGAATTGATGTCAAATTTTTGGCACGAACACTTTACACACAACTTGAATCCTAGTCTTCGCGGTGATTTTTTCAAAAATTTAACGTGACTATCGCACAGTTTACACTTTAAAATTGATTGCAAGGCTGTAAGCACTAGCAAGAAAAACTGAAAACAGAATGCTGGCTAATCCTTCGTCAATCGATACATGAAAATCACTCTTGTCTTTTAATTTTACAGCTGATGTGCTCACAAACTCGGTTTTGGTTTCAGCAGTATACTGATTCCCTCGAAAACTCCTTTTTCTTTCTTTTTTCCCTGGATATCTTGTGGAGCTTCTCGAGCCTTTTCGATCCATTTTTATGTTGACACACAGAGCATCAAAAAATAATGCTAAATTTCTTCTAGGATTTTATATATATATTCACGGAAAAATTTATATACACTATTCGAGATATACACAGGTAGGTAATATACTAAAGTTGACCGTCAGAAACTCCGTACGCAGGTATTAAAGACCGGTGAAAACAATAGAAATGTAGCAGCTGCAGACAAGTCGCTTAGAGCGCGTCGGCGACTATGAGTTGTAATTTATTTATTACTAGGAATTTCGGTCTGAATTTTTTACAGCATATTATCGATTGGTTTTACTATCGAAATATGAAAAAAAAATCGATTTTTTGAAGTGGTCACATGAGAATACCCCCTTAAACTAAAGCAAATCCTAAGCACTCACTTATGTTTACTGTTTAAGGAATTCATATAAACTCAAACAGGTGGAACTAATGCATAAAGGAGCCAGAATCGCTAATTAGTCAGCTTTTCTAGAGAAAAATTCATTGAAATTTTCATCGAGAAAATACACGTTATGACCGAAAAGTAGCTCTATTTCATTGATCAAGTACACCTACTCTTCCTACTGGGAATATAATTAAGGGTTAAAAAATATAAAATATCCATTTTTCAACTTTGAGCTATAGAAATCTCAGGCAACACCTTGAAAAAGATATTAGATGTAATCTAGAAGGACAAATAACATTTCCCATTAAAATTAAACTATTATTTTTTAATTAGTTCTAAAAAATCATTGAATTTGTTGTTTTATAAATGAAAAATTGAACATTTTTATATCGCTTGTCTGAATTTTCAACAAAATTTTATGACAACATCCAGACAACCTATTAAAATTTTATTGCAATTTTCAATTACACAATGACTATTTTTATGTCTTTTTAGAAGAGAAATCTCTTCATGCTTCAAAAAGCGTGAAAACCCTCAAATGTCATGTCAATATGCTTCGTTTTAGTTGCGAATGCAATGAACGCCGGTAGAAAGGACTTTTTTATTTTATATTTAATAATAAATTAAATTAATTTTTTAGAGCTAATTAAGTAGGCAATTTAATATAATTGGAGTATTTGAGGAAGAAGAAATTATTTATATATATAAGGAGAAGTACTTTAAAACAATCTCACGAGACATCGTATTGGAGTGTATTCACTATAATTTCCAAGTCCTCAAATTGCTCTCTCGCCCCATATGAAGTTTATGAAAATGACGATTTGTTAGTAAAAATTTAAACATGTTTTTGCATCCAAAGATAATACAAAATTTCAAAATCAGTAACAATCGAGTTTTTTCTTTACTTCATCCTATTTTTAATCTCAATACAATCAATACAAAGTTTTTAATTACTTAAATAAATGCTAAAAGCCATGAAATTATTTTCATTCGGGCTACTGCGAACAGAAGAAATTATTTGGACCACAAAGTAATGAAAAAGATTTCAAATTTTGCTTCATTTTAACAATATTGACTTTTAAAGTCAAACTACAAAACTTTATGCTAAAAAATATTACCCTTATATTATATATTAATTACTATAATATTTATAAATTTATTATAAAATAAAAAAATATAAAATTAAAAATATTTGAGAAAGAAATATATTTTTTTTTGTATATTCTTCGAAATTAACTTTCATTATAAAAATAAATTTCTAATTTTAATTCATTTAGAAAATTCTCTGAAAATATTTCTGATTATTTCGTAAAATATTTATCTACATATATATGAAACTTTTTATATTTAACAAAAGTAACGTAGCTTCTTTTTTTCTTGGAATATTTTTAATAGTGATAATTTGTATCGTTGAATTAAAGATTAAAGTAACTGACCGAAGATTCTAATTTGAGTAAAATAAAATAATTCAGAAATAGCAGTACTGTATGGGAGGGAAACTGTTAAATAAGATGTTGAAAATTAATTAGCCGCGGTACAACCAAAAACTTTATTTACGTAAGATCTTGGGAGGAGCATAAAACGCTTCGTTTTTTTTACTTAAAATAATTCCATAATATGCTAATATGCCTTCAAAAAAGTTTATAGAGTTAAAATTTGTTTTATTGTCATAAAAAGTATGAAGCATTTACTCAAGTTTTGAGTTTTAAGTTTTTCTTTAGCAATCATTTGATGTAAATATAGGTAAACAGGATTTTTAGGTTCACGTCCAAATTAATATCAAACAAGTTTAATTTATTATCCTTTACTTTTTATCATAATACTACAATAATTTCCCAAATTACATAACTAATATCAAATGTGATTTCAAACCTTTAATTATGAAAATTCTTTTATATTGAAAAGATAAAAGTTTTAAGATTGTTTTAAACATAGTTTTAAAGAGAAGCAAAACTACAATATTTTTGCAGCAATTGTCAGTCTTTGGTCATCATTTTTGAAGTGCATTTACATTCAATAATAGATTGACTGCGATATTTACAAGTCTTTTACGCCAAAAATAAAGAAAAATTTAGTTAAAAATATTTATTGGTTCTTTTTTATGGCGTCCGAAAAAACACCCAAAGTTCGAGCGTCTAAACCAGAAGACCCTCTTAAGTCCAATTAAAGTCGTGAAAATTGTGGACTTAAATTAAGTGTAAAGGAAGAAGTTTAACATATTGATGATGGCGCAGTTTTTTCTATTTCGTTTCATCCGGTGGCAGTGAAAATCATACTTTGCTTTATCTGGTGGCGCCTTGCACAAAATATTTTCAAAATTGTTTTCAACCACATAAAATTTCTTTCATCTATAAAACTACAGCCGATGTGTACTACTTGTGGTACATGCCGTCCTCAACGTGTTAAACATGTCTCAAAAACGCGTTACCTGAGAATTTTGAAACCGTGATTGTTAGTCAACCAGTCTCTAACCCTAATTGCAAATTAGAATAGGTATATCCTATGCGAAAATACATAAAATTTATTCAATAAAATCATATAACTAAATTACCCCAAAGTATCATTAATTCAATCAAAATTTATCCTTTTAATTAAATTTTTTTTACTTAAAAACACTCCTTTGGTAATATTATAAAAATTTATATACTTATATATTCTATTTCATATATATTTAAAAGTAATATTTTTGTTGTTTAGGTCAATATCCTGCGTCCTTGAGAAATACAATAATACTCCTTTCTAAGCATATGTATTTGTGCTAAAATATATAACACTAAGCAGAGAGTATACACATTTTTATATAAGTACAAAACAAAACAAAAAACTAAATATATAGAACACATAATATCAAAATAGAGTATTTGATCCTTTACACAAAAACCCTCTATTACCCCTTAATCAAAAAAAAATTTTGTTTTCTTTTTAACGATAGAAATAGAAGCAATAAAACTGAAATGGAGACGTAATAAAATTGAATTGCCTGGTAACATTTTAAAGCAGCAAGGATGAAAATGAAGGAAAGACAAAATATATGTAAAAGAAAAAGTAAAAAAACAAATATCTATGATTGTCCTTGAAATGCTTCCTCATTCCCTTACTGACGTAAGCAGAGTTTATATAGGAAAAGAGCCCGATAAACCAGATACACGTGCCACCCTTCCTTCTTTGGTTTTCTTGTTTTATTTTCAGCCGGCGGCTCACACCTTTTATAATTCACTTGTTTTTGTTTGATTTCAAGGATTTATATGCATAAGTATTTGTATATTTAAAACTTTTTATATGTGTAGGTATATAATACACGCATGAAGTCCCTTTTTTTATGGAATTTTATTCCTTTGTATAGTTTGTTTATAAGGCGTATTTGTCCTTCAACATTTTTTCTAGAAAACATATATTTTCTTTATTCTTATATTTCTTTGTTTTGTCTTATTTTCTTTTTTTGCTTTTTTTCTATCTGATTGTACAGCTGCTTTTATCTTTTTTTACATTTTCTTATTCTTGCCGGGGTATATATGTCTGGATTTTGGTCATCTTTTGTTGACTTAAGAAATATTGAAATAAAATTTATGATATCAGCCCTCATTATGTATGTATGTCATATGCATATTTTTTTTACTTTTGAAAATTTAATTGTTACAAACATTAGTTAATAGGTTTTAACAGCTATTTTAAAACTATATAATTTTTAATAGAGTAAAATTTTATTTATTTTTTAATGACTCATACACAAACAGAAACCCAATCGGTATTTTCATGAATACAATGTTACTTTTATGTTTTTTTTTCTGTTTCAGATTTCTATTAATCAAATTCTCTAGAAAAATATATAAAGGAAAAAAATATATCAAAAATAGAATTGTTTTTTTATTGATTTCTATTTTGTTGTGTGTATAGCGTTTAAACTTTTTGGTAAATATAGCAATTATTTATGTATATATATATATATATATATAATTTGTCATTAAATCTTAAGCTTAAAGACACATGGAACACAAATATCCTCTTGTACAACCCTCCAACGTACAGACAGATCTACATGACAAATTATCCTGTTAAGGAACTAATTTAGGTGTATAATAATAAATAAGTCAATATGTTGAACCAATACTTGGTGTCTATAGATTAGCGTTGTAGACAGCGGTTTTATAGGAGTTTTGAGGCAAGTTTACACTCAGAAGTATATTGACTGCAATAATTACATTACAAATCTTTTAGAAAAGTATAATTTGTACTTTTCAACTAATTTTATTGTATTTATAATACATTATTATTTACGGTAAGTCTATTTAATATAATAAAACCAGTTAGAAACCATAAGTTATACACTTTCAATCAAAATGTCAAACTCAACACAAACTCAACACACGCCTCAAAACTTCTATAAAGCTGTTATATAAAACCCTAATCTAGCACAGCCACATAATTAGGAAAAATTATAAAGTCAGATATATACTAAACTAAATGTGAATGCATGTACTCAACATAAAGTCGAACTATGTACATACTTCTATTTAATTATAATTTAGCCGGCTAGATAATATTAGTTGTTCTAAAAAAAATTATATGAATTTTAGGCCACCAATAATATTCATCTACAATATAAGCTTCCTTTGTCAATTATCGTCCTTATATTAAAATTCTTAAAAAGGTTTAAGGTTGTTTTTTATTTTACTAGTTTATTTTATTTTAAATGTTAAAAGCAAAGTAGAATAGGATAATATCTAATTTCTTTTACAAAATATTTGAAAAGTTTATTATTCTTGATAAAAAATATTTCATTCAAATGATTTCTTCTCAAAAAAGTTTTTGAATATTTTGGATTTTATCCCAGTGTAATAGTTTTTTTGTATTTACCTTTAATGAAAACATTTTTTTTAAAAAAAAGAAAGAAATAAAAACATACAATTTCCACTAATTTTATCTTTTTTTATTACAAAATGTTATCTATGGCTGATCAAATATTTGATCAAGATCAAATATTTAGTGATTTAAAAGAAATAATAAACTTATCAAAGTTTAAATTAAATTCCTCAGGTATGTTACACATGCCCAAAAATGAGACATTGAACTCACTTGAGCTCGTAATACTAAAGCGAAATACTTTCAAGGTCTATCGAAGCATATCAAAACTCTTTTCCGCCTTATAATCAACGGCAGTCTCTACTTATAATAATAATAATAGCATTGTTTGTAGTTGTCTACTTTAATTTCAGTTCTTTTATATATTTATCAGTCTTATTCTTATATACTTTTCTTTATTTTCATTTAAATTTGTTGTGTTCAATAATTCAAAAAATAAACTTAAAAATTTCAGAAATTTTAAAATTAATTAATTAATATTTATGTTCTTCATTTAAATAAAATTTATCAATAGAAATATTCGCCTAGTAACAAATTCACTGGTTTTTTTTACTCCGAAGTATTTATGAGTTTCATCTAGGTTCAGTGACATTAAACGACATACTTATCCTCATATATACATATATATTATTTTTATTTAGTTTTACCTTATTTTGTTTGTTTATTAGAATTTAGATGACACAACATTAACCAAAATTAAACAAGAATGCAAAAGAAAAGTTTCTTTATGTATAAATTAATATCTAGAAAATAAACTAAAAATTTGCTGACAAAATAAACACTAACTTGAAAAAGCGGATAATAATAATGAAAATTTAATTTGCTAGATTAGTACACGCGTTCGTCTAATATTCTACATCGTAAATTATGACAAAAATTGTCAACATCCTTTAGATGAAAAATTTTAATAGTATTGATAAACTTTTTTAAAAAAATATTATTATAACTATTTGATTTAATTTTTGGATGTGAAAATTTTTAGACAATTATTTCTGACATTTTGCAATAAAATAATTTAAATTATGTGAGGGGAAATAGGATTTTTATTTTGAGTTTATAGACGAATATATCTTTAAGAAATTATAGTTATTTGAACGTTAAGTGTCAGCAACAAATAATAACTAAATGTATTTTATTTTACCAATTATTAATTATAATATCCACGAAAAACTTGTGTGTTTTATAAAAAGTATAATCTTATTTGTTTAGGTCAACTTAATTAGATGTTAGCATATTTTATCGTAGATCAGAAAAGTAATGCAAGAAGATATTTCAAAAATTGTTTTTGTATCTGTTAGTTTTCCGGCTTCTTATAGTCTTTATAATGCTAGCTAGCAATTAGTTCAGGCCGCTAATACCCATTCTCCATTGAGGCTTATACACATTATTACAATTGATGGAAGGAAATTTGGTATGTATTAAGCATGTTGCAATCGTGTATAGAATACAGACTTTGAAAGGCTGTATGAGGGAAATTTTGCCATCTATTGTGAATTGACAGTTGTCCAACATTAAAAATTTCCCTATTTATTGTGTCAAAAAGTGAATTTTTGTAAGTAATATTAAAATTATTTTGTATATTTAAAAATAATTGATCTTTTTTTCAGGTTATTTTTAATATAAAATTTAGAGCTTATTTAATACAGTTTTTGCGAGTAAGCACTTTGAAATTATTCACAGATTCAATGAGATTCATTGTTTACTTTGATGATACATTTTTTGATATTTCCATCAAATTTCCCTAAATTTTCTTATATTTCCCTAATACAGACAATTGCCAATGAAGAAAAGAGTTTTTTGTACTTGAGGTTAATACACTGTACAACCCTTAATGGAGAAAGGCTATTACCAAGATATTTAAAAAACATTTGTTTTTATGGTTTAGAAACTCTCCAAATTTTTTCTTCTACTTTGCTATCATTTGATTTTTATATTTCAGATAGTTAGCATTAGAGTTTGTAATTTTTATTAAACAATTATTTATAATTTTAAGAACCAATAAAAAGCTTAAAGTTTATTTGCGAAGATAGTTGGGTATATTTATACAGTATAATATAATTTGGCCAACTGAATAGAAGGCACAGTTGATCCAAATTGTCTTGTTCAAATAACTATCAATTTGTTCAAATATAAATGATAACCTAATCAAATTTTGCAAAGCTTTTGTGCGAGGTTTTTCACATTTATATTTAATTGACAAAAGTACGAAAACAGTTGAACTATATTATAAATTAGTATAATAAAATATATAGAAACAAAAATAATATAACTCAGACCAAAATTATAAAACACTAATGGAATTAAAATTATTTAAAAAAATCAATTTTTTAAAATTGTAATTTAAAAAAACAAATAAATTTGCTTTTTAAACTATAGGTAACGTGTGAACTAACATTATTTATTGCAAAATATCGGAAAAATTTTAATATTATAATTTATATTAAAATTTATATTTAACTTTTTGCACTTAATGTACATCACGAATATTTTTAAAATTCACCTCAGTAGTCTAATGCCAAAATGGTGAAAAAGAGTAGACTTACTATATCAAAATGTCAACTTCAGTAGCATAACCTCAATTTATTTCTTACACAACCGCACAATTACTTTTTACTAACTAAAATTTATCGAAAAACTAGTAGTTATAAAAATCAGTTAAATATGAATTCAATAATTTCCACAAATCGAAGATTTATTTCGGTATAATATTATTTATAATACTTGTTATATTTTTTTAATGCGTATTGTATATTACAGCTAGTTAATCGTGTTTGGTCTGGTACTCAAGGGATAAGTGCAAAATTTTCTCAAAAAGATATAAGAAATACACTCAAAGCGAGATTTCCGAAGGTAAAAAGTAAATATAATTTTTATATAATCCAAATTATCTGTGCATGTGCACATCATTCTTTATTTTACAGGCTGTGGATATTGATGTTAGAGACATTTCTGGTGGCTGTGGCGCAATGTATGAAATATTAGTTGTTAGCCCAGAATTCAAAGGTTTGTTCCTTAAAAAAATGAAAGAGAATAAGTTTTTATTTCTAGTACAATTTAATTAATTTGTGATTCAAATTCAAAGGTGTACCTATTGTCAAACAGCATAAAATGATTTCTGAAGTTCTAAAAAATGAAATTAAGGATATGCATGGAATTAGAATTTATACATCTACACCAGATAACGGGGATGGTAATTAGGAGATTGATTATATTTTTGACTTGTTTTTTATATTTAGTTTTATTCAAATTTCAAAACCAAATATATTTAGGCTGTAAGAATTTTTGCTTTTTGATAAAATTTTATCCAACAAACCTGAAATTATATATTATATGTTGAATATCACTTTTTAAATTTTTATTTCACAACAGTACACTGAGATAACAAAATATTTAACACTGTTTTATTGAATAGATTTTATGATTAAATCCGGTAAATATAGTTTTTTTTTTGTGAAATACAAGTAAGAGATATGTGCTTTGACAATGCGATTAAATTTTCTTTGTACTTGCTGTCATAAATTATCAGTGGTTGTTAAAATCACTATATTATGGTGTATGTATTGGCTAAATCATGTCTGCTTGATATTCGAAACAGTTTATTTTTTAATAAAATTTAAACTAAATATTTAAAATTTTGACATATAATGTATTGAAAATATGTCAAAATTCGATTTTATTATTATCTTTATTATTTTTCACAAAGAAAGATTCTAACCCCGCTATGCAATTCGAATCTCAAATTCATGACTTCGTTTAGGTAATTCCTTATCAATTGTTATTATGATAGTCTTGATTTTTACAGTTTTTCAGGTTTTAATATATTCCAGATTATGTTATATAATTAAATATAATGCATTTTTCATAAAGAAAGAATGCTATGAAAGAAAAAGGTTTATTGAAATCTCGCCGAAGCAGATAATAAAATTTCTAACAATAATTAATTAAGAATTTGATTAAAAAATGAAAACATATTTTTTAAATTTCAAACAATATAAAAATATATATTTTTAACAATAGTTTAGGAACTAATTAAAAAGGACAATAACAACTAAAGCTAATGGAAACACAGCACTAATCACAGTATTAGTTATACCTCGGCCACATAGAAAATTATCGAATTTAATTTGATATTGTACCTGATCTGGATATCTGCAATTGTTTTCTGTAAAATTTTTAAATATTCAATTACAAAATTGAAATTTTATCAAAAAAAAAATTGATTTACCTGAACATTTAATTTTTGAAGAGTCCATTTCGACAGTAAAAATTAAATTGTCACAAAATTTTAAATCATCTTTTATACATGGCTTTGTTATATTAAACCAAATTTGATCAATTATACTAGTACTCTGGCAATCGTAATCTTTTAGATTAACTGTTTTACAAACTGTAAAACTACCATAGCCTAATCCTTGGAATTGTATTCTTAGTTCTGGTAGACCAATTAAGTAATGAGCATTAATTCTATAGGTGGTAGTTTGATGTGGGCTAATTAAGTCTTTATAAACTGCATATTTAATATTAGTTTCACCAATTTTACGACTTCTTTTTATTGAATCACAGTCTGGAATTCGAATATTTTTAGGAATACTTCGAAGATGCCGTAAAATTGATGATGAAAATTGTTTTGGTTCTAGTGAAGATGATTCAATAATTGTTATTTGCTATAAATGAAAATTTAAATTTAAAAGAAATTCAAAAATTTGGTTTGCTAAATGTTATATTCAAAAGAATATTAAAAAAAAAAATAAAACTACACCGAGAAACAAAAAAAACGGTTACAAAATAATAATTGCTGACCGTTAAGTAAAATTCTTACCATTTTCGATCCAAAACAAGAACGTGTCAATCAAGTCAATTTTATTGATTTGAGTCTATGCTGGATAATTTAATTAGACTAACTTACCTTTTTTATAACAGGTGAAGCATACGAAGTTAAAAGTTCAAATGTTATTTTATCATTTGTAAGAAAAATAAAATTTAAATCGGGAAATTGTCCAAATGATCCTTCAAACATACGTTTAGAATCTTCAAAATCTTTCTATAAAACAAAATATTTGCAATAAATTTTTAGTTAATATTAAAAAAAATTGTTGACTAAAGATATTCACTTGTCGTAAAATTTGTGATTGAGATATAACTAGAACAACTTTAGATTTACTACCGATTACATTTTCTTTGTATTCCTTTAAGGAAATTGAACTTAAAGCTGCTTGAAGAGTTGAAAAACTTTTTGCCAATGACAATGTAGTTGGATCTAAATATTAAAAATCAAATCCTATAAACATTTTATATAATTTCTTTTTTATTTTAATTGCCTTACAATTGCCTTTAAATTCTCCAAGTTGATGGAATACATTAATTATACTATTTGTTCGGCTAACTAGAAATTCTCCGCTTGTTCCATGAATTACTGTCAAATAAGAACCAAATGATGAAACATCAGCAATTTCTGAAAGTGCTCTATAAGGCAAATTGTGATCAAGAGAGAATAAAAACATAATAACCAAAAAGAATCAAAAAACTTACGAAATTAATTTTAAATTTTCATATTTAGTACGTGATCCGTCTATAATCACCGTCATATCAACAGTTGGTCGTCGATAATTTGATGAAATATTATTACAATTTGGTAATTTTGCAAGGATATTTGAAGCTCTTGAAAAAAATTTATCTACAGCTGAATTACAAGAAATTTTTGTTAATTTATTATCAATACGAATATTTGGTATAGTTTTTTGCATTATTTGTGTTAAAAAATATGTTTGTTCTTTTAATTTCTCTCTTGGTATACGATTTAAAATTTGTTGTCTTTCACATGCTTTATTTGGACTATCAGCAAAACTATATCTTTCTGAATCATATAATGATGTACTTCTCTGGGAAAATTTTGTTTTAACAATATTTTCTTCATTAACAATAACATTCATACTTGAACGAAATGAATTTTCAATTATAAAATTAGGTATTCCACGTGAACTATAATACATTTCAAGAATTTGTGATAAACGTAATCGTGTTATTCGATTTATCCAATTATGAATATGTTCAATCATGAAAAATCCATCGATACCACCTAAAATTTCACTATCAGTCATTTCCCAACGTTGTAAATGATTTTGAGATAAATAATAAATTTGTGGTAGATCAATATCATTCCAATAGCCGCTAAGTCCTACAGAAACATTTGTCTTATAATATGGAGCTTGATACATACATACTTCAGCTAAATCACCAGCTAATCCAGCTGCAAAAATATTATCAATTGAATGTATTGAATTCATAAATTTTTTTAATGGATTATCAATTTCAATTTTTATTTCTTGATTGTTGTAAGAATTTCGTTTGGTATGATATGAAATAAAATCTTTTATTGAAACTGTTTGTGGTTCTAAGGATGCAGCAATCGATGCAATCACAGTACCTGGAGAAAATGTTCCATAATCTAGAAAAAATTAAATTTTAACAAAATACTAAAAAAGGCATTGTAATATTAGGCTTTTTGACAAAGTTTGACAAAAAATCTCTTTAAATTATAATTTAGTGATTATTGAACCCTTAAAAAGCTCGAAGTTGACAAAAAAAGAAGCTTTATTTATATTTGGCACCGAATATAAAATAGAAAAAAACTACCTTCAACAATGTCTCAAAATTTATTATAAAACTGTTTTTTTAAAGCAGGATAAATATAGCAAACTTTTATCAAAGTTTTCTACAAACTGGTTTACTAAAGTGTAAATTCTTACTTATGCCATGCATAAAGCGGTTAAATCAAAAATTGAACTTTTTTCAATTTCCAAAAAAAGTTTTTGACTGAAAACTCTTCTAAATTATTTTGCAGTGAGATTGTTTTTTCTTTTTTCTGAATTCAGGATTTGGAATTCATTTTTCTGAAGTTTTTCTCTCATATAAAACTAAAAAGTATTTTATTAAATATAATTATGAATTAATATTTGAACTAACTGTATTAACATCAATTGTCATGCACTGCCAACACAACAAAATTTATTGAAGTTGAGTAGAAAAGAATATAAAACTACATATATTAGTTTTTCTGTTGGATTTTTAAATCAAGCCAATAATTAGGACTATACATATTTCACATTGCCAATTAACCCATTTCATATACCTTTTGTTCTAATGAGGCCACCTTCAATTGGACATCTTGAAATTTTATCTAAAACAACCAAAAATAGTCCGTTTTCAAATACTTGTACCCTAAGAAATATTTCATCTAATTAAAATGCTAGTAAACATTTTTTAACTTATTTCTTCTAAACTTACTTATCCCTTGGAACTCCATAATCAGGTGGTCGAATTCTTAAATTCATTTCGGGTAAACAGGTTTTTACTTCATCTCCACGTTTATATGGTTCAACAGTTGAACTAATTAAACGATGAAAAATACAATATTCCAATGGTGTTAAATAATTTTCAAATTTTATTATTCCTGGAATACTAGAGATTAATTTTAATAATGTCTCAAATTTTGCTGTCATAATTCCATGTGCTTGATACGGAATAACAAATTTTGTTTCCTTAACCCCAAATGCTTTTTCAATGCCATCCAATCTAAGTCTGTGTATAATACTAACCGTTAATGTTTTTATATCTAAATATCCAGAATGGGTATTTTCAATTTTACGTATTAACTCCAGTAAAATTTGAAGTGTGTTTGGTACCCAAGGGATTGTATTATTTCCACGGTAACAATAAGATAAATGCTCCGGAATGTTTTTGGCTAATCCTGAAAAAATATAATTCTATTTTAATTTTAACTTACCTTATTTTATTTTATTGCAAGTTTTAATCAATTAAAAAAATTTGAGTTCAAGTACTGAAAGATTTTTATGAGGAATGGTGTATTTCTAACTAAATTTAATTATAAGAAGTAGCTTCGCTCTAATAATATACTACCCTAATCAAATACCTCACTAAAGAATATTTGCTCTTTACATTTTAGAGACTTTATACAACTTTTTAACACAACGGAATTCTGTCTGGGTGTTAATTTTTGTGTGGAACTTTGAAAACATTTTCAAGAATTGTATTAATAGCAATAGTTATTTATTTGATCTTTCGACGCCCAACATTTTTATTTTCCATGGTATAAAATTGTAAATGAATCTTGTTCAAAGTATTATTTAAATTTGTATCTTTTAATTTATTAAAAATTTTTTAAAGTTCCCATTAAATTATATTCACAACCCTTAAAAGTTCAATTATTTTTGTAAGCACTAACACATTGGACGAAACTGGTTTCCGAGAAAAATTCGAGAATAAAAGCGTTATCGAATGGGAGAAGTCTATTATAACTAAGAGAACGATAGACGTTCCATATTTCGTTCCTATAGTAAAGGTTTAAGGAAACCTAACAATAACTAATACTAAGAGCAACTATTAATAAAACTAACTATATTTAGCAAAAACTAACTAAAATTAACAACAAAAAATGCAACCGAAAAGCGTCGGTTGTTCAACCGATAGGCGACGGACGTGGCTCAAGACTTAGTTGTTAAATGAAAGGCTGTAAATTGGCTACCTTGCAGAACTAATCCCTTTCATTTCTCTTTTGGGTTGCTTCAACATTTTGCATGTGCTCTATTCCAGTGCAGTGCAGTGGATCTGAAAAAACAGGAATCGTTGAAAGTTGTTTAAAGTGGACCAAAACCCTAAAGTCAGCTGTGATCGATTTTATGCATACTATTATATTGTTCATCAGCTATCTTGAAAAATATAGAGCTATCAATGGGCCAACATATATAAATTACAGAGATGAAAAGAAACACAGAGTTTCGATGTTTTCCAAGCAACTACTACGTGAGACAGAAATTTTATTTCCTCTTGTTTAACATTTTACTAATGCATATTTTTTTATCACAATTGTATTGAGCTTTATATTTGCAATTATTCTGTAAATCAATTGTTCTAAGTTCAAAGCAGCAACTGGTGTCATACAACAACACATTATTGGAAGTTTAGATAGCAAGAAAACATGCCCTTAGAGACCAAAAATTTATTGAGTGATGTGCGTTTGAGTCATAGGCAAACACTATCTCGCGTAAAGACAGTAAAAATAAAAATAAAAATTTCCATTATCTCTGAGATAAGAAGCTTATTAACATTTTGAATGTTTTAATTCAATTTGTAACTATATATTCTAAAATTTATTTTTAAAAATTTATTTATTTAATGAAATCATCAAATTTTGTCATCATGAAACATTTACCAAACAAAAAACTTCCATTGAAATTTGTAATAGGAATTAAAAGAAAAATTTTCGTTATCTTATCAAAAAATGCTATAAAACCACTAACTTCTACTTTCACTTAAAAAAAACTTACCCGTATTATTTTGTGACAATGCTAAACAACAGGCTATAGAAATGTAAATTTTCCACATTTTTTTGGAAAGAATTTTTTATTGTTCTTACTAATAGAAAAATTTTATTAATAAACAAAAATCAGTTTTATTATTGATATTCATTGGTAAAAGTATTGTACGGTAGCACCCATTTATTTTTCAAACCGTCGATTACACTCAATATGTTAGAAAAAATTAATAAACAATTGTTTTTTACTTTTTTATTTTTAGGCTTTTTTTTGTTTAATTGCTAATAAAATCACTGCAAATTAATTATATCGCCAAGTCCGACGACTGACCTGTAAGAATGATGAAATTTTCAATGTTCTATAATATTGCGCCAACAAAACTTCTACCGGGGGTAAGCCATCATAGCTAATATATTATAAACATAATATATATATATATATAAGAAATATACTTATTTATATATCAATGACAACAATCACATATGATCAATTTTTAGTCGCGTCTCAATTATATTGCTGACTGTGCGAATTTTATATTTTTCACTTTTGTTTCACATTTCATTAAAAATTTATTTATGATCGGAACATTGAAGAAAACAATGTGATTTCTATTCTAGTGTAGACATATATATTAGATTCAAACCGTAGAATTTAAAATCAAAAATAAAACAAAGAAATTAAGCACGTCGTGCTCTTCAACTATGCATAGCAAATATAAGTAATGCAATATATCTACGCCCTCTTGTGTAAAGGGAGAGAAAGAGATAGAGCGAGAGAGTACTTATCATAAAAATTTTAAAAGTAATTTGATGTGATAAGATAAAAAAGTTCTAGTAGTAATTTATTACCAAATCGAGTTATGTTGAAACTAAATTAGGCTATGAATCTTTATTTTTTTTTTAGTGTTTTAAGGAAATAAAACCAAATAATTAGGGATATTTATTATAATAAAAATAACATGTTGTGGCTTAGAATGGAAAATTAAAATTAGTAATTTTGGCAATCAATCATGTTAATTAAATGATTTGAACTATAAATATTTAAATATTAATTTTCAACTTTGTTTTTATCAAATTTTTTTATATTTTAAGAAGTTTGGTGTAAAAGTTAATCCACTTTACACTTAAAATCAGTTAGCACACAATCGTCCAAGAGTTGAATATAGTTTAAACGTTGCTGTGTCTAAATAAACGTTTTTTATGGTTATCTGCTCATTCCTGGATCACTTGATTTACCCATTTAATATTTAAGTCTTTGTGAATTTCCTGATTGCTCACAGATTTGTAAGCGTTTATTAATCATGCGAAGTAATTTATGTTGACTTCGTTGGATTATATTGCGATTCGATCCTCATAATTGGATTCAGTACAACCGAATTGGCTTGATGGAGGATGTATAAATCAATTTTTTGCAATGCTGGTTAAGTTTGGGATGGTGTCCTATTAACCAATACATTTGACGTTCTTTAATTTTCATCTGTTTTGCTTTTCGTCTTACGTGATGGTTCCAGTTTAATTTTGAGTCTTAGTGAAGTCCAAGACTTTACTGATTAAGCCTACGGTATTGAAATTCATAGTAATATTTTTGTAAGTCCTATAATTTAGGAGCAGTTAGCCTTAAATAAAATTAAATTTTATAATCCGTTCGAAATGTTGTATTTTCAAAGACTACATAAATTAATTAGGGATTTTGTTGAAGTATTATCAAGTATTAAGTATTTTTCATAAAAATCGAAACAGAGAGGTTTAGAAGGTATTGAAAATTCAAAATCAATTCAAAATCCTTGTATTTTATAATAATCCTTATTTGATATATTTTTCAAAGGAATTAGACCTAAAAATGTTCTGCGTTTGGTACTTTTGGTTACTTAACCTTATTTCATATTGAAAGTATTGCTATAGTATCATCTCCTAAGTTACTAATCTAAAGAATATACCAAATAAAATTTCTAAAGAATTCGTACCTCATGCTGTAGTGTTTTTTAATACAGAATTTCTAATGGTTGACACAACCAAATTTTATTTTCATTTTTTTATGTTAAGAATTAAAATTGGTATTTCTGCTTAGCTTCTCGTTTAAATTTTTTGAATGATATATTTAAATAATAAGAATATTTACAATTTAAGGTTTTAAATGCTCTTAATAAATAAAAAATAACTATTTAATTGTAAATTTACAATCAAATCAAGTCTGACAGCTTCCGCTCTGATATTTTTTCCCCGTATTTTATATAATTTATTCACAGACGCTTTATTACTAATGTGGAAAACTTGTTGAAATCCAAATTTACTCGGCTGATTTTATAGAACATTTTCAAAATTCAAATTACAAATTACTACGTTTAAATAAATCCAGGAATAACTGTTACTTTGTCTTCAAATATTGTGAACCTGGTCAAAGTATTAAGCCTAAGAGCTGTTAAAAAGCTTTTCATTATTTTTTGGGTGAATAAATTGTGTCCAAGCTGACTAATAATAAACCGTTATATTCCAGTTAACAGTCGAACTTTCACTTTAATTATTAGGCTCTTTGTGCAGTTTTATTATAAAATATATTAAATGAAAGATCGAATTTTCACTTTTTTAAAGCATTACATATTGTTGCCAGCGCTAAGAAAGGCAACAGAACACTTTTTCCTTTTAAACTTATTAATCTTAAGGAATGTTTTGTAAATTTTTACACAGTGAAAATATCAATCATTCAAAAACTCATAAATATTTCATATAAATTGCATAAAGAATAATACAACAATTTTATTTAAATATTCCATGATTACAATACAAAATAGTCTCATTTTTAGTAAAAAATAATTTTATAGTGTGTGGCAGAAATAGTAAAAAATAAAAGACACAAATTACAATCTTAAGATATTATACATTTGTATACATATACAACAATTAGGCTTAAAAGTGAAATTTATCTATCTACAACAAAAAAAGGTGTGTTTTTGTTTAATTTTTGCGTGGATGTGTGTTAATTTGTAGTGTGTACGTATTAACAATATTTAATGTTTTTTTTTTGAATTTTATTAATTATACGAGGATAATAAATTGGATCTTTGTCTATTTATTGCATCTATTTGGTTTTTATTTAAAAATTATTCATATCAAATGCTATCTGATGGGATTTTACAATTTCATTTGTTAACCAAAATAAAATTATTATTATTTTATAAATTTATTAACTCTATACTGCAAATTAATTTATTAATTGGAAAAACAAAATTATAATATAAAAAGCTTTGATGAAAATATTTTGAGAAAAAGAATTAAAAAGCAAAATAATGATATATTTAAATATATTTTTAAAAGTTTTAGAATTTCAACTTTTGTAAGTACTAGTTTTGGTTTAATCAAAAACTAGCAAAAATTTTAATCGAAATTATTTGTAAAATATAGTTTTTAGGTCCTAAAATATCACTAAATATAGAAAGAAAATTTTTGTTTTACAATGTTAAATGTTTGAATCCATAGAAAAAGGCAAAATGTGGTATATTTAGTAGATAAATATGTTTAATTTTAGTAAATAAACTCGAACCATAGTGGTCTTTTTTACATAAACAAAGATAAGAAACTTACTTGAAAATAATATATTTGATTTTTGTTCCTTGAGAGTTTTGTTTTCATTTGGAACTGCCAATATTGACTAACGATATATTTTAAATTTGTAATTAATATAAATTAGCATATAAAAAATAAAACTCTTATAATATAATTATTTGACAAGAAAACTAAAAATAAGTAATTTACAGAATAAAATTTATAAAGAAAAAAAAACTATAAAAATACAGCTTCAAACTACAATTTTTTAAAAATAATCTTATTAAATGGCTCTGTTAGTTTCAGTTAGAAATATGCGAAAAATTGAAGCAATATAGAGTTAACGAATAAAATACTTATTTACAAAAAACAAAACAATTTTTAAAATATATAAATAATTATGTCTTATTAGAATATTTAATTCTAGTTTCATAATAATATAGTCCTAGGCATCTGTTTCAGCACCTTTCAATCTCAGACGTGCAAAGTCTTCAAAAATAATATCATCATCCTGTCCATTGTCATCTCTAAAATTTAAAAAAATTCTTAGTATAATAAATTCCTCTGTGTTAAATAAAATTTGTTGTTCTTCTTTCTAGATATTTTAGTTTTACTTTATTTGCTTGGTGTTATTTTTTCTTTTTTGCTTCACAAATGACTTTAGACAAAGTTCTGACATCAAACTAACGGATTTTGGTAAAATAAGTATTTAACATCTAGATATAATACAATAAACGTTTTCCATTCATAAAATGTTGAAATATATACTCAATGTATGTATTATTATTGTTAAATTATGAAAAATCAAAATGACATTTCCAAAAAAACACATTTGGATATTCAGAATTTTTAATTATTAAAGCGAAAATCCGTCAAAATGATGGTTCTATAATTCAATATTGTCCAAATCTAGCACATTTTTTTAAAAACAACATAAAAAACGTGAAGCGGAAAATTTACTAGATTTACACTTTTCGCGTAGAGCAGTCGAATGTACAAAATACCTGACTCTAGGTTTTAATTTAATATTAGTACCTAAATAAAACTTAACTTGCTAAATAATTTTTTTTATGTAATTTTTGAAATAATTTCTAGATGCTAGAGACTAGAGTTTATTATTTTTTTGAAGTTAGAGCTTAAATTAAAACAACGAAAAAAAACCCCTACATACCCATCAAGTTGTATTAAATTTGTTGTGGGTACTTCATTTGTCTGATTTTCTATTGGGGCACCTTGTTTTCCTATAATACTACGACGTGGTGAACGTTCTGATAAAATTGTATTAGGTTCTTCTTCTTCAGGTTTGGGATGCATTAAAATAAATGGTAATTCAGCGACTAGATCTCTAAAATTGTAAATAATTCAATGTTATAAGCATTTATTCAAAAAGGAAGTTGTAAAATAATTATAATTACCCTCCCAATAGTGAACTACTTATAAAAAGTTTCACTTTAACTTTGTATTGTACAATAATTCCTAAGCTCTCGCGTTGTGATGGATCAGCAATTCTAAAAGAAATTTAAAAAGAAATGTTAAAAAGAGGAATTTTTATCTTGTCATGAAATTTAAGTCCTTGTTTCAAAGTATTTTCACATGAAATTGTATATGAATTTCAACAATTTCAAATTCAAGAAAAATTAAAGTGCTAATTTTAATGGATTTGAAAAAAGAAGATACCAGATTTGTTTCAATTTTGAAATAAGTTGAGAGTATTTCAAATGGAATCCGTAAACTATTGCGAATTTTGATGCACTTAAAGACTTTTAAATTATCTAAAATTATCTATTTGATTTGAATTGATATCAAAAGTTGAAGGAATTAAATGCGTTTTATTGCATTAGAATATTTATATAATTAGGAGAATGATCCAGAACTTTTTAAGTTATGATCTCATAAATAATTGGTTTCAGCCAAAGCACCACACCTTCATCTAAGCTCGAAGAGCAATAGACACCGTTAAGAAACTATTATTAAAATTATGTTACATGACGAAACCATAAAAAGTCGGATAAATAGAATGAATTGGTTACACATTAAAGTTTTATCCACTAATCATAGTAAATTTATCACTAATCAACCACATTTAAAAAATAAGCCAACAATGGCAAATAAAATGAAAAACTTTTAAACTAGGACTTAAATATTACAAAAAACTACGTTTTAATAATAATAATAATAAAAAATTTAACCATATGCAAATTAACCACATTTAAATAATATTGAAGCAATAAAATTTTTGCATGAAATTTTATAGAACTAATTAGAAAAAGCATGCATAAAATTTACATTAATTTTTTTCAAAAAAAAAATACAAAAGAAAGTATTTAATATTTCGATTAATGAACATTAATATCATAATATATAAATTAACAGCAGATAGAACATAGAAAAATATCATAAAGCTTAGTAGGATGTTGTGGAGGACATTACGAATAATAAATATAGAAAAAATATTACTTTTAAAATTTGACTGCCAGCCAAGACTGGCGTTCAGTGATCGTAAAATTATCGGGTTTTCAGAGAAGACCATAGAAAATTGGTTTTTATTAAATCTGAAGTAACTGATTTTTATGAGTATACTTATATAAAATATAATTCTGATAACATTTAAGATTTGGGAGTTATTATTCACATTTAGTCATAAAAACAAGAACGTTTGTGAGTCCATTCCAATTGGTTTTGAGAAAAATTCATAATTTTCAAGGAATTAAATCAGCCAACATGCCAGCAAACGCTAGTGAGTCCTAGGCATAAGGAATAGATAAGGTTTTTAAACTTTTGAATAGAAAATGGGTATCAGTAAACTTTGCATACTTGAATGTATTTATGACAGAAAAGTTCACCAGTGGATTATTTATCATAGAGCACAAATAGAGAAGTTATAAAAGACATTTGTGTTTTGCTATCATTTTGTTCTAGAATGATTTGTTGATTATTTCAACGAGAAATTAAACCACTAGTTATGACTGCCATGTAAATATCTTTTATTGATAATGGATCTTTATTTTCAATCCTGAGAAATGCGTATTTTCAGATATATCGCTTATGCTATAAATAAATACATTCCAATAGTATTTCACTGGCAGGAATGTATTTAAAGATAAAAATTATTTTATTCATGGATAAACTGCTCTTTATAAAAGCACACAGAGTGGTGGTAAACCGATTTCAAAATGACATCATGTTTACTAAACATACAATAAATATTTTGTTTATTTCATAAAGTAAAACGTTCAATCATTTATTTTGATGGTTAGAAATGGCATAGAAATATCATAGGAATATCGCAAAATTTTCATTCTCCTGCATGTGGCCTCTTGCTCTTGCTTTGCATCTTACCAATACATATTTACAAATTTATGTTTAGTGACCTTTATAGTTTATTTCTGTTATATATGTCTTGCTGAAGGTCGAACCAAGCCTGGCCTGCGGATTAAATTAAAGTCATAGATTCAGTATAGCAAATATAACCGAACAGATTTGGAAACAATGTCATGATTGTAAATCGCAAGACTGACAGTAGATCTAACCAAAAACTCTTTTGTTTTTATCTGCCATTCCTTTCATTTCTTGTTGATGATACTCACTGAAAGTAATGAATTTTAATATCACATATTTTTGACTGAAAAAATAACAACAACAAAACAGTTTAACTAGAGTAAAACTAAAGAGAAGGCATAAATTATAGTAATCCATTTATTATGGATCACAGCGGGGAACAGATTTGATGATGTTCCTAAGTCTGTTCTACTCTGTAGATAAAATTTTATAAGAAAATATTATATAGTTTTAAAAAGACCTTTCCAGGGAGTACTGCAACAAACACTTCGAAATATTTTATTCTCATGTCACTCTAAATTCTGTTTGCCACTGTTCCTATGCTGGTCGGTACTTTTCTATTCGATATTTTAAATAAAGTTAATCAACATCAAATTATAAATCAAAAATTTAAATTTTTAGCTGATTAAATTAACAAATATAACATTTTCTTAAAATCAATTCAATTAATTCAAACATTTACCAATAAATTAAGTAAAAAGTCTCAATTATTCTGTACAATATTTCTTAAGAAAAATTATGGTTCAATTAACTGACTGGAAAAGAAGTTCTGGGGTGTATTTTGTCTATTAAATTATTAACAAGGAACTAACGTTTGATAAAACAGTTTAATTGAGACTAACTCTACAAAGCAGAAAAATAAAAATTTAAACAACACATCGATCAAAAATTTCAATAAATAAACAATACATACAAAAAAAACCAAACTAAAAACACATTTATAAGTTTTAATTATCTAACTTACAGAGTACTTGAAGCTAAATTAGTATCCTCATGTTTTAATTGACCATCCAAGGCAAGTCCCCATTTATCCTTATTATTAGCCAAAAGTGGAGTTAGCTCAAAAACTTTTGATAGTGTAAAACCTGGTGGTACTTGTACTCCATCCCTTTAAATTTTTGGAGTATTTGTTTTTGTGAAGTTTTGTTTTCAATTTTTTTTAACAGGTTTTTAAGTTTTTTCATATAAATAATGGGTTTCGTTATTTTTGTGTAATAAAAATATTTTTGAATTATTTGTCCGTTATTTTAAATGTCTTTTTTTTAAAAAAAGCAAACAAAACTAAAATAACAATTTTAAATATTAAATTTATGAGATAATTGTTTAAATGTTTATATTTTTACTCCAAGGGCTACATTTCAGCAAATTAAAAACCTAAGCCTAAAAGACCATAAAAATTTTGTTCTTTTGTTTGAAGTAGTGAAACTGTGAAGTATTAAATAAAAGTTATTTTTTGTTTATTGTTTTCGAACTTTTTAAATACAAATTCATATTCTAATATTTTAGAGCCATGATATCGAACTTTTGTTACAAAGAAATTGTTTTGATGAAAACAAAATTGAGGATAAATTGCTTATAATGTTCCATTAATAAATTTTTCCTAACACACAGAAAACTGAACTTTAAGAAGCACTTTTAACGTCTTGATAAGAAAAGAACCAAAAATTATACAGAAAAGGTTAAAAAATTATACAAAATTAGGAAAAAAAGCGGGTTACATCATTTGAAATCCATTAATTACACCGCTTTTTTTCTCCTTAATTCTCAAATTTTTAAGGTGTTACTTAGTCTAACATACCAAGCTCTAGTCCTAGGCATGAGGGATAGATTTTTCTAACATCTTACAGCAAGCAATTTCATTTTTTACATATTAGTCCAATCGACTTTCATGCTTTATTGAAATATTTGTTCGAAAGAATGTTTTATATGACTAAAGCTTTGTAGAAAATTTTTATTTTACCTGCCCGAGGGATAAGTTCGAAAGGGAATTCAATTTTAAAATCTTATACAAAAGCCCCAATATTCCTCGGGCAATTTTCCATCTCTCCTTCCCAAGAGAGGTAAAGAAGTGGAATTCTAAACCACTAATTATATTCCAGACCATAAACGTTTCCGCTTATTCTCATAAAGTTTACAAAAAACGAAATTTTAAACTGGAACTTGTAGAAGCATTTAGCGGGGTCATCCGATGCCTACCATTAAATCATATGCAAGTCAAGTAAAAATAACTTTAAATTAAAAAAAATTAAGATGAATATATTCATTCCAATTTTTGGGTTTTATAAACTCTAAAAAGAAAATTTGTGCAGATTAAGTGTATTACCTTATAAAAATATTTTATAAATTTTGAAAATTTGTGAAGTTTTGAGAATATTTATTTTACGTACTGAAATAAATTTTTTAAACGCTACAATTTGTTATTTAATACAAAAATTTTTGACATAAATTTTTTTATGACAAAAAAAATTAAATTAATAATAAAATTAATCCCTGAACGAGAATTTTTGACAGTAAAATTTTATTGTTTTAGTATTGAAAAGCACTTCTTCTTTTTTATATAGATAATATACAATAATAAAATTTTAAGAGTAACAATGAAAGCTTAGCATTTCAATACCCATAGGAAAAATTACAGGAACGATTTCTTAATCGATTTAACACTTGTGTAAAATCACAAGAGATATATTTCATAAAGAAAAAGAACGAGAAATTTAAGGTTAATTTCATATTATGATAAAATAATGGTAAACCAATTTTATTTTAAATATATTAAAAGTCGGAATTTTTTTTAAAATAAATTGAAATGTAAATCAAAGATACTTATTACAGATGGAGATAGTTTTACATAAATAAAATATTAAATATATAATGCAAATTAGATTGGTTTCTAATTCTAACTACTAAAAATATTATAATAAAATTTAGAATGCAATACATTAATTTACTGTTATAAATAAAATTATTCCAAACTTGAAAGCCATTCTAAAGCTAAATCAAAACTTATCTACATTAAAGAGAAAAAAGAATTCATAATTCAAATATTAGTTAAATTGATAGAATTTTTTCAAGGAACTATATATAAAAAAAAAGCTGAGCATTTCCATAGAAAACTTAGAAGTCAAATAAAGACAAACAAAATAAATATCTTACATCGTACTCGATGCCAAATTTGTATCCTCATGTTTAAGCTGACCATCGAGTGCTAGACCGCGTGTATTTTTATTATTTGTAAGAAGTGGCTCAAGTTGAAAGACCTTTGATAATGTGAATCCTGGTAACACAGGATTATCTCTAAATTTTTAAAATATATATATATACATAATTTTTTGTTTGTTTTAAATAATTAAATGAAAAAGAAGACAAAAAATAAAATCATAATTAAAATACATAGTAAAGATTTATTGTACATTTTGTACATTAATAAGTAAGACTAAAACAAATATACATTTAGGGATATACAAATTTGAAAAACAAAAAAAAATTGAATGTAGATTGCTACGTGGTGAATTTTTATTCTCATATATAATAGCATTTTCAGGCAGGAATTAATCATGTCCTCTTATTTTAAATTCAATCCACATAAATTTTACAACTCCAGCTCTCAAGAACCTTAATGATTAAACTTTTTTTATTTTTGTGTGTACATTTTTGTATTTTGACGCTGCGTTTTGGAATTGTACGAAAAATTGGTATGTAATACGTAAAAGTTGAATTCAGAAAAATTACATTATTTCTAGAGGCTATAGTGACTTTTTCAAATGACTGTCATGCATTGCTACTGATTTTTAAAGCAATCTTCATTGTTTTTAACATTGACAACATTTGTAATAAAATCTCTATTTCGATCGCTTTAAAGAGTATCTCTGCCATATACAAAATACTTTTATGAAATAGAAAACTATTTGCACTATTCAAAAAATTCTTCTTTGGGCTGCATTTACCAAAATATTTTTATTAAGTGTTATGTAAAATTTGACAGTGCAACACAGTGCTTTTAAAGAAATATTTGATAAATGATTATTTCTTTGTCCATACTTTGCCAGAAATAATTTGCGAGTTGTTTCAGTACTCGGATCAAGTATTAAGTTTAAAATCAATTATCATAACTTTTTGCTACTTATAGACTTTTGGTTTTGTGTACAGATATCATAGGAAGATTGCTAACTGCAAATATTTTGCCGATTTTGTTGCCGATGTGTTGCCAGCTAGCAAGTTGACTATTTGTCATTATAAGAAGGATGACAAGGTAGAAAGGCTACTAAGGCAATCGTTAAAAAAACCAGTAATTACTTGAGTTTTCATGTCTATCGTTAAAGACAAATAAACTTCATTTCATTTTTATTTGGTTCCCTTTCTTACTTATAGTTACTACACATAAATATTTGTTTTAGTCTTATAGAGGTCCATGCGCTGGTTATGAGAAATAAATAAAAATAACAAAAAAAGTAATAACGAATAACTTAAAAAAATATTTCTTCAAATCGATATAAAATTAGTGTTTCTTTTATCCTTTTTCATAGAAATAGGAATAATTAAAACATACTAAATATAGTAAATAAAAATGACGAAACCCATTTGTATTTAAGGATTGTTTTTTTTTTAAATTGATAGCACTATTTGTTTGTTTTTCAAAAACTTACTCTGATTCAGTTTCAGCTACGATACATTTATATTGTGCTGTTGAAAATAGACAAATATCAGCAAATTGTCTAACAAAAACTTTAATTTTTTTAACAGTCCTATTTGAATTATTTGCAATATGGACATTAACTGATATTGTTTCACCGTGATGATATAACTAAAAAATGTTAATTAATATTAAAAATTAAATTAAATTAATTAATAAATAGGAAAAAAGAATAAAATTTTGTTTCTTTGTACTTCTTTATCCAGACTAGCTTCTAAATGAATTTTATTCGGTCTAAGCATAAATTCTTTGCTAACTTCAATTGAAGGCTGTTCCCCAAGTTTTGATGGTGCATACATTATTTTCCTGATAGCTAAGCGTACTGAATTTCTTTTATGTGGTTTATCATCAATATGTTCACCAACAAAAGCCTTAAATAAAAATAATTTCATTTGTGAAAAAAAACAAAAACAAACAAAAAACGACAACAATATATTTATTTACCTTAAGCTCATAATCGACACCACATGGTTTACCTGTATCACCAGGTGCTGGCTGTAATGAAACAGATGCAGGACAATGTGGTGGTACCTCAAAATAGAATGGATATGCATTTGGTCCTAATTTTTTAATAAGACGCTCTTGTAAACGTGTTAATGGACGTTCATTTCCTAATGATGGAAATATTTGTTCATGTGCTAAATATAAATCTTTACGAAATGTTAATCCAAGAACATCGAGATCTTCACGACCATAACGGAATGCAGCCAATACATGCCCAAAAACTTTTCTATCTTTTACATATTCTGGATCTATTAGTACAACACCATCTGTTAAAATAATTTAAGGAAAAATATATAAAAATTACTTTAATTAAGTACTTTTGTTTTTATATAATTAAAAGTTTTAGCATTGTAATATGTCAATCATTACGTGGCAAATGGTGCAAGTAGTTTATCAAAAGAAAAAGACGAGATTAACAGGTATTTAGTTGTTTTAAATTAAGCTTAGATTCTAAGCATCTAATACC
Organism: Acrocera orbiculus; assembly: GCA_947359355.1. Lineage (NCBI taxonomy): Eukaryota > Metazoa > Arthropoda > Insecta > Diptera > Acroceridae > Acrocera > Acrocera orbiculus. The sequence goes on from OX375758.1 coordinate 15,559,828, forward strand.
GCTTTTTAGTGTTTCTTTTGCTTTTTACGTATTAAAAAAATATTTTTTGTTAACAAAGTTTTAAATCAAAGAAAGGGGGAGGGAAATTGGATACTTTGTATTTATAAAAGACCAATTTTTAGAAACAGAACCTAAGAGAATTACGAATTGTAAATTTATTTTAGATTTACTAATTTGTTAATTGGTGGTATTAACGGTAAAAATTAAAATTATTGTCAATTGCTGGCTTCATATCTTCTTGTTCGAAACGTCAGAATTATATATGAGGAATTTTTTTTTCAAATTTCTATCAAATAAAACCATGAATTGCATGTGATATGTATCCTAGAATCTTTCCTTTATTTACTCTACAACAATATATAAATTCATTCAGATAAATGACACTCGGTCGTAAAAGAAAACCTTCATACATATTTGAAGCGGATCCTTAATACTCTAGCCAGAATCATTTAAGTATCTTAGTCTCCACTTAGGCCTGATTTTGAATGGAATAGAAAACACTAATCCAAGAATTTGTCATTAAAATCTATTTGAATATATAGAATTCAATTATGGGGCTGTAAAAAGTCATCAAATTATGATATCATCCAACAAAGCTAAAATAAACTCCTGCGGATGATAATGAATACTAGTAAAAGTAATCAGAAAATTTAGAATGGATTTAACATCAAATGCAGTAATCCTAAAATGACGTTTTTTTTAATAAAATGTGGCATAACTTTTCAGGAATGAAAATATTTTACCTATATAAAGTGGCTATCTTGCAAAATTTTACCAAGTAAAGCTTCAGTGTGAGGAAATGAGGATACAAAAACATACACCATGAACTAAGAAGACAAAAATAATAATACAACAAATTGAGAACTGGATACCTGTTTTACTGCACAAAACTTTTAACTTAAAAAAAACCTTAAAATTAGTGGAAAAATTAACCAGAAATATCCTATAAAGGAGGTTAGTTAAAAACAGAAATCGGGAAATATTAAAAGTAATCAAAAGTTAATTAGAAGTTAAGATTTTAAGAATATGACTTAAAGGTTTTATTTTATTATTATTTTTATTTTTGTTAATTGCATAAAACTTACCAATCGGATCTACATGTGTTATGTGATCAACGAAATCTCGTTTACCTAAATAAACTGTAATTTTTCCATTTGATGAGCTCTTTTTAAAGACCCTGAAAATATATTTAAGTAAATTAATTTTATTAAGGAAGAAATTATTTGTAGCTTTCAATATGAATTTATGCTGAAAAATATATTGAAGCTCAGATTGATGACTAATAAATTGAATAAAAATTTATCCTATTAATCAAGAGTAGTTCCCTCTTTTCAAAAAGAAAAGAGAATTCAAAAATCCTAATTTAATCAACATTTATTTACTTTCTCCCGCCAGGAGGTTGCTGAGTTATGTCAAGTATCTTAATAACTTAATACTGTGTTTGTATTGTTTGATGAAAAATATTTTGTCGATTTCTAACATGCATAAAGAATTATGCAAAGATTTTATCTAATTTTTGTTTTGAACTGACTGACATGGTGAGGAATGTCTACAGAACTTTCAACATTAATAAATGAAAAAACATAAATTTGTGAAGGAAATATTGTTTCAAAAGCCTGATATAATAAATTTATCCTTAATGAAAACAGAAAAATATATGAACAAAATTCAAAACATTCTTTCAAATATTAAAGTCATCAAAACACAACAAAAACAATATTACAAGATTCCGTAAAAAACCCAGAATCTTTGGTATTTACTTAAAATAATTGATTACAATCAGGTAATATTTGAATATTGTCAAGGCCAACAACCCGAATTCCATACCTATGACAGATATTAGATATTTAATATAATTTGCCAAGAATAAAAGTAAGGTCCTAGTATGACGGCAAATTTAAAGTAAAAGTTTTTCTGAATTTTTTACAAAATCCTAAATAAGTAATGTTTCAATTTGTTGTTGTTGTTGGTGTTGTTCATTAGAAAATGGATTTTTCCTTCAAGAAAATATAACCATTAGGAAGTTATTAGATAACATAAAAATTTGGTCCCTTTGTCAATGTCAATTAGAGAAAAATAAAATCCGTAATTTTGCCATTTTATATTCTAAAGCTTTATAAAAAAAAAACCTAAAAAGCTTTTAAGCACCTGTCATATATCTTGAAAATTTTATATCTGTATTTTTACTCAAAAAATTGATTTAATAAAAAAATTCTTTACCTTGTAGCTTGTCTTCTTGAGCTACCATCCTCTACATCAGGATCAGGAGATGGTACTGGAGTTCGATTTCCAACATTTACACAATTTGCGTTCATATTTTTGCTTTTATTATATAAGAATTTAATCACTTCTCAGGATATTACACAATTGTTTTTCTTTTTTTTAGAAATGTTCCAAAATTATCTTCTGTAAACTTAATTCTGTTTGCTTCTTTTATCCTTTTCTAATATTTTTGTTAACAGTTCGAGTGTAATTTAAGGTAAGCAAAAATTACTTAATAAAAATTCAAAATCGTCCTTTAGGTATGAATTTATTGAGTTCATGTTGTTGTTACTACTTTGATCTTAGCTGAAATATTTCTGGCATTGAAAATTTTTCCAGGTAAGTCTAAAAAAAAGAAGCAACAAAAAAAAAGGTCAATTAAATATTTTTAATTAGAATCAGGTATTCTTTTACGAACAGTAATATTATGTCCTTTTTTATAAATTAAAAATGAGAGATTAATTTTAAAATAAATATTTTTGCTAAAGAGAAATGGAATTGCAAATTAATTAGAATAAGGCTAAGAATAATAAAAATTAGTGTTACATATGAAAGAATTTTCTTTGGTATTTTTAAAATTTGCTTACATAATTTCTTGCTAAGGCATTAATTTATGAAATTAATTTCATAATTAGGTTTTCCGTCTTTTTAAAATACTTGTAAGGAATTTTCTTGTATGTAACAATTATAAAAATTTTTCTGCATATCTAACAATTTGAAATATTTCTGTCCCTAAGAAAACTCAGACATATTTGAGGAACTTCCTTTTCATTTTATCTAAAGAAAAAATTTCGTTCCTAAGATACCAAAAAAATGTTTCAAAAACAATTCCTTTTAAATTTATTTAACCTTTCTTAAAGAATTCGTATTTTATTGTTTCCTTTTTTTTTTTTTTTTTATATTTTTTCCTTAAAATATATTACCAAAAATCCTGCTGTGAAGCTTGGTTAAGTTTGATATTCAACTCCATATTTTTTTTAACATAAAATTTTTATTTAATATTTGATCCTTTTAAACTAAATTTTTGTTGAGTTCATATTTGTAATTTTTTTCCGCCATACCGTGATAGTTTTTTTATTATATTAAGTCCATATCAGTTCCTTCTGTCAAAACTCAAATGGCATTAATCAAATGCTTTGAAAATATTACGTTTCGCCTGGTGCAACCGAAATTGAATGATCAAAAATATGAGCACTAGGAATATGATCATATTTTGTCTATGTGCCTCCCATGTTAGGCTGCGAGCATAATGCATACGACTGGGTTTCTTGCCAATAAACAACCTTTACATTTTGTAATAATACGGGGCCGTGGTCCTTATTAAAAGCGACTTTTGATTGTGCTATTTATTAATTTAATACACTTGTTTCATAAGTGTTAATTCCTATACAAAATGGAAAGTCTCTTGTCGCTTGTCGCTTGATGTAGCGCAAATGTATAAATTCACTAAAAGTTGTGTCGAGCCACAACTTAAACCTGAGTGTGAAATGAAAAATAGCAAAACTAATTTTGAGCATGTATGCATATTTTACTGGATAATTTTGATGAATTTTTGCAGTCCATATTATCGAAAAAATTTTGTTGATGAATAGGCCCTTTAATTAAAAATGTAACTAGCCTTTTTTCCTTTTTTAGTATATATTCCTCTGACTAAAAAAATACCTATTTTGCTGTTAAAAATATCGAAGAACACAATATCATATATTTTTGCTGAAAAATTCAATAGATTTTTTTTATATTTCAAGTAACAAAAAGCAGAAATAAAAGCAAATTATGATAAACACTTCTTTCAATATTTTTCTATAATATTACTCCCATTTGCCAAAGAGAAATATATTTTTTCCTTTTTATTGATTTTTAAATACATCAATAAACAAATTTCTAGCAATAAAATGATAAAGGAAATGTGCGTAACAAATTTTTCCTGTCTTGAAAGGAGTGAAATTACAAAAAATACTCTTGTTTCCTATTTAAGAAAAGTCCTTGGAAATATGCTTTTGTTACTTTTTTTAGCAACATATACTACAATAAAATCATTTCAATAAATATGTGTTCTTGGTTATATGAGCAGATATCAACACAAAAAAATAAGTCATGAATTTTTAGACCTCTGTGGATTTCAATGCAAAACAGACACATTGACCTACAAAGAACAAAATAAAACAAAGAAAACGAGGAAAAAGATGCGAACAAAACAATTAATATATAAATGAATAGAAAATTTGCTGACTGACTTTAAAAACAGCATTCCCGGATGTGAATGACCCATTAGATTGGCATTTAAGCAATAAGAAAATTTTATTCACTCTTTTAATTTTATTTTTTATTGTAATATTCCAAAAAACCGTCAACAAAATATTTTCTTAGTGCTGAAGTTATGAGGTAGGGGGCATAATAGTCTGGTACTCTCAGCCACAAGACCAGACAATATGATGACAAATATGTAGTGTGTTTGAGACTTATACGGACAGGTAAATAATATTCAACGTTCAAAGAGGATCGCAGTTGACGAGGCTCCAGTAAACACATTGAAATTATTATTAAATTTTTTTTATTGCTATTTTTGTTTTGTTTTTGCTTTTTTAGTTGTATAGTTGTTGTTTTTGTTTCCTTTCATATTTCTTTTGTGTGGTGATTTAAAAGAAAATGAATTTCAAGTAAAACATTAACTTCATGTTTAAAAATTCCCATCACCTTAAATTCTTTGGTTTTTTGAGTCTTTTTTTTTATTTTTTTTTTTTATAATGCAAGGCATGAGGTCACCCCCTCTCAAGAAAAAACTTTAAACTTGTTTTTCCCACACGAAGATACTATATAGTATATATGATGTGATCAAAGAATCTTTGTACTATTAATTCGTGAGAGATTTTTTTAAAGTGTGGGAAAATTGTGGTTTTTTGTCAGATATCAAAAGAATCAGTTTTTTTTGTATGAAGCTTGTTACTGAAACTTTTTGCGTTTAACATTCTCCTCTTGTTATTAATTTTTGTAGCCAGTTTAACAGTGAATTAATTAGTTTGGTTTGCTTCATTTTTAATTTTTATACAAGGTATAAAATTGCATGCTTAATAAAAAAAATTAATTTTTGCAAGTTTATTTTTAATGGGAAAATTATAAGATAATAGAATTTTAATACCAGCTGAGGTCATTGACATAATTTCAGATGTTTTTAAAGGAAATAAAAAAATTTGTATTTATTGTTTTTGGTTAAAGTTTCGCTTTCAAATTTAAAATTGAATAAAACTGTTGCATACAAATTGAATCGAGAGAAAAATATGACTTGGTTGTAGAGAAAATCGTAAATCTTTCGATTAATTTCTAAAAAAAATATTTTCAAAACGAAAATTTGAGATTGGTCAATAGTCAATGCAGCTTTTTTGGAGATATTTGGAACACAATACTTAAAAGTTATTATTAAAAGTTATTTAAAGCTTTTAAAAATAATTTTCCTTAATTTCACTTTTACGTGCATAATCTTGAATATATTTGCATTAAAAAAATTTAATTTAAAAATTCCTTAATGTGTATGAGCCCCTTAATATCGTAAGTAAGAATCGCATTTTGATTTTAAAGGCAAAAGGCTTGCAGAGTAAATCTCACTACAACTGCTGGTTTTTACTTGGAATTAAGGAAAATGGTTTTTATTAAATAAAAATAAGGATATCTATTAAAAAAAGATTACTATTAAAAAATAAATAAACATTAAATATGTTTAAGAAATCAATATAATAAATAGGATCTCGTGTCAAAAAATAAACAACTGTATTGAACTTTAATTAAATTATATTTATAATTAAATTAAGTACCCACATAAATTCTTAAAATCCCAAAAATTTCAATAAAAATAAGCAAACATTATCGACTCGACGTTTTAGTTTTTAAAAATAAAATTAAGTAAGATTTAACTATAAAAACGATGACATGTAGAAAAGTTTTGATCTTCAACAATATCACAAGTCACAACTTCGTTTATTAAGTATTTACGGTGAAAAAAATAACACCTGCTTCAAAATGTTATGAATAGCTTTCAAAGTTTTATATAAAATCACATTAAAATGTGATTCTATTAAAACTGTCAGTAATTGAAACCAAAATAAACACATAAAATATGTCAAGCATTAAAAATAGATTACAAAATTTAAAACAAAATAATAAAAAAGTAAAATACTAATTTATCATCCTTGCTTGCATTTTAAATTATAAATTACTTTTAAGATAGTTTTTGAAAAAGAGAATAATAAAAAGAAATAAATAGTAAAACTCGCAAGTGAAACTTTTTTTTGTGGGTTAAGTAAATACTTTAGAGAAATGAAAGACAAAAATTTCTTTTTATTTTTTAAATAAAAATAAGATAAACCTTAAATTATTAAACAACTTGTCAAGTATAGACGCTAAATGGTTTTTCCTTTGAAATTTTTAAAAAAATTTTCTTTGGTTTTTTGCACTATTACATCACATATGTGTAATTAATTTACATTTGACAGGTTGTTTGTTGAAAATTTCCCTAATTAGAGCATATTTTGTACACCATTCAAACTTGTAAAGTAATTTTAATGAAGATAAACTTCATTATTCGTTTTGGATAATAAAGTCATACATGCATTCTTTTAATGCTTAAATCGAAAACATAACACATAACTCGAATTTGAAAATCAACAATAACTATTTAAACTATTTTCCAAGTCTCGAAGCATAAAAAATTATACAAAAACTCTCAAAGATATCATTTTTGCTACATCCTTTTCAAAGAACTGATAGATATGTTTTTAACACTACAATTCCGGAACAAGTTTTATCAAACATGACTACAATTGCAGCAAATCAGCCAAAAAATTCAGCAAACAGCAATCAAAACCTATAAAAGATTTAATAGAAATCGTAAGGTTAGAAAAGGCCATTTTAGATATAAATTGTGTATCTAGCTTTAAGTAAATTTTTAAAATTAAAATTACAGTAGGCAGTAAGGAAAGAAATTAATATCATTCTAACCTTTTGTACATACTACATTGCTCGAATCATCTCAGAACAAACAAAAGTTTTCTAACAGTTTCTGCTAAATGCATTTCTATTAAATATAAAAATGATTCACTAACTCAAATTTACTAGATAAAAGAACTAATCATTTCCATTTGAAATCAAACTTTGATCCAGGTGAATTAACTTCTTTCAAAATTTTGCGTGAAATTTAGATCAGAAAATAATATCACCTATGTACGTAAATTTTTACCGGCCGTGTGGGAAATTTTTAGATTTAAAACTCAACAATCTACGTACACATTTAGATTTTTATATCGAGAAGTTTAAGTATGACCAAGTTTTATACCAATTAGAGCAGTATCAGAAATCTTCGCGTCCAGATAACTTGTTGGAAGCACTTTGTAAAATCATTTCTTATAAAATGAAAATAACCGTTCTTAGGATTAAGTTTCAATTCTAAATTTTCTCATTTAAAAAGTTTGGCGCTCATCGTTTACATTAACAAAATTTTGATTTTTCAAAAAACTATACAACTTTTTCAATTTAAATCATTTAAGAAGAAGAATTAATAAGACTAAAATTTAATGTTACTTTCCCTTAGCCATGCAGATAAAGCCTTGCGCAGACCAAGGCGTCTGTAGCCGCTACAGTAGCGGCGTTTGTAGCCGCTACAGTAGCGGCGTTTGTAGCTGCTACAGTAGCAGCTACAGACGCCGATGAATGGGTGTATCCAAATCTGGTTGACAAGTTTTTCTTGATGTAGGTTGCTATTTTTAGTGGAATATTCTCTATTATTATTGACTATATTAGTTTTGTTTGATTATTATTGTGAGTTAAACTTAAATATTGCTAATTTTTGTTATTACTGTTTACAGTTGATATTTAGTGTTTATTTATGCCTCTTGCTATTAAGTTTTTTTTTATTTTTGCTAATAATTGCTATGATTTGTAGCAATTGTTGAATTTATTTTTTTTTATAGATCTTTTCTTTTTCTAAATAAGACTTAAATTCTAAATATTATTTTATTAATTAATTTTCTTCAATATTGTGAAGATGCTATTAACGGATTCAAATCCAGAATCTTCTTTGAGCTATTTTGATAAAGAAATGGAAAATGGACATCAAACAATTAATTATCTAACAAATTATAAGTTCAATTATGATAAAGAAAGGTAAATTTTTTTTATCTTTTTATCTTATTTGTAGCCAAATAATTTCTTATTTGCTGATCCGCTTGAAATGCTATTGTTTTATTGAATTATGTAAACGGGATGCTACACTTCAACGTAAAAATAATTTTCAGTTTGTTTTTATCATAATAATAAATAATTGAAAAGTAAAATAAATCAAACACATTTATTAGAAAAATTATGTAAAGATTTTGATTGGACCTATCAAGATGTTCTTGTTTGTCAGGTAAGTTATGTATTTTCAAAGAAAGTCCCGCAAGAAATAATCCTTTATTACTTTATTACTCATATATTGCAGGAAAGTAAAAAGGAAAAAATTGTTTAGATTTGGGTTTTTCTAAGCCATAAAACAGAAACACATTTTTACTAGTTTTATGTTTCCAAGTATTTTATGGCTTAGAAAAACCCAAATCCAAAAAATTTTTTCCGTTGCACTTTCTTACACTATATGAGTAATCAAGTAATAAAGGATTATTTCTTGCGGGACTTGCTTTGAATCTTTTAACTATCCTTAAATTAGAGGAAATTCTGTCCAGTATTGTTTTAATATCCGTTGATAGCATCTTCACAATATTGAAGAAAATTAATTAATAAAATAATATTTAGAATTTAAGTCTTATTTAGAAAAAGAAAAGATCTATAAAAAAAAATAAATTCAACAATTGCTACAAATCATAGCAATTATTAGCAAAAATAAAAAAAAACTTAATAGCAAGAGGCATAAATAAACACTAAATATCAACTGTAAACAGTAATAACAAAAATTAGCAATATTTAAGTTTAACTCACAATAATAATCAAACAAAACTAATATAGTCAATAATAATAGAGAATATTCCACTAAAAATAGCAACCTACATCAAGAAAAACTTGTCAACAAGATTTTGATACACCCATTCATCGGCGTCTGTAGCCGCTACTGTAGCAGCTACAAACGCCGCTACTGTAGCAGCTACAAACGCCGCTACTGTAGCGGCTACAAACGCCGCTACTGTAGCGGCTACAGACGCCTTGGTCTGCGCAAGGCTTAAGGCGGCTAAAACGGTATTCAAGCAGTCTAATAAACTTCAAATTTCAAATTTTAAGGAGCATTTTAAGTAAACAAACCCCAACCAGTCATGACCAGAAAAGTGTTTTTAAATTAAGAAATCCTAGAACTGACTTTCACGTTTTCTTAACACGTTTCTCAGTACATCACGTGAACAATTTTGCATATATTTTGATTTAAAAAATCTTTTCCTGAATGTCAATTTTTTTATATATTTTATGAACTTAAGGATTAATGTGTACATATATATAGATATAATATATCTTTTTATATAATAGAAAAAGGGATACAATTGACCCGCAGCGGTGGTGAGCCTTTTATTGGGGAATGTACAATTTTTTATTGGAAAAAGGATATTTATGTGATAGAATAATGTGCTGTAAAACAAATTGAAAAAAATAGAAATAAAAATGTTTATAACACGTGATTTGTACAGTAATCGTAAAACGTTAGTTACTGGCGTTGTGGAAGCCATTTTTCATGAGCTACTGCTCGGCCATCTTGGCAATACTCTTTTGATTTTGTTGTAATCTTTAGATTTGGTTAATACTTTATAGCTCGGCGAATATTATCCCCTTTTAATCGACTAGAGTCAATATATTTGTACAGCCCTGAAGTAAAAACTGTGACCTTTTACATACTCTCAAGCTCCAATCTTACTTAACATCTTTCTGAATGCGGTTGTGTTTAAGGTAAAAGCTCAAAAAAGGTTCCTACATTAGTTATATCGCAAGAACAAGTGAAATTTTCAGTAAAGGTGAAAATTTTTAGAAAAGATGAAAATTTATAATATTTTTCATTCATTTTAACTGTGAGTATGTTTGTGACATTTATTGTTAGCTAATTTATGGGGAGTTTTATAACACTTAAGGTTATAGTGTTAGTGCAACCGATGTCATACTTATTTTATACTTTTGTCAGATTTACATGAAAATGTGTTACTGAAACTATAATTAGAGTGTCATTTGATGCAAATTCGAAAAATAATGAAATTCGTGATAATCCGGTTGCAATAGGACCACAGAATTTCAATTGTACATTTTTTGCCACAACAAACAAGAATAATTCCTTGTAATACAGAATAAATTATGAATATATATATAGGCGAAATATTCAATAAGTTCACACTTAGGCGAAATTCCTATGGTTGCCTATTGTAAAGGGATAAAAGGATATGAAACATAATCTATTAATTTATCAAGTGATTATATTTGTATGGAAAACCTTAATTTATGTTTTTGGATATGACAATATTTTAGTCTTATAGAAAACTAATTAAAATTACTATCCTTAGATTAATAAAGATATATGAGGACTATAGGAAAAATTAAATTATAGTCTTAAAAATGAGAAAAGTGAAAACCTAAAATAGTATAAAGTTCTATTGCTAGGGTTGTTCTGAGGATTTTCTTATCATTTTTAAGAATTTTCATTATAATATAATCCCCTTAAAAATTTCAAGTCCTGGAAATCTGGTTATTATAAAATAAATTAAACAAACAAAAGAAAAAAATTAATATTTATTTTTATTCTATATTTTGTGATGAAATTAAAATTTTTCATCTAAACAAAAAACACAAAAACAATTGAATACTAAGATCTGACTAAAACTGAATAGGACAGGAATAAAGAAAACAGCACAGAAAAAGTTCTAAAGGAAAATATTATTTTGTTAATTTCAATTACCTGACCCTAATCACAATTGGATTTATAAGCTCAACGAAGACGGTATAAAATTTTCTAATTTGCTTTAGGATATTTTGCTACTTTATGTTTAATTCAACCTGAAATAATTTTTTTATAAATTGATTGTGTGTCCTGGTAAAAGGTATTTTAAAGACAAAATAATAGTTTTTTAATTTAATACGATTTTATAGAAATTAAATTACTGTTAATAAATTCAACAAAGTTCAAATATTATGATGACTAAGAAAAAATCGAGGCTGTTATTTCAAGTGTTTTTTAATGTAAAAGTAAAAATTTTTTATTTTTGATCGCTTAACGAAATTAATGAAAAAAAAGGAGAAACATAATCTTTAATATCGTTTTAAAGGAAAAGTTATTTTAGGTTTTGAAAGAATTTTAAATTTTCTCAAATTACAGTTCAATTCAAATGCACAGTTTTTCAACAGAAAATTTATTATATATTGTATAAATATCTGAAAAAATTGAAAAACTGAAGTATTAAATGAGTGGAAATGGTTTTTGATGAGAATACTAGAAAAAGGTTTTCATGAAGTCAACAATTTCACGGTTAAATGCTTATAAGATATTATACCCGTTCTTAACAGACGCAACTACAACGTTTTAGTCTTCCATACAAAAGAACTCCGTTCTTAACAGCAAAGTCTGTAGTCACTACAAAAAAAAACATGGCGTCTAAATCTCAAAACACATGATTTGAAATGTCAAATCAGATGTTATAGCGGGTTAACACAGGCCAACTCACAGAAGATACTCACAGCGATTACATGAGTTTTGTATGAAAAATAACCGGTTTCGCTGTGAGTTTCTGCTGTGAGTTGGCCTGTGTGAACCCGCTATTACAGAGGTTATTAAGTATTTTAACTAAAAAAATTAAAGAAAAGTTAAGAGTTTTTAATTTTAGTCATGTAAATTGTCTTATAAAGTTAAATAAGGAATATTAGTGAAGTAAACCGAGCTAAGATACACAAAACAGGAGGATCCAATAAGAAAAAATTCAAAATAGATGTCAATTTTCTTTGACTAGAGACTTTAAAAGGCTGTAGTTACTACACAGTTCCAACCACTTATGTACTCATTTCGCCCATACAAAAGTGGCTTTCTGTGTAGTTGGAAAGTGTGTAGTTCGCCTGTTAAGAACGGGTATTAGGGGTAGTAAGAATTATCGGAAAATTATTTCTTACTATTTTAGTCAATATACTTCTGAGTGTAAACTTGCCTTAAGAATTCTTATAAAAGTGCTGTCGAAAACAGAAATCTAGACACAGCCTTAAAAACATAAAATACCACCATTCTAAATGCGATCTGTAAAATCGCATTTAACTGCATTTAATTAACATTTAAATCGTTAACTAGTATTTTCAAGTTAACTGAGAATTGTGAAACTATGAATATTTAGTTGTTGTCAGCGCATCACTTATTTTGGATCTGTTTTAACGCTACCCTTTTTTACGCGATCTTACATTTACAGGGTCTTCTTATACTCGATTTTTTAATTTTATGCAATTTCTTAAATTAACGTAAGTTTTTTTTTACACGATTTATTTAAGGATACACGTTTTTGAAACATTTAAGCGGTTTATTTTTTCAAAAATATTATTAAGTGTTGTTTGGCTTCAATTATGTTTATTCTAAACATGCTTGCAAAGATAGGCTGAGTTCTGAAATGCAGTACTACCGCAGTAATGCATTGTCATGAGTTCATAAATGTCAAACTGCACATGTTATACAATGTCACGAGTTCGAAAACTTTTACGATTGTATTAGATGCACATGAATCACGCAATAAGTGTATCAAATTTTTTTTTGAAGCAATGTAAAAAGTATCTAGAAAATTACACTGCAATGTATCCCTGCATTTCAGAACTCAGTCATACTTCCTAACTATTTTATAGGAAAATATAAAAAAAAACTAATTGTTTTCTAGAGATTTTCTAAATTTTTAAATTAAATACACACTACTGCTATATTCACATTTAATTGCTTTATTACAAGCGGTAAGTAGACTAAGTTCTTTAAATTAGATACTGAAAAATTGTTATAAAGATATAAAAGTAATTTTATTACATTTCATTAGAAAATAAATAAATTTTTGCAATGTATAGAATAACAAATTTATACAGTTTTGATTTCTTATCCTTTAATTATATAAATAGGTTAAATATTTCTAATTTGGCCAACAAACTTGAACTTTTTTTTATTATAAATGATCTCAATGAATAGCGCTTTTCAAGATTCCAAGAAAACCTAAACAATTCTATAACATATTAGTTATCACTAAAGGAGAATATAAAAAGGAACAACAAAAATTTTGTTAAAATAAAAACGGATTACACGGTTTCCTTAAATTGCGCATCCTGTATTCACGCGGTTTTTTTAATTTAGACGATCTTTTTTTACATGGTTTCTTTTTACACGGTACGCACCTAGGAATATATAACTTTGACTTCATTAATTTGTAAAAATAATAATTATACAAAAAATTTATTTAAAAAAACTTGAATAAATATTATATAGCATCAGAAAAACTATAATCAAAAATTAAATTAGAAAAAACGTATTCTAATAAGTAAAACTAGGTAAAATTGAACAGTCAAGAGGTAGTTTTGCTTGATACCACTGAAAAATTCAACACTTAAAAGTTTAATTAAAAAAAAGAATTTTCTTTAGTTTTCTAGTATTTAGACAAAAAGACAAAAAATTTGTTATTTTAGGACTTTTTAGGATTAAAAGTGAATATAAAATCAGTAATAGCAGCGTAAAAGTAGATACAGATAAAGGTTCCATAGATACGACACTGTTTAATTCTAACACTGTATTAGTTATTTTTGGAAATGATATTATATAAATGAACTTTTTTTCTGGTTTAAAAGATTACGTGGCTTTTTTTACACAGACCTGGATTAATAATGACTATCATTTTAGTAAAGTTAAACGAATATAAGTGGAAATGAATTTAAGATAAAGTTATCTACAACTCTTTTTGGTAATCCTGTGTACCATAAACGAATATCGATTTTTAGATGTTGTATATATAAAATGAGTTCAGTAAACATGACCTCATATCGAAATTTTTTTGTAACTCTCACTCCAATGAGTAGTTTTAGAGATGAATCATTTTTCTCTTTAAAAAAATATTTAATGATTTAATTTTTATTTATAGTAACACATAACAAAAAAGTTTTATAATTAAATTATCAGAATATGTGTTTTATTTATATATATATATAGGTATTTAGTAAAAATGAATCCTTATTATCCTTATTGTGGCCTAAAGGAAACATTATATTATTTCATTTTAACAAAAAAATTAGATACAATCTCCATTCACAAGATACTAAAATATATAGAAAAAAAACCAACTTACCCTTTGACTTCATGAGCAGAGATAATATCCTTTTACTTTCAGATTAAAACGTAATATAATTAAATTCCTTTTGTTTGGTTACAATTGATATTAAGAGTTTATTTGGCTCATAAAATGTGAAATTTCAGCACCTAGAAATTAGAAACTCTATTATTAATAAATTTTTTTTAAGTATTTGTGCACATGGATATAAAAATAGATAAATAATAGAAAAATTAACGATAAAATCTTTATAACAACATAAAACTTGTGCAAAAATCCTTATATGACAGAATTTTCTCATTTTTGAGACATAAGAAGTGGCTATAAAAGTTTTGAAAACAATAAATATATAAATATCTATATATATATATATATATCGCTTCATAAATTTATCTAACATAACCATAATCGGTGTTATCGGTGATAAAAAAAAAATTACTAAAAAAGTCTCTAGCAGACACCTCATTTTCGTTCTAAAGCTTAGTTAAACGGCAATAAATATTAAGCTAAAGAAATAATGATAAAGGAAGTTAAGTCTTTTTGAATATTTGATTAACCAGAGACCCACTAAAAAATGGATTTTTTGTATATAAAAAATTATTAGTTTACCCTAAGGATGGAGTATCTTACAATAAAGAAAATTTGAAATTTGCAGTTTAAAAATTTTTATTATTAAAATAAATAAATAAATTTCGTAAATTTGCAATGAAGAGAAATATACTTTTTAACTAACAAATTTCCAATACTTCATTAGAATTAGGCTTAAAGGAAAAATGAAAAAAGTTTTTTCTTTATACTTTTTGAGGTTTTAGTAAACTTTTATTTAAAAAAAACACTGCAGGAGTCATTGTTGCATTCTTGTCGCTTTGATTAACCCCTACCAAATTGCTAACCATTTGACTGACATCAATTTGGTATGGAAACTCCCTGATGAAAAAAAATCTTTTTTATTACGCTTAAAAAAGATCCATAGATTCTCAGAATCATCGACTGTTTTTGTTTTTGAAAACAATTTCTTAACGAATATAACCGCATTTTCACTCAATACAATTCTGTTGCTTGTCGAAGCTAAAATAGGGTTAATAATCCTTGCCTTTGAAATATAATTGAACTCGGAAAAGCTAAGTATTTTCAACCTGAGCACAATGGAGTAGGTAAAGGCACATTTCTTGAAATATGCACTTTGAATAATACGCTTCCACAATTTACATGTGAGCTAAATTTAAAAATTATTCTTATTGCAACAATTGGTTATAATAAATCTTCTGCTACTCTAACCCTAATTGGATACTTATGCAGTATTCAGTATTCAGTTGAAAGAAAAATAAAGTACAAGGGATAATAATTTGAGTTCTATGGCATGTAGAAACTGTATCTAAAACCAATGAGGATTAAGACTCCTGTAACTCCTCCTTAACTGTTAGTTACCACAACAAAGCAAAGTCTTTAAAAGAAAACAAAAACTTTCACTTAAAATGAAAAAAGCTATGAAAAAATTGTATGCACGTTTTTTATCCAATTTTCATTTTATTTCCCTTTCATCGTATATTTTTTTTATCTGCTATTTTTAGAGTATCTGCCGAAATTTAAGTATTACAATATAAAAAAAAGATATCTTCTAAAAATCTATTTTAGGCACTTTTTGATATTCTCTTGGAAGCAGCCCTGTATACACATGTTATGATCAGAAATTTTCATCACAGCCCCGCTTACTTCTTCAAGTAAATATTAAACTACTTTTAAAGGAATAAGTGGTAATATTGATATATTCACTTAAAGTAAAAAATCCTAAAAGTAAATAGTTGTCAGTTGAAGACAGTAAACAAATAAGAAACTTAGAAATGAAATTAAAACATATCCAAACAAATTTTTTTTAATAAAAAAAACTTCTGCATCTTTTCCTTATTTTACAAAAAAACTAAAAGTTATTGTCTTGAACTAATAAAACAGGCCACTAGGGGATGATTCCATATTGAAAAATACTGTTGCCAAGGAAATCAATTAGCTATAAATTAAAGATGAAGAAAATCAAATTTAATTATTAGAATTTTTAAGCCAAAATTTACTTTCTTCTTTTAAACATTTAATTTTAAGTTTTATAAAGAAAGAAAATTCTAGGGATTAGAAATATATCCTAGCTTAAATCTCTAAGAAATGTAATTAAAGAATATTTTTTGACATTTAACCGATTAACAAAAACAGAGAAATTTATAAATGTCCGGTCAGCATTCGATTCAATATGTTTTTTGACCCTAATTGAGTAATAAAAAAAAAGTCAAAAATACATAAAATCACAAATTTAAGTGATTTATTATGCTACTAATACAGATTTAAATTAAATCGCAAAAATATTTCGTATACATTTACATATGGTTAAAATACAAAGGATACTAGGTTAAACCCTATTCAAACTAAGCTCCATTGTTTTTAATGATAAAATTCAGCCAGTTTTGTAATGGTTTTATATTATTCAAAAATCATATAAAAAAATATCTGTCAAACTAAAAGTAATCCTTGCAATTATTTAAATTTATATCCATTGCTAAAAAATATATAAAATTTTATGTTTAAAATTTATTATTTTGCTATTCAAAAGACAAAAAACAAAATATAATTTTTTTCAATCATTTTTAATTACAAAAAAAATTTATTTTATTAAAGTCAAATTTAAAAGATGAATGATTTTATGTGACACATACGCCAGGACTGTCGTCTCCTCTGGCATTTGATATCCAGTAAATTCATTTCCTCCCTAAAGCAATTTTCTTAAATCGATTTTTTAAATTGATATGATGCAATTTTATGTATGGCTGTATTTATTTGTGTGTATGGATGCTGAGATTTTGATATGATTCGTTTAAATGGGCAAAAAAAAAATCTAATTTGTCCCCTTGATACTTTTTCTGCTTTTAAATTTCATTTAATCATTAGTGATGTCTATCGATTTGAAATAATAATTTAGCAAATGTTTTTTTCTTTGAAATATTTAAGTAAAGATCGTCCTTTGAAGATGAAAGCTATGATAACTTTAACAATGTTTAGATTTTTTGGAATAGTATGAAAGACCTAAATTTTCTTGGAACAATTTAATATTTAATTGTT
This sequence comes from Acrocera orbiculus, assembly GCA_947359355.1. Lineage (NCBI taxonomy): Eukaryota > Metazoa > Arthropoda > Insecta > Diptera > Acroceridae > Acrocera > Acrocera orbiculus. Next base: position 15,577,461 of record OX375758.1, read on the forward strand.
AAGCTACTAGCATGATTCCTTATTCCTCGATTCGACTACACACCAAGAAGTTATTAAAGTATAATAAATACATTTTTTTTCTATGGTTTTACTTTAAAGTATTTCGAACAGTAACAACATTTTAAGAATAAAAAAAAACACAATGTACAATATTTTACTAGTTTTTATTTATAGTTACTTTTTATAGATATTAAGGAAGGAATAATGAAACCTTAAAGCTGCATCACCTTTTTGATGAAGGTTTAATATTAATTGGTTTTGAAGGATGAAATTTGCAAATATAAGGAACGAGTGAACTCTTCTACGGGTATGCACTCATAGTTTCTATACGATTGGCAAAGTTATAAGCATTTGAGCGTCCACAAAAGCGTCTTTTCAAGTAGTGTTGTGTATATTACCGTTGACCCAATTTTGATTCGTGTACATTGTCTTTTTTGTGTTTTGTATTACTTTGCACAAAATTAATAGAGCGGAGGAACGAGGGGAACACGAAGAAGAAAGAGTTTTGCATAGACAGAGAAAAATACATGTATCTAGATCTCCTAGATAAAAGCTCTGTACTATTTGCACCTGGTATCGACGACTTTGTAGGAGTATAAAAGAATTATCAAGTTTTATATTTGGTTTTTAGTAAGCAAAACTTTAAAGCGTTTTCTAAACTTATTATCGAAGCACGATATCTCAAAATCTACTTGACCCATCGTTTTGAAATTTTGCACATTACTTCACATAGTCTTCACATATTTCAACAGGTAATGACGAGAGCTTTTTTAATTGTTTTAATAATTATTAATTTTACAATAACAAATAAGTTAGTTTTTATGCGAAAATCGCTGTTATGGCTTCCAAGGGCTAGCGAAAAAATGAAAAAGCGGAAAAGGAAAAATTCACGTTATCATTATCTCAAAAAACATCTTTAAAAAATAAATTTTGCTTTCATTGTTTCAAATAATTCTGTTGCGAGTAATGATGTGCACCACAAAACATCCCTTTAAACCCTGACAAAAAATATTTTAAAACTAAACTAGTTACAGAACATCGAGAACCAACAATATTATTATTTCGGTAATTAACAACACACAAAAAAAGAAAACTCTCTTTATGCAACAATAAAAGCAAATAAGAACGAAAAAAACAAAGAACAGGCACAGCTTCTCCCTGAAATTATAATCACTTTAAAATATAATCATGAACTAGAAGTCATGCGAGATTAGGTAAAGGTATTCTTTTTTTCCTCGATACGCTATTCGCTTTAGGTACTCATTTACTTTGATTTCAAAATTGTCTCATGGATTTATATTCTCAATTTGCATATGGCATGCTTTAAAAATATTAGAATCTTGGCCTGGGAAAAAATCAAGAAATAAACCAGTCTGACAGTAAATTAATACCACACACATGTGTGAATAATGAAAACTGTTAATCAAACTTTATTAAGTGTGGTCAAATTATTATGAAATATTTCCTATTTCCTCACAAGTTAAGAAAAAATAAATCAGCTAAATGTTTGCTCGAGGTAATAATATTTAGTTTTTTTGTTTAAAATAAAATAATTAAAATGTATTCAATAGCGCTAAACTAAGTAAGAATATAAATCTAGTTAAACAATAAGTAAAAAAAAGTACAATAAAATTTAATGTTTTGATAAACGACTGAATCAATTTTTTAATATCCGGTAATTGTTTAAGGTTTCTATATTAATTTATGAATTTCTGCGAGCATGTGGTTTTAGATTATATTTCATGAAATTTGATCATTTACTGATCTTCTTTAATGCATACTAAAAAGCTGTCTTCGTTATACCTTTGATATACTATATATTCCCCAACGCTCATTCTCCTTTTCAAAGAGTAAAAAATGTTCATATATTGATATCGTGCTTGTTAACTAAAATATAAATTATTACCAAGAGTATGAAAAATTATATATTTATGTACAAGCTATAGTGATGTAGGGGGTAAAATAAAAACAAAAAATTTTCGTTTAACAATAATGCTAGCTTTGATGACAAAAATAAATCTATTTTAAGTGCTGAATTTGTTCATTCAATTTAACTTGATGGTTGTGTAGGGAAAATGCAGTTAATAATATTTCATAAAGAACAGAACCGGAATAATAATTTTGTGTCTGTGGTCATTAGCTTAGTAATCAGAATAAATTGAAAGGAAAAAAATTATAGTTTCTAACAATGATAAATAGAATGCAATATCATCAAAACAATTGTCACGTATATTATGAAAGGCAATTGAATACAGAATACAGGGAAATATTATATGAACGGATATAGTGCATAATTTATTTAATCTATTTATATATATACTCGTATAAGTATGTATATGTATTAAACATGATTTGTGTTTGTTTTCGATAAACTTCGAAGCTTGGGTTTTTAATACAGACGCTAATATACGAAAAAATATTTTATATGAAAAATCTTGTACATAAATACCATCTTTAAAACCCTGTATATAAGGAAATTTTAACCATATTGTTGTCAATTTTAAAGGTTGTGTTGCACACAATTTAAAATTAAGGTCCCACATTATTTTGTGGTTAAATATGTGATTTATTAATTATCTAAATTGTTATTTATTTATTTTTTGTTTCTTTTTGTTATTCAATTAATTAATATAAAAACTTTTGAAATCCTATTTTAAAACAATTACATGATCCAATGTTTATTTTTAAGACACTTTTATTGACATTTCCATCATACACAGTGCATTATCCTGTGTAGAAGCTTCTTCTTTTTTAATTTGGAGGCTGAGACGTATTTGGAAATTTCTAATCAAGGAATTTTTCATGCATGAATTCATGTGTGAATCATGTTGGAAAAATAAACTAGTGATAAATAGAGCATGAAGAAAATCATCATACCATTGACTTTTTGTCAATTCTTTAACAAAATTTGTTGGTATTTTCCCAAAAAAAAGTATGTATATAGGTATTATGACGGAATGATATGATACGGAAGAGATATGGATCTCTACTTTTTAGTCATATTTTTATATTTTTATATGCAGTTACATTCTGTATATTCTATTGATGAATTTTTAGATATTGCATTTTTCCATAATAAATCGTGCATGAATTAATGAATGATAAAAAATTTCTTGCTTTCTTTAATGTGCCAAAAAATGGACATAATTGGTTTAAAAGAGAGCAAAGTTTAAAATAAAAGAAATATTATTAAGTCTGCACACCGCTAGATAAGAAAATTTGACGTCAGACCATTTTGCTTAGCTTATCTCTAATGTTCCCCATTCAAAGGCATTTTATTTGTGTTTCTATTTCTTTACACTGTTATTTACTTTTGCTGTGACATAAGATAAGTTGTCTTTTTTTCTTTATTTTCTATATTTGGCGATAACGTGAAATTAATTTGTTACCTTTTTTTCGATGAATATGAAAAATTTCTTTTCTTTTTACTGTGGCTAAAATATGAATTGAATTCTACATTTGTTTTATTGTGTGATATTGGATGAGTTTCTTGCTATTGGGTAATCATAAAACAGCATAAAATTTTTTACCAATAACAAGCTTAATATGAAAACAAACGATACTAGATAGTAGTAATGTTTCAAATTGTTCTCACATTAAGAATTTCAAATTCTTATATAATAAAAATTAAGTTTTTAATTCAGAACAAAAAATTGTAAATTTCAATACAAACAAATATTCTTTCTTTAAAGAATTAACATCAAAATAAATTAAATAATTAATTTAATAATTAAACTAAATTAAAAAATAAGCTTTCAAAACGTCAACAATTTTTTTAAGGGGGTATTCTACTCTAGAAATTTTTTTCTTCATATTTTCAAAGCATAAGCCTTTAAGAAAACGCTCCTAAAAGGATTTTTCAAAATTCAAATTATTTTTGGAGATATAGCTGTTTTAGTGACGTATGGCTCTTATTGCGCCTAACTTTATCCGAAACTTTGAAGGCGTTTTTCTACAAACTACTTTTGCTTGTCTTTTATTATCGTGGAATTATTGCAAGAAGGTCAGACGGTAAATAAAGAATATTATCTGAGCATTATGCGGGGATTGAAATCAAAAATTTGCTAAAAACATCGGATTTGAAAACTCTTAGATTTTGCACCACGACAATGCATCTCACAATGCTATCACGAATTTCTGGCCAAAAACTCAAAAAAATACCATAAAAAAACCACCGTATTCACCCGATATTACTCCAATAAACTTGAAATTTTGACACAAAATTTTTAAGATGTTATGCAGTAATTAAAAAAAATAACAAAAAAATAGGGAAGAAAGGCAAATGCCGAACCTTCCCTTTAGAGGAAGATGATTAAGATGACCTGGGCCTCGAGGATTTAAAAAAATTGCAAAAATAAATTTAAAAAAAACTTTTAATTGAAGTTTGTTTTGTATTTTATAAAATTCTACATTTTTAATATTATTTTAATTAAATAAAAAGTGGTGCCTAAATATCGCCGAACTAGGCATGCCTAAATATCGCCGAACTAGGCACGCCTTAACACCGACGAACTAGGCATGCCTAACAAGGGCCTAATATGATTTTATCGTCACATGCCTTATATGGCCCTAATTAGGCTTGCCTAACATGGCCCTAATAAAAACTTAGGCAAGCCTAATGAGGGCCTAACTAGGACCTAATATCAAATTTCCAGTCGGGTCATAGTGGAAACGATTAAACAAGGATCAAAGTGTAAAGTTGTCAATTATACAACAAAATTTCTGAATTCATTGATTTAATTAGGAATTACAACGCTTAATTTAATTTTAAAATGTGTTTGACCAGTATAATAGTTTGACGTAAGAGTGCTCAAAATTCATTTGTTACAATTTCAAGTGTTCCCTGGCTCCTTTCACTAAATAAAATATCAATAGTAATTTTCTAATAACAAAAGTAATAATTATTTTATTTATTTAACTGAAAACACATAAATTTTGTCAAATTTTAGGTGTAAAAAGTTACCACAGATACACAGTCGAATTAAGGAAAAATTATTGAAGGAATATGGTACATAATTTATTAAATTAGTTTTAACCTCGAAAATTAATTGAACCAATTTAATTGAATTCTAAATCTACTTTGTTGTGAATAATTGAATTTTACTTGTCTGTCGATAGTTCCTCTTAGGTACAAAGCAGTAGTTTTCCTTTTTTTAATACTGTCTTATGGAGAACTTTGCGAAATATATATTGCAAAGTGAATTTATGCGAAACAAACATAAAGCTAGTATAATCAATTTATATTACCTGTTTTTGACAAAGGATCATTCTAATATAAAATCATTGCATGCACTAATAATTTTATTACCCTGTTTAAAATAAAATATGAATTACAAATTTTTCTTTAAAAATTAGCTTAAAACATTTTTCAGTTTTTCTCTAAAGCCATTAACGAACTAAAATCTGTAAAAAAAAATTAGCTCATTAATGATTCAAAATTATTTTTATTTAATGAGAAAAACTATTAATTTCAATCTATTCAATTTTGTCGTCGAGCACATATTTTTTTGATATTGTGGATTTTTATTTATATTTGCAGACTGGTAAAAAGTCTACAAATATTTTAATAATTTGTGAAAAATAAATATGCTCAAATATTTTAAAAGCTTTATTTTTATACTTCTTTCAACAAATAAATTAATTTGTCAAATAATCACTTAATAAAAAGACAAAAGAGAAAATTTTTCAGTTCTAAAGCGTAAATGACTCAAATTTGACTAATTGGCCATTTTCTTTTTTGATTAAATTAAATTCAACAAAAATTTCATTAACTATTCTATGAGAATAAATTAAATTCTCTAAATTTACAGGAGACTATCCGAGTTAGCTTTTAGATTTTTTTTTGCAAATTTTGACCTCACCTCTAAGCCTTTGTGTCTCTCTTTTCTCATTCAAATTACAAAATGAATTTGACTTTGTTGTAATCCACTGTTAGTTATATATAAGTTGCATGCAAAACACCAGAAATGATAGACACACGATGAATAATTTTACATTAAAATTGCATTTTAATGAATACGAGTACTAAATCAGATCATGAGATTAGCATTGATAGTAAAAACGGCAAAATTAGCCACACAAAATAACAAAAACTGTTCCGTGAAAGTCGTCATGTGTCTAGACCTTCAATAAATTTTCTGTATTATCCAAAATAGGTAGAGAGGTAGAGAGACTTTTATTTTGTTTGCTGCCGTAAACACTGGCTATAACCAGTGCCTTATTATTAATTTTTTTTTTCAGAATAAAAATCTAACCATCTGTGTATCAGGTGTTCTTAACACGAAATTAATATCTTTCCTCTGAAAGTTAGCTTAATGTAATATTAGAAATTTGATTATGTAATGAAAAAACTTAAATTTTTGAATTATTTTTATAACGAGAACTTTAATTAAATAGATGAGTTTTGTGTATTCTCTTGATTTGAAATTTTAATTTAATTTGTTTGAAATTTTACAGAGAACTTTTGGACTTTTGGTATCTAAATCAAATTTTCAAGAAAGTAAATATTTGAGTGCAGAATAAAGTTTTCTAGATTCATGATAAAATCAATAAATTACTTTATAGATAAATAAAGTTATATAAATTAAACCTTCAAGGATTTATTGTTAAGTAATTAAAATTTTTGCTAAAAGAATTCATCAAAAAGAAACAAGTACAGTGGTCAATAAATCCTGAGGCTGACCAATAATAATACAGTTTTATTTTGAAAAATAAGACTTTATTTATCAGAATAACTTATCTCAAGCCCAGTAGGGAAATTATGCATCAGTGAGTTTCTCATTCATGAATTCAGGCGTGAATCATGTCGAAAAGTTCACTTGTGAAATGTTCAATAATGCAGCATGCAGAAAGTAGCCATCATAGCTATTTGTCAGTCATATTTCCATGCAGTAAAATGTTATCACAGCAAGTTTTGCGGCCATTTGTTATCTAAATTTATTGATGTTTTTTCTGAGAAATTGGGGGTTATAAGCCAGTAGTCGCCAATAGTGCGTTTACAGTGGCCAAATGTACTAGACAAATGTACTATTATTTGTATTGCTTTGCTAATTCATTGCTCAATGTACTAACCCAGCGAAAAATTTCATCGAGGGCCTTCCACTCCAGAACAAAGCACCTTCCATTGAGTCTTCATTTAACATTACAATGTCACTGGAGGGAATGCTCAAAAAAGCTTCTTCATACAAATTTTATATTTATATTTAAGTAATTTTTTGGATTCTCTCTTTCGGAAATAGTTTAACAGTGAATAATTGTGGAAGTTAGGTTAGGTTTGACTGTGAATATGACGTAAGACATTTTTTACAACAACAAAGACAAGCAAATTAAAATATGTACTAAACAAAATGTACTAGGGCCCAGTATAAACACTAGTTTAATTTGTGTAATTTAGCTATTGTTTTCAACGACTTGTGACAAGTTGCATTTTATTAAGGAAACAGCACTTCTTATATTTCATATGTCCACCACATTTATTTTGTTTTTAAATTGTTTTCTTTAAACAATCTAATAATGCAATAATCAATGTTAATTATTTTTTCCATCCCAAATTATTCGATTAATAGAACACCAAAAATACAGGGGCTACCTGACGACTTTAGCGAACTGCACGTCATTTATCTGACTACCAATATGATTTCGGAATGTACTAAATAAATTAATGTTCTATTCATGTATTTTATCCATAACTTCATAGGCTGTTCTTATAATGTTAACGTTTGCTTTCAATTAAGCAGAATTTGGCTATGAAATTATTTTTTGCTATAAGAAAGCAAAAAAAGATATAACCCAAAAAATTTGTGTATGGTAATTTCGGAACTAAACATCAAATTGACATTAAATTTTGTCATTTAACGTTTGAAGATTGGAATTTGGTAAATTAATAAAAAAAATTTTCAATAATGGAGCCATATATGTTACAGGCTAGATGAATTTCAATCTAATAACTAAGTACGGTATATGAATGTGATGCCAAATTTTTCAGATAAGACTTAATTTAAATAAATCAATTTTTTTTACTCTTTAATTGGATTGATGCTCACAGAAATAGGTAGGTAAGAAACATTAATAAGCTTAGTGTTAACCTCAAAGTGGATTGCAGCCTTTTGAAATGAGTCACGATTTGAATAATTTCGAATTTTTTCCACTAAAGAAAATATTTTATAAAAATTAATTTCACGTGGTGAATTTCAAATGAATTTCTTTCAAATAAAAAAAAAAAAAAAAAAACATGATAATAATAAAGAAATACTTAGATAATTGATCAAAGAATTTTTGATTCAATTTGAATATTTTAAACATTATTAATTCAATACTAGAAAATTATTTATTTCAATTTAAATCAACAACAATCAAAATTTAACCTCTCATATACTATTGCCACCAATTAACCCAATTAAAGTAAATTTCATAGCAATTAAAGTAAAATTAATCATGTGAATTGACATTTAAGACATCACTTTTTGGGTATTTGTATCAAATTTCAAATCCTTTAAATTCAAATTCAAGTTTATTTTGTGTTAATTCAAGTGTAAAATAAATTTAGGGAAAAATACTTTTATACTTGTGTTTTATGATTTCTATTGAAAAATCAATGAAGAAGGTATGTTCGTCACATGGTTAAAAGATTTATCGTAGGGGGGGCTATGATTTTTGTAGAAACGAATGTAAACGTAAACAATAGTAAGTATAAGAAGCTCAAATTTGATGTGGCACTAATTGTAAGTTGATTACTTTAGAAAATACTTTTCATCAAGTGCTTTTATGAATTCATGTTAGAATTAATTTTAATATTATTATATTTTAATAAATAGGATTCTAAAAATTGCTCCAATGACTTTAGGTAAAATAAGTTACACTCAAGATTAAAACACGTCAACGACGAGCTAGTGATGTTATTAACATCACCACATGGTGCGACAGTGACTGTGAATGGAGAGCGATACCGGGCAATGATACGCGATTTTTTGACAATCGAGCTGGCTGACAATAGCATGGAGAGCTACTGGTTACAGCAAGATAAAACAACAATGAATTTTTTGCGGCCAATGTTCCCCAGTCGATTGTTTTCAAAAGGAGGTAATTATGACTGGCTGCCACGATCACCAGATTTGACTACTACAGACTTTCTTTTTTGGGGATATTGAAAAGGTAAAGTTTATGCCAAAAAACCTGATACTCTCGCACAACTTAAAGCCAACATATGCCGGAAATCCCTCAAATTACGCCCGAAAGGCCTCAAAAAGTGATGCAAAACGATGAAAAAAGGGCAAATATTTGTCTAGCTGCTGGCGGTGGCCATTTGCCATTTTTTAGTTCTGTACAATTTAATGCATCAAAATAGTCTATTTGAAAGCCTAGTTCAATTTGCATCCTTAAATATTGAATTAATAAATGCGCGATGAACTCCAATATTAAATTATGCTCTGAAACATTTGACTTATTTTAACCAAATACGAGAAGATTTAGCTATCGACTACTGTGCCAGGAGGCAATGCGAAATATAAGCTTAAAAAATTTAGAATTTTTATAAACTCTTCTACAATTCAAAAAAAGACTATATAAAGGACTGATGTGGGAGAAAATTTCTCCAAGCTTAAGTTAAGTAAGCTTTTTAAATAAAAAACACAGTTTCAGGGATGTCATTATCGAAAATCATTATCTCAATAAAGTAATTTTAAAATTTTTGTTAAATAAAAAACTTTATTTTTACACATCAAACAAATAACTCACCGTTTTAGTTTCACACGATATCAATTTGTTTAAATTAATTTACGGAGAAACATCCTTTTCAAAACTTTTTTAATAGAATTTAATAAACGTTCATTCATTTCAGTAATTTAAAAAGTTTTTATTAAATGCCTTTAGTATTTAAAACTTAAGAAGAAAAGTAAATTTCTATAAAAAAAAGTGTCAGACTTAATCTTGTTATAACTTTGAAACTCATAAATCATAAAAATATTTTTATGACTTGTTAATAAGGCCAAAAAATTGATTTATTTATAGGTTTAGTAATACAACAACAAATAGCTACCAAAGGGCTTTATAATTTGGCAAACAACGGCTTATTGGCGTTAATGTTGAATAAATATAAAAAAAATAAATGTTATATTTATTATGACCAAACACTAAAAAAAAAAGAACCAGAACATTCCGTTCTGTCTGGAATAAACCTTTTGGTTCTTTAGACTGTTTCTAGACTAGCAACTAGTTTTATTATGTTAAATTAACTTACCGTGAATAATAATGGGTTAATTCGATGAGAAAAAACATATTTTCAAGAATTTTTTAGGCACTTCAGGGTAGTTCTGGTTTATTTAATTAATTTTTATATAATAACACAATATTTGAACAATGTTTTTCCAAATTTTCATTTCGAAATTTATTTATTAATGGAGATATTTTTCGAGGTAACAACAAGAGGTGTTTTAACTTTTGGTAATCTTCGGAAGGCAAAATAACAATTTTCGCTTAAAAAGTCGACTTATTTGTTATTGCATTTTAACATTTAAAAATCGGTTTATATAACTTAATTTTTATGATTTTTTAAAGTCTTTTAAACATTATTAAAAATGCAGAAATTTTGAAAAATTTAAAAAGCAAAATTTCAAGCACAAATCGAAACTACATTTGCATGAGTAAACTTGCTAAAAATTTTTGTGTAGAACCATTAAAAAAAAGTTATAACAACGACCGTTACTTTCACACCTCTTAATTAGAAAATAAATCTCTTAGAAGGAAACTGCTCCAAACCGAGTTTACCGACTTTCTTGAAACTGAGATATGTTATAGAACATTTAAATCTAATTGTGTTGTGTTCTTTAATTTTGTTGAAAAAATCGTTTTATCCAAGAAAACGAATAAAACCCATTTTTCCGTGCAAATCTTTAATTCTTTCATGTTAAATTTTTTAACTAAATTGATGCATTTGGCATAACATTTCAGCGTATGTCAAAACATCCCGACTGAATTGAACATCTATCACATTAATTTTTGAAACACTTGAAAACCTTTTATTAAAAGGGCATTAAGTTTTCAGACAGATTTCCACTGCTTCAATCGGGGTAAAATTGTTGATAAAACGTCTTTTCTAGTTTATTTTTTGGAACTAATTTTATATATTGGTGATTAAAATTGGTCACCATAAAAATTAAATTTCAATTTGTTTTATTTTTTGATAAATTGTCAATCTACACGTTACAAGAACAAAGGAAAAATAAAAACAAACCTTTTACAACAATAACAAGAACGTTATTCTTTGATTGCTTTGGGTTAGTCCACAACATCGTTAATACTTTAAATTTTGGACCGAAATTTTCGCAGTATAATTTTTAATAAATATTACTTTTGTAATATGTAGAAAAAGTTCAATTTTTTAAAACCATCATGCGAAATATGAATATTAAATTTAAAACTCGAGCTATAAAGGAGTTTCCCGAGTCGAAATTTTTGAGCCTGCTTTAAACCTGCTCGACCTGCCTACATTTACGCTTATGTCAAAAGTTGACCTTGCTATGAATCTGCTGAGCCTACATAATTCCTGTTGCAGGTCGAGCAGGCTCAAAGCAGGCTGAAAATTACGACTCGGGTTTTTTTTGAGGGTTTATTTACTTCAAGGGTAATTTTCTTCCCGCTAATGTCAGCAGATAAAAAAAGTACGAGCCTCTTAGATTTCAATGTGCTATTGCAACATATCTGATTTTCAAGAAATTTAGTAAGTTCGGGTTGGAGTAATTTCCTTGTTAGTGGTCTCGGTTAACTGCAAAAAAATAATTTAATTTAATTTTTTTAATGATAATGAATCCAATGAATTCCTGTAAATAAAGCAAATTACTCAAGTAAATATTTCACTCAAAATATTCTAAATAACCTGAATTAATAGAAAAAATTAACTGCTGATAACAAAAAACCAGTGACGTATTTCAGAATGAAAAAAAAACCGAATGAAATGTTTTTTTTTAAAACCAGAAAATAAAAAATAAAAACGTTGTTAGCTTGTGAAGATATAATTTTTATTGTGATAAAAAACACAACTAAAATGAATAAAAACATTTGCACAATTTTTCACACTTCTGATTTTAAGTTTCTATTCAGTCTGGAAAACACTTGAGAATTTAGCTCAACCACTTTTAATCTTTAAGTGTAAACATTTTCAGTAAACGGAGAGTGATAACATTTTATGATGTTTTATATTTGAAACTGGAAAAAAAGGTAGAGTTTATGTTTAACGACCTTGAAGACGTCTTGTCAATGCATTTAATTAGAACTACTCTAAAGCAATATTTTAGCGATTATTTTAAATCATGTGAGAACACTTGTACTACTTACATACATATGTGTAGTAAGATAATTAATTATGAAATTACTTAATTTTCATCAAATTCGAATTTCAATATTGTATTTATAGTTTCTGATTGGACTACTTTTAGATTTCATCCTTTGTTAATGCAAATATTCTTATTTTACAGTCTACGAATAATGAATTTTTCACATTTTATTATTTAATTAAATATATTCTGAACGTTTAACAACTCTTGAAACGTTATAACGTATGTTATGTCTAAAAGTTCCTAAACGAAATTCGAACACGTAATTCTATTACAAAAATGTAATTTTTCTTATTAATTGCTAATTGTTGTCTTTTTTTGTCAATAACTGTATTTTTTATAACTTCTATTTTACTTGCTTTTTGTTCTGTAGAGGTTTCTGATCGATATTTGAAATACTTGCTGATAAGATATTTGCTTCAAATTTTGCAAATATTAACTGCTTGTATAGTAGTGTAATCTGGTGGTAAAGGTTTTGTCGAACAATTTACCCTTTCCTAGTTTTGGGCACGAATATAGGGGAGTTTTGCGACTGAATTGTCATACACTATGGGATGAGCTATTGAGATTTGAATTCGGAAATCGTAAACTACTTTGATGGCAATGCATTGTACTTTTATCCAAAATCAATACAATTTCCCGCTACATTTAGTTATTGTAACTATAATTGAAATAAGAATGGTTGTGTCCGAAGTACCTCAATTGTGGGCTAAAAATCGTCAAAATTCCAGCCTACATTGTTGCTGGAATATTTAATAAAGGCTACACTTTCATTCTTAAAATTATGAACGAGCTAAATGTAATTGTTTGCACTAATTGTAAAGTTTTTGCCGAAAAAAGAGATAAAACGCGAGTAGTGAAGCAGAGCCGGATGAATCTTTCCGAAACAATAGCAGCTCGAACAGATCGAAAACAGCAGCAGCTCGAAGATAATCAGCTTTTTTAAGAAGCCGAAGATTTATTATATGGACCTGGAATCGCTGATTGATCGGTAAGTTAGTAAAAGTTTTATTTTTTGCACATTGAAACTTTAAATGAGATTATCTCGAAACCGTATATTCAAAAACTCCTCGTGCTGTAGCTCCAAAAAATTTATTGATTAATTTGGCTGAAATTTGGAGAGGAAGTTTATGCGATATCGCATGAATAAATAACTTTTTTCGTGTAAAAACTGACGAAAAATTAGTCAAAAATTATAGCCTTTGATTTAACTCCCGATATAAATTTAAGTTTTTTTATAACTTTATAGATTTATCCTTCCCTTCAATTAAATAAAATAAAAACCTTTTTTAGTTGAGATCTATAGAACAATTGCGACAGCTGCAGCAGTTTTTACCATGGAAAATAAAATTGTAGGGCATCCTGCATAAAATGTAATACTTAAAAATTCTTTTTTTCATCCTTCGATGAGTTTAGTAAAAATTAATAAATTGTATTAAAGCAATATTTACTGATTTAGAAACATTGATCTCGCGATACCCCAGAGATATATCAACATGAAATTTTGCATAGATATTGTTTAACTTGTTAACCTTTGAATATACTAAAAATTTCGTATTAATTATTACAAAAAGTTATGTCAAAGAAAGTTATCTTTATTGATCAAATTTCTATAATTTTTCTTTAAAAATCAGTACATACAAAACTAAATAACTTGTTCTGTGGAAGGTCTTTCGCATTAAGGAGCTTCGTTCTTAACGGGTGTCCCTAGACTTCTCATTTACTTTTTTAATTTATTGCCAAAATCAAATAGCCAAAGCTCTGTAATAGCATGTGATTTCCACTAAAGAAATTTTAGTGAATAACATAATTTTTTAGCACTCTTTTGATTCTAATTAATATGTCATTTCAATTAAAAAGATCAATTCCTAATTTGATTGGTGTTTGAAATCATTAACAGCAAAGATTGCCATTTATCTTTTGAATTATGCAGTTTATACATAGATAGACACATATTGCTGCTCCCATGGGCAATTATATGTAACGTGCTTTAAAGTTAACAAACGAGATAATAAAGTATAATAATAAAAAGCAATGAAACATTCAAAATATTGTGTAGTTGCAGGCAACGTGAAATTGAATATTTAAGAAACTTATTATTTCGAGTCGAATATAAAAACCATAAGACCTTCGGAACCAAAACGAGTCATATTATTTGCTGCGGAAAGCATTGTAAAACTTGATTTTTAAACAACAATAAAATCAATTTTTGACAGAATTTTTGCTTGTTTTGTTGCTTATTTACAAAACATTTACGAGTAACCCTTGTATTGAATTTAAAGTTTTATTTATTTATTTATTTTATATGCTTTCAGGGAATATATTCAGATTATCTAGTCTCCTTTAGTTGAATTTTAGTCTCCTTACTGCCAAATTATATTACATATCGATAGGGGATTACTATCGATTCTCCTATTTAATTCGTCATCAAGACTTTGTAGGATCTTTCATGTGATGAAATATAATTAACAGGGGGCTGTCAATTTTTCCCTTATCAATTATTCCATGCTGATGCTATCAAGTTCTTAATATACTATAAAAGCAAATTATAGGTGTCCTATGATAATGTTTGCTAATAATACTAATAAAAAGTCTGACTTATTACACCCAAATTTTCTACAAGAAAAGATAGTTAACCCCTTACTAAGCTACATTTATGTATTAAGCAAGAACAAATGGAGTTCATGTAAATTAGAAATCAATAAGATTCATATATAGACATTTTTAATAATTCAAAATAGAATTTAATCAACTCTAATTCCAATTGAAATACTCTACGGCGATTAATTGTGATAGAGTGGAAGTTTTAGACCCCGGATATCATAGATATCCGCAAGTTAAACACAAAAATTTTTGTTCCAGATTACACATGATTTAGATTTAGAAAATTCTGGTCCTAACATTTGATGGCTCATTTATTCCTGATAATGGTAGCAGTAATTAAAATTTTATTACTTGATATTAATTTTAGTATATCTAACTAATTATAAATAGGATGTCGATTTATATCCTGAATGACACTTATTTTGATTATCCTTGAAATTTAGATATGACAATGAGAGTCAATTAAATTTAAATGTGTTATTTGTATAATTATTTTGAAGGAAATTTAAGTTTTATTTTCAGCTGAGTTTAATGAGAGATTTTACTAACCTTAATACTGCAAATACTACCACTATATCCTAAAATAGGTTTTAGTTTGTCCGATGACTCTTTCATTTTAGCCAAATATAATTTGGCCATTATTTCCGACGACTTTAAAAAATAAGGAAACAAGGCTTTTTTCTACATATATATCATTTGTTAAAGGAGATTGATCGTTCTTTTAGGGTAGGAAGTAGCTTTTTCCAAACTTAAAAATTATAATGAACAGTAATGCCATCTATATTTCAGCTTTAAAACTTAATAACATATTTTTTATATTATGCCAAGGATTCGATGTACATATTAACATCCATTGGATCATCCGAAATGAAAAAAAATGTTGTCAAGGTAGCGTTGTTGATTTTTTTTTTTTTTTCTACTTTTATACGTCTCGGAAGTCAAAAAATCAACAACGAACACTTAAATACTAATAAATTCGTTATTTTTTCTCTGATCGGCTTCAAATTTGCAATATTCTTGAAGTTTAATGGATTTATTTAAACCTTAACTGGGTAATTCATCATATAATATTAATATTTAGCGCCTAGCGCGCTAAGTCTTAAGAAGTTTTTAGTATAAACTTTGTTTCTTTTTCTCTTTTCAAGCTTCTCAATTTTACACAGATTTCCCTTTTATAACTTTTGTATTCTACGCACAAAAAAAATGAATAAAAATTTATACCGAATTTCATCAGATAAAATGCCCTTCTAGGGGTTAAAGTTGAAATTTTTGTTAAAGATAGAAATTAAGCTGAAGTTTTCTAAATCTCATGCCATATTTTGTTTTTTGTTTTTGCTTTTGTCTTTATGATAACCTCTAGGCATGGCATCATTTTCTGAACAATTCAAAGAAAGCTAATGAAGTTATCATCTCAGATTACTTTAAAAATGCTGGAAATTATTTTAGAACAGAAATTTTTGTGCACTGCAATTTTAGTTAGTTAAAGAGAGTGCAGGAAAAGAGATTTTAATTGTATTTCTGGGAGCCAATGTAACACAAACAACAACAAAAAATGAATATTTTTAAAATATATTTCGAAAACATAAAAGCTAAAAAATCTATGTTTGGAAAAGGGAAAAAAGTGCAAAGATTTAAAAAAAAAAATGGGTTAATAGATAGGTCCAATCTAGTCTAAGGATGATCACCCATTTAAATAACAGAGAAATTAACTTTAAATACGATTCGAAAGTTTTAAGGATGTAAATTCTTAATTCACACAAAATAAGAGAGCAAACTTTTATTTTTAAGAGAACGCCGTAGTAGTAAATTTGTAAACGTATATTTATAAAGACTTTAATCCTATTCGTTGGGAATATGAATCAGGGTTCTATTTTTTTTGGAAGGAAAGACTTCATGCAGAGTTTTAAACAGCAGTCAGCTATGCATGTGTTTGTTAAGTATTAAAATGTTCCAATAAAAATATACCATTGCGTTCAAAATTTCAAGGCCACAGCTTTTACTACTTTAGCATTTGGTAAAAAGCTTACAAATACAACATCATCACCTACTCTGATCTTGGAACAGGAACTGATAAGTGCATTATGCATACATACAGGTATGGAAATCTCTAACAAATCCACGCAAAATATTCATTTATTACTTTTTTTTTAGGTATAAAAATAAATTTTTCACACAAGAAACCTTTTTCATTGTTTTATATTTCAAAAAAAAGTTCGTAAAACATCGTTAACATCTTCTGAAGGATCTATTACTATTTTGAAGTGAATCTAGAAATAAATATTAAATAAAAGATATCTAAGCAGTTTTTCTTTTGTTGAGATTCATTTCCTGTATCTAAACAATAGCAAAACTACTAAAAGGCTTATAAGTAATTTGTAGGATTTGGGATAGTAATTTTTTAAATTAAATCACTCCCCAAGTGACTATTAAGGCTTAATATCAATTTCATTGTACTATAATTTCTTTGCCAAGAAATTGATTTAACATTTTTCATTTATTTTATGATAGTATATATATTTATTAATTTATGATAAGTTTAGCAGCTTCTAAGGACATAAAACTCGAAGTTTTCATTTGAAATAAAAATAAATAACACAAATGGTTGAATGTCCGTATTAGGTTTTCAGCTTTTTATGAAAGTAATTTCCCCTGTTTTGCCTTTTTATTTACAGGGAATTGATTTCTATTCACGCATTCTCTAAGTGTGTCAAAAGGTTATTTTATTTTCTGTCAATTTCGGGAGAAGGAACTTAATTCATCTGCATACAAAGATAGCATTATTTCCTTGAAATATTTAACAAATTATTTATTTTTAGTGATTAAATTTTAAGCTAAGATATTGGGTATTAATTTCCTATCTGTGTCTTCAGCCTTCCAGACAACAAATTATCTCAAAGGTATAAGCCTAACCATTTTCATCCTTAGACTTGAACTTAAAATCGACATGAGCTCTTTGGAGCTAATAATTCCTAGCATTATTCTTCTCTATGAGCTTGGGATTCCTTAGTGCATAAGAATCAATTGGAATATTTCTTTGTTATTTGTGGTTATGTCCGAGCTACGTATGGTTAGCGCTGGTACTGTTATAGTTATAGTTAGGCTCAGTATAATACTACTTTTCAAAATTACAAAACTACATTTAGAAAATTAACAAAAATAAGATCTTTAATATATTTGTAATTAAAGATCTATAGACAGAGCTAAAATCTAATTTATTTCTTCAAAAGTAAATTTTCGCCAAAAAATTCAATGATAAACTAAGTTTGTATACTTTCAAACAGAATTTTCTTTTTAGAAAAAATATAATTTCCCTTGAGATTAAAATATCGACTGGCATACATCATTCTACTAACCTCGGATTCATTTTGTGCATTTGACCAAACAAATATTTAAATTAATCAATGGAATTTCAATATGAAAACAACAAATTGAAAAAAAAACAATTCTTAATGCTAGCGCCATATAAATAAATGAAACTCACCAAAAATGCCAAAGTCCTCGGCTATTGTTTTCACCAGTTTTGTTTTTTATTTTCTGTTGTTATGGATATGAATTTTTAATTACTTAAACTTATAGCACCTTTTGAACACAATCTGTGTACACTTTGTCTTTCTTTTTTTTGTGTTCTACTAATCACATAAAAAACTTACTATGGATTTATTTAATTATAAATAAACTGTGAAAAATCTAAATATTTAACTATAAAAGACATTCTACTGTTGATTTTGACCTAGAAAACGCCTTTTAAATATGAAAGGAAAAATGTCTTCACGTATTTCTTGTAAAACCGAATTAAATTTTTACATTTTTATCAATGTTATTTGAGTTTATAACATTATTATTATTATTTAATTTAATTTTAATTAATCAAATTTATGTTTTAAGTTAATATCAATAAAATGATTTTATAAATAAATGCGTATTTAATTGTTTTTAGTATATCAACTATTTAATTACAATTTAGATGCAATAATTCCGGTTGAATTTTTATGCGCATGTATAAAATTTCTTGTTGTAAATTTATAAAATATTTAAAAAATCGTTAAAATGCTGAAAAAACTTTTATGATTTAAGTTAATCAATATTAAAAATTTGATTTACTTATTTATTATATTTATGCTAAATAAAATAAAAAATAAAACACTTTTATAAAGAGCGTCATTTAAACACCTCTAAACACACCGAACTGTCACAGGTAAATGACATTTAGAAAAATCTTGTAAATGCTGCTTTTATAAGTCTCCAGTTCTATTTTTCTCCAGTATATAATGGTTTGTGTCATTGATAAATTGGTGTTTTAGTATTTAATAAAATTTTATTTAATGAAATAATGTTTGTTGTTTGTTGTTGTATTTTTGTTATTTGAGTTAATTTTTCTGTTAAATAAACAATTTAATAGTTCAAAACCATATCAAATTAATAAATTCTTACCTTTTACTCAATAATTATTGTTGACATAACCTAACTTCCACAATTATTCCCTACAAATTATTGCCGAAAGAGAAAGTTCAAAAAAATTACTCATAATTTCCATGAGTTGTCTAGTACATTAGCAATGAACTAGAAAATCAAACTAAATTTAAATTAGTTTATTTGAGAAATAAATGAGATTTCTCATACAAATTCTAAAAAAATAGTACCAGGTATTTAGTTCAGTAAAAACGCACTCTTACTCTTATCTCTATCACGAAATCAACACTTTTAATCACTTTAACCACCTTGGTTGATTTGTGAAATACACTAAATTTAAAATTAATCAATAAACTATATAAAAAATATAACATACTCAGCAAACAGACGTTTAATACACAGTATTAGTGCTTGTAAAAACAAATAAACAGTTCCAGTACACTGTATTAGAACATATGATGGAAATGTCATAATAAAACCATAAAATCGTCAATTTGAGCTAAAATAGAGTGTTAAAGGTGTTCAAGATAATTAATTAATGAACTTAAAATTTTTAAAATTGTAGGGGTGGATTTCACCCCCTAAAACCGTTTCTCAGCCAGATAAAAAAACTAGGCGTCTCTTAGTTTTCGATGTAGAATAACATATCACAAAATGAATGAAATCGGAAGGGGAACACCGGAAACCTTTTCCTTGTTAGGAAAATTTTAAAACTAAAAAAAATAACCATTACCTGATAACTTTTAGCCCTGTAAATGAAATAAAGAGATATTTCATATAATTTAATTAAAATAATAATAGCACAGATCTGATCTTCAAAAGCGCTGGAAAGTGAAAAAGACAGCTGGTAGAAATAATGTCATTGAAAAATGGAACATCCTAGAAAGCCTAAAAAAAGGAGCTAAGATAAAGAAAATTAGGATATTTTCGGGGTCTACTAGCGATTTTCTTACTGACTGTGAAATATCAACGCATTTGAAGTTGTTTAAACTAAACTAGGAAACTAAAATGTAGCTTCCAGTAGCTTCTCTTTCAATAATGTTGGAGGGGGTTTAAAAAAACACATTTTTCGATATTTATTTTTATTGAATTGTTGCCGTGTCAATATTGCTAAATAAATTTAATATTTAATTAATTCAACATGAAATTCTAAGCGTTTAGAAAATGCAGTTATTCCGTTGTATAAAATTTCTAAAACTTTTTATTTTTATTAATTTTCTTTTTGTCTTCCAGAAATCTTAATACTAAAAATTTATTCCTTTAAATTATGTTTTATGTTGCCGTGCAATATAAATTGAATATTGAATTCATTAATATTTTTTCTGTAATATTTTTTTCTTCCGAAAAATCACAATTTTTTTAAATTTTTGAATTGGATACATTTCGTTATTTTGCTTTAATTACAAAAAATTCGTATTTAATTTAAGTTACAAAGGCCATATTTGTTTTTATTAAAAAAAAAGATAATTAATTGTGGCTTCTTATTAAGTAAAAATTTTAATATTATTGAAATAGTAAGTTGTAAATGGCAGAAATTTTATTAGTCAACTACTAAGTCTTTTTTAAGGATATTGTTTTTTTGCTATAATTAATTTCTTCAGTTAAAAACGGAAAAACCATTTAAGCAAAACGGGGCTCAGCCTATGGAGAAGTTTTGGCGCTGAACAATTTGAACAGTTCTTAAGACTTGGAAATTTTTCATACAAAAACATTTTTAGAAATGGCAATTCAGATAGGAAGTGTTAGGGATGATTTTTAAGAAAAATTAATCAATAGGAAACGTTTTACTGGTACACATGGGATTGAGTTTGAAGCATAAGCCTTCATATCTTCATAGCTTTATATAATAATCTAGATACACTAAGAGTTTAATATAAATGGCAGGGAAATGGAATGGTTTTTTAACTTTATACTAAAAGAAATAATTGTAAAATCAGAAAAATGTGGAGAATAAGTTTTCAATGAAAATTTTGTGCTTCTAAGCGTTTCATTTTAAATTTTGCTATGACCTTAATTCTAAAATAATAGAACAGAGATGATATTGAGCCCTACCACGGATGCGTACTTTTGCTATAAATTGAACTCCTGCACTTTAATAGAAGAATTTTCCTGCAATTTGGTTAATTTTTGTCAACAAATGTATTGAATTATTTAAACTTGTGTGTCACACGTCTTCAGTATTTATAAGCAACCAATTTAAAAAAATGTATTATACACTTTTAAATACATACTATTTTATACATACAAGCAGTTATGTGTGTAAATTGAAAATGCTGAGATCTGTTATTAATATTCGTATGAATATTTCACAGATCATTTGTTAAAAAGCATTATAAAATATTTAAATTGATTTGATTCAGTTTCTCTTGATGGCAATAAATAAAAAAACTTATAATTTTTAACTACTAAAAGATAATTTTATTATTTTTAGCATATACAACCGCCTTCCTCCTGTTGTTGTCCTGAACATGATTGCTGAGTTTGAAGATCCACCGCTAAAGTTAAAATAAGTTAAGGTTAAGGTTTTAATGTTAATTAAAATATAAAATATTTTTTAACAATTAAGACAAGTTTTTACAGTTATATTATAGCAAGAATGTTGTATATAATGTTTATTTTGTTTGAGTGAATAAGTATATATCGAAGATTTAAGGTACATTGGCTTTAACTTAAAGTTAATGTATTTTATTTCATGGAAAGGGTTTATAGTAAAAAAGAAAATCAAAAACATAGTTTTTAATTAAAAATCATATTAATAGAATTTATGTTATTATGGTAGACACGCATGGGACTTATTTACATACGCGCATTGTGTGCAGGGCAATTCTAGGCAATAATTGAAAAAATTGAAATGAAATTGTTAGCAAGGAGTAAAATTATACTGCATTTAAAATAGATGCGTAAAAAATATTTTCCACGTTCAGGCCAGCTTCATTTTTAAATTTCACTTTAAATAAGTGAATAAAGCAAAAACAAAAAATAACTTTTTATTTTGGTTATCATGTCAAATTTTTCGCCAGGAAAAGAGCATATTAGGTAAGCGCAGCTTTTCTACTCCAGATTGAAGAAGCGCTAGTGAGTCTCAGGCATTAGACGATAATACTTTATCGAAAATGCGTAACTTTTTTCCATCTACCATTGGCTCTTGAAATGGGATCAAATTATTAATGTAAATCGCTACTACTAATGCCACTCAAATTATATATATATAACATTTAAAGAAGCAAAAAATACAACTGTTCTGAACGACTCCAGTTATTTTTTATTCAAATATTAAATCTAATAGGCACTCTCGACTATAAATTATACATAATCAAAATCGCTTTGTTAAAGTCTAAATCAAATTTCATTATTGATTGAAAATAAAGATTATAAAAACTAACCTTATTCAAATTCATTTTTGATTATGTAATAACAAGTGGTTTAACTTTAAAAGGTTCAATTTTTTGAACAAGTAAGCTTGGTAGTTAAGGATTGCCTTAAAAATATTTGTACTTAGAAATAAAATTAATATAAGCACAAAAATATTTAAAATTACAAACAATAACTAAATAATTTGCATAACATTATAAATTATTTTTAAAATAGTTTTATATACATACAAATAATTTAATGTTAAATCAAAATCTATAATCTGTTTGCAAAAAGAAAAAATAAGAAATAAATAAAAAATTACTTAGGTTGTTTTTGTTTACAAAGATAAAAATATATTTTGTCTTGTGTAAATTTTAAAATATTTATAAAATATATTCACCGTAGCATAATTTTTGTGAACGTAGATTGTTTAATGTTTTCTTAAGATATTTCTTAAATATTATAAAAAAAATTAATCCAAAATCAAAACTATAAGAAATTAATTTTAAAGTTTTTTAGTTAAAGAAATTAACTAAGTAAAATAATTAAATTAATTTTATAAAATAATATTCATTCTTTTTAAACAATACTTTATTAAATGAATTTTCTTTTGTTTGTTTTTATTGCATAAATATAATTAAATATATATTCAAGTTTTGTATAAAAAAAAATATTATATTAACAAAATAGAAACAATTATTGTTTTCGTTCAGCATGCACAGCCACCTTCAGGATCCTTTGTATCATTTGGTGAATCCTTAAGTACAACTTCTTGCACTGAGCAAAATTAAATTAAAAGTTAAGGAAATAAATGAAATTAAATAAAACTAGTATTTTTTTAAGGCTTTACAACTGCAAAAAAAAAGAAGTAAAAAATTAAATATTTAATTAAAATTTAATAAAATAAAGCGAATCAAATTAAATATGTTCGTTTTATGTCACTTTAGATTAGATTTAAGGCAAACGGTCAAAACTAAGAGAATTTATAAGCATCAGTGCCTCTATATGAATCGTTGGCTACTCTTAGAGAAGTTCTAAAATAACTATTCAATATCATAAAAAAAAATGGTATCCCTATAAATGTTAGTCTATGTTTTGTATACTTAAAATATTGTTTTTTTAGAAAAAAGGATACTGTCTTCTGGTGGTTTATTTTCTGTTGAATCCATACCCGGTAGAGCAGCTGCAACCCTTCGGAATAACTGGAAAATATTTTAAAATATATAATTAAAAACATTTCCATAGTATTTTTATACTAAGTAAATGAGTTTTGATAAAAATTATAGTAGTATAATAAATATTTAATGTTAAAAAGAGACAGGCAGCTATAAAGCAACGTGTTGCAATACAAAGAAAGTCGTTTTGTATGAAAAACTGTGTATATAGATTGTTTGAATCATGTATAGAAATATAGACTTTAAAATACTGTAAGCAGGGAAAATTAGCTTTTTATTGTAAATTTTCAGGTTGTAAAACAAAAGGAAATGATAAGAAAGCTTTCGAATGAATGAATTTTCATCAAGGATATTATTTTAAAGAATAAAGTCAAATTTTACAATAAAATTTCATTTTTTATGTAATTTTTATATTATTAATTGACTTTCTAAAAAAAATCAAAAAAAAAGCAAAATTGAACTATTTGAATTGATAAATCATATAAAATTATTGAACCTATTTTACGCGATTAAATTTTAAGCATGTTATAAATAAGAAAACATTTCACATTTATATTTATTCATTTGAGTGTGTTTTCTCGTTTTTTTTTTAGATCTGTTAATTAAATCAGTTTAAAGATAAAATAACATATATCAAATTAGCAAGATAAGAAAAATAAACAATATAATCTTTTAAAAAATTACATTACATTTTTAAAGTGTTGTAAAGGTATTAAATATGTAAATTAAAATATTGTTACCTGTTTAACATTATAACCAGCTTTAGCGCTAGTTTCTATAAACATAACATTTAATTCTTTAGCCCTGCGTTCACCCTCCTCTGTTGATACTTGTCTTTTATCTGATAAATCAGTTTTATTACCAACTAACATTATAATTACATCACTACCACGTTCTGTTCTAACATCATCGATCCATTTTGATGTCTGATGATATGAGCTAGCATCTAAATATGATAATAAGAAATTTATATTAAAAATATACATAAATATATTATTTTAAATTTATTTATGAATATTATTATTTTAAAATAAATTATAAATGGCAAAATAATTTTGATTTTATCTCTGAAACAAATTGAATCAACTTTAATGAAATTGTTAAAAAATTCAAGCATGTAAAGATTTCATTTTGTTATCAGATATATTATAAAAATTTTTATGGTAGTAAACATTATGAAATCTAACAAAGCGATAAAAGTGTGAAATAAAATTTTTCATGACTTAATCAAATTTTTACGATAAAATTTTTCAAAAAGTTGATTTAGTTAAATTAAATTAAATTCTTATATACGAATTATTAGAACAAATATTTTATACAATTGGGAAAAGTCGCTAGTTACCAGAAATCGCTGAAAGTTTCGTTCATAAACTATATTTACAAGTTTTGGAATTACCAAAATTATTCTTTGAATTTATTTAAATTTGAATAGATGGAGTTAGATGCTTTAAGGATTTTCTAAATTTTTCTTTCCTAATACTCTAATGACCAACATAAATGAAAATTTGAAGTTTCATTATACTCCGTGAAATTTTTAATGTCAAAGTACAAAATCTTCAAGCATTTTTCTCTTTGGGACCATTACTTAATTTTTATACAAACTAGGGCATGGAAAAAAAATATTCCTCACATTTATAACTTTTCAAAATTACAGACGAGAAGTATAGAGAGCTGAGGGAATGTAAATATTTTTCGAAATTTCAAAGAATCCCATATCAAATTGGTCCCTTGAACAGCTTTACTATAACAATCAAATATTTTGATATAATTCACATTTGATAGATTTAAGTAAAAATTAATTGCTCTATATATAAACTGCATGCATCCTCGTCTGTTACGAAACCTAAAAGTTACAATTGAAAAGATGTGAATATAAGGATTATTTGTGTGCTATGCCTAATTGAATGTCAAAAATCAAATTAAATTAAAATTACAAAAAAATTATAAATTTTTCTCAACTTACTTGTAATATCATAAACAACTACAGCTACTGTAGAATCACGAATATATGATGGTATTAGAGAACGAAACCTTTCCTGACCTGCTGTATCCCATAATTGTAGCCTTACTGTTCTATCTTCTAAGTACATTGTTTTTGATAGAAAATCTATTCCTATTGTAGCCTGAAAATTTTCAAAGTTTTTGTTTTTATAATTTAATAAAATAGGAAAAATTTTTTAAAAAATTTCTACTCTATTCTTAGTTTTGATATTATGTATCATTTATGATAGCCAGCTTTTCGGAATGTGAACTAATTCAATTTTTTAGGAATCTTTGATGTGAAAAAACTTACTTTTTCTCTTAGGATGTTTGTGTTAACTATAATTAAAAAAAAACCAACAATAAAATAAAAATAAATCTGTAGAAGAAACCTAATAATAATCTTTTCTAGAATCACTGCATTTTAGTCTGATAAACTGGCTATCTGGTAAAATTTTCCTAGGTAAAATTGTCTGTCTGGCCTTGATTTGAATTACTAAGCCACTTATAATGCATGGAATTCGGATAATGTGTTTAGGTTACTTCCACAGGGAAACAAACTTGCATAGCAAACACCTATTCATTTTGCACTAAATTAAAATTTTAAATAAGTTCTTAGATCTGGCAACAATAGTGTTATCGATGTGGCGTTTACATTGTAAATTTAACATTTTTCAAAACATTTTACAGTATTTGTGTTGTTTACAGTCACTTCAAAGTTTCAAAAAAATGAATACTTATTTGAAATGAAGGCTTTCGTTGGATGATTTTGTACAAATTTCAACGTGGATTAACACGACAACAGTACATCAATGAACTTGTTTCGACCTGTGGTGATGAAGCACCATAACGAACCAGTGTTTATAATTGGTATAATGAATTCCCAGCAAGATCGTACTTCACTCGTCGTTGAGAAGGTCACCCAAAATCGGTTTGTAAGCCAGATAACATTAATATTGTGCGCAGGATGATAATGAAACGTCGTCATATATATTGAGATTGAGGCAACACTAGGCAGTCACGCTTCTACTGTACATAAAATATATAAAGACCATTTTTATCGAAAAAACAATTTTTTTTTCTTAGCTAATCTAAAGACTTATTTGGTGCCCCTAGTCCATACCCTGCGAGACAGATATGATATGAAGTTTCATAGTACATTTCTTGCTAAAGTTTAAAGCATAAACATTTCCTCCGTTCGTGAATTTACATCACGTCCGTTTTTTCTCAGTTATTTTTATATAACTTACAATTAGTTTATTATATTGATTTATTTCCATTCAAAATATATTAAAATTGTTAAAGGAAATTTGTTATCATCCAAAAAAGTTTCTAAATTATAGCAATTATATAGCAATTTTTTTTATTTTAATTTTGATATGAATAGATTACTTTTAAATTAAAAATAAGAAAACATTCGCCAATCTGTAAATATGTTCTGAATCATTAGAAACAAAAAACCGAAACAAAACTCTACGCTACAGAAAGACGTTAACTGCTCGTCTTTTATTAAAGGAAACTTATATTAAAAAGCTACTTAGAAACCTCTGATAAGTGTAATTATTTCCATTTTTTTAAGGAGTTTTAATTACTTACCTGATAGGTGTTATCAAAACTATCGTACATAAACCTTGTAATAAGTGACGTTTTTCCAACTATATAAAATAGAAAAATTTAATTATTGCAATTGAATTTCGCTTAGCTATAATTTAATTTAATTTTAACTACACGAAAAATAGCTAAACACGAAAACAACAATTTTTGTGTTTTTTTCATTTAAAAAGTGCTATTTTACCATTTTTACCTCAGAATAATTTTTATAGAATGTTGTATTAATATTTTATATATTTTTAGAATAAAAAAAGTGAAAAAAGGATAAATGCACACTGTTCTAAAGGATATAGAGCAAATATTCTAATGGAGCACTAGGAAGACAAAATCAACCCAGTAAAATGTAAAAGTTATCAATAGTTAAAAATTTTATTTAATTACATAAATACTAAAACCTACCTATAGCTATTTTTGAAATAGTCATATTACATGGTCACAGGCCAATTTTACCTATTATAGTAGGATTGGCCTTAAATTGTTATTACATTCGCCATTTTTGACCAATTTTAATGAATTATATCTTATTTTTTTTGTAATTAAATAAAATTTAATTTAAAAAAATTAAACAGGATCAAAAAGTAGGTTTTCATAGTATCATCTCTCGTAAAATGTACATTTTTATAAAAAATTTGGTAAGAATAACTCAAAATGGTCCGTAAACACATGTATAGCTCCTAACCTACTTAGTTACCTATACTTAAATATAAAAATTTTAAAAATAAACCACGTGGGACATTAGTTAACCACGATAAGGTCAAAAGGTTTTTTTTTGTCTAAATGAGAAAAACCGTTTTTCCCAAATATCTCAAAATCCATTCAACTATTAAACTTTTTGGACCTCATTTTCGGCTTTAGGGTATCATTTTACATAAGAAATGACTGTAAAATGTTGAGGATACAAATCACTGTAAACTAGTGTAATTTAAGTATTTTGATCTCACAATATAAACAATAGAAACACAGTCTTAAAGCAGGGTTGTCCAACCTTTTAGCTTCCCTGGGCTACATTGAAAGTGAATGAATTGTTTTGGGCCACACAAAAATATATCTATAGTTTTAAAAGTAATTGATGAGCAAAAAAAGTATAATATAGTTAACATATATATTCTATTATAAATTAATTCACAGTTATTGGCTCTCTGGGCCAAATGAAATCTTGCTTTGGACCGCATGCAGCCCGCGGGCCGCATTTTGAACACCCCTGTCTTAAAGTTTATATCTAAAAAGAGACTTCCGCACCAATCAAAATATCTTTAAATTGTCCTGCGATATAGCTCCGATTCTCTTCAAAAAGAAAAACCTATGGAAAGATATTAATGTGTGAAAAGTTGGGAATATTCGATCTAAATTACATAGAGAGGATCAAATTTCGTTTCTTGTGAACTGTCTTATTTAGCTACTTTCGACTTGCATGTGAATTTGTTAGCGAGCTTTTTTAATTTGGGGGAAAATTAATTATATATGGCAATTATTCCTTCAGATTGGCAGATTCCTATCTGAACACTTAAAAAAAAAGCAAAAGGATATCTACTCTGGGCTCAATTATAATTATTTGATCTCAATAAATGCCATAAAAACAATCTAATATTAGAAATAATAATTTTCAATTAATTTAAATCTATTTTAATGTTTAACTTTTATAGTGACGAATAGAAAAAATATTTATACTATAACTGCCGACCTCGGTATTAATATCAGTTTGTTTTTAAAAATGAACAGTTTAAAACAAAAATTAATGGGTTTTGCTGCTACAGTAGATCTGAAAAAAAAGTACAAAGTATTTTAAGCAATTTGAGAGCATCACCAAACGTTAAACAAATTATTTTCGACAAGGTGAAACATTTTTGTTGTAATAATTGTTTTATACACAAATTCAAAAGGTGTTCCAAATCTACTTTTGGCATTGAATTAACAATATGTAGGTGGAATAGTTCCACAAATAGTTAATAATTAACCTCAATAGCCTTATTATAACTTAATAATTAATTATTAATAATAATAATAATCTAATAATAATAAAATAATAAGACGGCATTGAATTAACAATATGTAGGTGGAATAGTTCCACAAATAGTTAATAATTAACCTCAATAGCCTTATTTAAAACTTAATAATTAATTATTAATAATAATAATAATCTAATAATAATAAAATAATAATTAGAAGCTGCATATATTTGATGTTTCCCAGAGCATTAATTGTTTCCTAAACGTTTCCCTTGTCAAAACCCAAATTTTTATAATGTAGAAAAAATATTTTACAACTAAATAATCAAAGAAATTTAATTTTTAATCATAAGAAATCAATAATCACTAAAAAAATGTATAATATATTGATAAAAATTGATTTTTATGACTCAGAGTAAATTAAATTGTCTGGAGCCGGCAAAACCGACCAATAGAAAAAGAAAACATTTTGACAGCTTTAAATATATTCAATAAATTTAAACCTAAACAAAAAAACATTTGTTAGAAAGAGATGAGGAATTTCCCACGTCAACAAGATTTTTAATTTCTTATTATTCATTCTAAAACTAAAAAGAAAATTCTTGTTTGTTCTTTTGATTATTTATAAAAGCAATTAAAATGTTAAATAAAAATTTATATACTTTGAGGATAATATTAAGATATTATTCTCACAATATTTTCAACAATAAAAATAAAATACAAAGAAAAAATATTCGATGTGAATTTAAAATTAGAGGTCTTTAACCTTAAAATCAAAATGAATATATAATTAAATTAAAAAGAACTTACCACTTTGTTCTCCAAGGAAAACTAACTTAAATTTTCTAAGTGGATTACCAAAATCACCAGATGAAGACATTTTTCTTCAATTATTTTAGTCAGCACTATTTAATTTTTTTTTGTCTTATTTTTCTAGACTACTAATATTACCACACTTAATATTATTATATTAAGAAAATTTTGTTTAAATTCTATATTTATCCGTACCGATGGAATTAATGAACTGCCGAAGACTTAAAAAAAACAATTTTTTTGCATTAAAAAACAGACGAGTCAAACCAACTATTATTTTTCGGAATTAAAAAAAAAGTGACAGCCACTTTTAATACTTGCAGACTCAAAATTTTTGAAGTATATTTTTTAAGAGCATAGTGGGGAGATCTTAAACTAAATTTTATAGGGCTGGTAATCAGTATAGATTATTTAAATTTAGAATATAGTTTCATATATGATTGAAGAAAACGATGAACATATTTTTACTAAAATTTTATTGACTTGAAAAAACTTTTACAGTGTATTATAAAATGTATAAATTTTGGCATTTTCAACATTTGAAGTTCTCTCTGTGGCTGTATTTTGTAGCGTTTTGGACTGCAGTATTATAGGCCATATTATAGAAGTTCGTGGTTGTACTCAGAAGTATATTGACTGCAATGATTACAAATCTTTTAGAAAAATATATTTTACACCTTTAAAGGAGTAAGGGGGTTGGACTCTATACGGAAAAGTGGATTTCACCCGGCGGTGGGAGAAATGACAATATAGCCCCTTTAAACTATTGCATTTATTATTGATTATTATTTAAGGTAACTTATTTTATTATAATAAAACTAATTAGAAAGCATAAGTTATATATTTTCAATCAAAATGTCAAACCCAAACAAACTATTGAGTATAATCGCGCCTCAGAACTTCTATAACTACGCCTATAATCCCGCTGTCCAAAACGCTAATGTAGACACTTCAAAAAACTTCAAAATTTGATTTGACAGTAATTAACAAGCACATCACTTGAAGTAAATCGATTCCTATGAAATTTCGCGTTTATCTTGTTTAAGAATTTAATATTAGTCTATTAATTTATTTTCTTCTTTTTATTTGATTCTAAATTAAAGTAATAATGGAGGATAATGATATAAAACGAGATGAAAGTAATGGACAAATTGATGGTCCATTTTCATCTGAACAAATAAATTCAGATATGTCGCAAAAAGAAGCATATTTTAAACTTTTACGTGCATGGGTTAATCAAGCAAATATGTCACAAAATGCAATTGCTTGTTTTCCATTATATTTAATGTCAAATTATCCACAGTTATTTCAAAATCAGGTACAACAAACAACTAATATAAGTAATACAAATCAAGGAAATTTAAATGGTAGAACAAATAATATTGGCCGTGGTAATAATGAACGTAGAATTGGTGAATCATTTGAAAATGATCTAAGACAAGAACAAAGTATATAAATTAAAGAAATTACAACATTCCTCTTTATTTATCATGTTATTTTGAAATAAAATGAATTTCATTTAATATTTTTTTCTCGATTTTTAGTTATTAATCAACATGGTGGATTTGAATTTGTTATAGCACCGTTATGGAAACGTTTTACAGCTGAATTTATTGACGTTGTCATTTTATTACTTTTTAAATTGCTGATATCATTTTTCGTGGCAGATATATTTGATTTGCACTTGTAAGTATTCTGAATGTAATTAAATAACTTAGTAAAAAATTGGCTTTTTTTTGCTTTGTGATTTTTGTTATTTAAAATTGACTTTAACTATTTTTATTCCTTTAGTTATAAAAATAACGTTAATATTTTTTTTGTAATTAAATTCTGACGTCTTTATCTTAGACAATAGGAAAATTACATGTTTTTTTTACTTATAATATTTAGAAAATGAGTAAAAAATTTGCATACAATTTTCTGACGGCTGTTTGGCTACTAATTAAGGTTTTGATGTGTTCCTTTAAATACTATATTGTTTTCAACGATTATTCAATTAAGGAACGAATCCTTTGATTTAAAAATAAACTTTATCATTGTTCTGTATAAAATTTTAGGTAACTTAGCCCTGAAACGGTCAAAATTGGAACAATTACTACAGATTTTGTGTCTGTTTGTTTGTCTTTAATGATTCAGTTAAAAATTTTGTGTAGTTTGAAAAATAAAGGAATGAGTTCCTGATCAACATCTTAAGTTACCTGTAGCAACTGTTCTAATTGTTATTAGCTTATTGTCACTTATGAACTAAAACAGGGCGTAGAAAATGGTAGCCATAGCTCTAGAGATTTTTTTCGCTATTCATTTTGGTGGTTTGGTCATAAATTTTATGATATTAATTTTTGGAACAGTTGTAAAATAAATTCACATTTGCGTATTTAATCAATTTAAACTTTTTACTCAAATAAATCTCAACAAAATTTTTTAAATTATAATTGTTTAGTAATTTTCTACATTTATTTCTTGCAGTGGAATTGATTTTGATTTAGATGCTCTAAAAAAATCACTTGAAGATGATTATACAGAATTTTTATCATTATCGTCAGATATTTTAATATTAGAAATAATAGTTAAAATTGTTGTCTGTTTAAATGAAGCATTTTGGACAATGAGCGGTAATATTTATGTTGGTGGTGCAACACCTGGTAAATACCTCGTAGGTATTAGAATAATACATGCGGAAGCTGTTGTAACAATACCAAATAATTTACCAGCTGGAATTAATTTAAATAATACAACACCATTACGTGCACTTGTATATCCAGCTACAAATCCAGGATTCAAAAGAGCATTATTTCGTTCAATTGCTAAAAATATATTATTAGCATTATTATTTCCAATGTGTTTTGTTATATTATTTTTTAAAAATAATCGTACTGTTTATGATATTATGACAAAAACAATTGTTGTTGAAGAAAATCATGCACCAGTTTTAAGACGTCGATAATTTATGTATTTTTTTACATTATTTTATATATTTTTGGTTTTCAATGAAAAACAGGAGAGCTGATCAAACATCATCATTTTATTGATAAAATTTTCTAAATATGATATTTATTTAGTAATTTAAAGTATATAAATTTTAGATATTTTTATTTTAGTTTGCTTTTTCGTTAACAAAATTTAATGGAAACTTAGTAATATAAGATATATGTGTTGTTATCAAATAAATTTATAAATTGTTGAAAACTTTAATATTAATATATTTTATATGTGTACATAAAATTTTTTATTAGTTTTTCGTGAGAACTTGCAAAAATTATTTTAAAAATCTTAAAGAAAAATACCGTTTGTAATTTTTAACCTATACTTTAACTATCATAATTTAAATAAATTTTATATTATGAAAGACACAACAAAAGCTTCTGTAAAAATGGAAACTATCGAAATATCAGTTCCTGTATCCATTAAATAATTTCCCTCTCTGAAGACCTTTCAATAGTATTTAAGAGGCTTTAAGCAAAACTTACTTTAACCAACTGTCGTTGAACTTATTAGACTATTTGTTTATTTTTTTTAACGAGGTTACAAAAGAATGAGTCTGAATATATTTAGTAGGCTTACAGGCACATAAAAAAAGTCATGATACCTATGAAACCTAAAATTAGATCTTGATCACTTATAGTGATTTATTTATAGCTCTCAAGCTATTACTTTGTTTCGTTAAATTATCAAGACGCTTCCAAATATAATTTAATTAGTTTCAGGCTTGCAAATCAAATCATTTTGTTTACCATATACCTCTGATATTTTTGACGCACAATTCTGAACGTTTTAGTTGGATTTCTGAACGTTTTAGTTCAAACAAAAGAAGTGTTGTGATTAATTTTTTGAAATGTTTCCCTAAGCATTAATTGTTTTTGAAATTGAAACGTTTCTCTAAGCATTAATTGTTTTTGAAATTTTTCTATTCCAAGAATGTGAAAAAATTTACTTTCTAAAAAGGGTGAAAAATATTTCACATATTTTTATGCAAAATATATAATAAATATTATACATAACTATATTTTTTATAATATATGTAAATGTAGAAATGCATCGCAATAAAATATTAGAAGAACTACAAAAACTTTTATTAAAAAGGCACGAATTTAAAACTCGATAAGACATTTTCATTTTAATCACAAAACAAAAGGTACACTTAAATAATTTTAATAAACAAGAAAATAATCCGTAAAGTTCCGTAAAAAAGAAAGACAATAACTTGAAAATATTTTTAATTCTGGTTTATTTTATGTGGTTTTATTATGTGGTTTTGGTTAGTAAATTTTGCAGAAATTCGAAAATCCCGAATTTTTCCCTTACCTGGTGTCTCTCTGGTGTCAAGTTATTTTAATCAAAGAAGAACATCTCTTAAGTAAAGTGAAGCTTGCTTGAAAAGTAAACAACTTGTAGAATTTAACTGGGATCACCGTTGATTGTCGTGTTCAGTTTATGTCTTGGGACTAATATGATTGCTAAACGTATAAACAATTAACTGTGTAATTATGGAACAAATGTTTAACAATCTTAGCATAGTTTGCATTAATTTCAGCAAACTTTAATGCCTCGTGAACTCTTACTTTTGTTTCATTCTTATCTTTGCTGGGCTTAAAAAATGATTTAAGTGCCATATCATTTTTAGAACACAACATTAAATTTTAATAGTATTTAGCAAAATTCGAAAAAATCTCCAACACACTTTGAAAACGCGTTTGCTTTAATTTTTTATTCCAAACTTTGGTAAGCCTTTAAAAGCTCATCTTTGGTTTGTATTAAAATTTTATAGAGAATTTTGAAACAAAAAAGTCTACTAATGGAAATATGAACTGATAGAACGAGAATATATATATCACACATTTTTACCATTTTAGATTGAAGAGCGGCTTAGATAAGGCCTGAAATACTGATCTCATTTACATGTAAGCATTTATCCCTTCTAGGAAACAGATTTTGAAACACTGATTAAAAAGAAACACTTAGTAGACGGATTTGATGTGTAGATATGTTTTTAATGCAAATAATTTTGCGTAGCCTGTTAATTAAGTTTTGGATGTTAAAAAACTGCAACCTTTGGTAGCGACTTTAAACGCCTTTTGATTGTGCGACTTGTCACTTTTAAATAACAAGTTTCTATCAACTCGATACAAATGGAAAAGAATCACTAGTCGCTTGAAGTCTTCTCATAAGGACCACGGCTTTTTCAGTCATTAATTAATTTATTTGAATCATCAGTTTGTATTGTAATTTTGCCCTTCGTTGTAAAAAATTGGTAGCACTCGGCAGATGTTTGATATCGCATAGCCTTGCAATGAAAGGGCTAAAAAATCAAACAAGAATAATTTAAGATAATAATTCTCTTTAAGATAATTTATTCTCTTTTACTTTTCTCAAAAATTTACTTAGAGTGCGAGGTTTAAAATCTTAGCAAAATTTGATCTTATAATTTTTTTAAAAAAAAATTACAACTTATTTTCTAGGAAGTTATAGATTTTTGTAATTACCGGAGAAGACTCAAAAAATTAAATTGATTGCTTATTTTCTAATTACAATGAATCCTTAACCAATATTTAAAACAAACAATCATAAATTACTTCTAATGCTAGCAAGCAGGCTTTCAATGAAACAAACAGCCTTAATACACTTGTTATAATAAACTAAATAAAATTAAAATATTTTCTTTTATTGTTTAAAATTTCCTGATTCTGTACTTACGTCAATATAATTTTCTATAATATATCTAGTGCTCTTCAATTTAATTTAAATATAGGATATTGTCCTTAGAGACATTTTATAACTTGTGTCTAGAGTCATTATAAAAATTTATACCATTGAGTGCAGTTCTCAAAGTAGAGATCGAGTCTACTTTGAAAAAAGGTTTTTAATTTTATGTTGCTGTTGTTTTTTGTACCTAATTTTACAGGACTCGGAAATAAATACTAAGTGTATTGTTATTAAAAATTTCACAAAAAAAAAAGAAATATAGTCTCCTCTCCTTTTAGATATTTATGTCTAAAATAGAAAATGGTTAAGGCGCCGAAACTGACCTTTCATTTCTAAGGCATAAAAAAAAGAAGGAACAAAAATTTAAATGTCTCCTGATTGTGGCGTCTTTGAAAATGAAAAAAAAGCCACGGCGACAATTATACATTTTTTGAGTGCATTTTTTCAAAGGTTTAGGTAATACGATTAGAAGGCATGCGTTTTTCTAATTTGAAAACATATACAATGATGGAATAAGCAGTACTTTTATTAGTTTCTTAGGTGAAGTGCTCTTTATACAAGAGTCCTAGCCCTAATTAAATTTTATGATACTTGTAGACATTTGTAAGAGGTATAAATTTTAACTAGAGGACTTTTTTTTAATGATATTTGAAAATTTTCATTTTCCTTAACTTTAAATGTAATTAGTTTTATTTGTTTATTTTTTGTAGAATAATAATTTCACATACAATTAAATATCCTTATATTGAAAAGTTATAACTCTTTTGTATTCTTAACCTGGAATTATAAAGAATTTTGACTCTTTAAACTTTGTGTCTGATATTCTGTCATAGCTTCGTTTCGTTTGAGAAATTAAGGCTTTTATTATATCAAAAAAAAATTTTACACGAAAAAATGTCTTAAAAACTCCTTCAAAATGCAGACAAAATGTCTTAAAAACTTCTTAAATTAAGGCTTTTATTATTCCAAAAAAAATTTTATACGAAAAAATGTCTTAAAAACCCCTTCAAAATGCGGACGAAATATTCTCTTAAAAAATTCAATGCAAATGGGAGAGAGAGCTCATTAGTCGCTTTCATTAGAACTACGGCTTTAATCATTTAATAATAAATATGTCCTTTTAATTTACTTTTTTTCTTTGTTTTATTTTTAATGTTTTATCGTTTCTTATGCTTCTCTCATCTTCATTTTCATTCCCCTTTCCTAAAATGAAAGATTTCAGAAAGCAGTTATTTTTCTCATCTTAATTTATTTTTAATATCTTCATTTATTGAATATTATTAATTTTTTTACATAAGACTTAAGAAATGTACATATTTATAATATGTCTTGTCAGGCTGTGACGTCCTCATATGTAACGTAAAAAGATGAACTTCATTTGTAAAAGGATGAACTTCATTTGTAAAAGGATGAACTTCATTTGTAAAAAGATTAAATTCATTTGTAAAAGGTAGAAATAAATCTCAAAAACCTGTATTATAAGAGAGTTTGAAGACAATAATGTACTTATACGGTCTTTAATTAATTTAACTATTCAAATTATTAAGAAAAAACTGGCATTTAATTGACCAGAACTTACTAAAACTAAAGTCACCTATTTTTCAAAAGAAGTAAAAGATAAAGTATTCAACGAATGAAGCTTTGCAAATAAACAAAAAAATTTCATTAAATATTTAACTTACAATTTTTTTAACATATTAGAAACCACCCACCAGCGCCTAACTGTATAATTAACAAGTGAAACTAAACTATTAAATCGATTTGTGTGCACAACAATATTGAACCCTTTAATAATCATTAATGAAATTTTACAGCTACCAATTTACAGTAGTTATAATCCTTTAATTTTGTTTTTAGTTGTCCTCTTTTATTGCTAAATATTATCGAAAGGTAGAAAATATATAGACGACATATAGTCGCCTGATATCATTTATATAGGGATCATTAGACAAAGTGCATTTCTAGTCCGACGACAAATTTAAATTACGTCATTCCAAATATCAAAGACTTAATTACCAATATTACAATGTTACCGAAAAATTATGCATATACGTATATATAATATATATATATACACAGAATACAGAAGATTCCTTAATTATATTTTCATTTAAAAGGAGTCATAACAAAAGTGCCGACAGAGGAAAAATTAAAATTACCCTCATATAAAACTGTCTAACTTTAATGTTGTGGCAATATAAACGATTCGATTGTATAACTACATATGTATATATCATCAGTGCAAATTTAACTGTACTCTCGAAAAGGAAGTAAATTGGTTATGGCGACAGAGGGGCAGGCAGACGACTATTTTGAAAAAGTCCGTCTAATTCCAATATAAAGGGACATGAATTTCATATTTGAACAATTTGCTGTGATCATTGGCAGAGTTAAGATCATTTTTAAAAATATAATTTGAAGTTTCTCATATATATTGACGAAGAAAATAAAAATTGTTTTAGTTGAAAATGGAAAAATTAAAATTTGTTCTTTTTATTATATGTTCTTTAATTGGAACGATTGATTGTATATACTTAAAAAAAGAGGATATTAGTGATACTAAGTCAGAAATTGCAAACTCTTTGCATTTAAATATTGATCAATTAAATCAAGGATT
Source organism: Acrocera orbiculus (assembly GCA_947359355.1). Taxonomy (NCBI): domain Eukaryota; kingdom Metazoa; phylum Arthropoda; class Insecta; order Diptera; family Acroceridae; genus Acrocera; species Acrocera orbiculus. Next base: position 15,615,997 of record OX375758.1, read on the forward strand.
TACTGAACATGATGAGATTATTCAATCATTGGAAAAATTTAAAAGGAAACTAGAAAAAATGCATGTAATACGGCCACGTAAATTTTTTATATCAAATAATAAAAAAGGTATGTATTTTTTGTTGTTGAAATATTATTCAAAATTATATATAATAATAATTTTTTCTTATTTTTATTAATAGATAAAAAACTACATTTCGATGAATTAGAAGTTTTACAATTAATACCTGTGATTATTGAACAAATTAAAATTAAACAAATCAATGATAATGAATATAAAATTTTATCCGAATTATATGGCAGCCTATGGCCAATTATTTTAGAAGAAGTAAATCGTAAAACTACTGAGAGAATGAATCCTTTATTAAAATCAATATTAAAAGTATGTAAATTTATTAAAATAAATAATAATAAATTTACAAGTGATATAAAATATAATACAGTACAACAATTATTTAATGAAAATTTGGAATCTAAATCATCAAAATTATTATTTAATAAAAATGAAAATGACCATCCATCACAAAAATTATTAAATATGGTAGCTACATTAATACATTTTATTAATAATATAAATAAAAATAATAAAAATTTGAATCGAAAACGCATCAAAACTAATTATCAACGTTTAAATTTACAATTAATTAAACAAATGGCTAGATCAAAACGTAGTCTTCAACATAAAATTAATGATAATTTATTAATGCAACAACCATTTAAAAAGTTTGAACAAAAATTTCAAAATTATTCCGATTATGACGAAGAATATAAAGATTATTTATATGATGATTACGAGGATGATCAACAATTGATTAAATATGAAAATGGTAATGAAAATGCTTTATTTAAGGATCTAATTGCATTAGCTGAAAAATTTAAACAAAAACGAGAAAATGATTCAACTAAATTATATATAAATAGAAATAGTTAAATTTTAGTTTATTAAATTAATTAATTATTACTATTTTTTTGTTTTTTGTAAGCAACAAAATATTTTAATTAGAACCAGTAAATTTTTGTTTATATATATATATATACATTTTGTTCCTTGGAGCTGTGCTAATAATTTGTTAAACATTATTGTTATTTAATTTAGAAATAATTAAATGAGTATTAGATTTATTAATATTTGAGTGGAATTTTTGTATTTTCTTTAGAAGATTATGAAAAAAAAATCACTTCCTCGCCTTTGGTTTTTAGTTGGATCTTTAAATTTTTGCTAACATATTTTTATCAATAACTTTGCCATCTCTTTTTTCTTTTTTCTAAGTAAGAGTCGGACACGTGTATTTAATTTCTTTAATTTTTTTTAAAAAAAAAAACACATTTTTCAAACCAAACAAAAATATTTTATGTTTTTTACATCTTCCCCTAGATAAAAAAAAGCACATTAAAAAATTACATTTATTAAAAAACACATAGCCTTAAAATTGAGAAAATTTTGATAATTTTTGAGATTTGTTTCCATTTTCTAGGAAATTAATATATATTATATCAAATATTTCAAAATTATGAACCTCGAAATGCACTTGCAATTGCACCAAATGGATTTTTTTTAAACAAATATATTGATATAGTTATTTTGAAATCTGATTGTATTAATTGATTTTCTTTAAAATTTCTGTAAAAAAATATATTAGAATTACGAAAATTTTTTTAACTCAAAAGAATGTAATTTAAGTCAATTATAGTCGTACAAAAGATTTATATTAACAAGAGCGGATTTAAATTTCCTATATTTTGAAGAGAAGTAGGTTGTTCAATGCCCGGAATAGGAGGGAACGCTGTTGCCCCTAAATAAAACTGCTGAGTTTGTGGGGTTTGCAATGATGCTTGTTGAACATAATTATTATGCTGGTTACTGCCTTGTTGTTTTTTGTTTGATGTATTTCCTATAAATATTGTGAAAAATTTTATTTTTAAAATTAAATTTGAAATTGTATTCTTTTTAATACCTGAATATTGATGATGTCCATGATGACTTCTATTCACATTAAAATTCTGGTTACTTATACAATTATTTGACTCATTTTCCAAGGTACCTCCTTAACTATGGGTTGCTTGGTATACTCGCGCATTTTCATTTTGCCCTGAAGCATCAATTGCAACTCTTTTATTGGTGTTTGAATTAAGATCTGGCTGCCATTGATCTTTTCGTGAAAGTTTAATTGGTGACGATGTTAATGCTAGAGTTAATTCCTGTTGCTGTTGTTGTTGTTTTCCTTTGTGATGAGATTTAACATGTTTCTGAAATACATCTTTTCTCAATATCGAAATAATTTAAAAAAAATTAGTTAAATTCTCATCCATAAGTCTGGTCTGCTTTCAAACATAGCTGAACATTCTTTGCAGGGTATTTTTATAGTAGACCAGGCGCCAGACGTGTGAAAGTGAGAAAAAAACAAATAATTCGTTACAGCAAACTAATGATGCAATATGGTAAAGCGTATTATTAGCAAGAAAAAAGACATAAATTGTGGAAAACTGCCGGGGCGGAGAGGGGTGGATTTTTGGAGGGGAAAATGGTTTTTTGTAATTTCTGGCTAAACTAGACGTTCAATCAAAAAAGTTTAAAAGTAAAAGTTGTAGAAAATTAAAAGATCTACAACTTGTCTAGAGGAATTTGTTTTATTTATCCTAAGCTTTGATGAGTAAAAAACTAAAAACGCTTTTTTCTGTTTTTTAATTTTTTTTTTCAGAAAAATGATTAGATTTAGCTCAAAAGCGGTGAAAACATATCTTTTAATATTCTAAGTAACCTGTATTTTTTTCAAAAAAATTAATGAGCAATTGTTGCTAAGTTTGACTAAAACATAAAAAAAGAGGGAGTTTTCAACTGAAATTCCTAATAAAATGAAATATCTAATAGAACTCAATTTAGCTTCATTTTTTTACTTTTAATAAATGAAAAAAAAAATAAAACTCGCAATGAAAAAAGTCCCAAAAAAAGTGAAAAAACTAAAAATATGACCTTTTCCATTACACATTTTCTGATTATTTTCTACAAACTTTTATTACTAATTTAAATTTTTATAATTTTGTAAACAAAATATAAACTACATATATTTAGTAATATAATTAGTGATTAATAATATGGTTCAACCACGCTAGCAATAAGTAGACTCTGGTTTTCTATGTAATCGCCTGTAGTAGTTTATTTGACAATACTTACAAATTTTTAAATTTTTCCGTTAAGCCGACAAAAAGATGTTTTTTAAGGTAACTTTAGGTCGCTGAATTCGAAAATAACAATCATTTTTTTATTCAAAGTAACATTCTTGAGATTTTTTCAAAAATGGGGTTTTGGGTGTATTTTCCTTTATTGATCTGTATCTCAGAAAATAAATTTTTGATTGGCTTAAACTTATCGATAAATAAAAACTATTATTTATTTCTTTTAACTAACATACAAAGCGTGTAAATCAATAAATATTTGACAAAGTTACAGGAGATCAAATTTAAAAAAAAGTGATTTTTTTCACCTTTTTTGAAAATTGCCCATTCTCATTTGCTTTTTTTTGGGGGAAAAAAGTTTCTAAGTAAAAAATTTATAAGACTTAAAATGAAAGATAAATTTTCTACAAACATTTTGGTGTTAAACTCTTTAAACTCCAAAGAAAAATAAAATAGTTATAGATTATTATTAAGTGGGGACGTAATTTTTTCATTTTTCAGATCTGCTACGGACGCTCACAGAATGCTGCCAATTAGTTCAATGAAGTTAACTTATGGAAATTGAGAAATAAATAAATAACTAGTGTGTTCCTCGACCAGCAAAATAGAGGTAAGAGACTTTAGCGGGAATTCTATCCTCAAACATACATAAAATAAACTTGAAAAAAAATTTGTATTTCTTTACTCAATAAAACCATGAACTGTACTTGTGAACATAAAACCTAAAATTAGCCCAAATAATAATGTTAAAAATTAATTTAATTAATTTAATTCTTAATTTATAAAACCGACTCTTCATTTCCAATAGTTTTATAAATCCCCAAGCTATAAAATATAAATCGTAAATTTTAATTTTATTTAAATTATCTAAATACAGATCTACTGCGACTGTTTACAGATCATTGCCATTCCTAAGCTAATGATGCACATCAGACCAAATATAATAATTGTAAAAACATTGTATGGTCATGCATAAACATTATATGATATACTTAAATATATATAAATAAAAATACGTACATATATTTAATATATATGTATATATATAAACATAGAGTTTAATTTTATATATTGCACCGAAATTGAGTCTAGATAAAAGGCGCAAGGATTTCAACCGTAACAAATTGCTATAAAAAATTAAAACAACCTCATTCTAATATAAAATTTATTCAAATTGGTTTTTTTCTTGTTATAAAGTTCTATAGTTGACGGTTTAAAAATTGAATCAGTGATTAACAGTGCGAACCAACGATCATTGATCATTGTTGTCTGAATTTTGATTATAATAAAACTGACTAAAATTATATGTTCGTTGTGCTCTAATTTTTGGAAAATTGCCAAAAATAATTTTAATATTATTAGATACATAGAATTTTATATTGTAATAGTTATAATTAAAGATATCTGAAGTCTTAATATTTAGAAATGAAGTATTTTATTAAAAAATAAACATTGCTTGTAATGTTTACAATCTCTTTTCAAATTTGTTTTCAAAAACAGCAAAAAATTTTCTTTCTTTTTTTTTTTGGTATATAAACAATAGAAAATTGCAATAATGATACTTTTAAGCTAAAACAGTTTACAAAAGATTTACATTAAGCCAAGTGTGACGTTGACTCTACTGTGTATAAAAATAGATGTGACGGTTGAGGGAAGACACTTTTGGCGCGAAAATTACAAAACTAAATAGAGCATATGAATATTCTAGGGCCAATTTTTGCCCTTGACTATTATCATTGATAAATATTTTATTTAATTTAAAAAGTTCATAAAATCATATTTATTTAGTTATATTTACTCATGGTAAGTTTTCTTTTTATTGCTTTTTTTTGTCTGGAAATGATTATAGTAAAACCAAACATACATTTTATCGATATAGTTTGAATACAAAATATCCAACTATTTTAAGAGTACCATTTTACACCAGTTTCTCTTAAAATTTTTTTCGAGCTTGCTTATTATTATTAATAATGTTATTATCCTTAATAGTGGTTGCAAACTTGGGATTTGTATCAAGACAACAATTTCTGATGCACATGGTGGATAATTATCCCAAGGAAGTTTGAACTGAAAAGTGCATCATGTTAACAATCACAACTTTAAGTACTATTTTTCAATACTTAAAAATAAATTTAATCAATCGTTATTTTTGGCTGATTATGTTCCTGAAATGAAATTAATTCTAATAATTTAAGTAAAATGGATAAAAATGAATATTTATTTGTATCAAAGCTTATGAAAACTTGATTTGTAATTGGTTGAAAATTATTTACCCCCTTGGTAAGAAAGTCAACGTATGTCCACTAATTAAATGAACTGTAAAAAGCAAACTAAAAGATGGAAAATGTTGAAAGTTGAAGCCAAATTGATAACTTTTAAAATTCTATACATGAAAATTTGACTTGCAGTTGTTTAAAAATTATTTACCCCCTTGGTAAATAACACTAATTAAATGAACTGTAAAAATATGAATATATAGGTTTCTTATTTCCTTATATTTCCGTCCTTCCCCCTTTCTTCAGCTCACTCTCGGGAGCAAGCAGCGTTTTCTCAAGCTTTTTGCTCATTCTATTTCACCTTGTCGGACACATTCTACATGGTATGGGCTTACAAGCCAGATTAGACTTTTGTCTCCCTTAGAAATAAGGCATTATTATATATACACTCTGCAAATCATAAAGGCCCAATAAAAATATTATGTATGTATGTATGTATTGAAACTGCTTTGTGTATTTTAATAAATATCCATCTTCAGGTGATTTTTGAAAGAATTTTCTTCAAGTTTTTATAAGCATACTGAAATATGAAATCATATGTTCTAATAGAGTGTATGGAAAAAGGCTATTTAGCCGTTTAAATATAAAAGCAACTTCTGGGGTACTCGCAAGTACTTGGTTTCTGGCTTCTGGCCAAAGACTTTGTATGGGATTTATCTCAAATTGAATTTTTTCTAAATCCCATATTAAATCGCCCAAATTAGACCCAAAAATCGCAAAAAATCCTCGAAAATCGTCAAAAATTTGCTCCTGATCCTGACATCTATACGACATTTACGGTTTTTTAGTTTTTTGTAAAATCAAAAAATTATTTCGAACTAGCGACATCTACAAGTCAAGAAAATCAATAGGTCAAAGTATTTTTATTTATTTTTAGTTGGCTATTTTTAAATTTAACTAGACGCACGTGCTCCCCTGCTTCTCTACACTTTTTAAGTTTTTATACACATTTCAATTTAGATGTTTTTTCCTTTTGATTTTCGTTCGCCGTATTTATTTAGAGAATTTTTGTATTTTGCAGAATGAAACGGGAAACGTTGGAAACTCCTAATGGTAATTACTACATTACCCTAATTATATTATAGTTTAAATAATGTAATATTTTTAATATTAAAAAAGATTAAAATTTATTCCAAACTTCTCACTTTTACTCATTTACTAGAGGATTTGCAGGTGAGAGAGAATATAGCGCGCTCTTCAATCAGATATAGCTGATTTGCAGTCTACTACTAATCGCATACAGAATTGCTTGTGTGTATATATACGGTCGGGGAATTAATTCCGTTTATTTGTATAATGAAAAGGGGAAATATTTATTCAGCAGATATTTTTTGATACAACAAACAAATTTTGCTGTTTTGTTTTAATGAGTTTAATGAGTTTGCTTCATGTAGTAGCACGCAATTGGAATTTACAAAGAGAAAAAATTAAATTACATTAAATTATATAAAATTTAAAAAAAAAAGAAAGAAGATAATTTCCGAAAATTTTTTATTGAAGTGTTTTATGAAAATAAATTAATTTCAAACTGAGTAAAATTATAATTATGCGTAATTCATGATTTCGTTTGGTGTGTTTTAAATTGATTCTTTTGTCTACTAAACATGTGCTAAATTTTATTTTTATTGTGATAAATAAAAATAATTTTGTATTATTTTGGGTTATTCAAATTTTGTTTTCTTGAGATATTTAATTCAATTAATTTATTAATTAACAACAGTGAAAATATATTAATAAATTGTGAGTAATATATATATATATACATATGTATTTATAATAAAAACTTAAATAAAATTGTCAAAATTCATGTTTGAAAGTTTGTCAATTTCACAATTGTCACTTTTTGCCCCGGAGCGGATTATTATATTATTTAAATTTTTTGAAGAAAAAAACCAATTATCACAAGAAAGATTGTAGAAAGCTATTAAATAAGGTAATTTTAGCGGTAAATATAGTTGACAGTTAAGCATAACGTACTAGTAGCATAATTACATAATTTAAACCATTAAAGCATAAATTTTATTGTTGTGCTTTATAAATTTTGGTGCCGGTGTCTTTTAGAAGCGACTTTTCTTTTGATTATGATAGAAAGAAGAAAGGCATAAACACAAAACTAGTATGATATATATATATATATATATATATATATCGCAAGCATAATTTTTTTAAATTCACAACTTGTCGCATGTAAAAAGGCTAAAAGATCACTCACTCATATAATTTTTTACTTGTTTTATGGAATAAAATTTTATTTTGTTGATTTTCTTATATTTTTAGTTGTAAGGAAAGAATTTCTTTAGAGAACAAATTACGTAAGACATTTTATTCTATAAACGTAACATCACGACAAAAAAAGTCAAATTACAAAAAAAAAAAGAAAATTTAAGCCTATAAAAGAAGCAATGAGAGATATACATATGTCCTTGGAAGTGCTGTGTGGATAGTTTTTGTTATAATTATAATTAATGTTTCAAATGGCTAACTGTGTTTTAAAGAATATAAATATATATATAATATACATATATGGTGCACAGATGTTTTCATCTGAATCGCGGTGTAATCTACACACGAGGTGTCGGCTTGCACAACTACATTTACACATTTTCAATAAAGAAAGTAAATATATGTATACATATATATATATTTTATAAACGTATATTTTAAGGATAAAATTAAAATGCATATTTTATTTGGCCACGTTTCTCATAAAGCAAAAGAAATTAAAACTGGGCTTATGCCTGGGACTCACTAGCGCTTAGCGGCACAAAATTTAGTGCTAAATGCTAATGAAACCATTAGTCTCCACTGATGTTCCACTCCACTGATATATAAAAAAAACTCCCCATTTTTACTGTGCTAAGTCGTCTTCACACGCTAAGCGCTAGTGAGTCCCAGGCATTAGAGTGATGATGAGTCAATAAACTTGAAGGATTTCTTTTATTTACTTTAGAGAGATGTTATTTTCTAATGAAATGGGTTTAGTACTTTCTTAAAGTATTAATCATCCATACTGTTCTGTTTACCAAAATTTTTAAATATTCCAAATAAATAAGAAGAAGATAAATAAAAATTGCTTGTAGTTTATTCCTTATTGTAGTTAAATGATAAACTTCACTTTATCACGCGATTAATATTATTTTGTATGTAAAATGAAGTCTATATAAGATTTCTTCCTAGTTATATACACAAGGATTTTTTTGCTTTTATTGAATATGTGGTTAGATTTTAATTGCTTAAAATTTCTCTAACGTTTTCATTTTCATTCGTATTTTTCATAAAAATATAATTTGGATCTTTTAATTAAAAACGGCAGTGCTGAATTGAGTAAGAATTTTATCTAAATACCTAAGTTTTTTATTTTAGGAAGTGTCCATTTTTTTCAGAAATTATTGCTAAGGATTTAGTACAAATCCTATATATAAGTTCCGTTTGTGGATTTTTGTTTCTTTCTAATCGGTCTAACTTTGTTTTGGTTATACCCGCTCTTAACAGGCGCTATGTACAATTTTTTAGTCTTCCATACAAAAAAATCGGTTCTTAAACATGGCGTCTAAATCTCAAAACATATGATGTGAAATTGTTTTAAAAAGTTAAGCAATGAATGTTAGTGAAGTAAACCGAGCTAGAGATACACAAAACAAGAGGATCCAATAAGAAAAAATTCACAATAGATGTCAATTTTCTCTGTCTACAGCCTTTAAAAGGCTGCAGTTACTATACATTTCCAAGCACCTATGTACACAGTTCTCCATAGAAATGTGACTTTCTGTGTAGTTAGAAAGTGTGTACATCCGCCTGTTAGGAACGGGTATTAGGTACATACAGACAATGCTGTTCAGTAAAATTTTACGGGATAAGAACATAATCTAATTAAAATTCTGTAGTTCTACAAAAATTATGCGATATTTAAACTTCATCTAGTAGGGATCTACCTAGTTTTTAGTAAATATTGCTATTATTTGCCAAAAAAAAAGTTTTTTCTTAAGATATGCCGATGGTAATATTTTATTGAGCTAAATTGGTTGTGTTTCTAATGTTAACAAATGTGCTTTCCCCTGAGGCCTATCTCTGTCAGTTAAGCCAGTTAAGACAAAACTAGAACTATTTTCAAAATATACTGTAAAAATAACGCTAAACTTATAAACCTGAAATCCGCAAAAGCATTAATAAAAGCTGGCAACATATGGAAGCGACAAAATGTCGATAAACTTCTTACCAGTTGGAATTTGTTTCTAGTTGTTAAAACTATTTCCAAAAAGATATACCCTTATTGTCTTTAATGCAAAGAAAAAAACAAAAACTCTCATAAAAAATAAAAAACATAAAAAAATAGACCATAATCAAAATTTTTTCCGATCAAATTTATTCAATTAGTTGCCTGCCATGAAATTGAAATAAATAATTTATAAAGGAAGGGATTTTCAAGTCTTTTTGGACAAATCAATTCAAAAAAAAAGAACAAGGACAGTAAAAAAATTTTTCTTAACTACTGTAAGTCTGACAAGCTTAAAGGCGTTTTTATCACTATTATTTTGTGTTTTTGTCAATCAAAATATTTACACTAATGTCATTGACCTTTGGCAACGGAATATAAAACCATTCCCTTATTTCTTCGATTACAACAAATGAAAGCAAGCTGTGACGTGTTAGTTTCTTATTTTGAAAATTGTGTTGCACTCTGATATAATTTTTGATTTGTGAAAATAATTTTTTCGATCAAAGTCCTTTGAAGGTTAATCAAGACAAATCGAAGTAAAAATCTTAAAAAAAAGGGAATAAAAATAGAAAAAGAAAATAAATTTAAGGGAGAAAGTTGAATCACCCCAAGCTGCTTTGAATTTTCGTCCCCTTCCTTATATCATCCTGCAACAAAGAAGTAGCCAACATATTTCCCCCTTTAAGAATATCGGTAGAGTCCTTTCCTCTTCTTTCCTTTCTTTTCTTTTGTAAGTGCAATGTTCCTTTTGTATAGTTCAATTCAGTTATTAGTAGTTTTTTTCTTTTTTCATTTTTTGAACATGTAAAACTTTTTTATACTCAATCAATTTTACACATACATATTCAAACAAATGCATGTACAATGATTAGAATATATTTTATATAAAGGGGATATCTTTAACAAAGGATATAAGAGGATACACTAGTATTGTCATTACTTGAACAAAAATTCAATATAAGCTGAAAAACGTGCTTAAGTCCAATTGAATATATTTTACTAGGCCTCCTTTCGCTTGAGGATATTGTTTGGCGGCCACAGAAAAAGTGAGACAACATGCAATACAACACCCCAAACAGTAATTGGTGTATATAGCTGTTAAAGTTACTTCTTTGGTTCTGGTTCTGATTCCCCTTTCTTATTGTTATTCGTTTTGTTCCTTTTAACTGACTTTACTTGTGCCATTTTTTGTTTTAGATTCTCTGCTTCTTCTTCAATATATTAATGACAAGGGAAAAGTGAATGATATGGTTAATAAAATCAATTAATTTTGTATAGATGGTGAAAAAAAGGACGTTTTAGTTTATATTCTAGAAAACTTTATGGGAAAACTAAATTTGGTTATTAATTATTTAGAAAATTTTGAATTAACTTGATGTAAAGCCAATAATTTATTCCAAGGATATATTTTGATTTCAAACATTTTATAAAACGAAAGCAGCTAGAAGGATAACTTTTTATTAAATTACACATATTATATTTTCAAGGACAGTAAGTTAAAGAAAGTTTAACCTTTAATTTATTTTTCATTGAAACTTACTTTAGGATTGGTTTTTCGTTTTATTGTTTCCTGAGGTTTTAACTATTTTTAATTTTGTAAAAGTTTTTCCTTGATTGTTGAAGTAAACAATTGTTGACAGTGATATCAAAATAACTTCGTTTACGATTGGCTGCTGCAAATCAAACTCAAACGATCTTGTAGTAGTAGTAGTTTTCTGAGGACCTATATTTACTGACACAATAAGTAATCTCTTCGAAGCAGAATCTGCCCTACGATGTTGTTGATTTTTCTATTTTGTAGATTTACTTGTTAAAAGGATTTTGTTTTGTGATGTGATTCAACATTCCGTAGAATTTTCTTGCCTTGTAAAGATTCTTTATATTGTACTTGAAGAATTCCTTAGATTGAAAAGTCTCATTTCACAAATGACGGTTCAAATGAAAACAACTGATTTTAAGCGGAGTGCATTGTAAATTAAATGTATGTATAATCCGAACTTCTTAAGCATTTTATCAAACTAAACGTTGTGCTGTGTGTGGTCTTAAATAGTATCTACCAGAGCCTATTCTAGCCAGTCTTATGGACTGCTCGTTGCTTTCAATACCCTTATGAACAGGAGCCTATATTAACTTTACTTCGTTTCTTTCTGACGAAAATAACCGATGTCATTCTAGAGCTCCCTTCCGATTTGAAAGTAAAATTTTTGGAGCTGTTAAAGCTCTTAGTGATCTTTTATAAACTGCTTGACTTTTGCTGTATTTTTTGTACGGGAAGCATTTTGGTGTTTTTTTTCATGTTAAAGAAGTTTGCGTGTGTTGCTGATATAATAGTTTAGAACTGCTATATCTTGTGTTTGTAGTGGTGTTTGAGTGTCCTCTAAAAATAATTTCTCCAAAGAATAAAACATTAAATTGCATAAGGTGGTCATTCATTGTAGCAAACATAACCGAACAGTTTTCAACATTACGTCACGATGTCAAATGCAATAAGTAGTATTAGGAGCTAAGGAAAAGCTGGTTTTCTTCTTATTTTTCTCTTTTTTTGTTTGTTTTTTTTTTACTTTTTCTGATGTAAAATTTATTAACACTTCTTTCGTGTAATTTTCGTGCACATATGGTTCAACAAACCATGAAAACTATCAGTAAAACTAGACTAAATTTGTTGCTATCACTGAATTTTTGATTTAAAAAACTAACCACAATAAAACAAACTAAATAAAACTAAAGAAGAGGCATAAATAAAACTATTGCTTGTTGTAGCAATCTATTTTGTATGGATCACTCTGAGGAGCAAAATTTGACGCCACCATGAAATCCTTTGGGCCATGTTTGATACAGTGAATGGCTGAAGCTAGGCAAATGTGTGATTTATGATGTCAACAATCTTGTCATTGTTGGCCTGATATTTATATACAAGACACACTTCATATAAATGTCGAACTTATACACTAAACTTTCAAGTAATATATTATTGTTTCTCACTTTTCTGTATTTTCCATATCTTTCAGTGACTCCGAGATATTTCAAGAAAATGCTAGCAGGGCTAGTACTAATACAGTACCATTTAAATGTTAGGCAAGCAATTTATTAACTGATATAGATATGACCTGTTTTATTATCTAAAAAAAAAACTATGAGGGAAAAATTTTTAACTTTCGCAGATTTTTATTATACAAAAAGTAAGAGAAAGTTTTAACACCGGACTTCAGGTTTACTGGCTTCATTACATCAAAAGAAAAAAGAAATAAAAAACAAAGAATAAACTGAAAAATTGTTTTACTTTACCAAATTTCTTAAAATAAAATTACTTAGCCAGAACTAATAAAAAGAAACTCGAGACGATTAAAACGACTAATGACTCTCTCCCTAATTAACGAGGATATCAATTTTTCAGTAGACTTACCGGAACTGGTAGTTTGTTTATTTTTTGTTTTCTTTTTTTCTTGCTTTTTATTTAGGTAGTAAAGAATAAAAAGAATTCATTTGAAAAGTTTGTTGTCATTTTAAAATTTTCTACAGGACATCAAGACAAAATTTATAATTTCTTTTTATTATCACTAAAAACTTCTTTTTTTTTAAAACAAAGTGAATGGCAAGTTTTTTCTAGAGGATTATTTGGACCTGCTGTGGCAGTAAATAGATATTTTCATTAAGAATAGTTCCTTGTTAAAATATTAGGAATATTAAGAAAAATTTTTCTAAAAAAGTTAAACATCTACAAATTTTGTGCAAAAAACAAAAACTTAAAATTGAGGAAATATTGAAAACACAAATTTGTTGTCGTTGAAAGTATAATATCTGTAATTTAATAAAAAGTATCGTTTAATGAAACTATTAAAAAACAAAATATCCTTGGAATAAATTATTAGCTTTAGATTAAATTATTTCAAAATAATCAAATATAATTTTCTATCAAGTTTTTTAAGATATAAACTAAAAAACCCTCTATCAAACCTCTTTTTTCCAACAATCATTTTACATTTTTTATTGATTTTATTATTTATATCGTCAGCTTGCATTTAATGTTTTTTGAAAAAGGAACAACTGCAACAACAAAAATTATAAAATTATTTTTATAAAAAATTTATTATATTAAAACCACAAATGAAATAAAGTCTGCTGCAGCTTGTTAAAAAGAGGACATTGATAAAATATCCCCCACCAAATTCCCCAGGAAAAGGGGCAATAAAAACATGAATAGGTATACAAGTAATGCAAGCTAAACAAATATCCCTAGGGGTGATTCAATAAAAGGATATATATTCTCTGTCGTCTTATACAAAAGGGATCAAGAGCAACACTTATTTATATTACATGTATATGTATTCATAATATTTGTAAGGATTTTATAAATGTATTTGTATAAGAAGCACGTGGATATAAATCAAATTAATGCCTTACTATACAGCTTTAATCCTATATAAAAGTAAAAGCGGGAATAAAATGACGTCATCCTCTTTGAAACTTCCTAAAATTAAGGGTACATTATGTGTTTATGTATGTGTATACCATATTCGTAAATTTATAACAAAAGGATATCAAGTGCAAATATATAGTCAGGAAAGGTAATATATGGATAAGCAGCTAGCAAAAGAGGGATCGAGACACAACACGGAACTGCTATGCAACATTAAACTATAGATCCTTTTTGAATGGAATACGTGCAATCACAATAGGGTCCTCGATTATAGATTTATAAAAAGGGGAACACACGTTTTGTATTGCATTAACTTCGAATAAATTTATATATTTCTCTTTTTTGTTTTTCTGTTGTTGCTTGTTTCATCTTCTTTTTCGTTCTAATACATATTCAGGATAAAAACAAAATTCTTTTTATATTGTTATTTATTATCCTTGAATATGCGTTACGCATATTGTAGACAGCTGCAACAATTTTGGACTTTACTTTTAATGCTTCAGTAACTTGGGTACAAAAAATTTGCTTTATTATATATATATGTATATATAAACCGTTAGTAAGCTGTATAGAGGGGTTTTATACTTTTTATTTTGTTTTCTGTTGTTTCCTTTTATGAACAAAATTTATCCCCCTCATTGTTGAGGATACAGTTAAATTTCGGTTTTAGTAATTCAAAGAATTTACTTTGTTTTTCATTCCCTAGAAATATATTTGTTGTTACTTTTTTTTCAGATAAAGATAAGTAAGAATTTTTTTAATTAGTCGAAATAACAAAAAAAAATTACCTATTTTGGTGCGATTAACACTTAAGTTGTTTTTGGATTGAAAATAAAAAAGATTTCTGGAGAATATCTTTATTAATCTTGGAGATAATAAGTAAATAAAGACACCCATTAATTGTTTTAAACATTGCGGAAAGATAAAGTAATGATTGCATGTTTGCAATGAGTTGTATCAAAGCTACTTTCTTGTGTAAGTAGAGAAGAGATTTTTGCCTTTTCTTTTGTTGTGAATTTTGTTTTTCGATTTTCTACGGTCTATTTTCTAAAGGAAATTTGATAGTAAATGTAACAAATCACGAAAAATAAATATGCTTCTATAGTCTATAGTAAATTTATTGTTGTTTATCAGAGCTACAAAAATCGCTTGTAGTTTACCTGCCCGCAATTTTGACGACGCAGCTTATCGTGTAGGAGTTTTATTTTTTAAATTTCAGTTTCGGAAGCTTCTGGTCGAAAACAATATGTTAATTTTGATATCATTTCGTTTAATTCCTTCTAATGTGGGGCTTTATTACTTTATTTAGATTCTGTGGTTAATTTGCTAGTGGGTAGTTCAGTCACAAATTATACCACTTTATTACCTTTTCTTTATTCTTTAACACTTTATGATAGTATCTTCTGTAGTAGAAGATACTTTCATTGGTACATTTGCAGATGACACAGTAATAATATCAAGTGATAAAACGCCAAAAAAAGCTGTGAAAAAAATACAAACTACACTAAATGAAGTCAGCAAATGGACCACAGATTGGAAGATCAAACTCAATAGAACCAAATCAACTCACGTAACATACACGCTGAGGAAAAAAGTAGACAATTTACATATATATATCAATGGAGAACAAATTCCGCAGGAACAATCAGCTAAATACCTAGGTCTACATCTAGATTCCAAATTAAATTGGAAATTTCATGTGCGACAGAAGGCCAAACATACCAAAGAAATAATAAGGAAGTACTACTGGTTAATTGGATACAATTCGCAACTGAATCTAAGGAACAAAAGATTAATATATATGACGATTATAAAACCAATCTGGACATACGGAATACAGCTATGGGGATGTACGCATGAATGCAACATAAAAACCATTCAAACTTGTCAAAATAAGATTCTACGACTAATAACTAACGCATACCGATACGTGACTAACAAAGAGATACATGAAGATCTAAAAATAAAATGGGTAAAAGAAGTCATCCAAGAACACGCAGCAAAATATGAAAAAAGACTCCATCATCACCCTAACATAGAAGCTGTACTACTGCTGAACACAACAAGTCAGACTAGACGGCTTCACCGCAAGAAACCGCATGACCTAACTAACCTAACCTAACTAGCATGACCTAATACTAACGCTTATAGGGAACTGATCACTGGATCTTCACTCCCGCACACGTCACACCCACACACACTTAGATAATAGTACTAATAAATTAATTGTATATAGATTAATATTGTAGTAAACAATGGAATATTAAAAAAAAAAAAAACTTTATGATAGTCATTCATATATTATGCACAACGGGTAATTAACGACCCATTTTACAACTAAATGAATTCTCTTTACATAAGTGTAATATGTCAAGCAAGTAAACTTTTTCGGCTTGCTTGATATGCTAGAAACTTTAAAAAGCTAATGCGATTTATCGAGTAATTCACAATTTAAAAAATAAAATTAAAAGATGGCATGTCGCCATAATTCAGCAGAAGGTTGTGAAATTTCGGAATTCTACTTTACTCTTATGCCTGGGACTAGCGCTTAGCGGCACAAAATTTAGTGCTAAATGCTAATGAGTCCATTAGTCTCCACTGATATTCCACTCCACTGATATTCCACTCCACTGGTATATAAAAAAACTCTCCATTTTTACTGTGCTAAGTCGTCTCCACATGCTAAGCGCTAGTGAGTTCCAGGCATGAGATCTGTTTGAATTTTTATTTAATAAAGTAGTGACTCTCATGGTATTTGAAGGGAAAATCAAGTTTTTTTAGTAAATTTTTCCAGCAACAAATTTCCTTTTGACTTTATCTAGAAAAACACACTTTTAATAATTAACATAACAAAATAATAAAAAAAAATAATTTTTGTTTTTCTTTTTATTTCTAGATTTATAACTTAAACCAAAGAATGAGAAAAATATAAAAGAAAGGATATTTACTCATTGAAAACCAAAAAAAAAACCAAGTATTTATCAAAAGGACCAAAAATTTAAAGTTTTTTATATATTTATTTAATTATTACAAAATTTATTTGAATATGTTAATGCCCGGTGCCACAGAAGCAGATGCTGCTACATTAGCAGCATTAGCTCAAGCTAATTCACAGGCTGTAGCATTATCTGGTGCTCCAGGTACAACATTAACTGTACAATCTGGTAATTTGGTGGCACCGTCAGTACAACAAAAGGATACAACATGGACAAAATTATTTGTTGGTGGCCTACCATATCATACAACAGATAAAAGTTTAAGAGAACATTTTTCGGTTTTTGGTGATATTGAGGAAGCTGTTGTCATAACCGATAGACAAACAAATAAAAGTAGAGGTTATGGATTTGTAAGTATAAATTATTATATTATGCTTGCCTAATGACCCTCAAAATAGCATGTGGATTTTGTGTACTAAGATAAAAGGTTTCGTGTGCTCTTTCAACTCAGACTTGAGTTGCTCATAAAAGAACTCTTTGGTTAAGGGGGTATTTTAGGATAGAGACATGAATTTTAGAAACTTTTTTAGGATCGATAAAATAAAACAAACAATATTTTTAGTATCTGTTATTTTTTAATATTTAAAGAATACATAAAAAAAAGTGAAAAAATCAAAAATCCAAAAAGTTACAGGCTGATGATGTGAAAGGCTTCAAAAAAATGGGGTGTGATGGTTGCCATAATTGCAACCCTCTGAGTAATTTGAAGAGGAAAAAAACGAATAGTTAATCTAGAGAAGTTTCGCTATCGCAAGAACTAGGATAATTGAAAAATAAAATTTTTACGCGAAGTTGTGGCTGTTTGAAGTCAAGAGACGTGTTTTTTACCTCTATTTTTACGTTTCAGAATTTTTTTAAGATAGTAAAAATGTGAAAGACTCACACCAATTTTCAAATAAATCGGGTTAGTTGAATTTGAGAAATCATGGCAACCGTCTGAAAAAAAGTAGTTTTGAGAAAAACACATTTAAAGTTTCAAGTAAAGTTACGCTCAGTATAACCCATACCTCACTAAAACAGCCATATCTTCAAAAATAATTTGAATTTTGAAAAATCCTCGTAAAGACATATTCTTCAAAGCTTAAGGTGCAAACACAATGCATGCGGTTTGTGGCGCGCAAGCGTTTTCATTCGGAATTCCGAAATTCAGCTATATATTGATTCCTATTGCTGTGACAGCTTTCACCGTGCCATATTTTTATAGCATGATTCCTCATGCTTCTTAAAATATGTAGTCACTATATTAATATATTTCACATTCAAAAAAATTTGATTTTTTTAACTTGGTGCTATTTTTTGAGACTTTTAAACATTGGGACCTCAATCTAGTGAAAACGTCAAATGGGAGTGGAACTTAAACTTCAATCCGTTGATTATAGTTATCACAATTAATGATGTAGATTTTTTTTCTACCAAAAATTAGTTCCTTCTTCAACACCTCACACTTTAAACGTTAACTCCATTAACTTCGCGCATATTTAGGCCTTAATTCTTCTTAAAGTAATCAAAGAAGATATCACATCCGAAAAAACTCTCACCATATTCGTCGTTAAAGTTGCTTCTGCTTAATTTAGGGTTATTTCACGTGATGCAATCCATTTTTGTTTTATTTTTAGTAGTGTAACGATGATTTCCAATGTTATTACAACAGAGAGTCTTTTTCTTTATTAATATTTATGTAACTAATTCATAAGTAAATCATAATCAAATTTTTACACTTTATTTATTTTTATAAAGGTTATAATGGGAGATCGTTTAAGTGCTGAACGTGCTTGCAAGGACCCTAATCCAATTATTGATGGTAGAAAAGCAAATGTTAATTTAGCAATAATTGGGGCAAAACCTAGAGGAAATATAACACCAGGTATGTAATTGAAGTTTTTTTGTGATTGTTTTATGCTAACAATATATATTTTTTTTTAATATTCTATTCTGTAATTGACTGAGAAATATAAAACTAGGTTGTAATTTGTTGCAGACTTAAAATTGAAGAAAAAATCCAAATAGAAGATATTACGTAGTGTCCATTTTGTTGCTAATATAGGTTTTAATTAATTCTGAACTGTTGTGACTTATTTTTTATTATATAATTCTATTATTATTGTTTAGTTTTGTCTACAATGAATTAAATTCTATAATAACACAGAATAACAGAGTTCAAGCTGTTGCCCGGCCATTGCTGATGTTTCTGCGGCGATTCACTCTCTTCATATATTCTGCCTAGCATAATGCTAACTAAAACTTTAAAGTTACTTTAAGCATTAAATCATATTTTTCAATACTTTGACCTCACAAAATCAAAAATGAACTTATTCGGCCTAATTCTAAATTGGACAGTAATTTCCGATATTTAACCTATAAAACAAATATATATGCATTTAGGATTTGGGCTAGAAACTATATAAATTTATATCTTAAAAATGATATCGTTTTCTCTTAAGCTAAGGATATAAAATTTTCAGGACTTATCTGAGCGTAACATTGTTGTTTTATGATGTAACAAACATTCATATATCCTGGTGAAAGTATTAATCGTATTTTATGAGGATACACAGTACTAAAATTTTCTTACTTTATAGTTATTTTGGGAATTAATACCTAGCAATAGTGCTAAAAAAACTTGTTTGCTTTAATTTTTAATAATTTTCAATAGTTCTGTAATTAAAGTATCAGGATTTATGCAAACAAAGATATTTGTTTGTTATTAAAATGACAAGCCTGATTATAACTACGACAAAGTCTTTTATTATGCCTGACATTCATATTATTGTAAAATGTTTTCGCAAACGGAGAGCAAGACAAAATAATTTGCTCGTTCAAAATTTGACTTCCAAATGTAATTTGTTAAGATCAAAAATTAACATCTAAAAAGTTAACTATTCTTAAAAATTTTTTTAAAATCTATAAAATGTAATTGCGATCTAAACAGTTTGTTATTTTTCGTTTCTCTTTCAGCAGCCTTAAGCGACCTGAAATTTGCTTTCTATACTTGTAACACCCGTTCTTAACAGACGCAATTACAACGTTATAGTCTTCCATACAAAAGAACTTAACACCAAAGTCTGTAGTCACTACAAAAAAAAACATGGCGTCTAAATCTCAAAACATAATGTCAATGATTTGAAATGATTTGAAATGTCAAATCAGATTTTACAGGTTATTAAATTTTTTAAAAGTGTTTTAACTAAAAAAATTAAAGAAAAGTTAAGAGTTTTTAATTTTATTCATGTAAATTGTCTTATAAAGTTAAATAATGAATATTAGTGAAGTAAACCGAGCTGAGGATCCAATAAGAAAAAATTCACAATATATGTTAATTTTCTTTGACTACAAACTTTAAAAGGCTGTAGTTACTACACAGTTCGAACCACTTATGTACTCAGTTATGTACAAAAGTGGCTTCCTGTGTAGTTAGAAAGTGTGTAGTTCGTCTGTTAAGAACAGGTATAAGAGAGAAAATTTTATGATAGCGCATTTTTCTTCAAAACCTTCGTTTTCATTTCTTCATTTAAAGTTTGAAAATGAAAAGCTGCATGAGGTTACATGCGATTAAGGCCATTGTGTCAAACGAAAAAATTATGTGGCTTACCAATACTCAGACTCATACCACTCATATACATTACATATTGATTGTTATCAGTTTAGGAAATGATTGACTAACATTATTGGGAATACTCCTTCCAATAAAGAAATAATTTTTACTACTGGGCACTTTCTCAAAATTGGTAGGGTACACTTCCTTAAACCTAGAAAAGGTAAACTTTTTTCTAGTATGTAACGCTACGCCACTTGTTATAAATAAGGAGTAGTCTTTCCAAAAACTATTTTCCTTGCGTCATATGTAAGCAAAAAATTTCTTTGAACAGTTTTTGTACATTTAGGTATCTGAATTTTTAACATATTAATATTTCACCTCTCTGAGCTATATAAATAGTAAGAATTAGACTCGTGTCAATACAGAAAGAATGAAACCAAAAATTACTTTTTAGATCGAAAAAGTGATTTTAATCGTAAAAGCGTTCCTATCTTCAGTGCGTGAACATGAGTAACGCAAATATTACCTAAAGCATTTTGAAAATCGCAGAATTTTGCCCAGCTAAAGTTGCTAGGAACCTGCTGTAAGCTCTTAAAAAATATCTTTAAATTATTTTACTGCTCTTCTTATTTTCTTGGTAAATTTTTATAAATTGAAAATATCAAAAAGAACAGATATAATAAATTTATACAAGAAGAAACACTTTTCTGAATCAAGTAAGCAATTCCAGTAAGCCTTTTTTAATGATAAAATTTGTCTATAATTGCCGCAAAGAGGCTTTAATCCTTTGTAATTTTTTGTTCTTTTTATTGGAATCTTTATTTTTTCAGAAAAAGTAGATGCAAAATGATTGAAAAGCAATTTGAATCATCAAACAATTTAAGAATCCATTGTATCAAAACATTTTATACGAAATAAATTTCTTTTTGGAACTGCTTAAAAAAATTTCATTCAAATTGTTTGAATTTGTGGCTCATATTTTTTGCATAAATAATTGCTAATTGGACAGCATACCAAATTGGATCTAAACTGTAAAAGAGTAATATATTTGTCAATAATAAAACCAATATGGACATATGGGATACAACTATGGCGGTGTGCTCATTAGACAAACCGGGCAATAATTCAAACTAGTCAAAACATAAATTCCTACGTTTGATCACCAATGCATATTGCTATGTAACGAATAAGGGAATAAACGAGGATTTGAAAATTAAATGGCTAGAGGTAGTAATCCAGTAATATGCCATTAAACATGAAAAAGACTCCTCAATCACATCAATACTGAGGCTATCCAGTTATTGGATATAACCGATCAGACCAGATGACTACAACGTACAAAGCCACATGAACTAACCATAAAATAAATACTTCTTGGGAACTGAACAACAATGGATCAGCAACCCACACAAGTTTCATTTTTTAGTACATTTTAACAGTACCTACTAATAAATTAATTCATTAAATTAAGACTGTAGTAAACTTAAATGTTAATACAAAAAAAAAAAAATAATTGCTATTTTTACACAGATCTACCACAGAAAAAATAAAATAATCATTGACCTAGCAGTCTGTTCTTGTAACTACACGGGAACGATAAAATTAGAAAAATCATAAATTATTTTTTCTCAAAATAAAAAAAACTAATCATTTAATCTAATTATTCTAGCAATAGGAACACTTAAATTCATAAAAGGATTATATTTATATAAAGAAACAAAATTTGTAAACATTCCTATAACTATGAATTATGGTCTTTCTTTACAAATAAAATAAAGGAAAGACAGTTAAATAACTTACAAAATTGAGTTATATTGGAGGACAGTCAGTACAAATGTAAAAATAGTCAAATATAGAAAACACAAAAACAATACGACTGACTATTAAACACGCACGGAAATCGGTCAAGTAGAAATTTTTCGGCCTTTCGTCAATTGAATAGTTCTATCAACAATCGGACTTAACTTTCAATGTTATTTTTGCCTTACCACCCCTCAAATTAAGCTATTCTATGTGCTTAATTTCATGTCAATTGTTATTGTTATTTTTTTATTTCGTTCTTTATTATTTTTTTCAAATGAAAATATCTTATTACAATTTAATAAGTTTTTATTTTATTCCTATAGGTTTTCCGTTTGCGGCCGGTCTACGTACAGGATATCCTGTAATACAAAACCAATTTAGGTAAGTAAATTGTTTGCTGTTTATTATTATGTTTTCAATTTATTTAATCTTGAAAATATTGTTGTTTTTTTTTATTATTATAAATATTACAAACAAACAAACAGAATATTTCAATTTTTAAAATTAAATTCAAACATAGAATATAAAAGAATTTTAATTTAATTATAAATTACTAAAACGAAAGAGTTTTCCTAGAATTCAATAAAATTTAAAATTAAATTTCCTATTATTAGAAAATATAAAAATTAAAAATTTATCATCTATTTTTAAAAGATACAAAAAGGATAAACTTAGTGGCTAGATAAAAAAATGAAAAAAAATTTGTTTTTTGATTAATAAAAAACAAAGAAACGCCCACAAAGAACCACAAAAACAACAACAACAAAAGAAAATTTTTCCTTTAAATTTAATAAAATTTGACAGAATGACGTCCTTAGTTAAAACTTTAAATTTAAATACAAAGAAAATAAGAAAACTAAAATTTTTGTTTGGCAAAATCTCAAATGATACGGGAATAAAACTATTTTCCATCTCTTTCTTACTCTTTTTATGTATTACGCCTTTCGGTATTTATTTTTGTTAATTTATTTTAATTTTTCATATGAAACTATCTAAAATTGGATTTGGTTGCTGTGACATTTTGGTTATATTGATAAAAAAAAACACAAATAAATCTAATTTCATATTCGACCTAAATACAAAAACATGAAATTTTTATATTTGTTTTTATTAATATTTTTCTTTTGGCAATAATCCCTAAGAATTTTCAGCTATAAGATAAAATTTTCGAAATCTTTGTTTAAGAAAATGATTCATTAATGAAAGACATACTTGAAAAATTATTTTATGTTGATGTTGTTAAATAGAACTATTAAAATACGAATTTCCAAATTATGGGACGAAAATAAATTAAAAATTCATCATAAAAAAGTAAAGTGGATTTTTTTTGCGCTTCTAAGACAAAAACATGGAGAAAAACGATTTTTTGCTTTTATTTAAAGTCATCGGACTACTTCAACCCCGGTTTCTTTTGTGGTTCTTCAAAGAAATAATTCTTGTAGAAATTTTTTTCCTGCTTTTTGACAGTTTTATTCTAAAAATTCATTAAAGAACATACAAGTAAACAAAGTGAATTTTCTTGTACTTCAAATCCAAAAAAACATATTAATTTTTAAAGTTTAATTAATTAATCGCAATTTTTTTTGTCGCGTTTTAATCATTAAATGTAACAGTAGCGACTTCCTGACAATTTTTACTTCATAAAATTTAAACCAGTTGCCATTTTAACTAAATGAAATGGTGCAATTCCCTTAAAGTTAAAGTTAATTATTAAAATAAAAATCTCACTTTTTATTTTAAACTAATCCAAAAAATCGATTTTTTTCCATTAGTTGCAGTTTTTTTGCCATAATTTTAGTTTATTATTCAAATATATGAAAACGAAATTTTGATTTCTTAGAACAAAGGGCTTCGAACATCTTCATATTACATGCATTAATTTTTATCACGAAATTTTGGAATAACTTGAAAGGATGGCATTCCAAAAAAGCTGCATCAATGTTCGTAACAATGCTCAGATTGGCTGTACAATTAGCACTCATACTTTATTTTTTTGCAGCTAAAGACAAATCCGCCATTTATAATAGACATTAAGACATAAAAGATTCTGATAATTGTTGAAGCCTTCGGACCTTCTACGAAGTACAGACAATTCGTTAAAACCTTTTTCAATAATTGATGCATCCAAATTTAACATCAATAAAAACAAACATACCTTGCTAACCAATAGCTTTGCATAATGGCATCCGTTGCACTCTAAAATCTCTGAACAAAGCAAAACTTGTTAATAAAAATAATTCTATAAAATTATAAAACTTTCGAATAATTGAAGGAAAAAGCAAATGGTTTTCATACAACTTAATTCGCCTAGCCACTGAGTATTAAGTATTTTTTGTTTTTACAAAAAAAATAAAAAACAATAACAATAAAAATTTAGAAAAAAAAAATATTTCAATTAAGATCAAAATATTTTTTTGATTATAATTTCAGAATAAAATTTTAGTAGGAAAATACTTTAAAATAAATATAAAAAAAAAATGAAAGAAAGTTATCTAAAAACAAATTTAAAAAAAAAAATTGACAAAATGGATGACACTGGACCATCAGAGGGCTAAAACCTCGTGTCTCCTGTACTGGTTGTTAACACAATTAGAAGCGAATGCTCGATGCAAACGAAAAATGCCAAAAATAAATGCCCTAAATACTCATGTCTACTTGTTAAGCGATATATATATATTTATATTTATAATATATATAAATATATATATATATATATATATATATATATATATATATATATATACATAAATATAAATATACATAAAAAACCGCTACTCGCTAAAAGTTAAAAATGAGACAAAAAAAATGTAAATCAAATTTTTTATGAGTTTTTTTTTACTTCAAAAATTTATTTGATGTCTGTTTTTAAAAATTTTGTTTAGTTTTACTTTTCTATTTAATTATATTTGTATTATTTTTTTTTTATTTTAAATTTTGTACTTTGTTTATTTTTAGTTTTTCTTTATAGTAACTGAAGTACTCAAAGGATATTTTTGCAATGGACTTAAAGCATTTAAGAAATTTTCAAAGATTACCAGTAAAAACTGTAAAAGTATAAAACTATAGTTTTATATGTGATAAAATTAATCAAATTTTCGGTTTTGTATCTTATATTATTCAAGTATTGAGTTTTATAAATATCCTAGATAAATTGATGTATTTTGAATATTTTACAAAACTTTAACACGATATTATCTTTAATTTAGAAATAGAGTTTTAATGTTTAAAAAAATCAATTTCGTTATCCTTTGTCATATCCGAACCAATTTTCATAATAATTTCCATCCCCTTTTTTCAGCGAAGGATGTAAAAGAGAAACTAGCTTACTCCAGTAAACACAAATATTAAAAGGGGACGTATTTCCTTTGACTAATGGCGATGTTTAAAATTCTATACATTAAATCCTTTTATTTTAGAAACTCGAATTCCGTTATGATTTATGCATCCTAGAAGACATTCTGTGCAAATTTTTTCTGTCAAATTGATACTAATAAAAAAATTGCAGTAATTTTTTGCTCACGAACCAAACTAGAATGTTTACTACTACACATATTTTAAAGCTTATTGAATTTTTCCTATTGGTTAAGCAGGTCTTTGTAAAGCCAACGTGATTTCTGTGGCTGTTGAATAATTTTCATACTGTCATCATATAAAAAATTACGCAACCAATTCCATTGATGCATGAAATTCCAATCTTGTCATAATGAAAAAGGAATGCATACCTCTTTAAAAATTGGATCTTTTACTTTTATATAGGACAAGAAAAGAAACGATTTTCATTGTTCGGTGCTTATATATTTCTTTTGGTTAAACTAGTACAAAATGTAAAATAGTTAGTATAATTTGTGAAGAGTCCTCATTTTTCCATATATTAGAAATGAAGTTCTTCAACGTGATCACATTTCTCGCTGGGTATTTTATTGACTCTTTTTCAGCCAATATAGAAATGAATTTGAGTAAGAGAAGAAGTAGTATGATTCTTCAAATAGTTCCCATTAAATAGTTCATATGACATTTAAGACTTAAGCAAACTGTCTGAATCAAAAACCAAATGGCAAGCTTGTAAATTTTAATGATCGCTTCTCGTCCTAAAAACATTTAACAATGTGGTGTTCATAATAAAATGTCAGGCAATGTTTTTTTGAGGAAGAATCATTAGAATTTAATACGAAATTTTATGCAATTATTCGACTTGTGGATAAAATTAAACTCTTTCTGGTGAACAAAAGCCAAACATAACTATTTAAGGAATAGTTGTTTCACTGTTGGATGTATTAACAGTGGCTAAATTTGCATAAGGAAAGAAAACAATAGAAAAAGCAGCAGTGATAAAATTATCAATAGAGGATAAACATTATAGCTTCGTTTTTAAACAAACTGGCCAGGATGGTGACTTGCAACCATTCTTAAACAAAATAAATTCATGTTTTTTTCTGAGAAAATGGCAACTATTACTGAAAAGTGCTTTTCTTTTCTTTTTATTGACGATGGATCCTTAATATTTCTGCTTGTTACTTCCCGAACTTATTGTTTTGACAGTCAACTTAATATTCGGGTCAGTAAATTTTCCTCCACTCCCTCATAATGCTCTAGAAAATCTTTTGTTGTACGAAACTCAATACTTGTGAATTTGTTAAAGAATGAAATTTTTATGTATTTATTAAAACGCTTTAAGTCCTTTAAAACATATCCTGTCAAAATTCTTTCTTGTCTTTTAATTTAAATTTTTGGAATTTTGTTAGTGTTTTAGTTTTTTTTTTTTTTTGAAAACTTTCTTCTTACTTTTTACCATTTGAAGTTTTTCTTATATTCTATAAAGTGCGTTTGTCGTGTTGCTGTTGAGAGTTTCACGTTTGTACACATTTTTATTGATTTTCTGTTTAGATTAAACACATTTCTTTTAAATTTATTAAAATTTTGATTTATTCTACCTTATATTTTTTCGTTAGCTTGTTATGTTTTGGGTTTTCTTTAGTTTTGACTGCTTAAGCTTTTCATTTTGTTTTTGTTTTTTCTTTTGTTTTGTTTGATTTTTTATATATTTTAGTTAAATAATTATTATTTTATCATTTAGGAGACACATTTTTTCATATCACATAAATTTAGAGTGATTGACACAGCTTTGGGTTAAAAAGAGTTTAAAGAAAATGACAAATGTTTGTTTCCGTTTTTGTTTTTCTAAAAAGTTTTTTCGTGCTTCTATAGTTTTAATAATACCAAAAATATTCAAAACTAAGGAATATTATAAAAATATATATATTAAAATTTTTTGATTTATTATTACCTAACCTAATTTTTTTTTCTATGTTTAATTTGAGAATATTTGAGAACGTTTAATCAATGAAATGTTAGAGTAATGAAATTAGTTTAACAAATTTTGCTCTGTTTAAATTGAAACAACGTTATTTATATGTTACAACGTTCTTATTTGGGTACAACAAAATCGTCATTTCTAAAATACAGGTTTTTTTGATGATTTGGTGTTATTTTTATCAAATACCAAAAGCTTTATTGACAAAAACATTGAAGTTATGGTTGTTCTTAATCATGAAATGTTGAAGTGAGCAACACTGCTATTTACAATAACAAATCAAAGCAAAATATATTTTAAGTAAAGTTCAATTCATTTATTATTCATTTAACTGTTTCTTTTTTGATGTAACTATGCAATTTTTTGTTAGATTCTGCTTGGAATCAATCAATTACCAATTATTTTCAACAAAGTTCTTTTTGCTATCTTCTTACATTTAGCAAACTTGCCAGAAAAGAAATTTCTTTATTGTCTATTCTTTAAGATAGGAAGGTGGCATAATGCTCTCAAGCTGTTTTTAACGTTCCTATTCATAATTTGATCCAATTTGTTTTAAAATAGCCTACAGTTTTGGCTATGACTTCTTTATTTAAACCAAAACTTTTTAATTCAAGGATAGTTACTCTACAAAAATATCTTGTGCTAGAATACTTGAATCAGATTTATTTGTTTACTTTAGGAACAATTTACAGCTCTAAATATGTAAAATAAAAAAAAAAAATTGATTTCAACTAAATGTCATTGTAAAAAATAAAAAAATAAGATACAAGTTTTCTTAAATTTGTATTTTTTTCTCTCTTCAATAAATTAACAATTAGATTTTTATATATAAACCAAAAAGGTTAATAGAATGTTTAGTTTGAACTTTTTTCCTTTGGGTTAAATCACAATTAAAGCTAATTAAACTCCTTATTAAAAATTTAACCTACAATTTTGCTTTAATTTCTTAAAAAGAAAAATTTTTTAAGAAAAGTCAAAATAATTCACAATTTTATAAGATACAAAAAAAGAAGATTCTTTTCCATTGCCTTTTTATGATCACGTCCCGTCAATTATATTTAGCAAAAGTCTTTGAAGCTTAATTTACGAATCATAACTAAAATCCAGAGCCGATTTTAATCTACCGTTAAACTACTCAAAACTAAAATTTTTTGTTAACAACCTGCTGGAATTTCCGGCTAAAATGTTTTTCATTATCCACACATTTAAACTAGCTAAGTATAGTTCTTAAAATAATAATTGATTTCCGTGAAACTTTTTAAATAGGGGCGAGTGGGATGTAACCTTCTTCGTTGAAATTTCAAAAAATAAAAACCAATTTTATTTTATTTTTCGTAATTCGAAATCTTAAATAAAAAAAAAACTTTTTAATAATTTGGAATATGTCCAAACTGAGGGTGATAATTTTAACGCCATCTAAATTTTCTCAAATGTCATACTTGAAAAACTATATTTAGCCAAAAAACTAAGTAAAGGTAAAAGTGCTATGACCAGCATCATGATCTTATAATAAATTTCCTAGTTATAATAAATAAAAACAAGAAAAACATAAAATATCAACGAAGAAAAGAAAAACAAAATAAATAAAGAATACTTAAGACCAAACCAAGGATTTCGTCGCATACTTAAAACAATCTAAAAACTACAAGATATTTATATTTTTAGCGCTCAAAATTCGATAGAGAAGAAAAAAACAACCAAAATTCATGAAAAGACCAAATTAAACCGTCTGTCACTAGCTTTTACCGCATACTGCGCGTCTTCAAGTGTCCTGTGTGTGTATCTTATTCGCGGGTTGCATTCTAAAAATATAAATCGAGTGACAACTGCGAGCGCATTCATAAGATTTTATCTTTTAACTTTGTCGTTTACCGTCAACTAAATTTGGATATTTAAGATGCTTAATTTCTTGAGTAAAGTTTTATGTTACTTTTCTTATTTTTTTTTTTGTTTAAATTAAAATTACCGCGTACAGAGCTAATTAGCATTGCCATAAGGAGTCGTCAGAAGAATTAAACCCATAATTATTAAAGTTATCTAAAGATATTAACAAACAACTGTTTTATAAAATGTTTATTTAAATACTTTAATTTTAATTGTTTGAATTATTTTCTAAAATATTTTAGAATTTTATTGTTGTGCACTTAAGAAATATAATATAATCCGAATGCAATGCTAGAGGGCAGAAAAATTTAAGCCTGGCTGATTATTTTACTTATACTTCTCATGTTAGAAGGGAATTTTTGTATCAGAGTAAAAGCCAAAGAAAAAATTAGCACTGCAGCTCAATCGATTCTAAGTATCTAAGTTCATGAATAAAAACGAATTTTAAAGACCATATTAGAAAAAAAATTAAATCCTTTAAAAGCTATCTATAACTCTCCATTCAAATTCAGATATCAAGAAATAATGAAAATTTTAAATGATTTTTTCCCAGTTTAACATCAATTTTATTAATTGGAATTTAAAAGTGAAGGTATTGGATCTGAAAGAATTTTTGTTTTCGGTTGTCATTAAATCTATTATAAAATTTCTAACAATAAAAATTTCATTAGACTTCGGCCTTGTTGCAAGAATTTAACATAATTTTTTCCTTTTACTATATGAAATTCCTTTTTAGGTAAGAATATTAGTTTAATAGGTATTCAAAAAATAACATTTTTTTAAAAATTCCCAACCCATGTGTAAATTTATTATGAATATCGATTTCAAAGTGGGGTTCACCAATGATTACCTTACCCTTAGATATTTCCTTTATTTTTTTGCTGAAAGTTTAAAAATTATATTACTTGGATAAAAAAGAGTTACAATATAAAAGAAAAATGAATGCTGTACAAAAAAAAACCTACTGAACAATTTTCAAAATGAATTTAAGTAGATTAAAATCGATATTTTCTGATGGCTTTAATGGTTTTTTTAGACCAAAACATGAATTCATATGTCATTTTTCCCTCTATAGATACGCGTTACTAACTTAATAGCTTGTAATTGACATTATCAACACTTGCAATCTATAAGTAAAAAATAATGTTCAACCAACAATTATTTAGAATATTAAAGCAACAATTACAATAATATTTAATGATTTAGAATTCATCTGGTGTTTATAGCTTACAATTGTTTTGTTGTTTTTTTTTCATTATTTTGATTGCTCTGAAATATCATTTTAAAAAACGGGTTATCTAATTTCATTTTAGTTAGTTTATATTTTTATTTTGAGTATATATGTATTTTTTACAATCTATGCAATTTCTCCATAGTCTAAGCGTTCGGGCTCACTTTGAATTCGAATAATTGTCGAATTTAATTTTGAAATCTCATATTGTGCGGGACTAAAATCAAACAATGATATATATACAAAACGAATGCAGAGCAAAATGGTCCTATTCCAAATTTTATGAAAAAAGAAGAACTATACTTCTATTTAAGAGAAACTTTTATTTCTTCAAAAGTTTTTGTTATTAGAAACTTTGAAATTCTCAAATAATAATAATAACATAGTTTTCATAGTCAATCGTAATGACGACGATTAAACATGTCGAAAGCACCGTAATAGAGATTTCGTTTGGCAACGGCAAACGCGCTTAACTGGTTAAATCTGGCATTATGAAAATTATGAAATTATTGCGTATTAATTATGAAAACAAAAACATTAGTGAGTCTACTAAGATTCTACTGTATTACTCGAGGTGATAGGCCTGTTTCGAGCTTTAGCAAGAGATACACTATAAAGCTCACTTCATTTGAATTTTTAAATATGTGACATTTCTGGCTCATGCAGTAGAATGAAATTTTCTAAGATTTCAAAACTTTGTCTAAACTTTTACCGCTCTGTTCTTCAAATTGAAAGCTGACAGGCTCGTGCGATACATTCCATTGGTTCCAAGCAGAACTCTTAAACTTAAACGCGATAAGCCGTTCAACGTCCCAAATCTTTGACATTAAACAGTAAAAGAGAAATAAAATTTAATTAATAAATTTCCATTTTTAAAACGACGAACCATTTAGAATTATATCCTTTTAATAAATTTTATGCTTATCTTCTGTATACAACGCCATAAATACTATGAGTTATTCTTTAACTTGGTATATTAGTTCTTTCTTGTTTAAAATTTTTGATTGGTTTTTCACTGAGATTTTCTTCCTTAAACACACAGCAATTTTATAACACATAAAAGCCAAAAAAATATTTTTTGCTAAATTTCATATTCAACAAACATTTTTAAGGTATTAAAATCATTACAACAATAAAATTTCAAATAATCCAGATCTATAATAAATATAAACTTTGCCAGCTTACAGTAAAAATATTCAAGGCAGTCTAACAAAACTAAAAATGCCAAGCAGAAAATAAATGACACTAAAAATCATTGCGTATCGCTCTTAAATTTAAACTCAGAAGCCGTCAAAACACAAACGATATTCTAGTATTCCAAAATATAACGGAATTATGTTTTATATATGTATAAAAATGTAAATTGTCTTCATGTAAACTAATGGCAACCTAAAGTGAACCCAAGAAGTATTATTGCCCCCAGTATTTTTTCCAGTTTAATAAAGAATTGTTCTTACATTTGTTTAGTTTGCACATGTGAAGCTTACTACGTTTGTGGTCCATGTGGTTTTGATGCTACACTTTTTTTCTATTCTACCCACAGTGAATATTTTTCATTCTATATGCAATGACTTAAAATTTCAAAATAAAAATAAAAACAGAAATAAATTCAAACCTGAAGCAAGCGCAATCATAAACTAAACAGAGATTGGTAGAAGCTATGAATGCATCCTATTGATTGGCCAGGTAACTAAACTTGCATTTGCTCCCCTCTAATATTTTAAGATAATATTCGTCTTTTGGTTGTGTCTATCTTGAAAATATTTTTGTTCACTTTTTATTGGCATCCATAATTTATTGATATTATAAAAGTGATTATTAGAGTGGGTCTCATTGGGGTGTTGAGTTTGGAATTAATTTAATGCAAATATGGCAGGCGGTATTATTACTTCGATGTAATTTTGAAATTTAGTTGGTAGGAGATGCAATGATTTTTAAGAAATTGATCTTCTTTCCAGTATTTTATATTAGAGTGGAAATAAAGTTAAGTATATTAGCTTTAACCTAGATTTACAATTTCTTTTTTCAATTTTTTTGTATTTGAATTTAGTTGGAATCAAATAAAAAAAGTATTAAAAGTTGTAGTAAATATTAAATTTAAACTTTTAGAGATCATTTGAAATTTATTTTGAATGATAGAAGTTATTATTTAAATTCTTTCACTATTTGACAAATGATTATTTTGAGCTCATAATTTTCAAATGAAATTCCTTGTGATGTTTTTGTGATTTATGAAGAGTTCTATTGTTATACTACGATGAACTAACACTATATAATCAAAGCCACTATTGCGTTCTTATAGCCTTTCTCTAATGAGGCTGGTACAGTACAAAAAAATCGTTTCTCATTGGCAACTGTCTGTAATGGGGAAATTTAGTAAATTAAGATACATTTGATGGAAATGTCAAAAAAAAATGTCATAAAAGTAAACATTGAATCATTGAATTTGTGAAAATACACAAAATAATTTTAATGTGCTTACTCGTAAAAACATTATTAAACTAACTTCTAGATATTATATTAAAAATATGTATTATAAATAAAGGCTAATAGTTAGTGAGGGATTTCTATCTAGGAGAAAGTTAAATTGGAGCAATACAATAGTTAATTTCCAAAGTCCAAATTTAGCAAATTGTTAACTCTTTCTTTGATTTACGGTTTCTGTCATAGAGATAGAGTTATGGTATTTTATTTTTGAAAGCATTTAATCGGTAGGTATTTTTGTGTCTATTATAACTTATAAATCGATGTACATGGCCAAAGAGTTTTAAAAAAATGGTAGTTGCCTCTATGCTTAGAAACAATTTTATGGGAAGCATTTACCCAACAACAATTAAATTTTGTTTTGTTATGTTTAACACTAAACCTACCATGCGCGGTCAAACAATAGTTTTTGAAATTTTGTTTAAAATGTATTGTATACAATATACAACGTTAATGTACCACCATGTAACTTATTGACTTTTTCTTTTTTAATTTCTGAAAAAAATCGGCTAATATCTCATTCTAATATTAAAATACATATATTATCTTGAAACGGTAGGTTTAGTGCTAAGTGAAACGAGATTTTATATTTTTATATCATTAGCATTTACATTTTTCTCTAAATCTCGATTATTTATTGAAAAATTTCATTCTTCAATTTGTTTTTCTTTTATAAAGTGGATACACAGTAAAAGTTTACAGAATATCTTTAGCCTAACGTTCGACCAAAAAAACCATTTTTGTTATTATATTATATAATATTAAGTTTTTTCCCTTTTTTTAATGGTATTAGTTTGTTCAGCTTGCTTATTTCTAAAAACACAATTTAAAAGCCATATACAATCTTGTAAATTTATCCTACAAACGTTAAAATAATGACTTGCAAGTATAAATTGGGAAAGAAGCCTAAAGGAAAAATCCGTTGCTGTTAAATACCTTCAACAATTTTGCATGGCAATATTTTCAGTTACTTAAAAAAACGATATATTTATTTAATTTTTTTTTAATACTTTTATTATTTATAAAAACTGTTAATTTTATCTAAAAATATTAATTGAAAAAAAGCAAACAAAACTTCTTTAAACTCTTTTTTTGTTGTATTTGATTGATATTGAAGTGGTGGTGTTTAATTACTATACTTATTCCTTAATCGTTATTATATATTTAGGCAAAAAAATATAACGATAAACAGATTAATGTTTAAAATAAAACATATCTTAATATTTTGAAGTTTTCTTCTTTTTTTTTTATGTATGTATACACATACATTTTTACATAAACTTTGTTTCCTTTGGTTTTTTTTCTTTTGGTTTTAGTTTTTTTTTAAACATTAAATATTTGCAGTTTGGCGTTTTTTTGTTGCTGAGAGTTCGTTTTCTTAACACTGACTTAGACGTTTTTTTGCATAGTTGTATTCAATTTGTTTAAATTAAGTTTTAAATATATGTATTTACTAATTTGAATTTTTTTTCTGTATGTTTCAAAAAAAAAAAAAACAAAAATATAGTGTACCACCATCTTATGTATATGGATCGCCATATTTAGGAGCTGCTTCTGCTGCGGCTAATTCATCGGCTGCCGCTGCTGCCGGATTAGTACCGATTCCAGCAACCCAATTATCTCATGCTGCCGCAATAGCAGCTGCTACAAGTCAATTTTATGAGTATCAGGTAATTGTATTTTAAATAAATTGATTTTCTTGCCAAATTTATACTAAATTGTTGAAATTATTTATTTATAGAGTGCCGTAGCGGCCGCTGCTGCTGCCCCCTATCCTGGTCAATATGCAGGATTTGAGGCTTATCCATATGGCGGAGCTGCTGCAGGTTAGTAGTTTTTTTGTAATTTAGTTTTCTAGATTTGAGCTGTTTTCTTTGAAAGCGGTATAAGCCTATTTTTACAAAAAAATTATTTAATGATAAAAATGAATACAGTTTACTTTGAACGTTTTATTTATAAACTTTTCCCAAAGAAATCTGTTATAATTTTTATTGTTTTTATCGTTACAAATTTTCGTAGTCAATGAAGTTACAAATATACTTGCTTTGAAAATGGTGTAAGTTCACTTTCTTCAAAGACATACTACTATTTAGATCAAAATTATACTACATAATTTCTTTAGTACATTTTTATATGTGTGGCAATATTGTAAATGGCATAGTTTCTCGGAATTTTGCTTTCTCCTCGTTTATTACAAAATATTAAGTCACTATATGAAATATAGTAATGTGTCGTTTTGTTCACTTATCTTGATGAAAGGTGAGACGTATTATTATGACTATTTTGTAAATATTTACCAAAGTTGATATTTAACTTCATTTAGTGAGAATAAAGATTTCACAGAATCACAGAACTTTTAAAATATTGTACCAAAACGTTTATATCATCATTCCAGACCCAATAAATTCGAAAAATTTACAGATATGATTTCTTTATTACCATATATCCTTCCAAAACATCAAAAACGTGATCATAAAGAAAAAAATTGAAATATATTGTTAGTAAGAGTATAAATAATTTTGGTTGAATAATAAATGTTGAAATAAAGCCTTTTTATTTTGTTATTTCTTTTTTTTTTTTACTTTTAAAGAATTTAATACAAATTTTATAAAAAGAAATTGGTTTCTTCAATTGCGATCTCGTAGTTAATATTTTGTTAATGTAAGATTTCTACTTTTTGCTGATTTTGAAAGTGGTGTAAGTCCTTTTGAAGTCATTAAAACTATAAATTTTTGTTAATCACATTTAAAAAATGATTACATTATAAATTCAAATCAATTTATTATTTAAAAAATAAAAAACTAGTACAATACCATATATCCATATTTTTCAAATTATTCAAATGCAAAACCTTAAATATCTCCATATAAAATAAAATACACTTACACCACTTTCAAAGAAAACGGCTCAATACCTAATAATATTATTATTGAACATAATTTTATGTTTTTATGTAGTATCAATAAATCATTTTTTTCATTTTTGTTAAAAGAATATTCTTGTGCAGACAATATAAAAATATGTTAACTTTATTCAAAATATAATTGAAACTTTTTCTTTTTGTAGCAAATGCAGCCGCTGCCAGCTATATTACACCCTACACTTATGCAACCTTGCCACAAGCTGGGGCTGGAGCAGCTGGGGCATTTCCTGCCCTTACAACATATCAACAGGCGGCGACTGCATCCCTACAGGAGGCACGATTGCAATAGAAACCAAATATAAAGTTTTTAGTCATTTTTAAATATTATCATTTTTATTTTCTTTAGTTTTAATTTGAACAAACTTTTGTTTTGAAATTTATAAAACGAAACAAGTTAACATATATCAAAGTAATTAATAAGAAATGCAATAGACATTAAAATAAACAAACAAAAGAAAACAAATACTGATAACATGCATAAAGCACAATATTTACTGAAACAAAAACACAATTCAACAATTTTTAACGATTTTAGACAATATTTAATAGAAATAGATTTATAAAAAGGAAAGAAATAATAATATGAAATGCAAAAGGAATAAACCATTTAAAGATATTTTTTAGAATATTTAAAACTTATATATGTATAAATTATTAGATAAACTTATTAAAGAAAGAAGATATAGATATAGAAGATATTTTATTTTATTTATATAAAATAAATATGAATAAGATTTCATTAATTATATATTTAAAAACAACAATAAGAAAAAAATATATACTATATATATATATACATATATAATGTATATTTGTGGCTGATATATACAAGAAAAAGATTTGAAAAATAAATATACTAAAACTTTATTTATATATATTATGCATATAAGTTAAGATTATGGACAATATATCAAGCCGTTAATACATTAAATATAGCAAATCCTCAAAACAAAATTAAATAAAACAACATCGAGAACAACTAAATTGTTCTTTCGTTCTACAAATTAAAATGCACAGGCAAAAATAGTCAGATTAAATATAATGAAAGTAGAATATGACAAAAAAAGACGAAAACCAGATATAAAAAAGTATAGAGTAAAACAGTAAATTTGCTTCAAGTATAATTTTAATATCAATTATTTTCCTTAATGGTGTAGTGTCTTAACTTTTGTTTTTTAACTACTACTAAAATATTACTAGCCAAGGAAATGGATTGATACGCTACAGATTTTCGCTAAAGTAACACAAATTGTCCATTTTTTAGTACAAAATAATCATTTAAAACCAAAAAAAATTGACAACTCACATACCTGCAAATTAACCTCAAATTAGCTAACTAACAGTTAATTTTCTCTTAAAATGGCTTACTGTTTTTTTATGAAAATAATCATTAATTGTAGTCTCAACAAAAAAAAGAAGAACAATCGTCGAAAACTTCAAGTAGTAAGTAGTTATAATTTATACTAGAAAAATATTATACTGCACATTTTTATTTAGGAGAACTAAAATTGAAAATTTGGTTACTAATTGTCTTTTTAAGAGCAAAACTTTGATTATTTTGGTATTCTCTTAGCAATCAATCCAATTTTATTCAAGACTAAACAGAATTCTATTAGAATTTGAAGTAAAATCTATCAATTTTGTCAATCGATTGCTATTACGAAAATACTACCGTCAAGGGAGGATAAAATTTTTTATTCAAAATTATTTTTTGGTAATTTATAAATACGTTATTGAATATCAATTTTCTTTTGAGTAAACAAATTTTAACAAAACTTTCTCATTTGCCTGGCAATTCATAAAAATTTTCAATCAGCCTTAATTTTATGAAGTCTCCTAATAAATAATTTTAAAATTTACCATTTGAATATAATGCAGGGATAACAAATTTAATATTTATATTAACATACTTCATCTAATAATAAATAAATAAATATAATCGTTCTAAAAGTTGAATTAATTTAATTAAAAGCGGTTTGAGGTAATATGTCCTTAATATTAAAACGAAATACAATAAACGACAAATCATTTAGAATTAATTGTGGAAAGCAAAATCAAAAAAAAAAAACTATTAACAAAAAAATTTTTTTAAATATATTCTAAATGCGTCCATTTCGAAATTGATTATTTATTAATAATATTATAGATTTTATAAAGAAGATACCGAAATATCAGTCAAAATTGTCAAATTTTATGATAGAAATCTCATTAAATAATTTGCCAGGTATAGTTTTCTATTATAAAATTGAAAAAAAAAAACCAAAAACTATTGAAATGATTTTCTTTGTCGTAATTAGAATTAAAAAACAAAGTCAAAAATTTTAATATTTAGTTATTTTATTTATTTATTTATTACTATTATTAAATTTAAATGAATTTGATTTGTTAATTTAAGTAATAATAATTATATAATTTATTTGCTATATAAAATGCATAGAATTATATTTAAAAAATAAAAAAAAAAATAAAAATATAATCATCATTCAAATTGTGTGGATTTCTCATAGATTTCTTCATTTATATTACTTAAAAGCCAATGATGAAAACAATAATGTTATCACTTTTTTTCTTTTCAGAATTAAATAATTATTGAAAACATAAAAGTAGCAAAAAAGATCATTGATCAATAATAATCAATACGGTTTCAAAGAAAATTTAGTACTTATTGAAAGAAAAAGATTTAAGAAAAAGAAAGCCTTAAATAATGGACTTTGTATAAATTAAAATAAAATTAAAAAACTACATTTTTGTTAGTTTTTTCTTTTACAAATATATTTAAATCGTCCAAATTTTCGACTAGTATATCCCTATATTTTTGTAGAAATTTTGAGAACATACATTTTAATAACTATTTGTAAATTTATTAAAATTTAAAAACAAAAACTTAAATATAAATATTATTTTTAATTTAGTTATAAGTAGTTAGGAGCACAAACTTTATCAAATTTTAATTATCCTAAGTACCAACCAAAAATAAAAAGATCAAGAACAAGTTTAAAATATTATATTATAAAAAAATACATATGATCTAGTCAATTTTAAGTAACTATTATTTATAATTTAATTTATTACGAAAGAGAAAAGAAACCAAAAAATAATTTATCAAGTAAACAGATCTTAAATAGTTTCTTAATTCAAAAATTTGTTATACTTCAACCTTCTTCTTGCAGTCAACAAAAAACATTTAAAATAATAGCAAAAAAAAAAATAATACACAAAAGGATAGTAGCCTTAAATATATTAATTACCAAATAACAAAATATAATTAACACAAAAACATAGAAAAATTTATAGTAAAGAATTTTGTTTTAAATTTTTTTATTTTATAGTTTTTTCTAATACATATGAGATATTATTTGTTATAATATATTCTCAAAAATTTAATAAAAGATATGTTAAAAATTCAATAATTAAATCAAATGCTCAAAGGAGACTGTCCTCATTACAAAACAAACACAAAAAAAAAATATTAATAATATTAATTATATTTAAATAGTTTTTTAGGTATAAGCAATCACATATGGTTACTTAAAGTATAATTTATAAGATTGTTAAGGTAATTTAAAACCAATATTTTAATACTAAGAATAAAATTATCAAAAAAAAAATAAAATAAATAAAAAAAAAAAAAAAATACCCTCTATTTATACAATTTCTGTTGTTTGTTTTTTTGGAACGTTTTATTGATATTATGAGCATGGAGGAAAGTCAATTCATATAGATTCCATATTCAAGCCACAATATTTTTCAGTTTAATGTCCAATCTTCCGTTCCAGTTAATAATGAAGGAAGTAATACCCAAAGGAAAATATCTTACCAGTCACATTGAAGTCACTTAACATAGATACTTTTATCAGTATTGCTTCTAGCCTTTGCATACAAGAATTATGGATTTCAAAATAAGATCGTTGCATGCATGCAAATAATTCGATTCGAATATGATATCATTTTTATATTGCTTCGATGAATTTTAATTTTGAAAACGATGTTAGAATAGTGATCCTAGACAACTATCCCCTATTTTTGACACATCTCAGATTTCGGCAAAAGTTTTATATTCCAATGAAAAAATGTAAACTTTTATTGTATTGTGAACTTCAAGTAATACAAATAAAAATAAAAAACTTTTAGTTTAAGATATTTGTAATTCCTG
The DNA here is from genome assembly GCA_947359355.1 of Acrocera orbiculus. Classification (NCBI taxonomy): domain Eukaryota; kingdom Metazoa; phylum Arthropoda; class Insecta; order Diptera; family Acroceridae; genus Acrocera; species Acrocera orbiculus. The sequence continues at coordinate 15,656,399 of OX375758.1, forward strand.
GTTCATTAAAAATCGGCTCATATCAGCCAAGACTTAATGTACATATTAACAGATTTAATGATAACACAGTCGTTAGATTATTAAACTTTCAGGGTATTCACATTGAGTCCGGTAACATATAATTTCTTGGTAAGCGGAGGCGAAAGGTAAGACGGAGTTTTGCAAATTTCGAAAAAGCTTTTACCCCTTCCTGAGGCAGAAATATTTCTGCCTCATGCTTGGTATCTTACTAATACACATTTACATATACACGTTCCCAGTAAACATTATGGTCCGTCTAGGTTCCAATTTCGGACCGGTAAAATCCGTGAGTTTTCCGTAAACGGACTGTCTCGACTGTCTCAGCGGATGAAACGTCATCCGAAATCGGAACTTTTACGTAGAGGTTCCGATTTTACGGATTTTGCACGGAGTTTGTTTATGTATTGGTTCTATATTTATCTGTAATTTTTACCAAGACAATCACATATTTTAGTAGAATGAGTTGTAGGGGAACATTTCCGATTTGATACCGGCCTCAATGTGAATACCCCCTTTGAATGCCACAATACTTCTACCGATAGGCAGAAATATTTCTGCCTCAGGATGGGGTAAAATTTTTTTCGAAATTTACCAAACTCCGTCTTACATTTCACCTCCGCTTACCCAGAAATTGAATGATACCGGCCTCAATGTGAATACCATTTATGACTGCTGTTTTTTGACGTCATCTTAATCCCTATGGGTGGTGATACACGAGTTGTAATGACATGCATAACTTTTCGAAGCTACAGGTGAAACGTATAAAAAGCTCCCTGCAAACTCACTGTTTTTTATACGTCTCGCCCGTAACTTTGAAAAGTTATGCATGTCATGACAACTCGTGTATCACCACCCTATGGGAAATTTTGCTGCTGTCAACCAAAGTGATGCCTGGGAATCACTCGCGCTTAGCGTGTGGAGACTACTTAGCACAGTAAAAATGGAGAGCTTGTATTAATACCAATCGAAGTGGACTCACTAGCATATTACTGCTAGTCGTAACTCAGGCTATATACCAATCCAGTGGAGACCAATGGACTAGCGCTAAATTTTGTGCCACTAAGTACTAATGAGTCCCAAGCATGAGACATATCATCGTAACCAAGGTTATGAACTGTCAGCAATATGTGTATTTTATACTCATGCGTACCAATATTAGTAAAATTTTCATTTGTTTATGATCTCATGGATGATGAGATGCATACATGCATACATGCATTTGAATATTTTAGTATCAATTTCCATCAACACATTCGCTTCTAGTAATATACAAAATATGGCTCAAGATCAGAAAATTATTCAAGAAACACAAATAATGTTTTCTTGTATGTAGGGACTTTGGTTCCATAAGTTCCATAAAAAAGAATTTGCGAAGGCTATCGCTACAAAATCATTAGAATCAACTAAAGGACAATCAATTAATGGAAAATCAAAATTTGGCTTTATACCAAATAAAGATATTGTTAAAAAAGAAGGAACAAGTATTGATAAAGGTAAATAAATATTTCTATTAATTTACTAAGGTATAATAAACTTTTGCAAAAAATAAATTATCAAAATGTTCACAATTAATAAATTAAAAATATATTTTAAATCATAGTAATTAATTTATTACTATCAAATTTAAGAAAAAGTGTTATTTCATTTGACATATAGATGGACGACTCAGCATTAAAGCGCGAGATTCTATACTTGATGTCATGTTGAAAAGCGGCATTTCTCCGTAATTAATTCATTAAAATTTTGTGCAGTTATAGTGTGAAGAAAACGAAATATTGTAATATATATATATTGAAATGGCTGATATAAGTAATTATTAATATATAAGTATCTAATTTTTGCATTTTGTATCAAGTTTATGTTCTTAAAAATACGAAAAAAACTAAAAAGTAGATGTGCCAGAAATAGTTATCAATAGTTATTTATTATTAAATAGTTATTTATTAATTGATCATAAAAGAATTATTATGAAAAATGGTTGGATAAATATTTTATATTAAAAATATTTCAAAATAAATTATATAAATATTTATTACTTTTAGGTGCTTGGTGCTTAATTAATGTTACCTGGTGTCTTAAGATATCTTTCTTCATATGAAGAAATTGAAATTGATGAATAAATAGCTATGGCTACAACAAATGGAGCAGCTATTGCTTTAGGTAGATATCTTTAATATGTAATTATTTTTTAAATATCATTCCAAATAGTATTATGCATTAAATAAAAACAAATATGTTTATCCCATGTTGATCTTTTTTCTTAAAAATAAAGTAAAATAAAAACACTTGCATATATTTTCTGATAGTCACCAAATTACGAAAACAGAAAAATTTAACAACTAAAGTAGATATCATTTAAATTTTATCTTTTATTAATGTATGTTGCAATTTTGTTTGGCATAAGTAGTGATTTGCAAAATATCACTTTTTTGAAGGAAAAAAAAAAAAAAAAAAATTATAAAAAAATATCTTAGATTAATTTTATTGACAAAGGAAGTGGATTCAAATCATTTTCAGAATATTTTATTATTATATTAGCTTGAATAATTAGAAAATTTCTCAAAATTCAATTAATTTCTAATTTTAAAAGTTATTCCCACTCACAAATTAAAGTTTTTTTTTCTGATCTCTCTTTTTAGAAATTTTCTCAAGTATAGTCGAAATTTAAGGTTCTTTATTTAAACAATATTATCCCCCAAGGGTGTGTTTTATGTATTTTTAAATCTCTCACATGCGTAAAAAATCCATGTTTTATTTTCTAAAACTGAGTTAAGTATAATGTAGGAAAAAGAACGAAAGCAAATGATATTTATCCTATAAAAATTAAATTCTTACGCATATATACTTAATTTCATAGAAACTATGAAATCGATATTAACAAATCAAAACCAATTCAATTTACTGAAAACTTCTAGCACACTTTATTTATTGTTAAAGGCTTTCAACCAACTGACTTAAATTGTAAGTAACCTTGAGATATTCATTCCCATCAATATAATTTTTTTTTTATTGAATTTGGTTTACACTGTTCTAATAGATGACAATCCTACCAACTTTTCGAACAAAAACTGGCTTAATATCATCGGCTCTACAAAACAGGCGAAACATCCAGAACGGCCAAAAATCGGATATTTGGCATTATCATTGAAAATGCAGATATTTGATTGTTAGTGTTTTGTAAATGCATGAAATTTTCTCGCATGCAATAAAAATCGCAAGCTGGAATTTCTCGGCAGAAGAGTTTTTTTTAAAATGATTGTCATCTCCATATATAAATCTGAAATTTAAAAATATGAGGAAAGATTTTAATAGTTTACTAATATTTAAATGGTTTTATTGGTTAAAAAGCATTTATTTCTGTTCTTGAAAAAAATTCTTAATAACTTGAATAAAAATTCACCTTATTTTTAATTACTCAGAGAAAATAATTGAAAAACTTATCAGTTTGATATTTTATTAAAGTAAAAGCAGTGTAGAATCACAAAAACTAAACTAAACTACTGTTTTATAAAAGTAATTTTGACATTTTTACGCTTTGCCTCTAACAGACGATATAATAACTGAAATCCGCAAGGAACACGACCCTTTAGGATGTCCGATAAAATGCTTGCAAGGAAGTATCATATTAACTTCGGCTGACTTTTTTTTTATTTTTTTACCGGCAATTATTGACTTTCATGAAATTCTACTGAATTAAATTCAAACCTACATGTAATCAAACTTCTTAAACTTAAATGTTTTTTGCTTTTATGTCAAGCTTTTATGTTCAAGTTTAACTTCTTAAAAATTTGACAGAAAATAAAAAGTAGACGTGTTAGTAATATTATGTTGAATTATAAATTATATTCAATCGATAAACAATTCCTTAAAAAGCCTCATATCTATTTTTTGAATTTTTTAATCTTCATTACTCAAAATATTTTTTTCAAAACCATCAGAAAATTCAAATAAAATGATGTTCACTTTGCTTATTTATATGATATATAAATGATATATTTATTACTTTACTCAGTTTATCTAATTTGATAAACGGTATTTGATGTCATGTTAAAAACCGGGATTTCTACGTGATCAATTTTCTTAGTTTTTTTTGCAATAAGTGTGAAGTTAAATTAAATATAGGAATATAGGAATGGCTGATATAGGTTATTTTATTTTTAATATTTATAACAATATTATTTTTTTACATCTTCCTCAAGTTATATAAATGTTTATTCACTTATCATAGCAATCAGTAGAATTGGTTTTCTAATGTTTGATACTTGAATTAAAATTTTCATTATTTGAATTTCTGGAAATGAGCATATAAAAAAATTTTTTGTTTTAAAATGAAAAAACAAATAAGAGAATTGAATTATGATTTCAATACTTTTATTTTTTTATTTAATGATTACAGGGAAAATATAAACGACTCTGATTTAGTAATAGCACTTACTTGGGTTAATAAATCAAAATCACGTGTAACAACTATAGATGAAGCTATAGTTCGAAATAAATTTATGTTCAGTTTAATTAAATGCCTTAACGATGGAATTATAAATCCTACATTTAACAAAAAGCCTTCACAAGAACCCATTTTTTGTTTGGAACGATATTTGATATGTATAAGAATTTTAATTTTAACTAAAATTTTTTTAATTGAAATTATCATAGCCAAAAAATAACGGAACGAAAAATGAAGCAAACCATAACATCAAAGAAAATGTACAAGAAGAGCATTTAAGAGTTATTTTTCATCGATCTCCAGACAATGGAATATTTTTAAGTACTCAGCCTGTACCAAAACATTGAGTATCATGCTTTGTTACAAAGCCCATATCGAAATAGTTTTTCAATTTCAATTTAATTTTAAACCTTGTGAATCTTTACATATATTACAAACAAGGATTGAAAAAATTGGGCAGAGCGTTTACCATTGATATCAGCTTTTAAACGATTTAGCTTAGAATGTGAATTGTTTCTGATTGTAAACTTTTGGACTATGATGAAGAAAGAAATTTAGGTAATTAAAAAATTATTTATGAATGTTGAATCCACATTTGGTTGTTCTTGGGTTGTATAAAGGAATTTTATCTGAAATCATCAAAAATAAAGGAATTTTATCTGAAATCATCAAAAATGAAGGAATTTTATCTGAAATCATCAAAAATTATTCCTTTTCTCTCCTTAATATTGAAAGGTGGTTTTTGGATTAGTTGGATAAGAATAATGTGTTCACTTGGATCTTGTACTTGGGAATTGGTGGGCAAATGGTTTAATAAGACGTGTAACATTTGGTATACAACGTGATCGTGTGACATGTTATCCTTGATGCATAATTTATATGAAAATCCTAAAGATGAGTCAATGCTTCGAAGAGTTATCAAACCTTAAAAATTTATTAACTGATCATAAAAGAATTATTATGAAAGATAGTTCGGTAAGTATTTTATATTAAAAATATTTTAAAGAAATTATTTATATATTTATTATTTTTATTTTTAGATAAATATTGTTTTTTATGGTGCTAAAAAATGTTACCTGGTGTCCGGATGCAACACAAGAAACAACAGATAAAAGTGAGGAGAAGAAAAATAAAGATACAGAACGAGAACAGGCTATACAAAGATCTATAAAGGTAAGTAAATATATGATAAAATTATGCTTAAGTGTCGGATTTGTATATTTTCTAATTAGAAAAGAAAGTATACATATATAATTATATTGTAATACAATGGAAGAAAATACCTTTAATGCAAATGTTTGTTAATATTTATTTATTATTTGAAATATTGATTTTGAAGTAGGAAACAACAGTCAAAGCTCATTTTTGCTCCTTTAATCAGAAAATATGTAGTGGGTTTTAAAAATGAAATTAGGAACATCGTTTCTAAAAAAGTTACGGAAAAAAAGTTATCCAAAGAAATTTATTACCTGTAAATATAACAAGAATTTTAATTATTATATTTTATATAAAAGAGTTACAATTATTTTTAGATTAAAATAAATAAAAGATAATATTTTAGATGTTTTTACTAAACTCAAATAAAATTTTTAATATTCTAATTAAAATAAATATTTAGTCAGGATAAAATAAGAGAGTACTGTTAAATTTCCTGTGGATTCTGAAAAATTTTATTTGTCCAAGTTAAAGTATTTAAGTTTGACAAATCTTCAATTATATTTAATTTGAGTAAAACAGATTTTATCATAAAAAATTTTTATAAGGGTATCCTTAACAGTGGAATTACATACACATTCCGTTTATCTAGGTAAGTCTGATCATAATTTAATATATAAAGTTTATATTTTATATAATTGAACTAGCTTTCTCGTTAATGATATTTTTAAAATTTCATAGAATTATGGATAAAAAGCATATTTTAAAGTTTTATTTTTCCCTTCTAAATCAAGGCTCAGAAAATATAGGCCCTAATTGCACACAGTACCCCAAAATTTGTATACAGTTTTTTTCCAGCTGCAATGATTGAAAACTAAGAGTTTAAAAAGAAATATTTGGCAGAAATTTTTATTATTTTAAAATAGTGGAAGCTATACTATAGTGCAAGTAGTTTCCAATTTCCCAGTAGGGAATGCAATTATCCTCCACAGCCGCTTATTCCACAGAAAAAAGAATCATCTTTTTAACTCTCTATAATCCGATTTTTTCCTTAGGAATAAAAAAAATGTATGCAATGGAAAATCGATAGTTATAATTTATATAAGTTAATAATTAAGATTAGATTAGTTAATTTGGATATTTTCTTTTGCTTGGTATGTATTTTTTGTTGTTTTAATATGCAAATTATTAACTTTATTTATTAATTTATTTAATTACGACTTTTGTGACCAACATTAATAACTTGGATTGATAACATTAATAACCAACAGTTCTTGTTGGTTTCTGGTAGTCAAGAATGCTAAATAATAATTAGAGAAAATATTTTCATTTAAACAAAAAATCTTACAAAAATTGGAATTTATAATTTAAAAATTTTAAAAATAATGGTACAATTGAGTTTGTAAAACCACTGTGAAAAACGCTAATGTGTAAACACCTTTAAATCACAACGTGATAATTGTTTTTTGATATTTCCCAATTTAATTTTGTATTGCGTGAGCCAAGTGTGAAACTTTTTTATAATAATATTACAATAACAGCAATAATAAAAAGATAATTGTAAATGAGTAATTAATTTTTGTTTTGTTGTTAACCTTTTCAGTTTTTATTACATAATTTTGATGTGCATTTAATTTATATGTTCTTTAACTTGTTATTTGTTTAGGCTCAGGTTCAGGGACAAAGTGTTTTTTGTTTTTTCGTAGCAAAAAACAATGTCATACACAGTTGTGTATTTTAAGTACAATTTATTATTTTAATTATTATTTTAAGTATTTATTGTTTGGAACATTGTCCGAGTAAATAATGTTTTTTGACGGTTGAACCCTTTTTTCGCCGCTTCCCCTCAAGTACTTCTTCAATGTGCCGGCCCCTTGTGCCCTTGTAAGCGAATGATCTTCCGCAATCCCGGCAAGGAAAGGTTATTCCCATATGCGTGTTTATATGTTTGTTAAGACCTTTGGATTGAACGAATAAACGTCCACAAAATTTACATTTATAGGAGGGTGGTAAATGCGTTTTTTTATGCTTTCGTAAATTGCCTATATTAGCAAAACCTTTGTCGCACTGAGGACATTTCACACTTTTTTTTTTATAGCATCGTCATTCTGAAATTGTAGAAAAAATGTAACTTAAATAATATGAAGTGACTTGCTTTTTTTGACTTACTTCAATTGGGGCGCTTGGACCGGCCCCAATATCATCGACTTGTCTGTCGTGATTCTAAAATTAATTAATTGAAATAAATTGATTGATATAAAATAAATTTATTTAATTCATGATCCGTTATTTGAACTACATCTGCTGCTTGTTCAAAATTCTGAAATTGTATAAAAAATGTAATTTAAATAATATGAAGAGACTTGCTTTTTTTGACTTACTTCAATTGGGGCGCTTAGACCGGCCCCAATATCATCGACTGGCTATGTTTACAATAATTTAACAAACTGTTTACAAAAAGTCTACCTTCTTGTTAGGTTCTATTTGCTAAAATTAAACAAACCATAATCCTATGTATCTATAGTGAGATCTATATAGCTTTAGATTTAAAATGGGGTTCAAGGTATAGATCTTCCAGATCTCAGTTTCAGGTACATGTGAAGAAACTGGCAAATGACATTATGTCACCTCCTCTTATATTGCCGGCGCAATGCCTTGAAAACAAGATACGCTTAATTAATCGTTTTTGAAAAATACTAGCCTTGAATTTTTCTGCCTCGAATTTTTGTGTGAAATAAATGATACAAAATTTATTACAGGTTATAGCAGTAAAGCAGAAAATTTAACATAAGTAGATGATATTTTACTGTAAATAGGTGCGTCTTCAATCCGCATAAAAGTTGAACAAATCATATAACGTCGCTACATAACTTTCCTCATGAAAAGAAAATAAAACGAGAGCTTTTTTGCTTAAGTAAAAGCCTTTCGACAAAAGTCACAATTTATTAATTATATTACTGATTTAGCAAGCAGAGTAGCTTTCATCGAAATGCTTTCTTTGTTTTATAACTTCTATAGAATAAGAAAAACTTTTTTATAACAATTTCGTAAGGACTGTTGTAAGGCGCATTTACAGCATATTTTTTCATTTTATGATACAAAAAATATTGGTTTGTGTCAGTTGTTTGATGATTTTGAAAATACGGATTGAAATGGAACTAACGTAATGTTAGGATTATATGATCAAGATTTTTAAATTCTTTTTTTTTTTAAACTAATTTTAACATGATAAGTAGTACAAATATTTTTAAAAATAATAAATGATTGAAAAATTTAACATAATATTATTAAAATAATTTTATGACACAAGTAAAATAATTCTAAGCTATTTAAAATAATTCTAAGACAAAATTAATCGGTGAAAATAATTCTAAGTTAAGAATTCATTTTTAATATGAGGATTTCTTTTATTATTCTTTTCTTATTCAAAAAGCGCAAGCGCTGAAAAATTCTGAATGGCGCAAGCGCCGCAATGAAGGGTTAACTGGGAATGAATCTCTATGCCAAGATCTCCTGTATTTATATCACAATCTGGATAAGGAGATCGCATGAAATTTCTTAGTCTTCCCACGATCAATATTCAACATATCATATTGCACCAGATAAGCATATATCTGTGCATATGATTAAAAAATAAATTTGCAATATTTCATTGTATAGTGAAATAAAAATGATAAGCACATGAGTGCAATATCAAATTTCACATGCACATATCCGTGCATTATTTGCATGGTATCTAATTTCATGGCAGATAAGAATTGATGTATTTTACTCGCGTGATACACGGTTTCGCGTGATACTAAGTATCAGAAATATTTCTAACGGAATGTTTGAACTTAGAATTTTTGAAATTTTTTTTTTTTTTAAATTGAATGAAAGATAAGTAAAAGGTAAGTATTTAAAATTGTGAAGAATATAAATCTAATTATAGGTATACTACACCTTACACCCTAAAAAAAAAATAATTTTCATATATACAGTGCAACCTCGATATAACGAACCTCGATATAACGAATTCCTCGATATAACGAATTTTTAGAAATCCCCTAGAACTTTCCATAAGAGTTAATGCTAAATAAACCTTGATATTACTGTAATATACTTATAATATAGTTAATTTTAATTACTTACCTTTTTATTCCATTCTTCAAAATTTTAATAAATTCAAAATTTCCGATAATTCTGTTTCTGATACTTAGTATCACGCGAAACTTTGTATCAAGCAAGTAATTTCTTATCTTTTGTGAAATTGGATGCCTTGCACATGCGAGTTTTAAGGGCATGATATTTTGACTGCATAGTCAAAACATGCAAGGATATGTGCATGTGAAATATGATATTGCACTCATGTGCTTGTTAATTTTATTTCACTGTGCAATGATATATTGCACATCTTGTTTTTTTAAGTCACAGAAATAGATACAGATATGATATTTCACTCATGTGACTGTCAAATTTATTTCACTGTGCAATGATATATTGCACATCTTGTTTTTAAATCACATGCACAGATCTGGAGAAATACGATATTCTAGATCATACATCGTGGGAAGTAAAAATTCTCATGCGATTTCCTATGTGATATCTTCGATATAAATATAGGAGATATTTCATAGAGAAATCAGTTCCCAGTTATACCTTAAGATCGGCGCTTGCGCCATTCATATTTTTCAGCGCTTGCGCTTTTAGAATAAGAATAAATTTAGAAAAGAAGTCCTCAAATTTTTATAAACTCTTGACTTAGAATTATTTTGCTGATCGGTTTTTGTCTCCGATTAATTTTGAATAACTTAGATTTAATTTTTGAATCAATTATTAATTTTAAGAATAATTTTGTATTACTCATCATATAGGATTAATTTAATAAAATTTTATTGCATTATTATTCATGTTAGAATTAAGTATCTTTGCCTAAAAATTATGTTTAATAATATTTTGTATTATTTAAAATTAGTTTAATAAAAAGAATTAAAAAATCATCTTGATAATATTATTATAACATTACATGGCGATCCTGCAAACGAATCAGCGAAATTGATAAGATGAAAATGATTAATAAAAACTCAGCACCTAAAATCGATAGACTGCTACTATTGAATCTACCTCTAATATATAAGGTATATAAAATTGATATAGCAAGACCAGATTATTTTGAAGTAAGAAAAAATAATCCTGTTGCTGAGGATACACTTGATCCACGATTACGTAAATTGCTGGAACAACTAAAAAATTGTAATGGGAGCAAAACCAACTAAAGAGGAAATCATCATTTCCCAAAACACCGGAGGTTCAGCAGATTTAAAAGAAAATAATTTCCACCTAAAGAGTGCTATAATTACTCTTAGTTTTGTTATAATTTTCAAGAAAATATTTGTCAAGCAAATAAATAAATGAATACAAAAGTATGAATAACGTTTAGCAAATAAAAATTTATGAAAAATACAAAAGTTTTGTTAGAAGAGACCAGTGTTGTCCTGTGGCGAAAGCTTGAAGCAAAAATTATTTCATTCAAAGATTAAACCAAAGATGATGACGTTGACAGGTATCCAATACCTGAAATTGAACTTTTCGTTGAAATAGAAGTTAAAACTCAAAATGTTTCACATTCCTGTCCGACCTTTTGTAAGCTTTGGGCTATGTAGCTTAGGAGGAGTAATGCTTTATATTTATTTTAAGAATGAGGACGAAAATCAGGATATTACTGAAGTTGAAAGCATTTTATTAAACGATGTTTTAGATGAGCATAATATCAAAAATAAAATTCTTCCAATAATTATGGGTAGAAAGGGTATAAATATCAAAAAAATTGAAGAAGCAACTAAGACAACCATAAGTTTTAGCTCTAAAGACGAAAAGTATATGTTGTGTAAAGTGCGTGAAAAAAATTATGGTGTAAAATTGGCAGGGATAATGTTAAATAAAAAAGTCGAACAAATAAAATCAGGCAAAATAGAAGTCTTTGTATCACAAAGTGCTTGTAAGAACATAATAGGTCAATGTGGAGGAAACTTACGAGAAATATACCGTAAATCATTGGCGAAAATTTCCATTGAGGCGAGTGATAATGATTCTAAGAATAAAATACGTATTATAATTGATGGCAATCCAAATCAGGTTGATATTGCCCTACAACTTATTGAAGAAAAAATCCAAGAAAATGAACACAAATGCTGATGCACTGATGCATTAAAATCCTTAATTCCAAAAAAATATAAGCGTCCTTACTAGAAATATGATAAAAAATAATAAAAATATTAAAAAAAATGTAGAAAACGTAACAACAACGATAACAAAAAAAGAAAACCCATACATTTGGGATAGTACATCGATATCAGACATTAAAAAGGTTAAAAGAATGAAATTTGAAAATATTAATAAAAATGCGCACGAGAATAAGAAAAATAAGAATAAAATAAAAATGCCGAATATAATAATTAAAGATAATAAAAGCATTATAGTTCAGTACAGTGATAATCCATCTTTTAATTTAATAATAAAAGCCTTGGAGAAACTGATACAAACAGCAACTATAAATGAAATAAATGAATTAGCGCTTTCGTACGACGACGAAATATTTAAAAATGTAAAGATAAATGAATTTAAAGAAATGTTTAATAAGCTGCAGCAGAACAAAATGAAGAATAATACGGCAAATAAATTAAAAATAATTTTATACAATATAATGAACCTTTAAAAATAGAGGATAATAAAGAAAAATTGAAAATAATAAAAGATTTTCATCAATCCACTCATGGAGGACATACTGGAATTAAGAGATGCATAGCAAAAATAAAACAACGATATATATGGAAAAACATGAATAAGATGATTAAAAATTTTATAAACAATTGCGAGACATGTGCTAAAAGCAAAATAATAAAACATACTAAAGAACCGTTAACACTTACGAAAACACCCCAAACTAGTTTCGAAACGGTATCAATAGATACAGTTGGCCCTCTAAGGATCTCACAAGGATATCGATATATACTTACTGTTCAATGCGAATTAACTAAATATGTAGAAGCTTTTCCTATGGAAACAAAAGAAGCGAAAACCATAGCAAAAACTTTAGTAGAAAATTTCATTTTGAGATATGGATGCTTTAAAACCTTTAAAACTGATAAAGGTACAGAATTTAATAACAGTCTATTTAAAAATATATGTGAACTGCTAAAAATTGACCACACCACATCAACGGCCTATCATCATGAAACATTAGGCTCTATAGAAAGAAATCATAGAGTTCTAAATCAATATTTATTGGCATTTGCCAACGAAGATAATTGGAATGAATTTATTCCATACTACGTATTTTCATACAATACAACACCGCATACTGATACTGAATATACACCTTTTGAATTAGTTTTTGGAAAAATTGCTTCACTACCAGCGATAATAGAGATAGACAAAAATAACAAATATTATAATATGGACAACTATGCCAATGAAATCAAAGTAAAATTAAAACATGCTCACCTAAATGCAAGAGAACTTCTAGATTCCGCAAAATTTAAAAGGAAGATTGATTGGGACAAAAATATCAACGAATCAAATTTTAAACCCAACGACTTCGTATACCTTAAAACAGGTACTAACAACAAAAGAGAAAATCCATATCAAGGCCCATTTAAAATAATATCGCAGAAAGGTGTGAATTCAACTATACTAATCAATGGAAAACCATTAGAAGTTCACAACAACCGTCTCATCAAATCACGCAAAGATACAACAGACTAATATTAGAAACTAAGTTTAGAACATAAGTAAATATAAAATAATTAAGTACCTACTTTTAAATACTACAAAAAATTCATAATAAAAATTGTAAATAATTTTCATAAATATAGATATGAAAATTATTTTTCTTTAGGGTGTAAGGTGTAATATACTTATAATATAGTTAATTTTAATTACTTACCTTTTTATTCCATTCTTCAAAATTTTAATAAATTCAAAATTTCCGATAATTCTGTTTCTGATACTTAGTATCACGCGAAACTTTGTATCAAGCAAGTAATTTCTTATCTTTTGTGAAATTGGATGCCTTGCACATGCGAGTTTTAAGGGCATGATATTTTGACTGCATAGTCAAAACATGCAAGGATATGTGCATGTGAAATATGATATTGCACTCATGTGCTTGTTAATTTTATTTCACTGTGCAATGATATATTGCACATCTTGTTTTTTTAAGTCACAGAAATAGATACAGATATGATATTTCACTCATGTGACTGTCAAATTTATTTCACTGTGCAATGATATATTGCACATCTTGTTTTTAAATCACATGCACAGATCTGGAGAAATACGATATTCTAGATCATACATCGTGGGAAGTAAAAATTCTCATGCGATTTCCTATGTGATATCTTCGATATAAATATAGGAGATATTTCATAGAGAAATCAGTTCCCAGTTATACCTTAAGATCGGCGCTTGCGCCATTCATATTTTTCAGCGCTTGCGCTTTTAGAATAAGAATAAATTTAAGAAAAGAAGTCCTCAAATTTTTATAAACTCTTGACTTAGAATTATTTTGCTGATCGGTTTTTGTCTCCGATTAATTTTGAATAACTTAGATTTAATTTTTGAATCAATTATTAATTTTAAGAATAATTTTGTATTACTCATCATATAGGATTAATTTAATAAAATTTTATTGCATTATTATTCATGTTAGAATTAAGTATCTTTGCCTAAAAATTATGTTTAATAATATTTTGTATTATTTAAAATTAGTTTAATAAAAAGAATTAAAAAATCATCTTGATAATATTATTATAACATTACATTACGAATATATTTGTCAAAAAACCTTGTTATAACGAATTTTCAATCATTGCAAAATGCTTTTTTATTCTATTCTACCAAATAATCACATATAAGTTCACAATAACAACAACAATTCCTGTGTCGGCAGACTGTTTAAATTTTTCGTAAGAAAAACATGCTTGTTTGATTCAAAGATATAAAAAAACAATTCATGTGCCGACAGATATAGACATGAATTTTTCGTAAGAAAAACATGCTTGTTTGATTCTAAGGTAATAAAGAATAATTCATGTGCCGATAGTTATAGACTTGTAAATTTTTCGTGAAGAGAATCATTTTTGCTTGTTTTAAATTAAGGTAACACTCTCGTTTGTCACTGTTATTAGTTTTAAACGTGCAATGGCTGAAAAACAGAAAAGATGCTCCTTAACTGTTGCAGAGAAAAGGAAAATTATTTTGTATGTAGAAGAGAATTCTACATAGAAAAAAATTGACGTCGCTGCAAAATTCAAAATTCCCGCAAGTACATTGGCCACAATTTTAAAGTTTAAAGAAAAAATCTCCGCAGATTTGGTTGCCAAGAGTAAAAGATTAAAATTATGTGAATACACGGACGTAGAAAATTGTGTTTTGAAATGGTTGAAACAGTGCCGAGACAATAATGTGCCAATCGGAGGCCCTATCCTTCAGGAAAAGGCTCAGCAATTCGCAGTACAGTTGGGACATGCAGAGTTCCGTGCTAGCAACGGATGGCTCCAAAATTTCAAAAGAAGAAATGAGATTATTTTCCGAAAAATATGTGGCGAAAGTGCTAGTGTAGATGACGTAGTATGTGATAGGTGGAAAGAAAAACTTGAAGAGCAGACCAAAGAATATGAACCCGAAGACATTTTCAACGTTGATGAAACAGGACTTTTTTATAAATGTTTACCTGACAAAACTTTATCATTCAAGGGCGATAAATGTCATGGTGGGAAGAACAGCAAACTTCGTATAACAGTATTGCTAGGAACAAACTGTACCGGAACATACAAACTTAAGCCACTTATCATTGGAAAATATAAGAAACCACGATGTTTTAAAAATGTTAATAACTTACCAACAGAGTATACGTCGAACACTAAGGCTTGGATGACGTGTGATGTTTTTAACGATTGGCTTAAAAGTCTCGATAAAGAGATGAAGAAGAAAAAGAAGAAAATTCTTATGTTCATCGATAATTGTACTGCACATGGAGACATTCCTATCCTGACAAACATAAAAATAAAGTATTTGCTTGCAAATACCACTTCAAAACTTCAACCTCTAGACCAAGGCATAATTCAAAGCTTCAAAATGCACTATAGGAAGGAAATTGTCAGACAGTATCTTACTGATATCGAACACCAAACGCCAACTACAATTAATATGTTACAAGCCATGTGGATGATTGCCAAAGCTTGGAATCAAGTCAGTAAAGAAACTATCAGAAACTGCTTCAATAAGAGTGGGTTTAAAATTCCAGGCGATGATGAGGAAGATGACTTGCCACTCGCAGATCTTGCTAAGACCTGGAAAATAGTTCAAGAAGAATTTAACCTTCAAGGGACTGAGTTTGAAGATTTTGTTACTTTTGATGATCATTTAGCCGTCTGTGGTGAGCTTACTGATAATGAAATTGTCACATCTGGGAAGTCTGGGCAGTGGAAGCTGATGGCTCTGACTTTTTTATTGACTCATAAAACAGAAGAGCTTTTTCTTGGATTAAATAACCATTTACAGGAACTCTTTGAATTAGTTCCTCAATCCAAATTACGAGGGCTCTTTCTGTTCTCTCTAATAATACATCCCTTGAGTAAGATGATAATTTGGCGCTTAATTTTGTACCAGAAATGACAGATTGTCTTATTGCGCCTTCATTCTTCTTAATTGCTCTTACAGTAGATTCGCCTAAATTAAAATCTCTCCCAACCACCGTAGGTCCTTCTCCTTTTGCTATGCGATCTAAAACTGCAATTTTCGTTTCCAACGAAATTGATTGTCTTTGACGTTTTTTTTTCTCCATTGGGACAAATAAAGTTTTAGAAAAGAAATTAGAAAAATTTAAGTACTTTACGACACTCACTGTAATAAAACACCGCTAAAATCAAATTTAATTTCAAAACAGTTTATAACTCTCAATGCGAAACTATAAGAATGATGTAAGAGCGACTTGTCGTATCATGTCTCATGTAGAAATAGTGAATTGCAAAAGCTCACTCTGGATGCGAAGAACTTTGAGCTTAAAGCTTTGAGCGCTTCACGATTTTTAGAGACTTTTTATACGCGGGCTTTCTAAACAAGCCTATATGTATGTTTATTCAAGAAATTTTTGGATGAAATACAAATCGCACAACTTCAAAATCGCATAATTTTTTGATGAAATACAAACCGCACAACTTCAAAATCGCATAAAAATAATCCGCATAAAAAGAGACCTTACAGTACTTATTTTCCTTGAAATACAGCTTATTGTATTTATTTCTTTACTGATTTCTTTTAATAATTTTTTTTTGTAACATTCTAATGACACTTGTGTTACCCAAAGTAATGAAGAATCATCTTTTGAAATATATTCAACAATTACTTTGATTGGTTGATCATATGGCACTCTAAAATGTTGCTTCCAACATGAATCATATAAATCAAGTGGATCCGAATAATGTGATTGTGGTCTTAGCACCAATTGCCTATAAAAAGGAATTAATATTTTCAATATTTAAATCATTTTTCTTGAAAAAGAATATATTAAAATTCCGCTTCCGCTCCGCAACAGCGTGCATTATAATTTGAGCCTAAAGTAATGTGGAAAGAATTTACTTAGCTTGTCGTTTTTTAAAGGTATTGTATTGTAGTCTAAACGTTGCCTTGTTGGCATAAATAACTAATTTTACTTTATATTAGAACTAAAGGAGCAAAACAAACATTTTAAAAAAAAATAAAGTCGTTAAAACAAAAAACTATGTAACTTTTAGAGCACGTGGTCGAAGATATCGATTTATTATTAGCGGTTTCAGCATCCGATCTCCCGATGCATTGCTACAAAGTAATAATGTTACTCGATCTTTACTTGCTTTATGTCCACTTGCAGTTTTTTCATCCTTTGCGATGTAAGTATGGTTAGGCATTTTTTTCCAATAAAGTCCTGCCTCATCAGCGTTAAATACTTGATAGGTACAATAGCCCCCATCCTCAATAATTTTCGCTAGCTCCTCTGGAAATTTTTTTGCTGCTGCTTCATCTGCTGACGCAGCCTCATCTGTAATCTTGATATTATGAAATGCATTTCTTTTTAAAAATCCGGTTAGCCATCCTTTGCTAGCTGAAAGCTCTCTACCAGTCTGGGAAGTGGAAGCTGATGGCTCTGACTTTTTTATTGACTCATAAAACAGAAGAGCTTTTTCTTGGATTAAATAACCATTTACAGGAACTCTTCTTTGAATTAGTTCCTCAATCCAAATTACGAGGGCTCTTTCTGTTCTCTCTAATAATACATCCCTTGAGTAAGATGATAATTTGGCGCTTAATGTATGTATATATACTCTGGCTTGTTAATAACATTTTACTTACGGCATCTTACAAATTCGTTGATGTTTATTCCAATCTTTTTTTTGGCATTGTTTACTGCAATAAGGCTGATTGCAGATTTGACACATATATAAACTATGCTTTTTGCAAACTAAACAAATATTAGGATAACAATCATCCATTTTAATACAAACTTTTTCCGGCATTTAGTATATATATAGAATGATGATATATATAGAGCGTTCAAACAACTTTAAAGCCCAGTTTGACAATGCATATAATTGGGTGGTGACACACGAGTCGTTGTGACATGCACAGGCATGGTTACATTCTGAAATGCAATAATGCTAATTAACTACTTTTATTATATTGAATTGATTTACCTTAATTAATAATGCATTATAAATGCAATAAAATTATTTGAAAGGTACAAATTGTATTTTTTGAAAAGACTTGTAATGTAATGTGTAATGTAGTTGTAGCTCTGAGTGAGTTTAACCGGACCTCAGATTGCGTATCTGTCCAAATTGCTCTAATTGAGATGCAGCCTTAAAAAAATAAAATTGCTCTAAGCGCATTTACCATCAAGCATTCACTATAATATAAGCTATCAAAATAAGGAAGGTACATATGTATATGTAAATGTCAAATTTAAAATAATTAATTAATTTTTTCTTATTTAGTAGGCTTAATGTATAATTATAAATAAAGTTTAATAGAATTTTTATGAAAATAAATAGGGTATAGTAAATTTTCCAAATAACATTAAAATAATGAGGAAACTAAAAAATTTACATCACGGTGAATGCTTAAATGATTTAAAAAAGGAGGTCGAATTGTTTTCGAATGTCAGCTGGGAAATTGCAATATGAACTTGAGAACCAGAAGGAAAAGCTATGTGGGCTTCACGTTCACTTAAATATCATATAATTATATTGGACTGGAATACAAAAGCTCCAGAACCCCAATTTCATAGCCCATCATGGCCATTAAAAAATATCTTGGAAAATGTATTTATTTATTATTTTTTAACTATATTAAATTTAAGTCATTAAACTAATTTTATATATCAGTGGGATCCAGATGTTATTTACAAGTCTTCTATTAAAATTCTTGAAGGCGGTTATGAACATTTTTTAACAATGTATGTATCCTATGATTTGTTCAAATCCAAATATAATTAAACAAAAAACATCAGATATAGATAATCCATTATTAAATGAAATAGAATATCCATCTATAAATGATATAACAATGAAATTAAATACTAGTGATAAAAATCCTCCACAAATTAATAGATAAAGTAAGAAAAAAAGCATTAAAAATGTACGAAGAAAAAAAACAAATGTTTGAGATAGTAAGTGAAAGAGAAAGGCTTACGCAAAAACTTGTAGAAAACAATAAAATACGTATCAAAATTGAAAATAACTTAAAAGATTTAGAAAGTAAATTAGAAAAAATGGAGAATGATGATCGAAAGGAACAAATCGAAGAAAAAAGGAAAGAAATGGAATATAATTTAATGCAGATAGAAAGTAAGAAAAGTGACTATGTAAGATAATTTAATTTTAATATGTAAATAATATATTAAGTTAAATTTTTTATAAATTTTTAAAAGAAAATTGACCATAACTTATATAATTACCGTCTTCATAAATAATTTTTCATGTATTTCATTTATCGGCCATCATACTTTCAATACAATTAAATGTTATTTCCGTTCCACACTTGGAAACCCTTCTTCGTTGTCTATTTTTCCTCCATTATAAGTAAGAATATTTTTATTTCTAGTGAATAAACTGCAAGAGATGCATCTATTTTGCTTGGTGGTGATCCAAAATCTTTTTCACCTTCAATGATTCTAACATTTTTTGCGCCATTTGAAACAATTCCATTTGAATTCCTATTCCTATTCCTATTCCATTTCCTATTCATATTTATTATATTAATTAAATTGTTGTCAGAATTTACAAATTCAGTTTCTGAAAGGTATTCTTTACGTGACCTACGTAATCCGGTTTCACAGTGGATGGATAGTTGGTGGTGTAATTTCACCCTTATTACAACATATCATTTGTATTGGTAAATTTTTAATTGGATTATCATAATGAACTGTCACTGAACTTCCATGGGCTATTGTTAGTCCTAATCCTCCTGAGCCTCCCTTAAGTTGTTCATATATGACGAAACTGACCATTCGCCTTGTTTACATTGATTTTTGAAATTTCCTTTAAATACATAAATATTTATTATAAACGTTAATTTAAATAAATAGTACAGTAAACACGATTTGCGCCCCCCCCCCCCAAATGATTTATTTTTTTTTAGATAAATATGGACCCCCTGATGCCGGGAAAAATATTTAAAAAAATCTAAAATCGTGCGTTCTTCGTTCGTTTTTTTCGATCTCAAAGTTTGCCCTATTAACCCTATGCAATTCAAAAGTTCAACTGTCATATCAATGTACTCTCCTCTGTGTGTGTAGATTTATGTATGGAGACTTTGTTGATTAGACCAAGTGAAAGGCTAAATTTGTTGTGTGTGACAATTGGTATAATAGTATACCAAAATTTATTATACCAAAATGTAATATACCAAAATGTGATATTAAAATTAAGTTGAATTTATATAAATAAAAGAGAAAATGGAAAGTTAATTTTTGTTTTTTGTAAATTACATTTTGTTATACTTTTAATAAATTGAGGAATTACAAAATTCCTGAAATTTATTGCATTGGAGTGTATAGACAATTTTATTAAAATATTTTTCAAGCTTTGTAGTAGATATTAACTAAAAATGTCTATTTATTTGTATCATTAATTAATAATAATTAAATTGCACGAGATTGCTATATTACAAAAACTAAAATACAAATATGCTTTAAATGTTTTATTTTATTTTTATAATTACATATTTATAAGCAAAATAATATGTACGATAGTAATTGCGGTAGTAATTGCGATAGTAATTGCGGTGCGGAAATGATGCGGATTTATGAAGTTGTGCACAAAAACAGAGCGCAGAATCTTAACACAATGCATGCTGGGCGGTTGACATATATTGCTGACTTTTATAGCAAAATATAGGAGATGGATCTGCTATTTAGCTGGTTTATTTTATCAAAAGCGAACAGATGGTTTTAAAATCGCTTTTTCAAAAGTACAGAACTGTGTGAAAACTCATAGAAACTTGTGGAAATTTTTTAAAATTTTCCATAAAATTCTTCCATAAATGTAATTGTAATAATTAAGATTTTGTAAATAATAGCTATGTCTCATTAATTACAACCCAGCGGGAAATTTTTAAAGCGCTTCACTTAGGAAGCCTTCTACCAAACAAAATTTGCTTCATCTCTACCAGCCTTCTACCAAACAAAAGTGCTTTATCTCATTTTGAATAAAAGAGCTTTTGAAGCTCTTCTTTTAAAGCAGTTTTGTGGGATTGTATAATTGGGTGTAACAAAATATCTTTTGCCAGTTTAATTGTGTTTTAATTACAATAAAAATTACTCTTTTATTTAACCGATTTTAAAGTGAAGGTTTATAATGTGACCTTTATTTTATGCACACTTATTTAAAATACTAATCTGGACAAGGCCTTATGGGGGGAGGTCTACTCAGCATTTTTAAAAAATCGATTTTGTTTTTTTTACATTTTCTTAAAGTATTATATCTTAGAAATATTCTCTGCAGATTTGAAGTGAATCCGACAAATAAATTTTGAGTTATTCGTGAACTAAAAAGGGCTCTCGGGCTCTACATACATTGAGTGCAAAACTTTAAATGCGTTTTTCTCAAAACTATGTTTTTTGAACCGGTGACCACTGTAACTCGAAAACCGCTAAATAGATATCAATGAAATTTATACAGCTTTTGAAGAACATGAAAAACTCGTGCCTCACGTAGTCTTATTTTTTTTTTTTTAAATTTCGATTTTTTGTAAACAATTATCTGCTGTTTTTTTCTTATAAATATGTAATTATAAAAATAAAATAAAACATTTAAAGCATATTTGTATTTTAGTTTTTGTAATATAGCAATCTCGTGCAATTTAATTATTATTAATTAATGATACAAATAAATAGACATTTTTAGTTAATATCTACTACAAAGCTTGAAAAATATTTTAATAAAATTGTCTATACACTCCAATGCAATAAATTTCAGGAATTTTGTAATTCCTCAATTTATTAAAAGTATAACAAAATGTAATTTACAAAAAACAAAAATTAACTTTCCATTTTCTCTTTTATTTATATAAATTCAACTTAATTTTAATATCACATTTTGGTATATTACATTTTGGTATAATAAATTTTGGTATACTATTATACCAATTGTCACACACAACAAATTTAGCCTTTCACTTGGTCTAATAAACAAAGTCTCCATACATAAATCTACACACACAGAGGAGAGTACATTGATATGACAGTTGAACTTTTGAATTGCATAGGGTTAATAGGGCAAACTTTGAGATCGAAAAAAAACGAACGAAGAACGCACGATTTTAGAATTTTTTAAATATTTTTATCGGCATCAGGGGGTCCATATTTATCTAAAAAAAAATAAATCATTTGGGGGGGGGGCGCAAATCGTGTTCTAACCTATACTTTCCCTGCAGAGAGCACTCCCAAAATTTGCCTTATACCCGCCCACCACCTCGTGGACAATATCATAATACTCCCAAGTGGATGGGGCGGCGCCACTAGTGCCACATTTTTTTCTTTCCTCCCTTCAAAAAAAATATAAATATTAAAATTCAATACCAATTAAAGATAATACCTGTATTTTCGCGTAAGGTTGGCAATTCGGTTTTATATTTCCTAGACCGTTAATTTAACACCTTCTTCAACCTGTAGACACCGCTGCATTTCAAGGTGTACCCCAGAATTACGTCTGTTTCCACGCAACTCTGGGGCATAGACCTTCCACACATTAATGAATTTAGCCACATCGGCTTTTAGAAAATAATGGGGCTTTCCCATAATAATAAAAAAAATTACAAAAATAGTTAATTTTTCTATTCCTGGTCTGTGATAAAAATTTTTTATTTAATTTTGTATGAAATGTAGTATTAGTTTGACTATCTCCAATATGTATTTCACAAAAATCATATAATTTTTCACATGGATCTATCCATAAAACTGATGAATTATAAGAATTATTTTCTATAAGCTTTGCAAACTAAATCTGTAAAGAAATCCATTATATTAAAGCCGTATATTTAAATAAATAATTCTTACCTTTTCACGATAATTTTCTTTTAGATTTGACAATAGAATACAATACAAAATTTTTTTATGAGTCTTTTCAATTACAAAAGCTTTTTAAATTTGACAGAAGTTGTCAAAATGGCTTTCGAAATAACAATTTCGGAAAGAATGTAATAGATTATTTCGCAGTGATGCCCTATGAAAATACGATTTACATTTGTATTTTTTGATGTATTTACATTTGTGCCAGCGATGTATTTTTCCTATGCTGGCAATGCAAAAAAAATTACATTACAGATGTAAATTCTCGGTGGAAACCTAGCATTAGTAAATGAGAGTATCTACGATGTTTCACGGTAGATAAATCAATAAGTGAAAATATAAATCTGGATTAATTGAAACGCACAGTCTGATGTCTTCAACTTGATTAAATTTATTTCTTCTAAACTTACATTTATATATAATAAAATTGTTTACATCTATTAAATTTATTTTATCAGAATATTCTCATGTTTCATTAATGCATGAGAATATTGTTCCAGACATTATGGTATGCAGTACTATCAGATTACACTGATATAATATAATAAATAGTACTGCTTGCACATATGTGCATTCGATTATATGATATTTTTTGCATCATGCATTAAATGGAATGTCTGATAATATTTTTTATGCAGACTCAACAAGCAATGTGTCTGTTACTCAAACAGCTCTTTTTTTTTTTTTAAATATAAAATACAATTTATTTTTTTACAAAAATTTTATTTATATTATATAACCGCTTATATAATATAAAATTTATCTTATATATATGTATTTAAATTATCTCCTTATTTCTCTTAAATATTCTTCTTCTTCAGAAGAAGAATCATGTATTGATATTAATTCTAAAAAAAAATTCCATAATATTAATTTTAAAGTATAATTATAATATTATTTATTTTACCTTGTTGCTCTTCAATATCCATTTCTTCAAGGTCCTCCACTTCTTCTATATCTTCTATTTCTATTTCATTATATATATCTATAAAAATATAATTTATATTTAATTTTTAAAAAGTATAAATAAAATTATTTAACTTACCATTTTCTCTTTCAATACATATGTATGTATTATTTCTAAATACAGCATCTATAAAAAAATATGTGTTTATTTTTAATTTTTTTTAAATTTATCATTTTACCATTTTGTTGATAATCATCATTAATATGCTCCTCAACATCTTCAACATCTTGCTCCTCAGTTTCATGTAATCAATAAAAATATAATTTATATTTAAATTTTTAAAAGTATAAATAAAATTATTTAACTTACCATTTTCTTCAACAATTATGTTTCTAAATCTGAATTTATGTTCTATAAAAAAAAATATATGTTTATATTTAATTTTTTAAAAATATAAATAAAATTATTTAACTTACCATTTGTATTTGGAGATCCAATCATTTTACTTGTCGTTACCTTTACCCCGATCAATCTTTTACCATCTTACAAATTAGCACTGCAATCTTCTTTCACTCCCTTTTTAAAGAGCAGGAACTGCTTATGCTATCTCCAAGCACCTGTAGAAAATATCATCATAAGGGGGTTTCAACACCCCCAAGAGGAAGTACCAATGCCAGCAAATAAGCTAAATTATACAAACCTCACCCTAGATATGCGAATCTTTCTCGATTTATTAAAAGAAGAATCTCTAACAATCCCCTACAGCCCTTTTATAATAGGAGTCACTACGGACATAGCCCTAAATTGTTTTCCAAAAAATTCAAAGATGCTACACTCCTTTATATCTTTATATCTTTTATATCTATCCATCTATCTATCCAAAAAATTCAAAGACGCTATACTCTTTTATATCAAAATTTCTCCATATCAAGATTCTCATCAGCCCCACAGAAAATCTCCCCCAACTCTTCCAAGGCCCCAGCCCCTAGTGCCTGCAAATGTCAAGGAAAAATGAACCCGGAGTCAACAGAACACATTCTACTTCACTGTCCACATTATGAAAACGAAAGAAAGGCCGTCAACTTACCCTCTTACCTAAAAATCATGCTGTCACCAAATCTCTCCCCAGAGGCTCCAATTTTTAAGAAAAAAAAATAAATAAAAAATTAAAAAAGTAAAAAAAATAAATAAAAATAATAAACGTGTCAAAAAATTTTTTTTTTTAATATTTTTTAGCTTTAATAGTGCGTTCCCACCGCACGAATTTACTTACAAATTTACTAATGAAAGCCCCATACAAAAAAATAGCGTTCCCACCGCACGAGTTTACTGACAAATTTACTGAAGAAAATTATTAAACGTCAAAAGTGTCAATACGTATTGTTAAAGACTTAGATGATTATGTTTAAATTTATTTATCTATTTACAAAGAAGGCACCGGATGATACAGCGGCCAAATAATTCGTCTGATCAAAATGGAATTAATATTTCGGATGCAATACAAAATTATGTTGTGATCAATAAAGCCGGTGGACATTGCTTTTATTATTTTTCTTTGTTTCCTTTGTAAATTTGTTGTAATTACTTTTTTCAGACTAAAATTTGCTACACTAAGACAAATACTGTATTCAAAGAAAATTAAAACAGCGTCTACCTCCAATATAAAATTCTAAAATAAGTTTATTGTTCTTCATTGATAGTCTTGATTTTTGTTTTGTGGTCATTCATAACCACTTCCTAAAATAAAAGATTATTGTCCTCAGTTTGTGTGATGTGTTGGAAAGCAATTTCTTCATTTAAATTTTTAAAACGACGTCATTGTCGTTGCACTGAATGCCAAATTATCACCTCCAGCATCTAAAAATAATACTATTTAGGATTTTCTCTAATTTTATACATAAGTTAAAAATAAGTAAATTTAAAAAAGGGATTATATAGTTTACATAAAAATGATTTATAACCTCATTGAAAATAATACTCATTTCAATCCTACTCGTTGTAGATCTGATTTTCCCATAAAGTACAAAAAATACCGCAGTATACATACATTAAAAAACTCTTAAAAATTACTTCTAACAAAGTTGAACTTTCAGTAGATTATGTTGAAGAAAAAACAAGAATTTTAAGCGCATTAGTAATGTCACCAGAAAAAGCTGTTCATAAAATTAATTTCATCTTTTTTGATGAAATGATGACTTTTTACTTTCCATCGTATAGAAATTTTTTCACTTTTCAAACTGCAAATAATTACAATATAATCACTATAAGTAATATATTAAAATCTTACCTTTTTACGAAATTTCTATGCAAGCCTAAACTCACAAAAAGTTTTCACTATATTGTCAGAATGACTAGGAAGTTTCGTTGTTTTAAAATAGATAAGAATTCCCCTGCGTACTGCCATATGACTCTTCAGTAAATTTCTATTTACTGATGAAATTTCTGTGGTGAATTTACTGAAATTTACTGAAGTGACTTATAATTTTCTCATATAAAATTTATGAATATCAGTAAATTCGTCAGTAATTTTGTCAGTAATTGGGCGGTGGGAACGCACTATAAGATAGATCTTCTAACAAGTTAGAACACTAAACAAAATTAAACCAAACTTAAATTAAGAATAACTACCTATAAAAAATTAATTTATATATCTCCTTCTTCTGTTAAACTAACAAACTAACACACTAACATATTAACAAGGCAAGACCAATTTTCTAAGAAACAAACGAGTGAAAAGGAGATATATTAAAGCAAGTTCTTTTTGTTTTCAATTGACTTTTAACCTAGGGATGAGCCTTTCGGCTTAAGCAAGGAACCACTAACAACTCCCAAATACGCCAAACTAACACAACCTTTGCCCTCTGTCATTGGACAAAAACACTAAATAAATTACCCATACACTTGACCAAAAACGACATAGAGCGTAGCCCGGCCCGTTGAGGTCCCAAAGGATAATCCGGAGAGCTACACTACGACGTTTTTTTTTGACATAAAAGGAGACGCTAACAGGAAGACCAATACTCTAAGACTGCACAAAACAAAACCGAAATACTCCATCCCCTCTCTCCCTAACACAGCAAGAAACTAACAAAGTAGAAAGTTAAGTCACCAATAAAAGTAGGGAAACTAACTGTTTTATAGTTTGAAAGAACTCTCGGAATAGGGCACCAAAAATCTTTTAATCTTTCATCCTACTAAACCAACTTTCAATAACTATCTACGAGTAGAATCTCAAACTGCAAATTTCTCCGACTTGCTATTCTATAAGATAGGACCAAACTAAAACTAAATTAAGACTAAAAGTCTTATAGGTGTTTAAGGGAAAAGTGAATAAATTAAAGTTATAAATCAAGTTAAAGTTCATATAATACATAAAATTTTTATAAACCTTTTAAAAATAAAATAAACTTGCAGTGCTAATTTGTAAGATGGTAAAAGATTGATCGGGGTAAACGACAAGTAAAATGAAATTGTATTAATTTAATTCACATTTATCTAAATTATTTGTGAGATAATTTAATATAAATTAATTTAATTTAGTATATAATTTCAAAATTTATATTATAAAAATATATATTATAAA
Organism: Acrocera orbiculus; assembly: GCA_947359355.1. NCBI lineage: Eukaryota > Metazoa > Arthropoda > Insecta > Diptera > Acroceridae > Acrocera > Acrocera orbiculus. The sequence continues at coordinate 15,684,093 of OX375758.1, forward strand.
AATATATATTATTTTTCAGCTCTGTCATAAGCTTTTTCTAAATCAAGGCTTAGTAACGTGGCGTATGCTTCCCTTTCTAGTGAGTCTTTTATTAGGTAGTCTATTGTTGTTAGCAGTGTTAAAGGGGATCAATTTTGTCTGAAACCGTGTTGGTTTGGGTGGAGGGATGCTTCCATTATTCCTTCTAGTCTTTTGTTGATTATACGTTCAAATATTTTTGTGATACTTTTTAGCAGTGATATTGGTCTGAAGTCCTTAGTTTCTGGGATTCTTATTATTTCTCCTTTTTTGGCTTTATCTTGTCCTTTTTTTATCGGTATGATTATTGCCTCTTTCCATTCATCCGGAATATTTCCTTGTTGTATAATGTTGTTGTATAATTGTACCATCAGTTCTTTGTATTCTTTAGGGGAATTTTAATACATTTCTTAATTTATACAGTCAGCCCCCGGTGCTGATTTTCTTTAGTTTAGTTTGTTAGTTGATTCTACTTCTTCTACAGCAATTTTTTATGTTGTCATTTCTCTTTCCTTTTGTGTTCTTGCGTGTTTTGTATATCCTTGGTTTTTCATAGATTTTCCATTGTTCTGTTTTTCTATACAGCAGAGCTGACACCGATTCCCATTGTGATTGGTAGGCTTGCACTCTGAATACTTTGAGCATATTCGTATTGATTTACCCATAACGACTTTATAATCTTCGGTATCGGAATCGGCGTCAGCTCGGCTGTAAGCCGGCACTCTGTGGGCAGCCTAATGGTAGTTCTTGGGCTATTGATTTTGATGGCTCATTATTTATTGTTTTTATTTTGCCCTTGTCTAGGTCCACCAGTAAGTAGTTCATTATGTTCGCTTTAGAAGCGCAAAATTTCAACGCTTCGTAAGCGTTTACCATAAAATATATTAAAGTTAATAAACTACACAAAAAAATATTTTTTGTTGTAAATAATTTTTTATTTTTAATAATATAAATATATTAAGTTCTCAGATTGTACAGCTTCTGAAAGAATTTTCGTGATAAATAGTATTTGTTTACATAAAAATATGTATGTAAGAACTTACCGAAGAGATATTTGCTGAAGAATACATGATTCTTGACAGCTTTATTTTTTTGGAGGCCATCCCAATTGATGTCCATTTAAAATTTTTTGTCAAAGAAGAGATGGACGCACTTGCGTACAGAAGAAGCTCCAACCATCTGTTTTATATAATTAACCTGTAGTCGATATTAAAAACAAAAAACTCCTTTAATATAAGTCAGAAATGTTACCGCCTCATTTTCCGGAATTTCATCCGTTTTTTCAAGTTCTTCCATATTTTTAATGGGGAAAACTTTAATTTTTGAGCGTGGCGAGAGAGCTTTTTCATAAATTTGCTCCAAAATGATTGATTGCTTTGCAAGCACATCATTTTGGTTTTTTAAAATCCCTTTGATGTTTTCTACCTCCTGTTGTAATGTTTTGCAGCCCTTGCAGCAGTCATTTTTTTTATCTAGTGAAAAAAAAATTATGTAAATCTATTGAAATAAATAATATATAATACGCATGAAATATTATGTATTTGGTTGGATGTGCTTGCTGACAAATATGTTTTTTCTGAATGAAACATTTTCTGAAAAAAAGGGTAAATACAAAAGTTAGTTCCATATTAAATAAGCCCCGCTAATACAAATCTCACCAATAAAAATGGCAATGATTCAAAACCGGAATTAATACGAAGCCAAGCGTTACAGGTAAGCATACAACTTTGCAAGAAATGAAATAAAACCGAGTTTATGATTTCTGACATTTTTAAGAAACCTATTTCTTTCTACAGTCCTGTTATAAATTTGTTGCAAAATTTTAGTTGGCTGTCGACAATCCTGCTTTAATGTCTGCATGTAGTTCTTGAATGCGTAAGCAAAAAACCCATCTACATTTCCATACAATTTTACACATCCCGATAGATGAATTAAATGATGAACATTGTAGCTTACTTTATTTTCTCCATATAGAACCGTAAAATTTTGCACAAAAGTTTCTAACATTTCTTGAACCATTTTTAAATAATTGCGGCAGTTCTTAGGGCAAGAAATTAAGTGATATGCTCCATGCAAAAGGAGAAAAGGCTCATACAAATCTTTGGAAGTATCATTTTTTAATGACACAATCCCTGTGTACAAGGCAAATTGCCGAAATTCCTTCGTTTTCCATCTCCCAATTTGTTCTTTACTTCTTAGCTTTCGACAGAACTCCCTTGGTATGTTTGATTCCAGAGAAGTAAATTTTATGCGATGAGAACTAAATTTTTTTTTAAGTTGATGTTTTTCAGAGCTTGATAGACTTTTGCCACAGTGAGAGTTATCCCAAATAGAAGTAAGCATTTTTTTCATCACACCCAGATCGATTAAATGCATCATATCTAAAGGAAATTGCGTAATTATGTTTATTTGCAACTGCTCCAATCGATGCATATTCGATTGGAAGTATGGAATGTGAAAAATTTTGCCAGAAATATTTTAAAAAGCTGCAACTGTTCGAAGTGTACAGACTGTAGCACTATAAGTTAGGGTATTGTTAACTTTTTTGCCTTTCTGTGTACATTTAGTGCACTCCTTTGAAATTATGTGTCCAACAATTTCACAGAAAAATGCTTTTGCTGGTGCGTCACAAATAAATAATCTGAGTTTTATATTTCGGTACTTTCCATTAATCTCTACCCCAGAGTTCTTTAAGAACTGGACTTCACTGACAAATTCCTTCAAATATTCAGATAATTTTGCTAGTTTTGAAGGATCTAAATATGCTCGAATTAAAAAAGGCCTTATATTTTTGAAACCAGCAATAGCTCCTAGTATTGGCCACAATTTTTGAATTTAACTCTTAAATAGACCATCAACTCCAATATCTATGGCAAGTGTTTCCATAGATTCTGGCAAAGTCAAGTTTAGGAACTTAAGACTGTTTTCTAATCCAAAGTGCATATATTGCCCAGGTGGAACAGGAATTATTTTAAACCCATCAGTTTTATTAGAGACTCAAGTTTTGCTGCATGGAACACTAAAACCTTTTTCTCTTAATCTCCTTAAAAGATCATCACAATCATTTTATCGTATGTTATTTTGAATATACCACTCTCCCAAGGTTTCATTCAAGCTCTCGGAAAAAACAGTGGAATCAATAATTCCTGGACTAGCTATGTGCTGAGTTTGATACTATGTTCTTGTCAGTTTTTCTGCTCAATCACATTCATACAAATCTTAAATCAAATTGTACGCAACTTGATCAGGTATCAAACATTGCAACAACTCAACCTTTCAGTTGAGAACACGAATCCTCAAAAACAGGCAAGAATGCCAGACAGATAACTTTCATTAATAAATACCACATGCATAAAAGGAAAACCACCTGATGTTGTTGATCTGATATCCCACAGATGTTGTTTATTAACTGGTCACCAAAATGAAAGTCAAAATAAAAACACTAGCAATTGTCTGCAAAATGCACAATAGATCAAACCAAAAAAACACACACACTTGACACAATTGACATAATTGACAAGTTGACACACCGCCATCATCAAGTTGAACGAGGGGATAGGACTTTCATGCAATCAGATAATTGCATATATGGATAGGAGCAGTATGGTGTGTTTGTTCAAAAGAGAAAAATATACAAAAGGTAGAAAAATGTATATTGAACATAATAATTACAAATAGAAAAGAATATGAATTTTGAATTAATGATGTTTAGCTTTAAACAGCATGTACATATGTCAACAATGTATAGATGAAATTATTGTCTACATTTCAATATATGATTATCAGCATTCTCACGAATCATCGTTCGATATGTATAACAATTCATAGCACTGACCTTTTTGTTAATGTCCACATTAGTTGTAGCATTTCTCATATTAATATTAAGATGATATCCATCCTCTCCTTGCTAAAATAAAATGGGATATTGTAATGCATCATATTAAAGATGTCTTTCTGATACTTGCTGGACGTCACCACTTCTACGATGAAGAATTATATCGCGAGAATTAAATTCTTCATCAACTATCACAATTGCCACTTCATCGATCGTTGGTGCGTTGAATTGTCTTTGATGTTGACCAAAAGGTGTTTTATCTGCCTTTATTATTAGTTTGTAACCGTCAGATGACATTTCTTCAATGGCAGTTTTAAATAATTTAATTAATTCATTATTTTGTTCAAACAAATTTTGTTACTCAGCGACAATCTCTCGCTTATATTCAGTTGACACCGTTTGTTGATTTGTTCGTTAGTATTTCCCATAAAATATATCTTTTTCCAATAATTACACTTGGATGAAGACTGTAATTGTAAAGGGGATTGCAATTGAAACCGCATAAATTTAAATCAGTATGTATCGTTCGTCTTGTCTGTGTCTTGTGAACTTGATCTCTTTCTTGTCTTGCTTGCCTCTGTTCACTCGTTTCTAATAATCGAGCAAGAGCATCGTGAACTTGATCTCTTTCTTGCCTTGCTTGCCTCTGCTCATTTTTTTTTGAAGTTCGAGCAAGAGCAGTGTGATATCAATCTCTTTCTTGCCTAAATGCCTAGCTTGTCTCTGCTCACGTTTTTCCGAAGCTCGAGCGAGAACAGTGTGATCTCGATCTCTTTCTTGCCTAGTTTTCCTCTACTTGTTACGTGACCATATGTTTTTATGCAGGGGTCCATACCCCTGAGGACCAAACATAGGCACGATCTATCAGTTGTCGTTTTATCGGCGGTTGTAGCGAGGTCGCTAGCCGGCTATAGCGGTAGAAATAAAGGGGTGGTTCTTGCCGACGACAACCTGATAATTACTCTAGCTACTTAAAAGGGAATTCCAAAGAAATGAGCGCGAGGCTCGAAATAAATAAAAGGGCGGCATGCCGCAGAAATCAGGAAAATAAATAAATATGAGAGAGAAAATAAAAGAACTTGAGCCAAAGGAGAGAAGCCCCTTTGCTCTCTCTTTTCCAGTACCATTTAGTAGAAATTGTTCAAAAGTATTTTATAATGTGTGTTTGTTTGAAGGTTTCAACTTTTTTTCAAAAAACTTCACTAACTAATGTGTTTAATAGATTTTTTCTATTTAGGTTTAGCTATATAAGCTAGTTTGTATCAATTATGTTATACTATAACGTTAACTACAACTTTTTATCGTTCTGTTCCTGATATCAATATCAATAGCTTTCTATTACTTTTTATCTTTTCCAGTACCATTTAGTAGAAATTGTTCAAAAGTATTTTATAATGTGTGTTTGTTTGAAGTTTTCAACCTTTTTTTAAAAACTTCACTAACTAATGTGTTTAATAGATTTTTTCTGTTTAGGTCTTTATTTATAGCTATATAAGCTAGTTTGTATCAATTATCTTATACTATAGTATAACGTTAACTACAACTTTTTATCGTTCTGTACCTGATATACAGCAGATCAATAGCTTTCTATTACCTTTTATCTTTTCCAGTACAATTTAGTAGAAATATTTCAAAAGCATTTTATAATTGGTGTTTGTTTGAAGGTTTCAACTTTATTTCAAAAAACTTCACTAACTAATGTGTTTAATAGATTTTTTCTGTTTAGGTCTTTATTTATAGCTATATAAGCTAGTTTGTATCAATTATCTTATACTATAACGTTAACTACAACTTTTTATCGTTCTGGTTCTGATATACAGCAGAACAATAGCTTTCTACTACTTTTTATCTTTTCCAGTACAATTTAGTAGAAATATTTCAAAAGTATTTTATAATTGGTGTTTGTTTGAAGGTTTCAACTTTATTTCAAAAAACTTCACTAACTGATGTGTTTAATAGATTTTCTCTGTTTAGGTCTTTATTTATAGCTATATAAGCTAGTTTGTATCAATTATCTTATACTATAACGTTAACTACAACTTTTTATCGTTCTGTTCCTGATATACAGCAGATCAATAGCTTTCTATTACTTTTTATCTTTTCCAGTACCATTTAGTAGAAATTGTTTAAAAGTATTTTATAATTGGTGTTTGTTTGAAGGTTTCAACTTTTTTTCAAAAAACTTCACTAACTGATGTGTTTAATAGATTTTCTCTGTTTAGGTCTTTATTTATAGCTATATAAGCTAGTTTGTATCAATTATCTTATACTATAACGTTAACTACAACTTTTTATCGTTCTGTTCCTGATATACAGCAGATCAATAACTTTCTATTACTTTTTATCTTTTCCAGTACAATTTAGTAGAAATAATTCAAAAGCATTTTATAATTGGTGTTTGTTTGAAGGTTTTAACTTTATTTCAAAAAACTTCACTAACTAATGTGTTTAATAGATTTTTTCTGTTTAGGTCTTTATTTATAGCTATATAAGCTAGTTTGTATCAATTATCTTATACTATAACGTTAACTACAACTTTTTATCGTTCTGGTTCTGATATACAGCAGATCAATAGCTTTCTACTACTTTTTATCTTTTCCAGTACAATTTAGTAGAAATATTTCAAAAGTATTTTATAATTGGTGTTTGTTTGAAGGTTTCAACTTTATTTCAAAAAACTTCACTAACTGATGTGTTTAATAGATTTTCTCTGTTTAGGTCTTTATTTATAGCTATATAAGCTAGTTTGTATCAATTATCTTATACTATAACGTTAACTACAACTTTTTATCGTTCTGTTCCTGATATACAGCAGATCAATAGCTTTCTATTACTTTTTATCTTTTCCAGTACAATTTAGTAGAAATATTTCAAAAGCATTTTATAATTGGTGTTTGTTTGAAGGTTTCAACTTTTTTTCAAAAAACTTCACTAACTGATGTGTTTAATAGATTTTCTCTGTTTAGGTCTTTATTTATAGCTATATAAGCTAGTTTGTATCAATTATCTTATACTATAACGTTAACTACAACTTTTTATCGTTCTGTTCCTGATATACAGCAGATCAATAACTTTCTATTACTTTTTATCTTTTCCAGTACAATTTAGTAGAAATATTTCAAAAGCATTTTATAATTGGTGTTTGTTTGAAGGTTTTAACTTTATTTCAAAAAACTTCACTAACTAATGTGTTTAATAGATTTTTTCTGTTTAGGTCTTTATTTATAGCTATATAAGCTAGTTTGTATCAATTATCTTATACTATAACGTTAACTACAACTTTTTATCGTTCTGGTTCTGATATACAGCAGATCAATAGCTTTCTACTACTTTTTATCTTTTCCAGTACAATTTAGTAGAAATATTTCAAAAGTATTTTATAATTGGTGTTTGTTTGAAGGTTTCAACTTTATTTCAAAAAACTTCACTAACTGATGTGTTTAATAGATTTTCTCTGTTTAGGTCTTTATTTATAGCTATATAAGCTAGTTTGTATCAATTATCTTATACTATAACGTTAACTACAACTTTTTATCGTTCTGTTCCTGATATACAGCAGATCAATAGCTTTCTATTACTTTTTATCTTTTCCAGTACCATTTAGTAGAAATTGTTTAAAAGTATTTTATAATTGGTGTTTGTTTGAAGTTTTCAACCTTTTTTATAAAAACTTCACTAACTAATGTGTTTAATAGATTTTTTCTGTTTAGGTCTTTATTTATAGCTATATAAGCTAGTTTGTATCAATTATCTTATACTATAACGTTAACTACAACTTTTTATCGTTCTGTTCCTGATATACAGCAGATCAATAGCTTTCTACTACCTTTTATCTTTTCCAGTACAATTTAGTAGAAATATTTCAAAAGCATTTTATAATTGGTGTTTGTTTGAAGGTTTCAACTTTTTTTCAAAAAACTTCACTAACTGATGTGTTTAATAGATTTTCTCTGTTTAGGTCTTTATTTATAGCTATATAAGCTAGTTTGTATCAATTATCTTATACTATAACGTTAACTACAACTTTTTATCGTTCTGTTCCTGATATACAGCAGATCAATAGCTTTCTATTACTTTTTATCTTTTCCAGTACCATTTAGTAGAAATTGTTTAAAAGTATTTTATAATTGGTGTTTGTTTGAAGTTTTCAACCTTTTTTATAAAAACTTCACTAACTGATGTGTTTAATAGATTTTTTCTGTTTAGGTCTTTATTTATAGCTATATAAGCTAGTTTGTATCAATTATCTTATACTATAACGTTAACTACAACTTTTTATCGTTCTGTTCCTGATATACAGCAGATCAATAGCTTTCTATTACTTTTTATCTTTTCCAGTACAATTTAGTAGAAATATTTCAAAAGCATTTTATAATTGGTGTTTGTTTGAAGGTTTCAACTTTATTTCAAAAAACTTCACTAACTAATGTGTTTAATAGATTTTTTCTGTTTAGGTCTTTATTTATAGCTATATAAGCTAGTTTGTATCAATTATCTTATACTATGACGTTAACTACAACTTTTTATCGTTCTGTTCCTGATATACAGCAGATCAATAGCTTTCTATTACTTTTTATCTTTTCCAGTACAATTTAGTAGAAATATTTCAAAAGCATTTTATAATTGGTGTTTGTTTGAAGGTTTCAACTTTATTTCAAAAAACTTCACTAACTAATGTGTTTAATAGATTTTTTCTGTTTAGGTCTTTATTTATAGCTATATAAGCTAGTTTGTATCAATTATCTTATACTATAACGTTAACTACAACTTTTTATCGTTCTGTTCCTGATATACAGCAGATCAATAGCTTTCTATTACTTTTTATCTTTTCCAGTACCATTTAGTAGAAATTGTTTAAAAGTATTTTATAATTGGTGTTTGTTTGAAGTTTTCAACCTTTTTTATAAAAACTTCACTAACTAATGTGTTTAATAGATTTTTTCTGTTTAGGTCTTTATTTATAGCTATATAAGCTAGTTTGTATCAATTATCTTATACTATAACGTTAACTACAACTTTTTATCGTTCTGTTCCTGATATACAGCAGATCAATAGCTTTCTATTACTTTTTATCTTTTCCAGTACCATTTAGTAGAAATTGTTTAAAAGTATTTTATAATTGGTGTTTGTTTGAAGTTTTCAACCTTTTTTATAAAAACTTCACTAACTAATGTGTTTAATAGATTTTTTCTGTTTAGGTCTTTATTTATAGCTATATAAGCTAGTTTGTATCAATTATCTTATACTATAACGTTAACTACAACTTTTTATCGTTCTGTTCCTGATATACAGCAGATCAATAGCTTTCTATTACTTTTTATCTTTTCCAGTACCATTTAGTAGAAATTGTTTAAAAGTATTTTATAATTGGTGTTTGTTTGAAGTTTTCAACCTTTTTTATAAAAACTTCACTAACTAATGTGTTTAATAGATTTTTTCTGTTTAGGTCTTTATTTATAGCTATATAAGCTAGTTTGTATCAATTATCTTATACTATAACGTTAACTACAACTTTTTATCGTTCTGTTCCTGATATACAGCAGATCAATAGCTTTCTATTACTTTTTATCTTTTCCAGTACCATTTAGTAGAAATTGTTTAAAAGTATTTTATAATTGGTGTTTGTTTGAAGTTTTCAACCTTTTTTATAAAAACTTCACTAACTAATGTGTTTAATAGATTTTTTCTGTTTAGGTCTTTATTTATAGCTATATAAGCTAGTTTGTATCAATTATCTTATACTATAACGTTAACTACAACTTTTTATCGTTCTGTTCCTGATATACAGCAGATCAATAGCTTTCTATTACTTTTTATCTTTTCCAGTACCATTTAGTAGAAATTGTTTAAAAGTATTTTATAATTGGTGTTTGTTTGAAGTTTTCAACCTTTTTTATAAAAACTTCACTAACTAATGTGTTTAATAGATTTTTTCTGTTTAGGTCTTTATTTATAGCTATATAAGCTAGTTTGTATCAATTATCTTATACTATAACGTTAACTACAACTTTTTATCGTTCTGTTCCTGATATACAGCAGATCAATAGCTTTCTATTACTTTTTATCTTTTCCAGTACAATTTAGTAGAAATATTTCAAAAGCATTTTATAATTGGTGTTTGTTTGAAGGTTTCAACTTTATTTCAAAAAACTTCACTAACTAATGTGTTTAATAGATTTTTTCTGTTTAGGTCTTTATTTATAGCTATATAAGCTAGTTTGTATCAATTATCTTATACTATAACGTTAACTACAACTTTTTATCGTTCTGTTCCTGATATACAGCAGATCAATAGCTTTCTATTACTTTTTATCTTTTCCAGTACCATTTAGTAGAAATTGTTTAAAAGTATTTTATAATTGGTGTTTGTTTGAAGTTTTCAACCTTTTTTATAAAAACTTCACTAACTAATGTGTTTAATAGATTTTTTCTGTTTAGGTCTTTATTTATAGCTATATAAGCTAGTTTGTATCAATTATCTTATACTATAACGTTAACTACAACTTTTTATCGTTCTGTTCCTGATATACAGCAGATCAATAGCTTTCTATTACTTTTTATCTTTTCCAGTACCATTTAGTAGAAATTGTTTAAAAGTATTTTATAATTGGTGTTTGTTTGAAGTTTTCAACCTTTTTTATAAAAACTTCACTAACTAATGTGTTTAATAGATTTTTTCTGTTTAGGTCTTTATTTATAGCTATATAAGCTAGTTTGTATCAATTATCTTATACTATAACGTTAACTACAACTTTTTATCGTTCTGTTCCTGATATACAGCAGATCAATAGCTTTCTATTACTTTTTATCTTTTCCAGTACCATTTAGTAGAAATTGTTTAAAAGTATTTTATAATTGGTGTTTGTTTGAAGTTTTCAACCTTTTTTATAAAAACTTCACTAACTAATGTGTTTAATAGATTTTTTCTGTTTAGGTCTTTATTTATAGCTATATAAGCTAGTTTGTATCAATTATCTTATACTATAACGTTAACTACAACTTTTTATCGTTCTGTTCCTGATATACAGCAGATCAATAGCTTTCTATTACTTTTTATCTTTTCCAGTACAATTTAGTAGAAATATTTCAAAAGCATTTTATAATTGGTGTTTGTTTGAAGGTTTCAACTTTATTTCAAAAAACTTCACTAACTAATGTGTTTAATAGATTTTTTCTGTTTAGGTCTTTATTTATAGCTATATAAGCTAGTTTGTATCAATTATCTTATACTATAACGTTAACTACAACTTTTTATCGTTCTGTTCCTGATATACAGCAGATCAATAGCTTTCTATTACTTTTTATCTTTTCCAGTACAATTTAGTAGAAATATTTCAAAAGCATTTTATAATTGGTGTTTGTTTGAAGGTTTCAACTTTATTTCAAAAAACTTCACTAACTAATGTGTTTAATAGATTTTTTCTGTTTAGGTCTTTATTTATAGCTATATAAGCTAGTTTGTATCAATTATCTTATACTATAACGTTAACTACAACTTTTTATCGTTCTGTTCCTGATATACAGCAGATCAATAGCTTTCTATTACTTTTTATCTTTTCCAGTACCATTTAGTAGAAATTGTTTAAAAGTATTTTATAATTGGTGTTTGTTTGAAGTTTTCAACCTTTTTTATAAAAACTTCACTAACTAATGTGTTTAATAGATTTTTTCTGTTTAGGTCTTTATTTATAGCTATATAAGCTAGTTTGTATCAATTATCTTATACTATAACGTTAACTACAACTTTTTATCGTTCTGTTCCTGATATACAGCAGATCAATAGCTTTCTATTACTTTTTATCTTTTCCAGTACAATTTAGTAGAAATATTTCAAAAGCATTTTATAATTGGTGTTTGTTTGAAGGTTTCAACTTTATTTCAAAAAACTTCACTAACTAATGTGTTTAATAGATTTTTTCTGTTTAGGTCTTTATTTATAGCTATATAAGCTAGTTTGTATCAATTATCTTATACTATAACGTTAACTACAACTTTTTATCGTTCTGTTCCTGATATACAGCAGATCAATAGCTTTCTATTACTTTTTATCTTTTCCAGTACAATTTAGTAGAAATATTTCAAAAGCATTTTATAATTGGTGTTTGTTTGAAGGTTTCAACTTTATTTCAAAAAACTTCACTAACTAATGTGTTTAATAGATTTTTTCTGTTTAGGTCTTTATTTATAGCTATATAAGCTAGTTTGTATCAATTATCTTATACTATAACGTTAACTACAACTTTTTATCGTTCTGTTCCTGATATACAGCAGATCAATAGCTTTCTATTACTTTTTATCTTTTCCAGTACAATTTAGTAGAAATATTTCAAAAGCATTTTATAATTGGTGTTTGTTTGAAGGTTTCAACTTTATTTCAAAAAACTTCACTAACTAATGTGTTTAATAGATTTTTTCTGTTTAGGTCTTTATTTATAGCTATATAAGCTAGTTTGTATCAATTATCTTATACTATAACGTTAACTACAACTTTTTATCGTTCTGTTCCTGATATACAGCAGATCAATAGCTTTCTATTACTTTTTATCTTTTCCAGTACAATTTAGTAGAAATATTTCAAAAGCATTTTATAATTGGTGTTTGTTTGAAGGTTTCAACTTTATTTCAAAAAACTTCACTAACTAATGTGTTTAATAGATTTTTTCTGTTTAGGTCTTTATTTATAGCTATATAAGCTAGTTTGTATCAATTATCTTATACTATAACGTTAACTACAACTTTTTATCGTTCTGTTCCTGATATACAGCAGATCAATAGCTTTCTATTACTTTTTATCTTTTCCAGTACAATTTAGTAGAAATATTTCAAAAGCATTTTATAATTGGTGTTTGTTTGAAGGTTTCAACTTTATTTCAAAAAACTTCACTAACTAATGTGTTTAATAGATTTTTTCTGTTTAGGTCTTTATTTATAGCTATATAAGCTAGTTTGTATCAATTATCTTATACTATAACGTTAACTACAACTTTTTATCGTTCTGTTCCTGATATACAGCAGACCAATAGCTTTCTATTACTTTTTATCTTTTCCAGTACAATTTAGTAGAAATATTTCAAAAGCATTTTATAATTGGTGTTTGTTTGAAGGTTTCAACTTTATTTCAAAAAACTTCACTAACTAATGTGTTTAATAGATTTTTTCTGTTTAGGTCTTTATTTATAGCTATATAAGCTAGTTTGTATCAATTATCTTATACTATAACGTTAACTACAACTTTTTATCGTTCTGTTCCTGATATACAGCAGATCAATGGCTTTCTATTACTTTTTATCTTTTCCAGTACAATTTAGTAGAAATATTTCAAAAGCATTTTATAATTGGTGTTTGTTTGAAGGTTTCAACTTTATTTCAAAAAACTTCACTAACTAATGTGTTTAATAGATTTTTTCTGTTTAGGTCTTTATTTATAGCTATATAAGCTAGTTTGTATCAATTATCTTATACTATAACGTTAACTACAACTTTTTATCGTTCTGTTCCTGATATACAGCAGATCAATAGCTTTCTATTACTTTTTATCTTTTCCAGTACAATTTAGTAGAAATATTTCAAAAGCATTTTATAATTGGTGTTTGTTTGAAGGTTTCAACTTTATTTCAAAAAACTTCACTAACTAATGTGTTTAATAGATTTTTTCTGTTTAGGTCTTTATTTATAGCTATATAAGCTAGTTTGTATCAATTATCTTATACTATAACGTTAACTACAACTTTTTATCGTTCTGTTCCTGATATACAGCAGATCAATAGCTTTCTATTACTTTTTATCTTTTCCAGTACCATTTAGTAGAAATTGTTTAAAAGTATTTTATAATTGGTGTTTGTTTGAAGTTTTCAACTTTTTTTATAAAAACTTCACTAACTAATGTGTTTAATAGATTTTTTCTGTTTAGGTCTTTATTTATAGCTATATAAGCTAGTTTGTATCAATTATCTTATACTATAACGTTAACTACAACTTTTTATCGTTCTGTACCTGATATACAGCAGATCAATAGCTTTCTATTACTTTTTATCTTTTCCAGTACAATTTAGTAGAAATATTTCAAAAGCATTTTATAATTGGTGTTTGTTTGAAGGTTTCAACTTTATTTCAAAAAACTTCACTAACTAATGTGTTTAATAGATTTTTTCTGTTTAGGTCTTTATTTATAGCTATATAAGCTAGTTTGTATCAATTATCTAATACTATAACGTTAACTACAACTTTTTATCGTTCTGTTCCTGATATACAGCAGATCAATAGCTTTCTATTACTTTTTATCTTTTTCAGTACAATTTAGTAGAAATATTTCAAAAGAATTTTATAATTGGTGTTTGTTTGAAGGTTTCAACTTTATTTCAAAAAACTTCACTAACTAATGTGTTTAATAGATTTTTTCTGTTTAGGTCTTTATTTATAGCTATATAAGCTAGTTTGTATCAATTATCTTATACTATAACGTTAACTACAACTTTTTATCGTTCTGTTCCTGATATACAGCAGATCAATAGCTTTCTATTACTTTTTATCTTTTCCAGTACAATTTAGTAGAAATATTTCAAAAGCATTTTATAATTGGTGTTTGTTTGAAGGTTTCAACTTTATTTCAAAAAACTTCACTAACTAATGTGTTTAATAGATTTTTTCTGTTTAGGTCTTTATTTATAGCTATATAAGCTAGTTTGTATCAATTATCTTATACTATAACGTTAACTACAACTTTTTATCGTTCTGTTCCTGATATACAGCAGATCAATAGCTTTCTATTACTTTTTATCTTTTCCAGTACCATTTAGTAGAAATTGTTTAAAAGTATTTTATAATTGATGTTTGTTTGAAGTTTTCAACCTTTTTTATAAAACCTTCACTAACTAATGTGTTTAATAGATTTTTTCTCTTTAGGTCTTTATTTATAGCTATATAAGCTAGTTTGTATCAATTATCTTATACTATAGTATAACGTTAACTACAACTTTTTATCGTTCTGTACCTGATATACAGCAGTTCCTGATATACAGCAGATCAATAGCTTTCTATTACTTTTTATCTTTTTCAGTACAATTTAGTAGAAATATTTCAAAAGAATTTTATAATTGGTGTTTGTTTGAAGGTTTCAACTTTATTTCAAAAAACTTCACTAACTAATGTGTTTAATAGATTTTTTCTGTTTAGGTCTTTATTTATAGCTATATAAGCTAGTTTGTATCAATTATCTTATACTATAACGTTAACTACAACTTTTTATCGTTCTGTTCCTGATATACAGCAGATCAATAGCTTTCTATTACTTTTTATCTTTTCCAGTACAATTTAGTAGAAATATTTCAAAAGCATTTTATAATTGGTGTTTGTTTGAAGGTTTCAACTTTATTTCAAAAAACTTCACTAACTAATGTGTTTAATAGATTTTTTCTGTTTAGGTCTTTATTTATAGCTATATAAGCTAGTTTGTATCAATTATCTTATACTATAACGTTAACTACAACTTTTTATCGTTCTGTTCCTGATATACAGCAGATCAATAGCTTTCTATTACTTTTTATCTTTTCCAGTACAATTTAGTAGAAATATTTCAAAAGCGTTTTATAATTGGTGTTTGTTTGAAGGTTTCAACTTTATTTCAAAAAACTTCACTAACTAATGTGTTTAATAGATTTTTTCTGTTTAGGTCTTTATTTATAGCTATATAAGCTAGTTTGTATCAATTATCTTATACTATAACGTTAACTACAACTTTTTATCGTTCTGTTCCTGATATACAGCAGATCAATAGCTTTCTATTACTTTTTATCTTTTCCAGTACAATTTAGTAGAAATATTTCAAAAGCATTTTATAATTGGTGTTTGTTTGAAGGTTTCAACTTTATTTCAAAAAACTTCACTAACTAATGTGTTTAATAGATTTTTTCTGTTTAGGTCTTTATTTATAGCTATATAAGCTAGTTTGTATCAATTATCTTATACTATAACGTTAACTACAACTTTTTATCGTTCTGTTCCTGATATACAGCAGATCAATAGCTTTCTATTACTTTTTATCTTTTCCAGTACAATTTAGTAGAAATATTTCAAAAGCATTTTATAATTGGTGTTTGTTTGAAGGTTTCAACTTTATTTCAAAAAACTTCACTAACTAATGTGTTTAATAGATTTTTTCTGTTTAGGTCTTTATTTATAGCTATATAAGCTAGTTTGTATCAATTATCTTATACTATAACGTTAACTACAACTTTTTATCGTTCTGTTCCTGATATACAGCAGATCAATAGCTTTCTATTACTTTTTATCTTTTCCAGTACAATTTAGTAGAAATATTTCAAAAGCATTTTATAATTGGTGTTTGTTTGAAGGTTTCAACTTTATTTCAAAAAACTTCACTAACTAATGTGTTTAATAGATTTTTTCTGTTTAGGTCTTTATTTATAGCTATATAAGCTAGTTTGTATCAATTATCTTATACTATAACGTTAACTACAACTTTTTATCGTTCTGTTCCTGATATACAGCAGATCAATAGCTTTCTATTACTTTTTATCTTTTCCAGTACAATTTAGTAGAAATATTTCAAAAGCATTTTATAATTGGTGTTTGTTTGAAGGTTTCAACTTTATTTCAAAAAACTTCACTAACTAATGTGTTTAATAGATTTTTTCTGTTTAGGTCTTTATTTATAGCTATATAAGCTAGTTTGTATCAATTATCTTATACTATAACGTTAACTACAACTTTTTATCGTTCTGTTCCTGATATACAGCAGATCAATAGCTTTCTATTACTTTTTATCTTTTCCAGTACAATTTAGTAGAAATATTTCAAAAGTATTTTATAATTGGTGTTTGTTTGAAGGTTTCAACTTTTTTTCAAAAAACTTCACTAACTGATGTGTTTAATAGATTTTCTCTGTTTAGGTCTTTATTTATAGCTATATAAGCTAGTTTGTATCAATTATCTTATACTATAACGTTAACTACAACTTTTTATCGTTCTGTTCCTGATATACAGCAGATCAATAGCTTTCTATTACTTTTTATCTTTTCCAGTACAATTTAGTAGAAATATTTCAAAAGTATTTTATAATTGGTGTTTGTTTGAAGGTTTCAACTTTTTTTCAAAAAACTTCACTAACTGATGTGTTTAATAGATTTTCTCTGTTTAGGTCTTTATTTATAGCTATATAAGCTAGTTTGTATCAATTATCTTATACTATAACGTTAACTACAACTTTTTATCGTTCTGTTCCTGATATACAGCAGATCAATAGCTTTCTATTACTTTTTATCTTTTCCAGTACAATTTAGTAGAAATATTTCAAAAGCATTTTATAATTGGTGTTTGTTTGAAGGTTTCAACTTTATTTCAAAAAACTTCACTAACTAATGTGTTTAATAGATTTTTTCTGTTTAGGTCTTTATTTATAGCTATATAAGCTAGTTTGTATCAATTATCTTATACTATAACGTTAACTACAACTTTTTATCGTTCTGTTCCTGATATACAGCAGACCAATAGCTTTCTATTACTTTTTATCTTTTCCAGTACAATTTAGTAGAAATATTTCAAAAGCATTTTATAATTGGTGTTTGTTTGAAGGTTTCAACTTTATTTCAAAAAACTTCACTAACTAATGTGTTTAATAGATTTTTTCTGTTTAGGTCTTTATTTATAGCTATATAAGCTAGTTTGTATCAATTATCTTATACTATAACGTTAACTACAACTTTTTATCGTTCTGTTCCTGATATACAGCAGATCAATAGCTTTCTATTACTTTTTATCTTTTCCAGTACAATTTAGTAGAAATATTTCAAAAGCATTTTATAATTGGTGTTTGTTTGAAGGTTTCAACTTTATTTCAAAAAACTTCACTAACTAATGTGTTTAATAGATTTTTTCTGTTTAGGTCTTTATTTATAGCTATATAAGCTAGTTTGTATCAATTATCTTATACTATAACGTTAACTACAACTTTTTATCGTTCTGTTCCTGATATACAGCAGATCAATAGCTTTCTATTACTTTTTATCTTTTCCAGTACAATTTAGTAGAAATATTTCAAAAGTATTTTATAATTGGTGTTTGTTTGAAGGTTTCAACTTTTTTTCAAAAAACTTCACTAACTGATGTGTTTAATAGATTTTCTCTGTTTAGGTCTTTATTTATAGCTATATAAGCTAGTTTGTATCAATTATCTTATACTATAACGTTAACTACAACTTTTTATCGTTCTGTTCCTGATATACAGCAGATCAATAGCTTTCTATTACTTTTTATCTTTTCCAGTACCATTTAGTAGAAATTGTTTAAAAGTATTTTATAATTGGTGTTTGTTTGAAGTTTTCAACCTTTTTTATAAAAACTTCACTAACTAATGTGTTTAATAGATTTTCTCTGTTTAGGTCTTTATTTATAGCTATATAAGCTAGTTTGTATCAATTATCTTATACTATAACGTTAACTACAACTTTTTATCGTTCTGTTCCTGATATACAGCAGATCAATAGCTTTCTACTACTTTTTATCTTTTCCAGTACAATTTAGTAGAAATATTTCAAAAGTATTTTATAATTGGTGTTTGTTTGAAGGTTTCAACTTTTTTTCAAAAAACTTCACTAACTGATGTGTTTAATAGATTTTTTCTGTTTAAGTCTTTATTTATAGCTATATAAGCTAGTTTGTATCAATTATCTTATACTATAACGTTAACTACAACTTTTTATCGTTCTGTTCCTGATATACAGCAGATCAATAGCTTTCTATTACTTTTTATCTTTTCCAGTACCATTTAGTAGAAATTGTTTAAAAGTATTTTATAATTGGTGTTTGTTTGAAGTTTTCAACCTTTTTTATAAAAACTTCACTAACTAATGTGTTTAATAGATTTTCTCTGTTTAGGTCTTTATTTATAGCTATATAAGCTAGTTTGTATCAATTATCTTATACTATAACGTTAACTACAACTTTTTATCGTTCTGTTCCTGATATACAGCAGATCAATAGCTTTCTATTACTTTTTATCTTTTCCAGTACCATTTAGTAGAAATTGTTTAAAAGTATTTTATAATTGGTGTTTGTTTGAAGTTTTCAACCTTTTTTATAAAAACTTCACTAACTAATGTGTTTAATAGATTTTCTCTGTTTAGGTCTTTATTTATAGCTATATAAGCTAGTTTGTATCAATTATCTTATACTATAACGTTAACTACAACTTTTTATCGTTCTGTTCCTGATATACAGCAGATCAATAGCTTTCTATTACTTTTTATCTTTTCCAGTACCATTTAGTAGAAATTGTTTAAAAGTATTTTATAATTGGTGTTTGTTTGAAGTTTTCAACCTTTTTTATAAAAACTTCACTAACTAATGTGTTTAATAGATTTTCTCTGTTTAGGTCTTTATTTATAGCTATATAAGCTAGTTTGTATCAATTATCTTATACTATAACGTTAACTACAACTTTTTATCGTTCTGTTCCTGATATACAGCAGATCAATAGCTTTCTACTACTTTTTATCTTTTCCAGTACAATTTAGTAGAAATATTTCAAAAGCATTTTATAATTGGTGTTTGTTTGAAGGTTTCAACTTTATTTCAAAAAACTTCACTAACTAATGTGTTTAATAGATTTTCTCTGTTTAGGTCTTTATTTATAGCTATATAAGCTAGTTTGTATCAATTATCTTATACTATAACGTTAACTACAACTTTTTATCGTTCTGTTCCTGATATACAGCAGATCAATAGCTTTCTATTACTTTTTATCTTTTCCAGTACCATTTAGTAGAAATTGTTTAAAAGTATTTTATAATTGGTGTTTGTTTGAAGTTTTCAACCTTTTTTATAAAAACTTCACTAACTAATGTGTTTAATAGATTTTCTCTGTTTAGGTCTTTATTTATAGCTATATAAGCTAGTTTGTATCAATTATCTTATACTATAACGTTAACTACAACTTTTTATCGTTCTGTTCCTGATATACAGCAGATCAATAGCTTTCTATTACTTTTTATCTTTTCCAGTACCATTTAGTAGAAATTGTTTAAAAGTATTTTATAATTGGTGTTTGTTTGAAGTTTTCAACCTTTTTTATAAAAACTTCACTAACTAATGTGTTTAATAGATTTTCTCTGTTTAGGTCTTTATTTATAGCTATATAAGCTAGTTTGTATCAATTATCTTATACTATAACGTTAACTACAACTTTTTATCGTTCTGTTCCTGATATACAGCAGATCAATAGCTTTCTATTACTTTTTATCTTTTCCAGTACCATTTAGTAGAAATTGTTTAAAAGTATTTTATAATTGGTGTTTGTTTGAAGTTTTCAACCTTTTTTATAAAAACTTCACTAACTAATGTGTTTAATAGATTTTCTCTGTTTAGGTCTTTATTTATAGCTATATAAGCTAGTTTGTATCAATTATCTTATACTATAACGTTAACTACAACTTTTTATCGTTCTGTTCCTGATATACAGCAGATCAATAGCTTTCTACTACTTTTTATCTTTTCCAGTACAATTTAGTAGAAATATTTCAAAAGCATTTTATAATTGGTGTTTGTTTGAAGGTTTCAACTTTATTTCAAAAAACTTCACTAACTAATGTGTTTAATAGATTTTCTCTGTTTAGGTCTTTATTTATAGCTATATAAGCTAGTTTGTATCAATTATCTTATACTATAACGTTAACTACAACTTTTTATCGTTCTGTTCCTGATATACAGCAGATCAATAGCTTTCTATTACTTTTTATCTTTTCCAGTACCATTTAGTAGAAATTGTTTAAAAGTATTTTATAATTGGTGTTTGTTTGAAGTTTTCAACCTTTTTTATAAAAACTTCACTAACTAATGTGTTTAATAGATTTTCTCTGTTTAGGTCTTTATTTATAGCTATATAAGCTAGTTTGTATCAATTATCTTATACTATAACGTTAACTACAACTTTTTATCGTTCTGTTCCTGATATACAGCAGATCAATAGCTTTCTACTACTTTTTATCTTTTCCAGTACAATTTAGTAGAAATATTTCAAAAGTATTTTATAATTGGTGTTTGTTTGAAGGTTTCAACTTTTTTTCAAAAAACTTCACTAACTGATGTGTTTAATAGATTTTTTCTGTTTAAGTCTTTATTTATAGCTATATAAGCTAGTTTGTATCAATTATCTTATACTATAACGTTAACTACAACTTTTTATCGTTCTGTTCCTGATATACAGCAGATCAATAGCTTTCTACTACTTTTTATCTTTTCCAGTACAATTTAGTAGAAATATTTCAAAAGCATTTTATAAGTGGTGTTTGTTTGAAGGTTTCAAATATTTTTCAAAAAACTTCACTAACTGATGTGTTTAATAGATTTTTTCTATTTAGGTCTTTATTTATAGCTATATAAGCTAGTTTGTATCAATTATCTTATACTATAACGTTAACTACAACTTTTTATCTTTCTTTAACTGATATTCAGCAGATCAATTGCTTTCTATTGCTTTTTATCTTTTCCAGTACCATTTAGGAGAAATTGTTCAAAAGTATTTTATAGTGTGTGTTTGTTTGAAGGTTTCAACTTTTTTTCAAAAAACTTCACTAACTGATGTGTTTAATAGATTTTCTCTGTTTAGGTCTTTATTTATAGCTATATAAGCTAGTTTGTATCAATTATCTTATACTATAACGTTAACTACAACTTTTTATCGTTCTGTTCCTGATATACAGCAGATCAATAACTTTCTATTACTTTTTATCTTTTCCAGTACAATTTAGTAGAAATATTTCAAAAGCATTTTATAATTGGTGTTTGTTTGAAGGTTTTAACTTTATTTCAAAAAACTTCACTAACTAATGTGTTTAATAGATTTTTTCTGTTTAGGTCTTTATTTATAGCTACATAAGCTAGTTTGTATCAATTATCTTATACTATAACGTTATCTAAAACGTTTTATCGTTCTGTATCTGATATACAGCAGATATATAGCTTTCTATTACTTTTTATCTTTTCCAGTACCATTTAGTAGAAATTGTTCGAAAGTATTTCATAATGTGTGTTTGTTTGAGGGTTTCAACTTTTTTTTAAAAAACTTCACTAACTAATGTGTTTAACAGATTTTTTCTGTTTAGGTCTTTATTCATAGCTATATAAGCTAGTTTGTATCAATTATCTTATACTATAACGTTAACTACAACTTTTTATCGTTCTGTTCCTGATATACAGCAGATCAATAGCTTTCTATTACTCAAAACAAAAAAAAATTTAAAAAAAATCTACCCACTAACTTTAAATTAATCATTAACCAAAATTAATAGGAACTAAAACTTAAATTAATTATTTAACATAAATATTTGATTGTTAAATCTTTTCAAAAAAAGAGATGAATGACGACCAGGGCTCTAATTAAACAAAAAATTATTGGGAGCAAAAAAAAACTTACATGCCATGTGCTCGGTTTTAGGGTTTCCGCTTGTTGGGCCCAGCAAACCTTCCCTATAAGTAAAACCTTAAAAAAAATCAAATTTGCGTCCCTCTTTTAGGTCTTTTACTCTCTCTCTCCCAATTTAAGGCACCACATCGACAGTTGATTGTTTGAGGAGGTCTGCTCTTGAGCAGGTGTCCGTTACATGCTCCCTTGTTTCTGAAGCTCGTTCTTCTCTTCTCCTTTTTGCTTGATTTGTAGATCGACCAATGGCACTTCTCTTTGGCGGCATAATTGTGGAGTTAAATAAAACGTATTTCCAATTATTTTCTTCAGCTGGAAATCAATAATATTTATATTTATTCACATAATCAATAATATTTATTATATTATATTAATATTTTATTCTGCAAAAGTTTTTTGACTGCATTTTTGTATTTATTAGAATTTGTTGTTTTTTTTAATTTAAATTAATTTGTTGAAATCTTAAAGGAAACAAAATTATGTATTTAAAATATTTTAAATTTCATATTTGATTGTAATTGTAATACAAACCTATAAAAAAAAAAAAATTTAGATAAACAACAGCTGCTCATCGTAGAGAAATATTTTCAAAACTTTCTCTAATATAATAGTGCCGAATTAAATTTTAATTAAAAAAAAATAAAGTAATTTAACTATCATTCCTTCAAGGCTTCCTTTGATAATAAGGCTTCCTTAATAATTGAAATTCATTTAAAATTTACAATTCTTATATACTAGTTAAGCCAACGGTTATTTTCAAAAATAATATTTCCCATGGAGTGTATACAAAAAGCTTACGGTGCAAGCACGTTAGTTGCTCATGATCAAAAATTAAATGCCCACGGCTTGTTTATTGTACTCTCAGAAATTTACATTATGATAAATACGTCAGCTTTCTGTATATCTCAGACATCAACCACTTCAAATAATTCTAGTAATTTATCTTATACACTAATTATAACAAAAGCTTTTACTGCATGATCATTTCGAAAATGACTGTCATACAAATTTTGTCAATAAATTATAATAGAAGTTTTAAAAATAAAATTTAAATAAAAAATGTTGTTATGTAATTTAAATATATTACAATCCAATCTTTTCTGTCTTCAACATAATCTTTATTAAATGCCATTTCCAGCAATTCATCGGATGTTTCATCTATTTAAATAAAACACGGTGGTCTTCTTTCCAGAAATTATGAAGGAAATGAATTAATAACCCCTTTTATATGGAATCCGTCTGTCTTGGTCATTAATAATACCTTATTATAACGTAATTCTTTTCAGTCGTCAATTATCTTATACTTTGTTTATAAACGAAACTGAGAATTTCAATTATATTATTTAAAAGGACGTTTTTTTTACTTTTTCACTTTCTGCTGTTAGTCCCCTTACATGTAGAGGTCTCCCGAAAATGGGAAAAACCCAAGTGGAAAAATTAATCTAGCCAACTTTGATATTGCTGTGGATATATAGCGGGGACTCGCGTGGTCCGCGACACCATAAAATCGGGTCCCAAACTGACCTAATGGTTCCAATAAGTTAATATTATTAGAACCTATGAAGTTTTGTGTCATTAGAATTATAATTTAGACTAAAGGCTCATCGTCATGCTTATATTGCGTCATTGCAATAGTCGAGCCAGAAGTGTTGTCAATTGCAAAATATAGCAAAATATTAATTAATTTATGGTGGATGATCTGTTATATATAAAAAAAATAAAATTCTAGGTATGCATTTTGCCTTGACCCAGAAATTAAATTTTCGCTTATTTTTTTTTTGATATTGCAAGCAAAAATTATTTTTATGAATATATATATATCCTTAAATTTTTTTTTTTTTTAAAATATTGAATATGGAAAAGATTCAAAATGATGCTGTCTAGATTTTTACAGTCTAACAGTCCTGTGAGTAACAGTGTGAGAGTTTTTTATCTTAATGAACTCCTGCTTACACGGTTCCACTCGACAAACATGGAGAACTTCTGTCTTATTTAAGTTTAGCTTCGCACCACATAAATTTGCCTAAACGCTAATATCATTAATTACATCATTTAGTATTTGCGAACATACAGCTCGAGACGAAAAACAATTATTTTCCTCTTCGAAATATAGAAAAATATCATCTGCGTAAGAAAGCACTGAAACTATTAGATGTCCACTCATCCCAGAGTCCGCAAACGTGGAGAGCTTCCTAAGGATCTAGACCACAGCCTATTAAAGCCTGAATGATCACTATTTAGACCTGAGGCCAAGAAAACATTTTTTTTTCTTTAACTTATCACTGTATAGAATCCCTTAGCTCACCGGTTCCGAGCAGAGCCCTAGACATTTTGGCGCTCTGGGGAAAACCTTAATTTTGCTCCCCCGTTTTTTTTTAAGTAAATCTCATGCGACCATATCAGAAAGTCAAGAAAACATTCAAAAAAAAATTTAAAAACGCTTTATTAAAACGCAATCATCAGATAACAAGATAAGCAATTTAGCACTTACGGCAAAATAACAAAAATTAACATGTAGTAGCATTACTAAACTAACATATTATAAATAAATTCTAACTAACCAAAGTAATTAAAATGCCCCTTTTCGAACTTTTCTTTCGGCAAACTCACGAGCCAGTGATTTCAAATCTAATTTGTCACTAATTTGGTGTTCTATAGCTATTATTGCCAATCCATTGAGACGATTTTGCGTCTGCATCGTTCTGAGATAATTTTTTATTACTTTTAATTTTGAAAAGCTTCTTTCCCCTGAAGCCACAGTGACTGGCAATGTAAGTAGAATTCTTAATGCTATTGTAGGTATAATAAGTTTATATTTCACTACTATTTTTAATTTAATTTTGAATTTACAATTATTATTATTTATTTAACAATTGACACGCCAGTGCAGCCTCACACTGGAATATAGGCTTGGTCCCGTGTCAAATAAAATACATTGTTTTTATTACAAAAAATATAACTTACTGACTATTGTACGTAATATGTCAAGCAAGTAAATTTTCAAAGCCTGCTAGACATATTACGTACCCTTTAAAAAACTACTGCGTTTTATATAATTTATTAAATAAAATAACTTCCGCCACATTACTCCCCCACCAGTTAGATCAAAGATCTGACGAAACATAAGGAATAGAATTAATGTCTGGAGAAAAAAAATTATAGCCACCTGTCATCTTTCTTTCTAAAGATGAAAAGGGTGGAGACTATGAAAATGAAAATCCCTTTAACTGCTAAAAGTTTTTGTGAACATATACCAAATATATAATATATAATATAGACCAAATTTGGTAAAACTGCAGTGGGTCGCAGGTATTAAGAATAGACCAAATTTGATAAGGCTGCAGTGGGTCGCAGCTATTTGGTATAAACAAAATTTGGTAAAACTGCAGTAGATCGCAGGTATTTGTTATAGACCAAATTTTGTAAGCTCAAATTGAGTTGTAATATTGCACAACTAGGACTGGAGAGCATTTTTCCAGACAGGAGGAAGTTCGAAAAAAACAGTGGATAAGGAAGTCATTTAACCAAATTATAAATCGAGAAAAGAAAAAAAAAAAATTATATAAAACGCTTACAAACAAAACAAGTACTTAAATTACAAAAACTTAAACTACAAATTATTTAAATAAAATAAAAGAGTATTTCAATTATTGACGTTGAAGTAAATGCTGATTGCGACTTTGAATAATATTACTGAAGATGCTAATCATATACCAATAACTGCATGGAAACGTGCAACAATTATTGCGGCAACGCTTGTGGAATTGCACTTTTTATATTTTATATTTTGAAAGTGAACGGCAGCTTGTAATAACTTCTCGAAATGCATCTTCATTCTTTGGTTCATTATCTTCTCAAATGAAGTAGCTGTAGGTGCAGAAGAAATAAGTGAGCTTTGAGGATTAAGGCCAAGCAACTTCTGTTATATAAACGATAGCTGGACTTGTTCCGATGGCAGACAGTTAATATTCTACCAAATAACGGAATATACAAATTTGGCGCTAAAGCAATTGCAATCCATCCAATTGTGCGAGGAATATATGCCAGCTTAATTGTTACTAAATGTCGGGTTCCAACTATTATGAAAATTTTCTTCTCCGGGGTCACCAATTATTGTGGTGGCTACACCAGGAGTTGAATTTTTGTCGGGTTCACCTGTGTCGCATCCTGTGGTCTTCTTTATCGGGGTCACCAATTGTAGGTATAATAAGTTTATATTTCACTACTATTTTTAATTTAATTTTGAATTTACAATTATTATTATTTATTTAACAATTGACACGCCAGTGCAGCCTCACACTGGAATATAGGCTTGGTCCCGTGTCAAATAAAATACATTGTTTTTATTACAAAAAATATAACTTACTGACTATTGTACGTAATATGTCAAGCAAGTAAATTTTCAAAGCCTGCTAGACATATTACGTACCCTTTAAAAAACTACTGCGTTTTATATAATTTATTAAATAAAATAACTTCCGCCACACTATGCTGAGGTTTGGTGCGAATTTAAGTGTAGCGATAAACTTCAGAACTTCAACAGGAGTTTCCTTTTTTGTTAATAATGACGAAACAATGCTTATTTCATCAGCTAGTTCCAGGGCGTTAAGGTCACTTGAATTTCCATCAGTTAAAACTACTTCCAAATCTTTGCAATGAGCCAGTAGCTCATTTCTGGGCATGCCTTTAAGACCAAAACTATTATACAAAAAGCTGAAATAATTACTGTGAGTATTTAGCAAATTATATCTGGTTTCCAATGCATTTATTGCTTGATCTATAGTGTGAAAAAAAAAATCTATTTTATATTTTTGTTTGAGGTCTTGAACGGGTTCATCTGGGCCCTCATAAAAAAACGTTCTTGTTTTGCTTCTGACACGATGACGTGGTGTGGTGTTTTCGAAATTAGCTTCCACGTCAATCTCTGAAGCAAGCTCGGTTGCTTCTAGAATAATGCTTTCAAAAGCTTCATCTGATCTCAGGTTTTCAAAGAAGAGTTTGCAGTTGCTAAGCATATCAATAGCTTGTGACATATTAAAACTTACAGTTTGCAAAAGTTTGCTGATGGGGTTAATATGACTCAAAATTTTGTACCAGATCACAACAGAGCATATAAATTTGAACTGCTTCAAATTATTTAATAATCCGCTAGCCTCGTCTCTGATCATATTATCGATTTCTGAATCTTCATATATGCTGTACAAAGCATCGTGAATTGGACCAATTTAAAACCGCAGAGCTTTTAATGAGTCGACTCGGCTTTCCCATCGCGTATTACTAAATGGTTTTAGGGTGTAAGTATCAATATAATTTAGCAATATTGCCCAACGAAAAGAAGAGGAAGAAAAAAATGTATATAACTTTTGAACAATATTGAAGAAGTTGGCTGCCTCAAACGAGGAATTTGCCATATAGTTTACAACCAAATTTAGCGAATGGCTGCTGCATGGAACATAAAATGCTCTGGGGTTTATATTTCTGATTCTTGTTTGTACTCCAGATTTTTCTTCTCTTATATTGGAACCATTGTCATACCCTTGACCGCGCATGTTTTCTGCTTTAAGCCTATTTTTCTCTAGCTCTTTTAGTAAAACCTCTGACAATTCCTTAGCTGTTGATCTCTCAATGGATAGAAAACCCAAAAAATGTTCGTTGACATTAACTTGAACTTCAGACTCTGATTCCTGTATGGAGACAAATCTTACCACAAATGTCATCTGTTCTACTTTACTTGCATCGGGAGTAGAGTCAAGAATCACGGAATAATACTTGTCCTTTTGAACTTGCTCAATGATGTGGTGCTTTATGTTGTCATGCAATAATTCAATTATTTCATTTTGTATAGTTTTCCCTAGATATGTAGCTTTGATTTCTTCTTTATTGAGGACTCTGCGAACGTGTTCCTCCATTTTTGGATCAAACTCAGCCAATAACTGAATTAACTTCAAAAAGTTGCCATTATTGTGTTCATACAGTTTATCGCTTGTTCCTCGAAAAGCTAGAGAACTCTCACCTAGGATTTTAACGACTGATATAATGCGTAAAAGAACTTCAAACCAGTGGTTTATCTCAGAATCAATGAGTCTCTGAGAAACTGCATCTATGGTTTCACCTATTTTCAATCTTTGCTTCAATTCAAGCCATGATTTCAAACAATCTATATGAGTTTTAGCATTTTCATGATGTACTAAAGAGTCGCCTAAATGCTTCCAGTCTTTAAATCCCCGATTGCCAAGAGCGCTCAAGCTAGATGGTGCAGCAAAAAGTCGACATGGAAAACAGTACAAAGCGTTTTGAAATATGGAATATACCATCCATTCTCTTAAAACCTTTTCTCCATTTCTAAGCCTTTTCTTGTAATGTTTTGGTTGGTCTATGCTGATCATCCGAAGGAAAATCAAAATTATACAAAGGTGCAGCTGGACCACGCTTCACCAAAAAAACTCTATCTGTTGCCCGCATGATTTCGGGCCATAATCCTGGGTCAGAAGAGATACTTTGGACGGTAGCCTTTTCTAAATGGTTCTCTGAGGTCTGTACAACTTGCGAATTTTGATTTTTGGAACTGCACGGAACTGCATCACTACTCGCCAAACTCGTTTGAGATGACTTATCCAGCTCAGTAATGCTGACGGTTGCGTCCAAAGCGGGATCCATATCCGGAAAGTCAGTATCTAGGTGCTGGGCGTTGTTCAAATGTTGGTCGGTTGTGAGAGCGTTGAAACTACCTTCTTTCAAGAACTTCTGCAGCGCATCTGACTGTTTTTGAAGCTGTGTTTGCTTGTTCAATCTCCGCTTCTTAAATTCGCTCCCAGAGGGTTTTCTCTTAGCATCGGACATTTTGATTTCTGGAACAAATTAATTAAAATAAAAGATAATACTGATATAAACAAAATAATAATAATAATTGATATTTTGTCTCTTGTTTGGTAGTTTTGTGTAAACTATATTTTCGCCCTGCCCTGGGGCCAGCCCTGTTCCGAGTCGCAACCCGAAGTAGTACTAAGTTCATCTTGATGCAGTTTAAATAATTTTATATGGTCACTATATAGACCTGCAAAACCAACACCTGAAATAATCAAAAATTACTTGAAATAATGAACAAAAATCTGTGCAAATCCCTTATTCCACTCATCCCAGAGTCTGCAAACCTGGGAAGTTTCTTAAGATCAAAAACACAGCTTATTAAGACCTAAATGACCAATACCAAGGTCTTGGGTCAGGAACTAACTTTTATTTTTCCTTACCGACCAGGCTCCCATTAAAACACTACATCTGAGTCGCAACCCAGAGTAAAACTAATTTTGTCTAAAGCTCAGTCTTAAGTCACCTTTAGCCCTCATCAAGGCCTGTAGAGTTATATTCTGAAAAGGAAATAGCTAGAGGGAAATAGAAACAAAATTATCATTTTTCCTTTGCTGGGCTAGAACCTAGTCTATCCACTCTCTGATCTGCAAACCAGAGCGAACAAATTAAGGTCCAACACCTCAGACCGATACATCTTACAGTAGCCAATATCTTAGGCTTCAAAGATATAATACCTGAAACATATATATACAATAATTATTAATAAAAATTTAAACAAAATTGTGAACCTCTTGCCTTAAAAATTATTATTGTTATTAAAAACAACCACGAAACAAAAATCAAAAAAAACCAAATCTAATAGCTATGCACAAAAATGAACATCAATTAACAATATGAAATTAATAATAACTGAGAAAACATATATATATTTTCTTTCTTTCTTCCCTTCCTAATTTCAACCTTCTTTTCCTTCTTCTTCCTCTTACCTTTAAACCTTTAACCCCGCTAATTTAATAAATTTAAAAATTGGCGCATTTGGTAAACTCTCCGGCGAAAGAATTTCTTCCATTTTATTTCCTAATTGACTTTCCTCTCTTTCTCTTTGATAATTCTTACACTCTAATAGAATGTGTTTCACAAAAAACTCCTCCTGCACCTCTTCACATTCGAATTTTGATTTAAAAGTAGGATCAAAAACCTGATGGTTAACAATGTTTATAGTTTGAATTTCTCCTCCTGTTACTCACAGACTATCGGTTTTGGTGAGGTCCTTGTTATATTTGATTCTTGTGATCTTGAACTCTGATGAAGGATGTAGGATGTGTTGTGTTTTTTGCCATATTTCAAACAGTGGCGTGACTGACGGTATGTCCTCTTTTCAGGCAATTGATGCCTATGTTTAGTTCTTGGGCCTTAATATGTCGTTGTTTTGGACTTAAATTAAGAAACTTATTGCAGAAGTACAATGCATGTCCTTCCTTGCAATACAAACATTCATGTTTATTAACTCTCTCGGTTGTTAAAATGCTGGGTCTTGTCTTAACTGCTGCTGATCTTTGGCCAACGGCTTCAAAAGCCTGAAATTATCTTTCAATGAATTTCAATGAAAATGTTCAAATAACGAGTGAGTTGTTTTGTCCATGTTTTGTAGGCTTATAATACATTCGGACGTCGTATCATGCAATGATTTAAGAGATGCCGCTGAATCATTTGTAATTGAATTGCTTGCGAATTGAATTGTGTTTGAGAACAATCTTCCTAGAACTTGATGTAGTTTGATTAATGTTGATTGTACGCTATTTTCCATGTCAGTATATGTAGTCATGCTATAATTTGTTACGGTGATTTCTGAACCTTCCCATTGTTGTCCTTTTGCTTTATTTGACTCCAATAATTTTTAATGGAGGCAATTTTTCAATTCACAGAATTCCTTAGAATCAATTTCTGTTGAGGTAATACTCTGTAAAATGTTCCTGCATGTTCCTGCATAGTAGTCTTTTGGCGTCAAATAAGACGCTCAAATTTCAAAAATCAAGGCTATTTTTCAAAAAAATTATAATGCTATTTATTCAATCACAAAAAGAAGTTAACTGAATTTCATTAATATGTTACTTGATATAATCCTACACGTTAGATTACAATTTTAGACGTATTTGTTTTATACTTGTCGGCGGAGCAAATCAGTTTCAAAATATCGGGTCTAGTTTTCAAATAAGAATGGAACTGGAATGATGATGTGGAATGATGTGTTGATGTTAGTCTTGGCCGTTAAAATTGCTTTCAAAACTGCAACACTTAGCTGTGATTTTTCACTTGTCCATACTTTATTCATTAGAGAAAAAACTCTTTCAACAGGTGCATTACTTTTGGGCAGACATAAAGCGTATTCAATAATTACACAAAAATTTCCGCAGTTCAGATTTTTATCACGGAAATATGTGAATAACTCCACCCAACGGTTTTCGGCAACAATATTTTGAGTATTCCAACTTATTATTTTTTCATTTGTAACGTAGTTAGAAATGAGTGAATACTCGTCGAACACTTCCGTGTCTTGATTGCTGCTAAGAAATCCTTGCTTAATCAGCAAATTCGTTACTTTCTGTACTTCCTCCCACGTAGGTACTTTTTTAAAATTTGTCCATTTAAACACATCTAACTCTGCATTGAATTGACACCACTGTTCTAAGTATTCTTTGCTGGTTTTATAAAATTCAGCCACTGCAGTTTTTACAAGCTGAACAATAGCAGGGTCAGTTTCTTGTAACTTCTCCATCAGACTACGTACATCATAAGGAAGGAAAAGCGAGCTCTCTTTCTGTGCTAAGTTGTCTCGAAGACGATTCATTTCCTTAGCAGATTGTATTGCAGACACGTGTTGTCCTTCAATTTTTAGCACCACTTGATGAAAAGTTGCTGCCTGTGCATTAAAAAATATAGCCATAGCTCAGAACAGGGATTTTCGAAAAATGTTTTCAAAATATTTGGGCTTTTATCGATGCTCAGAAAATAATGTTTCAAAGGCTGGAACATTTTCATAATTCTTGTAGCGCATTAGTGCATTAGCATATAGCCAAGCAATTTCTGATACTGTGTCAGTAGAATCACAGAACTCTTTCAAAGCTTCCGTTCGAACGCTACAAATGTAAAAAAATGAATAAATTTTCACAACGATACATTCAAAGTCAATTGGAAGACAATTTGAAGCTGCTTTGATCGCGTTATGAACTATGTGAGCTCCACATCCAATCCCAATAAGTTGTCTCCCGAGTAATATGTTCAATTTAGCGAAAACATTATTACTTCCTTTTCTATTCTTTCCTCCAAAATTGCTGTTCGTATTATCTCCACAAAATGCCACTATTTTTTTATTTAAATCGTTGCAAGATAAAATCCCTTTCAAATAATTGACAACGATATCCGATGTTTCACCTGGCTGCTCTCGAAGCTCCAAAACCTTGACTTTTACGCCTTTATAAGGTAAGAAATAGCGAATCAACACAGGGAATAATTTTATCGAGCCGTGATTTGAAGCATCCGTTAGTAGACTTATGCAGCGGACTTTGTGAAGGTGCTCTTTCAACTCATCCATTAACATAGGTGCCAACACATTGACAACAAAAGCCTGGGATTTTGTACGAGCACATCTAAATTTTTGCTCAAAACAGGATTGAATTAAATTAGAAGCGCAGTCATTTGAATGAAAACTGTGACTTTCTTGCACCGTGTGATATGCTCACGCACCTTCCGCATCAGCTATATCTAAATCTTTTGAAGCTGGCAGATCAGTTCTTTTGAAAAAAGCAAGCATTGATGAGCTTGAAGCAGCAGCTTGATCGGAAAGCCTGTGTTTTTCCGATTTTAAATGTTTCTCAATATCACTTGCACCACCATGTCCAACACTAAATTCTGCACGGCACTTATCATTCGTAACGTCTGCACCACCCTTTTGTTTTATAAACGGATACTTAGTTTGCAAATGACTATTAAAAGTACACTTGCGCTTAGGCATATTCCTAATGTCAATTTATATGGGTTAAAAATAATATGAAAAACTTTGATTTATTTATTAATTTGAGCAAAACACGTCTGTTTATAATAACCAACTCCAATCAGCTAAATTAAAAGAAAAATACTAAATAGTACCACGGCTTATTTCTATTCGACGGTGACATTATTCCTAGTCAAAAGTCTAAGGCTGCGTTCACAGTGAAAGCTGGCGCTGGCGCTGGTGCTGGTTGCGAGAAAAGTGGTTAAAGGCAAATCAAGGCAACCAGCTTAATGTGTTCAGAGTAAAAGCTGGCTGACAAGCTGGTTTGAGCTGATGCCATGCTTTGAAGATGGTTCGTATAGCTTGTATACGAAACATTTTCATGTGACATCATATAGCGGAGCTAGTTCAAAATTTGTATATAGCAACAAGAGGAAAGATGGAAGCCATTTTATTAATTTTTTGTTTTAATTAAATTAATTAATATTTATTTTTGATTAAGTGTTTATAATAGATAATGATTTTTAATTATATTTAAATTAAAATAATTACTATTTAAGCTGATAAAATTTTAGTTATTAGAATAATTATTATATTTAAATTATGATCCGGGGATCCGTTAATGATAATACGTTATAAAAATTTCTAACTATATAAAATATCGTGTAGAGTAAATGAATAAAAATAGGAAGGGTTATAATTACAAGAAGATTTAAATTTAAACTCAAATTTTTTATTATTAATTAATTTACATAATTTCACCTTCTTAATTCATTACAGAGCTCTGATGGGCTTTCTTGTGAACCGTACAAAGCATCATATATAGTTTTTTCAATTTTCAACCGGCATAACCAATATTTTTTTGTCTCCAATTTTCTTAAATGTGGTGCTATGCTCTCCAGAAAAGCGTCTATGTCGTCTCTTTCATTTTTTTTTCTACTTTTCTCCATCATAATTAGTTTTTTTCGTTCCAACTCTAAAAATTCGGAGTGGAAATCAGTTTTTCTGCTGCTTTTCCTTTTATTACCGTTGATTATAAGATCTTCATCTTCAGATCTTTCCAAATAGTCATCCTTTTCCTTTTCTTCTAGAGAAAGTTTAAATGCGATAAGAAAATTTTAAAATCAAAATCAAAATGTTATTTTAATTAATTTTATTGTTCCATAAAAACTACTTAAAAGTATCTCTCACAGCTTGCCCTACTTTTGTTGAAACGCTGCTTACTGATGGCTGATTCGTACATTTATTCATATTTGGTTCATTAGTCTTAATAATCTCTTCGGGAAGTTTACATCCTTCCAAATCAATAATAATATTTTTAAACATTACCGTTGTTCTTACCTGATTGTAATTATTAATCTTTCACAGGGCAATATTGGACTTTTATTAAAATGAGTTGTTATTTTTGAAATCCTGTTTTCAATTTTTAAAAGGATGTAATCGAAAGTTGAAATTGACATCCTCGTATATTTGAAGAATTCGAGTGGAAATTTTCGAAGATCTTCAGATAAACAATTGAATTCACAATGTTCACCTCTTTGGCGGTTAAGTGGATGAATTGAAAATGCCTTGCTTTTACACAACAAAGGCCATTTGCTTCCTTCAAGTAAGGCCCAATCTCCTTCATCAGAGGAATCCATCAAAATTCACTAAAATATAGCAAAGGTGTCAATAAAGAACTTTTTAACATTCAAAATAAATTTCTTACCAATTTATCTCCTTTCGCGGGGAAAACACACTAAAGCGTTATTTATGTTGCTAATACAACACTTCTAAAAAATAAATAACTAGTAAAGAACTTAAAAACTTATATAAAGTTAATGTCTTGTTCAGTTCAGTTGTAAATACTTCACGTGTAAACATGTGAATTCCAAGCTGACTAAACTCTATTGAACTTTTTAGATTTATTTAGTCACCAAATTCGGATATATCTAAAAAATTCTTATTTCAGGTAATATATTGTGAAGTAGACTGCAGAAATCTTATAAAAACTTTTACTCCTTCAAATATCTAGACTTATACCCATATAAACTCCATATAATTTGATTCCAGGTACCAATATATACTACAATCATAAAATACATGTTCTAAAAATTCCTTCTATAAAGATTACAAAACCTATTATAAATGTTTTCTAAGAACATTATACATGCAACCTATATGTAAAATGTAAATCTTTCAAGGTGAAAATTTGAAGGAATTTTTTTCTTGGAAATATAAAACAATTTTGGGATAATTTCAAATAAAATTTAACCAATGCATTTTAATTTCAGCAACAAAATATATGTATACATGAAGTTTACCAGCCGAAACAATATGATAATCCTTCTCCTTCTTTCTTTCATTCTAATGTTGTTGTACACAAATTTATCGCTTATAAACAAGCTCAGCTACCAGCTGCCACTATGAATAGGTTTTTCTGCAACAATCTCGCAACCAGCACCAGCGCCAGCGCCAGCTTTCACTGTGAACGCAGCCTAAGGCCGTGTTCATACTCGCGGCTGGTTGCTGGCTGGTACTTGTTGCCAACATTTTAATGTCACGAACTTGTAGCGGGGCTAGTTTGTAAAGATTAATTTGTGTATAGCAACCTATTAAATGTCAATTCATTTCTCAATAGAAAGAAAGGGAGGGATAACAGCTCTTTTATTATTTTTATTTTTCACTTTAATTAATAAATAATTCAATTTGGACTGAAATTATTTTTGATATGTAATGATTTTTGTATTCATAGTTAAATAATAATTGCTATATAAACTGAAAACTTGTAGTTATTAACACCGAAAGCAAAAACTTTTGACTTAAACTACGGTTAATACTTAAATAAATTTGAAAATTATCCCAAATTGTTTTATATTCTCAAAAATGCAATCTCACCTTGAAAGAATTATATTTTACAAATAGGCTGCATAGTTTTTGTATAATATTCTTGGAAAACATTTATTATAGGTTTTGTAACTTCTATGGAAATTCTTTTTATATGAGAAATTTTTAAAACCTACGTACGTTGAAGCAAATGATATGGGTTCCTTGCATTTGTCCTTTACCTATGTTATATATTATATTGAAAACTGTTCTATAGTATATAATTTATTTATTTCACTTGTCAATATTTATTTTCTTAAAATAGGATAAATAACAAAAACTTTATTTGAAATCTATTTAACAAAATGGTTAAGTTTTAGACGAACAATTCACTTATAACTTAAATGAAACATATTCTATTTACTTCCTTTTTTTTTTTGTAATTTAAACTCTCGGCAATATTTCTTCTAATTTAAGAATAATTTTCTTTCTAATTTAATCGGAAGAATTCTATATAATTTTAATAAGATTTACTCTACAGAAACTCTAAAAACTAACTCTCCTCTGATCTTTTTAAAACTATCTATTTATATGCAGTTATTTCTTACTCTGCATGTTATTTCTGTTACGAGAACTAGGTTACGATGTTACATATAATAATATTTGTAATCTAGTTTTCGCAACCAAATTAAATCCGCTGATTGCGAAGGTCGAAACTAAGTTTGTCAATCAGCGAATTTATGTAAAATGATAATTGTTAAGCAATATTGACTTACTTTATTATAATTATTAAGCAATATTGCAATAACAATCATCATTACGCAATACTGACTTAGTTTATTATAATTAATACTTAATACTTGATACAGATTCCTTGCAGATGTTGGAATCTGCACCACAACACCTATGTCTAGACATTTGAAGGAGTAAAAGTATTTTATTAGATTTATCCAGTCTCTTTTACAATGTAATACCTAAAATAGGAAATCTGTTAAATATACCCAAAATTACTAACCAAGTAAAATTTAAAAAGTGATAAGTTGGATTGGATTTCACATGTTGGAAGGATTCAAAACTGAAAAGGACATTAGCTTGAGATTGGATTTATAGTTTTTTACTAGGTTTTTATTCTTTAAGAAGTGATATAATAGCATTATAGTATAGCATAACAGTATAAGTAACTGTTTAGTGTGTTTTTCAGCAAAAGGAGATAATTTGGTAAGTGATTGACTTTTGGGTCTATTTGGTTTTTTATTGACACCTTTGCTGTTATTAGGGTTATAATTACAAACAGATTTAAGTTTCAACTCAAATTTATTTTATAATAATTAATTTATATAATTTTATTCCGTTGAATCATTACATTGCTTCGGTGAGCTCTCTGGTTAACCATACAAAGCGTCATATATATTTTTTTCGATTTTCATCCGGCATAACCAATATTTTTTGTGTCCATTTTTCTTAAATGTGGAGCTAAGCTTTCCACAAAAGCATCTATGTACTTAGGTTTTAAAAATTTCTCATATAAAAAGAATTTCCATAGAAGTTACAAAACCTATAATAAATGTTTTCCAAGAATATTATACAAAAACTATGCAGCCTATTTGTAAAATTTAATCTTTTCAAGGTAAAACTTTGAAGAAATTGTATTTTTGAGAATTCTTTTAAGCAATTTCAATTTTGGCTTGAAAAGATTATAATATTCTTTAGATAATAAATAACTTGATCTGCATTAAAATTATTTATGATATTTAATGATTATTAAATCAAAATTCACTGCAAAACCTACTATAAACGTTTCCTTAGGATATTATACATACAAAAACTATGCAACCTATATGTAAAATATAATTCTTTCAAGGTGAGATTGCATTTTTGAGAATATAAAACAATTTGGGATAATTTTCAAATTTATTTAAGTATTAACCGTAGTTTAAGTCAAAAGTTTTTGCTTCCGGTGTTAATAACTACAAGTTTTCAGTTTATATAGCAATTATTATTTAACTATGAATACAAAAATCATTACATATCAAAAATAATTTCAGTCCAAATCGAATTATTTATTACTTAAAGTGAAAAATAAAAATAATAAAAGAGCAGTTATCCCTCCCTTTCTTTCTATTGAGAAATGAATTGACATTTAATAGGTTGCTATACACAAATTAATCTTTACAAACTAGCCCCGCTACAAGTTCGTGACATTAAAATGTTGGCAACAAGTACCAGCCAGCAACCAGCCGCGAGTATGAACACGGCCTAAGAGACATCCACATATCATTTCAGAAACGTGCTGTCTTAAAACAATTTCAAAAAATTCTGAAGAAACATAAATTAAAATTTTTGTGCGAACTTTTTATTACATTTTATTGGGGCAGTAGGTATGACACTGTCATTCTTTGCAATCATTTCTAGTGCGCGCGTCAGTTAAAAAATTTAAAAATAAAAGAGATCTATAAATAATGATATATTGAGTATTCCTAATTGTTTTGTTCTGTCTATTTACAAAAGCGGGACATTTTGGCTTTCGCAGGGGACAGCGGGACAGACCACCTGAAAGCGGGACTGTCCCGCCTAAAGCAGGACGTATGGTCACCTTATTCATACCCGTTTTTGACCGTAATAGTCTGAACTGAAGTAAGAATGGTTCAGTTCTCTTCCAGATTTAGTGCGGATGGCTTTATCGTTTGCTTCAAACTTTTCCCATAATATTTCAAGGCTTAAAAGTATATCCTGTAGGTATGTTACATTTCTTTTTTCTTATATTTGACGCTGATAGGTCTTTGAAAGTTTCTGTTAGCTGTTGCTGCTAACTCTTCAAGGGATGCCATATGGTGTTAAAATCTCAAGAATTAGCTTGTAATGTTGATCCTGTTCAAGTTGATCATGTCGGGGTCACCAAAATGTTTTATAGTGGATATGATTTCCACAAATGTTAAATCAAATTGAATACACTTGAAGGTTCAAGACAATGTTACACTGCCCTGAAGCCTTAGTATTGAGAGTATCTACGGTGTTTCACGGTAAATATCTCAGTAAGTGAAAAATATGAATTTTAGTTTGAATGATACGCAAAGTTCTGTGTCTAAAACTTGACTAAATTTATTATCTCTAAACTTACATTTATGTAGTAGTAAAATTGCTTACAAGCATTTTATATTAAATATTTCTTATCAGAATATTCTCATGTTTTATTAATCATAACATTAATGCATGAGAATATTCTTCCAGACTTTTAAATATGCACTCCTATCCGATTAAATTGATATCTTAATTGCTACAAGAACGTGGCTTGCATATATGCATTGTTTGGTATATATAATATATGTATTTTTTATGCAGATTCAACAAGGTGTGTCTATTTTCCTTTGTTTTTGTTGAGCGTGAATGAGTTGAACTTTTTTTGGCAAATAGGTGTATGGGATGTATATTGGAATTTTTTTCTCCGGGGTTTCTTCGTAATTTATTTCCTGAAATTTAATGGTAAGAATGTATGGTTGTATTACCGAGAGAATACCAGTCTATTTTAAGCTGAGAATTTATACATGGTTTTTACATTTCACTTGTAATTCTTTTTCTCATTGAATTGGAATCAGGTATTCTTGGTGGTCATTTTGGTAAATATATCAGGTTTTTGATTAATTATCTGATGTTTACAAATGGAATCACTTACAGGATTATTATTCATTAGGGTGATTATACAACTATTCGGGTATAAACCTATTGTTGTTACTTTCGTTTGCTGGCAGACGTATACTCCTGTGATATAGCTGACTTCCCTACAGTGTTTAGGAACCTCTTCGTAGGTATATTCTAAGTATGATTAATGGTCGCTATTATTAAGTATGAAGCTCGAGTCAAGCTCCAGTACTAGAGTTAGATTTTGTTGTACTGTTAGAGTTTAGGTAAATAAAAGTTTGTTTTCCTCTTTCTACTATATTTATTCTTTATTATTTAATCAATATAAATTTCAGATATGTATTTCAATTATTCTTAACTACTGTTTACTGCTTCACTCTACTTCCTTCTACTATATTTATTACATATGTACTTTAGTTTTTATTAATTATAATTTACTGTTCCAACTATTCCAACTATTTACATTATTTATTCAAAAAGTGAAAATGCAATTTTTTTTATTAAAAAAGGTAAATTATTAATTTAAAGGTAAAATTTATAATAAGGTGAAGTATATTACAGTTTGCTTTTGAAACTTGCCTTCCTAGTACCCGAGTAGCAGCGCCAATCCGGCACGGATCCGATTTGCCCTAAAGTCGATCAGGCCCGGATAGGTCTTGAAACGCTAGGTTATGTCCGGCCCGGATCAGGCTGCCTGATGCTGCCCTGATTGTGAATACCATATGCTTTTCTTTTGTTTTGACTTAAATAGAAACAATTTTATAATATGAATATGAATTTATTAAATTAGATTAAAAATTATAAAAAAAATTATAATTTAATATATAATACACAAAATTTGTTAACCTCTAAAAACAGAACATAATTTTACAATGGGGTTGTACTTTACAGAGCAAAACTGGTTTCAGGTAAGAAACTAGATGACAGGGATGTCGGAGCGTCAGAAAAGACCAAAAAATGCCATGTGTATTTAAATAAACATGTATTTTTAATAAACAAAATTTACAAAATGTTTTTACACAATATTTTCTTTTTAAAGTAAATAAATAAACAATCATTATTTAATAACTATTTTTTTAAGTATTTTGTATATGTAAACATATACATAGCATTTAAAAAACTATTTATAATTATTTAAAATAAATTAATTAAATAAACTAAACTAACAAAAAACACTAAATAACACTATTAATTAAATTAAACACTAAATAAAAATTCCCTTTTGACAAATGAACATCATATCGCGAAGAAATTGCTAAGACAACTGTCAAAGACTTCAGAGAAAGTCAAAGAAAATTTTTGTAATAAAAGAGTAAGATACATATATCGCGTACACTAAACAAAAAGATTTATAGTATTTTAGCGTTTTTTTGTTTAAAAAAAGGAAATAGCTTTTAATTATTAATTTAAACTTATCAAAAATCTTATTTTTATTAAATATTTCTAAATTTTGGCTTAAAATATTCTTGCTCGAATAACATTTTCACAACATCCGGAACTATTCCGGCAAACTGATCCGGCCCGGATAGAAAAGATTCGGATCAGGTAAATGTGTCCGGCCCGGATCAGGCTACCTGGTGCTTTTTTTGTTTTAATTTAAATAGAAACAATTTTATTATATTAATAGCATATTTTATTTAATTATATTTAAAATTACAAACAAATTATATTAAATTAAAAAATTAAATTTACAACAAAAATTAAATCAGATCGCCGATGCATTATTATTGATAAAATCGTTGGCAGTATTCGACATTTGTTTTCTTCTTTTATTTCTACGGCCATCCCAATCTCTGGAGCAATTTATGATCGCACCAACTCCTTGGTAGAATTTGATTTCATTTACTGGGGGTAAATCTTCACTTTGAAACGCCTTGTTCACTTTATCTGCAAAATATAACATTAAAATATTTAACATTAAAATATTTAACATAAAACTACATGATTATAGTACAATTAATTTTTTTAATAAAAAAATTATTCTTGACTCTACTCTAATTTTTAAAATGAGAAATTAAAAAAACTAAAATTTTTACCATATGCGCATATACCTGTCTGGCTCATGACTTCTTTCCCAGGTACAGGATTTTTTGGCGTGTATTTTCCAAGTAACTCTCCAGAACAAAACTTAGAAAATATATTGGTCAAGGACCGATTTAGCGGTTTCCTTGGTTCAATAAGAGATCCAATTATATGAAGCTTCATGAAAAACAAAAGTAATTGATTAATTAGAAAGAAATATTTAAAATTGTGTCAAATAACACAGTTCATAAGATACTTACAACTTCATCTTTTATACTCTTGTCAGTTTTAATTTTATTATCAAAATCAGCAAAGTCCTCCTTTTTTTACGCGATACCGTTTAACACGTAAACGAGTAAGCTCGCGTTTCCGCTGTAAATTATTTTCATTGTCAGCCATTATACAAAAATTAAAAACTCACTAAGAAAGCACACACACACAAAATGCAGTTTAGGCACAATATTTTTTCCATAAAGTAAAAGTTATTAATTAATAATTTGCACTACAAAGCACTGTACTCTATTAAAGTATTCTTAAACGCCATTGAAGATTTTTCTAATTGTAATTCTAAGAATAACGAAGAAACACTAAAATTATAAAGACGTAAAAGATATGTAGCAATTCAAAACCATATCTGTATATATGTATATATAATACATACATATGTATATCATACGTAATAAGTATAAGTATTCAATATATACCCAGCAGTTAATTTCCCCTTAAACGCGGATTAGTGACAAATGTCATTGTTTGTCCCTTGAAAAATATATGGAGTTTTGTTCACAAAATATTGTCCTAATGCCTTAGAAAATTTTTGTTCAACTCTCGCATGTTCACTCTCTTTGACATTTGTTAGTGTAGTTTCTGTACTCATTTCCTATTTAAATGTCATCAGCAGTGCGTGGAACTTATAGAATAACATTGTTCGGTGACCACTTGGTTTCCCTTTGTCACTGATCGAGCAGAAATTAACCGCTGGGTATATACATATATATATATATATATCCATATATATAAAAGCACAGATGCAAGGACTCGGTAATTTCTAAAAACATATGACCATGAAAATTAAAAGAAAAGGACTATTTCTTCTCGAAACTCTTCGAATAATACCATACCTGAAAATAATTCTATAACATGTATTTCTTTCACTTACCAATTACCAAAAATTATCCTATTAATATAATTATTTTTTTTTTATCGTGTAATAAGTGTTTCTAAAAAAATATGACTGAAAAATACCTTAAACTATAATTGGATTTTATATTTTTACGCATCCGGCACTGTTCCGGTAAACTGATCCGGCCCGGATAGAAATGATTACGGTTTTTCATATTAGGGCTTTATTCAGGTTGCCCAAGTCCGCCCCTGATCGGGAAAGCCCTGATAGGTATTTACCTATCCGGCCCTGATCCGGGCCAATCCAGGTTTTCCATTTAGGGTAAGCCGGACAGGGGCCTGATTGGGCCCGGATCAGGATAGGGCTCGCGCTTCTACTCGGGTATGCCGTGTATGTGGCCGTATTTGATTGCAAAGTTTTATGCCGCAATCATTCGTCGATTTTATAATCATTTCCATTTCTTGGTCATCCCATATTTTTTCAAAAACTTGAATTGGAGAATCATTTTCGTCTATATCCAAAAGAATCCCAGCGGAGTCTGCATCAAAAGAAAAGTTTCGTATAAGTGTTATATTAGTATGCCATGTCTCATTATTTTTCTGGTTCTTTTGGTGCTTTAATTTCTCATCTGTAGTTGATTCATTATCATCACTACTGTTACTATCAGCATCAGAAAATTATTCACTGTTCATCATTTCCTCAAAAAGCTTCAGCAGCTTAAATGTCCTTAAAATTTAAAAAAAAATTTTATATAACTTTAATTTATTTAAAGAGGTTCTTTGTATTATAGGATTTAATTTATTATGTAAACTTTAATTTAATTTATAAAGTTTATTTTATTTTTAAAAGGTAATAAATAAATGTTATAATAAAATAATGTTTACTTATTATATAAACTTTAACTTAATTTATAACTTTAATTTATTCACTTTTTTCTTAAACACCTTTAAGACTTTTAAAAAAAATACTTCAGAAATTTATAAAATATATTTAATGTTTTTTGGTTTATTTGTTCAAAACATATTCATACTAAAGCCCGATCGTACACCATTCTGTAACGATTAAAAATTGACTGACTATTATAATTCATCTGTCCTATTTATATAATTTTTTAATTATTTAATCCCTCATGGCTTCTCATGGTCTTGTCAG
Source organism: Acrocera orbiculus (assembly GCA_947359355.1). Lineage (NCBI taxonomy): Eukaryota > Metazoa > Arthropoda > Insecta > Diptera > Acroceridae > Acrocera > Acrocera orbiculus. The sequence continues at coordinate 15,727,915 of OX375758.1, forward strand.
TATCAGAAATAATTGCACAAAATTACTGTCTCTACAAAAGAAGAGTACTTTCTTTTATAGTACCTTTCTGTCATGCAATTTTTTCGGTTTTTTATTTGTTTTCATACAATTTCCTGAAATTTGCCTAAAATGCAATATTGCTTTGTGCTATAATTTCAAAACAATATTGCTTTTATTGACCTAGTTTATTGGCTTTTATATCCCTGAACCTATACATTCTTGAAACTATACAATTATAAAATTTACAAACTACATTATATTGGGAGGCGGTCATTTTTTCATATATTTAATGAGGTATATATTTTTTCCATAGCACAAATAACACATGGGCTGAAAAGTCCCGGGCCTAACAAAGAAAACACGATTTTTTTTGTTCAAAATTGGCTTTATTCATCAACGTAATCTCCATCAAGAGCAACACAATCATTCCAGCGCCGCTTTGACATTTCAATACCACTTTTGTAGAATGATTTATCTTTTGCCTCAAAATAGGCCTCAGTTTCAGCTATGACCTTTTCATTCGAGTGAAATTTACTGCCAGCGAGCATTTTTTTGAGGTCTGCGAACAGCCAGTAGTCGTTTTTGTGGATTTTTTTAAATATTTTCTGGTGTTACCACCTCATTTGGACGTCCACTGCGTTCTGCATCATCGGTGTCTTTACGGCCACGTTTGAATTCAGCAAACCAACGTTCTATTGTTGTTTCTGATGGAGCTGAGTCCCCATAACACTTTTCAAGTCATTGCTTCGCTTGAATAAAAAAACAGTGTAAAATTAAAACACAAAATTGTTTTTGATCCATTGATTTAAAAACGCCAAAAGTAGCGTCACTCTTAGCACAATAACTCATAAACTAATAAATAGAATATCATGAAATTTTGACAGCTGTATTTTGAAGGTTAGTACTAGATGAAAAAGAGGTGATTGTAATAATACTAGCACCATCTATGTGTTAGGCCCGGGACTTTTCAGCCCATGTGTTATTTCATGATATGTGATCTCAAAAGCATAATTGACCTTTCAAAGTTCAATAACTCTAATTAGGCACTAACAGAAGAAAAATTCTTTGTTTGCCCACTGGAATTTATTCGCATTTACGTTTTCTTTCAAATAGTATCTAATTTTTGAAGTTTAATTGATGGTACAAGAATAGTTAAAATAAATAAAATTATACTATGCGCAAATCAAAAACAATTCCTTTTATCTTCTGAATTCCTACATTTATTATTTTTAGGAATATTCAATCTCTAAATGTTTTACAAACTTAGAAACTCTGGTACGCTTAGAGAGTCTTATCGACTTTAATTTCAATATTTATTTTCTCTTTTTTATTTTTGCGCAAATTAATTATTATTTTATTTGCAAAACAATTTCCTCTAACTTCTTAATTCAAACAATTATTGTTCCTTTTTTTTTTGTTTTTGGTCGTTAACAATTTATTTTTAATTTTCAATATGTTTCAAAGTTTCAAACCCAAAGTTAATTAATTATGATCTGTATACATATAAAATATTTTCCAAAAATTTGACTTAAGAACATTAAGGTTCCATCACCACAATTACTTATTTAGAATTCCAATAATTTTTTTTTTGTTTTTTCAAGAAAAAATTCTAATTTAGTATAATTCAACTTCAAACAGATTGAGTTTTTACTAGTTTGAGTTATACTTTATTTAATATTTTGTTTTTTTTTTAATTTTTATGTAAAAATTGAATATAATTCTTTCTCAAGTTTTGTAATTAACTACCAATAAAAACTTTTTCTTTTTTTTTTAAAATATATTTCTTCGTTCTTGAGAACTTTTATGTTAAACAAAAATTTAGTTTTTCCAATTTAAGTTACACTTTATTTGATATTTGGTTTTTCAAATTTGTGCGTAAAACTAAGAACTTAATTGAATATACTTCTTTCTCAGGTTTTTATAATTAACTAACAATAAAAACTTTTTCTTTTTTTTTAAAATATATTTCTTCGTTCTTGAAAACTTTTATGTTAAACAAAACTTTTTTTTTTCAATTTAAGTTACACTTTATTTAATATGTTACATTTGTTTTTTATAAAAAAATCTACAAAAACACCCCTAGTTTTTGTAATTAACTAACAATAGAAACTTTTTCTTTTTAATATAAGTTAATATTCGTTTTATTTCTACTAACAATAATGCTGATTTTCTTATTCTTAATAATAATTCTTAATTACAATAATTCTGATTTTCTTATTCTTAATAATAATTCTTAATTACAATAATATTTTCAATTTCCTTTTTTATTTTAACAACAGTTTATTTTAATTCTTATAATAATTTACTAGCAATAACAATTTCAAATTCCCTTTTTTTTTATTTTTTTAACAATAGCTTATTTTGATTTTTATAATAATTCATTAACAATAATAATTTCAATTTATTTTAATTTTATAATAATTTGTTTCAATTTTTATAATAATTCACTGACAATAAGAATTTTAATTTCCTTTTTTATTTTTAACAATAGTTTATTTGGTTTTTATAATAATTCATTAACAATAATAATTTCAATTATTTTAATTTTATAATAATTTGTTTTAATTTTTATAATAATTCACTAACACTAAGAATTTCAATTTCCTTTTTTTTTATTTTTTAACAATAGTTTATTTGATTTTTATAATGATTTATTAACAATAATAATTTCAATTATTTTAATTTTATAATAATTTGTTTAATTTTACAATAATTCACTTCCTTTTTCTTTATAATTCCTTTCTTTCCTCAAAGTTTCTTTGTTTTTTTAAATTTTATAATTCCTTTTTTTTATTATCAAACTTTCTTATTTTTCTCACAAGTAAATCTTGTGAGAAAAATAAGAAATCTTAATCTTTTGACTGACCACTCGAGACTGACTTTTTAATTTTTTAAATTATATTGAGAACATTAAGTTGTTTTTAAAATAGCAGATCTGGACTGTAGAAACGGTAAGTTGTTTACTTGGTTTATCATGGGAATTGGCACTATAGGAACGGTAAGTTGTTTACTTGTAATGTAGACTGTTATCAAAAATCATGAGAATTTGGATTATAGGAACGGTAAGTTGTTTACTTGTTTGTTAACTCCTCCCTCTTTAGATTCAAATGTCCTCATTTGATTAATTGATGAAAAAAAAGGGGTTAGGGGTTTTTCCTTCAATTTCTTATATTGCTTTTGTGGATGACTTTTCCTGAACTGGTTAGGACTGTAGTGTTTCTATTTTCTTCAACTATTTCCGTTACGTAACGTTCGGTTAGTTTCGAACCCAGTCGTTTGTTATGTTTTACAAAAATGAGTTGACCTCTTTCGTAGGTCTTTATTGGCTTTTTTTTCTATTGTGGTATTCATGATCTCTTTTTTGTTTTAGTTTTAGCATTTCTACATTGTTGAGTCTAATTTTATCAAGTTCTTCGGGGGTTTTATTGGGAATTCTTCCGTAATAAAGCTCTACGGGACTTTTTCCTGTCGTCGAGTGGATTGAGTGATTATATTCGTTGACAGATCTTTCTAGTAGTTGTTCAAATGACCTTTTTTCTTTGTCTGATTTTAAGCATCTCATGATTTCAGTCAAAGTGGAGTGGAATCTTGCGATTTGTCCATTTGTTTCGCTTTTGTATGGTGGGATTTTGAATATTTTGATTTTGAGGGTATCCTTCATCATTGAAGTTATAGATTTTGAGTTAAGGGATTTTTCGTTATCAATTACTACGATTTCTGGAACGTTGAAGAAGAAGAGAAGGTCCGTTAATGGTTCTTTTATGTCCTCTATCGCTCTTGACTTGATAACTTTGCAATGTGCTAGTTTTGTAAACTTGTCTATGGCTGTCAGAACTAATTTTCCTTCGGTTGAATAAATGTCTATATGTAGAATATGGCCTGGATAGTTTGGAATTGGCGTAGGTTCCATAATTTGATTATTGGGGTGTCGGTCGTATTCATTCTTTTTACATGTGGTGCAATTTCTGATGAAGTTTTTAATTTTTTTGCTCATTTTGGGAAAATAGTAGTTTCGTAGTAATTGTTTTCTATTCTCGTCAGCATTACGATGAGCGCGTAGGTGAGTGTTTTGTATTTCTTCGCTTTGTCTTTGTTCGTCTGATAGATCTTGCACCATAATTTGCGTATAACGAATTTTGAAATTCGGAAAATGGGATGTATAAATTTCTTGGAATTTTTTTGCAGTCTCTTCGTTGGTCATCAAACCATTGATGCTCTGTGGGTCAAGGGTATTACTTAAAATACTTTTTAATTCGGTTTTTGTATAGCTGGTCTGATTGAAGACGTGTCTGGTATAGTTTGGAAAAGGGTTTGTTACATAATATTTGTTGCGGCTCTTGCTTTGGTTAATTATTATTTGATTTCGGAAAACGTTGACAGGAATTTCGACGTTAGGGATTAAAATATTTGAAGAGGCTTGGTTGTTTTCTTGTGTAGTGAATAAAGTGCTTAAATGTGTCATTCTGGAAAGGGCATCAGCTACTACATTTGTTTTTCCCGGCTTGTATTTCAACTCATAATTGAATTCTTCCAGAATTGCCTTCCATCTCTTCATCTTTGAATTATTGTTTTTGTGGCTTAATGCGTATGTCAAAGGTTGGTGATCCGTGAAAATTTTTACTTTTCTAGATCCATAAAGAAAATTTCGTAAAGACGTAAGAGCCCATATTATTGCTAGCATCTCTTTTTCGTTTGCAGCATAATTTTGTTCTGTTTGATTAAGAGTTCTCGATAGAAATGTGATTGGTTTTCCCTGCTGACTTAGGACTGCTCCTAATGCTGAATTCGATGCATCAGTAATGAGTTCGAACTCCCTTTCAAAATCTGGAAAGGCTAATGTGACATCTCTTGATATGAGGGATTGTTTTATTCTATTGAAAGCTTCAATAGCTTTGGTATCTAGTTGTATTGCCTTTTTTTTTTATTGGAATTTTGACACATGTCCGTCTTGCCCTCTAAAGAGTGAAGTTAAAGGGCTTGCAATTTTAGCATATCCGTTCACAAAACGACGATAATAACCGGCCATGCCAAGGAATGATCGGAGTTCCCTAACTGTTTTCGGTAATGGGAACTTTTTAATAGCTGCTACTTTTTGTTCATTTGTTCTTATTCCATCTTTTGAGATTACGAATCCCAAAAATTCAACTTGATCTTGGAGGAACTCGCTTTTGTCGAGTTGGATTTTTAAATTGGCTGCCTGCAAAGTTTCGAATATGATTTCTAGATTTTTGAAGTGATCGTCTTCATCCTTTCCGAAGATAATAATGTCTTCTATGTAAACATAGCAACGTTTACCGATATGTTTACGAAGGATGTCATCTAATGCTCTTTGGAAGATAGACGGAGCATTTTTCAGGCCAAATGGGAGGCGAGTGAATTCGTATTTCCCATGGTTAATTGAAAATGCAGTCTTCTCAATATCTGATTCTCTTAAGGGAATCTGGTGAAAGCCACTTTTTAAATCAATCACGCTGAAGTACCTGTTATTTCCTAAATTTGAAAGAACGTCTTGAATTTCTGGGATAGGATACCTGTCTGGGATGGTAATCATATTAAGTTTCCTGTAGTTTATCACTAATCTATGCTTTTTTATGCCTGATGCATCGTTTTTTTGGTACAATCCATACTGGGGCATTGTAAGGTGATTTCGATGGTCTAATGATTCCATCTTTCCATGTCATCCACGTTTTCAGAATACATGGGATCGATTTTCTGGTCTGATTCGGCGTTCGTGTCTTCAATTCGACAATTTATTTGGGTAAAAATATTTTTGGTTTCTTCTCTTACTACTTTCGTTATAATTTCTTTAAAATATTCAAGGTCTTGGAGTGAGGTGCTTGGGGTACCAGTTTGGTTATCTGGCATCGTTAATGTGGAAGGTTTTAAAACATTATTGTTAGCCATTTTGAGTCGGTGGTCAGTAAAGTTTAAAATTTCTTCTTTGGATTTTTATGAGAGTTTAGCAATTAAAACTAAGTACTCACGTGGCTTTTTCTTTCAAAACCTGTTAGGCGGCTGTTGATAAGTATTTTAGGAGCTTTAATTTTGGTTAATTTTGTTTTTCTAACTCAGCAACTCCGTTTTGTTCTTGATGAGGATGACTCCGGGGCCTCGTTTCCTAACTTATAGTTTTGAATATTTCTTCTTCTGCTCGGGTGCCAGTTAATATTCGTTTTATTTCTACTAACAATAATGCTGATTTTCTTATTCTTAATAATAATTCTTAATTACAATAATATTTTCAATTTCCTTTTTTATTTTAACAACAGTTTATTTTAATTCTTATAATAATTTACTAGCAATAACAATTTCAAATTCCATTTTTTTTTTATTTTTTTAACAATTGCTTATTTTGATTTTTATAATAATTCATTAACAATAATAATTTCAATTTATTTTAATTTTATAATAATTTGTTTCAATTTTTATAATAATTCACTGACAATAAGAATTTTAATTTCCTTTTTTATTTTTAACAATAGTTTATTTGGTTTTTATAATAATTCATTAACAATAATAATTTCAATTATTTTAATTTTATAATAATTTGTTTTAATTTTTATAATAATTCACTAACACTAAGAATTTCAATTTCCTTTTTTTTTATTTTTTAACAATAGTTTATTTGATTTTTATAATGATTTATTAACAATAATAATTTCAATTATTTTAATTTTATAATAATTTGTTTAATTTTACAATAATTCACTTCCTTTTTCTTTATAATTCCTTTCTTTCCTCAAAGTTTCTTTCTTTTTTTAAATTTTATAATTCCTTTTTTTTTTATTATCAAACTTTCTTATTTTTCTCACAAGTAAATTTCCTCTTAATCTTTTGACTGACCACTCGAGACTGACTTTTTAATTTTTTAAATTATATTGAGAACATTAAGTTGTTTTTAAAATAGCAGATCTGGACTGTAGAAACGGTAAGTTTTTTACTTGGTTTATCATGGGAATTGGCATTATAGGAACGGTAAGTTGTTTACTTGTTTGTTAACTTATATATTTCTTCGTTCGTAAAAACTTTTATGTTAAACAAAACCCCTTTTTTTCTCAATTTACACTTTATTTAGTATTTTACATTTTTTTTTATAAAAAATCTACAAAAACATCACTACTGACAATTTAAACCTGCCTTAAAAGTTGACTCAAAAGACGCCTGTTCAATCACGACTCCAAAAACCGACTGCTCCCAAAATCTCTTGCAATAATTTTATAATCAAAAAATTCTTGCATGGTCAGCTGTTTTGCTTACCATGCATGAACTTTTTCTCATGCCCCTAAAGAAATGGCCAACGGACCTTGGCTAGACAGAAAAACAGAAAACAACAACAAAAGGTAAGTGAAAAAATAATACTTTGAACTTTTGCTTATATGATCAACTCAAGTGTCAATCATATAAGCAAAAGTAGAGCAACAACAATTGCATGTGCTCTGATGTCATATAAGAATGTTTATGTGATTGTCACTAGAGTCGTTCACATAAACATTCCTCAGCATTTCCGCTGAGATAAAAAAAATTTTGTTGTTTGCAACAAAGTAGCACACAACAACAAAAAAAAGGTAAGTTTATTTAGGGTGATTTTTATAAGTTTCAGGGCAGTTAAAGTGACGCCAAATGGGGTGATTTTTATATTTTCGGAAAGGGTATTTAAAATGCAGTCGAGGCAAACTTGAATGGGTTAAATCGGAGCACTTTTAGATTTTTCCTGTATTTAGGTATTTCAAAACGGTTAAACTTGAAATTTTTTTTATTTAAGTGAGTTTAGGCCTGGAAACATGTAGCCGTAAGGTAAAATTAGTAAATTTAGCGATTTAGAGTTCAACAAAGTAATTTTAGCCTGAGAAAATAATGTAATTTAGGTAAAATTAGAAATTTTTGTCTACTTTTTGGTGTTGTTTTGGTAGAAATTTGGTGTCAGATTGTGTGAAGATTGGGTAAAAATATGGTGGTAATAGGGGTGCCTGAAAAGTTTACATAACATATATACATATATCAAAATCAAAGAAAGCTTCGACACAACTGCCGGGTCGTGCTCAAAATTTTACAAAAATATTTTTTTTAACAACTTCAGAAAAAAATGTTATACAGATACATTTTTGATAAAGGCTAAACTTTAATAAATCAATTCACCACTTTTTTTAACTTTTTGTTTTTGCAAAACACTCCACTTACCCACCTGAATCCAAATCTGCTATCATCCAATTCGTACGTCAATAAATTTGTCAGTAATAGTCTTAACGAACGTAATATTATTCGCAATTCAAAAAATATCTTAAAGAAATACTTAGGCATATATTAATGTTTTTTTGAAAATTTTTGAAGAATCGATGCACTACTTTTTGAGTATGTCTAAACATACTAAGGATAAATTTTTATATAATCAAATATAGATTTTAACCATACAATATTTTTTATGCATTTCGCAATGTTTAAAATATAAAAAAGAGAAAGCTAGTTAAATTGAATGTGATTATAGAAAAGCATAATTTTGAAAACACCACAAATACATATAAATAAATATGATAACAAAGGTATTTAATTCCACTTTAAGAAAAATATTAAATTCAACAATGAGGTATGAGTCCTCTGAGTTATTTTTTAAATCCATTTTTACTGCATATATTGACTTAAAAAATATACAAAAGTAAAATTATAGTGAATTGGTATTCTACTATTAAAAATAAAATTAATTTTATCTTATTTGACAAATGAAGAATTGCTTTTAAATCCAATCATTTGCATTAAATAATTTTTTCATATTGAGCATACGATTGTTAATGTTAGTATTATAAGAAAAATAAATATATTTTGTTATATGCATAAGTATTGTATTTAGTTTTGTACAATTCATTACATAAAAAATTAATACATATTAAATAAAATTAAAAATTACTTTATTGTTATTATTTAATAAATCTTTTTTCATTTTTTCCAAGCCCTGCGGTTTTACTTACTCGAAAGAAAACTGACAGATACAATGGACATATGCATCTTCAAAACAGGCCAATTCAGGATTTTGAATCCAAAGATAGAAACTTAATTTCTAAAATTTGAAAATATTTCCAAAGATTTGTTTTTATATCTCAAAAATTATTGATACACATCTCAACCAGAAATAATTTAACTACCATAACATTCATTGGAGTATGCCATGTAAACTATTTTTTTCTCATTTAGTAAAAATTTTAGCAAAAAATTAGCTGCAAAAAAATTTACCATAAATTTTTCACTTCATTTTCGACTTCGGTACTCTCAAGCCCAAATTTTTTGTTATTAATTAACCTCTTATTTTTATATTAAAAGTTTGACAAATATTTTTCTTGACTGAAATTATGTTATTTTTAATAAAAAGCTCGAAAAATTGAGTTTTGTTTTTCAAACTTCATCGTTTTCAAAACGAAAAAAACAACTAGATTTTAATTCCAAAATTTGTAGAAAAATTTTTTATTTTTGGTGCAGGTAAAGCCTTGTTCAAACCAATGCGTTTTGGTTTAGTTATAAAAGTAGATAAATGAAAAAAACAATGTTTCGATTGGTAGCAGTTTGTCTTTAATTGTATAGCAATTAAAACAATTTCAATAATTAAATATAAAGATTGGTGAATTATATTTAATAAAAAGCAATTTTGCGGCCTTTTCAGTTTTAAGTCTGCTCCGCAGAGGCTCGTAAATTAATCCCGCACCACTAAATAATTGTTCACTTGGAACACTACCTGGAGGAGCCGACAAATACCTGCGTGCTATAATAGCCAACATTTTAAACTCCTTGCTATTAACACTCCACCAATTAAGAGGACTATCGGATACATCTATCCTTTTTTTATTGCGTAATTCCTTTTTGAGAATAACACTGGAGGAGGGGGGGGGGGGTTTCTCGTCGGTAATGTAAATGTTTCCTCTTGACTTTCATCTTCACTTGAGAAGTCTAGCAACATGGCAAGATTGTTTTTCAAGCCTACCTTAGTAGCCTCTTTCTTTTAGTTAATTGAAAACTTGGAGAATCAGCACCAGCATCAATATCATCATAAATATTTATGGCTTTTAATATTTCATTTTTTATCTTTTCTTCGGACGTGGGTTTGAAGCACTTATGCTTAAAGCGAGGATCCAAATAGGTGGAAATTGCAAATAAACTGATATCTTCCAAACCACAAAACCTAGCAGAGATTTCAGTTTACAGAGTGGTCGCTGCCGTCTGTAATGGATCGGAATCTTGCCCTCTTTTTAAATAATCATCCACTTTTTTGAGATTCAATACAAAACATTCTTTCAGTTTCTGCGAATTTTTCTTTACTTCATTTCATTCATGTTTTTTTGCTGCTACTTTCGCACTTCCGCATCCGCGTAAGTTCCGCATTGATTTTTTGCGGATGCGGATGCCAAAATTAATGCGAAAGTTCCGCGAATGCGGATGCAGATGTGCATATCCGCAACATCCCTAATTCGCACGACGGACGAACCTTTCGGCTAAAGCAAGGAACTACTAACAACTCCCAAATACGCCAAACTAACACAACCTGGATCATTTTCTGGATCAAGTCGATCATAAAGATTTACTGTTTAAACAATTTTGAAATTCAAAATGAACTTAAATTACATTTTTGTTGGTAAAAGTTTTTTAACATCACTTTTTTCATAGCTATAAAAATTTTAAATAAAGTTTTGAATTTCATTCAGTTGATCAGTTATCTTTAAGTTTAAAAACATTATTTTTACCAATTTATCCTCATTTTTATATTGAAGATTTTTATCAATAAATGGCAAATTTTATAATCTACCATATATTTTTTTACTTATATGGCTAAAAAGAATGAAACCCAAAGTACTTAAACTTCCTTTAAGCAACTCCAAAAGTTCAAAAAACAAAACAAGTAAGAAATGAAATAATTATCCGAGTTTTTATTTTTAAAACATGATATTCAAAAATAAAACCGTTTTGTTTAATTGTATTTTTTAATTAAAAACAACTATTTGCTTCTTAAAGCTTTAAATTGAAAATTTGAAAGTTTTTTTTAACAAATTCATTAAAAAAAAAATAACAAAAAAACTATTGCTAAACATATTTAACATAAGATTTAGAAATGAATTAATTTAATTTGATTAAATAATTTTTCTAATTGATATTTTAATGGATTTTATCTACGTTTTTTCTATATAAGGAGCATTTTTAATGTCATATATATCAAACAAAAAACAAAAAAAACTATATATATTAACTATAAATCTTTGTAAAATTCATGTACAACAATATAAGTAAATATTTAATTAACAACTGGTATAAATAGCACATTTATAAATTTGTATTTGAGCTTTTTAAAATCTATAATTTCTCAAATTCTTATTACGTAGATTATAATTTCTGTTTTATTTTGATCAATTATCATTTTTACAATAAATAATCTTTAGTTTTTCAGAAAAAGTATTTATGTTTGATATAATAAAAGAATGAGTGCAATAAAAAAAAGGTTATCCCACACATCCTGGAAAAATAAATACCCGTTTGAGTTTTCAAACAACTTGCACGGATTAACAATCCATTATGATGCCTGCTTCTTTAATATTTAAACAATTAACATATGAGTCCCTAATTGCCCACAAATAATAAGTACATTTCTGCATAGCGTACAAATACACATTTAATTTACATATACATATATATATATTTATATATATATATATATATATCGTCCTCAATAATGAATTTTTACATATATACACATTATTTGTATAAATCTATTTCATTCGGTTAATGACTAAATCACTGACTACACATAGCCCTTTTTGATAGGGTGAATCTGCTACATTTTGTGCTAATTTCATAGCTTCAATGCAATGTTGCCGTGCTAAAAAACGTGTTTGTTCTAATCCTTGTGACCTATGTACAAGCTCAAAAGCTCTTTCTACATCTCCAGGTTCTTGAAACCTTCTCATAATCATTGGATTAAGCTCCGGATACTAAAAATAGAAACAAAATAATTAAGTAAGAATTATTAAAATTTATGAAATTTAAATAAATCTTTCACATGGAAATATAACCCCAAAGAAAAATATCGGAGGAGCATTTTTGCCAAGACTTATTGAAATAAAAATGAAAAACTAATTTATTTTCTTGGTTTGATGGAGCCACGTTTAAGAAAAAAGTTAATCACAGGAAAAGACATTGAAAATGTAAAAAAAAAACACGACAATTTCTATTTAAAAGTTCATGTATGACAAGTCCAAGTTAAAGGAGCTATGATATCAAAATAGGCTAGATAAATTTTGGTGAGATATCAAATTATTTTAAGTTCTAACTAGTATTGCCGTAAAAGAATGTAATTATAATAAGAAACAAACATAAATTATTTTATAAAAACTAAAATTGAATTTCTTAGCAAAAAAGAACTCTCAAAATAATTCTTTTTTCTTGAAAAAGAAACAAAATAGTTAAAACAACGAAATATATTTGATATTGCATTTTTTGTATTCGATAATTATCGGCAAATTTGACTAACACCTAGCACACAGACATTGTACGAAACTTTTTTCATAAAACCAATAATAGAATCGCAAACACTAGAAATTAAAGGTTTATGACCTATTTTATTATCCCAGTTTATTTTGATAGCTCTAAAACTGAACACTTATGAGATCTATCGTAAATTTCACAAGAATTATTTACGCAACACAAATTTTAATTTAAAAAATAATTGAATAACTGGACTCAAAGGTATTGCTATGTAATGGTTTTTACTTTTTTGAAAAGGAAAAAAATAACAAATATTGTGATACTTTACAATAATTAAATATATCAAATATTTAATTTATAAGTCCAAATAAAATGTCACGTGACCTTAAATGCTTTTACTTGCTGTATAATTTAAATCATTTAATTCATTATCAATTGTTATAATCCCAGAGGTAATTTCTCTTAAAAGGCGGATGAGTGACAAATGTTAGGTTTCATCGCGTCTATAAAATGCATAGCGTTTAAGTGAAAGTGTTTTTTTTTTTGTGCGAGTGAGATTGTGCTTAGTGTAGTGTGTAATTGCGTTTGATATTGTAATGAGTTTTTTAATTAAACATTTATGTATATAATAAAAACGAGGAGAGAGAAAAAAATATATACATATATATATATTTTGTATTGTATATTATTTTGTAATCAATATTTTAAGGGAATATTCATTTACAGTAAACAACAGAAAAAAAAAAATATCTCTTTCCGTTATGCCAACGTTTATTCATACGCATTTAAACGCATACATCGAAAAGATAGGTGATTTTTTGAGCTCCTCTACATTTAAATGGTATAAATTTACACTGATCGGTGATAACTTGATTTCAATATATCACACAAAAAGTGACTTTTAATCATAGGGTAACATCCCTCTTTTTGTATATCCAACAAAATATACGTGGTTTCAGTGAAATTAACCGCTAGGTTTATGTATACGAGCCTTTTCATAATTTCATCGTTTCAATTTTTTTCATATAATTTAAAGTATTTTCAAATTATTTTAATATTTCTTTAGATATCAACTTAACAGCTCTACTACATTATTACAGCCATTGCTAAAAACAGCTTTTATTATATTGGAAGATTTTAGATTTAAGCTTTTACTTTTATTTGTCATATTTTTTCATATAAACAGAATGTACTTTCTAGATCTGTGGCGAAAGTACAATTTTAAATTATATTAAGTGCTGTTAAGAACATATAAGAATGTTAAAAAAGCTAGGAAAGAGGATAAAATGTATTTAAATATTCCTTCGAGCTGCCAAAGAATCAATTAAATAAATTACATAAATATTTTGGCTATCATTGATCCAGACATTGTTTTCCTGCATATAAAGTTATGATAACTGTAGAAATCCTTGGTAAAAAAATACCTTTCATGAAAAACACTAAACATTGCAAGCAAACACCACAGATATTAAAGAAACTTTTATAGGTCAGGAAAATTTAGGCCGTGTTGCCAAACATTTTAATGTCACAAACTTGTAGCGGGGCTAGTTTGTAAGCATTAATTTCACAATTCTGACCCCAAACCTGTTTTTGATTACAATGAATGGGCACCTTAACAGGAAAAACTTTTGAAACCAGTTAAAAAGCTTGTTTTACTAAAAAAAACAAAAGATATGGTGAAGGAAGTTATTAAAATATATATTTTCTTTTAAGAAAAAATTTATTTTATTTATTATGACGTTTAATGTTTTTTTTTACCTACTTTTTGACGTATTATTCACAATAATATAAAAAATTTGGAAGAAAAAGAATAATAATAATAACAAAAAACCAAAAAAAAAAATTTTGCCAAGAAAAATATTCTAACCTTCCTCACAAACAAAAACAAAATTATATGATAAAAATACCCACGAATCTAAACGCATTTGATACTTACTTTTTCACAGGCAAAAAGTACTGGTGCTGTAGCTAAACCTAATTTTAAATCAGCTGCTGTCGGCTTCCCCATCATATCTGATGAGGAAACAAAATCTAAAAGATCGTCGACTAATTGAAAAGCTAATCCTAGATGCCGTCCATATTGAAAAGCCAATTCTGACATAGATTCGTTTGCGCCAGCCAACATGGCAACCTAAAATATAATAAATTATTAAAATTATATATCTAAATAAATTAAGTCTAAGAATTACCGATTTTAAGGTGTTAGCTATTAATGATGCAGTTTTCCGATAAGTTTTTGTTAGGTAATGTGCAAACCGTTCATTTTCAGTTTCCTTTGAACCTAACTGCATGAATTCTCCTTGCACTAAATCTGTAAATATCTTTAAAAACGTGGTTTATTAAATTATAAAATTTCTGAAGTTTAAAAAATATTAAAAATTCAGATTTTAATGTAATTTCTTTTAGTGATTCTATAAATATTTAAAAGCATAATTATGTAAAACTCAACTTCATAAAAAATTTATAAGAGGTTTTTCACTCAAAAACTTTCTTTGGGGATTTGAAGAACTATTGAAAGGTTTGATTTGTGATTTAACTGCTGTCAGTCAACCTAAATTATCTTTTTTGATATAATTATGCAAAAAATAGTTTAATAAATAATTGAGAATAGGTTTCTTTCTTATTAACTTTATTTGGAAAATATCTCAAAATTGGAAAAAATCGCTGATGGTTAGCCTTGATTTTTTTTCGCGAAAAGTTTAAAAAAAAGTAGCTAGTTATTAGAATTATAGCAAAATGCTTAAATTTAAAAGACTTAAATTTAAAAATGTTATCTTAGTACTCAGACCAGGGTTTTTAGAAAATCTACACGCAGTATTTCTATAAAAATTATTACTAAATTCCGGTGTATGCTTTTCTACATCAAAGTAAAAAATAGACGAACACATCGTTAGAAAAATTCTCTCCTCGAGTCTTATGTAGTGCTAAAAAAGAGGAAAAATTTTTAGGCTCATCTTAATTTACGAAAAAAATTAAAGAAATGGTGTGAAAAGAAGATTTTTACTTCTTGCTTTTTAAAAACCAAATACGTTTGAATAAACAAAGTAACAAAGCCAATTCCGTCAAAGCAGATATTTAAATTACAGTTAAAAAAGGTTCTCAAACTACCTTAATTTAATAAGTAATAAGAGGTATATTAAAGGATTTTATTTCACTTTTTAGAACTAAACTATCATAGTATTTTAAGAAAATAAATACGTTTTTTCTTAAAACGAATGCACAATATCACATCATGTACATTTGTGTTATACACAATTATATATTTTCAGAAGTGATCGTGAAAGCAACATATCCTTTTAATTACGCTTCAGAAATCAAGCAATCCTATGAATGAATAAAACGGAATAATAGGAAAAACTATAAATAATTATCTTAAGCCTAGCGCACACAGAAGCCGATTCAGTTGCCGCTTTAACTTTATTTAATGGGTGTATCAAAATCTGGTTGACAAGTTTTTTTTAATGTAGGATGCTTTTTTTAGTGAAATATTGTTGATTTTTTTTGTTTATTATTGTTACTTATACTTAAATATTGCTAATTTTTTGTTATTATAGTTTACAGTTAATTTTTAGTGTTAATTTATGCCTCTTGCTATTAAGTTTTTTTATTTTTGCTAATAATTGCTATGATTGGTAACAGTTGTTGAGCTTTTTTTTTTTTTTTAAATAAGACTTATATTCTAAATATTATTTTTTTAATTAATTTTCTTCAATATTGTGAAGATGTTTTAACAATGCTATTAACGGATTCAAATCAAAAATCTTTGAGTTATTTTGTTAAAGAAATGAAAAATGGACATCAAAGAATTAACTATCTTACACTTTCTGAAATGTATAATGAAAGTTTCCAAAATATAGATGAATTCAGTTAGGATAAAGAAAGGTAAATTTCTTTATCTTTTTATCATATTTGTAGCCAAAAAATTTCTTATTTGTTTAGCCGCTTGAAATACTAATATTATATTATAGAGTTATTTGTGTAATTTATAGTGAAAAAAAATTCAAAATGACTGATATTACAGAAAAACTAATAGAAATCGTTAAAAAATATAATATTTTCTATGATGTTGATCATAGAGATTATAAAAATATAATGAAGGACAAGATCTGGGATGAAATTAGTAATATTTAAGTATAACTAACAATGATAAGCAAAGAAAAAATAATCAGCAATATTCCACTAAAAATAAAGCATCGTACATTAAAAAAAACTTGTCAACCAGATTTTGATACACCCATTAAATAAAATTAAAGCGGCAACTGAATCCGCTTCTGAATCGGATTCTGAAACTGCTTTAGCAACGTTCATTTACAATTTTATATCACAAAAAAAGTAAAAGCATATAGCTTCCTTGATAATAATTGTATAAAATAGAATAAAGCCCACATTATTATTTAAGGAAATAAAACTGTAAGTAAATTTATAAATGCTCAATATTAAATTACAAGTAAATCTACTGACCTGACTTAAAACAACTGTCACATCATCACATCTTAAACGCGCTACTATAAAGGTGGCTACGGATAAAATATAGTCTCCAGCCATTGTAACCTGTGGTAAAAAAAATAATTATTTTTAAAAAATAAATTCTATATATTAAACTAAATTTAAAGAAGATTTTTGTCATCTTTTCTTCAACTTTCATACGAGCTAATATACGAGAATATGAATGTCATAAACGGTTTTACAATCGATCTTTTAGGGCGAGGCGTCATCTAATGTCTAATCCAATGTATTTTCCGATCATTAGAAAATTCATTGCACGTAAGAAGGAGAACTAAAATTTAGGCAACATTTTTGAAATTATTACATAGCAATTTCAAACATTATGTAACTGGCGTATATGTAAACTAAAAAATTAGATTCAATATCAATTTAAATAAATTTAATTAAAACTATTTTTATAAATATAATAGAGGCCCTGGGATTAAAATTTACACTTTTCATGATTTTTGTATACCAAACTTGCATGCAAAAATGTCAAATTTCCTCTTCCCAGCATACATGGTTTTTTAATATCGCGATCTGATTAGAAAAAACATAAAGTACATAAATTGAAAGCGTTTATTTAGGAAATTCTTCTTTTCTTTTTCTACTTCTTCTTTGTTATATTTATATATAACATTTTGCTAAGATACAAGATATTGTTAAGCAAAATTATTTATATTATTTAATTTAAAAAGGCACAGTAGAAGGGGAAAAATATTTACATACACACAAAACAGAAAACTAAAATAAAAGACGAATAGACTTTCTTCGTCCTTTAAAAATGTATAAAATGAAATTTTCATTTCGCTATTTTCATATTAAAAATACACATACGTGTTTTAAGAGAGATCATCCACTGGGGACATCCGGCCTTGTTGAGGACAGTTTTAAAACTAATTGGGGTATATTTGACGGCGCCTCAAGAACCTGGTAAGGGGATAATTTGAAATATTTAGCCCAAAAACCAAAGTGAGTCAGGTTCTTGAGGCACCGTCAAATATACCACCTTTCTCTTAAGGCTAAACTAATGATGACAGAGAATAAGTATAGAGACCGCATTGTAATCAGAGTCTTATTTTTAATTTAATTCAAATCCTTTTGTTCACTTGAAAATTCATTGGTTGTTATGCCATAAAGTTCGAAAGAGGTTCTATCTGCTTTTATAGTAAATACTTTAATATTATAATTTTAAATACGGAATAAAATAAACGGAAGTATATTTAGCAATAAAATATCCATTATGGATAGAGGATCGTATATATTCTAATAGATATTAAAGAAAATTTAATTAATTTTAACCTTCAATGGAACTCAAAATAACAAGAACGATGGAATTGAAAAATTTCGAAAAGATTCGTGGCCTTTTTTTCTAATTCAATTTACGCTGAAGTTCATTGATCTGAACAACATTATATTAATGGACGATTTCGTAGTCCGTAGTTAACCTTTTACACTCCTGATGTGTCCTGGATTAATAAACCTGAGTATTGTCACTTTTCCTTTTCTTTTATAAGCAATAAGTTTAAAAGGTTCGTAACAATAAAATTGTGTTCAAATTCAAGCATGATTATTTTTTTCATACAAAAATAGATTCAGAATGACATAATTTTAATCCCATTTGACTGAAAAACAATACACTATGAAAAACTAATTTCTCGATAAAAAATAAACAAAAACAAATGTAGGTTGTTTAGTATAAAATTTGGATTCTAGTTTTTACTATAAATATAAAAATTGATTCCAAATTTAAAATTATCATTCACATTTTATTTTCAAAATTTGTATTTACGGTTTAATTTGGTGAATTGACCTATTTTTCTAGTTGATTATGTAATGCAATAGTAAGAAATAATTAATATATATTAAAAGTAAAATATTATGTACATTTTTAAATAACTATTCTTACTTTTAATATCGAGATTTGTTAAAGAGTCACGTATTTTACTTATAGTTGAAGTAATAAAGGTCAATACTAGTACGTAAACAAACGACTTTGATTTTACTTTCAAATTTTCGTTAGCTGGAGATAATAGCTTGGTAGTAATAAGAATCATAGCTTTAGAGATCGAGTAATGCTTTATACTTTTGATAACAATAAAAAGTTAATTTTACGTTTAAAATCATTTTTTACGGTTTTATTATTGTTTAAAACAATTTGTTTTTCATTTTTAAATATTGAGCTATAAACACCCCAGTTTGGTTATCGAAGAATTATTGAAAATAGCAATATTATTTCTAACAAGGTTTCTTCCTCAAGTCTAATATGGAGGGGGGGAAATACTCAAGATAAATGCATAATCCACGTTTCAAAAAACTGTTAAATTTCTTTGCAGTTCACAATTTGGGAATGAAATATGATCCGGATAAGTAAGCTTATCTATCATCTTAAGTAGCTTTTTTTAGCTAATCATTAGCCGGTTTCATAGTTCTCAGTCAATTTTAAGATTTATCTATTAACATTTATAACCAAGGCGTGTTTAGTATGAAAGCTGAAAAAGGTAGAATGCGAGATTATAAACCTCAAAATAAAATTCTTTTCAACAATCGAACAAGCTTCATTTTTATCTGCCACTCTTAAAGAACTCTAAAGTCAACTGGCCATTAACTAATATTTAAATCAAGTCAGTACTGTAATTTCTGCCAAATGTCATGTGAAGACTTTTAACCAAAACTTAACCGTGGTTAAGAGGTAACCGAGAGATAAAAAACACTTAATTTCTCTTAACGGCAAAAAAATTCCAAGACAACCGACAGTAAGCTGAGTACTACGAACTTTCGAAATATATCAAATATATTTCATTAATTGGAAAACGCATTATGCATAATTATAGACCCCCTGGTGTTTGCATATAAACTCAAACTCTAAAATGCATAAATATTTTCAATTTTCTTTCACTCTTGTAAGTTATAAAAATTATAGCTTTTTTAATTCATCACTTATAAATATCTGTTTTTTTTTAAATTTATTTTAAATTTTGAGATATTTTCTCTTAACATAACAGCAAGCTAATTTATAGCTAAGGACTATATAAATTTAAATCAAATTTTAGTTGTATAAAAAACTTCTTCGAAAAATAGAGATCAAAGATATTGATTTTAGGGAAAATATGCATTTAAAAAACAACCAAAATGACATTCTTTAAAGTGCAAACACTAAATCACTAACAATTTACACCCAAACACAACAAATTATGTTAATTAGTTGAAGAGCCTTAACAACTAATATTGTATATATAGTTTGATATTATCATTGGGTCTAATGAATACATTTTGTCACGAAAAAGAAAACTTAAATTAATGTATAACCACAAAAAAAGTTCACATAAAAAATTAGCAACATTAGAAAAAATATCATAATATTTCTTTTCGATTTAAATGCTTCAACAGATCGAAAAAATGTTAGGTGCGTTTTTTTTTTTATGTTTTTGGTGAATAAATCAACATTTATTGTGTTGCAAATAGCCACACCATTGTTCAGTATTAATTGCATGAATTAAATAAAAAGCAGTCGACCATATGTGGACAAATCACTTCTATTTTCATTAAATAAGAGAAAGTTGAAAGTATTTCCACCATTTTATGAATTTTTGTCTATTATTCACGCTTAACAAGACGAACATGTTAATGTTCAATCATATGTATATAATGATAGCGTTTAAATTATACTAAAAAACGGTGAACTTGTATGCTATCAAGGCTATCACAAATAATGAAAATTTTGCGTCCGCAAGTATTACAATGCATTAAGTTGCATATGTTACACAGTTAAAAGTTTCACCTTTGTGGTAAATTAGGTAACTTTGGTAAATATAAATAGCTTTTTTTCTAGATAATGATAAAGACCCCACAAATTCAGGTTAAACTTTTGTGGTCTTTTAATTGACTACAATCAAGATTAAAACTTAACACATTTATCACGGGGTTCATACACGATATGCTGACCTATAATTAACGTTTATAGACCAAGGTTAATAATTTATAAACTTTTCTAGTTAATTATAGTGATGAGTTTTGTGGATTTTTATAAATTTTTATATCATCCTGAAGATTTTTAGTTTCTAAAAAACAAGTAGCCTACATCTGGACTTCTTGACGACTATCCTTTCTGAATACAAACGAAGTAATTTCCATAATTTTTGTATTTTTTTGCAGTACAAATAAGACTTCGGCATTTTTTTCATATCAAAAGTTATGGTATAAGATCATAATCGATAGTACTTAGGGTGAGTTGTCGAGTAACAATATACTTATGATCTCATTGTAAGCGGTCAATGTGTATTTTTTCTACCCTGTTACTTTTTTCTAATAGAAAGGGAAAGTATTCAAGTAAAGATAAACACTAATGATATGATAGGTTGTAAGTATTGTAAACTACAGTTCCACTAATCCTGTTAGCCCTAGTTATATTTGATTTGCACACATATGTTATCGTCTTTGTTTTTGGTATTCAAATTTACTAGAATATTGCCGTGTTAATAAGAAATACTTTTTATTCTTTTGAAATCCTAGAACTTTAACTTAAAATTGTTTGATTGTGATCCTGAGAAATTCATGTACTCCCAATCAAAACCAAATCATATAATATTGCAGTGCTTGTAAATTATCCTGGTAAAAGACAAATAATTAAAATGCAAGGTGTTACAATAGTAAAAATCAAGCAATCAACCCAAAAATACATAATTCTATTTCCTAAAAATAATTATTTCCAGTAATTACGGTCACTCGAAATGACTCACAGGAGAATGACTAATAATGATGTTTACTATACTTGTAATCTCTTATTGCAGGTGTTGAACAAAGATCAAAATAACATCATTTCGTGATGCACTAAAAAATTAGTTATTATGTTACGAAATATATGCAAATTCCTTAAACTTTTAAGGTATTTCTTATCTAAAACTTCTTTGAATGGATTTTTATATATTTTCTTAATATATGTATGAAATTTTTAACTTGTTCTTCTTTTATTTTTACCCAATGAGATTTAATGTCTCTGATAGTGTATTATTCCAGCAAAATTTAGAAGATGTGAATTTAAAATTGATTTAATGCAATGCCCAGCATTTAGGTGCAGCTCCAGTTAATCGTTTTACTGCATCTAAGTTCATGGCCTGTTGTAAAATTTTTCATTTTCTTTAAGGCTTGGGTGATTTTGGCGAACATAATTTAAACTATTTGAATATTTAGTAGCCCACTGAGCATATTTTTGTTAGAAAAGCAAGAAAAATCTGTTGCTTGTTTTGAAGATTATATATTTATGTATATTTATGAAAAATGAAAACGCATAAAATTATTTATAAGAAGAAAGTTCCATCATGGTCGATGAAGCAGAAATTTTAATTTCTTTATATTTGAAAAGATCATCAAATATACTTCCTTATCAATAATCAATAGTCTGGGTTTTCAAAAAATGCTAATTATGAAGAAATTTTATAACCCATTATCCATTAAAGGGTGTAAAAGCTTGCAATAATAGAAATGTTTTCTTCAATTATTCCAAATACACTTGAATCACACTTGAACATTGCATTATCTGAGATAAAATCATTGCTACCAGCTTAACATATTTAGCATACAATTTTTTACTACTAGGTTATAAATTAGCTAATAATAAAACATTCGTCAAGTTTCAAGTTATAAATGCCCGGTTGTTTCACCGTAGAAGCTTGGTGTAGGGCATCTGTCATTTTAAGATTCTACTTAAAGAAATTTCGCGTTTCACATTGCTACCATTGATAACCATTGATAACCAAGTTTATCTTGTTAATTTTAGCAGTTTAAAATCGGGTTTAGCTTAGTAATTAATTCAGTATAAATTAGTAAAAGCTTAGCTAGTAAGATAAAGTTTATTTTAATAAATTTTAGCATTTTAGAAGTGTAAATTACTTACAATTACAAAATGTTTTAATAAAAATTTTATTAGAATGAAATTTTATAAGAATAAATTTAAAGTTAATTCGAGTAGAATAATAAAACAAATTGTATTTTTTTCACCACTTGTTTAGTCGATTCCTTTGTTGTTCTTCTGTGTCATTAATAAATAAATGTTTTACTTAATAATTTGTAACATATTTAGTAGTTTTTTCTTAGATAAAAAAAAATATACACAAGGAATATTCTTATTTTCAAATAATTCCTGCTTAAATATTTTATTTTATAAAAACTGTTTATAGGTTATAGATAATTCAAATGACTATAACACATTTGTATGTCAATGGATAGCATAAAAAGTGACAAATTTTGGTCATCGGACGTAAAAATTGCTTCAAAATGCAGCATCAATAATTGAGATAAGTGAAATATAGAAATAGACTCTGAAACACTTTAAGGTCTTAAAGAAGGCTTAACTTTAAAAAAAGTGAAGTCAACTAAGTTGAAGCTTAAACTTATACTGTGGCACCGTGCAACATTCTTCTTATTTATGTATACAGTAAGGTCTCGTTTTATGCGGATTATTTTTATGCGATTTTGTAGTTGTGCGGTTTGTATTTCATCCACAAATTCCTTGGACAAACATATATATAGGCTTGTTTAGGAAGCCCGCGTATAGACATTCTCCAAAAATCGTGGAACGCTTAAAGCCCTGCACATCCAGATGTCAGTGATTTGTTTTTAGAGTGAGCTTTTGCAATTCGCGGTTCCCTTTGTACATGATACATGATACGATATACATAAAAAATTAGTAGAACCATCATCGCAAAGTTTAATTACTGCTTACATTGTCAGAAAAGAAAGAGCTACACAGAATCAGAGTGAAGTTTGTGAAAATCCATCGCCTTTACCGTAAATATCTATTGCAGAGACAGTCTCTTCTGATGATGACGGTAATTTGGAACTACAAGCAAACGGTACAAGCCATTATCACATAGCGAAAATGATTAAAAAATGGAAAACTATATTACTTTTCAATAAAATAAAATGAATTAAGTTTGAATATAAATTTATTTTAAGCTTTTATATGAATTTCTTTCAGACATTCGAAGTAATTTATTAAGTAGCCTATTTCTTTTAATTTCCGCAAACTTTTTTATGCGGTTTTAAGTTAATTTTAACTCGTCGTTTTGGTTTTATGCGATTTTGGAAAATTACGGAACGTATCCCTACTTTTTCAAGGCAAGTAAAGTCTTTTTTAATGCGAATTTTTTATATGCGCTTTTCTGTAAAACGTATCCACCGCATAAAACGAGACCTCACTGTATTTGAATTATTAGTTTCTATTAATGATAGAAGTTCTGAATGATATAAAATGATATAAATTTTAAAAATTTTAAATACGATCCCCTTTGGTTACAATATCCCTATAGTTTTCATACTTCTTTACTTATACAAGTATATATAAAGAAAATCCAATAAATTTTCCACTTTTTCTATCTGTGCAAATTATGTTTTAACAGGCACTCTTAGGCTCCTATATAAAAACAAAATTTTAAAAAACCTGCCATAAGTAAATTAAACAACAAAATTTCTTTCTTTTCCACCTGTATAAAGGCTACATTCCAGAAACTTGACTACCTTTCAAAAAATGACCCAAGTCACTTGTAGGATATTGGTGCAAAAAGTTTGTTATAAGAGACAAAACTTTTTTTAAAATCGCCGAATTCTACTTTTTATCCCATCTATAGAAGAGATAAGCACAACTTCAACTAACTGCCAGAATTTCAAATTTTCATTTCCGTCACTGAAACTGAATAAAAATCAGCCCTGACAAAAAGTTGCTTTCTGCGTACATCAACACCCTAATTTAAGGGTTATTTAAAAATTCCTTTCAAGTTTATTCTATATTTTATTAGATAATATATAAAGCAGTTTTATAATATCAGGTTGATATGACTATTTAACCCTAATTAAATTAAATTATAATGATAGTAACGATAATTTTCAAATATGACATAATATGTAACAATAGCTTCCGCTAATAAATTATTAGTCAAGCAATAACAGTATATAAAAAGAATCTAAAATTCTTAATTTCAACAGCGAGAAGCCAAATAATGGCGTTTTCCAAACTATTTAACTGATATTATGCTATGTAACCTTTGCCAACCTTTTTTTTCTCATCAAATATGAAGGACAAAAAAATCAAATGTTGAAAATGGAAAAATTAAAACTACAACAAAAAAACATATTTTCTTTTTTGCAATTAGTTAATTACTATACCTTTTTGTGGTTCCATAAGGCATTGACACTAGGCCTTCCTCTTCTAAAATCTGATTGGTCAATAACATCGTCATGTACTAAGCTGGCTGAATGCACCATTTCGGAAAAGAGTGCCACTTGTTTTTGTCGATGTAAGACAATTCTGTAAAGAAATTGCCAACAAAAAAATTAATTTAGTAAATTTTTAACATATGTAATTCTATAATGAGTTTGGCAGATAACTTGGCAAGTTTTAATTTCAACCTAAATGTCGGCACCCACTTAGTGCGTATATCTCAGCGGGTAACTTTTTTGACGTCAAAATGACGTAAAATTAATTTCACGTTGAAATATCCACATATGAGGGGGAACTTTAGCGTGAGTCTATGACGTCATAAAAGTTACCCGCTGAGATATACGCACTAAGTGGGTGCCCACCTTAAGAATACGAAATAAAAATTGTAATTTTTAGAAGCTTTCATTTATTTATCTCCATGTTGAATCATTCATTGCAGACTAGATTTTGAGCCCAGGTTTCTATGATTTGAAATTATCACAATATAGCTTTACTGCTTAAAATACGATTAACTTTTTCCCTTCATTATCTACCGTGTGCTTATTTTTCAGGTGCAGTATCTTTTACATAGTTTTTGCGATAAAACACGCTAATTTGTGCCTAAAAAGCTTTGAAAAATTTATGTATAAAATAAAAAGAGATTAATTAAAGCATCTTTTAAAACTATAAAAACAATATTTTCATTGAAACTCTTTATAGGATTTGGCGGCTACCAAAAAAATATTGAAGTGTAAAACTAATTAAATTCAACTAATTAGTTAAAAATTAGTTAGCAGTTTGCTGTGTGAAACTATTTTCAAATTTTTTAAAAGGAGGTTTCGGTCCCCAAAAAGAATCACTATTGGAAAAAATATTGTTAAAATTAATTTAGTTTATGATATGCTGAATTTTATTTTTTTCAACTACACTGACACTTTTTCCTAGCACAAAGTATCGCTTTTCATCAGAAAACGAATATTACAACAATATCATGCATCGCAAAAATATTTATTTTCCATTCTTTTCGCGATATCGTAATGCTTGCTTGATAGTCTTCTGAATAGACAACAATATTATTGGGAGGAAAGTGATTTCTTATACACTACAAATACTTTTCATCATAAAATAAGAGGAATAACTACGAGGCTTTGGAACAGATATAAGATAATAAATTTTAGCCTACAGGGTATTTAATTAGATTTTTGAATTTACAATGAAATCTTTTTAATATAAAACTTACGGTGAATCATTATTCATGTGATAATTTATTGATCTTGCCATCAGCATAGCAACCATAGGTCTAAGGGCTTTTCCTTGCCCATCAAAATAATAGGATGCGATAGTCTTGAGCTCTGGTTGATTTGTGCACTCTCCAATAAACTGTGAAACATTAAAGAAATAAATGTAAATATATAATATAAAAAATTTAAATATGAAAGTAGCAAAGTTAAGATTACTTTATAAAAACCACTTTTACTTGGTGGCTTGGATTTTGGTTAATATAAAAAGTGAAAGTTTTAGTCATCATTCTTATAATGATAAAACGAAGGAAGACAAAACTTAATCGAAATTGACAGCAATGCATCATGTTGGACATCAAAATAATAATAGAAAAATTTTTAGATTAAAAAAAAATGCACGATCATATCTTTTGCTGAAATATATTGATCGATAATGTCTTTTTTTCCCTTTATAAACTAAAGTTGTTTCTATAATCAGCGTATATAGTATAATTAAGAAAAATTCTACCCGAGTAACCTCTATTTTTGTTCAGTATTTAATTAACTAAACAACTATATCACCATTATCCGAAGCTCTAAATTTTTTTTCCAGTAGAATAAAACTGTTCCCTTTGTCTAATGTTATTATTTAATTGTAATTAAAAATCGTTAATAATTTTGTAACGAACACCTTGATGGAATGCCGGTCATTAATAACAAAACAAAGATAATCTCGATGATTTGAAACACTATTGGGCTGATTTAAGAAAAGGAAACAAAAAACAATTCAGTCCAGAAGAGCTTTTGTAGAAGGCTCTGTAATAATATGAGCAGCTTTCAATTGGAGTGACAAATCTAAAATGACTTAATTTAAATGAGTACCAAAAATTTTTAAATGAAAAATAAAAATAATCCTGTCTTTAAGACAGGATGTGCCTGGATTGATGTAACTTTGCTCTAAAAAAAATTCTTAAATACTTTTAAGGCTTTTCTGGTTACCTTAAAAAATTTACACTTCTTTTACAAAATACATTAAATTAGAAATTAATTTTTTTCACGTACTAAAATAAAAATTCTTTAACCATCTCAAAATTTCCAACTTTCTCAAGATTCATAACCAAATAAACAATATAAGTACAAAGTAAGCTAATAAAAAGTTCAATATTTTATCCTCCAAAGCCATTTTTTGTGAATTTTCAGGTTTTTCAACTTTTATTTTTTTGGTGTATTTTAACTAATATGAAAAAACAAAATAAAATAGCTTTTTTATTTAAAAATTTCTTTCTTGAATAACTTTACCTTTAACGAAAAAATTATATTTACCTTTCGAATATCGGTGTAAATGTATTTAAGATCATCTTCAAGCAAAATATATGGATCTTGAATTTCTCTCACAGGACCAGCAGGCTGCTGTGGGTGAACAGAACTAAAATCTCTTGCACATGGATGAATAATAGTTGACGCTAGTTTTGAAGAAGTCTAAAAAAAACATAGAAATATAATTGAAATAATTGAAGAAAGAATATCTGATTATCATGTATTATTTTTATAGCCTATTACTGTTTAACACTCCTTATAATCTGGAGCATAAAGAAATATACTAACATGGTAAAACTTAAAAAAATAATACAATAGATTTTGTTCTTAAAGTTATTTTGAATTTTCTGACGAACAATTTATCTTAAAAGGAGGAAAATATACATGGCTAGATTAAATAAATACAATTATTAGGTAATTATTAAAAATTTATGATTTTCCCAAGTAAGACTAACTTTTAAAAAGAACTTAAGAGATTCAGATAAAAACAACTAAAAACTAAATAGAGAATTTATCTGAGAGTGTATCTCATAGCGTATTCGAATTTCCAGTTCATAAAATATTGAGTTTATTTAGTTTTTGATACAGAAATCTTATATTTCTTTTTTAGTTTTAATGAAATGTGATATCAATTACACTCATTGGAGGAGAACCAAATTTACTGGCCACCATTATTAATTTTTTAAGTGCAATTTGCTCTATTTCATAAAAATGAAGCAGTATATTCAGGAATAATTTTAACCTATGGAAAAATAAAAGGAAAAATCTACTACACAAATTCATGAACCATAATAAACATTTGTAATAATTGTTTGTTAGGCAAATATGATCATCAGCTGTTAAAAAAGGCTCTTTTCTTATTGAATTTATTTACAAAATATTACACCATTCTTTACTTGAAAGAAAGAAATAACATAAGAATTTTGAGAAATCTAAAATCATTGATTTCAATAACAGGAAAAATTAAAAAGTTTTAATCCCAACAATGGCCATAGATTTTTGCAATCAGTTAAATACTAATGTATTGTTTAACGAAGCTGAACAATATCTAACTGGTAGCACCAATATCGAAATGATAGACAATACCACAAGAAAAAAATGAAAGAATCAATGTACCGCATACTGACACTGAACTTTCTCTTCAGGCTACATAATTCGTTGCTAATTAATATGGCTGCCAGCATGTTTAAAGGCTAAATATAATTATGGTTGTGTTTCAAAACGTTAGCGAATAACACAAAATTAACAATTTTTAGTCCTCTAGTCCTTAAAATTAATAAAATTTGCTTTAGTGTGTATCTCGATTTATTAATATATTTATTCTGAACTGATTTTTTCTTTTTAAAAAATTTAAGCCATTTTGAAAAGCATTGTTTTTCACTTTTATTTTTACTGATTTCTTAATTAAAATTTTGCAAAATTATTTGACTTTTATTTTCGTTTTCTTTAACAAAAACCAAACTGTCAGAAAATTAAAATAACATTTTTGTCTTGAATATGTTGTTAAGTGAAATAAAAATGCATAAATCTAATCTAATGTATTTCAGTTAACAGTTAAAGTGGGCTTAACTAACTTACTTTATAGATTTTCCTTTTATACTATTTTTGTCACTTTTTCCTTGATAGGTTTTTGAGCTATGACTAAAACTTGTAATAATATTAATTAAAAGCGAAATAGAATGAAAAATTTTCTAGTTATTCTACTTATGCTTTGGTCCAGGACTACTAACAATAAGCCAAAATATACCGTGGATATGTCATTTTGGTAGATAAATAAAGAATTAAGCTGAATTACGAGCATGCCAAACCAACAAATCTAAAATATTTTCTGAATTTTCACAGAACTAGGGAAAAATTTTAAAATAGACTTTCGAGAATTTCCTTAGTGTGCAAAATATCACTTGAAAGGTTTATGAAACTAGAGAATCAATACATTTTTTTGAAATAATTTTACACGTTTTTGAAAATATTATTCACGTTACCTAATGATAGGTCATACTATCTTGCAGCTAATCAACAGAATTCCAGACAATATATACTTCATCATTTTTGTTTGATGTTAAAATTTTTATTAATGTCAAAAAATAAAAATTGTATCCTTGCTCAGTATTTAATTTTTTTCATAAGTTCTATGAAAAAAAATACTGTGACACTTTAACTTTGAACATCTGTAAATATATTTACTATAGAACTGACAGGTTAGCATGAAATTCCACACATATTCACCAAAAATTAGTGGCATTTTTAAATAATATAGTGTCATTTTTTTTGGAACGCCTGGAAATCTACTGAAGAAAAGATTTAATATTTATTAAGTCCTCATCAATTTCAAATTTCATGTGTTATATAAATATGTATTTATGCTGAATTTTTTATATATGACAGTTAATGTGGAATAAAGTTTAAGTAATTATACCTGAGATAAAATATGCAGTAATATTTGGAGAATTCTTGGTATTATTTTTCCACTTATTTAACATGTTAAGTTATCTTCTTTTTTTTCTACTATTTATTTAAAAATAATTTAAGAGCTTAAGTGTCTGTGTTTCATAGAAAAACAATCAACGAAGTGTAAAATAAATAGCATTCAAGTCAAAAACCTTGGTTTTCTCAAACAAAAATAATTATTTTTCGTTTTTTTTCCCTAAATATCATTGTTATAAAAATCCTACTAGGTCTTTAACAATGTTTTTCAAGCATTTTTTCTATATTTTAAATTAATAATTATACAGTAGGGTGAATCTGCATAAACTTTTTGGTCATTGATTTCAAATTGACATTATTAAGATTTGACAAATTAATCTAATCCTTGAAAAAAGTGAATATTGAGTCAGGGTGCCAAAATTAAAAGACAATCTAGTTATGATAAATTTGTTAGAATTTATTGCTTATGATTTCCCTATAAGGATTGGATATTAATTTTTGCAATGAAAATGAAAATTTCATGTAATTTAAATAGAAGAAGCCAAAACAGAAGTGATTCCTAAATTGAACTAACATTTTGAGAAAGAAGCTCGTTATAGGATTAACCGAAAATTCTGACTATAGTTAATTACACACGTTTTATCCACTAAACAGCTTCCTGTCACATTATGCTTTTCAACAATTTCGATGATGTATTTTAATCTTAATTAAAAAACTTTCTATGGTCAATTTAGGTCTTATGGTCTATCAATTTTTCACTATCTTTTTATATTTATTAAGCAATATCGATTTAGCTTTAGAGCTTCGAACTATAAACGGTTTTTATTATATACAAAAAAACAAAACGCTTAATTGTGCTGCCAAACTTCTAATTATTCAGTCAAACTTCTCAAAAACGGAACTAATCAAGATACAATTGCATCTTTCTGTTGCAATTGCAAAGCAGTGGATGAAATTTATTACTAAAAAACGTAACAATAATTATATTATATTATTTTTATAGTTTAAAATAGGCATTGGACGAAAATCTACGAAACTTAAAAATTTAGAAATACTTGTAATAAGGTTAGATTCCAAAACATATCAAATAAAGAATTAATCAAAAAAACAAATAATAACAAAGCTATTTGGAAATGAAAGCGTATAAACTTTATATTTTTACGAAAACGCTAATTAATATACTTGACCATATACTAGTTAACATTATTTGAAAAAGTATATTAAAAATAAAATCTACCAAAATACTTTAAAAAAATATAATTGCGTTTTATGAAGTGTTGTGACATTTATTTCTTGGAATAGTAAATCACAGTTCTGTTAGTTTACCTTAAAGGCATGGACGGCTCTACTTGTTTGTTAAATTTGTAAACAGAAAAACCGTCTTAAGTAACTCAATTGCAAACTGCAATTCAAACAAAATTATTTTTGACACCTTAATACAAGTAAATATACTGAATTGGTTTTCCTTTTCTTTTTTTTATGACCAAGTTTAACTTTCAGTCATCCAAAGTCATACGGATTTTTATCATCAGAATTCGCACGGAAAATGATATTTATCCCATTCTATATGATTACATAAGTAGTAGACATACAAGACCCACCTTCATTTGTCAGCATTTGTGCGGAAAGTTGTAAAATGCAAACTATCTATTTGATTTCAATTGGATCAATCGCAAACTTTTGTGCAAATTCATATGAAGGTTGATATAATTTACACGATTTTTAGATTGCAACACTAATTCATAGAAAAGCTATTAGTTTATTACACAAATTATATTTATATTTCGTAATATAGTAATAACAGTTTCTTGTTTTTTATAAGTAAACAATTTTAAAGTTAAACATAATTGCTTACTTTGTCCTTCTCAACTGTACAGAGCTCCACTTTTCTTCGTCATTACAATTTTTAAAGTAAATAACTTTGCAATATCCTTTCGGATCAATTAGAGAAGAAAAATACCTTTGATTATATAATGAAAATTTTTGTCATTAAATTTCTGTACTCTCGCTTCTTTCTTATTATCTCCAAAAGCCTATCCTCCTGTCCGTTTTACTGCTATGAGCCAATAATTAAATAAATATGTCCTAATGGCTAGATATGGTTTAATGAAATATATTTTTAATGAAAAAGCTTCATCTCTTAGCATAGAAAGCTGCCACTAAAACGTTCCAGCTATGTAGACAATTCAAAAATGTTAATGATTAAAATTATAAATTTTTAGCCGATATATTAAAACAGAAATGGAGAAATCTAGGCGATACGTAAAAGAAAGGGTATAAGAAAAGAAAAATTTAAAGTTTTGATAGTAGAAAAAATCTACAAGTTTTTTTTATAATGTTATTAAACACAAAAAATGTTTTTAATAGAAAGTGTGCTTAAATAAGGAAGTTTAGACCGATGTGTTTTAAAAGAATCTAAAAAAATGCGAGAAAAAGAAAGACTTCCCGATCTAAAAGATAAAAAAAATACCATGAAAATACCTGAGGGGCATTAAAAACAAATTAAGTGTAAAGATACATTCCGTAGTTGTAGTGATTTAGAAAAACCGTTAAAACAGCTTGAAACAATTGAGAAAAAAAAGGAAAAGTAAAAGTTTTTTTTCTGGATAAAAAACCATTTTTTAGGTTTAAAAATCCACCAATTTTTCAATTGCAATAAAACAAATAATACAAAAAACAATTTGCGTACATTTTTTTAATTTATAAAATTTACATAAATCCCAAAAAGTTCTACCTAACACTTTATACTTTCTTTTCACATATCTTCGGGTTAAAAATAATCACTAACAATAAGCCGAATAGTTTTTGTAAAATTAGAATTTAGTAAAATCAGCAATCTGTACAAAGATATATTCCTAAGAATCCGATTCCATTTTAGAGTAACTGAAAAATTTTACATGTTCTTTTGCTAGATCCAAATGCACATCATGCAATTCGCCAAATTGATATTTTATTCAAAAAATTTCAAGTAGCTGTTCCTCTCTCTCTTTTTTAAGTAAGAACTAACTTTCAACTATAAATAAGGTTTCTTTAGTTATGTTGTTAATTTTACTTTTTCCCTCTACAAAAATTATACTTCTTCAAAAATTTAATGAAACTGAAAATGTCAGAAATCGGATCCTCTCAAGTTACGTTTTTTAATGACAAAAACTCGCATCAATTAAATTTCTTTAGTTTTATTTGTGATCGGCTGAAAGTTCTTAATCATTTCTTACAGTTTTCGACATATTAATTGAACTTGTTCTTTATAATCTAAATTATAAATTTTTAAAATTTTATAAATTTTAATTTTATTAGATTGAAATCCTTTTTTCAACTAATTTTTTATATTTTGTACTATAATTTATATTGCTTTTAAGTCAAACACGAAGAGAAAGTAAAAATGGCTTTCACAACATCCTTTCTGCAGAAAACGGATATTACATGTATCGATTCTAATTTTTTTGCCTTAATTTTTTTCGCGTAAACCGGGTTTTTCGGATTAGATTCACTTTAAATAGGAATGATCAAATGAGATTTAAGCGGGGTATTCACTATAAATGTGAATCAATGATTCGGCTCTCTCAGCCCGTATAAAGTATATGGCTGAATCATTTGTTAGTAAATCATTCAACATGTTGGATATTTTCTCTCTTATTCGTGCTTTCCATGTACTTTAAATGGGAACTAAAAGCCGAATCATTGATTCGGAAATATAGTGAATACCCTGCTTTAATGTTTTGTAAATGAGGGCTTCAGTTGTTCTTTCGGAATTTCTCTTTTTCCATAAATACCCAGATTGTAAGAATCCTACAAATAATGGGAAAAGGATCAAAGTAAAAAGCAACAAAGTTTTCCTATGAAAAGTAAATTTCTTAGTGTGCCTAAAGCTCATCGTCACGCTGAAGTTCGTCACACGAAAGCTTATCACGCTAGTATATATAAAAAACGTTTACTTTAAAGGTTTAATATATATATATATATATATATAATAAACGAAATATTTTTTGACTTCGAAATCTTTAGAGATTTAAAGATGCAGTTCAAAATCAAGAGCAAACAATTAAAAGGAGTTTGCTGTAAAAATCTGCAATCCTTTCTATGGAAGTCTACCTGTGTCAGAATTATAAAAACGTCATCCACAGTATCTAGCAAAAAATAAAGTTGAGAAGATTCGTCAAAATCAATTTTTTGGTTGTAATAAAAATGAAATAATTGGTGATTATTTTGATTTCATTGAAGTTTTGAATGTTTTTTACTCAAAATCTTAAATATTTTTGATCCAATGCTTTTATCACATTAAAACCACCAAGTCTGGTTGTTTGGATGTTTTACCTAATTTTCCCTGATTTTACCACATAGTAAAAAATTAATAAACTACTTTTTTTTATATTAATTTCAATTTTATATTCAATTTTCAAATATCTTAAATTTATAAAACTCATTTCTTTTTCTAAAACTAATTTTATGCTTAATTATTCTTTATAAATGATGGCATCCACCGCAATATCGTATAACAAAATTTTCAAAAAAAAATTGTATAAAATGTCAAATAATAATGGGCTGCAGTTTGAAACAGATAATAAATATTTGAAATTGCTAAACCGACAAAACAAAATTAATTTCAAGAGGTCACATTCTTAAAAGTGTTTTTACCTAAGTTTGTTGGTAAAATATATTTTTTTATAAAACAAATATTAGAAATTTTTTTTACTTATTTATAATAAGTACATGCCTTAGTTTACACATTTTTGGTTAAGTTTAAATGAAAAATCCATTAAAAATTGATGGTGTGTAAGGCGGCGATCTGCCGCTTCTTATGATGATATGAAGGAGAAAGTGAACAAATAACGTTTAATTTTGATATGTTTGAAGCTTTTACATATAAACAAACAGTTTAACAAAAAATAAACAATTTAAATTTTTCTGAGATTTCTTCTTCGTTTTCTTCCGATTAAGATTCAAAGTGTTTTGTAACACCAAATCGGGGGATGAAGTAAATACCAAATATTTCAAACGAATATGAGCAAAAGTGCATTAATGTCAAGACCAGTTTTCATTTATGCCTCAATTTGTACAGTATAAAATTTTGACCAGTTGAAAGTATGAATTTATAACAGGTTTGCGATTTGGAAGTTTTTTTTTTTGCTTTTGAAGGCAGATATCTCCAGTTTATTGCAAAAAAAAGAAACTTCTTATGCAAGTGCATAATCTCATGGGAATCAATAAGTATCAAAAATAGAAAAAAATTAACTTTGAATTTGAAAATTTTGCAGTGTATATTTTAATAAATAGATTCTGTTGCAATATTAATTTTGTCTTTTTCAGTCCTACTCACAAGCAATTTTTTAATTAGTTTATAAGAACTACAGAAAAACTAAGCCAACTAACAAGAAAATTAGGTTAAGTTTGCCTTTTCAATTGGCATTATTTAAAAATGGGAGTGTTTATTCTTGTAGTAAATTAAAAATCTCTTCTATAATTTCTTTCTCATTTTTAAATCTATGGTAGTGTCTCAAATTTTAGAACCGATGTTGACTTTTGTTGTCGTGACAGTTCTTTTTTTTTTATTCATAATTGCCTTTTCTATATGTCAGAACCAAATTCTTTGTCTTTCGTCTATTTCTACTCATATCTGTATAATATTGTTAAATAAGTAAAGGTTCCAGAAAGTGAATGCCCAAAAAAGAAATTTTATATCATTGCTATCCGAAGTTAAATTATCAGGCATTAGATCGCTGATAGAAAAACGCCTATAAATAGAACTGCAAGCCTGTAGACGCAAGGAATAATATTATCTGGAAAAAAATTCTGACATTACAGAAGCTTTGTGAACTCATTGAAACTGAAGCCGGTAACCTAGATATAATTATTTGAATTGAAGCGTCCCAAAATGTCTTTGAGGGTAAATGAGACATTTATATTGGATGATGTGCAGAATGAAAATGTTAAATAGGACAAGGAAACAGAATAAATCAGTCCAAAAGTATTTATTATGGTTAACTTTCAGTTGATAGTGAGGAAGCCAATGAACATTCTGCTGTAACAATATTATAATGCCCGGGACTCACTAGCGCTTAGCGGCACAAAATTTAGCGGTAAATGCTAATAAGTCCATTAGTCTCCACTGAATTGGTATATAGGATAAGTTAGCGACTAGTTCAGTAATATGCTAGTGAGTACACTCCGATTGTTATTTAGAAAAACTCTCCATTTTTACTGTGCTTAGTCGTCTCCACACGCTAAGCGCTAGTGAGTCCCAGGCATAAGAGTGCAAAGTAGGAAAGGTGTACCAAAATATCTTTAGATAGAATCTATGATAGAAGAAGGAAGAAGGTAAAATCTTACTGGACAAAGGAGTTGCAATTTCTGGCATTAGGTTGGAAGCTAGGAAATCAGAGCGATTGAAATTACTGCAATGGGTTAAAATGATAACGATACATGAAGATATTTTATAAAATTAATCAAGTGACAGTGATTATAGTTAATTTAATCGCTGATTTAATGTTCATATGATTTCAAAGATATTCAAATGGTAAATTTTTAAAAAAGAATATAAATCTGTAACCGATAATCAAATCATCATTTAAACAAATTGTCAAAAACTTATCAAGTTTTGCTTCATCAAAACAAAACAACTCCGACGATGCGATAGCTGCAATCCGTGTTGCAGGCGACTTTTATTTACCCAAAAAATTTAAGGAAGAATTTAATGGAAAAAGATTTGAGGACGACAGTGAAGTGATGGCTGCTTTTGAAGCCTTTTTTGCAGAGCGAGATAAAGAATTCTATAAAAAAGTGAGTTTAGCTTTAGAGAAAAAGTGGATCAAATATATTGGCTTTAAAGGAGACTATGTAGAAAAGTAAATGTTAATTTTGCTCATATTGCTTTTGTTTTTCATTCAGAATAATTACTTTTTGATCAACCCTCGTATTTGTTAAATTTTCTGTAGCTGAACTTTGATAATTTCCTTATTAAATCCGAGTATGAAAATTTTGACTTTTCCGCAAATCTTAATGATTTGCAATACAATATATATATAGGGAATATATAATTCCCTATAAAATAAAAGATATCATATTAAGCTAATTAATTAAATCAATATATTTTAGATCTTTTTCAACTATTCATACAATGTTCATATAAGACACAAAATTAAAACTTTATATAAAAAATCATGAATTTCACTAAAATATTAAAATTCAATAAGAAAAATAACCGCAACAATTATGAAATATTTATTGTTGTTGTAAGTATATTTCATAGTCAAAAAAAGGTTAGGTTGATATCATTAAAATAATAAGCAACCTCATTCAAAAGTCAAGATAAAACCCAATATCCAATTGAGTGCGTCAATCATTAAATGTACTTGAAAGAAACAAAAAATTAAAAACCTAATGAAAAAAACCGCAATGCTAGGAAAACTATTAAATAAAAATTAAACATAATTTTCATGTTTAATGCAAGAATATATCCATACACCTATATGTACTTTAATAGTAATAGTAAAACATAGCCTACAATTTATCAGAAGGTTACAAAAAAAAAATATAAGTTCGCTGTCTTATCAATCAAAGCTTCATGGCAAAGGCTGAATAGTAACTTCCTGTAAGTTAACCTAGGTTTAGCTAAGGGCTTTTGAATTTATTTTACTTTTGTCTCTTAGGAGACAAGGGTCAGATATACAGCCAAATAAAAAAATCAGAGCAATACCCCTTAGCTTTTAATCTCATTTTTTGTTCCATAGGAGACTTTGGTTAACTAACCTCGGTACAAGGTGATTTGTAATTTTTCAGAAGTTCAAGTTTTGGCCAAAATGTCTTATATAACTTGAAGAATTTATTAATTTTTTTGTTTTGATCTCTTTGAACCATTATCATTAATTAGATATGAATGAAATTTTTAATAGCGTTATTCAATAAATATTTAGCGTAATCCATCAAATTTACATTTTTATAGTTTGTTTCAAGATGTCATTGACTGGGACCATTATATAAGATTACTAAGTCCCTTTATATCCCAATAAAAACACATATAAAAGGACATTTTTTTTTTATTTTTATTCCTTTCAGCCTGCAGAATTTTCCAAAGTCATGAGTTTTCTCCATTCATGAAATTTTTCTTCGTTTTTGTTTTAAATAATTTTTTATAACGTGAATATGTTTCTTTTTTTACTGTGTACGACTCGGGCAACTAAGGTGATATTTACACTCTATATATTTTTGACAGGACGATGATACATAGCTATATTTGGATTCGATGAGTGGCGGTGTAATCAAATTATTAACAAATACTTTATTAATGACAAAAATGACTTTTGGGATTTAAGAATCATTGATATTATTTTTAAAATAAAAGCATCATTTCTCTAGATTAGTACTTTGTACTGGACGATTAATTCATTTATCCAGGAACGAGATTAGCCATTTAAAAAAAACTTGGTACAATGGCATTAAAGCAAAAATTTTTTATGAAAAGATAATATTTTACCACCACGCATTCCAGAGATAACTACAGATGTAGCTACCAGCTAAATTTAAACTTTTACAATTTTCCATACGTTAAGCATTTGCGATAACTATTAACAAGTTACAAGGAAAAAAAAATGACCATATGCTGATTGGATTGGATCTAGAAAATCTCTGTTTTTCTCTCAGAGAAAATTCGTATTCATAGACTAACAAAAAATATTGTTCATGATTTAAAGTTAGAATAAGTTCCAAATATATAAATAGTTCTTTCTTTTTGTATTCAAAGAAAATGCAATTTCAAATTCTTCTACGCACCCATTTTTTGTTCTTCTGATTTATTTCATTCAATATCTTTAATGACTTTTTGGCCAGGCTTTCTGGTATAAAGATTTTAATCAAATGCAGTGCATCGCGCCATCTATTGGATAACGCATGAAAACGTTTACTGGGGTAGTATTGATTTGTTTTGGTTTTATTTCAATTAAGTCAACAACAAAAATCATGAAATTGTGAAAAAAACAACATTTTTATAAATAAAATTTGTTAGTAAAATATTTATAAGTTTGACGTACAACAATCTGCTTACAAAGAATAGAAAATATAACAATGGTTTCATTGATTATTCATTAATGTTTGACTATAAACATTAACTGGAATATGTGACGACATTAATTTTACAATTCAGCTTATATTAATAGTTTTAATTTTTATTTTTATTTAAAATATAGGAAAAAAACCGTTGTAATTTAAACAATCATCTTACTTGACATTTTAATAATTACTTTGAAATAAAACATTTGTTTATTAATTTTGGGAAATTAAAATTCGAATTTATAATTTGGAAAATTTTATTTAGCTTGTTGGATAAATTGAAATTTTTTCTTATTTCAAAAAAATAAGATAATTTAAAATAAACTTTTTAAATTATTTACTTAGCAATAATTATTAAGTAGATCTTAGCGATAATTAAATCTTGGTGATTGCAGATAAAAGAACAGATAGTAGCGTAGAGTAGCTAGTTGTGAGACATGCCCGGTTGTGGGACAGGAATATTACAGAACGCACAATATAAAAGCTAAGGCTACGGTCCATATGGTAGCGAATTCCTGCGACTAGCGAATTTTGATCGATTGATCGACATTTATCGCAGGTTGTCAAAGTAATTTATATCGTTTTTTTCCATGCGTTTACAAATTGTCGGGTAAAATATATATTTTTTATGAAAAATATGAATCAAGCTTTTACCAATTTTTGAAATGAAAAAGTTACCATACAATAGAGTATTTTTAATTATAAGTAAAATATTTAATATAAATATGCTTATTTATTTATTAGGTAATAATCATGTATTACTTATTTTTATTATTTGTTAAAAAGCATATTTATATTAAATATTTTACTTATAATTAAAAATACTCTATTGTATAGTAAGTTTTTCATTTTAAAAATTGGTAGGAACCTTAATTTATACTTTTCATAAAAAAAATTTCTATTTGTAAACGCATGAAAAAAAACGATATAAATTATTTTGACAACCTGCGATAATTGTCGATCAATCCCATCGATATGGGAAAATTCGCTAGTCGCAGGAATTCGCTACCATATGGACCGTAGCCTAAATTTGTTAAATGTCTCTATTGATAGAAGGTAGTTTTTAAGCTAACAATAAAGTAAATAGTTGCGCGCTTTATTGTTAATTTACTTTTTTTTTTAATCTTGGCGATGTCAACCCTTAAGAAATCAGATCAAACAGCAAATAAAAAGATGCTAAATGCAATCAAGACAAAACAAGACAAAAATGCTGCAAAACAAAAGCATTTTTACTTGCAAAATTGCGGCAGTGATAAGGACTATTAAATTAACTAAATTTTTCTTCTGTTTATTTTTTTTCAGATTTTTTGATAAATTTTATAATTTTTCATAAATCATTTGGGGTTTTACTCAAAAGTTAAGAATTAACGTGGCCTAACAACTGTGTCCCATAACCGGGCACAAATTTTTTTTTGGCAATTTGAACATATTTACCAATTTGACCAAAGTTTTTTTTACGAACTTAATTAAACTTATTTTGAACAGGAATATAGGTCTTAAAAATACCTTTTCAACGGTGTATATGTTACGGAATAATGTTCATCGAGTGCAAATCTGTGCATTGAAATCAAAACATGTCCCCCAACTAGCTACTCTCCAATATATAAAAACGTGATGAAAAAAGTAGCCCATATTTATAATAAACAAAATTAGCAATCAACATTGGAAGTGGTTGTTAATTAAAAAAAGGATTTTTTTATAATCACAATTATGTAATGTACGACTAATTATAAGGCAAAGAATTAGTTGCATCTGCAGTCGTTATTTATTTAATATTTTAAAATCATTATATTTATTCTTTATTTTGTGTAGGTAATTGTTAAATTGATAGACAAAAACCTTACGTCACAGCCCTAATAACCACTAAGCCTAAATCCAAAGGAAACAAAATGGAAAATATTAAATATAGCAGTTCTAAATTGTTCAAATTATGCAAAATTCAACGAATACAAAGCACATAAAGTTATTTAGTTAATAAAAAGCCTATGCTAATTCACAGTTGAAAATCTTAAGCTTAATACAACATAAATAGTTAAAGAATTTATGTGAAGTTTTTCATAATGGTATGATTCTGAATTAATTATACATAAGTGTATAATAGATTTTTTTCAATAGAACAAAGGATAACTTATGGAAAAAGATTTTTTTCTATTTTAATAATTACTAATTCTATAGAGTTTTTCAAAAGTATTCTTTATGAAATTTTAAATATCAAGTCAAAATTAGTGAAGATTTTTAACGATCTTTAGGTTCAATAGCTTATACTAAAATATTTAGTATGACTTCAAAGCTTGATATGTATTTTAATCATTAAAAATAACATTATTGTTAAAACAAAATAATAAGTATTCAACACCACTTGCCATTTATTTAATAATTCTAAATATTGCCAAAAACTTTTTAAAAAAGTAATAATAAAAAGAAAATAATAACAATTATTTATTTCAAACACGTAAATAAAGCAAACCGTAAGATTTAATTTTCTTTATTACCACCTGTGGAATACATTGATGTCAACTTTTAGCATTATTATAAACTAATATGAAGTTTAAAAATCACTTTGAATTAAATTTTTATATACAGTTTTTGAAATACAAGCAAAGCTTAATTTCATTACGTCCAAGCCATATTAAATACACAAACAAAAGTTGTATATAACTAGGTGAGCGCATTCCACAAAATTGAGTACAGTCGCCATGCAAACTGGACAAATTGTTTTTCTTTTTTAAGTAATGATATTTCAATACTTTTTAGCGTGCATCACGTAATACAAAAATACGTCCAAACAAAGTTTGGCTTCCTGAATGTATTTTTCTCTTCATTTTCATTTTCAAAAGAAATTGAATCTGCATGACGTTAACCAAGTTGTCCCACATATAATTATTGACTTCAGTATAGCCAAGGCCATAATGAGAAAATTCACTATCACTTTAACTTTGTCTTAAGAGTGGTTGAGCAGTCTTAACCGGCTACAGTTTTGACAACAACAAAATTCAATGAATGGTTTTCTTGTACCACAAAAAGAAACCAATAAAATTTTTATATGAAATACCTTAGAGCCATTAAAACATGTTAAGATATTTACTGAACTGAAATGATCCAATTTTTTTTTTTTTTGTTTTTTTTGTGATTTCACCAACAAATTTAAACGTTGAAAATTAAAAATTGAATTATTCGAAACGAGCTTGAAATGTGGCAGCTGTTACAGATGCTACTACTACAATTCGTGATAAAAAGAAAATTACTAGAATTAAGACTAATTAATTTAAATTAATGTGAAAGTTTCACAAGCCAATAAAATACGGATGACTATTCAAATAATAATATTTATCAATGTTTGGTTCTAGCTTTAGACAAGCTTTTTAAAAGCATCAAGTTATAAAAATTCAAATTGTTTAATAATATTAATATGTTAAAAATCAACTGCACAGAAGAATACGGGCAAAATTTAGAAGGCGACAACTGTCAAAAAATAATATACCATATATAACAAGTTAAATGAAGTAATCAAAATTTTTGGACCAAACCAAAAAAATCACAATTAATGTTCAAAGGATGATCATAGTTTTCACTAAAATATTTTGAGTTTTTAATGGAATTTGATTAAGTTATGCTTACAGAGATTTTTCAAAAAAACGGCTAAACTTTAAGTCTTGCATATTAAAATGAAACGATGTCATATTTTTTACGAAAATATAATTTTCAAAAATTACATTTTTTTAAAAAAAAAAAAAGCTTAAATTTTTAATGCTGTACAAAATGGCTATACACGGATCAAAAAACTTTTCTTTTTTTAATTTCCAAGTACTTCAAACTTATTGAAACTACCTTACGGGAAATATGCTTAGTTTCTCAAACATTGCTATTAGATAATATTATGCAAAATTACAAAATGACGCTAAGCATAAGAGAAAAACTTATCAGTCATTTTTGATCATTTTTGCAGACAAGTTTCGTGAAAACTCGCCAAATAATTAATACGCCAAAGACAAATTATACTGTTGTGAGACATCATATAACATAAAAATATATTACATTCTACTAAATTGTATTAATAATAAATTTTTATATAAAATTTTATGCCAATATTCTCCTCAGGAGACTTCAAATAACATATAAAAAAAGTTTATCATGTAAAAAGTTAAAATCTAATGAATAACAACAAGTTTATATATGAATTTCATGCAAATATTAATTTTTTCATTTTTCATCACTACAACCATAAAAATTTGAATCAATGCTAAATTTTGCAAAACAAAATGCAATTTTAGCTACCATAATATAAACTAGTTATGTAGGACTTCATTAACAAGATAAAAAACAAATAACAAGCGAATAGCGACAGTATCAAAATCAAGAAATTTTTGTGCTTTTTTGTAATATTCCGAAATTGATACTAGTTTCGTCAGTGGAGGAGCTTCTCTTACTTTGCTTTAATAAATTATAACACCATTCCAAAAATAAAAATAAAAAGTATTTTTCAAAGATTGAAGTTAATAAAAATGCATCGTAAATTTATTTATATTTAATAAATGGCAAGGCTAAATGTTAAAACGATTGCTTAATGTGTAATAATTTATCTAAGGAAGTCCGAAAACTTTCCTGAAAAACTCAGGTAATATTATATTTAATTAATTAGAAAAAAAAGTATAATATTTTGTAAAAACAGTTCATTAAAGTTAGGAAAGTTTTGAACTTATAATGTTTTCATTCCAAATTCTTGATTAAAAATAAAGACAATCCTTCTTTCAATATGTTTGAATAGCGTAGCTATCATTTAAAACAAGTGAAAAATATCCTGATAAAAATAAATATTTTATTGAGGGGATTGTTCCAAATTATCCTCAAAACTTGTGTACCTTATGGCCCGAATAAGAAATATACAAAAAATAATATTATTAATTAAAAAATTACCCAAAACGTTAATAAATACAAAGAGTTTGAAGATTCTGATTACCTTTAGATTTATACTTAGCCCACACGAATACAGCAATAAGATTTGGGCTTTTAAGGAGCTGTAGCAACTCCTATTAGTTATTTAGTTTACAACAGGGGGTTAGTAATAAAGATCAGTTGAATTTCGCTCCTTAGAAAATGTATGAAATTGAAAATCACTTTTACTTTCATCTCCTTAAAAGTATGCTGAGAGAGTGTATCAAAGAAAAAAGACGTGGAAAACTACAAAAAGGCTGCTTCTTCGCGACAGCTCTCCCGTGCATATTGCTGGTGCT
This sequence comes from Acrocera orbiculus, assembly GCA_947359355.1. Lineage (NCBI taxonomy): Eukaryota > Metazoa > Arthropoda > Insecta > Diptera > Acroceridae > Acrocera > Acrocera orbiculus. The sequence continues at coordinate 15,772,281 of OX375758.1, forward strand.
ATTCAGCTTCACTGGATTAGAACATCCACGTTACAGTCCAGACATGGCCACTTGCGATTATTATTTATTTCTTAATGTGAAAAAGGATTTACGAGAATGATAATAGGAATACAGGCAAGGAAAAAGAATATTTTTATAAAGGTATAGAGTTGTTAATTAATAGATGTAAAAAGTGTGTAAAAATAAAGGGAAGCTATATTGAAAAATAATAAATGTTTACCCATGTTAGACCAAATTATTATGGAACCTCCCTCGTATGTTCATTTCTTTATATTTGCTAGTTTTATATTAACATTTTTTAACACAAAAAATCCTGAAAGTAATTTTACTTTTACAGATATCCAAGAATATTCCAAAGTTACTAAGAAAGGTAATTTACTCAAAATGTTTATTTCACAGGCATAAAAATTGCTTGGAATGCATCATATATTCATAGAAATGCTTGTGAACGTAGAACCAAGCAGGGGGGTACTTAAATATACTTATAGTAAGCGATATAACGTCTTGTTCTTTTTCAAAGTGGAATGTTTGTGAGGAATTATATGTATATATACATCAAATATTAAATATTATGCACGCAATAACCCTTGTGTATTTTTTTTGCTGAAAATCAGCATTTAATTACCTCAAATAAAAAATAATAAATTTTTTGCTAAATAACTAGAAGTACTTTATAGTTTTTCAAAATGACTAAAGTACATTTTTTTTCTTAGAAACTCAAAAACAAGTATTAAGTAAGAGTTTTTCTAGAAACTTAAAGAAAAAGAGAGTTTACAAATTTTAATTTTAATTGCATCGGTTTCAATTAAATTTTATACTGTAAAGAGCACATTTACAAATTTTTTTGTGTTTTTGTGTTGTTCAGAAATTTCATAAAGGTTTTATATAAGATTAAAAAAAACATTTATTAAGGTATTATTTCACAACAGTTAATGTCAAAACATCTATTTGTTTGAATGATTTCGGCGTACAGGCTTTGCCGATTTTTTTGGTGATATATTTATACATGTCAGATCCAGAAAACAACTGGTATTCAGTTCTAGCAACACCTTTACAAAGTTCAAAAGATAAAAATATTGCGGGAATCTAAAGTAATGAAAAAAAAAAATCTATTCTTATAATGAAAAAAGGTCTTATAAGCTGTAAGGAGAAATTAAGTTGAAGCTTCTTGACTTTTGCATAGCTCAATGTTACTATTTAGAAAAAATTGAATAGACACCATCCAGAAATCACAATACCCATATTTGGAGATGAAAAAAATTTTTCATCCTGAAATGGCAGGATCTAGAATATACCTTTGATACCTGACAGAACAGGCTGACAGAAATAATTTTTCTAGATATAGTAACAAAACTATACAAATAATTTTCCGAAAAAGCGTTGCACTACAACTATTAAGTCAATATTATTTGGGAGTCATGATGCAGGAAAACATCAAGGTATATTAAAGTACATGCCCAAGAAAAATTCTCATAGCGTCAGCACAGCACAACATCATTTCATCGAGAATATCACCGAAGCTCTATTATCGAAACCAACCTAAAGAATAGATTTGATCTGGATGAAGCTGAAAATATCAAACCTGTTCACAATAACTAAGGTAAAATCACATTTTATAAATCAATTACGAAGTACTTAGAGAACCTTTTTTCACTTAACCAATCAAGCATGAAATATTCCTCTTATCGATCAATTGAATTGAAAAATTGTAACTTCAAAGGAAAAGATGGCATCTGTTTTGATTTCATTCAATGTCAGAAGAAGTAAAACTCAAGTCAAACAGGAACTATGATAAAATACTCACAAATTTCCCAAAATGCGTGAGTGTAATTTATATGACAAGTTTTCTTACATACTTATATTGTATCATATTATCATAGGTAAAAGTAGAGCGACTTTTTTAAAAGGATACACTAGAATCCAACTAAAAACAGGAGCCAATCAAGAAATTTATGCACATTAAGTGATCAGTTTCCTATTTATTATTGATCCAGCAGGTGAAGTATTATCAACTTTTCATTTCAGGACTAAAAACTATTCCAATATGGACAGGCTGAAAAAATCTAATAAATGTGAATAAGTTTAAATACCACCAGATCACATTCGTGCTACATATAAGTCTTTTTTGAGCGTCTGAAGGCTTTTTAGTCAAGGCAAAAGTTGATAAAATCAACAAAAAGTGAATGGATCCTGATTTTATATTTATTTTTAAACATTTTTGTTTCTTGAATTAATGAAAAATATTTTCAAAAGTATGACCTTTTGCATAGGAAATACTCAAACTTCTGAACCTTGTAAACCCTACAGCACAACAGTATATTTTTGTTTAATTTCTTAAAAGTTCGTTTTCTATTAAAATTCGTGAATTTCATCAAATAAAAAATAAATATCTTGGAAAAAAAATGTATATCATTGAAAAAATAGTAGCTTTTTAAATTTCATTGTCATATTACAAACATTATAAAAAAAAAAACCAAAGTAACTTAAATAAAGTAAAAGCGAATTTTCCTATACAATTTTTTGTTGTTGTTGTTTTTTTCTTCTCGAGAAGTTAGTTCCGTGATTACGACAGCAATAAAGTATGTACTTATGTAAAGCAAATTTCTCTATGTTCAAAAGAGTAAAGCGCTGTAAAAATGCGCTAAGCATATAGGTATTAATAAACCGACGAGAAATGACATAACATAATTAATATCCATATTTAAAGCCAACTAAACTAGAAAAGTTAAAAGTTATATTTTGTGTTTTCTATTATGTACAATATGAAAATATGAGTTTTCTCAAAGCTTCATTCAGAGTCCGAGTATAAGCTCTACTCTTATAGTTCTTTTTGGGCAAACCATATGCACACAAATGATTTTCGAAAATTTAACGTGATTTTAATATAAAATAGCTCTGGCAACTGTAGATATAGAACCGCGATTTTTAATTATTTTTGGTTAGAAAATATTTAATGAAAATAAATTACTGTTGTATAAGAACATTTTTTTTTAAAGTGAAATCTATTAAATAAATAAATTTAAAGTTAATTTAAAACTAGATTCACTTTAACATAGAAAAACTTTAAAGTAATAAATATAACAGCATTTGTTAAAAAAAAGCTATTTTCAATTAAGATAAACACTAAATAAATTACTAAATTTATTTTTCTTTCAAATGCCAATGAATGCTTATAAAACTGAATTAACTAATATTATTACAGTCAATATTCTTAAATAAATTTAGTTTACCTCTGGTTTGGTTATTGTACAAACTGGATACTTTTTACCTAAATTATAATTTACATTTTTCGAATTTTTAGTAGTATTCCCGTTAAATGATAGATTTGTTAACTTCCTTGTTATATAGTGGCAAACACTTTTTCTATTACAATTATTGTTTTTAATTATTAACTGACACAGTTTCTCTTGTTTCAACCAACTTGAACTCATACACGCCATCGCGTAAATAGTTATGGAGTAATTGATTACAATAAATTTGCTTGAACTTTCCTGAGAAAAATAGTGGACCCCACTATAGCCAAATGGATAAACTCCAAAATCCTACTACATAATTTTTAACACAAAATACACTAATCCCCCCATTGAATCTTTTCATCTGCGTTGAAAAGTTTCAATGGATTACACAACAGCAGATAACCGCTGTAGTTAAATCAGCTGTTTGTCATTCTGACACCTCTTTAGCGAAAATCAAGCTAGTACTAAAACTTTTAGGGATCGTTCAAAATATTAGAATTTTACTACTTTATAGGTGTCAAAGTTAGCGTTTTTAGCAACGTTTTTGTAAGAGTTTTACACTCAGAAGTAAGGTCCGACCGAGAATGATTTTTTATTCTCGGCCGAGACCGAGACCGAGAACGAGACTAAAAACATGGCAGCTAAAATAGGCAGGTAAAATAGTTAAAAGTTAAAAATACAAAACTAATAAAAAAATTGTAAATTGTTGTATTTTCTGTGTATGCGTATATGGGCGTTTTTAATAACTTATTTGCACTGGACAAATGCCACAAAAAAAAAAAAATTAATATCCACACTGATAGACTGGCACGTGTGCAGTCTCGGCCACGCCCGAAAATCTCGGAAAATTTAAGCCGAGAACGAGAACCGAGATCTCGGCCTGGATTTCGGCCGAGAGTAAGTTGAGACCGAGTTCTCGGTCGGACCTTACTCAGAAGTATATTGATTTGCTATAATTGCTTGACATTTGAATTGAAAATATATAATTTATGCTTTCTAATTAGTTTTATTACATATATTAAATTGACTCACCGTAAATAATAAATGTAATGAAATTAGTTGCAAGGTGAAAATTATAATTTTCGAAAAGATTTGTAATGTAATTATTGCAATCGTAATTCTTCTGAGTATAACCGCATCGCAGGAATCCTATAAAATCTTCGATATTTCTGCTGTCCAAAACGCTAATCTAGACCCATAGCCAGGGTTGTTCCTCTACACGTACACTTTCATTGTCTACACTTAAGCGTAAACACTGCGTAGACAATAAAATTTGGCGTAGAAAATGTCGACCATGTCGACAATGACGTATACAATGTAGACAATACAATATTTTAGGTAAGGAGCATATTTCATTGCCATCGTCATACGAATTGAAATGTCAAATATGATTGTGATCGTACTTTATGCCTCCTCTACACAATCGGCAAACTATGCAATTCTAGCAAATACGCGAATATGTGGATGGGTGCATTTGCTTAGTTGCTATACTTTGTGAAGTTTGCGCAAAGTTCACTTTGTAGGCAAACGTCAAAAATAACAAATTCAAATGCGAAAATGATCTTTTCTTTAAAAAAATTAAATAAATCGAGCTTATTAATAGTTTAAGGCATTTCTGTAAAACTTTTCTATAAAATAATTATAAATAATATTGTGATTCTGATTAAATGCACGAGTGTGTGGACGGATGCACTAGCGAAGACGGCAAATAGAACGAACTTGAAATTTGGCGAATGTGTAGAGGAGGCATTAGACAGCCTGTATTTACTGTCCACATTAACTTTATTAATTTATTTTTGGCCAATTTGGATTTCATAAAAAAATTTAATACATGTCAGGATGACATAAAAATAAAGGGTTTGAAGAGCAAGAATTTTAGTTTCTAAAAGTTAATAATAAATATATCACTGATTGAAACCTGTGTAACAAAACATATGTAGAGAAAATTCCTGGGAGAAAAGTATTATCGATCGATTTACTTGATAAGGCATATGAAAAGTGTATTTCAGCAGTTAAGTCGGCTATTAGCACGAATTTATTTAGTATATTTACACCCAAAATCCATTTTCATTGTCTACGCGTAGAGAATGTAGACAATAAATTATTGTCTACATCGAATTTTTGTCTTGTAAAGAATGGCGTAGTCTACGTGATGTAGATTACGTCGCACAACGCTGCCCATAGCCATAAAAGCGCATTCAAAAACGCTAATCTAGACACCAAGTTTAGAACAATCAGTGCTGCGTTTGCACTCAGGAATTGTGCCTGTTTACCCTTGAGTGAAGCACAAGAATTTCTACCTCTACATACCACAGGCATTTCGAAAATTTTGAAACATATATTGGAAAATGACAGCTAAATAATTTCTCAAAGATTTTTAGTGTTTGAAGTTTCGGCGTGCGGTAGTCAAAAGAATACAACAATTTGACACAATATTACAAATTTTTCGGTCACATTTTTCTTGCAATCAAAAAATAATAATGAGAATTATAATGCTTAAATTATCAAATTTATTAAAACAATTGGATAATGTTATTTTTAAATTGATAGGAGGGAAACCCCAATCAAGTATGAGATATGAAAATTTTTGAAATTACTTTCTTATTTTTTTTCTTTACTGAGATAGATGAGCTTTGTATTGCAACTATTTCTCCGCAAATCAACAACAATATCGAAAAAATACCTGAATTTTCTCTAAAAAATTTAATTGGTGATGGATTCTTATGGGCCGTCCCAAAGCATAGAAGAACAATTGAAAGGAGGTTAAAACGAAGATATGGACATCCAGACTATGTGTGGAAATTAATAGTTCCAAAAACTAATTTAAGAACTTGCGCTCAATGTGGACACGATCACGAAGTTGCAACTCTTTGCTGTAAGCTAAAAGTTTAATTAACATACAATTGAAAATATTATTAGATAAACATAGCAATTCTTTGGTTTTTTTAATTTTTCTTTCTTATTTGGTTATTGAGAAAAAAAAATTTTATTTAAACGAATTGTAACTTGCTTTTAGCTCATTGCTATGAAAAAAACCGTGAGGAAACGGAAAAAATACAAGCAAAAATTCAGGAAAAAATTGGTTTAAATCCAATTGAGGAAGATGTTATTGTTTTATATGACGGAGAAAAGCAGAAAGATGTAAAATGTGGCAATTTTTTTGAAATAAAATTATTTTATTATATATCTATTACTAGGGACTTGAATTTTATGAAGGGAAAAGAATTGTTGAAATGAAGAAACCAAGACCAGTATGGTTTAGTAAAAATTTAATACAAAAAACAACTCAAACTGCAGCTGAAACAAAAGAGATAAAACCAAAAGAATTAGGATAAATTTCAAATTTCTAAAGAAAACATGTTAGTAATAAACTATTTTATATTACCAATCCTTAGTTTTAATTAAAATACTACTTCCTGAAAGAATTATTATTTAATTAAAAATCATATATAGATGTGTTTGTGTTTTTGAAAACTTAATTATTCTTTTAGTCGGATTTAGAAAATTTTAATTTTGTACATAATAAAATTATTTGTCTAGTTTAAAAATTAAAGCTTATGGCTTTAAATATATCATCAATAAGCAAGGAATAAAATTTAACAAATTATGGTTCATTGGAATAAAAATACAATTTTTAAGTTAAAGGTGCGAATTCATTTTCAATTGAGTATTATTAAAACTTTTACTTTCTAAAAAAGGCAAACCAAGCAATTTTAAAATTATTAAAATCATATTTTTTTTTGCTTTTTTCATTTTATTTCACCAAAACTCTTTTGTTGGTAGTACACAAATAACTTACGTTCCTGTAAAGGAAATTAAAATATTATCCGTCATTGAAATTTTTGGGGTTTGAGATCGTAATGCCCAACGTAAAATATTTTTTCAAGCAACATAACTGTAAAGAAATTTTTTAATCAATATTTTTTCAAACGATTTGGTATTATCAGAAGAAAAAATAATTGCTAATTAGTTATGACATCAGTTAGTGGTTTCTTTGGTTTCCGGAAAGCAATGATGTGTATAAAAAAGATATGACGAAGACTTTGTTATTTCTTTACAATTTCTTTTAGGTTACACGATTGAAAAAACGGCGATTTCTTATCATTTATATTGTTTTTTTGGTATCTTTTTCTATTCACTGGTTTAATTTTTTCTTAAGGCACTACACTTTTTCCGGGATGTTATTTTGATTATGTTGAAATTTTTGAAAAGGGTGGTTGTAAACTTCCAACTGCCTTCCTCCTTTCTTTATCAGGTAAATCCAAGTTGCTGGTGTTTCTAACTTTTCAATAATTCTCCATAATTACCATCTGTTTGTAGATTATTTTCATACGAATCAAAGGATACTTCTTCTAACCTATTAACTTCCTCTTTCAATTTATGATTTATCTAAATCAATTTGTTATCAGTTCTGAAAACTGATGCCATTTGTTTTTTGATTTCCAGTACTCCAAGACGAAAGTTTCCTTTTCAAGCAGAATATTTATTTCTTTTTATGACTTAGTTACTTGCAATAAATAGTTCAAACGTGTGTTTTTCTTTATTAACTTTAGTATGCCGAAAATTCAATTGAACTCCTAACATTTTTCATCCTTGCACTTTTTTCTTTTCAATGGTTATTCGAATGAGATATGCTTTATTATTTTGTTCTGAAAGTAGGTAGTCTTTTGCTAATATTTTTTGTTAAACAAGATTTATAATTTCATAATATTTTTATAACTTTATTTTTTAATTTCTTAATTTTCTAAATTTAAACATAAATACCGAATATATTACATATATAAATTGCTTAATCTATAACTTATAATAAACTAAATAATGTCTTTATATTACATCTACAATAAAAATTTTCCTACTTTGTCAAAATTCACCAACGGAATGGGAAAATATTTCAAAAGTTTTTTCTAAAGCTACATCACCTTCTATCTCATCAATAAAATGGCTTTCCACGTGTTTTTGAAATTCTTCAAATAGAATATTACTTGCATATTCTTGCCCACATAGTGGACATATTTTATTCCTAGAATTTGCTAAATTTTTTTCTTCTGACGTATTAAAGCTAAAACTATTTTTATATACATCATTGCTACAAGCACCAGTGGAATTATTATTTTCTTTTCTTATAGAATTATTTGGAATTTTAAATGAAGTGAAGTTTACTTCCACATCTTTATCAATCATTTCGGGTTTACTTCTAACACTTTTATTAATAGGATATGATTTTGAATCTAAAAAATAAGGTTTTAAGCTTGTAGAAAGATCAAATAAGTTCAACAGTTAAAAAAAAAAATTAAAACATATAAACGAGTTTTATTATAAAGTAGATTCAATTACTTATGAAATTGATATTTACCTCTTTTGAGTAGTACATTATTTATTGTTCTTTTTAAAACGCTTTGCTGTTGAAGTAGTTCTTTTTTAATATCTTGAATTGCATTGTAACATGATTTCGCTTCTGTATTTACATCACAGTCGTTTGTATCATCTGTTAAAAAGCTAAATCCATATGTGTTTTTTTCTGCAGCAGTTGCACCATCTTTTTTTACTTTTTCTGAAGATTCAACCGAATTATGAAGAATTTTAAGAGATACATCTTGTAAGGTTAAATCATCATAAGGTTTGATTGGTAAAAGTTTTTGACGTAACAATAGATTTGGTTCATGCTGTGTTAAATTTTTCGAAAGAGCAAAATTTTGATTGCAAGATGATCCTTCTGCTGTTTGTTGATTTCGACCTTCATTTTCAAAATGCTCTGTTATATACGACCATAGTTGACAGTTTTCTTTGACTAACATTGAATTACTTTCATTAAGTTGATTATTTTGGTTTGAAAGTTCTGAAATTTTTTCATGCAAGGCGAATGTTTCATTATTTTGGCAGCTTCTGTTAGTGTATTCAACTAAATCATTGTTATTTTTAAATTTTAAACTATCTTTTTCTTTTTCCAGTATTGCCAAGCGTTGTTGTAATAAAAAACATCTTTCTTTCATTGTTTGCAATGCAACACGCAGAGCATGTTGAGGTGCCGTTATAACATTACATGTAGATAAACTTTCTGCTGAAGAATTCATGACTCTAAATATTTTGGATTTTTAAAATAAACATCAAAACTAATATGTATTTAACAAACCAAAATGTTGCTTTAAAGAGCACAAAATTTTTAAGCCTAAAAATGTATTGTAAATGTATTATTATATTAAATTGAACTTACATAAAGAGAATTAATAAAATACTTCAGTTTCAGCCAAAACAAGTTGACATTTTTCAATGTAAAGCACGTATCTAACTTCACAGCATTGTCGTCGACCAGTATAGGAAGTTTAGAGTGTGTTTCACAAATCAAATAAAGTGCTAAAAGGACTTTTTAGTTGAGTTTACGAAAGCAGGGTATTCACTATGTTGCGGAATAATGACTCGGCTCTCTCACTTCCCATATAAAATGTACGGATATCACGATTTGAGAGTAAAAAATTAAACATGTTTACTTTACTTGATTTGTGAATCACGCTCCCTCGTCCCACTCACACTTTGAATAAAGTACACTATAAAATTCTAATGAATATTTTTTGGCGTAATTTGACTTAATAAAATGACGCAGGGGCTTCAAATTTTCCAGCACTATCCATACTTTACCTTTTATCATTCTTATCAAAATCTTGACACTCTCTTGGCCTCTTGTAATACTCCCCATTGTAAATTCTACTGTCAAATCTGTCTGTGTTGACAATACTCAGAACAAATACATCTTGTTCTGTCACACGATAAAAAACATTCAAACTATTTTTATTTGAGAAAATATCCAAAAAAATATATCTTCAAAGAGCACATGCTTTAGATATCGGTTTCTCGTCACTCTGTTTATGATTGTACTAAAAATATATTTTGTAGAATGTACGGAAAGTTATTAATTTGTTTTTATAAATATAAAAGGAAAGTTTGTGAAACTATATTATCTAAAAGCTTGTTTACGAAAGCTAAAGAATTACGAGTTCTATTTTTTGGTACTGATAGCTTTTCTATGCCTAGCTTGAAATCCATTTACCAGGAAAAGTAAGATTTTATTTAAAAACTTCTCAAATACAGATTTACTTATACAAACATCATTATTTTTTAAAAAGGCGGCACATTAAATAATAGTTTTCCTTTTTTTTTGCATTTTATTTCTTCTTCCCAGTAGTCAAAAACAAAATGTTCTTGACAATGCCAATAAGTGAAAACTCTTAAACTTCGCAATTATGCAAATAAATAGATTGTTAGATAATTTAAATGAAAATAAGGTATTCAAGTGGGATAATATTGACGAAAAACAGTATCTGCTTGATCAACTCTTTCAAAGTTCAAATCCTTATTTGTAAAATATTAAACTTGTTGGCAATATGCTGTCAATCACTTATGATTGCAAAAAATATGGTTATATTGGAAGAATTAATAGGATTTTTGGTATCGCATTCGTAAAACAGTTATTATTAGATATGAAATGTCGAAGTAACCCTCCCGTGTTTAGAAAAATTTTAGAAACAGTGGAGGATATATGAGTACACATGATAAGCCTGAATTCAATTTTAATTGCTGGATATTACCATCATATTTAAAGATGTCTATAACAGATTAATAAATTAACCAAATAGACTTTATTCGGCTTTATGAAACATAGGATTTAAAAGTCCAACTTCTATACATTAATCTCATTTTTCGACTGTAAGTACCAATAATCTCTTTCATTTGAAACTAATTCTTATCGAGATTACTTGATAGTTTTTATTTAATTGGGAAAAGTTGGAATACGGTAGCTACTTTAAATAAAAATAAAATTTCAATATTTTATATAGATTTTCTTAGTATGTTTATATATGTATATATTAATTAGTGGCTTTTCTTGATTTTACAAACTATATTTACGTATTAAAATTTGATTAAGGGAAACAATACAGTCATTGGCAATAGTTACGTCATTTAAAAGTCCATCAAACCAGGTGAAATTGTTTGGTATTGAAAATGATATTAAACTTTTTGAGTGGCCAGTTTCACATGATGTCACAAGACATTACGATATTGGAATTGTAGTCTCTTTTGGATATTTAATACCAGAAAAAATCATATCATCGTTTTCTTTGTATGGTAAATTCTTATCACTTATTTTTACTTTACTTAAAGTTTTTGTTTTTGTTTTTCTAAAAGTGGAATGATAAATTTGCATGCAAGCTTGCTTCCTAGATGGAGAGGGGCAGCCCCAATAATATATGCCATAATGAATGGGGATAATATAACGGGTGTGTCTATAATAAAAATAAAACCAAAACATTTTGATATTGGTGAGGTAAGTCTATTTAATTTGTAATAAACTCTAAAAATAGTTTTTTCAGATTTTAGCACAGAAAAAAATTGAAATAAAATCCAATACTTTAATGCCAGAACTACATAACACTTTAGCTGTAGAAGGGGCTAGACTTATGATAAATTTAATCAAAAAGATTCCAGAAAGTCTACAAGAATACAAAATCCAAGATGAAAGCTTAGCCACTTATGGTAAGTCTTATTCCGTAAGTTTTAAAGCTTACTTTTTATATTAGTTTTTTAACCATCCGAAGCAAATTCGACTACCCTAGCAGATACTGATGGTTGTTAAGGTTATAAATAAACCTAATAATGCGATCCTTATAATATTAAATATTTTTATAGTAAAAATTTCTAAAATTGTAATTTATTTTTAGCTCCCAAAATCAGTGCAAATTTGAGCAAAATATGCTGGAAAACAAAATCAGCAAAACAAGTTTATGATTTGAATAGAGCGCTTTTTACATTTATGCATTTAACTACAATTTGGCATCAAAAAACTGTTAAAATAATTGATTTATTCTATAACAATGAACAAGAAAGTTGTATAAATACTCATAAGAAACCACCAGGCTATGTAGAGTATTCGAAGAAAAGAAAAACCTTATGGATTTATTGTAGTGATGGAGAATTCGTTGAAGTAAAGACTGTTAAAGTTGAGGGTAAAAAGCAAATGACTGCTACAGATTTTAATAATGGCTACATTAAAAAGATATCATCGGACAAGCATTTTTTTACTTAAATTTTTAAACTTGGAACTTATAAAACTTTTATTTTTATGGCCATAGCTTAAAAATCTAAAATTAATAGTATATTAAACAATTCATTAAATAAAACATGGTAGAAAATCATAGTATTTACTTATATAAATCTTATGTGAACTTATGCTTAAAAATCCAACATTTGCTGTGTTCACAGTTACTAAATAATTAATATTAATGTAATCTTAATTTATACCCAGCATTCCTTTGTTAAAAAGACTAAATATGTTTCTACTAGTGGAGATTTCAAATGGGCGTTTTCCGTAATCGTACAACAGTAATCACTCAAGTTAGGGTAACGAGCAAATCAGCTTATCGATGATTTAATCGATAATGAATTCTGAATAGGTCCGCGTATTAGACCTGTCAGCAACTCTATTATTCCACTATTCAATAATCTGAACTTTCTACTCGAAAATTAAATTTTTTTAGATATCTTCGTTCTGAAAAAAGGTTTTAGGTTTTCCTTGTAGATATAATAAACACAGCATTTACAGTTTTTTATTAAATGAACTAAAATAACGAATACCCCAAAAAAGAATTAAACTATCAACTCAAGAAGAATTCCACAAAACTATAAAACACTAATACACTAGCTCTCTAGCTATTAAGATAAATTACATTGGAGACTTTATCAGTTAAAGAAGACAAATGTACGTTTTCTAAGTCATAACTGAAAAATTTTCTGAAATGTGGATCTGTTAGGAGTTAAATATGTTAAGAAATTAAAATTTTCAGAGCTAAATAGCTGTAAATATGCTAAAAAAAAAGAAGAAAATCAGTACTAAAAAGCTAATAATCTACAATAAAATTCAACTCTCACTTTTAATCTTAAGAACAATAAAAGTAATAAATTTTGTTAAAGCTAAAAATGATTAAAAGATTTATTTTTTTAAAATCATTTTCCGAAACAAGAAAAATATTTTCTTTTTTTTGCACATTTTTTGGCAACATGGATAATCACTCATTTAATATAATTTAGAAAATAATGTGATGGGTTCAAAGGCAAGGACATAAGTCCGAATTCAGTTAATTAAATTAAAATTCAATAAATAATAAACGGACTATAAATCCTTTCCCTGCATACTAAGGTATGCATATTTATTTTTAAAATAGAAAAAAATAAAATAAGAATTTTGAAAATTTATTGACTCCAATAAAGATATAAGCAAAAGTTAAAACTATGAAAATAGTATTGGACTAATTAAAATTATCTCAAATTGAAGGGGTTTTATTTATAAATACCAAGCGCTTTTTAAGGTAATTGATTATTATTAATGAAATCTATATTTTGTTGCTTAAATATGTATTCGAAAAAATTAAATTTGTGCGGTAACTATAATTTCAGTGACGTCACGCGGAAATTAAATCATGTACGTGACATAGTTTAACTGGTTTAACGGGTAATATTAGTAAATTTTATACTTACATGCATTTTTCAAGTATTTTAGTGCTGTGTTTGACTCTGACCTTGGATAACACCAGTTAAATATAGCTTTCAATTTGTTTCTACAATTACTAGAAGTGTTGAATTTTAGTTTCCTTTTCGTTGATTATAATAAAATTTAATTATATGGATTAAGGTTGTACTTATGTTGGAGTTGAATTCTAGAGAATATTTTACTTAATAATAAAATAATAAAAATAGTAAAATAAATTTTCATTGTACAATTTGATTTTTTTATTATTTTTAGTTTCAACAAAGTATTTTCTAAATATGCTCTGCAGTTTTTATCACATGAGCAGTTTTCTTTTATTTTCATTTCTAATAATTATGACGACTAAAAAATGACAAGCTAAGAGCTTAACTTTGAAATATAAAAAACTAAAAAATTTACTTAACTTTGCTAAAACTATAACTGAAACCATCAGGTGTACGATTTAATGAGAGTTTACCTGATGGTTGGAATCTATGCGGATTAGGGGTAGTTTGTATTGGGTTATAGCTTGCTTGATGGTTTTGAAAATTTTGTTCAAGATGAGCAGGTTGAGACTGATGTTGATTGTGGTTAAATTGAGAAGGCTGTGATTGATGTTGGAAGTTATGACTATAATGTACAGGCTGGTGTTGATTATAAAATGTTTGTGGATTATCATAAACAGGGGCTGATCTAGGAGCAGCAGGAAACTGAGGTTTTTGTGCTGAATAATTTGGACTATTATAACGTGAATCATATTGTCCATTGTCTTCATAACTTCTGTCGTTTTCTTGATATTGTTGTTGTGGTTGATATTGTGCCTGTGGGGCTACTTGTGGTGGTGCCGCGGGAGCAACAGGCAAATGATCACCAGTTGCTTGAAAACTGCAAAAAAAAATATATATAGAAACCAAATCAACAAAATTCACTTGATTGCTCAGAGTAAGACATTCCTCTGAAATTTCTTAAAATTACACTTTTCCACTTCATTTATTTCAAGATTTAGTTATCATGAAATAGTTTCACACTTCACTGAAGATTTGATACACAACATAATATTTTAAGATATTACGTAATTTCTTAGATATGTTGAAAATAACTTAGGATAGATTTAAAAAACAATGAACTTACCCATTTTTACCAGCTGTATATGATATTGTTCTTCTTTGACCAGTAGGATCTACATAACTATAAGATCCATGTCTTGTTCCATCCGAATCAGTTTCTTCTTTAAAATTAATACCATCTTCTTGAGCATAAGCAGCTCCAAATTTTCCATCTCCAGATAAATATCTTTGCTCACTTATTATAGCAGCTGTCTGTGGATTTGAATGATATCCTCCTTGACTTAGGACTGTTCTAGCTAAGCATATAGTAAATATCTAAAATTAAAAATAAATATAAGTAATTATCAGGATAAATATTATTGAACTTACTATTTTAAACATTTTTATTGAAATTTTATTAGTAAACTGCTAATAATTAGCCTTTACACACTATTTAACCTTCAAGTTTTAGCTGCCGCCGGTATAAACAAGGAATTGATTTGTAGTGCCCAGCTGGAGTTTTCCATTTTACTTTTATAAGAGACAAGTAAACCTTGGGCCTCCCCTAAATCAAGTAATGGCTGAATTTGTTGGTCACTTGAAAGATTAGTCTGCACAAAAGAGAAAGGCAGGGAGAACGAACCTGGCTTGTGCAAGTACTTATTGACTATTTGTCGTATAAAAGGTGGTCAAAAGTTGTTTCAAAACTAGGCATTTTGCTTTTTTATATAAAAAATAACAAATTAAATTTAGTTAAATAGAATTTCTTCATTTGTAGTTTTGTTTCAAAGGCCATTGTAGCTGTTTTTTTATGTTTAGCAGACTTTCATGGTTTAATTTATATACATAAAAATTTATTTCCTGTGTTACTATTATATTTAATAATTTCGAAATAACAAAAGTTATGTCGTAAGGTAATTAGTCTGTATTTTTATTTTTGATATTTAATTTTCATTAAATATTTACTTTATTGTTTTATTATTACCCATCTGATTAGTATCTGTTTTACATTTTTTATTTACAGCTTGAAAAATTTTTACAATTATTAAGAATTCAATTTCTATTGCATAGAATCAAGTGCCTAATAGTGCGTTTTCACTGAACTTAGTGCCTAGTACCTACTCAGTAATTATTATTAACATATTTAAAAACTAAGCTAGAGATTACCAATCAAAATACTTTTAAAAAAGTACTAAATACTAAGTACTAAGGTCAGTGAAAACGCACTATAAGATAAACTTCCAAAACCATTTTATTTATAAGCTTTCCAAAGGCTAAGCTTTCACGACGTTGGTACGTTTATTCTTGATACTTTACAATTACTCCACGTAGTAGAAATTTTGTTTTTGAAATATATCTTATACATTGATTTAGAAAGGTAGTCCCAAAAAAACGTTAAAATTACCAGGTTGAAAAGTATAGCTATAAAACTATTCCAATTTGATTTGTTCTGTTTGTATGTTTTTTATTTTCTATACAAATTTATGAAAGCAAAATGCCCAACCCTTGCTTGTTGTATTTCTTACAATTAAATCAGAACAGGAGAATAGTCACACTTAAGAAATACCTTCATATTTTAATTGCAATAATCCCATTATAATTATACAATGAAAAGTTACTTTTCTTGGTACATAGACAGAGTGAATTATGGAAACACTAGGTCAGCAACTTGATTTCATATTGCATTAATTGAGTAATCTGTGCTATAGTTAAAAGAAAATAACATTTTATTAAAAAAAGGTTGGAAAATTCTACTTAAAAAATAAGATTTTTACTCACTGGTTAAAAGGCACTCCGAATTTTTTTTCAAGGTATTGTTTTTTAAATTTATACCCTGAAATAAAGAGGCAATTTGAATAAAATCACACTTTATCAAATTTATTTCTTAACTATTTTCAAATGTCACCAAAATGTATTGGATTTTTTTTTGAGTTCCCTTCTCTTTATAAATTAGATTTAACTTAACAAAAGACTTAATGTCATAAATTAACTATTACTCATAAAAGGTTATACTTAATGTTATTGAAGGACAAATTGGTGTCTTTTTAAAAATTTACCAATGATACTTTTGAATTTTCTTATAAAAGTACAAAACTTTTTCTAAAGATACAAGTAGCTAAAATCTTAGCATCATCTTTTTTTCTATTATTATCTAGAATAAAAAATAAACATTCGCAGTTCTTGTCTGTGGCAATGTAAAGAAATTGCAAATAAGTTGAGTAAAACAATACTTATTTCATAAGTCAAATCCAAAATAAATGACTATCCCGCTCTGTTTAAAAGCCCAGAAAATTAAACGAAGCTATAAAAAACTTTGGTGTATTTTTAGTAGAACTTTAACCCTATGGGTATGTTCTATAGATTTTTGCTATAAAATACGTTATGTATGCTTTTAAGCAAAAATAACTGGAATTTATATAACATTTCAAGGAAAGTACCTTAGTTCTGGTTTGTTTGCCCTGAAGCTCGATTCAAGTTTGTTAGAATTATGTATTAATAAAATATAATTAGTTACAAATCATAAAAAACTCTCATTCAAGTACGGTGTTTGATAATCTAACAACTTTTTTGGAGCTATAAAACCCAAGCAATAAGTTTTAAGAGGTAAACAAAAAATTTTTGTGGCTATATTCAAACAAAGTGAAGCAGCCCAATTTTATTTTAGAGTTGAACCAGTTGAATGAGCTAAACGACAATTTTAATAAACAAAACAAATTGAATAATCTTAATCTGGTTTAAAATCAAATGATAGATGACAAAACAAATTTATCAATCATTAAACATTTTGTTAAGTCTTCCGGACACCTTTTTTTTCTCATATTTAAACAGAAATTTAAGTTATCTACGTTCAATGTAGTGGTTGACCTTAAATTTTCAACTTTTAACTTTCAACAGCATATTCTTTCAAGGTTAAATCTTTTAACCATACATTTTTCGCCCTTATTTCAGTGTTTCATTATTGCCGCGGTAACGGTCATTGGTTTCTTATTAGAGACTTATAAAAAAAGCTTCTTATTGATTCTTTATCTTTATTGAATACTTTCTTCTTAATTTAAATTCATCTTTGATAATAGTCTATTTTCTAAATGTGTGCTTAAAAGTGTATACAAAATTTGCATGAACATTATAAAAGATTTTGTTACCCTTGAATAATATTTAAAGCTTTAATTGAATCAAATTACTGGATTTATGTTTTTTGATACTTAAGCTTTTACTATTGAAGTAAAAGTATCAAAGCAAGGATTTTACCGAATTTATTTTATTTACAGTACGTTTTTGCTTGTTTATATCAGCAATTAATACCAATGAATTTTTCATAAATTAATTTATACAAGTTTATGACGAAAACCATTAAGCATTCATTCTTTAAATTTAACTTTTTACGCCCAATCTGGAACAAAATTCTTTGATATTTTTCTCAATAAAATCTGATCTTACTTTATAGAATTCTTTATTCTTTATTATATCATAGATTTCTAAATTTGTTTATGTGTTCATATACCTTACCCCTTTTGTCCTTACAAGACTTGGACAGTAGTGGGTCGATTGAGCTAAATTTTCAGTTAATCTTTGTTTCTAATCTTTAATGGTTTTTCCAATTTTTGAAATTCAGACTAACCGATTGTTCGCAATTACAAGTTTGATAAAAAGATAAACAATTCGTTAAACAGCAAAAAATGGTGAAAAATTTCAAATTAAAAGTGTCAAATTAAAAACAAAACTTTTTTATTTAGTTTTATTAAAAAAAATGAGCGTTTGTTGATATTAACTATATGCACTATATGGTTGTTTGGGCAATTTTGGTATTTTTGATTAATGATGCTAATTAAATTATTGGCAGTTTGATAGTTTTGTTAAATTTTGATTTTATTTTTGACAGTTTGGTAATTTCGGGATTATTTTCATAAGTGTAGATTTGATAGGTTTGGTGATTCAAATAGGTGGACATGAAAAGAAAGATTGAAAGGTGTTTCTCACTTTCAAAAATAACGATTTGCTGAGATTTTCTTGCAGCCAAAAAGGAAGACAAAAATAATAATATTACTTAGTTTGACATTCAAAGGCAATCACATACAAGTCCATCGATAGCATAATATAGAAACAGATGAAAGAGTAAACTATTCAACAGAATTTTTGAAATCGCTTAAAATTAAATGATATGAAATCTGTAGTGGACTGTAAATAAAGATCAAAGCGGAATGTGACCTGCAGTACGCATGAAATTTTTGTATGACACACGATACATAATAAAATGCAGTTACACATGATACATGTTTAAATTATACAATAATATTGTTATAGTATTTCCGTACTTGTTTAGAGGTCAAATAGTAGGAAGACCTGTATTTTAACACTTGTGTTAAATTTCGAAATATGAAATCAACAATTAAAAAATTTTTAGAAAATGGACTTTCATTTGTGTGATTAATGAACTAAACGGAGAAAAAAAGCTATTTTACTAGTTGATAGGTACAGAAAAATCAAAAAAAGTAGTCAAAATTTAAGTAAGGTAACTAACTTTGAAAAATTTACATAAAGAATCCAAAGTATAGTTTTGCATAATAAGCAAGAAAATATCAAAGGGTTGAAAGGAATTAGATCTTCTCTTTGAGTAAAAGATTTTATATTGGAGAGATTGAAATTAAGTAGGCTGCATCAGGTTTGAGACCCATACGATTTAAAATCACTAAATAACAATAAAGAGAAATAATGAATAATGAAATAAATATGTTAAAAAAAGTATCTTTAAATTTATATACAAGGAATCAGCAGACAAATGGTAATAAGAATATTTTTTTTGAAATGTTAAAAAGAGTATTTGAAGTGATTTCCTTGATAATGTAAAATATTTGGTAAGTTGTAGAGAAAGAAAATCTGTGATGTTTTATAAATAAATTTTAAAACAATCAAAAAGATATATTTATATATAACCCTGGAAAAAAACGGTAAAAAAAGGGGTAAAAGGGATTGTATTATCAGATCAAATCATATGTTTTGGTTGTTTTATATGAGTGTCCTTTCACATTCAACAATCGATTAAAATAAATTATTAGTTAATCTTGAAGTTCACAAATTCGATTGCTCAAGCCATTAGAATTTAATCCTTTTACCAGTTCAATTAATCAAATTAAATTTTTTTTTAAAATTAAAATTAGATTTATTCCTTGCTTAGGATATTTAAAGTAAAAATCAAAAGTTAATTCATGTATTTCAATTTTTGATTCAAGCTTTATAAAAATTAATAATAATTAATAAAAATTCCAAAAACTTGACATCGTATAATAAACAAAACGTTTTTCAGTTCAACATTCAACCAAAATTTCTAGCTTTTAATGAAAATATTTTGCTTTCACTTTCATTCTAAAGAATTATTTAGAATTCAAGTTAATGTGAAAAACTTGTTTTTAGCGGTAAGCTTTGGGAGGTGCCGATAATGAAAAAGAAAAATGAATCATATTTTTCTTCAATAGTTTAAAGCTAGCAATATTTGACTGTGAATTACTTAATGACCTCTATTAAAAGTTTTATTTGGCATTAAATACGGTGAATCTATTAACGATAAAAATTATTTTTTAAAGTTATCCTATAGTTTTTATTTTAACATTTACTTTACTAAATTGAAACTATTTATTCACAATATATTTTAAGAATTATAAAAAATATCCTTGGCTTTACTATTAATAAAACTAATTACCGAGAGTCATTTATTAAGAAATTTTAGTTAAGGGAATTGAGATTTTATAGCCAAAAAAAATATACTATTATAATAACTTAAATTTAGTACCTGATTTTATTTCAATGTTCAATTTTCTGTCAATTCTACGTAAAATATAACACATATCTGAGTTTCCAAAAAATAGACGAATACAGTGTGTAAAATTTTTTTGCATTTTTTCCACAAAAAGAAATAGGATACTTAGGGAATCATAAAAACAGGGAAGAATTGTTTGGCCAAACAATAACAAAATAGAAGAGATTCTAGATTGAATCCAGGATCATATTTGTCAATTTTCAGGATTAACCGATTATGATATATTTTATATCACAAATGAAACGCTATACCTGTAAAGATAATTAAAGGATATATATTGATGAAGCTACTTGAAATTCTCACTTAAATGCTTATAGAAAGTCAAAAACAAATCTATCAAATTTCTAACTTCAAATTCAAATTGCAATACAAGATTGGTTTGTTTTTTTTTTCTATTTTGTTTATTTTTTCAGTACAAATAGATTTTAAGAGCAATTTTAGTAAAATTAGATTTCTATAATATATTACATTTATTTCTATGGTAAATAAATAAAAAGAAATAGTTTTATAATTATAGATTTTTATAAGTTTTGAATTTGTGAAAAATACAAAAATAAATTGCTACCTATTGATTTTTATAACGTGTACATTTAATTTATATTAAATGAAAATATAATCAAGCAATTTTGAAATTTTAGATTGCTATAAATTCAAATGTTGAATAGCTTTTTAAATTAAAGAATTTATTAAATATGTAAATAAATCTATGAAATAAGTTCATTTCTTGGAATTCTCAGAATTTAAATAAAACCAATTACTCTAGAAAAATGCTTACAGCTAGCTTTAGTCACAAAAAATATAATTACTTAAAGGAAATAGAACTTCATCCTCAAAATTTCATTAAATTGACGTTTCCTTTTGCTCTGGCAAGCTTTAGGAAATTTAAGGATAAAGTTTTTCCACTTAACTAACAACAAAATGTACAAAGAATGAAGGGAAAACGTAAAATCAAAGTCACCTAAAAAAATTATTTCTGATAATTTTTTCTACTTTACGTCTAGGAGTCAATCGCTTTCAAGGACATTTTATAAAAAAGATAAGCAAACATATAAGAAAAGTATTATTAAATGCTGGGAAATTAGGAAAAAAATCCTCAACACAGTGCCCATCATTGATTCAAAATGCTGTTAAATAATGAGATTATTTCTCAAACCTAATTTGGTGAAATTAAATATCAAGGGCTAAAATATATATTGATCTTCCCATAAAGGCTTAGAACATCTTCAAACGTCTTCAAAGTTTCTTATTGAACTAATGATAACCTACACGACTAGCGATCTTAGGAATAATATTTGACACTATCAACTTACAGCGAAGTCACTATGACTAAAATCTGACAACTATTTCTACTTGAAAAAGTTGTGATACATTTTATTACTCTATGCCAAACTACACTTTCTGCTGCATTCGAAATACTACGTCTAAAGTTACTTATAACAATTAATCTTATTATCCTCAAAGGTAAATTGTAGGCAATCAAAAATATTTACTAATTTAATTTTACCCACTGCAATTATAATTAAGTTTATTTTAAACAAAGTCTATAATAATACCCATAACTAATTACAAAATATTGATTTAAGCAATTTAAGCAATGAAAACTTTTTTTAGAATTGTGCTCTCTAAATTTTTCTTATGCAAGAAAGATCATACAAAAATAAATAATTTAATTTAGCTCCGCTAATATTATATTAAATTTTTTACCTTCAAATTGACTTATATTAAAATTTTCACAGTTACAAAAAGAAATTCAAGAGGTTACCATAATTAGTTTTCAAAATATTTGAATCCATTTATTAGTATTCCAAATAAAAGTACCAAAGAAAATCCTTTTGTAAGAGTAAATCCTTTCGTTTAGTTATATTTCTAGTATTCTTAAACCTTTAAGTTAAGAATTATTTGTATGCAGCCAATATTATTATTACAAATTATCTTTTACAACAAAGTCAAATGAGAGGCTCTATATGTATTTGAGAACCTTTCCTGGAGTAAGTAAAAAGGTAGCTGGTGTAATTAGCCTAAATCTTCCTTTTGAAACTGACGATGTTATAACTATTCTGAGAATGTATATTTTCTATGCTAAAGATTTTTGGGATAAACACAATACTTTAAATTTGATATACATCAGGTAAACTGAGTTTTCAAAGCCAAAATAAAAGCCGAAAGTCAAAAAAACACGAAAAATATTTTCTTTAAAGATAAAATTTTGTGAAAGTGCCCTAATTTGTTGGTAGTAATCCTTAAGAATATATTTTTTTATAGTTTGGCTAATATATTGTCAAAAATATCTTTGAGCCTAATTACTTTTAGGTTTTTTAAGATTAACATATTTCCTTTTATTTGATGAATTGAAGATAAATTTGCAGAAGAACATAAACGTAAGTCAGTTTTTTAAGCTTTGATGTGCATTTTTGAAAATATTAGTCCACTATTTATACATTTTTAGTTAATAATAAGTTATTTTGACTATGGCATATAGTAATTAGGATCTAATTTTTTATAGTTCATTGACGATTTTTGAATTAGTAAAAGAACTGTTACAACAAAAGTTTTTAAGGAGCTTATTTCTCCAGGAAGTTAACTTTCAAACAATTTTATTTCATTTTGTTTATTTACAGAGCATTTTCAATTTATATTAAGTTCCCATAGAAGAAAAAATTACAAAAACTTGATTCATTTTCTCAGAAATGTACGTCAAAAAATCAGCGTATAATAATTGCAAT
Source organism: Acrocera orbiculus (assembly GCA_947359355.1). Taxonomy (NCBI): domain Eukaryota; kingdom Metazoa; phylum Arthropoda; class Insecta; order Diptera; family Acroceridae; genus Acrocera; species Acrocera orbiculus. Next base: position 15,795,611 of record OX375758.1, read on the forward strand.
TAAAAATTGACCATAAACAAACAAAGGAAATGTAGCATTCAAAAAGATGTATTTAACCAATCTTTGTCTTTCTCATAAGAATCTATAGTAAGCCAAGCTTTTTTGTTACTATGTAAAATAATTCACTTGGTAATAATTAACTCATCTTTTTTAAACCTCCTTTAATTTTCTTTTATCCTTAACAATTTTCAAGAATTAAATTTAAAAATCAATGAAGTCAACTCTCGTTCAAATTTAATTTACGGTTAAATACCCTTAAAAGGGAAAATAGATATATACACAGCTGTACCATCATTACTTCAAGGATCAATGGGTGCATCTTGTTGAGGTTTATATATTAAGAGTTTTTCGTAGGGCTGTCAGTAAAATTGAAGATAATCCTCTATTCTTTTTTATAAGCCGTCGGCCATTATTGTTCGTTTACATGATTCCAATGTTCATTTCCTTTTAACAAAACCGGTGCAGTATAATAAGGGGCTATATTTTAAAGCAAAACTATGAAACTATCTGCTTTTAGAACTAGACCACGGTAAGTCACTGGCTTGTAGGATTAAAGTCCATATGTCAAATAATGATGCTTTTTATGTCAGTAAAATTGACTCATACTCAGTCAATGATTTTACCAACGCTTTACAAATTTAGCATACAATAGTGCTATATAAAAAGATAAACTATGTATATATATATATATATAAATTTGATTCCCACCACTCCAAATCTAGGAATTAGGGTTGAAAGCAATTTAAGGGTGTCCTAAATTTTATTTTTTGATTTTTAAGAAGGGATTGTTATCAAAATAACTCTACAATATTACTATATGAACGTTTCTACAAAATTAGATCAAATGTTTATTTTTTTGCAGATTTTAAGCAATTCAGTGTTCATGTATTGTTACGTAATATTTCGTTGTACTTGATAGATAAAATTTAATATATTTGTTTAACTGTCCCAGACAAACAGTTCCTATAATTGCTTGAGTGAGCTTATCACAAAGGATTGATTTGGAAGAAATTTTTTGTGAGGAGATAAGAAATCAACTATTGATATTGACATGTAAACATTTACTTATTAAATGATGTCATAATAAAAAACTACTGTCATAAGATATTGATGGGAGTATTTATTTCGTCCATTTTTTCTCTAGTACAAATTTATTTAATTTTTATTAAATATCACGTAACTTTTGGAGAATCACAGTATTTTACATAGGCTAAGTAGATACTCATTAAAATTGCTAGAAAACCATTCCACAACATTGTGTTGGATTCCATTTATTGACATATCTATTTCTTTTAATATAGCTTTTGTTTTCTTACGTAATGTAATTCTTAACTTATGATTGGAACTCATTTTATAATATATTTTTAGTCTAATCGGATCTTAAGAAAATAGACGAGCCACATTTATCAAGCTAATGGTAGCTTGAAGCTTTGATTTAAATGCCAACATTTCTTATTTTTAAAGAAACAAAAAAACAAAATATTTTTAGTAAGATAGATAGATATATATCACAAATATGAGTTCCCAGCAGAGCAAAATCATTAACTTATTGGATTGAGGAACGAATCTATGAAGGAACTGATATGAAAGTTTTTCAAATAATTTGATAGCTGCTATAAAATTTGGACGATATTTTGTAAAATACCATTCGCCAATAAAAAATCGAGGAATATCTATTAATTTGTAAATAATGTTTATTACATTTTAATTTCTTTTCAATCTTAACATTTCAAAAAGTAGTCCTTTTCCAGATATCTTATCATTAAAAGCAATAAATTTATTGTTGCTGCTTGTTAAAATTTATTGTTGTTTGCACAATCTAAAGTTACTTCTTGAAAGGACTTTCAAAGGAAAACGAACAGCATATATGTAATATGAAATTTAACGGTATTCTAATTTAAGGATATTTGATATCCTTACTAACAAAAATTATTCTTTTTCTTTTATAAGAGACTATTATTTGGGAAAGAATTTTTACAATTTTCTTCAGGCTTGTGAGGAACATTTAGCACACGGTGAAATTGATTCAATATCTTTACAAAATAAAGAGGCTCGCCCAATCAATTTAAAAACTAAAATGATAAACAAATCATCCAATACACACTCAATTGCTGATTATTTTACTATATATTTAAAATATTTCAATTTTCAGGATTATTAGGATGTCCTTGAATAACAAATGGTTTCATAGGTCTGGGAAATATTAATTAAACCTTGAGAAGAATATATTCTTTTAATTTTAAAGGAAATGCAATAAAGTTGTAAAAGGATAAAAGAAAATGCCATCGGAAGAAATTTTAATATATACACATGAACTGCTTGCATGTTTATTTTATTACATACTTCAAAAGATTAAATAGCTTGTGAGGATTACCATAAAAAAGAAATGTGTTTATTGGTCACACAAACATGCCAAAAATATATATTTGTGCAAATGCAAAGGAGACGAAATAAATTTTTTCCAAGAACTATTTGTTTTTTAATCCCTAATAAAATTTTAGGTATTGCAGATAAAAAAACATACAGGGCCATCTTTCCTTCAAAGGGATATAATGTCGCAATAAAAACCGAAATTGAATTTTTTGTATTATAAAAAGTTTTTTCTGATATAATTACCCACATTATATTAAAAATTTATTTGCCATTTTCGTAGAAGTAAAACAACTAATTTAGACATGTATAGTAGAAATTTTCAAAGCAAATGCCGACAATGAGGTAATATAAATATATAATCCTTTGAAGTATGTAATAAAATAAACATGCAAGCAGTTCATGTGTATACATTAAAATTTTTTCCGATGGCATTTTCTTTTATCCTTTTACAATTTTATTGCATTTCCTTTAAAATTTAAAAAAAAATATTCTTCTCAAGATTTAATTAATATTTCCTAGACGTATGTCCATATATTTTTAAAGGACATCCAAATAATCCTGATATATAAAAATTTTTAAATATATAATAAAATTAACCAGCAAATGAAATGCAGTATGTACACATATATATATGTATGATTAATCTCTTCGCTGGCAGTAGCAGTCTTGTTTCACAATATTTTTAACTTTCCGCCTTCACGCAGGATTCATTTTAAGTGAAAATATTGATGATTAAAAAATTTATTTAATAAAAAAATTTGGTTTTTCTTGAAATTTGAAATTTTTCTACTCTTTCTGATTGCAAATTTTTCGAAAAACTACTTTAACAATTAATTAAGTATACTTTCAATTGATTTGAAATATTTGAAACATTAAATCTTGCATGAAGACGAAAAGATTAAGATAATTGTAAAGGAAGTGAAATTATTGCCAACGAAGAGATAAACATTATTTGATATAACTCAAAAAACCCATTAAATATAAATTTTATGATGATTTTTTATAAAATAATTTAACTATCTCGTTTAGGATTATACTTTCACCGAAACTTTTTGTAGGTCTGGGCCGTCAGATTGTTCAGGTTGTCCAGAACTGTTGTTCATAGTAAATATAAATTTGTTACTTTAAAAATGAGCAAACTATCGCTATTTTGTTTATACTTCAAGGCTTCTGGCGGAGACGTTTTTGCTGTTTTTCCACATTTTAAGGTATCTGGCTGAAGTTTTGACGGACGGAAAGTGTCTTGCAATATGAAATAATGTTTTTCAATAATATTCCCTAAAACATATTCAAAAATCAGCTCTGAGAAAATGAGAAAATTTGCCCATGTTTTTATGCACCTTACCCCCCTGATATCTATGAAATGGCCGCCTAGACAATTTAACGAATATGCATACCTTCTTAGATACATTTACTACTACTTATTCCATAAATTTCCTTTCTTCCAAAACAAGAGAGGTCTGTCAGCCCGAGGATCTTGGACTATAATAAAGTATTCGTGAATATTCATCCAAAGGTTAAAATTTTTCTTGGCCTTGTTTTTCGGAAGGAGTTGTTTAGTTCCTAATATTGCAAATCCTGCTTAATTTTGGTGCATTTGTGAGATATTAAGTCTCAATATTTCCCATATTTCATGTGAAAAACAATTTTGGACATTTTGATGCTCAAATTTAATGCGCATTTAAATTATTTGGTGTTCAGCTTCAGGAATATAATTTTTATCTTACAACAGGAGAAATTTTGAGGCTTAATATCTCGCAAACGCATAAAAAACCAGGTGACAGGAATTAAAAATATCCTTTATATATATAGTATAAATTAAGAACCAATTATGATAATTACCTTTATAAGTTAATTTTTTGTTTGGCAAAAATTTACAACTTTGAGTGGAAATATCCAGTTAACGCCCTAAAACTAAGGTGACAGGCAATACAGGCATTAATAAGATGATAAAAAATTGCGATTTTGCAAAATTTCGGCCATTACAAAAAATCTTCTCTGAAAAGTCTACTAACTTTTCGACTTTTAATCGCTGTGCATTGCTGAACCCACACAATGATACAAAATATGGGATTTGTTCCTTTTACCTAAAGAAATTACAATAACTTCTAATAATCTTTTTAACAAACTAATCAGGTTTCAAATATACAAAATTAAGAAATACTTAAAGTATATCCTGTGAATAATCAATCATTAAACAATCTCATTCAATAGTTATTTATAAATTTATTTAAACCCTTCAGTAGATAACACCGCAGGTCTTCAAATGAATAATTCAAATGTTTTACTTGTTTTTGTGAATCCATTCACTATAAGCCAGTTGCCCATTTTCAGCTAATTGAACTCGACAAGCTTTAAAGTTTTATTTTAAGTATAACATCCGAAAGAAATCAGTTTATACGTAAGAAGCAATCTAAAGAGCTAAATATGTATCCTCCTCCTTTATTTTATAAACGACTTCATTATAATATACTTTAAATTAATCTGTTTGTCAAACACTTATTATATTTGAACTTGGCTTACAACCCCAGTAGTTCATTATGGGGTGTGTCTTATTAATGTAATCAACATTTGTGGGTATTATATATGAGTCCCTTCACAAATATATATATATAAAATCTCATTTCACTATTTTGAACTTACAAGGGATAAGGAATCGAGTATCCTTGATATTTATTGCATGACAAAAGCTATAATTTTTTACCCTATAAAAAGACATACGAGGAAATTCTTGTGTTATAATAATGTGCTGAAAAAAGAAAATAAATCATCTTTTAACCCACTCACAGATATTTTTCATTTTAATAATTGTATTATTTATATTTATAACAAGGATATTTCTATTTTAATACTTTATCATATTTAATCAAATTTGTTATGAATTGTTTTTTATATGTGGGTGCAATACTCAAGTTCGATATGACATAAATAACAAAAAATCGCTTGAAAGTTTTTAAAAATTAATCAGAGCATAAAATTTTTCAGTATAGTTACAAAAAGTATTTGTGGATTGCATCACGAATTTGAGTAGAATAAAAGAAATTTTTTTTACTGATAACTTATTCAAAAGTGTCAAATTCTCAGTATTGCTGAAACTTCAACTTTATTGCTGCCAAAATATTTCAGATATTACGAAGCGTTATTACTTCATAGACAATTACAAAAATTAGAAGAAATAGTAGATATTTTCTCTTTAAGGCTTCATTTAATTTGAAGTTAAATGTTTATTGCTACCTGTATTCGTTTTTCAGAAAGTTAGTTTAAATATTTAATTTGATTTTTGTTTTTCAAACATATACTACATCAATGTAGATCAATTTTGAAAACTGTTTTCGTGAAGCCTAAAGCAGTGGAAAGTGACAGCTTCAGCAACAGTAGCTGGCAGCAGCGTTCGCGGCGATAACAATATACTAAATAAGTTATATTCAAAAGGAAAATTTGAAACAGATTTTGATACTTTCTGTTTCTAGTAGCAAAAATATTTGAATCGGTGACTCTTGACTATCACCGATTCGGTGACTATCACTTTGGTGTGCTTTAAGTTTAAATTCATTCATAGACTACAGAGTATTCTATGTATCCCAAAATTTTACACCACTTTCGAGTTTTCATAATCAATAGTAAATTTATATTTGTAACGACGAGTAAACACGTCGAACGCACCGTAATAGAGATTTGGTTTGACGTTTATACACGCCAAACGCACAGTTAACTGGTTTAAGGCATAAAATAAAACGCAATAATTAAGTATTTTAATAAATATAAGCATTTGGCAATTGTAGGAAAAAAGCGATAGCATTCAAAGTTTGATTAAAAAGTGGGACTATGTTTATTCTGCATATCCTTATTCTGTCATTAAAAGCAGAATTCAATTAGAAGAAGGCTTATATGATGTTTTTGGTATAAAAAAGTATGAATATTGAAAGATTAATAATAGAATATAATTCACAAAATTATTTATTTGATTTGAAATTGAATAAGTCACCGGACTCACTCTTTTTTCAGTTTTTTGATCAAAAAGCTTCACAAAATATGAAATAATTATGCTAGAATTTTTTATTTTGGATTCAATTTTAGCTAAAACGAGGAAAAAATTAACTCTCTTATTCCAGAGCGTGATAGAGAGTTAAAAGAGTTAAAAATTTCTCGCTACTCGACAAACCGAAAGAAAATTGTCAACCAAACAAAACTTCCTACAATAATGACATTTAACATAGAGAATAGTTATAGAAAGATCACATGCTTACTATTTATGCGCGTAAATCAGTCACAGATCTTATAGAATTTCACAAAATTGGTGAACATATAGGCTCTTTTCTAAACGACATAGTATGTGATGTATACAGATATTTCTAGATATATGAGAACTTTTATCCGAAGGTTGTCTTTTAAAAGATGAATATTGTAAAATAATAAATATCTGAAGAAAATCTTCGGTGTATCATAGTTATTTGCTTGAGACCGATTAATTTGTTGGTTATTCTTTCCTCATTTTATTTAACAGCTCATTATTGATTTGCCTGTTAGCAGTTAATAGCGGCTTTATGTTGTTTACTTTTTCTACAATGGTTATCTAAGTAATTTTTAATTGGGGTTACTACCTTAAAAGCCTTTGCTAGTTAAAATTCGTGTCTTTATAAAATATGACTAGCAGCTATTTTCCAGCTTGTTTGTTACACAGTGAAAGTTTCTGACTATTCATTAGCACAAATCTTTCAATTTTATTCATACTTAATAAACATAATTTGATATGTAGCACTTTTAGCATATCTTTATGCATGGATATATCAAAGAAATATATATTTAACTTTTGTTGTTAATATCATAATTTAAAAATTTATATTTTTCTAGACTACACAGTTCAAAATAATTATAAAATTGAATTATTGATTTTACTTTTATTTTTACAACAATGATTGGAATGGAATTCATTTCTTATTTTTCTTTTTCATTTAAACATAATATTAACTAACGAAGTAGTCCAAGAAGAAATATTTTGCATATTTTAATCATAGTGACTTCACTGTAAGTTGATTGAGTCAAATATTATTCATTTTTCTTGTTAAACACAATTTAGCCAAAGTTAAATAAGACTTTGTAGCGACGTTAAACAGTGGAAAATGTGTTAAAAATTTAGGGATGGAAAGCTAAAATTAATAATATAAACAACAGTAAAAAGAAGTTGACCACAAAACTAAAATTAGGGCTAGAAAAAATATTGAACAAAAAAAGAACAAAACAAAAAATGGTACGAAAAATAGCACGTCAGATACCATTGAGTACCGCATGGTGTTTTTCAGGCCGTGAGAGTTTAATATACGGTAAGCACCTACTGTGGATTATTTTTCTTCTAAAAAGAGAAGGAAAGTTTAAGAAGGCTTGAGCGAACATCTCCCTTTTCAGCATAAAATTAGTGACAAAATTGGTTATTTATTCCTACTTTTAGAGTCAGTGAAATAGATTTCAGCTTAAAAAGATTATTTTTAATATTGTTCTAATTGTTGTTGTTTTGATTTTTCTAATATCAAATTAGGACAATTCTACATAGATAAAATGCTATGTGTCACTAGTATAAGAAAGCTGATCTTATATTTTCCACATTTTATTACATACCTACATAATATACACAAAAATTTCTAGTTATACCTAAATTAAAGCCTGTAATTTCAATTATTTAAATGAAATACAATTGTTATAAACAAACGAACAGCATCAACACACAAACTATTTCTTTGTATCCATTGTATATAATTTTTATTGTTCAATATTTGCCAGTAATGTACTTAATGATACTTATGTTATATATTAGGGAGTTTTTTACGGGCCACTGTTTTCATTATTTTTAATTTTTGCCTGCATAATTACTACCCCATTCCAATTGTTTTTGTGTGTCTACAATGATGAAACAATGAAATCAAAAGGTTACAATCGATCAGTATATTGAATTGAAAAGTGTATTGAATGCAAACTTGAAATTATTAAAAAACAAAAAAAAAAAAAACAAAAAATATAAAAAAAAGGAATAAATTTTGATACACTTAAGTACTACGTGCAATAATTCGCGGTTTTAATAGCACCACTCAAAGTATTTGCTTTGACTGTCACCATTGTATTATTAAACCAAGGGTGCAACCTCTTCTTGTTAAAACTTATTACATTCTCATCAACTATCACAAGATTTGCAGAGAACATATATATATAGCTTGATTCTCCCTTCAATTCTCACGACAGATGCAATACACTTCCGTTATGTAAAAGGACCAATGTCCCTATAATTTAACTGAGGGATGAGAAAATTTTTAATACACGAAATATTGTAATTTAGAAAATTAGTAGCAGAAACTGTATGGGAATTTATCTGCTTTTTTATAATTATTTTTCAAGTTAGATCTTTTTGAGCATCTGGAAGAGTAATCATCTGTAAAGTTCTATGATCATATACTTTTATTTATCCATTAAGTACCATATCCTTTTAAAAGTAGTAAATTCACACAAAGAGGACCTCCCGGAGGTGAAAAAAACACTTGATACTAGCTGATACAATAGTATTATACAAATTACTCAATTTCTTAACATTAAGGACAATGCGAAGTGCTTTAGTTACTTAACCTCAAAACCCGCATAAGTTTGATTGTATGACAGAATTATATTTTTGCTGCGGAATTCAACTTAAGGATTTTATTTCAAGAGTATTTAAAAGACAGAATGGCAAAAAAATAAATTATGGTTTTAATGTTGATGTCTTATTTTCAAATTTTGTATTTTAAATACAAATGGCTATTAAAAGTATATTTAGTTGAAAACTTATTGATCAAAGTTTCTAGAGTATTTGAAGTACAATTTCTGGATGTATTCTAGTCAAGTACTTCACTTAACTAGTTTATTTCCGATTAAAAATCTTCTTATATAATATTTTCAGTTAGCTTAAAGCCTAGATTGAAACTTAGAACAACTTTTAATTGAATGTATTTTTCCCTTTGTTGTTTATTTTCTTGTATAGAAAAAAACGTACTTAAAAATTCTCAAATAATTAAATTTATTGATCTCTGATGAATAAATTGGATTAAAGATGGTTAGCATTGGTTATATATATATAAAGTATGCCAATTCGGAAATTTTAATACTTTCTTATGAAATTCAAGTAAATTTTTCTTTCTAACAATAAGTAATAAAAAGTACTACTACCATCAAGTTACTATTAAATGCATCAAATTGTATTTCACTTTTATTCAAAATACTAATAAGTAAGCTTCGATATGTTTTGTTCTTTGTACTTTTCAATCGAAGTAAAAAAGAAGCTTTGTACCAATATTATAATAAGTTTATCCAATATTTATTAGCAATGTATGTTTTTATAGTATTTATGACAGACATGTAATTTTCAGAATGATGCACATATTATTAGAGTGAAAATTCAATTACACACCACACCTTCAAAAACTAACGTGAATTCAAACTCCACCTTAAAAGTAAACATTTTCACAGATTATAGGCACCCGGCTAAAAATTAAGTAAGCAACTTCCACCGAAAGAAGCTGTGGGTACTTTAGGTTTGGGTTCTGAGGCATAACTAAAGTATTTATCATTTTTGTTGTTTTATAATTATTTTATTTAGTTTTTTTTTTTGTAAATTTAAGTTTTTAAAAATTAAAATGTTTATTTGTGAATTTTTCTTTGTTTTTCCTCTTGCACATAATGTTTTACTCTCATTTATTTATTTTCAAGCTTACACTTAAAGAAGAGGGATGAATGTATAACACATTTGTGTATAATATGTAACTTATATATATATATATATATGTATATATGATATTTAAAAAAAGTTAAAGAAATTTTTAGTCCTTATTCTATGATAGTTTTTTTTAAAGGTAACATAAATTACAAGGTGAAGAGCTCCAGGATACTTTACATAACTGCATCGGCTTCTTAAAAACTAAATCTTTAATATAAATTTAGAATTTAGTCTAAAGGTCCTTATTTTTTCTTCCTCTCTGATGTATTTTTGCATTATCTCTACTAATTTGTCGACATGTAGTTTTTTTTAATAACTCCATTCAGTTTGAAATTTTCAAGCCTGGGCTCTGTGCAGACAATTTTATACCTGAATCTGTTCGATTGACATCAAGTCATTCCTTTTATTTTAACTATAATGGGCTTATGTGCTAACAAGTAAAGCAATTCCAAACCATAGTATCTCCTCCTTCATGTCTCACAGTTTGTTTTATATGATGCTTCTTAATATTTTCTTATGGTCGGTGCCAGTAGTATTCTTTCCCATCCGACTGATATCTTTTGAGTTTTGTTTAATTTGACCAAATAGCTTTTTTTTGAGTCTTCAATAGTCAAGATTTTATATTCTCGTAAGATCTCTAATCTTGCTTTTATACTTTTTCTTGATAAAGTTGGTTTTTTCAAATTTTTAACTAATTTCTTGGCCGATTTTTCATTAAGCTCAGCTTGTAGGCCACTCACTATAATTCTTTTTTATCTCTAAAGCGGGTTATTCACTAAACATGTTGGATATTTTCTCTCTTATTCATGCTTTCCATATACTTTAAATGGGAACTAAGAGCCGAATCATTGATTCGCAATATAGTGAATACCCTGCTTAGAAGAAGCTAGTTTTGGTGTTTTTACACTCAGCAGTTGTTTCCAACAGTTCCATAGAGTATGCATCTCATTCTGTTAACTTTTATTATGTTCTTTTGCGTACAAATTAAGTATAAAATTATAACTATTTTGGATTTAAAGCACAGTACTATTACTAATGCTTAATTCTTTTGCAATTTTACATAAAAGCTGTTCCTCTTTCAAAAACGTTTTGACTTTTAGATATCATTATAAGCTGTTAGTAAAGGAATGTTTTGTTGTGAGTAATCAAAATCAGTTCACATTTCAAATTAAAATGAAAAAGATCAAAATGTGCAAAAATGTATTATAAAGAGTTTTCTGAAACTTAGCAGTTAATTTTTTTTTCCTAATCTTGGAATTTATGCTACGTTCAAAAAAAAAAATCTAGTATAGAATAAGGACTAAAAATTTCTTTAAATTTTAAAAAATACTAAAATTTATACTGTTGTATTAGTTGAAAAACGAAAAATAGCGGTCCGTGAAATACATTAGACTCATTTAAATCTGTATGTAAGCGTATTCTACCTTAAGAAACGGCTCCTCGTCATATTTAACTAATCGTAAGTAGTTTATTAAGGTATGTATAACTAAGCCGTCTGAGTGGAAATAAAAGCCTCAAAAGATTGCTTAGTAAGCTTCAAATTTCCTGCTGGATACTTTCATTTAGCTCCTTCACCTTTAACTCCTATTCTGAATATATTTTCCTGCATTCTTATGCTAGCGCCACTTTAATCCGTCTTTCTGGACATTCCCTAGAGTTAACGGAAGTATAACTGATCTTCAAGTTAACTGAAAACAGTGAATGTAGTTGTAAATGTTTATAAAATGAGCAAAATAAGCAAATTAAAAACTTAATATTGAATTTAGTCTCAATTGTTTTACAATGCTGATGTATTGCTAGCCTTACATTTTTATTTGTAATTGCCATAATTACGCCCATAAATTTCACTTGCAATCACATCTAAAAAACTCCAAATAAATATTATGACCAATTTCAAGAAAACTATATGAATTACGAGAGCATTGAATATATTCATGTATCCTTAGATGTGCATACATTTACAATATATTTTTAATTTGTCAGGTTACGTAACTGTTCGAAAAATTATGGTTATGGACGACGCATTTGACCCCTTGTTTTAAGTTATTGATAAATTGCTAGAGTGTTAAAATTTTCAAGAAATCTTTGGTGGACTTTATATTTATGGAAAACTTGAAATGTATTTTTTTTAACATAACTGATTAAAGAGATATAGCGTCTTTTATTCATCCAAGCTTCCGAACGCAATTTTTACTTTAGAAATATAAAATTTACAGATATAATTAATTAATTAAACATATAAAAAAACCTCTTTTCACTTTACTCATATGATATAAAATAAACAAACTGTCTATTCTATAATGTATATTATACAATTATAAACCTAATTCTACCTTAAAAAATTGTCTGCAGTAAAACTCAAATGGCTTAAGTGCAATTTTGTATATAGCAGATGTAAAAATAATAATCCTGAAATTCAATACTGTGCAACTCTGACTATTCTCGACTCTTAGAAGTCAATCACCGAGCTGAAAATTGAATTGATTTCCTTCTTAAGGAAAGATAATATTTTTTTATCAACATTTTCTATTTCTCCAATACAAGAAGCATTTCTAACGTAAGCATTATTCAGAAATACAAATTAAGGTTACTGACTAAAGGAACAAATTTGTCAGTTAATATATGAATTCATTCATATTGAAAGGAGAACAAAGAATGTAGTGATGGTTGGCTATGTGATGAGGATTATCCTTACCAAAGGTTTCGGTAGTCTATTAAATTCCTACAAATGTGTTGATAACAATAAAAAATGCCTCTTTTGGGTCTATTAGAAGGAATATTGAGAATCAGTGTTGATTCACCTTTGCAAAAATAGACATAAAAATTGGCAGCTTGTGTTGAACAATAAAATAACAAAATTTTGATGTGATAACATTACAAAGAATAGAATTCAAATGTAAACTTTTATTTATCTATACTTTTAATCTGTTTATTTTTTTCGTTTTTTTGAATTGATTAGTTTTTAAAAAAAGGATATAATAATTGCTTTCAAATATTTGGCTTAGCAATATTCAGCTTAGTTTAATGACTTTAAGAAGCATTTAACTTATCCTTTATGTTAGGCTTATTTTCTTTCTCCATATAATATGATGTTTGTTACTGCGATATTAATTTTCCCAGGTACCTTTACAAAATATTCAAAAGTTACAAATAGTTGAATGTGAAATTGACGTCTGGAAACAGACACTTTTGGATAAATTTAAATGTAATATTGTACTTTTAGATAAAATATTTGCATAAGAAAATCATTGCAGGAATATTCGTAAGCGTGCCTAAGTATAAATTTATTGACCAAGGGACTTTCATTATGCTATAATTGCTAAAGAAATTTTCGAAATTAAGAAAAAAGGTTTGATTTAATTTGAAATATTTGATATAAAACTTTCAGCAGGTCTAGGCAGAAAATGTATCCTTAATTACTTTAAGTAGGCTAACATTTTTAATTATTTTATCCTTATGTGATGTTTATAAGGATATAAGGATATAAGGATTATAATTTAAGGATTTGATAAAAGTAATCGAGTTATGATCTGTTTGTATTTGCTTCATAAAATACTTTTCAGAAGTCAATTCAGGTGTGAATTGTTGTTATTCTACTGAGCTTAAGTTATAGAGATCCAATGATTCGGTTACTCATGAAACTCTATATTTAATATTTTCTTTTCTTCTCAATTTTGGTTTTATTGCACCCAAGCAACTATATATGTATAACTGTTGCAGCATTAGGAAGAGAAATAAAACGGATTGCTGACTGGGATAGTGGACGATTATAAACAAAAAAATAGATCTGTTATTTTACACCCTACTTTGGCAGCTCCATTCAGGCAGACTTCCACGTTAAATCAAAATATTGTACATCCACAATAAAATCAACTTTCGGTAAACACTTCTGATATCTAAAATGGACTAAATATCATAAAATAAAAATCATTTTAACTTAAAATAATTTTAATTTGTGTGGAGTTTAAAATTATGAAAAAATACAGATAATTTTACAGTACAGTTATATATATATACTATATATTTAATTTTATGTAGATAAAACTTCAACAATAAATTGCACAGATGCCTAACAGAAATTACATTCAAGACACCTCATTTTAATATCACTTTTCTTACAATCAAAATACTCAAATATGATTTGGCAAATTAAGGCTTAATTTACTTAAATAAGTAAATAAAAATTTTAAGTTTTTCTTTGACCATACATATCACAAATTAATCGAACAATTGTAACATTACCAATAGTTTTACGGAAAAATAATTCTTCAATTGTAAAGCCTGATATTACTTTTAAGCAAGGAATAAACTGCAAAAGGCTACTATATCGCAATGGTTCATTGGGATGAGCTGTTGCTTCATAATTAGCTAAGGTTGCTTTGGCTTCTATATGCAGTACAGCTACTTTCTTAGATTCTTTTAAGCTTTTAGATTCAGATGTAGACGAAGAATTTTCACCAGGACTCAATGATTTATTTCGAACATTATCAAATGCAATATTATTTTGGAACAATACAACCGCTCTTAGGTAATCATATTCATTTGCATCCATATTAAATCTAGATAGCTGATTAAGTACGTCCTGGAATGAGTTAACTTCTCGTGCTATCATTGGATAAATATCCCGATTATTAGTTTCAGCATCATATGCATACAGTAATTTATTGAAGTTTATAGGCATTAGATATTGTGATAGAGCTAATGTAAAAAATTCAATCCATGAATCTTCAAGTAGCAAAAGCTGATCGTTCATTGGTAATTCTGTAAATGAATGAATTCTTTTGATCCAATTAACATTTTTAAACAAATGTTCAGCGGCAGCTTCACGAATTAATTCAGCGGCAAAAAGTGGTGGTGTCGGTGGAAGATTTTGTGCTTGCAAAGAATTCAAATATGCTGAATGAGCTAGTAAAGTATTCTGATGATGAGATAATCGAGGAACTGATAGATCTAGTACTACAGGTGGTAGAGTTACAGGCCGTAAAGTAGCTAATGTCGGTCTTATCATGAAATCATGTGGTATTGGTGTTGAATCATTTAATATAGCATCCTTAAATAATGCTATTTGCCTACGTAATGTTGAATTTCTTGGCCCACGTTCATGTTGAACAGCATCTTTGTTCATACCAACATCAAAGCATCTTCTTAAACGGCATGCCCTGCATTGGTTTCGGTGTGTTTTATCAACAACACAATGCCCTGATGTTTGGGCCTTACATACATATTGGCGATTTCGTCTAATTGATCTTTTGAAAAATCCAGCACACCCGTCGCATGCATAAATTCCATAATGTTTTCCAGAGCTATGGTCGCGGCAAACTTTACAAGGTACATGATATAATATGCGATCTAAAAAAATAATAGAAAAAAATGAATTAATCCTTTGATTATATATAGGGAAAATTCTATAAACGATTTAAGTTTAGGAAAAACATTCAAAAACTTTCACCAATCGAATTTGTCAAAATTTTCTACATTGAATAACAAAAAGCACTGTGGAAAACTATTTTTTGTAGTTTCTCATATATTTCAAATTAAAGAAAGAACTGAATTTTGTAGGATGTTTCCTTTACGTAAAACCAAAAGGGGACAAGATAATTAGAAATATATTCAGATCTAGCAGGTGCTTATGAAAAATAAGTGCAGAAGCTACAAAATGAACAATTATGTAGTTATTTTTGATTACATCATGTCACGAAGGTCAATCCTTATAGTTCAATCAACAAAATGTGTTGATCAATATATAGACCTCCAAAGGACTCTATTGAAATTAAACGATATGAATCAGCAGTTGCTATTTCCTTTAATTATTCCTATTTACTTCCTATTTGTATTCAATAACATACAAATGCCTTTTTTTCAACAAAACTAGTTTTAGGGTATTACTACAATTTCTTGTAGTCCTACCTTAGTTTTCTGGATCACAACCTGCTGCAGAGTATTTGGTCACTTCATACACGTAATTTTAATAGAAGGTAGGATTAATAATTGTAATTCTATCTGCAGAGTGGATTTTTGTTGTATAACTTAATTATATTTTAAACATAAAAATTTAAATCAAAATTCTTAATTTCTGGTTAAATGAGAAATGGGGAAATGAGATATATTTTAGAGAATATCTGCCCACAGCTAATTAGAAAACTAATTAGGCAAAAAGAATTTTCTAATTTTACCAATTTTTTAAGGAATTTATTGTATAACTTTTTTAGTCATCTTTCTTAGGTGCTTTAGCCTTTTTTCTTTAATTATCACTTAAATATCACTTGCCAAAAGGATACTACGCCACTTATTATGAGAAAATTTTGTAAATGATCTAAGTTCAAGTAAGGCATTCAAAAACTTCCACCAATTGAATTTGTCAAATGTTTCCCTAAATAAATGGCTGTATAAACATATACTTGGGCATGATTTTATTTAAAAGAATTGTTTTTCAAAATTTTACTATTCAAAATCAAACGTGACGTAAAGATAATCTTTCGCTATAATCAAAATATTGGAATTCGTGCATTTTCTAAAACTCTTTTCTTGAAAAGATTTTAATGTGCTCTATTGAAAATCAAAAATAATAAATTTATTATTCCTAAAAAATTTATTCATGGGAAAAAAAGGAAATTTTTTAAAATAATACGAACGAATAAATTTAATTTCTCTCCTTACAAATATAAATTTTAAAACTTTTTGCGTCTGTTAAACGAGCTTAAAGTGGAGAAAAAAATAATAATAAAAATTTATAAATATAAATTGTTAGTAAAATAAAAGTCGATCAGAAATAAAAATGCATAAAATGGACAAGCGGACTTTTTGGAATAAAGAAAAGTATT
Source organism: Acrocera orbiculus (assembly GCA_947359355.1). Taxonomy (NCBI): domain Eukaryota; kingdom Metazoa; phylum Arthropoda; class Insecta; order Diptera; family Acroceridae; genus Acrocera; species Acrocera orbiculus. The sequence goes on from OX375758.1 coordinate 15,812,537, forward strand.
TTTTTTTTGTGGCTCAAAAGTTTTTTTTGTGGTAAAATTTTTAAACGCACTTTTCAATATTTCGCATGTTAAATTAAATAAAAATAAAGAATAAATTTCGTAAGGCTGTGGTCTTAGTAAGAACGATCATATGTTTTATATAAATCTACTTTCAATTATAAGACTATTTTCACAATTTTCCTGGAGTCCATTGATACGTTTCACTCTTATAAGAATAATTCAAAGATCGATTGTTTCTCAATTTATTACTCTAAAAGAAACATTTTCATTTTGACTAAGGATACACAGACGGTGTAAAATGTAAATATCGTAAATATAAACAATGCTTAATTCTTTTCAGTACAAAATTTTATGAGAATTCAAATTCCAATGGAACACTTTTTTTTACTAAAAAAAAAACTTTTAAAAAACACTTTCAAAATATTTGTCATACATAACCATCAAACAGATTCAAAATAAATTTTCTACTTACTTGATGTAGTTCCGTTCCGAATATGGTTGTAACGTGGATCTAAATCCGGGGAGCTTGCTGGTGATTGCATTGTTAAAATCCAAAAGTATTAAACTTTTTTTGGGAATAATTTTAATAACCAGATTACACTTTTTTAAAATAATATTTTGTTATTTAGTATTTGAAAATCATTTCATCACTTAAAATATACAATTGAAATTAATCCACTTTGATCCTCTATAGTAAGATCGCATCACTTGCACCTCAAAACACTATTTGTCAAAAAATCTAAAGTGCGCTAGGACTTAAAAGAGACTCTATGCCAGAGGTTTAGAAAACCAGATCAAAAGAAAAACTATTTCTATTGGTCACAGAAGGTCCTTACTTTTTCATAAATATGGGAGGAGTTTCACATAATTTTGAATTATCTTTTTCACTCATACTACTTAACTTCTTATTTCATTAAAATATCGTTGTATTATCATTTTTTGATGTGTATGAATGAACCTAGTAGTTATGAAAGAATGAAAAAAAGCTAAAAATTAGGGCTGATCAGTTTGAACACATTCAAGGGCTATCGTTTTTGTGGGGGTTGATATTATATAAAATATTTTCTAGTACGATTTAAAAATAAAAAAAATATTTTTCTCTCCTAAAATTTGTGAAAAATAGGTCTAATATTTTATTTTCTTGGTAATTTCTGGATGAAATAATTTCGGGTAAATTTTGAATTAAAATAATCTCAAATAAAAATTTCATTAAGAAAATATTACCATTAAATTTTTCAAAATTTCTTTATTCAAAATATAATTAAATAACAAGGATTTTAATGATTTTCAAAAGTATTAGGCATGTTGATCAACCAAATAAAAGTTTATATAGACATCTTTTAAAATTCTTTTAAATGTTTTTTTTTCATTTAAAGGGAAAATTCTTAATATTTTTGTAGCATACTAATTTTCTAACTTGAAGATTGAGTACAATTTTCGTTTGGCTTTTCGCATTGATGACTTACTTTTTTATGAGATATTCTTAGTTTTCCCATAACTTGGATAAAGTTATGCAATGTGATTTCTGTTTTTGATAATGTCCAAGCAAATTTCAAATCCATATGAGCACTAAAAAATAACTAGAAAGGCTTTTATAGCTTAATAAGGCATTTCCTTAAGCATTAATTTTCTTCTTAGTAATTCTATGTATCTGAAAGGATCAAAAAATCTGCCGGAATCTTTTCACGTGAGAAATATTTACCACATCGAGTAAAATGCCGTAAAACCAATTAATTGGATCTCAACACATAAATTTTTGGAAATTCATAATTTAGATATACACCCAAGGATTTCAATATGAATTTAATGTCATAATAAAAAAGTGTATGATTTCGGTAAAAAATTATGTTTGAACTTAGGCTTGTTAGGTTTGCTTATAATATCCTTATAGAATTAGAAGAGTTTGAAAACTTTTATACTCATTTTGTTTAAATCAATTAATTTTTTAGCAATTAAATAGAAGTTTTATTTCTTATCGTTTATAATTATGGGAAATGTATGATCAGCATAAAAATATCCTCTGGCCATAGACACTATAAAAAGGTAAAACACCAAAGAAAATTGAGTTTCTGAAGTGGCCGTCTCCGTCTCCTGAATTTCTTAGAAATAAAATTTGTAACATTTTTAATAAAATAAAATATTTTTCTCTACAATAATACAAAATTTTAATTAAACCTGAAACATGTGTAATACTAACATATATTCTAAAATATAAAATATATAGGTATTTATTATAGATTGATTGAAAATATTTTAAGCAGTTTATATTTTTAAAGTTATATTTTAACAGCTCTAATAATAAATAGCTTCCAACTTACTTTAAAATGTTGAGCAAAACTCCTCTCGAACTTGGTAGAGATTAACTTATTAATTTACAGACTTAGCCACAAAATATTGCCTCCTAAGTAGTTTGTCTTTTTTAAAATTAATATCTAAATATTTCAACCTTCTTATTTTTCCTATCTTGTCTTCTAATTCCTATTAAATTTTGCTCGACATTTTTTTATATCCCACAAACGCATGAAAATTAATAGAAAACCACATATTAAAACAGAACACAAATTCTTTGTGTTTGTTTTTTCTTATGGACAGAAAATAAAGTATTGCTAGTCGAAGCTCCGTTAATATCAAAGCAAGTATTAATTCAATTGTCTTAAAGAGAAGAATGGCTCTTCCCTGCAAGGAATAATGCATACAATATTCCATGCTAGAAAAATCTATAAAAAGCAAACAACAGAGCCTTTAGACCAATCTAAATTACTTTAATTTCTTAAAGAATCAAGGACCTCAAAAAAGTACATATCGTTTTCTGATATTTTATAATAGTTGAAAGTCTTCTCTTTTTATTCTTCATGTAAATAGATGTAATATAGAAAAGTAGTAAACGCTTTTTGATATCCTTGGCATTTATTTAGTTGTAATAATGAAAAAGTTGCCGGGTAAAAATTACTTTTTGAACGTCTTAATCATAAAACATTTTTAGAAATTAAGTTTAGTTTTTGGCTTTGAGAAATTATTTTCTCGCAGCTTCCATAAAAGTGCAATATGAATTTTAATTTGTTACTTTATTAGTCATGGTTATAGAAACTTTTTATTAAAGTGAATTAGAACAATGGGGTAATGATGATGATGATCAAAAACCCTTGTAACAAAATGAGATGTGACATAAGCAATGTGTAATAAAACATCCGACACGCTAGAGTGGGTAAAACAGCATATGGTGTACTCCGTGAGAAAATTTATTGTACCTTTGGGTCGAAATATTAGAATGAAATTCCCAAATACTTGCTGGATTGCAGGAGGAGATTTAGTGAAAGTAAATAAAGTTTTTTTTGTTTTTTTTATACCAAAATTCAACATAATTATTCTTTCTTTATTCTTATTTTTATTCTAACTTTATAAGGATTAAGTACTTAAACTATTAACTTAAACTCTTTAATTATAATTTGATAATATCATAAATACATTTTAACACCTTAATACTTAATACTTGTATTATTTGTAATTATAATTTGTTTTGAATTATAATTTAAATAACACAAAATGTATTTAACAAAAGAATTAAAATAAATTATCGGCTTTAGGTTCACTGATCCCGCAATTTCAAAATATTATGAACTTTCTGCTCCAGGATAATCTTTATATATGTAAACAAGGGGTCAACCTGATATATTTTCAGATTAATATTTAGTCCCAATATTTGGAATTTTCACCTTGTCTGATACCTCCCTAGCGTAAACAGGAACATAAGCTCTGACAATGAGATAATCTGTGTTATCACTAATTAATTATAACAACTATCACAGTCGATATTTAATTAAATGTTTCATAAATCATTTTGAGAAAACAAACAAAACAAAAATAAAAAATAAATCTGCGACTTTGAATAGAAATATATCTCAAAATTTTGAGTCTTTTTATGAACACGTAATTACATATGTCATAATTTTATAACTTATATCCTTGTGTTGTGTTTGAATCACATTTTTTGCGTGAAAAAATCTAAACAGAAAATAAATTATTTATTTCCTATATGCATTCATCAACAAAATAGAGCTCAGACATATTGCATGAATATTTTATTAAATCTTTTAAAACTTCTAAAATACTACTCTGAAAATAAAAATCTGTATTAGCCAAAAAAAAAACAAAGAAAATTCTTGATTTTCATTTTATGAAAAGAATTCAATTCCTATAATTTTTGGTATACAAAAACAAAAACTAACAGAAATACAGAATACAGAGTTTTAAGAATTTAATTTCTGTACATCTAATCCATTCCAAGTAATTGTATTATTTTTCTCAATTCCAAAATATTTGCCCATACTTACAATATAATACATATAATTCCTTTAAAATTAACAAAAATCAAAACAGCAAACGACCTTCATTGAATAGAGATCTACATGTACCATTCTTAATTAGCCAAGTTCCAAGAATAACCGAAAATCATTCAAGGAATATTAATAACACTCAAGCATCCCTTTCAGGTATATTTTGCTGAAGAGTTATCATACAATTGCCTTATGACTTTTATGAGTAACATTGGGTTTGAAAAATTTCCTAATATTACCAAGAAAATATTTTTAGCAGTAATTTAAATCTTAATCTTTGGGATTTCCATGTTTTTTATTGCACATGGTATGCCTTTATGATTCCTGAAATTTTAGAAATTGTCTGCAATTTACACAATGCAAAATTTAGAATTGAGTTCTACAAACACATTTTTTGAATATTATTTCACCCTTATATTTTCTAAGAATTATTCCGAGGTATATTTTATGGTTTTCTGTGAAATATTGATCTTATAACTTTGTGATGTATTTTATGTTGTATTATTCTCTCAACTTCAATTTCACTTTAAAGGCTAATCATAAAAATGGCATACAATGATATATAATATGATTTTTCAAAACAGAAAATTCATGTTGCATTCTTTCTAGTCAAAATATCAATAAGAAAGCTTTCAAATAATTAACTATTGAAGTTTTTCAAACCTTTTATTTTATTTAAAACTGTAGTTCTTGATAGCAAGTAGTGATTTTGGTTTTAATAAAAATTCTGAACAATTTATTTAATATTTAGATGAAGTGAAATATTTTATTGAGAGCTACTCCCAGTTCTACAGTTAATTTTAAGGAAAACGACGGTAATTCGTAAATTAAGAGATATAAGAAAAGAATTGATTTTGCTACTTTTTACTTTTGAGAAAAGTTTTATTTTGTCTTTGAATAAAAAATTCTTTAATTGATTCTACATTCTCGTGTACATGTAATAGTTCTATATCTGTAAAATGTTAGATCTCAGTAAGACAAAATAACTCTGCTATGTCAAATGAAACGCAGTTTGATAGCAACTTTACCAAAGCTAAAAATTATAATAAATAGCGAGCAATAAATTTTTGTTTCTTACAAGGATAAAACATTATTTTTTATCAAAAAAATTAATTGATATTCCGTATGCAAAATTATTAATTAGAGTCACTAAAAATCGATTCAAAATCATTTCCATTACCAAATTTAAAACATTAAATTAGAATAATTTCAGTTACGTTGAAATTAACCTCTGGCATTTTTTCATTACACCAATTTTTTTGCTTTGGTTATTTTATAGTTAAATACTACTTAAATTGGATAATATTGTAAAAAGGACAGATTTTATAAAAACTTTAAAATTATGTAAATAACTTTGGATATAGAAGTCTTGGGAAAAATATTGAATAGTCCCCTTTTCTGCATATTAGACACAATAAAAGTAATTTGAATTCTACTTTGTTTAATTAACATAAAATATTTTATATTTTCAGTTGATCAAAATACCCCTAAAGCTTATTTTAAATTAAAAATTTTAAAAGCTTGACAAAAATTACATGTTCGTGCTCTACAGTTTTTTATTTTTTCAATTATAGTTTTACAATTTTATTGACTAAATCTACTTTAAAGTAAATGAAAAATCATTATATTATGTGCTCTTCAAATTCTTTCTTTATTTACCGAAAGTAAATCCTGCATGGTAATAATAAAATTTAGCATGACTTCATTTTTAACTCGTTTAGTTTAAACTGAAAACACAAAAAAAATCAGGTCAGTTGAAAACTTGAAATGCAGACTATATTCATTCTTTGTCTGTCTACATCCGCTTATACAACAAAAGGAGCTAAGTAGTTTGCGAGAGGAAATGGAACAATTTACGTTAAGAAGTCCAAAGTAAAAATGAATTCAAAATCAAGTTAAAAAAATCGAATTTCTTAGATCTTTATATATACAATGAAAAAGGATCCCAGGAAATACGTGAATACAGATCATTGAACGTATGTAATTAAAGTACCTGATTTGTTGAAGATATATCTGTATTTCACATACTTGAACATTGAAAATCAAGCTCTATTTTTTTAAAAAAATGCTTTACATGTTCTTACAATAGTAAAAGGCCATCACTATTAAAACTGGTAAAAGTGGAGTATAATAGAGGAAAAAATTATTTGAGACGGAAGGACACACCTTCAAAGATCGTGTGAAATTTGATACTCCCCTCATAAGAAATGAGCAATTGGCATAAAGTTGACAAAGTGACAGAGTCGTTTGGCTATTATATAAAGAACATAGTCTTTTGTACAATTTTTTGTTATTTTCATCCCCATATCGCTACCTAGTAATGGTAAGATTGTATTTCACAGAAAAAAATAATAATAATAATTTTCATATAAATAAACTTTTAGTAATTTAAAAGAAAATTTATTTCTGAAGGATTTAATATATCCATTAGTTTTTAACACGTAGTTAATCTGGATCCAATTGATTTCAATACTTTTAGTTATTACTTTCTTTGACGCTTAAAGGATATAACTATAGACAAAAGTAGTACATTAAATTAACACAGGCAATGTTACTGAAATAAGAATAAATGGCATGGAATGCTGTTTTTTAATTAAAATAAAATTTTTTTAAAATTTTAAATTCTGGCACACTTATACATAAATAATTCTTAGGAGCAACAATTACGTTTAAGCATATATATATATATATGTATATATTTTTTCTAAAAATTTCAAAGCCAATGGCAGAGGGGAGAAAAAGTTTTTAAATCCCTTAGAAATAAGTTCTGTTTTACTACCAAAATAAGTAATGTGATTAAATAAAGACGCAAAATAATAATAATAATTTTATTTTTTTATTAATAATTGTCGGTGTTGTATTCACGGTTTTGTTAATATTATCTTACATGAAGAAAGACTGAACTGCTCAAATATGTTCAAACCAATAAGGTTATTAAAACAAAAACGAATCTATTATAAGCAATAGAATACTGATTTAAGGACATGTACTTTTATGAACTATATATTTAAAGCTTTACTGGTTTCTGGTGAATGATACGGTAAGAATACTCACATAATTCATATTATAACCAAGTTTTTACTGTGTATCGTGATTAATTGTATTATCCTACCACTTGCTTTAAAATTCAGGAAAGAATATATGAGGATTTTTAGAAGTAAAAAAGATTTTTGTTTTAATTTGAAAAACAGCATAATTGTTTTAATAATCTTAGAATAAGGTAATTATGTTCAATATATATTGCACGCTAGTATCCTATCTTAAAGCCATTAACAATGAAAAATATTTCTATTAAAAACTTTGTTGTTGTTTTTTTCTTTATAAAACCAGAGCACATGGTGTCTTATTATTTGTAAGATACTTCCTATTGGTAAGACCTTATTATGAAAAGATTTGCAGACCTAAACTCATTTAGAGCCATCACATACTTACTTCGCCAGGCTCTTTATGGTAAAAATTCAAATATCTTCAAAAAATAAAATAATTCAATAATACAAGTTAAATTCTCCTTCAAACTTAATAAATTTATATATCATAATAAAATCGAGTTAAGGTAAATCAAAGTTAAATAAACATAAAAAGGTATAAACCAATTTTTAATAAAATTGTATCAAGTATATCAGATCCTAAAGAACTCAAATCTGTATTTCTACCATCCAATATTCCTCTTTCCCTCTAGTTGTATGAAACTGCTACGCTCTTGTGAATGTGAATCAGGTTCAATTTTTAATAAAGATTTTTAATATTGAAAAAATAAATTTTCATTCATAATTTCTTCTTTTAAATACAAATCAAATTAACATAAAACCTTTATAAAAATGGTCTTTTATTTATAATCATTTCATACAACTAAGGAGCTAAAAGCAGAAAAATAATATTTTATATCATTGAATGGGAGCCGAAGGATAAATAATGCTTTTTACAAACACACAAAACTGTGTGGAATAAAATAAAACTCTATTTTTAAAAAGTTTTTTTATGTTATTTTTATTTAATCCTTTTTAGTCATTTTTATCCTCTATTTTATATATTTATGTCAAATTAAATTAAATAGTTTTTCGTAAAATATTTTGCAACTTTTTGCTAAGTACGACACTGGAAATATACAACAATTTTTCAACGACTGGAACTGGAAACGGGGAAATTTTTTTGGGAAAATTTTCTGAAAAAACTTTTTCGACCAGATTATACACATATTTAAACACTCTATGTAAGAAAAATTTGAAACAATTAGAATCGTCAGGTAATTCAAACATCACAAGCCTCTACAGAACGAAAGCAAATTAAAGTCTATAACAGAAATGGTTTCGAATATTGTTAGATTCCTGTATTTAGTTTGCAGTGTTCAGATTATATCATTTTATTTCATTCACCTTGAACTGCACTTTCTTTTCTTTGTATTATAAGATTTCCGAGTTTGTATTATTTTTAATATAAAAAAGTTGTGGTGAGGAAGAAAATTGATAGCTGCCCAACTCGTTAAAAGCGGACAAACTTAAAAATTCTTTCTAAAGAAATTGCAACAGTATTTCAGAAAATACAAAAGAAATTTTGTGAACTAGAAGGGGGGCGATTTACAACAGCAAAAATCTACTAGGCGATAATCTCTTGTACAAGAAATTGATATATTTAAAATATACCATCAACATATTTATCAAGAATTACTATTTAACCCCAATTTTAAGACATATACATATTAATTCCTTAAAAATAGTAAATACGTCTAGGAACCTTGCAGCTTTATGTTCTTTACAACACAAGAAAACTGCTATGCTGAAAAATCTTATGAAATAAATTAAAGACACTTTCTACAAAAAAATGAAAACAAACATCATTGCAAAATTTTTGAAAAGATTAAAATTAATACAAACCATTTCAAAAAATCAAAATTAATCAGGGTCAGATAAATATTTGTCCAGAACTTTATTGAAAAGACACTTTAGTAAATTTGTGGAACTTATTAGTGCCACATAAGTTAATGTAATCTTTTTTTTTCAAGAGGCTGAGAAAGGGTAAACCCTAGATTAGATTTGTATCAGGCAATTTTTTGTTCGTAACCCTATGAATATTTTTGATAATATTTTTCTTTAAAATTGTCAGCTTGCATAAATATTTAAGGTTAGAGTCAATTTATAGGGTTGTTGATTTAGTCAGTTTTTAATTTAGATAATTATTAAATGTGTTCAGGAGAACGTCAAAATACAAATAATTGTAAATAATTTACAATCTGAAATTTTTTACAGTTAGTAAAGTGACCAAGGTGACCTACGGAAGCAATGTCAATGTTTTACTTTGTAGCCTCTGCATTTATAATATCTTGCTAATATTCAAAAGAAAATGCTTTTTTGGATTTTTTTGATTGAGTTAAGCAAATAAAGAACCAATTTTCACTATTTTGATCTTAGTTATATGTCATTTCAATGAAAAAAGATGAAAATCTTTGCTATAAAAATTTGTAAATCGTATTATATTGAAATATCATTTTGAGTAGAGGTCACATACCTGTAAAAAAGAAAAAAATAAATGGCATTCGATCATAAAGCGATAGTGACATTCAGAATTATACACCACCATTCATAACATAATAAAAAAGTTATTCAAAAGGCTGTTGGGAGCATGTTCACAATTTATATACACACACGTAGTACATATATGGAAGAAAAAGATGTTCTTTTATATTTTAAACTCATGTAAGGGGAGCTTCCTACGAAATGTTATATGATACGATCAAGATGCCATCTCAGAAATGAAAATATTAAAAATTCAGCGCTGAAAAGTCCCTTATACCTAACAGAACAATGAATTTCAAATAAAATGAGGGTCTTTACAAAAGATCACAAATCCTTTTGTAATGAGGACGCCTTCTTGAACTGTGTGCGCATATATGAATACAAAGATTTGCTTAAGACTATAGTCAAACAAAAATGTTAAAGAAAAGTAAACGAGGGAAAAATTTAGAAAAAAAAAATATATATATAAAAAGCATCTAAGACAATTTAGCCATCAGGTGGTTAAGCCTTTTAATATCGCGGCCAGTAGTTACCCCTCTGTTTCATTTAATCATGAAACTCAAGTATCTATATCCTTATGCAAGTCGACCTTTTCATGAAAAAACGCCTCCACAATTAAGTACTTTAGTGTTATAATAGTTTATCAACACAAAAAAATTCGTTTGATACGACTCCCTTTGCTTAAATTTCTTTTTTCGTGTATAAAATGGGAATCGCAATTGAAATTGAAAAACAATTGTATTTTAACAGGTTGAATTATGTGAATGGTATCAGGTGAACGTTTATTATATTATTGACAATCAATATTTTTAGTTGGATGAAATGGTATCAAATATTTTTAACAAAGAATTTTTATGAAAAATTTGTATACTTTTCTTTTTTAGACTAGATAATATTGTGTTCAGAAAATCTTTGAAATTATGCTTTCAGCACCATTATTCGAATTATTTATATGCATTTAGAAGAGGATTTTTTTTCTTTAAATATTCAACAGATACAGGAGGTATGTAAAAATTTTGAAATTAGTCATAAAAAGGTTACGTAAATTCATTAAAGAAAAAGTCATAAAAGATATATATTTTCATCCCTGGCGAGTTGTTTAATTTTTTTTATATTAACAAAATCAATTAAATATTGGTCGAAATTATTTGATTTCTAAATAATCCTTACCAACGATTAAGTATTTAATTAAGTATTTTTTATGTATTTTTAATGAATTAATTCTAATATATATCAAAAGTTTGATTTGAAATTTTAATGAAACATTGTTACGTCCTAATACTTAATTGATACTTAAGCATAATGAAAAAAGAGGAAAAAAAAAGAACTTTAAATTACTTAAACCTAGAATAATAAAAAATAAAAATGCCCTGTTCAAAAAAGAAAAGTTCCAAGTACGATTTTATTTTCATAAATTAAATAATTGTATCAAATTTAAGTACAATTCTAGAGGATAATTTCTCTTTAAAGTGGTATGCATGCTTTTATATAGTAACGCTAACCGCAAAATCAAAAAGACTTAGTTTGCTTCCACACATTACACAAAGGATTACATTGTCTTTTTAACAACTGAAACTAACTTATCTGACTAATCGCTGACTATGCTATTACGTCTCCCCTGAAGATAAAACGGGATACCTGGCGGTACCAGAAAAAGTAATCAATGCTTGCCTTTCTTGAAATACTATTCTTTGTGATGATATGTAACGACTGGAATAATGAACTTAAATATGGATGTCAACCCATAAGGCCCAAACACAATGAACGCGGTTCGCGGCGCGCAAGCGGTGACAGCTGTCACAGCTTTGGGATCTTATATAGCTGAGTTTCGTAATTCTGAATGAAAACGCGTTCCACTTGCGCGCCGCGTTCATTGTGTTTGCACCTATAAAGTGATGATAATTGGATGCTATCTCAGGATAGGCCAAATTTTAAGCCTAATAACTTTTGCAATTTAGTCAAAAGAAAAATTAGTCGAAGAATGATTTTACAATATTCAAATTCGTTAGTATAATCAATATTGATTAAAGAGGGAATAAGTTATGCTAGCAGCCAAAGAACAAAAGAGCGGTTGAAATCAGACTAGCATTTAATACGAAACTTTCAAAAGACTTTCCAAAGGTGAAAATACCCTCATTCCTGGATTCTGGATGATTTCAGTTTAATTTAAAGAGAGTAAAATTCCCAATTCAATTTGTATAGTAAATACCACCAACAAAACTGTGTGTTTTGCTTTTGGCATAAAAAACTATAACTTGCAGGTTGTATAGTTGAAAATGCAGCTAATATATCTACATAGACAATGGGATTGCAAAAAATATTGCTTATAAAATTAAATTCATTATAAGCACACCTTTTTGCTTAGTTTGCATTCCATTTAAGCAACAGATACGCATGGCCGAGTATAGCTATAGTTTATCTATAAAGATATTTTTTTATCCCCTTCCTTGATTTTTTACGAGTAAATAGACAAGTTTGGTTTATGTTACGATTTCTCACAGAAGATAAGAATACCAAGTAATTATTTTCTAATATTGCACGGTGCATAGCTTATAAAAGATCAAGATCCAGTTATTTAGATTTAGGAACAATCAATAAGTTACGTAATTAATTAATTCTCTAATTGGTGCGACAAACTCACATTTTAATGATATAAGTTTATTGCATAGTTTAAGGCGCAATTAAAAATAAAATTATTGGTATAAAACTTTTATAAAATTTGAAGTTTAAGAAATTATATTTCTACTTGAAGACAAGAAATATTAAAAGCTGTAAAGGTTTTCAATTGATTTCCGTATTTTGGCTACAAGTTTAATATACATAAAATGTTTATACATTTTGCGTTACGTCAATGTTAAGCAAAATTATACATATCTAATTTTAGTAACCTTATGCCTGGACTCACTAGTGTGGAGACGCCTTAGCACTTTAAAAATGGAGAGTTTTTTTTAACAAACCCAGTGGATTGGAACATCAGTGGAGACTAATGGACTTAAATTTTGTGCCGCTAGCGCTAGTGAGTCCCAGGCATTATAGTAAAATAAAGAAAATACTTTTATTGACAAAATACTTTTAATTTTATAAAAGACAATCCAGCAGAAACTTTAAAAACAAAAACAAAACTTTAAGTTTCAAATGAATTCAGAAAAAATTTTCTCTGTCCTTCGGAAACGTATAAAACTGAACTAACAGTAAGTGTTCTTTCACTTCTACTTTCAGCTGCTTAAAAGTATGCATACGTGTTTTAAGAGATGGAATGTTCCTTGAGGGAATTTGGTAAAACCACTTTTCAAATCAACAATGGCAAAATTTTTATTTTTCTCCAGGTTTAATAAAACCCCATTTATTTCTAGTATTACACATTTTATGGCGACTTTGATGATCTAATTATCCAATTATTTGACTTGGTTTTCTCTTTTACTTTTTAACGCCATAAGGTATAGATTAGGATCTGTATAAAACTTGTGTATGTATTTTCAATTTGACTACAACTGAATTAGCAAAAAGTAGTTATGATATGCTGGCTCTATGTCATTTTCAGTTGATCGAGGACTATGAAATTTTTAAGATCTCTCTCATTTTTATAAAAATGGCACTAAATCAAATTAAAAAATTTAAAAAAATTTTTCCTATAAAATAATTATTTTTAATATATTTGTTTGAGTGGAGATTATTGTCACATATGTCAAAATAGTCATCGAAAGCATCTCAAATCTGCTGTGCAATTTTATTCCTGATTACAATAAGTATTTTGTAATATTTGGGTGCCTCTTTCAAATGATTATAAATGGTCAAGGTTCTACTGTCCTTTTGGCAAAATAAATTTTTAAGACTGACCAGAAAGCCAAACATTTTTCCACGTCACGACGTTATACCATGCAGGGTTGCTAACAGTCTCTTTGATTTATTACATCAAACATTAAAATTAGCAGTTTAATATGAAAATTAATTAAAGCAACTCCTGCGCTAATAAGATTTCTACAAAGGCCACTGTTAACTTTTAATAAATCCATCAAAACTGTGAAAGTAATGCATTTAGAATAATTTTTTATATTTACCAAAACCAAATCTATTTAACTTTTCTAACATTCTTGAAACACACTCAAATTGCTAAAATCATAATTTTCATGAATATAATCAAAATTCAATGCTATCATGCACAATTATTATCCAACCATTCAAAAAAAAAAACCACATAATCACCATTTCGTAATTTTCTTGCCGATATTATCCATTCATACCATATTTATAAGAAATGTAGTATATAATATAAGGAAAGAGCATGCAGCACTATATTGAAATTCTTGGTAAATTCCAATTATCGCATTTTTGGAGGAAATATTGCAAACAATATTTCTTTTTCTTTGAAAATGTTAGCCATTTTTTTATATAAATCTATATTCATATAGAATTTTATTTTTGATGGTTAATGTCAAAAAATATCGCAACAGTGGAGATATTTCTACTGTTTAAGAAGTTAGGTTCATTTGATTTTTTTAATATTTTTCAACTATATGAAAAAAGTAAATCAAAAAAGATTTTTGTTACTCATTACAACAAAATTAAAAAAGAATTTATAATCCTCTTTTGTCGGGTTACTAAAGATGAAATCAATCGCTTAATTTTAAGCTCAGTAGCTTTTTAGAGATATTTAAAATGAAATGATTGCATTTATTTACTATAATTATGAGGTTCAATATACAGACTTAATAACTTTTGTATAAAATTTATAAATAATTTCATGAGAAAAGAAAAAACAACTACATTTTACTGCTACGGTACCAAAGTTTGAGAACAATGATCAAGAAAGCTACTAAAAGCAAATTTTGGCGGTGTATAGCATTGTTCAAATTAAATTAAATCACTACAAAAGTAGTTTAATAATTCAAAATCAGCTTCAAAAGGAATATATTGCACTAATAATCACTTATAATGATCTTTTAAGAAGGTGAAAGTGTTGATGTTAAACAAGATACCTTACATTCGATATTTCTTTTTTTCTCTTACTAAAGAAAGATGAAAATAATTTTACTTTATTACATCATATTATTTTTCGTTTTTCAAACGTTTACTATTTTAATTCTTAACAGTAAAGAAAATATAAATAATTCATTGCCAAACCAGATAAACTAATACTCAGTTTGAACTGCATTCCACCATAAAAAACAAAAACCAGGTAGTGGCCTGCCTAGAGGCTTTATTTGAAGCAGTGTTAAAAACACTTATAAAAGACACTAGAGCACTTGACTATAAGTTGTCATAAAGCAAAAGCTCTCTGAAGTGTAGTAAATAAATACAACAGGTCGCTAAGTGTTTTTTAAAAATAGTTTTAGTGTTTACTATATTAGAAATAAAAACTATGGCTCAATATACGGTGAAGATTTTTTTCTTTTTTTTTTTTAATTAATTTTTGTGATTAATAAGGCAAATAATTGTGAATGTTTTTTTTTGTCTTTTATCAAACTCAAGCTTGGAAAAATAACAATGGATTGTCTTGTTTTGATCTATTATTAATTTTATTTGAAGGATAAGCAAGCTATAATTATGATTATGTTTGGAAATGTGTGGGCAAATTTGTTAAAAAAATTAAGGTTGCTCAATTTTTTAGTATTCAAAAATTGGTCTTTTTTGTGATTAATTTTTTTCTATTGATTTGACACAAACATTTGAAATAATTCAATTTTATAAATACTTTTTCTCATATATCTAAAGAGGTCAATCAATTGTGTTTTGCCTTTTTCATAGTTTTTTCCCTAACAAATTTGCGGCAGTTTGGGTCCAGATACATTTTTTTTTTCCTAACAAATTTATGGCAGTTTTGGCCAAATAAATTTCATTTTTGAAAAATGATAAAATACTTTGAAAGAAAATTAGTTTCATTAGATATTCAATAATCAGCTTATGTTGCTGTTTTTGAGATTAAAGTCCATTGTTACTTTAAGTTTATTTTAGACACTTATAGCGTTTTTACTAAATCGGATAAACTTAATGCAATTTGACCACAAGAATTTTTGTATTTTCTAGGAAATGCAATTGCTCTGACTTTAACAAAACTAAGTTTGATATTCATACTAAAATTGATTTTAAAACTACATAAAAAGAAACAGCATTTAACTAATTGCAGTAATATTACCCTTTACAGCCTAAATTTCTTAAGGAATAGGAATTATTTGAGTCGTTCAGAAGCCAATGTGGATAAGTCCAAAAAATCCAAACTGAGAAATTTAATGTTTCTTAATGCATTCATAATACATAACACATGCGGAGGCTATTGAAAAAAGGGCTTTTTGACCAACAAAAAATGAAAATATGAGTAAATCCTTTCAAGACTAAGACATATATTATATATTCTATTAAAATTTGCAAAAATTAGAAAATATGAAAAAATGCAAATTGAGAAAATTAATGTTTCTTAATGCATTCATAATACATAACACATGCAGAGGCTATTAAAAAAAGAGTTTTTTGAACTACAAAAAATTAAAGTATGAGTAAATCCTTTTTATGCCAAGAAATATATTATTTATTCTATTAAAATTTGCAAAAATCAGAAAATATGAAAAAATGGACTTATCCACATTGGCTTCTGAGCGACTCATTTAACCAGCTATCACCCTAAAGTTAGCTTTAGTAAACCCAATAAACGTTATGACGTTTATATTGAATTATAAATTCAAGCGTGGGAGTTGGAGGGTAGAACATATCATTCTTCAAAATGGTAAAATAACTTAAATTTAGATATAACCGTAATTTGTTTTTAAAAACTGAAAAATGTGTTTATTTTGTCTTGTTAACTTTCTTTATACTCTGAAATATAATCTTCTTCGCAAAATAAAACGTTTCAAAATTTTTTAAGCAATTTATTAAATTATTTGAAATATTATACACCTTTTTTAAGAATAATTAAGGATCAAGGAGTGATAAAGTCTTTCAATCCAACTCATAAACTGTTTATATATGTAGTTTTTAATGCAACATGCAGTGTGGTGCTATCAATATGAAGAATTACGTACTTTCTGTTAACGCTTTGTGGAAGTTTTAGTACAAAATTGCGAACAATAACAATCATTTTCAAGTATTATATAGTATTCTATATCCATAGGAGTTTGTCAGGCTAAAATTCTCACAAAGCACTGATAGCGTCTATGAATTTAAATGTAAAACACAACAGAATTTTATAATAAATTTAATACAAATAACTTTAGTATAAACTGTAATTTCCGAATTATAATAAGTAAGTACATACAAGGGGCAGAAATTTCAAATGTGATCCACAAGATGTTAAATTCACACAGATTTTGAACGCTTTCATAGGATTTAAGAAGATGTAATATCGTCTTTCAATTAGGCATCTAATGAGAGTAAGAATAGTTTCATTTGAAACACGTACAAATTATCTCAAAACTTAATTTAAAAAGCGGATATGTGACAAAAGTCTAGTTTTGTCACCTATTAAATTTCTAGCGTTGAGAGGAGTTGACCACCAATAATTTCTAAGACTTAGAATCTGTATTTTTAGAGAATATTCATTTAACTAGCATACCACATAAAAAAAAGAAGAAGTTTCCTTCTAGTATACCAACATTAATCAAAATTACACGTACTTACGGGCACACATCACAAATATAGGTACCTTGGGCTTTTCTGCATTTTAATGGTCATCAGTGCATGGAATGCAAAAGTTTACTTTTATTGACAACTTGGTTTTCACATGTCAAGCAAAGGAAGAATTTCATTCCCAAAGATACTTTAAAAACCCCAAATCTCATTTTATAAATCAAGCAAATCGCTTCTTCCTCAAAAAAACTAGTAGCACATTATACCTAATAAAATTTTTATCCAACGACCAGTTCATTCAACATCCTTTACGTAATGTTTGAAATATGCCTAGACAAATTTTTATTGTAGTTTCAACTTAACTTAAAGTGAATCTGAAACCCTTAACTGTCATCAGGGCCACTTGTTTTGAAAGTAAAAATAGAAAAATTTTTAGGATATTTAATTAATTAATTCAAACACTATAGTATTTGTAGTGGTTAAAAACCGTTAATTTAGCATTTTAGGGCATTTTCTTGGTTAATTGGCATCAATTAATCAAAAAAAATTGTTTCTTTTTTTAAATATATTTAAAACAGTAATATTCTTTAGTAAATTTTGGAGATTTACATATGCTAAGCCTAAATGTGGAATTTAGCCTCAAATTTGAGCTATTTACGTTATTTAATCCATAATTTATTGGTTTACATTAAATCATTGAAATAATTAAAACAATCAAAAACACAAAAGTAAAGGTGAGTAGTCATTTGTCGTCAACCATGAAACTTCATACCCAAAAAACAAAAAACAAAAGAATTTCAAGGTTATTTTGGGTTACCATTCCCTCACTTAACTTTCAGGAAATTTGTTCAACTCTATAATGATTCAAGGCACACTCTTCAGGTTTATTTAAACGCATTAACTTAGATTTAATACAATTGCGATGAACTTGATTTTTAAAGTGTCTTGATGATTTGTTCTTCAATTTCATTTTTATATTTTTTTTAAGATTGCATTTTTATCCTTCCTGTCAATTGTTGCTGCACAACAACATTATACAACACCGGTTTCAATTTTAAAACAAATCAATCGACATAATGATGATGGATCATATAGTTTTGGATATGAGTCTGCAGATGGTTCCTTCAAGATCGAAACTAAATATCCAAATGGAGAGGTTTATGGAAAATACGGATATATTGATGATTCAGGGAAAAAACGGGAAGTTGAATATGGTGCCAGCCGTAGAGGTTTTGAGCCACAAGGTACGTTAGAGATGTTTTTACCTTTTCCTTTAGCAATGTTATTGGATTTGCATGGTGGACTTTGGCAAATGTTATTTATAAGTACTGGTAAGCTGATCTTAGATGTGCTTTTAAGTTAAAGGGAAGCTTCTTAAAATCAAACAGCCTCTCCCCTAATGAGATGAAATATACAATTTCATTATGTTCAATAGCGGGCTATGATGTCGACTGGATGTAGATAGAAGTGGGCCACATATATTGATATGTGATGAAATACATATATGCCCCTGATTTATCAAACTAGATTTGTATTTTTTTGAATTATTTTGATGCCGGTAAATACTTTTGATTTTCTTTTTCCGATACATAAAACTCATACAAATTTTTAGTTCATACAAATTTTATCCGTAATATTCACAGTAACTGTTAAAAACCTGCTGAATACATTTTGGTACAATTAATTTAGTATGCTGTCAAATTGTAAATTTGTTTCTCTAGTAAGTGTGCCATATATACCATACCTTATAAAAAACAATTACTGTCAAATCAATTTATGGTTAAAATGTAGGTTAATAGCACAAAGAACTACAAAATCGTTTTTGTTTTTTTTTAATTTTTTACCATATTTATTAATGAATAATGCTTTAATATATTTTTTATAACTGCTATGAAAATTCATAAAATATTGATAGCGTAATTATATCAATATATAATGAACAGCTTTGGTAATTTTTTATTATACTTCACCATTTCCGAGTATTAAGAATAATTTAATTTACTGTTGTACCTAAGATATAGTCTCGTTTTCTTTTTTACAGGGAGTGATATAAATGTACCACCACCTACCCTTGTCAACAATAATGTAGATTCGAAAGGTTCAAATGAAGAAGACGATGGACAATACCGTGAAGACCCAAGTAAATATTATAAAGGAAATAATTATAATACAAAGCCAGTTGTTGCAACTAATTTCAAACTAAGCAATTCACCACAAATCCATAACAATGCACCACCACAGTACAATCCAACAATTTACCATAATGCTGTAGCACCAAATAATCCTAATGAGATACAGTATAATCAAATACCTAAGAATGTTGCTCAACCTCACCACAATTTCTACCAGAGTCCAATCTATCAGCCTTACCAAAGCATTCAACGCTATCAACCAGAACCAATCAACTATAAACATTTATTAGCCCCACAAAATTTTCACCCATCTCTACAGAACTTTAATATTGACACAGGATCATATACAATTACATACACAGGAAGATGAAGTTTTTAATCTTAATCAAAAAAAGCAATAGCTCCGATTGTCTGCCATTGGCATCTGGTAAAAAAGTTTTTCTAGAATAAAATGAGCTACATAAAAATTTATTCCATAGCGTTTTGTTAGTGTTGCAAAAAAATTATCGGTACAAATATATTTTACTCAAGACTTGTGTTAGTTTTTTAAACTAAACTAAATAAATAAATAAATAAAAAATTTTTTTTATAATTTATCTTTTAAAAGAACAATTGAAATTAAACTTTTAATAAAACATAAAATTAATCAATTTAGAGTTATGTGTATTTATTTATTACGTTAAGGCAAAAAAATATTAAAAATATGATGAAGTAAACAAATCATCTATAATACTTTTCAAGTAATTTCAAGGGACCAAAATCTAAACCTTTTGTAAGGGTTTACCCAATCAAGAATGCTTGAAAAGTTTACGAAATTTATATAGCGTGTCAAGAGAGCTTAGAAAGTTAATGGACCACAGCAATCATCCACAAAAGCACCTTAACGAATTATGTTCAACGATTAATCTACAAATTTTTGTAAAAGTTGACACAAATAAGCAGCCACAAAAAAAAATTTTTCAATTTTGGAAATTCATTTAAGGCGTCAACATGAAGGTTGAAGACTTGATGGACAAAACCTTTTTTGTGCATATTTACACAACCAACCATCTATGAAGTATTTTGAAGTTTGAATAGTGCATTAGTGCGTGAAAGTTGAACTTGATAAAAATTTAATGGATTAGAAAAGTTTCAAATCGTTTGTAGGAAATTTTAAATTTTCGGAAAATGGGATTAATTATATCTGAGAGTTTTTAGATATAAGTAGCCAGTCACAGGATTCCATAATTTTTGCCAATATGTCGAATAATTTTCACAGTTAGATTTTTTAGCGTACAAAATTCTATTCCTGATAAAGTTGGGAATACCTGACAAAGTAATATTTGAAAGTAAATGTATTGAAATAATTTTTTAATTAAATACTGTAAAATTATCAATAAAATTCCTACACAGTTTTTTTTACCATTTAATTGTAGGACAGTGGTGGAAGTGTCACAATTATTTCAAGCATATTGTACATGATGGACAATGCTTATGACATGTAGACAACTTTTTTAGTTAAATGAAAAGTAATCCATCAAATGAACATCTAAAAAAAACTCAACTAGAAACTTTATTTAACCTTTGTTGAGTCGAAAGAACTAAACAATAGGCCAAACTTAAAACGGATTTTAGGAAGATATTAAATAAATCAATATAATAATCCTAAAATATTAGTTTTTTGCAAAAATATCAGTTACTATGAAAGCTAAAAATCTGGTCAAACATTTTTCTGACAGATTCAATTTGGTTTTTGAAACGATAAATGCAAATCTTATCAACTCGGATATAGAGTTTTTAAAATTTATAACGTAAATTTAAAGTTGAACAGATAAAGATTTTACAAGTTTTTCTTGAGTAATCGCTACAAAGCTCAGAGTTTGGGAAAAAAAAAATAATTTTCCTAAAATATACTATAGGAACTGCAAGACATTTTATTTAATGTTAATGTTATATGCATAACACAAAGTCAGAATTAAACCTTTATCTCAATCTGTAACTTTATATCACAATGACTAATTTGCATTCAAAAATTTTTAATTCACATTAAATAATTAAATCTTTTTTTAAAAAAAATGCAAAAGAAATGGTAAGCAGTCATTTCTTGTCAACCATGAAACTTCATACCTAATAAACAGAAGTATTTCAAGGTTGTTTCAAGCTACCACTCCTTCATTTTACTTTCAGGAAATTAGTTCAACTCTATAATTGTTCAAGGCATACATTTCAAGTTTCTTAAGATGCATTAAATCACATTTAATGCAATTGTTACAAGCATGACTTAAATATTGCAACGCATTACTTAATGGGTTTTTTTTTGTTTTTATTACAGTTTAATATTTTTAAAAGATTACATTCTTGTCCTTTCTGTTGATCGTTACTAAACAACAGCATAGTAATACAATGTTCCAATTTTATGGCAAATCAACCAAATTCATTAGTAATTGATCTGTAACGGAGAGGTTTAAGGTAAATAAGGATATTGATGATTCTAGACAGAAATGTGAATTTAAAAAAAGTGTAAGCCGAAGAGGTTTTGTGCAGCAATAGAGCTAGTTCTAGTAATTTCTATATGTTAACACAACATTTGAACAATATTCTTCTAAATTTTCATTTTAAAATAATAATAAGAGAGCGAGTGGCTATTAATATCTGGAGGCACCTTGAAAAAAAGTTGTTTTGCGGGGTGCATTTTAACTCGCACCAGAATCATCCATACCCAAAAAACTAATATTAATTTAGTAAATTTTTTATGAATTTTTAGAATAGCTTTTTCGTTTTTTTATTCTTTGATTTTATAATTAATATGGACACAACCATGCTGCACAAACGATAGGTGTTTTTTTCTAGATTAGGACAATTAGTTATTGAGTTATTTTCTATTCGTTTGCTTTAGTGGTGGAGATAGAAGTACTAATCCCCTCTCTTTGTAAACATTATTTTAATGCTAATTAAAGAAAAAACTGACACATTTAAGAAAGTTGAGCGAATATCACTCCCTTCTCGATCAAAAATGTCAAATTTCATAGTGTCATAATGTCAAATTTCATAGTAATGAAATTTGTTCATATTATTTCAGGACAACACGAGTCATGATTTATTGAACTGCAATGATAAAAGGCAAAAAATCTACTACGCCAATTATAAAAATTCTAAAGCTTTTGTAAATATGTTTGACTATAGTCATTTTTGGTAATTAGTATTAAGATATATTGTCTTTATATTTTTGTATTTAAATTAATTGGGCTAGCATTGTAATTTAATACTTTTGTTTACTTCATATTTTGTCTTAGCTAATTTTGTAATTTAATAACTTGGAGTGTTCAATAGCTATATATAGCTCTCCGCACTTCAAAATATGATATTGCAGACATACAGTTGCAATTTTCATAATATGTCGATGCAATTATGTGCTGAGGATGCACTTTTTGTTCTATATAAATAAGAGTTTGTTGCTTAATAAATCAGTAGTGTTTTGGATGTCACGGTTTTCAATTGACCGTACTAACAATTTATCTATTGTTTTCTAGATTATTCTAACCCTAAAACCAAGAATTAAAATAACTTAAGGAAACTAGTGGTTTCTAGTTCTTCTTAAGAAGAATAACATTCAGTACATTATAAACTAGCGTTTTCTAGTTTTTATTAACGAACAGTCATAAAATGTATTCCTCTTTAGAGGAAACATTTGGGTAAAATTATTTTCTTTCACTTCAGCGTAAAGCCTTTGAAGTTATACTGCCCTTTACTTTTAAATAATATTTATGTTTACTATTTTTGTACTCATTTATGTTCTCCTACCTGTAGTAAAATAAGATTCTAAAACAAGCTACTCTGGAATCTCCTGTCATTCCCGAAAGACATTAGAACCCATACCATAATTTAATTTACAATTAACATTTTTACGTATTTATTTATTTATTGCGTACATATTTGTATTATAAGCTCTAAAGCTTTTAAGATTTTTCAGTTTTCTGATCTAGATAAATTCCAAAAAGCTTATTGCTATATAAGTTGGTTTGTGCCCGAACTAAATGATCAATTAGAAAACTTTAGAAAAATTTAATCCAAATTAATTAATTATTTATTGTTTGTTAAAACAAAATTTAATTTGCCGTGAAAAACTATGTTGTCCATAGAACTTAGTTTGCATAGAAAATGAGCTTTTGATCTGAAGAGCATGGACTGAAAGCTTTCACTCCAAACGTAAGAAAGTAATTAATAAAAATTAACAACAAATAAATATTTTCAAGGCTTAATTTTGACGTTATAGTCATTTTAATACTATAAATTTTAATTAGCTGTAATAGCATATTTTTCCTTACCATATTAGGAATAAATAATAATACTATAGTTACAGGAAATTAAAAAAATGCCAATCGAAAGCTAAATCATTAAAATACAGTAAAACTATAAATAAGGAAATGTTGTGTGAGCATAGGCTTTAATATTTAAATTTATAACGCTTTTTATGATCTAGCCATTACTGCAATATTCTTTTTAACTTGTGGTGTTCAAGCAAGAATAGTAGACACTACCATATACTAGCTAGACACCATATATTATTTAGTTGTGTAAAAGCTTCTCTTGTAGTGAAGACTCTCTCATGATTGTAAGGTTAAGTGATTCATTTTTCAAGTGCTTCCTCTGGCGTTCTTAACGTTTTTGATATGACAACAAGATGTCCTTTCCCTGAAAAAACTGGTTTTAACTGTTGGTGAGGAAGTTATCTAAAATTTTCCTTGACTGGGTCTAAAATGGCTATCGATTATATGTATATGCCAAAAAACCAGAATAATTTTTCCTTTGCGGAGTGCATCTCATGGGTAAGACTAAAACATACGTACGCAATTTGCTAATAATCCACACATTAATTAAACGCTTATTAATACTATGTATACATGTACAGAAGGTGAGTTTTAAAAAGAAAATAAGCAGATTGTGTCGTAAAATACAAAACATATTGACCCCATATGGAGTTAGAGGTAACCCCTTAGAGAGTTATGACCGCGATTTACTTATGAAAACTTTAACCCTAAATAATTTGATGCAAATATGTCATTTTATTTTATTTATTTACAATAATTCAGTTGTTAAAGTTACAATAATCAAATATAATATGCGGAACTTGAGGCATAAGTAATCACCTCTTGTTCCCTTTTGACTATGCCTGCATGTCATTTTTCTTTCAACCCTTAATTAACTATAAAAAGGTATTTGTTCTTAATTAGCTAATTTAGGTTTTTCAACTCCATTTTAAAACATAAAAAAAAAAAAAAGAAAGCTCTTTATGATTGCTAAATTTTAACTCAACTTTGAATTAAAAGAACTATATTAGCGAAGACTTTGACGAAGCAGACAAGTGAAGATGATAAATGGAACATAAAAAAGAAATAAATTACTATTAGCCGAAATTAAATTAAAAGTAGGAATTGCTTTTTGTAGCCAAAAAAATTAACTATATTAAGTGTTGCAAAAAGAAAAAACAGGGCACTCCTATAACAATTATAATAATTTACATTCAATCAATTATAATACTTAATTAATAGAATTAAGTAAGCACCAAGAAAATGTTAAATAATTATAACTCGTTAGTTTGATTTTGTTTCCTTGATGTATACTTAATTATGGAAAATATATTTCCCACATTATATACATAAACATCTTTTTCATTGCATTTGCTGTTTGAACTACTTTTCTCTATTTTTAGTACTCATACACATGGTCAACAGCGCACTTTTACTTCGATTAGGTTTACTGCTCTGGAATTTAAAAAAAGTTGATTTACATCTAGACAAATTTACTTAAATCATCTATTGCATGTTAATATACCGGCTAAAATATCTGCTAATATAGTATTATAAAAATGGGTAGTTTCGCCCACAACTAATGCAATCTGATTTGATATTTCTTAAACAAAAATAAAGAAAAAAAAAGATAGTCGCTAGTATTGGCATTCCCTTCTTTATAATGTCTCCTTGATATTGAAGTAAAAAAACTAAAAGTTTTTCATTAATAAGATACAAAGCAACACAAAAATATTACAACATTAAATTAATTCCTGTTTAGTCTTTTTTGAAATATTTGGCTTTATAATAAGATAGAAAAGTGATTAAAATCGAAACAGAAGTAACGACAGTAAGTAACCATCTAATAATTGATTTTGGTTAATTCGCGAAGCCATATATCCATTAAATATTGCCTTCACTATTGAGTTACTAAGTTTGTGTGCTGACACACCTTGAACATCGAGGACAAAAGAAAGAAAATGTTGTCTTTAAGCCTGAATTACTTGAAATACAATTTGCGAGTTATAAAGTTGCATTCGTTTAGGTATTTATACATTTTTTTAAATAGATAAATAAAAATAAAAAAAAGTGAAAGAAAGGTTAATCCAGCCTTGAACTACGTGAAGTTTAATTATAAATTGAGATGATTTCTTCATGCAAGCAAAAAATTAGGAAATATATTTTCAGTTATTCACTTAATAAAAATAAAATTATGCTTAAATTACACTATTTATTCTATTTAATGTGCATCGAATTCCAGTCACTATATTCTCCTCAATGAGTATACTTATGGGCTGTCTATAAAAGGCCCATATGTACCTTGTTTGTGTTTAGTGGTCTGACGCGCCTTCTGTGGATTAGTTGGTGGACGTGTTATTTATAGTAGCTTGATTTTTACCTTTGTTGACCTCATACTATACTTTTTAGTGTTCACTATGTTTTTTAATACTTTGGTATGTGATTTCTGATTAAAAATTATTTTATATAAGCTTGTTAAAATATATTTAATTATTTTTTGCTCTCCAGTATACAAATTAAAAGATTAAATACCAATTGCTAAACTAATGCTTTATATATACTAACAAAAATAGAGGATTTAACTCATTCAATTTCGCAAAACCTGTTTTTATACAGTCTAATTATTTATATAACAAAATGAAAATATAATTACATCAATTGCACATGGATATTTTTATGTGAATATGTAATTAAATGTGAGACCGCAGTCATACGAAACTAATGGAAGAGTTATAAAACTTCAACAGCACCAAAAGACTTTGTAAGGGTTAAAAATTTTTAATTCTTTAATAATAAAAATTAAAATTTTCGGTACTAGCTTTTTTCACAATTCAATAATATTTGACTTTAAATTATATTTTTTGATTTTTGGCATAGAAATCATGCAGTCATGAAAATTAAGTTACACATACAGGGATCAGTTTTGATCCAATATATACAAATATACTGAGTAATCCCTTTAAAACAATAAAGTCTGGGTTATTTTATATTACATTTTTATTAACCCTTTAACACTTAAACCCCTGAGATATCTTATAAGCTTAAAGGTTTCAGTATTCACAGATCGTCATCTTAATAACTGAGCAATTACCTAATCCTTTAAAGATAGTTTAAAATCATATGCGCTGTAAAATCAACGTCTAACCTTAAAAAACGTATATAAAATCAATTTATTGGAATGTTTTTGGAAACCATACTAAAATTACCTATTCATGACAATTATTAATTTGGGAGAGATAGTATAAAAAATATATACAAAAAACATATTACTTTTGACAGTTAAACTATTGATTGAGTATTTAGTTCTCTTAACATATTTGAATAATAAAGTGTTGCAATTAACTACAAATAAAAAGGCAAAAATGTCTCAATGGTAAAATAAATCGGTTAATTTAGAGATACATTCATTAAAGAAAATTTTTTATATATAAAACGTATAGTAAAATGTTACAACATCAGTTAACATTACTGTCTTTGTCATGTATTTCGTAATTATACGAAGTTTTACTTAATGGACATCAGATTAATCGGCTTAAATTAAAAAATACGGCTAATTCTAAAAAAATTAACACCTATTAGCCAAACACTTTTTGACAGCAATCAAAAAAATATTTTTAATAGTTTCAGCTGAAGTGAAAATCAAAATCGAATTAATTTCCTTACATTACAAATCAGTAAAAAGGTACAAAAACATAATATTACTTTTATTTGATTATTTTGTATTATTTTGTTTTTAAATTTAATATTATTGGAAATTACTCAAACTGCGTTGATTATTTAATTGAAAAACTTAATGTTACTTAAAATGGTAAACGGTGGAGATACCTCTACCCCAAAAAATAAGCTAAATTTAGATTTTTCTTTCGAAATTAAGTTTGAAGTGATACCAAAAATTCTTAAAAATACAAACCAGCAGTTTTTCGGAATTAAAATTTCCCAAAACGCGGAAATAGTTTACTATTTCTGACCAATTGACTTTTATTCCTTACGAGCTCTAATTTGAAAGTATTCGAAGGGTGAAGTGAAGGGTTATAAAGCAGGCGAGTAAATCTCATTTAGCAAATGTGTGATTTAAGCAAGTAAAAGGAATAACGCGTCAACACCGCAGGAAAGGCCGAGGTGAATTTTGGTAAAGACCAAAATCATTTTATTGTCTATACTGTAAAATCGGTCATTAAAGATTTATTTTTCTTTTTAAAGAGTGTGAGACAATATTATATTAT
The DNA here is from genome assembly GCA_947359355.1 of Acrocera orbiculus. Classification (NCBI taxonomy): domain Eukaryota; kingdom Metazoa; phylum Arthropoda; class Insecta; order Diptera; family Acroceridae; genus Acrocera; species Acrocera orbiculus. The sequence continues at coordinate 15,840,579 of OX375758.1, forward strand.
TTATTATTAATTTAAAATTAGTAAAGATTATTATTTTAATCACGTTTCATATATCCCAGTCTTAATAACCTTGTTAAAGAATCATTTTTGTTGGCGAATGGAAATAACTTCCAAGCCAAACGATGCAAAAACAGAATCGTTTCGAATCTTCCTAAAAAAGTTTCTCAATTCATTTACCAAGTTTTATAAGTTTTTTCATCAAATTAGCAAATTGGCAAATCAACATTTTTTAGGAGATTCAATTATTTGACAAAATTTATTATTCGAAAAATCATCTCTGATAACCACACCAAATGAAAAAAAGCATATTTAAATTAATACTCCTAGAAGAAATATGTATTTTTTGATATTTCTAAAAATATCGAAAGAAATGCTGATAATAAAAAAGACGAAATGATCGACGCCTTCTATTTGAAAATCTTGGTTCACTGACTTTAGTAGAATAAAAAGAGCTATGAAGCTAAAAATAACCTTCGTATACTTGTTTATTGTTGGTGTTTTAGCAACAAATGATTCCCGTCATCCAAACTTTTTGAAAATTATTGGAGGAAAAACTAAAGATATATCATCAAGTCCTTGGTATGCAACAATTTTAACATATTTTAATTATAATAGAAGGCAAATCTGTGGTGGAACAATTGTGTCAACCTCAGCAATAATAACTGCAGCTCATTGTATCGACAAAGCCCCAATATATGGAATTTTCGTTCGTATTGGTTCCAATCATATAAATTACGGAGGTGAAGTTTTAAGAGTTGGAGCTAGAGGTGTACATCCTAAATTTAATGAAACAGCTATAGACATTGGGACTGATTATGATTTTGATATTGGAATAATATGGACGTTAGAAAATATATGTTATGGACCTACTATACAAGCTGTACCTATTGTTGATATGGCGACTAATATCCCAATAAGCAGTGAATTAACAATTTGTGGGGTTGGTAAAACTGATTTACGGGGTCTTACATCTAAATCATTATTATGTGTTAATTTAAGGACCTATCCCTGGGAAGATTGTAATATAATAAATATAAAAGTGCATTCAAGTATAAAAAATTATGTTATATGTGCTGGAAGTTTATTTGAAAATGTGTGCGATGGTGATTCTGGTTCTGGGCTTATTATCAATGGACATCTTGCTGGTGTTGCATCCAGAGGATATTGTGGAATATTCAATTTACCGTCCATGTTTACAAGTATGATAACATTGAAATCATGGGTAGAAAACTTTAATTATAATTTCACTTCATATTTAGAAATAATTGATTTCATAAAAGATCAGGATAATTTAACAAAACATATTAAAGTTACCACTTTTTTAATTAAAATATTTTTGGGTTAAAAATAATATGAAAAAGGATTTTTTCAATACGAATAAAATTATAAAATAATTCAATATAAAATAAAGAGTGCGAAATGCATGTAAAAGTTGTTTCTTTTTTTTGTAGCATCCTTCATAGGATACGTCTAAATTTTTATTAATAAAGTCAATTTAGTAAAATGTTTCTTTAGGACATAAGTTGCATTACATCTCATTTACACAAATTGTTATAAAACAAAACTTTTGCTTAAAAATTTTTGTACAACATTTAGAAAGTACATTCCAAACGATAATTAAGGTAATCTTGGTGAAAATCAAATATAAGTAAACTAAAAAATTGCAAAATTATTAGAAAGCGAAAAAACGGCTATTTTTACATAAAAATTCATAAATTTTTTCTTCTTCAATATTAAGAGCTGAATTTTAGGAAATAATGTTACTAATATCTCACTATGAAAAAGTGACAGATTAAAAATGGGTGCATTGGTGATTCTGGTGGTGGACTAATAATCAATGGATCTCTTGCTGGTATTGTGTCCAGAGGAAGTTGTGGAAAGGAACAACTTGCCTTCAAAATTTACCAGTATAGTAACGTAAAAACCTTGGGTAGATAATTACGGAATTAATTTCTTTTCATATTTAGAACTAACAACTGACCCAGCAAACGTTGTTTTGCTAAACTTACTGTCAGTGTGTGAGTGGTATATATGTATATGGATGAAAGAGGCATGAAGTGCTGGGAACGATGATGGAATATAAAAAATATAGTCCAAGATAGTCCAAATTCATACTTTAAGGCGTCTGGAAAGGCGTTTTTTCTGTTTTTTCGCACTTTTTTCACACTTTAAGGTGTCTGGCTGAACTTTTGGCCCACGGGAAGTCGAATAATTTATATTTAAACTAACTTAAGAATAAGTTCTAAGATTGGTTATAAAAAATAAATATAATTATTAAAATTTACTTGAAATTAATCTTGTTATGAGCTTCTTTTTTTTTAGTAGTTCCTTTTTCTTCTTAGTCTGAGAATTCTTTCTTTTTTATTTCTTCAAAATTAATTCAATTGTTAAATTATATTGCAAGCAAATTCATTCAAGTATAATATCAATGCTTTAGCGAAATTCTTGTTAATATTTTAAAGATAATCTGAAAAGCGGTAAATGTAATTTATATAATTTTTTTATTTAATTAATTTTGACATTCAACCTTCTAAAAAACAAAAATATTATGCCAAAAAAAAAAAAATAGTCGACGTAACACTCACCTGTCAAATTGAGACAAAAAGAAGTTAGGTTATATGTTAAACACTATATTTTAATTAAATTAAGGAAAAGTAATTAAAGTTTTTAATATTTATTGTGTGGTAAACCTTCTTCAGATCAAAACAAATTTTGTGGTAAATTTTCATTTAAATCTGTGCAATAGTTTTGATTTCCATTGGCTTCAAACACAAAACGTTCGAGTTTTAAATATATAGATATGCTGCGTTTTTAATTATCCTATAATTAAAAAAAATGATTAAGCTTTTTTTTATATATTTACACACGGGTTCTTAGATTTTAAATTATAGTCGAGTGGTCGAAGCTGAAAACATATTAAGAATAGCTACTATGGATGCAAAAAGCTTAACTGACTCGTTATAAATCAATCAAACTACTTTGACAGGAAAATCTTTATTAATTCCAAAAAAGAAGGAGGAGACTTCAATCATTACCCACAACTTTTTTGGATATGTTTTAAATGTTTCTCTTACTCAATATTAGAACTCATCGATTTTCTTGAAAATCAAATATGTTAAAATTCATTAAAAACTATGCGACATTTAATTTTTTCTTACCTGCGAGAACTCACCCTAAGGCTGCCCACAGAGTGCCGGCTTACAGCCGAGCTGACGCCGATTCCGATACCGAAGATTATAAAGTCGTTATGGGTAAATCAATACGAATATGCTCAAAGTATTCAGAGTGCAAGCCTACCAATCACAATGGGAATCGATGTCAGCTCGGTTGTAAGCTCGGCTGTAAGCCGGCACTCTGTGGGCAGCCTAAGGGGCTTAAAGCTATTCTCAAACTTACTCCTCTACTCTCAATAAATTGAAAAAGATATGCAAAAAACGTGTAGTTTTTATTTACATTAAATTATTTTTTTTTGATATAGCTTTAATAGGGTATTAGGGTTATTGTTGGTTTGTATGTTAAGTTTTTATCAATCCACAAGATCTATAAATGTTATAATAGTATGCTTCATATATTTTATGGTATGAAATGGTTAAAAATAATTTTGGGTTGATTTTCTTTTGGTTTGTGTGTATTAATTTTAACTACTAAAATTAAAGTTATTAAAATAAATAGAAATAAGTTTGTTGCATCTCTAAAAGTAAAGTAAAAGAGTTTCTAATAACTTTTTGAATTTCAGTTTTACTCTTTACTGTTAACGACAACATTAGCTTTAGCACAAAACGCTAAATTTGAATCAATTAATAGAGTAGCATCCGACAGGCTAAGACCAAATAATCAAGCAATCACTGAGCAAGTAAAACCAGTTGCAATATTGAAACAAATCAACAGGTATTGAGCCCAACAAAATTTATTTTAATACTCATTTATATTAAAACTTAGACATAACGAAGACGGATCATACACATATGGGTATGAAAGTGGTGATGGATCTTTTAAAATTGAAACAAAATTGGCAACAGGTGAGGTTAAAGGAAAGTATGGTTATGTTGATGAAGCTGGAAAGGTACGTATAGTTGAATACGGAGCCAATAAATATGGCTTTCAACCATCCGGCGAAGGCATAACTGTAGCACCACCAACTTTAGTTGATGAAACAACAGATAAAGAGGGCTATCGGCTCTCTGATTATGAAGATAATACTTCAGTTATACCAAATCAAAAGCCTTATGTAAGTGATATTTTGATTATTATTGCATATTAAATGTTTTTGTTTTATTTTAGATTGCAAAGGTATCACGTCCACAGCCTAGGCCGATTACTCAATCTCATCCTCAATATTTGGAATATGAGGAGCAAAATGTAGCTTCAAGAAACCAACAATTTCAACAAATTCCACTATCAGCAAAAGCTCCACCACAGCATCAGGATACTGGATCTATTCCTACAGATGTGATTTATGCTGAACAACCAAGACCCCTGCGACCAGGTTCAGAATATCACCAAAGTCAAGTAATTACTTATACAAAAAAAAAAAACGAATTCAAAATATAATACTCAAACATTCAAAATTAAAGAATTTTGCACCACAAGAACGCCAACAAGGGGAAATTTCAAGGTCTTCAATTCCAGCACCACAACTCCCACCTCAAATGATACAGTATTTAAATCCTCGACCGGTTTCAGCCCAATCAGCGCCTACCTTTCATACAAATCAGCCAGCCCATCACACCATACCTTATAATCAGCAAGGTCGTAGCGTAAGTGTTTTAGATCAATTGGCCAAAGACTATGCACTTCCACAAGGATCTAAACCTCTACATGATATCTCATTTGGATACTATTAAATTTACAATGACGCTTAGATAATTTTAGTAATTTTTAAAAATTAAAAATTTGAAGATGTTGATGTAAGAGTCAAAAAATAAACACAAAATCATTAATTTTGCTTTTTCATAATTTTGATTTGATTTTGATACTAAAACTTGCTCAAGCTATCAAAAAATTATTTTGAAAAAAATCAGATTAAAAAATTTCAAACATGAAAACAATTATTGATTAGCTTTCTGATTTATTGCAAAGTAAAAAACAAAATAAAACTAGTTCAATATAAATTTTGTGATATAACAAAAATGTGCTCCTATGCCAATAAAGCATTTGTTTTAACTACTCAAAGCGGACCTTCACAGCTAAAAATTTCAGGAAAAAATAAAATACGTATCATTTGCACTCCCACAATTTCACAATTATGGTTATTTTTCATTGATTTACTAGAAAGTTATTAAAATTTCATGTGCTTCACTGCCTATGCTCTTCCCTAGTTTTTCCCACAAAAATAAAACAACCAGTAATAGTCTTTATAATTATTTGATCTCAAAATCCTTGGCAAGGATCTTCATTTGTTGGTGAAAACATTCGTCATAGACATTGTTTGTGTCACAAAGACTTTCAGGGAAGGTATCTATACAGTATGTCCCAAAAATAACCGAGATTTTAGATATAGAATAAAACATACATGATATTATCTTAAAAAGTTATTATTTATTCAAAATAGGTTCCATTAGACTCAATACAACGTTTAGCACGATCAATTAGCGTGTCATTTATAGGAATGTTCTTCAGCACCTGTGTTACGGCTGCTTGAATGGCTGGGATATCATAATAAAATGCTCCTTTCATCTTGATTTTCATTTTTGGAAATAGAAAATAGTCCATTGTGATAGATCAGGCGAATATGGAGGATTTCTCTCATCAAAAACTCGTTCACTTTTTTGGTCTTCATTTAATTCATGTGGAACAAAATGCAAACAGACCTTTCTTTTATCCAAATCTTCAGTTAAAATTCCCCAAATTGTGTTTTTACTCGTATTAAATTCCATAGACAACCTCTCGAAGTAAAATTAACTTCGATACCAATGATTTCACGGAGTGTTTCCACCAATTCAGCACGATTACTAGCTTCTGGATGACCTGACTTTAGGTCATCATTTAAATCCCCACGACTATTTTTAAATCGTGTAACCACGTATAAACTTGAGTAAGACTCATACAATCATCACCATAAACATTTTTCATCAACTTTTATGTCTCAGCGAATTTTTCTTCACAAAATTTTATCTTTGCTCTTTGTTCCATTCTTGTTTTGGAACCTTAGCACTTTTCTTTCTGTTATTAAAATGGCTGTAACTTGGACATCTGTCATCTTATTTACATGAATATTAATGCGTTTGAAAGAAGATGAATTTATCCTTTTAATGATGCAAAATTTCAAATAGATGGCGTTTCATCTTATACGATTTAAATATAAAATTCGGTTATTTTTGGGACGTACTGTGTAAATAGAAATAAAGGGAAATAAACTTTTTACTTACTTACTTTTTGCTTACTCGCAAAACCAGTATTAAACTAACTTCTAAATATTATATTGAAAATAATCTGAAAAAAAATTAATTATTTTTAAATACATACATAAAATAATTTAAAAATACTTATCAAAATGCCACCATTTAATTCCTTTTTGACACATAAATGGGGGAATTTTGAATATTGGAAAACCTGCCAATTCACAATAGATGGCAAAATTTCCTTTATGCAGCCCTTCAAAGCTGTATTTTATACAAGATTGCGACATGCTTAATACGCGTGTTTTACCCATTTCTCCATACAAAATTTCCGTCGTTGTATTGTTATAATGAGTATAAGCATCGGTGGAGAGTGGCTATCAGAGCTGATTTTGGATACGTTTTAGGGAATATTATTAAAAAACATTATTTCATATTGAAAGAACTTTCCGTCCGTCAAAACTTCAGCCAGATACCTTAAAATGTGAAAAAACAACAAAAGCGTCTCAGCCAGAAGCCTTAAAGTATAAGCAAAATAGCGATAATTTGTTCATTATTAAAGTAACAAATTTATATTTACCATGAACAACAGTTCTGGACAACCTGAATAAACTGACGGCCCAGACCTACAAAAAGTTCCGGCGGAAGTATAAGCCTAAATGAGATAATTAGATTATTTTATGAAAAACATCATAAAATTTATATTTAATGGGATTTTTGAGTTATATCAATAACTGCATTTCATTTGCTTGTTAATTTTACTATATATTTAAAAGTTTTTATATATCAGAATTATTAGGATGTCCTTGAAAAAAAAAATGGACATACGTCTAGGGAATATTAATTAAACCTTGAGAAGAGTATTTTTTTTAAATTTTAAAGGAAATGCAATAAAATTATAGAAGAATAGAGGTAAATGCCATCGGAAGAAATTTTAATATATACACATGAACTGCTTGCATGTTTATTTTATTACATACTTCAAAGGATTATATAGTTTGTGAGCATTACCATAAAAAAGAAATGTGTTTATTGGTCACACAAACATGCCAAAAATATATTTTGTGCAAATGCAAAGGAGATGCAATAAATTTTTTCCAAGAACTATTTCTTTTTAATCCCTAATAAAATTTTAGGTATTGCAGATATAAAAAAATACAGGGCCATCTTTCCTTGAAAGGGATATAATGTCGCAATAGAAACGGAAATTGAATTTTTTGTATTATAAAAAGTTTTTTCTGATATAATTACCCACATTATATTAAAAATTTATTTGCCATTTTCTTAGAAGTAAAACAACTAATTTAGACATGTATAGTAGAAAATTTCAAAGCAAAATGCCGACAATGAGTTAATGTTTTTTGTGACATTATATCCCTTTGAACGAAAGATGGCCCTATATTTTTTTTTATCTGCAATACCTGAAATTTTATTAGGGATCAAAAGGAAATAGATCTTGGAAAAAATTTATTGCATCTCCTTTGCATTTGCACAAAATATATTTTTGGCATGTTTGTGTGACCAATAAAAACACATCTTTTTTATGGTAATCCTCACAAATTATATAATCCTGTGAAGTATGTAATAAAATAAACATTCAAGCAGGTCATGTGTATATGTTACGGTAAAAGTAATAAACTGTGTGTATATATAATATATAATAACCGGCAATTATGTATAATCACTAGTAAATTTGGTAAATATGATAAATTTTTGAAATTAATCAAATTAAACGGTTTTTTGCATAATTTCCAACTCGTAATGGTAAATGTGATAAAAGTCCCTAATTTATCTTAAATTCCTTCAGTTTGCTGGCTTGGCATATCGCTAATATCCCTGAACTCCAGAAAGAGATGTCCTTTTAACGCATTCTCGAAGTGATATTGATGATAAATCAGGAACATCGTCAAATAAAATAGATTTTTCTTCACAAATTGTGAATTGATTTCTGGTATACAACTGTGAAAGTCTTCCTTGTTTCGTTCCTAACTGATAAAACTCTTCATTTTGAACATTTAATATAACAGCTAATAAATTTCGAGGATCACTTCTGGGTTTGTCAACGTCTGGTATTCGTAATTTCACTGTGTCACCCACTTTACCAGCAGGAAATTTAAGATTTGAAATCTTCAACATTTTCTTTGCTTGTAATTCTAAAGCCCTGTTCAAACCAATGCGTTTTTCATTCGCACGACGGACAAGGTTGTAAAACGGGTGATGCATTTGCTCTAGCCATAGCTAGAACAAAAATTTTTGTTTCATAATGGTAAAAGGACACTATAGTGAAATGACGTGGTTTTCCCATATTTTTAATGTATTCGCAGCTGACAAGCAAGCAAACTGAGCGAATTTTCGTTAAATTTATCACGTTTACCATCACGAAGTGGAAATTATGCAAAAAAAACCGGTTAATTTGATAAATTTACAAAAATTTATCATATTTACCAAATTTACGGGTGATTATGCATAATTACCAGTAATTGTATATAATCGCCAGTTTATTACTTTTACCGTAACATATAAATTAAAATTTCTTCCGATGGCATTTACCTTTATTCTTTTATAATTTTATTGCATTTCCTTTAAAATTTAAAAAAAATATTCTTTTCAAGGTTTAATTAATATTCCCTAGACGTATGTCCATTTTTTTTCAAGGACATCCTAATAATTCTGATATATAAAAACTTTTAAATATATAGTAAAATTAAAAAGCAAATGAAATGCAGTATGTACACATACATATATATGTATGATTAATCTCTTCGCTGGCAGTAGCAGTCTTGTTTCACACTATTTTTAACTTTCCGCCTTCACGCAGAATTCATTTTTAGTCAAAATATTGATGATTAAAAAATTTATTTAATAAAAAATTTTGATTTTTCTTGAAATTTGAAATTTGTCTACTCTTTTCAATTACAAATTTTTCGAAAAACTACTTTAGCAATTAATTATACTTTTGATTGATTTCAAAACTATTTGAAATATTGAATCTTGCATGAAGACGAAAAGATTAAGATAATTGTTAAAGAAGTGAAATTACTGTCTCCGAAGACTTTAACATTATTTGATACAACTCAAAAAACCTCATTTATCTCATTTAGGCTTATATACTTACACCGGAACGTTTTGTAGGTCTGGGCCGTCAGATTGTTTCAGTGCAATTAAATGATTTGAAGTTTTCTTTTATGACACTTATTTTAGAATTTCCCTAATACAGAATATTGCCAATGGGAAAACGATTTTTTTGTCCGGAAAGCTAATTCCTGTATAAGTTTCAATGGAGAATTTTTATAAGTAGCAAATTTATTTAGAAAATAATGTATCAATAATAACTGTTAATATTCTTAGTAATCGTTTTGATTGTTTTTTTGGTGCTGTCTTAGTATGTGCCAAGTTTTAGTGGTAATTAAAGGAAACAATTTATGATGCCTAATATCTATTCTCCAATATGGCTTGTATTTTATATTAACCTTCCGTACAAAAAAAATGTTTCTCCATTGGCAATTGTCTGTATTTCAGGTATATTTAGAGAAATTGAATGGAAATTTAAAAAAAAGTGTGATAAATGTAAACATTTAATAATTGAACATGTGAAAATGCAGAAATTAATTTCAATGTGCTTACTCGGAAAAATAGTATTAAGCAAACTTCTGAATTTTATATTAAATATAATTAATAATGTATTGTAATAATGTATATAAGCCGCAATGGAGAATGGGTATTACCTAAATTAGCAGTTTTAGCACTTTTGGCAACTTGTTAGATTTGTGAAACACACTCAGAAGATATACATATTTTTATTTAAAATGCATACATTTTTCGTATGTCAATAACACGCACTTGGAAAAATATATAGAATTTAAAAAAGAATATTCGTTAAATAATAAAATTCTATTTATTTTTAATACTATTTAATATACTTGAAGCTTCTTTTACGCCAAATGTGGATAAATATATTTCTTTTTTTAGCATCCCTTTGATATATTGTGTTTTTAATATAAATGTCATGTTTTTCTTTAATTTTTTATTTATGCTTGTCATCATTTGCTTTCAATTTCTATAAATGGTACAAATATTTTAGTTAAAATGCGTTTTTGTACGATAACTATGTTAAATTTATGCCAGAAGATATATATTTTTCTTTAAAATTCATCGCTTTTCGTTTGTCAATAACACACGTTCAGAAAAATATCTTTACTTACAAAAGAATTTTAATTAAATAAAAAAATTCTATATATTTTTGATACCGTTATGTACGTTAACATTTACATTTCTCTTTTTTGCATACCTTTAAAGTTTTTTAACTTTTTGATTAAGCTTGTGTACTAAATATTTTTTGTATAAAAATGCCCATATATCAGTAATATTCTTATTAAGTTTTGTACGCTCATTACGTTATATTATATTTTTGAATTTAAAAAAATGTTCAAGGCAGTTTTTGTTTTCGTCCTTACAGCCAGCGCTGCGATGGTAAATACTTGTATAAAATATTAAATTTTTGCGGAAAATTCCATATTTTACATTTTACTACTTTGTGAAACCGACATTAGTTTATTAATAGCTATGCCTAAAACAAAGTTTTAATTAGTATAGAAATCAATCAATAATATAAATGCACTACGGCTACAAGATCATTTTTGAATTGGGAAATTTTGAAGGAAAAACTTTGTTGTTACCAACGAACAATTACTTCATGCTAATTACTACTTTCTACGGGGAAAAGGCAGTGTTCCAGAAAGTTAATGCTAATTTTGGTACTCTAGTCCAAAACAATAATTAACACAACGATTTTTATACCATATTAATAAATATAAAGTAAATGAAGAATTTGTTAATCGTTGAATCCTGCTGATTGCTATCTTCTAATATTATGATAAAATTTTTTTTTATGCTAATCAAAAATTCTTTGATTTTTTAGATGGAAGAAGAAATATTTCAAGAGATTTTTCAATGTGCTACAACATTTGATGTCTTAAATAGTATATATTTACTTTAAATAATAGAAACTACATAACATAACTGTTATTTTACAGTAACTGTGGAAAGTTATTTATTCAATAATGACTCTGTCCCAGAAAACATCATGGAATATTTTGTTTGTTGTTCGCGAGCAGTGGGTTATGTAATGAATGTTTTATATGGTTATTGACTATTTTAGATATCAACTAATTTTACCTTTTTAGATAGAAAATAATGAACTAACAGAAGAAAGTTTAAGTCATGCAATAAATTCTGATCCGGTAATTCCAGAGGATGAAAAGGATTATATAATCAATGTATTGAAAACTTGCTTGGATCATAGAGAAACCAAATTGTAAGAATTGGCGAATAATATTCCATCATTTAAATTCATTTTTGATCTTAGACCAACATTGACCCTTTTTTAAACTTAAAGTTTAGCCTTTTTTTGTTTCACAAGGAATCTAACCGCTACTTAAATAAAACGAACCCTAACTAAGGCCGAAAATTCCTTTACCAATTTCCTTGATTTATATTTGACCCGAAGAATTTTACCAAAATCTGTTTGAGATAAATTTATTTTGCACATTTGCTTAGGTTTGCTTAAGCGAGCGTTTAGATAAATTAACAAATCGGCAAAGAAGATTTTCGACCAGGGAGTATAGTACCAATGCTTTTATTTACTAAGAATACTGAATATTTTTTATATTGATACCATTGTTTGGAGGATATGAAAAATATTTCATGTTAGAGCAAGATTCAAAGTATTAGGACTTTTGTGACTATTGTGATACGAAACAAAAAAACCTAAACTAACTCAAAACCAGTACTTAAAATTTTCATTTTGTTCTTCTTAAATAGAAATCATAAAGTCCTGAAATTTCTCCGATGTAAAAATCAAATGCTTATTAACACAGAAGAAGTATTGCCAGAACCTGTTCGTAATTGTGAGATAGCACAAAATGTTCGTGAAGGTAAGTAAAATATTTTTATGCAATTGAGTTCAATGATAAATGTTCCTTTTTCCAAATAGAAGATGTATTTTTTTATCTTAAAAATAATGATTCTGTGCCTGAAAATATAAAAGGTTTTTATGTATGCCTAATGGAAGGGTATAATTTCGTAAATTAATTATTTTCGGATGAAAGTTTTACTTCCTAAAATGCTTTTTAATTTTCTTTAGATACAAAATGGCTCAATCACTCAAGAAAGTATCACGCATGCTATTCAAACTAACCCTGACAATCCGGAAGAAGAAAAAACCTATCTCATTTCCGTTTTTTTAAATTGCTTAGATTCGGAAGAAACTGATTTGTAAGTAAAGTATTTTTTGCTCAGTTAAAAATTATTTTTGTTATTCTTTAACATCGTTAACAACTTTATTCGACTCTTTAGCTTGAAATAGGCAGAATTTCAATAAGTTCATTTTAAAAGTTCTTAAAATATAACAAAAATTTTTTACATTCATGTAGCAAAATATTTGGAATCACGCTCATAATACAGTTTCAATAGCCTCAACTAGCTTACATTGGCACATATTTTTTTGTAATTTGCAGGAATGAGAAAGTTATAAAGTTAATGCGCTGTAGAGCTCAGGTAATGAATTCCAACACTCGTCAATAGAGCTGAATTTTTGCTGGAGAATTTTATTTTCATTATTGCACAAAAACCGTGACTTTTCCACTTTTTAATTTTTCTGCAGCAAATCAAGCAAAAAAAACTGTACAATTAATATTGTGAAGAGAAAAAAATAAACAATTAAAAAAAGATACAATTTTATATTAAAGAAACAAATAGTACTTTTCTGAAAATAATCACTCCTTTCAAATAAAGTATTTATTTTTTTTTTGATATGGGCCGAAGATAGAAAAAAGAGCTAAAGAACAGGTTTTTTAGTAAAATCTCGCAAATGCTGTAAATGAGTGATATAAAATTGTTTCCTTTGAGGTTAATTTTCGTGTTTCTGGAAAACTCAGTTGAAACACGTTCAAATGCTCTGGTTGATTATTGCTATGAATCGAAACATTGTTAGGGCTCAAAGCTAATAAGAAGAAAAAATGCAGTAAAATATGAAGAAGCAGTAGAATAAATTATTAACTTTTAAAATTAACACACTCCAATTGGCTTGATTTAATATAGTAATACCTTTTTTCCATTAAGTCTGGTACAGTGTACAAAAAAAATCGTTTTTCCATTGGCAATATTCTGTATTAGGGAAATTCTAGAATTAGTGTCATAAAAGTAAACTTTAAATTATTTAATTGCACTAAAATAATTTTTTAAGTGTTTAAATTATTTAAACAAACAAATAAATAACATATTTTAATGACACAATAAATAGTTGAATTTTCAATGTTAATTTGTTAATTTGTTGTAAATTCAAAGTAGATGCCAAAATTTCTCTTATGCAGCCTTTCAAAGTCTGCATTCTAACACATTTTTTTTGGGGAAACGAGTAAACTCGTCATACCCTTTTTTATAGCAAAACGCGGGGGACGAGTTTACTCGTTCTGTTGCACGAAGTGGTAAGGCGCAGGAAACAAAGGGATCAAAGCGGGTCGTGCGTTATCTATTGTAGATGGTACCCGATCTATCTATCTGCCGATACATTGACTTTGAGCCGGAACAAAAAATAATAATGGTAAAAATGCCCAACTACATAGTGTCATGCAACATGCTTAATACACGTGTATTACACATTTATCCATACAAAATGGCTTTCCGTGTATTTTAATGTCTATAAGCCTTAATTGGAGAATGGGTGTATAAGGTATGGTAAGGTCCGTAATTATTCCTCCCTCTCCTCTCGTAATATATTAATATATATACATATAAAAGTTTATATAAAGTCCACTTCTTCATTGTAAAAAAGTAAACCCCATTTAGCGTAATGCACCCGAGCATGTCGGTTCAGTTTGGTTTACTGCCCAGAAAAAGTGCAAAGTGCACCTTAAGAAGTTTTTACTTCTAAAAGAATTATTTATTTTGAATTTTTTGTGCTAGGAAATGAATTAATTAATTCATTAAAAAATATATTCTCACACATTTCCAATTTATTGTTTATAATTTAAAAACTATTGCCTATTTATAATTTACATCTTATCTTAAATTTTATATTTAAACATTGTGAAAGGAAATTACTTAATATTTATTATTTTGTAATTTTATAACAACGTGGGCTGGATATTTAAAATATTCTTCCTGCACTATTTAGAGCCAAAAGAATCAATAATATGAATCTGAAAATAAAAACAATTCAAATTTTATTAAAATTAATTTGTAAATGTCTTTTGACTTGAGATATTAATAAAATTTATTTCAATTGATTTGCCAATATTTTTAAAAATATTATATTATAGTAAAAAAAATATATTTATTAGAAATTCTATCTAACTTTGTTTTAAAACCGTGTTTACTTATTATAAATAAGTTCTGTAGCCGTACAATTTTTTTTTATTTATTTTTTTAATTAAAATTAAGTTTTTAAAGGATTTATTCCAGTTTTATGCTTGCGACGATAATCAAACTTAATAAGTGTTTAACTTTGAGGTTTATTAACCGTGGACTTTGCTCCCACGGTTAATCAACCTCATTTAAGAAGTCAGCAAAATTTTGTTAGTTTGCTTACATTGTTGCACACAAGACGCAATGTAAGCAAACTAACAAGAAATTAGTTTTTGCCACCGGATGCCACTTGGGTGGCTCAGCATATTTGGCTGGGCATAAAAATTTTTAATAATTTGGTAGAGGCTACAGTCCACAAGTAGAGCTAGGACAACGAAGTTGTCAATTTAATTAATTTATTATGTACTTATAAATCAATCATAAAAATAATACAGTTTTAGTGTTTTTAATTGTACTAAAAGTTAAACAAGTGGTCCTTCGAGCAAAGATTTGCATTATTTTAGTAAGCGTGACGCGTTTGGTTTTTTTTGTTTTCTGATTTGTGTTAAGTTAAACCATGTTTAATAAAAAAAAAAAAAAAAAAAGTGTACTAAAATCTCATTTTTTTAAAAAACCAACCATTTAAACCACGTTTAATTAAAAAAGTTTACTATAAGCTCATTTTTAAAATAAAAATCCTCTAAACATTTTTATTATTTAAGTCGATTGTTCATTTTAGTTTCAATCTTTTACTATTATATTTTATTTAAAATTGGTCAAAAAACATAAACAATTATAAAATAAAGATAATATTTGAAAATATGTTAAAAGTCTAGTTGTTTTTTTTTAAATTCTTCTTAATAATTCTTAATAACTAATAGTAATTCTTTTTGATTGTAAAAAAAAAAAAAACATTTTACAAGTGAAAGTGGGAAATCAAGGAAAACAGGAAAACTCAAAAGTCACGTTGCTGAATTGTGCATCATCTAGTATAAATAAGGTATATATTTTCAATTTCAGTTATTATTAGAAAATATTACCTTAACACAATCCAAGTTGGTTTTTGTAAGCCGTTTTTAAATAAAACGCAGTCTACGTTGGTTTTTGTAAGCCGTTTTTAGTCAAAACGCAGTCTACGTTTGCTGTTGTAAGCCGTTTTTAGATAAAACGCAGTCTACGTTTGCTTTTGTAAGCCGTTTTTAGTCAAAACGCAGTCTACGTTTGCTGTTGTAAGCCGTTTTTAGATAAAACGCAGTCTACGTTGGCTATTGTAAGCCGTTTTTAGATAAAACGCAGTCTACGTTGGCTATTGTAAGCCGTTTTTAGATAAAACGCAGTTGTAAGCCGTTTTTAGATAAAACGCAGTCTACGTTTGCTATTGTAAGCCGTTTTTAGATAAAACGCAGTCTACGTTGGTTTTTGTAAGCCGTTTTTAGATAAAACGCAGTTGTAAGCCGTTTTTAGATAAAACGCAGTCTACGTTTGCTATTGTAAGCCGTTTTTAGATAAAACGCAGTCTACGTTGCATTTGTAAGCCGTTTTTAGTCAAAACGCAGTCTACGTTTGCTGTTGTAAGCCGTTTTTAGATAAAACGCAGTCTACGTTGCTTTTGTTTTTTGCTTTTGGTTTTTTCTACGTTTGCTGTTGTAAGCCGTTTTTAGTCAAAACGCAGTCTACGTTTGCTGTTGTAAGCCGTTTTTAGATAAAACGCAGTCTACGTTGGTTTTTGTAAGCCGTTTTTAGTCAAAAGGCAGTCTACGTTTGCTGTTGTAAGCCGTTTTTAAATAAAACGCAGTCTACGTTGGTTTTTTCTACGTTTGCTGTTGTAAGCCGTTTTTAGATAAAACGCAGTCTACGTTGGTTTTTGTAAGCCGTTTTTAGTCAAAACGCAGTCTACGTTTGCTGTTGTAAGCCGTTTTTAAATAAAACGCAGTCTACGTTGGTTTTTGTAAGCCGTTTTTAGATAAAACGCAGTCTACGTTTGCTTTTGTAAGCCGTTTTTAGTCAAAACGCAGTCTACGTTTGCTGTTGTAAGCCGTTTTTAGATAAAACGCAGTCTACGTTGGCTATTGTAAGCCGTTTTTAGATAAAACGCAGTCTACGTTGGTTTTTGTAAGCCGTTTTTAGTCAAAACGCAGTCTACGTTTGCTGTTGTAAGCCGTTTTTAGATAAAACGCAGTCTACGTTGGTTTTTGTAAGCCGTTTTTAAATAAAACGCAGTCTACGTTGGTTTTTGTAAGCCGTTTTTGAATAAACGCTTTCTACGTTTGCTGTTGTAAGCCGTTTTTAGATAAGACGCAGTCTACGTTGGGTTTTGTAAGCCGCTTTTAGATAAAACGCAGTCTACGTTTGCTTTTGTAAGCCGTTTTTAGTCAAAACGCAGTCTACGTTTGCTGTTGTAAGCCGTTTTTAGATAAAACGCAGTCTACGTTGGCTATTGTAAGCCGTTTTTAGATAAAACGCAGTCTACGTTGGTTTTTGTAAGCCGTTTTTAGTCAAAACGCAGTCTACGTTTGCTGTTGTAAGCCGTTTTTAGATAAAACGCAGTCTACGTTGGTTTTTGTAAGCCGTTTTTAAATAAAACGCAGTCTACGTTGGTTTTTGTAAGCCGTTTTTGAATAAACGCTTTCTACGTTTGCTGTTGTAAGCCGTTTTTAGATAAGACGCAGTCTACGTTGGGTTTTGTAAGCCGTTTTTAGTCAAAACGCAGTCTACGTTTGCTGTTGTAAGCCGTTTTTAAATAAAACGCAGTCTACGTTGGTTTTTGTAAGCCGTTTTTAGATAAAACGCAGTCTACGTTTGCTTTTGTAAGCCGTTTTTAGTCAAAACGCAGTTGTAAGCCGTTTTTAGATAAAACGCAGTCTACGTTTGCTATTGTAAGCCGTTTTTAGATAAAACGCAGTCTACGTTGGTTTTTGTAAGCCGTTTTTAGTCAAAACGCAGTCTACGTTTGCTGTTGTAAGCCGTTTTTAGATAAAACGCAGTCTACGTTGGTTTTTGTAAGCCGTTTTTAGTCAAAAGGCAGTCTACGTTTGCTGTTGTAAGCCGTTTTTAAATAAAACGCAGTCTACGTTGGTTTTTTCTACGTTTGCTGTTGTAAGCCGTTTTTAGATAAAACGCAGTCTACGTTGGTTTTTGTAAGCCGTTTTTAGTCAAAACGCAGTCTACGTTTGCTGTTGTAAGCCGTTTTTAGTCAAAACGCCTTCTACGTTTGCTATTGTAAGCCGTTTTTAGATAAAACGCAGTCTACGTTGGTTTTTGTAAGCCGTTTTTGAATAAACGCTTTCTACGTTTGCTGTTGTAAGCCGTTTTTAGATAAACGCAATCCCTTTGCTTAAATATGGCTGACCCGAAAGATACCCTTAAATCACTACGTGAAGTCGTGGATTTATTAGCAACAAACTTCACAAATGTCAAGAAATTAAGTACCCAAAAAAGAAGCATAGAAAGATTGTCACAGTGCTTAGACAATCTAAAATTATGGGAACATCAAATTCTCAACTATTATAAGGAATTATCCAAGGCAGATATTGATTTAACACTTGCTGATGACTTACTAAGCACGGGTAATGAGGTTATATATCAAACAAGAACCTTCATTTTTAAAATTTCTCCGGAACTCAAGGCAATACATGTAAACAAACGCGAGGATAAGCCCGCTTTGGATATACCTAAAATTACTCGTCCCTCTACCAGTGGACAAGCTGAATACGATCCTCCAAGTAATCCCGAACAAAATACAATTTCAAGTGAAGAAGGAATTCAAGATCTTAACATCCAGGTGGCGGGAATAAATCCACAAACAGACATACCATCTATGGCTGAGGGCAGAAATCATGAAACGCACCACCATACTAATTCATTAGATTTAGACCAGCGTCATGCGCTGAATGTGACAACTCCCCAACCACCGCTGGTAACACCCCCTCAGTCAATTGTAAACGGATTTGAATCCAACCCGGGCCAACCAATTTTTATACAACTGCCTAACGGAAACCTCCAACCTGTTACCATAATGCAATCATTCACATCGAAACAAGCCTCTCACTTGGATACTCCACAAGAAAAGCAAAGCTTCAATATACCAGTTAGCAATGATGCAGGTACAAGCCCGGCAAATAAATTAAATTATGAAAAAGGGCAATCAAATTCAAACCAACCGTATGACACCAATTTTGCTCTCATTCGCGCTTTAGAAGCGATTGCCGATAAAAACAGTGATCAAGCGTTAAGTCGCGCTAGAGCACCCGAAGTAAAAATACCAAACTTCAGTGGAGACATCATTGAGTATGAGCATTTTAAATCTATTTTCAATTCCATTATGGAGAGAAGCCGCCTTGGAATCATTGATCGTTTTCACATCTTAACTGAAAAATTAACCGGCGTAGCTAAGAAAACTATTTCATCTCTCATGGTCGTCGAGCAAAATTACGACATCGCATGGGCTCTTTTAGATGATCGGTTTAAAAACCCAAAACAATTTCTTGAGGCGTGTATCCAAACACTCTGCTATGACGCTAAAATTATACCACGTGATCGGGATTCCATACTGCAATATCTTTGTGATATTCAAGGTATAAACGCAAATTTAGAAAGGGAGAAAATCACACTTGCGAATTTAGTAACTATGATTTGTGTTCATCGCCTGCCGGAACCACATAAAAGTCGTCTAATTGATTCTCTCCAGAATAAAACTAGTATACCTACATTTACTCAACTTACTAGCTTTTTGAGCAATGAGTACAACAATACTCCTAAATCTATTCTTAATGAGCCTCACGTGGTAACAATAAAAGGAAAGGCTAATCAAAATACAACTCGGGTACACGCAACTTCACTCTCTAAGGAGAATAAAATCAGATGCTTAATATGTGAAAATAACACACATCAAATATTAGAGTGTGATAAATTCAAAAATTCGTCAGACCGGTTAGGATTACTTCGACGTTACAAGGTATGTTTTTACTGCGTGAAACATAAATTTAGTTCAATCAAACCTCGATGCCGCTCACGTGAATATTTAATATGTAAAGTGCCGGGATGTAAGGAACACCACATAACAGAGATGCATAAAGCCTTAACAACTGATATCAACAAACAACGATTTACGAGCATACACTTAACAAATAATCCAACTACTAATTCATCATCGGTTATTATGCCCACCGCAATTATTGAAATCAAAACAAAAGAGGGAGAATTGATACCTGTACGATGTTTAATTGACCAATGCAGCCAGGCAAACTATGTATCCGAATACCTTGTACAAAAACTACACCTTCCAAAGAGAAGAATTCGACTACAAACGATGGGTATAGACGGCATTAGTGGCCATGTGCGAGCACAAGCAACTCTAGAAATCAATTTAAACCCTTCAAATGAAACTACCGTCAAGATAACAGCACTGATAGTCAAAAGTATAACTTCTCGAAGTGCCGTTTCTGGAACCTTTTCCGGGACCAAGGATGGCAGGAGACTAGCTGACCCTCAGTTTTATAAATCTGCACAAATACCCATGTTATTAGGTTCTGGTATATTACCAGAATTATTTGAAGAAGGAGTAGAAAAGGTAGATGGCTTGCTTCTACAAAATACAAAACTTGGATGGATCATTTCCGGACCAGTCACACAAAACATTTGTCCAGTTGTATCCACTCATGTAACACTAGCCGAGCTGGAAAAACAATTAATAGACTTCTGGGACATGCCAGTCTCTAGAGAAGAACAAGAACAACTAGATGATGAATTTTGCGAAAGCCTTTTTATGGAAAAACATTTTAGAGACGAAAGTGGCCGATACGTTGTGCCGATACCATTTAAAAAGGATCCTCCCACTCTAGGGGACTCGTACAACAATGCATTCAGATATTTTTTAACACAGGAAAAAAGGTGGGAAAGGAATCAAGAACTTAAGCAAATGAGTGATGACTTCATGAAAGAGTATATAGACTTGGGACACATGACTGAGATTGCTTTAAACCAACAAGGTAACAGAACAGGGGAAGTATATTACATTCCTTATATGGGTATTCTGCGGCAAGATGCTATCACCACAAAATTACGCAATGTATTCAATGCCAGTGCAAAAACTACGTCTGGGGTAAGCTTAAACGACCAAATTCATGCTGGTCCAAAACTTCAAACTCACATATTTGATGTAATCACTCGCATGCGACAGTTTAAATATATCTACTCTAGTGACATTACTAAAATGTTTCGACAAATTCTACTGAATAAAAACGATTGCTGCAAATTAAGGATTTTATGGCGACCAAGCCGAAACGCCCAATTAAGTGAATACCAATTGAATACCGTCACATATGGTTGTGATTGCAGCCCATGGCAAAGCATACGAACATTACACCAATGCGCTATTGATAACGCTCCAGACGAAAAAACCGTTCATATAATCAAAAAAGGATTTTATGTGGATGATTTACTTTATGGAGCGCACTCAATTGAAGAATGCCAGGAAGAAATTGAGAAGATTACCAGAACATTGCGGGCCGGTAAATTTATGCTTACAAAATGGATGGCAAATGACCCTCGCGTCTTAGAGAAAATACCTCCTGAAGATAAAATAGATTCTTATATAACACTAGGTGGGGACAACCTCACTGTAAAAACACTAGGACTGATTTATATACCTTCAAAGGATGTTTTTACGTTTAATGTCAAAGAGCATCAAACTACTGTATTTACCAAACGAGAAATATTATCTACCACTGCGAGCTTATATGATCCTTTGGGATGGCTTCTTCCTGTAGTCATGAAGCTAAGAATAATTGTGCAAAATTTATGGAAGCAAAACATGGACTGGGATGATAATATTGACTGCAATTCTAAAAAAGAATTTATGAGCTGTGTTTCATCGTTACAGCTTTTGAAAAAGGTTGAAATTGTGCGATGGATGCAATTTACCAAGGACTCGGAATTAGAGCTGGTAGGTTTCAGTGATGCCAGTGGGGAAGGATATGCCGCCGTCATCTATAGCCGCATAAAAGTTAATAATAAAATTGAGCTTCAACTAATTGCTGCAAAAGGAAGAGTTACCCCTTTGAAAACTAAGACTAATTTGGAAAGTAAGCTATGCACTATTCCCAAGATGGAACTAGAAGGAATTTTACTACTAACTCAACTATATCAAAGCGTAAAAAATTGCTTCTCTGACCTAGCAGTTCGCTTTACCGCATATACGGATTCTGAAGTTGCACTGGCATGGTGCAGAAATAAGAAAGAAACTATAAATAAATCAGTAAAACGAAGGGTAATTAAAATACTGAAGGTAATACAACCAGAAAATTTACACTATGTAAAGTCTGTTGACAATCCTGCTGATCCTGCTACAAGAGGGTTAACTCCTCATCAATTTCTTCAATGCCAACTATGGTTTAATGGACCACCTTGGATGAAAAATGAACACTTACCTCTTACCCCTTTTATAGAAAAAACAACTGTTCTATTTAATGATAATCAAGAATTTGATAACACACTTGTACAGAAATATTCAAGTTTGACCAAATTGTTACGAATAAGCGCGTTCTGCAGACGATATATTCAAAATCTGAAAGCGGCTGTTAAAACCTCAAGACAAAAAGGAAACAATAAATGGTCTAAGGCAGCCCCATTAAACATAACATTCACAGCATTGTCTGCCAAAGAAATCCAAGATGCAAAAATTGGTCTAATTAGAACACAGCAGAAATTAGTTTTTAAGGGTGAGCTCAAGATAATTCGGAGCAGGAAAGCCTTACCAGATAAACATTGGTTGGCTTCGTTAGATCCTTTTTTAGATGAACACGAGATTCTTCGGGTTGGTGGACGATTAGAAGCAGCCGATATTCCTTTAGCCCAACGACATCCAATTTTGCTAACCAAGTGTCATTTAGTTGATCTTATTATAAGAAGTACTCATGAAGAGCATGGTCATAGTGGAATTGGCCTCACAGAAAGACTTATTCGTTCAGAATATTGGATACCAAAATTAAAAAGTCGAATTAAAAAGTGGATTCGTATATGTATTACTTGCATCAGGTGGCAAGCCCGTCCTATACAGCCTAAAATGTCCAATCTGCCAGCCGAAAGAATAAATTTTTCACCCAGTTTTAGTCACATCGCTGTCGATTTAGCTGGACCTTTTAATGTAAAACCTAGTCTTCTCAAGTTTGATAGGTCCATAAAAGTATGGGTGGCAGTATTCTCCTGTTTATCATCTAAGGCAGTACATTTGGAGCTAGTGTCAGATCTAAGTACTGATAATTTTTTGGCTGCCTTTTCAAGGTTTACAAGTCGGCGAGGAGTACCTAAGAGTGTCCAAAGTGACAATGGTACAAATTTTATTGGGGCGAAACATCGAATTCATGACGCTTGGGAAAAAATTAAAGGGGAATGTAAAGGTCGACAAGCAGTTCAGCAAATAACATGGCATCTTACTCCGGCGTACAGTCCCAATTTCAACGGCTTATGTGAAGCAGCAGTCAAAACAATGAAGTATTTCATTAGACGAATGGATACTGTAAGTAAAATAACAATGGAAGAGTTTAATACATTGCTCTGTCGTATTGAAGGATTCATGAACAGTAGGCCATTGTATCCAGGACCTCAACATCCATCCGAAGCCCCAGCTTTAACACCTTTCGAACTGATCACTCAACGGCAAATGAAAAATATTTCAACAGATATAATGCCAACACAAGCTGGACCTGTAACGAAACGATGGCTTCAGGTACATGACATCCAGCAACAAATATGGAAACGATACCAGCAGGAATATCTATATTGGCTTCAAAAGAGGTATAGGTGGAAACAGAACAACAGGAAAATTCATGTAGGAGATGTTGTCCTAATAAAAGATCCAAATTCTAAGCCAAATGAATGGAAAATGGGGAAAGTGATTAAATGTTACCCAGACGTAACAAACATAACACGAAGAGTTGATATCAAAACCATAAATCATGATACCATTCATCGTGCTACAAACTCATTAGTCCCTTTAGTGATGGAAGAAAAGGAGTACCTGCATGTTGGAGAACCAAAAGCAGTTTCACCATCCATACCACCTATTTCTGAGACGACAAAAACAAGCGGAAAGCAAACAACTCAGACTTTGAGAAGGAGCAACCGACTCAAGCAAAGAACTAATGCCCTACTAACAACGCTTTTTTGCTTCATGATAATTTTGCCGAATCTAACATCAGGGTTCCGCTTTTATAAGATTGATTCAGGGATTCACATATTTACCGATCGAAACATATCTCTTCTCAAATCCGAACTTAAATTCTCAGTGACAACGCAACTCAACTTAACCCGTGATATAGAAATTATCGACACTCAAATTGAAGACTTTCGTAAATTTTGCAGTACCATTCACCTAAACCAAGAATCTTCTCTAAATAAACATTGCAACACCATTGAAGAAAGTATAAGAGCAACATCAGCCAATGTCAAGACAAAACTATTGTCTTCATATAGGAAGACCAAGCGCGCGGAGCGTATGGCTCCCCTAGTGTCGACATTAATCAAATATTCTCCACATATTCTCATGGCCGGAGGTCTTATATTTCAAACCGTTCAGCTTCATCAACTAGAACAGGATATGAGAACTGCTCGAAATAAAATAACCAAAATTGGACAAATCATCTTTAATCTAACTAACTTAGAACATCGAGAGGTAGAATTACACATTGATGATCTATACAAACAACAACAATTATTAAATTTGGAGCAGCAAATTATTGATTATGGGTCTAATATCCAACTTTTAATTACTTCAGTTCTAAACGTACATCAGAACATTATAAATATACGACCAGTAAGCGAGCTTCTGCAATTTATTCAAAACTACAGTACGCAAGGCAAACTACCGTCCGTTTCCAACCCTGAGGACTGGTTTCTATTTAACAAAGCAGCTAAAACAATTAAAAATGACTTCGTTGTTGTAACATTTACCATTCCTATAATTCACACTGCAACATATACTGAGTATACTATTGTCAGTACACCTGATAATGATGGGCAGTATATCATACTAGAGAATGGCAAAAATATACAGAGCATAATTGTAGATAATGAAAATAAAACACAAATCGTACCTATTCAAGACACTAACCCTTCTTACCAGGATATATTGGAGACGTGGCATCATAACCCTTTACACTCATGTACAGCAGCCATACTAAAATCAAATATATCATTTATAAGAACAAATTGTTCAACACGTGTTAAAAAAGCGAACGATGGAGTGTACCCTTTTGGAAGAAACTTAGTGCTGGTTTTAAATATACTCAAGAAAAAATTAATTGCAGAATGTGATAACAGTACTCCTCAGGACGTGGTCGCAACTGCAACAATTGTTTCGTTGACCACCTGCTCCATTGTAAACGAGAAGCATGAAGTACTAATCGATAAACAAAGTTCTACGAACTATACTGTTAGTTTTAATGTATCATCCATTGCAAGTTTTGCGGACCTGTCACCGCCTCAAATTTTGATAGAATCTCCGACAACAGATGTTCAAATCGCAACATTACAAAAAATTATGAAAGACGAATTGGAGTCATGGAACGACGCGGATACTTGGATGCCTAGTTCTTGGATAATTATGATCGCAATTGTATGTGCAGTATGCTTGCTTATAATTTGCATTATCTTCATAAAATGTCGACACTCACGTCTGCTAGAAAGGGCAGCACGGAATTCAGAGCTAACAGCTATGGATGCTAAGCCGCATTTATGGACTACTGACTACGTCAGCAAAAGAAGAAAAGCGCTTGGGGACAGAGTTTCTGCATTTAACGAAGATCTTTAAAAAAATACTTAACGCAATTACTACAGTACAATTTATCAACATTTTATTTTAATTTTATCCAATTGTAAGCATATTTTAATAATTTTTTTTTTTTAATTAAAATCACCAGTATTTCTTATGTTCCAAATTCAAACATTAAATTCTTGTGGACTTGTTATAATTACAATTTTATATAGAAAAAATAAATGTAGAATTCTACTTGTTACCATCAAATTTCTAGATAATTTTCTATTTTGTTATATTCAAAGCTTTCTGCCAAATTATTTATTTCAAATTTTGTTAAATTTTAGTTAGCAAAAATTTTATACGTAGTTAAAGTAAATTTTCTTTAAAGCCTAATATAATATTTAATCCAAAAAAAAAAAAATTATACAAGATTTCAAAAAAAAAATAATATGTGTATCAACTAAAATATAAGCAATTATAAATATTTGTCATAATTTGATGGTATACCAATTAAATCTTAAGTTCAACATAAAAATTAAATTGAATTAAAAACATGTCAGTTATTTGTATTTAATCAAATTGTATATGTCAGAGCTAAATTACCATTGCAAATAAAATTATGATTACTTTTTTTTCGCCGGGAGTTTGTTTAACTTTGAGGTTTATTAACCGTGGACTTTGCTCCCACGGTTAATCAACCTCATTTAAGAAGTCAGCAAAATTTTGTTAGTTTGCTTACATTGTTGCACACAAGACGCAATGTAAGCAAACTAACAAGAAATTAGTTTTTGCCACCGGATGCCACTTGGGTGGCTCAGCATATTTGGCTGGGCATAAAAATTTTTAATAATTTGGTAGAGGCTACAGTCCACAAGTAGAGCTAGGACAACGAAGTTGTCAATTTAATTAATTTATTATGTACTTATAAATCAATCATAAAAATAATACAGTTTTAGTGTTTTTAATTGTACTAAAAGTTAAACAATAAGGATGCACTTTATAATATTCAAAATATCTAAAATTTTGCAGATATACTTGAAACTTCTAAAATAATAATAATGTGATTCCTACGACTTTAAAAATTTTTATATTTCCTTAAAGCTGTCGATATTTACAAAAATTTTTTGATATGTTCAATTACCATAACTGATTAAAGTGCTATAAAATTTAATTGGTTTTGTTAAGTATCCTTTACAAGAAGTTTAAAATTATTTCAATTTACATGATTGGTTAGGTTTGATGGTTTGTTAAGTTTTTCCCAGAAACTTATAAAGTTGAAAGTGGGTATAAACTGAACAACTAAAAACTAAAGAGGTGAAAGTAAAATAATAAATTGAAAAAAATGGTTTAACAAAATCAACAAAATAAAATTGAGCTTTAAGTAAAATATTTTTTCAAGAGAAACGCATTTTCAAAAAACAGTTAAAAATACTTAAAAGGAAAAACATTACACTCTGCGTACACTGCGTACAGCAATTTAATATAAACCATTTTATATAATTCAGAAGATCCTTCCTCTTGAAGTGATTTCAAAATATCTGCGTAAATTTTGTTGTTGATCATACCATTATCAACTGGAACCATAACTATATGAAAATTTTTAGCTAATAATTTTGCTGTAATAATGTAACGAGCACTCCAGCTAGATGAAATATGTTTCTACTTTTGTTGTTTTATACAAAACTCATATGAGTTTTCAGACGTTAGATTAGTTGTCACTGGCAGATTAGGGTTTAGTTTTCACCTTTTTTTAAATCCATTCGTAAAATTCAGCTTCAGTATTGGTGCTATTGGTGACAATTAGAGAACGACAACAAAAAATATGTACTTACAACATTGATATTTTTTGAATAATTGTCGTTTTTCTTATGATCGTGGCCGCTTTCACCCTTCCTCTTTTATTATGCTACAACCAGTATTAAACTTGACCCTTTTACGCAACATGTTTTAGCTCAAAACAAGCAATCATTTTTTACTGGGCTTTTGACAAAGAGTAAGTTAGTTCCCATTATAACAGTTATTGCAGACCGTGTGTGCAATGCATTTTCAACCCATAAAGACCGACCGCACACCAATCATATTGAATTGCAAATATCAGTCGCTTTGGAAGAAGCAATCATGAGAACGGTTTAAAACAAAAATTATCTTCCTAGTGTGTAAAAGTAAAATTTTATGTTGGTTTTAATTTAGCCCCTAAAATGGGGATGGGATGGAACTGAAAAATATGTCTTGAATGGACTAAATAAAAATCAACTCTAACGTAATATTACTTAAAAATAATTATAAAACAACTTTTTATTCCTCAGAGTAAGGTTTTCTTTTTAGTTGAAACTATACCGTCTGATCTTTTTTAAATATCGGTGCTAGAAAGCAAACAAATAGTTTGTTTAGTAGTCAAAAAGTTTTTTTTAATTTGTTTACAAATCCATAATTGAGGTTTAATGTAATTTAAAAACTATAACTTATAATAATCCCTTTTAAGTAAAGTTTATTACCAATCACAGCTCTCCTTTTAGAAAAAAATAAAATTAATTTTGGTAAGTGAACTTAACGTTTAAGAGAAAGTTGTTAAAAAACCACGTTACCACGTTATTTAAACTTTTAAACAAATAATTACCAGTTTCTTTTTAAACACCCTCCAACAAAGTTTGGTATATTTCAGTTTCTATAAAAATAATAAATAAAAAACCTTATTTCCTAAATGACACTAGATCGCAGCATTAAACACCTATAAGTAAAATTTGATTATAATATAGAAAATTTAAAGTCGGATTGGATCTTTACCTCTTCATATTTGACTTACTAAATGCACAGTTAAAATTTAGGTATTGTCGTCAGTACAGTAATTGTTTGTTGAATAGTGCTGGGTTAGGAATATGAAGCTTTACAGAATTTTTCATGTCACTTTTAGTGATTGGTAGAATATGCGGTATATACCTGTAATCTTTTTTTAACTTAAAGTCTCTTAAAAGATTGTGTTCAGGTGAGTGATTGTTATTATTATAGATATTATAAGATTTTTTTTGGAATTTTGGTTCCGGTGTTACATAAATTTTTGTTGGTGATTGTATTTTATGAGATTTTGTTGTAGAAGTATTTTTAGTATAATATAATGTGGATTGTTTTTGTGATATTTTATGATAAGCATCATATGAGCTTTGTTTATTTTCATTTGAATCTATGTCCTCTGGTACAATAATTTGTACTAAACGTTGTGTTGAATCAGATATAAAAGGTTTAAATACTGGAGTGGCATCCGAAGGAATTGGATATTGGTCTTTTTTAATATGTTTACGAATTTTTGTCATTTTCTCTGCTTGTGGAATTAGGTCCATGATTTCTTGTAAAGCTTTTGCAGCACTTTCATTGTCATCGTGGTTAAAACGTCGGCTGATATAGTATGTCTGGTCTGCTTTTAAATTAAAAATTAAATTAAAAGAAAAAATTAATTTAAAAATAAAATATTTTTGAAAAATTTATAATATTTTAAGCTGTTAATTTAATAAAGTTACAATCTGTTAAACTATATCTATTCAATCATGCAATATATATTTTTAAGGAAAGTTAGAAAATTTTAGTTTTAAAATATATCTATAAATATACTACTATACTCTGCACTAGTTAAATATTTTTTAACTGGATTCTTTGGATAAAAAAATGGTTATCATTAATTCTAAATATTACTTGCATTTTATTGTAGAAGAAAAAATTAATTAGGGATCATTCCTTAAGTTTTGTATAGAAAATGATATTTTGAATGTTTAATTTTGAACATAGAAAAAGAAATAGTGTTATTCTACAATCAAATGTCAAAGCAAACTACTTTGGAACGAGTGATTTGAATTTGATTTAAAAAATCATAAACTTTTTAAGATGATAAAATTTTTTACCGAAAAGTTAACCCATTTCCAATTCCCTTAGCTCATTTTGCAACCAAATATTAAACTACTTTGGTATTAGCTATTAGAATTTTAGTTAGGAAGTCGCCTACTGCTTAGATGACAACATGGTTTTTTGGGAAGTAGCTTATCTGGATAACAGCCAGTGGTTATTCAACTGCTGAAGAGAAATCAACCAATTATTAGCTTTATTTACTTTAGTAAAGAATGTAGGAAAATATGGTAGTTTAATTTTTATTGTACACATTCTTAAAACTTTTTAATTTGAAATAAATTTTTTGGTATGGTTTTTTGAAATTGAAAAATGGAATAAACTTTCGTGTAAGCAATAAGAAAGAATTAATATAATTTTTAGGATTTTCAAACCAAAAGTAACAATATTTTCCATTTCAAATGTATAACAATTCTGAAAATATTAAAATAAAATTAAAAATAGTTAAAAAATTTTCAATTTATAATTTTTATGACCTGCATCCTATTTTTGATTTTTTCAATCCTATTTTATCTAAAACTAAAAGCATATCGACGGCAATGTCAGCAATTATTCGGAGGTGCCTTGAGGAAAAGTAAAATGGCAATGGGCGTCATAACTAGATGCTGCATTGTCCGAAATCAAAAAATTGAATTTTGTTCTTTAGGTAATTGCTTTCCCGATTTTTGCGAAAAAACAAATAAAAATAAAATAAAAGATATCTTTTGTAAGGTCAAATGCCATATGTATATGAAATCAATAAGCAAGAATGAAAAATAAGTAAAATGATCCGGAATTATTTTAAAAGATGGCTTTATAAATGATTGCATGCTAGAAAAAGCCTTCTTAGAAGGCCCAATCTAACCAATTTTTATCATAAAAGTAAAAATTTTAAAAGCCGTGAAATCAAAAGAGTTTAATCAAAGTCAAAGATGATTGAAAACTTTCTGAGTTATAACAAAACAGTGTTTTTATTTCAAATTTTAATTTGAATTGAGCTCCTTTTGTTTATGAGTGCTCATATGAGTATAAATTGACATGTGCCTGTCTGCAGACAGTATATGCTGTCTACAGACAGTATACTGTCTGTTATGTGCTAAGTCTATATAGTTAGATTTTTTTTTTTATGAAATCTTTGGTTTCATTTCTAGTGCGCACGGTAGTTTTTACTATTCAAAGTTCTGTAAGTATAAATTCTGATATTATAATTATTTAATAAACTTTTAATAAATTAATTATAGGATGGGACAGGGGATGGACAGCAAAAAAAAAATAGCAGCAAAAAATTATAAGTTGTTTAACACCTATCTTTTTGGTAAGGATCAATTTCTTAAATATAGTATATCTAAATGAATTTTCACAGAGGCTGTCAAAAATGAAAATGGTGGGTTTCATGATTTTGGGGTGGACATGAAAAAGGGTTTCCGGTTAACGAAAAACCAGCTTTACAGAAGCAAATTTGATAGCAAAAAAAAGTAATAAGTAAGTATATTCCTTTCAATACAAATTAAGTTAAAAAATTAAATAAAAATAATTTCAGATCTCATAAAAAGACATTCCATTTTACTTTAAGAATATTGTTTAAAATTGTGGATATAATTAATTAAAAATAAATTAATAAATTACTTTAAACATTGTTTTTTTTTATGCTTTTCCTTTATTATTGTAGATAAATAAAAGATGCCTGGACGATTACTGAGTACAATGGAAAAAAAAGTAATACATATTATTTAATAGAAAATATTAAAATCTAAATATTAAAAAAAAAGAAAAAAAGTTAAGCCATTTAAATAAATCGCTCGGAAACAGCTTTCTTCAAAGACCTTTACGAGTGCTCCCTATAAAGCGCCTCGCTCCAATGAACTGCAATGTTTCACAATGAAGCCTCTTACGAAGCCAAAGCACTCGGTGCTCATTTTGAGGCGCTCGAAGAGGTCTTTTCGAGCGCTCGAAGAGGTCTTTTCGAGCGCTCGATTTCCCGCTGGGAGGCTCTGCTTTTCCCTATTGTTTTTTTCTTCTACACATTTTATATGGTAAAAAACATGCAACACACATAACTCATTTGCGAGTGACATGTGTGGAATTTTGAAATAATTCATTCCGCATTCACATTTCGAATGAAACCGGTTTAAGAGAAATCTGTCAAGTTTAAATAAACCTTTAAAAGGGAGGACAAAACAAACGCCGTGCATATTAATATATAGATAGATTCCTTGACATAAAACTTTTTTTTAAATTATTTAATACAAATATCTTTTTTTAAGCACATTCTGTATTTTTTGAATAAAAAAATTAACTTAACCACAGTACTGTTTATCACTAATTAAAAGCAAAAACATTTTAATCCATGACTTACGTTGAAACGTTAGCCTACCGCGTTTATATCGCTTCATTGTTTTTTTAATATAACATGTGGAAAACATAAAAAAGTAAAATAATGAAAAAGAATTATAATGCCATTTTTTAAAATCGTAGTTAAAGCAAAAACTTTTAAATACACTGAAATGATAATTACAACTAGCTAAAAATTGTGTTTTACAAAAGAAATTACTTCACGATGAACTATAGATACCTTTAAACAAGTAAATGCAGATATATTTTTTTTTTTAATTAAAAAAATTACATTGCTGAGTTTTTTATGCTTAAGAAATATTTAGTTTTATGCTTCAATAAACATTATTAATCATTATGAAACATTTGCGTAAAAAATTGGATTCAATCCATGATCAATCTGCATCAAATAATTATATTTTTTATTTTCTTTGCGTGGCGGCAGCACCCGAATCTTAATTTTAATATGAACTTTTAAAACATGTTATATTGAATAAAATTCAATATTAAATTTTCTTTAGCAAAATTACACTACATACAAAGATATATCAGTCCTCTTAGAAAATTGTGATTGTTTTGTGCGACCAAAGGTAAGCCTAAAATTGTTTTTTCGTTAAATAAACGATTTTGAACTACCTGAGCTTCATAAATTTACATTCAATGTAAGTGATCTAAACGGTATCACATGCATATGGTTTTGGTGAACGAATTTTGAACAAATAAATAACAAAGAAATAGAAGCCTAAAGATGAGTGCAACGTTTATTCAGAGTAGAAAATAGACTTAAACCAAGGAATATTCGTCATTTAGCTTAAAGAAAAACCAAAAATTAAAAAAATTAGTGTGAAAGTTTTAGCTATAACCTTTTGAGCCACAAATTCCAATAGTATGTGTGGAAAATTAAATTCAAAGTTGCCCACTAAGAAAAATTATTGCAGTATTAATTTTTGGCTAAGTATGGAATGATTTCTTAAGCTCTGTAAATGCACAAAAAGAAGAAGAGTCAATTTAAGAAAATTTGAACTTTAAATTTGGTAAATCTTGTGGTTTGAAAATTAGAAAATTTTAAGAAAAAAATGTGCTGTTTTAGACCATCATAAATAGTTTAGAATATAAAAAGAAAATATTGGAAAAAGTTTTCTTTGTATCCCGTTAAGAGAAATCATAGAATATGAATTAAATTTAAAGATTCTAAGCAGTGTGATTTTAATAATTTTTTGGAAAATAAGAAGAAAGTAGTACTTACCATTTTTATATTTATAAAATACAATTTTGTTTGTAAAAATAAATTTTAAATTTATATTAAATACCAAAAGGCAACAATGACACTTTTCAATAATCTTCCAATAACTTAAAAACTTGGTCGAACAAAGATATCTAAAAGTTTTTGGTGAATGTTTAAGTAATCTAAAAATTCCAAAAACTCATTGTCAGTTAGATTTTCATATTCCAAGAAACCTATATTAGCGTATTTTCCCAGTTTTTTGGGAATAAATACGAAAAGAAGTAATATTTTTAAAAGTTTTGGAATAAGTTAATTAATCATTTCATTACTTTAGCAACTAAAAATGAGTCTAGTTTAAGTTAAAGATGCATGAATCAAGCCCATAATTTTTTGATTAACACAGTCTACTAGTAAGAACCAAACATTTACTTCACTTTCAAGTTTTATCAACCAAACAACAAATTACTTTACATGCAAGGATTACTGATTAATGTTAGCATACATAAAGCTTCTTCTTCTTTTTTTCCAATAATAAGTTTTCCTTTTCCCTAAAATACATTCAAAATTTATTTTAAAATACTAACCTTCCATAGGTTGTTCATAATTCGTCCATGGATGAATGCCTGTAGATTGTGGTTCATAGGATAGGGCACCACCGAAATGTGTGTTTCCACTTAATGTGCCAGGAGGCAAATATTGTTGAGTTCCACCAGTGTAAGGGGCTGTTTTTGGTGGTAAACCATAAGGAGCATGATTTGATGGAATCTCATATTCTGCAGCACCTTTAAATCAAAAAATATTTTCATAATCTTAATCCTTAAAAGTGGTAAAACAAAAAGTTACTATTTTACTAAAAAACATTTTATAAATCCCAGAGTGAGTAAGTATTCTACCATAAAAAAACTGCATCGGCATACCATAAATCAAAGAGGTTTTACTTCTAAAATCTAGTAGTGGGCTAAGGTAATATTGAATCAAAAATTCCATATACCTCGGAGATGGTAATTTGAACATTTCAGCTTCGAAATCGATATACTTTAAAGACAATGTATCTGAGGTTCAAAAAATTACAATTACCCCAAAAACTTTATTAAACTTTTGAAGAAATTTTAAATAGTCGGTTTCTAAAGTTTAATTTGATATCAATCAAGTCAGGAACGATGAGTATTAGCTCATAAAAGTAGAAATTTTTACATAGGGATGAATGTGATTCATTTATCTTTTCTTCAGAAAACATTGGACTAAATATATACTTACGTTATTTGCAGAACTTAAACCTCAAATGGTGATGTCACTGTACGAAAGCACGTGCTCTTTAATATATATAATATAGCATTAGGGATATGGTAGTAATAGCAACGAATCTCAGAACTGAATTACCATCATAAGCGTGTCTATCCGGAGAATAATAGATATACCGACCGCAATTTATGCTCGATTCCGAGATTATATCACATCAATAAATATAAAAATCTTTGCAAGGAAGCTCAGTCAAAGTGTTCCAAAGAATAAATGAAGAAAAATATTTATTTTAACTCTATAGCAGTTTTTTTTATTTTGAATTTACTCTGAAAGTTTTCCTTACAGAACTCCTGAAGGAAAATTATTGTTATAGTAAATTAAGAAAGATTATACCAAAAAAATACCAGAAAAATAAAAATTTAGTTTGACTTTCGCAAATTTGTTCTTTATTCTTTATAACATGATTTCATTTTGAATTCATATAAAAATGTTCAATAAACTGAGAACAAAGTTGACACACATTAAATTTTAGTTCTGCAAATTTCCCATTCAAGTTCAATCATTCTTAACGTTTATACTAATGCTGTACATTTTCCATATTTCACGTCATCACAAATACTAACTAAGCTCCCACTTAAATTCACCTCTCTCAAACTTAATACAAAAACAAATTAAAAATTAATTGAGTTGCATAAAGTTGAGTAATATATAGTTTAAAACATTTTTAAATTATATTTTATGCATTGGTGATTTCAATTTGCAATTTTCTACATGGTAGACATTCATTCCAATTTTCTCTTCCATTAATATGCTTTTTTTTGTAGCGTATTTCTAAATGCATTGAAGAATACATTGACATTAAATAATAGTCGTTATTTTAAAGATATATCAGCCAAAAGTCTTAATTAGTTTTACACTATGTCAGGCAAATATTGTATTGTAGCCTTATATTATATTCATCGCAGCATGCTTTTTACACTTGTTAGACTATTACTTTAGTGTTTCTATAATTATAATCAGGGCGCCAACCGGTAAATCAACTTTCAAAATTGAAAGTAAAGATAAGCAATGGTTAAATTCATACAAAACAATAAGCATGGCAAGACACCAAAGAAGCTGATATCAAGCACATGTGGTTCATTGATCTTGTTACTATTAGAAAGTTTATGAGAAAGTTAAATCGAGGTAGACAAATGATAAATTTTATTTATAATAGTTCCACGAATGGTTTTTCTTTTTTGTAGAAAAATCCAAAAAAATGCATTTATTACAGGTTCTTAATTTCTTAATAATAAGCCAATTACTATTAACTCTAATTACATTACTTACTCTCAGGTTGATCACCACTGCCTTTTGAAGAATGCCCACTAAAACCTGAACTGCTTGATGCCGATAATGAAGATAACGATGCCAAATTAAATTTACCAGATGAATGTGAGTCTGGTACTAAATGTACTGAGTTTACTATATGCTTACCGATATCAGTTACTTTGTCACCTGATGCTGCTACCAACTAGAAATCAAAACGAAAAATTGTCAGAAATATATAAAACAATTTTAAGCTTAACAAGTTTACAGAATAAGAGTCCAATAAGTATTATATAATTATTGTGAACAAAATTGTACATGTGTGTGTGTCAAATTAAATTTAATTGCCTTTTTGCTTGGTATCTTACTTAGGATTAATTAGATAACGCACAATATTGGCCGGCCCATTTGGAGTACAACTAATGCAAGGCATTCATTTTATATAGAATTGTGGGCAATGCCAAAAATATCAATTTTAAATTTTATTGCAACGTTATGCAATTAAGAAGGTTTTAGGGCTATTGAATTCAGTACAATATATGTAAAATGAATAAGAGTTAATATTTATACAGATATTAACTTTATTCGAGACTGCCATCCTTTCCGAACATGGTCGTCACGAGCAAAATTTTTCTCTTTCTGTATATTGTTCATTTTTAATAATGAAACTTTTTTATTATGAAAATCATCCAATTCCTAAATGAATTTGTATAAATTAGATTATTGCATACCGTGTGTATGTGTAAATCTATTATTTTATATACCATTAAATTCCGACATGAGCAAGAATAATAAGACAGTATACGAGTTTTGCGATTTATCCCGTTCACATAGTTTTTATAGTAATGCAACGCAATTGGTTGCAGAATATTTTGTTTATATTTATTCTGTTATTCTTTTAATGTTGTGTTCTATTGTATTGATTGTATTGATATGTATTGAGTTGTTTTTGAGCTCAGAAATTACTTTATTTTTCACAGTTTTTGTTTTATCACTTCCGAACTCTTGTTCCTGTACAGTAACTTTTCAAATGAAGTAATTTTGAAACTAGACCAATAAAACTGTAATAATTATCAATGAAGACAGAATATCCCTGATTTAAAAAATCGTTCAATAAATGAAAAACAACTTTGTCTACGTGCTCGTTTCCACTTACATTATTTCCGTGTATACTTTTATTTTTAACGCGGTATCAGAGCTTTCGCACACAACATATATACCTTTACACAATCAAAAAAAGGAGAAAAATGTATTATCAAATTTGGTAACTTTTGGAGACCGGGTTTACGTACAAAAAGAATTTTTATTAAAGAACCATTATATTTTCACGTCTTTTTATCTTTTTTAATGTAAACACAGTCGTCACGATCACTTTCCTCAAAAACTCTTATTTTTTATATTATCTAAGAGTTCAATATTCATATTCATGTTTTCCTCATTTGCTAAATAATTCTCATTATTTTACCTGGACGATTACATTACTAATTGCTCATTACTACTATTGCCACCTGGTGTGCAACCGGTCTTTTAGCTGCGGAAATCAATTGCACAAAAGGTGTGCAATCGATCTCGAATGGGTTAATTAATGATTAATGATTATTTTTCCTTTTTTATAATAATTTTAAGATTTACTTGATTTCTGTTTTTGAATACATTAACTAAAAATATATAGAATTTTGCTTACCTTGCCTCCAGCACTTAACGCGTACCCACTGCCTTTGATTAGTTGACCTTTAATAGCAGTGACACCACCAGTTATTGCTTTTACAGCTTGAAAAATTGTATTTAGAACACTCCTTTTAACTGACCAGGGGTCAAAATCAAGAGAATTCCCCTAAAAAAATATAACAAAATATATATAGCTCTTAAATCAAAATTTAGAAAATCTCTAAAACATTTATAACATGCAAGAAAAATTGATTTTTTATTCTTAAGCGCTACTTAACTTAAAGGCTACATATGTTGATGGTTTAGAAACATGCTCACAAATTTATTATATGATGGTTATTAGATTTTTAAGAATTTTTTTGTCATATTTTTACCGTCAATATCAAAAATTATATATTATCTAGAAAAAAAGCCCAACATTAGGCTAATGAATATCTAAAGTGCATAAAAAAATTAGTTTCCAGCACTAATTCAATTGAATCAATTGTAACTTTGCGAAGCTACACTTTTAGCTTTTCTTTTAATATATTTTCTAACATTTTAAAGAATTTATGATACCTAGTTTTTAAATAAATAGACGGTTGAGTACATCTTTGTTTTAGAACGTCAAAAAATTGCTAACATCTAGAATCTTTTGGCTATTATGTCGATAAAGATGAGTAAAATCAAAAGTTCTAAGGACTTGTAAAATTCCTTGGCTTGAAACATTATTCAGCTTAAAGTCAGTAAATAAAGGAAGAAAGCAAACTTAAAAATCTCCTACAAACTTCCTGATGCTTTTAGCTTTTACCAATACTTTAGAGCAGGGATGGGCAAACTTTTTCGGTCGCGGGCCAAAGATTAAATATTAAAGGGTTGGCGGGACAAGATAAATTTTTCTAAAATTTTAAAAACAATATACAATTATTACAATTTAAATATGTTAATGAGATGAATGAAATTACGATTTTATTTTTAAAAGTTCCTTATATTGAGGTTCGAAGTGAGATGTACTGATTTTAAGGAACGAGGCTAAATGCTCGTCTGTCAGTACTTCCGAAATAATTCCTTTTAAGGTTCATAGTTGAAAACACTTGTTCACATATATATAAGATGAAGTAAGCATAGCACTGATTTTCTGGGCGTGAGATATTAAATTTGGGAAACTTATTTTTGATAATGATTTGTAAAACTCTAACTTTGGCATATTTAGAAACAGCTGCTTGAGATGATTGTTAGAGGGGAACTCAATTAATTCAAGTTGCAAATCTGACCTCACTAATTCACAATTTACGTTGAAAGGCATGGTAAAAATATCCAATTCTGTTTGAATGGCAGTGAAATCTTGAAATCTGCATTCGAGCTTAAAGTGCAATTTTTTCAAGCTTGGAAGCTGTCTGTGCTTGCTATTTCAGTGGATTTATGTTTTGTAGCACAAAAATAAAGAAAGTAAACATATTATCAGTCCTTTGCAAAATAGGAAAAAAACAAAATATTTAAACAGAAAAGTAACAGTAGAAAAGGAGATGGATATACAATCATATTTCTTTTAATTTCCGTCAAACCGGCAAATTAAAAATCCATCCGCGGGCCACATAAAACCTTCCGGCGGGCCGGAGTTGGCCCGCGGGCCGTAGTTTGCCCATCCCTGCTTTAGAGCTACCATAAACAGTTTCTGATATCACATTTATGTATAAAGCATAAGTTAAGGTCTGCTTTTCTACTTTAAATTTTATAATCTTCTGAGTTCATCTGAAGCTCCCAATAGAGAAAATGCTTATTATACAACCTTTTAAAGTAATTTTTTTTTAAACAAGACTGTTTGGTTAGTAGTGCTGCATTATCTCGTATTCAACTGTGGAAGCAAGTCCTAGCAAGTAAAATTACATAACATATAACTTGAAAATATTATTTTTAAACTATCAAAAGTTGGTAAGAAATGAAAGAACTCTATGTGTAATTCATGCATATTTCATAAATACTCACATGATGTCCAGAATCTACTGATTTTCCGGACCCACTACTGCTTGAGCTTCCAGAAGCCAATGACGCAGACGCGTGACCAATTCCGGTGAGTAGACCCTGTAAGAAATATTTCTCCTATAAATTATCCATTTTTTGTTTTTTCGATTTTAAAAACACTTACAGACTTCAGTTTGGTTATAAAGTCAAAACTATTACTTCCTCCGCCCGATCGTTTAGTGATTTTATTTTCTGTATCAACTGTTTCATCAGCATTTTCCTCCGGTACAATTGAATCTTCTTCTTTTGGTAGTGATTTGCATAGAATTGGCAAAGCTATTAAAAGAATAAGGATAATCTGGAAATTTTGGAAAAATAATTATTTTAAATGAAAATTAAGTTAAAAAAAATATAGGCCTTTAGCAAGATCCTTATAGCTTGATATGGGGAAATTAGTCAAACAAAAAGTAGACCAACGCAACTGTTTAGGGAATAAGATATACTGATTAAAATTTGTCAATCATGAGATACAATCATTGGAGGACCTGGACCAATTAGTTCTTAATAGGATATCTAATTTTTTAAAATCGTACTTAACATTAAAAAACCGAACAATAATAATTGGATGCGTTGTGTTAATTGTTCCATGGAATATCACTTTCCCATTTTTTTAGCGATAAAAAATACCCTTAATTTTGAATATTTCTCTTTAAAGAAAAATAAAGATTTTGGGAAAATCTTTTTAATTTAAATATCAAATCACTGTGGGAAAAAATATATTTTAGCAATCAGCAGTTGATGATTACACTCGGACTTAATTACACACCTTAATATTAGATCTAGGACTTCACTGTAATTTTCATTCGGTTTCTTAAGCCCCTCTTACTTGCCCTATTTAAAATTAATCACAAAATTTTGAATTTTTCTGAACTAATAGAATATTCCGTAACTCATTCCGTAACTCATAATTTATATGACTCACAATTAGTAGTACGGTCTTTTCGAATATAAGAAAATTAATTAAAGAGAAATTCTTCGCTACCAAAAAAAAATTCAACTATCTGTTATAATAAGGGATTTGTAGCCTTTGGCCTTCATTTTAACATCTTGTCAACGAGAAAGATCAGAACCGGCTTTTATGCAGGTATCAAAACTATACAATATCGATATTTTTTGTGTGAACTATCAAACTGTCAAGCAGATAAGCTTATGACAAAGTCTGCGTTATTCGTTATTGAAATTATAAAAGAACACGTTTAAATTTAAATAGCAAAATTAAATCATCCTGTGACTAGATGATTAAGTGTTGACAATAAACTAGTTAAATGAGTTAGATTTGCTCTTCTTCTCTGACTAGCTAAGTAAAAGAAAAGATCTTCTAGAAGATTGATACTCCTGATCAACACTTGATTTCCTAAGTAGCCACTTGGAATACAAAATTTGTTAACGTTGAGACTTTTAAAATTTGAAATTGGATATGTTTTTTTTATACGTTACTGTTCTAAAGTTTAGGGTGTGTTGCTTATTAAAAGTTTTTAAATATTTTTTATATGTTATTTTTTTAAATTTACGAAGAATATATTTATTTCAATTTAAATAGTTTGAAATAATTTAAACAAGAAGAATTTAAAAAATATACTCATCATTACAAAAACTTTAATGGTTAATTTTCATATGCATTACTATTCCAAATGTTTCAATTAAGTAAGTTTTGGCTAACAAAAAGAATTTGTCTATGCAGCGTTAAAAGTAATGAAAAACCGTAAAATGGATTGCAAGTTTGGATTGCGAAAGTTTTACTAAAATCGCCATTACTTTTTTGATGAAAACTTAGGAACCAACTGTTTAAAGTTTTTAATTTGGCAAAAACAATTCATTTATGGGTTGAATTTTTTTTTTGAAAAAACCAGAAAAAATAAACTACACCTCAAATATTTTTAAAAGAATTGATCCAAAAGCGTATGTTAGCAAAAAAACACCAAAACAAAAAAAAAAATGATTAACGCTAATTAAATACCAAAAGGTCAAAAACTATTTAAAATTATTTTAAAGTAGTATGAAATTAAGACAATTATTTTTTGGCTTTCAAATTGATATTACACAATAGTAAAATAAAAACCAATGAATTTAAAAATCCTTACAATATTATGATTGTAAGGAGTGAATAAAAACCACAAAATAAAAGTCAACAGCTTTCCAAAAAAAATCAGTTTTTGATAGAGGGAAAATAATAACAAAAACAAAATATATCATTTCATTACAATTTTAATAAATCTTAAAGTAATATCTTCATTATATTTGAAATATTTTGCAATAAAGTAGTAATTTATATTTGAGTGAAAGTTTATTAAAAGCTTAAAACCCCACAATTAATCAATTTTCATTTTTTATTTATGACAACAATCTTTATTATGAATTACCCTTCAAATTTAGTTTTTCTAAAAAGCCGCAATGTATGTCTATGAACTTGATATTGAAAGAATTTTTTTAAACTTCATTTGTCATTTCTGAAAATATGGTAATGAATTACTAAATTGATATTAGTCTGAACAAGCGAATGTAAATTACAAAGTTATTCGCTACCTTTCTTAATGAAAGGGGTGACCCTCCTTTATAAAATAAATTATAATTGCTTCAATACCGAAAAAATTCTAAATGAAGACTTGGGACAAGTATTGGTGGTGTTTTTTTGGTTGGCAAACAATATTTCTTTAATTTCCTTCTCGTTCCGTAAATAAAATGTTGTTCTTTTAGTAGAGTTATAGAAATAAAAATGTTTTAAAAGCTTTCGAGTTGAACAAAGTTTTCTTAAAATTTCTTAAAATATTTTTTTGTAGATACAGTAAAAGTCATATTCTTAATAAAAAGCATGTTAGAGGAAAAAAATACTAGAGGCTGGAAACCTGTTTTAAAACAAGATTTCATCAACCTAGAGCATTTCTAAATTTAAAAAAAAACAAAAGGAAACGCCTAAAACATGACTCTATTCGCATTAAAGCTACCTCGTAAATTACATTCTTTTTTGCAACATCCAGACCTTAATTTAATAATTTTGAAAACTTATAAGGATAATTGGAGTTTTCACTAAAATACCAATTAATATTTTACAAATAATAAGCTAGACTATACTAGATGGATCTAAGAAATTTAAGAAGTAATTGTGAGCTTTTTTGCTACAATATAATAAAATTAAAATGGAAAGAATATAATAAAATTATAAAAAAATGATTTATTCAGATTGAGTTATTGCTCTTAAATTTTAGACATAATTAGATAGCGTAAATAATGACAAGAAAATATTAATATGAGTTTAGAGTTGGAAAATTCGTTTATTAATTTTAAATAGTTAAACCGAATTGAATTTATAAAAAAATATCTGCATTTAACAAAATCAAAAAAGAAAGTAACATAACTCTCTTTTATTTAAAATGTTGTTTGATGAAAAACAAGCACGTAGAGAATACCTGATAACAATATTTTTTGAACAAGAACGTGGTCAAAAATTATATTAAAAGCTGTAATTGTTGAAAACTTTGCTAAAATTTATTTGGCACTTCTTATTTCAAATGCTTATAAGCTAAGCTGATGACTTATAGTTTGATATATGATATTCAAAGGACTTTTTACCAGAATATAAAGCTAATCTAAGCAAAAAAGCATAAAATAATTACATAAACAGCTAGAAAAATGGTGACATAAATTTAGCCGAATTTGTTTTCTTTAAGCTGTCATGAACTTAATTTCAACAAAGTTTCTTTTTTTACACTAAAAAGTCGTTGCTGGGCAAAGCATAAAATAAAATATCATCTTATCACACTTTCAAGAAAAAAAGAAAATCAACAATTTCATTAAAAACTTCGCTGTTGGTTCACTCGTTTTAATAAATTTTAAATATAACTGTTTAATATATTTATACACCCAAAAAATAACCTATTGCAGAATTACACCTAAAAAAAAAACTAACTTTTTACCTTCATTTTTGTTTTGTATAAGCTTTAAATGCTATTAAACTCGAACAAAGCTAACAAATACCAAAATTATTTTATGCAAAGTAAATTTATTCAAGACGGGCCACTTTTACTTTTGCTATCATAAATGTCACTTAGCAACTTTCTT
The DNA here is from genome assembly GCA_947359355.1 of Acrocera orbiculus. Taxonomy (NCBI): domain Eukaryota; kingdom Metazoa; phylum Arthropoda; class Insecta; order Diptera; family Acroceridae; genus Acrocera; species Acrocera orbiculus. The sequence continues at coordinate 15,883,714 of OX375758.1, forward strand.
CTTAATAAAAAAAAAAAAACAACCACAAAATAACGCCAAACGCTCTACTCTCACCACACGCGGATTCACTAATAAAAATAAATAGCTAACGGAACACAGACAACTCTATTAATTTAATTTGTTAAAGAACACATCGGTTTCTTGATATGCTCCGTACAAGAGATCTAAGCAATTTGTTTGGGTTAAGGAAATCGTCTGCTGTTTTAAAATAACCTCATAAGGTTACATTATCCGGTAAGAGTCCCCAGTTATCAGGTATTATGTAGCCATTTCTCTTACAAATTATGATTATATCAAAAAAGTCTTTCTTGAGCTCAGATTTATGTTTTTTTATTGGTTTTCAGCTTTGCACTAGTTACATATGTTTTATTAAACGTAATTATATGATGTTAGCTTAAACATGATTTTTAAACTATTCTTGCGTGAAAATTAAATAATAAAATGTTTTAATTGAGCTCATTAACCACAATTGAGTGTACATTATTATCAATTTTAATGTAATACTGTAAACTATTAATTTCCCACAGGAGTTAAACTTCTGTCAACGATTTTTTTGAAATATTTTTTAAGTCTTGTAGTTTTCTCTTTTGTAGTAGATTTCTGTCCTAAAGAAGAAGGTAACCAAAAAACATGCTTAGATATATTCTTTAAAGATTTTTTCTTCTCGTATGGAACTTTAGTAAAATCGAACGCAACAGGTTCACTTTATGAGGTATTCCCGTTGGCTACTAAAAATTATCAAGCTCTGCTTATAAGAGCAAGTTGGATGACTAACTTAGTTCGTGATCAATAGTCGCATAAGGTGTATCTTTGTGGATTTGTGCTCTTCTTCTTCTCTTTTCTAATTTAATAACAAAATATATTTTATTAAATCAAATTAGTACCATATAAAGTAAAACATCTATCAAGTAGGTTTTATAAGCGAACCTACACAATAAATCAGTAGAATATCTGAAAATAAGGTGTTAAAACAACAACAAAAATAACAGGGTTTACTAGTGGCTTTAGATAATAAAAATGTTAAATATATGTAATTTAAATGATATTACTGAGCCTCATAAATAAGTTCAAAAGAATTTTATGCAAACAAATGTAGCAAAGATTACAAAATGACACAAAATTTAGGAAAATAAGAGTTAATTGAGTTTTTGTTTTGAAATTTGTATACATTTAAGTTTTGAATTACTTCAAAGAAGATCCTGATTTCAATGTGGAATTCAAATGACAAAGTTCTAAGGTTGTCTAAGCACTACTCATCCATAGAAGTGGGAAAGTTATAAAATTTTCTGTTGTAGTAACCCAAAAATGTATTTAACTTTAACAAGTTGAGGATGGCGTATACCACCGGTATAAATTTGATAAATGAAAAAAACCTTAATAATTTTTTTATTAAAATCAATTTGTAATTTTTTGCTAAGCAACACTTTGTGCAAGGCGTCGTCAGATGAAGCAAAATAGGAAAAGCTGCACCGTTCTCAACGTGTTTAATATGAGGCTATGAGAAAGAAGTCCGGAAATAAGAAAAAGCTAACATTCAGCTAAAGCGTTTTATTTTTCGTGCTCATTATTCTTGTTATTGTTATTTTCCTAAGCTTAAGAAGGAAGAATTAAGCCCCTTTTTCTAAGTGGCAAGAAACAATGCAAAAACAATGGATGTGGAAGCAATTTAAAGCATCATTTATGTATTTTTACCATTCTTTTAAACAACTTTTGATTCAGTTTTCTAGAAAAATCTTCCTATTTATGTAGGCCAGGCTATTTGGAACAATTTTTTTCAAAATTTCAATCACTCAAATGGAATACAACAGTTGTCATAAGTTTGTCATGTAATGTTAGCCATAACAATTTTGCAGACATTTTTATTTTTTAAATGTGACTACACTCATTTGGTTGACCAAAACTACACCATAAATGTAAGCATGCTTAATATATTTTAAGTGATTGAAGCAAAAACTTCTTGTTTTTTACTTGCCGTAATTCTTTTAATTTAATATTTTCTATCACAAAAAATTTTCAATTAAATTAATAGCAGTCATTACAATGTTAAATAATAAATTATAAAAAAAAACCTGAATTCATTTTCTAAATTAAAAATAAAAAGAATAATAACTATAGCAGCTTCCAAAAGTGAAGTGGAAAAAGTTTGGGGACAAAAAATTAATGCTATTGTTATAAAAAGCGGAACTTATTAGTTTAATACTGAAATTTTTATAATTTTAATTTAGTTAGTACTTAATTTTTACTGTTTAAAAGTACGTTAGTGAATTTAAGTGCCAAATTTTCGGTTAAAAATTTCCCGAGATATTATTTTAAAAATGCCCTAAAAAAGAAAGAATATGAATGTTGAAACACGGAATTTACTATCGCTAAAAAGACTAAACCATTCGTGATAGTACTTAAATCTTAATTAAAATTAATCTGTGAGATATCAACAAAAATAAGTTAATTTGGGATGCTCTTTTTTAGTTGCTTTAAAATTGTTCACATTATATGGAAACATCACCACAAAGTTCTACAACTAATTCTGTAGAGTATATTGTAGAATATATAAATCAGTTGAGGTTGTCTTTCGAAAATAATCGAATTCGATATGTTTTGACCGAAGCTAACTTATTTTATTATAATAAAAAAATTAATAAAGATTATTGGATCAATTTCCAAGCTTTCTGTTTTTAGATTTTTTTCAAGGATTAACATTATAGAAATAATTACTGAAGTAGAAAAACGTCAAATGTCATAGAAATTATAAAACAGTCAAATTTGGTACATTAAAAATTCTAACTATTTGCAATAGTAAAAATAAAAAAGCTGACATACATAAATTAGCTAAATTTTAACTTAGAGAACCATTTGATTCCGTTTGATCGCGGGGGACAGTAGCTAAAGTAATTACCTCAAGTTTCATATATTTCCGTTTCAAAAATATGCAAACGTATTTTTTTTACAGGATCAACAAGCAACTGGGTTAAATTTTTTACGCTCATAAATTAGGTAAATTTTAACTTAGAGAACCATTTGATTCCGTTTGATCGCGGGGGACAGTAGCTAAAGTAATTACCTCAAGTTTCATATATTTCCGTTTCAAAAATATGCAAACGTATTTTTTTTACAGGATCAACAAGATTCAGTACTGCGTACCTGGATATAATTACATTAATAAAAACTTATATTTAAATATTTTTGAAACATTTCCGTCTTTTTATTTTGACAAACGTTTCTCGAAAAACTTAGACATAAATTTTAAGAATTTTTAAAAAAAGTCTGAACCTTGATCCGAATTCCTTTTTTAAAAATAAATTTTTAAGATCTATAAATTATCATTTTGAAAGTTACGACTTACATAATTTTAAGGCACATCCTAGTCTTAAAAGTATAGGATGTAATGCAAAATATTTTACAGTCAGGAAGTGAAAGTGATGTTCATATTCCAATAAATTAAATTTTTAATTTTTATAAAACCTGCAAAACATTAAATTCAGCTTAAAACAATTGAATGATTTTAATTTATAGCGTGAGTTGTTAAAACGCATTTATTTATTTATTTATTTTTTTTTTGATTACTCTTCATAATTAATGAAAACACTAACAAATAGTTTTTATTTTTGTTTTCCGTCCAATATAAAACTTACTACATAAACTTTGCTCAAATTAGTCAAAATAATAAAAAAAATTTAAGGTATTAATAAGAAAAAGGCATCAAATGTGCACAAGATTATATAAATCAAGTGCACTGGTTAGGAATAATTAGCGGAAATAGGGGTCACATGAAAACAACATCATTTAAGAGGGAGTTAGATAGTATTGCATAAAACAAAGCAGCACGCATCTTTCTCTCTTAATCAATAAATAACATATTTTTCGTTCCAGCTAACATAATTCATTATATAAAATATGCTCATAGCAATTAAGATTTTTAAGTATTCAATTTAAGTGCAAACATAATAATATACCATGATACATTTACTTTCACTAATCATGGGTGAAAGCATTCGCAAATATTTAAAAAATAGCTGGCTTCCAAATATATCAAACTATATCTAAAAATAGCGTTTATGGAATATTAATGATTTTCATATAAATTTATGAATATTCATTTTCCAAAAATAGTTATAATGACCAGATCAGTTATTTTGTAATTGCGATTGGAGTGTAAGGAAAAAAAATTTCGTAATGTTTTTTAATACATCTAAATTTTAGATGAGTTACGATTGTTATTGTCTTTAAGGGGTTTGGAAAGTTTTCAGTTTTGATATATCTAAATTAAAGTTAAAGCTATATTTTGGAAGCAGGAAAAAATATTGAAATAAAGAATTAAAAAGTTCAAGTAGTAGTTTATATTTCATTAAATTGTTTTCCGAGTAAAAGTGTTGTGGGAAAAAATAACATTTAAATGGGCAATAAAGCTTTGTGATTGAGTTTAAATAATTAATAATTTGATATAAAAGAGGAAGCCATTTATTTCAAATATTAAAATGTAACTGTTGTAACAATTCAAAAAAATGTGAAAAACTAGTTAACTAAAGCAGTTAAATTTCAGCATGAGTTAACAAAACTTAAAAATTACAAGCTTTAAAAATTAAAAGTGTCTGCTGCTAGTTAAATAGTTTTGATGCTCTTTTTCATTGGTAGGTACCCTGCGAAGAAAGTAGGCCTAATTTATAAAAGCTTAAAAAGAAAGAACCTAGAGTATCAAATAAAAAATGAAACTGAATACGTTGGCTTTTCGATAAGTTTTGAGAACAGAAAACCTGTTGGAATAGGAGCTGAATACAAATTTTATATGTAAAATTTTAATTTTCTAAACGACTATCTCTTCAGGTATTATTATTGTCACTCAAATGTGTTATTGATTAAGTATACCCTAAGCATAAAAACCGATTCAACAAATAAACCTTATCGCGCGATGAGTTTATATTACTTCAAGCAAAAACAAAGTCAACAAAAACGTAAAAAAACTGTCTCTCACCAGGTTTAAGGTAAAACTGTAAGGCACAAAATATTTTTAAGTACAAACTTAAAGCGAGAGATGCGATAAACCAAACTGTAAAGCCGGATATAAACCTTCTTCACATACAGCTAGTTATTAACATTTATTGCTTATACTTCAACATTTTTCGTCGCATTGTCGAACACGGAATCATCTAAAGTTTTTTTCTTGAAATATACGAAAAACTTAATTTTGTTTTTGATTGGAGAATGCTTAAGACAAAATGTAAAATTAATTGTTTTTCGCAAATGTTTAAGAATTACATATATTTGTGTTATCCACATTTAAAAAGGCACCATAAGGAAATTTTTGTATTACAACTTTTTCATATATAGTTGAATCACTACAGGTTGCAAGATTACCAACGTTTATATATATATGAAACGGTAGAGGTAATCAACAGCACCCAAAACCACTGATGAATGAATTGTGGTGTGATTCTTGGAAACGCTGCACACCGTAAGTTTTCAAAATTTACTGAAAAAGTTTAAGTAAAATTTTTCGGACAGTACTCTTCGTCGCTCCAAGGAGGAAGAACCTAGAGTTAACAAAACAATTGTAATTCTTTTTTCAAAGAAGTATAGCTTTTTGTTAGTTGTTGTTATAAATTTCCTACAAGCCTGTCAAGAGTTGTTCGATCTACTTGAAATATATTTTTGTACTTTTCGTCGAAGTATTAGGATTCTTCTTTCTCCCATAAAGTAGATTCTTTAATCCTTTAACTCTCTTAATTCTTTTAATTGTAATTAATATATTTCTTTCTTTCTTTCATTTAATAAAAGTAATGCTTAATTTCTTAAACTCAAGTACCTCTTAATTAATTGAAGTAGCAAATGCCAAATATTTGCACTTAGAACGATAAAATGTACAAACATTTGAAATTTGTCTATCCATCCTTCTTATTACGAATAGTTTTTACAACGTTTCTTTTTTTTTGTATTGAATTATTAAAATATTAATTTATAATATTTTGAATATTTTTTGTATTTGCTAAAAATTACGGCACTCTTAATTTTTACAAATTCACAAAGATTTTGATATTGAAGTTTCATTTCACTTTGCTTCACTATATATTAGGGTGTGGTTTACAAATCCAGCAAGTTAACTAAAGTTTAGCAAAGTTGCAAATTTAGATGAGAAGGATGAGAGTACGAGTGTTTCACTTATAAACTTAACGAAAAATATGTTAAATTTCAAGTTAACTGCCCAAGTAAAATTTAACAGAACATATCTGACATAATTTTTATCAGTTTATGTATTCTCTTTTTCCTTCTCATCCAAGAACAGAGCAACTTTCTAGATTTGTGAAACGCACCCGTCAAATTAACCCTTTGACAACTTTTAAAACTGTCTTATCAAAACCGGCATAGTCAAAACCTATTTTAATGTTTGGCAATTGCAAAAAGTACTTACAATAAATTTCATTCTTTAATACAAATAATTAATTAACAAAAAATGTTGCTTTTCTGTCTAAACTCATGAGTTTAGTATAATTCCATTTTCTTGATAGAAACTTCTAATGCTTCTTTTAATCCCTTTAAATCTTATTTCTCTTATATTTATAGAAAAAGGATAAAAAAAAGTTATATTTCTTAATTGTAAGTTTCATTTTGGGTAAGTTGAACTATTTTTCATTCTCGCATTTGAAAATGTTAGCAGCTTTTGCATGAAAGCTCGTTAATCTTTTAACTTTATTAGGCGGTCAGAAAATCGAGAATTTTAAAAATTTTAGTTTAACTATGCACATTTGAAGTAAAAATGGATATTGGATGATATATACCTGTAATATTTAAAATAATAATTTTTATATTTAAATATAAAAAATGACCTGGAAAAATTGTTTTATTTTATAATAAAAACAATGAAAAAGTTATTAGTCAATTTTTTTATGAACCCTTAGAGCGTTTTGAGGATCATTTAAAAAGTCTATACAACAACATTTGAATTTTTATACTACAAACTCTAATATTTGTTTTTTGTTTTAGAAATTGCGGCAAAATATAGAAAATTTGGGTCGATTGTAGCATTTTGACTGTTCGTTATAATGTTGCCATGATTGGAATTCGAGTACTCTATAAATTTTTTGAAAAAATTTCACGGGATGTTATAAACAAAGAATAAATTGGGGCTCCAAAGAACTAAATATTTAGCCTTTAGAAGGTTAAATATTTATATGAAATTTAAAGCAAAAATAAAACAGAGCAGAGCAAGTGTCAGATTTTTGGTTCAAGAAATATAAAATTCTAATCGGCAAAACTATTTTGGGCAGATGAATCTCGATAAGTTTGCTAATACCCATTCTCCACCAAAGCTTATAGTCATTATTAGCCTTCCGTACAAAAAAAACGATTCTCCATCCAAAAAATGTTTGTATCAGGGAAATTTGATGGAAATTTCAAAAAAAAGTGTCATAAAAGTAAACATTGAATCATTGACTCTGTGCAAATACACAAAATAATTTCAACGTGCTCACTCGCAAAACTAGCATTAAACTAACTTCTAAATATTATATTTAAAAAAACCTGAAAAAAAATTAATTATTTTAAAATACATAAAATAATTTAAAAATACTTATCAAAATACCACCAATTAATTCCTTTTTGACACCTAAATAGGGGAGTTTTTAATGTTGGACAACCTGCTAATTCACAATAGATGGCAAAATTTCCTTTATGCAGCCCTTCAAAGGCTGTATTTTATACAAGATTGCGACATGCCTAATACGGGGGTTTTACCCATTTCTCCATACAAAATTTCCGTCGTTTTATTGTAATGATGAGTATAAGTTTCGGTGGAGAATGGGTATAAGGTAAATTGAAAACAAGTTTTAAGTTTTTAGGTAAATATTTTTATTTTTCGCTCTGATTTTATAAAAAGCTTTTCAGCAGTCAGTGTTTTCAATTTTTGTTAAGGCCTTTTAGAAAAATTCCAGTTAAACTACTTTGAATTTCAAATAAAAGCAATGCTGAAGTTACTGCTTTTTAGTTAAAAGTTCTTAAATTTATATTAAGGTTTTTTTTTTAATTTCATTTCAAAAACTTTTCGAATGATCCTCATTTTTTGATTTTCTAAACTTACTTTTAATGACTGTGGGAACATCCTTCCTTCAGTATTTAGTAATAAATCGGTTGAATTGTATTGGATCTATTATAGTTTTTATGTGGCTAATATTTCACCAATTATTTCTATCAAATTAACTATCAAAGTAACTAATTAATTGACCGTCAATTATATAAAAATTATTAAAACATTTATTAATGTTACTCTTTGTGTTTCTTTTCTTTTTTTACAAAAATAAAGAAAATTAAGTAAAACGCTCAAGGGTTAACTGTAAATATATTTTACTTGTAAAATATAACTGACCTTATTCGATGTCGCAGGTTAACTGGAACAATGGAAATTATTTTATCTTTTTTTTTTTATATTATTTATATAAAAAACGCATTTATTTATGATAGTTAATTTTTTGTTTTTTTGAAGTCCGAATTTTATTAATTTTATGTTCACTATAAATTTGAACCCGCCTATACTAATTATTACTATTATTATTTTATTTATAAATAATATTAAAAACTTATAACCGAACACGTTATTTAATTATTACACTCCAAAAGATATTTCTAATTAAAAACCCTCAAAATTCAGTTGTAAGTACTTGACAGGAATAAAAAAAGTAAATAAAATACATAAAATTTAAATATATTTCCATAAAGTATAACTAACGTTGTTTGTTTTGCTGGTTGGCAGGAACAATCAACTCTCTTTATTGAGCTGATCGATGCTCTGGAACAATTATGCTGGCGTCTTTCTTTTTACACTTTTTATTAATATTGATTTTTAATATTATAAACCTGAAAATTTTTCCTTTAATTGTCAAGTGCTTAGTTTAAATTTTGTTCATATACAAAGAAAATAATTTTGCTTGGGTTCTTTCATAGATAATATTTTTGATAAAAGGGTAAGGAAAAAATTTAAATATTTTTAAAAACAAAAAAAAGAATAATTAAAACGTGTTGAAAATTTTCCTAATATTGCATTAATATTAATCTGCGTCCACAATTGGCGAATACTAAAAGCCTTTTTTTGTTAAAAAGAAAATTAGAATTTCTTTTCAACGCCTTTTTTATTTTCTCCATTTATACTGAATTTAAGGCTGATATTTTAAATTAATAATAATTAATTTTAATAACAGTTCGAAACAATTTGCAATCAAACGGTACTCGCCACTGTCTTTTAAAATAGATATTCGATTTCTTTTATTTAAATTTGATTTTATTGGCTTTTATTTAAATTTCTGGTAAATAAAACATTTTCAGATAAATTTCATTTGTTGTGTTTTGTTTAAGTTATTTTTACTGTGAATAATATTTAATTTCCTAACCTTTTTAAAATACTATAAAAAAGTCAAAAAAAAAAATACTAAATTAAATTTTATATCTTTTCCAGTTTACTATGGATTTTCCTTTTGTCATCTTAACATAAAATTATAGAAAACAATTTTGAGGTGTGAATTACAACATCTCTAAAGGATTAACTAGCAAACAAAAATAAAAGGAAAAGGGAAATATCATAAACCATGACACTTGAATTAATTTGAATTGAAACAGTCCCAAAGCTAGTGATGAGCGAGACCAAGATCAAGCCCAAGACCATAGTTATCTTGGGCTTGGTATTGCTCTTGCAAAAATAATCTCAGTTTTGGTCTTTATAAGTAAGTTTCGATTGAGTCTTATTTTATCTTTTCAGGATTCCTAGCATCTTACTTTTAATTAATGTTTTCAATAATATGTATGAAACGTACCGCTATGCGCTTTATTTAGACTCCACATATGTATGTAAGATGATAAATCGTAATTCATTTGTGTTTTAAATAAAAGAGTATAAAACGTATAGACTTGTAAAATATAAATAACATATAAGTCGTTATGGGTTTAACACAAAGATTCAATACGTATCGAAGTCACATACATGCTTCATATACATGCAGCTTGAGCCGTAGATGAGTGTTTAACAGTGTTAAATCATTGTGTATCTGTATAATGTACCTACTATTTGTATAGATATATTGTTTTAAAACTCAATCAAAAATATACCCTTTACGAACGAATGTCGCCATACTCGCGATATTATAAATATTCTAAAAAACACGAATGCCGGCATACAGGTGGCAACAATAACTTCGGTAGAAGTCTTGTTATGAGTCTTGGTCTTGTACAAATAACTCTTGGTCTTGCAGAGTTGAGTCTTGGTCTTGATCTTGGTCTTGCACAAATAAGTCTTGGTCTTGCAGAGTGGAGTCTTGGTATTGGTCTTGTAAAAGTGATACTATATCCGTCTTGGTCTCGGTCTTGAAAAATTTTCAAGACTGCAGAGAGACTAATTTCGCTCATCACTACCCAAAGCTTATGTACATGACTTGACTTAGCTATGGTAAAATCATTAAAATGATTTTTATTTACGGAACTGATTTTTAACAAAACTAAACTAAAAATTATTTTAAAATTTGTTGATACTTTTGTATTTTAGACTGAAATGATGTTACGTCAAAGTCAAGAAATTGTAAACGTAATTGAAAAACTGAAATTAATATAAAACAACAATTTTAAAGTTCGCATAAAGAAAACCTAATTTTCAAGGCTTGGCTAAAATTTTCCATACCAAAAAGTATATCGGAAAATAAATCCATCTTCTATTTAGTTAGTTTTTGTAATGTTCAAGGGAATAAAAATCATCAAATTCAAATGTCAAAATTTGCAAAGCTATCAAAAAAAAAGCAAAATTAAATTAAAATTCTCTTTGCCAAGCATTAAAATCCTGTTTTACAAATTATGTTAGTATTAATTGTTAGTTTTAATTAGTATTTAATTATTTATATTGGTAATTAGTTTAATTTGCAAACAGGATTAAGAAATATTCTTGGCATTAAGTTTTATTTTCATATTTCAAATATATTAAAATTTAATATTTTATTAATTTGTAAACAAATTTTGATCCTTTGAAAATATTTTGATTGATTCAAAATTAATTCATGTTATGAAAATCTTTTTAAGAGAAAATAAATACAAAGATAATATTTTAAAAAGATACAATTATAAGCAAATTAGAAATTATATTGAAAAATAGACAGCAAAATAAAGTTTTAAGGAAAAGATTCTTAAAATAAGAAATAACGCTCTTAATTGACTTTTATTTTTAATACTAAAAGTTTAGTGAAATATTTTTGTAAGGCCAAATGTTCACAAGAATAGTTAAGAAACAGCAAAAATGTAATTTCCGTTTTCAAAAATGTCGTTATGAATTTCATGCAATTAAATATATTTCATTACAAATGAATTTTCTAACAAAAAGCTACGATATTTCTTTTATTATTCTTCATTTATTTATTCTTCATTTTATTATTCTTCATTTAACAATCAATTTTAATTTGTGATGCCAAGGAAAGTTCATACTTTTTTAATTAAATATAAAAGGACTATATATTTATCAATAATTTACCTTACCAATGTTTAATTCAATTTTAATATTCTTTTATTTTGATAAAAAAATATTTGCAATTTATCCTCTTACTTCATGTCCACAACTACACCAAACATAATTATTCAAAAATTTGTGTAATTTAAACGTTATAATAAAGTATCCATTTCAATTTAAAATTTTTTTAAACTCAAACAAAGCACTTTTTCTTACATTAGAGTCTAATGATATTTCAATTTACCCCAAAAGAGCACAATAGCTGACAGGCTGACATGTGCCCATAGTTATGAAAGTGGTCTAATTGCAAGTCAATTCCAACTTTAAAAAGATTTTCGTTTTTCATATTTATAATAAATTTTAATTAATCAAGATTAATAACATTCTAAATAAAAAGGTCGCATAATGGAAAAATATTTTTTTATTTATTTTGTGTGTTTCAAATGAAAATGTTTTTAAAGTTGGAATTGACTTAGACCACTTTTATAATTATGGGCACAATGTATGTACATACATATGTATATATCTTAAATATTTTAATCTGAAATGCTTTATTTATTTTATATAGCAGAATTTTGATTTAATTAATTTGAAGATGATAAACCCTTCACAATTTTGATCATGAAATTATAATGCAATTATTTAAAAAACAACTACCAAGAACAGTTATAGAAAAACACCGTGTGTTTAAAAAAAAAAATTCTGAGCTTTTACTTGGAAAACTTTCAGATATTGATTAAATATATATATACGATCGCGTGAATATTTAATTAATAAGGGATTTCTAAAAAAAATTATACTGGTGTAAAAACGCATCAAAAAAATAATTAAAGATTACTTTTATGAGCACTTGTTGCAATCAAGTCCGAACACGTGCAAGTCATGATGACACTGATTAATGAGGTTATGTGGTGGGGTTAGGTGGATACTTTTCAGTTTTTGTACAAAATAAATTTAGTACAAAATTCAGAAAGTGTACACTTATAATTATATGGTTAATCTGAAATTGCAATGCAAATGCAATTTAGGTGCAATGGAATTTAATGCTTTCGAAATTTTTTTCTCAAAAGCTGAAATAATTAAGTTTGCTGAATACTGGAAGTATTATAATTATAATTATAAATATTGTAAATAACTTAAGTCTAAATATTTTTTTCATTTTAAAACAAACATATGTTCTTGCTTGCTATCTTTCTGGCTCAAATATATTAGCTGTTCGTGTGTGCCTGCCTTTGAATGAAAAAAAATTTGCTTATATTTAAATGACTTTTCTTTATATTTTGGTGTCACTACAATAAAAAATTTCGGATTCTTAATTTAGTCCGAATATTCAACATTTTTCAATTTTTTTAGATTCTAATTTCGTCCGAATATTCTGAATTTTCCCAATGAAAATGTGGTTATGTGTAATAGAGTTTGTAAATGTCAGTACATAACTTGACATTGAAAGAAAAGGAAACAAGTGCTTGTAGTTTTTTAATCAATCAAAATTGTATTAAACAAATAAATAATTTCATAATGGATATAAGCTATACAAATCTCCAAAATTTTATGCTAATAACTTTAATTTTTTGTTCTGTAAGAGAAGTGTACTGTTTTTTATTTCTTTATATAAATATAATAAATTTGAAGTGAAACTAATTCCTAAAATTTTTGCAATAGAACTTTTATTTGATTTGTCAAGGAAAATTTAATTATTTAAAACTACAATTTAATCCAAAAAACTAACAGTAAATAAAACTCTAGTTTTTCAAATTTCTTCTAAAACAATTAAATTCTATGTTTATTTATTCTTGCATTCTAATTTATTCATTTCATTTATGATGTTGAGAGATTTAACTTTTCCACTTTAAAAAAGTAATGTAATTTATTTTTTCTTGATTAAAAATAAACTAATACGAAATATACCTATATAAATATTGTAATTTTTTATATAATTTAAATCTGTAATTTGCAGGCGGTATTTGCAAACGTTTCATATGACTTAAAGGATTTATATCCAAGTAGGTCAAATATTAAAATGCAAAATAGAGAAAATTCACAAAGATCAAGCAAAAAAATAAGTATAAAACCAGAAGCTAATCGGACGCTGTCAACTATAGCTCATATAAAAGAGTTGACTACCGAAATTAATTTATTGGTAAATTATATTTAATCAAATGTCTAATAAAATCTCAGCAAATTTGTTTTTTATTTAGGAATCGGAAAATAACAAGGATGATGTAAATATCACTACAAAAGATGGAAAAAGAGTAATTTTTGAAGTAAATACTCTAACTTGAGAAATTTCACTTAAAAACTTTTAATACTTTGACCATAATTTAAATTTAACTGCTACGAATATGAAAAGAAAGGCAAAACTTTGATATAACCAAAACCCAATATTGCAAATGAAGATTTGATTTCATTTTTAAAATTATGTTTATGTTCATGATCATGTTGAAAAACTTAAAAAGAAACCTACAATCTTTATATTTTAAAATATTGTAAGAAGCAGGATTTTCCGCTTTTTTTGTTTATTAAACATAAGAATTTTCTCTTCCATAGCTAAACTAAATATGCCAATATCCTATGGTAATATGTAACGCTTAATATTCTTTTACGAAGTTGTCGAAGAAATGTTTTGTTCTAAAGAAAAGTTATGTAAATGTATTTATTTTATGAGTATTAGTATAAATTTGTTAGATTAAAATTTTAAGATCAGGCAGGCTAAATGTAATAACATTCAAACCTTTTTCGCATAGAAAATCCTCAATTATCTAAAAAATATCGTAAATTATACGTTCCACCAATTTTTTCACCGAAGAAATATTTTATTTTTATATTTACACTGACTTTTAAGTGAAAAGCTCTTTGACTCTTAGATTTCTTAATTCAAATGCAACAAAAATAAAAGGAAAAGAGTATAAATTTAAACTAGATCAAGAAGCTATAGATCATATTTCTATGTAAGAGCTTATAGTTAGTTTTTCAATGTATTTGATACATGAAAACTTCCTGAGCATTTAGATAAACTGTCTGTGAATGTTTTTAACAGAATAAATCGCTCCAATTCTAAATATTATTACAATTCTTAAAGAATTTTTGCAAACCGGTGCGCATTACCAGTTCGGTTCTGTATGAAGTTCATATCAGCGGCGATCCAATATAACTAATTACAGAAGCAAAAGAAAATGTCAATGAAAGAATTTTTGTACAAACAAATTTGTGTTATTTTAGAAATTTCTTTAATTCATATGTAGATACTCTCCATGCTGAGTAAGAGAAATTTATTGAGGTCACTTATTTTTAGTTCCTTTATTTAATTGAATTTTTTCAAATCTATTGTAATGACTAAACTAAATTTTCTTTTAGGAAAATCGTCAACAAGTTTTTAAAGTACAACGTAATCCTGATGGTAAACTTTCCATTGTATACGGAGATAGAGAATTCAGTCCAACCGAAAGACAACAAGTATTGTCTAAGCCTACTTCTATAAACAGAGGTAAGAGAAGTTATATTCATAAATACGAAGTGTTTTAGAAAAATTTTAGCTGTACGATATTTATTATCAACCCATTTAACCTATATATATTGTCACGATATTATGAGTTCGCGTGTGGATGTTATTGTGTCAGTGAATATTTACATTTAATAAATTCTTCATAACTCCACAAATTGTGCTACAATTATCTTTTAAAGGCCGTCCTAAGGCCAAGAAATTCAAAATAGTATTTGAATAGTGTAGACTTAAAGGATCTTTGACATGCTTTATTAAACTATTTCATTATTTTGAAAAATGCTAAAACTTTGATTTTGCCAAAAATTCTAGCCTGCTTGATATATTGCACTAACGAGCTTATAAATATTCCAAAGAATTCCTAATTTGAAATGTACCTCACTTTCAAAATTATTATGATATTTATCCCAACTATCTTTGTTGACTACTTTAAATCTAATTTTTCTTTTGATTCACTTGTAAAATGTTAAATTTAATAATTTGTATTTCTATTTTCAGATATAATATTTCCAGATGACGATAAATTGTTCAAAAATCAATTCAAAGGTAAACCACGCTGTTTAACATCCGGAAAATTCTTTTGTACTGAAGTTGAAAACTATCCATCAAATATTGTCAATGATATTCTTAAAAAAGATACAGAAAAATATGAAGAACTTTTTGGTGAAGATATAGTAATGCCTTCATTTAATGTTACACAAAGGATTGACTTTCCTGGAGAAGAATCTCTATGTACAAGTGTTGAAAAATTAGTTCATCCAAAGGCTGGCTTAACAAAAGACAATGACTGGAGTTTTATTGTAAACCAGCAAAATTTCACGCAAGGTGTTCGGATTGAAGAGTGTGTGTAAGTGACGGTTAAATAAGTTCTTAATTCATTACACAATAAGCCTCTGATCTAACAATAGAAAACAATTTATTTTACAAATTTTATGTTGATTTACAATATACTTTCCTTAAAGAGTGATGCTCCTTTATCTGTCCCGTGTCTTTTCTGTAGAACAATTTATTTCTACTAGTAAAATAGGACTCAGTTGTCAAACTTGTTCTCATCAAGCTGTGATACATAGCTTTGTCTTGGTGTTACCTTGGAAAATTATTGTGGTTTTTTTATTTCTAAACTCAAACGATCTAATAATGCAATGTGATATGATCTAGTATTACTCTTCCCATAAACAGCACTTGTATGCCATAACCTTGCTGCCTGAATTTTGAACATTTAGGACTATTCAATAGCGATATTTTTGAATAAGTGCTTAATCCATTGAGAAAAAACATCCCAAAGCAAATAGTCTTTTTTATTTCATTGAATTTGGACCGCTAAAACCTATAATAATGAAATTTTAATCCGTATCATTTAAATTATTCAGAAATCATGTTAACAGTCCTATATAAGATCAGAGACTTACTATGTAATGTGTTGATTGGTTTACCAAGTAATTCAATAATTTTTATTTTTTATTTTTTTTTTTTTACCAAAAATAGAAGTGCAGGAGGAAGCTGCGCTATGGCTGATAGCTTTCCAAATGGATATACAACAGAGTGTCGACAAAGTTATATATATAGGCAGCTGTTATCTATAAGTCCACATGGAAATATTGTGAAAAATTTATTTCAATTCCCATCGTGTTGTAAGTGTATTTTAAAACCATCGCGTTTTAAACGTTAAATATAATAATATTAATTTTATTATATTTACAAAAAAAATGAAACATTTGAAATGTTTCGATTGTATAATTTCGGCTATAAACTCAAAAAATAACAAAAACCTGTTGATATTATATTGAATTCAGTCTAATTTCTTCATTTAGGATATAAATAATCTTTAATTTAAAAATTTTAGTTATAGTATGGTTTAGCCTTTATATTGTGATAGCTACAATAAATACTTAGGCTTAATAAACTTGTGTAAAAAGATATTTATTAAAATATTTTTGATAAAAGTCAAATTAGATATATTTATGGTGTCCAAAAAAGGAAAAAAAAAGATTTTTTATCTAAAATTATGGAAAAAATGATGCTTAATAATCAATAAAAGCTTTTATTTTTTAATTGTATTGTATTGTAATTCGATTTTTAAAGCGTAATTTTCTTTTATTAAAATTGAAGTTATATTTTTTTGCTTATTGTGTGTTCGAGTTAAGAATAAAGTCATTTCGTCGTTTGAACGTTTGAACGTTTGAGGTTTAGACACCGAATTCCAGGTGCTTTTTCGGATGCCACAAAAAGAAACCAATTAATATTAAAAAAAGAATTAAAATTGAAAAAACTGTAGGCTGGCAAAGTGAGGGCTCATGATAAAATTACCTGCAGTATTCCAGTCCTTCAAGTGATTTTTTTCACTTTGTCAAAGCGTCCAAAATGAGCTGTAACTCTGAAAATTATTTAATTTTCTAAGATTTTATTTAAATATTACAACTGATTTCATCAGCTTCAATGACGAACTTAATTAAGTGGATAAAATCCTTCGACTTTTAGAGTGGTAATTCTACAGAGTTTTAAAAGAACTCTTATGCTTATTATCTTATCACTTGACTATCTTTGAATATACATAAATGCAGATATTCTACTTTGATCTAAAAACAATTATTTATTAGAATATGTGGTTTACTTTTGTGAAATAATCTTTTCTTTTTGATAAATTAAAGTTATTTACCTTAATATTAGATATTGTCTTTAAATTTTTGAGAATATATTATTGAAAATAATATAAAAAAATGAATAACACGGAAATTTCACAAATAATCTTGATGTTTTGAATAGAAAAATATCATTTGTGCACTTTTACAAAATTTAAAATTGTGTGGCAATGTCAGTTTCCGCTTTGTTCTAAATCAGAGTTCCCCAAACTTTTTTTTCACGTAGACCCCTTATAACAGAGTTCCCTAAAATTTTTTGTCTCGTAGACCCCTTATACGATCTGTCTGTTTTCAGACTTTTATATATATTCCCAAGACTGAGACTCAAATTCATATCGTTAAAAGCTAAAAAGTATTATACTGTATCGCACCACAGTCTTATTTCTAAATTTAGAGTGGTGAAAGTTAAAAATTAGAAGAGAAATAATTAAGTTTTATTCATTTATTTTTAATATTAATGAATTCGAAATTTAATATAGGCAACAATTTTTTACTTAAACAACAAAATAAAATAGTATTTTAAAAAATATAGGTAGGCAAATTTAAATTAAAAATTTTAATGGGAGGGATGAGCTTGCTGCTTGGATAGCAAATTGTTAATATTTGGTTTTATTTTTGCTAGGTTCAACCGTAAGTCTCTTCGGTTTATGATTTCCAACCTGTTCTTTTTTTGTCAGAAGATTGGTAACCGCGTTGAAACCCCTTTCGACGAGGTATGAAGATGGATAAGCTATTAAATACTTTCTCGCGATGGTCCATATTTTGGGATATGTCTCACTGCAGCCAGAATTGCTCATAACCTTTTTTAAATTTTACTTTTAGCTCTTTATGGGTGCTTAGCTTGAGCAGCTCTTCTTGTAATACAACGTGCGTTTCTTTTATTCACTAAATGGGTGGTATTTCCATCGTCAAAACATCTTCAAATCTGCTTTGAAAATAAAAGTGCAGAACATTTAAATGTTTAATGTAGGTTTAAATATCCTCATCAAAACATCCAACTTTTGCCAAATTAGGAAAGTGGAGAATTCGCGCCGACCAATGTTTTGCTTCATAAATTTCAATTTTCCTAGAAAAGCCGAAATGATAGCCTTAGTTTTTTTCAAATTCAAGCAGTCACCTTGCAATTGCAAATTGACATAGTTGAATTTTTTAAACAAATCTGTTAAGTAAGCAATGTCTGCTCTCCACTTGATTAAGTTTTCTTTTATACTTCGATCTTTAGCATCCAAAAACTCTAAAACAGTCTCAAAAATTGATTAAAATCTTGTCAAACAAGAGCCTTTTGACAACCCGGGTATTTCAGTATGTAACAGCAATCGTCGAAAGTCCTCATCATTTGCATCACACAACTGCGCAAACAGTCTAGTATTCAACGCATTTCTTCTTATATAGTCAACTACGGTAATGACATATTGAAGAGATAATTCAATCTATCGTTCAAGTTTTTGGCAACCAAATGTTGTCGATGGATGACACAGTGTATTGCAAACACTCCTGGCACATTTTTTAAAGATGGGTTATAAATCCACGATAGCGCCCGACCATAGCAGGTGCTTGATCTGTTGCTACTGATATAATATTTGTTTTTGGAATCGATTTTTCCATGAGAAAATCTCTCAAAACATCACATATAGATTGGTCTTTTGTGTCTGCTACCAAAGTTTTTGCAAAGAGAAATTCTTCGTGGATTTCTTCATCCAAAATAAATCGAACATAAGCCAATAACAATGCTTCATTACCAGGTAAAGTTGACTCATCCACTTAAATGGAAAAACCGTTTGTTTACAGATAATTTCACAAAAAGCTTTCAATATCATAGCTCATTTCATCAATACGTCTTTGTACTGTGTTGAACCAACACATAAAAATTGATACATTAAATTAAAATATAATCATAAGTAATATTTATGCTGATTCAGCTGATACACTGAGAAAAAAATTTATTTGTAACAAATAACAATATGCAAATAAATTGTTTTCTCAGAGTGTTTTAATTAATTAAGGTAAAATAAAGAGCAAAAACTTCTTTTTGTTTTTTGTTACGTAAAGCCAACATTTTAGTCACTATACGCTTACCAAAATGGGATCCATTTCCGTGAACCCCTACCACCATCTCGTAGACCCCCAATTTTTGAAAATTTCATTGTAGACCCCCAGTGAGTATATATCGACCCCAGGGGGTCTATATAGGCCACTTTGGGAATCACTGTTCTAAATATAAAAATATATTGCAGTCTAATTTGCATTTTAGGATGTTTTCAGATTTATTACATCATTTTAAATATACACTTTCTGAATTATAGGCTATTTTGTACTAAATCTGAAAAGTATCCACCTAACCCCACCACATAACCTCATTAATCAGTGTCATCATGACTTGCACGTGTTCGGTCTTGATTGCAACAAGTGCCCATAAAAGTAATCTTTAATTATTCTTTTGATCCGTTTTTGCACCAGTATAATTTTTTTTAGAAATCCTTTATTAATTAAATATTCACGCAATTGTGTATTTATTTAATCAATATTTGAAAGTTTTCCAAGTAAAAGCTCAGTGTTTTCTTGTACACCACGAGGTTTTTCTATAACTGTTCTTGGTAGTTGTTTTTTAAATAATTGCATTATAATTTCGTGATCAAAATTGTGAAGGGTTTATCATCTTTAAATTAATTTATGATAATTAAAGCAAAATTCCGCTATATAAAATAAATAAAGCATACATATATATATATGTCAGCCATTGTGCTTTTTTGGGGTAAATTGAAACAGTGTCTAAGAAAAAGTGCTTTGTTTGAGTTATAACAAAATTTAAAATTGAAATGGATACTTTATTATAACGTTTAAGTAATAAAAGAAATATCGTAGCTTTTTTTTAGAAAATTCATTTGTAATGAAATATATTTAATTGCATGAAATTCATAACGACATTTTTGAAAACGGAAATTACATTTTTGCTGTTTCTTAACTATTCTTGTGAACATTTGGCCTTACAAAAATATTTCACTAAACTTTTAGGACTAAAAATAAAAGTCAATTAAGAGAGTTATTTCTTATTTTAAGAATCTTTTCCTTAAAACTTTATTTTGCTGTC
The DNA here is from genome assembly GCA_947359355.1 of Acrocera orbiculus. NCBI lineage: Eukaryota > Metazoa > Arthropoda > Insecta > Diptera > Acroceridae > Acrocera > Acrocera orbiculus. The sequence continues at coordinate 15,904,398 of OX375758.1, forward strand.
TATTTTTCAATATAATTTCTAATTTGCTTTTTAAAATATTATCTTTGTATTTATTTTCTCTAAAATGATTTTCATAACATGAATTAATTTTAAATCAATCAAAATATTTTCAAAGGATCAAAATTTGTTTACAAATTAATAAAATATTAAATTTTAATATATTTGAAATATGAAAATAATAACTTAATGCCAAGAATATTTCTTAATCCTGTTTGCAAATTAAACTAATTACCAATATAAATAATTAAATACTAATTAAAACTAACAATTAATACTAACATAATTTGTAAAACAGGATTTTAATGCTTGGCAAAGAGAATTTTAATTTAATTTTGCTTTTTTTTTATAGCCAATAAAATCAAATTTAAATGAAAAAAAAATCGAATATCTATTTTAAAAAATAGTAAATTTTATTTTATTGTAGCATTCACCAATTGTGGACGCAGATTAATATTAATGCAATATTAGGAAAATTTTCAACACGTTTTAATTATTCTTTTTTTTGTTTTTAAAAATATTTAAATATTTTTTCCTTATATTTATAATGAACATAAAATTAATAAAATTCGGGCTCTGAACTATCGAAAAAAAAAATTAATAAAAAATAAAAATAAAATAATTTCCATTGTTCCAGTCAACCTGCGACATCGAATAAGGTCAGTTATATTTTACAAGTAAAATATATTTATAGTTAACCCTTGAGTGTTTTACTTAAAATTTTTTATTTTTGTGAAAAAAGAAAAGAAACACAAGGAGTAACATTAATAAATGTTTTAATAATTTTTATATAATTGACGGACGGTCAATTAATTAATTACAATCAAATTTGATAGAAATAATTGCTGAAATATTCGCCACTTAAAAACTATAATAGATCCAATACAATTTCAACCGATTTATTACTAAATACTTAAGGACAGACGGTCCCGCAATTATTAAAAGTGAGTTTTGGAAATTTAAATCAAAAAATAAGGATCATTTGAAAAGTTTTTGAAATGAAGGTAAAAAAAACCTTAATATAAATTTAAAAACTTTTAGCTAAAAAGCAGTGACTTCAGCAGTTGATTTATTTGAATTTCAAAGTAGTTTAACTGGCATTTTTCTAAAAGGCCTTAACAAAAGTTGAAAACACAAAGCAGATATATTCAAAGGAAGTTAAGTATATACAGTAAGTTTTTTCAGATTTAAGTATTCAGTGCCTAAAATGGCTCAAATTAAATTTGGTAGTAGTGATACCGTAAAGTTTGTGGAAGTGTATAGGGCCCATGAATGTTTGTGGAATCCAAGTCATATAGACTACAAGAATCGGGACACTAGGACTGCAGCTCTTCAGCAATTTGCTGAAGAGATGAATATCTCAAGTTTTGGCCCAAAAGAAGTATTGACCAAAATTAAAAGTATTAGGAGTCAATATGCTTCAGAGAAAAGGAAAATCCAGCTATCCTCCAAAACTGGAACAGGCACTAAAGATGTGTACCGCCCGAAAGTATATTGGTTTCCGTTGCTGGACAGCTTTTTGCGCCCAACTTTCGTGGAAAGAGCAGCAACGTCAAATTTGGTAAGCATTTCAATTTTATGTGTTGTAGGTTAGTAATTGGCTGATTATTTATATTTTAGGATCTTGTATCTCCACCACAGATTCATTCTCAAGGTCAAAATGAAGAGAACTGTGCTGAGCAGGTATGTGTGTATTTTTAATACTAATAATTTAAGTATGCAATAATAAAATATTATTAATATTATAAACAAAAATAATATTTTAAATTTTTTTCCAGGAAATGCAGGAACACAGCAACATACAAGATGATGCTGATATGCCTGCATATAATACTAGCACATCTTTGAGCTCATCAAAAAAAAAAAGAACTGGCACGGATTCCATTGATGTGGCTTTGATAAAACTGGACCGTATTTCCGAGAAAGTCAGCGTCCAAAAGGATGAAGCTGATAAATTTGGAAGCTATGTTGCAGCTAGCATACGGAAACTATCTGTGACAAACTGCATCAAGGCACAAGATGAGATATAGTCCATTTTATCAAAGAATAAGTTACTTAACATCATGTCGGTGGCTTCGTCAACACCTCTATCATCCCCACCATCACATTCAACGCCTTGCGCCACACCGGTGCCTAATTCACCTATAGACGGAAACTCATGGCTTATACTCCATGACCAAATAAATTTGAATATGTGAATGAAGTGTATTTTTTTTTAATTAAATATTAAATATGTAAAAAGAGAGTTTTATAATCAAATGAAGTAGATGATTTTCTCTAACCTGTAACTTTGTAATTATAAATAGAAAGCACCATTGTATACATATATAATATATTTATTATGAATACATAATGTAAATCAAAAAGATTTTCTCGTGTAAAAAGAATGTATGCTACGATTGATAGCTAATCGCAGTTTCTTGCCAAGGAAGTGCCCCTCTTATATTAAAGTAATCACAGTATTTTTCACGAACAGCAATAGCTTCTTTGGTGGCATTACCATAACTGTGAGGCACAGAATCTTTCAACGAAAGACAAACAAAATTTCTCCTCCAGGGACCAGGCTGCACAACTCCTGTGGATTTTCCGTAATCTATATAGCCAGCTGGTGTGTAACTTGCAGCTGATGTTTTTCGTAACCAGTTATGTAAGGCGCAAGCTGCTCTTACTATATGACCAACTTTTTGTGGTGCTACAGAAATAGGCCTTTCGAAAATTCTGAATCGAGACACCAAAATTCGAAAAGCATTCTCAACAATCCTTCTGCATCTACATAATCTGTAGTTAAAAATTCGCTTTTCTTTGGAAAGATTACCTCTTCGTGGGTAAGGCTTCATTAAATATGGTTTTAAAGGAAACGCTTCGTCTCCAACAAAAACAGAATTTCTGGGTAAATTTAACAAATTATCTGCAATTACCTTTTTCTGGGAACTTTTATTAAAAACTCCACCGTCGGAGCTCCTTCCTTTTGCTTCAACATCAATATAGATAAAGCAGTAATCAAAATCTACAGCTGCCATCAAAACAATGCTGAATGTATTTGTATAATTAAAATATTCTGACAACGTTCCAGGAGGACACTTCATATTGATGTGTTTTCCATCTATGGATGGCACCAATGCAATTGGGAAAGTTCCATCGTGATTCAAATCCTTGTCTTATTGCTATCCATTGCTCCTCTGAACGAGGAATCTAGAACAAGTGAAATTTATATATTTAATTTTTTCCGCAGGGGATACTTTCTGCATAAACAAACAATTAAAATATAAAAGCAGTGTTTCATATTTAAAAATAAGAGTTGATGTGTTCTTACCCGTATGTATTCCTCCAATATAATATATATAGATTTCAAAACATCAACTAAAAATTCAGAAATAGTGCAAGAAGGTACCCTAAAAATGTCTGATAGTGTTCCATAAGACGCTCCAGAAGCGAGGTATTTTAGTTTAATTTCCAATTTTGTTCGAGCTTTGATAGGAGCTCTCATCATTGTTGTTTGTTTTTGTATCATTGTACCAATTTTTTCAATTATAAACTCAAATTGCTGTTTTGTCACTCGAAACATTTTATGATATCTTGCTGGATCCTCAAGGTTTAGCTCCTTACATAATGCATTTGTAGCACCTAATAAATTCCGGCGTAATATCTATTTTTTAACCCAGATCTTTCTTTTTCGCTTTTTTTTTAATAATCTCATGTCGAATTATGTCCGCAACAAGAAGTACACCTTCCCGCACGTAATTCATTTTGCAACTAAATCACAACAAAAATTCCGAACGCTAAAACTTGAACGGTAAAACTCGAACGCGAGACGAACGAACTATTTACACGATGCATGTTCTTGCTGTTCAATTTATTGAAAGACTAAAACTTGTACGTGTTGCTTACACGGTTCGATTTAATGCCATAGGCAGTTTTATTGACCAACTCGTTCGAGAAACTGTCCTCGTCTAAACGGGGCTTAAGACATAAATTCTATTTTTATATGATTTTACTACGGTTGTTATGCATCCCGAAATAAATTCCAAAATTTATTTTGTAGCTTTTCATATAGTACCTGTGATGGCCATAGACCAATAAGGGGATGCCGGCTATTAAAAAAAAAAAGAGGCTAATGCGCCTACGATGGGTGGTGTGGAAAACCATAAAAAAAATATCAATTTCATACAGGACAATATCCATTTTAACTTTAAATGTGCATATATATAGTTAAACTAAAATTTTTAAAACTCTCGATTTTCTGACCACTTAATAAAATTAAAAGATTAACGAGCTTTCATGTAAAAGTTGCTAAAATTTTTAAATGAGAATGAAAAATAGTTCAACTTACCCAAAATGAAACTTACAATTAAGAAATAAAATGCTATCAAGAAAATGGAATTATACTAAACACATGACTTTAGACAGAAAAGCGACATTTTTTGTTAATTAATTATTTATATCAAAGAATGAAATTTATTGTAAGTACTTTCTGCAATTGCCAAACATTAAAACTTCAATTTTGACTATGCCGGTTTTGATAAGACATTTTTGCCAGTTGTCAAAGTGTTAATTTGACAGGTGCGTTTCATCAATATAGAAAGTTGCTCCTTTCTTGGGTAAGATAGAGTTAGAGAATTCATAACTAACGATAATTATGTCAGATATGTTCTGTTAAATATTTTACTTGGCAGCTAGCTTGAGATTTGACATTGCAAAACATTTGTATTCTCATCCTTCTCCACTAAACTTGCTAAGTTTTTGTAACTCTTGCTAGATTTGTAAAACACACTCTAGTAATTAGTGAAACAAACCCAACGGGAAAAAACAGAGGAAGTGTCGCACATTTTCGCCAGATGAGTCGCATTTGATGGCATGCAACCTGCTTTGAAATTCGTTAGTCTTGTTTTCCCTGGTTTTTGAGTAAAAATTTGAAGCAATTATGACCTGTAAAGGAATGAAATTTTGAAATTGTATAAAATTGAGAGATAGCTTTCGGAAGTTTTTTATATCTAAATCTTTTGGTAGTCTATATCTATGAAAATAGTAGAAAATTACGGTTGCAAATTTAGATTAAAAAAACTAAAAGTATTTATTAATTCCCATGCAGGATATCATGAAATAGTTTTTTCTGATGTTTAAAATTAAAATTTTTTAAATTCGTGGACTAGTTATAATCGCTGTAATAGCCTTTCCTCATTAAGGCTTATACAGTGTATTAGTCTCCCGTACAAAAAAGTCGTATCTCCACAGGAAATTTTGTGTATTAGGGAAATTTGATGGAAATGTCAAAAGGAGTGCCATAAAAGTAAATATTGAATCATTGAATCTGTGAAAATACACAAAATAATTTCAATGTCCTTACTTGCAAAAACAGTATTAAACTAAGTTCTAAATATTATATTGAAAATAACCTGAGAAGAAATCAATTACAAAATAATTTTGATATACTTCCAAAAGATTTACTTTTTGACACAATAAATAAAGGAATTTTCAATGTTGGGTACCTGTCAATTCACAATTAAATTTCAAAATTTCCCTTATTCAGCCTTTCAAAGTTTGCCACATGCTTAGCAGACGTGTATTACCCATTTCTCCATACAAAATTAGCCTCAATGGAGGAAGGCTATAAGAAAACAAATATCAATTATTTTAAAGAAAAACACATTCTGTTTATAGATTATTATGACTCTTATATTGGTTACGTTCATTTTTTATAATATCCTTTCAAAATAAAGTGTTATTTTATTGAAATTGAAAACAGTTTATGGAGTAAGCATAGTTCAATTGTATTATTTTTAGTTTTCTTTTTGTATATATTTTTTTAAAAATATTAACTTGCTAAAAATCATATGAGTTTAACAATAGTAATGTCATTCATTAGAAATTATTAACCAATGCGTTATAGAATTGTTTTCGTTAAATATATCTAAATGTAAACCCTATTAAAAAATTAAGTTTAGGAACTAATTGATTAAAACAAACATAACCATAATAAAAATTGAATATACATAGTTTGTTGGACTTAAAATGAAATACATGTTTTAACTGGTCTTGTCCTTTGAATTATAAAATACAAATCAATTTTGTCTTTCAAAACTAACTAAGCTCAAATTAGAAATTTTTTCTACATAATTCATTGGAAATTTAAAACTAAAAAAAGCTTAGATTAATCTTTTGTTTTTGTAATGGCTTTTATTAGAGCCAGCTATAAATCGTGACAATTTTCTTTATTTAAACACTTTAGCTTGCATGTTGCTAAGTTGTAATGAAAATAGCTAAGCAAGCGGATAAAAAACGATGATGTTGTTGAAATTGCCATTTCAGGAAACTTTATCTATAACTTGTTATTGATTGTAAGAAGATTATATCATCTTTGCAGATGCTGCCATTAGTGAAATTTGCAGCCTTTCTATTCTCACTTTCAATTTATTTACTTTTACTTCCTTATAAAACAACAAATTTGAACATAAGTTAAAAAATTATTTATTTTTCTTATACTAGTTTTGTTCTAAAGAAAAACTTTTTGATCAGTTTTGTTATAATGCCTGGCAGTGGATTTTTTTGATTTTTGTATAGAAAAAAAAATCGTTGAAGAAGTGTACTTTTATTTCTATAAATAAACTCTTTTAGTGGCTGGTGTTTTGGATAAAAACAAAAATTAAGACAAAAATGAAATATTTCCAGAAAATTCAGTATGAAATCAGGATCACAACTGTAATAAAGTTTAATAAAAACTCTCGCTAATTTGAAATTAAGAACATAATAACTTTGATTTTACTGATAAAAGTTAACAAACAGAGCTTCTGCTTCCCTTTACATTTTGCACAGATAAATAAATGAATGTAAACTGTTACTTTTCGTTATATTCCACAATCACAAAAGAGTCCAAATAAAGACTCGAAGAAAGTTAGACTACTATTTGTCTGGTTTCACCAAACATATAAAAAACTTAACTTTTCTAGAACATTGAGTATGAAATTAGGTTCAATTCAGGACAACGAGGTTGCATACAGGCTCAATTAATGTCAAATTATATGAAATAATACATAATTTTTGTTTTTTAATCTAATAGCAGCAAAGAATTTAGTCTTTTTTGCTTTTTAGTCAGTAAAATATTCAAAATGATAGTAAAAAAATTTAAATTTTTGTTTTTGAGTTGAATAATTATTGATTAAAATTAAAGTGAATGTTTGTGTTGCATAATTTTAGGGCATTACTTGCAATTTTCAAAAATATTTAAGAAAGTATAAGAAAAAATGAATTTGTGTTTCCTCTTCTTTTGGTTGGAGGAAAATCAGTTGTTGATATTGTTTCAAAAGAAAGGGTGTCATAAAACATTAAGTATAAATATGTTTTTTTTTGACAAATCGACAAATATTTACTATTAGCCTAATTTTTTTCCCTTATATTAAAGTTATATTATGAAAAATCTAGGACAATTAATTGTCATTAATTTTCATATCTTAGATAAAACATTGAAAAAGCTTAGAATGAATTGTTTATATTGCACTAATGTTTATTATATAATAACTGTAAAAGGTTTCCTTCATTAACTTTAAATACCCGTAGGATATAGTATCAAATATAAGTGGATTATGTCTAAACTTTCATATTATTTTGCTAAGTTTATTTGGTAGTTGATTAAATTGAAACATAAACCTGTCTTAATGGTCAATAAATTCAAAGCTGTCAGCAGAAGTTAAAAAAACGCTTTTGTTCTTCTTTTTTTTTTGTTTTGTTTTTAATGTCTGATATGGTCAGGTTATATCACAGATAACCGTTAGATTAAGAAATAATTTAAACAATTAGAAGGCAACAAATTGCACATCCAAAGGCCATTTGAAAGAAAATCCAATCTCTTCTGATTCTATGACGTGCAATATACTTTAAATAAATCATAGCTCAATGTCATAAAATTAAAACATAATATCACACCATAAAGCTTAAACATGAATTTTCCTTAGCAATTGGGTAAAAGGCCACAATTACTTTTTGCGTAATACTTTGAGTATCTATATAAATCTTTGAATTAGTTGTCATATTTTTGTAAATTTTTTTAATCATAATTAGTCTTTGAAAATATACAAAGTAAAAAGTTGAATGGATATATCTCATTATATCATAGTAAATGCCCCTCAAAAATGTTTTGTTTACAATTTTTCTTTTAGCTAATTACTATTAATTTGGTTTTTGCTATACTGTTAAGTATTTTAAACACAAGATATTTGTTATACATTATAGAAGTGTAAAAATTTTTAAATTGAATTTTACGAAAACAAATGATAAATCTTTAGTCAGTAATAAAACTGAAAGCGTTATATGGCTCAAATCACTTTAAATGATCTAAATCAACACTAATGATGAGCTTGTAAATTTTGAGTATTAAAACTTCAAGGTCGTTTAATAAAGTGAAATTGGTTAAATTTATTTATTCCAACCGTTTTTTTTTTGAAATAAAGTTGTTATTATATCTTCATAGGTCTAATTTTTGAAATGTAGGTCATTGTTTCTTTTGTTGGAAAATTTGAATTAATTATTACTTTGTAATCGACAAAACGTACATTTTTTTATCATATGTATATTATTTGATTTAAATTATGCCCAATAGATAAATTAATAAATTTGACAGTTAACCGCATTTACCCACAGACAAAATGCTAAATAATTGCTTAGCAATTCGCAAAATAATTTGTATCTCTTCATGTTGTGTTAAATGTGTACATACTTATAATAGTAGGCTAAATTATTTATTGCTTGTCCTAATAGCTACGCCACACAGTAAATATACAGATAAAAGCTAATAACGAATAAAAACTTTTGTATCGAAATACATAAAATTAAGGTCTTAACATTTTTGTGAACATATATCAAGGCAGAAGTAATCGTGAAACGAACATTGATCGCTTTGCAATGGTCAGTTACAAACATTTCTAATCAACTTCAGTTTTTCTTTCATTTCTCAATTTTTTGAAATATAAAAAACATCCATCTGTGAGCTCTTTCCTTAATTTAATGTATGCATAGATTCACGAAAGCAAGCTATAATGAAAAATTTATTCAAAAGTAAAGGGAAACGTACCCATCATAGTCATATTTCATGAAGAAAAAGTCATGGCATAGCTATTTTCTCTACATGAAACCTAAAAAAGAAAAAATCCGTTGGGGTTATAAAAATTTCAATACCTTAAGTTTTGAATGCTTCTACATATACACCAGGTGTCTAACATAAGTGTTAACGGCAGCTAAACAGGAGTTGAAAGAAACTATAGAAAGAGTCCCTGGCGTGAGTTCAAGTGGCTACCAAAAAAAGGTGCGTCATTTTCTACTTTGAAAACTTTTTGAAAAAGTGTTAAATATTCTTATGATTTTAGATGGGGAATATTTCCATTTCTTTTACTTCGTATAAAAGCTGTGAAAAATTACTTATTTTTGGCTTTTAATTTTCACTCAGTTTTGTTCTTTTGACCAAAATCTATTTAGTTGAAGTATCTTTTTAACATCTGTGGAGATTTGACATCTTTTGAGTGGCAAATCTAGCAAATACGGTTAATGAAAATAAAACTCAAATTTAGCTATGATTTTGTATGACTTACATACAGTGTACTTTGTATTGATGTAATAGCATTATTTTCTACTTTATATAGGGGTGCTTTATGCTATTTCTTATCATAATCCAATAAATTTAATTGCTGGTGATAATGACTTTTTTCTTCAGCTATAGTTAATAAAATAAACATCATGAATTGTTCAAAATACAGAAACCATGACTTTTTTAGGTAACTGAAGTGTAGTGAGTTAATTAAAAAATACTTTTCATTTATCTGAGAGAAGATTTGGTTTCAAGATGTTCCTAAGGCTTCATGTTTGGATTATTTTAACCAACCTTAACAAGTTATTTTTATTGTGCCTAAACAGTCCTATAAGTAAAGCTGTAACATTAAATTAAACAAAAAATTTAAGTCATTTCTCGCTTTCTCTGGATTCATTCCTATATATATATCTGCATGCCATTTAAATAGTAATAATTTAAGGGGGTCTTCGTGTTTAGACGCTTGAATTTTGAATGGGGTGGGTCGGACGCCATAAAAAAGAATCAATAAATATTTTTAATTAAATTTTTTATTTTTTGTTTATTAATGTGTTGAGAGTATAAAAAATTAATAATATTTAAAAAAAAAGTCAAAATTGAAAATACTACAGGCCGGCAAAGTGGGGGCTCTTGAAAAAAGAAAATGATCTTTCTTAATTCTTCAACAAGAGGAATGTAGCTAGAGCACCACGAAGAGTTTTTTTAAAATAATTTTTTTGCACAAAATGACGGCGGTTTAAAGAAAAAGTTACGTTTTTCACTTTTCGGAATTTAAAAAAAAAAAAATTGAGAAAAACTCTTCGTTGTGCCCTAGCCTTATTTATAAAGAATTTCTGTGCCAAATATAAAGTGGATCGGTTGATTAAAACGTGAGATATCGTGCACACCGTTTCGCAAAAAGTAGTTTCGAGAAAAACGCGTTTAAAGTATTAAGGACTGAACTGAACTAAGCACTAAGTGTGTCACGAAATGAGCTATAACTCCGCAAATAATTCGAATTTAAAAAAGGGCGTTTTGAGAACATTTTTGTAAGGAGTTAAGCTATGACAATATGCAAAAAAAGAAAATCGATTTTTTCAAATTTCTAAACTAGAAGAAAAATAGTAATAGTTGATTTTCATTTTCTGATATTTTTTTAAGTTATAAACTAACCTGAGCTTTTATTGCATTACGCGATGCTTAAAAAGAACGTAAAAATTTTGATTATAGCTTTACAAAAGTTCTGTATCAAAAAAATGAGCGTGTTTCTTTTCTTAAATGTTGGTTTTCCTTCAATTTAATATTTAATTCAATAGCCTTGCAGCCTGCTCAACTGAAATAAGTTTAATTCTGGTGCAATAAAACATAAAACAAACAATACATTGACTGCAACATGCTATAAAAATAATTTTTATTTAAGTCCCGCTTATAAGTTTTCGACTTTTACTATTAAATATTTTAAGACACGATAGAAACATAAAAAAAATACATTCGGAGAATGACTATATATTGTTTATGAAACAATGAGACGTACTGTATATATTGTATATGCATGTATATATGACATAATACCTACCATATGGAGTTCATTAAATACTCACACTGTAATATTAGGAGTTACATAATTTAGTACATCTAATTACTGGGACTTACATTAATTAATTAAATTTTTATTTTGTAATCTTGAGGAAGATATTTTTAAATTACCTATTACAATACTCAAAGAAAAGTACTAAACTAGCATTAATATAATTGTAGCACTTAACTGAGACAGTAAAAACATAAAACTTTGATCCATTCGTATTCATTATTTATGATAAATGCTTGTTTTATGTTAATTTCGGATAAAATATGTTTATCCTTTCGATAATTTTTTCTTTTATACATGCCTCTGTTTTCGTATTTTTTGATATCGTTGACCTAAATATTTTTATGCATCACAGCTACAAGAAGTTTTATTGTAGCCGACTATTAGTACTATTAGTACAGTTAGTACTCAAATACAGAAATGAGATGTCTGGATATCGGAACTTCCTCACCATAAAATGTATGATCATTTAACAAGCAAAAAATATCATTTGGATATTGAATTGGATAAAGTAATTGAATTGTTCAAAGGCTATGATCAAATATTGGATGGATGCTTTTAGTATAAATTTGATGGAAATGAAATGTCAAGCAAAACATTTTTAGTAATATTAAATGGTTAAGCGGAACTTTAGTATTTTATCCAGTTGAGACAATATCCAATCTGAAAAACTAACTTCAACTTACTTCTTCCGTTTCTTTTTTCTTACTTTATTATTTATTCACGTCAAAATGTAACCCTCAGAAAGGCTAATTTACCTTTATGATATTGAAATTGCAATTGAAATTTACCTTGGAATCTATTTCTGTTTTGATTTTACTTATTTTTGAAAACTAGGAAATAGGCAAAATCATGAAAAGAGTATATAGAGTCAAACGCTCAATTTTTAAACTTAATTGACTTTTAATTCAATAGATTAAACATATTAAGAAAAAGCTCTAACATTGCAAAAAAAATTTAGGTCAAAAAGACCGCTTGTAAAACTAAGTAGGCTTAACCCAGTAGGGAAAGTAGCTCTTCTTTATCAATGAAAGAAAGCAACTTTTCAGTCATAACACCTACTTTCTCAGGGAAAAATCAATGAATTTAGTTGAAAAACGGCGGAAAATCTCGCTTTCATGAGGCCTATCTGCATGAAAACGTAACTGATAAGTAGCTATGATGACTATTTTCTACATGCTACTTGAATGAATATTTTGCAAATGACCTTACGATATGATTCACACATGAATTCATGCATGAGAACTACTCACTAATGAGTACATAATTACCCTACTGTGAACTGTCTCAAAAACTGTATAAAAAGTCGATATGAATATTTAAAATTCAAACAGCTAAGAACAGAAAGAGGTGTTGGAAACATATAAAATCATAATTAAAATTGGATTTTGAAAAACGCTTCAAGCGATTTATTTTGAAAATAATTCGCAACTTTTGCATTAATATAAAATTTATTACAGTTTTTGTCACTTTTTTAACATAACTCTAGCCCTCATTCATTGTAATTTACAGTGCATGTTGATTAAGTTTTCAGGGCTGGCCGATGCAATGCCTTTTCCAAAGGATGATACTCTAGCACAACACCATTTCGGATCAATATAAAGTGACTAACTTATCAGATTTTTTTTAAACATTGTAGCCACAGTACAACCGAACACTTTAGAATCTGATACTAAAAGTTCTGATTACAAGTGTCGTATTTTCAGTTCTAAGTAATTGACATGCAAATAAATGGTCACTTTAAAAAGAAATTGTTCATTCAAATTCAATTAAAATAGTAAAATTTCATAAACACAAATATCAGTGCGGTTAAAGTACCAAAAAATTTTCTGACTAAATAAAACTCATTTATGGAAAAAAATTTTGCAAATACAGGATTAGAAGAATGCTTTAAAATTATTTTGTTTAGGCAAATAATTTAACATTAATCAGTTGTGTAAAAGCAATATACATATATTCTTCTTAATATCAGGTTTAAACAAAAAAAAAAAACACCAAACAAATAATATTAATCCTGGATATGCAATAAAAATAAATAAAATTTCAAATAATTAAAAAACCATCCATTTTAAAAACGTCACGTAAATTTATATGAGATAAATTAGAGTATTGGAATAGTAAAGAAACATGTTTTATTAGATCAAAAGTTGTTTGGTAATTAAAATCGTTATAAAAAATTTTCATTAAAAAACACAAAAAAATATTAATCCCAATACTGAATTTGTTATAGTGACTCAGGTTTTAACAATGCTGTTTGACTTTTTCATGAAAAAAGTGCATTTTAAAAGCATACAAATCAAAGTTTTTGCGACTATCGACCTCATTTTGGTGGTAGCCGTGAGCGGCTATCTTTTTTTTCCATTACGGTAATTGATTCCTATCACATCACATATTTTGATATTTTAATTAAGAAATAATTGAATACCTATCTTATACTGAAGAATTAATTTTTTTATTAAAAATTTGCTCCAACTCTTATGAAATTTTAGACAATGTCTCAAGTAGAAGTTGACTGTACACTGTACTTCAGTACACCGACGAAATAAGGAAAAATTTTAAATGCGATGTTTTTGTTATTAGCTCATAAAATTTAAATGAAATTTTGATATATTCTTTTCTAAATTTTTGGCATGTCAAACAAATCTTTCTAAGAAATTGCTTGACATTAATTTTATTTTGTTTTTGAAAGAAAGATAGTCTGAAATTATTTTTGATTCAAAACTAACAAATTTTTATAATTAATCAATGATGATAAATTGGTTTGTTTTAAGCAATCTTAATACTAACATTAGAAGTATTGTTAAATGTCACTTATCATTAAGTGAAACTTGTAAAAGTTGTTTCCATTTTTTAGTTCCCAAGAGTATTTATTAGATTGTTAGCTTATTAGTTTTAATAGTTTGAGTCACCTAATTTATTTGGTTGTGTCCAAAAACTGTATATTCCCATAATGTTATTAAGAATTCTTTTTAGGTGCTTTATGACATATTCCTGGTAGTAGTGGACTTCCTTGTTGGCCTTGTTGTAGTGGTGTCCGTTGGTATACAAATGTTTTGACTTTGTTGGATAATTTCACAATTATCATCACCCCAAAGCTGTATCCTATACATCCATATTGGCTTTGTTATCATCAAAAGGCGTCGAACTTGGAATAATGACCCAATAGCCAATACTATTTTCTAGTTTTCAACCTAATCTTTTCATCATTTTGATGTACGTAATGTGTCAAATTCAACTTCAAATCCAGATGTAGTCGAATTTATTTTACTATCTCTGCCTGAGGGAATTCGTACCGAATTAAAGTATGTATGCAGGTAATTATCTTTTCGTTATAGCACGTATATGATGTGTAATGATTTTATCTCATTAAGTTTGACTTTCCAGTCTATGATCCATTTGATTACCTTATCGTGTACTAATTGGAGCTTTTCCATAGCTCCAGAATGAAAACTAATTTAAATTTTATAATTCCCAAAAAGAAAATAAATTTCAAATAAATATATTTACATTGTAAAATGTTCTTAACCAAATAATAAAAATAAACAATATGTAAGATGTTTTTTTTCAAAAAGTGAAGTAGCCATTTTTAAATATATAAGAACAAAAAAAATTATAGCAGACTAGCCACATTTTATCCGGCATTATTATAATTTTTCTTTCTCTTTTTATTTTTATTTCATTACCCAATGAATAATAATTTGTAACGATTTGTAATTTTTGTTTTTAAAATATTCATTATGTGTAACACAATAAATTTCCCTTTCAGAAATATTTCTATAACTTCGATTAATTGAATTTTATCATAAGCTGCCAACACTTTGTAAAATTTATTTAATTAAAGGTTCAACAATGTAAAAATCTTTAATTGTTTTAATTTAAAATAAAAATTCAGTTAATGTTGCAGTATATCTAATTTTTAGAGTGTATGTAAGTATTGTGTTTAATGTTCGAAACTATTTTAAACCATACAATTTAGCTTCTTAATAATAATGACCAATTGTCTTTTTCTTGAAATCTTTCTATGATTATGGACGATCTTTTCTTTGAAAAATGATTGAATAAGTATGAATGAAACCGCAAAAGGTATTCTAATTCTAAATACGTTTTAAATGTATGTTTAAGACTACACGGCAAGTAAAAATTAACTGATTTTGTAATATATTTTCATTTCTTGAAAGTTTCAATTAAAAATATTGTGAAGCCATTATCATCATTAAATTATATGTCAACATGATGAAAATGTTTAATTTTTTGCTACTACTATCAGGGTTTGTTTCCCTGACTTTTTGTGGATAGTTTGCTTCAAATTTTATTTATAATTAAATATAAACGACAAAATGTATAAAAATATTTAGCATATTATAAAATAAGTTATATAAAAAGAAAAAGAATTGTTTACATAATGTCAACTAAAACGGATAAAAATAAAAATCAAAAGGAAAAAAATAAATTTATTTAAATTTTCAGATAGTATAGCAAACAGCTTTTGAGGATCTACGGATGTGTCTGACCGAATTAAAAGTCATCTTAAAGAAATTGATAGTGACAACTCATATAATTTCCAAATTAACCAAAACTATAAAAAACATTAAAAGAATTATAAACCAATTAAAACGACGTGATTTGATTTTAAAAATACAAATAATTTAGAACGATTTTTAAAAGAAATTTACAAGATTTAAGGCATATCTATACTAATACTATATTTTTACAGAAAATAAAATAACAGATTGTAAGATTGATGTTAATAAATTAAAAAACATAAAATCAGGAAATATTATATTATATTTTCGATTAAAATACTTAAAAATATATTAACTCCAGGAAAACATATTAAGGCGGTATTCTGGTCTAGAAATTTGAAAAACTCGATTTTTTTTTCTTCATATTCTCAAAGCTTAAGCCAAGGATTTTTCAAAATTCAAATTATTTTGGAGATATGGCTGATTTAGTGACGTATGGCTTATACTGCGCATCACTTCACCAACCTGTAACGTTTTGCATTTTTGATTTTTTAACGTGTTTTCTTATCTATTCCTTAAATATTAATAAATATCTTACAAAATAACAGATACTGAAAATATTGTTTGTGTTTTTTAATATCGCTCCTAAAAAAGTGCCTAAAACTCTAGTCTCTAAAGTCTAGACCAAAATACCCCCTTAATGTATCCTATGACAGAACACTAAAAACGAACTTTTGTCAAACAAAAGTTAAAATTTTAATAGAAATTATTGTAAAATATACTATGTTGAAGAAGAGGACTTCTAAAATTTATAAATTTCCAAAACTTCCAAATGAAATTCGTTTCTTAAAGTATTGTTTAATGTAACTGAAAAAAAATTTAAGTAAGCCCATGAAACCAAATGTAAAAATTGTGTTTATCTTTAATTGCAGTAATAATTTTTTTGAATATTTCGATTAAAAATTATTCATATGTTCAAAATATAATAAAAATGATTTCCCCTTCAAAATATGAAGTATCAAACCCCTCCCAGAAAAATAAAACAAAACTATGTTAAATAATTAAATAGTCAGTCTTATGATCACCTTAGGCAAAGAAGGTTTTGTATTTTTTAATTGGAAGTATTTTAAATTGTTTATAACTTCAAAATAAAAGTGAATATAAACAAATCATTAGTCTTAGAGCAAAATGAAAGTACTATATTTATCCCATGCAAAGAGCATTATTGAAAAGAAAAGAAAAGAAAGACTTGAAGTGGTCTAATGAAAATAAGTAATTTTTTTTTCTTTAATAAAAAACAACATTACTTGAGTGTTTGTAATTTGAACGCAAATAGCTTTTGAGATTAGAAAAATACAATTCTAGATGATGTAATACTTTTGTATACGTTCGTAAACTTTGGTCTTCGTTTCATACTCCGTGTCCTGAAAAATGTGAGCTTTGGTATACTTTAATATAAGTACTTTGAAGAGAGCGATAAAAGCTATCTATATATTAATACGCAAAGCGTTTTTTTGTACTTCCTTTTTAAGGTATTTATACTAAGCCAATTTTACTCAAGCCAGTTTCATTCGAAAGGCGACGTCGCCAAGATGTGCGACGTGCGAATTTATTTCAAAATTCCACACATGTCACTCGCAAATGAGTGATGTGTTTTGCATGTTTTATCCTATATAAAATGTATGGGAGAAAATACAACAATAAGTATTTGCGATACCACAATCAATTTCATCCTTCATTTTTATATTTTCTTCAATAACTGGTTCTAGTAAACGACACCATTGAATTTAGTTTCACTTATGTTTGATTTTGGCAAACCTCTAAGTAAGTTAACTCTTGCTTCTAATAGTAATGTTTAAAGTAACCAGAATACTAGGAAGAATACTACCTTCATATATAAAAAGAAGTGTTTATATTGGTCTCTAATATTGTTTGATTAGTACAATTTTTATTTATTAAAAATTTGTTATTGTTTGTTTTTGTAAAAAGTGTTTTACATTATATTCACAGTCAGATTCAAACTAACTTTCACCATTAATCACTATTTTCGTAACTTCTTCAATCTAAACTTCCCCTCCACGTTGCCATAAGCTAGCTAACTAGAACTTTTTACAAAAGACTAGAAAAGAAGATATATATATATATATATAAGATATATATATATATAAGAAGATATATGTATTTATAAATTAGTTTTCTTGAGAACAATATTAGAGATCTCCCTGTGAAATTTTAAATTTTAAGAATACTAGACTAGTTTCTGGTCACTGATAGGTAATATAAGGCTATTAAATTTTTAAGCTATTACTTAGCTTGTTTAGCTTAGTTTTTTGCGCAAAATAAACATACATGATATAATTAGCTGTAAATATAATTAAGTAATTTTGAATTTTTCCAAGAACATGATTTTCATTCGTCAAAGTTTTTTGCTCAATATATTTCTTTACTTGTAATAAATTGTACCAACATTTTTAAAATTAGAAGTCCTTATATGAAAGTCATTGATGTTTTTTGTATGTGCAATTATTTTCTTACTAAAAAAATAAAATAATGATTGCAGTTTTTTGTATTATTGTTTATTTTTTCCCTACTTCATATAAGTTAAATAAATTTTCTGAATCCTCACTTTAAGTAAGTTAAGATCACCCAATAATAAGATTTCTAGGCTCCCTATGATATAATTTAAATAAAACTTTTGACTGCCAACTTTTCCAAATATATGATGAGAGATAAAACGAAGAAAAATGTTTTCTTAAAATTCCTAAAATTAAAACTTCAATTGCAAATGCTGAATGGGAATAAAAAAATGAAAATTCACTTGCACAATGAAATTCTTACAGGTCAAAAAACAAGAAAAACAAAAAACAAAATAAAAGTAGAAATCAGCTTTTCTCTCATAAATTTTCATAATTAAATTCAATTGTTATAGTGTACTACTCGTAGTCAGTACAACTGAAGAAAAACAAAAAAATTATAAAATTTATTAATTGCATAATTTTTTTTTGTATAGAGTCAATTTATAGGCGCATCATTTCATAATCGTATCATGAATACTATTAAAAATTTTACCATGCCAAATCACTGTCATGGTTGACTTTGTAAGGTAACGGGAAGTTCATTTGAGTAGCAAACTTCAGCATACATTAAACAAGACAGTAAAGGTCGCTAGCTTCCTTTGTTTCATAAGCACAGCTTATTTTGTTTTTCATAGCGGTAACTTTATTTTAAACTTTCACTTTTATCTGCACGTGGATCATAAGAAAATTTAAAAAAAGACATGAGCAAAAAACAAAATTACATGTTGAAAATGAAAGCTAAATAAGAATATCTCAGTTTACTTTTCAATGTTATTATACTACATGAAAATTAAGCAAAAAGAATCAAGGTTGCAAAATGAAAACGAAAATGGTATATTTTAAATCGGGGAAAGTAGTTAATCCAGATAGAAAGACAGTTCAATTGCAAAGAAATTTCTTGTTGCTGTGTGAATCATGCTGTGTTCAATTAAATTTAAAAAAAAAGAAAATTAAGTCATTAGTTATTTTGTCACCGTTTTTTTTTTATTGCAAATTAATTCTCACAGCTGTCTTATAACTAAAATAAAATAAAATTTATGTACAAAAGTCAAAAGGATTTGGACTAGCAAATTGATTCAATAATTTAATATGGTCCTGACTTTCCGGGAGGTCCATATGAATTTGATGGCCCAGTTCCGCTTATTCCATGTCCAGATGTAATATCCCCAATTCCAGTTCCGCCAATATCATTATGTCCGCTTATTCCTCCGGATATACCACCAGATATACCACCAGAAACTCCTCCACTAGATTCTTTTTGTGTTTTATATTTAATGAAGTAGACTTCCGGTTTACTGGGTTGTGTTGGTGCTGGTGTTGGTATAACAATATCTGGTTGTTCTTCTGGTTTTTTAACTAATACATAAACTAAAGTTTTTTCTTCATTTTGTGGTTGTACAGGAATAATTGGTGCTTGGTATGATGGAGGTGATGGTGCCTTGATGAAAATAATTTTATAATGTTTTTGTGATTGTCCTAATGAAATTGGTCTCTGAGGACGAACATCTTCCTGCTCTGGTGGAGGAACATGAACATATATATGTTTTTGTACAATCGCTTGTCCAGTATATCCAGAACTACCACCAAAACCACCTCCAAAACTGTTACCACCTCCAAAGCTAGAACTACCTCCTCCAAAGCTAGAACTACCTCCAAATCCTGAAGCTGAACCTAATAAAATAATTCAATTTTATTAACTTTTCATAGGAAATACTATGTAGCACTTAGACAAATTTGCATCTTAAATTTTTTTTTAATTTTAACAAAACAAAAACAAAGAAAAAACACACACACACACCTCCAAAACTACCACCACTGAAGCTATTGCTGGAACCAGCACTGCTAAAACCACCAAATCCTGAAGCACCACTAAAACTTCCACCATGATGTCCTGCAGAACTGTAACCACCTGCACCTCCACCTTGTTGTCCTCCAGCTACTAAACCACTACTTCCATGTACACCGCTAAATCCATTACTATGTCCTCCGCCAGATGAGGGACGATTATAGCTATAGCCAGCTTCAGGCCTAGCTGCTACAATTACCAAGCAAGAAAGTAAAGTATAAGCTCGCATCCTTTATTATTTGATAACAATTCACTAATCGAGAGTAAAGCTAACTATAAACTGACTATCCTCCAAAAAAGTACTTCAATTTATATAAATCGAGATGCTCCAATACATAAAAAATCATGTTAATCAAAAAATATACTTACTTTCAGATGCATTAATGAGCTCTAGCCATAAGATAAAAACAAACCAAAGCAATTCTAAAAGAAAGATGCGGAATTCGAAAGCATACAACTCAAATCTTGCAAGTGGGGGATGGATGCACAATACTCGAAATCATATGTGCGGCATACTGTCCAAAAGAAATGGGCATCTCCATCATTGAAATAAAAAAACAAACAAACAGCACACCAACAAAATTATGAATATATATTGCAGTGAGTAAAGCACTAGTTACCGTACTTTCAATTTCATATGAAGCGTCATGCTCTGCACTAACATTGATACTTTTAAGCCTGCCATTTATGGCTTAGTTAGTATACAATGCTTCAAGCTGAATAGTTCCAAAAGACATCCACTTCATATTTGGCTTCATTGAAGTAAAAATAATAAATTTTTTTAAGCAGATGATAGTTTGGACTTAGCTCATAACGTTGCACATAATACTAATTAGTTAAACGGTAAATAAATGTAAAAATAAACACTGTCATATATTTAAAAATGTTTTTCATCCTTAAATTAATAGCATATTTTGGAAGAAATTGTACCTGTATTATATTTATTATTATTATTAGAAACCTGCAAATTTTGTCATATTTCTGTTTAAGTTTCACAAACAAAAATATTAAGAATTAATCACTTAATTGATATTTTCCATGGCTCGTATTAGTTCCTCAATTTATTTTACTATAAAAGGTGCAAATTAATCAGCAAGGCATTTAAATATTTAATGAAATCCAATGTTTCCTGTTTGGGATTTGTAATTTTTTATGAGCATGTAATTTTATGGTGTTTTTTGGTTCAAGTGCAAAAATCTTAATAGTAGTAGTTTAACTTCGATTAACGGTGGCAATATTTATATTAATAATAGTCAAGCTTTTGAAATTTTAGTAAGTCCAGTTAATTGTACAGGAGCAATGAAAATATACAGGAGTGAAAGTCACTTTAATACCAGATTCTATTATTCTAATATAATTTATATTCATAAAATACATAATAATTTAAAAAATTGGTCATTAGAAGACGACGGAAAGATTCGCTATTTATACACAAACTCATTCCAAGACTGTAATTTAAAAAACCTCAATACTTTAAGCAGGAGTAATCCCCAATGAAAGTATGGCCAAAAATGTCAAAATATGTATCTTTTGTCCTATTCAATTATTATGAAGTAGTTCCTATCATTTGTAGTTAGTTTAATTATTTTCAAAAAAGATTTCGCCCAGCGGTAGACAGTTCTAGGCATCAGATATGCTAAAATTAATTATGAAAAGCGATATAAATTGCACTAGGCCAAGCAGGGTAAAAATTAAATTTGTGATTTAAAAATTAAATAAAGGAATAAAAACAATTTTAAAAATATTAAAATAGAAAAGAATTAATTTTTAACCTACACAAACGTTAAACGTAAAGATTATATAACATTCAATACTAATACAATAAATATAATGGATGGCAGGTGGGAAAGTTAAGACGCTTTGCTTCTTACCCCCCAAATTAAGGCTGATTATTTGACATTTGAAAAGTTTTTCTCATATACCAAATCTTAGGTGTAAGGCCAGTCATAGGCTCTATGCATAATTATTTTAAATAGATAATTTGTATTAAGTTTGCAAATTATATGGCAAGATTTTTGAAATTTTGGTCAAGTTATAGCTAAAATTTTTTATATAGTAAAAGAATTGTTTTTATAGAAAATTAAAATTTGTGTTATTATTCTTACGTAAACATTGACAATTGAAACCAGTGTATCTTTTTCTAAGGCACTGGAATAGAAATTGCTGAGTTTCCGCAACACTCGTAATTACCTTTGCAGAACGTTCTTTTGCTTTTATTGCATGACAGATTTAATACGAGCTAGAATCTTCTGTATAAAAGAGAAAAGTATGTTAGGTTATGGATTGCCTTTGCTGAAGCCAGGGTAAAATATATAATAATCATAATTAGATAGATTTTTTTCTAGGAAATTATCAAGACAACCCTCAAAACACATCGAGATTGCCTTAAAACTTCTTTCTTAGAAGGAAGCAATGAGAGCTTTCTGATTGAAAAAAATGCTTCCTAGAGAGAGCTAAAGAAGTCAGTTTCTCTCACAAATTCAAAAAATGCAACACATACATACAAAAATAAAAGGAAGTGCCAGAAATCCTTCTGAGTCTAACTGAAAATTATATTTACTAAGCTGATTTACTAAATTGATTTTCAAATTTTTATATTACATAAAGAGTAAAAAATAATGAAACATAAGCTTTTAAGTCTCATGAATCTAAAATTAGCTTGGAGAAATAAAACTATTTGTTCTCTTTTAAGTCCAGTCAATCATCAGAGCACAATCAATTCAGGTAGTAATGAATAATAATTAACTCCTGATAAGCCTTCTTGCTTACAGCAGATGAAATAAACACTTCCTTTGAACTGGTGAATATTTTAAGTGAGCACGATATTAATTAATACGTATCATAATCCTAAAAAATGTTTTGAAAAGAGCTTCAAAAGAATATCTAACAAAATTTCAGAATTTATCTATCCTAAGGACAACAACCAACTATTACTAATCTAATCATAAATATAATTATATTAGAAAGGATATATGGCTCTCATGCTTGTCTTACTCTTCAAAAAATTGGATTTTATTCCCATACATTTTTTCCACAAAAAAGTGGGTATTCACTCCTTAAAAAGTGAGTATCATGAGAAATCAGAAACTTTAATATGAAAGAAGGGAGTAGAATCACATACAATGACCAAAATAATTCTCAAATTTTACGTTTTGATCTAGCAATCCGAAATTGATCAAAGCAGTTTTCAAGATTCTTCTTAGGAACAAAGGTAAACAACAATTCTACATTATATAAATATGTCAAAAAGAGAAGAACCACAAAAGGAAATACTCCAATAATATGTAACTATCAAAATTTATCTATATAATATACTTTGAAACAGGAATGATTCATATCTCTAACCGATAAACTATCAATCAATATATCGAAGTGAGATCAAATTCAAATATAATTTCTGTTTTAAGAAGAAGAAAACGCTTAACGCATAATAACTCCAATTTTAACTAATTTTTTTTTATTTTGTTATTATATAAAGTTCTAAAAATCTCAAATTTTCTTTATTGTGTGTGAATGAGAGTTAAAAGAATAAAATCTAAGCTAGCATACTTAATTTATAAAATATTTCTCATTTTAATCTTTTTTGAGATATTTAATTTCGAGACTATCGCGTCCTATATTTTTATATCATATCAATAGCAAGATTTATGTCTTCAAACAAGTGGCAAGAAGAGTTGTAATAGCAATATAGCACGAGTTTTCTACAATAAAAGACGATTAGGAAAACCGTGTCCTATATTTTGGTGCTTCAGGAGCAAGTGTCCGGCAACTTACAGAAAAAGATAATTGACAGCAAATTAAAACCCCATAAGATTTTCTGTCCACATTTATATCTTTCACAAGCTTTTAAATCCATAAATTAAGCTTTATGCACACCTGACATTTAGCTTTTTTTCAGAATAAAATCAAATAATTTCAAGTAAAAATTATCGTGTTTTATATTTACTTATGCCTTGTCAACTACAAGGATATTTTCGTTGATTATGGTTTCATATCTTACTGATTAAATACTTCAGAGGTACACAAATAACCCATAATTAGGTTAATGTTTAAATCTTTTTAAATTTGTTACTCCTTAATTATGATTAATATTACTTTTGTCAAGTTAAATGAAAAATATTTCCCTTGACTTTCCACTTTTAATTTTATATTTTTGACTTATGGTAATTAAAATAAGTTCATACTCAAATATATACTTAATTATTTTCCTGCTGTAATTATAAGGACATGAATAGTATTAAGAATTTTTCTTAAAATGGATGTGTTTTTTGTGTAACTAAGCCTTGTAACTAATTTAGAGCTTTACACCCTAACTACACCTGTCATAGATAGATGTATTTGTATTATAAGCCACAGTTAAATAAAATTTCCCTGTTTTTAGACAGGTTAGAAAATTGTATATGACAAATGATCAATAATAATTTACCTGAATAATTCTGTTCCTCTTATTCTATTCCAAAGAAAGAAAAAGAAAACGTGAAAAGCATCAGTGTCACAAAACTTGTACCTTTATTAAGTAAGATTAATGACTAATTTCTAACGGTAAAATATTCTTAAATGTATCTATAACTGTTCAGGATTTAAAATTTTTTGTTGGTTTTCTTTATGGAAACGTCTTCGCAATAAAAATCCGCTTCCTAGAAGGCCTGGCTCCTAGCACGTATATGAGATTCCAAGTAGATGTCCTCATTTTTACTTTTATTTGATCGCTTGAGTAAAAACAAATATACATATTGCTTCTTAGCTTTTTATAAGTTCTTAGCGATGAAAAAAGCTTCTAATATAATTTTAAAGTCGTTAATGTACCTTGCAGATCTCTTTAAATTCCAGACTATATTATCAACTTTCCGTCAATTTCATTTTGTCAATAAATTTTTGCTTAATTGCTTTATTTAAAACCAGTTTATTTGCATCTCAATTTTTTTTTTAAAAAATTAAATTATTTATGCTTTTAAGCAACCAAAAATACCTTAAATGTATTGAGTTATTGATTACAATTTTTTCAACTTTCTTTTATTGCAAACTTTATGTAAACTTTTGAATACTCCTTC
This sequence comes from Acrocera orbiculus, assembly GCA_947359355.1. Lineage (NCBI taxonomy): Eukaryota > Metazoa > Arthropoda > Insecta > Diptera > Acroceridae > Acrocera > Acrocera orbiculus. The sequence goes on from OX375758.1 coordinate 15,929,469, forward strand.
TGTCTTTTCTACTGCTATTGTAACCATGCATTATTCTACCATAATTACCTGCTGTGTCTCTTTAATTTTATTACAATGAAAATTTTGTTGAGCTAAACGTAAGCTATGCATGAAAATTCAAATAATTTCAGACAAATTCAATCAATTTATATCCCTCTTATAATTGCTTTGCTTATTTTGCTAATATTTTAGAATAAATGTTTTTAACAGCAGGGACTTTCCAAATCTGATTTCAGATGCCTTATTACGCGTTCAACAGAGTGGTTATCAAAGATGCGATGGTTATTAAACCTGATTGTAAGTGAGAAGGTAATTTACAGCATTCAATATACTTTCGCTTTCAATTATCTTGCCCGGTAGGCATTCTGGTTACATCTTGGCCTGTCTGCTTCTACAATTTATTAACGTATTCAATACATACATATATGTATTTATATATTTTAGGTATAATTATACATACATTAGACCTGTTTTTATTTTTTTTGCATTATCAGTAAAATATGTATAAGGGAATTTTTCATACTGAAGAGTTAAATGGATAAAATTAAATTCGCATTTATTATAAGTATTGATTACAATAATCCTTTTGTTAAGCTCAATTGAAGTGACTAAAATCACACCTATATTAAATATGAATGAAGTAATTCAATTATGCAAAAATTAAAAATTTTATATGTATATTAATAATATATTTAATTTTTCTTATCGATTTTAATTAAAACTTTCAAAATATAAGGAACACTTGAAATTTTCATGAAATTTTTTGAAATTTGGAGAAAAATAAAACTACTTTTTAAGATTATCAAGTCAGATGCTACTCTTAAGAAAGCTGCTTTGCTTGATTTTATTTTCAAAATTATAGGAAAAAGTTATTAAGTCAAAGCTTCTTTTAGAATATACTAAAAATCAACCAAAATATCAGGTAATAAGTTATTTGTAAATATTAGTATTGAATTTTTCAAAATCTATCTGAAATTTTTCATAATATGACTTAATAGCTATCAAAAAATTTAAATTTTTGGATTAATTAATCCTATTATAATTAATCTTCTTGATAGTTTTCTTTTTAAATTACTTAAATGAATAGGCAAAGTCAACCTCTTTTCATCAATTTTAGAAGAAAATTAACTTTATTAAGACTAATCTTATTCAATGAATTTCAACTAAAACGCAGTTTCCATAACTCATCCACATTTTGATGTAATCACCTGTGATTATATACTCTTAATGCTGGTCACGAGTTAAAACAACAATTTGTGTATCATACTTGCTTGCGTATAAGGTTAAAGGAAAAGCCTAAACATTAGATAAAACCGAGATTCGTGAATAAATTGTTATGCACGTTGCATAAAATGATTGTGACGAAGCAAATATTGGGAAAAGATGCGAATTTTATATATAGTGGTATATTGTAAAATGTTACCGGAACATTGGTAAAATGACTGTTTAAGTTGAGCTTCCTGGTTTCATAAAATTGTTGGCATGACGTCAAATAAATTCCCTGCTTACTTTATGATATTCAAAGAGTAATAACTTTCTCATAGTTGATTTTGCAATTCTAAAAATCACGATTTATTTAACATAATTAAGTATGTAGCTTAAATGGCAGATAAAAAACAAAGTAAAAAATATTTTGAGTAATATTAAATTAAGAAATCAGCACTTTTAAAGTTGTTTTTTCGATTGCCATTGTGATTAACTAAATTTTAATATTATTTTTACTTTTTATATATTTCGGATTTTGCTTCTCAACTATTTATGTAGATTTTAATTGAAAACTTTTAATTAAACGGAATACAATGCACACCTGTTCGACCCTAATTAATTTTTCTTAAAGTCCTGAAATAGATTTTAAGTAAAGAATCTAGAAGGAATGTTATAATAGAAATATTTTTGGTCTTAGTTTTAATTTTTTTGCTTCCCTTTTGGCATAAGTAGTATTTCTACTAACTCAACCAGAAATATACAAAACTCTTACTTCAAATAAAAATTATTTAATGTGGTCAAATGAAGCAAAAACTTGAAAATGTATTATGGTAGTTAGTAGACAGTAATATGATTTTTGAAAAGGATTACACATATGTTTATCCATTTTGGGGGATAGATTTTATTTGTAAAGTTAATAGTTAAAATTATCAAGAGTTATAAAAAGAAGTAAGAAATATATGCAGAAGTTGTAATAAAATGATGTATAAAAAACTTTAGTAGAGTAATGCATAAGTTATATAAGTAAATTATGTAATTAAAATACATCTCATAGATGAGTGTTTTTTTTCTCATTATACAAATTGACTGACATATTGTACAAAATTTTATTTTCCTCTTAATAATAAGCTCTTTGTGTAGTTGTAGTAATTTAATCATAGCTATAGTGATATCAATTTTGAAACTGATATATTCATATATGTAAAGATAAATAGGTCATATATTCATACATTAATGTGTTTTATTTTCCTTTACTTACATATATATATATATATATATATATATATATATATATATTACTTGCAAGAAAAAAAAAACAGAATAGTTATATCCATAGATTTGGTTTATAGGCCCAAAAATGTTGGTACAGTAGTAGAAGCCACCATTATAATATGGACAAGTCCAATAATACTTTAATGGAACGTATGCAGTAGGACTTATATATGTATGTATAGTAGTCAGCAAAATATTGGCATCCAAAAAAATTCTCCTGGGCAAAGCATTAGACAGGTTTTTGAAATATACTACTTGAAAATAAATGATTCCATACGGATCAATCAAAGGCACAAGGAAATATAAAAAAACACAGCTTTTTGCTTAGATTATTCTGATCAACCTCAACTTTGTATGAATTGTTTTAAAAGATTCCTGTTGATCACAGTAAATATGTGTGGGATGAGTAGGCCTTGACAATTAATTTGGTGTTTCGATATATATAAAACTAGCAACTGACCCAGCAAACGTGGTTTTGCCAAATATAAATTATTCCTAAGATTACTTTAGTAGAAATTTTTTTATCTGTATGGAAATTGGAGGAATCCAGAGTTGTATAATGTAGAACGCTAACTCCAGCATAATTTTTGGTATTTAAATTATAGCCTTTTTTTATCAATGAGAGGACGGTTTTTTCTCTACTGGCCTGAACAGCAAGGCTAATGAGTTCTGGCTTTTGGTCGATAAGTTCTCTTTTGTGTAAAAGAAATTCAGCGATGCCAAAAGACTCCATCGTCAAAATCGATTGGATGAAAGTTTCTCCATTTTTTTGACTGCATATTTAAGTCGATACCTCCTTTGACCAGGAATTTTATTAATTTTTCCTGGTCATTTATGAGGCATAGGTGGAGAAGTGAATAGGTATGATCATGTTTGGATGATTATATCTATAATATTTGATGTGTGATATTTTGTGCAGGGATATAAAATGGATAGTTTTATTACCTGTTTAATTTTTTCTGCGTGGTCTAAATTCTCTTGAGAAACTAATTTTCTTTTTTTTTGTAATCTATTTTATTTTAATTTAATATTTAATTCTTTAAAGTATTTTAATTTTTTTATTTTACTTACCTATTTTACTTATTTTATTTTAATTAGCATTTAATTAGCACTTAAGTATGCACATAACCTACATAAAAAAAAGAATCTATAAAAATTTTATTTTACTTGGTTTTTACTTTTTGGCAGTTGGTAAATGACATTATAAAAAAATAAATTAAAAGTAAATAATCGAAGTAACACTCACCTGTCAAATTGAGAAATTTGGAATATTTGTTCGGGAGCACCTAGAACCCCAACTCTGATTTTAACAAAAATTTTCAAAAACCTTCCCGGAGATATCCCTAATTATTTCCCAAATTTTCACGGCGATTGAATTCATGGTTTTTGAATCTATCGAGTACACACACACAGACACATTCAATTTTATATATATATACATATATGTGTATATAGATATTATTATTAAAAAGGTATAGAATAATGAAAAGTATTGTAAACTTTATCACGGAAAATTTAATAAAAATTATGGATTGTGTTGTGCTTCTAGTTTACTCCTCCTAAACCATTACATTGAAATAAGTTTTTTTAATAAATGTTTATGACCTTTCAACCATCTCTATGTCATTTTTAAGAAAGAAAAGTTACATAACTTAGCTATTATATCCATCGAATATCCAATGGCCTGTAATTAGAACTTTGCTAATTTTATTAATTTTTTTGTTAAGCAGAAAGCCTGAAGAAAATAATTTTTTAATTGAATTTATAAAGAAAAATTAAATTGTTTCTTCAATGATAAAAAGTCCATAAAATACGCATACAATAGTTCTTAGTAGTAGTTCAATAGTTCATAAATTCAATGCAAAATTACATAAACAGCTATTTAAATAAATGATCTAAACCAAAATACAAATTGCTGAAATGGAAGTTATTAATTATTACAAATTACTTTTAAATAGAAATGTTAATTTCAAAATGTGGTTTATTAGACTTAAATAATTCAAAACCTTAAATAAGTGTAACTTAAGAAATGTAAAATTTAAAATTTATGAAAACTCCTTATAGTATTGTTTTGATGTGATAAATTTCCCCCAGTCTTCATGAATATAGTTAATCCACTGCTTCTGAATGTCCTCTGTCAATTCCTGTTGCATTATTATCTGTGATATTTAGCTCATCATGCTGAATTATAATCATATATAATTATCGCGCTAATCTGACGATTGTGCCATCTTCAAAATACTAGAACTGTGCGAGTGTTGATGAGTTAATAAAGCTTCCAGCTTGAACTTTTCACCATAAAATTGTTTCTAATAATGATTGACTAACATCATATTCATTATTTTCACTCTTTACAAAGAAAAGAATGATTATGGGAAAATAATTTGAAAACTTTTCAAAAATTATGTACGGTCAATTGTTCACCTTTCTTACACTTTTACCATAGTGATATTTTTTTCTGCATTTTTCTTAAAAACTACATTATCATCAATATTAGTAATAATTTTGCATTCCAATCATAGTATTTTTATTAAGATTGGCGTTTCACTTTGGAATTTCCATTTTTGTTATATCGTTCTTATATAGCAAACTTTTAGATGTCACTGTGAGTTTTAATAAAACAACAGAAAACCAATTGAGATGGGACATCTTCATAATACTATTTCACATGAATTCAATGAAATATATTTTTCATATACCAATTTAAACACTATTTCTTTTGTGCTAGCAACAGTTTAATTTCATAAATATCAACCCATTTATTTCATTCAATTAGAAAAAAATGTTTAAATAATCATAAGTTGTTCAACTAATCAATTACTTAAGTCTTTATTAAAATTTAAAAATACTATTACAATCGCTGTGTTAGTGAAAGTAAAAACTCAGATGAGAAAAAACCTTTTTCTAAATTACTTAAACTTTTTTTTTAAGTTTAGTAACAAATGAGCAAAACTTGTTAGCAGAATCTTTAGCCAAAGAAGATTGCATAGGAAAAGTAGAAAGCCTTGATAGCAATCAAATGTAAGAGGTACATACATAGTATGTGGTATCTTCTCAAACTTGATTGCTTTGAGATGAATGTGATGAGCATATTATATCATTAAAATTATCACAAAAAAAAACTCTCAGCTGCATAAATTTCTTTGCAGAGGCAATGCTACTTTTACAAGATTCAATGCAAATATTTTATACAAGTTTTTATATTACATTCACAAACTATTGAAAGTGATTGTTGCCAAAGTTTATGACTTTTGCGATGATTAGTTAAAAGCAAAAACCATTCGTATTTAATTTGGTAGCATTTCAATATTATTGACTATTGGAGAAAAGCTATAATTTTTTTTTAAAGCTTATAGAAAACATCAAAAGGGCTATAATACCTTTTAGAGTAAATTATTGCAGCTTAATTGTTGTATTATCTATTGTAAGACATAAAGATTTGCATAATTAAGACATACTTTATCAATTAACCTAGATCTGTTTTATTTAACTACCAATGCATTCAAATATAATTTGAAAAGATTTTGTCATTTTTGTTCCATGGTTTGCTTGCTTTATTTTATTGCCCTATCTATCAAACTTCTCTTACTGGGGCTCTTGTTTTTCCTAACGAGGATAACTATTATTTTAACAAAAATAGTAATCATAAATGCAAGAATTCACATTAATATGGAAGAAATTTGTGTATTCACCTATTATAGAAACATAAAATTCATGTATAAACATGTAACATATGGATAAATCTATTTAAAATTCAAATATCTAAAGAAGTATTCATGGAGATGTAAAGGCTAGTTATATATACTTACATATAATTGAAATGCATATGAATTCCTTGCAATCCTTTAGCAACCTCCATTACGAGCAGAATGCAAAGGTATTTTTTTCGATTTTCTTTTAAATTAAATCATAATCACGAATGGAATTTAAATAATTTGTTTATTTTATTGATTTCCTTGATATTCATCTTTTGCTATTAATATATAAGATTTTATTTGATTTTAATAACTATTTTGACATTATTTAACAATTTATTTAAGTAAATATCAGATATTTGATATTATGTAAGTGCAAAATTTTTTCACATCAGGGACTTTTACTTAAATCTGCTTATCTAGATTGGCAGCTGCCTGCGTCAGGCTTTTTACCATTATAGTTTAAGATAAAAAAGTTTCTTGCAAAGGCTTCGAAAATTTTAAAGGAAGGATTTCTGCAGCTTTAATAAAGCAGTTCTCAATAAAATCACCATGAACGTATCAAACATAGTCGATTATTTTATATTTTTCTTAAGGCTTAAAATATTCCAACTGATTCTTTTCTTGGAAATTTTGATGCTTATTAGTAATTTTTTCATTTAGTTTTGGTAAAAAGTTCTTTTCAAAAGAAACAAAATAAATTTAGATGGTTTGAATAAATAATAAACTGCCCTTACTATAAAATAATAAAACAAGTTGAATAAAAACTAATTATGTTTTTAAGTTTTTTACTACTATGTTTAGAATGTAATTGAATATTAAGCCAAAGCTTTTTTCCATATAAACCCAACGAAAATAACAGAAAAACAAAGTTAAAAAATACTCTTCATTGATTACAACATAGAGAAATATAATAAATGGCAGTAGCAAAAGAGAAGTAAAAAAACAACAGCTATTTGGTAGATCTTATGCTATATTCATTGATGTTTTTGAAGGTGACATCATTCCGAAATCTATCCGGCAGTGTTTGCTCCGGGATTATAAGGCTCTAATTGCCGTTTTCTGAGTACAAACTTAAATTTCACTAAAATTTTACTCAGCAAGATTATGAATTTTTGTTCAAAGCGGAACTTAAGAGAACTTACAGAGATCAATTTACAGATCAGTCAACTGATCTTTAAAAATCTGATTTCTTTATAAATTTCATAGAGAAGTAAAAAAGTCTAGTGGTGGTATTCCATGATTTAATTATCTTCTATTGCAAAATTTGCAATTTGGTTAACTTTTTTATTTCGCCAAATTAATTTTTTAAAAGGTGAACTTAGTAAGCTCACTATTTAATTATTTTGCAAGTTGCAAGCTTGTTGCATTAGTAAATACTAAAACCCACCGAAATGCTTTGAATTGGCTGAGCTTTTCGGAGTTCATGCTTTTAGCTTAACTTTGGTCTGGTGTAATAATATTCCCTTTTTTCGATTGGTATAAATGTTTAAGATTTCTACTGCTTAACATAAATATTTATTGCAAAAGGGTGCGAGGAAGGCCAGAAAGATATTCCATACTATCCAATTATACAAAAGAGTGTTCTATACTTTTCGAATCGTACAGCAAAACTTACAAAAATAAAATCGCTGTTCAAAAACATGGTTTTTTAACTATTGAAGTGGCCTATCTTTCGGTCCTTGCACAAGTTTTGAAAGTTTTTGTTGATTCTTCCCCACATTGTTACTCTCTGCTGAATTTTACACGTTGTTTCGATTCTTATTAAATAATATTTGATAGATTTATCAAAGTTTATTTGGTGGTATTTCTGGTATGAATATATCTAGTCATTTAGGTTTTGTAAAACAAAGTACGTGGTGGTAAAAGTTTTCCGTTTGCTTGGACCCATTAGATAAAGAACTCTTACATTATTCAAATGTATAGTCATATTTAATTTATTGTAATTTCAATTACTATCTGCAATTGCATGTCTTGTAGCTTCATTTTATATAATTTTGTATATCTTCTCTTTAAGTGAAAGTGTCCAACAATAAGTTATTTTATAATTTGCATCATTTAAATTTTTAAAGGCCCAATTTGTTAATACAATAAGCCAAAATGGTTTTAAAATAGTAGGTGATTGCTTCATTGGGTAAAATATCCTCTTGTTTCATCTTGAATTTTTGCTTTATCCAGCCGTCCCCTTGATGCTATAATGAAGCCCATTACAGTCATGTTTGTTGGTGAGTCAGATACTTGAACTATTGCATATGTTCAATACCATGTTTGTAAAAAGAAATAAACAAAATCACTACTAATTTTTAAATTATCAACAAAAATAATAGTTTTTCTATTATTTTTATAAGTAGCGACTAATATTGTAGCACTTGTTATTAAATCATCAATTCTAATCGCTAAATAATTAAGCTTATTTATTTCACATTAATAAAAATATGTAAATGTCAATAACAAGTATGACATGTATAATAAAATATTAAATCCTGTCAAATTTTAAATTATAATTAATCATAGTTAGGCTTTGAATATGATATAATATCATGTCAATTAAATTCTAATTTTGAAATTTTACATTAAATTTTCACCGGGAAAATTAGGATATTAAATTTTTTTTGCAGTTTAGATTTTTATTTCAAATTTGATGCCTAAATTAACCGAAAGTTGTAATAATTCCAAAGATAATTTTACTTCAGGAGAACTAAAAAAAACGATACTCGATTTTAAAGAAAATTTGAATGAATGTAATCGTACAAGCAAAATTACAAATTTTTTAAGGAAAAAAAATCAATTAATTGCCGACAAAGAATCTAATAGGAAAATGTGTGAAGTTCATAAAACTTCATTACAGAAGCTAACAAATCAAAATGATAAAAACACAACATGCAACCTTTGTTCAAGTAAATTAGGTACTGAATTACCATTCTTTCAAAAATATTTGAATTCTGGCATGCAAGGGACAAGCCAACTTAATAAAAACGACGAACGTATGTCATCAAACCAAAGAAATTGCAATCGAACTTCTTCAGGACAGAACCAAAATAAATTTAGTAAAACAAATTTTAGCCAGAAAGGTAACCGTCAAGAGCAAGTATCACCAACAATGAAACGTGAATATTCGAATATTTCAAAAAAAAGTGTTAATGAAAGAAGTCAAACATTTAAACCAACTAACGCAATTTCAATTAGTAATGTCTTTTATCCATCACAACAAGTTAAGCCAGCTCAAATAGCTGGTTCAACATCAAGACAAAACTCTTCTCAAAAAGTTAGTGAGAAAACCAGTAATATCAGATCTAAACAAAACATTAATAGAGAAGTAAAATTGAGTACCCAGCAATTGCCTTATGGAAAAACAAAAGCAAACCGTGCAAGTAACTCAGCTCAAGGTTTGCCATATAATAGAAAGACTTCTTCTCACAATCTAAATGAGGTAGCAAATCATACCACTAAAGAAATTGCAACCGTTAAACTTCCTATCATAGATAATTCTATAAAAGAAGTTTCTTTTCCTATAAGTGATGCAAAGGGCTTACTCTCAACTGTAAAAACGGAAGTTCTACCAAAAGATTTAAGTAGAAAAGATGACCAACAAAACTATTCAAATGCACATAAAACAACCAACGTTTCAAAAATATTAGACCATGATCCAACTTCAAAAATAACATCAAATACTGCATTTACAAAACCAAGTATACCAGATAATCAAACAGCTAAGGCGGAAATAAAATACATAGAACCAGCACGAGGAGAAAATTTGAGAAAATCTTTACCTATGGAAAAAACAGGAGAAGTAGCAGATATTACTGAAACAAAAATGGTAGAGCATAAAATAAATGGTGTTTGTCCTCAAATAACTGAAAATATTTATTTGGATAAATCAAAAGAAAAAGAATCACCAGTAAAAAATATAACTTCAACACAGATTCAATCAAAAGATATTTTAAATAATGACTTCAATAAAAATGATACAGTAAAAGCTAAATTTGGATCTAATGAAGTCGTAAGTAATTGTAAATTAGTAAAGTCTTGTAGAAAAGTAGAAGAAGAGAAACAAAACCAATGTTATTGGAAAGAAAAACTATATAGCGTTGCTGAAATGCAGGCAGGTAAAAATGACAATAAGAGTTTTGAAGATCCAATAGAAGCGAAAAGTTTTGATAAAGAACGACTTAAAACAACTTATCAATGTCATTATTGTAATGTCCCAAAAATACAAAAAATTGATTTCCGTCATCGGAAAAGTAAATTAGTTCAGTTACCACTTTTAAAACAAAATGACCCTTCACTAGATTGCTGTTCACGTTTTGGAAAAAAATCTGTGGAAACAACATATACATCGACATATAGTAAAGTTGGAAAAACAATTATGGTTGCTAAAATTCATAATCATTCCAACTGTAAAGGGCCCTCCAATTGTATCCACGTTATTAAAAAATCAATGCTCTAAAACTTATATTTTATTCTTTTTACAAACAGAAGCGTAAATACGCGATAATAATTTTACAAATTCATAATAAAATTCTATATATAAATATAGTTTAAATGAAATATAGATATTTATGTTTTACTTTGCCCTTTGGTCTTCCTAATCGAAGTACGCCAAAAACGCGTAGGGAGATGTATCGGTTTTCTAGATACATACCACTGAATTGAAAGGTAGAAATGGAGCTATTCTTTGGCTTTTGTTTAGTTTAAGTCTCAAATAAGCACACCTACAATTCGTTCAAACTTGTCTAACAATCCGTTATATTTTCAGCCAATTTTCATGGCATTTACGAAGGGGCACGAGTTTGAACAGCTATTGCTTTTTTTGAATTGTAAATCCGTAACAAATAATGACATTATATATAAGATTTTCGAACTTATGAATATTGTAAACAGTTTTTCTTCTTATTTTTAAATTTAATATAATGAGAGCATGGAATCGAAGCTTGAAGAATGTGAAAACTCATATTAATTTCAATTATTATATGATATTTTCTTTTTTCTTATATTAATCATAGTAGGTACATATCAAAAAGGTTAGGTTTTATTATTTTTTTAAGTTCAGCATCTAAGTTTATTATTAATTAAAATATATTGTCAACAAAATCAACAAAAATTATTCTATTACCAGCAATAAAAATTGAAGTAGCTAATTGCAAAGAAACCAAGAAAATTTTATCTAACACAATTCACATGTGCGATAAGGTATCGCTTTTGTTGTATAAAAATGTTATTTTTTAAAATTTTCAGTATAACTTTAAATTTAGAAAAATTTTGCTGAATTTGATGCGTATTTTATTCTTTTTATTTTTTTTATAAGTGTCAAGTTATCAAAATTTTTGCCATTTATTTACATTAAAATAGCCTAAATTTAAAACCAAAAAGATGTTTTTCTTTAAAATATTTTTCACAAAAACATTCACATTGAAATGAAGTATATTAATAATCCACGAGCTTTTCAATGAACAATAAAACTAATTTTTTCCGAATTTTTAATGCGCTCTTAAAAGAATTCATGGAAATTTTGGTATTCTTGTTGATTAAATGATGCCTAAGAAACCAATTAAAAAATGGCATTATTTAATATAATGAAAGTTTCAATTACATGTTTACATGTTCAAGATTTCAAAGGGGCTCAATTTTTCCATATTTTTCTGGATTGTCCACATAATTATTCACAAAATTTAAATTTCTGCGATATTTTACGGTTTGAATAAACTCATTCTTTTGAAGTCCGAATACGGCATTACATTATTATGATAGATATTTACTTACGACCCCTAATTGTCCCAAAGGCCTTGCAGAAATTTTTTGTTAAAAAGGTAGTTTTGGAAAGTTATTCACTAAATTTTATTGAATTTTGATAATTGAAGCTATTTTAGTGATAAAAAATTTAAAACGCAATATTTTTAAAATAACTATTTTATTAAAGATATTAACATAACACATTGTGTAAGAACGTTGTTGCTTCAAATTCAGACTTTTCTTTAATTTGCATTGCAAAATTATCCTTTGTCTAGGAAGAGTATTTGAAATTTGGTAACAATAAAACTGTTTACTTAAGAATTTATATTTAAAATTTTTTAAAAAACTTTGCATTAAAATTTGTTTTGCAAGCAATTAATATACCACGAGCTTTGAAAATATTCTTTTTTATATATTTCAAAATTGATAAGTGTAGAAATTTGACAAGTTCGTGGAACTTTGTTTACATTTTTCTAAACTCAATATTTGCTATAAATTTGCGTATTCGTTTGCAATTTCAGTTAAATATTGTACCAGGCTAAACCAGCAATAACAAGTTTATAAGAAAATGTTGCAAAACTTGGTAGTTTTTTCATTGCTGTTATTAACAGCTATTACCTTTGTAAGTACTGAATATTATTTTTATTTAATTTGAACCTAACGAATATTTTTTCAAACAGTACCAAAAATTCTTTGTATATTTTTAACGTTTGATGATTCTGTCAACACTTCAAGGTAGTTTATTTTTCTAAAATCCTTACAACCAAGGAAATTGAAAATGATAATCCGATCGTATAAATGTAGCCAAATTGATTTATAAGTTGTTTTTCGAATTCGTGATTTTTATTTTACTGGCCAATTTTTCAAATGTGTTTTTGGTATTTTTTAGAGATTTAGAGGGTAATTTTATTTTTCCTTTTATTTCTATGCAAACAAAATTTGGGAGTTGTAAATATAAAATCAGATTTAACATTAATATTTATTGTATTTTACAGGCGGAAGAAAATGAGATTGGCATCATTAATAAATGTGAAAATAAACATAACACGACAGAAGGTTAGAATCATAATCAAAATAGACTGACATATTTTAAAATTATTTTAAATTTACAGAGGACTGCTTTGAGTATTTACCCAACAATAAAGATGTTAAACAAGACGCTTTAGTCAAAGCTATTAGTAAATGTGAAGATAAACATAACACTACAGAAGGTTAGGATCATAATCAAAATAGACTGACATATTTTAAAATTATTTGAAATTTATAGAGGACTGCTTTGAATATTTAATAAATAATGAAGATGCACCTCTTCATGTGAAGGAATTTTATGTGTGCTTCTTAGATGAACTTCACATTGTAAAGTATAAAGTGACCCAAAAATTATTAACTACTAACATTTTTAACTTTTCCAGATAAGAAATGGTACAATTATTGAAGAATTTGAATCTGACCAAAGTTCAAATATAACAAATGCCGGTATGGCTGGCTTTATGCAGGAAGTAGGACATTGTATAGATCACACTATAGACGATTTGTAAGTTTAATATTTAATTAAAATCTTTATTACTTTTTTTCTGATAACTGAAAAATTAAGTGGAATACGAAAGTGAAAGTGGACAGTATCTAAGAAAAGCTTTTCGATAGTGACTGATCTTTACTCTAAAAAACTCTAAAACTTAGTTTGATCCCTAAATTTAAAAACAAAGAAACAATTCAACTTTAAGAAGCTTTATTTTTAACATAAAAACAATAATTTAATTAAAAGCCCGAAAAAAATATTAGTGATTGCATAAGGCGATTAATTTTTCTGATTTGTAATATTTTCTAATATTTTTTGATGAATTTTTGTAAGATTTAAACTGTTTTGAGTAAAACCAAATATTTTTTAGGACTGAAAAAGTATTCCAACTTCTGCGATGTATAATAAACAAAAACATTGAAAAATAAGGTAATTATAATTTTCTTATTGATTGCAATAATGTACAATAAACTTTGTTACACATAACTTAATTTTTTCTAGTTTACTTATGAAAGGGGTAAATCCTTTAATTTCTACTAAAAGTATGAAAACTATGAATTAAAATTTTTATGAAATAAAAACCAAGCTTTGGCGTTTTACTTTATTATTCATTTTTTAGTAGTGTTTTATTATTTCCATGAATAGCACTGAAACTTTCCTATCTTACTCATATATTATCTCCTAATTCTTCAAAGCTACAATTAAAATACTATAAGATTCTATTACTCTTAGTAAGAATTTAAAATTATTAATTAATAATAAGCTCTCTTGACTTGTAAAGAAAATACGAGTACATAAACATATTACTATAAATAACTCTTCTAATTAAATAAATATATATTTTGGAATGAATAAAATGATACAAATTATATTTAAGTAAGCTTATATTTATATGAGATATTATATTACTTTTTTTAGGTTTTCTTACTTTCAAGGCTAAGCTTTTGAAAGAATGGGTAAAATTTTAAATTTTCTAATTTTTACTTGTCTTCGAAATGTGACCTTAAATTCCTCGTTTTGATTACTTTTTTAAGTTCAGCATCTAAGTTTATTAATAATTAAGATATATTATCAACAAAATCAACAAAAATTTTTCTATTACCAGCAATAAAAATTGAAGTAGCTAATTGCAAAGAAACCAAGAAAATTTTATCTAACACAATTCACATGTGCGATAAGGTATCGCTTTTGTTGTATAAAAATGTTAATTTTTAAAATTTTCAGTATAACTTTAAATTTAGAAAAATTTAACTGAATTTTATGCGTATTTTATGCTTTTTATTTTTTTTATAAGTGTCAAGTTATCAAAATTTTTGCCATTTATTTACATTAAAATAGCCTAAATTTAAAACCAAAAAGGTGTTTTACTTTAAAGTATTTTTCACAAAAACATTCATATTTAAATGGAGTATATTAATAAAATCCAAGAGCTTTTCAATGAACAATGAACTTTATTTTTCCCGAGTTTTTAACACGCATAGAGTGACTTTTAAAAGAATTCATGCAAATTTTGGTTTTACTTCAAGTATTGTTTCGTTGCAAAGATTTTGCTATCTTATATTTAACAATAAAACATTTCGAATTCATTTGGCAGCGTCACCTTCAAAATGAGCGAATCCGAAAATCCTCTTATCCCGTTAATTATTTCGTTTTATTCTTTACCAATAGTTATAGTCATAGTTAAGTTGAATGCATATTTACCTATGGCACCTAAATTGTCCTAAAGGTCTTGCAGAAACTTGCTACCAAAAGGCTATTTTGGAAAATTTTTCACAAATTTTATCAGAGGACGACTTACGCTGAAATATATTTCAGTGTTAAAGAAATTAAAAACGCAATATTTTTCATTATTTTATTAAAGATATTAACATAACGCATTGTATCGGAAAGTTGATGCTTTAAATTCAGACTTTTGTTTAATTTGCATTGCAAAATCATCCTTTGTATAAGAACAGCATTTTGAATTTGGTAACAATACAATCATTTACTTAAGAATTTATATTTAAAAATTTTAAGAAAATTTCATAAAGGAGAAATGTATTTAAGTTTGTTTTGCAAGTAATTAATATGCCACGAGCTTTGTAAATTTTTTTGTATATATTTCAAAATTGATATATGTAGAATTTTGAAAAGTTCGTGGAACTTTGTTTAAATTTTTCTGAACCGAGCATTTGCTATAAATTTGCGTATCCGTTTGCAGTTTTATTTAAATATACACGGTATCCCGAGATTGCTAGGACAAACGTTTAGGGTAGAAAGTAGATAAAATTTCATCGACAAAAATCACAAAAAGTAGGGTCTAACTTTTTTCGTTTTCGAGTTACAGCATCCTGAATTTTTCAGACTTCGTTTTTACCCCCACACACTCGATCACTTATAACTTTTGAATCCATGTGACAAGGAGTACAAAAAAATATTTTTTTATAGCTTAGAATATTGTTTTAATATTTATAAAGCAAAAATTGAAAAATAATAACAAATGGTGGTGACAAAAATTTTTAAGTAGAACCGTTGGTAAAAATCCCAGACGTTTTTTGACCTTTTTTGCATTTTTCTCCAAAAACGCCAACATAATTTGCTTTTTTTTTATTTTCTTAAACTACAAATGTTTTCCAATAAAAAGTTTGTGCATTGTAATGGCCTAGGCCATAGTGCAATAAAAATCTAACTAAGTGACCCTTTCGTGTTTTCTTTTGACAAAGTGCTTGTAGAAAGTTATTCTGTCGCGTATCCTCAACTTTGCAATAGTAAACAAAAAAAATAATTACTGGAATTATGAAGCAAGAAAATATTTGGAAATTACGATGGAAATTATTTCGACATTCGCTGGGCCGGGAGCTTGGAGTTCTTTCGTAGTGGGTTTGGAACAAATTTAAATTGAAAAAAAGAAGAAATAGACTAGCTGAAAAAAAGAGAGAGGTGACAATTCCGCGTTAATGAATGCCTAAATACAAAATGCTAAAAACAAAAAAAAATTAATAATTACATACAGTTAGTCAGCAAGTAAGAAAAAGAGTCGAGCGACCCAGTCTAGTTTGTGCAGTTGGTTTATGGGTAACGTGACCATTTTATTTTTTTGTCAGAGCGGGATGCTGTAGGAAATTCCAAAAATTAAGGCTATTTTTCAAAAAAATTATAATGCTATTTATTCAATTAAAAAAAGAGAAGTTAACTGAATTTCATTAATACTCTATATAATCCTACCGGTTAGAATGCAGCTTTAGACGTATTTGTTTCATACTTGTCGGCGGGGCAAATCAATTTCAAAATATCGGATCTAGTTTTCAAATAAGAATGGAAATTACATGATGTGTTGATTTTAGTCTTGACAGTTAAAATTGCTTTCAAAACTTCAACACTTAGCTGTGATTTTTGACTTGTCCATATTTTATCCATTAGAGAAAAAACTCTTTCAACAGGTGCATTACTTCCTGGCAGACATAAAGCGTATTCAATAATTACACAAAAATTTCCGCAGTTCAGACTTTTATCACGGAAATATGTAAATCACTCAACCCAACGGTCTTCGGCAACAACATTTTGAGTGTTCCAGCTTATTATCTTTTCATTTTTAACGAGGTTGGAAATGAATGAATATTCGTCGAACACTTCCGTGTCTTGATTGCTGCTAAGAAATCCTTGTTTAATCAGCAAGTCCGTTACTTTCTGTACTTCCTCTCACGTAGGTACTTTTGTCAAATTTGTCCATTCAAACACATCTAACTCTGCAGTTTTTACAAGCTGGACAATAGCAGGGTCAGTTCCTTGTAACTTCTCCATCAGACTACGTACAACGTATCGAAGGAAAAGTGAGCTCTATTTCTGTGCTAAGTTGTCTAGAAGACGATTTATTTACTTAACAGATTGTGTTGCAGACACGTATTGTCTTTCATTTTTTAGCACCACTTGATGTAAAGTCCGATGTTTCACCTGGCTGCTTTCGAAACTTCAAAACCTTTACTTTCACGCCTTTATAAGGTAAAAAATAGCGAATCAACACAGGGAATAATTTTATCGAGCCGTGATTTGAAGCATCCGTTAGAAGACTAATGCAGTAGGCTTTGTGAAGGTGCTCTTTCAACTCATCTATCAACATAGGTGCCACCACATTTACAACAATAGACTGGGATTTTATACGAGCACACCTAAATTTTTGCCCAAAACAGGATTGAATTAAATAAGAAGCGCATGCTATTAAATAGTATCACGTCTTTATTCCTAGTCGACCGCGACATTATTCCAAGTCAAAATTCTAACACGTGCTCTCTTAAAACGATTGCAAAAAATGGGCAGTAGATATGACACTGCCATTCTTTGCAATCATTTCTAGTGCGCGCGTCAGTTAAATTTGCAAAAGCGGGACATTTTGGCTTCCGCAGGGGACAGCGGGACAGACCACCTGAAAGCGGGACTGTCCCGCCAAAAGCGGGTCAAAGAGTATAGAATTTTTTCTTAACCCAAAAAAAATGTTAATGTGAGATGGAAAAATGTACACATATAAAGAACAGAAAACAAAGGTGTTACTGTACAAACTAACGATATCGAATACAAGCGAGTGACTTTTATAAAAATTTTTTGTCTATACAAATAATTAAAAATAAAGAGGTTATTATAAAGAAAAAGAAAAACAAAAATTTATTACCTATGAAGTAGTTTTAATTTAATTATTAGAGAAATTACATTATATTACATTACATGCTTAATTGACAGATTTATTAAATAATATAGTCTTTTAATTACAAATTTTGTGTCAGCAACAGAAAGAGCAAAATCTCAGAGGAAGGACTGGATTATTTAAAAATATTAAAAATTTCAAAAAGGGAGAAAACGAGAAGAACATATTTATTCATTTTATAGGATGATTTTTTCAGAAGTTGCTGGGAAAGGGGGGAGCTGGGAAAGCACAATTTGATTTTTTTATCCATTGATTGTGTTTTCTTTCTTACTCTTTATTTAAATATGATTCTTAGATCTAAAAATATATATTTTTTAAATTGAGTAAAGTTAGTTTCCTTTAAAATTAAGGATACCTTTTTTGGGTTTTTTTTTTATTTATTTTTTATTTTGAATATTAACACAGGAGGCGGCAGTCTCCGGAGTGAAGCAATTAAGGGTAAAGATCGAAAAAAAACGACACTCTAACTGTGCATGTTGGCTCAAAAGTAATGATTGAAGTTGAGAGGAATATTTTTTCGGAGTGATCGGTTAATAAATACAAAAGATGTACGGGTTTGAAAACTTTTTTATCAAATTTAAACGAAAACAATTTTAAGCTTTTTTTTCGGAATTCACGGCCCATCAATAAAACTTCAAAAATAATTGATTGAATGGATTGAAACAAAAAGTAAATACGCATAAAAATTAGTTGTCAAGCAATCAATTCTTTTTCGCTAGTGTCTTTTAAGGGTCAATGAATTTTGATAATTTGGTTATACTTCCAAGCCCATATCTCAGGGAATATTTGTGCAACATTGAAGAAATATACTTCATTTTAAAGCATAAAATTTTACCTTTCAAAAAAGTTCTCAATATAGTCTCTATCATTTTTAACAACTGAGATATTTGAACTTTTGTGAAATTTAGCCAAAACAAAACATCAAAACTTACCACCTGCCCTGAAGCTACGCGAAAAAGGCTCGATCAAATTTCTTAAAAAACAAACAGTTTTCGGAACATTTTACCGTGATTTATTAAATTTATAGGTTATATCTGGTGAAAATCGCGTTATAGTTTTATTTGCTTTTGAAATTTTTGAGATCACTCGTTAGTATACGTCAAAATGACGTACAAATGAATTTCACGATAAAATATCCACATATGATGGGGAACTTTAGCGTGAGTCTATGACGTCATAAAAGTTACCCGCTGAGATATACGCACTAAGTGAGTGCCCACCTTAAGAGATAAGATTTTCGGATTGCGGAAAATAATTTCAAAATGGAGAATAATTTCAATTAAAAAAAAATGCTTTGAGGGTATGTTCACCCGATGTTTTCCTTTTCTATCACTTTCCGTCAAACAATTTTTGTGCACATATCCCGTCGCCTGTGGTTCACACTAGCTTAACACTAAAAAAAGTATGTTTCAAAACAAAGAAAATGTGTCCGTAGAACGTTCAGAGAAAAAGTATACTTATTGATAAATAAAAATTTAAAACCAGAAATCACAAAAAAAATTGTACTTACTTCGTGTTTTGTGTTTTTTAGTTAAGAACATTTATTCAAAAATATATATAAAAATACAAAAATTAGATTGAATTGTTCTTTCTCTTTGCAAGTAGAAATTATCTTAACAGAATCAGAATCACAGCAGATAATAGTCTCCGGAGTGACGGAATTAGAGATAAAGACTCTATATACACAGCAAATTTGGGATATCAGAAGCTGTGCATGATGGCTCAAAAGCAATGATTGAAGTTGAGAGGAATATGAAATGGAAAGAAAAATGAATATTTAGAATTTTCAAATTCTAAATATTCTCCATAAAAGTTTTTTTTGAACGTTTGGTTTTTTTCATTTTTTAATGCAAAATATTGTTTAAAAATTTACAACGATAAAAAGCTTTTAATAAAAAAAAACTTTGAAGTGGTCAATTATTCTGATCGGTTAATAAATACAAAAGATATACGGGTTTGAAAAATTTTTTATCAAACTTAAACAAAAATAATTTTAAGCTTTTTTTTCGGAATTCACGGCCCATCAATAAATCTTCAAAAATAAGATATGGTTAAAAATACGGTGAAAAATTAGCTGCCAAACAATCATTTTTTTCTCCTAGTGTCTCGTAAGGGTCATTGAACTTTGAAAATTTGGTTATGTTTCGGAGCCCATATCTCAGGTAATATTTGTACAATATTGAAGAAATATACTTCATTTGAAAGCTTAATAGTTTTGCTTTTGCAAATTATACAAAGTTACTCAAAAATCTTGCATTTGAGCTTTTCAAAAAACTATCAGTTTTAAGCCAATATTTTATTAAAACAAGCTCATATAAATTTAATTTCTGAAAAATTCGTAGTTACGTGCAGGTGCCAGTTTTTAACTTCGCAGAAAATGCACATATTTTAATATTTTAAGAATAAGCAATATTTTACATAAAGCTTGTATGACAAGCTTAAATTACTCTTAAATTTATATGTGGCGAAATTCGCTTTTTAGTTTTATTTGCATATAAAATTTTTGAGATCAGTTGTTATATGTATACTATCCTTTCATATTGTCAATGTAAGAGATAAGATTTTCTGATTGCGAGAAATAGTTTCAGAATGGAGTATAATTTTAATTAGTTTCTGCCTTAAGCTATACAAAGCCTAATATACCCATATAAAATGATAGAAGATAGCCTTCGTTAGAAATAATTTTATTAAAATAATTGTGCTCCCAAATTCTTGTTTTTTTTACCATTCTCAAGTCTCAACATGAAAATAGGAGAATCAAGAGCCTGATAGCAACTGAAGTGAATTTATTTCGTTGATCAGCAAGTGTAACTGTCCTATTAATAGATGAATTTGTATATATGCAAAGATATATGTATAAACATAAAAAACTAAGTTTTAAGTATGATTTATGTATTTAACTATTGAGTGGACTTTAAGTGTGAAGAAAAAACAAACAAGCAAAGAAAACGTTTTATTTAAACTTGACGAAATAATTTGTTTTGGAGAAAGAAATTGAAAACGATATTCCGTTAAATTAAAGGTAGCCAAATTGACCTAAAAGTTGTTTCTCGACTTTGTGATTTTTATTTTACTGAACTTATGGCCAATTTTTCAAATGTGTCGCCATAACTTGCAACCGAGTCTTCTAAAACCAAAACTTCATTTATTGAAGAAGATGTTTTTCAAGATAATGGCGAGGAGATCTTTTTCTTTTCCAATTTTTCAATTTTTTGTAGCCTTTGGAATACAAAATACCGATTTGCGCCAAAAAAATCGACATACTTCTTACTGTAAAATTAATAGTTATTAAAAATTAGTAAAAAACTCTTGCCATTATTTGACGAAACATGTGAAGGAATAAAGTAGTTTTCTTGCAGATTTGATTAAATTTGGGTATTTGATTTCTGTTTCCTCACAAAGCCATGCCATCACTCCTTTTTTTATTAAATAAAGTTTTAACTGACTCATCATTTTGCATTTTGCGAGTTCTTTAGAGTCTAAAGTTTTGCTCACACACTCTTTGCTCTAGAGCAATGCTCAAATGCTCATAACTTCAGAAATTTTGCTCGGAAATTTCGAAAAAATATTTTTAAGATGTTATAAATTAATATAGAAAAATAAAAAAATGATAAAAGAAAATTAAATACCGAAACTCCCCCTTAAAGCAAAAAATATTGAAATATCTCCGATAAACTATTGTTTCGTAACTGTGCAGGCTAGTTCTAGCTATTTTTGACTTCCTTATTGATTTTTAATTTCCTTCACTAGTGTGGACCAAAAATTACGGGTAACCCTGTCCTGAATATAGTGCCCTTAACATTCTTGTTCGGACTATTGTAATTTTTAGTTGCGTTGAACATGTCTCACTCGCTGTTCTCCTTTCATCTAATTTTGATTAAAGTTTGTATTGGTGATTTACACACATTGACGCTAAAATTTGCTGTAGTAGCTACAAAGTAAGACTGTTGCTCATAAAACGCAATAATGTTTTACTTCAAGTAATGTTTCGTTGGAAGGCTATCTATCTTCTAGCTATCTGATATTTAACAATAAAACATTAGCCATGCCAAATTTCATTTCCAATTCACTTGGCGAATCTGAAAATCCTCATAAGCAGGTAATCATTTCGTTTTACTCTTTACCAATAGTTATAGTTAAGCCATAGTTAAGTTGAATGCGTATTTCCTTATGGCACCTAAATTGTCCTAAAGGCTTGCAGAAACTTATTACCAAAAGGTCATTTTGAAAAATTTTTCACAAATTTTATAAGAGGACGATTAAGCTGAAGTATGTTTCAGTGTTAAAAAAATTAAAAACGCAATATTTTTCATTATTTTATTAAAGATATTAACATAACGCATTGTATCGGAAGGTTGATGCTCTAAATTCAGACTTGTGTTTAATTTGCATTGCAAAATCATCCTTTGTATAAGAACAGCATTTTGAATTTGGTAACAATAAAATCATTTACTTAAGAATTTATATTTAAAAATTTTAAGAAAATTTCATAAAGGAGAAATGTATTTATGTTTGTTTTGCAAGTAATTAATATGCCACGAGCTTTGTAAATTTTTTTTTTATATATTTCAAAATTGATAAATGTAGAATTTTGAAAAGTTCGTGGAACTTTGTTTAAATTTTTCTGAACCGAGCATTTGCTATAAATTTGCGTATTCGTTTGCAATTTTAGTTAAATATTGTACCTGGCTAAACCAGCAATAACAAATTTATAAGAAAATGGTGAAAAACTTGGCAGTTTTTTCATTGCTGTTATTAACAGTTATTACGTTTGTAAGTACCAAATATTATTTTTATTTGATTTCAACCACTTAACTACATTGTACATAATATAGTCTACAAACCATAACCTTAGATATTAAAATGGTGTCCAGTTATTCTCATTCTCATCATTTAAACAATTCTTGACACATCACCATATTTAAAAAAGTTTGAATGAAGCACTACTCTTATCATACGAACGATTCGTAAAATAAGAAAACCTTTGTCAAGAGTTATTATTTGCTTAAAAAAATGAAAACTGATACAAAGGGAGAATCCACATTTAACACCACATTTGACGATCTTTTTGTAATTTTTAATTTGTTATTCTTGAAACAAATTGTAGATAAAATATAATAATTTTTTAATATTTGTTATAACTACTATGAAGGGGGGCCTTTAAACCAGTGTCTTGTAAAGTGGACAGCGGGACAGAAAAGGTTGGGAATGCCTGCTCTAGAGAAACACTCAAATATTCATATTTTCAAAAATTTTTCCTGGAAATTCTGCCAAAATATATTTAAGATGTTTTAAGTCAATTTAAAAAATAAAAAAATTATAAAAGAAAATTAAATACCGAAACTCCTACTTAAAGCAAAACATATTGAAATACCTCCAATAAACTATTGTTTCGTAATTGTGTAGCTGAAGTATATTTCCGTGTTGAAAAATTAAAAACGCAATATCTTTCATTATTTTATCAAAGATATTAACATAATACATTGTATAAGAAAGTTGATAATCTAAATTCAGACTTTTGTTTAATTTGCATTGCAAAATCATCCTTTGTATAAGAACAGCATTTTCAATTTGGTAACAATAATATCATTTATTTAAGAATTTATATTTAAAAAATTCTAGAAAATTTCATAAAGGAGACATGTATTTAAGTTTGTTTTGCAAGTAATTAATATACCACGAGCTTTGTGAATTTTTTTTTTACATATTTTGAAATTGATAAATGTTTAAATTTTTATAAACCGAATATTTGGTATAAATTTGCGTATTCGTTTGCATTTTAGTTAAATATTGTACCTGGCTAATCCAGCAATTGTTATTTGTTATATTTTCTAATATTTTTTATTAATTTTTAAGAAAATGTTGAAAAACTTGACAGTTTTTTCATTGCTGTTATTAACAGTTAGTACGTTTGTAAGTACCGAAGATTATTATTTTTTAATTTCAACCTTAACGAGCATATTTTCAAACATAACAAAAAATTCTTTGTATATTTTTACGTTTGATGATTTTATTTTTATTTTTTATTGATCCAACTTATATTTTATTTTTCGAATTAGTGATTTTTATTTTACTGACCAATTTTTCAAATGTGTTTTTGGTATTTTTTATAGATTTAGAGGGTTATTTTATTTTTCCTTTTGTTTCTATGCAAAACAAATTAGGGAGTTGTAAATATAAAATCTAATTCAACATTAATATTTATTGTGTTTTACAGGCGAAAGAAAATGAGATTGTCATCATTAATAAATGTGAAGTGGAACATAATACCTCAGAGTGTATGGACATTGGCTTTAAAAAATTTAGCAAATTTTTATTTATTATTTTACAGCTGACGCTCACAACTTCCTATTTAGTACAGATGATGCACCAGAAAATGTCAAGAGGTTTTTGGTGTGCGTGCTGCAAGAAATTGGAATCGTAAAAATATTTTTGGGTATATTTTAAAAAAATTAAAAATATTTATTGATTATTTCAGATATCAAACACCACACTTACCCGAGAAAGCTTACAAAATATAATTGAATCAAAATCTAATTTATCGGCTGAGAGAAGATCAAGCCTACTAGAAGAGCTTTTATTGTGCTTAGATTTAAGTGAAGCCCAATTGTATGTATAATTGTAATATTATGAAAACGAGACTACTTGATTATTGAGACACCATTTACTCATCCAATCCATTTATTTTTACTTACGATGTACCAATTATAAATATTATTTTTAATCTTTCAACCCTAGAATTTTATGATTGGCAAAATTTATCGGGTTTTTTTTTATCCTTTACTAGACATGAGCAAATATTCAAATTTATACGCTGCAGATATGAAGCAATTCAAGCTGAGGAAGACGCTTTAGGAAGAGTTATTAGTATATGTGAAGATAAACATAACACGACAGATGGTTAAAATCATAATCAAAATAGATTGACATATTTTTAAATTATTTGAAATTTACAGAGGACTGCTTTGAATATTTAACCAATGACGAAGATGCACCTCTTAATGTGAAGGAATTTTATGTGTGCTTCTTAGATGAACTTCACATTGTAAAGTATAAAGTGACCCAAAAATTATTAGTTACTAACATTTTTAACTTCTCCAGATAAGAAATGGTACAATTATTGAGGAATTTGAATATGATCAAAGCTCAAATATAACAAATGGAGGTATGGCTGGCTTTATGCAGGAAGTAGGACATTGTATAGATCACACTATAGACGATTTGTAAGTTTAATATTTAATTAAAATCTTTATTACTTTTTTTCTGATAACTGAAAAATTAAGTGGAATACGAAAGTGAAAGTGGACAGTATCTAAGAAAAGCTTTTCGACAGTGACTGATCTTTACTCTAAAAAAACTCTAAAACTTAGTTTGATCCCTAAATTTAAAAACAAAGAAATAATTCAACTTTAAGAAGCTTTATTTTTAACATAAAAACAATAATTTAATTAAAAGCCCGAAAAAAATATTAGTGATTGCATAAGGCGATTAATTTTTCTGATTTGTAATATTTTCTAATATTTTTTGACGAATTTTTGTAAGATTTAAACTGTTTTGAGTAAAACTAATATTTTTTAGGACTGAAAAAGTATTCCAACTTCTACGATGTATAGGAAACAACAACAATGAAAAATAAGGTAATTATAATTTTCATATTGATTGTAATAATGTACAATAAACTTTGTTACATATAACTTCATTTTTTCTAGTTTACTTATTGGAAGGAGTAAATTCTTAAATTTTTACCAAAAGTATGAAAACTATGAATTAAAATTTTTATGAAATAAAAACCAAGCTTTGGCGTTTTATTTTATTATTCATTTTTTAGTAGTGTTTTATTATTTCCATGAATGGCACTGAAACTTTCCTACTATCTTTATCATATATTATCTCCTAATTCTTCAAAGCTACAATTAAAATACTATAAGATTCTATTACTCTTAGTAAGAATTTAAAATTATTAATTAATAATAAGCTCTCTTGACTTGGGTATTAGTAAAGAAAATACGAGTACATAAACATATTACTATAAATAACTCTTCTAATTAAATAAATATATATTTTGGAATGAATAAAATGATACAAATTATATTTAAGTAAGCTTCTATTTATATGAGATATTACATTACTTTTTTTAGGTTTTCTTACTTTCAAGGCTAAGCTTTTGAAAGAATGGGTAAAATTTTAAATTTTCTAATTTTTACTTGTCTTCGAACTGCGACCTTAAATCCTTGTTTTGACCCAAAACTTATTTAAACACAGATGCAAAAATAGTATAACATTTTAATTTAATATTTAACTTTGAATATTTTAAAAATATTAGTGGAAATATCATAAGACAAAGAAGGCGCTATTTAAAGATTATTTATTAGTCATCAAGCAGTTGACCTTCTCGTCATCAATATATTTTGATTTTTGCTTTAAATTTCACCAAACTACTTTCTCGTAATAGTTTGAGTAGAATTTAATAGTTTAGACCTACGCATAAAGAGATAAAAAATACTTAATTTCTTAATATGGGAGTAAAAGTTAGACTATAAGAAAGTCATACTTTAGCTAAACCTTTAAAAGTATTGTAATTTAAATATATGAAACTAGCTTTATTACGAATATGTTTAATTTTTTAAGTCTTAGCTTGAGTGTATTTTCTGCAAAAAGACAGAATTGTTTTTACGCTTTAAAACAAACATTTTGTTAAAATTGTATTAAAAATTTTTGAAAGTCAGTATCATCAAAATAGAAATATCTCTATTATCAAATATAAAATTTTACCATATAAATTTACCATCTTAAATTTTTTATATCTTCGAATAAATCAAGACCTTAATTTTTTGTGTTATAATTATTATATAAGATATGGCCTCAGAAGTACAATTGTGTTGTAAACTTCAATGACGTTTATAAATCAAATTTTCCCAGGATAATAAGTTTTTAATAACTTTCTACATTACATGGTGAAAAGTGAAAAATTGAAAAGTTAAGAAATAATTTGTTCAATAACTTGGTAGGTGTTTTCTTTGTAAACTTATGCTTTGTTCCAGAGGCTAATTGAATTTTTGGGGTAGTGAAGAGTGAACATTAGCATTGCTCCAATTTAATTTTAGACGAGTATGTATGAAGCATCAGATAAGAATTTCATATGATAAAAAATTATTTGTAGAAATACTAAGCTTTTTCTTCTGTATTCCATAATGTAAATCAAATATCATCTGCATTGATATTGCGAGTTATAAAATTTCAGAGCTACTTTTCATAAAACAAACAAGTTACAAATTTTCACTATTATTAGCGTAGCACAACTTTTTAACTAGTTAGAAATGAGTTAAAGAATATATAAATTTAATACCTTAATATTTCCCAAATAATTTCTTTACCTAACATGTTGCAAACGTCAACAAACCAGTTGACAGGTGTAACAAACATACTGAAGTAAGCTTAAACTTTGTTAATGCTGATTTTATGCTTGTAAAAATTTCTTATTCTAAATAAAAAAAACTGGTTTTAAAGTTAATATTTTTTTCCAGAGGTGACAATGTGAACCTTTTGATGTCTTCTGTTTGCAGTAAACTCTATCAAATATTAAAATAATTCTAGAAAATATTCTTTATGCAAAATAATTCTTATTTGATGGTTTTTAGAGCCTTTTGATAAAAGTTTAATAACAATGTACAAAATACTAATGATTAATAGAGAAATTCATATAAAAATAGTTCCATTACTGTGTTTCAATTTCTTATGGTCTTGGAACAAATGTATTATATAATTTTCTATTTCTAATATATGTTATTTTGTAATTTGCGGATTTCTTTAAAATAATATCTAAAAATAACTAAATTATAAAAGATAAATTATTTAGCGAATCATTAAGTCGTAAATAAAGCTATAATTTGGTATAAACGACATTAAATATTATTGCGAAATATTAATATTTCTTCTTTTTTTAACAGCTTTTCCTTGTAAAACGTTAGTAATTACGAAGGTTTTTATATCAATGTCAAAAATAAATTTTTAAACATGAAATTACTTAAAAAGAGAAATCAATCTTGAATTAATTTTGAGACTATATAAAAGTAGTTGCGAATTTTATACTTTCAATCATATATTCAAAACACTTTGAAATCATCAAACGCTTTAATATGAAATTGTTGATAGTTTTAATTAGTGCTACAATAGCAGTAGCATATCCGGAAGCGGGTTATATTTACAATAAACCAAATAATATTCAAAGTCATACAATTGTTGGTGGATTGAATAAAAACCTTCAGGGTTTAAGTACAAATAATATACTAGGCTATAATTATCAAGCCCCATTATCTCAATCAACATTATTTGGTCAAGCATCAAATGATATTACAAATGTTCTTACACCACCACAAGCATCTCCTTCTATTTTTGGTGGACAAGCCAATTTAATCAGTCCCTTTCAAAATGGTAACAGTAAGTAAACAATTTAAAAAAATTTTTTTATATAAAAATATATATTTTTAGGTAATTTTGGAATAAGAGAGAATAC
This sequence comes from Acrocera orbiculus, assembly GCA_947359355.1. Taxonomy (NCBI): domain Eukaryota; kingdom Metazoa; phylum Arthropoda; class Insecta; order Diptera; family Acroceridae; genus Acrocera; species Acrocera orbiculus. The sequence continues at coordinate 15,958,079 of OX375758.1, forward strand.
TATTCAGCAAAAGCCATTAGTTCAGAAGCATATTTATGTACATGTTGCACCACCAGATACCGAAGAAGTCAAACAACAACAACAAGTTATAATTCCTCAAGCTCAAAAACATTATAAAATTATTTTTATCAAAGCACCTTCATCCTCAGTAGCCCAACAAAGAATTATTGCTAAGCAAGCAGCAAATGAAGAAAAAACTCTAATTTATGTTTTATCTAAAAAAGAAGATGCAGCTAATATTCCTGTTGATGTAATATCCACACCGTCTGTACCAACCAAACCTGAAGTTTATTTTATTAAGTACAAAACAAAACAAGAGGCATCAGTAGGGAGTGGATTAGATGTGAATAATGTTGAATCTTCAAATATTATCCCTGTCCAGCAGCCAGCATCATTATATGGACCACCACCTAGAAACCATTAAAAAATTTTTTTATATTTGAATGTATACTTAAATGTTTTAACTTCTGAAATATATCAATGAAACTAGTTTCATTTTAAAACTGCATTAAAATCTATTAAACTTAGGTAAAATGTTTGTGCGTCAAATTTCTTATTGGTTTCGGCAAATCAGGCAAATGAAATATGATCATTAATTGAAAATGCAATTATCACATTGATTTCATTTATTATTTGTAAATATAATTCATTCATTTGTGAAATTTATCTCTGATTGAAGTTCTCAGTCGCTATCGTCTACTAAGGATTGAAATTTATTTGAATATGTAAAAACAGTTTCACCAAGTGCGGTTTTACACTTTTTTGTGATATATTAAATTAAATTTTGAGTTCAGTAAACAAACTTATGGTTTTAATTAGTCGTTCTCCTAATCATTAATGATTTGTGGAAACTCAGATGATTCAAGGTACCAAATTGCTTTTTTTGTAGAATCAATTTGAGATATATGAAACTTTTTTCTAAATTTTGCTATTTCCTCCGTAGTATTAAAATGCGTTCTTTGAAGTAGATTTTTAAACCATTAAATATTAAAAAATCACAAGTATCCCAATCAACTGAATTTAAAGCTTATCGGAAGGTATTTGTTGCCTACATTTCCTAGTAAGAGAATGTTGGATTGTTTGGTAATAAAAGAAAGTAATAAAACACAAATTTTTACAGAAATCCTAGCAAGACAAAGAATATATACAAGGAAACAGAAACTTAAGTAAGTAATATGAATGGAGATACTTTTGTAATCATAGTAGAAAAAATTAATAAAGCATAAAACTAAAAGAAGCATTAGCTAAAATACAGAAACTGTTACTATCTAAATTCTTTCTTCCAAAAGGACTCAAGCATACTCCGCAAATAAAAAATTTTTAGGGAAGTAAATGTTAAATATTTGAGCTAAAAAAAAATGAAATTAACTCAAACAACACGACAAAAATATTTCCCAATACAAATATACAATAAACTTTACTAATCAAATGATACATTGGAACAGCTGATGCCATACAAACCAAAAGTTAAAAAATGAATACACGCCACATTTAAAGGTGGGAATTATGAAACTAAATTAAAGATATCTTTGACATTCCAATTCTTAACTTATAGCTCAAGTCTTTACAATAACAATCTGTGGGCGCCTCCCAAAAAAGATCCATTATTATAAATATCAAATGCTCTACATTAACAGTAAGTAATCTTTACTAATTTCAAATTTAGTGAATATCATTATTCCTTACTGATACTGACAATGAGAAGAATTCTTAATATTATTAAATGCTAGTGCTTGTCAACTTATATGAATTCCTCAGGGTTTCTGCTTTTGATAGCAGGAAATGTTTTCAGCTGGAAAATTGCCAAAATTAAAGCTTTGGATTTTTCTCTAATTTTTTTTATTACAATAAAAGATATAAAGGATTTTTATGCTTAAACAATTGCAAAATGGAACTTCAAAATATCAAAGAAGCTCTATAGCTTAGAGTCATTGCCTATTGGTAAAGCTGAAGTCAAAGAGAAGTATTTTGCATATGGCATTTTTTTTTCCTTTTTTAGTAATATCAAGTTTTATTAGACAGCATTCTATAAATGTAAAAGTAGTACATATAAATATTAATTTAAAATAAAAGGCTTCCAATTTTTTCTTTTTATGGTTTTGTTTTTTTATTTATAGCTCATATTAGTATGTATAAAAAAATTTTCATATATTTAACCCATATTTATTTAATTTTCTACGTTGATGCACTCCAGATTTATAGGTTAATTTAGAAGTTGAATAGCCTCTGCATTTTTTCCCTTAAGTATACATTGCTTTTTTTTTAACAGGGAATCTTGGGTCACTTACTTCATCAATTCATGTGAATTTTTTACTTAATTAAGTATAACGTGATAAAATTAATCTTGATTCGGTTGAAATATCTCAGAAGCTAATTTCATGATTAAATTGTTATATATATACATATAACAATTATAAAGGTTAATATTAGAATAATGTTTTACTAGGCTGGCCTTTCTACTTTATTAGTTGAGCTTTTTGCTTGGTATGGTATTTCCAGCTTAACTTGTTTTTCAGATAAATAAAGATGTTTTATTGGTTTTGAAAGCAATTTTCAGTACTTAAATGAAAACATAGTTTTTTAACTAATTTTTTAAATGTTTTCAAATGGCTGGTTTTCTAATAGTTATGGTACATATGTAAGATCCAAATGACAGGAGTTTATATGATATAATTTGCTATGTTGGGTTAAATATTTGTACGATATTAAAATAATATTCAGCATATGTTATAAATATTGTGTTTAATTGTGACATTTTGAAGAATCTGCTCTAATTTGAATAATAATTACACGTACAAAAATTATATTAAATTAAACATTGGACAAATATAATTTTCAGATTTGCATTAGAATTGTGCCTAAATGAAAGCTCAATTTTCAAAAATAAAGTGAAAAATTACATATATTACCAAATAAATTAAACTCAATGCTGCAAACTGCTTTCATTTTGCTTGGTTGCAAAGTTCAAAGTTAAACTGAGTTCATGAACTTTGCATATTTAAATTTAATTTCAGTCCAATTGCCAAAAATTTGAAAAGATGCGATAAGCTAATCACAAAATTAAATAAATTTTTATTTTTGCAATATCTTTTGAATTTCAATTAATTTATTACAAATTATATTTAGGTATGCTTTTGTCTTTTGTTTGTAAAAATTTTTTAACCTCAATTAAGTTATTTTTTACTTTAAATTCTTTTTCGTTTTTCAAAACAATTGAATTGTTTTAATAATCTAATGTCATTACTAAATTCCACCATGTCTTCTATAGGAATATTTGTGATACTCAGCAATTGTGTTATGTAATTATATACCGGATCAGTTACTTTTATTGCTTCTACCTATATTTCCTTATGATTTTATTTTGGAACCTTTTATATCTAATTTTTAAACGTCCAATATAACTGAAAATTTCCTCACTTTATGATTTTTTATGATTCGTTATCAATATCTGCTTTTCCAATAAAATTTTTAATTTTTTATCGGAATATCACTAAACTCCACTTATTATTTTAATAACATTTAATAAATAACATTTAATCACTCTTTCCTCTTTGCTTGGCTTTTATCTAGGCTTCTGAATATAATCAAATTCAATCTTATTCTAGATAGTTTTAATGATGAATTTTTATGAAAAAGGAGAAAAATTAAAGATTTGAGATTTATCATGACTGTAAATGGAGTCTAAAATAAGAATTATTCCAAAAGATATTTAAAATTTCTAGTCTTATATATTCTTGATAATAAAGATTGATGAAAATATACAAAAGCTAGATATGTGGTGTTATCACAAATGTTCCACATGAAAGTTTAAATAGATAGTGTGAAAATTTATTAAATATTCATCTTTTTAGGGTTAAATTAAGAAACTAATATTTAATATTTAACAACTAGACTGGAAAAATGTTCAATTGAACAAATTTTATTCTAATAAAAACACTATAAATAATTAAAATAAAATTTTCAACCATTTTGCTATTTTTGTTTCATAGGTATCTTTAAAAATAAAAAATGGTTTCTACCTAAATGGTCCTACCTTTTGTATGTAAAAAAAAATTTAAAATTAAATTTGAAGGAGAAATTTTAACATTTAATGAGGTTGACTTAAGCATATAGTTATAAAAGTATTATAAAGTAAAAGGGATTATCCCAAAGAACTCTATACCTAATCGCTATTATTAAAATCTAATTTCACAATCAGTACTATGTACAAGATTCTTCTTGATAAGCAAGGAGCATTTAATAAACAAGCCATTTTGCCATTATACCCGAATATATTTTATATCCCTTAATTATGTTTAACTTTATCTGAGCAGATTGATGTTTTTCAGAATCATTTGCATATTTAATAGTTCTCTTATTAATCGGACCGTTTATAACCCAAATCAATCAGAGTTGGCACATAAAGTGTTGTACAAAATGTTTTGCTGCCAAAAATTCACTAATATCTATTTAAGAAATATATTGTTTAGCAGTTATCAGAAGCTGTTGATTTAAAGTCATTGATAAGATTTTAGTTGTAATTAGTTAAAAGCAATATAGTTTAAATTAGCATGATAATTGTGTTCCTTAAAATATAAAGTTTCATTGTTAAATCATGATATGAAATGAAATTCAATATTTTTTGTTACTGCTAAATTTCGATAGTAATAAAAAATTGTATGACGTTCGTTGACAATTGATAGGAACGAAATATATGACATTGTAGAGTTTATTAAAAACTCCAAGCAATTACATCCAACTGTAAGCGATAATGAACAACAAATTTACAGTAATAAAAAACTTTATTTATAAAACATAAAAACTAACGATAAAAAAATTCTTAATAAGCATTCATTAAATCCATAGAAGCAGCATTTATTTTATTTTATTTAGGATTTTAACAAATAATTGAAACCGATATTTATAATGTTGAAAGCTTTTCAAGAATAGCAAAAAATATATTACAGGCAGTCCTATTATTGTTCTAAAAGGAAACTATTACTAGATACATTTGAAAATTAATTAAAATATGAAGTATTTCTGTGTAAAAGTACTTAAGATGTTGCTGACACAATAACATCAATATACACAGTTTCGTGATACTGATTATAACTTTATATTTGGTGTCATCATGATGCTAGATCTACACTTTAGACTACTTTCTTTAGGGAAAAAACATTTATAGATCCTGCAAAATTTAAAATATCTGACTTGATAGCTGATAAAATCACAAAAAATTCCGCGAATATCATTTCAGCATTAACTTCATCTTTTAATGTGTGAGAGCAAAATTATTATGATGTATGAGATGATGCACATCGAGTAATAATAGATGAATTGATTTCATACAAAAGGACTCCTCTTCGATCAGATAAAGTAAAATGAAACTCATGTTTGCACGTTTCAATAAATAGTAAAGAGTAAAAAAATAATGACTTTTTAATTAAAGTTTTTTATAAAATTTACTACATTAAAAAATGAAACTACATTAATTCCTACAAATTTCTTTTTAAGCTTTGTTATGTTATTAACTTTATTAAACTAATTTTATTGTTGTTTAATTTAAAATTGTTTGCTATAAATTTGCATGCAATCATTTAATATAGAATATTTCACTCAATAATCTCCAAAAATCAAATTATATTGTATAATTTCACACGCTTTGTAATTCTAGTAAAAGACTTTTATTTGTTTAACCATTCCATATACTCATGTATATTTTTACACTTTAGTAATTACATATATAATAATTATTTTACTTTGAAAAATATAAAATAAAACAAAACATAATTCTTTTCAAAATATTTTTGAAATATAATTTATATAATTTCTCACTTAATTAAGAACAAAATTGATCATCTACACTTTATCAACTGAAAAACTTAATTAGTCTAAATTTCTTCTGTCTTATATTTACATATTATTCTTCGACATTTCTGCTATTTGTAATTTTTGCTGAAAATCTTGTTTGCAAACTGTTTCAAAAAATATCATAGAACAACCTTATTTACATTTTCTCCCTCTTAAGTCTCCTACTTATGTTGATTCTTTTGAAAATGGTAAGAGCATTTTATGTTCAAGTCATCCTTATAGCTACTATTTCCACTTTAAAAATAAAAAAAATGTATACTTGTCGTGAATTTTTGATTTTTTTTACACTCAAGTCTTTCTTTTTTGCTAAAGTAGAAATATGGTTTCATAAAAATGCCAGATTATATTATAAATTATTATTTATAAAATTTTAAAAAACTTACAATTAGCTTTAAGCATGTACTTGTACAATTTTTACGTTTTTACATGGTTAAATATGTTTTTTTTCAAAGATTTACAATTGTAAAAGGATATAGTAATAAATCCATAATTTCAAAAGAATTATATGTAGATTATATTGAAATATGACTTTTAATTTTTCTAATTTCACCTTAGTCAGTAAAAGATTCATAGTTAGAACTAGAACATCATGTTAACACTTTCAAACAAACAAATTTTTACTGACATGAAAATGTATAGCAGGATGTTACCAAAATGTTACAAATTTACGCTTCATACAATCAACCTCGCTTGATTTAACAAGGAGATTTTAAAATCTGGTTCAATAAATCCAATCCAACAAAACACCAATTAAGATGCTCCTTTTAAATATAAAATTTATCGAGCATTAAAAAGTTTATCCTTTTACATAAAAGCTGCTTTCTCTTTATTCAATCCTAAGAACTTTGGCAGCGCTTTCTTTCTAAATTCTAACTTAAAAAATTTTAATTTTATTCAAAAGTGCTTTGAAATGGTTTGATAAAATTCGTTAGAAGAAGTTATTAAAATTCAAATAAATTATTTAAATACTGATTTGAATTTTTATGTAAGCTAAACGGACATTTTTAATATAAAAAAAATTGAAAACTTCAGTTATGCGAAGAATGTGTTTTTTAGTAAGAATTTTTGATATTTGATATATACACAACTGTGTTCAAAAATTTTATCACTCCATCCCAACCCTATAGTGTATTTTTTTCAAAATATAAAATACCCTTAGCCTTAGATTAAATATAATACAATACGATAAGTTTAGAATTAAAGCCTAAGATTGTAGTAAGATTGAAAGTTTTCCCCATTTTTTTTTTTTTTTAGGAACAATTTCAAACTATAAAAACTATTACTACATAAAAGCTTACGTGATCTGACAAATATGTAGAAAAAAGTGAAACAGAAGGTGTAATATAATAGCAGCAGGTTTCGAAATAGGTTAACAATGTTCAACCACTCCATAAAGATTAATAGATAAAACTTATCAAAATTCAAAAAGCATCCCACACAAAAAATATTCTAGTAACATATTTTAGTAGAATGACAATGAAAAGAATATCTTGGGGAATACTGCCAGCAGTAGTTCGATGGCAGAGCTATTTGAAAATTAGATACTTCAAAAATTATGCCTCTTAGTTTAATAAATCACTTTCTTTGAATATTTCAAAAAATTTTATATTTTGGAAAATACACAAAGAAATTACTAATCTTTATGTCTTCAAAAATCGAATTCTTTTTTACATTAAATGCCTATGAGAGTATTGTAATAAATTTCCGCACATGTCGCCTTTGGAATGAAACCGACGTGAGTAAAATCGGTTGAATATACCTTCAAAAGGGAGTACAAAAAAAAACGCCTTGCGTATTAATATATAGATTTTGGGCAAAAAAAAAATATTTTTTCTACTTGCTAGCCAAGGAAAGTTTTAGGCAACTTATTTTTATTTTAATTTATAAAAAAAGTATCTGACAAAATCGATTAAAGATTAAGCTCTAATTTAAATTACTATATTTAAAGCTATAAAAGTGCTAGAATGACTGTTTTGGATATAATTTTAAAAAAAATTTGCATCTGTTTAGTGTTTAGGGCACTGTGTTTAAAAAAAAAACTTTTGTGTTAAAAAACTTATTTTCTTTTGAAACCAAGCAAATATTTTGCTTTTAAAAACTTGAAATACATAAATAAACAGATCGAATCTTTTTCCCTTTTAGCACAAAATTTAATTATACATTCTGGTAACTTCAAAGAACTCTCTGAAAACTCGATCTTCTAACCTGAATTTCAAATGGTAAAAGTATATATATATTTATGATGTACTAACAAACAATTACCATATAAACAACCAGAAACTTTTGAAAGCAAGGGAGCTGTCAGGCTTCTAGAATAAAATTAAAATGTAGTGACAATGATAGTACTAATGAACTTTTTAATGAAAAGACATTTCTTTAAGCAGTTAGAAATATTATTCTGTAAAATTTTTTTTATACCAATTCACTACTAATAGCGCTTCTTTTTCATACAAAATGAGAAATTTTAAAATCTTATATCTCACAGAAAGCAGCTGAAAAAGAATTTATTATTTTATACACTTAAAACTCTATTGAATTGTTCTTCCCTTTTTTTACTTTTTTCGTATTGTACTTTTTTTTTTGCCATAAAAGTTTGTTAGAGTTCCCAAACGTTGGGGGAATATATACACACAGTGGACTTTCTTGCATATTTTGAGGCACAAATAAACTTATAAATATTATAATTTTTAAAAATTTGTTTAATTCTGAAATCTGAAGGGCTTTATTAACAAATTTCAGTTTGTTTACAATGAAATTCTAATTGATTTGTTTGCATAAAGAATTGAACAAAATTTTAATAAATATATCAATTTAATATAAATGTACACATTAGTAATGAGGTCCAAATTATAGAGAATATATGTATGGATTCCTAAAATTCTCATTGCATAATTTGCCGGTTTTTTAAATTAAAAATGTGATCTTACCTTAAAATACTCTTCTTGAGGTAACTTGAAAAAGCTTCCAACGGCTTATTTATGGAGATTAATGGAATATAGATTGGATGTGTACTATTATATAATAATAAATTACGGAATCAGCATTACCTGTATGAATGTAAATGCAAAAATCTTTAAAATATGCTCTTTTTTACTGAATTAACCTCCACACACACTCACCTTTAAATTGAAAAATACTTGAAATACCCAAAAAAACGTAAAATTTCTCTTTTTATTTTGGCATACTTAATATTTATATCAATGTTTCGAAATTGCTATAGTACTGTAAATTTTTAACTCTAATTTTGGTCCTTTATGGCGTCACTAGAGAGAGTACAGTCTCTTGTGGTCCAATTTCAATTAAAACTTTTAAGTCTGATACCAATAGAATAAATCGTGATCTAATAAATTAGGCTCGTGGTCTAAAAACTTTGCTACTACTGCTACTGTCTTCTAATTTCATCACAAAAGTAAACAACTTAATATAGAAAAACCATTTGCAACGGAGGATTCAATGATTTAATTCCGACTCTAAAAACTGCATCGATATTTTAATAATTAAATTAATGTGTGTCGGTAATTCAAAAATTTAAATAAAATTTAGTTAATTTTGGTTTTCTCTATCCTAAAAAATTTCTTAAAAAGAAAAAAATAAGATTGTCACTCAAAATAAGTTTTTGTTTGAATTAAAATATCAAAATGATAGCAGAAAAAGAGTTGTTCATTAGAAGTTTATCTTCTACTACAGACGGAAACTTAAAGATTTAAAACGCTAAGTGTTATATTTTTCTTAAGTTATTTAAAGCCTTTTGTTTTTATTTGTTACAATTTTATAGTATTATTACACTTTTTATTCTTTTTCAAAACCCTCTTTCTTTTACTTAACAACTTTATTCCTTTTAAACCTTGTTTTTGTTGCTTTTTTTTCAAATACAAAATTAATTCGATTTTACTAAACACTTTTTTGGTAAAACTACAAAGAATCTTTATCAGACAAAAAGAATTTATGGAGGAATATTTATATGATCAAAAATGGAAATGATAGCATTTCCGTTAATGTTAAACCACATGATTAGGTTTGTGGCACTGAACATGCACAATTATATGGGAAAAATTAAATTTATGAATCTGGTAAGTATTAAATTACAAAGAAGGTGAATAACATGAAAACGATTCAATAGTGTACATAAGAAATGTAGAATATGGTAATTTATATCTTATTTTATTTATATCTGGTAATAGTTAATTATTACTCAGAATTAAGTTTTTGCTAGTTTAATGATATGAATATCTCTACAATACGACTACTTTATATTGATTAAATTATCCTAAATTTGACCCAAATTCTACCTCTTAAGCTATTCCCTTCCTTGTATATAATGCCAAAAAAGTTCACAAATAATTTAGCATACGTGGAGATATGAGGTTATTGCATAAGTAAACTTTACTTTATATGCTGTAGAACTCACAAAATTTTATTTCAACATGACTTGCATGTATTACATGAAACATACATATAACATTTATTATACCCATGTGCATAATATACTCTTCACATAAATATGTGATTTGATTTCATAACATATAAATTTGATTGTAAAACTTTTGAGCTATATTTTACAAAAAATATCCACAATTATTTTAAAAGTTGAAATGTAGCTTTTAAAGAAAAAATAAAAGAAAAAGTTGACAAACTCTATTTTGAAGGTGTTTTAAATGTTTATTCCATAGCGTAAAATGTTTCAATCATGAAAATAGGAAACTTTATAGGAGTCATATCCCATTATTAAGGTATGAAGCTGAATAAAGAAAAAGTCTATAGTTTCTTATAATTTGGCCAAGAAGTTCAATTCAAATTCTACTTTTTGTTTGAAATATAATATAATAGAATTAGATATAAATATTTGAGTATGTTATTTATGTAAAGCTAACACTAAAATTATGAATGCTCTAAAGTGCTGGTATGAAAAGCAAAAAAGTGGAAAAATGGCATTACTATAAGTATATTCAGTTAGTTTTGAATATCAGAAATGGTGTAAAGTCCCCTAAAATATAGAAATAACGTAAAAAGAAATAATTCTCGGCGTTACGTAATTGTTAGTAAGTTGTAAAATTCTTTTGAAAATCAGTTCTATAGGCATAAAAAGTCCAATTTACCCAAAAAATATCACTAACGCAAAATCCAATATGTTAAATCGTAGCGGTTTAACTGCTTAAGTGTCCCATTTTTTGCTTGAATACAAAAAATATAAAAAAGGAAATCATGTGAAAAGTTTAATTACATGTTCATTAAAAATATCTATTAAAATAAAATATTCCACTAAAACTATCAAGCTTTATAATTTAGGCCACGTGTTAATAAATATACACTTCAATTCCTTTTACTGTCTTTGGTGCTTTTGCTAAAAACTGACTCTCAAAAATTTTTCCTGCCTTAAAATAAATGATAGCATATGAGCTTAGAATGCAGATCTAAAAACTAATGAATATTCCCAAAACTGCTTGAATTTTTAACAAAAACCTCTAAGGCAATGTTCATCAAAGCTTCTACCATAGCTGAATATCTTGTATATATAACAAGACACCAAACACTTATATGCATAAATTGGCTCTTACAATATTCAAAAAAAAATAATTACCTTTGGACAAATTAATGTAAATCATTGATTTATTAACTTGCTACAATAACTCCCCAAATTAATTTCTGAAAAAGGTAAAGAATGTATAATAAATTCTAATTAAGTCTTTTTAACTATGCAAAACAAATGCGGAGCTATGTAATTTATATAAAATTCCCAAATGATATTTCCTTCCCATGAGTCAAATCTGCTTTCTACGTGATCTTATTATATTTTCTTTTCAAGAATTATTCTGGGAAATTTGATTTCTAAAATGTTTGAAAAAAGAACGATTAAAATTTTTTAACAAACTTTTCCTGCCCACGCAAAATTGATAACAAGTAGAATGATTGTGATCAAGTTTTTATCTCCAACCTGAATTTAAACATGAGTGGGTGCACAAGCATAACCTGATGTTAGTTTAAGTTAAAAAAATTACTTAAACAGTTTTTTTAACAAATAAATCAATATCTCCACCACACCAGCATCAACTAAAAAATCAGAATTTTTCTAAAAGTAGAATTTCCCAAAAATGAATTTCTTTTCCATTTGTGCCTCATAAAATTAATTGAAATTTCAAAATTTGATGCTACTTCTAGGGCAATATTTGGCAATATCAGGAAATAATTGTCCTACTTGAGAAATAAGTATATACAATATTCGAAATCTTAAATTTTATGGTTTATATGTATGAATCTTAATTAAATTGAAATTCAAAATTTTGAACGTTTTGTTATACCATCAAAGCTTTTTGTTTCGATGGAGTAATTTTTTCATTTTGCAATAATTGCTCTAAGGCTAATATTTCATAAATTAGACGTTTTCTGGGCAATTTTAGTTCTGCAAATTTAAAACAATTCAAAATTTAAACAAAACTGTTGTTATAAATAAAAATCTTCAAGCAGCTGCATTCGGCTATTAATTTTAGTTTTATCTCTCAGCTAATAGTTTTTCACCATTCACATTCAAAACAAAATAAAGGTTTTCCAATTTAAATCCAATTTCAATTAAGTCTCAATGACTTGTAATAGCTGACATGGTTAAATTTTTGTGACAAATAGCCAAATAAAAAATAAAATTGAAATTTTCCAATTATCTCTCGAAATTGTTCAAAAAAGAAAATTGTATTTTAGTCATTAAAATTTTTAATATTTTGTGATTCTATTCATTTCACTGGTAAGTATTTTTTTTTGTTGTAAACATTAATTTTTAACAAATCCAGCTTCAAATAAACACCAAATATAGTGGGTTACTTGATCCTGGCAGTCCACAACACAATATCAATATAACATGCGAAAATTTTCGCATACATTTTATAAGAGCACTGATAGTAGCAATTGAGTATTCGCATTTGAATATTCATATATAAAGAGTATCACAACCAAGTCTCTAATGGTTGGTAGTTTGACAAACTTGTATTTATTTATTATGCTTGAAAAAAACTACTGTCAGCCCAGATGAACATTTCGATACATTCGTATTTAACCTGGACTTGCCAATATAACAAATATTTCCCATAAAGCAGTTATTAAAATTTTCAGACCCTTGAGAAATTAATTGTTTTATTTTACTTGCATGATGCTTCAATAAGATGTTTAAAGAGGCCAGAGAACTTTCACAGATAAAATCTAATACTAAAAGCCTTGATAAATAATGGATTTCCACTTAACATAGAAAATGCAAAGAACACTTCAGCGCTATTGATTAAAGAGCCCTAAAACTTCTCCTAAAGGAGAAACAATAATATGCGTTTGCATATTTTAGTCAGAACTATATACCAAAGCATAGAAAGGCTAAGTACTAAAGTTCTGCATTAGAAATTTTGACAGTAACACGGTAGGCACACAGGCGCTAATGGCCATACTTTTAATGACCATTAGCCCTTAATGGCCATATTTCCCTGTGTGAACGCCATATTTTCGCAATATATTGTCAATAATATTACCAAAAATATGGTGTTCACGAACGCAATATAATGGCCATCAGCTTCAAAATGATCATCTGGCAACATTAAAGGCGAAAATTTTCTTTTTGCCGTAGCCATTTGACAACTGAATCATAGCAATATGATTTATAATTACTTGAAAAAACATATATTAATATTATGCATCTTAAGCGGTAAGTTTTGTTTACTGTATTTATTGAATTCAGTGATTAGATTATAGTTTTCAGTGATTAGATTATAGTTTTCAGTGATCAAATTATAGTTTTTGAATTTCAGTTAGTAAAAATATTTGAAAAAAACATATTAAGTTTGATCAATATGAGGCTACAATTTTACGAATATTTTCTTTCCTTATATTATACATTTTTATAATATATTTTTAAACACTTTGAAAAACCAATTATAAAATTAAACAACTCGTTTTAAGTCTATAAAGTATTTAAAAGTAAACAAATTCCGCAAAATAAAACACTGTGTAAACTCAAATGACATTAATCAGCTGCTTTGAAAATATTACGTTTCGCCTGTGTGCCACCGAAATTGTATGGCCTAAAATATGGCCATTAGAGGCAAAATATGGTGTTTGAAAGTATGGCCATTAGCGCCTGTGTGCCTACCATGTAAGTAATGCTGTGACACAATTACACAAATACCTTTCATCACCATCACAAAATGCAATTCTTTTGTGGCAAATATTTTTATTTCTCATTGATTTTTTAGTTGATGCTTTAAAAAAAACTTATAAGACGTTGTCGTTTTAATTTGTTTTTAAATATGTAAAAGTTTGTTACGTATATCGACTTGATAAGTTGACAAATGAAAATGTCAGTTTTAAATGCTTTAAACAAGATTTTTGTTGATAACATCAATTATAAAAGTAAACAGTTGAAGTTTTATAATTAATTTCCTTTCTTGAAAAAATATTTTATATGTAAACTACATAAAAATTTAATTACTAAAATATTAAAATAGTTAATCGAAAAGTGGGGATTTTGATTCTTTTTAAATGTGCTAAAACTCTTCAACCAAATTACAATTCAAAGGCAACTAATTCTGCTTTCTACTCTAGGGGATGTAACTTGTAAAATTTCATTTGTCAAATTTTATAACATTGAGGAAAATCAATATATATTAAATAATTCAGACTAAAATTAAAAAAAGATGTTAATTAAATAAGAAGTTCTTTGCATTCTCAAAAAGAAATCAATTTATAAAATTTAAGAATGTTTACACGGATAAAGTAAAATGATTAGCCCCATCACACTTTGACCAATTTTTTTATTAGCCTAAGAAATTCTAATCAAAATCCTTGACGCAAAAAAATTTCTCTTTTTTTTCAAAGATTTCTTGTTCGCAAAAAATAAAAATTCTTTCTTCTGAAAGAAATAAAAACCTTTTTACGAAAGGACTAAGGTTGCCTGCAGAGTTCCGGCTTACAGCCGAGCTGACACCGATTCCGATACCGAAGACTATTAACGTCGTTATGGGTAATCCAATAGGAATATACTCAAAGTGTTCAGAGTGCAAGCCTACCAAAGATTAGACTATCGCAATGGGAATCACTGTTAGCTCGGCTGTAAGCCTGCACTCTGTGGGCAGCCAAAGGCGTATAAACAACTCCATCACTAACGCATCAAAAAAAAAAAAAATCTAATATACAACCCCAATAAATTTTTTGTCAATAAACAGCTTGTAATTTTTAAGACACATAATTATTTTTTTGTTATGTTCGAAAATAATAATTAGAACTCGAGTTATAGGGAAAAGTTTGTCTTCTGGGGTATTTTTCACCCCTTAAAAATAAATGTCAGCTGATAAAAAAAATACGCGCTTCTTAGATTTCAGTGTTCTATAGCATATCTAAGTTTGAAGAAAATCGGTGAGTTCGGGTTCGAGTAGTTTCCTTGTTAAAGGCGTTTACGCCATAAACGCAAATAGGCGATATTCGCCGTAAAGATTTGCGAAGCACCCTAAAGAAAGGAAGTTACGAAACACCTAAAGGAAGGAGCAACAGAAGAAACATTACAAAGTTTACAAAGAAAACACTTACCAAGTTATTGAACAAATTATTTCTTAACTTTTCAATTTTGCATTTTTCACAATGTAAAATAGAAAGTTATTGAAAATTTATTATCCTGAGAAAATTTGATTTATAAACGTCATTGAAGTTTAGAAAACAATTGCACTTCTGAGGCCATATCTTATATAATAATTTTGTTACACAAAAAATTAAGGCCTTGATTTATTCAAAGATATAAAAAATTTGAGATGGTAAATTTATATGGTAAAATTTTATATTTGATAATAGAGATATTTCTATTTTGATGATACTGACTTTCAAAAATTTTCAATACAATTTTAACAAAATGTTTGTTTTGAAGCGTAAAAACAATTTTGTCTTTTTGCAGAAAATACACTCAAGCTAAGACTTAAAAAATTAAACATATTCGTAATAAAGCTAGTTTCATATATTTAAATTACAATACTTTTAAAAGTTTAGCTTAAGTATGACTTTCTTATAGTCTAACTTTTACTGCCATATTAAGAAATTAAGTATTTTTCTTTAAAACTCATCTCCTTATGTGTAGGTCTAAACTAATAAATTCTATTTAAACTACGTGAAAGTAGTTTGGTGAAACTTAAAGCAAAAATCAAAATATATTGATGACGAGGAGGTCAACTGCTTGATGACTAATAAATAATCTTTAAATAGCGCCTTCTTTGTCTTATGATATTTCCACTAATATTTTTAAAATATTCAAAGCTAAATATTAAATTAAAATTTTATACTAAAAAATTTTGCATCTGTGTATAAATAAGTTTTGGGTCAAAACAAGGATTTAAGGTCACATTTCAAAAGCTTAGCTTAGTGCCTTGAAAGTAAGAAAACCTAAAAAAAGTAATATAATATCTCATATAAATTTAAGCTTACTTAAATATAATTTGTATCATTTTATTCATTCCAAAATATATATTTATTTAATTAGAAGAGTTATTTTATGTTATGTTTATGTACTCGTATTTTCTTTACTAATACCCAAGTCAAGAGAGCTTATTATTAAATAATAATTTTAAATTCTTACTAATTGTAAGAGTAATAGAATCTTAGTATTTTAATTGTAGCTTTGAAGAATCAGGACAGGGATGGGCGAACTACGGCCTGCCGGAAGGTTTTATGTGGCCACCGGATAGATTTTTAATTTGCCGGTCCGACGGAATTCAAAAGAAATATGATTTATATATTATACGTATATCCATCTCCTTTTCTTCATTGTTTAAATATTTTTTTTTTTTCCTTTTTTTCAAAGGACTGATGATATTTTTACTTTCTTTATTTTTATGCTACAAAACATAAATCCACGGAAATAGCAAGCACAGACAGCTTCCAAGCTTGAAAAAATTGCATTTTGAGCTCGAACGCAGATTTCAAGATTTCAGTGC
Organism: Acrocera orbiculus; assembly: GCA_947359355.1. Lineage (NCBI taxonomy): Eukaryota > Metazoa > Arthropoda > Insecta > Diptera > Acroceridae > Acrocera > Acrocera orbiculus. The sequence continues at coordinate 15,974,872 of OX375758.1, forward strand.
CGTTCAAAAAGAATTGGATATTTTTACCATGCCTTTGAACGTAAAGTGAAGTGATGAGGTAAGATTTGCAGCTTGAATTAATTGAGTTCCCCTCTAACAATCATCTCAAGCAGCTGTTTCTAAATATGCCAAAGTTAGAGTTTTACAAATCATTATCAAAAATGAGTTTCCCAAATTTAATATCTCACGCTCAGAAAATCAGTGCTATGTTTGCTTCATCTTATATATATGTGAACAAGTGTTTTCATAATTAAAGAAGTACTGACAGATGAGCATTTAGCCTCGTTCATTAAAATCAGTATATCTCACTTCGAACCTCAATATAAGGAACTTTTAAAAATGAAATCGCAATTTCATTCATCTAATTAACATATTTAAATTTTAATACTTGTATATTGCTTTAAAATTATAGAAAAATGTATCTTGGCCCGCCAAACCTTTATTTTTCGATTTGTGGCCCGCTAACGAAAAATTTTAGCCATCCCTAAATTAGGAGATAATATATGATTAAGATATTAGGAAAGTTTCAGTGCTATTCATGGAAATAATAAAACACTACTAAAAAATGAATAATAAAGTGAAACGCCAAAGCTTGGTTTTTATTTCATAAAAATTTTAATTCATAGTTTTCATACTTTTGGTAAAAATGGATTTACCCCTTTTAATAAGTAAACTAGAAAAAATTAAGTTATGTGTAACAAAGTTTATTGTACATTATTGCAATCATTATGAAAATTATAATTACCTTATTATTCAGTGTTTTTGTTTATACATCGTAGAAATCGGAATACCTTTTCAGTCCTAAAAAATATTTAGTTTTACTCAAAACAGTTTAAATCTTACAAAAATTTATCAAAAAATATTAGAAAATATTACAAATCAGAAAAATTAAACGCCTTTTGCAATCACTAATATTTTTTTTCGACTTTTAATTAAATTATTGTTTTTATGTTAAGTTTAAAGCTTTCTTAAAATTGAATTATTTTTTTGTTAATAATTTTAAAATATGTTAGGGATGAAACTAAGTCTTAGAGTTTTTTATAGTAAAGATCATTCATTGTCGAGAAGCTTTTCTTAGATACTGAAAAAAAGTAAATAAAGACTTTAATCAAATATTAAACTTACAAATTTTCTGTAGTGTGATCTATACAACTTCCTACTTCCTCCATAAAGCCAGCCATATCTCCATTCGTTTTATTTGAACTTTGGTCATATTCAAATTCTTCAGTAATTGTACCATTTCTTATCTGGAGAAGTTAAAAATGTTAGTAACTAATAATTTTTGGGTCACTTTATACTTTACAATGTGAAGTTCATCTAAGAAGCATACAAAAAATTCCTTCACATTAAGAGGTGCATCTTCGTCATTGGTTAAATATTCAAAGCAGTCCTCTGTAAATTTCAAATAATTTAAAAATATGTCAATCTATTTTGATTATGATTTTAACCTTCTGTCGTGTTATGTTTATCTTCACATTTACTAATAACATTTCCTAAGGCGTCTTCTTGAGCTTGGATTGTTTCATATCTGCAGCTTATAAATTTGAATATTTGCTCATGTCTAGTAAAGGATAAAATACGGCGATTAATTTTGCAAATCAAAAAATTCTAGGGTTGAAAGATTATTGACAATATTTATAATTATTACAATATTTCAAGTTAAAATAAATGGATTGGATAAGTAAATGGTGTCTCAATATTAAAGTAGTCTCGTTTTCATAATATTACAATTATACATACAATTGGGCTTCACTTAAATCTAAGCACAATAAAAGCTCTTCTAGTAGGCTTGATCTTCTCTCAGCCGATAAATTAGATTTTGATTCAATTATATTTTGTAAGCTTTCTCGGGTAAGTGTGGCGTTTGATATCTGAAATAATCAATAAATATTTATAATTTTTTTAAAATATACCCAAAAATATTTTTACGATTCCAATTTCTTGCAACACGCATACAAAAAACCTCTTGACATTTTTTGGTGCCTCAGTTTCATTAGATAGGAAGCTGTAAGCGTCAGCTGTAAAATAAAAAATAAAAATTTGCTAAATTTTCTAAAGCAAATCTCCATACATATTGAGGTATTATGTTTCACTTCACATTGATAAATGATGTCAATCTCATTTTCTTTCGCCTGTAAAACACAATAAATATTACTGTTGAATTAGATTTTATATTTACAACTCCCTAATTTGTTTTGCATAGAAAGAAAAAGAAAAATAAAATTACGCTCTAAATCTCTAAAAATGCCAAAAATACATTTGAAATATTGGCCAGTAAAATAAAAATCAACAAGTAAATAAGTTAGATCAATTTCTCTACCTTTGAACCAATTTCGGATTATAATTTTCAATTTCTTTGGTTGCAAGGATTTTAAAAAAATAGAATACCTTGAAAAAAAATCATCAAACGTAAAAATATACTCAGAATTTTTTGTACTGTTTGAAAAAATACTCGTTACAGTTGAAAAATAAAAATAATCTTTGGTACTTACAAATGTAATAACTGTTATTAACAGCAATGAAAAAACTGTCAAGTTTTTTAACATTTTCTTAAAAATTTGTTTTTACTGGTTTAGCCAGGTACAATATTTAACTAAAATTGCAAATGAATACGCAAATTTATAGCAAATACTCGATTTAGAAAAATTTAAACAAAGTTCCACGACCTTTTCAAAATTCTACATTTATCAATTTTGAAATATATAAAACAAAAATTTACAAAGCTCGTGGCATATTAATTACTTGCAAAACAAACTTAAATACATGTCTCCTTTATGAAATTTTCTTAAAATTTTTAAATATAAATTCTTAAGTAAATGATTTTATTGTTACCAAATTCAAAATGCTGTTCTTAGACAAAGGATGATTTTGCAATGTAAATTAAACAAAAGTCTGAATTTAGAGCATCAACCTTCTTATACAATTCGCTATGTTAATATCTTTAATAAAATAATGAAAAATATTGCGTTTTTAATCTTTTAACACTGAAATATACTTCAGCTGCACAATTACGACACAATAGTTTATCGGAGATATTTCAATATTTTTTGCTTTAAGGCGGAGTTTCGGTATTTAATTTTCTTTTATAATTTTTTTATTTTTTTAAATTAACTTAAAACATCTTAAATATATTTTGTCGGAATTTCCGAATATGTTATGAATATTTGAGTGTTGTTCTGGAGCAGGGATTCCCAACTTTTTCTGTCCCACTGTCCACTTTACAAGAAAACCAGTTTAAGCGCCTTCCTTCATAGTAGTCTTAGCAAATATTAAAAAATTATTATATTTTATCTACAATTTGTTTCAAGAATAACAAATTAAAAATTACAAAAGGATCGTCAAATGTAGTAGCATATCTTTTATTAAAATTCAAAAATAGCAAAAAATAGGGTTTTTGATAAAATTAATGAGATTGTTGAGGCTGGTTTTACAAGTTTTTGAATGTCGACTTCCAATTTGGTCAACATAAGTCGCAAATTGCCACCCTCCGTGATATGAACTCTATTCCCTCCTTTGGATAGTAAATTTGTTACTGCCTTTAAGCCACGCTCAGCTGAATACGACCAAGGAAATGCAATTAAAAATTTCTGTACTGCTTCCACAACTTAGGGTAGAGCACTGGTATTAATTTTTGAAGCCAGAACTCTTGTTTCCTCATTTGTTGTAAGTTCTATGAATTCCTCTTCTAAATTTGTCGTTTCCAATGTATCTGCATTTATGAAAGGGTTTAAAATCCAACTTGTTATACTCATTTCCAAGATATCCTGGAATCGCCCCATGAAGATCATCCAAGTGTTGGCAATAAGTAAGTAAATCTTCATCTTTTGCTGGAGCTGATGATAACTTGGGAAATTGGCTGTATATAGCTCTACCTAGATTTCTTTCAAACGTAAGTAGCTTCCTCACAATAGCAGCTAGAACGTCTTTTGTTTTGAGTTCAACTCATCACCTTGAAGTTGTAAATTTAATTCATTAAATATTAAATTAAATAAGTCTGTTATGTAAACAATGTCACATTTGGACCTTATTACGCTGGCACGTGTTTTTTCGTCTCTATTTTCATAGAGATTTCTAAATTCAGTAGTGAATCAAATAATTGACTGTAAAATCGATTCATACAAGTACCTTTCGAGTGCCAATGAACTTTTGTGTGAAGAAGCAAGCGATTGTAATCTTCATCGTTTTCACTACCGAGCTGGCCAAAAAGTCATTCAATGAATTTCTTCTTATATTATTAACTTCTTCTATGACGATTTGAAGTGACTTATGTAGACGTTCATTCATATTTTTTGCCACCAAATGCTGACAATGTCCAGCGAGTACATTTGGTACTTTTTGTTTCAAAAACACAATGAAACCATTATGACAACCTGACATTGCTAAAGCGCCATCAGTAGCAACAGACAGAATATTATGCAAAGGAATATTTTTCTCTTGAAAAAACTTGTTCATGGTGTTAAATATGGATTCTCCCTTTGTATCAGTTTTCATTTTTTTAGCAAATAATAACTCTTGACAAAGGTTTTCTTATTTTATGAATCGTACGTATGATAAGAGTAGTGCTTCATTCATAACTTTTTTTAATATGATGATGTGTCAAGAATTGTTTAAATGGTGGATTGAGAATAACTGGACACTATTTTAATATCTAAGGTTATGGTTTGTAGACTATATTATGTACGATGTGGTTAAGTGGTTTCTTATAATGATTATCATTTTATTATTCATATCCTTACTTCGAATTGTTGTAGTATTTTGCTTTAAAATGTTTATTAGTATTTATTTTGTTGTGAAAACTCAATAAAAACTGTTTTTAAATGTCTTCTACTAAAAATTTCAGTCCGTTTTTTTAAGAAAAAATTTTTCCAAAGATTATAAATGTGCTTTAAAAAGTAAATTCATCCTAAGCTGCAGGATAAAGAAAATTCTTCCTTTTCTAGATTTACTCAAATGTTTCTTGCCTGAAACAAAAAAGTTTATAACTCATCCGGGTATCTAAATAAAATAGTTTGCGACTATCTACTTGAATTTTATTTAAAAATTTTATAAACTACAATAAATTGATTAATCACTAAACGAGTTCGATTATTATTTTACTACGTTTTTTTTGTTTATTTCAACATTTCAATTGAGCAGACAATTGAAAACATTTAAAATAAGAGCGAATATTATGATTTTATTCAACAATTTGTTTATTCTATTTGAAAGCAATATTCAAACTTCGATTCAAAGCAAACTTAAAATAATTTTTATTATTTTAAGATATAACATTTCTAATTTGTACCTAATTTGAAATCATTTTTGATAATAGTATTAAATTTTTGATAAATGTTGTTTTCTCAATTTCTATATTTTGATTAATTAAATTTCTATATTAATACAAATGCATGTATTGTGCAAATCTTTTTCGGTTTGATTTTTAAGAATCGATAACATTATTATAACACATTACGAGGCTTAGCATTAATTTAGAATCTCATTTCAGCACTTTTTTTTAAAATAAAATTTATTTTGACAAATCAAAATTAACGAATTCTTTAATAATATAAATATTTTTAAATTATTTAATTATTCTCTTTAAACTAAAAATAGAATATCTAAGACAGTTAACTCTAGTATCTTTGGATAATAATTTATCCTTGGTCATAGTTGAAATGCCATTTAACACTGCAATATCGAAGCTAAGTCAATTTTGTTAATTTTATAGACCGGGCTGAATATTAACCGTACCAGTTTCAGCAAGGTCTAAACTTAAAGTACATTTTAACCACTGAGATAATATTTTAATTTCTTTTTTGGGTTCTCATGAATTATAAAAGGAGTTAAATTTAACGTTAATTATTTGATGGGTTCTTTTTCAATTTTTTTATATCGCTCTGAAATATTTTTTATCTATCAATCTAAAATGGAGAACTTTTTAATAATTTTAATTTCAAATAAATCTGGGCTGATTAAAATGACTTTTTGTATCATTCTTGTTATTACCTGAAAGTAAATAATACAAAAAACATTCCCATATCGAGGATATTGATATAAATCCACTTTTGACAAGTAATTTAGATGAAGGCAGGAGAGAGTTCAAATGTACTCGCTTTGAACTAAAAAATGATATAAAATTGATTCATTTTAACACAATGTTTCTTGTTAAAAGGTTTTTGTTAGACTACTGAGACTATTTTGGGAGCCTGATTTTAGATAGGTTGTTGCTTTTTTTTTAATATAATTGAATTTAATAATTCTGAAATAGATTTAATGTGTTAATTTTAACTTTACGATGGCAATTCAACTATATACAATCTTAATCCAAGAATATTTAAATCATTTTAGTTTCGAAAATTTAAAAAAAAATTAATATAAAACAATACAAAGTAACATCCATTTGCAAATTAATGTCTAACAAACAAAAATATTGTTAAAAGTAATGGCATTAATAATATGCAATTAAAATGCAATATTTTTGTGGCACCGTTGCATCCATCTTCGCTACAACAGTAAGTTTGTGTCTCCCAGACTTCTGTAAGTTGAATACATATTTAAAAAATTCTGTTCCTTTAATTCCATTAAAAATTTTCCAAATTACCTTTTTCTTTACACTCGGTTGCACAGTCACGCACAGTTGACAATTCACTCACATATTTCTGAAATTTAAAAAACCGTTTATTTTTTATATTATTTTGTTTTAATTACATGTTGAAATTTTATGCTAATAAATAAAAAATATTCATTTTTATTATATAAAGTTAACATGGAAGTAAAAAACTAGTGAGAAATCAAAATATGTATGTCTATCAACAATTAAAAAAACTTTTAATTGAAAATTAAAGCAGAAATTAAGTTAAAATTATATTTAAAGTTTGCATTCAAAGCTTTGTTTTGGCGTAATTGTGTAAAACTTCTACTTCTGGAATATATACCTCTATATGTATATAAACGCTAAATGTCTGGCTAGGAAATTTCTTAGAACTAATTTTTTATTTTAAAATCGTAGTTATTATGCTTCAATTACTCATAATACAGCCCACAAAATTGTTATAAGCTTTTCCATTAGGAGCTAAAATAAAATTTTTATATAAAACTTGAATGAAATAGAACTTTCCTTTTATAATTACAAACCCAAAAAACTAAACATGATTTGATTATGATTCCAGACAGGAAAATGTCATTAACACTAGACAAGTATTCTTGAAATATACAATATATAAAATATCTATATTAACGCTTGCTCAAACTTAAGCTCTTTTACTAAAGAGCATTGTTGACACAAGGCCATTCTAAAAGGAGCACGAAACGATTTCAAGATAATATTTGCACAAAACGCTACTTAAGTTAGGGATCTGAAATAACTACACCACTCAATGTAAAGTCATGTGTTCTTTAACATATTTCTAAAGGGTTTCATCTATAAAGCAGTTATATACCATTAAAGTTTACAACTTGAAGGACGAAAGCATTAGGTCAAGTAAGAGAACGGTTTTTATTTTCTACTTATAAGTTTATCCTTCATGAAGAATTTATTGTAGTATTATATATATGCTACCCTTTATACCTAAATATAAAAGTTATTCTCTAAACTTTGATTCAATGAGGCTTAAGAAAGATGTATTGGGTTAAGCATATTTTAAGGAGTAAAGTAAACAAAAAATTTTGCTTTTCTTTATATTTTTTTATTCTTCTTGTCTTAGTAAATTGTTTATTTAATGGAATAACTTCAATGTTACATAATTTATAAAAAGTATTAACATTTTCATGGTACAATACAAGGCTTTTAAAGTTAGATCAAAAGACTTGTTTTTTACATGAGTCCTTAGATTCACTGCAATTAAGAATTCAAATGAATATTTTATGGCATGTTTATACCGACAGGATATCAATAGCTCAGACTACCGTTGCATATTTTGTATTAAAATTTTGAATGCGATAAATTACAATGGATATAGCTATAACGTTACTTAAGATCAAAGAGTTCAAATTCAAGGAGTAACTTTAAAAATTTGCATAGATTCTTTTAAATGCCACAATTTTTACTGATTCTTAGTAATATGTTTAAAAAAACATTTGTTTGTATTATTCAAAGAGTAAGTTAAATTTTTCCTCCAACTTTACTGTCATTTTATTCTTACTATATATTCCACATGGTTAACATGGGATCTTCTAATTTTTATTATACGTGAGCTTAAAAACCAATAGGAAGCTTCCAATGTATTTCAATCGGGTATAACTCAACATTTTCAAAGAAAATTTTGGTATACCGTTTTATAATTTGTCCTAAAGTAGTATGTACCATTAATAATTGATATTTTGTGAGTTTCTTTATAATTCAAGCCATCAAAAATTACAAGCAAAACCGACATGAAATATATCCTTGTTCAATTTAGCAATTTAAAATTGTTAAAAGTTGTTATAATTGTTGATAATAATTCTTTATACTTTTTAATAGTTGTTCAATTGCTTATAGTCCTTAACATTTATTAATTATGGTTAATAGTAGCTCTAATTATTTTTATTTCCTTAGTATTTCTCATACTAGTTGGTAATTGCTACTATTATTTGTTAAAAATGATTATGTTTGTAGTTGTAGTTTTTGTAACTATTGATTATTGCTTTGTTTTAATAATTGTAAATGTTTGCTGATTGCTCTAAATATAGTTGACTTTTGTAAACTCTATAATTGCTAATAATTGTTATGCTCGTTAATTATTGTTGAAAATTATTAATAGTTTCTATTTCTGTTAAGTTTTTCTTAGTTTGGTTAAATCTAGCCTAGAATTATTGTTTAGTATTATTTAGAACAGGTTAAAATTTCATAAAATTGATAATTTGTTAATATTATATTATAATGGTTAAAAATTGCTAAAAACTGTTGATATTATAATTGTTTTTGTTGTAAATAATTAAAAGTTGTTGTAAGTCATAGTTTATAATTATTGATGAACTCTCTTGAGCTCATTATCGCTTTTGTGTAGTGTTGACTTTTTAAAAAAAAGTTAATTGTGTCTATTAATATCAATTATTTATTATAATTGTTAATAGATGGGTTTCTAATTAATAATTATTTGTTATTTGCATTCTAGAATATTGAAAATATTTAAGCATTATTGTAATTGTAGATTTTTGTTGTGGAATTATTGAAAATTTTAGTATTGTTCATTATTGTTTATACTTTTTTTTTGAAACTTTCCAAATGTGGTTTCTAATTTAAGCCAACTAAGGATACTCAATTTTATAGTAAATAATTTATGATTCTTCCCATTCTTTAAGAATCTGTGTTTGAAGCGCTAGTGTCAAAAAATTTTTTAAAGTTAGTCCGTATTGTGGAAATACTTAAATTTATTCGCAAAACTATTTCAAGTGGTTGAATCTTTAATTTTAACAAATTTATAGAAGGATTAGACAACCGATGTATATATATAAATTTTTATAGCGTGAGTGAATTTCTTTCTTTTGACATTTTATATAAGCTATTTTTATAACTTAAGTTTTTCATGACGTTAGATCATAAATATTGATAAAATTTTTCTATATGCAAATAACAGTTACTACACATAATCGGATTTAAGAGAACAAACTCAGAAGCCATTAATTTGATTTATTTGTAGTTTAATACTAATTATATAAAAATATATTTCTATGAACATATGAATCTATACTCTGAGTTATTTAAGGCTTAGTGCCATCATAGCTCATTAAAATATTCCCTACATATTGCTTAATTACACACTATTTTCCTGTAGAGATGTCAGGAATTACTTTTACTGTCGATTGTTTATTATTTATTTCCTCTGCAAGGCTATAGTTTTTACTTTATCATATTTTGTCACTTATATTTCCCACTTTAAAATTGTTATTAGTACTTGATCTTTGAAAAGTATTGATAGTTCCATAATTTTAATTGAGCCATAATTTATTGAATTATAATAATATAATTTTGATACTTACCAGCTTATGATAATTCAATATCCTAAAATTAAACGTTCAAATAACCATAAGATTTGGAATGTTATAAAATTTAAACATTTTTCTTTCTTTTGTAATTTAAAGCTTAAATTAATGATGAATTTCAAATATTTTCATTTTTCTTTCAGATGTCTTGAATCCTGCTCCTCTTTATTATTGTTGTTTAAATGAAATCAGCCCAATTCTAAATTAAACTCGCACCTGTTTCGGATTTGTAATTTTGCCTTAAATTTCATTTTGTGGAGAGCAATAACCCTTTGTTGTCTTTTGTTGTTTTACAGTGTAGCAACTTCATTAGATTAATCATCGCATCCATTCAACATGATAATTCTTGATTATTCAGACAAATATAACCTAAGCACATCAACGTCCTTTTTGTAACAGCGACTAAAGCAATAATATTTTTTCCATTAAAAAGCAATGATAAATTAACACATGAAATTATGTTATAAGGATAATCACTTAAACCATTATAGCAAATGTCAGACTCTCATGCAGTTTTTACGTGTTCCTTTTGAAAGGCTAGCAATATTTAAAACTTATATGGATTTGTCCATATCTCTGTGACAGCCTTGAAAATTAGCGACCAATGTATATATCTATGTGAATAAACTTGTTATTATTTTTTTATTCGAAAAGGGGAAAAAGGATGTCTAGCACAAAGAACACTAGCACCCCCCAAACAACTAATCAATATAAACCTTTATTTATGAAAATGAAACTAAATAAGATACTTAATTTTTAAGATTAAATGGTGCTTTATGTAAATATAGATATTAATACCGGGAATGTTAGTTTTCACAGGCATTGAAGCATTAATCCTACTAGAATTTTTTCAAAGCCGGATGACTTCCTTAAGTTTTGGTATTATTTCTGCAAAAATAATTTTGACAGTGTGATAGTTTAAGTAAATTTTGGTATTATTACTGCAATTGTAGTTCGACAATTTCGTGACTTAAAATAATTACGATTGACTTCGCTACTTTTGGGACAAAATTCAAAATCATCTACCAAGTCCATTTTTTGTATTGAAATTTGGTAAACTAATTATTTTATTGCAAAATATATCAACCAACCAAACTTTGTCAGATCACAAGATTTGAAAAAATAATTATTAGAAAAATTATAAAATCAATAATTTCACCTTCTTTTGATTCCAAGAAATATTTCATTTCAATAAAAAAATTAAAATGAAGTTCGTAGTTCGATTAATGCTTGAGCTTACTATCAAGAAAGCCTGCAGTTAATGTTTTGAAATGTGTGCTTTGGATGTAGATCTGACTTTCTACGTACATGGGCGTTTATAATTTGCATGTTCTTGATTCAGGAAACCAGATAATGTCTTCATATGTACATAGGTAAAAAGGCAGTAAAAATATTTAACACTCACAACCAATGTAAAATTTTAATTATGAGAAATATATTCTTTGTCTTTTCTTTCTTTTCATTGACTGATCTACTGCAACGTATGACTGGATAAGCAGGTATATACTTTAAATATTAATTTTAAAAAATATACTTCTGTAGCCTACAGTGACTTAAAAAGTTAAAAATAAAATTTTACTTATAATTAAATAATATAATTAAAAATATCTTTTGAATGTTTTAAAATATCATTTTAATTATGAGTGAAAATAGCACAAAATTTTTTACAGGAATAAAGATATAAGGAATCTATCAGAAATGGTTTCGTGTAATTACTTCGTAGCTTATTGCAGACCATGTCATTCAATTCAACCAGAGCTCCAAAGCTTACTTTTAATTATGTACGACTGTTTTTATTAAATGGTGTTATGAAAGGTAAAGTTTTATTTTTTCTTTCTTAGGGCACAATAAACTATAAGAAAATATTTTCAAATATTTTAAATTATATTTTTATTTTCAATTTTTTGGTATCAACCATTATTAGCTAGAATTTAATATTTTAACCAAGTATACTTGCAAAATTTTAAATATTTTGAAATTCATTTTGTTCGTATAAAATAAATTTAAATGGCAAAAACGGATAAAACAAAAACAAACAATCTGACAAAAAATTTCATGCCAAAAAAACTAAATGAAACCAAGTTTATCTAACTTAACAATATTACACGATTTGATTGTAATGAATGAGTAAATTTTTCACTTCAAAAACATGTTCCGATGGTTCCTTTATGCTAAAAACTTTTCTGCAATTTCTAAGCAAAAAACTTCTTCTTTAATCTAAAATTCCAACAAAAACTTTACTTTAGCAGTAATTTGGTAATATTAAAGAAAATTTTTCTAAACTTTTGTTCTTTTTTCTGGTGCATTATAAAATCACTACTTAACTCTTTTTTGTTTAGTTAAAATTCTAATAAATTGTGGTTTTATTATTACATCACAAAACCTAAATTCTTTTGCTTGAATTGAATAATTTAATAATCAAAAATAAATGCAGCTTTTTATTTTCTTATTGTTTTGAAGCTAATAATCAGGTATTCTAGCATACATCACAATTAGATATTATATAAAACTTAAATTTAAGTGCTATGACAAACAAGATAATTGTGTAATATATCAAGTGCAAGATGCATAAATTTTAAAAATATTCTAACTAAATGTTAAAGCCAAATCAATTATTAACCATCACAATATTTCAGCATTTTACTTACAACACAGAATTTTTCACTGGAACGAGTGCATTCTTTCAAATAAAGATGTGCAAATTTTTCAGAATAGTTAAAACAAGGTGTTATAGAACCAACTCCTTCATTATATTGACCACACATATAGCAGCTAAGGCTACTTCCAAGCCCTATACTAATTACAAGCATACTTATAAACAAAGCAAACTGCAATAAAGCCATTTTGTCAACAACTAAAAAATAAATCTTTATTTTGATGACGTTATATAAGTAAATATTGTTGACAAATTATTGTCGAACTTTTTATATAGTCACTCAGTAATTTTTTATTCGACCACAAACAAAATTTTGGTCAAAGGAATAAATATATTATTTATTTGCCTCAATCGCTACTTTTATAACACATAATATTGAAAAACACAGGCTATATGAAATAGTTTTAAAAACTTTTAAATAAGTAAATTAAAAAAATAATTTAATTAAATAATTTATCTTTAAACATTACTCAAAATTCAAATTCACACTTTTTTTATCATCTTAAGCTTAGATAACCGTTACAAAAATGAATCAATTCCAATCAAGTCATCCACTAATACGATTTGCGGCATTTCTTTTAAAAGAAACTGTCCTAGACTAACTGTATTAACACAGGACATAGTCATCAAAATATTTTGAAAGCTAAATTTAAGCTTTAAACTAAGCTTCGTTTCTTATTTGACCAAGGAATTAGTTAAGGAGTGTTTTATATTTTTCTAAAGCTTTCAGATTTAGCATAAAAATAAGCTTTTCAACAACAAAGCACAACAAATTGTTTCAACAATATTTCCTAAAATCATTTCGCTGCAGGACTAAACATAATTTTCATCTTACCTAAGGTAAAAAAAAAGCTTATGTCTGATGCTGTCAAGCTTCACAAATCCTAAATATAGATATCTTGTAAAAACATAAATTGGAAAAAAATAAACGGTGATACGAAAATTATTTTTAACAGTAAAATATTACCAAGGACAACCTGTGTGTAAAAAAACTAATAAGCTCCTTCTGCAAAAATTAAAAAGTTAATTGCTTATGATTTTTGTTTCACATATATAAGCTTTAAACATGAATAATTTGTTTATGTTAAAAAATTCTTTATACATGCATATAAGTTATACAGAGTAAATACGCAAACTAAAGCACTCTAAAAGATAGTAAATAAAAAAATAATGACTATCCTATTGCTATAATTCCACAACAAGGAATCGTAATTTAATCTAAAGATTCGCCAGAGACTTGTAAAAAGTATATGGTCTTAATCTGTACAATTAGTTATTTGATATTTTCAAAAATTTGCTAAGAAAAATAATATTTTATTATTTAATTGGAAAAAGAAATTATAAATAACAGGGATGCTGTTACTTTATTACTTGACATCATACAATCTTTATATATATATAAAAATCACGTGTCCCGATGTTTGACTGCAATGGATTAAAAAACTACTGGACTAATAGAGATAAAAGCTTATATTTTGTGCTTAGCTTAATCGCGATTAGCGACACAAAATTTAGCACTAAATGCTAATGAGTCCATTAGTCTCCACTGAATTGGTATATAACCTGAATTAGCAACTAGTTAGCGCTAGCCTGTCGGTTTTTCAGAGAAGATCAAAGGAATATTTTAATTCGGGAAGAATTCAGTCATTGAATATTAAGATTCTGTACTTAAAGCAAATAACAACACATAAATAGAACTATCATTTTGGCATTTTGCTTTCCGTCAATGAAAACAGTAATATGCTAGTGAGTCCTGTCCGATTGGTATTTAAGGAAACTCTCCATTTTTACTGTGCTAAGCTGCCCTATACGCTAAGCGGTAGTGAGTCCTAGGCATAAGAAAGTTTACTTACTTGACATATTTACTTAGAATTCATATTTAGTTGTACAGTTGTTAGTTTTAGAGTTCACAGTTCTGCATAGTTTAAATAGGTTGTTGCATTGGCTATAAGTTAGATAGCAATTTGCTTTTGACCGATCTCCCCCGAAAGAGTTTCAGCGTATGCAAAATTAGAGCTTTGGTCCACTAAAATAACAACAAATGTCACAATTCCATCAAAAAAGCTTTTTCATATATTAATCTGATACCTTTTGACCAAAGGACTTATAAAATTGTCAGAAAATTACCTTTCCATCTATTTTAGTTAAATTTACACCAAGATTTGGCTTCTGAAATCTATCAAAATTTTCAACCAGCTCTACCAATGACCTAAAACTTTCCTGAATACTACTACCTAATCCTATAAAAGCTACCAAAACAATTGTTACTACTACATATAATAGCTTTAGACATGTTTCAGTTGAGAATTGACACTATTTCTGCTGTCTGTTTGAGAGATTAGGCTTTTATAGGCTTTGCAATTACTGAACAATTCAAGTACCTTATTTTTTAAAAACTAAATTTATTTCTTATCAAGATCTCTAAAATTTAAAAAGAAATACAGCTCCAAAAAAATTGCTAGCGAGATAAATAAAACTTATAACGGATAACAGGTCTGATGATTAGATTAAAATGAATCAATGTCATCAAATTATCTTTTTAATTGAAAAGCTTCTTCCAAAAAACATCATTCTCCGTTTTCGCTGCTTTTCTTGACTCTTGTTCTGGTAATTCTCCATAAATTTTTGAATTTTTTAATTGAGGAATGTTCAACTGATTATTTTCTTCAAAACGGCATTTAAATTTTCTATTTTATGACACATTATATTCTCATTATATTACTTTTTAAACTAAGTTTCAATTTTTTCACTATTTTTACTGATAAATAGGATTTTGAAATTTCAATCCCAATTTCTTATTTTATGCCCATAATCCAATTGAGTATGAATTTTGAGTTATAAGATTTCTAAACGGTGTTAATAATGTAAAAAAGAAATCAAAAAAATGTAAGCAAGCTATTGAAGTAGTAGAGGAAGTATACATTTGTAATTAATTAGTTTTATTTCACAAATATTTTAATAAGTAACTAAAAGTCAATAAAACAAACTTTCGTCCAATATTATAAACACAGAACTGAACTAATGTATTGTTTCTAGGATAATAATGTTCAATAACCGTAGATACGTGCACTATAGTTAAAATAAAATGTTTGATTGGCTACAACTTCGATAGCAATTTGCCTTTGACCGATTCCTCCAAAAAGAATTTTGGCGTATCCAAAAACAGAGCTTTGGTCCACTGTAATATCCACAAAAGTTACAACTTTACCAATACCACTTTGTGGATAAACCAATTGGAGCGTAACATCCTGAGGCTGGCCATAACTTAAAGATTGAGATTTTTGAGCCACAATTCTGTCCCCTTAAAATAATTTTTAATGATTTTAATGAGCATTCAACAAAAGCTTTTTCATATTTACCTGGTACCCTTTGACCAACAGTGTAACGAATTTGTCTCAAAATTACATTTCCATCTATTTTAGTTAAATTTAAACCATTATTTTGCTTTTGAAAAGTATCAAAACTATCAACGAGTTCTACTGATGACCTTAGACCTTCGTCAATACCACTACCGAATTCGATAAACGCTACCAAAAAAATTGTGACTACTACAATGGCTTTAGACATGTTTCAGTTGAGAATTAAAACTATTTCTGCCAATGCTATTATAAAAGCATTAGGCTTTTATAGGCTTTACAATTACTGAACAATTCAAGTACTTTATTTTTTAAAAACTAAATTAATTTCTTATCAAGTTCTTTAAAAATTAAAAAGAAATCCCATTCAGCTACAAAAAAATTTGTAACGATTTCTTGGAAGAGATAAATAAAATTTATAACAAATCTGATGATTAGATAAAATGAATCAATTTCAATTGATTATTATCTTTCTAATTAAAAAGTTTTGAGGGTTTTTATTTTCAGAATTTACTTTCTTCCAAAAGAAATCTTTTTCCAGTTTTGCCTCCTACTCTAATTAATATGGTAAACCAATTTCATTATTTAACTTAAGTTATTTTTGCAAATATTTTGAATTATTTAAATTTGCTCTTTATAACAGTGAAATTGCATGAATATATTCCAGGTTGGCGTTTAGATTTAAAGTACATACTTAAGTTTATTATATTTATAATTAGTTAATTAGTTATAACAATTGTATGTAAGCTTTTAGAAAAATAAAATCTTTCATAATAAATTTTCGCTATATTTATACTCTAATTAATCATATTTTTTCAGAATAAATTGGGTTTTGTTTTCAGGTTTACACGGATATATATATATATACATATATATGTGTAAAAAGTGTTTTATCAATAAAATAATCTTGAAATTATGTTTATTTTATTCCTGGTTACGCATAAATTATTTCCTGCTGGGAGCTTTGATTTTATATGAATTTTGTTTAAAAGGATTTGAGAACTCTAAAGGAAACAATCTTTTATCTTTTCGCTTGAATTTTTTACATCCTACATTTTTTACATTTATTTTAGATAAGCTGCTAGAAAATTCAACTTTTGGGCTTTTGCTTTACACAAATTTTAGCGCTCTGTCAACACCAAATTCTGAATATTATTTCTCAACACTATTCTAATTGTATAGCATAAGATGACTATAAGCTCACGCTAAGCTATTGTAATAGTACTTAATAAAATTTTCTTCCGGTTTAAGCTTTTAAACGTATTTTGGTCATTAATAATTATTAGCTTTTTGTAATAAGAACTTTTAATAATATTTACTTGTTTTTGTTTTTCAAAATACTAATTTTTAATGGCACAGCACATAATCTTCAGAACCTGAAAAACATGCACTCATGTATTTTTCCCGGAAATAGCTTAAAATTGAAAAGTGATATTGACGTCCCTTAGAAGACTTTACATTTAGCTCCATTTCGCCACCATAAAACAATTTCTCGGATGAAAAATATCCTATTTAGACTCTAAAAGGTTAAGAAATGGTACCCTTTTTTTTTAATTTTAAAGTTCTTAACTTTACAAGGAGGGCGTTAATATTATTATTTGAAAATCTCATGCTTTTGTTGAATTTCGGTAATATTTCTGCAATAGTAATTCTAACAGTTTTGGTGGATTTCATTAGTACTAAGGGTTGTTTTTAAGTTTGATTTAAATTTTGTGGATAGCTTTAGTTACCAGCCATTTTCAATTGTTATTATTATTTCAGTTATTTAATAAAAATTAATAATATATTAAAAATTAAAGACTACTTTTATAATTTTAACACTTGAAAGTTTTAGAAGTATTAGACCGGATTTTCTGAGGATCAAAAACTTATAATGTTATTGAAAATTTTTGGATTCCATGATAGCAAATAAGCAATTGCTAAACAACACTTGACCCAGGCTAAATAAAGACCTAATTAAGTCTGACAAAATATCAAGATTTTTCTTATCTCCCAGCTTATAAATGGCTTGAATAATCTTCCAACAATGGAGACTTCGTTTATCTAAAACTTGCAACCAAATTACACAAGAGGACTGGATAGGTGCTAACATTAAAATACATATACAAGTTAGAAGTAAAAATAGATTTTAGTTAAAACACAAAATAAATGAGATCCACTTTTTACCTTTAACTACGTACTTTCTAAACAATCAAGCCTGACGAAATATTTCCTACTGCATTAAATAATAGATTTTTAATTTCAATTGTATCAAATTAAAAATTAAAGAATAACAAATGAATGCCTTTGCCAATATACTCCTCAATCTAATGAAAAGTTTTGCTACCTATCACAAATCGGTGTGATGTCTCTAGTTGCTTTTCCCATTTACCAAAAATTACATTTTATTCCCCTTTTGTCGAGATTTCAACCTACCCCTCTAAAATTCTGCTTCTTTTCTCCCTTCTTCAAAAAATTCTTTCCCTTAAGTAATATTCCACGTATTTGACATGCGTAAATAAAAGACTTGCAGCTCCTTTATTGTCCAACAAGTATCCTTGATTTCACATGCAACAATGAGAATTCGACAGGTGGGTGTTGAATTAAGATTAATGAACTTTAATGAATCTCTAAGGAGGCTTTTATGAAATTTCATCAAAAGAAAACGTAACTCTTAATGTTTGTTTTTTCAAAATTTTTAAATTTATTACTAGCAAAAATTTGAAAGTTCGCCTTTGAAACAATTCAATTTTATGTATTAAATAATAAAACTTACAACTGATTAATAAGAAAACACCCACTTGAGAAGCATATTTGCAAGAATAAATTAAATTAAACTCCTTTTAAGGAGGAATTTTAGTATTACTCCCATACATTTTACTTTCACGCAGAGAAAAGCCAAAATAATTTGTCAAAAAATTTTTAAGAAATTCTGGTATAGAGTTTTTTCTTTTTTTTTGCATTAAACAATAAGATCCTGGATCTCACCAGGATTTATTTGATTCAACAAACGCCTCTGTAATTTCTTTATACGAAAATTGTAGAAACTTGCTTAACATTAATAGTTTCTATATTATTTTAATATTGAATTTTTGTCCTTCTCCTATACATTTTAGTAAGTAATTTGCTCAATGCAACAGGAAAAGAAAAACTCTAATCTTTTAATATTTATCACCAAGAGAATTTAATTTCAATTATGATAATCCTTCATTACCCAACACCACTGTTCATTCTTGAAGCCACATCATATCTGAGAGCATAAACGTCCTTTTTTATTTTGCTTAGTTAAAAGTTGATTTATCTAAAAATATATACTATATTTCACGGTAACAATGGTAAAATCTTCTGTTTAATATTTTATGCAGTAATAATTTTAGGAAGAATTCATTATAAAATTCTTTATTATAAAAAGAAATTAAGTGAAAAATACTTGAAAAGGTGTCCGTTATAGTTTAACGTAGTAAAAAATTATAATTTGAAACATAATAATAACAATCTTGTTGTAATTTGGTCTAAGTACAATATAAAATTGGCAAGGTACGCGCATATAACTAAAATAACGTTTTGAAGTTTTACTATATGACCGTATTGAGCCCGCGTATTTATATCTGGCATTGATATGAGAAAATTTGTGGTTTTTGTTATTATTATAACTTTATCAAAAATTATAAGTGTAAAGAAATTTAACTGAAATATATAAATTATCGACTTTCATTTTTTGCTTTCATTTTTTTTTATTGACATACATTTCTCATAATAATTTTAATCATTGAAAAAACAATTTTTTCATCAATACAAATCTACCAATTTGCTATTTAACAATATAAAAAATTCCCTCATTTATATTTACATATTTACTTTCTGCATTTAGAAAACCTTTTTTTTGTTCAAATCAGAGCATGTTCTCAATTGTCTGGTCGAACAATGTTAACAAATTAATTTTTCAAAAATAATTTTCAGAATAAGAATTTTAACAGATTTTTTAAATGTCAATAAAGAAAACAAGAGTATGATCATTTTTGTGAATTACCCAATTTTCTATTCTTATTGAAAATGACCCAATTTAGACAGATACAAATAATTTCGCAAATATAAAGAGAGTTAATTAACTTCTATTTTGTGCTATATAAACTGTATTTTCCTAAAAAAATTATTTAGAAATTGCTAGAAATTCAATCAATAAGATTATATCGAAAAAATGTTTAAGCATTTGGTAATGTTGTTCTGCTTGTTAATAGCAACCTACGCCCTGGTAAGTATTATTTGATTTTAATTGAATCGATATTCCGTTACGGCATCTATCAAAATAGGATTCGGAAAGTTAATTGAAAAATATATCTTCAAATAAATTAGTCAACATAATTAATGACTGTAGAAAAATTGCTATATAAATCCTAGACTCTTATACTTTTAAACAGGATTCAACAGTCAAATAATTTTTTTTATTTTTTTTTATTATATTTTTGATTACTATCATTTTAAAAATCTCTATTGTATAAAATTTATAAATTGAAGAATTGTGGATATCAGCAATTGAATACTCAGACACTAGCCGAGGGATCTTTAGAAACTGGGCATAAATTTCTCCCGGGAATATATTTATGCAAGCAGTTTTATACACATTTTATTCCTAAGCATAATCAGTTCATCATTTTTGACTTGCTTGAAAATGTATTCAAAAAAATGTTTCTAATATGTAACAAAACTATACCAAATGTATAATATTCCTCTTATAGCACATTTAAATTAACAAAAAACCTTTTCTTCTTACAATTTTCATTTCTAACTTCACTTAAACGCAAAGCATTTATTGCACAGCACAGCACAGCAAGTAATTTTTTAAGTAAATTTTATTGGCAAACATATTTTTCTTTTATTATTTAATAGGAAAAAATTTCTTGTGCAGAGCTTCATAAATAAATTATTATATTTTGCAAATCAAAACTGTAAAGATGTTTCTAAATTCAAATTAAATGTTGAATGGTTAACCAATGGTTCAAATTAAATGTTGAATGGAATAACCAATATCAGAGACAAATTTTAGTATAGAATTAACAAATTAACTTTGTTTTTTATTTTTAGACGGAAGAAGAAAGAATTGAAATCACTAATAATTGTGAGACAAATCATAATATTTCAGAGCGTAAAAATCTTATTCAAATAATATTGAAATTTATCTAAATTTTACTCTTTAATAGGCTACGCTTACAGTTATCTTTCTGGTAATGAACCAGCACCAGAAGAAGCTAAAGGATTCTTTGTATGCATTTTACAAGGATATGGAATAGTAAAATAATAGTTTTCTAATTCATTGCTAGCTACTTAGAAATTAAATATTTTTGCAGATATCAAATGCTACCTTAACTGAAGAAAGCTTAGAAGAATTTTTAAATTCGAATGATGAGATGTCAAGTGAAGAAATATCTATATGGATTAACGAGCTAAAGGCTTGTTTAGATACAGAAGAGCCAGACCTGTAGGCAAAATCAATATTTTAATCTTGATTTTTTTTTTTTTTTAAGCTTTTAACTACTAATTAACTATTGTGTTTTTTAACTGTCAACTTTTTGGTTTAGTTTTATCATTGAAAGTAAAAACCATTTAATAAGGACATAATACTATCAGCCTTAACCAAATTTCTAAACAATTTTTTTTGTTATAGACAGGAACAAGTGTACAAATTTTTACGATGTGGAGATCGAAGAAATAATACTAATGTAGATCTATTATTGATAATCATTGCTAATTGTGTAACAACTCATAATGTTATCGAAGGTATAAAATTTAATTTGAGTAATTAAATTTATTTAAAAGTTTTTTTAATTCAAAGATGATGCATACGAGTATCTGTCTAATAATGATACCGCCCCAGAAAATGTAAAAGAGTTTTTTGTTTGTCTACTTGAAGGTTTTGGATATGTATTTATAATTCTACTTTTCCTTTAATTGTTTATTTGTAATATATGTTAATCAATTTAGATTGCAAATGATACAATTACTGATGAGAGCTTACACTATACAATTGAATCAAATAATAACATTCCAAATGAAAGGAAAGCACAAATGATAACTGATTTCACAGTCTGCTTAGATTCAACAGAAACTAACTTGTAAGTAAATTTATTTAGTTTTTATTGTTCATATTTGCATTAATTTTTGTATATTTACTCTATACTGAAATAGTTTTCTAGTTGAGTTTTTTTTGCGACTGGCTCATTCCTTTTTGAAAATTGTTCATGTTATTTTTTACGTATAATTTTTCCATATTTTTTATAGAAATGAGAAGGTATTCGAAATGTTACGCTGTAGAGTGCAAAATATGATTCGGGAAGAGCTTCTTGAGAGGGATTAAATACAACAAAAATATGTTCAATCAAATTATATTATATATTCATTGGTATCACTCATATTTGCCTTTCTTTCATAATTAATAAATTTAAAAGTTATTGAAACAGGACATGTTTAGTCAATATTTTTGAGCTTATGTAATTCTATATGTGACCTAGATATTAGTTTCATCAAATAAAAAATGATTTTCTTTACTATTTTTTAATTTACTTATAATTTGTGGCAATACATAAAATGTAAGAAATACTATTTCATTATTTAAGAAAATTTTATTGGATTGGGTATGTCATTGATTTTATAATCTTTGGGAATATGACAATGGTAGTTTAGTTCAGCTTTCCAAATAAGAGATAAAACTTCAAGACAAGACAAACTGGGTGAAATTTGGCCATTTATTGAGAACTAGGTATATAATTAATTAATTGGCGGCCAATGGATGGAACTAAAACCTAAATGAATAATGAAAAATTAATTTTGTAGAATAAAATATAGAAAATAAGTTAAGGGTGACGTATTGGCCTAAAATTACTAAATACTTTTGTATTTATCAGGAAAATAATGTACGGAAACATTTAAAACTTTAAAAATCTTATAATACTTGAATAAATTTTAATATTTGTTTATTTACAACAAAAATTTTCTTGAGCAACAAATGTTTCAAAGCATGTACTTGGAGCAGAATTGTAGCAAGGAAAAGGAAAAAGTAAATACCAAATGTGATATGCTAGTAGAATACTGAACAAACGTGAATGTAACAAATCTATATTTCAAAAGGAATTTTTAGGAATAGTTTCGGGAATGAACTCTTCACCATATTTACCCGGAAGTGGTAATAGATGATCATTTACTCGTTAACTAATTTTTTACGAAAGTCCTACATCAAAGCTTTTACATGGATATGTTCAGATTCAATGGATCATAATTTCAAAATAAAACTAAAACAAGGA
Source organism: Acrocera orbiculus (assembly GCA_947359355.1). Classification (NCBI taxonomy): domain Eukaryota; kingdom Metazoa; phylum Arthropoda; class Insecta; order Diptera; family Acroceridae; genus Acrocera; species Acrocera orbiculus. The sequence goes on from OX375758.1 coordinate 15,998,097, forward strand.
AAATTGATCAATGCAGACACACTATTAAGATACCAGATCAACATATAAAAAACCTTAAGCATTACTTCTAGCGAGCATATGTTTTTTAAAAAAAGCGTAATGTAAAGTTGGAAGAAAAGAAGCAGAATAAAGATGTTAAGTTCAAAAGCATTCAATGTCAATTTAAAGAAATCCAACATTTTAAAATATATACTTTTTAACAAGCAATATTACGAATGTATGAACCCAAGACAGTGGAAAAAATTAAAAATTTATGTTACGAAGCACATTGCTTAATTGTTATATACTGACGGTTTCGAATATATGTTTTGAAAATTGTGAATAAAGTATCTGCGTATCAGCTATCCATATAAACTATTATAAAAATTTAACTCCTAAAGCAATGCGCTTCAAAAAAGTTTGAATTAAAATTTTCGTTTTTTATTTAAAATTTTATAGTTCATAAATCATTAAACATGGATAAAACTATGTAATGTACAGCATTCAAAGAAACTCTGCTCACTCTATTTTATCGTTTGTTAAGAAAGTATCACCTTCGTATGGATCGTTAATATAATCCAATTCGTCACTTTCACTGGATTCGAGAAGATCAGTTGTTTCACCCGTAAAAAAAAGTACAGCACGAGGTATAACTCTTTCTTTTAGAAAATGTGCTAGCTCAAAATCAGCTTCTAACAGTTCCTGAAAAATTAAGCAAAAATAAACATATGTAAATAAATGAAAGTTTAGCAAAAACTTCTTTTAAGGGTGTTTGATTTAATCATTAAAACTAGTTATAAAATTTCAGTTTTAGGAATTTCGATTTTTACCATAAAAAGAGGCGCACATATTTTCCAAATTAGACAAACAACTAAGAATTTAGCTTAATCAATTCATAAATGATGTATGAACACAAAATTTCATCTCTTAAAACCCTTATAAAACCACAAGACCACTTTCTTTTGCTATTGAAAAACAGTTATAGGCAAGTTTAACAATCAATAAGCAAAAAGCAGCAGCCTTATTATAGAAAAAAGGATATACAGGAAAAGATTTTAGCAAAACTACAATTTAAACTTAAATTAACTTACACTAACTTCATCGCATAAGTCATGCTTTTGTTTATCGATGAAGGCAGGCGGGTTAAAAAACTTAAAAAAAGATTCTTTAAATTCAAGACCTAAAAAAAATCCTTTCATTAGTTTTTAATTTTAAAAAAATAATAGCTTAATACCTTGATTAATACAATTTGTATTGGTAACTTCCGAAGTTAGATCTTTTCCTTCAAACCAATTAATTGTACATCCAATACACTTATAAATTTCAGGACCATCAAAAGTATATGGGTAATCTGGATCAGGGGTACATTTAAGAAAATATTGCTTAGTCAAGATTTTATTAGAAAAATATTCATTTGGTGAAAATTTAAATTCAAATGTAAATGAAGGTTCTGGGTCTAGTTTTGAGACAACTGAGATATCCATCAAATGCTATAAAACAAAAAAATATATATTGATAAGCTAAAAATGAAAATGAAAATGAAACTTTGATTTTAAGAGAATACCTTTATGACTGGCTCATCAGCCTCTTGAATCAAATCTTGTAAAAATGAAACGCTTTTAAAAACACACAGCCAAAAATTAGGTATTCCGCATATTTTCCCCATATTATCGATAGGTTTGTTGCAAGGCAATGCAAGATTCATCCAAAAATTATCTTTCACGTTAAAGGTATCGTCCCGAAATTCTTCAGAATCACATTCTTCATCTTTCGGTTCATACGTACCACTAAATATTATAAATACTTTTAAATGATTTTCTTTTTTAGATCAAAAATTTTACTTTATAATATCTGCTCTTTTTTCAAAAATATCTTGATATTTCTTTTCAAATTGGGCTTCTATTTCGAATATTTTTTTATGAAATTCCATCTCCAATGAAAATATTGATAATTGTAATTTTTTGACTGCACGCACTCTTCTTTTGATTGCCTCTTGAATCTCAGTCATCTTAAAAGAAATATAATTATGCTGTAATACTCCCAATATAATAGAATAAAATTTGGTTCTAAATAGGTTAATTGAAAGAATGTTAACGAAATTATTAGACTAAAAAAAGTATATCCGTCGCACTAAAATATAATTTTACATAAATTTCTACAAGATTTAAATTTGTTAAAAATATTTATTGAAATCTTCAGGTGAAAATTTATTTTTCTAATTTTACTCACTTTTTTATTTCTTGGGCTTAGAGAATTCGATAATAAATGCCCTCCACTAATTTCGTTACTCATTTTTCCCCCAATATTATTCTGATGCGGCATTTTTGATGAATATTGCTATGCTTGCTAACACTTGTTTCATTTAATTATGAAATATATTAAGTTGAATTGTAGTTAATGAAAATTTTTGAATCTAAGTTGGCCAAATTGAGGTTATTACGTTTTATTATGAAAATTAATAAATTTTAAAACTGAACTATACCAATAACATGAAAAATTATTCTACATATATTTAAAATACTCCTTTAAAATATTTAGAATCACAAATTTTTTTCTTTTGAGTGGAAGGGATGCTAAATTAATGGTACAAATATAGTATGTATAAAAATTAAAGTAGCCAGCTGAAAAAGTTTAGAATAGAATAATTGCACAATATTTTAACAGTTAAGTTCCAGTAAATTTAAAGAGAATTTAAGATATATTTCTATATTCTGTAGCTTTTAACTTCCTTAAAAGAAAAGTACATATCTCCTATTAAATGAGTGCTTTTTAATTTAATGAATTTTTTTTGTTCAACGTAACGTCTTCTAACAATATACCTGAATTTCTACTTCTTTGGCATTTCTTTAAATAAAAAATAAACATATGATTCAATACTTGCCCAATGTTCTTAGGATAAAATTAAAAAACACCATTTAAAACTTATTAATTGAAAAATTTGCTGTTAACCATTTTTCAATCTGCTTTACACAAATTTGATTCCCTTCAGTTTTTTTACACTAAAGGTAAAAATTTGTTCTTAAGGGGGTGATACCTCTAGGGCATGCAAAATAGGTCATTTTTCGGGATTTTTTTCCAAGGGGATAAAATAATTGGATTATTTTAAAATTTAAACATCATTTTATTACATTCTTAAATAATAAAAAAAATATGTGAGTTTTGTTTAAAACAAAATAGGGGCATTGAAGGTCATATCTTCATTCGTCCGCTCAAAAGACATTGAAAACTGCTGTCGCAATTGTTCAATTAATATCAAATAAAAAAGGTTCTTTTCTTTAATTACTGATATATTGAGGGGGAGTATAACTCGATAAAATCATAAAAAAGTAAAAGATTTAAAGTTATATCGGCTGTTTAATTAAAAGCTCTAAATTTGGACTATTTTTTCGCCAGTTTTTACTCCAAAATAGTTATTTATTCATGCGATATCGCTAAATTTTTAGGTACATCCTTCCGATAATACTACAGAAAAAAGCCCCTCCAAATTTCATCCAAATCAATCAATAAACCTCAATAACAATTGAGGTGCTTCGGACATAATCGCCAAACTGTTGATTATGCTCTTTACTGCTCAGATAGCGCAGTAAGAACTGTAAAACATTCAATAAATCTATATTCGTGCAAAGGATTTGTGTGAATATTCTTACTAGTGTTAGTCCTTAGATTTTTTTAGTTCACTTGTACTCCTGTACCTGACTTGTCACGGCTTACGGACAATAACCCCCAAACGTTTTTGACAATAACTCCATAAATATTCAATTTTTCGATTTTTCCTTTTTACAGTATATTCTTAACATAGCATACTTTGAAATTAGGAAAAAAGAAAAACTCAATTCTTTTTAAAATTCTAAAGGTATCGCCCCCTTAAAACGACGAGAAAAAGAATTGTCAGATACCGGGAGTGTAAATCGCCAAAAAAATACTGAAAATGATGATGAATTTACGAGTTTATAGAAAAAGTTAATTTGATCATATTCAGGACATGCCTTAAGGCTTAATATTCATATAAATGACCACAAAAATAACTCAAAGTTTAAAAATGGCATAAAACTGTGACCATAATACAATTAAACGCTCAATAGTCATACTTTTGGGAATTCACAGTAAGAATTACATTCTTTAGATTTTCGTGCAAATTTCCCACGAGTATGAAAGCTACACAGTCTTCTGAGATATAACAAATCTAAATCTTAGCTGTAAAAGTTAAATGCATTAATATGGAATAAAAAAATGTTTATGTCTTAATAAATAAAATATTTATTAGCAGATGAAGAATATAAAATCAAAATTAATATAAACTATTTTTTAACCGAACCAAGTCTACATGGATCCTGACTAGGATAATGGATAGAACCTGAGCTACCTGGTGGCGGAGGTATTGAATCATTACCTAATGATGATTGTATTTCAGCTGATGGAAGTGGTATTGAGGAATACGGTGCTGCAAAAGATCCAGCATTATATATTGAAGGGAATGAACTAGATGGCAGCATTCCAGGTGGAATTTGATGAAGTTTCATTCCTGGCGGCAAAACTGTTACATCTGATTGTAAATTGAAAAAATCATTCGGATTTGAAGCTATAGCTGTTAATGGAGGAATCGCTGGTAGTTCATATCGACGATCAGTTTTACCTACAGCATTCTGCTTAGCTTGGGAGTGAGCCCATTTTATTGTTAATTTTCTACCATGTAATACAAGTTTATTAAAAGTTTTTTCAGCTGCTAATTCTGCTGCTGCACGTTTGGTATACTGTACAAATGCACATTGCTGACGTGGTACAAGTGCTACAGAACGAATTTCTCCATATTGATAAAAATTATCACGTATTTCAGGTTCTGTAATATTTTCACTTAAATTTCCTACATATAACGTAGTTATATTTCTATCTTCAGGAGGATCTAATGTTGGCAGTGTCGCAGCACGTTTCATTATTTTTTCAGCTACTGGATCATTTTTGCCATAGTAACGGTCTTTGATATTTTGTTCACATAATGGATCATCAGGTTCATTAGGTTTGTCATGTCTGTACGGACATTCTTCACCACGTTTACATTCCCCTTTAACCCAAAATGAACATATATGCGGACGATTTCTTTTATAATATGGTGCAGTACGTGCTAATTTTGAAAGCATTTCACTTGCGGCTATCGATTTACCAACTGCTCCAGCAGCTTGTGTCCCATCAGTTTTAGCAAGTTCAGCATCAATATTTTGTATATAGTATTCTTTATTTACATCACTTTGGGGTAAGTTATCAGCAATTTTAAGAGCAGCATCACGAACTTGTATTGGTAAACCATATTCTAAATCGAGTAAACAAGTTTGGCATACATTCTTTAGGCGGCAGCATGTTTGACATATTTCAGTTTTTTTAAAACGCATACGTGCTCCTGGACACCATCGAAATATAGTAAAAGGTCTTGTACAAATTTTGCATTCTTTTCCATAACGTTCTTTGATCATTCTCACATAAGGATTATCTCCTAAGCATGTTTGACACAAAATGGGAAACTCTGAATCTTCCCAATTTTGTCTGTTATATGTATTAGTTGTTTTTGACATCGACATTTTGCAAACAAGAATTTATTATTGGTTTTTCAACTAAAAACTATGTCCTTTTGTAACTTTTATAAACTAATTTATAAAGCAAATCATACGTCAAAGCTTCTTCTTGTTTTCCGTTGTGGAACTACTTTCTAGGAGCAATATAAGCGCTTAGAGAGTCTATTTGAGCTACTGCACACGAAAATTTAGAAAAAACGGCATATCCCATCATTTAAGCCCATGCTATACCATTTCTTTTTTATTAGAATTTTTTCATGCTTATGCCTAATTTTAAGTATATAGAATAATTAAATTCATTACAATTTAAAGAAATTGGTAATTTTTTATAAGTATGTATTGAGCACATATTCCAGAGAATATATGGGGGAGGTTTCCACTAGTGGGGACACTCTAATATGTAATTTTTCCGAGTACTTTTTCCGATTAAGTCCGACACCCAGATATCGGAAAAAATAGTAAAAAAATTTAAAAAGTTGTTTTAATATGATTTTTCGATCTTTAAAGTTTACACTAAAACCTCTTTAAAATCGCCATATTTGAACTGCCACAATATAAAAATCTTCTTCTTCTTCCCATCAAAGTTGTCATCACTAATTCATTTGTCAATGAAGGCTAGTAGTTTAGACCTAAATTCAAGGCTACGTTAATTAATGAATTAAATTTTTTCTTGGTTGGTCTAAATAATGTTATTATACTATTTATTTATAAATATATGTATTATTTAATTAGAAAAACTATTATCTATTCGTCAGTGTACTAAACTTGGATATAGAAGACGAGAACTTTTACCTGAGCTAACAATTTGATGTTTATATATTTTAAGGTGTCATAATCAATCATAATTTAAGAAGAAAACATATTTATTGGTATCAATTATTATGGAAACTAAAAATTTCTTTTATTTTTATTTACAGAATTATTGCTCACCAATTGTATGCTGTGGTTTTTTGCATAAATTCCTTGTAATTTTATTGGAACCCAAAAACTCGCAAAAATATTTCATAAAGGTAAAATAGAGCTTACATTCCAACCCGATTGGTACATCAACGTATTTGAAAATTAAATAATAAGTAAAATAAAAAGAGATTGATAGTTAATATTTTTTATATAAAATGAATATGTAGCACTGGGTAATAATTGGTGATAATAATAAAGGAATATTATACTCTAACTAAAAAAATCATTTCAATTTATTCCTTACACTATGCTTATAATATATAACACATCTACAAGTTTGCCAAAGCTTTTGAGAAACTAATTAAATATTTTTTCACATTTAAATAGTAATTTTTTTATAGATTTTACTGTAGATATCCTAAATTTACTCTTTTGGTTGATTTTCTAAGTGCTTTTATTTTTTCTAACTTATCGGCGTCTTTTAATTGCAACAATGGTATACGATCATGAGGAGGAGGATTTCGATTTCTTTAAAAATAAGGGATCTTTCTTTTGTTTTTTTTTTTAGGTTTATTACATTTAAATATTACATTTACATTTACATGTACATATACGTATTACATTTAAATATAAAATATTTTATATCTACCTCTTTTAATAATCCATAATATACTCGAACTTTATTATCTTGTCGTTTTGCTTCTCTAATAATAATTGCACCAGCAGCTGCCTGACATTGCCCCTTGCTTCTTGTCGCACCTTCATATAATGCAAATGTTTATTTATTATTTGAGAGACAGCTTCCGACTTTTTTTTCTTGGATATGTCGTTTTAACAATGAAAGTGAATCTTGTGATATTTTGACAACAAATTTCTAAACTAACTAAATCATTATTTTCTACATGTGAACTATTTTTTATCAGTAGTAGCTGTTCAATATCGTCTTGATATTAATATTCTTGTTCAGGGCTATACTTCTGAAGCAAAACCTTTGCTTGTTCCTCATTTCCTTTCGACATTAGCTTTCCAATAAATTTGACATAACATTTGACAAGTAACGATTAAAATTTCAGGGTCTTTCACCTTCACAAAATGCTAAAACCGAATTCACATCGGAATCAGAAACATCTTCGTTTTCTTCAAGATTGGCTTCTTCCCACAAAACTTCTTCAGTTTCCTTATTTAAATATTATATGTAATTGAAAGTTACATCCATTTTTTCAGTAGTTATATTTTCATTAATAAGTTTTTAAGCTAATTCATTATAAATTGGTTTAAAATTTTTACCATATCCATACCATGGTGCATAAAATTCAAGTGTTTAATTCATAGCGTATTATTGTTTTTAATTTCTTTTTATCATAATGCTTACATTAAAGGTTTTTCACCTAATTTCATCTTGGATTAGATCCTTTGCACTAATAGCAATAATTATTATCTGCAAAATAAGAATTAGAATTATTATTTAAAAAAATATTCATAAAAAAATACAACCTGTATCAGAAGACCTGATATATCTGCTTAAACTAACTTACACTACTTAGACTAAAATTGTAATTGAAAAATTAATTCGAGTAATTATCAAGGGAGATTTCTTTATCTCCACTTTCTCCTTCGTAGACCGTTAGAGGGTCAATAATATCTTCTTCATTTTCACTTTCTTCTTCGTAGAGCGTCAGAGGGTCAATAGTATCTTCTTCATTTCCGCTTTCTTCTTCGTAGAGCGTCAGAGGGTCAACAGTATCTTCTTCATTTCCGCTTTCTTCTTCGTAGAGCGTCAGAGGGTCAACAGTATCTTCTTCATTTCCGCTTTCTTCTTCGTAGAGCGTCAGAGGGTCAATAATATCTTCTTTATTTCCATCATTTCCTTCATCTTGTTCATTTTCTTCATTTCCTTCATCTTGTTGCAAACCTATACACAGTATGCGAAACTAGTTTTAATGCATATATAACCAATACCGGCTATTTTTACTATAAATATTATTTAAAACAGATGTTATTTGGGCATAAATTAAACTTTAAACGTATGTTTACATCTTTTATTTAACTGTTCTTCTATAACAAGGGTAAAAAAGTTTATTACGCAAACGGTCAATGCATACCTTGTCCTTGATTGGGACAGTAGGCTCTAGGCTGAAGTTAAAATTTCTAAAATTAAATAAAGTAAACAGCTGCTCACCAATCTCCTCAGCGAAAACTTGAGCTGCACTTTGGTCTTCACCGTAGTACCGCGCTATTGAGGTATAAATGCTAAAATTTTTCAGATTGTCGTGGATTTGCATATTTAAAAATGTAAGCTGAACTTTATTCAAGCAATAAACGGCTCAATGTGTCAAAAAGAGGGGAACATTAATAATTATGATTACTTCCACATAAATCATCAGAGACATATAATTAAAATTGGATACAGAATACAGTCCACACTTACCTTCTTTGTTTATTTAATTTAATTTATATAAGAAAATTTCATTTTGTTATTCTTAACTATTGTATTTTGCAACAGTATACATTACAACTCTGTCAATCATAATTATAATAAGTAATAAGAAAAACCTATCATATTTGGAAGAAAATATTGTTAATTAGAGTGTTATTAATATTTTTTGAGGATGTGTTTCTCAATTTATTTATGAATTTTTATTTTCGATTGTGTTAAATTCGAAAAATGACATTAAAAGTACTTAACGCTTAAAGCAGATTATAATTTTTCATACTTTCGTATATATTACAAGAAATATTCTGAGGCTTTATTTGTTTGTTTGAATTTGTATTGAATACAAATATCAGCAGAATATCTAGACAAACTAAACTCTATTAAATATTTTTAATTTAAACTCTATTAAATATTTTTAAAAAAAAATATAATATTAATATATATAAATTTCTATAATCAGCACTGCACTGCAGCACTGAAAAACTTAACGAAAATTTTTTGTCAAAATATCACAAAAGATTCACTTTCATTGCCGGAAGTCATTAAGTGCGGATTATTTTTAAACAATATCTACAGTAAAATCTATAAAAAAACTTGTAGATGTGTTATATGTTATAAGCATAGTGTAAGGAATAAATTGAAATGATTTTTTTAGTTAAAGTATAATATTCCTTTATTATTATCACCAATTATTACCCAGTGCTACATATTCATTTTATATAAAAAATATTAACTATCAGTCTCTTTTTATTTTACTTATTATTTAATTTTCAAATACGTTGATGTACCAATCGGGTTGGAATGTAAGCTCTATTTTACCTTTATGAAATATTTTTGCGAGTTTTTGGGTTCCAATAAAATTACAAGGAATTTATGCAAAAAACCACAGCATACAATTGGTGAGCAATAATTCTGTAAATAAAAATAAAAGAAATTTTTAGCTTCCATAATAATTGATACCAATAAATATGTTTTCTTCTTAAATTATGATTGATTATGACACCTTAAAATATATAAACATCAAATTGTTAGCTCAGGTAAAAGTTCTCGTCTTCTATATCCAAGTTTAGTACACTGACGAATAGATAATAGTTTTTCTAATTAAATAATACATATATTTATAAATAAATAGTATAATAACATTATTTAGACCAACCAAGAAAAAATTTAATTCATTAATTAACGTAGCCTTGAATTTAGGTCTAAACTACTAGCCTTCATTGACAAATGAATTAGTGATGACAACTTTGATGGGAAGAAGAAGAAGATTTTTATATTGTGGCAGTTCAAATATGGCGATTTTAAAGAGGTTTTAGTGTAAACTTTAAAGATCGAAAAATCATATTAAAACAACTTTTTAAATTTTTTTACTATTTTTTCCGATATCTGGGTGTCGGACTTAATCGGAAAAAGTACATATATAGTGTCCCCACTAGTGGAAACCGTGCCAATATATGTATTATTTAATTAGAAAAACTATTATCTATTACTATTATCTAAAAATTATTATCTAAAAGTACATATTAAAGTGCCCCTACCAATGGAAACCGTGCCTAAAATATATATATTTAATTCATATAGATGAGAAAAGTTACTGAATTTATTTTTGATGAAAAAATTCATCGCATAATGACATCCAAATTATCGATGCTAGGTTTCCTGCAAATCAGCGGTCCTGACAGATCTCTTGATCTGTCAGCGAGAAACCGAATAATAAGCAAGAGTTAAATAGTGTATACAAATTGTATTTAAATTGAAGTGTGTTAGTTTTTAACAAACAATGTTATCTTAAGATAAATATCTTCTTTGTCATTTGCATTAAAATTCAATTATTAAGGATAAATTTTATATTATAAAACTTCGATGTTTATAAAACTTTTAGCTAAACTATAAAACTTAAACAATAAAAACTTAACTATGAAATTCACTACATAGACTTCTCTTCTATTCCCAAACTTTCTTTTTAAAATGGCTGAAGAAACTGCAAGGAAGCGATATAAACGAGATGAGGCCAAATCTTCAGAAAGTGATTCAGACGATGGTTATGTTCCATATGTTCCAGTTAAAGAACGCAAAAAACAACAATTACTTAAACTTGGAAGGATAACACAGCTATCAAATGGAACTTCAGTAAATACAACAAAATCTTCTAGCGAAAATGAACAGGAAGACGAAACCCAAGAAGAAGCTTGGGGACGTAAATTCAATATCAGCTTATTAGATCAACATACGGAGTTAAAAAAATTAGCTGAGGCAAAAAAAATAAGTGCAGTAGAAAAACAATTAAAAGAAGAGGAAAAAATTTTAGAGAGCGTTGCAGAGAAAAAGGCATTGATGGGTGTAGCTGAATTAGCCAAAGGAATTCAGTATGAACATCCAATCAAAACTAGTTGGAAACCTCCCAGATATATCCTTGCTATGCCAGAAAGCAAAAAAGAAAACATTCGAAATAAATTACGAATTCTTGTTGAAGGTGAAGATATTCCACCACCTATACGAACTTTTAAAGAAATGAAATTCCCTAAATCAATTCTTAGTGGTTTAGAAAAAAAAGGTATTAAAAAGCCTACTCCGATTCAAATTCAAGGAATTCCAACAGTTTTATCTGGAAGAGATTTAATAGGAATAGCTTTCACAGGCTCTGGGAAAACTTTAGTTTTTGTACTACCATTAATTATGTTTTGTTTAGAACAAGAAATACGACTACCGTTCATTAAAAATGAAGGCCCTTATGGGTTAATAATTTGTCCATCACGTGAATTGGCAAAACAAACACACGATATTATTTTGGTATAATATGTTTAAATAATTTTTAATATATATGATTAATTTTTTTTTTCTTTATTTCAGCACTATTCTAATCATTTGAAGAATTATAATTTACCGGAAATAAGATGTTGTCTTGCAATCGGAGGACTACCCGTAACTGAAGCAATGGAAATAATACAAAAAGGTGTACATATAATGGTAGCAACGCCAGGTAGACTTATGGATATGTTAGATAAAAAGATGGTTACATTAAATATATGCCGATATCTATGCATGGATGAAGCTGATCGGATGATAGACATGGGATTCGAAGAAGATGTTAGAACAATATTTTCGTACTTTAAGGGTCAGAGGCAAACTTTGCTATTTTCAGCAACTATGCCTAAAAAAATTCAGGTAACTAGTAATAAGTGATTTTTTCAACCAACAGACTGTAAATATTACAGTTATTAAGCTAAGCTTTATTGTGTTAATTATTAAATTATTTATAAGTTAAGATAGAAAGTATTAAATTAAAATTATTAAATTTAGAATTTCGCAAGGTCAGCCTTAGTCAAACCCATCACAATTAACGTAGGAAGAGCAGGAGCTGCTTCATTAAATGTCATACAAGAAATTGAATATGTCAAACAAGAAGCCAAAGTTGTTTATCTTCTTGAATGTTTACAAAAGACAGAGCCGCCTGTATTAATTTTTGCTGAAAAAAAACAAGATGTTGATGTCATTCATGAATATTTACTGCTTAAAGGTATATTGCTTTAGTCGTCGTCATTTTTTATTTTCTTAAAAAAATATAATCCATTATTAGGTGTTGAAGCCGTTGCAATACATGGTGGAAAGGATCAAGAAGAACGTTCACGTGCAGTAGAAGCATTTCGTAATGAAGAAAAGGATGTTTTAGTTGCTACAGATGTTGCTTCTAAAGGTTTAGATTTTCCAAATGTTAAGCATGTAATTAATTATGATATGCCAGACGACGTAGAAAATTATGTACATAGAATTGGAAGAACTGGTAGATCTGAAACAAAAGGTTTAGCTACTACATTTGTTAATAAAACAACGGAACAGTCTGTGTTACTCGATTTGAAACACCTTTTATTAGAAGCTAAACAAAAAGTTCCAATATTTCTTGCCGAACTTTGTTCTGAATCTGAAAAATATTTGGATCTTGGTGACTCACATGGATGTAGCTATTGTGGTGGATTAGGTCATCGTATTACTGAATGTCCTAAACTTGAAGCTGTACAAACAAAACAAGCATCTAATATTGGACGCCGTGATTACTTATCAAATACTGCTGCCGATTATTAAGAATGCTTTTTTAATTTAAAGTTTGTATATTTCTAAGATATTATTAATTTTATTAAAGAATAGGAATTTTTAATCAAAACTCCTTAGTGAAATGGTTTTCCGTATTATAATTGGCTTTAATTCAAGCCGAAGAAATTGTTAAAAGAAAATCAAATAATTTGTATGTTACTACACGTAATTTTTACATTTAAATTCTTTTTATCAGAAAAATAAGTGTTTTGAAAAATTGTGCAGTTCTTTCAACTAAATAAGTTTTTGCTTCACTTACTAATGTTTACCTTACCTGAAGTTTTTGAACTAAAATATTGGTACAATTGCTGATGTTGTATTGGGCTACAAAAACATAAAATTGAAATATGCCTTTAAAAAAGGATATTAAAATTTTACATATTTCTGTAATAAATCGTCGAAAATTGAAAAAAAAATAATATATTTTTGGACATTTAATATTTATAACTTCGAAATTTGAATTTATTAATTTCAAATTTTCGCGTTCTGTTTTTAATTTTCCGCTATTTTCTTTGTTAAGCCTTCAAACATGCTAAAATTAAAAAGGTAATAAATATAAAGCCTGTTAAATTTAATTTAAAAAAATAATTAACTTGTACAAACACTAATAACTTAATTTTTTTATTCTTTTCCCAAAATAGTTTTAACCAAAAATAAAATTTCAAACTTTCAACAATTGCATCTTATTTTATTGATCATTTGATTTTTTTATTGCGTTCTTAACATCTTCAAAAGACATCATAGACTGAAATATACAAAATAAATTCATAATTCATAAAGGAAATTTATAAACAGTATTTATTTGAATGGTTAATAATTATTTGGTTATTTTGAAAGGAATAATTCGGTATTATACAATTTGATGCAAAACTCTTAATAAAACTTTTTAGTTTAAGGCATTATTAACATTTTTGACTTTAGCATGTTATTCCTTATTATATGAGAAAGCACAGAAAGGCAAAACAAATAATTTTCAAAAATTATAAAGAGATAAAAAATAGTTTAACAACAAAGAGATATGACCAGTCGAACCAGTAAAAATATACAAAAGAAATCTAACAAAACAAAATATTTATGAAACTAGGAAAGAGTTTTATAAATCATCTGACCAGATTCTGTTAAAAATTCAGGAGTGCGTATAACAGTCAACGCTAATGACGAATAAATTTTTGCTGCTGAAAATTGATAATAATGGAAAAGTTAAATTGTGGTTTCATCAAAATAATGCGACATTTCACACAACAGGTGGTTCCATCGATTTATTAAATAAAATTTTCCATGAACAAATCATCTGAAGAAATTGATCCGCCAGTTCGAATCCGAAATTGAGATCTGATGCAGTTGGATTAATTTTTGTTGAGGTATTTAAAAATCACTTGTTTATGTTGATAAAGCACAACCAATTGATGTATTGGAGGGAAACATAACAGGCATTATTAACGGAATATAAGTTCAGAGAGTTCTCAAAGATTAAACTCACAGAATGGACCATTGGATAGAATTTGAATGATATTCAAATATTAAGATGATATATCTTATCACTTACAATATTTGATTATTAAATTGATTTTCATGTATATTTCATTGCAAAAAACGGAAATTGCTGTTGGATCATCCTTAACCAAGAGCAAAACTATTGGAATACAAAGAAGAAAAGGACAAGATTATTTAATAAAGTGTAAATTATTGTTTTCACTGCTATATTGAGAGGTATTATTCATGAAGTTTATCATTGATTTCGAACCATCTATTATTATTTATAATGGTATACAAAAACATCTGGAAGAAATAGCCAGGATTTTGAGGATTTGTCGAAATTATTTAAAAATGCCTCCAATAAATCTCAAACAATAAAATTTTTAATAATTAATGTTAGGACAGTAAAAATTTTAGAAATTTAGAATATTAGTGACATTAAGTAATTCGGAAGTTCTTAAAAATCAATAACATTTGTTAGTGTGATTGCTGTTACGGTTATATTGTAGGACTAATATACCTGCCAATAGTTGTCGTCCCACGACGGAAATAGGCTTTTGAAGCTCTTTGGTTCATGTCCTTGATTGACCTTTATAATAGAAGCTGATTTATCTTCACCCCTCACTGGATCGAATTTTAGATATTTCTAAAAACCAAATCAACAAAAAATTAGTATATAAAAAAATAAAAAATATATGTTAAAAAGATAATGCTGTAATCCTTAAATAAGTAAAGCACATTTCAGCAAATATTGAATGTAACCAGAAAAATTCATTTCAGGAATTGCATCCAACGTTTGACTAGCACTTTGAAAGAGACAAAAAATAAGCAAAATTGAACTTAAGGGAAAAAAAATTCTTCAAAAAAATATTAAAATCAGGTGAATAAGATTTAGTTTCAGATTCGATAAATATTTACTTATTTACTTATTTTCAAATATTAAAAATAAATACTTGGGCCATATCGAGCGAAGTTTCTCTTTCTTCTAATGTTGATTTTTCACCAATCCAGACATACAATTCATCTCCACTGTCTAAAAGCATGATATCATCAATTGCTAAATCCTATGAAAAAAAAAGTGAAAAATCTTATAATTCATTTGATTTATCAAAAAAAAAAATGTTTTTCATTTACCTTTTGTTCAAATTGACCAAGTTCTTCAACTCTTAGATTGCCATTTGCTAAGATCATACAATGGAAAAGTCGAGGCTCTAAAAATTGAGGTTCTAATGGATCTACTTCACGATTATATTTTTCTTGCCCTCCTAAAGCTGCCCAGAACTCATTTGTTTCTTCTCCTTCATCAATTTCAATAACAGTTTTACCGTGCAGTAATCTGGAAGCAACCTTTAAGGCCATATTTTTTTCAAAATATGAGGCACCCTATAATACAATAGCAAAACTAGGAATTTAGAAAAATGAGAACGTAATGCTATTTATACTTCTCCTTTCCAAATATATGCTTTGTTTTCAGTTTCAAGAAGAAAAACATCATCAGAAGCAAGCGATTTTGCTTTAACGCTTCGTTCGTCAGCATGAACATCTTCTTTACATGTTCCACGAATGCGAAGTAAGCGAACAGTGTTTTCCCTAATGGGAAGAGTAGTTTTTTTGTTTTTGAATCCTGTTGAAAATCCTCCAAACAAGAAAATTAGTTTTCCTTTAAATATTTTAAGAAAATGACGTGGTTCATGTCCATGCAGGACCCGCACTTGTATAGCATTTCCACCTAATTCCTTATCTAGACGTGCAGCGTGTATTGCAGATGCTGCTTTTTCATCAATAGAAGACTCTTTGCCCTTAAGGGTAACTGTGTTATCAGTTGAATTTGGCACATTTAAATTTTCAAATATACCTGCCAAAAATATATAATGTATTGCTGTCCACCATTTTGGTTTGGATATCGATATTTAATAACATATGAATCTCCTTCATAAAATATACCATATTCTTGTGGATCGACTTTATGTAAATCGAAACTTTTTACTCGCCATATCTACATTAAAAAAATTTGAAAAATTATTTAAATTCTATTCAAATATATTACGTTTTCAAGTTCTCCTTCGCCATTGTCAGGCATAAAACCGAATGCACTGCCACCACTTTTCTTGAGACTTCTAAATATTGAAGGATTGAATTCTTCTTTGTCATCGCCATCAGTGTCTTAAAAGACATTTAAATTCAAAAACTTACTTAAAAAATTTATTTCAAAATTTTTACCATCATAATTGGCAGCTCGAATCAATCTGGAGTGTTTCATTCCAGCATCTTTCCAAGTAGCAAAATACTGTTTGAATGGTGCCGTTTCACCACCTTGTATTAAACGATGAATTTGAGTTCCCCGAGGTAAATTTTTAGTCACCAAAAATTCTGAATACAAAACAAAAAAAAAAAAAAAAATTTCAAATAAAAATATATTTTTTATTATAATAAAAATTAATACGTTCAGCTTTTGCCATGGCTTGACTTTTTTCTTGTTTAGATGCACTTTGTCCAACCCATACAAAAAGCTCGGAGCCTGTATCGAGTATAAAACAATCTCTAGAGTTCAGCATTTCTTGTCTTAATGGTTTTTGGGTTATTGGTTCAACTTTCAAGCTGCCAGATTCATCAGACACTGTATAAAGTTTAACTGATGCTTGGTGATTTATTTCGAAATCTTCATCAGTATCGTTAGGAGACTCATCTGGGACTGTTTCAGGAGATCCTGACCCAAGAACTTGGAAAAACTTCTGTCGGTCAGCATCAGTACTTGCGCTATCTTTTGGTTATTGTTAAAAAAATTGATTTTAATGAAATATAATAATGAACCTAAATATCTAATATTTTTCGTCGAAATTTGCAAGTTTGACATTTTAATTGATAACTACTTTAAGAAATAAAAAGTTATCTTATATCATATGTGGAAGAAAAAAGTGGTTTAAATTTAAAGGTCTAAACTTTAATTTGGCATATATAAAATTCATAACTGTTAGATTTTTGAATTTCAAGGAAATAAAACTTAACATATTTCTCATGTTTTACCAAATATCTCAAAAATTGTCAGCTTGAAAGATGTTTTGAGGTGCAGCCAACATTTTCTAATTTTACAAAAAGTGCACTTTTGGACTTTTATATATATTCCTGTTTTCCTTTCAAACGCAATATCTAGAGTAATATTCTTTTCAAACAAAAAGTTTATACAGGGCCAAAATCTTTCGAGTTTTGCTTAAAGATTTCTTTTAACCGTAAAAAATATGCTAGCAATAATATGCATGTTTGAAATTTTTTTAGTTTTTTCTATAACAGAAGACGGTTCCAAATTAAATCCAAATCAAAGAATATTTATTATTTATTTAGGACCTATAAATACGCTCAAATAATAGATTCTATTTAAAAGCTAAAAATTAACTATGTACAAATATTTTTCCACAAATTTTCACGGTGTCTTAACTCCATATTGGTTAAGTCAGAATTCTTTACACTTTCAATTATGTTAAAAATTTAATCCATATTATATAATATTTAAATTGTTTTTGCAATCAACGTTACAAAAAGATATCAGCTACCGTTTATGAAATTTTAATTGGGTTAAAATATTTTAAAAAGTGTTTTTCTTAGATAGAAAAAATTACACTTACCAATAATATGAACTCTTCCGCGACCATTTTTATCTTCGTCTCTAATTTGATTAGCAGCACTAGATGCTTTTAGCTTTTCAAAAATCTTTGATTTTTCACCTACATAAATATAAATATCATTTCCAGCATCTAAAATGAAGCAGTCTCCTTTATTCATCGAATTAATTGAAAGTGGTACTTGTGCTACTCTAACTTTTTTTTTACCCTTAACCTTAAAAAGACGTTTTGCCCCAGGTGCATTTATGTCTACATGTTTGAAGCCACTTTTTACACCCCCAGATTCATATCGAACACCTTTTTAATTGATTTCCTTATTTAGCTTTAGTAAATTAAAGTTTTATGCAATATTTACCATTTTGAAAATAACTGAAAAAGAGAGCTGATTCATGATCTTGAACTTCACGATGCTGAATTGGTGCATCATTTAATAAATCATCTAATTGTACTGTTAGAATAGCTGCTGCACCGGCCTCATCCTGTGATGTCTGAGAGCCAAGCCAGAAGTGTACATCCCAAGAGAGTTCTTTATTTTTGCCTTCTTTTGTCTAAATATGTGAAATATGTAAATAAAGAACTCTTACTTTTATAAATAATACTTACGTTTAATACTATATAAGAATCTCCAGTATAGAATTTACCATAGTTTTGTTTAGGATATGGAACAGGTTCAAAATTCTTAAAAAGAAAAAAAAATATTATCAACGATCAATATCAAGATAATTTTTTTTTATTTATTATATTTATATCTGAGTCACTTTTTGATACTTTGACAAAAAATCTATAGAAATCATTTTATGGTACAACAAGAAGGTACATTTTTTATTATAATTATATGTTTTCTATCGTCTTATGTCAATTCATATTTTACATATGTACTTTCTATTAATATATACGTCAAGCCTATAAACCAAAATGTTACTGACATTTCATAGTTAAATCTTATGTTTGATATGATTAAGTTAGTTTAATTAAAACGATTTAAATAAACATGCATATACTTATTATATTTCTAGTCACAATACAAGAAGCGATGTAAAATCACATGATATTTTTAGCGTGTACTTTCAACTACAACATCAACATATTCAGAGGCATCGAGATTCACATAATTGTCTCACATCGTAAGCTATTGTTCTTTATTGAAATCATATTATCACATTCTTCTCTTGCTTTGGAAAAAGCATAAATTAATGATAATACAAAGCTTCTATTACAAAACTTTCAACAGCTCCAAAAACCAGGCAATGTTTTTTCATTGTAATAAAAAAAAGTTTAAGCGTATTTCTAAAATACAGTCTTGAATAAACTTTCGGTTAAGCACCCGCTATAATTTTTTTTATATTACAATATATATTCTATATAAATATAGCATATTTTTAAATAGAAATAAAACTATGAATTCAAACTAAATATTAGACATAAAATAATTGATCATTAATAATCTGTCGAAAAAAGAGGAATATGTGGAACACGTATTTTAAAGGAGTTTGACACGTTTTGTTATTTTTAATTTGAAAATTTTTTCTAAAATATTTTGTAATTCAATTTATTATAGAAACTTAGAATTCAAATAATCAGGGCCATGAGAATTATAAATAGATTTTAGGGAATTTCCTCAAATCTGACAAAGCTATGCAGAAAAATTCATTCATAAAATTAATTTTAAATATTTTAAAAAAAATAAAAGTTTATTTTACTTAATTTTTTCCTAACAAAAAATATAATATAATAATTTTATTATTTAACTTTGCTCTAGAAATCATAACCATTTAATAAAGAACTCCAAAAATTTTTATTAATGACGTGACATCTTTTTGACTAACGCGATCTTTAATAATTGTTATTGGTAAATAGTGAACACGTTAATGCGATAATATTCTCATTAGTAAAAATTAGGTTTTATTAATAAAGAAATCACATTTTAACACGTGCAATAAAAATATAAACAAAGCTTGGCATATTATTTTTCTATAAAATTTCCAACTATTTTTATGGACATGTTCCAAAGTGTCTCCAATAAATGGATGCCATTCTTTAAATGGTCAATCAACGATTTTATCTGTGGGGTTGAAAATTTTGGCCGTTCTAGACGTGAATTAATTTCAACCAAATTACAAACAAGTTTAATTTCAGCTATTTTGCACAGTTAAAAATAAAGAAACGGAGTCATACAGTTCCATCTACTTTAGATAAATTTCTAAGACTCTGCCATTCTGCTAATTAATCTTCCTATTAAAATTTTCTAGTTTGATACAAAAAATAATTTTTTAACAAAAATTCTTTCATTGAAAAATGGCCAATTTTTAAGCATATTTTCCATTTTAGATTAAAATCACCTTTTTCTTCCTTCCACTTTTCCCTCGTATTTATGTAATTTTTTAAACCTCTGCTGGCGTTAAATTTCTTCGAGGTATAAAGAGTAATACCAAGAGTATTTTGTATGTTAATTCTTCTCGTTTTAGTTGTCTTGAAAGTATTTAAAATTCATCATTTTCAATGCTTAAACGTCTTCAATATTGCAAAATATTAAAAACTAATTCGAAACACTGTAAAACTCTGTCTTTTGGGGATGTTTTTTAGGGTTACTGGCTCAGCTACTCTTTTGCCGGTCAAAGAATTTCACCCAAGATTCTATTGAATTATGGAAAAGACTAATTGTAAGATGAAATTTTTACATGTATCTTATGTATTTTATATAATTACGGAGAAAATTTAAAGCATAAAGCTGTTTGTATTTCAGATATGTATAGAAATTGAAAAGCCGATAATTCTGGGGAAATTATGGATTATGGAGTCTGCCAATATGCAAAAAGCCTTTTTAGGCAACTTTAGGTCAATTCATTTTCTTTTTATTTGTTTTAAAGGTAAAAAACATTAATTTAAATATTTATCTTTTATCACAAAACTTTTTTATTCTGCTTAAAATAAGCTTTTTAGAACATATAATTCAATAGCTGTCAAATATCAAAACTAGGAAACATATTTATATACCTACATATAACCAAAATAGCTTTTTTGCTATGAGCTCATGTGTAGCACCGAAAATTATTTTCGGCATGAATTTATGCGATAGCTTGCAGATAATTAAATGATAATAATTATCAGTGACAAAAAAGCCAGTTTTTTTATTTTTATGTCAATTTGTCATTGCACAATTTTCGCTTTATTTATCAAATGCTAACAAAATTAATCCATTCTCTATCGAACAATAATTTTCATTTGAGGAATTGCAGGTAAAGGCTAATGTTCTTTTTCTTTTTTTTTAATCAAAATTAAGAACAATTATTATTTATTAATTGAAACATTTAAAATACGCTTACTGTAAATTTGATCTGAATCAAACCATTTTTTGTCTTTAAGAAAAGAATGATAGTCGAAAACCAGAATTTTTTTCTTCGTCTTGTATATAAATCAAGGTTTCATCTTTTAATAGAATACATTTCCAGAGATGAAATTTGCAATAGACAAATAGAAATATGTTAATTGTTAAAATTTAGCTAATAGTTTGGTAATATCGGAAACTCGATATCACTTTAAACCTATTTAGCTTATATCCATTTTATAATTTTGTATAGAAAGATAGTTTATAAATGACTAATGCACATTAACTAAATGTACTTTAAGTGGTATAAGTGTTTACGGTATAAGTTGTCTGGGTTAAAATAAAATTGTACAAAATTAAATGTTTTCCTAATGTCATATGTCGTTTAAAGCAAAAATAAATAATTTAAAAATCTCAACAAAATTATCAGTGACAAAAAAGCCAGTTTTTTTATTTTTATGTCAATTTGTCATTGCACAATTTTCGCTTTATTTATCAAATGCTAACAAAATTAATCCATTCTCTATCGAACAATAATTTTCATTTGAGGAATTGCAGGTAAAGGCTAATGTTCTTTTTCTTTTTTTTTAATCAAAATTAAGAACAATTATTATTTATTAATTGAAACATTTAAAATACGCTTACTGTAAATTTGATCTGAATCAAACCATTTTTTGTCTTTAAGAAAAGAATGATAGCCGAAAACCAGAATTTTTTTCCTGACAAGGTAAAATATTGTCTTAAAAACTTTCCGCTCTTTTTGTTACTTAAAAATTTTGCAATTAGTTTTGTTTCAAGAGGACAAGTGGTTTCGGGTTATATGTACTTTGTTTTTTTTGTACGTTCTACAATATTTTGCTATTTGTTTGCTTCAATGACCAAGTCACGTTTAAAGTTTTTTGTTTATCTACTTGGATATTCTCTTTTTTCAAGCTGAGAGATTATCATGATGTCGTATATACCTATGTTATGAAAAATCAGCAAATTGTATTAATTCTAATTGTTTCTCTATAGTAGTTGATAATTGAGCATTTTTTTTATTATCTCAGAAATGAGAAGATATTTATCATTTATTTTTTTTTACCCCAAATTGATTTTGTTTTATTTAACTGCTGATTAATTATATATATATTAATCTCAATGAATTCAAAAAATGGGCTTCAGTTATTATTGGGTTAACTAAACAAAAAAAACTAAAAGTAGATATTATCACGAAAAATTTTATGATAAAAAATTTATTGGTTTTATCAATTTTGAATTTAAAGATTTGGTAAAATACGCGAAAAAATTAATGAGCAAACGAAAATGTTAAATCATATAATAAAAGTGAAAAATGTTATTCAAAAGGTTAAAATTGTTTATTTTTTTTAATATAATGTAAAAAAAGTAAAAGAAACATTTGAGTATTTAATTAATAGCATACATCACACATGCTTAAGGATTTTTAAATTTTTTGGCAGCATTTAAACATTTCAAATCTTCCAATATATGAAATGAATTCAACTTACTTCAATTCTCCAAATCTCAAGCCCTTTGGTTCGTCCAGCATTTTGAAATGCAGGATGCATTATTTGTCCTGTATTACTTTTTTTCACAGGATTTGACCCTGGTGTAATAACGTTATTTTGTCTATTTGGAATAGTTCCAGCACAGCAAGTGTTAACAATCAAAACCAATCCCAGAAAGCTAAAACACGAACTAACTTTTACATATATTTTTTTAAAT
The DNA here is from genome assembly GCA_947359355.1 of Acrocera orbiculus. Lineage (NCBI taxonomy): Eukaryota > Metazoa > Arthropoda > Insecta > Diptera > Acroceridae > Acrocera > Acrocera orbiculus. The sequence continues at coordinate 16,021,206 of OX375758.1, forward strand.
TATTAAAAAAAAACTTTGCTTAGCTAACCGAATTAATAAGTAATATTGCACAAATATAACAAGGCTTAAATACCGTAAGCTCTAAGAATCGATTATAATTAAGTTCAAGATAAGATCACCTGAACGATATAAACTAGAAAAATGCTCTGAGCACAAGTTTTTTTTACCTTAGACGAATTGCAAAGCTTATCGGCGGCGTCTGTAGAGAGACCTTGTTGTCTTTTCGAACTTTCATTTTGGGGAGAGTGAGCATATTTAAGCCCTGTAAAAAGAAATACAAAATATTTATAAAAAAAATGGAGCTCTTGCCAATTTTAAAGTTTTATGAGGCACATGTTATGCTTGATGAATTTTATAATGGAGTCTACAATTGAGTTTATTGTTTGAAGGCTGAGTTTTTATGACGGATGAATCATTTTAGTCGTAAATATATTTTAAAAAGCATCTGCTGCATTGCATTTTGTTTAGTTTTTTTTGCTAGTAGTTTCTTAGCTTTTTTTGAGACCGGTTTATATTATGTGATCTAATAATTTCGATAATTAACTGAACTTTTCTAGGAAAAATTATATTTTTACTTTGTAGTAAAATATATTTTAAAAATAATAAAATTAATTAGCTAGCACATATAATATGCTAGATTACATATGAAACCCACCAAAACTAAGGCTTTAAGCTTAATTTTTTAATAAGCTTAATCAATAATGTATAGCGAGTATTTGCATTGAATTATGGTTTGTTTTACTAACTCTAGTCTAGCTGCTTTAATTATTTTATTCAGTCTTAATGTATAGAAATTTTGTTACAGACTTTTTAGTTTAATAAACTTAAATTTATGTTGTTCGTCTTGTATATAAATCAAGGTTTCATCTTTTAATAGAATACATTTCAAGAGATGAAATTTGCAATAGACAAATAGAAATATGTTAATTGTTAAAATTTAGCTAATAGTTTGGTAATATCGGAAACTCGATATCACTTTAAACCCGTTTAGCTTATGTCCATATTATAATTTTGTATAAAAAGATAGTTTATAAATGACTAATGCACATTAACTAAATGTACTTTAAGTGGTATAAGTGTTTACGGTATAAGTTGTCTGGGTTAAAATAAAATTGTACAAAATTAAATGTTTTCCTAATGTATAATAAATAATTTAAAAATCTCAACAAAAATAATTAAATGTTTTGGAAGCATTAGTAAAAAAAGTAAAAAATAATTTTGCTGTAGCCGTTGCAACATCTTTTCTTTAAAAACTTAATTTTTCAAATTTGGTTAATACCAAAAGAGATTATATTTCATTGTTGGAAATTGGGCTTTGTCAAGCTTATATTAACTAGTATAAAGTAGCATAAGATGCTTTTAAGTCCATAATTTAGTATAAAATTCTTGAAATATATTCAAAACTACTTAATTTCGTCTTTGAAAATAGATCACACTGAGCTGTTGACTCATCTGACATTCAATTAGGTGCATTTTAAAGCCTTTTTTAGCCCATTCAACATCTTTTCTAGCCACAAGACTATACATCAACATAAAAGTTATTTTGTTTCTTGCGAATAAGGACGAAATGCTATTATATACAACATTAAATATGAAAATTTAAGGTCCCAAGATCTTGGAGTCAGTTAGACGGCCAAATACAAAGATGGACATTCTATGATTTATCCCAGGTATTACAATGGAGAGTTTCACGGTATTTTGTAAAACTTAAATTACTTTAAGTGTTTATTCTAGGCTGCAGCTTGATCTGAATACTTTTTGGAGATGGAGATTGATTGTATCTACACCATTTTGTAGAAAAGCTTATTAACTATCTGATATTTTCTACCTCCAAAATAGATGAATCCCTACACCTCAGAACGATAGCGATTATACACTTAACTTTCATTGTTTGAGTTAATGTAAACAAAATTAAAATTCTTGCATTATTAGTGGGGCTCTTTGATAAAGCCTAGGGGTAGTTTGAGAACTCTGGATAAAACTTTTACCAATTTACTGGTTGCTTGCATAATCAAGAGTATTTTGTTGGCCTGACATGAAACAAAAATGTATAGTATAAAGAAAAATACAGAATTAGTTTCCCTAAAAAAGCTCAAAATTGATTTTTAGTTAAGCTGTGTGTCTGGTTTTGATTAAAGTAAGATAAAATTATCCTTTTTCTCACCTCCATTAAACTTTAAATATTTATTTCGAATAAGATTGAGAACATAATAAGAAGTTAAATAACAAGCAAATATTTTATTAAATTGAACATCACAAATGTCTTAAGTATCAAATTCTTGCTAATCAAATAATTAAGTAAACAAATAAATCTGTCCTCAGTAGAAAATCAAAACAACAAGTTATGTAAAGTTTAAACTCAATGGAGTTAGTTTTAATCAAAATTAAGATGAGCTTAAAGTAAGATTCTAAATAAACATAGGTCATAGGTTACCTTTAATTGCCACGCAACTTATGGTTATTAAACTTAGTTAATTACTTGAAGAGGAAAAGTTTTTCAAAAGCACAAATTTATCAAAAAGAAAAAATAACTTAGGGAATAATAAATATGAAATAATGAACACCGATTTTACACTTTAAACTATTTTTATGTGTTATCAAGTAAAAATCAAAACCATTTAACAACTAAAGAATGTCTGATCAAACTAAACCTTGCTATCGAATGCACTTGTTTTTATTTTGCCAAAACACATACATTAATTATTTTAATCATCAAGATTTACTAGTGTTATTTCCTAGCACACCATACCATATACTCATAAAAATAACATACAAGTTTCTGAAATATATTAATATATTAAAATAGATAATCATAGCACCAAAAAATTCAGACTTTGAGGCACACCAATTGAATTAATTGTAAACGCATATTTGAAAAACTTCTCCTACTATAAGGACTATAAGGTGTTAAAATTTGAAAATTTGTAATGATAATTGAATTTTTTCTAAGAACTTTACACTAAATATTAAGAACGTATACAATTGACCTAAATGACCCACTAATAGTGTGTCTGGAAAGAGTATTCACAACCCCTTTTGAGTTTTGTATGGAAAAATAGCCGACATATGATTGCGAATTTTTTCGTTACGGCACATTTGATTCTGAGAGGTACTAATTGCAGTACAAAGGTTTACCTGCATAGCAAAAAGAATTGCGAGAGGATTACTAGGAATTGGGATAACACCATCTAGACATTTAAAGTCCTTATGAGTTATTAATCACCAACTGCATCGCTTGAGGCTCGTGAGCTATTTAAATTTAAAAAGAATGACAAATCAATCGTTGAAATAAGAGTTTCGAATTAATAGCAAATTAAGTTGATATTTGAACCTATATTCCATGTTTTACTGTAAAGCTTAGAGCATTAAAAGTAACGATTTTCATGAAAAAATTATATTTTCATCAAATAAATATTATTTTTGTCTTATTTTGATTTACTTTTTATTTATCTTACTGGGGAATAACATTTTTTAAAGCCTGAGTAAGGTTAATATACGCATTCGTTGTTTTGAAATCCTTAAAAACTTTGTGTTTAGTACTTTTACTTTATTTTTAAATTATAAAATTTATTGATTATCTCCACTAATGAATTTCTTCTCAAGAACTAAAAAAAAATTAATTATATTTTATAATATAAATTTGTTATTCTTAACCTAAATAATAAGTTTAGTTTGAGTAATTTTAACATTGTTAATTTTTCAATGCTATTAAAAATAGGTTGGTATTATGATAATTTGTGACCCGAGTTCAAGTTCATCGTAAAAAGGTTTATAATGGATAGAACTACAGAAATTAAAAACCACTAATTTTTTATTGTATTATTACAATGAATTATTAGAATGTTTAGATAAGAAGTCTTGAGCCAAAATAACGCAGAATCAAGAAAGGGAAGAAGTAAAAAAATATTGCTATTTAAAAGCTGAGTTTTAGTTATTAAAGGTTTTACGTCTTATAATGCTTCTTACGTAATTAAAATAATAATAAATTTGATTAACTTACTTTATGCCGGTATTGTTTATAATTTCAATCAAAATTATGTATAAAATACAATTGGCGTTTTTATTTGATTTTACTACGGTTGCTTGTAGCTACCCTAGTCGAAATTTTTAGTGATGATTTCATTATAAAATAATCATTGGTATTAAGTTATCTCTTATTCAAATAAATCAGTAATTCCAATTTATATCTGCATTTAAAAGCTTTTTACATTTGCAGCTAAAAACCACAAATAATATACATGATATATAGTGATAGCAGATAAAAAAAAATACGAGTCTTTTAGTAATTATTGCACTGCAATATATCTAAATTCCAAGAAAACTCCCTGTTGGGAACTCTTCTTTCGGTAAAAAATTTATTATAAAACTTTCAGAAAGAATACCTCAACAACACAAAAAGTAAGCAAAAACTGATTTACCGACTCTCTGGACTTGAAAATGGCAAATATTTAGTCGATTAATATGGAGTCTCATTGTTTTACTTTAAAAATTAAATTTAAGACTTTGGGGACGTAAAATTTCATGGATTTACAAGGTTAAATAATATTTCATTTTCTACAAATAAAATAAAAACCTTCATATCTTTTCTGGAGTTATTTTATACATTTGCAGGAAACTGTAAAAAAACACTTTTTAAAGTGAAAACATCTTTGGCGCACTTTGCTTTTTTCTGGGGGGTTAATTTAATTCTACCGTCACTGTTGAGTAGCTGTAAGATTTTTAGTGCCTAAAATATACCTTTTAAGTGAATATAATACCTTAAGATTTTTTCGGACTAATGGCCCTGAAATATGGCCCTGAAATATTTATATTACTTCATGCGGATTGTTTGTTTTGAAAAGAATTTTTAGTTTTTTAGTTGCCTGTCAAATTTTCCCACGTTTTTATAAAATTTATTTTATTAGTTTATTGCAAACATATGCAGTCCAGCTTTGCACTTAAGACCCTTATGCCTTTATCTAAAAATGGCATCATGTCCTGTCCTTATACATTATATATACGTCCCTTTTTAAATTTCTTGGCCAAATAACATTAAGGAAAATTTGACCACACCCTCTTACCTTTAGCATCTTAGAAGCTAAGCAAAAATAAATCAGTTGAGCTAAAGATACCAATCGTGCAGCTACTCAATGTTCCAAACCTTTAAACATTGTGTATATATCTCATTTGTAATACCTTTTTGTAACTTCAAAAATCCCAAAAATAATATACCTTCATATATAAAATAAAAAAGTGTGTATTTATTTCTTTTACACCCTAACTATCTGTTTTTCGAGAAATCGAATAGCAGACCGAACATTTGGTCCTTCGAGCCGGATAGTAAAAATAGTGATCGTCTGATAGTGTCGTGAAAAACTTAAAATAAAACTCAAACTCAAACATTTAAAAGTTGAATAATTAATCCGAATAGTGAATCTATTGTTAATATAGAGCAATCACATCCATAAAGTTGATTACGTGACATTAAATAAATAAAAAAAAAAATATTTAAAGTGCCTCAACAACGGCAAGCAGTGGAGTTCTTCAATTCAACAACACCAACGTCAACAAAAGGTAAGCTCGTCTTAGATTTTCGCCAATTTCCTTATACCTTAAGATAAATATTAATCCTTTGCATAACGAAAATAATTATTAAAATGGCTGAAATGACTCTAAAACAAAAACGTGGAAATATAAAAGCTCGATTGACTACTTTTCAAAAATTCCTGGTGTCCGACAAGATTTCCGACATGGATTTGGTAGAAATAAAGTTAGAGAAAATCGTTGAAGTATTTAAAACTTTATCCGAAATTAATGATCAATTAATCGAACAAGATGCGGCTAATAAAGAAGAACATGAACAAGAATTAAATAAGATGGAAGAGGATTATGATGAATGCGTAGCTAAAGCTCGAAAAATAATTAGAGAATCTCGTAATAAAAATCAAGCACCAAATCGTGATCAAGAAAGCATTAATTTAAATCGAGTTATCGCTGCTCAATCGACAATGTCTAAAATGAAATTGCCAGAAATAGGGTTGCCAACATTCGATGGTAACATTGAAAATTGGAATTCATTCAAAAACAAGTTTTTAGCGCGTTTTGGAGATAATAATAATATATCTGATGTAGATAAATTACATTATTTACAATCGGGGCTAAGCGGCAAGGCAGCGCGAACCATTGAGTCTATTGAAAGTTCAGCTAACAATTATAGAGAAGCTTGGAAAATTCTAAATGAAAAATATGATAATTCTAGAAAAGCCATATTAAGACACTGGTCTATTTTAAATGATTATCCGCGCCTATCTAGGGATACACCTGAAGCAATTGATGATCTAGTAGATACCTTTAAACAACATTTACGGGCGCTTAAGAGCTTAGGACAACCAATAGAGCATTGGGATACGATTATAATATATTTGGTACTTCAAAAAATCAATAATTATACCAAGTTTCAATGGGAGACTACTTTAAATAACCATCAAATGCCGTCATACACATCTCTTTTTCAATTTTTGGAAAAACGTGGTAATTGTTCAGATAATACATTTAATAATAAAGATAAAAATTCTAAACCCGTAAAAAATAACAATAATCAAAGCGGACGTGGTCAATCATTTCTCACTCATTCCCAAAAGAAAAATCAAAAATCTTTCAACAATGATTGTCCAATATGCAAACAAAATCATTTAATTTATCATTGCAATAAATTTCGTGAGATGTCCATTATACAAAGAAAACAAGCTGTTAAATCTGCATCGCTATGTTTCAATTGTTTGCGTAGTGATCATAAGATAAACGAGTGTAACGGTGGTACATGTCGTATTTGTAATGAGAGACATAGCACCTTTATACATCCTATAAAGGATAATACATCTTCAACGAATGGACAATCTAAAGAAGCTGATAGGCAAAATATACCTGTGGAATCATCTCTCTCTCTTATACCTACTGCTACACAAAGTACCTCACAATGACTAGAAAAGGCACAAGTATTTACTTTAGACACCCCTACTGATGATCTTATACCTACTGCTATGGTTTCTATATTGGATAACAAACATATACCTATACCTTGTCGAGCTATTATTGATTCTGCATCAACAAAAAATTTCATCAATGAAGATTTTGCAAGAAAATTACAAATACCTATGATCAAACATAATATACCTATTGGCGCACTCAACTCATTATCTACTGCATCTAGATATCGTATTACTGCAATTATTAGATCGAATCATAATAATTATCAAAAAGAATTAGAATTTTATACCATTCCTCTGATTACGTCATTTACACCTGAAGAACAATTTAATCGCCGCTCAATTAAAATACCTGCTAATCTGCAACTAGCTGATCCTCAATTTCATAAGCCTGCAGCTGTGCAACTTCTTTTGGGCTCTGGTGCTTCTTTATCAATTTTGAGCATTGGACAAATTAAACTTTCTACTCCTGATCAGCCTGATCTCATACTCCAAAAGACCCAATTAGGCTGGGTGATTGGAGGCAATTTCATACAATCTGATACCTCAAGTAAAGTTCAAAGATGTTTTTTTAACAAACTTACAAAATGATATTACTAAATTTTGGGAAATAGAAGAAGGATCTATTACTAAATATTTTTCTCCTGAAGAAGCTGAATGTGAAAAACATTTTGTACAACACACCTCGCGTAATCCTGACGGACGTTATACCATATGTTTGCCATTTAATAATAAACATGAATTATTGGGTGATTCGTATACCATGGCTTTAAAACGATTTGAATCGTTAGAAAAACGTTTTAACAGAAATTCACATCTTCGAGAGCAATATACCAATGTAATACAAGAATACATACAGCTAGGATATATGACAAAAGTAAACGCTTTACCTGAAAAAGGTTTTTATCTACCACATCAAGCCGTTTTAAAGGAATCAAGCTTAACTACAAAGTTGAGAGTAGTTTTTGATGGGTCATCGGCTTCTAGTACAGGTATTTCATTAAACGACGCCTTGTTAGGGGGTCCAACAATTCAAGACGATATATTTTCATTATTACTACGATTTAGATTACACCTTCATGTTTTAACTGGTGACATAGAAAAGATGTATCTTCAGGTTATGATAGCAGAAAAAGATAGAAAATATTTATGCATTTTATGGAAAGAAAAAGATGGTTCTTTATCAATTTATCAATTTAATCGATTAATATTCGGATTGAAACCTGCTTCATTTTTAGCTATTAGATGTTTATTCCAATTGTGTGACGATGAAAGCATCAAATTTCCTATGGCTTCTAAAATATTGAAACGAGATCTTTACGTTGATGATTTATTAACTGGTTCTGATAGTATTGATGAATTAATTAAAATAAGAAAAGAAGCTACTGAATTACTCAGATGTGGAGGATTTAATTTAAGGCAGTGTGCTTCAAATACGACTGAGATAATGGAAACTATACCTGATTGTAATGTTAATCTTCAACTTCAAAATGCTAACGATGCAGCATTAAAAACTTTGGGAGTACATTGGAATTCTTTAAAGGACTCTATTATTTATACAGTTAGTCCTCAAAATTATAACACCGTAACTAAGCGAACTATTTGTTCAGAGATTGCTAGAATTTTTGATCCCCTTGGATTGTTAAGCCCTGTGATCATCACTGCAAAACTCATCATGCAAGAACTTTGGAAATTAAATCTTAAATGGGATGAGTCAATACCAGCATATCTACATACTCAATGGAAAAATTTTATAACTCAATTACCTGTATTGAATGACCTTAGTTTTGAAAGAAGAATATTACCTCCTAATGTAAAAGAAATACAAATGCATGGTTTTTGTGATGCGAGCGAGAAGGCCTATGGGGCATGTATTTACATGCGTTCAATAGATCAAGCTAACAAAATTTACGTATATTTATTTTGCGCAAAATCACGTGTCGCACCGCTAAAAAACAAACAAATAATTCCTCGATTAGAACTTTGTGCAGCTCTATTATTAGCTGATTTATATAATACCGTAAAAAATTCTATTCATAAACAATTGGATAAGGTCATTTTCTGGACGGATTCAATGATAGCGTTGCATTGGATTAATACTTCACCTAATTTACTGAAAACCTTTGAAGCCAACCGAGTGTCAAATATACAGCATAAAACAAAAGATGCCGAATGGAAGCATGTAAGGACACATGAAAATCCTGCAGATATAGTGTCTAGGGGTTTGCTACCTGAAGAGTTTAAAAAGGTGTTATTATGGACAAAAGGCCCTTCTTGGTTATCTTGCATAGAATCAAAATGGCCCTCACAACCTATCATAAAGCCTGCTAATAACAATGGATTCAAAAAGCCTATATGTTTAAAAACAAATGCTGAATTTAATTTATTTTATAGATATTCCAACTTCACCGATTTAGTACGTATAATAGCTCGATGTCTACAACTATTACCTTTTTCTAAACATACCAAAAATTTATCCGCATTACAATTACATAAAGCTGAAAATAGAATCATATATTTAATACAACAAGCTGAATTTTCCAATGATATTAAATATCTTTTAAAAAAGGACATACTAGCTACAAATAGTAAATTATTAAATCTATCTCCATTCATAGATCAAGATGGATTATTGCGAGTAGGAGGTAGACTTCGAAATTCTTCATATTCATATAAACAGAAACATCCCATTCTTTTACCAAAGTCTCATTACGTCACAAAATTAATAATAAGACTTCAACATCTTAACACATTGCATGGCGGAATACAAACCACTCTCAATACCATTCGACAAAAGTACTGGATAGTAGATGGACGTAATCAAGTAAGAGAAGTTATACGCTCTTGTGTTATATGTGCACGAGCAAATCCTATACCTGTAGAATATCCCATGGCTGATTTACCTAAACTTCGAACAATAGAAGCAAGACCTTTTACAAATACTGGCATAGATTATTGCGGTCCGTTTTCAATAAAAGAAAAGAAATATTGTAACACGAAATATATTAAAGTATATGTGGCTGTATTTATTTGTATGTCAGTAAAAGCAGTCCACATGGAATTAGTAAGTGATCTTACAACGGAAAGTTTTTTAGCTGCTTTACGTAGATTTATATCCAGATGTGGTAAATGCCAATCTATTTACACAGACAACGCAACTAATTTTGTAGGCGCAAAAAATGTATTTAAAGAGCTTGAAGAATTAGTAAAGTCCGAAACTCACAACAATCGTATTCACAATTATTTAGCAGAAAAGGGCATCGCATGGAAATTCATACCTCCAAGATCACCGCACCACGGCGGGCTATGGGAAGCTGCTGTAAAGTCTTTTAAAAAGCACTTAAAAAGAGTCTCTAGTAATAATATATTTACTTATGATGAATTTAACACACTTATAATTGAAGTAGAAGCAATATTAAATTCTCGTCCCTTAACTCTTATGTCCTCAGATCCTAACGATTTAAATGCCTTAACCCCCTTCCATTTTCTTATTGGCGAACCTATTTCGAGTATACCTGAGCACGACTTGTCAACAGTGTCTACAAATCGTTTATCCACGTGGCAGCATATACAGAAAGTTAAAAGAGACTTTTGGTCTCGCTGGCATAAAGAGTACATAAATGAACTTAATATCCGATCTAAATGGATTAAGGGTTCGCATCCTATCAAAGAAGGTTCTGTCGTGCTCCTTCATGAAGACAACATCCCTTCATTACAATGGCGCCTCGGATGAGTAATTTCAACCTATCCAGGCCAAGATGGCATCATCAGAACTGTTCGTGTCAAAACATCAACTGGCGAACATGATTGTAGTGTAAAGAAACTTGCACCTTTACCAATAAATGATGCTGAAGTTTAAAAAAAAAAAAAAATATATTGTTTATGATAATATCTTTATCGTTTATTTACTCTAATTTTATTTTAATTAAGTTTGATAGTTCTTTTAAATTTTAATATTATTAATATAGGATTTTTCGTCTTTAAAAACTATTTCATTTTTTAATTATTTATTCATAAAATATTTATATATATGTATTTATATATCCATGTATTTATGTTATTTTCATTTATTTTGTTCTGTGTCATATTATATATTGTAAAATTTCATTATTAATTAGTTGATCGTATATCTCTCAACGGGGGGAGAATGTTGAGTAGCTGTAAGATTTTTAGTGCCTAAAATATACCTTTTAAGTGAATATAATACCTTAAGATTTTTTCGGACTAATGGCCCTGAAATATGGCCCTGAAATATTTATATTACTTCATGCGGATTGTTTGTTTTGAAAAGAATTTTTAGTTTTTTAGTTGCCTGTCAAATTTTCCCACGTTTTTATAAAATTTATTTTATTAGTTTATTGCAAACATATGCAGTCCAGCTTTGCACTTAAGACCCTTATGCCTTTATCTAAAAATGGCATCATGTCCTGTCCTTATACATTATATATACGTCCCTTTTTAAATTTCTTGGCCAAATAACATTAAGGAAAATTTGACCACACCCTCTTACCTTTAGCATCTTAGAAGCTAAGCAAAAATAAATCAGTTGAGCTAAAGATACCAATCGTGCAGCTACTCAATGTTCCAAACCTTTAAACATTGTGTATATATCTCATTTGTAATACCTTTTTGTAACTTCAAAAATCCCAAAAATAATATACCTTCATATATAAAATAAAAAAGTGTGTATTTATTTCTTTTACACCCTAACTATCTGTTTTTCGAGAAATCGAATAGCAGACCGAACAGTCACGCTCGGGTGCGCTACGCGGATTCGGATATTTTCGGTTTCCTAATGCTTCTAAGGTTATATCAAATACTGTATGTAATACTATTTAAAAGAAATAATTTAATTTTTGAATTTTTAAATTGAATAAAAGAAAATTACAAAAATTAAGAACGGAAAAATTATTATGTTATAAAAGGGTGTTTGAAATTTTGCTAAAAAACTAGCGTTTTAGCTGTTTTCCGATATCGCCAAATAAATACTTTACTTGTAAAAAGTAATATTTTCAAAAAGGTAATATTTTTATTTTCATAAAAAATAGCAATTGTTTCTATTAAATAAAAATTATAAGAGTTGCATGCAATCAAATTAACCAAAAACCAAAATCATTACGATCGAAAGAAGTTATAAAACATTAAGCAAGAGCATAAACTTATAATTTTTTAGACCAACCGCGAATTTTCAAACGAATTCAACGTAATTAATTCTTTGGCATAAATTTTGGATGTCTTAAAAGCATTATTTAAGTCCCATAAGTGATGTAAATGACTTTGTGAAATGGTAGCCAATGTCCCGCAAATTTAGCCCACGGGGATCACGATTAGGAATCACTTTAATAAAGTGTGGGGGAGCTTAAATATTACAATTTAACCTTAATCTGTGCGATATTGTAAAATTTTTCCATGGAATATATATTCGCACTTATCTGCATTAGGTTTGGTCATTGGAAATTGTGAAATAAAAAGTTTGATTTTAACAATAAAAGAATTTGGACTCAACGAACACAATTTTGTTTTGAGATACATTAAATAAGCCTAAAATTAATGTTATCAGGGTCATTAAAAATTTAACCATTTAAGAAATTCTGCAGGAAACGAAGTAAATATTAATCTAAAGGTGCAAGGTGAGACTAAATGCTGAATATTACAACTTAGATCCAATAATATTTCTTTGAGTGACCAAAGAAGTATCTTGGAAAGCAAGATCCTTACTATTTTCAAATTCTGGTCCTTATTCTTATGATATATCACTCAATTGAAGCGATATTAGAATTAATCGCCCAATTTCATCTTAAGGCTTCAGAGGGCGAAACTCCTATATAATCCCACTAAACTGAAATGGATCAGCTTCGTTATATTTAAGACGCGAATCTTCGGTGTACTTACGCCCTGAATCCCAGCGGTATTTAAACTTTTTATATGAATTTATGGTTATAAAATGATTTATATTTTTAGATTAATCCGAACTTTGTTGGCTTTCGAAAATGGGGGAAATGCGTTACCATACTTTGTTTTTATATTGAAGTATGTACTTTTTTATAAGAACTCTACGATTATATAATGGCTTATAATTTAAAATTCATTCGTGCTTTTTCTGCGTCCAAGTTATGTTACTTCCTTTAGAACTTCTAAGCGCTGTAGAGACTTAAGAAAGTGGATTATAAACTATAATTATTACATGTCACTATATATATATTTCATTAAAAGTATTAAGTTTTCACTACTGGTGTGTGGTCTTAGGCCGCCTGCAGAGTGCCGTTTTACAGCCGAGCTGACACCGATTCCCATTGTGATTGGTAGGCTTGCACTCTGAAGACTTTGAGCTTATTCCTATTGATTTACTCATAACGACTTTATAGTCTTCGGTATCGGAATCGGCGTCAGCTCGGCTGTAAGCCGGCACACTATGGGCAGCCTTAAGCTCACGCTTTAGTTTTTTTTTAGGTATAACCGTTCAAATTTTTTGTTAAATTTCATTTGTATAGCACTTATTATATACTAAAGATTGCAATCTAACAAACACTTTTGATGAAAAATTATATTCTTAATTTCCTTATTACTAACATGGAAAGTAATTTACAAAAATTTTATAAAAATTTCTTAAGTCTATCCGTCTTCACTTCATTAATTGATTTAGTATAGCGATTCTTCTCTTTTTTTTTTGTAGAAAAACAATTTGTTGGGTTTAAACTTTTTTTAGTAGATTCCTATTTCGATATAAATTATAATCAATATATGTATAAAAGTAGATAAATTAGACACAACTCACAATTTCTTTTACGTTTTGCTCGAGATTCAGCAGCATCTGAGGCTTTTACAAAAGTTCGTTTTAGCCGATTGGATCGTTTATTTCGAAATTCTTTTGCTACATCTTGGGACAAATTTGCAACACGTCGCATTGTCTCATCTGGGTATTTACAGCCTAAAAATTCAACATTTGTAAAAACTTGAGCTAAACAAACAAGTTCATCTTCCGAAAAATTGTCTTTATGGATTTCCATAAATTTTCTCCGTAATTGCCAATGTTCTTCACTTTCATAGTCCGTTTTATATTTATCTATATTCCAATCGGTATTTATAGACATTTTACTTTAAAGTTTGCTTTGAAGTATTTTGACTTATAAGCAAGGTTTGTTATTTCAAAATGAATCTGTCATGTCGATTTGATTCCCGATAGGAAAATTTGAGTCATTAAAATTTTGTTCAGTCATTTTGAAATAAAAAACATGCCTTTATTTCAATGTTAAATATGTTTACTTAGTGTTCACAAATTTATATAAATTATAGAATAAAAATGTCTAAAAATACAAAATGGGATATAAATAAGTATAAAACAGATTTCGAAAGTGATGAACAATGGATTTTAAGAAAAAAATTTATGGAAACTCATAAAAACAAATTTCCTGAAGACAAACTTGTTTGTTTAGCTCAAGTTTTTATAAATGTTGAATTTTTAGGGTGTAAATATCCAGATAAAACAATGCAACGTGTTGCATGTTTATCTGAAGATATTGCAAAAGAATACCGTAATGAAAGTTCTAATCGTCTTAAAAGAACATTTGTAAAAGCGTCAGATGCTGCTGAAGCTCGAGCTAAAGGTAGAAAGAAATTATGTGCAATTATTTAACGGTAACTAATATATTTTACTTACAGGAAATTCTATGAATAAATGCTTAAATAATAATATTTCTTCTGAAACAAAACAACAGACTGTAAAACAAACAGGTATACGTAACGCTATATTAAATCAATTTATAAATAATCATATATGTCAACAACAAAAAACAACTAATTTACTACCCAATCCTGTAAAAGAATTTCCATTATTTGATAATTTGGATTATGGAAATTTTGTTTTATGGTTAGTAGGATCAAATAATGCAATTCGTATATCAGGTCAACGATCTGGTGTAAAAATTGAAGAAATAGAATCAAATGAAGATGATCAAATGTGAATTTATTAAGGAAAATAATTTTTTTTTATTTAATAAACTTATAATTCTTAGAGCTATCGAAATACTGGTTGGTGGAAAAATTGCTGGTAGGGGATTAGGGCCGATAACTAAAATAGCAAAACAAACAGCATTTTCTAATGCCATTGCAAATTTACAAGAAAAATGTTATACCATTAAAGTACTGTTAAATATAATAACTAAACTAATCATAATAATTTAATAATTTTTTTTTCAATTAGAATAAGCCTCATCCGCAAAGGATTGATGTTGAAAAAAATAATCAAACTGTTGTCTGCAGTTTAAAAAAAACTTATTCTGAAAATAAAATAGATTCAAATAATATTGGTTATAAAATTATGCAGAAAATTGGCTGGAAAGGGGGACAGTTAGGAAAAGACTCAAGAGACGCAATAGAATATCCTATCGAGTAAGCATTATATAATATATTTTACTTAATTAATAACATTTTCAATTTTTCATATTAATAAAAGTAAAGTTATCTACAAAGCTTGTAACTTAAAATTTTTAGGCCCTTTAATTAATTATTTTCTGTATTATTTTGATTTTTACAGTTGACATATAAACTTTAAATATTCAATGTAGTTGATTTGTACAGATTGAAATAGTTTTCCACTGATTTTGACATAATAAGGCATATCTTTTAACTTTCTACTATACTTCTGTGCATTTAAATAATACAAGGTTAGGTGTCATGCAAATAGGAAATTCTCATTCACGTTACATTTGCATTTTGTTTTTTAGTTTTTTGTTTCGATTAAACTAAACCTGGTCTAGGATTATAATTTTTGTTGGCCTTATTATATTAGGCTTAATAATTCGTTAAATCCAATGAAAAGTAGTTTAAACTTATTTGACTACTCTATCAAATAAATTATTAAATTTTATTAGATTTTCAGTATTACTTAACTTATCTGAATAATAATTTTTCTTTCAAAGTTTTTTTGTAAAGAACAACCGAAAAGGTTTGGGTAGCGCTAATTCAGATATTAACGCTGGCTATTTCAAGAAACTTTTAGATAAGTATATTAAATCAGAGGATATTCGTGATTTACATTTTGTGTCTAGTTTTACAAAAAATGAACGTGCAACACTTCATAGGTACATATATACTTTAAGGTGTGTTTTTTTTTTCTAACTTATTTTGAATTATTTTAGTATTGCAAGTTCAAAAGGTTTAAAGTCAAGCAGTTATGGTAAGGAGCCTGATAGGCATTTAGTAATAAGCAAAAAACATATAACGCCAAGTAAAATAGTTAATGAGGTTTTAATTAAAAAAAATCCAATGTATATAAATAAATTCAGTGTCAAAGTGCCCAAAAAGAAGGTAAGTAAATTTATTTAATATATTTAACAATACATAATTATAAATTACATTTCATTATATTTATCTAATAGCCGCTATTTTTTTTTAATGTTCTATATAGTTTTAAGGACGTAACTAGGCCTTTTTTTTATTTTATAAATTTTTAAAATTAAAATATTTAAAATATTCTTCAACTTTTTTTTTTCGAATGACATGTAAATTAAAAGGTGAACAGTAATATTTTTACTATTTAATTGGTCGGATTCTAGTAGGAATTTAATTAATCTATTCTTTTATTTTAGAATAAAAACTTTTCCTTTCTAACAGTCAATATAAATAATAATAAAACCAACAAAATAGAAACAGAAAAGTGCAGTTCTTCGCTGAAATTATAACTCAAGAGTTCAGTGAGATGGTATTACGTAAATTTGTTTTCTCTTTAGGTTATTTTTCGTAAGTGTGGTCTCTTTTAATTTATAAGCTGTGAATCAATTGAACTATTATTGATTATTTTAAAAGTTCTATTCTCGTAATTTTTATTAGCGAAGGTGGCTTTACTATATAATAGGAGCAGGACAATCTCTTATGCTTGAAAAAATATAAAATAAAGTCTTGTAACAGTTATTTGACTGTATTGATGTAGTTATTTATGTGTCCATTATATAATTTATACTGATTTATTATTCAATGAATTGAGTAAATATTTTTATGCAGCGGCTAAGAAATCATTAAAATCAATATCATTTATTCTATTAATCAACTTCAAAATATGTATATTTTTTCTAGATTAATGATTTCCCAGATAACGCAGAATTTGAAGATGAAGAAAGTGAAGAGGAAGACGATGTTCTGGAGCAATCCAAGAATTTCTTTTCAGTTTAACCCTTTGCCATAAAACAACGTTTGAGAGACGTGATCCACTTTCTATGTCTGAAATGAAAAGAACGTGTGAGAGACGTGAAGTACTTTCCGTGCCTGAAATGTAAAGAACGTGTGAGACGTGATGCACTTTCTGTGCCTGAAATAAGAAAAACATGTGAATTTTTTGGGAAAGAAACGAAAAAATTAGATTAATACGTAAATATTTTATTTTTATTTTTTTTCTCCTATTATTAATATTTTAAAAATCAAAGACAATAAATTAAATATCGTGAAGTGTATGGTATTTCTCGAAGCAAACAGGAACATGTAATGCAATTGTACATTTTTTACACTCCCACATTGTTTCACTGCGCTTTTTATACTTTGTACATACCTTACAGGTATGAACCTTACAGGTTCTTGCTGCTTTTTGCTTCAAAGGCGTAGGATCAATATCTTTTGAAAAATGACCCCAATTTCGTAATTGCAGTCTTTCTGGTGTGTCCCCGATCGATGCACCTCCTCTCCTTCTATAGTATGACTTCGAAGTTTTCAGGAATAATTCTGCTATGTCGAGTCTATATTGGGCATAGCTTTTTTTTTCTTTATTAAATATTTTGTACAAGATGTTCGAGTTAAAAAGTGCCATATCAAAAATATAAAAAATTTTTTTCTCTATCCTTTCATCTGTTTTCCCATTATTGGGATATTTCTGCACTCGCATGTTTCGTGGACAAAAGATGAACATCCCCAGCGTTTATCTTACCGTCGCCTATATATATACGGAATTCATAACAATAACCCGATGTCGACTCACACAACTTATAAAATTTTATGCCAAATCTGGCCCTTTTGGATGGGTTATATTGTCTATATGACAAACGTCCCTTAAATTTCATTAAGGATTTGTCGATAGCGACATCTTCAATTGTGTATACATTCAAAAAATTGCTGACAGGTATTATTTTTCTTACTCGATCTTGATTATCAGTTATTTCATTAATTGCAAAGTGCAAAAATCTAGTTATTTGTACGAATTTGGTAAACAGTACAGTCTTTCGGAATATCGGTGTTTCAATAACCGCTTTTTTAGACCAATTCATTTAGATTGTTGGTTTCTCAATTTGTGCCATTAGGATACATAATGTAAACTTTCACTTCGTCACAATTCACAGGAACCCAAGTCTGGTCGATATTTCGTTTTATGCTTTCATCGCTTATGCGTAACATTTTGTTTCAGCTACAATAATTTCCCAAAACGTATTGTCAAAGATTACATTTTCAATTTCAAGTGTTTTTCTTACTTAAAGAGAACAAGGAATCTTGAACTTCTTTTAAAGAAATAGAGTCGCATAAAGAAAGACCAGGTGTAGACAAATTACGACACTACTATGAAGAGACTTAAGAAATCTAGCCCTAAAGAATTCCTTAGAAGAAATTGCGAAATTATAAGAATTAAAAGAGCTTGAAGAATTACCAAGGTAAATCTTAAGAGAATGACTGGAAATTCCTCGATCAAGATTACTAGCTAATAAAGTTTCATTCTTAACAAATTTATTTTTAAACCTATCCTTTTGGAGGGAAGTAAGAGAGGACTCTCCATGGGATTTATAAAAACGAAGAAATTCAGAAGCAAGTTTAGAGCTATCCTTACGAATTATATTTGGAGCTTTAGGATTATCCTTATTACAAGGAGCCTGAATAAAGGATTTGGTAATGGTAGAAGCACCCCTAATTTTTGAAATTTCATCCCAAATCTTTTTGGAATTTTGGCAATGTTGAAAGGTATCTTTAAGGGCATGTTAATGTTTGCGCAGAGTCTTATTATAAAACCGTCGATTCTTATTTTTTAATTTCTTATAACGTGAAATTTCTGCTAACAGAGGAGAAAAAGGGATATTTTGTCTGGAAGCAGCCTTCATACGGGGAATACGGATTAAGAATTTCGCTATCAACATAAGGATAGACTCGCACCCTTTTTTGATAAGAAATTCGCTTAGAAGCTTTAAAAGCAATAGAAGAAGAAGCAGATTTAAGTAAGACCTTATTGTTGACATTTCCCTGACTGGCATGACGTTTAATCGGGGCCAAATATCTTCGAGTGTAGACATCAGTTTTTTTAATGGAAAAGGTCTCAATCAGCTTTAGGCTCAAGATAACGGGAGTTTGAAAAAAAAAAACAAGAAGGTTTACGCTTATGCTTAATAATTAAAGGAAAAAACTCACTAACCAAAGAATGCTTCTCCACAAGGGTGGAAACCTGAAGCAGATGAGAAAAAGAAGGAAAGGATATGATGGAGTGAAACCTAAAAGTTTCAAGAATAATCAAAGAACTAAACCGAGTACCTAAATCGAGCAACATTTCTAAAGCATTAATAGAAAGGTCCACATTCAAAATTCTAACATCTTTGGAAATTTTGGCTATAATCCCTGTTTGCTATGATTCCACCAAAGGAACGAATCAAAGCAGCAGGTAGCGACCAATTTTTATAAGTAATCCCCTTATAGATGACAAATCCAAGGGAACTCCAAGTTATAAACGGCTACAAAGGAACATCCAAAATCAGGGTTCACGTACTACATCTTTCCTATACATCGTGTCTCTTTTACAAAGAGTACTCCCCCTAAAATAGGTGCGACGCATACATACGCGTAAATATACGCATTTAGGTGGCTATAGACTACAACTAAAAGTAGACAACTTTTGCTTCCTTCTCCATATAAAAACCTGTTTTCTGGGACTTTTCGGGTAGATATTAAACATGTTTGATATTTTTCTGATTTTTACATATGCTATGCACTAACACACTCACAGATAAATGTATTCTTCAATTTTTCTTCAAGTAGTGCACATCGGTCTCTGCCATATGATATATCAAAAGATGGGATTGCACTATGTGTGGGCTTGTACTGCAAAGTTTTTTTTTCAGGTTAAATGATAAGCAAATTTAGTTTCATTTTATCTAATTAATTAAGTTTTCTTTTTATATTTGTATATTTATACTATTATCGATATTTTTACTATTAATATTTTTTGTGTTCCCCCTGCTTTTATTAAAACGTTAGCATTTTAATTTTTCTTCACTAAGTTTTTGCTTTAGCCCTGGCTGAATATAAAGGTTAAATATTTTTAATGTTAACTTTTTATAACACTAAACAACACTTAGCCGTAACATAACATAAAAATTTTTTACTTGACACGGAAAAATGTTAACGGGACAATATTCAAAGCACAACTGTTGTGAAAATTAGCTTGAGATGCAAAATAAAGGGTATATGAATTGGGAATTTCCCTCAATTACAGAAAAAACCCAAAATCTGCAATTTTATTACTTTTTTATTGCCTACACTTAGGACCTTTTTAGTTTTTGCTGCTGCAATTATTTTAAATTTATCTAATTTAATTTAAAATGTCTTGACAAAAACTTGCAAAAGTATGTCATACATACTTTTATTTGTATATAAAAATAGTACGGATGCAATATTATAAACAATTTAACATATTATAATATAATTAATTGCACTTTTTCTAGAGTTATAGAGTTATAATTTTCATTTTGAATTACCTGCTTATAATAATATTATATTTCATTTAACTGCGTATGTGTTGGTATACCCTAAATGCGCATGCTCTGCTCATACTATTTTTAGTATTACCAGCTTAGAATTAAAGAATTATTTTTGGATGCTGTTGATATTTCAAAATTATTTTAGATTCCTGTTTTTTTATTTAAAAAATTATTTTTTACGTTTTTATACAAATTTTTTTAGAAAATATAAATTGAACTTATTTAACATGTATTTAAGTTAATTTTTCTTAAACAAGACAAAAGTTTATTGATGGTTATGTGAACAAAAATTACTTTTCAGTTTACTTTTTACGTTGTGTTTTTCAAAAACTTTAAAGATAATAGGATAAGATTGGTAAGTTTTTAATTATTCTAAAAAGTGACAAATTAAATTAAATTAATTTAAAAATCAACATCTAATTCAGACCAACAAATCGAAATTAAATTAATTATCGCATAGTTTGCTGAGAACAAATAAAAATAGCATAAATAGTATTTTTTTAGCTCACCATCTTGAAATTAATTCAGCTAATTTTCGGATAGTCTTTTCGGTCAAGTCTTAAAAGATTTTGGAAGTGTTGCATAGGACTGAGTTCGCTTATGGGATTGCTTTTCTTCCCTTGCCAAAGGGCTATTGGTGAATCTCGACTAAACGCAAATGTTTTAAAAATAAATAAAAAACCACAACAGTATAATTTAAAATAAAAACACATTTTATTGCGATAATAATTAATTCAAAATGATTCCTTTTTATTTAATTGAATTAATACTTAAATTTTATTTGTAAGCCGATATTTATTTTATTTATTTTTTTTAGGTTTTAGGTGTCACGACACCAGTCTTTCAAAAAGCTCACCTTAAGTAATCCGAATTGGCTAAATTATTTTCTGAATATAGAAACGTCAGCTACTATTATTAATAATTAAGACTATTGAATAAGTAAATTTTAAGAGAATTAAACATATTATTATCTTAAATTATGCTATTAATTAATTGAATAAAAATGCAATGATTGCTAAAAGTGTCATAGTTAATATAAAATCTTTAAATTGAAAAAATATGGAGTCAACGTCGAGCGCTTTACCTAAAAATTTAATAATGCATAATCGTAAAAGAAGTAACAAAGATGAGGACGGACCTAGCTCAAAAGTTTTAATTCAAGAAAAACAAGAAACAAGTTTATTAATGTTTTGCAATGAAATTTTATTTGAAATATTTAAACATGTTGACACAAATAGTCTTTTTAATCTTGGAAAGTATGTTAATAATTGAAATTTATTTATATTTGTCCAAAGCATTTACAGATTAATTTTATAGCCTTATCTAAAAGTCATTTCTTATAGTTTCTCTAGTTTCAGTTGATAAAAATATCTGTTTTTGTTTTATTATTCTAGAGTTGATCCGAGAATATACACAATAACTGTAGATCATAGATTTTGGAGAGATATAGATCTAACCAGTAAACCATTATCCTTACAAGAAATTTATCGAAGAATTCAATATGCACATACCGATACAAGGAGTATCATTATTCGTGGATTAACTAATGAATACCCAAATGATTGCTGGAATGATATCACTGTGAGTAATACTCTTTTAAAGCGCATTTCAGGAAAATGTTGTAATCTTAAAATCTTTGAAGTGCATGAAGGTTACATAGATTTGGAAGAGGTAAAGTCTGGCGAAATATTATTTTATTTTGATTTGAAAGAAAGTATTTTTTAGGTTTCTGTAATTGATTTTCCAAATACAATAAAGCGTCTGGTTTTCAATAAATGCTTTGTTAGTTTCCCTAAAATTTCCAATGCTTTTTTTACTCGTATTGACATGTACTTCCCTTTTCTAGAGGTAATATAAAATTTAATGAAATTAAACTCATCTTTCATAATTCTATTTTCTTTAGGAACTTGTTTTAGAAAACTGCAATTGGTTTGAAACCCATGACTTAATCATATTATCCAAAATACCAGGATTAAAAAAGCTTAGCTTGCGTGGTTGCGAAAATTTGGAAGAATGTGTTCCATATGGAAGCATTGCAACACGTTTTGGTTTCAAAAAGCTAGAGGTAATTTATTTCAAAAAAAATTAAATACGAAATTAACAAAAGATCCTTGGCTGAAATTAAAATATTCTCTTCAAACTTTCATCTAATAATACTGGCCAGATTGAAAAATACTCTCAAAAGAAAACCTATTTATACTTAATTCACTTTCATTTCACACATATTCAGCATTTTTAAGAAAAATTATGAATAAAGTAAGCATTTATTCTATTTATTCGTGTTAATCAGTGTGTTGTTTATTTTTTGACACAGATCTTAAAAGTCAATACATAAATTTAAGGGATGTAATTTTATGACCAGGTTTTTCTGAGAAAATAAAACGCTGTAATTTCGAGCTTTATAAGCCGATATTTAATAATTTCTATTTTTTTTTAGGTTTTGGATGTACGCGACACACCGATATCAGATTCTGATATACAATGCTTTAATATAACATATACTCTTAAAGTTCTTTTACTTGAGTGCCCCGAAAATCTTAGGGATTCATCACGGAAACGGGAAAAATTAAATCAACCTCATTGTAGTACGTCGAGGTCATCACAAAATCAAGAGGAAGTTTCTAATGCAAATATTCGAATACAAGATGTAGAAAATAATGTTTTTAAATCTAATGACCAAAACTTACATAATCCTTCCTGCAGTCAGCGTGCATGGAATAATGGCATCCAATATGGCGGTAAATTAATTATTAACTTAATAACAATTTCACAACATTTTTATTTTTTAGTGTTTAAAATTAATCCTGAAAGAGATAATAATATTGATCAAAGAGAAGAACCTGTACAAGGGTCACCACCAGATATAAATAGGGTTATATCACGTTCAATTTGGTTTGAACGTCGATATCCACCTCCATTTTCACCACCACGTATTCTACCGATTAGTGATAGAGGTATTTGCAGTTTTGGTTGTCCTCCTAATCATGTACCAGAGGGAATTGTTTGGATAAGGGCGGAAATTCGTCCACCTAATACACATATAGAAAAACTTGTAATACGACACTATAAACAAGTAACTGATGTTTCACTAATACATTTAGCGAAATGTACTCCTAATTTGGTTTATTTGGATTTGACAGGGACTTCCGTAACAAAATCAGGTGTTGAAAATTTTAAAAAAGAAAAACCATTATGTGTTGTTATTTCAGATCCATTTACGATTTAATTATGTCATTATTGATTTTTTCGAACATTTCGGAATATGTAAATAAATTTTGAATTTGATTGAATGATCATCATTGATCAATATAGAAAAACTAAAGAATAGAACTACAAAACTTATAAAAATATTATTAGATAGTTATCTCGAGTAGCACATTGGATACTCTGTAGAAAAATCCATTATTTGTCATCAGTTATAATATTTTTAAGCATCTAATCGCTTAGCATATAACTTAATCGGTCAAAATTTTATAGTATTCCACGCTTTTGTTTTTCACCGGAATAAATTTACCAACAAGGGAGTAGTTGTGAACAGATTAAACAGAAATTAAACCTAAAAAGCTAATTTAACTTATTCAGCTTGCTATAAACTAGATATAGATGAGTTTTAAATAATATTTTATTCAAGAAAATCTTCTGTCTTAAAAAAAATTACAAAGAGCTGGTTTTTTATTACTACGGGTAAAATAATTTTCTTGAAGATTATAAACAAAATATTATATAAAAACACAGAAGATTAATGTTTGATTAATATTGAAATTGGTTAGGTTTATCTCTTGACCATGCCATCTTTTGAATTAATGTTTTTTAGGTGACGCTTAGAGCTTTGTTGCAAAAAAACTTTTTGAAGTTGCTTTTATTTTGAACATTTATTTAATTTCATATTGGTTTTGTAGTATGAGTATTTAACGTTCTTTAATAAAATGAAATTAAAGATATTAAACTATCAATTTCTTCTCGCTTTTCTATCTTCTCTGTATCTTTCACTCATTTTGATATTTCGTTCATCTCGAAGGATGTTTCAGAAAAAATGTCTCAGTAAAGTTAAAACTGAATTAAGTTTACGAATTTTACCAAGCAACAATTCTTTTTTCTTCGAAAAAATACTTATATATAGTTTTGACTTCAGTCCAAAGGTAAAGTTTCGGAATTAACTAGAAAAATAAACAAATAAAACATTTGATTTATGAGGATAATTTTGCAAGATTAGGTTTAATGCCCAAAGTTTATTTGACCAAAATGGGAAAAATAATTTTCAAAATATTTAGTTGGTGAAGTTTGTTTTCGGTAAAAAATGTTTGAAATACAATTTTAAGCGTAATATTCATGCTTTGGATTATTTCTGTAATAATCACAAATCTTTACTGTTTTATTGAAAATAAAATCTTGTATTTTGTAAAAATATTATCTTTAATTTCTATTTTGGTTGGAATTATTCAAACTTATGAATTACATTCTGAAAGTAATATTTTAATTTGAAATAATTATTCTGGGATAGTGAAGTAAGCGATGATTTAGCAATCAAAACACATAAAACATTATGTCAAACATTGAAAATGGATTTTATTATGGAAATTTTTGCAAATTATTTTCCATTGGAGCCGGAGAAGAATTGTGATCCTATAAATAGTCAAATAATAAAGAAGCCTAATATTTGCAGAGTAGGAGGAGTTTTACTTTTTTCTTTCTCTCTTTTAGTTTGGGCTTATGCCCTAATTTATTTCGCTGCTGATTCTGAAGAGTTTGATACTGATTCAGAAAGTGAAACAAACCTTACGGACTGTGTGGAAGCAGCAGAAGCATATTAAATATATTATAATCGTTTTCATTGAATTGTGGTTCATTATATATGTTATAAAAAGCTTGAGCAACTTTTAATGTTTTTTCATTTTGGTCAAAATTTTAGAAAGGTTTATATTAATTTAAAAATATTAAATAGCTTGAGGAATTATATAAATTATAAAAAATTTAATTTTTTCATACGTAAATTCTCAATATGAACCTATAATAATAATAAACAAATAAACTATATTAAGAATTTTATTTTAGATTTCGATGGAAACATTTTTCTTTGCGAAGAACCTTATTTAATCCTAGATCACAAACCTTCCAAAAAGAGTTTGTGTTCACAAACCTTCGTCGATTCGCTACGCATTAATTAGGTATCATTTTGAAGTCAAATATTATATATTTTTATTTTATTTTTTTTTGGTTTTATTGTAAAGTAAAAATAATTTTTGAGAATAAAAAAAAAACAATGTATTTTACCAGCTTTTATTTACATTTACTTCCTACGAAATCTACGGAAAGCAAGAATTTCATTAAATAAGTACTCGTCGTTTCGTCAAAGGTTTGTGATCTAGGGTGAAATTTTACTTGAACCAAAAGTTTCAGTTAGTTTCCAAAATCATTGTTTATGACTACAATGGTTTAAAAATGGTCCATATTTTGGGGAAGACCTTTATCGCGAGTATCAGTTTTCTAAAAATTTCCTTATTTAAAGAATAATACATTTCCTTTTCCAAAATACATTCCTTCATATTTCCTTATCTTAGTTATATCTTAAAAAAAAGGCTGCGGGCGATGCGAGTTGTACTAAAGAATGGTCAACTATTCGCTAAGCTTCCATTTGAGTTATAAAAAGGTACCACAAGTGTCTAGACTAAATATTGTTTACTATGCAATGGATCAAGGAAGTTGGATATTGTATAAAGACTAGGGGTTTCAGACAATAAACTTGTAGATTCCATAGAATGTCAAACCAAAGGAGTACAACTATTGGTTTCTGCTTTTAAAGTAAACTATTCGATTTACGATTATTTACAGTGGATTTTCGTATAATGCGAGTAATATTTATGTTACAGATTGTATGATATTGCGTTTAAACAGGAAAAACTTGTATAACGCAAATGATGTTAGGGCAAATTGTTATTGACTATTACTGTGTTGAAAAGCATCATATAAAATGCGATATTAGAGAAAAACCATACGGTGTATATTTTATTTCCTATGTAATTTCATTTAGAAAAAAAAAACACAATTTAATAAAACACTCCTTTAGTATTTAGTTAAAACAGCTTCATAAAAGTAAATGTATGTAAAGTTCTAAAACGGGAGATTCCAACATTTTAGCCTATAACGCGTTATATGAATCAAATCTTCAAAAATTAAAATTTTAAAGATAAAGCCAAGTATTTTCATTCCTACTTAAATAGTTTACAAGAGTTTCAAAGATTAATTCTATAAGTCCCAAAAAAATATAAGCTACGTGTTTTCTAGTAGTAACAAATAATAATATGATAATGTTCACATTTTTAAATCACATAATTTTATTGCATATAAACCAAGAACCAAGGCCTGGCTAATTAAATTCAAATACATAAAAAAAATTTTCTTTTTACTTAAGTAGGAACTAACCATATGAAATAATTTTTATGCACGCTTGTTATAAGCATTTAGTAAGATCAGAGAGAACAATTTCGAATTTATTTGTTTAATGAATAAGCACACGAAGTTTTGAGGCTAGCTCACGCTATATCTACTTACATATATACTATTTGAATTTATTTTTATAAACAATACAAGTCCTTTATATAGAATAATGGGGACTGGCAATAGGAACACAGTATCATTAATAATGTTAATTCTTTAATTCGTGCACCTGCTTTTGTGATAAACTGCCAGGTATTTTGCTAAGCGTTTTGCATGTTAAAAAAATTCTAGCTATATTATTCCTTGGTTGACTTTAACTTGAAAAAACTTAGAAACATGTATTATTCTTATCGTTTTATTGCTTTAATTAACTTAATTTAAATTAACATTTAAAGTTCAACTAGCAATAAATATATAGCCGATATCACGCGATAAAAGTTTCTGTCTATCTCTGCAATGAAACATATTTAATAATTTATTGTACCAATTTTCGGAGAAGAATTCACTTTAATACTTTATAATAATAACAGTAAGGGTAGTTTTTCATTTGAATTTGAAAAGTTCTTGGTTTAATATTTTCAAAAGAATATTAAATGTCCACTTTCGAAAACTTTCATAAATAATTAACTTTTGAATATTTAAATGAAAAATTTTTATCGGAAATTCTTGTTTTAAATACGTAATTAATAAGGAAACTATAGCTCAATTTAATATTAAAAATTTCCTTGAAATTTGAGACATTAATGAAAAAAATTCACTATGATTTTTACTTAAAATATTTGCTAACTCTTATTGACCAAAGCCTTGCTAATGATTTTGTTAAAAATTCTTTAAAAGGCAGGGATTTTTTGTTCTTGTTCAAAATAACGGAAAAAAGCCATTTGATATATTAATTTCACAATATTTTCATGTGAATTGTAATTTCTTATCATACAAATGTTGCATGTCGAATTAATTTCTACGTTAAAACCAAAAGTTACCAAAATCAACAGAATCAAAAATCTAACCCAAGAAGTATATATTGAATCGCAGTTTCGAATATGAAAAATTCTCGGATTTTCCCATTTTGTATACGGAACGTACACGGATCATAATGTTTGCTGGGAAATAATGGTCTTTTAGTATTTTAAAAGTAACAATTTCAATAAATTAAATAATTCTGCATTTTTATTTTAAAAGCCGTACTATAAAAATACCAACATAACTGTACTTATTCTCGTATCTCGTACGTTTGAGATTTTAAAGTTTTTTTTTTAAATTAATTTTTTTAATTAAATAAAATGCAATCATTTCAATTTTTTTTATCATATTATTAACACTTTAAATCGTCCAAAAAATGTTTTAAATTATATTCTATATATTTTCTTTACGGTCAAAGTGGAGCAAAAAAGAAAAAGCAAGCGGTTACCCAGTGTAAAGTAATTACAAAATGGCGGACTTTAAAAAATTAGTTTAGTGGTGCATACAATCAACTTTCAGCATTTTTTAGGCATCGCTTTCAATAACTCTTTGATCTGCTTGCTTTCCGTAACCAAATTTGTCAGCCAATTAGGCGTGTTAAGCTCTGCAGACATCACTTGCATAATTTTTAAAACAAATGAATGAATTTTTATTGGTTTCTTTTCAGTACATTGTCGAAATATACGCAACAAGAACAAAGGAAAAATAAAACTAAATTTTTTAAGGTTACATGAAAAGCAATGATATTAGTTGATTGTTTTGTGCTGGTATTCAATTCGATGTGCTATAACTTCGTTATATCAAATAATATCGTTATTTCAAATAATATTATTTAACAATTAAAACTGTTATAAAAGGAAATTTGCGTAGAGAATATTTTACAACTTCTTTTCACCTTTGGTTAGTGAACAATAAGTTAAATTTAAAAAATACACAGGCTTTGCTTACTCTAGCAATTTTACTCAAACCCAGTGTCATAAATACGCTTTTTAATCATAAATACTTTTTTAATTTTTTGTTTATTTTAGTAGTCTTGAATAAGACTATAATTACACTAGTCAACAAAATTTTGTAACAAGAAAGGTGCTTCGGAATTTTGAAATGTTTACCTACCCTCATTATAACACTATATTTATTTTGGTTTGATCAGGTCTAGTTTTGGTGTTACAGCTACCTGAAGTAAAAACTGAATATTTATCGTTTCAGTACGCTCGCTTTTATAAAAGAAGTGTCTCTTTACCTTTTGCACTAGGGGGAAACTTTCAGAAAATACATGCTGCAATAAAAGCAGGTAGTTTAGTTAATAAAAGGATTTTCAAAGATAACTACCACCATCTTAAATGCAAAATTTGCTTACAGATTACGAATTGTTGTCATTAGCTTCACAAAACTGCTTAGTCGCAAAGATTATATTAATTTGTTGAATTTGTGTGCTTTGAAGATTTTTTAATTGTGTTTTATAGTTAAGTGATTCTTAAATAATGTCAAGAAAGTGTGAAAATGATGCTGACAAGTTTTGTTATAGTTTTGAAGAAATTACTTTCAAGACTCAGTGGAGAAATTTGCCACCATTAGTTACCAAATATTATTTTGGATTTGCTGTCATGCCTGGGACTCATTAGCGCTTAGCGTGTGGAGACGACTTAGCACATTAAAAATGGAGAGTTTTTTTTATATACCAGTGGAGTGGAACATCAGTGGAGACAAATGGACTCATTAGCATTTAGCACTAAATTTTGTGCCGCTAAGCGCTAGTGACTCCCAGGCATCAGACTACAAGATAAAGTGTGGGTTTCTCATATCTGTTGTGTGACATGTGTAGGCCAAATTACTGGATGAGCTAAAAGATCTAGATCTATGCCTTTGGAATCCCTATGATTTAAACGGAGCCCATATTTAAAAGAAAAATTCCCTAAAATTAGTGACGCAAAAATTAAAGAAGACATTTTTGTAGGCCCTCAAATCAGAAAATTGATAAAAAACAAAATATTTAAAGAAAAACTTAATGATCTGGAAAAATCAGCTTGGGAATCTTTTATAAAAGTAACTTTAAATTTTCTTGGGAATCATCGATCAAATGACTATGAAATATCGTCGAGAAACCTTTAGTGGCTTATAAGAATTTGGGTTGCAACATGTCTTTGAAAATACACTTTTTACATTCACATTTGGACTTCTTTCCTGAAAATTTGGGCTCCGTCAGTGATGAACATGGTGAAAGGTTCCATCAGGAAATTTCTAGAATGGAAAAACGACATCAGGGGAAGTCGAGTCCACATATGCTGGCGGATCACTGTTGGACATTACAACGAGACATCCCAGAAGCAAAATATAGAAGAAAATCTTAAGGTTGCATTTAAATTACTACTGTAATACTCTTATTAGCTTTATTTTGTCGTTAGAATCTGCATTTTTTAAAAAAACAAACAAACACATAATTCAATAAAACTATTCCTGTATCAAATATTCTAATATCAATTCTATCATCCTTAACCTTGTTCTAACAATACGCATAATTAGTTAAAAGTTTTCATGTTACAAAAAAAGAAAGTGTTTTTTGGTAGACCAGTGTTATTTAATAACTTTTATAGGTATTTTAAAATAGTTTCTTATCTTATTGAGGAATTTAACCGTAAACCAAGGAAAACTAAGGAATATTTTGGGTATTTGAAAAGCCTATAGTTAGCCTATAATTATTCACCCAATTTAAAGCTATCCTGCCATTTGAATCTTCTTCTGAGACTTGTTCTACATACAAAATTTTTTTTTCGAAATTTAAAAAATTTTTAATTATTTTGAAAATGGCGCTGAACTAAACCCTATTGAAAAATCGGACTTGAACCATGTTGTTGATTTTTGTTCTTCTATTTAGCTGAAAAACAAAAACTAAAAAAATAATTAATCAGTATGGTCGAGACATAACAAAAGAAAATTAAATAAAATGGAGCGCTTTTGTAATTGAAGTTCTAAAAATCGGGTTTTTTGATCAGTTATTTCATGAAGAACAATTTAATACAAAATTATTGAGAAAAAGAAGTGATTATAGTTGCAGCAATAGCTATTGATGTTAACAGTATAATAAAATTTCAGATGATTTAGTTGAATAGTTTTTCTTTCTTAAAACACCACGCCAAAAAAATAGGTTTGAAAGAAATGAGTTTAAAGTTTTAATTATGGAAATATTCGAAAAGACTTAAGAAATTTTGAAACGGCTATATTATTACCAATATTCTTACAAAAATTTAACAGTATATTCTCAAAGGACTATACTTTCGAAAAAGAAAAATAATTTTTTGAAAATTCTAGACAACCCCCTTCGCGTAGTGAGTTTAAATAGTTTTATATTTAGGATTTTTGGAAATAGCTTATAATTGTTTGCATTGTAAAAGTTTTAATTAATGCCAAAAATATTTTCCGTTTATAAATAAATATTTATCATATTTAATTATTTGTTATGCCTTTTATTATGTTAATAATCTTTATTATTACCTAAACTTCCAAAACTGAAGGTTCTACGTTTTATAATAACTAAGAAAACGATTTTTGTATACTATGAACAAAAACTAATGGGATTGTGTTCTTTAATTTGCTATCATAGCAAACATATAACACAAAAGTTTGGTTCGTATTATTATTATTTTCCAATAACACCGTAGTTTACAATTTTAAAGTTTTTTTTGGGTGATTACTATCATTCTTTTACGAATAGGGTTTCATGCGTGTAAATGTTTATTTTTCACTCTTCTTGTTAATCGTTTGTTCCATCATTCTATTTATTTTTCTACTGTAAATAACTTTTAATCGTATTATTAACAATTTTGACTCTTATACTTTAATTCTTTTTACAAAAAATTTTAACTACTTTCACTAAAAATTTAAATTCTTTTTTCGATTTCTTTACTAAAAATGTTAGCTTTTCAACTTTAATTACTTCTAACATTTTTATTGCTATAATTTTATTTCGTTTTATTAAAACTTTTAATCTTCAAGTTTATTTCATTTTCCAAAGTATTTTTGCTCTATGATTATTATGTTCGCTTGTTTTACTAGTTCAATATTTCTACTGCACTCTTTTTCACCTTAATAAAATATATTAGCGGCTAACTCGCAAAAATGCTATTATAATACCTTATCATTTTTAGTAGGAAAAGGCTAATATGTAATTGAAATGTAGAAACCATGATTCACTGTAATTTATTTACTTGATTTAATTTTTTTTCCAGTGTTCTTGACAAACATCAGCATATTAAAGTTGCAAGCTAGTTACTACTAAATTTTTTGTAGCAAATTTCAATGTACTTTAAAATAACTTTTATTTTTTAAAATAAATAAACCAGAGGTAAACAGGACTATTAAAATTTCAAATCAAAAAGATTCTTCTGGAATAAATTCTCAGATATAATCGGTTCATCTAACTTCTAAGATTTAATTCTGTTTTCTTTTGTCTGATATCTTGACATTGCCATTAAATATTAAAATAAAATCAAATCAAAAATTTTAATGAGGACATTGAGAATGTTTTTTCAGTAGAAGAGCGATGATGTTTAAAAACGATAGAAATTCTATAGCTTCAACTAGGCACCAGTTGGATAACTTCTGAAATTAGTGGTAAATTGTGATCATAAATATTGACTACAAACATTTCGATAAAATATTCTCATAAATTTAGGATTGCTTTATTAATTTTTGTCGTTCCCTCAATAATTGAGTTGCATATTCACGTCGAAGTTCATTAAACTGGAGTTCTGCTTGAAATCATAATTCATTACGCTTTTAAGTTAGTCCACTCGAGGAAATATCATTAAATTTTATAGATTAGTGGTTTTCATTGGTTCATGAGTATACTTAGTCGATTTTTGAGTTGTATAAAATCTTGTGAGCAATTAGGACTTTTAGAATAATAGCAAACATTCGTTTTCACTTTTTGGTGTGTTAAATCGAAAATAATAAATTCGAGCACTGGTAATGTTTTTATTTATTCCTTCATGAATATTTTAATATAATTTAATAGAAAAAATAAATTAAAGTGACTTTGAGAGTGGATGTAAGCCCAGGGTCTTTAAAGCCAAAATTTTTAAAAAAAGCATTCAAGCATGATTTTGTTTTATAAATTAAAAATAAAATTTTATTTATGTAGTATTTTCTTAGCTTTCAAAGGGTATTTTTACAAAGTTAATGCGAGCAATTGTTTCGTTTTGTAGAGCCATGCAGAGTTAATTTTCACGGGTCTCTTAGTTTTTAAGTGCTTAAAGTTCAAAACTCTTGAATTTTTCTCTAGTATTAATATATTCTATTTCAATAGCTTTGTTAACCAGTGTACATTGCCTACAGCTCAAATATTAATTTTATGCTCTCTTTCATATTCTTTTTAACCAAAAGGAAATATTTGGGTTATCGTCAGTACATTTATTTTTTAGTTTCTGACTCTTACCTTGCAGTTAAATTTTTTCCCTATTTCTTGAAAATCTATTCATATACAAGTATTTTATTCGTTAAGGTTTTTAAATTATGATATATTCTGTATCAAAACTTAGATTTAGTGTAAACAATTTTTTTCGGTTAAAAACTCTTTAAACATATTTGAACTTAAGTATTGACTTTACACGTTACTTTTTTCTCTCTTCAGTTAATATATATTTAATCTATAACACCTATGAACATTTACTTTTTTATTCTGAAAGTTAATCCAAGAGTGCGTAGTGCTTTTCAATTCTTGAGTGGAAAAAATTGATAAAAATGATAATCGACATTGTTGTATCTCCAAAATCTTTGCTTCTAGCTCTTTTAAGCGATTTATTAAACGATTTCTCACGTCATATATATTTTATTTTGAAAGAAAACTAAAAATTACCATACGAAATATTTCAAATTTGGCCAGATATTTGTACACATAATTTAATATTTTTTACTATCAATAAAAACATTGAAGAAGCAATCACAGAATCCTTTGTTTAATAATAACAAAAGAAGCCATATTTGAATTAGTTTTTCATGAAATTCTTTTAAAGTAAAGTACTTCTTCAAAATTATTATACTACTACCAAAACTTAGAAGTATAGGCTCGCGAGAAGTGTGAAACAAAAGAAAACAAATTTCAACTGTAAATATTATAGAAAAGAATATCAAACATCTAACAGTAAAAAATGGTCATTTTTCCTATATTTTTGAAAAAATAAGAGATGTTTTTTAAAGTACAATGAGCCGCTCAGAAGCCAATGTGAATAAGTCCATTTTTTTCGTTTTTTCTGATTTTTACAAATTTTAATAGAATAAATAATATATTTCTTAGTTTAAAAGGATTTACTCATTTTTTAATTTTTGTAGGTCAAACAACCCTTTTTTTAATAGCCTCTGAATGTGTTATATAATAATTTCAGAAGCCATTGAGTATAAGTCCACTTCTTATCATTATTTTCTCACATCAACTTTAAAATAAAAACAAAACTTTTCTTCTACCTTCGATATATTTTAGTAACAATCAAACAACATAAATTTATAATAACTACTATCAGCTAATTCCACTTTCTAGAACACAGATTTGAAAAAAAAATCAACAATAGATGAAGAAAACCAAATTGAACACAAGCTGAAATTGAACACAACGAACACTTGCAATATGCAGAAATTGCTCGTATTAGTATGACTAAAGATCGATTAAGAGCTGCAGATGAAATTTACATGTTTAGTTTTGATTTAGAAAAAGCATTACCATTTCTTAAACTCTCCAAATCAGTGGCTTATTACATGAGAAACTTATATCTATATAATCTTGGTTGTCATGACTTAAGGACTAACGAGGGCTACATGTATATTTAGCCTATAACCCATGGCTCTCGAGGTTCACAAGAAGTGTCATCGTTCCTAATTAAACATATTGAACTATATGCAAAGGATTCCCGAAAAATAATAATGTATTCAGATTCGTGTACCGGACAGAATCGAAATATAAAAGTTGTTTTAAGTTTGCTGAAATTGACTTTTACAGGACATTAAGAACAACACGTGGAGATCAAAATTTAGAACACTTGGAAGAAGAAGATATTTGTTATGATGAATAAATATAAAACTCATGACAATAAATGGTATTGTTTAATTTTCAATATAACTTTTTCAGTTGCCAAAAGGTATAAGTCCTTAAGTTTTTATGATGCTGCCATTTTCCCAATAAAAACTTACGTTTTTTATTCATTCATTCATTTTATTGTAGAGTCTATACTTTTCTGATCAAAATATGCTTTTTTGATCAAAATAATATAACAGGAATTTTAAAATTGAATGAACTAAAAAACATTAATTTTCTCAATTTCGAGCTTTGGACTTATCCACATTGGGTTCTAAACGACTCATTTAAAACTCTATTCAATTTTATTCCAACACTTAATTTTTCCTCTAATTGTGGACTAAACGAAAAGGCTTAAATTTTATAAAAATGTAAGATTCCATTCCGCAAATAAACAATCTTTATTATGCATTATTCTAGTGTATTTGCCTATGGTTTTCCTTTTTTTATCAAATTATAAATACACTTCACTTCATGCAGTGTTATTGTTATTGTTTTTAATTCTTTTCAGTTTAAAAATAGCCTTTTGATGTTTAAAGGAAAATCCCCATCATAAGCTTTTCCATCATATCATTCATTTGTTTAAAATCTTCTCCAAAATGATATTAAGAAATATTAATTAACGGCTACTGACAGTAAAAAAAAAATGCAAATTTTCAGATTTAAATGCAATTAAAATATGTCCTATTACCCGCTAATAAATTTCCCGGCGCTTCATACACGTCATAGCATTCTAACTTGTAGAATGCGCATTTTTTCTCCATCACTTGTCGCATTCTTTAAATCATATATCCATTCAAGAATTTTTTCTCCTCTAGTACGGAAGGGTAAAGCAACTTCAATTTTCATTATCTCCTTAAAATTTTATTGAATCATTGAACTCAAACGCAAACGCAGAATTACAATACAACTTTTTGAATAAAATGTGCTTTTCAGAAGAGGGGAAATCAATAATAATATTTTTTTCCCCTTTGTTTTTTGTACACTTGAAATTACTGAATCAACGAGTGGTTTCCATCACTTGCATATTCAGTTTTAGTTGTGTTTAGCACTCAATCTTATATGGTTCGTGTTAAGTCTTCTTGGGATATGATGGAAAACGTATCAGATTTTATTTGTTAAAGTGAACTTTCATTTTTTTTTTCGACGTGATATCTTAATTGAAAATCTTACTCGAATTAATTTAAATCCTTTTGTAAAACAATAATCGCTTTGTAATGAGTTACAAAGTTGTTTCCTTTGTCACAAATACTATTGCACATTAAATAAAGAGTACCATAGTGAATTGAAAAAAGTTTGTGACTGGTTAATTCTTTTATGCCTATTTTTTGTGAATTGTTTTCTTTACTCTAGGTGCAGTTTGTATGTAATGAACTAAATTTTTTTTTTAGCTTATACAAAAAGAAAAAGTTTAATGAGTTCTAGTGCATATGATGTGTAAGCCTTCAATTATTAAAATCTTTTAAAGCTTCAACAAATAAAAGATTTCCGTCCTTATGAATATCAACAATTTAATTTAGGTAAGGGAATAACAAAAATTTGGCTTTAGAAATTATAAGATTTAAAACCCTTTAGAACTTTTGATTTATCATTAACAACAGGAGAATTTGTAAGGGAAAAAATTAAATTTGTAGAAACTGCTCTATTTAATATAAATTTAATTTAAAATTTTTTTTGTATCATTCACTTTATAAGAATTTCATATGCAATTATAAAAATAATAAAGAATTTAATTAAAATCTTTGACTGAATTAAGATAGTACTAATGATTTGAGTCACTTTATACACAAAAAATAGCAAACTTACCAAATACCAAAAATTTTCCCTTGAAATCTTTACTGTTACGAAAAAAACAATTTCTCAAAAGTCAATAAAACCAACTGGATAGCTAAAGGGTTACAACAAGTCATGAAAGCTAGTTTTTCACATATATATCCTGTAAGTTTTTGATTTTAATTTAACTTTCCCTCTAAGAAATTTGTTTGTCAACTATATTTACACAAAAAAATCCACAAGGTCAACCTGTAAAAAATGTTAGAGGGACATTCTTATTGCATACACAAATTTGCACAAAGGGCGCTTTTATTAACCATTTTTAGAAAAAATAATTACGTATTAAATAAACCTATTTTTCATCTTATTTTATTATATTTATATTAATAGATCTGACCTAGTAAAAGTTATAAAAATAAAAAATAGTATGATAATAAGCTAAAATATAACTTTGAATTTTTCATTGGTTATATTTAAGTAGAATCAACTCAGGGTTTTAAAGAAGAAATCATTTTCTATACACAAGAAGGGATTAAATTTCATATCTCTGAAATTATTAATCAAATGAAACCGAAAATAGAAAGTAAAAAAAAAACCTGAATTTATTTTGCTCAACCTAACATATAAAGAGTTCACCTTTTTTAGGATATTTAGTATGAAATTAGTTTCAATCAAGTACGTTTACGATGAGATCTGGTTGTTTTGCAAGTTGACCAGACCGAATTCAGTATGAAAAATTTTGACCCGAGCATTTACGTATATTGGGGAATAATGTATGATAAGTGTAAAACATAAAACCTTTTCTATAAAATTTATAACTTTTCTCTTATAATCGTAAGTCATTGACACTCAGAAAAGGGAATTCTCTCCTTTTTCTTCATTTAAATTTGATTAAACGCTGCCAATTTTCTATACTTTAAGTTATATGAAATTATCTGACATTTTATTATTTATTCTACATTGCTAATAACATTTTTTGAATTTAATATTTTCTCAAATGTAAAAAACCAATTATTTTAAGAAAAATAGGGTTTCATGGCCTTGATCTGTTGTAGCTTTTTAGTTCACCAGGTCAGTTTCTTTTTTTTTGACACAAAAGTAGGAACAATTCAAAAGGAAAATTTTTCAAAGATAACTGATACTCACCCAAAATACCTAAATTTGTTGATATGCTTAAAAATCAATCTTAATCTGTATATTAATACGCACGGCGCTTTTTTGTACTCCCTTTTCAAGGTATACTCAACCGATTTTACTCAAGCCCGTTTCATTCGAGAGGTGACGTCGCCAAGATGTGCGGAATGAAAAAATTATTTCAAAATTCTATACATGACAAATGAGTGATGTGTGTTGCATGTTTTATCCCATTGTATGGGAGAAAATACAACAATAATATAAAAACAAAGAAACGCTTTTTTCGATGTATTGTTGAAATTTTCAACAACTATGCGATCCCAGTATAGAATATAACTTCAAAAGTCACATAAGCTAAATATTGACCAATAAAATAAGTAATAATTTTGTCAAATTATTAGTTTTTATTTTATTTTTAGTCTTTAGCTGAACTTTTAAATGCTACTGATAAAGCCAAAATTTTTACTTGTTTTTAATTAGGACGGCGAAAGTTTTTTTGATTTTGTACAAAATTAATAATCAAAAACGACTTTTCAGTTGTGGTAGCTATTATTATAAAGAATATATTAAAATAGCCCACAAATTTTATGTTACCTTGCGTATTAACATAATATATTTAGTCGATTGTTGTTAGTCAACGCAAATCAATGTATTATTTTTTTAATTAATTTTAAATTGTAATTATAACCGTAATCAATTTCAAAAAATATAAAAAAATCGCTTGAGGTATTCCACATTTCTGACTTTCTTGCAGAAACGTGTTCGCATGTATCGTGTTGTGAGTTTCATTTGGAAGTTACCAAGGAAGTACTGATCAAAACAGGAAATTTTAATTTTCTTTATGTCAGGGGATTTCAACAGTCCTTGGTTTTGAACAAAATTGTACCCCACCGAACTTTGTCAAATTTTTTTATAAATAGTTTATACTTGCCTTATTAAGCTACGATTATGACGTATGACGTAAAAACTTTTTTAATTTTTGGGACTGAGAACAATTTTTAGCACCATTTGTAGAATTAGTGCACTGAAAATCAATGATATTATCTGAAAAATTATCATAATCGGATTTTATAAAGAAGTTAATAGATAATAATTTTTCTTTGATTCATTCAATTTCTACTTCGCATCATTATGGTTAATAAATGCTTTGGATTTAAAGCCCTTAATCCAAATTTTCACATATTCTTATGATGATCCGTTCTTGTACATTGAAGATAAGAGATAAAAAAGTTAAAGTTATTAAGAACCGTTTAAATCCAGCTTCAGAAGTTAAGAAAATTATTAACAGTAAAAGCATAAATTTTGTATTTTGTATTTTTCAATTTGATGTACATAATTAAAGTTTTAATTTATTATTTAATATAGTAAAAAAATATCTTTTCAAACAAGCGTTGACTTATTTATATGATTCGTAGCTTGTTATAAGGATAGGGCTGCAGCTCCATTAATATCAAAAGAATATTTTGAATGTAAAATAATCAAACATGTATGTTATTTATTGCTTAGTTAAATTTTTTAAAACTATGTTTTAATGGATTCTTATCAAATTTTAATTGAAGACGAGTTTTAATGCTTTTTAGAACATGAAGTAAAAGAAGATTGGTGGTAAAGATACCAAAATATATTTCTTGAAACCCCCCTAAAAATAGTGCTGTGTTCTTAGAAACCTAAAAATCAGCCGAAAAATATTATTTTTTCACCCTTTTATATTTTTAGATATATTAAAAAGATGAAATGGCATGAATAATTTTTTGGATGGTTGGCACTATTCGCAAAAAGGTTTGCTGAAGTGGAAAAGCAAATTAAATACCAATAATTTTCAATTTTTGTATAGTCATCATCTTTGTTGGATTTCTTTTTAAGTTGCATGTGAGAATTATATAGCGTTAAAAGCATTTACTTTAAAATTTTTTTTAAGAAATAGGATTTGAAATTTCACAGGAAGCTATGCTTATGGCAATAAATATTTGTAGATATTAAATTAACTTTTAGTTAAGTGATGTAGGTAGGATTGTAATCAGAAGGATCAACACCCTTATTACTTTGGCTAATAATTTTTTGGTGGTTATCAAAGTAAAAAAGCTAAGATGCCTTTGAAAGTTGAGTGTTCGCAATTCACCGCGCTCTTAAAGAACTATTTACGCGTCTGTTGAATAATTAAAATTGATGCTTCTGTTTTGGAATAATTTAAATTGTTAAGCCATAAGAAGTTATGAAAATGTTTACACTGCAAAAAATGTATCAGTCAGTCTCAAAAATGCAATTTAGTCCTATTGATGAATCCTGTACTCGCTTTGCTTTAACATTTTGTATAATATTTTTAAGGCCTCTATA
The DNA here is from genome assembly GCA_947359355.1 of Acrocera orbiculus. NCBI lineage: Eukaryota > Metazoa > Arthropoda > Insecta > Diptera > Acroceridae > Acrocera > Acrocera orbiculus. The sequence goes on from OX375758.1 coordinate 16,061,582, forward strand.
TTGCCATCACTAAATTTTGCCCATAATTTTTGTTAAAAAGCTTTTTTCTTAGGAAACCTAAGTCATAAAATTTTGCTGATTCTAAATCACCTTGAAGCACTTTGAGGTTTAAGTTTATATTACTGACGGGGGACATTTTAACTAAAAACTTAGGTAATTTAGGCACTTTATGTTTTTTTATTCTGGCATTAACTATACTTGAAAAACTGCGTACAATCATTTGCACTGTGTGGCAATGGAATTTTCCTTTTTTAAGAAACAAATTTATTTTCTATAAAGTCAACATAAAAGTCATTTGTCTTTGAGAGAGCTATTAACCTTTATATAAAATATTTTATAAAGTGTTTTTTTTTTTCTTAATTTTTTTAGGTGCTTTTAATGAAGAAATATATTTAAAATAAACAATTTTTATTAAATTTAGCATGTGTATATATTCTAACAAATGTTGATAGAGCTTCACATACTATAATAAAAACCATCCACAACAAAAGTAGAAAACAAAAAAGTGCAAATAAAAAGCAACTTGTAAAATTACTCAAAATAATAAAAGTAAGCCAGCGAAAGAGATGAATGCTTAGAACTTCTTGTAAGAAAAATTTTAAACGCTAGAGCTACCGTTGTCCCGCTTATAATTATTTCTACCTAACGCGTCAATTTAATGAATTTCGTATATTAAACAAAATCACAATTTTTACATTAACATTGTTCAAGTACAATAAAAATAACATTAAAAATAGTATCTTATCTATGATCATTTCATAAAATTAATGAAATAAAGGAGAAAAATAATAATTAACTCTTTTTTTGATTTTTGAATTGTTCAATGCCAAAAAAGTTAAAAAAAAAATTGTTTCCGAAAAGCTTGAATTCTGTAAATAGTTTTTAAGTGCTCAACTATTCTCATCAGTCCATTAATATAAAGGATTTACTGCTTTGAACATTTTCCTACAAGTTTTTGAGGTTTGAGTTTTGACAATGTAAATGCGAATAAATTTTAGTTGGCAAATAGTGAGTTAGTGCTTTAAAAATTTCATAAAACTTTGAAAATTCGATTTTCCCATATATTGTTGAATATTTGTTGTGTGCAAATATATATCTCAATTAAAGGCTCCAATTATGATATATAAAGCAAAAATAAAAAAATAAAAAATATATTTATGGTTTAGTTTTAGAGTTATTTGAATTTAAACTAAATTTACCTTGAACAATTTTTACGTATTTTATTAAATTAATCAAAAGTCGTTTATTCGAGTTTTTTGATAAAATATATGGATAAATTTTTAGCTTTAATATTTTGGTACACCAAAACAATATAATTGTTTAGTTGTCTTTCATAAAATCGTCTTCGATCTTTGGCTACAATGAACTTTTGTGCTATATAAACTTTTCAGTTTATATTTTAGAAGTTTTGTATAAGTCATTAGCATTCTTATAAGTTCTTTCTTTTTGAATTTTAAATAGACTGTTAAAAATATCTCATATATTTTAGAAAATAAAAAGTAAAGTAGGCTTTTTTGAAATAGTCATTTATCATGTCAAAAAATTTATATTCTAAATAAATAACGTTTTTCAACTAAATGTTTATTGATACAAAATTCAAAGCAGGGCTTGCATCAATATGGTTTTTTTCAAAGAATTTTTCGAATATTTGGCTGAACAAAATTTGATACCACGAACCTGGGGTTTTGATATTAAACAAATTTTTCCAAAATCATCTGAGACAAATGAAAAAAAAATGAATTTATTTTTTTTAACTATTTTCTTAGTATCACTGATTGCTTGGTATAAATACCCACAACAAAATTCAAGTAATTATAAAATTTTCAATGTTTTAATGTTTAAGTTTTTTATTTTTTGCAGGAATCTTTTTTGGGGGTGATTAAAAACCGTCAAATACTAAAACAAAACTTAAAATGCAAAATTTGAAAAAATACTTACTCTAATTTTGATGACATCTAGTTGAATGTTGAGATTTGAATTTTGCAAAATCTTAAAAGGAATTATTGAAGGTCATTATTACCATTGGCAAAAGCATTGTCAAATTTTAAACTATTGTTTATTGTATTTTTGTTTTGTCCTTAGGTGATAAAATTTATAAAAATACGAACTTTTTTTTGGTCGAAAAAAACTTTTTAAATGGGAACAATTTAATAAACGTCAAATATAAAGTTAACGTAAACATCACATGTACCTACAAATACACAAAGTTGACTCGTTTTATATGATTTAAAATGTGCTACCGAAAAAATTCTTTCAAAGGATTTTGGTCAGTTAAAAGAAGAGCCAGCAATAGAACACATTTTTCTACTAAATATTATAAAAATTTAAAAGGTGCTAAAAGAAACTATTTCAAGATTTATTAAAACTGCTAAAATAATTATTCGTTTTGCTACACAATTGCTTTAAAGGAAACAAAGACAATTTCATTATTCGCGGAGTTGAATGGGTTCATTTTTTAAAACATATAATTAATATCTATTTGTTTTGAGTGACATACTTCAAATAAACTATAAATATATTTAACACGTTAGTCTAATTACCCTATATTTTCAAATCCTTGGCCAACTTAAAGCTATGTTTATAGTAATTAAGCATTGTAAATGTGTTATCTTCAAAATCAACTGACATCAGTCAAATTAGTTATCCAAAAAGGAACCACAACAAACAATGGAAGTCCTGATAATTTAAATAGCTTTTCGATTAAATAGGGTTAGAGTTAATTTCTAATGGCTTAGAGTCAAACCAATTACTTAAAAAATGTCATTGAGTCTGCTCATTTCAAGTACTTTTGTTATGGTTGCTTTTGGAAATATCCTTTTAATAATTCAGCTTCATCGCAACCAATTAAAAAGGATATTTCGATTTTTCATAAAAAATTAAGGATTTGAATGTAATAAAAAGCTCTCATGCCAATTAGCTTATTACATGCTATTTGTAACTTTATAAATTTTGAGTAATCGATTTGGAAAGCACATTAAAATTTTTTGCACTTGCCAATAATTTATAATTTGGCCAGCTAAAAAGGTCACTGTAACAAATGTAAACTTTCACTGGTTATATTTTAACAAGAATATATTTTGAAGTTAAATTAAATTAGACCTAACAGCCGACACTAAAAATTAAAATTTCAGAGTGTCTAAATATTCCTAATTTCATCTTTCCTTGCTTTAAATGTTTATTATCTAAAAATAAAAGAAAGCTCTGTCCAATTTTAAAATTAAAATTTATAAAGTAATGTATTTAGTAAAACAAAGCATTTAATACTTTTTTTATTTTTTTATCAAGACCATCGGACGGCTTTAGAAAATATGAATAAATTTTTGGATTCATAAAAGCCGATTTTATTGCTAAACAGCGGTATAACTTTTGAGGAAAATTGATATTTAATCCTCATTGGGCAATGGCAACTTTAAGAGAAATTTGAGCAGTAAGGAAGAACAAACAAGAAAAAAATTTTAAATCAGAGTTTAATCAAAAATTGAAAATCAAAATCTTTTTTGAGTTAATGGTTTTTTACCCTATAGAACTCATAGATCGTGGTATAACGAAGTAAATTATTGGTGTTTTAGGATTAGATTATATCTTGATGATTTGTGTTTTAAAATTATTTGAATTGGAAAAAATATTTACCAATTCTCTCATTTCAAATTCTACGAATACAATAATTGGCCTCAAAACTCATATTAATTTAATTTGTGTCCTGTATAGCTCAAAATATTGTATTGGTTTACTTCGAAATATTCAATAAAATAGTCTAACCAATTTTTATCAACACCAAGTCCCAAGCCACCATTAAAATACTGCTTAAAAGTATTTTCGGTATTTTAGTAAAGCAAAAATTTAACTTAGTGCTCATATTCTGATAACTTTTAATTTTAAGCTTATTTTAAATAAATTAAATTCAAAATTTAGAATTTTTTTTATTTAAAATAATATATCCTTATAAATTTAGTTTCCTGAACGTAAAACCACCAGAAAAATGTATGATTTTTAGCAAACCAATCTTCAAATGTCAAGAAATATTTTGCGTTTATTGGTAAGTAATAAAAGAGTTACAGTGGCTTCGTTTGATTTAAAATATTGAAAGTTTTTCCTTTCCACATTACTCTCGGACTACTCATGAATACCAAAGCTGTCTATGGCTTGTGGCTAACTATAACTTTGTTTAATTTCTCATTTCTAGAAGACCCCAAAGCAAATGCTTAATATCAAGTTCAGTGATGAAACCAAAACTACGACTGTAGCAAACAAATTAAGGAATTATTTATTTTACAGCTTTAATAAATAGTTGAGCTAAGAAAAATAATGTTAAAAAAAAGAAACAAAACATATGACTATACAAAAATACAATCAAATATCTTTTACTCGTATTTAGTTATAAAACATTTTTAAGAGTCTTTAATCAAGCTATGTCTAAGACTATACAAAAAAAAACCTCAAAAAAATCCATTAAGTGAAACCAATTTACTTAAACTAAAGGTATTTATTCCTATTTTAACAAAAGAAAAACGAAGAAGCTTAAATACTTTGCATTGTTCAAGTATTGTTAAATTGTTTGGAAAAAAATCAACAAGTGGAACTTAAGTGGCTTACTAGACATTAAGACTCAGTCAGATAATTTTGATGATATTGGTCTTACTTTATATAAAAAGTGTTTGTATTGTTTTTTGAAGAAAAAAAAATTATAACAAAAACTGTGTCAAATTAGAGCTCTTGTTGACAAGTCTGAAGAGCTTTACTACATTATCTTTAAATAGCTATAATGATTAGCTCAATCATCTAAATAAATCACTAACCTATATTCTCTGAGGGAAAAGCAGCCAATCCTTAAGATATAGAGATAGGCACGAATGATATAATAAGCATGTCCTTATATTATCTTTAATATATGATTTGGTTGCTGAACATATTACTTGCTGAATCAAGAAGCACCCAACGCCGATTTATTCTACACGATTAGGTTTAATGATGTCTAACATGCGATTATATAATCATATTATGAACATGAAAATTGTTATCACTTAGTTTGATAAAGAGAGAATGTCACTATAATTTTAAGATATTCATAAATATTTATATCTAAATTGATATGAGATAAATTATAAATGATTATTAGGGAAAAAAGTATTTTCAATAAAATTAACTTAGCCATCTTTTATATATACGAGAATTTGGTTGAAATGAATGATGATGAAATAAAAACCAAAAAAAAAAAAATAACAAAGTGCTTTGAGTTAAATCACATTCAACTATTATTTCCTAGAGGATTCAATTTATTGCAATATTCAGCAAATAAAACTAATTATGTGTAAGCCAAATGGAGCAGAATTCTTCAATAGATTTTTATAATGATATTTAAGCAGTAAAAAACACTTTTGAGTAAAATTGTTATCAGATTAAAGTCAAAGCATTGTTCTATTTTTTTCTGTTGGAAAAAATGGAGAACGAGAAGGACTTGTTCGATCCCACAACCTAATTGAATGATATTAAAAATAAATGTAATTGTAGTTTGTTAGTTTTTATAAAGGAACTGTAAAAGGAGCAACTTTTTTTTGAGAACATTGTTTTGGTATGATATAATATTTATTAAAATTTAAATCCATTTTCATTATTTCAAATGTTGTTTGGTTTTTTTTTGTAAAGTGTGATACTTTTGGTATAATTGTTTATACTTTTTGAACAATAAAAATGTTCCCTTAAACACAACAAAATAAATTAATTGCTCCAAAAATGTATAGCTTATGCAATAGAATGATTAATTCTAGCATTATGATTGTTGATGTGATGCCAAGTACATAATTTTACCAAACTCGACTCTAGAAATTTTATACTCAAAAACTTTGAATATGTAGTTTGATGGTATTTCAGAAATGAATAATGGTCCAAGATTTATAATTCATCTAAAACATTAATTTTTCATTAAAATTCCCCGAGCATCAAGTAAAGCTATTAAATAATAGCCTTAAAAAAGACTATATCAAAATATTATTAAAAGGACTGTTTTATTAAAAATATATTTAAGAAGTATAAGTATGTTTGGCACTACACATGAAGGAAGTTGTAATAACTCTACAAACAAGTATAATGTATTTGGAACCATTATTTGCACGATTTACATCGATAATTTCTGCTAAACACTTATGAATGAAATTCTAATAATCGTAATCTAAACTAGAAATGATATTCTTTCAAATAAATATCATTGTGATAAAGTTGGCTAGTTTGAAAATTAGTTTGAATCGTTTAACTTTTTAATATATACATATAAAAAATCCAAAAAGACATATTTTCCCCCATTTTATACAGCTTTCAATTAAGAATAATATTCGCAAAGCTTATGATATTGCAATTTAGCTGTAGTGCGAATTTTAAACTTTTAAATCCCTTAATGCCTGATTGCTACCCGCCATATTACGTTGCTTAGTAATACTTATATTAAAAATTATAAATTATCCATTTCTATTTTGTATTTTATTTTCATTACTCCATTCAAAAAAAAATTTTTCTTAACATAAAATTATAAAAATTTTTAAATTTATTTGAAAAACTTTTTTAAAACTTTAATAAACAAATATAAATTACTTGAAGTAAGTAAATAAAGAAGTGGATGAGATACCTAGGGATGCCCACAAGAAACGAAGTTCCTTGAATTCTATCTTATAGCAACCTGCTGTGAATTGACAAACTAAAAACAAAGTTAATCAAATAAAAAAGAAATTAACAAAAAAATTAACAATAGCAAGAAACAATTAACCACTTAAAACAACATTTAACCAAAAAGAAAAGAAAAAATATTAACAAAAAAACAACAATTTACAATAACAAAAAACAATTACATTTTTGTATTTTTGAATAGAATTACGTTTAGAAATTTTGTACTATTATATTCCTTAGATGCCATTTGAAGCTTTCGGTCTAGCCCTCATTCCAAGATACTCAATGAATGATATATGTAAAAGTAAATTGCTAAAAGCTCATTGCCTGGTGTTTTAAGTACTTCTACTTAACCAGGCTAAAGAGGTTTATTGCAAGAAGCAATCTTTTTTGTATACTAAAATTGAATTTTATTTTTGTAAAGCTCAAAATACGGTGTCAAGTTCTATAATTTAGTGCAACAGGCAATTATAACATCATGTGGCTAAACAAGGCCCAAGGACCCTTAAGGACCCAATTGCATAAAATATTGCAAAAACTGAACAGTATTATATTGAAAAGATGTCGGGAAATTTGAAATTTTCCCAGGTAAAATATTTAAATTGTTTGGCTAATGTGTAAGTATCAAAGAAAAGTGACATCTGGTAATTTATAAAAGACGTGTATAAATTACAGAATAAGTAATGAAAGTTTAAGGATACAGAAATAAATCAAAAGATTGAACAAATATTTATACTCTTGAATCCCCGTGCCCAAACCATTTTGTCAGCATAGTAAAACAGTAAAGTCTACATACTACTTCAAAGTTTTCAAAAGCAATTATGGCAGTAATCCCAGATGTCTGAGTCAGTTAAAGATATTCTGGCCCATACTAGTTAGTAGATTATTCGTGCTTATGTCGAAAATGTTTCACAATAAACAAATGAATAAAATGCCCACAGATTAGTCTAGACATTTTGATTTTACCACGCAGCCATGTTTGGATTTCTTAGTATTTTGCGTATATAACATACATACACTTATGTATGAAGAGAAAACAAATGAGTATCATACAAATAGAAATAAGTTTTTTAGTTCGAGTTTTAATTGCAGAAAATTAGTTTTTTGACGTAAGAACTAAAGTTTTGTCATGTATCAAAATGCATAAAATCTTTTTACGTGGTTTATTTTGCAATTAAACCTTTAATGTAATAATCGTACAATAAACTATTCCTTGGAATTTAAATTTTAAAATTAAAAGATATTAAAAGACTATTAAATATATTCAATTGCTTTTTTGTGAAAGAAAAACTTTTTTTTGAGCAGTTTTAATGTCAATAAAAGTGAATTTCTTTTCACAAGTTTTAACTCCCAAATTATTTTAATTCAAATAAAGAACAAAATGCTATTGAATATTTAGAGAGCACAAAATTTCCATATTTTAATTCTACTACGAACGCTCACACAATTTCTTGGCATAACAATTGAAATTATAAAAGTATTGTTTGAATTCCATAATTTTTGTAAATGTAGAATGTAGAAGGATCATATTTAAAAGAAAATTAGGGCTATTTTAATAAGAACGTGATTGAAAATATACCCATATCCTTATAATAGTAATTTTAAACGTTTGTTTTTAAAGCTTAGTCTGAAGAAAATTTTTCAATACGGCAAAAATTCTCATAAGTATAGGAAAAGGTAGTAGGAAAACCTACTCAAATAAACTTTTAAAACTATCCAACGAAAATTCTAAACTAAAAAAATGTTAATTCTTTGAACAAAATTAGGTTGAAAACATTTTTGAAAGTAAAACATTTGCTATTACTGTTCTGATGAAAAATGTGTTAAAGTGTAAAGAGGTTGTCAACAGGCAAGTAGCTCTCACCTTGGTCCTTGACATACTGCAGTTATAGAAACTTTGGCTAATTATTCGAAGTTGCTGTTTGTTCTCCATGTTGTTTGAAGTTTTCTTGTGATTGATATGATTTGACTTTTTTTTTATAGAGAATTCAAATCTCATTTAACATTATAGCATTTGCTCAAATATTTATTTTATTGAAGTAATTTTTGATGGCAATAACTGTTTTTGGAAAAATAACTTAGCAGCTAAGTTCATGTTTACTAGATCGTACGATTTTAATGCAACGAAAACTTCGGAAATCAGACTTTTCTAAAAAAATTTGAAGCCAAAAATGTTTGTGGAAAACTTGAAGATATTGAACAAATGCAATGTTTTTAAATTTTTGATTTATTTGAATTGTATTTTCAAGTTTTTCACCAGCAGTTTTCTTGTAAAACATAAAGGAGTAGAGAATTGAGTTGTCGGGAGGACAAACTAAAAATGTATATTAGAATGGTAAACGAATTCATAATGAAAACTATTTGCCCTTAATAAAATTCACAATAATATTATAAAAATTGCCAAAGTAAATTTTTTGTTGGGCTGATATATAAAGGACATAAAAATGAAGTTTCACAGCTAAAATATTTTGTACTTATTCTTTGTGAATGAAATAAGTCGTATTATTATTTCACTTATAAACGCTATTTCTCCGTTTGAGTATGTATGTTCCTACTATAATAGTTTAAAAGAGATTTCCTAGTTTATGCTAGTTTAATTGCAATTCACAGTTATAAACTATTTATTAAACAGGAATTATTAATTATTGTTAAATAGGTTTCCTTTGCATAGCCATTAGTAGACCACAAAACTTTAACTTCTGAAGTAGTTAAGGAAATAACCAGGATAAATATTAAAGGGACATTTTTTTAACTATAAAGTTTCTAAATCATGATTACGTAAATAATTGGAGGGTTTTCTACAAACTTATACTTCAGCAAAATGATTTAATACTTCATTTTTATCAAAATAAGATTAATACAAAGTAAGCTTTAAAACTTTTCACCCATTTTGAAATTTATATTTATTTAATTGACAAATGTAGTACAGTGATTACATACATCATAAAAAAATATACACAAACAAATATTATATTTATTTTTGATCAGACTTATATTTTATTATAAAATCAAAGCTTTCTATTACCTGCCAAGAGAAAAGAATAAAAAATTCATTTTTCCCTAAATTCTAATAATATAACATAAGCCATTGTGTGGGTATATTTAGGTATGTAAACTATTCACAACCCCTTTTTCATGATACAGGGTCTTTCATAAGCTAGAATAAATAAGTTTTCTTTCGTGTGTTACGCTTACTTTAGTACCACTTTTATTTTGATATTGTTGTTGGAGCATCATGCCTCTTTAGTAAATGGGATTGAAGTGATTTATAGTTAGCAAAACATACTTTTCCACTAGACAGTAGTCTAGAAGCTTGATAGTATAAGAAACGCAACATGTTGTCGATTAGCACCACCCTCAACCTAAACAAGCAATAAAGTGCTTTATATACAACCCTAAGTTGGCATAAATTTACGTTTGCTTTTCGCATAGAGAAAAATATAACTGTAGCATGATGACATTATATTTAAAAGGGTTTTATTTATTGGGCACTTAAGCTTCCCCGAGCACGCTTCAAAGTCCATTTTTTAATAAGTTATGAATATACTTATAGCCTTAAAGTAATAAGCTTTGATAGTATTCTGATGAATTTCATTAATTACCTATTCGAAATATCTACAAATTGTAGAAAAGGTTTAATGCTTTTTTGAATGGTAGTTAAAAAATTCAACTTTTTTATATTGGGAATCATTAATAATGACGTTCTATTATTTTGGATTATTACATATATACTTATAATTTTGTAATAAAGATTTTTATATGTACGAGTAAAAAATTACAATATGTAATGAAAATAAAAGTTTATTTCGATAAACGGCAGAAGTTGCTGAGTAATTTTACTACATATCAAGCAATAAATGGATATTTAGGGTATTTATAACTATATTTATTATTATTAGGGTATAAGTATTGATTTTCCAAGCTTCTTATTTCTCCTGAAATTTTAAGAATTAGAATCAAAAATTTGAAGCTATATAATCAGATATCAGAAACACCTTAAAGCCATGAAATTAATTTGAAAATAATTTGGTGAGACTGTAATTTCTTTTGAAAAGCTGTCTAAAATTTAATTTTCCTTCATGATAATAAAAGAAATTTAGTACAAAAATAAAAATAACCAATTAATGGTTAATGGCCCAAAAGGATTTCTTATGGAATGCTATAAAAACCTTGTTCAAATACTTAAGGAGAGAGTATGGTTAAGCACTTTTTAAAAATCGAATTTTTTTTTGTATTTTCTTATAGTTTAACATTTCAAAAATATAAATAAATTTGAAGTCGATCCAAGCAAAACTGTCAAAGTTATCAGGTAATCAAAGCCAGGTAACATAAATAAAGCTTTTAAAACTTTTAAACACGTTTTTTTCAAAACTATTTTTCAAAGTCAGTGATCACTGCCATTCAAAAACTACATTACCGATTCACTTCAAACTTGGTACACACTTTCAACATAAAATACCTCCCCCCAAAGTTGAGTTATAGAATTTTTCTTTTATAATAAGGCTGTTTTCCACTTACAAAATGGCGGAATTTTTTGCGAAAAATAGCAGTTTTCACTTTAAATAAGCACCAAAATTTGTCAAAATAAAAAAAGTAATCAAACAACGTTGGGGGAAGGATTTAATAGTACTTTGAGTAAGTTTTAAGTGTTTTTGATTTCAGGTAATTTCCATCTGAGATACAGTGATCATCGCAAGTCATCTTTTTCCAAAAAAAAGCTGTTCCACCGGTTTGCATATCAAGATTTTCTAATAAAAAAATTACAAAATATTGCTAACATCATGCTCACAAAAACTAAATAAATTTCCTTAATCAATATTCATAGAAAAAATTCACGAAAAAAGTGTTTTTTTTTTACGCTTAAAACCTCTCGCTCCTTAAAAACTTATAAGAGTTATTTTCATGCTTTTTTCTTATTTTTTTACAAATTTTATGAAAATATTAATTCATAAGGCAATTTGTGTCAATATATCAAGTTACAAATATGCATCGCAATTTTGTTACACGAGAAAATAAAATTCGTTATAATTGGTTTTAAATTATTTATTATTGAATAATTTTATTGTTAAAAATATTTTTAAATTGCAATTAAAAATCATTAAAATTTATTAAAGTGGGAGGAAAATTTTTTTTTCCTGGAAAGTGAAGCAATTCGAAACATTGAATCTAGTAAAAAACAATGGCACCCATGTGGACTGAAAATTTTATTTTATACAACCGAAATATGTTTTTTACTCTGCATTGTGCTTCAAGTTGACTTTTTAAAGAAAATAAGTTTCATAAAAATTTTGTTGTCACTTTTTAATGTTATTTATTATTTTTATTTTTAAAGAAAGGATATGAGCTTCAAAATACGAAACTTGCACTATTTAATGTAGTCCGTCCGAATGCTATCAGCAATGCCTTATTTTTTTATGTTATTTTCTTAGATATGAAGATATTAGACTTTATCCTATTCAAATGTAATTGCAAATCCCAGGGTACTTTAAAACTGAATAATTTTCAGCTAATGGAGTTCTACTCTATACGAAAATGGGGATCTTAGTGCAAAGAAAAGCTTATTTTTAGCTCAAGTCCCCGGTTACCTTAGATTAAAATGAAAAAGAAGATTTAGTTAGTTAGTAATGTGTTTCAGAAATGCGCTCCACAATAGCCTTTTTCTCATTAACTTTAATAATATAAGAGGAAAAAAAGATTTTGATTTTGAAAAACGATAATTGAGATAAAAACACGAAAATTCATGAATGAAAATTACTACAGCCCCCACAAAAAATATTTCGAATATTTACTCAATCAAATAACATTGAAAATTTTTAAATTGTTTGGATTTATTTAAGGCGTGAATAATGGTAAGCCAAAAATAGATAGGTCAAAATGAAGCTGGCATTAATTTAAAGCAATCGCGGTTATGTAAAACTCTCATTTTTTTCCTTTTTTCTTGGAATTTTATTCGTTGCTATCAACTTCTCATTCGGTTTTCATTTAATAACTATTTAGAATCGCTCACGTGAAAAAATGCGCAAAAGATTGTCATTCTCATTCCTTTTATGGCTTCTCATAAAAATAGAATCTCACTCCATGGCTCAGAAAGAACTTAAAGCTAATGAAAAAAGGAAAATTGTAAAATATAATGAAAAAAATTTGTAGAATCAGCAAAGAAATGTCCGACAAGATATTATGAGATAAAATGCCCTAAAGCCTTATATGAGCATTTGATTCATGAATTTCCGTAGGTACATTAATCTACCATTAGTGTTAAGGATTCAGAGAATTAGATTGTTTGGCTTTAAAATCATGACAACATTCTTAATTATCCTTTAATTATGCATCATGATTCAATAAACTCAAACATCCCATAAGGGATATTCTCACAAGTTGAATATTTTGTAAGGTAGAAAAAGATAACCTTTTTTCCTTTTAATGTGTGCTTTTTTAATTTTTTCATTGCTTAGCCATATTTTAACCAATTTTATTTCAAAAGGCTACTAAATTTAATTATGAACCTTTTTCAATTTAAAAATCAAACAAACAAAATCTTCAACACTTGTGATTTAGAGAAGCTATAACAAGGGTTAACATAATTGTATTAATTTAAGAAATAAAGGGTTACGAATATATTTATCCTTTAGAAGAAGATTTGAGGACTTAAAGAAAATAGACCAATTGCACAAAAAGTATTACTTACGAAATGGGTGACAATTTTCTCACATGATGTTTCTGTGTTTATAAGAATTTTTATAATTTAATTTAATATTTTTACCCAGTTAAGGTATTTTTATGAAACAATTTCTTTTCATAGACCCATAAAGAAATTCTTGATAAAAGAAATAACAAAATAATTGCCACGCGGTCTAAAATTTATCCTTGAAGCTGACTTTAGTTCTTGTTTCGAGTAGTAAAGATACGCTGACATAAGTGTTTTGTGTCAGAAGGAATATAGTCTGCAGGCGACAATTTTTCCAATATCTTTAAAATATTATACTAAAGAATCGATCAATAAAATTTAAAATAAAATTTGTTAGCTCACAAAGGAAAGTCTACCAAATGCTGAAGCCGTTAAAAATCGACGACATACATAAAAATAAAAGCAAAATCATAGGGTGTAAAATTATTCTTTCTGTACAATTTTTATTTCTGTATATCCTAAGCATAAATTATACTAGAAAAGCAGCTATAACTTTGTGTGCCATTATATTACCCATTCGTTGTTCGTCTAACATCAAAGAATAATAGTTGAATGACACGTAATCTAACAATTAAAACTTGATGAATGATGACATGATTAAAGCTTACGTGTAGAACTACTGTTGCAGCTAAGTTCATTCCGCTTAAGTGTACAAACAAGCCGCTAAATTTTGGACTTCCTTAGCTTCTCCTTACTTAATAGATACAAATAAAGTAAAATCTTTTATAGTATGATTAAAATTCTGTAAAAACAAATGTCATATTTTGATCTTGACATACTGTTTAATTGACTTATTTATTTAAAGTATTATGATACCTACATAGTTTTACTGTTAAGTCTTAAAACTGAAAATATGAACATATTAAAAATCAAGAATCTTAAAATAAAAGTATAAATCACAAAAAAAATTCTTGTAGTTAGCAATAACTTGATGAGATATAAAAAACGCAATGTGGAAAAACCATTGGGTCCAATGCGGTGCTAGTTGTGGAGGCGTTGGAATGATCGCGTTAAATAAATTGCAATTTTTAGACAGTTTTTAAAACCATGTTACTGCATATGGAAAAAAATTTTCGTTTTTCCGTCGGTCTGACGGAAGCTCGAATAGTTTTGAATTTTTTAAGTACGCCGCCAAATTAAAATTTACAAAAATTATAGGGCTAAACAACAAGAAAACATGTAGGAAAGCTTAGGTAGAAATACATAAATGTAAATTATGTGCGCTAATAAAAACTACACATAGATTTTTTACATTACTGATTTTGTATAAGAAAATAATATCAAAAATTGTTGGTAATTTATTTTTCGATTATATTTTCACACTAAATAATTCACTCCCACTTACTTTTTTGTGGAATAAAAGGGTAAAAACGCGAAGATTTTTTGTCTCTCCTTGGCCTACAATAACATATTTACGCCACGATAAAATTGAATTCTGTTTATAAAACCAATTTTCATATATTTCTTCTGCTTTTTATTTAAAACTAATTTTCCCTTGAATAAAATTCTGCTTGTGTAATATGTTATTGTGGATTATTTTATTTTAAATCAAATCACCTACCTATAATGTAACCACAAGAAAAGAATCAATTTATTCAATTTTCTCTATAACGTAGACAACAATATTTGAGAAGAAATCTTAGGAAACAAAAAAAAGCCAAATCAACTCAGAGATAACTACGGACAGTTTCAAGACTAATAAAATGTTATTCATATATCTTTTGGAAGAAAAATTATGATTTTGGCACATACGAGTATATGAATGCATGTAGGCATTTGATATGTGTATGAATTTGAAATTTCAGTTTATGCACTCTGCCAGTTTATTAAAATAGAATGCTATAAATTATATTAAGGATTACATCTGGAACTTTTTGATTTAATATATAGTCAGAAGCTTATGTTGTTTTTATATTTAAAACTCGTCCTTGTAAGGAAGAATTAAAAATGAATTGGTTGTGAAAGACTTACAATCCACACCATTCATAATATATACTTATACATTAATTTTTTTAATCCCATAATAAATCAAAACAAGGATTTTGACATAAAAATTATGAAATTTTGGCATAGCCAAAAAATAGGCAAATGCTATTCCTTTTTTCTGTTTGATTTTTAATTTAACTTCTAATTTGCCAAGTACAGCTAATTATTATTATTTGTTCTTTTAACTGAATTTATAATTTATACCGTCAGTGAAATTTTTTTGTCTCCTTGTTTGTTTGTTAGGTCGTTATACTATGCTGCCATTAGTTAAGTTTGTAGTAAACTAATTTAGTAGTAAAGTTGGAACGTGCGAAACCTATTTTTTTAATATGTAGGTACTCAATTGGTGCTAAAGTTGGTTGTTAAGTTGCAAATAAACTATTACCTGTCAGATATGGTCTTCTTTTATTTATTTTCAACAAATTTTCTTATTAACAAGTGAATATTACACTTCGATTTTTTATATTTTCAAAAATCACCCCCCACCCCCTCTCAACAATTTCACTGAAAACTGAAAGTTTATGACAGGTGGGCTAACACTACTAATTTTCTCAAACTGTTAAACAACCTCAATTATTGGGTTGGGTCAAGTTTCGAATAAAGTTTAATTCAAAAATACTTGGAGCTTAGGATCATATACTTAAAATTAGCTAGCGACGAAGCCACATGCTCCTGTTCAAAGTACATTAGTCATTTATGGACTATCTTGCTGTAAAAAATTATCAAATGCATATTATATAACTAAATATACTCTAACAGGTATGTGTGTCTGGCATAAGCAAATTTTAGTTGAAACGTAAGTTCGTACAGAGAAACAGGAAGTAAAAATTAAAAACTGCATAAAAATATATTTCTTGGCGATAATTTTACCTCATCATTTGTAGTAATGACAAGAGAAATTTATAGATCTATGATATCAAGGAATTATTTAATAAAGCGAAGGTAAGAACTTCCTCAGAAGATTATTTTTCTTGTATTTCAATAATTTTATTTGGAAGCACTAAGCTAATGAAAAACGATTTTGATTTACATTCAAAAAATACAAACAATGACTTAATAGTTATTTACACAGATACTTTTAACTAATTAATAGCATTTTCATCTATTATACAATACTTAATCAAATTTTCATATTGTTGTAATTGAAAAATCAAATAAGCTTTCTATTATATAAAATATATTGTCTGTATTTTTAGTAGAAGTACCACTTTACACAGCGTTAGCTGTAAGTGACACATTGTCGCAAAGAGTCTTAATTTTGGTTCAAATAATCTGTCACATATGTACAAAAGTATTTTCATGAGCCAAACAATAGAAAAATTTACGTCAACATTTCTATATCAGAGAAGTTTGCATAAGATGCGGGATTTTCTTGCTTTACAAAAAAAAGAAGAAAAAAAAACCAACAATAATTTGAAAGCTCCGGGATGTGTCCATTGTAAAACTTTTATGAAAGTTTTTTTGCAGTAAAATACAGACTAGGTCTCAGATTCAATCAGGTTTTTGATTAGAGTCTTGTTGATATAATCAACAAAACGACCAGGGGAAATACAAAAGAAGGATATTATTAGAAATATGTATGGGAAGAATTTGAAATTGGCGGCTTAATGTTGTCATATAAAAAATGTTGACAAAAGAAATATCGAAAAAAACTGCGCTTGAGTAAAATCACATCTATTGAATAATTTTTGATGTTCTTCCGACTAACTAGGGACTCAATGAAATCCCTGATCTTATCACTATCTTTTTTTCTGTCAGGAATATGAAATTTTGCTTAGAGTATTTTGTACGTTATCGTGTTGCCTTTTTGAAAATTTAATTGAATTTTCTTGGAAAATGATTTATATCATCTGAGATATTATTATGCTTGTGAAAAGTCAAAATTGCTTCTTTTAATATACCTTTTTTGTGTCAGGTTGTTAGATAGATTAGTTATGGATTTCTAAAAAGGTAAAATTTGAAATTTGTACTAATGGAGTTTACACAATATTTAGTGAAAATTGTTTGTTATTTTTTAGATTTAAGATTAAACTTGTTATTCTAGTATAATCTCAAAAAAATGTTTAGTTCATTTCCTTGGTGCATTTTTTATAGATCTGCAAAGAACTAGTAGCAAATGATGGCTAAGTCTACAAATAAAGTAAATGCAAAAGCGTTCGAAGCTCGATTTGTGTAATTTAGCCATTTTTTTTCAATGATTTATGATACTATTGTTTGGCTTGAAGGTACATGAATTTTTTTTTTAGATAAAAGCCGGTGTTTTGGATATTACGAGCATGCCAAAGTACAGAAGCAATGAACTTAACAGCTCATTGTTGAATTTTTAGGTTTCTGTGGTGTACTTTTACCACAATTTCACTCGGAGGTCATATAATGATGCACAAAATGTTTTTTATTGCACTTGTGCATTTTTTCTTTGTCTTAATTATTAGTTATCAAATTCTCATTTTAAGGGCAGTAACTGAAAAAACTTTGCAGTTAGAGTAAAAATTGCCTATAAAAAAGTATTGGATTATCAACAATCTTGGAATTATGAGATTTAGTTTAGCCAAAAAATAACAAACTGTAATTGTGTTATGTTAAGGAAAATTTTACTCTAATAATTATTAAAAAATTTAAAGAATTGTGTACTAAAAGCCTTCTATTTGTCCTTTTAAAAGAAACAATTTTTCTTCTTTTATTCCACACCTTTTTAAAATCAGAGTACTTCTTAAGTTAAGGTATGTGTAGTTTCTCAAGGCTTATTTAAGTTGTAACAGAAATAAAAGATGAAAAGGACAAAGCTGAAGAAAATATTATAATAGTTTTCCTTAAAAAGTAAGCTTGATGCAATTCATGCCATATTGTAATAATATAAGTAAAAATTTTTGTGGAAAAATATCAAATATATCAAAGAATATTTGTCTTTAAGGATATTTTTAAGACTAAAGAATAAAGGAATCTACACATTTTTTTTTAGTATTTCATTTGCCTAACTCCGATTCAAAAATTTTTATACTATTCATCCCTAAATGAGTTGGTTTTTCTAATCCTACTTATTGTTAGTCAACCTTTTTGCAGCTCATTAGCACGAATGTTGTGCGTATTAAAATTAATTGCACTACTTAGCATTTTATTTATGAATATCTAACTAAAAACTGCTTTGATTTATAAATTAAAATATTTCTAAGTCTTAAATAATGAAATTTTTTGTTGTTTTAGGTTTTATTCTGGAGCATAACAAATGGGAGGATTTGGCTAATGTTAACTTTCTTGAAAACTACATTTTGTTATATTTAAAAACTAAAAACTAAATGGTCTTTAGAAGCTTAATGCTCGTTTAAGTAAATTACAAAAGTTAAATCAAAAAGAACTACTTCCTTTGAAGCTTAGTTAAAAATGAACTAACATCATTAAGTCATCTGAGAATACTACATAATAAAGCAAAATAAGTTATTCAAGTTATCTATATATAAATAAAAAGGAAATGGCTTTGCTTGATATTGTAAAAGTATTTAAGTATTCAGGTCAAAAATATAATTTGCCAATTGATTTGATACTTTGGGCCATAATTGTAATGGCTATTGCAGAGTTTACGATTGGTGAGTACCAACAAGTTTTTTAAAGTTTTAAATTTATACTTTTACCAAAATTTTTGTAAAAAAAAAATTTATATGACTGTTGTTTTCTTAAATACACAAACATGAAAATCGTTTTTTACTGCTAACAATCTCTTAAATGTGTTGTGACTAGCTTACTGTGCTAAAAGTTGTCAAAGTTTGAGTTATACACTAGGTTTTAGCATATAAACTAATTGTAAGATCAAATACTTTTTACTTTCTGAATGCATAAAATTGAATAAAATTTTTTATTTCAAATAAAAACTTTGTACAAATTAGCTTGAATAATAAATGGATTAACAGTAATCAGCAGCTCCTGCTAAAAATGTATACATGGAATTTCTGTATCACAAGCTTTTATATGAAGCTAAAAGAAACCTCTAAATATGATAATTGACACGAAAAATATTCACAAAATATCAAAAACCAATGAGGGCTATCTATTAACATAGCTTAAATTGTCAAAGGTACTGTTTGCAGTAAAAACTTTAAAATTCATCAAAAGGAGCACCAGTCAAAATAATTATTTAGTCATGAGCATACTAGAAATTTTTACAAGGGTTAGAAAGAAAATATTGCTAATATACTTTTATCTTCACATATTCCAAAAATATTTTATATTACATAAAAGTAGACTACAGTAAAAAAAGTAAAGATATTTCACTTTCTCCTTGAAATCTCAGCAATTGATTGTTTAAGATGAAATGCTTAAAGCTTTAAATATCCGAGACAAAACAGTAAAACTTTAAAAAATAAGCAATTACTTCGGGTTAAAGAAAAATATAAAAATCATATTTCAAGCCTAGAAATTAATATTTTGTACAAAATACGGCGTTGATTCAATCAGTAACTTTTTAACTACAATCTAGTAAAACTCAAATCGTCTTTTTAACAAAATAAATGAACAAGGCTATGTCTGGAGCCCATTTTACAGCAAAGCAGTTCTATATTTCACATTTTATTTTAAAGAAAATTTATCAAAATGCCAACTCCTGTCCACCAATTACATTGGATATGCTCTAGGGTAACGTTTAAGTATTTTTATTGAATTTTCAAAATACGTAATGTGGTTTATATCCCACTAGGGAATAGTTAAGGTTTGAAAGCAATTTGTTTCTACCAATTTTCTATAGTCTTTCACTATTCCTATCAGGTTAAGGTAAAGATTCTAATATTATATCGTAAGCCTTGGTGAATATTGGGGAAAATCTAACAAAAATCAACAATAAAAATGGCAAAAGGGTCTTATCGACCACGATTTGATTGCAATGGAAGTACTTTGCTACTCTTAGGAGACTATTATATTGGTATAAATTCGCGACGAGTATCTTGTGTTTTTGTTTTTGTAGATAGCTTTTAGATTTTTTTCGTTTTATTTTTCAGTTTTTGTTTCTCTTGGGTATTAATAGTCATGAATACTGCTTCGATTATTTCCGGAAGGGAATAGCTGAGCACTGAAAAGGATAATAATTTACGTTTTAGAAGGGTATTTGGTTCGTATAAAAAAAAATCTCTGTATTAGAAAATAGAGAATTCAATACTATGATATTGGCTCAAATTTCCTAAGTATTCTGATTAAAAGATCTAATGAAGCGTATTTTTCTTTAATCAGCTTTTAGAGTTTTCAAAGATAAAAGGTCAGGAGGGGATATTTACAAAAAAAAATGGAAATAATTCTAGATAAATAAAATGATTCAAAATCTCTGCTGGTTTTTATTCTTATAATTTAAATTATAGTAGCTTAATAAAATTCAAATTGAGTTTTTGGAAAAGAATTAATTTTAAATTACTTCGAAAATTAATGCCAAATACCAATTACTCTAATAAGTTTTTGATTTTTGATTAAAAATACACAAATGGATTTGAAAGCTAATTATAAATGATTTTTGAAACTGATTCTCTTTTGACATTTATAGTTATTAAGTATTTTTTGTATAAGTATTTAAAAAATAAACAAAGCAGGAATTGTAGTAATAAAAATCCTGCCTACCCTTCTTTTATTTTTGTGTATTTTTTGTGCATCTGCTTCCACAATACTGTCGACGGGCATGCATGTGATTCTCTTAGATAATATTATTAGCTTCGTATAGATGTCTTCTATTTTGGCTGCAAAAGAAAATCAGCAAATCGTTATTTCTTTAGTGGGAAGTACTTTAAACTACCAAAACTGTCAGAACTACCACTTGCAGAAATAATAATAAAATTCATAAAACTTACCACTTAACCTTGATAAAATCGTAGTTTGCTTTTTTTAACTTATTCAATTATCTTATTAAAAAAAAAACAATTGTAAGCAAATGGCTGATCCGAGTTCAAAGAGCAAGC
Organism: Acrocera orbiculus; assembly: GCA_947359355.1. Lineage (NCBI taxonomy): Eukaryota > Metazoa > Arthropoda > Insecta > Diptera > Acroceridae > Acrocera > Acrocera orbiculus. Next base: position 16,082,831 of record OX375758.1, read on the forward strand.
TTTACATACATATGTATATAGTAAAGGTTTTCTGAAAATTTGAGCTCAATTAGTCTACTATTTTTTGAGTTTTGCGAGGCTGAATTTTTGTAAATAAAGATTTCATATTTCATACTTTGAAAATTTCTGCAACTAGTATATTTAGCTTGATTGAAAGCTTGGATTATATAATTTTAGAACTGAAGCCCATTATTTATACTGAAATTTTACAGTGTTTTTAGCCACTTTAAATTACTTTCAAATTACATACTAACTCAACTAAAGCTTATTACTAATACATTTAAAAAATGAGAATTTTGCTTATAATTTACAATTTGAAGTTAATATAATTACACTCGAAATGTATTTGAAATATGTATAAAACCAATGCATCAATTTGCTATAAAACTTGAAAAATAAAATAAATAATCTTAATTTCCACTAAAATAAATATTTTTATCTAACTAACGAGGGTGGAAGCTTTTCAAGTGCGAAATATGCTGGTATAATATGCTGTAAATTTAAATATATGCTATATGTTTTTCCCATTACGGTAAATATGGTTCATTTCATGCTCTGTGATTGATATTAAAAACAAATTTAATGCGGTAAAGTACCTTTTCCAACAATAAAAAATTTTTATCTATTGTTAATAACTTAATTTCACATTTCAAATAGTTGCATAAAATAAATCACTTGAATAAATAAATAATTCAAATATTAAATTTATCCTTATGTGATATAAACTGGGAAATTGGGTATTAGCCACCCATTCTTATTTTTGTTTATCTTTTAGTTTAGTTTGCCATTTTATAAAATGAAACTTCAGCAAATGTGAACGAAGGACTTACTTGAGAAATATTTAAACATAAACACTGAAAATTATTTATTCACTTAAACAATCCACATGATGGGCTGAAAGTGAGAAAAAATAATTCAGATGCTTCAATCTGAACATATTTGCTATAGTCAAATATAATAAAGTGCTCTCAAATAATTTATGATGATCAATGGAAGTTCCTTTTTTGTGAACCTTTTGTTTTAACATGAAAAAACTGCTGGTGCTAGAAACATTATTATTTTTCTAGTAAGAAGAGTACCAGGACCTTTGCTTTATTTCTTACTCTTTGCGGCTGATATAATCAGATTAAATAAACACCAAACATATGTTCATACATGATATGTGAATTATACAAATAAGTAGAAAGTTGTACTGCCACTAAAAGATTTTATGAAGTCAAAGTATCCATTGAAAAGGACCTCATATTTCTTTAAAAAGTTTTCATTTTTTACACCAAGGAACGTCTGTTTTAATAATGATGTTGTAACATTTGTACCATTTGCCATTGGAATAATTCTAACTAAAATTGTATTCTCCTCAGATTTTTTGGTATTTTATATATTATGAGCACTTGGTGTGTTAGCTCTGCTTGGTTTTGTTTTATTTTAAAATTCAAAGGGCAAAATCCAAAGGAAAATAAATTTACAAACAGTACTAGAAAATTTTTACAGTTTATGATGGCCAATGCATTATATATAAGATTTTAGATGAAATTTTTCAATTTTGTGAGCTTAAGAAGCATGTGACAAACCTATATTTTATTTTTTGTGAACAGTTTTAACAAGCTTTTTTTTTGGTTACTTAAAAACAAAACATAAGCTCTTGGTAGTTCTTGATAGTTCAGATCAACGTTGCAGTCCTTTGTTACATTCATTCAAATAAAATCATAATTATAACACTTACTCACAATCAGAGACATTAGTTTCGAAGTGTTAATAAGAGAAAAGAAAATATCCAGTTTTTGTATTGTATTTATGAGTACTTCAAAAATGTATAATACTTAAATTAATAATAATGTCATATGAGATATGACCTTTGAATAGTTATAATAAATTTTGCTAATTTCAGTTATTTATATGTCGTATTGGCTTTTTGTTAAATCTTTAGGTTAAAAACAATGAATTGATAAGTTGACGTATAAAGAAAAAAGAAAGAAACGTTGGAAAAAATCTTAATAGATCATCATATATGAATAAATACTTAGTTAGACTTTTTTACGACTTATTAAGACTTTTCTATTAATATTTAAAACATTTTAATCTTTTGATATTACTTTAGTACGACATTGTAACTGTTTATATAATATAATTTTCAGTTTTAAATTTTTATACGATGGCCAACTATGCTACTTTATTTCCAATCACATATTTCACTCAAATAACAAATTTTTCTGATTAATTAAAACTATCTTAAGGATTAAGAAGTTTTATTCTTGCCTAACATACTAAAATAAATCTTTTTTACCCTTAAAATATGGTGTTCTATTACTTATAATAATGCTAAAAAAAAGTTAAAATTAGCCTGAATTTGTTCTGCTTATATATGAAATATTTTCTAACATAATGAAGTTCAACTTTTTCAGGATATTGAGTATGAAATCTGTTTCAATTCAGGATGACCAGGCTAAAATTAGGATTAAGTTTAAGTCGATCAGTACGAAAAATTTCAACTTGAATTCAATCCAATTGTTTTTAAATTTTTGAGTCCAAATTTCTTAGACTGAATTTCTAGTGAGAATAAATCAAAAATACTCTAATTACATTCATTGCTTTCTTTTTCTAAAGATAATACTGTTGTTTAATGAACGTGTAGAAATTTTTATGTTAATCTCTCATTGCATTTTTTTACTGTCAGCTGTTTAAAGTTGATGTGTTGAGACTGTTTTTTCTAAGTGAATAACTTAAATAAGAAACAGTGAAAAAATTTTTTCTTGTTAAAGCGCAAAAATATTCAATAAAAAATGTTAAAAATGTAATTACAACAAGAATTCGAAACTCTTAATTAAAACAATTTTTTGATGTAAAAGCCCAAACTTTAAAAGGAACTCTTGTTAGAAATGTTCTAAAAATAAATTGAAAATAAAAATCATGGGCAAAATGTAGGATTAGGCTATGGTAGATCGCTGATTAGTCTAAAAAGATTTTGCTTTAATTGTTTTGCAACATAATAAAATATTTCAATATTTAAAAACGTGAGTTATTATAATTCGGCGTGGTGAAGATTTAAAATCTAAATAGTTCTCTTTGCAAAACCCCTGGGAGCTCACTGGATCACATGAGCTGTATTCTGCTAAAACTTCGGGGTTTTAAAAATGTCTGTGTAAGATTAAACTCACATTTGCTTGCCAAAAAATAAACCCCTTTTTGGATTAAATAGTCTCAGCAGCTGGTGAACCATTTTAAAAGAAAAAAAAAGATTTTTATGCATAGTTTACAATCACTAAAGTGTAATTTAACCACCATGACAGTAAATCAAAACAAGAGGTTAAAAAAACAAAAAAATAAATAACTTTAACATTTGCTGTTGGATAAAAACATTTCAGTAAAAAATTAGAGCATACCAAAAGGCTTCATTTAAAGCTTTAAATTCCACTAATGAATGAATTGCTCTGAATCTTCTATAGATTTTACCATTTTTGTACATTTCTAATCAAACGAAATCAGAAAAAATATGATATTAATATTTTTATTTCAAAAATTCAATTGTAAAGAGCTAATTATGTTTATGGATTACTTATAGTCACACCTAAGGGTATAAAGTTATAATAAATTTTTAAATACTTAATAAAGTTAAAATTAATAATTTTGACGAATAATCCAATAGTTGTTGCTCATAAGTTATTTGGTAGATGATGTAATAAAAATTTCAATATCTATTAAACGTTAAAGGGATTGTCACTTTTTGATTTATTCAATTCCTTCCTGAATATGTCACATTATCACTCTAGTCACTGAGTTGAAATGAAACGCGGGCATCAAAATAAATAAGGGATGTGTTGAGATTCACTTGAGTACACTTGAATTGTTCAGACTAAGACTTGATGTGTAATTCTCCCCTATGAAAATTGTTTTTTTTTTTCTTTCTTTTATATACTTAGTGAAAAGAAGCTATTTAAGTCACTATATCTCTTATTAGAGTCCTTTTTAATGTAAAAATATACACAGGCAATGGTTATAGCTTTATAAATGATACTACTAGTACAAGTGCCACACCATCTACTTTAAAATACAAATATAGAGCATACTTCTTTTATTATGAAAATGATGAGGGAGATATATTAGGAATTATTTCACAATGAAAAGCAAAAATAAAAATTTGAATAAAAGAAATTGAAAAATACATTATCATTTGCCAATGTGCAGAATGGGAATAATAAAACATTTTATCACTTATTGATGGACTAAGTATACATTGACATTTTCCCTTAAGAATTTTGGATAAATTCAAATGAAAATATTTTCATAACGGGTGAGGTTATTAATTCAGTCTTTGCATCTATAATTAAAAAACATATGAATTAGATGAACAGATGAGAAGATTCAAAACTTATTAATTTCGTTATAGTGTACATATATAGTAGCTGAAAACTTATACATATTTGAAAATGTCATTTTTAATTCTATTTGGTAATTACACAGGTTCAATGAATTGTTATTGACAGTTATTTTTTATTTGATAACTTAATAAAAAAAATAAGAGAACAAGAAATAAGTTAAAAACGCAAAACAATGTAGACGAAAAGATGAACAACAATAATTTCATTCGTGAATAAAGCACTTAAACCAACGCCAATAATTTATTATCAATACGCCCATTGTGTACGTCAAATTGTTTTGATTGGGGTATTTCTTCGATGGTCGATTATTTTATGAACATAGCCTAATATATAGCGCTTTTATACAATTCAGTTTTAGATAAGCAATATAAAGATCCAAAAATGAAAATATGGTACTATTATATCTTCAGCAGGTTTGCGATATCAGAAACCGTAAGTTTTAGCTTTGAAGTAATGACGCAATATTTGGAAAATATGTTTTTAACATTGTGTTTTTTCTTTTTGTCGTTTCCAAGTTATGGCCCGTCAAAGATTTTTTAAATATTTTATACATTTTGAAACTGTCCAATGCAAATCGATATAAAAGAAAACTAGTGTGATGAAAAGTTTACATTCTGTAAATTGTTTTCAAAGAAGCAATTATTCTTATCAGTTAATAAATACAAAAGATACACGAGCCTGAAAAATATTTCCTACGAATTTTTGAGATATGATTCTTAACATATTTTTTTGTTCTTTTGCGCCATCTTCTTAAGCTTCAAAAATTGCTTACTATCAGGAAAGAAAAACGTAAACTCATACTATTTTATCTAGTTTTACTATACCAACATGGCAAGCACAACATTTCACTTAAATATTGAAAAATTTCTAAAGAGTTTTTAAATTTTATGCTACGTCGGACGAAAAATCTTATGAAATTTCATGATTTGATTACTATAATTTCGATGCTAGTGTAAACATACAAGAAATAAAACTTTGATGATAAATTGATTTTTTAAAGTAATTGAGTATAGAATTTAGTTATCATAATGTCAAATCATGTTGACTCTCCTTCATAAGAAAGAGGAACACCTGAGCTTGCATTTAAAAAGCCTTTTTTTGTTGGATGGTTTATTTTACCGTAACAGTTATGAATTTGTTGATCCAGAGTACACTTTTTAGAAACTTGTTAATTTTATACTCTGATGCCTTTGTAAAACACAACCATTAAATCCTATTGTATTAAATTTCCTTACTTAAATTATAATCAAAATACCCTGCCAAAGAGTGGTCAGAAGAAATATTTCAAATATTATTTTAATGAAGGTAAAATTCCTGTTGTTTTTTATGGCACTATAAAAGCATATTTTAAATTTATATTTCTCTGATTTTAACTTTTTAATGTTTTATTTTTAAGCTAAAGTACAAGAGACGTCATTCAAAGTTGATATTTAAAAAAAACTGTGCTTTGCAATTTTTGTTAGTTTTTTGTTTTTAATGCAACTTGGGTTGAATTAACTTTCAGTTGTTTTAGAAAATTAATTAGCTTTGTGCTATTTTGCATGTTAAAAATAAATAAAAATATTTTTCGTTGTTTTTTTAGGGACAATGATAAAATTTATACTGGTAAACATGACTATTAAGCTACACAGAATTATAAAGGCAAGCCTTGTTTTTTCTTCTTAGGATAATGCTAGAGTTACGTAAGCTTTATATACTTACCGTTCTACTATCTACACAATATGGCTACCTAGCCTTATTATTAAGAAATATAAATATTATTAAAAGCCATTTTTCTCAAGGTAAGAAAAAATTTTTTTTTCAATTTTGGTCTGAATTTAAGAATTTTCAACCAATTATTGATATTTATTTTCGACTTTCTGGCTATAAAATAAACATAAAAAATTTCAGATTTTTGAAATAATAAAATAAAACAAAATTATAGTTGAAATTTTAGGAAAGAATTATAAAAGTTCTTTATCAGATCTCATAGGATTTTTTCTGTTTTAATAACAAAAACTATCAAACCTATCTGACCAAAATAAAAGATTTAGGAATTTGTTTAGTGGTTGAAATGAGACAAACACATGGAAAAAGCAAGTAGAGTATAACTATATAAATATATTTTATGAATTAAGCTTCAATTAAATCAATCGTATTATTTTTGTAATTGAAAGTTTACAAATTTATATATTTCATCATACGAAGGAAGACAAGCAAAGAAAAAAATATTAGTGTAATGAAAGAGTAGATGAGAAACTGCTGATCAGAACTTCATCAAAGATTTTATTTTATTATGTTTAATATTTTTATGCTTGTTTTAATTAATTGCCAATCGTACCTTATGTTTAATAACTAAACTAATCTCATTACATAAATGAATCTGCTGACATTCTTATCCTTTGAAATTAGTTAGTGTACTTTTATAAAGGTTTAATCAATATATTTAATATTTTCCAAGAAATAATTAGATTAGAAAAGATATCCAACTGAGTCGCTAGTTAATATGCTTAATTACAGATAGAAGTATATAAAGAACCTTTTCAACTTTATCAATTATCCTTCTCATTAGTAATGCAAGAAAGTATAACTATCTGGCATGAAACACGCTTGCTTTATATATAAGTAAACTATTGTTTTGTCTATTAAATCAATGAAAAATAGCCCCAAAAATAAGAGCTGACACTATATGGTATAGCCAAACGTAATTAAAACAGACGCTAATACAATGCACGTGATCTTTAAGGAAAGAAATAAATTAATATCTGACTAAAATGCAGATAAAGTCATTTGTCACCTAACTTCTTTGCTTAGGCTAAGATAATAATATTGTCTTTTACATCCCATTTTATAAAAGAATGTATCTTCATGTTGGAAAAATTAATGTAGACAGACAGTTTTTTTACGCAGTCAGCTTTATTTTAGTTTTGTTTTTAAATACAAATTGTAAAAGGGGAGTTTTATAATAACAAATAAATCAATCAAATCTAGTCAATAACTATTTTAGTGTGAGTTGGAAAATAAAAGAAGGATGACTTCTATTACAAAATCTACCTAAGCATTTATTGACTAAAAATACTTTCTAATAAATATTTCAAGATATTAAATAAAATAAGAGCTTTTTATAATGGTATTTAAATCAGAACTTATTTTCTATTGTCTTCATTATGAGTGTTTAATTGCTTTTAAGTGTAAAATATTTTAAGATTTTATAATGAATGATTGTATTGTACATTTACAATATAATTTTTAGGATACAATGATATTTTAATTATTCTTTAGATAAACATCCTTTTTATGAAAAGTTAATGCCTTAAAAAAAATAGTAATAATAATTGTGTTTCTTTAGATGTCCTTCTGAAAGTTTCATCGATTCAGCAAAATAAGTGATTTAGTCATTCTTTATTAAATATAGATTTGATTCTTTCATTTTGTTCCATCAATGTTAGCTCTGTATAAAACGTATGAAGTCCAATTTATAGTAAATATTTTCTTGCATCCCTTTTTAGCGTTATTATTTAGTCTAAATTTTATGGCTATAAGTTATTTAGGCGAGCATAAATATTATTATGTATAAGACCTCTAAAAATAATATTACTATTTGATGAAAACGTCAAACGTTTTCTCCAAATCTGCCAACACAGTTGTATATTTACGGTTGTTTTTTTATAATGGAAGAATTGAATATCAAACAGTAATAAAATTGTTATTTTTAGAAAGTGTAGCACAAAAAATTTTTAGATAAAATTATTACAAGGACTTTAAACTTTCAATCAGACCAATAAAAGGATGAGTTTCTGAGATAAATAGATAAAAAAATCATAAGATTTAGTTTAAGAAAATCATTGGTTAACTAAACAGATATATGAAAAATTGTACAAAGCTCAATAAGTACTATGAGCAATATTTTGTCTAAAATTTCAGGTTATATAAATCTGCATGCACAACGGTTGTCATCGTAACGTTTGAAGCACTTTAAAAATGATTTTATGTATCGTTTTTCCCTTAATATAAAATTTAAGTATATCACTATGGTTTCAAATCAATTTAAGAATGTTGTGTGAATCCAATATTTTATTTCTAAAATAAGTTAAGGCCAACAAAACTGTCAGGAAAATGTTAGCATGTATTTTTCAGGAGAAAAAAAGTTTTTCACTTCACTTGTATAACAATAAAAAAGTTAATAATGTAACCTTTGGAACTAAATTGCCAGATTTAGCTTCTTTCAACTTCTTGTTGTTACCATATCTCAAAAAGTTCATGAAACGACGAGTTAATTATTGTGGTGGAAGCGTATTTCAGCGGTCCTCTGAATCCTTACTTTAGGTATGAATTATATAAAAGAAACATTTAGCAAATATTTTGAAGTCTTTTAAGCATATTAAATTTAATTTAAGCCATAGTATTTCGTATTTTTTTTGTCAGACAAGAAAAGTTTTTAACAAGTGGCCCGTAATCGATTCAATTTTTCCAAGTTTGCTCACACATGATTAGGGATGCAACATCGTTCAGAAAAATATCGATATTCTAACATCGATACTTTCAAAAGTAGAACATCGATGTTGAAAATATCGATGCTTAAGAATCATACATCGAAAAACGTTGTAAAAATTATTTATTGGTTGAATTTTTATTTTGGATTAAATTAAACAAATAGCTTAAGTAATTTTTTGTGTTTTTTAAGATAAAATTTGATATTTTATCATTTATTTTTCATTATCGAACTTAAAACTCATTTGGCACTGAAGTTGCCACGGTTGGTATTTATTTCATAGCCAGTTTATACAAATTTGGGAACAGGGTTTTCATATCATTCCATATTTCAATTGCATTTCCCTTGATTGGAGTTACAGGGGATGACAAAAACATGTGCAACTCTGATTTTGCTCTTGTTTTGGCTGTCGTTTTCTTTTTTATATTATCATGAGTTAGTTCTTTATGGTATCTCCATATATCATGTTTGCGTTCATTGTTTTCATCCTTTTCTGATTCATCAGAAGACTCAATTAGTTGCTTGCATATTTGCTACACACTTGTTAATATAATTGATGACTATATCGTTATTAGCAGTCGAATTTTTAAAATGAACCATTTCTTTGTCTTATTTTTTATTGAACTAACAACAAATCAAAGCCAATGGTATTATCATATATCGTTTTAAAAAAATCGTTCATAAGAGCGATGTATCGTCGATATTTTGGATTTCAACATCGATGTTTATCAACGATATATCGATGTTTTAAAAAATCGATATATCGTTTGCATCCCTATATTATACATGATCGAAATTGAAAACAAATATTTTTTTGTATATCTGATTTCGGCACTTTCAAAACTTAATAATATCAAATCTAACTAATGAAAATTTTGCTTTCGTTTCCCTAGCGTATTTCACTTACTTTCAGCTTTAAAAGCAGAGCTGCCAAAAAATTGGAGACTAAATCAACCTATAAGCAACAAAATGTGCTAGCTTTGAAACAGCACTTTGAAAATCAGTATATAGGCTGAAGATATCGAAGGCAGGAGTGGTATCAAATTTCAAATTAATTCAAAGTTCAGAAATTAACTCCTGATTAAGTTTACATACGTAAACTTCTCCTGATTGTTGTTAATTGCTTCTATGAAAACCTCTTTCATGGTGTAGTTTTACTTTCCCATCACCTGAGCTTCCTTTAAAATTACTGCTGATGTAATCTTACGTCTCTTGTTACCCTCTATATCAAAATTAACAAATGCAATCTGATGACAGCTTAATTTTTTTTAAATTTAGACAAAAAATCCAGCAAATAAGGTTAAATCTTGATTGTAGATTTGTAATTTCAGTACAGATGCAATTAGTATTGTTTTACAATCCCTTAAATTCAACATAGAAAGTTCAACAAGAACTGACAACTTTATTACCATACGTAACCTCTCTAAATATTGTGAATGAGTCTAAAAGCATTGAAGTTGTCACATTTCAGCTCTTTCATATTTTTTCTGGTAATTAAGTATTTTTTTCCATCATCTTTCTACCGTCTACTGTGCAATAATTTGCAAACATGAATTTTTAAGTATAATCAAGATGTCTGATGACATTCTCGATTTGATGAAATTTAATTTTAAATCACAGTATAAAATCCTGGGCTAATAGTATAAAACAATTACGTTTTCTCTGCTTTTGTGGATTTAGTAATAGATTCTAATAAGATTCATCATTTTGGAATTTCAAAGATTTTGTGCAGTAATCATTTGGTTTTATTGATATTTTACCCGAAAAAAACAAAAAATTAATAAATATTTCAAACTTGATGACAGAAAATTTTACGATTTGTCAACAGAATTATGATCAAAGTTTTTTCACATCTTTTGGATTCTTTAGAAGTTGACTATGAGCAAACAAACTATTACTCCACATTTTTAATTTTTCTACTATTTTTAGAATATTTATAAGTTAAACTGTGAAAAAAAAAATGGAAAGAAAAATCTTTTATGCATCTTGCTGACAGCATGCTAATATATTTATCTTTGTATGACCTTTTTTAGAAATACCAAATAAGTTTTCTTATACCAAAGAAAGTTTTCTTGTTTTGTTATTCATGAAAACATTGTAAAAATATCTACCACAAAGTGGAATGTCGAAATGCAGAATTAGTTTTAATAATTTCGGAATATTCAATTTAAATTTTTGGATTTAGTTATATAAAATTCAGGTTGGACAAACAAAAGAGTATTAATTTTTTGATAGTCTGATCAAATGTATTCATATTCTCATCTATAGGAAAATATAGAATGCTTTTACTAAATCTAAGCTCCTATCAGCAATTGAAATCATCAAAAAGCAACTTTCATGGTTTTTATTACTCAAAGATTTATGAGTTCAAACCCATTGACTTCTGAGTAGAACTTTGTCTAATGTAGACAAAATATGTTCACATTATAAATGATGAAAAAAGTCAATGAACAGTATTTTCCACCGAGATCATTTTCTTTTGAAAAATTAAAGCTTTTTAAAGCATAATAATTTTACAAGATTAGTATATCATTTTAACAAAACATTTTCATGTGAACTTTCTTCAAATTGATTAATTTTTAATGTTAATATTTCTCTTTAGATGCTCATGCTTCCAGTCACACGGAAGACAATGTTAAACGAGAACCAATGTTTATTTCAAGGTCTGAAACATTTAAATTTGTAGCTGGAGAGATGATAATGCTGCCATGTGAAGTTGTAAATACAGGTGAGTGAACAATTATCCTCCTAAGTATTCAAATGATTTCATGTATTAAGAAAATGTTGTTTTTAAGGTTATTATTAAATTATATGATTTGTTGTTTTTTTTTTTTTTTGCTAGATTAAGGGTTAAATTTGCCTCTTTATTTCTGCTTCCACTGACGATGTCTGTTTTACCAAGTATTCATTTACACCTGAGATTTTATCCATTTGTTGCAATTCGGCGGTGGTAATAATCTTTTTATTTTTCTAATTAACAATCTCCAATTTTTGCTTCTAGGAATATTTGGCCTTTATTTTATTCTTCTGTGCTCAGTTTACAGCACAATTATGATTTTGATACGTTTACTACTGGTGCTTCTTCTTCCTTTTCCATTTCTTTTGCAAATTTTCTTTGTATCTACAATTTGAATTTAAGGCTTTTGAATTTTGCTTAGAATATTTTTAAAACTTTTCTTATCTTAAAACCTTTTATATATTTTAGCTTTATTTTGGGACACCTTCTTTACTGGCCCATAACCTAATACTGATCTTAATCAAACTTCCTGTTTAATATCTCAAACCACATAAAAGTTTTTTAAGATCTCCAGAATGATCTAAATCAAAAACTTTTGCTCATGCTCTAGTTATGATAGTCGGTCTAATTCAACTAAATTTGTTCCTTCGGCTAAAATTCATTACAATATTCTACAAGAAACTTATTTTCGATTAATTTTCTAGCTTATTTTTAAACATTAATTAATTGGATCCAATCTATCTTTGCTGATTCTCCTTATCTGTTAGAAATCCAATAATGAATTGAATCAATTGATTAAAAAATCAACTAAGATTATATAAAGTTTTGAATTATTTTACTTCCGTTGACAATTTAACCAAACACTTAAAATATTTTCTCTACTAATTGAAAATACGAAAATTGTAAAATTACCAATTAATGGAATAATAGATTTTATAAGATTAACAAGACGGCCTATGTCAAATCAAATTTTTATCAAAGCAAGTTGATGAGAAATTATTTTTGTCACATAACAATAATTAACTTTTCTAGTTATTGTTTTTTATTAAGTTTAAAAGTCAAACATTTCCCGTTTTCAAAGCAATTTTAGGTCAACTAATAGAATTGTAATTTGATACTATCCCAGCAATTATGTATCCCAACTTTTTATTCCATATTATCATTCAGTTCAAGATTACTTTTTTGGAATTTATTTAGAGAGTTTAATTTAATTATATTCTTTTTGAAAATAATTGCCCTAATTCTGATCTCAAGAAAAAATCATTTTTACTTAGCAAAACAATTATTTTATCTCAACAAAATAGAGGTTACTTGTTTACTTCAACTAATTATTAATTTATTTCTTTTTGTTGATATAACAACCACTCTTTATATCTAAGGATCTGAAGAAGATTTTTTTTGATTCTAATTTTTTGAGCTGTTATTTACCTGAAACTTAAGATTCTTCATTTTACTTTTGCCAACTTTTTTATTGTGTTTCTCTACCAACATATATTCTCCTGATTTTTTTCATTTGTAAATTTGAATCATGTATTACTTATGCTCTGCATCGTTATCCTTTAAATGTCTATGCTTATCCACCCGACAAATTTGTCTATTTCTTGGAACAGAGAATTATTCTTACCCCTGAAATATTATTAGTCTTAATTTTTGTATTTGATATTTCTATCATGCTAAAACATGGTTCTAGTTTTCATCATTCTTATTTTCTTCAATTTAAATCAAAACCAAGCATATCCATTTCTCTCATAAGAAACTTTCTAATTAAAATAAATTGCCCTTTTTAGTAGGAGGATAAGTTTTACGTTTTACGTAAATTTATATTAATATTTTTTTAAAGTTATTATAAACCCCCATAACTGGAATTAGGTTTATTTTTTGTAATAATCTTTTAATATTTCAGGGCATTGTCACCTTTTTGATCAATCATTTTTCTTAAAAATGCTTTTCTCGTTGTATAAAATTACTTTATTTAAAATCTAGTGCTTCCAAGGGGAAATGATAGAAGTTATGCAATCTTTTTTTATAATTTTCCAAAGGAGAAATTTCACATAGTACAGCATAATAAATTTTTATACTAGGCAATAAAATTTTTAATTTTTGCCAAACATCCTTGATAAACTTAAAGATGCTCTTTTTAATACCTTTAAATTTCTTTCGTCTATTTTGTGTACTTTTTATATTTTAGCAAACTGATTTTATGGAACATTTAATTGTCTCCACTAATACGGCTTTTATGAATTTTAATTCGCATTAATTTCTTAAAGTTTTTAATGTTGAAAATTAGGTTTTTCGATGGAAGTCCAAATTGTATTGTATTTTCTGAGCTAACTGTAACATTTTGAAAAATTTGAAAAAATAAAAATGCATTTGAGCAAAAGTAATAATTTCTTACAGGTTGTAACCGAAAAATACATTACTTTTTAATTAAAGTATGTAATAAATGGGAAAGAAAAGAAAACCATTCACTCTCAACATTATACTGAATAAAAATTCTTATATAGAAATAGAAATAATATTCGAGGTAAAGAAATACCTCGAATATAAATAAAAATGGAATTACTAATTTCTACATCGTAGTTTCTGGGTTATTTAATTATTTGTCATCTGTTATTTATATAAATGGCATCATTATAAACTTACAATTAGTGCCAAGGATAATATACTAATTAACGACGTATGCTTTAAATATATGCAAAACATACTCGTATACAAATTGTGTGTGAATAATAAATTACAAAGCATATTAGAAAATTTTATAATTAACAAGCTTTGAAATTTAAGTTTGTTAAACAAAAAATTTATATTATTTTCGCTTTTACAGTTAGTAACATAATTGTTAAAGGGTCCAGTTGGATAAATTAAAAAAAAAATTAAAATGTCTAAATACCTTGCCTTTTTAGACATTCTACCTTTTTTTTGCATATATACAATTCTAAAAGTAAATAAAGTGTTTAATTAAATCAGAGAAACGTCGCTTTTCTTCGTTTTAATTAAGAAATTATATTCGTTAGCCTTTAACTACACCAGTATCCCTTAAATAAATTCACCACTAGCTTGCAACATTTCAACCCTTTTAAGCTAATTTAATCTGAAAAAGAGGGAGAGAAGGCAATTTTTCGTTAATAATTAGATACTTTTATTTTAATAGAGAATTTATTGCAGTCAATTTTATTTCCTTAGAAATCTTTTATGTTAAAATGAATCGTTACAAAATATATTGCATTACCTGGAATTTTAATGTTAGAAAATGTAATTAAACTTGCCAGCTTTGGCATTAATTTAGTTTTGTTAGTTTGAGAGGAGCTGACAAAAAAATTTCAATTAATTTTCAAAATGAGAAGTATATTCGGGTTGATTGCCTTTTTAGAGTTTCTATAAAATTTCAAAATTATTTGCACATAGCCTACGGCAAATTTATATATATTCAAAATTCAGCAATATTCAAAAATAAATTCTTAAGAATTTTAACATTAAGGGGGTCTAGAGACATAAATATTTTTAGTATTCGTTATTGTGTATAATATTTATTGATTCCTAAACAATACATAAAGCAAAAAAAAAATGAAAAAATCAAAAATCCAAAACGCTACAGCTGATGTAGTGGGGGTGTAAAAAAAAATGGTGTTCGATGGTCGCCACGATTTTAGCCCTCTGAGTAATCTGAAGTAAAAAAAAGCGAATAATTAATCTAGAGGAATACCGCTACGGCAGGAATTAGGATAATTGAAAAAAAAAAACAAACTTTTAGAGAAGTTGTGGCTGTTTGAGGTCAAGGGACGTGTTTTTTACAACTTTTTTTAAAAATAGTGGGTTTAGTGGAAAGTCATATTCTTAAAGGTTTATGCATTGAAAATATGCAAAAAAAATCGATATTTAGACTAGAATACCCCCTTAATATACACCTTTAATTCGATCAAAAAATGCATGTTTTCAAGATATTTTATTGGCAATACAGAAAGTTCTAGTTTATTTAATTGATTTCTATATGGTAACACAATATTTGAACAATTCATTCAAAATATTAGTAAGTGATCGGGTGGCAGTGGATGTCTGGAAGCGCCTTGTCTGGAAGTTGTTTTGCGGTTGATAATTCGCAACAGAATCATCAAATAAAACCAAAAAATCAATATTTATTTACCAAAAATGTTTTTCGAAGTAATGACGAGCCTTTTTTTGATTTTTCAATTTTTTGTAGCCTTTATATGCCAAAATACCAAAATACCGATTTTCGCCTAAAAAATCGACGCATTTGTTATTGTAAAATTAAATAGATCTCGTTGTAAGCTGATGAAATATGTGAAGAATTACTTTGCAAATTCAAAATGACCGGTCCGGTAGATTCTGAATAATTGTGAGCAATGTCTTCGAAAATAACAAGCTTAAAGAAAACACTTCACAGGTTTGTGATTTGTACTTTTAGAAATAATAAAATTATGTACGTTCAAGCTTTTTATTATTCCAAGTATTTGCTTCATAGAAGCAACTAATCAAGAAAAATTTACATTTCAGCCATTCCTAAGGGTTTTGTTGTATATCTGCAATAGTTATGGGTACTAAAATACTTACATCAATTTTTTATTGATAACATTACTTATAATGAAAAAGAGTAAAAAATGATTTTGACTTTTTAACCTTGTCCTAATATGATCAAATCTTTTTACAAGTAAAACGTAATTTTTTGAATACAAAATGAAAATCAAAACTATTTTGAATATTTAATAACTACTAATACCCATTCTCCACCGAAGCTTATACTCATTATTACAATACAATGACAGAAATTTTGTATGGAGAATGGGTATAAGAAAAAAAAATATTTTCACGAACAGTTTCTCACCAAGATGTTGATAGGTTGAGTTGGTGACTAGTTTAGAATTTTAAGCTTTTTACACATTCCTTAGTCAAGATAATTCCTTAAATTTTCCTAGTTTAATAAATTCGAGAACAATGATCCTAAAACATATGTATATATTCAACAGAAAAAAGATCATTATAGAAAAAAAAGAAGTTTTTTCTGTTTTCTAGAGTCCTTTGATTGTGCGACTAATGTTGAAAATTTCCATAAAAAATGAAAAAAGTCGATTGAAACCGTGCAAATAAGTACATTCACTGAAAGCCATGTCAATCATAAAAATGTATAAAATCATTCCAAACACTTTCCGAATTCAACGAAAACATTTTTACAGTTTGTTTCATTACAAAACAAAATTTTCTTAGTTTTAATCAACTAGATTCGATTTCTGTCCGACTTTGTGTTTGATGATTTTAATATTTATTTTTTAACTTATGCAGGATATAAAGGATTATGAAATAAATATCTTGAAATATTTTTTTTCAAAAAAAAATTTTGTTTAATACAACAATCATTTTAATTGAAAACATTTGCAATTCTTAAAGATAGTAAAAAAAAAATTATATATATATAATGTATGAAAAAAAGGACTACTTACTTAATAAATAAAATAAAACGACTAACGAATTCTATACAAAAATTTTCTTTGCATTCGATGTTGAACTTCTCCTCGTCGAATCATAGTACTTATAACTCTTAAGACCGCCCTTTCAGGGAATTTTTGTTGAACAAAATCCTTTAAAAGAAAAAAAAAATCATTACAACAATTTTAATTGAAAATTATTTCTTACTTGTATTATATTCTGCTCAGATACTTGAGTACCAACACCAAATCTTCGTTTTAATTGTTTTTCAATTTTATTTAATAATTCGTGATCTTCTTCCGTAGTAAAACCTTCAGCACCAGAAAGGCTTCCACTCATAGCTGCATCTAATGTAGACACTTGAAATAAACGAAGTGCCTCATTAACATGCGTTTGTGTTACAAAAGGTTGTAACTGCATTTTAGCTAATGATTCAGATATTCTAATAATAGCTTCTAATTGCCTGACTGTTATGGGAATACAAAGCCGTTTATCAGATGCTTTTTCTTGTTGGCTAGCACCTGATCTCATTAATACATAACGACTTTTTAATTTTTCAGCTGCTTCTGGACTTAATCTTGGTCCACATTTTGTTCGACAAAAATGAATATATTTCTGTAATACATTTAATGGTATTTCACCTTTTTTTAATTCACTAGTCTTATTTGAATTTGAATTTGAATGAATATTGATAATATGTTTTGCTAATGTTATATCTCTATTTTCATTATGTATATCTTTAACAATAAATATCATATCGAAACGAGATAGAATTGTTGGCATAAAATCAATATTTTCATCTCCTTTTGTATCATCCCAACGACCAAATATAGAATTTGCTGCAGCTAAAACTGAACATCTTGTATTAAGGGTTGTTGTTATTCCAGCTTTTGCTATTGAAATGGTTTGTTGTTCCATAGCTTCGTGTATCGCTACACGATCATCTTCACGCATTTTATCGAATTCATCAATACAAACTACCCCTCCATCCGCGAGAACCATAGCTCCACCTTCCATAACAAAATTTCTCTGAAAATATATGATTTAGTATCGTTTTCGTAGTTTTGTATAATAAATGTGAATTTTTCAACGAAGCAAAATGTAAGAAATATTCGAATAGCTGAGAGGAAATCTAGCGCCCCATTGTGTATAAGCCATAGCTACCTAAAACAACTAAACGGAACAAAGCTAACAAAAAATATTTTACTACAATGGGAATAACTAAAATTATCCAAAACTTAAAAAAAATGTCCATTAATTGTATACATACCGTAGAAGGATCTCTCATGACTGATGCTGTTAAACCAGCGGCACTTGATCCCTTTCCTGATGTATATACAGCAATTGGAGCCACTTTTTCAACAAACTTTAATAACTGTGATTTAGCTGTACCAGGATCACCCAAAAGTAATACATTTATATCACCTCTTCTGGCTAAGCCATCTGGTAGTCTCTTGCGCGATCCACCAAATAATAAACAGACTATAGCTTTTTTAATATCATTTGATCCGTATATACTTGGTGCTAGACTATTTGCTAAACGTTCATAAATATCTGGCGATGCAGCCATATTTCGAAACATTTCTTCTTCATCGACTGATATATCAGTATAACGGTGTATGGTACCAAATCCACCAGCATCTACAGTTATACCAACAACACGCATATATGGTGCACGTACTCCAACAGTTGATCTTTCTTTGCCATCACCACGTGATTGCTTTGATACTTTTCGTATTGAATAAATACCATGAATTAGTACCCGATTACCAGGTACAACACGTTCACATAAATTACGCTCACAAAATAATTGCATATGTCGTGGAGCTTCACCTTGAGGTACAAATTCAGGTAATTCCTGTAATTTTAATACTTGATAATCAACACAAATGCATTTATCTGGTATTATAAAATATGGATCTAAAGGGCATTGTGGTCGTCCGGCTTGTTCGCTAAACGAATAAATAATATCAATAACTAGTTTTTCTTTAACTATTATTTAACTTACGTATTACATTTTCTAGGTAGTGCATATCCTTCAAAGCCGGAATTGATTTTTATATTTGGTATAATATTACTACAAGTACGACATTGTATTGAAATCCGGGTTGCTTTCGCTTTGATACCGGACGCAGCCACAATTATTCCAGAAATTTTTAATAACTTTGAGACTGTCTCAGATTTAAGCTCCCTAAGATTTGTTGGATTTGATTTTGATGTTAAGATTATCTGTATGTCTTGGATTTGTTCTTCATTTTCCGGACGAGGTGCAGTTATTTCATCGGCAACATCCTGTGCAGCCGCTTCAAATATCTGTAAATGCTCTGATGGCTGTTTGTATAATTTGTCAGCAAGATCTTCATCAAAGCCAGCCAAATCTTCTATCTCGACTTCCAAGAAATACTCTCCATTAATATAATTTAGTTTTAGTGTATCTCTATAAAATATTTAAGTATTAGAACTATGAATAAAAGAACTTTCAAAAATATTCAACATAATAAGATTATACCTATATTTGTAGTAAAAATTATCTTCATGAAACGATCTTATGAATTCTTTGTATTTCTTTTTAATCGATAGTAGATTAATTTGTGTATCATTTTGTTGATCATTACCAAAATTATCCGAAAAGAACACGCCGACATCATCGAAACCTTCCATTTCAGCAAATTTATATCTGAGTACTGAATCACACGCGTCTTGACAATTAAATTCCCGCTAAAACTATTATTATCGAAAATAGGCTGCGTTTATACATAATATTTTTCTAAATTGAAATCAAATTTTTTCATTGTTTAAATTCCGAAAATATTTATTTTTAGCAAATCAGCTATTTGCATCACTTTGGTTTTTAGGCTAAATATTTCAAATTTTCCCCTTAACTGGTGTCTCCCTAGCCTAAAAACCAAAGTGAGTGATCTTCATGATGCACCATCAAATATTGCTGAATGAAACGAAGTATCAGTTGCATGGTGGAGGAATACAAAAATTCTCTTTTATTGTCTAATTTTGTGTCTGTTAAGAAGGTCAGCAAAATTTTCTTCTGCTTTAGTTTCATTTGGATAAGTTTAAAAATATATTAGTCTTGTCGTTTGTACAGCAGAAGAAATTTTTTCGTGCGCTGAAATTTCCATACTGTAATTTGACATTTGTTATTGTTGTTTAATGTACATTTTTAGTCATTTAAAATTATAGGAAAATAAAAAATTATAGTCATTAATTTATTATGTCCTTAAATTTTGGTACATAAATTTATGTTAATAATTTATTTACTTGATCTTGATGATTTACTTGAAATTTAAAAAAAAAAAAATGTTAATGCCAAAAATGTCTTTTATTTACTAAACGAAATTGGGATAGCGTTTTGGACAGCGGTTTTATAAAAGTTTTGAGGCAAGGTTATACTCAGATATTGACTGCAATAATTCCATTACAAATATTTTTGAAAAGTATAATTTGTATATTTCAACTAAGTTTATTGCATTTATAATGCATTATTATTAACGGTAAGTCAATTTAAAATAATAAAACGAGTTAGAAAGCATAAGTTATATATTTTCAATCAAAATGCTAAACTCGAAAAAACGCTTCTAACTATTGTTGTATACATTAGCAATTTTATAGGCACTCTGAGGCGCAGTTACATTCAGAAGTATATTGACTGCAATAATTATTTGACAGTTTTATGGAAAATATATAACTTATGCTTTTAAACTAGTTTTATTATATTAAATTGATTTACTTTTAATAATAATGCATCATAAATGCAATAAAATTAGTTGAAAGGTACAAATAGTATTTTTTGAAAAGACTTGTAATGTAATTATTGTAGTCAATATACTACTGAATGTAACCGCACCTCAGATTGCCTATAAAATTGCTGTCCAAATTGCTAATCGAGACAGAGATAAGAAATTATTTGCCTACAAATATGATAAAAAGATAAAGAAATTGAATTCATCTATATTTTCGATACTTTCATTATACATTTCAGAAAGTGTTAGATAATTAATTCTTTGATGTCCATTTTTTATTTCTTGATCAAAATAACTCAGATTCTGGATTAGAATCCGTTAATAGCATTGCTAAAATATCTTCACAATATTAAAGAAAATTGATTAATAAAATAATATTTAGAATATAAGTCTTATTTAAAAATTTATTTATTTAGAATATAAGTCTTATTTAAAAAAAGAAAAGATCTATAAAAATTAACTGCAAACAACAAAAAACTGTAACAACAAAAAATTAGCAATATTTAAGTATATCTTACAATAATAAACAAAAAAAACAATAATCAACAATATTCCACTGAAAAAAAGCATTCTATACTAAAAAAACTTGTCAACCCGATTTTGATACACCCATTAAATTAAGTTAAAGCGGCAACTGAAACCGCTACTGAATCGGATTCTGAAGCTGCTTTTGAATCGGATTCTGAAGCCGCTTCAGAAGCGTTGGTGTCCGCTAGGCTATAGGTGCGCTTCAACACTTCAGCATGAAAAAGCAATACTAATCCTTGATTGATCAAATAAACTATGTCAATACACGCTTTCTTGTTGAAGGAAATACAAAAAATGCAATACAAGTCAGGTTTTTGAAACGGTAACTTTCAAAATTTAACAAAATCTTAAGATAAATAGACATTTCATAATCTAATCTCATAAGACATCTTTTTGTATAAAGATAGAAATCTTAAAATTATCAATCAGCATTCATAAGGTTCATATTCTTTAAAAACATTCATCTTTCTTGGTCAATTTAATAAAAACTGGATTGGGATATTTAAAATCAAATTATCACGTAATACACGCAGTAAATTAAACATGCAAAAGTCACAAAAATGTCATCAAAATGTGATTTAATGCTATATATTTTTTGAATTTGGGTACTTCTCATGAAAATTCCAAGTAAGGTTTTATGAGTCTGATAAAGAAGTTAATAAATTTCAGAAGATAATGAGCATTATAAAAACGTTAGCACATGAAAAACTTACAAAGCCCTACAAACAAGGGAAAAGAAAATTAGGCGCAAAGCTCTGAACCATTAAACTAAATCCCCTGACATTGTAAAACAAGGAAGCTATTAAAGTGAGCAATTAAATATCCTAGATAAAATATAATAAGCAGAGACATACATAGAAATGTATACTGTTTATTATAATATGGACGGATATGACCTGATTGTAGTGTCTTTATAATTTTTAGAAGAGAAAAAAACTCTTCTGCTACTTATTTTGCCTAAAAATTAGGAGGTTGTGATAGGTTAAGATATCTCAAAAAGTAATTTACTGATTTTCGTTATTGAAGATTGAAAAATGTATGCGAATGGTAAGGAGAGCTACAATTGGATAAGAGAAAACTTTCAGGTAAGATTGTGGATTAAATTTTAGGCATTAAAATAATTTTTTTATATTTATAATTTAAAAATTTATGGAAAAAAATGCGATTATTTTCAGAGCCGTACGTTGTTGCATGGAAGCGTGGTATTGCAATTCTATCTGCTGGATTAGTTAAAGTAACACCAGATCCAAGGGTGCGATTAGTTAATGGGTTCAACTTACAAATAAGTAATGCCGTGCCACAGGACGCGGGTGATTACATTTGTCAAATTGCTATGCTCGAACCTAGGGAAATTACTCATACAGTGGAAATACTTGGTAAGTTTATTTGCTAAAAAATATTTATTTAAAGAAGCAAATATATTTCACAATTTTAATTTAGTTTTGCTAGGAGAACTATTTGATAATTTAATTTGTTAAAAGTGTAGAAAAAAGTTTTGTTTTATGGAGAGCAAGAATTAATTTTTCGAATATTGGTTAATAAAATATTTTAAATTTAATACTAGAACAAAATTAGATTTTTATTTTTGGATGCTTTTGTTTACCAGGAATAGCCAAAAACTTATGCAAACAGCTTCCTGATAAAATGGGAAAATTGTTGGTTTTTAAAGTGTTCAACTTGTTTGAAAACTTTTTTTAAATGGCTTGTTAGTAGAGCACAGGGGTTTTTTTAATGAACTAAAAAGCAATATAAGTAAAAATACTCAAAAAAAAAAAATAAATTTTGGTATAAATACTTCCTTAAAATTATTTTAATGCTAATCAAAAGTGGTCATTAATTTTGAAAAGAGCTCATATCCCTTAACAACCAAAAACTAGGCATATTTTGATGGATCGTCATTTTTGTAGCTTTGTAATGAGTTCGTTAACTTGCATTTTGTGGTTGAATTCAAGGATGTTTTCTGCCCCTGATAAAAACCAGCTTAAATCTGACTACGAGAATGGGGCAAGCGAACAGGGGGTGATCAATAAGTTCCAAATGTAAAGTAGAACGCTAGAAAAAAAGGAAATAAAGGGAAACCTGAGCGTAGGGAGTCTAGGAGACAGGTACTTTGTTTTGTTATCTGCTGAGAAACGGTTTCCAGGGGTGAAATCAACCTCTAAAGTTAGTACCTAACAAAAATAATTTTACAATTTCATGTATTTAGCATTTTTATATAGAAGCATTTTTGTGCCTATTATATTCTGCATGAAAAAT
Organism: Acrocera orbiculus; assembly: GCA_947359355.1. NCBI lineage: Eukaryota > Metazoa > Arthropoda > Insecta > Diptera > Acroceridae > Acrocera > Acrocera orbiculus. The sequence goes on from OX375758.1 coordinate 16,106,393, forward strand.
AATGGAAAATACAGTCATTCGAATTTTTGAGTTTCTTATCATGAAAAGAAGTTTTCTGTATAATGAAGTAGTAATTTTTTTTCTAAACCAATTACAAATGAAATTTAACATTTAGGATATTTTAATTTTAATTTCAAAGAAATGATTTATAAGTTTGTTCCAATTTGGCAGGTAATATCGCGCATTGCAGTGTTTTGTTTCTTTAACACTTCTAAAACAGATTTCAGGCTTTAATTTGTACTAAATAATTTTCATGAAAACTTTATTTATTCTAGTAGCAAAGAATTCTAAGCTTAGCTGTATCAGTAATTATTCTTTAAAAAAAATTTTCAATTACATTCAACCAAGTTTTTTCCAAATTATCCAAACGAAAACTGTTGTTGTGCATAATTATATTATTGTGCTGTTCTTAAAATTTTCATTGTTTAGGAAAAGCAAATGATATTAATTTGCAATGTCTACAAATAAAGAGCTAATACCATTTAGGAATTTTTTCAAAACTTTAAAATATATATTATTAAAAGCTTACGGCGCCGAAATTTAATAGGCTTCCACAAGTATCATAGTTAAAAGAAACGTTTTTCTTAAAAATATTTTGAAAGTTTTCTAATTTGGTTTTTATGATGCAAACGATACAAGAGTCATAAAATATTTGTTGTATTTTTCGTTTCCCCCCTGTTTATTCGTTATTGATAATAATTATAAGGATGAGGATCTCAAAAAAAAAAAAATCGGATTTCAAATTTATACATAGCTACTGGTAGCAATCTCCTTTTCTATAACATCCCAGTAGACCCGTTAAGGTATTGTAAATTATATATATACTAAATACTGTCTCAAAATTTTATTGGTTATATTTTGATGTTGCCTAGCGTAATTTTTGGATGCTTTAATTTTTATTTTCGGGGTGTATTTTAATGGCATCATTTGATGGCGTCATAAGTACATTGTGTATCCCTTAGACTGAACTTCTGGCGCCAGATAAATTTAACTAAGAGCCAGAATTTTTTATTTATTTTGTTTTTCTTACTAAACAAAAAATTTGAAATATTCAAATTAGGCTCAATGGTAAATTTTAAATGAGCTGCGTTGTATATTATGAGAGTATTGAAAATACTTAAAGAAGTAAAAGAAAGTAATGGCTTGATTTGTTCCTCTTTTTATTTCAAAAGTAACCAAAGAAATATTTTGACTACAGTTTCCAGTTTTGTTAAAAAAAAACAATATTATATTTTTCTCATTAAACTTTGCATTGGATAAATACAACAAATTATATAAAATTTGATTATTAAAATCTCTGGTGCTTAAATTCTTTTAGTTTTGTTTTCTTGAAATTCTAAGCAAATGTAAGGTTGTGGAGATCAAAATGTTCATAACTTCTTTTGATATTATATTTCAAAAGCAATTTCGAATTGTATTGTAGAGTATTAGTTTGATTCGTCTTTCAAATATATATAAAAAAGAGGTTTATGTTTTTAGAAATTTTTTTTGTATATATTGAGCAATTAATGTTAACTTAATTAATGTTAAATCGATTTTTTTATTTGTATTTTTCCTTGTAATTTATTTAACCGACATTATTAATTTAAGCTAATAAAGCCTGATTTCAACACTTCTTTTGTTTCTTTTTTAAACCACCTTCACTTTTCCGAGTACAACACTCAAACGATACGATTAATTGTGTGAAAATTTTCCGCGCACGTGAATAAATTTATTCAATAATTTGTAATTTGTCCTTTGATAAGAAAATATACATGGTTAATATTATTATTTTTAAATTTTTACTGCTTAAAAAATTGTTTATAAAGACTATTTATAATTTATCACTATAACATATACATATACCACTACAATATTTTACTAATTACATTTTGAATTGTTTAAATGGTTTTTACGAAGCATTACTACGTTTATACTAAACTTTGCATAAGAAGAATCCAACATCCTAATACTCTTCAGTCTTTGCTTTCGGATTTTAATCTTTAAGATATGCCACAGACTTTTAATTTGCTTTAAATTAGGGTTATTTCCTAGTCAGGTCCTTGATGGATTGTTATTTTATGCTAAATAAATGTTTACCTAAATGGCAATAATTTTACATTTCTAATAAAATTAATCAAAAGGGTTGCTATTAAAACACCAATTATTTAGTGACTTAGCAAAATTTTTCTGCATGAAATGATTGATAATTTTACATTTACACAAGCAAATTTATTAATATAAGTGATGCCTGGCTAACTTAAATTGTTAAATTGTGACCCTATTAAAAAATATATAAAATAAGCACCATTTATATCGAAATTTAATATAATAAACAAAAAATTTCTAATTAGTTTTTTAGGAAAAAAGTATATGACAAACATATGTGGATCCAAAAGCGCTTTCAACTGTGTTGTGCAAAATACCTAAATTTAGAATATTTTTCTATTGTATTAAAAATTAATTTTTAATGATGACGCAAAAATTTGGTTTGTTTTATTATTGCATTTTGACTCAATTTCAGGAAACTATTTTCATCAACAGGAAATATACATTGTATTTAATGATTTATTTAACAGTCGAGAAAAACGAACCATTTTATTATGCTTTTCATTAATAAGGTGAAAATGTAAACAAATTGTGCTTGGATTTAAGAATTCAGTAAATTTCCCGATGGAATCATAGTCAAAATAGATACAAATTTTCAGTTATGTAGTTTTATTCAATTAATTAATGAGAGATAAATTTTCAATTTTTAATTTGCTTAAGAGGGGTTTTAATGTAAGGGGTGGGCTATATATGCAGCTTGTGGGCTATGGATCTGCCAGGCATGCTGTAATTTCTAAGCGCTAAATTCTTAAAATAACTGACTTTGGCTCAAAATTATTGATTTGTTACTTAGGCTGCTTAAATCGAAACACAAAGTTCGAAATTTTCATTGTATTCCTTCAAAGGGTAGCTATATTACCAATTAACAGAAATAGAACCAATAATGTCAGAGGTAGCACCACTAGTCTTCGAAGTCTAAACTTCTTTGTGCTCATTAAGTAAATTAGGCATTTTGGTAATAATTTTGGACGAGGTTTAAAATAGTTTTAGTATCCAGTTGTAGCAAACTGCATTATTTAATCTTTACTAAAGTGGTTATGTTTTGTCTTCTGGAAAATTTAAGTCTCTTGTGAAACCAATTCGAATTATATTCCTTTCTTTAACAGAATCCTGCTGAAGACTATCAGATTATAAGTGTTTTCTCCCCTTTTTTTGGGGATATACATATATTGCTGGATTTGAAGTAAATGACAAACGTTTACATAAAAACTAAGTTCTCTAAATATTATTATGATATCTAAAGGCAAAGCATGTTATTTTTTGTTTAGCCACTTAATTAAGTTATTTAAGCAAATACTGACACTAAAATATGTTTTTTTTGTTTTCTCTTTTGATTCAATTTGATTCAATTTGAAAAAAGTTGGCATGAAGTTATGAGTATAGTCATAAATCAAAGCTTTAGCTGACTTTTCAAAATCAGCATTTAACTTAAATATATGAAATAATCAAAATGAAAGAAATTAAAAATGTAGAACTACTTTTAATAGGGTTTTTTAGATATTCAAATTTGAACAAAAAGTATTTATAACATATTTCAGATATAACAATTATTTGTATAAATTTATATAGATTTATAGCTAATATGCTTTTTTACATGCACACATTTTATTTATTTTTTGTGTTAAAACTTTTCTGTAGTCAAAATAAATATAAATGAAATTATATTTAGTATTAATATCAAATATTTTAAGTCCCTCCTAGAATACATCATATCAGCTCTGGAGGGCATCTTCAAGTCAAAAAGGGTACTTCAGTTAGAATCGAGTGCTTGGCATCTGGTAATCCTACACCAAATGTAACATGGAGTCGACGAAATAATATTATGCCAAACGGTATGTTAAAGTATTGAAATTAAGAGCAGTCATATTCCTTTAGAATGTGGTTAGGAGTATTTGTAATTTCATTAAATCGTTAAAAAAAATTTACCCAAAAAAATATTTAAGTAAAAATTAGTCGGACTAAAATGCACTTTTTATATTTTATGAATTTGTATCGTTTTTTATATATAAAATTCGACTTGATACGATTAATATTATTATATTGTATCACAAAAAAAGAAGTAAAAGCTTACAAAAAAAAATTATTTTAATTACAAAATGAATATTATAAACTTAAGACAGCAAGGCTGCATTATATCCCGCTTTCTATTGCTTCATATTTTACTCCTACGTTATATGTAAAGAGGTGCTACCAAAAATTAAAAAAACACTGAAATCATTTAAGATCATTTTATTTAAGACATCGGGTTATAATTTACATTTATTTAGTAGGAAAATTACTTAGCTGCCTTTTTTATATATAATTATATAAATTGTTTTCTATTTCATATACGACATCCTTTGGTATTTCAAAAATGATAATTTCAAGGTGAAGAAAAAATATATTCAACAATTCTAACATTGGAAAGTATAGACAGGCATAAAGGAGGTGTATATATATGCTCGGGGGACAACGGTATCGGGAAACCGGCATTGAGTCAGGTTATATTGCATGTCTTATGTGAGTATCTATAGATTATGTAATTTTATGCTGTTTGATTTTAATTATAATCTTTTAACAACAAAAGGAATTCCAAATTTTTTTCTGTCTGATAGCAAAATAACTTCATCGTCAAGAAATCAATTACGGAGCAATTAATTTATATGAATTATCTTTGAGCCTTATATATATAACATCTTGCATTTCAATTACAGATCCACCAGAAATTTCTGTAGAACGTTCAGTAGTATTTTCTGGAGAAGGACATGAAGCAATGCTTGTGTGCATTGTTCACGGTGAAGCTCAGCCAGAGGTAAGAGTTAGGTTTCCTGGTTTTAATGATTTGTATGAATATATAAATATAATTTTTTTATTCCCTAATTTTTTCATTGTTAAGTTCATAACTTGAGAATTATTTAATAGTTTCTGGCTGCATATGCTATTTAAGTCCTTTAGTCAAGTGAATTTTTGTTTAATTCATTTTCGATAAATACATATTACGTTATTGACACCAAAATATTTGTGTTTTTTTAAAATTTTTCATGACCTATTAGCATTTATACTGCAATGATTGGTAAAACCTATTTGAAACTTTTTTTTTGTTTGTTTTTTTATGTTTGCCAAGGTAAAGAAAAAGTTTTAATAGCCCATAAGAAATTTTTCTACAAAAAAAAAACATAAAACAAACAATCAAACATTTTATAAGAAAATTTTTTTTTTGTTTCCTCTTCTTCGTAAAACTCTGGGCAAAAACTTAAATTTAATCAATTTTTGAAATAGCAAAATCCTTCTTTATAATGCTCTCGTAATTCCATTTGGACCATTAATCACAAGCTTTGTTTTCTTCACTTTCCTTTGCTACTAATTAGTTCGAGCAGATCTTTATTTTAATGGTTGTCACATTTATTGTAACATGGCATATTGTAAGAATGTGCTAAGGTTATATTATCTAGCTCCTGCAAATGTGAAAATTTTGCCCTAAGATGTTAATTTGAGTCCAATTTTATGATTGAAACAATAATCAGAGTTCCCATTTCAAAAATTTATTATTGTGGAATGTTCTTTACAGAAGATAATCAAAGGTTTACTTAAGTTAAAATTAACTTTAATTCTTTATTGGCTTTGTATCTAATGTGGTAAAAGTGTGTTATGTTTTCTTGAAAACACTAAATTGTGTTTTTAAACTCCATTGATATATGGCCCAACGAGAGAATTTCGGGAGAGAACGGGGAAACATTTACTAATAATAATAATCATAAGCTTTTTTATATTTTCATACTCACTTAAGATTAAGCTAAAATATTTGCTCGCAAACTTTGAAGAATCGACAGATTCAACAGATTTATTCTGTCAGCTTCTGATATTTTCGCAATAATTTATTTTATTTATTTTTCAGTTTAAATGTTTTATCAAATCTTCCTTTTTGATTATGTTTCATATCGAAATTTAAAAACTCTATAAACGCTGTTATTTAGCTAAAAATATTTATCAAAATATTGAATTCTTTATCTTTTTCTTTTATAATTATTGTTCAACCTTATCAAATATAAATTGAGTTGTACTTTTTAAATCTTGATTATTACTTTAGAAGTTCTTAAGTGTTTTTTCTAACGAAATATTTAAATAACTAATATACTTACAAAGTAAAACCAGTTTTAAGTATTTATTTTTTGTCTAGTTTGTTCTTTTACTGGCTGATAATTCTTTCCGATTTTTTGTTTGCTGTAATATTCAAGTTTTTCAAGCTAAATGAGACCTAATGTTGTCCTTATTAATCTAAAACTTAACAAAAACTTACTCGAACTGACTTTCTATAGTTATCGTTATCGTAAGCTTAGATAGTTAAGTTTAAGGAGTTATGAAGTTCAGAATCAATAAATTTCGTTTTCAAAAACGAGAAGAAATTTGATATATTTATATCTTGGCTAATTTTGCTTTTATGTTTTTTCTGCTGGCATAAGATATTTGTGTATAGAGAATTACAAAACTAAAATAAAGAGGAATAATAATTCAATTATAAAAAGGAGTTTTCAAAACCGTCGACAGTTGATCGCAGAAGATTACAGTGTTTAGGAATGATTTACATAAATGAAAACTCTGCGTTATGATATGCATAGATAGCAAAGATTATTAGAAATTATATAGAACAAAATTTAAGCAGTATAATATGTTTAAAGTGTTTTTAAATATTTATAAAAATTAAATTTTATAATTTTCATTTTTCCTGTCATGATATATTTTTGATTCGTTTTGGATGCAGCTTTGAGTTTAACTTTTCACTTGTCAAACAACATCAACGAAAGAGCGCACAAATTGTGTTATGAGCTAGAACCAAACCAACGTACAACTTAAGAAGCAATTAATCTTTTAATCCCTTATTATTAATCCAATATTATATTTTTCATACTAAAGATAGTTAATTTAGCACTATTTTAATGTTTTTATTATATCAAATTTTATTTTATAAGGTTTCGTTTTTGGGTTGATGTTTTTTCTTAACTTTATAAATATTAATCAGCCAAAAATATAAAGAAGTAAAACTTAAGAGATAAAATTGATCTTTGCTTTAGGCTATACTTTTTGCTTTATCGAAAAGTAAAATCTTCTAAGTGGCATATTTTTATGCCTAAAAGTATCTGTAGATTAAAATAAAAGACATTCATGAAGAAAATTTGTTATTCTTTCCTTTTAAAAATTTAATGTAACATATTCCGTAAGCAGTTTTATATGCTTATGTTAAAAATAATATCCTAATTTACTTTAAAGAAAACGTTCAAACTTTTGATTTTTGTAAAAAAAAATGTGGTAAATTAGGCAAACAATTTCGTGATTTCAAAGTATGTATATCGAAAATTGCTACTTAAATTATTACAATTCACAGTACATGTAAAGACTTTTAAGGATCCAAAACATGTCAAAGAAATCCATTTATGGTATATCAACACCAAATATTTAAATTCAAGATTCTTGCCACATATATTGATGTTTTATTCTATTTTCAACATATTTAATCCTTCAAACATCCATTAAAATAAATTGAATGAAATATTTCTCCAAAAGAGAAATTTATAGTACTTTCATTGGGGAACTTAAGTTACTGCTTAGAAGTAATAGCGAAACAAAGAACAAATATTTTTTTTGTTTTCAAATAAGGTTTTATGCTTTAATACCTGATAAATATGATTGACAATAAACATATTTTATCTATCTGTTATGGAAATTTATAGTAATTTGAGAATAGTTTCCAAAGGATTCATTTAATAGCTGTTGGTTAATGGTTTGAACTGTGAAAATTTATTAGTTTTAAATTAAAGTTAAGCATTTGAATAAAAACGTTAAACTGAAATTATGTTAACCAAATCATATCTTTTTATTAGTTGATAGTTTCGTTTTAGTGCAAGGAAAACTTTATTAATGTTTGATTATATCATTTCTAGAGAAATTTTCAAAATATTATTATTTGATTGAAACTCAACATCAATAAAACATGTACCATTTGTCATAAAAGTATCCAAACTTATCAAAATTAAATTAATATTTACATAAAAAATTATACTTTAAAGGAAATTTCTCTATTTATTAGCCCAACCAATTTCCATTTGTATATGTATGAGTTTTGTATTTTAATTAAATTTACATAATTTAATTTAGACTCATCATACAAATAAAATGAACAAGAATACTAAGTTCATTACTAGTTGTAAGTTAACTAAACTATTCCATATTTTATTAGCATACTTCAAAATCACTCAATTAAATTGAAATATTTTTAAATGAATATAATTCTTTACACACGCGTACTAAATATAATATTTTTTCTCATGTTCTTCATACAACTATATACATTAAATTTAGTGATATTTAATTTCTCTAAAGCAAGGAGTAATTTATGAGCAATTGTTTTTATTAATTCCCCGAAAACTTGAATTATTTATAGGTTAAGTTTTTATAGATTTTTGTTAACACAATTAAAATCAAATGGTCGCCGTCACGAAATTGTTGAATAGAAAACCTTTTAGCCATAAAAGCAATTCCAATTAATAATTTCAATTCAGACACGCATTTTTCTTCACACAAAAGAAAATTAGAACAATAAAATTATTTTAATACGATATTCATAATTTAAATAAAAAAAGAAAGAAAAGGTTTGAAGCTAAATAATGTTAGTTCAGTTTTGGTAACGCTATAAAATTAGGTACTTCTAGGTTATTTTATGTTCTATAAAAATTATTTCTTTGGACTCCTATGAAATATAAAGTAATAAATTTTGGGTAGTAATTTTCGTTAGTAGGATTTGAAAAGTTACAGCCAAAGCGTATATCCAGTGAGTAAAAGAATTTTTTAATTGTATATTTCTTCTAAAATTGAACGAAAACAGTAGCAGCTACTAAAATATTGTTGAAAAGCAATTCAAAAATTTTTTGATCAAATTTAATTGGTTTTTCAAAATATTGCATTCAGCAATCTGTAAAGAAAAAGCAGTATTCCACCACCAAATTAAGCTTGTACATTTCCGCAAACACTTTCAATGTTGAGTATTCATTCTTGGTAAAATCTTTGATATCAAAATTTTTCCTTGCAATAACAATACCCCAAAAAGGATCAAATTAATTTAGAAATCATTGCTAGCTATAATTAATCATAGCCAAAAATTTATTATAATAATTGGCAGTTATCTATAAAAGTAAAATGAAAATAGTAAAGAGAAACAATTTAAAATAAAGATTTAGTTTCTTTTCTGATTGATTAAATTGTCTAAAGATAAATATGGACTAATAAATTCAAAAGTTCAAAACTTAAGATTATAGTAACTTAAATTGATTAAAGAAATTTAATTATATTACAATAACAACGTGTCCAAATTTTAAACTTTTTCTAAAAACGATTTTTAATCAGAACTTTTGAATAGAGTTGTTTGAGCGAATTGAAGCTCATGAACTTTTTTACCTCTTTTTGGAATTTTATTCAAGAATTGTAATTCAAAAATATTGGAATATCGAAAAGATTACTCTGATGTCTCAGGGTAATACCTTCATTACAAATAATAACCATGTAATTTAATTTATGTTTTGTTAAGAAAATTAAACAGACTTGAAGTTTTACTCTCTAATGTTCAGAAAACTCACTCACTTTAGGATCAACGTTATGGAAAATCGGAATGTTCTGAAAAATTAAAATTTTTATCCATACCCAAAAGGTGAGAATTTTAAGACCGATACTTTGAAATTAAAAGTTTTAATTATAACTTTTACTTGGAACTTCAAGAATTAAAAAGAGGAAGTGTACTTAGAGCATGTGCTATCTATTCAAGGAAACTTCACAGAATCATAGAAACTTCATATTTTATTCTTGACAATCATATTATTGCTTATTATTATCTGAGCTTAATTTTAGCTTTATTGTTATTTCTTATAATGGTAATATACTCTACCTAAAAATTCTTATAGAAAAGCCAAATTTCGGACGATACTTCAGCTTGGCATCAAATCCCTATATTCTAAAATTAAACCTTTTCACTCGACGAATTTTTAGAGCAATGTAGAGTTTTTGATGTATTTCTTACCAGTAACTTAAAATTATTACACACAAAAATTAATGTATAAATTTTTATATTTCAACATTTTAAATATCTTTAAAACTTTATAGTCATAATTTCTTAAATTTTAATCTCTGTAATTCTTCTGTGTATGATATTCAATGCAACAATTTCCAAGATATATGCCTGGCATGCCATGTTTTGAAGTATATTACGTTCCATATTTTTAAGGACAAAAAACTGTAGTTAAAGGTAGCAAATCGTTGACTTTTAAAATGTATTAATTAAAACAGCTATTTGAATTTTTATAGCAAAAATATAAAAAACTCAGATGGAACATCATTTTTTAATAAGTTTTTGAAGTGAAAACTTCTTTGGGAGCAGTTTGCACTTTTCCTGGGGGTAAATTTAATTCTATCGTCACACTCGGGTGCGTTACGCTGATTTGGATATTTTCGGTTTCCTAATGCTCCTAATATCTTTTCAATAACTGCCAAACTATTCAAAAAAAATAATTCAATTTTTAAATTTTTAAATTTAACAGACGAAAATTTTAAAAATTAAGAAAGGAGAAGTTATTCATAGATCAGACCTGCACAACATACGGCCCGCGGGCCGCATGCGGCCCGTCTGGTGCTGGCTAATGGCCCGCGTACATTTTTATATACATGAATCAAAAGACTTCATAAAATTTCTAAAAATCCAAGTTAAACAATATTCTTGTGTTTGCCATTTTGCTGTTTGATCGCAAAGTCTTTTTTGCTTGTTTTTCAACATGTATAAAGCGAACTATTGTTTTAGGGAAAATATGTACAGGTAAATTCTTGTAAATTTTCGTAGCGTGCATATGATTTCTCAATTTTTTAAGACCTAGGCATAACTAAGACAAATAATTTTTTCTGAATATTCTTCTGGAGAATTTTTTTTTATTTATTGCATATACATCTATATTTTTGTTTTTTTGTCAAGTCTTCCTGGATACTTTAAACTTGTAGCCATTTTAAAAGTTAAGCAGTTGTAAGACAACTCAGTAACAGTGAATATTATTATTTAGAAATCTATCTCAAAATAGTTAGAAAACTAAAATTAATAAATCTACATAATCCACATTTTTGGTTTTAATAGTTGTGAAAAATATTTTTTTTTGAGAAAATGAAGCAAAAAATTGAAAGGGAACGCAGAGTTTTCAATGCCGAATGGACAAACAAATACTTTTTTACAATATTTCAAGAAAAAATAATTTGTCTTGTGTGTGGTGAGACATCAAATCCTCACTAAATTAGATGAAACTGAGTGAGAAAAAAATTAAAGCGGCTAATTTGATGGCATCTATATGAAAGGAACAGCAATTTTTTAAGAAAACAACAACTGAAAACAAAACAGCTCCCAAGGTAGGCTTCCAGATTTCAAGAGAAATTGCTGCTGCTGTATGTTGATGTCTGTTGCTAAATTATGTCCGGAAAAAATTCGGCTGTTTGAGAATATCAGTTTGTCAAGAATGACTATAAAGCGAAGAATAGCTGAAATTTCAACAAACCTTAGTAATCAGCTGAAGCAAAAATCTCGAAATTTTCTGTTTTATAGTTTATGTATGGATGAAAGCACAGATTTACAGGATACAGCACAGCTTCTCATTTTTGTTAGAGGAGTTGATAAAAACTTTGAAATTACAGAAGAGCTTGCTGGTTTGTGCTCCTTACCAAGCCGCACAACAGGAAAGGAGCTCTTTAGTGTAGTAAAAAAATTCATAACTGAAAAATTGGGTTTCGAAAATGTAATGAACGTAGTAGTTTCCATTGTAAGCTACATCCGATCTAGAGGACTCAAGCATAGGACTTTTAAAGCCTTTCTCGAAATAGTAGATGCTGAGTACACCGAATACACCGACGTATTTTGGTCAAAAATATGTAAAACATATTGATTTATTAATTGAAGAATTTAGCAGAAGATTAACTTTGTCCAACGAAGAAAATATCAAATTAAAATTAATTGAAGACCCTTTTTCTGTAGATCCAGAGCAAGTACCGCTTAATTTGCAGATGGAATTAATTGAACTTCAATGTTCTGTAGTGTAGCGAATTTATCATAGAGAAAACACTTTCCACGATTTCTACAAAATCTTAGATTGCAAAAAGTACAAAAGTCTCATAGAACTTGCTATGAAAACGTTTTGCATATTTGGAAGTATAGCAAGCTCAAATATGACACCTGAATATGAAAAACTTGTTGACGATAAAAAATGTAATATTTCTCATTAATATTTTCCATCATAAATTTTAATAAAAATAAAAAACACATGTATCTTTACTAGGAAATTTTTTTTAAAAATTTTATTTAGCAAATACTTCCAAGACATTTTTCCCTCTTCTAAGCAACAAAAATGGAAAAGGTCCGCTCCAGAATATGTCAAATTTAATTATTAATAAATATGAACTTTATTTAACATAATAATGGTTAATTACATATCAGCAAACTTAGGAACTTTTTTTATTTGTTAATTAAAATGTGTAAAAAATATTTAGCATCCCTGCGGCCCTGAAGCATTTCGCTTGAAGCTTATATGGCCCTCAACACCTTCGAAGTTGTGCAGCCCTGTCATAGATTATTGCGGTTTTTTAATTACAAATAAAAGGGGATCTTCTAGTGTGAAACTCTAGATTTTGAGTTTGCTTTAGGAATTTTTTTCGGCACTAAAATAAAAAGCAATTATTTCAATTTTTATTTGGTCTTATTGTAAATATTTTAAGTTTTGCACAAAAGATTTTTTCTATAAAACTTTATACATTTTTTTGCGGTTAAAGCAGAGCACTAAAAAGCAAATTGCTGAAACACAATACATTGTATTTTTGAATATTATTTTGTACGCTTATCGCTCTGGTGTGAATTAGAATTCATTAATGAAACTCCACTGATTACAAAATGGCCAGCTTTCTGAAAAAAATTCCAAATGCTCCTTTTTTTTTTAAATAAATAAAATAAATAAATATAGAATTGTTATAAATAAATAATTCTGCTTCATAAGAAAGCAATTGGTGTTTAAATAGTGGTTTATATTTCATTGCAACTTGTGAGACATTTTTAAAAATTTTGTTTCGAAAAAAATACGTTTAAGGTGTTAAGAAACCGGTAATCGCTTTGCGTTACTACGAACTTAATGTTTGTTAATACTTTGAGTTACGAGCTGAAATCTTTACAGCATATTTTAAGCAAATGCTAATTTTGAAATATGTAAAAAAAAATAGATTTTTTAAATTCGTCTTACGAGAAGACCCCATTAAGGTTATTACTAAAACGATTACTATGAGTTGTAATCAACAGAAATCTACCGACATTTAAAATACCAGATATAAATTTCTTTAAAAATTAATAAAGAATTCCGTGAAATATTAATCATGCAGCCTAATACTTTGTTAAAACTTTAACAAATTTATGAAATTAACAACATTTTAAAATGAATATGAATATGAGCTAAAAAATTTAATTTATTTATATTCTCAATGTTGCAAACAGGCTTTATCACCTGTTCTACTAAATTCAGTATTATTTAATCGTTATAAGACGGAATGATTGAAAAGTTTATTATTGGAGTTTTATTTTATTATATATTTTAAAATTATTATTTACATATTTATTTGTAATATAGCTAAAATAAATATTGTGACTTTATGAAGTATAAACAAATTATATGTATCTATATACATATATATATATATATATATATATACATATATATATATACATATATTTAATACACACACATAGTGAGCCAACTTATGATTATGTTACACTAACATAGTGTAACATGAAGTAGTTCATGACGAACTTTCGATCAAGGTTTCAGCAAATGCAACACATTAACCAAAATTTAAAAAACTCTTCAAGCCATTTTTCCCCATATTTATAATGCGGTATAATTCTATACTGTGCTATAGTATAGTAACTCATAATATCTTCGTCATATAATTTATTTCTTTAGTCTTATATTTATATCAAAAAAGGAAAAAGATTTTGATGTTTAATCTCTTTCAATATCATAACTAATTGATTTTAAAACATATTAATTTGAACATTCCGAAATATTAATTCATATGTTTTTATTGGTATTATTATATACTGTTAAAATAGGTAATTTGGTTCAAAGAAACAATGCAATTGGATACAACAGAAAGACACATAATGGAAAATCGTGGGTCACGTCATACATTAATTATACGAAAAGTTCATCCACAAGACTTTGGAAACTATTCTTGTGTTGCAGAAAATCAACTTGGTAAATCAAGAAAAACTCTACAACTGAGTGGAAAACCAAATACAGCAGTATTCAGGTCACCATCTGTTAGCCCATATAAAGACAGGTAAAGTTCTAGAAATAGATTTAATGTTTAGACAACTAGAAAACCTCACAAATTTCAATCATTTTAAACTAAATTTTAAAGTGAATCTATGAAACTATACTTAAACTTATTCAGTTTTATAATTTTATATACTAACATAAAATTTAATCAATAGAATTAATTGGGAAAAGCAAACGTTTTCTTTAATTATACAAATTTGATGCTTTGTACAGATATAATATATCATGGACAGTAGATTCACATACCCCTATTGAGGAATTTAAGTTATTTTATCGAAGGTTACCTCAAGGACATGAGGTTGATAACAATATAAAACCATCACAGACATTACATATGCTACATCAGAATCCTCAAAGTTATAGTCATAGCCACAAGCCATATGGTGGTAATATGCATTGGTCTACAAATGACTGGAGGGATGTTGTTCTTCCAGCTATACCCTTATCTCATCATTTCACACAAGGAATGAGCTATATGATTCGAGGTTTAGATCCAGACCAACATTATGAAGCACAAATACAAGCAAGGTAAGTTTTAAAGTTTCTTAAGTTTTTTATTCACATATAGCCACAGTAGTGCTATGTTTTTATCAATCGAACGAATCGAATGGTTCGTTGAAATAAATAAACAAAATTTTGTTTTTTTGTTTTTATGTTTGAAATAGTAAAAAAAATTCATTTAAAATGTTTCCTTTTATATGCAATATAGGATAATAAAATGTTAGATTTGAATAGCTTGTAGTTTTTTGCCAACAATCAATTCAAGTATAAGTTTTTTCCCTTCAAACTTGTACTTCTAGAAAACCACGTTTTAATATGACTGCTATCTTCATAAAATATGTTTAAAGTAATAAACTTTTAATTTTTGAAGCTAGAGTCTGACATAATTTTAGGATGAGAAAAACCCATTATAATGGTATAATAGTAATCAAATTACAGCTCATTTTGTGACTTGTATTTTGTTTATCCTTCCCACATAAAATTTTATTTATTATTTATAATTGCTTCATTAAATATATTTGTTTTTCAATCAATAAATTATATTTACTTATTTCTAATAGAATTATTTTTGTTGGCATAAAAACTTTTATTAATTATTCCCCACTAATATCTTAAACAAATTCATTAAATTGCATCTCCAAAAATTTATATAAAATACAAAACTTGACCACAATATTATTTGTCAGTTACTGAATACTAGTGACATATTAAAATTTAACAAAATCTCAATTCATAACTTGTTTTAACCTACGTCAACGTACGACGTTTATATGGCTTTGATTGCTTTGTTTTTAAATGTAGATGTGGAAAGTTATGAAAGGTCTTATAATCTTTAAAGATAAATTTACAATGAAACCTCACGAATCCGAACTCATGGATTTTCCTGAAACTCAGACATGTTATAGTTTGTCAAAAACTACGAGACCCGTATTATTTTAATCAGCTGACATTTACTGAAAACTACCCCCAAACTTAATCTCCTAAAGTAAAATTTTTGCTATAACTCGAATTGTAATTAATACTTTTCAACAACACTAAAAATAAATTATTTCGATTAAAAATTGAAAGCTGTTGCGCATCTTGAATTTATCTGAATTTCATCCTTTAATTTTTATGAGGAAATGTAATTATTTACTGACTTCTTATGCGTTGTAAAATTTCCATGAATTAAAATATATTTTTTAGTTGATTTTTAAAAAGCTGTGTTTTTGGAGTTTTGCGAAAAACAAATCAGGGTGTTAACTACCCCTTATTCAATGCATATTCATGAATTTGAAGAAATAAACGAACCCTCAAAACCACCCCAACAATTTTTTTGTTGGCTTCAGTTAAAATTTTAGTATAAAACCAAATCATTATGATTCCTAAACCTCCCCCCTCCCTTGTATTTTATATTATTTTTATTTAATATTTACATTAAATGAAGTAAATTTTTTCTTTCGATTTTCAAGAATTTTGTGATTGACTTAATATTGAATATAAAATAGACTTTTCAGCGAATCTTTTGGTGGCTTTTTATAGCATTATTTTTGTTTTTCTTTCCCTCTAAAAATTTCTTAATTTATACAAGTTTTTTACCCAAACTTTAATTCTAGAATGATTCTATTTAAATGTTAAGAATATTAGCCAAATAGATTACTCCATTCAAATATCTTTAATAATCAAATTTTTATTGTGTTTTCAGGAACAAATATGGATGGAGTGATATGTCAAGCAGTTTTGTTTTTTCCACGTCATCAAACGGTTAGTATTGATGTCATAATATCATATCATATCACTATCACTATCAGATTCGCTTGATTAAAGGCCATGAACTCATTGCATTCTTTCTCTTACACTTTAAATATCGGATATGTAAAACAATTTATTATTGACCTTGAATAGTTTTTAGCTTCACGGATGACTACTGATTTAAACTAACCTTCTTTCACTGCAGCAGTTTTTCAAAATATTAGAAAAGTAAAGAGTCAGTAGAGTGGATGTTAAGGAATGTCCAGGTAGAATTCATGTAGTTTGATAAACAACTTTAATGACATATTTAAGCGCCAGTATTTGTATGGTTCCTTTGAAAATTAACAAATCCTAAGTTGGTTGCATATTTTAAAAAAAATACTTCAAGAAAAGAGATTTTCTAAGCTTGAAAGTTATATCAAGACCTAAACCATTCGCTTAGCTGGTATAAAAAGAAAAAAGATAAGAACAAGAATCAAGGAGTTTATGCTGCGGATAAGTTTAAATTTAACAAAAAATTGTTTATTCAACTTTTGAAAGTCTTATATGACAAATTATTTGGTATTCATTTAAGAAACACTTATGTGATATAGCATTGTACGTTTTTATCAAAATAAAAGAAAAACATTAACATAAAGATATATAATATTACGGTTAAGAATATTTTTAAGGATTTTATAATTAAAACCGAAAGATATGACTTCATCCTATAAAAGCGAAAATACTTATAGCTAAAAGCATTTATAATAACACAATATTCTTTATTTTAAAAGAATATTCCATGATATTAGACTTGAAAAATAAAATCCCTTTTTTTGTAGTACTTAAAATAGCTTGAAAAATTTAGTTTTTATTTTATTTTTAATTTGTACTTTCAAAAATGTTTTGTAAGTATTTTTAAATGAAGTTTTGAATATGCACTTTAGTTTACAAAAATTTCATTTTAATGCTGCAATAAATGTGGTATTGCTATCTATAGGACTATAGAATATTGAATCCTTATTTTACTATATTGAGGTTCTAGTTGAAATATATATATTTTATATTTTTCTATTGAATTAAATGAAGTTGAAATAATATATATATATATATATATATATATATTACGAGCCATATTAAAGATTTTCTTCAAATATTAAAAAAGGTACACACAGGCTACTTTCAATGGATGATGGCTAAAATGTATTTGGCCATTAGCCTTTGAAATTTTATGACTCTCCTGTGCTTCCTACTTGTAATTCAATTTATATTTCGCATGTGCAAATGTAATAAATGAAAATTTATTACTCTAGTTGTTGAGTGCATTCCTGTAAGGTGTTTTTTCCGTTATTTGAACCATATAAATATGTTTAAGGTTGTTGTATATTTTTCTGGATTATTGATCTTTCAGAAAAAATAAGACTAATTTCAAAGAAATAATTACCTCAATCATAAAACAAAAGCTTTAGTTAAAATCAAAAAAAAAAAAAAAATTAATGTTTTTATTTTTCGACGTTTAAAATTCTTTATTTTTGCTGGCAGTTTATTTAAATTTTTAAAATGCCTAAAATTCTTCATATGGCTCTAAAGCATAGATCTTTAAGCGTGTTTCGATCACCACCCACCTGGGTGGCGTTTGATCTTTCAGGGGACCTAACTATGCTTAGGTTTTAGCCTCCTACAAGCCATAAATAAAAATGAATTAAAAATTTTATTGATGATTCCTTATCAAGTCCTTATAATTACTTTTTCTTCATATTTTATAGCTTTTAAAAGTTTTTATTTCTTATCTCATTTTAATCGAAAATTTTTTATATCACTTAATTAACTTTTTAAAAATTCGTGCAAATTTTCTAATGTTTAAATGACTAAACTGTAAAATAGATTTGTTTCAATAGAGAGCTCAATACAAATCATAACAAAAAATGTATTCAGTGGGTAATATTTTTAGACCTTATTTTTACTCATAAAAAGTTATTGCTATGTAAAATTTAATATCATTGATGCTCTTTTAAAAGTGCTTTTATTTCATATTGGAAATAGGAAAAGAATAAAAAAGTAATGTACGCATATTAATGAAGAAAAAAATATATTATATTTGAAAAAATTAATATAAAAAGGGATAAAAATGTCAACTGGTTACTGAAGCTACTTATATGACTAGGCCAAAGTCAAAAATATTGATCAATCGTCATGCATGACCACACTCATGCTTCTTCAATTGATCATCTGCATTTCTAAAATATCCAATTTACTTGTAAAACTAATAAATCGAAGGAAATATAAAATTAAAACATGAATACATGTTTTTCAAAATACAAAAATCATATATTCACAGTTTTTACTTAAATTATATCGTCATAGCCTTTCCATTAGCCTTTTTTGAAAATGGCAATTTTAGTAAAACTTAACAAAACACTTACAACCTTCAGGCAAGTATTGGCATAGTTTTAAATCACCGATTTCTATATATTTCACTAGATATTACTTACAAAAAATACTGCACTCTGCTTTGATATTTATTTTATGCTAATTGAATTGTCTGGTGGGAGTCTTTTAAATTTTGTTCAAATGAGTTTTGTTTATTCGCTACGCCAAAAATGAAGTAAAATCCTTAAAAAAATATATATCTATAGGTAATGGAGCAACAAAATATTTCAAAAATTGATACACATCAAAAGAGGCCTTTTAGAGTTCATCTTAGATAATTATAAATTTTAAATTACTATAGTCAAACCAATATTTCCCTTTTAAATATTTTACAATTTACTACAAACCATATAAATAGCTAACAAAGTTTATTTCAAAAAAACTAAATCTGTTATCAATGAATTGAAAGAAATTTTTTTCAATATGATATTAAGGCTTTGCAGCAAAGTTCAACTGTATATTATTTGATATAGGAGCTTATTTACTAAGCAAAACAAAAAAAAAACAGACTGCAGTATAATAGATTGAATAAAATAAATCTTTTAACCATTTTAATTCTCAAACTATTGCAATCAGATACATTTGTTACTTCGTAATAATACATATATGATATCTTTTGTAAATACTAATCTTGATTATAATTACAGATATATTCGCTGATTTATCAACTTTTATAAATCGTGGCCGATCAGGTTAGTGAGATTTTCATAATTATTTATGAAAATCAATTTTTTTATTGTTCTGATTTTTGTAAAATTTAATTTTTTGGTAAAACATAAAATTTTATTGAGCTGCTTATTACCTTCAATACGGTTAAATAAATTAACCAAAAGGATTGTTATTGAATTCAGTTAATTTTAAACTAGAAATCACTTAACATTACATTTAACTAACTTACACCAAGTTATAAAGAGAAGTTAATTAAATTAAATAACACATAGTTATCTTTAATAAGAATATTTTTATCTAGTATAAATATTCTTAAGCCTGAATTTGCCTTTCATATATCAAAATTTCCGTTTGTTAAATTTCAATCACAATCAGTAATTATTTAAAGTAGTAAGCCTAAAGCGATAGCTGCACTACAGTAGCACCGCTACTGTTGCTGGGTGTATCAAAATCTGGTTAAAAAGAATTTAAGCTTTAAAGCCACTTTGTTGAGTGAATTTATTCCATATAATGAATTTTGGTTGCTTATTAATTGTTGTTAGTTATGCTTAAATACTGTTAATGTTTTGTTATTATTGTTTATACTGTAATTTTTAGTGTTGACTTTTGCCTCTTATAGTATTAACTTGTCTTTATTTTTGCTAATAAGTATTATTATTTTTAATATTTGCTGATTTTATTTTTTATAACTTATTATGTAGAGTATTTTGAGAGACTTTTCATTAAACAAATACTTGTATGTCTATGAATTGGCAACAATATTTGTGCTGTGTGAATTTAAAATTATAAAAATATGATAATATATACTAAATTCTTAGAAGCTGGTCTTAGTTTTAAAAGATCTATTGTAAATCTGAATATCTAATGGTGACAAAACTAATAAAATACAATCAAAGTCAAAACAATTATTTTATGGTTTAGAAAAACTCAAAATCTAAATTATTTGTAATATTTTTTGCAAAAAATTTAGACTGCTTACATTTTAAGGATTCCAATTGCAGAGTAAAGAATTGATTTTTGCTAGTTTACTATACTGTCTGTAGCTACCCTGACGCTTGGGTCTGCGTTAGGCCTTATGCAATGATGTTTCTTTATTTTGCGGTAAAAGTTGACATAAACTTTTAATAAAAATATTCAATTGAAAGAAATATGCTTAAATGAAAAATTAAAAACTCATTCCTTTGAAGTAAAAATTGATTAATAAAATAATTTTCTTTACAGATTCTGAAATTAGAGACTTAAGTGTAACCTTCTATGGCAGCTCATCACTTCGGCCAAACTGGAGTTGTTGTCTAATGTTATCAAAAATAGTTTTTTTGATTTTATTGAGCTTAGGATAAAACTTATATATCTAGCTATTTTTTAAAAAAATTATGTAAATAGGTAAAATCTATTAATAAGGCTTTTATACTAGTATAATATCGAAATCAGAAAAAACTTAGTAATATTTAGTTTGAAGAAATTATAGCTGTTAAGAAAATTTTAGTACATGCATTATTTTATTATAGAAGTCTTATTATAAATGTGTATCTAAAATAGACCTGATTTGATATCCAACAAAGAGCTTAAAAACTTTAAATACAAATGTATATGTACCTTTATGTATAATGTAATTGCGCAGCACATTTTTAGCCAACTACTATTCTTATTAATATAGGAAGAAAGCAGATAAATTAATAATTCACAAATGATCTGTCAAATTTTATAGCTTAATTATTTTCAAAATAATGCTTAAAGCTTTTGGAATAAGCGTTTGTTTAAATTACAGACATTAAATATTGTTTTCAAACAAAATTTTTCTATTATAATGTGTTTGCATTATTAAGTTTAGAAAAATTCAAAGTGTATGTAAATATAAATATAACATAACATTTAATAAATAATGATAATAAATTCATCTTATGAGAAATTTCAGTTTGATTTTTAAATATTTATCAAATAAAATTCTGAATTATTTACAAAACTACTTTTTACATAATTATGCTCATAAATTAGTGTTTAGGGTGACTGTGGGAGTTCTTCAATTGTACTGAATATGTACAGTTTAATTTTGCCCACTTATTGAAAGAAATGAGGGCTCAGTTTAAAGATTACATGAGCTTGGTTTTATTTTAGTATATATATATATATATACATTAATAATATCAAGGAAAGTAAATAAAAGATACCCACCTGACCAACGTGTTTTTCGCGTTGGTTCCAACACTTTTCTTTAATTAAGTAAATATAATTTGTATTTGAAAAAGAGTGAAAAATCACAAAACGTCTCAGCTTGACGTCTTAAAGTATGAACAAAAAGCGGTAATTTCCTCATTTTCTCAGAGCTGATTTTTGGATATATTTTAAGTAATATTATTACAAAGCATTATTTAATATTGCCAGACACTTCCCGTCGGCCAAAGCATTATTTAAGCCAGACGTCTTAAAGTGTGAAAAAATAGCAAAAACGTCTCAGCCAGACGCCTTAAAATGTAAGCGAAAAAACGGTAATTCCCTCATTTTCTCAGAGATGATTTTTAGATATATTTTAGGGAATATTATTGATAATCTTAAGTTCTCGTGTGAAACACTAGATTTTAAGTTTGCTTTAGGAATTTTTTTCGGCAATAAAATAAAAAACAATTATTTCAATTTCTATTTGGTCACAAATAAACAAATTGCTGAAACACAATACAGTTTTTGCGAATTTTTTATATGCGCTTTTCTGTAGAACATATCTACCGCATAAAACGAGACCTTACTGTACATTGTATTTTTGAATATTATTTTGTACACTTATCGCTCTGGTGTGAATTAGAATTCATAAATGAAACTCCACTGATTACAAAATGGCCAACTTTCTGAAAAAAATTCCAAAATTGAATGCTCCTTTTTTTTTAAAATAAATAAAAAAGTAATCTAGAATTGTTATAAATAAATAGTTCTGCTTCATGAGAAAGCAATGTGTGTTTAAATAGTGGTTTATATTTCATTGCAACTTGTGAGACATTTTTAAAAATTTTGTTTCGAAAAAAATACGTTTAAAGTGTTAAGAAACAGATAATCGCTTTGCGTTACTACGAACTTAATGTTTGTTAATAGTATGAATTTCGAGCTGAAATCTTTACAGCATATTTTAAACAAATGCTAATTTTGAAATATTTAAAAAAAATAGATTTTTTGTCTTACGAAAAGATCCAGTTAAAGTTATGACAAAAAGAACGTTATTTATTGACTAAAAAGATTACTATGAGTTGTAATCAACAGAAATCTACCGAAATATAAAATTTCTATAAAAATTAATATCGAATTCCGTGAAATATTAATCATGCAGCCTAATACTTTGTTAAAAGTTTAACAAAATGAAATTAACAACATTTTAAAATGAATATGAATCAAAATCTAATAAAATATTTGTTTTTTGAAATTTTTTATGGATAAAACAAGTACAAAACTTGCGCTGTTGAAATTAAGTTACACAGAAATATTTAAACTATAAACAGAAGAATTTGTAACCCATACTTTTTCTTAACTTCACTCCTTCACCACGAGCAAAAAAATTTAATTTATTTATATTCTCAATGTTGCAAACAGGCTTTATTACCTGTTCTACTAAATTCACTATTATTTAATCGTTTTTTTTTTTGTCTTCTTTTGCCTGCCTGTCATCAATGAGGAATCCTATTTAGTTCAATAAAGCATTGATCAATAAATTGTTAATAGCTCCATAATTAAATTTTAGTTAATTTAGTTCACCTAAAGAACAAATATATATTTGTAAAAGGAATAGCTAAACAAATACAATTATATTTGGTTTGATGTTTCAAATACTAAAATTTGAGCCCATTAGAGAAAAAGACGAAAATTCAAAGCTCGAGCCAGACTTTTTTAAGCTCATAAAGTAAATGCATGGATAAATCTGATACACAACAATCATCACAAATTAAAACATATCATACACTACATTCGGATATAGCCTAAGCACACATACACTTAATGTTCAGTATATGAAACATAAATTTGAAAAAATTAAATGTTGATTGATAAATCAAAGAATCGAATTCAAAAGCTCTAGCTATTACATAGGTCAAACTTGAAGATCGTAGAAATTTGCTAATAAAAACTTTAAAAATGAAAAATATAAAGGTTAGATGAAGACACGTAAAAGAACACTTTTAAATTTATAAATAAAAAGTAGAGCTATTTACAACAAAAAAATTAATAAAATGCAAAAAGTAACAACAGTAAGGAATATTGTCAGAATCTTTACATGAAATCTCATGATGTAATTAAGGGGATAGTCACCAAAACTAATACTACTATAGAAAACAATATAACAAGGTGATAAATGACAAAGTGTGCAGGATTTAACGTTCCCCTAAGGCAAAATTTAAGGTTTTACAAACTTTACATGTTTTATCATGAATATGAAATTTTTAGTAAAAGTTGAGTTCCAAAAATTGTATTATCAACATTCAATTAAATAGTGTTTAAAAATATTTCGCCATTTTATAAAATGTAGCAACAATAAATTGCACATCAGCATCAAATTCACGCCAATAAAATATATAATCAAAAAAAATAATAATAGTCGCACAACATACATATTTCGGTAATAAAAGTTTATTACTTTCACTTAAATCAAGTGTTTACTGAAAAAAGGATGTTTTTTAGAACCTATGGTGAGAAATTATTGATTTATGGAATTTCACAACACATAACAACAATTTTTTTCAAATTTTATAAAAACTACTATCAAAATATTAACTTCAAAATTAAGTACATTATTAAAGATGTTTAAAAGTATAATGTCCTTTATAAAGTATTAACAGATTTTGTCTACAAAAAATGATATACCAAGAAAAATATTCAAGATATGCATAAAAAGAATGGGAAAAAGGTTTCAGTTTGCAATCTGCATAGCACCTGTAGTTTTCAAAAGAAGTTTTCGTAGTCCTGTGGTCTAATATTTATTAACTTAAACTCAAGAGAAAAATCTAGAAAATATTATATAGCATGAGAAGAAAGCACTACTTGAAATACTCAGATGCAAATCAGATGTAGAAAAGAACATAATCTATAAATATAGTTAGAAAATTATATGCATTTGAAATTCATATTTAAATAAATAAAGATACTTTTAAACACATTAAATGTAGCATTAATATTTAAATATCTTTTAATAAAAGAGAATTAAATTATTTATATCCGAAAATGCATTTACTGGAAAAACTTTCCTTTTCAAATTTCTATAGAATTAAAGTACAAGGATTTGGTAGACAAGTTACCAAAGATACAAAATTACACCCACATTTTATTCTACTCATGAATAAAAATTTTATGACATAATTGAAGGAGTTTTAAAAAAGAAGAAGCTCTACAAATACACAAAGTAATCGTATTTAAAATAAATAAAGCTGTCAAGACGTTTAAGATGCTAAACTAGAATCTTAAACAGCTTAAATATCAATCAAGTTATCTGCACCAATTCGAAAAAGATAGGTGAATTACCAAGAAAAAGTTGATAAAATTATAATATGGTCAAATATTGATTTTTCATAATTTTGCATTACTTTACATAAAATCCAAATTTTGAACTTTTTATTTGTTGTAAGTAGTTACATCAAAATACTAAAGTAGGTTAAATAAAACAGAAAATTTATTATAGAAAATAAAATGTTACTATAGATTATTTAAAACCACAAAAATTCTATATATTCACCTCACGTTTTTAAGCCATCATTTCTGTTTTTGGGTTGGTGATTCAATTTCAAAAACTGTTTCAATATGAATCTTTAAAAAGTTACTGAAAATGGATTCAATTTGATGTACTGCAATTACATTTTTGCAAACTGCAATGTATTTTATTATGTTTAGTAATCGAAAATAAATGTGAGCTTTATTTTATAAATAATTTGTATTTAATCTAAAATATTCAATTGAAGGGAAGAATTAATAATGTAAGTACTTTTAGATAAACTATTCTGATATTAACATTTAGAATAATTGAAGTTAGGTTTATAAAACTAATCGATCCCTTAAAATAATAACAAAGATGATAATGCTTTGCGTTAGCTGTCTTACCTTGGAACTGAAACTAATTGTTTTTAGCTTATTATATGTTTTTAAATCAATTTGGTTTGCTAAATATTAATTTTTGCAAAGTTAATAAAAACATAAAAGTGATTTCTTTGACGAAAAACATCATATTATAAATTTGTGGTACATGAAACATAACAAAAAAAAGTTAGCTACCAACCTATCCCAGTTTGAGTCGTGTATTTATCCAAAAATAGTAAACTTCTTTACGATAAGTTTTTTTATTTTATTTTGCCATAAATATATAAAATTGGGGATAAACATAACTACGTAAAAAAACTTTTTATTCTATTTCATATGCAATATTTTAGTAATTGTATAAAAATAATACATCAAAGCTTAACCCGAGTCCTTATTTAATACCTTGGCATATTATTCTATCAGTCAGTTTTCTTTACGAATTATAAATAAACGAAATGTTTTGATATATCTTAATATATAATGAATCTTGGTTTTCTTATTAAGGACCAATAATTTAAAACTAAACTAACATTTTTGTAGCTACTAAAAGTTAAAAAATAGTTACAATATTCTTTTCATTGATTATTATTTTTCAAATTATCTTTATAGAAAATTATTGTGTTCATCTGATGGTCTTCTTTTGTTTTTATTATTTTTTCCTCTTTTGAATCCATCTCTGAAGACTTATGTAATCATTTTTTTACTTTTTCATTCTCTTTAAAAAAAACAACAGCCATCCTTAAATTGCTTCAATTATTTAAAATTCCAAATATAATGCTTTCTTAATTTTAAATTATTCAAATAAAAACAAAAGTTATGACTTCAAACAATTTCGACTAATAATGCTCAATAGAAAATCCCAGATATAATTTTTTTAGCAACAAAAAAATATTGCTACCACTTCTAAATATTTTCTTCCTAGTAACTTTTGGTAAAAATTTGACACTGGTCTTTAATAAAAGGAAAAGGATTAACTTTGCAACGTTAGGGCTCCACTATAACTTTCAGGTGATTTCATCGATTTTAGAGAAATAATCTAAAGCATCGTTATTTCCAATTTTAAAGATAATCCAATACTAAAAATTATTCTACTTTGGATTATGCTCGTTCATTTTTTCTTATTTTTTTAAATATGATTTCATGCATGATTTAACCAGAGTATATATATATATGGTTGGCAATTTGTAGGGATCACAATCTAAATTACATTTTAAAAGAGAAAAGAAAATTGAACTCAAAGTTTTAAACCTAATAGAAAATGCACTTCATCTGTAAAAGTTTGAAAAAATTTGATTATATATCTTAAAAAGGTAGAAAATGTGTGGAAAGTAATTCTGAAAAGGCCCAGGTATAATTGAATTTATTCATTTTACTATGAAATAATATTTTAAAAAATTTTGTTATGTTTTTGCAGCTGTATTAATCCCCAAGTAATTTTTTAGAAAAGGTTTGGGATCATATACTATGATGAAGAGAATATGTTCATATTTTTGTATCTTTTGTGTATCTTTACTTAAAAAGTATTATTTTGGAGAAATAGTCAAATAGAACGTTTGTTAATCACAAGAAAAAATTACATTTTCGAAAATAATGCAAAATATAAGTAAATCATTTTAAGTGATTTTTATTTTGTTATTTTCCGAATAAACAGTTTTTTATTAAAGATTTCAAACACATTAAAAGAAGAATTAATAATTAAATATCTTTTAATAAAATACGATTAAATGATTTAAATCTGAAAATGCATTTACTGGAAAAGCTTTCCTTTTCTAATTTCTTTAGAATCAAAATACAAGGATTTGATAGACAAGTTACTAAAGTAACTAAATTACACCCATGTAGTAGTGTACAATTTATTCTAATATTAGTAATAAAAGTAATTTGTTGATGTGTTTAGTTTTCAAGAGCAGGCAAAATAAATAACCCACATTTTATTCTACTCATAAATTAAGTCATAATTGGAGAATTTTTAAAAATTGTTAAATTGTTTTGTGCTTATGATTACATAAAATTCCTATTTATTGTTCATATTTGTTGATAGTTGTTTATCATTGATAGTTTGTATTAATTAAGATGAGTAATTGTTGATACTTGTATCGTATTTAAAATCGTATAATTGTTATTACTGTGAAAAATTTACCTAATTTTCGAACCTGAGCGTGATGGTTCAGTTTTATTGCTGCCAGAAAGAAGTTTATTTTAAAAGTGTTTCATCTCAAATAAATATATATGGATGTGTGAATATATATACAAATTTATACAAAGTCAACCTTTTTTCATGTGATTCTATTTTAAACTGAATATAACAGGTTCAGTGTAAAGGGAACTATTCACTGAGTTTTTGAATCTACAAATCGGCTTTTTCGTTATAAAATATATGGAGATAGCGATTTCAATGAATTTTGAGTCAATCAAGTATTTTTTCTATACTTTGTAGATGAATTTAACTTTCGAAATTTGTATAAGTTTAATAATTTTTAATCATAATTAATAAAATAGTTCGGTCTTAGTATAACGGTAAAGTCTCTAGCTAGAATAACTGATGTCCGCAATTCAGGTCACGAACAATGCAAAATTTTAAGGATTTCTCGAAAACAAATGGCTGTGTCTAGATTAGCGATTTCGACATCGCTTTTATAGGAGTTTTTAAGGCAAGTTTACACTCAGAATTGACTGCAATAATTACCTTACAAATCTTTTAGAAAAGTATAATTCGTACCATTCAATTAATTTTATTGCATTACTATTTACACCAAGTTAATCTAATATAATAAAACCATCTAGAATGCATAAATATTATATTTTCAATCAAAATGACAAGAAAGCCGATTTGTGTAATTTCCAAATTATATTGGATGGGCTCCTTAACGGACTTTTTATAGTTTTATTTATTACCCAAAAAAGTGTACATTTTTTTAACTTGCTTTCAATATTAACGTTAAGGTGTGTTCATTTCTTTTTTGTACTTTTATCTCTCTAATGTATTGCAATTATTGGATAATGATTTTTTAAAAGTTCAAATATTTTTAAAAGGCGATGATAATATCTGGTAAATATTTCTACATTTCTTATACGGTTATCTGTACTCAATATATCTTTAAAACTTTTTTCTTTTGCTATTTATTCTATTATATAAATTATAAAAGTTCATAAGACAGAATTCCCTCATTTTTGAAATATATGATAACTAGGTGGTGAAGGCTATATTAAATTGAACCAGCCCTTTTTAATTCTTTCTAAACTAAATACTTTCTCAGACTCTTGTCGTTCAATGATATTTTGACTTTTAATTGCTTCCTTCCACTCTTAGATACAATCTAAAGGCATCGGGTATGAAAGTTTAATTACTTTCTCAAAATTAATCCCGATAGGCAAAGTCACCCTACTAAGAAGACATTTCCTGGGTGACATTTTATTATAAACTTAAAGCAATTATTAAGAAAATTTAAGACCGAAAGAGTGCAAAAGTTTCATTGAGTTTTTAATGAGCCTATCAAAATTATGCTACAGGTGAAGTAAATTCCTTTGCTAAATTAAAAAGAGGTCGGTTTTTTTAGGTTCTGAATATTGGATTTATTTATATAAGATTTAGTGAAAACACACATGTGCTCTGAGTTAAAGTAACAGTATTTTTACAAGACTTTCTTTCAGTATTTGTGTCCAATAGTCAAATTGTTAGACTGTTAAACTCTTAAACTTAACTGGGTACAAGAAGTTATTGAAAAATAAAATTTAAATTATGATATGAACAACATAAATCATATCCAAAAATTAAAAAAAGTTCAAAACTGTACAGAAATTTTTTACAAAATTAAATCTTTTTCTTTTACAATGATGAAACTTCCAAGAGATTTCTTTAAAGCAAATTATTTGAAAGAAATAAATATGTTCAAATTACTAAGAAAGCAAAAAAAGCAAATGTAAAAATAAGACTTGTTAATATTATACCAAAAGACTATAAGCCTAAAAATATTTGTTAAGATTGTTTATTCTAAATCCTTCGATTGAAAATGAACAAATTTTCATTAATAAGCCTCAAAGAAATCCAAAAAAAATTATTTGTGTTTTTCCCTTCTATTAGAGAAAATTTTTCACTGTTCTTTTCTTTGAAAATATTGTACATTTGTAAATTAATGTAAAAAGTAAAAACACAGTTATACTTTTAATATACACTGCTACTTGAGCTGAGAAAGACATTTTATATTTTTGTGAAATATATAAGTCTAAAAGACTCTCTACACAATATTTTGAAAAGGGATAAGCAATGTATTTTTTATGAGATAATCAAAATCAGCTATTAGCTATTTCTTTTTCATGGACCTTCTTTTGTAATCAAGATTCATTGGGAATGTAGTAGAAATAGAACTTCTATTGTATAAACAAAGCCTTTTTTCGGTTTAATGATAATGGTAAGTCTTATGAACATATTTACGTTATTCCAGCATTAGATTTATAAATAAAAAGAGTAAAGAAAGCTTTAAAGTCATTTTATGTCATTATTGAAGGTAGATGGAGTACTTCTGCAGGATGAGCTTGAAAATTAGAACTATTCTCTTAAAATTGGGTACGGGTATAATTGCTTATAATACAAAAATAAAAAAAGATATCATAAAGGGATATAAAATATAAAATAAAAAAATAATAATTATTTAAATGAAATAAAGTAATCCATTATAAAAATAATATATTCAAAAAATTAATCCAAGGAATATTCATTCAATCAGGCAACAGCAATTTTATCTTTATACCGAATGTTAAAAACTTGAATTAAGTATTCTAATTCCAAAATGTCAACTATTTACATTTAATAAAGATTAAAAGCTTCGATCACTATCTGAAAAATCAGCTTATAGGCTTTTTAGTGCCTCCTAATCTGGTTCAAGTGGAGTCAAGAAATATCATCAGGATGAAAACAAACCCGTATCTCCCGATATGTCTCTGTGAGACTGAAGCAGAAAATGCCTCAGTGCCTTAGGGTGCCTGCAGAGTGCCGGCTTACAGCTGAGATGACGCCGATCCCGATACCGAGGATTATAAAGTCGTTATGGGTAAATCAATAGGAATATGCTCAAAGTGCCATTTGATTGTAGGCGGAGGGGGTGTAAAGAAATTGTACATAAAAAAATTTAACAATATAAGCCTAGCTCAGTGGTCGGCAGCCTTTTGAGTCGTAAGTATATCAAAAATTACAAATTACAAAATTTTAAAGTTTTTATAGAGCCACAAAAATTTTTCTTGTCAACAATAAATAGTACTTGCATAAATAAAGTTTCTTGATAAAAAACTTATCTATTTATCCATAAGAAAATTATCTATTTATTCATATACAAGTAGTGTTTTTTTCACAACAAATTAGATAATATATATATGGTATTATTAGATAATCACTTATTATTTAAGTAAAAACTTAAAACAATTAAACATTTAATTACAACACTAGCTTGTGCTTAATAACAAACAATTAAGCAAACAAATTCAATGGCAGCGATGGCTTTGCATCGTTTTAGAAAGTTTGGATAAATTTGGCTCATAACTTGTTCTTTTAAGTTTTAAACACGACTCTTCTTCAATGGTTAGTTGGCTTCTTATTTTACTTTTAATTATATTTATGCAAGAGAACACTTGCTCGCACGAATATGTGGATCCAAAGATAGTCAGCAACCTAAATACCAACTTCTTCACCTTACTGTAGCAATTTGGAAGACTATTCCATGGGTCCAATTTAAGTTCCTCATCTCGCGGGTTTTCTTTTAAGGCTGTTCACTTTTGTTGCATTCCTTACATACATTTCAGGACCTCCAACTCTCCCAACTTGCTTTTTAAGTCTGTAAATTTTCCACTCCACAAAGCTTTACTTTTTAAACCGATAAATTGCATTTCTAGAAATCCAGTATCAACTCCAAATGGCTTAATGTGGATTTCGTTACTATTTATGTTGAAAGGATTTACTATGAATGCTAGAGTGGTTTTTTTGATTTTGAATTGCGGAAATCTGTCAGCAAATTCATCTTTAATTTTTTTTATAAATGTACTGAAGTAATTCGTGTCAACAGTTGCACTGGTTTTATCGGGATATTGCTTTAGAAATGAAGTAATTTACCGCTCTGCATATCTTCTACAAAAGTAATCAATTTTTCTTCGAAGCAAGCCAATTCTTCTGTAAAAACATAGGCTGGGCTTCCCTTTCCTTGCCGTTTTCGATTTAGCTAATTCAATTTTGCTGCGATATCCACCAGAAAGTAAAATTTTTGCAACCATTTGCCGATCTCTAATTCAGATTAATGCCTTTTTCATTGAGGAATGTATTTATTTCATTCAAGCATAAAGCAAAATGTTTTAACACCTTACCATTTGAAAGCCATCGCACTTTATTGTGAAGAAGGAGATCGGAATACTCGTCTCCATTACGTTCAAGGGTTCTTTAAACTGACGATGGTAGAGTGCTTTTGACAAGATGCTGTTAGCAATCTAAATTCATTACCTCAACTATTTCGGTCAGAAATTTTTGGGCACAAAGCACTTCTTGGTGTATTATGCAGTGAAACGCAAGAATTTCGCGGTTTATTTTGCTCTTAAGAATCATTGTTGTCCCTTTATTTTTTGCTGTCATACTTCTGATTCCATCAGTTGCTAATATACACATATGTATATTAGTCGGGCCTGTGTATATACATAAAGTATATTTGTGATTCTCTATTAAGGCTTCATTGCGGCATCCTGATAACTCGTGTCACGGGGGAAGGGTGCGGTGAAAAGCGATTAAAATAAATAATATTGCGTATGGAACTAAAGAGCTGCAGCTTCACATCCAAAGAGCCGCAGGCGAGCCGCAGGTTGCCGACCCCTGCCCTAGCTGGTTGACAATATGGTAGAAAGTTAATTGAACTCATAATTTTAAATAAAATTGCAGATTGACCGATTTGGAGTTATTGAAGAAATCGCAAACAACGGTAGAAAAAATTTAGTCAAAAAGTGAACCCTTTCCCAGTTCTGAGCACTATTACAGAGAAATATAGCTTAAATAACTCTCCAAAGTCATTGGAAAAGTTGTGTGTAAAGCGCTCAACTAACTCTCACTTCTAATCACAAATGGAGTAGAATTCGGGAAGGAAATTGCAAAATATTAAAAGTAGGGAATAAGGCTAAAATAAAAATAACATGAAAAAAGTTTAGTCTTTTATCGATAATCATTTTATAGTTTCAATGAACTAAAAGAAGAAAAATAATATTGATTATCGGGAGCAAATTCATTTTCAATTTTGTATTAAAACCAAATAAAAGTGTTAGATGTCTTCTATCATAATTACAAACTACTTTATGAAATTTAATAACTAACAATTCATTTATCTTCATCATCAAGAAGTTCAGCAAAAATTAATAAATTGTATGAAATTAAATAGTTATGGATGTATGAATTATAATCTCTCAAAAGTTATAGGTTTTTAGGTTTCCTAAAATAATCTGAATTCCGATAATAGTGGAGTCCCCTTAGTGCTCAGAATGTAGAAACCTCGGAATCCAATGACTGTGAATAAATTTTAATGAAACCTTTGGGTTTTGTTGGTAATGAAGTATGTTAAAAAGTTTATAGGTTAAAGTTCGTTGCTTTTTTTAATAATAAAAAAAATAGATAAAGACATATATACGTGTAGCGTACTGTATTACAAGCTTGAAGGGCACAACTAGTGTGCCATATTCAAAATTTTAGTTTTATTTCCATTCTTCGATAATTTGTACCTTTTAAAGTAACATATCAAAATTTCAAGTGAAAATCTCAAATGGTTTCTGAGATACATTCTTCTAAAGAGCAGCTACTCCTCTTTTAGAGAGGCACATGTCTTTAAGGGGATTTTTTTCAAAACTGCTGCAGCTGTAACTTGATAACAAATCATCCAATAGATCTGATTCTTACTTAAGCATATTTTTTATTTGTTTTTCCATACCACAAACCAGTGGTTTTAATAATTAGATAAAAAATTCAATTTAGCAGGACAAACAATCAGATTTTTTAGCTAAACTTTTTACCTCTAATTTTGTTACAATTTAATTTTTTTCTATAATCCTTGTTCATGGTATGAGAAATAGTTTCTAGTTTAATTTCAAAACATTTGGTATTGTAAATAATCTTATATTATTGTAATATCAAATACTATTACTAAAAAACAATATTTTTATTTAGAAAAAGTATTTCAAAGTTATTTATCCATTTTGCTTATAATACGAGGCTAAAATTTAAAAAAATCGAACATTATGCCTTATAAGTATATTTCTGTCAATATAATATTATAGGTAATTAGTAAAAAAACAAATTATTTTAACTTGAAGGAAGTTCATAGAAATTGTTTATTTATTTTTTTATAAGACAAGGTGGGAAATTAGAAAAACTAAATTTGTTCATCATTGTCTTCTACTTCACCGATTTTTACAATACGAGATGCATTAAAACAACTATCTCCGTTACACTATGTACATGCTGCAGTGCAGTGTAAACCACCTTTTTTACATCCGCAGGCATTTCCACACCCCTTTTTACAATTGCAAAATAGCATTTTTAATATATTATCTGGCGCTGGCGGTTGGTGCATCATTTTTTTATTGGTTCCAGTTGATGAGAACTGTATCTCCATCCCCAATTTTCGATATACATATCGTTACCTAGCCATGGTTGCACTTGGAGATATACTCTTTGTAAATGTTCAAAAGCTGCATCAGATGTAGGAACCAGGGAAGCTAACTGAACGCCAGTTTTTTTAGCTGTACCTTTTAAAAAATAGTTGTGCCTCAATTGGATCTCTATGATCTATGCCATCACCTGGAGTAATTATTTCAATGGATCCCATATTGTAGAAAGTTCCTCTGCCATCAAACTGCACTAAAGTCCCTTTTTTGATTTTTATTGGACTTGTCATAGACGCTAAAGCTTCAAAAAATGTGCATCTTTATAAGAAGCACAAAAACCTAGATTAATGCAAATATTTATAATTTTTTTGGACCCCAATTTTCAATGGAAGGTTACAGCTAGAGCAATATGTAAAGGTGATAGGAATGATCGTGGACGTACTGCAGCTATAATGGCATGTGCAATAGATTTTCACTTGTTGTTGTAGTAGCACAAATTTTCAGATTTACTTTTTTTACCGCTTAAAATTACTTCTGATAACAAAAAGCTTAATGATTTAGGAATATATTTATCAAAGTGTGACATCATTTGGTCGCTGGCAGTATAATAATCATTGCAGTAAACTTGACTGCATATATTGCGTCTAATAATTTCTCCAACAGCTTGCAAAATTCAGAATTCTTCATCTTCGATATTATTATATTTTTCATTATACCAATTTTCAGATAGAATGTCATGATGTCTTTTTTTAAAACATATTATTGTGTTGCATCTTAGTTTACTAGAGAAGACGATGTTATCTTCATATCGAGATGCTAACCTTGATTTAATTGTTTTCTCATCAGGCACATATTCTGTTGAGAAGATATTCTTCAGCTCTTGTATAGAAAACTGACAATCATTGTTCTCTTTAATGTACTTATACATTTTTTTCATTGCAGTATCTCCAATTAAAACTCTTGTAGAAATTTTAATTGATTGGTAACAATGTATGTGATAATTAGCACCAAGACTCTGCAAATCGATTACCCCGGCAAGTCTATTATGGATTTCTCTGCAGTAATCATCTTTTTGCAAAGTCACAAAACTAAGCAAACTGTCCTAAAAAGTGTCACTGTCAACGTATGAAATTTGTTTACGTTGATTTTTATTTTTCTTTTTCTCCTTCAATTTATCTGCTTCCGTACCACAAATAAAGCAATTATTCCTCCAGTCAAAATTTATAGAAGTGCTATCCCGTAATTTTTTTTTCGGTGGAGACTGAGAAGATAATTTTGTCTTCTGATTTTTGTAAATCTCAAGATAATTTTTATTGATATACTTCTCTCTGCAGATTCCATGTGCATGCACGAACTCAGTTTGTAAAAATTCAAATAATCCATCTTCTCGCTCACTTGAGGCGTTTTTTAAATTTGGCATTCCTCTGGTAATTTTTACAATATCTCCCAAATCTGTGTTTGATTCTGTTTGTCACAGATAATACAATATATAGAGTCATTATTCGCATTGTCCATTAATTCCCCCATGTTTAATGAAAAGTCTACAATAAGGATTGAATTAAACTCTATTGGATGTGAGTGACGATTAAATTAAATAATTTTTACAAAAATAAAATAAAATTAAGTATCTTATTCAAATTTGATATTATTTCTAATAATATCTGATGTTATTTTCTTTGATTTTTTTACGTACAAAAATGTTAAGAAATATGATAATAAACGTATAATAATACTTACAATGCGGGATTATATACATAGATAAAATATTTGATAACTTTTTTAATTTCTATTTGGCTATAATTAGATTAATGAATTTAACACTAAAATAATTGTTAATTTGATGTAGGTATATTCACTTCACAAAACGTAAAAACGTAATCAAAAATTTAGTTAAGCATACTGAAAATATAGCTTTAAATTCGCTACCGCTTCCCTTTCACTACACTTTTTCATGACACTTTTTAAATACTAGGTATTTCCTAATGTCAATTTTACTTAGTTTATGCTTATATTTTCAATATATGACAAAGACACAATCATTTAAAGAAATAAATTTAAAAATTTAGTAAATTTGCTATAAACGAAAACAATCAACAATAAGCAATTAACAAAATGTATAAACTTTTTAGTATTTTATACAAAAAACATAATTCAGAAGGATTCACATCAATATCAACACAGTCAATGGATTTCGAGGTGAAACTCTAACGAGACTCCACTATAAAAACAATAACACAATAATTTTTAATATTTTGAAATGCCCACATATGTATAGCTTGATTCCGTATTTCTTTTTTAGACTATTTTTCCTCAAATTCCACAAATCGAATTGTACATTTGTTGCTCTAATGTGAAACAGAATTAAAAAATTTCAATTTATTAGTACATAAGTACTTACTTAAATATTTGAGCTCTCACTAAGATAATTTCGATTTCAAAGATCAATAAAACTTTATTTAACAAAATAATTGATTTAATTTCAATCCCTTGATGACTCACAATGTTTCGCCAGAGAACAAAAATAAAAACTGATTTTACAAATACTTTTTGATAGGCTCAAAACCTAAAAAAATCTTCTAAAACAAATTTTTCAATTAAATCCTTAAACGGATTTTTCAATACAAAGTGAATCAAATACAGATAAAGTTTCGCTTTAAAATTTAGTAAAATAAGTTCAACATTTTATATTTTTTGTAGTAAAATTTAATTAAATCTTCTTGCTGCATGAGGTTTCGATTCAATTCAATAAATGTAGAATCGGAAGAAAAATTGGCAAATGATTTTAATGGCCGCAAACACAGCCAAATAAATAAAAAGGTGTATAATACTATAATTTCGCGAATAACGGTACATGCAAATAAAAATCTTAAATTAAATATATTTTACTGCTTTGTAGAGAAATTTACGTTTCGAAAAAATCTTTTATTTGTTCCCATTGTTTAAGGATTTTCTTATGCTGCAAATGCTTTTTCATGGTAAATTTTTTTCCCCTAATTGTAAATTACTTACTTTTTGTCATTGGGTTCTCTTATAATCCTAAATTTATAAGTAAAATACTAAAAAAATAAGGATATTCTCTAAGACTGAATTTCAACATAATTTTTTTGAAAAAATTCTACCTATTGCTTTGGGCAATTGTATGAAAGCATCTCCATCCTCAGACATTATAGTTTGTTGGAGTTTTATATATTCAACCCATTTTATAAAGAAAGGACATTTGGGGCAAATTTAATAGGGATACAAAATATATTTTCTAAATCGATTTTATTTTTACTTTGCATAACTAACAGGTGACCTAATAAATCACGTCAAAGAAGAATTTTATTAACCTATCCCCGAATTTAATTTTTTTCTTCCTTCTTTTTTTTAGGAATGAAATTCATACCTGATAGCCTGATTTTTACAAGATTTTTAATTAAATCTTGTTTTATTAGATGAAAATTTGTTATAAATTTCTTTTTACTTTTCTCATGTAATAATGTGACCATTATTAATATAACACACAAATTTTTTATCTAAATCCAACTAAAATGAATTCAAAAGTTTTGAAAAAGGTTTTTATGAAGGTTATGGAACTATATGAGTTCACTGTGTAAGATATGTCCCTCTAGCATAATTGATATGCAAATCAATTTAATATAGAGCAGTTCCCCTTTTGTCATAAAAATTTTCATTTTCCTTGGAATTAATGGTCTGATAAAATTTGATGAAGCATCTATAAATTTTAAATTTTCCGCTTTACCCTCTTTTACCAATTATGTATGTACTGAAAAATAAAAACTAAAACGTTTCCCTAAAATATAAGAGTAAACATTTTAAAAAGACTTTTGGTCATCTTAAAGGTCCGCAATGTTTAGATTCCACTACAGACATGCAAAATCAATTTAAATTTTTATTTTATAAAAATCAATCAAAGTAGATTTTTTTTCTACAATTTTTCATTTGATGAATGAGTTTCTTTGTTTGTTTGTTTTAAGCACTAGATGAAATCGATTAAGCTTAAGGAAATTTAGTTAAAGGGATTAATAAATTTAATTTTGAGCCATATACTTAGCCATGGCTCTGGAATTATTTGTGATAAATGAAATTGCAGTTGCGCATTTGAAAACCACAAAGAGATATATAAAGGTAAAAGAAAAACTATCTTCAGCTTTTACTAAAAGTAAGTCCAATCAATGATGATGACTTTCAAAGGCTTTTTATGCAGGAAATACTTTCAATTGGTTTCAAAAGGTAGCATGATTCTTTATATTATGAGATAATCTTCTATAAATTTTCCATTTTCTTATTCAATCAATGAAATTCTAAAAATTTTTCTTTCCGCCTGATTACAAATTGAAGTGTAAAATGTAAATTTTCTTTAGAAACTGTGAAAGCAACTCAAAAAAAAATAACGAGAAAAACTGATATTTAAGACCAGCAATTGTAAATTTTTCACTTTCTTTGAAGATATCAATTTCCTTAATATATAGAAATTTTTAAATATTTTCCATCAGCAATTATTTTCCACGGATTAAATTTATCTCTAATGACTTTGACGAATTTGATTTTTTTATTACGATTTTTCTAAATAAATATTTTGTAGAATTGAACAATTTTTATATCAATTTGCATGGTTCTGAATTTTCTTCGCTTTAATGGCATAAAATCGTTTTTATAGTCAATGCGAATGTCTTGAGATTCTTAAAAATTCTAAACAAGTAACTCTTTATTTACTTTCTTTTCATTTTAATGCAAAAAAAATGGCTAAATGAAAGAGCTTTCAAACTAAATCCGCTTTACCTCCATGCTCTGGGGCCTTATTTTCATTTTGATGGCATAAGAGTATTCCATTTATCAACAGTAATTCCTTATATTCACAGAAGTTTTAAAATAGTAATAATTTATTCATCTCTCTTTCACTTTGAACCAAAACTGTATTCTTTTTTATTTTTGGACTTCCGTATTTTTACTTATCAGATTTAGCAAAAATGGTTGGAAGTGTTGACAATAATGTTTTCTTGCTTGTTGTTTTCCAATTAAACTGACTGCAGAGCAGTATAATGATCTACTTTAACATTGTCCACAATTTGTAGGTCCTATATAATCAAAATCCTAAGGATTTCTTTAAGATATGCAAATGATTTGTGATCAACCACTATCTGAGCTGATAAGCGGTTTTTTTTTTGGTACCTTTAGTACAAAGTAAGTACAGTTCAAAGCCTTTTCAGTAAAATAAAAGTAATACAAACATAAGTTTAATTCCTTACTAAGAAGGTTGCGTTCATTTACACCTTTAGATTAAAATCTGGAGTATATTCGGTCTTGAGTGTTCACTTTCATCTGAAACTCGTTAAATTGAATGCTATGTACCAGATTAATGCTAGGTATAAACTTTCGAATTTTTATCGAATCAACAAGCAATAATGTCAAGGTTGCTTGGATTATAAGCAAAACTACAATTGTGGTATGCTTGGCAAAAGGAAAAGGCAATTAGTCAAATTCAATAATTTTGCCAAGATCATACCCTTCATACACAAGTATTTAACACAATGCTTTAGCTTTCTTACGAAAAAAGCTTCCGCACATGTTAATACCATGTATATGATGGAAATGGAAATGTCAAAATAGTGTCTTAAAAATTAACAAAATTAATTGTGTTAAAATAGATCTATAAGAGAATTTTAATTAATTATTTAATTAACATAAGGACAAAATAACAACTTAAATTGTTTTAAATAATTAAATAAATAACATATTTAAAAGCCAATGAATTTCAGGCCTATACAAAAAACTGCTTTTTTAGAAAAGCTCATCTGATTCTGTTTCGCTACTCAAACCTTATCAGTGCAAACAACTATAGCTATATGAATCATAAGTTGCAGAAGGGAGTAACCTGCATTACCCCCATTACTCGTACCTCATTGGTAGCAGTATGCGGACTATAACATTTTTGACAATAAATCCACAAATATTCAATATTTCATTTTTTCCTCCTTACAGTATATTTTTGACACATAATTCTTTCGAATTATTCGAAAAACCTCTTTTCTTTTAAATTCTGAAGGTATTTTATTTCCCCCCTTAATAAAAAAGATTCTCTATCTGAAATGCCAAAAGAAATATAAGAATTTTTCATATTTTTCCAATGTATCATCATATTTCATATTTTTCAACTAATTAGATTATACGCTTAAAACCAATAATTTTAGAATAAAATTTGTATACACTCAAATTCCCATTTGCTAAACATGAACAAATAATTCACGTTCAAATATTTTTTTACCGAAAAACCTTGTGGAAATATTATTCAAGCTTGAAAATGTATTTAATTTAATACATTAAAATCCCCTTCAATATCAAAAAAAATATTTCAGTGTTGTTCTTTCATGTTCACATAATATTTTTTTGTTTTTTTTTTTTTTTTTTTTTGTTTGTAAAGCATGAATCCTTGTGGCAAATGTGCCATAGCTGATTGAACTCATCAATCTTGACACTAAAATTTTTGCAGGTACAAAAAAGAAATACCCTGAAACTTAATTAATTTTCCTTCTACAACATTAAATTCTACTTTAATCTCATCAAATCATGTATAGACCTGGAAATATAATGCTTTTTTATTTCCTTAAATATTTGCGTTTGCATGTCTCAATGCTTGAGGATATTACACAAGTCACTATACAAAGTTATCCATGAATCGTTATGTTCTTGTTGTATTATCAAAGCAGAAATTTCAATCTCATTTAATGCCATAATGCTATAAAACTTTGTCTTCTTTTTTATTAGTGAAAAGTACTAAAAGGACTTATTGTTTAAGAGAAGTATTGATCCCTTCCCTAAAAACTTTAAGTCATTCCTTCAACTCAACACTTCATTTAATTTTCTAGTTTTTTCTTATTTTTTGCTCCTAAATGAACCATAAAAATTAAAATTTTACAACTGGTTCATTTTATAATATTTCGTGCAATACGTTGCTAAAAATATCTTCTTAATTTTCAGTAAATAAAAGGAGTATAATGTTAATTAGGTTATCATCATTAAACTTAGTATGAAACACTATGATTTAATATCAGCCATGGTATCACTGATGTAAAAAATTTGAAAAATTAAAAATTTAGGTTAATTTTTTTTTATTTTTTTTTAATATTTAACAAAAAACATTACCAAAAAATAAATTCAAATTCTTATTCAAAATTAACACAACATAAAAAAAAATTACTTATGCTTTCAAATCTTTTCTTTATTCAGTTCTGAGCTATTCAGAACCAGATGTTTAGACAAGAAAATAAACCAAGCAATTAGTTTTTTAATCAATGAAAAGAAAGTTGTAGCATTAAAAAGAAATTGGTTTCGTTAATACCGTGAAAACCACACTGGCAGAGCACTGGAAACTTTTTGCTTTCCTTAACAAATTAAGTAATATTTTCAAGCTGCTTTTTTTCTAGTTAATTAATTTAAGATCATAAATAAACAATTAATTTTGCAGCAGAATCTGTCAAA
This sequence comes from Acrocera orbiculus, assembly GCA_947359355.1. Classification (NCBI taxonomy): domain Eukaryota; kingdom Metazoa; phylum Arthropoda; class Insecta; order Diptera; family Acroceridae; genus Acrocera; species Acrocera orbiculus. The sequence goes on from OX375758.1 coordinate 16,148,296, forward strand.
AAGGCAGACTGTTGAAAATTTAAGAGAATTAAAAACAGAGAAAAAACAGTATTTGGTTTTTTGGAATTTAAAACAAATCAGTTTTAGGAATGGAAGCGTTCCAGACTTTTATTAAATAGAATTACTGCTGCTTAAAGATTTATGTAAGAAATCTACTTTAAAAATGTAGTCCCTTGGCAAAATAAGAAATATTATTTGAAGGCTTTTTATAGTAAATTGTTTCCACAGGCCATCACATTCTAAAAATGAATAGCAGTGATGCAATTTTAAGATAACTTTTTCAATCGATTATTATCATACTTAAAATATTCGTGTTAGAATCAACATTTTGTGATGATTAATGTCAATGCATTGTCAAAGATCAAAACAACTTAATGAATATTACAACATAGAGCCAAGCCTTCAAAATTAAGTTTAACCCTTACTTAGCACTCTACGGTAGACTCCACCCCATTTTTTATTTTTGTCATTTTCAAGTACTGCAAAAGTTCCTTATTCGTGCTTCCTTCATTCGCGTTTTCACTATTCGCGGATTAAAAAAACACGACCCACTTCTTATATTCGCGGCTAAAAATTTCTTTATTCGCGAATCTAATAAGTACATACATAATAATAGGTATCACAACCAATACCTACTTTGTAAATGCCGTCAAATGGACTAACAAAAAAAGTAAAATAAATCTTTTTACAACTTTGCCTAAAGTATGTTGTTAAGTGATATCGCCGAAGACTTTGACACAAGCCGCCTTCGCCGCGAGCGGTATTTAAAGAATGTAAACGAATAAAGTAAAAAAACCCCACAGAAAAAAAAAGTTGAACAAAAGAATCGACTCTAGTGCGTTTCGCTATATGATCATATCGTCTTTGGCTGCTTTATAGTCTTCATATTTCACTTGATACTTCGTGTGTGGTCTAACTACTAACTATATACTTTCCGTATTATGCCGGTATAAACCCTTGTCGAAAACACCAAGTTTGATTGTTTCGATATCATAATTTCGATGCCGGTATAAACGCCCTAATTACCCATAGGTATATTTTTAAATGTTGCAGTTCTGTTCTATGTCACCTAGGAACGTATCCCCTATAATTCCATATAAATTACCATTCCGTATTCACGGTTTCTGTATTTGTGGCATATTTATGGAACATATACCCCGCGAATAAAGAGCTCTTACTGTACTATATCTACGTCATAGTATGTTAATTGGGAAATATTTCAAGGCCAAGGCTTAGAGATGGCTCAGAAATTCAATGAGAATTTCTTTCTGCATTTTAGACCAGGATATCGTGAATGTAAAAATACTTTTAATGTGCTATAATAAAAATAAAAATTAAGACAAAAAAATAATCGCTATTGGGAAGTATTTATATTCATTAAATGACTCCGTTTCTACCAGAGAGATGTCAAACTGATACATTTCTTTAGGACTTAAGGCTATATATTACCAGGATTCTCAAAAAAGACGTTAAATACAAAGTTGAAAGTATCGAGCTTGATATAAAATGTAAATGTGATAATTGTATAGTCAAATGGAAGATCGAAAATTAATCATACTATCGCCCTGGTTGCCAAATTCTCATTCATTATATGTACTGATTGTATAGATATATAAAACAAATTCTTAAATTTTATTTCTTTTCCACTCTATATTGTTTTTTGTCTTTTTTTCACTTTATAATTAAATCAAAAGCAATGCAATCACAAATAAACTAAAATATTAAGACAAAACGCATTTATTTACCATATCCCGGTATTCATTTTTTGTAATAGATACCTTTTTTGAAAAGGCCACGTAATTGTTTGCTGTTTTCTGTTGTGACATATCAGTTGAAGACTGCCAAAATTTCAGCTCCTAATATTAAAAAGATTTATGAATTTTTATGTGGAAATACTTATTTTTTCACTTTCCAATCCTATTGCAATTTTTTTAGTATACTTATATTTGGTTTTTACCTATATTACCTAAATTATCTTTTGGAATGAATTTTCAAGATATTGTAAAAAGTTTTTTCAGTAAAAATGTTTATCTTTTATAACAATTTTTGTTACTGAGATACGATCTACCCCAGTGTGTGTAGTAAGTGATTCTAGAGAGTATGCCAAGTACAGGTTAACATCTCCTTTTGACATAATTGATTTTTTAAAAGTCTGTTGATATTAGTGTGGCGGTTATATTATTATTTTAATTTTTTTTATTATTTTATTTTTGCACAACGTAGTAGACGTAGTAAATTCTCAAGGCTTGCTTGACATATTGCTCATATAGTTTAGTTATTAGTTTGAGAGTTTTTGAAAATAACATTGTTAGTTGATTTTCTACGTTTTATAACCGACACGGGACCAAGCCTATTTTCCAGTGTGAGGCTGGACTGGCGTGCTGGAGTTATCTAATTAATTAATAATAAATAATATATAAAATTAGTTGAATCATTAATAAATTATAAATGATAAATAAAGGATTGTTATTAATTGTAAAATAAGTTAAGTAATGAAATAAAAGAATTATAAACTATTTATTGGAAATAATAAGTGAAGTGTTTTCTTTATGTAAGGGAGTTGTAGTGATGTATAGTGTTAGAAGTAATACACTAAACTAACAAATCCCCTACATTAGTGTAATATTTTTTTGAAAAAAAACTAACTTTCTTGACTATTTTCTGTGCATTATCTTGTTGCTGTACTTACTAAGACAAAACTACGAAAATCTTCCGCTTATTCTAAACAAACATTAAATGCGACCTACAAATAAAATTGTATAAAATCAGTTAAGTACACTTTATTCTACCTTTAGACTATTTCTTTATTTTCAACTATGGTTAACAATCTTTTTTTTATATTTTTGTGCTCTTGTTGAAATAATGAAAGAACTTTAAAACGGTTGTTTGAAGATTTGTCAGATATAACTGAATTCATACCATTATAGCATCAGCTAAGTTTACTACAAAATTTACAACAACGATAAAAATTTCTTTAAACTTCTTTCGTACTGCAAAATTATTTCGTACAAGAAGAATTCAATAAAGGTACATCATGGATAAATTGAGTTCATTCATCCACTTAAAAAAGAATGTTAAGGTAAAACTGCAAATCATTCAAATATAGTTTTAGCATTTTTAAAAAAAAAAAATAAAGTAATAACAAAATGCCTTTTAGTTGAATAGGATTCTATTTATTTTGTGGTTTTTTTTCTCTATATTCATTCTATGCAACTAAAACCACTGAATCATATAACGTGTTATTTCAGGCATGAAGTTTACAGCAACTGGAACTAGGTATAGCCTTTGGTGCTTATAAATGCCATTCATTGAATTCATTTTAGGAATTAAAGCATAATACCTGAAGTTAGCTCTTTTTCTAGTAACTGACGCTTCTATTGGCTGTTTTATTCGATAAATTTTATATTATATATTTTATACAAAATAATGAATTTTTATTTTCTTATTATAAACGAATTTAAAACAATATTTTTATTTAAGAAAACTATTATGTAAATTACTTAATGAAATAGAGTCCGAAAAATTTGTTGTAATTACTAATATTTTTCAAAACTCTGTCGCATTGTAATCTTGGTCAAAACATGCTATCTAAATAGCTATTGTAACTCATGGTATATGTCAATAAACTTTTGTATCAATTTTTAACACTCCAATGCATGTTAAGAGCTGTGTTACATTATTCAACAAGCAAAAGAGACAAAAATCGCGTGACACATGGGTTCTTATCAAATTGCAGGCATATCAAATGATATGTTACATCTAAATTGAAATTAATTAAACAATCCTAATTTTTAGACGATTTGATTTAAGAGACTTGCTTAATCCATCCATTATTTCGCTTGAAGCTGGCTTACTTTCAGTTGGATTTTATGTTTTACAGTAACAGTAACAAATTCCTTAAAATTTTGCTTAAAGTGACTTTAAATATACTGTATTAGAAGTTATTTTAGTTTCTTCCTCTGTAAATATCATTTTTTTTAAAGCCATAATACTAGAAGAAGAAATGCTCAAAATAGGACTATTTATTACAAAATCAGTACTTTCTCCAATTCAGTTATTTGTAGGTCCTTCTGAATATTTTAATATTTTTGTTAACAGCTTTATAGATTGTTTTTTCTTTTCTCCCATTTATTTTTTTTTTTGTTAACAATATTTTGAAAAATAATTTTTCTTTTTTAAAATACACAAATTTACTATATTTTAAATCAAAACCATGCCTATCCGTATCCAATCGTCCCAGAAAACTTATTTTTAATTTCTATCTCATCCTTCTTTCTTTAATACCTTTACTGGTCTTGCTATCTTCAAAATAAATATTAATGGCTATATTTTTTAAGTCATATTCATAATTTAAAAATAATGCAAATTATAATAAAAGGCTGCATTTCAAAAACGAATTAAATTTGAAATCAAAAGCAGCAAATTTCCAATGCTTAATATTTTAATTGAGTTTATCAAAAATCCATTACAAAAATTGTGGTCAGAATGTTGCATTATAACCCAAGACCAAAATTTATGACCCCCGTAAGTTCAGATCATAAAATTGTTGAATTTTTTTGTTTGGAGACTATGTTAGTAATTATCGACCATACTATTTTTATTTGTGCCAAAATCCTAAGATCTTCTTAAGTTTTCAGGGAAGGAAATTTCTGCAATTTAATCATAGATACATAAAAAGATTATGGATATAAAATAAATACGTGGAGCTTTAATTTTTCTTAAATTATCAAAATAGTAGATAATAATATTAAGTTTTGTATAACAATCTTAACTAAATTCACCCTAATGTCCAGCATTGTACTGCTATCTGCAAGCCCAGAAGCAAATAAAAAAAAAATAAAATTTAAGGATACTTGAAATTAATAAAGTGAACATCGTGACTTGTATATAAATACAGAAATTCAATTTATAAAAAATTTCACTGGATAAAGAAAAAACAATAGATTATTTTCCTAGCATTGCGATACAAAAACCAGGTTGGTATTTTATACAACTAAAATAAAAAAATTATTTTGTATTATTATCCTTAAAGATATTTCTTCTTTTTTGAACCAATTTATACATAAAAAATAAATACACTACTAGCAATTAAATTAAAATTTTAATAAAATGAACTTAATTTATACATAAAGGATAAGGATTTCAAAGAAAAAAAAAAAAATAAAATTAGTTAGCTTAAAAAACTAAATATATTGTAGAGCTTTACTGGCAAAATGGAGTGAAATATAATATTAAATCAAATGATTTCATTAAGTTCGGAGCTATCATGTTCTTACTATGCAAAAATGAAGCTAAACCCTACCTTAAAGTCGTAAAATAGCTTTTAGAAATTCTTAATAAAAAAAATACGTCCGGCAGCAGTTACCGCACAAGCAACTTCTCTTTAGAAAAAATTATTTTTTTAATGTTCCGATACCTCGAATTAGCTGCAAATGATGCTCCAGATCTTGAAACGTAAGAGATTACAAAAAATTAACTATTTCAATTTTCGGACAAATCATAGTAAGTTTGAAACGAAGCTCAAAATTAGAAGAAAAAAAAACAACTTTTCAACATTACACAATAATTTATAATCATCTGCCTGAAACCCCGCTTAAAACTAAATTTCCTCCAATTTGAAGAGTTTTTCAAAAAAAAAAATGACGTCATATGGGGTCTGCCATCTTGAATTTTGGAAAACTCATAAAAGATTCAAAATCAACATCTTCGAAAACCCCCATGTACCCTTCGATACTTAGAATATGAAGGTTACATAAAAATTTTTGTTGCATGCTTGAGAACGTTAGTTTTTTATTCATAAAAAACCAACCGCTTGGCCGACTTCGCTCAGGCTCTTTTCAGATCTAAGTCGTGATATGGCGTATTGATTGATATGGTCAAAAACGTAATTTTGTCCAGAGTAGTTCTTTAGTAATTGAATCTCACTTTTACGGGCTTAAAAAAGTCAGTTTTTTATCAATAAAAAATGAACCGCTGGACCGACTTCGCTTAAACTCCTTTCAGATCTAAGTCATGATGCGGCGTATCGATTGATATATATTACGTAATATGGTTCAGTAGTTTTTGAGAAAACGAATCTCATAAAAAGCCACACACACACACACAGACAGACATCACTCTAAAAATGATTGAAAATGATTCTCCAGGTCTTGAAACGTAAAGAAAACACAAAATTATTGATTTCGATTTTCGGACCTATTATAATAACTTCTCAAGAGGAGTTAATACAATAAAAACAAAAGAAAAACATTTACAATATCCTCTTATGTATTAAACATATTTAATAGGTTTCAATTAATTTAGCTGCTTTACATATTCTTTTGTAGTTCTAAAACTGTGAAGAGCAAATTTGCTATCTTTAGAATATTGAGATTCATAATTTTGAAAGTTTCTTAAATAATGATAAATCCAAAAGCATGAAAAAAACAAGAAAGAAAATTACGTCTAGAGAAAACAAACAGAAGATGCTGCATTTCAAAGAAATCCATTTTTACCTTTACTAAAAAATAAATTACATAAATTTTTCCTTTTCTTTTATTTTAGAATTGCAATCTTAGTTCATTTTGTTGGTTGGAGCTAGAAATGAGCTACTTAGCCCAGAGGTTTTAGCGAAGTAGATTGAATAACATTTATTTATGAAAATACAAATACATTTTTGTTTCAGTTTGTGTCATGTTTCATTTATTAATATTAAATTCCAAGCTGATATTGTTAAATAATTCCTTAAAATCTTGAAGACACTTTTCCAGAAGTACGAAAAAATTTCAAAAAAGTTATCAATCTAAATTCACTTTATAATCCAATTTAATTAATTGATTTACGTCTCAATGCATGCATAAATGGAAATAATTGATGCTAGTAAATCTTTTGACTTCTTATAATCTAATTGATTATCTTTGTAATGAGACATTAGTAAAATTTGATAATTAGACCCTATGAATTGGATCAAATATGATTTATAATTAAAAAATACGTCCGGCAGCAGGTACTGCACAAGCAACTTTTCTTTGGAAAACAAATTTCTGATATCTCGAAAATCATTCGACACTATCTCATAATTACTATGTGGCACTATCTATTCAGACTAGACAAATACATAAGCATTTCGATAAATGTCTATTTTAACTCTACGAATCCATACTTTTAACTTTGACGAAGCTCAAAATTAAAAAAAAAAACATCTTTTAACATTACACTATAATTTATAATCTATTGCCTGAAACCCCGCTCAAAACTAAATTTCATCCAATTTGAAGAATTTAAAAAAAAAAAAAAAAATTAAGTCATATTGGGTCCGCCTCAAAAAACTCAAAATATTCAAAATCAGCACCTTCGAAAACTCCCATGTACCCCTCGATACTTAGAATAGGAAGGTTACATAAAAATTTTTGTTGCATTCTTGAGAACGTTAGTTTTTTATTCATAAAAAACGAACCGCTTGGCCGACTTCTCTCAGACTCTTTTCAGATCTAAGTCATGATGCAGCGTATCGATTGATGTATATAACACGTAATTTGATTTAGTAGTTTTTGAAAAAACGAATCTCATAAAAAAGCTCCATCCCTACATACATACGCAAACACACACACACACACATAGTCAGACATACTAAAAATGATTGCAAATGATTCTCCAGGTCTTGAAACGTAAAGAAAACACAAAATTATTGATTTCGATTTTCGGACCTATTATAATAACTTCTCAAGAGAAGTTAACAATTTACACTATTCTGTAAATTCTTGCCTCAAACCAACAAATATGTCAGAGCATATTTTGGCAAAAATACTCAGCGAGCTCAACAGCAGAGTGCAAATTTTGTTTGGTGAGTATCTATTCTTTATATTTTTAAATTATCCCAAGTTAGGATAAGTGTCGTTTTTAATGCTTCGTAAGTAAAAATTTTTGTAAAATTAAATTATTTCAACTAAGCATTTAAGCATAAGAGACATTTTAAGATTATCCTTAAATTTGGCATTTCTATACTTCATGGTGAAAGCCATTCCAAGTATAACTGACAATAAATCACCATGAATAAAATGATTCAGTAATGAATGTAAATTAGTTTTTTGTTGATTTCAAAGAACTATAAGAAAATTTATCATTCTTCTTCGCGTTGTTTCCCTTTAGAAGTATAGAAGGCTTCACAATTATTGCAACAGTGATAACTTGATTTGCAAAATTATTCTTATTCTTTAAAAGTAATACTGCTTGGGAGAAAACAACCCAGAATTAGAAAGTTTCCAGATTATATGTATTAGTCTTTACATTCACATCGTAAAATAAAGAACTGTGTCTAGTTTCTAGTAAATAAAAAGAGTTAAATTTAAATAAAAATAAAGTATATTGTTTTTCGGTTGAGCCAAATTTTTTTACTATTTTCAAAAAGTATCCAATTAATGATACACAGATATTAATATCCCATCGTTGTTTAGCTGATCAGATATTAAAAGTTTTTCTGGCTTAACAGATGTTAACTCTACTTCTTTTCTTCTAAGTTATTTTTTCTTACTATTGTTAAGATACATATTTAGGTAAAAATTAGTTAATTTATTTTATATATTACATAGATAATTATTTTCAATAGAATCATCTCTGTCTTGCCTTCAATTTGTCCGTATTTAAAGGCTTTATTAAACTCAAAATCTATGAAATCTACTGTAGAGATATTTGAAGTGGGAATGAGTTATGTAGAATAAATGAACTAATATGCAAAATGATTTATATAGAGAAAAAAGTAGCAAATGATAAGAAGAAAATAGAACACTTTTCGAAGAAGATTTCAATAGAGATTTCTCAAAAGTTTATGCCAAGGGTAACTTTATTCCATAATTACAAGAAAACAATAAAAACATTATTTCTTTTTTTTGACTGAGGTCAAATGTGAGGAAGTTATAATGCTAAAATGTTACATTATATTGAATTAGCTATTTGGCTAAACTTTTTTTTGTTATCTAACCGAATTGAAGAGACAAAAAAAACATTTTAAATTGATATATTTTAAATCAATATATAATAGTCCTACGCAAATAATTAAAAAAGGAATAAAATACCTATAAATATTAAATAATGTCTTCTAGGACAGTATTTTACCTGTAAAAAAAAGTATATAGTACTATGATCATATACTTTGACTTTCTCAAATTTGAACTTCTTAAATACGGAGGAGTATAAATTTTCTTAAACTAAGCTCTCGAAGCTACTAACTTGGAAAACTTTATCATGTAAATTTTCAGCTGAATATTATGATTTGGAAGCTATCTAATCTAATTCTCGTAACTTTATTAAGAACTTTAATTACAGTGATTCAAGCTTGTCGAGTTTTATATGACCCATGGTAAGAAGGCTCACAAATTGATTACTAAGTACGTTACTTGGTAATTAAAGCATCCGAAAATTCAAAAACCAAAGAGGAATCAAAAATAATTTACCAAGCAAGTAAGTTCTTTTATTTTAATTACATTTAACTTGATCAAATTTTAATATTATTATGCTATGAATATTTAATTAATATCTATTAAAGTGTAATATCCTGGAACTTATCCTTAGTAACTAAATTTCATTGAATTTAATGTGAATTAAATTATTTTTCTAAATCAAAAGACTGAATGAAAAATTTATGTGCAAAACTAAGTTCATTGTTTAATCTTCATATGGGTCAAATCTATAGTTCCGTAATAAAATATTGAACCCCATACCATCAAACTACCATCCCAGCTATGACTTCAGAAAAAACCATTTTTTTTTGCTTTGACATAAGGAACATTGTCTAGGGCTTGGAGGGATATTATTAATTGGTCATTGGAGTGGAATTGCGTTAATTTTACAGATGGAAAAAAAGTTTAATTTAGACTCTCCTGATAGTTTCAAATATAATAAAGGTCGTTTGTAATTTGCTTGCTTTGATGCAAATTATATTTGGCATTATAAAATTCTAATAATTGAAGTCATTAGTATTTTTGTTAATTTTTTTGGTTTTTTTTTTGTTTTTTTTTGCATTTATATAATAGATATATGAATAATGTAAAATTAAATAAAACTTTTTGCTTTTAAGATGCCCTAATTATCCATTTTTTATTTTCAGGTGAACCGAAAGTTTACAAGTTTCTGTTTTTGAATCAGAAAAATTTTTGAAGCGTTTTTATCTTAAACATTGGCTTTGCAATGCGGCTTACATGGGTTAAAGTTAAAATTTCCTTCTAAATCTACTTCCAATAATCTTGATCCTGGATCTTGCACAATAAATTCTTAAAAGATATTGAAGAAGACAAGTTAAATTAATTTGACGAATGTATGTTATTTTGCGAAGAATTTGTTACATAAACACAAATTGTATTAGATCAATTATTCAAACTATATTCCATTAAATTTTCACAGCCAAATCTACATAATTAAGCTATTGGCATTGAATTTTCGATGACGCTTCTTAAAAAGTCATCTAAATTGAATCATCTAAAATAAAAATATCAAAATATATCAAAACAAGATCAATATTATTGATTTATCATTTGTTTCATCTTTGTTTCATTACACAGGATCAGATATTAGATTCTATACCACATTTTATTCAAGAAATTTATACTAAATTCTTAATTAAAATTCCATCCAATATTTGAGCATAGCCTTTACAGGACCTAATCACTTCGAACCATGAAATATTGGATTAAGATATACGATCGATAAGTGTGCCTTTCATTGTCAGACTTATATTAAAAATGAGTAACGCATGAGCTTTGGAACGTTTTGCAAATTGAAACTAAATAGAAATTTTACACTGAGAATTGGCTTTCAATTGTTTTGTTCTCCTAATTGTAAAGATGTAATTCAAGCAAACAAAAACAATTATAAATCATTTACATTTAGAATAATCACTATAGAAAGGTGTGTGAGTCAAACTTAAGTGCAATATTCATTGAATTCCTGGAATTTAAAAAAAGCTATTTAATCTGTTAACGGCAATTTGCCCTAAACAACAATAAAAAATATCCAAAATTCAAATCAAAACAAGTTGAATCAATTTTTTATTTGAGTTGTGATAATTAATGTTTAAGGAAAACCAAATATAAATTAATGAAAAACAAAGAAAATATAACTACAAATACTGATAAATTCCATAAAATAAAACAATTATAATTATAGTGTTGGGAAAAGTTTTAAAACTTACTTGTAATTCACCAAATTCATTTGTTTGTAATGATAATTAAAAACAAGTAATATAAAAACAAATTTCTTAAAGTATATTCCTACTTGAGATTGTTTTCTCTTTTTTCTGAATTCAGAATTCGTAATTCGTTGCATTCAGTTTTCTGAAGTTTCTCTCTCAAAATTAGTTTATTAAATATAATTAATGAATTAATATTTGAACTAACTGTATTAGCATCAATTGTCATGCACTCCCAACACAACAAAATTTATTTGAACTTGATTGGATGATTAGAAAGGGGTTTTATTAATGACTGAAAATTTGTAAAAGATATTGGGACATTATGAGCTAACGGAAGGAATAATATTTGAACTGACTGTATTAACATCAATTGTCATGCACTCCAAACACGGCAAAATTTATTTGAACTTGATAGGATGAATAGAAAAGATTTTATTAACAATTGAAGGTTTTTGAGCAAGCTAATAGTAGGAATATAAAAAAGACTTAAAAGACTTTTATACAAAATTCCTCAAGCAGTTGCACTAAATGTTAATGAGTCCATTAGTCTACACTGAATTGGTGTATAGCCTGAGTTAGCAACTAGTTAAGGTGCAAACACAATGAACGCGGCGCGCAAGTGGAACGCGTTTTCATTCAGGATTACGAAATTCGGCTATATAAGATCCCATAGCTGTGACAGCTGTCACCACTTGGGCGCCGCGAACTGCGTTCATTGTGTTTGGGCCTTTGGCGCTAAATTCCTTCTTTTTTTATTAAATCACAAATAAAATAAGGTATTTATAATAACCTTGAAACTATTTTATTTATTATTTAAAGGTTTAATGAAAAGAAAAATGTATTAAATAATTATAATTATTATTATCTTTTAGCTCCTTCAAATTAAATTTGCAAGCCAATTTGGTGAAAATTGACTTCCATCTTCAAATTAAAGATAATTAATTCAATATATATTTATATGAATAAAAACAATTGAAATTATTATTTAATAAAAATGTTTTGGACAAGGTATGAAAGATTTGACTTATTGTTAGATATATGTATATCTGCTGTTGTGGCTGTTGATGATTTATATTCATTTAGTGGTGATTGTGAATCTTTGGAACCAATTGATATTCAGGTATTAAATGCAAATACATTGGAATGGTCATTATTACCTAATCCTATTGATATAAATGGTAAACGATTAAAACCACCACATGTTCCAGTCAAAGAAAGTCTCATTCAGTTCTTGCTTATGATAAAAAAAAAATATTTATGGGGTGGAGAAAATGATTATAAAGTATTACCTAATACATTATATTGTTTTGACACTGAGACATTAAATTGGTCACAATTGGACCACAAATAACTGGGATAATACCGAGTAGCAGTGCTGTCCATTCCGCATGTATTTCATCACATATGATGTATATTTTTGGTGGTTTTGATGGTAATCAATTGTTGTGTGATGTACATTGTCTTGATTTAAGTACAATGAATTGGAGTAACCCAGCGGGGAATTTTCGGAGCGCTCCTATACCGAGCTCAATTCGAGCGCTCTGCCACCATATTTATTCAGAGCACAATCCGAGCACTCGAATTGAGCTCCTTTCGTACATGAGTGCTAATATGAGTAAGCTTTTATTGACACGTGCCGTTGTCTGATGCGTGCCGTATTTTGTTTTCTAGACAAGAATACAATTCGTTTTTGATTTTTGTAGCAAAAATAAAGCAAGAATTCTATTTGTATTTAGAATTTTACATTGACAGTTTCATTTGTGATTTTTCAGTGGAAAGTGTAAGGCAATTTTTAAGTGATCTTTAGTGTTTAGTGTTTTTTAATAAATAATTGCTTGGACATTTTTGGAAAAAAGTTTGATTGTAAGTAAATAAAATAAGATTTTAATTTATTAGATTTTTAATTATGACACACTTACAGATTACCTACATTAAACAAGTAATTGGAAAATCAAATCTTCAAAAATCCTTTAAGCTATTTTTTGGAGGAAACTTCATTTTCGAGCTTAATTGGGATGGACTTCAAAAAAAAGTCGCTGTAAAAAACTGTCGCTGTAAGTTTTTTAATACATATCTTTTCGGTAAGAGTTTATATATATATTAAAATATTAAAATGTGTACATCTGTAACTATATTTACTATATATGTTATTCTCGTAGAGGCTTTGAAGAAAGAAGATTACGGCTACAATGACTTCGAGGACGATATGAGAAAAGGTTTTCGTTCCTCGAAGAACACAATTTACAGAGCCAAATACGATAAAAAAAAGAATGAATGAATCCCGTGTAAGTATTCCTAAATCATAACTGTCTCTGTAATTAATAAAAATCTATTTCAGAATCCAAGCAGTTAAGGAGAAGTTAATTATATCTGTTAAATAAAATTTTTGTTAAAATAAAATTAAAAAAAATAAACTATTCTTTTAAAAACAATTTCTTTTAATTTAAAAAATCTATTTCAGAATACATAGCAGTTAAGGATAATTTAATTTAAAAAAAAAATGAAAAAAAAAAATTATTTTTAAAAAAAAATTTGATAATTAAAAAAAAAAAAATAAAGTGCTCGTAAACCTTTATAAGCTAAGCGCTCTTTAAGTCCTTCAAACTAAACGCTCTTAGAGCCCTTCAAAACAAGCGCTGATGTCCAATGACATGCAATGCTAAAACGTTAATGAAGGCTCTTATGAACACACAAGCACTCGGTGCTGATTTAGGAGCGCTCGAAGAGGTCTTTCCGAGCGCTCGATTCCCCGCTGGGAATATAATAACTACTAGTGAAATACCATCATGTACATTCTATCATGATGCAACTATTGTTAACAAACGTATATGTGTATATGTATATTGGACGATTGTGATGTCACACCAACTACGGATATTAGATTTTTAGCTATGTATTTAGATTTGGAATTAAACCAATGGCATCGTCCAGAAACAAATGGTAATATACCAGATTCTGAAATGAATTATTCTATGTGTATGTTTTTTGATTTTTTAAATGTTAAATAGTTTTATGAAAAGTTTCCCTTATTGTTTTTTCAGTTGTACATAATAACATCATATACCTTTTTGGAGGCTATCAGGATTTCGCGAGTGAATTATATCGTCTTGATTCAAATCGGCATATTTGGAATTTGATAAAACCACGTGGGAAACCACCAAAAGGAACACACGAGCATGTCGAGCAATCATGTATCGTTATTGGCGATAAAATGTTTTTCCTTTGTTCAATTAGGTAAAAAAAATTAATTTTAGGGTTATATAACATTAAACTTCCGAAATATATGGATATAATTTAATTTTACCAGATACTTTTGAGTGAACCAAATATTTTATGTAAAGACGTAATGTCAAATTTCTGGATAATTGTATTGAAAGTCTGTTTTTTTTAATGGTTTAAAATTGCAAAATAAGCATGCATAAAACTTACGGATGATTTTCTTCTCTTTGTTAGCCGCGACTATATTTTTTTAGACTGATTTTACTACAATATTTAATGTTGTCATATTTATAAGAAAAATAATCCCACAATATATATAAATATTCATTTCTTGGATTGCGATTGATTTTTTCTTTTTGCATAGTTGGCGAAAGAGACCTTGGACAATAAAACTTGTCTGCCTTAGTTCCTGGTTTATCTAAACCAAGTTTGGTCCAGTTTTTATCAATTATGTGGTTAATGCCATTGAACCCAGCGCATATATCTTTTTCCCTTTTTTTATTTCTACTGTAGCAAGTATCAAATTAAATGTCAATTGCATCTCAGATTGTACACTAACAAAATTAATAAAGCCGGCTTATATGTTAGCCGGGATAAAGTGAATTTCCATAAACGAAAAGGCGCTTTCAAGAAATATAAATTTACTTTCTTTATTGTCGTCAGGTTGAATATGCTCAGCTTTTTCTAAATAAATTATTTTCTGCAGGTGATGATTAGGATGATTTTAGTTGCAAACAGAAAAGCGTTTTTTCAACTTAAAATGCGAAGTGTATATTTCTTATTTCTTAATATACATATGTAAGTAATTAAATTACTCAAGTCTTTCGTCATTTTGGTTTATAAACTCGCTTGGATAATCTTGAACGGTTTTGAAATCGTTCATTTGATTGTGGAATGTTACACAGTCTCCGTCTCCACTAATTTATCACATTTTACGAATCGTTAGTTTATTGAAGCTTAAGTTCGCATATAAAGGCTAAGAATTTTCTTATTAAAATCAATTGAAAGTAAATTAAACATACAAACTGTAATGTCTGTTTGTTCTAAAGTAGAAAACATTTGCTTTTGTGTTCTTTGTAAGTTTAACGGAGGCAGTTGAATCTACTGAATTATAAATCCTTCTAAATTCTATAAATTCTCTGTTTCTCATCACTCTATCCAAATGTCAATGCGAAACCTTCAAATAATGTTTGTCAATAAAAAGTTCAAGATGTATTATCATCATTAATTTACTTATTATTAAGGATTAGTTACTTCACAAAATTTAATAATTATTTTTTTTAGAGATAGAAATACTATACATGTCTTGGATTTTAATCCTTCTCTCAAAACGTTAGCTACTATGGCAATTGTGGAAAACGGATTGGATTCTTCATATCTACAACAAAAATTAAGGTATTTCTTAGTTTAGTAATATAAATTATAATAATAATGTTTTTTTTGTTTATGGAAAAGGGAAACGTGATTTAATGCAATTTTTGTTTAAGGGAATGTTTTAAGTTTAATTAATTATACTTGATTAATTAATTTTCATTTGATAAACAAATCCATTTTTGATAAATTCCCGTTATGGTTGTTCATTGCTGGTGGGAATAAATTTAATTTGTAAAATTACTTTAAGCATGAATAATGCATGCACGAACTTAGTATTTAAAGCAAAGCTTAAAAAATTGCTGAAGTACACCACATTTATGTTATTAATAACTATAGTTAAAATTCATTGATGATCGGTTAGTGCTGTCCCGGAGCTACAGTGTTCAATCATTTTGAAAACTTTATTTCGAGATAAGTGCGTTTTAATACAAAGTCGCTCGGCATCTAATCGACTTAAGTCGCATATATCTGTAGTAATTTTGATTAAATTTGAAAAAATTTAAAACTTGAACATTTTTTAAATATTGTACTTTTGGAAAATGAAACAAAAAATTTGTTTTTCCTTTAATTTTCAGCACTTCAAATATAAAATTTCCTAAAATTTGATTAATAATATTTTGTTTTCTTAATTTTTCCATTACAGATCTGAAATTCATTCAATGAGATATTTAGGACGACTTTACCAATGATTCATTCGACGAGACCAAATTTAGCTCACATTTAGCAACACTAGAATTTCAATCCGAAGGATATTTGCAATATAAATTAAGTTTTTTTAGCTTTTAGCCATTAATAATTAATATTTTCCTATTTGTTAAATATTTTTACTAAATAACTTTATGACTGGTTCAAAGATTTTTTATGTAATACAAAAAAGTGCTGTAATTTTAATTTGAGCATAGAGGTTAGGTTTTATTTTGTTATCTTAGACTTTATTTATGTACATTATACATTCCTTAATTAAAAATGAATTGAGATAATTTAATAATTATATTAATTGGTGCGAAGTTTTGCGCTTGCAACAAAGACAATCTTTAAGTATTATAATAACTTTACATATAGCAGCATTTATGTTACACAAAAGGAGTCACCGCTGTCATATAATCCAAAGCAAATTTTTAGATCTGTCGGGAATTAGCGGAGTAATGTACTTTTGTTACTCTTTTTAGTTTTTCATACATAAGTGTCATAAGTGTGGTTGCAGGTTCGAACAAACACGAACTGTTGTAAGGACATATACATATATATATATATATATTTAAAATAATAAAAAAATGGACATCAGTTGTCATATCAATTGTGCTTTGTTCTTTGTTGTTTTTCTAAAACAAAACTTTTAACAAAAACTAAATTTTTATGGGTTGTATTGTATTTTTTACACTTTCTTTGATATAAGCAGTAAAAATATTTAGTCTTCTTGTTTAGCTGCTGTTTTAAAGGCAGCTTGCCTAAGATCTTCTTGACGTTCTAATTCTGCAACACGTTTAACTTTTTGTAATTTTCCTTTAAGTAAAAACAAAAATGTAATATTTATTATTTTCTATAAAAAACAAAAAAAAAATTCTTACTTGCAGTCCTAAGCATAATTGTACCCAACCAAATTGACCAGCTCCACCTACAAATCAAAAAATTACACAGAAAAATTGTGCTACACCAATAAAACAATTTCCAAATGATCCAATTCTGGCTTTAAAAGAATCATACTGAGAGAATCTTGGAATACGAACGCAAAAACAAAAGAACCTTAAAGGATTGTACCTGAAATATTGAAAAAGTTATTTTTCAAATTTCAGTAGCGAGATTTGGTCCATTGTATCTGTGGCGACACCCACCCCTTTATTTCTACCGCAATAGCCGAGCATAGCGAGCTCGCTACGTCGCCACATAAAGGACACCTGGTAAATCGTGCCTATGTTTGGTCCTCAGGGGTATAGACCCCTGCAAAAAAACATATGGTCACGTAACAGGCTCACGCCAACTTTTTAAGAATAAATTTATATGTTTTAAATTCCATAAACTTGAAAGCAAAAATTTGAAGAAGAAAAATTGTTTTTTTGCTTAAAAAATTAAAAATTAAAATTAAGAAATGCAACTTTATTCTTATAAATAAAAATAGAAATCTCTTTGAATTTAAAATTCTGTAACATATTGGTGAGCTTATATCCTTTCTAAACAGGCGGATGTACGCACTTTCTAACTGTACACAGAACGCCACTTTTGTATGGAGAACTGTGTACATAGGTGGTTGGAAATGTGTGGTAACTACAGCCTTTCAAAGTCTGTAGACACAGAAAATTGACATCTATTGTGAATTGTTTCTTATTGGATCCTCCTTTTTCGTGTATCTCTAGCTCGGTTTTCTTTACTTATATTCATTATTCAACTTTATAAAACAATTTACATAAGAATTAAATTAAAAACTCTTAACTTTTCTTTAATTTTTTTATTTAAAACACTTTTAAAAAATTTAACTACCTGTGCCATCTAATTTGACATTTCACATAATATGTTTTGAGATTTAGACGTCATGTTTTTTTGTCGTCATTTACAGACTTTGCCTGTTAAGGACCGATTTTTTTGTATGGAAGACTACAAGGTTTTACAAAGCGCCTGTTAAGAAAGGGTATTAGGTTGAGATAGTTTTTATGTAAGAGAGTATCTAATACGTTAAACTTTAAGACGATCTTCCCTTAAAAATTTAATATACTTAAAAAAATCCTTTAAATCTTCCTAATACAAAATAGCAGCAAAGCTAATTTAAAAGAAAAATAATCATTTGGAAAATTCATACAGCAAAATTTTAAAGTTGCTTACAAGCACCAATAAATTATTTGTTATTATTTAATAAAATCAATGAATTATGCTGCAATGAATACAAATGAATGAATTCTCATCAAAATTACATACTTTTAAACTGCTCTTTTTGGAAAAAAACACTTTATCAGTTCATCGAATTACCCAATAAATAACTCCGATCAAGAGAATGCACTTCACACAGAATCCTAGATGTGATTTAATGGAAAAGACATGAAACATACGGTGAAACAAAACTTCTGTCAGATTTGAATTTATGGGTGGTGTATTGGTTTGATAAAAAAAGTGGCAGCTCAATAGCATCATGAATTTCATCCTTGTTATTTTTGTTCGATGAAATTGAGTACGCTCGATAATATATCTTGTTTTACATGTAGAAGTATACCAATGCTTTTTCTGAGGAAAATTTTATATAGTGGAAGACTAGAATAATTAATATTGTTTTCTGGGAAAGTCCCACTTAGTTTTTTCTTAACTATAGCTTTCCTATAGAACTGATTTGCTGTGCATTTTTACTCACTCAATAGCTTACTTAGGTTACAATTAAATTAAATTCAATCAAAAAAATTGAAAAAAAAAATTTCCCCCTGAACTTTCAATAGTTTATACAAAAGCATATATCTAAAAATACTTCATTTGATTTTATTTGAAAAATCTACCTGAAATTCAATCTGAAGCCCCAAACACAAGTGTTGTAACTTTGAATAAGATACAAATAAATTGCCGAATCTCATTTTTTAGGTATGAAGTTTATCTTACGGTTGAAAAATTATGTCGAAAAAATATCACAATAAATCTGTTAATTCACCAAAATAAGCAATTCTATAAGGATCTTTGTCAAACAATATTTGAGATAGTTGCTTACATCTTCAAGAGCAAAAATAAAATAACTAAAGCAAAACTTTTTTCATAGAATCGGAATAAACTGAAGTCGGAATTTTTAGAATATTTCTATCTGCTTACTCCAGATGTTTTCAGTTTTTGAATGAAAATTAGTTAAAACTAAATTGAAAAAACTTCTCTGAAATAAATAGACAAATAATTTTACGAATAAGAACAAAAAAAAACAAAACTATTCAATTCAAAAGTGATTTTATTCAAGTTACGCCTAATTATACTTAGGAAAAATAGAATTTAAATGAAATTTCATTATGAATGATAGAATTAAGGTAAGAAACTAAAAGTATTATTTCCATTTCAACTAAGACTTCTACTTAATTAATTAATTGAAATTCACAGTTTCAAACTTGAATAGCATATTGCACTAAAAAATTAAAGTTTTTGAACACCTGATGGCAGAAAATTGCTACATATTTGATTTTATGTCTGTGATTATAATTTCTGAGAATTTAAGCTTAAAAAATCAAATCCTGACAAAAAGGAAATAACTAAGACAATCAATATTTTCTTTATTTAAGTTCAAAAACAAACGGAAATATGAAGCATAAGTTTTTTAAAATATTTTGTGACTAAGATAAATTTGTTTACTTTTGTTTGAGAATTTTCATAAACTAAAATAAAACCAATTCCTTTCAAATATGTTATGTAAAACAGTTGCTGAGAAACGGTAGGAAATAAATAAAAGGCAAAGTAAAAGTGTTTTCTTATAATCTTGGCCAAGACTTGCAGAAAATAGTATAAAGTATTTAAAATGACTAAGAGAGCATTAATAAAAATCCTCTTTTGCATATTTTTCTTCAGCCTCAAAAAATAACTGGAGGTCTAAAGGAATACTTGAAAAAAAAAAAGGATAAAACCAAGTGGTATTTCAAAGGATGTTTACCTGTGTAAATCTCTAAGCAATAAATAGTCTTATGCAAATAACTGAATATTTTTTTTATCATTGAAAAAGAAATTTATAAAATGTTTACTAAAACTCTGCTGCTTTTGCCACAAGGAAAATATTTTGAAGGCTTTTTCAAATTTTTTTTTTTTTTTTGTGTATATAGCTTGACAATTTTTCTTGCTGTTTTGTTTTTATCATAACAATTTATTATACGGAAAAGAGGAAAAAAAACAGTTTTTGTAAAACATATAGTTAACATAAATTTTAGATTTCAAACTAATTAAAGCATAAATTTCATCTGAGCAAAAGACACCTAAGTTGTTTTCTGAAAAATAGGATATAATCTCCTACACGTATAGAATATTTTATGGATAATATTATTAAATCTTTATTCAAACATTGTTGTTTATTTTATAAGGATTTTATTTATTGATTATTTATGAAGAAAAGTTTTACCATTACCTATCATTAATAATAATTGTAATTTACTATTATAATCCACCTGTGACAGTCTATATGATTATTTTTAAAAGGAACCTTCTGTCAGCCTTATGATTTTTCCAAACTTTACTTAAGTACTGACGAATTCTCTCTTAAGACCATCCTTAAATCTAGTGTAATGATATTAGGAGTCTTTGACCGAAAATGGCCATTAGAATATTACGGACTAGCTCAAGCCAGCTTTGTACTAATGCTTAATAATACCATTTGAATATGGATGATAAGATGTAACTAGTTTGATTTTCCTTAAAGTCGAATATCTTTGACAAATTTTAAAGTTATCTTAATGTATAACATCTTTAAAATATTGTATCAAAATTTCAAGTCGATTGAAGAAAAATTGCTGAGATTATGGGCATTTTAGCATCCTTTATTCTATAGCAAGGAGTAAGTGAGTGAACAAAACTTCAAAGGACCGATCGTTTTGAAATTTTGGACATTACTTCTGTATACATTTCACCAGGTAACAACAAGAGCTTTTGTTTTTATAATTATTACATTTAAAATAAGTCAAGTTTTTAAGCAAAAATTCAAAAAATATTATAATTAATATTTTGAAAAGAAAAGTTAAAAGGATATTGTTTAAATACTGTGCCATCATATAGAAATAAATTAAATAAACTAGATCTGGCTGTATTGCCAAAAAAATTCTTAAAAACATGCCATTTTTGACCGAATCGAATGACCCCCTCCCTCCAAATATTCATTAAACAGCAATTGATTTTGTGATATTTCTTAAAAATAATTTATGAATTGCAAGCGATAGTATACTACCTCAAATTATTAATCACCTCGATTTTATTATGTTTTGCTTAGAGCTTGGAGTTAGATATTTAATGTCTACTAAATTTGGTTACCTAATTGAAATATTGTATGTTAGCAGAACCTGGTTACATAACTCAAATGAATGTCTTTTGATAGCTTAAACCTTATTCATCAAATTGGTTCTTATTTGTGTAAATTTTGCCATGTGATAAAAGATTTGTATTCCATAACTAAGAACTAAAGCGATTACTTGGTTTTATTTCATAATTTTTTCAATAATTAAATATTTAGCTGAAATTTAAGGTGAAATATAATTAATATAAATAAGAAAAACACTCTTTCGAATAATTTTTTGCTATGCTAAAGTGTAAAAGTTTTAGATGATGCAATTCAGTTAAAATTTTCTTTTCCTTATCTTTAAGTTCTTTGGAAGTTAAAAGCAAAAGCTTTGTAGGATTGAAGTATTATATATATGTACACATTTAAGCTATTAAACAAGAAAGGAAGCTTAAATATATTATACATGCATGCAGATTAGATCAAATCACAATAATGAATTCCTTCTTTTGTATGTAGTATATATAAAAAGTCAATAGAGAGTCTGTTGATCAATTTAATTGCAATATTCTCACTTTTTAGAAAACTGATTTAGAACCTTATATCACAAAAAAGGAAAATGTGAGAGTAGCTTACGATTTTTAAATTTAAATTTCAATAGCTCTTCCCAGAGTAGTTGAGAATTCGGTCACATTGTTCAACTGAATCTGTGGCAATTATTTTTTAACCGGTTCACATTTTTGTACAAGTACTAAATTTAACCGAAACTTGAAGCAAACATATTATGGGCAAGTAATTTTAAAGGCAATTGGAAGTCTATGAAAATAAATCAATGAATTTTAATGCTACTAAATATATCTACACACATAATAATTAATCAAAAAACCAAAACTGAGATTTTTATATATTTTCCTTCTACTTCTATTTAAAATGATTTTGTTGCTATTTAAGTTAGTCTGGTAAATCTTCTTTTTTGAGTAGAATTTATTTTTGGGTCTACATAACTTTCAAAATTCAGTTTCTTTAAGTTTATTCATGTCAAAACTGTCATGTTATTTCTCTAATGCTGTTTCCTTAATTTCCTTAAAAAACCACACCTCACAAAATAGAAGAAATGAAAAATCCCCTGAAAATTTTGGTCAAGTTGATTAAAATAAATTTAAGAAAAAAATGAAAATTTTAAATCTTACAATTAGAGCTATAAAGACATTGCTAAAATTTTGCAGCTTTAGTGCTTGTAATCAAATTTCAAATTTAACATTAAATTAAATTAATTTTTATTTTGCTAGTTTTATAAAAGAAGCGATTCTAAGAAAATAACCTTAGATTTTGAGTCAAAAATATAAAAAGCTCTGAACGACGTTGAATGAGTTGTTTTTATCAGCTGGTATTTCACATAAAGCCTATAAAAAGTCTCAACATACTCAATATTACTTTTAGTCTATGAGATATTAAATAAAATCCCGGTGAAGCAATATTATGAAAACTTATAATACATACAAATTTAAGTTTCTTAATCCCATATTCCAAGATTTTCTAAACATATTCCTGCTTTGCTTTTATATAATAATTGCATGAATAATTTAAGTACCAAACTTGTCCTAAATTTTTGAATTTACGATCTGATCATTATCTAACCTGAAAGTTTTATGAATTTATGGAAATTTTTTACTGTTTAAGGACTAGAAAGTACAAAGAATGGTTTCAATAAACATCATAGCTTACAAACATTTTCAGAATTCATATGAGTCTTTTTTGTATAAACTCTACCCGGATACATATAATACACTTTTTGTAAGTTCAGTCAGATTTTAGTTCAGTTCTTGGCTTTAAGGAGAGTTCTATTACTGTGATTCTTAGAAAAGCAAATTGGTATTAAGAAGAAAGAAATTTATTGAAAATTTACTAATCTCCTCATATTTATTATAGAATATCTAGTATATATTGTCGTTTTACGAAAATCGGGACAACGCTTTCTCCTTTTATTTTAAATCTCCTAGAGCCGAAAATATTTCCGTTTCTTTTCCAATCTACTTAATATACACAATCTCTTTGTATATTTGCAAAAGTTACACAAGTTACATAAAATTTGCTCAGAAAAATAACAAAAAAGTCATTATTATAAAAGATTATTAAATATCGAAACAAAAATTATTTATAATTACAGCAATCGTCAGTTATATAATATTATCCTGATTAATATACTCTAAGAAGTTTTTGCGGATAAAGTTTGGTTTTACAAAATATTAAGGGGGTCTTCTAGTTTAGAAATTCGAAAAAATCGATTTTTTTTTTGCATATTTTCATAGTTTATGCTTTTACAAAAAGAGGATTTTTCGAAATTGGAATACTTTTAAGAGTTATAGCCCATTTTGTGAAGCATTTTGTGCTAAGCTCAGTTCAGTCTTCAAAACTTTAAAGGCGTTTTTCTCAAATGATGTGCATGATATCTCAAGTTTTACTCAACCAATTCACTTGAAATTTGGCACAAACAGTTTTTATAAATCAGGCTATGGCACAATGAAGTGTCTTTTCCAATTTCTTTTTTGCTCTTTTTTTTAAAATTCCAAAAGGTGAAAAAACAAGAAAAAAACGTAACTTTTTTTTCAAACTACCACCATTTTGTGCAAAAAGACTCTTTGTGGTGCCATAACTACATTCTTCTAGTTGAATAATTAAGAAAGATTTTTTTCTTCAAATTACTGGAAAGACTGGAATCGTGCACAAAAGGACACAACCTTTTTTCAAGAACCTCCCACTTTGCCGGCCTGTAATATTTTCAATTTTCTTTTTTTTTTAATATTATGAATTTTTTATATTTTCAACACGTCAATAAACAAAAAATATATGCTTAAAATATTTATTGGTTTTTTTTATGGCGTCCGAAAAAACACACAAAATTAGAGCGTCTAAACTAGGAGACCCCCTTAAATCATAAGCTTGAAATCCATTGTTTTATACATTTTGACAATAACTGTTAAAAAACTATACTTTTAAAGCTTCTGACAAAAATTATAATTAAATTACTCAATTAAGATAAAAAAAAGCAAATTTACATACAATATTATAAATACAAAACTGTTTCCAGGATAATGATGTTCAATAACCGTATACATGTGCGCTATAGTTAAAATAATATGTTGCATTGGCTATAACTTCGATAGCAATTTGCCTTTGACCGATGCCTCCAGATAGAATTTTGCCGTATCCAAATATAGAGCTTTGGTCTACTATAATTTCAAAGAATGTCACAATTCTACCAATGCCATTTTGTGGATAAAACAAGGTGATCGTAAAATCCTGAGGCTGGGCAAAACTAAAAGACTCAGATTTCTGACCCAAATTTATGTCTCCTAAAAATAATTTTTAATAATTTTAATTAGTACTCAAAAAGAACTTTTTTACATATTTACCTGGCACCCTTCGACCAGTAGAATAATAAATTCGTCTCAAAATTACATTTCCATCTATTTTAGTTAAATTTAAACCAGTATTTTGCTTCTGTAAAGTATCAAAATTGTCAACGAGCTCTACCAATGACCTTAGATCTTCTTCAATACTGCTACCGAATTCGATAATGGCTACCAAAAAAATTGTGACTACTATAATGGCTTTAGACATGTTTCAGCTGATAAATAATTGGCACTAATGCTCTCTATTTCGGAGATTAGGCTTTTATAGGCTTTACAATTAGTGAACAGCTCAAGTACTTTATTTTTAAAAACTATATTGATTTCTTATCAAGTTTCTTAAAAATTAAAAAGAAACCCCATTCAGCTTCAAAAAAATTGCTAGCGATTAGAGATAAATAAGACTAACAGATCCGATGATTAGATAAAAATGAGTCAATATCAATAAATTATCTTTTTAATTAAAAAGCAATAAGACTTTTTACTGTCAGACTTTGCTTTCTTCCAAATAAAATCTTTCTCTGTTTCTGCTGCTTTCCTTGACTCTTACTTGACTAGATATTCTGCATAAAAGACGAAAAAAATCATACCTGAGCTATTTTTAAATCATAAATAACATTATAAAACTTTAATAAACTGAAAAAAATCTGAATGTTGCACTTTTCATTTAAATAATCATAAATATTAATCTTACCCATAATTAATCTGGAAATAGTCAATCACATGCTTACCAATCAATTTGACCTATTATAGTTTGATTCGACTCAAATGCAAAAAACCACTTTTCCCAAATATCTCAAAATCCGTTCTACTTTAAATTTTTTGGACATCACTTTTGATTTCAGCGTACTATTTTACGTAATATATAATATATAAATGTTTTATCGTTGAAATGATTGATTTTGAAATTATGTTCATTTTATTCCAATATCTAGTGCATAAATTATTTCCTGCGCCTAGATCTCATATGAATTTTTGATTAAAAAAAATTTACTCGCAAGGGAAACAATCTATTAGGCTTATGTTTGAATTTTTTACATTCTTTAACTGATTTGATCGTGTTTGCTAGGATGAGCAGTTATTTCAGATAAGTTGCCGGAATATAAAGCTTTTGTGCTTTCCAACTAAATGTGTTTTAATTTTCTGTTTATGCTATTTGTGGTTTAGTCGAGTATGCAGAAATCAATGGACTAACGATGTTAGATTATACTACAACATAGTCTACAAAGGAAGTAATTTCTAGGAACACCCATAATTTTAGAATGCGGAAAATTGCTTTCAAATTTCTCTTACTAGTACTAACTAAAGCCAATTTTCTTCTATATTTATTAATAGAGGGCTATATAAATTTGACTATTGCCGTCTTATTGGTTGTTCAAATATCCATCTAAGAATTATCGTGAAAAGTTTGAAAGGCTACTCCCAATAGATGGTCGAATCTGTTTAATAGATTGCCAATAAAAAAACTAAATTGATAAAATTTTGTTAATGTTTTTTTCATAAATAAATGGTTATTATTCCCTTTATATACTTAGTTTTTTTCTTTTTTTCAAATAAATGATGCACTTGCCAAGGATGCCAATTCCATTAATAGGGGCACTACAAACGCAGAATTTGGCACAAAAATCTCAGAGCTTTTAATTTTAGTATTTGAAATAATTTAAAGAGAAAATATCTAATTTTCATCCAAATTGTTATTTAAGAAACAAAATTAGGATTGGTGTGAATTTCAGAAAGTTACATTTTTAAATTAATTAATTGAATGCTTAGCTTATTATTTTCTATTCTATGACACATTTTTCTCTCATTATATTAGTTTTTAAAATAAGTTTTAATTTTTGCACTCTTTTAACTGATAAATAGGATTTTAAAATTTGATCTTAATTTCTTATTTTATACCCAAAATTCAATAAATTTGGAGTTTTAAATCGTACTACTAAATCTCAAAAGCACTTATAATATATTCACTTTTTCATTATTGATATCTTTTGTCAAAGTTTTTTTTATATTTTGAATTGTTCTCTTTGCAAATTTACGTCAAAAAAAACTTTTATAGGCTCTTACTTGTAGACCGTAGTACGATAGTTATAGCAATAACTGAAGAACTTATAAAATCTCCAAACAGCGCTAATTATGCAAAGAAGAAACCAAAAAAGATGTAAGCAAGGCATTAAAGTAGTAGAGGAAATATACATTTGTAATTAATTAGTTTTATTTCACAAATATTTTAACAAGTAACTCAATTAAGTCAAAACCACAAATATTCATCCAGTATTATAAATACAAAAATGAATTAATGTATTGTTTCTAGGATAATGAAGTTCAATAACCGTAGATAAGTGCATTATAGTTAAAATAAAATGTGATATTGGCTACAACTTCGATAGCAATTTGCCTTTGACCGATGCCTCCAGAAAGAATTTTGGCGTATCCAAAAACAGAGCTTTGCTGCACTGTAATATCCACAAATGTTACAACTTTACCAATACCCCTTTGTGGATAAACCAATTGGAGCGTAACATCCTCAGGCTTGTCATAACTAGAAGATTCAGATTTTTGAGCCACAATTCTGTCCCCTTAAAATAATTTTTAATGATTTTAATTAGCATTCAACAAAAGCTTTTTCATATATTTACCTTGTACCCTTTGACCAACAGAGTAATGAAATTCTCTCGAAATTACATTTCCATCTATTTTAGTTAAATTTAAACCAGTGTTTTTATTTTTAAAAGTATCAAAACTATCAACGAATTTTACCAATGAACTTAAACCTTCTTCAATAGTGCTACCGAAACTGATAAAGGCTACCAAAAAAATTGTGACTACTACAGTGGCTTTAGACATGTTTCAGTTGAGAATAAGCACTATTTCTGCTATAGTAGCGTAAGGCTTTTATAGGCTTTACAATTACTGAACAATTCAAGTACTTTATTTTTTAAAAACTAAATTGATTTCTTATCTGGTTCTCTAAAAATTAAAAATAAATCCCATTCAGCTTCAAAAAAATTGGTAACAATTTCCTGGAAGAGATAAATAAAATTTATAACAAATCTGATGATTAGAGAAAATGAATCAATTTCAGATTTTAAGAATTAAAGTTGAAGCTCTTGGTGCTAATAATAATTTACATAAGTGTTTTATAAAGAAAATTTTTAATCTTGAAATTATCATAATATGTTTACTTTATTCCTGGTGTTTTGTTAATATTTAATGCATAAATTATTTCCAGCTGGAAAATTTGATTTTATATGAATTTTTGCTTAGAAAAGATTTGATATTTTTGAACGGAAAAAACATATTATGTTTTCGTTTGAATTTTGTGCATCTTTTAACTGATTCAAAGCCAGCATTTATTTTGAGAAAAATTGCAAGAGAATTCAGCTTTTGTGCTTTTACTTAACAAAAATAGTGATTTAGGGCCAAATTCTGAATTTTTTATCTCAAGGCTAGTCTGGTTTTAGTCTTTGCTAAGCTGTTGTAAAATTTAATAAAATTTTTTTCCGTTTATGGATAAAGCTTTTATAGAAAATTTTTTTGTTATTATTTTAAAGAATTCTTTTCTTTAAAATACAAATACACTGACTTTAATCAGATGCGAGCCATTACAATACAATAATTTGATGTTTGTCTTAAAAGAATGTTTCTTGAACAAGGTTATTTTTTCCATATCAAACATATTTTTTCATATCAAACATATTATTGTTATAGCTAATAAATAATTAATATCTTTTTAAGTGTTTTTCATAATATTTACGTGTTTTTTTTTTAAAAAAATGATCTTCGCAATCTGAAAAAATAAAAGAAACGCACTCACGTATATCTTCCCAAAATAGCTTATGCTTTTTAGTGTCAAAAAATGTAAAGAATGTAATTTTTTATTAGCTTTCCATGGCGTTATTAGTTTTATATGACAACCTCATATTTCTGTTGAATTTCGGCAATATTTCTGCAATAGTAATTTTAACAGTTTTGATGGATTTCATCCGTATGAAATGTTATTGTAAGTTTGATGTAGCTTTTAGTCAACTTTGATAATCCTATTTACACTCAATTTTACTCGGTTTTCTTCCTACTAATTTACCTAAAATGAAATTAAAGAATTTTTATCATAACTCATTGAAAGTTTTCTGCCTTAGGTTAATTTTACCACAGGAAAAATTAGCCCATTTTCAAATCAAATAATCTTAAACATACACTTTAAACTTGTAGTCAAAAATACAAATCCATATATTAATACCAATAATTAACAATCATAGCAAAATGACAAATTATAGTGCTGAATGATTTCATAATAATAAAAAGCAAACCCTATCTGTGTTCATATTGACAAACATAATAGCACTGCCAAGTTCAGACAGCTAATTTTGAAGTGCTGGCCAAAACTCATTACAAAATTATTGACATTTTCAAATGTTTTTTTTTGCTGATAATAATCTTTCGAGTTATTATCAATATTTCGAGTTGACTGAACAATACTTGACTCAAAAATGACTAATTTTTTACTAGTTTGATCATTTATCAATTTAGCAGATTTTCTATCATAAAATATTAACAGCATTTTTAAGCAGAATAATTGCTAAATTAGCTTTTATCATTTTGATAGATAAGCCAACATTAGAAACATTTACTTCACTTAGGCTTAATCTCAGTTTAAATAAGTTAAAGTGCAAATAGTTATCACTATTGTTTTATTGACCTATCAACAATTATCCAGTGGCAAAAAGGAATTATACGATCGACTTTTTCTTAATTTTATTTTTTGAATGCACCTTCAAACCTTTATATCTTAAACTTTAGGTCAACATTCCAAAATGTAGCAGTTCTTCTTCGAGAGCCTGTATTTTCCCATGGTCAACTGTATATTGTTGCAAGTCGAGTTCGTTCATTTGTTGGATTACGATTTTATATCACGGACTCATTAGAACAAGGACATCTATTTAATGATAATTGAACAAGGAATATTGTGTATAGAGAAGTCCTTTTTTCGTAATTAATAGTGATTTGAAATTTGGAATATAAGTTATAAAGAAAAGACTTATTAAAATTCTTAAAAACATCTTTCAGTTTCGTTAAATATGTTATAAATTAAATTATAAATTAAATATTAGTATCGAAAATGTAAAATCATGCTAATAGCTAATAAAAGTTGGTTTTTTTGGCTAAACGCTTTTTCCAACTTAATGTGTTTTAATTTTCTGTTTATGCTATTTTTGGTTTAGACGAGTATGCAGAAATCAATGGACTAACGATGTTAGATTATACTACAACATAGTCTACAAAGGAAGTAATTTCTAGGAACACCCATAATTTTAGAATGCGGAAAATTGCTTTCAAATTTCTCTTACTAGTACTAACTAAAGTCAATTTTCTTCTATATTTATTAATAGAGGGCTATATAAATTTGACTATTGCCGTCTTATTGGTTGTTCAAATATCCATCTAAGAATTATCGTGAAAAGTTTGAAAGGCTACTCCCAATAGATGGTCGAATCTGTTTAATAGATTGCCAATAAAAAAACTAAATTGATAAAATTTTGTTAATGTTTTTTTCATAAATAAATGGTTATTATTCCCTTTATATACTTAGTTTTTTTCTTTTTTCAAATAAATGATGCACTTGCCAAGAATGCCAATTCCATTAATAGGGGCACTACAAACGCAGAATTTGGCACAAAAATCTCAGAGCTTTTAATTTTAGTATTTGAAATAATTTAAAGAGAAAATATCTAATTTTCATCCAAATTGTTATTTAAGAAACAAAATTAGGATTGGTGTGAATTTCAGAAAGTTACATTTTTAAATTAATTAATTGAATGCTTAGCTTATTATTTTCTATTCTATGACACATTTTTCTCTCATTATATTAGTTTTTAAAATAAGTTTTAATTTTTGCACTCTTTTAACTGATAAATAGGATTTTAAAATTTGATCTTAATTTCTTATTTTATACCCAAAATTCAATAAATTTGGAGTTTTAAATCGTACTACTAAATCTCAAAAGCACTTATAATATATTCACTTTTTCATTATTTATATCTTTTGTCAAAGTTTTTTTTATATTTTGAATTGTTCTCTTTGCAAATTTACGTCAAAAAAAAACTTTTATAGGCTCTTACTTGTAGACCGTAGTACGATAGTTATAGCAATAACTGAAGAACTTATAAAATCTCCAAACAGCGCTAATTATGCAAAGAAGAAACCAAAAAAGATGTAAGCAAGTTATTGAAGTAGTAGAAGAAGTATACATTTGTAATTAATTAGTTTTATTTCACAAATATTTTAACAAGTAACTCAATGGGGGTATTCACATTGAGGCTTGTAACATTTCGGAAATGTTCCCCTACAATTCTCAGTCCACTAAAATATGTGAATATGTATTGGAAAATATTACAGATAACATGTGTATATAAATGTGTATTAGTAAGATACCAAGCATGAGGCAGAAATATTTCTGCCTCAGGAAGGGGTAAAAGCTTTTTCGAAATTTGCGAAATTCCGTCTTACCTTTCACCTCCACTTACCTAGAAATTAAATGTTACCGGACTCAGAAGCAAATTTTCATACAATATTATAAAAAAAAAACAGAATTAATATATTGATTCTATAGGATAAAGATGTTCAATAACCGTATATACGTGGAGTATATTTAAAATAAAATGTTTTATTGGCTACAACTTCGATAGCAATTTGCCTTTGACCGATCCCTCCAGAAAGAATTTTGGCGTATCCAAAAACAGAGCTTTGCTGCACTGTAATATCCACAAATGTTACAACTTTGCCAATACCACTTGGCGGATAAACCAATTGGAGCGTAACATCCTCAGGCTTGTCATAACTAGAAGATTCAGATTTTTGAGCCACAATTCTGTCCCCTTAAAATAATTTTTAATGATTTTAATTAGTATTCAACAATAGGTTTTTCATATATTTACCTTGTACCCTTTGACCAAAAGAGTAATAAAATTGTTTCGATATTACATTTCCATCTATTTTAGTTAAATTTAAACCAGTATTTTGCTTTTGAAAAGTATCAAAACTATCAACGAGTTTTACCGATGATCTTAGACCTCCTTCAATACCACTACCGAAACTGATAAATGCTACCAAAAAAATTGTGACTACTACAATTGCTTTAGACATGTTTCAGTTGAGAATTAGCACTATTTCTGCTAATGCTATTATAAAAGCATTAGGCTTTTATAGGCTTTACAATTACTGAACAATTCAAGTACTTAATTTTTTAAAAACTAAATTGATTTCCTATCTGGTTCCCTAAAAATTAAAAATAAATCCCATTCAGCTTCAAAAAATTGGTAACGATTTCTTGGAAGAGATAAATAAAATTTATAACAAATCTAAACATTAGATAAAATGAATCAATGTCAATTGGTTATCTTTCTAATTAAAAAGTTTCGAGGGTTTTTATTTTCAGACTTTACTTTCTTCCGAAAGAAATCTTTCTTCACTTTTACCCAATTTCATTCTTAAGGTAAATTAAAATATTGTGACACTGAAAATATTATGACACTGAAATTTTGTAAAGAGACTAATGGCATGAAAAATTTCCTGTAAGAAATTTGTTAGCAACCTCCAGGATAAAGAGCTTGTGAAGCCTTAAAAAACAACTTCATGCTAAGGTAAAAATTTTTTACTAGTTTTTAGACACTACATGGTTATTTAACTAACACATATAAGGCGATTATATACACGCACTTATATCCATGCTTAGATTTTAAGAATTAAAGTTGAAGCTCTTGGTGCTAATAATAATTAGTTTATTAGTATAACAGTTTTATGTAAAAGACATATAATTTTCAAATAAATAATATGCAAAATAAAATAACATTTTATAAAGAAAATTTTTAATCTTGAAATTATCATAATGCAATGTTTATTTTATTCCTGGTATTTTGTTAATATTTAATGCATAAATTATTTCCAGCTGGAGAATTTGATTTTATATGAATTTTTGCTTAGAAAAGATTTGATATTTCTGAACGGAAAAAACCTATTATGTTTTTGTTTGAATTTTGTGCATCTTTTAACTTATGCAAGATCAGCATTGCCAGAGAATTCAGCTTTTGTGCTTCTACTTAAAACAAAATTTAGTGATTTAGTGTCAAATTCTGAATTTTTTATCTCAAGGCTAGTCTGGTTGTAGTTTTTGCTAAGCTGCTGTAATATTTAATAAAAATTTTTTACTACAAACCAGATAAATTTTCCTTTTAATTTTAACTCAAATTGACATTCTTTTTGTAGAATTATATGACGAACATTAAAATAATTAAAATATGCACATTTCTGCATTGACCCATATTTGCGACGCTGGGCCATGGAATACATTTTTATTCAAAAGACCGAGCGTCGCATATATGCGACATTCTCAATAAACGAAAAATAATTATTTAATGAAAGATAATAAAGAAAAAAACAAAAATTTTGACTAAAATATAAGTAATTTATTTATTTTCGTGAAAATTTTGAAAAAATTTATCGATGCACATGCCAACAGATAAGCCTTTATTTGTTTTACATATTCCGCAAGAATAAAAATTTTCTTTTCGTAGCTTATTTTTGCTGCATACATGACACCTTATCCTCCTCTTCATTTTTTGAGGAAAATGTTTCGTGTCAGTGCTGTTATTTATTAGAATTATATTTAGTTCACAATCTCTAATTAACAGGTTTTTAGCAAGTCTATTCCTAAAATCTAAGTATTTCATTTTAGATGATTGCGATTTGTTGTATATCCAACATGCATTCCAAGTTGAAACGTCTATTAGATGAAAAAAGAACTTGATGTACCATCGTAGCGACTTCTGGGGGGAAGAATAGTATGATATCATTTGATCACACTTGTCAATACCCGACATATTGTGGTTGTAAACCAAAACTGCATTAGGTTTACTTGTTACTCTGCCGGTTTTCGACTGAACTTCTTTGAATGATGAATTGTGTTTGGTTGATATCATCAAAACATCTCGTTTGTCTCTTCATTTTTGAACTAAAATATTATTATTTCTATCAAAAATAGATTTTCCTTTCTTTTTTTTTTTGATTATAAGTTTTGGAATATTTTTTCGAAGTGTTCCAACAACATGTGTGTAAACTATGTGTCCTTTTCCTAAATAACTTTCCAACAATTTATAAACAACACTAAATGCATGCCCATTTTCATTATTGACAGTATTTTTACCGCAATATATAAAAAAATTTAAAATAAAACCATCAGGTGTACACAGTTCATATATTTTTATTCCAAATTAAGCAAGAACTGAAGAGTCAAGAAAAAACAAATTTTTATGCAATATTGAAAACAAACTGAATTTATGCATTTGTTCTGGGATATTAATTTTTGCGGGCGTATGTTTTTGCTGTATAGCTTAAATATGTTACTGCTATGGCTACAAGTTCAATAGCAATATGATTTTGGATCCCCCCCGCCCCCAAACAACACATGCGGATTCCATAACAGAGCTTTGGTTTACAATAATATCAGAAATGTCAAAAGTTCGAAATAGTCTTTTCCTGTAATTTTAACATGCTCAGAGTGTTTAAAACTTAAAAATTTAGATTTCTGAGCCACAATTCTATAACCTTAAAGTAATTTCAATGTTTTTAATCAGCACACAAAGAAAGCTTACTTAAAGTTAAACGACCAAAACAGTAATTAAATACTTTTCCATCTATTTTAGTAATATTTGAACCTGGGTTTTACTCCTGAAAAGTAGCAAAATTATCATCAACTTCTACTGATGCCATTAAACCTCCTTCAATACTCCTACCAAATCCGATAAACGCTACCAAAAAAATTGTAATACAAAAATGGCCTTAGACATGTTTCAGTTGAGAATTGAAACCATGATGTTTTTTGCAAAAATACACTGGTTTTATATTTTCATTGGCTTCGTAAAAATTAGTAACAAACAAAAACTTTTTCAGTTCCAAAAAAATTAGCAAAAAGCTAAGACTTTCCCTTATAAAATTTAAACGATGCATTTTGTAATAGGACTTATAAGACCACCTGCAATTTAATATTTATTATAAAAGAAATGCTTTCGGCTTTTATAAACCTGAATAGCTATATTTTTCGAACAATTTAAGCTCCAAAAGCTCTCTTTGTATTTTGCCGAACCTTAAATTAGATTCATTTTATTACCAATATTAATCACGCACATAATTTTTTAATGGACAGCAGAAATTTATTTTGGTCACTTTACTAATAAACTTGAATTACTTAACGGCAGGTTAATAGTAAAATTTATATCATTCCGAATATAGCTTTCTTTAAAGCTGCAAATGCTTTCCTAATATTGATGATAAAATTTTAAAGGTCTAACAATTAATTTCATTAAAAAGAACATGAAATAGATATTATTTTCATTATCTAAAACTATCCAAAAACGCCGTAAAAATCTAATAAATTACGGGTAAAAGATTTTTAAAATGTTTGTATAAATTTCTATTATATTTTAGACTATCAATATAAAAATTTGGTAACCATTAATATCGAAGATACCAAGATAAGTCTTTTAAATCCATAATTTGAAAAAATGTGTGGTATTTTTAATTAATTTTCCTCAAAAAATGTTGATAGAAATACTTCAGATTCTGTACAGGTACATCTCCACATTGCACCATGTTTCTTTTATTTGCTTTCAAAAATTTTAGTAAATTCATACTGGCTAAAATCCAATAAAGTTAGATCTAAAGAAAAATTGAAAGTATATTAGAACCTTTTTCGCTTAGTTTTGCAAATGATAATCATTAATAAAAGGATTTATAATTAGCAAATCCCTTAAATTGTTATTCTTTACAGTATATTTGTACCTTGAATACACCCAAACAATTAAAAACCTAATTTGTGTCAATTAATTGCTTTACTTATTCACCAAAAGATTAAAAATTAATGTGAGTGACTGTAGAAGGTAAGAAATCCCAACATATAAAAAAGTAAACAGTTAACGAAGCCTCAGTACTAAAATTTTTTCTTTAGACGGTGCAACAAAAACTTGAACAGTTAAACTCACCATGAAAAGACTAAATGAGACTTTCTTTCTTTTTTTAATAGTGCCAGGAAGCTATATCCAGCATAGCCATAAAATATAATAACTTTAATTCAATACGAGGATGTACTCCTATTGAAGAAGCGAAAAAAGAAAATGTCATAATTTGAATAATATCAATGTGCAAGCAGTGGAAAGTTTTTCGACTGGAGGGTATAGCTATGTACAAATTAATTCAAGTTATGTCACGTTAAAGCTCATAACAAATGAAAGTGAATCCATCTAACAAAAAAAACAGCCTGAATAATGTAAAATCTAAGTTGAAATATATCATCTCATTCCACATATAAAATATAGCATACGTTGCAGAAATATTTTTGTATTATTGTAATATATAAAAAGATTTAATTTATTCAATGAACAAACATTAAATACCAATTGAGTTATAGCAGTGAACGTTTGAAATTATTTTGTTAAAAGCATTTTTTAAGATGCTCAACATTATAAATTATATGCCGTGTTTTGAAATCATAAAAATAATCAATTTTTGGTCACGGTCTGTTTTCTGTACTATGATGAGCCACCACAAGGTCAAAAATTACTCAACAAATACGCAAAGCAGGCTAAATAACTTAGAAGTAAAATTTATATTTGTCAGCTCCAGCATTTTTTGTTAAAACAGCTTAATTTAATACAAATCGTTGGTAATTTGCTGCTATCAAGAAAAGCAAATTTAATAAAGTGCTTGATTTTATAAATTAGTGATGCATACACAAATCAACCCTTTAATTTATATGCTTGTAATTTTATACTATGAAAAGGAAATTTGTCTTGTTCTCCTTACTTATTAATTGTACGTTCTCTATCAGTTAACATTGCTTTGTCTCCCAAGTAAAGAATTTTCTATGACCAAAACTAACTTTAGCAAATCCAAAATTTTTGCTAGTTTTAGCTGCATTGGCATTAAATGCAATTATTTGTAGCGGAACCACTTGAAGCTAAAAGAATAATTATAGGCCAATTATAAACTCTTCAAAAATCTAAAAACACGAATTTAGACTCCTTTGGTTTTGTACAAAATCTAAGCTTCTGCAAACTTTTTGAAATCTAGCAACTCAAACGCACTATTTGCACCAGCAGAATGAAAACTATTGACTTTTTTTATTTTTTATTATATTTCAAAAGACTGCGTTTACTCAGCAGATATTTTTCAAAATTTTTAAAAGCTGCGGAAAGATTTTACCTACTCAAGCAGGCTTTTGCAAATCCAGCATCACAAACGCGTTATTAGCACCTCCTGTGGAAAAAGCTTTAACGAGTTTCAAGTTTTTTTTTTTTTGTGATTTTAGGAGCCTAAGATTAACTTGTAATTATTCATAGCGTTTAAGGCTCTGCTAGCTTAACAATAAAGCTTGCAGAAATTTCCTTTGGTTTTTGAGAAGCGATTTTGCTACAAGGCCAATACCCGTTTTACAAAACTCTTAAATAATATTAAGTTTTGTTGGCTACTTTTTGCTTTTGAAAATTTTGCTAATTTTATTTTTCCTGTTGAATGAAAATAAATTGAAAACCTGAGCCGGAAAAATAGTTTTCAAATTTTAAAGGCTTACAAACTATCGTAGCTCAAAAATTTTTTACTTGATAATTTTTGTTGTGTGGTTCGATAATCAGAAAATTTGAATATTTTTTGTTTTTGAATTGCTGGAATTCTTATCCAATTGTCATTGAAATATAAAAATGTACAAACTAATTTTTAGTTTCTAGCCCAAACTTTTTTTCAGAGTAGCTGAAATGATTTTTGAAAGCAAAAAACCCAAACAACTGTGAGTAAAACTAAGTTGACAAAATTCTATCCAAACACTTTTAAATTAGTCAAATACCCTTGCCTTTCAAACTTTGTAAATTTAAAATAAATTACACTGGC
Organism: Acrocera orbiculus; assembly: GCA_947359355.1. Lineage (NCBI taxonomy): Eukaryota > Metazoa > Arthropoda > Insecta > Diptera > Acroceridae > Acrocera > Acrocera orbiculus. Next base: position 16,186,313 of record OX375758.1, read on the forward strand.
GAAACTATGAAGAATTTTAATTAATAAGAAGTAAACCTTTGTTGAACTTAACCTATTTGCAAATTAAATCCACGATCCAAAAATTCATGTTTTCAATTAAAGTTCAATTTACTCTAGGAAATAATTATATGCTTAAACTTTAAGGTCTTAAATTAAGTTATTAAGTTGCGTGCAAAACAATTCTGAAGGTTTTCTCTTTCCATTAAATCTAAGAAAATCCAAAACAATTACTTTTTATTAAATTACTTTCCAGATGCCATCACACTGAAAATACAACTTTTTGAACCTAATCAGCTAATCAAAACTATATTTAATCAAGGACATTCATCTCCTTGGTACCAAAAAAAAAAGAAGCAAAATACCAAAGTTACTTATGATTGCACTAGTGTTACACATGAATACAGAATATCAATAGTTAATGTATTGATCAAACTATCCATGGTCACTTGATTATAACTAAGTATCATACCTTGATTTAATTTACGTCATAATAATGTTAGCGGCCTGTAAGGAACTTTATCATTGTCGTAAGTGTTACAAAAGTCTTTGACAATAGCAAATCTTTGCTGTGATCGTTTGGTATTTTCTTTTGTCCTACTTTCAATTCTCAATATCTTGAGACTCTGCAATATTCCCACACTTTCAATGAACTCATGCTTGGGCTACGGCACGAATTCTCATAATAATTTCTCTGTATACCAATGAATCTATGGGAAGTTGGCATTACCAGTATACAAATATAAATAACTAACCAACTAGTCAAGATGCTTCAACATCTTCACTCTATAAGCTAAAAAGTTTGTGGTACTATGCTTGCTGGGTATTAGAGAAGTCGTGATGTGGAATCTTTAGATGAGTATGTGTAGTGTGCATTCTTCTTGAAATGATTAGCAGTGCTGTTTTGGTAGTTTTAATTTTACTTTCTGTAAATTGCTTAAGACATTCAGTCATCTGTTATAGATCTTAGGGATCTTTACACGCGTTTATGTGCTTAGTTTAACTTTTGTGCACCTGCAAAATATCGTTAAAAAGTTTTTTGGAAAAACTGTTTGCTAGTTTTTTGTGGCTTTAGAACAACTTTTTGTAAGATTTTAAAATTGCTAAATTTCCTCTGAAAAATTTATGTGATATAAATTGAGATCAGCCAAAAAGATATTCAATATGGATTTATGTAAACTTAAATTTATTGGTTTTGGTAAGCGAAGTAATTTAAATATTAAAACATTTTTTTATTTTGAAAATTTTTATTAAAAGTAAAATTCAAATTTTCTGTGATTTTAACTAAATCGCTTAACACTTTAAGGACCGGGAACGCCAATTGGTATCATATATGAAATAATCATATTGCGATATGTTATGCGATATTCTAGTAAATATGCAGCGTTGTATTTAATAACCGTTATCTTCACATAATTTCGTATTTTGTAAAAATTTATAAACCATCATCTGCAATAAAATACATTTATTTATTGAATTAATCAATTTAGAAATCAACTTTTTTATTTTTTTGGAAAAATCTTAGATATACTAGCTGAAATTTAAATTATAAAACACTTGCAAACATATTTCTATATCTATTTTACTACTGAACTCAAAAATTTTTTGCACTGTTTGCTCTGTAAGATTTTAAACAGTGGCTTAGAGCTAATTGCTAACCATCAAAAATAGAAGGAGCTGGTATAATATTTTTTTGGATTATATAGCACATAAGCTTCCAATGGGTGCGTGTAATAGTTACTTTAAGCAATGAAATACCATGTGGATCACCCAACATTATTGGTTAAAATCTAAAAAGTTTCAGAATAATGTGTTCCTTGCAAAAATAGCTCATATGACATATATATATTAATATCTAGTAAGTAATAATCACGATTTTAATTACTAAAAAGGATTTATACGTCTACCAGGATCATGAAATTTCGCAATTATTTGTCAGGTTAGTAATCTTGACTATTCTCATGAAACTTTGCATGTTTAACCTTTGTCTAATGTAGATCTGCCGAGCTTTTATTAAATGCCACGTAATATTTGGAAAATTACATTATTTTATCCAAGTAGAATTTTACCGTGTAAAGTTGTCACAATTTATGTTAACTGAAAGTAATTATGTTGACTAGTATAAATAATATCAATGCTAGAACTATTTAGAATGGAGTTCAAACAAATGATTGCACTACTTTAAAGAACTTAAAACCAATAACAAACTAAGTTAGCGTTTCTCAAGCTTTTTTGGCCCCCTTCCCCTTAGAATTTGTAAAAATCACTTCGCAGATTTGTGGTTTTTGTTAGAAATAAAACTGGTAGATATTCAAAAACAACTTCATAAGATAATTATAAAATTTCTATTAACATACAATCATATTCGAAAATAAATAATTACTATTTGTCATTACTCAAAAATTACTAGAGGAAAATGAAAAACTTGCTCATTCTGCACGATTTCTTAAAGTTTATCTGGTCTTAACTCAGGAGTGTATTATAAAAAATATAACACAGGAGATGAATATAAATAATGGGTTCTTTTTTCCAAAAAAATGTATTCGAAGATCTGACGAGAATTTGATTAATTTTTCTTTTAATTTGATATTTTGGTGGTCAAGAAAGAAATTTAATATTCGCAAATTTATTACACCCGAGCCATCATTGCTTGGATAAGAGTTCTGAAACGATTTTTGAAATAGCTTGAAAATATTTAATTATTTTATTTGATATATTATTGGTGCTGCTGTCCAAATTTTTTACAGAAATTTATTGTTAGTACAACAGAAACATGCATTAATTGTTTTCTATACGATCTTACTTTTCAATGTATTGATGGCTTGAATTAAAAATGGTTTTCCTTATAAACATAAATTTAAGTCATTTTCATGCATAAAAACATCAAATAAGTATGCAAACATAGCGATTCAGTTCTTGTTGATAAAACCAAAATTGCAGTACTTACCTTATTTTATTTAAAATTATTTCTACTTCAATTTATTTATTTAAATGAACTTTTCAAAATCTTAACTATTGGCAGCCACCTCACTTATGTAAGAAGCAACAAATGTTTATATTCAGGTCCCAATTTCTTCACATAAAATTGTAAAACACCGAGAATTGAGAGCATTGATTTTAATGAAATTAACAATTTTTATCGACGTTTTAAGAACTTAATTAACAACTGGAGATAATTTTTTTGCTACTAAATGTTCGTGATGGGTAAAGTAATGAGCACATAATATTCCTTCATAAGCTAATTCCATTATTTTTTGTTGTCACCTCGGGATGTTTTTCTACTATGGATAAAGTACCATCAACCAACAAAGTTCTTCCAACTTCTGATGTTTTTTTTACACATTCATTTATTGCTTTGAATATTTAGTCACATGTTGTCTTAAACGGTAATTCAATGCAGCAGAATAATTTTTTTTTTTCATAGCATTTAGTTCAAAATCAGTAAGCATAAATGGATTACTGATGTCTTCACAGTTGATTGATCTCATTGGATTGCAAAACAGTTTGACATTTTGATTTTTTCAATCAATGTCCACAAAAATTGCATGTATCTTGCGTTCAATTGTATCATTAGAAAGAGGTATATTTCTCGTATTATCTCCAGCAGTTGAACCCAAAATTTTTCCCCTAAATATGATATAATTAACTTTCCACTAAAATCAAAAAATTTTTTTTAAATTGTCATAAAAACATACGACAAATTATTAATAAAAAAGATAAAGGAACTAGATAAAAACGTATGGTTTTTAGCTTAAACGTGCCTTTTATTATTTCGTGGGCAGATTTTTTTAACATTCCAGGGAATAGGAGCAAAAAAACTCTATTTATTTACGGTTCGTAGCGCTTAAAAAATTAAGAAATAGAGGAAAAACTTTTTCAACATTTTAATTAGATCTAATAATTTTGACCAAGGTATGCTGTCTAGAAAGGTAGACTAGTCAAAAAAAATTTCACTAATTGTAAGACTCATGATTAAAATAAACTATTTTAAATCGAAATAATGGAACAACTAGGCACATATTTTTTGTTGAAATTAATTAAGTGCCATTTTTTGGTCACGTTAAAACTAATTTCCTAGTATTTTTATATTTAACTAAAAACTAAGTTAGTTTCAATCCTCTACAACAACTTGAAAATAAATTCTCAATACTAGGTAGCATTCATCTCATCAAGTATAACAATTTATCAAAAACACAAGGTTAAAAAATGAAAGATAACCCTGAGATATCAGAAATGTTGTGGTAATCTTTATTTTGGTATGAAACACAAATTTCGTAATCCTACTAAATAATAACAATGAAGACAAAATCGTACTCATTTCTGGTAAGTAATAAATTTATAAACCATAAAATGGGAAAATTACGTATAAAGTGTTTTAACTATTATGTATTCATTGTTTCATACTAGGACACTTATTAAAATGAAAGTAGGCCTAAAAACAAGCTATTTTTGATTAATGCAATGCCTAATTACAAATTTGAGATAATCAATTGGCTAGTACAAAAATTTCCTTATTGATTTGTCTCTTTTTATTATAGTTGATTGCCCAGCAATATTTTACATTTTTTCACATTTTCGTTTTTAAATCGATTCCTTAATACTAATTCATTAGTTTTTTAGTATCATTATGTGTAAACCGACAAAAACATCAATTTGATTTTAAGATTAATTTTTGAAACTCTCATGATTTCTAATTTCGTAAAAATAATGAAGAAAAACAGACTATAAAGAATAATTTCTTAATTCTTGTTTCTTGCTGTAGGTTAAATTTTTTAGAGATGGAAGTGCTTACATTCGAAATTATATTAGTTACTTTTTTTAAAGTAATACAAGTGACCAAATTTTGTAGCATATTCAATACTTTACTAATTTAAGCTCATTATTTCTATCCATTAAAGTGGATAATAATACATCAACTTAATATTAATATTACATCAAGCTTTAAACTTGTAAGAAAAAACTCTTTTGCATATAATACAGTCGTATAAGAAAAGTTCAAACCAAGCAACTGTTAATAAGTTTTAAATAGGTTGAATTTCAATTAAAATACGAAAACAAACAAAACTTCAATTACAATCTTAGCTATACCAATTAAAAAACGTCTACAAAAACATAAATAAAATTGGTAGACAAAGAAAAAATTAAGAAACTTCGAGAGCTTTTGTATATAACATACTTTTATTATGCTCTTATTTGAAATGTAAGTCATGAAAATTTTCTGAAAATATTAAATTTGTTATTAATAGTTTAATCTTTAATGGGTGTTATACTAAAATTGCAACACTAAATTTTATGAAAAAGCTACAAAATTTTTAGTTGAATTTTTTTCTAAAAAATGTTTGAATTTTGATTTTATAAAGTAATTTGTACTCCAAAGGAAAATTATAAGCCATTTTTATATAAAACGGAGACATTTCATGATGAATTAAAATTTTTGTGATATTTGCCGATGTTGTACAATATTTAACCAACTAAACAAAGCATTGATTGAAGCAATCCAGAAAGTACTTGTTTTAATATTTAATATTTTTCATATTTGTACATATGTACCATTAAATTGATTTATTACAAGGTCTCGAATTTGATCTGGTTTTCATTTGAATATATGGCAAACCTAGGTAAAAATATTTCCGTAAAAAATTAAACAATCAATTTTAAAACATATACGAGGATTGATCAAAAAGTAATGATACTGAATGAGAAACAAATGCAAAATTAAAATTCTACATAGTCTCCTTTCAAGTCAATACATTTCATCCACCTTTTCTCTAAAGCTAAAATCCCTTTTTTATAGAATCCTTTTCTTTCCTTTTTATCGCAACGTCGGACCTCATTTGCTTTGATGAAACAAAACTTTTTGCGCAAGTTCGCCTCACCTTTTTTCTTTGATAATTTCTCCCAGCTTCCAAATTTGTTCTGCATATATTTGACCCGTTATTGTGTTGCCATATTCTAAATAATATAATCGGTTATGATTAATTCGTAAGCAAGGCAGATTTTAATGGTATTGTTGGCTTGGAAATTACTTTTCAATAAAATTTTTACTTCCATTCACGTCTAGAGACTAAGCTTTAGCTTTTGTTAAGCTTAAAATCTGCATTCTACACTTCTACTTGTCTTTATTAGTTTTTAAGTAAGTGAAAAGCAATGAACCAATAGATACATTTGTGTGCCTTTAAGCCTGTAGGGACATGGAAAGCGAACTCAAGCTATTTCACGCATTTATGCGGCTTCTAGTGTATAACGAAATTTCCTATTTGTATGGGATTGATCGACACTTGCTACACAAATGTATGATGTCGATAAGTCTCAGGGTTAAAAATTGCTATAACTGTGACCACAGGCTAAGTCATTAGTGTAGAATCAATCAACATTTGTCACGCCAGTGAATGACATCGATTAGTCACACCATAAAGGACCATTTTTATAAGTATACTACGCCTAAGAAAGGGGAGGTTTTTGTAATTTCTTCAACCATATAAGCTTTTATGATAAAGCAACAATATTTAGAAATTTATTAGCTAAAAACTTTACCTATCAAATAATATAAGTACATGTGCTTACATTCGAAATTATATTAGTTACTAGTGACCACATTTTGTAGTATATTCAATACTTTACTAATTTGAGCTCATTATTTCTATCCATTAAAGTAGATAATAATACATCAACTTAATATTAATATTACATCAACCTTTAACTTGTAAGCAAAGAAATTTGTTCTTAGTTTCAGCAAAGACCTAAAACCGAGAAAATTTAAAGCTCATTCATTTTTTCATAAGATAAGGAGCTTTTTTTTAAAAACTTTTAATTGCAGAACTTATGAAATATCATAAGATGATCTTTGTAGAAACATGTTTTCAAAATGTTAACATTTCCGAATATTTTGCGACCTGGGAGTACATATAAGACTTTATTCTTTTTATTCTTTTATACTTTTGGCAGTATATAAGTCCTTAAAAAATATCGCGTTGTAAAAATGTACTTATCTGTATAGATTTGAAGGTATTTTCTCTACTGAAAGATTAAAAAAGACAACGCGATATAAAGGCTTTAAAAACTGACTACCGGGGTCTTCTTTTAGTTTTAAAATAACATGACATAACATGATAACATTTGAAAGAGCTAATAAAAACGTTGATCGCTCCTAAGTTATTAAACTTCGTAAAAATTACCACTGTATCCGAGTTTTTACATAAAAAAATACATGTACTAGTTCCTAAGAAAATTTTTAACATTTTACAAAATTTTTGAGCTTTCTCACTTTGAGTGAGTGTTTTTTACAAACTTATAATTTACAAATTATAATTTAATAAAAATAATACATATATATATATATTATATATATATTATATACATATATATAGTTATATATATTTATAAACAAATTCAAAAGGGAAATTTATTTCTTTAACTTTATCATCTAATATTTTAGTATAGTTTCATAAGAAATATGTTAAACATGTAAAACTAAATTTTCTATATTTTCAGTATTAACTCCTTTGGAAGTTCTTACATCTCCATTTTATTTAGCAGAAACATTTATGAAAATATTTCTAATAACTGAAAAAATATATTTTGAACTAAAAACTATCTTATTAAAAATTTTTTCATGACGTAAAAGTAATTCATATTAAATTAATCCTCGTTGTATATACTATTGGCTGCCTTTTATTTTTAAACAATCATCACATTTGATCATAAACCTTTCAATAAATTTAAATATAATAATTAGCTAACAAGCACAGAGATATTAATCGTCATTAAGACGTTCATAGAGTGGCAAGCAATGAATCATTTTGCTTTTTATTATCAAAGAAAACAATAGGGTCTGTAGTGACGCAATGAAGAATTAAACATTTTAAAAAATAACACTCTATTTATATTGCATGAGTATATTTTATATACAGTGAATTTGCGTTGTTAGAAACTTTACATAGTAGATTTAAAGGATTGATGTAAGGCAATACGTAATACGAAGAGAATTCATGAAATATTCATTTTTACAAGTTATAGTATCAAAGTGCATTTTTTACACCATTTTTTGCATTTTTAAATTATTAAATGCAAATTAATATTCAAAAAAATATTTTTTAAATTTGCAATCATTCTTTTAGGTTAAATAATTTAAGAGATGTAAGGGTTTTGAAATTTTCCTACCAACATTTCACAATATTATGAATTTTTCGGCAATATTAGCACCAAATATTATGGCACCATTAATAAAACTTCCAAAATGAGGTACTCCCAGAAAGAAAAAAAAGATAAATATTAATATTGTAGCTTGTGCCTCAAAAAGCTGTTGAGATTTTAAAAATTGATTAGTTATGCTTTCCACATAAAATCTTAAGTATTATCTGTGCTGTGTAAATCTTTGCTGTTTTGTCGGATATTTTCATCCGAAATTTTTTCTTGCTATAATTCGAAAAATTTTTTCCTTGTTTTCAAAATTGAAAAATCTTTCTGTGAACTAAAAAACTAATCCACCAAATACTCATTCGTTAAAACTATGAACTCTAATCTATCAGCTCAGTAAACATATACCACATTCTTTTTGTTTCAAAAAATTGTTGATTTAGTTCAGTTTTTATTTTTAAATTCTTTTGCGACTGTTTCTTTGTGTAAAATTTTAAGCAACGAAAATTTTAGCTTCTATTCAAGGCTTTTGAAAATTACTATTATTTATTTCTTTAAAATAAACTAACTTCAAAAACATTTTTTCTAAGATTGATGAATATTTGAGGTCTTCATTTTATTTAATTTACACCTCCAGTCTAGTCAAGTTTTAAAAATTAGCTATAAAAATCATCGCACGAAAAATTTTTCCACGTTTTGTTTAAATTTATTCACTTATATGACAAAAAATTCTGTGCTGACTTTTAATCCTTCAATATATTCTTCTTTACTTAACTTAAAAAAATATCAATTACTCAATTAAATAGCTTCATATTCTTTTTTATTGCTCTAAAATGCTCTTAAGTCTGTTAGATTTCTTGTAAACAAACAATTGTACTCCTTTAATCCTTATTAAATGAGTTCTATGTCCATATTGAGCTGCAAAAAACTGTAGTATAACTTGGCTCTGCTTTCAATTAGGTAACTGCTTATCAAATAAGGCTTTATTTATAGCTGGATGAAGTTGAATATATTTTCAAACTTAAAATTACCTGAAAAATGACATGAAAACTAATTCATTAAAACTCTACTATTTTTGAAGCTATTTTAGCTAAAGCTTACTATGAGGAATATTAACTCAAAGGTGTAAATGGAAAACAGATTATCATTTATGTACACTTTTTTAGTATCTTGTACTTCCATTAATTGCAGCCTTGACATTTACTATGCGAGATCGATTACCTCATACTTACGAGTATAACGATGTATTCAAACACTATTGAAAAGAAAACATAAATCAAATCTATGTTGACATAAATTGCTTCTATTTATTTGTGTTCTATCAAAACCGAGTAGCACAATACAAGGTCAGGCCCTATTACTGAAACTATTTTACATGAACAACAAATCTGTTTACTTGAAGTACATTTAACGATTTCTCTTAATATCAAACCCGCAATAAATATAGGTTATGGAAATATATCAACAGTTACTAATCTAAAAATAAGTGATAAATGGTTTTATTTATCATAAAAGTAAAACTGTACTAAATTTCATACAAGATTCTTGTTTGAACAATGTCTAAAGATTTTTATTAAGTTGATAGTAATTACCATCAAGTTTTTTAATTATGTTTGTGGAATGCCGTCATAGCCTGCCCTTATTTCATATTCAATTTTGGTTTTTTCTTTTGTTTCCATTAAACGATTTGAAAATATAGTTTCGTCTAATCATAAATGGATTTTTTTCATTGCAAAATTGAAAGTTGCAGTATTATTGCAATAAACAATCAACTGTGGATGGTGTAAAAAATCGTTATATACTAAAGACTTTATTTTTACTGTGCATCATTTGAAAATGAACAATCGAAATCATGTTATACTAAACGATAAACTCCTAAAAGTAACATTGCTTCTTATAGGGGTCTTCAAAGCAAGTCTTGATTTTGCTTGATTGAAAAGTAAATAACTACTACTCGTGTTATACACAAACAATTTGTGGGAGTTATTTTTACCCCTTTGAAGTAAATGTCTACTTATGCAAAAGCATGCATCCTTTAGTTTTCATAGTGCTATAATACATCTGAACTTCAAATAAACCAATTAAAATCGTTGAAATGTGTATGGTGTCAAAATGGGGGGTAATTAATGTATCTAAGGTTCTTGAATAAAAATAATTTCAATTGAAATTTTTAATTATTTTGAGCAATGGAAAGTTTACCCTTGGATCAGCTTTTTTTCAATTCTAAATTCTAAATTTCCCTTTTGCAGAAGAAGCAAAAATGCATTTTCCATAAATCAAAAGAACAAGTGAAGCTTTTAATATTAAAAATTAATAGTTTTCTTTTGTCTAATTTGATATTTACACTAAAACTCGACTTATAGAAGAGAAGTGTTTTTTGGTTGCTTTTTACTCCTTTAGGGATACTTCTAATAATAAAAAATAAAGATTATTTATTTTTTCTTGAGCTACAACACAACCGAATCTTATCAAAATTGGTGATAGATACTAAAGATACCTTAACGTCTAGCATAATTGTTTTGAGACAGTATATTTTTTTCTATTTTACAGTTTAAGCTTATTTTATTTTTTGCTTAGCTACCAATTTTCCATTTATTATTCTCATCAGTATATTTACAGCACTTGAGACCAAAGACTAAATTTAAAATTTTTTCAAATTGCTGGCCAGATTTGTGCCACGTATCCACTTTGAGCTCGAAACAAGTTTATTTTTCTAACAAATTTTTTGTATTAAATTAAATCATTACAAAATGTCTATATTTGTTTTTTTATTTATTTAGTCATTTCATATCAACATTAAAAGTAGAAAATGTTTGCCATAAGTTAAAATTGTAGTTTTGTTTCCAAAATTCAAAATTTCCCACAAAAATTGCATCATACCAAAAAAGTATTAAAAAAACTTTAAACTTTGTTAAGCAAAATGATAAGTCCGAAATTTGAAATGTCAAATCTATACTGTATTTGCCAGGATTAGCATCTTTTAAAAAAATTACGCAGCAAAGTTGTAATGTAATAATTATGTCTAGCAATCAAGATATCCTTTATAAATTTTACATAGTATAAAATATGAATCACATTTAATTTTTATTATTGAATTCTTCTGCGTAGAAATGATTTCCATTGTCCCTTACTTAATATGACTTTGTCATTTATTTAAAATATCTAAATATTACAAAACATCTTTTTTTATACATGTTAAGTAATTAAACAAGTTAAAAAATTTTCTAAAATATATCTCTTCCAATGCTCAAAAACCAGGTCAACAGATTTTAGTTTGATTAATGATTTTAATTAAATTAAAATGAAAAAATTTAAATAATGTGACACATATTAATTTGTGAATCAAAATAAATATTAAGTTTTTAATTTAAATAAAGGTGAATTCATTGAATACAAATTGGACGACTATAACAATTTACTAAAAGCTATAACCGGCCATTAGTAACCACAATATCGATGATTCCCAATAATCTAGTTTTTTATTGGTCATAAATCTTAGTTCAACACTAAAATATAAAATATTTTTGCATGTCTTCCCTATTAGTAAACAATAAATTTATATTTTGAAATACTTAAAATGAATATGTCAATCTTAAAGAATGTCTGAGGTGAATATTATTCAATTACTTATGTTAGATACTTGCTTAAAATATCAGTAAAACATATTCATTGAACGATTATGCAAGTAAACTGAGGTAATATTGAATGAAAAATCATTCCAATAGCCTTTGATCATTACAAATAATATTTCTTACTTTGTTGATGCATTAGATGGGCCCTTTGTTTTGTGAACCTAAGGTCAATATAGTAATCAACTTAAAGTTATCCATTTTTCATTTGGGTCAATACATTGAATGGTCATCCAATGAATTATCACGATGCACAGCATCTTCATTAGGTATCAAATTTGTTACCTGAGACAAGTGAAGCAATTTGACATGATCATAAAAAACTTTCGCTTTTAATTACTTGAACATTTTAAGTCAAAAAACATGAAACATTGCTTTAAGATTATACAAATTTCCGGGCAGTACCCCATTGAGACCTTAGCAAGAGGTATATTAGATCACGAATTTTGAAATTGAACTCTAGTATTCATTTACAATGTCAGATTAATGCAAAAATTAGTAAAGATGTGAAACTATTTTCTTCGGTTAAATATCAAAAGCTTTAGCTCTTGTTTCTATTGGATTTAAAATTGTTAAATATTAAATTAAAGAAATTAATATATTTTTCCTTCAAAATATAATTATACCTTAAAAGCTGTTATTGGTGATAAATTTAAGATTTATCTTAATATATACAACAAAGCTTTTAAAGGACCTGTTAATTAAGCTAAAGTGTTAATTAAGCTAAAGACGAATCAATAATTCCTCAGGTAAATTAAATTTTTTACTTTACCTTGCTGGCATTGAGCTTATCAGTATAATTAGCACAGAAACACTAATATCTTTTAACAATTTATGGAAACTATACATAAAATGAGCATCTTTAACTGCAAGGTGTTTACCAAAATTGTTTTTTGTTTAACAATAAGTAAGTGTTTTTTTATAAGCTTTTGTGACATTGTTTTCAGATTGATTTCCGTAATCAGCTCAAATTTCATTAAAATTTGTTTTTTTTTTGACATCTCGTGCTAGAGATACTATCAGTAGAATTTTATTACACTTGGCATCTGTTATTGTTATTTTACAGCAGTTGTTTTACTAACGATCGAATCGTGTTTATAATCAAATATTGTATCAACCTTGTCAGCCTGAGAATCAGCCCAAGTTTAGTAATAAACACTCAGAGTAATAAAGTCGTGTATTTTAGAGAATAATCAAACTGCCATTGTCTTACCTGGAGAAATATAAGATTTCAATAATTCAATAGCTGATTTCTTAATAGAGGCAATAGATGTAATAAAATCACATCTTGAAATTTGTGTGTTAAAAGTACTAGCATTTACGTATATATTGAAAAAATGTGATGTCGTCATAAACAAAAATAATTTAATATTAATATTTTATTCCACTAATTTAAGTTCTTCTTTTTGTTACCAATCATAAGTATTAAATCCAGGTTCCAGTTTACAAATAATGGCGTATTACAGCGTCGGCACCGTAGAGATCTTAAATTATATGAGTTTAAGGAATTACCGAAGAAATAAGAATCTTGAAAATAAACCACATTTTTTACCATTTAATTTTTCATTAATTTTTATTTATTATTCTTAAGTATTAAATTAATAAATTTAAATGAGCTAAATAACATTAACAGGTTGGCTTGAGAAAAAATAATAATAGGTTTACTTATTAACCTTCAAAAAGAAGAAACATAGATACATAGAAGAGAAGAAAACTGTCCTATTTTAAGTCAAGAAGCATCACTTAGAATTATGATTGAGATTCTGTCTAGAACATTCGTTCATTTGTAACAGGTTGATTAAAGAAGTGAATCTTAAAAAGATAAAAAAATTCATAGCATTAGAAAACTATCCTGATACAAGGTTTTCCTTTTGATGTATGTTGTTGAATGAGCAATTAATGATTTTTTGATCTATGACACCATATTTTTCCTCCAATCAGGCAGCTTTCTATTAAAAAATCTACTCACTAGATTCATGATATACTTAAAAATAGGTTTTACAAAATTTTACTTTTGTACACTTTTACATCATGATTATCAGATGCATGAAAAACTCTCTGTAGTAGTTTCTCTACCGGATTTATTTCTTACCAACTATTACAATAACTGAAAATAAACCTATTTTCAAGGATGTCATCAATCGTTTTCGGTTTTATTATTTTAAAAAGGTGCCAAATTTTTAAATAATTTGCTTTTCATTTGTGGCTTAAAAGCATGATTGCTGTATTTGGATTATTTGGGTGAGATATAGCCTGCTTCTTTTGTACTCTGATAACAGATTAGATTGGTATAGTAATTCTTTACTCTTTTTTTATATTTGCGGGCAAATTTGATGGTAAAATTGGTCATTTCTATTATCCTAAGATTGTAGTATATTTCATTTAAGATGCTTTTCAGCTTAGCATTTTATTTTTATGTCCTTCAATTGTAAGATTAATTATTTTTCCTCACTCTTAGTTTGAATTTTTTATCATTGTGAGTCTCTGTGTTAAATTTCCATAGGTTCAGCTCTCTTCACTTAAATCCGTTCCCGATGGGTATTTGTTTGCTCTTTCGAGATAGGAAAAACTGAAGGAATCTTTATGACCACATGTTTTAGCAAGGAATTTCATACTGCCATTTTTTGAGGAGTGTAAACTGTCAATTTTAAATACATAAAAATATTGTAGCCCCGAAAAATTAATATATTTTTTGAATTAAGTTAAGTTTCTAAATAAGCGATGATATTTATCTTAAAGAAGTTCAACAAAAATATTAAATCTAATTGCTTTTCTTAGTCAATAATTGAATTGGCATTAGCTGCCACAATTCAGGTTTCCATCTCTAACAATTGTGTGCTAAGCTATCTATAATCACTATCCAAATACTTTCTGGTTTTTGATTTTGTGGGGCTTAGATTTTACATGCCTTCAATTTTTAAGCCTGGATGTTACTTGGATTTTTTCAGTTATTAATTGTATATTTATCCTCAAATATTTATAATTCAATTGAATTTCTAATGCTTTGAGTTTTTTAATTTATAGAGATTACGAGGAACTAGTATTCTTACATTCAGGAATGAAAGAAGTACTCAGTTTGGAAAAAAGTCAGAAAAGATGCAACCATAAATCGTAATGGAAGCTAATTTTTAATATCGAAAATTGTTCTTATTTCTAAGTTTCTATATTGTCAGGAGTAAATAAAACACATAATTAATGTGAAAAAGCCATCAAAATTAACTAAAATTTATGAGTAGTTTTTAAAATATTCTACAACAGAAGCCTTGGGAAAATCAATGGACTTATTTCCATACTTTTTCGAAAATATAATGCCTGGATAATAACAAAAACAACCTAAATCTAAAGTCTTCCAATTTTAAAATATTTAAAAAAAACTATAAAGAATAAATTAAAAAAACATACTCTGAAACTTTCATAACAAAGTCATGGTGTAACTATAAAAGTTATTAGAAAACATTTGGGCAACAATTATTTTATGACTCCGAAATTTTTTTTATCAAAGTAAATAAAATGTTTGAATTCGTTTGCAAAAAAAAAACACAATTTACAAAATTATCATTCAAATCAATTAAACAAAACAATAAACAACTGTCACTAATGGTAAAACGTGGTAGTGAAAAACACATTATAGTTAAAAATGATAACATACCCAAAGTGATTCAATGATCATCACACTTGAAAATAAGCAGAAGAAATCACTTTCACAACTTAAGTGCTTGGTACGACAATACTGAAAAAATATAATTGCGTAATTGCAGTCTTGTTAGTTAAGTATACAAGTGAAAGGCAAAAAACCTTTTAAGCAACTTTATTTCAACTATTTTTGAATTAGAAGCTTTTTGTAGCCCAGAAAAAGAAAAACATATGCTTTGGCAAATAAGATTTCATCTGATGAATACCTCTTAAAAAGTAATTGCTCTAGTATAAATTATAACAAGAAAATTAAACATTATACTAGCTGCCAGGTTTTTTGTAATCGTGAGCTTACGAAATAAGCATGCCAAGATCTCCTGAAAGTCTCTTGATGATGGCAAAAGATTAGTGCTTTACTACAAGATATTTTAACAAAAAAAAGTTATACATTTTTATACATTTACAGTGTTTTGAAAGATCCTATATTAGGACAAACTCCTTTTTAACTTTAATCAATATCATTTTTGAGTCTGAATTCAGTTAAAAAATTGGTTTGAAGCCCATCAATTAATAGTTTGAAATAGTTTTAAGCCTACAATGGAGTATATCAAAAGCTAATACACTCACAAGATTATGAAGTATTTGTACTGAGACAGAGTGGCTGCATTGTATAAACAGTGCTGTGAATTTCTGTACTTAAGTACTACAAGTATTTAAGATAAATTAACGAAACTTCACTGAAATTGATTCAATTTTTTCAAAACCAAATAAATTATCAAATGAATTTTAATAAGCTGCAATGATATTGCAGCAAAAGTCCATAGATTGGTAGTTTTTTTTTTGTCCTGCCTTTTAAGGGCTAAAATTTGTAATTTTCTGCTATTTATATTAAAGATCAAAGCCAAGTGCCAATTTAACACATTACTTCTAGTAATACAAAAGGAAATAAATGTTTGAGTTTTTTAAAAAATGCCCTTACTAATCATCCTTTGACTCGTAATTTTTTGACCGTCATTATTGAAAGTAACTTTACATACTTGAACTTGGTGGAACAAATTATGGGTGTGACCGTGAACTATCAATTTAAAACCACATTTTAGTAATTTCACTTTGAAGATGAAAAAATTGTTTATCTACAAAAAATTTTCTTGTCTGATGTTGATCTACAATTATAAAATTTTGTCATGGTGACATATAATTGGCATGTTTCGCTCTCTTTTAATTTTTATTAAATAGCCTTTCGTTTTTAGATTTATATCCAACCATATTCTTTTTAAGTAATATTACAAAAGGGGCACTTTTATAATAATGACAAAATAGATAGCTGGAAATAGAAAAAACATGCTTTCTAATAAAATAAAGAGAAAGTCAATAAAAATTATTTTGAAGTGTAGTGGTAGATCTGTATAAACGAGGTAGGATCAAGATTTAGGATGAACTTATGGAAAAAACTAGAAAGAAGGTAGAAATTAAAGGTTTGTAAAAATCCTCTTGTTGCTGATAAGATTCTCCCATAATCGGAAAATCATTGTAGGAATAGTTAAGATAGGATAAAAAATAAACCATAAAATAAAAATCCATGCGATTGTTGATAAAATATCAAATAATGGAAGCAATTATCCAACAATAAAAAAAATATTACCCCATCGTGAAGAAAATAAAAACTCATAGACTATGAATCATCCCTAAATAATTAAAACCACTAAAACAAAGTAATCAGAATAATCGTTAAAAAGTAAAAAATATCATTATTTCCCCATTATTTGTGTATTCGGCATATATTCATCACAAAACTTCAGTCTGCTACTAGTTATATCAACCTGAATGTTCTAAGTGCCAGCAGTGTTTTTAAAATAGAAGTAATCCTGTCGTTTTGTCCTCACGCTGCGCAATCGTTTATCTTTAAAATAACTTGTTAAAAGCAATTATTGGATATAGTAGCTCCAATAAGGTTAGTTACATTTCACAATAACTATATTTTATCGAAATATATTTATAAAGAAAGTTTACTTGCTTATTTGCAAAAAATTCACTAAGCTGTTGAAAATCTGCCAAATGGAATGATAAAGTTTGTAGAAAAGTAATTTGAGTTTAAAAAACAAAGTAGATGAAAACTGTATTTTAAGAAAAACTCTTTAGTTCCTGCTTCTCTTGGCTCAATGAAGCAAATAGAATGCTTTCTATCATTTTTGTCCATCTTATTTTCACATTACAGGATTCAGCCTTGCTGCCTTCTTTTGTTTTATTAACTTTTGACTTATATTATCAAATATATTTTTACAATAAATTTCATGTTTAGAGATTTAAGTTTTATCTCTTACTTCTTAAACGTAAGGTAGATTAAATAATTTGTTTTATGATCCAATTAACAAGTAAAAAATATAAAATTTAAATAAAAACTTAAACAAAAGAATTGGATAGTGTTCATATTTTATTACGATATTGAACTGTAGTGTATCTTTTTGTTAGTTAAAATCTATGGTCACCTCTTCTTTAAGTTTCTTCATTGTAAGGCATAATAAAAACCTGTTCTATAGAATTTTAAAAAAGCCCACAAATTTTTAAGGTGGAAAAATATTTTAATTTCTTTAGATCAAAGATATTAATTATTGTGTATCGTAAAATTTCAATAAAATGCATCTTATAACTATTTTTAATTCGAAATTTCTAAAATGAAATAAGTTTTTATGGCTGACTAGTTTTAAGCTTCTCAGCTCTGTGAACTTTAGACATATGAATAATTTATTTTTAAGATAAATGAAGATTTAGGTGTTATTTTACTGCAGTGTAATTCAATTTATTTATTTGAATATTGAAACGAAGTCTATAGATACATAGCCAAACACTTGATTCATATTTAAGGTTACTACAAAATAACTAATATTAAAAGAGCTTGCGAATATTAAAAATTATTTTTAAGTCTGAATTTATATTGCATATTACTAAAATGTAAAATTTCCATGAAGAAATATTAAAAAATACAGCAATGGCAGCAATTATTTGGAAGCGTCTCGGAAAAAAGTAGAATGGCGGTGCCCCTCATAACTAGGTGCTGGAATATTTGAAATCAAGAAATCAAAGTTTTTTCGTTAAATAGCTGCACGTAATGCTTGGAGAGTTTTGCGAATTTTCAATTTTTCACTTTGAAGTGAAATACGCGATTTTTACGGAAAAAATCAGCTAATTTGTTATTGTAAAATAAAAAATATTAACAAATTTAAAAAAACTTTCCAGCGTTACCTTGTAAATTATGTACGAAAATAGTGCTCAAAATTTCCAAAGGGTTGGTGCATTAGTTTTGAAGTTATGAGGGGTACCGAGTTCAAAAACATGAGTTGAAGGAAAAATGCTTTAACATTTGCTCGATAGAATGTTTACTGCCGGGCAGGTAGCGAAACTTACCGCTGTAAGCTTAAAAATGTTACCCCTCCCTTGAATTAAAAGGTCTAAATTACTATTGTATAAAATTGTTTTGGAAGTAGTGGTGCATTTATA
Organism: Acrocera orbiculus; assembly: GCA_947359355.1. Lineage (NCBI taxonomy): Eukaryota > Metazoa > Arthropoda > Insecta > Diptera > Acroceridae > Acrocera > Acrocera orbiculus. The sequence goes on from OX375758.1 coordinate 16,205,203, forward strand.
TTTTATTAACTGTGCTAGTTAAGTACGGTAAAACAAAAATTGATCTCGTCATCAAAAATCTCAAATTGTTCTAAGAAACTGAGTATCGACTTCACCGGAAATTTATCTGAATATCCAAAACTATAATAAAAAAAATTTTCTTGTATACTGATTTTAGGAAAGTTTGAGGGAATTAAAAATGTACCAAAATTTATTCATTTTTCTTCTTGAAAAATTTGTATAAGTAAAACTCTAATTTATAGTTATGATAAATGCCAGAAATATTCACACGCGTAAAAGGCATAAGGTGAAGGTAGTTTTATATGCTTACTTAATTTTTTTAGATTGAAATAAACTGTGCTAAAAACTAAAGGAGATAGGGTAATAAATTCAAATGCATGTGCAACCATTGAAATGATGTAATATTGAATTACGGTCAATTAAGATGAGCATAACTTCCAAACTGGCCGGGATGACAGCTCCAATGATCATGCACGAGTTACCTTCGTCAAATCAATTGTACCCTTAAAGTTAACTTCACTAATAGAAAAAGAAAAAAATAATTTTCAATGGCCTCAATTTGATTTGGAAGGCATTTATAAAATATGAAAGTACATGCGTACATACATACATCCACAGAGACCTATTCTTCTAAATTTTATATAACAAATTATTACCTTACATTGGTAATCGTTGTTTCTTTCAAAACATACAAACTATATTCAACTTTCTGAGCATTAAGTATGACGTTAATTAGCCTAGAAGTATTTTCGTGCATTATGTCTCAAGGTAAAAATTTATGAAATACTCGGAAAGTCACTTCATAAAGTAAATTAATACTTCCTTTCTCAAGCTTCCTATACTGAAATCATGAAATGATGCAATTGAAAAATGAAAGATATTTGATAAAAACAGAATCCGCAAATCAACATTTTTCATTCAAAGCAAAAAAAAACACAATACTTTTTTTTTAAACTATAAATCATGAATATACATATGATGATCTCAGATATATATTTTTAAAAAACAAAATAATTTATTTAATAAATTTTCTATGTATGCTTGGCTACATTTTGCCACGATGTGAAAGTACTGAGAATATTGCAGATGAAGCACAAGGCTATCTTCTATTGTTTTGGTCTATCAATTGCAAGACAGCATTTCGAAGCAATAATTTTTAAGGTTGACTGCCATGAAATCTCACAACTCAGTAAAATTGATGATGCTAAATACTTGGAATAATTGGTTATCAGATAATACAAGGATAAATAACCATCCAATGGTTTTGTTTTTATGGAAAGGTCTAAATATTTTATAAAACTTATAGCTTCACTGGACATTTATATTGCACTTAAACATTGTTTTGAATACATTTCCTTTGAGCTGAACTTTGATATCCCATCATAACAAAATTTCGTTATTTTCTCGGCATGTAAAAAAGTAGAAACTCCTTACTAGATTAAATCAACCTAAAATTAGTAGCCAATTCCTTAATCGTAATAATTGAAAATATTTTGCTGGAAAACTTTTAAAAAAACAAAATATATTATATAACTTTCCCACGTTAAAAGGCAAGTTTATATCCTTTTAAAGTCGTAAGGATAATTCATAATGCTAACAAGAAGAAAGTTTATTTTCCAAGTATTATTAATAATTTAAAACATAATTACGGGTTCCCTAATTTCACTGGAAGCAATCTAAAGCCAGGATCTGGATTAACGCGATGCGGCATTTGTACGTTCAAAGCAAATTTTGTGTGTTTCTTTGTTTTGCTTTTTGATTAAAACAAACACCATTAAACAAAAAGAAAGGATGACAAATAGTAATTATATTTTGATCGAATGAAGTTAGCAAAAAAATTAGCTGGACGCTTTTGTCAAACAAAAGTACAAAAAGTTTGGTAAAAATATTAACGCTTTCCAGTTCTGGGTATGAATAGAGGACAGCATTGCGACTAAGCACCCGGCTACTTCAGGACAAGTTATTAAGGTTCGAATAAAGAAATCGTAAACTACATACATACATTAAATTCATTAAAAAATTTCCAAAAAATTAACTCGCTCTCAGCTCTTGGAACGAAGACGGGGGAATTTCGCGTTTGTTTTCTCACTTATTGTTAGTTTAATATGAGCTATTGAGAGTTTAATAACAACATTGTAAGCTGCTTTGATGACAATACAATATGGTTAAAAAGCATATCTTATCAATTTAACCCGTTCCCAATTCCAGGTATGATTACAGTGGAGTCTTGCTACTGAATTTTCACTTCCTTTGGAATGAACTATTAAGATTTGAATTAGGAAATCTTAAAATGTTTTGATGACAATACACTACATTTTGAACTAAAGTCAATACAATTTTCCGTTAAATGCAATTATGAGAGTAAGATGCTCTTCATACTTTTGGAAATAGCACAAAATGCAATACATTAAAATACATAAAATATGAGGGAGCACTTGACATGTAAAAACTTGCAAAATAACTTGAGGCTTATCCTTACTTGTGATATGTAAATAAATGTTGTTATATGACATTAGATAACATTAAGCAAAACTCTCATAACATTCCTCAAAAGTCTGACAAAATTTTATTTTTTGGTATATAGTGTTTAGCTCAAAAGATTTTATATTTATTTTTTTGCAAGTAAATTAATGAACTCAAGTTTTGTAATAAAATCTTAAAAAGTAAATCAAATTAAATTCCAGCTATAGAAAATTTCAACTTCATTAAGCTTGATTAATTGGCCTTACCACATCATCGTGTTCCCATAGTTATTTGAAGAATATACACTTCTCTATTTCAATTAATCTTAAAAGTGTCTATTAATGAAAAGTATTATTAATGATGACAGTATTACACAAAACTTTACATGATTCCCAATTTACAATCTTAGCCTTTTATTATGGAATCCAATTATCTAAATACGAAATTTAACAACGTTGATTTCAATTATACTCAAATAGTCAGTAAGCGATGATTGGATTAAAAGTAATATTAAAAAAATCGACTAAAAGGGATAATAATTATTTAGTTACTCTTTTCAAAAATTAGTTAATTAGATTTGGTATAGCTAAATAATTTTTATTGTTTTATTCATTGGCAACTTTTTCAATAGTTTTTATAACAAATTTTATATAAATTTTATCGAAGTTAAGGTCTATTGAATTGCTTTAAAACTGATGTATTTATAAGGCGTAGCCCATTATATACATATAAAGGGATTTATTATTTAAGATTTAATCTTAATGAGCCAAACTTGAAAATAGCTGCTGAAAAATTTCAGCATTTCAGCAAATTTTGCGTAAAATTGCTTGTTCAACTTAACCAAATGATAGGAAAAAGCATTTCACCTTAGACAAGATCATTTATGTGGCTTAAATTTTTATAAAATTTAATTGCAATTTTTTAGCAATATATTTTTTAGCAATTTAAATCGAATGTTCTGTCAAAAAATTCAATTAATATTAAAAATCAGAACAACCTTGAATTCCTTAAAGTTTTAGGTGGAACATGAATAATACTTGTCAACCTAAGCAAAAAGGTTTGGAAAGCAAGAAACAGTTCCTAGCTTTAATTACCAAATTTGCCAAATAAATAATTTATGATTCTTTCATTTTTTTATATTATTTTAAATTTTTTTATATTAAAAATAAATACATTAATAATATGAAAATTACTACCAATTAAATAAATTAATTAGCAAACATCATATTTAGGAAATTTAAGAAAAACTATCCATTTAGTTTGATTTCCTAGATATGATGTTCTTTAAATCGTTAAACAGCTTTAGCTTTAACGATTTATAAATGATGAAAAAAGTTTCTCCTGTCTATCTATCGATTACTGATTGGTTAAAGTATACAACAAAAATTTTGTTGAGCCTGTTGTTCTTATGGATAAAGTGTTGCTCTTTATGGATAAAGTGTTCACACAGGAAAGGTAAGCAAAAGGATGTAGAGTTACAAAAAATAAAACAAACAGAATTGATTTGCAAGCTTTTCATTAAGGCAGAAAATATTTTTATCAAAAAATCACATTAGGGAGTAAAAAATAAATTAAAAAAATCACTCCTAGCTCCTGTCAAAGCCATTTGATTGAATCTTTCATGAAATTAAAAATTTTACTGAAAACTAAGAACACTTATGTAAATTATCTATGAAAAATTAAAACACCAGTTTTACAAATTTGATTGATGGATTATGTTATTATACGTGAACTCCAATCATAAACATTCAAATTTTCTAGTTAATCAACCATGAAATATTGATGATTCCAGTACTAAAACCTATCAAAGCCAACTGCTCTTTAACAATAGTTTTTATATTACTTTTGCGTATATTTATGACCTTATCATTATTCGGAAACTATTTTTGAATCAAAATCTAATTTGAAAATTTAATTCTTTAAATATTACAATTAAACATAAACGTCTTTTATAATAACAGTTTAAATTTTTGGCTTAACAGATCATAAAAAATTTTATTATCTGTTACAAAGGAAGTCACCAAATAAATTTATTGGATGCTTTATGATTTTTTATAGTTACTTTCTAATCAAAGTACTAGCAAAGTATAGGCTTAAGCTAAATAGGCTTTTACGCCCATGCGAAGCTAAAATGCGTTTCGGTTGCTTTTATCATCAATACATTGCTTTCTAATTGGTCTTTTTACTAATAAGTAGTCTTAGCTTCCCCTTTAGGTTGTTCTTTTATCCAAGCAAGCCTAATTAATCAACTTAGTTTCAATAATATCTGCCATTAACTTTTAGTGAATCTATTCTTTATAATTAGGGTATATTTATTAACAATTAATACTTTCATTTGTGTAAGCATCTATTTAAAATTTCTCTTTTTCTTCGTGTTACACGTTTTTTTTGCCTTTTTATGCCAATAATATCAAGTACAATACTATTTAAGCTTTTTTTTATTCGAAAAAAGAGCTAGTTTTTGTAGATAAATTTATATATAAAAAACACCCACTCAGAAAGCTATGAAATAAAAAAACCTAGCTATAGTTGTAAGGTTTTTTACTTTTAAGTTTTACTTAACTCGTAACTAGTATAAAACAAAATATCTTAAATTTTTAGAAATGTTGTTCAACCTGATTTTAACCATGTAGACAACCACACTCACTTTTTTCTAATAATACCCTGTCAGAATCAACAAACTTTGCTGCCCCGATATCACGCAAATTTTCTGACTCGGGTACTTTATTAAAAGGAGTTATTACACTATTCCGCAAAAAAAATAACCTAAACAAACAAGTATTTTTTAGGATAATTTAATAATATTATTATTAATTATTAATAATTATTAATAATTAATTATTCTCATACGTAAATTTTGTTTAACGAATCAAATACATGGCTAAATAAAATGTTTGTTAATATAATTAAATTTTAAATTTACTAAAACATTAAGTTTTCAAAAAACTTAAACAAAACATTTTTGAATTATTTGACGAAATGTATAAAAATTTTGAAGGTAAATTTTATCAAAATTAAAATTACTCTAAAACTAAACATTAAAACTCTTTTTAACTTTTTGTTTTAAATATTGCAGTTTAAGCTTTTAAATAAGGTATATATTTTTTTCGTGACACAAATACCAAATATAGTCTTATAAGCATAAATTGAAAAAGTCTAATTTTCCAAGTTTGATTGATGGTACGAAAATTGCAAAAATATCATCAAAAACACCACATCTCAAAGATTTGTATAAAAAAATTTTAAAGTTGTTTATTTTTCTTATAAATTATACAATAAGAATAATTAAATGGTATCCCAGGCACTAGTTTATTGATTTGCAAAAATCTGTTCAAAAAGCTCGAAAAAAACCAAAAACAAATTAAAATTCTAAAAAAACATTTTTGTTCCCAATATTATACAACTTCCGATTTTGCAAAATTGCTGTATACAGTAGTGTCGTATTTTTACTTTAGGAAGTTTAATTGCGCCACTACGGAAACTGCTGTCTCGCGTGATTATAATTTCTTTCATATTTATTCGTTCATGCCCTTTATTTGAAAGCATCATACAACTTTTAATAAAAAGATATAATCATTTACAGACTGTAAAATAAAAGCGAAGGCATATTTCATTAACTTCTCGATTTTGTGTAATTATTATTCTTAGCAGAAATAAAAGCCTAAGCATTGCAAAGGTAGTATTGATACTATCTTTTGACTTTTATGAAGGTTTAATTACTAAGCCTTATTATCTTACTGCAAGACAATTATAGCTTAACCAAATGTTTGGTAAGTCTAAGTTAGATTAAATTAGGAAAGGCATTAAAATTTTTTCTTTTGTATTCAGAAAATCTGCCAACTTCATTAAACTCATTAAACGCTTTTTAACTCTTAAATTGATCAATTCGTAATGTGTTACACTCCAACATTATAATAACTCATTTTCACAAATGAAATTTTGTTTAAATTTACTTAGCAAAAAAAAGCTTAAAATTATGTTTTTTGCGAAACATGATTTCCGTCATAAATGTTTTAATTAAACATTAATCAAGAAGCCAAGTGTGCTTCTACTTTGTTTGAAGTGGTTTAAAGTTTTATTTTATTTTTACTACCCACAATTTCTATTGTTAATTTAAAAATTTCTTTTGCAATCCTTTAATTAACATCTTTAAGCAGAGAAGGAATTCAAGTGTAAACTTAGGGTATTCTTTCAAACAACAACAGCTAAACACATAAGCTTAAACACTGATTTAAAAAACTATAATTCTGAAAAAAATTTTTCCGAATTTCTTTTTGGTAATATTTCTTTCACCTCTAAAAGATTTAAATTTCATAAATATTCCCATTTTAAAGATAAACTACAATTAGGCCTAAATGCTCCAAATTTTCTGTTTATTTAGTATTTATTCATAATGAAGATCGGTGCAGCTGGATATAACTCCCTTAACAAAGGAGAAGCTAAAACACTACCTATGTGAGAAAAAACGTTTTCCTTATTCTTATTTTATTATTTTAAGAACTGTAATCCACAAAAAATAACACAATCATTTTATTTACAGCTTTGCTGGCAAACTTTGTTACACTCTTTGGGCAATATGTAAACAAGGCACCATGGCCAACCTACAGCTTACAAAATATGCCACAAACCAGTTTTTCCTGTCATGGCAAGATCCTGGGAGGATATTATGCAGATTCTGAAACAAAATGTCAAATGTTTCATGTATGCGTTAAAGTACCTGGCGTTGGTGTAAGTATTGATCAAAAATAAATATTACTTTGCAAAAATAACATTTGCCACTGAAAAAGAGAAATCTTCGATTTGAAAGATAAGTTTTGAACTTATATAGCATATAAAACCATATAGTAATCTTTTATAACAAGTATTTCTTAAGTTATATGAAGTATTTGAGTATGTTAAAGATCAAAGGTAAGTTATCAGTAACTGTTCTACTGGTTTAAATGCCTGTACAAGTAACCTTTAATGCATAGTAGCTCTAATGCATAAACATCAAGTGAAAGGCTACATTCCATTCCGATACTTGAAAAGGTAAACAAATTGTCTATGGAAAATTTTGTTTATCAAAGGAATTCAATGATGATTAACTAAACAAATTTGCACACATCTTTGGAAATGAATAATGATCAGAAATGCATCTTGATGAACTCATAGCTTCATTTTTGGAAATATTTGAAAGAAATTACGCTTAATTCATAAATTCAAAGTAATGAGGAATTGAATTAGATTACAAATCTTATTCATTTTATGAAAATTTATTTATTAATTAAAATACAAAAAAAAATCGAGGTTGTATTAAAAATGGCAAGATATCTCCTTGTATGTACTTTACTCGGATGTAAGTTTAATGAAAGACATAAAAACTGTAATTGTGCTTAAATACGAATTTAATACGAATTTAGTTTGAATTTTTCTATGGGAATATAATGAAAGGCTAAAATATCTCACAGCTTTCAATTGAAATTATAATCAATAAAATTGGTCTTAGCTAATAGATTCTCTTTGAATCTTTTAAGCCGCTCAATCTAACATCTGATACCAAGTGCTTAAATATAAAATTCAAAGTTATCACTTCATTTTAATACCCGTTAGCCGTTAAAAGGCTATTACTATATTACTTTCTTCTACAATATATTTTTTTCCAAAAAGCACAGTAATACTTTTTCCATCGAAAAATGTATTTTTTTTTACCTTTCTTTCCATATAGACTAATATCTCAGATAATAAATATTCAAACAGTGTAACATACATGTCCTTTTGTTCTTAGAAATGAGAAATTGATTTAAATCACATAAAACTCGTTTGTGAAACAAAAGATTCAATTTGAAAAAGAGGGTTTTGTTTTGACTGCAATGCGTTGAGTGACAACTTAAATTTTTAGCAGATCGCCAGATATTTTGGGTAAACTAGTGTTATCAAATGGATACATATACATCTAGTATTTTATGCAAATTATGAAAAGTACTTTCTATCCTATTTGGAAAATTTATTTTTAATCATGGATGTTTTAAAACAAAATAAAAAAGACATACTTTATACATAATTTTTGCTGAATCACAAATAAGCTTTTTTGTAGTATGCTTAACGTAAACAAAACCATATTTACGAAGGTCCGCTTCAATGTCCGAGTAAATTATGTGTTTACACGGACATAATGACAGCTTCATACATTTTTAATAGCATGAAGATAGCAACGAAAGATTACAGCACAAAATAACATTGCTATTCATTATGATATCAAAAGTTTAAAGTTTTCATAATTAATCATTTTTTATTAAAAGTTCAACTTCATGTTACTATTACTATAAATTATATATTTAGTAAAAAATGATACAAGTCCGTGCAAATGAATGTCCGACGTCTACAGTGCATTTACCCGGACAATGTCCGACGATTACTAGGGCCTTAACTTAAAAATTAGTTAGTCCTAACCTAAGTTGAATCTTTAGTTAAAGTTCTCTCGAATCTTACAGTCAATATTTAATTTAAGCAGACTATCTAACAGCGTTATTAATTTTGTAAGCGAGCTTTTCCATCAGCTAAAATAAATCTTACAACGATTTAACAAATTTCGATCTTACGACTACATATTATTCAAAATTGATTCTTTTCATTACATAGTTAATTCAAAAGCTAGGCAACAAATATCAATTTTGGGCAAACAAACAAAAACTAAAAACAAAAACTAACCAAAATAAATAGAAAAAAGAATTAACTGAAAAACACAACAGTAAAAAGAAACAATTACATTTTTGTGTTTAGAATTTCGTGTTAGCATTCCTTAGATGCCATTTAAAATTTTCGCCCTAACCCTTATGTAGAAGCCCGCGATTAAAAAACTTATTTTCCAAAAAATAAATAATATTTTGTCAACACATGAAACTGCTGCAACCAATAAACAAGTCCCTTTCACTTTTCTTTCTGTCATCACTATTAAAAATTCATCATTTAAGAGAAATGCAGCATAACTCTACTTGAAACCCCTAGGCCCTAGAGTGAGGCTCAATTACAAGAAATATTACGAAAAAGACTGAACTTCTTTACTTCGATTCTGTGTTTGATGGTGATATTGTTTTGAAATATTGGCCTTAAAGCATAGAAGTCTTTCTTTTTTTGAGCTCATGTAACTTAAATAAATAATAATTTGGCATGCGATGTCCATGAAAATTTTCGGAGTGAATTCTGAAGCCTTGTAATCCACTTAGATTATATTTTCATGCATTAGACGTTATAGTTTTTCTCAAGCTTTTTAGAGATACAGTTACACTTATTTTAAAGAACAATATTTTTATCATCTAAAGCGCATTTCCCAAAAATAGTTTATTGTAGTTTTTAACGTAAACTTTTAATTCAAGCCCCACTCATAAGCATAGAGTTCTTTATTAGTTTAAAGGAAAACGATTGTTAACTGAAATATCTTCTTTTTTCCAAAATATATAGAAATGTTGGAATTAAATTTGCAAAATTTTACATTTTTAGATACAAGATTTTCGATTTTTGTGTCCAAATGGTACAGCATTTGATCAAGAGGCACAGATATGCGCTGACTGGGGAGATGTTGACTGTGAATTATCAACTTTGTACTACAGCAATGATAACTTTGATTTGTATAGAATAGGTTCAGGCTTTGAAAGCAAACGTGCTCCATTAGCTGAAGAAAACGAATCAACATTCCACCTTCAACGAGCTGAAACGAGTAAATACAAAACACTTTAAATCTTATAAAATTATTTTATAATCAAATATTGTATATTATAGATGATCTCAGACGCTCTAAGCAAATTACTGTTGATCAAAATCCTCTATATCAGAAGGCAGAACGTTTATCCAGCACGCAAAATCAGCAAACCCAAACATTTCAAAACTATGGTAGTGTTGAAAAGGATCACCATTCTTTGTTTCCAGATAATTCATATCATTCCAAAAAGTCTACAAACAATGACAGTAAAATCGAAATAACCGCAAACTTAGAGGATAAACGTGGGCTATAACTGAATTTTATTTTTTCTCACTATAAAAATATTTTGTATTCCAGATGAGGATGATATCTTTAAAGGCTCTCATACTTCAAATTATTTTAGCAATCGTAATAGAGGTAGAGATGATGAACCAGTTGCTCAAGTTATAACAAATACTAAATATACTAATGAGCAGCAAACACCTAAACGCCGTCATAGAATAAAACCGTTACGAAAACAAAATAACCGATCTATAGTAACTAATACCACTAATAGAAAAATTACAAATAAACCAACTCCTGATGTAAAATCAACAGCACCAAATGCTCCAAACAAAAAGCTTACTCTTCAAACATCATTCATAACACCAAATAGTCGGCAAGATGATATTGAGCTTTATAGAAAGAAAAAAACAGAAAACCAAAAACGAATTCAGGCACAGCAAAATATTCGTCCTACAACTTATAGCCCAGATCATCGTTTGGAATATTTATTATCGAGCACCACCAGATATAGAAGTACGAGTCCCAAAAGCAACAATGATGACTACAGGGGAAGATCAACTCAAAAACCATATAATGTGGAACCATTTGGAGAAAATCATAATCACAACCAACATAAAGGGATTGATAATAAGCAAAATAAAAAAGTTATTGAAATATATGAAAAAAATACTGAACAAACGCGAAACACTTCAAAGGCAAGATCAAATGTAAATCGAATACAAGCAAAAAAACAACAAAATATTCAGCAAGTTCATTTTAATGAAAACAATGAATTTCAACGACGACAACCTTATGGCTTATCCAATCAGCTACCTCAAGGGTTTAAGCCGGCAAATTTAGAAAATGGGCTGGAAGTGCTTAAAACAAATAGCAAAATCACTTTACAGCCACCCTATTTAGATAATAATTTCACTCCAACACCAGTTACACAATCCCCACGTGGTTTCGATAACCCAATAGATTTAAAAGGAATATTTCCATCTAATCCAAATTTCAATCAGTTTGATGAAAGACAAAATTCAGGAATTTTCCCTGATAAAACACTAGGAATTAATTACTTTGATGATCAATACAAACCAACAACATTTAAACCATCAACCTACAAAAAAGGTGGAGATAATATTGACTATTCAAAAACCGAAAAAAATTATTTAAATAAATACACAGCAGCTAGTTATCTTCCAACTACACAAAATTCTCTGATATCTAGTACACCAGACGAAAATGATGGACAATATCATCCAGAATTATATGAAAAAGATTTTGCAAAAAACAAATTGAAAGCAAAAAAAGCACAGAAAAAAGAAAAATTGAAAGCAGATCTTAGTAAAATTGAATATCAGGCTGGTGACGAGGAAGATGAATTTCTTAAAGCTGATCATTCTTTAAATATTGCCGCTGGAGCTAATGAATTTCGTGAAAAATCTTTAAAGCAGTCTAGTCTATCTTACTCTAAAGCTTTCACTCCTTCAAGCAAAAAAACTAAAAAAATTGAAAAGGATATAGATGCTAGCTATGATTATGCATATTATGACTCGGATAAAACAAGTCCGCATGATTACATTAACTACGATATTATTGAAGACTTTCACAAAACAAAAACTAAATAACTAGTTATAAATACTTTTAGCCAACTTAATGAATTGTAGTTAGAACCATTGTGAGACTTAAGTTTGAATCAAAATTATACAAATACTAAATTGTTATAATTGCTCTGAAAGAAGTTTTATTATTTACCTTTTTCATTTGATGAAATATAATATGCATATTTTCAGTAATGGAATTAAACGAATTTATAAGAAAACAGTAACAAAAACCAATGATATGCATTTAATTTTCAAAATAAAATTTAAGATCTTAATATTTATGTATAACTTTTTCAAAACACTTACCTCGGACAAGCATATTTAGAGCTGCTTTTTCAAAATATTTTGCTTGCTATGAATACTAAATACCCAAACCGATTTGAAGATTTCTAAAAATTGTAATACGACTATCACATTGTAAGATAAATTCTCCTTAAACAGATATTTTATTATTTTAATCAATTTCCCATAATTTCTAAAACATAAATTCATTCAAATAAAAATCCATGCACTAAAGCAGGGGCTCCCAAACTTTTTTGATTCACAGCGCCCTTATGAATTTGAAATTTCTTCACGACGCCCTTGTTTTTTAGTTTACTAGTTTTAGTTTAGTTTTAGTTTAATAAATGAAGAAAAATATACAATTTTATAATTTATCTTACAATTATAACGTTTATTTACACAGAAACTTACTGATATAATTTTTTATGCAAATTAATGTGACGGATGAGGTTGATGAGTATCACACAGTTTTTGGGACCGAGGAATAAGACTCGATAGGTCTACTCTCATTTCTTGTTCCACATTGATTTTCGATCAAAATTCGGTTTTTATTACAGCAACAACAGAAAATCCAGCTTCACATAGATAGATGTCGCAAAGGGAATCAAGATTCTTAAAGCTTTTTTACTTAAAGTTGAATATTCATTTGCAATTGATATGCAAAACTCCACTAAATCAGAACAAGCAAATTTTGCTTTCAGACTATTTTCACAGGGAAGTTCAATTAGGCTCTCTTCTTCTTTTGAACTGAATTCTACTGGAGCTTGAGTGTTAAAAGGGTTTTGAATCCACACAAATTTTCCATCATCATCTTCCGCAAAATATTTTGAGAACCAGTTGGCGAGCTCTAAAAGGTGTTTTTTGAAGAGAGATAATAAGTCCTGGGATACTTTTATTTTATGAGAGTCCATACACTGGTGCAACAAGGCAAAATAATCTTGACCACCATCTTGATTTAATTTTTTTACCCACAATTGCAACTTTTTTCTGAAAGCTGAAATCTTCTCTACAAGTTTCAGAATGTGCATGTTAATGCCTTGCAAAGAGCAAAGCATTCAGTTTGTCAAATATGTCACACATGTAAGCCAACTTTAACAAAAAATTTGGCTCGGCAAAGTTACTTGCACTGGTATGACCTTCTTCTTGAAGAAAACTGTAAATTTCGTGATGCAGCTCAAAGGCACGCGATATTATGCATCCGCGTGAAAGCCATCGTGAATTGCAATAATATAGAAGGGCCTTGTGTTCAGCTAACATATCCTCGCACTTTTTTTTGAAGAATCTCGCTTTTAATGGTCTGCTCTTTATTTAGTTATTACACATTCTAATACTGAGCTTAATTCAGGCCTTATTGACTTTGGTGCAAGTGATTCTATGTGGATGACAGATGACAGATTCTCCAACTATAATATTAACTATGTCGAGTGCAGCTGGTAGAATAAGGTCTTCTGCGATAGTATGTGGTTTTTTCCACTTTGCTACTCTATATGCTACATTAAAAGAAGCTAATTATGCGTTACTTGACACAGACATTTGTTTAGTAAAGACTTTTATTTTGTTTTTGTAAGCCTTGTAGCTTTCTACTAAAAACTTCACGGGATTTATCGACCATGTCGGGATGATTCCCAACAGTACCAACAATAAAATCACTATTTAATGTTCACAAGTATCCACAATAGATATCACATACAAAAATTACAAAAATATTGCTATGGAAATATTATTATTAATAGAAAGGAAAACCTTGTAAACTTTTAAAATCTAAGGAATGAATAAATGCATTACGGTGCCCTTGCTGGCTCTTCACGGAGCCCCTGGGCTCCGCGGAGCACATTTTGGGAACCCCTGCACTAAATGATAATAAAAGGTAGCTCAAGTTGATATTTTTCTTTGTAATCAGAAAACACATTATTAACAGCAACCTTCAGAATTTATTTAGCTATCTTTTCAAAAGCCTTTCTTTCCTTAAGTTCTCTTACTTCACGGATTGTATCCTCGATTATTCGCATATTGTCTTCATCTATATGCATTTGGCTTCTAGTATCTTTGAACCATTTTCGAAATATTAGTTTTTAGAAAAGTTTTTTTAGAAATATAGTTTTTAGGCTAGCGAGACACGCAGGTAAGGGGAAAATTCAGAATTTTCGAAGTTACTTTTGAGGCAGAAAGCATGGTTGACTCCCGGGTGGATTTAGCAATGCACAGAAAGCAAGTTTTGTTTTTACATTTATCAATCAGCTGTGCGCAAGCTGATGAAGTTTTTTTATTTAGTAAATTCATTTGTTTGGGCTTAAAGATTACAATATTTTACAAAAGTAAAATTAAAAATTCACCAAAGCTAGTTCTAAGTTAAAGATTGGCACAATAAAATGTGTAATGAGTGTTTCAAGTAAAATAGTAAAATTAATAACCAATAAACCCTATGATTTGAACTTTATAATATCTAAATAGAAGGCGTTGTTCTTATATAATTCTTATTTACTATTGTATAAATAAAATTTATCACCTTATATATTTATATACTTCATAAAATCTATACACTTTTGACACTATAAGCACAACTTTATATTACAAACAACTAATACATGTGAAAACCTACATGTACACAAAATTTTGATGTTTTCTCGTGAGGTATACCGTCAAATAGCCATTCTCGAATTTTGACAGTTTTGTTGCTGTCTCATGAGGTCCGTCAAATAGAGCTGAATTTCGTCAAATATTGAATATGCTGCTTGCTAGCTCTGAACAGCTCCATTCAGCTAGCCCCTCACAGAACTAAAAACTTATCTAAGCAAGTAATGAAGAAGAAGAATATTTAAAATTTATAGAATACTGTATATAAACTATTAGTTTTTTTGATTTTATATGAGAATTTAATTCACAAATTTACTTTTTTTATACACTTTAAAATGTCGTATCATTATGTTGTGACGGCTCAAAGGCCTACAGCTGTTGTTGCATGTGCAACTGGTAAGGATTCAGGTTATGTTCGTAAAGGCTTCTATTTTATCAGATTTATTTATTCATCACTTGGAGTTCTTACTTTGCTGTGTGCTTTATGTAAAAAGACAACCATATATTATTTATAATAATATAAATATAATGTTTTTTTTGTTTGAAAAGACAAAACTCTTAAAGGAAATGATCAACTTTTTAGCCGGCCACGAAAATATACTATATATACAAATGTCCATGAGTATCAAATAAAATTGATGAATACGGGATTTTGTTTTAGCTTATACCACTTAAGGGAGCCATATTCATTATACGAATATAATATATTTTATATAATTGGCCAATAAATACGCATCAGAATTAGTATAAAATTATACTCAACTAATATTTCTCGAAGATCATATCTAATAAAATCAAAACAAAATCAATAGCTTCATGAATTAATTTCACCTTTTTATATGGAGACCGACCTTGTAAACTCGTAAAAAATATTCAAAATATTCTAAGACTTTAATTTACAGGGCTTTTCCCCGCTTTTACGAGCTTATGAAGTCAGTGTACATACAAAAAATAGTGTAATTAATTTGGGGGACTTTTTTTTCACAGTCGTTCCCAGTGATATACAATTAAAATTACGATTTTGAATTTTAATGCAGCAATGAAGGATGAGCAAAAGCCTTAGAACTTATCATTTCCTAGAAACCATAAGACTGTGGTTAGAACTACATTCTCTTAATGTAAACTTTTTTATTGTAGATATTTTCCAGATTTTACGAAAATAATTTCATAGTCTTAAACTCCACGAAACTATCACAAATCGGTACGAAAAATCCCAAAATTTTTAGTTTCAACAATAAAATACTTCCATAATTAACTGCATATGAAACTAAAACTGGAAAAAACTTTCTAATTAACTCTTTTCCATTAATATACATTTAAATCAATCAACTAAAGCATTTATTTATTTTTTAGGTAATTTTACTTCATCCACAGATTTAAACTTAATTGTTGCCAAAAATTCCCAACTTGACATATATCTAGTTACTCCAGAAGGCTTACGTCCACTCAAAGAGGTTAATATTTATGGCCAAATATCTGTAATGAAAAATTTTCGACCAATGGTATAAGCGTAATATATACTATATGTTTTCAAATTTTTTTTATCAATCAACAAATTCTTTAAGGATTCGGATAAAGATTTCATATTTATTCTAACACAACGTTACAATGCAATGATTTTAGAGTGTAAAATGGAAGGAGATGACATTAATATTATCACAAAGGCTCATGGGAATGTAGCTGATCAAGTTGGAAAACCGTCCGAAAGTGGGGTTATGGCAGTAATTGATCCCAAAGCTCGAGTTATTGGAATGAGTCTTTATATTGGCATTTTTACCATAATACCTTTGGATAAGGAAACCACAGAGCTCAAAGCAACAAGCTTAAGGTAGGCTATTTAAGTACCTATCAAGGTACCAAATTTTGTTTTCTGTTAAAAGTATTTTTACTGTTATTTTTATTGTTATTGATTAAATTGATAAAATGTTACCTACACTTTTAAGCTTAAAGAATATCCGGACAACAAAAATTTATTTTACAATATTTGTCATTAAATTCCATAACCAACCTTAATATTTTTACTATCAAAAATAGAATAATTTGACTGTTCCTGATGTTAAGTATTCATTCCGAATTCTTGCTTTATGAAATGAGAACAAATCAGAAGTGTTTTTTCTCTATTCATGATATTTTCAGAATGGAAGAGCACTTAGTTTATGATGTTGAGTTTCTATATGGCTGCGCCAATCCGACTATTGTCGTTATTCATAAAGATAACGATGGGAGGCATGTAAAAACGCATGAAATCAATCTTAGGGATAAAGAATTTATGAAAATAGCTTGGAAACAAGACAATGTCGAAACGGAAGCTACCTTGCTTATTCCAGTACCGACACCATTAGGTAAAAGTTTAAAGAAACATTTTTTATTTATTAAAGAAGTTATTATTTAGGTGGTGCAATTGTTATTGGAAGAGAATCTATTGTTTATCATGATGGTAGCACATATGTGGCAGTAGCTCCTTCTATTTTTAAAGTATAAAAGTTGTTATGGAAATATATTTATTACTATTTGTTTTCTTTTAAAGCAAAGTACAATTAATTGCTACGCACGTGTAGATAGTAGAGGATTAAGATATTTATTGGGAAACATGTATGGGCAACTTTTCATGTTATTTTTGGAAATTGAAGAAAACCTTAAAGGAAGTCCGACAGTAAAAGATTTAAAAGTAGAACTTTTAGGTATTTTGGTGATAGAAATTTCTTTCTTTTAGTTATATATATACATATATATATATAAAAGTACTTATGTTATTTAAAAATTTAAGGTGAAACTTCAATACCAGAATGTATAACGTATTTAGATAATGGGGTACTTTTTATTGGATCCAGACATGGTGATTCACAGCTTATTAAACTAAGTTCAACATTAAATGATAAAGGCTCTTATGTTATTCCCATGGAGACTTTTACTAATTTGGGACCAATTCTAGATTTATGTGTTGTGGATCTGGATAGACAGGGGCAAGGGCAAATTATCACATGTTCAGGAAGTTTTAAAGAAGGTTCTTTGAGAATTATTAGGTAATACAATAAATTTTCTTAATTCATGGAGTCAATTAATATAAATATTTAGAATTGGAATCGGAATACAAGAACATGCTTGTATTGATTTACCCGGAATAAAAGGTATATGGTCAATGAAAATTGGTGATGATGAAACCAAATATGAAAATACACTTGTGCTTGCTTTTGTTGGTCATACAAGAATTTTAACATTATCAGGAGATGAAGTAGAAGAAATCGATATTCCTGGGTTTTTAAGCGATCAACAAACTTTTTTTTGTGCAAATGTTAATTATGATCAGGTTTGAAATATAATTAATCAATTCAAATATTAACTAAATTTTATTTTTATTGCCAAAGTTAATTCAAGTAACGCCAATGACAGCCCGTTTAGTGAACGCAAAGACTAAAAATTTGGTAAGTGAATGGAAAATACCAAATGAAAGACGTATAGGTGTTGTAGCCTGTAATTCTGGACAATTGATATGTGCTTCTGCATGTAATTTGTATTATATAGAAATACAAGATGGGGAATTAATAGAAAAAGGTCAGCGAGTTTTAGAATATGAAGTGGCTTGTTTAGATATCACACCGTTGGGTGATGATAAATTAAAGTCAAATTTTGTTGCTGTCGGTCTTTGGACTGATATTTCAGCACTTGTACTCTCACTACCTGATTTAGAAACAATATATACCGAAAAACTAGGTGGAGGTTTGTCAAATAGCCTATATTTTAATATTTATCTATTTTGAATAATATTTTTTTTAAAGAGATAATTCCACGTTCAATATTAATGACAACTTTTGAAAGTATTAATTATTTACTTTGTGCTCTTGGTGATGGATCCATGTTTTATTTCATACTAAATAAATTGGATGGGTCTTTAACCGATAAAAAAAAAGTTACACTAGGAACACAACCTACAACTCTGAAGACATTCAAATCTTTTTCCACTACAAATGTGTTCGCATGTTCTGATAGACCTACAGTTATATATTCTTCAAATCATAAACTTGTTTTTTCGAATGTAAACTTAAAGGAAGTAAATCATATGTGCTCATTAAATGCAGAAGCATATCCAGATAGTTTAGCTCTCGCTACAAAAAACTCAGTAATAATTGGAACAATCGATGAGATTCAAAAACTTCATATACGAACAGTGCCACTCGGTGAAGGACCACGGCGTATAGCTTATCAAGAATCATCGCAAACCTTTTGTGTTTCCACTCTTCGAATCGATATTCAAGAATCAACGGGCTTAGTACCTTCGAGACCAAGTGCCTCAACGCAAGCACAAAATGTAACTACTTCTTCAAATAGTCTATCCAAACCTGGAGTTCCAGGTAACAATATAGAAGTTGGCCAAGAAGTAGATACCAACAATTTATTAATAATTGATCAAAATACATTTGAAGTATTACATGCACATCAATATATGCCATCGGAATATGTGGTTTCATTGATGTCAGCTAAATTAGGAGAAGATCCAAATACTTACTATGTTGTCGCTACAGCCTTAGTTTACCATGATGAACCAGAGCCAAAGGTAATAATATTAAAACATAAAGTTTTAGAGAATTGATTTTTCTTAATTAGCTTTTTTATTTTGTAGGTAGGGCGCATCATAATATATCACTATGCGGATGGAAAACTAAATCAAGTTGCCGAAACCAAAATCGATGGATCGTGCCACGCACTAGTTGAGTTCAATGGGAAAGTTTTATGTGGGATCAATAGTTTTGTTCGGCTTTATGAATGGACAAATGAAAAAGAATTACGTATGGAGTGCAACATTCAAAATAATATCACAGCATTGTATGTAAAAGCTAAAGGTAAATTATTAAATTTTTTATAATATTTTTCTTTTTGATATGATTTTTTCAAGGTGATTTTATTTTGGTCGGAGATTTAATGCGTTCATTAACTTTACTACAACATAAACAAATGGAAGGCATTTTTGTAGAAATTGCTCGAGATTGCGAACCAAAATGGATGCGTGCTGTAGAAATTTTGGATGATGATACATTTTTAGGTTCAGAAACACAATGTAACTTATTTGTTTGCCAAAAAGACAGGTAAGATTTAATTTAAAGAAAAACAAATTACTATTATTTACAATATCTAAACTAGTGCGGCGACAACAGATGAAGAACGACAATTACTACCTGAAATAGCCCGTTTTCATATAGGAGATATTGTTAATGTCTTTAGACATGGTTCCTTAGTCATGCAAAATGTTGGTGAAAAAAGCACACCCACCACTGGTTGTGTTCTTTATGGCACTGTCAATGGTGCAATTGGTATTGTTACTCAAATACCTCAAGATTTTTATGACTTTCTCCATTGTCTGGAAGAACGCTTAAGCTTAACTATCAAGTCAGTTGGAAAAATAAATCATGGATTTTGGCGTAGTTTTAGTTCATTTCAAAGATGTGAACCATGTGAAGGTTTTATCGATGGTGATTTAATAGAAAGTTTCTTAGACCTTAGCCGAGATAAAATGCAGGAAACTGTATCTGGCTTAGAGGTAATATTTTGTTGTATAAACATTTTTTGTTTTTGATTATTTATTCATTTTTTTTTAAATTTAGATCAATATGGATGGAGTTAAAAAAGAAGCAGCAGTAGATGACGTTGTTAAAATAGTTGAAGATTTAACAAGAATTCATTAATAGCTATAATTGAATATGTTTTAGATTTTAATACAATGTATTATTTCTATTTATTTTCAAAAGCATTGTAAGAGTAATCAATACAAGCATCTAATGTTCTATTATTTATAAGAGTACACTTTATTTTAACAGGTAGTAAGAAAATCAATAAAATATTTAATTCGGCTGACAAATAAGTGATCTAAAAGACTTTTCTTAAAAATCAAAGGGGTAGGCCTGTTTTTAGTAAATATTTCAAGGTAATGAGAGATTCGGAGTAAGGCACATAATAAATTTTGATTTATTAACAAGATTTTCAATTAAAATATAAAAATATTATAAGATTGGGCTTAAATTTCAAACTTTACCGCAGTCGAATCCAATAAAAAACTTGAAAATAATGAATGCCAAATGTTACAGCTGAAAATTAAAAGTGAGTTTTTCTTGCTGATTGTTATTATCAACCACAGCTTTCAAGATATAATTCCAAAGAGAACACATTAGGTAACCTATTAAGCCTGAAACCAACAAACTAATAAATATCTAAAGATAAATGAATCCAAGATATAAAAAAATTCATCAAAACACTTAATTTGCTACATTCGCTTGGTAGCAAAACAAAATCGGGGTAAAAATCATTTATGTAGCTGACACTCGAGTGAACTTAATCTTAAATTATATTCTGCTAGAAAATTTGTCGTCAAAAGATCTTTTCTTCAATTCCAATTAAGTGCAACTTTAGAAAAAAATTTTTATATAAAGAATTTTCTTTAAGTTTTTTTAATTTTTTTCAAAATATTAGAATTTTATCGCTAGCTTTAACTTCCTTGTGATTTTGATTCCTTTTAATTTCTCTAAATTAAATTAAGAAATGTAGAAAACTTACACAAAAGCTATTAAAAGGAATGTGCTGAGTTTAGGTAATATTCCTAATCATCACTTTCTCTTTTTTTATTAATATACATTGAATAGATAAAAAAAAAGAAAAGGAAACTAAAAATCTTTGATTGGCCATAACTTGGAAACTACCGAAAAAATGTAAACTTCAAAAACAGATCTTTGTCCCCATATTATATATTACACTCATCTTGCATGATTCATTCAGAACTAACACTTACAGTCTCTTATATCATAAAATTGCTGTATATAATTAGTACCACTTTTTTTCCTTTGGTTCCTTTCGTCACTAAAAAGACTCTTATTTCCCGTGGTAATAAAGTTCAAATATCTGCTCAAGAAACTAAGATTACAAATAGAAATAACCATAACTTCTTTTGTTTGTAGGAGCAATATTATTAAGCATAAATTAAGTAAAATATTTATTTGTATAAAAGGACACTTACAAAAATGATGGATATCTTAGAAAACTATTCACAGTTCTTCTGGAAATCAAAGAAATCTTTATTTGAGGATTTGTTATTGAAGTGACATCACCAATATACAAATTTAATTCTCACTCTCAAAACGAAAGGATATGTTTTAAATAAAAATATTGAATAAACTTAATTTTAAAATGTTAAATTCAGATAAAATATGAATTATCTTACACAAATCTTAAATAATAAAATAAAATTTTAAATCTCCTAGTGTTCAAGTAACCGAATTCATTTTACTTAAATTAATGAGTCATCTACTATTCAGTGTCTAAAAAAGTACAAACTATATTTTAGGGTTTATGGCTAGTCGAACAGTAGGAGACAAGTGTAAGATAAATCTTCCTATTAGTGATTTGTGCTGTCATTCTAAATAAGAAGACTAGAAAGGTTTTTTAATAATATATATAACAATATTTGTTGTGTGGCTTTGCAAAGCTAAATAATGGAAATCCTACACAAAAGTGAAGCTATTACTTAATACAACATATATAATAACACAATTTATATAAGATGAGCTACATTATTGATTGCGCCAATATACTATGTATAAAGCGCAATATCACTGGATGCTTTTGATAAATGTGAGTAATTGTAATATAAAGATTGTTTTTTTTTTGTGTTTTTTCAGGAAAATATTTTGTCATCCTAATTGTAACCAATAAAATTGTGTTTTTGGATTTTCCATTTAACTTTCCTTAATGCACTATTAATTTGGCACCTGTAATAGTTGACTTCGTATGAGGGAGCTTCATCTTCTTCGGGACGTTACTACGGCAATCATTTGTCTTAACATTGGCTCTGGAGCACACATTCTTGGTTCACACTTCATTTGTCCATCTCCTCCACATCTAAAAAAATATTAGAGATCTTTAACAAAAATACATTTGATATATTTTTTAAATAAAATATTATATTTTAAAAAAAAATTAATAAGATTTAATTAAAAGTGGAAAATAAACATTGAAAATATCTCTGAATTAACAGTTTTTACACACCGCATAAGGAAAAATTAAAATAACTTTAAATCTTAGCTTGTAGAACTTTCAAAAATTCTAAGTTATAAAAAGCAAAGTTAAGGGACAGCATAATAAATATTTCAGGAAGTCAAATAATACTTTAATCATCATTCTTTAGCTCCAGTTATTGCTTTAATTAATTTAAAAAGTAGAACTTGAATTATACTAAAAATTTTGTGTCATTATAAACTTACGTGCAAAGCATACAAGGCCCACTTGCAGATTCGATTATATCACCCACTTTATAATTTCTTCCTTGTGTCTGGCATCCAGATTTCTCAATACTTTTATAGTTATGATGTAAAACATTAGGCGAAAGTGTTGTTGTTGTACTAGTAGTCAAATTAAAATTAGTCGCTGGTGATACAGGACATTCATAACGTGGACAACAGAAACCTTGTATAGTTTCCTCATGACAGCCAGTAATTGGTGGTGGGCATGATTGTTGCAAACAAATTATATCACTTCTAAAGCAGAAACAAAAATCACATGGATCATCTCGAGGAATCTGTTGGGCTGATACAAATAATTTTCCACCATATCTACAAGTTCCTGGTCCGAAAGAGTTTGTATCTTCTTCTTCACTGTAATCTTCTTCAAGATATGATGGATAGTTACCAGGCATATGTCCATGACTATGATGTTGTGGAAATTTAGTTGTTGTACTTGTAGTATGGTATGGCTTTTCTGTGTACAATGAATCCATTGATGGAATTATTTTTTGTGTTGTGGATGTTGAAGGTATTTTTGTTTCATGGGAGCTTGAAAAGCTTGCAAGAGTGGACGTAGGTTGGTTAGATGACGCTAATTCGTGCGTCGAATTTTCCAATGTTTGGGTAGATGTATCCAACTTTTCAATGGAAAGCTCAACTTTTTCTGTAGAATGCTCTAAATTATGAGGGTGATCAAATTTTTGTGTACTATATTGATGGCTACTAAGAATATCACTTGGTGTTGTATATACAATACGTATTGTTGTTGAATCTTCTGAGATAGGCTCAGTTTTTTCGATTATCGGTGTCATATTAGAAACTTCGGTTGTTGCTTCAGATTTCTCTTCAGTTACTATCTCTTGAGCACTATCTTCATTTTCCTCTGCTGAGGGAATTTCCACCAAGTGTGGATCTTCTGTAATTTTTTCAGTTAAGTTAGTAATCTCTATAGAATCATCTTCATTTGAAATTTCTGGTGTAAACATAATTTCATGTCCTTCAGTTATAGAATTCATTGTTTCAACTGTATTTAAGCTTATGTCTACCAGTTTTTTATCATCCTTATCCTTTTCTATTACATAATTTGAATCATTATTTGCATTGTTGTCTAATTCTTCTGCATTTTCTTGAATTGGATCTTCGGTAGACTTATCATCTATGCTGTTAACACTATAAATTGATGTTTTCTCGCCAGATAACGAACTTAATGTTGTTAATAATTCATTACTTGGATCAAGTATA
This sequence comes from Acrocera orbiculus, assembly GCA_947359355.1. Lineage (NCBI taxonomy): Eukaryota > Metazoa > Arthropoda > Insecta > Diptera > Acroceridae > Acrocera > Acrocera orbiculus. The sequence continues at coordinate 16,229,571 of OX375758.1, forward strand.
TTATCAGGTGTATAATTTTCTAGTTCTGAAAAACTTTCATCCCCGGTATCATGTTTCTCGTCAAAAGAAGTTGTCGCTTCGAGTAAAGTACCTTCCGTTACGTCATGACTTGAAATTATTTCTTCAGGCAAAGTTTCTTCCTCAGATTGAGTGACCGTTTCATTTAATAAATCGTATTTTGTCACTGGCATAATAGTTGCAAACTCAGTTGATTGTTCATTTTTTTCAACATTTTCATTTTCTTGGCTTGTAACATCCTTGAGTGGGTATATTATATCAGTTTGTGTAGTTATCTGAACTTCATCAGTGAAAGGAATCGAATTTTGGGTACTTGTCTGTAAAGCAACTTTATCAGTAGTTGAAACTAATGTTTCGGATGTTTCGGTTATATCCTTTATAGTTTCTTGGTTTAATTCTGTATTAATTTCACTAAAGACTGTTGTCTGAGCTACATTTTCATCAAAATTCGATTCATGTAAACTTACTTCGTTTAATTCTTTATCATCATTAGATTTTTGTGTACTTGCCGTCAAAAGTACTTCAAGCTTATTCTCGGTTTTAAAATCTTCAATATTAGCAGCTGTTGTGTAGTCGTCTGCTAGAATATGTTTTTCAGTTAAAGAAATAACTTCATCTTGCGATTCATTCAAATTTGAATTTTCTGTTGTTTTCTGGTCAACATTTTCATTTTCATCAAATGATTCATCCAATGTTTTGGTAGTCATTTCGAAATCAGTGCCTTCGAAATTCTTTTCTGTTGAAGTTTTTAATTCTTCAACACTATTGATAGTAGTTTTTTCTACCTCACTATTTTCCTTATTATATTCTGTAGTTAAATCTATTAATTTATTGGGGGATGTTGAGGAAAGGATTTCATAAAGGCTTTGAGGTTGAGTTTGTTTTGTAAATTCTGGAGAGCTATCATCAGCTAAAGCTTGTGTTGATGTGTGAAAAATATTTGATCCAAAGCTAATTGTACTCTCTTCAATAGATTCTGTTACTATGTCTTCAAGAGTCTTAGGTGTGCTTAAAATATTATTATCTGCATCTTCAAAAACTATTGTTGAAAAAGTAGAGCTTTTCTCTGACATTAGATCTCCAGAGGAAAATCCATTATCTGCATATGGTGACTTAGTAGTTTTGACATCTATCTCACCATCCTCAATTAAATTTGCATCATCTAGTGGCTGTGCCTTTTCACTTTGTGGTAATATAGATGTTACTACCTCGTTGATTGTTGCCTTTGAACTTTCTTCATTATTTTCAATTTCATCAAACTTTTCATTTTGAGTGGTTTGTGAATCATTTTCAAAGTCACTCCCTGTGTGATGCACAAAATTTTCTTCCGTGGGCATATTTAAACTATCGTAAAAAATAGTTTGGCTATCATCTTGGTTGACCTTTTCAGAGGTGAATTCTTCATCCATATCTTCTGGTGTTACAGTTGATATTTTTTGAACTTCTGTCTCTATTTCATCTTGTACAGGTATTCTTGGTTTCTTCTCTAGTTCAGATTTTTTACTCTGCAGAACAGTCGAAGAATCAAAAACTGGTACAATAGTTGTTCCTTCATATTCTGTATCATTATTTACCAAGCGTATTTGGTGTTGGCTGGGTGTTGATGATTGTTGAAGCACATCTGAAACTTTAACAGTTTCATCAATAATTGAACTTTCAGTCTTCTGATTTTCAGTTATGACTCCCTCTTTTGTAGATGAAAATGTTTCTTGCTCTAATTCTTGTTCAAAGGTTTCATTTTCAACCCGTTGTTGATTATTGCCTTCAGTACTAGTCACTTCATTACAAATATATTTAGGACAGCATTCAATTGTTTCACTTTTCACAACTGTACAAGATTTATTATCTGGGATTTCACATTGAATTCGGTTACATTTTATAACACTGCTGATACATTTGCAGTCTATATCGCATATTTTCGACGATGGTACGAAGGTATTATTAGCATAAGTTGAATTGCCTTCAAGGCAGTTTCCTTCGCCAGGAACTGAAATTGGAATTACTGCACTGTTTACAAAAGATAATGTTTCTAGATTATTTTCACTAGTATTTAATACATTGTTTTCTGTTATTTTTATTTGTTCTTCGGTTGAAACATTTACAGAATCAACAGTAGCATGATTTTCTGTCAGTATATCATGATCAGTGGTTATATCTTTAGTTAGTTGTTCTATAACAGCATCCAGAGAAACTGATGGCTCATTTTCATGAATACTTTGGCTAAGAGTAAATGTATTTCCCGAACTTAGCGTCACTAAACTAAGTGGTGTCATAGTTTGATCTTCATTAGATAACATATTAGTATTATCATTAAAATTTTCATCAAAATTTTCTCCTACATTATTTTCATCAGAGCGTGCGGAGGTTGCTTCAGTGCCAAATTCGAAATCTAATACAGTTGTTGACTCTGCTGATAATACGTGAACAGAAGCAGCTTTGTTTATATGTTCTTGTAATTGTACATCCTCTTTTGATACCTGAGCTCTTAAATTTTGATTTAAGCTCTCAGCTGAAATTGGAATTGCAGTTGAAGGAATGAATTGATCTATTATCAAATCTCCATCACTTTCACGGGTTACCAATGTTTCATCTGGTCTTAGTGGATCAGTACTCGTTTTGTCAAAATCTTCACAAAAGTAATGGCTAGAACAACATTGATTTTCTTTAGGTGGCAATGATTTACAATTATGACCTTCTTTATTTAATGGTACTGAACACTCTTGTACAGCACATACAATATCACCTCGCATACAGTAGCAATGCTCACAGCTTGTACTCCCAGGAATTAAAGCTCCATCGGGATAACTTTTCTTATCATGAAAACATTCATTTTTATCATTAACCGAAATAGTTGTAAGAATAAATCCAGGAGTTGGCCGAACTGTTGTAGTTTCATCTGATATTTCCATTACATTATTATCGACATTATCTATTAAAACCAAAAAACTTTAAATTTATAGTAAAATATTGCACTAATGGATTTTTACCGCAGTTATATCGTACTGGGCAACATGACCCCTGATTATAAATTGGCGTACAACCATCCACATGTAGAGTACATTCTTGCATAATGCATGATGTCTTATTTTTAATACAATAGCAAAGTTCACATGGGCTAAGAGGATCCGCAGGTATCTAAAAAATAATCCTGATTAAATAATCATTTAATATTTTAATTATACATACCTGTGATCCTTCACTATAGAATCTCCCTTGTATGTTACAGCCACTTCTTTGAGTAAGTCCTAAGCTTGTTTCCGTCTGTGAGGATTGATTTTCTAGAAGTTGGACTGGAACTATAAAAGTTTAATGTAACTATGAATTATTCGATATTGTTAAATAATTACCATCTGGACATATGATTGTAGGACAACATTGTTCTTCACGTTTTTCAATAATACAATCTTGGCCAATTGGCTTCGTAAAAGGACAGACTCGCAAGTAGCACATTAGCATTTTATTATGGCATGTACAATTTAAGCATGGCTCGTTTGTTATAATACGATCTCCTTCCGCATAGTAATTATAATTATAATAACATTCAGCTGCAAAAAGAATATATTTTAATTACTTTAACTTTTAATCAAATTTGAATAGTTGAAAAACGAAGTGATGCAATTTATTACTGAATTGGAAATTGCAAATAACTGCTTAATATATCAAATTTAGTAGAAAATGAATTAAAAAATTTGAATTGAATTTATGTAAAGAACACTTTTTTATTCTCTAATAACAGGAATATGTGTCGTCGTATTTATAGATGTATTTTTCTCTAGCCTAAAACAAAATCTTAAACGTAACATAAAGCAATAAAATGACTAAAAAATGTGCTTTAACCCATTATAAATAAGCGCAAATTCTATTTAGGCATTTAATCTACTATTAAATATTAAGTTGTAAGAATTTAATTTTAAAATCCATTTTAATTGCTAGAATAACTTTTAAAATATGATAAATCTAAGTCGAAAAATGAGCCAAAAAATTTTTCAAATTACATTATGAAATAAAAGGTCTAAGCTAAGAAAAAAAGCAGATAATAAAAATGGTCAAATATTTGTAACTCTTTTTTCACATCTACATCTGTTTGTACCGTTCCCATGACAAAAAGCCGTTTCCTCAAACTTTAATGAACAATACTTTAAAAACTAAAAGCTATTTATATAAGACTTTTTACTTATTATTTGCACTTTTTTTTGCCTTAGAAACAAATAAAAAACAAAAATTTTGATCTAAATATCTTTAAGCCTTTGTTCATTTACTTTCAGAATTTAGTTAGATTATCTTTCAAGCCGGAATTATTTCTAATGAACGTTATCCCAAAAAAATTCTGGTTCAAATTGATTAATTTTTTTTTACGTTTTCCTCAATTGAGATTTAAAGATTAGGATTTCTAGTTAACTAGATATTTTTCAAACTAAGTTGTGGTATAAAATTTTATGATTAGCCTTGAAATTAACGTCACTAACACTGATAATTATAATTCTATCAATATAAAATAATCCAAATATTAAGTGAAGAACACGTATTCCTCATGTCGTCAATTTTATGAAATATTTTCAACAAGCAAAGTACACAAAAAACTATTAATAATATATATTATATAAGTATTGCAGAACTTGAAGCAGGTTAACGGATAATTAAAATACTTATTACCGGCCACAAGTAAATACCTTGGGAACCCAGATTCAATGTCAATGCCATTGCGACGATTTGAGCTTGTCAGTCATATTGATATCGAAGCCACGTGCTCTCTTTGAGGTAATCCCTTCATCCTACATATACATATACATAAAATATTTATGTAAACTAAATAAGGCACCCACAATGATATTTTTTTTTTGTTTTCACCGTCACAACTTATTCATTGATGACTGTAAATTTTTTTAAAGATGTAGAAAGTTGCTTATTAATCAATCAATGACTTTGTTGGCTTAGTTTCTGGTCGGTTTTGACTTTGAAAGAAAAATGAAACGACTTTGTGTGTCATTCAAATGAATTTATTTGTTCCCTTACCAAAACTTCATTTAAATATAGAATTATAATGACCGCTGCCTTTAGTACATTAATATTTTGGTATGTTGTATAAAAAATAGTAAATATAAAAAGGATTATATTAATGAAAATTTGAGATGTAAATCCAACAATTTGCAAAATTGCTAAAATGAAAAGGACACCAAAAAAACTTTGAATTACCTGAAATAACCACAAAAAAATAAAACAATTTGAAAAGGTCCAAATTTGATTTCTTTTAGTAATGATAATAATTGGTAAAGTTTTGTACAGTTGGGCAAGTCGATAAAAGGCTTAGTCGAAGGATGTTAATAGCAAACTCAAATTAAGTTTCAGAACTATTAAAGTAACAATGACTTCTCGAGTCGCAGTTTTGAGCCCCTTTTCATCCTCTTCAACCTAAAAAGTGCGAACTTTAGTATACTTTTGTGTACTTTGGTAAACTTTGAATCTCCTTTCATCTTCTTCGGCCTCCTAAATGCAAACTTTTTAGGTATTGGAGGTTAAGGAAACCTAAAGGAGTTTTTGTTTTTGAAAACATAATATTATATAATTTAACGATAACTAATTGTTGAGAGCCTAATAAGGCTTGTAAAAAAAAAAAAGAAATAAATTGTTAATTAAGTGGTGAACTTCACGAAAAAACTACATTGTAAGCGAAGTAGTAAAATAACTACACGATATGGAACAAATTAATACACAACTCTAACTAAGCTCACAGAATTGATTTTGTGCTCAAAGTATTTTTTATAGTTAATAAACTAATATATTAGAAAATTTATAAGTATTAGTTCTATATTTAAGTAAATTATTTGGCTTTGGACATGAGAATTGGTTCATACTTTGCAACTTCTTCTGCAAAATGAAGTTTGTACAGCCTTCAACTGATAAAATTGATGCAATAACATCGGGAATGGTAAAATTTATTCATTTCCTTTAGAGTAAGTTTCATTGTGTTAAATTACCTTGAATGATATTTTTTTATTTAAACTGATTTAAAGGTACAACAGACAATCAAACATAACACAAACCTAGGTCTGTACTACAAATAATTCAATAAAAATAAAAATCAAAATATTTAAAACGGGCTTTAGCATATTAACTATTTTAATAACTATAAGCAAATACCTCCTTCTAGATAGAGCACTGCTGTTATTTTTTGAATTGAATTTTTTATTTATAAAAAAGCATCTCTTGCAAAATGTATGACTTAGGCTCAAATTATTATGTCATCATAAACATATATTTGCAAAAATATTTTTTATGAGATAACATTCTTTGCAATTTTCAGCATTTCAATGCCAATAACTGGATAAATATGATAATATCCATTTAGAATTAAATTGCCATGCGCGAATTTTATGTTCTTCATATTTGATTGAATATTTTCGTCTACTGTTAAAATAGTTTTGGAAAAATTTTCTTCGAAACTTATTTTTTTATTAATTATTTTTCTAAGATTTTTATTTAATTTCAGTTTCAATGAAAAGCATATTTTTTTTTGGTTAGCTCTACTACTATTTAAAAACAAATTAGTAATACAATTAAAGCAAATAAATCATTCAACTGTTTTTAGAAATGGAAAAAATATCTGATATGTCTGAAAATACTCAGATACCTATACGAGTTTCGCATGCATTTACAATAATATTACGTACGTGCAGCACCCAAGCGAAAGTATTTTTATTCACAAGTTAATATGTAAGAAAATTAAATAAGAAAGACCATAATAGTTGGAATATGTATAATGTAGAAATTATATTAAATTTTAACTTTAATCAGAGTAATTGAATACTTCAATTTGGTTTTGGGGTAATTCAAACAAATTCTATTGTTGGGTTTGTTAATAAAAATATTCTATTTAGATTTTAAGATTCTTCTGAAATTTGATATATGTAAGCATAATTTTGAAAACAGTATATATAGATGCAAATTTTCAATATTTGAAAAACAAGGAGTTTCTTTGTGTTTGAAAACTCGTCTTAAGCTTTTTTTGGGAATAGAATAAGCTAAGTAAGAATGCAATAAACCTTAAAAAAATGACAAACACCATAAAAAATAATAGCATGTCTATCTTTTTTCCTGTAAATGTAGTATAAAAGATTTTCCCTTTGAATCTAAGCCTGAAAATGCTGTTATAGAAAACGAAAATTTAATAACTGAACATTATAAGTTATAACGCCATTCAAATAACGCCTAAATAGATAAATTTAATGTAGATTTCTCCAATGGACATATTTTTTTGCATTTTTATTTACAACCGTCACAACTAGCTAAACTTTCATTAAAAAATTTCAGCTAGATAAAGATAGTAGAAATATATTTGGTCGCATTTTGTTATGAATATGAATAATCTATAAAATAGAAATCACAACAAGTTCTTTGTTCCAGTCTTTTCATTATCTTTTTTGACTTTTAGGTGCAACTTAAAAACACATTATATTCTTTTGATAAGAATAAAAAAGATATGATTATGTCGCATTGTTAAAATTTTTATTACAAAGTTCTGTCAAAGTATAGAATGAAGTGAAAATCTTTTATTACTTTAACTAGGAACCAAAAAAAAAAGATATTACCATCGTCCATAGTTGGTTATTATGTAGATGACACAAATATAAAACACCTGCAGTTTGAATTACGACTGGTCATCAAACTATTCTTAACCTGCAGTTTTTGTCCGAAGGAAATTATAACAAGAAAAATGGTTAGTGAAATTCATACACATATACGATACTTTCATAAAAATGCCAAAGAAACAAATAGCTTAATGAAATTTTGTCTCATTTTTTGTAGGATAGGGAATACAACAACTAACTTCAAATATTTATTTAAACAAGATTTTACGTGTTTTTAATTATTGGAACGAAGTTCCTTGTTATTAATTTAAACAAAACTAAAGTTTAAGTTTCCTAGATAAAACTTTTGACACCTTCAGGCTCACGCTTAGCAAATCTTTTACCTAAATTTAAAAACATTAAAGTTCTAACGAATGAATATTAATATGCAAAACGATTTGCACAAAATTAAAATTTTACTATAATCAAATTAATTGAATAATGTGAAAAATTCCAGAATTCCCTTGTTATCATTAAATTTGTTGCTATTTACAGAAATTTTTTTATCATTTTTTGCAAATGAATCTATGAGTTATATAAATCTCTACTTTTTAGTAAAATTCAAAACTTCTATTATTTTATTTTTTAGAAATAATTGGGTCATATGAGAACCTCTCTTATTATCACATTTTTAGATTTCCTTGCCGAGAAATTTTTCAGCTTGTTTTAACATCTCTTAAGACGTTCATGTTCATGGATACCATAGTCTTATATTCTTTTATGGTAGATCCAGTAATTAGTAATTTACTATTTTTCCAGTCAATGGATTTTTATAGAGTGCATAATAATTTATTCTTTAGTATAAATTGAATATAAAATTGCAGTTTTAGAAGTTTAAGGAATTCCAATAATGTACGAGACTTAAAAGAAAAAAACTTGAAAGAAGAAAACGTTCGATGTCTGGGAAACATTTTGAAAAGTAAGTAAGCAAAAGAAAGTTTTTGAGATTTTTATCAAGTTACACTAGAGGTTTGAAGTATCTTGTGTTTTGCCGATTTTATTAGTATCGTGTAATTATATCGAATGTCTAAGATGGCACCTAAACGAAAATATTTTTAACTAAAACCATCGTAAGTGTTACATACTTATAAAATAGGCAGATCTTGCCTGTTCCTGTTTTAACATTAATAAAAACTTTTATTTTAGGCTTTCTTTATACTTATTTTTTTTAAAAATGTACTAAAACTTTATTGATATCATCTTCAACAACCTTAATATTACTGGCTTCAGTGTTTCGGAAAAACTTTTACCAATAAAACAGTTCTTTAATACTTATGAAGTTAATTAAATCTTTAATTTTAATTATGTTGGGTTTTAGTAGGTTCATATTTTGGCATAATATTCGAATACAGTCTTCATATCATGTGAGATTCGATTGTTTACTATGTTTACTATGTCTCTTGATTACCAAAGGGTAATAATTAATTCCCATATATTTGAATTTTATACCCCAAAACTTGGAAGTCAATTTCTTTGTTTTCATTAGTTACACTATTTTCCCTTTTTAAAAATAAATGCTGCAATTTATTAAAATTAGATGGCACAGTTTTCTGCCATATATCATAAATAGAATATAAATATAAAAATAAATTTGAAAACTTTAAATAAAGTACGAAAATTAAATTAAATATAATGAGAATCAAATGAAATGAAAGTAAATGAGAGTCAAAATTCGGAGATAAATTTATAGCTAGTACCAGTAAATTAGCTTAAAGGGAATCAAAATATCTTATTCACAAAATTAACTAAAATAACATTAAAAAAATATTAACTATTTAATTTATTTAAGCTCTTGCCTTAATAAAATGATACTTCACACAAAATGACATAAAAATAAACTTAAAGTTATGAAGGATAAGACTATTCAAGAATCAGTGTAGGGTAAAATAAGTGCAGCCTTAATTAAGACATTTTTATTTTGCTTAATGACAAGGTCAATATCTGTGCTATTTGTGTCAAAACTTTAACACCAAAAATTTCTTTTTATATACACATTTTTTAACTTGAATTTTTTGAAAACTTTAAAAACATTTAACAGTAATTTAATTCACTTTAATTAATTTTAATTTAAGTCATATCCATTTCAAAAAATATAAATTAAGGCAAATTTTTAAATTTTCAAAAACAAAAAAAATTGAAACATTATTGGAATAATATATTTCTTCTTGTTGTAACTTCAGTTGATATAAAAAAGTTAAATTTCAAAGGAATATGTAAATTAGCTCCTTGAGATATTCCTCTAACTATAAATTGAGTTGGAAAAATTTTACATTACTTTATAAAATCTTGGCACAATTCATTTAAGCTGAATAATTAACCACCTACAGATAACCTAATAAAATATTAATAAGCCATTAGAAAAAGGGATATTAGCCAATTAAAACACTATAAAAACAAATAACAAGATGAAAATTATTGTATCTAATAAAATCATAATATTCGATCCAGAATAACCAATTTATTTTAACAATATACAACAGTTTGCAAAAGTATATTTGAAAGTCAGCAGGGAAAAACAAAAACATACTTATAATTTGGGATAAACCTTTGAATCAAATACCTAAGAGAATTTTATTCTACAAATATTTTAGTATGCTGTATAGCAAACAGGGAGCTCCCTGTTGCTGTTGTCGATCATGGCGAGGGTTAAAAACCAAATAAACAAGGAAAATACAATAAATAAACAAAATTGAACCATGAAATAATTCTTAATTAAAGATAAACTGGGTTTATTATAATTTCTGTCCAAAATTAGTAATTTAAGTAGTTTGTCTGTGGAATGACAAATTTAGATTAAGAAATACAAATTTAATATACGCAGCCTAACCGCTACATATATAAACTAAAAGGAAATGAGAGGAAAAAAAGGAAGCTCATTTTTCTTTTTTTTAACCTTTAACACTTTAAATCTTTTCTTAATGCTTCGAAATACTTAAAGGTATTCTGTAAAATTTCTAAATTTTTCAAAGCTACTAAAGCTAATATTTTACCATTTCAATTTAGTATTAATTGTTTTTGATTATTTTCAGACTATTTTATATTATTTGGAAGATTTTTATATCTATTTAGTTTTTGTCATTCCTTTATATACATGTGTATTTATATATGTTTGTGTATACCTATTATTTTTCTCTTAAAAGCAAAAATAAACGATTTGATGTAATTAACATTACTTCTGCTACTATAAATTCAACCCTTTTACAGACTTAATCGAAAATATCTTCACCATTTTGCTACTAGACGGTGATATTATTAGAACTATTACTTGGAATTTCATTAACGCTAAAGTTATCCAGCCAATTCTTGGCATAAGCTTTATTTATCACTTGTTGTTTACTGCTAGACTTGTTAACCAAATATTTTATGGACATTTTAATGCCATTAAACTCGATTTTTAATACTTTTAAAACTCTCACTATAAATTTAGATCTGCTCTTAGATGACACCACATGGATTTTACTTAAAAAACTCGTACGATATTACTTTGAAAAGTACTCCATTTAATAAATACATTAGAAAAAATATTTAAACATTCTTAAATAGAACTCGACGAATGATTCAGCTCATAATTGAAAACTAGCAAAAAAACTGAGAACTGTATTTAAATGAACCTTGTATCCATTTGGTGAATGAGTAAAGTGGATAAAATAAAATAAATACAAATCACTAAGCACTACTAGGAATAATTTCCGAAAGCTGAACTCTAGGGCATCGTAACTTACATCCCTTAGATGACTAATATAATGTGATTAGTAAACGTCCAACGAGAGGCAGAAAACATAACTTTTTTACTACTTCTTTTGTTATTGCAATTGCACATTAGTCTTTTCATATAAAAGAACAGATTTGTTATTTGCAGGCTCTAATTTAATTGGAAATAAATAATAAAATATTGATATTTTTAATAGCATGGCAGTTCCTATATTGATGAAAATTTATAATTTTCAGGATTGTACATTTACTGGTGATCATTCTGATAATACAATATGAAACTTCCTGTTTGCTTAAAATATAAGAGGACTGGCTTGAAAATAAAAAAAACCAAAGAAATTCGTCAAAGAAACAGGTGAGATATTTAAATACCTACGTATGGTAAACTAGAGCAAATAGAATTTCTTGTATCTACTCCATTCTAATCCATAATTTTATCTTTTATAAAACACTTCTATAAATTCTATTTTATCATTTAAGTTTCGCAAATACTTAGAAAAGTGCAGGATTTGGAGAAGAACAAATAATATTATGACTAAAAAATCTCACAGTTTTAACATTTATTTGGTTCTAAAATCTCTAAAATTTAGAGCTGTTTTGAAAAACCATCTTTTCTCGTGAAATAACATAAAACTTAGATACAAATTTAAACATTTTTACAAAAGAAATAGAATTTTTTATTTTAACTATTAACTCCAAATCTTGGGCATTTTGTTTATGAGCTTAAGGTCTTAAATCAATTTTTTTCACTTAACCTATTAATTCATAATTCATAACAACAGATCTCTATGTAAATATACCACGCTGTATCATAATTAATTTGCTAACCACTAATTATGCCATGTAATAATAAACTGTAAGAATTTAGCGGAAATCAGGTGGAATTAGCCACTATTAATTTTTGAAGCTCACTTTTTTTTCTAATGCCTATATTTATAGAACAAGTGTTTGCGTATCAGAAATGATTGATATCAAAAGATAAATGGACAAATCTTTATTACAATAATAACAATACAGCAATAAGCAATACAGAAGAAGGAGAAAAAAAAGTACGGTTAAGTGGCAACGTACCTTGTTAATTCTTCGTGATAAGCTCATTGACACTCATCATAAAAGAAAACCATCAAAAGAAATTCGAGACACTCATAAGATTAAACCACCATGACCGTAAACCTGTCTATTTTTCATTCAAGTTACAATGATTACAAAGTCTTCTTACCATCTGTCAGGCTACTTAACCTCAGGCCGGACTGTTGATCAGATTTTTCCCCCTTACCCCACTCAACCAAACAATTAGGCTTATAGAGATGCCTTCTTTGCAAGAGGTTTTTATATATCACTCATTTAATATGTGATAAGTATATGGAAGAGAATTAAATGAATGTTGGTCAGGTTATTCGACTTAGACCACCAAAAAGCTTTGCTGCTAATTTTGTTCATATATATACTTCTATTGTTACTATTCATTGTAAAATATGGGATCATAGCTATATGTATCATTACTTTTTCTAACTTAAAGCAAAGCAAAATTAAAAAATATAATTCAGTTTGTAAAAACTTACCTTCATATAAATCTAGGTCCGTAGTTTCTTGTAAAGGAGCTGTAATAAAAGAAGAATATTTTTGAAACAATTAAACGAGGTATATAACATACAAAAGAATTACAAATAAAGTCGCGCAATATTGTTAGTTCATTAAAAATTAATTTTTGTTAACCAATTATATTGAATGGAAAATCAAGTTTACGGTACAAATATTTCAAGAGTACAACTTCGTCCATGAGAATTTTAGTGCAGATAAATGAAAATCTAAGCATAAAAACAGTAGTAATCGCAGTAGAGGCTACTAAAATAAAACTAAGATGTATAAACATGACCAAGAAATGTGCTAAGCGGTCCGCACGATTCTAGCTAGCCGAAGGTGCATGTTGAAGTTGTATTGTTTTTTTTTTTTTTTTGTTTTTGTTTTTGTTGTACATAACATAAAGTCGAAGTTGAATGACCCGTGTGCAAATGTACATAAATTTCTTTAATTTTACCTTAGCCATAGTAGAAGGCAGAAAATCTTTCAGATTATGCACATCGAGTCATGTGCGTGCTCATAGAACGGAATGAAATGTTTACTTAGAACAAACAAAGTATCTAAAAAGTATCATCTAAGATTGCTATTCGCATTTTATACTTCTTTGGTTAACCGGAATTCACTTTGAAGATATATAATTATAAAACCAGAAATTAAAGAAAACTAATTTAGAAAAGATAACCAAATAGAAAAATACTAGTTAATAGTATCATGCAAGTATTTAATCATTTTTAGATTGTTACAAAAAAAATTTCGATAAAATTATACACGATACTCTTTTTGCTAAAAGGTTTGAGAAGAACTAGAATCCAATTCCGTTAATTTTAAAATATGACATGAAACAAAAAAAAAAATGATAAATTCAAAATGATATAATTGATGTAGTTCACCTTCTTTTCTATATTTTATATGTTTATGTTTTTGTTCTTAAAGACACCCTAATCATAGACAAAAAGTAGAATTTCAGCTAACTGATGAAAAGGGGGCAGGGCACTGTTATACTATAAAAAATTGCATTCCTGACTATTAAAAAAATTTGTATTCCCACAAAACAATGGTGCATGGCCTTTTTGAAACGGTAAATTGGTTGCACACGCACAAGTAAACTGCATAACTATAACCGTGAGTCATTTGGAATGGTCCAAGTTGCATCTTTATATTAGAAACATCATCGGAAATACCGTAAAATGTCTGTCTACACTAACCTAATCGAGAAAACAAGTTTTTCTCTTCATCTTTATATATCTGTAGATATATAGATATATATTTATATATATAAATATAATATACATTATTGGACATTAAAAATCTGCGGCTGTGGTTTCTTAGTAAATTTTAGCCGCTATATAGTAACTAAATTTTGCATATTATAACTAACCTGAATCACAAGTTGAGGAAAATATCATTAAACCAGCGAATAGTGTGGTCCAGCCAAGGCACCAGAAATGCAAAATGATCATTGTGGTAATACCTGAAAAGAAAAAATCCAAAATAAATAAAATTGAAATTAAACAAATAAAATATTAACAAATCTAAGTTTAATCAAATATGAAATCCAGTAAGAGAAAATTTCATTTCCTGTAATCAGCCATCTAAACAATTTGGTGAAACTTTGATTGAAGGGAAATCCGTTAAGCTCACTGATTTATTAAAATTCTGAAATAAAGAGCATACCGCCATTCAATCTTCTGCAGATGTCAACTGACGCCTGCCTTTTCAACAGGGGACAACAGTTTCTCAAATTAAAATCAAAGACAGACGACCAGATGTTAGAATTAATCCTAAAAAGGGTCATTTATAAAGAATAGTATGATCCTTTATTCACAAAAGGGATACATATGGCACCCATTTATATTTGCAATAGATAAGGGTGGTGGAGAAATGGAGAAAAAGTGTTGATTTTTTGTTTTTTGTTTGGTTTATTGTCCTTTTATATATGCTTAATTGATTTTGATTCACATTTTATTTAATTTTTTTTTTGTTTTTTCATTTTGCAAACTGAACGGACAATTAAGGTTCAAGAAACTTAAGATATAGAAATCAAAATTTGCATTAACTGTCCCAAATGTTACCATTGCATATGTTAAATGTAATGCTACAAGCATACTAATTTACTGATTTTTATTTGTTCTTTCATTTAAATGGAATTTTTAGTGATTTTATCTGTTACCATAAACTTCGGAAGAAATTTCTTCGTCTTCCTGATGAGATGCTTAACTTTAGGCATTATTCATTCACATTTTACATTAGCAAATGGGTATTTTCTAGATGTAGGTATAAATATATGTATATATGTATGTATATGACCTATTGACCATATATGCGATAATAAATAAATTTTGTTACCGTTATTCACAATAAATACCAAGAAGATATTGCGTTCAAGAGGCCTAATATTTGCTTGGTGTTTTTGCGCTATTTAAAGTCATACGCTAAGTATTAGAAAGTTCTTTTGGCTCTTTACAAAAGTATTTTGCAAAGCTATTGAATTTATTTTCTTTAGTTAAAATCAAATATAAACCTTATTTAGTAGCAATATGTGACTAGAAATGCTTGATTTTATTTTAGTTATTAAGAATTCTGAAGCTATGTCGTTGCTTACACTTGAGGATTTCAATTTAAAACAGTTAGAGCTTTTATCTTTAGTTACAAAAATTTCTCATTTCTCGCTCATTTTTTAAAAAAATCTCACAAAAGATGAATAAAAAATTTCTTAAATTACAGCGTTCAAATACCGAAAATTAAATATATGGTAAAATTCTCGAATGAATTTTCTTTGGCATTTTTGAATTTTGCAGAAATAAAAACTTACTTTGGTAAATCTATATACCCCCAATTAACATCTTTCTAAACGATTGCAAATAATAAAATTAATGCACCAGCTTCAAAAATATTATTTGACTAGTGAGGTTTCGGATATGAGTTAAATCAATATATTCTTCTAATTAACACTACTCCTTTTTCTATGTTAATTTAAGGTGCTTTCCTATTTATTATAATACTCTGCTGAATTCAAAAAACTTCTCAAATATTTTATCGTTATTTTTTACTATGTGAGCAGTATCTCCCTGCCAGCTCTTGTTGCATTTATGAGATATAACGCTTCTAGAGAAGTGAACGAAAAGTAGAAATTTCGAAATTTTCTAAACAACTCCGTGAAGCAGAAATTTTGCTGCCTATCGCTTGTCATCTTACTAATAATAATAACACATCCCTTGCTAAATTTGAAGCTGTTGAAATGTATTAAGTTCAAGTAAGTAAATTTATTTTATGTTCAATGTGTCAATAATATTGAGCGGATGTAATTTATACAACTCAGATTTTATTTTTGAACGACGATTTAAAGATCCGAATATCGAAATATTCCCAAAACACTTAGTTTGAGATGAGAAAAAAAATTTAAAAGCAAGTCAAATTTTTCTCTCATATCGAGAAAAAATAATGTGTGCCAATTGAGATAGATTGTTTCTAGTGCTCTTATCACTTTATAAAAAAAATGAAAGAGCGAATATAAATATTAAGTAGGTCATTTACTACTTACTCGTCACTTCCCTTACAAAAAGCTTTATTTATCCTTCTGTTCCCATCAACCGTACTAAAAATTATTTTTATCCTTTTAGCTCAGAAATTGTGTGAAATAATCTTTAATAGAAGTCTTAAAAAAATTTTGATGTTATTTATATTTTGTCCTTCTATTCTAAGTTTATGTATGGAAGAAATTTTTAAATTCAAATCATAGTTCCAAATTAGCTGAATTCCACTCTATACGAGCCTAAAGCTACAGGTTAATTTTTTGCTAAAACTATCATTAAAAGCAACTTACAATTTCCTACTTCAAATCACAATACCTCATCCAAAAATAGATAAGAGCTTAGTCGCAAGATTCGGGACTGGAACTGGGAAAGTTTTAATTTTTTTAATAGATTGCATTATCATTAAACAGTGATCTCGGGAAACGACAAAAACTTTTAAAATTTAAAAATTGAAGTTTCAAGAGTGTATTTTACAGAAAAAAAAAACTTTAAAAAAAATTTTGACTTTTGGATCATTTTAATTGTATATAGAACAAAAAACAAGTTAAAAAATCCATGCACTCCACAATTAGCTTTAATTCTGGCAGTTTTTTTGATAAAACTCGTCAGAAATTTTCTTTTGTTCTTAGTAATTTATAATATTAACGAGTAAAACTATTTTATTTTTAACTTCATTGAATATGTTGATATTTAATGTAAACAAAAATATTAAATATTTAAAATATAATTTCAATATCAAATATATATCAAAATGAAATTTAAAATGACTGTTAAAAAAGTTTTTCAAACAAATATTTTAACCAAAACTCTAGTAATGAATGTATAATGCAATTTAGTTAACTGTTTAATTAAATGACGAACGATATATTTTCTACAATTAAAACATAATTTGAATTTTGAAGATCAATCAAATGATGTATTGAGGTATAAATGTGAAACAGAAGCTATTCAAAACGTTAACGTTGTCAAGAGAAATTATAACATTTCCTGTCTACCCACTAACCAAATAGTCAAACTAGTTTTGCAATTTTAGTTAGATTTTTGTTACAATAAAAACAAAATTATCCAAAGCTGTTGACGACTCTATTGATCTTCTTAAGTTATTAGCTGACAGCAAGCAATATAAGTTACACATTTGTCGCCATGTCAAAGCTTTCTACAAAAAAATTCTAGCAGGTGATATACAGGTTGTGTTAAACAAGTGTAAATTATAATTTGTTTTTCACACCTTGCTCTTTATGTCATATAACTATATGACAACTAGCAAAAACATGTAGAGGTTTTTTTTTTCCTTTTCTTTGTTTAACTTTTAAATTTATAGTCTGCAAAATTTCCTGTTACTTGATCTATTCAAGAATATTACTTTCAACTATTTTCTAAAACAATAGTGCAAAACTCTAGCTTTTATTCTAAACTAAAAAGTAAAACTAAATATCATAAATGATATATACACACAGATAAAATAGCTGGGAAAGATTTTGCTATAAATTTCCAATTCGAATAGTTATTACTAAAACTTAAAAGACCCACAAATCATTATCCATCTATATAGCATCATAACTAATCAATTGAGTCTGCACTGTTAATTTTCAGGCCATCTGTACTAAGGGTATCACATAAATTTTTTAACAACATAATTTTCTGATACAAAAGATTTTCACCAAGAACCGACAAAGCATAAGTGTTACGATAACCTGAATTTTTATACCTAACAAAATATGTTAATTAGGTAAACAGATGACCAAACACGTCCGCGTTTAAGATATTTAAGTTTACACTTTAGCCCTTTTATGTATTTTTAGATATGTAGTATGGTTCTCTTTGGCAGAATCAGATTTCCTATAAGCTAGCTTAAACAAAATTAAATATCTGGAATGTGGGCGGTTATATTATCTATCTGAAAGCTATAAGCTTCGTAAAATAGTCATCGGATTTTAATATACAAAAAATACGGTTATAGACGCTTAATAAATATACTCAATAAGCATTAAACCAAATAATGGCGCCATATACACTTATATGATTTGGGACATAGGAAACATCTTCCTCACTAGTATAGTTTTCCAAAAAAAGGTGAAAGCTTACTCCAAATTATAACAAAAATTTGTTGTCTCAATAAAAGAAAATTCTTATGAAAACAAAAGGCTAGGCTGTAAAAAAATTTTTTAAGACTGGTTTGTTTTAGTTACCCTAAATTTATGTGTATATATAGAAAAGCTACTACAAATGTTTATAAACGGCTCCGAATCTAATTTGAAGAGATATAAAAATCGACAGTAATTATTATATAATTCAATTTTTTTTCTTGTTTTTTACTTTGAAGGTTTTTACAAAAAATTTACTAATTAAACTAAATCGCAATACTGCATTTTAAAAAATGGTTGCTTAGCCTCCACTCATTACAGTTTAATCCAAGATATAAGCTGTTATAAATTCCAAATAATCTAAGTGTAAATCCCGAAAAATAAACCAAATTGATTATGTTTAAACCCATCCGAAGCCTTTAATATTTTTCCATGCAATTAATAAGCAAAAAAATTATTCTATTTACAAAAGAATTAAAACTTTATATCTGACTGTAAAAAATATAAAAATGCAATTGAACTTCGAAAAACCTATTCCGCCCTATTTATTGACCTTTTCAACACTTCTCTCCCTTTTTTACTTCACAAAATAAAATAAGCGAATACATTCCATACATTTAAGCAAGGAGACAAAAAGCCACTTCAGTATTCGCAACGCTAAAAGAACTTATTTTTGTTCTTTTTGTTTTTTAATAGAACGAGAGTTTTATAATAAAATTAGAAGCCTGATTTTTGTGAATTGGTTAGAAATTATTTGTGTTCATCCATAGTAGACCACTAATTATGGAACATTAATTTATTTTGCGGATTGCTGAGATATATTATTAATACCATTTAAGAAATACTTTGGATAATTTTAATGTAATTTTAATAGCATACTTCAAGAAATCATATGAAAGTTTAATAGGTTTTATTGGCAGGTAATTAACAAAACTGCATTTAAGGAATAGAGAAAATTAAAAAGCAAAAAATTAAACGCTTATTAAAATTGCAATTGAATACTGCTGCTCATGAGGAAAAAATGTTACTAATAGAGTAGTAGAAGTTGAAGCTAAGTAATGATTTCAGCAGTTAAGACCGCAAAAGATGGTTCACATACTAAAAAAATGCATTTCTTAAGAATCTGGTTTTGCTTTAACGATCTTTCACTTATTTCAAACTAACTATGCTCCTTAAATTCTAACTTCTTTAAAGTATATGATTTTCCTAATTTGGTTGAAAGTTAACTGTTTTCTAAAACATGTATTTATGTATTTAAAAGTATTTTACTTTCTTTTCTTTAATTGCAAAATTTTATATAAATTGCATTCAAGATTCTGGGCGTAGTATAGTTTTAAAGGTTTTCCAAAGTATTCCAAAGCTCAGAAAATAAAAGCATTTAATTAAGCCTTATTTCTCACAGTCCTGATGTATTCAAAATCTTGAAAAATAATTGTAATGGAAGTGATTATCTATATATAAATTCTTGTAGCCGAATTTAATTGCATTTTATCGGAAAAGGGTTAAATAGTTATGGCGAAATTATCCAAGTGTAACCTTTGAAACAATTTGGTATGAAATATAAAATTTTCCTACTAATTTGTAAAGTTCGAACTTAAATAGAATTTTAGGAAAAATCAACTCTTATTAACAAGAAGGATCTAATATTATTTATTTCATAGATGGTCAAAGTTTTATATAAGTTTTCCATTTAACATCGCATAAAGTTTAATTTGTAGTTTAATTAAAATTTTTGTGATATTGTTGTAGTTTTCTTAAAATTAGAAGTATGAAGCAATATGTTTGTAAGGGTTTTTTAATTTGTGTTGCTGTCCCTTTATATTTGTTATAACACTTCCTGCTGGAAAAAAGCTTCGACTGTGAGTGAAAAATGAACAGATTGATACATTTACTTTACTTCACTAAATTTACTACTTTTTGGTATAATAACTGCTGTCGTCTTAATGAAAATAAATCATCATATCTAAAAACCACAGTATTCATTTATGCAGCTTACATGACCATATATTCTCCCTGAATTGGTCTTTAACACATTAACATAATGGGTTGACAGAAATCACTCCTTTGGAAATAAACAGTGAATATGGGTAAGTTAGCATATAAAAGAAAACTGATAAAAATGGTAAATTCTTTAAAATATTTTGGAATCACATTTATGACTGTAAAACTTTTACGACGAGCCAAATCCCAGACAAAACTTTAACAGCAATCAAAACTATACACCCCATTAAAAATATATCTCCAGTGATACTCGATGCGCCTCTGCTCCTCTTTGATGCTAAAATAAAACCCAAGTTTTCCTACGACATAAAACTTCTTAATAGCCGTCGTTGACTTATCAAATCACATAACATACCGACTGATATATGAATTAGCTAGATAACATATTTTTACTAAATTATATCATCAATTTAAATTCTTGTAATAAAAGAAATGAAAAGTAAAGAAAAGGATATTTGGCCTCATTTTGATTTCACGGAAGCAATGGTCGACACAAAATGGACACGAGCAAATCAGTAATTAGTTTCCCGGAGATAAATGTTGCTTTTCATGAATTTCATTATGAAAATTACTATTATAGATATCAACATCACCAAACGTAGGAGCAAAGAAATGTCATTAGCGAAATATGCTGAAGGATGACTAATTACAACAGATCATTCAAAATCACCTTACATTCTTAGTGCAAAACTTCTAAATAAATAGCAAACAGAAATTAACATTATTGATTAAACAGAAATGTTTATCAATTTTTTGCAAATCGAAAATTTTTTGCAAATTGAAAATTTTTGAAACAGTCAAAAGTTTTTACATTTTAATAGAAAAAAAACAAGTGAATATGCAATGCTTGAAATGTCAAAGATATTTTATGAAATATCAAGGAAATATGTATACACTTTTAATTGAATTTATTTCAATATTTGTAGCTTTTTTCAAAACTTTAACCAATATGTGTGCTCAAGGTGATTAACACTATAATAATCTAATTTGTGCTGAATTTTTAGTAGCCTTTTATATTTAAAATTTTTTGACTGCATAGTTCTTTAAATAATTTTTTTAAATATAGAAGGGCTTTGCAATTTTATTTAAAAACCACAATGTAAAATGTTTTACATAATCAATTTAATTATTGGTTTCCTTGGTTTATAAGACATTGAAAATTATTTATTATTGTTTTTCTTTTAAGCTAAATTTATTCTTAATTGCTTCGGTGTGAAATCTACAAAATACAACCGAACAGTAAAAATTTTTGTTAATACACTTTCTAAAGTTAAAAATTTTTACTATTTTTACTTTTACCTTACAAATTTTCTATTGAATTCAGCGTAAGATTTTTGTTTTCTAGCTTAATGGAATTTCTTCTAATTAAAAAAATCTATACTGTATTTTTTAAACAAATCAAATAAAGTGGATAATTTCTATAATTATTTATTATGTTTTTCTTCTAACACAATATTTCATGCTCATAACAGTATTTTAGTATTCACAGAATCTCTTACTTGTCCAAGGCGTATGGAGAAGATGATGTATTGACCGAACTAAAATGTCAAAATTTGTTTGCAAAATTTTGTTTCACCACATTCTGGAAGCCCTGTTTAAGCCATTGTAAACAAAATAAAGGCATTGATTGGATTCAAACCTCCGAATTTCACAACTCGTGGAATTGCTGAGATCACGTGAAATGACTTGGTTTAATTTCATAACTTGGCATATGGGTTCCACGAATTCCTACAGAAAGAAATTTGCTATATCGCATTAACGACTGTAATTTGTTCTTCAAACGAATAAAGAAAGATATGAAACAGTTAAAATCTTAAAAAAAATCAAATCAATATTAGAGATTAAAAAATATCCAACCCTAGCTCAAAAGATGTTGAAGACTTTTTTATCTTTAAATATTAAAGAATTAAGACAAATTGAGAATATATGTATTTATTATGTGTATATTTATCAAACGTTTCTTAAAATTAAAATAATGTTTTGTATTCTTGATTTCAGTATGGGAAAATTATCCACTACTAGAGTGAAAGGCTGTAAGCAGTTCAAATAAAATATAAGCCTTTTCAATGTAAATTTTAAACAAACATCAGAATGCATTTTGAGCGTAATTAAATTTATCTAAAAAAGTTCTAGAAAGCCTATGATATCATTTTCTTTATCTTTTTAGTTTGTTTTGTATAAGAAAAAAATTCAACAATTAATTTGAGGAAGTAGTTTTAGTCAAAACTACTCTAAAGGTATTCTAATATATTTATAATTAATTGCAAACTAGAATAGTTTTTCGGTAAATATAAAGATTTTGGTAGTCAACAATTTTTTGAAGAATGGAATTATCTCATGACTAAAAACTACATCAATTTGAAATGATATATATAAATTGTTTTATTCAAATTATTTAGAAGTAGAATGAAATTATGCAAATTACAAAAACTAACAGTAAAAATTTGAAAATTTTTAAAACATTAATTGATGCTAACTAATTAGAAAAATATAAATTACCTTTTGTCTTTTCTAAATAGGTTTAAAAAATTTAGTTTTCTTACTGTTGTTAGGATTTTTAATTAATTATTTTTATCTAAGGTTTTACCTTTTAGCAAAATCTATCAATTTTTCGTAATTTGTCTTGGAAAAAAATGTGATATAATATGCTTAAGTGCCCTCTTTTTTGTAGAAGTCATTAGTTTTACATTTGGTTAGTGCAATATTATGTTGACTCAATCTAATGCTACTATTTTGAGAAAAAGGTAAAACATAAAAAAGAATTTCAGAATAACCCTGTTCAACACCCTCACTCTTCTTTTTGACTTATTATTTTTCTTTTGAGAGAGAAAATTAGAGAAAAATAATCTTAAAGCATCTTAAATATAAATTCAAAGTAAAGAACGCTTCACGAATAGTCTATTGGAAACAATTCCGAAATTTACATGATTCATAAAATACTTCAAAGGCATTTGAAATCTATCCTGTGGGGAATAAATGTGGCGAAAATACCCGAACCACACTTTAATTTTACATTCTTTAAAAGCAAATGGAAGAGAAAAAATCAGCAATGTTGGAAGCGTATAGATATACCAAAATATATTACCATACCAGTTGAAAAGTTTTTGACTGACCAATAACGAGTATCAAAAGTTGAATTTAACACAGTAGAAAGCTCAAGCTATTGAAATTTTGTAGCTCTAGATTGAATTCTTACCACGATTTAATCAGAAGCCTGTGTGATCGAATGCACTAAAATTACAAAATTTATGCATTAGCTCTTATTAATATCGTCCCTGACATTCAAGCCGACTTATTATCTTTGCCTTTTACAACTTAGTGACATTATATTGTGTAGACAATAGCAACTTGGGTTTTTTTATTTGTCATATTCAAATAATAACATTGTCAGTGATACGTCAGCAAATATAAAATTAATTTTTCTATGCAAAAAATCCTCTAACCACGTGTTGCTGGAAGGACTTTCTGAAGCTACCCCCAGGGATATCTCATTGTTAGTTTTGGATAGAGAACTATGGATAAAGTTAATTGGGATTTTGATTGCTTTATAACGTCTGATATAAAAGGTATAGAAAACTTGAAGGGTGAAATAATAAATGGAGATATTTCAATTTCATTTGACAAAAAAATGTGGTAACATGTGAAAAAATAATGTTGTTGGAAAAGAGGATTTCCTGTTCTGTAAAAAACTAAACATTTGGCAACAGCAAATAATGATGGGGAAAATTGAAATAATTGATATTGATGCTGGAAGGTGTTTTTCTAAAGTTATAATCAAGAAGTTGAGTTAACCGGGGAAATAATAAATGGTGTGGTACGCAAAGCCGAACAAAGAAGGCATGATTTGTTCTTTGATAAAGAAATAAAAAAATGTTTATTTCAAACAAAGAAACGAATCAAATTATTCCAAAGAGATCTAAAGGTAGATTTTTTATAAGTCAATCTAGTAATTTATTGAGCAATAATGGACATTTAAAACCAATCAATGTCCATTGATGTCCATTGATGTCCATTTTTTATATATTCTCAAAATGCTTAGTATGAAAATAATATAAAAGGTTTTTATGATTTAAGGTCAATAATTTTGAAAAACAAAATATGATTCAAAACAAAATTTATTGTCAGATTTTTGAAAAGGATTACAAGTAATTAAATTAATTAAAATAGGGGAAACCATGCACGTATATTTTTCTTATATTTTGTTACATACATAAATATTTAAAAAGCTTAATATTTTGTTCAAGTGTCCTGCTTCTACAAAATATAAAGATTTTCCTTTGAACGACAACAAATTCCGTTTATCTAAAAAAAAAAGCTTCCTAGCTCATATACAACTATTCAACTTTTAAGCAGATTTTCAATTTTTGAATACATTTTCAACCTCCAAGGCACCACTTTTGAAGATCTACCTTTGCAGATAAATAGTTATACTTTTTAGCATAATAGAAAGGATTCGACAACTTTGTTAGGAAGCAGTTTCAAGTGCATGCTAAATGAATCTAATTGTCATTTGTATTGTAACATTTTGTGCAAAAACTATTAAAAACTTTTAGATCTCGCTATACAAATTTCATCTTTATTTTAGTTCTCTAAATGCCAGGCCATCATAAATGTTTGAAATTTGTATAAAAGTAAATAATATAATCAAAGTTTCTTTTAAATCATGTCAATAGCTAAGAATAATTTAGTGATAAGTAAAAGATTTATAAGACATAATAATGAGCCATAATTTTTACTGATCCACCGCTTTATTGTAGTAAATAGTCTCCTCAATAGACAATAAAAAACTTGAGCACATCTTGAAAGCAATCAGGAATATCATTTTCAAACTATCTGAAAAAAACAAAACTAAAACTATCTGATCAGTTTATAGTTCATTCAGTCTGATTTTATAGCTTGAGGAAAATAAGAACATAAATTAGATCCTAAAGCTGTTCTAGTAAAATTTTATAAAAATAAATTATGTATACTCAGATATTTCAAGCTAAGAGAACCCACAACTATATGTGACAAGCTAAAACCTTATCGAAAAAAAATTAATGGCCTTTAACCACGTTAGTTTGCACAGCATGATATGAAGATTTTTAAAGGACTAACGAAGAAAGATAAACTTTATCCATACATAGCATATGTAAAGGATGCAAAACATTACTCTAACTACGATTTATATTGTTGTAGGCACATTATTAAAACAATCATTCGTTATCGGTTTATTTTGGTTTTTTAGTACGCCAATGTATAATTCATATAAAATATTTATCTTATTTACGATCCTAGGTTATTAACGTATTGCAATAAACATAGAGTACTTATTTTTTTATATAAGTACTAAATAAAAATAGAAAAAGTTGATACAACAATACTAAGAGTTACATTTAATGATTCCGTAAACTTCTCTTTTTGTCTCTTAAAGATCCAATTAAGGATATTATATATAGCTTTGATTCTATTTCAAGTGTTCTTTGATTTAATTTATAAATCCTATTATAATTCAAGAAACTCAATGGCAGGTAATTTCTGTAAGTTAAATTTGTGAGCTCCTATAAAAACTTAACAATAGTCTCATCACAAAGTTCTTATTCTTGTGTTATAATAATTTTTGCTAGATAAACTCAGCGGCTTCGAAAAGATTTGATGTAGTAAAATGATTTCTTTGTTTATAGTGATCATTCATCCATGATGAGTAACCCAAAACTTATTTTTTAGAAATAAAGGATTATACTAAGAAAATCTGAGTAATTAATTAGAATTAATTATAACCACCAGTAATATGGTATTAACAAAAAGTTTTCTGTACTGAATTAAATGAAAAAACCAATTTTTTCTCAGCCCTTGATTTATAATAATGTAACAAATTAATAATTATCAACTTAATATAATGAATATTATAATTAATGCACACTTTTGCATACCTTAGTATTACTTTTTTGACAATAAAAGAAAAAGAAGAATACTAAAAGAATACTAAATCGTATTCTAAAATTTTTGTTATTAAAACTTCTTTAAATCAACCATTATACATGCATTATAAAATGATAATTAGTTCTTATTACAAGTCCTTGCCAGAAACAAAACTACAAAAGTTTAAAATTAAAAATATATCCAACCACAAAGTAAAATACGAAATTCCATAATTTAAAAGCTAATAAATCATTTGAAAATAATTGGAGTTATTGACTTAAATTTCATTTTAGTTTCTGCTTGTAAATTAAAAATATGTAACATTGATGGAATAAAACTAAGCTAAGCCACTTGAACAGCCTTCTTATTGACTACTGTGAACAAATCATATTTTTCTGTATATATAAAAAAGTATTGGGAATGATTACCTATCATGGACTTGAAGAATTTAAATTTTTGTTCATATAAGTATGTTAGTCAGCTAAAATGAACTTTTAAAATTTCCAAATAAATGTTAAGTTGTATTTTATTTGCTTCTGCGTATTATCTGAATACAAATGCTCTTAAAAAACTAAATTAGTAAAATTGGCATGAAATAGTAAGGCAATTTCATTTCACCGAATTTAAAAGGAATATAAATATTTTTCTACAAAACTAAGCAAGATAAGGATTTAAACATAATTTCACATATTTACACATAAGATCATTGTACATAAATTTAAACTTAAACAAGAACAAGCAATAATAAATAAACCCTAAATTAGGACTAATTAGATATTATTATTTTTTTTTACTATTTTTAGCAGTGTACTATTTTTTTCCTTTTAAAAAATAGAACATATCATTAGTTGTCAAAGAGAAAAAATGAATTATTTGCCAGCCAATAAGTTTAGAAACATTTTTTCTAACCATCATTTTCAATATCAAATAGAAAAGTCCTGGAACTGTTAAAATAAGAATAGAAGAATAAAATGCAGCAACATATACAATATGTTATTTTCATAAGCCCAGTCTAATATATGTAGTTATTTAATTTATACTAAAGATATAAATATTCAAATGTACTTAGTCTGGGATTTAATTTACTTGAAATTGACAATTGTTTGAATTTTTTATTATATTGATTGGTTTTAGGAGAAAACATCCTAATTGTAATTGCATGGCTAATATTATCAGGCTTTAATTTAAATATTCTTTAAGCTTGGAATCGGATTCCTTCAGATTGGCATAATTATTATTATTGCAAATTTTACTAAATTATTCTGTTTTATTTTGTTTTTTTTTTTTAAATTTTTAATTTCATACACTCTGCACTACTTGAAGCTTCAACTAGGACTAAAGGCTCAAACTAATAACTGTGATAGTTTCTGCTCTGCAACCACGCGCATTGAGTTTGAGCCTAAAGTGTATAGATTAATTACTTTGTTGTAATTTTTGTGAATTTTATAAATTCCAAAAATATTCAACCTAAGTCTGAACTATGGTTGGATTGGCTACAATTCTTCCACTTCTAGAAGACTTCCATAAAAAATATTTAAATCAAAAGCGTTTGATATTAAGGACAAATAACAATAACTTTATCAATAAGGCAAATACTATATAATTACAGTACATTCATTTGATTAGATATGGCAATCATTTAATTACTATGGAATCAGTGATAAATTAAATACAAATAGTAAATAATTATTTTTTTACATCTATAATTATTTGAAAAGTGTCTATTTTTAAAGCTTATTGAAAGATTATTGCTTTAAGGATATTTTTTTATTTAAAAAAAGGGAAGTAAAAAGAGCATATACAAAAATTTTTAATTCAGATTAAATTGATTAAGAATAAAACTAAGCCATTTTTGTTCATTTAAATGAACATCAAAAGAATTTAAATAAAAATATTCATTTATGAAAATCATTGATGTAAGCCTTTTGTCGTTTTTCATTTCACATATTTCAGGTTTGGCTATTTCTGTGTAAAAATGTTTAAAGAATTACCTGTTTTTAAGCTTATTTAAAGTTTTTTTCCGTGAAACATGCACATTTATATTCCGGGTCAAAAGTAAATGATTTCTCTTAGATGATATGGAAATTAAAGGGAACTAGTTTTGCAGTAATGCAAACGCAGACTTTATATTGAAAAATTTGTATAAATAACAACATTAGAATGCAAATTTC
This sequence comes from Acrocera orbiculus, assembly GCA_947359355.1. Classification (NCBI taxonomy): domain Eukaryota; kingdom Metazoa; phylum Arthropoda; class Insecta; order Diptera; family Acroceridae; genus Acrocera; species Acrocera orbiculus. Next base: position 16,258,196 of record OX375758.1, read on the forward strand.
CTAAATTTATATTAGAATTATTTATAAAATTTGGTTAATAACAAAAACATCACAAAATTCTATAACTTTAAAACACAAGGTATCACAGAAAGAAAATGAAAAATGATATCTAATGCAGTAAAACTAATGGAAGAATAATTATAAACAATTAAATTTTATTAAGGAAAATTAAGGCTAAGACATTTTAATATCACAAAAAAACTACATAGCTCCAACAATAGTTTCCAAAAGTTGAAGTCTTCATTTATATGAATAACTAATTCTTATCGGGCCAAAAAAAAAGAAATACGGCAAAACAACTTCAATTCGAAAATTATTTTCAAGAGGACTTATAAGCTGAAAGCCTAGCAAACTATAGTCTTCCTTACCCATAAAATAACTTAAACGGCAATTTACTCAGACAATTAACGACGTTAAAAGCCATTTGAAATAGATCCATAAAGCTAGATAAGTTCTTAAGCCTTATCCTTATACAATACTACAATATATGAAAAATATCAAAACGTATGTTATTTTTTATATAGCTGATATAAGAGGAAAATTAATTGGAATTAAATATTTGGCAATATTGTAAAGCTTTTAAAATAAGAAGCTGAACATTTTTTGCTATTTTTGAATGCTATTAAAATAAAATAATTTTAAAAAAAGCACTAATTGATTCTATTCTTTAGCCAAAACATTAAAATTTTAACCTTTAACACTTAGAACACATCGAAAAAGTTTTATTTTAAAAAAAAAATTAAAGTTTAATGATCTCAGACTTTTAACACTTGTTATAATTATCATAAGGATAAAGGTGAACATGAAAATATTGCTGAAAATAATATATAATAAAATTAAAAATCCAGGAAATATCTTTCACAGTTACCGTTAAAAATTTTGCTCTTTATTTCTAAAAATTAAACAGTCTTAAAACACAAATAAAGTTTATGAGCACCAGAACACATTTAATTAACACAATCAAAAGAAACTCCCACACTTAATTTGAAATAAAATAATAGCATCCTTTGTACTAAAATTTGTGATCAAAGGGATATACTAAAATAGCAAAAAACAAAATAAAAACAATTTTTTTGTTTTTCTATGGTAAGAAATAGTCTTAATCCAATGAATTCAGTAGCCGGCATAAAGCCGGCTTTATGTATAATTCCTCAAGTGGAAAACACTTTGTTGCTTGAAAAAGATACGAACTCACCTTAAATAGATCCAGCTAATGACTTAATCACCTTTTTTTCAATTACTATTTGAAAAATAAATAAAAAAAAAACTAGAACAAATATTAAACTAGTAAATTTACTCAATGAATTCAATCTTTGAGGCACTTAATAAAAATTGCAAATTAAGCACACACAGCAGAGGGCACACAATTCGAATAGTGCCATCAAAATATAAAAGACTTGGAGTAGCATCATCCCCGCACGTGTTTATATAGCCATCGGACAAGAGGAGAATACCAAAAAATCTCTAAAGTGGGGGATACATAAAGAGCAAAATGGTAAGGTGCTACGTAAAGACTCAACTAGAACTCAAAAGAATTCTTAGATTCCAGCCCTTTTGCATCCATGGCGCATGTCTTCTTCAAGGAGAAGATATTTAAAATAAAAACAAAAGAATCCAAAAAAGGTCAAAACAAAAAGTAATGGCAAGACGATTCTTTTTGGTCGCTAAGTAATATTACAGCGGCACAACGGTTGTTCTTAATTCCTCTTTAATAATATGTTTTGGACTGACCATAGGTACATTCACATTCTCCATACATTCTTATTTATCTATATATATACATATGTATACGTGGCGAATTTATGAAGAAGTCGATCTGGTTGCATACAATTGAAAAACCACAAACTGGGAAATTCTATATTAGAGTGACTAACTCTTTCAACTTCTTTGGATCCCAGCGGTGGACTTTTTCACTGCAAAAAATTGAGCTCAGTAGCCACGGTGAACTTATATATCACATCAAAAATATGATAAAAATCTTTTGTTTTATGAAAGCATATCACCCAACAATTATTAAGTATGATAATAAAATTAAAAATATCAAAATCAAAAGCAATACTTCCATGTTGATTCTGCAGAATTATAAATTATCTGTATATATATATAATATATATACCTACATATATACATATATAAATAAATCTCCTCACATGTATGGAATATTCTAATGGCAGGATTTTACAGCTCCTACGTAATCCTAAAACCTGCCTCCTTTACCTCTCATAACTTCACTAAATAACCATTGACACCACGTTATTTGGCCTTCTAAAGTTTGAGTTGTGTTGCCAAACGTAAGCATCATCAATAGCACCTTAAGGGTGGAAATATGTATGTGCAATTGCCACCCTCGAGTATGTGCTTTGGTTTCTTTGTTGTTGTTTTTTGTATTTTTGCTGTGATTGTTGTTTTATTTATTGTTTAGTTTTTTTGTTTTTGGTTTATATCTTCAGAACTTCTACAAAAACAAGTTAGTACTTTTATAACAATAATGGATATAATTATCCTTTCGTTTGTTACATATTCCTCCTATTAACAAAATGATAAAGATGCTTTCCTTAATTAGATAGGTAAAAACATTGTTGTCAATTGGATGGGGTTTTTCTACATCAATACATATATGTTTATGTGGTATAAATTCTGCAACTAATTTTATGAGACTGCCTACTGGCATTGGCTGCATCGTGCTTTACTCTCACTCGTTATTGATTTTTGGAAAATTTATTACAAGAATATTTCATTTGGAGATTGTGCGGGTGCCATTATCTCCTTGTTTACCCATCACTAGGTATGGTAGAGTAAACACTCAGCCAATTATAAAAAATAAGCTTTTATAGGATCCAGTTAAGTTGAACTTCTATAGAGAACTAAAATTTTTGAAAATTATTTAAGCAAAACAAAGCTTAATGATGAAATATCTCTATTAAATTATTTTTTTGCTAATGTATTGTGTAGGAAAAACTATATCTCGTCCCACACAAACTTGGGCAATATTAACATTATATGCAGAAAAGCGTAAAATTTTATGATTAAAATGCTTTTTCATTCATTATTGCATTTTAAGCTCACTCCCCAAAAATTTTGAAATATTCAACATATTCTTCTTTAACTATAATTAATTTTATAATTTTAAAATAAATCCTTTAAAGGGTTTTATGGATTCTACTTGCCTCTACTGGGCTGTTATTCACAGGTTATACTTCGAGGGCTCTAAATATTCATATTTGGATCAAACAATTAATAAATAAATTCAGACCAAACTACAAATTATTATGGAGTATACTTTTTACCAAAACAAAAAATTCCTTTTTTTAGCATTTTCAGTATTATGTAGTTGATAACTTTAAGGATGATGCAATAATGCGAATAATATAAATAACTAAAATACACATCAAAAATCAACCTATTCCACTATTTACCTCGTTTTTGTCGATAAAAACCGGAATCTGTTACCTTAAATATTTTTTATTTCAGGAATTAAATTTAATTTCAATGTTCTGCTCCATTCAATAAGGACATGAAAGTATTTTGAAAAGAATTTTAAGATCTTTAATTGAATTATTTTGCAAGGTTGTTGAACTTAGATCGTTTCAATATCTAATCAGGTCACGTTTTAAATTTATATCTACATAACTATAAATTCTAGACTAAAATCAAGATTGCGTATTAGGTTAGTGTCTACTTTAAGTACACCTTTAAATATTGATAATACACAATTTTCACAGAAATATGTGCGTGAATACCTGTATAAACATTTCATATATTGGCGATTGGCAGTATTAAATGCCTGTTCATTAGCCTGCAAAGTTTCCTGATCATTATAAGCATCCAAACATCGCAGAAAATCGCATCTGTTGCATTATAACCAAAGTTCGTTGTCCGCCAAAAACCCATGACAAATAATACAATTCTGGTTTGGGTCAAGATCATCGATCTGGTCATCAAATCAAATCGCATTGATACCGTCTCGTACTAAAGAAATTTTGCTTAACATTTTCTTGTTGTGCTGCTTTTGTATCTTCTTTAAGTTCTTCTTGTTCTTTTTCATTATTTTGCTGATTATGCTTCTTAAACATAAATGTAGAATGTGAAACAATTATGACTTGCAAAAATTTACTTTTCAGAAAGCTGATTTCAACTGTGAGAAACTTGTGTAGATTAAATTTTTTCCACGTGGCTAATTATAGCTTTCGGTTTTATATGAGCAAAAAAAAAAAGTTAATTACCTTCACAGAAAAAAAGTTAATTCATTCAGCTAAGATAATATTATTTTCAAATAACATGTCCTATTGGCGTTGACTTTAGAAAAATCATTGAATGCTTTTTATTGCACTGAAAAAATGTCCTTAAAGGATTATATTTAGTTCGTAAAAATAAAGTATATTTGTAATTTTTTATGTTTGTTTAGCTGTTTTTATTTCCAACTCAGTCTACGCTATGAATATTGTGTTCAACTTTTTAGAATGCCCTAAATGAATAGCTCACATGACTCAAAAATAAAACAGATTTTGCTGCTATTGTGAAAAATATGCTTTAAAGAAATGGTATAGGTTATTATACAAAATCTAATTTTTAGGTTATCCAAAAATTTCTTATACTTGAAAATATATAAAAATTCATCGAAAAGAAAAATTTTTATGTGCGATCTAGCAATAAAAAATTGGAGTCATAAAAATGTTTTCAAAGCATTTTTTTAAACAGAAATTGTTCCAAAATAATGACATTTAAAATTTGAAGGGTAGTTTTTTGCAAAACACACATTAAAATTACTCGCGGTCGCTCTCACTCAGATCTTTAAAAATTCTAGCAAAATATTTTCAAATAATTCACTTTGTGCTCTATGTAATTTCGTGATCAAATTCCGGCAAATAAGTCACTAGCTGATTGAGGGAGTTAGCGCGATAACTAACTCTCAAGGTTGAAGAATATAAAATAAATATAATACAAATACATGAACCGCCCTTATGAAACACAGGAATTTTTTAAAGTATTTATCACTGTTTGCACTAAAAATTATTATTTAATGCATTAAAAACTATTCTTTAATGGTTACATAAGGTCTATTATATGAAATCGAGGAAATTTATGGTAGCATAAGACTTAATAAAATTATTTAACACGCAGAAAGTCAATTTCCAAACTTTTAAAATCAGTCAATTTAGAAAACTACATTAAAAAAATATCTACAGAAGCTCATTTATATTATTAAATAGTATTGCATACAGTACTATAAGTACTGTCAGTTCATATGTCAATTTTGTATTTTCTTTTTCTGTCTCAAAATTAGGGTGAATTATCATATAATATTGACTTCAAGTTCATGAAAGTTATTTGCATTTTGCTTGGAATTCATGCAAATTGCAGCTTCAAACTAGGCATTGGCATTGGAATCATGTACTCTTCAAATAGTCTTGCGGTTATATCATATTAACATGATACCCAAATCAATTAAAGTTAAAAGTAGGCTAAACAAATTGTTATTAGTTTTGTTGTATCTGAATTATAATTTTCATTCAGGAAATTATTCTTGTGGCTCTTTAATGTTTTACATCCTTATCGTTATATACTCACTCGTACAACAATGTAACTAAATATAATTACTTGTATTGCAAATAAAATTTTTATGCTATAAACGTAACTTTTAGCAAGAATATTAAAGGATTTACAATAGATGAAATAAGTACTTGTAAGCGTATGCTTGATAATTAGTTTGTAAAAATCAAACTAATTTTATTTTATGATTTTAAAATTTATTTTATTATGGATATAAAATATTGACTTTAGTCATTTAATCGTATTTTTAGAGAAATTAACGATATGATATCTATGTTTAGGTACCATTAAATTTTCAAAGTAAAGTTTTTAAGAGTGTCTATAAATTTCAAAGCTGTTTTTTTACGAAGGATTTTCTATTTATGCTTCTGACTACAGTATAAATTTCAGCATTATTGAAAAATGTCAGGATAATGCAAAGACCAACACAATGTTCGAATGTCAAATAACTTTTAGCCTTTTTATTCATTTATAGGTATGCTTATTTCACAAAATATACAAGGTCAGTATTTACGCATAGCATTAATGCTTATTTGAACAATAGAATGTTATGTGACATTTAAACTTATTACATAGTGAATTTGGAAAATAGTTATGTTATTATTTTAAAATAAATTCAAACAACATTCTAGGTACTATACATAATGAATTAATTTTCATAACATTTTTACTTGTTTTGTCACTATTTGACTTCTTTCTTTTTAATAAATCATTATTTAATTATTATTTTTATTTTTATTTAAGATATATTAAATGTAAAAAAATAATAAATTTATGCTACATCACTCTGTAAGCAGATGGATATATAAGATCTAGCGAAACATAGGGAGAGAATAGAATAACGTAATGGAAAAGTAATGCCGTTAAGCTGCTTTTGAATACCAAATAGTTACCACCTGTTATCTACTTATTTAACAAGATAAAAAGGATGAAGACCAAAGAATATAAGTTGATATCTTAATAAGAAGGAAATTGAAATTCATTTTAGCAGCCAGCAACTTGTCCACCATAATACTCTGGATTTTTGCTACAAAGCAAATATGATAAATTACTGCAGTGAGTCACAATTAGTTGACATCCCTGAAATGTGCTGAAAAATGTTAACAAGTCTAGAAGATAAGAAGATGAAGCTGACAATCAGTTACACTTTAAATCCATTTCGTTGAAATGATTTATCATAATGTACTGAATTTTTCCTAATTGTAGCAGCCATACAAAACTTTTTTTTATTGAAACCAGGTAATTTTTGTACTTTCATAATAGGAGAAGCTTGTTTTAAAAAAGTTTAGTCAGCTTTTCCAGAATAAAAGTCTCTTAAAAAACGCAAAATATAATATTAGAAATAGAATTACTAATACACAGAAAAAAATAACGAAATAATATCAAAATACAAACATAGGTTTACAATCAGTTATGTATAGTTACATAAAAGTAAGTTTTTATTAATTTTCTGATGAATTTAATTTTTTTCTTTTAAAAAACAATTTAGTAATAAATATTAGATGTAAATTTATTTGTGATCCAAAATTTGAAATTTTGCATACGTACAAGAACTTTTACATATGTGTTTAATCAAGCAATGACCTCTCTTGAATTACTTGAAAGTTAAATTCTTTTAGATTGAAAATAAAATAAAATCGATTAGTCCGCGAAAAAATTCATGACTTGATTAGCCTTCTTGATAAATTATTTCTATGAATTGTTTCTTAGTTAATATATTGATTGTTTCTTGGAGCCTTTCTGGCGGTCAATAGTAAGGATAGAGCATAGGAAGTTTACCGATCACTTATTTATGCATAAAAACCATCACAATTGACACATTACTTATAACATATGTCTGCTCCCACGCAAATAGTGGTCTATTACTAATAAAAAATGCAGCATATGCACTTAAATGATGGCGGTTAAAACTATCGGATCCTAATGTCTAGCGGATGGCCATGTCGTCTAATTCTTAGGATTTATAGTAAACTTTATATTTGTGAATTAAACTATGCTAAACTATGTATATAAAAAACTGAAGGGAATTTCTTTTTTATAAAGCTCTTACTATTTGACTTTCATCACTAATAGGTTAGAGCTCACATTATATTCTGACTGGTAAATTTTTCAATTGGAGAAATGCGGTAGTTATTATTTTTAGAGCTAAAAAAGATAAAAACTACTGGTTTATAAAGAAATTAGTAACTTTCATTGGCATCAAAATGAATTCCGGACTCAATTCTATTGTGTCACAAAATATATTCATTGTATGGCTTTTCTTATTTGTATGGTTAAAGACTTTTTTTCTTAACCTCAATAATTTTAATTTTTTTTTTTTTCGCTCAAAGTATATTTTATTAATTTTATTAATATTATTTAGGAATCAATTTCAATTAATATATGTGCAATAAATCAATTAAACCTAGGAAAAAAATTACCTTTTGCTACTATTAAAGCGTTTTCTTTCGAGTCTTTTTACTCGTAATTCTCTTTTATACGAATCTTTGTCTGATAAAGGTAATAACTACGAATATGCAATCAACTATTATAACACAAAAAACCTCATAATGGGCATTCATGATACTGTTTATATGTGTTACAAATTTTTCTTCCACAAAGTGTACTGTCACATATTACAAACTATAATCAGAAAAAGAGGCTTCTGAGTAATAAAATTTATTCTTTGTCCATACCGTTAACAAGGCTATCATTTACTTATCTAATTTGTTAAATAAATATTTATGAGTACTGCTGTCCATTACTTAGCCCTGTACAAAAATAAATATTGAAATACAATTGAAAACTTTTAAACCTAAAACACTAATCAACAAATTCGAATTTTATGCTAAGGCTGCCACTCTTGGCGTAAAACAAAACAAAATTTGTTTTTTGTTCATCAGGATCATTTGCCTTGGCATAAAATCTAATAAAAAATAATTTAATTGAAAGAGGATCAATGACTAACGATAGAGAATAGCAATTAGGATTAACCAAAGAAAATATAAATAAGATATGGCTAAAGCTTTGCAGATCAGTATGAACCCGGAATTCTTTGTTCAAGTAGTTGAACATTTTCAAAATTAGTGTGATAAAATTTCGGATCAACTTTTTAATTGTAGTTCTCTGCAGTAAATTTTACTATCTTTTAACTATAATTTTTATCTTCAGATTTGTTTTTGGGAGTTTTTTAAAATTAAAGTAGTCAATAATAGCAATTCGATTAATCATTTTTTAAAAACTATTTTTACTTATGAGAAAGATAATAAAATATTATGAATTTAGGTCCTTGAAACAGTTTTTATTTTTAAATCCTATATCAAAAAGTTAGTTATTATATGAATAAAGTGCATTTATACTTTCAAATTCATCTTTTAGAAAAATTAATAAATGTTAGCTTACTGCAAACGTTAAATTAATTATAAAATTTAATAAATTATTTTCTACAAAAAAAAATTCATGAAGAATAAAAAATGTGATGCACATAACATGCCTGCCTTCTGTGGAAAGGCTGATCTAGATAAAATTTCAGCAAAATAATGCAACAAGGTTTGAAAACATTTTAATATCTTTGAAATCTTTGCAACATTCTAAAGCGAAATTCTTTGTAATTTTAACACAATTTAAGTACGATAAAACTGAACAGAAGTCAAATCACTGAGAAACTTTATTTGCAAGCCACCACCTGGATATTATCTTTTTTATGTACTAAAAAGAATATATATATATGCATTTATATATATATATATGTGTGTAACTAATTTGAATCAGCGAGACCAAAATATATGCTTAACCTAAAAATCCCAGAAATGTAGGCAATTCCTTTTGTGTAATTGATGCATCCAGCGATTGTTAAGAGGTTTTTGTGATTATCATAATTATGTGAGGTTGATGATCTCTAAGATACCTGTATCAAATAAAACCTAAAAAATATTTCATACGCGAATGAAAATAAATTAATAGTTAGCTCGGACTTTGTATTTGTGACAACCTAAAAAAGCTAAAGCTTAGTAGGTGGGCCGATTGGTATGTGCACTACAAGAAATCAAGTTGAGCTCTTCGCTTTCTGATATAATTTAACAAAAGGTGATGTCAATATAAGACTAACGTTTGCATGGAACTTTACACTTGCAAGAAGAGCATCATAATGAATTTTATTACTTTCAGAACTAGTTAAGCATAACATGTTTTTACCGAAAGTGTAATCAAGTTTCTTATTGTAATCCAGATTAAGGCTGATGGCTTTAGTTGAGTGATCTTTTATTGTATGCCGGTGAAAGCCACCTTATGCTATAAATTAAGTCTAGCAGAACTTCGGCCTTGGCCGTGATCTTGAATTTTGACAACTTTCGAGAAAAAATGAGAACTCAATGAGCTAGCATATCAATTATCATAATCTTTCCCTGAGGATATGTTAATCATAACTGATCTGTATTTTTGTAAAACATAATCAATATAAAGAAGAATTTCATTTAACTAAAACCCTTTTATATTAAAAAATATATCATCAAAGTCAGAATGGCCAAGAAGATTATATTAATCCATATTTAGCTTATAAAAATGTTTTTTTCTTGGTTTTTACTTAATAAATAATTAATAATCCGTGTAAAATTACTAGCAATTAAAAAGCCTAATGAAAGAATAGAATCAAGTTCAAGTGAACTTTGCATTACTAAAGCTAGATGCTCTAACAATCGATGATAACAGCGGTATTTAAATTAAATTAGGTTTATTTCTGACTGTAACTTAAAAATTAATGGCGCATTTTTATTTAAATTTGCATAAAATATCTAAAAGATTACCTTACACAGCATCTTAGTCTATATATTAAAAATAGCAATTATAATTATCACAGCTCATATATACACATTCGATTGCTAATATCTGACTAGTCAGGAAATCAAAAAAACTAAAGAAAATTTAATGAATTTAAAGATACTTAAAGGCTTTTCCAGGCCATAAGACACTGGGTAGTATTTTCATCATGGTTTTTGAAGTATGTAGCTTTCATAATTAGGGGTTTTTTTTGTTGTTGTTAATTTCTATGTGTATAGAGAATAACCCTACCTTGAAAATCCTCTCTTTACGAGATATGTGGAAACCAAAGTTGTCACTGATATAATAAATTTATGAATGCCATGAACTAATGACCATTGGACTCCAGATGAGCCTATAATAAATGATCTTTTCATTGTGTGCATGTAAATTTTGTATATGCGTTATGGGTGACAAAGTTTTCACTTTTGTCACTCATTCGTATTTAAGGGAAATTTCAGCACAAGTAATCTATATCAATTGGTCTATCATATTTTCTATTATCCGAGCTTCTGATAATGCTCTAGATTTCCCTATTACTTTAATTTGGAAGCACAAGGGTTAACTTTTGAAGGCAAACCGCTATCCTGTAAACTAAATGTAGTTAAATATTTCACGTTGCCATGATATACCTTTTTACCCGGTAAAAGTTTTTCTATAATAAGTAACAAATTTTCTCAATTTTTCTTTATATATATAAATAAATTTTACTTAATATATAGCTAATTCTGCTTCAAAGTTTGTCTAATCCTGATCAATGCTCAACGCAAATTTTAAAACTTAAAAAGATTGTTTAGTTTGAAAAATTTCCATAAAAAGATTTATGTATCAATCTGGTAATATTTTTTGAGCCACATTTTTCATAAATTTTATATTAGAAGGATGCATACTTTACTAAGTGGAAACGCGTTTTAGTAAGTTGCTTAATCTTGTTCATAAGTAATACGTACCCGGAGCAATCGTTCATGCAAATCAGTGGACAATTTTGTACTTAAAATGTGGAACTGTTTATTTTTATTTTTTTTTCTTTTTTTCTCTCATCAAACCTGATATTAAACCTATCAAATATATTTTCTCATCCAGAATTGCACTGTTAAAAATTTAAATTATTTTAATGATCATCTCTAAATGTGATGATCAATCACTACAAATCTTTAAGAACTTACCACTGACCAAAGCCAGTTATGGTGCACCGGTGTCACTACTAATTACGTCTTTCTCCTTTGCCGTAAGATAAACCGCGAAATGCATTTCTAAAAATAACATAAAGGTGCACTGATCTTGGCATGGAAGAAAATATAATCAAATGTATAACTTACATAGAAATTCAACGAAGAAGCGCCAAAATAGAATTGATAGTATATTAATGTGTACCATAGCAACAATTCTGTTTTCAATGTTTGCTAGGAATATAATAGTATTTTTATTTATAGTTTTCTTTTTTGCAATTGTAAAATTAACTATGTATGTACACATTTCTTATTGGCGCCACTTGTTGAAACCTTTAAGTATAGCCGTTACCTTAAGAAATGGGCACTACAGAATAATCATGGTATGAAGTACTTAGGTGTTTGATCATACAATTATTATCAGATATTCATAACATAAAGAAGAAACTGGTTTGTCTTTGATGATACCAATATTAGAATTAATTTGAACTTGATAGTTTGATAGTGATACAAATGAACGAGCTTTTGTTCTATGTATAGATTCACATTTCTGAAAAAATCCCATTTGTGCCTTAATCCTTTAAAATATTATAAGTAAGCAAAATAATATAAATAATTGTTGTTTTTTTCCGCCAACACAAAGTTATATAAGATAGATCATGAACAAAAGTATAACCTTTGAATTCTATGAGGGATTGCAGACAAATATTTCTCAGAGTCTAACTTTTCGGTAGAAGCTTTTCTATTTGCTGACATACGAGGATGTAAGAGACTACTTTCAGGTAATGTACATATGGATCGATTTAAGTGTTTTAGTAGTAAAATCTGTCAAAACAGTTGGTTTTGTTAGAAAATCTTCTCGGGAATCCAATTGGATATAGCTTCCTTTTTAACTTCCAAAAGTGTCTACATTCCTTCTGCTCTTTATACAACTTACCTGTAATTTCTATGAGTTATGTTCGTTGAACCCTGAAAGTACTTTAAATGCGCTTTACTCATCCTTGAAGCTCACCACAATTTACTAACAAATAGTATTGTTTATATGAAATAAAAAATTCACCACCTTCATATGCTTGATAAATATAACTTTAAATAAATACCTAAATCCGAAAAGCATTTTTATGTTCTTCAATATTTCTCTGAAATCAGCTACCAATATATGACACCTTTATTTATACAAATTTTTATAAAGCCAAAAGAAAAGAGAAGCCGTAGTTCCTTTGTCTAATTAAAAACTTAACTGATGAATTCGACAGCTAATAGATAAATTTGAGAGGATACCTGCTCAATAATATTATTAGATCAGATTCAACTCAAGAATCTATTTACTACCTAACATACGAAATACGAATTTTCCTAAAAACAGTCAGAAGCAGACAAAAAATATCAAAAATATTACCATAATTAAAAATTTTTTAAACAAAAGTTCCAATCGCTATCATTTAGGCCATAAAAATAAATTTTACTAAAGGAATGGTCATCATATTAATTGTGCTCTCTGGTGTGAAATGAATAATTGTTAAAGGTATGGGCGGAACATGGTATAGAGTAATATTCAAAGTATTTATGATAGCGAGAAAACATGAAGATTTGTTAAGAATTCACAATAAATTATTTATTATGGTGTCTAACTATTTCATAATTCAAAAGAATCGTGCGATGGTATAGAAAGCGACAGGTCAGCGCCACTAGATATAAATATTGATTATTGTTCCTTGCTCCTATTCTACCCCTTATTTTAATATGATTAAACACAAAATCAAACTACTTATACTATTTTCAATAATTATTATTTAAGGTATGAAAAATTAAAAAATATTAAAAATTGTTAAGAAAAATATTTTTTTTGTTGTGCTTTTTCTTTAGAGATTTTACTTTTGTCATTTGTTTCGGTTTTGGCGCTTTCTTTATTTCGCGAAGTTTATCTCGCTCCAATAAATATTCTCTCTTGGGACTATCTGTCAAGATAGAAGTTTTCCCTGGTTTACGACCGTGATTTGAATTTTTTCTTGCTTCTGTTACCTTTGGAAGAGGTCGTATTTCATGTAAAATTGAAGAAAACGATGATGTGCAATGAGTCATTTACTGATGTATTTTGTTCACTTATTGGTAAAAAGTCCTGCTCTGAAAAGATATCTTGATTGAACGGATAAATTTCTGTTGTAGTGAAACCAGAAATAATGTTGCTTCTAGTGAAATAGTTATCGAATGCTTTTTTCACAATTGCAGGTATATCAAAAATAGTCATCGCACGACCAACATTTGAAAACGTCCAAACATCACTGGCACTATTGTAAAAAATTTTAAACGATCGAAAAATGCTTCTATCAAGCGGTTGAAGCTTGTGAGAACAATGGGGTGGGAATGTTAATACAGTTATTCCGTTTGCTTGACCGAATTAACTCGTACTTCACAATAATTTTATCTAAAGCCTTCTCAATTTTTTCCGGTGAATGGTGCCGTCACTTTTTTAATAATTTTTGTTTCGTTTTTTTTGTTATTTTTCGATTTTTTTTTGGCCATTATTGCTTATAATCACTGAAAATAATAAAAAATAACAAAAAAATATTTAAAAAATAGCATGACATATAATTTAATACAAATATAAAATGCGGCGTTGGTGCCGGCTTCATATGCGGCGTTGCGCCTTTTTTCAGTCCTTACCAAATGATGTATAAAATAAATAAATGGAAAAAAATTCATTCAAATTAATATTAAATTATGAATATATATTAAATTTTACTAAGAATAATGAAATATTTTGAACAAAATTTATATTTTAAATATTCGAAAAATTTTCTTCAATACACAGACAAAAAAAAGTTAGACTACCAAAAAACACACTTTTCTTCATTTTTTATAGTTATATTTGATATTTCATCGCCAAATTTTCTGAATAAGCTAAGTACAATATCACCAACATTCAGAAGAAAAAAGAAAAAAATTCGCCCCGTCGTTTCGGAAAAAATTGTGGTGCGGCGTTGCATACCCCGCGGTGTTGGTTCTCGTTCTACCCTATATATTGTGACATATTTTTTTCCATAAAAAGCTAATAAAAAAGATAAACATATAAAATTGCTTTGAATACTGTATATTGAAAGTTATAAAAAGAGCGTCACCAAAACCACCGTGATTCTAATTTCTAAACCAAAGCTCATATTGTTATGATATTTTTGCATATTTTATCCTAAGGACTTAATATCTCTATATTATTAATGGTCGCTCAAACAATCTGAAAATCAAAAAATCAACTTCTAAGAGGCTCAACTTATCATTTACTGCTCAGGAAACAGGGTAAATTACACCTAAACAAGCTTTTACTTAAAAAATTAAACCAAAATGTCACTTTTGGTAAAACCTTAAACTTTTTTAAATAAATTAAGCACAATAATCCTTGTCATTTTTTACAATCCCCAAAGGGTTTTTATTAGTCTTTGATGATAAGCCAAATTATTAAAAACATCAAAGCTGTTCACTTTATATTATGCTTTGTAATGAAATTTATTCGTTTTTGCTCTCTAGAACAAGTTTGCAATTTTACAAAAATTAAGGAACCTTATAGAAAAAAATAGAAATATTTCAATTCTTTACTAGCTAAAATCCTATTAGCACCCTACAAAATTCGAAACATACTTTTAATATTTATAATTTAGATTATAATTTAATAATATTCTTTTATGTGATACATGTATACAATTTTTCTTATTGTTCAGAATGCATCCAGGATTCTCGTTTTGATGTCTTATAACATATACATCACATTTGTTGTGGACCGCTTGCAAATCACACCACCCGCTGATATGTCTTGTTTGATTAATTATGAGCTTTTATTTTAAAAACCAGTAGACAAATTTCATTGGACAATGACAAGTTTTGGTGATTATTTGTCCAATTAATATTTCTGATTATATTTGGTTGAAAAATTTTTTAGTCACTTGTCGTAAGGTAAAAGACAATTTTTATATGTTTATGTAAAAATATACATTTATCCTTGTTTTATTATTTTCAAAAATTGGCTTCCCCTAATTTAAGAGTAGGCAACAAAAATAAATTTTAAGTAAATAAAATATTCGTAGATTAAGTGCGTTAAAATATTAGGTTTCTAGTTTGTATTAAACCAAAAAAATTTTATTCAAGCTTATATATTTACAATACTTTTTTTTAATGACACAATCTAGCATCTTATGTTATTAATATATACTCAAAGCATATCTTGATCGAATATCATAAATCTTTATTGGTATTGAAAATAGAACATAGCTAAAAAATTGACCTTACGAACTTCTCGACTTGTGTCTTTTTTATGGTACCTAAGCTTAATACATATATTTTTTAATTAATTACTGATGATTATATTTTAATTAAGGCATATTTTTAATAATGCTAATAATAACACGTGTTATTGAAAAAATTCCTAAGTATAAAGTCCTTTCAAAATATTAAAGCAACCGAATTAAATTTAATTGATTGAAAATAACTTTTTAGTTATATAGTTATATAGTCGATAATAAAATTTATTTTATTGGACATATGACGGATCTAACCAATGTTAGTATAAGATGCCTAAGGCTTAATTTAATGTGAATGTTTATTGAAAATTCCAGTTGTGTACTTTTTAATCATTTTAACCTAAGGAGCATTAATAAAAGAGTTAAACACCTAGAATTTCAAGCACTAATGCGTCCCGACTTGTGTTTTATTACTTTCTAATAAAATATACGAAAGCAGGATTTAGATTGTAGCTTAGAAATACAAGTATATCTTCTTATTTTATTGATCCCTGTTTTGCAATTATTTGTTAACCGTTAACTGTAATTAGTAATTTCTTCCTAACATATATGTCTAAATGTGCATGACCTTTATTGAGTTAACTTCAAAATTCATTTGATACTATGCTTTTCTTTGAAAAAATTTTTATTTTCAATCTGAAGCAAGACAATTGTTCCTATTTCTGTGTTCATGTAAAAGTGTTCATGTATATTTACAAGAAACAAATTCTTGTAAATATGAGCCTAAAAAACTTTAAAAAATTTTTAACAAAAATTTGGATATCTTAATTATTTGAAATTGGAAAGAAATATTTTCAAATATTGCTAAAAATTTTGACTATTAAAAAGTTATTATTAGCTAAGATATTTCTATTAAAATATATAGGGTATCAGTCTAAACAGAGTCCTTTGAACCAGAATCAAAATAAAACTCTGGAGAGTTTTAGAAATACAATTTATTTTCTATTTACTTCACAAATTCCTAGATTGAGCTAAACAGATTTTCCTATCTGTAATCAATATTTCCTTTTTTTGAAGAGCAAATAAAAATGTTGTTAAAAAGCGTTAAAAATTTCAAATCTCATAATTATTAGATTTATTTTATTTTCCTATAATATATAATATACTAAGGAAAACAGTTAATCTTTAATACATAAGTCAATTATGTAAGTGTCCAGAAAACCAAAGTTAAATAGAATTAGCAAACGGTTAAAAATTTTGGTATTATTCAAATTTAATTCAGAACATTTCTAAATTATTAGTCATTATATTTCTAACAAACCCCAAAGAATATAACAAATTATTATCCATGATAAGGTGTTTAAATTTTTAATTTGTCAGCTAAAGTTAAATGAAACTACTATATTTATGAATAAAACAAATTATAAGCTCTCCAGATTAAGTATTAACTATAAATGAGAATAGTTAACGACTTCATATTAATAAAACTATAAATGAATAAAAATCAGATAATTGAAAACACGATTGACAACATGAAAATTAATAGTTTTGAACGTAAGCCGTGCCAAAAAGTAACTTTCTATAAGTATATAAAGAATATTAAAATTATTTTGTGTTACTGTTGGAAGTAATTTCTCAAAACATAATCGGATCAAAATCTAAATACAAGATTTAAACTTTTTTATGTTTTGGACTAAAAAGGCAGAAAAAATTTAGTGTCAGTTAGCGTAACTTGAAGCAAATAAGAAAGAGAGATTTAAGGGATTAAGGTCGAAATATTACTTCTTCAATCTAGCTTACACGAATCTTAGAAAAGAACTTAATTAAGCAAAATGCAAAAATCATTTCAGAAAATAAAATATAAATTGACTTGTTACCAGAAATTTATTTTTTAAAACATGACTTGAATATATATAATTTTTAAAAATTTCTAATAAAAAAGTAAACCAAAACAAATTCAATAAAAGTAGATTAGAAATTACAGGTCAATCAATTTGCTTTAAATAATAGACAATTTATTTCTTAAGATATTGCTTCAAAATAAATTTTTTTTATAATCTCTAAACAAGGGACAGAAATAGTTTATTACAACTAATTATGGGGGTGTGTTTTATACCAGTTTGGATTTCAAAAACGAAACAAACAAAAAAAATGAATTAAAAATTTCAAAACTCTAGAAAGACATTGATTGTGAGTGCTC
Source organism: Acrocera orbiculus (assembly GCA_947359355.1). Lineage (NCBI taxonomy): Eukaryota > Metazoa > Arthropoda > Insecta > Diptera > Acroceridae > Acrocera > Acrocera orbiculus. The sequence goes on from OX375758.1 coordinate 16,276,138, forward strand.
TCAAAATGCAACTTAGAATTTTCAAAGAACCAAGCCATAATTCTATATAAATAAATAAAAACACATTTTTTGTTGTGTTTTAATTACAAAATTTTAAATGTTTTAACATTTATTAAATACGTTACTTAAGAGGCAATATAAATAATACAGGAGCTAGAAACATGTCTGTCATTTGATTTATTAATAGCTGATTTTTAGTCAGATTATTCATTTTAGTGGGAGGCTTGAAAACTTGAAACTCTTGCAGCTGGTTGACGTTGCATTTACATGAAATATTTTCTCTTATATAGTTGAAATAAATGCTTAATTGGACTATTTTCAAAAAAAATTTTATTTTCTAAAAGGCTCAGCTCTATAATGCCCAGAAAAAATAGTACATTAAACCGTGACAAACTTTTACTTTAAAAATTAAACCAAAATTTTACTTTTAGTAAAACCTTAAACTATTTAAAATGAATTTGTTTGCTATCTTGAGTTCACTTCCTGATGATGTTTTCTTGCAAAAAACCAAAAACACCTTAATTATATTTTTCAACTGGTTTTTTAAAAATTTAAAACTGATAAATATATTTAAATTACAAAATTTGAAAACATTGATTTTCTCTTTTTTTAAAAATTTTTAATCAATTTATTTCAATTTGTATTAAAAATAACCAAAAGAACAATGAAATTTTCCAATTTTGCCACAAAAATGCTCAAAAATTTTCAAGGGCTTTCTCAAAAAATTGATAATTTATGAAATTATAATCACAAAAATTTGAATTTGAAGTTTGAAAGCGTTAGAATATTTTTGATTTCATTCATTATGAACTTCCATTTTAACAATACAATTCTTCAATAACAATAAAATGTTTATACATATAATTAATATAACATAAAATAACCCGTAATTTTATTTATTATGTATCACGTAGTTATTTACGTGATTTTTGGTTATGCGATCTGCGAAATGATCACATGCTAATCTTCTCTTTTTTGTTCTCCTATTTGGAGCTCATTTTGTTTGCGATAAAACTTAAATAGCTTTTATAAACTTATATAGAATAAAAATTATCAAAAAAAAAAATAAATTATCTTCATAATTTATGTTTTAAAGGAGTTAGAAATTTGCTTTCAGGAGATTGCTAGATACTGGCTATTTTATGAATTGCATATATAGAGTCGAAATCTCGCGAGAACGAAGATTTCAGATTTCGGAAACATGCACATTTTCAGAAAGATTTAAACTTATGCATAAAATGAACATTCCACACCAAAAAGCTCACCATAATTTTTTACTTTTCCAATTAAATATTTTTCCAAAATAACTATATCAGTTTATTTGTTTAAAAAAAAATCTATTTGGAGCAAGTGCAAGTGCATTTAATTTCATCAATTGCACTTGAAAGGGGTATTATGGATTAAATCGATCGATTTGATTATAACAAAAATTTTAATTATATGCAGAAAACGCCTTTGAGGAACGCTTTTTCATACCTTTGTCCGCTTATTTCCTACCGGATCTTTTTCTTGAAATACTCCAACTGCCTCGCATCGAGGTGCATTTACTTAATTTAATCACATAAAGTGCATTTCGTACGAACAAACTAAAAGTTCAAAACTATTCTTGAATATTTAAAAAGAATTACATAATTTTCGGAATAATTAAGATTTAAGTTTTGTGTTTAAAAATACACAGTAAAATAAATATTCAGAAGATCGACAAGAATCATTTAATAATTATAATTACAAAAGCAGTAAAGCAAGCCATTGAATTCCACCAATAACATAGTTGCTACAAATATCTTTTTTTCAAAGAAAAATAACTGCTTTTAATTATGAAGCACATTTTTCTCCGCCACTAGAATAATACAATGCGAGTAATATTTTGCTTAAATTTGAAAAACAAAACAATAGACCATTAAGATTGGACTACCTTATACCCGTTCTTAATAGGCGGATGTACACTTTTTCTAACTACACAGAAAGCCACCTTTGTATTGGGAACTGTGTACATAGGTGTTTCGAAAATTGATATCTATTGTGAATTTTTTCTTATTGGATCCTCCTATTTTGTGTATCTCTAGCTCGATTTAATTCACTAATATCCATTGTTTAAAAAACTGAGTATTATTACTTGTGTTAAATATTAAAATAAGTGGACTTTAAACAACAACTGTGCAATTTAAAATTTTATTGATATTAAAAATAGGAAAACTATTATAACAACACAAAATTAGTTTTTGACCATTATTATTAAAAAAAATATATATATCCCAAAATAAAAGACCCTAATGTTAAATTTGATTTCTTAAAAGGATAAAACAAAAATTAATCAAAAACATTATTTTATTATATAAATTTTTATAGAGGTTCTCGGTAGATTGACTTCATTGTCTTTTTAAGATATCTACCACAGTTTTTATAGATCCAGTAAGATTTATCCCTCAAATTTAGACACTGCCTATCATTTTAGGTAACCATTTGAGTTGGTTGGTGGGTTATAAAGGATTTAATAATAATTTTACAAAATTTGATGAAATATAAATTCAAATTAAATAAATATAAATATAATATAACTTTATTATTTCGGACAGTGCTGTTCTTCATTCATTTAACAATGTTGTCTCCACTAAAATATTTCTGATGCCTATATTACCAGTCGGTTGTTAACATTTTCCAAATTAAAATGCAAAGAAAATATCTTATAGCTTTGTGATTGAACTACAAGCCCCGCGCCTATACCATTCTAAATTATTACTCCAAAAAAAACAAAAAAAACAAAACAACTATTTAAGTAGAATATGCAGATTCTTCAAAATACTGCGATCTACTTGCATAGTTTTTTTCAACTTAAAAACATTATATTCCAGCCCAATTTATAAATTCTTGTACTTGTGTTACAGGAAGATTTTTTGACAAGGCCTTTACACGAAGATTACGATCGTAAGTTAATAAGACGACATCAGTATCAAGAAAAATAGTTCCATCTGAAAAACAATAATAAAAGCATTTTTAGCATTGAATTATATTAGCCAAGAATATCAGTAAAGAATAAAATTTAATTTTATTATAATAAACTATTTTTAAATTCACAAACCTTCTTTTCTCTCTAACTTCATTCTTCCTAAGTTTAAGGCTGTAGTTAAAATCTTATCATCGTTACACATATTCAATTCATCGGTATTTTCGATAGTAAATGTTGATGAATTTAATATAGATCCTTTACTTGTTACACACCTTTAAATATTTATAAATAAATAAATTGATTAAAAAATTATCATCAAATAATACTTTATTGGTGAAGTTCTTGATTTCAAAAAATTTAATGACTCTTGTGCCCAGAATGACACATTTAATCTTCTTTGTGAACAAGTCTCTATAGTATCTAACCTATCCTTCATGGGAGGTTTCAATCCTTTAGATAAGCCTTCTAGTTCATTAAGTACTATTAAAAACAACATTTAAGTTAATTTCTTTGTTAAAAATATGCTAATTAGTTTTTATTTTAGTTTACCAACTAGTGGAACCATCAAAAGAAAATTACAAGAGCTTGCTATAACTTTTAACTCTTCCAAAAAGTCTATAAAACAATTCGTATCAGGCACTAGGTACTTTGGATGAACTTCTATAAGCACACGTACCTCGTTATTTTGTAAAATATCCTGGGAAAAAAATAAATATGAATTTTTCAAATCAAATAAATTTCATCAAAAAATTTAATATATTTCCAGACGCTTACTTTTAATTTTTGTTGATATTTTTCTTGTCTTTTATGCTTTTCCTCCAATTCATATTTCTTTTTTAAAAGGCGATTGATTTCTTCAGACTGATTTTCTGAATTTTCACTTGCAAAATTATCATTTAATGAAGGCATATCAAGACATCCTTCATTATCATCTTCAGAAATTTCTTCAAAGTGCTCACAATTTTCAATAACCGCATTTTCCACTTCCTTTAAAAATTATAATCAATATATTTGCTATTTGTTACATAAGTTATACAAAGTTATTTTAACACTTACAGAAAACTTATTTATAACATTGTATTTATAGACTTTGTTGCCTACTTTATCTAATTCTATTGAAAATAATGAAGGCGTCTTTTCACAAGCTATTTCAACAAAATCCAAAATTCTTCTCAACCGAAATATTGTTTCAACCAAAAAATTGTTAGATTCTTCTTCACAATATCCTAAAGTTTTGATGGATGATCCCAAGGGTAAAAATCCACTAAGAAATTCATCTTCTTCAAGAATAATTTTGACTAAATCTGTAATCCTTTTGAATAAATTTTTCATACTTTCATTCAAATAAGTTTACCTTGACTAGGCGAAAATGATATTACGGAGTAATCGATATCCATTTCACTTACATATGTCAGCATTTTTCCCATCTCAATCCATGGATTTATTTGATTTCCACTAATTAAAATAATCATAAAGAAATACAGAAAGAACAATTAATAGAGGATTATACTTCTCAAAAAAATAACTTGGAGGTAGGTCTATTGAGATGATGAGATTTAAATTCAAAGATAACCAATCACACCATATCTAAAACAATTAATGACGTATTAGTTGAAATTTCATTTCAAACCTTTAGTACCTTAATTGCTTGCAGCATTGAACTCATTTTTCTAGTAAATAAATCATTCATCTTCCCAGCAAAGCTAAATTATAAAAATTTTGCTTGTGTCATAGTAAGATCCTGTATTAAAATTTATTAATTTACCTTTTAGAACACTGTATAATTTGTGAATCAGACTTTTCAGAAAATGAGTCAAAATGCTCCAAACTTTTTCTGTGATCGTTCAGAACTTTACTAATTTCTATATTTAAGCATTTAACTATTATCCCAAACATTAAACATCCAATATTAAAGGCATTTTTTAGCAATTCTTCTCGACGTTTTGATGTATCTAAAAATAAAAATTTAACTAAGTCATGCTTATTATAAACAACAAAAAATTAAACTCTAGTTACAAACAGTGTTCCTGCAATAAATCAAATCAACTCAAGTTGATTATTTATTGAAATTATGTATTTATAAGATCAATCATATATTAAAAATAAGATATGTGAGTGGAAAACTTGATCTTCGATTTTTTAATCTCCAAATAAAATAAAAAGTTTTAAAAATGTAAATTAAGATTAAAAAGTAAAGCTTAGTAAAAAAATTAATTCTATCTTAATCTATTTTAGCCTGTATTTATAAATTTGAATTAAACAAAACCAACAAATTAATATATATAGAAAAACTTAAACAAACTGTTTACTTGCCTTCATTTTTATTGTATTCGACAATATAAATATTCAAAGCTATGATTTTAATAAGTTTGAAATTGTTTAACATCATTTCAGAGGTCATCAATAACTTTTTAAATATCACTAGCATTCGGCTTGCACTTGCTTGAAAATTATCCATTCTATTTAAATAACAATAAAAAATTATTTTGAATCCCCAAATAATATCTGATTATTGTTTTCAATGTAAAAACTAGCTTACCCAACTCCAGTAAAAAGTCGCCCATGAATATATAAAAAACTTGATATGAATTGCTTCATAAGCTTCAAAAATTAAAAGAAAAGATTTGAAAATATTTATAAATTATGAATAAAAAAAAACAACATACTTCAGATTCAGGCAAGCCCTCAAGTGTGTCGTAAATTTCTGTTGAAGTACCAGTATTATATTTTGGCATTTTATGAACACGCCGACTACCATTAGGATGTGTCCATACCTCTCGTCGAAAAGGGATATTTGTAGTTTTTTTCTCCTTCTGCTTTTTATTTTCTATTATTTCATTTTGCTTAGTGTTTTCTTCGTACTAAAATTAAAATTACTTTTGATTAAAAAATTCACCGGCTAACATTAAAGTGCTCAAATTGTGAAATTTTCTAAAATCTTAGAAAATAAATTAATGGATGCTAGTAAAATTTTAAAATAAAATGTGGTTTTGGAATCATTTTTTAACTAACATCGAGCAAGCAGTCATTACCCGCTGAATATTACATAAAATATTTACCTTTTTGCGGATTTCATCAAACAATACAGTTAAACTATCTTTAGCCGAAATAATTGGATTAGATGCTACCAGACTTCTCATATGATAATAAACTGCATCAAATTTTTTTCTCTAAAATAAAAGTTTTAGATGTTAAATCTTCCTTTTAATTTTTATTTGCATACCATATAAATTGACAGTATTGCCATTTGATTATATGGAATTCCGTTTGTAGGTAATAGTTTTTGGGCATTTTTGTAAAACTTAAAAGATTTATCAAACTGTTGCGTTTGATTAACAAGTTCTTCGTAGCGGCATAAATCACCTAAATTAATCAATGCTTTTTGGGCGCTAACTATAGCCAGGGATTGAAATCTGTGTTTTTTATTTGGATCTTTTCTTTTTCGTATTATGGAGTCAATACTGAAGTCATAATTTTTTTCTAATAAATCAACAATTGTTTGATAAAATGACAATCCCTCTTTAATTATTTCTAGTGACATATGTTTTATATTTTCATGTTTAAATAAAATAAAATCTTCTATTTGCTTTCGAGGGATGTCCTTAAATGCTTCAATAACATTGTAATACATTGCCTTCCAAAACCTTTGTTCTGTGTTTTCAGTGTAGCAAAATTTCAAATCAAGTTTTATTAATTTTTCAAAATTTTTTTGAGCACATTTTCTTATATTTAAAAACATGTGCCATTCCTGCAAAATGAAAATAACTTTATTGATTTTCTTTGAGTAAGTAAAATTATTACACAAGGATTACACTTAACAAATTAAGAATTCACTAATTTTTCTTGTACATACCTTTAAGAATGAGTAATTTTTAGTCATTGCCTGAATTGAACTTTCATTTTTTTCAAGGGAACTCCACTCTGAGTTTCTAACTTGATTTTTTAATGTATGAAATCCTACATTACTTGCAATATTATTTAAAGGTGGTGTTTTTTGCATTAGATTTTTTTTGTTAATAATTTGAGTTTGATACTCTTCTATATTTCTTTCATTCACAAGTAAAGTTATATTTTTTTCATTATTTTTCTGTTGGGAATCATCCATCTTTTTTTTAACTGTTTTAATGGCACCTTTTCCTTTGCTTGATTGCACATTGTAAGCATTCGGTTTCAATTTGTTTTCTTGTAAACTAAAAAGTAAACCAAAAAACTTTTTTACAATATTTTTTACTATAATAATATTTGTTTAAATATTTGGGAAGCTATTTCAAAATAATAGAAGTCCACACTGAAAAAGTAGACTAAAACTAACTAAAATTAAAATATTTGTATTCAATTTGTATTATTATGTTTCAAGTTTTTTTGGTGTTGAAATTAATTGCAAGCCAATTAATATCCATTTAATTATACTCGTATTAACAGGACTTACCTTAAATCATTTCCTTTAAGTGAATCTCCGATATATTTTGAATTACCAACCTAAAAAAAAGCTATTTTTAAATGAGTTTAAATAAATTATATGTACCTTTTCTAAAAAGACACTATTACTCCGTTGTTCATTAGTTGTTTCGTTTTTGATGTTTTCTTTAATGCCTACTTGTTTACTTGATCCTTGATCTAAAAAAAAAGTTGGAAAACTTAGTTAAATAATTAGAAATAAATGATAACATCATTGTTAATAATTTTAATTTAAACAAATAAATCATTAGATTTAGTTTACAAGAAATAATTTTTTTTAAACAAGATTTTATAGAATATTTCATACCAAAAGAAATTGACAAGTTTTTATTTTTTCCATCTTCATTTTTGTTGGTATTATCAACAATTTTCTGCTTTAATCTCATTGGAAGGGCATCGATACTGCGAGGCAGATTGTCACATATTCTCTGCGATGTACTCATACTTTAATATTAGCATATATCAAGGAATCTACGAAAATTGTTGTGTATAAAAATTTAAAAGTGTCTACACAAAAATCTTTTAAAACTAACCATTTGAAAGACGACTTTACGATTGCTTAATTTCGTCAACATTTGTGATCAATTAATTACTCAAGAATATTCTGGAACCCCAATCATAAGCTTTGAAATATAAGTTTTTTAACAAATAATTCAAGCCCGTCATTTGTTTTATATATTATCAAATCAAGCACTTTAGCACAGCTCGTCATGAAATATTCAAAAGGGAAATTTGAAAACTTGAAATTCTTTTCCAATCTAAAAAAAAACTAATATTTTTACTTTTTGATATTGTATTCTCCAATGCAATTTTATATTTACCTGACACTTTCAAGATTTGTTTTTCCAAAGCAGCATCGATTGCTTTTTACAAGCGAATTTTCTATTGCGAATTTTAATTGCAAAAACTTTAAACCACATTTGCCTTATTTTGACAGCTGTCTATTTCGTTGTATTTAAAGAGCTCACAAATTGCAAAATTCTACAACAAAAATACAGTATTCCTCTAGTACAAAATTGACTACGAATATAATTGAAATTTTTTCAGGAGGTATCGGTATTAATTTTCAAGCTGCTATTAAGTGTTAAATATACTATATAATTCCACAAAAATATTAATTTTAATTATTTATTTGAATCTGTTCATAATTAATTTAAGTTGATCTATATTTTTTGATGCTATAATTTATAGGAGCTGTGTTTTCAACAGTGCTTTTAAAGCAGTTTTTCAGGCAAGTTTACACTAAGAAGTATTTTTACTGTAATAATTACATTACAAGTCTTTTTGAAAAATATAATTTCCACCTTTCAACTAATTTTATTGCATTTATTATGAATTATTATTTGCGGTAGTTCAATTTAATATAATAGAACCATTTAGAATGCATAATTTATATATTTTCAATCAAAATGTCAAATAATTATTGTAGTCAATATATATTTCTGAGTGTAAGCCTTTTGCTTCAAAACTCCTAATTTTTAAACTCCGAAATTTTATATAATAAACATAAAATTTGTTCAAAAATTTTAAAATTTAATTTTGACATAAAAATCAGAAAATTTGTTATAAAATACTAAAACTTTGTCGCTTTTAATTGAATATTAAGCAAAAAACAAATCTTTCATTAATTTATTCAGAACCTGTGAGGTTTATGTTTTTGATTACACCGAAAAAATCATTATCATTGAGGCTTTATAATTTTTCTCATCTTTATTTTTATATTAAGTATTAGGGCATCTTTTACAGGCTCGATTGCAAAACAAAACCAATTCTTTAATTAGTTTTATAATTAAAAAAGAAGAAATGAAAATTATGCGCGCCTTTAAATAACTTTAGAACAGCCAATTTTTGTATAGCCGCAAAAGATTCAAATACCTGTAAGAAATAAATTATAAGTGTATATAACTAATGTACAAAAGTTAATTTGTTTAAATTAGGCTTTTCAATGGTTAGCGATAGCCATGCTGCTACAGAGTCTGAATTAGCGTATACACTCACATCATTAAGTAAACCTGAGAATTTTTAAAATTTTTTGAATGCAGTGCTTCAAAATTTGAGTTTCGCTACCACAGAATTAGGGATGAATTAATTTAAATAAAACATTCCAAATGTTCTTTGACAAATTTCAAAATATTTAATTTACTTAAAAAATTTAGCAATTTCTACATTCTTCATGAAAAGGTTCAAGGGTCCTTAAATCTCTCCAAGTAGGAGGCAATGCGTTGTGCAAATGTTTACCACATCTACGGCATGGTTCAATAAATAATTTATTGTAACTGTGAATCCAAGTCTACAAATAAAAAATACTTCGTATACATAATAATAACTAATATAACAACAGACCATATAACTCTTAACAGCTAAATCGGGTAATGTTGGTGAAAAGAAATGTAACATTGCTGAATGTGTTTGCTGTTGAACTTTACGAAAAACAACATAACGGGACTCATTCCATAATTCATCTACTTCTAAGCTTTCATCAAAACCCTTAACTGTTACCCATTCAATCATTACACCTTTAAATACGATTGCAGCTTTGAGAACTCTACCTATATTAACCTTGGATTAAAAAAAAAAGTAATATTTGTTATTGTTACTATATTTTGATTCAAAGAGCATTATACTTACTATGACGACTGGGTTAGAACCGAAAGGCCGCCAAATTTTATAATTAGTATGCATTGAATTTAAATTTATTTCTGTTAGTAGTTTGTCTAAATGCCTAGAAAAAAAATTTTATTAGTAATAAATATTTTTCTAATAAACTAGGAATATATAAGAAAGTTTATTTATTAATATCCAATAGAATATCTAAACATTGAGTCAATATAAAACGAATTAAGATAAATTTAGCTACAGATAAAAATAAATGATTTTCAGATTTTCCGCTCCCAGAAAGTATTCAAATAGTTCAATTTAAATCTTTCTACACAAAAACTATTACATTGAAATATTGAAAAAGGAAAAATGGTTTTTATAAATGGTAGATTAGATACATACTGAGGGGAAGTGTTGTTACATGATGATATTGGTAATCTTCCTCTTTTGTTTGAACACGATATATAGGATCTCCGCAAGGAATTGCAATTTAATAAATTATTTGCCAGAAAACTATATTCATGAATCTTAATCAATATGATTAGAATAAATTTAAAGGATATACTTAAAAGTACGCATATAACTTATACCTTATCTATCCATTTGTAGCTATTTACAAGTTGTGAATATAAATTTTGTCTTTCTTGTGTTGTTTCTTGTGCCAAATAGGATGTATTTCCTAAACTAAAGGGTGCAGGTGGGGTTGTTAAACCATTCACAGCAGATTCGACATCTCTTTAATGAAAAAGAAATCTTTATTATTAGTAATAACCGTTATCTGTAAATTCTCAAAATATATTCTCTACTTAATTCATACGATAGATACCTTAAATTTAAATTAACTATATTAAAGAGTTCCTGGAACTCTGCTAAAAATTTATTTTCATGGGCTTCTTCACCATGCTCGGCAAGTACTCCATTTGCTAAAGTATCAAAAACCTGGCCAACACTTGATCTTAGTTGCTTAGTAGCAATTAAAGCAGCATTTAACTGTTCCATTTTAACTCAAAACTAAAGTTCTGCAATTTCACAGTAGCACAAATTAAAATGACATTTGAACAGTTTTGGAGTTTAACAAAGCTGTGTTTTTAAACTCGGTATGTTTACAACTCATGATTTTAAAATATTTTTTGAAGGAAATTCTCTTACTTTTATTTTTCTCATTTCATTTAAAAGTTGCTAACATATCTTCTAGATTGTTAAAACAAAACGAATTTTACCAAAAAGTCACGAGAATAGTAATTTTTATTTTTTATGATAAATTTTATTTTAATAAAAACTATCATGATAGTTTTTAAATGACTGATTCTATTTTTCCAACCACAATTTTTAGCAAAAAGAAATTCAAGGGAAGGGTAATCTAACTCGCATACGATATTCATTTAGCGCTTGTTTGCGATAAAAACTTTGACAATCGTAATTTTATTGGTCAGGTGATAAAGATAATAATTACATTTGTTTAAAATAAAAATAAAATGGGAAATAAATCATCGCTACTTTTACGTGAAGAGGAAATTGCCCAAATTCATGAAGAAACTGGGTGTAAGTCATTTTTGCACACATTATTATTTAAATACATTTTTTTAAGGAAGAAAAAGAATAAAAGTACACTTTGAAAACTATTGCAACATTTTCATTTCGCATAAAATTATTTTTAAAAAAACTCAAATATTTGTTGAAAAAAATAGTTTTCTGAAAAATAACTATATTTATTAAATGTTAAATTGCAGTTACACCAAGTCAAATTGAACGTTTATATTCTCGATTTACATCCCTCGACAGAAGTGATTGTGGAACATTATCACGAGAGGATTTCCTAAGAATACCTGAACTGGCAATAAATCCTTTATGTGATCGAATTGTGCATGCATTCTTTGCTGATAGTAATGATGATCGAGTTAATTTCAGACAGTTTATGAATGTCCTAGCTCATTTCAGACCCATCAAGAAAAATAAAGCCAACAAGCTGAATGATAGAAAAGAAAAGCTTAAATGTACTTGTTATATACATTATATGATATTTTGAAAAAAAAATGATAATATTTAACATTTCAGTTGCTTTTAAAATGTATGATTTAGATGATGATGGTGTTATAAGTCGTGATGAATTATTAAATATCCTTCATATGATGGTTGGGGCCAATATAAGTCAAGATCAATTAGTAAGTATTGCTGAGAGGACAATTTTGGAAGCTGATCAATGCTGTGCTGGAAAAATTTCATTTGAAGATTTTTGCAAAGCACTTGAACGTACTGATGTTGAACAAAAAATGTCTATTCGTTTTCTTAACTAAAATAAATAAAATGTTTATTATTTGAATATTTATACATTTAATGGTTGTTGAAAATATGTTTTTAAAGTTTCATAATTATTTTTTTACAAAACTTGCCTTTCGCATAATTTAACTTAAAAAATGTTTGCATTAATCTGATTAAAATATTGTTATATTATTGTTATATTCAAAAAAAAAAATTATTTGACAATATAAAAAGTGATTTTTCTTAAACACATATCCTTTAATTTTACAAGAAAAAAATAGTAGTCTTTGAAAAATTTTTAAATTGTATGTTTGCGTCAAAGAAATGGGTCAAAAACAAACAAAAATACATGTTGAAGACATAGAACAATATAAACATCTAACAAATTGTATTTTATTTTTATATATTTTAATAATTTAATTTTACCTATAAAAATTAGTTACAGACGGTGAAGTGAGACACCTCTATGTACAGTTTCAAATTCTTACCAATAACCAAAACGTTTTAAATAGAGAATCAATTTATTCAGCGTCGATAGGAGGCTTACATTCTAATCCTATACATCCCATAATTCTTAGGGCAATGTTTAAAAATAAAAGTGGAATAAATTTTCTAGAATTTCTGCAATTTTTAAATAATTTTAGGAGAATAAAATCTGGATCAAGCACATCAGAAGAAGATAGAAGATCTAATTTGTTACACAGTTAGTTTAAGCATTAATATTATGAATAGAAAATTTCAATTTTGTGACTGCAAAGAATATTTCGCTTGTTTAATTTTTGTTTATGGTTTGCTTTATTCATTCAGCTTTTACTATATTTAATGCTGCGATATATATGACACCGTTGTTGCATCCGTCGATATTCAAATTTAACTGGAGAAGAATGTACATTTTTTTATTACGATATTGCGGACTTTACTTTAGCTTGAGTTTTAAAATTAAAAACAGTTTGCAAATTTATTATATAGCATAATTAAATGTCCATTGTTTTTAAATTTAATTAAAAGATGACACAAATTTGGCAGTTACCAATCCTACTTTTCAATCAATCATGAAAAAATGGATGGTATATTGTAAGTTCATTCGCGGTCGAGGCCACATCCCTATGGTGACCGAATGATACACACAATTCACCAGTTGCTTTGGCTGTGACTGTGTTGCGAGCTTGCTATGCGCGGCTATAGTGGTAGAGTGTAGGGGTGGGTCTTATCACAACAACTGGGAAACATATCTCGCAAAAGAAAAAGCTGCGTTATGCAGCAGACGGAGCACATGGCTCAAAAAAAACCGCGTCCAGGGGAAAAACTACACGAAGGAGAAAATTTATCAATGAGGGAACGGGCCATTGCTGCATCCCTCGCAACCTAAAGAGAGAAGCCCTTTAGGCCGTACATTAGATGGCGGGGACGACGCAACCCGAAAAAGGAAAAGGAGATAGGTGGATTAAGCATCTCAAAAGAAGTTTTTTATTTTTACTCACACATGATGTCTATATTCATTTTTAATAAATCAATTTCATAAGGTTTCTTAAAATTAATGACACTTATCAATTTACAAAAAAAAAAAATAGTTACTTAAAAGAAAACCAATGATGGTTCTTCTTATCTTTCTTTTTTTTCTTATGACATTTCATTGGTAGAACTTTAACTAAGCCTTATTAATTTTTTTTTCTTTTTTTTTTTTAATTCATATAAAAACAAAATACATACATATTTACGTGAAAACAAAAATAGCTATTCATTAAAAAAAATAAACCTTAGACAAAGGAGAGAAAAAGAAAAAAAAATATACTTAAATTAAATAAAATTGATTAAATATAAATCTAGGATTAAGAAATATAATTACAATAACAATAATAGATATTGTTTGAATAAAAAAGACAACAGAATCGTTGCAGCAAAATAAAACTTTTTCAATTAGAAGAAAACTTCAGAAGGAAAGAAAAAAATAAGGACTCACGACTTAGTTGAGATTTCCTTTTCTTTGTGGCAGCTCCCCAGCCAAATTCCTTTTTTTCTATTTCATTCATTCCCTTTCTCTCTCTTTTTTTTTTTTTGTTTAGCTTTATTATTTTTCTTTATCCTCCGTTTTCCTATTTAGTATCAGTTCCAGATGTTATTTTTCCCTTTGAAATGATACGCTGGCTCAGATCTACAGGTTTTTCGTTTTCTTAATATGATATTAAACATACTTTGCAATGAAATTATATCGTTGACAATGCAATTTGGGCTTGATGAGACTTTCAATATTAGGTTTAGAATTGAAAGTAATATTTCACAAAAAAAATTACAACCAAAAAAAAACTAATTTTGTCTTATTAATTCAACTAATCATATTTTGTAATTGTTTTGTTTACGTAAATTGTTATCATTATTTTTTTTTCAATGTACCATTAATGATGTTTTTTTCAGAATTTTCACTTTAGAATAGTTCTTTGCACATTTTTATCTATATAGATATATATACATAAAATCGATTCAATACTATATTACTCCTTATAAAATTCCAAGCACAAATTACTTCAAAAGTCTTAATATGTCGGAGTCCTTATATCAACTCCCTCGCGATCTGCCACCAACCAACTGTCTTCGTGCTCTGCCACCGACTGATTTCACAAAATGTTTTCGCAACCCATCTGATTGCCAATTCCCTTTTCCAAATCCACACAAAAAAAAATAGTAAACTTCTAACACACGAGTTACATCTCAACTTTCACCTCATTCAAAATAATGACTTTTCACATAAATTAAATATTTTATGTTTTCCAGATAAGGAAACACTCTCAAGTACTTGCATCTTGACCACCCAAATGGACCAAGTGTCCCTTAAATTCGTTTCTCAATAAGTTTACAATAATATAGACCAAATGTAACTACTTGGCATTTGGTCACTTTAAACACTTAAATACTTAACATTTCTTGATCACCCTATGTGGACCAAATGTAACCACTTGACATTTGCTCACAATTGTTGTATTGATACTAGTCTAGTATTACATAAAGAAAATTTAAAAATTGTTTTTTTGTTTTCAAATCATACTATTAAAATGCATCTAATATGTAGTAAATTCCTCTCTTTCATATGAATAATTTTACAGTTATAATCATATTAAAAGGAACCTAGTATTTCAATGTAGCTAATCAGCGTTTAGGTCTAATAATAGACAGGATTCGTTACATGGATGCCCTTTTTCTAAAACTGGAAGGTATTTTCTCATTGTAATAGCTCGTAGATATTATATAAAAATGGATTTCTATTAATATCTGATTTAAAATACCTTTTGGTTTATTTGCAGTTCTTTTTGAAATGTATGACTATGATCAAGACGGAAGAATATCACGAGAAGATTTGGTATTAACAATTTTTAGAATATTAAAAGACCATCACTTAATTGGCAAAAAAATTCTAAGAATTGCGGATATCATGATTATCGAGGCGGATAGTTCAAAAACTGGCCAAATATTATTTGCAGATTTTTGTGAGGCACTGAAAAATATTGATATTAATGAAAAATTAACTTTGAAATTTCCACATACAATTTCAACAACAACACCAAAATAAGAAAAATAATTTGCTCAATAAAAAATCATAAAGAATGATGGGCTTACAAAAAAATTTTTTTTTACACTCATTTTCTATTGAAATTTACTTTGTTCACTTTATCTCAATCTAAATCAAAATATTATAATTATTTTTGAAATTTTTAGTTTTTGTATACATGATATTAACAAACTTTCGACCTTTATTAAGGAGGGAGTATGGTTTTTAAGCTTAAAAAAACATTTTTTTCGTGAACTTTATTTATGAATATTGATTAAGTAAATTTATTCAAAGTTTTTGTGAGCAACATTTTGTAATTTTTTTATTAGAAAATCTTTATATAGAAGCCGATGACACAGCTTTTCCAAGGACGTCTTTGGAAAAAGATGATTTGCTGTGATCACTGTATCTCAGCTGGAAATTACCTGAAATCAAAAATACTTAAAATTTAGTCAAAGTACTATTAAATCCTTTCTCCAACGTTGTCTGTTTACTTTTTTTTTAGCAAAGTTTTTGTGCTCATTTAAAGTGAAAACTTCTGTTTTTCACGAAAGATTCCGCCATTTTGTAATTGGAAAACCCCCTTAATGTAAAAAAGAATTTTAAAACTCAACGTTGGTGTGTGTGTGGGGGGGTTATTTTTTAACATGATATCTATCATAGTGTTTCTTATATACTGAGTACACACAGTCTTCTCCATGGTTAAGATATGCTTTGTTTTTCGTCATATGTACTATTTTGATTATATTTACAAAGTTGCTTCTGTTTACCAAATTCCTTAGTGTTTCTAAAGCCTGGTTTATTTCCTTACAATTTTATTAAGAGAGCAGATTGGTTTCCTTTAATTGCTCTTTTATTATTTTTGAGATGGGGGTGGTTGCTATATTGAGTAAAAGCGGGCTCTATGCGCCTTCTTAAAAAACTCCCCTAATTCTCTCTGATAAAGGTATTGAATCAATTATGAATAAAATATATGCGAAGATACTACGTACTAATTTCGTTTTAGTCTTCTAGGGGCGTCAGTTTTCCATAATTCCATCTTTACGAATCTATAAAATAAAGTTACCAGCTTAATTTACCTACGAACTCGGAAAATAGATAGACCAAGACAATCATGTGCTATAATCCTTTGATCGGTCATATTAAGCCAACAAATATTGAAGTAACTAAAAATGTACAGATCACCAAGATGCTATATACTTTAACCAGTTTTGTAAAATAAAAATATTATTATTGATTAAAAACTTTCCAAGTTCTAGAAATATACTTGGGGCTTAGAGACCAAACTATTAACTATTCATATCAGTATTTCAAATGAAGAAAAATACATTTATGTTTTAATGTTTTTCTTACCAAGTATATCTACAAAATTCTAGATGTTTTGAAACTCATTAAGGACGTCAAATGTGTATTTAAATCAAACGAACAGAAAAGTAAGTTGAAAAAAATAATTTAATGAAAAGAAAGCTTGTGAATTTCAAAAGGAATAAAAAAATCATGTTATTAAGTTTTTATTTTATAATTTTACCGACCAAAATATTTACTCTTAAATAGTCGAAAAAATTGTCAGTATTTATAATAGCTAACAAATATGACTTTTGTAGGATTTCAACCAACCTGGCAACTATATTTCACATTTAATTTTTATGAATTTATTTTATTCAAGTTTTTAACAAAGTTTACTTATTAAATAAATTAAAATTTTTATGGTTACAACGATTCTTTTTATTAATTTATTGTTTCCTATTAATTTTCTTTGAAAAGTTTAATTTTTACCGCTCCAAGAAAAACAATATTTTTTTGTCGAACTAAATTCTTATTTTAAGCAATTTCTTACTAGTTTGATTATGATTGCAGTTTTGGAAATACATAAATGCTATTAATTTAAATACTGTAAAAGCTAAAAAATTATAAAGAGATAATTTTAGTTTTGTTCAGAATCCCTTTTAATATTGACATTTTTACAGGTACCTTCCTGTTTCAAGGTTATAAATAACTTCTGTAATAATCACAACAAAATTAAAATCATAAATCAATGTGTACTTTATGTAGTTGAAGACACAGCAAGTTTTTTTAAATGTTCCATGAAGACTTGTAGTGAGACATCATCTGTTAAAACAGGAGCACCGCCATCCTAAAAATAAAAAAAAAAACAAAAAATAAATATATTTAAAAGTAAGGAAAAATTGATTTAAATGAATGAGAATATTTAAAGAGTGTATAATTCTTAATAGTAATATTTTAAAATATTTCCGATATACAAAAAACTTAAAAGATTGAAATATTGCTTACATACAAAAGTAATAAAAGATTAACATGTTAAAATTAAAGAAATTTATTCAAAATAAAACAATTTTCAATAATTATATTTATTTTGTTATAAGCCAAAAATACTTCAGACTTTATTCATTTAGTAAAATTGACTATATGAGTATAATTTGCTACTAGTTGCTTTAAAATTTTCAATACCAAACTAAAGAATGTTAAAAAAGGAGATTTCAAATAACAAAATTTTGTTATAATGAGCGTATTTTACTCATATAGTTTTTTAACCCAATAGATACCCGAATACCAAATGAAATAAACAACATAAATACCGTTGGAGAACCAATTGTTGGCTGTTTTTCACATTTCATATAAAATATGATTTTTAAAAAAATGTTCATTTGAAAAATAAAATACTAATTACCTGTCCATATGCATACATATTATTATGAGTTTGCGATGGATTTACTTTAGATAGTAAAAATCGAGCCTGTGAGCCACCATGCTCTGTATCTATGTAACGGGGCATTGGAAAACGTGTCTGTAAAATTTCTTGTGCATCATCTACTGGAGCCTGAAAGTAAGTATATTATCAAAGTTAAAATATTACAATTGCATAAATTTGTTCATTGTAACAAATATTACCAAACAGATTCACGAATATTAGAGATATTAAAGTAAAAAGGAAGTATTATCAAAGCTTTATGCTCTTATACCCATTTCGTATGGACGGATGTAGCAAACCGTACGAAAAAATAATTTAACATCACTATGAAGTCACTCTAGAATCTGTTTAGTCCTATTTGCTACAGTGAATGGAAAGTTTTATACAAATTGGTTAACAGCATGATATGGTGTAATATTTTTAGAAGATGTATCAAAGGTCATTAAATACTCAAGAAAAGAGTAAACCACTTTAAATGCGAAAGATCCGAATATTTATTCGCTTTTTTTCTAAAAATAGCAATCTAACTAACAAATTTTTAATGAAATTTACCTGAAGAAGTTGCTTAAAGTTTTCATATTCTGGCATGTCTTGATACCTAAGTGCCCTCCATTGAGCTATAGTTTCTCCATGATATATCAATATTTGGAAAAATGTATCCATTAAAAGGATCTTATCTGGTTGTATGGAAGAGGTATCCAAAAGAACTGGTTCTGGTGGACCATTAAATGAATAACTGTATAGAATTGGTTGTATCATAATAAGCGATTGAGTTAAATCTTCCCTCATAAGCATATGCCTATTAAAATAATAAATCAAAAGTATTTAAGAATATTAGAAAACTTTTTACCTATAAAATGTTGTTTCATCAGGGGAATTATTAAATACTTGAAGAAATTGTGATCGCCTTAAATGGTACATAAATTGCGGATAAAGACTAAAATTGCTAGCAAGTTTGAAGCTGCTTGGGTTATCTTTGTTATATTCTCCAAATTTTTGACACTATAAGGTATTGTAATCATTATTGAAAACTAAATAAAAACAATTTCCAAAGTACCAATCGGATCAATTGACGATCAATCCAACGTAAAACATCAGGTCCGTCATCAGTTTCGGCTTTAAAAACAACCATTCTTGCCATAATAACAGCCGCCGCTTCCTGATCAAATCCAGCGCTAATATAATGCAGGCTAGTAGATGCATCGGCCCAACTAAAAAATATTTTCTTAAATTCTATTCAATATTAAAAAAAAAGAAGCTCAGTTACTTTCTGGCAATGGTTGTTACACGAATTTTTCTTTGACCGCTTGCATGCTGATATTGCGTAATAATTTGAATACAACCCCGACCCCCCTGTGGTATTGGTGCAGCATGTTGATTAACAATTTCGAAAAATAGGGCCATTGTTGTACTTGGATTCAAGGTGCAGAATTTCCATTGTACTGTTTCACCCATTCCGATTTCCGTATCTGATACCGAAGAATTTTTAATATTCAAAGAAACACACGATCCAATACCTCCACAAATTTTAAGCTCTCGCGAACATTTAACTTCTAAATTTGCATTAAATGCCATTTTCAAATCACCTTTTTGATCACGCAAAAATACTCTTTGAAATGTTTGTTTAAATAATGATGAATTAAAAGAGTCACCCATTACCATATGACCCCCAGTGGAATTGCAACATTGTTTCATTTCTAATAAGCCTGTTTGATCAAGTGCACAAGCATAGATGTCTATGCAATGACCATTTGCAGCTGTGCGTAAAGCAAGCCCATCATAATGTTTCTGAGCTTTTTTCATATATTTAACATTGTCCTTGTGAATATCGTGATGTGAACGAATAGGATGCTTTAGCTCATCATCTAAAACTTGACCTGGACCTTGAGAGCATGGACCTCCAACAAAAAGCATTATACGTGAACCAGTATTAGGATATGTACATTCAAGTAATCCAACTGCAATAGAAAGAGCAGCACCAGTTGAACGTAAATAACGTTTTCCTTGGGACACAGGCCATGGATCTTTTTGTAATTCTGACAAAAGATCAGTTAACGCCATATCACAATCACTGATTGGTTGAAGAAATTTATTTGCTGATGTTGCAGCTGATGTCTGACCTCGATTTAGAGGCTGGGATCCTGGTTGAGCAGCTGTATTAGATATTAACTTGCCTATGCCTAACATTTCCTGAATTTGTTTAGCTGTAAGATCTTTTGTTCCTCTAAAAACATAGCTTTTTGTACAGCCTTCAGTTGTTAATTCATGAACCTGTATCATTTTACCAAAGGTTATGAGACCTACTAAAGCGTTGGGTGGAAGAAGAGATAACGACATTTGTAAAGAGTCTTTAAGCGCATTCAACTCTTCTTCATCCATGCATGTATCTACTAAAAATAGGAAAACAGGAGGCATACATGGAGTACGCATTATAGTATATTCAATTGTACTAAAACTTGGAATCAATTCGGCTGGCTGATGCTGTTCTGAAATTGCTGCATACTGGGGAGGAAACTGTAAAAATATTTGTTTAAAATTTATGAAAAAAAAAAAATTAGTATTATAAAGTACTTACTGGATTCCTTTGAAAGCAAAAATTGCAAACCCATAGTTTTGCTCTATAATCCACTTGACATAAATGATTTAATATGGCTCTACAGGTGTTGCGACTACATGCTACAGGTTCGTACTGTATTGGTGGTAAATTTTGGGTTTCTTTAAAGGGTTGATACAAACAGGCTAGAGGAACAATCAGTCTATTAGCTTCGATCCGACTGGATGGCCAAACATTCCATGTAAGACGTATGCCATCACGGTCTTCATTTTGTTGAATGAATTCCTCGTACGTTGTCATACTAAAGAAGTTTTATATTAATATTTTTGTGGTATTAAATTCATTAAAGCCAACCTGTTTCAAATGAAACTCCACGTCACTTCATATTACTATTTTGACAGATCACTCTTATAATTGTCATACTACTGCACAAGGCTGTGTTTACTAAAAATGTTAGACAATTTTAATTGTATAATATTATCTTAAAATTTATATAATAGCTGGCTTAATTAAAAATAATTAAAATAAGCATTAAATCTGTTCATGATTTAAATTTTTATAATTTCATTTAAACACACCAAGTACAGTGGCTTAAAACTTATAAATACTTAAAATACATATATTTTAAGTAAAGTGACTGTCAGGGCTACCATCTGATAATATTGGACTTTCAGTCAGGATAGTATATGATGGCGGATAGTAGTTGGCGTCGTGTGTGACCAAAACATTAGAACTCGCATAAATGTCAAATAAATTTCTTTAATGTATGATTTTTATAAAATATGTGATAATTGAAAATTTTAAAAATAGCAGTTTGGAGGTGTAGCACATCTTCGTAAAATGACAAACATGTATCGTGTTGGAGGTGAGATGTGTTTCAACTTGCATAAGCTTTTTGGATGCTGTGTCAAATTTATTGTTATTTCAGTTTAGTTGAATTATTATGAAAAAAACGTAAAAAATAATTGTACTTCCATAAAACTAACTCACTTGAATTATACAAATATTATTTATTTAACAGATTTCAAATTAGAGAAAAATCTGTTCTATTTACCTTATGTCGGCATGCAGACAATTTGTGTAATTATTTGTTAAACATAATTGTGAATTAAAATCAATTCATATTTCACTTTTTTTTTCTAAGTTTGTTTTCTAAATAAATAAATAAATATATGCTTATATTCAATTATATATGTGCCTAGTTTGACATATAAGTAAATAATTTGAAGTAAATTAATTTTTAATTTTAAAAGTATTATAGTAATTTTATTTTGCAAAAAATAAAGTCAGAAAAGATAATATTGTTCGTTATTCATTAAATTTTTTAAATTTATCAAGAAAATTTATTGCAACAATTATTTAAATTGATATTTTATATATTTAGCTAATAATATATTTTCAACTCTTGAATTCAACATTTTGAAAATATTTAAGCTTTAACATAAAACATTGTATCCAATAAATTTTTAGTTATTCTTCAAATTTGGTAGTAAACTATCTAACAGCATTTAAATTTAATTATAATTATTTTTTTTAGTTATTCTTCAAATTTGGTAGTAAACTATCTAACAGCATTTAAATTTAATTATAATTATTTTTTTACCAAACGTTCAGTGACTTCCTTTTAATTTTAATTTTTAAGGAAATACTTTGAAGTCTATGTTAGATTTTATAATTTTTACATATAAACCTCGTTGTTTTGCTTCGTCTTCTTGACTTGGTGCCATGAAGGATGTCAGTACTCTTAAATATGTGGGTATATTTTAACACTTTTTATTTTGTCATGCCCGTACAAACAGGGATATATTGATGCTTCGAATTAAGCAATTGATGAACAGTGGAACTACAATTTGATATTTGTTTTCTTCTTCCACTTTAAAAGATTTCTACACTTATTGAAAACAATTGAACAAATAACATTTCGAACAAAAATATATTTGTATTTCAATAATTGCAATGATATAAAACAAAATTTTAAGATAATGTCATGGGACAGCAAAAAAGTACTACAGTAATAATTCATTCATTTAAACGAGGCAGTCTATAATCAGCGTCTCATTTGAATTTTTTTTTTAAAGAATCGACAGCAGGAATTCATTTCTCCATTATTTACTAATACATCGGATTAGTCCTAATATCCAAGTCTCGGGCTTGGCACAGGAATTTTTATATTTTTAACAAAAATTAAGTATTTTCCACAATGTAATTCAAAATTGAGATAAAAAAGTCTGTTAGTACATAAAAGAAATATGCCTAGTAAATAAAATGATTTTATTTTCGGAAGAGTTGTGATTGAGGTTCAAAAACTGAATTAAATTTTTTTATTATTTTTTTGTAGACTATGTATACTTTGAAGTTCGTACAAATGAACCTTATCAAATACGACGTATTGAAGAATTGAATAAGACTGCCTTAGGAAATGTTGAGGCTAAAGTGATGTGCTTTTATAGAAGACGAGATCTTCCGACACCTTTAGTACAACTAGCTGACAAACATCAAAGTATGTAAAATAGTAAATTATTTTAATTAAAAAACATTTTTTTTTTTGTTGCTACAGTTACTTCATCAGATGAGACTCCACTCGGGATTAAACTAAAAAAAACCTGGCTAAGAACATCGGTTGATGAACAGGCTAATCAAAATACACAAGATTCCAATCCAAGTAATTTTCGTTATAATATATCAAGAAGTTATCTTTTTTGAAATATGACATCATCATTTTATACATTTTTAATCCACTTATAAGTTGTTACATCATCTCACATAGATGAGAACTTTAAGGCTAAAAAAAAGATTGATCGCCCGGAAAACTAGAATGAATCACTTTCGAATTCACTATAAAGAATTTGTGACATGCTAGAATATACTTTAATTAATAAAACATTGAATTTTGAATTTAAAAATTGTACTCTATCCGTTTGTGTCGATCATGCATTAATAATTGTTTAAAAATTTTAACCTTGGCAGAATAGACTGTTTAGCTATGAATTTTAACAAATATTTATTCTCCAAGGAGAGAAATAGATAGTTAATAGTATAAATTTTTAATATCACTTGCTTAATTCTTCTAGAAAAATTATTTACATTGATAAGTTTTTCTTACATTTTTGCGTATATAAAATTGTAGATATATATTTATTGTATCTTTTTTTTATATACAAGGTACTTGTACTTTCCAATTACTTTTCCAATGTGTTTTTGGAGTGAGCTTTCCAAAAATATAATGTGGCAGATTGATTGTCTACTTTTTTGAAACATATTCAAAAAACCAAAAAGTTTGTCTTTGATTTTATTTGTAGCTTTGAATATGCAGCACGATGCTGTTTTCAAGGTAAATAATAGGCCAACATTTTTGAAGAATGAATATTACCATAAATAAATTCACAGACATTTTTATACATTTTTTAAGAAAACTTGATAAATAACAATTCCAATGATTAAAGTATCCTGGTAACATGTTTAAATGCCAGCACATTTAAATACGGTAAATTTTGCGCTAAAATATACATGTATAAAAATTCAGTTTGCATATGTTTGTGCTTACATAGGATTCGATTAAGCTCAAACTTTCAGAATATCTTTATTATTTTTATCTTCAAGAGTTTTTACATTCAAATATTTTTCTTTTTTTGCATTTAGTTTTACTGGATGATGATAGACTTTCGCCGGGTGTTCAAACGAATACTGGTAACGAGAAAGGGGAACCACTTACACCAAAACAAAAATATCAAATAAAACATAGAGAGTTATTTTTATCCAGGCAAGTTGAAACTCTTCCAGCAACACATATAAGGGGAAAATGCTCTGTGACATTATTAAATGAAACGGAATCTTTACTTAGTTACCTAAATAAAGACGTATGTAAAATATTTAAAAGTTGAAAATACGTATAATTTTGGAGCTTATTTTAGGATACGTTTTTTTATTGCTTAGTTTTCGATCCAAACCAAAAGACACTTTTAGCCGATAAAGGAGAAATTCGTGTAGGTAGTAAATATCAAACAGAAATTACACCCTTATTAAAACCGGCAGAAAAGGACGATCGAAATAGTGAATTTTTAGAAACATTATTGTGGACCCCAAACCATTCATTATCTCACAGAAAAATTGATCAATTCTTAGTGATTTCTAGGTCAGTTGGAACTTTTGCTCGAGCTCTTGATTGCAGTAGTTCAATTAAACAACCTTCCTTACATATGTCAGCAGCTGCTGCTAGCAGAGATATCACACTGGTAGACTAACATAATTATTATTTAATACAATTAAACTTTATAGAAAAATGTTGTTTTTCTTCTTTTTTTTTTGTGTAGTTCCATGCAATGGATACCTTGCACAAGCACAATTATTCAATAGAGAACGCTATGTGTTCACTTGTACCTTCTAGTGGCCCTGTACTCTGTAGGGATGAAATGGAAGAATGGAGTGCTTCAGAGGCAAATCTTTTTGAAGAAGCTTTAGATAAATATGGGAAGGACTTTAATGATATTAGACAAGATTTTGTAAGCTTGAAATATTATTTGAGCACATTTAGACAATAATAAATTAATAAATGTTTTTAGCTTCCTTGGAAAACTTTAAAAAACATTATAGAATATTATTATATGTGGAAAACAACAGATAGATATGTTCAACAAAAAAGAGTCAAAGCTGTTGAAGCAGAATCTAAATTAAAACAAGTTTACATTCCTAACTATTCAAAAGCAAATATGATGGGTTTGAATAACGAAAAACCATCTTTTAATGGTTTTGGTAGCACTAATGGAGATCAAACACATATTGATGGAGGGAAACCATGTGAATCGTGCAACGTATTAACTTCATCCCAAGTAAAATAATTTTTTTTTTATTATTATAAGAATTTTATATATATTTCCGTAGTGGTCATCATGGGGTCCACCGCATCTATGTTCTCGAATATGCCAATTATGTTTGATTTATTGGAAAAAATATGGGGGTTTCAAAGCGGCATCAAAACTTATTGAAAATGAAACAGAACACCTCAAAAAGCCAGTTAATTACGAGGTAGATGAAGAAAAGGGGAATGAAGTGTCAAGTAGACAACTGCATAGGTATTTAAACATTTTAATTAT
This sequence comes from Acrocera orbiculus, assembly GCA_947359355.1. Classification (NCBI taxonomy): domain Eukaryota; kingdom Metazoa; phylum Arthropoda; class Insecta; order Diptera; family Acroceridae; genus Acrocera; species Acrocera orbiculus. Next base: position 16,302,295 of record OX375758.1, read on the forward strand.
TTTTTATTTATGATTCATTATTGTAATATATTTTAAAAAAAATTTAAGATGCTCCATTGCAAATTGTGGAAAAGAATTCAAACTTAAAACACATTTAGCTAGACATTATGCTCAAGCGCATGGTATTGCGATTAGATCTGGTTCACCGCGTCCAATTATGAAAACAAGGACTGCATTTTATCTTCATACAACATTACCTACAAAATTATCTCGTATTTTATGTAGACATTTAATTAAATCTCGAAAAGCTGCCCGACAACCATCTTTTATGATAAATACTCAAGCTGTAAAGCAAGAATGTAAATTTGAAACAAAATTTATTATATAAAATAATTTTAAATGATTTTTATTTAAGTTGCGATATTAATTTCGGAAAAGAATCATTTGGAAATAAAACGATTACTATTAAATAAAAAAAAGGATCGAGGTAGCGTTACAAAAATAGCCAATCGTCTTGGAAATCCGGGTTCAGGAACAAATGATTGGTTAATATTAACTCCTAAAGAAAGTATGCCAAAACCTGAGACAGTGGCTTTTCCTAAGCCACCAAAGGCAGCAGACGGTAGTCTGGTTTATGAAAGAATTACTAATAAGACAGAAAAAGAAAAAATAGTGAACTCAAATACACTAGCTAAAAAGAGGTCTTACGAAAATGTAAATGGTATAGACAGTAAGTATTACTTAAATATTTAAATATTTTACTTTATTTTTACAACCAATAAAAGAGAAATTCATGCACTTAAAACGCTAATCAATAAAACTTTATTATATATTTTTTTATTAAACTGCTAATAATAATTCTAATTAATTTTTCTTATGAGAGTAAATTTTAAATTTACCCAAATTTAAAAACTTTTTTTTTCACTTAGGTCAAGCGTATGTGTGCCCTCCCGTCAAGAGGCCGAATAAAGATCCTATGCCGTCTCATCGCCCAAGTCCAGAACAGTATGCGGCAATGATGGCTGCAGCTGCAGCTGCAGGACAGCCTTTACCACGACATCATGTAAGTGAAAATTCAAATTTTATGTAACGAAAAATATAGTGGAAATTTGTAGCTAAATGGAAAACCGAAAATAGCACAAATGACTAGAACAGGCTCGGGTCGTAAACAAGTTATTAGTTGGATGGATGCTCCCGATGATGTATATTTTAGAGCTACCGACGAAAGCCGGTTAGATTTTTGGTTTAAAATTATTTAAAAGTTTTTATATTATTATAATTATAGGAAAACGAGAAAGAGACTATCTCTGGTAGAGCTTAGACGAGCAGCAAGAAAACCTTGGCGAAATTTAACTGTAAAAACACCCAATACTCCACCCAATAATTTGCAGGTTGTGATATTAGATTGACCCGAGGTTCAACCACATTCATACACTATGGATGTGCTTTTAAATAAATGCTAATTTAAAATAGAAAACTTTTTTAGTGTATAAATTAATAATATCGTCTGAAAATAAAATAGTTTTATAAATTCAAAGCAGTTGTTGCAACAGAATTTGCTTGGCCCCTATAAAACTCGTAAGCTTTTAAGTCAAAATTTACGTCTTTAGGGGAAAAAGGACAGGCCTTAAGATATTTTATTGTTTTCGTTATTTTATTTTAAATTTAGTTGTATTAGTTATGAACTGGCGTGTTATTGTGATGATTAGTAAAATATTTTTCTGATATTGTGTGGATCGTTATTTAACGTATATGCAATCGAATTCATATTGAATCACGCTTTATTAAGACTGATAGATTTGGTCTTCATATAATTGCATTGTCTAAAAAAGACAAAATACGTAGCTACAAAGCTTAAATTTAATTAATATTCCAGATTTATGTACATTTTTTTCAAATAAAAATTATGTGTGCTCTGGAGCTAGATAATTTCCATACATTTAAAATTTTGCACTAGCAATAAAATATGTTTTATAATTGTAATTGTATGATTGTAAAATAAGGTTAAATTAAAACTGTAAAATATTAAAATTGCTTAAAATATACTTTCAGCGTGTTTATATTGTTATAATTTTTATTTTTGATATTAACGTTGGTTATTGCTGTTATCACAATGCCTTCGCCATTGGAGTGGTTTTATTTGATCGAAGCATCAACTCGTTAAGACTAAAAAAATCTCAAACCATTCAAAGTCAATGTATCCGAATTACTATTCCATTCTAAAAGACTAGTGTTGGAAGACTTACTTACTTAACTTGTTTGAAGGCCAACTGTAAAAACAGCTATGGCAGGAAGCAGTTAACTTAGTGGTGCGATTGGCTGACATTGAAAAAATACTAATTTATTTTCACTGTTGTATAGTATTGTCTTTCTACTTAGCGCGGTGCGTCCAAAAATAAACCCTTTGATAACTCAACAAGAATTATAATTGGTACTAAAATATACGCCACTGTATAACGATGGAAAATGGTTCATATACTAATTCCAGGGCAATTTACGTTTTTTCTAAAAACTTGACGTTAATAGAGTTCAAATAGCATATAAAATAATTTAAATTATTTCTAATTCACCAAAAAATATATTCTCTTAATTACAATATTTGCAATTTTGCTAATTTTTTATTTTACTCAAAAATAATTTCTCGTTATCGTTGCTCTGCCCCAATATTTAATTTTCCTGGAAGCTCTTAGAACCCTTTTAGATTTCTTATATTTAGAAAATAACTTAAAGTAGAAGTCTGGTATGCTAATTTAAAAATAAAAGAGCTTATAGCTCTAGTTGTTTGTTAATAAATAATTGATATAGGTCTTTAAAACTTCTAATCTCAACTTTTACTAATACTAACAATGTCGCTAAACTGAACTAAAAATCGCTTAGCTTTTGCTTTTTACCTCCTTGACCCATAAAATTTGTATCAATATGTTACGTGTATGACATATTGTTATAACAATTTAACTACATCAAAATTTCCGAGATAAACCAATTAAGAATTTTCAGAATCTAAACTTTTTCCTAAAGTCTACTGTAAATTTCATTGCAGTTAAGATATTAGCTTAGAACATCATGAGACCAAAACCAAATTTTTCAAAGAGAACATAAAAACATTCATTCAAGACACTTAATTGCATCCATTATAATTTATAATTAAGATAATATTTTGCAAAATTTTATAAGGCTAATAGAAAATTAATAGTTATTTTAGAAAACATTTAACATTAAAAATGAAACTTTATTTATTAATCACAAAATTTGTTTTGTGCCATGCGAGTCTTCATACACAATTGTGCAAATTTTTGGCGCAAATTCTCACGTAGCTCTTCCCGTAATTTTTTTATTTTATTTTCTTGATACTTAAATTCTAAAACTACTTCATCTGGAATGAAACATTCTTCCTCTTTTTCGGGGCTACAATTACAGCTTTCCTGTTAAAACAAAAAATATTAATTTCTATATATTCAGTTTTTTTCGCGTATTTAAATATTATTAAACTACTTCAATTTTTAGATATTTAATAATATAATTAAAATTCATTCATTTTTAAAATATGATACAAAAACAAATTCATTCACTGCTTTTTATATTTGAAATAAGCAAAAAATACAATTTTGAATTTTGTTTAAAATTAATAATAATATTTTTCTTACCAGCATTTGTTCCAAACTAAGTTTATCAGAAAATTGAGATGTACAATGAACACAGTCATCACCCTCGTTTGGCTCAAAATAATCTTCAGTGAAATTTAGCATTCCTTCTTGCAGTTCATGACTACAAAGATCCTCTGAACATGACACTTCAGAACCATCAGAAGAGTTTGGTTGGCTGGATATTGTTGAACCCAATTTAACAGATGATTCTGAACTATAGCTACTATCAACTGATTTTGAGCTAGTATCACGACTTTTTGTTTTATAACGGCAACTTTCTAGTTTGGGTATATCTACTTCCACATCCTTTTCTAATGAATTTTTCGAAAATTTATTACAATTTAAATTACTCCTTTTTTCAATTTTCTTTCTTCTCTTTTTAAGTTTTTTTTGTTCTTTTTTATACTCTTTTAATTTTTCAGCTCGACTAATTTCTTGATACAAAAGCTCTAAATTACTTATACCTTGTTTTTTTTCAACAAATATATCAAAACTTCTACATAAAGCATGAGAAGCAACTGCGGCTAGGACATGGCATGCACGTTCCTCTTCCCGAAAATTAACATAAATTTTTTTCATCCTTTCATATATACACATACCAACACATGTAAGAACTTCTTCTTGAGCTATTTCTAAAGTCTTGGCATGACGTTCTCTTTGTCTCGAATAACTAAAATTTTAAAATATATAAATCAACATTTAGTTCTAACCAATTTATTGTTTTACAGTGAAAAAAATCATATCTTTTTCAAAACAGACAAAAATTATTTCTATTATACCCACAAGTTAATTTTAATTCTTTACATTGAAAAAAGATATTGGCAAAAAGTAACCTCATTGGAAATTCTATTAATTAATATGATTTTTGAACTGTATCTCTTATTAAGAAAGAGTAGGATATATTAATATTTTACCTTCCATTTATTTCAGGTTCAGCCCTTTTTATAAGAGCTGCAATAAATTCAGCCTTTATTTGTAAATGAATATGTTTATCATGAACACATTTTCTTATATTTGAATATAATGAGGCAACGAAGCCTTTTTCTTTAGTATTCCTACATTCTCCAATTAAAAGATTATATGCTTTTTCGACCTAAGAACTGATAATGTTTAATATGTTTATATATACTAGTTCAAAATCTTACCTTCGTCCGACACTCTTGACAAAATTTATGTTTTTTTAAATATCCTTCCAATATTTCATATAATTCTTTTGTTTCAATACATGTTAATTCATCTTTGCATTCTTTTTTCATTGCATACCATAAATCCCTCCATGTTTCTGAAAAAGGTCTCAACCGAAATGAATCCAATGAATGCAAGAAGCATCTTAAATTATTTTTTGTTTTTCTCTGGCTTTCAAATAGTTCATCTAAAATAATATTATGCTTATAAAGTAACGTACAAACAGCCTGTGGTGATCTCAAAGTTTCATCATTTAAAGTAAGTGTTCCATCGCTTTTTATAATAATTGGATCAAGAGTTGGATGCCCAGATAGCATTAGTTGATAAAAAAGGCGCTCTACACTTCTTCGACAGCCAACACACTGTACACTTTGGCTTAAGACTGACATAAATTCAGGACTTTCGACTTCTAAAGATAATTTAACTTCATCATCAGTAAGAAAGTTGTACTTTCGGACAAAATTCTCTAATTGCTTTCCACGTACTGATAAAGAGTCAATCACAAGTCCTTTGCTATTTAAGTCCATTATCATCTACAAATAAGAACACATTATTTAAAGTTTTGTATAATTTAAACTGAATGAATATATATAATTTTACATTTTTGTATTTCTTAATCTATGACTTTCATCAAAAATTAATCAAGATATCATTTTAGCTTTTTGATTGTACTATAAAATATGAAGTTTTAAAAATTAATTAAACATTGGACGTCATGCTTCGTAGTAATATTATAACATTCTCCGTTCCATTACAATGCGAGAACCACAAAAAAAAATATAGTTTTACTTGATTTAGTTTTTGGTAAAAATACCTGTTTTAGTCTTCAAATAAAGTTATAATTGAAACTAAAGGTACAAGTTGCTACTGCTATGGGCTTCAATATAGCTTAACTATTCACAAAAATGTGATTCAATAACCCATTGTATGTTTTTGGAATGAAATGATTCGCGTAGGGCTTTAATTGTAACAGTTTCCCCTTAAAACGATTATTTGGATCCAATGTTTGTTTTAGAGACGTACTTCGAAAAGCATAACTATTTAAAAAGCTTGAAAAATATCTTCCGATATTTAATCCTTTTAATTTGAAATAAATTTGGCAGTGCTCATAATACATTTACCATAAAAAATATTTTTCTTATTTAAATCTCTAATTTCTTTCAACTTTTTAGTTCTTAGTATTTATTCTCCAAACAATAACCTTTTAATCAATTATGTTAACTGAAAGAAAACAACTATTTTAATAGTTTCAACTTTCGATTTATTTGTATATCATAGGCGCAAATTGAGCTTTTAACAGGACATAGAGGTAAAATGCAAAGTTAGATTTCTTAAGTTCAAAATAACTTTGTGATGTAGATAAATTTGCAATGAGGTAAAAAAGACATCTAATTAAATTATGAGAAAGAGAGTTAGCGTTTTTCTTCTTCACAACTTGCCTTTCATCAGGGAAACAGTAGTCTAAGTAATTGTTAGTTTTAGCCAAGATAATCAGTTTTTAGGAAAGTACAATAGATCTATTAACCATTGTTGTACATTCTAGTCTAGCTTATTGCTGCTAATAAAAAGTCAAGTTTTGACGTATAATTACATCATGCATCGTATTTTATTTTACAATTTCTATTTAAAATACTTTGAATACTATATCATTAAATGTTATTTAAACTTTAACATTATTTTTCTTATTTACTTTTTCACAAGTAAATCTAGTAATTGTGATATAAAGAAACTCAAAAAGTTTTCGAATCTAAAATTTTATTTTGATAAATTAATGCCAATGGTGAAATTTTATTTAAACTAAATTACATTATTATATAACCCAGTTTTTGATTCATAAGTTAAATATTCTGTTCTTAAAAACTAATGAAAATACAATGTCCAAACAGTAAATATTTCATTATAAATATGTGCTATGATAACCAAGAAAGCCTGAGCCTGAGTGTTAAGTTTTAAAAATTGCTTGAGAAGTTAATATATATATAATATAATAACATAAATTTGTTTATAATCAGTCATATTATTCCTTAACTTTAAAGATGTTATTCGGTAATCATTTAAAAAGTTGTTTTAAATAAAAACATGAATTACCATTAAATTGTCACCAGCTACCAATGGAAGTTGTCGTCTTCCAATTTTAACAAATGAAATTTCGTCGGACCGAAAAACGTCAGTTAGCTTAGCCATTAGTCTATAAGGACTATAGCCAATTATTTAATCAAAATAATATTTCCAGCTTTAATTATCGGTTTATTTCAGAAATTAAATCAACACGTCGTGTGACAGATAATGTATCATAACCGTATCAATGTATCAATGTGTATCATAGGTTACTACACACAACTTCATTACTCACGTAGGCTAGCTCGCATACTTCGTTCGATTTTAGTTAAGTTAGAACAGGTTCAGAATTGTTTAAGTTATAAAATCAACAAGTGTTAAGCAGATAATTTATTAGATTTTTGTTTTTAGAAACCCTTTGGATATAAAAAATTTTTGGAAAAGAAAAGCAAATTTATATCCAAGTTTTTGAAACTTTATTTCATTGAATTATCTACCAAAGTGCGTTAACATGATTTCATTATAAAACTCAAGAAATAAATCTATTACAATAAGAGCGTTTGCTACAATGAAAAGGCGCTTTAGGATCAATTAAAATGCATGTTGGCAAATATGGTTAGCGCACAATAGACAAAAAATTTTGCTATATATTCGGAAAATGTACAGAAATTTTACTTCAGTCTTTGTCAATACATATATTTATCAATCTATACTGGAATAAGCTTTTTGGTGTAGTTTTATTGTGTACAAATACTGAGCTCAAAGCATTTGGTCCTCAAGTATTCACTGATAGAATTAGCCACCTAAGGGGTTATTTTGAAACCCCGGCTTACTTTTAACACATTGTTTACGGGAAATGAGTAAACTCGTTATACCCTTTTTTTATAGTAAAACGGGGTAGACGAGCTTATTCGTTTTGCTGCTTGAAGTGGTAAAACGCAGTAAACAAGGTGCTCTAAATGGGTAGAGGGTCGTGTGTTTTCTATTGTCGGCAGTACCCGATCTATCTACCTGTAGATACATTGAATTTGAGACGGAACAGAAATTGATAATGGTAAAAATGCTCGACTACATAGTGTTAATTTATCCGATTTAAAAAATGTGCATCCTTCATAATATTTGAGTTGGAGAATAATATCATTTTCAAACAACAATATTTTGAGAAAAATAGTATTTTGATTTATACATGGATGATGATTATTTAAAAAAAGGGTTTTCTTGTTCTTTTTAGCAAGTAAAATTGATAATATAACGACTTAAGAACTCAACAGTTAAAACATGACTCACTTCTTTATAAAAATTTTTTGTCCATCGATAAACAGCCAGAAAATTTTTGAGTTGCTGACCCGCAGCATGCACACAGTGGTAGGAAGTAGTTTTTGTCATTAAAAAAAAGAATAAAACTTTACTAATATGATTGACTCCAAATATCGATTATATAAACCAAAAAAGAAAATATTTTGAAAATAGCAGGAAATATCTTGAAGAATGCAAGCATTGCCGTTAGCGGTGAACCACATGATTATACTGGCGACGCTGAACTCCAATAATTATGTGGAAAAATCTCCAAACACAATGGGAATAAGTCTTGAATGTCTGTAGCCCATCATGTCCGATAGGAACAAATAAAATAACCGGTAGTAGAAATTAAGGATATTAAATCTGTGCACAATAGCTCAAAAGTATTGTTTCAAGTTAAAAGACAATTTAATGAAAAGAAAGTTGTTTTTAAAAATAAAGTTTTTAAATACATCTTTTGAAAGAGGAAATTAAGGCGGATAAATATTAGTTTTTAAAAAATCAGTTTTTATCCCGTTAGCTCATAATAATGTTTATTTTAAAAATTCTGTTGTGCTACAACCATTGGAAAGCCTAAAAGTTTAACTTTTGTAAATTGAAGAAAACAAATCTTTAATACTTAAAACGATATTTAAATTTTAAAGGAGTTTATCTTTGAAAAGTAGATAATCTTAAATCTTACATTTTATTAAGTTTTTATTTAAACTTACAATTTTGAATTAATTTGAAGACTTGCTAAAACTATATTTTATCAATGACAAAAGAAATTTTTTGAAATCTTTCGAAATTTCTATATGTATAAAATAAATAAAATGACTGTTGTTATGGTTTTCTATCACGCTTTGGAGCTTTAGATCCAGTTTGTGTGAAGCTTGTAATTATAGTACCACATGCTCTAACTTCAGGAAGGAATATATATTCATCTTCAACTGGATTTGATAGTTCTGTCTCTTTGTTTTCCGTATTAGAAAAGTCACTTTTTTGAGTAGAAGAAAAATGCTCGTTTACTGCTATTCTATTTAGTTCTTCAATTCTTTTATGTACATTACTCTCCCGATCGACTTGCTTTTGTATTTCAGTTTTCTTAATATTTGACTTTTTTTCTTCACGGAACGTTTGTAAGGCTTTATTTCTTTCTTCTAACTTGGATGCAAGTTCTTTTTTAAAATTAATGGATTCTTCTCTGGTAATTTCTTTTATAATATTAGGCCATAAAGCAGGAATTTTTTTCTTTAATGTCAATTTAGCTTCACGCTTTAAAAAATAGCATTTACTTTCATTTTCTGCGACTTCTTCAAACAAACAAGCCTCAAAATATGTTGGAGGGCAATGAAATTTAATAAAATTTCCATTTATTTCAACATCACGGATATTACTATTCACTTTATTAAGTGGTATTGTAATAAATACTTTTTCTTCATTTTGTTGCACGGACACCATTTTTCTTTCAAATGTCAAATTTAAAAATATTCTTATTGTTATAGCAACCTTTTTTCAGGATAGTTTGTTTTTCAAATCTAGTATTCGAATATTTCGAAAAAGAATAAAATGATATTGAATAACAAAAAAAATCAAATCCCGTTTTATAATCGAATAAATTCAAAGATAAAGCTAATAAAATCAAACATTATAAACTGATTATGTAACATTAAAAAAGTTTATTTATACTCTGTATATTATCTTTTATGCTTACAGCAGTATTTTTACTAAAGTTATATAGTAGTATACATAAATAAGTAAAGTACTATGTAAAAGTCTGTTTAAATGACATTTTGGGCTTGTAAAATTTTTAATTGTTGAAATATTTTAGGTATATAATTCAGAAAATTTTAGTAATGCAGTTGCAGAGGGATCTCTTCCCCGGAAATTTCTAAATATTTCTGCAAAACTGATAGATCCTCCGGAAGCAACAAATGTTTCATTGAATCTTTTCCCTATTGTACTATTTGAAAAGTCTTCTTGAGATGAATTTTCTTCTAAAACTGCACTATAAATGTCTGCTGCGATTAATTTGGAATAAAAGCGAGAGTAGTATGCAGCAGCCCAATTACCACAAAAAATATCCGTTAAACTACAAACATGTGAATCTTTTTTATCTAAGGGTAAAATGTTATATTTAGGCCAGCAATCTTTAACAATATCTAACCAAAAATTCTTTTTGGTATACAGTTCTACATCTAAATGTGATATGTATAACTCTTTACATAAATCATATCCTGCCATATGAGTTAAATAAGTTTTAATACTTTTAATATCGTTACTTGAAACAGGTTCTTCTGTATTATAATGGCATGATATAGATTCAATTATTTTCGGATTATGGAGGAAATATGCAATTACATTTCCACAGACTTGTGTTGCATCCCATTCTACGTTAGATAAACCAGCCAAGTCACTATATTCTGCTTTAGTTAATAAATGTTGGATTGCTGTACCAAATGTTTTAAAAACAGTTTGTATGTCTCTAATAGAAAGTAAATATGGCTTGCCATATATTGGAGGTGGAAAATTAAACATTATTGCAGATAATGGACTTGTATTTAACAATTTGCTCCGATTTCTCATTCCTATCATCCAACCACAGTTTTCTGAAAAACGGTGCAATTCTTTTTCACGTGTATAACAATCTAAAAAGAAACCACTTGTTGGTGTTTTAGGATTATTGCTTTGATATATATCAAAGTATTTAACATTAGGATGCCAAACTTCAACATCAGATTTTTCAACAATTTTAATTCCAAATAAATTTTCTAGCAAGCGAAATAATCCCGACATTACACTCGGGAGTGGAAAATAATCACGTAGAACTTCTTCATCGAAATTATGTTCTCCTTTCAGTTGCTTTCGTCTCCAATAGGGAATATCACAAGCTTCTAATTGATAAGGGCAGCCAGAGTTTTTTGCAAATAAATTTAAATTTTCGATTTCTCTTTTTTGTGCTGGGAAAGCATGTTGTAAAAGTTCACTTATAACATCTTTTATACTGTTGACACTTTTAAGAGCTTTCGTTTCTAATGACATCTCCATAAAGTTTTGATACCCCAATAAATTCGCTTGACGTTGTCGAAGTGAACGAATATTTTCAATAATTACACTATTATCTAATGATTTTTCAATATGAGATGATGCCTTTCTAACATCTGCTTGCCAAACATTCCACCTTTCAGTTTTATCTGGGCAATGTTCTAAGAATTCTTTAACAATTTTTGGCCATAATTTTACTGTCCATGGACCTTTAGTAGGCTGACTAGGATCTGTTGAAAGGTTTTCCAAAAAATTTGGCGGAAAATCTCGCACTTTTGAATAATCAGTTATTTTATGATTAAAATACTTTATGGCTGTATCTACTTTAGCTTTGAATCGTGAATTCTCTTGATTTAATTCGAAAAGAAGACTTTTCAGCAACTGCTGTTTATCTAAACTGATACCAAGCCCATTCAACTTACCTTCAAGAAGATATTTGTCAATAAGACGTTTTTTTTGTTTATTTTGGATAGGTTTTTTTTCAGTCTCCTCCAAAATTAGTTTGTGAATGATTTGACTAGTAAATTTTCCACATCTAGCCCGTTTTGCTCTATCATGTATATCCATGTAAACTTTAGTAGGCATTAAAGAACTACTTCCTAAATAAAGTGTTTTTGCTATTCCCCACATTGTGTCTAGAGGAACTGATGCTTCTTCTATGGGGTTGAAAACATCATTGAATAAATCAATTTCCGATTTTTTGCAAGATGTTTCCTCAATTTTACTTATTACTTTTTCCATATCTGCTGATAGCTTTGCAATAGCAGCAATACAATGTTCTATTGAAATTTGACTTAAAGATGGTAAATCATTAGGTTTTGAAGCTGAATTGATATCATTGTAGTCTTCACCAATCTCTGGTACACTAAAATTAAATAATGAAATTTGATATCTATTGCAAATTCTAAACTTACAGCACGATATAACCGGAAAAATTTCTATTTAGACATTTTTTCTTAAGAAATAATGAATTATATTTTCTCAATAAAAAATTCATATTTTACTTTGAACTTAGAACATTTAACAATACGTAATAATTAATATAGTCAGTTTTTGATATTATATATTAAATTTTAACTTAATTTTATACACGGTCCGTGCAAACCTCTGACAATTCTAATAATAGGTAGGTTCATAAACTCAGTTGAACTAAAGCTACTTAGCCAAATCGTCTTAAATAGCAAACACATGCGTGTTTCCACACGCGTAAACAAGTTCCTGGAAAAATGTTTGTTTTTGGATAGAGCGGCAAGAACTAAGGGGTAAAAGTCTAAAAATTCAAAGTTAAATTTGTTTCCAGAACAATTTGGGTATCCCGAGAAATATTCCAACACATACAAGAAGTAATTTATATATTTACAATTCACACACACATTTATATTGCTCTATCAGCACATGAAATGTTTCCAGGAAACTTGTTCACCCGTGTGGATTATCAAAATTTGTTCGAAAAAAAACCAGTTTGTTTCTGGAAACATGTTTCCTGGTGTGGAAACACTAAATGATACAACAAAAAATGTCTAATCAGATTAATATGTCTGATAAGATTTACTAATGACAAACTTGACACGTTTGGTTATCTTATAAGTTATAGGTTTTATGAAAACAAAAATTCCAGTTATACTGGTTGGAATCGTGTAGTAACTACAGTCTTTTAAACCCTGTAGTCACAAAAAATTGACATCTATTGTGAATGTTTTCTTATTGGATCCTCCTGTTTTGTGTATCTCTGGCTCGGTTTACTTTACTAATTTTCATTATTTAACTTGATAAAACAATTTACATGAATAAAGTTAAAAACTCTTAACTTTTCTTTAATTTTTTTAGTTAAAGCACTTTTCAAACATTTAACAATCTGCGACACCTGATTTGACATTTCAGATATGTCTTCAGATTTAGATGCCATGTTTCTTTTGTCGTCACTACAGACTTTGCCTGTTAAGAACCAAGTTTTTTGTATAGAGACTACAACGTTGTGCATAGCGCCTATTAAGAATGGGTATAAGATAAGTCTAATAATCCATATTTTCAAATTTAAGTTTTCACTTCAACAAAAAAAGGAGCAAATAATATCGTGTCTTCTGTGTACATAAAAGTATTTTGGTCAGGGTAGTCGAAATGCTCGGAATATAGAAACACCACTTTTAAAAAGATTTTTTTATCGCTGTTTTGGTACTACTGTCTAAAGTTATCTGTCAAAAATAATAGAATATGGCTTCGAAATGAATGTTTTTGTTTTATTTTCTTATAGAAAATGTTATTGTTTCTCAAACAGGCTAGTTTATTTAGTTTGTAGTTAGAGAATGTGTTAATTCGATGTAATTTAAAATGGCTTTGGTGACAGTACAGCGTACACCAAGCGTAGTAAGCTCGCCACAATATTCTATTTCGGTACGTGATTCTTTATAAGCAAGTCATTATATTATTAAAATCTTCTTTAAAATTAATTTCTGTTTAAAGTTATAACTTAATACTTATATATTATTTGCTTTGAAAAATTTTCCTTAGCTTTGATTCTGTTATTAAATCTTCTAGATATATTATGAAAATATATGGAATGTATAAATCCTTACCATGAATGAGGAAATATACATTTCTGTATTCTTATTTCTTTGAATCACTGTCTAGTGGTTTAGTTATTTTTAGGCTTTTTTTAAAATATTAATCCATATTAAGAGACGAATTCAAGCTTTTGTTGGAGCCTATTTTGATATATATATTGTATATTAGTGCCATAAAGTTTCTAAGAGTTATTCTATGGATATTGTTATATTTAATAAATTATACATAATCTACTCATAGCTTTCTGTGAAAGAAAAATTAGACCTTTTAATTGTGAACACGGAATAACAAATTATTATCAAAGACGTGCAGAAAAAGATGATCACTAGGTTATTTCTTGGCGATGAAAACAAAAAGTTATTTTTACCGATCTTCAGTGCTAAGATAAATCCTCAACAAAACTCAAAACTGTTTTACCAACAATATTTTTTATTTCATAGAAAAATATTTCATTGTTGCCATTAGAACCCCTAATTTAAAATGTGTTTTTGATAATAATTAACTATTTATATGTAGTATTTTGAATACTAAGTTATTTTTTTTTTCTTAGGAGGAAGAGGAAGATGCACAAGACGATGGAGACAATAAATATGAAAAGAGGTAGGAGTTGTTAAAATTGTCGATTGTCAAGATTTAATGAATAAAAATACAAAGACAAGAGGTTATGTTTGAATCTTTGTAATCTATTATGAAGATATATTTCGACAAACTGAATTAATTTTAGTAATAGTGCCCATTATATGCCGAGCGAATTTCAAAAGCTTTGCAATGGGTACCTAATTATTAACTTATAAATTTAAAAATGCCTTTACAATGAATGAACTAAAACTAAAGCACTAAGAGCAGTGGGTAACTGATGAATTAGAGTTAAGGATTACAATTTGCACATTGAAAAAGGATAATAATACAGCATTTAAAGATTTCTTTACCGATGTAGAGCTTATTTATGTGCAAGCAGTTTGGAAAGCTTACAATATAAAATATATTAGATCATTTTATCATTTTATCATTTTATTCGTAATCACATCAATATTTAAAGGCATAAAATATTTCGTTGTAGTTGTAGGTTACCTAATAAAAGATATTTACCTTATTAAAGTAATCATTTAAGGCGAATAGTGTAACGAAATGAAAAATTTACTTCACGAATGCCAACATTTATATTTGTAGTCAAAGGCCTGCAGGTCCACCGGACGTGACTTCAAGTGACTATCGAATTTTTCCATTTGTATAAGATTTATCGACACTTTTCTTATAAATATTTGAAGTCGATTAATGCCACGATCAAAAATTGCTGTCATATGACCACGGTCTGAATGAGAATATACAAGAGATTACTGCTGTTTTGTCTTTAAATTTATCGTCAAATACATATAGAAAAAAAGCAAAGGAAGACAAATAAAATAACTTGTTCTATATTACAGAATAAAGCAAGTTACACCAAAAATAAGTTTAATGAGATTTCTTCAATAAAATAAATTATTGTAAAGCAAAAACAAAATTATTTTCTTGTAAAATCATAGACACTAAGTGGAAAACATCACTGAAAAACTAAACGGGATTGTATAATGCTAATTTTTCTTATCGGTTACGATATTTACTTTGTGTGGATCACCTTTACTTTTCTTAACATTATTTCCCTTTAAAAAAAACTTCATATAGAAACTATAGTCAATAAGTGTTAAAATCGATAAATATAAAGTAATATTGAATTTTTTATTTATAATTAAAGTGAATGCTTTTTTGCTGGAAAAGGAACCGCCTTGATTCTATCTCTTAAAGATATACCTCATTGTATTGCGGAAAGAAGATCGAGTGCTGACTCTACAAAATCAACAAGCAGTGTTGTGAGCAATAATTCTGATATCCAGCAACATTTGCAGTCCATGTTCTATTTATTAAGACATGAAGAAACTTTAAAAATGGTAACTAATATCTTCAATTTTAATTGTATACTATTTTATTTTTAATTTCAGGCTGTTAAACTAGAATCGCAACGTCCAAATAGGACCAGATATTTAGCAATAGTTTCCCGTTGTAGAAATAAGGTTAAAAAAAAGCAAAAAATTAAAGCTGATGTTCAAACATCATCTTCATTTGAAAAAGATTCGAATAAATGCATTACAGAAGAGTCAAGTCACATAATTGATAATAATGAACGCATTATTAAGGAATCAGTTGAATTTGATGATAAAACTTGTCAAAAAGAAAGTAGAAATAAGTTAATTAATAAAAGAACTTCAACAGAAAAATTCAATCAAAAATTTGTTGATGTTGAAAATGAGGAATCTTGTTTATTAGGCATTGATTGTAATGAAAAGACTACAATCGGTATGGTCTTAAGAATCCTAGCAGATACAACAATCCGATTAGATGGAGACGGGTATTTTAGATAAATTTTTCTATTGTATTTGAAAAATACTTAAATATATTTTAATGTTTTTCAGTGGATTTAGCATTAGCGTTTTTGGAAAAACTCACATATTCAAACCCGTTTCAGTACAAGCTATGTGGTAGGTATATTTTTATGATATTTTAGAAAAATTTAATTTTAAAAATTTGAAAATTTTGTTAAAAAAAGAAAATTGAAAAAGGGAAAATTAGTAATTCAATTTTTGCAGGTCTGCATTGCAAACTTTACATAAAGTTTCTCAAAAGGCTAGAGAAAGTAATTTTTATGCAGGAGGGCCTTCGCATAATTGGGTATCATATTATGAAAATAAAATTAATTCGGATAGATCATGCTTAAATGAGTGGAATGCAATGGATGCGATTGAAAGTAGACGACCACCATCACCTGATGCTATAAGAAATAAGTAAAATATTGAAGAGTTTTCTATTTAAAGCATTAAAATTAATTTGCTTTTTGTTTTAGGCCTAGAGAAAGAGAGGAAACAGAAAAAATTATTCGTATGAAACTAAAAGAAATAATGATGTCAGTTGATTTAGATGAAGTTACATCAAAGTACATCCGTGTTCGGCTTGAGGAACACTTAGATATGGATTTGGGTGAATATAAATCTTTCATAGATGAAGAAATGTTAATTATATTGGGTCAAATGGATGCTCCAACTGAAATTTTTGAACATGTTTATCTTGGATCCGAATGGAATGCTAGTAATCTCGAAGAACTTCACAGAAATGGGTAAGAATAAAATAATATTTTTGATCAAAGTATTTGAAATAATTTTGCGCCCATAAGCTAAATAATTTCTTTTTATTCTCATCACAACTTTGAATCATTTGCGCGAAAACTCCTCATTCTTATTTCTATAAAGATTAAATCTAGCCCCATACATTTGAAATATATTTCGAGTTATATAATGTACCTAATGTACCTTAATATTAATCATGCTTAATAAAAACGTAGTTATTTAGTGTTTATTCTTTTACTTTTAGTGTTCGTCACATACTTAATGTTACTAGAGAGATTGATAACTTTTTCCCAGGAATGTTTGACTATTTCAATGTACGAGTTTATGATGATGAGAAAACAAATTTGTTAAAGCATTGGGACAATACTTTCAAATATATTTCTAGGGCTAAATCAGAAGGATCAAAAGTTTTAGTACATTGCAAAATGGGTGTAAGTCGATCAGCATCGGTAGTGATTGCGTATGCAATGAAAGCATATAATTGGGATTTTACTCAAGCAATGCAGCATGTAAAAGAGCGTAGAAGTTGTATAAAACCAAATAAAAATTTTTTAGCCCAATTAGAAACTTATCGTGGCATGCTTGATGCTATGAAAAATCGTGAAAAATTGCAAAGAAGTAAGAGTGAAACAAACTTAAAATCAGTAAAAGATGCTAGACTATTGCCCGGTAGTGAACCAACGCCACTTATTCAAGCACTTAACAATGCAAGAAAAATGGAAACAGATTTTTATACCAGAACAATATCCAGAACGTCTAGAAGATCGAGTAGCACATCTCCAAAGAGCTCAAAGTTAAGACTCAACACTTCCAAACAATATAGTCATTCTATGGAAAACCTAATGTCAAATATAAAACCAAATGATGAACAGAGAAATATCAGATTTCCTGGTTGTAATGGACAAAATTATAGTGTTACTCAAAATCAAGTGCGTCATATACAAAAAAACTCCAACACATCATCCAAGTCACAGAAAAGCAATTTTCAGTCATCATTTTTTACTCCTCATAAATCTAATATGATTATTCCTTGCAGTGTATTGCCTGCATGTGAAATTGATGAATTTGAAAAGATATGCAAAAATTCTTTAGAGAACGAGAATTTAAAAAATTCAAATCAAGCATTACATTGGACATCATCATCACAAATAATACACCAGGGTACAAATTTACGAGCATTTAATATAAAAGAAAACAAAAGTGTAAAAGAAGCGAAAGAATATACAAAAAGGGACGATATTTTTTCTACGCACTTAGATTATGTTTTTGAAAATGAAGAAAATCATAAATATGAAAAGGATCCCCATTTAAATATTTGGAAATCTACAACAGATCCATTTTTCT
This sequence comes from Acrocera orbiculus, assembly GCA_947359355.1. Classification (NCBI taxonomy): domain Eukaryota; kingdom Metazoa; phylum Arthropoda; class Insecta; order Diptera; family Acroceridae; genus Acrocera; species Acrocera orbiculus. The sequence continues at coordinate 16,320,506 of OX375758.1, forward strand.
CACGGCAAAGTTCCTGCAGCAGCATTGATTCAGCTGTTGTCTTAAGCAGCTCGGGTGAAAAACATGAATTTCCTTCACGGCATTCGTCGTGGGGCTCCGGCGATAACAAAAAATATTTCCCTTCTAGAAATAGTTCATGGGGATCATATGATACAGGCAGATTAACATTTTGTACTAATTTATTAAATGCAGCTATCGTTGAAGGTAAAGCTTCACAATCTCCTAAATTACGTTCTAATGAAGCTAAACCTGATATCTCTTATATAGGGACCGTCAAAAGAACTAAACAAAAACTTGAAGAACGCAATGTTCAAAAAAAAATTTGCAGTCAAAAAAATCAACAAAATTTTTTAAATGAATTAGTTTTAGATGGTAATATTAGTAATAGTAATAATACAACTCGTGGTAGACAACGACAATCGAATAGAAGCAATAGTGAAGAACTAATACTCAATTTAGGTTTTCCTCAATATCAGCATTTATTATCTGTATCAGCTCCTGAAGGTGGTACATATTCATTACAACATAAGCACACTTCAAGATTACGAGGAAAATCTGAAAATATATCACAAGAAAAATCTAAAAGTAATGTACAGAGTTTAAAAATGAGTTTTGAAGCCAAAGCAAACTTATCTTCGAGAAATGTAAAAGGCAGATCCTTGCCTTCTTCACCAGTTGCTCCACATAGTGAAGCTAAATCAAAGAAAGATTCTGGAATACGTGATAAAAAAGAGCATAGTGTTAAAGGACTTGTTAATAAATATCAGTGCTGTGAATTGAGAACAATATCAACCAATTGTTCTAGACCAAGGCCAAAATCATTTTATGAAAATAGAAGTTCACTTTATACAGACTTGAATCTTAGCTCTAGATTTATTTCTAATAGTAGTGTTAAGGTTTTACAAAAAGTAAATGACTTACGTAAACCTCCAGTTCCACCGGTTATTAAAAACGCTGCAGAAAGTATTTTAATAACAGATCAAAAGAATCCTCTTAGTTTTAGTTATAGGAAAGTACAGCAACATGGGAAAACGCATCCCTTGGCCAAACTTAATATCTCTAAGCAAAGCTTTAATACAGCCGCTTATAATACAATGTAAACAAAATTTTGTAAATTGACATTTAGGTTTAAGATTTATGGACTTGTAAATATGTAGCATTTTTGTATTTTTATGTTTTTATGAACAAAATAATTTTAAATGAACATTTATTAGTTGAAAAAAGGCTTATGTGTTTTTTAAATTAATTTAAGTTGTTAGAATTTAAAAATGCTAAGTGAAAAATCTAAAATAAATTATTTCAGTTTATGATAATATTCATGCTGTGCAAATTACAAACATTATATTTTTAGCTTACATTACGATACCATTGAAATCCTATTCAATCTGAAGAATGTTGATTTGAAAACAGCTCGAAGATAACTTTTTGTACTTTTGGCATTGTGACATATGACCCTGTGTGCATTGTCTGGTAAACAGCAATATATTGGCTTAAGTATAAAAAGATGACACCATATCTATTTTTTGTCAAAATTAGTATAAATAAAAATACTATGTTCTTCTTTTTTTGAAAACAAGGAAAACCTTATCTCTATTCAAATAATTGCCGGTTTCATTCCGGATTCATGATTAATGAATTGCTATTTACCAGCCAAGAAAAACATCTTTGTTGTCCTCAAACAATATGAGGCCGGTTTTTTCAATTTTCTCCTTTCAAAGTTCCAATAAAGCAATGCAATAATAAACATACTTGATAGAATCAATATGAACAAGAAAAACATCAATATCCCAGATATTGGACCAGCGCACATCAAATCGTCTTGAAGGAGGTAAAAGGCAAGACGAAGCTTGGAAATCTGAAATTCTCCAACCAATTTAATTAAGCACAAGTTTTGCTTCGTCTTGATTTTTCTTAAGTGTAGTGGGTTTTATAGTGTTATTTTATTTTTCATTGTTGGCTAAGTTCAAAGTAGGAGCGCTGACCTAGTATGTGCTTGCAGATCGTCATCACAATCAGATATATATATATACAAGCAAGTTCAAAATTTGGTGAACTGACACAAAGGATACAGAAATTAATCTAATGTCTAACCCAACGCATATGTTATTAACTGCTCAAGATCAATTTTAGTGAATCAGGTTATTAGACATTATTGCAATAAGGAAGAGAAAAATTTCAAAACGGCAAAATATAAAAATACTTTTTCAGGAGCTATGTGGCTTGATTTATTTTGATATGGCTTTCATGGTTTTATATTTTTTAGGTAAATTGAAAGCTTAATAGTGAATCTGGTTTGATCAGGCTTTTAGGCCACATATTGGTTGAAATTTCAAATTGTTGGTATAATTAGGAAAAAATGGTTAAAAGGTGAAAATATTTAGATTTAAAAAATTCAAAATCTTAAATTTTCAGAATTCCTAAAGAACTCAAAATTTATTTAATAAATAAAACACGTGTCTTCGTATAATTTATTCAAATACGCATGTTATCATCACCGCTTCCAAATCAACTCAAATGGAATTATAATTATATTCTTGACGTACTTCAATTTACTGATTTACTCATATTAAATAATTTTTGATAAAGTTGTAACATTTGTGACAATTTGTGATGCATTTATATCAAAAGATTCGCACTTTATGTAATCTTCAAATAAATTAAAAATCTTCAAGGTTCAAATTATATTGAAAAATAATTTCCTTTTTTTAGCTCAGTAGCTCAGATTTACTAATTGAAACTATTTCTTCAGCTATCACCTAGCAACAAATCATTTATTACTAAGAAATTTTATTGATTTGATTCTGTATGGAAAAAGGCCTCATAAATTAGAATTAATTGCCTTAAACTTTTGTTTTTGTATACATAAAATATTTGTAGATTTTTATTTCCATTTTTGTTTTTACCATTGAACTGATATATAAAAGTCTGAAATTTTTAAAAGAAGGGCAGATCAGTTTGATTCGTACTATTAGACAGACATGAAGACTACATTTGCTTTTTTCACTTCAAGTACTCTTTTTCTTTTATTAGTTTTTGTAGTGCTAGTGATGTTTATTGGCATAAGAGATCTCATTTTAATTAAATTCATAAAGTCAAAAAAACAAAAATTTCAACGAAAAGCACCTGGTCCAATACAATTACCAATTATTGGAAATCTTTTAGCCCTTAGTGGCTACGAAATACCATATGAAGCATTTACAAAACTTGGAATTAAGTTTGGGCCTGTCGTATGTCTTCAGCTTGGAAATGTACCTACTATTGTCGTTAATGGTATTGAATCAATAAGGGAAGTACTGATCACAAAAACATCACATTTTGATAGCCGTCCTAATTTCCGTCGGTATCATTTACTATTCGCAGGAAACAAGGAAAACTGTAAGCTTACATTGACTTTGTATGGTTAAATTTGTTTATATTAAAAAATAAATTTTAGCACTTGCTTTTTGTGATTGGTCAGATTTACATAAAAAGAGACGGAATATGTTAACACCGCATACTTTTCCTAAACATCAGACGGCTAACTTTGGTAGACTCAGTAATACAATCCTAAAAGAAGTAAATGGGTTAATATCTGGATTAGAAGAAGAACATCAAAATCCAATTGAAATAAAAAGTATTCTAATGAAATCTATTGCAAATATGTTCACTCAATACTTTTGTTCATATAAATTTAATAAGAATGATCCTGATTTTTTGAAGCTAATCTCTAATTTTGATCGTATATTTTGGGAAATAAATCAAGGATATGCTGCTGATTTTTTACCATTTTTAATGCCATTCCATGCTAGTAACTTACAACGAATGAAAACATGGTCTAATGAAATCAGAGATATTATAGTTAATAGAATTATCAAAACACATTCGAGTAATAATTGCATTAATTATGTTGATTCATTATTAAAAACTGTTGAGGAAGAACCAACAATGGATTTACATACAGCATTATTTGCCCTTGAAGATATAATGGGAGGACATTGTGCTATAGTTAATTTTCTTGTTAAGGTTTTTGGATTTTTGGTACAAAATAATAATGTTCAAGATAAAATTCAAAAAGAAATTGATCTATTTATGAAGGAAAATAAAAATAAGGATAGCTTTATTGATCTAAATGATCGAGTATACCTGCAATATACACAAGCGACTATTATGGAAGCTTTGAGACTGATTGCATCTCCAATTGTACCACATGTTGCTAACCAAGACACTAAAATTAATGACTATGATATCCAGCAAGGTACTTTAGTTATACTGAATAATCATCATTTAAATATGTCTGAAAAATTATGGAATGATCCTGAATTATTTGAACCTGAACGATTCATTAAATCTGGGAAATTAGTTAAGCCTGATTTTTTTTTACCTTTTGGAGCTGGCCGAAGATCATGCATGGGTCTTAAATTGGTTCAATTTATTAGTTTTAGTATTTTAGCTAATGTTTTTAAAGAATATAGTGTATTACCTGTAAAAGGAATGAATTATAAAATAAATTTAGGATCATTAGCTACAAAAGAAAAATCATTTCAAATTAAATTTGAGAAAAGATTTAAAAAAAACAACAGTGAATTAACTAATTTATAGATCTATTCCCGTTTTTAAAAAATGTAAAATTATTATTAAAAATAATGTCTGTGATTTTTTTGATTAAATGCTAATTTGAAAATAATTTTAATTTTTGAAAAAGTAAATACAAATAAAATTAGCTAAATTAATTTTCATGTTTTTTTAATAACCGAATGAATAATGAATAAATTACTTTAGTATTTATTTCTGAATCAACCAAAAAGTACTCTAAGTACTAAATTGTCTCGTTATTTCTCTTTTATGCCCCGTATTAGTTATTTGACACATTTTCAAACTATTTTCTGACTGGAACAACTTCAAGGGTTTGTTATTGTACTTGCAGAAGTTTGTTGTACTTCTTTCTGTACTTTAGCTGAAACTTTTCCTTTTGATATATGATTTGCACCTGAATTTTGCACTAAGAGTTAAAGTCTTTTGTTATCTCAATGTTATTGGCCATTGGTAAACGTAGCAATAACTTTTTGATTTTGGTGTATATGAGATGAAAGATTGGCCTAGTAGTACACCTGCTTGAATTCATTTTATATCTTTCTATTTGACTATGAAAAACTGTTCTGGCAGTAAACCATTCATGCAAAAAATTTTCGAAAGTCTGCGTTAATTCTAATAATAATTCTGAGGAGATTATATATTTCCATAATGGTTTTTTAATATATATATTTTTTAATGATTTTATTAACCTGATGAATTGTGGGAAATCTTGTTTTTTGAAAATAAAATGGTGAATAAGAATAAGAAAAGTTTTAATCACTTTAGTAACAGTTTTTCAAAGAGGTTTGACATTATCGGTAGTTTTGATGCATTCGTTTTTAAGGCTTAGGGCTTATGATATCCTCCTACTTTTCGCTCCATTCATATGCAATTAGGTAACTGCCTACTTTGATATGGAAATGTCCATTAAATTTATTTAAAGTTATTTTTAGTCATTACATGGTGGTCATTGAAGATCAAAATAAAAAGAAAAGGTAAAATAACATTAGTTGGCTTAAAACTAAAACAATTGCAGAATATCTTTAAACATTTATTTTTATGGAGTTAATATGGACCCCGACTGTAAAAACCTAGACTGAACCTAAAAAAATTATAATATGTATAATTTCGAAACTTTGATTTAGGAAAATTAATCGAATGTTGATTTTAAAGTATGGTGGTTAAAAAAAGGCTACTCTTACTCGTATTTTACTATTTTACGTTTCAGTCTTGAGCCGTATCAATCTTTTAGTAGATTAAAGAAGATATTATTTACTCATTCTTTCATTAGTTTTTGTATTAACCCCTAAATGTGCAGTAACTCTACCCATTTTTGGGGCTTAAAAACTTCTAATCATTGGATTAGAATCTATTGGTATTTTTCTCACAGTTTCTTTTAGAATTTATAACTTATTAACATAAATTTTGCGATTGGCCAAAAGTTGAAAACTTTATAACGATTTTCTTCGTTAAAAATTTAAAAATCGTGTAGGCAATTTTTCATAAATCAATTTAATTTTTTGAAAGTTGAAAGTTTAAAATGATATCTGGCGAAAATTGAATAATTAAGGACAATTTTCTAAAAGCATATTTATAAAAATTAATTTTTACTTCAAAACTTTAAATTACATCAAAATAATAATTTTATTTATTGAACAAATTTAAAAAAGTACGTCATAATATGGACCAGATTTTTATCTTATCTAGAACTACATACGTCAAAAAAAGCAATAAATATTCTACTGAAGCTTTAATCGAATTTCTTTTTAGGTGAAAGATACAAAAAATATGTTTATTTATTTATACGGAAGCCAAACTTTTTATTCCAATATTCTTGTATGGTGTCTTGTGTTGGAATATTTAAAAATTCTAAAAATGCATTATTCATGGTTTGTGAGCTTAGTTATTTTTGGTTATCTTCCGGTAAGTCTTTTATTTATTTTGAGTATTAAAAGTGAATCATGAGATTTTTTGCTTTATGAAATGTATATTTAAAAGTACAGCTGAAATTTCTTATTATCATACCTTAAAAGCTATTAATAATCCTAAAAACTGTTTTCGTTTGTAAAATTACTAACAAACTATTTCTTCTAAAGCGGATGAATAAATGTGAATTTTTAAGTTACGAAAATACACTTGAAGTAATTATATGATTCTCACTAATAAATTTGTGGGTGAATTAAAACGTTGTTAGTTGATCTACCTTAGATTTAGATAATCATAATTGAATTGGTTATACTGTGTACGTTGAATTTTCCATGGAGATACATATGTTAGCCGAATAAAACTTACCACGACCTTTATTTCATCATTATTTGCGGCTTTTAAGAAGTATAATGGCTATAAGTAGGAAAAATTTCATAGAATATAATCCCTTGGACAATAACTCCTTAAATTGACTCACAGCAATACAATTATTTTTTGCAACTTTAATTATTAATATAATCTAATTTTTTTGAAAAAATTGTAAAATCTTTATACTTATTAACTATTGTATTTCCCCGTTAGAAACTCTCCCTTCACATTCTAAAATGCTGCTCTATTTGGATATTGACCTCTGTATGCTTTAAAAAACAAGCACACATAATTAAGTATAGTGTACCCTTCATCAAGTTATTGATAAATTGAATTTTCATCTACTTCATAATCAGGTTGTAATATACGAAACCCAAAGCTAAAACTTTAAAAAAATTCTAAACTTCGGTAATTTACAAATCTAACCTTCTGTTTGAAAAGTACTAGGAATTTATCATTTAAATGAACCGCTTAAAAAAAATCGTTAAAACTTTTCTTTCCTTAAGCTGGTAAGGTACTTTCCTTAATATTACCAAACAAAATTTCAGCCAGATTTGTCAACTAGTGAGCTTGTAACAGCTGTTGATACCCATCGACCTCAAAAGTTTCAAAACTTTACTATAAGAATTTGACATTTTCTGAAATTCTTCACTTGTTTCTATAACAATGTTATTTTTTTATTTTTCAAAATTTTGAAACTCCTCATTGTAGCCATCGCTTTCATGAAGTAGCCAATATTTAATAAAGTTCTATTATTTTAACTGCTATTAATCTCTGCAAGGTCCTAAAAATTTTCTTGAGCTCAAATATAAAAGTTTTTAAAATCATATGTATCTAATATTTTGGGAAAGGGAACGCCCCAATTAATTGTCGTTTATATGGTGTTGTTTTATTTTTAAGTATTTGCAATACCGATGATTCCATAAAAGATGTTCCTAGGCAGATATATGATGGACACAAAAAAAGTTGATGTTTTTTTATATAAATGACATACTCAAATGCATCAGTTGCAAATGAATTTTTTATAAAATTCAAAGTTAAACTTAATCAATTGTCCACATTAAATAGACCAATTTTAAACAATTATATTAGAATGAATTGAAAAGTTTTAAAACTGGAGCATAACTACAAAAAAACAGCTGATTAACTTCTTTTGAAGGTACTATTATAATCGTTATGCGAATAATACCTTCTCAACTGCGATAATTGAAAAAATTTGAAATTCTGAATAAATACAACCTTACAATACATTAAAAAAACTTGTATTTTCCATATCTTGAGGTTTGGTCTTGTATGAATTTTTAATACTAAAAAACAAACTTATTATTATGTTATACATTTTTATTCACAATTTCTAGTTCAGGAATACACATACTACAGTCTATACTTGCCTTGCCTTTATTGGCTTGGGGAAAAAAACCAAAACAATTTTCTTATTAATGTATATATATATATATATACATATATATAGATTTTTAACATCATTAAAATACTTTGATGTCTACCCTAAAAATTTCAGATTATTTAACTTAATCTTTCAAAGATTTGGTCTCTGTAAAATAATCATTGAATGATTTCAATTGTTTTTGTGTTGGTAAAATGGAGGTATTTTGCAATATACGTCATGAACTTTAAAATTTCTAATATATTAGTTTCCTCAAGTTTTCAATTAATATTTAATCGCGTACAAACACAAATTCATTATAATGACTCCATCGATTTTCTTCAGCATCAACTCCTGGCTTTGGTTCAGCTACGCTGCCTGCTGTACCGCTGCCACAACTAGCTGCAAGTCGAAATCCTTGTTCGTGTAACATATCAAATGCTTGTTCCATAAAACAATGCTTTAAAAAGAATCTAGATGTATAGCGATCAGTACCTCCATGATCTGGATCACGAGATTCATTTAATGTATCACCAAAAACATCACGACATAATGCTACACGCCCGCAAACTAATATTCTTGAAAGTTTCCGAAATTTGACATCGGCAAGTCCATCTTTTCCAAACTGAAAACTACCACGGTATCCCACAGTGATACAACCATTTGATCGATTAACCATTTCTGTTTTTATACAATCAATCATATTACTGAGTCTGAAGTATTCTGCCTCTTTTTTCAATCTAAATTTTTCTTTAAATCCTTCAGGAAGAAAAATTTGCTTATCCCTTAGGTAATCCAAAATATATCGGAATAGTACACCATCTCTGTCAAGAAAAAATCTTCCTTTATTGTCTTTAATAAGTTTTGCATCCTTATTTGAAAATATTTCATGTAATAGCGAATTTTGGTCAGTTGTTAATGTGCTCAATACTGTCGTATAATGGACACCACCAACATTCAATTCGATAATTTCTTCTGGATTAATGCAACCCATTTTATTTGCACTTGTTCTTCACTTGTCCTTCCTTAATTTTTTGGTTAAAGATTTTAAAACAATTATATTGCAAAACTATACATACAATTTTTAGCACTATTCAATTTAATTCACAACTTTCATCACGGAATTGTTGATGCATTTACTCTTATTTACTTTCTCTAAGGTCCTGCATACTTCTAACGCAGAATCATATAGAGAGAAAAGTTCAATGTTTTTCTCCTGACATATTAACAGGGAGATGCGCGCTCAATTTACAAAAATCAATATATATATATATCTTAAAAAAAGGGAGAAAGGCATGTGATAAAAGTTTTTTGTGTCATTTCGGGTGAAAGGGAATTCGGTATCAGCTGTTAGGCACACTGTTGAACCTTTTTCTTGTATTCACCTGAAATTGTTTACGGAAAGCTATAGTATCCCTATTTAGAGTAACGAAAAATTGCTTATGCTCTGGCCCATATAAACCGTGTAATTATAGCAATTTATCAGCTCTTCAAATTGTTACCAAAGTTAAATTCGTTTGTGCTTATTGTTCAATATATTATTTAAGCTGTTTGTATCAGAAGAACCAAAAAAACTGGGCTTTTGATTTAAAGCCTATATTTATTGAAGCAGTTAACGAGTTTTTTTCTTTAAACGATATTCCTTTAATCAATTATCGAAATGTGTATTCATTCTTGATATCCATTAGATTTTATGGTCCTTTATTATTTTAAGCTGGAATTAAGTTAAATTTGTACAATGAAATAAACCATAAAGGCATTGGTGATTTATACGGATAAGAATTTATTTAATTAAAAAATATAACAATACTTTCTTTTAAATGAAAAAATGAAATTGTAGGATGATACTGTAGTATTCTTTTTGGTGACGGAAAGATATCTAATAAATGCTCCAAAATTTGAAAAAATAAAAATAATTTCGAATGAAATTTCGGTTATATTCTTATTGTTGTTATTATTTAATTCAATAATTGTGTGCTGCTTCTATACAAATAAAAGCAAAGAATGTTCTATTAAAATGTTAGTTACACGTATATGACCAAAAAGATTTGCTTATCCTCAACTAGAATATAAATAATTATTCAGTGGGAGTCAAAAAAGAAAGAAGCTAAGGCGCATAAGAAAATTTAGTATCAACTTTATTAACTTAATATATTGAGGACGGCATGTATTTCGCCATTGTTTTATCTGTTGGCGTGTACCATCGGTACACATCGGCTAGAGTTTTGTTCGATGAAAAAGACTTTATGTGGTAAAAACAATTTTTTGTATTAAAATCAAATTTTAATTTCTTGCTAAACAACATTTTGTGCGAGGTGCCGCCAGATAAAGCCAAGTATGATTTTCACTGCCCCTGGATAAAGCGAAATAGAATAAACTGTACCGTCCTTATCGTGTTAAAGATATTTATACAATGAAGTCATTACACAAGTAATTATGTATTATGTCAATTTTACTCATCATATGAACAAAAGAAATACAAGTGAAGAGATGCTAAAAAGAATCATCCGAGACACAAATTATATTAAAAATAAATGAAAAATTAAATATTTTTTTTAAAATCATGTGACCTCGTCAAAAAATAATAATTACGTCACGTATTTTTGGAATAATTGAATAACTGTAAGAATATTCTGTAAAATTTTTGTAAAAATTTATCAAGTAATAAGCTACTGGTAAACATTTCCGAAGTCATCCTTCAAAAAAACTAATTTACGGTGACACTGTATCCTAGCTTAGAATTATCTAAAATTACAAAATAAATTTATATAAATATAGATATTAATTTTTCCACTCTTCAGCGATTTATTATTTATTTATGCCTTCTTGTTTTTAATTTTTTGTGTTCGTTGAAATTAAAAGAACGTTTTTTCAATTAAAAAATCCACCATTTTGTTATTTTACAACCCCTAAACGTTATTGAAAAAGCTTCGTTGGAGGAAGGTTATTTTATATGTAGCAACTATTTATAAAATTTAAAAAAAATTGGTACAATAATTTTTCAGTGCTGAGAAATTATCATAAAAATGACACTAAGGAAATTCAAAACATTAAAATATCAGTTCATCGCATTCGTGAGAAAAAATTATTTTTTGAATTAAACAATTACTTATTACATTATTTATCATTATACTTAAATAATAAATAATTCGAAAAATTTATTAATAAAATTTTAGTACTTACATTGGTCTTACATAGTTCTTTAATTGTTCACTTTGTAATAAAACCATAATCACCTTTAAGTTGTTTTTCTATTATATTCTACCCCCAATGGCTTTCTAGGCCAAAAGTAAAAATCTCTTCGCAAGTACATGGGTTCTCCGTACACGGATGACAAGGCCCATACGTCTTGGCCATACAAGTTGCAATATTACTTTTGAGATAGCTTGTGCACGTTCTCTTATTAAATTAACAATATAAATTTGCTAGAGAGACTATTGAAATCACTTACATATGTGTTAGTTCAAAAATGTTTTTGAACACACTAGTAATAATTTGAATTTCCTCTTATACCCATTCTCCATTAAGGCTTACATATTGTTACAATCAACGGACAGAAATTTTGTATGGAGAATCGTGTGTTTAGAATGTTGTAATCGGATATTAAGATCAGCTTTATGGCCGGTATAAGGGCATCTATTGTGAATTGCAGAGTTGGGATTCTGTCTCAGTGGTTCTCCATTGAGGCTTATATACATTATTACAATACACAGAAGAAAATTTTGTATGGAGAAATATGTAATACACATGTCCCAATTGCGTATAAAATAAAGGAAATTTTGCCATCTATTGGGAATTGAAAGGTTGTTCAACATTAAAAATTCCCCTATTTATGTGTCAAAAAGGAATTAAATGGTGGCATTTTTGAAACTATAAAAATTATTTTGTGTATTTAAGAATAACTAATTTTTTTTCAGTTTATTTTTAAATATTTAGAAGTTAATTTAGTATTGTTTTCGCGAATAAGCACATTGAAATTATTTTGTGTATTTTCACAGATTCAATGATTCAATGTTTAATTTGAAGACACTTTTTTTGGCATTTCTATCTGATTTCTCTTATGTGCAGTTGTATACCACAAGCATTATAGCATTTTATATTCTTAAACGTTAAAAGTAGAGGCAGTTTTTAGGATCTACAAATCGAACGCATCGACAAACCAATAATGGAGAAAGCACAAGATATAAAAATTTTACTTCTAAAACTAAATTGAGATACTTTTAATTTATAATAATTTCTAATATATTTTTTAAATATTAAATCTTTACCTGAAGATATTACTTCTCCAGAAGGCGTTTGTGTATTTACAGATCTCATTTCATTTTGAAATAACTCAGCTAAAGGAGCTCTATGGCCTTCTGGAGTACAACGTGGCAGCTATAAACAATAATATTTGTGAGCATAAAAAAGATTGTAAATATTAAAAACTACCAAAGAACACTCCTTATTGTTAGAATGAAATGGTTCTGTATAAAGAACTATTGTTTCAATTTCTTGATTTAGACCTTCCAAAGAATTCCTGATAGGATGCATTTGCATTTGAGAACTAAACTGTTAACTTGGAAAGACGTTGTTTTGAGTAGCTTAAATATAATAAGTCAACTATCTTCATAACTTTAATTTTTTTTGAAACGGTACCAGAATCAATTTTAGGAAATTAGATATTATCACAATCTGTTTCATGCATGTCGCAAATGATGCATGTTTTACTTACCGCACCAACCCTTTGCCAGTAATAGGGGCTATTCACTATTTTTTTCAACTCATCAAACCGCTCTCTCGTTCAATGTAAATTAAATGGAAATGGCAGATTTGTGAGTGAAAAATGAGTTGTTCCGAAGTCAATGTGGATAAGTCCAAAAAATCCAAACTGAGAAATTTAATGTTTCTTAATGCATTCATAATACATAGCACATGCGGAGGCTATTAAAAAAAGGGTTTTTTGACCAACAAAAAATGAAAATATGAGTAAATCCTTTTAAGACTATAAGAAATATATTATTTATTCTATTAAAATTTGCAAAAATCAGAAAATATGAAAAAATGGAAATTGAGAAAATTAATGTTTCTTAATGCACTCATAATACATAACACATGCAGGGGTTATTAAAAACAGGGTTTTTTGACCTACAAAAAATGAAAGTATGAGTAAATCCTTTTAAGACCAGGAAATATATTATTTATTCTACTAAATTTGCAAAAATCAGAAAATATGAAATGGTCTTATCCACATTGGCTTCTAAGCGACTCAAATTAAACATGTTTAATTTTCTACTCTCAAAACGCTATCGGTTTCTTTTATATTAGTCGTTCACTAATGCATACATGCCAAAAAAACATTTTAATTTTGCCTTCCAGGGGCCGGATTCTGTCTCAGGGAAAAGTGATAATGATAATGATAAGTAGCCATTTTGACGTATTTTATCACTTGAGCGATTCTAAGTTGCCGTGATAATGAAAACTATTGCCAGAAACTTATCATTTGGTAAAATATTTTATCACTGAAAAAATTATCGTGATAACGAAGTGATAAGTTATTAAAAACCATTAAAAATTTTTAAAATCTGAAAATTAACGCTAAAAATTTGTTACAAATATGAAAATTAATAAAATTAAATAAATTTGAGAAAAAATTGTCTTTAATTCTTTATTTAAGTTTTGTTTTGAAATATTTCTTCTTTAAATTACACTAGTTTACAGCATCTTGCATCCACTTTTGGAATTTTTGCAAATTGTAATGCAATTTTTGTAACTTATTTTTTAATCTCCTTTATAGTTTTCTTTTTATTGTAATTGTTAACTAAGACTGACTTTAATTAGCAATTATTTAAAAACTTTAAACGCGTTTTTCTCAAAATAACGTTTTTACATCGCAGGTTGATAAAATCTTCAAAACTACTGAACCGATCTTTATGAAATTTAAGCAATATATTTTCAACACATAAACTTAGGTTGCACACCTCTATGATACAGAAGCTAAATATGTTTATTGTGTTTTTTTGGCAAAAACAATGAAAAAAACACGTGATTTTTCAATTTTTTCTGAAAACCTCTGGTAGTTTTTTATTTAAGGAAATATATATAAGAATTTAAGGCTTGCATTCTAGTTAAACATTCACTTAATCCAAATTGTTTTCTTTTATTTTGGATGGTCCATCAAGTTTTATGTTAATAGTTTTAATAGAAACTTTAAAAAAAATTCTTAAAAATGGATCTTTTTTTAAGCGTCTATAGTAGAATGACTCCTTTAATATGCAAACTAGGGTTATGTGCTTATAGAAATTTCAGTTATCAAATTGGGCGATTAGATTAGTTCTTATTAAAAATTTCACTATAAGGATTGGGGATTATTGGTACACATTTATTTTAAAATCCTTTTATATTCTTAGAATAATTTGCTGCCTTATCTTTTCTATTAAAGTAGTTTTCCCTAGAACAATAAATGCCTTATTATATTAGAGGGATCGTTCAGTTGATGATTTCTAAGATATAGAAATTTCTACAAAAGTTATTTATTGTATGCACAATAATTTGCTGTCTTACTTGTTTTATTGAAGTAGTTTTTCTGAGAATTATTTAAGCATTTCTATGTATCATAATCGTTATGTTGATTACTTCAAAGATTTTGCAACTCTCATAAGGATTTTTTACATCCCCTCCATAAGTTTTAAATTAGTATAAATGTGAAAGATATCCCAAGTAGAATTTTGCGACCGATTTGTGACCAATGACACATTTTCGACGCCTCGACGTCGCCACAACGTCATAGTTACCAAATTACCAAAATGTGTGACTGCTACACACATTATTGACACAATGTGGTCGCAGCGACGTAACTGTGTCTAAATTGTACCTTAGAATAAAAATACAAGTTGACACAAATCAACACACGGCGACGTCGCCGCGACTACAATGTTACCAAAGTGACACAAACTGTCAAAAGTTTCCAGACATTATTTAAAGTTTTTAATGCATACAAACTATTAATTACTTGTTTATATGCCACTAAATACTCTTAGGAAGGGGTTCAAAATATTATTTGAGAAAAAAACAGTAAAAGTTTGCTTAAAAATGACCTAAAATAAAGACAAATAAAAGCATAATTCTTACACACATTATTGACACTATGTGGTCGCAGAGACGTAACTGTGTTTAAATTGTGTCAAAATGATAAAGCCTGTACGATTTCACAAGATGGCTACTATTTTTGATGGAAAAATTTCTTTTAGCATTGAGGGTGAAAAAATTTTTAGCCAAAAAGTATGCAATTTTATTAAAAATTAGGATAATTTGTATTTTTTTTTAATAAGAAAGGTATTATTTGACAAAATATGCTCATTTACTTATATTTATCAATGTTTCAAATATATTTACTGGTTTTAAAATTTTTATTATTTTAACAAGATCAATAATTATCGCAAAATCCCAGGGCGCATGAATTTTACATAAGCACAATCTTCACTTTCACAATAAATTTA
The DNA here is from genome assembly GCA_947359355.1 of Acrocera orbiculus. Lineage (NCBI taxonomy): Eukaryota > Metazoa > Arthropoda > Insecta > Diptera > Acroceridae > Acrocera > Acrocera orbiculus. The sequence goes on from OX375758.1 coordinate 16,336,214, forward strand.
ATTTGGCACATAACACTAGTATTATTCGGTAAATTTATGTTCATAAAATATCAATAAGAAATTATTTTCATCTTCATTACTTTAAAAAATATTTCTCATCTATATATGAACTAGATTGATAAATACATACATTTATAAGAAAAATCCCAATGGGAAATGTCTTGCTAGACACCGCGCGGTGCCTTGCTGGTTTTGACCAGCACAACACCAGACATTTTGCTGGATTCTGCGCGGTTTTTAACATTAGACCATCGCAGGCGACCAGCACTCTCTAACACATATGCATTAATCTTGTAAATTTAATATAGGATACATTTGAATTTTTGCCTGTGTGTGAATACTTTTTATCAGCGCTTATATATATTAATGTTTCTTATACGGATTATATTCGAATCGCTTACGATATATGATATATAGAGCTCTTATCTGCTTCATTTCTCGAACTATAAGTGAAAGAAAATCGAAGTAAAAGACCCGAAAAAACGACTTTTTGGCGAAAAAGGGATAAAAGAAAATTTTAAATAAAAAACATAATGGTTAATGTATTTTTACTTTATTTCAATAAAATTTAAAGAACAGTGCAAGTTAAAGTTAGTTTTAAAGTTATTTTAACATAATACATTTTATCAAAAATTTTAAAACTATAAGGAACTACAAATTTATAAATATCTGGGCTAGGATGTTTTTTTTAATGTCAAGTAAAATACTATCAAGAATACGATTCAGTATTGATTTCATATTAACCATTATTAAGTCTGCCATCTGCCATCTGCCATTTTTATGTTGAGGACTTGTTGCTAAAAAATTTAATATTATTTTTATATTTTAACTTTTTTCTATAAGTAATTTTACCTATTCATTTGGATTAATTTTACCTAATTATTTGGATTTATTTGTAATTTAAATAATTTTTCATTTTCTAAATAGTATAACTAGTATTTATTTCACTTAGAATTCACTTTTATGTTTTAATTAAATAAAATATATCAATTTAGCTAATTTAGTTATTTTACCAAACATTCAAAGCCCAAATGCATAGTACATAAATGTCACTTTTACACTAATACCTATTACAAAAGTATCAAAAGTGTGTGTTGCTGTGAAAATTTATTGTATAAACGTATAAAATAGATAAATATTTACTTGTGTGCTGGTTGCAGTAGCAGATTTCCTGCGAAGCTTTCTTGCTGATTTCGTCTACTGCTAGACCGAATTCCTACTGGGATTATATACTTGTAAGTCAAAAATTGTAATAGGTTTCATTTTGTGTCCTCTTGACATATTTTAGTCCCACCTTACTACTTTGTAACCAACTTGTGCGCTCTTGACACATTTTAGTCGCAGTTACCACTTTGTTACCACTTTGTGACTACTTTGTGTGCTCTTGACACATTTTAGTCGCAGTTACCACTTTGTGACTACTTTGTGTGCTCTTGACACATTTGGCACTTGGTGTTGCACCAATGTCGAAACATGGAGGTAACTACGACGTCATGGCGACGTAACTCTGTATCATCTTTGAAACATTTTTAGACACGGCGACGTCGCTGCGAATAAAATATGTCAACTATTTCTACTTGGGATTGGTTGTAAGGAAATAATTCAGTGTTGAACTTATATAAGGAACGCCAAATTTTGGTAAGCGATTTGATATTAAAATAAACACTTGTGCTATGTTTAATTTATGTATTTTTTAGTCAAAATGACTGATGCTCAAAGAGGAAAACGTCCGACACAAGAACAAAAAAATCATTTATTGAATTTTTTGGAATTACATATTGATTTTGCGAATGATAGGTAAGTTAATTTTGATATGGTAAATTTTGCACTTAATTAAATTTTTTCAAAGGATTCAAGCAATAGACGGAGCTCGAAAAAGATGAAATGTGGGTGGATCTTAGTGAGGAGTTGAACTCATTAGGCGGATGCAGTAAGACAGCTGCTCAATGGAGAAAATTTTGCATAGATTTGAGGTAGGTGTGTGTATTTTCCATTTAATTTATTTATCTAAAACTTAATTTTAGAAATTATGTTCGAGAGAAGAGTGCCTCCCTTAAAAGTGAAGAGAGCAGGTGTGGTGTTAACGGGCCACGGAAAAAACCACTGAGTGATCTTGAGAATAGGGTGGTGTCTCTTATTACGCCACAGAGCATAGAGGGAAATGTTTCGGTTTTAGAGATAGGTGTAAGTTAACATTATTCATCTTATTTTAATATATTAATAAAAAGCCTTTTTAGTTGGACCACATTGACAATAATGAATTGGAGTTCCAAGTAGAGGAGGATGTTTTATCTGCAGAAAAAAACCGAAAACGTAGAACTACATCAAGTAATGAAGAGGAGAACGATAATTTGAAGAAAATAGTCTCTCTTGAGGGAGAAAAGGTCACTTTTCTTAAACAAGTTATGGATACCCAAAAAATGCGGCTGGCTATAGGAAAGGAAAGATTGCCCATGGAAAAAGAACGGTTGGCATTGGATAAATCCCGACTGTAAATCGAAAGGTGGATTATATAAATGTATACTTATTAACTTTTTAATTTTAATGTTCAATTAAGAAGACTTTATAATTTTAATGTTCAATTAAGATATTATATATATTTTATATTTAACCCTATATCTAATATAATATATGTATATTACTAAATTCCTAAACCTAAATTTAAACAATAAAAGACTTTCAAAAAAAGTTTACTCTAATTAAATTATTTAAAGTGTCTCTGCCTTCTCGAAGGACATCTTCAATAGCTTCTGTCTCATCTCTCAGCGGCTCATCTTCTACTTCTTCTATTGGCAAAAACTCTTCATAAGGAATTTTTGCCCGCATAAGTATATTATGAAGAACAACACACGCATTTATAATGTTTCCACTTTTCTCAAGTGAGTAACGCAGTGTTCTTTCTTTCGAAATGCATCGGAATCTGCTTTTAAGGACCCCGATGCACCGTTCCACAACACAACGTGTAACTTTGTGAGACCTATTATAACGTTTTTCAGCTTTTGAGTGTGTTGTATGAATTGGTGTCATCAACCACGGTTGAAGTGGATAGCCACTGTCACCCAAAACCCAAAAATCTCGTTTCCCTTGCAGGTATCTAAAAATAAAAGCAGGTATTGTTAGAAACTAATTACAAACTCAAAGATATTAAAATATAAAAACGAACCTGTTCTCTAGCAAAGTTTTTAAAGCTGAACGACGCCAAATATAAGCATCATGTGCTGTGCCACCGAAACGGGCGTTTACGTTCATTATTATTAAATTGGCATCGCAGACTATTTGTACATTTTTTGAATGTCCCCCTTTCCTGCAAAAATAAACGTGTTCTATAGCTTTGGCAGGGGCCACAATTTTAATGTGGGTGCCATCGATTGCCCCTATAGCTCCAGGGAAACCAGCCACTCTATAGAAACTGTTTTTTATTTGTGCTGTTTCATTTTCCTTAAGAAAATATACATGTTTTGCCACAATATTATTTAATGCATTTGTCTCTTCAGAAATGCACCGGCTCACCATAGTTTGTGAAAGGTTTGAGAAGAAATCTTGCCCGAATGAACGTTGAAAGCAGCCACTTGCAAAAAATGCAATGCTCGAATCTCTGAAGAAATGCCATGTGCAGAAGTCCTCTTTGACAAAAGTGGCTCAATTTCGTTGCACAAATCCCGGCACAATTAGACCAAAATGTTTCCTATAATATACATATAATAATTAGTTAAATTTCACTTAGAATAAATAAAAAATTACCTTTATAATATTGACGTTCGTTTAATTTTTAATTTCCTAAATTTAGTCCAAAATGTTTCCTATAATATACATATAATAATTAGTTAAATATCACTTAGAATAAATAAAAACTTACCTTTATAATATTCTACCTATAAAATATTACCAAATAACTTACAGCTGTCAATTGTCATAATGACTTCAAAATTTATCATTCAGCAATTCAGCACTTGTTTTTATCACTTAGCAGATTTTAACAAGACAGAATCGCATTTTGGTCAAAAGTGATAATTTTATGATAATGAAAACAGTTCTTTTCATTATCACTTTTCCCTGAGACATAATCTGACCCCAGGGCTGGGATTCTGTATCGGTGAGAAGTGAGAATGAGAATGAGAACGTCAAATTTTGACATATTTGCCATACATTATATGTCAAAATCCAAGAAAATATATGAAAATGCCAAAAAAAGCTGGGTTTCTAGAGCAGAGTTTTGATGTATGCGCTTATACGTCGATGTTAAAATCATATTGAAAAAACAGAATTTGAGAAAAATAATTATAATTATTGCAATTTTGCTTTTTTTTTGAAACTTTAAGAATTTTTATTTTAGTATAACCCTATTTACTTGCAAAATATGGCAAATATTACTGGAAAATCCTTGCGACATTTGTGTGATTAAAACATTATTTTTCACAAAAACAACCCTTTAAACTAAAAACTAATTGATGTTATTTTTTTCTACAGAACTATTTAAGTGTTTTCACCTAAAAATATTTTAGTTTTTTTCACCTAAATATTTTATTTTACAAAATTTAAGAAAAAGTATTCGAATTTCCTATGGTAACATATCCTATAAAATTTTATAAATTGAAATGTCAATGCATAGCTCGCTGAAATGAACACACACAATTATAGAATTAATCCACACCATTTTAAAACATATATTTTACACTATGTACGTATACGAGTAGTAAGATAGGTAAGCAAGGTTTGACGTCAAGCGGCAAAAATAGTGAATAGCCTCTATAATTCAGCACTTGGCCCAAAACACCACGATGTACAGACTCTCAGTGTATCATGGACCATTGAGTGCAACTCAGCACTATAGTGAGTCCTAGGCTTAAGGTTTTGTTTTTTTTTGTACACATTCTCTGCTGAGCTGTTCTGCATTGGACGAAAGAATTTAATTTGTTGATTGTGAATAATTTTTACAATTTGCCGAGTATAGTAAAATGCTTCAAGTTTTTAACAATTTATAGTGAAATTATTCTGTGAGTTATTTAAATATTTTAGACCTAATATTATTTTCAATTATTTTTTGAAAAACCTAAGATCAATAAGTAGAAAAGAAGAAAGTCATATTTATTATAACTTTGCAAATGACATTTCTATTGCCGGTAAAATCCTCTTCTATCCGACATACCTCTCTAGAGCATTTTGTACATGAATATAGTGTTCGTAATAATTGTAAAGGTCATTATAGTAAAAAAATTTTATAGTTTAATTTTTCACTTGAGAATATATTACAGTTGTGTCTGAAATTGGAATGAGAAGAACAGCATCACTTGATGCCCTCCATGCTTATCATCCTACATGGAATATTGGACTTGTTTCAACTGTCTTACATTTAGATAAAGCTACGCAGACCGAAGAATTTACTTTAGGGAACAAAAATAACTCCGAATCACAAAATAATGATTTAAACTCTACTGAAATAAAAGTTGAAAAAGTTTTACGGCAACGATTGCAAAGAACACAGCGTCGAGAATATTCAGTAAGCTCACAAACATTAGGAATTAATTCTGGTACCGTTTCAAAAAAAAAATTAAAGTTATGAAGATAGTTGACTTATTATATTTTAGCTACTCAAAACAACGTCTTTCCAAGTCAACGGTTTAGTTCTCAAATGCAAATGCGTCCTATCAGGAATTCTTTGGAAGGTCTAAATCAAGAAATTGAAACAATAGTTCTTTATACAGAACCATTTCATTCTAACAATAAGGAGTGTTCTTTGGTAGTTTTTAATATTTACAATCTTTTTTATGCTCATAAATATTATTGTTTATAGCTGCCACGTTGTACTCCAGAAGGCCATAGAGCTCCTTTAGCTGAGTTATTTCAAAATGAAATGAGATCTGTAAATACACAAACGCCTTTTGGAGAAGTAATATCTTCAGGTAAAGATTTAGTATTTAAAATATATATTAGAAGTTATTAAAAATGAAAAGTATCTCAATTTAGTTGTAGAAGTAAAATTTTAATATCTAGTGCTTTATCCATTATTGGTTTGTCGATACGTTCAATTTGTAGATCCTAAAAATTTTCTCTACTTTTAACGTTTAAGAATATAAAATGCTATAATGCTTGTTGTATACAACTGCGCATAAGAGAAATCAGGAACGTATATTACTATTCTGAAGAGAATTTTAAAATCAAGATATTCTTACTCCATATATTTTCTAACTTTAGAAACGAAGTATTTTTTTAACCATTCCGTAAATCTGGATTTTGTCAGTCAGGCTAATTTTATTTTTATTTTAACTAGTGGTCTATCATTTTAGTAACAGAAAATTCTAAAAAATACAAAACATTACTATCAAAATCACATTATTCAGAATTATTCCAGGGCATAAATATGAAGGTCGTCTATCTCTAATATGAATGTTGATTTGCTTACTTCAAAGTCTGATTGATTTAACTAAAACAGGATCTGCTGAACAAAAAGTTGATGATATTACTATGATATTAGCAATAACAGTGTTTTTATTAAATGCTGATTTTAGTATTGTATCTATACCTTCATTACAATATCCTTGCATTAATCATTTTCGACAATGCCTTCAAAGTGATAATAATCAAGTTAAATTGAAATGTTTACAATCGATACGATCAATATTTTTAAATGTTACTTTAAAAATAGCAACGTTTTACATCCATGCTCTTGCATCAAGAATAATTGAATGGAAGCATGTTCGCCAAAATCGGTTTATCTATCACATTAGCATCTACTGCAGCTGTAGAACCATTATTTAAATTGGATGAACCAAAAAATTGTAAGTAATCTTTTTAAAACTTTCTTTTTCTTGTTCTATTACATCCAAGGCGATCACAGATGGTTCTTTTTCTGAACGTCGTATACCTTTTGCTGTTGACATTTGGTAAGCTACGGAATGCTTCTGCCGTTTTTTAGGGGATCAATTGTCATTTTGCGATGCATAAAGTTGTTGATATATTAAAAATAGAAAATTGGTGCAGATGAATACTATATACTTTAGATAAAATGAGAAAAAAATTGTTCAAAATAGTAGATATCTTATACATTTTTAAATTGTAAAAACAACATTTTAAGTGGCCTTCTGAAAAAATAGTCTATCAGAATATATGTATGTACTGGACAATTTTATAAAGTTTCGAGAAATGATCTTTAGTATCATTTTAGAATTCTAACATGTTTTCATTTAGTGTTACTAGAGGATTTCTGAGATAAATGCAAAGCTTATCACGAAGGTTGTCTTCCATCTACGAAGTTTAACTCTAATGTGAAAATCTTTCTTGAACTATATCTTATATATTTGATTATGAATCCATTACGTCTATTTTATAATTTCTTTAATTTGAAACATATTTTATAAAACAGGTTTAGGCTACTCCAATTTTCCTATATACTACTGTGTCCCAAAATTATTTCTTTCCCGTAGTATTCCTTTTATTATAAGAATAGCTCGAAATCTAAATGTCAAATATTTTGATATAAAATTTACCATAGTATAATTTGTCAATATATTTTTCTAAAAACACCAGATTATTATTCGGCTATTAGTTGGGATTAGTCCAATGTCTTGTACGCCGTATAAAACTTTTAAGAACAATCAAAAGCTTATTTTTTAAACTATATTGATATATAATAACCAAAGAATTTGTAATTAATAAAAAATATTAAACTCACTCTTACGTAGGGGAAAGCAATAGCTCATCGCCTTACGACGGGGTAGCAATAAGGAATGCATCCCCGCGAATAAATAGATTTTTAGCAAGAGAACCACCAGACGGCTGTGAAAAGGTAAACTTTTAATACAATTTTAAATCTCTCGTTATTTTTGAATTGTTTTGAATTATAGGTTTCTTCCAAATTAACGGGAAATGAACAAACATCACCAACACTCTTTAAGCCAAATGTATCATTTTTTCTACGACCATCAACTGATTCCGCTTTTCATTCTCTACAACCACAGCCATATCGAAAAGACCATAAATTATTGACAGAGAGCAGTCAAGAAGGTAAATAATAGAATATATCAAATTATTAGCAATTTTTAATATTTGAGTCATATTGGGCAAGACTGATAAATTAAAAATAAGCAGAATACTGTCAAATAAATATTTTTTTTAGTAAATTAAAATATAGACATTAATCATGGTGGTAATTACCATATTTTTCAGTAGAGAGATATAAATATTAATTCTTTGCTTACACAAAAGTCTAATTGTGGTAATAATGTACAGTTTTTGTTATATTTGTTATATTTTTTTTTATTTAATTTTATTGCAAAAAGTCAACATAATACGTAAGAAAATTTAGGTTCAATAATTTTAAAAACAATAGATACTTTTGAAAAAATGTAAAATTGTTGATCAAGTACTATCAATTGCTCTTTTGGTATTTCGAAGTATTTTAAGTCCTTAAAAAAAATTTTTTTTTTATACGATGCTTTTTGAAATCATAACTGAAGATATTTTTAACATAAAAGTTATTAACAAAATTCCAAATTTTATCAATAACATTAGTCGAAAAATTTTGGGATAATTTCGTATGCCTTAAAAAAAGTGCTTTTTAGACTAATTTGTGGTCGCTGAATTCGAAAATGAAAACCATTTTTTTTTTTGGAAAAACGGTTTTTAATATTTTGCCAAAAAACCTGTTTTTTTAGCTCGTCTTTTAATTATTGGCTCGTATCTTAAAAACGAATTATTAAATCCAAACAAATTTCATACCGTTAAAATGGTACATTTCTTTTTTTTAACAAAATATAATTTATGCAAATCAAATAAAAATTGGCGAAGTTACAAGTGATCTAAGTTAAAAAAAATATGTTCTTTCAACTTTTTTGAAAAATCACATTTGCTTTTTTTGTGCTCAAAGTACAGCCCGATTTCTTTAATTTTTCTACTTTTCTTAGTTCACCTCTAAAAATGGTCCGCAATTCATTAATTTTTATTTGTATTTTGTATTTGTGTAGTATTTGTGTAATATCGATTAGATACTATCGTAATTGTTAATTGTCGCATATTATTGACTGGTTCATTGGCACTATTCATTAAATAGATATACTGATTAAAATTAAAATTGTATAATTAAATATATCTTTACTTTGCATAATCACTAAGTGAGCTATTTGCTTCGTTTGAGTGTCTTAGATTAGATGCAGCTGTACCTGTTGTGTACATACTATTCAAGTTTGGGTAGCTATAAAATTTGAAGCTTTTAAGAAAACTATTTTTATCTTTTTTAATTTTGTGGAACAAACTGTTTTATGTGTATGGTGTTCTTTGAAGTTTTTTATAAGTCCTTTTAATCGGTTTAAAACATCATTTTTATAATTTTCCATGCACACTCCAATAGGAAGTTTACCCTTTCGATACCAGGGCCTCAAAAAAATAACGCTACCACAGCCCAGGTGTTTTATTACCTGAATATGATACCAATTATTATTAAATTTTGTGGGATGTATTTATAACATTCCAAATAAGCGAAATGAGCAATTTTATATTCCAATACAAATATGTGACACTGGGCAAGAGATAAATAATTCCATTTGTAGCCCACACGAATAGTTAGTTTATTGACCAAATCATTTCTAAAGTCTAAGTAACTTAGTTTGTAGTCATGAACTTTGTTGTATAACCAACAAGAATTCCAAATTGTTATGTCCAGTAAATGGAAAAACAATTTAATATACCAACGTACTGATTTCCGAGGAGAAGAATAATACGATATCATTTGATCTGCTTTATCGATGCCTGACATGTTTTCATTGTATTCCACAGCTGCACAGGGCTTATTTACTACTAGTCCACTTTTGCACCGTATTTCCTGAAATGATGCCTTATGCCTCGTTGATATCATTAGCACTAGAACTACCGTTAAAAAATACGTAATAATTAAAATTTCTTTTAATTATTGAAAAGGAATTTTATGCTGTGTAGTACCATGAGGATTCTTACATTTTATCACTTTGTGGTAGAAATAAGTTTATATTTATTATTTCACCACACTTTATAATTAATATATAATTTATTTTTAATATAATTTACAGTTATTGATGACACGCCAGTGCAGCCTCACACTGGATTTAAAGGCTTTGTCCCGTGTCGTAAAAATTGATTATTTTTTTAGTTCAAAAATATAACTTACTGACTAGTGTACGTAATATGTCAAGCAAGTAAATTTTCAAAGCCTGCTAGACATATTACGTACCTGTCAAAAACTACTGCATTTTATTTAATTCACTTGCTAAATAAAATAACTTCCGCCACAACTTAAACATTACTAAGAATAATACGTATAATAAAGAAAATATGTTTCGGTTAAAAAAAGTAAAATAAATTTCCATTTCAAAGTTTATTTATTTTTGTAGTATAAAGTAAATTATTTGATACAAATATAATTTGTCACATTCTCTACAAACATGGATTTTCTTTTGAGTGCATTTCCCGCATACATATTTTTTACAGATATTACAAATGGTGGTAGTCTTATTATTATTTCAGTACCCTATTTGACACCATTTTCGTGTACAAAGTAAAGTCTTTGAAGTTGTAGGTACAGCTTCACGAGATTCCATCCCTGGTCTGCTAATCGAAAAAGGAAATCTTTTCTAGAAATCTTTTCACCTGTTGTTTCTTTATATAAGATCCAGGCATCTATGCCAGCTAAATCCAAAATATTAAAGAATACGTGAAGTATCCATCTTCTTGATCCTGATTTTACGCTATATTTCTTTGCCATTTGGTCTGCAATGTCTACGCCATATTTAGTTTTATTATAAAATTCAACTGTTTCAGGTAACAGTTTGTTATTTTTATTAATTTTGACGGATTTATGTTTCGAACTCAATATAAAAACTCTTTTGTTCGGCTACTTTTGTAAATTGTAAGAACACACTCACTTGATTTATACAGTAATGATGAAAATCTGGCCATATTATCCTTCTTTGTTTTACAAAATTTTGGTAGTTCCCTTTCATTTCCTCGTATAGTCCCAACCAGTGTGGTTTTTTTGGCTAGCAATTTAGATGCCAGCAACAAGCTTGTAAAAAAGTTGTCAGTTGTTATATTTCTTCCCTTTATAGTGAATGGTTCGACAAGTTTGAGCACGACAAATTCATTTAGAGGTTGTGATGGTACTCGTGTCTCATCTTTTCCCAAATAAGGAAACCCATTTACAATATATTTGGTCTGAACATTAGATGCTAACCAAAATTTTATTCCAAACTTGTCCTTAGTAATTTTGTGTGCTAAGAAATCAATTTCTTCCACGCCGAAAACACATCTCGTAGGGTTTACGTTGATGCCGTATTTTAATAACCTAGTAAATAACAGATGTAAATGCTGTTTGTGCTCACCAATATATCATCGATATAAGCGAAAACAAAGTCTAATCCTTTGAGTTGATGAAACGTTGAAATGTCTGCGCCATGTCTCGAAAAGGCCAAAAGGTGTGGTAACCGCTGTTTTGTGCACATCCTCCGGCGCCACAGGTATCTGGTGGTATGCTCTGACTAGGTCGATTTTTGAGAATATTTTGCTTTTGTGTAAATTCAAATTTAAATCGCTGATGTTGGGGAGCGGGTAGTTATCCGCTTGTGTGATTGCATTTAATTGTCTATAATCGCCGCATGGTCTCCAACCTTGCGAGTTATGTTTGGGTACTAACAAGGGGATGTCACGGCCTTGGGGACACGGATTTTGATGAAAGTTGGCACAATGGTAGTTAATGGTTTGGATAGCTTAAATTTAAACTACTAGGACCCAACTCCCAAGCGTTTTTAAATAAATCGACCTCAAAGTTTTGAAGGTACCTTGTATTCTAATCATTTTCAATATATTTGCAAGCGGATGGTGGCATAGCGGTAAGGTACAAGGGTTTAAGAATTGGTGCGCATGGTCTCGATGCTCCGTTGAGGCGACTTTTTTTTTTTTTTATATATATATTTTTTCTATTTATTTTTTAATTAGTTTCATATTAAATGCTCTTTCTCTAATAATTTTATAGTATTTTGCTTCGAAAGTAAACAATTTTATTAGAAGTATTTAAAAATAGTATTTAATTGAGGATATGGATATAGTATAATAAAAAATGCAACCTTTAGTTTTTATTTTACTTTTTTCGCATGCGCCACAATTCGTAGAAACAACTAAAGCAAAAATTTCTTCTACAACGAGCGCAACATATAAATGCTGATTTTGCTCTCCGACAGATAAAATACACTTGTCCTGTTTGAGTAGTTTTATCTCATTCGCAAATGTCATAGATTTTGTAGACGCATAAGTTGAGTGAGACTGTTTTTTATTTTTAAAAAAAAAAATATTTGCTTAGTTTTGATTTCCTTCTGGTCATTGAATTAAAATTTATTAAAGGTTCATATAATTTATAAGCTTATATTGAAAATTAATAGCGAGTTCATAACAAGTCCAAATAGATTATAATAAAATATATAATAAATAATAATAAAATATATAGTTTTTAACCAATAAACTTGTTTAAAATATATGTACATTTGAAATTGTTTCTTTCACTCGAGTAGATTTGAATTATAAACCTTCTTTTTTTTTTTTTTTAATGAATTTAATAAATTATAATTATAAGTTTTATTAAATTTGTAACTTGACACGTTGCATTAATTGCTTACAAATAGTAAGTTATATTCATATATTTCTTAAGTTTTTATTCCTTTAACCTTCTTTTTATTATTATTTTTTTTCTTTTAATAAAACCAGCGCCATTACGCTTCGTGCACCAAGTCACGTACGCCAAGTTTGGGGTTTGAATGCTCAATATAACTTATATATATACTCGATACTCTGCGAGGAACTCATGTGGAATGGCATGCGTGTAGCAAGTGCAAGCTATTTAAACAAAATTAACGGGATTATGAAAACTGTATGTTTCAGTTTACACAATCACGCCATTGTTCTTTATTCTTTGTACTTAGCATTTACTACTACCAAATAAGATGATAGCAGTAAATTACTTGTACATGGGTTATACTTACTCGGTACAAACCTGTTTGGTTATTCCTCCTTTGATGGGCGTGTACCTAAATATGACAATATGGATAAAAATTTAATTCGATAATGCAGTTCTGCGCGAAATATTTAATTAGTAAAAGTAGAAATAAAATAAAATAAAACAGGAATACCGTCTTTCACCACACTTATAAGGTAACTAGCTGAATACCCGGCGTACTTTGTCACGCCTAAAAAAATAAAGCAGATATGTTTTTCTTAGATATCCATAATTGATTCTGCAAATATGCTTACCTGTACATCAAAATGTACAAAATCCGATAAAGCCTTCAATTTCTAAATTTCATTAAAAAGGAATGACTCTAAAACTGGAAATCAATATAAAATTGAATTTATCGTCTTATGAATCTAGAATAAGAAAATATTCTAATATTAAAGAATTCTAATGGAAATGTACAAACCTTAATATCCAAATCTTTTTAGCTTCTATGCCCCACCGTCTCCTCCCTTAAAATAAAATAATCCACTAATAAGTCTAAAATAGGGAAACATTTTAACAACTAAAAATTTGTATGGAAATGTACTAACCTTAGTAGCAAGATTTTTGAATCTCCTATGCTTTTAAATATTGTAATTAATTTTTTTTATTTAATTTAATGTTTTATCTTAGCGCTAATGAATAAACAACATTTCTGGTTTGTCCGTTTGGTGCAAAAATGAACAATTTTTTTGGCGTTCCCACTCTAGAGCAAGCAACATATAATTGACCATGGGAGAAACATGGAGTTTCTAAAATCAATCCAGCAACATTAAGAGATTTCCCCTGAGCTTTGTTTATGGTAATCGCAAAAGCAAGGCGTACTGGAAATTGGACTCGTTTGAAATCGAAGGCGAAATCTGTCGGAACCATTGGAATGCGTGGAATTAGTACATTTTCACCTTTACTTTTACCGCTGATAATTGTTGCTTCAATCACATTCGGCATTAGATTTTTAATGGAAAGCCTTGTTCCATTACATAACTTTGGGGGATCTAAATTGCGCAACAACATTATTGGTGAACCAATTTTCAATGTCAATATGTGCGGTGGCATTCCAGATGGCTCCAATGAATTCGAAAACTCTGTTGGATAGTTTACAGCTTGATCTTTATCGATAACTGTGTCAAAAGATTTGTATTTGATTGGTTTACCAGGAAGCTGTAATTGAATTCGATCGTTTATTTTATTGACATTATCATTTTTTGGAGTCTATATTGCCCGTTCACAAAGCCAATCATGATTTTTGAAATTTTGCAAAATGTTTGGGAAAACCATTTTTTCAACATGTTGGATTGAAGGCTGTAACTGACAAAAGTCGGATGGAAATGATATCTCATTTGTTGCAGGATCAATTTAAAATTGCCATTACCCATATCCAAAAGCTGTTTGCAAATGTTTGTGCAGAGATGTCTTTTAGTAAATGCACACGCATATTTGTCAAAAGTGTAATTTTCTTTACACTTTTCTAAAAAAAGGACGCTTTCAGGCAAGCATTTAGTTCTTCAGCGGGTGTAGATCTAGGGATGAATATTAAAACCTAAAATTCGCCAGACAGCTTCATTACTGCTAATATAACGTCCCATTTGAAATTGTGTAATTTTATCACTCGGTGCATTTCGATTTAAAAGTCCAAAAACTGCCATATCACTACCTTTATTCACATATTTGCATATATACTTAATGGATTTCACTGAGTTGCAGAACTCAACATTAATGTGTATTTTAAATGCTTTCGATAATAATGGAGTATAAGATACCACCCATCTATTATCTATTTCGACATTTAAATTATTAACTTTCAAGATGGCTGTGTGTCCTCCATTGCATGGTTTTCGTCGCCTGTACTGAGGGTATCCATCACCACCAGTCTGCGTTTCTTGAAGCAATTCTCGTGGATATGTTTTGAAGCGTTTTCCTTCTTTCATGCAAGGTGCATTAGGATTTATAGGTCCACATGGTCCGTGAATCATATTTTTACTAATGACTTTAAAAAGTATTGGATCTTGCTGGGGATCAGGTAGCTCAGCAGATATTATACTATCAATTTGATTTGACATGCATATGTCTCGGACTACCAGTATATGTAGCTGGAAGTATGACTATTTTTCCAATATTTTCAACATTTCCATCATTCATAATTGCATCTCGTAAGTGTATATAGTCTTCAGAACGCATTTTTTTTTGATTTGCTCGGATGTATAAAAGTCGCTCACTTTCGATTTTCGCGTACATGTCAACAATGAATTGATGAAAAAGTTGACGACATTTTAGGATATGGTTAGATTGCTCAGCTCTAATCATGATGCGATATGCGTAGAATTCCATAGAGGATACCTGTCAAGTGGATATTTTTATACGACTTTATGAAAATATGACTAAAACTTACTTTTTTGTTTGTCAAGGCACCTGTACCATGATCAGTCTGCATCACATTAAAATAATATCCATCTTCTCCTCTCCAAAACAGTATTGGATATTGCAGTGCATCATATGACCTATGCGTTTCACTAACACTTTTTAGATTTTTATTTCGTTTGCAAATAATAATATCTCGCCGGTCAAACTCTGTTCCGACCATAACAATTGCCACTTCATCAATTGTTGGAGCATTGAAGCATCTTTCATGCTCTCCAGATGGTGTTTTATCTGCCTGGATGACGACTTTGTAATCATCCGTTGGCATTTGCTCTAACGCAGTTTTAAATAATTTTACCAAGTAGTTAAATTTATGTAATAAATTTTGTAGCTCTGAAATAATTATTGGTTTTGTTCCGGGATGTATATCGCAGCGTTGATCAGCTTCCGCTTTATTGTTACTCATGAAATAAATTTGTAAAAATTTATAACTGTCTTGAGAAGGAGGAAGTAATGAACCAAATAGATGATACACTTGTCCTTGTACTTTGAAAGTAGGCATAAAACCATCACTAATAATATTTGTTGCACCAAATGATGTCATTTGGAAGCACGAATTATACATCTGAATTTTTTGTAAAAAATGCTTGGACAACGCAGTAGAGCCAGACACATAACTTAGAAGTGGTTCAGATGGATCTTCCAGTGCCGGTAAATTAACTTTGCCATTTGAGCAACACATTCCTGGCGATTCCTTTTGAAATTTTAAAGCTCGACAGAACAAACAAATTTTATTCATTTGGCCAATAATTACATTTGGGTGCATACTATAATCGTAATTCACACGATAATCAAAAGCTTCTAAAACTAAATCTGGCCTCAATATTGATCGTGAACAATTACTTTGAAGACGTGCGTCTCGGTGTTCCTTTGCTTGTACTCTGATTGCACTGTTTTCCACTCGCTTAGTTTTAGTTGTTGTTTTTGCTCTAATGGCTGCCGAACATTTTGCTTTTCTAGTTGATCTTCCAATAGATGTTTTTTTTGGTGGCATTTTGATAATTTTTGGCCAATATAAAAAATCGAAATTAACAAAAAAACAACAATGGATAAAAAAAGCCTAAGATTGAAATTGAAAATCATTATAAAAAAATAATGAATATTAATAAAAATGTACTTACTCAATAAAAATTATATGTTCTTTCACTATCAATTAACTAAATTTCACAACAAACTTTTAATATAAATAACAAATATTTAATATTTATAAATTAATAAATTTTTGACGGTATACGGCATTATAATTATCGCAAGTATAACGACTATATCAAAACTTTAAAAGTAGTCCACTGTGAACTTAGACACATTTTAAATAAATTTTCTCTTTATAAAAATTAAATTGAATGCTATAAGATTTTAAAAAAAAAATTTATTTGAATAATACTGTTTTAGATACTAAACCTTCCTTTATTGGAAAAAATATGTTAATTTATTGTTCAACTAAATCGGGTTTATAGTTTCATTTCAGGGTTTAACAAAATAAAATATGTAAAATCTATATATAAAGTATATATTATGCTTTTATGATTATCGCCAATATACAATATACAAAATGTGCTAAAAAACTTAAGCTATAACAATGTGAAGTTAGATACACTTCAAACAAAAATATTATGCAAAAAAAAAAAATAATCGAAGTAACACTCACCTGTCAAATTGATAGAAGTTAGATTATGTGTTGAACACTATATTTTAATTAAATTAAGGAAGAATAATTAAAGTTTTTAATATTTATTTCGTGGTAAACCTTCTTCAGATAAAAACAAATTTAGTGGTAAATTTTCATTAAAATCTGTGCAGTAGTTTTGATGTCCATTGGCGTCAAACACAAAACGTTCGAGTTTTATGTATATAGATAATAAAAGATATTGAATAACATGGATAAATGGTTTTTATTTGCCCTTGCTTATTCATTTTAAAGTTTACCCTAAGCCCCATTGGGGATGTGTATCGTTGCTTTCTTTTTTTTGATCTGGCGAAAGCTGCCTTTGACAAAAAAACTGGAATGTCAACCCCATGATCCTTAATCCATACCGTGATGCGATCGTCCATGTTTCGGTCGGCGTGCCGTATCTTCATATATTTTAGTATACGACACTTTGTCTGTGCTACCGGTTTTGACGCATCCTTGCTTGTTTCCAGACTTCGGGAGCTAGTAGGCTGGTTTCTCTCAATTTCTTTCCCGGGGGATAAGGATATAGTCCTTAATTGTTTTGTAACCGCGTTTAACGGGGGTGAACCAGTGGAAGGCGCCTTAAAGGTGTTATATTCGAATAAAGATTCGATGTCCCTTCCCGGAGCTGTGGACATTTTGTTGCTTGAAAAAAATAAAGATTTATATATATATATATAAAAGGATGGTGTTGGGTTCAAAAAAAAAAAAAAATATATATAAAAATATAAAAATATATATGTATATTTAGGCACTGATCAAATAAAATATACATGAGCTTGATTGGTGACAGTGTGTTCGGAGTTAATATGATTTACTCCTTTTTTTTCACACTTATATTTGTAGGTTCGTTTCACTATGATTTGAGTTCACATGAGCTTAGTTTAAAAAAAAATAGTAAAAAAAATAGGATTAAAACTTACCTGTTTTTAACACGTGTTTTAATGAGTTGATTTTATTGTAAAATTCACTAACTTTTAATATATAACAAAAAAAATTAAATGAAAATGCAATAATTCGTGATTTATATCTTTATTATATTTGTATTTTCAGTAAATAAAAAAAATAGAAAATTTTAATACTCACCTGTTTTAGCGCGTTCCTTGCGCTTAATTAATTTCACTATTTTTACACTTACTTCATTGTTGTAAGATAATTTTTCACAATTTCACTTGAATTTATAAAAATCAAAACTTTTAATTTTCTGGATATAAGTTCAAATCAATTCTTTAAACTTGTTAGGATAAATTCAAATCAAAAACCTTGAATTTATTGGGATTATTCAAGTCAATACCTTGAATTTCTGAAATGACTGAAGTGAAAATGCAGCAGATGCAAGTCTTTTTAACAAAAGTAACAGGACTGCAATAGATGTTAATTTGTTATCTTGTTAGTCTTTGTATACATATATTCAACACGCAAACCAATTAAAAATAGTAGGCGTGGCGAATCAATACAATTATATTTACTTACCCCTCAAAATAAGTCCAATTTCCGGTTAACAAATTTCGCGTAGTAAAGGTAATGCAATTCATACACTGTTAAATAAAAAATAAAATAAAAAAGAATAAAAATAATAAATTCTATGTTCGGTTCCGAACACAGTGTTTTCAGATTCTTTCCCTCTAACCACGTGCGTTGATAATAAATGAAATAAGCAACGGTACTTACCTGATCACGTGTTCCAAGCGGTACTCAATATCTTCCGTTCCACTTTATTGTCACCAAATTATTTATTGATAAAAAAAGAAGGATACTCAGATCAATGCTCTGAGTTGAGGTTAAGGTTTTATATCAATATTTGATTAAAAACAAAAACACTAAGATCATGCTCAAATTTTCAGTTTTTACTTTACTATCACAATAGTGTATAACAAAAGAAAAATACTTACCTGACCATGCGCTCCCAATGAGGTATTTACCTGGCCACGGGGTCTAAGCGATGCTTAGGATGTTTCACTGTTCACTATATTATCACACAAAAAAGGCACTAATTGATTTAAAAGGACTCAGATCAATGCTCTGAGTTGTGGTTCATTTTATTTTTCTTGTTTTGTCACAATAATGTTTAATATTTATATTTATGTCGAATCAGATCAATGCTCTGAGTTCGATTTCTGACGAAGTTGAAATGCACAGTAAGTCAATAAGCACGTACCTGCTGTTTATATAAAAAAAATACCAGGACTGCTTAGGCATTATTGTTATTTCTCTGTGTATTGGTTTATATACACTACTACCAATTAAAAATGGTAGTCGTGTTTATCTAGAACACTTACATTTAATATCAAAACACTTACATTTAATCTTCCCCTTAAAATCGCATGATGTATGCCCCGCCTCCGAAGAACGGGTTCTCAAGTGGTCTGGCCGGTCATGTAGTTTATGAATGTCGATACTGCAGCTAGCCATAGAAATAAAATAATTGTACAATATTGTTGTTTGATGCCGAACAGATGGTAATCGATCTATTACCTTGAGAATGTTGAATGTTTTCCATATCCAAATTGAATTGAATTAAATAAATTTATAACTACTCGGTTTAAAATTGCAAAACTGATTGATAATAGCATTAAAATCAATGCCTTTTATATTTGAGTTTTAACGGTAGTTTGGAATTGATTTAAATATTTAAGGCGCCTGAAAACTGATAAACATGTGGATTGAAAAGAACTGGTTTGGCTATTGTCAAATAGAAAACGATAATTTTTAATATTACTATATGAAAAATGTTAGAAAGAAATAAAAATTGCAACACGCTATTAGACTTCTATAATGTTATCAATAATTGGTAATGGGCATAATTTGTGTATAGGTCTTGTAATACTAGTTGTGGATGTTTGAACTGTTACTACTCGAACCAGTTCATCAGGTCCCTTGTAAATTTGAACTATTTTCCCTAAAGGCCATTTACATAAGAGAGAATTGTCTTCCTTAATTAAGACAATATTTCCAATTTTAAGATTTTGTTCTTGTTTTTGCCATTTGTGCCTAGTTTGAAGTTGATTTAGATATTCCTTAGACCATCGATTCCAAAAATGGTACATTAATTGTTGAATAAAATTTAATCGGGTTATGGGATGACTATTTACGAGTTGTGGTCTTTCAGATAAGGCCTTTAAAGAGGTGCCAATCAGAAAATGAGCAGGTGTTAGAATATGATCATCGTTAGAATCATCGGAAAGTCTGCAAAGGGGTCTTGAATTAAGGCATGCTTCAATTTAAGTTAATACAGTTGATAGCTCTTCAAAGGTTAAAGATGCATTTCCTATTATTCTTTTTAAATGGTATTTTACTGAATATACACCGGCCTCCCATAGTCCACCAAAATGTGGAGCAGATGGTGGGTTAAAATGCCACTTAATGCCTTGATTTACAACTCTTTCGGCTGCATAGGATTCAGCTAGCTTAATAATTTCCCTTAGCTCCTTGTCTATTGTTCGTTTTGCTCCAACAAAGTTGGTTCCATTGTCTGAATAAACATCACTGCATAATCCTCTTCTACTAGTAAACCGTCTAAAAGCGGCAAGAAAGGAGTTGGTAGTTAAGTCAGAGACAAGTTCTAAGTGAATGGCCTTAGTAACCATGCATACAAATAGGCATATATATCCTTTATATGATCGGTTACCTCTATGTTTTGACATCCTAAGACTTATGGGTCCAGCATAATCTATGCCAGTATGCGAAAAGGGGCGAGCAGGCCTTATACGATGCGGGGGTAGGTTTCCCATTAATTGTTGTGTGATAAGTGGTTTCTGCTTGAAACAAGTGATACATTTACGTATAACATTGCGTACATTTCGTCTTCCTTGTATTATCCAATATTCACTTCGAATGGCGGCTAGTGTAAGTTCAACTCCACTATGCAATATTTGATCATGAAAATGGCGAATAATTAAAAGAGATAGACAGTGATTTGATTTTGGTAAAATAATAGGGTGCTTTGCTTCGTATGTAAGATTTGAATTCTCAAGTCTTCCTCCGACTCTTAATAGTCCCACAGTATCAATAAAAGGATGGAAGTTAAACAAGACGCTTTTAGCATTTATAGGCTTGCTAGCGTTTAAAGAAAGAATTTCTGCAGAATATTCCTTATTTTGTGATAATTTAATAATTTGTAATTTAGTATGGTTGAGTTCTATAGTAGTTAAAAATCCAGTAGAACGACTCGCTCTTTTGAGCCTACAGTTTTTAGTAAATCTGAAACAATATGAGATCACTCGTATTAATCGCAGAAAAGTAGAAAAACTTCGCAACAATTTATCCAGAAAAGTATTTCGTAGCAAAGTACAGGTAACACGCTTTTCTTCTTCCTTTACTGAATTAGAAGTAAGAATAAGTGAAGTTGGCCATTGGTCTTTTTGCTTAGTTAACCATGATGGTCCTTTCTACCAAAGTTGTAAATCTTTGAGTAAAGATGGTTGTATTCCCCTTGAATTGTAATCCGCTGGATTGTCCTTTGAACGGACGTGATTCCAAGAATGGACTGGAAGTCTTTCTTGTATTATAGCAATTCTATTGGCTATATAAGTTTTATATTTACGTGGATCGCTTCTAATCCAACTTAATACTATGGTTGAATCCGTCCAAGCATAAATTGGTATATTGTCTAAATCCAAGTCCTTCTTGGTTTTTGTTAATAAGTCAGACAAAAGAACGGCACCACTAAGTTCTAATCTCGGAAGGGTGAGAGGTTTCGTAGGAGCAACTTTACTTTTGGCTGTTAAAAGACTAACATGAACATAGTTTTTCTCGTCCCTAACTCTAAGATAAATAGTAGCGGCATACGCATAAGTGGAAGCGTCACAAAATCCGTGTACTTGGCAATCATTGGATGATGGACTCAAGTGTATTCATCTAGGTATTGAAATGTCATCAACCATATGAAGTGTTGATTTATATTCTTGCCATTCATTAGCTAAATGTTGGGGTATTGGACCATCCCATGAACATCCTGAAAGCCATAATTTTTGCATCAGAATTTTCGCCTTAATAATCACAGGTGATATCCAACCTAGAGGATCAAATAAACTGGCGATATTGGATAATATGCTTCTTTTAGTTATTCTGGTCGGCAGACATAGCATATTTATGTCTTCTCCACCTTAAAATAACCGAAAATAAATTAGATTGCAATTTCGGTCCGTTATACAGTTGATCATTGAGGCTTTTTCCGTTTGAAGTTGGTGCTGAAGAATCAAACACAATACGCATTTTAGTCGTAGTGCTATCCTTGAAAACTGCATGATGCGGTATGTAATATGAATTTTCAGTAAACAATGGCTGTTTAATCTCTTTCATATGCCCCATTAAAAGATATTCGTTTATACAGGAAGTATAGTTTAGCTTAAAAGTTGGATCACTACTCATGCGCTTTTCCAAATTTATGAACCTGCGTAAGGCCATAGATCGGGAGCTCCCGAGATCAGGTGGTTGGAAATTTAAGAATGGAAGACGTACCTCAAAATGACTATTAAGAAGGCGTTTGAAGGTAGTGTTATAAAAGTTTTCGCAATCCTTTTCTGCTTTAGAAAGAGATGGTATGTGTGGAATATTTTCTATTTCCCAAAATTGCTGCAAGGTTTGTTGTAAGCTATTTTCGTTCTCAGAAACTATATTTGTAGATAATGTAATAATACTTTTATTCGACGAATTTTCAATATTGCCAAACAGAATCCAACCTAAACTAGTGTTTTGAGCAACAGGGGTTCCCTTTGGACCCTTAAGAGTTCCTTCGCTTATAATAATGCTATAAGCATCAGCTCCTAGTAACTAATCAACTTTTCCAGGCTGATAGAATGTGGGATCGGCTAGTGGAATATCTTTGATATGCGACCATTTTCTATAAGGAATAATATGAGGTGGTGTGAGATCAGTTATAAGAGGAATAACTAATGTTTGTAGATGTATTTTCTGTTTTTTGGGTTCGTGAATAAAACGATAGTGTTGTTTTATGTCTAATGTTTGAAGCCCTTGAATTATTTACCCCATTTATTTGAAGGGATACATTATATCTCTATATCTCATTATAGGATGTGCTTTGACAATATTTAATACTTTTATTTTATAATCCAAAGAAATAGGATCTTAAGTTTTACATTGTTTGATTTCTGGCTGGTATTCCTCAGAGGAGCTACTTACGGTTGCTGTATAATTTTGTTCCTCACACTCTTCTTTCATATGAATTAGTTCTTAATCAATTATATATTTTTGTTCACTTAATAAGTCCAAAGTATCTTTAAAAATCTCGGTACCCATCAAAATACTATCTTCAGATATTACTTCAGAAGAAGCTGAAGCAATTAAATTATTTTCTTCAAGTAAACTTTCATAATATACCATTGCATCTTTGAGTCTTAACTTTGATGAAACACTAAATAACGAGTCATCAGATATTTCTTCTTTGCTTTCTACGGCACATTTTTCACTCAAAGACATTTTTTGAAAATAATTTTTACAATTTTTGACAATTTTTAACAAGTTTTAACAATTTAACGAAACGAAACTATTGATTAAACTGTTTACGATTATACAGCTGAACTTTCAAGGGTGCAGGTAAAAACGTTAAACATCCCCCACGTCGATAACCAAATATCTGTTAAGATAGTGCTATACTTTTCTTACCTATGCTTTGCGTAGTATATGTCTACAGTGTATGCTGTACTTACTTACTTGACCTTCATGAAACTGTTACTTTTTTTCTTTAAATATTTTCAAAGAAAATTGTAAGGAACTATGAAAATTTACAATTTACATTGAAATACAAAATATTTTTGCAGTATTTTTGCTTGTATTTTCGAATCAGATGCAAAATACTATAAAATTATTAGAGAAAGAGCTATCGATAACGATAAGCTTCCTATTTCTTAAGTCTACTGCCAAATTAAACTTGTGCAAAAAATCGGCTCATTTGCTTGATGCCAAAAGTGTAAATAGGAGAACCGCTTGCTGTTACTAGTTTATTATTTGATTTTTGTTGATGAGGTTAGCTTGCTTTTGGGCATTACTGATATATCCGCTCCGGTGTCTATTAAAAATTGTGTATTTGTTGTGTTATCGAAAACAAAAAGGCGGCTTGATCGTTTTCCTACTGTTGATGCCGCAATCGACGTAGGTATACCTAGTTTTTTTTTTAGAAGGAGGCTGTATATTTTTTGTACACGGTAAGACACACATCTTCTGTGGTAAAAACATAAAGTGAAGTTATTTGTCTCTGATTTCCCTTTAACTGACTTGTGCTCCCTTTTTTTTCAGTAACCATTTTTAAATTGATGTTCCATTTGTTGTTGTTCTAGGTTCGCAAGTCGCTGAGCTATATTTTCTATTGCCTGTGTATTTCAATTTATACTGATCTCTAAACCGTCAGAGTGAAACCTATTTACCTGTACAATTTGAGTTGATGGTACTGAATCATGTATTTTATCCGCAATAGCGAAAACTTCTTCTTCTGAATGCGTGCTATCGATGGCGATAATGCATGCTTGTACCGAGTTGGGCAGTTTATTTAGCCATAATTTCTTTAACAAAGGAGTGTTGACTAAACTGTTTCCCCCTGCGTGAGTTTGCATGTGTCTGTAAAGTTCTGATGGGCGATAATCTCTGAGTTGCATCACGTGCAAGAGAGTGTTGAGCCTTTTCTCTTCTGATTCTTGACTCGTAGACAGTATTGCAGCTTTTAATTTCTCGTATTTTTCGCTTGTTGGTGGATTAAGTAAGATATCCGCTACTATTTCCATTGTTTCGGCATTTAAAGACGCTACTAGGTGGTCATATCTTGTGTTTGATGCTGTTAGCTTTTTGACCCTAAATATAGATTCTACTTATAAAAACCATAGGTCTGGCCTGTGGCTCCAAAAGGGAGGTATTTTTATTGATATCACTTGCGCGTCCTCTTTTTGGGTTGATAATGTTACTGTTTTTTCTTCCTTCGTATCTGTGTTTGTGGGCATTTTGCGTATGTTAATGCTAAAAAGAAATTGTAGAATTAGAAAATTTGTAGCATTATGAAATTTCAATTTTATTGCTTCCTGCGAAACTTATCCCCATGTTTTTTGCAGTACTATATGTTTGTGACAATTTGTTTTGATTATTGTCTAGCTTTTTCTTTTTTAATAATCACAATTTTCTAATTTACACTTTTAATTTGCACTTTAGTTAATTTCCATCGGGATCACCATTTGTTCCTCATTACATGTGCGTGTTCGTACGAGGTTAAATGAAACCAATCGTCTTTTATCACTAACATCTGTAGTTTTATTTATTTTCGAACTTACAATAATTATTTATACTAGTCAATATAAAAACACTATTTAATTATTTTATGCTATTTTCTATTATTTTAATTATGAGTACTTTGGTTAACTTTTACATGCCTTTCTGTAGTTCGCCTGCTGTCATCTGTCAGATCGCTAACTAATTTTAGTAATGCCATATGTATGTGCTAAAGGGCCATGCATGGTGCCGCTACATCACTCCCCCATTGGAAAAAAAAACAGCTGCCAGTATGCTGGTTGACGTTGGTAGTGTTGTCTGAGCACCAAAGTGGGTTACGCAAAAAGGCTGGTTTAACTCTGTCTACAGATACATTTTGGGTCTTGTTCCCTTTTTGGATGGTAAAAATTTCTTTCGTCTCTGCTAATCACTCGAAATAGGCCGGTATATGGCGCATTCAGACTTCCTTTTGGTGCGTCCTCTCTGATGAACACGTGTGACTTTAGTTGTTGAGGTACAAAAACTTTCGCTCTGTTTCTTGTTCTAGTATCTTTTTGAGATATGTTTGTGAAAACATTCTGTAATTCCTTCGCTAATGTTGCTGTAAGCTTGACGTCCGGTGAAAAACCGCTGGCTACTAATTATCCAGGAAGTTTTAAAGGTTGACCATAAACTAACATTGAAGGTGCTGCATCCAAATCTTCAATTAATGTAGATCAGAGTCCTAATAAAATCCAAGGTAAATTTTGATACCACTTTTTTGGTTCGTCGCTTGTTCTAATTGCAGCTTTTAACTGTCGATGAAATCTACGTACCCGTTGGCTTGTGGGTGGTAGGCTGCTGTTCTGATTCTCTTGCCTCCTAATACGTGTATTAATTGCTTGAACAACACTGATTCGAATTGTGTACCCTGGTCTGTAGTTATAGTTCTGGGAACGCCAAAACGTGACACCCAATTTCGTATGAAAGCATTTGCGATGGTCTCTGCGCTTATGCCCCTGATGGGAATTGCTTCTGGCCAGTGAGATAAACGATCTTTCATGGTGAAAATGTATCGGTGTCCACTTGATGGTGGTAATGGACCTACTATGTCAATGTGAATGTACTCGAATTTTTTTGTTGTGGTGCCGAAAGCTCCGAAAGGGGCTTTGGTGTGGCGATGGATCTTTTCCTTTTGGCATTTGATGAATGTTTTTGTCCATTCGTTGATAGTTTTGTTCATTCGACGCCAGAAGTATTTGGCAGTTACTAGTTTGCGTGTAGTTCTAATGCTTGGATGTGCAGGGTTGTGAATCTGATTGAAAACTAGCTGCCGTAGGTTTTGTGTAATGAACGGTCTATTTGTTCCTGTTTATGTCTCGCACCAAATGCTATTTTCTCCAGGAATAGTAATCTGTTCAAGTATGAAACTCTTCTTTGATTCTGAGTTTTTTTTATTAAGCTTTGTAGTTCGCTGTCTACTTTCTGTGCTGCGGATAGTGTTTTAAAATCCAATTTGGCCATGGCGTTGATTGAACCTATGTATGTATGATCTAGATAGTGTGTCTGCCACCGCGTTTTGCGAGCCTTTGATATGGCGAATATCACTAGTGAATTCGGAAATGTATTGTAGATGACGGGCTTGTCTTGGTGTTTTTTCAGTTTTTGAACATAGAGCTGTTGTGAGAGGCTTGTGATCTGTGTAGATGGTAAAATCTCTCGCTTCAATGTAAAAACGGAATTTCCTTACTGCTGCGAATATTGCCAACAGTTCTCTGTCGAAAGTTGAATATTTACGTTCGGCTGGTTGCAAACGCTTTGAAAAAAAACTTATTGGTCTCCATTGACCTGAATCGTATTGCTGCAGCACGGCTCCGATAGCGTCTGTGGAGGCGTCCCTGGTTAAAAGGAGCTTTGCCATGCTCTTACTTTTTCTTATTGATAAGGATAACAAGCAAAAACGGTATAAATTTATTTTATTTAAAATACTATTTACCAGACTGGTAGTGCTAATTTCCGATGAGTATATTCTTTTTTCCTTTGATACGAAATATAGATTTAATTTGGGGTTCGATTACGGCAGAAAATCAAGTTTTTTTCCCTACTCAAGCACTTTTTGAAGTTTCCTTTGACACGAAGTATAAATAAAAATTGAGGTTTGATTGCTGCAGAAAATCAAGTTTTTTAAGCATTATTTAACGTTTTTGACTGATTATGAAGAGATCGAATCACCTAACAAAATTTGATATAAAATAGAAAATTTAAATTAAATCTTCAAGCACTATTTAAAGTTTCCTTTAAACAAGCAAATAAGATTTTTTTTGGCTCATAAAAATAAATTTTTTTTTCAAGTATTAATTTACTTGACTAAAACTATATTAAAATGAGATATTGTTTTTAACATAGAAAATGTACTGGGCAGGATATTATTATTATTTATCAAAATTTGATTGCATGAAAGCCAGGTAAAGTGGAAGAGATTGACGGCCCTGATTCTGTAGACAGTTGTAATATATGTATTAATAAATCTTTTTTTATTTCCGTTCCCATACTCCATGAAGATAAACAGATCATTACACTCCAGATGATCCATATTTCCGAGCATAATTATCAGTACATCTGTATCGCAAGACTTGATCAGGACATTTTTTACATTATCACAATCAATTTTACACACGTGATGTACAATTTTAGTATCCGCTTCTTCGTGATTGTCAAGTGATAGTTCGTTATTTTCTGTACGTGTTACGGAACTATTTTCCACGGTGTATGAATAACACTGATCATAGTTTAAATTAATTAATGTCTTATCAATGAATGGTACCATTTCAGTTGTAGCCCAGTGGCCTATTAAGAACTTCATAAACGCTTATTTGAACTTTATATTTCTCAGCTCTTAACTAAAGTCCAGTGGGCGTAATTGCATTGGACCGGTAATTGTGAGTACTGGTAAAAAATTGTGTCAAAAATTATGTTAACACGTGGAGCTTTCCCTGCCGTTAGAATCTGCAAAATTTTTTTTGACATGTTACCAAATGTAGCTGGCATATCACGCATGGTATGTAATAAAAAAAATCCATCAATTATTTCAACATCGAATTTATTACGAATGTTTCCAAGCTTGTGATCTTTTTCAAAAACCTTGACTATCGCTGATTTTACTGTTTTACAAATGGTCCCATCGGAATGACTTAACGACATCGGCGTCGGTATAATTGGATAGGACAATATCTTCTCAAAATCCACATCGTAGCCCATTGATATACCTAACATTCTCCCAAACAAATCCCTCTGCATTCTGACTTCTTGAACTTTGTTACCACTTGTGATTTTTTTCTTCACATTATCAGCGGAAGAACTCAAAATTTTTATTCTTTTTATGGGTTTTTCAAGCCTGTCAACTGATTCTGAACATTCAGAAATAAACTGTTCGCGCAGTTGATTTCCTGTGCTTTCAATGTTTAATAAAAAATTCTCAACATTTTCTGTAGCTGCTTTCCCGTTAGAAATATTGAAAAGAGAATTTGCTTCAAGACTGTCATCAAATGGATCCATGAATTTTGTATCTTTCTTAATGTTATGATTTTCCAAGTCTTGTTGTTTTTGAAGACCGGTAGTTGCATACGTAAACGATATAACACTAGATCGAATTTCATGTCTCTTGCTCCAACGTTGACGAGCTGAGATGGAATTTGTAAAATTGATAATACCAACTCATCTTTTCCCAGCTTCAGCATTTATTGTCTGCTCCAAAGTCAGATCGATTGGCTGTCCTGAAAAAGATTTTTCAGTACGTTGGATTCCAAAGTATCCTTTGTTCATAGCTTCAGCAATATCAGGGTGAGTTTTATCTATTTTTAATAAATTATCAAGATATTTAACTAACTAACTAATTCGGTTGGTTCAGTACAAAAAAAGATTAGCAATTTTCGGTAAGATGTATTTGTATAGTGCGAAATCTCCTGTTCTGATGCTGCGAGTGAAAATGTGATAATAATTTATTAGATATATATAAATTGTATAAAATTGCGCTGTTTTTCCAAACGATCCACTCAGACAAGCCTCTCTGTGGGCAAAATAAGAGGTCGTAAGCTATAATAAATCTGCAGATAACGAATTAATTATTACAACCAGCTAGTACAGAAAGATAAAAACCTTTAAAGATGTCTGGAATATCGCTTTCTCCTCGTAACAAATCAGATGTTCTTATATTTTCAGGCAAAGATTTTTTTTGAAGACTTAAATTTTTCCTCTAAAAATTCCAGCAGCATTTTTGAGTATGTCTTTCTCTTATAGAAATTGAAGCGAATTGATGTATTCTTTTCGTCATATTCGGTGTGCTTTAAAAATTGTTGATGCTCCGGATTCTAATTTATCAAAAACTACAGTACCAGCAACGAAATCCAGATATGGCTTTATAGCTTCTTTTAGACGTTCTTTATCAAGAATATTCAACCCCTGCAAACGCCCTTTAAGCCTTTTAGATGCTTTACAACAAAAACAACAAACGTTTACTCTGCCACTCGACTCGTTTTCATTTTCTACTTGTAGTATATCCTCAGAAGATACGAATTGGATGTGTCATGGTCATTTTCGGGATCAGGATCATCTTCACGTGTTGACTCTTCATCTGCAACTTCTTGTTGTTCTTTCGGTTTGCTTTCCAATGAAACACCTACCATAAGAACCATATCTTCAATACAGTAAATGAATACTCGAACAAAGAAAAATAAAGTAAAACAATAATTCAAACAAAAAAACGAAATAAAAAAAAATACACTTCCGTGATTAATTTTTATTTGAAATTATTTTTTTAATATTAATTATTTATTTATGAATGCATATATTAACACAAATGTAATTTATTTTACCTGATGATGACGTGGAAAATTCAGCAAATGATGACAAATTTTCAATAAAATGTTTTCCCACTGCGGAAAAATCTCTGTAACAAGAAACATGATAACCTTGTGTCGCAATAACCTCTGCTGGTAGTTTAAACCATTTAAATCATTTAACCATTTAAACCATTATCTTGGCGAATTCTCAAAATGTTTTTGCATTTTGTCAGTCTTTCATCATTAAAAATAATCACTTTATCACTTGTATTTTTCATACAAATTACACAGCTCAAATGTGATTTTATTGTAGGTTTCATTGTTTATAGTTTTAATAACACATAGCCATGGAGTATATTAACCAAATGATATTAATAAATATAAAATAAATTTTCACATGGTCACGCTTGCTTGTAAAAATAAATGCTACGAAAAATATATTCATATATATATAACCTAATAGTAGAGTCACGTTAGGCCATAAAACGTTAAAACCTCGAAACCCAAAGACCAAGTATGAAATTCAAAAGAAACTATTGAATTCAATAGTTAATATTCTCAATAAAAAAGTTTACCCCTCAAAATTTGCCGCTTTGTCCGAAAAATATAAATTTTTTATAAATAAAAACAAGATGTACCGCTGCGCGCACTCACTCCCGCTACCGTATGCGGCAAGCATGAGAGTGAGAGCGAGGTGATGATATTGTACTCGGTTATTTACGTAGCTTTTATTCATGATTAATTAATTAAGAAACAGAGATTATTAATTAATAAGTAAATGAATTATTAATATATTAGTAAATTATTGTTGATCCTGAAAATTTATTAAAATTTCAATTAAAAATAAAAAATATTAACAAATATTAGTGAAAAAAAATTATTTATTTTAAGAACACATTTAAACATACATTTAAAAATTAAAAATTTCATTACTTGTCAACTTCGTCGATTTGTATCAATGGAGAAGGGTTAGAGCAGCTATTGCTCAGGTTTTGAGAAGCAGAATCTCTACAGTTAGAGACAGAGTTGCCAGTTGCACACAACTATTTTTAGCAGTCGCTTTGATAAATGAATTATATCTTAATTCATCTAAATTTTTAATATTTTTTGGTACAGAGTATAGCGCTAAAATGCATTTTAAACCAACGTCAACAATTATTTCTTCATTTTCTTCAATACTTTTGAATACTTTTGCAGCGTTCTGCAGGTCTTCATGTTCTTCAAAAATTTTTGCAAATTTCATTTTCCCTCTGTTCTAAAAAGCTTACGTCGTGTCACAACCTGTGAATGCATGTAGAAATAAAATGTGTTGTGTGCACTGTGGAAACGATTTATCTAAGCTGAGCGTTGAAAAAATTTTTTGAGCAATTTTCCCTAGTGGTGGCTACAAAAAAAAATTTCATGCTCATCTGAAGCTAAAGCTGTAAGTAAAACTAGAACGTCAGTATCTTCAGAAACAATTAAAACATTTATTGACTTTAAATTAATAGCCGTTTCTACAAGTAGTCTGTCAGCATCATCTTCGGCCTGACATGAAAATATATTATTTTCAGATAATTAAGTTCGCAGCATTTTATTATAACTGTTAGATAGAAATTTTTTTTGACTAATTTTTGAAGACTTATTTTCATCAAATTCCACGTTAGTTGACATATTTCTTTGTGCACGTCGATTCCTTTCTACAGATTTAATGCTCTTTTTTTATAGCCATCAAAGACAACAAAAATGTTACTACAATAAATATTTTTCAAATACCTGATGTGGTGGCTACATATTGTTCCAAATTTTCTAATTGCCACTAATTGCCACTTGCAACGATGCAGCAACATTCCTCCATCGATGACTTCCTTAGCATTTACTATATTATTCATATTTACTGTGTTGTGAAGCTTATCTATAGTTAAGGACATTTATCCTAGTTTTTATGTTCTTTTAAATAAATCGGAGAACCATCAATATCCTAAAACGACGAGAAACCAGTTAATTGAAAAATCGTAAGCCTTCTGCAATTTAACAATCGACTAGGGAAACATTAAAAAAAATCTCGTTCCCTAACTCAGATTGATAGGGGACAACTGATCTTAATTCTATTTGCCTTGTAGGGCAGTTTTTAATGGCTGATAGAGCCCATGTTTTAAAGATAAAAACAAGAAAGTTAGAAATAGTTAAAGTTCTTTATTATTCTAGCCAATTAGGGCAATTTTATGAAAAAGAGCAACTTACCGGCCAAAGTGGGTACAGGTAGGTGCTCTGTACAGAATTAATCCACAAACTACTGCTTAATTCTAAATCATTCTTTAATTTATACATAAATTTTATTAATTTCCGCGTTATTTTTAATTTCCGCGTTATTTTTAATTTCCACGTTATTTTTAATTTCCGCGTTACAAAAACTCTTAATAGTAATGTCCTGGTTTTCTTAGTATCTAAAACTTTTTTAAAGGGTATAGCAGGATAACCATGCAAAAGCTGCATCGGCGTGAATTAGAGTGCTTCAAGCCTCTATTTACAGTACTCCATCAGAGTTGTCATTACAAGGAATTGCAGACCTCCTACACCCATACTTTAAAAAAATGGGGGTTGCAACCCTTAACGTTTTAATTCTTTTTCTCGAAAAATATTAAAGCTATCTTAATGAAATTTAAAATACTAATAAATATTTATGAACTGCATATAATATATTTTTTTCAAAATTTTTGCGTTGCTAAAAACGAAAAAAATGAGAAGTTTGTTTTTCAATGGTAGTTTTTTAATATTACCCCTGAATTGACAACTACCAAAAACACATATATTTTTTGTGCCTTAGTTGTCTATCTTTAACAAAAGTTATAAAAAGGTCAAATTGGTGGAACACAGGAAAACAACAAAAAAAAGTCAGTTATATACAACACTATTAATACATATGACATTACTATCAAGGAAGGTATCCCAACCCGATCTCACCGATTTTTTTGAAACTCGGATATATTATAGTACATAAAAAACTAAGATACCCGTGTTTTTTTTTATCTGCTAACTTCCACTTTAAGGGGGTAAAATGTACCCCCGAAGTTACCCCCAAAATCATACAAATCCCTATAACTCGAGTTGTAGTTGATACTTTCCAACCAAAGTTGGAACCAGTGTTAGCGTATTTTCATACGCTAAATATACCAAATAGCGAGAAGAATTATAAGGAAGTTGAACTTTCTGAAAAAATCAAACAAATTTTAATAGATGTTACAGATGAATTCAATGAATTAGATATAATTGTTGAAGAATCTTTGTGCTTCTATGAAGAGTATAAGGACCATAATGCAATAATTGTGGAGGACGAAATATTGCACAATTTTCCTGATCCTATTGAAGCACCGACAAATGAGTGTATAGGAGATAATGAAGAAATAAGTTTTGAATATAAAAAAAAAGCCGTATAATTTTGGAGAAGTGGCAAAAAGACAAATTTGAATGTTAAAACAGTTCAAAACCGATTTAGGCATGTTAAATCTACTACTCAACTACGTCGTTGGGCTCACACAATTAATAAAGGTGGTACCTATAGGGAAATAGTCGCCCAAATTTGTCAATTTACCCTAGATAATTTTGAGATTGCTATTAAAAAAGGATTAATTATTCACGATCGTGATTTGCGCAGATGGGCTCTACAAGCCCAGAAAGAAATTGGTTCTGAAGATTTTAGATTTAAAGCTTCCAAAAAATGGCTAACAAAGTTTAAAAAAGCGCATAGAATTACATCTCGAAAAATAAATAAGTTTGTGACAAAGAAAACTCTAGCAAGTGAGTCAGATCTTTCAAGGAAAGCAGATGCATTTGTCGCTGACATTAAATCATATATACCGGAAATTGGAGTTCAGAATTTATATAATTCGGATCAAAGCGGTTTTCAATTAGAAATGCATTCAGGCAGAACCCTAGCAGTTGAAGGAGAAAAACAAGTGCAATGCCTAGTACAGTCGGTATCTTCCACAACACACAGCTACACGATACAACCTTTTATATCAGCAGCAGGAAAACTACTATCACCTCTTTTTATAGTTTTAAAAGAGAAAAGTGGTGAATTT
Source organism: Acrocera orbiculus (assembly GCA_947359355.1). Taxonomy (NCBI): domain Eukaryota; kingdom Metazoa; phylum Arthropoda; class Insecta; order Diptera; family Acroceridae; genus Acrocera; species Acrocera orbiculus. Next base: position 16,370,399 of record OX375758.1, read on the forward strand.
GGCCCAATCGTAGAATCCCACTTATTTAGAGCAGAGAACGTGTATGTGGAAGCATCAAAATCAGGGAAACTAACTACAAGTAAGATTATGTCCAATCATTTCAAGTCAATAAAATGTCAAATGAGTTTTTAAATGTCTTTCAATTTTAGATCACTTTAAAATTTGGTTAGAAAAAATATTTTATCCAAATGTCGGCCCACATTCCGTGTTGTTATTAGATTCTTGGAGTGGCCACTGTAATCAAGTGATTAGAGAAACAATGCCGCAAAATAAAATTACAACAGTAAAAAAAATACCATCAGGAACAACTGGAAAAATTCAACCACTTGATGTATACGGGTTCCGTGTATGGAAGAACTATGTTCGACATTTTTTAAATGATGTAGTTTTAATGAATTATGATTTAAATTCACATTTAAGAAATAATATAATTAAACTACAATCTCTTGTACAAAACCAACTTTCTTCACCACGTTATGAAAATCTGTTTAAATATTCTTGGTACAAAAGCGGTTACATTGATAAAAAACCAGATGAGTTTGATAATCCAGTTGACTTTAGTTTTGGAGATTCTGGCACTACAAATTGCGAGATAGAAGGATGTAATAAAATCGCAATTATACGTTGTGGCTGGTGTAAAAAATCATTATGTTTTAAACATTTTTATGAAAACTGCAAAAAATTTATTAAGTAATAAGCTATGGAAAAGGGGTAGAACTATGTAATAAACATTAAATTGAAATAACAAAATCTATGCATTATTCAAAAAAGTAAAACTTTAAATAATAATTTTTGTTTCCTTGAATTCTTGAATGTCCATGTACAAATTATAATTTATACTCTCCATACGCTAAACGTAAGAATTTCGTGTTTTACAAATATTTTTGAGGGTTGGTTTTAGGGGTGATTTTTTAGGGTGGTTTTTGAGGGTGATTTTTACCCCCAAAATTATAAATGTGCATGAGAAAAGTTAAAAATCTATCATTTATAACATAAATGTCAGCATTTTACATGAAAACATTTTAAATGTACATATGTATAAAGTGGAATTATTGATATTTTTGAAAAAGGGGCAGTTTTTACCCCTGATGACTTTTTTCGAAAAAATCAAAAAATACGTCCATTTTATTTCTTTTTCTACTTTATGAAAATCTAGAATTTATAAAAATTGAAAAGATTTTATTGCGAAAATATTAAGAAAAATATGGGTTTTCTCCTATAAAAATTAGGGGATGCAACCCTTATTAAATCAAAACTAATCAAAAGATGTCATTTTAGAACACAAGTTAAAATAATTTTATTTGGTTGGAAAGTATCAACTACAACTCGAGTTATAGGAATTTGTATGATTTTGGGGGTAACTTCGGGGGTACATTTTACCCCCTTAAAGTGGAAGTTAGCAGATAAAAAAAAACACGGGTATCTTAGTTTATATGTACTATAATATATCCGAGTTTCAAAAAAATCGGTGAGATCGGGTTGAGATACCTTCCTTTATATCACGCGAGTTACTAATAACTTATTTTTAAAATTGGCCTTATTTGGGACAATTAGTATGGGTTTATTATTTTTATTTACATATTTCTATATTAGCAATAATAATAATAAAATAAGGGTCTATCTTAATATCTTAAATACAACTTCTAAAAAGATCAAGTTGGTGGAACATAGTGAAAAGAACGGTTAAATACAAAACTATGCAATGTAAAATTTTTATTTGAATTTTACTAAATAAAAAAAAAATATAAATGTTGATAATATTTGTATAAAAAATCAAAATTAATCGTCATCACTATCTTCTTCAATGGTTATAGGTATATTGTTTTTATCAAATATGGAAGTCAATATTTCAGCTGGTTTTATAATTTTAGATTTGAAACGGACATGTGATAAGTAGTAAATAATTGCTGCTACATGAGCGCAGCAGCCCACAGTTCTATTCCCTTTTGCGCAATTGCAAACATACCTTTGAATGCCTCTATAGCTGTTTAAATTCGGCTCATACTCAATAAAGCAAATGTATGTCTTGCTATTAATATGACGTGACCGTAACCTCACTTTTATAATTTTTTCGTGGTCTTTTAAATATTCCATTTTTATACCTTCATCGGTAATTATTTCAGCAAGATAGCATAGAACTTGCGATAATTGGTACGTTCCGGTGAATAATATCTTGAGATCATTCTCTGTTAATTCTGGAAAATCCATTAGGCAACTTGAAGATAATGCAGTAAGGGGTGTTCTAAGATGATTAAGATTTTTCATTTTCTATCATTTTCTTCTTTTTACTGACGCTATGCGTTTTTTTTTATATTAAAGAAAATTTCAAAAAAGCACTGAAAAACTGAAATTTTCTTTGCTACTGTGTGTGAACGCGAAGCGTTGATAGCGAAGCGTGTCTGTGTGTATCAGTCTGTCTCTTTCCGACCCATTGATTTCAAACATGTGTTTGTACTTAATTTGCACTCACATTGCACCTTGCACTCACGCCACCTTCGGTGGCGGTGGCACGGGGTTCTTAATCTTTTCTCTGAAGAGTTTTGTTTTGAAAGTACTTGAGATGTAAAGTGGAATCATAGGAAAATAATAAGAAATATATATAAATATAAAATTTTCTTTATTAATTAAGGTTGATAAATATAATATTTATTATTTCTAGAAATATATAAATCATGTATAAGAGTTTCGCCTGGTAATAAATTATTGGTGAAGTGGGTACCATCTATTGTCCATTCTTTAGTTATTTTATTAACGTGATAATTGAAAAGAGGCACTGATTTTGTTGTTGTTGTAGATTGCTCAACCTAAAAATTGAATTTAGTTAATAATATAATGAAATAGATAGACTTACTATTTAGTTAACTGGATTAGAACTTGATGCTGCTGTTAATTCTTCTAAAAGGTGAGCTTTAGCTTTACTTCTAGTGAAATGTCTAACTTTATTCTGTTTGTCTAGAAGAGATAGATAAATTTTCTGCTTTTGCTCTTTAGAAAGTGTATGCTTCGAGTCATGAGAAATTAAATGTTCAACTTCAGGAGCAACATTAATTCGAACCTTGTTGAATTTGCTTTGTTCGGGTCTTTTTCGACGTATAGCTGATCCCACAAAAGTAAGAGGATCTTTATAATTGTGTGCAGAAGTTGTAGCAGCATAATCTGAATTATTTTTATATTTAGCTTTGATTGTAATGTTTGTAGTAGTAGCAAATTCCCAATCTGCTACTAGCAAGGTGTCATCTTTGTTTCGTAAAAATTGCATACCAATAATGAATTTTGGTGGTACCTTTTGATGTGTATGGCCTGAAGAAGAAACAGTATAGTAATTTTCGATAAACATATCTTGATATGGTATTTGATCATCATAATATGTTAAGTTATTGTAAATGGACGTGACAGCTGGAGATTTTTCAGCTTCAGCATTTATATTTTGGTAATTTGCTTGAGCTGTATTTGTGGTAAGACTATTAGTGTATGTTGGATTACGCCATCTAATTAATCCACTAGATGGTTTATATTCATGATGAAAGACTGGTCCCAGATTCATTGTACCATTGATTGTTTCGGCAAAAGCATTTACTGATGGCCAGCAGAAGAAATTGGAGTTTTCCATTTGAATAGCAATTTCATTGTCAAATTCTCGTGAGGTACTTCTTGCGGACAAGTTATCAAATGTAGATGACCATTCAGAATGTCCACTAGTATCTCCCAAAGTATTACCTGAACATTTTTTACGTATATCATCAAGGTTAGATTGATCCTTTTCGTTTATAATATAATTGCTTTCCAGATCATGCCATTGTGTTAAGGGATATTGCGCACTTGCATTTGCGGTAACACTGTTAGCTTCATTTGTTGTAAATGGTAAACGAATACCATAATTAAAGACCGTAGTAGATACTTCTACTACATGTGTTTCGTAGAAATTTCTAAATAAATCCAACTCAGCTGGAGAAATATACCACCATAAATAATGTACTGGAATGCTATGACAAGAACCTGGTGAAAATTGAACAGTTCTAATTAATGTAGGATGATTTCTCCAACTAGGTAAAGTTGATTTCATGGTCCATCTGTATGTATTTTGAAAGTTCATATATATCCAATCAGTAGATTGAGGTATTGTTTTGAAAATTTTAGCAGTTTGTCCATGTGCTGAGTTGTTTCCGTTTGAATTGTTTCCACCAGTGGATGAGGAAACCATTGGCATATCTCCCTGCATATCAACATCAGCAGATACAGATTCAGTTGGATTAACATTGTTAGTAGGAGCCATTTTTGATAATTTCGATGTTTGATGACTATTTTCTTGGTTGCTTGCAGGTCGTTCTATATATATAGTATTTTAAAATTAATATAACAATAAAAGAATTTAAATAATATTGAAATATACTTGCTGGAGGCATTCGAGGATATTTTACACCAAATATAGATTCACCTACGTATTTACCAGTTAATAGAGAAGTAGCAACAGCACTATGCCAATTTAAATTTCTTATTGAATCACTAGCGAAATCAATAATAGCTAACTTATCAGCTTTTCTAATATCAGCACTTGTTTTAGCACTTTGATATGCCTTATCATGTCGATAAGCTATCTCATCATCTTTATCAATTGGTTTAAGTGCTTTGTTTGTTAAGTCCGAACCTGGACCTAAATAATTATGACCGGGCAAGTGAAATTTCATTTTGATACTAAATGATTAAAAAAATGAATTATAGATATAATATTTTTATTTCATTGATTAGATTTACAAAGTTATATTAAAAAAATCTACAAGTTTCTTATATACTAATGGATGAAGTTTTTTATTATAATTTTTTAAAAATGGAGCAGTTTTCCACGTGTACATAATAATTCTATCTTTAAAAACTAAGTCTTTAAAACAATTTACATTTGATAAAATAATTAAAGGAGTTCTATATAAAACTTTATTTGTTTGATATTTGACGTTAATAAATTGGGTATCACCTCCTGTTAACATCTTTATTGTATCCAAAGAAGAAGGTTGATAATTTGGCTCATTCCATAACAAGAGTCGCTTTCCGTCACACTCCCCCATCGGAAATTGTGAAAATTTAGTAAAGTTGCAGACGCAACCAACAGATAAATAAAAAGAACATATTGCATCGAAAAAGAAATTTTTTCCTGCTGAAGGTGGAGATATTACGCACAAACTGTTTTGCTTAGGTAACTTCTTCTCGCAAATATTATACAAGTTCTGAATGAATGATTTTACTGCTTTATGCTTGTTTAAATTTAATTCAATTTCTTCCTCTTCATCATATAATTGAAAAATTAGCAATTCAATTGCTATATCAAAAGATTCTTCAACACTATAATAATAGTCAAAAACATTATTGAAACCCACTGCACCAAAGATTTGATTCTCCAAGGGTATGGTATCGTAATGTATAATAAATTGTTTATAATCCCATTTCATTAATTGCTCCTGAATGTTGTTTATAGCTCTTATAAATAATTTATCGTTGTTAATCAGCATACAATAATCCGACTCTAACCAAAACTTGGTATGACAAATAGCTGCCATCGGAAACACAGCATAATTCATAATATACTTACTTAATTTGAGCGGTAGAATTGCTCTACCGCTCCCGCTTCTTTGAGTATTGAAACTCCCTCTTCTTGCATCCTTTGAAAGTGACGGAAATACTCGCTGTTGACATTGGTTAACATACGTGTCTGTACTTTGGCTAGCTTGTATCTCTCTTGGTACGGTACTCCAATGATGTCTCGTGTATTGAAGACCTTCGTTTCTATACATATGTCTCCAGTTGGTTCCTCCGACTTGTACGTATAACAATTTCCGTCCTGCCTTCGTATTATATTCGAGACAGGCTTGGACATATGCGAGGGTTTCTGCTTCGCTGCTCCCGGTAACATCAAAAGTTCTGGTACGCCGCTGAACAGCGAACGGCATACATCGACAGGTGCTGTGGACCCATGTGCAGTCGTGAAAGATGTGTACATGGGGTCGGTATTCCCCATTGCAAACATCTTCGGCATTTTTTCTATCTGTTTCGTAGTTGTCTTTATCAGTGGTATTGTTGATGTTGATGGATATTGCATTCTCCTCTGGTAATAATTGATTTCTTTCTCCTCTATGTCCGACACCTCGTCCACTCTCTCCTCCTCCTCCTCTGTTGAATAAATCTCCTGCGTGTACTCCATAGAAGAAAATTTTGCTTTTTCGTTGTGCAACACACTTATTAAGAGCAGTAAAAAGCTCCTCCAAATTATTGTCACACTCAATGGCTCGTACATCATGTACAAGCCTTCGGTGTGTTGAGCCAATACTTTCAGTAAGTTTTCTGTTGATATTTTCGCAGAGTTCTTTCCTACTGATCTTAACTCCATCCAAAAGAGTTTCTTTCTGTATATAACACTTAACTGTGTTATTAACCTCTCCAACAGCTGATATGTATTCCTCATTATTGTGTCCGTGTATTGAGGAACCAGTTGTATGTTCTGTGATATTTCTTTCTTCATGCTGTCTGTCATTTTCGAATCGATGTATTCTAAAATCGTCTCCTGTTGTTCTTCTTCCAATCTCTGTATTTTGTCGCAGCAATAATATTTCTGCTTCCACATCTTTAGAACTTCCTTCATTATGTTGTCCATATTTTTCTCCAGATACTCCACTTCTAAAATTTCCACTTCTAGTTGATATTTCACGTTCGTCGATTTTTTCATCTGAATTACTAAATCCAGACATAAACTGCAAAAACTCCGTTTCTTGTTTTTCGTCTCGGTCAGCTCTGAAAATATTTGACTCAGCTTGGTTTTTTCTACTTTTTTTTTCTTCGCTGCTGGTTTCGATCTTTTTACATTTTTCTTCACCTTCGAAACTGAATTCATAGATTCGTCTTTTTTTGACAACCATTTCGTCCCTTGCGAAGTTGACGGTTGTTCCTGTACTTCTTCTTCTACTAACAATTTTTCCTTTTCCATTGGTTGAGTTAAAGTTTCTTCCATCACTTCTTCTATCGTCTGCTCTACATTCACTGCTTCTGTTTCCATATTCATCATTATCACTAGTTAAAGAGGAATTTTCACTATTTAACAATTGAAAGTATTTAATCCGTTTAATTGTGCCACTAGATTTTTTGATAATTATTTTGCAGTTAACAGTTTTGCAGTTTTGCAGTTATCTTTCAACTTCCAACTGTTTTCTTCATCGTTTTTAACTTCTGCAGCACTTTATTATAACGTTCTTTATTTCAACCTCACTATAAAACTATTTATTTTAGATCCTACTTTAAAATTGTTTTAGAACTGTATTAATTTTAATATAACTATAAAAATATTGTAAAATTGTAACCGTATACAAAAAACAAACGATTTCTTCTAACTTAATTTTGCAACAAACCAAAACGCTACGAAATACTAAACTACATATTTGAGTATATTAAATATTATCTTAAAAATAACTGTTGTATATAATTTACTTAACCGTAAGGATATTAAACAATATACATGCATAGATGGTTTTATTAGGCTCTTAGATTAGCAAATTAAATCCTTCACTGTCATTTTAGTATTGAAATATAAATATTGGGCAGGTACACCTTCAACTTTAATCCAAGATTAAATATTATATTGTTTCTTACTGAAACTACATATTTGAGTATGTAAAGGACCATTTTAAACTAACTGTTGTACGCAATTTACCTGATCATAAGGATATTAGCAATATAGGTACATGCATATTTTCCTGGTAATACTATGTACTTGATTATATTGGGCTCTTAGGCTAGCAAATTAAATTCTTTACTTTCATCTCACTATAGAAATATAAATATGTTCGGGTCTTTTTCGACGTATAGCAGATCCCACAAAAGTAAGAGGATCTTTATAATTGTGTGCAGAAGTTGTAGCAGCATAATCTGAATTATTTTTATATTTAGCTTTGATTGTAATGTTTGTAGTAGTAGCAAATTCCCAATCTGCTACTAGCAAGGTGTCATCTTTGTTTCGTAAAAATTGCATACCAATAATGAATTTTGGTGGTACCTTTTGATGTGTATGGCCTGAAGAAGAAACAGTATAGTAATTTTCGATAAACATATCTTGATATGGTATTTGATCATCATAATATGTTAAGTTATTGTAAATGGACGTGACAGCTGGAGATTTTTCAGCTTCAGCATTTATATTTTGGTAATTTGCTTGAGCTGTATTTGTGGTAAGACTATTAGTGTATGTTGGATTACGCCATCTAATTAATCCACTAGATGGTTTATATTCATGATGAAAGACTGGTCCCAGATTCATTGTACCATTGATTGTTTCGGCAAAAGCATTTACTGATGGCCAGCAGAAGAAATTGGAGTTTTCCATTTGAATAGCAATTTCATTGTCAAATTCTCGTGAGGTACTTCTTGCGGACAAGTTATCAAATGTAGATGACCATTCAGAATGTCCACTAGTATCTCCCAAAGTATTACCTGAACATTTTTTACGTATATCATCAAGGTTAGATTGATCCTTTTCGTTTATAATATAATTGCTTTCCAGATCATGCCATTGTGTTAAGGGATATTGCGCACTTGCATTTGCGGTAACACTGTTAGCTTCATTTGTTGTAAATGGTAAACGAATACCATAATTAAAGACCGTAGTAGATACTTCTACTACATGTGTTTCGTAGAAATTTCTAAATAAATCCAACTCAGCTGGAGAAATATACCACCATAAATAATGTACTGGAATGCTATGACAAGAACCTGGTGAAAATTGAACAGTTCTAATTAATGTAGGATGATTTCTCCAACTAGGTAAAGTTGATTTCATGGTCCATCTGTATGTATTTTGAAAGTTCATATATATCCAATCAGTAGATTGAGGTATTGTTTTGAAAATTTTAGCAGTTTGTCCATGTGCTGAGTTGTTTCCGTTTGAATTGTTTCCACCAGTGGATGAGGAAACCATTGGCATATCTCCCTGCATATCAACATCAGCAGATACAGATTCAGTTGGATTAACATTGTTAGTAGGAGCCATTTTTGATAATTTCGATGTTTGATGACTATTTTCTTGGTTGCTTGCAGGTCGTTCTATATATATAGTATTTTAAAATTAATATAACAATAAAAGAATTTAAATAATATTGAAATATACTTGCTGGAGGCATTCGAGGATATTTTACACCAAATATAGATTCACCTACGTATTTACCAGTTAATAGAGAAGTAGCAACAGCACTATGCCAATTTAAATTTCTTATTGAATCACTAGCGAAATCAATAATAGCTAACTTATCAGCTTTTCTAATATCAGCACTTGTTTTAGCACTTTGATATGCCTTATCATGTCGATAAGCTATCTCATCATCTTTATCAATTGGTTTAAGTGCTTTGTTTGTTAAGTCCGAACCTGGACCTAAATAATTATGACCGGGCAAGTGAAATTTCATTTTGATACTAAATGATTAAAAAAATGAATTATAGATATAATATTTTTATTTCATTGATTAGATTTACAAAGTTATATTAAAAAAATCTACAAGTTTCTTATATACTAATGGATGAAGTTTTTTATTATAATTTTTTAAAAATGGAGCAGTTTTCCACGTGTACATAATAATTCTATCTTTAAAACAATTTACATTTGATAAAATAATTAAAGGAGTTCTATATAAAACTTTATTTGTTTGATATTTGACGTTAATAAATTGGGTATCACCTCCTGTTAACATCTTTATTGTATCCAAAGAAGAAGGTTGATAATTTGGCTCATTCCATAACAAGAGTCGCTTTCCGTCACACTCCCCCATCGGAAATTGTGAAAATTTAGTAAAGTTGCAGACGCAACCAACAGATAAATAAAAAGAACATATTGCATCGAAAAAGAAATTTTTTCCTGCTGAAGGTGGAGATATTACGCACAAACTGTTTTGCTTAGGTAACTTCTTCTCGCAAATATTATACAAGTTCTGAATGAATGATTTTACTGCTTTATGCTTGTTTAAATTTAATTCAATTTCTTCCTCTTCATCATATAATTGAAAAATTAGCAATTCAATTGCTATATCAAAAGATTCTTCAACACTATAATAATAGTCAAAAACATTATTGAAACCCACTGCACCAAAGATTTGATTCTCCAAGGGTATGGTATCGTAATGTATAATAAATTGTTTATAATCCCATTTCATTAATTGCTCCTGAATGTTGTTTATAGCTCTTATAAATAATTTATCGTTGTTAATCAGCATACAATAATCCGACTCTAACCAAAACTTGGTATGACAAATAGCTGCCATCGGAAACACAGCATAATTCATAATATACTTACTTAATTTGAGCGGTAGAATTGCTCTACCGCTCCCGCTTCTTTGAGTATTGAAACTCCCTCTTCTTGCATCCTTTGAAAGTGACGGAAATACTCGCTGTTGACATTGGTTAACATACGTGTCTGTACTTTGGCTAGCTTGTATCTCTCTTGGTACGGTACTCCAATGATGTCTCGTGTATTGAAGACCTTCGTTTCTATACATATGTCTCCAGTTGGTTCCTCCGACTTGTACGTATAACAATTTCCGTCCTGCCTTCGTATTATATTCGAGACAGGCTTGGACATATGCGAGGGTTTCTGCTTCGCTGCTCCCGGTAACATCAAAAGTTCTGGTACGCCGCTGAACAGCGAACGGCATACATCGACAGGTGCTGTGGACCCATGTGCAGTCGTGAAAGATGTGTACATGGGGTCGGTATTCCCCATTGCAAACATCTTCGGCATTTTTTCTATCTGTTTCGTAGTTGTCTTTATCAGTGGTATTGTTGATGTTGATGGATATTGCATTCTCCTCTGGTAATAATTGATTTCTTTCTCCTCTATGTCCGACACCTCGTCCACTCTCTCCTCCTCCTCCTCTGTTGAATAAATCTCCTGCGTGTACTCCATAGAAGAAAATTTTGCTTTTTCGTTGTGCAACACACTTATTAAGAGCAGTAAAAAGCTCCTCCAAATTATTGTCACACTCAATGGCTCGTACATCATGTACAAGCCTTCGGTGTGTTGAGCCAATACTTTCAGTAAGTTTTCTGTTGATATTTTCGCAGAGTTCTTTCCTACTGATCTTAACTCCATCCAAAAGAGTTTCTTTCTGTACATAACACTTAACTGTGTTATTAACCTCTCCAACAGCTGATATGTATTCCTCATTATTGTGTCCGTGTATTGAGGAACCAGTTGTATGTTCTGTGATATTTCTTTCTTCATGCTGTCTGTCATTTTCGAATCGATGTATTCTAAAATCGTCTCCTGTTGTTCTTCTTCCAATCTCTGTATTTTGTCGCAGCAATAATATTTCTGCTTCCACATCTTTAGAACTTCCTTCATTATGTTGTCCATATTTTTCTCCAGATACTCCACTTCTAAAATTTCCACTTCTAGTTGATATTTCACGTTCGTCGATTTTTTCATCTGAATTACTAAATCCAGACATAAACTGCAAAAACTCCGTTTCTTGTTTTTCGTCTCGGTCAGCTCTGAAAATATTTGACTCAGCTTGGTTTTTTCTACTTTTTTTTTCTTCGCTGCTGGTTTCGATCTTTTTACATTTTTCTTCACCTTCGAAACTGAATTCATAGATTCGTCTTTTTTTGACAACCATTTCGTCCCTTGCGAAGTTGACGGTTGTTCCTGTACTTCTTCTTCTACTAACAATTTTTCCTTTTCCATTGGTTGAGTTAAAGTTTCTTCCATCACTTCTTCTATCGTCTGCTCTACATTCACTGCTTCTGTTTCCATATTCATCATTATCACTAGTTAAAGAGGAATTTTCACTATTTAACAATTGAAAGTATTTAATCCGTTTAATTGTGCCACTAGATTTTTTGATAATTATTTTGCAGTTAACAGTTTTGCAGTTTTGCAGTTATCTTTCAACTTCCAACTGTTTTCTCCATCGTTTTTAACTTCTGCAGCACTTTATTATAACGTTCTTTATTTCAACCTCACTATAAAACTATTTATTTTAGATCCTACTTTAAAATTGTTTTAGAACTGTATTAATTTTAATATAACTATAAAAATATTGTAAAATTGTAACCGTATACAAAAAACAAACGATTTCTTCTAACTTAATTTTGCAACAAACCAAAACGCTACGAAATACTAAACTACATATTTGAGTATATTAAATATTATCTTAAAAATAACTGTTGTATATAATTTACTTAACCGTAAGGATATTAAACAATATACATGCATAGATGGTTTTATTAGGCTCTTAGATTAGCAAATTAAATCCTTCACTGTCATTTTAGTATTGAAATATAAATATTGGGCAGGTACACCTTCAACTTTAATCCAAGATTAAATATTATATTGTTTCTTACTGAAACTACATATTTGAGTATGTAAAGGACCATTTTAAACTAACTGTTGTACGCAATTTACCTGATCATAAGGATATTAGCAATATAGGTACATGCATATTTTCCTGGTAATACTATGTACTTGATTATATTGGGCTCTTAGGCTAGCAAATTAAATTCTTTACTTTCATCTCACTATAGAAATATAAATATGTTCGGGTCTTTTTCGACGTATAGCTGATCCCACAAAAGTAAGAGGATCTTTATAATTGTGTGCAGAAGTTGTAGCAGCATAATCTGAATTATTTTTATATTTAGCTTTGATTGTAATGTTTGTAGTAGTAGCAAATTCCCAATCTGCTACTAGCAAGGTGTCATCTTTGTTTCGTAAAAATTGCATACCAATAATGAATTTTGGTGGTACCTTTTGATGTGTATGGCCTGAAGAAGAAACAGTATAGTAATTTTCGATAAACATATCTTGATATGGTATTTGATCATCATAATATGTTAAGTTATTGTAAATGGACGTGACAGCTGGAGATTTTTCAGCTTCAGCATTTATATTTTGGTAATTTGCTTGAGCTGTATTTGTGGTAAGACTATTAGTGTATGTTGGATTACGCCATCTAATTAATCCACTAGATGGTTTATATTCATGATGAAAGACTGGTCCCAGATTCATTGTACCATTGATTGTTTCGGCAAAAGCATTTACTGATGGCCAGCAGAAGAAATTGGAGTTTTCCATTTGAATAGCAATTTCATTGTCAAATTCTCGTGAGGTACTTCTTGCGGACAAGTTATCAAATGTAGATGACCATTCAGAATGTCCACTAGTATCTCCCAAAGTATTACCTGAACATTTTTTACGTATATCATCAAGGTTAGATTGATCCTTTTCGTTTATAATATAATTGCTTTCCAGATCATGCCATTGTGTTAAGGGATATTGCGCACTTGCATTTGCGGTAACACTGTTAGCTTCATTTGTTGTAAATGGTAAACGAATACCATAATTAAAGACCGTAGTAGATACTTCTACTACATGTGTTTCGTAGAAATTTCTAAATAAATCCAACTCAGCTGGAGAAATATACCACCATAAATAATGTACTGGAATGCTATGACAAGAACCTGGTGAAAATTGAACAGTTCTAATTAATGTAGGATGATTTCTCCAACTAGGTAAAGTTGATTTCATGGTCCATCTGTATGTATTTTGAAAGTTCATATATATCCAATCAGTAGATTGAGGTATTGTTTTGAAAATTTTAGCAGTTTGTCCATGTGCTGAGTTGTTTCCGTTTGAATTGTTTCCACCAGTGGATGAGGAAACCATTGGCATATCTCCCTGCATATCAACATCAGCAGATACAGATTCAGTTGGATTAACATTGTTAGTAGGAGCCATTTTTGATAATTTCGATGTTTGATGACTATTTTCTTGGTTGCTTGCAGGTCGTTCTATATATATAGTATTTTAAAATTAATATAACAATAAAAGAATTTAAATAATATTGAAATATACTTGCTGGAGGCATTCGAGGATATTTTACACCAAATATAGATTCACCTACGTATTTACCAGTTAATAGAGAAGTAGCAACAGCACTATGCCAATTTAAATTTCTTATTGAATCACTAGCGAAATCAATAATAGCTAACTTATCAGCTTTTCTAATATCAGCACTTGTTTTAGCACTTTGATATGCCTTATCATGTCGATAAGCTATCTCATCATCTTTATCAATTGGTTTAAGTGCTTTGTTTGTTAAGTCCGAACCTGGACCTAAATAATTATGACCGGGCAAGTGAAATTTCATTTTGATACTAAATGATTAAAAAAATGAATTATAGATATAATATTTTTATTTCATTGATTAGATTTACAAAGTTATATTAAAAAAATCTACAAGTTTCTTATATACTAATGGATGAAGTTTTTTATTATAATTTTTTAAAAATGGAGCAGTTTTCCACGTGTACATAATAATTCTATCTTTAAAAACTAAGTCTTTAAAACAATTTACATTTGATAAAATAATTAAAGGAGTTCTATATAAAACTTTATTTGTTTGATATTTGACGTTAATAAATTGGGTATCACCTCCTGTTAACATCTTTATTGTATCCAAAGAAGAAGGTTGATAATTTGGCTCATTCCATAACAAGAGTCGCTTTCCGTCACACTCCCCCATCGGAAATTGTGAAAATTTAGTAAAGTTGCAGACGCAACCAACAGATAAATAAAAAGAACATATTGCATCGAAAAAGAAATTTTTTCCTGCTGAAGGTGGAGATATTACGCACAAACTGTTTTGCTTAGGTAACTTCTTCTCGCAAATATTATACAAGTTCTGAATGAATGATTTTACTGCTTTATGCTTGTTTAAATTTAATTCAATTTCTTCCTCTTCATCATATAATTGAAAAATTAGCAATTCAATTGCTATATCAAAAGATTCTTCAACACTATAATAATAGTCAAAAACATTATTGAAACCCACTGCACCAAAGATTTGATTCTCCAAGGGTATGGTATCGTAATGTATAATAAATTGTTTATAATCCCATTTCATTAATTGCTCCTGAATGTTGTTTATAGCTCTTATAAATAATTTATCGTTGTTAATCAGCATACAATAATCCGACTCTAACCAAAACTTGGTATGACAAATAGCTGCCATCGGAAACACAGCATAATTCATAATATACTTACTTAA
The DNA here is from genome assembly GCA_947359355.1 of Acrocera orbiculus. Lineage (NCBI taxonomy): Eukaryota > Metazoa > Arthropoda > Insecta > Diptera > Acroceridae > Acrocera > Acrocera orbiculus. The sequence continues at coordinate 16,385,467 of OX375758.1, forward strand.
TTTGAGCGGTAGAATTGCTCTACCGCTCCCGCTTCTTTGAGTATTGAAACTCCCTCTTCTTGCATCCTTTGAAAGTGACGGAAATACTCGCTGTTGACATTGGTTAACATACGTGTCTGTACTTTGGCTAGCTTGTATCTCTCTTGGTACGGTACTCCAATGATGTCTCGTGTATTGAAGACCTTCGTTTCTATACATATGTCTCCAGTTGGTTCCTCCGACTTGTACGTATAACAATTTCCGTCCTGCCTTCGTATTATATTCGAGACAGGCTTGGACATATGCGAGGGTTTCTGCTTCGCTGCTCCCGGTAACATCAAAAGTTCTGGTACGCCGCTGAACAGCGAACGGCATACATCGACAGGTGCTGTGGACCCATGTGCAGTCGTGAAAGATGTGTACATGGGGTCGGTATTCCCCATTGCAAACATCTTCGGCATTTTTTCTATCTGTTTCGTAGTTGTCTTTATCAGTGGTATTGTTGATGTTGATGGATATTGCATTCTCCTCTGGTAATAATTGATTTCTTTCTCCTCTATGTCCGACACCTCGTCCACTCTCTCCTCCTCCTCCTCTGTTGAATAAATCTCCTGCGTGTACTCCATAGAAGAAAATTTTGCTTTTTCGTTGTGCAACACACTTATTAAGAGCAGTAAAAAGCTCCTCCAAATTATTGTCACACTCAATGGCTCGTACATCATGTACAAGCCTTCGGTGTGTTGAGCCAATACTTTCAGTAAGTTTTCTGTTGATATTTTCGCAGAGTTCTTTCCTACTGATCTTAACTCCATCCAAAAGAGTTTCTTTCTGTATATAACACTTAACTGTGTTATTAACCTCTCCAACAGCTGATATGTATTCCTCATTATTGTGTCCGTGTATTGAGGAACCAGTTGTATGTTCTGTGATATTTCTTTCTTCATGCTGTCTGTCATTTTCGAATCGATGTATTCTAAAATCGTCTCCTGTTGTTCTTCTTCCAATCTCTGTATTTTGTCGCAGCAATAATATTTCTGCTTCCACATCTTTAGAACTTCCTTCATTATGTTGTCCATATTTTTCTCCAGATACTCCACTTCTAAAATTTCCACTTCTAGTTGATATTTCACGTTCGTCGATTTTTTCATCTGAATTACTAAATCCAGACATAAACTGCAAAAACTCCGTTTCTTGTTTTTCGTCTCGGTCAGCTCTGAAAATATTTGACTCAGCTTGGTTTTTTCTACTTTTTTTTTCTTCGCTGCTGGTTTCGATCTTTTTACATTTTTCTTCACCTTCGAAACTGAATTCATAGATTCGTCTTTTTTTGACAACCATTTCGTCCCTTGCGAAGTTGACGGTTGTTCCTGTACTTCTTCTTCTACTAACAATTTTTCCTTTTCCATTGGTTGAGTTAAAGTTTCTTCCATCACTTCTTCTATCGTCTGCTCTACATTCACTGCTTCTGTTTCCATATTCATCATTATCACTAGTTAAAGAGGAATTTTCACTATTTAACAATTGAAAGTATTTAATCCGTTTAATTGTGCCACTAGATTTTTTGATAATTATTTTGCAGTTAACAGTTTTGCAGTTTTGCAGTTATCTTTCAACTTCCAACTGTTTTCTCCATCGTTTTTAACTTCTGCAGCACTTTATTATAACGTTCTTTATTTCAACCTCACTATAAAACTATTTATTTTAGATCCTACTTTAAAATTGTTTTAGAACTGTATTAATTTTAATATAACTATAAAAATATTGTAAAATTGTAACCGTATACAAAAAACAAACGATTTCTTCTAACTTAATTTTGCAACAAACCAAAACGCTACGAAATACTAAACTACATATTTGAGTATATTAAATATTATCTTAAAAATAACTGTTGTATATAATTTACTTAACCGTAAGGATATTAAACAATATACATGCATAGATGGTTTTATTAGGCTCTTAGATTAGCAAATTAAATCCTTCACTGTCATTTTAGTATTGAAATATAAATATTGGGCAGGTACACCTTCAACTTTAATCCAAGATTAAATATTATATTGTTTCTTACTGAAACTACATATTTGAGTATGTAAAGGACCATTTTAAACTAACTGTTGTACGCAATTTACCTGATCATAAGGATATTAGCAATATAGGTACATGCATATTTTCCTGGTAATACTATGTACTTGATTATATTGGGCTCTTAGGCTAGCAAATTAAATTCTTTACTTTCATCTCACTATAGAAATATAAATATGTTCGGGTCTTTTTCGACGTATAGCTGATCCCACAAAAGTAAGAGGATCTTTATAATTGTGTGCAGAAGTTGTAGCAGCATAATCTGAATTATTTTTATATTTAGCTTTGATTGTAATGTTTGTAGTAGTAGCAAATTCCCAATCTGCTACTAGCAAGGTGTCATCTTTGTTTCGTAAAAATTGCATACCAATAATGAATTTTGGTGGTACCTTTTGATGTGTATGGCCTGAAGAAGAAACAGTATAGTAATTTTCGATAAACATATCTTGATATGGTATTTGATCATCATAATATGTTAAGTTATTGTAAATGGACGTGACAGCTGGAGATTTTTCAGCTTCAGCATTTATATTTTGGTAATTTGCTTGAGCTGTATTTGTGGTAAGACTATTAGTGTATGTTGGATTACGCCATCTAATTAATCCACTAGATGGTTTATATTCATGATGAAAGACTGGTCCCAGATTCATTGTACCATTGATTGTTTCGGCAAAAGCATTTACTGATGGCCAGCAGAAGAAATTGGAGTTTTCCATTTGAATAGCAATTTCATTGTCAAATTCTCGTGAGGTACTTCTTGCGGACAAGTTATCAAATGTAGATGACCATTCAGAATGTCCACTAGTATCTCCCAAAGTATTACCTGAACATTTTTTACGTATATCATCAAGGTTAGATTGATCCTTTTCGTTTATAATATAATTGCTTTCCAGATCATGCCATTGTGTTAAGGGATATTGCGCACTTGCATTTGCGGTAACACTGTTAGCTTCATTTGTTGTAAATGGTAAACGAATACCATAATTAAAGACCGTAGTAGATACTTCTACTACATGTGTTTCGTAGAAATTTCTAAATAAATCCAACTCAGCTGGAGAAATATACCACCATAAATAATGTACTGGAATGCTATGACAAGAACCTTGTGGTATTAAGTCCACATTTATTAAATTAATTGTTTTTATTTTTCTACACTTTTCTTACAATAAAAAAATTAATAAAATATTTTTAAGTAATAATATAAAATATTTAAAAATTGCCAACTGCAAAAATATTTTAACTCACTTTTATTTGTAATATGTCAACCAAGTAAACAATCGAGGCTTGCTTGACATATTACAAAAATTTACAAAAACTTAAAAACTACTACGTTTTGTTTTTTTTAATGAAATTATTAAAAATAATAATTTTAATGTCGCCACATTACTCCCCCACCAGATGAACTGTAAGTTAATCGATATTATTTTAGTTTAGTATTTGAGGCGAAATTAACCTTTTTTTTTTGAATAACAATCAGCTTTGGAATCTGTTGGAGAAGGAGGAGAGTCAATCAGTGAAAAGTAATAAGGTTTCAAACGTTCAACAGAGATTTTAACGTCTTTCCCTTTTATTTTTACCGTAAAACAATGTTGGCCACGAGAGACCACAGGAAAAGGTCCATCGTAAGGGCTTTTCAAAGCTAATTTAACAGGGGATTTAATGAAAACATGTGAACAGTCGTCCAATTTTTTAAATTTAAAATATTTGTTATTGGAGTGATCTGAAGCTTGAACAGGACGTATATTGCTAAAAATATTCTGCAACTTAGTAACAAAATCGGATTGAGATAAATTCTCTACAGATTTCTGTAAAAAATCTCCAGGTAATCTGAGCGATTCTCCGTAAACTAACTCTGCAGGAGTAGCTAAAAATTCTTCCCTAAAAGTAGTTCTAAGCCCCAACAGAACAAAAGGAAGTGATTTAGACCAAGCTTGCTTACCATGGGCCATCAAAGTAGTTTTAAATGTCCTATGCCATCGTTCTATAAATCCATTTGATTTGGGATGATAAGGACTTGTGCGAACTCTTTTAAATCCAAACATTTTAGATAATTCCTTAAACAAGTTAGCTTCAAATTGTCGCCCCTGGTCAGTTATAATGATTTGAGGAATACCAAAACGTGCAATCCACACCCGACATAATGCCTCAGCACAAGATTCTGCTGTGCACTCAGTTAAAGGAATTGCTTCCGGCCATCTTGTATATCTGTCAATGATAGTCAGACAATAATGGAAATTTTCGGATGTAGGAAGCGGTCCAACAATATCCATATGGATAGTTGAGAAACGAGAAGAAACTGGCTCAAACTTCCTGGGGAAATTTTTAACATGTCGTGAAATCTTATTTTTTTGACAAGCTAAACAATCCCGGGACCAATTGTTACAATCCCTATTCATTAAAGGCCAAAAGAATTTGGAAGTGACCATTTTATTTGTTGCCCTAATACTAGGGTGTGCGAGGTCATGAACTGATTTAAAAACCTGAAGTCTGAACTCTTCTGGAATATAAGGTCGGACATTATTATTAGAAGTTTCACAGTAGATTCTTGAATTTGAATTAACAACTGGGAGCTTTGCAAATGTGAAAGCTTCGTTATTTTTAAGATCTTCCAAAATCTTATCATTCTCTTGTGCCGCAGCTATTAAATCAAAATTTAAGCTTGAGGGAAAATTAATTTCATTTACACGTGAAAGAGTGTCAGCTACAATATTTTCTTTTCCTGATACGTGTCTAATATTAGTGGAAAATTGACTAATGAAATCTAACTGTCGGAATTGCCTTGGAGAAGCTTTCTCCGCTTTTTGTTTGAAAGCAAAAATAAGCGGTTTATGGTCCGTAAAAATTACAAAATCTCGACCTTCAATTTGATATCGGAAAAATTTGATACCTTTATAGATCGCTAAAAGCTCACGATCATAAGTGCTGTAGTTTTTTTGTGCTGCATTCAACTTTGTTGAGAAAAAACCTAAAGGTTGCCACGATCCTTGAACATGCTGTTGTAAAACAGCACCTATGGCAACGTCAGAAGCGTCTACAAAAAGTGCTAGATCAGCTGCAGGATCTGGAAACGCTAAAAGAGTTGTTTGTGCTAAAACAGACTTTAACTCATTAAATGACGCTATAGAGGTGGAATCCCAATTAATTTTTTTGTTTCCATCCTTCTTGCTTCCAACTAAAAATTTATCTAATAGCAACTGATGTTGCGCTGCTTTAGGGATAAAACGTCTGTAAAAATTTACCATCCCGAGAAAACGTCTTAATCCTTTTACAGTATCGGGACGTTGAAAATTTTTAATTGATTCAACCTTATCAGGTGATGGTTTGATACCATCTGGGCTAATAAGATGTCCAAGAAAATTCAAATTTGATTTCGAAAATACACATTTATCTGTATTAATAACCAAACCGTGCTCATGCAACTTTTGAAAAATGAGCTCCAGATGACTTAAGTGGTCTTCTTCCGATTTAGACGCGACTAAAATGTCATCCAAATAGGTAAAACAGAATGAAAAATCTTGAAATACCTTTGGAAAGTTTGGGCCGCATTGCAAAGACCGAAAGTCATACGAGTAAATTCAAATAACCCAAAGGGGGTACAAATCGCAGTTTTTGGTATATCCTCTGGATCAATAGGAATTTGATGGTATGCCCTTTGTAAATCCAATTTCGAAAATATTTTACAATTTTGAAGATGATGCACAAAATCATGAATAAGAGGAATGGGGTAACGGTCCGGAATAGTGATTGCGTTAAGACGTCTATAATCTCCGCAAGGTCGCCAATCACCATTCTTTTTTAAAACCAGGTGAAGAGGCGAAGACCACGGACTATTCGACGGTCTACATATGCCTTTGTCTAAAAGCATGTTAAATTCTTTTTTGGCAGCTAATAACTTTTCTGTAGATAGTTGTCTTACTTTAGATACAACGGGATTTCCCATTGTGAAAATTCTATGTGTTACATTATGTTTGATGGGCTTTGCACAGTTCAAGTCCTGAGTTACCTCATACCATTTTGTAAGAAGCTTCTGAATACCAAGGTCGGATGAATTGTCTAGTACTAGAGATAAATTTGAATGTAAACCTTTCGAAACTATACACAAAGAATTTATTGAAGTTAAAGGATCAATAATTAACTGTTTTGATAAATCTACAAGTAAACCATAATGGCTTAAAAAATCAGCACCAATGATTGGTTTAACTACGTCAGCAATTATGAAACTCCATGTAAAATTACGACGTAGCCCTAAATTGAGAGTTAAAACTTTACGACCAAAAGTATTGATTTTCGATGAATTAGCTGCAGAAAGTTTGAAGTTGGAAGGTGTAGGTCTACCCGTAGTTTGAATTGGAATCACTGAAACGTCAGCCCCCGTATCAATTAAAAAATGACGACCTGAAGATTTATCAAAAATTGTCAAACGGCTTGACAACTTGCCATTACCAACCACCGTTCGAGTTGACAGGCGATTTAGTTTTTTGACTTAGTTATAAATGCGCAAGGCTTAATGCATTTGGTGGCCTTATCCGCAAATTTAGCGTGATACCAGCATAAATTATCATTATTATTGCTTTTAAAAATATTCTTTGACTTAGAGCGGGATCTAGAACGTCTAAAATTTTGTTGTACGTTAACCTTTTGTTTTAACTCATTCAATCCGCTTGTTAATAAATCCAAACGTTCTAAAATCAAGTTAGTTTGACTAGTTTCATTAGTGCTGTTATATGAATAAACAATAGGTTTATTATAAACATCAGCGATTTTATCAGCACAATTTGCGAGCTCTGTTAAATTACCTGGATTACATGCTAAAATTGCCTGCATATTATCCGGAAGACGTTGCAACCATAACGAACGTAACAATTCTTCCGAAACAACGCTGCCTCCTAGTTCTCGCATCTCTCTTAAGAACTGGGAAGGCTGTCTATCTCCTAAAGATAAATCACCTAAGAGTTGACTGAGTTTGGCAGTTTCACTAATTGATAGACGATTAATTAAATTAGTCTTTAAATGATCATATGCCTCACTAGCATGCGGGTTTCTAATAATATCACTGATCACTTGAATTATCTCTCCGTCTAAAACAGATAAAACATAATTGAATTTGGTTCGCTGGTCTGTAATTCTGGCGAGCTGAAATTGAGCTTCTAGCCTATCAAACCAAAATTGTGGGGAAGATTTCCAAAATGGTGGAGGTTTAACTGCGACAGCAGACACTGACGGTAAAATATCACCCACGAGATTGTTCATATTAAATGAAAAAACAAAACGTTCACAATATTAAAGTAATAATAAAATAAACAAAAGATAATTATGAAACAATTAAATAACTAATAAATGATTATAATAATATTAATTTTTAACACGCTCAGAGCAGCCTCACTCTGAGAAAAAGAAAGGCTTTGTCCCGTGTTAATTTAATATAACATAAGTTATATAAGTGTAGACTTAACTTGTATGATTCCAATAATTCTTGAAAATGAAATTCTTGAAATAGCTGGAATCTTCAACTTCTTTTGAATTTACGACGAATTGTCGTCTTGATTGTTTTGATTGAATCTTTATAATTGAAATTCAACTGTAGTAGTTGTCAGGATCTTGAAAATTGAAACTTGAGTAGCATCAACGCTAGAAACATTGAACCATGTTCAGAATGATGTTATATCCTTATTTAATGCTTCTGATACAAACGGTTGCTTTTGAATATTAACTTTAACATATTCAATAGAGATCCAATTTCTTTTGATTGGAGTCACCAATATGTGGTGACTTATTGCTCCTTGTCGGGGTCACCAATATGTGGTATTAAGTCCACATTTATTAAATTAATTGTTTTTATTTTTCTACACTTTTCTTACAATAAAAAAAATAATAAAATATTTTTAAGTAATAATATAAAATATTTAAAAATTGCCAACTGCAAAAATATTTTAACTCACTTTTATTTGTAATATGTCAACCAAGTAAACAATCGAGGCTTGCTTGACATATTACAAAAATTTACAAAAACTTAAAAACTACTACGTTTTGTTTTTTTTAATGAAATTATTAAAAATAATAATTTTAATGTCGCCACAACCTGGTGAAAATTGAACAGTTCTAATTAATGTAGGATGATTTCTCCAACTAGGTAAAGTTGATTTCATGGTCCATCTGTATGTATTTTGAAAGTTCATATATATCCAATCAGTAGATTGAGGTATTGTTTTGAAAATTTTAGCAGTTTGTCCATGTGCTGAGTTGTTTCCGTTTGAATTGTTTCCACCAGTGGATGAGGAAACCATTGGCATATCTCCCTGCATATCAACATCAGCAGATACAGATTCAGTTGGATTAACATTGTTAGTAGGAGCCATTTTTGATAATTTCGATGTTTGATGACTATTTTCTTGGTTGCTTGCAGGTCGTTCTATATATATAGTATTTTAAAATTAATATAACAATAAAAGAATTTAAATAATATTTAAATATACTTGCTGGAGGCATTCGAGGATATTTTACACCAAATATAGATTCACCTACGTATTTACCAGTTAATAGAGAAGTAGCAACAGCACTATGCCAATTTAAATTTCTTATTGAATCACTAGCGAAATCAATAATAGCTAACTTATCAGCTTTTCTAATATCAGCACTTGTTTTAGCACTTTGATATGCCTTATCATGTCGATAAGCTATCTCATCATCTTTATCAATTGGTTTAAGTGCTTTGTTTGTTAAGTCCGAACCTGGACCTAAATAATTATGACCGGGCAAGTGAAATTTCATTTTGATACTAAATGATTAAAAAAATGAATTATAGATATAATATTTTTATTTCATTGATTAGATTTACAAAGTTATATTAAAAAAATCTACAAGTTTCTTATATACTAATGGATGAAGTTTTTTATTATAATTTTTTAAAAATGGAGCAGTTTTCCACGTGTACATAATAATTCTATCTTTAAAAACTAAGTCTTTAAAACAATTTACATTTGATAAAATAATTAAAGGAGTTCTATATAAAACTTTATTTGTTTGATATTTGACGTTAATAAATTGGGTATCACCTCCTGTTAACATCTTTATTGTATCCAAAGAAGAAGGTTGATAATTTGGCTCATTCCATAACAAGAGTCGCTTTCCGTCACACTCCCCCATCGGAAATTGTGAAAATTTAGTAAAGTTGCAGACGCAACCAACAGATAAATAAAAAGAACATATTGCATCGAAAAAGAAATTTTTTCCTGCTGAAGGTGGAGATATTACGCACAAACTGTTTTGCTTAGGTAACTTCTTCTCGCAAATATTATACAAGTTCTGAATGAATGATTTTACTGCTTTATGCTTGTTTAAATTTAATTCAATTTCTTCCTCTTCATCATATAATTGAAAAATTAGCAATTCAATTGCTATATCAAAAGATTCTTCAACACTATAATAATAGTCAAAAACATTATTGAAACCCACTGCACCAAAGATTTGATTCTCCAAGGGTATGGTATCGTAATGTATAATAAATTGTTTATAATCCCATTTCATTAATTGCTCCTGAATGTTGTTTATAGCTCTTATAAATAATTTATCGTTGTTAATCAGCATACAATAATCCGACTCTAACCAAAACTTGGTATGACAAATAGCTGCCATCGGAAACACAGCATAATTCATAATATACTTACTTAATTTGAGCGGTAGAATTGCTCTACCGCTCCCGCTTCTTTGAGTATTGAAACTCCCTCTTCTTGCATCCTTTGAAAGTGACGGAAATACTCGCTGTTGACATTGGTTAACATACGTGTCTGTACTTTGGCTAGCTTGTATCTCTCTTGGTACGGTACTCCAATGATGTCTCGTGTATTGAAGACCTTCGTTTCTATACATATGTCTCCAGTTGGTTCCTCCGACTTGTACGTATAACAATTTCCGTCCTGCCTTCGTATTATATTCGAGACAGGCTTGGACATATGCGAGGGTTTCTGCTTCGCTGCTCCCGGTAACATCAAAAGTTCTGGTACGCCGCTGAACAGCGAACGGCATACATCGACAGGTGCTGTGGACCCATGTGCAGTCGTGAAAGATGTGTACATGGGGTCGGTATTCCCCATTGCAAACATCTTCGGCATTTTTTCTATCTGTTTCGTAGTTGTCTTTATCAGTGGTATTGTTGATGTTGATGGATATTGCATTCTCCTCTGGTAATAATTGATTTCTTTCTCCTCTATGTCCGACACCTCGTCCACTCTCTCCTCCTCCTCCTCTGTTGAATAAATCTCCTGCGTGTACTCCATAGAAGAAAATTTTGCTTTTTCGTTGTGCAACACACTTATTAAGAGCAGTAAAAAGCTCCTCCAAATTATTGTCACACTCAATGGCTCGTACATCATGTACAAGCCTTCGGTGTGTTGAGCCAATACTTTCAGTAAGTTTTCTGTTGATATTTTCGCAGAGTTCTTTCCTACTGATCTTAACTCCATCCAAAAGAGTTTCTTTCTGTATATAACACTTAACTGTGTTATTAACCTCTCCAACAGCTGATATGTATTCCTCATTATTGTGTCCGTGTATTGAGGAACCAGTTGTATGTTCTGTGATATTTCTTTCTTCATGCTGTCTGTCATTTTCGAATCGATGTATTCTAAAATCGTCTCCTGTTGTTCTTCTTCCAATCTCTGTATTTTGTCGCAGCAATAATATTTCTGCTTCCACATCTTTAGAACTTCCTTCATTATGTTGTCCATATTTTTCTCCAGATACTCCACTTCTAAAATTTCCACTTCTAGTTGATATTTCACGTTCGTCGATTTTTTCATCTGAATTACTAAATCCAGACATAAACTGCAAAAACTCCGTTTCTTGTTTTTCGTCTCGGTCAGCTCTGAAAATATTTGACTCAGCTTGGTTTTTTCTACTTTTTTTTTCTTCGCTGCTGGTTTCGATCTTTTTACATTTTTCTTCACCTTCGAAACTGAATTCATAGATTCGTCTTTTTTTGACAACCATTTCGTCCCTTGCGAAGTTGACGGTTGTTCCTGTACTTCTTCTTCTACTAACAATTTTTCCTTTTCCATTGGTTGAGTTAAAGTTTCTTCCATCACTTCTTCTATCGTCTGCTCTACATTCACTGCTTCTGTTTCCATATTCATCATTATCACTAGTTAAAGAGGAATTTTCACTATTTAACAATTGAAAGTATTTAATCCGTTTAATTGTGCCACTAGATTTTTTGATAATTATTTTGCAGTTAACAGTTTTGCAGTTTTGCAGTTATCTTTCAACTTCCAACTGTTTTCTCCATCGTTTTTAACTTCTGCAGCACTTTATTATAACGTTCTTTATTTCAACCTCACTATAAAACTATTTATTTTAGATCCTACTTTAAAATTGTTTTAGAACTGTATTAATTTTAATATAACTATAAAAATATTGTAAAATTGTAACCGTATACAAAAAACAAACGATTTCTTCTAACTTAATTTTGCAACAAACCAAAACGCTACGAAATACTAAACTACATATTTGAGTATATTAAATATTATCTTAAAAATAACTGTTGTATATAATTTACTTAACCGTAAGGATATTAAACAATATACATGCATAGATGGTTTTATTAGGCTCTTAGATTAGCAAATTAAATCCTTCACTGTCATTTTAGTATTGAAATATAAATATTGGGCAGGTACACCTTCAACTTTAATCCAAGATTAAATATTATATTGTTTCTTACTGAAACTACATATTTGAGTATGTAAAGGACCATTTTAAACTAACTGTTGTACGCAATTTACCTGATCATAAGGATATTAGCAATATAGGTACATGCATATTTTCCTGGTAATACTATGTACTTGATTATATTGGGCTCTTAGGCTAGCAAATTAAATTCTTTACTTTCATCTCACTATAGAAATATAAATATGTTCGGGTCTTTTTCGACGTATAGCTGATCCCACAAAAGTAAGAGGATCTTTATAATTGTGTGCAGAAGTTGTAGCAGCATAATCTGAATTATTTTTATATTTAGCTTTGATTGTAATGTTTGTAGTAGTAGCAAATTCCCAATCTGCTACTAGCAAGGTGTCATCTTTGTTTCGTAAAAATTGCATACCAATAATGAATTTTGGTGGTACCTTTTGATGTGTATGGCCTGAAGAAGAAACAGTATAGTAATTTTCGATAAACATATCTTGATATGGTATTTGATCATCATAATATGTTAAGTTATTGTAAATGGACGTGACAGCTGGAGATTTTTCAGCTTCAGCATTTATATTTTGGTAATTTGCTTGAGCTGTATTTGTGGTAAGACTATTAGTGTATGTTGGATTACGCCATCTAATTAATCCACTAGATGGTTTATATTCATGATGAAAGACTGGTCCCAGATTCATTGTACCATTGATTGTTTCGGCAAAAGCATTTACTGATGGCCAGCAGAAGAAATTGGAGTTTTCCATTTGAATAGCAATTTCATTGTCAAATTCTCGTGAGGTACTTCTTGCGGACAAGTTATCAAATGTAGATGACCATTCAGAATGTCCACTAGTATCTCCCAAAGTATTACCTGAACATTTTTTACGTATATCATCAAGGTTAGATTGATCCTTTTCGTTTATAATATAATTGCTTTCCAGATCATGCCATTGTGTTAAGGGATATTGCGCACTTGCATTTGCGGTAACACTGTTAGCTTCATTTGTTGTAAATGGTAAACGAATACCATAATTAAAGACCGTAGTAGATACTTCTACTACATGTGTTTCGTAGAAATTTCTAAATAAATCCAACTCAGCTGGAGAAATATACCACCATAAATAATGTACTGGAATGCTATGACAAGAACCTGGTGAAAATTGAACAGTTCTAATTAATGTAGGATGATTTCTCCAACTAGGTAAAGTTGATTTCATGGTCCATCTGTATGTATTTTGAAAGTTCATATATATCCAATCAGTAGATTGAGGTATTGTTTTGAAAATTTTAGCAGTTTGTCCATGTGCTGAGTTGTTTCCGTTTGAATTGTTTCCACCAGTGGATGAGGAAACCATTGGCATATCTCCCTGCATATCAACATCAGCAGATACAGATTCAGTTGGATTAACATTGTTAGTAGGAGCCATTTTTGATAATTTCGATGTTTGATGACTATTTTCTTGGTTGCTTGCAGGTCGTTCTATATATATAGTATTTAAAAATTAATATAAAAATAAAAGAATTTAAATAATATTGAAATATACTTGCTGGAGGCATTCGAGGATATTTTACACCAAATATAGATTCACCTACGTATTTACCAGTTAATAGAGAAGTAGCAACAGCACTATGCCAATTTAAATTTCTTATTGAATCACTAGCGAAATCAATAATAGCTAACTTATCAGCTTTTCTAATATCAGCACTTGTTTTAGCACTTTGATATGCCTTATCATGTCGATAAGCTATCTCATCATCTTTATCAATTGGTTTAAGTGCTTTGTTTGTTAAGTCCGAACCTGGACCTAAATAATTATGACCGGGCAAGTGAAATTTCATTTTGATACTAAATGATTAAAAAAATGAATTATAGATATAATATTTTTATTTCATTGATTAGATTTACAAAGTTATATTAAAAAAATCTACAAGTTTCTTATATACTAATGGATGAAGTTTTTTATTATAATTTTTTAAAAATGGAGCAGTTTTCCACGTGTACATAATAATTCTATCTTTAAAAACTAAGTCTTTAAAACAATTTACATTTGATAAAATAATTAAAGGAGTTCTATATAAAACTTTATTTGTTTGATATTTGACGTTAATAAATTGGGTATCACCTCCTGTTAACATCTTTATTGTATCCAAAGAAGAAGGTTGATAATTTGGCTCATTCCATAACAAGAGTCGCTTTCCGTCACACTCCCCCATCGGAAATTGTGAAAATTTAGTAAAGTTGCAGACGCAACCAACAGATAAATAAAAAGAACATATTGCATCGAAAAAGAAATTTTTTCCTGCTGAAGGTGGAGATATTACGCACAAACTGTTTTGCTTAGGTAACTTCTTCTCGCAAATATTATACAAGTTCTGAATGAATGATTTTACTGCTTTATGCTTGTTTAAATTTAATTCAATTTCTTCCTCTTCATCATATAATTGAAAAATTAGCAATTCAATTGCTATATCAAAAGATTCTTCAACACTATAATAATAGTCAAAAACATTATTGAAACCCACTGCACCAAAGATTTGATTCTCCAAGGGTATGGTATCGTAATGTATAATAAATTGTTTATAATCCCATTTCATTAATTGCTCCTGAATGTTGTTTATAGCTCTTATAAATAATTTATCGTTGTTAATCAGCATACAATAATCCGACTCTAACCAAAACTTGGTATGACAAATAGCTGCCATCGGAAACACAGCATAATTCATAATATACTTACTTAATTTGAGCGGTAGAATTGCTCTACCGCTCCCGCTTCTTTGAGTATTGAAACTCCCTCTTCTTGCATCCTTTGAAAGTGACGGAAATACTCGCTGTTGACATTGGTTAACATACGTGTCTGTACTTTGGCTAGCTTGTATCTCTCTTGGTACGGTACTCCAATGATGTCTCGTGTATTGAAGACCTTCGTTTCTATACATATGTCTCCAGTTGGTTCCTCCGACTTGTACGTATAACAATTTCCGTCCTGCCTTCGTATTATATTCGAGACAGGCTTGGACATATGCGAGGGTTTCTGCTTCGCTGCTCCCGGTAACATCAAAAGTTCTGGTACGCCGCTGAACAGCGAACGGCATACATCGACAGGTGCTGTGGACCCATGTGCAGTCGTGAAAGATGTGTACATGGGGTCGGTATTCCCCATTGCAAACATCTTCGGCATTTTTTCTATCTGTTTCGTAGTTGTCTTTATCAGTGGTATTGTTGATGTTGATGGATATTGCATTCTCCTCTGGTAATAATTGATTTCTTTCTCCTCTATGTCCGACACCTCGTCCACTCTCTCCTCCTCCTCCTCTGTTGAATAAATCTCCTGCGTGTACTCCATAGAAGAAAATTTTGCTTTTTCGTTGTGCAACACACTTATTAAGAGCAGTAAAAAGCTCCTCCAAATTATTGTCACACTCAATGGCTCGTACATCATGTACAAGCCTTCGGTGTGTTGAGCCAATACTTTCAGTAAGTTTTCTGTTGATATTTTCGCAGAGTTCTTTCCTACTGATCTTAACTCCATCCAAAAGAGTTTCTTTCTGTATATAACACTTAACTGTGTTATTAACCTCTCCAACAGCTGATATGTATTCCTCATTATTGTGTCCGTGTATTGAGGAACCAGTTGTATGTTCTGTGATATTTCTTTCTTCATGCTGTCTGTCATTTTCGAATCGATGTATTCTAAAATCGTCTCCTGTTGTTCTTCTTCCAATCTCTGTATTTTGTCGCAGCAATAATATTTCTGCTTCCACATCTTTAGAACTTCCTTCATTATGTTGTCCATATTTTTCTCCAGATACTCCACTTCTAAAATTTCCACTTCTAGTTGATATTTCACGTTCGTCGATTTTTTCATCTGAATTACTAAATCCAGACATAAACTGCAAAAACTCCGTTTCTTGTTTTTCGTCTCGGTCAGCTCTGAAAATATTTGACTCAGCTTGGTTTTTTCTACTTTTTTTTTCTTCGCTGCTGGTTTCGATCTTTTTACATTTTTCTTCACCTTCGAAACTGAATTCATAGATTCGTCTTTTTTTGACAACCATTTCGTCCCTTGCGAAGTTGACGGTTGTTCCTGTACTTCTTCTTCTACTAACAATTTTTCCTTTTCCATTGGTTGAGTTAAAGTTTCTTCCATCACTTCTTCTATCGTCTGCTCTACATTCACTGCTTCTGTTTCCATATTCATCATTATCACTAGTTAAAGAGGAATTTTCACTATTTAACAATTGAAAGTATTTAATCCGTTTAATTGTGCCACTAGATTTTTTGATAATTATTTTGCAGTTAACAGTTTTGCAGTTTTGCAGTTATCTTTCAACTTCCAACTGTTTTCTCCATCGTTTTTAACTTCTGCAGCACTTTATTATAACGTTCTTTATTTCAACCTCACTATAAAACTATTTATTTTAGATCCTACTTTAAAATTGTTTTAGAACTGTATTAATTTTAATATAACTATAAAAATATTGTAAAATTGTAACCGTATACAAAAAACAAACGATTTCTTCTAACTTAATTTTGCAACAAACCAAAACGCTACGAAATACTAAACTACATATTTGAGTATATTAAATATTATCTTAAAAATAACTGTTGTATATAATTTACTTAACCGTAAGGATATTAAACAATATACATGCATAGATGGTTTTATTAGGCTCTTAGATTAGCAAATTAAATCCTTCACTGTCATTTTAGTATTGAAATATAAATATTGGGCAGGTACACCTTCAACTTTAATCCAAGATTAAATATTATATTGTTTCTTACTGAAACTACATATTTGAGTATGTAAAGGACCATTTTAAACTAACTGTTGTACGCAATTTACCTGATCATAAGGATATTAGCAATATAGGTACATGCATATTTTCCTGGTAATACTATGTACTTGATTATATTGGGCTCTTAGGCTAGCAAATTAAATTCTTTACTTTCATCTCACTATAGAAATATAAATATGTTCGGGTCTTTTTCGACGTATAGCTGATCCCACAAAAGTAAGAGGATCTTTATAATTGTGTGCAGAAGTTGTAGCAGCATAATCTGAATTATTTTTATATTTAGCTTTGATTGTAATGTTTGTAGTAGTAGCAAATTCCCAATCTGCTACTAGCAAGGTGTCATCTTTGTTTCGTAAAAATTGCATACCAATAATGAATTTTGGTGGTACCTTTTGATGTGTATGGCCTGAAGAAGAAACAGTATAGTAATTTTCGATAAACATATCTTGATATGGTATTTGATCATCATAATATGTTAAGTTATTGTAAATGGACGTGACAGCTGGAGATTTTTCAGCTTCAGCATTTATATTTTGGTAATTTGCTTGAGCTGTATTTGTGGTAAGACTATTAGTGTATGTTGGATTACGCCATCTAATTAATCCACTAGATGGTTTATATTCATGATGAAAGACTGGTCCCAGATTCATTGTACCATTGATTGTTTCGGCAAAAGCATTTACTTATGGCCAGCAGAAGAAATTGGAGTTTTCCATTTGAATAGCAATTTCATTGTCAAATTCTCGTGAGGTACTTCTTGCGGACAAGTTATCAAATGTAGATGACCATTCAGAATGTCCACTAGTATCTCCCAAAGTATTACCTGAACATTTTTTACGTATATCATCAAGGTTAGATTGATCCTTTTCGTTTATAATATAATTGCTTTCCAGATCATGCCATTGTGTTAAGGGATATTGCGCACTTGCATTTGCGGTAACACTGTTAGCTTCATTTGTTGTAAATGGTAAACGAATACCATAATTAAAGACCGTAGTAGATACTTCTACTACATGTGTTTCGTAGAAATTTCTAAATAAATCCAACTCAGCTGGAGAAATATACCACCATAAATAATGTACTGGAATGCTATGACAAGAACCTGGTGAAAATTGAACAGTTCTAATTAATGTAGGATGATTTCTCCAACTAGGTAAAGTTGATTTCATGGTCCATCTGTATGTATTTTGAAAGTTCATATATATCCAATCAGTAGATTGAGGTATTGTTTTGAAAATTTTAGCAGTTTGTCCATGTGCTGAGTTGTTTCCGTTTGAATTGTTTCCACCAGTGGATGAGGAAACCATTGGCATATCTCCCTGCATATCAACATCAGCAGATACAGATTCAGTTGGATTAACATTGTTAGTAGGAGCCATTTTTGATAATTTCGATGTTTGATGACTATTTTCTTGGTTGCTTGCAGGTCGTTCTATATATATAGTATTTTAAAATTAATATAACAATAAAAGAATTTAAATAATATTGAAATATACTTGCTGGAGGCATTCGAGGATATTTTACACCAAATATAGATTCACCTACGTATTTACCAGTTAATAGAGAAGTAGCAACAGCACTATGCCAATTTAAATTTCTTATTGAATCACTAGCGAAATCAATAATAGCTAACTTATCAGCTTTTCTAATATCAACACTTGTTTTAGCACTTTGATATGCCTTATCATGTCGATAAGCTATCTCATCATCTTTATCAATTGGTTTAAGTGCTTTGTTTGTTAAGTCCGAACCTGGACCTAAATAATTATGACCGGGCAAGTGAAATTTCATTTTGATACTAAATGATTAAAAAAATGAATTATAGATATAATATTTTTATTTCATTGATTAGATTTACAAAGTTATATTAAAAAAATCTACAAGTTTCTTATATACTAATGGATGAAGTTTTTTATTATAATTTTTTAAAAATGGAGCAGTTTTCCACGTGTACATAATAATTCTATCTTTAAAAACTAAGTCTTTAAAACAATTTACATTTGATAAAATAATTAAAGGAGTTCTATATAAAACTTTATTTGTTTGATATTTGACGTTAATAAATTGGGTATCACCTCCTGTTAACATCTTTATTGTATCCAAAGAAGAAGGTTGATAATTTGGCTCATTCCATAACAAGAGTCGCTTTCCGTCACACTCCCCCATCGGAAATTGTGAAAATTTAGTAAAGTTGCAGACGCAACCAACAGATAAATAAAAAGAACATATTGCATCGAAAAAGAAATTTTTTCCTGCTGAAGGTGGAGATATTACGCACAAACTGTTTTGCTTAGGTAACTTCTTCTCGCAAATATTATACAAGTTCTGAATGAATGATTTTACTGCTTTATGCTTGTTTAAATTTAATTCAATTTCTTCCTCTTCATCATATAATTGAAAAATTAGCAATTCAATTGCTATATCAAAAGATTCTTCAACACTATAATAATAGTCAAAAACATTATTGAAACCCACTGCACCAAAGATTTGATTCTCCAAGGGTATGGTATCGTAATGTATAATAAATTGTTTATAATCCCATTTCATTAATTGCTCCTGAATGTTGTTTATAGCTCTTATAAATAATTTATCGTTGTTAATCAGCATACAATAATCCGACTCTAACCAAAACTTGGTATGACAAATAGCTGCCATCGGAAACACAGCATAATTCATAATATACTTACTTAATTTGAGCGGTAGAATTGCTCTACCGCTCCCGCTTCTTTGAGTATTGAAACTCCCTCTTCTTGCATCCTTTGAAAGTGACGGAAATACTCGCTGTTGACATTGGTTAACATACGTGTCTGTACTTTGGCTAGCTTGTATCTCTCTTGGTACGGTACTCCAATGATGTCTCGTGTATTGAAGACCTTCGTTTCTATACATATGTCTCCAGTTGGTTCCTCCGACTTGTACGTATAACAATTTCCGTCCTGCCTTCGTATTATATTCGAGACAGGCTTGGACATATGCGAGGGTTTCTGCTTCGCTGCTCCCGGTAACATCAAAAGTTCTGGTACGCCGCTGAACAGCGAACGGCATACATCGACAGGTGCTGTGGACCCATGTGCAGTCGTGAAAGATGTGTACATGGGGTCGGTATTCCCCATTGCAAACATCTTCGGCATTTTTTCTATCTGTTTCGTAGTTGTCTTTATCAGTGGTATTGTTGATGTTGATGGATATTGCATTCTCCTCTGGTAATAATTGATTTCTTTCTCCTCTATGTCCGACACCTCGTCCACTCTCTCCTCCTCCTCCTCTGTTGAATAAATCTCCTGCGTGTACTCCATAGAAGAAAATTTTGCTTTTTCGTTGTGCAACACACTTATTAAGAGCAGTAAAAAGCTCCTCCAAATTATTGTCACACTCAATGGCTCGTACATCATGTACAAGCCTTCGGTGTGTTGAGCCAATACTTTCAGTAAGTTTTCTGTTGATATTTTCGCAGAGTTCTTTCCTACTGAGCTTAACTCCATCCAAAAGAGTTTCTTTCTGTATATAACACTTAACTGTGTTATTAACCTCTCCAACAGCTGATATGTATTCCTCATTATTGTGTCCGTGTATTGAGGAACCAGTTGTATGTTCTGTGATATTTCTTTCTTCATGCTGTCTGTCATTTTCGAATCGATGTATTCTAAAATCGTCTCCTGTTGTTCTTCTTCCAATCTCTGTATTTTGTCGCAGCAATAATATTTCTGCTTCCACATCTTTAGAACTTCCTTCATTATGTTGTCCATATTTTTCTCCAGATACTCCACTTCTAAAATTTCCACTTCTAGTTGATATTTCACGTTCGTCGATTTTTTCATCTGAATTACTAAATCCAGACATAAACTGCAAAAACTCCGTTTCTTGTTTTTCGTCTCGGTCAGCTCTGAAAATATTTGACTCAGCTTGGTTTTTTCTACTTTTTTTTTCTTCGCTGCTGGTTTCGATCTTTTTACATTTTTCTTCACCTTCGAAACTGAATTCATAGATTCGTCTTTTTTTGACAACCATTTCGTCCCTTGCGAAGTTGACGGTTGTTCCTGTACTTCTTCTTCTACTAACAATTTTTCCTTTTCCATTGGTTGAGTTAAAGTTTCTTCCATCACTTCTTCTATCGTCTGCTCTACATTCACTGCTTCTGTTTCCATATTCATCATTATCACTAGTTAAAGAGGAATTTTCACTATTTAACAATTGAAAGTATTTAATCCGTTTAATTGTGCCACTAGATTTTTTGATAATTATTTTGCAGTTAACAGTTTTGCAGTTTTGCAGTTATCTTTCAACTTCCAACTGTTTTCTCCATCGTTTTTAACTTCTGCAGCACTTTATTATAACGTTCTTTATTTCAACCTCACTATAAAACTATTTATTTTAGATCCTACTTTAAAATTGTTTTAGAACTGTATTAATTTTAATATAACTATAAAAATATTGTAAAATTGTAACCGTATACAAAAAACAAACGATTTCTTCTAACTTAATTTTGCAACAAACCAAAACGCTACGAAATACTAAACTACATATTTGAGTATATTAAATATTATCTTAAAAATAACTGTTGTATATAATTTACTTAACCGTAAGGATATTAAACAATATACATGCATAGATGGTTTTATTAGGCTCTTAGATTAGCAAATTAAATCCTTCACTGTCATTTTAGTATTGAAATATAAATATTGGGCAGGTACACCTTCAACTTTAATCCAAGATTAAATATTATATTGTTTCTTACTGAAACTACATATTTGAGTATGTAAAGGACCATTTTAAACTAACTGTTGTACGCAATTTACCTGATCATAAGGATATTAGCAATATAGGTACATGCATATTTTCCTGGTAATACTATGTACTTGATTATATTGGGCTCTTAGGCTAGCAAATTAAATTC
This sequence comes from Acrocera orbiculus, assembly GCA_947359355.1. Taxonomy (NCBI): domain Eukaryota; kingdom Metazoa; phylum Arthropoda; class Insecta; order Diptera; family Acroceridae; genus Acrocera; species Acrocera orbiculus. The sequence goes on from OX375758.1 coordinate 16,406,894, forward strand.
TTTACTTTCATCTCACTATAGAAATATAAATATGTTCGGGTCTTTTTCGACGTATAGCTGATCCCACAAAAGTAAGAGGATCTTTATAATTGTGTGCAGAAGTTGTAGCAGCATAATCTGAATTATTTTTATATTTAGCTTTGATTGTAATGTTTGTAGTAGTAGCAAATTCCCAATCTGCTACTAGCAAGGTGTCATCTTTGTTTCGTAAAAATTGCATACCAATAATGAATTTTGGTGGTACCTTTTGATGTGTATGGCCTGAAGAAGAAACAGTATAGTAATTTTCGATAAACATATCTTGATATGGTATTTGATCATCATAATATGTTAAGTTATTGTAAATGGACGTGACAGCTGGAGATTTTTCAGCTTCAGCATTTATATTTTGGTAATTTGCTTGAGCTGTATTTGTGGTAAGACTATTAGTGTATGTTGGATTACGCCATCTAATTAATCCACTAGATGGTTTATATTCATGATGAAAGACTGGTCCCAGATTCATTGTACCATTGATTGTTTCGGCAAAAGCATTTACTGATGGCCAGCAGAAGAAATTGGAGTTTTCCATTTGAATAGCAATTTCATTGTCAAATTCTCGTGAGGTACTTCTTGCGGACAAGTTATCAAATGTAGATGACCATTCAGAATGTCCACTAGTATCTCCCAAAGTATTACCTGAACATTTTTTACGTATATCATCAAGGTTAGATTGATCCTTTTCGTTTATAATATAATTGCTTTCCAGATCATGCCATTGTGTTAAGGGATATTGCGCACTTGCATTTGCGGTAACACTGTTAGCTTCATTTGTTGTAAATGGTAAACGAATACCATAATTAAAGACCGTAGTAGATACTTCTACTACATGTGTTTCGTAGAAATTTCTAAATAAATCCAACTCAGCTGGAGAAATATACCACCATAAATAATGTACTGGAATGCTATGACAAGAACCTGGTGAAAATTGAACAGTTCTAATTAATGTAGGATGATTTCTCCAACTAGGTAAAGTTGATTTCATGGTCCATCTGTATGTATTTTGAAAGTTCATATATATCCAATCAGTAGATTGAGGTATTGTTTTGAAAATTTTAGCAGTTTGTCCATGTGCTGAGTTGTTTCCGTTTGAATTGTTTCCACCAGTGGATGAGGAAACCATTGGCATATCTCCCTGCATATCAACATCAGCAGATACAGATTCAGTTGGATTAACATTGTTAGTAGGAGCCATTTTTGATAATTTCGATGTTTGATGACTATTTTCTTGGTTGCTTGCAGGTCGTTCTATATATATAGTATTTTAAAATTAATATAACAATAAAAGAATTTAAATAATATTGAAATATACTTGCTGGAGGCATTCGAGGATATTTTACACCAAATATAGATTCACCTACGTATTTACCAGTTAATAGAGAAGTAGCAACAGCACTATGCCAATTTAAATTTCTTATTGAATCACTAGCGAAATCAATAATAGCTAACTTATCAGCTTTTCTAATATCAGCACTTGTTTTAGCACTTTGATATGCCTTATCATGTCGATAAGCTATCTCATCATCTTTATCAATTGGTTTAAGTGCTTTGTTTGTTAAGTCCGAACCTGGACCTAAATAATTATGACCGGGCAAGTGAAATTTCATTTTGATACTAAATGATTAAAAAAATGAATTATAGATATAATATTTTTATTTCATTGATTAGATTTACAAAGTTATATTAAAAAAATCTACAAGTTTCTTATATACTAATGGATGAAGTTTTTTATTATAATTTTTTAAAAATGGAGCAGTTTTCCACGTGTACATAATAATTCTATCTTTAAAAACTAAGTCTTTAAAACAATTTACATTTGATAAAATAATTAAAGGAGTTCTATATAAAACTTTATTTGTTTGATATTTGACGTTAATAAATTGGGTATCACCTCCTGTTAACATCTTTATTGTATCCAAAGAAGAAGGTTGATAATTTGGCTCATTCCATAACAAGAGTCGCTTTCCGTCACACTCCCCCATCGGAAATTGTGAAAATTTAGTAAAGTTGCAGACGCAACCAACAGATAAATAAAAAGAACATATTGCATCGAAAAAGAAATTTTTTCCTGCTGAAGGTGGAGATATTACGCACAAACTGTTTTGCTTAGGTAACTTCTTCTCGCAAATATTATACAAGTTCTGAATGAATGATTTTACTGCTTTATGCTTGTTTAAATTTAATTCAATTTCTTCCTCTTCATCATATAATTGAAAAATTAGCAATTCAATTGCTATATCAAAAGATTCTTCAACACTATAATAATAGTCAAAAACATTATTGAAACCCACTGCACCAAAGATTTGATTCTCCAAGGGTATGGTATCGTAATGTATAATAAATTGTTTATAATCCCATTTCATTAATTGCTCCTGAATGTTGTTTATAGCTCTTATAAATAATTTATCGTTGTTAATCAGCATACAATAATCCGACTCTAACCAAAACTTGGTATGACAAATAGCTGCCATCGGAAACACAGCATAATTCATAATATACTTACTTAATTTGAGCGGTAGAATTGCTCTACCGCTCCCGCTTCTTTGAGTATTGAAACTCCCTCTTCTTGCATCCTTTGAAAGTGACGGAAATACTCGCTGTTGACATTGGTTAACATACGTGTCTGTACTTTGGCTAGCTTGTATCTCTCTTGGTACGGTACTCCAATGATGTCTCGTGTATTGAAGACCTTCGTTTCTATACATATGTCTCCAGTTGGTTCCTCCGACTTGTACGTATAACAATTTCCGTCCTGCCTTCGTATTATATTCGAGACAGGCTTGGACATATGCGAGGGTTTCTGCTTCGCTGCTCCCGGTAACATCAAAAGTTCTGGTACGCCGCTGAACAGCGAACGGCATACATCGACAGGTGCTGTGGACCCATGTGCAGTCGTGAAAGATGTGTACATGGGGTCGGTATTCCCCATTGCAAACATCTTCGGCATTTTTTCTATCTGTTTCGTAGTTGTCTTTATCAGTGGTATTGTTGATGTTGATGGATATTGCATTCTCCTCTGGTAATAATTGATTTCTTTCTCCTCTATGTCCGACACCTCGTCCACTCTCTCCTCCTCCTCCTCTGTTGAATAAATCTCCTGCGTGTACTCCATAGAAGAAAATTTTGCTTTTTCGTTGTGCAACACACTTATTAAGAGCAGTAAAAAGCTCCTCCAAATTATTGTCACACTCAATGGCTCGTACATCATGTACAAGCCTTCGGTGTGTTGAGCCAATACTTTCAGTAAGTTTTCTGTTGATATTTTCGCAGAGTTCTTTCCTACTGATCTTAACTCCATCCAAAAGAGTTTCTTTCTGTATATAACACTTAACTGTGTTATTAACCTCTCCAACAGCTGATATGTATTCCTCATTATTGTGTCCGTGTATTGAGGAACCAGTTGTATGTTCTGTGATATTTCTTTCTTCATGCTGTCTGTCATTTTCGAATCGATGTATTCTAAAATCGTCTCCTGTTGTTCTTCTTCCAATCTCTGTATTTTGTCGCAGCAATAATATTTCTGCTTCCACATCTTTAGAACTTCCTTCATTATGTTGTCCATATTTTTCTCCAGATACTCCACTTCTAAAATTTCCACTTCTAGTTGATATTTCACGTTCGTCGATTTTTTCATCTGAATTACTAAATCCAGACATAAACTGCAAAAACTCCGTTTCTTGTTTTTCGTCTCGGTCAGCTCTGAAAATATTTGACTCAGCTTGGTTTTTTCTACTTTTTTTTTCTTCGCTGCTGGTTTCGATCTTTTTACATTTTTCTTCACCTTCGAAACTGAATTCATAGATTCGTCTTTTTTTGACAACCATTTCGTCCCTTGCGAAGTTGACGGTTGTTCCTGTACTTCTTCTTCTACTAACAATTTTTCCTTTTCCATTGGTTGAGTTAAAGTTTCTTCCATCACTTCTTCTATCGTCTGCTCTACATTCACTGCTTCTGTTTCCATATTCATCATTATCACTAGTTAAAGAGGAATTTTCACTATTTAACAATTGAAAGTATTTAATCCGTTTAATTGTGCCACTAGATTTTTTGATAATTATTTTGCAGTTAACAGTTTTGCAGTTTTGCAGTTATCTTTCAACTTCCAACTGTTTTCTCCATCGTTTTTAACTTCTGCAGCACTTTATTATAACGTTCTTTATTTCAACCTCACTATAAAACTATTTATTTTAGATCCTACTTTAAAATTGTTTTAGAACTGTATTAATTTTAATATAACTATAAAAATATTGTAAAATTGTAACCGTATACAAAAAACAAACGATTTCTTCTAACTTAATTTTGCAACAAACCAAAACGCTACGAAATACTAAACTACATATTTGAGTATATTAAATATTATCTTAAAAATAACTGTTGTATATAATTTACTTAACCGTAAGGATATTAAACAATATACATGCATAGATGGTTTTATTAGGCTCTTAGATTAGCAAATTAAATCCTTCACTGTCATTTTAGTATTGAAATATAAATATTGGGCAGGTACACCTTCAACTTTAATCCAAGATTAAATATTATATTGTTTCTTACTGAAACTACATATTTGAGTATGTAAAGGACCATTTTAAACTAACTGTTGTACGCAATTTACCTGATCATAAGGATATTAGCAATATAGGTACATGCATATTTTCCTGGTAATACTATGTACTTGATTATATTGGGCTCTTAGGCTAGCAAATTAAATTCTTTACTTTCATCTCACTATAGAAATATAAATATGTTCGGGTCTTTTTCGACGTATAGCTGATCCCACAAAAGTAAGAGGATCTTTATAATTGTGTGCAGAAGTTGTAGCAGCATAATCTGAATTATTTTTATATTTAGCTTTGATTGTAATGTTTGTAGTAGTAGCAAATTCCCAATCTGCTACTAGCAAGGTGTCATCTTTGTTTCGTAAAAATTGCATACCAATAATGAATTTTGGTGGTACCTTTTGATGTGTATGGCCTGAAGAAGAAACAGTATAGTAATTTTCGATAAACATATCTTGATATGGTATTTGATCATCATAATATGTTAAGTTATTGTAAATGGACGTGACAGCTGGAGATTTTTCAGCTTCAGCATTTATATTTTGGTAATTTGCTTGAGCTGTATTTGTGGTAAGACTATTAGTGTATGTTGGATTACGCCATCTAATTAATCCACTAGATGGTTTATATTCATGATGAAAGACTGGTCCCAGATTCATTGTACCATTGATTGTTTCGGCAAAAGCATTTACTGATGGCCAGCAGAAGAAATTGGAGTTTTCCATTTGAATAGCAATTTCATTGTCAAATTCTCGTGAGGTACTTCTTGCGGACAAGTTATCAAATGTAGATGACCATTCAGAATGTCCACTAGTATCTCCCAAAGTATTACCTGAACATTTTTTACGTATATCATCAAGGTTAGATTGATCCTTTTCGTTTATAATATAATTGCTTTCCAGATCATGCCATTGTGTTAAGGGATATTGCGCACTTGCATTTGCGGTAACACTGTTAGCTTCATTTGTTGTAAATGGTAAACGAATACCATAATTAAAGACCGTAGTAGATACTTCTACTACATGTGTTTCGTAGAAATTTCTAAATAAATCCAACTCAGCTGGAGAAATATACCACCATAAATAATGTACTGGAATGCTATGACAAGAACCTGGTGAAAATTGAACAGTTCTAATTAATGTAGGATGATTTCTCCAACTAGGTAAAGTTGATTTCATGGTCCATCTGTATGTATTTTGAAAGTTCATATATATCCAATCAGTAGATTGAGGTATTGTTTTGAAAATTTTAGCAGTTTGTCCATGTGCTGAGTTGTTTCCGTTTGAATTGTTTCCACCAGTGGATGAGGAAACCATTGGCATATCTCCCTGCATATCAACATCAGCAGATACAGATTCAGTTGGATTAACATTGTTAGTAGGAGCCATTTTTGATAATTTCGATGTTTGATGACTATTTTCTTGGTTGCTTGCAGGTCGTTCTATATATATAGTATTTTAAAATTAATATAACAATAAAAGAATTTAAATAATATTGAAATATACTTGCTGGAGGCATTCGAGGATATTTTACACCAAATATAGATTCACCTACGTATTTACCAGTTAATAGAGAAGTAGCAACAGCACTATGCCAATTTAAATTTCTTATTGAATCACTAGCGAAATCAATAATAGCTAACTTATCAGCTTTTCTAATATCAGCACTTGTTTTAGCACTTTGATATGCCTTATCATGTCGATAAGCTATCTCATCATCTTTATCAATTGGTTTAAGTGCTTTGTTTGTTAAGTCCGAACCTGGACCTAAATAATTATGACCGGGCAAGTGAAATTTCATTTTGATACTAAATGATTAAAAAAATGAATTATAGATATAATATTTTTATTTCATTGATTAGATTTACAAAGTTATATTAAAAAAATCTACAAGTTTCTTATATACTAATGGATGAAGTTTTTTATTATAATTTTTTAAAAATGGAGCAGTTTTCCACGTGTACATAATAATTCTATCTTTAAAAACTAAGTCTTTAAAACAATTTACATTTGATAAAATAATTAAAGGAGTTCTATATAAAACTTTATTTGTTTGATATTTGACGTTAATAAATTGGGTATCACCTCCTGTTAACATCTTTATTGTATCCAAAGAAGAAGGTTGATAATTTGGCTCATTCCATAACAAGAGTCGCTTTCCGTCACACTCCCCCATCGGAAATTGTGAAAATTTAGTAAAGTTGCAGACGCAACCAACAGATAAATAAAAAGAACATATTGCATCGAAAAAGAAATTTTTTCCTGCTGAAGGTGGAGATATTACGCACAAACTGTTTTGCTTAGGTAACTTCTTCTCGCAAATATTATACAAGTTCTGAATGAATGATTTTACTGCTTTATGCTTGTTTAAATTTAATTCAATTTCTTCCTCTTCATCATATAATTGAAAAATTAGCAATTCAATTGCTATATCAAAAGATTCTTCAACACTATAATAATAGTCAAAAACATTATTGAAACCCACTGCACCAAAGATTTGATTCTCCAAGGGTATGGTATCGTAATGTATAATAAATTGTTTATAATCCCATTTCATTAATTGCTCCTGAATGTTGTTTATAGCTCTTATAAATAATTTATCGTTGTTAATCAGCATACAATAATCCGACTCTAACCAAAACTTGGTATGACAAATAGCTGCCATCGGAAACACAGCATAATTCATAATATACTTACTTAATTTGAGCGGTAGAATTGCTCTACCGCTCCCGCTTCTTTGAGTATTGAAACTCCCTCTTCTTGCATCCTTTGAAAGTGACGGAAATACTCGCTGTTGACATTGGTTAACATACGTGTCTGTACTTTGGCTAGCTTGTATCTCTCTTGGTACGGTACTCCAATGATGTCTCGTGTATTGAAGACCTTCGTTTCTATACATATGTCTCCAGTTGGTTCCTCCGACTTGTACGTATAACAATTTCCGTCCTGCCTTCGTATTATATTCGAGACAGGCTTGGACATATGCGAGGGTTTCTGCTTCGCTGCTCCCGGTAACATCAAAAGTTCTGGTACGCCGCTGAACAGCGAACGGCATACATCGACAGGTGCTGTGGACCCATGTGCAGTCGTGAAAGATGTGTACATGGGGTCGGTATTCCCCATTGCAAACATCTTCGGCATTTTTTCTATCTGTTTCGTAGTTGTCTTTATCAGTGGTATTGTTGATGTTGATGGATATTGCATTCTCCTCTGGTAATAATTGATTTCTTTCTCCTCTATGTCCGACACCTCGTCCACTCTCTCCTCCTCCTCCTCTGTTGAATAAATCTCCTGCGTGTACTCCATAGAAGAAAATTTTGCTTTTTCGTTGTGCAACACACTTATTAAGAGCAGTAAAAAGCTCCTCCAAATTATTGTCACACTCAATGGCTCGTACATCATGTACAAGCCTTCGGTGTGTTGAGCCAATACTTTCAGTAAGTTTTCTGTTGATATTTTCGCAGAGTTCTTTCCTACTGATCTTAACTCCATCCAAAAGAGTTTCTTTCTGTATATAACACTTAACTGTGTTATTAACCTCTCCAACAGCTGATATGTATTCCTCATTATTGTGTCCGTGTATTGAGGAACCAGTTGCATGTTCTGTGATATTTCTTTCTTCATGCTGTCTGTCATTTTCGAATCGATGTATTCTAAAATCGTCTCCTGTTGTTCTTCTTCCAATCTCTCTATTTTGTCGCAGCAATAATATTTCTGCTTCCACATCTTTAGAACTTCCTTCATTATGTTGTCCATATTTTTCTCCAGATACTCCACTTCTAAAATTTCCACTTCTAGTTGATATTTCACGTTCGTCGATTTTTTCATCTGAATTACTAAATCCAGACATAAACTGCAAAAACTCCGTTTCTTGTTTTTCGTCTCGGTCAGCTCTGAAAATATTTGACTCAGCTTGGTTTTTTCTACTTTTTTTTTCTTCGCTGCTGGTTTCGATCTTTTTACATTTTTCTTCACCTTCGAAACTGAATTCATAGATTCGTCTTTTTTTGACAACCATTTCGTCCCTTGCGAAGTTGACGGTTGTTCCTGTACTTCTTCTTCTACTAACAATTTTTCCTTTTCCATTGGTTGAGTTAAAGTTTCTTCCATCACTTCTTCTATCGTCTGCTCTACATTCACTGCTTCTGTTTCCATATTCATCATTATCACTAGTTAAAGAGGAATTTTCACTATTTAACAATTGAAAGTATTTAATCCGTTTAATTGTGCCACTAGATTTTTTGATAATTATTTTGCAGTTAACAGTTTTGCAGTTTTGCAGTTATCTTTCAACTTCCAACTGTTTTCTCCATCGTTTTTAACTTCTGCAGCACTTTATTATAACGTTCTTTATTTCAACCTCACTATAAAACTATTTATTTTAGATCCTACTTTAAAATTGTTTTAGAACTGTATTAATTTTAATATAACTATAAAAATATTGTAAAATTGTAACCGTATACAAAAAACAAACGATTTCTTCTAACTTAATTTTGCAACAAACCAAAACGCTACGAAATACTAAACTACATATTTGAGTATATTAAATATTATCTTAAAAATAACTGTTGTATATAATTTACTTAACCGTAAGGATATTAAACAATATACATGCATAGATGGTTTTATTAGGCTCTTAGATTAGCAAATTAAATCCTTCACTGTCATTTTAGTATTGAAATATAAATATTGGGCAGGTACACCTTCAACTTTAATCCAAGATTAAATATTATATTGTTTCTTACTGAAACTACATATTTGAGTATGTAAAGGACCATTTTAAACTAACTGTTGTACGCAATTTACCTGATCATAAGGATATTAGCAATATAGGTACATGCATATTTTCCTGGTAATACTATGTACTTGATTATATTGGGCTCTTAGGCTAGCAAATTAAATTCTTTACTTTCATCTCACTATAGAAATATAAATATGTTCGGGTCTTTTTCGACGTATAGCTGATCCCACAAAAGTAAGAGGATCTTTATAATTGTGTGCAGAAGTTGTAGCAGCATAATCTGAATTATTTTTATATTTAGCTTTGATTGTAATGTTTGTAGTAGTAGCAAATTCCCAATCTGCTACTAGCAAGGTGTCATCTTTGTTTCGTAAAAATTGCATACCAATAATGAATTTTGGTGGTACCTTTTGATGTGTATGGCCTGAAGAAGAAACAGTATAGTAATTTTCGATAAACATATCTTGATATGGTATTTGATCATCATAATATGTTAAGTTATTGTAAATGGACGTGACAGCTGGAGATTTTTCAGCTTCAGCATTTATATTTTGGTAATTTGCTTGAGCTGTATTTGTGGTAAGACTATTAGTGTATGTTGGATTACGCCATCTAATTAATCCACTAGATGGTTTATATTCATGATGAAAGACTGGTCCCAGATTCATTGTACCATTGATTGTTTCGGCAAAAGCATTTACTGATGGCCAGCAGAAGAAATTGGAGTTTTCCATTTGAATAGCAATTTCATTGTCAAATTCTCGTGAGGTACTTCTTGCGGACAAGTTATCAAATGTAGATGACCATTCAGAATGTCCACTAGTATCTCCCAAAGTATTACCTGAACATTTTTTACGTATATCATCAAGGTTAGATTGATCCTTTTCGTTTATAATATAATTGCTTTCCAGATCATGCCATTGTGTTAAGGGATATTGCGCACTTGCATTTGCGGTAACACTGTTAGCTTCATTTGTTGTAAATGGTAAACGAATACCATAATTAAAGACCGTAGTAGATACTTCTACTACATGTGTTTCGTAGAAATTTCTAAATAAATCCAACTCAGCTGGAGAAATATACCACCATAAATAATGTACTGGAATGCTATGACAAGAACCTGGTGAAAATTGAACAGTTCTAATTAATGTAGGATGATTTCTCCAACTAGGTAAAGTTGATTTCATGGTCCATCTGTATGTATTTTGAAAGTTCATATATATCCAATCAGTAGATTGAGGTATTGTTTTGAAAATTTTAGCAGTTTGTCCATGTGCTGAGTTGTTTCCGTTTGAATTGTTTCCACCAGTGGATGAGGAAACCATTGGCATATCTCCCTGCATATCAACATCAGCAGATACAGATTCAGTTGGATTAACATTGTTAGTAGGAGCCATTTTTGATAATTTCGATGTTTGATGACTATTTTCTTGGTTGCTTGCAGGTCGTTCTATATATATAGTATTTTAAAATTAATATAACAATAAAAGAATTTAAATAATATTGAAATATACTTGCTGGAGGCATTCGAGGATATTTTACACCAAATATAGATTCACCTACGTATTTACCAGTTAATAGAGAAGTAGCAACAGCACTATGCCAATTTAAATTTCTTATTGAATCACTAGCGAAATCAATAATAGCTAACTTATCAGCTTTTCTAATATCAGCACTTGTTTTAGCACTTTGATATGCCTTATCATGTCGATAAGCTATCTCATCATCTTTATCAATTGGTTTAAGTGCTTTGTTTGTTAAGTCCGAACCTGGACCTAAATAATTATGACCGGGCAAGTGAAATTTCATTTTGATACTAAATGATTAAAAAAATGAATTATAGATATAATATTTTTATTTCATTGATTAGATTTACAAAGTTATATTAAAAAAATCTACAAGTTTCTTATATACTAATGGATGAAGTTTTTTATTATAATTTTTTAAAAATGGAGCAGTTTTCCACGTGTACATAATAATTCTATCTTTAAAAACTAAGTCTTTAAAACAATTTACATTTGATAAAATAATTAAAGGAGTTCTATATAAAACTTTATTTGTTTGATATTTGACGTTAATAAATTGGGTATCACCTCCTGTTAACATCTTTATTGTATCCAAAGAAGAAGGTTGATAATTTGGCTCATTCCATAACAAGAGTCGCTTTCCGTCACACTCCCCCATCGGAAATTGTGAAAATTTAGTAAAGTTGCAGACGCAACCAACAGATAAATAAAAAGAACATATTGCATCGAAAAAGAAATTTTTTCCTGCTGAAGGTGGAGATATTACGCACAAACTGTTTTGCTTAGGTAACTTCTTCTCGCAAATATTATACAAGTTCTGAATGAATGATTTTACTGCTTTATGCTTGTTTAAATTTAATTCAATTTCTTCCTCTTCATCATATAATTGAAAAATTAGCAATTCAATTGCTATATCAAAAGATTCTTCAACACTATAATAATAGTCAAAAACATTATTGAAACCCACTGCACCAAAGATTTGATTCTCCAAGGGTATGGTATCGTAATGTATAATAAATTGTTTATAATCCCATTTCATTAATTGCTCCTGAATGTTGTTTATAGCTCTTATAAATAATTTATCGTTGTTAATCAGCATACAATAATCCGACTCTAACCAAAACTTGGTATGACAAATAGCTGCCATCGGAAACACAGCATAATTCATAATATACTTACTTAATTTGAGCGGTAGAATTGCTCTACCGCTCCCGCTTCTTTGAGTATTGAAACTCCCTCTTCTTGCATCCTTTGAAAGTGACGGAAATACTCGCTGTTGACATTGGTTAACATACGTGTCTGTACTTTGGCTAGCTTGTATCTCTCTTGGTACGGTACTCCAATGATGTCTCGTGTATTGAAGACCTTCGTTTCTATACATATGTCTCCAGTTGGTTCCTCCGACTTGTACGTATAACAATTTCCGTCCTGCCTTCGTATTATATTCGAGACAGGCTTGGACATATGCGAGGGTTTCTGCTTCGCTGCTCCCGGTAACATCAAAAGTTCTGGTACGCCGCTGAACAGCGAACGGCATACATCGACAGGTGCTGTGGACCCATGTGCAGTCGTGAAAGATGTGTACATGGGGTCGGTATTCCCCATTGCAAACATCTTCGGCATTTTTTCTATCTGTTTCGTAGTTGTCTTTATCAGTGGTATTGTTGATGTTGATGGATATTGCATTCTCCTCTGGTAATAATTGATTTCTTTCTCCTCTATGTCCGACACCTCGTCCACTCTCTCCTCCTCCTCCTCTGTTGAATAAATCTCCTGTGTGTACTCCATAGAAGAAAATTTTGCTTTTTCGTTGTGCAACACACTTATTAAGAGCAGTAAAAAGCTCCTCCAAATTATTGTCACACTCAATGGCTCGTACATCATGTACAAGCCTTCGGTGTGTTGAGCCAATACTTTCAGTAAGTTTTCTGTTGATATTTTCGCAGAGTTCTTTCCTACTGATCTTAACTCCATCCAAAAGAGTTTCTTTCTGTATATAACACTTAACTGTGTTATTAACCTCTCCAACAGCTGATATGTATTCCTCATTATTGTGTCCGTGTATTGAGGAACCAGTTGTATGTTCTGTGATATTTCTTTCTTCATGCTGTCTGTCATTTTCGAATCGATGTATTCTAAAATCGTCTCCTGTTGTTCTTCTTCCAATCTCTGTATTTTGTCGCAGCAATAATATTTCTGCTTCCACATCTTTAGAACTTCCTTCATTATGTTGTCCATATTTTTCTCCAGATACTCCACTTCTAAAATTTCCACTTCTAGTTGATATTTCACGTTCGTCGATTTTTTCATCTGAATTACTAAATCCAGACATAAACTGCAAAAACTCCGTTTCTTGTTTTTCGTCTCGGTCAGCTCTGAAAATATTTGACTCAGCTTGGTTTTTTCTACTTTTTTTTTCTTCGCTGCTGGTTTCGATCTTTTTACATTTTTCTTCACCTTCGAAACTGAATTCATAGATTCGTCTTTTTTTGACAACCATTTCGTCCCTTGCGAAGTTGACGGTTGTTCCTGTACTTCTTCTTCTACTAACAATTTTTCCTTTTCCATTGGTTGAGTTAAAGTTTCTTCCATCACTTCTTCTATCGTCTGCTCTACATTCACTGCTTCTGTTTCCATATTCATCATTATCACTAGTTAAAGAGGAATTTTCACTATTTAACAATTGAAAGTATTTAATCCGTTTAATTGTGCCACTAGATTTTTTGATAATTATTTTGCAGTTAACAGTTTTGCAGTTTTGCAGTTATCTTTCAACTTCCAACTGTTTTCTCCATCGTTTTTAACTTCTGCAGCACTTTATTATAACGTTCTTTATTTCAACCTCACTATAAAACTATTTATTTTAGATCCTACTTTAAAATTGTTTTAGAACTGTATTAATTTTAATATAACTATAAAAATATTGTAAAATTGTAACCGTATACAAAAAACAAACGATTTCTTCTAACTTAATTTTGCAACAAACCAAAACGCTACGAAATACTAAACTACATATTTGAGTATATTAAATATTATCTTAAAAATAACTGTTGTATATAATTTACTTAACCGTAAGGATATTAAACAATATACATGCATAGATGGTTTTATTAGGCTCTTAGATTAGCAAATTAAATCCTTCACTGTCATTTTAGTATTGAAATATAAATATTGGGCAGGTACACCTTCAACTTTAATCCAAGATTAAATATTATATTGTTTCTTACTGAAACTACATATTTGAGTATGTAAAGGACCATTTTAAACTAACTGTTGTACGCAATTTACCTGATCATAAGGATATTAGGAATATAGGTACATGCATATTTTCCTGGTAATACTATGTACTTGATTATATTGGGCTCTTAGGCTAGCAAATTAAATTCTTTACTTTCATCTCACTATAGAAATATAAATATTAGGCAGGTATACATTCTTTAAAAATACATTTAAAAACATATTTATATGAGAACTTTTTTTTGTTGTCTGTTTTAATAATTACATAACAAAAAAGAAAAAATATGAACAGAAAATATGGCTACGCATTATTTCATCTTTTGAAATACAAAATTAAGAAAAAGCAACCATGTTTGTAAAATAAAAAGTGCTTTTCAAAGAAGGAAAAAATAAAAGACTAAAAGTTTTAGAGAACTTTGATAACATTTGATACTTTTTAACTATCATTGAACATTACCAGAAGTTATCCAAAGAAACACCTTCAAACACCCATATCTACAAGTTTTGAAAAATAAATAACAAGTCAATTTTTACGATTGTTTGATTAAATTAATTTAAATTTAACATATCTACATACATATATAATATTTGATATTGTTATTTTTTAAAATGAAGCCCTCGTACAATTTTTGTGCCCATAATGAGCTTTAAACTAACTTGTGGTTAGCTTATTGTTAGTAAAAAGTCAAGAAAAAATGACCTCATGGCAAGCGTTTTGTTAAAATTCAAAGCTTAATCGACTAAGTTATTCGTAACAAGTTTTTAAGGTGGAAACTTTAGCTTATAACATGGTTTGAAAGGATATTGAGTTTTTTGAAATATTTGAACAACACATAAATTAGAATTAAATGATTCTTTAAAGTACAAATAATCGCTCGATTAACTATTTTCACTCTCCTTGTGATTAAAATAGTTTGGATACATTACAAAATTATTAAATCACCTGACACGAAAAATCACAAAAACAAAAAATATTTTAAAACTCATTTTGTTTTAGTGATAAAAATATGTCAGATTGAAAATAGTGAATTTGGTATCGTATAAATTGAAGGATGGTTAAAATATTTTTGGCTTTCGCATGCCACTTGAAAATTTTTTTTGAAACCAAAGGCCTTAACTGGGGCGGATTTAGGATTTTGGCGCCCTAGGCTTTAGAGTTCATACCCCCTTTATCATAAAATAAAACTGACGTAAGGATTAAGAATACTTAGGAAGTTAAAGATACAATTTTTCTTTTATTATAATAGCATGCAATATTTATTATTAAACACAGTAAATGTTATTGATTATTTTTATTTTTTCAAACACAGTTTTTAATGACACAGTTTTAATATTTAATATATAATTATTTCTTTAATTCGATCATTCGAAAACAATAAATAAAATCAACTACTTTTATATCTGTTATAAGTCAATTTTCTCGCCTTGCTTGACATATTATATATTTTTTTACTGCGATGTGATGCGACTGTGATTTTCAACGTTCGGATAAATAGTTTTAAGATCTTCTTTTTGAATCTATTTTGATAATTTCAAAGTCGTCTTCCATTTATTTTCACTTGAAGAGCAGTGTGAACGAAAATGCATTCACTCATCGGCAAACGATTTTTCGAGATCGTGAAGATAATTGGGCCCCAAAGCTTCAGCTTTTTCTTCAATTTCAGATTAAATCATAGTGGTTAAGTTGACAAAGCTTGCAGTAAAGGTTGTCAATATAATAATTTAAAAAAAATTGACTGCCTAATTCTACTCGAATACGAGAAATTGCTCACATCGAAATGCACTTACTTAAGTTATTCACACAAAGTGAAACGTGCAAACAATGCAGAATACGCCTTGAGGAACACTTTTTCATACCTATGTCGCGTTTTTCCCATCGAATCTTTTTCTTTGACTACTCCAACTGCCTAATTGTACTCCGTGTAAAAACAAAAGAAGTTCTATGGTTAGAAGATATTGATGAGCTGGAAAAATCATTAGATGCATTAGAAGAAGAAGAAGGTAAATTTCTTGCAATTTGTGAATCAGCTGAATCAACACTTTAAGCATCAACTATTTCTTTTATTAGTATAGAAAAAATACTTGTTATTCCAAATTCTTCAGATAACGATTGAACACCATGAGCTAACACTAATTTCTTGTTGTATAATAAATACATATTTGGGGATGACATTCAATATTCATTTTTACTCTAAAGGGGGTTTTACACTACAGGTTTTGTCCAGCTGGACTTATTCAATTGAATTTTCGCTTTTGCTTTCGTATAATTCAGCTTGGTTTTACACGGTTGAATTTGTCCAAGAAAGTGTGCTTTCAGTACAGTACCATCAGCAATATGCTTTTCCATTAAAATTTGCTGTTCCTTGCTTAATTCCTTCATTGCCATTCCAATGGAAAGACCATAGGTTTCCCATCTATCTTTAGGCTCTTTCATTAGTTTTTCAGCCTGGGAGATAAGCCGCATTCTACGATTTTGTTGTCCTTTTTTCGACCTAATAGGTGAATCAGAACGCACAAAAGAACTCTATAAAGCAATTACACTAATACATAGTTTTCTAGTAATATTAAAAATTTACTTCATCACTGTTCAGGGTCTCCTTAGTAGTAGCAATAGGCTCAGTGCATTCACTTTGAAAATTGAACAATTCGAAGTACCAAAGGTTTGGTGCGTAAATATTTCCAGCTCCCGAACCATTCACCTGGTAATCTTTAACCTTAAATATTAACATTATTTTTCAGTTTTATTATAATAGAAGTGTAGCAGGTATACCTTTTTAACCTCTCGAAAATGAACTCTTCTCATATTTGTTATTTTGCCTAATAATGCTTTTTCATCGGCCTTCATATCCAGTTCTCTATAAACTTCAAGAAGTTCTTTTAATGCACTACTAGGTGCTTCTCTGTTGCAAAAATTTTTATTATTTTTGTCCCACAAGTGTGGTATTTCCTTGTATAAATCTATCAGCTTGCGTAGAACCTGTAATGTTAATTTTTTCTCACAAAGTGTTTTGTTTTTGTTTTTGATTTAAAAATAAAATGTATTTTCGTATTACTTTAACCTCTTTTTTTTTTTTTTTAATAATATGCAAAGACAAGGACTTACAAAACGTTCCTTATAATCAAACAATGTTTCTTATTTCTATACCCTAAAATTTATTCTCATTTTTGTTTTTAATAACTAACAAAATTGTTTCTTATACTAAAAAATGTTTCTTATTTTTATACCCTAAAATTTATTCTCATTTTTGTTTTTAATAACTAACAAAATTGTTTCTTATACTAAAAAATGTTTCTTATTTTTAAACCCTAAAATTTATTCTCATTTTTGTTTTTAATAACTAACAAAATTGTTTCTTATACTAAAAAATTTTTCTTATTTTTATACGCTAAAATTTATTCCCATTTTTTTTTTACTAACAAAAGTGTTCCTTACAAATAAAAAAAATGTTTCTTATTTTAAATTTGTTTCCACTCTATTTTTTTTTTTTTTTTAAACTAATTGATTTGTTAATTATATCAAAAATGTTTCTTAATTTTAATTTGTTATTTATTTAAACTAATAAAAATGTTCCCCAAAAGATAAATATTCGATATCACCGACTCACGAAAACCAACCTTGATCTCAACTCTAACGCGATTAATCCTCTACTGCTTCTAAAAAGACTCCCTCTCAAAAAAAAACCTCTTCGAACTATTTTTAATTAGTGCCTTTTTGTTTTTGCATGATCAGCTGTTGTTTTTTTTTTTTGTTTTTATGCCCCTGATAGCGGCTAACAATCTTTGGACCCCGGTCATATAAATTACAGAACAACAACAAAAAGTTTTTTCTGCTTATATGATCGACTCAAGTGTCAATCATATAAGCAGAAAAGAAAAACGCAAACAAAAACAATTCCAGCTGAAAATTGCTTAGAGGAATGCTTATGTGATCGAGTTGGTCACACAGACATTCCTCAGCATTTCCGCTGGAGTAAAATTATTTGCCACTAAATTGCAAAAATAGGTAAGTTTATTAATATTTATTTAGGTTATTTTTTAATTGAGTTTTGGGGTAATTAAGGGGATAAAAATCGCGAAAATTAATAATTTTTTTAAATTTTATGAAATTTAAGTCAAAATTGGGTAGAAACAAATTTAAATCATAAAAATCTGAGTATGTTTAGATTTTTTACGTTTTTTAGGAGTGTTTTGCATCAATTTGTTGTAATATAAAAAAAATATGGTAAAATTGATGAAAAAAATGGATAAATTATTTGAAAATAGGTGAATTAAAATCTCGGTTAAGAACGCATAGATTAATATAATTTAATTAGTGAAAAGGGGGAAAATTGATACAAGAAATACGGGTAAATAGTAAATTACAAAACATACGCAGATAATTTACATAACAAACCCATTTCTCCATATTATTTTTTCTAATAAAAAAGATTGTCAATTATTGTTTTCCTAGCTAAAAGTAAAACCTACCTTTTATTACGCAGAAATAATAAATAAACTTATGAATCAATCTTCTAAGAGTAGAAAACACTGTACTATCACTGTTTAGTTGTTACCCTTTTGTTTTATTTGACATGTAAAAGGCTGAATTGGTTGAGTTGGTCAACCTGCAGATTCATCAAATTCAATAGTCAAGACCATTCTCTTCTTGTATTTGTCTAGGGAAAGTTCTGACAATCGTTTACATGCTTGAATTGAACAAATTCAATTGAACAAGCCCCCCATGCAAAAAAATATATGGCCACGTAACAGATTCTTTCAATATGTTCCTTCAGGCTGCTATTCATTGCGAATGACTCTTCACAAAATTCACGTTGTTTTTTTAACATCTCGTGGGCTGTTTTCACATGTCCCTTCAGGTTGGTATTCGATGCTGATCGAAGTTCAGATCATTCAATCCTATAAAAAACACTTCTGCGCAGTAACAAAAAGAGTGACGCAATTATTTGAATCATAACTAGAAAATTACTGATATCCATTTCTAGTGACGCTTTTTATGTGTAAAAAAATTGCAAAGATTGTGGCAGTGAGCTATCCAAAAGTCAAAAACCCTAAATACCGATTCTCTTAAGAGTTTTTGATATAATAAGGAGGATGGTACCATATCATTGTACCATATCAGGTAACGATACAACGATGGAAAATGGTAACTTTTATTGTTGGATAACATAAACTTTTAAAACATTTATTACAAAGACAATTATCGGCTGTTAATTTTTTCACGTCTAAAATTTAACAAAAAATGTTTAAAAAGCTTAAAACAAAAACAATAAAAATAAAATTATTTTCCATATACTTTCTAATATTCTCTGTTGTTTTTGTGCATTTTTTAATTGCGCTACATGACATGGAATATCATATAATCCAAAATTACCTCCACAAAAAGAACATTGATATTGACAAACTCGTCCGGGATGTATAGATGAAACCTTTTCGGGTATGACAATTGCTTGATGTATATTATCTAACGTTTAAAAAACTTTTTTAGCTAAATTTTTATTATATTTATCCTAATACTTATAAAAAATTATTCTAGTATATAATTATGTTAATTTGTTAGATTTAAAAAGTAAAACTAGCATCTACTTTTACAGGGAACGCTTAAGCTTAAGTATTATCCATTATATTGATTAAAAAGTTAGTTGATATTTTCATCACCCTTTTTGAAGTGAATAACTTCTTTAGGCACACTGAATTTAAAATCGATGTACGAAAAGCGACACCGTTTTTGCACTGGTAGCAGGCAAAGCATGCATACTAGTTATGACAAAATAAAGGATAAAAAAATAAAACACACACTAATATAATGTAAACGATTATAAAAATTTCTACCATGAGAGGTTATTGTATCCTGATGTATTTCATTGATCTGTAAAATAAAAATAATTTTTTTATATACATAATTTCTAAAAAAATAGATATTTTACCTCATTGTATTTTATGAAATATACATCATTATTAGTATCTTTATTAAAATTTTTTTTTGGACCGATAACTTTTTGAAAGATCATTTTTAATGATTGATGACGACGACCACCACCATAACTATTATTACCTCAACCATGATTAGCAGAAATTCTAATTTTACGTTTATTTTCATTATTTTTAATAATTGTTTTAAATAACTCTCTGCGACGTTGGATTTAATTTTTGGCCTCAACTGCTACTTCATGCGTTAATAAACTTAAATTTTTAAAATAATTTTTTTTTTGTTGATCTTCCTTTATTTTTTCTATCAAATCAGAATCATCTGTTTTAGTAACTTTCAAATATTTAGCTGGCCGTTTTTTATCATCTTTATCCTTAGATGTATTACTATTACGTCTTGTTCTTTTGAATATTCTTTTATTATTATTCATTATTTCCAATGCTGATTTTGTTTTCTAATTTTAAATACATACATTAAACACAGTTTAATATTAAAATCAATCACTATATCAAACATTATATAATTTTCGTAATAATTTAGTAACTACTCAGAAAATACGCAATAGCTGTATAACCACAAACGATATGTTTTGCTATCGTATAGTATGGCAGAAATGCAATACAAAATTAAGTAAAGAAAATTTATTGCCTACAATGAAACATGGTGGAGAGCCAGGGCTTGTATTGGGTAATATAAGTACCAGTGGTGTCGGAAAATTGTATTTATTGACTATATTATGGACCATATGACTTATATTAATATTCTGAAAAAAAATTTGCATGCTAATTTTACTGCAATAGAGTTACGAGAACCATTCACCTGGTAATCTTTAACCTTAAATATTAACATTATTTTTCAGTTTTATTATAATAGAAGTGTAGCAGGTATACCTTTTTAACCTCTCGAAAATGAACTCTTCTCATATTTGTTATTTTGCCTAATAATGCTTTTTCATCGGCCTTCATATCCAGTTCTCTATAAACTTCAAGAAGTTCTTTTAATGCACTACTAGGTGCTTCTCTGTTGCAATAATTTTTATTATTTTTGTCCCACAAGTGTGGTATTTCCTTGTATAAATCTATCAGCTTGCGTAGAACCTGTAATGTTAATTTTTTCTCACAAAGTGTTTTGTTTTTGATTTAAAAATAAAATGTATTTTCGTTTTACTTTAACCCCTTTTTTTTTTATTTAATAATATCCAAAGACAAGGACTTACAAAACGTTCCTTATAATCAAACAATGTTTCTTATTTTTATACCCTAAAGTTTATTCTCACCTTTTTTTTTTTTTGAACTAACAAAATTGTTTCTTATACTAAAAAATGTTTCTTATTTTACTAAAAAATGTTTCTTATTTTTAAACCCTAAAATTTATTCTCATTTTTGTTTTTAATAACTAACAAAATTGTTTCTTATACTAAAAAATTTTTCTTATTTTTATACGCTAAAATTTATTCCCATTTTTTTTTTACTAACAAAAGTGTTCCTTACAAATAAAAAAAATGTTTCTTATTTTAAATTTGTTTCCACTCTATTTTTTTTTTTTTTTTAAACTAATTGATTTGTTAATTATATCAAAAATGTTTCTTAATTTTAATTTGTTATTTATTTAAACTAATAAAAATGTTCCCCAAAAGATAAATATTCGATATCACCGACTCACGAAAACCAACCTTGATCTCAACTCTAACGCGATTAATCCTCTACTGCTTCTAAAAAGACTCCCTCTCAAAAAAAAACCTCTTCGAACTATTTTTAATTAGTGCCTTTTTGTTTTTGCATGATCAGCTGTTGTTTTTTTTTTTTTGTTTTTATGCCCCTGATAGCGGCTAACAATCTTTGGACCCCGGTCATATAAATTACAGAACAACAACAAAAAGTTTTTTCTGCTTATATGATCGACTCAAGTGTCAATCATATAAGCAGAAAAGAAAAACGCAAACAAAAACAATTCCAGCTGAAAATTGCTTAGAGGAATGCTTATGTGATCGAGTCGGTCACACAGACATTCCTCAGCATTTCCGCTGGAGTAAAATTATTTGCCACTAAATTGCAAAAATAGGTAAGTTTATTAATATTTATTTAGGTTATTTTTTAATTGAGTTTTGGGGTAATTAAGGGGATAAAAATCGCGAAAATTAATAATTTTTTTAAATTTTATGAAATTTAAGTCAAAATTGGGTAGAAACAAATTTAAATCATAAAAATCTGAGTATGTTTAGATTTTTTACGTTTTTTAGGAGTGTTTTGCATCAATTTGTTGTAATATAAAAAAAATATGGTAAAATTGATGAAAAAAATGGATAAATTATTTGAAAATAGGTGAATTAAAATCTCGGTTAAGAACGCATAGATTAATATAATTTAATTAGTGAAAAGGGGGAAAATTGATACAAGAAATACGGGTAAATAGTAAATTACAAAACATACGCAGATAATTTACATAACAAACCCATTTCTCCATATTATTTTTTCTAATAAAAAAGATTGTCAATTATTGTTTTCCTAGCTAAAAGTAAAACCTACCTTTTATTACGCAGAAATAATAAATAAACTTATGAATCAATCTTCTAAGAGTAGAAAACACTGTACTATCACTGTTTAGTTGTTACCCTTTTGTTTTATTTGACATGTAAAAGGCTGAATTGGTTGAGTTGGTCAACCTGCAGATTCATCAAATTCAATAGTCAAGACCATTCTCTTCTTGTATTTGTCTAGGGAAAGTTCTGACAATCGTTTACATGCTTGAATTGAACAAATTCAATTGAACAAGCCCCCCATGCAAAAAAATATATGGCCACGTAACAGATTCTTTCAATATGTTCCTTCAGGCTGCTATTCATTGCGAATGATTCTTCACAAAATTCACGTTGTTTTTTTAACATCTCGTGGGCTGTTTTCACATGTCCCTTCAGGTTGGTATTCGATGCTGATCGAAGTTCAGATCATTCAATCCTATAAAAAACACTTCTGCGCAGTAACAAAAAGAGTGACGCAATTATTTGAATCATAACTAGAAAATTACTGATATCCATTTCTAGTGACGCTTTTTATGTGTAAAAAAATTGCAAAGATTGTGGCAGTGAGCTATCCAAAAGTCAAAAACCCTAAATACCGATTCTCTTAAGAGTTTTTGATATAATAAGGAGGATGGTACCATATCATTGTACCATATCAGGTAACGATACAACGATGGAAAATGGTAACTTTTATTGTTGGATAACATAAACTTTTAAAACATTTATTACAAAGACAATTATCGGCTGTTAATTTTTTCACGTCTAAAATTTAACAAAAAATGTTTAAAAAGCTTAAAAAAAAAACAATAAAAATAAAATTATTTTCCATATACTTTCTAATATTCTCTGTTGTTTTTGTGCATTTTTTAATTGCGCTACATGACATGGAATATCATATAATCCAAAATTACCTCCACAAAAAGAACATTGATATTGACAAACTCGTCCGGGATGTATAGATGAAACCTTTTCGGGTATGACAATTGCTTGATGTATATTATCTAACGTTTAAAAAACTTTTTTAGCTAAATTTTTATTATATTTATCCTAATACTTATAAAAAATTATTCTAGTATATAATTATGTTAATTTGTTAGATTTAAAAAGTAAAACTAGCATCTACTTTTACAGGGAACGCTTAAGCTTAAGTATTATCCATTATATTGATTAAAAAGTTAGTTGATATTTTCATCACCCTTTTTGAAGTGAATAACTTCTTTAGGCACACTGAATTTAAAATCGATGTACGAAAAGCGACACCGTTTTTGCACTGGTAGCAGGCAAAGCATGCATACTAGTTATGACAAAATAAAGGATAAAAAAATAAAACACACACTAATATAATGTAAACGATTATAAAAATTTCTACCATGAGAGGTTATTGTATCCTGATGTATTTCATTGATCTGTAAAATAAAAATAATTTTTTTATATACATAATTTCTAAAAAAATAGATATTTTACCTCATTGTATTTTATGAAATATACATCATTATTAGTATCTTTATTAAAATTTTTTTTTGGACCGATAACTTTTTGAAAGATCATTTTTAATGATTGATGACGACGACCACCACCATAACTATTATTACCTCAACCATGATTAGCAGAAATTCTAATTTTACGTTTATTTTCATTATTTTTAATAATTGTTTTAAATAACTCTCTGCGACGTTGGATTTAATTTTTGGCCTCAACTGCTACTTCATGCGTTAATAAACTTAAATTTTTAAAATAATTTTTTTTTTGTTGATCTTCCTTTATTTTTTCTATCAAATCAGAATCATCTGTTTTAGTAACTTTCAAATATTTAGCTGGCCGTTTTTTATCATCTTTATCCTTAGATGTATTACTATTACGTCTTGTTCTTTTGAATATTCTTTTATTATTATTCATTATTTCCAATGCTGATTTTGTTTTCTAATTTTAAATACATACATTAAACACAGTTTAATATTAAAATCAATCACTATATCAAACATTATATAATTTTCGTAATAATTTAGTAACTACTCAGAAAATACGCAATAGCTGTATAACCACAAACGATATGTTTTGCTATCGTATAGTATGGCAGAAATGCAATACAAAATTAAGTAAAGAAAATTTATTGCCTACAATGAAACATGGTGGAGAGCCAGGGCTTGTATTGGGTAATATAAGTACCAGTGGTGTCGGAAAATTGTATTTATTGACTATATTATGGACCATATGACTTATATTAATATTCTGAAAAAAAATTTGCATGCTAATTTTACTGCAATAGAGTTACGAGAACCATTCACCTGGTAATCTTTAACCTTAAATATTAACATTATTTTTCAGTTTTATTATAATAGAAGTGTAGCAGGTATACCTTTTTAACCTCTCGAAAATGAACTCTTCTCATATTTGTTATTTTGCCTAATAATGCTTTTTCATCGGCCTTCATATCCAGTTCTCTATAAACTTCAAGAAGTTCTTTTAATGCACTACTAGGTGCTTCTCTGTTGCAATAATTTTTATTATTTTTGTCCCACAAGTGTGGTATTTCCTTGTATAAATCTATCAGCTTGCGTAGAACCTGTAATGTTAATTTTTTCTCACAAAGTGTTTTGTTTTTGATTTAAAAATAAAATGTATTTTCGTTTTACTTTAACCCCTTTTTTTTTTATTTAATAATATCCAAAGACAAGGACTTACAAAACGTTCCTTATAATCAAACAATGTTTCTTATTTTTATACCCTAAAGTTTATTCTCACCTTTTTTTTTTTTTGAACTAACAAAATTGTTTCTTATACTAAAAAATGTTTCTTATTTTACTAAAAAATGTTTCTTATTTTTAAACCCTAAAATTTATTCTCATTTTTGTTTTTAATAACTAACAAAATTGTTTCTTATACTAAAAAATTTTTCTTATTTTTATACGCTAAAATTTATTCCCATTTTTTTTTTACTAACAAAAGTGTTCCTTACAAATAAAAAAAATGTTTCTTATTTTAAATTTGTTTCCACTCTATTTTTTTTTTTTTTTTAAACTAATTGATTTGTTAATTATATCAAAAATGTTTCTTAATTTTAATTTGTTATTTATTTAAACTAATAAAAATGTTCCCCAAAAGATAAATATTCGATATCACCGACTCACGAAAACCAACCTTGATCTCAACTCTAACGCGATTAATCCTCTACTGCTTCTAAAAAGACTCCCTCTCAAAAAAAAACCTCTTCGAACTATTTTTAATTAGTGCCTTTTTGTTTTTGCATGATCAGCTGTTGTTTTTTTTTTTTTGTTTTTATGCCCCTGATAGCGGCTAACAATCTTTGGACCCCGGTCATATAAATTACAGAACAACAACAAAAAGTTTTTTCTGCTTATATGATCGACTCAAGTGTCAATCATATAAGCAGAAAAGAAAAACGCAAACAAAAACAATTCCAGCTGAAAATTGCTTAGAGGAATGCTTATGTGATCGAGTCGGTCACACAGACATTCCTCAGCATTTCCGCTGGAGTAAAATTATTTGCCACTAAATTGCAAAAATAGGTAAGTTTATTAATATTTATTTAGGTTATTTTTTAATTGAGTTTTGGGGTAATTAAGGGGATAAAAATCGCGAAAATTAATAATTTTTTTAAATTTTATGAAATTTAAGTCAAAATTGGGTAGAAACAAATTTAAATCATAAAAATCTGAGTATGTTTAGATTTTTTACGTTTTTTAGGAGTGTTTTGCATCAATTTGTTGTAATATAAAAAAAATATGGTAAAATTGATGAAAAAAATGGATAAATTATTTGAAAATAGGTGAATTAAAATCTCGGTTAAGAACGCATAGATTAATATAATTTAATTAGTGAAAAGGGGGAAAATTGATACAAGAAATACGGGTAAATAGTAAATTACAAAACATACGCAGATAATTTACATAACAAACCCATTTCTCCATATTATTTTTTCTAATAAAAAAGATTGTCAATTATTGTTTTCCTAGCTAAAAGTAAAACCTACCTTTTATTACGCAGAAATAATAAATAAACTTATGAATCAATCTTCTAAGAGTAGAAAACACTGTACTATCACTGTTTAGTTGTTACCCTTTTGTTTTATTTGACATGTAAAAGGCTGAATTGGTTGAGTTGGTCAACCTGCAGATTCATCAAATTCAATAGTCAAGACCATTCTCTTCTTGTATTTGTCTAGGGAAAGTTCTGACAATCGTTTACATGCTTGAATTGAACAAATTCAATTGAACAAGCCCCCCATGCAAAAAAATATATGGCCACGTAACAGATTCTTTCAATATGTTCCTTCAGGCTGCTATTCATTGCGAATGATTCTTCACAAAATTCACGTTGTTTTTTTAACATCTCGTGGGCTGTTTTCACATGTCCCTTCAGGTTGGTATTCGATGCTGATCGAAGTTCAGATCATTCAATCCTATAAAAAACACTTCTGCGCAGTAACAAAAAGAGTGACGCAATTATTTGAATCATAACTAGAAAATTACTGATATCCATTTCTAGTGACGCTTTTTATGTGTAAAAAAATTGCAAAGATTGTGGCAGTGAGCTATCCAAAAGTCAAAAACCCTAAATACCGATT
Source organism: Acrocera orbiculus (assembly GCA_947359355.1). Lineage (NCBI taxonomy): Eukaryota > Metazoa > Arthropoda > Insecta > Diptera > Acroceridae > Acrocera > Acrocera orbiculus. The sequence goes on from OX375758.1 coordinate 16,434,021, forward strand.
CTCTTAAGAGTTTTTGATATAATAAGGAGGATGGTACCATATCATTGTACCATATCAGGTAACGATACAACGATGGAAAATGGTAACTTTTATTGTTGGATAACATAAACTTTTAAAACATTTATTACAAAGACAATTATCGGCTGTTAATTTTTTCACGTCTAAAATTTAACAAAAAATGTTTAAAAAGCTTAAAAAAAAAACAATAAAAATAAAATTATTTTCCATATACTTTCTAATATTCTCTGTTGTTTTTGTGCATTTTTTAATTGCGCTACATGACATGGAATATCATATAATCCAAAATTACCTCCACAAAAAGAACATTGATATTGACAAACTCGTCCGGGATGTATAGATGAAACCTTTTCGGGTATGACAATTGCTTGATGTATATTATCTAACGTTTAAAAAACTTTTTTAGCTAAATTTTTATTATATTTATCCTAATACTTATAAAAAATTATTCTAGTATATAATTATGTTAATTTGTTAGATTTAAAAAGTAAAACTAGCATCTACTTTTACAGGGAACGCTTAAGCTTAAGTATTATCCATTATATTGATTAAAAAGTTAGTTGATATTTTCATCACCCTTTTTGAAGTGAATAACTTCTTTAGGCACACTGAATTTAAAATCGATGTACGAAAAGCGACACCGTTTTTGCACTGGTAGCAGGCAAAGCATGCATACTAGTTATGACAAAATAAAGGATAAAAAAATAAAACACACACTAATATAATGTAAACGATTATAAAAATTTCTACCATGAGAGGTTATTGTATCCTGATGTATTTCATTGATCTGTAAAATAAAAATAATTTTTTTATATACATAATTTCTAAAAAAATAGATATTTTACCTCATTGTATTTTATGAAATATACATCATTATTAGTATCTTTATTAAAATTTTTTTTTGGACCGATAACTTTTTGAAAGATCATTTTTAATGATTGATGACGACGACCACCACCATAACTATTATTACCTCAACCATGATTAGCAGAAATTCTAATTTTACGTTTATTTTCATTATTTTTAATAATTGTTTTAAATAACTCTCTGCGACGTTGGATTTAATTTTTGGCCTCAACTGCTACTTCATGCGTTAATAAACTTAAATTTTTAAAATAATTTTTTTTTTGTTGATCTTCCTTTATTTTTTCTATCAAATCAGAATCATCTGTTTTAGTAACTTTCAAATATTTAGCTGGCCGTTTTTTATCATCTTTATCCTTAGATGTATTACTATTACGTCTTGTTCTTTTGAATATTCTTTTATTATTATTCATTATTTCCAATGCTGATTTTGTTTTCTAATTTTAAATACATACATTAAACACAGTTTAATATTAAAATCAATCACTATATCAAACATTATATAATTTTCGTAATAATTTAGTAACTACTCAGAAAATACGCAATAGCTGTATAACCACAAACGATATGTTTTGCTATCGTATAGTATGGCAGAAATGCAATACAAAATTAAGTAAAGAAAATTTATTGCCTACAATGAAACATGGTGGAGAGCCAGGGCTTGTATTGGGTAATATAAGTACCAGTGGTGTCGGAAAATTGTATTTATTGACTATATTATGGACCATATGACTTATATTAATATTCTGAAAAAAAATTTGCATGCTAATTTTACTGCAATAGAGTTACGAGAACCATTCACCTGGTAATCTTTAACCTTAAATATTAACATTATTTTTCAGTTTTATTATAATAGAAGTGTAGCAGGTATACCTTTTTAACCTCTCGAAAATGAACTCTTCTCATATTTGTTATTTTGCCTAATAATGCTTTTTCATCGGCCTTCATATCCAGTTCTCTATAAACTTCAAGAAGTTCTTTTAATGCACTACTAGGTGCTTCTCTGTTGCAATAATTTTTATTATTTTTGTCCCACAAGTGTGGTATTTCCTTGTATAAATCTATCAGCTTGCGTAGAACCTGTAATGTTAATTTTTTCTCACAAAGTGTTTTGTTTTTGATTTAAAAATAAAATGTATTTTCGTTTTACTTTAACCCCTTTTTTTTTTATTTAATAATATCCAAAGACAAGGACTTACAAAACGTTCCTTATAATCAAACAATGTTTCTTATTTTTATACCCTAAAGTTTATTCTCACCTTTTTTTTTTTTTTGAACTAACAAAATTGTTTCTTATACTAAAAAATGTTTCTTATTTTTATACCCTAAAATTTATTCTCATTTTTGTTTTTAATAACTAACAAAATTGTTTCTTATTCTAAAAAATGTTTCTTATTTTTATACCCTAAAATTTATTCTCATTTTTGTTTTTAATAACTAACAAAATTGTTTCTTATACTAAAAAATGTTTCTTATTTTTATACCCTAAAATTTATTCTCATTTTTGTTTTTAATAACTAACAAAATTGTTTCTTATTCTAAAAAATGTTTCTTATTTTTATACCCTAAAATTTATTCTCATTTTTGTTTTTAATAACTAACAAAATTGTTTCTTATACTAAAAAATGTTTCTTATTTTTATACCCTAAAATTTTTTCTCATTTTTTTTTTTTTTTGAATTAACAAAATTGTTTCTTATTTTTATACACTAAAGTTTATTCTCACTTTTTTTTTAACTAACAAAATTATTCCTTATACTAAAAAAAATGTTTCAAATACAATAGTCAAGACCAGTAGTGAGCAACCTTTTTTTGTCTCGGGCCAAATAAGAATTTAAAAAATTTGTTCGGGCCGCATAAAAGAAATGTTTAAAAATGTGAAAACTAGATAAATAAGCGCAAATTACGTTTTTATTAAAAAATTAGCAAAAAAACAATAACAAAAATAAATTATACAATAAAAATAGAAAAAAAAACTGCAAATAATAATTTCTCTGCGAAAAAATTCAAAACAAATTTTAATGAGAAATTTGGCACTGCTTTTTTGCAACCAGCTGGTCTATATTCGCAGATATAGATGATATAGCAACTCTCACACAGCTTTCTAATCTGACATCATTTAACCTTGATCGGTAGTCGCTTTTAATTATTTTCATAGCGGAAAACAATTGCTCGCAAACATAAGTACTGCCAAAAAGTGTCATGATTTGCTTTGCATTAGTTACTAATTTTGCAAATTTTTCTTATGTAACTTTGATAAAACTTTGCTATATCCACATTTTGAAATTTATTTTTGAGATCAGTATTATTTTGTAGGTCTATTAGTTCCATTTGTAGTTCATCTGGAACTATTTCCACGTCTATATTAAATGGCGAGGAAAAAATATTTAAACTGAGAACTGTTTCCTCCATTCTAAATACTTGAAATCGTGATTAAAATTCGCCAATTAGCTTCTCAATTTTCTGGGCATATTTTTTAGTTTCGACAGGGCTTTCTATTCTCAGATATGGAAAATGTGACAGATAGATAACATAGTTAGATAACATATGTTTATACCAAATTTTGAGTTTGCTTTCAAAAGCTTTAATTTTATTAAACATGTTATGTACAAACTGATTTTTTCCTTGAAGGTCCATATTTAAATCATTTAGATGCTGAGCTAAGTCACAAAAGCAAAATCACACATCCATTCCTTATCGTTGATATTGAGAAATTCATATTCTTTCATTTCTACAAACAATTGAATTTCACTTTTTAAGTCATATACTCTTTTTAACATTGCACCTCTACTCAGCCATCGAACTTCTGTGCTATAAATTATATCACCATATTCGCTTTCCAAATCTTTTAAACATTCTTTGAACTGGCGTTTATTTAATGCTTGAGATTTTAAAAGATTAATAAGTTTAATTACGGGCGTGGTTATATGTGGCATATTCAAAGTTTTGGCACATAGATTCTGTTGGTGAATTATGCAATGATTGACAAATATTTCTCTTCCTGTCAAATTTTTAATATCTTTGAATAATCTTCCCGCAACTCCAGCATTCATGCTTGCCATTGCTCTTGCTCCATCGGTTGATATGCCAAAAATCGTTTGTAATGGAATTGAAAATCCCTCTAACATCGATTTTAGTTCATTGTACAGGTTTTCACCTGTTGTATTTCCTGTCATTGGCACCAATGAACCCAGTTCTTTAGTAATATTAAAATTGGAATCGATTCCTCTAAGAAATATTGCTAGTTGTGAAGTATTGCTGATGTCACAGCTCTCATCAAGTGCCAAGGAACACCATTCAAATTTTTTAATGTGCTCGCCTAAAGTTGTACAAATGTTTTCTGAGAAGTCTTCAATTCTTCTTCCGATTGTAAATCTTGACAAACCAATTTTGGAAATGATGTCCTTTTTATCAGGAAAAGCTATTTCTGCAACAGCGGTTAAACATTCCTTTATCATCTCCCCATCAGCAAATGGTTTCATTTTTTTGGCTAAAATTTGACTAACAGTGTAGCCTGCTTTCACTGCCATATCGGACGTAAATTTTTGGGCCCGAAATATTTTTTGTTGTTGTTTGAGGCTTTTCTCCAATTGATCAAACTTGTCTATACACATTTGTCCTTGGAGGTTTTTATAACTCGTTTCATGCTTTTTCTCATAGTGCCGTTTGATATTGTATTCTCTTAGCACGGATATTGAATCCGAGCATTAAGGGCAAACAGCTTCATCTTTAACAAAAATGAAAAAATAATCGTGTTTCATCAAAAATTTTATTTTTATCTCCAATTTTTCGTTTTTTTGTTGCTTTGGAAAACATTTTTACAGTGTTTTCAAAAACTATTAAGAAAATTAAGTTTCCGTAGGAACAATTAGTTTATAACTTAAAAATACTGACTATGCCTTTTATTATTACAATAACAAGAAAAACACAAAAAAGTCAACAAAAAAATGTACACAGCTCTATAATTTTTGAAACAACTTATAAAACTATCACGAAACACATCTGTGTCTTAACGTAAGCATTTATTGTAGCCAATAAGTTCTGGCGCGACAGATTTTTTGCTACCTTACAAATTACTAGCTAAGTTTTAACTTTTATTGTCTGCGCTGGCACACAAAAAAGCAAAAAATATGCTTCATATACACGCTTCAAAAATTTTAAAAATAATATATGTATACCTAGGTCTAGCAAATTCCAAAAACAAACATACTGAAATTGTTGTCAGTAAAGGATATAATTTGATTCGAATAACACAACAAAATAAACTTCATCAAATTTTAAATAAATGCTAGGATTTTAGATTGGTAGTACCGTTCTTCTTGATAGAACTTTTTTATGAAATGGAAAATTCTATAAAATATATCTATATACATATATATATATATATTTATAATACAGTAGCTTTTTGAATTCAATTCGAGGAAATATATATTTATTAAAGTAAAGTATTTACGGGCCGCAAGAAAAACGAAAGCGGGCCGCATGTGGCCCGCGGGCCTCACGTTGCTCATCCCTGGCCAAAACCATTCTCTTCTTGTATTTGTCTAGGGAAAATTCTGACAATCGTTTACACGCTTGAATTGAACAAATTCAATTGCACAAGCCCTATGGTGTAACAACCCGTTAAGCTGTTTTATATGTTAGCCAAAAAATAAATCCCCATGCAAAAAAATATATGGCCACATAACAGATTCTTTCAATATGTTCCTTCAGGCTGCTATTCATTGCGAACGACTCTTCACAAAATTCACGTTGTTTTTTTAACATCTCGTGGGCTGTTTTCACATGTCCCTTCAGGTTGGTATTCGATGTTGATCGAAGTTCAGATCATTCAATCCTATAAAAAACACTTCTGCGCAGTAACAAAAAGAGTGACGCAATTATTTGAATCATAACTAGAAAATTACTGATATCCATTTCTAGTGACGCTTTTTACTTATGTGTAAAAAAATTGCAAAGATTGTGGCAGTGAGCTATACAAAAGTCGAAAACCCTAAATACCGATTCTCTTAAGAGTTTTTGATATAATAAGGAGGATTGTACCATATCAGGTAACGATACAACGATGGAAAATGGTAACTTTTATTGTTGGATAACATAAACTTTTAAAACATTTATTACAAAGGCAATTATCGGCTGTTAATTTTTTCACGTCTAAAATTTAACAAAAAATGTTTAGAAAGCTTAAAAAAAAACAATAAAAATAAAATCCATATTCCATATACTTTCCATATACTTTCTAATATTCTCTGTTGTTTTTGTGCATTTTTTAATTGCGCTACAATACATGGAATATCATATAATCCAAAATTACCACCACAAAAAGAACATTGATATTGACAAACTCGTCCGGGATGTATAGATGAAACCTTTTCGGGTATGACAATTGCTTGATGTATATTATCTAACGTTTAAAAAACTTTTTTAGCTAAATTTTTAATATATTTATCCTAATACTAGCATCTACTTTTACAGGGAACGCTTAAGCTTAAGTATTATCCATTATATTGATTAAAAAGTTAGTTGATATTTTCATCACCCTTTTTGAAGTGAATAACTTCTTTAGGCACACTGAATTTAAAATCGATGTACGAAAAGCGACACCGTTTTTGCACTGGTAGCAGGCAAAGCATGCATACTAGTTATGACAAAATAAAGGATAAAAGAATAAAACACACACTAATATAATGTAAATGATTATAAAATTTTTTACCATGAGAGGTTATTTTATCCTGATGTATTTCATTGATCTGTAAAATAAAAATAATTTTTTTATATACATAATTTCTAAAAAAATAGATATTTTACCTCATTCTATTTTATGAAATATACATCATTATTAGAAATAGTTGAGAGATTATTTATTGGTATCTTTATTAAAATTTTTTTTTTGGACCGATAGCTTTTTGAAAGATCATTTTTAATGATTGATGACGACGACCACCAGCATAACTATTATTACCTCAACCATGATTAGCAAAAATTCTAATTTTACGTTTATTTTCATTATTTTTAATAATTGTTTTAAATAACTCTCTGCGACGTTGGATTTAATTTTTGGCCTCAACTGTTACTTCATGCGTTAATAAACCTAAATTTTTAAAATAATTTTTTTGTTGTTGATCTTCCTTTATTTTTTCTATCAAATCAGAATCATCTGTTTTAGTAACTTTCAAATATTTAGCTGGCCGTTTTTTATCATCTTTATTCTCAGATGTATTACTATTACGTCTTGTTCTTTTTAATATTCCTTTAGTATTATTCATTATTTTCAATGCTGATTTTGTTTTCTAATTTTAAATACATACATTAAACACAGTTTAATATTAAAATCAATCACTATATCAAACATTATATAATTTTCGTAATAATTTAGTAACCACTCAGAAAATACGCAATAGCTGTATAACCACAAACGATATGTTTTGCTATCGTATAGTATGGCAGAAATGCAATACAAAATTAAGTAAAGAAAATTTATTGCCTACAAAGAAACATGGTGGAGAGCCAGGGCTTGTATTGGGTAATATAAGTACCAGTTGTGTCGGAAAATTGTATTTATTGACTATATTATGGACCATATGACTTATATTAATATTCTGAAAAAAAAATTTGCATGCTAATTTTACTGCAATAGAGTTACGAAATATTTGGATATTTATGCAAGATAACGATCCTGAGTATACCGCGTGAAGTAAGAAAAGTTGGATGCTGTACAATAATATACCAAAATACCTCCAAACTCTACCTCAGTCACCTAACATCAATCTAATAGAAGACCTTTGGGACTATCTTGAAAAAAAAAAATTCGTAATCGACAAATTTTTAATAAAAATGATTTAAAAACAGTTCTCAGCGAGGAATGGCCGAAAGTTCTATATTCTTTTACTTTAAAATTAGTAAATTCCATGCACCGTAGATTCCCGGTGCTTATTAATTCTAAGGGTGGACCAACAAAATATTAAAAGTGATTTTGGTCCTTATTTATTAAAAAATACAATAAGTGTACGAAGACTTTTTGTGCGTGATTTTGATACTTTTAATAAATTATTTAAATGTTTAGTTATTGTGTTGATTATTTTTTAACTCTGTATATATAGATAAATATGTCTGTTAATGATTTTACAGAAGAATATACTTTTATAACTGATAGTGATATACAAACAAGAGGTACCATAAAAATTGATATACCAGCTGAAGATCGTTCAATTGAATATGATTTAGAACAAGTTATAACTTTTGATAGATGTGATCATCAAAATCATGAAATAGCTGGACAAAGTGTATTACAAAAAATATCAAAAATTGTTTTAGATTATCGTAGTAGAGAACAAGCAATACGTATATCTATGTTAAATAAAATTGGTGTTGATAGCGAATCAAATCCATGTAATGATGGTACACCTAATTGTGGTGAAAATGCTATTTGTATACCACAAGATGATGATTATGATTGTGTTTGTAAAAATGGTTATGCACCAGATATGGAAGAATTCGAACAAGTGATATCACAAATTTCAAAAGCAAATAAAACTAAAAGGAAAATTTCGCCAGATATAAGCTATATGCTTAGTAATTAACTGTAATGTCCTCTAAAAAATATCTGTTTTGTAAGAAATTCGATCGGCCGTTTTCGCGTAGTCTTAGAGCAAGTGGTGAATTTTGATGTTTTTTTTGGCTAAATTTTACAAAAATTCGAATATCTCAGTTGTTAAAAGTGATAGAAACTATATTGAGCATTTTTTTGAAAGATAAAATTTTATGCTTTAAAATGCTGTATAAAATTTTAATATGTATAAAATATTATCTAAAATATAAATCTAGAATTTAAAACCGTGCACAAGCAAAAAATCAGTTAAATTAATGTTTATGTTATACATTATTTGGTTGGACATAACGTTCACTATAACATGTGAATATTTTAAGAAATTTGATCAAGCCATTTCCTTACAATTTAGAAAAAACTGAAAAATTGTGATATTTTTTTGGACGGTGTATTCAAAGTTTAAATATTGCCACATTTTTTACAATAGAAAAATTTTAACAAATTAATTTAAAAAATAGCTTTTAATTAAAGTAACTAACTTTTATGTCAAATAAATAGTAATTGAGATATTGCTTTTTTAAAAAAATGGAATTTTCCAAAATAGCAAAAGCTTTTAAGTCCCATAACTTACCTAAAGTTTTAAATATAAAAACCATTAAAGCGTTTTTATTTTTAAAATTAAGAGTAATTTAAACTTGTCATACAAACCTTATGTAAAATGTTGCTCATTTTTGAAATATTAAAATATTTGCATTTTCTGCAAAATTAAAACTTGGCACCTGTACGTAACTACGAATTTTTCAGAAATTAAATTCATATAGCTTATTTACATAAAATATTGGCTTAAAACTGATAATTTTTTGAAAAGCTCAAATGCAAGATTTTTGAGTAACTTTGCAAAATGTGGAAAATTGTTTAAGGTAAATTCCGCAAATTCAATGACCCTTACGAGACGCTAGCGAAAAAAAATTGATTGTTTGCAAACTGATTTTTATCCGCATTTACTTTTCCTTTCGAACCATACCTGTTTTTTTAAAGTTTTTTTGATGGGTCGTACATTTCGAAAAAATGAGAGCATAAATTATTTTCGTTTAAGCTTGATACAAAATTTTTCAAACCCTTATAACTTTTGTATTTATTACCCGATCAGAAAGATAGACCCCTCAAAAGTTTTCTAATACTTTAAGCTTTTTAGCGTTATAATTTTTTTTAGCAATAATTTGCTTTAAATAGCTCAAAAATGAAAAAACCAAACGTTCGAAATGGGCGATAACTCTGAAAATATTTGGAATTTGAAAATTATTAAAATCAATTTTTCTTTCCATTTTATAATACTCTCAACTTCAATCATTACTTTTAAGCCAACATGCACAGCTTCTAAAAACGCAGAAAAACCCAAATTTGCTATGTAAATAGGAGTTTCGTTATATTTCGATTTTATTCGATTATCATTGCGTCACTCCGAAGACTGCCGTCTCCTGTGATAAGGTTCACATATTTAAATTACTTTAATCTTCTTTAAGGAAGTTAAAAAAATATTTACTAAAGCAAGAATCATTTTGAAAATAATAACTGTAGTTTTATAATTAATGTAATGTAATATAAAAATGAGACATTTAAATAAAGAAGGAAAACTTGATAATTTTGTCGTTTTTAAACTACAATTTTATACATACAATATGGTTACACTCACGTTTTACACATTTTTAAATAATATATTTAAATAAACTTAATTTAAAATTTTTTTTTCTTCGACCCTATCAAACAACAATTACCCCAAACTGTTCAACATTTAATCTTGCAATCGTTTATTTTTAAATCCAAAACTAATTCTAATTCTAAATTAATTATTAAATACGTAAAATCCCTAAATTTTCTTTATGCCTCCTATATGCACTTCACTTAGGTGCCCTACGGAAGACTTGAGGCTGACTAGAATGTTTCCTGCAAATATGACCGTCGTGCGCATAAACCTTCGGTTTGATAATGGATGGCTTATGTTTGGCTACTCTGTGCCTTCGCAGTTGTGAAGAGCTACTTAAATATTCGTTGCAGATATTGCATTCGTGTCCAGAAATTCATTTAGTTGTGATGGATGGCTTATGTAGCTTTTCTCGGTGTTGTCGCAGTGCGTCAGCCGTACCAAAAAATTTTTCGCAAATGTTGCATTCCTGTCCGGTTATGGAAAGAAACTTCATCATGGTAGAAATTGCCAATTTCTGAGGGAACAAGTGTCAACTTTTTTACGTTTTTCATGTGATGAAAATAAATTTTTTATTATATCATTTGAAAAATCGTTTATTTATTTATTTGATGGAGACGATGTTGCTGTGGCTACTTTTTTATGTTCATTTAAAGACATTATTTTCTGACTTTGTCTGTCAATGTGGCTTAATTATTTTATTTTACGCATATCCTACTGTATATAATACTTATTTACTGTTAACACTATTAAATATTAACCACTATAAGCCAAACAAAAAATCTGTGTAACATTAGTTATATCCAAAAATATATGCATCCACACTGTATTAAAGCCGTATAAAAACTTTATTGATACTATTCCCATGATGCAGCTCAAACTTTAAATATAAAATTCAAATTAAAAATATAAAATAACCTTTTTTACCTTTAAAACGCAGCCGCTTATTAAAAAAGTTTCTTATCAAAATTTAGAAAAAACAACTAGAAAAACTGGATCTTTTAATTGATAAAAATTGTTTAATTATTATGAGGTTACTTTTATGTCAAAAATTAAACTGTCACTTGTTTGGACGAGATGTATAAAGTTTAATAGTATATAGTATAATACATTTCATTTCATTTCATTTTACGTATAATTTTACTAACAATGGTTTGCTGAGTGAAACACATCCTTTGCTTTTAAAATATTGTTCACTCAAATAGTTTTAAGGAATTTTAATTTTGACCCACGACTGAGGCACTACTTAAAAGGTGGCATCACTGTTTTTAGTAGTGAAACTGACAAAAGAGCCACGTGTTTCTTTGTTTAAGCCTTCCATAATAGAAAAGTAGTAGTACTGATATGCAAAGTTAATGTGTGTGGTTAAAGATTTTGGTACACTATTAATTTACTTAAACTAAAGCTACAATTGAAAAATTTTCATTTTTGACTTTCACCTGCCTTAGAAAATACTCATTCACGTGGAAAATATATAGCCCCTGCACAATAATAAGTTTTAAATATTTTGCTTAGATAAGGATAAACAAAGCAATGATTTCTCCACCAATCAGTAGGGCTTTCTCTCCTTGGTAGCATTATGTCATTTAAATACCTCTGCACCTCTGCAGTAGCTAACTGAATGATATGACTTGTTGTGCATTCTTTATTTTTATTATTTGTTAGAATAATTTCTGTATAAAATCTGTTTATTACAGTATCTAATAAAATTTTAAAATGGTCATTTTGCTCTTTTTCTTGAGAGTGCACTGTGTTATCAATGCCATTTTATTATTATTATCATTTGCGTTTGGGATATTTCAAAAATCTTTTGACTGTTCTTCGACATGGTAAGTTTTGGAAATCTGTAGATCTTCCTTCTCTTCCCTTGGAGTGAAATAATACTTTTATATTTATTTCTCCTTTTTCTGGATCAATTCTACTCGTGAAATCTCGTGAAAGCTTTATTTTTTTTCCTTTTATGGTAATCTATAAAAATATTATATTCTCCTAATTTAAGTAACTATCTTTGGAATCTAGGATTTATGTCTTTTCCTTTAAGTTTGGTTTGAAGTCACTTAAGAGGATGATGATCCGTCATAAATTTAAATTTTCTTGCCTTATATATGTATACGGTCTAAAATAATTTACGGCCCAGACAATTCCAAATAGTTCCTTTTCTGCGGTTGAGTAATTTTTTTCCTGATCGTTCACGGGTCTACTTGTATAGGATACTGGATGATATTCTTGTAAAAGAACAGCACCGAAGCAAAAGCAAAAACTACTTGCATCGATTGCTGACTTAAACTGTTTTGTAACATCTTGGTGCTTAAGAACTGGAGTATTTGTTAAACTTTTTGTTAATTTTTCAATTGCATTTACATAGCTTATATCATTCAAACTTATTTTAGTGTTTTTCTTCAGGTATTTTGCCATTCAATGAGCAATTTTTGCATAATCTTTTATGAATTTTCTGTAATACGCAGTGATGCGTATGATGATAAGAATGATTCTTATATTTTTAATTTTTGAATTGTTTATAGTTTCTTGTTAGGTTTTATACCTTCTGTATTCAGAACATTGTATTATTAACATATCCTAGGCATTCGGCTGCCTTTGCAAAGAATTTACATTTATCAATTTTTATTTTTAAACTATGTTCTTTGAGTTTTTTAAAAGTCTTTTGTATACTGTCTTCATGCTCCTAAATAGTGGTGCTAAATATTATTATATCGTCAAGATAAATGACGCAGATTTTATTAATGTATTCTCTAAGAACTGAATTAATTAAATGCTGGAAGGTAGCAGGAGTATTTTTTAATTCGAATGGGTGTTCCCACACGAGAGTGCAATGTTACGCGTAACAAACTGGTTTTTTCGCAGAATCATTTCCACATGAGGATTTTCGAGGCTTGGAAACATTTCATACACAGATAGAGAATGCAAATGTATATGATGTACTCGTCTTAGCCGAATTCACGTCCACAAGGAAGAGCAGATCGTTGTAACAGCAGAGTTTTGGTGTGTATACGGCTTTTGCTGATGCACCACTTTGTTTAGAACTAAGCATTCGCATTTTCTACCGCCTTACTTGTGCGTGCAACGTCTCTATTTTATTTTTTTAATTAAATCAATTGTTAAGTTTTTTTTTGTTTTTTAATTCATTCAAGATGAATTCCAATTTTGTCTTACGTTTAATTTTATTACAATAAAAATGATCACGCGGATCAAATAAACAAGGACACTGACGCAGAAGTTGTATTAGCATAACTGTCTCATGCCTGCTCCAATTTCCCATATTGAAAAATTGATATTATTCAGTTCGCAAATACACTAAATCAATTTTTGAATTAAAATTAAATCATTATTATTTACAAAACGAAAAATATTTCAGATAACTATAAATGTACGAAAAATTTCTTATAGGGCCTCTACACAATCGCTGTAGCACCGCGAACTCACGCTGATACCCCGTCCACACAATCGGCGAGCTCGAGTTCGGCGGCCTTTGCAATTTGACATTTTATTTTAGAAGCAAAAATTGACTTTTTCTTGCAGAATTTACATTCTTGTAAATTCGTAATGACCTAATGGTGTTTAGAATGCAGTTTTTTTCTGTCTTCTTCTTTTATTAATACTTGATGAAAACTCTTTGCTAAATCTAGTGTGGTAAAGTATTGTGATCTCCCTAATTCTTCTAGTATATTCTCAATGTTAGATATTGGAAATTTGTCATCTATAGTATTTCATGTACATGAGTTAGTTTTTGTCCTTTATGAAAGAATTGTTACGTGACCATATGATTTTTGCTGGAGTCCATACCCCTGAGGACCAATCATAGGCACGATTTCCACGTGTCGTTTATGTGGCAGCATAGAGAGCTTGCTAGCCGGCTATTACGGTAGAATTAGAGGGGTGGTTCTTGCCAATGACAGGCTTGACTAAATCTCGCTACTAAAAAGGGGGAATTTTATAAGATAAGAGCGTTAAGCTCGAATGAAAGGGGACTGCATGCCGCAAAACCAGGAATGAAATAAGCTAAATGAATATAAACAAGGTTTTGATGCAAAGGGGTGAAGCCCCTTTGGATCGCTCATCTCATGATTGGGGCGGCTGATCTGAAACCAAAAAAAAAAAATAAGAAGGGAAAGGAGGATTAGGACAAAATTTTAACAAATTTATTCAAACATCATTTTTATTTAAATTAAATTTAAAAAAAATGGATACATAATTAATTAATAATACAAAAACTAATACTTGAAGAAAACAAGATGGAATGTTTTTTAAATTATAAAGGAAAATAAAAACCCCAATTATAACTAAATTTATTTATTATTTTTTTTTTTCTTTGCTTAAATCATAAGAAAATGTTTATTAAAAAGAACTACATAACGAACTCTAGTTTAAAAAAAATTACAAATTAAACCTAAACTATTCATAGTTAACAGAAAGAGAAGAAAGGAAAAAAAACCTTAAATTCAAAGAAAAATAAATTAAATAACTTAAACGTCTTCCTTGGAGTCTGATGGGCCCAGCAAACTTTCCTATAAAGATTTTATTAAAAAAACTAAATTTATAAAAAAAAAATCTTTTTTTTCTTTCTTTATTTAAGAGCTATTTGAATTGCGTTTTAAATATCAATTGACTTAAAGCCTTAAATAGTTAAATTTTTTACTTACCACTTATTTCAAATAATTTCAGCATCTTCGTCGTTTAAAATAAAAACGCTTCCTATTTTGCGGAATTTCCTTGCAATATGAGCAAGCGGCAAAACCATATTCTTTCCTGACTTGTATAGAAATTCAAGGCAAAATTGTCTTTTACCACGAGACATTTATCCACTTTTTTTTTAATTAATTTTAACAAAAATGAAAAAAAAAATTACTTTATATGAATATAGGACTAAATCAATATCAATTATAACACGACACTATTAAATTATCAATCTACCAACGTTAATCCAATTACTCAACGAGTTAACGTTTGGAATAATGTACAACTCATAATAATTTTGACTATTTCTGTTTTTAATTGAAATTGTAATTTCAAGCAGTATTTTCCATATACATTCTAATAGTATGAATAAAAGACACTGTCTATTAAAAATTAAATAGAATCTAATTTTCAACTAAATATAGTCTTTTTTATTAAATATAGATTTATAATAAAATTATATAAACACTACCTATTTTTAATCATATAACTTATTTCCCTTTAAAAAAAAACATCACTTATCCACTGTAACATCCCAGCAGCAAATTGACTAAGAGCTTCCAATAGAAGCAGCTAAAAAAGCCTTAGTTTTACCTTAAATTCTAAGGCACGTAAGGTAATTTTTCACATTATGGTTTTTTAAATGCAGATTTCAAAGACTTTATAACCTGAAAAGTCTGATTTAACTGCTTCTACAAAATATTATTTAGAAATTTTTAGCGTTTGCAATTTTATCTATATACCATATATGTAAATCTTTATTGAAAAGTTCAATTGACTCTAATGCATATACATTTTCATAGCCCTTCCAATTCATTTGTAGTAAAACGTCATTAATAAATAAGAAATTTATAGCCTTGGATAAATTGTTTGCTCCAAGAAAGTCTTTAATGTAAGCAATCTAACAATTTGAATATTTGCAAAAATTTGACATATTAATTTTAAAACATTTACCCTATCTTTAGCCGGAATACCACTCAGTCTTTCATTGAGTGATTTTAATTCGTCTAATGCTTTAATAGGGAAAATATTTAAATTTGTTCTCGTTGGGTATATTTTGTCCACCATCCTCTGCAACAAGACATTGTGTCTAGCGGAAAGAATTTTTGAGCTGTTCTTCCCCTAACTCCATTCTTTTTTCAAGTTTTTTCTAAAGATTCTTCCACCTTTTTCTAAGATTCTAAAAAATTTATTATTATTGTATGGTTCTTAATTATAGCATTTTACCTAAAATTTTTAAATCCATTTTAAAAAATTTAAAACAAGTTATTAGGGACTGTATATTACTTAGTAGGGCTTGTGCTAAAAAATTAAAGAGATAAATGTCATTCTTAAAATCCAGCTAGACAACAAGAAATTTATGTTTAAATAGAAAATAATTAAAATTTTTCATTGATATTGGCTAAAGACATTGGTATAAAATCGGTATACAAACTACTCATGCTCATCATTTTATATAAAATCTCACCTATTTTGACAGTTTCTTCTTCTTCGCTCTTTTCTGCGAATTACATATTCCTTTTCATCATCGTCTTGTAAAAAGCATTTTATTTTAAATCAGCTATATTTGAGGGTATTTAATGAGACAACCTCAAAATTTTGTGTATATGTGGGCTTTCACATGTATTAATTATTTATAATATATTTTAAAGTTGTGCCTATAGTGTCAAAAGTGTATAGATACTATATTTTTTATAATTTTGATGGAGACACCTGGCTTTATTTTCTCAATTTCAATTTCACTAAGTTGTACAATGCCATGTCCCTCTTAAATTTATTTGTCTTTAATGTTATACAAACATCGACGTTGCCGAAGTAATTCGATGAAAATCGAAGTTTCAGACCTGTTCCAGTTTTCCATTTTTTAATTTTTTTATTTTTAGTACACTAAACACTGAAAAAAAACTTATCAAAAACGCAACCGACAACCGAAGTACGCAAAATTATATAAATGATTAGTATATCAACGTATCATATAAAAATTAGACGGAAATGTCAAAACAGAACTTGCTGTGTATTGGTAAATCCACCCATGGCAGTGGATTGGCCTTGCGGAAATCCTTTTTCAATATTTGCAGATAGTTTTCATATTTATATGCGGAGAAATTATCTACATTTCCATATAGCTCTACACTATCTGCAAGGTGCAATAGGATATGTACATTATAAGACAAAGAACTGTCTCCATAAAAAGCAGCAAATTTTAAAACAAATTCCTCCAGCATATTTCGAACACAGTCCAGATTTTTCGTACAATTTTTAGGGCAAGAAATGAGCCCTATATAATGCTGCATTTCAATGTGATCATTATCTAAGGAGAATTTACTTAGGTCAGTCAGTGTTATAATTTTGGTTTTATTCATCCAAATCTTTTGCAGTATTTTTTATGGACCCCTAGATCTATGGCGTGCATAACATCAATGAGAAATGCGTTATCATTTTTGTGTTTACTTTCCCCAAGGCTGTTAAATTTTGTTGGAAAGCTGGGAGATGATAAGACTGGTCCTCCCGACTTCTAAAATTTTCGTCGGTTCTTAATCTACCCGAGGTTGTTGCGTATGGTAGTATATTTCCTATTTTTCTTCCTCTCTGTTGGCATTTAGGGCAACCTTTGGATGATGTATGACACACGGTTCTTGTCAAAAATGCTCTGGCTGGTGCATCGCACACGAACAACCCTATCTTAAACTGTACCTGTTTTTCAGCGAGAACAATTTTGTTCCTTTGGAGGAACGCAACTTCTTTAACTAATTCCTCTAAGCACGAATTAAAATGGACTTAGGTGTGGTGCATTTGCAAAGCCAACTAAAATTGGCCAGAGTTGTAAAGACGAGCTTTTATACAGTGGCAAGCCATCGACATTAATGTCTATTGCCAGGGTATCTGAGCCTGTAAATTTGGCCAATTTTACAGCGTTTCAATACCGTTGTTGAAATATTGCCCCGGTGGGACATTAATCAATGTTATATAATTATACTTTGTATCTAACAAAGTCCATTACGTCGTAAAATTGCTTAATAGATGACATATATTGTATGTATATAAATATATATATATATATATATATATATATATATATATATATATATATACATATATATCATCTAATAAGCATGCATTTTAATGCAACAAAGCTTTTCTGAAGCTCTTTCAATGTACGCGCATGCCCAGAAATAACACCCATACATATGCAAAGGCATGTTATTCGTGCATATGTAAATTTCTTTAAAAGCGGCTCCTCTTCATGCAAAACTAAGGAGATCATTTATATGAAAACTAAGGTGATATTAAGGCCTCTTCAGTCGAGAAAATCTCATTAAAAGACAGCTTAAATTTCCTGCTGGGATAAAGTAAGAAGAACTGTCACTCTAGCTCTCTGCTAGATGTGATAATACCCAGCGGTGAAAATTCGCTCTTGCGTGTATGATGCGATGTATAAAGTCACCCATATATGTTAATTTATAGATTCCACGGTATATGGGACGATCGAGCTTTCATATACTGATCGACCAGTGTAGAATATTTGAGCTGAAATAGGATTAAATGGTCTAGCTATAGAGTTGGTATCATGTTCAGTTGACACAAAAGTCAATTTTGCAGTAGCAATTTCAGCACTGGTTTCATTTCGACATGACATTACACAATTTTGGTAACACTAGAACAAGACTACCAAATCCTCGTTCAGCCCAATTATTCTACTCTGGCTATATTAAGTTTCGTTTTTATGGTCCGCGTTTATTTGTATTGAATTTTATCTTGTAGATATAGCAGGTATTTAGCGGTTCGTTAAGACAAGAAAATCGTTTCTCTAGTGGATACTAAATGAACTATCAAAAATTATTAGTCCAAAAATGCACAAAGCAAACAGATAATTTATATATTTTAAATATTTTCTGCTCCATTAAACCGAACTTTTATATCCACAAGATGATTTTAATTTGCAGACAGAAAATTTTTGGATTGTTTATAGATTCAAATTTTCTAAGAACACAAAACTAAACTTAATGCCGAAAAGTTTTTTTTACCACTAATGTGGATCATTTTGCATTTCCAATTAATTCCTCAACCGTTTCAGATTGAATAAAGTAGCATCATCTTATAATTATTACCTTGGATAACTATAAGGAAGATGTGAATCGGATGGTAGTAAGCACGGAAATTGCACACAAAACAATTTTTGCATATAAATATAAGCTAATGACCATTCATGGGGCAACATTGTTTTCACCTATTCAATATATCTTTATAGTTAAGTCATACGCTACTAACCAACCAAATTGGCTGAACTAAAAGATATTTTATTTGATCTGTTGACTTTTTGTAAATTTCGAAGCCATTTAAAGAATCTAAAGATTTTCTGATCATATAGAGACAACTTTAATGGCAAATTTCTATTTCTGGCAAATTGTAAATTTTTATTTATATAAATTTGTTGTTTTGTTTTTTATGTTCTTTTAAAGATTGTGATGTTTTAAGTGGTGAAAGTTTTTAAATAAATGATAATATTTTTGAAAATTAGATAGAATATTATTTGATATGAGTACTTTTTAGTTCAATATGAGATAAAAATAAATCTACATATATACAACGTATTTTGGGAGATTTACATATATAAAATAAAAGGATTGGATAAAAGTCGCTATAAAAATTTGCAATTAAATTTATATTTGGTGCATTAAAATTTGATAATAATAGCAGGTCAATGACTGCTAATTTAATGCCAAACTAACTTTTTAAACAAGCTACATACATAAATATCAATGCTATGACCAGAATCTAATATCTGATTAATTATTTTATCTAAAATTTAAAAAAGTAGTTCTAAATAAATTTTCACTTAAAACTAGTTTTTTTAGGTGATTTAAGAAATGTTGACTGAATATAGTTTATTACTTTGATTTACAAAGAAATCTGTGTCATATAAGAAATAAGTACACCTTTTTGTTTTTTGAAAAAAACAACACGTATGTTCCTAGCTAATAATTTTGTAATTATATAGCCCTCAATTACCTCTTGCTTTAGAATGTAAAAAAAATTTATTCATACACCTGATCAGTTAAGTACCTTGAGATCAAAAAATCTTCCATAATTTGTAATTGAACTTTCTAAAATTAAGGTTCGGTATAATTTTTTCTCTAAAGTTTGGAAAATATAAATAAACTTTCAGGACGATCTACTCATTAGTATTGCTTAGACATTTTTTTTGCTGGTTATTGAAAAAGGATTCTTCGATTCTTAAGTATATTTTCTTCAAAAAAGGATGAATGACTGGTGAGAAAAAGAAGATGTCCGTGCTAGAAACACATTGTAACTGTTGATGAGTACGATATATGCTAACAGATCAATAATCATCAGAATTGGCAGATTTAGAAGAACCAAAATCAAAAAATTATGCTAAACTCGGTCTAAAATCAAGGTAACTCCCTCTTTTCTTTGGTTATCGTGTTGTTGTACACTAACATAAAGAACTTTTATCTTATGGGCAAATAGTGAATAAAGAGCATTACTCGAGCATGATTAAGGTTTTTTGTGAAGAAATTTGTCAAAAGAATCCTGTGTGTAATTAGAATTTAATAAATATTTTATTGCATAAAATTATTTTATATAGATACTGTATTTACCTCCACATACAACTCTTTGTAAAAAAATTTTAAGTTCAAGACTTTCAGTTGCTAGAGCTTTGACTACTATCCATGTTAAAGAGGTAGCTTTCAGCTGGGTGAGCTTTCGGATTCTCTTTGAAAGTTTTTTTTTAAAATCTCTTTTTTCTACACTAGCCTTGGGAATTAAAAAACGCATGGATTTTTAATTTTCTTTTATAACTTCATTTTAAAAATTTTTATACATATTTAGTAACAATTTTATTAAAAGTATTCTACAAAAAACAATTTTTATTGCTAGAAATTTCTACATATTATAATATATTAAAGCTAGTTTAAAAAATTATTGATTATTTTCTTTTTTCCTTTCGCGGAAGTTTTTTTTATGAATTCTGTTCTTGCCTAGCAGAAATCCCTTTTGGATATCCTTTTTATAATCCTTCCTTGTATAATTTCGATTTATTTGCTGTAACCCATACAGGATCAAACAACGGAGCCAGACCTGGCCCAAGCTTGGTTCTATATTGTAAACCTCTGGGCCAAGCTAGCAAACCAGTCTTGGCCCTGACTTGGTAAAAGTCTGGAATGATAACATCGTGCCAGGCTTGGTTGTCAACGATGGGCCATGCTTGGTTGTCAATGTTGGGCCATCTTGATTAGCGATACTGGGCCATGTTTAATTATCAATAGTGTTCCAGTTAAAAAAATGCTGGTTTATGTTCGCATTTTACAGAGTGAATGTTCAAAATTTAGCAATAGTTTACAACAAATGAATCAAGAAAATAATTAAATAAATAGATAGTATAATGTAAAAAAAATAGGTGAACAAATAATTACAATCATATATTTATTATATTAGGTATATTTTATTTGATGTATATACAAAAAAATACTTAAATATTACTATGCTATGATTATATGATTCTAAATTATCCGAAGACTAAAGCTTATTACGTTGTGATCGTCGGCCGTCCCTCTCATTCGCGCCGAATAAAAACTTGCTTACAGCTGTCACTATTTTTAGTTTATCTTTGGAATCCTGGTATTTCGCTGTCAGAAATTCTGAAAAAAATCATAATTAGTAAATCACAGTCAATGATCAAATTAAATAGAGTAACGTACCTTCCATAACTTTGTAAGTCTCTGTATCTTTAAAACTTTTTTTTCCAACGCCTTTCAGTTTTTTCCCGTACCCACTGTACTGCAATTGTACATTTATATTCATTCGGCATTTTTAAAAATATAAAGTCAAATTCGTACACACTTCACAAAGTAAAACGAAAGACGTAATTATCATCACTGAATTCACATAAACCTAGAATTGACTAAAGAACTGTAACCAACACAACAAACAAATTGACAAGTAAAGACTCTGTTTTACTTAGAACGCAGAAGTGCGATACTTATAGCTTTACATTTATATGTTATTTTTATAACCCAGGATTAACTAACGATCCGTAACCAACACTTCAAAAAATTACAAGTAAGGACTTTGTTTTACTAAGAATGCACGAGTGAGATGTATTGTTTTATATATACATACATATATATGTATATGTACTTGTACATATATATATATTTTATTGTTTCTGTATAAATGTTATGCTTCTTATATGTATTGTTTCCATATTGCAAGTTAGAGAAAGATGTAAACATGTCAAAACACGAAGAATAAATAGAACATTATTTTTTAAATTAATTAAATATATTCAAAAAGAAAAAAAATTTTAGAAAATAAAAATGTCAAACAATTATTATAAATTGAAATTGAAATAATATTTTAAGTAGAATCAAAATTTTTACATATGATCTAAATATAAATTCGAATGTCAATAAAAATCGCTTCTTACGAATGTAAATTGCATTGTATTTATCATGTAAATATTTATATATATGCAACACTTTTAATATATAAATTAAAATAACTGGGTGATCATAGAAATGGCCAAAGCTTGTTTACTCAATCTTGGCCCAAAATAGGATGAGCATAGGCATGGCCAATATTCAATTAATCAGCTTTGGGCCAATCGTGGTGTGCCTAGTTTGGCTTCCCAATACTGTGCCAAGCGTGGCCCCGTTGTTTAACTCTGGGGACTCCTGTATGGGAATGACTCTGAAAATTTTTGAAAATTGTTTTAGATTGTATCAATTGAGTTTTATTTGTTTACTTACCGAATAAAATATTATTTATTCTTTCAAATGTTTGAAAGGCTTTTTATTTTTGATGCCTTCAAAGTTATATTCCAAAAGTATAATCCTTCCAAAAAGTTTATCAAAATTTTTGGGAAGGCCACCGTCTTTGACTAGTTGTTGAATTAAGCCAATCTGTAAAAACTTTTGGATTTATTAAAATCCTTTTATAGTATTGCAAAACTTAAAAAACTTGCATGCTCTGTTTCGTTCCCCTCAATGTTGTTAACCAAACAATTTAAATCACTTAACTTTATATCTTTTAAGGATTTGCCTTAATAAAATATTAACCAAATTGAAGGTGTTTTTCAGTTTTTCTTCCATTGAGTTCATTTTTTCTAATTATGAAATTTTAATTGTATTTAATTTATCTATAAGAAAAACATCTAAATACCTACCAATTATTAATTTATTAATTTCTTCCTGTTTTCCTGTATTCGGGATTTTAAGGTGTTTTGCTTAAAGATTTTTTATTATTTTGTTTTACTTTAAAATATAATTACCATTAGTTTGGTTAGGTTTTTGTTCTCCCGATGAAGAACAACAGGCTGCACTGCTAATATTTTTACTATCCATTTTCGACTTGGTTGAAGATTTTCTAAAGAATGGCTTAAAAATTAATTTGATAATGGGTGTGCAGAATTGGAAGGAGTAACACATAAGTTTATGTGATATTTTACATAATTCAAAAAGTTCTTCTTCGTCTGCAGTAGTCTTATTAGTAAAACATATGCCTAGGTCTTCCATGGAACGAAGGGGTTCATTGAAAAAATTTTCCGTATTAAGGAATCTTTTGCCCTTTACATAAAAACCAACGTCTACGCTTATAATGTTAACTACTTTTATTGGAAGTTTGAAAGTTTTTAAAGAAGTTTGGAGTCTTTATGGATTCTATACTACCTGCGGCGTTCTTTTTAGTAATTGTTGTTTGAGAATAAATTTCTATTTTATTTTTGTTATAGATTTGCACTAAAATATTCGTTCCAGATCTAATTTTTTTTTTTAGTTTTTACAAAAAAATTTCAAATGGGCAGGCAGAAAAATCGGCTAAAAAACCTGTTTCTTTTACACATTCAGTTAAGTGTAACAGCGAGTGAACATTATATGTTAATCCTTCTGGACAGTACAATAAAGGGAACTGTTGAACAAACAAACTAAGCATTTCATTAGCTGTGTCAATCTTATTCCTGTAAGTCTTTCTGCATGACAGAAGTCGATATGCACAATGAAGTAAACAGAAGTGGTAATACAAATCATCATTAATTATATTTTTTATTATAATTATTCCCATATATAACACAAATTGCCGAAATTCACTAGCTTTCCAACGAGATATTTTCTCAAAACTCCTTGGTTTTCTAGCGAATTCCTTTGGTATATAGGGAACCAAAAATAAAATAATTGCGCATAAAATATTTTTATCATTCATGTTTAGCTTTTGAGATAGAGACCTGTTATTGAACAAAAAGGTTATGATTTTTTTTGTAACGCCAAGGTCTACTAAATGCATGCCATCTAAGGGAAATTAACTAACCATTCTAATTCCTATATTTTCTAAGCTGGATTTTTCATATTGAAACATGGGTTTGTGGTATTCTAAACAAGTTCGGTCTTTAAAGTCTTCGTCAGTGCGTGGAGGACCTTTCAGGGTTCTAAAAGTTACAGTGTTTCCATTTTTTTTGCCCACTTGTAAACATCTACTACATCCGATAATAGAGTTGTGACCCACCGTTTGACAAATGAAAACTTTGGCGGGTACATCACATATTATTGATCTAAATTTAAATGAAAAAATTTTATTGTTGAGATAAGGCCAGCTTGTGAAAGGTAATCAATTTCGTTAACTAAATCATGCAAAAAATTGTCGATTTTAAGGGATTTTTTCTTCCCTAAGAACACACCAACAAGAATAATACCAATGAATGGGGCATCAGCAATTTTTGCCATAATTGGCCACAACGTTTGTTGAGAGCTCTTGAATAAGCGTAGGCAATCAATACCAATATCTATAGTAATATGGGGATTATCAGCAAACTTAGATAATACTTCAGTGAGTTGCTTTTGCAAGCCAATATGAAGATATTTGCCGGGGCTTACAGTTCGCTGAAAGTAGTTTTTTTTTTTTGAAAATGGTTAGGGAAAATTTAGGGACATCAAGATTTTCTGACCTAAGGATTTTTAAAAGATCGTTAAAACTACTTCTTGCCGGGTTGTGAGTTTCACCCCATAGTTTCAGTCTTTTGACAAGGGATAGCCCATTTAAATTAAAAGTAGAAGTAGAAGAAAGTGGATTTCTTTCAGGGACTGTAAAACTGCAAGACGAGTGTGGATTATCTTCCAGTTCTGAAGAAATGCAAGATAAGTGTCGACTTTCATTAGTTTCAATTAGGTCAGGGCTTTCTATTTCATCGTCCTGATTTAATAATTCCTCCCGCCTTCTTTTAACCAATCTTTTTAACTGTGATCGTGAAAGCATTTTAACTAATTTAATTTAAAAAAACTTACATTTGCAACTGTATGTTTGAAGTGTTTGAAGTCTTTCATATAATATGCTATATGTTCACAGTTTCTGAAATCTTTTAGCTGACTTTTTAAAAAAACTAAGCACTACATGATCACAGTTTCTGAAGTCTTATAGCTTATTTTTTTAAAAAAACAAAGCACTACATGTTCACAGTTTTTGAAATCTTTTAGCTGAATTTTTAAAAAAACAAGGCACGATAGAGTTTTTGCGAACAATTTCACCTGTGTTTTAAAAAAAAACACTACACCAAACAATTGCAACTATTTCATTAAAAAAAAAAGCAACAGCACAAATCAAAAAGCTTTTCAAAAAATATCAAAATGCGTTCAAAATATGTTCACTCGAAGTAAAATCACAACGAACTAAAACTTCCTTCGAGTGCAATTAGCAAATTGCAATTTTTCCCTCAAAATTCTTAAGGCTAAACATTGTATTTTTTCTATGTAAAAATGCAAAGAAAATTCGAAAGGCAATTTTTAAAACAAGGATATATATGAAAATATTTACATACTTGCAAATACAAGATAATCCCTCAGTTCTTAGAAATAGAGATTAAAACTCAATAAAAATTAAAGAATTTTTATCTTGTGGGCGTTTGCTATGGTCATTAGAATTTTATTTTCGGGACTAAGACCTGAACACTTCTTTATTTACAAAAACATTTATTCGGTTAAACTTATATATTATATTTACATTTACCGAGAGGATATATTAAAAACTAAAAAAAAACCCAACAAGGACAGTTCTACCTGAAAAGGAATTAGAATTTTCTATATGAACTGAGTAGAATGCATATATCGAGGTTTTTGTTGGAAATTAAAGAAATGTTTTGAACTTTTTAAATTAATTTAATTCAAAATTAACTCAAATTAAATATTACACCTAAAAATTAAAATTATAACACTAAAACATTAAATAACACAATTAATTTAAAAATAAACTCAAAATAAAAATATATCACTTTGACACTGATACTTTTTATACCGCGAAAAAAGTCGCGGTATCGAATTTTAAGAGCATTTCACCGCTGGGTACATTCAATACACGAAAGAGTTTGCGTTCTTCTCTCTTCAAATATACCAAAGTATACCACAAATCACCAAAGTTTACCAAGTAAGATGAATCTCCTTTGGGCGTTTTTAACCTCCTATACAATAAGGAGGTTGTTGAAGACGCCTTACAGCAATATTGATTGAAAATGCTATTAAATAATGAAAAACACTATATATACTTTAAGTATAAACTACATTTTTCTGATTGCCAATTCAGGCAAATGTTCAGAGGCTTACAAGCCTTTTTTAAATTTGATACAAAATCCAATATAGGCTAGTCACCTGGTATGCCGACAGAGGCTACAACCTGGTAAGTTTGAAAAATATTACAAAACTGATTTTCTCTATTAAAATAATTTGCCTTATATACTTTTGAAAAAAACTGTTCTATATGGTTCAATGATCTTTTTCACTGAACTTGAATTATATTTCCAACTAGCTTTGATTTAATTTATTTTTATTAAATTTAATATTCTTTACACCTGTATTTAATACAACAAAAATGTTTGATACGATGATCTTTTTCACCGTATTTCAATTGTTTTTCGACTAAAGTTAATTACTAAAAAATTAGTTAATTAATAGTTATAATATAATTAATTCAAATATTACTACAAGTGGATCAACAACTTTTTATTATTGTAATATAATTAATTAGCTCAAGTGGATGAATTTGATTTAACTGCTATTAGGTCGGTAGCTGCGCAACAACTGACGCCAAGTAGCTTGCAAACTTGTTAATTGCTACTCGGTATTCTATTTGGCCGTTATCTCGGACTCAACATGTTCATTAATGAAAACAAACATTTCCCATAAGATTTGTATAACCGAAACTTGCATTCGAAGTAAAGAAGACCCGAGTCGAAATATTTGATGATGAAGTGATACGGTTCATCCTACCACTTCACAGTACAACCAGTATCAACTCAGTATCATCTTTTACATTTACTCTTATGTTAAAATTTGATGTTTAATTGATACTGAAAAGTATGCAAAATACGCGTTTCTATACTATCAGTACCAATTCATTATGAAAAGATACAATCTTTTCAACATCATCAGTATCAATTCAGTATATTGTGAGAGCGCTCTCTCAGTGCATTTGTTATATTTTTATTTAATATAACTCTGTAATTAAATGATAAGTCTTAGATTTTACAAAAAAGTATAGTTTTATTTAATTAATACACAAAGGTTATTTTTACAGAAACGAGTATAATTTAATTTAATAATATTTTTTACTTTTTTCTCTTACATTTAATCGAACATAATCTGATTTTTATTCTATTTTTATAAACTGTCTTTTATTTTATTCTGATTCAAACAATATTCTCCTTTTTTATTTATTTAATTTAATTTACATCATTTATCTAAAAACAAACTGTCTTTTTTTATTTTATTCTAATTCAAACAATATTCTCCTTTTTTATTTATTCAATTTAATTTACATCATTTATCTAAAAACAAACTGTGTTTCGTTTTTATTTTATTCTGATTCAAACAATATTCTCCTAAGGACGTTTATTTAATTTAACGGTATTGTAAGAGTCTTTACATATTATATATATCGTTGTAAGTTCCGTAAATGCATATAGCCACACGTTGGATTCTGTCATTTTTAATAACAGGTTGTTAGGGTTTGATTGAAGTTTGAGAAGGCATATAAAGTCTTCGTTTAAAGGGTTGTAAAAAAGTTTTATAGTACATCTTTAGTGTACGCGGCCAATATCATAGGTTTTTGCAAAGGTCCAATGAAAGTAGTAATATTCAAGCTGTGTGTTATATGCGTAAGGCGATTAGCTTGAGAGGGGTTAAAAAGCACGAAGTTTTGGCTTTTTAAGTCCGTTGCTATGTTAGAATATTCGATTTTGTGTATTACTGAAAGGTGTCCCGACTAATGAACAGGGTAACATCGAATTTGGTAAAATTTCATTTTAGGGGTGTTTAATAAAGGTACAGTGATTTTGATTACTAGTTTATTCTGTAGGATATGCGATTTTATAGATAAAGTTTGTTGTATTAGAGGCAAACAATTAACGCATAGGGGCTGAGTTTTCTGGTAGATCGTTAAGAGCTTTTCTGGGGCTGATAGCAAAGGGTGTAATTTATTATTTGTAATGGATAGAATTACGTCCAATAGAGTTTTTTGGCGGGATTTAATTTCGATGAACTCGAACACAATGTTGGATATTATTTCCTGTCTTAAGCGAGCTATTTCAAGCTTTCCTGTAATGTTGATTAAGTTTGAAATTTTTTGAGATAATTGTTGTTGTCTTTCTATAACTGATGATAGGGGATTTTGAATCTTCTTTAATGTATTGGTAATTACTGTTATCTGCTGATTTTCCAATTCTTTCGTTTTTCTTGTTGTCTTTTAGTCAGTTCATGTGGCACCCATCTACCGACCTTTAAAATCATTCCCATGGCTTTTAATCGTAAGGAAATGGTTTTTTGGGTAACACCTAACATTTCTGCCATTTCTTGGTTTTGGGCATCATCTTCATCCTTGCTTGCATTTCGGCATCTTCAAACTTTTCGGTGGTTTTCAACGCTCCTCGTTTCACACATTAAAAAAGGAGTGTGAAAAACGCCTTTCGTATTAAAATAAAGATTATAATGAATTAAAATAAACGGCTGTACTGTTTTATGCTTTTACGTAGAATATATAAAACACACAAACAGCACAAGCTTTCGACGGTTTGGTTAGGTTTTTATACCTTCCATGTAAGCACATGTAAGTAACATCAAGCACCATCTACAGCATGGGTGTCAAACTGAAAGGCTAATATGGGCCAAAACTAAAAGATTTACGTCAAGGCGGGCCGCAGAAGAAAACTTAAAATGCACAGAAATTGAGTATATTTCTAAACGTTACATGTATTAATAAAAACTAAAAATGAAAATTTAATGTTTTCTTCCTGAAACTTGACATCTTTTCTGTGCTACAATTTTCTCTACATCAGGATGAATATTGCTCGCTGTTATTACTTTTAAAACAGACCCGAGGTGGGTTTCATTAATTCTGGATCTGACAGGAGACTTATTTCCTTTCATAAGAGTATATAACTGCTCACATCGATAAGTACTTCCAAACATTGAGATAATTTCACATGCGAATCGTTTTGTATTTTCTAGTTTGTTTGGTAAGTGCTTGTAAATTTCAGGTATGCCCACTTCAATATATTTAGCTTTTAAATTTGAATCACACTGAATTTCAATCACCTCCATTTGCATATGATTAGGTACTGATTCTATGTTTATTGAAAAAATTGAAGAAAATAAAGAAAATTTGTCTTCCAAACAATTAAAATCTTCAAATCTTGTTTCAAATTCAGTTCTTAGACTTGAAATATTTTCTGCGTATTTCTGATATGATGCAATTTTACCTGAACTTGATTTGTGCATTTTACATGTGGGGAAATGCGTTAAATCTTCATTTTTCAACTGATGTTCCCAAAGAACTAGCTTACATTTGAATGCTTTAACTTTGTCATACATGTTCGTAATGATCTGGTCTTTTCCTTGCAGCATTAAATTTAAATCTAATAAGTGTTTTGTGATATCAACCATGAAAGATAAATCTTCTAACCACATTTGATTAAAAAACAAACTTGTATCTTGATTTTTAGTTACTAAAAACTGACATATTTCTTTTTTCAAATCCCAAAATTGTTTAAGAATTTTGGAGCAAGATAACCAGCGTATTTCAGTATAATAACACAGACCGGAGTGCTCGCAATCTAATTCATTTAAGAAAGCGTAAAATTGCCGTTGATTTAATGCTCGAGATCTTATAAAATTTATGACTTTTTTGATATATAACAACACATGGTCCATGTTTATTACTTTCGTACATAGTACTTCTTGATGTATAATACAATGTGTATGATGAATGTGAGATGCGCCATAAATTTCGCTTAGTTTTTTTTTCATCAATGCAACGAAGCCTTTGTCTTTTCCGGTCATAGAAGGAGCGCCATCTGTAGCTATAGAAGTTAATTTAGTCAGAGGCAGATTGTATTTTTGCAGAAGTTCATAAATACAATCAAATATATCTTGTCCTCTAGTAGTACCATACATGGGTATTAGCTCCAGCAGTTCCTCAAAAATATTAAAATCTGTATCACAAGCACGCAGAAAAACAGCTAATTGTGCTACGCCCCCAATGTCTATACTTTCATCACAGGCAATGGAAAATCTTTCGAAACTAGGTGCTTTTGCCTTTATCTGATCACTTAAATTGGATGCCAACTCAGTAATTCTTTCTGAAACTGTATTTCGAGACAAAGAAATCGCTTGAAAAGGCTTCACAGCTCCCGGAGAAACTATTTCTGCTGCCTTAATAAGGCATTCTTTGATGAAATCACCTTCGGTAAAAGGTTTCGAATGTTTGGCTATTAGCTCCGACAAGACGTAGCTTGCATGCACTACCGCTTCATTTTCTTGGGGTACTTTGGTGAACATTATTTGTTGTGTTTTCAGTTTTAATTTTAGTTCTTTCAACTTTTGTTGTCTTATTATCCCTTTGAAACTATCATATTTTGATTTGTGTTGTTCGTAGTGGCGTTTAATGTTATACAATTTTACTACATTAATAGAATTATTACATATCAAGCAGACTATTTTATCTTTCACTTGGTAGCAAAAAAATTCCAATTCCCACTCTTCTTGAAAAGTTCGATTTTCATCAGCAATTTTTCGTTTATTTTTGCTACAACTTGGTTTCACTAAAGACATCCTGAATTGTAATAAAAATTAATTATATTTTCTTAATAATTTAAAAAATTATACTAACATATAAGATTGTCCACTGAATATAAAAAAAATTAAAATCACTCAAAAACTGTCGATATAATTTGCTAACTCTTTAACGTGTGTAGTGTACTATGATATAGTTATAAATTACAAACCTATTCTACACTTACTGAACAGAAGTCTGAAATTCGCATAAAATATCTATTTATAGAATTATAGCTACAATACAGTTCATTAGAATTTCGATGTAGTACGTGCCGATCGAAGCATAATGACACATAAGTTAACATTATTTTTGTGTGTTGCACAACTATAAGTGTGTTTTGCCTGCGTAGACTTCCTATGTTATGTGTGTGAGCTATAATTTTTTAAGTTTTTTTTGGCTATTAGTGAAAAAATGTTTTCATTTTCTGGGGTAAGAACTTTAGGCTAAACATGTTGGCGGGCCGCAGAAATACTGATTGTGGGCCGCATGCGGCCCGCGGGCCGCGAGTTTGACACCCATGATCTACAGCCAAAAAGAGATGCTATCAGACACCACCAAGCCAAACACCACAGAACACACTTGGCCTGAAAATTAATTACAGTGTCCACACATATACTGTAACGATATTGCATTAGTTTTAAGCATAAATACTCCGCAGTTTTTGCATATAAATATATATATATATATAGAAGATAATTTTTTAAATATATGTACCTTTAATAATATGATATTTAATTAATACGTACTATTTTAATAGATTTTGATGTAATTAAAAATAAAAATAATAAATTTACATACCGTTTGGTTTCAAAATTACAAATCCTCCATATAAACGCCATATTTAAAAAAAGATAATTACAATCATGAAACTGCAGTTAAATAACTAATATTATTATAATTATGCTTAGGTTATGCTATGTAGATGTAGTTTTTGTTCAAGAATTTTTTGCAAAATTCACAGAAAATGGTATTTGACCTTTTGTTGCTACCGACTAAGCTGTAAGTTAGGTTATGCTTTGAGCGCATATGCTCATAGATGTAGCTTTTGGAAATGGTTTTTTGCACAATTCACAATTCATGGTCTTGCTTAGGTCGTTTTTCGTTATTTTCTAGTGGAAGTAATCTTAGAGTTAATTCTTTTATAGTAATTGAATTCAAATTAGTATTAATTATCCCTATATGGGCTGTTTTGTTTCCTTTATCCATTAAACTTTTTGCCAAAAAGACACCTTCAGATATCTCTTTCGATAAACTTATCATATTTTTTTGAAATGTCTTTTTGATTGGTATAATATCCTGCATCCGTGCGAGGATGACATATGGTTTTTCTAAAGTAATTCGTAAAGTTAGTGGTTCATTTGTTTCATTACTTGTAGTAATCTTAGGGCAGATTGATTTCAGTGGGTTGTTATTTACCGTTAACTGGGAGTCTCTGACTTCTTCCAGGTCTTTATGCGGACTATTAACTTCATTAGTTGGAGTATGAAAGTGATTTTTATTCCAATTCGTATAATTTGCCGCTGAAAGATCCACTAAACTTGTTAAATGTTTTTCTATCATTTGGTTTTGATGGGCTGTACTACCATCCACTTTTAGGGGAACTGTGAAATCAGATAAGCTGCCATTTTCCATGCGAGGAAAATGCAGGTGTTTTCCCGGACCCTCTATATTACAATATTTCGATAAAAAATCATTTCCCAAAATACCATCCGTAGTAAGGTTGTTCATTTTTTCTACTACTTGAAAAGTACAAGGAAGTCTAGTTGAAAAATTAAAGTTGCCTTGGCAAGTTCCTAAAGTATCACCTTTTCCAAAAGGTGTTTGTATGGTACATTTTGTACGGGTATTAATCGAAGTATTATTACGTATGATTCCACGCTTCAACACACTCACTTTCGCCCCTGTATCTATAATTAGGTTAGTAAATCTTGTCTGTGCTATGTCTAGTGGGAGCATTACTATAGGAATCTTCGCCAAGGAAAATTGGGGCACTACTTCTTCCATTGAGTATCTATTTATTGTCGGGTCGGTGGTGTTGGACCCGACATTTGGGAGTTTCCCTGATTTCTGGATTCCCATTTTTTCTTTTGAAAGCATTCGTTGATGCTATGACCTCGTCGGCCGCAAAAATCACATTCCACTTTCAGATTGTACTCTGCTGGATAATTTGATTGTCTTGGTCTATTTAGCGGTGGATGGTTGTTCGAGTGATTTACCATTTCGCTTTCTTTCGAGTATTGCTGTGTTATTAAAGGTCCTTGTGGTATTTGGTTTGGACTTTTAGGGTTAGAACACGATCTGCCCCCC
Source organism: Acrocera orbiculus (assembly GCA_947359355.1). Classification (NCBI taxonomy): domain Eukaryota; kingdom Metazoa; phylum Arthropoda; class Insecta; order Diptera; family Acroceridae; genus Acrocera; species Acrocera orbiculus. Next base: position 16,467,256 of record OX375758.1, read on the forward strand.
CCCCCCCCCCAAATTTTTATATTTTTTTTTTTTATATTGTCATAACAATCTGCTTACTGGTTCATCTCGAATAAGGAGCTCCACGACGATTTGAACATCAAGTGGGTGGAGGATGTTATCCGAGACTACGCTATTAAGCACGAACAACGACTCATACACCATCCTAACATTGAGGCCATCCAGCTAATGGATACCCATGGTAAAATCAGGCGCCTATGCAGAACTAAACCACACGAATTGACAACCTAACTTCAATTCAACACCAACGCACCTTGGGAGTCATCACTGGATGTTAGCCCTCACTTATCGAACTACTATCAACAATACCAACTCATCACATTCAAAAATACTAATAAATTAATTAAGATAATTAAGATTGTAGTAGACAAATACTTTATAAAAAAAAAAAAAAAAAAATAACAATCTAGTAAGTACATACTAATAAGCTATTTGTTTTCAACTTAAATTACTACATATCTAAAGTTCCAAAGTTCTAATCCTGTGATAGACACTTTGATTTTCGTTATTATTTCTCAGTCACTGTATCGACTCATTACGTCTTTTTATATTTCACTCCATACGCTAACTCGAATGGTTTTACCCTTTTGAGTCGTCTTGAGTCAATGTTATCGTCTGTCATTATCCAGGAGCTTGAGAGACTCACTGTTGATGTGATTTTGTAACCGTTGTTGGTGTTTTTTAGCATATACTTTGTTTTGATATCGTTGAATTTTATTCTTATTACTTTGACAAGTACAGCCCCAGAGTTGAATGCCATATGTCCAAACTGGCTTAAGTATTTGTTGGTACAACAAAAGTTTGTTATAGATTGATAGGGTTGAGTGTCTGCCTATTAGCCAGTATATTTTCCTGTGCTTTAGCTTTAGTTCTTCAATTTTTTTTTTGACATGTGGCTTCCACGTAAGTTTTGCATCTAGAGCCATACCAAGATATTTAGCGGTATTTCCATAAGGAGCAACTCTATTACTAATATACACTGGTTTATAGTCAATTCTTTTATCTGTGAAATCAATGTGAACAGATTTGTCCTCATTAAGTTTGATACGCCACTTCGCTGCCCAGTGTTCTATTTCAGCTATGGTTGTTTGCAGTTTTTCTGTTGACTCCATATTATTGTCTCCAATTGCTAATATTGCAGTGTCATCAGCAAATGTGGCAATAACTTGGTTGGAATTAGGTATGTCACTAGTGTATAGTAGATATAACAATGGCCCTAACGCACTGCCTTGGGGTACACCAGCTTGAATTTGTTTTAGTTCTGAATAGGCATCTTCTTGTTTGATTCTGAAGAACTGTTCTGATATATAGGATTGTAATATTTCCGAATATTGTTCTGGAAGCATTATGTTAAGTTTGTGCTTCAGCCCTTTGTGCCATACTTTATCAAATGCCTGCGCCACATCTAAAAAGATTGCTGAGCAGAATTTCTTTGTTTCTAAGCATTTTTCGATGGTGTTTGTGATTCTATGAACCTGGTCAATCGTAGAGTGTTGGTTTCTGAACCAAAATTGGTGATTTGGGATGAGATTTCTTTCATCGACTATAGGTTTTAATCTCTTCAGTAGAAGTTTTTCAAAGATTTTTGACAGTATTGGCAATAATGATATTGGTCGGTATGATGCTGCTTCATGTGGTGGTTTCCCAGGCTTAAGAATCATAATAACTTCAGCTATCTTCCATATTTGTGGAACATATCTTAACCTGAATGAGGCATTAATTAAATTCGTGATTTTAGCTAATGTTTTGTTCGGCAATTTTTTAAGTATTTGTCCAGTGATTAGGTCATGTCCAGGAGCTTTTTTGGAATTTGTGTTATTTATTTCTCGTTTGACTTCTTTGAGGGTAACAGATGGTATTTTTTTTTGTCATTATTCAAAATATGTGGCAAGTTTATGATGTTATCCGCTGTATTTGGTTGAAACATATTTTCTAAATGTTTGGCAAAAATTTCTGCCTTGTCTTTATTGTTTCTTCCCCATTTGCCAGCCATATTTATAATTGGTGGTGTTTGAACTATCGGTCTTTTTACATTTTTGGTCATTTTCCAAAGCGAGTAGTTGGTTGCAGGATCATTAGAAAGCCCACACAGGAATTCGCTTAAGGAATTGTCCTTCAGTTGTTTTATTTCTTTTCGTATCTGGGCTGCGAGATTATTGAATCTGGTTTTGTCTTGTGGCATTCTATTTGCTGCCATCTTTTTCTTGCTTTCCTCTTTTCAGTAATAAGTTGAAGAATTTCTTTTGGCTAATTGTTGCCTTTTAGTTTGCTTTTAATTTCAGGTGTGTTTTGCCAGGCTAATTGTTGAATATCATTAAGTAGTTTTTCCAACTCCAAGTCCACCTGCTCTTCAGTTTTCAGTGGCACATTCAGCTCAGTTCTTTTTTCTATTGCTATCCTGAAACTCTCCCAGTCTGTTTTTTTATTTACTAGTGTAGGGTTACATGGCTTTTGTATAATACTAGTACTTAGTGTAAGTATTATTGGTGTGTGATCCGATAGTAGTTCCAGGTTTTCCTCTATTTGAATGTAATTACTTGAGATATTATTAACAACAAAAAAGTCTATCAAATCAGCAATTTTTTCAGGGTCCGTAGGCCAATACGTGGGTTTGCCTGTTGATATGACTTCATATTTATTTTCTTGTACTGCTTTTAGCAGTTCTTTACCTTTAGTAGTTATTATACGTGATCCCCAGTGTGTGTGTTTTGCGTTAAAATCACCGCCTATGATGAACCGTTTTCCTACATCTTTAAAAAATTCTGTGTATCTCTCTACTTTAATATTGTGTTTAGGAGGATTGTATATGCTGATATATTGTATGTTTTGGTCTTAATGATAACTATTGCTGCTTGTATGTCTTCATTTTCAATTTTTTTTTCTTCATTATGGCATATATTTTCTTTAATTATTACTGCACTTCCTCCTGTGGCTTTATTTTCAGGGTGGTTTGCATGGTTTGCATTATACCCTCTAAGTTTAATGAAAGATTGTTTGGTGAAATGTGTTTCTGATATTAGACACACATTAATTTTGTTTATGTCTAGGACTACTTTTAGTTCGTTTTGGTGATTGAGTAGTCCATTAGCATTCCAGGTCATGATTTTAATCACATTAGTCATTTATTTACTTTCTTTTTTTTTTGTTTTTTTTGTTGTTATTGTTAAGTTATTGTTTTTAGTCTTCGTTGCTGGTAGAGATGTTGTTCTGGTTTTGGTGAGGGTTTGAATTTTTGTTGTTGTTGCTATCATTCTTGTTTGTTTTGCTAATAGTAGTTTTTTTGTTTCTCATTCTTTGTAATTCTTTCGCAATTTCACATCCCCTATAATTTGCTGGATGCTCATTTCCACAGTGTATACATTTGGGCTTTTGATTTTCCTCTTTTTGACAATCTATTGTTAAATGTTTTCCTGCACATTTCACACACCTTGGCTCTTTTCCGCAGTACTTATGTGCATGACCATAATTCTGGCACCTTTTACATTGCGGAATAAGTTTGCTCCCTTTCATTGGATGGATTTCTACTTTACATCCAAGAACATTGGTGATCTTGTAAATATTGTCATTATTCCCACTGTTATCAAAGGTTAGCATGAACATATTCAGAGGAGTTTTAGATTTCCATGATAATTTGTTATTAACTGTGTTGATTTTATATCCTTTGTCATAGAGATATTTTTTAATGTTTTCTGGCTTACATGTTCTGTGCAGATTTTTCGCCATAACACGAATTGGGCGCATTTGCTTATTTTCAAACGTATAGTAATTGTATTTCAATCTATTTAGGTTATCAATTATTTGCCTGTATATTTCGGAGTTTCAGCTGTTAATTGTTAATTGGTCTTGGTATCATTAATGAGTTTTATCTGGAAGTTATTTTCTCCAGTTGTTTCAGCTAAGACTTTATAAAGCTGCTCATATGAAATAATATTTTCCACCATTATTGGAGGTGGATTATGACTTTTATATTTTTCATTTTGCCTAGATTGCTCATTTTCTTTATTTTTGGATTCGACTGGTGTTACTGGTGAAAGCGTATTATTTAGTTTGCGCTTTTTGGTTTTGTGTTTTATCTTAATCCAGCCAGTTTCTTTTTCTAATTCATCCTCGTCTGTTTGGTACACTATTTTATTATCAATATTTACCTTTGATGGTTGGGGCTCAATATTCCTAGTCTCACTTTCCCCTTGACTTGAAATTCGTCCCCTTACTAGATTTTTTTTAAGTTCTTCAACTTGTTTTTGCAGTTCAAGAACCAATTTTTTCAACTCAGCATTTTCAGTTTTAGTACTCTGCCAATTATTAGTCGCATATTGCCATTGTACGTATAGTAACTGCTCATTGTGACTACGCTCACTATTTTCTTGGAATAGCGCTTCATTTTTTTGGCTAATGGTACTTGACATATTTGGTGTGCTGCTAGCGTTAGCATTTGTATTTTCCATCCTTATTAGTTTGTTTAATTCTTATTACGCAATTATATAGTAATTAGATTCAAGTGAACACAAGTTTAAAAACGAATGTAATAAAGTAAATAAGAGAAAAAAAAAACAAAATAATTTTTCCAAATATTACAAAAATTTTTAAAGTAGTAAATAAATAGTTTTTCCATATTTAATGCACTTAAAATAAAGATGCACTAAATCACTCTTTCAGTGAACAGTTTTGCCTAGACCGTTACTGACCAGTTTTACTGTTTGTTATAATAATTTGTTATTTAAGGTTTGTATAAGTAAGTTTGAGTTTATATCACTTCACAAGCTAACTGTTGTTATTTGGTATTACCTTTGTTATGCCTAACGGGCATCACTTTGATAATATTATAACACAGATTTATTTCTTCGATTCACAATAACTTTGTTTAAAGGGAAATCAATAACTTAAACAAAAGTAATCTAACACGACTGTTCGCATCGACTGTTCGACCCCCCCAAATGATTTATTTTTTTTAGATAAATATGGACCCCCTGATGCCGGGAAAAATATTTAAAAAATTCTAAAATCGTGCGTTCTATGTTTTTTTCGATCTCAAAGTTTGCCCTATTAACCCTATGCAATTCAAAAGTTCAACTGTCATATCAATGTACTCTCCTCTGTGTGTGTAGACTTATGTATGGAGACTTTGTTGATTAGACCAAGTGAAAGGCTAAATTTGTTGTGTGTGACAATTGTATAATAGTATACCAATATTTATTATACCAAAATGTATTATACCAAAATGTGATATTAAAATTAAGTTAAATTTATATAAATAAAAGAGAAAATGGAAAGTTAATTTTTGTTTTTTGTAAATTATATTTTGTTATACTTTTAATAAATTGAGGAATTACAAAATTCCTGAAATTTATTGCATTGGAGTGTATAGACAATTTTACTAAAATATTTTTCAAGCTTTGTAGTAGATATTAACTAAAAATGTCTATTTATTTGTAGCATTAATTAATAATAATTAAATTGCACGAGATTAAATTATTTGTCTTTTGATATCATTGCGATTATCGCTATATTACAAAAACTAAAATACGAATATGCTTCAAATGTTTTATTTTATTTTTATAATTACATAGTATTTAAATCAAAAAAATAATTTCATGTTTTTCTATTATTCTGAATATTGTGTTTTGAATAGTGTTTTTTCCTTATTTCCATATAAACAACAAAATATTTAATGTATCAAAGAATTATTTATAAGCAAAATAATATGTATGATAGTAATTGCCATGGTAATTACGGTGCGGAAGCGATGCGGATTTATGAAGTTGTGTACAAAAACAGAGCGCAGAATCTTAACACAATGCATGCTGGGTGGTTGACATATATTGCTGACTTTTATAGCAAAATATAGGAGATGGCTCTGCTATTTAGCTGGTTTAATTTTATCAAAAGCGAACAGATGATTTTACAATCGCATTTTCAAAAGTACAGAACTGTGTGAAAACTCGTAGAAACTTGTGAAAATTTTTTTTAATTTTTTAATTTTCCATAAAATCAACATAAAAAAATTACTTAAAATTATCATTTTTTCATGTCTCTGAGTGGACCTCCCCCCTTAAGGGGTTAGGTGGGTTTAAAAATATCTAAAAATCAATTTTTTTTCCTTTATTTATTAATACAATATGTCTAGAAAGTTCTCCTAAAATTTTAAAACGATCTGAGTAAAATTCTAAGAGATATGGTCTTTGGAGGCAAAAATGCGGTAAATAGGCCCGTGTGTGGAATAATTAATTAGAAAAATAAGTGAGGAACCATCATGTACTTCGGTAGAATGTTATTGGCAAAAATCTAAATTGTCCAAAGTTGGTAGTAGCCTAAAATATATAACAGCAAAAGACTTGTCTAAACGCAGTCCCTTGCTGTCTGCAAATTTTTCTGTTTTGACCAAGTTCGTAGAGGAAGGTATAAAAAGACAAATTGAGCGCTGTGAGCTTTTGAAATATCAACCGACCTACTGCTTTAGTGGAATACAGGCTGCCTCAATGCATAACGTTATATTTAATTCTAAAGAAAAATGTGTTAATGATTTCTTGAAAAATGTTCAAATAACAACATCTTTAATAAAAAAAAGTTGAAGAAAGAACAAGAGATCAATTTAATTCCAGATTTTGGTTTGAATTAAGGTATGGACGAATAACCGCGTCAAGAGCTTTTGAAGTCAGCAGATGTAACACAATCGATGGAACACTCATATCTTTAATACTTGGTGGCAAAATACCCCATCCATGAAACGAGGAAGACTTTTAGAAAAAGAAGTAAGAATAACAGTAGAGAAAAAAATAAAGAAGTGTGGCCTGATATTGAACTACAAATATCCAATGTTTGCAGGCTCCCCTGATGGAATACTTGAAGATGGAGTCATAGAAATTAAATGTCTTGTAAATGAAAGCACATACAAAAAGTATATACAAAATGGCAAACCTACAGAAAAATATGATGCCCACATGCGGTTTCAAATGTATTTAACTGGAAAGGAAAATTGTTTTTTTTGTGTAGCTGACCCAAATTATGTACAAAACAAGAAAGTTGAAATATTAAATGTGCCATTCAATCATGAATATGACCAAAATATGATTGATGACAAGTTGTTAAACGTAAGACGTAAGCGTCGAATAACTCTCTCTATATGTATTCTTAAGCTCGCTATTTGTTTGGTTTGCCTCGCTTCACTTTTGTTCAATCTCGCTCCTGTTTCGACACTTGGAGGTCGCACCTGTCGCACCATTTGGAGTGCAGGATACCAGATATTTTATTGTGTTCGCTTTTTTATATTCTGACCATGTTAGCGCTTGATGTACTGCCTTAGATGGTTTTTGCAGCTCGATTTCTAAGCAGTCTATGATGCAACTAACATTGTGGTATTTGTGCCTGAATGACATAGGGAAAGTTCTTTTGATCATTTTTCTGTCTAACGTTACAATAAAAGGACGCATAACACTGGCTATAATAGGTATACATATTTCTTAAAAATATCTTGCTAATGTATGATGAGGATATTCCATATTCATTTGCCATCTGATTAAATTTATTATCTAATCTTATTTTATTCAGACAGAGCAGTAAATGGTCCTTGGAAATTTTAGTTTCATCTGTTATTAAGTCAATTAAGTAATAACACCTATGTACAATCGAGGATTTTTTTCAATTTTCTTGATTGTACTTAGCATAGTTTTTGCTGCTTCTCTTTTTCTATCCTCTTCAATTATTTCACTGCAATCAGATAATGATTTTATTCGTGATCGTGAATTGTTAGTAAATACAGATGCTTTACATGACGAAATATCACTGTCATAATGATCTTCGCTAACCTTTATGTCGAATACAGAAAGCCCGGATGCCAGAAGATGCTTATGAGCCTAAGCTCATAATCTTGATCTTGATCTTGATCTTGATGTTACCGTTGTTTTCAAGGGTGATAATGCCTGGTTGACGGTTGTTGCTTTGGTTTGGATAGCCTTACTGCTGAATTTATGTGTTATTATTGTCTGTACGGATTTCTTCGTTGTCTTGTCACATACAACTTCCTGCACATTACTTTCAACTGCTGGGCAATCTAAAAAATTAAAAGTAGGATCAATTAGCTTTATAACGAAGATTGCTACTTGTCATTCAAAACTTTAAGCTGTTTGTGTACTTTAACACTAATACGCCTGAGATATACCTGAGTTTGTGTCAGAAGTATTAGTGATAGATGAAATTTCCGTACAACCTTTTACTGATTCATTTAGACACTCGTCGATTATCATCTTCCTTCGTTTTTTTGCAGCATATGGTCGTTCTGCATGTTTACCCATCCATTTTTTTCTAACTTCTTGACAGTCAAATTTAGATGGCAGACAACCTGGTTTTATTTGGATTCGGGATACTGCCCCCATAATATGGTACTCAATAAAATTTATCATATTGTTTGGCAACTGTAACATAAAAAATTAAGGTGTTGATCACCATAAACATTACATTGAAATAAGCCATAAAATCATTCAACCAGAACAAGGTAATCTCAACTCATAAATTATAATGAAAATAAATACTTGCATGAAAATGATCTTCGCAAAAATGCATTCATGAATCCGTTGATAATCTATTGGCATCTCTCCTTGCAAGATTTAACCACTTTTTTTTAATTTGTTTATTGTTTGGAACGTATATGAATAATTTTTCCGGTGTTTTAAAAGTTGTATTTATACACCACACAATATTTATAATAACTTGAATTCATTTTTAAACTACAAACAATAAAAAACTAAGCAAATTTTTTACAAAACAAACTAACTCGATATACATAAACACGACTTTTGACATTTGCTTCGCAAGGTGTGACGTCAGTCAAGACGCCATGACAGTTTCGAGCGTTTTGAAATTAAATTTAAATCGGCTATTGAAAAAACAAAATATATGATATAAATATTTGATTTTTTTTCAAATATCACTTCTTATGGGTAATATAGACAATAAGGAATAATATTAACTCATTTCTTAAAAGTAGTCAACTAGCCTATTCGCGATCATAAGTGCTGTATTTCTTTTGGGCGGTATTTAGTTTAAACGAAAAGAAACCTAAAGGCTGCCAAGATCCCTTATACAGTTGATGTATTGCTAAAGGTAGAGAAGGATCTGGAAAATTTAGAAGAGTCGTATTGTAAAGTTGTTTTTGAACCTCTTCAAAAGATTGGATAGCATCATTATTCCATTCAATTTTTTTGTTACCGTCTTTTTTATTACCTTCTAAAAATTTATTTAATAATAACCGGTGTTTTGCCGCGTTTGGTAAGAAACGCATATAAAAATCAATCAATCCCAAGAAACGTCTGAGTCCTTTGACTGTTTTTGGACGATTGAAATTTTTAATAGCCTTTACTGTGTCAGGGGATGGTTTAATACCATCGGCGCTGATAAAATGGCCTAGAAAATTTAAATTTGACTTTAAAAACTGGCATTTTTCCAAGTTAATGACCAAACTATACTATTCAAGACGCGTAAAAATTAAATCAAGATGAGCTAAATGCTCTTCTTCAGAGCTTGAAGCGATAAGAATATCATCCAGATAAACAAAACAGTATGACAAATCTTTGAAAACCCAATTAACAAACCTTTGAAAGGTTTGAGCAGCGTTGCAAAGACCAAATGTCATACGGTTGAACTCGAAAAGTCCAAAAGGTGTGCAACTTGAAGTTTTCGGAACATCTTCGGGTTCAATGGGTATCTGATGATACGCTTTCATGAGGTCCAAACAAAGTTTCTACGAAGTCCTAAATTTAAAGTCAGCGCTTTTCTACCATAAGCGTTTATTTCAGACTGATTTGCAGCTAAAAGTTTATAAGTAGAAGATGGAAGTCTTCCAGTAGTAGTTGCTGGAATGACCGAGATATCAGCCCCAGTATCTATTAAGAAATTTTGTTTGGATATATGATCGAAAATATGTAAACGGCTTGTTAACTTTCCCGTAGCGAGAGTATCTAACCTGTTGTTGTTTTGAAATTTTTCTTTCCAATTCATCTAATTTATTGGTTAACAATTTTAGTTGGTTCTGAATTGAATTTTCAGAAATTACTTCATCTTCATATGAAAAAATTTTGGGCTTACTGTAAACCTCAGTAATTTTATCCGCACATTTAAAGATCCCGGGTTACATTACAGTATTGCCTGTACATTCTCGGGCAAACGCTGCAGCCAGAGGGAACGCAAAAGTTCCTCTGATACCTTTTCTCCCCCTAATTCTTTCATTTCCCTTAGTAACTGAAAAGGCTGACGATCTCCTAGACTAAGATCACTCAGCAATTGATTTAGTTTGGATATTTCACTGGCCGATAGCCTTTGAATTAAACTTGTTTTAAGATTAGTGTAGGGTTCATTTGAGCCAGGATCTCTAACTACATCACTAACCACCCGAACAATATCCCCGCCTAACGCCGTAAGGACATAATTAAATTTTGTTCGTTCGGAAACTATTCCTGCTAGGTCAAATTGGGCCTCCTCTTCTACAAAGAAGTGGAGAGCTTCTCCAAAATGGTGGAGGCTTTATTGCAACTGCCGAAACAGCAGGTGTAACTTAACACTTAAATCTTTATTTAATTTCGATTCATATAAAGGACATCCAAATGTAATTATTTACTAATAAACAATCCTTTGCTTTCTTTTAATCATGATATTTATCAATTAAAATTTTTGGAGTCTCTTTTTTCTTTAATTACAATCACTTATAAATTTTGAAGATCATAAAGGATATCTAAATGCTAACATGAAATCATATAAATTGACTTTTTTTTTATTTAAATTTTACACTTGAAGGTTTATTTAATTTCGATTTATATAAAGGACATCTAAATGTAATTATTTATTAAAAAACAATCCTTTGCTTTCTTTTAATCATGATATTTATCAATTGTCTATTTTTTTATTAAATTTTTTGAGTCTCCATTTTATTTAATTACAATCACTTATAAATTTTGAAGAGCATAAAGGATATCTAAATGCTATTATTTAATAATATGAAATCATGTAAATTGACTTTTCTATTAAACTTTTAGAATTTAATTTTTTATTTAAATTTTACATTTGAATCTTTATTTAATTTCGATTAAAACAGTCAACAATTCAAAAACCAAACTGCAGCAAACGACTGCTCAAATACGGCTCCTAAACACGACTGACTCTCAAACTAAAATTGACCCCTATTTATTTGGATTTAGATGATGCCAAAAATAATGCCCTTCACGGTGGCCAATGGACTCTGGCCATGAGAAAAAAAAATTTTAAAAATCTTTTCTGCTTATATGATTGTTTCTAATTACAATCCCATAAGCAGAAATAAAAAGTAATTAATCGCCGGTTTTTGTTTTTAAAAATCTTTTCTGCTTATATGACTGTTTCTAATTACAATCACATAAGCAGAAATAAAACATAATTTATTGCCGGTCTTTTGTTTACAAGATCGACACTTGAGCCGGCTAAATATTGTAGAGGAATATTTATGTGAACGATCAAGTGTCAATCGCATAAATATTCCTCAGCATTTCTGCTGGAAAATTGTCTGCAACAAAGTTGCAAACAACGACAAAAAAGGTAATGTGAATGAAATTTATTTAGGGTGATATTTTAAATAATTACAGGGTAGTTAAATTGCATCGATTGGGGAAATTTTTATATTTTCGGTTAGAGAATTAAAAATGAAGTCGGGGCAAACTTTAATGGGCCAAATCGGAGCATTTTTAGCGTTTTTGAGTTTTTAGAAATGGTTTGTTTCAATTTAGTGTAGTTTTCAAGTAAATTAGGTAGAATTGAGTAAATTAGTAGAAGTAGAGTAGAAAAAATGGGCCAATTGATGCAAAAATATTAAGAAAGGGGTAAAATTTGGTAAAATCGTGAAATTGGTACAAGGGTGTATAGATTAATGCCAAAAACGTTTGAATACAGGTGTTTTGGCAGATAGAAAGGTAGGAGTAGCTGCAAAATAACAACAGAATGGTATTAAAGTTGGGTTAGGCCAGATTTTTACATAACATGGCACGATGTTTTATCGCTGTTATTCTAAACATGGGATTGATCCACCTGTCGAATCTTCAAGAATATTGGTCTACAGATTCCAGTAGTAAAATTCCTTTTTTTCCGAAACTTTCAGTAGGGACAGATTTCTACAAATCTTTTGGATGCTTTATTTGGAGAAAGATACACGAAGCGATAACACAATCAAAACTCGTATTCAAAAGGCCAGCAATTATTTAGAATATATAGATTCTAAGTTCAGTGAATATTTCATACCATACAAAGCAATTTCTGTCGATGAATCTGTGATAAAATTCAAAGGCAGAATATCATTTATAACATATCATCCAAATAAGCCGACCAAATGGGGTATACGCATATATGCACTAGCCGATGCAAAAACTGGATATTTCTTTTCGATTCTTCCTTATTTTGGCAGCATCACATCCGATAGCATTTCCCGGTCAGATCTTCCTGTAAGCACGAGAATTCCATTGCATTTATATAAAAAGTTGATAGGCAAGGTTCCTGATGCACAAGGATACCATATGTACACTGATAGGTATTATAACAGTATTTCGTTAGCAGAAGAATTGCTAAAGATGAAATGTAATCTTACCGGCACAGTGAAAGTAAATCGAAAAGGCATACCCATGGCAATTCGTAAACCAAAATCTTCATCAAAAAAGACAGTGGCATATAGAAGAAATAATATTACACTTCTTGCGTGGAAGGATAAAAGTACTATCACAATGCTAAGTAACACAGGAATGCAATCAACCTTCAGAACGTTACGTGGTGGAAATATTATATCTATTGCTAAGCCTCAATGGTTATCGATTAAACCTTTCTCGCTGTATTGCGGCCTCAAACGACGTATACGCGACAAGAGACGCCTCATTACATCAAGATAAAAGACAGCAGTAACCGTTTGAACAGGTGGAACGAATTCTCGGTGTATAATTCCTTCGGAATCGTAGAAACAAATCAACATTGTCTTCACTTTCGACTTTTCCAGACGACTTTTTTTTTGGATTTGGCTTGGTTGAGTGTTTCTATGCACAACTTTGACGCTTGGTTTCAGGATCATATTGAAAACACCACGTCTCGTCACCAGTTACGATGGAATATTTGAAGTTTTGATCCTTTTTCGACTCCTTAATTAAGTCTTTACAATGTTGAATTAGGAGCAATTTTTCGTAGTCCGTCAATTTGTGTGAACAAATCGTGCACACACCTTCCTTAAATTTAAATGGTCAGTCAAAATGCAATGAATTGAATTTTTGGACATATTCAATTCTATTTCCATATGTCGCAATGAAGATTTCGTCTCATCTTTGATAAATTCACGCACTTTTTTAATGTTACTTTCACTAACAATGGTTTTTGAAAGACCTAGATGTTTGTCGTCCTGTATGTCCTCACGACCTTCTTTAAACCGCTTAAACCATTCATATAATCTTGTACGGGACAAGCAATTATCACCATAAACTTTTTTCATCAAATTAAACGTTTCGGTACAAGTTTTACCGAGTTTAAAACTAAACTTAATATTTGCTCTTTCTTCGAAGTTCATTTTTCGACCGATGACACGAACATACTGTCACTTTTAGCGCGATATCTCGACATCCACTAAACCAAATGGCTAAAAATTTTGTCAAGATGTCAGTGAAAGATCTACTTTCCATTGTTATGATCCCTTAACATGTGGCGTTACTAGAATTAGATATTTCGAAAAAGTTCCGTTTTCTTTGAGACACACTGTGTATTTTCCGATATAAAACGTGTCTTACACGAAGACAACGATATTCACCTTGTTTGACATTATATTGATTATAATCAATGTCATGTATTATAACTGTATCTGCAGCTGTTAGATTCATAGACATTCCGCCAGCTTTTGAACATATTAAAAGTACATATTAGTATATTCAGATCTTTATTAAACGTATCAATTAATTTGTGACGACTTCCAACAGAATCGCATAAATATAATCTCAAATAATTATGGTTTTTTATCAGTAAATATTCTTCAATTATGTCTATCATTACTGTAAATTGGCTAAAAATTAATACCCGATGATCCTCTTCATCTAGAATTAGTAGCATTTTATCAAGCTGCTTAAATTTTCCCGATTCCAATATAACTTCTTCTGGAATGTCAAATCCTTTGATTGACTAAATGTAAAAATAATAATATATATCAAACTATATTTAGTGCAGTTTTGAAATATTACATACCATTTTCTTAAGTGAAAATCCGATAAATAAGTCAAATCTTCAAAACTTAGATCAGAGCTATCTTGAAGTGGCGACTTGTGTTGTCTTGAATGGGGCTGGACAACGGTTGACGATGAGTCGGGTGGTATTTTCGAAAGCCTAACAGCGATTGTTCAGAAACTCAAGTATTTCTGATACAGTTGGATGATCGGTAGTTGTGATTCGCTTGTCTTTTAGCGTCATCTACCTTTTGCATTAATAAAAATATTATCCAGGGATCTCTGGATTCAGCCTCCTTACTTAGAGCCTGTAAGCCACGTATTAATTCATCAACACCATCGGTAAGCTTACGCAGTCCCAAATGTGCAGGTGCTGAAATAGAAGGCAGTGATAAAAAGGATTGAATAAAAGAATTTATTATTAGCCCTTTTCGCTCGTATCGCTTGTTCAAGCGTTCCCATGCCTGGGTATTGTTAGCGTTCGTGCCTGGTATATGACGTAACAAGGTGGCAGCTTCACCACGCAAAAGACCCTTTAGATAATGTAGACGTTGGCTGTCATTCAATTTGTTATTGTTGTGTCTGGTTGCAGCAAACAAATCACGAAAGGAAATCCATTCATTGTAATTCCCGGTGAAGATGGGGATTTCTAATTTTGGCAGCCTCATATCTAATCCACGAGAAATTGTTGATAATGATGCCATCGTACTTTTTAGTCGCTCTAGTGAGTTTTGTTGATCGATTATTTATCTGATTAGCATTGTTACTAGGAGGTTCCGAATTTCTACGATGGTTCAATGCTAACAGCAATATTTCCTTGGCCTCATAATATTTTAATAAAAACCATTAACTATTGCAACAAATGGTTCTAAGATATAAATTGATAGTTTCAAATATAAATTGGCTAACATAAATTGCATCGCTATGTTTCGTAGGAAAACAACCTTAATTAACTGTCTATACGCTTTTGTTAAAATGGACTAATTCATAATTCAAATAATTATAACACGTTAAGGTTAAAACTGAATTGATGTTCAAGATTTTTGGTTATTTTTTAAGTAAACTATTGCTGACGACTTCTCCACGTTGGGGTTTGATGATGTTGTCAAAAAAAACTCTTTCTCAAGTTGAGCCAACATAGAAAGCAATGAGTGCGTTCAATTCGGAACACTTAGATATATTACTTTTGTGCTTTCCATGGAAATCCTAAGCCAATAATAAAAAACAAAAACTTTACTGTTTACTGTTTTCACATGTCCATTCAGGCCGTTATCCATGTTAAGGACTTTTTACAAAATTCACATAAAAATTGTTTTTTTAACTTCTCATGGCCTGTTTCCAAATGTGCCTTCAGGTTGCTATTTTGCAGATGCTGCTTTTTTGTTGGCCGCTTCCCTCGTCCCATATTGCTAAAATTGTAATTTCCTTTTAAATATAATGAAAAACAATTTAAAAAATTTACCTTTCTATATACCCAACAAATCCATTTGTATGTAAAAAAATCTGTTTCAATAAAAAAAAGAAAATAACTTCTCCAAGCTAA
The DNA here is from genome assembly GCA_947359355.1 of Acrocera orbiculus. NCBI lineage: Eukaryota > Metazoa > Arthropoda > Insecta > Diptera > Acroceridae > Acrocera > Acrocera orbiculus. Next base: position 16,483,012 of record OX375758.1, read on the forward strand.
TCTGTAATAAAGTTTGCTAATTTTATCACAAATGAACTGGATTATCGTTAATTATAACTAATGTTTATAGTGAACATTTATTCAGTTCAGTTGAAATTTATATAGTTCCATTAATGTGATTTTTTAGGGTTTTTAGTTACAAATTACAGTTTAAAGGAGCTTAAGTATTATAATTTATAAAAAGTTAAGTTATAATTTAAAATATGCTGTTTCACTCCACTTCTTCAATTGTACAAGGTGTGTCTCAAATAAAACGGAACTTTTTCTAAATAAAACCCAAAAATCATTATATTGGCATATATCATTTATTTTATTCAAAATAGTCTCCTTCTGCTTCGATACAAAGTTTTGCGCGATCAATTAGCATGTCGAATGAATTTTTAAGGTCATTTTGTCCATCGCCACGACGTATACGCGACAAGAGACGACTCATTACACCAAGATAAAAGACAGCAGTAACCTTTTGACCATGTGGAACGAATTCTCGGTGTATAATTTCCTCGGAATCGTAGAAACAAATCAACATTGTCTTCACTTTTGACTTTTCCAGACGACTTTTTTTCGGATTTGGCTCGGTTGGGTGTTTCTACGCACAACTTTGACGATTGGTTTCAGGATCATATTGAAAACACCACGTCTCGTCACCAGCTACGATGGAATATTTGAAGTTTTGATCCTTTTTCGACTCCTTAATTAAGTCTTTACAATGTTGAATTCGGAGCAATTTTTCGTAATCCGTCAATTTGTGTGGAACAAATCGTGCAGACACCTTCCTTAGATTTTAATGGTCAGTCAAAATGCGATGAATTGCATCTTTGGAAATATTCAACTCTATTTCCATGTGCCGCAATGAAGATATCGGCTCATTTTTGATAAATTCACGCACTTTTTCAATGTTACTTACAGTAACAATGGTTTTTGAGAGACCTAGATGTTCGTCGACCTGTATGTCCTCACGACCTTCTTTAAACTGCTTCAACCATTCATATACTCTTGTACGGGACAAGCAATTATCACCATAAACTTTTTTCATCAAATTAAACGTTTCGGTAAAAGTTTTACCAAGTTTAAAACAAGGCTTAATACTTGCTTTTTGTTCGAAGTTCATTTTCCGACTGTTCCCGAGTCGAAAAATTGAACCTGAATTGAACTTGATGGGCCTGCTTAGTATCAGGTTGATCAAGTTCAATTCAGGTTAATGTTTCAGATTTACGCTTATAAAGTTGAACCTGTTATGGCCCTGATGGACCTAAAAAAGACCCATTTCGGTATAACCAGGTTCATTTCAGGTTCAAAGAAAACGTTATTTTTCGGTATTACCAGGCTTAATTCAGGTTTAAAGAGAACTTTATTTTACGGTATACTCAGCACGAAAGCAGATTAATAATTGAAAAAAATATATATGTTAAATGTTGCACTTATTCAGAATTAATTATTTCGAGAATACATTAGGAAACATAATCTTTTTGAAATTATTTCTTTGGGAAATACAAATACAGTTGAAAACTGATATTTTTAATGTATTTTTAAAATAATTAATTCTGAGTAAGCGCAACACTGCATATATTTTATTTCAATTATAAATCTATCTTTATTTTACTTTCAAATCAACCTGAAAATAAATAGCTTTAATAGGAAAAAAAATTAAACACAATTTCAAAAACAAAGCATTTATTATATTAATTATATATATATATATAGTCACAATAATTTATATATTACTATCACTGAGAAAAAAGCAAGTTTTACTAACAGTAGGAAAGACTAGGAAAAAAAGTAAACAAAATTCCACAATTACATGTTTTATTTCTTTAAGATATATATTTATTTTACAAAAAAACTATTACACTTAATATCTACACTATATTTTTCATTATAAATATAAATAAATCTTAAATATAAAACAAATCACTACGAAAAATCACATCTTTTGTTAGTTATAGCTAAACGTCAACTAAATGTCAAATTGGACTTAGAAAATTTTCTTAGAAAAAAATAATAATAATAAATACTATCAACACAAAACTCTTTATTTACTATAAAAAATAGGAGGATTTTGCAATGTTTCAATTATACGCGTAATTAAATTAAAGTAAAATTAGTGTGACTTCTGTTGTTGCAGATTAGATGACAAATAACATATGTTAGGGTTGTAAGATGTTAGTTTTAGCAGAATGCATGCTAAATTGGAGTCATCTGTCAAACGGTTTCTAACCGAATCTTTAATATTATTCATCTCTGAAAATAATGACTCGCAGGCATAGCTTGATGAAAATATTGTGAAAATAGCATAAGCCAGCTTCTTCGAACAATTAAATGTGTCTGGTAACGCATTCCATGTTTCCAAAACTTTGTAGTTAGCATTTTCACTTATATTGCTTGTCAATATTTCTGTTTCAATTAATTCTTGTTTCAATAAATTTTTGCATACATATTGAACTGGAAATCAATCAGTTGCATTTCAAACTCTTCAATTTCCCACCAATCGAATTCGGACAAATCCAGTTTATCAAATGACGTCACATCAGGGTACATAATAAACTTGAATATTTCCGATAATTCTTTAAACTGAGAAAATCTCGCTAAAAATTCCTTATTAAATAACAGTTAAAATCACAGAAAAAAATCAAATAAACTTTAAAATACAATTATATCAACAAAATTCACTCTTATGTTATGCATAAACAAACTATGCGTCGTTATGTAACGAGCCCGCAAGCGCGAATTTCATTTAGGCTTTACACGTTAAATGCCCAAATATTTACCATTCTAGTAATTAATTAATTTAATTCATTTATTTCTCTTAAATCAACAAGGATATGATTTTTTTGTTTTTAGTTCTTTTTTCAATCCTGTGCACTCAAAACTGTAGAAAACTTTCAGAATTTCTAGCTTAATTAAAGTACTTATTGGATAGATGATAAAATGGCACATAAAGGGAAAAAAACGTTATAAAATTGATAATAAAACTGGGGATGTTAAGGTTGACACTTTCAAGGTTTTTCTTGTTTTTGCCATTTTTAGTTTTCCCGTTTTTTTCGCTTTGCATAGATGAGAAATAGAAAATTGAATTGAGTCAGTTGGTGACAGGTCACTAGAGGAGTCGTGTCATGTAATTATGAAGTAATTATGGATTTTGCCCAAACGTGCCCAAAATATTCCTTCGTGTGCCATTGGTTCGCCATCCCTGATATAAGTAATATAGGTAATCCTAATCATATATAATGATCAAAAAGTAAGGTGAATTTTTAATTAAAACACAAAATTTAAATTTCTTCATCCAAGTTTATTTGATCCCCTTCAAAGTAATCCCCTCCCGATATTATACACTTATGCCAACGCTTTTTCCAGTCATCGAAACATTTTTTGTAATCGATTTTTGGTATAGCCCCTAGTTCACGCAGCGAATTCTCTTTGATCGCTTCAATCGACTCAAAACGATGTCCACGAAGCGATAATTTAAGTCGAGGGAATAGAAAGAAGTCACACGGAGCCATATCAGGTGAATATGGAGCTTGCGGAACAACAACAGTTTCATTTTTACTGAAAAATTGACGAATAATTATTGCCGTGTGCGATGGTGCGTTATCGTGATGAAGAAACCATGATTTGTTCCTCCATAATTCAGGACGTTTTCGACGAATTGATTCACGCAAACGACGCATGACGCCTAAATAATATTCCTTATTAACTGTTTGACCTCTGTAAGGAACTCTTTATGAACAACACCATTGAAATCAAAGAAAACAGTTAACATGACTTTAATTTTTGATCGGCTTTGACGTGCTCTTTTCGGTTTTGCTTCACCTTTCAAACGATATTCACTGGATTGTTGAACTGTTTCCGGGTCGTAAGCGCAAATCCATGTTTCATCACCAGTGATTATGCATTTCAGATCAGTATCGTCCATAGAAAGCATCTCCTTAGCGACTTCAACACGACGATGTTTTTCAAGGAAATTCAATGTTTTTGGAACAAGACGAGAAGACACACGAGACAAGTCCTAATGGTCTTTGAGAATTGATTGAATTGATCCAAATGATATTTCAGTAATGTCTACAAGGTCTCTAATATTTAACCGACGATTACTGATGACAAGATCTTTGATTTTGTTGAAGTTTTCTTCAGTTCTTGAAGTTGATGGGCTTCTTGAACGGGGTTCATCTTCGACTGCTTCGCGACCTTCTTTAAAGTCCTTATACCACTTGTAAACATTTTTTGTGACATAGTTTCATCAACATAACACTTTTGTAACATTTTCAATGCATCCGCACAAGAAATCTCATTTTTTAAACAAAATTTAATACAAATTCTTTGTTCAATAAATTTGTCCATTTTAAAAATCGCAGCAATGAAAAAAAACAAGATTACTAAATACGCTGTAATTTTTAAACTAACAAAGCAAATGACATTTAATTTCTGTCAGATGCTCACAACAGTCATACCAACCTAACAAATCAATGTTTACATCAATATTCTAGGGCACGTACTTTTGAAAAATATATTCACCTTACTTTTTGATCACAGTTATATATATAAATATATATTATATAGGTAGAGTTGACAATGCTTCCCCTAATAATATCCCCATTCAACGCTATATGTGCCTATAATTATGAAAGTGGTCTAACTAAGTCATATATTTCTTGTTTCGAGATATTTAATGATTTGCATTTGAATGAATTAAAAAATATTTTATATTTGAAAATGGTCTTGAACCAATTATTAAAGATGCAGTTTTCGCTGAACAGAATTTAATGCAAGAAAGCTTATTTATTGACGCTGAATTCATATAAAATCCAATAGATTTGTTTCTGATGATACATAATCATGCTTTTTTTTTCCTGTGGTGTATTATTTGTGTTTTTTCTTTTGTTTTTTTGTGGATCCTCCATGACTTCACAACAATTGACTGCTCTCTCAACATTCCAGCCGCAGTGTGCTATTGTGTACATACAGTCCTAGAAAAGTTTTCAATAAAAATAAATTGGTTTAAAACAAGAAATCATCAACCAGAGAGTCCAAGCTTGGACGTCTTTCTAAAGCCTCGAGGAAACGATTTTCTCTTTCCTCTACTGTAAATTTTTTGGAATAATTTTAATGTTTTGGAGAAGGTTGTATCTGGAAATGGAACTAGTCAACTTGTGCAATATATTTTTTTGATGCTCAATTTAGCTGTAGAAAGACACAAAAAAATTTAGATTCATTTACAGTAATTATTTTTGTTGTAATAACGATAAATATTACACGGGACTTTAAAGTCCCGTCGGGATTTATGTTTATTACATTTCCATTACATGCATTAGTATGAAGAAGAAAAAATGTTAAATAAAAATGAAAAGTAATATATTTTTATTGAATTAATTATGGTATTGATAAAAGCAGTTCTTTTTTTCATTAACACAAAGAAACACTTTGCATAATGTGCACTGAGAATGTGGTCGTGACTCAATTTTTTTGAAGCACAAAACTCACACCGTCCTCTATATTTTACAAAAACTGGCCAATGCGCACCTTTGTTTTGTTTTCTTATGTCATCAGAAACAGAAAAATTTGCTGTCTTGCGTTTTTTTGGGGGTGGTAATTCACTTAACTCTCCAGCATCTGATCTAGGTCTTCCCCTTTTCGTCGAAGGCACTTTTGACATTGTTATTAGACCTTATGTTACCCTTCGTTTGTATTGTAGAAGAGGTATTTTATCCTGTATGTCACAGTAGCAAATATACGAGTTTACCATTGTAATTTCTATAATACCGAAAAAAAGACGATGCCACCACTTTTTGGCCTTTCTATCTCTATCATATAGTGATTTTAGCATGTCACTTTTATCCACGCCTCCCATATGACTATTATAATCTCTTACTATTGTAGGAGCTGGTATATCTATAATTGAACCATCTTTTTGTTTTCTTTGAACTTTACAAATTTCAGTTCCATGATAGTTGGACAAAAAAGAAACCCAGCGGTTGTCTTTCCATTTGAAGTATGAAACTCCTTGGTCTGTTATGCGGCAGTCAAAATCACCCCTTTTCAAAGCTTTGTCTACTGCAAGAGTCGGTAAACCTTTACGATTACTTTGTACAGTTCCACATGCATATATACCAACAGATTTTAGATATTCATACAATTCCACAGAGGAAAAAAAGCTATCCATCATTATGATGTGATTTTTATTTACAAGAGATTTGGTTAATTTCTGAACTATACTCCCTCCTAGACCAAATCTTTTGAATTCTGAATCATCTTTCCCCTGATATACTTCGAATTCATACATGTGGCCTGACATATCTGAGCGACACCATAGTTTGTATCCTCTTTTTATTGGTTTTTTAGGATTGTACTGTTTTAGCGTGGAGCGTCCTTTGAATAATATCATGCTTTCGTCTATACTTTGTGTTTGATGAGGCATTCTCAGTGATTGAAAATTTTTATTTAGTTTATCCATAAGTGGTCTTATTTTATACAGTCTATCAGTATTTTGCTTTGGTATTACTTCATTGTCATTTACATGCAAGTTACCTAATATCTCGAAGTACCTTTTTCGTGAAAGAGTATCAGAAACAACAGGTACAGAATAATCTATATCACTGCTCCAATAATTTCGTACCCGTGGTAATCGGTGGTAGCTAAATAGCATACTTAGTCCCAAAAATCCATAAAACTCCTCTTTAGATATAGGCTTTATATTCCTTTGTTTTTGATTTGAATAGAGGTTTGTTTGAAATACAATATTCCTTATAATTTCATCGTCTAAAAATCTTTTAAAAAAATCGGTAGGCAATGTGCTACTTTCGAAAGCTGATGCACATGTTCCGTGAGATAAGCTAAATATAGGGATAGTTGATGTACAATTTCTTTTCTTCCAAATTCTTTTTGGTGTCAATTCTTCACTTTCAGTGTCTTCACTTGAATCGCTTTCAGAGTCTGAAATGTGTTCTGCTGAATCTTCTTCAGAACTGCTGTCCTCTTCTGGTGTTTCAACATCAGATGGTAATTCATCCAAGATAATCTTAATTTCTTCCAACGTCAAGCCTTTTCTTTGTCTATACATTATTCTAAAAAAACAGAAAGCGAAAGTATTTTGTAAGACGGAGAAAAACTTTAAAAATTTGTAAATACTCAATGACAAAACAAAAAACCATTAAGAAATGGACTATTTCAGGATTATTGAATATATCCAATTGCTAAAAATGAATTATAATAAAAGGCAATAACAAAAATCCATTTCAAAAAAAAAATTATTAAATTTTCACCAGAACCTTTATGGCCCAACGGGACTTCAAAGTCCCGGAAGAACAATAACAGGTTGTGTTAGAAAATTATCACTGAATTGTTTATATTTTAAATTAAAATAACAATAAAGTTTGTATAGAATAAGAAAAAAAAATATAAAGTACTTACCAATGAATATTTAGTTTTTATGAAGCTTTAAAGTACGTAAATAGTTTTCTAGCAAAATAGCCATTCAAACTGAGCGTATGACAAATTTGTTCACCCGTTACCATGCGAAACAAACAGTTTTTATAGTGCTGCGAACTACCGGCCATTAGAAGAAGGTTTAAATGACAGAACTTAAAAGTGCGTTCAAGTCTGCATCGAAGACTTTTAATTTTATTTGACTTTATATTGAGTGGGACTTACAAGTCCCGTCGGAGCATAAAGGGTTAAACAGAGGTCTAGTATTTAGATATTTCACATTGTTTTTAGAGTTTGATCTATTAAAAATATTAGCTTTTGTAGGCAGTATATAGTATAAAATATTTAACAATAATAAAAAACTAAAAACTTAAATGAAGCAAATTAAATTCTTTTTTTTTTCAATCACTGCTAAGTATTGGGTAATTATGAATAGTGATTTTTTTTTAAAGTCTTATATATATCGTTTTAAAACTTTTTCGTTATAAATAATAAAAAAATTAATTTCTATTCACTTGAGTTCTTCCACATTCGCGCCTTACACAGCATATTTTGTTTGGTCCTTTAAAACTAGATGAAAATGTTGTTATCAGGGTTGATATAAATATTATGGTAATAATAGTTTTTATAAATTTTTATATAAAATATCTTCATTTAAAATTTCAATTTAAAAAAATGATCTTAAAATTTATTTAATGTTTCTTTATGAGTTTCAATTGTTATATGAATAGAATTATCAATTAATTTATGAGTGAGGCTATTGAGGTAATATTTGTATCTTTGAATATCATAGAATTAATTTTAGAAATTTAAAAGAAAAGTACACTAGTACTTATAAACTTAATTTTTTTGTGTAGAAAAAAATAAACCAAAACATGTTACAACAAAATCTACATTTTATGATTTAATATAGGAATGTTTTCTTAAAAACTGACTTGCCACTAGTACTCTGCTTCAGATTATATTTGTTCGCAACGTCGCGTAATAAACAAAACTGCAGTATCTCTGGCGTATTTTTAACAAGCGGTTTTTTTTAAAACCATCCGCTTATTGTCGTACTGTTGATAATAAATATATTTTTAAAAATAAGGAATTTTCAATAAATATTTAAAAACACACTTCACATCAAATTTTAAAAGAAATTACTAATACCATTAATATACGATTCTATTAATTCCGGTTGACGATTATGTTGTTATGCATTAAGAAGCTCAATTACATTATTTTTAAAAGTTAATCTTCTCAAATTATCAAAAAGTTCCTCTAAGTTAATACTTTCATAATTTCCAACCCAAGTAATAAGGATAAGTATCCTTATTTACTTTATAGAAAGTTAAATTGAAGTTTCTTGCTGATAAATTGTGTATGGAACTGAATGCTTATTTTGCATACTTCAAGAGAATTGCAGTGAAATTTATACCAGACGCAGTATATTTGGATACTTTAAGGTAAGGAATCGTGGATTGATTTTAAATATTTATACATATATTCGTGTTTTGCTATGATTGCTTTTGGTATCAAAAGACTCATTTTTCTTAATTTTGCACCTATTTCCAAGTTATAAATCTAAATGTGCACTGAATTTTCTGTAAATTATATTCAATAAGGAATTTATGAATTGACATATAATGTAAACTAATTATGCTTTTGGTTGTTTTAAGTATATAAATGAGCCTGAATTCAATAGTAGTAGAGAAATATGAATTATAAGGTTTACAAGAATACATTTTTAAATATTAAATTAACTGACATAGGATTTAACTTCTTTTAGTTTTAAAATAATAGTATAGTTTACATGGCTATGACCTAAGTCTAAATAATACGGTTTTGTACCTACACTAATCGTAAATGAATTTAAGGATACTAACGTATAAATTGTCTATAGGTTTGGCATACAAAGGAAGTAAAACTTGAATTTACTCCTTTTTTCGACAACCCCGAAAATAATTTAGTTAAAACTTGAAGTAGTTCTAAAGTTGGTTTTTTGTAGATTTATTAATATTAATTAAAATATATTGCAATATAATATATATTTATTGCAGGAGGAATGCAATAAATAAAAAATCAAATTTAGCTTTGTTCTCTAATAGTCTTGTTCTCTGATAGTCTTTGTTCTCTGGTAGTCTTGTTCTCTGATAGTCTTTGTTCTCTGATAGTCTTTGTTCTCTGATAGCCAATTTCCTAACATATATATTTAATTTTGTAAGATTACAAAAAGTTGTAAGAATTATTAATATAAAAGTAGAATTAATTTTATGGTTATTAATTTCTGTTATTTCTCTGGCCCTACCTATTAATTTCAATTTAATCAGTACAAAAAGTGGCTGTGTAAGATTGTCATACCTTAAGAGGGTTGGATAGCTAATATCTCTTGAATTTATAGTTTTGTATCATCTACTAAATTCAGATAATCTACCTAAATATTTTAAAAAGTCTTGGGACACAGTTAATGCCATGTTTGAGAAAATAGTTTGATTTACAACAAAGGGAGTTTTTGTTTCATTTAAGTTTAATTTTAACTTAGGGTATGCAAAATTTTTGGGCTTAATTATTTTAAATTTTGTTAATTTTAAAGCAAAATCGAATACCAAAAAGAGCAGACTATTTCAAGTAAATATTATCAAAATTATGAAATTTAATTTTGATAAGACAGTAAAAAATCTATAAAAACTTGATGTAATGTATTTTGAATCAACAATTCAAAACTATAAAATACAAAAAATTGCTTTGATATAATTATATAAAATAAATATTTTTTAAGGTTAACATTCAAGAGCTTTTATTTAAATAATATTACTCTTTATATATATGTATATGTATATATATATATATATATATATATATATATATATATATATATATACATAAATCAGATTTTAATAAATAAAACTCATACTTAGACGTTATATGCTTTCTAATTTAAGTTTTTTTTATTGCCATACTATGTAAAATTAACATAAATAAATATTTCTTTTTCTTGAAATAATTAGAAAGTCTTTGCATGCATTCAAAGGAAAAGCCATAAAATCAATTTGAAATATTTGTGCTAGTCAAAATGTTTTTATTTTTTTAGTTTTTTAAAAGGTAATATTTTAAAAATATTCCCTTTAATATATCCTATATATTTTATACAATGATAACTTTTACTAATAAAATTTAACGAATGTGAAAGAAGAAAAGAAAGAAGCATAAAAGAGTTTTGGTTTTTAACACTAATTTTTTTTTATTTCAAAGTACAACACTTATTTTATTTTTTTAAGTCCTATAATTTCTATAAAAATATGAATATTTATACTTAGAATTAAGATCACAAGTACAAAAAGTATTGTTTAGGAACCAATTTGTCAAACTGTACAAAGAACACAACTTGAAATCAAAAGGTAGAATGAAACAAAAATATAAATCTCTTCTACTTTAATATATAAAATTTTTAAACTTTTAATATAAATTAATTTTTTTTATGTATACATATACATATATTAGTTATTACCTTAATTTTTTATCATTTAATATTCAGCTATCTTAAAAATGTACTGTAATCTAAAATATAGGTTATATTTTAAAACATATTATAATGAACATTTTGAAAATAATATTAAAATTGATATTTTACACTTAATAGAGACTTCTTAATTTACCTAATTCCATTTAATTTTTGCAGCTTTTTTACGCATTTTTTTGTCCTCTAGCCTAGAGACATGAATTTTAGGTACCTTTTGCGAAGCAATAAAAAAAAAAAAGCAATATTTTAAGTATCCGTTTTTTATATAATATTTATTGATTGCTAAAGGATACATGACAAAAGAAAAGTGAAAAAATCCAAAAAATTACAGGTTGATGAAGTTTTTAAAAAAATGGTGCTCGATCGTCATCATAATTGCAACCCTCTGAGTAATCTGAAGTTTAAAAAAAAAAAGAATAATTAATCTAGATCAGGGGTCGGCAACCTTTTGAGCCTGAAGAGCCAAAAATTACAATTTACAAAATTTCAAAGTTTTTAAAGAGCCACAAATATTTTTCTAGGCAAAAATAAAGAGTATAAAAAAAAAAAAATAATCTATTTATTTATTAGAAAAAATATCTATTTATTCAGATATAAGTAGTGATTTTCACAACAAATTAAGTTATATATATATGACATATGGATAATTACTTATTATTTAAGTAAAAAATTAAAACAATTAAGCAAAAAATTGAGTAATCAAATTCAATGGGAGCGTTGGCTTTGCATAGTTTTAGAAATTTTTGATAAATTTGGTTCATAACTTGTTGTTTTCAGCTTCAAGCACGACTCTAAGTTTTCATTTGTTATTTGGCTTCTTTGTTTACTTTTGATTATATTCATACAAGAGAACGCTTGCTCGCACGAATATGTAGATCCGAAAATAGTCAGCACTCCAAAAGCCAACTTCTTCACCTCATTGTAGCAATCTGGGAGGCTATTCCAGGCATCGAATATGAGTGCCTCCACTCGCGGGATTTCTTTCAAAGCTGTCCATTTTTGTTTCGTTACGTACATACATTTCTGGACCTCCAACTCTTCCAACTTTCTTTTCAACTCTGTAAATTTCCCACTCCACAAAGCTTTACTTTTTAAATCGATCAATTGCAGTTCTAGAGACCCAATATCAATTCCAAATGGCTCAATGTGCATTTCGTTAGTATTTGTGTTGAGAGGATTTACTATGAATGCTAGAGTGATTTTGTTAGTTTTGAATTGCTCAAATCGGTCAGCAAATTCATCTTTAATTTTTTTTATAACTGTGCTGAGATAACTCATGTCAGCAGTAGCACTGGTCTTATCGCGATATTGCTTTAAAAATGGAAAATGAAGTAATTTACCACTCTGAATATCTTCTGCAAAAAGAATTAATTTTTCTTCGAAACATACCAATTCTTCCACCAAAACATAGGCTGGATTTCCCCTTCCCTGCAATTTTTGATTAAGCTCATTTAATTTTGATGTGATATCCACCATAAAGTAAAATTTTTGCAACCATTTATCGTTCTCTAATTCAGGGTGATAAATGCCTTTTTCATTGAGGAATGTTTTTATTTCATTAAAGCACAAAGCAAAGCGTTTCAACACCTTACCTTTGGAAAGCCATCGCACTTTATTGTAAAGAAGGAGGTCGGAGTACTGAGTCTCCATTTCATTTAAAAATTCTTTAAACTGACGATGGTAGAGTGCTTTTGACAAAATGCTGTTAGTAATCTTGATTACCAAATTCATGACGTCAACTATTTCGGCCGGAAATGCTTGAGCACAAAGCGCTTCTTGGTGTATTATGCAGTGAAACGTAAGAATTTCGTGGTTTATTTTACTCTGAAGAATTCTTGTTGCGCCTTTATTTTTTCCTGTCATACTTCTGGCTCCATCAGTTGCTATTGAAACGATTTTATTTAAATCAACGTTATTGTCTTCCAGGCATTTTTGCACAGCATTCGCTATATCTTCCCCTCTAGTTTGCCCCGAAAGTGGTAACAATCCTAAAAGTTCTTCTTTTGGACCTTGGGAAGACATATACCTGACAAAAAGGGCGATTTGTGCCGTGTCATTTATGTCGCAAGACTCATCTATAGCAAGTGATAAGGCAGAAGAAAGTTGAATATCTTCCACCTGCAAATATGTTACATTTGAAGACATTTTAGCTATTCTATCCTGTACTGTTTTAGCGGAGAGTGGCAAATCTTTGATTTTTTGTAAGATTTCTGGTTTGTTTTTTAAATCGCGAAACAATTCTTCAGATGCACGTATGAAGCATTCTTTCACATAGTCACCATCTGTAAATGGTTTGCCTTTTTTTGCAATTTCTAGTGATACCACGAAGCTTGCCAGATTAACATTACTTGTAGATTGCACCCAGTTACTTAACATAGAACTTGATTGCAGTTTTTGTTTTTTGAGCTCGTCAACAGCTTTTTTTCGTTCTTCACCGGCAGGATATTTACTAGCAAACTGGCTATGTTTTGTAATGAAGTGTCTTTCCAAATTTGATTTCTTATTGTGTGCGAGTTTTTCGTGGCAAATGAGACAAGTCGGAAAGCCATCCGAGTTGCATATGAAAGCAAACGATTCCGTCCAATCCGGATTGAATTCTCGATTTTCTTCTTCAGTTCTTCTCTTTTTTTTTGTAGATGCCATGCTGTAAAATTATTATTTTGTTATTTAACACAGCTGATGACAAGTTTTCCAATTATTTACTATGTCGATATATACCTACGTAAATACAGACGTGAAGCTGTATAATGAAATATATTAAATATATTTCCGAAAATAAGGAACAAATACTATTTTCGGAATATTTTAACTATTTGAAATATTTAAAATTTTTAAATATTTAATTTTTTAAAAAGCAACAAGAGCAAAAAGTCATATGTCTGAAAATTTACACTATTTAAACTATTAAGAAACCGCTCTTTTTTTATTATATCAAATAAAACAAAAATTTCACTTTTTTCAATCGTCTAATTAACACCAATAAAATGAACACATGATAGTTCGTTTTTTTCAGAAATCTTTGATTTACTTTGATTATCCTCAAACAGAATATATATTTAAGGTTTTGTCCCTCACAAATATTTCAATCTCTTATAAATGTTAATGTTTCAAATTTAACGATATATTATTGTTGTTGCTATATTTGCTGCCAATATTTTTTCTTTTTTCCTAAAAGCTGAGTAAGAAATCAAATAAAACCTCAAACGGATCAAGTCAAGAGTGATTAAAGAAAAGAAAAATTTAGTGTCAGCCTCTTACATATTAAAAGAGAATATAACAACACAAGCAATGCTAAAATCAAAATAAACCGAACTCCTAAAGAAGTAGAAAAAGGCAAAACATTTTGTTTATTTAATTTTTTTGTTTTTGATTTTAAATTTTCAAACATTGAATCCGAACCATTTAAAATTTTGTTAGGTATCAATAAAAATATAACCCAGACGTGTGTGAAGAATGTCTACTTTAGCTGCACCCCCACAGCAATTCAATATCAGATCGTTGTGTTTTGTTTTTGAGAAAGTATGATATCTTTGTTTTTGTTTTTTTGATAAAGGAGTACAAGTGGCTAACAGTGGGTAAACATGGTGAAACGATTCAGAACGGTTTTTAAATGCTTTTTTTTTGTTGATGAAATTAATAATATCTGCGTATGGAACTAAAGAGCCGCAGCTTCACATCCAAAGAGCCGCATGTGGCTCGCGAGCCGCAGGTTGCCGACCCCTGATCTAGATGAATACCGCTATGGCATGAACTAAGATAATTGAAAAAAAAGTTTTTTCGTTAAGTTGTGGCTGTTTGAAGTCAAGAGATTTGTTTTTTACGACTTTTGTTAGTGAATTTTTTTATAATCCTAGTTCCTGCGATAGGTGAATGTATAACAAAGACACAAATTTTGAAGTGAATCGGTTCAGTGGAACCTGAGAAATCATGGCGACCGTTTCGAAAAAACGCCTTTAAAGTTTCGGGTAAAGCTGTGCACATTGTAAGCCATACGCCACTAAAACAGCTATTTCTACAAAAATAAGCTCAATTGTGAAAAATTCGCGTAAAATCATACTCTTAAAATTATGAGTCATGAGTTATTTTGCATTTTTTGTAATTTTAAATTTTTTTTCATATGGAAATTTCTCCTTACCTTGTATTTCCCTAGCTTAAAAATCGAAAGGGAGTTTTGAAAATTTCTAGTTGAATAGCAATCCAAAGAAAGTGTTTTATATTATTTGATAATTAGCTGAGTTATTCACGCAACGCAGTTCTATGTTCTTGTTAATTTGATGTTGAAAGAATAAAATTTATTAATATATTTATTTTTAATTAAAAAGTATAACTATTGTAGGGAAATACAGTAAAAAAATTTTACTAACATATTAAATGTGAATTGGCAAGATTAACGCATACTTAAAAACTCTGTCACAATAGCCTCATTTGTAACACCGAAATTATTTTTTGACAAAATTTCGTGCTGTGCTTCCTGCTAAGTAAAACAGGCTCATTTAACCTAATCTTTAATCGAACTACAAATATGACGGCTCAAAACTTATGTCAAATCGGCATTATTATTTTAAAGTTGAAGTTTTCATCATAAAAAATATTAAAAAATGATATACGATAACGAAGATGGTAAGCCTAATCTAATATTCCGTATTGTTATTATAACTAAATTAATATTTAATTGTATTTTGTTAGACGCTTCCGAAATTAATAAATAAAGCGCTATTATAAAATTTTCAATAAAAAATTTGCCTTAATAGCGTTAAATATGTTTTCTTTGATTAGTTTATCCATACGATGTTTTTTGTATTTTATTCATTATATTAAAATTCCAAGGTTATTTTTTATGCGGAAAAATTCAATAATTTAACTCATACAAAAATTTTGTCCTTAAGATAATTATGAAGAAGAAAATGCAGAGGAAATATCTCATGAACTCTGGCAAGAAGCATGTTGGATAGTCATAAATGCATATTTTGACGAAAAAGGTTTGGTCAGACAACAATTAGACAGCTTTGATGAATTCATCCAAGTAATTTTTTAAGATTTTTTCAAAGTTAAGTCATAATTAATTATGTTTGAATAGATGTCTGTTCAACGGATTGTTGAAGATTCGCCAGCAATTGACCTTCAAGCTGAGGCTCAGCATACATCAGGAGAAATAGAGACACCTCCTAGATTTTTACTAAAATTCGATCAAATTTACTTGTCTAAGCCCACTCATTGGGAAAAGGATGGTTCGCCGAGTCCAATGATGCCAAACGAAGCACGTCTAAGAAATCTTACTTATTCCGCCCCACTGTATGTTGACATAACTAAGACTAAAATTGTAGAAGGACAGGAACCAGTTGAGACACAACATCAAAAAACATTTATTGGAAAAATTCCTATTATGCTACGCTCAACATACTGCCTTTTAAGTCAGTTAACAGATCGTGATTTGACTGAATTAAATGAATGCCCACTCGATCCGGGAGGTTATTTTATTATAAATGGCTCAGAGAAAGTTTTAATTGCTCAAGAAAAAATGGCAACAAACACAGTTTATGTTTTTAGCATGAAAGATGGTAAATATGCATTCAAATCAGAAATCAGATCATGTTTGGAACATAGTTCACGTCCAACTTCTACTCTTTGGGTAAATATGATGGCTCGTGGTGGGCAAAGTATAAAAAAATCAGCTATAGGCCAAAGGATAATTGCTATTTTACCTTATATTAAGCAAGAAATACCAATTATGATTGTTTTTCGAGCTCTTGGTTTTGTTGCTGATCGAGATATTTTGGAACATATAATTTATGATTTTGATGATCCAGAAATGATGGAAATGGTCAAACCATCACTTGATGAAGCATTTGTTGTTCAAGAACAAAATGTTGCACTTAATTTTATTGGAGCCAGAGGTGCGAGACCAGGAGTCACTAAGGATAAACGTATTAAATATGCTAAAGAAATTTTACAAAAAGAAATGCTTCCGCATGTAGGAGTATCAGATTTTTGTGAAACAAAAAAAGCTTACTTTCTGGGCTATATGGTACATAGATTACTTTTAGCTGCATTAGGTCGTAGAGAGTTGGATGACCGGGATCATTATGGTAACAAAAGGTTAGACCTTGCAGGACCTTTATTAGCGTTTCTATTTAGAGGACTTTTTAAAAATTTAATGAAAGAAGTTAGAATGTACACTCAAAAATTTATTGACCGTGGAAAAGATTTCAATTTAGAACTAGCCATTAAAACCAACATTATTACTGATGGCTTAAGGTATTCGCTAGCAACAGGTAATTGGGGGGATCAAAAAAAAGCCCATCAAGCAAGAGCCGGAGTTTCACAGGTAAGCATACATCTTATCAATATTACAACATACTTTTTTAACAAAAAAGGCTCAATTCGTAATTTATACACACAAATTGCATTTATGTTTACAGGTACTTAACCGATTAACATTTGCTTCAACTTTATCACATTTAAGGCGTGTGAATTCTCCAATTGGCCGAGATGGGAAATTAGCTAAACCCAGGCAGCTGCATAATACACTTTGGGGAATGATTTGTCCAGCTGAAACACCTGAAGGTGCTGCAGTTGGATTAGTTAAAAATTTAGCACTAATGGCTTACATTTCTGTTGGATCTCAACCATCTCCAATCCTAGAGTTTTTGGAAGAGTGGTCAATGGAAAATTTAGAAGAAATAGCTCCATCTGCAATAGCTGATGCAACAAAAATTTTTGTCAATGGTTGTTGGGTAGGTATACACCGTGATCCTGAACAATTAATGGCAACTCTTAGAAAACTACGAAGACAAATGGATATTATTGTATCAGAAGTTTCAATGATTCGTGATATTCGTGATAGAGAAATACGTATTTATACCGATGCCGGTCGTATATGTCGTCCATTACTTATTGTGGAAAATGGAAATTTATTATTAAAAAAAACTCACATTGAAATGTTAAAAGAACGTGACTATAATAATTATAGTTGGCAAGTATTAGTAGCATCTGGTGTTGTTGAGTATATAGATACTTTAGAAGAAGAAACCGTAATGATAGCTATGTCACCATATGATTTAAAACAAGATAAGGACTATGCATACTGTACTACATACACCCATTGTGAAATTCATCCTGCTATGATATTGGGAGTATGTGCTAGCATTATTCCTTTTCCCGATCATAATCAAAGTCCGAGGAATACATACCAAAGTGCTATGGGTAAACAAGCAATGGGTGTTTACATAACAAATTTTCATGTCCGTATGGATACACTTGCACATGTACTTTATTATCCTATGAAACCATTGGTAACAACAAGATCAATGGAATATCTTCGTTTTAGAGAACTTCCAGCTGGAATAAATTCTATAGTTGCTATCTTATGTTACACCGGTTACAATCAAGTAAGCTGTAATAATTTTCAATCCAATTTTTATTGATTTTATTAATTTTAGGAAGACAGCGTTATTTTGAATGCCTCAGCAGTTGAAAGAGGATTTTTCCGTTCAGTATTTTATCGATCTTATAAAGATGCCGAAAACAAAAGAGTTGGTGATCAAGAAGAACAATTCGAAAAACCTAATAGACAAACATGCCAAGGTATGAGAAATGCCCACTATGATAAACTAGATGATGATGGTATCATAGCTCCTGGAATTCGTGTATCAGGTGATGATGTAGTTATTGGTAAAACAATAACTCTCCCAGAAAATGAGGATGAGGTAAATTTAATTGTGTATATATCTTAGCATAATTGATGCATGTAATCTATGTAGCTTGATGGAACCACAAAACGTTATACTAAAAGAGATGCTTCAACATTTTTACGAAATTCAGAAACAGGTATCGTAGACCAAGTTATGCTTACTCTTAATAGTGAGGGTTATAAGTTTTGTAAAATTCGGGTAAGATCTGTGCGCATACCCCAAATAGGGGACAAATTCGCATCAAGACACGGGCAAAAAGGTACATGTGGTATTCAATATAGACAAGAAGACATGCCTTTCACTTGTGAAGGACTTACACCAGATATTATTATCAATCCCCATGCCATTCCTTCACGTATGACAATTGGTCATTTGATTGAATGCCTACAAGGTACACATTTATATATTTTTTTATTATTATCAATAAAGTCGAATTTAAGGTAAACTGGGTTCGAATAAGGGGGAAATTGGTGATGCGACACCTTTTAATGATGCTGTAAATGTACAAAAGATTTCAACATTCTTACAAGAATATGGATATCACCTACGAGGAAATGAAGTCATGTATAATGGTCACACGGGTAGAAAGATTAATGCACAAGTAAAATTATAGCTAATTATGAAAAGTTAGTTTAATTCACAATTTCCATTTTAAAGGTGTTTTTAGGTCCGACTTACTATCAACGATTAAAACATATGGTCGATGATAAAATACATTCACGCGCTAGAGGTCCCGTTCAAATCCTTGTTCGTCAGCCTATGGAAGGTCGTGCTCGAGATGGTGGCTTGCGATTTGGAGAAATGGAACGAGATTGTCAAATAGCTCATGGAGCCGCACAATTTCTCCGTGAACGTCTGTTTGAAGTATCAGATCCTTACAGAATACATGTTTGTAATTTTTGTGGTTTAATTGCTATTGCCAACTTACGTAACAATACATTCGAATGCAAAGGCTGTAAAAATAAAACTCAAATATCTCAAATAAGACTACCATATGCAGCAAAACTATTGTTCCAAGAATTGATGTCTATGAATATTGCACCACGTTTAATGGTGGTTTAAATACTTACATTTTTATAAACTAAGAAAATAGTAAATAATTTTTCAAATAAAAATTTATTCAATATTTTATTTCTATAGACTGAAATATGTTTGCTTAATCTTTAAAATATTATACAGGAGGTCATAAAGTCCCTAGGACGACAAAAATTTATTTCGTTTATCAACATATAATCTCTTTCAATATTTATAACATACATTCATTTTCAATCTTTTGCAATTTTTCTATACCTACTGTAAAGGATCTTTTAACTTTCACTTTAATATAGCCCTAATTTATAGAAATTATTTCTTCATTTGAGCTAAATATCTTTCAATGGAATATTTTTTTAAGAACTGCGAACTCTCAGTAGCCGCTAGAAGCAAAATTTGGTATATAAAATAGATTTAGAAGCACTTTAAGGTAAATTTCTTGTTATTTGGCCATAATATAAGACAAATTGTGATACTGCATTGAAACAGCATTTCAGCCTTAGATTTATTGGACGATGTATTTAAAAGATATAAATTTAAATAACTTAAACTTATCCCAACAAAGAAATCTGAATTGAAGGATTATAATATAATATAAACAAGTAATATAAAAAAAATTTTTTTAAAGTATATTCCTACTTGAGATTGTTTCTTCTTTTTTCTGAATTCAAAATTCGTAATTCATTGCATTCAGTTTTATGAATTTTTTTCTCATATAAAACTAAAAATTAGCTTATTAAATATAATTAATGAATTTTTATTTGAACTAACTGTATTAACATCAATTGTCATGCATTCCCAACACAACAAAATTTATTTGAACTTGATTCGATGAATAGAAAAGATTTTATTAACAATTGAAGGTTTTTGAGTAACCTAATAGTAGGAATATAATAATGAGTAAAAAAAATGTAAAAAATTTTTTGCTTGGATCGTTAATGAACGTTATACTTTCAATATATTTAACCTTATTTTAACAAGAGTTGTAACAATCAATTAAATTAAATTAATCTATATTTGAATAATTTCAAGAAGCGTAAGATTATATTCTTTTATGAAGCGAATATATTTTGTTGCGTAGTATCATTCTCAAAATCACTCCAAGCGTTATTAAGTTCCATAAAAATCATTTTTGCTAAATTTTCATTATCAGTTTTTGCTTGCTAAAATAAATTTTATTATAAATAAAATTTTTCCATATAGTTATATGATTTTATATTTGAACCTTATCTGGATGGACCGCTAAACAAGCTCTCCTATAGGCTTTTTTTACATCTGCCGCTGTAACAAGCTGATGCATTTCACATTTACCCCATTTTGCATCTGCCCATAAAACAGTATGAAGTGAACAAAGTAGTGCCCTAATATTATTTTTTTTTCCTTCAGTCTATAAACAAAAAAATAAAACATTAAAATGCTGAAGACATTGTGGTTTTATAACTTTTATATTAAAAATATTTCCGATAATTGTAATATAAAAGCCATAAATCATAAAGGCCAAAAATTACAGTCTAAATCATAAACTGTATAAAACAATTACTATATAGAAATATTTTCTAAATCAAAAAAAAAATTTTCACTATAAGAAACTTTTACTTACCCAATCCATAACTTTTAATTTTTCTGGGTCCATATCTTTTGCAATTTCTTCTTTTCGCATTTCATTGATTGATCTTGGCCCTTGATTTGTTTTGTTTGCAAAATTATAACCTTGTTCTCCTAAAATATCAGCAAATATATCTTCAGACTGGCCAGATTTTTCAGATTTTGGCGATGGTTTATTTGCTGATTGCACCCCATCGAAGTGTGCTCTATTATAATCTGAGCGCCCAATTTGTGTTTTTAAGCTATTTTGAGTTGAGTTTTGATCGCTATGATTTTTTTTAATATGACTTGGGGATGATTGAGATGAAAAATTTTCAAACGTTGGCGTTGAAATGGGAAAAATTTGAGGTTGTTGATCAATATCATATTTAAACTTTTGAGATTCTTTATTCTGAGACTGCGAGTCAAAATTTATATCGAATCCTGATAGCAAGTTTCCTATTTCTCCGAGTGGATCAATCGTCTATAAGAAAAATATTAATGTTAATAATTATAAAGTTTTCACTAAAATTATGAAGAAAAAACAGTAAACAGTACGGTACAGTACAGTACGGCTTATTTTTGTGAAAACAAAAGCAAATGTGCAAATATCTTTTTATTAAAGAAGATAATAATAAGTTATTTTGAAATTTTATAATATTAACATGTAATCAAATAGTAAAAAGTACAATAAGTACGATTACTTGGTTTGAAGAGTTTTCAAGATTTACAGGTCTTTCCCCAGCAGTTTTATCATCACAGATAAGATTATTACCAAAAATATCGTTCAATTCTGAATTTTTGGGACTTCTTAAATCTATATAAGAGAAAACGTAGGTCAAATAAAATTTTAACATTTTTTTTTTATGGATAAATCTATTAAAATGTGGAAAACACATACCTGGAGATTTTTGGAAAACTTTTGCACTCTCATCTTCAGAATGATCAAATGACCCAAGTAAATCGAAACTTTGTTCTTTGCTAGATATTTTCTTAAATTGATCATCAATATTTTGTTGATTTAAAGTTAATAAGTCCTCTGTCAAAACTTTTGCTTCAGGTGGATTTTTTTTTAAGTGAATTATCGGATCTACACAAATATTATCAACTTTTTGAATTGATGATTTCCGGCATGGAGAACTTTTACTTTCCTCAATAGTTAAATTTTTTACATTGTTGTATTTTGATTTAGAAACTGTATAAAATACATTCTGAAATAATATAAATACCGTAAAATTTACTATTAACAAATAGCATACCAAAATTATCTATAAGTTCTTCCATTTCAGCTTTCGAACTAAATAATGTAAGAATATTTTTTTCAGGCTTAGATTTATTAATCCACGATGGTGTCTTTGATGGATAATATTGTTTTTCTTTTGTGGATATCGATAGTAAAACATTAAAATTGGGAGGAATCTGTTCAAGATTATATAAATCATCCAAATCATCTCTATTGAATTTTAATATTGTTTCCGATTCTCTAATAAATCCTGTATGCAGCTGAATTTGACAAATTTTAATTCCTTGTGGCCGTCCAATCCCTTTAAGTGCATTCCTAGCATGATATAAAATTATACAAACATCACCAAAAATTTCAACATTTAATGATATTGTTATTTTTCCTTGACTACATAACCAAAGCCTACAAAAGATTAAATTAAATTAAAAAATAGCTTGAAAAATATTACATTATACCGCATTTTATCATATTCTTGTAATGTGGATAGTACCAGCTTATCATTACACCAAATCTCAATATAGATTCGGCAGCCATCCCGTGCCTTTGTCATTCTTGGAATAGGCTCACATACTATTGAAAATAGGGTCATTGCATTATAGTGCGGTATTTTTTTATTATAATGTAAAACTTCGCCAAAATAATACAAATATCTAAGTTCTGATGGCCTAATATTAAAAGAATTTCTTTTTACGGCAAATAATTGTATACCGTCTTCAGGCTCTTTTATCAAATCAGAATATTGTAAAAGTGCACAGCACACTAGAGCAGCTGTATTTAATCCATTATCCGGGCTTTGTATTATAATAACGCTTTTAGGATCAGCACTTAAAAACCCAAACATATCTTCTACAAGAGAATACAGTCCATATAAATGTGGTGATTTATGGAATGGTGTATAATAAATTGATCCAGCCTCAACAGTTCGAACTGGAGGTGGTAAGCGTATGCATGATCTGGGACCTAAATTGTAAATGCTTAATCTGGAAGGAGAAAATCTACTCTCCAAATAACTTTTGACATCCTCAATATTATTTATTTTATATGCGGATTCTATACCTTCAGAAGGACATGGCATAACTAGGATTCTACTTGTTATAAAACTTATATCAATATCACTACGAGCAATTGTCTGCTGCATTGTTTGCATTACTTTGGATGATGTATCCTTCAAATTTTTTAAAAATGATCCAGCCCCACCACGTAAAGATGAAAATAATCCTGCAGTTTGCATTTGTGGTATGTTATGTTTAGGCACGGTTTGAGTTTTAAAGTGGTTCTCTTCATCATGAAGATTTCGATGTGGTTTTAAAGAAGTGCATTGTGGTTCCTTAGATATGCTTTGATTATTCGAATTTTTAGATTGGTATAGTAAATTATTTATCGTTTGAACGGGACTTTCATCTGGAGAAATTTCTGGTGTTTTTATAGGTTTACCCTTGGTTGTTTATTAAATACATGAAAAAATGATGATTAAATTTTTTATATATCTATTCTTACCTCAATTTCAATAGCGCTTCGTAATGACCAATTATTAGTTTCAGAAATAGCAGCTAACTTTTCTAAAACGGTCGAGGCGTCATATCTATTTTGAGGGTTTACTGTTAGACAACCTCTTATAATATCATGAAAACAATTATATGTATGGTCATTTGGTATAACATAATTGCCATTTACAATTCTTAACTTTGCAGAGTCTTCGAAAGGATGTTTTTGAAAGCATAAATAATATAAAATACACCCTAGAGCCCAAATATCAACTTTAGTATCGATTGGATAATTTGACCAAGTATCTAAAAGTTCTGGAGACCTATACATTGGGGTAGTCACAACTGCAAGCTTATATAGAAATTAAATTAAATAAAAATAAAAACTTATATGTTATAAACTGACCTGATCCTCTAAAGTGTTTCTTTGTTGAGCACTCCAATTTAAGTCTGGTTTGAAAGTTTGGTTTGAAGCTGAACCAAAATCACAAAGTTTCAGTAAGCCATTGGAGCCCAGGAGAAAATTTTCAATCTATAAAATGTAAAATTTCATGGATGATATATTTTTGAAAAAATAAAAAGAAAAATTGGATAGTCAAAAAAACCTTTATATCTCTGTGTATTATTGGAGGAATTTGTGAGTGAAGATGTCCTATTGCCTTAGCTGCTTGATATATAACTTTTAAGATAACAGGAGGTGTAAGAGCTTTATGTAAGCAATCAATCAATGACCCTCCTAAATGATATTTTTATTAACAGACTAATTTTCTGATTTAAATACCTTTGCAAAGTTCTGTTAAAAGAAGGTACTCGGCCTTTCCTTCTACTTCTTGTGTTCGATCAATAAAAGTAGCTCCAATAAATTTTACTATATTTGGATGTCCTGATAATTGTTTTGTTATATTAATTTCATTAATAATATTATTACACGCCTGTTTATCGGTACCAATAAGCCTTTTAAGAGCATATTCTACATTATTTTCTATGTCCTGTGCTACATAAACAAAAGCATAGCCACCTTAAAATAAGTATTCTATTAAATAAATTTGAAAACAGAATAATATTGATACAAAAATTTTTTTATTTTAGAATTTGTGAGATTATATGTGATCTGTACCTTCTGCTATGATACGTTTAATTCGTAAATTATAAGAATCAATTTTAATATCTTGACCTATAAAATCACTCAGTTGACCAGCATTAAAATAATCAAATGCTGATTTCAAAAAATCACCCATTTCACTTAAATTAAATGTAATAAAATTCAGCAATAGAAGCAATCTTTGTTATATGTCATTTTTGCATATAAACTGTGAGAACTAAAAATACAGATGCCAAATATCGATGGAAAAAATCTTGCGTTTTTAATGTAAAAGCTACTATCTATATATAAAGTATATCACTGGCATATAATATATATGTATATATTATAGTAACGAAGACCACCACGTTTTAAAATATTTTGAAAGCAAGGTTCGGAATATTGCTAATTGTAAGTATACCATTTCTCCACTGAGGTGGTCTAGTGTGAAAATAAGTATTGAAGAATAATTATAATTATTATATTATAAAAAAGTTCTCTGGCAATAAATCCCGTGTGTAATACCGAAAATATTTTTGGGCAGAATTTCGTGGTGTGCTTTTCGAGCTTGCAAACGCAGCTCATAAAACTGTCAAAAATGACATGTCTTTGCCTTCCTTTTTCGAATATACAAATTTTTTGAAGAAGCTTTTAAAAAACAATAAAAAACCAATCCCGATTCATAGGGTTAACGAAAACAAAAAATATGTCCCACCAAACTGGAATTACTGGTAAGCTATTTATTCGTATATACATTAGAATAATATAAAATATGGTATTTTTTTAAAACAAATTAATAAAAAAATGTAATATGCCAGCTAATTGGATGTATGTTTGCCTTTATGAGAAACAATGATATACATGTATAACATTTTTCACAACTGATTGATTTTCTGGCAGTATCGCTTCGTGAACGCTAGGCTTGTTTAAAAATATTTTGCATTACTAATTGCAGGCCAAAATTAACTGAAAACAAAAAATACAGTGATAGATAATGGCAGGTAAAAACTTTCCAAAAAAAGATGCAAGGTGAAATTTGTGCCGTGATTGAAATTGAGTTTCACGAAGAAATTTTGAACCTTAATCGCTTCCAAATAAGCACGACAACCAGTTAAACTGATGTATAATAAAAGTAGCACCAAATTTTGTTCTATAACTGAGTTGAAGGGCGAAAATATATTTATGTGTATATAAAATTTACATATTTCTTCTTTTTTTTAAGTACTTGTATTTCTTTTTGGTTTTGTTATTTATATACTCAATTCATTACATATTTTTAAAATTTTTTTATACATAGCGAACGAAAGTCTTCGCAAAATGTTTGGAAAATGTAAAGAAGGAAAATTAAGACTTTTAAAAGTTTCTATTGAAAATGGTAATTTTTGCGATTATGTTTCGCACGTTTAATGAAAATTTATTTTAGAACAGTTAATTTGTGCATATTCACATGCAGAAGAACACAGCTGGGAAAAGGATTATGATAAATTTATATTTCCTTTACTAGAAGAAAATATTCCTTGCTATATATTTTATAGACTAGATAAAAAAACAACATTGGGTTATGAATGGCTTTTAATTACCTGGACACCAGATAGTGCAACTGTTCGGCAAAAAATGTTATATGCTTCAACAAAGGCAACTTTAAAAAACGATTTTGGGACTGCTCATATTAAAGAAGAATTGCACGCCACAGTTAAAACTGAAGCATCTTTAAGTGGTTATTATCAAAATAAAAGTCAATTAGCTGCCCCTTGTCCTTTAACAAGTCGTGAAGAAAACCTAAAAGAACTTCAAAAAAGTGAAATCAATACCGATATAAGTACTGAAACTAGACAACAAACAATAAGCGGAATTAAATGTCCAATAGAAAATTCTGCCGAACAAGCCATTGAAAATTTAAAGAGAGGACAGTGTAATTATATTCAATTTAAAATTAACTTAGAAGTATACACGCCTACATTTAATAAATTATCTATTTTTAAAAAATAAATTATATTAATATTTAACAGGAAGAGAAAATTTATCTAACAAAAGCTGAAACCATTATTACTTCGCAGCTGCCAAGTTATATTCCCAAAGAATATGCAAGGTATCACGTTTATGTTTTTAGGCACCAACAGAATGATAAAGTTTTAGAAGCTATATTATTTATTTATTCTATGCCTGGGTACTCCTGTTCAGTAAGAGAAAGGATGATGTACTCAAGTTGTAAAGCACCATTTCTAGAAACTTTACAATCTAAAGGATTAGAGATACGAAAAAAAGTAAGTTAAATACACACAAAGTGAATAAAATTGAAAATTTTTACTCAGTTAGAAATCGACGATGGTTCTGAACTGACAGAAGAATTTTTAAAAGAAGAATTATATCCTCAAGTTGAAATAAAGAAAACTCAATTTGCGAAGCCAAAAGGCCCTCCAAACAGAGGAGCTAAACGGGTTACAAAATCGCAGAAAATTGAATAATTATCAAAATGAAAATACTATGGCTTAAAAAATATTAATTATTAATTTATTTATCTATGTACTAATCAAAAATATGTTTGAATTAATAAAAAATTATAAATATCTGTTTATAAATCGCTTGGATTTGAGTTTTTGGCTTTTTCATCATGTAATTTTATGATTTCTGGTACTGAATCGTTCCCCTTCTACAAAAAATTTAAATAATAAAAATATTAAATATTTCATATATAAGTATACCTCATAACATTCCCTAATATCCTCGTCTCGTTTGATTTTTAAACTATACTGCCAGCGCCGGATATCTTGCATACTAGTTCCTGACAGTTTTAGCAATAAAAGAGAAAATCCTCCTGCTATTCCTCCAAGGAAACTGCCTAAAATTCCACCAACCACAATGCCACGGAAACCTAGATTTATTTTAAATATGGAACCTAGGAAAACATTAGTCCAATTCAATTCTAAATAAGTTTTTAAATGTACCTGTTACACCCCCAGCCGTCACATATTCCAATAAAGAAGAATGCCCCCTATATACCGGAATTGCAGTTGTAATTGTCCTAGATAAGAAAAACGAAAATCATAGTTTTTATTTTTAAAATATGTTGTTTTCTTACACATAAGATGTTGTGAAGAGCGACACTCTCCAGCCCCATTTCAAAGCACCTTTAGCAAAATTTACAGTAACAGCGTCTTGGAGCTTTCTCTACAATATTTCGATAAAAATATGTTTTGAATGCTTTTAACAATTTTTTAATTTCAACAAATTTACAAAAAACTATAATTATTTATCATTGTAGTTGATGAAAATTATTTTAATTAAAAAAATTTCAATTTTAAATAAAAACTTTATTTTATTTTATGGATCTCTAAAAGCTTTCCTTTGCAAACTTCTTTTAATTAGGCTGAATTTTTATTAAAATCAAATTAAACGCTCGTTGAAATATATCCAGCTTATTTAAATCACAAATTACTAAAAATAAACCAGAAATTCTAAAAACTTCCATTTGCAAATTAGGGAATTTTTCCAAAATAGCTAAGTTTTCCTATTTGGCTTAAGACAATTATATGTGTGAAATAATTTTCTTATAATTATAATTACACAAGGTTTGTAAAATAATGGGAAGAAAGCTATTTATAATGCTTTCGGTAAAAATTAAAAGACTTTGAATTGTTATCAAAAATAAAAAAAATTATTTAAGCTAAGCTAGCTTTTGCATGGCAATTTGCAGCAATTTTTTGGGCAAATGCGGGTTTTTTAGCGACATTTTTTTTGTTGTTACATTTGTTTTACAGCTGTTTTTAAATTTTTGTGCTTTTTAAATTTTTATAACATTTTTTTAATTTAATTACACAATTACATAATTACAAAAAAACAAACCTTTGCTTCAAAATGCGATGAAAATGATGTTGCTTGGTTGCTTTCCATAAAATCCAAATATGCTTTTTTAGAATGCATAACTCCACCATAAACAGCACCAACTAAGAATCCTAAAAATCCACTTTGATAAATCGCATTAAGTTCTGTAGACATTCCATCTATTTCACTAAAGTTATAATTATTTAATTTCTTTTGAAAAATCGAAAAATCCTTACTTCCATTCAAATATCTTCTTCAAACCATTAAAACCAGTTTCATTTTGAGTATCATAATTTTCCTTACTTTGTAGACCAGTAAACAAAAAACTTCCTAAAAGAGGTGATCTATATCTTCTTAATACACGAAACATTTTAAGTTAAACTTTTAATTCATAAAATCCTTCAGATTTTGTTAACAGCTGTCCTAGCCTGTTTGACAGATAATGCAAATGGACTGTTTACGTTTGGCGGAAGCACAGTGTGGTAGCCTTTCAATTTTGATGTTTATTCACAGTGCTTCAGTTTTACTTGCCAATATGTTTCTATGTTTTATGAAATAAAAATCTCAATTTTTGTACTTTTTTTTTTCAATTTCCTTCTATTTCTATTAATTCTTTAGAGTTTAAATTCAAAAACTTTGTTCTATTCTGTCAACATTTCACATTTCTTTACTTTCATACGAGTTTCGTATGAAACTGCCGCCATCTTGGTTCTATTTCTCATACAAATAGAAACAAAATTTGCATGAAACGAAAATGCAAAATTTTTGAGTTTTTTTCTAATATTTTAAAAAACCAGATTTAGTTGAGTGCTTTAAAAAATTCTCAAATCGATTCTAAATATTTATACATAAATGATAAACAAGAGAAAATTCCTAGGGTTCCTCTTAGTCCAATCCGAGCCTTTTGATTTATACCGCAGTCTCTCTGGTCTCATAGTGAAATACAACTCACAATAAACAGATTATTTTCTGAATGCTACATCAATAAATGTTTTACAAGTGGGCTTTTCAACATGATTCACACATGAATTAATGAATGAGAAATTCACTGATGAGTAATCTCCCTGCTGAATAAAAGAAAAAAACAAACAGTTTGGAAAATTCTAAAATTGATTTAATTTAATGCATCTAATTTATAAAAATAGGAAGAAGAAAGTACTGTTTATGACACTAAACCTCAGATCTGATCTGTTAAGTTGATATTTTTTACTTTACCCTTTGATTAAGTTCCATGTTATTAGGCCATATTATTTTTATTAGAATTTATACTCTCGTAAGCTGAAACAGTTTGCCTAGTGTTATTTATGTGACAGAGTATCGTTCCTTATTTGCTTATTCCGCTATTAGGAATGAGAAAAACCAACGTTTTGTACCACACTTAAACGACATCGGGAAAATATGACTATATTTGGGTTCTGAAAGGTTATTGACACTAAAAGAAGGATAGTCACATAAAAATTTCTAAAATCAAAAAAAATTCTGTTCCTATTTATCTAACTAGCCAGGTTTGAATTACTAACAAATTATCATACTTTAATATTGGAAATGGTGAATATTACGAAATAATTAAGAGAAAATCTACACCTATAAAGTATTAAGGTTATTTTTAAATTATATTTTGGTCTTTTATTCTTATACCTAGTTTCAAAATCAACAAATAATACTAAAAACTATTTAAAAACCATTTACCAAAATTTGATTATTTCAGACTTTCCGATTACTTAAAACCAAACTATTAATACTAAATATTATACCAGCTATTTTTTATCTTTTCGGAGCTGCTGGCTTTATAACATTTCTAACTAAATATATGGAAGTTCATTTTCATAAAAGTGCGCAAAATGCGACAATTATTATTGGACCTCTAACTTTATGTGGAATGGTTATTGGTCCATTATTTTCAGAATTTTTTATATCTAAATATAAGCCAACAGCTAGTAAGGTTTTATTTTGGAATGTTATATAGTTGGATTTTGTATTATTTTGGGACAAATAACTTATATAACTATTTTTTTATTGTGAAGACGATCAATCATTGATATTAACGGCTGATGTCAATATATTAATATTTAAAAGTTTAAATTTTTTCGTTTATTATTATTATTGTTTTTTTATCAAAAAAAGATCCTCTTTTACGTCATCCTGCAATTCATGAGATTTCCTTTTATGGAGACGACTTTAATAAAAGTTTACAATTGAAAAAGATTGATAACAGTTCCAAAAGAGAAAAATTTATTAACAAAGAATCTTATAACACATTATCAACAACACCAGGAATATGTTTAGAAGCAGGGGCGGATTTATGTATAGGCTAAGTCGGCTGCAGCCTAGGGCCCCAAATTTTGGGCGACTTATTAGGGCGGAAAGTTTTGAAAAAAAAAATATTTGATAATAAAGCAAAAATTATGATTCGATGAATACCGCGGTATCTCTCAATTTTCAATTTACAATTTTATTTCGTAATGACGTCTATAGTGTTAAGTTTATGTTATTGTCAATCTCTCGTTATCAGACCACTGAGAGACCCGGTGACAGGCATTTTATTTTATGATAAAGGCGGTATGAGCTCTAAAGCCTAGGGCGCCAAAATCCTAAATCCGCCCCTGTTTAGAAGATTGTTTATTTATTTTCTATGCCTTTTCTTTAATTTCATTTATTATTAATCGACTTGCATCCTCTTGAAGAATTGGAAATATATTGTAATTAGTTAATTATTTGTTTTGGCATTTAGATTCCTGCTATCAAATAACAAAAATAAAAAATAAAATAATAATCTTAAATAGAAATATTTGTTGTTAGTCAAATTAACTTACGGCATTGTGATTTAAATATTTTTAAGATAAACTTCAAACGGTTCTAAGTTCTTTCATCGTATGTATTTGAGTTTATAAGAGAGAAATTACACCTTTCCATCATTTTAAGTTTTAAGTATAGTAGTTTTAGTAACCTTTTTTAATAACGTGCTTAAGTTTGAAAATTGACCGCATTTAAGCTTCAGCTGATGATATGAATATTTTTATACAAAAATTGTTATCGTAGCACTTTATTTTGAGTTATGCATATGCATATAATGCTTCCATAAAGATATGAAGATTAATTAATAAATTTTTTAAAAAATCAGTCAAAGTAAAACTAAGTAAAACAAATAAAATTAATAAACAAACCCAATTACAACAAGTTTTATACAAAAGCTTAAAGTTTTGGGCTCGTTACTTCGCTTCAAAGGCATTTTTCGTAAAAGAGCGATTTCAAATTTAGAAGAGTTGTAAATCAATGACAATTTATCCAACCTATTTACTTCTTGTTTTGCCATATTATTTATTTGTTTCTTAATACAATGACTCGCTCCAGTTTATGTTAGCGCTTTAATTTTTTTTACAGTTTTTTTAACATAATGATCTTTTTGTTTTATGGTGGATAACTTGCTAAAAAACGAATATTTTTATTTCAAAAATTTACATTGTATTTTGAATCAATGCAAAAATATATTTGTTATATTTTAAAGTATTCGGTACAATAATTTTTTTTTGAAAAAAATTCACAAAAATCACCGTTTTTCTAGATGGTCTCACAATCTTAATTACAGAAATTCTATGTAACAAAATAGAGAAAACGCTTATTGGTTAGTTTCGCTTATTGTAAATTATTATAGAAAACTGCCTTAGCTAAGAAGGTGTTAAAGGCAAATGCAAAAAAGGACTCAATGTAGAACACTGATTTTCTTCGGGCAATGCTAAATGAAAGTTTATTGATGCTTTATCAAAAATATAAAATATTATAACAAAAAAGTACTGTGTAAACATTTTTATTTTAAAATTGATTGCTATGCACTATAAAAGTTTATGTAAAAAAGCTTTCAATACAGAAATTCCCAACATATAGTCTGTGTCTCTATTAAATTTTTATTATGATTTATTTTAATTTCATTATTCGGTGTTAATAGAATATTAATGAAATTATTAGTTTTCTGTTTTTTACAAAACTGCAGTAAAAAAATAAAAAACTCAAAGTATTTTAGAAAAATTTCATGTACCTAAAGAGAGTCTAAATGTTTTATGAAAATATTTAAAATAACTTTTGTGATTTATTGACATAATTAGATGGGAAGCTTAACCACTTCAATTTTCGCACACTTCTATTCTTATAATTACTTGATGTCAACATTACAGTCTTTCAAATTGTCTTTGTAACAAATTGCCTTTGTTTTTTCAGTAAGAATATTTTTGGTTTAAAGCACTTTTAGAACTAGGAGTATATGGACAACCTAACAAATTCAGATAATCAAATAACAACATTTAATAAAATTCAACAGTTTATATCCTTGCATTTTTGTATAAAACACCTGGGATAAAAATAATATTATCAATGCTTCTTATGTAAAGCCTATAAAAGAGTTTTGCTATCAAAAGAATGGTTCTTTTGAGCCTAAAATAAAAAAAAATAAAGAAAGCAAAATAAAAACAATTTCCTTAAATACTGAAAAACAAAAAAAATTAAAAGTTGTTTGAAGAACATTTTTAATATTGATTTAAGTTTTTATGTAACCAGCATTAGTGTTAGAATCTTTGTCTTAACTTTGACAGCAAAAAACATTACTGCTATAGTTAGTATAACAAAAATTGAGTACTCTATCTAT
This sequence comes from Acrocera orbiculus, assembly GCA_947359355.1. Taxonomy (NCBI): domain Eukaryota; kingdom Metazoa; phylum Arthropoda; class Insecta; order Diptera; family Acroceridae; genus Acrocera; species Acrocera orbiculus. The sequence continues at coordinate 16,516,503 of OX375758.1, forward strand.
TTAAGTTTAGTGTAGATAGAGAGATAGGGAAAGATCCTTAAACACAAACAGTTAAGAATAACCATAGCTTTAGATTAGCGGTAGAATAAAACTAACTAAAATTTCAAGTTTGTTTTCATCTAACCATGCAATTTTTATTGCATCTAACCAAAAGGACAATTAAATTAAGAGTTTTAAAAGTTTTATCCGTTTTTTATTTACATTTTCTTGTTATTCCGAAATTGCAAACATAAGCAGACTTCGCTTCAAATCTTGTCCCACATACACTACACTCTGTCGTTTTATTGCCTTAACCCATTCAGTGCCAACTACGAGATATCTCGTAGTAAGCGGTGGTTCCAAAAGCGCCAACTACGAGATATCTCGTAGTAGGTAGTGTAAAATTTGATCGGTTGGCACTGGCGGCAACATACGTAAAATTTGCTTGGCACTGAATGGGTTAAATTCATACCTTGTACATCCTGTTTTTTTTTTTAGATAATTAAAAATTGTTTTCTGTGAACCTTGAATATTTACATTTATTTTATGGCGCTATAATAAATGTAGGCAAATGCAAACATTTCCTTTTTTTCCAAATAAAAATATGTACCTACATATATTTTATTGTACCCAAAAAAACCCGACAACAAACAAATGTAATAAACGAAAGGATTAAGATAGAAAATATTTTCAAATTTGTCCTTATTTTGGGATAAAATAAGAACCAATTTGAATTGAAATCCTTGAGAAATAAATTATCTTGAACCTCAAATTCAATTTTTCTTTAGAAGAAAAAAATGAATATTTTTTCGGAGTTTTCCAAAGTCTTTATATGTATGTGTACAAAAATGTACATATGGCTTGATACCTTTCTCGCTCTATTTGTCCTTTAATTATGTTAAATATCCAAATTATTATTCTGTGTGATGAAGTTATAATGAATAATAATTTCGAAATAAATACATTATATAAGTTAATATTTGTTTTATTTCTACTAACAATAATGCTGATTTTCTTATTCTTAATAATAATTCTTAATTACAATAATGCTGATTTTCTTATTCTTAATAATAATTCTTAATTACAATAATACTTTCAATTTCCTTTTTTATTTTAACAACAGTTTATTTTAATTCTTATAATAATTTACTAGCAATTCCAATTCCTTTTTTTTTATTTTTTTAACAATAGCTTATTTTGATTTTTATAATAATTCATTAACAATAGTAGTTTCAATTAATTTTAATTTTATAATAATTTGTTTCAATTTTTATAATAATTCACTGACAATAAGAATTTCAATTTCCTTTTTTATTTTTAACAATAGTTTATTTGGTTTTTATAATAATTCATTAACAATAATAATTTCAATTATTTTAATTTTATAATAATTTGTTTTAATTTTTATAATAATTCACTAACACTAAGAATTTCAATTTCCCTTTTTTTTTTATTTTTAACAATAGTTTATTTGATTTTTATAATGATTTATTAACAATAAAAATTTCAATTATTTTAATTTTATAATAATTTGTTTTAATTTTTATAATAATTCATCAATAACAATAATTTCAATTTATTTTAGTTTTATAACAATTTGTTTAATTTTATAATAATTCACTTCCTTTTCCTTACAATTCCTTCCTTTCCTTTCTTTCCTCGAAGTTTCTTTCTTTTTTTAAATTTTATAATTCCTTTTATTATTATTATTATTTCTTATTTTTCTCACAAGTAAATTTCCTCTTAATCTTTTGACTGACCACTCAAGACTGACTTTTTAATTTTTAATTTTTATTGAGAACATTAAGTTGTTTTTAAAATAGCAAATCTGGACTGTAGAAACGGTAAGTTGTTTACTTGGCTTATCATGGGAGTTGGCATTATAGGAACGGTAAGTTGTTTACTTGTTTGTTAAATTCAAGGAAATTTGGATTATAGGAACGGTAATTTGTTTATTAACTTATACAATATTATAAGAATGCTAAATTTACATATATTCTAATTTAATAAATCCCATTTTGTGTAGAATAAATATTTTTCAGGCCTAAAGATTTTTTCACACTCGCACATTGTGCGATAATCACATAACATTCAAGCTGCTGCATTTTTTAATTTTTTAGGGCATATTAAAAATAAGTCTCTTGAAGTCCATTTAAGGATTTAAGAAACCATTTATTACCCTGAAAATTATTTTTGTGTGCAATTTTATTGATTTACTCAAATATTTGGAGCAAAAATTACTTAGGAGATAATTTTCTTGTAGTTTCAGTACACACAGAGTACGCGGAAAAATTTTTAATAGGCAAAAAAAGTAAAACCAAAAATTTTGTTTAGTGAAACTTTTGATTACTTATAAAAGATTTACCCTTATAAAACTTTAGGAAGCATTTTGTTTTTGTCATTTTGAGTAATCTGTGCTTGTCGTACCAGTTTAAAATACTTTTTAGTCAGACTTAAGCCTCACGCTTCTATATATTCTGTACCTTCTGAGAAGGAAAATCCTTTAGATAAAAACAGGAAGAAAGCTTTTCACTACTGCAACAAGCATACAATTAAGATTGCATACAATTAAGATTGCATACTTATAATATATTCATATCTAGCATTTAAATTTCAATTTTATGCATATTTGTTAAAGCATTCAAGTTGCTTGCGTTATGCATTGAGCAGACTGGCGTTGCGCGGTAAATACTTTTTGAGACGCGTGTTTTTAGTTTGTAATTTTTGTTAGTTTTTCTTTAAATTCTACAAGCACACTCGGGCAAACCGAAATATACAAAAAAATATGGCAAAGTTTTAGAAAAGCAATTAAAACAATGAAACTTAACATGTTCTCATAAATTATTGAAATTTGAGTTTTTGCTTTAGGGTTGGTTTTGGTGTTTTTTTCGAATTTTATTTATATGTTAAAAAGCGGGCAGATACTTGTGGATGCTTGGGGGTAAGCTAGTCAAAATTTTGAAGCTACCAACGTATATTTGGCAAGATATTTTCTGCTGAGTTCAAATTGACTTATACGAAAAATACAATCATTTATTTTCCTTTTTCTAGTTATTATTACAATTAATAATAAATACTTAACTAATAATTTCAACGTAGCTACTACACCCGATAATATGGATTACAGCTAACTTTCACTTAGGCTACGATAAAGAAACACAACTATATGTATATATATATATATTACTCCTATAGCAACCCCAATAAAATTATCGATAATTTTTCCAATTATAACTGGACCTGGTATTCCCAGCAAACATTACAGACCGTATGAAGTACGCACACGGACCGTGGAAATCGGTATACGGATCCGTGTGCGTACTGTCTCGGCTCAGCATACGGATGAAACAGCATCCGAAATAGGAACGTGAACACGTACCGTATGCGTTCTGATTTCACGGATTTTGTTTATGTATTGGTTTTGTGCTTTTCATATATATGCTTGCGTGATATCGCAAGCAATTCCTTGAAGTGTCAAGACATCTAAAAGTTCATTTGGAAAGGAAAGTGTTTAGAAAATTTATAATATAAATACAAACAATGTCCAGTTAATTAAAATAGTTTTATTTAATTGTTGGCATATCAAGTGTTTATATAAAAAAATCTTAGATTTAAATAATTTTTTTACAAATAATAATTTTAATACATTATATTTCTTAACCTAAAAATTTCCTTGTTTTCACCTGAAATATATTAATATGTGAATTATGTATTTTGTAAAAAATTAAATAATTAACTACCTTAATATTTTGTGTCATTCACTTTATTTTTTTTAATAATGTTAAATAATCTTACCTTTTAATTTTTAGTTGTTAAAATTAAGTCGGCTTTGAGTTAATATTTTTTTAAAACTTCACTATTATAAAACAAATACTGAATTAATATCACACACTTTGTTTTAAGAATTGGTAAAAATAAAACCTTAGTTTGCTTATTATCAAAATTTCAAAAATATGTATATATTACGTATAAAATTCCAAAACTATGAATATATTACAATATGTATACTAATGTCTATTTACTTACCAAATTAGTTTTTTTTTAAATTAAAAACTATTTATACTATTTAAAAATAACTTACATATGAAAATCACTTTCACATGACACTAAAATTTTGACATTCCGTGAAAATCCGGCCTCACGTATTTTACACGGATTCTCGAAATCCGCGTAAAATCCGTATTTCTGGGAGGCCGCATAAATGTTTGCTGGGTTAATCCAAATAAGCTAATCTTCATAAGTGTAAGTCCTACAGCAAATGAGCTTTCATATCATATTAAATTATTTCCTTTCGTCAATACATAAATTTTTGTAAAATTAGAATAATACACTATCAATAAAAGTACTTTGAACAAAAAGGTTGGCAGACAGATATAAATCTTCACCTTCAGTAGTTATACAGCATTCCATATTTTAAAAAATCACATAGTTAATCAAGTAATCTCATTTTTGACTGAAAAAAATTTTTTGAATATCCCTGTATTATTTGTGTATACATATACACAAATGAACTATTTCACTTTTATTCTTCCCATCTGAATTTTTTAGGATGTGCATATTACATATTTTAAAAATAGGGACATATTAAAAGTAGCAAAATATATTAAGTTGAAAAAGTAGATTTAGTAAATGGTATAATTAAAATTAGAATTTTCTGGTATTTTAACATTTGTTAACTGTATTAAGTTTGGTTAAATATGAAGTCAAGGGAGATGACAATCCTTCAATCATGTTCAAGTTAGAAGAACTTGATTATAGCAATATAATTAATGTTTATATCCGTAACATTCGAAAATATCCAAAATAATACATGACGAGTCAGTGCCTAATTGCAAATAATTATAATAAACAGAAATAATTGAATATATACATACATATGGTTGCAAATTAATATTTTTTATTTTTTTTATTTTTCAGTCTAAACAAAAAATTAAAGAAACATATATACAGATGAAAATCTATAACAAAAAAATACGTAGAAGAGAATTAAACTTATATCCAACATAATACAACTAGTAATGGAATTGACATATCAAAGTAATGTCAAAGGAAAATGAAATTAATATTCAAATTGATTTATAAGATATAAGCAAAAATTTTATGCTTATAATTATTGTCTCTTATTCTTAATTAAAATATATGTAGAAGCATTACTTAAATTGCGTGATTAAAATTTGATTTTTTTCAAAAAAAAATTGAGCTCTTAACGGTATAATAGTTTTTAGAAAAAGATTTAAAGTTCGATAGTACATACTATACACTTTATGGGTCAAATATATAAAATTCTTCTTTTCTATGTTAGGGATTATTTATTAGTTTATTAGTATTTATTACAAATTCTTTGGTAATTAAAATTATGTTCGTTTTCCAAAATCTGGTGTAAGACGGATTAAAAAATAATTAGAAATATTTTTAAAATAACATAAAATAGTAAATTTTCATTATACATCTACACACTTATGAAAAAGTTTTATATATAAAACTTTTATATAAATAATTCGGTAAATAAATAAATATAAATAAAATAAAAAAAAAAGTGTTCATCAAAGAATATTAATTTAATAGAGACTAACACAAATTTCATTCTTTATTTTGTAAAAAAACTATAATTTTCTACTGCGGAAATTTTTTGTTAGTAGTTTTAATCAAAATTTAATAATATAAATTATTGTTGTTTTTATTACAGATTTCCACTTGTATAGTAATATATTTTTTTTTAATTTTTTACTTGGACAATCCTTAGGTGACCAACCGTCCTCCTTTTGGAAGGACAGTCTTCCTTTTCTAAGCTTTGTCCTCCCTTGAAAAGTGTCCTCCCAAACGTCCTCCTTTTCGATATTATTGCATTTTGTTCATAATCAAGCTTCTATTTTTCACCAAACTACTCAAAAAATTGAAGGTGATCACATTTCAGCTACAAAAGTAAGACTTATTTTGAATGACGTTAGCCTTCAATATAAATCTCGTTTTGAAGAAAAATTTTTACCCTTTAATTGTAAAAGGAAAACTGACAAATTTGGAGGAATCAGATCCAGGCATAACGAAAAAGTTTATCAAAGAAGCCCAAAATTTTTACCAAACATGCTTTCAGTATATTTCTTCTGAAAAATCAAAATTAAATGTAGAAACTCTATAGAGCTATAGCTGCAGCCCTTACGGTAAAATTTAATCTGAAACATATGTCTTGTTCAGATATTTCTAATATGTTTTTAGAAAACGAAACATTGAAAAAAACTATTCATAGCATAGAAAAGTACCAATTTAAATAAAAATTTAATGATCACATATAAATATATTGTCTTATTGTTAGTATCACCTCCCAATAAAACTTTTGAAACAATTTTTTATATTCAATTTATTTTTGTCCTCCTTTTCATTGAAAAAAAGTTGGCCACCTAAAAAAACAATAAAATAAAATAACAATTTACGCGTATGAGTTTGAAAATGTTTTATCCATTCGTTTTGTATAAAACTATTTTTGATATCACAAAATAGATCCTAACAGTAGAATAATTTAAATAATGTTAAAACCTTTCTTAATTGACCAGAATGTCTATTTGACTGTGAGTCAGTTTAATATTCTCTAATAATTTGGGTGCTAAACGTGATGTTAATATTTTTGTTAGAAAAGCCCAGAAAAATCAAATAAAACACATTTAATTGGGTATTGGCTGCTAATTATTTAAATTGCTCTCAACACCTACATTATAATTTATATACATTTCGTTATTACATGATGTTTCATCTTTAACAATTTTTAGGTCAGCATTATCTTTAATAAACTTATTTTTTACTATTTAAATGGTATATAAAACAAAAAAATTTCACTAATAATTTTTAGGATATTTTTTATTATAAACAAATTCTCTAAACACTATACATTTTATCAATGTGAACAAAAGTATTCCATTAAATCATTATTAACTGCACTTAATTACTAGAAAGGTTTAAATTCTAATATCCTGGTTTAAAATAACAAAAATATAATTTGTTTTTAAGTTAAAAACTTGCAGAAATGTTTCTACTAATACAAAATTGGAAAGAATCATAAATCTAACTATTTTTGTTTTAAAAATTTTAATTAAAGCATTTTCCACAGATATAAATTCTAAAGAAAATGCTAAAATTATTGCAAAACCAGCACTTTTAAATACTCAAAAATAATTTTAAAACTTCTAAATTTGTTTCTTAATCTGATTAAAAACTATATATTTCAGTTGTCTTTAAATAGAATTATTATAATCGTGTTTAAAATTTGTATACCTGAATTCCCATGAAATGCAATTAAATAAAAGAAAAATAAGGTTATTTTCTTTAATTTTATCCTATTTATACTTCTTAAACTGATACAAATATGAGACTGCTCAATGTTATATTAGAAAAATTTTGTTTATAAAAGAAAAATTTCAGGTTCAGGATATTTGACAAAATTCATATGATAAAATTATGTATTGCAAAGCAATAACAATTTCTAATTTCAATTTTTTCAAATAGGCTGAAAACCCAAATAATTTTATATAAAAATGCTTTTGATGTTTTTCAATATTTTAGTCCCAAATTATTAAAATTATTAAATATTTTTTAATTCTTTTTGACGAAAAATTTTATTTTAAACCAAATTAAATACTTATGGCGTAAAGAACTTAAATAGCAAACCTTCAATTTGCAATTCAATTTCTTAAAAGTGGCATTTAAACTAATTCGAAGAAAAATATTATTCATTCTATTTATTAAAGGAAAGTTTACTTCTTCCATTTATCCATGAAAAACCATTTTAACAACTGATTCTAGCAATTAGTCTTTTATAAAAACTTTGATAAATAAAAAAATTCCGCTTTAATTCAAAATAATTTATGTGCATCAATGGAAATAAATTAATGGCAAATTTTTAAAGTAAATCGAAATTTGAAAATTAATCTAATTTGATTTTGAGGCAGATAAAGCCAAAACAACTAAAAATATTCAAATTATTATTTCTAATGAGAAATTACACAGGCCGACGAAAAAACTACTTTTAAAAACTTTTTAAACCAATTTACCTCTTTCTTATGTATTTTTTGGTGCTAAGACCATATTTGATATCAGTTTCTTTTTATCACCCACAGATTTCTTACAATATGGCATTAATTGTATATTTTAAGGCATAAGAAAAATTTGGAAAAAAATTCATTTTATTTTTAATTAAGCGACAATTTTTACTTACAGTAATATTAAATTGGAAAAATGCGAATATTAGGTGTTTATTTTTTTGTATTTTCTCTCCCTTTTCTCTGTAAAATTTCTTGTAAAGCTTTTTTTCCGATGTGATGCATTTTTATTTTCCCATTGGAACTCATCAGTACTCGTTTCGGAACTGGAATGAAAAACGTGATCATTGGACTCAGGTGGCAAAGGGACAGGAAGTCCCGGTCCATGTACTACTGGCCGATCAACTGAAGTAAGGTCAGGATAGACAATTACTTTTTTATTTTTCGAGTTATATCCAGCAACATCTATGATGCAAAAATAACAGTCATTTAAATGATTTTTTTGCTCTCTCCATATCATGGGTATAGCAAATTTAAAAGCAATCTTAGACCATTTTCTAAGATCTTCAACACAAACATAACACACTTTGTGAGGAGCCCAAGATTTGTCTTGATTACCGATTTCTATACCAAAATAAGCAAAGTGCACTTTTTTCACAAAGTCGGTAATGTTCCTTTGATGTTTTTTAATTGTAAAGTCACCACATATATAACAGAAATTGTTAGGAGAATTTTTACAACCACGATTAGGCATATTAGAGTCTAAATAAAACGCACATATGTCAAACACTGCAAAGCAAGTTTATATTAACTGGAAAAAAACAAAAAAGTTTTTTAATACGTAATTTTTTGTCTGCTGCTGCTGTTATATCAATTTTATTTCTGATGAATTACAATTTTTTGTAATTTTTTTTTCTGATCTATAGTTGTTACGGTGTTCCGTTGCTGTTTAAGTAAAAGTACAAGTGGGGGTTGGTGCGCGAAGCGAGCAGGAGGCTTGCCTTCTAGCTTCGAATAATAACATTTTAACTTATTCTATATTAAAATGTGAGATATTGGGGGGTGATACGACTTTTTTATTATTATATTCGAATTCAGCACACCAGATAACATAGGAATAAGCTTAAATTATTGAAAAAGTTTTTTTTCGTCGGCCTGTGTTACTATTTTTTTTAGTTTGCTTTTGTTTTTTAAAGCTATAGCTTTAATCTTTTATTTTTATTTGTTTATTAGTTGTTAGTTGTACTATACAAGCTAAATTATTTTAAATTCGGTTATCCATAATCTACTTCAACGGTCAAATTATCACAAATTTCTTATACTTTTATTTGTAAATTGTAAAAAATTTTAATAGAATTATGCAATAATTTTCAGCTCTATCATTAACTTTTACAATCTATTAGGTATCTAGGGGCTAGTAAATAACTTCCAATTATTTCTGTTCGAAGTTTTTCCTTTGATTTTTTTAATATTTCCTATATGTATTTTCCAATTCCATTTAATTTAATTTTAATAATAGGTTTTTTTATTTTTGGAATACCTATTACACCAAATTGTTTATGCTATACTATAAACGAAAAATTAAATAGAATAAATTAAAAAATTTTTAAATACAAAATGTTCCTTTTTGATATAAACGGTAGTTTTCGCTAAATTTATGTTTCTCAAACTGTAAATAAAGAAAATTAGTTAAGTAAAAAATAAAATTCAAAACACTAAATTTAAAATATAATAATTAAGATAAAATTTATAACAATGTAATTTTTCCTATTCATATAATTTTTAAATATTTTATAAAACTTATTCACAATTTACCTTTTGACTTTATCTAAAGCTTTACATACACTGCCAATAGCTTTTTAAATCAATTGTGTAATAAACTTTTAACATTTTCTATCTTTTCTTGATATAAAGTCCTCTTAAGACCAAATAAAAAAAATAAATAATCTAGCAAATAAATAAAAAATATAGTAAAAAATTACTTTAAACTCAAAAAGAACCATATAATATTGATAAATTCTTTACAGATTACATTTATGGGCATCCAGGTTCATTTAATCATTTTATGCTAAATTGTGGCTTATCAAAAGGTAAATTAACCAAATTTTTTTTGTTCATAGTTTTTATAACTTATTTAAAAATTTGACAACATACAAAATATTTAATTTAGAATAAAGATTCTTTAACAGTTATTTTATTTTTGGAAACAAATCTAAAGGTTTTTCTTTAAACTATTAACAATAGCCTCAATAAAAAATAGCTAAATATCTTATCATATATTTTTTTTTAATCCAAAAGACACCTTTCTTTGTTTTATATAACTGCATTTGAACAATTTTTATTAATAATTTAATCAACAAATTTACATTTTTGTCTTTGACATTTTTAAAAGTAGCTTGAAATCTTAATATTTTTAAAAAAATTACGTAATCCATACTAAGACATTCTGGTGACTTAATTTATGTTTTTATGTAACCAATTAGTAATTAAACTCTTTAATTATAATAATTTTTCTATTTTAGTCTTAAGCAATCATCTTTATATAATAAATAAACAAATAATTAAAATATTTAAATTTATATATTAAACTTTATATTTATATTATATGTCTCCAACTTACATTGTCCAGTGTCCTGTTTTAATACTTTTAAGTTTCTACTAAAAATACTTTACAAAAACTATTTAAATCTCTTATATATCGGATGTAAAAAGAGTTTTTTAGAAGAATAAAAAGAAAAGACAATCAATACTCAAGCTTCATTTGCTAGAAAATCTGCTGTAGAATTCTCTAAAAGAATAAAAATACATTTTAATATGAGCATGCCAGCATATAGTTTATAATATTTGTTGGTTACTCTAGTTTGAAAGATATAAGAACATAAAAAATTAGACACAAATATCTTTGCATGAAAATTGACCACCATTGACCATTTTTGTATCAGATATAAATTACATCGTGAAGAAGAGCAACATTTTATATAAATCGGGTAACTTTTTATCAATTCAATTGAATTCCCACTATTACTATAACAGATAACAGATAACAATAACAGATATATGCAGAGTATACATTTTGAAATCCTTTGAATTTAATCGTGGCTAGATTTTTAACACAGTAATTCTAGCATAATTTTTCACTTTGTAGTTGTAGAGCTTATTTAATAAAGAAATAAATATTTAAAATATTATTATATAATAATTTATTTAATTTATTTAGTTTAAAAAGGAATACTTTATTTATTTTTTTTAGGATCACCAACAACATTACTTAAAAATCGGCCACCAATAGTTGTAGCTCCAGCACCTGGATCTGAATTTTTACCAATGTCGGCACCTAATACCGGACATACAACATTACCTCCAACAATAACCAATTAGCTATGTTACAATCGCCATCAGTTTATTTACCACAATTTCCTTTTACAATATCACATTCTGAATTATTACCTAAAAATTCTTTTCACCATATAATCTTACAAATTTAATCTAGAATCTCTTAATCTCTTAATCTCTTAATCTAGAATTGGTATATACAGGTGATACACTAATAAATCACGTTTATCATCATAATTGGGTATTACTCACGCTAAAGTTCCCCTTCATATGTGGATATTTCAGCGTGAAATTCATTTGTACGTCATTTTGACGTCAAAAAAGTTACCCGCTGAGATATATGCACTAAGTGAGTGCCCACCTTTATACTTTAATGATTCCTGGATGAATTCATTAGTGAAGGCGCTTCACCTAAGATGATTCTCTAGTGAATTCATTAGAGAATCATTTTGTTTGCTGGGAAGTTTATGGAAAGACACAAGCTGGGTATTCACTATATTTCCGAATCAATGATTTGGCTCTTAGTTCCCATTTAAAGTACCCCAGCGGTTAATTTTCGCTCTTTAGATGCTTTTTGAATGCAAATTTGAGGCGAGCGTGTTAAATTTAGGTATCCCAGCATGCAGGAAAATTAACATTGCGACCGGATAGGAAAAGCCATGCTAAGAGAGGATTTTATGCGCTCTGCGGATACACAAATGGAGAGCGTAAATAAGAGAGATTTTTTTTTTCTTTTTTCTTTCATATATATATATATAGACACTACGTAGTGTGTAGTACGTATTATACATATATGCTTATGCATAACGGTGCGGTATATATATATCCCTATTTGTACTTTGATGTTAACCTGAAAAATAACTTATGTGATAAAAAGGGGAAAAAAGAAACACAATTTCTTAAATTCCTGCTTTCCATGTCCCAGCGGTTAATTTTCGTTGATTTGCGCTCTTTACCGTATGCATGACTTTTGCATGCTAAAACGCTGCTATAAGCTATTGTCATTTTGCGACCACACACATTTTAGGAGGACAAAAAAATATTCTAAGTCTTATTTTGCTCTGTTGCGAAAATATTCTAAGTCTTTTTGGCGTATGTGTTTAAGTCATTTAGTCGTCAGTTGTTGGCAGTCGTGTGTAGTGTGTAGCATTTAAGATTTTTTTGTGTTTTATTGTATTACTTAATATTAATTAAATAATATATTAATATTTGTGATTATTGATGGATATTTTAATTAATAAAATGCTTTATTTAAGTCATGCATACGGTAAAGAGCGCAAATCAACGAAAATTAACCGCTGGGACATGGAAAGCAGGAATTTAAGAAATTGTGTTTCTTTTTTCCCCTTTTTATCACATAAGTTATTTTTCAGGTTAACATCAAAGTACAAATAGGGATATATATATACCGCACCGTTATGCATAAGCATATATGTATAATACGTACTACACACTACGTAGTGTCTATATATATATATGAAAGAAAAAAGAAAAAAAAAATCTCTCTTATTTACGCTCTCCATTTGTGTATCCGCAGAGCGCATAAAATCCTCTCTTAGCATGGCTTTTCCTATCCGGTCGCAATGTTAATTTTCCTGCATGCTGGGATACCTAAATTTAACACGCTCGCCTCAAATTTGCATTCAAAAAGCATCTAAAGAGCGAAAATTAACCGCTGGGCTATAATTTTTAAAAGTTCTTGCTAGTAAACTCATTAGCAAATCGCAATGTTTGCAGGGGTAGTGTGTATATATGTATATGAAAGAATTTTTAAAAATTAATATATAAAAGAAAAACAAAATTCTCTCTTATTTACGCTCTCCATTTGTGTATCCGGAGAGCGCATAAAATCCTCTCTTAGCATGGCTTTTCCTATCCGGTCGCAATGTTAATTTTCCTGCATGCTGGGATACCTAAATTTAACACGCTCGCCTCAAATTTGCCTTCAAAAAGCATCTAAAGAGCGAAAATTAACCGCTGGGCAATGATTCGGCTCTCTCAGCCCATATAAAGTATATGGCTGAATCATTTGTGAGTAAAATATTCAACATGTTGGATATTTTCTCTCTTATTCCTGCTTTCCATTACTTTAAATGGGAACTAAGAGCCGAATCATTGATTCGGAAATATAGTGAATACCCTGCTTTATAATGTCCAAAACATAGGCTTAAGTTTCCTACTGGGTCTTTTCAAAATGCTAACATGTCATTTCATCAAGCTAACCTTGTTAAATATATACATTTGTATATGTACATATATACATATACATACAGGGGCGGATCCAGAGCTGAAATAAAACGATTTAGGATTAAGCTTATTTTAGGATTAAGTATAAATATTTTTCCTTGGTGAGCTATTATTTTCATTATTGATAAAAGGAAAAATTCAAAATTTCTTTACTTATTGAATGAGTTTTTGAAAGAAATTGTTTTTTGATTGAAATCTACAATGTTAAGAAAGTTAGTTTACATTATCATTTTTTTTTGATTGAGATTTAAGCTTATACATATATTTAAATCATTACTTTGGCTCTTTTCTTGTTTTTTAAGTTAATGGATTAAAGTATTAAAAAAATAAGCCGCCAATACTTACGGAACCTTGTTATCTGGTATTGGTATTAATTTTGAATTTAAATGAGGGAGTTAATGAAATGGAGGAAAGCTTCAATGAGTTTTGTTAGAGAACAGACGCAAAAGTTGTCTTCTTGGCTATTTTTTTTATTTTCTCAAGATGAAATTTTTATTGGTTCAATTTTTTATTATGACTATGCATGATCTTATGAAATTCACTGAAGAATATTTCTTGTAATGGGCAGACTCACACTTATATATATAGCTAACTATCCTAGACAAAAATTAAAATGTACACCCGGTGATAGTTAGCTGTAAGGTTGGTATGGGTAATTGAGATAGTCGGCAAGGAATAATATGTTAACAAAGAAGTCTTCTAACTTATTTGCCGTAAAAATTCTCTTTTCGCACATTATTTGCCCGCAGATAATTTGTCTAGAATTGCGGATAAGTTACAAAAGCCAAGTTTTGTCATCTATATTTGCTGTTATGTATATACAAATTTAAAAGTACATATATTTTTATAGCAAGCTTTAAGATTGCGACATCAGTTTAATGTGAAAATAATTGTTAATATTACAAAACAGACAGTTTATCGTGCAGCAGCTACTAAACATTTGCTCAAGGACTTACATTTCTGATGATTAGCTTATTTGGATTAATCCCAGGTCCAAGTATATTTGGAAATAGGAAATTTTATGATCAACAAAAATTTCGTTATAATTTTATTGGAGTTGCTATAGGTAGTAATTATATATATATAGTTGTGTTTCTTTATCGTAGCCTAAGTGAAAGTTAGCTGTAATCCATATTATCGGGTGTAGTAGCTACGGTGAAATTATTAGTTAAGTATTTATTATTAATTGTAATAATAACTAGAAGAGGGAAAGTAAAAAAATGATTGTATTTTTCGTATAAGTCAATTTGAACTCAGCAGAAAATATCTTGTCAAATATACGTTGGTACCTTTAATATTTTGACTAGCTTACCCCCAAGCATCCACAAGTATCTGCCCGCTTTTTAACATATAAATAAAATTTGAAAAAAACACCAAAACCAACCCTAAAGCAAAAACTCAAATTTCAATAATTTATGAGAACATGTTAAGTTTCATTGTTTTAATCCCTTTTCTATTATAAGTATGCAATCTTAATTGTATGCTTATTGCAATAGTGAAAAGCTTTCTTCCTGTTTTTATCTAAAGGATTTTCCTTCTCAGAAGGTACAGAATATATAGAAGCATGAGGCTTAAGTCTGACTAAAAGGTATTTTAAACTGGTACGACAAGCACAGATTACCCAAAATGACAAAACCAAACGCTTCCTAAAGTTTTATAAGGGTAAATCTTTTATAAGTAATCAAAAGTTTCACTAAACAAAATTTTTGGTTTTACTTTTTTTGCCTTTTAAAAATTTTTCCGCGTACTCTGTGTGTACTGAAAACTCCAAAAAAATTATCTCCTAAGTAATTTTTGCTCCAAATATTTGAGTAAATCAATAAAATTGCACAAAAAAATAATTTTCAGGATAATAAATGGTTTCTTAAATCCTTAAATGGACTTCAAGAGACTTATTTTTAATGTACCCTAAAAAATTAAAAAATGCAGCAGCTTGAATGTTATGTGATTATCGCACAATGTCAGACTGTGAAAAAATCTTTAGGCCTGAAAAATATTTATTCTACACAAAATGGGTTTTATTAAATTAGAATATATGTAAATTTAACATTCTTATAATATTGTATATAATGTATTTATTTCGAAATTATTATTCATTATAACTTCATCACATAGAATAATAATTTTGGTATTTAACATAATTAAAATACAAATAGAGCGAGAAAGGTATCAAGCCATATGAATATTTTTAAACACGCACATATAAAGACTTTGGAAAACCCCGAAAAAATATTCTTTTTTTTCTTCTAAAGAAAAATTGAATTTGAGGTTCAAGATACTTTATTTCTCAAGGATTTCAATTCAAATTTGTTCTTATTTTATCCCAAAATAAGGAGAAATTTGAAAATATTTTCTATCTTAATCCTTTCGTTTATTACATTTGTTTGTTTTTGGGTTTTTTTGGGCGTCTTTGGGTACAATAAAATATAGGTACATATTTTTATTTGGAAAAAAAGGAAATGTTTGCATTTGCCTACATTTATTATAGCGCCATAAAATAAATGTAGATATTCAAGGTTCACAGAAAATAATTTTTAATTATCTAAAAAAACAGGATGTACAAGGTATGAATTTAAGGCAATAAAATGACAGAGTGTAGTGTATCTGGGACAAGATTTGAAGCGAAGTCTGCTTATGTTTGCAATTTCAGAATAACAAGAAAATGTAAATAAAAAACGGTTAAAATTTTTAAAACTCTTAATTTTATTGTCCTTTTGGTTAGATGCAATAAAGGTTGCATGGTTAGATGAAAACAAACTTGAACTTTGCTTTTATTTAGTTTTATTCTACCGCTAATCTAAAGCTATGGTTATTCTTAACTGTTCCTTTAAAATCGATAAATACTTAAAATTTAAATTTTTATATTCATTAAATGCTTCTGTTTAGGGATATTTCCCTATCTCTCTATCTACACTAAACTTAAAAAGATAGAGTACTCGATTCTTATTATACTAACTATAGCAGTAATGTTTTTCTGTCAAAGTTAAGACAAAGATTCTAGCACTAATGCTGGTTACATAAAAACATAAATCAATATTAAAAATGTTCTTGAAATTTAGGTTACATGAAATTTTTCCAAAATACTTTGAGTTTTTTATTTTTTTACTGCAGTTTTGTAAAAAACAGGAAACTAATAATTTCATTAATATTCTATTAACACCGAATAATGAAATTAAAACAAATCATAATAATTTAATAGAGACACAGACTATATGTTGGGAATTTCTGCATTGAAAGCTTTTTTACATAAATTTTTATAGTGCATAGCAATCAATTTTAAAATAAAAATGTTTACACAGTACTTTTTTGTTATAATATTTTATATTTTTGATAAAGCATCAATAAACTTTCATTTAGCATTGCCCGAAGAAAATCAGTGTTCTACATTGAGTCCTTTTTTGCATTTGCCTTTAACACCTTCTTAGCTAAGGCAGTTTTCTATAATAATTTACAATAAGCGAAACTAACCAATAAGCGTTTTCTCTATTTTGTTACATAGAATTTCTGTAATTAAGATTGTGAGACCATCTAGAAAAACGGTGATTTTTGTGAATTTTTTTCAAAAAAAAATTATTGTACCGAATACTTTAAAATATAACAAATATATTTTTGCATTGATTCAAAATACAATGTAAATTTTTGAAATAAAAATATTCGTTTTTTAGCAAGTTATCTACCATAAAACAAAAAGATCATTATGTTAAAAAAACTGTAAAAAAAATTAAAGCGCTAACATAAACTGGAGCGAGTCATTGTATTAAGAAACAAATAAATAATATGGCAAAACAAGAAGTAAATAGGTTGGATAAATTGTCATTGATTTACAACTCTTCTAAATTTGAAATCGCTCTTTTACGAAAAATGCCTTTGAAGCGAAGTAACGAGCCCAAAACTTTAAACTTTTGTATAAAACTTGTTGTAATTGGGTTTGTTTATTAATTTTATTTGTTTTACTTAGTTTTACTTTGACTGATTTTTTAAAAAATTTATTAATTAATCTTCATATCTTTATGGAAGCATTATATGCATATGCATAACTCAAAATAAAGTGCTACGATAACAATTTTTGTATAAAAATATTCATATCATCAGCTGAAGCATAAATGCGGTCAATTTTCAAACTTAAGCACTTTATTAAAAAAGGTTACTAAAAATACTATACTTAAAACTTAAAATGATGGAAAGGTGTAATTTCTCTCTTATAAACTCAAATACATACGATGAAAGAACTTAGAACCGTTTGAAGTTTATCTTAAGGATATTTAAATCACAATGCCGTAAGTTAATTTGACTAATAACAAATATTTCCTTTTAAGATTATTATTTTGTTCTTTATTTTTGTTATTTGATAGCAGGAATCTAAATGCCAAAACAAATAATTAACTAATTACAATATATTTGCAATTCTTCAAGAGGATGCAAGTCGATTAATAATAAATGAAATTAAAGAAAAGGCATAGAAAATAAATAAACAATCTTCTAAACAGGGGCGGATTTAGGATTTTGGCGCCCTAGGCAGTAGCCTACTTAGCCTATACATAACTCCGCCCCTGCTTCTAAACATACTCCTGGTGTTGTTGATAATGTGTTATAAGATTCTTTGTTAATAAATTTTTCTCTTTTGGAACAGTTATCAATCTTTTCCAATTGTAAACTTTTATTAAAAGGAAATCTCATGAATTGCAGGATGACGTAAAAGAGGATCTTTTTTTGATAAAAAAACAATAATAATAATAAACGAAAAAATTTAAACTTTTAAATATTAATATATTGACATCAGCCGTTAATATCAATGATTGATCGTCTTCACAATAAAAAAATAGTTATATAAGTTATTTGTCCCAAAATAATACAAAATCCAACTATAACATTCCAAAATAAAACCTTACTAGCTTTTGGCTTATATTTAGATATAAAAAATTCTGAAAATAATGGACCAATAACCATTCCACATAAAGCTAGAGGTCCAATAATAATTGTCGCATTTTGCGAACTTTTATGAAAATGAACTTCCATATATTTAGTTAGAAATGTTATAAAGCCAGCAGCTCCGAAAAGATAAAAAATAGCTGGTATAATATTTAGTATTAATAGTTTGGTTTTAAGTAATCGGAAAGTCTGAAATAATCAAATTTTGGTAAATGGTTTTTAAATAGTTTTTAGTATTATTTGTTGATTTTGAAACTAGGTATAAGAATAAAAGACCAAAATATAATTTAAAAATAACCTTAATACTTTATAGGTGTAGATTTTCTCTTAATTATTTCGTAATATTCACCATTTCCAATATTAAAGTATGATAATTTGTTAGTAATTCAAACCTGGCTAGTTAGATAGATAGGAACAGAATTTTTTTTGATTTTAGAAATTTTTATGTGACTATCCTTCTTTTAGTGTCAATAACCTTTGAGAACCCAAATATAGTCATATTTTCCCGATGTCGTTTAAGTGTGGTACAAAACGTTGGTTTTTCTCATTCCTAATAGCGGAATAAGCAAATAAGGAACGATACTCTGTCACATAAATAACACTAGGCAAACTGTTTTAGCTTACGAGAGTATAAATTCTAATAAAAATAATATGGCCATATAACATGGAACTTAATCAAAGGGTAAAGTAAAAAATATCAACTTAACAGATCAGATCTGAGGTTTAGTGTCATAAACAGTACTTTCTTCTCCATATTTTTATAAATTAGATGCATATAATTAAATCAATTTTAGAATTTTCCAAATTGTTTGTTCTTTTCTTTTACTCAGCAGGGAGATTACTCATCAGTGAATTTCTCATTCATGAATTCATGAGTGAATCATGTTGAAAAGCCCACTTGTAAAACATTTATTGATGCAGCATTCAGAAAATAATCTGTTTATTGTGAGTTGTATTTCACTATGAGACCAGAGAGACTGCGGTATGAATCAAAAGGCTCGGATTGGACTAAGAGGAACCCTAGGAATTTTCTCTTGTTTATCATTTATGTATAAATATTTAAAATCGATTTGAGAATTTTTTAAAGCACTCAACTAAAACTCAATTGAATGTAAGTAAAGCTGGCAAAGCCATTTTAGTAGGCACACTTTAAAGTATGTGGATAATTAAGTGCTAATTAAATGCTAATTAAATGCCCAAAACTAAAATTTTGTGCCCCTTTGGTTTCCGTGGAATTCAAGTTTCTGCTAGCTTTACGGTAAAGCCATTATATTCCAGCGAAATGCACAATGCCACCCTAATAAAAAGTACTACATAATTAAGTGCTAATTAAATGCTCCGGGAAAGCACAAGTTTTTGATAAAAAAACCTAACAGTTTGCCCACAATAAGGTAAAACCCTTTTGAACTGCGCGAAAACCAAAAACGTTGATATTTCACAAATGCAAAGACATTTTCATTTTAAACTAACCAGATAATTTAATGCTAATTAAATGCTAATTGAATGCCCAAAAATAACAGTTTTTCCGCAATAAGGGAGAAATTGCTCGGAAGATATATCCAGGAAAATTCAGAAAAATAAATAGCGTAATTCCTCTAAAATTTGTGTGCAACTTTAAATTAATTAGTTCTATTTTAATGCGCAAATAAGAGCCAGAAAACTCTCATATTATCAAAATATATTGCTAAACATAAATTCAATGGTGACATAATAATATCATTATATTTTTTAAAAAATTAACACTTTTCAGGAGCACCTAAATAACAAGTTCATAACTGGCAAAAAAATAAAACAATTTTCTTTATTTTTATAGCAAACTTTTTATTAATTATATTTATTTAATTCAAATTTAAAATCAATTAAAATTTAAGGGGGTAGTAAAATTAATTCGGCCGAAAAAAAGCATATTTTCTACAATTTTTTCTAAGGATACAATTAATATTTATTTCTTTCTATATATACAGTAGAATTATATAATATTTAAAGAATATTCTGTGAAAGTCTCATTAGTAAAAATATTAAAAAATGAGCCGATGGCAGCGAATCTCCGCAGACGCTTAAAAAAAAAGTTGATTCGCGGTGAACATCATAACTCATTACTGGGTCAACTGAAATCAAAAACCCAAATTGATTTGATTAGTTGATAAGTTTCCTCAGGTAACGTTGTCGAGTTTTTTTTTTATTGATTTCTCGATTTTTTACAAGGCTCGGAAGTCAAAATACTGATTTCTCATTAAAAATATCAAAAATTTTTTTGTTTTAAAATAAGTTAAAATTTAAAAAACAAAAAAAATCGACAGCATTACCTCGTAATTTATGTAAAGAAAGAGTGTGCGAAACTTCTTAAGGTTCGGTTCAGTAGATTTTGAGTTACAGGGTTCACCGACTTTGAAAAAGCTAAGTGTGAGAAAAACACGTTTGAAGTTTGAATTTTATGTTATACCTAAAGTACATAAAATAAAAGACTTGCAAGTGTTTATCTCCGTTAGTTTTACTTCAATTGCTTTCAAATTTTCACAGAATAATCTTAGAAAGTTGTACAATAATAAAAAAAAATAAAAATGCAAAAAAAAAAAAAATACTTTACTAACCCCTTAAAGAAAACTTAACAAATTAAATGATTTTTCTAATATACAACTACTATACAAAACTACTAAATTAATATCAAAAGGAACTTTATTTTTACAGACGCATATATATTTGCAGTGCAGGGCATGTAGGATCTGTATTTTGTCTTCTTATGGCCAATTCCATCCAAATATTTCCTTTGAGTTTACCGCTGAGTTTGACGGGATCCTTTTATGTTTATTGCTGCCACTAGAATCTTTAGTTTATTATATACCATAAATGAGAAAAAAATAGAAATGTGAAATTTTAGCAATTTTCTATGAGAAAAGGATCTTATAATTGAACAAGGAATAGTGTTTCTATTCCTAAATTGTTTTAAATATTTTTATTTTATTAGGAAGACTATAACCTTGAAATAAAATAGGTTTAAATGAGTAAGAAAGAGGAAGTGTTTACAAATGCAGAAAAAGTACCTATATTAGTAAGCGGTAAAGGACAAAAAGGGTTTAATAACTTTCAATACATATTTACATTTATACATGGAATAAGAATTATGAAATACTAATATATAAAAATTAATTAGCATTTAATTAGCATTAAATTATCTGGTTAGTGTAATATATTTATAATCTAGTTAATTTTAATTTTATACTTTACCAATTTTTCGATACGTTCCTTTTCATTCCATTTTTCTAAATTTTTATAAATTCAAAATTTCCGTTAATTCTATTTCTGATACTTTGTATCACGCGAATAAGAATATTTCAATTCTTATCTTTTACAAAACTCGATACCATGCAGATAAGAATTTCAAGTTCATAATATTTCAGCTGCGTAGACTAAACAAAATTCTAATGCACGGATATGTGCATGAGAAATATGATATTGCACTCATGTGCTTATCAATTTAATTTCAATATGCCCATTCGTTCTTTTAGTTCATATGCACAGATCTGTTCACATCTTGTGAATTATGATATTTAGATCATTCATCGTGGGAAGCATGATATCTCATGCGATTTCTTATATCAAAATTTTGATATAAATATTGGAGATATAAGCATTGAAAATCAGTTCCCAGTTAATCCTTAAAAGCGGCGCTTGCGCCATTCATATTTTTCAGTGCTTGCGCTTAGTTTTTAAGAATAGAAACTTAGAATATTTTAACAATAAATTTGACAATAAATAAGAATGGAAACTTTGAATATTTTACATTAAACTCGACTTTGAATAATCCATGATTAATTATAAAGACTTAGTATATTTTTGTAAAACTTGCGTTTTTTTGGTTTTAGGAATAAATATATGATAAAAAATGTAAAAGCATTGGGGATATACATATGTAGTGTTAATTGTTTGTATAATAAAATTAAGATATAAGTTATAATAAATAAATATAAATTTAGTCTTTTTTTTTGTATTTGTAAATTTTGAATAAAGGAAATAGTATTAGTAAAAATAAATTTTAAATAAAAATTAAATAATACAAGCCCAATTATTACATTAGTTTGGAATGGAAATGTCTTTGCATTTGTGAAATATCAACGTTTTTGGTTTTCGCGCAGTTCAAAAGGGGTTTTCCCTTATTGCGGGAAAACTGTTAGGTTTTTATCAAAAAATTGTGCTTTCCCGGAGCATTTAATTAGCACTTAATTATGTAGACTTTTTATTAGGGTGGCATGGTGCATTTCGCTGGAATAAAATGACTTTACCGTAAAGCTAGCAGAAACTTGAATTCCACGGAAACTAAAGGGGCACAAAATTTTATTTTTGGGCATTTAATTAGCATTTAACTATCCACATACTTTAAAGTGTGCCCACTAAAATGGCTTTGCCAGCTTTACCTACAGCACAATTGATTAATAAAGAAAAAAGTATTTACTATAAATCCAATTGATTAGAAAATAATTTCTAACTTACACTGCTAATATTAGTATTGAAATCTTGTTAGCTCCAGCTGCATATATAAAACGTGGTGTAGCTAAAACAAAAAATGATAGAGCACATAAAATCATACCCGGAGCTATCCATTTTGGACGATTGCGTTGTCCTCGAATATATGAAAGTATCAATGAGAATAGAATTTGTGAAGTTTCATTACGAATAGGAATTAAACCTGAAAAAATAATATCAAAAATTATGATTAAGTAATTAAAACTTTACTTATTGTCTGACTTGGTATTTTAAAACGTTTCTCAATTGTCGTCAATGTAACCACAAAATATAAAAATGACATTGCTAAAACAGTTCCAAGGAGTCTCTAATTTGTGTTTATTTTTCAAATTTCAAATCAAATATAAATAAAACTAACAAAAGTAATAGAGAATCACCTCAGCCGGGCTGTTTCTTCTAGAAACCAAGGTAAATTTAAATTAAATAAATAACATTTAGACAAATTAATACCACAGTTGTAAATTGCATTTTCAGCTATATTTGAGTCTTAATATCCAAAGTTGGTTCTTTTTTCGGAGACTATCTTTAAGCTGAAAAGATAATTAATTTGGAAAAAGTTCTCAAAGTTTAAATTAAAATGAAAATAGCACAGAAATATAAATTTTAAAATTCATTTTTTTTTTGAATTTTTGTTAAAGTTCTAAGCTTTTTAACTGAACATTCAAACAATTCCTAACTTGAGTTCTTTGTCAAATTTTAGGTGTAATATGAATAAACGAACCAAAGCTGAAACACAGGTAGAAACAGAAGCAGTAGAAGTAGCCATTGTCAAAGGTAACAAAGAAGAAAAATAAATTATTACTGAACTTTTTTTAAAAGTCTAAAATTTAACGCGCTTCTCCGTAACGCACTTATAACCAATTTAAGGAAAGAATATATCAATGTCTCTTGTTATTGATTATTTATTGACAATTTATTTATTTTTAGTAATTACTTTCAACTTTTTCCAAGATTTCATGACGCTCGTAAAATTTCAGATATCGAACAATAAGAAAAATTAGTGTTGTCTGCAAAAAAATTTGATGAGTAAATTAAATAATTTATCGAAGCCCTATAAGTCTTTTCTAATTTTGAATTTACTTTGACTTTATCAATTTATACAACAATGTTTATTCCTTGTTTTTGTGCTATACTTGTTTTACTTATACTTTGTTTTACTGTGCGTTTTATGTCCTTATAGGAACAAATTCAAATACTTCAATGAAAAAATGTGTAGTGAATTTATAAAAAGAAAAAAAAACGTCACAATGAACTTGTCAACTTAAAATTAGTCAAGAAGTTAGAAGAACTTCGCATATATATTTTAAACATTTACTTCTTGTATGAATGTGTGTGCATATGAGCAGAAGAGTATGATTAATTTAGCGGCAAAAAGCACATTTCAATTATTTCCATTCGTAAATACATAAACTTTTGTAAAATTAGAATATTACACTATCAATAAAAGTACTTTGACAAAAAGGTTGGCAGACAAATCTAAATCTTCACCTTTAGTAGTTATACAGCATTCCATATTTTAAAAAATCACATAGTTAATCAGGTAATCTCGTTTTTTACTGAAAAAAATTTTTTGAATACCCCTGTATTATTTTGAATGTATATATACATATACACAAATGAACTATTTCACTTTTATTCTTCCCATCCGAATTTTTTAGGATGTGTCTAACCAGAGTATATAAAGAAGGAGAAGAGGAAGAGAGAAATTTGAATTTAATAAAATTATAGCGTTAAAAACATGCCCGAAGGAAGTAATCTAAAATTTATGTTGTTTGTTATAGCTTTAAATGCAGAGTCAATTTTCAATTTAGTGTTAAGGACCTCAAATTATATATTATAATAATCATTAAATCGATTAAATTTTGCGAAAATAGTAGTATTTTTAGTATTAAACAATAATTTGATACCTGACTAATCAAACCCTAAGAATTGCAAAAATTTGAAAGTTTTTATCACAATGTTATTTTTTAATAACTTCGTTTAGTTGTACCCGGGCGTAATTCATAATTTTGTTAAATTACTTCATTATCAGTGTCCTCAAATTGAAAACCCTCCCAATCGGTTTTATTAAGTATAAATGGTTAATAAATATTTTAAAAATAGGGACACATGAAAAGTAGAAAAAAACAATTAAAATTCAATACTATTTTAAATAATTAAATTGTAAAACTTACCTGGATAATCCAAAGTGTAAATAATTTTTTGGATAGATCTTGCTATTTCGTCTTTAAAAGGTTGATATGCAGTAGAAACAAAATTTACCAAATTTTAACATCCTTTATTTTACTTGACATCTATATAATATTCAAATTTTTTATTGAGTCCTTTCCGACTGACCAATAATTGACAATTATTATTAAAAGATTGCCAACAAAAGGCAACTGGTTTTTTTCTCAACAAGTCAAAGGCTACAATTTAGTTAATTTAAAAAAAGCGAAAACTTTTGTATTAAGTAAATATTAATAACTATTAATATCTGACGAATTTTAAATGCTAGAAATATTTATGAACTGGAAAAAGATTATTCAAAAATTATTTTTTTTTCTCCTACTCCTAATTTTTCCACCATTTGTTAACAACATTAATTAATGTTTTCCTCCAGAAAGTAGACTTTATGGGTGGTAACACACGAGTTGTCATGACATGCATAGCTTTTCAAAGTTACCGGGGAGACATATAAAGTGTAGGGAGTTTGAAGGGACTTAAAAAAATAGTGAATAGTCTCAATAAAGGATTAAGAGCTTTTCTAAATTGTGGTCCTTGTAAGTATCGTAGAAGGTATTCATTGCTATTTATATGAAATATAATTCAAGGGTATATCTTAATCAAAGTTTATTAAATAAAAGACCAAAGATGATCTAAAAGCAAATAATTTAATTAATTAAATTTAAACTTTATTCATAAACACTTTAAAAACAAAAAACGAAATTATATTAATTAATTAAATGTAAATTACATATCTTGCAAATAGCTTTCTGCATATCCTGTTTTGCCTACTAAATTCAAATTTTGTGAAGAGAGATATGTGCTCAGAACATTATAAGTCAGCTTTCCTAGTTGGTCCAATATGAGAATGTCTTTCGTTACTTTTTTAGTAAACTCAGTTTTTGTTCACCTTGAGTATTACGAAATGAAGCAATCCAACTCTTCGAAATATGCACATTCTTCATCTAAAATTTTCATATTTTTCTGTTTTTCAACAAGTGCAAGAGCTTCTTTTAAAATATTATAAATAAGTGAAAATTTTCTATTGTCTTTTTTTGAGTTTTTCAAAATACACAAATAAATGTATGATGTTATTTTCCTTGTCAATCAGTGGTATCTCACGAAGTCTCTAAATCTAAAAATCTAGAATGTCCCCAGATCATGTTCAAAATTATTTCTAGTTATTATTTCGTTGAATTAAGTGCACTGGAAATATTAAAAAAATTCTATGGTTTGTGGGAAATATCTTAAAATGGATACTTAAGAATGTCGGAAAAGCCATATTTTTAGCGAACTAAAACTTTTCGAATTACATGACGAACGAAAAGAAGAGAAAGAAGATGAAAATTAAAAACATAATGCAAGAAATCATGAAAAGAATGGGGTGGAAACTATTACGAAAGTTAAAGCTCTTCTTCAAGAGGGAGCAAAAGTTCAGAAGTGAGTCATTTACGGTTAGATGTATTTGTTAAAAAGGATATTTGATATTTTTAATAGACAAATGTTAAAATTACACAAGACGTGAAGAAAGACTTATTTTTCCTGGTTTTCGGAGAAGGAGAAAGTTGGAGAGATGAAAATAAATAGAACAAAGCAAGTATTTGGGCAATCTAAAGGCTTCTTTAGACGCATTTAATTTTGAAAAATGCAAAACGTTGCAAATAATGAAAAATGGTTTCACCGGAGCTAGGAATTTCAATTATTTAAAGGAAATCGTATCTTTTAACAAACATTTGTACTTTCGATTCGCTACTTTAAACAATGGATTTATCTTAACATAACATGGATTTATCCTAACATAACATGGATTTATCTTAACATAACATGGATTTATCTTAACATAACATGGATTTATCTTAACATAACATGGATTTATCTTAAAATAACATGGATTTATCTTAACATAACATGGATTTATCTTAACATAACATGGATTTATCTTAACATAACATGGATTTATCTTAACATGGATTTATCTTAACATAACATGGATTTATCTTAACATAACATGGATTTATCTTAACATAACATGGATTTATCTTAAAATAACATGGATTTATCTTAAAATAACATGGATTTATCTTAACATAACATGGATTTATCTTAACATGGATTTATCTTAACATAACATGGATTTATCTTAAAATAACATGGATTTATCTTAACATGGATTTATCTTAACATAACATGGATTTATCTTAACATGAATTTATCTTAACATAACATGGATTTATCTTAACATGGATTTATCTTAAAATAACATGGATTTATCTTAACATAACATGGATTTATCTTAACATGGATTTATCTTAACATAACATGGATTTATCTTAAAATAACATG
This sequence comes from Acrocera orbiculus, assembly GCA_947359355.1. Lineage (NCBI taxonomy): Eukaryota > Metazoa > Arthropoda > Insecta > Diptera > Acroceridae > Acrocera > Acrocera orbiculus. The sequence goes on from OX375758.1 coordinate 16,544,087, forward strand.
GATTTATCTTAACATGGATTTATCTTAACATAACATGGATTTATCTTAACATGGATTTATCTTAACATAACATGGATTTATCTTAAAATAACATGGATTTATCTTAACATGGATTTATCTTAACATAACATGGATTTATCTTAACATGGATTTATCTTAACATAACATGGATTTATCTTAACATAACATGGATTTATCTTAACTGCTTGTTGCTGTACCGGAATTTAATTTTCTTAGAGCAGAATATTTGAAAATCTGGAAAATTGTTTTTCCAGCTAGTTCTTTACATTAACAGCTTCGTAGCTAACAGCCTGTAGTGAATTATATTTGGCTTGCCGCATACAAAATGCTGCAGAATGATTTTAATCATAAAAATCACCTAAGTTTAGTTTTTCTTGACAAAAAGCTAATCGATGTTCCGGTACCATGCTTTCGAATACGTGTATGTTGAGCCTTAATTTGTACTTGCCTATGAAACACTGTGATCTTCATATACCAAGGTATCTGTCACTTCGTTTAATTCCAATACACTGACTGTTGTTAATTTAGATCAGACAATTCAGGTATTTTGTTATTTAAGTTATTTTGGGATTATATTTTATGTTTATTTTAAATTTTTTAAAAAGTATGTTTTCGTAAAAAAATTTATTTCATACCATTTTAACTGCTTTTGATAAATCGTAATTTGAAATTGTTTATATTTAAGCTGTTAAGTATGTAGTTGTTAACAAAATTATATTGACAAATCATCGATACAACTAGAGTTAAAATAGTTGCTAATCGGAATGACTAAGGGATTTTTTAATTGATTGAATAAAAAGACCCAGTGCTTGATTTCTACCGTAAATTAACTTTTTTTTATATATTTTTAATTATTTAATACAAAATTTCAGAATGTGAAGAAATTCGTTTAACCGTTATTCAACATAATTACCCGGATATTCTTTTACGATTCTTTAAGTGTTAACTATTTTACTTTTTTCAAAATTACTTGGTTAAAATCAAGATGTTAATCTTCGTGAATTATTTGAAGTTTTGACAAGAAATTTGTAAAGATTTTAGTTACATTAAAACAAAATTGCCATAGTTTAAAAGTTTGTGTACAACGTTAATTTCAAAAAATTATATCCATTATAATTGTTTTAAATTTGTGGAATATTTGAAAAAAGTCGAATACGTATCAAAAACTCTATGAGTATTCTAATCATTATAAAATACATATAAAAATATGTTCATATAAATACATTTCTTTTTATAATAAATCCGTTTCTCTGTCGCAATATTTATGAAATTAGAAATTATATTAAAATATAAATATTATTTAGAGTTCAGTGATGGCGGTCAATGATGTTTTCCATCATTACGATACTTCATCTGAACCAACGGCTTGCTCATATTCTCAAAATGAAGAATTTAATCCAAAGGATGATGACATGACATTTTGTATGTCAAACTATGCTAAAGAAGCCTTGAAAATGATGTTTATGATGAGATCTCATCAAATGTTAACTGACGTCATTCTTGAAGTTAAACAAGAATTGTTTTATGCCCATAAAGTTGTATTATCTGCTGCAAGTCCATATTTCAAAGCAATGTTTACCGGAGGTCTAAAAGAATCTGAAATGTCTAGAATTAAATTACAGGGTGTAAGTTATTCAATATAAAAATCTTTAAATACAATTGAAAAATAAGTAAATGTAAAGAAATTTTTAAGGTTTGTCCAACTGCAATGGGCAAAATAATATATTTCATGTATACAGGCCATATACGAGTAACAGAAGTAACGGTTTGTCAGCTACTCCCAGCTGCCACAATGTTTCAAGTACCGAATGTAATAGAAGCATGTTGTGCTTTTCTTGAACGTCAATTAGATCCAACAAATGCAATTGGTATAGCTCATTTCGCAGAACAGCATGGATGTGTTAATTTGCTGCAAAAAGCAAACCAGTTCATAGAACGACATTTTACTCAGGTAAGTTCTATATAAAAAATATAGTTTAATTTTGGTGAAGTATACTTTCAAATAAGTATATTTAAAATATTTCAGATCTGCCAGGAAGAAGAATTTTTGCAGTTGTCAACTTTTCAACTCATTACATTAATAAGAAAAGATGAGTTAAATGTTCAAGAAGAAAGAGAAGTTTATAATGCAGTTTTAAAATGGGTAAAATATGATGAAGAAAATCGTTATCCAAAAATGGAACATATTCTTTATGCTGTACGTTGTCAACTGCTAACACCTAAGTTTTTAAAAGAACAAATGAAAAATTGTGATGTTTTACGCAAAGTTCCAGCATGTCGTGAATATCTTGCACGTATTTTTAAGGACTTAACATTACATAGAAAACCAATTGTTAAGGAAAGAACGCCAAACACAACTCGAATGATATTTTTGGCAGGTGGATTTTATCGACAGTCTTTGGATGTTCTTGAAGGTTATAGTGTAGATGACAAAACTTGGATTGCTTTGCCAAAACTGCGAGTTCCTCGGTCAGGGCTTGGGGCAGCATTTTTAAAAGGGACTTTTTACGCAGTTGGTGGCCGAAACAATTCTCCTGGTTCATCATATGATTCTGACTGGGTAGATAGGTGAATAAAAATATTTATTTTTTTTACTATGTTTTGAAATATTTAAACTAGCCTCAGAACGTGTGTAGATTAAGGTAAACAACTGTCTCGCATTCCGGAGGACCGAATCATTAACTTAACTTTGCTTAAATCTAAATAATTATTTGAAAAATAGATAAAATAGGTACTCTCACAATTGGTTTTATGATGTTTTTTATATTCTAATATAGATATAACCCAGTAACAGAACAATGGCGGCCTTGTGCGCCTATGTCAACCCCACGACACCGAGTAGGAGTGGGGGTAATTGATGAATTTTTGTATGCTGTAGGTGGTTCTGCTGGTTCAGAATATCATAAATCTGTTGAATTGTATCTTTATCACTAAGATTATTAGTATTTGTATATAACAATAGTTTTCAGTTATGATCCAGAACAAGATCGTTGGGCTCTTGTTCAACCAATGCATTCAAAACGATTAGGCGTAGGAGTTGCTGTAGTAAATAGATTACTTTACGCTGTTGGAGGTTTTGATGGTACAGAAAGACTTTCTTCAGTTGAGTGTTATCACCCAGAAAATAATGAATGGACAATAGTACCCTCCATGAAAATTGGTAGAAGTGGAGCAGGTATATTACATGTATTCCAAATAATGATTTTTTTTTTTTTAACAAAATACTTTTTCAGGTGTGGTAGCTTTAAACCAATTTATTTACGTTGTAGGAGGTTTTAATGGAACAAGGCAGCTTTCATCTGTAGAAAAGTTCAATACAGAAACTCAAACTTGGGAAATGGTTGCTTCTATAGAAATTGCTAGAAGTGCTCTTTCATTAACTGCTTTGGATGGAAAATTATATGCAATGGGTGGATTTGATGGTACAAATTTTTTATCAATTGTCGAGGTTTATGATCCAAAGCTTGATAAATGGGAAAGAAGTACACAATTAACATCTGGACGATCAGGTCATGCTTCGGCTGTTATTTATCAGCCATCGTGCGTTTCATTATTACAGGACTCTACAAGTTATGCATTAGATGAAACTAGTAAAAAATGTTCGAAATTCGGGAAAGAAATGAATGAAAAAGATACTTTGAGCAGTCAAGGAGCCACGCACAACAATGATCCTTTTTTTCACAAACAAAGTAATAAATGTAGTAATTGTGAAAAGGATATAGTTAGTTGTAACCTTAGAGAATCGTGTCCAAAATTCGAAATAAATAGTATTATATGTAAATATTTGGAAGAGAAATATAGAAAGATACTAATCAAAATAATCAGTTCCTTAATAAAAGGAAAGCAGTACAAATTAATCCCAGTCACGAGACATTTTATGCCTAAGTCATTTTTGAAATTATTACATAAACTATATTAAAGGAAGAACATATTTCGTCCAAATATATTATTATTAAAACTAGATATAATGTATTGTATTCATATTTTATTTAAATTGAAATTTGATACAATTTTTAATTTATAAATCACGTTAAAATAATTAAAATCAGTATTTTATTTCCAAATCGAAGTTTCAATTTTACCTAAAGCTTTCGTTGCTTTCTTGGCCTTGGAGGATTCCATGAAACAGGTGTGCAATCTGTTATAGATATAATATCTAAGCCACCCATTTGTAAACCTTTTATTGCTGACTAATAATATAAATATATTAAATTAAATTTTGTGTTACTTGTAAATTACCATTCTTCCTGGTCCTAAGCCTCGTATTTGAACTCTTATTGTTTTAAAACCACTATCAATAGCTTTCTATAAATACTATACATTGAATAGTGTTTAAAACAATTTTTAAAAATTTACTGTACTAATACTAATAGCCGTTGCTTGTGCTGCAATATTTGTACCCTTTCTAGTATTTTTAAATCCTTCCACTCCGCAAGATCTAATCATACGAACGACACCTACAAATATTCACGGAATATATGAAAAATTGATTTTCACATAAATTAAAATTCTTTAATCAGTTCAAATACTAAACCAAAATAATTTTTATTTTATAATAAATCAATTTCTTTAAAATGTAACAGTAAAAACGTTAAATGAGGAAACTAATTTAATATTTTAATAACAAAACCATTTTTCGAATTTAGAGGGTAAATTTTAGTCAGTTTAATTCATATTTCAAAAGGAAAAAAAGATTTTAAAAAAATTTAACAGATACTAAAATGACGTTGGTAATTGCTAATGATTTTTTCATAAAACAAACAATTATTTTAGGGGTATAGACCCTAGAATGAATGGAAAACAGGGTTTATTAACGAAATTTGAATCTTACCTTTGTAATCTGATATTGAGATGATTGTATTGTTTGGAGAGACTCTAATGCTACAAATTGGTAATTCGGAAAATGGAATTCCTCTAAAAAGCTTTGTTGGTGTATTTATATCAGGAAACAGATTTTCTTTCCTAATCAAAATCAAAATAAATATACTAGAAATAGTTGAATATATAATTTCGAAAACCTTTGAATTAAGGAATCAATTTCAATTGACTTTTCTCCTATTGTACCCTCATCAGCAGGTGGTATGGAAGCTAACATGGATTTTTTATCCTCCACTTTATCTAATTTTGCTGTTATTCGGATTTGACGAATACATGATTTCAAACAATTAGTTTTGTGTTGAAATAAGTAACCACAAAATCTTCTAATTGCCGACATTTCGGTACTGAATGTGACAGTATAATAAAACCACAACTTTAATTGTTCGCTGTGTTCATAAATTCAAACCCATACAGCTGTTTGGCTAATTGGTCTAAAAACGAGAAAAGATATAAAGCTGATTGAATTAAAAATTACATATAAATTGAAATGTCAATTTTAAAATACGATCCATTAAGTTATGTAATACAAACCTGAGACTCCGAGTAATCTAAAAAACTAAAATTCACTTGAAAATAAAACCTATGGACACACCTTATAAATTGAGGTTATATTTATAAATGTCAATAGATTAACACATTTCTCGCACGTGGAGGAGTAAAAATGGCATTAAAACGATTAAAAAGTTTGTTTTATAAGTAAAAATTCAATTTGTAACTCTAATAATATTATTTTTTTTTTAGCTAAAAGGTCCAAGAGACTTCCTGCCAGTAAGAAGTATAAAATTCAAAAGAAAATTAGAGAGCATAATCGTAAAAAAAGAAAGGAGGCTAAAAAGCATCCGAAAAGCAAAAGTAAAAAAGGCAAACTAATACAGATTCCAAATATATGCCCTTTTAAGGAAAATATTTTGAAAGATGTTGAAGAATTTAAGCAAAGAGAAGCAGAAGAACGAAAAAAACAAAAAGAGATGCTACGATCCCAGAATAATCAAAAATTTGAAAATTTGCAAGAGATGGTGAATGATGCCAAAATACGGGAGCCTATCAATCAAACATTACCAATCGCTGATGATAGCTTACAGGTAGGTTTTATGATATAAATAGCCATGACATTAGTAAATTCATTAAAGATTCAGAATTTCAAATATAATGTGTTATAAGCATTACAATTATCATATTAAGTTCCCTTTATTTGTAGGAAAAAGAAAGTAAAAAAGAAAACTCGTGTAAAACATTTTTTAAAGAATTTAAGAAAGTTATTGCAGCTGCTGATGTAATTCTTGAAGTTGTCGATGCCAGGTATATTAAAGAAGACTTTAAATGAAAATAAAATAAAGTATTTTTTTTTTTTGTTAGAGATCCCTTAGGAACTCGTTGTGAGGAAGTTGAGAGAGCAGTTAAAAGCTCACCAGGAAATAAGCGTCTTGTTCTTGTTTTGAACAAAGCCGATCTAGTCCCTAGAGAAAATCTAAAAAGTTGGATAAAATACTTTCGGAAATTTTTGCCAGTGACTGTACTAAAAGCCTCAACACAAAATCAAAACAAAAAATTGGGTAGAAAAAAACTCCATCAAATTCAATCAGAAAAAGGAATGTCCGGTTCAATCTGTATAGGTGCAGAGCTTCTTATGGAAATGTTAGCTAATTATTGTCAAAATAACAATATTAAGACTTCCATTTGTGTGGGAATCGTAGGGATCCCGAACGTAGGCAAAAGTTCAATAATTAATTCATTAACAAGAGGCCGTTCATGTGCCGTTGGTGGTACTCCAGGCATAACAAGGTAAAGTTTAGTTTAAAGTACTAATTTACTTTTGTCTTTTATTGTAATATTGGCTTAGAATTCTATTTGTGGATATGACTTCATTCAAACGCGTTTTATGAAAACTTGATCGCTGGGACCAATATTTAACCTTTTTTTTTTTAAAAATAGTATTGCTTTAGTTTTATTACACAACTTACCTTTGAATATGTATTTTTCCATATATGGTCGTAAGATAATATAAAATTTTTACTTTTCTAACTGCAAAGCTTTTAAAACTAATATTAAAACTTAAATGGTTCATATATAAATAAACATTTTAGGGTTATGCAAGAAGTTGAATTAAATTCGAAGATAAAATTGTTGGATTGTCCGGGAATTGTGTTTGACTCAAGTAAGGCTAATAATTCATATGCAGTTTTAAAAAATGCTGAACGTGTAAGCAATATTAATGACCCGGTTTTAGTTGCTGAACATATTCTTAAAAAAGCAGATAAATCATACTTTTGTAAATTATATGACATTAGTTCATACGATACTTATGAAGAATTTTTCACAAAAAAGGCTTTACGAATGGGTAAAAAAATAAAATGATATTCTTTCGATTAAAAAAAAAATTATATTTTCTTTAACAAGGTAAATTTTTGAAAAGGGGAATTCCTGATATTAATGCAGCAGCCAAATCATTGATTTATGATTGGAACTCAGGAAAAATTAAATATTGCTCTTACCCACCTGAAGAAACACAAACAATGCAGATTAGTTCAGCTATAGTAACGAATCCAGCACAAGAGTTTGAAATTTTAAATTTTGAAAAAATGGAAGAGGATATATTGAATAATTTCTTGGTAAAATCAGAAGAAACTTTGCAAGTTGATTCAAGTAAATCATTGCAGATAATAGAACCAAATTTAAAACATGAAAATAATGTTAGTTCTAATGTTGCTGATAAAGTTACTTTAAAAAAAAGTAATAAACGTAAAGGAGACATCACAGCGTGTGATTCAGAGCACTTACTTGAAGGTAAAACTAATATATTTTATATACTTTAATTTATTAATATAATTTTTAACTTAGACGGAAACCAAACATTAAACAAATCGATTAAACAAAAACAAAAGAAGAAGAGGAAAATACAACAACGGGTAGAAAAGAAAATGACTACTGTTGTAGATAATTTAGAAAAATTTTCCTTCAATGCTTCAGCTGAAAAGTATGATTTTAATGGAGATTTTAATATGGAAAAATAAATTTATATAGTTTTATGAATATAGCTTTCGTTATACATATAAGAATAAATTTAAAAGTTATAAATGACGCAGTTTTTCAAGGAAAAAATCAAATTCAACTCAAAATATTGCTTAGATCAATGTCCCATTGTGCGTTTTTCTCTCTTTCAAAGAATATTATGCTTTATTCCAAAGCATCTTATAAAAAAAAATCGCGTAACGCGTTCCGAAGACCGTAAAAGCCTTTCCCAATATTGAGAAATTCGACAACGAAACTTGGCAGTTAAGTAGAATGTATATGGTTTAAAATACTAATAATCTAAAGTGAAATTATGCCAATTCAACCATCTGCAAAATTGGAAATAAATATTTAAGTGAAATAAGTCTTTAAAGTAGAATACGCCAGATGATAAAAAAGCTTTAAAAACTCTAAAAAAATTATTTAATTGTGATTATTATGGTATTAATGATTATTTACAATATGGAGAGGAGCATACATACTTATTTGAATATAATACACGTTTATGGGCTGTTTGCCAAGAATATCCACATTTGTGCTGGAAACCTAAATTTCTTACAAAAGTTGTTATAAAATTATAATTAGTGTTAGATAAAGTTTTAAAATCGAGTTTGTTCTTTGTTTTTAAAATTTGTTATTAAAACAAAAAATAAGGGAATAGCAAATTTTTATTTTCTTATAGTGCGGTTTTATTGGCCTATGCCTATACCTATGTAGTACATAGTACTATTTTTTTAGAATTCTTTCGTCCCTTTTTTTAAAAAATGCTAATTTTTTTAACAGCATTCACACATTTGTCCCACTTCAGTCTCTCACCCAATCATATAAAGGAAATCTAGAAGCAGCTTTATATTTTTACTGCTTCTACTTTCTAACCTTCTGGAAGACATTAGTTTTTTTAGGCATTAATTACTGTTGCCCAAATTTTAAATCAACAAAATTCATAGAAAAACAATATGGCCACATCTAAGAATGCATTGCATTATTTGTCTTTTCTAACTGTAAAATATTTAATTATATTTTTTATATAATTATATTTTATAACATGTATAAAGAAAATTTAGAAAAATTTAAAGAGCTAATTGGAATTGCATTAGGTGTAAGTAATAATTGGCATCTTCTACAGCGAATAATAGGATATGTACTTGGTGTACTGATTGGCTTCATATTTTGGGAATATGTTCTTCTTGATTTCGATTTTAGTATTGATTTATCATACTTCCTTTTAATATTGGCTATAATCACTCTAGGTATAACTAAATTGTTGTGTGAAAGACTTTTGTAGACTTTTTTATTCCAAGGGCTTGGTTTTGCATATTCAAAAAGCTTCAGATGTGTGACTTTATTAATATGCTTAGGTTTTTGGGGAAAGTGTGGGAGAAGCTACCTTAGAGCAATGGCTTTTACATTAATTATAACAGGTTTTTTAACTTCTTAATATCCTTTGCTAAATTATTAGTTCCATTAAATATATATAGGGCCTGCTGCTAACTTGTGCTCAAATATAAAAGAAGTTGCTAGAGTTTTTACTTGCTCTGCATCATTAACATATAATTTAACTCAGACAAGATTTAATTTAATGACTGCTCCGTTCTTTAACGCTATTGTTAGAATGAAAGGAAATGTATCAAGCGTTAAAAATATTTTTGATGAAGTAAAACATGTAGTTGAACCAGTTGAACATGAAATCGAAGGTAGTGGTTATTATAAAAAATATTCGATTAACAAAAAGGAAATTGTTCTAAATAACCAAATTGACGATGAAAATTTGGCTCAAAGCTATGAGAAAAATTATAAAAAGACACTTAGCAACAGATGTAAAACTCAATTGGAAAAGGGTAAGCTTAAATGTAAAAATGTATTCGCAGAAGCTTATAAGAAATGTTATGAGAAATTACCAGCTCTAATAAGAACAATTTTATGTTGGCCAATGAAAATTGATTTTGCTTGTGATATTAAATCTAAAAATAAAGGTGAAAATGTATGTAATCCTGATTCGGCTGTAAGTGATAATTTTGGTGAAGATTATATTAGTTTGAAAAATCTTGAATCAAAATTAATATCAAATCTAAGTGGAGTAGATTTAGAGTTCGAATATTTAAATAAGACACAGGTACCAGGTTTACAGTAAGTAAAGCAAACGAAAATATTTTATTTTTTATATTATTTATAACTTATCGTTAATTCTAGAACAGCAGAGCAAACAGGAAAAGAACTTATGAATGAATTTCAGAAAAAGAAAAAAAAATTTGATGGACTTATGTATATTTTAAAACGAATATTAACATTTATATTTGTTAAAATAATTGCTGGTATTTTTTTCTTAACAAAAAAATATTTCTAATCTGTATAATTTTAGCGTCGTATGTTTATCATAAAAATTATTTAGGAAATATCGAGTGGGACAATTTCTATATCAATAAATACTTCAAAAAAATTGATGACCGTAGAAAAGCATTTAATAAAATGACACTTTTACCATTGAAAAAGGTTATAATAATAACTTTTCTTGAATATTTTTGACTTTAAATAGTTGTATTTAAATGTATTGTATGCTGGCTACCTAAATCCTTATTTAACTCGAATAAATTCTTTTTCATTATTAAAATATCAAGTATTATTATACTTGTGCCTTTACCAGGGAAATTTTAAGTACTTAAAGTTGCATTAAAAATATACTTTCATTACTTTATCATACGCTTTTAAAGAAGTTTTACCAATAAATTCAATCAATTTTGAATTTAAATAAATTTTATTTTAATTTTAGATTGAGGCAACTACATATGTTGATCCTACAAAATCTAAAAGGAGTAAAAATGAATCAAGCGCTCTTTTTGTTCATACGTTGAAACTCTTTGTGGAACTTATAACTACAATTATTTTCTTTATAATAGATCGCTTTATAAGCGAGATAATTGTAATAGTAAATAGGAACGCTCGGGTTGAGTATCATCAGGATGGAGAGCATATCCTTTCGATTCAAGTGAGCTTTAAAAATTTTCAAGCAAATTATCATAAAAATAATTTTAATATTTATTGACATTTATTTTTTATATTAGCTTTTGAATTAATTCATTTATTTTAAAAAGTACTGTTGCGGTCAATGAGTGTAACTCTCGAAATGAACTTTTTTTGACGCTTTTTACAAATACAAAAAATGAAAATATTGCGAGAGTATGATATTTATATAGATAAAAAACAATCACCCAATTTGATACTTATTTGTTTATGTAGTAGTAAATTTATTAGCTTCCAAAGATAGATATCGCTACACTTTTAGATTATGTGTTTTGTATATCATTTCAAATGGCCGATTTATTTAGCATAGTATCGTTTGAAAAATATTTAGATTTTAGATATGTAGATCAAGCTGTCTCTTAATTAAGAAATTACGAAATTTTCATATTCATAACTTACAATTTGGATTAGAAAATTTGGATGAATAGACATTTGTTATAAATTTGTTAACTGTCCAGCTATTGGTCTAAGAATTTTTCTTTTGAGCCTCTTAAAAAGTTCTAGTAAGAAATTGAACTGAATTTATAAATTTTAACGAATTTGTATTAGTTTTATACCTCACTCTTTAAACTTTTGGACATAGACGATATACCAAAATTTCTCAATTTATAATAATATTTATAGTTATAATTAGTATTTACTACAATAGAGTGTTAAAAAAAGAAAAATTTCGTTTTGCTAAGGTAAATGGTACTGGTTTAATTGCAGGAGTTTTGAGGAAAACTTTGCAAGGCTTTAACATAAATAAAACTGTTCAGACTATTCTAACAAATGAGCCTTGTTTACCGCATGCACATCTATTACCAATTAGGTGAGTAATTGAAATTATTTTTAGTTTAACTAATATTGGTTGTTCATAATTTAGGCACTATATTAAAGTAAGTCTTGTTTATGCTGGAATTTTTTTTCTAATACTTAATGAAGTAGTAGTTCTTCGTTTGCGACGGGTAATTTGCAGCTACTTTTACCCAAAACGTGAAAAACATCGTATTATATATTTATATAACAAACTTACAAAGAGAAGGAAAAAGATTTTCGATTTCATGAGGACCGAAATTGAAGAGAAAGTTAAGCGAAATTTACTTAGTTGCCGATTAAATATATTTGTGGTAATATAAAAAATATAAACTTCAATTAATATAGATATCTAATTTAAGATTTTGAGAGTAAAATATCCAAAATATTTTGGCTGGCTTAGAAGGCTTTCGATTGCGAGACGGAAGTGTCTTATTTGCAATGAGGTGGAGCCAAAATTTGGTAAAAATTTAATACTTTTATGCATTTATATTTTTAATAAAAAATTAAATTCAGATGATAATAGTCGTCCTAAGCATTACAAAAATTGTCTAACACGGGATTGTTTATTTGTACATTGTGAGGAATGCTGGAGAGAAATTGGTGAAATATGCTTAGGCTGTCGAAATTTAAGGGATCAAAGCTCCTAATAATGTACTGCTTTTACTTATTGTTAGCTTGAAAAAAACTAATTTTTTGATGTATTTAATTAAGTCAAGAAAGATACTTTAAAAAAGTTAACGTATTTATTTTTAAGATATTCATAGAAGTATAATGTATCAGGAGTTATAAATTTAGTCTTTATGGATTTATCAATTAGACTAATTCTTTGAATACAGCTCATAGTGCGTTTTTACTGAACTTAGTACTTAGTACTTACAATAAGTACTATTTTGTTAGACTTTTTATGGGAAATCTCTAGTTTATTTTTCAAATAAGTCGATAATAATTATTGAATATGTACTAGGCACTAATATCAGTGAAAACGCATTATTATTTGAGAAATAAACTAGAAATTTCCCATAAAAATTCGAAAAAAATAGTAGTAATTGTAAGTACTAGGATCAGTGAAAACGCACTATGAGCAAAAGGTTTACTCTCATGCAACACGATGCAACTTGTTGAGACATGATCTCATACCGATAACATAAATTAAATCATTTTAAATAATTAGCAGCTCTTAAAACTCTTCCGGTAACAAATTAAATTGCTTTAAATCAGTTTACTTGCCTAGTATATTGGCCACTCGAAACACCCTATAAGGCAGTATATTAGAAATAAGTATTTTAATATATTTAATTTGAGTATATATTATGTATTAAATAATACATATATCTAAATATAATATAATAAAATACCAAAAATATTTTTCGATAGAATGTCGCAGTGTATGCTAACACAAATGTAGAAATCTAGTACTTTTTTCCGGATTTGCATATTGAGCACAAAGATTTGCATATTGAGCTTTAAATATTATTATTTGTAGCTCTATTCAGAACAAAAAATTGTCCAAAGAAAATAGTGTGATGACAGTTGCTGAGGGTGTGTGCATATGTTTACGTATATTTTACTGTCAATAATATGTTGCTCGCTGCAATTTATTGATTTTCATGCAATGTAATTATTTATTAGCCGGAATGTTGTAGTTTTCAATTTAATTTTAATAAAATGTGGGTGCCAGCAAATAATAAATGTGGTGTTGGTTAGTTAAATTTTATTTAAAATAATTTTAAAATTGCAAATACACGTCCGGGTCACTGTGTTTATTTTTAAGCAATGCATTTTTTAAAGGAGTTTAATATTGTAAAATAACTAACAAATAGCAAACATTATATACAAATATTGACTCATTAAATGACAAAATATATATTTTTGTTTATCGTTTGAATAATGGTTTTTTTTTTAAAGCAAGTATGGATTAAAACATTTCCTAATTATTTTTATTTAAATTCCATGTCGACCGAGTGATTTTTGTTAAATGAAGTCAGATAAATTACTATGGCTGCAAATAAAATTTAATAATTTCGAAAAATTACAGGTTTTTTGTGATAAAAATACCAGGATAAAAGCGGCTTTCAATTTAATTCAAATAAAAAATTTCAAACCTATTTTTAATATTGTGAAAGTGTTGTAGGTAGTAGTGTTAAAAATATTATGCCTCCCCAACCCTTAGAATTTTTCGAATATGCCCGCTTGGGCTATAATTACTTAAGAAAAAATGAAATGGACCGAAAAGTCTTCTTTCATATATGTCCAGGAAAGTTTCTTGTATGGACAAAAAAATATTAAATGTGTGAATTAAGTTACAAATAATCGGAATCCTGTAAAATCCAATTCCTCCTACTTTTTGATTTCGCTTAATATTTTAAAAGAATGATTCTCTATCTTTACTGATTTAATTCCTCAATTTTATTTATTTATAATCAAATTAATATAAAAATATAAATAACGCCATCACAATAATTAGGCTATATACTCTTCTTTAAGACCTATTACTACTGTTAGAAATACAAGTTCAAAGATAAATTTAAAAAAAAATTAATACTCTATTTCATAAATATTTAAATAATACGCTTTACAAAGTTATCATTTAACAACTAATACATGCAGAAAATCTTTTTCATTTCGGATGTATTCCATTTAAATGCTGATAATCAAATATTTTTACTTAACTAAAGCTTCTGAACCCTATATAAATTCAATTCACGTTTCGTCAAGTGGAAGATAATTCAAGAAAAGACACTATTTCCGCTCTCAACTGGCAAGTCTACCAATTTATATTATAACCAAGTGTGAGGGGTAAGAGAATTATTAATAAAATAATCGAGAAACGCTAAATGAATTGAGTAAATTTCTTATAAAATATCTTATTTAGAATTCACAGAACATTAATATAATCAAACTTTCCTCGAACTTTTATTTTAAAAAGAGCTCCCCTCGCTCTGCCTTAATTATTTAATTTACTAATAAGTAAATAAAAGCTTTGATTCCTTAATGACTTTATAGTAAATTTTTTAACTAGTGTATTGTCAATTTTTGCATAATAATCAGTAAACATGGCTAAAATAGATATTGGAATGACCCTCATTAAAATAATAAGATAAATATTTATCACATTTCCTGTCCTACGGAGTCTAAAACAAAGTAGGTCTTCCTGTTAGTTCCTGGAAATTATATGTCAATCGCAAATGTAAAAAGGTAAAACAAATTTCGTCCCTAGTTTTTAGAATTCGGCACAAATTTTGACTACATTTTCTAAAGAAATCGTATTACTGTTTTTAAGAAAACAGTTGAAATTTGAAATTATTTTCTGTATTGTAAAGTAATAGCAGTATAGCAGTTAATTTAAATAAATTGTTGCGGTAGGTTAGAATTAAAAAATTAATCTCTGAATGTGCTGAATTAATAATTTATAATATTCATTGAGATACTTAGTTTTAGTGAAACAAGAGGCAGGAGAATTTCTGTTTTATGAAGTTTATGGATTTTCGATTTCGAAACTTTTATCTTCCTCATCAATAAAAGTAGCAAAATTTGATTTGACCAATTAGTTTTTTTAACAGTAAGTCAATGGAGCCTATAAAAAGCCCCTAATAATAATAATTTGATATGTGAATGAGTATGCGCCTGTAAATTCCTGTGACCTTTCATTGTGTGACGCGGCATTAAATGCAATGATACCATATTTTCAAAAAGGCAATTGGATTGTTGAACCAACCCTTTAAGACGCTACAAATTTTGAACTGATATTTAAAAACTTGAGCTTTTTAGCTTTGCAGGTCATATAATCCATAAATTAAGCATAATTATAACATTATTTACTTATTAGTATTTATTGTAATAACTTAATAAATTTTTTTATAAACAGCTATTCATAACTGGCATGGAGATGTTCGATTTGGATTACCTTTAGATGTAGGTGATTCAGTAGAAATATTAGAGGAATGCAAATTTTGGTATAGAGGAACATGTTCAAGAAAGCCAAGAATAGTGGGTCTATTTCCCAAATCTTATATTTATATCAAAGATCAATCTAAAATTGATCCTGTTGTTGCTGAATGCACACAAATTCTTCGAGAATGGTCAGAGATATGGAAAAGATTATTTTTAGTAAGATTTTTAAACTGTTCACATATTTTATGGAATTTTCTAAATTTTTTAACATTTTTAAAGGAGAGAGAAACATATAAATTCACAACACTACGAAAAGTAATGCTATCATTACTAGACAGTCGCAGAGAATTACTAGGTGCGACTTTAACACAGGATCAGACCTTAGAATTGCAAATGATTGTTGTATCAAAAATTGATTGGGGTAATAGGTAAGTAGTTTTTTTTTTCAAAAAATAAAATAAGTATTCTTTCACATCGCAAGAAAGATTAATTAACACATAAATATATTTATTGAATTTTTCTAATCAAAAGATGAACACAAAATAATCACTTCCTATTAAGATATTAAGAGCAACAAATATATCTAGGGGAGCTTACTAAAAGAAAAGCCAGTTCTTTAGATAGATTTTAGATCTTCAACAATAAAAATAAATGTTAATTCTTTATTGTTTTCAGGATAATTTTGAGATATTTTAAATAGAACAAAAATAATTTTAATTATTATTTGCATGTCAAATATGAACAATGAGCTCCAAAGGAAAAAGAAATGAAACGTTTGCTCATCAGCACTGCTTTCTAGGATATTAAGTGCAAAACATATGACAATTAAAATTGAAGAAAATACCACTGCTTTAAAATACATTAAATTTGTGGTATTGGACACTAAGCATGGATAAAATCAGTATTATTAATACAATATCTATATATGAATAACCTATTATTATGTTTTTTTTCGCTAATTTCATTATTCAAAGTATTATCCAAGCATTGTACCATCGAGGAGTTTACCTCATTTATCTTGATTATAATTTTCCATTCAGTTGAGGCCAATTAAGCTTTACATAACAATCATAAATACTGTTTAAAAAACCCCCAAAAAAAAGTCTTTGCATAAAAATTCAATGTTAAATGAATTTTTATTTGGTGTATATTTTGTGAAAGTGTTTGCTTTGTTTTGGCATAGCATACTTATTCCGAATAGCAATGCAATATATTTCAAAAATTATAAAGGTTAACGAAAAAACGATAATGTTGCTGACTACTTTTGACAAACTATCAATTTTACATTCTTTTAAACCTATTTTTCTGTTTTTATATGATTTATTAACACTTGTCACTCAGTTCAAAGTTTCCTTGAAGTCACTGCTATAAGGACAACTGTCTCATACCCTTGTACAATATCTTTATCTTCACGTTTTCGTTCCTCTTTTACAAATATCTAGGGAAAATATTAAGGAAAAGAAAAATTAAATATTTACTGCAGTGTTATAAATCTGCACATTTAATATTCAAAAAAAAAATGTTTTTCCTTGTTAAATGAAAAATTCGTTACTGGGATATTGGACTATAAAGTTAAATAAGTCTAAATGCACATTTTTAATATTTAAAACAATTTTAAGCTGATAAAAAATGAAAATAAGCATACATAAGAATAATTTGCATAATATTTTGAAGATTTCTTTTTTTTTAAACTATTTTTTTCTTAATGGAATGAAAAGCTTGAATAGCAGTTTAACTAACCTACAATCGTATTGAATTACAATCTTAATAGTAAAATATTGCTTTAAGTTATGTTTCGGTTTCTTTACCATATTTTTCAACCCCAGTATAAATGGGATGCATTTCTAATGTAGATGGTGCTGAAGGTGTTCCTCCCGGGCTTCTATTTAACATTATATATAGCTCATGAAGCATATTACTATAAGCTGGCATGCTTATATTTTGTCCAAGGAAATGAAGCAAAAGAAAGTCACCAATCTGAAATATATATTTATAAAGAACTCGAATAGGATGTTTATTTGAAATAATTTACATCGATACGGCGTATGAGACCTTCTATTTCCTTTCTTGTTCCAGACCGAAATCTTCTTTTTATAACAGTTTCACGACTTGTAGGCATCATCACAACTATAGCTGAATAAATAATTGCACATCCAGACAAAACTGAAAGAATTATAAACCAAAACCTAAACGATAATAAAGGATTAATATTTTAACATTTTGGAAAATATATTTTCAATATACCATAAAAATATATAAATTTTTTCATTTATAATATTTAATGCTAAAACACATAAAGTATCATGTTTCTGAACTGAACCTCCTGCGCCAAACTTATGAAAAGTACATTTAGTTAATCTTGGAAATATTTCTATCATTGGATCGTAACGATTTTCTTGATTCATATTTGAAAATTTTATCACTTCTGCTCCATATGACATAAAGGCTCCACCCAAAAATTTATCTACGAAAAATATATTTCCAACAACATTTAAAAAGTTTAAAAATTCACAGAAGAAATATCCAAAAGAGTACGCATTGTGTGTACGTATACTTTGACTAATATATTGTACTATTCTATGTTGGCGTTCCATACGTTCTTCTGTATTTCTGGTAGCAACACCCCTTAAACCATCTGTAATCATACGTATTTTTCCATCTTCCCAATTTTTCCAGATCCAATGAGGCAAATAAAATAATAGACCCTAATTAAATATATCAAATTAAAAAGTAACAAATTATTTATAAGAGGAGAACATACTTGGAAAAATAGCATAAATGGGACCCACTGATAATAGCTATGATATCGTTTTTCTTGATTAAATTCATTTCCCAATCCATAAGCGGCAACTTCTGTACCAATTTTTTTATGCTGTTGACCAGGTATAGAAAATGTATACGTTACCCAACAGAATGTATTGATAACGTGTTGTGGAATAGCATTGTCGAAAACACATTGTATAGGTTCACCTGAAATAAGAAAAAAATACATAGATTTTTTCTCTATTAAACGGTTAAAAAGTTAATTTCTTTTCTAATGAAATGCTAAACATTAAATTTAAACTCGTTTTTCCTTTTAAAGTTTATTTATATAACATTTTGGAAAAACTGTTCAAAATTTTTAACAGCTTATATTTTAATTTCAAATATGTTATTTTTATATTAAAAATTACCTATTAAATTATTTGCTGTAACTATTATACAACACACAAATAAAATAGCACATGTGACACGGTAATGACATCTAAATACTAAGTTGTCTATAATCGCTTTATCGATTAAATATCGTATTTTTATAAAACCCGCAACAGCGGATATCATTCCTAATACTGCCATAGTTGTCAATTAATTTAATCTGCAAGAAAAAGATATAAATAAAATTTAAAATAATATATGAAAGTTTAGATTTAGGTCGTTTACTACAAAAGACGGTTCAAAGAATACGACAGTTGATAAAAGTATACCAAAAGTGTATGTTCAGGTCAAAGAAGTATAAAGATACTAAAATATTTCGATGTTATTCGCTTATATGAAAATTATAAAAAAAAATTCCATTTATTTAGTGAATGTGGTGATTTTTCGATATTACTAATTTATCCTCAACACTCTTAATTTACCATTTTACTTGAACAATAAATTATCCCTGGAATATTTTTGTAATATATGAATTTGTAGGACAGCCGTAGTGTTTCACGCACTTTGTCCTAAAGATATAAATACTCCAAGGCCAATATTAACTTGCATACACTATGAATAGGCCTAATAGGCCTCTACAAGATAGCTTACTTGTCGATTACTCATGGATTATTCGAATTTATAGGACAAAAGAACATAAAGTAAGATAAACCTACGGAGCTACACACCTTTCTGCTCTAAAAATTTTTATTCCAAAAGGTATACTTCAAGAATAAATTGTCCTTCATGTAAATATAGGAAATATTAAGTATCATTTTTTTTCGAAACTTTTAGATTTTTTGTTTGTGTTTTTACGGGATCAGTAATGTAGAATATTGTTTTACAATGGATATGAATCAACTTAAGAAGGGATATTCTAGTTTAGTCACCCGAATTTTTAGCCATAAAAAAAACCATTAAATATTTTTACCATAAATTCTTTTGTTCGTTATTTATTGATACTTTATAACAAATTAATTATCAAAATTTAAAATATACAAAAAAAAAACAGAAAATCGTTTTTTTTCGAATTTCTAAACTAGAATACCCTCTTTGTGGACATTGTCCGGGTAAATGCACTGTAGACGTCGGACATTCATTTGCCCAGGCTTGTATCATTTTTTACTAAATATATAATTTATAGTAATAATAACATGAAGTTGAACTTTTAATAAAAAATGATTAATTATGAAAACTTTGAACTTTTGATATCATAATGAATAGCAATGTTATTTTGTGCTGTAATCTTTCGTTGGTATCTTCATGCTATTAAAAATGTATGAAGCTGTCATTATGTCCGCGTAAACAAATAATTTACTCGGACATTGCAGCGGACCTTCAGATTGGTCCGCGGACATTGCTGTAGACGAGTTAAATTACCCCGGACACGGACAATGTCCGACGTCTACTAGGGCCTTTAAGGGGATTATTCACTATAAATTTCTAAATTGTCAGATGGCTCTCTCGTCCCATGTAAAGTATATGGAAATGGCCATTTGTGTGTAAATCTTTAAACATCTGCATATAAAATAAAATCATAGTAACTCCACTGTAAGTAAGCATTTTGGATACTTTTCGTGTCCCATTAAATTTTTGATATCCTTTTGTTATAATTAATTAAGTTTTTAAGTTTCTCTGAGTTAAGTATCGTACTAAATAATAAGTTTATCACAACTAAAAATTTTTTAACCCCTTGTAGTTTTAATGGTTTAAATAAATTGTAAAGTTTGAAATGATTTCTTATATGAATAAAGCAACTTTACTTGTTCCTTACAAGTACCCTACATACAAGGAAACATTATTTGTATTTCTTGAATAATTTTCTGATCTTGAGCCATTTTGCAAATTACTAGAAGCGATACCATATGTGAAACATTTTGTTTGAATTTAACTTATAAAGTTAGAAAAATCATTTCAACGCGGTAATAATTTTTTTTGGAGATTAATAATAATTATTTTGTTATTAACCATATTCTAGAATTATGCGTGTGAATAAGCAAAAAGTTCACTTACATATATCAGCTAAAAATTTTAAACATCAGTTATCAAATTAATATTTCGCAAAAATTCTAATGTTTTTATTAAGATGCTTGAATCTTTGTAAGAATTCTGAAGTGTGCAGCCATTTGCTTTAACCGGTTTTACTTCATCTTACCTCCATACCATCTTTTTTAATAAATGATCATGGCTTAAGTAAACTAATTTACACGTTTAACTGAAGTAATCATAAATTAGTGTAATTGGAAATTTCATTGAGGAAACAATTAATAATATATTTCTAATGTAATTTTTATCAATTTAAACAAACTCAAATCTAAACAAATGAACATAATTTTCTATAGCACAAAAAGCGACATACATGCATTCAGCGTAAAGAAAAACTATTTTGTACAATAGTCACAAGTAAAACAGGTTTTTAAGAAGTAAGAAATAAATTTATCTCAGGCTAATTGAAAATTATTTGTTATATAAGTTTCTTACCCAAATTATTGAAAAATTCTAATCAACATAAGAAAATTATTATCACTTTAATCTATTTAAACATTTCACTAGGCTTTTAACATAAAGATATGTTGGGATTCATTCCACGTCGCCTTGGTTAGATCAATGTGTTACATTCATAGCAAGAGCCATACTGATGAATAAATATATGTAGTGCACTATCCCCGATCAAACTGCTGCTGGTTAACAAACGAAGAAGACATCTGAAAACCGCCATTAAATGTGTTAGACAAGCATGACATGTGTTATTTCTTTCTTTTTCTGGCGTGAGTTTTTTAGGAATATCTGAAGCAATTCTTTGTAGCTTTATGAAATCCGCGGCTACATAGTTTCACGTAAATGTATTAGTAAAAGCCTTCTTTTTTTTACATTACCTTTGTTTTATTTAGTTAAGGCAATTAAATTACTATATTTGTCAGCAATATGAGGAATATATTATATAATTGAAAATTATTGTTACAGTTTCAATTTCACCTCAACGAATTTTAGTAATACATCAAAATGCTATTATATTACACTATAAATGCTATTGTGTACCTTCCTATGTGCATGTATGTAAAATGCCTAATCCAGGTACATATGTTAATTTTAGTTCATATGTGGAATTTATGTAGGTATCCCAACTCATATAGAAAAAGAACAGTTTAAACATTTTGAAATGTTTCCATTTTATTACCGAAACTTATGACTCAGTTTTAAAACCAAAGTTTTGCACAAAGGTCATTGCCGTGGCCAAAAAGAAAGTATATGTATGTCACTTTACGTGAAGTATGCATACATGTGGTTAAATGCCTTGAAAAAATATCCTCATATTTATGCGAGTGTAAAATAAGAATTTTTCCCAGGTTGCAAAGGATCGAGGATGTAATTTTTCGCTATATAAATGTTTTAATGGGACAAATTTTCTTTGGAAATATTTTTTAAATGTATTGCTAAGAAGCTCCAAAAAGAATCTTCGAAAATTTTCTATAAATTTCGTAACCAGAAGAAACCTGACGAGCCAGACGTTCTCCAGAAGTTCACTAGACGCGCGCTAGACGCTTGTTTTTAGTATTCATTATATTCCTACTATTAGCTTGCAAAAAGTATGTAAAAATCTTAAATTGTTAATAAAATCTTTCTATTCATCCAATCAAGTTCAAATAAATTTTGTTCTGTTGGCAGTGCATGACAATTAATGCTAATTCAGGTAGTTCAAATATTATTCTTACTGTTAGGTCATAATGTCCAATATCTTTTTGGAACTTTCCATCGTTAATTTAACCCTTTTCTATCTATCCAATCATGTTCAAATAAATTTTGTTGTGTTGGGAGTGCATGACAATTGATGTTAATATAGTTAGTTCAAATATTAATTCATTAATTATATTTAATAAACTAATTTTTAGTTTTATATGAGAGAAAAACTTCAGAAAACTGAATGAGAAGAATTCTGAATTCAGAAAAAAGAAAAACAATCTTACTGAATGGGAATTAATGAGAAATATAAGTAGGAATATACTTTAAAAAATTTGTTTTTATATTAACTAGTTTTTGTATTTTTTGTTAAATATAGCTAGTTTTATAAATAGTTGTTCTTGATTATAATTATTGTTACTTTTGATTACACATCTACAAACACAAAAATATGGCATTATTTAGAAAACGGAGAGAAAACAAAGAAACATAAGATATATTCAAAAATTCAATTCAGAGTTGAATTATCAGATATTTGTCTACTTAAAAAAATTTATAATTGATGAAACTAAAGTAAAACTCGCTCATATAAGTAAGTTTACTTTATCAAGAAATTTGGGGCTATTTAATTTTAAACCATTTGTTATTGTATCACAAAAAACCACCTTGAATTTGGTTAGTTTTTTTTTTTTTTTTTTTTTTTGTGCTTTAGAATTTATGATTTTAGTCCGTAGTATACTAATTATTTATTATTTTTAATATATACCTAATATTTTTGGTTTATTACCGGTAAACCACGAAACCACTAAATTAAAATTTGCTAGAATGTCTGTCTATCGTGTCGTGACTTATCACGTTGTGAAATGATTCAAAACTTCTTAGCTTTTACATACCACCTGTGTAGAAAAATTTACTTTGGCCTTAAAATAGCTCTCAGTTCTGCTGATAACTTCTTCACTTTAGATAAATCTTTTCCCTTGAAGTATCTCTTTAAGATTTTGGATCAGCTACACGTTTGGGGCCAGATCTATTGAATACCCTGATGGCAAGCAACTTGAAGCTTAATTCATGTACATTTGGTTTTCATTTTAAACTACTTGTGATACGGTGCATTGTTTTGGCGAAACGACGTTTTTTTTCTTATTATGAGCACATATTTTGTGAACTATTCATTCAAACTCATAAATAACGCAGTGTAAAAAGCACTTCTGATGGATTTTTTTCTTCTCAAGATGAGTTAATTAGTAGAATTTTGGTATTGCTTTAGACAACTTTCATATGACAAATTTTGGTATTATTTTTACGATGGTTGATTTTGACAATTTTAATGTTTTTGAAATTAATTGATTATTTTACAAGATTAATGATTATATTTGGTTTACAATAAGAATTTGTTTTTTACCTAATTGATCTTCAGATGGAGTTATAATAATTATATTGAAAGAAAGCGGGTGTAAAAATGCACGCCGTGTAGCTGCTAGTTAATAATAAGAGATCAACTATTTTCTCATTTTTTTGCAAATAAAAGATTATTGTTAAATAACTTGAACAATATTTTTGAAAATTTTCATCAAGCGTGAGCAAACTCTATATAATTATCAACTTATCTTCAAGAAGGTGATTTCATTCAAGTCAAGGGTGTCCTTTAAGTAGGTACAAAAAGTATTATAACTATATGAAAATTGATATAATTTTAATCAGACGAAGAAAGCGCTAATATGGAATTTTTAATGAGTCATTTATTTTCTCTATTTACAACACATACTTATTTTTCGGATTTGAATATTCTAGACGGTAGCATGAAAATTGTTTTTTTTTTAAAATAACAAAAACCCAAATATAATAGGTTACTTTCTAACAATATTAGCTAATTAATTTAATCTTTAAAATGAGCTTGAAACTAGGGGAAGGTCACAGAAATTTTACAAACTATATGACGTACGAAAATATTTACGTAACATAATTTCCGGCATGTATACTTTTATTGTCTAATCTACATACATAAGTATAAAAATATTGCTTTGCTTAAAACTATTTTATCAACTAAAGAATGCTTGAAAAGAATTCTGAAAGCATTTCCGTGAAATTTTATCCATTGTAGCTGAACAAATTTAATTACTAAAATTATTACTAAAAATTAATTTTGTAATTTTTAGAACATTTTTTTAAGTGCACCTGTTTTAGTATTTTTATTGCGTTTACCTCTTGTGTTACTGATACTGTAAATATCATGAGGAAGCATTTACGATTTTCAAAATTCATGTTTTTGCCGTCTCTTTTTACTATCGCATGGTTGCAATTAATAAAGTAAAAAGCTTAATTATTAGCGTTTTCAATTTCATTTTTATCATGGAATATTATTTGAACATAAATTTACCTAAAAATAATTTAAAGAAGATGTAGAAATTTTTATAATTCATTTCATTATTGGAGTATAATCAGTTAAGATATAGTTTTTTTTTTATAAAAAATTTCAAAAATATAAAAATTTCAATTTATTGGTGAGGTGACACGCATTTCATCATACAATTCATTCTTATAATTCATTGAAGGTTAACTTCATTGATCAGATCTAAACTTTAACAAGTTTTCTTTCCTGACTCCTTCTAATTTCATTTTAAGCACCAAATCTTATTTTTAATCGGAAATGGAGTATTGCGACAATATTGTACATCGCAAAATGATTGGTTTTCCATATTGCTTACGATGCTGGAGGGTTTTTCCTACTGAATGCAGTTTGAAGATACTGTTAATAAAATATTAAAATTATTTTTAAACAACAGATCAAGATCAATATTTAAATTAGAGATTTACTCATTCAATAATTATAAAATAGTATAAATAGTGATAAATAATTAAGAAAATTAAGTTTATTATTTTGATATATTGCATTAAATATAAGAAAAATATTTTCACATTTTGGTATTTTAATCAATAATTAAATGGGACGAAGAAATTGCTATTTTTCTCAAGTCTCGAAAGGATATTACTTCTTTAATGGGTGATTCGTCTTTAATAGTAAACTCAAAAGTATATTGTTTTAAGTTTTCTGCGTAAATTTGCCAAATTTAAGCCAAATTTCACCTCGTTTAAAGAGGGAGGGAGGGGGGGGGGGGGGAGTTCGGTTAATTCGTTGAAAAAAGGCATGTTTTCAAGAATTTTTTTGGTAATACAGATAGTTCTAGTTTATTTATTTAATTTTAAAAATATTGTGTTGCATTTTTCAAAAATTTCATTTCAAAATATTGAAAGTGAGCGTGTGGCACCGAATATCTAGAGGCGCTTTGAAAAAAAGTTGTTTTGGGGTGTTTATAAGAACTCGCAACAGAATTCAAAATACCGATTTTCGTTTAAAAAATCGACTAATTTGTTATTGTAAAATTAATAATTATTAAACAAAAACAAAAAAGCTCTTGTCATTACCTGGTAAAGTATATGAAAAAGTGGTGTCCAAATTTCAAAATGATGTATAAAATAATAATGATAATAAAATAAATATACTTTAGAATAAAGTAGTTCAAAAATTTCTAATTTTCCAATTTTAGAAAGCTTATGCTGGACTTGGTTCCACGGTCTGGCCCCCTTGCTGTTAATCCAAATGAAATTGATATAGTAGCTTTACATCAAGTACATGTAAGCAGTGCGGAAAACGCTAAAGCTTCATCGGTTTGTATTTTCATTTAGTTTAATATTCTTCAGAAGGGTTTAAAATTTGATTTTTAGAGTCGTGGAACATTAAGAAAAAGAGTTACTAAAAAAGTTTTAACTCATCATTTGTACTTTTGTATGCGTGATTTTGGTCATCGGATTGGGGATGATGCTGAAGTCAACTTCTTTCTTTATGATGGGTTTCATACAAGGATGAAAGCTTTATCTGAAAGATTTCTTGTAAAAATATCAAAGGATGGTTTCTCCAACTATATTGAGAAGCTTCATAGCAACTGTACAGTTTTCACAGATCTTGGTATTGAGAATTATTACTCAAATATTTTTTAAATTCAATTTTATAAACATATTTAACGTAATAGAAATAGTGGTTTAATAATTAAAATAAATAATTTTTTGAGTTCGCAATATTTGTGGGTAGAATATAAAAATTTTAGTAAAAATTTCCATTAGAATTACAATAAAAAATTTAAAAATTTCATTATCCCTATCATTGATATTTTATTTTAATTTTTTTTTTAATAAATTTGGAATAGGTGCAGCCGAACTGGGAGATGATCTTTATTTGGTTGCTCATGTTATGAGAGTTGGAAAAATTTTACATTCAGAATCTCAGAAAAAGTCTGACAAAAGTATACAAACTGCCACATATCGAAGACCTTATGGAGTTGGTGTATTACCTTTGGGAGAAATTTGCCAATTTGATACATCTTTGGAGTCAGATGAAAAAGAATTCAGCTTTAAAGTAATTTTACAATATTTTCAATATAAATAAGAAATTTAATTACACTTTGTTTAAAGATATTTCAATGCGAAGAAAAAGATTTCCATCAACTTCATGAATTGATTATTAAAAAAACAAGTGGAAAATATTCACCATTAAATACAAATGGTCAAAATAATTATGGTATTGTTGTTTCCTTAAAACTTCTACATGGTGGTTTGGTTCAAGCTCGCTTAGAACAGCCACTCCTATTTCAGGGTACAACTATTACACGAAAAATGGGATTTCCAGATGTTATAATGCCAGGTGATGTACGTAATGACCTATTTTTAACATTGGAGCGTGCAGAATTTGAACGTGGTGGAAAAAGTACTGCCAAAAATATTGAAGTTACTGCAATTGTTTTGGATGTAACAGGTCAATACCTTCAAGACTGCCTATGGGGAGCATCTGGGATGGAACCACATAGTAGCTATAAATCGATGATTCTATATCATCAGAATGCACCTTGCTGGAATGAAACAATTAGATTGAGTGTCCCAATTGATAAGTTTGCTACGGCGCATGTGCGTTTTGAATTTCGGCATTGTTCTACCCGTGATAAAACCGAACCAAAAATTTTTGGATTCAGTTTTGCTAGACTTATGGATCCGAGTGGTGCAACATTGACAGATGGTATACATGAATTATATGTTTATAAATGTGAAGATGTAACAAAACTTCATAATACACCCTACCTTAATCTACCGAGTAAAGCAAAAGATTCACAAGCTCAAATTGAATCTAGTTCGATATTTCATCGAAGTTCAAAAGAATTATTTATCATTAAGTCATTGCTATGCTCGACTAAGCTTACCCAGAATAGTGATTTGCTTTCTTTGCTACAGTGGAGAGCACATCCAGAAAAAATCCAAGATTCATTAAAAGGTGTTCTAAGATTGCGCGATGAAGAGCTTGTTAAATTTTTACAAGATGTACTTGACGCATTATTTGCAATGTTTTCAAACGAAGAGGGTAATAGTACTGAACATTCAGGACTTGTTTTTCATGTTTTGGTTAGTATATTTAGCGTTTTACAAAGCAAAAAATTCCAACATTTCAAACCTGTGATTAATGCCTACATTGAAAATCATTTCGCAGCAGCGCTTGTTTATAAAGGTTTGATTACATCAGTTGAGCATTTGGCAATTTATATGACCAAAACGGATGACATAGAACCATTTAAAAAGTCCTTTGGTTCACTTGAATACATTTTTAAGCTTATAATACAATCAAGAAATTTATTCGCTAGAGCAACAGGTGGACAGTACGAAGATGCATTTCGTAGAGATTTATATTCTTTGTTTAATACATTGAATTCTATGTTAGTGGTCTCTTCATATGATGTCATTTTACCCACACAAGAAGCATTACTTCATTCAACAGGAGTTGTTTTAGAACAATTAAAGGATACACTTCCCCCTGCAGAACTAGGAACTCTTGCTAAAAATATGTTGGAGTCAGTTCCAAGAGATGCTCCTCCAAGATTAATTCAAGCAAAACTTCATGCAGTTAAAGACTTGGTTTCAGGCCAACTATTTGAAGAAGATGGTAAATATAAGAAAATTAAACATGCACCCTTAATTAAAAAATACATTAAATTTTTTGCAGAGTCTCGATCTGTTATCTTATCGGTGGCATGTAAGCATTTAAGGCTTCATTTGGTACGCAGGGATGAACTAAGAATGTGTGCTGAAATACTTTCGGAAATTATAACTTCATTATATGAAACACGTAAAAAACAACAAGAAAAAGTTTCTAATACGCTACATCACGATTTAGATTCGTTATGCAAAAATATCTTAAATATTTTATTGCAAACTATAATTATTATAATGGAAGGATCACCAGCAGTTTTATCTTCATTGGTTGCAGTATTATTAGGATTGCTTCAGTTACTAGATGAAGCACACTATCGACATTTGTGGGATGATCTTACCGTAAATGGAGATTCTAAACAATTAAAAGAGTTTTTGCATCGTACTTTACTCGTATTTAAGGAACTATTAACACAAGATTGGCATGTTTTTCCATCTGATTGGCTAGTCCTGAAACTATCTGCCAATAACGTATTAAGAAAAGCACTTGAAGAATTCGCAAAGCTTTTGGTGTATAGATTTTTAGGACCACATACATTTGATTCTCAATTGTGGTGGTCTTACTTCAGTTTAGCAGTTGCTTTTCTTACACAACCATGTTTGCAATTGGAACAATATCATGATAATAAGAGACGTAAAATTTTGAATTCACACGGTGATATGAGAGTGTTGATGGGTTTTCAAATTTTGAGTATGTGGTCTCAACTTGGAGAACATAAATTGAATTTTATACCATCAATGGTTGGTCCATTCCTTGAAGTTACACTTGTACCTGAGCCAGCGTTAAGAAAAGCAACTCTTACGGTTTTTTATGATATGATGCAATGCGAACAAGTATGTTTATTTTAAATACAACTATTACTTATATTAATGTTAAATGTTTTAAGGCAGCCCGTGGTTCATTTAGGCTAGTAGAAAGTGAACTCATTGACAAACTTGATTTATTGATAAGTGAAAATAAAGGAGATGATGAGTATCGTGAACTCTTTAGTACAATGTAAGTGTTTCTTTTGGCAAATGTTAGTTATTAAATAATTACTAAATCCTTTTTCAACATGCTTTCTAAACTTTGAAATTCAGGGAGCATTTAAGTTTAGTGTAAGTTGCTTGTTATTTTATAACTGAAAATTTTATTTATTTGAATTATTATTAATTTTAAGCTTGAGTGTACCATAACAATTGTCATATGAATTGTAGCTATAAATTTGCATTTTTTCCAGCTATTTCATTATGATTTTCCTTCTATCTATCTGATTTAGTCTGACTTTGAAAAGATTTTATTATATTCAAAAAAAAAAAGATCTAGGAAATCATATTTTCTTATTGTTAGTTATTTGTTAAGCTTGCTTAAACGCTTTGCTATCTTCAATAAGAAATAACCAGTTTTCTAATCAAAATTTATGATTGGATTTTTATTCTATTAAATTTTGTCACAAAATACTCATTAATTTTATTCAAATTGTTGTCATACACAGGCACAAACATATGTTTATATTTGTTGGTTATAATTTGACCTTGAAAATTTTATGGTTTTCCTAATTTTGTAAACCAACAAATATATTTATGATCAATTATGTTATTAACTACCCCTGTTTTATGAGAACAAAGCTATATATAGCTGTATTTTAGTCAAGAATAGTAGCTTCAATTTGAATTATGTTTGAGTAATTTACGTGTCCAAGTAGAATTGCATTCTATAAAAATATTATTGCAAGTTATGAACTGCACAATTTCTGATTTAATTTGTATTGATGTTTTAATTTGCATTACAGTCTTCAGGAAAAAGTTCAACAAGAAGATCCTGCTTGGAAAGAATCTGGAGCTGCATTTATATCATCTGTGACGAGATTACTTGAACGCCTTCTTGATTATAGAAGTGTAATGCAGGGTGACGAAAATAGAGATAAAAGGATGTCATGTACCGTAAATTTGCTGAACTTTTATAAAAATGAAATCAATAGAAAGGAAATGTATCTAAGGTAAAATCATTATTTATTTTTATGTTACTCATAAGTGAAGTATAAAATTTTTTTAGGTATATATATAAACTACATGATCTTCATTTACAAGCTGAAAACTATACAGAAGCAGGATTTACTCTCAAACTATATGCAGATATGTTAAGCTGGGATAAAGAAACGTTAACATTTTCACCTAATGATAACGTTGGTCAGCCGGAATGGCATCGTAAAGAAAAACTGTACCATGAGGTGAAATAAAATGAAACATAAACTTTAATTATGTTTTTATACTTTATCCCTAATTATAGATATTGAAATATTTTGATAAAGGAAAGTGCTGGGAAAAAGGGATTCCATTATGTAAAGAACTTTCCCACTTGTATGAGACAAAACGATTTGATTATAATAAACTGAGTGAAATTTTAATGTTTGAAGCGAAATTTTTTCAAAATATACTGAATCAGCTAAGGCCAGAACCAGAATATTTTCGAGTTGGATTTTATGGAATGGGATTCCCTTTATTCGTGAGGGTAGGTTAAATTTATTGAACAAAATTCTAAATTCTCAGAAAATTTGAAAGCAAGAATGAAAAAGTCGGATTTTGACATTACACATTATTCATAGAAATATATAATCAGACTTTTTCATTCCTAAAGTTCTGACGATGTCAGAAACTACCTGGGGGTGAGATGCCAACTTTTAAAAAATTTACATACAGATGTTGTAGTTCTTGTAAGGATAAACCTTTAAAAATTAACCTGTTTTTGTATTTTTACAGAATAAGCAATTTGTATACCGAGGCTTAGAATACGAGCGAATAGGAACCTTTACTCAAAGACTTCAAACTGAATTTTCCCAAGCGCAAATACTCACTAAAAACTCTCCTCCTGATAAAGCAATTTTATCAGCCGCTGAGCAATTTATTCAAATTAGCAATGTTCGCCCTGTTGGTAGTGCTGAAGCATTTAAATCAGCTAAAGTTCTAGTGCCAGAGAAAATTGGAAGATTTTATGAGGTAATAGTGCAAAAAAATTTGTTTTTAATAAAAAAAAATATATCTTTCAATAGGTAAATGATGTAACTAAATTTATTTATGATAGACCCATATATAAAGGTCAAATTGACAAAGATAATGAATTTAAAAGTTTGTGGATTGAGCGATCTACATTAGAAATTTCAAACCCTTTGCCGGGCATTTTACGTTGGTTTGAAGTTATTGCTAAATCTGTTCAAGAAATTACACCAGTAGAATTTGCATGTGAGACTATGGAGAATGTTGGCAAAGAACTTTGGGGTCTTATAAATCAGTATCGATCTGACCCAAAAAAGAACATCAATCCATTTTCCATGCGACTACAAGGAATAATTGATGCAAATGTTATGGGTGGAATTAGTAAATATCAAGAAGCTTTCTTTAGTGAACAATTTTTAAAGTCTTCACAAGGATTGAATCAGTTGAGCTATGTACAAAAGCTAAAAAGCCTTATACTCGAACAAATGAATATCCTTGAATGCGCATTAGATCTACATGGACAGTTGGCACCGGCAGGCGTGCAACCCCTTCACACAAGATTGCTTGAGCGTTTTTCTCAACTAAAACAAAGTTTATCAGGGCTTGGAAAATATAAACGTCAGCATTCAGAAAGTATAGTAAACACACCCCTACCACCACTTCCAATAGAAAAAAGAGTTTTTACATTAGGGAGTTCTCATATAAATTATGAACAAGACGATATATATACCCGACCAGTGGAATCAAAGATCTCTGAAAAGCAAGAACCAACTCAAAATGGTACACAAGCTATTAACAATTGTTTGACATTAAGTGAATTGGTAAAAAATTCTATATATCCCCCACCTGTTCCTTCCAGACCAAAGTCAACTGGTTATACAGGTAGTTTGGAAAGTCCTGAAATTCCACCAAAAAATGTGTGCCGAGAAAAATGCAATGTTTCTAATGCTCCTCCACTTCCACCGAGAGGTTTGATGGCAGAAAAAAGAGCCTCAAATCCAATTTCATTGAATGATTTAACTGATACTCAATGTCAAAATCTCGTACGTAGAAACATGCCAGCCAATAAGTATTCCGTTGTGGATATTTCATTTGATGAACCAGACTTGGAAAATGATCAATCTTCCGATATTAAAAATGGACTTGATAAATGCTGTCCACCTAGTGATTTCAGGGACTCAGGAATATCCACAAGCAGCAATGATTTAAATCATTTAAATAATTTAAACGCTGTGGAAGTTTTAGATACTAAAGTTTTATTGAGACATAATTCTAATAATGAAGTTCTGAATATACCATCACAATTAATTGACACACTGAATACTTCGCCTCCACCTCCAATACCACCAAAGTCGACAAATGCTATTTGTGATAATAATGAAGTTTCAACTAATAATTTGAATAACGATGGTTATTGTGTACCCAAAGCCAAAGTATAAAAACCTGATTAGAGTTTAAAATAAAGTTATGCAGTAGTATATAAGTAATTACGCAATCGTAAAATATTTTTTAATTTTAAAATTAAGATGAACCCTATTGAGATTTCCTACTTTTTTAATATTATTAAAATAAAGATCACAAAAGATATTTTAAATGTGATTTTCATTACAATAAATAACTGTATTAAATTAGAATTCCGCTTTAAAGACTTCTTTATATTATTAATTTAATTCTTTCTCAAATATCCATAGTTTGTAAAATAATTAATTTAATGGAAACAAATACTAATTAATAAATGCGAAACTTCTTAAATAATATAAAAGGAAGTTGTTCTTGTGTGTAATACCAAGAATAGTGTCCTTTTTTGTAATTCAAACTCTTCTTGGGGGAGCGTTTAAAGAAAAAATTTGCATAATTTCAAACAAATAAAAATAAACTTTTAAAAATTTTATTTAAGAATACAAAAAAAAAAACCAAAAAGGAATGTAAATTGAAAGAAAAACAATGAATGATATTATTTCTTTCCGATACCGGTTAGATCTTGTAAATTTTTTAGAAGGTACGCGTTATATTGTTTATGGTTCATTGGAGAAGCGTTTACGACTGTTATTTTATTTCTATGCATATCCTGAAATGAGAAAATTGTTGTCATATACAAGCAAAGCAAAAGCGAGAGTATTACTTACCCCAAATATTTCAACTTTTGTTCTTAGTTTAAAAACGAATGACTTAAAATTAATTGTTGATAATATTGCTTCAGCTCTATCTGGATTTTGATCAATAGCATCGCCAATTTCTTTTGCTGATTTTCCATATATTTGTTCGGCTAGGTCACTAAAACAAGTAACCCATCTGTTTGATGTCCAGTCGCCAATACTCATCTTTTAAATATTAAAAATTTTCACTTTTTAAATTTGTTAAAATCATTAGAAATGATAAAACCAATAAAATCAATTTAAATTTTCAGGCAGATACTTGAATATTAATACAAAAAAAATTGAGACTTACATTAATTAAAAGACGATATTTGAAGTCAGGATAGGTTGTGTTACATTTTTCGCAGCGATAATAACCATTTTCTTCATCAATAACTTTTTTGTTACACTCCGCTTGTGGACAAGCTTTATAAATAGCATTGGGTGATTTAACTATGTTTACAACTGCTTTTGTTTGGAAATAGTCGGGTTTGTCACCAGATCCCAAATTTTTTAAACGTGCTTCATGAAAAGTTAACCATTCAGTGCTGAGAGCACCACTACTTGCACCAGTCCTGTAATATGTAAATATAAATATATATTTTATATATTATATATATATATATATTTTAATTATACCTTGCTGAGATATTAGTAGAAACATTTGAAGCACCTCCCTCGTCAAACCAACCTCGTAGCTTATAGCTTTCAGGAATATCTGGATTAATTTTTAAATTGGAGCCTGCTCCCAAGCTGATATTCTTTGCTCCTCCAAATTCTCCAACTCGGGCGCCTTTTACTAAAACAATAGGTTGAATGTGTCCCTCAAAGTTAACTGCATCATCACCCCAAAGAGTCAAATCAACCTTAAAAAATATTTCAACTTATACTATTTTGAATTTTATGTGAAAAACTATCTGTCTGAAATTAATCATAGATGCTAAGTTACATGGCTTCATAATGTATAAAAAGGGTAATGGCAAATAAAGAAGTGATCGGCAAAACTGAGAGCTAGGATAAGCCCAAAAGGAAGTCGTTTAACACGGACAGTGTAGGAGAGGTAGAAAAGTATTAAAATGATTGTATAATGCCTGAAGATGAGCATGCTGGTAAAATTTTGTGAAATAGTTTTATTTTTATATGATAAACTTGACAATTATTGTATAAGACTGAGATTGGAATTGTTCAACCAAAATTGAACACAGCTGGTTACTGCATTTAAAAAATAGACTGCTTTCAAATTTTTGATAAGGTTAAACATTTCATAAAAACTACTCACACTTGCGTTGCTTAGATCTACTAATGTAATTTCTCGTTTTTTATATTCGCGATTATTTGCTTTTCCAATGAATGTTTGTAATTCGTTAACATTTTTGCATACACCAATTACATCTGCAATAAAAACAACTTTATAAAAATATTGAAAAAAACAATTTTTTTACCAATTATAGCCTTTGGTTCAATATTGGAAATTTGGGAAATAGGAACCAGATTATATTGTATCTTTGGAATTCCTGTCTCCATATCTTCGCATAACTTCAAAACTGTTTCATTTGTTAAAGTTAATTCGTAATCATTTTTCAAATGTGTGTAGTTTTTATTAGCAGGCTTAAGTATACCCTTGGATATATAGTAAACTTTATCAATTTCAACCAAATCATAGAATTTTTCGCACACATCATTGAATGCCGTTGCCCTAATTTCACCAGTTTCATCTATTAAATCCATACTAAAAAGTTTTCCGTCACCTTTTGCATTACTCCAAGTTCTAACATTAGATTTGGCGGTAACTCTAGCTTTAATTACCCATCTTCAAAAAACAATCATTTAAATGCAAAAAAACAAAAAAAATTATATATAAATATTAATTACTTATTTTGATATGGACTTAATGTTACGATTGGGTTTACTAATGAGGGTGAGAAAATTTCATTATTATTCATTATTGATAAATTCGCTGGAGCCTGCCTTTTACTAGATGAAGAACCCGACGTAGATGTATTAATCGATGTTATGGGTTTACAAGCAGACACAGAACTAGAAACATTAGAATTTTGTGAAGACTCTCCTTCATATTGAACAGGATTTCCAACTTTTTCTTTAACCTCAGATCCATGATTAAGAATAGACACATCTAATATAATTAATACTCGTCTGAAATATATTTTTCAAAATATAACTTTGAATATTATTTGAGAAATAATTACCTATCGCCCTTTTCAGACTTGTTAACCATCGAAGTAATATATCGTTCAGCTCGAATAATTGTGAATTCCACCAGTTTACCTTGAGTTATTAGATCGTTCATTTGAGTAGCCAGCATGGAGAAACTATTTAAATACTTTCCATCAGAAATCAAAAGTCGGTACCTATCTGAACCTTCTCCTCCTGCTATTTTTTTCGTACCAAGGATTTGTAAAATTGGTTTGTCGACATCTTTCCCGCTCATAATATCCTAACAAAATTAGATTTTGGTTAGATTGTTTGCACTATTAGAAGCATAGTTTTGACAATTGCTTATGTTATATAGAAAACGTATTAAAATATTATGCTAAAAGGAAATATCCAAACAAATATTTTATAATTATAATTGGTATAATACAATCAAACCAAATAAACCAACATTTGTTCTTATAATTATAAACATCTTAAATTTCAGTCTTTACTACATTTACCTTAAGACATCCAGTTGATAACGGTGTAATTTTAGACATTTTCAGACTATTAAATGCTCCAAAAGTACTCACAAAATATATTATTAATAAAAAAGTTTATGCCGACTTTGACAGAAATTAAGGCGCAAATTTGAGCCTTTCTAGAATGAATTGCAGTAGATGTCAGCCCAAGTCCATAAGCCCAGATCATCGACATGTTTTATACCAGCCCGGGAATTATTTATACTAATTATTTTAGTATAATTACACTAATCTTCATGTTCTTTTGTTTTTTGACAGTCCATCACAGTTCGAATTGTTCTACTTATTTTTCAATTTCAATTTCGTTTGATTTCAGGTTAATAAAGGAATATTATTTTCTATTGTCATCCCAGAGCATTAGGACTGCAAAATGGTAAAAATTTTGTCAAATTTTTAGTTTTCATAATATTCATATATAAATTATACTTTCAGGCGAGAAATGCTGAAAAAGCAATGTAAGTTGTTGTTAATTGGCAAGTATAGAAATTATTATTTGGTATGGAGTTAACAATAAATATCAAATACCAGTTTTTTGCTGGGAAGATTAAAACAAACTTTTTATCTTTAGTTGTATTTTAAGTAAAGATCCCTTTAGGATAATTTTATTAATATCATTATATCAACTATCAAAAAGCAAAATAACATTTTACTAAATTGTAAGGACAACTTTAGCACGTTGGAGGGCAGCTAAAGAGGCTGAAAGTGGGGAAAAAGATCGCCGGCCGTTTTTAGCTTCCGAATGTATGGATCTTTCAAGATGTGAACGCTATCGATTAGAGATTATCAGAGAGATATCTAAAAAAGTCGCACAAATTCAAAATGGTATAAAATTTTATCTATAAAAAGAATATTATAATAGTTATTAATCATTTAGCTGGCTTGGGAGAGTTTCGTATAAGGGATTTGAATGATGAAATTAATAAATTACTTCGTGAGAAACGTCATTGGGAAAATCAAATTTCGGCACTTGGAGGACCGCATTATCGAAGATATGGACCAAAAATGTTTGACGCAGAGGGACGTGAAGTTCCTGGTAATCGAGGATATAAATATTTTGGAGCGGCAAAAGATTTACCAGGAGTACGAGAACTATTTGAACAAGAACCTCCACCACCAATAAGAAAGACTAGAGTAGAACTTATGAAAGAAATTGATGCAGATTATTACGGGTATCGTGATGATGATGATGGAATTCTAATTCCATTAGAAGAAGAAGCAGAGAAAAAAGCTTTGGAAAAAGCAGTTTTAGCTTGGAAAGAAGCAATTATAAATGGAGATACACTGCAAGATGAAGAAAATATATATGCAGTTCATATTGACGAAAATTTAGAACGATCTGAGTATAGTGATGACAATCCAATGAATATGCTTGCTCCAAAATTCAGTGCTCATGTCCCTATTCCAACTCAAAAAGATATAGAAAACGCATTGTTAAAGAGGAAAAAACAAGAAATTCTTCAAAAATATTGTGGAGGAGAAAATGATAAGTAAATTGTATATTGATAACATGTATTTTATATTCCTAGTTTTATATAATTATTAAGAATGGTCTGATATCGAGTTCACTTTATTTTTCATTTAAAAAAGAGAGATAAATTTTTCCTTAATGTCTTTCAAGTGCAAAAGACTTCGGTATTTTAAGGAGTTCATATTACATTTAACAATCAATAATTAATATTTAAACTGATTTTAATTTAATAATAACCTAACCAGATAAAGGAATTTAATTTCTTCAGCACAGCTGGCAAAGCTACTGCGCTTGGATGATATAGATATTCGAGGGATCTTGCACTTGGTATTTATCCATTATCTGAAAAATAGATTTCGTTTATTTTGTTTTGAAAAAAGTGTGGTTGTGAAACTATCTGAAAATGAGATTTAGACAAAGAATATATTTTAGAAATAAGAAACTAAACTAAAGGATTCTCAACTTAGTAATTGCTCCAATTCCATTGCATATCTATGTATTGTATTAAGTGTAAAGGCTATGCTTAAGCATTAAATGAAAGCTTAGTATGGATGCAGTGCTAAACAAAATACTTTAAGCCATATTCGATCATTAAAAGTGCAAAAAAAAAAAAATCTTTCAATAGGTAAATGATGTAACTAAATTTATTTATGATAGACCCATATATAAAGGTCAAATTGACAAAGATAATGAATTTAAAAGTTTGTGGATTGAGCGATCTACATTAGAAATTTCAAACCCTTTGCCGGGCATTTTACGTTGGTTTGAAGTTATTGCTAAATCTGTTCAAGAAATTACACAAGTAGAATTTGCATGTGAGACTATGGAGAATGTTGGCAAAGAACTTTGGGGTCTTATAAATCAGTATCGATCTGACCCAAAAAAGAACAGCAATCCATTTTCCATGCGACTACAAGGAATAATTGATGCAAATGTTATGGGTGGAATTAGTAAATATCAAGAAGCTTTCTTTAGTGAACAATTTTGAAAATCTTCACAAGGATTGAATCAGTTGAGCTATGTACAAAAGCTAAAAATTTGCGCATTGCACGCTATTTTTCCACATTTCATCAACAGTTCTTATTACATTAATGCATATTTTCTCACATTTTTCAGTTTTAATTAGTGATGCAAATTTTTGAATGATATTCTCTTTATACAGTAAATCGGCACCAATTTTTATATATTGATTTTCGGTTACAGCATGATTTTCCTTTTTATACTTTTTTTTAAAACTTTTTTATATGTTTAATTTCAACTTGAAAGCATTTCTTTGTATGTATATATATTATTAGCAATTTCCTTACAAGTTCCCTTTGACTTGGGTGAGTGTAATTATGTAACTCGCATGCGAGTTAATAATTTTCTCGCATCTATCGCCGGCTAGCGCCAACAAATTTCCCTGTTAATTTCAAGTGAAATTTGAAAATATTGAATACACTTTGAATGAAAGAAGAAGAAGACGGAGAGACTCACCAAATCAGATGTTATCGACCTATGATTTGTCATTTGAAAATTGTCAAACTTCTTGTAATCGAAAAACTTTATTTAATTCAAAAGAAAAAAACTAACACCAAAAATATGCTGGCGCTAGTAAATAGAATATTGGATTGGTTCAAAAGCTTATTTTGGAAGGAAGAAATGGAACTTACTCTGGTTGGATTGCAATATTCAGGGAAAACAACCTTTGTTAATGTGATTGCTGTAAGTATGTAAAGTATGCGATTTTGTCTGGTGTCTAAAGAATATATTTTCTTAATAAACATAATACATGAAAATAGGAAAAAAATTTTGGAATAGATTATTCAAATGAGTCATTTTATGATTTTTTGTTTTGATTGCAATAAACCAATTAATCCTTAAAATAAATTATCTTTGTCATTTTCTTTAGGTTTCTAACCTACTGTTTTACTAATAATTTATTTTATTGGACAAATTTAATTATTATATTCCGAAATCCCCAAAAGCATTAAAACAAATATTGCTAAGATAACAAGCACTTAAGACTGCTTAGTTTTGTATATTGAGGCGTGGTCGGCAAAATTAAGTAAATTTTTGTATAAAATCTGCGATTTCTTAACTCTAAATACTGCCTAACTTTTAAAGCATTTAATAAAAAGTAAAGTCATCTTGTACTGAAGGGAAAAGTGATTGTTGAACTTAGGGTGATTCCTCCAAGTCTCCAAGTTATCAAAAAAATAAAATAACAGTAAATATGTTTGTTTTTAAGTCTGGTCAATTCAGTGAAGACATGATTCCAACAGTTGGCTTCAATATGAGAAAGATTACAAAAGGAAACGTGACAATAAAAGTGTGGGATATTGGTGGACAACCTCGTTTTAGATCAATGTGGGAACGTTATTGTCGTGGAGTTAATGCAATCGTGTATGTGAAGTTTTTTTTAAATATAATAATATTTGAATGTTGGATACTTAAAGGTATATGGTCGATGCAGCTGATTTGGATAAAATGGAAGCATCGAGAAATGAACTTCATTCTTTACTGGATAAACCGCAGTTAAATGGTATCCCTGTTTTGGTCTTGGGAAACAAAAGAGATTTACCTGGTGCTTTAGATGAAACTGGATTAATTGACAGAATGTAGTTATTAATTAAAGATTTAGATCCCAAATTAAACGAAATTTTGTTTTAGGAATTTATCAAGTATTCAAGATAGGGAAATTTGTTGTTACAGTATATCATGCAAGGAAAAAGATAACATTGATATAACACTTCAATGGTTAATCGCACATTCTAAGAGCTAAACTTGTTGAAATATATTGTACAGGATTTGTTATAGTTTTTAACAACTAGTTGTATATTATTTTATTACAAAAAGTTGCTATAAAAACTGTTAAGGTATATTGAACATAAATTACGCTTAATTTTCCGCAAAGTAATAACAAGTTAAAATTATGAAAATTGTAATTTTTGTTTTTTAAATATTTTATTAACTTAAAACTGGGGTTCTCTTATTTGTCTGAGTTACATACATTTCCTAAATAAATAAAAATTACCCTTTATTTAATTTTTAACTTCAATTTATGAGGGTAAGTGTTGGTGTTTTGTAATATTTAGTTAACTTTCTGAAATGAAAATATATTTTCCAATTAAATAAATCGTACAAGTTAGGTAAATTGTTCAAATATTTCTTTAGTCATTTTTAAAGCATAAGCCAAGATATCAAAATTTTATTTTTAATAACATCTCAGCCATAAAGCCCGTTATTAAAAAAGGTAGGCGCAATTAGCTTAATAACAAGAATATTTTTTATAATTTCTTTTAAACTTGTATGCAAAAATAAATAAATTTAATTCTTACGTTTACATGATATTATTGAATATTGAATATTATCGAATATTGAAAATCTTTGATGAATGCATAAGTCAGTTGTTTAAATTTTTTGTAATTTGGCATATATATGCACATTTGTACATTTTATTGTAAACGTTTGACTGAAAATTAAATTAATTAAAATTAAAGATTCCACGAATTGGTTTTTATATCTATTTCTGTTTTATTTTGAAATTATTTAAGCCAATAAGTTTTGAGAATAAATATAATTTATACCAACCAAA
Organism: Acrocera orbiculus; assembly: GCA_947359355.1. Classification (NCBI taxonomy): domain Eukaryota; kingdom Metazoa; phylum Arthropoda; class Insecta; order Diptera; family Acroceridae; genus Acrocera; species Acrocera orbiculus. The sequence goes on from OX375758.1 coordinate 16,585,430, forward strand.
TTTCATAAGTATAGAAAATAATAAAATAAATCTGATGTTTTATCTTAATTTTCTTTTTGAAGAATTTAAATGTAATTTAAGTCCAATAAATTGACTTGCCTGAATTTATGCTTTTAAGTTTTAAATGTCTTTAACAAAGTTCTTAAAATAATTATATCGATACATTAAATTAAGATTTTTTTGTTATTCTGAAATAACTTTGTAGATTCTCTAAAATAAGTTGCAAATAATTAATAGTTGTCAACTTAAAATTACTCAAGTTAACAGTAAAAAATTTATGTTTAAAATAGCTATCAAAATATGTAGTTATATAAATATGTGTGCACATGAGGTGAGATAAGCTCATACTAACTCCTAAGTTTTAATATTTATTATTTATAAAATAAGTAAAATTATTGAGTTTTATTTTCATAATAATTATTAACTAGTTGAGTACCTCCTGAGGTATCGTTTCATGGTAATAAAAAACTCAAAAAAGTTCATGCTAATTATGTGTTAGGATAAATAATATTCTCAAATTATTAATTTTTTTTAACCAAGGAACAAATTCATGCAGGTTCACAATTACAATATAAATATTAATTAAATACAATACATATATTTCAGCATTTAACGGCTTCGTTAATTGAAATTGAAAAGGCTGTTCATAGTTGATTCATTCAAACAAAAAATTTAATTTATTTGAAACCATTAGAAGGAATGCCCCTTCAAAGTTCTGCTAGAGTTAAACGAGAAGAAATGATCATTCAGTAATCTTAATTTCAAGGAAATGGGGTCTATAAATGAAGAGAGCTTTCAAGGTTGCTAAAAATGCCGAACCCATATCTAATATCTTAAATAATGATATAAATTCGGAGAAAAGTTTTTCATTAAATCTATGAAAGTTGAAATATAAATAAATTAATGCGTGATTCAATACATAATTTCTTGCATTTTTCCTCATAAAAACTTTTAGTTGAGCTCACTTGTTTCCTGTACAATAGCTTTAATTGAGCTCACCTCTTGTTTCCTGTATTCCTAAACATAAAAGTCAAAATGGTTCTATTAATACTAATTATCAAAATAAGCTTCTTTTAGCATCGTACTTTAAGTTCATAATATGTGTATCAGTCGGGATTTAAAACAAATGCAGAGGTTCTAGCAAGTGGTCATGAAATTTATTTACATTAAGTAATTGCTTTGACAATTGGGTTTTTTTATGTATTACGGTAAAATATACTTGCATTTTAGAAGGAATCCCTTAGAGAAATTATCTTCTGCATAAAATTTTGAAACTTATTACACTCAATTGACACAGAAGTCCTTTTTAATCATACATAAAAAATAGTAGTTTAGTACTCTAATCTTAAAAAAATTTTAAATATTTATGAATTATGGTAAATTATTGAAAATTTGAATAAACCGATCATCCTTTAATATGGACAGAAACTATTTCGAGTATTGATATGACTTTTATACTACTTAAATATGCCTTAATCATCTAAATTCAGGCAGTTATCTTGATGTTAAGCACTTCAAAAAACAAAGAAAAAAAAATATTATATATTATACCACCAACAGAGCAAAGGGTTTTCGTATTAATTTGTGACACCAAACGTTAAACCTAAGTCCTATTAGTACCCAGAATGCATAAGTGCATACAAATAAGTGCATAAAAACTGTAATCGTTGAATACTAATTGAAAAATGGTAGTATAAGCATCCCCCCATATTGTGTTGTTAGTTGATAAAAAAGTATTAGATGTTGGGAACATGAATTATAGTTCCAGATGGCATGTCTATAGGTTTAGAATAAATTTATAATTTTTTCTAGTATTGGTTGGTGCTGATATGAGTATTGGATTCAAATTCCTGTCATGTAAGAAGAATAGCTACTGGTATTGTTACGCGCTTCAACTCGATTTTTTGATACCAAATAATTGATAAGAAAAATTAAGGAAAGTAAATTTTCTTGAACTGAAGTAAATTAAAAAATTTGATTTCGAAATGAAACTATAGTTAATTTATGACTGATTTTTGAATCAATATCCTAAAGAATACATTGACAAATTTTATTTTAATAATTTTTGTCCGAAGGAAATTTTTCGAAGGAAATGCTTCGTTTTCATTGAGCTCACTAAAGGTTACGTATGCTATCAACAAACTTTTCGCTAAAATAAGCCAATCTTATAGGGACTATTCACTATTTTTTCCATTTGACGTCAAAACTTGCTTACCTCCTACCACTCGTGTACGTACATAGTGTAAAATATATACTTTAAAATGGTGTGGACTAATTTTATAATTGTGTGTGTATATAAATAAAAATTCTTGATTTTTCAAAAAAAAAGTAAAATTGAAAAAATTACACATATTTTTCTCATATTTTTATTTTAAAATATAATTTCAACTCTGACGTATAAACGCACTGCTGTATAACCCAGCTTGTTTTGACAGATTCATATGTTTTCTGCGATGTGCACTCCTCGAAGGCAAAATGGAAATGATTTTTTGGCATGTATGTATTAGTAAAGGACTAATACAAAAGAAACCGATAGCAATTTGAGAGTAGAAAATTAAACATGTTTAATTTTTTACTCTCAAATGACCCTTTTTCCATATAATTTATATGGGACGAGAGAGCCATTTGACGAGTTGGAAAAAATAGTGAATAGGCCCTATTAAGCCTTGTTCAAACCAATGCGTTTTTCATTTGCACGACGGACAAGGTTGTAAAACGGGTGATGCATTTACTCTAGCCATAGCTAGAACAAAAATTTTTGTTTCATGGTAAAAGGACACCTTATGGCCCTCAAAATTTTTTTTTTACTTTAAAATTTTGTTTGTTTGTCTGCTTCCTAGCATTTTGTGTGCAAAAAAAATTTTTTTATATTGAATTAAAAAACCTTAAAATTTTTAAAATAAGAATACAGTACCAATAAAAATATCAAATTAAGTCAAGCAATATACCAATAAGGAAATTAGTAGTGATGTGAAAATTCTTTTTGATATAATTTTATATAAATAAATATTTTTCTAAGAACCCCATGTTAAGAAATGAATTGTTATTTTTCAATATTAAATAATATAAGATTTTGCGTAGGCAAATGAAAAGATTAAAATATTAGACGAATTAAATGTAGCAAGCTGTTCACATTCAGTTTAAGCTAAGTGCTACCTCAGAACTTAATTAAAATGTAGAAATATTTTTCAAAGTAAATGAGCTAACAAAGAAAAGAACCTTAATTTCTAATACTGGCCAGCAATAGTGACATACACAAGTCAATTCTGAGTTTTTTTCTGCTTGTCTAATAAGACAATTAACCCTTAATCTTGTTCAGCTAGCCACTCGTGCCATTGACAATTAACAAAACTATAATTACATTAGTTTTTATGCTACAGAGTATACTTCTATTTTTATAATAGTTAAAGTAAATAAACTGAAAAATGTTCATTTGAAAATGACCAGTTAAACATATCACGTACAATGTTAATGCTTCAATTTAAATGGAACACGAATTCTTGAAAACTGAAAAAAACAACATTTTTTTATAACTTTTAAGTTCAGATTCAAAGGTAATGTTGTCGGCTGGAACCTAAGTCTATGGTATTATACTTAAATCAAGCCATTAATTTGTGCGGCACTTTTGAGCTCTATATTGTTCATTTTTTTGTTTTTTTGGGGATTTTTTGAGTAAGTGCGGCATTAATTTGAATTAAAATACAAAGTTAGCTTGCTTGACAAGCTTTAAAAAAGATTTTAAGCTCTGTTGAATGACAAAACTGCAAAAAATGGTGTAAAACAATAATAATATAAGAAACTAACAAGTATTTTTCTTCATAAATGAAGATCTCCGAAATTCATATCTCTACTATTTTTCTTTGTTATAAATCATAAACCCGTGGCTTAAATAAAGATTCGACATCTACTTTAGACGATAATTGCGTGACTACATTTTTAAACTCCTTGTAAGGTAGCCGACGTAAGGTCAAAGAGAAATTCAATTGTTTTAGTCCTATTTATTTTACGATGAAAATTATTATATGGCCCATAATCTTTTTTCCTACATTTTAAAATGCTTACAAGGTCCAAGAGAAGGATATTTTATTGTTCTGGTTATTGAGTTAATTGTAAACCTTTCGCTGGTCAGACTTATATTTATGTCAACTTTCATGACTTTCATATAGAAAATTAATGCATAAACATTTTGTGGACAAAAATCTTTAATAATACTAAATATCTCGAAATTTTTTAAAAGAGCAAATATATTTTATAGTTTTCATTTAATCATGAATTACATTTTAATTAAACAAATTTTTAAATTCATATTTTTATGAATATAGTTTTAAAAAGCTATTATTTAGTGCTTTTAATTGATATATAAAACGTGAAAATCAATAAATATTTAACGAAGTTATAGAAGATCAAATTTAAAAAAAAATTAATTTTTTTCACCTTTTTTAAAAATGGCGCTTTTTTAGTTAAAAAAAGTTCTTAAGTAAAGTTTTTAAGACTTTCTATGAAAGATAAATTTGTGACAAAAATTTCAAGGGTAAAATCTTTAAGATTGACAAAAAAAAAAATAAAAAAGTTATAGATCATTAAGTAGGGACATGATTTTTTCATTTTTCGGGTCTGCTACGGACGCCCACAAAATGCATACAAAAAATTATTTATTAACATTCGATGATTATTTGGGAGAGTGCCTTACTATTTGTTTTTGTTTAAGAAATAAAATTTTGTAAATGTATAGTTTTATTAAAAAACTATACCTATTGTATTTTGTTAAAGTAGTATAGCCAAAGTGGTATAGATAAAGTAGTTAAGCAGGTCATATTAACAAAAAGAAATAGACATTTTTTCCCACAAAATGCCACACTACTGTAAAATATTTCCCTGCATTGTTTAGTCTTAATTAGATATCAATCCCCTGAGGAGTATAAAGAGCTCCCTGCAAACTCACTGCTCTTTATACGTCTCGCCCGTAACTTCGAAAAGTTGTGCATGTCATGACAACTCGTGTATCACCACCCAATATAATATCATTAATTAAAGGCTCTCAAAAACAAATAGTAAGGCACTGTCCCAAATAATCATCGAATGTTAATAAATAATTTTTTGTATGCATTTTGTGAGCGTCCGTAGCAGACCCGAAAAATGAAAAATAATGTCCCCACTTAATGATCTATGTATAACTTTTTTATTTTTCTTTCAATCTTAAAGATTTTGCCCTTAAAATTTTTGTCACAAATTTATCTTTCATACAAAGTCCTAAAAATTTTACTTAAGAACTTTTTTCAACTAAAAAAACGCATAGAAAAAGCGCCATTTTTAAAAAAGGTGAAAAAAATCACTTTTTTTAAAATTTGATCTTCTATGACTTCTTTAAATATTTATTGACTTTCACGTTTTATATATCAATTAAAGCACTAAATAATAGGTTTTTAAAACTATTCAATTTCAGTCAAGCCAAAAAATAATTTTTGAGATACAGACCAATTAACGAAAAGTGGCCCAAAAAACACGTTTTTTTTGAGAATATGTATCTCAAAAACCATTCTTTGAATAAAAAACTGTTTGTGATTTTGGATTCAGCGACCCAAAATTACCCAAAAAAACATATTTTTGTTGAGCTTAACGACAAAAGTTGAAAATTTGTAGACTATAGTGATAATTTTTCTCGAAATCTTCCGTTGTTTTATTTTGCTCTTTTATTGCCTCCTCTTAACATCCTATATATCACCCAAAACGTATTACTGTTATTAGTACAATTCTAAAATATTCTATAGCTAAAATAATTTGTAATTTTATTCAATTTTATTATTTTTAAAAACACAAAAATAGATACGAAAAAAATGGGAAAATTGAGCTTCTCAGATCATGATTAGTGTCTCATTTGTGTTTGATTTCTGTATTTGCATTGATCCCACACGAAATTAATCGTCTGTCAAGAAGGAAAATTTTGGCATTGTTTCATTATTAGTATGAGTCTCGCACTTAATGCAATTCAAATATGCTGTGAAAATTCGTAGTAATTTTCTGCTCTGTAGAATTTTTTTTGGTAGCCGGCAATGATCAAAGTTTTTGTAGCTCGTTAAAGTCAGTGTTAGCCAATTTGTATGCACCTTCGCAAACTTCTACGTAATCTGCTTTGCTAAAACTATTTAAGGCCCTATGAGCCTGCTGTATGAGTTTCCTGTCAGGTTTAACTTAATAACTAAGTTTTATTCCGCTATGTGTTATCGTGCTCGAATAACGTTGAATATATGATGTCAAATTGAGTAATGTATGTTTGCATGAGCTTAGTTTGTTTCATATTTATTTGCTCTCACTAATTAAAGTATCTCATTTTTCAAAATGAAAAAAAAATCACGTAATTGAAAAAACAGTACTTTTTGTAAAGTTCGGTTAGTACGATCTCTAAGATTTTGGGGATATTTTGCTGCGACGTTTTTTCTAATATTTTCTTAAAGTCAAATTTTTTCAATTAGAATTTGATTTCTCTTCATTTACTGGGAATTGAAGCTAAAATGAAGTTTTATCTATACTCCAGTTTTAAATTTTGAAAAATTGAATGGAAAACGGTAGCATGATTACGTTTCGAATGTAAATAGGGAATAATAAATTTACAAGTTTATATATAGAATGTATTTATGTAGTTCTTGTATCTTATATTAGGCGCAGGTCTAACAAAGTGACTAAGAATTATTCGATTCATGCATTTGATCAAAGAAATTTTTGAACAGGCTTAAAACGAGCTAGTTATCTATCTTTTTTGGTAGTAGGCCTTTGACTAGGAGCAAGATGGTAGAAAATTATAAAATCTTGTTCTTTATTTAATCAAGTAATTTTCAAACCAAATTTGCAAAAATCTTCAATTCATTTTATCTGTTAATTCCAGTTGCAAAGATGAATTTCAGGAGTCATATACTTTGGTGATCGAGCTTTCACATAGAAAAATGCCAAAGATGGTAGGATTTTTAAGATATAGCGTTATGGGCCAAAGGGTTATGCAAATATAAGACAGATGATTGACCAAAGATATTTCTTAGGACACTAATAGCTGAAAAAGCGTATTATAAGTTTTTCCAATTTATCTTTTTACTTTCAAGCTTTTAATTTTGAGTATTTTTTAAAATTTGATGAATCGAACATATGAGTATTTAACCAATTATATTAAACAAATGAATGTAAAGTTATTGTTAAAGTGTAATCCACTTGAAGAAACTTGAACTTCGGGAATTCATTAAAATCATTAAAAGTGGGGGTTTTTGTTTTGATATTCATTAACTGAACCGATATAAAGTTTTAATTATTATTTTTCAATATCAAATAAAGTAGCAAATAAATAGTAGATATTAAGAAAGTTAAAATTGAGACAAACAAATAAAGCAGACATTGAGAGGAAAAATTTATAAAGTTAAATTAAAATTTTTGCTAAATTTCTTACTGTAAGTTACAAAAACAGTAATAAATATTAACTAAAAATAATAATAATAAACATTTTTAACAATTTTAAGCATATATTTCTAATTTTTACGGTAGTTTTTAATGCGTTATAGGTGACCTGAGAGAAATAAAGCTATAAATACTCATTCTGCAAATGCCTTATCATTATTAAAGCAACATAAAAGTATTTTGCACCGTCTTGTAGTGACTTCTCTAAGATATTGTCATTTAAATTTTTATTTTTTTTTTGAGAACATTTCCTCAGACAAATTTAATGATTCGAATTTAATGTGAAAGTCACAGAATAGTCTCTGGAATTCTTTGCTCTTGTCATCAATTAAAGCCAAAATTAAATGTTCACACCTGAGATCTTTATTAATTCGGGTTTGATACAAAAGTGGCTAAAAAGAAGATATCATACAAGTGGTTAGTTTGTCGTGGTAGCAATTCTTTGAAGAAGATTACTGCAAACCATGCCAGAAGAATCAATGGAATTCATCGAATGCTCGATCCACTGATAATTTAAATCTCCACGAGCTGAAACTGAGTGTGGATCCGATAAATCACAGTTCTTTGGTCTGCAAATATTTTGTTGCAATAATATCTACCATTGGTTGGCCTGCATGAGGATCTTTGTCCAATTAACTGAACACTATTTAAACAACCTCTACCTGGAACTGTGTGAAGTTTTTTATATGTTTTCTCATTGCATGAAAATTTTGTTTGTTTCTATTTCTTTTTTGTTTTGGTTGGTTTTGGGCTTGTTTCAGTCAAGATCTGTTAACTTGAGTAAAAATAAATGTCTGCGTTAGTTTTTGTTTCGATTACTTTTTATTTATTTTTTTTTTGTTTGTTTAGTTTCAAGAATTGTTTTGGGACACTTTTCAAAGATTCTTGATGTCTTTTGTTTTCTTGTTTTCTGGCCAAAAACTACTGTCTCGGGTATTCTACGAAAGTGCATATTTTGTCAATGCTTGGGGGGTAAATTGTCTCGATTGATATATTTATTAATTGTGCTTCGCATACATTTATTTTAGCTTGTCACATTGAAGACAACACATTCTTGGCTTATATAATACAGTGATGTAGCCTAATTACTTCTGAGTTTATTTTTTTTATTTGAATTCACTTTAGCTTGATTTTTTTAAATTAGGTTCAACTAGTTTAATTAAATGCAGGCTCATAAACAAAGAAACTGCACTCATTTATAGACTAATATAAAGGAAATTGAGTACTCAGCAAATAACAATCTCTGTTATTAAGGATCATGTATTGTTAAATTACATGCTTTGCACATTTTTGAAATTGGATTGAACGATTAAAATAAATTTCCTGGTATTCTGGTATAGTTGATCTATTATATTATTATTAATATTAACAGTTGGCGTTTATAGGGTAACAATTCTGCGCTGGGTGCTACCCATGTTAAGTAGCGCTACTGACATTATGATATTAAAACTATCATATGTATTGTAAGAAGTACTAAAGGCTATTCCAAATTAGAGATTTCATCATCTAACTTTTAATTAGACTAAAATTAAGACTATATTTATATTTTGATATTGAAGTTTTAACTTTTTATTGATTGCTTAACAAAGATTCAATCCTCATTTTGAGATTTTCCCACTGACTCACAAATTCATTCATTTTAACCACTAAATCCATACTTAATATTTGTCTACATTTGAAGATTTCTATATGAGAATCAAAATATACAAAACTATAGGAAGTGTTCTGATACGAAGCAATAAAGGACCACACTGATCTAAGCATCCAGACAAAAGAAACATCATATAGGTTGCTGTCACTTTTTGTCCTTTGTTTCTGATCGAATTTAGTACTGTGATTTGCATATGCACAACAGTTTGCACTCCCTGATTTGATTTCTTTAGTTTCAGACAGTTTATAAAAAATTTATTGTTATAAAAGTATTTTTGATTATACTAATTGGTTGATTCTTTTTTAAGCCTTGTCTGGTAAGCTTTTGAATCAGTCAGTATTTTGACTATATTCAAATATGTTTACATCAATCACACTAATTGATAACATTTCCAGCTTTCTGAATTGTTTTTTATGTGATTGATCATATTTTGGAATGATAGCTTTTAATTTATTTAAAGGTTGGTATTGTGCTCTATTAGTAACAAAAACTAAAAAATGGAAGTAATTAATTTTAATGATTTGAAATAGGAAATGTATTCCTGAAAATTTTTTGCCATTTTTTATAAAGAATGCTAATATGGAAGTTTCGAAGTTTTTTTTTCCTAAATTTATGTGTGAAACTCTGTTTGCAAAATTTCGTATTGTTTTTTGACTTATTATGACAAATTATTTCTTTTAACTAAGAAATGTCCTTTTTTGTTGTCGAACTTTAAAAGAAACGCTTATTTGAAATGAGATAGGAATGCTAATAAATTATACACACAGAACAGGATTGATACAAACGGATTAAATTTATTTTAATTAGAAAACAATAAATTGTTCAAGTATTTATATCCTAATAAGTATACAATTAGCTTGCACTAAAATGTTTCACCATCTTTTAGGGACACAATACAGAATATTATCATATTAAAATGAATCGATTGAAACTGACGTAATATGCATATTTAAATCTTTTCATAATAAAATACTTTCCCTTTTGTAATGGACCTGATGAAACTAAGAGAAAAATAGTTCAATAAATTTTGCATTCAATGCTCACCAAACTTATTTGTAAGATATATATTTTTAACAACTCTAACAAATATAGTTTTTTAGTCAGTAAAAATGAGCTTCATAGAGCAAGGTTCTAAAAATAAGTTCTCTGACAAGGAAATAATATTCAAAGATAATGATATTAGAAATAATTAAGCAAGATTTTACTTATTGTTAGTTTAAAGTTTTGGTTTACTATGATTAGTGAAAATATTAATTTCATTCGAATTCGTCATATTTTTAAAAAAATTTTATCGGTCTAAGTATCTTTTTCACACACACACATCAATTTTAAACACACATAAATGATTTTTAAAATAACTTTGGAATTTAAAACAAGTTCTGATTTTTTTGATTGTTTACAAATAAATTATAATAATTTATAAAATGGGGAAGAAATATTTTTTTATATATAATAGTATTATGTTCAACAAACCAAACTAAAGTTTTATTTTGGCTATAAAAAAAGTAAAGTTTATGCGAGGAAGCTGATTTTCACACTTAAAAGGCTGGAATGGGTGCCGAAAAAAGCCAAAGGTTGTATTTTATATATTTACTGAAAAAAAGGGAAAAGCCATATGTATGTGGTTTGATGAAGAATAAAATGCATTTTTTATAAATTTAATCAGGATAAAAAATTAGCATTTTAAGAAAAAAACTTTGAGCAACTTTCTGATGAAATACATTTTAAAAAAACTACGTGATATTATACAATAAAAGCGGGTATACCACAAGGTAGTGTCTTAGGACTGATGTTGTACCTACTCTATGCAGCAGATGTACCCCTATCGAAAGATACGTTCATTGGCACCTTTGCAGATGACACTGCTACACTTGCAATAGACAAAACGACAGAAAGGCTAAGGCAACAGAAAAGCTTCAACTAATGCTTGAGAAGATCAGTAACTGGACTAAAGATTAGAAAATAAAACTAAACACAGATAAATGAATACATGTAACATATTCTCTACGCAGCAAATATGCGAACATGTATACTTATCTCAATGGTAAAAAAATACCATAAGCAGAGTCAGCAAAATACCTTAGGCTCCATTTGGACGCAAGACTAAACTGGAAACATCACGTAAGGGCTAAGCAGATAAAACAACTAACATACAAACTATACTGGCTCATTAGAAAGCATTCCAAATTGGACCTCATATGTAAACGAATGATATATCTGTCAATTATAAAACCTATATGAACTTATGGAATTCAACTATGGGGATGTACTCGGAAGTTAAACCGAGCAATCATCCAAAAGAGCCAGAATAAAATTCTACGCCTGATCACTAATGCGTATCGCCATGTGACAAACGAGGAACTACATGTAGATCTGAAAATCGAAAGGTTTGAGAAAGTAATACATGAATATGCCACCAAACATGATAAAAAACTGCTCTACCATTCAAACAAGGAGGCTTTCCAACTGTTGGATACTACTGACAAAATCAGGCGACTTCAACGAGCCAAGCCACACGAATTAACATATGGGGACTGATCAATGGATCAAAAACCTAGATAAAGCTCTACAGTACCATAAGTCTCACAGTATAGCATAAGTCAATAATACTAATAAATTAATTGTAACTAAATTAAGATTGTAGTAAACAAACTGTAATAAAAAAAAATTTAGTTGGAAGCTACGGATCATTAGAAGTAAGCGTTACCAACTTGCGTAAAGCCATTCCTTTAGGCAAAGCATTCTATGCATTAGGTACCTCTGCTGAATATAGAATTATTGCAAATTTGTTTGGCGTGAGGGAGAACTACCGCAGGAATGATTGCTTTTGATTTCTGCAAAGAGGCTGTCAAAGTGTATGGAGGCTGTTTTAGTCAATTTTATCCTGCATTGCAAATCAAAATCAAAGAAAACGTTAATGGTTTTCTAAAATTAAGTTTTTTTCAATTATATTGAGCGATCGAAACCTGCCATATAAGTGAAAAACCTGCGAAAGCAGAAGGGTCAGATTATTTTAACTATAAATAAAATATCATAAGAAAATATTTAAAAATAGACTTTATTTATTATCATTAAAAGGAGAAAAATAATATTTAATTATATTAAATGAGAAGAGAACAAAACAATACTTTTAACATTATTCATTTAAAATTTTGTACAATAAAAAATAAAAGTTTGTGGTGTTCTTCAAAGTAATTATTAATTTCTGCGTCAAATTTAATACTTATAACTTCTTACATAACATGTTATGTTTATCATTTCATTGTTATCATTCCCCAAAACTCAACTCCTTAGAATTAATGGATGTTGATGTTTTCTTAGAGACGCATTCAGTATGACTTTTGATATTACCGCAAGAACGATTTTGAATATATATGAATAAATATCGAAATTCTTTTTTAAGGTATTTTTCTGAAAAAACAAAGATCAGAATATAAAATTGAACGTTTTTTAGGTATATATAATACAAACATTTTTAAATATCTAAAAATTTTTATGTAGCTTAATTTTACTAGGTCTATGTTTATAGTAATTTTGAATATTAATATTGATTGAATATTAAAGAGTTTTGGATAACCAAGTTTATTTAATTAGATTTCACCTTGAAAGTATAATGTATTAAAATACACATAGATTTAGCGAGGCGGGGCATTTAAAAACTTCATGGCTAATATATAAATTAGATTCAATACTGGCTGATATTGGCATGGAAATCATTACCTGCAAGCCACGTCTTTTTTGTTTTCCCCTTCTCATATTGTTCATTTGGTCGATGATTCTCAGGCATTTATAGCTAGCCAGCCAGTTTTGCAGGCGTGTGCATGTATCCAACCTTCCATTGCACAAAAGTTACTGATTTCTTGGAGTGATATCGACCAACCAAAGTTTAAGTTGTTTTCTGTTGAGAAAAATAAAAATAACCAAAAGTAACAAATAAATGAGAATTCTAAATCTAGTTAAATAAATGATGAACTTTTTGAATAAAATTGGAGAGCGTGCGCAATTATTTCAATTGACATAGCTATAAACTTTTGTTCAAGCAATTGAACTTAAAAATCTGATGTTTTTATTTGTCAGTTATAGATATAAACAAATCAGAAACTCAATTATAGTTGACAGATCAAAAGATTGATTCTTTGTCGGTAGCTTGAAATAGCCATATAGAAAACTCAGAATTCTATTTCTAATTAATTTAAATGAATTATAGAAAACTTCATATAGAGCCTATAAAAACATATTCCTTGAATAAGAAAAATTATGAAGTCCTTAACGAAAACCCACAAAACAATTGGTATTATGATAAATCACAAATATGATAAAACACATAAGAGACGGAGTGTAGTTTGTTGGAGCTGGAGGATATGAAACAACAGGCCTGACAGAGTATAGAAAAGTATAGAGAGTCCTGGAAAATAAGTACATTTTGTTTTACTTATTATTTTCGAAAACAACATTTGTTTCTCGAAGAAGATCTTTAATATAAAGTACGTAAGCAGATTAAAGTTCCATTAAAAAAGAAAAAAGGGAGATAAAATCATTATAAAATATATAAATTTAAAATAAATTATTGAAGAAATCGTACTTTAGTTCATAATTACTTCATAAAGTAATTGCTATACATGCAGTTCATGAATTTTCAGGATAAGCTGGGTTCAGTTAATTCAGTTCAGAAATTGGCCCCAACTTTTATCAAAAAAGAACATTAAAATGCGTAAAATTATATTTTTCTGTTAGTATGAAGAATTACTTATTCTCATTTCTTTATCAGAGCCAAGTAAAAATAAGTACTTTTTGTTATGTAAATGCTGAAAAATGTTGTTCAAATTTAAGTCGGCTCAAACATAACTTTAAAGTTATTTTCAAATAGTTTCTGTATTTTGGTTTTTTTTTTTAAAATAATAAAACATTTACAATATTCTATAAATTAAAAATAATAAAATAAGTCAAATTGAAGGTTTACTTGCTTTATATGATTCATCTTTTATTTCCGTTGTAGGTATTGAGAACATGTAATATGACACGCAATTATGTAGGCCCTTCCCTTAACATGAAACCATGCTAAGCAATTTGATTTTGTTTCTAGAATAAATTGAGTTAAATATCATCATAGCCCGAAATCAACAGAGCATAATAGCAGATTAAGTTAATTTTCCTTGTCGCCGGCTTCATTCTTTTTTGATTATCTATAAAGTTAGCTCCTAAAAAATATGAGGGTTTCCCTAATATTGTCAAATAGATGGAAGCAAAGTGTTGCATTTTGTTTTACTGGATCTCTTTTCAAAATTATTACTAACGATCCGAGAAAATTGATGTAGATAACAATCAATACGTTTTTGTTTTTTTTTTTTGAAAATTAAACTTTACTACCGTTATTAGTACGGTGTTATAGGGTTTAACACGGGCTTTTGTTAGAAATTCAATTTTTTTAACTTGAATTACATAAATTGGATAAATCGAAAAAACTTTGTACTCATGTTAAAGAACTTTTATAGATTATTTTTGCATACTTTTATCTTTTGTAGTTTATTGAGTAAATAATTTGTGGAATAAATAATAATTACTTTTAATTTTTAATGCTGTAATTTCAATTTTACTGACAATTTTTAAAGGAGCACCTTCTTGTGTGTAGCGAAAAAAATTTGACTAACATTAGCAATGAACCTCTTTTAGATACCCGCTTCTCTTTATGTGTAAGAAAAGATACATTAAAGGATACGCTCAAGATTTCATTAGTGATTGTTGCACAAGTATTTTTAATATTAATTTTTAGTTTTACAAAAGATCTTTAGAGTCGAAGTATATGTAGCACCCATACACAGTTAATAAAGCTGGAATTGTAGGTGCCATTGAAAAATTGAAAGTGTCAATAAATAAATAACATTTCTATATTTACTTAAAAAGGATTTATTATACTCACAGTCTGGTAGTATGTCTAAATATTTGAACATTCATAGCTTAGAAAATTTAATTATATAAAAAGATATTTTGTTTGGTATCAAAATGTTGAAGCTAATTTACAACTTAAGATTTAGAAAACTTACTAGTAAGCGTTCAAACCTAAACCTAAATTTACTTATTTTCCTTAAAATCAGACGTTTTGGAGATAAGACACTCCAAGATTTGTATATTTTTTATTGAAAAGATGAAATCCATTCTAAATGATAAGCCTCCAAAGCAAGATTTTCTCTATAATTCCAAGAAAAGTTAATGATTTTGAACGAGGTCAAAGAAAATTATTTGCTTTAAAAAAGTTAAAGTATTTTTCACATATAAAATCCATTTGTATCAAGTAATTGAATTAATTTTGAGCTCCCTTTGGCATTTACAATTTTATTTCTTGACATTGATTAGCACAGAATATTATTGTAAAGTCACAGAGAAATAAAGCTGTTTTTTTTCAAAAAGTGCGAACATTTCTTTTATTACAAATCCTGGGATCGAGATTTCAATTGTCTGCAAGCTGAGAGCAACATTTCGTTTAGTTCTCAGCCTGCATCAGTTCATTATCTTCAAAACTGCAAACGCATAGGACTCTTTTAAAAAGACTTTTGCAAATTATTTATGACACTTATGCCTCTTCAACATTCAATCCAACTTGCAAATTCCGATAAAAATAATCATCTTTCAAAGTACACATCTCTGAAAAGTTTTACACCCATCAAGTTTTGGGCAAATGATATCTACGGCTACGTAGATTAATTTAATGATCAATACAATCAACAATAATTATTTTGCTGTTTTTTGCTTTACCAATAGGTCATCTTTTTAAGAATTTCATCAGTTATATCAATCTCTTATTTCCTTTAAAAAAGAAAAAATCCAAGGAACACTTCATTTAAGTTTACTTCCGATATTTGATTAGTATGTGAAATATCAGGTGTGCGATCGAATATAATATCCAAATATTTGGCTCCTTGGAATTTTTTAGGTCATTGAACGTCACTCCTAAACAGATAAAATCAATTGAAGGATCTATTCAATACCCTCATAGCTATACCACTGCATTTAGATCAAATTTGGGACTGATTGATTGCCAAATACGATAGTCATTCATTTTTCATTTCAAATTTTGTTCACAGAAAGTGCTTTTGAAATTGTTTTCTTGGCTTAAAGACGTCTAGGCTAGTTAGTTGGGTTTAAGCCTTTTGTTTTTAAAATACATAAAATAATGAAATGACCATCCATTTAAAAAATTGCGTTAAGTTTGAAAGTAAAATTAATATTTATTTAATAAAAATTTCTTGCGCAAAATTGGCTTTAATCTGATGACTGCTGATTTTCTTCCTTTGTATGTATTCCTATATAACTATAATAATGGAAGACCTTAATAAGGTATTTTTTTCTTCCATCTACTTTGAACGTAATTGGGAGGCGTCTACAAAAGAATGATGCCTGGTCACCCAAATAAGGAAGATGCTTGTAGCAGAAGTCACAAATTAGCAAAAAAAAATAACGATCTTTAGGCAACGGAGGTCTTTTACTGCAGAAACAGCTTCAGACATTCAAGTTGTAATCCATGTTGTTATTAGTGTAATATCGCATTGATGGTTTTTCCATATCCAGTAGGTTTTTCATTCACTTATTTAAATAGAGGCCAAGTATCCTAATTAGAAACCGATTACAATACGAAAGACCTTTCAAATAATGTTGGCAGCTCTTCTTCCAGCAATTCACAAGATTCAATAGATGTGGGATCTTTTAGTGATATCTTTTCGTATATATGAATATGTATGCCCATTTAAATATATTGAACCAGTTATCTTTCGATTACGTTTTTTCTGACAGTGTTTTGCAAAAAATGGACCAGTCAAGCTCATTGATGTGGCCTTTTTGGTTTTTCTTTTATTGAGTATATCCTAAAGAAATGTGTTATTGTACATATGTTTATGTATGCGTTAGTGCGTTTTATCTTGTCTTATCTAATCAGATATTGGTATTATTCAGACTATACTACACCCGATATTTACGACGATGACCATAACTAGGTAACTTCTGTAGCTATAATGTTACTTCTCTTGTTTGTGGATTACACGAGTTGAAGCTGAATTGTTAATTGTTGATGGAAATTAAGATTGATTGATCGTCATCCTTAGACTTTAGTTGGGTATTGTTGATAACCAGTCGCGAGGAAAACTTATTGTTATTCGATGAGCTGCTGGATAGATCAAAAAAAAAATTTTAACCAGATCGATCATGTACCTTAAGGAGGCACAATATTGAAGAAGCAATTACTCAACAAAACATTGCTAGTGTACGTTTTCTTGTGCTTACTTTTACAAAAGATCCGGTTGATCAATGATTTGCAGGCAGCGTGTAAAAACTAATTTCCTTTGATTGTTGTTAGTCCATAAACAAATTAATTTTTAGAAGAATTGGTTATTGGAACCACCCTTTCTGATAATGAAATTGATAAGGCGGGTGTATTAAAGTAAAATGCTTCAAGTTTTTTAATTTTAAATATTATTAGCCATAAATAATACTAGATACTTAGGAGAATATGAAGTGAGCACTACCTTTGTATCGATATTCAAAAAATCATTTAGAGTGTATTATAATTAAAATTTTAAACAACAATTTTTAATGCTTAATTTAAGTTTCTAAATATGACTTTTGTTATTTTGTTTTGTACATTACTTATTTAGAAGTAAAAATGGAAATACAAATACTTTTCATAGTACTATCTCTTTTTTTAAAGTTTTTTCAAAATAATGAACACTTTAAAAATACAACAAAGCTTTTCTTTTTAAATATAATTTTTGGAAATGAGAGCTTTGAAAATTAGCCATTTTATTTTGAATTTTGCCTATGTCAAAATTTTTTGCTCATCTAAAGGAAATCTTATGGGTATTTTGTTTTCATAGCAAGTGTAAATAATAATTTGTTCTTTTTTAATAGCTCAATGTCATTGCATCCCTTTATAATTTCCCTTTTTAACAAAAACTATGATGCCGGTTTAACGGTGGATTAATCAAAAAATTTCAGTATTTAGTAGCTTGAGATTTAAATAAAGCTGGTAGTAAATGTAACATTGGATCTTTGTACCTTTAATTGTAGTTAATAGTTTACCGAATCTAACAAATAACTTCAATTGTATTTGTCTTAAAAGACGAAACTAACTTTTGTTACAATTTCCAATTATCGCTCACTTTTATATAAGCTAAGTACTCGAAAAGAAGTCATATCATTTTTGAAATTTTCTCTTTTTATTGAGCTATCTTCATCTAATGAAGAAAAGGATAGTTTGTTGGATATAAGGTTATTCCACTTTTTGTATTTTTGTTTATTTTCTATTGAATAGTAAAAGTATGCCGCCTATGAATGAAAAGTTTTATAAAATTTATCTTGGTGTTGTTTGGTTTTATTTTAATAAAAAACTTTTTTTTCGGTGGATTTTTATACTTATTCTATTACAGTTAATTTATATTGACCATGACTACTTTTTGGATGAAAAATTTGGCAAAAATTTCTTGTTACAGCTCACCACTGCCATAAACATCCTAACGAATTCTTTTAACAATACTTTTCAAACCGTCCCACTTTTTTGATCCTCAAATCATAAAGAAAAATACGTTCGCGCAATAATATAGGGGTCTTAAAAAAATGGGATAAACTGTTAAGGTAAGAAAGTACTCAGAATTTTGCTGACAAAAATTACAAAAAGTAAATATGTAAATATATTAATTTATTTCATTAAATAAAAAGAAAATTTTGTAAGGTTTAACTAAAAATTTTTGTCCCTTGTGATGTCACTTGTGTTATAAGTGACGGACGGGGAAAAATGAATCTGAAAATTCAAAGATTTATTAGTTTGAAAACGAAAAAAGTTAAGATTACCGCTGTTTGTGTTATTTGTAGATATAATTATAATTTTTTTCTTGCCTTAATACTATACAAAATTTACTCTTTGTGTAAAGTCACACAAATTTGATTAATTTAAAATAACTACAAATTAACAATTAATATCCTAATATCGCTTAAAAATGACAGTTGAACTAAATTTAAATCCTCAAAGTCAAGGGCTTATTCTGATCACAAGTGAAATTGTGTTAAGATCTATGTTCGAACCTTAGAGCGCAAAGTCAAGTTTGTGCTTACATACGAGTTGAATTCATACTGTGATACCGGGCAAAGGAGTGTTTTTGATAACATTTACAAAACAGGCTTACATTAGGAGAATTTCTTACAAAACCAAAAAATTTCAAGCACACTTCAAAACAAAAAAGTGTAAGATTTATTTAACATCCCTATTTTTAAAGTTGTTCAAACTAACAATTTTGAAATATCATGAGAAACTGTTAAAGGTGAATTTCTGCTAAGCTAAGCCAAAGGAGTTTTTTATTTAATTTTTTGTTGAAAAGATTAAGATCTAAGCTTTTGAAATTAAGTAAAGCATTTTTTGCACGGAGAAAAAACTATTTTCTGTCCAAATTTATTTTTGGCTAAATCCATTTTTCAAAGCTCAATAACCTTTATAAGGCACCAACAAAAAACATTTATTTTTTAAAGTTTATTATTTATCTGCTCAGCTGGCACCACACTTTTTAATTTCCACTGGTACGAGGATAACATAAACACGGAGACAAAATTTAAAAGCTACTACACAAAAATATCTGATTACAAAATTTTCAAATCCTTATTTCTTTTACATAAGTTAACCGTTAAGAATAATTGATCACTTTAAAAATATTTAGACAATTTAAACTTTCCAGTATAAAAGTATTACTTTCATATTAATTTTTTTACCAAATCAAAAATGCAAAAAGAGGAAAGTGGGCAAAATTTGCTTATGGATCCTAAACTTGGAAAAAGCTTAAATAGGAAAATTCTAAAATTACATTTCTCATCTCATTTTATATTACTTTAAACTGAAACGATTACTTAGAACAACTATTTACATTTTTCATTTTTTTACTTTTTTTTAATTGTGTCACTACAGTAACTGCCGTCTGACGTGATCAAACAATGTGTTTAAATGTTAATTATATTTTTTGGTGTATGCGTTTTATAGTAATTAAAAATTTCTTATGGCTACTTCTATGAGTTTCTTTTATATCATTTTATATATGCCTTCTATGACCGAAGTAATTAATATTTAAATAAAATTTTGCCTTTTTACCCTGAGTTCTTATTTGTCCATATTTTTACCAATAAGGAAATATATTAAGCTCTGTCAAAACTGCCTAAAATGTCATTTCAGCACAAATTAAAATAGTAGAGTTTAACGAAACTCTACGTTTAAATTGAAGCAGAGTAAAGTAAAAATCGATGACAAAAAAAAATACTTTACAGGGCTATGAAAAAGTTTTGGTTGTTTGGAGTTATGAAGCTTAGAAAACATTTAAGCTTCACTAATAATAATCAAATAGTGTGTACTGCATTTGAATCGATAACAATAAAACTGCACCGCGGGAACAGAACTGAAATTAAATTTTCCCCATTTCCAAAATGCTTAAGATCTTAGGTAATTAAAACACCCAAACAAACGAACTGTGAAGATCAAGATAAGACTTCGGTTTTATACTTAAGTATAATAATTCTTCAACTGTTAGCTGACCCTAGCAATATGCAGTTAAGTGTGAACATCAGCTTTCAGTTTTCAGCGGTAATTGAAGACCTCTCTGAGTAGGTCTACTGCAAAAGTTACTGAAGTGTTTGTGTTTTGTATGTCACAGAGCACCCTCAATTTCTTAGCATCTATTTACAAAGCCAAATGTAGACAAAAATTTGAATTTGACCTTTAAATTCATTTCAAATTTCTGGCACATACACTGCTTCGATTATTTTGCGATTATATGTTATTTTCAAATATTAATTATAAATAAGACAATAAACATTTTCAGTAAAGGATAAATATAACTTGCTATAATAGAGTACCCAGTGAGAATTTTGCTTTCAACTTTAATGCAAAGACAGCGTCCAGTCGCACAAATAACTGAAGTCACTTAAAAAGACTCCGGCCTTAGGCCTATTTAAGAAGAATGAAAAAATTTTCTTTGTAACTTTGTAACAATTGCCCTTTCATACTGCTAGTTAACTGTCGAAATTACTTTTGCGAAATTTTAATTTTTCCAACATTTAGATACACCCCATATACTATCCCCTCCATATGAGTGGCTCACAAAATCAAATTTGAGTCCGAAAAAAGTCAAGGACAAGATTTTTCTTCATATGTCCGCTGTAAGCTTTGATTTTGAAAAGACCCTGTAAGTAAGTATTTTGTTTGTTTTAAGACTTTATTGATTTTAATGAACATTTTGTTCTATGATTTCTAAGTAAAATATTGTTCACCTTCATTTCAATAGCGGCGAATCCTTTTATTCTATTTTAGATTATTTTTCCTACAACCATTCAAAAATTTCATTGAAAATTGTATGGTGACTACTACTTAAGTTATTGTCTAAGGAAATATGTTTTTTATAAAGCTGAAAAATTGCAGTAGCAAATTTTTAAACAATTAATCTTTTCTAAACTTACTTAGAGAATTTCACGTTCCATTAGTAATACACCAAAAAGGCAAATACTAATTACCATTTTTCCCCAATAAAAGAAATGCACCTTCCTTAAATATAAATACCTTTCGTACCTTAAACACATATGACCCACCTTCCTCTTGCTACCTAATTGTAGTTTGACAGATGAGACTTACGTCAGCTATAGTCAGAATGAGGTGCACCTTTGCAGGGTTTAGATGACTTGCAGAAATACTTCAATAATCCTGGTGCACTTTTGTAGACCCCATACTAATTTATTTATTATTAACTAGCTCCGATTCAAGCAGTGTTTTGCTTTTGGTTAAAAGACAAAAAAAAAAAAAAAATAAGAAGTTAATTCCCTGAGTAAGAAAAAATAATCTTTTATAAGTTAATGGTTCCGTGAAATCGCTTTCTGGGACCCAGAATTGAAACGTTTTAATAAAACGAGCAAAGAATTAGAAACACAAAACGGATCTATGATAAATTGACATATGATGACTTGGTAGAATTTAAGTTTTTTTTTTTGATTCATAGAGCTGTCCCTGGAGCCTTGTGTGTACTTACATGGCTTTACTGGTCTAATAAAAGGCATTGATATCTGGCGAAGCGCATACAACTCGTGTCATGCTTTAAAAAAAAAGCTTTAGACATTGTCTAGTAATCTTTGGATGAAAAAATAAAAATAAAAAAGAAAAGACTTGGCTAAAGATCTAGGAGGCCTAACTTATGCAACTAGACGTTTCGGTTAGTGGTAATCATTGATCCAACTCAGCAACCAACCTAAAAAAAGAGCACATGCGGTGATTTGAAGACTTTACATCGAAGAAAGAATTTATTTTGAGCGTCATCTTATATTTGCTGTCAGGTAATCAGTACAAGAACTTTATTATACCTAGATATAGTCTTAATTTCAAATCTTATTGTTCAATTTATTTTTACCCATTTAAGATATTTCTAGCTTGAGCAACTCAAAACGGAAACTAGCTTGCTGTGCATCTGAATAATGAAGTATTTTGACTATTTTCCTATAGTTTATTAGTTGTAAGCATTTTTGTGAATTACTCCTAGTTTACCTCCCGTCAAGCTTAAATTTATTGAGATCGAAATTAAACTGGGACCTAGAAATTGATCAACATGTTTGTCATTACAGATCTAAGTCTCTGAATATGGCGGCATCAGTTGAATTAAATGATAAGTCAGTTTAAATGCTCCAAATATATCTTTTTTTTAGTAACCAATAGTCAAATCAAAAAAAAAGAAGAAAAAAAAGAAAAATATATCTGAGTTAGCTAATTACTCGCTAAAATTCAAGTCATTCCTTCACTGCTTTTTTTATGGTCAAATTTTAAATTTGAATTAAATTCTTTCTGACTCACTTCATATCATTGTTTTGTAAGCTCCATGGTGATGAAAAATGTGGAAAAATATGATTGTTGGAATGGATTGTTCGATTTTAGTATACCTTGTGCTGTTTCATTTAGCAATTTTTGTAAGCTTATGAAATACTTTTATTTTGTCTTTATGAAGAATTATATTAAAATCAAAGTATCACACCAAAAATACTAATTCATATAATTGTAATAAATTTAATGGTTTTCAAATATCAATTTCATATTGATAAAAAATTTTTCATCTATTGGAAAAGTACAAAAATAGGCTAGCTCAAACGATTGTGTTGCCTTCAATCTCCAATTTGTCAAACTAATTCTTTGAAAACTTTCAAGTCTTGCATAATGGTAAGAGAATTTTAGTTTTGTTTTGTTAATTTAATATTTAGATTTAAGGGTTCTGGAATTTACAGAAATCTAACAAGGAATCTATAAAAGCTTGCATCATGACTGATAAAATTTTATGTTATTTGAATCACACAAAGCAAACTAGAAGGAAAATTGATGTTAAAAGATTTCACTTGGTTTTTCATGCTCGTTAAAATATTTCTGATTTAATTTTGTTGTTGTTATTTCCTTTAGCTGTGATATTGTAAAAGGTTTTTTCACTTTTCGTTTATTGTTTTTCTCGTTCACATAGCGAGAGACCAGCATTAACGTCTTGCAAATCTAGTTTAGACTATTCACTAAATAGCGAAATTGTTTACCCAATGTACAATATTCCAAGCTTCCAACTCAAAAAGACGTATTTCAGGTAATATTTATGTTACATAAAAACGTTTAAGTAAGTTTAAATCTTCATCATTTCTACATAAAACATAAACATACTAAAAAGTTTATTCCTATTTAAATTTGAATAGCACCATGTCAAAAAATTATTGAACATTTTATTTTTTCCAAAACTTGTAAATAAATTATTTAGAAGGAAATTTTAAAATATGACCATAACGAGTACAATCTTAAGCTTTTCTTCGATTGTCGCAAAAAATTCAGACTGTTTCATAAAATCGTTAGATCTTGTAATGAACGAAAAATTAAATTGGTTTACATATTTGCTATCAAATTTTTAGAGAAATATTAGGCCTAAACACATAATATCTAAATTTAGGTAAACCGTATTTAGCAGCTTGTTCATAATATTCCATATTGTCAGCTAACAAATTTGCATACAAATCATACAACTAAGAAATTTTATTGATATGATTTTCTGGTTGACCAAAACCATGCATACCATTTTTGAAAGAAAACTAAGATGCTGTAGTTACTGAAACTTAGACAATCAGTGAGTCTCTAAAGTAAGATTGTAAGATGGAGTTCTATTTGGCAAAGAGGCAGTTTGTTTCCAGCAATACAAAATAAAATATAAATGAGACTTTTTCACTTTCCATTTAGGCATTGCGCTTATCTTGCAAACTGCTGTGATGCCTTGAACTTTATCTAAAACCCTCATCCAAATGTTTTTGTATAATTATTTCAAAGCCTCTGTTATTCTACCATTTATTTATTTAATGTTTTCTATATACTTTTACGCATTGGAAGAAAAAGGATTAAAACATGACAAGCTGGGCATTTTGCTGATAGCTTATCTTTATATATATGTATATACGTTTAAAAACGCCTTGTATTTCCCTGATATTAGACTCTTGTGCTTTTTGTAGATATACTTTCTCTAAGGCTTGTATATTGTTGACCACTAAAGTTTAATCATATTGCATAACTTTTCTTTAGTTTTAATTCCAATGAAATGCAGTCCGGATATTTACAGCAGAAATGTATAGAACATAAGAATACCCTCTAATGTATCCGTTGTAAACAACAAAATCAACAAGCCCTTATTTTCCAGCAGTGCAAGTCACGACTTCATATTAAGGTAAAACCACCGCAGTGAAAACATATACATAGATATTATCCAAAGAAACAATTTGGGACTAATAGAATTTTAATGATTTTCATTTTTGTAGAATTGACAATGTCGCGGGATCAAATATTAAGAATAATCTTTATATTTGGTCTCACATGCGTTTTACCATCTGTCTACGGACGATAGTCTTATAAGTAAGTTTTGTATGCCGCATCCCATTGTTTCGTAGTGCACGCAAGTAACTGGCTAACAGCAGCAAAACGATGTCATAAAACTCTCATAGCGAAGATTCCAGAATCGTATAATACTCGACAAAGAACAAATGACTGTAGAACACTATCAGCCATGTTGATCGCACATTTCAAATGAATTGTTCTAGTCGAGATGGCAGAGCAAAGGTATAAGGAATGTTTTTAGGTTGATTGCACATCCCCCGCCTTTGCAAAATTTTATATTTTAACATCTGATTTCTTGACTTTTGTAAATTTCTTAGGATTTTACTTGGACCCCAAGCAGTCTGGAGTGCAAAAGTTTCTGAGCAATAAGCCATTCTTGGTTGGCTGGAAGATATGCAAACGATGGTAACATTTGTTGTTATTTGATTTATTTTTTTAAACTTTTTTTAATGTTGTTTTGGTTGTTTTAGCACATTTAAATGCAAGAAAATTATATTTTTTGACTATATAAGACTCTTTTTAAGGAAATTTATCGAACTTAAAGTGCAATAATTCATAAGCCAAATAGATATTGTGCAAAAGAATCTGTTACAAGTCTGTGGGGTGTCCTTTAGCACTTTGAAAGGATCTTGATGAATTATTTTCAAAATTAAATTGATACTGAGAAGGAAAATTGTTGACACTCATTGAGATGTGGGTTATATATACAAATCAATGTATTGCAGTCTATTATTTATAGGAGTTTGAGAGTGTTAGAGAAACATTTCTTTTACTAAGGCATTACTATTTATATATCCAATCTTCCATAGTAAAAAGAAAGTTGAAATATAAAGTTGTTAAAAGTTGGAATAGATTTGAAAAGTCTAATTAAAATAGTTAAAATAATATGATCTTGTTGAGTTGGTTAAATTAAAACGTAATTTTTTTCCTACAAAAAAAGAAATTAAAATATTAGTTCTTTTATACTTCTTGTTGATGTACTCCTAAAAATTGGACCCTAAGTCTATGTATCAAAAGATATTTTGAATGTAAGGGAGATGATTGACTATTTAAGTGCAAAATTATAATAATTTTTAAGATGACTGAAGTCATTAAGTCATTAAGGTCCAATTGCTTATGATATATTTCTTAATATTTCGCTTGAAAATTAAAAGTAAATATTAACAGAAGGTGTCTCAATCTAACCAAAAGCTTTATTTTGCATGCAAAATTGGAAAAACTCACGGATATATTAAATTAAAAGCAAAATCTCCATCATCCAAGCGTATATTTACGTAAATTGAATATTTATCACATAATCCCTACACATTGAATTCTTACAATTTTATATATTATCCTTAGCTAAAATTCAATTTTCGTAAATCCAAAAAAGATTTTCTTAGGCTGGACCTTATTTCACACTAGATTTGACATTTAAATCTTTCGCACTTAACCCCTATGGATTTTTATAGCTGGCTAACGAAAATATCAATGAAACTTATTGCATCAATGGACAAAGGGAGTAGTAGAAAATAATTTATGGCAAACTTAAAATATCACTTGAAAAGATATACAACCGGGACATCTGCATTTAGAAAAGGTGCAATTAATGTTTTGCTACTAGCCTGATGTCAGTTAGCTCTAAGACTTGTTTGATATTAGTGCTCATTGGATAAATAGGTAATTAAAGGAAAACATTTTAATATCCCTCGATTCCCTAGCACAAATTCTTATTACTTTTATGTCTTACAGTGAAGGATGTATTGTACGAAAATTTCACCTGTCTGTTGTTGGTAAAACTGCATTGAGCAAGGTGCATTCTTAACATAGATTCAAGAAAAGGGAGATTATTAATTTTTTTTCGTTTTTTTTTGTTTTGGTAAACGACCATAATTAAATGAAGCATAGGCAGGTATCTTCTCTTCAAAAGGGGTATGAATGGTTTGCATTTCAAACGGCTTTGCATATTCCATACAGGTTTATTGGATTGATATATTTTTCTTTTAATTTTTCAAATGCTACAATTTCGGAAGTATGATTTTTGAAAAGAAATTTTAATACAAGTGATCTTTAGTGTTTTTCAGTCGGAAAACTCCACAATTAATTAAATTACATTCAGCGTTCAATTCAATATATTCAAGACACTAAAAATATTATAATTTATAGGAAACTCTTAGTTTTTTAGACAAACTGTGTTGAAAATTTAGGACTGACACAAATTATAAATATCTTTTAACCCAAAACTTTTCTTAACATAAGGTTGAATCGATTTAACATATTATAAACAACAAAAAAAATTATATAAATAAAATTTTCCAATATAAGGAGTATTTATCTGATTTATTTATGGCAAAAATTGAATAAATTGAAAATGAATGATCCTTATTTTCAACAAAACGGAGCAAAATAGCATTTAAGCCTAAAAATAACAATCGGTTTATTGAAATAAAATTTCGATTCGAAACGACCTTCAAGATCTTGTGGTTTTTCATGGTTGAATTTCATAAAAAATAAATTAGGAATTAATATTCCACGGACAAAACAATAACTTGAATATAAGGTTTGGTGTGAAATTAATACCATTAATTTATTCATATTTTAAAAAGCTATTAAAAACTTAAATATTCGAATTCAAGCTTGTAAACATTTATTTTAAATAAAATTGAATAGCTTAAATTTGCTTAACTTGAGTTTGAACGGAGGATATTCATTATCATCGTTATCGAAATTATCATCCATGTCATTCTTAATTATTGAATTTAATAAGCCATTTCTCTCTAGTATAAAAGAAAAACTATCAGTTGTATTTGTCATATCCTCATCTTTAGTGTACAATGTAGGATGTAGGTGCATCTAACTAAAGTTAAAATATTTAAAATCCCAAAGCTCTACTCTACTTTTATCTATTTATAGTCAAAATCTAAATACATATAAAGAATAAATAAATGAAGCGCATTTGCCTGTTAGAAGAAATTCTCTTCTAAGGAAAGTTTGAAAATATAATTTTAATTACTTTGAAATAATCGAAATTCAATTGGATTTTTTATAAAATTTCATTTTAAGGATCCAGTATTAAAATGCTATTTAAAATATTTGAAAAGGACTGACATACACAAGAAGAATAATTGAGAATCTTGTTTGGTAGGTTTATTTTATTTATTATTATTAAAGGTAGCAATTGGGATTTTAGCGATTAGGTCACCCCATGCATTTAAAAATTGAGTTATGGGTCCTTTAATACACAATCAAAAAATAAAAGTCTACTTTCAGGTAACGTGATTAAGCGGATTATATTCTTTGTCATACGTTTTGTGGACTTAACAAAACAAATAATTGATCTTTATATTGGTAGGGTTTCTCATCGCTTTTTCTATGCATTTTCAAATCTTCAGTGCCTGACAAATATACGAGAAGAATGACTTTTACGCTTGTTTAACTGAGAATATGGTTTACCACTTGATTGAGTTAAGCGCTGGATTTATTAATGAATATAGGATTAAAAATTACAATTTTAAACCTTCTTTTCGCTTAACTGAGTTTTTGATTGTATACTACTATTTCATTTATGCATTAAAAATAGTTTGAGGTATACAGAAAACGTTCAAATATTTCAAAGAATATCAAATACAATCTGGCTAATGAATAGGTTATATAATATATTTTTTTTTTAATTGAAAATTTATTTTAATAATGAACTTGTTTTCCTGAAAATCATGCGAATTCCAAAAGCTAATTAAGTATATTCCCATTCAAAATTAATAATAATTTCTTAAACATTTTTATTCCTATCTCAATAGCAGCAGTAGGGCTTGTAAGCTTGAGCTATTTATCACGAATTCAGTTAACTGCTGTTCAGACATAAAAAGCAAAATGATGTTGCTTAAATTCTCTAGTAGTTATATTTGCAAGATTATAATATAAAAATAGAATAAATCCTAATCACAATAATCATAAATCACAAACCCTATACTACTTTTCGAATATTTAGTTCAGTTACTTCAGTTTTGTAGTAGTAATCCTCAGAGGCAAAGCAGACCTTGGCAGTTTTTCGGGATCCCAAAGTTGCATATATCTATTGGTAATAAATTTTATTTTTCCTTTATTGCATTAATTACGTTGAAGGAAAAAAGCAAATTTCATGTCAATGCTTGTACATCGATTACTTTTTTCGAACATAAAAAATGACATAAAGGAAATAATTACTGATTTACATTTGCTTGCTTTCTTCGCGCCATGTAACTTTTAAGTTAAGTTAAGTTTAAATTACCTTTAGGAAACCATAAACCGAAACAGCCTTTTGCTGACCTTTCTCCAATTTTCCCATATTAAGCCTTGTTACTTTGTATTTTTTGCTGATATTAAATTTAACATAAATTTCCCAAGTTATCCGCTGTATAAACAGTACATAGATTGTAGCAAACACTACCAAACAGATTTCAGTTTAGCAAATGAAATGAATGGTATCCGACCTAACGAACAGGACTTTGGTTTTAATATTTTTTCTCTGTTGTTATTTTTCAAATTTTTTGTTTTGTTGTTAAAAAGTTTGGCGTATTATTATATTATTTTTCGTTGTGTTCATATTAAATGCAGCTTCTGCTTCTCTTCTTTGAAAGTTTAACTTGGTTATTTTTTTTTTGCAAAACAACATGAATTACTATACAAAATTAATTTAAAAATAAATTAAAGATCTGCCTACAGTTTATTGACCACGAAAAACAAAAAGCCCCATACAATATACTTCTAATTTATTGCTGCAATCCTATGATCGTTTTGAGTTGTAGTGTCGCAAATTTTTGATTAAAAGAATCTGTTTAGCAGTGTCTGCTAAGGATTCCTCTGCTTAAAGGTAACCAAAATAATAAATTTTAATACTAAACAGATATAGAAATATTTTTGATTTTGACCAAATAATTCTAATGGGTAGAAATTGTTTCTCCAAGAAGAAGTGGGCATCTTTTCATTGCTTAAGGAAGACAGACCTTCAGAATGAAAGAGATTCTGGCTCTGACAAGAGAGCTGGGAATAAATGTTACAATAACATAGCATGTCCTGTTGGTTTCTTTTACTACTACCTTCTACTATTACTACTTGAACTTGTTTTTCTGAAGACTCCATTTTGAATATATCTGATCTATTTTTTCAAAAAAAAGCCCTGAGTCTAGAATATTCGCAATATTTTTTATCACATATTTTTTTAAAGTTTATTATTTAGTTTACAAAAACTTATTATTTAAGAAAATGATTCAGTCAACAAAATAATAGTTTAAAATTTTATTTTTGCTGTTGTAGCCTTAAGGAGACTTTACATAGTTTTTTTTTAATAATAATAGTATTAATAATAATATTAATAGTAGTTTCCGTTTTAATTACAATACTACTGTCAACACATCAAAAAAGTCCTTGTTTTATATGAGATATAATTCTAATCAGTATTTAATAGTTTTCACAAATCTATTTTCACTAAAATTGTTTTACTTACATTCTATGCTATTCTATCAGCTGGATCACACGGCTTTTAACCAGTAAGTGCATATTTATCTTAATAATTATCTTAATTAATAATTTTTTACATCGCTGGACAATTTTGATTGTTACAAACTTCTGATTGACTTTAATTAAACATTTTTTTAGGATGTTGGTCTTGCACACTTCTGTTTTCATTTATTTACATTATTTTTTTTCTTTTAACAATTAAATTTTACAATTAGACTATACAAAGTTTGAGCTTTCCTATTCTAACTGTACAGTTTTATGGCATTTATTAGTTCCTGTAGTAGGTTAACAGATACTAAATTTTTTACAACATTTTGATCCAAATTGCACTTCGAGCTGTCTCGGCATCACTAGTTGCTCATGTATTTTTGCTTTTTTTTTTAACAAAAAAAAACAATATTTTTTATTTAAAGAAAGATGTAAAATAATTAAACAATCTTCTTTAATCTTATTAAATTGAATCAATATCTAAATATATTAGATAAGGGATACATTCATATACTTAAAGTTATGCACGGATGATAATTCTCTTGGCTAGAACAATTTGAAATTGTCTTCATAAACTACTTTTAATATTGGTTGGCAGTCAAGTGGCTACGTAAATAAAAAAATTTTAATAAAAAATTCATATTTTAAAGAAAAATAAATAGCATTTTGTTAAAAAATTGAATTAAGCCTTTGAAATATCAAGAAAATAAATTTTTTCAGCTTCCACCAATATCTGAGCTTACAAAACTGTAAAGTTCTAAAATTGATTTTATTGCAATATTATTGACAATAAACCTTAAAAATTATGATAATTTTGGTTTTCAATTTTCATTAACTATTTCATAATTTTTTAGGATCTGGTGATTTAAAAACGAGCCACTTAATCAAACTAAGTCGTAAAACTAAGGCATTGTCTGATGTAGGATGTTTCTCTTTTGACGTTAAATATAATTAACTCTCTTTAAATGTTTTTCGACAAATCAGTGTTTAAGTTCCAATTCCTTTTTTCAAGCAGAATATCTTTATTTTTGTAAAACAATTGAAAACTTGTTTTACTTTTTACTTATAGTTTTGTTATAGATATGTCGCCCGTGGTAATAATTTAATTTAAAAATGTCACATGTAATGATTTCAGCTTCCTTGATGATTTCGACAATGTTACTCGCGTGTTTTATTTTAAACCTGAGTCAATTGCAGTTACTTCATAGAACGACGCTGAAGTTTATTTAAAATTTTTATAAATTATTTTATTTTTTATTTATAAAAATAAAATTTTTAGAAAACTTCAAAACAGGATTTTATTTGAAATGGTATGAGCTACTTTTAGTATAATCCAATGTAAAAACAGCTTAGCACTTTGAGCAAAAATTCCTCTGCTCTGATAATATTTCAAAATAAGTTTGCATTGAGGTTGTTTTGCGAGATATATGTTTATTTTCATTTTAATTCTAATTAAATAAATTATTATTCATGTTGTTTCCGTTCCATCATGTATAGTCAGGTCGCCATGAGCCCTAATGTGTAAAAAGAAAAAAAACGAAACTTAGATACTTATACCTTATAAGTTTTAAGATTTATAGCCATTTACCATTGAACTAAGTCCTAAGTGATACGATTGAGAATGGGGCACAACACCCCCACCTAATGAACCTGCTGTAGAAAAACCACCCTGTAGCCCACTTGAAGCACTTAGTGCCCCCATACCACTTGTATACCATCCACCATGCATATGATGCGCATGAGCTGGATGTAGTCCACTGGAAAGATGTCCATGCTGCCCTATTAATAAGATAGATTTTGTTTTTCGTGAGTAAATAAATCACTTTTTATTGGGTGTCTAAGTAAATAAACTGACTATATATAAAATACATACCCATAGACGCCGAAAAACCTCCACCAAATGTTTTAGATGGATCCAATGGTTTCATAAGGTCACTCATGCCAACACCAACACCAAGATGGCTTCCAATTGGAAGACACGCACCTCCTAGTCCTTTCTTTTTCTTTGATTTTGATGAGAGCTTTCGATTTCGTGTTTGAATGCCCTCCTTTTTCATAGTAAGTGGACGATTGACCTGAAATACAAGAAAAAAACTCAAATAAATCATAAGCACATGTACTTGTTTGGTCAAAAATTATAGCATTTAAAGTCTAATTTAATAGAAAATCGATGTGACTTCATCATAGGTATCTCTACCCCATGGCGTAATATATGTTCAAGCAAATTATTTACATTACTGAAAAACTATTTACACGTGGTTGATTATTATTAGTAATCCAATCGATATTGGAATAAATGTAGAGTTAGAGTAGGGATTTGAAAAGATGATTGAATAGTTTGACGTTATGTTTTAATGTAAACTTGCATAGAAATAAAATATTTTGCTTTAAGTTAGTAATTTTTGTTTGTTTAATTTAATGTGTTTTTTCTTTAGGCTGGGTGTGCGGTGTGGCTTTTTTAAAAATTTAAGACTATTGATCAATAAATTTTCATGTTACTCAAAGTGAACAGGTATTTCTCCCTTTTCAGAAATTATATGTGATTAAGTGGGACATTCAGTACTTTTTAGAATAAAATCGTAACAGAGACAACCTCATGAGTTTTGCTGAAATGTTCTCATATTAAGTTAGTAAAACTTCATGTGACCTTAAAAAAATATTCTTTCTATTACCATTCATAAATAGTTTATGGAATTGAGCCAATTAAATAAAGTACATTTTTCAATCTCATAGGTAATTTTTTCGCAGTGAATTAGGGTCAATCTCATATCAATTGAGATGATTTCTATTCTTCAAAGTGGTGAAATATATCTAGCGACATTGATCAAACATCTTTAATAATTTGATTTGATCAGTCTAGTGTCCCTTTTGGTTTCGCAATGTAAATCAAATCATATCTCTTGTTAGATCGATCCGTTTGTATTTCGTAGGCTTAAGAGCACATGTGTAGCTTTCAAAAGGATAACAATTATGTTAAAGTATACATGATTATAGTAAATATGAAGTCTTAAATTGATTATCTATAGTATTAAAGCCAAAGTGATTCTTTGAAATTCGTCATTTTATGGGGTGCCAGAAGCTACAATTGAATTTTTCATTTTGGCAGATCAGGAACATTTTAATTTGTTTTTCTCGGGCCGATTTATCAAAAGTAAGGCTATTTGTAGGAATGAGGTATAGCTATTTTCCACTTTAATGAATTACAAAATTTTACGATCAGAAATTTCATACTATTCAAAATTAAGTATACCATGAATACTAAAGATCATTCCTGTTAATAGCCTTTCTGTTTAACCTCATTAAGTAGGCAACATTAGACACGAAAACTACTTAGTCCTCGCTAAAGAAATGATGAATTGCTTTTCGAAAATAGTTTACATGGTGACACCTGATGGCGCCCATCACTTATGCCATTAATTTCTCTTTCAATTTAAAACTATTGTTCCCTGATTTTAGTTAGAATTTTTTGCCTTTAAGTCACTTTATAGGCATTTGAGCTTAAGGAGTAGGCTGACTTGCTGTTATTTTTTTGATGATGATGCCACGCGTCATTCGTTCTACTCGATTAAGCAAGTAAAAGCTGACTCCAAAATGATTACCCATCGAGCGAGCGAGTCCCTCGATAAATGGCATTTGGTTGTTTGTTATATCCGCACATATAATAACATGAAGAAGATTTTTAATAGTCTATACAAATATATAGTAAAAATCAAGTTAAAATTAATTTTGTGCTGGTTAACAAAATGTTTAAGGCTCCTAACGATGCTCATCAGAGAATCAGCACAGATAAAAATGTGATAATGACCACGTCTTTCTAACATATCAGATTTTGTTGATCTTGTTTTCAGATGTTGATCAGCCATGCTAAAGTTGAGTTTCAGGTTTTTTTTTTGTTCTTTCTGTAGTTAAAAAAATTGATATATGGTGTGTAGAGGACAAATAAAAGGCAAGCATAAAGTTTTAAAACAACAGAACAATTGTACTGCTCTGAAGTAACAGAAATATAATAAGTAGTTTTGTCCCTACTACTACTACATTAAAGTGCAGCATCGGCAACAATTGCATCGTTTCACTTCATTTCCATCCCTCTGCCGGTATGCTATTAGCCAACCCTCAACTATTGTTAGAGTAATTCCATTCGAGCTAACAACAGTGGCGGTACAATATAAGCATAGACTAGCTACAGCTTCTCGGTTCCCATTGTGCTTGAAGTGTTGTTGTTATTTTTTGTAACGTTTTGCATCAGATGTATCACTTACAATTGTAAATTGTTAGGTAATTGATACTTTAAGAGGCTGTGCCGCATTTATTTTGAAAGTTGATAAAAGGCCTGTTGTGCAATGAAAGATTAAGTGGGACATTAAGTATTTAAAGAGGTACAATATCTACCTAAGCTGTCAAGGCAAATCACCTAGGGATGTCATGTGAACTAATTTTTTGTCTTGATAAGTACTTTTAGTTGAAGAATTTACAAAAATTTTAGATACAAATTGCACGTTGAATAGAAAACATAAATGAAATAAGTTTGAAGAATTTTGCGAATTCAACAAAAAGTATTTCTTTATTGAAGTTTATTTTGAATGTTTACTAGATTACTGTTAGTAAAATTATGCTTAGTTTGGTTAGACTAATGCTGTATTCAATGTAGCAAATATTAAAATCCTTCCTATTTGAGCTATTATAAATTTTCTGCTATCAAACTAATTCCCATATAATCATCTTTAGGTGCTTTTGCTGCATAAAAAGTGCTCAGTAATAAAAAAAGTCTATCCTAATGCGAGAATAAATAGTTTCTTTTATATTTTTTCATAAATAATGTTGAATAACTTAAGTTCGTTAAAGTTTGATGTATAAGTGATCAAAAGCTAAGAGCTAGAAAGCCTAAACTGAAAGTTTGAATTACTTCTCCGTCTAAAGGTAAAATGAATGCTTTGGAAATTTAAGAATGAAAAGTTATTTCAATGGTTGAGAAAAAGCCTAATGATGATTTAAGATGTAAATCAATGACCGATATATTCCTCAATTCATTCAGGGTCTAGTCCTGAATCTATATTTCTATTTTAGGAAATATTTCATTTTTAGTAATAATTACTTATTAGCATAAAATTTCAGAGCAAACATAATCTAAAGGACAAGCCATTTAATGATAAGATTCACCATCAAAATAAAGAAAAAATTGAAAACGCATAGTTACAAACCAAAGCTCAAACAAACTAGCAAAACAGCTGATAAATTTAACTATAATCAGATGTAGATAGCCATCTGTGGACATTCAGCAGTGAAACTATCACGGCAACAAAAATCACACCGTGAATAAACTTAGTATTTTCTAATTAAAATTGCTGGCCAAATTGTACGATGAATTTGGATTCCCTGATCGCAATTAAATTTATCTTTCACTTCAGTGTCATTCAATGAAACGAACATTTAGAAGATATCAGCATTAACAATCAGCGAATGGTATTCAATCTGACATACATATGTATATGTATGTATGGTTAGCTCAACAAAGTATACACTCTCCAATGTCGAAGGCCTGAAAATGCTAGCCACTAGCATCACAACTTTAGAAAATCTATCTGGAATTGAATATAAGGATCTGACGCATTTGTGTAAATCCATTTCTATTTCTGTCAAAATTTTGGATGTTTGCCAATCTGATAGTTATTATATTACCGATGCATATTATATGAGAGTCGTAATGTTAGGCTATCAGGCAGGCCGTTTGCAGTCAACCAAAATTTGTTCTAGAGTAGTACTCAATGCACAAATCAGAGTCAATGAAATGATGAAATTAATAATTTCAATTTGGTTAAACTAGTGGCAGTTCTAATTATAAGATAATTAAAGATGACATCGTATCAATAGTTCGTTATTTATTGCTGCGTGTTTCAATTTCAATATTAGAATTGCTTTTTCGAACTTAAAAAAATTAACTCCAAGCCTAAATTAATAAATTAAGTAATTTTGATTGGGAACCGAAAATAATGTACCTTGAACCTTCATATATCCAACTATTGATTGAATTAATAATTCAAAACTATTATTTTATTTTCCAGTAACTTTTTAATCAATTGGTTTTTATTAATTTATCTACCTAGATAACCTCCATTTTATTACAAGCCTTGCAGATTTAATCTGTGCCTACCGGAAGATTAACATCACAGAAAAAACATTATTTTCTCACGTCCTGTGTTCTTGACTTGTAAATGTCCGAAGTTTTTCGTTATAATCCCTTGAAAATAAAATTAAAGAATGTACTTAGGGATGAAATTTCATAGAGCATAAAAAACGTTTCTTTTATATCTCATTTAACTATAGTAAACAAAAAAAAACTCATTTCTCTATATTTAAAACTGAAAACACTTTGGAAGGAAGAGGGGATGAGAGAGTTTATTAAATATATCTTTCAGTTGGGGGCTGTGAAATTATTTGAGCTGCAAGAATTATTTAGATTTTTTGTACCCATGTGCTTAGTTTGCTAAAGTTGCTGATTGTGCTCAAGATTAATCTTAGCCAAGATTACTCAAGATATCACAGGCGTGTATATATAGCCGTTAGCTTCGAATAAATGTCAGCACTAAAAGAAATAGGGCATCTTGAAAATAGAGGGGATTTACCATTTATTTATATTGAAAGAATGTGCGCCGATGCTACCAAATATATATACTCTTACATTTTCTTATCTCTGTAGTTTAATGTTCACAACCATGTCTACCTTAAAGCTTCCAATTACATTGCTGACTGTAAATAGGAGTAAGGAGAAGAGTGAGGGAAGTATGAAATTTTTTATAAAGTACACAAAGTAATTTGTTCATTGAAGCGGTTCACTTTTTTATTTTTTCTAAGCCCAAATTTATTGTTCTCATTCGAGAAAGATGCTGCTAAATCATAACTTTAATAATTGAATTCTAGTACCCCGTTCGATAGATTTGATATAACTAGCATGAACGGAGCCCTATGCTTATTTATTTATCCAATTGAGCACTTATCTAATATCAGAAGACAGCAGTCAAAGATAAGTTCAAGGATTAGCCCTTGCTTCTTTTACTTTAGTTAATAGACTAAGGGGTATGTATACAATAAATGGTGTGTAAAATCGCTTAAGTACTTTTCTAGCTGGAATCAAGGTCCTATAAAATCTTTCTTACTTTTTCTTTTTTATTCTCATTTACAATTTAGGATAGAAATATACACTACATATATGTATATATATATATATATAGCAGCAAACGTAGTCATAGGATTAGCATGTTAATAGTTCCGTTATATTATTGTTATGAGTCGCTCTTGGCTAACAAGAAATTTTTGCATGTTCTATATATGCAAGGGATGCAGTCTAAATCAGGCAGTGTTTCGGATATCCGTAGTATGAAGCCCTAGATGATAGTGTTATGAATGCTTCCTGGCAAGTGCCGACATTATTAACTTTTTTTTATATGTTAAGCTTATGGATGTATAAAGTGAACATATGAAGCAAGTTCATTTCCTAATCGATTAAATTTTTCAATAGTTTGGTAATTTCCTTAGTCTAGGATTATTACTTACATTATGTAGTTTATAGTAGAGGCCACAAGCATTACACACTGGTTCGCCACTAGCATTTCTTCGCCAAAGGGTTGTTGTTGTGGTTTTGCAGTTAGCACATGATGTTCCCGCTCGTTTGGCAGCGCTTTGGAGTGACTGCAAAGTCAAGAAGGGAAATGGAAAATTAGTATGGAAAATAACCGGATGAAATAATAGTAAAATAAAAGAAGCTTTAATAAAGAAAATTGAAAAATTATTTATAAAATGTTTTAAATTGTTTTCAAAAATATTTGTGCTATAGATAAAAAATCTTACATACAAAAAAACTACAGTAAATCACATTGCACTGTCTCATTTTTCATTAAGAAACATAAATTCTTAATTCATACAAACCTTTATAAAATTTACGGATTCCAATCAAAGTGAATTCATTGTCATTAAGTCAATCGTTATAGCACTTTTTTCTTTGAATGCCTACCTTAAAACTGAGGATTTTTTTACTTTGATAGCGTTTTAGATTTTAACTTATTATTACGGCACTTAGCTCATATCATATGATTTTGCACAAAATTTTCTAATACGTATTTAAACATTTAATTAAAAGCAATGATTGTCTTTACCTTTTTGGATGAATTTTTTGCACGACTACTTGATTTCGCTTGATTTTTCAATAATTTAAATTACACTTAGAGGGCAGCTTCAGTTACTAGTTTATCAATTTTAAAATTATTGTTTAGTTTTTGCTTTCTTTGTTAATTAGTATTTTTTATTATTGAATATTTTTAATTTTTCTTTAATGTTGTTTTTAGTGTTAAATATTTTTATTACTCTTAAAAATGCTTCTATTGTAAAATTTTGGCTAATATTTTGTAAAAATCAGATAAATTTTCAGTTGATGATTTCAACATAAGCGAAAAATGGTTTGAGCCAATATAATTTGCTAAATTGGCTTAAGAAGAGATTTTAATGTACATCAATGGATTCATATAATTTTTGGCGCAGTGAAGAAACTTTTTCAGAATTGCTCCAACTTTTAATAGACAATAAAAGTACTAGTAGTCTTAACATAGTTTTACAAATTACTGAAGTAATTTCTAAGATATTCAAAATACAGAAAATATCCCACCAAATTTATGTTCATTTCTTTCTAACTTTATTAGTAAAACACTAAAATTATGTTTTTCACTTCCAAAAACACACAAACATTGGTATTACAGTTTTTTTTTTGTGTGCTGAGAGTAAATATATTAAAAGCAAAAGAAAAAACTGATTTTGGTCTCTTAACTTTTGAAATGAACTATTATCTAATCAGCCGATGAATTTCGTAAATGCGTAATAAAAACTAGCGTTAATACATTAAAACTATATTAAAACAAATTCTATTAGCTGGCTTGTCAACAAAGTTAACCAGTTCAAAGCCCTCTCACTATGCTAAGTTTTTCTAATGTGAAATTAAATACAAACAATTGCATTCTCAATTACTTGTAATTATAAGTTAGTGCAATGAATATGAAATGAAAACCCCATTTGGAACGTTAAATTTTGGCAAAGCTGTTTGTAAACAGTATATGATGTCACTGGATCAAAACTTGACACATGTTAACAATTTATAAGTACTTTGAAAATTTTTTAATGAGTCATGTTATTGGTACTTCAGGTAATTTTTTGTTTTGTTGCTGTTGTTATTTTGTTTGAATAAAAAATTTCAATCGACTAAAGCGGGAAAAGTCAAATCAATCTCACGTACGACTGAGTTTCATGTTTCACCGAAACTCTAAGGTCATCCATCTTTGTCATAACGAATGGCACGGAAGACTTCAAGTTAATTGATGGAATTGAAAGAAGCTTCGGGTTTATTAAATAAGATATTTGAGCTTTGACAACTCGTCCAACAGAGGAATGCATTTATATAAAATTGATGTAGCATTTGGACACAGGCTGGAGCTCAATCATTTAGTGATTGTTTGTTTGGCTGTATTTGAATTTAAAGAAATAAATTTAATGTTTTCTTTAAATAAAAGTATTTAATTTTTTTTCCGTATTATAAAGAGCAGATTCAAAAAAAAAATAATTCCAATATTGAAACTGAGGTGTTGATTTCAACAACAATGGATTTGTGTTTGTGTAAGATTTAAATGACGTAATTAATATTAAAAGGAGGCTCGTATATTCCCAATGATATGTGCTAATGGCTATAATTAGCCTGTTATATATGCTTACATTTCAATCGTATAATTTCATTTCAGTTTGTAAATTTTTTTAATAGAAGCTAATATTAGTTCATCAAATTTTACAGTGTAATTTAAATTAATGAAGAGGATCGCTTTATATTTGCATCAAAAAATGTAGATGGAAATTATTACCCAACCTGATCTTTACGTAGGCTTCCAAAACGTGCAATTTTATCCAACCCGACGGCTAAGTTTAGTTTAAGTAAAAATATGGTTTGATCTGAAATTTCTGTATTTTTAATATGAATTCAAAATTGTAACCGTCTTACAAGTAATTTCACATACATAAAAATGTTTTACTATACTATTAACAATAAAAAAGGATCTTAAAATTCGTTTTATTTCTTTCAATACACACAAAGCAATTAAACTCAATGCTTAATCATTAGTTAAAGCCTATACTTAAAACTCCAGTAGGATGATAAATTCTTTACAATAGAGGAAAATATATACAATACAACCACCCCATTTACAAGTCTATGAAGGGTAAAGTATCGACCAATCGCAAGTACAGCGAAAATTCCTTAGCAACCCCCTTTAGATTCCTTAGCAACGTTTAGTATTTACCACGCCTTAGGTCCCTAGTCCTTGGCTCCCCGCATTTATGTGCACTCATCAGCTTTATTTTCGTTTTAGCTTTGAGCACTTTTCTGTCTTTTGATATGCAGCTTTTGTGTATTTTGCTTGCATAGCACTGTCTCCCATTTATCTGATGGAATAGGGCATCAGCCCGGTAGAAAAAAGAGCTCTTCAAAGGAACAAAGGAATTTAAGCTTCTTCGGTAACACACATTCTATTAAGTATGAAAGTCTATAAATTTTTTGTTTTTATTCAAAGCCAATAAACTTTAATGAATAAAATTAGTTTTTAAAATTAAGAACTTTACGTAAGAAAATGCAAGCTCCATTAGAATAAAATAAAATTGATTTCCTTAAAATATTTCGATAGAGCTTTTGAATACTTTACATATCATTTTTGGTTTAAGCTTCAGTTTTAAAATATTCACCCAAGCGTTCTATTTTATTTATGCAAAAAATGTTTTTGGCTTCCAATAAACAGTTCAACAAATGAAAAATTACAGTTTTTTATTTAATTTTTCTGGTAGACTCGTATATATAAAGGAAATATGAAAAAAAAAACACAAAACTTCTAATTAGGTGACTTTCAAAATATGTTCCAGTTTCTGACAAAAATTCAAAGGAATATTTTTTTAAAAGTTGAAAATTTTCATCTTTTGTAGTTTGGCTTGACCTTAAACTTCATTTCATTTGTTTTTGTGTGAAGTTCGGTTTCAGGTTACATTTTGTAGCTCTTCTTGTAA
Organism: Acrocera orbiculus; assembly: GCA_947359355.1. Lineage (NCBI taxonomy): Eukaryota > Metazoa > Arthropoda > Insecta > Diptera > Acroceridae > Acrocera > Acrocera orbiculus. The sequence continues at coordinate 16,626,958 of OX375758.1, forward strand.
ATTAAATAAAAATTTGAAATTCACATCACGAATAAGTTATAAAAATAAAGTACTTTGCTCCTTTTTTGCACAGTTTTATATATAGATAAACTCGCATTCTCTAATAAAGAAGTATATATATCGAGGTAATGTATGCACTATGCTGGAATTAATTAAAATCTTGACTGTACTATTACAAAAACAACACTTGTTCCTATAAATTGAGACCAAAGCAATACAATTAGTTAGTATGTATTAAATATATATTACAAAATGGTTCTTTAAGCTTAAGTCATAAGCTAAAAAGAGAAGACAAGCTACATGTTCATCTCAAGAAATTAACTATATGTACGTTAGGCTTTTCCGTACAAAGGAAGTACTAGAAAGCATCAATATCTTGGAATAAATAAACTTAATCACAAATGCTGAATTTACAAAATTCAATTTTCTTCCTTTTTATTACGGAATCTCATTAAATGTTAAGTGAATATCTATTAGGTCATTCTTGAGTAAAATAAAAGTTATTAGAAAGTTTTGTTTCAGGACATAGATTTGGTCAATTTCTTTTTGGTAAATACACTCAAGCAAATTTGAAAGATTCAACTTTTGAATCGAATATCCTAAGTATTTGTCGGAACTTATGTTGCGCAGGGGAATAGTTTTATTTTTAACTATAAAATAAAATATGAAAAACTATAAAAATTTGACAAATAGTGGTTATAGTAGCGTCAACATAAAGATATTAGAATCATAGGAAATTATTGAATGTGAATCATGTTGATATTTTAAATAATTAATAACTATTATTAATAAATGTGAAAAAATGTATGTCCACTGAAAATATACCTAAAGGGCAATATTTATAACTGTATCTCCTCTACATCCGAAGTATATAATATTACTCTGGTTGCACTCAATAGCAATAAAACCGTCTAAATAAAAGTAAATTACGTAGTTATTAGTAATACCATTTTCACTAATATTTAACACGCTATGAGAATTCATTTTCCTGTTTATATAAAAGTTACATATGGACGTTCAAGTAGAGTGTGTAAAATGGTGAAAAACAAAGCATAAAAGTCATCAATAAATGTCACCGGTCACACGACCGTATATATACTAAGGGTGGAAAAGTAATCAAACGGGATACCTATACACGTGTGAGTGAACATGAATTTCTATCGTAAATAAAGCTTTAGCCTAATATGTTTTCTAAGAATGTTATCCAGGGTGGACGAGGCTATCATTATATGTGGGTACATAAATTTCCCTAAATTACACGTTCGAGTTAAATCGTTTTAGGTTGCTAGTTTCTATGTATGTTAGTAAAAATATATGAGTTGGTAACAGCACTAGAGAAATTATACATACACAGATATTATTTGAATTCTTAATATGAATGCATTGTTTTATAAAGTGCAAAGCCTACTTGAGCTCAAACGGATGGATATACTATATATTCTGAAAAGTTTAAGTTATAAAAATCAATATTGAAGAGTAAATTCTGTCTTTCTTGGTAAATAATATAAAATGTTTTAAATGCAATTCTATGAAATTGTAAAATCTGGATGTATATTTTAGGAAAGCATTATTTTTCCAAGAGCTTATTAAATTTAATAAATGACATTTCAATTGTATATTTTCTTAAATTCATACATTTAGGCTTCTATAGTCGAAATTTTTCAAATGTACACCTTGACTCTAAGTTTAGTTTTGTGCATCGCTTAACTTTGATCGGCTTAAAATAGAATAAAATAATTTGCTTTTACAACCTCTACAATTAAATTACGAAAAACAATTATTTTGTGCAATACAAATTTACTTTGACAGTTAAAATTAAAACGAATAAATACAAAAGGGAAAAAACAGGTATGAAAACCGTCTTTGGTCTTAGCTTAGCAAAAAATTTCACTTAATAAGGAACACAAAGTGTTGCGAACTATTTTTCGAATACAGGACTGAAAATTTAGTATTTCAAAATATTACTTTTTTGCAAAAAAATAACGATTTAATAAATAAATATGGCAGTGTGCAATTTGCTATTAAAATTCTTTGCTGAGAAAGTTATAGGCACTTACAAACATTAAGACAAGGAAGCTAGTTAATTACGGAGCTTGGTTGTCAAACCAAATGGCAAGTGATAACTAAATGAAAAAAGTAAAGGATTAAAGTCCGGTTGTTGAGAAAAGTCATTTATAGGAAGGAGAACAGAATATTAACTTTAAATGAAAAGTAGAATCTTTGCAGATTTGTAAATGTATCAGAGACTAAAATATTACACAACAAGGAAAAATATATTTTATATTAATAAAAGCAGAAACTTTAAATGCTTTTAAATTATACTCCGTTAACTGAAGACACCCTGGGGGCCGCAGGCGGTGAAAGGTCATAGAGCGTTTGCGGCACATTACCAGATGCAAAAAAAGGTTTGTATATAATGAATTACTTTGAATCTAGTTGAAATAATTGCGTTGAACGAAGCCTGCTTGAACATATAAGTCACGAGTTTCAGCATTGTTGTATTTTCTTTTTTCATTGCATACTTACCTTGATGCCGGGGAATAGAGACGAAGAGTAGTGGTCACTCTATTAAACGAGGTGTGCACGTAAGAACATGCATTAGTTGGGCTGGTATGGTGATTGTTATTAAAATATTTTCTGCATGATCACGGCTTGTCTTACCGTTTGAATTGATTGGAGCTCTCAAAGCCAATGTATTCTGTCTTGGACGTCATCCTTAGCCTTCATAGTATCGCATCTTCTAGACTTACGTCAATTTATCAAAACTCGTCATGTTGCTATGCCTACAATTGACCATCACAAACAAATCTTTGGCTTTGTAAAACTAATAAAGCTTTCACTGCCCATAGCTTTTGATGCTTGTATAAGGAAATATTTTTTTTTTTGTTTCTGTTTTTTCTTGTCCTACTCATAAGTTTCTACAGTTCTTGTTTTCTAATTAAGACAATATTTGCGTGTTTATCATCAGTAGGTCATGGTATATTACTGTTATGTCTTATTAAATGTCAAATTTGTTACTTTTTAACGTTATTGCTGTGTATATAGAAAAAGTAGCAAACAATCAGAAAACAATGAAAAAGCTTGAGTGCCTTAAACGTGCACAACAAGTCAAGGTAAAAGTCATCGATTGTGCTGAAAACAACTCTTGTTGATAGTTTTTTTTTGTGATTTTTATTGGTGAGAAAAACAATAATAAAGAAAGAGTTTGATACTTGTTCATTGGATTAATTTGTAAATTTAATACAATCCTGACCACCAAGACTGGTTTCCTTTGGTAGTAAGATATATGCTAATAAATATTAATGTTAAATTAATTAAAACAAAATAATTTCAAGCAAAATTAGTTTTTGAAGGAGCTTGAAGCATCTATAAAGTAATAATAGTATATACAATATTTAATGGGTTTCATTTAAAACTTGCAGATGCAATTTTAACCTTCATTGATTATTTTATATAAAATCCATTTGTTTATACATAAAACAAGCATTACAAGCAGCATGAACTTCGCTCATTCATTTTGAATAGATTTTACTATTACCTCAAATAATAAAATATTTGGGAAGTTTTCCTATCTTAGTATAAAAATTGGTTAATAAATAATAATTTAGTTTTAGAAATATACAAAAATTTGTAGGAGAGTTATGATTTTTTTAGTAGAATCTATTCGTACCAAGCGTGCAAAATAAATTTCAGCTGCACTCAGCGATTCTGTAGAATACTCCCTTAATCTTCTAATAAATAAACTTTCGCAAAAATTTTATAACGCTAGAAAATAGCTAGACTTGTCTACAGGAATTTTAATTTTTCATTTACTCATGTTCAGATTGTATTGTATATTGGTTTCTTGCTATTCCTTGCTATTCAAAAGTAAAGTACACCAATAGTTTTATCATTTGGAAAAATATAGCACATAGTCATTAAGCTCTTTCCCATATAAAATTATGACGATAAGATTTATCGAATGTATAGCTTAGTATCATAGTTTACATACTGACGGAATCTGTGAAAATATTAGAGCTTACAGTAAAGAAAAACTGCAACTTCAAAAGTAACTTTTGTAAAAAGCATTTCACATATCATACATTGTTTCAAATGAAAATAATGGAGAGCAAAAATATTTTTGTCTTTGCTTTCAAAGGAATTACCCTAAAAAAATATATCTATAAATGCAGAATTTAGCGCCAGTAACTTTGGACCGAAATTATATTTAAATCATTTTTACTTTAAAACCGTTTTTACTAGTTATCCATTATTCGGGAATCAGCGTCAGATAGCAGAAAATGTATTCAACGTGTGTGTGCATTTGAAGTTGTCGGATCGAAAGATATTTGCCTGCAACAAGACAAGGGCGAAATTATATATTTAAAGTGGGCAATAAATTATTATCGCAAGAAAGACTACGAACGAGGTGAAACAATGGCCGGAATATCGATGCAAACATAAATCAATTCACCTGCCACTGCTGGAGGGATCTCGTCTTCTTCACTTGAATTTTACTTGGCAGTAAATGGTAATTAGGTAGTATAGTAGTATATCTAAGCATATTGAGGCTCAATAAGACCAAATTTGCGACAATTGTGGCATTTTTTGCTTGCTAAAACATTGCATCCAGTCGTTATTATGACCTTATTGTAGGAAACTGATTCAAGTTGTAATATAGAAAATGTCCACCACTACTACAACTGTAGCATAATTAAAAGCGGCGGTCAAGAACAGTCAGGGGCGCTTAGCTGTTTTTTCATTTGTTTAATCTCTGATGAGAATGACAATCAGCCAATAAAACAAGGAATTTAAGTTTTTTCTTTAATGTCATAGGGCGACATTCTGACAGTTACTACTGTTTCTGGCAGAAGTTAGTTGTACTTTAGTAGCAAGAGTTTTGCCCATCGATTAGTTTTACCTGTGGTTTATATCTTTAGGGCACATTTGCAATCGACCTTTCATTAGATACGTCGCTATGATCAAAGAAGATTTGCCATTATTTATCTTGTAGAAATCTTGTTAATAAAATTTGGTTTTACCAAAATCTTTATATGTACAGATTTATTGTGTGAATCATAACCCTTTTTTTGACTTTTTGACATTAACTTTAGTTTATTAGAAATGATTATTTAGATATTAAACTCTAGTGGTAGCTGTTAAAATTGCAGGGTTGAAGGTTTAATCCAAGTTTGATGAGAATCATATTGAACTGATTGTCTATTTTATGATTTTTGTTTTTAAGAAGACATTCAAATTATATATTATATATTCAAACCATTGTTCAGGCTTGGCAGAAAATTCGTAAGACTATATCTTGGCAAAGTGAGCCTTTGGCCTTTAGAGATGGAATTTGTGAAGCTCGAAAAAGACAATTCTTAAAGCTAGAGGACTATGGTGCGAGAAAGTGATTTCCTATATTAACGGCTGGTTTATTATATAAACTTACATTAAATTAAAGTTTTCTTATACAAAAAAACAGATTTGGCATAGACATATACAATTAGAATTACTTCTAGCAAATAACGATTCTAAAAATTTTTGAAAACATTTTTTGAGATTTGTCCTTACTCTGTAAGTGGAATTAATGTATGTATATTTAAGAAGTAAACAAGAGTTTTGTTTTCATTTCTCTAATTTTAAATTTTAAAGTGACCCATCGGAGAAATCTAGCATCCACGGAAGCTCACCCACTCCTCCTTTATGCTAACAATATTTCAGTTAAAATTAAAGAAAAAAAGTTAAATGCCTAAGTAAGTCACAAAAAGCTATCTGCAGGATTACTAGAAAGTAAAATATGTACAACTTTAATTTCTCAATATGAGTTGTAACCAAATAAAAAGTCAAATTTTATTTGAATATAATAATTATTCAACTGACGATAAAATCACTTTGAAAACTTTAATTTTCTCTAGTTGCTGCTTAAAAACTAAACCCAGATAAGAATAATTAAGAATATTTAATATAAGTTCTCTCCAGTAGTGTTTTAACAAAAATTTTCTAAAACTTTTATGTATGTAAAATTTAATAAAGTTTGAACTTCTTGAGTTTCACATATTTTATAAAATTATTAGCAAACTTTTCTTAAAAGTTCGGGCTGTTTCATAATGTATTGTTATTACCCTTATGTTTATTTGGTACTTCTATTTGAGAGGTCAATTACTTTTTGACTTATAATAGTATTATTCTTTGGGGCGAAAATAACTACGTATTTTGAGCTTAATAGGAAATCTCTGACACAAAAATTTAAAGGAAAGACAGTTTATGGAACATATTTCAATTTAAGAAATAATTTAATTATTTAATTGTAAAATTAAACTTTAAGTTGTTTAAAATTATTTATATATTATATTTATTTTATTATTAATTTCATTTTCACAAATATTTTCTTTTTTTCTGTTTAAAATTAAGTTTTATCCTTTTTTTTCATTCAATTTTTTCTGATAAATATAAAAATACTAAAATAATTCTTGAAAAACGTAAGAAATCAGATAGATAGATAATCCAATGTAAATTCCTATCGTAAAAGTGTCGGGAAAACAAGTTATTATTATTTTTAATTATTTTTCTATACTGCAAAATATTTTAACTTCCAGTATAACATTCCAGAGTACAGAATAAAGATTATTTAAAAATTTTCTTTACCTATTTCATAGTGTAAAGAAATTAATTCTCAAAAAAAGATACAATTATCTTTTGTATGCTGATTCTGGTAAATAAAACATAAAACTAAATTTTAGTTTTGTTATTTTATTGAATAGGCTTTGCATTTGAATTGCTATAATTAAAGTCTTCATTTCTATAGCTTTTCTTTTGTTTTTAAATGCTGTATAAATCAGAGGTTAAGTTAAATCTTGGAAAAATTTTGTGCACTTGATCGTTTCACTAGAAACTTTTATACTGCTTGTAGTGAATTTACTCCCATTTAATAAGCTAGGTTTAATTTTACCACAAAATACGTAGGCCATAATTAGTACAAATTGCTTGCAAAGTACTTTTTTTTAATATATGAATTTTCATAGCTTAATTTTAACCAAAAAAAAAAAAGAAAAAAAAACAAACAATGAGTAAACAATTATTTTATGAGTGAAACTATGAATACTTTTTGGCAGCCGTTCTCTAAAGGATAATATTTTATCTGATCTCAAAAATGAAATTCCTGTGACTGGATAAAAAACAGTCTTAAAAATTTACCTAAAGGAAGAATGATAATAGTATTTCTACTATAATTATATACAAGCAAAGAGGAACATTTTGCATCATTTAATTTGAAATAAAGTAATTTGCGATTTATTTTCCTCATTTTCTTTAGTTTAATTAAGAAAAAATACACAAAAGAAAATAAATCAACAGCTTACCAACATTTTTAAAATTTATTATAATATGATTTGAACGGTGCAAAGCATTCTATCTCTATGTGTAAGTTTTCATTTTCTCAGAATCATTAATTGTTTTTTGACGCATACTGAGTTTAAATTTAAATCCATAGAAAAAAAACCAAAGAAAAATTTAATCTTAACGAAGTTTTTGGGAATCAAATCACATTAATGTTTGTTATGAAAAGTTGTATCGCTAGCCAAATTTAGAACGTGTTTTTTATAAATTATTATTTAAGGTTCTGGACTTAGATTTTCTTGACTTAAATATCTAAAGAAATTTAATTGAATAAATACAAGTGACCCTTCTATGTACGTATTTTTAGGCTTTCTTTGCAAATTATCTTAATGAGTTACTATAATTAATTTTCTTCCAATTGTTTCAAGGATAAAATGTCGATTTAAGTTAAGTGATAAAAACAATTCATCAAATAGGACAAGATACGGAAAGCTAAGCGTACTAAAGTTTGATTTTCCGGTTTAACAATCAAATTCATTAATGAAACCTGGTTTTGTATTACAAAAGTTGTTTGCGCTGATTCATTTTCAGATCTTGATGGATATGACTGAATTTGCAAATCAATCACAATCACATGACAAATGATTTTTAATATGATCAACTGGCGCCCAAATTTTTGAAATAATCGATTTTATTATTCCCTTTTTTTCTTTTTTCTTTTGTTTTTTTTTTTCATTAAATCAAAACAATATAATTATAAATATTTTTTTCTATTTATACATTGCCAACTGAGACTAAAGGATGAAGAATTTCCCATGATAAGAAATATAGCAAAAAATAAATCGATAGGGGCGGATGAGGCTAGAGTCGATTTGATGTCGGCAATATTGTGCCTTAATATTGAACCCAAAATATAGTACGCCCTTAAACCAGAAATCGTTTAGCAGCAGTTCAGCCTAGTCAACAGACGGAGGCTCTAAATACGTGAGCAAAAACTTTTATTTAAAATATAGATCTTTGCAATCGCTGCGTCCTCAGACAAAGTCCTTGATTAACTTTCTTATTAGTTTGGCCAGATTATTTTTATGTTTTTTTTAAATGAACTTTTTATAAAATTGATGTAGAAAAGAAAATAAAAAATCATAAAGGTTATTAAAAGTGCAATGTGTTTCGATTAGCATATTTAGCGTACAAATTAGCGCAGCTATGTCACTTTGGTACTGTTCCTTATGATTATTAAATAATGTAAAAGAATTTTATCCCAGCCTCAATGTTGCTTATATTTTGCAAACAATATGAGGGGAAAAAAAAGAATTAAATTATGTAAACTTACCAGTCTTCGTTTAGGTTTGATTAGTGGTCGATTTTGTCCATTCATTTTATAGTAGAGGCCACAGGCATTACACAGGTAATGTCCAGTACCATCTCGTCGCCAAAGAGGTGTCGATGTAGCACCACAATTCACACACTCTCGTCCCTCTGGAAAATTGTTGAAATATATAATCAGTTTTAGTTAATGAAATCAAGAACAAAATTAAGAATCAGGTTGAATGATGCCCACTAGTTTTAGTATAAATAAGATATTGCTAGACAGAAATATTTCCTAGGGTAAATGATGTGTGAATGGTAAATTAATATATTACTGCAATTTTTATGAAATGGGAAATCTATTTCGAATCAAAGTTGAAACCATACTTACCTAGGCTCTATGTTACAAGTCAGCCTGCTAAGATCTTGCCATATGGTTACATGGATTCCCAATAGGACAAATTTGGGAATAAATACTAATTAAAGAAAGGGCTGGGAGAATTTTTTTAAAGGAAATGCTAAAATATTGCAATTTTAGGAACTTTTATATGAGATTTCGAAAATTAGGTGACTTGCATAGAAATTTAGTTTCGTTAACTTTGACTAAATTTATTAACGTCCTATAAAAAAATCTATAAAGCGGTTTTTACTTGAAGCTCAATTTTATATACAATATTTTGCTTTGCAAAGTTTCTAGATTTATTTCAACAATTAATTTGGATGTCATAAAACTATTTTGAGGCTAAAACTGATTGAATGTGTGTTTACTTATCTCGCATTTTAACTTAACAAAAAAAGAAATTTTTTGAGGTAAGCAGAATAAAGAAATTTATTGTATAATATGGCCTCCCTTGGGATTAAAAAACCCAAACTTAAACTTTCAGCCTGGTACCTCAATTATTGTCTTAGATTTTAGATATTGTATTGTGGAAGAAAACAATATTTTCACGGGTTGTGCAAAAGTGAATACCTTTATTTAATTGAATTGCTTGCAAATTTGCATAAATATCTAACTCGTTGTTGGGTTAGGATATTGCTTAGAATACCTAAAGCTGAATGATATTTTTGATTTTTTGGAATTTTGAATCAAAAAGCGTCTTAAAAAGGTATTAGACTCTTTTGCCATTAAGTTGTAATCTTTTAAATATCTTTTATCTAACTATAACCATAAACAAAATATAGTTCAATTACTTTACCCGGTTTTTTTTCTTATCATGTCTCATATTAATTTTCCTATACACATCATTTGATTGACTAAAACAAGATTTGTTCAGTTGATTTGCAAAATTAAAAATGTGACTAATTAGTGAATACAATAGGAGATACGATAACTGACAGCCTAAACATATATTTTCGATGGAAACACTATCTATATGCTCAAATACTTTTATTAGCTTAGCTATTCATAGCTTTTGGTTCAGTAGCAGTTAAATAAATAAAATTTTTATTAATTTATAATAATAATAAAGAAGATACGACAAAAATCCCTGTTAAACTATACAAGCTAGCAGAGTAAATAAAATTTAAAAAAAAAGCCACAGGTTACCCATCTCGTGCGACCACCAATAAATCAGTTTCTTAATGATGCTTCCAGCTTCGTTTATTTGGTGACCTTTTTGTTTTTGTTTTTTCTTCTGGCATAACTGTGCCGTTCTGTGTGTTTTTTAAAAGACTAAAAGAATTGATATGAGACACTTCTTAGCTCAGGTATAAAACGCTGGACACACGATCAATTTTCACATTTCATAGCACAAGAAATAGTCGGACTAACTGCCTGCCCATATCGTTGCCTGTGTGTAAAAAATTTATTAATGGTCATACCAGAGGCCTGAGAACTTTGGTGTTTAGCTGTCGAATCCAGTTGGTGATATTTTTACTGACCTCCCAAACATTATTAAGAACAACGATGTCCCATATCATTTGAGTAACAACTAAACAAGAACAAAAAAACTTTCAAGATTAAACCTGATTTCATGTTAGAGACTTGGTAGTCTGTTCGCTTGTGTTGATGGTCATCAGAACATCATCATTTTAACAGAAGACACGATAAGATAACCCAGATAAGCGGTGACAACTACACCAAATATACACTCCTGAAATGCCATCTTAGATTGTAGCCACTGTCGCAGATCAATTCTTGTCCAAATGTCAGAATATGCAAAGCAATATGATGCGACAGTGGCTTGTACTTTTCTAAAATAGTATAAAACAGTAATTAAGACAAAGACACGTCATGTGAACTCAAAAACAAAAAAAAAAAAAGAAAGAAAAACATGATCAATTTCAACTAAACAAATCAACTTTAAACAAAAATGTATCATATGTGTATGCTTTAGACGCCTAGACAATACTCATTTCATTAATATGTTTACCTGCAAAGGGCATAAAGTTGATGTTTAGATTTAGGCCGTAAATCTTGGCATGAGTTTAACCTAGTGCATTCGATGCATTCTTGACTTATGTCGTTACATATCAAAACACGAAACCTAAAAAGGGCAACCATCTTGCCCTACACATGAGAATACGCCTGCCAAAGTATGTTGGTTGTCTTCATCTTCACCTGCGTTAGATGGATATAAAACTATGGAGGTGGACACCAACTTACGTGTGGATATTACCAAAATTCCAAAAACTGTCATTTGAAAATTATGTCCTCTGACTAAACAGTAAATTTTCTTAGTCCCATTTCTTCTTTATTTCTGTCTGTTTCCCCTTTTGGTTATTCTTGCTCATTTTTTTGTTTTTTATTTTAATGTATTTTGTGTTGTTCTAAGGTCAACTGAGAAAGGAAAAATGTCAAACTTTGGGAAATTATTACTCCATGTTATAAACTATGAAATACCTAAAACCCAGAGTATTTTTATAAGGCATGTGGCGTCTCTAAAATCTGTCATGTCGGAATGCAGGTCCATTAACAGACTTGAACAACATAGATTCATAAGAAATACGTCTTCAAAGTAATATACTTCCCTCAACAAGGGTTTGTAGCTACTTTCACTGTCGCCACGTTAAATTTTTTGCGGATTCCGCTTATCAAAGGTTCAACAGAAACAACAAAAATTTTTATATACGTTAAACTAATTTACTCTGTCGGAATGGAAGATTCAAATTTTTATTTGGTTATGTTGTTAACAAGCTTATTAAGAACTGAGAGGCTAGCTAGGCTCTTAAGGTCATAAGAATATGATTTTATTTGTTAGAATTTTAAAATGAGAGTTTTATACGTGATCTGATTTTTAAATTGCTTTAAATGTTTTGGATTTCTAAATTGGTAAGGGAAGAAAAGGTTTAAATCTATATATTACGTGGCAAACATTTGTGTCTTGTTTCAAAAGATATTTTTGCAGGTAAAGCCGATAGCGTCGATTTTAGAGAAATATTGTAATAATCAAAAAGCTTTTGAATGCATATTTTACTATTACGAAAATTACACAGTGTTGTAAATGAGACTAGTCTTCATAATTTGGCCTTATTTTGAACTAGATTTATACAAAATAGGCAGCCAGAAGGAAATCTCTAAATATAGCAAATTATTAAACACAAAGCTAAAGAAAGTTTGATGATAAATGTAAACCTCTACTAAAGTACTAAACAATAACAGGTATAAAAAGAACCTTTTGTTTACACGATGCCAGATATTTTGGTAAGAAAAAGTTCTTGGATTTATTTTCCCGACAAAATTAGGCTAAAAAAATTAGACACACAAAGAGTTAACATCTAAGTTAAAGTTATTGAAGGGTGAAAGAAGAAACAGCAACGCTTTTGAATTAACAAATGCTTTGTATCATTACTAATTTATGTTTTTTTTGCGTATTTCTACTGGAGGTTGCTATTAACAATTGGACAAATTTATAAGGAAAAGTTTTGTAGTACTACTTAAGAAGCATTTTTAAACAGAAACCATTGGTTGTGGTTTTTATTGGTTTAACAAATCCTTAAGAACTTACTCGAATTTATTGTTTTCTAGCGTAGTGTAGAAAATAAGATGTGCTTATTATCCTCAAAGTTTTAAAATAATTTGCAGGAACAGAAAAACTTATGAAGAGAGCTTTTCCCAGTTTAACTTGCGTTTAGTGAAAATTTTTGCAATAGTTAACTACTTTGGGCTTTTAAACTTTTCAGCGTTTTTAAAAATGACATACTAAAACATTATTTCAATTGACATATTAGAGCAGTAGACACACGTTTCCTTTCTTATCTAAAAAATATTCACACGCTGTCATACTATTCTTAGCCTTTTTAATTTAAAATGAGTTTTTGAATAATTATTACAAAAAAGGTATATTATTAATTAGGCTGATTTTATTTTTATTTCATTAGCACGCACAGCTCCTCTACTGAGCATAACCTGTTTTTCAAGAACAGTTCTAAAGAAAGCTATGACAGAAAACATCACGAACTTAGATAAAGAAGGGTAAAAAGTCCATATATCACTTCAGAAGTGTACACTTAAGTGAATTCGTGTTTAAGTAATACTAGAGCAAACCTTTAAGTGTCCTTAAAGAAATATTGTGCCCATGAAGTTTGCAAACAAAATGAGCAAAATTTGCGACTTAGTGTTCATAGATTTTTGAAAACATACACAGCTATAAAACTAAAAATGTGTACACAAACGATTTATAAAAAAAAATTAGAATTTTACAGTTTTGTTGCTAAATAATATCAAATGAAATAAATTAAAGGTTGTCCTTTACTTTAAATAATACTTAATTTAATTATTTTTGAAATAAAAAAACATAAATAATTTCCACACCCGTGTCAATGTCTTACCGGCACTCGTTCTAGGTTTTGTCCTTTGTGGCTTTGTACTTGGGCTACCCATGACAGGACGAGTTGTACCCGGAAACATCCCTGTCGCCTGATGATGATGATAAGCATAGCTACTTTCATATCCGGTAGCATAGGCACTTTGGTGGGTATCAAAAAGTCCATTTCCATTTAAGGTCGCGTTCGAATGACTATTATGACTACTACTACTACTATTGTTGTGATTAGTTGAACTAATACCTTCTCGTTGTTTAGGTCCAGACTGACTGCTACTTCCATTATGTATTGTAGGCTTGATATCTAGTGCACAGCTGGTATCAGACACTGAGTTTGTTGATGCTTGTGCTTGGTGCATAAAAGCATTTACAGCTGCCTATTTGGTAATATTCGAAATACATAAATAAAATAATATTAGTATTAAGAATTGTAAATAATAAAAAAATCAACTTTACCTGATAATCGGAGGGACCCGTTTGTACTGAGTCAGGTGTTGAGTCTTTTGGTGGAGTTGGAGGGAATGGGAATGAATGCTGCCCTGTTTGATGACTTTGTACTTGTGCTACTTTTTCTTGGGGATCTTGTGGGCAGGCAAATGGACTTCCCCATGGACTACCTGGAGCAAATGATTTGTGCTCACTGGTCAACCAAGGTGCTAACGGTGCATGAAAATGTGGTCGGCAAACTTGAGGTGTACTATGTGATGATGGCATGCGGGAAGCTGAAAATAAAAATAAATAATATATTAAAACATGAAATAAAGAAATTGCCAGCGGCTTCGGATTTTTCCTATAATAACGAGAATATTATCTGGAAGTAAAAATTTCATTCTCTGTAGCTGTAATGGACCTAAAACTGATTTTTCTGCAAACCTAATTCATATGAAATTTACCACAGGTAATTTTTTGTTACAAGAATTTTATTTAATATGTAGAATTATGAAAATGAAATCGAAGAGCCATACATCACAATTTCACCTTAGGGCACAGTTATTCTTATTCTTTAACGATTTGTATTTAATTCCATACAGCCGACTAACAGCTATTCCATCAGACGGCTGACTAAAGTGTGACCCTTTGATGCTAAGAGTGCCTGAAGCTTCCGTAAGAGTGTTCAGGCGTCATAAATTGTCTAATTTGTATCATAAACATTCATGTTACGTTGTATTCTAGTAAATATATGGGAAACTCACGCACACCCCTTGTTTGAAATAATTTCCGCCATATAATTTCTTTTAGCGTACACAGGATTTATAGGGAAATTGGATCAATCAATTTCACAAAAATTTAAGCTGCTAATACAACAATTATACCCACCATCTTTAGGAATCCTTTCTTTTCGATTCAGAAGAATAGTATCTAATTGTAAGTTCTAAGCAAAGCCTTACTGTAACAGTAATTTTTCACTCTGTAGAAGCAGCTGCCATAATTTCTTCTATAATCAAATAATTACTTGGATTTTTCTTATGACGAAGGTCTTAAACCTTCATCGAAGTCTAGCATTTTATGTAAAAATCCTTGGAAAACAGAAAATTGTTCAAATTTTTAATACCATTATCATTTAAATGAGAAGAAAAAGGTACAGATCATTACTTTAAAATTATAGGAAGCATATGGTGTCTATTTGAAGATCTGTTTTTTCAAGACTGCCCAGGTACCAAGATACTTAACTGTTTCATACTGTAGGCAATGTTTCTCCTTACATTTTGTAGTTTCTTTCTCTCTGCTGATATTCACACCTGCATGTCTAGATAGTTATTTCTGGCTGAAACTGAAATTCAGTGATCATAAACAATCTCCAAAACCAGTGTTCGTTTCTTGACAAGTAATGATGTTCAGCAACAAGAATTACGTGTACATATTTACTTATCGTTACATCAGAATCGTTATTATTTGCAAATATTTTTGTTGCCATCTTCTTTATTACTGTCATTACCTCCACTGCTAGGGTTTTTACATTACAACATGGCATCATTCTCGGTCGGTCAAATATTGATTGCATTCACCTTGTCGATAATTTGTTCCACAGACTCTTAATGAAAATTATACTCAGTACATCAGAGCAATTGTTTTTAATTTATATAAACATACAATTTTTTACTGGTTTTATTATATTTCTGCATAAATTTTTAAAGGAAAGTTGAGCTTTTCACTTCTAAAAAAATTAATTTTGCACCAATTTGAAAGGGAAATTCTGAATGATTGTAATAAAAAGCAACAACATCTAACAAAAAATATTATGAGGGTGACAAATACTCAATAAATCGATTATCGATAGAAAACACATTTAACTGTTATGTTTGATTTCGTGTCAATGGTGCTCAAAACCTATTAACGGAATAAATTAAAACTTTGTGACTTTTATAAAACGCTAAGAAAAAAATAAGTGTTATTTAATGCCGTTTTGAGTTATACAATCAAATATCTGCCGTTTTTATAATTTTTTAGTAGTGAACTTTGACATGCAACAATTGGCAAAAGCAAATATTTTGTTTTTTGTTTAGTTTTTTTTTTTTGTCAAACTTTCTAAGATAAGGATACTGACTGTAGCATGTAGGTCTGCTGTGCAACAGAATTTTGAGATCTTATATGTCATTGCCATAATCCCCTTTAGACTCGAACTTTCTTGTCTTTTGGTGGCACTCGATATAAGAGGAGGTTCCTTAAAACTTAATCTTATTATTATTACATAACGCGTAAAAAAATTGGGAAATATAGAAAACATACTTTCAAAGTGAGGAATCCCCAACATAAACTGTAAGAAATTTACATTTATAAAAATTAAAATTTTTGAATGCTGTTTGTATATTAATTTTTAAAAGAAATTCGTCAAGCTGGCTCGTTAAGGGATAAAAATACTCTTCCACGGGCTCGTCTAGTGCTCTCTGCTGCTAAGCAGAGTATGTGTAAATATCCAACAATATATTAAATTCAATCGTTTCCAAGTATAATAATCGTCTAAAAGGTCGAGAAAAAATCATCTTCTCAGATGAAGCTCATTTTCACCATGAATGCTGTGTAAATAAACAGAATTATCAGATTTGGGGGCTAGAAACCTCATGGATCCTCATGAAGAGTCTGATGTATCTGCAATAAGTGAATTTCTGATGCAGATGGGCCATTCTTCCCTTAGACTCACACTTGCCAAGTGTAACCAAAAAATAAGTTTTAAAATAGAAAATATTTTATTAAAATTTTAGTATTATAAACAATAATATTTTTTAAGTTTGATACATTTGACATTTACGTTTTTTAGTAAGAAATTACAAAACCAGAAAATTAATTAAATCAATTGTTAGAAGCACATTAGACACGTTAAGTTTTTTGATTAGAAAAGTCTATTGTCATTTTGAAATTTCATTATATCAAGTCTGAAGTTATGTTCCTTAAGATATTCTTGATAAGTAGTTAATTACTTTCTCTCCTTAGCTTACAGTGAGCATAGCTTTAATTTGAATATCAAAAATTTTGTTGTTAGTTGCTTAAAAACTTTAATCAAATGTTTAAAGGACTTTGAAAAATTGTATTTCAAAAAACTATCACAATGAAAATAACTTGTTTTTATGCAACAAAGTCAGTTTTATATAAAACACCGTAGTCAGAGCATAACTGAATTATGCGAAAATGAAATCCCAATTGAAAAACTGTTTGCCAGGAAGTGGTGCCCCAATAAAAACTTTTGATGAGTTAAAAGCAACGAATATAATTAAAATTTTTTAACCAAAACACTTCAGTGATCATGCACAATAGGAGACTGCAATTAGAGTCGCTGCAATTTCTTAATCCAAGAGACAACTGCGCGTTTTTTATTTAGTTCATTGAATCACCTGCTATTTCTGGTTTTAAATAAATTCCATTAGTTGTTTTTCTTCCCCTTTTTTAGTTATTATAATTTTGGGTTATTAATCATAATATTTTTTGGGTCCATTTTGCATTTGTCCTAATTGTTTAAGAGTTTCACCTGCTTCTCCTGACTAGAAATTTAACGGAGGCAGCGTATAACAGTAGTGTGATCTGCTACACCTGTTTATAGCTATTGCAGACAATTTCATTGGTAAAATACTAAAATTTCATGAATAGAAGAAACTCATATCATTAAAATTGTAGACTTTACAAGTGACTTTTACTAGACATTTTAATATTTTGAGAAATTTTTGTTAAAGAGCCATAAACAAAACATAGTTCTAAACTTTTTCAAGAGAGTAGCATGAATTTTTTACAAAAGAGTCATTTAAAAACATATTTCAGAAGTTAAGGATATAAGAATAGTATGGCAAGTAGTAATTGCTTGATCAGAAGTCTTGGTATAAAAAATATCATCAATTTGTCACACTATTATTGTACACTGCATGTAACCTTGAACTATTCAAAAAAGTTACATCTGCATTGTAATCATTTCTTTTAAAATTAATTGAGGACACCATGCTCAGCATTGACCGTTGGTAGTATCCCCGCTGTGTGGGATAGTCTTTTTATATTTATGAATTGACCAACATTAAGGTGACAAATAAGCTCAATACCTGGCGTCAAGCAATTCAATGTGGTTCGGGTATTCATTTTTGTATTTTTGAGTGTTTATTCTCATTTAAAATATTTAAGAAAACACCCACCTGGAGTGTTTTCTATAAATTTAATGAATATTTAAAAACAAAACCACCCATACTCACATTAATTACAATCTAACTGATTTTTTTTAAAAGTCATAAAATTTAAATCGGTTATTTTTTTCTGAAGTTAATAAATTAAGAATTATTGTACTTTGATATCTATATTTATAATAAAATAAATTTTTGACTTATAGTTTTGCAATATGAATTATGAATTATGAATTATGAACATTTTCCAATAATATTTTTGTTGCTGCTATTTTTGCAAGGATAAGAAAATCTATTCTTTTGGTTAAAATGTCCAGAATAAAGATTTTAAGAAATATTTAAAGTTAGTGTTCTACATCGAAATTTTACTGCATCATTTTTCATTTAATCTGTATTTACCTGAAAGCAATTTGTTTTCAACGTTTTGCTGCTTTGAGATGCGACTAACATATCGGGGCACATATTCGAATTGACACCTGGTTATTTTTCAAAGATTTGAACTATAAGGTCTTATAGAAAATTGATGCTAAGCTAAGAAAATGTTATTCGAAAAACATTATACGAAAATATTACACATCATAATGCTTCCAGAAAACTTAATTTAGCTTACAGAAGTTGGAAGTAAAGAACAATATTTAGTAATTTTGCAGTCTATTGTTATATGTTGTCTGATTATCTAAATTGACTTCGGATTATTTTTCATTTTTAACTCTTTGAAAGCTTTCATGAAACTTCAATCTGCAAGGAAATGTTTTCTAGCAATAATAGTGCTATTTTTTATATTTAACTTTTAGCTTAGTTTTTCTTATAAGATTTCAAGAGCTTGAGTCTTTTTTTAACTTCAATCAAATCTGAAGAAGAGTATTAATTATCTTTTTATTAGAAACCAATTTAAATAGCAATGGAAAAAGGATGAAAAATCTATTCTTTGCCACTAATACACTACAAATTCATGCATTTAGTGATCTGGTTCGTTATAATTGTTGAGGCTGTATTCTACTTTGAGTAACCTTGTGCTTATGAACTGTGTACTGAATAAAGTACTATTAAAATTTAACTTCTTTATAACTAAAGAAATTAAATGATTAGATATAAAAGGCTCAAATTTTATGCACAAGACAATACAAAATATAAATTTGGAGGTTGTTATTCCCGAGTTTGTAGTTTTAAATTAAAAATGTTTTTACATAAAATTGAAATGATTGGAAATTATAATAAATACCAATGCAATTTTACGTTTGTAAAACATTTAAATTTAATTAATTCATATTTCATCAGTCAAAAATATTTTCCTTTATGCTAAATCAACAACACTGATATCATAGGGTCTAGATCAGGATAAGGTAACACTATGATATTAAAAATTTTAATTTTTACAAATTACTTTTCCCCAAAGGTGAATTGTTTTTATCTTGGGCGAAACAGTCTTCAAAATAATCTTTGCAAAAGCGAAATTTTAGTAGAGCTTTTGTAACTTTATTGCATCTCTAAGAGGCTTAAAAAAATGATTTTATGTCACTGGTACTCCACCACATAATATATTTAGCCTATTATATCCCTTACTCAATTTTAACTACCACAATCTTGTTTTTCACAATGATAAAAATCAATTTAATCTTCCTGTTTGCCTCAAATGAAAATAATTTGCTTGGGGATGATAAACATATAATATTAAGGGTGGGAACCAGTTAAAATCTCTGATTGTGTGACAGCCTTCATTGTAGTTTCCCTTTCATAACTTAATCTCAAAAATTCATAGATTGACGTATAGGATTGGACCCCTAAAAGACACTTTCGTCTATTATTTCTCAATGAACCTTGAAAGTAGTCGGATGAAATGAAATTTTTCACTCTCACAATATATAATATATTCTATTAGTGTTAAGTAACTTAAGAGAATTAGGGTAACCCTCTGATATATTGGTATTATTGGTGGGAATGGGTGGTGTTTAAATGAGTATATAACGATCAATATACTACTGTAATAGAAAATGGTAGTGGTTTCATCCGGAAAGCAGATTAAAGTAAATTTTGTAAAGGTTTACCCTTTCTCTTGTTCCGCTACCTTGAAATCCATTAATTAAATAAAAACAGATTCATGGGTGTGATCATTTTTTACTTTGAGAAAAATGTACACTAAATGTATACACAACGATGCATAAAATGTAAACTAAATGTATTACATTTGGTCTGAATTTCTTTTGATCCTTGATACAGCTTAAATTTTCATTTTGGTACCCTGTACTTATAGACTCTTTTAAGAACTTTAGAGGTGTTATATTAAGCTATCTCATGTTTAGAATTCTAATCTAGATTTGTAAAACCAAAAAAAAACTCTAATAGAATCAAAGAGATTTGATTTTTGTGTATTTTCAGTATCACACCCTTTCATTTAATATACTAACAAGAAGGTTGGCTTCTGTTTTGGGAGAAATCAATACATTTGCATGTTTTAAGAAGGTGGTTTGTAGGGCAAATAAAAGACATATGTCATTTCAAAAGGGGACAATGGCGATATTATCAGCTTGGAGTTTTTTGTATGGTTGTGAAATGTGCACAATAGAAAAAAAAAATTATGAACAGAAAAACACAGCTGTCATTCGCTTAACGATAAGAGCAAAACACAATTTTTAAATAAAGCTTTAGTTTAATGAACATTGGAATTAGGGTATTCGTCCATTTTCCGAATGACTTTTAGAATGAAAGCATAGCACGAAAACATCAAAACGACTATAAGATTATCAACGTATTCATGTTGCATACTTTGACTTACAATTAGTAATTTTTTTATAAGCTAAACAACTGCATGTGTTGTCTTCCTATAAGCGGTTTCTTTGGTCCAATGCAATTTATGGCAATAAAAACAGCCAACAATGCACAATTAATGCACCAAGTTCGCATGCTAATCAGCTTCCATATTACTTGGATAGTTGGCAATGCTTAATGAAAGTTTGGAATTTTATATTTGCTAAAAAAAAAAACTAATGGCACCTAAAGATGTTCAACGGTTTTGTACTTTTATTTTAGTTTTCCTTAATTTCAATAAATAGACAAATAATCAAACAATTTCCTAACACATTTTTAATACTTTTAAGTATTCCATAATATTCAATCAGTGATTGAAGCATAAGAAAATTTCTTTAAGAGACTAATGTGCAATTATTTATATGGTATGAAAATATAAAAATACCGAGAAATAAAAGGCTAGTCTTACTGATTTAGAAAAATCAAGTTTAGTTTTTTTGCTAAGATACGTTTTCTTGATTGAAATTGGATGTATGTGAACGCAATAAATAAACTAGTTTTAGGCACACTCATAACCTATGTAGTGTAGCTCAAAATTTTTCTTTTTTTATTAGTTTTGGCTTATGAAAACTATATTTTTTACAAATTTCATATTAAGACCTTACTAAGGATGTTAACAGTATTGCTCATAATTCAATTTCCTGGGTATTTTTAATATCCTTGTGCCTTAAAAAAAGCATAAAAAATTCAAAACATAATAACGCTCGCGAAAATCTTTTTGTAAAACGATTTTATTTGCTTTGGTTTAATGTTTCAAGATTTTATCTAACGAATCTAGGATTTTGTAATTCTTAAGTCTACAAGAACTTTCAAAAATATTTCATCCGTCCTTGAATTCCAGTATTTCCTAAAATTTTCTCAATATATTATAATATCTTAAAGGCATCAATGAAATACTTTTTACAAAGTGCAAAGAACCCTAGTTTAGAGATTCTATTGGTCTAAAGCTTCGAACTACTGTCAAAAAACTCTCCACAAATTTATGCAATATATATTTGATCTCATTTAATAACATTTTTTGGTATAAAATAAATAATTCCGTTTCTGTCTTAGGCCTCTAATTACATTTAGACCAACTTTTTAGATTTAGTCTACTTGAAACTACGAATAGACTAGTTTGGCTATGAAAATAATAATTTCATTAATAAAACAACTGAATTTATTTAATTATTCTATAAGAGAAGCGTGAATTTTTAGAATTCAATTTACAAAATCAATTTCAAAATTAAATTCAGTCGGAAAAAGTCTTTCATCTAAAATTTTTATAGTCACCAATTTAGTTGACGCTTAGTCAACGCTGTAAATTTGTTTTATATGATTTGATTGATTATATTAATGGCCTGAATCACTTATATTGCAAATAGCAACTGCCCGCGTTAAAAGAAACTCAAATTATTAAATAATAATTAAAATGAGAGTAAATATTTTAATTGACAGCCGTCGGTCACAAATCTTATACGACATTACATGCGAAAAATTTAATCAGTGCTAGCGATCATAATTTTTACAGGCGTTAAATATTATGCTGCACAGCTTGTTAACTCTTCTTATATTACAAGGCTGAATACCAGAAGGATACAAACGACAGGTTTAAAAAGAAAACAAAAAAAAAAAACAAACCTTAAGCGCATAACTAAAAACTCTTCCATGCTTACATGCGAATTATTTCATTGTTACTTCCATGCAGTAGACACAATCTTTTGGAAATTTGGATTCCAGTATGATCAGAAGTTCAGCTTTTAGCAACAAAATCCATGCTTAACTCAAAAGTTATTATATACGAATGTAGCGCCTCCAGATTAAACTTCTTTTCGCAGAACAAAATAAAACATAAAAAAAGGGAACAATTCGATTAAATTTCTGTTGCCACGATCACTGAAGGATGAGAATTGTGTACAGGCTTGCATATATTGATGCCACTGACCACCAAAGATAACTGACATTTATAAGGGACCTTTTATATTAAAGAATTCTCATATCTACACAAATAAATCCATAAATACAAAAGAAAAGGCAATCGCTGAAAAACAGAAATCATTGTGGAATTTGATGCAAAAGTTATGCGCATCATCACAATCGGCAGCAATCCGCCAAATTTTTGGAGGTCCTATAATTTTCAACTGCGATCGCAGGCGGCTTTTTCGACACTATGACATGTTTAGTCAATCGACGGAAATTTACCGCCGCGTATCCAATCATATTTATATGTCAAAAAAACGTGAAAGCAATACAGAAGACGACAATCAAGCAAGATGAATTTTTATGATGCTTTTACCTTACAAAAATTGTAATTCATTCAACCTAAAGCCGATATGTCTGCCTACTTCATCGTTCTTCAATATATATATGTATATATATTATATGGTTAGGGCAGACAAAGCACACGGGGAACGAATAATGCAGAGAAATATCAATTGAGGTAGTCATTCAAATTTTTTATTCTGTATGCATGAAACGATAAGATCGCCAGTTAATTTATCATCGTCCTGAAAGGAATGAGTGAAAAGGACATTTCGATCGACACATCAAATTTTTAGTTTTTATTCACAGTGCTAAGCGATTGTACGAATTTATCAAAAATATATGTACATATAAATGATCATATTCAGACTGTAAATTTTGGATATTAGCATTAAGTGATGCGCAGCTGATCTTTCGATTTTGTTTTTTCTTTTTTAGTGTTTGTTTTAATCGCCAAGGTTTTCTTATACAGGAACATTTTTCATTCTTAAATAATTCTCTTATTAACATAAGGACATTAGCATTTATGTTTTTTATTTAAAGGTGATAAACAAATGTTAATTGGATTCCGATTGGTCAGCTTTTACTATGTTTATTAAAGTAATTAGAGTGAAAATATAATATTATGTTTTCAAATACGCATTTTTTACAGGTAGCATTAGTTTAGTAGATGTCATCCGTATTGATTTCCGTAAAAGAATTTGATATTTTGAAAGATAGATAGCGTTTTTCTATTTTGAATGAAAAAAAAATAAAAAAATAAATTAAACAAAAATGGTTTTTTATAACAAATCAGTTTTTGGCTTCTTGCTAGTTACTTTGTCTTTTTCTTGTATATCTTGGCTTCCGTTCAGCTTTTGAGTAAAACGCGTTTGTTTGGTTTCAAAGCGTAGCTGTTCTTACGAGCTAAACAATAATTTAGTACAAATTTTACAAACAAAAATACGAACAAAAGTGTTACTTTATCATAGGAGGCTGATATAGAAAAACTTTAAATTTAGGTGACCTGCTTTTGACTTCCAATTTTAACTTCAGTAAGGTAGCCTTACAACGAGTTTATGTTCACTATTTGAAGTTTTTTTTTTTCACTTCTATAAATGTTGATGATATTTTACCGATTAACCATTTTTGCTTTCCAATATTGCTTTACTTCCTTAGAAAAAATCGATTGTATTGAAAGGAAAAATACAATAATAAAACAGCTAAGTTTATTTTTTTCAGCCAGCTTTTAGCTATTTTCTTTAAAGTTTCATTCGTAAAAGAACTTTTAACACATAGAACAGATGAAAGGCTACTTTTTTTATATTACTTTTCATTTAATGATATCTCTAAGAGAAGACTTTGTAGTAATAGCTCCTGTTTAAGACAAGCACCTGTTTACTTGCAGCCTGATAATTCATAATAAACTCAAAAGCCGATAATTTTTGTCAACCTTGTGGCACTATATGGCATTTCACACCTGACGAATTTGAAAGTCTCTTGCAATAATATGAGGCACATTTAGTCAGTAAATTAAAACTTAATCTTAAATTCCTTCTTTTTTATGAATTTTAGGTCTTGTATTTAAAACAGGCTAAGCTTTCCGCATTAAACCTAAAACGTATTTTAGTATAAAAACTAAAATATTTCGAGGTGTAGTGTGAATCATCATATTTGATAGTTTTTCTTGAATCAAAATTACATTTCCTAATACAAAATTTAATTTACACACATTCAGCTATCACTCGGTCTATATAGCTTAGCTCTCAACTGAGTTTAAGCTTGGATTAGCTATTTAGTTGGCAATATTCAGAAGTTAGTTTGTAATATTTTGAAAAAAAAAATACTTTTTTTAATCTAAAGAATATAAAATTAATTTTTATTGAAAGTTATTCAATGAATACTCTAAGGCGCTAGGTAGGTAGACGCTATTAATTCTGTGGTTTTTTGAATAAATAAAGTATGATGTATAAGTTTGATGAAAATCAATTTCACTTTTATTTACTTAAAATATTTCATAAAAACTTTTTTGACATTACTTTATAGTTTAGGCAAATTTATATAGTTTTAATAAAAATACTTTGTAGTTTATATGAAATGCAAATATTCGCCTAAATTATTTATAAAGTATATTGAGTTGAGTTTTAAAAAGTTATTGAAAACATGTCAATATAAAAGTATTCGCTATCGCTAGTATTTCAATACAATTAAAATTCAACGTTCAGATTTTAAAAATATTAAAAATTTTGGGGGTTTTATGACGCTTTAAGTAAAAACATCTTACTCAGGTCATCTTTTCAACATGTTGAAATTTCACAAACCTTTTGATAGATTTCATTAACCTAAAGAAAACAGTGTAAATAAATTTAAGCAAAAGTACTCTCAAAACAGAATAATCAACAAACTGATGAGAATAGAATCCGTTCTATTTCATTTTTTTGTTTAAAAATATGACATATTTATCAAGATAATCAGAAAATAAATTTGAAACTACTCAACATTATTGTTTAATTTAATTTTAAAATTTAATTTTTATTAAATAAGTTTTTTATAGTATTTTTACAAATTAATTATGACTTATCTCTATTTTACTATGAAATAATTCACTCCTTTGGCCCTTAGAAAATGATGCTTGACAGAGAGGCATTAGCTAACATTGGTAACATATAATTAGATAGGAGTATTCAAAATATTTGAAATTTTTCCCCAATGAAACACTTACGTACAGTGAAACCCGTCGTACATGTAATTCTAAATTGATGATTCTCACTTTTTAGTATTACTTGAAAACAACAATATTTTTTTTAAATAATCTTAATTATATAAGCAAAATTTATGATAGATTCTTATTAGTGCTATATGAACAAAAAACAATATTGTTACACAATCATCTACAATTAGATTTTTTAATAATCTTATACAATTTCTTTTTTTGGATGTAATAATCATACAGTATGTATAGGATTGCACGCTAATGCAGCTAATTTTATATTGTAGTTATTAGAAATAGCGTGCTTAAGTTTTAAGAGATTTAAATCAATTTCATCTAAAAATGTCATTTATATTATCAAATCTGTACACTGTGTATAACTTTTTTGATTTATTTATTTGAGATAATTTTTGTACAAAAGCAAAATTTTCTTGATGGCTTAAAAATGTTTTTCATTTGACTGTTTTAATCTTGGAAATCTGCTAGTTCAATACTAGATCACACTTCTAATTCCATTAGCGTCATTTCCATGAAGTTTTTCAATCATTGAAGTTAAATAAAATTAATAGCTTTCATGCGAACTAATAATCTAATTTAGTTTTTAATCTAACTGACACTTCTTTAAAGCGTTTTAGCTAAAAATTGCAGTTATGCATCATGTGCTATAACTTGATGTTAGAAAACTTGTTTAATTATTTGGTAAAAATCATCGGCAAATGAATTCTAATTCGTTTTCAAGCAAAAGATTCAAGGATCTTTCAAGAAAATTATGCGACCGAAATATTTTCTATTTTACGAGTTGTTTTCACTACTAATTTTTATTTTCACGCCGTTTGTACTCTCCTAATTTTATGACATACAATTTTATAACACATATAATTATGAAAAAGCTTTTTACGTTATAGACAATTTAGTGTGAAACCGGAAAAGGCAAAAATTTGCTTTTATTTGAGCAATTAGTACATACACACATACAAATACTAAAAAAAAAAGAAAGATATTAGAACCATAAGGGAGTAATTACTAGTCATCAACCAGGCATTAATATACTTTGTACTTAGTACACTAGGTGGTGTAAACTCCAATCTAAAATCTTTTACAATACTTTACTTGTACTCATTTATCCTATACCTTGGGACCTATTTTACATTACCTATACACTTGGGACATATAGTATATGTTATATGATTCCTAATATATCGTCTGACTGACAATCAAAACTATAATTTTAGTGACAAATGCTTTTAAAATTATCTATTTATTACATATAAATTGGCATCTTACCATTACGAGCATCAGAAAGAGATGAAATTAAAAAATTTGGCTTTTCTTTTAAAACAATAAGATTAAATTTTATTACACCAAAGTGAACTCTGCCCCTTTCCATTAAAACTTTGGTTTTATTATTTAATCCATATGTAAATTTTTGCTTTCATGCTCTACTTAACCATTTGATCATCTGAAATCCAAGGAATATATGTATCAGTCTATTAAATATAAAAGTTTCTTGAAGATATTACCATATTCTCGTTCAATGAATTTTTAAAATCGAATATTTCCACAAATTCAGTCGTAACGAATTTCTTTATGTATTTTTAATATTTGCATCATATTTTCAAAAGAGTAGTTTAAATATAAAAAGTTAAAAACTTACACATTCCTACTTACAAATCTATCTTAAGAGGCCGGCATGAAAAATAAGCCTTAGCCATTTATGCAATCTTTCAAGGTGAACGTTAAGAATAGAACAATGCAAGCAGCCTCCATTTCACATGGATAAGCTTAGGCTGACTGATTAGTTTTAATTAAAACAAACAAACAAGCCAAACTCAGGAAGTGCTTGGAATGTTTAGAGAAATATTTAAGAAAATCTAGACAAGAAAAGTCATCAAGCCTGGTAATTACTTCATTTGACTTGGCAATAGAAAGTCTTATTGAGGCCTGAATACACCGCCTTAATAATTCTTTGGCTAGAAATATCGTAGGAAAATTTTATTTTACAAATAGTTATACACCGGTTTATTGATTTTTAAATCATGTTCACCTTTGAACAAATATTTTTTCTTCGCAACATAATAATTAAGGATAAGTTTTCGAATAAAGGTCTACATATGTATTTATTCCTGTATAATGTTAATTCTATTGACACACTTCGGTTACTATCATTACTATTAATAAGTAATAAGTATTAAAGTATACTTTTAAGCTTTTATTTTCGTTGCACACTAAGAGGAGGCTAGTGTAGAATTTTAAGTGATATGGCCAGGATTCCAATTATTGGTCAAATTCAATTTAAATAACGGCTTGAAGCCGAAACTACATTTGTAGTAGAATTTATTGTGAATTTTAGACTACACTGGAGCTAGTCATGATATCAAAGTCAAAGCTTAGGGCAAGCCCAACTAGATGTCAAAATCACTGTTTTTCATCTGAAATTTTTTTTTATTTATTAATTTTTGTCATTTTGTAAAACTGAAGTGGGAGCTTTTAACATAATTTTAAGAAAGAGACAAAATTACTTAATATTAAAAACTAAATTTAATGATCGAAAATATATTCTGTTAAGCGACTCTTTTATGAAAAATAAGAACTATTAAATACAGTTTAATTTAAAGTAGTTCAATACTACCTAACCATAACAGATCCTTGAATTTCCTAGATGAATTTTTTTATAACTTTTGTAAACGATATAAAATAATATTTGTTAATCCATAACAGAATTAATTTTTAATAATTATAAATTGCATAGCATGTAAAAGTTCTTACATATTTCGGAGCTTTCGGATTTAAGAAAAAACTAGTTATAATAACAGGAGAAAATTCAAGTGTTTTAAGGAGTAAATATGAAATTACCTGGATTGATGAAGATTTCCAGAAGAAATAAGAAAGGATTCTAATTGAAACAGTACTAAATAAAACTAAATTCATAAACTATAAATTTATCAGTACTTATAACAAAAGTGGAAAATAAATTCCGGGCTAAATATACAGATAAATGTATCACACTTTTCAATCTTTGACTGATTTCGTTAACTTTCGTGATATAATTTCATTAGTTGATGGCAATAAAGATTAGAATCAATATTATTATTTAAAGCTCGTAAAATTGAATAATATTTTCCTTTATAATCATTGAAGTCCATGTAAACGTACATAATTTATATTATTTAAGACAACTTTGATAATTCTTGGTAGGCGTCAGCTTGATTTTATTCAACATTGAAAATTGAACACTTAAGATGAATTCCCATATTGTAATTAAATACAATATAATTAAATTAGTAATTATAAATCTACTTAATCATGTTAATATGCAAATAGTTGGGCTCTGCATAATGTCGAAAATTTATCTATAAATGTTCAATTATTAGCTTATGCTTTCAAATTAGATTTGATGCTAATAATAAACTGAGGTATTAACGTTTACAATTAAAAATGCTTTCGTTTTACATTAAAAACCTTGATTGATTTAACATCAGGCTTAACATGAGATGAAATAAATATAAAATATATAACACTTAAATACTAAATGCATTGTACATGTTTAGTATAGGTATATAGTATTTAATATCAACGGCAGGCAGTGGTCAATCATGAGGCTAATTGCTTAAGTGTTTATAGTTCTCCTATCAAACATCAAGCATCCTTCCAAATTTAAACTTAATGGTCTTTAACTAGCTTCAAAATACCGCAATTAGACTAACTAAAACCTGTGATTACCACAATTTACAAATCAATTTCTGCCAAAGAATTGGCCCCACTGTATTAGCAGTAAGCAGTCGTTTAGTGATTCTGAAGAGGAAAGCTTAAGCTTGTGCTGAGTTAAGGTACATACTACGAAATGAATGATATCTGTGTATTGCAGCACCAGCACCAGACAACATGGTTATTTGGAGAAGGTGATATTTTAAATTTAAAATTCATGAAATGCTATTTAACTCACACCTTGCACGCATAATGTTTGAAATACAGCCAAAGGTGTTCTCTAAAAAGGTAGAAAGGCTAGCTTAAGACACTAAATATGCAAAGAGTGTCGTTTATGCATGCTCAATCGCAATATCTGCAACTTCTTGTTTTGCTGTTAGTATAGACTTGTGCACTTTTCAATGTGATATCACTTACTACCTCTATCATTTTTCTGTGACTTTTAACGTAGGGGAATTAATTGGCCTCATGTGGTTTATGGACTTTCGACTAAGCCTAATGTTCAACTTCTAGTTTGTATGAAATATTTAATATCCTGCAATAATGCTAGTATCAACTATTACAAAAGGCGGGAATTTTTCAAAAAATGCATGCTGATGCGCTTAATTAAGATTGCAAGAGTTTTAACTAGAAGACAACTCCTAAGAATAGCCCTTTAGTTTATTTCTTTGATTCAATCATTCAATCCTTAAAGAAAACTGACCGCCAGACATTAACCCACTCTATAGCTGTAATTGATTTAATTCCCGGACTGAATGTTGAGGCTATTATCACTGTACTAACATTGTAGCGGCTTCGCGTAATTTCCTGGAATTTGGGTTAAGAAGATCTTTAAGCCTACATATAAGTTTTATTGAAGTTATTTTATATTTATTTTCAAATGGTTGTTCATTTTTGTGTATTTTAGCATAACAATGACATATAACAAAACCAAATCACGTGTTAAGTTTTAATTTTTTATACTAGTCTAAGCCTAAAATAATTGTATAAAATTAAAACTATTTTGGAAACTCAGTTTTTTATAGGATGAGTTTTGAAAGTGATTTAATGGATTACTGGATAAAATTTTATAGAAACTAATAAACAATAATTACATTTTGATTATTGCCACTTCAATATATTTCGGAGCTTATTGCTATGAAAACTCAATTATTGCTATGTGGGATAAAATTTTTAAAAAAATTTTTGGCGCACTTTCAAGCAAATGCATTTTAACCAATATTTATTTGACGTTTTAAAGTTTTTTAAAAATGCATCAAAAGAAACATATTTTGGTAATTTTTTCAAAAAAACTGTTATTCGAGTAGAAGAGCAGTTTGAGTAATATCCCATACAGTGCAAGGATTATTCCAGAAAAGGTGATCATACCTCCTGTAGCAGGAGGTAATGTAATATAATTAATAAAGAATCTTAACTAACTGATTGACTCTACTCAACTCGACTTTTATACTATTTCTGTCAGATATCGCCAACTAAGCTTTCGAAAACAGGCTTTTATACTTAAAATTCATATTAATTTTTAAATTCACAGCGAGATATAGTGATCTAATTAGAAATTTAGGAATTGTTCAGCTCTTTAGGAAATTATAATACATTTTCAATTAAAAGTTGTTCACATCTTTAAGGTCACACTTATGGGTTCCATGTATACTAATGACAAACTTATCAATGTTAAACAACTATCGATGTAACTAGATTTTAATGATTGTTATAAAGATTTAAGAACCCTTAAGGTATTTTTGGAATTACCAAATAAAAGTTGTTTCTCAAAATTATTTTATGCGACTATTTGATATCAAACGTAGGCCACTGAGGTTAAAAACCTCAATAATATTTCACAGAGCCTTAAATCTGTTTATATATTTGATTATTTTATCTTGTTTGTTAATCACAGGACAATTTTAATTTTTAACATTTTTTCCCCCAATGATATAACTATAAACATGAGCATTTTTCATATCAATCCTGAAAATCTCATTCAAATTTACCATAACTATACCTGTTTACACGATACTCAATATTCAACTGCTTACTAATTAAAAAATACTAAAAATAAATAAACAAAACGATAGTTGAATTTAGTCTAAAACCAAAACAAAAAAGAAAAAATAAATAGTAAATGGATTTCGTCACCGGACTCTAATTCTTCCAGCATCAACATTCTTAGTATTTAAATTAAGGTAAACTCCAAGAAACAGCCTAATCAAGCCAATAACTAAGCCAAAATTTACGATGAGAAGGAAGCTTAAACCAAGATTCATTGGGCATTCTGAAAATGTAGTGACAACGGATACGAAAAACAAACATGCGTTGGTTGTCCCATGTCATAGTTCCTTTCAAAGGTGAAGATTTAGTGCCGTTAACACTTTTTCTAGGAAACTGTTTTCATTTGGATATGGAAGTCAGAGAAATTCACCAGGTGCTACAGCCACTCGCCACACCAGGCCCCTTTATATGGACCCAGGCAATAAAATCGACCCCATGCCGAGTAACGATTGAATTAAATTTATTTTAAGCGATTACTTACTTCTCAGTCTTGTGTTCTTAGACCCCTGTATACTTTGTACTCTTTGTTTGCCCATGACGATTTTTCATAACAATATCTTCTTGTCATTTACTTTTTTACTGAGCTTGGGTCCATGTAAATTTATTACATATATTTTTATTTTTTACGTTTTGTTATTTCTAAAGTTTTTTCAGCAGTTAGGAGTATCTTGGAGCATATGCCTGCTTGACAAACTACTGAAACAACATTGTGCATTATAAATGTTGAAAATTACATTTGTGAATGTGATGTTGGCGGGGCGGGTATCAAATTTCCAGCTTGTTACCTATCTTTACTTAAGAATTTATGCTCGCTTTGACATTGGTACAAAAATTGAAAATAAATAAAACTGCCCAAATCATTTCCATGGAACGGACTGATGCACATCAGCTAATAGTACTGATAGTTCTGCCCACTGGGCTGGATATTGTGCAATTGATCCGCGAAATTGATGTACATAACAAGTGCGTTGGTTTTATGTAAGCAATTGAAGTTTTTCATATTTTTGGTAATTGTTTTATTTAACGGAACAAAAGTTTAGAGTAATTTACAAAATGTTTAAGATTTTATTTAGATATGATCACCTAATAGATTTTCAATGTTAGTTTTTGTTGATTTTAAGATAATTTTTTGAAAAGTTTGAGCCCTTGGCATTTAGATGAGAAATTTTAGGGCGAAAGTGGTCAAATTTTTAGAGCAAACTATGGTTCTGCTTAACGAATTCAATTTTTTTACTGTAACTGTTAGGAAAAATTTAATTCGTGGTTTCCTCATTAATCAATTTTAATTGCCTGCCGACTGAGTAAAACGTGTTTTGTTTTTTATGTAGCTGTATGTATAAGTAAATATGTATATATATTGAAGTAGGCATTTGAAAAAATTATTATAATGGTCTATTCCACTAAAAATGCTAATGCTGATACTAAAGAAATAATTGTTTTCCATTTATTCTAATTTGCATTAATAAATGTTTTTTTTTTTTTTTTTTAAGAACTAAAGCATTTACACTTTGCATCCTAAAATTTTGGAGGATGAAAAAATTTTCTTACTTTAACCTTTATAAAATGCATAAACTTATAATTTTGAATATTTTTATAGTTATTTATAATTTTTTATAGCAAAAAACTTAAGTCCTTTGTAATGATTAACAGGTTAAATAGGAGTAATCTAAATTTAAGCGAACCGACATACCAGTAAAACAAATTGGGTTGATTTTTTAGCAGCTACAAAGTAACGAGCATTTTGACAACATTCTAACATTGACTTGTGGGTACTGTGATACACTTTAAATTGTTGCAAAAGAACCACTATCAAACTATTTTAAGAAGAAAGTAATCACAGGAACCAAATTAGAGATCTCATTAGTCAAATCTCGTCATTTCTGGTACCATTATTTACAGACTGTGTTAAGGAAACCTTCTTTGCTTAAGTTTTGCTTATTAAGATTTATTAATTGTAATCAATGTAAGGAATTATTTGGTATCTTTATGCAAAATGATTTCTAAATTGCAATGACAACTAAACTAAATAAAATCGGAATGAAATAAATCGAGGCAAAAAATAAACGAATTATATTACGTAGGTAAGCATAAAATATTTAATTATTTGTTACCTATACTATACTAGGGCTTCTATGAAAGTTTGTTACAAAAAGATTTTACATATTTTACAAAGAGATGTTTAAAATTGTCCTTTATTTTATTTGCATCGATATCATCGGAATTTTTGTTGTATTGTGATTGTAAGACAAAAAGAGTAGCTTGGAATTGCTCAAGATATCCAGCAGTAGCATTTTCTATTGATGAATTTATTTCCAATTGGACATTTTATGGGTAGAAATAAATTTTGCTTCGTATTTTTCCCTTGAAGAGATTCCCATGATTGTTATTCAATTTGAGCTGTCAGATAAATTACATTCGCCAATCTCTATTTTTAAAATATATATCGGTCTAACAAATATTTTTATTTGGTCACTAAAAAGTAAATATTGCAAATATTTGAAAAATATATTTTTATTTATTTTATTTTAGTTATTTTTATTCTAGTTAAGAATTAAAACTTATTTTTAAAAATATATATTATTAAATATTTTGAAAAAAAGCAAAAAGGATGTACTATATTAGCAAATTTTGATTATTTAGAGTTATAAATAGGAGGTAATATGCGTCATTCAAGGATCATATTCAATATTTATACCTTTAAAGTCTCCCAAAAATTGAGTGATTGACAGCAATACTAAAATACTAAGGGTCAAGTCAAAATTTCTCTTTCTCGAGGAGATATTTTCTACTTTTCAGATTGATATAGTTGTTGTAATTACTGACAACAGATGTTAACTTGATCAATCAAATAATTGTGTTTTTAGCTGGACTTCAAAGCCGACATTAGTGTTATATAGAATGAACAAATTGGGATTCTGTGCAGTGATAAAATTCTTGTTTTCGGATAGATTAACCCTAACAGAAAGTTAATAATTGTGTATAAGGGCTCTGCTGCAGCATTTTCAACTGTTAAAAAATATACAGGGGAATTTTAACGAGAACTCCTACGCAAGATGAAAAAATTAACTGGTGCTTTCAGGATTCCAAGTTCATTTTTTAAAAGGGCCAAAACAATAACAGAAAAATATTATTCAAGTCTTCTGAATCTACTGGACAAGAAAATAGGTGAAAACAGGCCTGGTATACAAAGAACATAATTGATTTTCAATAAAAATCAATCAATCCACATCTTTTAGAGAAATGTAGATAAAGTACATTGACTTAAATGGAAGTTTTGTAGAAAAATAAATGCACCAGCTGTTCTGGCTGGTCAAATTATAGTCCTAAAATTAGATTTGATATATGTATACTTAAACTCGGATAGTTGAAACAAATGTTTTAGTATACAAGAATCCGTTAACTGCGTTTTTTTTAACAAAAATCTGAATTGCAAAAAACTATCTTTAAAACTAGGAAAGCCATCTATAAATTAATAAAATAGCGTAGTTTTTTGATTAAGTTTTGTAGTTTTTAACAAATATTTTTATACTACTTAACACTCAAATCGTAGATATACATATTTTGATCAAAAAGAATCCCTACTCCAACTGAAAAAAAATTATTGATTTTGTTTTTTGATCGATAACAAATAACCCATCACTAGCTGATTAATATACTTAGGCTTAAGATAATTATAGTCCTTTAAAATGAAAAAGAGATACAACGTCCCTGCCCACTTATTAAAGGGTAGAAAAATTTGCTTTTTTAAAGTGTGTAATTTTGTTAATGGATAACAATACGTAAGTATATAATATAAATATATTAATTAGGTATATAATACCTGAAACTATCTGAAGAGCTATTTTACCCGAACTGACTTTTTATTTTTCGATATTCAATTCAGTATAATTACGCAATTTCAAAAAATATTAAATGTAAACTTGCTAGCACTAAAATAAATTCGATAAATTCAAAGGGATAAAATATTTGCGGACTGCAGTTAAAAAGAAATCTCGCTAGAATCTTCGAAATCGCGCCGTTAAAATTCGAATTTTTAGGCTCTGCAACGAAATAAAATTAAAGTCATTCTTTATTTTGTCTACTTTTGCAATTCAATATTTATCATTATGACACATATTTTGATATTTCGATTATATCATAAAAAATAGTATATTAAAAATCTATCTGAAAACATATAAAAAAGGCGAAGCTTAATCCTGGTTAAATATCTTCGTAATTATTGATCAGATAAAATTACACATTTTTAAGGCTGATGTAAACAGACGTTGACTCACATCTTTTACTCGGTAATTTTCTCACATTTTAAGATTTACTACCCTACCGGATTGTGTTGTTATTATTATCAAAAAGTTGAAAAAATCTTTAAAACTTTTCAAACACGTGCTATCACTTATTAACGATATTTACTTTTGATATAATTATTATCAATTGTATCGAAGAATGGAATGAAGCACGATTCCCTCAAAAAAATTGAAATAATTTTCAACCTTGTTTGAATTAAAAAATATTTCAAGCAGGACATTTAAGTAACACTAGCAATTTTTTAATGATTTTTTGAAGTTTTTTAAAACAATTAATTGTTCCACGAAATAAAAATAAAAGTAAAAACTTATTTAATTAGAAAATCATCAAAAATCCAATTATGTCTTGTTAATAATGACAACTCCTACTGAAATTTATTTTGCATCTTAATATTTACTGATTTAAAGTCATTATGTTTATAATTAGTTTAAGCTGGTTATGCTTAAATCAACAAACCTAATTAATTGATTATAAATTGTCAACAATATTACACTTGCTGATTTTTAAACAGAAAATTGTGGCTTCTTGGCTGATGTTTATTGCTTTTAGAAACACATGAAAAAAGCGGGTGATGTGCCTCCGTCGCCACAGGAGGTAATAAAATAACTTTATACTTTATTATTTACTTAAAAAGTTTGCGGAATAGAACACTTCTCAAGTTTCATTTCAATGTGATTAATTTGCACAATCAAACCGAAGCGCATAGCGACGTGGTCATATTGGTTATAGCCAGCGCAAATCGTGAGAAATTTTGACCATGCAAACTCCCATCGAAATTTTGACTTTTAGTTAGCTGCTTTTTTTTTGTTTTTTTATATTCATCTCTGATTTTAGTTTTTATCTTACTTTACATTTCGTAGAAAACCCGTAATCTGCCCACCTTAAATAAGGAATCCAAAGTTTTTTTTTCTCGACTTGTCTTTCTTAATAGTCAACTGTTTCCAACATTCAAATTAAAGAGTTCGAACCTAACGCATCTTTCGGCAGTAATTAATTGAAGATTGAGGGCGCATACACTATTTTGGTGATGTGATTAGTTTTATATGCAAGTGCTTGGACACTATAGTTAACATTTCAGGCTAATGATGCCTTTCTTAGAAGCCATTAAAACTCTTTATATTACATTTCTTAAAAGAAGAGAAATAAAACTATTTGAAATAGAATATGATACTTAATAAATCATTGAAACCATTTTGTCATTTGATTGTCACTAGTTTACATAGTTCATTTCTCAATTAATTACTTCATAGTTTCTTATAGGACACATCAGAAAAGGTTTTATAATTAGTTTTAAATAAATTAATTTATGTAACTTTTAGCTGTTTAGCTAAATACTTAAACTGTTTAACAAAAGAACAATTTTGTTTCTTTTCTCCAAACTTAAAAGTAAACTAATTGACTC
Source organism: Acrocera orbiculus (assembly GCA_947359355.1). Lineage (NCBI taxonomy): Eukaryota > Metazoa > Arthropoda > Insecta > Diptera > Acroceridae > Acrocera > Acrocera orbiculus. The sequence continues at coordinate 16,664,128 of OX375758.1, forward strand.
TGAAATTTACTATGAGATTCTTAATATTTCCGAAATAGAAAACATATATTTATTAAATAGAGAATAATTTTTAACTTACAAACTCATTGAGTGTAAATACTTTTGAAACCAACAATTAGGCTAAAAACTATAAAAATCTCCAGAAAATTTGACAAAAACACAGAAAACTAATAAAACTGTAGAGATAGTCCTTAGATTGAGAAAAATTTCCAAAACTGTCTCTCCTTTTATTTAATTCGAGAGCTTTAAGCTTATTAGTCTGTCAATCGCTTTCACAATTTAATAAGGCCTCAGATCTGAAAGAAATACTGGCAACCCTGGTTTTACACGACTTTCAATTTGAAGAATTTTGGTTTTATACAGTTGAAAAATGGACAAAGAACATCCGTTTACCCCGCTTTTAGTTCCACTTTAACATTGTCGAGTCAGTAACTTTTAAAAAAATATTAATAAAAAAAAATAAATAAAAACAAAATATAAAAAAATAAGTAAATATTACTGTTTCATATAATCTTGTTAAAATTACATGTGTATTTTATACTGACGCTAATTACACGATTTCAATTTACACGGGTGTTATTCAAGGCTTGTCTGCTTGTTACAAAATAATGTCAGAAATTCTCAATAGTATTTCAAAGAACCAATTGATATATTAATTCATGTATTTGGTTTCCTTTTGAAATTCTTATTTAAGGAGTCATACAAATTGTCACCATAAAAAAAATACCTATTTCGCTAATGTCACTTTGCCAAATTTCCCAATTTGCAAAATGTTAAATTGTATTATTAAATTTTTGGTATTATAGTTTTTTAATAGTATTTAAGTTTTTATTAAAATTAAAACTAATACTTATATAACTTTCAAAAACCTAAACAGTTGTAATTAAATGAATGAAATTTAATACTTAAAAAATTAATAGAATACTTTTCTATTTATTTCTTGTATGGGATTTTCAATAAAAATAGGAAGAATTCTAAGTATAAAAAAATTAAAATTGATGCGTGTTGAATTAATGAAAGTTGGTGAAATAATTTTTTTGAATGAGGTTTACGTTGCTGGCTCAAAAAGATCAGTACATAAAATTATTAATAAATTTTGTATATGACAACTTTCCCTAAAATTTTCTTATTTTTACCCAAAAATAAATAGAAATAAATGAATGTAGCTCCTTATTAGTATAATTTTCATTATATAAATGTGCAGTAAGTATATAAATAGAAAAGTGAAGAATAATATTATTTTAATTTAGATACAATAATGATAAAGAAAAACTTTATCGTGCTTCTAAAACCACATCAAAACAGTCAATGTTAATTTATTCGAAAATATTTTAACAAAATACATTTTTTTACAAGTTACATCAAAATTAAACAATTTAAATTAATACAAAAGAGGGAAAGTTTTATTCACGAGCAAAGGTGTTTTAGTGAATGCCGTTTTACAAATTTATTTTGTTAACATAACTGAAAACATGAAAATTTAGGCTGAGTTGAGGTATATTAATTATGTAATCCGGAAAATTTTAAATTATATATATATAATTTACATAAATAGTTAAATACTTTTGTATTTATTGTAGTAAAAAAATTTGTAAAGTTTATAAATAAGTTTCGCGGAAACCAATTTAAGGAAATTTGATTGAATTAATCTGAGAAAGTGATATCAATTAGAACTAGTTAAAAAAAATTATAAAAAAGAGATGATCAAGTTTAAATAGAGTTTTAAACTATTTAGAGTGTTAATATTATTTTTAATTTTATAGCTCATAATTTAAATGAATTAGAAAGGAAAAGAAAAGCTTTCAGAAAATGTGTATTTAATCTCCACAATAATTTGTCTCTCAATTTGCTATTGTCAATTCTAGGATTCTTTGCATATTGAAAATATAATTATGTGAAATTATGTCATAATTAAAAAATATTTACAAGTCGTCTGATTATTTATATTTCAAATTTTATACAATAAAGTATCAATTCGCTTTGGATAAATCAAAATTATTTTATAAAATTTTAGACTCTTTTTCATCTGATTTCCAGTTCTTAGTTGACTAGAAGTTTAACTTTAATGTCTCTCTTGATTGTAGTGTTTAATTTTCTTTTATCTAAAATATCTGCTGATACTAAAAAATTACCTTCAGGTAAATTAAAAAATTACCTTCTAACTCGAAACATAAGTTTGTCGAACAGACAATAAATAGTCAAATCGAAATATCGCATTTACGATTAGTTCTTTAATATTAGTTTAAAAATTATTTGTAATAAAAAAATAGTTACGTTTTTTAATTAAAATTAAAATTATTAATCTGGTTTAGTACTTAAAACAAACACATTTTAATGATTAAAAATTTGATTTTTTAAAATTTAATATTTATAAAAATTACAAGAAATTTACAATATTTTTGAAGCAAATGCCAATCTTTTGAGAGATGTTAATTGAAAAATTAGCTACACAAAATAAGGGAATTAATTTAACCAAGAAGAACTGAGCTATGCTTCAGAGACAATCAAAAACTGTAAAACCCTATTACATTTCTATTTAGGAAGAAATTTATGAAGAAGGATTTAGTTGTTCTACTAATAAATTAATGTTATTCCACTATTTTTTATTAATATATTAATTTTATCATCAGAAGACTATGTTTTAGAAAAAAAGCATAGATAAAAAAGCATTTGAACAAGTCTATAAATAAATTAGCATACATGCTAAACTACAATTTGAACATTCTACTTTTAGTTATATAATCAGAATTTGGTTACTGTTTTTTAACTATGAATATATTTCAGCTTTTAAATATTTATTGATGTTTATATTTTTGAAGGTGGGCAACTATAACAATCGCATAAAACACGAATAATTTTATCCTTATACAAGTAAAACGTTTAGTGATACAAATGACATTTTCTAACGGTCTTTGGTAATTCAGCTTAAATGTTCAATCTGAAATATTGAAATTGGTATTTTTTATGAAGTAACTTTTCTAATTTTCTTTTGATATTTTAGCGCAAAACTTTATATTAGGAAAATTTTTTACAAAATCAAAACTTGGTGTCAAAATTTAGAAAAACTAAATAATGGTGTTAAATTAAAATTTCAAAGGTTAAGTCTTAGGTCACATTTCCTACAATTTTGTGGGATGTTTTATCGTCAGACATAAATCAGATATCATACACTACATATCCTGAAAACATTTGAATTCGATAATGATATCATTCTTACATTTCAAACAAATCAGAGAATGAATTGGGAATAAATTTAAGATAGGACAAATCGTTACTTTGTTTACGACTTGAGTGCATAATGCGATTTTTGATATCTTTGAATGTGTGGTTATTTTAGAAAGATATTATGCACATCGCACATCGCTTACTCGCATTTTTCTTCAAAACAAACTAACTGGTATTACATTTACTTTTAAGTTTTTGGCACTAAAAAATGTATACATTAATTACACTCCTTTAAATTAAATTAAACTTTATCACTTTCTTAAAACTTTAGATAGAACATCATAGGAAGCAATATGTCAAGCATTATCTACAGATGCAATACATACATACAAGGCATACACATTTAAGTTTCAAATTAATGATAAATTTAGAGGGGTGTACAATTGTTTTGTTCTTTTTTTGTACTCAGGTGATTAATGGAATCCTGAAAAGAAGAAATTGAATAGACATGCTTCAAAGCTATTTATTAATAACAAATAAGGTTATATATATTTAGGTTAGTTTGATGCTTGACACCCAGTTTTAAATTCATTTTTATTTTTATTAATTATATATATATATATATATATATATTTAATCCTATTTTTATATTGGAGGTTCTCAATGTAAACCTAGAACTATTTCACTTTAGATTTTATTTTAATTTAATATTAATCTAATTTTAATAATTTTTTATTTATAATATTTACACATATTTTTTTTTATTTAATGTTCCATATTTGAATGTTTTCACTTCTCAATTTCTTTATATTTGATAATTGCCAAGAATCAAATTCCCTGTGTCCACTATTTTCTGAATTCTGATGAATTAAAATCACACAAAATTTGACGATAAAAACCGCTCGAAGTTGTATGCACTACGCCCACAGCCTAAGGCTTGATGCAAACACAAGTTTTGCCTTTCTTAAATATTTTATAGTTCTTTTTACTTTTTGGTTTTGATATATTCATAATGTAAGCCATTTATTTACACAAGTTTTCTGTGGTTTCTGTCAAATGAATTTTACCTCATTTTTAATAATAACAGTTCTAAAAAGAAAACTTTAAGAGCAGTTTGCAGTGCTTTAGAAAAATTATCATGAACTTTTTATATTCCTCTCAATATTGAATAAATATTCAATCAATTTTAGATATTGAACGAATCTATTTAAGCCAACAAAATTTTATAAAAAATAGGTTTGTTATAATAAATAAAGACTTGGAAGCAATAGGAAAGGATTAAAAGTAGCAATTTATTTTAAATCTAAAAATATTGGGTCAATTTGATTTTTAATTTGGAAATAATGAAAACGGTTCAGATACATATTGTTAAAAAAAGGCATAGATAAAACGAAAACATTATTTAGTGTACTTTCCAAAAGTCAATAAGTTTCTGAAGAAACACACAATAAAATGGCAATAGAGAAGTAGCACAAGGATTAAGAGAAAGCTTGTAGAGTGTAAGCAACAGAAAATATGTAAATAATATTAAATACGTACATGTCTTTACATGGGCTCCAAAAGAGGCTTGATAGAGATTTTCTAAGCCCATGGTCCTTGTGAAAGCAACTGTAGGTAAATTTTAGCGACTTTTTATCAAAATTAAGCAGAATGAAATTAGTACGATGTGTTTAGAGTCAGTTTTACACTAAAATGTATGCCATTAATAAGTTCCAATATCAAAAGCCCCTGAATCTTTATAAGGATCAAGGCCTGAGAATACAACCTTACAACTCAAATTGAAATTATCGATATTTTTTATTCAAAAACTATTCCGTGCGTAGAATAATTTTTTACATGATTTTAAATAAATTTGTTGTTGTTTTAAAGGTTTTATTTACTTAGATTTATGTATTTGCAATTCTTGTGTTTTATTTTCTTTCATTGTTGATAATAGGATACTAGTGATGATGATAGCAATAGGTTTTTCTATTTTCTCGAAGTAATATAAGCTCCACCCTTCAAAAAGGCTATAATGTCATTTTAGCATAGATATATCAGATTTTAGTTTGAAGTGAAAATTTACAATTAATCCAATTATCAGAAGAGTTCAGTGACCTTACGAGTAGTCATTGAGTATATTTATTCTTTATCATATGTCCGTATTGATACAAAACATCACTTTTTTTTCCATTAATATGGTAGTCCTTGTGGAGGTGACTTGTTTGTTTTTGTTTTCTATACACAAACGGAGCCCACTTTAAGGAAATTAGCTCGTAAAAACTATCGACAAGTTATTGTGTTAAAAGTAACCCGCTGATTAGGCATGATATTCGGGTAATATGTATATTGTGTTCTCTGTGTGCCAGCAAAAATTATATTTTAAGAAAGTTATAGTTTATTACACTCAAATTATAATGTATAAGAGGGATGTGTGCCTAGGCTGTAAAACCGTGGTCTTTTGATTGGGAGACTAATCAATGCAATAAATTTAAGTGACAAATATCGAAAAATCACATGTAATTTTGAAAAACTTCTAGCTGCAATTATAAATATGGTTTCTGATCAAATAGAAAATTTGATTTAGAATTTAAAATTTCGTTTTTATTTTTGTTGATTCTATGAATTATTCTAGTTTATATAACTTGCATTTTTTGGATAAAAACAATGATTTTGATTTTAAGAAAATTATTCTTATTTATATTTTACAATTGCAAAAATAACATTATAATTCAAGTAGTTGAAATAGAAAAACCATATCCTAAAAAGATGTTATGGAAAATGAATTTGGTTTTGATTTGTTTTTAGCTTGTTTAACCAATTTTCTCAATTTTATATTAAAAATGAATAAAATAAAAGGAAGGGAAAAGGTAAATTTTATATGCGGGACAGTCTTGCATTTAGAGCAAAACAATGCAACAGTTTTTTAATGATATAATAATTGCAATTTAAAAAGTTTTTTCATTTTAAGATTTTTAGAAATGAATGGAGCAACTATTTCAATAAAAACACTTTTCAGATCAATTAAAATACAGATTAAACATCTGTATCTGCTAAAAACTCTAATTATTTGCTATTGTGATTGTTATTTATTATTAAAAAATTTAACTTCAATAAAAATTTAGATTTCAATTTAATAAAATCATTTTCTATAATACAGAAAATTTTGTGTTTTACTTTTTTAGTATTTGATAATTGTTTCAATTTATAATTTATTTATGGGCTTTATCGTAGAACAAATCAAAAGTTGAAACTTTTGGCTGATGTGAAAGCATCTTACAAAATTAACAATTAACTCGTTCACTGAGAATCGAAAATTGATTGTGAAACAAAAAAACGATTTATCTGAAGATTCAATTTAATTCTGGTCTCCAAGGAAAAATTTTATTTAACATCTGATTAGAATTTTTAATAGATTTTATAATGCTTATTATGGTAATTATTCCACGTCGAATATCTTAGAAATCGTAAATTTCGCTAATGAAATCTATCCAAAATGTATTAAAGTGAGATAAACATAAAATAAAACTAATAGAAAAAGAGTATTGTAAGGATATTACGGAGAGGTGTGTTTTCAAAGGTCTTTCGTGATAGAAAAGAGAATAAACATGATTGTTTTTACTTCCCAAAAATGATTCAGTCAAACTCATAGAAATAAAACCATCTTTCCTAACCTCTATTTTTTGTGTAAATAAATATGATCGCTTAACTGCAAATGATGTAACTGGGTGAAAAAGGAATTGGAATGGAGCAAAGATTCGTGTCAAAGGTAGTTATTAATAGAATAATAGCGTGTTACATTTCACGTTTATCTTTAAGATATGACTAAGTTCTTAAGCAGCGATTAAAATCCTGTCTTTTTCAGCTATCAATGTCAAATCCTCCTTTTTAGTCATTGAGGACATTGAGGACCATTGCAGCCAGATTAAAGATTCAGGTATTATTTGTAAACTGCAACTATGTGTGCACTGATTCTTACTTCAGATTTCATTTTATATAAAAATTGCTTTTGTAATTTATACGCATGGGATTTAAAAATAAATTTTGAATAGTAAGAGTTTTGTTTTAGGTAAATAAATCAAAAAAAAAAACAAACAAATTTTAATAAAAATACATTATTTCCTTGAAACAGAACTAAAACTCAAGCACTACGAGGAAAGTTTCAAATCGAAAGACTCAACGCATATTAAAAATGATTGCACTAACGTAGTCAGGGATGTCAGTTCAAGACCTAATTAACCACTAGGAATATTAAGTTAATCGGCTAATTTCGTGAAGTTAGTCTTTAGTTGACATCTGCTAAAAGAATGACGTTTGCTTTAAAAATATATTTTAGTCTCTTTGACTTTTTTCTAAATCAAGTTTTTAATTATAAATTTCTTCTAAAAGCAAGACACAATTAACAATTGAAGAATTTAAATCACATTTGATTTACAAAAACTAATATTAGTTATGCAGTCTGAAAAATTGTTTGTAATTTTTTTATAAAAGGTAAACGAAAATCAATTAAACTATTTCGGTATAAATTGAGGTTTCGAGCTTTCAGGTAATTATCCTTCTTTACAAATCAAAATTGATTCCATATTAGAAAATATCTTTCATATTTAATAGGCCAAATTTGATATTTGTTGTTTAATTTTGGTAGTTGGCCTAGTTTTTGAGTTGATTATGTAATAAAAAAGCTACAAAATGATGAATGTATTAAAAATAAATTTTTTAAATATAATATATTTTTAGATAAATATTTACATTTTTCAAGAAGTTACAAAATTTCATTATATTTCAGAAATGATAAAGATCAACTATAAATTTAAAATATGTATTTTAGTTTTTTTTAAAATATAAAACGATTTTGATTTTCATCTAAGCTTGTTATTAGCTGGAGACGTTGTTTGATTAAATTTGCTTTTGCTATAACAGTAGCTAATTTTTAAATTTTCAACAATTAAATGAGTAAACTATGCAAACTAAATTGATTCTTCATATATTTAACTTAAGAAAAAGCAAGTTTAATTACTTTGAAAGTTTATATTTTAAATTTAGTTCTTGGGTAATGCATTTCTGCATATTTGCAGCACAATCAATTCTTTAATTACTTAAAGGAAAAAACTACTTCAAACTGGAGTTTTGATCCTCAAATGATGAAAATGCTCAGTTGATATAAATAACCGCTTAAAAAACTAAAAGCCTTGACTAAGATTAAATATTGACTTTGACTTATCTTTAAATTAACTAAGAAAAGTGAAACTAGCTGTAAGCATTGTTACAAAATTTAATCCACATATATGCATGGTTTTATATTATCAGCCGGAATTTGAGTTAACCAAAATACATTTGATGTTAAAATTAGTTAAAAATATTAAAATGTTTCAGGGTGCTTAAAAATTCCAAGTAATTGGACTATTGCTATTTAATTTTTGTAAGAGTTTTCAAGTCGATCAACTTTATCTATCAAACTTTATGCTACAGAACAAAAAAGCAAAATAGAGATAAATCATAACTACTTTATAAAATAGTAAATAAAAAATTTATTTTATGAAAACTAAAATTAGAATTGTCTTAAAGGAAAGTTACTTATGGTTTTGAATATTGAATACATGTAAATTTATATAATTTTAATTAAAATATTTTTTAAGTAATGTGAAGTAAATAAAATTGTAAGAAATCCAAACTTTTTCTAACTAATCAATAGAAAATATTTTCTTAATACTCTGAAATGGATTTTAATTAAATGGTAACCGCTAATACTCAAATGGCATTATCATACATAAAAAAAGAACGTCACAGGATATATAATTAAAATAAGCGTTATATTTTAATTAAACTAATGCAATATTTATTTGATCAAAAAGTCACTAAATCGATGGCACCTACCAGTATATTAATATCAATATAAAAGTTTTCAATACTAATATTCTTCTTTTACTCAATTATTAAAAGATATTTTCCTATTTTTCCGCATCTTCATTTCTATGTTAAAAATTTTTAGTATTGTTCTTCTTGTTAGATTTTGTACGCATTTAGGTTTCTTAGATTAAAAATCATGCCTTAGTGTTTCCCGTAAGTAATTCTTTTTTTTCTTGAATATTGTAAAAAAGTTTTTAATTATTATTAGAAAATCAAATTTAAAATATTGACAAGACTGAACGCAGTTCATTTTGAGTAAAAAGGCACTATATATAACTAAAATGCATTTGAAAAATAATAAATCGAAAATAAAAAAATATCACAGGGACAGTCTACTTCTATTTTTATGAAAAACGAAATATAGATTGGAACTAGCCAACGAAATTTTCCCCATTTCTGCAATTCATTTATTTTAGTTTAAGGTGTATTTTTTTTTTAGCTAATAAAATCGTTCTTTATTAATTTTACATACCGTTTGAAAAGTTTCAAGTTTAAATTTTATTTGCATCGTTTATCATTTGGTTACAGAGTCTTAAATTGGAATCCTTGCTAAAATTTTGTTAATTCAAAACTGAGGAAAACTACCCCTGGAGCTCAAAAATTGATTGATTTTTTTTGTATAAAAACACAAGTTGTCAGTAATTTGATTAATATTTAACTAATACTGTACTGACACTAAATATGTTGAAAACTCTGGTTTTCTATTGAAAGGAGAATTACTTCGGAATACCAAAAACAAAATCCTCAAAATTGTTTGTGCTGATCGTAAGATAAACTTTTTTCTGGATAAGAATCACATTTATTCATTGTGAACGGAGGACAAAACTACGTTTATTTGATGAGTCAGAATGTTGCTTGAAGAAAACTAAACGGAATTTTTAAGCCACTAGTAGCAATGGGTGAAAAAAGTAAAAAAATCGACAATAATTTCATAAATCCACATTATTGAATTCAAGAATATATCCTTTTTATTTGCTAGACTTGGTAATGAAATCTCAATGGTCATATTTTAATATTTGCTGAATTCTTACATTAATTTTGCTAGAAATTCAAATATGGTTTTGCCAACATTCATTTAAAACTTATTTTACATTTTAAAAACACAACACAAACAGCTTACCATGCGATGGATATCCTGCTGAATAATAACGCCTATGATGACCGGTACTTTCTAATGCATAAAATGCACCCATATCCGATGCATCTAATCCACTCGCTGATCCACCGCCAACACTTTGATGACCGACGGAAAGTCCAGCACCATTAGGAGAACCTCCTAGTCTTGGACTTTCATACCAACTTCGTGCAGCTTCAGCAGTGGACGTCATATCCATAGCTTATCTAATAAGTTTCTTTTTAATAAATTAACAAAATGAACGCAGTGTTCACTATTACAGCTTCCTTTTTATTTTAAATAGATATCATTTACGATCTAATACACATTTTCATTTTTGTTTCACATTATCCCTTTTGATGCAGGGTTGAAAATTTTAGAAAATATTACAAAGTATAACACAAATGAATCTTCATTGCACATAGAATTGATTTTTTCTTTCATTTAAAGCGCTTCTTAAATATCACAAATTAATATGACGATTAAGGGCAATTCATTGAACTGTTACCAGTTGTTGATTAAATAGCAAAACGCGTATTTTAGACATTAAGCTTATATTATTAAAGTTTTGAGTCAAAAAAACTGTAGCATTTACAAGAACTACATTTGACAAAAAGCAATCACTTGGGTCATACATAGAGCACAACACGTTCTTAATTAATTAAACTGTTTCACTTTTTGATTTTAATCAAAACTCTTATCAAAACATGCCACTAAATTTTTGGTTATCAATATCACCCAAGAGAAATTGGAGCTGATTAAATTTCACCATTAATCGAAAACATTGATTAGATCGCGACAATAGATGCTGTCAACCATGTCAAATTGTTTTCTATTTATAATAAAGTGGCCAGTAATATTCTCAATTTCCTACACGAATATTTTTATAGTCCCGCAAATTCAAAAATGATTTTAATTATTCCATTCCTAGTTAGATAAAAATAACGATCTCTCCTTCAGATATGTACCGAAGTTTAAATCTTAGATCTATATCGTATGATAATCTCTAAAACACTGTTAGCGCGCATATCGTACTCTCTGAGGATGCAATTTTTCCGATTGCGATAGGTAATCTTCGAATAACGAAGCTACACGAACCGACATTAAGCTTACGCACACACCACAGCGGCTACTAACCAACTGAATCACCCTCTACCTCTGGCCTATTCAGTTTGTTTATCTAATACACCTTCAGCTGGCTATTGAATTTACCAGAAATATTTTTACCACTTGGCATGTGTGGGGACACGCCATTGCTTGTGATTCGTTGGATATTGTTACACGAAATAAATTGGATGTTTTGTAGGCGTTCCAATGACCTTTTATCAAGTAAGCAGTTGAATGAAACCAAGTCCTCTGGTAAAGTTAGAAGAAATTTTCTTTAATTTTCTATCTCACTTTTTGTATGAGTGCTCATTTGGAAGGCGTTTTTGTAAAAAACAAAACTGGTTTGTTTTTTAGGGAGAACGAACTCTAGTGCTACACCCTTTTGCCTGGTGGGTAACCCATACATGTGCAAATATTTTTTTACATTTTACTTTGTTTCTGACTGTCAAGCTGAGCCACCAACTCTTTTTTTCATTTTTTTTCTCTTTGCTTTGTTTTTGATGAATCAAATTCCACCTTTCTCAGTGTTTCTGCTTCTTCGTTTCGCCATTTCGCGATGTATTCAAGTTTACACTAAAGTTCTTTTACTGGCATATCTCGGAGCAGTTATCGTCGTAGCCTACGTTTATTAATTTAAAAAAAAATTTTTTTATTTGATTTAATGCAGTGAATTCTTTCAACTTTTTTGTTTTTTTCTGCAGAAAAAAAGCCAGGAAAAAAGTAAAAGGAAAATGCAAAGGTGGACTCAGTTTGCTACTCGTGCAGCACTTTAGCCATGTCAACTTGTGGGAACAATTCTTAGAATTAAACGCCTGTAAAAAAATAAAAAATAAAGAGAATCAAATCCCGCGCCCGCAGATTGCCGTGATCAGAACACATAACTTTACTTTAGGATATAAACAGGCGGGAGGAGTACGAATAGCAAGCGAAGATAGTGATCCACAAACACATTAGCAGATTGGATTAGTATTACATAATAAACATTGTTCTTTATAAATGTTTGTTTTATTCAAAAGCTTTTGATGCGATTATTCCCTGAATTTCTGTAGATATCTTTACTGATTATCACCTTTTCTGTCAAATTTTATTAACGCTACGATAATCAGAACAAGAAGATTAAGATAACGTGGAGCTACTAGCTGGTTTTGATCTTTTATGATACAACCGCGAATTTAACACCTGGCCAGATTATTCATGCTGGATCTTAGCTTCGGTATGCTTTGTTGTTTTGTTTTGAAAAATTGGACCGTAAATAAACGTTATTTCAGTTTTCTATATTATAAGCGGTTGTAGATAAAATTATAAATTGAATTTTATAAATTTCGCAATAAGAATTATTTTATTACAAGTTTTTCTTTAGTCACAGACTTGAATTTATGGAATCTCTATAAGAACATTATTTGATTTCTCAGTTCTTGTAGCTTTTTTGCGTAGCAATACAAAATATGAAATTTACTCAAATAGAGTTTGAGTTAGTTTCTGAAGAAATTTATTTCATAAAACTTGCTGACAATTTGTGTTCAACAAACTTACCTTATTTTTGACAATAAATTTATAAGTTTCGTATTTTTAGAAAATTTAAAGACATGAACAAGGAGCTGCTGTTTTTTGGTCTCACTGTTAATATGTTTTCCTTGGATATAAAATTTGTTTAATTATGTATCTTACCTCCAGGAAACTCAAAAGAGTGTGAAAAACCAGTTTATTAAGATTTATTTTAAAAGATTTTTCAATTTAAAAAACTGCGCGGCGGAAGCTTAGAAAATAGAATTTTTGCTCGCGGAAATAATACATTGGATAGTTGGTAAAATTTCCTATGTTTAAAAACTATGCATACTACTACACTTTCAATCATTCAAGATTTTTACATCATAAAGTATTATATATATATATAAATATACGTACTATACACAATAAGGGTTTTTAAGGAGACAAAGTCCATTTATATGTTAAAAATCCCATTAAATACTTCCCTGCATGTCTGACACACATTCATTTCGATAGACCATGTAATTAGCATAATTGACCCATTCATGGCTGCCTACCTAAGCTCAAATGAATGTCTGGATGAGCTTTAGGATTTACATATGACACCAAAGGGTGCTTTATGATGTTTACAATCAAGAAATATAACTTGTTTGTACAATGAGGGCAAATAATTTAATTTTAATATATTATTATTTTAATCATGAACTACATTTAGAATATATGTTTTAAAAATATTTTCCGCCAAATAAGAAAGCTCTTCAATTATCAAACATGGTGTCTAAATATCAAAGAAAAAGCTTGAATAGATTTGTAGCTTCTTTCAAAAGTTTTGCTAAATACGAAATGTGTTGATGACGAATACTTTTACTATTTTAAGTTCTAAATAAAAATAAATCAATAAAGGCTCAAATTGATTTTAGAGTATATGTCATGATTTAGGATTGCAAGCATTAGTGTTAACCATGGTTTATTGCTTATGCTTTTAGATTAATTACCAAAAAGAGGGGTAAATTTTTGGACAAATTTTATAATTGTGTAAGTATTTTGACAAACCCCAAAATTTAGAAATATTAAAACCTGGGAAGATTTTATCAAATTGTTAATTATCTGTAGGCATAGTATACTGATAGTGCTAACACTTCTGACCATTTTGTAGAGCACATTAAAATTTTATTTTAGCAATTATTTATTTTTATTGGAATAAAAAAAATTCGAGATTCTATTAAATTATAGCTGATCCTTGATCCTAATATTTTAAAACATATTTCGTAGTCAATAGCAACCATTCCAAGCAAATCAACCTTTCTTTCAAGAGCTCAATTACAAACGATCTTATGTTAGCTTTCATTTCTTAGCAAAAACTAACGACTGTAATCGTGTTTGCCTGATGAAAGAAATTCGGTATACTCAGATTTTGGGTCAGCTGCGAAAATTTAATAAGTAATTCTTTACTTTTAGATTCTTGGTATTAAGTAAAAGTTTAAGTGACTTAATGACGAAAGCAGTAAAAGATGTAGAAAAATTGACTTTTAATTCTTGACTGATCCAGCATTAGGCTGAGAATTAAAACAATTGGCTTCGGGCAATTGCTTGTGTGAATGTGTAAAAAACGATTGACTACTATATAAGTGACACAAATCACGAACGCAAAAAACGTGACATCATTTACCTTCTATTTGAGTGTCTTGAAAGTTCAAGAGCAAAAAAACGTTGTACCGTTATTTCTTTAGCTCGTCTTTACTTAAGAAATTTTACAAATTTTTATATATTCTTTATTTGCATTCAATTACCTTTTTTCATTTTACTACGTTAAGAGTTGTTCATAGCAACCTATTTTTTATTATCAATACATACAACAGCACTGTCGTTAACAATTATTGCCTTACCACGCAACAGGATAATTACACAAGTTTCTATGAGCTGCTAAATTTGGTATTTTTTAGAACTTCAATTATGGCTTTACTGAATTGCTTTCTTAACTCATCTTTTGTTCTACCAAGACAATACTACGATTGCTGACGATGAGAAAGTAGCATTTATCCTTTTTCTTTTAATTCAAAGCCATCCTTAAACATAAATCCTCCCTAGATTTTAACGTTTAAACCAAAAGCTTATTAAAACAATATAGCTTTAATGAAAAGCAAATCAATTTTTCAGAGTAACGCTCTGATTTGTTACAATCCCCCCCACCCCAAATACAAAAATAATTAATATTTAAACAATAAAAATGAAATAAATAAGTATATACTTGTGAGTTTAGTTAATATTCATATCAACTACGCGCTCATAAATATTTTATTTCATTTTTCAAGGACACTATTGAAAAAATAAAAATATTTAATATTAGATCTCGATATCCTATCAAATTCTTTGAAGATTTTTAGTAAATCTTTAATTGATTTAACGAGGTGTAAAGTGCTAAATAGCGTGCAAATTTAGTAGTAGAAAATATGCCTCATGATATATCAAGCATTTAATCTTTTTAGGTGTTTTTAATGCACGAAACATCAAAACTACACGAAAAGAGAGGGATAATAAGAAATTATGCAATTGCTACAGTATTCACATTAATTACAAGAAGGGTGGGGGGAGAGATGTAGCAGCTGTCTTTTAAGCCAATCGTTAAATTTCATTTTTGCCTAAGCTCCGCCTGTATTTAAAATGGCGATTATCTGTTATATATATAGTTTAAATAGATGTCAGGTGAGCATGTGTGTGCAATAACAGAGTAGTAAAAGTAGTGGAAACATAAAGTCTTATTGCCTTTAAATGAAAAGATGTAGGCTGGAGTTACCATTATGATTTGAAATGATGTTAAATTTTTCAACATTTGGGGTAGTAAAGAACCAAGTTCTAATAATTCTGCTTACCTTTAATAATAGCCACGTATTTCAAATGAATTTATATAGAAGGACCCGCATATAAACACAAGGTTATTTGCTCATTTTGTGGTTATTCTTTAGCCAATTGAATAACGTATGGAAATTTTATTTTAAAGGTTAACGACAACTGCATTTCGAAGATTATCTATAATCGGTTGATTAAATTATTTTCATAAACAAAAGATGGCAAATGGGAAAATGGTCAATACATTCAGCAAATAAATACATTGAACACAGTGTAATTAATCAACAGAATGTTATTGAAATTCAAATTGTCATCGATTTTAGTTTGTTTTTTGCATGAGAGTTTTATAAGTTATCTTTGAACATTACACATTTAAGATTTTAATTTAAATGGTCGAAGGATATCATGTCCTGCTCCCTTAAAAATATGTTCACCAAAAAGAACTAGGAATGTAAAAATCCTTATATCTTATTATTATTTGACTTGAAATGATTGACCTTGGATAAGATAATTGATATGGCTATAGTACTCAAAACCAATTAAGTGTACTACTTTTTTCATATAAAAATAAAATTTTAATTGTTACTTGCTAATCCTTGCTCTTTCATCAAATTGAAATTATATTTTATTTGATTTTTATTCTTATCAAATTTAATTGTCTCTTTTTCGGAATATACAAAATTACTGCCAAATTTAAATATAAACGTATATAGAATTAAATTGAAATTTAAAAAATTAATTACATTTAGCTAATTTGGAATGGAACTTTGAACGTAAAAGTCAAAGCTCTTGAAATAGGACTTACACAAATATATTCTATTGTTAAAGTTTCTCTAAGCTAGACTTCGTTTTGGTGATAGATTATCGATTTTTACAAATAATGGAGACAAATATTTCTATGATTGTGACGTTAACAATAAGAATTAATTGCAGGATATGACTCAGTAGGGGATACACTCCTTAACGCCACTAAAAAAAAGTTATGTTATAAGTTCATAGTTTTTTTCTAATCTTTAAATAAGAGTTTTCGAATTGTTTACCATATATTTTTCTTACGTTTTTCAAAGTTTCTATTATCCTCATTTTTCACTTTATTGGATTAATTTTATTATAATCGATATGTTAAATTGCTTAATTCAAGCCAGAGAGCTAATTGTTATTATATTTCTTCATTTCCGGGGATTAATTGTCCAATGAACTAAGCACACTATGTGCTATTGCATGCGATTATTCATTACATCTTCCATGCCTTTCTGAATCGCGCTTTTCATGCAGTCCTCCATGGATCAAGTTTTTGGTTAACTATTGACTTCATTGTTTCTTCTTTTTCAAATGCGATATTAAAGTTTCCTTCTCAGCGTAACAGTAAATGAATCCAAAATTTCATGAATTTTCAATAATTAATTACGATATTGGGAAAACTATTTAATTAAGCTTTCAATTCATCTCAAGTGTAAAATCCAATAGTATTTGCAACCTTAAAGAAAGAATCAATAATAAAACATCTTTCAGCAGTCAAAGTCTCAAAATTTATTCAAATGTTGTGTCTAGAACTCACTAGCACGTGGCGTGTTAGATGACTTTGCGTGTTGACAATTAAGAATTTTGCTTAAAACCAATTAGAATAGACTCAATAACTTGTTTTTGATAGAAAGTAAATGACCACCGCTCCAGTTTCAAAATTTTGTCAAATTGTATTTTATGCAATCATACTCACACGTGATACTATCACGTCGGATTTTATATAAGTAACTTTCTTTTGACTTTCATGACCTTCTCCAAAATAATCGACAACCTGGCACTAATTAGCTAATTAGGGTACATACCAGCGGTCACATTAGAATTTGGTGCTAAATTTTGTACATCTAAGCACTAGCGAGTCCTTGAAATTACACGAGAAATGGATTCTTTTTTATCGCATATTTTATTGTGAAATTCGTGAAAACTAAACTTTTCTGCAAATATCTTGATTCCTGTGTAGTTTAAGTCCAGCTTCTGTTAAATAAAGCCTCTGCATCAAAAAATTTAAGCTAGATATTGATGTTCTTTCTTTCTCTGTCTACCATAGCAAGTATCGTATTTCGTATTATTTTCATCCATAATTACTGCAAATCAACAGACGAAGTTCTTTGATATCAAGAGTGATTTTCTAAATACATAGTGCGAAGCTTTACTCTGGTAAATGAACCGTAAAATATTTTGCTGTCTACTTGACTTTATTTATTGGTTCACCTAGGTACTTCAGCGTGTGTATACTTGACAAGGCCTTTTTTAGTAAAATAAGACCTTTTTTAATAAAATAAGACCGTGTCAGACCCATTCTACACAGGCCAACTCACAGCAGAAAACTCACAGCGGAACCGGTTATTTTCATACAAAACTCACAGAATTACTGTGAGTTTCTGCTGTATAGAATATGGGTCTTATCTGCATGTGTATTGTGGTTTTTAAGAAGTGTTGCTTTATTATTTCTAGTATGCCTGAGGCTGATCAATTGAATAGAAGAGGTCTGATTGGGTCTTCTTCCCAGCAAACATTACGGACCGTGAAAATCCGTATACGGATCCGTGTGCGTACTGTCTCGGCCCAGCATACGGATGAAACGGCATCCGAAATCGGAACGTGAACACGTACCGTATGCTTTCCCATTTCACGGATTTTACACAGATTTTGTTTATGTATTGGTTTAATGTGCTTTTCATCTATGTTTATATAAAAAATCGCAAGCAATTCCTTGAAGTGTCAAGACATCTAAAAGTTGATTTGGAAAGGAAAGTTCATTAAAATAGTTTTATTTAATTGTTGGCATATAAAGTGTTTATATAAAAAAATCTTAGATTTAAATAATTTTTTTACAAATAACTTTAATAATTTTAATACATTATATTTCTTAACCTAAAAATTTCCTTGTTTTCTCCTGAAATATATTAATATGTGAATTATGTATTTTTTAAAAAATTTAATAATTAATCACCTTAATTTTTTGTGTCATTCACTTTATTTTTTTTAATAATGTTAAATAATCTTACCTTTTAATTTTTAATTGTTAAAAACAAGTTGGTTTTGAGTTAATATTTTTTTAAAACTTCACTATTATGAAACAAATACTGAATTAATATCACACACTTTGTTTTAAGAATTGGTAAAAATAAAACCTTATTTTGATTACTATCAAAATTCCAAAAATATGTGTATATTACGTATAAAATTCAAAAAAATATGAATATATTATGTATACTAATTTTTATTTACTTCCAAATTATGTTTTTTTTTAAATTAAAAACTATTTTAACTATTAAAAAATAACTTACATATGAAAATCACTTTCACATGACACTAAAATTTTGACATTCCGTGAAAAATCCGGCCTCACGTATTTTACACGGATTCTCGAAATCCCCGTAAAATCCGTATTTCTGGGAGTCCGCATTAATGTTTGCTGGGTTGTAGCTAAGTAACAGCAAATTTCATGTAAGAAAACAAATACATTAGTGAAATTTGAAAACTATATTTTCTCTTAATGTTCAAAAGAAACAAACGCAAACCGTATTTTCAACATGGTCATCTGAGAATTTCAACTCTAACAAGTACACCAAAAGTACATTTTAACTGTTGGAAAACTTATTTTTTAAGGGTGGCGATAAATTATTTAACACGGCCGGTATGGTAAAGGGAGAGAACCAATTGCATAAAAAAACCTATGTATTTTCCTTGAAGGATACTATTTTATGTTGGTAAACAACTTCAAATATACCTAGGGACTTATTGACCAATGTGCTATTCTTTCATACCATCTTTAATTATTCTTTCATCAAATTTACGTTGTGGATTCTCATATTTTAGTAATCTGTAAATACGACCAACTTCTTCCTAATTTATAAAAGCTGGAAATAACATATTCAGCATAATCTTGTATTCTTTTTTATACTTTTTGTAATGAATGGTTACAGAAAATTCACTATTTTGATAACTATGCTTAAAACTTGGGAGTTGTACGTAGATAATCAATTGATCTATTTCCCATTTATTGTTTCTCTAGTTAACTTATCTCAATTTCCATTTTTTTAAAATAATTATTTCATATTGTTGGACTTTTTTGCTACCGCATTTAGAAATTACTTAAATAAAACGTTTTGTTTCTGGTTGATATCAAATATCAAAATTTTAGCTTAGTAAAAAACTAAATGGAAATAAAATTTCAACTTACGAACACAAAAAAGTAGAACAATTTTAATTAAAATGGTATAATCATTTCCAAGGAAACCTAAACTGCCTAATATTTCGAATCTCTGTTTTTTTTTAAAACTATTTGATCTTCTTTGGGTGCTAACTGGTAATTAATTGACCATTAAATAGTGTTTTTAGAAGGGTGAAGTTTGTATGTCATAAAGAAATTCGTTAGGGAGCCTCAGATTTATGACATATAGGGTAAAATTTCGCGAGGGGGAAAGTTTATTGTATGTGTAAAATCCAGTTAAATCACTAAAATAGCCCTAAATTTGTGGCAGCATATATTGGTCTTAAACTCGAGATTTTTTAATCTTTTAGGGTGTGTAAGATGCAGATAACAGAGTTATTGACGTTTCTTGAAAAGAAAACGTTTATTAAAAAAATCAAGATGTAGAACAATTTTTTAAATTAAATATTTTTTGCTCAGTTTTAATTTTTTTTTCTTGGTTTTCAAATTTAAAAATAAATCAGTTTAACAAAATAAAAAGAGATTTTTTTCGTTTTGTGTATATATAAATAGAATTTAATTTTTCTTGTTTTTAAGAGTAAAACAGAATCATTTTTAAGACGTATTTGCTTTGGAAAGTCTAACACAAAGATGTGCGTGGTTAAAAATAATAATAAAAACAAAATGATTGTCAAATAAACCTTCTTTTTATTCAGAAGCGAAACACAAATTTGAATTTATCTCAAAATATTTCAATCGATTTTTAGGAAAAAAATTTTCAAGGTTTTGATGGAAGAAATCTGAAAAGAAAAGAAACAACAAAGAAAAAAGTAAAGAGTTTCAAGCAGCAATATATTTACTTATTTGAGTTATACAAGATCTCTGTCCAGGCATCATGAAAGCTACCAACACATTAAATTTAACAAATGAAAACTTTGCTTATTTTCATTGTGTGTAAAAAGCTCGTATTTTAACCATGAGCTATGGGACGTAAATAGCCGTAAATCTTAAAGATAACACTTTTATGCGAGCCTGTCCAGAGGAATAGACACAAATGAAAATCCCTATAGACCAAATTTTCTTTTATGGGCTTCTAAGTTTCTCTGTATACGAAAATATTTTATTTTTCGTATTTTAACTATATATGCAAGTCATCACCATTGAAGCTGTTTGCTTGATTTTTGCTATAAACTTTCTGGGGGACATTGTCATTTAGCTACCCACCCTTACTGGTTAAATTGTTTAAAAGATATATATACATAAATATCTTTATATATATATATGTATATATATTACCCTTAGCTTAGGTTAACTGTTAGATTACCCCACTGAATCAGCCCCTTGATACTAAATCAAATCTGGGAATCTGCACAATTGAGATAAGAATGACATAAACAGGAAATCGTATTAGGAAGGTTTGTTCTAATACACTCACGCGTTTTATCAGCGTCGCCATCGCAATCTTGTTTAGATTTTCCTATTTTTCAGCTACCCTTGGTATATCTACAATTTGGTATATGCTCTACAAAAGAAATCTTTATTTATTTTTTATTTTTGTATCATTTATAAATATATTTAACTTGCCTATTGCTATAATGTTACTTGAAGTAAAAGTGAGATAATGAGATCTATTTTAAGATTGGTTGTGTTGCTCCTGCATATTTAACATAAGTCGTTGGGATTTAAAAGGATATAAGCTCTTGATCCTAGAATATAACTAGTTTGAAATCAAAACTTGGCTTATATAATCCAAATTTATACTAACAATAAGAAGACTTTGTTCAATTAGCTTTAAGACGCTACTCAAAATTTACTTATTAATAATTTGGAATTTAAATTTTAGTCATAATAAAAATAACTTTAAGATAAATTAGAACTTTTTTTTATAGAAATTTACAAATGAATATAGCGAAGAAAACTATTTTTCTTTTGTTAACATTAAGCGATATAAGAAAATATTTTTCCCTTATAAGTTTGCTAGTCATATAATTAACTACAAATAAAATCTGCTTTATTTACCATTTATTCAGTGCAGGGTGTCATACATATAACTTTTTGGCAATTTGAGTTTATTCAAAACTAAACTTTCCTAAAAAACATTGTTAGAAGAATGTTTGCAAAATTTGAGACCATTAGCTAATTGCAAAGAGTTCAAAATCTGTTTGTAAGATTCAACCACATGTGATAAAGATATCCCATACTTCTTGAACTTGATTAATACTGAATTAATATATTATTTTCATTTTTATAATATTCTTGATGACTCCTTAATGCGAAATTATTCCTAATTATCACTATATTTAACTCGATAACAAACATCTTTTCCCGAAACTAGGAAAAGGTTATCTTTTTCGGAAAACTTTTTGTTCCCCATTGAATTCTGCAAAGCATTTCATGTTTTCTTATTTAAAATATCCTTTTATAAAAGGTTCCAAGCTTACTCGTAAAAAATTCAAGCTGGAAAAGTGTTAAATTTTTTGAGCTCTTCAGTCACTTTTTAATTTGTTGCCTGGTATATTGCTTAAACTATCGTGAAATTTATGCAATACTTTGAGTAACTCATCAAAAATTCTTCTTATTAATATATTTTTATCAGAAAATATGCTGATATTGGGAAAAATACATAAAATCAATTAATAACTTAGTAATGGATAAATATAATGTGACACAAAGAAAATAAAACCAGAAACCTTAATTTGGCAATCCATAATTAAATTTTTCTAATTGCTATATACAAAAAATAATACAAGCAATTTCGCGAAATATTCTATTATTGAAGTTCCAGAGTTTTTAAATGAGTTCCTATATTAGTATACTATCAGGAGACTGAGATAATTTATTTGCTGATTCCCTAATAATCTATTCCAGTATATTATATATATATTTATGTTGAAATATTTTAAGAGGAATTTTTAATTTCTATGAGTGTCCTTATAAAAACATTTGGCTAAGAAACAAGTTTCTAGTATGTTGTTAGGGTACTAAATTCAAATAAGACTTAATAAAATAAATTTAAGACTGTAATATAATACAACAACCACTTATAGCTATTTCCTTATTTGAAATTAACTACATTGTTGTCCCACAAAGTGTATCATGCAGATTGGATATATTGTAGTTATACATTTACATATCTTGTGGAAGAACGATGTCCATTGAGCACGATTCATCAGGTTAGTCATCTTTATTCAAGTTCTTATCTACTTTAGCTACCGTTTGATCATTTCAAATTTAAAAGCAAAAGATAGGACAAAAATCGAAGGTTATAATGGAAGTTTCTGAGTAAAACCAATTTAAGTGCACGAATAAATTAATTAATCAAACAACAAAAGATGTTCGACTTCAATGTAACCAAGGAAGTTACTTTAACATATAAATTATATAATCCAATATTCAAAGCCTATTGTCCTGCATTATTTTGAATGAAAAAGTAAGCCCATTTTTTGTTTTTTATTAATAATCTCGAAATAGGTGCCGAGCGTTATACATGGATATTAAAATCGAGATTTGAATGGATTTTTAAATATGAAGAAAATCTCTTCAGGTATAAAATCATGTTTCATGCAAAGATTACACACGCTTGAAAAGGTGTGGTTAGGAGCTTGGATCGCCTGATATAGCCACCGTATCAGTTACAGATGAGCTACTTGACACCTGACGTAGGTTGACTTTTATTATTTCTTGAAACTAGTATAATTTCTCAGGTCATCTAGTTTGACTAAGTTAGACACCTTTTGCTTGTTATGTTTCCGGTTTTAGTTTATCAATTCGTTTTTCAGTTTATGACAACTGTAATTACTCATATTGCTTATACGAAATTCCAAGGTATTATTTCTTTGATTTATCATTCAATTGTTTGTTAGAAGCTACAAGATATCATAGCACACCCACTGCCGTATATATATATATTAGTATAGTAGGGAGTCAATAATATAGCACTCCCGCAAAATTAAAATTTTTTATATAGAAGTTGGCTAACATTGTTTATTGTGGGTGTATTTCTGAGGCATTTCTAGGATGCCCACCGCCCAATATGGAATATTTATAACATTAAGAAATTTCAAAAATATGTAACAATAGATGTAGAAATTTCAAAATTTTTAAAGTAGTTTTCAAATTGATTACAAAATGAGTTTTCTAAATATTAATCAAAACGTCACATTTACTCTTATGGCTTCAAGGGATTAAAAAAATAGTCTACATGTTGCTCAAATATGAAAATTCAGCGCCTTCAATACTTTTTAATAAGGACTGCAAATCACTTCGTTATTTTTTTGATACCATATTAAATACAGAAAGTTAGTAATAATCTGAAACTGAATTAATTTTTTCATGCTGGAAAGTTTTAGAGCTTTAGATATTTAGTCAAAAATAAATTGGAGCCAAAAAGGGGCGGTGAAATATAGTACTAGCCGCTAATAGTTTCAGTCATTAAATAGTCTAACAAATTTCGGGTTTAATTGTTTTATGTATCAAAATATTTCTTTGGATCAATTG
Organism: Acrocera orbiculus; assembly: GCA_947359355.1. Taxonomy (NCBI): domain Eukaryota; kingdom Metazoa; phylum Arthropoda; class Insecta; order Diptera; family Acroceridae; genus Acrocera; species Acrocera orbiculus. Next base: position 16,688,409 of record OX375758.1, read on the forward strand.
TAAATAAAATAAGCTTGAAAACTACTATGTAGAAACCTATTTAATGTAATCAATTTTTTGTCAATTATTAAATTTTATTATTAATTTTTTTCAAAAATATTAATGGTAATTTCATGTTTAATTTCACATGGAAGCATTGGCTTTATAACTCTATCTTGTTCGAGATAAGTCTTTCATTTTGAAATTAGTTCACCTGGTTTTGAATATCATTGCTTACATCGCACAATGCTTGCATTTCACAAGGACGTATTATTTTTATTAAATTTTGAACAATAAAATTATTAATTTTTACTAAGAATCCTCAATTTGAACTATAAGAAAATGCATCAATTATGACATTATAAATTGGAGCAGATCACTTATGATTTGATCGAAGCATAAGAAAACGGTAGAGTTAAATTCTAGACATAGTCTAATCAATTATTGAGTATTTTATTATTATTGAGTTTTCAAACTGCATCCCTGATCATATTTTTTACCTTGTATTTTTAATTTTGAGACAATTTCATTTAGTAGAATTCAGAAATTTAATTTCAGTGAAGAGTTTGAAGGTCATAAATCTCATAGCTATCGACTTATTCATAAAAATCCTGTTTTGAAGATTGTTATGTATCGTTTAATATGAAATTTAAAATGATTCAAACTAAATATGTTTATAAAATTTAGATTTTTTAAATTTCGTTTTTCCTAAGACTCAATTTGAAAACTCCCTTATAATAGTTTTAATTCCAGATTCAATTAATCCTTCTTAGATTACGTTTTTCGTCTTATAAAGCAATCTAATCCATGAAATATCAAGAATCCTTTTATTTATTATATTTTTTATATATAAGTTTATGCTTAAAAAGATATTAGGGCATGTGCTTAATTTTTTCCTTTCGAAAATATTTTATATTTGCAGAAAAAACGTGAAAATTACCATTAACACCTGTAATAAAACTTTTACTTCACTTACTGTAATCCTTTTTCATAACAATAAGATCTATTCAGAAAAGATTGTTTATCTAATAATTGAAAATATACTTGTGCCAAATACATATTTAGAAAAAACCATTAATAATATGTATATCGAAAGTCTTAATATGTTGAGGTTCCATAGCCAAATTTTATAATGGTTGATCATGATCAAAGAATTAGAAATTTGAAGATCTACAAAACAACATTAATATTTTTTGTAATATAAAATGAATTTATTTTTAAAGCGTTCACTCTCAATAAAAGTATAAATTGAATTTGTAAACTTTGCTGATGTGTATGCGTAATGCATAAAACTTTAATTTTTTCGCGCGTAGATTTTAGCCAGCGTGTCATAAGCACGGAGTCGCTTATTTAGCCTAAGCTTTTAGCAGATAGATATTTTAAAATGATAATAATTAAATTGATTTAAAGATTTACAAAAATATTAATAGGTAATAATTTTTACTTTTCGTATGTCTTAATAAGTATAAAAAAAAGTGTTTTGTTAGAACAAATTAACTATTACACTTTTCTTAATGGCTTTGTGTTGAAATTTAAAGGACATTTTTTCTATTGCTTTGTTTGATTTTTTTTCTAAAAAACTTTTACAATGCCTTATGAGCGCCTTTTAATCCTAAACATCTTTTGTTAGTTATTTCTCTTCTGCGCTTGATTTCTTAATCATATTTCTTCATCTTAATATATCAAAGGACTCTGAATGACACATTTTGTTTTGCTCAAATATTACACGAACTTTAAAAAATGATCCCTTTTTGTATAGGAGGCGTACCCTTGCAACCTCTTCATTTAAAAATATGCCTTCAATTTTTATCTGGATAGAGCTCTTTCAATAAGAAGACAAAAATTATTCCTTTTATGTTTTTCTTCAAAAAGGGTTTCTATTGAAATTTAAGAGGGTGGAAATATGGCATTTTGTGAACTCATGAGAACTGCCGCTTTGTATCAAGAAAAGTGCCGTCTATGTCTAGGAAACTGTGCCTCTTTGATATTTGAATAAAATTTAACAAATGTTTTAAGTATATAAGTTCTAAATATAAAATATGCTGCTATTTTATATGTTTTGAAATATTTTCTAACATTAAGTAAATTTGATAAACATTTGCAAAATGTTCATAAAGATTTTCCTGGAAAAGTCAAATATTTCATTTAGCAATCAATCTTTGGAATTTTTTACCACTTTTTTACATTTTTTTAAAATATTCGTAACTTCAAATTTATGTCTCTTGCGTAATAGATTTGGCTTAAGTCCACTACACTCCACTTTGGTAGTCAATTTGCATTATGATTCTCAAATACATCAATCAAGTTACAAAAAACTTATGACGATTTACTATCTTTTTTATCTATCTATTTATTTATGTGCATACAGCTAATTAAATCTATGCTAAAATGAGTATTGGATGTAAGACTATATAGTCACATAAGATTTACCCAGTCAGCTATTTCCTTTCGGGTCCAGAACGAATCGGTTAAATTTTATTGCTGTGTCTAAGTGTTTGGGCCAGTCGCTGCAAGAGTTTTCATGGTACTCCTTTGACTACCCTAAATTATCAAAGTCAACTCCCTTTGAATTTTGTTTAGCTTTATTTTGACATATTGATACCGAAAACGTGATCTTAATTGCAGTTTCCTTTTGTTATGAAGATGAAACTCGGTTATGCAGAAATTAAGCGCGAAATTTAAGTAGTAATTTTATGTTTTAGCGTTATGCTGAACTCATGAAATATTTTCTGTCAATGGGAAAAATCTGTGAGAGTTTAGTTTTGAAACGTTTATCTTTTTGATATTAAAGGCTTATAATTTCAAATGCATTTCAATTATATAAGTAGAATATTAAACAAAAATTAGTGTAATAGAATCAAATTACTCAAAGCAGTATAAAACTGTAAATCATTTTGAAATTTCTTAAATTTTTCATAGAATTCATTTTTTTTAATTTAGTATCATTCGTATAAAATATCCGTAGCGGATTCATTCTCTGCAATATTAATTTTCACTAATAATTAAAATTGAAAACAAAAAATAATATAAATTAAATTATTTGGCATGTCGTATATTTATGAAAAAAGGCATAAAAACTAAGAATTTTGTCGCTTATGAAAATTTTCATGGCTTAGTTTTTAAGAATGTTTGGATATTAAGAAAAAGCTTATAATACATATCATTTTTAAGATAGAAAGCAGAAATTTGCATTAAAACATGTTAAATGCATATAAATTTTCCATAATTCTTAAATAAAATTTCCCGTGGTTCGCTCTTGGGAAATCAATATAAGCGTCTTCTGTTGAAATTTAACTATAATTAGGTAAAAAGAGTATAAAAGTAAAAAAGTAAGTATGTGCATAATTTTGACATTTGATTGTTTGCGTTATCCTGGAATTTTTGACCAAATAGTTGAAAAATACAATCAGTATTTGGGTTTTGGCTTGATGGAACCCATAAAACAAAATTTATATATGAGGAGCTGATGGCTATATCAGTGATTTATTAGAAGTGCCCTGAATAATTTGATTAAGTGCTAGTATAACTATAGGGGAGGAGAAAAAAAGATACACATTAAAATTTAAAAAAATGTATTTTTGATTACAAATTACGTAAAATTTTTGATTGTTTGGGAGTAAGTTGGAATTCTTAATTATTTTGAAATAAGTAGTAATTTACCCTCAAATGATTTTTTTCCTAATATTCCTAAAAATTTTGTATGAAGAATCGTGTATATATAAATACAGTATTTCAAAGTCTGTATAAATCGAAATTTTTGGCATCTGCTTGTGAATCCAACAAAATAAAAATTAGGTCCCACATTATTTTCCCGTTAAATATGTTATTCATAAATTATCCAAATTAATATTTAGTTTTATTTTGTTTTTTTTGTGCTTTAATTAATTAATTTAAAAACTATATTTCAGCACAGTTAGATGGTTTAATATTTACTTTAATTGCAATTTTGTTTTTTTTTTTTGATTTTCTAATACAGTGTATTAGCTTGTTTTTTTAACATTGTTTTGTACGGAAGGCTAATACAGTTTATTCAGTGGAGAAACGGGATCATGGCATTTTTCACCCTCTTAAACGGAATGGTCTCTAGAAAAATGGGCCTATAATGTTTTTATGTACCACAAAGTAATTGAGTATTAGGAAAATCGGTAAATTCTTTTTGGTAGCCTTTCCTTGAAGGATATATATTTAGAAAACCTCTTATTGCCCTAGCAAACAACTTTTACATAACTTTTTTTCTCTCAATACATGACGTATGATTCCAAAAACAGCTACTCACTATGCTATTTAATATGTAACTGATGGAGCTATCAATTAAAAATTTTATTACATCTTAGTAGCATTTTTGGGCATTTTACTGTTGGACAATATCTCTTGATTTCTTCTATGCTATATAGACTGAAATTTTTTTACTGGTTTCATAAAACTTAGAGAATTACAATTTGAAGCTGTACTGATAATAATAGTTTTCCTTATACATTACATGCTTTAGCTTGATATCTAATGCTAATACTTCTTCACATGAATTTTTATTTAAATCTTTCTCATGCACAACCATCCTGTTTCTGATTGCTTTATAACATATTTGCATCATTAAAAGCTTCAGATCTGATATAGAAAATGTTCTTTTTAAAATAATGTCATCATTGTCAAACTTTATTTCTTGTTAAATACAAATTATTTTTTGTTATTTTTCACTTGTAACTTTAATTGATAGCCTTTCACTTCTCAACTACTCCGTTTAGAAAAAATTCAGTTAAAATATTTTTAAAGATATACAAAATAAAAGCAGCTCCATGGACAGTTTATTGCTTAAAAATAGCAAAGGTCAACCATGCGTAAGTGAAATCCTGCCACTATTTTCTAAAAATTATTTCTAATTGTTTACGATGCAAACTAATTTATTTGCTTTCGCTCTTCTGTCAGTAGTAAATAATTGTGGTTATATATTGTAACCCTTGAAGCATAGTTGTGGTAGATTGTTATGCATGGCCGGGAATTAAAAGAAAATATACTCAATTGCACCACAATTAAGCAATAAAGCCACATGTTCATTTTGAATCAGCCTTGTTTATAGATTGTTGGTATTACCCAAGACAGGGGTGATTCTCCCCTTATAAAATATTGGGTATAGTTAGTTATGGATTGGATTGTGATTAGACTGTTAACTTGTGGTACATATGTTTGATTTCCTTAAACATCCGAGGGGAAATCAAATACGTATGTCAAGTGTTTCTATGATTTTTCAATATCAATTGTAGCTAAAAGTTAAAGTATGTTTTCATCTTTTGAGATGTAAATATTTAAATTTTTTAAATTTAATTAAAAATTATTTTAAAAAGTTAATAAAATTAAAAAAGTGGATAAAATGACTAGCAGTAAATTATGTCGTACTTAATAATTAATTTTTTATTCTGTTTCGAATATTACTTGCAATCCTTTGTTATATTTGAATCTATATTTCAAATTTAAGGCGTAAAGAAACTAATAAGGATCAAATGATTTTTAATATGTTTGATGTTTAAGACCTTGTGTGTAAAATTGAAGTAGTTAGTATTTTTGACTTTTCAAATTGTGTTAGTCAATTCGAAAGACAAATTTTGTAAAAGTCCTACAAAATTATTTTAGACTCATAAATATAGCTTTTTATTCAATCTAGAATTCTAACCAATATCTATCTGGAATATAATATTTAAAGTCCAATTGGTCTCTGCATGGTTTTTTTGTTTTAGGAATATATTTTTTTATGTATTAATTTTTTAGTTTCCTCAATAGTATTGCTGGGTAAAGGAAGGTTTCTGAGCAAGTATTTAAAAGCTCTGTTAATGCTGGCTTTAAGAAAAGTGAAATTCTTGTCTGACCAAATTATTCAGCTAAAGAGCACATTTTGAATGGTGAAAGTTTTTCCCACATATTTATGACTATTTTAATACTTTTGTAATTGAGTTAAATTTATTTAATTTAGACATATACAGAAAAACAGTTTTTGAATATAACTATTTCTTATCTAATTAAATTTGGTTTTTAAAGCTTGTTCCTTTATAAAAAAAGAAATTTAAAAGAAAAGTATTTTGAAAGAAAATTTTTATCTTATTAGTGCAATCTTAAGCACATAACAATTATTTACACAGTTCTCCTCTCTATATCTACTCATGATATCTCGTAATCTGAGACAAAGCCACAAAATGATATATTATCAATATTTGTAAGTAGCTACAAACAGTATAAAAATAATTATCTTTAAAATCTGCAGGTATCTTTTACGCAAGTAGCTGGCTGCTGTAGTTAAACTCAGTTATATGTACCTTATATGCTTGACAAATTCACCGAATGCATTTCGATCATAATTAAATAACTAATGAAGAAAAATATCATTTGGATTAATGATTCGTTTGCTGTATAAAATATCAACCACCAGCAAACAAGGAGAAACAACTGAAACATGTCGAGAACTGATTTGAAATAGATTGGCTAGCTGATATGAAATGCGCGTCTATAATTTATACCGCCTCTCAGCTGATGGTTGGGGGCAGAAATTCCTTTTATTGAGCCTTTCAATTAATTCAGTTGACAGATAATAACATTCTCTTAGCTTCTGTTGAATTTTTAGGCTTTTCTTTATACCGTCTGACTAACCTGGAGTCAGCTTGCTGTGACACTAGAGATTTAGAAATGGGCAAGCTATATGCCCAGTTTAAATAAATATTTGTCGCTTTTATTTTAAGAATTCTGACGAATGACATTCATTTCAGACATTCACGTTGTACATACATATATGCATTGTTTTTTTCTGTTATCCCTGGGGTGTGATGGATTTCTTCTGCTAATGGTAGGTATTAATAATTTTTCTTTTATGATGATCTGAACTTTAAGGTAGTGAAGATTATTGTGAATCAATTTACATAGGTCTTATAGATAATAAAAACGCTTCTGATGTTAATGTTTTCAGCCTAAGTCATACTGTCTGCTGGCCACACAAGGAGTAAAATGACTAAACTTCTGGTTTCAATAAAACATTATACGTAAATGAATGATGAATGAAAGTGGGATTTCTTTTGTAAAATGCTTTTGACTTTTCCTAGAATTCAATTATGTGTTTACACTTCCGGTGACATTTCTTTACTTTTATGTAGCTGCCTATATTTTCTCAACTTTGAACTTATGGTAAAATTTTGAATAGGCTTTATAATTTTTTAGTTTTTTTGACTCACATAGAAGCTGAATAAATTTTTGACGTTCTTGTTTTGATACGTGCGAAGAAATCACGTTAGGTCTATAAATTTTGAGTAAGTGAATATTTTCATGGCAAAATTATCTTGTATAAAGTTCAAAAAGTCAAAATTTAAGCGTTTTTTTATATTTCTCATAGAAATTTCTAATAATACGTTGAGCATTTTGAGATATCTACCTCTCTAAATGTAAATTTGACTTTTTTATTCTTATTCAAATTTGCATGCTATTGTGGGTACAGAATTTAGATAAATTTTCAAAAGTTATGGTTTTGTATGCACACTTCATTTACTGCTAGGGAAATTTCATTAGAAGCAATTCAAAATAGGCCATTTAAGGCATTCATATAAAAAATATAAAGAATATAGTAATTATATTATTCCAGAAAATATCACTTCTTTCATTTTTTGTTTATGTATTTTTTAACTTCCTTTGAAAAAAATATTTAAAACTAAGGATTTGGTTTTGCTATTGTATATCCAAAGATTTTTTATTGTCAATTGTTGCACTTTTTGATTGAAAATATCTAAAAGTTATAAAAAAAATCTTGTGATTCAAGTTTAATTGAAATCGTGGAATTTTTCACTTCTCTTTTTCTATGTACGTATTATAAATAATTTTCATTTAAAGCAAACCTCATCTTAATTTTGTTAATAATAAGCGAGGGATAGTGATTTACTAAGATCTTATTGTTAGATTGGCTGCCTTGAATCTCGGTAGCGAATTCGATTATAAAAAGAAATATGGGGAACAATAATGTAATATAAGTGATTGAGTTTCTTTTTTCTTTGTCTTTTAAGGTGAGTCGTCTATTAAATTTGGTGAGCTTAAAATATATTTATGAATTTTTTATTCTATTATTTTCAACATTGACGTTATTTGCTTGATGAGTTAGGCTTGGTTGATTTTAAATTGAACCTCATATGGAAATTAGATATAAATTTTAGTGCTTTATAGTCCAGAGTATCAAATTTTCGATTTTTGCTTAAAAAATTAGCAATCTTACACTCTCTTTTTTTTCTCTATTACATTTACGAAAAAAATATTTTTTATTATTTATTGATTAAGTTCTTAAATTGAAATTTATTGAATACTCGTTAAACATTATTTTTTTGCTTTTTCAAAATAAAAACTTGTAGCTTACTTGATCCAAAACCTACAACAAACTATGCAGATTGAATATTTAATATTAAAGTAAAAGATAATATTATTTTATTAAAATTTTCCCTTCCTGACCCTTTTAAATCATTAAAGAAAGTTAAGTGGCTTATGAGAAAATGGTGCCACAAAGAAAATCTTATTGTATTAATATATTCTATATTTGGCTTGACAAAAATTTAGAGATTTAAATGAGCTACTGTACTCTTAGAGCAAAGGAAATCTTTTGTGTCTATCAAAAAAGTGATAGGATTGCAAAAGTTGAACTCCATGGCTTTGAGATACTTTTTGAAGAAACAACAAAATTAAATAAAAAATAAAGTTAATACAAGACCGAAAAACAAAAGTTTGAGAAACTCACTGTATTTGGTAAATACGAGTATATTTGTTTTGGTTTATCAGATATTATTCCCAGCATTATTTCCATTTTTTCAGTTTTATAAAAAATTACTACATAAAAATATGTTGAACCAATGAAGAGCATCTAAATAGGACAGACAGTGTAGTTATAAAGCGTAAATTCTATAGCAAAAAAATACTAAAAAAGTTATACAGGTAAAAATTTACTAAGGAAATTTTACAGTTTTTATAGTACTAACAAGAATTATTTCCATATCGTCTTGTCAATCTTTACGGAATTAGTTCGGTCTTCTTTGTTGCTTGAAAATCAATCAGATTTCAGATAAGTATTGCTAATCCAACTTTCATGGATTTTGTCACCAAAAAACAGATTGATATCAGTATGGAGTGCATTTGGTAAATCCAGATTTAAATATTTGGAATGTGTAGTGTAGGCAATATTTTAGTTTGATGGAACTTTAACAAACAAAGGATGTATTCAAAAATCTTTTTCAAATAAGTCTATCCTTTAAGTATGTCATATTTTAAAATCAAAGGTACTTGAATCTTGAAACCATCAATTTGTCAGCATAAAGGTTGATCCGATAATCAGTGCAAACAAATCTTTTGTTTGCATTGTTTTATGATTTCTGCAAACATTTGCCTCTGTTAAGACTTTAAGATGAATTGTTTTTGTATCATATAAAATTTTAACAGAGTCTGCCTAGTTTTCGGAAAACTGCTTAAAACTTATAACACACAAAAAAAAAAAAGAATATCATAAAAATACATCAAAAAATGCTTGGTTTTTGTGAATTCCAATAATTTTAGTTTTTTGAGCAACCGGAGTAATAAAATTATAAATTTATTATGACATAAATTATCAAAAGTGATGTCAAAACAAGGATTCAGATGACATCGCAGGTAACAATAACCGCACAACCTGTGTCTAGAGAGTGCAATTTGGTTAACTTTGATTGCCCCTGCTGGGATCAGGGTATGCAAGAATATGTCCTCGAATGAATGCATTTTGATGTTAAAGGCAATGACACATTCATTTAAAACGACAAATCCTGAAAATTCCCTTTTAATGCTGGCGCCAGACACAGCTTACTGTCTTTTGCCTTAATGATTTCCTTGAACAATGCTAGGAATCAAGGGATGAAGGGATTTGGGTCCGTTTTAAAAATTTTTTTTGTTAAGTTTTTTCTTACTATTGTACTTTATTAAGGTTCCTACTGTGAATAGCAGGAGTTGTTTGATTTGAAAATTTATGTAATAAAAGAAAGTGATTATGGGAAAGTAAAATCATATTCGCAGTTAAACACTGTAAAGTTTTGATCGCAAAATCACATTAAAGAGTTTTAAGATTTTTTGAAAATAAACATTTGAATTTTGTAAATTTGGTGCGTTTTTGGTTTTATTATAAAATGAATTATTCTTTTTGGAATGTATTCCTTAAAATCAACCAAAATCTAAATTTTCGTTTTTTTGATGTATAGGAATAAATACATTTTTATATTCTTTTTTGCAAAAAGGTTAAAATAACCAAGAAAATAAAAACTTACTTCTAATTTTACGTCTTAGTTTTTCAGTTTAGTCCCAGTTGATGAAATTTATAATAATTATACCACTCTTGGCATAAAGGCACGAGGTAACTTCGAATATTTTGCCTAAGATTCGAACTAAAAATTACTAGTGGCAATCTTTTAGTAATATAAAAAGAAAATTATACACATTCACCCAATTTGTTGTAGATACGCAAAGTAACGTTTGGATTTCTTGACCAACTATTTCAATTTGTCTAAATTATGATGAGAATTCTAATTTATGCTAACAGTTTTAATAAGTTTTGATTTAATTTAAAGTTTTTGAGTTCACATGTGAAAACACTAAATGGTTAGTTTCTATGATTCTAATTTAAGACTTTTACCGTTTTGAAAAAAGCGTTTTGCATTCTTCATTTAAGCTCCTTGGAAAATACTTTATCACAATCAACTATCGTTCCAGTATGATATTCCTTAGCACAGCTGCTTAATACAAGAACAAATAATAGAACAAAATTTTGTTATCTGTCACGATCATTTTTAGTACAAGGAATTTAAATTTACTTCATCTACAAGACAAATTTTCTTCTTTTATGGTAATATATGACAGTGCTGATGAAGATGTACGTATAATATGTTTTTGCCATAGAATTATTAAGAATGAAAGTGACAATAGTGCACATTTAAGATCTTTAGATAAAATCAATGTTTTCATCTTTAGTTGTCAATATCTTTTTTTGAAAATGAACTTGACAAGAATCTTTACTTCCAGCAATCATAGGTTTTTGTCACATTATTTTCAGGGAAAATAGGACGAGAGTGTTAAATAAAGATCTTAGATAAGTGATTTCTGGTATTTGCTTGAAGTGAAAATAAATATTTCTTTTTCGATTTTCTTTAAATTTCCTTCATTGTAATTTGAAGATTTTAGTCTAAAGCACGAGTTTCATGGTTTTGGGGTGTAACTTGCTTTAGATAAGCTGTGGTTGTTTATTAACAATAAAGACTGATCTAATTCTTTTTCAAAGTAGAAATTTTTGGTGATCCTGATTCTAGAATAAAGACTTGTAAAATAACTTTAATACGTTGAAATTTGATTCTACATACCCAGATTCTAACCTTTATTTCATGAATGAAGTCTATAGGTAAAAATACTCGGAATTGGGACCATAGGTATAGATAAGAGTAGGATCACGAGGATTATGGAAATATTGTTAATATCTCACTGAAGAACTATCAAACACTGTGTAATATAAAATCTTGTGTCAATGCCTGTTTGACATAAAGCTTACTACTTTTTATATCCCTTTTTATTATTCCTTTTAGAGTAAATACTAAAAATAATTCTTCGGTCAACATGAAATTAAGTAAATAATATTGAAATTTCAAATTCAAATTTTGCCAATCTGTATACGAAAATTCGCAGACACAGGAATAAATTTTTTCTAAATAATATACTCGTATGTGGTGTGTTTATAAAATCTGGAAGACAAATTAGAGTAGTTTTGAATTTATGACAAGGCTTTCCTTAAACTTATATTCAACAAAGATCTTTTTCATTTAAGGTAGTTAAAAAACCATTTGAGTATTATGAATATACTTACCGAAACTCTAAATGTTTTTTAAGGAATCCATCAACAATTATGGCATTGAAAATATGATCACTAGCACTTAATTTTCATAGGTAACGATTTTCAGTTTCATTGTTACTTTTTTGGGAAATGTAACTTTAAAGATGGTTCCTTGTAAAAACTTTATTTTCTAATATATAAAGATTCATAATCCATACCTAGTTTGAAAACCCTAATATTACTTCTAATTGACTGATTGTTGCTTGCGGTGAAGTTCATTAAGCATTTTTCCAACTATTAAAATTTTTTCAAATTATTTTCGATTTTCTTTGCAAGCTAGAGAGAGCTTCGCTAAATTACATAAAAAACAATTGTTTAAAGGATGTTTAATTAATTTGTGCTAAAAGTGAATATTCTGCGTTAGTAAAGTAAAAAAGTATATAGAAGATCTGGTTGAAAAAAGTTGAATCTGATTAATTGATTTTAGTTTTTCTAGCGAAATTTTGAAAAACTCTTAAGAAATATAAAAGAAAAAACTTTTTGGGAAGGTTCACAAAACCAGATTTCAAAAAAAAAGAATAAAAATGTTTCATTAATTAGAATTAGAACAGAACAACTTGAGTTCTCTCTGCCTAAACTTTTACTTAAAATCTAGTAAATGATGTCGTATAAGTGAAAATTGTTTACTGTGACTGTTCCTAATAATATTTACAGTAAAATTATGCATCATGAATCTACTTTACCTTGAATCTACTTAAAGTTTATTTTTTTTGCAATTGAATATAACTTGATTTTTAAAAGGGATAAATTTCAGTCGATGGTCCAACTTCACATCGCAAAACAAACACCTATGCATGGTTTCTAATTAAACAATTCGTAGAATTTCATGTTAATTGAAAAAAGAAATCTCAGAGAACTGGCGCTTGTTTTTTTTATTATGTTCTTAGTCTCAGATGCACTAGCAACAACCATAGCCATAAGTGACGAAGTTGCATGTTCAGATAAAAAATAACGCAAACTCTGAGATACCTGGAAAAAGTAGCACGTGAGGAATGAACAAAAATGGTAAGAAACAGATTCAACATATGTATTTCTGTGGCCAAGATCAGAGATTGAAATCATCAAGCGAGTGAAGAGTCTAAATAAGTGTCCAGTAATACAAGCATATTCACTTTGCCAGGGATTTCCAGAAAATATAACCACAAATGCTTGTCTACATCGTCGTCTGAGTGATAGTTTATCAAACATTACAAGGATTCCAAATACGATGTCGAATATAGATTTATAGTGACAATCATTAAAAATAGAGGATCGCTAAAATGTTGACATTATTTTTTAGCTATATGTAAAATATATAAAAAAGTGGTTTTTACATGTTTCGATCATATATAAAATCTAAATTATCAAGAGCATCAATATCGTCGTTTTGTTTTTTGTTATAGAGTTTGTAGTTCACTACAGGGTTTGGATAAGACTTTTTCTTAAAATCCATGTATTCCTGCTTTTTTTGAAAAAATACCAAATATTATTATTGCATATAAATCTCTGTTAATTTGATTTAAATGCTTAAAAAAATCACATAAAAATATGAAATCAAAATAAAGCTAAGCTATTTCAGGTGCTAATGAATAATTTAAATAATGATGTTGATCGATTTTACAGTTTGAAGGTTACAAAACGATATGAAAATTGATGTTAAAAAGAAGGGGATCTTTAAAAGTCATTGTGTAAATTTTTTTTAGTAGCTTAACATTTGAACTTCTCTTCAATGCGTATATTTTCTCTAATTACTCTAAACGTATTTTGACCAACTTAGTAGAACTAGCTACATACCACCTCATTGTATTATTCTTATAGCTTAAAACCTTTCAAATTTTTTATTTTACTTCAATCATACCTTACTTTCCTGAAATCAACTAATTACTGAGAAGTGGGTAGTAACCAAAAGATTATCTGAAAAAATTACGTCCTCAAGATTTGAGTCTAAAACAAATGGATTAGTAACATTTTATAAATAAGGTGGAATAATTTATGGTATGAAAAATGTCAGGAGCCTTAGTAACCTACACTATCCATATCTCATATAAATTTAGACTAGTTCCTCTTGTAAGTTTTTTCATACCATATTTTTTAGCAATTTATCTAAATCGAACTAGCTAGAAAAACATAGGAAATATTTAAGAAATAGTTTTTAGTTCATCCACTGCCAACTACAAGATATTTCGTAGTAAATGTGTGTAACAAAAGTACCAGCTACGAGACACTCCATATATATTTTTAATTGAATGTTAAGAATAAACAAATATGCGCGGAATTATTGAATTTAGAAGAAATGTAAGGTATATATTGTCTAAAATTACCTTTTTTCTAGAAAGGTAATCAATCAAGGTATGTTATGCTAAGCCTTAAATAACATTAAGAGATATTTCGTATCTTGCATTTAGATACGGTGCCAACTATAAAATAATTCGTAGTATTATTTATTTTTAATTGTTTATATATATTATCTTAACACTGTGTCATTACATGATAAATATAAACAATTAGAAAATTGAATTGCCGTCTTTAAAATAAAAGCTTGGTAAAAGGAACAACAAATTTAAAATTTGCTTGCCTGCTCATGGATTAATGATCTTCAGTTGAAGTTAAGCTGACAAAAGCCTTAGATCATTTTTAAAAAATTAAATTGAATTCAAGGAACATACAAAAATATTTAAAAAAAGCTTATGTAGATATACAGTACCAAGCAATACGCACTTGTCCAATATTGAAGTAAATATAATCAAACTACCTCGTAACGTAGAAAGTAAAAAATTGTGGAAGACTCATTACACATAAAATAAAAATATAGAACGCAGCAACTTAAAACTGTAATTCAAAGTAGGAAAGTTTAAGTTCTTTTCTGGTTGAATTAAAAATAAAATAATTCGGGACTAAAATTTCCTGACAATGATAGAAATGAAAATTATTTGCTTGGAAAATCATGTTTAAATCAAAATTTATGTTCAATAATAAAATCAGATCCACAAAATTACAAGAAGTAATAAAGACAAATAACAAGTAAACCGAGATCCTCATTGACGAGTTCAAAACTATAACCGTCACAGAACAAATATAACAAATGTTGACCAAATTATAACAATCATCAATTTCACATTGGCAAAGAAATGTATTTTAAACTCAAAGCAAAGTCCTTCAAGGCAGTCAAAAGGATAAACCATTGCTACTCTTTCGAATTTAGGAATCCCTGCTGGTTACCTGAAACCACCCTCACAACACAAACAAAAATAATGTAAGTGGCTGGTTGTAATTCCAATTGACATTTTATTTGCAGTTTTTGTTTGCCGGGAAAAAAAAAACGTCAGGTTTTATTGATATGTTGTTTGAATTGATTGAAGCATATGGCCTCCAGCAGCGGTTTCCCATTTCTGCGCTCTTTTTATAATAATAGAAAGACGCTGTGAGCATCTTTTATGTAACCAAGATGTATTATAAAAATTCGGGTGATAAATTTGTCCTTGTTTTCAAACAAATACTTTAATCATTTGCGGTATAGGTTGATGTTATATATAGTTGAAAAGTCACTTTATTGTTCATATATGATATTTATCAGTAAATAACAATCCCGGGTGTTCTATTTTGAAGTGTAATTTGAAAAAAGTGAAATAATGGACAAAATATAAAACTAGTATATATCATAATTGACTTGTAGTGCATTTTCCTTATTTTCAAGAGGATTAATCTAATTCACTTATGTTTGGCATGATCCTTCTTATATTTATTTTATAAATAATGAAAGGCCTTAGGAAAATAAGTTTGCTTTCATGTATTCTACTTATTCAACATTAAGGATACTTTAGTCTTTAGTCCCTAGAGCTACCTCTTAAGCGTCTATGTTATAGCATATTATGTAAATTACTTTGAGACATCTTAGCAGCTTTATGCATTTGATAGCTATGTACAGAACCAAATTTAGTCAAATATAATCTTAAAAAATGGCTAAATAAATTAAGCTATTTATATAAACACTTAAGTGATGTAATATCAAAAACTTAATTTTCCAAAAATTTTTACGGTCCACTTGTAAGATATGCTAATTGTATGGCAGTGATTTGCTTTTAAGCAAGGTTAAGAAAAGCTATGCTCAGAGAAAAGCAGATCTGTATAAAGTTCGTTCATTTCTTCTCTGATTGTGAAGTTTTCACATTTGATCATCTTTGTTTCAGATAATGATTCTTCTCGTCTCTGCGATTTTTTTTTAAATTCCAGCCAAAGTTAGTTCGTTGTTGTTTATTACCATCGCACTTCTACATAAAGTTCTCTAAATTCTTACACCAATTTTCAAAACATTTTTCAATGGGAATTATGCATTCTAAAATCTAATTAAAAATATCGAAAAAAAAAGAAAATCCTAAAATGGTTCAAATATACTTTATCAACTATAATTAGACTTAAATAACTTATTTCTACTTTAAATTTTGATATTGCGTACTAGGCTTTTGTCATAGGCTCCTTCAATTAGAATTCTCAATTAATATAATTAAATTTGGTATTTTGTCATGATTTATTTAGATAGAGTAATAGATTCTTTTAATAGGTAGATATTAAGTAAAATTATCAGGAATTATCAAAAAATTATTTCGAATATTACTCGATTGATAGAATTTGGCTTTAATTTAACCACGCTTTCCAAAAATAATTTTGCAATCAATCTAAACATTAGTGTTATCTCAATTGCTCAGATAAGATATTTAACATAAGCGAATGAATTTTAAACAGTAAAAAAATTATTTACAAATAAGATTTTTTTCGCTAAAAACAATTCAGTCATAAAAACTTTCTTTATTTATTATTTATGTTTTTTTACGACATAAGCAAATTAATATGTGTTATTCTATTATATATACTTAAATTGAAGGATAACAAATATATTCTGTCTTCTTCATAAGTACTCATTCATTTATATAAAACTGCATCATGTGGTAAAACACTTAAGGAATGCACTTCAAAAGTTTCAAAAGTAATTCAGGCGCGTGCCTTAAGTTGATCACTAGTTCTGACATTCCCCGGAAGAGGTATTTCAAATAACAATAGATGCTTAGAGTGTGTAGCTATTCAAAATTGCTCTACTTATGATTTTAAAACTCTTATTCCTACGCTGGCGTTATGCTTTTGTTAGCAACATTGTGTTTGTAAAAACAATAACTAAAGGGGGATAAGACCACCCCGACAGATTTCTTTTAGTCGGACAATTATAACATTAATCTCAAAACAATGCTCACTTATAGTTAAATTGCACTCAGCTACTGAAATATGACCTCATTTAAACAATATACAATCATTCTGATAGGGGTGCTTTGAATAAAATAATTTAAAACTCAATTGTAAAATTTTTTGGTGGATAAGAAAATCGATTTGATAGCTTTATAACGTGCTGAAGTTAATTTACTAATATGCAAAGAATCTATCTCTTCCTCACTTACATTCAAGATATGTTTGAAAATAACGCGATAAGACATGAGCTCATTTGCTCTCTAAAAATACAAAAGATCACTTAGCATGAAAAATTTTTGTACAAAAAAAATATAGAAAAAGAAAACTGAACATTTTTTTGTTTGAATGCTTTTAAAAAATTTATATAAATGTCTCACATAGGAATGTCATTGAAAAAACTTCAATACAAACTACAATCTTTCCCTGCAAGTGCTTAAAAATGTTTTTTTTTATTCAAAACTTTATCGCGAGCAACTTAGTATTTTATTTTGATTTCTAAAATTCTTATCTAATATCAATTGACTAACAATTTTTTCCCTTAAATTAAAGACATTAAAATTGAATCTTATCAAATTCATAATAAAGCCAGAAATAACAGTTTACTGTTAACTGACTAACATTTTGATTTTATCTTGATAGGTTTTAATCATTGATTTGATAAGATTAAACTTCCTAACTTGACTTTAAATTAAAAAACCCAAAATATAAATGTTATCAATATAAATTATTAAACTTTTTTGAATTTAAGTGATTATATCTAAATCTCAAAAAAAAACACTTCAAATATAATAAAACCATCGACATACTTTTTGCTATAAGAAATATTTAATGAGTATGATTTATTTTTATTATACAAACGTCAAAGTTATCCTCAAGCTCAAGTTAAGTATAATGTATAAAATATTATTTTAACCTTGAAAATAAGAAATGAATAAAGCTATATTGAACACTTTTTCTCTTTAATTTAACCAATTTGTTTTGAAGGACTTTTGTTAGAAAATTTAATAAAGAGGTAAATCAAGTCAATTTAAGTTTTTCCTTATGTGCAAGTCATATAACAATTTCTTAGAACTATTATATACTTTACAAATGGAAAAAGAAAAACATTGACTAATTTTATTAGAACTAAAGTAATTGGGTCAAAAAATTATCATAGCTTACGACAGAAACTTCTAAATTATTCAAATATCATAGAAGTCCAGGTGATATAACAAAGACCAATTTACTGAAATGAATTGTATTGATTTAGTACTGTCTGTTATTTTTGACGGACATATTTCATTTTTTTCATAATGACAAATTGTAACAAATTAATTTTAAGTAAATTTTGTACTTAGAATACAAAAATAAATACAGAGAATTAGGCAGTATTACAATTTTAGTTACTTGGAATAAGAAGTTGGTTAATTTATTGAAAGTTCTTAAATGAACAATTCTTTTTTAAACGAGTCTTTTGATAACTCAAGTTATTTGAAAAATAATATATAAGAATATTGCATTACTGAACTTTTCTTAACAAGTGCTCATATCTCTTGAAGACCAATAGAATGGAAGGATTCTTATAATGTGCGATTCCTTTTGTTTACGCTTCATCACGACCGATTGGTGCTGATTTTAGAAGGGCTTTGAGGCACAAAAAGGTATTTTTCTTTTATTATACTTAAAAACGTAAAGAAAGAGCGTTTACTTAAAATTACGAGGTTTTAAATTATCGAAGCTATGAGCATTTAAGCGTCTTTTGTTCTAGAGCAAGGAGTGAGTGAGCAAGCTTTAAAGGGATTTTCTGAAGCTTGTTATCTTCGAAGCCGGTGTTCACAATAAGTCAACCGATAGTTCTGAAATTAGTAGATGCATACTACATCTTCATATATTTTACCAAGTAATGACGAGAATTTTGTTTCTAAATAATTATTAACTTTACAATAACAAATAAGTCGATTTTTTAAACGAAAATCGGTATTTTGACTTCCCTAAGGCTACCAAAAATTAAAAAATCAAAAATAAAAAAAACCCTCGTCATTACTTTGAAAAACATCTTTTTTGATAAATAAATATTGTTTTTTGGTCTTTAGATGATTCTTTTGCGACTTATGATGAACACTACAAAACATCTTTTTTTTGAAGGGCATCCAAACATTCGCTGCCTCTCGCTCATTTATTAATATTATGTGTTATATTATAGAAAATAATTAAATAAATTAGAACTATCAAATATATTGTCATAACATTCAATTATTTTTTTACAGTTATACTTTGAAATTTACAAATCATTCATAACTGTTTTAGATTTATTTCGATTCGTGAATTTTAATTTCAAATACATATATTATTTTATTTTTTTTCTATTTTGTCTATTTGTTTCTTACAATTTTATTTTTATTATTTTAAATTTTATTTATTTTGCTTACAACCTATCCTGGTATCAACAAGTCACTCATGACTAGTTCCAAAAACAAGTCTTTCCTGTCAACAAAGCATTGGTTCCATTAATGTAAACAAGTTAAAGTTAGCAACTTGTTTGATATTATTTATCGTTTTTAATTTGTTGTTAGCTCCTCCCTAAATTTGGTAAATAATAATAAGTTACTTAGTGTGTCTTCTTAATTTTATTGCCATTATTAATTGCTTGTATTTGGTATTTCAAGCATTTTAGAAAATATTAACTATAATAAAAAAAGTAATGTTACTAATCAAACAAATATATCGAAATTTTTAAAGTTTTGTGGAAAAAATAAGTAAATAAATAAATTGTTTGGTACCTCAATGAGGCTAAGGTTAGTCGATCTGCAGCTCCTATTTCGTTATTAAATTGTTTTAACTTAATCAATTTAACATAATTTTTGGAAAATTTTTACTTATTTAAGGGGTTATATACAGTTAGAATTTTCAAAAAAAAATTTATTGCATTGTACATACATATGTATATTTAAGTATATACAGATTCTACTTAATCCGACAATTATTCTAGAAGTTACACACATATTTGTAAAGACGTGTCAGAGCGATTGAAAGTGCTTTTGAAACATTAAACACGTTTTTCGCAAAACCGTGTTTTCAAAGTCGATGACCAAAATTTCTCAAAAGCGATCAAAACCGCTCAGCAGAAAATTCTAACACAAACTTTTTAAGTATGTTTCTTACTAATTAATTCAAAAATTCTTTTGGACAATAAATATTTTTGTTTTTATAAACAGTTTAAGGTCAAAAATTGATTTTTTTTTGAGAAGCCGCCATTTTGTCAAAAAAGTCAATTTTGGTTATTCCTTCGATTAATTTCTAGATTATACATTGATTTAACGAAATTTATTTGGTTTTTTAAATTTAGATGATAAAATCCACAGATATCATGGTCACCGCAAGACGTCTCGTCCAGAAGATCAGCTGTAATAATGTTAAAATATAGTTAAAATTACTATAATATATGTATAAATTTTTACATTAATAAATCTAAAGGTTTTTTCAGGAAAAATGTTCGAAAAAATCCTATTTTAGAGGCTGCTAACTGTATATAATGCAATAAAATTGTATTTATTTTTATTTAAAAAACTCAAAATAAAATAGTTTTATTTTTTACTATTTAAAAATTATTTGAAATTTGAAGGTTTTCCTTATTTATTTATGTTTATAATCAAATTTAAGCCCAGATTATTATACACAAAAAGAATTTTAAGGTATGACACATAGACAATCTAGTACTTTGCATGGAAAGATGGAACAAATTAGCAATAATTAAGAACAATAATAATATAATTAAAAACTATCTACACATTTCCATTAAAATTTTATATTTATGGTTATGAAAATGATATTTGACAATAAATATTATGTATTCAGCACTGTATGCTGTACGCTTTGCCAGATTAAAAAAAACACCAAGCCAACCTTCATGTTGCTGGTATAGTTGAACTAGATTATGGAAAAAATACTAAGTACATCGCGACATTTGATTGGCTAGATTCAAGGAACTAGATTTTTTGTCTGTTTGACTACTCTGTAAGCAATCGGTGTTTAAGCTTGTATGGTTATTCCAACTTTGATTTTCATAGAAAATTTGTTTTTCTAATTTGATCCGCTAAAAAAATGATTAAGATGACACTGCTATACTAGACCAGGCACCAGACGTGTGAAAATGAGAAAAAAAAAATAATTCGTTACAGCAAACTAATGATGCAATATGGTAAAGCGTGTTATTAGTAAGAAAAAAAAACATAAATTGAACAAGTGGAAACCTGCCAGGACGGAGAGGGATGCGTTATTTCTGGCTAAACTAAGCGTCCAATCAAAAAAATTTCAAAGTAAGAGTTGTAGATAATAAAAAGATCTACAACTTGTCCATAGAACATTTTTTTATTTACCCTATGCTTTGATAAGTAAAAAGCTAAAAACGCTTTTTTCTGTTTTTAACCGTTTTTTTCAGAAAAATCATTGGATTTGGCTCAAAATTAATAAAAACGTATCTTTTGGTATTCTAAGTAATCTGTATTTTTTTAAAAAAAATTAATGCAGAATTGTTGCTAAATTTGACCAAAATATAAAAAAAAAGGGTTTTTTCAACTGAAATTCCTAATAAAATAAAATATCCGATAGAACTCAATCTAGCTTCATTTTTTTACTTCATACTTTGCCTTTTAAAAAATAAAATAAAAATAAAACTTTTAATGAAAAAAGCCCCAAAAAAAGTGAAAAAACTGAAAATATGACCTTTTCCATTACACATTTTCTGATTATTTTCTAAAAATTGAGAAATAAATTAAATGTTTATCTAGTATGTAATTTTTATAACTTGTGTAAATAAAACTTCGAAATTGTGGTTGAAATACTAGAAAGTATGGCTTCAAGAAGGTCATATTCACACAACTAAATCGACATTTTTTCTGATGAATAGTAGTGCCACCTCTTTTTCGAAACTTTTACCAATACTTTTGCCAAATTTTTCATTTCTCTAATTTTAATATATAATTGAGGAAAAATTACATTTTCTGTGTCCACAAGTGCCTTCTGAATAAAATTATTCGTTTATACAACATGGCTTTCCCGCCATGACCGATCGCGTTAAATATATCGCTTCCCACCTGATCTGCTATCCCATAGACACAAAAAAGAGCTGTATTTTATATATCCGCTCTGCAAACTGGTGAAAATTGCAACTAGTTAACTTCATTGAACTAGTTGGCAGAATTTTGTGAGCGTCCGTAGCAGACCTGAAAAATGAAACAATCACGTCCCCACTTCACCATCACTTTTTTTTAAGTTGGATTTCCTGTAACTTTGTCAAATATATATTGATTTACACGTTTAATATGTCAATTAAAAGAAAAAAATAATAGCTTTTATTAATCGGTAAGCTTTAGCCAATCAAAAATTTATTTTCTGGGATACAGACCAATAAAAGAAAATACACCCAAAAAACACATTTTTTGGGAATATCTCACAAATGCTTCTTTGAATAAAAAAATGATTGTGATTTTCGGATTCAGCGACCTAAAAAACATCTTTTTGTCGAGCTTAACGAAAAAATTTAAAAATTTGTAAGTGTTATCAATGCAGCCAATTATACCTACTACAGGGGATGACATAGAAAACCAAAGCCTACTTATTGCGCAGCGTGGTTGAACGATGTAATTAATCAATAAATAAATTACTAATTATTTTTAGTATATATTTATATTACAAAATTATAATAATTATAAAAATTTTTAGAAAATAATCAGAAAATGTGTAATGGAAAAGGTCATATTTTCAGTTTTTTCACTTTTTTTAGGGCTTTTTCCATTAAAAGTTATATTTTTCTTATATTTTTTAAAAGGCAAAGTATGAAATAAGAAAATGAAGCTAGATTGAGTTCTATCGGATATTTCATTTTATTAGGAATTTCAGTTGAAAAAACCCTTTTTTTTATATTTTGGTCAAATTTAGCAACAATTCTGCATTAATTTTTTTAAAAAAAATACAGATTACTTAGAATACGTTTTTACTAACTTTCAGCCAAATCCAATGATTTTTCTGAAAAAAACGGTTAAAGACAGAAAAAAGCGTTTTTAGCTTTTTACTTATCAAAGCATAGGATAAATAAAAAATGTTTTATGGACAAGTTGTAGATCTTTTTATTATCTACAACTCTTACTTTGAAACTTTTTTGATTGGACGCTTAGTTTAGTCAGAAATTACAAAAAACCATTTCCCCCCCCCTAAAAACGCACCCCTCTCCACCCCGGCAGGTTTCCACTTGTTCGATTTATGTTTTTTTTCTTACTAATAACACGCTTTACCATATTGCATCATTAGTTTGCTGTAACGAATTATTTTTTTTTTCAGACTCTGTGGCGCCTGGTCTATACTCGCAACGGACAAATTTAAAGTAAAGGCAACTTACAATTCGTGATAGTAGCCTAATTTTATATACCCAATACCACAATTTAAATAAATAATATTAAATTTATGTATGAAAAATTGATTGATCTAGATTTCATATATTTAATACTTAAAAATGTTTTTTATTAATGTATAATCTTAAAAAATCTAGGACTAAATTAACAAAAATGCTAACCTAAGTATAGAAATAGTATTGCTACGATTGGATTACTCTTGAAATCAGCCAATTACAATTTACATATTACCATGGCTTCTGTAATTGTAATTATCAATTTTTGTAAATAATGTAAGCCTTTAGCTAAATCATGAGTACTTGTTGATTTGGTAATGTAATTGCACATTGATTCATTTAACATACCGTTTGCTCTCTCTATACAATTTTTGTTGATATAGGGATGGATGGATAATGTGAACATGTATATACAACCAAAATTTAGCCTCTACGACAGATGTGTTCATTAAAGCATCACTCACCCTAAAGAGTACCTCAACAATAAAAAGAAGAAAACATTTTCTATACATAAAATCACGCTGTCCTATCACAGAGATGCGATCTTTCGAGAATTTGATAACATTGAAATAGCTAAGAGCTCAAACAAAAGAGCTTACTGAGTACAAGCATTATATTTAGGGCTATACTGTAATCACTTTTACAGGACGGTTATATAAATCCGAAATAAAAATAACAGTTGTATATGTAACATTTTTTTCTTTCTTTTTTTAAATTCTTGGGCAAAGTTATAGTACCAAAAAAGTAAGTATGCTTCAAGTTCAGGCTTTGCAAATTTAGCCATTAAAAATGTTTTTTTAAGAATTTTTAAATTCATTCAGGAATCAAGTAAATGAAATAATGCGATTAAGAAAAAATATTTCTTTGTTTGTAAAATTTGAAATTCATTGAAAAAATTTACCTAGCTGCAGATAATTTTATATTGAAAGTTCTATTCAATTGTTATAGGTATTTAATTTATGGTAAATCAATAATTTCAGTTATTATTATGCATATTAGCTTTTCAAAAAACGTTGTTTATAAAAGCTAAAATTTTCAAAATCATAGTTTTATATTACAACTCAAAGTTTAATCACGTAATGAAATTATTTGATTAAGCAGGTAAGCAGTAAGTTATATAAGAAGCAACGATTAAAGCTGAAAAAGCTGCAAAAAATTGCATCGAAATTTTAAAATTATGTTTTGCTTTGCGATGAAAAAAATCAGAGACAATTTCCAAGTAAATCCACTACAAATGTTTTAACTATTTTTAGAAATTTCAGGAGACTAATAGATTTATTGGCGTATAAAGAAGAAAACACATGACTCTGATTGTGAGCGAAATTTTATCTAACACGTTTAAAATTATCAATTTGAAGTCCATTGTACTAACACAAACAACAGATGACGACATTTTAAGCTTAGCAAATCTGTTATTGTGGATTCACTCATAAAAACTTCTCTAATTTTAGATTTATAAATATCAAACGATAAATTTCAAACGTGAGGCACCCAATTCTGCTTTATTTTAAATTTATATTGAGTTTTGAAAATCCGGCTCAAAATAAAATTTACTTCACGTAAGAAAGTTAACAAGAGTGGAATGGGGAAGTTTATTGAATAAAATATATCTCACCTTCTTCGAAATTTTAGGAAGAATATCCCAGAGCTTCCGTTTATATTATCAGGCGTACTTGCTCATCCTCTAGCTAGTAATTCAAAAATCATTTATACCCAAGTTGGGTTTTAATGAAAAATTAAGAAAGAAGTGGAATTTAGCTTAGTAGGATATATTTCGGTCTTGGTACTTTTAAAATAGACAAACCACTGATAATTATACAAAATCAAAAATGAGGTGCAAGTCTATAAATTTTTCTATGTGAAAGATCCCTGAAAATAGAATAAGAAATAATGCAATGTAAATTTTTTGTTTTATAATCTATTAAACATTTGTGAAAATGTTAATAGAAAGAAATTTTCGGGACATATTTCTCTATAAACTTGTGCTGTCAATCACTTAAAGTTGCAAGGCGAGTGCTTACTTCAATTTTAGGTAAGTTTTATTAGCATTATGCTTATTGCCATCTCTTTATAAATATAATGTTAAGAGAGCACGTTTAATTAGAATTTCTTAACTATAAACAGTACATCGAATACTGTAAAGCCCAAAATATAAGGAAATTTTAATACATACAAATTACTTTTGCAAAACAGAATCCTTTGAAAACAAATCTAAATTAGTAAAACTTGGATTGACTATAACTAAAAGTTCCAATCAGATTTAAATACAATTTTTAGCTAGCAACCCTAGAATTAATATTTCAATTACCATCTATAATACTCTTAATCTGATTTTTATTTAACCATTCAACAGAAATCAAGTGAAAATGAAATTAGTCGACCACAAATCTTGACAACTTATTAGAATCATAATTATCAATTAAGTTTGTTATCTAAACTGACAGTTTTTCTCTGAGTTTAAATGAAAAGGATTTTTAGATAAGAATTTTAAGCTTTGGTTAAAACAAGTCAACCAGCATAAGATTCCCATTTAGAATCAGCCACTTGCAGACGATATCGTAAAGGACTATATCTGGGGTTGACAAAATGCTTTCATATGTTCCTTGTTTATATTATGCTTTGTTGGGCCTCAATAGTGGTCTTTGAAAACTCTAGTGGTTAACAAGGAATAAAAAAGCGACCAAAGGGACTGCGCAGCAATATAAATGTATTTCATTGCGGGAAATGACTGTGACAGCCCAGCTCCTTTCATTTAAAAATGTTTCCTATCTTATCGTTTGATCACATCTCCTCATTTCTACACTTTGTCTGTGAAGCATTTAAGAGGATGAAAAGAGAATACTAGCATCATTTTTTAATGTTTGAATAACCAATGGATTCATGCCATGCTGTTTCAGCTGCAGAAAACGTGTAAAAGAGCTTTTCACAGATTTTCTTTTATTTTATTTATTTTTATGTTAAATTCTATTGAAGACTCTAAGGTCAATAGAAGGAGTTGTATATTAATTGAAAGGACACGAGTTGAAATAAAATTTTAAAAATCTTGAGTTAGCAAAACAAATGGCAAGATGGTAGTTTTTTATACATCGATAAGGAGTGCTCCTTATCTTTTTATTAAAATTATTCTCAAATTTGTAATACAAATTTTTAAGAAAATAATATTTTTTGTTAAACACTTAATTGAAATATTCTAAAGCAAAACTAAGCATAACTCAAAAAATAGAAGAAAAAGCAGGAAATATCTAGCAAAATAAATTTTAATTTAGGCTCAAGATTTAGCTTCTGAAGTAAAAGCTTTCTTCCCAGGAAAATTGCGTTGAAAATGTGGGCAAAAATTACAGCTACATTAATTTTATACTTACCACCACCGAATCTGACATTTGGTTAAAAAGTTTATTGGAAATAAAACACGGAAGAAGCTATGTATGATAATAAATTCAATAGAACAAAAGCTGGTCATTCAATATTAAAATTATGCTGCGCCATTTGTAATTAAATAGATAAAGTTAATATCAATAACACCGCTATAAAAATTAGGTTAGATTGTATTTGGTTGATTTACCTTTATGATCACAATAAGGAAAGGCCAAGCTAGAAAAACATTTAACTACTACAGAAAAAGGCTAGAACCAAAATAATCTATACTATGTAAAAGAAAGAGTGTCCAGCAGACCTAATTACTTCTTTTGCTGCCCTAAATTTGAAAAAAATTTCGATGTTCTTTCGTCACCTTCTCATTCAGTTGATCCAGAAGTCTTAAATAATATTCTACGGTTATTAGTTTGCTTTTTTCTTGATAACCACCTGGTTGGAATTCTTGAAGAATTACAAACAGCAGCATGCATGGTTTTGCCAGCATATAAAGTGTACTTTGCCTTTTTTAATGCAGAGCTTGCGTACATCCAACCATTATTTTAACTTTTGTTTGGCTCCTTGCGTATAGTAGTAGACCAAAGTTTCATACATGGTGACAAAACCTTTCCCAAAATCACTCGGATGATTTCTGAAACCATCCAAATAGTTATTCTTTATTCCCGGCCGAGGACTTGTTCTTCTAATTACCCAACATTTTCTCGGGTTAAGGAGACCTATTTGGTTTTTAAAAAAACATTTTGACTTCAGAGCAAAATAAATTATTGTAGCTTCCTTCATAATGCATTATTTAACTCAATCCTGAATTTTATTTTATACTGCATATATTTTAAATTACACCTAAAACTTTCCACCAATATATTTGAATATTTTAGCCGTTATGAATTTTATACTATATTTTATGTAGACTAGAGGTATGAAATTATTCTGAATTTTCTAAAGAAGAAGAAATAGTTTGTATATCTACCATCTATAATTTTCATTAAATTTATACTTCTATAAAAAGAACTATTGAAAGGGATATTGACAAGCCAAAACAATAAAACAACTCTTTTATAATACTTTATCCCAACTTTTATGTTAGATGATGTCATGAAATTGTAATGATGTGACCAATGTTTGGCAACTAAAATTCCTGTCTTGCTCAACAACTTGTGTCTGCAATTTCCATCCTAGATAACTGACATTAACTATTTGTAAAGTTTTTCTAACAACAAATTTCATTTATTTTTTATTCCTTGCTTTTGAAAAGATACCGTAATAAAATTGGAAACAGAAAATGCAGCCAAGATAGAAATATATCCTTTAATGGGTGGTAGTCGTCAATTGCTCTAAAAGCTATACCTTTTTAAATACTTTTGTCTTATTTATGGTCCGGTTTTTCCAAATTTTACTCCTTTCCCTTACATCTTTAAAGATTTATGTCCTTGGGACCGATTGAAGGCATACAAATTTATTTGCCTTTCAAAGATACAACTTAAGTTTGAGATTTACTTCATTTGTAAATATAATTTCTGTCATTTTGAGAATTAATAACGAATATGTGCTCAGTATAAAGAAGTTCACTTACGTAAATTTTATCCAGCCTTTGTTTATATTTGAATAAAGGTCTTAGGCCTAAATTTAAGATGTTTCATTAAAATGTTTATTGATAAAAATCATAATTACGTATATATAATTTTTGTTGTTGCTTTAAGTGAGAGTAAATAAGTATTAAGCATAAAGGAAGAGGAAAAATATGTTTAGGTTCAAAACTTAACTTATCTCAGCGATTGAAATCCACATTTGTATAGCTTGTGAAAGTGGAGGAAGTGGAGCAGCTTTCCAACATGCATGATTTTTAATATTTGGATTAGATTAGAAAAATTATGCTATGAAACAGTTTTAAATACTTTTCCAGCGGTTTATTTCTCTTAAAACACGTATGGGTGTTTTTAAGAATTCGAAAATAGAAGTACGAGAACCCTTCGTCACAAGTTGTTGAGCAAGAGAGGAATATTAGTTGCCAAACATTGGTCACATCGTTACAATTTCAAAACATCATCTAACATAAAAGTTGGGATCAATAGTTTTTTTTATAGAAGTATAAATTTAATGAAAATTATAGATGGTAGATATAGGTTTTACACTCAAATTCGTCCTTTTCCATTTCAAAATCGTCCTTCTCCATTCCTAAATCGTCTTTTTACATTTCAAAATCGTCCTTTTTCATTTCAAAATCGTCTTTCCAAGAATAATTTCTTTTTAACAAATTTTATTTACTTTATTTATATATTTATTTAAATCTAGTTACAAGATATAATAAAAATAGTATAATCCTTACTATTAAAAGTGTTTACCGATGGAAAATCTGTAACTTCAATTATTCTAATGTTAGCTAATATATTTTGCTCAGGCTTTAATATATGTATGTGTTTATGTTATAAGGGGAAATATATTATGTCAATCATATGGTGAAAGTAATCTTATGAAAAATCAAGTTACTAATTGTACATTTGGACATCTAAATTTATCCTCCTTAAAGAATATTGATAAGTCACGGAAATGTCAGATATTTTTCTAAACTCAAATCAAATTTGATTTTAATTTTTCTTTGTAGGACTTCTTTGACAAAAATCAAAATATTGGCTAGATTTTAATTTTAAAGGCCTTAAATTAAAAACTTTTAAAGGTGTACGCAATATTTTCACAGCTAGAATATATGATACATTAGAATCTAACCTTTAGACTTCTTTAGGACGAGTATAAAAATTTTACAGATATGCAAACTATTGGAATTTATTCCAACACAACTTATTTTTGTTTCAGTTTCTTAATTTGCTAAAATTTATGAAAAACTTGTTTATTTATTTACAAATATTTATAATCAATTTTTGCAGAACATTTTTTGTTTTTTTTTTTCAAAAAAACAAAAAACATATTTATGAATATAATATGCAAAACTTTTAAGGAAGTGAAGCTACACATTTTCCATCGGTAAACACTTTTAATAGTAGGGATTATACTATTTTTATTATATCTTGTAACTAGATTTAAATAAATATATAAATAAAGTAATAAAAATTTGTTAAAAAAAAATTTTTCTTGGAAAGACGATTTTGAAATGAAAAAAGACGAAATTGAAATTGAAAAAGACGAAATTGAAATGAAAAAAGACGATTTTGAAATGAGAAAGGACGATTTTGAAATGAAAAAGGACGATTTTGAAATGTAAAAAGACGATTTAAAAATGGAGAAGGACGATTTTGAAATGGAAAAGGACGATTTTGAAATGGAAAAGGACGATTTTGAAATGGAGAAGGGACGAATTTGGAGTGTAAAACCTATATACAAACCATTTCTTCTTCTTTAAAAAATTCAGCATAATTTTTTACCTCTAGTCAACATAAAATATAGTATAAAATTCATGCATTTTTATAGGACTGAGAAAAAAACTAGAGATAGAAAAGGAAAACAAGAATCTACTACACAAACGCTCTCAATTCATGTATCCCTCGATAGAGCGTGAACTTCGCTCTATTCATGTTTTTTCTAATCTGAACGCAATGTCAAAAATCATGCATGTTAGGAAGGTATGCGAGGTTAAATTACAAAAACATGCAAAGAGTTAGTTTTAACCGTCGGGTATATAAGGAACTCTTGTTATCTCTTTCCTCTTTTCAAGTTTGGTAAAATGCCGTCTGTAAAATGCCAATAAGATAAATAATTTTTGGTTAATTGATTTTTAGTGGGAATATGCATTTTTCCAGGTAATATAACGAAAATTTCTAAATTTAATTTGAACTTAAGTATAACTTATATCTAGTTATATTTTCTTTAAAATATGTGAAATATTATTGTGGGCATTGATGCGTAAAAAATGTTGTTGCTATGGTTAATTTTAACCGATGTTATGAAATCATGATTGAGCATTGGAAATATATTCTAGATATACTAAATAAATGCTACACTAAATATAAAATCAATTTCTAATCAGGATATATTTCAAGAAAAGAAAACTTAAGGAACGATTTTGTAGCAAAAATTATGCCCCAATACAAAAATAATGCATTGACAGAAGTCACATTTAACGTGTAAATGAGGAAGGAGTATCAATAAGCCTTTTCCATAGTCGCTTTTAAGAAAGTTATAAAATTCAAAGGATCAAAAATTCAAATGACAAAGTATTGTAAAAGATTCTGTAACTTTGTTAATGTTTTTGTACTGAAATTTTTCTCAATTCTTATTTTAACAGAATATTGAGACTTTCAAATTTAAAGATTATTAATAAAATACTTCGGTGCGGTAATATATTTTCAACTTTTTTGCAATAAAAATTTACGATCTCAAAGATAATAGATAACCTCTTAAACATCCTTTAGAAATTGTTTTAATAAATGTAGCTTTAGTTGAATTTTAAAGATGATATAAAATTTTGTAATAAAAAAAGTATTAATTTATTTTTGAAGGTTTTATAGTAATTCATCATTTTTATGTGCGATAATAACTTTTGCTTACTTTAGAACATAAATTGTTTAACGCAATCCAGTGCAAGTATTACTTACATAAATAAAAATATCTGACAAAGTCCACAGCTCAGTGTATGTGATTATGAATTATGGTTTCCTTAAGAATATAGTTATTTTCTGTATTTTGCCATAGCTAAATTTTTCCACTAAGATGTGTAATTATTTCTAAATATTTCTGATTAGTATTTGTTTATATCAACAAAAAAACAAGAAGAATGTTTTATTCCTGTTGGTTTCAGTTTTAACGCGTCTGGCAACAGGCAATGCAATATAAAAGGAAGTAGAAATTGATATTGAATATTCTAGGTTATTTGAAAAAGATCAAGTTAGAATAAAAATTATGAACGCGGTGAAAGAAAATGTCCTCTAATTTTTAATTTTTTGCTTTCAGACGTATCTGACTGAGTTGGAAGAAAATTGGGGAATATACTTAAAAAGAAAACTAATATACAACCTTCATATTAAAAATTGCATAAAATTTTTTAAATGTAGATATAAATAAATCCATTTCAATGAGTTTTTTGTAAAAACCGGGTCAAACATTAATTTTTTGGTTTTTATTTACTCAATTAGAAATAATTGCAATACTTGTATTCCAAAAATTGAGAAAATGAAATTAAGAGGAAATAAGGAGTTTAATATGTATGAATTTTTAAGGGAAATAACCTGCCTTTAGTTGTATTTAAGATTTTAGAGTACAACTAATGTCGCCTCTACACATTTGTACACATTCGTTCTATTTGCCGCCCTCACTTGTGCATCCATAAATAAATTCGTGCATTTAATCAGAATCAGAGTATTATTTATAATTATATTACACAAAAGTTTTACAAAAATGCCTTAAACTATTAAGAAGCCTGATTTATCTAATTTTTTTAAAGAAAAAGAATTTAATTGCTTCGGATTTGTCACGTTTGCATTCGCATTTGTCACTTTTGACGTTTGCGTTGTACGAATTTGTAAAAAAAGTTCGCCAACAGAGCGAACTTACCTTAACTTCATAAAGTCTAGCAAACTAAGGCAAACGTATTAATCGAATGTGTAGAGGCTACATAAGGTTTTAGAGGTCAGTTTTCAGATTCATAAAATTAATGTTCGCCAATAAAGAAAAATAACAATTCTTTTAGCTAATATATATTATATAAGAGTTTTATGAAAATCAATGAAAAAAGTAATATCATTTAATTATTTCTGAATTTAAAATCTTTGATATTGGATCCCCAATAGGTTCTTCATGAGATCTGTACAGATAATTTTTGGTATATTAAGTGAAAGTGAAAAAACAAATATTGTGGAGCACACAAAATATGTTTGTTTTCTAATTTTTTTTTCACATTAAATGTATTA
Organism: Acrocera orbiculus; assembly: GCA_947359355.1. Taxonomy (NCBI): domain Eukaryota; kingdom Metazoa; phylum Arthropoda; class Insecta; order Diptera; family Acroceridae; genus Acrocera; species Acrocera orbiculus. The sequence goes on from OX375758.1 coordinate 16,721,113, forward strand.
GTTATTATCATGATAAGCTTTGGGCACAATTAATCTCAAAGTTGACATCAAAATTGATTTCAAAAGAAAATTATTTATTCGTCCAAAGTCTCTTATGTTATAAAAGTAGCTCAACGCAAGTTTTTTCAAATTATACACGCTCAAATACAATAGTTACTGTATCTTTAAAAAGACTTCACTGATCATAAGGAGAGTTAAGGAGAACTTAACATAAGTTAAGTGTTAAAAGCCACAGCCAAAAGTCAAAGCTTTTTTTGAAATATTATTTGTTTCCTTTTTTTTAATAAAATAAAATCATTTTTCAGATTGACAAATCAAGAATTATGATTTGAGCTACCAATGTGTAAATTGAAAAACAACATAGTCAGGATAAATATTGTAAAAAAGTAAAATCTTTTTATTTGATTAATTTTAAATAAACTGTTTAAAAGTTCTGTTCATCACTAATTGTAAGTACTAGTCTAAAAGAACAATCTGCTAATATTTAATTCCAGATCAAATATTTCGTTAAAAAGGTTTTTACCGAAAACTATAAATTTGAATATTTCTTCATTTCTAAAACTATATTGGTAATAATTATTTTTGCCTAAAACATTTCAATCACATACTTAACTAATGTTTTTACACTCACAAATACTAAAATAGCCTTAATTTTTTGGCTAACAATTTAAAGGTTTTATCCTCCGTTATAGCTTCTACATTAGAGATAAATGAGATTAACTTGTTTGACCATATAGGTTCTAACAAGGAAGCGTTTGCTTAAACTAGTTTCCTATCCAAAAGTAAAATTTCTACGGCCCAGTTTAACCAATATTCTCATATTCGATTAAAAAGATACGAAATTGTAATAGGACCTACTTATCATTTCACACAACCTTAATCATTTGATATGCAAATTAGACCAGGATTGCTTAACATTGAAATTCATGAGCATCTAAAGGACCATTGCTTAAGGCCAGTTTTATACAAGTGATTATTATTCATGTATGCAAAGATTATACACACGATAGCCAACGATAAAACAGACGATTGCCATAATTATTTAATATTCATGTTAATTATGTTTGCATAAACTTGGTAATCAATCTACCGCTGCCAATTTAGAATCCATCATCGATTGATGTCTTGTCCGTGCAGATTGATGAATTGATTTTTGATCTGGAATATAAATAATCCTTATAAGGGTTGACCCTTTGGGTGTGTTTTGTATTTGACCCCGTTTATTCAAGAGCTCACTTCTTTAGGGGGGATTGTTTAAATTTCAATAAGAGTGCAGTGTTTTTCTGCATATAATATTTTTATGTTATATTATAATATTGAAAACTTTACTGAAATTATAATATAGCTCCTAAGATATATAGATTAAAAGAAAAGGATACAAAATTCCCCCTTAGATATATAATATTTGTTGGAAAAAGCTAGAAAATTTCTATTTAATGAGTTTAAGAATTCTCATGGTTTGAAGACTTGTCAAAAATATAAATCAAACGAAATTTCATCAAAAATTAATACCAAAATTTAACTATTTATTAAGTTGCGGTACGTTTAATATTTGATTACTTGTTGCTTGCATTTACTTTTTGGACCTCAAGTTGAAATCAAAATAAAAAACTTTCCAACAAAAGTTTTCTTTACCAAGGCAGATGTTGTTCTTTATGTAGCATTTTTTACAAGGAGCAATTTGGAAGTTTGCATAAATTTTCAATTTATGCGCAGGTGATGCTTTTCATCAATAATACTAAATTTTAAGTATGTACTTCATAAGAGTTATTTAAGGTTGCGTAATTTTTTAGTATTATGTTATCTTCCAATGATGACATAAAATATTGCTTTACAGTCCAATGAACTCATGTTGACTCATGAAATGATCTGAATTTTTTAAAGTTATGGAAAAAAAGATTGTAATTGCAACTACTAACATTCATGCCACGTAAGTTAAGCACTCTCATAATTTTTATTTTTAGCAAATAAAAAATTTGAGCTTATCAGTCTTTTGCAACGTTATACAAAAATTAATTAAAATCGATTGCAAGCTTTTCATTTAAATAGAAACCGTTATCTTTTGGATTCAAATGAAATCGAAAAAATGGAAAGATTAAAGACATCCTTACTTTTAAACGATCCTGCCCTGGCTTTTTATAATTGAATATTGAATATAATTTCTCATCCAAATATTTGTAACGTAACGGAATTGTAAAAAAATATACCTGATACCTTGCCACACCCAAATTGAAATAAATAATTCAAGACAATCTCAGGTGATGTCACAATGTATTTTTAATTAATTTGAACGTCTTCACCTTTCACCAAAAGTATGAGTATTTTCGCATTCCTTAAATTCATCTGTATATGTCCGTCGAAGAACCAGAGATGATGTTTCCTTTTAATACTTATAGTATAAGAGCCTGATCTGATTTTTGATATACAATTGTGTATTCAACCCAAATAAGAAATAATTATACTAAAATTTTTGTAAGATTTGTAAGTATCAGGCTCAATGCATTACAGTTTTGAAGTGATATCACTCTGAAAAGGATTATTTCACTAGTTCAAATACAACTTTGTGTCTAAACTTCGGAGCAATCAATGAATTTTATTTGGAGTCCTGCATTTTTCTTTATACATGTTTGAAAAATATTGAAATATGTTTCTTAAATAAAATTTTAAAAGCATTTTTAATTTTCAAGCATCTTTTCCAAAATACGTTTAACAAAAATCAAAAACTTTGATTTTATTAAAATAACTGTACTTTTACATGTTGTACTTGATTTTCTCATTAAATTAAATGATACCTATAAACTTGAAAAGCAACAAAATTTAAGTACACTTAATTTGTTGATAGAAATTCATGTAGCTGTGTATTAATTTATCAAGCATAAACGTTATGCACACTCATCATTGGTTCATAATGTCCCATTATTAACTTCTAGTGTAAATTTTCATTATACTAAGCAAAAATTTATTTGAAGGAGTCGTTGCAAGTTAATAAAATTGTTTCTAAGCCACTGAACACCATAAGGGATGGTTTTAATTCTGATTCAAATTATTGCTATCATACTAAGCCTGTTTTTTAAAATATTTAAAATTTTTGGTAAAATAATCACCGTACTGTTTGTTGTCGAAAAAAAAATTATAACAGGCTAAAATCAAAACACCTTAGCCGTCGTTCTAAAATATTTTATTGGCCCCTTTTCTGTCAATGCAACAAAGTGCTTACCATTGTGCTAATCGCATTATTTACACCATCCTGGATTAGTTAGATGACTTTTGTGACTCTTTATACTTTATGAAATAAGGGGTGCGTTCAGCTCACCCTTTTTATAAATTCATGCTCCCACGAGGATATCAATGACATATGTAAAATTTAAGACTCTCTAAGTACCCCATGGTCACGTGTCTGGACTATTTTTCACCCATGCAAACGATAAAGTAAAGAACAAAAATCTTGTTAGTTAATTCAATTGTAGAAATTTCGATAATACTTAGTTAATAACTATAAAATATTTTTAGATACAGTTTTCGTGAGCCTTTTAAAAAATTTTAGCTTCAAAAATTTTGAATTCTCAGCATTAAAAGAGCTTCGCCATCTAAACAAGGTACACTTATCTTTTAATTATAAATTAATTTTTTTTTTTTCAAAACTGACGAATCAATAATAGTTCTTTGTTATATTATCATGTTGTTACTAAGAATTTTTTAAACCAATACTTGCTACAAATCTCTTTCATTTCAATGTTCATCTCCCAATTTCCCACTGGCACCCTAAAATGAATTTTGAGCTACTACCCCTAGTTACAGTGTTTGTGATTACACTTCACGTAATCCAACCATTTAAATGCTCCCAAAACATTTCAGATGAAGCTTGTGGTATGATGATACAATGCACAAATTTTTTGATCCTGATAAATGCGCAGTCGGACATTATCTTATTACGATGCCACGTGTCTGGACTAAGTCTTGAAGGGAGGATGTTGTCAGGAAATTTCTAAAGAAGGTGACACTTCATCAATACTTTTTTGTATTTAAATACATATATAAAATATATTCATATAAACCTGAATCTGGTAAACTATATAGAAAAGTGAATTTATTAAAAGTAATAAAATAAAAAAAATATTTAAGTTCTAAGGATTGTGGATGAAATTTTTATAAAAGACTGTGAGTATATTTAAAGCTAAGAAAAATAAGTGGTACACGAATCACATAATGTGAATACCTTAACAGACATCTCCATAAATTTTGTGAGGACGGATAAGAAGTATTTCAAAAATTTCAAGTTCACACCTCTGAACTGCAAGTGAAGGTATAACAGATGCTTAAGGTTACGTTTTTTACTAAGCAGTAATATGGGGTTTATCTGAGGAAAAATAAGTTTTAAAAAATGAATAAAAAACAAAAACGTGTTGTTGTTTCTTGATTCTGGACAAAAATAAAATATTTTTTGTTTTCATGAGATTTATTTATTGTTTCATCTGATGGCATTTTTCCTTATGGTGCGTGGTCCTAGAAATACATAGGATAAAATCTTGTAAAAATTCCAAAGAAGAAACTAAAATTTTTGCGTATGAGATCAAAAGCAAATCTTCATATAAGCAAAATTTGCCATTGGCAATATTTTAAGATTTATTTTATTAATCGGAAAAGATGTACAGTCGTGTTGCCTTGTTCTTTGCCAAGGAGATTAATGTGAGTTTTTAATATGGCCACCAATATATATGTACTGTTATATACATATACTTGCATCTATATATATAATTCGTCACTCAAATTATAAATTTACTTGAGGACTATTGAGAATTTTATTTAAATCCAGCGTAGAAAAAAATACTTATTTCGTGAATTTTCTTTATATATATGGAAGCAAATTTATTCAAACCTTTTGTACATTATTAAGCATGTACATTATTAAGGTTACACAGCTTTTCTTGAAACCTTTTCGGGAAAGGATGATTTGCGGTGATCACTGCATCTCAGCCGGAAATTAGCCGAAATCAAAAACCCTTAAGACAAAATATTATTGAATGCTCCCTGAAACGATGTCTTTTTTTTTTCATTTAAAAATTTTTGGTACTTATTTAAAGTGAAAGCTGCTATTTTTGACGAAAAATTCCTCCATTTTGTAAGTGGAAAATCCCTTTAATGTTAAACAAAATTCTACAACTCAACGTTGGGTGGAGGTATTTTTATGTAGAAAATGTGTACCAAGAGAAACGGTAATGTAATTTTTGAATGGCAGTGATCACCGACTTTGCAAAAGTAGTTTTGAGAAAAGCACGTTTAAAAATTTTGAGAGCTAAAAAAGAATGAATGAATAAGTAAAGGAGATGAGACTAACTAGCCAATAACTTTGACAGTTTTGCTTGAACCGACTTCAAATTTTGGGATTATATTCCTGATTTTTTAAAAGTACAAAGCCATATCTCCCCCTTAAAATTCGCGAAAGTATATCAAAATTTGCAGATTTCAGGTCGAGAAAAGTGAAAAAATTTCGATTTAGACAGTGTAAATGTGTTTGAATTTAATCTTTATGATATTAGTTTGACATTATATTGTATATTCTCATGAATGATAGTTGTAATGAGGTAAATATTATATCCATTTTTTTTCTATTAATCACATTAATTGCTTTTTTATATCAAACTCATATTTGTCTTTTAAAATATCTAAAATTTTGCATCTATACTTGACACTTAAAAACTTAAAGCAGTAATAAGTCTTGATGAATTAAAATTGTTCGCTAAAATTTGAAACGCAAGTCAAATATAATATATAACTCAGTATTGTCCCTTCCTGCAATTACATAAATAGTGTAATTTTGTGGCTTACAATTGTGTAAAAAATAATATATTATGCTTCAAAGGTTAACGCTATCAATAATAAGTTTTTTCACTTATTTATTAGAGCTTATATTATTAAAGTAAGTGTCTGTTTAGTCTGATGGTAGTTTTTTCATTTAATTACGCCTAAAATTGTAACTTTCTTGGCATCTTAAGAAATTTTCTGAAACTGAAAGATTATCCGTTATAATAAATACAACATTAAGCGCTCGCAAACTATAATTTTGTATTCAGTTTTTACTGTAGTTGTTGGTCTTTAGAAAAAAAATCACCTTTTTAGGTAGGTTTCTCAATTTGAGAAACTATTGAAATTGTTTTGTTTTAAAAAGAAAACTTTTTAAAATAGTATTAGAAATACTTTAAGAGCTAAAAGCTGTAAATCATTTGTGATAAGATCTCGCGTAAGAGCAGGGTTTAAGGGTTATTATAGACGACCTGGTCACTATAGCTGCAAAAAAGGTAAATCCCTAGGCAATAAAGCTCAGTTATATACTTTTACCTGAGCTAAATTTAAGTTTAACAGATTCAAAGTAAAAAAGGGTTCTTTTGTTTGTATTCAAGCTTGGACATAAATAAGTATTACTCGTAATTAAACACAAAATTTTGTAAAAAGTTTACCTTAATGTTCATTGTCAAATCATTAAATTGTTATTGCCATCAGTAAATTTTCTTATGAAATTTTTTATTTACATTAGCATTTAGAGGATTTATGTTATCATCCTATGGCGATTCATGTTTTATCAGGACGTTATCTTAACTAATTACACTCCCTAAGGGGCAATGTCCCAAATATACATTTTTATTTAGTGTAAAGTGTGAAAGTTAATTTTGCACAAGTGAATTGAAACAGGGGTACTAAAATGTTAGGAGTTGTTGCTTTAGAATTATTCGATAAAAATACAGGTTATCAAATTTAACTACCAAAGTATTAAACAGAGTTTTCAAAAATCTGCAGATTTTTAAAACGACTTTTGCATTTTATGCTTAGCCCTTTAGAGGGAAGGTGTTTTATTATTTTCCAAGAAAGATGATTAAAGATACACTTTACGTATTTGAAAATTTCAGTTTTTTTCAGTGCAAAAATTAATAATATTTAAAGGAATTGACAAGTAAAGATTGTCTGATTGTTAAAAAAAGCCGACTTAAATATTTTCACACTATTGGAGGATATAAAAAGGATCCTTAAAGCCAAATTATGATATTTTACTATCCGCGGAGTACTATTTACCTACTTACTTTGATTTGAACTTTCAAATGTTGTTTAGCTCAGAATCGTAAAAATTACGCTAGAAAACGCATATAAAAATTAGAAGATCATTAATATCTGAAAATTTTTTTGATGATTAAAATAATAACCAAATTTAGATCAGTATAAGTCACTTGTAAAAAAGATTCTTTAAGTTTCATAATTTAGGTCTAATTTGGTTTTAAAATTTTACGGATTAATTCATTTTTAATTTCGTCTTTTAGTAGAAGTTATAAGGTTAGAACTATGTAGAATAGTAATTATTTTATCTATTTGTATTTTATGATTTTTAAGTTTATTCTTATTCTACATCATAAAAACCATATTATAACAAGCATTTCACCATGAGTTTTGTGTAAATCATTCTAAGAAATATTGGCAAACGTTAAATAATGCTTATTATCAGCCAAATATTAATTGGCTGCAATCAAATAAATTTTCATTAAAAATTTCTGATAAAAGTCTATTTGTTTTTTTTATTTCTCAAGTCGTTAATGTCAAACAACAGTTTCCTGAGAAAATTTTCCAAGTAAAACTCACCAATTTGCTGTGTTATTGAAATTCTAAAAATAAAATCCTTAAACGTGTTGTTTGTACAAAATAGAACCATGATATATACATATATAAAAGCTCCACGAAGCATGAACTTGCAAAATTTGTATGCCTAATTATCCTAGTAATTAAAATTTACTGTTGCGAAAAAAATAAAGAATTTTGATTTTGAGGAGCCATTGTGTTTGAGAAAATACATACTAATGGGCCTTGGAAATATCATTTAATCACTAATTCCTTAATTGGTCATACTCAAGTAACGATTCCAAGAAAATATGAAACTTTTATTAAGGAGTTTTTCAGTTGTGTGGTCTAATTTTTGTATCTAATTAGTGTACCTTTTGGGTTCAATTTAAAAATAAATGGATTTCACTTGTTGTTTTACGAATAGTAAACTAACTAACACAATTATTTAAATTTAATTTTTTTAATCCGTCAAAAAAGAAATCTCTCTTTTTAACAATATGCAAAAATATCTTTTTTATATAATTTAAAACTATATGAACAACAAAGAATTATTTTATATATATTAAAAAATCATTTTGCAGGCAAAATTATTAAGAAAAGAAAATTTCATTTTATAACTTCATTATCTTTGAAATTTATTTTGAACCACAAACACAGCGTGAGGTCGAAGCAATCAGGAAGTTTTTGCACGTGACGGAGGCAAACACCATTCAGGAAGCACCATTTAATACAATTGTAATATTACACGAGTAGAGTCCTTTATAGGGTTAAGTGAAATTCAATACATTTCTATGAACACATTAAGTGTCAAAAGTACACATAACCCACGGAAGCGTTGCATATACTAGCAATGAGGATTTTTCTTGTAAAGGGGATTATAAAGATCTAAAGATTTACTGTCAATCTACATGCACTTTGGTGTTATAAATTCAGCTTGAACTAAGCCATCGACTTTTATTTAAAAAATTATAGCTATATTAATATTATAGTAAGCTAATTTCTCTTAAAACAAAAAATTTAGTCCTTGGGTAGAACTTCATAAATAAATATGGCTTTTATCATTTTGCAATAAATACTGATTTTTAGAGATGTTGAATTTATGACTGTTATTTATAACCAACTGATTTATGTCCGCTTGATGGTTCTTTTATTTCAATTGTGGACGATTACAATTACACTTGCTGCTCTGGTACTAACAATAAGTATTCATTATTTTTAAGTAGGTTTTTATACGCAAAATGTGTTTGAACTAGAAAAATAACTTACAAATAATTGTGAGTAAGTTTTAATTAGTAGAACAAACAGTTTTGTAGTGACTCGGGAAGTGATGCCATGCATTCTCCCATATACAGAAATTAAATCATGGACGTTTCAAATGCCCAGTCAACAAATATAAGTAGAGGCTGATTTCTGTACCCATGAAAGCCACCAAAACTAAATGGATTAATAGATCTTTCATAATTTGATATTGTACGAAAAAGAAGAAAAGTGTTTCTTGTTGCCAAAGCAAGTATTTAAGGATTAATATAAAGCAAGGCCAATTTACATGGTTTCCTGATGTCAAGCACTGTAGGCTCTTGTAATAGGTCCATACGACTTTAGACAAAAGAGATTTAAGATGCTTAGGCCTTAATTATGACTCGAATATCAGAAGATATGTAAATTAAAGCTACTCCTGATTCATTGGGATAGAGTGACATCGATGGCAACAGATTCTGCCTGGAAACCATTAGGGCTATATCATACAGCTATAAGGTTTTTACAGTCTGGATCTTTGCACCGTTGAATCGTTGATTCCAAACAGACTCATGCCCAGGATCATACCAGAGTAAAATTTTAAGTCATAATCTTACCAAACAGATTCAATGCCGTTCATTACAATATAGAGTCATAGAGTGCATTGGCGCCAATATCTACTTACAATTAATAGTTATCAAAGCTTTTATTTTTATTCACATTTCATAACAATTTAAATGATTTGGAAATAGGAAAACCATTGGTTAACTACTGATAAATATTGATATATCAATTATGATTATACTACAACCAAAAACTAATTTTAACAATTATTTAGGGGTTTCTATGAATTCTATGAATTCCTAATATTTTTAATATTCCTAAATGGCAAATATGAGTATACTTCAATATATTATTAGTCAATTATCAAGAAAATTTTCAATAGTTCACAAGGCTGCCAAGTTAATTTGGTTCCATCACCTTTCCTCCCCATTTGGCATTTCACGCCAATGCAATTGTTCTCGGCACTTAACAACATCGTTTGACTCAAACAGTGGGTGTATCTGATCCTTAGTTAGATTTGATGAATTCGTATTTTATATATACATAAATAATTGCAGTATTAAAACACATACCCGTGGTCCCTACCAGATTGAAATCTTCTAAAAAGGGATATATGCTGTATACAAATGGCAAAGCGAATTATGCTACGATTTTCTCACAATCTTTTATAGGCTCCGATGAAAAATAAATTCACATTTAAAGAAGGCAATCACTATTATTATAGTCATAAACTTGACTAAATTTGCCATCGATATTGTTTATCCGCGACACGATAGGAGGAGGCATTAATTGAAGGAAACCCCAAAGCACCTTTAAAAAAAATAACAGAATGTTATTGAGGGGGAGTGCTATGCTTTAACGTAAAACTTGACTTAACTGTGAAAAAATATATCCTTAGCCTTCGTCGATATAAAGTCAAATATAAGATATCGATATTGGTTTGCTGACCAGAATGGATAGCATATTTGTATTTTATACACGATCATGGATTGCATTAAGGTATAAACTTATTATTAGTAGCGAAATAAACGAAAAAACCATTTAAGAGTCTCTCAAAGGCAATATTTTATGAGCTAACGATTCACTTGCGGCTGGAGGCGTGGACAATTCGTTGTCGAAGATGTTCGAAGCAAAACACATTATGGTTTGATCAAGCGGCTGCTTAAGATTTGTTGAAAAAAGATCAATGACTTGTTTGCTAGCATCTGACATATGGATCTTTGCGTCTCACTGAATTATTTAAAAAGCTATCGTAAATGATAACAAGAATTATAATTTCTATCAAAACTTTGATTTCCTTTGGTCTGATTTGCTTACAGATTAAAATAATAAATATCTTAAGTAACTGTGTCTTATTAAATTATAAAGTTTGTTTTTCAAATTATTTTGTAAATTCACGACAATGTAATTAGATAAGATAGTAGATAATATTAAACTATATTGAACATTTTCATAGTTATTAACGTAGGTTAGACTAATTTTATAGAGAGTAACTCTTTTTCAATTCGAAAAGAAAAGAAAATTCTATTTATTGAGTATTATAAAAGATGTTATGAAAGATACAGAAAATATTTAAATATTCTTAGACTTGAAACATGGATTGCAACACTTTTGATAATTCTATAGTTTTAGAAAGTAATAACCTCCGAAACATGGATTCATCACAATCTGATGTTTGGTTCAGAACTTAAAGCAGTGACGTGATGTTTTATATTTCCTAAAACAAAAAAATACATTCAGTACAATATTATGTATTGATTTATTATTGCTTTTAGAAAAGAACCGATTCCATTACAACAAAAAGGCTTCATGCATAAGTGTGAATACGGCCTTTTGATATTTTTACGGACTGAATTTAATTTTAGGTAGGCAGTAATCACTTTATGATATTTTTTAAAGCTTTCGTCATAACAGGTTCACTTCAGTGACCAGGGGCCAGATTATGTCTCAGGGAAAAGTGATAATGATAATGATAAATAGCCATTTTGACATATTTCATCACGAGAGTGATTCTAAGTTGCAGTGATAATGAAAACTATTGCCAGAAACTTATCATTTGGTGGATTATTTTATCACTGAAAAAATTATCGTGATAACGAAGTGATAAGTTATTAAAAACGAATAAAAATTTTTAAAATGCAAAATTAAACCCTAAAAATTTGCTACAAAAATGAAAATTAATAAAATTAAATAAATTTGAGAAAAAATTGCCTTTAATTCTTTATTTAAGTTTTGTTTTGAAATATTTTTTCTTTTGATTACAAAAGTTTACAGCATTTTGCATCCACTTTTGGAATTTTTCAATTTTTTCTGGAAACCTCTGCCAGTTTTTTATTTAAGGAAGTATATATAAGAATTTAAGGTTTGCATTCTAGTCAAACATTTATTTAATCCAAATTGTTTTTCTTTTATTTTGGATGGTCCATCAAGTTTTATGTTAATAGTTTTAATAGAAACTTTAAAAAAAATTCTTAAAAATGGCTCTTTTTTCAAGCGTCTATAGTAGAATGACTCCTTTAATTTGCAAACTAGTGTTATGTGCTTATAGAAATTTCAGTTATCAAATTGGGCGATTAGATTAGTTCTTGTTAAAAATTTCACTATAAGGATTGGTGATTATTGGTACACATTTATTTTAAAATCGTTTTATATTCTTAGAATAATTTGCTGCCTTATCTGTTCTCTTAAAGTAGTTCTCCCTAGAACAATAAATGCCTTATTAAATTAGAGGGATCGTTAGGATAATGATTTCTAAGATTTAAAAATTTCTACAAAAGTTATTTATTGTATGCACAATAATTTGCTGTCTTACTTGTTTTATTGAAGTAGTTTTTCTGAGAATTATTTAAGCATTTCTATGTATCATAATCTTTATGTTGATTACTTCAAAGATTTTGCAACTTTCATAAGGATTTTTTACATTCACTCCATAAGTGTTAAATTAGTATAAAAGTGAAAGATATTGGTTGTAAGGAAATAATTCAGTGTTGAACTTATATAAGGAAGGACAAATTTTGGTAAGCAATTTTATATTAAAATGAAAGCTTGTGCTACGTTTTATTTATGTATTTTTTAGACAAAATAACTGATGCTCAAAGAGGAAAACGTCCGACACAAGAACAAAAAAATCATTTATTGAATTTTTTGGATTTACATATTGATTTTGCGAATGATAGGTCCAAAATGTTTCCTATAATATACATATTAATAATTAATTAAATTTCATTTAGAATAAATAAAAATTATTAAAAACGAATAAAAATTTTGAAATCTATATTTAAAATCATGAAAATCAACTAAAATTTGAGAAAAAATTATGTTCTCTTTTTAAGTTTTGTTTTAAATTGTTTTTCGTTAGATTATCTTAAAATAATCCTATTTTACTTTTGGATGGTATTTTTGCTCTATTATCTTGCATGATTTATTTAATTTTACATTTCACAAAAGGTGCAATTACGGGATTATCAGATTAGGTTAAATATTATGAAAAGTTACATTCTAAAGATTATTAATTAATCCTTCACATTTATTTCAAAATCACATTACATATATTCTTAGAATAATTTGTTGTGTTACATGTTTTATTTAAGTAGTTTTTCTTAAAACCATAAATGCTTTTCATATTAAGGCGATCGTTATTTTGAATAGTTCTAAGATTTTGAAATTTCCATAAAGATTTTTTACACCCACTCCATAAGCATCCCGCAATCTCCTTCACAATAGCTTAATTATTTTACTGAAATGAAAAATATATTAAAAAAGAGCAAACCAAATTATTCTATACTGTGAATTTCGCCTCACATACATATATAGCCGCCAAACTCATGGTTTCTATTTTTCAAAATTATGAATCCTATGAATTTTCTGTAATATAACGAGAGTTATTGTTTACTATTAGAAAATAAACAACTTACCTTAATATAAAATAAACAACTTACCTTAATTTAAAATGATTTAAATAAATATGTAATACAGAATACTCTAAATTACAAATATTTTTGTCACATTTGACAGCAAGAATTTATCACTCAGCAATTCAGCACTTGTTCTTATCACTTAGCAGATTTTATCAAGACAGAATCGCATTTTGGTGAAAAGTGATAATGTTTATGATAATGAAAACAGCTCTTTTCATTATCACTTTTCCCTGAGACAGAATCCGGCCCCAGAACAGTCAGTGTTATTAGGTTTTATATGGCCCTGTTCAAAGTCACAAAACCAACTCTTAACGTTTTTTTCAATGATAAATAGTAGGGTAGAGTACCTAGTTGTGGGACATGCCTGGTTGTGGGACAGTACAATATTTAAAGGTGGGCACTCACTTAGTGCGTATATCTCAGCGGAAAACTTTTATGACGTCATAGACTCACGCTAAAGTTCCCCCTCATATGTGAATATTTCAGCGTGAAATTCATTTGTACGTCATTTTGACGTCAAAAAAGTTACCCGATGAGATATACGCACTAAGTGAGTGCCCACCCTTAAGGTAACAATATAAATGCTAAATTTGTTATATGTCATCGATTTCTATTGACAGAACGTAGTTTTTAAGCTAACAAGAATGTAAATAGATACGCGAATTATTGTTGCTACAAACCTCTAATTTTACACAAAACAAGATTACATATTTTTTTCACTGTTTCTAAAATTGACCAAAACTTATTTAAAATGGTAAATAAAATGTGCTATTGAGCAGTATTTTATGCCTTTTTTATCATATAAAAATGTTTCATAAAGATATTCGACTGTAAAAACTTTTTTGTGTGCGTCGAAAACCTGGCGTTGAAACCTAGTTGTGGGATAGAGAAGTATGGGACACTGTTATTTGACATTTTATCAATTATTTTGCATCTCAATTAATTTTTGTTTTTAGTTTTAGCGATCCCAAAAAAATCTGATCAAGCAGCAAATAAAGCGATGCTAAAATGCAAAACAAAAGCATTTTCATTTCTTAGAAATGATTTCCCAATGATTAGGAATAATTAAAAATTAAATTAATTATTAAATTTAATAACAACTGTTAAATAAAACTTGAAAATTGAATTAGTTATTAAATATAATAAAAACTGTTATATAAAAACTACTCCAAAGCTTACCACGATAAATACACTTCTCTCTATGACTTTAGTTGTAATCAATATTTTTGAATAAAATGCTGAAGAAACGATTAATGTCCTATTAAAAAAAATTAATAAGAATTAAAAGCTGTAGAAGTTTTATAGAAAAACATTTAAATTTTTCGTCTTATTTTCGTAATAAAGTAATGATAGTCGTGCATGGGATTCCTTGCGAGCTAAATTCGCCTTAACTGTACTGCCATGGGAAATTTTCCAAAATTCGTGGCTTCTCTTATTGGAAATTAATATGAAAATAAGAATCAACTCCAATAGATCAATATAAACTCAAATATAAATTCAATTAAAATCAAAATTTTGCAAAATAGACTCAGAAGCTATTCTGTTTTTATTCCAATTTTTTCGGATTCGCCTGGACTCGCCGTCACATCTGGTCGCATGCCACCTTGAGTCTATTTTGACTCTATTTTAAATAAGGTTAAGATTGAAAAAACCAAATTTTATAACTTATAATTTTAATTAATTACATAATTTACACAATTTGTATGTAAAAAATATATTTAAAACATGAAAAAATGAAATTAAAACAGTTAGATAGCGAGAATTCACTACAAGATGTCATTCGACATATGCCTTAAGAATCTGAATATAAAAATTATGGAACTAATTTAAGCTGTAGATGTCTCTGTAATGCTTTAGAAATATTTCTGGTTTCTGATTGTGTTGACATTTCGTGACATCGTAGTAGTACGAATAAAATTTTTATAGAAATTTGGATAATTTAGATAATTTTGAAATGTACATCTTGTGAAAATTTTTAAATTTAAAGTAGGCATGGTCATAAAAAGAGTTTTTAAATAATATTAAATGTTGAATTTATAATATTTAACGAAAAAAAAATAGCTGAAATGACCTCTTTGCGTGAAGCAAATATTTTTACTTCAAAAACTTGGATAAGTAATTTTCGTTCTAAATTGTCGTGTACAACGGGTTACAATATCCACAAACAAATAATTTGTTTTGCGTCTGAAGAAAATGATATTCTGCTTAGATATAGAAACGACTCTGGGTCAGATGTTCTTAAATTAGTCAGCTGGTTTCGAAACTCAAGTCGGATCATTCATGATATTTGTTTTGATCCTACAGGATGTTGGTTACTAGTTCTCTGTAAGTGAGGAGTATTCAATTTGAAATTTTGATAAAAAACTGCTAAGTTGTTGAAAACATTGCTTTTTAATCTATGCTTTCTAAGTTTCTTATTTGAATATTTTTACTACAAAAAAATTTCATATTAGAAATAACTGTTTTATTTATTTTAGGTTTCGACAACACATTGCATATTGTTCCTGCTCTTAGGCTATTGGACCACAATCAAATAATTGAGAACAATTTTTTCAATTTAGATGAAATTACTTCATATGTGATCCCTTTTGTTGGACCGCATGAATGTCCTTATCCGAAAACTTGTCCTAATAAAGATGCCAACACTCATACTCAATTTGCTTCGCAACGTTTAGCTGAATTCACTTTAGAAAACACTGGTCAAAGTGATTTAAAAACTTCAATTTCTAAAGTTGAAATGGCCGCACCGATTGCCAAAGCTGTAGAAAGTATACCTGAAGTATGTCTTACAAATCTCAACCAAAAGATCAAAAAACGAACTAAAGAATCATTAAGCGATATATCGTCATTGCGAGCAAAAGCCAGTGGAACAGATTCAAGCAGCAGTAGTAATACTTCCATGACATATGATAGTTTTCAATCTTTTTTAATATCACCGAATTGCCCATATCCTATTAGTACTGTTTGGTGGCAAACGTCAGATAAAAGGAATCGTGCAATTGTCGGATATTCTGATGGTTCAATTTGCTTCGTTGGCTTAACCCCTAACTGTCCTCTTATCACTAATATTTCAATTGAAAATGGAGCTGCGATCAAAGTGTTCATATGTCAAGATAGTACTAATGAAAACGTTACACTTTTGGTAAGAAAACACATACTGAAATGCTTAATAATTTGTTTTTCTTCTACAGATTAATTCTTCAGCTAAGGAGCAATGGAAGCTATTATTGGAACAAAAATCAATCAAATATACGTTTCCTTCAGAATTTTCTTCACTTTCGCTATGCAGTGGAAATGGAGTTAAAGACGATTGGCAAATTGTTGTACCTATTAATTCAGAGCAACACACAGAAACAAAATCTGATAATGAATTAGTTACCGAAATTTCAAAGGAGGCAGTTGAGTCCTCATTTTCATCGGAGAAGAAGGTTACAATTGTGGAAAATGATATAATATCACCTACAATAAAAAGCGGAATATTTCCAGCAGCAAAAGCTCGTCTTGCCTCACTTAAAGATTTAGGTGCTAGAAAGTTAAATGCCATCAAAACTAAGCTCTCAGATAATAATAAAAATAAATTTGCTGAATGTAAAAAAGAAATTTTTATAAATATATTAACTGAACTTTAATTAATTTCGTTCAAATTGTAGGTTCGTCAAATGATTCTTGTAATTCATTTACTATAATGGAATCACCGGCGACTTCTCCGGAAATTTTAACAACAAAAGCTGGTCCGTTTTATAGTGTTCAGAATTTGAGAAACACATTTCTTCTTAGTGCCTTACATCATCAATTAGACATGTTATCTGTACATAGCATGGATATTAATTTGAATCCTCTGTTTTTTTATAAATTGCCACAACATTGTGAAGATATCTTAATTAGCTCCAATATTTTATATGCAATACAAAATATTTCTGCAGAATATAACAATGAAAATAATCCTCTACAATGTCCACAAACAGATGAACTGTTAGAACCACAAATGAACACTAAGGAGTCTTGTCATGTAATTAGTGTAATAAGTAGTGCAATGGCCTCTGTGAAAAACGATGAGAATATCGTAAATATTATAATTTAATTAAATCTTTTAGAATAAATATATTGGTAAAATAATTGCAGGGCTTTAATGAACAATCACTTCTTGGAATATTTCGTTTTGCTGATGAAAAAATCATTAATATACATCGAATGGGAGTATTTAACACTAATATAATTAATAACTCTCCAAAAGAAAACATCCCCGACTCAACTGATGTTAATGATTTACGATCACCAAATGCTTATGTACGACTGCATCGTAATTTAGAATCAAAAGATTTTTGTACAGCCAAAGATATGGAAAGTCTCCAGCGAGAATTTCCAAAAATTAATTTCGATCCATGTTTAGTTGTAACTAATAAAAATATATATTTCATAGATCTTCAGTAAGTATTCAGCCATTTAAAGTTTTCTTTTTTCTTCTAATATTTCATTTTTAGAAATGAACCATATTTGCTTTTTTTAAATGCTGCTTTAAATAACTCTTGGAAAGTGTGTGAAGAATTTTGTAATACTTTTGATCTGTCATTTTCACAATGCATTGAATTCGCTGGTGATCATTTATTAAGGAAAAAAAAAATTACTCAAGCATTGTTTACTTATAATGTAGTTCGGATTCCTCCAATTCGAACTGCTCTTAAACTTGCTATGTACGGTGAAAATTACACATTAATGCAACTTTGTGGAATGGCTCTAAAATGCATATATATATTGAATAGTAATTTTCCTTGTCATCCTTATATTAAATCACTAGTCCATGAAAATCATCGAAGGGGCGTTACAGAAAAAACATTGGTTTTATTTGAAAGAGCGAAAAACTTAGCAAATATAAATACTGGTTCATCTTGTAGTGATTTTTCTTATAAATCAAATGATGCAATTGGTTCTGTACATGTGACGTCTTCTTCTCAATTTCATCTTTCAAATTTATTATTGATTACACTATCTGAGCGTGCTGTTAAAGAAAAAAACTATATACCACTTTGGTGAGTTCATATGTTTTGGAATTTCATCGTATAATTGTTTTTTTTTAGGAATTTCATAGCGACAAATAAAAAGTTTCATACTAATATGACAAGTGATGTGCTGTGCCAAAGTGGTTTGTATGAAGCGGCTTTACTTTTGGCTAAAATACGAGGAGCTTTTTTTGACGTTTTTATAGGGTTTGTAAGTGTTGCAAGTCAAGAATTCGGTATAAAAATATTTCAGTTTTACAATATAGGTTTTATAATATTGGTTTTTATTTTAGGGTGGTATTCAGAATTAAATATTTTACTATATAATTTGAGTAATCCTATCTTCAAAGAATGCCTAAGCTACTTGCGATACATATCAACAGATTTATTTAGTATTCTGCAAAATAAATACAAAAATCTTAACGAGTGTGTACTTGAGGTATGTACAAAATATTACTCTGTTTTGTAATATAACAATAATTTTTTCAGCGATTAGAAAGATTATTGAATCCTTTTTCATCTGTGTTCCGCCCAATTGTTTCTTATCCTTCTTTACAACAAAATGAAGTCAAAGAAAACGATGATGATATTTTTAATTATTGTAAATGCCTAATTGAAACCTATTTGATTATCTGCATTCATTTATGTCATTTAAAAAATATTAAAGGTAACATTGAAAATGCTTTTAATACTTTTCGCCTTTGCTATGAAGATAACCAAGTAAGTTAAAAATCCTGAAATAAAAATTAGATTTTATTTGATAATTTGTTTCTAGTTTGCTATGCAGTCATCAAATTTTAATGTATTAACTGCCGGAACTTACTTATGTGCATGCACTATAAACGGATCGGCTTATTTTTGGGGCAAAAATGATGTACCATGTGTTTATAGTAATAATAAATCATGTGGTTAGACGGAACATTCATAATATAGGTGAAATTATAAAGTCTTTTATAATATTTTAGATTCGCCTAATCTACCGTATGCTGTGAAACGTCTTGAATTATTTGAACAACTAAATCTTGAAGTTCATGCTGTTAAATGTGGGAAACAACATACACTAGTTTTAACTAATAATGGCGTACGTTTTTCATAAAAAGAAGTTTTATTTAGATGTTTTCAACTTTCGTTTATTAGTATTTTTATCGTTTCGTGGACTGTTATTACCATTCATAGCAAATTTTTGTATTGTTAATATTCCATCAAATCAATTTTAGTTATAAATTTTTTAATTTTTACTATTTTTAACTAGATTTTAATATTCTAAATTTTAAATACTTGAGTGTATTTTAAATCATACCAAAACTTTCTTAGTTGTTTAATTGAAAGAAGCATTTTCTAAAAAATTAATTACGCACTAATTCTGCGCAAAAACAATTTCCATAACATTAATACAGCGATAACAAATTTACAATCGCAAATTGAATTCTGTATTTAAACTGTGTCTTAAGAAGAATCTTCATCTTTGTAAAAAATATTTTTCGTTAATCAGATATGTAATTTACAAAGTAAAATTACTAATAACAGTTTAATTGAAAAAATTGTATTTTTAGAGTGATATTTATATATTTTTTTAAACTAATGTTTTTTAAAAATTTTTCTTTCTATAAAAGTAAGAAAAATTCACTTATAAATATATATATATATAGTTTATTTTATTTTTAATTGTCTGTTTTTAGCTCTATGCGTTTGGAGCTAACAGCTTAGGGCAATTGGGAGTTGGAAAGAATTTAAATGTTTCTCTTCAGCCTCTCCTAGTTGAAAAACTTGATTGCAAAAGTATTTCGATCTTAGAAACAGGACAATATCACAATGCAGTTGTTGCTGAAGGAAAATTATACATGTGGGGGTAAGATTTTCTCTTGCTATATTATTTATACTTCAATTTATTTGAAATCGCTTACATAAATAGATGGGGAATTTTTGGTCAACTAGGTCAAGGCAGTACTGAAAATATGTTTGTACCTACTGAAGTGCAATTTTTTACAAAAAAAGTATTCTTGATGTTAGAATAATATTGACTCATTCAAAAAACTTTTATTTTAGAATATAATTAAAGTATCGTTAGGACATGGACACTCATTAGTACTTTGTTCAGGAAATAATGGTAAAAATAATTTGTATGTGTTTGGTTCAAATCATTTTGGGCAACTTGGAATTGGGCAATATTTACCTAATCATTCTGAAAAAAATTATTTTCTTAAAAGTCTTGTTCCTATTAAAATTGAATTTGAACAAAGTAATATAAGACTGATACACACCAAATTTTTTACCAATGTAAGCTATATTTTATTTTATTCATTACTTTTTACATAATTTTTTTCTGTATTATAGCTTTGTGTAAGCTCAGCTAATGAAATCTTTACATGGGGTACTTCACCACAAGCTTTACGTCTAGCAAATCAAATCAAACGACGGGCAAATGCTAAGCAAAAAGTTGAAGATGCTTTAAAAAAAGAGATAAATAGAAGAGTGGAAAATGATAAGAGTGAAGTAAATGTTGATAGTAATAAATCATTTCAGCGTCCTAATATTCCGAAAAGCAATAGTGATACTAGCTTTACAAACGTTGAACATGAAGACACAGAAAAAGCTAATGCAAACAGGCGACATTCATCGCCAAGCAATAAACTCGATATGTTTAGTCTTGATTCTGTATGGTTGCCAATAGTTTCCTCAGCTGAAAACTCAAATCCTTCTAATATTAGTGACAATGCAAATATATCTTCCCTAAATGAAAATGCTGATATTTCAGTTGATATTATTGATAAATGCACAAATTCAAAAGAAAATACTAATTTAGATTCAGCAAGTGAACATTTTACTCCTCAAAAAGTTGATTGTAGTGAGGTTTCCGGTGAAATTTTACAGGTAAAATTTGGTTTCTATTCTAATACATTCCAATCAATGTTAAAGAAAGAAAAATTCTTAAGTTTATTACTGACTGAATGACTATTTTATTAAAGTTAATTCTTACTTCTGGGTTGTTTTTAAACGGTAGATTTCATCAGGGATGTTTCATTTTGCTATAATATCCAGTACATCAGTGCTATACACTTGGGGGAAAAATTTAGAACATCAACTAGGAACTGAAGATAAGGACAAAAAAACCGTTTTAAAACCTACGGCTATTGAAAGTATTGAAAATCCTAAATATGTTGAATGCGGTGCTGACTTTACACTGGTAATGACCACAGAGGGTGAGGTTAAAGCATTTGGTTCAAATGCAAGTGGACAGGTAGTAATTAAATTTTTAACACATTTAATTTGAACAATTTTTTTTAATTTATCCGCAGTGTGGTAGGGATTGTAATCTCCCACCAGATAAAACAAAGCCAGGTAAAATTTTTTGTTTACCAACAACTAAAAGACTGATGAGCTTCGAAGGAAAATGTATAGAAAAACCAGTAACTATAAATTTACCCAAAAATAAAATAGAGAATAGTAATAATATAGCCAGATATATGAAAAGTGTACCAAAATTTCAGCCTAAGTTCCTAATAGAATCAAATTTTTCCAAGATTTCAAAATCTGAACATAGCTTGTTAGATGAAGATCAAAAAGCTGCATGCAATTCTCAAAATATCAATAAGATTATATCGAATATGGATGCAATGAATTTTAACGAAGAAGACTCGATTTGTTCATCTAATCTAAAGTCTAAATGTAATAGTACTGTAGATAATAGTCCTGAAGTTGATATAAATAATATGTACGATTTTTGGAATAATAAGTCGAATGAGTTCTTAGATCCGGAGCAATTTACACATTATATTCATTACTGTTTATTTGTATTCCATGGCTTGTACGATATGGACTATATATACAAATTTACTGAAAATAGTACAGAATTTCGTATTAAAATTCTAATGCTTAATCTTAGATTTGTGGAAGCATTTGCTTTATGCTTAGTGGAATGTCCAAGTGCACAAAACTCTATAAAAATTTTTGAATATTTTACCAAAGATCCTAGTATTGTACCAATGAAACGAGAAGACTTAAAATATTTTATACATCAACTTTTTCTTCACTTTATATCGAAAAATTTCGACCTTACATATTGCGAGGAGTTTTTTTTAACTAATATTGATAACTATTTAATAGAGCTTTCTTGTATATTGTTTTTTAATAATAATAATACAGAAATCGAACAATGTATAAACAGAAAATATCAGAACATTTTAGATGAAAGAGGATTTAATATAAATGATTTTAATATCGATGATACAAGTGATATATTTAATAAATTGAGCAATAAATTTAAAGCTATTGTTTGCAAAAAGTTGCTTAAAGCTTGTAATATTTAAACAGCCTATCTTATAAGTAGATTTGAATGTATTATTTTAGTATGTATTCAAAAAGTCTACAATTTTTATAGAAATCAGACTCATTGATTTTTTAAAAGTTGAAAAATACGTTAATTAGAATAGAACAACAGAGTTAATTTAAATAAATTTCAATTTTCTGCTAACTTGAATATTATGCTTTCAAAAATTACAATTAAAAATATTAAAATTTTGATTTTTTTCCAACTTTATCAATATTTTAAGCTAAAATTTTCAATAAATTATTTATTTTAAATTGTTTAAAAATATGTTTTTTGTACAAAAACAAATTTAATTAGTTAAAAATTCAACAAATTTTTTATATATATTAAATATTCAAAAATTTTTAGTGGATTATAATTAATCAGCTGGATAAAATGCATTGTTTTATTTTCTTAATAAAAGTACACTTTAAAAGTACAACGGCTAAAATCGTCAAATTGGTGACTCATTTTATTCATGCCGTTAATTTAACAGTAATTTGGATTATATTTTTTATAAATTCAATTTCACTCTGCTGAGTCTTATTTTGTAAGGTTTAATTTTTTCATAGAAGTACAGAAAAAAATCATGTTTGATCCACATTAAGAGAGATAAGAAATCTAATGTATGATACCTTGTAATTTAAATACTTTTAGTTTGAAAATTTGTATGACTTTTTCCATTTGGGTGAAATTTATCAATACTTACCGAACAAATACATATTATGATTAATAACTAAAACTGTTTTTGTGTTGAGGAAGGAAGGAATATATAAAATTGTTCTGCTCTTAAGGGAATCGATAGTAAAATTGCTACACATTTCGATTTTTTCCAAAATATATTTTGGATACTGATTTTGCAATAATTTTATAAAGAAAGAAAATTTAAAAATGATTTAATAAATAAAGAAACTAGCAAAATATTTTCTATTTATTAATGTATGTTAAAACTAATATAGTACAAAATTTAAAAATTTACATGGATTTCCTTAAAGCTAGTGACTTATTTAGGCATTATGCATTTCTAAATTTATATTGACACCGGTTTAAGGTGGATTAGTTCGGTTAACAAATACAATATTTTTGTTGGTAAAATCATCACAAAAAATGTGTTAGTATCATTACGCTAATTGAAAATGTAAAAGTAAGTTTTTTAAACTTATTATATGGAGGTTATCGTTCATTGAAGGTCTTTTTTGATGTCTGCAATGATGAATCTTTATATGCACATATTCTAGTATATTGATTCGGCTTTTAGTTATCTTTTCATCAGCCAATTTGTAAACAAAATTTATATAATCACTTATTACACTATAAATTGCTTGGTGGTCCTCTGGAACGATGGCCATGCATGCCGGAATACCGTGAACCGGGACGAGAGTGAACAATGGCATAATGATCAGTTTCAATCGGTAATGACCTTCAAGAACACGAAGGGTGAAGTTAAGAAATATCGAATTATTAGGCAAAGGACATGTTTGTTATATAGTTAGTATCTATCAGACCTATTTGAGTGTATTGTTGAACCTCCACTTGTGTATCCTTTGTTGTGTCCATCACGTCCGTGTAAGGAATATCTGGAACCATATTGGCTACCATGCCAACTTCTATATGGATCATATTCTTCTATAATCGAGGGCTCTTTTTCTATTATCTATAAAAAATTTGAACAAAATCAAAATTAACTTGTAAAAATATAACTGAAAATTATACATACTTCAGTCCGAGCACAGCTACAGCTCATTGCAGTGCATAGAAATATGTTCATAAGCAACATTATTAGGAAAAGAATGCCGAGAGCTATTGCTAACCACAACAGCCATGCAGGGCGAACAGATGTCTCCTCACAAATAGGCGAAATAACTTAAATTATAATGTTATAAAATTATTTTTTTTTTTTTGTAATTTATTTGTTTTCATAATACAAACTTACTAGGAGCTTGAGATGGGTCTAGGACAAAAACTGTTGTTGCAGCCAAAACACTCTCATCGGATGAATTGTATGATTTACCGCCTTTAATAAATCCAGCTATCAAAGGAGGACAAACATCTGCTTCTGTGCATTTGTTTAAACATTGAGTGACTTTGCATTGAATATGAACTTCAGAGCCTTAAATATTTAAAAAAATAATATTAAATCATTACATGGACAGAGAAACGAACTTTAACCGTAAGTATCTAAGTTAAGAGACACCATCAGGAAAAAAAGCTATACAATATCCCATGATATGTCTCTGTTTGGTACACAAATAGATCAAAAAATGACTCTGACATAGAAGCAAGAATCAATGATCTGAACTAGAGAAACTTTATAACTCTAGGCAGAAATCCGACCCTTTTTCAAGTCAAATTTTTAGTACTGGAAATTGTGTAATGAAAAATAATCGACTACATTAGTTTTACTTTTAAAAATATTTTTACCCACAAAATTTTTGCTTCACACGGTAGAACTATGCAATAACTTCCAAAACTTAATACAAGTAAACTAAAAAAAGACGGTTAAGTTAATCTAACAGAAAATCTAAAGAACAGCTTAATGTATGCAATGTTGCATAATTTTACTTTATTAGAGTAAATTAAGTAATTACCTTCAGGAAATTTGAACATAGATTTTAAGACTGTACTTGCAGTTCCATCTTCAAGATTTGGTTTGAATTTTTGAATTATTTGAGGATCTATTGGACATCTAAAAAGACAAATTTTAAAAATAATATTAAAACAGTAATTTATTGGTTTATTACCCTCTTTCATCAATTAAAGGAATACTTGTATTTTTCTTATCGAAAGCAAAACAACTTGTCACTAGTATTCCATTTGTGTCTGTAAACAAAATTATTAAAAATTCTAATTGATATATATCATATTTGAAGTTTACTATTCGGATTAGGTACATCGACAACTATAGTATACTTCCGCCCATACACTGTTTCTTGGACTCTTTGGCCATTTTCAATGAATTTAAGAATTGCATGTGAATTGTCATCCCTACAAAGAAAATCAATTATTGTTTATTATTTGATTTTAAGATATTATGTGAATCATTTGGTTTTATATTTTGGGAAATATTCCAGCTTGTCAAAGTAAGGAATTGAAAAGTACTATTGCTTAAGTAAAGCAATCTATCTGGTGGATATAATAAAACTTCCTCAGCATATAACATAACCCGAGTTTGTTTGATTTATATTTGGTGCCGTTCAAGCATATGTGAAACACCCTATTAAAGATTTTATAAGGAAAAACTTTGTTACAGAAGAAAAATTTCAAAATCAATCAATTCGGATTTCATTCATTTATTTAAATTTTAGAATAAAAAAAAATAATTACTTTGTAAAACGAAGATTTTGTTTAAATATTTTTTTAGGCTAACTTAAGAACAATTTGTCCATTAAAAGTTTTTCATTTTTTTTTGGGATGTTGGAAAATCTTATTAATAATTCCAAGTTTTTAAATATGAAAATAATTAAAAAATACAAAAAATATATTTGTCCTACAATTACTGCCTTAAATAAGTCGCTTAATTAATTTTTTATTATACAATTTGGTTAGTAAGACTTCTATTTTCAAATTTTGTATCCATCGCTTCAGGTGATTGTCTGATATATTTTTAATGTCCAATAAACACACATTTTTATTAGAGCTAACTTCAATAAATGAAAGCTGAAGAATTGCAAAAAATTAGGTTAAACAGTTATCTAAAATCTAGTTAGTTCGGTTTTTAGTGATTATTATAATACATCGCGATTTAAATTCCAAATAATGACTTCAATAACGTCTGATAAAGAATTAATGGGTGTTGAAATATTTTTTACTAAAGAATTGTAATGTTTGACGAAAAAATTATAAAGCGCTTTTGTATTA
The DNA here is from genome assembly GCA_947359355.1 of Acrocera orbiculus. Taxonomy (NCBI): domain Eukaryota; kingdom Metazoa; phylum Arthropoda; class Insecta; order Diptera; family Acroceridae; genus Acrocera; species Acrocera orbiculus. The sequence goes on from OX375758.1 coordinate 16,747,593, forward strand.
ATGAAATTAGTAAAATACTCATTTTGTGTCCATTGCGTACTAAGTTCAACATAAATTTAATAAGCTCTAAGTAGACACTAAATTATTGCTTTTTATCTATAAATGAGATTTGGAATGTCTTTTGGATATTAGCAAGTTCTTTAAACCAAACTTTAAGGAAAAAACAAAAATTAAAAATTACCTTGTAAATCCGGTTTTGCCACATGTTATAACATAGAATTTGTCATCAGCTAATTCAAGTGTTTTATGTACACGAACAGCGAGTTGAACTTGGCGTTCTTTAGTCCTCTATAATAAAATAAAATTTTATTAATTTAAATGAAATATTTACATAAAATGTATAACAAGAAAAGTTGTTTTGTATTAATTTAAGTGAAATAAAACATTAACCAAAAATTTAAATAAAATGATATTCTTTGAAATCTTTGATTTTGACTATGATAATAATATTAAGTATTTCCTTAAATTAATTTTTTGTTCGCAAAAGTTCGGTTTAAGTATTCGCAGCTTCATTTTATTGCTTTTTAGTAATATATGAGGCGTAGACTTTAAATGTAGACTATTTAGAAATATGGTTAGCATTATCTGGCAAACATTTACGTACTTAATTACGTAAATTACTAATGAATACCTCAATTAACTATTAATTAGCTGAAGTGTACAATTATAACTAGCAATTGCTTTTTCAACTAATAGCCTTCAATTTCAATTCACTTTAGTACCATAAGGTTATTGTAATTGGAAATTTTAATGTATGTATATATGTGTAGCATCGAACATTGAAAGAAAGTCGGTAGTCTTTTTAATTAATGGAAATAGTAAAAAAGTTTTAATGCATATATTACAGCTTACCTCGAAAAAGTTATAAATATAATGGCTAAATTAATTGGTAAAAATTGATTTATATAAACCGTTGAAGTGTAAGCAAACAACATTACATTATACATTTATTTTGATAACATGGCGTTTTTTATCCCTATTTCCTGACAAAATTTGTTAAAAGAAAAAAAAAATTATTATGTAATCAAACATATATGGGGTCCATCTAGTGCTTGGAATTTGAACTGCCGATTGTTTGACTTCAAAAACATCAGATGTCATTCGATAAGTGACAAATAATTAGTAAAGCCTTTGAAATTTATGAAATGGGACGCTATTCATTGAAGAAAGTTGGGAAATATTGAAAACTTATTTCCAAAGTGGTGAGTCTACAGCTCAAACAGTGAGAAATTAAAAAAAAAATTTGTCGAAGCTCATTTCCACCTCGGTGGTTATGTTAATAAGCAAAATTGTGGCATCTGGAACTCAGAAAACCCGCACGTTATCTATCGTAGAGAAGCCAATGCATACACAACGAGTGACTATTTGGCATCATTGGCACATTGAAGAAGGAGCCAGCGTAACCGTCAATGGCAAGCGCTACCGCCCAATTTTGACTGATAGGTTCCTCAAGGAAATTAAAGCTGAAGACTTAGACAGTATTTAGTTTCAACAGGATGGCGCTACGTGTCATACAGCAGTGAAAGACAAATGTTACGCCAACAATCTTGAAACAGTTAAGTCCAAAGCTCAAGCTGCTATTGCTGACATAAGGCCCGAAAAAATCGAAAATCTACTCAAAAATAGGGTGGATCGAATAGGCTGCTGCCAAGAAAGCCGTGGTGATCATTTGACCGAAATTATTTTTCATAAATAAATTTCATAAATTGAGTCGTTTTTTTTATAGCAAAATGAAATTCCAATTTTTAAATGGACCTATATATAATAATTACTTTGCGATATTGTTCGACTTCAGGATATTTTAGTAGTTTTCTTAAATTTAACCTTTATCAAATTATTGATTTCAAAAGATAAAAATAATATTTAAAGTGGTATAAGTGTGATATGCATTTGAAAAGCTAAAATATTCCAAAACACAATTCAATATCGGTCTCAGTTCATAAATCATGCTTTGATGACAAAACGTGATTTTTTTTTTTTTTTTTTTTTTTGAACCAGATATTAACATAAAAACCATATGATTTTTTTGAAAATCTTAGTTATAGAGACTATTCACTATTGTTTCCAACTCGTCAAATGGCTCTCTCGTCGCATATAAAGTTATAGGAAATGGTCATTTGTGAGTAAAAATTTAAATATGTTTAAAAAAATAGTGAATGGTCTCTATTAGCCAATCTATATGTCAAATTATTATGGTGGCAAAATCGAATTGACAAAATGCTGTTTTATAAGTAAAATCAGATAAGCAGCTAACACACGAATATAGACTTTTTTGACATAATTATTCAGCTTTAGGCTATTTCAAGTTAAATTTATTTCAACGCTTCTCTGATTTTTATACATCGACCGTTTAAAAATATTTAGTGTTGGCCTTAAAATAGTTGCAGTTACGGTGATAACATCATTATATGGGCTTAAATTTTTAACTTGAATTATTTTTGTAAGGAAAGCGCGATTGAGTGCATAACGGTTCATTGTCTTTTAAAATAGCCAATTTTACGATATCTTCCTTCAAATTTAATTTTAATAATAATCGTTGCAGATTAATTTCTCTTTATAGATAACTCAATGAACAGACTACCTTAAAAGTATGTTGAGTTTTATTCATCATGATATTACATAAAGACATAACAAATAAATAAAATTTCAATGAAATTGAAGTTGAATAATGATTAAAATAGCAAACTTTAAGAGACTATAGTTCTAAAATGATAACATTGTGTTTTTTTTATCACTATTTCCTGACAAAATTTGTTTTGTACACCTGTTCTGTAAAAAAAATAAGATCGATCTTAAATTATCGATAGAATATATGGCTGCTATTTGTAGACTAACAAATAGATAACAACTTGTTAGAGTTTGGTCGGATTCTACCTAAAAAAAGTAACTGAAAATTTTGAAAAAAGTGAATCAAATAAACAGAATACATAAAATATTGAAGAAAAATTTGAGGGTCGTCAAAAACTCACAATATACACCCGAATATAGAAGAAACCATGACAAATTTACAAGCGCATCCTCGCATTAATAAAATTATTTTATAAGATTAAAATATTTTATTCAAAGTTCTAATTAATCTTTATTATAACCCAAAATAGCAAAATAAATTTTAGTTTAACTGCATTGAAGATTTAAACTGTCCACCCAAGGGTCACGATAAAATTTTAATTTTAAGATCATAAGCAATTTACAGTATAAACCTTTAAAATTATTGAATAATTAGACCTTCATTTAAACTTCATAAAAATTTCTTATTCTACAAATTCAAATGTACACATACAGAAAAATTTGTTTCCTATACTTTTGATCAATATTTTAAAAATCTGTCTAGAGCACGTAACATACTTTTACCATAGAATAAAATAATGGGCGTTAAATTTCTAACATTATAGTTGACACATGAAGGTAAATATTTTTTAGACAGGCAATAAATTCAAAGCAAAAGTTATTTATCTTTTCTTTAAAGCATGTAAAGTTTTACCTTTAATTCTGTTATAAATTCATATTATATCATGGTATATATATATAAAATGAACTCCCAAATGAAAGCGAACTGGTTCTGTGCAATAGAAATATTTCAACATCACTCAGATTACTTGCATAAAATGCAATTTATTAACTTATATTGTTATGAATACCATTCGAAAGTACTAAAGTAGTTAATCACGCATAAGCTGTCCCGATTTTGCGCCGTTGAACGTATACGTAATATAATATAGTCTACATATGAAAATCTAACAATTTTTGTTATTATTTTGATCAAATATCTTGCTGGTCATCATAGTTATAACAATGTGGTTAATAATTGAGTATAATATTTTCAAAACAAAACCAAGTTCAAGCACGAGTTTGGCCCTTTAATCCAAGCTCAGACTTAAGAATAGATTAAAAAAAAAATAATAATAATAATAAGTTATTACATCCATCTATAACCTATTTGAATGACTTTCATATTGCATTATAAATAAAAAATTTCAGTACACGAAATAATGTTTTTGTTAGAAAATATTGGCGGCATCTATAAGCTAGAACAGTTATAAAATGATTTGTTCAATCTGATATTATAGGCTTCATAGAACTTCAATCTATCAAAACAAACTTTATTAGTAGTCACGTTTAGTTTTATGACAGATAAAAATTCCGGCTTCTTTCTAAGAAGTCTTTTAGAGACTTAATTCTGTTATTTGCTGAATCATATCGCTTGTTGAGTCAGAAATAGTTTTCATAGAATCGTCAAGAATCGTCAAAATTAATAGCAGAAGTTAAGTTATAACAAATTATGTTATTTCATGTTTAGTTGAAATTTAGGTAAAAGTTGCCGAAATGAGTATTTACATTTGAAAAAATCATTTTTTTCAAACAGAGCATAGTTTTTGTTAAAAAATTTATGGCAAATGCTAATTCAATTGTTGGACTTTTAAATCGTGCCCTCTTAAGAAGATTTTACTTTATGATTGTATTAAGAAGTATGAACCGTCTCATTTTCTTAAAACTGAGATACATATGTATGGTTAGTATCATCAAAAATTTATACAACCGTATTTTTTGTTGTTATTCACTTTAAGGGCGTACAATTTTTAAAAATTTTTAAATATATATCTTTTTCTAACATTTTGAAATCATAGTCAAAGTAGAATATTTGAAAAAGTCCTAAATTGAATGGCGCTTGCATATAGTTTCTTTTATAGGTATGACAACCATGTAAACATTTTCTGATGATTTCATTGGCGACAAAAGAAGTCTCAAAACGTGTAAAAGGTTTGGAAAATACAGAGAGCGAAACAAAACTAAATTTCACTTGAGAGTTATTTAACATAAAATTTAGTGTTTCGCGTATACATATATACATTTCGGGCATGTTTTAAACCAAGGACCACATTGTTGATATTTTATAGTTGTAACATGTATTAGGTGATTCAATATTTTAATTAAAATTTTTATTTATTTATTGTATTATAAAAATTACCATGTTTTCTTTATTTCTAATAATAAATATAAGGTTTATTCATTGCAATCCAACTGATAACTAATTTTAAAAATAATATGTTAACCAAGGAAACGTTCACGGCTTGACCTTGTTATTATTATATTAAATTTATCACATCTCCGACATGAAAAAAACTAATATTTTTTGTAGATGATCTCATTTATTATACTAAAATGAAGCTAATGATCTTGACAGATAAAACCCATTATCTTCATAACTCTTAAATCAATTATATCAAACAAATAACCCAAACATTTTTTGTAATTGTCAGAATCAGAATCAGAATTACGTTTGTTGGGACTAATTGTTTTATAAAAGATTAAATTCTCAAAACTAGAACTATTGCTCCTTAATTCTAGTGTTTTTGGCATTTCTCTAGACTGGAATATAAGTATAATATCAAATATTCAGGAGTTTTAAATAATTCATTTTAAAAAATTGATTTTAGCAATTTTATAAGCGGAAGAATGACTTTCTAACTAAGTTAACATATTTGGCAAAAATAAGTTACAAAATTTAACATTTTTAGCATCAATTATACCTTCAAAATTGTAAATATTTAGAATTTTAATGGAAATTGAGTTTTAATTGCACAAACAGACGTAGTAAGTTTTCTAGTTCCTATCAAAATACACTAAAAACCTAATATTAAAATTTATCTTTCATAAAGCAATAAGTAGAAAAATTAACCCCAGCATTTTAAGCTTAATTTAAAATTTAAAGCATGACATTCTAACCGAATTCAATCATTGTTTATAGTTATAATTTTTGAAACAAATTTTGGTTTTTAATTTTGGCTTAACAGCTAAAATATAACGTACGAGTATTACAGATATCAGATATTGAGTATATATTTTTATACTTTTCCAACTTATTAAAACTGAAAAACACAATTCAAAAACATTTCATAAAGAAATCATATGATCTAATTTTTACTTACATTATTAGTTTCTATACCACAATAATTTGAATGGCCCGGCTGTGCATGCAAATTCAAAGTCAGGGAGACTGTATTCGATGTATTTCCCAACACCATGCAATTTGGATTTCTAAAATCTTTTGCATGGATGGCACCACTATATGAGTTGTTAAATACTACTTTTATAATCATACTGCTTGATTTACATATGGCTGATACACTTGGTGCAAATTCTGTTGCCGGCTCTTGGCAAAAAACCTGGAAATTTATGTTAAAAATTATTAACTATCGATAAACATTCTGTAACTTAAATATTAAATTAAGTCTTATTCTGTAATTCCAGTCCTTAGTAGCTTAACAGATATGGTTTCCTAGCCTAAAAGATGCAGATTCTGTTGAGTAAAGATACAGTTTTGTAGTTACAGGGTTAAGTAAAATGAGATTGATCATTAGTGAAAAAATAGAAAACTGTGCCAAATTATTTCTCATGCTTTAAGGAAGCAAGAGCTGTTTATAAATTTTATTAGATCTTATGTAATGAAAAATAAAAAAAGCTTAGGTATTTTAAATAGTGCTTTTGTTTTAAGTGTGTTTTATAAACTTTTCCAAACGTGGAAAACTACTGAAAGCTGAAAAGTACAAACTTTAAAGTTCCTCTAATGTTGGAAATTGCCCCAAGACATTTGAAACTTTTAAATTACTCTTAAACAAAATGTCCAAATAAATTTTAATAAATCAAATATACTTTAAATGAAATTTAAGGCATGGTGACATGGAAAGTTTTCAAAGTTCAATCATCAAAAATAAAGGATACAACATTATATGTTTGTGCTCGAATTTATTGTAAGAGCTAATTAAAAATGAAAATGTGACTGTTTAAATTCACATAGTAAATAAATATGCTAGATTGATACTTCAACAAAGTGGAGCGGAGTTCAAATTTAGCATATAGTGAAATATTATAATTAATATGTGACTTACTTAGTAAGAAGTAATAAAAATCTCTTACCCTTTTTGATGACTTATATCATCAATTCGAGAACACTTATTAAAATAGGAATCAATAATTTTTTAAAGAGGCCGAAATTTATTTGGATACCAGTTTCGAAAGTTATGAATGAAGAAACGATGTAAATTAAACAAGTTAAGCCCACTCTCCTTTATAGCTGGAGCGTAGTTTGAACGTAAAATTTCAAGCAATCAAATTTTACCAATAACAAAACTGAAATTTTTTATTAATTAATTATTCGAGAAAAGTTTGAAAGGGGGAAATTATCAACTGCAAATATGGCAAGTGTTTACTTTAAAATAATAAAATGCGGTAATATTTACCCTCAACAGATTAAATTTTGTTTAATTAGTTTTTTGATAGGGTCTTACTAATTGGTATTAATTAAATTAAATTAGTTTTAATTAATTATGAAATTAAGTTAATTTTTATTAGGTTTTTTTTGGAAAAAAAAAAAATAAATAAAAAAAAAGTTATAATACTTTTAAATTTTCCAGTACTTAAAAAAAATTTAAAATTTAATTACACTTTGAGCTAATTTGATTTACACAAAACTAAGCTATTGTGCCACATTTAGTTGTATTTATACGAAAAAAGGTTATACATGTACATGTATGTGAGAATAATATAAAAAAATAATTAATCTTGGCCCGCAGCCAAATCTAAACAATGAGTAGTGTTGATCATAAATGTGTTTCACCTACTTTTTGGTAATAGCTTCTAGTACGGACACAAATAGTTTAAATTTTATTGTTTGTCTCACACAGTCAAAACTAATAGTAATGACTCCAATATCAGTAAACTCTATTGGATATATTTGTAATAACGGTTTAAGTAGTTTAAATAGAACATTTGCCTGCTTCGTGTAGTACATATCGGCTTAGAATGGACCAATGTTTTTTTAATGGTTTTTCCTGTGCTGATTTTATCACGCAAGAAGATAAACTACATTATGTATTACTTTTTTATCAAGTTAAGAGTATTCTCGAGAAAAACTAAAAAATTGAAAATGTATGTAGGTATGCTAAAGTTAATCACATAATAAATCTTCAAAATATCAAATTTACATAAACTGTGATGCAACTTCTTAAAAATAAAACCAAAATAGTGTTGGTGTAAGCTAATTAGAAATTTTATAGAAAAAAATAATATCCTTCTAAACTTAATAACAAGCGTCATTTCTAATTTTACGTTAAATGCCATGTGACCATTTTGGGTGCACTTTCTAATCTATAGAACAGTACCAGCACCAGAAATGTACATTTTGTACAAGTCCAAATTTGTTGCCTTTTTTCTTGGTTTTTATTTCTTTATTTTCATAACTTTTTAAGGATTATAATTTTTATAACTATTATTCTGATAAAACATGAATTACAAACCAACCTAGGAATATGCAAAGATTCAAATTTAAAAGCAATTTTTGCTGTGTGCCTGCATAGAAATATTAATTTTATTTATTATTCGACATAGTTACAAAATTTAAAGGTAAAAATTTTTAGAGGATATGTTTTCGTGAACATTGTATCCTTTGACTTATACGAACTTTCAGTCATTTAACTATACTCATCCACAGAAGCAGATTAAATAGTGATTTGATTTCTTCTTTAGGTGTTGGAAGCCAGTTTCTGATTGTTCCTTCAATAGAGCTTTTCCAGCAAAAAAATTTGTATAGTCCGATATCTTCTTCCGATATCTTCGGTCACAAATAATTAAAAAATATTTCCTTCTTTTTAAAGTTATTATTAAAATGAATATAAACGTGAACCATTTTAACTGAGAAACAGGAACAAATTAGGTTAGCATTTTATTTTGTAATTTTTTCTACACCCTAAGTAAATGTTCTTTTTTCAAGTATAAAATAATGTTGGAATCGAAATCAGGTTAGCAAATCACTGAGAACAATAATAAGGGTCCTAAAGATTAATATTTATATTAAAATTGATGTTTTATTGATCATTTGTTTAATTGCAAAATTAATGCAAACGTTTTTTAAGTTACTGAATTTATATTCAATAATTTTTTTTTCTAAAAAGTGAAACTAAGAAGATTCGATGTCCTTATTATATTCTGCCTTGCAATAGAAGAATTTTTTTGTGTAGAATGTAATGAAATAAAATCAGAAACTGTTATCTACTCTATTATTAAATTAAAAATGTTTCGAACTAGGGTTTAATTAGGCCTTTTTAAACTCTCCTTGAGAATTTTTGTTAAATCTCTGCAAGATAATTTCCTTCATATTTTATGAGAGTTTTTACCTAAATTTATAAGAGATATAATCCCATTTGGTAACACATTTTTTGGTTATTTTCATTTATTTTATGTAGATGACGTGTTATCGAAAAAAATGTCGTTGACAGAACTTTAGAGACTGTGGTATGAGATTATAAATACTCCTAATATTTTCTTTTGTATTTATAATTATTGGTTTGTTCAATTCTTCAATCGACATATTGTTCTTTTTTAATCGCAAATTTAACATATTTATGCTTTAAGTAGCGACTTGGGCTTCCAGGTAGCTTTCTAAAGCTATAGATTTACGATTTTATTCTTTCAAAAAGGTCCTAAAAGAAAGATGTTATGGGGATCTCGGAAAACTCACATTTTGATTCGTAACCTACATAGCATAAGTTTAGCATTTTTCAGTCAAGTTGACATCTCTAAAAAACGAAATAATGACTTACACCTGAAATACAAATTTGTGTGCTTTTCTAGAAGAATATTCCAAAAACAAAAACCAAAATAATGTCAATTTTTCAAATAAAAATATCGCAACTACCAAAATATAAATTTCCTTGGTAGCAGTTATTTATCTACTTAATCTACTATTGTAAAACCATTTTTGGGTTTTTATTGTTAAAAAAATTCTAATAATATGATTTTTATTTTTTCTAATTTAAAGTTTTCTCATGTTGGGTAATAAAACCTAATTTTTAACTTGTTTTAAACAACTTATCTTTATGTTGAAGCTTGAACATGCGTAGGCCCGGTTTACTTAAAACTGCAAATAAAAACTTAGTTACTGAGTCAAGGTTCAATTTATTTTGCAAATTATGTGTGGGCCTAGCTTTGAAAATGTCTTATTTATGCCTTGAATGTCTATCTAATTAGAAGCCTACATAATTCGTCAAATGAATTAAATTTAAATTTTGATTTTGATAAAGCAGTGCACAGATAAAATGTTCTTAAGATTTCATTTCATTATAATACTAAAATTTTTATACTTAATTTAAATTCATTATGTAAGAAATCAAGCCTATCATGGCATAGCCAATTGTTGGTAGAATACTGCCACCTGTTCAATCATGTGCTCTAAATAAAGAATAAAAGTTTAAAACTTACTTGATATACAAAGCCTGCTAAGAAGGCAGTGAAGCCTATCCAGAGTCTCGTCATGCTTTGGTATTTAAAATTCATTATGCTTCGATTCCGGATGATTATTACTCAATTCACTAGTTGAAACCTAAAAATAAACTTCTTATTATCATTCATCATAAAATTTTGTGAAATGTAATGTTTTTATTAATTCGAACATAATTATAATAAAACAACGGCAAAGTATAGGTTTTTAATGGTTTTGCTAGAATATAAAAATGAATCGTTCTAGGAATCTGTTGAGTATAATGAAAATGAAAATTTGATTACAAATTATGTAGACAATTTTGAAAATTTTCAATGCGCCGCCCGCTTAATTCAAAAGGATTAAGCGACAAAACGCCAATGTTGTACCAAACATAACCATTTGATTGAACGAGTAAAGTTTTTAATAACTAATGTCAACTGTCAAGACTATTTCAACAGAAACGGCCATAATTGATCAATAGAAAATCTATTATGAGTGTTCCACCACGAGTTTGGTAACTCGCCAGAAACTTTTAAAGCTTCAATGGAATGCACTAGCATACCCACCATATTCTCCATATTTGGCATCTTCGAAATATTACTTGTACTTCAAATATTACTTGAAAACAGTTTTTTGCCAGGACAAATTAGTGTTTTATGAGTGAGGAATTAATCTCCTGCCCGAAGATGAAGTATTGGAACAAAATCGAGAATATATAGTTTAATAAAATGCTTATACACTCTAAAAATTGATGCTTTATTTTCACCAAAAGAACGAAATGACTTTTGAAATATCCCAATAAATTATTAAAAGCGTAAATTTTAAATTTCATGTAGAGGTTGAAATAGGATTCATCTGTGAATTAAGAAAGGCTAAGGTATTATATGTTAATAAATCTTGATTTTTTTCGATTAAATAATATTTGAAGTGCAAGTATGAAAAATAAAACCAAACTGCTTAGAGTTTGAAAACTTTACCACAAATCAAATTGAGGTTTTGAAAAATACTCCATCATTAATCAAAATGTCATCTATGCAACAAAATTTCCTAATTTTTATATTCGATGTTATTATGTATATTTAAGTTTTTTAAAATTGTTTGAAATATGGTCTTTATTCAATTTATGCTTGAAACGGAAAGTAAATAAGTAAGCGGCTAGCGTGAATAATTAAACCCTAAGTAATTTTAAAGAATTTCTATTGATTGTATCTGGCTTATTATTGAGTATTTCTATGAGTTTTGTATAGAAAGCGTCTTAAGCTAATTAGTGGCTCAGCATTATTTTTAATAAAGAATTGAAAGCTCGCTCATATTGTATAATTGTCTATTTCCCACCACATAAGCTGATTCGTTTTTGATTGATTCTGTCTGTAGATTTTTCAGGGTTGGTCAGGTTTTTATTTGTTGTATTTACTAATACTATCGAGTAAAAGTAATTTACATTTGTTTGGCATTTTACAGAGAATGTAAGTCCTTTTTTTCTGAGGCTACTTTTCGTTGAATATATTTCGGAATTTCACTTATAAAAAGTCGATGGGTTTAATACTAAAAATATTTTGTCTATATTTACACATACCTTGAAACTCTTCTTTTTTTTTTGTTCTTTTGTCTATACTTATTTTGTCTTTAATTTAATTTAAATAAAAACAACTTTATGTGCTTTTACAACCATTTTTAAAACAATTACTTTGAAGTTAATTGTCATCTTGATTAATTTTTGAAAATTGACAAAAGCCAGAAGACTGCGAAGATGATTTAGTTTTAACAAGAATCAGTTGAAGTTATTTTACTCCAAAACTATTTGTATTTATGTATTTTAAATTTGCTGGATTAAAATTTTGGATTTACTGAACCATGTTCAATTATATAACAAGCTTTTGTTCACTGATATTATTACATTATGATTCTCAAAAAAACCTTGAAATATTTAACTTGGATGTCGTCATTAGTTAATGTTTTATAATATTATAACATATCGAACAGAAACGTGCGATATATTTATGCAAGATTTGGTAGACCCTAAATAATTATCCACAATAAACATGATCCATTTAGAGTTAAAAAAAATTTTGCTGATTTGTTTTAAGGCGATGAAAAACCTTCGATGAAGAATTAAGAATTTTATTATAAGTATACTTTTAGTATGTAATACTTTGGTTTTTTATTTATAAAAGATATGCTGTTTCATATTTTAATGTTACTGTTTATTTTTAAGCTATCTAACCCAATAAATACTATTCATTAATTCATTAATAAAAAGTAAAATCATCAAACCATTAAATGTCAAAAGTTTTTTCAGAACAAACCAAGATTGAAACTTAAAATTTAATACAAAAAAGGGTGACTTTTGGAATTTTTTGACCCTAAAAACTAAAGGAGATTACGGAAAAGCTCCCATTTTTGTACTTTTCAGATTTAAAAGGGAATATGTTTGACATTTGGGTCCAGTACCGTGTACCTTAATAAAGAACTTTTTGGGGAATATTGAATTAATGTCCAACTTAACCATTTCAAATTTATTGGGGGAATTTAAACCAATAAAACACGCTGGTGTTATATATATATATATATTACTTTAAACGACTTTCAATTTTAACTGAAAGTTTTAAGCCTACTTTTGAGCAATTTAAACATTATTGCAATTAATCAAATATTTTCTTATTCCCCGACGATAACCTTTATTGTACAACGTAATAAAATTTTTTAATTCGGGGGAGTTAAAGAAGTGTAGACTTACGTGGAAGTCTTTCACGTATATTTGTAAAGCAAAATAAAGTTTAGAAGGGTGGACCACTTTATTGATTTAATATTTAACGTTTTACAAAACAAGACTTTCTCTATAACAACGTCTCTTGCAATAAATTGAAATTACTCCTTTAAAATAATCGAAAAGTTTTGTTAAACTTTTTGAATACCCTTAAAAAGTATATTTTATAGTATATCAGCCTATACGCTATATATGTATGTAGAATTACTTGTTCTTTAGATTGTCTCTGAGGAGAGAAGTTTAATCCCAATCAACTCATCCTACATAATTATCTGCCTCTCGAATTATCTTGAATTATTAAATTGCAGTAATCGAAGCTACTTCTATTACATTAAGAATATTCTCGAAATTAAAATATCAAAACATAAAAGAGAAATAAGAATATAATCAAAAATTTCTAACAATAAATTTTGACAACACTAAATCAAAAAGACGCCCTCGTCGACCAAAAACCGCAGGACAAACAACTGAATAGAAAAATTAGTTGGAGCCCACAGCGTTCATGTTTTTGATTTAATCAATTTTTCGTTACATTACTCATTAAAGTGATTACATCTAGCATTGTTGACAGTGACTTAAGAACTGGTTACTGAAATAACGCTGTTAAATGGATCTAGTATCTTTTATAATGCGTCTACATAATGCTCGAGAATGACTTGGTAGAAACAAAATGATTTGATTTTAAGCCTTTCATACAAGAATAATGCTGACCTCAGTAATTACTTTGTATAAGATATATATTATTACCACTCAAGAGTTCTGAACCCAAAATTGTGTATTAGTTCAATTTACCATAATGATGTATATTTTCTATTGTTTATATTTATAAAGAATATGTATATTATTTATCCTTTAAAAAAACTGTAGGCTAGGCTTGCTCTCATTCTAAATACAACCTTTTTTATTTTGTTTAGTTAAAATCAAATTAAAAGGGAGCTTTAAATTTCGGGATATTAGTCTGTGGAAGTCAATATTTTACCGTAAAAATGCTCAATCCAGCATAGTAAGGATGACAAACATGGGTGTGTTTGAGGGAAAAACAATATCACTCCTACATCTTCACCAGTTATTATCCCATCGGATTTATCATTGATTTTCTATGAAAAAATTGTAAATCATATGAATTAGGATTTCAACGGTATTAAAGACATAATTGACAGCATGAAAAAGTGTGACTTTCATTAGTTGTAAAGTTACTCAATAAAATTAGTAAAAAGTTAACATAGCTACCATTCAAGGAAATTGGTAGGCATTCAACTAACAACAGATTTGATAAATTTTCAAGGTTTGACTACTGAAAAGGAAATGTAATTTTTATAATAACCTTCATAAATTTTAATAGATCCAATTGAATTTTATAATTCTGCTGAAATTATCATTCAACATTGAACTTTTTGAATCATGAGTGTTGATTGAATAAAAAATATATTAAGTATAATCTTTGTACATATTTTGGTTTGTTTCCAACTGTACCACAATTAGTTAAAAAAAATTTTAGCTAGGAAGAATAAATGAAATATAAAGTTCATTTATTTTTGATTACTGCATATTATGCACCTTCCATATTTTCAAGATATTTTGAAACATATCAAAAGGTAATTGAATATAGGTCGTCATCTCCGTTTAAATTTTTTTTTCATGTTTGTGTCAACAATTCACATGCCTTTGTTATACTCTCAAGGCCCTTAATAGTCATTTATAAAATTAATTAAGGACGTTTGGAAGAATTACAGTGGTCAAATATAAAGAAAATAAAATGATTTTTAAATCGGTCTTTGAGTTCGTTTAAAATTTTTAAAAGGCTTGCTTAATGGTAACAACCAACGCCTTATAGAAAAACATTAGTTATAAGCAATGTGCCAATAAATTTAGTATTATAGTTGATTTTATACTCAGAAAACCATCAGTTTTGAAAATATGTAGATTTGATTATATTATCTAACCGTGTTTGAGAGAAACCAGTAATATTAAATATGAGTATGTTTGCGTTATATCTGTGTAAAATAAAAGAAAACTTAATCTAATTGATTATATTGAAACGATAAATAAAACTACAACAAGCAAATGAATTTATTCACGCAATTTTTTAAATATTTATTGTTTAATTATTTGATGCATTTTTTAAAAATTTGAAAGCAAGTTTCTTTGTATAGGTTTTTTACTCTTGAATCCCCTCCAACTGTTACTACTACTCCAACTGTTACTACATAATTGATCAAAAATATTAATTATTGCCACACATCACTGGTTTAGAAATAATACTATTTAATTATTTTTATTTGAAGTCAATATTTAAGTTTTTCATGTTGAAATTTAATGTTTAGCAATGCAAAGAAATTAAATCTGTCGTGTTATATGCTATAAATTTTGTTTTTTCACCTCATAATAACTTCCGTCACTTTTTTAAGAAAACACTTTGAAAGAGTAGCAAGTTATCAGAGCAGAAACTTTTTCAAAAATTCTATTAGAAAAATTCATGATGAGTACTCTCCATGAGGTATTTGAAAAAATTTCATACTATTTTGTAAAATTAAAAGAATACCTTCCTTACATTTAAAATACAACTAATTTGGATTGTAAACCTATTTTCTGAGATGTTATTTTTTTTAAAAAGTCGGTAAATATTTTCAATTACAAATTAATTCAGAGGTATTTGCCTTGTCAAATATTTTTTAGCTCGTTTCTAATGGTAAATATATTGAGAATGAAAAATATACTCTAAAACCAGGATTATGCACGGCCACTATTTAACATTTTATGGCGTTTATCTCAATATATACATATATATACATATATAGGTAAATTTTTGCAATTCTGAATAGAATAAGATTACAAACCTTTATATCGCTTCAATATGAACAAAAACAATACACTATAGTCCACATTTGTCCAGTTTTATGAAAAAAAACTATTAAATAAAGCCACTTTCGATTATTTGGACACTTCACACTTGATTATTATTTGCTAAAAAAATTTAGTTTTAACTAATTCTGTAGTCGTGTTAACCTTGCAGAGCCGCGCCTGATCACATCATCGAATAGGTGTGATCAATTTTGCGTTTTTTGTCACTTATAAAAGCAAATATACATGACAGGTTTTCTGCAAAAACAAAAAAAAAAAACACAAAGTCAACAAAACAGAAACTCGAAATTATTTTTAAACGATCACACAGCTCAACTCGAACTCTTTACTGACACTATCCGGACCAAGTTAGCTTATACTTTTGCTTCGTTGCCTATTTGTATGATATGCAACTTTTTACTTATACACTAGTAGTATATATATGAATAGGAATCAAAAGGTAAATATATAATTTTATTTTACCTGGAGCAACTCAGGTGCAAAGATTATGGGGTTATACTGTGAATAACCAGGTACGGAAGTTATAGCATTTGAGAGTTGGTTACATTGGTTTTAGAGCCACTACAAACAAAGTTTATTTATACTTACAAAATCTATTAAGGATACAAAAAATGATTTATACATTTAGCACAGAAAAAAATATCTAGTACAATTTATCAAGATAATATTAATATTATTAAGTTAAATTAAAAACTTTTACGATTTTCTCTGCAATATAAAGAATTGGTAAATGTACTAATTGAATAAAAGCCAGCCGCAATTCTTTTGTGTCGAGTACTCTTTCCTAGTGCGCCTTTGCTGTTGCTTAAATGCTTCTGTAGCATCAATGAAATAATTTATACCATACCGAATAACTATGACCAAAATTGCAATTTATGGGAAATATAACAAGTAGGAATGTAGTTATTTTATTTATTGTTAGGAAACATCAAATAAGGATTCAAATATAATGTAAACGTAAGGAACTAAAAAATTAGAAAAATGTCATGAAATCGGGTCACTCGTGTCTGCTGGATTCGCCCAATTTCAGCAAATTTAATAGCTTAATAATTTTATATAACTTTTAAAATCGTATAACTTCAACTATTCAGATTTCTGTCTTTAATTTTTCAGTGTTTTAACTTTTACTTTTGTTGTATAAAAAAGGAACTCATTCTACGGTCGATAAGGATTCGCTCGTCATGCGCAGGGAGCAATTTCACTACTAATTCCTTATCGTTATGTATTCAGTAAATTGAGAGAAATTTACCGAGTTCCATTCAGTTCAAACTAAAGAATTGACAAAGTTCGATCGCCCTTTTCTTCATATCATATTAAATTTGTTACTAAAAAGCAAATATAAGTGGTCTTATTAAGTTATCCTAATTTGTTATCGTGCTTATCAATTTTTTCGCTAGTTTTTGGGATTTATGTGAATAATAGAACATATAAAAAGTTTCTTGAGGATTATAGTAACTTTTCATAATTGGTAAGTTCAAAATAATAATATATATTGAAATTTGCACAGCCAGAGCTTCATTCATAAGGAGGTCAAGAAGAAACAAAGGTCAAAGACACGAGAGCAGGATTATGTAAAAGTTTCTTGAGCACAAGCACTACTAAAACTTGAAAAATATTTTTTTATTTTCTGAAAAATTTCTTGAGATTTTCAAGATGAACATTTGTTACCATGACGAAAATCAAAAAATATTGATAGAAAAATTGATACTGTATGGATTGAGTGCTCTATTTACTTTATGTTTATTTACAGAAGTGTTGATATAAAAGTATAGTGATTGTGCAGTTACGTAATCCTTTTTAACTTTTTTCATCTGTATAAACTTACATTGATTGTTGTTTCATTTTTGTATTTGTTAATTGTTGAATGGTTTAGTTTGTGAAATTTTAATACAACGGATAAGAGCTATTTTATTTTATATTTATATTTTATATATGTATAAATTCGTTTGAAATGGATAAAATTTGTCTTTTTAAATTAATTTTAATGAAATGAAAAGCCAGGTTGAAATTTTGCTTAAATATTTTCAGGTGTTTTAGGCGGAGCCCGTTAGGTCTTAAATTTGAATAAAGAATATTGAATTTTTAAAGAAAGATACTATATAAATAGTAAATAGCTTCCTGTTGATTAAATTTATAAGTTCAATTGAAAAATATATTTTTAAAAATGGAATTAATATTCAGGTTTTTGTTTTAGTCAGTCCAAATAATTTCTAAAATTGGAGACATTCCGAAATTTACAAATGAAATTTTTAGTTCGATTCATGCTGAACTATGGATAGTAGGAAATACGTAAAAGTTAAAGAGGAAAATTTTAAGAGTTATATAAATGCTGAAATACATACTCCATTCTTTATATCAAAGAGTAAAACTTTAAAATGTGTTTAATGTGAAGCAATTCCAATTATTATTCCGAAAAGTTTCATTAACTCATAATTTATTGTATATTATATTTAGGAGTTATGTGTATTGAGTTTTTCAATTAATTCTTTTTATTTTATCTTTCAATTATATTTTTACACAGCAAAAAAAGAACAGCAAAACTGATTGTAGCCCAATTAATCGTCATCGTCATCGTTTAATCGTTTAACTGCTTCAATTAGGTAGTCCTTTGTGGTGACCAACTTTGCAAATTTTTTGTTGGATAAATAAAAATAAATCCTTGATTGGGAGCCTAATTAAAGTTTTTTTTTTACTTATTTACAACAAAAAACAAATATTATTTTACAAACTTTAATCAATCACGCACAGGCTTTTATGTTTTCCTAATCTCTTTAACCGCAAAAAAAATAATATGTACTTGACACTTACTTTCATATAACCTGAAAATATTAGTAATAAATTTTGGCTTCTTTATTCAGACATTAATTTGTTAGATCATTTTTGGATTATTGAAAAAGCTTAAATAAACCAATTTCTTTTTAGGTTGTTGCATACTTAAAGGATAAATAAATCTAAATAAACAATAAATAAAAACTAGGATCGCCCAGTTGTTGAAAATTTCAACAATACATCGAAAAAAGCTTTTATTTGTTTTTATGTTGTTGTTGTTTTTTCTCCCATACATTTAACATAGGATAAAACATACATCACTCATTTGCGAGTGACATGTGTAAAATTTTTCATTCCGCACATAACTCGCTTGAGTAAAATTGGTTGAGTTTAAATACCCTAAAAAGGGAGTACAAAAAAGGATTGTGTGTTAATATATAGATTATCTGGGACTCCCCAGATCCACACCAAGAATTGACAACACTTTTTTATAGTTTGTTGTTTTAGAAAGTAGAATTTGAGGTCTACAAGCATATGTAGGTCTTTAGAGTTTTCAATAACTCCTTTATCAAATGATAGTAGACCTTAATCGCAGCCTAAAGTAATCCATGAGTATTTCATTCATTATTATGATCGTTGCCATCAAACATTAATAATCGCGTATATAAAGTAATCAGTATTAGCAATTGTACAAAAGTTGACTCCTATAAGATATCAAAGTCAAAATATTGTATTTCTATGTGAAAATGAAATTGATGAAAGTGTTATTTGAACTTACTTAAATGTATGTAAGTCATCTAAAATTTTGCTTTATTTATTATTTTTAGTGTCCGATTTATTTCTTAAATATTCTTTAGCTTGCAAGATTTGTCGATTTTCCCACCATTTTCATTTTGATACATTTTAAACTATCTTTTAGAGATTAGTACACCTTCTGTTTAATTTTTTTCATTCTAAAGAATTACTATGACACTTCTACTTTCAAAGGGTTTAAATATATGTATATCGAATGTGACAAATTGACATAGAACTTTACACATGTTAATTAAATATAAGGTGAATTTAATAGAGCCATTTTTATCGAATAATAAAAATTATTGAAAACTTATATTATAATAATTAGTACATTCATAATGAAATTTTAAACATACGAATTTGATAGGAAAACTGCTATACGATATTCTTTGTTGTAAATCTTAGGGATAAAGTTTGAATAGAAATATTTTTTTTTTAATATTCAGAGGCTTATTATTTCCAGGTTTGTTTTACGGGTGCACCCCCATACCTGAATACCATATGTCCATGTAGGTTTGATTATTGACGTACATATATATTAGCTTTTTACTTCTTAAGTCTAATTGGGAATACTTCCCAATTAGCCAGTAGATTTTTCTTGTTAACTGTTTTATTTTTTTGGATAATAGAAATATAAAAAATATTTTATTTCAATAGCTGAAAGAGATATGAAATAGCTTCGATATATAATTTGATAAGAAAAATGGTTTTATTAATTTTTTAAAGACTTGTAATTTAATTTTTCTTAATTTTAGATTCATGCTTTTTATGTATATTAAGCTATTGCGACAAAAGTAATTTTATAGCGGAAACCTGCAGCTACCCTTAAGCAGAAGAAAAGCATAAAGTCAGCAAAAACAGCTCAATAAACGGGCAGCTTTTAATAGCTGACGTTCATTCGATCAATATAAGTGCAATAGCATCAGCTGGGTGTGGGCGAATCTGCGCCCCGCCACAAGTAAGTATCCTTTTCTTTTTTTTTTTTGTAAACTAAACAATATTGTTTGCATACAATAATGTTAGAAATGATAAATCTATCAAAGAAATTAAGACTATAGCTTAGAATGATTATTGAAAATTGCACTTAAAACTAGTAGTAAAATGATTTCAATGTTTACTTTGAGTGCTTTATTGTCTGAATGAGAATTATTTATTGAATTACTTTTCCTTTGTACTCGTATAATGTTTGTAGCCAATTTATTTACTAATCTTAAAAATCATTTTAGTCATAAATTCAATTGTATAGAATATAAAACTAGTCCATGATGAATATATAATAATTAAATGAAGCTAGCTCGGAATGAATATAGTTTCTATAATATTCTTTACTATGACATTAATGTTCAGAGGCTTATTAAGGAAATCTAACTAAAGAAATATATTTTGTCTAACAGCTATCCAACTTTTGCTGCTCTAATTGCAAGTAAAATTTAATTTCTTTAAATATTAAGAACAAAATTTGCTTTTGTCTGCATTTTGTAATGAGAAGTTAATCTCTCTACTCAGTAATCTATTTATTCAGGTGCCAAAAGAGAAATTATGTAAGCCCAATAGTGGCATATTTTGAATCGTTTTAACTTACTTTGCTGTATATCCCACTGTTTCATTTTGTTTTTTAATGTTTTACTTCATTTTTGAACTGTAAAGGGTCCATTAAGTTATACTCCTCGGGTGTACATATATCTATTGAAACTATGCCATGTATCCTTTGCTTATAGACTAAGAGTCTTAAGAATATATAAATTTAAATCTTATTAAAATTTAGCCTTTACAATTTCAAGAACTAAGTATATGCTTTGTAGTTAACTGAAAAACTTCTTACTCAGGAAACTTAAAATTTATATAGTCCCACTAGAAAATGAAAAATCTATTACACTTAAAATACACTTAAAATATTAAAGTTAAATATTTTATAATCTTTTGAAAACATGATTATATTTTTTAAAATAAAAGAATTATAATAAAAAATCACTTTTGTATGCAGGAGCTCGAAACAAAAAATATTTCTAGCTATGTAAAAATTTAAATATGTGAACTTTTTACTAATAATCTAATTTTTTGTTTCTTTCTTGTAAATTTTTCTTTCCTTTCCATATTTCAATAAGGGATCTTTTTCGAAAATAATTGAATTTACATTTTTCCAGCTAATAGAAAATAATATGAAAATTTCCATAGATTATATCATAAACGTGCTAAAGACTTTTTATACATTCACGTTCTTCATTAATTGGAATGAAACGTGTCATCCATTTAGCAAATAGAAGACATACTGTAATAAGAATAGGATTTAAAAAAAATTAATAACATTAACCTAAAATGAGCAAAATTTTTGATTAGTTTTTTTGTTAATGCAAGAA
The DNA here is from genome assembly GCA_947359355.1 of Acrocera orbiculus. Lineage (NCBI taxonomy): Eukaryota > Metazoa > Arthropoda > Insecta > Diptera > Acroceridae > Acrocera > Acrocera orbiculus. The sequence goes on from OX375758.1 coordinate 16,769,398, forward strand.
AAGTCTGAATAGAGAATAGAATAGTAAGGAATTTAGATATTTCTTAAGAATTTTGCTTGACAAGGTATAGAGAAAAAATCCTTAATTGATGATTGTAACTCATAAATTGACGAAATTCATTTAAAATAATGATAAAAATAGTATAACTAAGGGATATAAATATTTGAGGCTCCTTATGTTTTTACACTTTCACATTTTCATATTAAAATAATCAATTCTTAACGTAATTATTTTAAAAAGGATTTTATTTTGAGAATTAATCAATTTATGGATTATTTCTACTTACTTATTAAGCACTAGGCTAGAATCCAAGATTAGTTCAATTAATTTTTAGTAGGTTTTGTTTATATGCAGCACCGGATCTACGATTTTTCCTAGCAGGGACAGAGAAAAACAAAGCATATTGAAAATAATTGCAGAGTTTACTTAATAATTAACTTCACTAAATTAGTTTGTTATTGAAATTGTAGTACTAGAAATTTTGTTTTGAATATCATTATCAAATAGATTCGCTATTGTTATTGACTATTGAATTATGGACATATCTTATCGAAAAGGAGATAACCTAAACATAACTAAAATTTTTATTGTAGAATTTATAACTCATTTCTATAGAACTTGATAACATACATAACATACATAATAGGAATTATCTTTATAGGCACATTGTTTGCATTGTTTTAATGAAAAATAATGTATTTTAATTCTTTTTTCAGGAGCAAAAAGCCGGCACACTGAATTTCTCATCGTTTCGTAGTAGTTTTACTTCTAATGTCAACTACTTGAAAAGAAGGTTAGTTTCTTACAATAAACAAAATAGATTTATTTCAGATTTTATATATGGCTCTCAAAATTACATGCATATCAGCAAATAATATGATAGTAGACAATATAAGGAAAGCAGCAATTGCATCCACACCAGAAATTAAAGGAGGGGAGCCTACTACAGAAATAACATACACTGCAGAAATAAAACAATCCATTAAAGAAAGGAGGAGAGCTCGAAGGCTTTGGCATTCAACCAGAAACCCAGCCCACAAAACCGAATTCAACCGAGTTAGCAACAAAACAAACCAACTCATAAAAACATATAAGCAAGAATGCTTCAACAAGTACCTAAGTGAGTTAGGACCTGATAAAGACAGGAACTACTCCCTGTGGAAGGCAACTCGATATCTTAAACATCCAGTTGTTAGAATCCCCCCGCTGAGGAATCCTCAGGGCGACTGGGCACGCAAGGATCATGATATAGCTGAAATCTTCGCACAACATTTATCGTCAGTATTTCAACCACATGACATTCAGTCCGGTATTTCAACACACCCAAGGTACCAGCCCTACAAAAAAATCAAAAAGATCACTGCCTTTGAACTTGCCAGTGAAATAGATAACAACTTGAATATAAAAAAATCGCCAGGAATAGACCAATTATCTCCCCGCCTACTCAAGGAATTACCAGCAAAAGCAATTAAAATAATAACATATATATTCAATGCCTGCATCAGAACACAATATGTTCCGGACAGCTTTAAGATAGCTGAAATCATAATGATAAAAAAACCAGATAAACCAGCGGAGGAAGTTACCTCATATAGGCCAATTTCACTCCTCCCAACACTATCAAAGATATTCGAAAAGCTGCTTCTAAAGAGACTAAAACCTTTAGTGACCATCCCTGACTATCAATTCGGATTTAGATCCAGACACTCAACAATTGATCAAATTCACCGAGTCACCGATAAGATAGAGCAGGCACTAGAAGAAAAGAAGTACTGCTCCGCGGTATTCCTTGACGTAGCACAAGCGTTCGACCGAGTCTGGCATCAAGGGCTTTGCTATAAGTTAAGCATACTCCTCCCAGGCAACTTATACAAACTACTAGAATCATACTTAGCCGATCGTAAGTTTCAAGTTAAACATCAAGATGTCAAGTCAAATATATACTCAGTAAAGGCAGGTATTCCTCAAGGTAGTGTGCTGGGGCCACTTCTATACCTGATATACACTGCGGACATTCCAACTACGGAAAATACATTCATCGGTACTTTCGCTGATGATACTGTCTTACTATCAATGAACGAGTCTCAATCCATAGCAACGGAAAACCTCCAAAGCTCACTTAACTTCATCAACACATGGACAAATAAATGGAAGATAAAAATCAATAGCGCTAAATCTGTACACGTAGTGTACACACTAAGAAGAACCAACAACAATCTCCACTTATACCTAAACGGTGAGCAAATTCCAAAAGCGGAGTCGGCTAAATATCTGGGCCTACATCTGGACTCCAAATTAAACTGGAAATTTCACTTGCAACAAAAAGCAAAACAGACGAAGCAACAAATTATCAAACTTTACTGGCTACTTGGGAAAAACTCCCCCCTAAACCTTAAAAGTAAAAAAGCCATATACATATCTATCATCAAGCCCATCTGGACTTATGGAGTGCAGTTGTGGGGTTGCGCTTGTAGCTCAAATAGAGCGATCATCCAGAGGAGCCAAAATAAGGTATTAAGAATAATCACTAATGCTTACCGGTTCATCTCGAATAAGGAGCTCCACGACGATTTGAACATCAAGTGGGTGGAGGATGTTATCCGAGACTACGCTATTAAGCACGAACAACGACTCATACACCATCCTAACATTGAGGCCATCCAGCTAATGGATACCCATGGTAAAATCAGGCGCCTATGCAGAACTAAACCACACGAATTGACAACCTAACTTCAATTCAACACCAACGCACCTTGGGAGTCATCACTGGATGTTAGCCCTCACTTATCGAACTACTATCAACAATACCAACTCATCACATTCAAAAATACTAATAAATTAATTAAGATAATTAAGATTGTAGTAGACAAATACTTTAAAAAAAAAAAAAAAAAAATATCAGCAAAGCTCGTTCTGAGAATCGGACCCAAATACTACTACCAAAACTACCACGTTTGATTGTTTTGCTAGCCTAAAATTAATATTCCTGACAACAAAACTTATTAACGAATAGTGGTTTTGGCCGAATATCGAATACCGAATGTTCGGCCACGCTCTCGGCCGAAGTACTGTTTATAGTGAAAGACTATTTTCAGAAGCTGGAATTATATATGAAGAAAAGCGCAATCGTTTGCTGTCATCGAATGCTGACAAAATGGTTTTCATTCACCATAACTTACCACTTGTAGATTTTATGTATTAAAAGAGCTTATAACTTTTTCTTTAAATATATACAAGTTTGAGTAGCATGTGTTATTTTTTCATGAGTAGTGAAATGTAATATGTGCTTTTCATTCGGTATTCGGCCCAATACTACATGATATTCGGCCGAATACCAAATATTAGCATCTCTAGTAGTTATCTCTGCAGCCTTTGACTCAAAGTATTGCTATATTTTCCATTTTACTGATCAAATTTTCTTAGGAGACACCAAATAAAAGGTCTCAAAAAATTCAATTTGGAAACATGATATTTTAAGAAAAACCATTTCTAACGATGAGGAAATGCAATTTATAATTTTAATTAACTATCTGCTTGCTTTTCAAAAATTTACCAAAACTTTAATTGTACTAATATTAAATACATCAGATTGAAAATTTTTGGCTTTTTAAATAATTTATAAAATTTAACTAACTCTTTTCTTTTCAACAAAGATTTAGTTCGGGGGATCTATCTTCCGAGTGTGATGATGTTGATCCGAGTGAGCTACCCCCAGCTGCTCGACCACAACAAGCTCCTCCACTACAGCAACAGCCTTTGCCACAAGGAGGACCACCAAATATTCCACCACCCCCTGCTCCAAATAATGCGAATCCTTCCCAGCCTACAAAAGCAGCACCGGAACTTAATTTGAGCTTCGGAAAAGCTCCACCTCGAGGTACATCGGCGCCATCGAGTCCAGCAAAATCTCGTGAAAGTCTTTTACAACGAGTTCAAAGTTTAACTGGAGCAGCTCGGGATCAAGGAGCATCAATAATTGGTAAAAGCGTTCTTTTATTATATTACTCTACATTACTTTGTTAATTTCACAGGTGCTGCAGTTCAAAGTGCTACCCGCCCTTCTTTTAACAAGGATAAGTGCTTTACCCTTTTAGTACTTGATGACCAAAATACTGACTGGTCAAAATATTTTCGTGGTAAACGACTTCACGGAGATTATGATATTAGGGTTGAGCAAGCAGAATTTAAGGTGAAAAAATGATATACTTTTGATGATAATCAATTAAAGTAGTGTTTAATTTAGGAAATATCCCTTACTTCGAGTGGAGATACTGGGCCAGTGATTTCGATGTTTGTAATTCGTGGAGGCACGAGGGTAAGTCTAACAAAATCTACCTATTTAAGTAATTTAAGCTCAGACTCCATTAACTAAGTGGTTTTCACTTAATTTAAAATTTAACTAGTATATTTAGAAATCAGAATATCTATTTTGAATTTAATATTATCCTATAGGATTATACTAGAATTCCATCTTATATAGTTCTATAATATGTATATGGTCCTTAAAAAATAAAGTTCTATTTATTTTATAAAAATAAAAATCACATTTCAATCCGCCCATAAATATTTTCCTTAAAAAGATGAACATTTACTTTCGAAAAAGAGATTTTTATTTTTGTTTTATTTATTTATACTGATTATTTAAATTTAAAGTTCTCTATTTTTCTTCAAAAACATAAACACACTGAATTTTAATATACATATAATATGTATAAAGATAAGCCACCCAAATATTCGCTTAAGCATTGTATTCTAGTTTATTTTTATTATGTCATAATGCAATTAAGAATTCACTTGAATTATTAATTATTTCTTAAAAGGTGATGCAACTGAATTTTTTTTAAAATAAAAATTAAATTAAATTTTTATTAACATTCATAACTTCCATATAGGTCACTCGAACTTTTCGTCCAGACTTTGTTTTGATACGTCAGCCAGCAAGAGATGGATCGAAAGATTATAGATCAACACTTCTTGGCTTAAAATATGGTGGAGTTCCAACTATCAACTCATTAGGCTCAAACTATCAATTCCAGGTAAGAAATTTAAATATTTTTTTTGAACATTTCAAAACAAAAGCAAATATATGCTTCGCAGTGAATCTATTGTTAATCAATTTATTTTACTTAGGCATATGTGAAGCTTTTTAAATACAAAATTTTTTCTCAAAAATCTAGACCATTAAACAAAACAGTTTTACTTAAAATGATAACTCTTAACTTGTTGCAAAAAAACAATAAAATTGGCGCAATTTTGCTTGTTAGTTTACTTTAAGTGGAAGTATTTCATAATATTTTCGCATTTGTGTCTCATTTTCTGAGAAATTAGTAAACATAATTTCACTAATGGTCATTTGATGAGATTGTGCTTAGCGTTTAACGTTAGTATTACTAGCTTGGCATAGCTGTTAGTTACTTAGGAGAGGTATGTACATAAATTCTAAAGACGTCCAACTATTGTACATTGCATCCATCAGGAAATCATTGCCTGTAAATTTTTTCTTTTGTTTAACTTTTTTGATCTTTCATATGAAGTATATCCTATGCTATTTTTCCCAAAACTTGGAGGGAGAGTTTCTTGGTAAAAAACGTGCATGAAAATAAGAATAAAGAACTGTCCTACATTCTTTCGCGCTTACAAATCTAAGTCACCCTGAAAATTATAAGAACTGTTAGAATCTATGTTCTAAATATTGATCAATTTCCTATTTAAAATGCATGCATTTGATACTGTCGTCTAAAGAAATAAAAGTCTTAAAATTTGGATCATATCTCCTACTCAAAGGTAGGCAAGCTGCAATTGAAAATATTGCATATTTTATTTTTTAGATGTAACAACTTAACACAGTTTTTCAAAACTAGGACAATATTCAACAAGGATGCAGTAGGGCTCTTTAGAACTATGCGCTATTCCCATTATGACCATTATGCTAATAGCCCAGTTTGAAATAAATTAATGGATGTTATAATTTGATTTCAAATCAAATTTATTTGCTTTGAGCAAAGTTTGCATTTTTCCTTTTGTACTCAAATAGCCCTTCCATGTGTTACCTAGTTTAATTCCTTTCATTACACCAGTGGCGAATTATAAATTGCAATTTTTTATCAACAATCTGCGTTAGGTACAACTGTAACATGAACTGCACCCTAACATTGTGGTTAGAAACCTGTAGCTCCATCAATAGATGATTGTGGCTCTTCATTAAAGTATTTGTAGAAAAAAATAATGTTTAATTAAAAGATAAACAATTAGTCTCTTGAAGAGATTTGCATTTGCGGGTGGTAAAAGAATCAAATGGCAAAACATTTATATATATAAGCAGGTTATATTGCTAAAAATACTCCTTCTCTGAGAGGGGATTGCTAATAACAATTAGATATACATTTGAAATAATAGCCTTGCTATGAGAAATTTAGAAAATCGCTTGCATTTTTATAATAATTGCACTATAACATTTTATTTAAAAACAATATTTGCAAGGGTAATTAATATTTACTTTTTTTTGCAGGACAAACCGTGGGTTTTCGCTCATTTACTTCAATTACAACGTCGTCTTGGAAAAGATGTATTCCCATTAATTGAACAAACATTTTTCCCAAGTCCCAAAGACTTGGTAAGTAGAAATAAAAATTTATTTAAAAAAATTTTTTAAATTATTTGTTTGATCAATAAATAAAGCATATATATTAAAATTTTATAAAACTTAAATTGCTAATGACATGTATAACAAATTTTTTAACCCACGATGTCATCATAGTTATGGATTATGTATACACTGTCGATATGCTGGTGTCCAACGCCAGTGACATTTTGTGTATTGGTCTTTAGCATGATGACTTCGTGATGAAACACAAAGGCTATGTTGTGTCTCACATCTCATAAATGGTGACCATGAACAGCTGCTACGATTTTCTGGACAATTTCCTCCAAAACATGTAGTGACCTATATTTTGCAATGATCTTTTAGTTTGATTATATTTTAAAAAATTCAATGATCTACTTTGCATCCACATCCTTTGCGATAAACACCTTTGAAACCTCGTTTTTCTGTTAAGGTCATAGAATCGACCTCCTTAAAATAATCACAAACTCGTAATACAGGACCCTTAGCTGCGATTACATAAACTTTGCCTGGATTTAAAGTAACTCCACACATACTATCAGCTTTTGCTGTCAGAATTCTTCCAAATTTTAGCTCATATTTAGCCTTTTTAGTCATCTATATTTAAAAAAATATATAATTTAAAAAGCTTTAATTAATATACACATTATAAAACTTAAAGATCTAAAGCTTTAACTGAATAATACTGTATCCGCGTTAACTCTTAACTTATACATTAAGGAAAATAACTAATTGTAAGATTCTTTGGCTGTGATTCTGTCCATACTTGACAGCAATTTGCCAACACTTATAAACTATATGACAAATATATTAGTGTTGTGATCCTTACAAGCATATATGTCAGCTACATTAACTGCATATTAAATTTAAATAAAAAATGACTGCTCTACTTAGAGATCAAATCAAATTATTGAATGAAAGCAAATATAAAAAATTGCTACTATATTCATAAAAGACATTAATAATATTGCAGCATAATTTGGCTTACCAGATAAGGTTCATAAATTTTGATTTTGTATGTATCATGATGTTGGCCAGAAATTGCATGTTTCCTAATGACACGAGCCCGTACAACTTAAAGGTAAATGAGAAATGTAGAAAAAAGAGGACTAGAAATATAGTCTATATTCCATACCATACTCTGCATTGCAAAATTTTTCCTGGGGGTGTTGTGGCATACAGGAGCATCCATCAGCACCACCAGAAAACATTAAGATAAAAGCGAATGCTAGAAATCCTTTAAGAATCATCAAATGCCAAATTGCCATTAAGTCGTTTCTGAAATACAAAAGTAAAATTTTATGATTTAAAAACAACAACAAAACTTAAATAGAAATCGTATTGTATTATTTTTGCCACACTTTCACTTAAGTGCTCACTTGTAATTGTATTGACCGCAATTCTTTTAGACGGCGTCCAAATCTCATCTTTACGACCCGCTTACCGTTGAATTAATAATTACTCGTGAATTCTTTTGGCTTGTGACTTATGGAAATTAAAGTTTTTAGTATAGCCTAAACCAATATTATTTGTCTGGAAAAATTTTAATTAGTATTGGTTGATACTTTAAAATACAAGCAATATGCTAAAAAGAGCTATAAATTCTCATGTTTATACTTCAAACACATTTTCATTTTGGTTAATTTTATTTGCTTCTTTTGTTTTTACTATCTTTTTGTGACTATTCAGAAATTTAAGTAAGTGCAAAATATAATTTATTTTGTCGTCAGTGAAATGAAATAGAAATTGTTAACTGAAAGTTTAACGATAAGATAAAAGAATTTTTGTTGTGAGTTTCTATTCGACTATAAATTTGCTAAAATTCGACGTATCATAACACATTAATAAAACAATAATCCTTAAGATTTTATGTGTGTGGCCTTTTTTTGTATATCAAATTTTTAAATTTTTATTTCTTATAACTTAAGTAACCTGTTAAAATTTTGACTTGATTACATTTTAATAAAAGTAGAAAAAAGTAGAACAATGTTCTTGTAGGAAATATAATATGAATATTTATTGCTAAATTTTTCAATGTTATCCTTTGTCTTTTTAACTCTAACTTTCAAAGGAAGAAATATTGAACACAATTATATTACTTTGCTATGTAAAGTTATTTTCATTTTAGTTTTATCAAAAATACAGCTGACAAATTAGAAATCGCATATTTTTTATGGTAATTTAAACCTTTAATTGAAGTTAAAATCCATTAAAGTTTCGCATTTTGAGATATTCTATTCTAATCATTTAAGGTAACATACTCGTCTTATACGATTATCAATAGAATCTGAAAGCTTACTTCTTCACAGTTACATATTTTAGTGTGTAATAATAATGAATATATTCAAATGTTTATTTAAAAATACTTTAAGTGCTTGGAAATCACTTATTGTTCCAAACAGAATTCTGCGAAAATGCTACAAAACAGTATACAGCTGACCTCTTAGATAATATGTGTAATAAAATTTCATTGAACATTTATTATTAATTTGAGTAAAATTTCGTTTTCCTGTGTTCGAATAATGTGACACAAATAGAGCATAACATTTAATTTTACTTGAAAAGAAAAAGAAGTATTCAAAAAGTTATATACAAATAAGGCTATGTTTATATAAAATTTTTATCATATTCATGTTATTAGTCCAATTTAAGTTAAATTATTATGAAAAATATTGATTAAACAGTTTGACTCGTTTTTGAAGTGGAAAATGCTCACTTATTATAAAATTGCTGTTTTAGTTCTAAGAAATCAAAAGTTTTGGTTTTAAAAATATTGTAAGAATCCATGTTTTGAGTATATAATTTATTTTGAAGTTTAAGTCAGCCAAGAAAATATAAGAGTTCTAGTATTTTGTGAACAGATTACCAAGTAAGATTCAACCCTAGTTTCAGCCTTCATTCGAAATTTTCATTCACAAAACATCTAATTAGCAAGGTTATTAGCATGGATATATATTATCCATTAGTATCAAAGCAACCCATTGAAAATGTTTTGACTATGTTCAAAATATCTGTTAACCATATAGAATATGGATTACAAAAAAATGACAACTTTATGCAAAAAATTTTTTTATTAATGTTATCGTCTTGAGTCTTGAGACACATTAAACAAAAGAAATGAGTTTATTTAACTGCTGAAATTCACACATTAAATGTCGTTCTTTTTAATTTGCTTAAATATAAAATATTCAAATCCATTGTTTTACTATAGTCCTATTTATAGCTATTAGTTTTCTCTTTGAGTCCAAATACATAGGAAATAAGGCTTAAATTGGAAATTGTTTTTTCTTGTGAAATCACTTTATTAAGTCATATTTCTACTAAAAGCCCTATCTGGGAAATAATGTGTGTCAATTTCTTATTTTGTATTAAGGGTGAAATGAAACAAAACAAATCCAAAAATTGGTAACTTCTTATAGGTTTGAATTTCAAGCTGCCTAATGTAATCAAGATGAAAACCAATTTTTGTTATTTTTTATTTTTCTCTCAGACTCACGCAGCCTGAAAATTGTTATTTATAATTTATATTTATATTTAGAAGGAATATTAAGTTGTATGTAAGCATTTCTCACAAATATCTGAAAACAAGAAAAATTATGGTTTCAATGAAAATAATAAAAATATAAAAGAATTCTTCGGTCATACATTTTTTTCAATCCTTTGTTTTTTATTCCTTTTCTTTTGCTTTTCTTGCCCTAAAATGAACTGGAAAGCAGTCAAATATGATTGCTTGTGGTTTGGATCATAAAGTAAATTCGGAAGTGTAACTATCCACAGAATAAAGCAATTATTACATCGTAAACAAAATTTTTTTTATAATTTCCATATAGCTTTGTTGTTGTTATTAACAAATTTTAAATTATAAAAACAAAATCAGTTCTCTGAATATTATTAATAGTTAACATGACTGAACATCTGGAAATACTTTATGTGTCATCCTAAACTATTTATTTATGTTATTTAATTATTTTTTTTGGTATAAGTTAACAACTTTTGTAGAAAAAATGCTTTTATGTTACATCCATTCTTGATTTTTTTTATTTACAAACAGAATTTGTTTTTTAAGTTAACCAATAACAGAAAACATGTAACAGAAGTAAATGTAATCAACTTTTACCTAAATTAAGATAAGAAATTACAATATGTAAATAGTTGTAGCTGTATAATATCTTCAATTGTGTGTATTTTAAGGTTTAATGAACTTCATGTGAGGTGCTGATAATATTAAAAATAATATAAAAATTTCAATTTATGCTTATAGCTTTTTTTGACCCTAATGATAATTTGATACTTTTAAATGTGGAATGCTACATCAAATTCAATGCTTTTCGATCAAGGTCAGTAAAATAAAAATTAGTAAAATACGAACAAAACTAAATGAAAGTGTAAAAACAAATGAATATTATTTGCTCTTACAGCTTGCAATAATTATTCATTGTTCTGATAAGTAATAGTTCATTTTTACCAGTTAAATACATTAAAATAAATATTTAGTTGGCATTATCACATTACAGATTCAATTAAAACGTAAAAAAGTTTAATTTGAACAATTACTTAAATTATAAGATAAGACTAGCAATATATTAAAGAAATATATATAAATCCATTAAAATTTGCAGTCAGAGTATATTTTAAAATAAATTCATAGGTAGATTGGAGCTTAGTTTGTATTAATTTTTTTTTTTTTGCTAAGCATAAATATTATTACATGTATATTATTTAACTATAAATAAATCAAAAACTGCTGATATTTATCTCGGTTAATGCACAGGTAGCGTTGCTTAGAGATAAACAATATCACATTCAAATTCAAATTATGCAAATAATAAATCAACTTTGATAAAATGAACCAAGTACATTTGCTTTCAGCTTTTACAAACTTAATTGACAGTTTTAACCTTATTTTACCAAAAAAAATAACTTAGTAATTTACTGATTTTAAAAAAAAAACAAAATTTCCTTTAAGAGTTGTTTTCCCAAAAGGACATATGATCGTTCAAATTATATTATATATTATTTATATTACATATATTATATTATTTATATATTATTATATAGTATATTATATAGTATTTTATATAATATCAATATTTTGCTCTTAGATCATACTGATTTTAAGTGATTTGTTCAATTAATAGTCTGCTTATAAAACTCCCAAAATTGTTAAAATTATGGACTGAAGAAATTAAAACTAAACTCTAAACACTACTATTTGCAGCACATTTAAAAACCACAATACTTACTCTGAAACTATTGATCCTTCGAAATTACCAATTGAAAATCAAATTTCAAAATAACTAAAACGAATAAAATCAGAATAACCTTAAGGACTTTTCTTTGTAGCGCTTTAAATTATGTAAATTTAAATAAATTAAATGTAGTTTAATTAAATAATTTTTGAACTTATAAAAAATTTTGATTTTGCATGTGAAATTGGAAAAATCCTTAGGGAATTTAAGAAACACGACTTTTATACAGTTTCTGGGAGAAAAAGTTAAAAGGGCGAGATTAATTCTAAGAATCGTGCGCTTCATAAAAGTTTTAAATTTACTTATTTAGTTCATACAAAGCCTTTGTTAATTTGTTTCTAAGCTTTTAATATGCTTTCAGGGTTCAAAAGAAAATGAAATTATGCTTTAAATAACACAATATTTAAAAAATATCTTTTAAAAGAAGTTAGAACAGCTTCCCAAATTCAAAAGTGATTCTTTGATTCAAATTTTTGAATTTCTTCTTATTTAATATGTAATACTTCGTATTACTACAATTTGTGCTAAATTTTTATGCTTAACCACGACCACCCCTTTTTACACATTTTCCAAGAGTCCTGAATGAGCTCAAAAAATATTATGTCTTAAAACATGAGATTTAATCACCTAAAGTTAGTCAAAATGACTGAATTCGTGTAAACTTCCAGTGAAAATAATGAAAATCAAATTTGACATCTCTTACAAATGCTTAAAAAAACAACCAACTATTTCACTCAGCTAGCTTTGAATTTTCTAATGCAAAATTAACTTGAAACTTGTAATAGCATAAAACCCAACATAAACTGCATAAATAACATAGCTCGTAGTTTATAAACGAAATGATTGCACGATCAAATATTTCACTTTTATTGACCAAAGTTGCTAGCGCTTGTAAAATTTACTATAGAGCATGATTTACAAAATCATAATTTTCTTGTGGTTTGATATAACCGTAAATCTTTTAAAAAGCCAAATGGCAAGAGTATAGCAAAGATTGATCTTTGACTTTGGATTTGTGTGTACTTTGTTGAATTGGGTTAAGTAAAGACACAATCCAAAAGCTACATACATATATACATTTAAAATTTGCTTTGTAATAAAACTCACACTTAGGCTACACATTTGCCGGTAATGCAATTTTAGAATATTTTTTGTTTACAAATCACACCACTTCCTTGGATTATAACAATGCGACATAATTTTATGCTTTGCCTGGCAGCAAAAGCAGATGGATTGATAAGCTAGCCTGGTTCTGCTGAGCAGTGCGTCTTTCATTTTGTAATTTAGGTGAGTTGATTGCACTTGTAGACTTTTATTAAAATATTGAAGATATCAACAAATGTTTCATGATCAAACATGGCTCTTACAAAGCAAATGCTCGTATACTTTAATAGCCCTGCGAGATCTTTTAGTTGATTATGAAAACAGGAAGAGTTTTTTTCTGGAGTGTATATGCCTTTGATCGTGTACTGTATTATAAAATAATTGATTTATCAAATTCATATTTCATTCAAAGCTACTTTTAGAACTATAAGTAATGAAATGAAGGAATGCATGTCTAAAGTATTACCTAAAGTACATCCTAAAGGGTAAATAAGAACCTTATTATGAACCACTGTGATTCAATGAAAAGAATGTTTATGTATGATATGTATTTATGAAATGGATTTATTAGATCCAACTGGTCAGAAATTGTATTTTAAAATCAATCAACAATAATTATTAAATTTTAATCTTAATATTTATACATTAAATATTAATGGCAGTGCTTAATCCCTACAATTTATACAGCTTGAAATTAAGGTCAGGAAAACTTTTATGAAGTGATGTATGCAAATGAGCCAGTTGCAAATTATAAAGCCATTAACTATAATATGTTTACTATAATTTTATAGTCATACGTAGCAAAGCTATTAATGGAGCGCGTGATGAACATTATTCTCAATGAGTAAACTGTCTTAGATTCAAGACTAAATTTAAGAATATATAATTAGAAATTGTCTCAAGTCTTTAAGAAAATATATATCTCAAGGCTATGACAAGAACAAACTCTTCGTCATTACTAGATCTAAAAACGCGCACAATTAGCGATTTGTTTTGAAACATTTCCTGCTAAAAGATGTATTTGATTTTTATCAAATGTGCAGTACAAATTATATTAAAAATATGCGATTTGAACTTGACTTACTTCTAAATTTATGCTGGCAAATTGTTTTTTCAGTAAGAGCAAGCTCATTTGTTGTTGCTTTATAAAGTCCTTGGGGAATTTATAAACCCATGCAAAATAACAAAAAGGTTTTTTTGGTCCTATGTTTTCTATTGGTAAAATAAAGTAGGAAAATAAGAAAATAAGCTTTTTATGAAAATATTTAATTTTTCCGAAAATAAAACGGTTTTTACTTTTCTCTTAAAAAATAATTATAATTATAATGAATAAAAGAGGCGAAAAGTTCGTTTATTTCTTCCCTACAAATTTTATTAAAATAAAATTCTTGTTGCTATGGAGCTAGTTTTCTTATTTATAAGACCAAAAAAACATACATGACTAAATGACAAACAAGATTTTTAACTTTTGTAACCTAATTGAACTTTTTTGCAGAATCATAGCTAGTATTGAAATGATCTTTCAGTCAACTAGCACAAAAATCCACACAAATAGCACATTTATAAGAGTATACTGTATATTGCGGGTACTACTTATATCAACTTATCATATTTTACTATTTCATATACTACGCATAAAAGCCACAAAACTCTCTTTTGTAGTAAAAATTAAAAGTATAAATATATATCTGTGGGTTGTTGCCTCACCATTGTTGTATTTTTCTTGAGGCTAAATAGCTTTGTAAGCTTTAGTCGGGTTAAAATATATTTTAGTGCACATTTTGTAAGGACTTATATAATAAATTTTACCTACCACTAAATCTTTAGTTTGGAAATTTCATTTAAATAGAAAATTACTAAAAATAATAAAACAAAAGCCTTGTAAGCTTTTATGCTTATTTACATATCAAGAAAGTACTAAACAATTCTAAAAACTGAAATATGTATCTATTATACTTGGAGTAAAATGTCAATTTCAGTAAAAAACCAATAAGAAAACAGTATGGGGGAAAAATTAAAGAAACACAAAAAAACTATACAGAGTGTGGTTAAACGAAGAAATAAAAATATTGATTTTGTTTGACAGAATATTTTTTAATATCCCAGTCAAATTGATTATTCTCTAAACATAAGAAACGTTGGTTACGATTTTTAGTTGAGTATATATCCTTCAGCAGACAGTATTGTTCATCATGCGTTTGAAATTAATTAAACATTATCATGTTATCTTTAGTTAGGCAATATTTTGATAACTTTACTACCGATTTGCGGTCAATACCTCTTAAAAATTTATAGCTGATTTAATATTCAGCTTTTGAAATAATTAAATGATAAAATTTTGGAGTTTTTATGATTATTTGCATTTTCAATGCCAAAATAGGAATTGCTTACAGATCAGTAACGATTAAGTTTGCTCGTTTGCTAAATATTTACGTCTGTAAACTTTGAAAATTGCATGAAAAATAAAATATGGATTATTGCTCAGACGTGATTCTTGTAATTTTTATTTTTACACAGATGACACATTACAGGAACTCTGACGTGTACTATTTGTTAATCTTATCAAATAAAACAACTCAAGTGATCATAAAACGATATCGCTTTTATTTTGATATATTTACTTTAAATTTATGTTTAGTATAAATAATTTGAATGTAGTGCTCCAATTGAGCAAGACTTTTTTTCAAGTTTGCAAAATAAAAGTGTTCAAGAAACAATCTCATATGTTTATGATGCAAAAGAATTTAAAAAAAATTATGCCACATATGGCTTACATAGGATTAAAACTATTAAATTTATCTCATTTTCTACAATTTTTAAGAAAAAACCGCAAACTATAGCCCAAGTATAGCCAAAAAAATAAGTTTCGATATAATAAAAAAATATAAATAGATGAAAAAATGTTACATATTGCTGCTTATGGGATTTTTATGCAGCACTTTTTTCAATGATAGTCCAAAGCCGTGATCCGTGATATGGAAGTTGCTTTAAACAATTTTTAATCATGTGACAATTTTCGATCAATTTCATAAAAATGGTAAAAGTTATTTGTCGCCTGAAAAATTGCCAAGCTGTCAGCTACATTAGCTCTTGATTTTTCAAGTTGTCTAACAATTAATCGGATTAATTTTTTATGGTACAAAAAAAATTAAGTATTTTAGACGCATACCAGTTAACTTAATACATAATACATAATTTTAATTTCCTTATATTTGCTTATCAAGAAAGCATTGTATTTCAATTTCGAAATTAATGCAAAGTTCAGCATTTTTTTTTAACATGTTGAAAATGACAAAACCCAGCATGAATGACTTCATCAGAATGGTGAATATTATTCTAGTAGTTGTAGAGTTTTTGATTCTACTAATTTATAGCGATGCTTGCAAAAAGGAGTGCATCTTGTGATGAACCATGTCAACATTCCTAGGGACATTTTGTCTACCTTCCTTGCCTCTCCAAGATTGTTTATCTTTAATTTGAAAAATGCTTTGGACTATATCAAAGGAGAAGACTTGGCCTCACATTTAGATACTACCTGAGTAAATTTATGGATAAATTTCAGACGTTGGTCATATCTTATTTATTTAAATAAAATTTTAATTCTTTGATATCTAAACAATTCGAAAATCCCCTTGAATGATTGTTTCTGATGAGTGTCTTTAGAATAAATTGTATTTTTAATTTTTATTCAGTTAAAAATAATCATTTTCTTAGTATAAATATAAATATAAGTGTGCAATTCATACACTATACTTTGATCAAATTTATTTGATCAGATAAGGGTCTCATATTGAGTGAATATATGTATAAGCAAAATTTGCTTAACTTCCATCAAATAACTTTGACAGTTTGATTGGATTGGTCAATTGTGCCCTTAAGATTTTAACTAAAGAATATGTCAAAACTTGAACTTAGTTAGCTGAGAATCAATTTAGCCCATTACTCAACTAAGTATACTATAATTATCATTGAAAAAATTTTTATTTTGGAATTTATTTTTGGTCAAGTTCTCACATCCGGTTCATAGGTAAAGTGGTAAAATGAATATTTTTCATGTATATAAATTTAAATTTAAAAAATAATTATAAAAACAAAGAATAATATATGATAAAATTATTAGTGGTTTTATAT
This sequence comes from Acrocera orbiculus, assembly GCA_947359355.1. NCBI lineage: Eukaryota > Metazoa > Arthropoda > Insecta > Diptera > Acroceridae > Acrocera > Acrocera orbiculus. The sequence goes on from OX375758.1 coordinate 16,786,504, forward strand.
TCCTAGCTAATTATTTTAAAAATTATTAGTTCGATAGTTCTGTATTCTAGTTTTACAGTTCACATGACAGAATATAATTTAAAGGGAAAGTATTTTTTTAAGCTTCTTAGTCTATTTATAATTTTTTTGTATTGCTTGGAGTTTCATAATCGATTTTTGTGTATTCCCTTGAAAAAAATTTTGCATTAACAACAGTTGTCAATGACAGTGCAAAATAGCAAGTAAATTTTTTACTGAAATGGCATTTTTTTAAGGAAAGCTTCCATTTATATTTTAAAGTCCACTAATATTATTTAAGATTTCCTTTAAACATAACAGTTTATCCAACAAAAATCAGCTTTCAAAAGAAACAAATTTTGAATTTCAATGGCCCCATAGCTAAAACTTTGATCTTTTAAACTAAATAACATGCTGTGATTTTTTATGCTACTGTTCCTTTTATGTTTTTTTTTCATTTATATTCATAAATAGGCTTTTGCCAAGAATATTCTTAACCTGATTAAAGTGTATGTACATTGAGGCCGATATTTTTCAACTCTGTCATCTACTTTTGTTGCCTAAACTTGTTTCACCTTTCATTTTTTGTTGATCCTTAAAATTAAAATTTTTTTTACTCGTCTACATCAACCGAATTTCTACTTCTACGCAGAGCTTTAATACTAAAAATAAATCTGTCAATATGAAATCCAAGCCAAAAATACGTTATATTTATTGCACATAAAACTTCAAAATTTTAGTCTATTAAACAAAAATAGAACACTTGAATTGCATTCCTGATTGATGGGATAATTTTCAACATATTTTTGATTTGTGTCATTCATAGGTTCTAATCTGCTTTGAAATATAATCAGCTTCAAACGAAACATCTGTTTGTGTATACATAAAAATAAAATATACTTTTAATATTTTCGAAGGCTTTTACATAATAAAATAAAATATATCGAGCTTTTATAGTTCTTAATTACATGTGTAAGTACTTTTATGAAATCTAAAGTATTTGTTTAAGCACAAAATTTAATCTTGTATTTGTCATATTTAAATGTTACTAAACTTTTAATCTGTAGTTACTCTTATTTTACTTTTTTGATAAAAATCTTCAAAACAAAGAGAATTAAAACAAGGAAGAAACTTATAGGCATTTTTTTAAAATGTAAACTTTCTGTAAAGTAAGTATTGTGTCGAGTACTCAATACATGAAAAAGTAATTCCAATACAATTTTTGAAAAGAAATAATACTGCTACAAAATTTCTATTTTGAAAAGATTGTATTCAAAAAATTCCAGAATTAGTTAGGAACACAAATTTTATTTCATGTCTTCGATATAACTTTTGAACTTATTCAGTAAGAAAGTTTCTAATCAGTGAGATTTTCATTCAAGAAATTTAATGTAAAAGTGCAATAGTAAAAAACTCATTGTCCAGCATTGATTATAGCTATTGGGGGTATTCACATTGAGGCTTGTAACATTTCGGAAATGTTCCCCTTCAATTCTCAGTCCACTAAAATATGCGAATATGTGTTGGAAAATATTACAGATAACATGTGTATATAAATGTGTATTAGTAAGATACCAAGCATGAGGCACAAATATTTCTGCCTCAGGAAGGGGTAAAAGCTTTTTCGAAATTTGCGAAACTCCGTCTTACCTTTCACCTCCGCTTGCCATGAAATTAAATGTTACCGGACTCAATGTGAATACCCTGATTGAGTCATATTTTCATGCAAAAAATTGCCATGACGGGGACTTATGCAGCTTTTATGTAACAAAATTTCCCCGACATAATACTTACGGTATGCTTTATTAATAAACGCAATGATGAATAGTGAGTATCAAATAACTTCGCCATTTTTAATTTTTTTCTTTAACATGTCCTTGTTCTCTTAAGCTTGTAATTCGTTTGAAAACCATTGTATCTTATCTATTCGATTATATTTAGCTTTCTAATTAGATGCATGTTTTAACTCCTGAAGCAGATCGCCTCTGCCACCAGCAATTTATTCGGTCAATAAATATAATATAGCTTAGTTTCTGTTTGATATAACCTTAACCCAATAATTGAACAGAAATGAAAAGTTTTAGTCAGAGCTATTAAATTTTTCAGAAAATTTTCAATATTGTGGTTTTATGTGCAGTTATTATTTCAGAATAATGTCCTTCATTCTTTAAATCCTAAATCAATTTATTCTGAGATTTATTTCACGGTGGAGTAATATATCCCTGAATCAAATCAAATTAGGGAAACTCGATTAGTAATAAAAAAATATCTACAACCATTGATGAGTTCATCTATTGAATATAATATTTTATCTAATCTGATATAAGAAATATATGTTTATATAAAACATCCAATAAATGTGAACTGGTATGCTAAAGTTGAACTAGCTTTCAGGGACTTAATAAATTTAACGCTTGATGGGAAGAAGTAACGTTTTATATCTTTATTAAGAATAATAAATTATAATTTATAAATAAATAAATGAATAAAATATATATGAAAAAACGACAAAGATGATTTTATTTACAGGTAGACGAAAAAACTACGATTTATTTGAAATTCACTTATTTCAAGGATTTCATTCAAGACTTTCATTAAAAACAGTGCAAAATCTGATTAGAAACCTAGTAAATTTTAATTTAATGTTCGGTGATTTTAATGCAAATACTTAATTTTAACAACTTTAATTAAAGTTAACCAAAATTTAATAAATTGTCATAAAACGTTGGCTGTTTGACTGTAAAAATTTTTAAGACATAAAGCTTCAAGAACTGTTCAATAAATATTTAGATGCCAGATCTAGGATAGCAAATTTCCAATAACTTTATGCTTTATTATAAAGAGTTTCAAGAGGTACTTGAAGTAAATATTTTACAAATTTATATAGCGTTAAAATATTACTTAACAAATTTTTATTGTATATTTTTAACATATACTTAAAAATATGTGCTATTTCAAGTCATTTTTCAATATTTTACTCATAATTCTCTAAACTATGCAATGTCTCTAGTTAATTAAACTATACCTTAAAAATGATATATAAATCTATATAAAATCTCATCAAAACAATCCCGAAATGTTATTATTATGTAGAAAATTCCGTATATATTTAAATATATATACTAGTTAGGAATCAGAATAAATCTCTTACATTTTCCTCAGAACACACCCACATATCTATATCTCACATCATATTCTTAATATACTTTACTAAGTTTATCAATTCTTAAAATAAATTGTAATTGGTCAGAGCTATACTTGAAGCTTATGAATAAGTTTACGTCATCGAATTTCTGAGAAAAATATTTACAACATCCAAGAAAAAAAATATTTTAAAATAATAGCGTATAAAATTCTGGCAGCTCCCGCACAATTTTTTTAATAACTCATAATATTTTCAAATTTCAAAGGAATTAATTGAACTTAAATTATTTTCAAATACACGTGCACTTAACTAGTAAATAAATCCTTCAACACCCACCTTGAATGGCCCTTGAGAATAAATCAGATCAACTCTTAGAGCAATTAATCAATTGAACACTTTACGGCTTCTCACTAAATTCGTTTGATTATTTTTGTTCTTATTCTAGACACTTGACTTAATTTTAATTTGTTTACAAAACAATCAGAAATATACTCGAATGTATTTGTCTGTACTAAATTTCTGTACTAATGCCAGGCCGTCGTCACTATCTCAAGACGACTACTATAGATCATCTATTTAAAAATAAACACAAAACCAAATTAATAAAGCAACCACGTTACTGTTTTTTTTATCAAGACTCGCGTACGAGAAAGCTGTTCGGTACTTAATGCACTTTCTTATATGCACCTGAGTTCGAGTAAATATTACGTCAGATATTTTGTGTGCAAATTCAGAGTAATTTCATTTGGCTCTTTAAATCGAAACACAGTTCCAATGGGATTCACAACAAACTCTTCACTAGTACCTCCCAGCCACGGGCGGTCTTTTAATAGTTTGAATCTGAAGCAACTAGTCTTTTTCAAAGCTTTCGTCTAGTCCATTTGAGTCGGTCCCATGCAAGTAAATATTTGTTTGGCTCACTTTTGGCTGTTGTAAGGAGCCAGCTTTTTTAAAAAAAAAATTGAATAAATTTTTTTAATCTTAAACGACAGTAAAAAAAATATCCTTTTATAGTTTAATTCTGACAAACATTTTTAGTTTTTTTTGTTGACTTTCAATATTTTCATTGCAAAGGGGTTAATTATTTTATTATCTTTTTAGTAAAAATCGTATTTTCTTGGTATGAAAAGCAAGACAAAAGCAATTATCATTGACATACTTTTCTGCACTATCGATGAAATAGGGGCACAAAGTAAAGAGAATTAGTATGAATAAATGTGTTAATAGCAAAAAGGAAACATAAATACTTATTAGACAATTGCAATTTCATGACGTTATTTTGTAACTTCGAGGCAATATTAGATTTTAAAATACAATTGTCAACATTTACAAGTTTTAATGAAAATGAAAGCCAGTTTATTTAGAAACTACAGTACGCGGCTCAGAAGCAAAAAAATAATTTTTGCATTTTATAAAGAGTGCTATTGATTTTAAGCCAAAATAATTCTTAGTCTACTACTACAACTCATTATAAGGGTTTACCTTACTCTCAACGTCTCTCCACATTGATCTATATTATTTAAATAACTTTAAGCTTTCAAAGCTTTCCAATATCGTTTCATTAATCAAATCAAAATAGATTTTACACATCCATTTAAGGAAATTGTTGGTATTGTATTATCTTACGAAAAAATTAAACTAGGTTTTAATTTAAATAAATGTATTTAATAAATTCAAATTTAGAAATTGTACTCTTGTAAATTTTTTATCCCTAGCTATCTATCTATCTAGCTATCTTTTCTGCCACCCTTTTTTATTCAATAATGTTAATAATACAGTTGTTTTTGTTATATATATTTTTTAACTAGCTTGGTCTATCTATTTGAGCGATTGTTGCACATAGCCAGATATTTTGAAATCACTGAAAAATAAATAAAATTTAAGAGAATGCTCAAAAATTGTCTCCCAAATTCTCATATTGATCTACTTAATAAACAATCAAATACACCATAAATAATCTTAATAAGGTGAGATCGTAGGTTCCTTTGTAAACTAAAAATCATAACATTTTTCACAAATATCTCTACAAGATAAAAGAGACAAAAATAGATAGATATATAAATTCTGTTGGGAGGTTAAAAAAACCCCTATCTTTGATTTATTGGTTTTTCTCTTAAGAAAACTAAATCACTTTATACTTCACTAGCTTCAAACGAAGAAAAAAATGTAGGTTTTTGGAAAATTTTAGCAGTTGTATAAGACCTTGGGACTAGCGTTTCATCCCAAATGTGTCTATTTCTACAGTTCTTTTGACTAAAATAAAAGTTCTTTTCAATTAATTATTTTTAGCTAAAAATATTTATTTTGTCTTTTGCACAAAAACAAGTTAGCGAGTAAATTCCTATTTCTAAAGCAAATTTAACTTCTGCAAAAAATTTTTATTTTTAATTACGCCACAGCTTTCTACAACAAAAAGAAACAAGGACCTTTTTTAAGTTCTTGAATCAATAAATTTAACTTACACATTTTCGGCGACACTTTTCATGTTGACCTCTTTTGCATATAGTTTTAAAATACAACCTGTTTGGCCTTGCAGTTACCTTTCTGTGCATGATTTTCATGGCAATGAATCAATTTAAATATATTAAAGTGGCACTTTCACTTTTATTTGGTTGTTTTTTCATTTATTCAGAAATTATTTGAAAATGATTTTATTATATTCTCAGTTACATTTTTCTTATCTTTAATTAAAGGTTCCATTTTTGGCATTTTTAAATTCCACATTTGACTTAATTTTACCATGATTTATTTTTTCAGTAACCCTCCAACTATTGTTTTTTCAACAAAAGAAAGCAACATTGCTCAAATGTCTTCAGATAATACTATAAAATGCTTAACCTAACTATAATAAATAACTGTCATTTATTTTTACCGCGATAAAATGTTGTTCATTTACTATAAAACGTTTTCTTAAAAAGAGTGTTTTATTGCTTATAATTTTAAGTTTTAAAACATATCACACTATTTTATGTAATTTTATTTTTATGTTTTTTAATATATAAGGCAAATATTTCCTTAAAAACTTATTGCATTTTACATTTACAATAGGCTCAGCACTAAAGTTTGATGCACAAACATGAGCCAAGAAAATAAAAAATTCAACTGAATAATTTTGAAATGGGAATGCTTTTATTTTTAAGTTCATAACTAAAAATTTTTTAAGCAAAATAAAATTTTAATACTTACTTTTGCCTTAAAATTTTAAACACAATATAATAACTTAATTTTAGTAACACTTAGCATCAATATTCTACAATTACCAAGCTGAGCTCTGCAACTGATACGTTTTTTTATAATAACGTTTTTGTTTTTTCTTACAGTTTGGGTGGTCTAAATTCCCTTGCGTTTTGAAGGCAGGCCATTGTCATGGTGGCGTAGCTACTGCACGTTTAGATAATCAAAGTGCACTTCAAGATGCGGCAGGCCTACTAACCGGCTCCGTTCTCAATGATGGTCAATGCTATTGCACAGTTGAACCCTATATTGACGCTAAGTTTGATGTTCACATCCAAAAGATTGGAACAAACTACAAGGCTTTCATGTGAGTATACTCTAAAACTATGGAGAGCATATGGTATGCCCTTGTAGCAGATATTTGCTCTAGGGTATTTAAAATATTTTGAGAGGCCTGAAAAATCTTGTAAACAAGATAAGATGCAATATTTGATGACGTTTCTCTTTGATTTTAGGCGGAAGTCAATTTCAGGTAATTGGAAAACAAATCAAGGCTCAGCTATGCTGGAACAAATTACCATGACCGAGAAGTACAAACATTGGATTGATGAGGTATATACATATATTTATATAGACTTATAGTAAATAGTTACTTACTTTCATTATTATATTTTGTTTTCTGTCTTCACCATTTCTCCTTAAACAATTTAAGCCTAACAAAATGCTACACATTTTAGAAAACAAACTAAGTAAGATGCAAAATTGTAGAAAAATACCTTAGATATAATTTGTAACAATTTTCAAAGACAAAGTAATTTACACAAATAATTATTTATATTCCAAATATACTTTTAATATTTGTTGATTTTTGTCAAGTGCTTATTTGCAGGAAATAAAAGTCTTTATAATAATATGTTTGCCCATTTCAGATATCTGAGTTATTTGGTGGAATGGAAATTTGTGGAATTTCAGTATGCGTAGCTAAAGACGGACGAGAATATATTTTAGGGGCACGTGACAGTACATTTCCATTAATGGGCGATACCCAAGAAGAAGATAGACGTCAAATAGTCGATTTAGTGTCAGCAAGAATGCAGGTACAATTTATACTTTAGCAAACATCCATATTATTACTTAATATTTACAATAACAAAATTAGAATGTTTGCCGACCACAATTAGCAAAAACAGGTTCAAAATCTCTAATAACATCTCGTGGTGGAAGCCCAACGGAAGATAATGCCCCTGCACCTTCAGGACCACGTCCAGCTCCAATGGGTGCACCTCCTCCAATACCAGAACGCACATCACCTGCTGTCGGATCAATCGGACGGTTGTCAAATCGTAGTAGTATTTCAGATATTAATGATGAATTACCATCAGAACGTGCACCATCTCTAGCATCTGCAGGTCGCCGTGATTCCCAAGGTAGCCACAGCTTAATCTTTACTATTAGCCAAAAATAATTATAAAATTTTAGCTTCAAACTCATCATCAACATCACGCACTTCACAAAGACCACCTCAAACACAAACTTCAGTAGTTGAAGATGCAGAAGATACGATGAAAAATTTGAGGAAAACATTTGCTGGTATATTTGGTGATATGTAGGACTTGGCAAAGAAAAAACGCGGGAAAACGGCTACTTTAACTGGGATAAATGTATTTAGCAAACTTTCATCAAACATTGAACAAGAAAAAGATATGGCAACTATTAAGCCCTCGTCAACTACAAGTGGAATTATTAAAACATCTTCAAACAGCAAAAAATCATCTTTTGAAAGCAAACAGATGAGTAACGAAAGTATTATGTCCTCTGATATCCCAAATACAACATCAATGGCTAGTTCTTCCAGCGTTTTATCTTATTTAGAAGAAAATGAATTCAAACCGAGTTTAAGTTTCAAATCTCAAGAAAGAGTAAATCCGTTTAATAAGAATAATTCCGAAAATATTTTGTCCAGCTCGCCAAATAATATGAAGCTTGAAGAAAAGTATTCGAATTTTGGAACAGTGACTAAAACCAATACTACTCATGAAACTAAATCATCAACTAATAAAAATCAAATTGAAAGTATAAAAAGAACATCATCGAGTGAAAATCAACCAAAGCCCAATATATCTACTTCAATTGATATCCCTTATAAAACAAGTTTCCAGAAACCACCTCTTTTAAGTTCAGTTAGAGAAAGTCCCCACAGTAATAATTCTGTTAAATCAGATGAAATTAAAAACTCTTCAAATAGTGTTAAATCTGTGTATAGCACTGCTGAACGATACTCAAGAGCTGGGAATTCTTTATCAGATGCAGACATAATTTTTGGTAATACAAGCTCCCCTAATAAGTTTGCGGCACGTGGGAAGAGCTTGAGTATTGCATATGACAGAGATCCAAATCCATGCCCTACATCTTATAAAATTTATGAGGGAATACAAAATATTGGTTTCCAAGACTTTGATTCTCCAACCAAGGTAAAGTCATCTAAACCTGTCAATAAATGGAATAAGTCAACTGATGATGCAGATCTTGACTTAAAATAAATAAAGCAATTGAATCTTTTTTTTGGGTTGCATTAGAATTTTTTGAAAATATATTTTAATTAATAACGAAAATAGAAATGATCAAATAGACTTACCAAGAATTTCCATACAAAAATTTTTTAATTTCATATACTAATTCGAATGCTTACATCGACAACAAACTTTTTTTCTGTGATGTGGAGTGCTTATACTTATTATTAATACTTATTCTTTGTCGACAAGGAATCTTAAATGAATAGCGAATTGAATGATATTCTTTGAACAACTGCACTCAGATTTCAATGCCTATAAAAATTATTAAAGGTAAGTTTAAAAACATAATAAATTGGAAGAATAATATAAACTTTTTCAAACTTATATTTAATTTTTTTTGTCTATTTTTTTAAATACATTAAAAATATTGTATCAAAATTTCAAATCGATCAGAGTAAAATTATCGAAGTTATAAAAATTTGTGCCTCCTTTGCTCTAGAGCAAGGAGTGAGTGAGCAAAACTTTAAAGGGTTTTCCTGTGTGTTGGGAGTGCATGACAATTGATGTTAATACATTTAGTTCAAATATTATTCTTACGGTTAGCTCATAATGTCCAATATCTTTTACAAATTTTCAGTCGTTAATTTAACCCTTTTCTAATCATCCAATCAAGTTCAAATAAATTTTGTTATGTTGGGAGTGCATGAGAATTGATGTTAGTACAGTTAGTTTGAATATTATTCTTACTGTTAGCTCATAATGTCCAATATCTTTTTGGAATTTTCCATCGTTAATTTAAACCTTTTCCAATCATCCAACCAAGTTCAAATAAATTTTGTTATGTTGGGAGTGCATGACAATTGATGTTAATACAGTTAGTTCAAATATTATTCTTAGCGTTAGCTCATAATGTGCAATATCTTTTTGGAACTTTCCATCGTTAACTTAACCCTTTTCTATTTATCCAATCAAGTTCAAATAAATTTTGTTGTGTTGGGAGTGCATTATGTTAATAGAGTTAGTTCAAATATTAATTCATTAATTATATTTAATAAACTAATTTTAAGTTTTATATGAGAGGAAAACTTCAGAAAACTGAATGCAACGAATTACGAATTCTACATTCATAAAAAAGAAAAAACAATCTCAACTAGAAATATACTTTAAAAAATTTCTTTTTATATTACTTGTTTTTTAAAGCAAATCCTTCCATACAAATCTTATTTGCATAAATTTCAATTGATTACACTTTAAAGATCACACCTATATAACAATCCGAACATACTTAGATAATACTTTTATATATTTTCTATATATATATAAATATAATTATATTTTCAGCAAAAGTGTTTTTCATAACTGGACCAGAGCAGTATTACCCGGCAAGAAAAATAAGTATTTGACAGTGCCCACCAATAGGAATTTTTCTGCTAATAAAATAATTTATTGAGTGACTATTATTTTTACAAAATATTTAAACTAAAAATACTTATATATCATTAAGAAATTCCTCGAAGGAAAACTTATAAAATAATGCTAAATATTATAATTATATACAAAAAAAAAGTAATTGACAAAAAAAAACAAAGGCAGACTATGGTATTCAATCTTTGTCATATATTTATACCCAAAATATATTTACTTTAAATTAAAGTTATACAAATATTTAATATATGTGTAGGCACTTCTAGAAAAATTCGACATTAGATTTGTTTATTTTGCATTTGAAACTGATTATTGATCTAATCAATATTATATTCAGCTTTTAGTTTTCTTATGCAAAGTACGCGTAATTAATGTCAATTTTAGTAGATTTTTATATCATTAAAGACAATATGTGAATAAGCCACTGTGTTAGAAAAACTATTTATTATTAATACAATAAAATACTCAAATGTTGCTTTTACAAAAACAAAACATATTACATTACATTATAAGCATACTTAATAAAATATATTAATATAGTTCTATTTATATGTAAAGAGATTTCTTCTCAGAAATTCATAAAAATTATATCAATCTCTATGTGTACAAATAAAGACATTAGCACTTAATATTATTGAGCAACGAAGTCTCACTTCTCACATGGAACACCAAAAAATTAAAAATAAAAATTCTAAAACCGCATTAGTTATTTACGCACAGTCATAACAGTTTTTCTTTCTATATTATTTAATAAAGTACGTATAATATAAGTTAACAGATTGTATTAGTATAAAAAAAAGATAATTGATTACTACTTCTTGCACTTTAATTACTTTTATTACTGTTGGTGTTCACTGCTGACCTAATTCAGATAAGTGAGCCATTTTATGAGCTTTGATCAATTTTTATTGTTGAAATTTAAATACATTTCCACTTAAACTACACACAAAAACTACTTTAACTCTAATGTAACAAAACTAATGAAAAATTATGTTAATATGTGTTGTAAAATCTAACTTCAGTTACATAAAATTCTACAAATATGAAAATTATTTTATTTATTATATTCCTTGGTTTATTATTTCTTAAAATGTAGGTATAAATTATTGATTTTAAGCAAAAAATTATGAAATAATTTTCCTATCCTATGTATCTCAGTTTGTTCCAGTTGCTTCCAAATTTACTGCATTCTAAAGATCAAGCCTATTGTATTAGCTCTTTAGGTAGGTCCTTTATTATGGCTAAAAACTCAAAAATCTATACTATCGTATTTTACTTTGTAGTTGCAATCTTTGATCATACTTTGATAGAAGTAGTAATTGTTAATAGTTAATAGGATCAATTTAATTTCAAGATTTTACTGAACTTTTAACATTTACTTCAGCAGTTTTTTTTTTATCTTAAGGGCACCTTAGACTATCAAGGATCTTTGATCAAAATCACCTTGTTCAAGTAAACTTGATAGTTCAGGGAGATTTGGTCAAGTATAAATGACAACTTGATGAAATTTTTTTAAAATTTCATCAAAGTTTTTTACAGATATAAATTTTATTGAGCAAAACTTCGAAAGAGTTCACATGCTATTTTTAATTAATAATAGAAAAAATATTCGAGTGTTTTTAATATAAAATGTTTGTAAATAAATAAATTTAATTTTACAACAAAATATATCAAAAGAAAACATAAAATTAACGTATCTAAAACTGATCCACATTAATAAAAACAGATTTGACATTAATAGCTCAAATTTCCTTGATCAAGTAGACTTGATAGTTAGGGGCAAAATTTCTAGCAACTATTTGAAAAAATTTTGCTCACATTCCATCAAGTCTACTTGATCAAGGATCCTTGATAGTCTAGGGTGCCCTTTACTTTTATATTATAAAAGCTAAGAAAACAAGAACTAGGAAAAATGTTTTAATGTAAAAATGAGCAAATAAATTTTATTTAGTAGATTAGAATTTTTTTAAAAACATGTTAAAATTTTTATTAAATTTTTCATAATTTAACAGAAGCTTGTCTCAAGTTTCGTACAATGAAAACGAGGCTGGGACATTGTAAACGCACCCATTTAATTTTTTTTTTGGATTCAATTCGTGGGAAGCTAGATAAAGTCAGTCAGCTTATTATTAAAAGCTATGGTAAATTATCATTTATTTCTAATTTTTTAGCCATAATTTGATGAAACTTAGTGTAATAAAAATTAAAATTATTTTTAACTTACAAACAATAAAAATACTGCCATTCATATTAATTTTTTTAATGCAAAAACAGCAGTTTAATAGAAATTGTTTTTCTATTTTAATAATGAAAATGCTATGAAAATTTCAATTGCACTTGAATTTTCATTACTTGTACTTCTATTTATAAATCTTCAAAGAATTTAATACTATACCAAATGCTGTTTGAGGAAGCACTTATAAATGATTTCAAACGAATTTAATATGACCTAGGATGAGTGTTTTATAATTAGTATGAATTTATTGAATTGTTGAATTTACTCTGCGATTATTTAAAATGACTTAAGACTAGCAGAATCACATCTTCAAAAAAATAAAAGAATAATAAAAAAAGACTTAACCCAGAACCAAACCAAACTTAAAAATGCTTTTTAGGAAACTTAATGGTCTAGAAAAAGCATCTGTTATCGTGTGGATGAATATTTTGCTTGCTAAAATGATTAAAATAGGTGTTTCAGTGGCAAAACTTCGTCTCTAATGAAATTAAGGCAAAAAATATAAGGCCCAGGAGTTACCATAATAGCAATTAAAATATATAATTGAATACCACAGCAACCTTCCAACAAAAGGTTGTAAGCTTAGAAATCTCAGAGTATATTTTTTCAGCTGATCCTGCACAGCAGTAATATATGAAAAAATTCGGATGAAGAATATATGAACATTTTATTAAACAACTGCAAACAATGGATGCTAACAAAAAATTCAAAAAATTTTCTTTAGATTGAAGTTTTGGGTTTACTCTTCTAGTTAGCAATCTAAATATCCAACTTTTGTACCTAGCTATTTACAGTACCGCATTTCTATGAGTTCACATGCTTTTCTTCATTTATGTATCTTGCTTAAATTTTCCCCAAAAAGTGAAATTTAACAAGAATCTTATAACTATAACATTTCTAAATTAAAAAGAACAATAAAACTTTTGTTTTGAAAAACTGGTGTAATGATTATAAGCATATAAGCAGAATATAAAAGTGATAACTTAAACTTAAGCTTAAGTAGATAGAATTATCATTATACTTAAAGTGTAATTCAATTTAATGAACAGGTAACTTTATCCGGATCAATATTTACAATAAAGTTATGACTAATTTTTTGAAACTTCATGAAAGATCAAAGATTTTTACAATCTGAAAATCTATGGAAGTGCCTCAAATCATAAAATCCTTGCATTTTACGATCGAGGTACTAAAACTGAAAACATGATCCGGATTCCGGGTACTAAATTTAAAACCATACACACAAGGGCGATGTTGAATAGACGCAACTTGTATGGATTATAAGAATCGTGTTTTCAATTATTAAATTAAGTGTTTTTATCTAATATTTAATGAATATGTTTCTTATAAAATCAAACGAAGGAGAAGTAATTCAATTTAGAAACAGATTGAAATGCAGGTATTCTAACGAATTTCGCTACACAATATAGCAAATACATAAAATATGCCATCTCCACTGATTGTGAGTAAAAAAAAAAAAATATTTTAGACTTGGCATTTAAAAATTTTATCTTTTCAAAAGTGTAATGACCTTCACGTTAAAATTTGTTACAAAACGAAAAACTTCCTTGTAAAAATATCATAATTGTCATGCCTGAATACGACCAATTCCTCACATAGACACTTGCAATACTATATTTATGCATACCTGCGGAAGAGCAATTCATTGTCATTTTATGCAGGGACAGTGCTCTTTAGTTTTTCTTTCAGATTACTCATGTAATCTTACAGTTATGCATGCAAAGGTATTACTTTTTGCTCAACCAACCCTGCAGTAATTTCATTGTTTTTTGCTCTCTAATCTTTTTTTACCAGAGGTAGGGCTACATTTTTTCAAAAGTATTTAAATGCTTACCCAGAAATTTTTGAAACTAGTGAACTTAATGCTGCATTCCAAAATGAAACGTGATCGTCAGTTAATGTTTATAGTTTCCTTTATATTTTTTGTGTCCTTTGGTAAGTGCGAGAATAATGAAGTACTTGAAACTAAAAAACCTTTCAGCTGGCTTAAGAGTGCGCAGGATATACTAACAGGTCCAACTGGGCAAATGGCTGTGCATGTAGCTAAAGAACTAATCAATAGATCAACAGGAAATACTCAGGTAATTTTTCTGAATATAGCTACATATATATGATATTGATTCACTCTTTTTTCAGATTCTAAGCCTTAACCTCAGTAACATATTGATATTGATATTCCTTAAAATACTTATTTACGTCGCCGGAATGCTTGGATCAGGCCATTTGAACAGTTATGCTAGAAGTAATGATCTAAACGGTATGTGAACTATGTGTAAAAATGTTGTCATCTTAAGATGAACAGTGATAGTGATTATGTGATTTAATAGCGCATAATAAAACGCTTTCTTGAACTTTCATTTTCACTTGCATTCAACTTTTTTGCAGACTTTGTGGCAAACGGTGAACCCATACTTTTCACTGGATTTTTAGCTGCTCAAGGATCTGGAAAAGATGGATGCTTACATAAGGCCGCATGTATATCACCAAAACTAGCTCAAGAATATGCTACAGCTGCACGTGCACTTTTAAATGGAATACAAATGTTTGATGTGTATGTTATCTTTAATTCTTTTATTACAGTGCTTTCATATTTTGTTTTTAGTGAGCTACAAGACAAAGCACGATATAAAAATCTCATTGATATCTTAGAAAGAGGAGTTTTTGATGGACTTAAAGGAGCACCTTGCGAGTTAATTTATCGCTGTAATATATAGGATTACTTTTCTATTATAGAATTTTATTGATTTATTTTAATAAAGATCAAAATAGTTAAAAGCTTAATTAAGTTAATGCAGCAACTTCCTCCTGTTCTCTATTAGCTGACATGGCTTTCATGTATTCAGCGTAATGGAGATAGCCATCTCGATTTATATCTGCAAACTCCATAAACTCATCAATAACGTCTAAAGTAAAACTGTTTGACAATATTTTATATTTATAAAAATATCATTACCAATTATATGATCTAGTTTCGCCGAGGCATTCTCTACATATTCCTCTCTTGTGGACCTTCCAGAATCTTCCTTATGATGCAATGCAGCATGTAACATTTCTAGTCCGTCTAAGGCGTTATTATTGTCGCTATCGTGTGTCTGAATGATTTAATAATTAATATTACTACAGATTAAAGGGGCAAAATATATGTTCTATAAATGAAGGTAAATCTCAAAAAATTATTATTCTGTTTTTTCGTTTCTTTTTATGCGGTTTTAAGTTATTTTAACTCGTTGTTTTGGTTTTATGCGATTTTGGAAAATTACGGAACGTATCCCTAGGTTTTCAAGGCAAGTAAAGTCTTCTTTAATGCGAATTTTTTATATGCGCTTTTCTGTAGAACGTATCCACCTTATAAAACGAGACCTTACAGATTTGGTTAGACTTGAGGAAACTAAGAAGTTATAATTCCGAACAAAAGAATTTCTGGTGTAGAGAATGAGGAAAGAGGAATTGTTGATTGAATAAATGCATTTAACAATATCATAAAATCTTGACAACCAATGACAAGAAAATCACAACATAATACAAATATAACCATTATAAAAAACTTAAACTAATTACGGTTATTTATTACTTTAAATCAGGCTGTGGGCTCTATGAAATTGACTTCATACATTTCGCTGTTTCTAGCGACTTGTGTAGGATTTGTATAGGATTTTTCAATACTTGTCATTCAAATGACATCAAAAAGCCAAACAATTTAAAGTCATTCGAAGTTGCATCCATATGAACCACAGATAAACCATTAGTTATTATATTATATTCCTCAAAAGTATTGAACTTCATTATGGTATAATATTTCACAGGAGACAGTTGTTATGTTATGGGAAAAATATTTTGCTCTAATTAGAAAATTCACAAAAGCGAAAAACTAGTAAGTCCAGTGATACTTGATACTTGAAAGCAAAACCTCAAAAATTTACCTTAAAATAATAAAAGTGTTTCTCATCATCAGTCATGTTATCTAAATTTATATTGATTCCGTCCTTTTCTAAATCATCTTTAATATGACTGAAATTAAAACAATGAAAGTTTTAGAACAATCTACACTAAAAAATAACATTAGGTACTTACGCGTTGTCAGGTAGAAGATGAGAATCTATCCTAGAATTGCCTTCAACAACATCACTTCGTGGATGATGAGGGCCACGCTTAGCCCAATTACATGGAACAATTGAAATCAAATACACAATAATAACGAATTCATTCAAACGCATTTTCTCTTAAAAAATGACATATTCAACAAATTAGATTCAAAATTGAAATGTCAGTCAACTTACAAAAGACTAACTGAAAAAATCGATATGTTGAGTTTTTGTAGCATCAAAAGATGGAGCACTAAATGAATATTAAGTCGTGAGATGGAAGTAGTGTCACTGATTAGTAAATCAACTTTTTAATGAATAAAAATAAAAAGAACAAAAGAAATTTGTAAAAATGGTATACAATAAGACCTAATTATTTTATTTTTTGGAAAATAAAATTTTAAATGAATTTTGCAAAAAATTTGGTTTTTCACTTCAGCTAAGTAAAACTATTTTTTAATTACTCAAAACTCTTTCTATGAAAAAGACTAAAATCTATAAGGACACCCTTTAAATTACCTAATGTTAATTATATATAAAGATATGTTCATTCCGAAAACAATTAAACCTACCATTACAGTAAATGAATATAACTAACACAAATATCATTAAAAAATACATGAATAGTGTACCGTACAATATTTATTTAACTATATTTTAAGTCACACAATGTTTTGTAAAACTCAGAAGTAAGTTTTATCAACACCAGTATTGAGTGAGTAGTTTCGATACATTCCAAATTTTGATAGTTCCGATGAAAACTTTTGTGGACGAGGAAAGAAATATTCAGCCATCGTTAGCGAATTAGGAGCATACAAACCATATTCAGCGTTCATAGTTCTATAAAACGGATTTAGGTTTTGTCTATAACCGAACCCAAAATAATTCGGATCTAAAATATTTTGTTCATATTTAAAAGACTTTTGCTTTTCTACAACTATAAGAAAAAGTTACCTTTTCGTGGATCATTTGTTGAATTAAGCTTTATATTTCTATAAAGTTGAGAAGTATCAATCGGAGAAATTTCACTTGAATGTCCACTCATTGTCTTTTTTATTGAAAAATTAACTGTTTGGAAAATCAGTTAGTGTTTTATCACTTATTTTGACAAAATAAACAATTTGTTCTTAGCAACCTTTGCTGCTTTAGATACCCTCGAGAAAAAAAGAAAAATAAGATGGGAAGTGGATTTAAGAGACACTGTCGAACTGGTAATACAAATTTAGGCGAAAAAAGAATAAAACTTATATATAGAAAAGGCAATAAGGATTTTATATTTGTTTGTAGCTTATTTTCTTTTATTTCGGGATCTCATTTATGTAATGCTCCTGCTATTTTTGAAAATTACTAAGCAATAAAAAATATATACATTAGAATATGCCTTACATTTGAAAAACCGAATTGAAACAATAAAAAACAGCCAACAGCATAAAGAAATTTTTGTTTTCTTTAGTAAGAAAGTTTAATTATGAATCGAAAAAACAAGCAATCAATTTACAAATAAGCATTTTACTGTATAACAATATAATTTTATTATGATATAAAAAAATAATTTATTAACATAATAGGTATATTCTATGGTAAACGCTTACGAAGCGCTGAAATAAAAAACTCATCAAGCAGAAACAGTAAACACGCTTACAACATGTTAAAATTAAGCGCTTTAAGACTGAAATGCAGTGGCAAAATATAATGAACAATAAGCTTAGTTCTACTTTTGAGTAAGTGTTGATTGAGCTCTTATTTATTTACCGCTGGGTACTTCTCCTTCGTACTTCGTGTACTGTACACGAAAATATGAAACGATTACGCCTGCAGAATGCCAGCTCACAGCCGAGCTGATACCGATTCCCATTGAAATAGCCGAATTTTTCGTAGGCTTGCACTCTGAACACTTTGAGCATATTCCTATTGATTTACCCATAACGACTTTATAGTCTTCGGTATCGGAATCGGCGTCAGCTCGGTTGTAAGCCGGCACTCTGCAGGCAGCCTAAGATAGTGGAAAGCAGATTGAAATTTCCCGTATTTATTATTGTTTTAGAGCCGAGTATTTGCATTTTTATTTTTATTAACAAACGTTACCCAAAAGCACAATCTTAGAGGATAGTGATATTCATCCATTGAATACTTTTAATATAAAAAGCAATAAGGAATTTTTTACCATTAAATGTAATTGAAAGCTCAGCTTAAAAGGTCTTACTTTTCTTGGATGTACTTTGAAAGTTTCGACTCCCGCTCATTTTCTAATAATACTTGAATACTTTTCATACAAAAGTTTAATAAAACGAAAAGAAAAGCTTTGCTTTTGAGTTCACTCATGTTTGAAATTTTTCATCACAATTTTCCAAACAGCAATGAAGCATTACAGGCATATACAAGCGCTAAAAGTTTTCTGATAATTATAACTTAAACAGCTCCTACATCTTCTAGAGCAGCGGTGCGTAAACTGTGGGTCGCAAGAAAAATTTTGAGGGTCGCTAAAGACTCACAAATTTACTTGTTATTTAACAAATATAAGACTTTTCTTCAACGAAAATCAGGTAATATGAAAATAAAAGTAATTTTAAAAATAGACCTTAAATTTTTACGAAAGAAATTTGGTATATCAGTATCTAATAGCAATCGGTAAGCGAACAGATGCAGTAAAGTTCTTGTTGCTAGAAACATTGATTAAGAACTACACAATATATTGGAGGATGTTGTTATTGTAATTAATTACATTAAAAGCAACGCCCTAAATAATCGTCTTTTTTCAGTACTCTGAAATGAGATGGGTTCTGCGTATGAAACATTGTTACTAAATACCGAAGTTAGATGGCTCTCAAGAGGCAAAATACTGAGACGTATTTTTGATTTAAGAAACGAAGTATACATCTTTTTGGAAGAGAAAAAACATATATAGTTAAATTCAATCTGTAATGAACTTTGGCTCGAAAAACTCAGTTACATGGTTGATATCTTCAAAAAACTTAATGATCTGAACTTGAGTTTGCATGGAAAGAACACTAACATATTAATATTGAGCAATAAAATTGAAGATTTTTAGAACAAACTGATACTTTGGCAAAGTGCATTAAACAAAAACAATATAAAAATGTTCCCGTGCTTTTCCGACTTCATTAAAGAAAATAATATAGATTTTTTGTTATTTAAAGAATTAATTTCCCGTCATATAATAAAAATGGGAGAAAACTTTTTAAAAAGGTTAAAAAAATTTCCAGCTGATACATTGGGTTGGATCTCCAATCCATTTTCATTCAATATTTTGAATTCCAATATTCCTCTGAATAAAAAAGAACAGTTAATTGATAACTCAAGTGACGAAACACTACGTATTCAATTCAAGTCTCAATCATGCCAGAAATTCTGGCTATCCATTGATAGCGAATATACCGATTTGAAAAAATAGCAATAAATATTTTAATTCAATTTGCATCAACTTAATTATGTGAAACAGTCTTTTCAAAATTAGTTGGAATAAAACAAAATATCGCTCTCGATTGGATCCGGAGAACGACCTACGCCTGGCGATTTCTAATATACTCGTACATCCGAATATAGAAGAAATCATGAGCAATTTACAATCGGATATCTTGCATTAATAAAATTATTATTTTATAAGATTAAAATATTTTATTTAAAACTCTAATTAATCGTTATTATAACCCAAAATAGCAAAATGAATTTTAGTTTAACTGCATTGAAGATTTAAACAAAATCATTGTCCACCCAGGGGTCACGATAAAATTTTACACGAAAAGGGGGGTCGGCAGTGAAAATAGTTTGCGCACCACTGCTCTAGAGTAAAAAGAGGATGTACATCGGCTTATTATATACACATACATTTTTGAAATCTTGAAATTGAAACAATTTGGATCAATCATGCTTTCAA
Organism: Acrocera orbiculus; assembly: GCA_947359355.1. Lineage (NCBI taxonomy): Eukaryota > Metazoa > Arthropoda > Insecta > Diptera > Acroceridae > Acrocera > Acrocera orbiculus. The sequence goes on from OX375758.1 coordinate 16,806,992, forward strand.
AATCTAGTTCACATAAAGTAAATTCATACTCACGATTAATTGACAGAAACGTGATTACTATTTAAAGAATTAATTTCTCAATCATTTATTTACTCAATTGCTTAAAAAATTGTTTTGGATTTTGTTATTTTTCTATGAAAATCCCTTAAATATTTGCAAACAATAAGCAATATGGATTCTTGAAATAATTAAGTTTTTAGATTGGTTAAACTCTAAGTATTTAGGAGAAAATTTTAGCATAGGTGACTTCAATTTAATTAAAAATGATATAAATATTACTTGACATTTCCTTTACATCCCAACATAAAATAATATAAAAAAAAAAAAATTTAACAAATGCTGAAATATTAAAAACCATGAGGTTCGTAGTTTTTACTCTTAGCGATATAAATAATATTGTAATTAAAATGCTCTTCTATTAAGTGCAGTTCAAAACTTAATAAATGCATTATTATGGGATATATATGGGAAAACTTCATCCAGAGAAACTAGATTTAACATTAATAACGTACCAAACCATGCCAATATTTCCAGGAGTTCATGGAAATATTCTATTGAAATTTTACAACGATTAAGTAAGTTTGATTTATTATTAAATCTAATTTATTTAATATAATAAAAACGATAGGCATAGAGCCATTAGCCGAAATTTGTGCATCGTTACGTATTGAAATAAGAATAATTGGTTTTTATTTAGAAAAGGCTCTTATATCGCGAGATAACTTAAAATGCAAAACCGATTTGCTCAACAAAGTCATAGAAAATTATTTGAGGCACTTTGCAGAATCACAAGGTAAATATTCATTACTTTATTATTTTATATTTACACAATTAATTAAATCAACTATTACTCAACTCTTACAACAAAAAACTTGTTGCCATTTTTAAAAAATTAATAAAATATTTTTTAGGTTTAAATTTATAACCATATAATTTTATGACCTGAGTGTTCTTTTGTCTCTTTTCAAATTTCAACTTTGAAGCTAAGAAGTTCATCTTTTCATGAGATTTTATTCTTTGTCGTTTCCTACAAGAAATTGTTTGAGAAACAGTTGTAGTATTATAAAAAGCCCAGCACTAATGCTGGTTTGCAGTAGATACTCACAGATAATATAACTCCGTAAAAATTTACCGGATAGTCACTTTACCGAGGTTTCCCCACTTATAGTTATAATTTGAAATAACCAGATTATATCAAGGATAGAAAATTTAGAGGCGAAAGACCCTGATCTATAAATTTCTCATATAGAAAACAATTTTTTTGTTCAATGGACCTCCTTTGCCAGTAACCCTTTAGTGGTAATTACCTAAATGAAATGCCTAAAATAGTTGATAAAAAACTCTATGCCCTTAAGGGCACCCTTGACCAATCCAATCAAACTGTCAAAGTTATTTGATGGAAGTTAAGCAAATTTTGCTTATATATTCACTCAATATGAGACTCTTAACTGATCAAATGAATTTTATCAAAGTATAGTGTATGAATTGCACACTTATATTTATATTTATACTAAAAAATGATTATTTTTAACTGAATAAAAATTACAAATATTCAATTTTCTATTGCTATGTAAAAAGAAAAGAAAACTAAATAAGTAATGGTAAAATATACAATCAACAATAACGGTGAAAGGTGACAAAACAGTGCTAATTTTACCATATAAATATATTATTCGATTTATGTATGCACTTGCATGCCTAAAAAATTAATTATTGTTTTTAAAATTCCCCTAAAGCAACTTAAAAATCAAAATAATAGAAAGTTCAAAAACTTATTTTAATACATATTCTATTACTATGATAATATGAAAACTGGAGCTATTCACATAATTGCTCAAAATATATCTAATTGTGACATATAAATTTGATAAGTATTCATCGAATTTTCTCAAAATGACAGGTATATTTGACCTGCACATCCCTTAACTCATCAAATTACTATAACCAAAGTGCTTTGACAGTTTGATTGGATTGGTCAAGGGTGCCCTTTACATTTTCAAAAGCTATCTACGCCTCTGTTTTTTTCACTCATTACTCTTTTTTACTTTTATTCAATTATTATTTTCTAGCTTTTAATCATCTTTCTCTTATAAGGAAAATTTTCACAAAGGGATTTGGTTCTCGCAAATATTTTAATGAGGGTTCAAAAGCTCTCAAGCTACTAGAATCGGATCACAACGAAAGTGAAAAAATTAAAGTTAAAAGTCTAACCGCCATATCAATCAACGTTAACTCCATCATAAGAAATACTAGAAGAATTAATTTATTAAAACTTCTTAATACTTATAAACCAGATATAGTATTCCTTAGTGAAACAAAAATAAATAAAAAACATGAAATTGAATTTAAAAACTACAATATAATACGAAGAGATAGACCAGACTCAATTCGAGGTGGAGGAACGGCAATTTTGCTTAAGCAACAATACAGCTACACTGTTATCAAATCTCTAAAAGTCGAAAACTTCAAATGCCTTGAATCAACAATAATAGAGCTATCATTAGTAGAGGGCAAGAAGATAATATTGGGTTCACTATATGCACCAAAAGATAAAAAAGGAAGACGAGATTTTAACGAAGAACTTCAATTATTGTTCTCTGAATTAAAGCTTTATTGCAAAAGTGTGCTTTACGTTATGACAGGAGACATTAATGCTAAGCACAAGCAATGGAAAAACTCAGTAAACAATTCAAGAGGAATATTTCTTAAGCAATGGATTGAAAAAAGGCAAGTGGAATATAAGCTTCAACTTTATAGCTCAGATACTCCAACTTATCCAGAAGGTAAATCATACCTAGATATATGCTTGGCAGATGTACGTTTAAAATTTAAATTAAATCGAGATAAAAAACTCAAAACTGTACCATATGATAGTGATCATCATGGGCTTTGTATGAAAATTTCATTAAAAAATAAGGAGACCTTTAAAATTATAAAGAAAAAGGTCACCAATACCTCCAACGAAATGAAGGAAGCCCTCTTACCAAGTGCACTAAACCATTTAAATTAATAATTAACGCAATAAACAAAAAAAGGCTTAAAACTTGTTTAAAAAAACGCTAAAAGAGAAATCTCATTTAAAAATTTTAAATACCTGGTATTTATTTATTGAAAATTCGAAAGTACAATATCATCAGCAAAACGTTTAATTGCATTAGAAATTAGATTGCAAAAAATTCAATGAACAAAATTAATATATGTTTGTGGTTAAGCCGTTATAGAAGGCTTTTAAAATCGTGTAAGGCAAAGGAATAATATATCGAACAATCAAATTTTATGCTTTTAAAATAAAAAATAAAGGAAAAATATATAAAAAAAAGCTGTAATGCATTCAATTTATTGATCATTATAGATCAATTTCTATGATATAGAACCATATTACCAATCAACCAAAGAAAGGAATAAATTCTTTTTAAATATTGAGTTAATTACTCTACGAAAATTTTCCACCAAAGAATATAACAGTTATGGTCAACTTTGACCAATCAATGTCCAATTTGTATTTATTTTTCCGTTTAAAAAAACCTAAAGCTCCGAAAAGCAATGCAAACATATCTTCAACTCTGAAAATTATGCAATAAAAAATTTATTCAAGTAGAACAAATATAATATATTTTCTTCAAATTTTAGATAAAACCACATTCTAAAATTTGCAGGGAAAATTAGAAAAGAACATGACATCTGAAACAGTTTTTCAAACCAAAGATTATTTAAAAACGTAAACCATTTGTACATTTTCCACTCGTATCATTTATATTTACAAATTATTAACCACACCCGGTAAGCTAAAACCTCTCATTTTCCTTTGAATTTTCCTGTTTTCTTATTTATTCTCTTTTTCTGTTTAATGTATTTTATTAAGTGAAAAATTGAAGGGAAAATAATCCAAATTAAATTCGGAAGTGAGATATATACTAGCAACTGACCCAGCAAACGTTGTTTTGCTAAACTTACTGTCAGTGTATGAGGATGTGGTATATATGGGTGAAAGAGGCATGAAGTGCTGGGAACGATGATGGAATATAAAAATGAAGTCCAAGAAGTTAATATTTTAAGGCGTCTGGCAAGGCGTTTTTGCTGTTTTTTCGCACTTTTTTCACACTGTCTGGCTGAACTCTTGGCCCACGGGAAGTCAAATAATTTATATTTAAACTAACTTAAGAATAAGTTCTAAGATTGGTTATAAAAAATAAATATATTTATTAAAATTTCCTTGAAATTAATCTTATTATGAGCTTCTTTTTTTTAGTAGTTCCTTTTTCTTCTTAGTCTGAAAATTCTTTCTTTTTTATTTCTTCAAAATTAATTCAACTGTTAAATTATATTGCAAGCAAAAGATAATCTGAAAAGCGGTAAATGTAATTTATATAATTCTTTATTTAATTAATTTTGACATTCAACTTTCTAAGAAACAAAAATATTATCCCAAAAAAAAAATAATCGAAGTAACACTCATCTGTCAAATTGAGACAAAAAGAAGTTAGGTTATCTGTTAAACACTATATTTTAAGTAAATTAAGGAAAAAGTAATTAAAGTTTTTAATATTTATTTGGTGGTAAGCCTTCTTCAGATCAAAACAAATTTTGTGGTAAATTTTCATTTAAATCTGTGCAGTAGTTTTGATGTCCATTGGCTTCAAACACAAAACGTTCGAGTTTTATATATATAGATAACGGTTAGATCTATTTTTTCAACTGTTGCCGTATGCCCCCTCAAGTTTAATTATTTGCCGCTTAAGGGGAGAACCCCATAATACTTTTTTTGGGAAGATGATAGTCCCGATAATACAAATCTTTTGGCATTGGCTGAATCGCCTTGGGTTAATAGATGTGTACATAAATGTGATTTATTGTTCCTAACGTTATAAGCATCTCCTAATTTCGGGACATTTACTGTATTAGACTTATACTTAACAACTAAAATTAAAATAATAAGATAGGTATTTTGATCAAAAATTGCGGGTAACTAAATATCAGGAAAGAAAAATAATTTGAAGTGAAATAGTATTTCAACACAAACACAAATAATTTAAATTAAATCTTATGATGGTTTCTGCAATAAAAACTTTAATGTTTCTATCTCATCAGTTTAAGGGTTGTCATATGAATTCTGAAGCAGGTTAAAACTATTCACGCTAAAGAATATTATCGGCGAAAGGCTACTTAGCACAAAAGAGAAGCAATACAAAATTCACTATCTGGAAAACTTGAAAATATCCAGTCCCACTAAAAAAACAACAGCGCATGGACATCCAACGTCAAATGCATGACACTCAATCTTTTAGAGTAGACTAAACACAAAGTTTCACTATGTAAATTACTCCAGTCTGCCACAGAAAACCTAAGGAAAATTACTTTTCAATTTAGCTAGCTATTCTACTATAAAGTTGTTTTAATCTTAAATGTTTGGTTTTTATATATTTGTTCTTTTATTAAAATTACGGTTTCAAGTTAAATAACGTAGTGTTATTTTTATATTGATTTTTTAATAACATGTGATATGCGGAAGTATAAAATTTCACGTCTTTAGAGTTTTTTTGTCTCCATTTGACTACGTTATCGATCGTTATTTAACTATATTAAATCGAGGAAAATATTTTCGTTATCGCTTAAGGCTAAATAATTTAGCCTTAAAAAAATATTAAAATAATTGTTTTATTTTCAGCTTCTTACATTAATAAAGTAATAGAAAATTTAGATTTAGTTATTAAAAAATCAGTGATATTGAATTTAAACTAATAGCTAGTCAGTTTTAATGGATTCGAATCTGAATAAAAATGATAAACATTCAGGTAAATCAAAATGATTTTAATCATTCTTTTATACCTACATTTTTTCAAAATACAATACTGAAAAAATTTACTTTTTTTCATTTCTAAGGCCAAATTTTAAATCCAATCAATGGAATATAAATCAAATATTTAAATGAATACTAACAATTTTGCCTTCTTGCATGCCTAACATTGAATAAAATAACTTAGAGGAAATTTTCATCCAAAAAACGAACTTTTAAAATAATGCACTCAATTTTATTCATAGACCTAGGAAGTTTTGGGGGGATTATCTATGCAACCTTTGAATTTCCTTCATAGCGTATCACTGAAATCGAATATGTTTTACTAGTTCAATTGAGTTTATAATGATTCTAATTTCTTTAACAATATAAATATGTGAGAAAAAGTGTTTTGATATTTAAAAATTCGTGATAATTAGCATTAGTAATAAATTGAAATATAAATATAAAGCTTTGACCTAGTTAATTACTATTATAAATTTAACCGTGCATAATCAGGGAATACCCAAAGGAAAAAACTTGTTGCATTTTGTACACTTTTTTAAAAATTTAAGTGTATGTTTTATGAAATTCTTCATAAACAAAAATAATGACAAATATATGACATAAATTACAGATCCTCAGATTAAATTTTAAAACTTAGCTTAAATTGAAGAAAAATTGAACAAAAATTCTATTTTACTATTAGGCTTCAAATATCTTGAAATGCAAGTTTTTAGTTTCAATAATATTGCTTTTATTTGCAAAATATTTTTGTAAACTATAAAAATAATGCATTAAGAGAAAGAACTTCTATTAAAATTAACAGACAAAATTTTCTTTTTACGAGAAAAAAAGTTTGAAGTTCTATTAAGTCAAAAAACTATAATAATAGGTAATAAAATCCTATATTTTTAACAGAAAGTGTAACCAAAATAGTTTTTTCTAAAAAGAAAAGCTCTTTTAAGCCTAGAAAAGCCTAAAACTCTTACCCAGAGCTATAAATTTTAGAACGCTTTCAGCGTTCCTCTACCAAATTGTTTTATCGTATAGGTAACGTATAGGTTGATATGAAGACATCAGGAGTCATATTAGGAATATGAAAACTTTGTGTAATTTCAATTACCATCTTTCTTTTTACTTTAAATTAAAATGCATGTAGTGGTCTTGCTATAGTAAAAGATTTCATTATCTAATGAAATTTTAAAATTATAATATCATTTGTGTGAATTTTCGCCAACTGTCACGTATTGAATTGCTGCTTTAATTGGAGGATAGTTTTTCAATAACTTGAGCTCTAGACGAAATTTTTAAAAATACGACATAACTAGTACCGTGTTTATTTAAAAATGGGCTATATTAATTTTAATTTACTAAATGTTGACCATTTAGCCAACACTGTTGGTATTTAAATCAAAAATCTTTAATATTTAATATGATATTTAAATGTTTTAGTATAATAGTCAAAAATTTTGGTAAAAATTAAAACAATTGTATTAAATGCAATATTTACTGATTTAAGATTTCATATTCTCAACGTCCCACATTTTTATTATTTATATTATTATTATTTTTCTCCTTCCAAATTCATTGAATCCATCAATTGATTACAAGTCTATTTTTAAAAAGTTGTGTTTTAGTAAATTTTTTTGAGTTTATGAATTAATATCAAAAATACGATACAAACACCGTTTTTATAGTTAAAAAAGCTACAATAAACTGTAAAATTAAGAGAATAAGTTGTTTTGCGAAAGCTTAAAATAATACTTAATTCACGTGAATATTTTTAAATAGGGGTCCTTTTAATGTTAATGTTTGTTGTAATGAATTTGAATTATATTTGCAGCTTCATCAAGGCCAAAAAAGCTGCGAATCACCAAAATTTTATATATACCAATAACTACAAAATACAAAAAACAGCAACAAGTCCAAGTGAACAGTTTATATAAAAATTAACGAATGCCACACGAATGTATCTTTTAAATTACTTCACCTAACAACTTCAATGATATAATTCTAAAACACGCGCAGTTTCCGATATGAGCTCATTCATAACTTCTATAAAAGCTTTTACCATGAAATTTAGCAAAAAGGATTTTTTGCCAACAGGTGACAAATTTCAACTTTCTTTTGAAGCTTCTGGATATTATTATAATAATTTCTTCGTGCTTGAATAAAATTGCTTGACCATTATTTGCCATAGTTAAGTAAAATATGCCCTGCACGCTTGAAATTTAATCAAATTTAAATCACTTGTTTTTTTCTTAAACGATAAATTAAAGCCAATATAAAAATTTATTAATCATATTATATTATAAAAGCTTGAGATCTTATATTTGAAGATTTTGCAGAGACAATATCAATTTTTATAATCGTATATTTCAATTGTTTTTTCTACTTTCTACCTGTTGTCAGTGGTGCTTTGGCATGAATATAGGAATTAAAGATTAACTGGTGCATATTTGTTTTTCACCATTTAATAAGAACCAGATTACTTAAGCACAATATCTTTTCTTTTTCCTGAAAAAAACTAAACAACTACAAATGTAAAGCGTAAACTTATATATTTATTTTATAGAGCTCCAAATTTTATATGTTATTCGTTTTCAACCCTTTTTAATCAAGGAAGTATGAACCCCCAATGTATGAATACATTTTTAAAAACTAAAAATTTTAATACAATTATTCCCTTATCGTTAGATTTACGAAATTTTTGAGTTTTCACTAGAAGCTTTTATAAATAACTACTCATCAGTTCCTAGCGTAAGGTCACTTCTAAACAAAGAAATGAAATATTTGCATGTATTTATCAACATCCAATTTTTAAAAGTTTTTGTTTTTTAATTATGCCAATAAAATGGACCGAGGGGCTATGGACACTTTTAAAGTGTCACAACTATAGAATGCTTGGGAAGCAATGAGATTGAATGTGCTTTTTAGTCTTTCAGCTTCATATGGGCCAGAATTTTCAAATATATTTACCCCTGTAGAGGCTCTATTTAATGTCCATTCACGGAGTGATTTTATCCTAATGTGGTTCTCAAATTAAATTATATTTTTCAAACTTTAATGCAATTATTTTATTATTTTTCTAATGTTACTCTTTTTTAATATATTTATATTTCTTTTACATTTAATTACTAAGAATTACCAAAGAGAATCAATCTGAAGCTAGTTGTTTATTATTTCATTACAGTTTTTAATTTAAATTCAGCTTCAATTAAGCAAAAGGGCTTTCTTATAGAATCCATTTAAAGGCTAATTTATTCTATTTTATTCCACTTTTAAATGACCATTTTACTTACATTGATTCTAAACCAAAAGTTAAATAAATATTAGCATGTGTGCAATTTTTGCATTATAGAAATTTTTGTTTTCGCAAATTAAAATATTCAAGCTAATAACGAATTCTTTCTATTGTAGGTGAATCAACAGAACTTCAATTTAGACTATCTCCAAATGCACCAGCTAAAATAGATGCATTCTTAGCAATAGATGCCGCTAATTCATCATCTGATTTTAATCAGTGGCTACATGCAATGAAAATGGTTGCACGCTTACCGGGTGGAATGCCCCCGGAATTTCGAAGAAAGGTAATCTTTATAAATCCCTTAATTGAAAATGTTTTCAGCTAATATCTTAGCTATGGCTGGCATTAGCTGAACGACATATGAATGCCAAAGGAGTGAATTGGAAAAAAGAAGAAGAAAAATGTTTTTGTGCACAGTGGCGTGAAGATGATGAAGAACTTGGAATTCAAATAGTTAAAGTGAGAATTACTTGAATTAAGAAAGTAACTAAGGATTAATAAAATTACTTTCAAGGATCTTCATCGCACGGGTTCTAGTTTATGCTCAGGACCAGCAGGATCAATTAATCAAGCTAAGCTTAAGCGTATTCTGCTAGGCTATGCACGCTGGAATCCTGATGTAGGGTATTGTCAAGTAAATAGAAAAAAATTTTTCAAATAATAATTATTATTATTCATATGTTGAAACCTTATTTTTAAGGGTTTCAATATGCTTGGAGCTTTAATTCTACAGGTAATGGACAAAAATGAAGTAGAATCAATTAAAGTGATGATATTTCTTGTGGAAGGAGTGCTTCCTCCAGGATACTTCAGTGGTTCTTTGGGAGGCCTTCAAGCTGATATGGCTGTTTTTATAGAACTACTTAATTCAAAATTACCTCGTTTAGCCAAACATCTACACAAGCTACAAGGACCTGTTGGTGATGGATGCTTTGAACCACCCTTAACAAATGTTTTTACCATGCAATGGTTCTTAACTTTATTTTGTACCTGCCTACCAGCTAATTGCACACTACGAGTTTGGGATCTAGTTCTAATTGAAGGCAGTGATGTTTTATTACGGACTGCATTGGCTATATGGACATTATTAGAAGAGTTAAAAGCAAATACTTCAATTTGTATTTTTTATAATCTTTGAGTATATTAAAACAGGCGAATACTCCGAATAAGGACTGCTGATGACTTTTACTGTACAATGGGAGCACTTTCCAGTGAACTGCTTAACGGACATATAATTGATTCAAATGGCCTTATCGAAAAAGTGGTACAACTTGGTCCTATTGGTGATTTGCAGAAATTGCGTGACAAACATCTTTATAATATAACACCATGGAGGGATAAACGAGGACTAAAGTAAGTTTTAGCTGACATAAAAATTTTCAAAATTTTAAATTGATTTCAATAACGTTTGATGGTTATTTACTGCACTTTCCGGTTGCTCCTTTAAGTATCTCTTTTTTAATTAGAAAGTTTTTAGCTATTTTAGCTTTCTCTATTTTTTTTTCATTCTTTTAAAATAAGAACACATCAAGAGAATGTGACCAAAATCAAACATTTGGAATAAATAATGGTATGGCATAACGGTTGCATTGCTTATCATTCAATTCATCTTGTTATTTTATTTTATCTTAGTTATCTTCTGTAATTTTCTTCCTTATGAGTTATTTTCTAAAATTGGTATTTTCCAATAGCTCTAAAACAGCATTGAAGAACTTTGATACATACTTTTCAAGAAAAAATAAGAGTCCAATACGGCGACTTCAATAATTTATCTACATTTTAGATATTTTTTACTCACGACCAACAGACATGAAAATAATCAATTACTCAACCACACCCGCCTGCTTTGGGTAACTATGAAAAAACAATGTATATTAAGGCTTTTGCCTATTTCAAGTTAAACTTGTATTTTACATCTTCTCATTGGTTTTATTCTAAACTTACAGCTATACTAATACTAATGATTCGGCTAATGTAGTAAATATCTGTTGCTTTGTTACACATATTTGATTTAAAAAACCACACAAAATTGTCTATAAATAAGTTCTTTTTAAAATTATTACAGAATCTTTTATTCTGACGATGAAGATTCAGACGATGATTCCAGACTTGCCGTTACAACAGCTTGGGGCCTTCGTCTTTCCCGAAGAAGTTCTGGTCACCATTCAAATATTAAGAGTACAGATAGTAAAGATCGCTTAGCATTAGATATTTCGTTATTAAAAAAGCAATATGAGCGCCTGCGAGAGCGACAAAAACAGGCACATATAATTTTAACCACTGCAGTTGCAAAACATGATTCAAATCATTCAGCTTCCACATCAATACAAGTCAATCAGCTTTTAGCTGGTAAAACTGCTATTGTTCCTCAAAAAGGACGTCGGCTTGGTCCACCGGCTGGAGCTATTCCACCAGCTAGAAAAGTGGTAAATTTAACACCAATTTCAGCAAATCTAAAGCAAACTAAAAGTACTGAAGTAGTTAGTCATCGAAACAAGGACATTAAAGAAATAAATCCTGCAAGAATAAAAGCAATAACGGAGACAACAGGATCCTATATGTCAGGCTCATCAATTACATATAGTACCCCACTTTTAGCAAAAGTTCGCCCATCTAATGTTATACGAACACGAAAGCCAAGTGAATCGTCTTCATACAGTGAAGAAAGTGATACAAATTCTAGTACCAGTACCAGCTTATGTGACAATGATGAAGAAATGAATGAAAGCGGAAGCTTTAAGTCACTTGAGCTAGAAGGATCTTTTACTAGCGAAAGCGAGGAATTGAGCAAAATTGTATTTGAGGATTCACAATTACCTAACATTTATAGTAGTAATTCAGAAATAAGGCAAATAGAGCAACAGGAACTGTCAGATTTAACTATTAATAAAAATTTAGCAAAAAGTGAACTAAATAAGAATTCATTAGCTGCCAAAAGTGATACCGAACAATATGACAAATCTTATGAATTTTATTCAAATGAAGAAGAGGGAATAACAAGTACTAGTCAACTTTCTCCAATTCCTGATATTAGTACGTATTTAAGCACATCGGCGATAAGTCCACTTAAGACCCCTTCCGAAGTTTTTGACTTTTCAAATTCCACTAATCTAACTTCATATTTAAACAAAGAGGAAAATGATTACAAAGTTAATGATGAAGGTGTAACAAATGAATACTTCGAAAGAGTGAACATTACTGAAAAATCGAAAATGCATAGTTTTTCTGATTCTATGGAAAAAATTAACTTACAGGAAAGCTTAGTTATGAATGATGATTTCGAAAAAAATAGTAATAAAGACGAAAATAAAACAGATCTTGCAAAAGTAAGTCAATCATTACAATTTGAAGTAGACAAAAATTTGCAATCATTTCAAAGTAGTCTACCATATACTGCATCAGTCATGCTTTCCCCAAAAAGTTTGCATGTATCAGAAAATTTTATCAAAACATATGCCGAAATTCAATCACTTGACTATAAACCTAGTAGTAGTATTGACTCCATTACTTCTAATTCTTTAATCGCAGGCTATACTAAAGAGGACTCATTAGATGAACAGCAAACAAAATCTTGCCCAGTTAACATTCCTAGAGAAGATCAGACTACAGATCGTGTTCTTAAAATAATCGAAGAAAATTCTGTAATTTTGCATAGGATTCTTAAAAATAAACCTTTATCTTCCAAAAATATTTCTTTTGAAAAAGAATATTTCAATTCAAGCTTAGAAAATGAATCTTCCAATAACTCAAAATATGAAAATGAAGAAAAAGCTAAAGTGGATTTAGCTAAAAATATTTTTCGATCACCTTTACGAGAAACGTATACGGATAAAAAACTTTTAAGTTCTGAGGAAAGTATAAATGAAAGACTTGCTTCAATAAAAAGCACAATAAAATCAATCGATAGCTTATGTGACGATAAACAATCATACCATAGAGAGAAATATTATGCTGATACAGCATTTCCAATAGAAATTGATACGGAAAATTCGTCAAAATTATTAGAAATAGCCATTTCGCAAAATAGTCCTAAAAACAAATATAACAATGAGTTCAATAATGATGGCGAAAAATGCAAAACTAACTTTACTACACATCAAGCTCAAGAAATGACGAGAGGAATATCCCCTGGCAAAAGAACTGATAACGAAATATACGAAAATCGTATTTGCAGAGCCGGACTTCCCGATTCAATCCATCAATCGAAAGACAATAGTTGCAGTATCTTAGAAAACACATTGAAAAATAATAATTCCGTGGATCAAGTAAAAATGTCAATACAATCATCCGCAAACACTAAATATATACCACCAAAAATTGAAATACGACACACTACTGTAACATCAACGTTTTATGATCGTTACTTATTCCACAAGATGGAAGAACAAGAAAAAGCTCAAAAACTTTCGTCCTCATACTCGTTAGTCAACAATACTTCCAGCGACAAACATTCAAAATTTTTTAGCACGGAATGTGATCTTACCTTGAGAAACAGTACAATCACTAAAAGTCCAACTTGGCAAGAAAAATCACCGTCGAGAGTACTATGCTCATCAATATCTCCTAAAACTTTGACGAGCAAAAGTGATATAGATATGAATGTCTATTCCTCCGATAACATTTTATTAGATTCTAAATCAGAAAATAAAGAGCATGAATGCCAGGACTTATCTTTTAATGGTGCTTTAACTTCCCTTACTTCTAATGAAATTAATTTAGTTTCCAAATTGACAGAAAAAGATGGTGCATTTATTAGCTGAAATGCTTCAACTTTGGTTTTGTTTTTATTTTGCCATTCATCCTTTGTTTTTAAATATAAAACTAATCTTATTTTAAATTAAACTACATTCATATATTATTATTGTTACATTTAACATTTTGTATCATGTCCAAAGCATTTTATTTTTTTGTTTAAAGCCTATGCGAGAAATCCAGGAATTGTGAAACCAAAACTGTTTTTTTTCTAAATTTGCCTCATCGCAAGAAAACCTATACTTATGAAAAGTTAGTTTAATTATGTAAGAAAGTAAGGAAAATGTGATCAATGTTAAAACTTTATTTTGGAATATATTTTGTTATAAACTGATTGTTTTATTTTCCCATAATAAATACCAAACTTGTTTAAACTTTTAATAATTTCTTTTAAACTATGCCAGTTTTGCCAATTGATTTTCTTTCTTATCGAAGATCGCCCCTAAGACAGAATTTTAGTTATTTTCCAATTAAAACTCTATTACGTCACTTTCTTCATAAAAGTGTTTTTGTAGCATAGTTATATTAAAATTTTGTGTTGAACTAGCAAACTAATTATCATTTAAAAAATTTTTACAAAGAGCTACAATAAAAATCATTTTAAAAAACAAAGAATGCATAAATTCGTGATTGAGGTCCCATACAAGGAAAGTTTTTTATTATAATACATCATCATTAATCAAAAGATCTATATATATTTCCTATATTTATCATTCTCTTCAAAGGAGTGGGAAGTAATTTGAATTTTGTTTTTTCTCTAAATTGAGTTTGTAGTTGGTATAATTAACCTAAGTTAAAAAATATTTTTTTTAAAACTTAAACATATATTAATTTTATGAGTGTTCAACCCCGAATTCTTGTAAAGGAAAATCACTTTTTCTTCTACATTTCTTCTTTTCTGGAAAAACAAAAAATTTCTCACAATTCAAATTTGTTTGTAGTCCTAAATTCAAAAAAAATTAAAAAAGTTTTACAGCATTTTCCGTTTGCAGGCCAGAAAACATTTCACTTATACAATCCGTAAAAAAATCATTTTAACTTAAATGATTTTGAATACAATGATTACCAAAGTTCATAAAAATTATGTCATTACTTTGTTCACTATCGCGAATCGCTAATTTATTTAGTCGCCTGAATATTTTTGTTTATCTTGTGATAAGGCGCCTTGTACATGTGGTATCCACGTGTTGATACTTCGTTTTCTGTTTGCTAACTATTTCATTTAACATTTATTTTTAACGTTTCGCTGGTGTAATAAAATAATTTTAATATCCTGGAATATAATAATAATAATGTTGTTTGAGCTATGCAAGACTGATACTCAAACCAGAGGTTTTTTTAAAACTACAAATCACAATTCATACTATAAGTAATCAAATCAAACTATATTTATCAATATTAAAAGAGTGTTTAAAGAAACAAATAATCAATAATTTTTTTTAGTTAAATTTTTCGATAAAACAATAGGAATTTTTTAACACCGTGACTTCCTCGTATAAATCCAGGTTTTGAAATTTCGCTTCTATTATTATTTGTTATTTGTCAAATATCATAAACGTTGTCAATAAGATGTACATTTTATATTACATTCGTACTTTCGGGAAAAAATTATTTTAGCATTATTCCAAAACCTTCAAAGGCTCACTTTTAATTATAATACATTTTTCTTAATGAGCTCGAAAACTTTAAGAAAACTTTATTCCATTACTGTAGTCATAATAAGACTGAAATTTAAAAAAAATTATAAAAAATATTTGATTCAATTTTGCATTATCCTTTATCTTCAAATGGATTTAGAATAAAATTTCAAAAAGTAATGACTACCAATAACGGAAGTAAGCCGGAAATAAGAAATTCCAAATAATTTTCGAGTTATAAGAAAACGTAAGACAATCTTTGGTGCAAATCTACCGTAAAATATCTCCTTTTAATCCAAAAGTCATAAAAAAAATTAATACCATTAATAAAGATTCAACACCTAACATCTTAAAAATTTAAATGCCAGGTTTTTTAACAAACTCACTTCTTAAAAAAATTATTCATATTTTTAATCAACTAAATGAGAGTAATAAAAGTGAGCATACTTATTTCCTTGGACAATTATTTTTTTCTCTACATAAAGTAAAAGTACCTCGTTTCCATTTTGGTATGCAGTCAAATATTCGACTACATATTTGAGTAAAAATGTATTATTTTATTTATTATTATTTCTTTGGCTTAAAAGCTATAAAGAGCTTTTTTCTAAAAAAAACATTTAAAAACCTTATCAAAATGTCTAACTCAATTTAAATATTCAGAAAAAATTAAAAAGCGAATTCTTAATTTAACTACTACACAGGAATAGCCAAGAAATTCCGGGAAATTTGTTTTTACTATCCCAATTTCAAAAATTGAGGTTTGTATCGTAATTAATTTCGACAAAGTTTTATTTTTGTCATATTAAAAGTTATTACAAAATAAAACCAAAAAATGATCCATTAAATAAAAATAAATAAATTATAATATCTATAAATCAAGAATAAAAATACATTAACACAATAAGCCTAAAATTCAGGTAAAATTGGTGGACATGTACAAACCAAATGTTTATCACCGTAAGCATCATCTATTCGGCCCACAGTTGGCCACATTTTAGTGTCAGGCTTTACAAATGACTGCAAATATATACATATAAGATACAAAAAAAAATTGATTACTATCCTTACAGCAGGAAATGCAGCTTGCTCCCGTGTATAAGGCCGATTCCACTCACTGGCACAAATTTGATTTTGTGTATGGGGTGACATCTTAAGAGGATTATTAAATTTATCCATTTTACCATCTTCAATATCTTGAATTTCGTGACGAATTGAAATTAAAGCCTCACAAAAACGATCAAGTTCTTGTTTATCTTCAGATTCTGTTGGTTCAATCATTAGAGTTCCTGTAACAGGCCATGACATAGTTGGGGCATGAAATCCATAATCCATAAGACGTTTTGCTATATCGACAGCTTCGATATTAGCGGTTTTTTTGAAATCTCGTATATCAAGTATAAATTCATGAGCAACAAGTAAAGATTTAGGATCTTTATATAAAGTTTTATAATACTTTTCTAATCTCTTCGACATATAGTTTGCATTTAAAATTGCAACTTGTGTTGCTCTTTTTAACCCGCGTGCACCCATTAGCTAAAATGAAACCAATAAAGCTTTTTTTACTTATAAACCTAAAAATATCATACCTTAATATATGCCCAAGATATTGGTAAAATAGCTGAACTACCAAAAGGAGCTGCACTTACAACACCAAAACTATTAATTTCATTATCTAAGGGACTAACAACTGGGTGTCCTGGTAAATGTGGTGCTAAATGTTTTTTGACTCCAATAGGTCCCATTCCTGGCCCACCTCCACCATGTGGAATGCAAAATGTTTTATGTAAGTTGAGATGTGAAACATCTGAACCATAGTCTCCTGGCCGACAAAGACCAACTTGTGCATTCATATTAGCCCCGTCTAGGTATACCTGTCCACCAAACTGATGTACTAAATCACAAATATCCGCTATTGTATGTTCAAACACTCCCATTGTAGACGGATATGTGATCATTAGACAAGAAATATCATTTTTATGTTCGTGCAATTTATCTCGCAAATGAGCTACATCTACACTACCATCTGCAGAAATTCGAATAGGTTCCACCTTCATTCCTGCCATTTGCGCTGAAGCTGGATTTGTACCATGTGCACTTACAGGAATTAGACAAATTTTTCGAAATCCTTCTTGCCTTGACTCATGATAGCTACGTATTGCTCTTAATCCAGCATATTCGCCTTGAGCACCACTATTAGGTTGGAAAGATATTTTGTCATACCCAGTTATTTCACAAAGATCCTTTTCAAGCTCTTGGAACATTTGATGATAACCCTTGGCTTGATCTACAGGGACAAATGGATGTATATCTGTAAAATGTCGAAATGAGCATGGAATCATTTCTGTAGTTGAATTTAATTTCATTGTGCATGATCCTAATGGGATCATAGAATGCACAAGTGATATGTCCTTATTTTCTAACTGCTTCATATATCTAACCATTCTTGATTCACTATGATGACTACTAAATACTGGATGTGTAAGAAAAGGTGAAGTACGTTGAAATTTTTTAATTGGTGTACATTCTTCGATTTGTGATATATCAGATAATACTTCTGATAAGGGCTTACAGCCAAAGATCCATAGCAGATCTTCCATATCGGCAGGCTTAACAGTCTCATTTAATGCAACTCCAATTGATCCATCTTCAAAATACCGTAAATTTATTTGCTTTTGTTCTGCTCTCAGTTTAATATCCACTAAACTTTCATTTTTTGGCACAATATGAAGTGTATCAAAAAAGCATTCATTAAAAACACTATGTCCAGCCTCTTTCAGGGCTTTATTAAGTGAAAAGGTAAAATTATGAATTCGCAATGCAATCTCTTTCAAACCTTCTGGGCCATGATAAATTGCATACATAGCAGACATATTAGCCAAAAGCGCTTGAGCAGTACAAATGTTGCTCGTTGCTTTATCTCTTCGTATATGTTGCTCGCGTGTTTGTAATGCCAGTCTATATGCATCATTTCCTTCAGAGTCTCGCGTTACACCTATCATACGTCCAGGCATAAGACGTACTAAACTTTGAGTACATGCAAAAAATCCTGCATGAGGTCCACCATATCCTAAAGGGATACCAAGTCTTTGTGATGTTCCAATTGCTATATCAGCCCCAAATTCAGCTGGAGGTCGTAAAAGTGTAAGTGCTAACAGATCAGTTGCTACAACCACTAATGTCTGAGAAAAAATTTTATTGACTCATCTCAAATAATTTCATTAAAAGTAATTTACCCCATTTTGTTTAGCAATTTTTGCCACCTCTGTAAAATCCTCAACATCACCATATGTATCAGGATATTGTACAAGTATGCCAGAGATTTCTCGGCTTGGTAAGTCAGCCTCAACAATTGGTCCAACTGTAACTTCAAGGTCTAAAGCACTTGCTCTTGTTCTAACAACTGAAAGTGTTTGCGGATGTACTCTATTTGATAAGTAGATTTTCTTTCGTTTGTTATGTCTGCAATTGACCAATTTAATATTAAAAATTTATTTGAAATTTTTTGTAAATAAATTACCTGGTACAAAGACTCATTGCTTCAGCTGCAATTAAATTTCTTTTAATAGATAGAACAGATTTTAAAATCATTAAATACTTAAATATTGATTAATAAAAAATTAATTCCATTTGAATTAAAGTCAAATTTTATGTTAAAAGGCTCTTCATCATTTTTTATTGCTCATCTAACTTAATTTAAAAACATATTTATTTTCCCTCATCAAATTTTGTCGATTCTTTCTAATAATATCCTTGTCAAAAACAAGAAAATTTAGTTTAAATATTTTCCTTATTATTTATTTTGTGGCTCACATTACTGATTTAAGTATTAGAGAGAATTTTTTGATTAAAAAGAATAAATATTACTATTATAAATTTAAAAATATATTGTATTGAAATTTCGACACACAGATATTTTTTAGACAGTACTTTACGAAAAGTTCACACTACTTGTTTAATAATGTTATTCAAAACAAGAAGAATTGAGCTTATTTATTTATTATGCAATGCACACAAGTTTAATACAAAGGGAGAAAATTTATAGAAATTTTTTACAAATGTAAACTTTCTGTAAAGTAGTCTAAAAACACTTTCCTCAGACTGAAAAATTAAAAATGATTATTGAGGAGTTAACATGTCAGCAACATTTGCTTCGAGAGCAACATTTTCAAAGCGATTATTAACTTTATAATTATGGTGAATTACATGCAATAGAAAAGATAAAAGTAAGTTTCTTTGATCAAGAAAGTAAGTATATAGTAGACTTGATTTAAAATATAGATTTCTGGAAATGGTAAATGCATTATAGCTCAAATAGCGGAAGGTTTAGCTGATTGGTGTAAACTAGCACAAACTGTTTAATTACAACAACAAAAAATAAATAAATTACCTGCCGCCGTCCCCTCGTCCAAAAGTGAGGCGTTTGACACCTCTAGTTGGCTCATATCACTTATTAAAGTCTGATAATTCAAAAGAGACTCGAGTCTTCCCTGTGCAATTTCAGGTTGATATGGAGTATACTGTGTTGTCCTTTGAAAAGAGAAAACTTTTTATTTAATAAATTAAGCAATTGAGAAAAAAACAACAGTTTTGATGAGATACAAAATTTTCTTACTTAAATTAAATATTTCTTTATCTATTTAAAAAAAAAAAAAAAAACTTATGGGTTAAAGCACATACATTGACCGCTTTTTAAAGAACTAAATTTGTTCTTGAAGTAAGTTTTGTGTATTCACGATTTATTGCTAAAAACTAACATTCTTCAGTTTAATAATGAATAATATGTTACAATTACCATCCTGGATTTTCAAAAATATTTCTCATAATCGTATGTGGTACATAGCAGTTGTGGTAACCCATGCCGATATAACTCCGCCATATTTCATTCTGATGCGAGATTGCTCGAATTCGGTCAACAAGTTCGTGTTCATCTAAAAGTAAAACATTTTGATTAGAAAAGATAACAGTGACGAAATTTATTATCACAACTAGTACAAAACAAGGTTGTTTGCGGGAGGTATAACTGATAACTAGAACTGATTGTCTGACCTCAAATTAGATAATTTTTAACCTATAACCTCTGACTCATGATTTGTAAATATGAGATTTCAGCAAGAATACATAAAGTACAACTACAAACTGATCACATACTATAAATTATTTAAACTCACTTAAAGGCTCATCTATCGAAAGCTCTTTTTTCAGTTGAATCTGATTTGGAACTGCCCTTTGTGTAAGATCATCCAAGGACTGAAATTATAAAATTTTAGTCATATTAAAAGAATTAAAATTCAACAACTTTGTATCCTAAAAGATCTAGCATAGCGACAACATCGGTTTTACGTGGTCCAATATGTCGACTTGGAAAATCCGTTTTATTTGGAAAAACTTCCTTTATTGTTGCCAAAGCACGAAAAAGCATGCGATTGTATTTACATTTTTTAAAATTGACCAAGGCCCGTTGTGCAATTAAGTGATTCATTATAAAACAAAAATCCTCAAAACAGCAGTTTTACTTCTTTCTGACCAGAATAACTTTTTGCGAATGGAATAGTCAGTTGAAACCCTCAGCATCGTTACTGTTATCACAATTTTGTTTTTAATGAGACCAAAAATGAGATTTGAAAATAAACAGAGATGATTCAGATAAATACGTCTTGAAAGAAAGTCTAGATTAGGGCATACATATATTTTATTTGCTAAGAAATTTTCAGAATATATGATTGTTTTATGATTGCTTTATTTGATTTCTTTGTATGACTAAAATCTCTTAGGAGCTGATTTTAGCCCTTTAAATTTGTTTATGTATATATGAAACCTGAATAAAATATTTTTATAGAGGAACAACTAGAATTAAAAGTGATAGTTCAACACACATAATAAAATTATCCTTATTAATTTCTATTTCTACTCATGTAAGCACATTAAGGTAAAATACAATTGGACAAATTACATTACGGTACTTATACCGATACTTTGGACCAGAGCAGAGAAATGAAAGCGAGAAATTTTGAAAATTTCGAAGATACATCTTTCAGCTACGCCTCCTTAAAAACGTTAGGTTATAGTTGATCAAAATTCACGTGATGCTGATTGATTTTTAAACTCGTTTGTTACTCTATAATAAAAATTACAACCTACCATCTGACCCATCTAATAAGTTGCTTAACCCTCAGTGAAAAGATAATACCGAAAATATTTTGTAATATTTAGGTAAAATGTGCCATATTTTTGTATAAAAATAAGAATATATAATACCTTCAATTAATAATCCGCTATTTCTAATAATTTAAAAAAATTTCCCTTAATTTATTAACGAAAATATAAATTTATTAATTTTATTTACCTTTCAATGTGTCCGTTTCCATTTATTAATTTTTGCCTTATTTCAATACATTGCCTACAACTAATTTTTTTTTATTTTGTTTCGTGTAAACAAAAAAATTAAAGAATGGACATTAGTTTTGAATATTGAATATTCATAATATAAAATGTTAGCTCACGCAATTAAATATTCAATATAATATTTTAAAACAAATTTAATTATTAACCATTTACTTGAAAATTCAGTTTAGCTCTCTCTCTCTTTAAATCTAAATTAACCTTAAAAAACCATTCAAAGTTCTTCAAGTAACGAAAAGCAACAACCCAAATTTATGAAATGTACACTATACACAATAAAAGATATCAAAGTACCAATATTTTCTAATTATTTATTCTAATTTATTTATTTTGTTGTTTACAAAATATAACAAATGTATTATTAAAAATATATTTATGAATGTAAGCTACATGTTTTTCGTATTTTTTTCTAAAAGAAATAAAAAAAGTAATTTAAAATTAAATGTTTTTAAATATCATTAAAAGTTTATCTTTTGTTTTTGAGATATGGTCATTACCACCATTCGAAAATTCCGAGTCCTAAATTCTTGTTTTTGATGCCAGCAGCATTTATTTTCGAATTTTTTTCGATTATTTTCAGAATTTCTTTTGTTACCTGAAAATTAGCTTTTGTACCCTTTGAAGATGGTGTAATGAGTTTAGGTTATAATTGATACTTTATATATTTATATAAATTTTTTATTATTCTAACTTAACAAATAATACAATAAAATCTTATTAAATTAGTTTTAACATAATATGTAATACGAAATATTCTTAATAATAATTAATTAAAAATTTTAATTCTAATTTAGCACAATATTATAAAATAATTTTTCTTGACATAAGTAAAACAATTCTAAGTTATTCAAGACAGAAATAAAATAATTCTAAGTTATTTAAGACAGAAATAAAATAATTCTAAGTTAAGAATTTATTTTATAAATACAGATTTTTATTACTATTCTAAAAGCGCAAGCGCTAAAAAATTAGAATGGCGCAAGCGCCGCTTTTAAGGTTTAACTGGGAACTGAATCTCTATGCCAAGATCTCCTGTATTTATATCACAATCTGGATAAGGAGATCGCATGAGATTTCTTAGTCTTCCCACGATAAATAATCTTAATATCCCAGTGGGAAATGTCTTGCTAGACACCGCGCGGTGCCTTGCTGGTTTTGACCAGCACAGCACCAGACATTTTGCTGGATTCTGCGCGGTTTTTAACATTAGACCATTGCAGGCGACCAGCACTCTCTAACACATATGCGTTAATCTTGTGAATGTAATATATAGGATACATTTGAATTTTTGCCTGTGTGTGAATGCTTTTTATCAGCGCTTATATATATTAATGTTTCTTATACGAAATATATTCGAATCGCTTATGATATATGATATATAGAGCTCTTATCTGCTTCATTTCTCGGACTATAAGTGAAAGAAAATCGAAGTAAAAGACCCGAAAAAATGACTTTTTGGCGCAAAAGGGATAAAAGAAAATTTTAAATAAAAAACATAATGGTTAATGTATTTTTACTTTATTTCAATAAAATTTAAAGTACAGTACAAGTTAAAGTTAGTTTTAAAGTTATTTTAACATAATACCTTTTTTAAAAAATTTTAAAACTATAAGGAACTACAAATTTATAAATATCTGGGCTAGGATATTTTTTTCATATTTTATTCAGTATTGATTTCATATTAACCATTATTAAGTCTCACATCCAATCATTTTTATGTTGAGGACTTGTTGCTAAAAAATTTAATATTATTATTATATTTAACTTTTTTCAATAAGTAATTTTACCTAATTATTTGGATTTATTTGTAATTTAAATAATTTTTCATTTTCTAAATAGTATAACTAGTATTTATTTCACTTAGAATTCACTTTTATGTTTTAATT
Organism: Acrocera orbiculus; assembly: GCA_947359355.1. NCBI lineage: Eukaryota > Metazoa > Arthropoda > Insecta > Diptera > Acroceridae > Acrocera > Acrocera orbiculus. Next base: position 16,830,749 of record OX375758.1, read on the forward strand.
AAATAAAATATATTAATTTAGCTAATTTAATTATTTTACCAAACATTCAAAGCCCAAATGCATAGTACATAAATGTCACTTTTACACTAATCACCATTACAAAAGTATCAAAAGTGTGTGTTGCTGTGAAAATTTATTGAATAAACGTATAAAATAGGTAAATATTTACTTGTGTGCTGGTTGCGGTAGCAGATTTCCTGCGAAGCTTTCTTGCTGATTTCGTCTACTGCTAGACCGAATTCCTACTGGGATCATAATTCACAAGATAAGAACATATCTGTGCGGTAATTATCGAAAAATTGGTAAAGTATAGAATTAAAATTAATTAGATTATACGTATATTACAATGGAAAGATTTGACCATCACCAGTTACAGGTTTACTGCGCTTTGTACGACGTTCGTGCTTTGTACGACGTTCGCGCTTTGCACGATGTTCGTCTAAACGTTCTTGTTTTTCAAGTTCATTCATGTTACTTTCCAATTCATCCAAATCTTCCAGCCATAGCATTTCTGCTGATTTAGCACGAAGGGCTGCTAGTTCATCAAGTTTTAATTTTTTTTGTATCAAAAGCTCATTTTTGTGTTCTTTTGTTAACAGCTTTATTGGAATGCAAAGAAGATAGTCATAATCATCAACTAACTTTCCGTTTGATTTTTCCGGGCCGTTCAGTTTATTAGTTTCTATTTCTGTTTCTACATCATCGTCATTTGGATAACAATTTTGCCACGCTTTCATAGGATCTAAACGATAGCCTTTTTTGATTAATTCATCAATTGTTTCTTTCCTTGTTTTACTTTCAAAAATAATTGTAAAATCTTTTTCATTAATAAAACGAGCTTGTTCAGATAGCTTATCGGCCATGCCTTCTAGTTTAAGCGCAATGTAAATAACTCTTTCAGAATTTCAGTTGATGAGTTAAACTGTTGTAAGCATCCATTGGTACCAAGAGCCCTCATTCTTCCAAGATTCAGAAAGCTGTAAAGTTTAAATACTTGATGGAAGACACCTTCTGCTTGAATTTTCTTGAATTCACCAGGATCAATTTGACATACAAATCTAACTGTTGTATCTGTATGGTATTCTTTATATTCATTTATAATTGGTTTGATTTTATCTGAACCATGCAGTAATGGTTCTAAAACATTTTCTTTATATGTTTGTGTTGATACTCCAAGGGGTAGTTCAGTTATTTCTATTTTATTATCCCCAATAATAGCCGAGTTTCCACTAGTTATATATCTTTGATCAGAAATTTAATCAATTGATCCTTTGAAATTTTTATACCATGGATGCATAATATCAGGTTCCTCTTTTGCAATCATTTTACGTATATTTGTCACGCGGATTATGATTAGGAATTCCTGTTTCTATACCTTCACATTGATTAACTAGTATCAATGGAATTATCGGCATGTAACAAACAGGTTCAACTTTTTGACCATCTTCATATTTGTATTCTAATAAGGGACTATCTTCACGACGATAGATAAGTCGTGATGACTCTGACATACGTATATAACGTATATCTTTCCCACTAGCTAAACGGTTACCAAATTGATCAACTGGCTCAAACATACTGATATTACCAAATAAATGATTTATAACCAAGTGTAGAAAAAAGAAACAATTTAAATAATACTACTGCCAAATTGTAATTCTATATTTTTCACGCTACCACCGTAAATATGCACAGTAAATAATTAATAATCATCAAATAAAGGTATATTTCTAGATTTAAATATTTTAAATAATCCAGTAAATTCACAAAAATCTGACCTTAAACAAAAAAATGTAAAAAAATGCTTTATGGGTACACTCAAAAATATTAGTTTATAATTTTAGTAATTTTAGAATATTTAAAATATAAAAACATTGACTTACGATTAATACAAAAAGTAAGTGAATAGAATAGAACTTGAAGTTTTAATTTGTTCGAACAAAACTATACAAAAATTAACCTTTAAAAATATAGCGGCACAAAATCTAGCACTTACACAAAAATCTGCTAAGGTTGGTAGAACTGCTTATGGTAAGAGAGATGACAGATAGAGTAGTTCATAAGCTAAACGGAAATTATAGGCCTTAATATAACCTTATAACTTTATGTCAAATGTCATTACTGTATAAGGATATTATTTCATTCATTGTTTTAAGTTTTTTTGATAATAAAAGATAATAAAGATATTATTGTAAATTATTTTTGACCGAAACTAAAAATGCACAAATAGCACTTTTAGTTCGTAAAATTCTAAATATTTGTAAATGTTTGTAATTTTATAGACTCAATAAATTAACTTGAAAATTGAAAAATTGAATAGTGCAAATTTTAAAGGTCGAAAAACCCTATAAAAACAATTTTTAGAATTTTTCAAATATTTTTTTCGAATCTTGAGGGCCGGTCTCCATCGGAAAACGTAAAAATTATTATAGAATGAAGCTTACAACAGTTCTATTTCAGTCTATATGGCACAACGAAGATGTCAAAAATTTTTAGTTGATCGAAGCAGTCTTGTTTTCGACTGTTTACATTTCAAGAAGAAGAGTCTACACTTAACACAGCACACGCCGCTTTTTAATTTGATTTTGAAAGTTATATTGTAATCATAGTTTTCATTGAATAAATACTAAAAAAAAATGAAAATTGAAGAAGTAAAAAGCACTGTTCGAATTCAGAGAGTTGCAGCCCATAGTCACGTAAAAGGGCTAGGACTTGACGAAAATGGTTTACCGATACAAATAGCATCAGGGCTTGTGGGTCAAAAATCAGCTCGAGAGGTAATGATTTTAGCTAAAATGACTAAATTTTAATTATTTTAATTTTAAGGCTGCTGGCATTGTAGTTGATCTTATAAAAAGCCGAAAAATGGCTGGAAGAGCACTCCTTTTAGCTGGTCCGCCCGGTACGGGCAAGACAGCTATTGCTTTAGCAATTGCTCAAGAATTAGGAAATAAAGTACCCTTTTGTCCAATGGTTGGCTCAGAAGTTTATAGTACGGAAATTAAAAAAACTGAAGTTTTAATGGAAAATTTTCGCCGTTCTATTGGCCTTCGAATTCGTGAATCAAAAGAAGTATATGAAGGAGAAGTTACGGAATTGACTCCGGTCGAGAGCGAAAATCCAATGGGTGGTTATGGAAAAACCATTAGCAATGTAATTATTGGTTTGAAGACAGCAAAGGGAACTAAGCAGCTTAAACTTGACCCTAGTATTTATGAATCATTACAAAAAGAAAAAATTGAAGTCGGTGATGTTATTTATATTGAGGCAAATAGTGGTGCCGTTAAACGACAAGGAAGAAGTGATACATTTGCCACGGAATTTGATCTCGAAACAGAAGAATATGTTCCACTTCCTAAGGGTGATGTACATAAAAAAAAGGAAGTAATACAATATGTAACACTTCATGATCTAGATGTTGCAAACGCTAGACCTCAAGGTGGACAGGATGTTCTTTCAATGATGGGTCAGTTGATGAAACCAAAAAAGACAGAAATTACAGGTAAATCTTGAATTTTATATAAGATATATGCCCCATGATAGATACTATTTTATCTTTTAGATAAACTACGAATGGAAATAAATAAAGTTGTCAATAGATATATTGATCAAGGAATTGCTGAACTTGTACCTGGAGTGCTGTTTATTGATGAAGTACATATGCTGGACTTGGAAACTTTTACATATTTGCATAAATCCTTAGAATCTGCAATAGCTCCTATAGTTATATTTGCAACGAATAGGGGCAAATGCATCATAAGGTAAAATAATTTGCTTAATCTATCATAATAAATTGTTTAAGTATTTTAATTTAGAGGAACTGATGATATCTATTCTCCACACGGGATTCCACTTGATTTATTGGATAGACTTTTGATTATTCGAACTTTACCATATAGCATTTCGGAAATTGAGCAAATTATTAAATTACGAGTACAGACAGAAGGCTTACAACTGGAAGAGGCTGCTTTTACCGCACTTAGTGTAGTAGGAAATAATTCGACATTAAGATATGCTATTCAACTTCTAACACCAGCTAATCAAATGTGTAAAGTTAATGGAAGATCACAAATTACAAAAGAAGACATTGAAGATGTACATTCGCTGTTTTTAGATGCAAAAAGATCTTCAAAACATTTATCCGAAAAGAATAGTAAATATATGAAATAATTTATTTGAAATTTCAAATAATATCTTTTAATATTAATAAAAAATTGCTTTCAAATAAAAGTGCTAAATTAAAAAGATTTGTTTTATTAAATAAATGGAATATAATATGAAAAATCAAGATGAGCTAAAACTTATAATTTATTCAAGCTGAAACTAAACAGGTGTAAGCCAATATTATTATACATATACATATTTACCTCAAACCTTATGTATATATTAATATATAAGATGTAATTAACAACGAAGCGGTTTATAACCCTACAGAGGTAAAACATCTGCCAAAACATTTGAAAAATAGATCAGTAAAAAGAACTTAGTACCTGTTGATATTACACCTTTTAATTTTTTTAGTCTTTTGCAGCTTCACTTCACGATGTGCCACAATTATTCCAAGGAATTTTATATTTTGTGATTCTGCTGCATTTGGGCAACCAGGTAACTGCCACGATGTAAATCAGAAAACCAAAATTGCACCGTTGTTTTTCAAGTTATTTTTTTCGGTCTCTAAAGCCGCTTTAAAGGTGTGCCTTGATCAAACAAATAAAATTTTCATGTAATTTGATCAAATCAATTTGGTGGTTTATATTAGTCATCACCAATTAAATTGGCCGGTTTAGATCTTTATATTATTTTCTTTTGTATATTTATTAGGAGAAATTTGTTGAATCATAAAAATAATTTAAGCAAATTAGTATATTCATAATCTTCGCGGTATAATTTTATTAAACTTATCACTTGAGAAGCTTGAAACCAGCCAGACCAAATGAAGTCCCTAAAATAGCATTTATAAATACAAGCGTATATTTACGTGCATATGAGTTGATCACCTTTTTAAGAGACACTCTTTTGGTAAAAAAAAGACATAAAGTAATTAAAAGATCAAGTCTTATAGCTTAAGGTGACCAACTATTTTTTGTTCAAAAAGAGTACACTTTGCAAGTATTTCATTGGATAGGTGAAAAAACAATAATTTTATTTTCTTTTAAATTATTTTTCTTCGGAGTGGATTTTTTTTTTGCTAAATGTATAATGTAGCCACATCCGAACAACTTTCATTTTACATAATTAAATTTGACTGTTAAGACGGCAGATAATGTTTTTACAGAAAGTTGCGACTTCTCACTGCTCCAATAATCATATATGAGTATAAATGAGTACTTTCAGAATACAGGATTTGAAAAGAGTACAAAACTCAGTAAATATCACAGCCGTCGTTGGTGATATTCTTCAGGTTAAAAGAATATATTGTATGGCTCAAATTTTTAAAAATAAAAGTAAGATTTACAAACTCACCTAGATAAACTTCATATGTACTCCCTTGGTCACTAACCATAATTTTGGCAGGTAAACCTTACAAACAGTATTCGTATACGTATACTGAAACAATTTTTCAAAATGTGCAACAAATAAAACAATTTTTATAAAAATAACTTTATCTTTATTATAAATATTCGAATATCTTCAGAAAAGTTCGAAATCAGAAATTTATTCGAAAGATTCAGCTGTCAGGAAAAAGTGAAGTAATGAAAAATGTGTTGTTTGTGTGAATGACGAATTTTTTAAAAATTTTCTAGGAAATTATGACTCAAAATATATTTTATCCAATTTTAAAATATCTAAACCACAAAAAACTTGTTAGTGGTTTAAATGTGTTTCAAATATTATGTTTATGAAAAATCAGCAAAAAAAAAATCAAAATCTCATTCTTGTATTTTTATAATATTTATTGAAATTTCAATCAAAATATTTTGGATTATAATAATTCCAGGTCTAGGTGACGTATTTTTATAAATTTAAAAATCTTTAATAAATAATATACATAGAAAAAATAAGTGATATCAACACGCCCACTTTGTGTGGGCAGAAAATTTAATTTTTTTTTTACAAAAACTAGGCAATAAATAAAGTACATCTTTAAAAAAAAATATTGGCGACAATAAAAATGCAAATGCAATTAATATTTTTTATTTTGAATGGGTTATATAACTTTCCATATCTATTGGAATGTAAATAAAAATTATAAAAGCAATGGAAAACAAATTAATTTAAGGTATATCTAAAATTTAATAAGTGTGCACTTTAAACAGTGATACCTTCAAAGCAAAGGAGTGCAGTACGTCCTATAACTAATTAAATGGTACTGCATTTTAGATGATTGTACATACATAAAATAAGGTAATTACGCAATTATGTCAAAGTCATGAAAAATAGTTTTTTAATTTTGTGTTATAGGATTAGCCTTAAGTCCGTTACTCTAATGAATACAATGAAAATTATTCATTTTATTAAGCAACGTATGATATTACCTCAACAGCATTTGGGTTATTCGTTTCCTGAAATTCAAACGGATTTTTTTTTTAACCAATTATTACATTTATTACTGTAGGCCTTAAGGTTCACTCAAATTTTACTTAGTTTCTGGTCTAGTCAAGTAGCTTCTTAAATTTTTTGGGCTATCTTTCTACGATTTGGTTTTTCAAATACAAAAGAATTTTTAGAAATGCACCCTCTAACCAACTGGTTGAAAATGGATCACATATTTCCATAGAAACGCATGTCTCGTTCCGAGAATTAATTTAGTGGGCCTTATCCCAATTCGAAGATCCCATATTTGCAAATTTAGTCAATAGGAAAGTATTTTTATTTTATTCAATATCGACTTTAATTTAAATGTAAAAACCAGATCAACTTGATTCTTATAAAAACATCGAAGACTTTAAATGTGTTTTTCTCGAAACGATGTTATAAAAGTCCGTGATCTTCGGCATTCAAAACTACTGTACTATTTAATAAAAATACCTCCCCCAACCATTTTTATACATTAGGAGCCTATAAAATGACAAAATGGTAAATTTTTCCGTTAAAAATCGCTGCCTTGTCTTCAAACGACCATAAGAAATATAGGAGTGCAAAAAAATTAAGGACGTTGGGGGGCTTTCTTTTAACTCAATTTAATTTGGTTTTAGATAATTTCAGTTTGAGATATGTTGATCAATGTAATTTGGCTTTTTCAAAGACAACTTGGAACACATATACCCCATAAAATTTAGTTAATGTGCATTTGATAATTTTATATAGAAAGTTTGCCCATAAATGACAAATGTACGCTAACAAAAAAACATAAAAGAAGTGTTTTTCTATTCCATCATTTCATACATCATATAGCTACAAGTACTACAGGTCACTTGGAGGAAATTTTAACTTTTTGCTCTCCAATAAAATTTTATGTGATATATTTTTCATCGATATAGTGACCCATTTTCAAAAGCTCCATCACTTTTAACTCATAGAACTGAAGGATTGACCACATACAGCACGTTTAGCACGTTTAAAATTTTTATACACGGAAATGGGTTCAACAAGAACACTTTCAATTTTTGTGATCAATTTATTAGACACTCGTTTATATTTGGAATGAATATACTTAACTTAGTATCTCCTAGTGATAGGAAGCACTTGTATTGAATTTGACCCAAATTTCGTGTTTAAATTATACTTATGATACCGCGTTGTCTTTAATATTTTTGAATAACTTTTAATGATTTTTTTTATCTCACTAGTTTTATTACTTTGATGAAATATCTGCAAATTTAATTTTTAAAAAAATAATTAAAAGAAATGCAGTGAAATGAAGTTTCTTAGTTTTCTTCTTAGGACTTAATGTCTGTATGTTATTAAGAGCATTTAATATTTACACTATACGCAGCAATCTATACGAAAGTAGCAACAAACTATCAATCAATACCTATATTTTTAAACAGTTTCTGATGAATGATTTTAAAACTTGGCGGAAACTAACATCATTATTGCCTGTTAGTTAATGCTAAACAAGGCAGCAATACAAAAAAAAAAATACCCTAAAAGTGAGTATATAATGTATTAACAATATTGTTTATCTTTTGTAATTGAAAAACTTTTCTCCAAAACAAAGTTGTTTGCAAAAAATTATATTGTTGGAAGCTTGGAAGGAAAATTTTGAGTATTTACTAGAATACTCTTGAACTTATCTGACTTTTGAAAGTCCATTAAATTTTTTTATATACAACTCCGCAAACATCAAGGAGTGCCCAAAACTTAAACAAGAATTTTCAATTTTTTAAAAATTTTAAAGTTTGTTTTTTCTCCATTGCATAGAAATACCTTGAAACTTTTTCCAGTTTCAAAATTAGTTTCGTGAAAAACTACATTGCATTTGACATAATTTTAATACTAAATTGTTTATGGTAAATTAGTATAACTTCACAATTCTGATGAAAACTTAAGTAGTTTAATTAAATGCACAGTCATCTTCCTGAAATAATTCTAACCTTACAAGTGATTTTTAACGCAGAAAAAACCTTGATAAGTAGTTTAAAAGTTTTGTATGGCCTTTAACAGGAAGAGTATGTACGTATTTCTGCATTAATTAGAATGTTGTAAAGGCCAAGGGGGAAGAAAGGCTGAATATCTAAATCCTTGTGAAAAAATTTTTGATTCATTGCAAAATTATTTACATAGATTAGAAAATTAGGAAATTTCAGTGGTATTTAATTGATTCATAAGAAAAAGTAAAGCCCGCAGTTCTTGACTGAAAAAAGACTATTATGAATCCGTAGTTCTGAAGGAATCAAAGAAATAAAGAAACAGGCCGTATTAAAATAAAAGATATTATGCATATTAAATTCATATTCTGATATTTAATTTTGATGTATTTAGGAAAAAATGCATGAATTTATAAAAATTTTACTAAATAAAATATAATAAATTTATAAAAAAACTAACAATCAACTAATAATAGCAAATAGAATTTTTTTTTCATATCCCAGGTAATAATGTTATGTCTTTTTTTAGACTAAACTTTTTTTTCATTTAAAATTTTAAACTTCTCTCGCTTACTTGTAATGTAATTATTGAAGTCAATTTACTATTGAGTATAACCATGCCTCAAAAGCGCCTATGAAAACACTGTCAAAACCGCTAATAGCGGGTTCACACAGGCCAACTCACAGCAAATACTCACAACGATTCCGTGAGTTTTGTATGAAAAATAACCGGTTTCGCTGTGAGTTTCTGCTGTGTTCTAATGCATAACTTAATTATGCTTTTTCCAAAAATGTTACCCGGTAGGCACACTGACAAAATATGATCATATTCCTAGTATTTCGCCATAGCCTTTTGACAAGTGAATAATAATAATATGATTTATAGTTACTTGGAAAAACATATAATAAACATCCAAAGTGGTAAGTTTTGTTTACAGTAATTAGTGATTTAAGTAATTAAATTATAGTTTTTGTATTTTAGGTAGCGAAAGTAAATAACTTGTTTTAAGTCTAAAAACTATTCAAAAATAAACAAATTCCGCAAAACCAAACACTGTCAAAACTCAAATGACTTTAATCAGCTGCTTTGAAAATATTACGTTTCGCCAGTGTGCTACCCAAATTGTATGATCTAAAATATGATCATTAGGAATATATGATCATATTTTGTCAGTGTGCCTATTATATGTTAGAATTATCAATTCTTTATATCATTCTTCGAAAAGATCAGCAGAAATTAATTAGTTTTATAAAACACAATAATTACCGATTTAAGAACATTGATTTCTTAACGATATTAAATATTATCTTTCTCTTTTCAGTTCATTAATTTCATGAAATAATCATCGATAAAACTTTTTTTATGCAATTTTTCCAGCTAATAAATTTCTTATATGTATCTCTAATTTTAAAAGTAGGGTTGTTAACTGTTAAATTTTAAAAAAGCTCTAAATATTGAACTTTGTTCTTCAATTTGTTAAATATTCGAATATACATCGCAATTTAGAGACCTTAGTCACTAAAAGATATTTTTTTCTGAAAAATTCTTTTAGTTAATATAGGATTCATTGCAGTTTTAATAATTTTATTTAACTATATTTTTAATATTTTCTTATGGACATATTTTAAAAGATTTTTATTTTATGTTATTCTATATGAAGAGATACAATTAAACATTTTATTTATTAGGAATAAAGTGCTTACAGTTCTCATATGAAAATCGAATTTTATTTAGCCATGCAACCACACCCTGTCCACTCACTGTGCTCACATAGAAAATTTCGTATCTGAAAATAACATTCCCTTTCGAGATTTATTTTTGGATCTTAGAATCAACATTTTGTCTACGCATTTAGAGCTCAGTGTCAAGTCATTATTAAATCTCGCGAAATATTTTTACTTAGAAATTTAATGAAAAATATGCTTTTCTTTATACTTTCAAAAAATAAATAATGGTATGAAATAAAATATTTAAAGCAAAACTATATGCAGCCTGTGATATTGTTAGAAGTGTAGAATTAAAAAAACAGTGGAATTTTAGTTTTTAAGGTTAAGTTAGTGGAAATTTTTTTACCAAATGTGTAATATTTGCCTGGAACATTTAAATTGAATTTTTTTTATGAATTTATATTATAGTGAGAAAAATACATATATTATTTTGTATTAAATTTGATTTCATAAACGTATCCTTCGTTTGTCGCAAAATTTCAAATTTAAATTGAAATATAATACTTTTTGCAAAAGTTTAAGGTAAATGTAATACACACAGTTATATACTATTTATATATATATATACATATTTTTATCTATACATTTATATATTTACAAATGTGTATATTTTTCTTCTATATTTATACAACATGCCGGCAAAACAGGGTTTTTTAAACGTGCCTGCCTAGAATTTATGTGTGCGCATTCCTAAAATTTTGGTTTTTCAGGACAAAAAAATTTTTTTTTATATTTTGATTGCTTAAAATTGCGAATTTATATGATTTTTGTTTTTTTTGGAGTTTGCCGCTTTTATTGGCATTTTTTCAATTTTTACAGCTGTTTCAAAAATTAATTCAAAGCCGTCGCGTCGTGTATAAATATGTGTGAATACTTGAACTTTATAGTTCTTATTATAATATCAAGTGTTAATCTTAATTTTAGTTATTTAAATATTGGCTTTATTTAAAGAATTTCATAAGTTTTACATGAAAAAAGTTCAACAATTAAAAGAAATTTAAGGTGTTCTAATAGAAAAGTTTTAGAAATCTTTAAAAATATTTTATATTTTTAAAGGACTACTGACAATTTTTCAATACGCTGAATCTTCTGCTTATTTGCAAAAGTTTTGTGTAGTAGAATATTATACATATGGTATATATGTGTGCACACAGCATATAAAGTTCTGCATCGGCCTAAGATTAAATTTAGATCACGATAAATATATATAAATTTCAATAATAAGATTACTAAAAGCTAATCATATAGTGCCGACAATATCTTTTATTTTTCATTTAAGAAGATTTAGTTTTTACGGTAATTTTAGATAACATTGATTGTGTGTTTGAACTTTTAATGGCCATATTTTTACATATCTACAAATTACTGACAGTTTGTAATATTTTGCTTACAAAATATTATCGAAATACAAACATATACTTAAAATGTGTAGCCTCAGACAATGCCGGGTAATTCGCACGAATTCGACACTTTTTTGGAATCAATAATTTTCATTAACCTTTGTAACCAAACGAAGCAAATTAACGATAATATTTATTTTTGAAATTCATCTATATTATACGAGAATAATTTAATTGAAGTATGGAAGGTAAAACTAAGTTTCGAAACTATCGAAACTTTGCAAACAACTTAGTGGGGCGCATAGGGATAAAAGATATAACGAAGTTTCGAAATTATCGAAACTTTGAAAAAAATATGTGAGGCAGAAATTTTTTTGTTATTTTGATCTAACGAACACTAAGCTTTTTTTGTAATTTTAATGTACATCCTTGCTATTTAAATGCGATTCTGGGTGTGAAAACTATTTAAATTTAGCACTTATATGTTGAACTTTTAAGTGATATTGAATTGCTTCTCATTTTTCTATACTTTCTGCAATTTTCAAATTTTTCGCAATTGGACTCATCAGCCTAGGCCCTAGGGTAATGGTTCGGTCAATTTGGTGAAAAAAGGCATGTTTTCAAGAGTTCTTTTTGGCAATACAGATAGTTCTGGTTTATTAATTCAATTCTATATAACACAATATTTGCAGAATTTTTTTCCAAATTTTTTATTCAAAATAATAATAAATGAGCGAATAAAAGTGAAAGTTTCAAGGTGCCTCTAAAAAAATTGTTTTGTGGTGTTCATCATTACTCGTAACAGAAACATCTTAAACAAAACAATCAAAATTTATCAATTAAAGAAAATGTTTTCAATTTTTGGTAGCTTTTGGAAGCCAAAATACCGATTTTCGCTTAAAAAATCGACTTATTTGTTATTGTAAAATTAATAATTATTTTAAAAAAAGCGCTCGTTGTTACCTGGTGAAATATGTGAAGAAGTAATGTGCAAAATTTCAAGTCCCGTATATTTTGAGTTATCGTAAACACCAACTTCGAAATTAACAAGCTTCGGGAAAACGCTTCAAACTTTTTGCTCTAATCAACTTGAAATTTTGACACATTTTTAAAATTTTTTGCATTGATTTAAAAAATTTTAAATATCAAACCTCCCTAAACAGATAGTTTTGATAAATTTCGGTATTTTTTCTACAATTTTTACATGTTAGATTAATTAGCAAAGCAAATATAATGTGAAAATGTCCAAATAAGTGCCTTAAATAACATTGAATCCTCGAATTGTGCTGAAATATAGTTTTTTAAGTGTTTAAATTGACTTTTTAAATAACAAAAGCCAAAGAAAACAAATAATAATTTAGCTAATAAATAAATAAAATATTTAGAAACACAATAAACTGGGAAATTTTTAATTTTATTTTGTTGGATCCTGTAAATTCGTAATTAATACCAAAATTTCTCTGTATACAGGCTTTTAAAAGCTTTATTTATAATTACAATTTGCCATATACACACGATTACAATTTGCCATATACACGATTTTTTATACAAAATTTATTTCCGTATACAGTGTATAAGCATCAATGGAGAAAGGTTATAAATTTTATTAGATCACATAACAAAAAAATTGAAATCTTATTTTTATATAAAAAACATTAACGCAGGATAATATAAAATGATTACATGCAAAATTCCCCGTCTATTGCAAAAACATAAAAAATTCTATATCATTGTTTTTTAACGACTTGCTTTCATCTTTGATTTAAGTTAAAGATTATAAATAATGACACTTTTGGGCAGAACATAAAATTTTTATAATCATTCAACTTTCTAGAGAAGCTATTGACCCACAATGAATCATTTTAAAACTCAGTTATTCAATATAAAAACAATAATTTGTTTTTTTCTTTTAAAAAACTTTAATGAGCCAAAACTATAAGAAATATAGGGTGGTCCAAATAAGATTTGTATTTTGATGTATAGTTTTTTTTTGATATGGTACCACTAATGTCAATATCGGAACGACATAAATTTAGTTTAAAGTCTGAAGTACACAAAAATGGTCAAATATACAAGTGGGAAATACTGAAAAATTACTTTCAAAGTGGTTGTAAAGTTTCAGAAACTCAAAAAAAATATTCCGATGAAGCTCATTTTCATCTTGGCGGCTACGTAAATAAGCAAAATTGCCGTATTTGAGTTACAGAAAATCAAGAGATTCCAATGCACCCAAAACGAGTGACTGTATGGTGCGGATTTCGGTCGGACGGCATAATTGGTCCATTTTTCTTTAAAAATTACGCCGGCGAGGATATTACGTTGAATGGCGAACGCTATCGTGACAGTTAAATGAAAAATTTTTTCCGGCAATTGAAGATATTGAATTGGACGATGTTTGGTTTCAACAGGATGGCGCCACATGCCACACAAGCAACGTTTCAGTCGACTTAGTGCGCTCTAAATTTGAAAATCATGTTATTAGCAGAAATGCTAATTTGAATTGGCTGCCAAGAAGTTGTGATTTGACACCGGTGGACTATTATTTGTGGGGTGCCGTGAAAGACAATTGTTATGCCAATAATCCAGCAACAATTGAAGAGCTCAAACACAATATCATCCCAGAAATTTGCAAGATACAGCCGCAAACAATCGAAAATGTATTGAAAAATTGGATCGACCGAATTGGCTACTCTGAGGTCAACCGTGGCAGTTATTATATTCCATCATATTATGAAAAAATATTGAACCGTTTTGTTTTTATAACCATTTATATCATACAAATTTTATTTGGGCCACCCTATATTTTACCAATTGCGGAAAATACGTGTTTGTGAATATTTTTCATTAAAATTAACTAACTCACTATATTAATTGAAGTTTTAATTCTGCTAAATCCAGAATTTTGTCTTCAAGCATTAAAAAATCCAAAAATTCAGCCTCCCCTATATTTAACATAAAATCACTTCAGTTTTAGAAGCTAACCGAATCTTATTAACTTTTACTTGTAAAAGAAGTATTTATATATAGATCACAATTCTTTTATCTTGCGACAATTGACTTTAACTTCTATAGTAGAACTCTAAATTTTGATTGATTAAGGGAATGTGGCTCGTGATCTTAATATAGAATATGATAGTCTTCAAGAAAAATTTTTTTTATATGTGAAAAAACTCGTTTTTATATTTCTAGTAAGAATTGAAAAGTGTTTGAAAATGTTAAATGATACATTGCTAAAGTTGTTTTATTTTGTATTTATTTTACCAAGTTGATTTTTGATATAGCCATTTTTTAATAATTCGATATAATTTTATACAGAATCATAAATTTCGAATAAAAAATAATTTATAAAAATAACACACAAAAAAAAATTGCTTGCAACCATAATAATTTTAAAATAATGTTTTGTTTAATTGGCTAGATAATAACTACTAACTTTGTACAGTATATTTTATATTTACAGCTACTTAAATTAATATTATTTTTTTTATTTGTGTTTTAATTATTATACATGATTAAACTGTTATAAAAATGTGTTTTATTTTTACTCAATTAATAAAATACTAGCTCAAAAAGCTTTAATTATTATTTTCATACAAGAATGACAAATAACCTGTAAAAAATTACTACGCAAGCTTTAATAGGGAATGTATGCTATTGAAGATAAAACGGTAATCTTCTCAAAACAACTGGTGGCGTAGTTCTCTTTCTTAATCCTTAGGCTTCGTTCAAAGTTCAGTTCCAGGTTCCGGGTTAAATTTGCCATCACTCATCCGGCCGGATGCTGTTTAGAACTTAGCAAGTGACGTAAAAAAAAATTATACTATAAATCTCATAACACTTGCGATCAATTAATATGTCTTGGTAATATCACAAACAATCTATCTATCTATTTATTCAATCTATCTTGTTTTTCACCTGTCTGATCTATACAAGGAGCAGTATTTAGTTTGGCCAAAGGTAGATATATTCATAAATAATCTTTTTTTTTTCTGCATAAAAAATGGAATTAATTAATTTTAATTACTTTTAAGCTGTTTGGATTTAAAAATCTCTGTTTTTTTAAAAAATAATCACTAACAGACCTTTAAATACTAAACTATATCAAAAATTAACTTTTTTTAATATTTCAAATCACAAACTTTTATTTTAAACGCTTTTTATAGTTAAAAACGTTTAAAATGCATTAGGTTCAATTTTCGCGAGAATTTTAATGTGGTCAAACCTCTATGATCCCAGTGTTATATTAAAGTTAATTACTTAGAAATATAGAAATAAAAATTGATTTTACTGTTTTTTATATTCTGGTGTTAGAAAATGCTACAGAAATATTTTATTTTGTTGAAAGTTTTTTTATTTTTTATCTAAGGGATACGAAAATATTTTATATAACACAAGCTCTTGTAATTTTTTTTAGCATAATCTTAAAATGGTAATCACTGGATCAAATGCTAACACTTCACACCAAGGATGTGGTCCCCCAGGTGTTCCACAGGATCAAATAGACAATATAATGAGTGGAATTAGCAATACAGGCACGGTCAAAATGAACAATCATAGAAAAAAATTAAGGCAAAGGTAAAAATGAAGTTTTTAATAAAAAAATAAAACTATTTAAGTTTTGATATTATTTCAGATTTGATATTATAAAAAAATTAGGACAAGGAACATATGGTAAAGTTCAACTAGGAATTAATAAAGAAACAGGACAAGAAGTAGCTATTAAAACAATCAAAAAATGTAAAATAGAAGCAGAAGCTGATCTAGTTAGAATACGACGAGAAGTTCAAATAATGAGCTCTGTACAACATCCGAATATAATTCATATATATGAGGGTATTTATAATTAAAATTTAACCAAAAATAAATTTACTAAAAAATTTCATAATTTTATATTATTTTCTCTAAATCAAGTAGAAGAAACCATATTTGAAAGTTTAAAAACTTTAAGTAAACTAAAAACCTAAAATTTTTACAATATCAAAGAAGAAAGTAATATAAAAAATTAATGTCTATATTTTATAGTCTTTTTTTTGCAAAAAAGTGTCTTAATTGGATGATGACCGGGAAATATTTTTACAGGATACGTGCCAAATAACATAAATCTATATTTTCTCTTGTGTATCGAATTTTTAGTGTTTCAATATAACAAATATTCCCAAACTATTCCTACTATAAGCTTGCTCAAAAACTTTCAATTGTTAATAAAATCTTTTCTATTCATCCAATCAAGTTCAAATATATTTTGTTGTGTTGGCAGTGCATAACAATTGATGTTAATACAGTTAGTTCAAATATTATTCTTACTGTTAGCTCATAATGTCAAATATCTTTTTGGAATTTTCAATCGTTAATAAAATCCTTACTATTCATCCAATCAAGTTCAAATAAATTTTTTTGAGCTGGCAGTGAGTGACAATTGATGTTAATATAGTTAGTTCAAATATTAATTTATTAATTATATTTAATAAACTAATTTTCAGTTTTATATGAGAGAAAAACTTCAGAAAACTGAATGCAATGAATTTCGAATTCTGAATTCAGAAAAAGTATAAAAATATCTCAAGTAGGAATATACTTTAAAAAATTCCTTTTTATATTACTTGTTTATTTTTTAGTTTGAAAGCTAGATTTTCAAATTTCTTTTTAATTTATAATTTGATATTTTTTAATAACTGCCATACCCTTAAATTTTTCTAAAAACATTTTGAATGAACTAGAAATGGAACACATGATACACAATAAATATTATAAATATTGTTAAAACCATACAAATTTTTCTTATTCACACAGTATTTGAAAATCGAGAAAAAATGGTGTTAGTTATGGAATTTGCTGCTGGTGGTGAATTGTATGACTATTTATCGGAAAGAAAAGTATTAGCTCAAGAAGAGGCGCGCCGTATTTTCCGACAAGTTTCAACAGCCGTTTATTATTGCCATAAACATAAAATATGTCATCGGGACTTAAAACTTGAAAATATATTGCTAGATGAACATGGAAATGCTAAAGTATATTAGAATTGTAAATTTTTTTGAAAATTTTTCACATTTTTTCAACAGATTGCAGATTTTGGACTTTCGAATGTTTTTGATGAGAAACGACTTTTATCAACTTTTTGTGGCTCACCTTTATACGCTTCTCCTGAAATAGTTAAAGGCACTCCCTATCAAGGTCCCGAAGTTGATTGTTGGTCACTTGGTGTTCTATTGTATACTTTAGTTTATGGTGCGATGCCATTTGATGGCTCTAATTTTAAGCGGCTTGTAAAGCAAATAAGTCAAGGTGATTACTACGAACCGAAGAAGCCTTCACCGGCTTCCCCTTTAATAAGGGATATGTTGACAGTTTGCCCTAAAAATAGAGCTACAATCGAGCAAATATGTAATCATTGGTAAATAAATCTATCTTAAAAATTTTTTTAATTCAGCTACTCATTTTTTAAAAGGTGGGTAAATGAAAGTTATAAAGGATCATGTTTAGAGCTGGCTGAAGACTTAGCAAATCAGACTCCAGTTCGCTTAGACGTTCTTCTATCATTATCACCTGCAGCTGTAAAGGCAGATCAACTTGTTGTTCCATCAGGGAACGATCATAAAACATTAGAAAATCTTCCTAGAAGTCATTCAGTAGGTTCTATTCGTGATATTGTTTCTACTGAAGCTGAACGCCGAATATTAGATATGGTTGCAGGTAATTTTTTTTTGTTAAAAAAAAAAATACAATTTATAGAAAAATATTGCTATTAATTGAAGCCGGTGGAGAACAAGCCCTAATGCCATCACCAACACGCACTATTACACCTGCTGAAAGTCCAAATCAAATAAAGAGAAAACTAGAAACCACAATATCAACAGATAATGCGGCTTGTGTTGCTAAAAAAAAGGAAAAGCCTACAGAAAGCTTGATAAATATTAGTTCTAAAGATGCCATTTTACCCATGGATACTGATAAAGTAATAAGTGAAAACGCAACTGGTGATACAAAACTAAGTAGTTTGGCGAGTGATTTACCATTTATAGAAAATACGTATCAGCAGCTTATTGCTGAAAATCCTCAGCAAGTGAAAGTTGATGATCAAGCATGTACTCAAAAGATTCAAGCTAAATTAGATGCAGTAAAAGAATCAGATGAACTGTCAAGTAATATTAGTCCTACAAAAGTAATTAAAAAATTTGTAAACAAACATAAAACTGCAGATCTCGTTGCTGCTGTAAGTAAAATAAGCCCAGATAATACAAATGTTTCACTAGAACGAAAATCAAGTCTTCCTGAAGTTTCCCAATCAAAAAATGTGCAACGAAGAAAATCTCGAATACTTGAAACTGCAGAAAAGATTCAAAATGCAGGTTCAACCACCGAAAAAGCTAAAAAAATTGTGATACCTGGAGTAAGTGTTGGGAATTTCAAAAAAGAGTTTGAAAGAAGAGCATCACTTACAAATGAGAGTAATCTAACTGCAGATAGACGCTCTACAGAAAAGAAAGTTGAAAAAACGAAGAATGAACAATGTAATATAGAAGAAAAAGATAAATCTCAAAGTCCCCAAGAAAAAGTTAAATCGAGTGATTCTAAAAACTCTCTTGCAAGTTTTTCTTTAGAGGAAGCTAGACGCTCTATGGAAAATTCGATTGCATTACTGAACCAAGCTAAAAATGAAAATTCGAAAGAAGTTGATCAATTATGTGCTAAAACTGAAAACGTTTCAGTTTCTAAAAATATTTCGGATCGTGAGAAAAAACTTAAAAATGCTAGAGAAATAATAGGTAATGCAATTCAACCAGGTGGAAGGCTTTGTAAAGGTATTTAAATTTTTTTTAATTTAAACTTTATAACTGATTTTATTAAATATTAAAAAATTTAGGTGTAAGAAAGCCTCCTGTTCCATTTGGTATTAATGGTAGATCAATATCAGGTAGTGTAGTGTCATCAACAATACCAGAAAAGAAAACAACTAGGTCACAATCAATTTCTTCGCCGGATCAAAAAAGCTCTACAAATATGTATTACACACCACTAGAAGGTACCTGTTTTATTAAAAATTATAAATAAAATTTATTCTTTTTATGGTTATAATTTATAATAGACAACGAAGTTAATGAACCTCAGAGTCCAACAAAAACATCACGTGCAGAGATAACTTTAAAATCAGCAACACTTCCCAGACGTAAAACAACTAAAGCTGAAATCCAACTTGAAATTAAGCCAAAAATTCCTGAGCAACCGATGAGATTTTCAACAGAAATGCAACATCAAGTGCCAGATTTAAGAAGTACATCAATCAAGCAGAATATCGGATCTTATAATCCATACACTCCAGACAAGAGGTCGTCTAGTCTAGAACCACAATTTAAAGAGCACATTATCTCTATACAAAAACCGCCAAGTTATAATAGATCTGATTCATCATCTTGCAGGTGAGTTTGTGAAAGTAAACTTTAACACACATAAACTAAATAGAAACAACGTTACTACTTCTATAATGATCATAAATGTTTTCCCCATTAGATAACGGTTATTGTACTTCTCTCATTCAACAATCATTTTTCTAGATATTTAATTGCAAAATAAATAGGTGAATATTTTAAGAGGTAAACTTCTTATAAGAGATCATTGGAAATTTAATAAACAAAGTTTTATCAAAATCCATGCATTATACGCCAATATCAATGTTTGGCTCTGTTTTTGTTTAATTCTACCCCAATATTAACTATTTAAGTTTTATATTAAAACTTCAGGGAAAATTTGAAATGAGTCTAAAAAAGTTCTTCTATTATTTAAATGTTTATTTCTACATTTAAACATGAAAATGGTGAAAGAAAAGCAAAATTTCACTTTAATATTTTACTAATACCAATACTTTACTAATATTTTAATGTCCTATCAAAGTTCATTTGTACCAATTTAACGGTAGAGTAGTATACTTTAAAATATAATTAGAATTAGTTAGTTGTAGTAGTATTTCTTTTATTATTTTTAATTTTTTCATTATAACTTTACTCAATGTAAAGGTCTGGGTCTCTATCACGTCAATCAACTAATGAGTCTGATACAGATACAACTGCAAACAACTCACAGTCAACAGTAACAGGCTCATCACAACCAATTAAAAAAAGTCCTCGGGAATTTATAATACCAATTGCAGTTGAAGGTGGAGGATATATAACACCTCGGGCTAGCAGCCTAGAACCTAGTGAATCTGGGCGTATTACAAGTAGCTCTGCATTTAGCCGATTAGGAAAATCTCGTCGCTTAGGGTAACTATATAAAGCAGCAAAGTGAAATTATTTTATAAATTATATCATGGATTTACTTTTCTTTAAACAGAAGTTCATTATTAAAAGATGTAGATTCTGAAGAAGAAAATTCATTCCAAAAACAGCGCAATACGCCAACTGGAAAAGATGGAGAATTTGGAGAGACACGTTTTCCTATGCATCGGCTCAGGTTTATAATATATAATGCTTATCTTTTTTCAATTAATAATTCTTCATATAAATCATTGTAGAAGTACGAGATCGGGTAAAAAACCCAGCCAAGATTCAAATGATTCTCTGAGCTCTGGGGAAGATGATGATGAGGATGGTTTTGAAATTTTAACAGCTGAAAATTTATTTTCTACTTTACTTCAAAGAGTGATTATAATCATATTATTATTAAAAATGACATATACTAATATATTTTTTATAGGTAAGAGCATTAACTAACCGATTAAATGTGAACAACGATATATCAACAGATTTTTCAAATTCAAGGCTATTAGGAAATATTCGACAAAATCACACTCCATTCTGGCAACAAGAACCATTTGCTAGGTAAGCTTATTTTAACAGTAAAAGCATATTTCTTAACATTGTTTTTTTGATATCGTTTGTAATTACACTAAAAAAAAAAACTAACATTTAATATGGCGTTGACATCAAAGATCTCAATTAAGATCTTCATATAAACATGATACTTTCGAAAAAAGGCAATTGTGAGTACTATAAACATTTTGTTAAAATAATTTTTTTTTATTACATGATTTTATGATTAGCATAATAATAAAATTTTAATTAATTTACACAGTCAAATTTATTATTTGTAGTGGTATTTTTTTTTTTTACAGCAATTCACTACTGTTTGTGCATGTTTAAGAAAGTAAACAAATTTTTTTAAATAAAATTCAAGTGAAAATTTAATTTATATCTATACAAATGTTAGCAAATTAATAATCAACAAAATTAATTTTTTTAATCTTAAAAAAAATCTAATTTTTAGCCGTTTGGATAATAACACTAGCCCTGCTTGGAGACATAGTTTTCAACGTGACTTTGGTACAGATATAGACTCAATGTTTTCAAGATCAGGAGCAACCTTACCCAGAGGTGAATATCAAAAATTAACAAAAAAGTACCCTTGATTTCAATATATAGTTTTGTTATTTAAACAATTTTTGTTTTAAGATTTTTTTTTGAATGATTAAAAATGTCTATTTTGCTTTTGAACATTTTTTAAATTAATAATGAAGGAATATATCAATATTATATATCTTTCGTTTTTGATTGTGTTTACTGTTAGATTATTTAATTCAAGAAAGTAGTTTAATATTTTTAATTTTAATGTGAACACTAAATTAATAGCCATAGCATTATTTACGTTAAAAACCTGATAAAGTTTAAAAGTTAATTAATTTTCATTAAGTAGCCGATTTCGTATTCAAAGTTTGATGAGTTTAATACTATTTTGAAATTGTTATATTATTTAAAACAAAAAAAAAAGAAATAATTTAAACGTTAAGTTTCAAATAAATAATTATCATTAAAAAGTAATTACCTGATTTTTCTTTAACTTTACAACAAACTATATATTTTCAGTCCAAAACTCTTTGACTTCCTTTCAATTTATTTGATTTATCATACAAGCATTATTTAAATACAAAAACATACAGTACTCAAAGCTAAATTAATTAATAAATAATCAAATCTAATTAAGCATGCAACATATCTCTAATTATTTAAATCTTTATTAACATCACCTTTTGTATTTAACAGTATTATAGTAAATGTAACAAACGGTTTACATAGGTCAAAGTATATTTTCGTCTTCAACATTTTATAAAAACAAAACAAAAATATAAATATATTTTGTTAAAATATGGTATTTTTTATTGAATTGTATATTTTCAACATTAACTTTGAATACGAAAATAGATATTGATGTTACTACTAGTCATTTTGCTTTTTTACCCTGTGTTTGTAATTAAACAAATATGAATGCGAAAATATGTGCTTATGTATAATATTATGCTTTTAATCCGATTGCATTTTAATAAAATCCATATCAGAAAAAAATAATTTTTCCTGAATACAGTAGAAATTCATTGTATATACAGTTAATAATATTTGCCTTGTATGATAAATTTAAATATTATTTTATTAACAAGAGTTGAAATTAAGTAAGTAATTTTACTAAAAAATGTTTGATCTTAGAATTTTTTTGGAATAATTGCGTACCAATAGTATTTAGCGTAATGAGATTTACACTTCTTTAGAGTAAGATGTAGAGTTCCATTAATAAAAAAGAATTAATTTCAACACTAAAATAAGTGTCACTTCAATTGGAATTTGATTAATGGTGTTTTCATCCTTTACTTCTTTTTTTTAACTTCTCTTGAGAAGTTATTATAATAGGTCCGAAAATCGAAATCAATAATTTTGTGTTTTCTTTACGTTTCAAGACCTGGAGAATCATTTGCAATCATTTTTAGAGTAATGTCTGTCTGTGTTTGTGTGTGTGTGTGTGTGTGCATATGCATGTAGGGATGTGAACTCTTTTATGAGATTCGTTTTCTCAAAAACTACTGGACCAAATTACGTTTAACCATATCAATCGATGCGCCACATCATGACTTAGATCTGAAAGGATTGTGAGCCAAGTCGGTCCAGCGGTTCGCTTTTGATTGATAAAAAACTGACTTTTTTAAGCACGCAAAAATTAGATTTGATTACTCAAGAACAACTGGACCAAATTTCGTTTTTGACCATACCATGGCTTAGATCTGAAAAGAGTCTCAGCAAAATCGGCCCAGCGGTTCATTTTAAAACTAACGTTCTCACGCATGCAACAAAAATTTTTATGTAACCTTCATATTCTAAGTACCGAGGGGTACATGGGGGTTTTCGAAGGTGTTGATTTTGAATCTTTTATGAGTTTTTTGTAATTCAAGATGGCGGACCTTATATGACGTCATTTTTTTTTGTAAAAATTCTTCAAATTGGAGAAAATTTAGTTTTGAGCGGGGTTTCAGGTAGATGATTATAAATTATTGTGTAATGTTGAAAAGTTTTTTTTTTTTTTTAATTTTGAGCTTCATTTGCAGCCAATTTTAGAGTGATGTATGTCAGTGTGTGTGTATGCGTGTGAGCGTAATTTTAAGTACTGAAGGACAAGTGAGGGTTTTGATTTCGATTCAATTGCAGAAAAGGAAATGGACGAGTCATGGAATGCATATAGTACACATGATACACATTTAACCGTAATTACCCAGTAAGAATTTTATGATCCCGTCCTCTAGGTAGCGAAGTGCGGAAGTTTCAATAAAAATTCAGGAATATGCCAAATTTATCGATTTTGGTTCGATTTTCAATGAAACTGTGCGAGACAATATATATATATATATATATATATACGATACACTTACACATGAAGTACCGTTAAGCGGTATATATTATGGATGACTACGTGTTTACAACAACCAAGTGTCTCGCCATGAGTCGGAAGAATATGAAAAGCAAGAGAAGTTGCTTGTGCGGTACCTGCTGCCGGACGTATTTTTTTGAATTAGAATTTACACAAAGTAAATATCGACTTAATAAAGTAACAAACTTTAACAAATAATTTTTTTTTACAAAGTAAGGTGTAAAAAATATATTATCATGGTTAATAAACTTGCAATTTTTCAAGAAAAAATAAATATAATGGTCTATGAGAGAGAGAGAGATATATATCTTCTTATAAATATATATGATCATGTAACACATAAAATGAAAGTAGAACAAATTGACCGAACTATTAACGTACCTTCAATCCTTCAAATGTTCAGTGAAAAACTTAAATAATAAAAAAAATGTCTAATTTTGCTCTGATCAGCTTTAAATTTTGAAATAATATTCTTAAGGTGTTTTGCATTTATTTGAAAAAATAAAAAATGGGGAAATAATTCAAAACTTGAATTGGTTATAGGAAATTTTGAATGCCAATTATCACGATCTTTTAAAACGTGATTTCTAGAAAAACGTGCTAAAAGTTTTAAACTTTGAAAAAGGGATAAAAAGTGAGAAGACTTAACGAATAATAACTAAGAGCTTTATCCCAATTGTAAAATAAGTAAATGCAATTAAAAAAATAATATTTTTGAAGTTTTATCTCTTTCTTGCGAAGCAATTCATATTTCTTTTGAATAAACAACATGGCTATCATTTTTCACGTAAAATCATGATGATTGATTTCCTTACTGGTTATGCTTATGCTCTTTACTATTCTTCATTTAATTTTATATGATGCTTGACTAGGAAATATTGTAAATTTTGGGTAGTATGTGCATTTCTGTAATTCTATAAAGGCTAAAAAGAAATTTGGATATTATGCATTATTTATGCTTACAAGATTGATTATAATATTAGTATTGAGACAACAAAAAGCTTCATTTATAGATTTAAATTAAATTAAAAACAATAGAATTAGTCCTTTTTAAATATACAAAAAAGTTGCATACATTTTTAAAGAAATCATCCTTATTTAACACCTGCAAAGTGTTATAATTTACGACCATATAATTTAGGAAAAAATATTTTAAATAATTCAGGCTTAAATATTTGAAAAAATTTTGTGATTCTAGAATCTATATGAAAATAATACGCCCTGTTCTAACCACTACTACTGCGAGCAAATATAGCACGTGAGTTTTTGTGTATTTTAATTTATTTTTGTAATAAAAAAATATAATTTTAAAATATTTTGCTTGTGCTCATTTTAAAGTTTTTTCTCCATCATTTATGTATGAAGAGAAGCAGACAATAAGCTTAATTTGGTAAGTCTATAATAAATAAAAAAATCAAAGGAGCAACTTTTAGTTTTTCTTGAAATACTTGCAGCTAGTATTATAAAAAGTTAATAATTTTCTTCGAACTAAAGGAGTTTTTATTTCCTTACAACTTGGCTGATTAATTGACATTTAATAGCTTGATATTACATGAAGCCTTAGAGCAAAAAATTCAATTAAAAAAATATTCCTGCAGTATTTCAAATATACTTAAATACAACCTTTTTGTATAATGAGAAGTTTGAACAAACTTTAAAACTTCAAAATATGCAAAGTTGTTGGATCACTTAAAATATTAGCACAATTCATGTGCCAAAAATGCCATTCTTCTAAAACAATTTTACTATAAATTTAGACCATATCTTGAATTATTGTTTTGGATATTTTAAGGAATTAAATTTTAATATTCTAACCAAGGCAGTAGATTTCAAGACAAGCTTTTTGGGATATGTATGTGTTTATGTATTAAAATCAAAAAAGAATCAGGTAAGTTTAACAATGCTTGTTAAAAACGGAATTATTTCTATTATTATTATTTGGTTATTAAATCAATCAAAAAAAAAGACATTAAATTATATATTTCAGGGGTTAGAAGTAAATCTGTGACAAGCAATTTCAAGCCTCAAAAAGGTGAAATATTTGATTTAGCAGATTTGGACTTATCAAAATTGCGACTTAATAAAAAAGATCTTGAAACACTTTCAAATATAACTCCGGATCTTCCAAAGCATTTTCAAGAACAATTATTAGCTAAACTTCCTCCTACCCAAGCACGAAAACTTTCACGCACACTTTCAATGCAAAATAATTCTGCTTGTTCCAAAGTGAATTTATTTAAACGCAGCTTAAGTGGTGGACGTGAACTTGATAACACATCTGACAGAAATAAAAAAGATAATTCCAAAAATGCAGAAAATGCAGCTTATTCACAAAAAAATTCCAGCAAATATACTCCAAACTCGATAAGCCAACCTAGATGTTCTAATTTGTGTTCGTTTTCTAGTGGATATAAACAGTCTCTTTGTGCTCCTTATATAAGTGAAATAAATGAAAAATACAAATATTACTCTCCATATTCGGACAAAAATGTTACTAAGGAGAATTTTAACTCAATAAAATCAAATGAAAGTACTTCACCTGTAAGTCCTTCAAAGGAAGTTTATGGCAGACCACCAAGTGGTTGTTTCTCTATTGTCACTTCGACACCAGAAAATAGTTTACGTAGAAGACCATCTCAAAGGCGGATTTCAAGATTCCTTAAACCAGAATATATAGATATATCTCGTGAGGATAATGCATATATTCGTGAAAGACAACTGCGCGAACGAGAAACTCAAAACGTTCTGCGAGAAATACGAGAACGTAGTAGAGAGAGAAGTAGAGATCGAAAAAATACAAACTATCAAAGTGGAGATGCTAAAGAAACAATTACACCGGCAAGAAACAGTTATCAAAATATTGAACTTTTAGAGCCCAAAAGTTATATCCGTAATAAAAGTCTTGAATATTATCCGGAGTCTTCGTGTGCCGACTTAGAAACCGTACGCTTGAGACAAAGAAGTCTTCCACGCAGCCATAATTTATCGTGTGAAAGCATTGATAAAAAACACTCAGCACTAACAAGTAAAATCCTTGATGAATTATTCCAACTGTCAAATAAAAAAGAGGAATCAAGATTGTGTTTTGATGAAAATCTATGTAACGATAGTGAAAATGTGAAGGAGAAATCAACAAAAAAGAAACGAATAAAATCAAAGGAACATAGTCAAAAAAGATTTGAGTTAGAGGAAAATGAAACAAATGATACTAGATTGAACTTTAAGCAAAAAAGTCCATCAACAGCTAATAAAGATGAAAGTTCTTCATGCAAACAAACTATTGCTATTGGAAAACCAAAGAAAGAATCAAAATTAATAAGACCTAAGTCTTATCCTTATCCTAATAAGCAAGGAGAATCAAAGTCCCTCTCTGCTAGTAATTCGAATATTGTCTTAAAAGATATGAAACAAAATTCAGAAAATAATGAGAAGGAAAAAAAATCAATAGTTTCTAAATTTTCAAAAGCTACAGAATTTGAAAAATCCCAAAAAACTTCCAACAATTGCGAGAAGCCCAAAGAAATTACTGAAAATTCTTTGAATTCTAAGGTTGTTCAAAAATCAAATCTTCAATATCAAAGAAATGGAAGCTCTAGAAGTAGCGATTCGTCATCAGAGTCTAAATGTATTATTAGATGTAATAGCAAAATTCCAAAAAAGGAACAAAAATATTTAGAAGAAACACCCCTTAATAGTTCACAGGAGAAAAATTCAATAAAAAATGGTAACGAAAAAGTACAAGTGCCGGAAAAAAAACAAAATAAAGGACTTTTATACTCTATTGGTCAAAAATTTGAAAAATTACGAGAGAATGCCAAAATGAAAGAAAAAAACAAAATCTGTGGAAAAATGAATGATGATTCTAATAAAAATGAAAAAAATATTACCCAGGAAAATGTAGACAAAACTATGTGTATAAAAAAGAATAAACATCATGGCGACAGCAATACAGCTATAAATCTTGATTTATATAGTAATAAAATTTCTAAAACTGACAAAAAATCACGTTTAGATTCTGTTATTAGGTCAATACGTGAGAGGTCACTACCTCGCTTGCAAAATGTTACAGAAGCAAAATTATCAAAGCGAGCGGTCAGTGTAGAGGATATTTCTAGTTCTTTTCCTAAGAGGAGTGTAGATAAAGTTTTAGGACTGTTTAAACGCTCTGAAAAGGAAGATATAAAGAACAATATAGTTAGTACACGTTCTATAAGTAACATAGCTGTAGGAAAAAAAGATAACATCGGTCTAAATGAAATATCAAAAACATTAATTAAAAATGAAGCCACTAAGCAAATTGGGATGATCCCTGTAGAAAATATAAACATTCCAAAAGGAATAGCATCGAAAGAAAGAAAAAAGAATAAGACTATTTTGACTGATAACAAATCAATATATCCAAGAAAAGCAAATGAATATTCTAAGCAAAATTTTAACTGTCCTGATTGCATACAAGAAACAAAAACTGACAATAAAAATTCAGCTGGTCAAACATTTACTTTATTGAATTCACTTAAAAATCCAATCAAAGAAAAACGAAAAAAACTAGTCCTAGATTTAACTCCATCAAATAGCAATAATTGCAAAACAAATTTTTCACTTAATAATAATACACTTCGACCATTAACACGATTAAGTTGCAAAAATAATAATAATAATCATTCATTGTATCAAGAAATCAATCAAAACCATTTACATACTCCAATAAATGACAATATTACATACTATTCATCAGATTCTAGAAGCCCTTTAGAGGAATGCCAGTCATCGAGTACATTCCTTTCTCCCAGTGACGAACCAGAACTTAATTTTGATAGCTGGTCAGTTTGTTCTGAAGATAATTTTGTTTTTTCATCTTCAGCAAATATTTCACAAAACTCACGGTCATCGCAATATTCCTCACCATCAACTAATGATAATCAGACAGAAAGTGTAATCGATAGAATTAAACGTAGAAGTTTTTATACACGATTTAATGAAAAAAAGCCCAAACGACAGAGTAATATAGTCAGGCCAGCAGCACGTGATTATTACAGAGAGGCGGCTGCCAAATTACGTGCGCGCCCTCCTGATCGTGTACCATCTCCCGAAATTAATTTAGTACGAAATACTCATGAACATTACAAACCAATGAATACTAGTATTTCTGCGAGCATAAAAATTTCTCAAAGTCCAAGTTTAATTAAATCTAATTACGAAGATATAAAAGGTCAAAACCTTCCGAACTGTGTTAATTATTCAAAATCTAAGCTAAGACCATACACTACTCCAATAAGTTCTTCAAAAAAATATAGTGAAATAGATCACATTAAGAAGAACTGTTTAAATCTCGATTTGAATTCGAGTTTATATCGTTCGTATAGCCCAAAACGAAGGTCTTCTTTTAGTCCAAATGGAACAGCTTCTGGTATATTGAGCTATGCAACTTTAGGAAGAAGAAAAACATCTTACGATCATAGAAATATGTCTTTAACAGAACAAACTGAACCAAGCTCAAGTTTAGGTGCCTTACATCGAGATCAACGTGCCAGCACTGAACTCCGAAATTTATCCAAGTATACAAATTAAATTTTTACAAATATAAATTATTTGTTTTAACTTTATTTTCAGACCAACTTTAGATACCCGGAGGTCTTCTTTTTCACGCTGCTCGACAAATACTTGACTTAACAAGTATTATCAAGTTTATTGTGATTTTTGTAATAATAATCTTAAAACATATACTGCCAGAAAAATCGGTAAATGAACAACGTAAATAATTTATCAATTTTAAACTAGAATTAATTATTTAACTTTATTTGTTATTAAAGTGATAGCACATACATAAATATGTATGTTGTATGTGTTTAAGTTTTTTTTACTTTTTGAAAAATACATCAACGGTGCTTAAAGTTATAAAAGTTATTTTCAATGTTCAATTCATTTAATTCAGTAGAACATGTGTAAATTTTTGTGAAATATTGTAATGCTCAAAGTTCATTAAAAATCTCCTTTTAGTAAAAGATTCGCATCCCTGATGTTTTCTAACTAATGATAACTAGCCTGTATGGGGTCATATGCATGCATGGCAAGGACGTAGCTATGACTGTTACATGGGGGGGGGGGGGGGGGGGGGTTCTATTCAGCCTTTTGGGATTTTGTTTGACCCATTTGACCCATCAAATAGAACTTATTGTTAGATATCATTTTACTATGAATTTTATTTTTAAAGACTTTAGTTAAACAGTTAAACAGACGTCAGCGAAATTTGTGCCCACGGATAATGAGTAATATTTTTGAATAGTACACGTTAAAGTTCACTTAGCTTACTACACTAGTTAACCCTTTGCACTCGTTTGTCGCCTAGCGACATTATATGTTTTACCGTTGCGTTTTACGATTGCAGGTTTAAATTTGTGCCAGATGTACACACTCGCATTATTTTAAACAGTGTAATTAAATTTCTAACTAAAATGTATAGCTTTTTTTTTTACAATGGGAGGGGTTTGACACCCCTCACCCCAGCCCCTTTCTAAACGTCCTTGATGCATGGGATTGATTATACAAGCTTTTGAATGGTTTATGGGATTTTCTAATAAACGGAACACGTATGATAGCAGACATACCCACTTTAAATGCATTTAACCTATACGTAAAATTTTTGAACATGAAATTTATTTATGCTTTAACATGATTTAAATGACATTGTGGCACACTATTCAATTTAGATTATTTTCTGCTCACATCATTTTTTTTACTTTTCTAATTAAAAGAAAATATCTAAGATATATTAAAACTTGTTTATTTATTTTAAATAAATTTTAACATTTTTTATTAAAAATATATAAATCCTTATAATTTCGACATTAAAAAAATTAGCTAAAAAATCAAGTTGTTCCAAGTTATTTACTCAAACAACAATCATTAGATAAACTTGGTAGCCCTTTAATCACAATTTTAGACTCAAACACATAGTTTGCAGTTACTAAATCTTTTTTTATAGATTTATTTTCGCAAACATTTAAACTTAAGGGATCATTATAAATAAAAATTTCTTTACAAAAATTGAATGGAGCATCAAATATTTGATGGTGTACTATATTAATAGTGCAGGTTTTACATTTTAGTGGGACATCAACAAACTCTTTTAGACCAAATGAATTTGTTTCACTTTCAGTTGTTTTATTGCTTTCTATCAATAGACTTAAAAACATATTCGTGGGATGTAAATTTGCGGAGAAGAAACTAAAAAGCTCTTCTGAAGTCAATATTGCCCTAAAATTAATTAAATTTTTTTATACAAAATGCAAGATCAAAACTCTACTTACATCATAGCTGCTTTTATAGACGTTTCAAAAGCCTTTTTATGATTTGCGGATGAGTGTGTACTTGTAATCATTGGAAAATTTATAATATAAGCTTCACGTGGTGTAAAAGCTGTAGATCCAAAAAGAATTCTGGAGCCTTTTATACATTCCGACATTTCTTTCTCAATATACTAAAACATAAATTCATTTGAAATTGACTTGAAATGAAAATAAAGTACCATTTTTAAAAATCTTTTAAAGGTAAAATAACTTTTAACAGTGCATATAAAATTTACAACTCTAAGGTTCAACCGAATTGCCAAAACAGCCTTCGACTGATTTGAATAAAAAAAACAAATTCATCAAAAATAATATAGAGACCATAAACAAGCTGATAAATCCATATGCAAATTTTGACCTGAAACTGACATAAAACTTGCTGCCCGAAACCTAAATAATTCAGTATTTGGAGGGATTAAATTAGCAAAATAGACCAAAGTGAGTTATTAATGGCTCATCGAAGGAGCTTATTAATGTGTAGGCACAATGTTCTGGATCTTGTCTCATAAATGTCATCTTGCCACTCAAATGGGTATTCACGCTGAAGATGAAGCAAAAGCAGAAATGGAAAGATTTGCTTTTAAATTAAAAATCCACCACGAAAATAAGTTAAATTCTTAATTCTAACAAATGAATCCTTACCGTTAAAAGCTGTTCTATTGATGCTAAAGTATTTTTTGCAGATAATATCTTTTTTTGTTTTTGAAAATCTTTATACGTTGTACCTTCTGTTATTGTCGGTTTCGATGTAAAATATTCAAAAGTCTTGTACTCATAAGGGATTTGATTCCTTTGAAAAAGTAAAAATTTAATGAACTCGATTAAAAGTTTAGATGCAGCTTCATGTGTAAATACATCTATATCTAATTTAATATTTAAAACAATATTAGAATCTTTCTGCATACTGGTAAAAATAACTAAGCCTTATCAAAATAAAATTTAATATAAAAATATAATGTTTTAATTCCCCATAATAAAAACTTGTTATATTCGAATGTCACTTCAAAGTACACGAAGTAAAATCTGTTTTGTTATGGCTGCGTTTAGCCAATCACTTTGATAAATTGCTGAATTACCTTCGCAACTTGGACAGCAACTTCATAGGTATAACATTATAGGCATTATGAGGCGCAGTTACCCTCAATCATTAAACTAAAAATTAGTTTATTAAACATAATTAATGAATTAATATTTAAGCTAATGGTAAGAATATTTGAACTAACTGTATTAACATCAATTGTCATGCATTCCTAACACAATAAAATTTATTTGAACTTGATTGGATCCGACAAATTAATATAGTCTTTTTTTCGTTCCACTTAAAACTGAATTAAAGTTTTACTACCAAATTCCTGTTGCAATGAAGTATCGCAAGATATTTCAATCAGTTGTTCGTTTTCGAATCTTGTCAATTCAAATGCATCAAGTTGGTTTTGCTTATTTTTGATGAAATGATGTTATTTTTGAAAATGGTACATATTTTGATTTTTAAAACGAAAACTAAATGGTTAAAAAAACTATTGCGTTTGATTTTTTCTTTTCAATTTTAAAATTAACTTTCTTTTAAGAAGGTTTAAGTATAATGAATAAGAGAAAGATGCTTAAGTCAATTTCATATTGTTTTACCTATAACACATAATATTTAGAGTATTCACTTTTTCTATTTGATAAATTTTTTAAAGAACAATTGCGACTGTAATATTTAGAAACGAAAACCATTAACAGTCGAATGTGATTGTAAGACTTAATTTTACAGTCATGGCATTGGAAATTAAAAAAGGAGGGTACAAAGTACAAAAAATAAAAATTAAATGCTGCTATTGTATCGCTTAAATGAGGTGCCGTAGAAACTACACACACAGTCCATTCTTATTATTTTTTTAACTGAACTACTAAAAACGCAGCAAACTACTAAATATTCTTCATATTATTGATTAAATCTATTACTTCTATATATTTGACGGTACCTCATAAGCGACAACTCCCTGAAGATATATATTCACAGGCTCCGTAATGCGATGTCTTAACGCAATGAACGCGATGCGACAACGACGAAATAACATATTTTTTCATATTCTTCATATAGCTTATTTTGCTAAGTTAAAAAAGTAGATGGAAATGTAATCGCTTTTGTATTAAGGTAAATATAAAAAGAATTATATTTTATTTTTGGAATTTACGTTATCCCTACTAATAAAATTCCGCAGCATCTAACAATAATAAAAGACATATACTAATATACATGCAATTCTAAGATATATGGTTTTATTTGAAGACAGATTTTGCAACCTTTTCATAGGTACATATATAAAAGTCTAAGGTGAACGAAAGTAGTCATTTTTAATAGAGATGTACTTGAAATATTGTATTTTGTGGAATGGTGCATATCTTGTATTACTCATTTATTGCAGTATCCACCTTTCTCTGTTTAAATATCCTTTCATAATCAAGAAGTTCAAGAATTATATGAAAATATACAAAGGTAGCATCAAAAATTAAAATTTGAAATTTTATAGTATCAACTGTGTTTAGTTCAAAGTGAAACGCAGATAGAAAAGGTTCGTTATATTTCAAATTTTTTAGCGTATACTATACTATAATAAGTTTGTGTCTTTCAATTCAAAATAATTAAAGAAAAGTGATTATCTTTAAATGATGAACATTCCTGTTAGAAAATTTTCAAAGCTACACAAGCAGATGCATCTATTTAAATTTTGCTCAAAAAAAAAATTGTCCTTAGAATGTAATTATTTATTTTTATATAATTAATCTTTATAATTAATATATAATTACAATATATTTAGTATAATAAAGGCTTAGAAACAACGAACAAAATTTATTTATTTTCACTAAATTTTATAGAAAATTTAATTTAAAAAGAAAAATAATCCCATCTTGTAGAACTTATTATAACTATATTAAAAAAAGATGGACATCTATTCCTATCTTCACTTGAAACATCCTGTCATCGCGTTGAAAAGTCTACTCAAGCGACGCGAAAGCGAAACGACGGCGCAAAGCGATTTTCATTGTGTTAGCTCCCATTGGGGGTATTCACATTGAGGCTTGTAACATTTCGGAAATGTTCCCCTACAATTCTCAGTCCACTAAAATATGTGAATATGTGTTGGAAAATATTACAGATAACATGTGTATATTAATGTGCATTAGTAAGATACCAAGCATGAGGCAGAAATATTTCTGCCTCAGGAAGGGGTAAAAGCTTTTTCGAAATTTGCGAAACTCCATCTTACCTTTCACCTCCGCTTACCGTGAAATTAAATGTTACTGGACTCATTGTGAATACCCTGATTGAAATATACACATTCTACTTAGCTGTCAAAAATTCACTATCACATCGCGTGCATTATGTTTGGGCCTTAAGTTTTTTATCAGTGTTTAGTGTACTAAAAATAAAAAAATTAAAAAATGGAAAACTGGAACAGGTCTGAAACTTCGGTTCTCATCGAATTACTTTGGCAACATCGATGTTTGTATAACATTAAAGACAAAGGTTATAGTACAAATAAAATTAAAAGGGCCATGGCATTGGACAACTTATAAAGTGAAATTGAGAAAATAAAGCCAGGTGTCTCCATCAAAATTATAAAAAATATAGAATCTATACACTTTTGACACTATAGGCACAACTTTAAAATATATTATAAATAATTGATACATGTGAAAGACTACATGTACACATAATTTTGATGCTGACTCATGAGGTACCGTCAAATAGCCATTCTCGAATTTTGGCGGTTTTGAAGCTATCTCATGAAGTATACCGTCAAATATAGCTGAATCATACCTTTAATTACAACTGTCATTTGTTGGTGATAAAAATCTCATATTTTAAGCCATTGACATAAAATATAAGTATGGGCGGATGGAAGTTAGAAGTTGCTAAAATGGCCTTGTATATGGCGTTTCCAGTTGCACTTTTTCATGCGTTTAATCAGCCGGAATATTTCGAGAAATGGCTTAAAGATACTAGAAGCCAAATGAATCCTCCCATAGATGAAAACAATATGCGAATAATCGAGGATACAATCCGTGAAGTAAGAGAACTTAAGGAAAGAAAGGCTTTTGAAAAGATAGCTAAATAAATTTTGAAGGTTGCTGTTAATAATGTGTTTTTTGATTACAAAGAAAAAACAAAAAGTTATATAATAAATTATTTGTGTACTAGAAGATACAATCATAATAAATGCTTTTATATTTTATCTGAAATTTTGTTCTCAATATGTCATTGTCAGCTGTTTGTTTCTTAGTTTAACCTATAAGTTTAGTTTATATGGGGGGAAAACACAAAAGGTTGATAAGG
Source organism: Acrocera orbiculus (assembly GCA_947359355.1). Taxonomy (NCBI): domain Eukaryota; kingdom Metazoa; phylum Arthropoda; class Insecta; order Diptera; family Acroceridae; genus Acrocera; species Acrocera orbiculus. The sequence continues at coordinate 16,866,636 of OX375758.1, forward strand.
TCTGAAAAGGCCAAAGTGAAACTAAAAGGCATAAAGTTAGCAAAAGGATTAAATATAACAAAAACTGATTTTAAAGTAAAAAAAATTTTAATAAAAGAACAACTGCGAGAAGATACTTCCACTAGTGGTAAACACGTGCTATGTATAAAAGTAATTAAACTAAATATGATTTCTTGCACTGCTTAAATTATTATAATAATAGGAACTAATAAATAAGCTTAGTCACCATAATTCTTCATTTGTGATTGATGCTCTGAAATTAATAAAGGAAAGAATTACATCAGACCCTCGAAATGTCATACAAAACCTTGGTTCCTTGATTCACGCATTGGCCCCTGTTTGTTTAAGTGAAACTGCAGAGGTACGTCAGGAAGCTTTGAAAGTAGTCAATGTTCTTTTAGAAAGCGTTCATCATGAAAATCTAATTCCTTTTTATGATGCTTTATCATCATACTTGAGATATGGGATGACGCATATAAATACCAGAATTCAAGATGATTCTTTACTACTGCTGGACATATATCTAAGCACTATACCGAAATTGGTGATTCTTCACGTTCAAAGAATACTTCCTTTTCTGCTGGAAATAATATTTAAACTTCGCACAAATGTGAAACTTGGATCAAAAGTAATTACAAACATAAGACATAAAGAAACATCTGTTCAGTGGAGGCAAAAAGGTTTACAGATTTTAAATAATGTATTAAAATTATTTACTGAGGATAGTGTTATTAAGAGAAAAAAAACCACAGTAACAAGAGATTTTTCTTTTAGATCGAATAAAAGTAACTTTATTTCAATAGTTCCTATGCTTACAAATGTTTACAGTTATTCAATTGAAAATAACGCTAGCAAGTTAGAAGATAAAAATTATGGTACTACAATTGTATCTGAAGTGCTTTATAGACATGCCAAAGATATCATATCAATTTTAATTCAATCTTGGTTGGAAGCTAGGCCTGTTTCCAGCGACCGTAAAAATGAGTTGAATTATGATGCTTGCGTTAGTCTAACAGCTTCTTTAGATATTTTTCTAAACTTAATAGAGCTATCCTTTTTTTGTGATGAGGATCAAAAAAACAATGAAATGTCTCAACAAATTTTATTATGGTTCAAAGAAGATTTTCGTCGATATATTTGGGACGGTTTTCCTTATTCATATAAAAACACAACTAAAGGTAAAATAGTTCAGCTACTGAGTTTAAGATTCGAAATATTGGAATTAATTATAAACACTGTTTCTAGATTCAAAACTAATATCCAAAAAACATTTATCAAAGCGAAATAGTAGCGAAAAAGTTAATAGCAAATTTTGTGCTAGACAAAATCTTGCATGTGTTAAAGTTTTATGTCTTCTACATACAAATGTGGACTGTGTCTTCGAGAAACGTATTCTCACCATGATTTTCAATTTCCTTAAAAGTAAATAAATTTTTAATTTAAGCATTTAATTAATTGATACTGTTTTTATTTTTTTAGAACTGTTAAATAACAGTCAATATTTAAAGGAATTTGATATGATGCTCTTTGTTGATGTAGTTAAATACATAATTTACATAAATGGACAAAAAATTATTAAAATCGATGGAAAACAAGCAAAAGATTTTCTTTCTGACTTAGTAAATGCACAAATAAGCAATAAATTTTCGAGGAAAATCCAATATGAAATTAATTCAATATTCTGTCATATTGTGGAAAATTCGACACTCTGTGAGCAATACGGGTAAGATGTGACAAGGTTTTTTTAAGCAGCATATTGTTGATCACAATTTTTGATACTTTAAATTGAAATTTTTTATATAGAGGTTTTATTTAAGAAATGTCAATTTCAAAGTATTTTGTATCATTGAAAATATCCCTAACTAGCTTTAGTAACTTTGTGTGTATATTTTTAAATATCTTAAGGAATACAAAAAGTTCGTTTTTTTGTCTATTCCCCCTTAAATTAAAAGAAACTAAAAGTCAACCTGAAAAATATCAGTTTTAATTTCGACAACCATTTCCCAGGACAACTCAGCCTCCTGTTGAGCAATATAATTTGTAATATGATATAATGAAATAAATCTAGATGAAACAGTGTTAAACTATTTTAAGCATTGACCATTGACCATAAATTAATATAATTAGTTATTAGTTCGCTGATCTCAGATAACTGATCAGTTATTAGTACTACAAAATTTGTTGAAAAACGAATAACACTTGTCGCCATTATGTAATCTTTTCTCACAAAAGGTTAGGCAAGCTAACCAAGCTAAGTTATGGTGAAGAACAAATCAAACTTTCTCATTGAACTTCAAGACAAGATTTAGTAATTACCCGAATACGTAATATGAATTGTTAAAATAATTGTTGTTATTAATAGGATAACCTCATTGGAATCCAAAGAATTAATGCAAAAATATCATTTAAAATCTATTTAATCTAAAATATTATATACTTCCAACTAATAATTAAAATATATTTTGTATCAATTTCATTAAGGATGACGCAGTTCGATGCTTGGTTACACAATGCGGCATATGAAGTTTGCTCATCAGAACTGCCTACTGAAAATATTTTGCTGTACACAAACCTCGCTAAACGAAAAAATATCCGATTCCTTGATTCCATAAAAAAAATGGCACCACAGCTTTTTGGTATGATAAATAACTTTTAGGATTTATATATTTAGAAAGTTTCTTTTCAGATAATATTGTTTCGCTTAACAAAAACGAAACTGAATTAAAAACAAAAGTAAAATTGATCATTAATTTATTTTACTGGGTGGACTGGTCCACAGAAGAGAAAAATTCCATTTTACAATATATTACAAATTTATATCCTTGTACTGCAAAGGAGTATATCACATTGATTCTCCATAAAGCGTTCGGAAAATAAATTATTTTATAATTAAAAATACTTTAAAAAAATTATAAAGACGATTTAAGTTCTTTGTTATAACTTTTAACAATTGAAAACCACAATGGAGGATATTTTGACTTAGTTAGCTCAAAAGTAGTTGAATGCTCTTTACCATTATTGTACTGAATCATATAATAATCTTTCCATTGTAATTGAACAAATTTTTTTTGATTTCTATTTAATATTTTGAATTTTATATAAAATTCACTTTTATTATTTATATCATCTGATCGTCGTTTTTGATTATAAGAATTTGTGGCTTTTATTTCACGTTTAATAAAAATAACAACATTATTGTCATGAAGACTGTAATGACCTCTTAGAATTTCTGGACGTATGTTGCTGGTATTATTTAACATTTGTACAGAACTGCTTGGATCATCAGCAGATGTAATAAATAAAACTGTTCCATCTGGTAAAAATCGAAAAAGACGATAGTATTCAATTATATGAATTGGACGATAAAATTGGTCCTAAAGTAATCAGAAACATTTATGACATAGATATTGAAAAAAATTTCAGTATCTACCTGAAAACAGTTTTCACCTTGTCGGTTATAGCTTGTTTTACTAATATAACAGCCATTAAAATTAACTCTAGTCCTTTCTTTGTACATCTGTCTCCAATTTTGATATCCACATTGTTTTGGAGTAGAAACATTTTCTTTCCAAACTCTAAAAAATAAACTTCAAAGAGATATTTGTACAATTTTTGTTGCTTACTTTTTACAAATTAGAAACCAAATATCTTCATCTCTGGCATAAATATAAAATGCTTTGCAAACTGCCGCACATTGTTCCAATGAGAAAATGTCTAATTGTGAAGAAACAACCCATCGAAATATGTATAAAATAATTTCAGTTGGTAATTCGGAAATATGAGTAGAAGTACAAATGACACCTTTTGCTGAAAATCTTTTATTAATAGTAACACCGTTTTCTGCGAAATGGTTATTAAATTTATTTAATAGGTTAGATGCTACATTAATTTTTTCAAACTTTTCTGTTTTAACAGGTGGAAGTTTTTTAAAATTATCCTTGTTTTCGACTTGATTATTTTCAGAATTATAAATTCGCGACTCAATATCGGGTGTAATCTGTATAGCTCGACGGTAAAAGCTTAGTGCATCATAAACTCTGCCTCTTCTTTCTAACTCAACACCCTTTAAAAAGCAAATACGGGCTTGATTTTCTAAAGAATCTAACTGTTTTGACTTATTATCACTAGAATCATCTAGTTTATTTTCCCTTATTTCGATTTGCCATTTAAGTCGAAAATTTTCTAACATATCGTGGAAGTTGACGAAATTGCTAACATCATTTTTGCTGTTTTGGCCATCATCCTATAAAATATAGAGATTTTAGGATTTTTTTAATTGTTCAAAAAGTGAAACAAGGAAACAAGTGGAAACTCTAACAAACTTTCAGTAGCAAATCTCGTTTAATAAGAGCATATTTTATTATAATTACTTGAAACGTCATTCAGGCTCAATAAACCACCTTATAAACCCAGAAATTAATTAAATTAAAACAAAATAAAAACTTTTTTAAAAATTGTCTTTCATTTTTCTGGAAACAAGTGGAAACTCTAACAAACTTTCAGTAGCAAATCTCGTTTAATAAGAGCATATTTTATTATAATTACTTGAAACGTCATTCAGGCTCAATAAACCACCTTATTAACCCAGAAATTAATTAAATTAAAACAAAATAAAAACTTACCATGGCTTAAAAACGTAAATAGTTATGATCTATTTGGCATTATTTGGCATTGTTAGCGCAATATAGGGGGGCTATTCACTATTTTTTCCGCTTGACGTCAAACCTTGCTACCTCCTACCACTCGTACACGTACGTAGTGTAAAATATATGTTTTAAAATGGTGTGGATTAATTCCATAATTGTGTTTTTATTTGAGAGAGCAATGCTTTGACATTTCAGTTTATAAAATTTTATAGGTTATGTTACCATAGGAAATTCGAATACTTCTTCTTAAATTTTGTAAAATAAAATATTTAGGTGAAAAAAACTAAAATATTTTTAGATGAAAACACTTGCATAGCTCTGTAGAAAAAAATAACATCAATTTGTTTTAAGTTTAAAGTGTTGTTTTTGTGAAAAATAATGTTATAATCACAAAAATGTCGCAAGGATTTTCTAGTCATATTTGCCATATTTTGCAGGTAAATAGAGTAAGACTAGAATAAAAATTCTTAAAGTTTCTAAGAAAAGCAAAATTGAATGAATTATAAGTATTTTTCTCAAATTCTGTTTTTTAAATGTAATTTTCACTTTGACGTATAAACGCATACATCAAAACTCTGCTGTAGAAACCCAGCTTGTTTGGGCATTTTCATGTTTAGGTATGCACTCCTGAAAGGCAAAATTGAAATGATTTTTTGACATGTATGAATTAGTGAACAACTATGTAATACAAAAGAAACCGATAGCAGCAAAATTAAACATGTTTAATTTTTTACTCTCAAGCCTGCCATTTCCATTGGAAAAGCGGCTTGATGATAGTTGGAAAAAAGGCACGAATTATAATTTATTTATTTTATTTAAATAAAATATTTTGTTTTTATAATAATTAGATTTATTATTTTAAAATTACAAAACTTACAAAATCTTACAAACTACACAAATTATATTTTAATTATTTTAAAATTACAAACTTACAAAATCTACATAACTTAGTTTAACTCTGGTTGCAACTGAACTGAACTGCTTTATTTTCTGTAAGAAGTATTTATATTTTTGGATTGTTGTTTATTTTCTAATAATTTATTACTTTGTTTCTATTTTGCTTTTCCTTTAAATTTTTTTTAATTGTGACCAAATGTCAAGTATTTCCATTTGGTCCATTTTGGGTGGTCAACGATATTATGTACTTATAGGTTTAAGTTATTGAGATAAAATTATTAGGAAATGTACTTAATACTTAAGGGTTTGAATTATTACTTTGAATTTCTAAAAAACATGTGTTTATTAAAGAAAGGTTGTCTCAAGATGTAAGTACTTGAAATTATTACATACTATATAACTAATACATATAAGCAAAGATTTATTATGAAATGTTAAAAATTGTACACATTTAAAGTTACCTAAAATATTTTTAGTTTTAGGAATAATAGGGATTTAATTTTTATTCAAAAATTGGTTTAGTGTATTTGCGATATTTGTATTGTATTGATATTAATCAATTTTTCGATATGGAAATACACACACATACATTTGTACTCTCTATCTGTGCATGAGAATGTTTCCAAGCCTCGAAAATCCTTGTGTGGAAATGATTCTGCGAACAAACCAGTTTGTTACGCGTAACATTGTGCTTTAGTGTGGAAACACCCAATGTGCCCCTAAACACCCCCGATTTTATCATCAATTTTATAACAACTTTATAGCAACTCGCGCTATCATATGCGACAAAAAGTTTTTTTCCCTTTATGTGCCATTTTATTATCTATCCAATAAGTACTTTAATTAAGCTAGAAATTCCGAAGGTTTTCTACAGTTTTGATTTATCAGCTATTGAGTTCAAAGAATTGAAAAACGAACCAAAAACAAAAGAATTATATCCTTGTTGATTTCAGAGAAATAAATGAATTAAATTAATTAATTACTAGAATAGTAAATATTTGGACATTTAACGTTTGAAGCCTGAATTAAAATCGCGCTTGCGGGTTCATTACATAATGACGCATAGTTTGTTTATGCATAACATAAGAGTGAATTTTGTTGATATAATTATATTTTTAAGTTTGTTTGAGTTTTTTCTGTCCAAAAGAAACAAAAAGTGCAAGATAGAAGTAGTATCAGAAAATTTCAAACTTGGTGGACAGAGAAATATGGTATAGTTGGTAAAGGTCGCAAGGCGTTGTGGGTTTTATGTTCTGGAACAGTGTTATGTAGAACATCGTCTGTGAAACAGCATTTTGAAACAAATTACGAATCCGTTAGTCAAAAAAGCGAACCAGAGCAAAAAGAATTAGTTGCAAGTGCATTGAAAGACAGAAATAAACAGTCAACATCTATGTTTAAATATGTTCGCAAAAATTATCATACGAGCACAGCAAGTTACGCGGCTGCAAATGTCATTGCTTGGTATAGTAAACGTTTTCAAGAAGAAGAGTTTTGAAGGAAGTCTGGTTGGCATGTGCGCCCTCTCTTTTTGATGATTTCGATAGTAAAGATAAGATAATTCAGCGCATCAAAGATACTCCTCTGTCCAGAAACTTAATAAAAGAAAGAATCTTAAAACTGGCCGAAAATGTAGCAGATCAACAAAAAATTGACATCAGCTCTGTTTCTTTTATATCCCTTTGTCTTGACGAAAGCACTGACGTCACCAAATCTGCACGTTTAGTTGTTTTTGCTCGATATTGCGTTGGAAACGTAATTAAGGAAGAATTAATTGCGATAAAACGCTTCTAATAATGGTGATCCAAGTATGGCGGGTAAAACAAATGGATTCATAAGTTTATTTCAAACAGACGTAGGGCATTTGATTCTTCAATTCCACTGCGTCATTCACCAACAAACCTTGTATGCTAAGAGTGGTTTAACATCTCTTGATAATGTAATGGCGGTAGTCACAAAAATAGTCAACCTCATCTCGTCGCTGGCTTTAAACAAGCGAAAGTTCTATGCTTTGTTAGACGAAGTCAACTCGGTGTACAATGGCTTACTGATGTACAATAATGTTGGCTAGTTGAATCCCGGGAACGTACTCCAAAGATTTGTTGTTTGCTTGGAAGAAGTCAGACTGTTTCTGCAAAATGAGGAAAAAGTTGAAGAGTACCCACAGTTGTTATGTGTCTCTCAAAATTGATGTTTTTTACAGATATAGGCCCATATTCAAATAAGTTGAACATGAAGCTTCAAGGCATAAGCAAAACAATAATCGTCATAACTGATCTCATTCGCGCTTTTGAGGCTAAACTGCAAATTTTCAGGAACGATATTATCACAAGAAACTACAAGTATTTTCCAAATTTGAAAAAATATATCAACGATTTAGTAATGAGAAACGAGACGAAGACCAAGCTACTGAAGAATTTATTTCTGTGATTGATTCTTCAATCAAGGAATTTTCAGCTAGATTTTCTCAGTTCAAAGAATTATCGGAAATACTCAAGTTTATTATGTACCCTGATGTGACGTCATTTGATAAACTGGGTTTGTCCGAATTCGATTATTTGGAAATTGAAGAATTTGAAATGCAGCTGATTGATTTCCAGTCTAGTTCAATATGTATGCAAAAATTTATTGAAACAAGAATTAATTGAAACAGAAATATTGACAAGCAATATAAGTGAAAATGCTAACTACAAAACTTTGGAAACATGGATTGCGTTACAAGACACATTTAATTGTTTGAAGAAGCTTGCTCATGCAATTTTAACAATATTTTCATCAATCTATGCCTGCGAGTCATTATTTTCAGAGATCTGCAATCTGCAATTTAATCTGCAACAACAGAAGTCACACTAATTTTACTTTAATTTAATTATGCGTATAATTGAAACATTGCAAAATCTTCCTATTTTTTTGTAGTAAATAAAGAGTTTTAAGTTGATAGTATTATTATTATTTTTCCAATTATCACAAAGTCAAAATTATTTGTTGGCACGTCTATGACCTCATTAAACATTTCTTTAGAAAGAATGCACGTTGATACCCAGCGGTTAAAATGCTCTTATTTTGGTATGCATGAATCCTAGAAGCTAAAAACGGTGCTATATGATATATATATATTTTCGCAATTGCGACCACACACATTTTATAGGTACAAAAAATTATATAAATTCTAAATATAGAATTGTAAACATGAAATTTCATTTTGTCTTTTGTTGTCTAGGACACAATATATAACTCAACACACTGCATGACTTAGAAAATTTTTTGTACCTATAAAATGTGTTTGGTTGCAGTTGCAAATATATATATATATATATATATCATATAACACCGTTTTTAGCGTCCAACATTCATGCATACCAAAATAAGAGCATTTTAACCGCTGATGGGTGTTTAATTTTTCACTCTCAAGCCTGCCATTTCCATTTAATTTATACATGGGACGAGAGAGCGGCTTGATGAGTTGGAAAAAAATAGTGAATAGCCCCTATTAAGGAACTTTGTCCCTTCCAGGTGCCACAAGACATTTCATTTACTTCTCTTTTAAAAGACGACAGTTATATAGCTTATATGGGTATAGAGATTCTTTCTGAAGTCCAATCAAAGTTTATAATTACATGTTTCTCTAATCCATAGAGAATCAACATAAAAGCAGAAAAAATAAATGTCTCTTATTTTATTCAAAAGCTATAATAACAAATTACATTTGATTTTTATTCAAAATATCCGTGATTTTGATTTTACTTTCAATTGGTTGAATATCACAAAAGTTAACCCATCGGGCGATATAGTGCTGATAAATTGTGTTTCCATTTTTAGATTTGATATAAATTAAAAAAATTAAATTTTTTAAATATTTAATTTTTATGTTTTATTAATTTATAAATTGATACTTTTACTTGCTATATTTTTTTAAATTTCATGTAAGAAAACCAAACGCAATTTTAAATTTTTTTCTATTTCTAGTAAAAAAAATTCAAAATACTAAAATAACTGACATATATAATCATGAAATATTTTAATTTTATGTTTCAAATAATTTGTGATCTTTTTTGATAATATCAAATAAAGAAAAATATTATTTTATATTCTAATTTTTTCTTCAATTTACTCTTAATATTATCGTCTAGAAATAATTTAAAACAAGGTTATTAGCATCACAAAGAAAAAATTGAGTTTGAAGTATGTATAGAAGTCTGGCTTCGGAGATATTTTTGGGTTCTAAAATTAAAATAATAATAAATACAATAAATGAACTCAAACCTAAAAAATATCTTATTGTTATCAGGGGTGAATATTTTGTTATAAAAAACATCATTACAGTATTTAACTGTTTTGAGTGAATATTGTACTAAAAATGACTCAAATTTTAATATTTTTCATTTTAAACTTTTTTCAATTAACTTTAAGTTTAAATTTTTTACCAAAACTACGAAATAATTATCTGAGCAGTGAAAATATAAATCAAATTATAACTAATGATGAACTTGATATTTGTTTAAGTCCCTATGAATACGCGTGCAGATATTGTGATAAAATGAGTGTAACAAATCAGTTTTTGAACTTTGAAAGTTTCATGCCAAAAATGGCAATTCAGTTGTGGATGGAAGATATTCAAAATAATAATTCATTTTCTGCTAAAGCAAAAGCTGTTGCTTACTATAAATCTTGTCTTTCCTATTATTTGGATAAAGAAAAAAATTTAACAAATATAACTAATCCATTACAATACTGCTTACATAATGTTGGAGAGAATATGGAAGATGTTTTTTGGAGTTTATTTATTGAGAGATTTTTATCGGGTAAAGCTCTTTCTAGAGCAAAAACATTTACAAATGAAATTTTGTATTTCTTACAAAATATTATTAAAAACTATTTTTTGAAAAATAAAACAAACAAACAAATTTTTTTAAAATATTTACAACAACCAATTATTAAAATAGGTAGTCCTGACATTAATTTAACTGATGAATATTTGGATGAAAAATATGGTAGTCTCAATATAACATCAAATGATTATATCAATAATAATAAAATGTTACGTATGGCATTTTATTCAAATAATCATTTTGATAAGTTAAAAAAATTACGTATTCAGATAAAAGCACGATTCCATTTAGAAACTTTATATGTTTACATAGGACCAGGAATAATGATTCAAGAAAATGATTACAAAAAGTATTATTCAGGACTAGGATTTATGATAGCTCGTGCAATTTTATATGAACTTTTCAAAGAAATGAAAAGAAATAATGAAACATTAGAAATTGATCTAGAAGATTTATGCCAAAATGAACAAATAAAAAATAAAATTAAAACAGAAGATTATTTAGTTGATATTTTGGCTACTCAAATTGTATCTAAAGCATTCATTGACAGAGAAAACCAAAATCAAAATTTGGATCCTTTAAATGCAAAATATTTTTATGTAAATTTAATTCAAGCAATATTTTTTAATAAAATGTATAATAGAATAAGTAGAAATTTTGAAATTTCTATTCCTGAACAGATCAATACAATTATGAGTGTATCTCAAGAGTTTATTATGCTATTTAAATGCTCAAGTGAACAATGTCTTTTTAAATATTTTCAATCTGAAGTCATTGATAGAATTAATAATAAAATCAATCCTTGTGCAGACCCATTTCAATATTCTTGTGGAAATTTCAATATGGATGATATCATTGAAACTGACAAACCTTTACTAAATACAATAATACAAAATATTATAATCGATTATTTATCAAGGCCAATTAAGTCAAATAATACAAATTTAGCTAAACGGAAAGCACAAATTATTTTTCAAGATTGTGTTAATAGTTCCGCGAATACCAAGCAATTTTGTTACGAAAAAGTTGAAAAGCTGATGAAAGATGTAATGGTGCTGGTATTTATTAATGGTCTACCAAGGAAAATGTTATTTAGAAAGATAGAACCCTATATAAGAAATACTTTGAAAACTATATCTTATAAAATAGATAACTTCAATTGGAAAAATTATTCATTAAAAGAAAGTATTATAAATAGCATTAAAAATATACGATTTAGCTTCAGACATAATGATTTTTTTTCTATGACGAAATTTTTAAATCAAAAGTATGCTTTGCTCAATATTTCGGAAATTTTAAAAAACACTACAAATGAATACTCTGAAATATCGAATACAATATTTAATAAAACTGATAATCAGCAGATAATTGGTATACAAGAATTATTATCTAAAAATGTTGAATACGTAGCTAAAAAAAATGTACTTTTTATAACACCAGGAGTATTATTAAGATCCAATTATGACTTCCATTTGACACCTATGTACACGTATTCAGGAGTTTGTTTCATGATTGCTCGTGTAATATACTATGAGATTTTCAAAACAATGCATCGTAATGATGAAACTATAAATATAATCCCTGAAGATTTTAATAGTACTGAATTAATGAAATACCGAATCAAAACAAATGATTCTTTAGTAGATTATTTGGCTGATATATCAGCTTTTCGAAGTGTAATTAAAGCTTTCTTTGGTCAAGAACACGATATTCTTCCTTATAGAAATTTTATTATTGAACCAGCAAAATTATTTTTTGTGAATTTAATACAAACAATGTATATAACTCTTAGAGAAAGACTACAAAATCCACAATCGCAGAGCATAATTGAGAAACAAATTAATTTAATTATGAAAACATCTAAAAAATTTCAATTACGTTTTAAATGTTCAACACATTCAAAAAATAAGTTCTTAAAATACTTGAAATTAAGTTTTCAAAACAAAACTAATAATATCGAAAAACCTTGTACAAGCCCTTTTTTATATTCTTGTGAGAATTTAAATGAGATTGATGTACATCCTCAAATTGTCACATTAAATAAATTATTGTTTGAAACTTATATTGAATATTTATCACAATCGATAAATTCAAAAGAATCAATTTCAGCCAAAGATAAATCAAGAAAATATTTTCAGTTATGTATGAAGCATTATAAAGTTTTAAATGTTGATAGGGGAAAACTAAATCTTAATGATCTTAAACATCCAGATACTATGGCTTTAGCTAATTGTATAACAAATATTAAATTAAATATGAAAGATGTATTACTAGCAATATTTATTGATGAAGTATACGATAAAACGATTGCAAGTAAAACAAAAGCTTTAACTGAAAAAATTATTAGTTTCATAAATGGAGCATTGGAAAATTTTCATTGGTTGAATCTTCGTTTAAAAAAAGAAATACAAAAGAAAATAGAAAATACTTTTATTAAAATTGGTTATCCTAATGCAAAACTTGAAGAAAGCTATTTAAATGAAAAATATGCTTCATTTGATATGAAAGCTGAAAATTATACTCCAACTAATTTTATTGAAAATTTGGAAAAAATAAAACATCTTGAGCTTCTTTTAAATGTTGATTTTAACTTAACAACAAGTATTTTATATGTATCACCAGTTGCAGTACTACCGCTAAACTATGAGGAAAATTATTCAAATATTTATACATATTCTGGGCTTGGTTTTATGATAGCTCGCTCAATGCTGTATAAAATATTTAAATATATGGATCTTTTAGACGAAGATTTACATATATTACCAAATGATTTTTGTATAGAAGAAGAAATGAAAGATTTTTTATATAAAAAAAAATCTTATATTGATTATTTAGCTGATGTTTTAGCTGTACGTATAGCATTTAAGGCGTTTAATATGACTCAACACTTAAGCAGTCAAATTGATGAAAATAAAGATAGTAATAAAATATTTTTTTCATATTTACGGCAAACAATTTTTATTCATAAAAATTAAACAGCCGAGTTTAAAGCTTAAGAATAAGAATAAAAACCACTTAAATTGAAACTTTGAAAATATGAAGCCCTAATTAATTTGGATTTTATTAATAATTATGAAAAATAATGATACTAAATAAAGAAATAAATTAAGCAAATCTTTAATAGTTTTTTTAACAAATAACCATTAGTATAATGAAAAATGTTTTCTACAAATGTTTCTGGAAGAGAATACATTTCCATTAAATATGGAATACCGTTTCATTCAAATGATTCCCTTGGCACACTTTACTACAATACTCTTTTATAGCAGTCCAAGCTTTTAGGACATTTTCGACTTTTTGTCAATGGTGGCTTGTTTTTTATTTCTCTGGATGGTTGGGTTAACAGTTTTCGTTAGAGTATATCTATACAAAAAAAGTTCAACTAACATAGTACAACGTTGGCTGCATGCATCTATTGAAATCAAATGTCAAAAATTTTATCCTCTTCAAATTTGGGAAATATCCATTTAACATTAATACTCGCCATTGACTATAACGGCATGTGATGAGAGAGCCGAATCATTGATTCACATAGTGAATACCCCGCATGTTCAATTTTCTACTCTCAAGCCTGCCATTCCATTTAATTTACATTGAACGAGAGAGCGGCTTGATGAGTTGGAAAAAATAGTGAATGAGTGTTTCCACACGAGGAAACAAGTTTCCCGAAACTTTTCGTTTTAAACTGGTTTTTCTTTGAACAAATTTTGATCATCCACACGGGGAAACAAGTTTCCTGGTAACATTTCATGTGCAGATAGAGTAATATAAATGTGTGTGTGCATTTAAATAAATTACTTCTTGTATGTGTAGGTTTGTTTCTCGTTGTTACCACAAATTTTCTGGTAAAAAATTTAATTTCGAAATTTACGAATTTTACCCCTTACTCCTCGCCGCTCTATCCTAAAAACAAAAATGTTACCGGCAATTGTTTCCTCATGTGGAAACACCCAATAGCCTCTTTAAAGGTGGCTATACCCTTAAAAAAAAATCAATGATTTCTGCTCATTTTTCCATACAAAACCTGTTTTCTTATTCAATTTAATAATTACTTGCATACTAACTTAATCCATTAGAAAAAATACAAAATATATTTGCTTATTATTTAACCTGAAAAAAAAACTTTGCAGTACAAATCCACACGTACTGAAATCCCATCATCTCTTTAAATATCACATGGCAGAGCCCAATGTGCACTACTCGAAGAAATATTGAAAAATAAATTTTTCTGTAAGTGTATTAGTGCAGAGCATGTAAAAATCAGAAAAATATCAAACATGTTTAATATCAACCAGAAAAGTCCTAGAAAACAGGTTTTGTATGGAAAAGAGAGCAGAAATTCTTAAAATTTCTAAAAAAGCAAAATTGAATGAATTATAAGTATTTTTCTCAATTTCTGTTTTTTAAATGTAATTTTCACTTTGACGTATAAACGCATACATCAAAACTCTGCTCTAGAATTTTATTGAAAATTTGAAAAAAATAAAACATCTTGAGCTTCTTTTAAATGTTGATTTTAACTTAACAACAAGTATTTTATATGTATCACCAGTTGCAGTACTACAACTTGTCAAGGTGATACAGGTAATATTGTTTTCGTCAATTTCTTGTTGATGTATTGTAATAATGAATTAATTTTTGTATAGGATCGAAAGAAGTGAAATGGGCACCACTGGATGTAGCCCGTCAAAATGGGAGCATTTTGAAATCATTCACGGATTTATTGGTGAACACAGGAGCGATTTCGCAGGGGAAATTCGTAAGGAATATCCAAAATGTAATATATAAAATAATAATTTTTTATATATACGAGCATTATTTATTAAATATTATTCCATAGCCATTACATCAAAAAACTCGAACTCGCCTGCTTCGCCAGCTTCTACACCATCGCCAGCTTCAACATCGCGAGAACCTACGCCATCACTAGCGTTAACACCATCGCCAGCTTCAACATCGCGAGAAGCTACGCCATCACCAGTGTTAACACCGCCAGCACCCGCAACTGTAAATCCGAAAAATATTATGTTTCAAACTATGATGGGACAGTTCTTAGAAAAGGAAGACAAAAAAAATGAAATGTTGGAAGGCATTGCGAGCAGCATAAAAAAATTAGTAGATTTTTTAAAAAGAAAAAATACGTAAAATGGGTTAGTATGTATTTACAGAATATTACAGAATAAAATATTATTATTTACCTAAAGCATTTTCTATTGCATCCCTTATTTCTGTTCCGGTTTGATTTTGCACAATGCTTAACTCATCTACTCTTTGGGGCATTCTCATTTGTGGATTATTTTCTCTGCGCACACTGCTTGAATCATCTACTCCTCGGGGCGTTCTCCTTGGTCGATCATTTTCTATATGCTGGAACCATATGTTATTGATTTCATTATTATGTTCATTAAAAACATTATGCAATATGCAGCAAGCTGTAATAATAGTATCACTATATTTTAAATTGTTTTCTATGCCTCGAACCAAGCACCGGAATCTGCATTTTAATTGCCCGAAAGCATTTTCGACGACTCTTCAGCATGCTGAGAGTCTTTCGTTAAAGACAAGCTCACCCTCGGGTTGATTCACTGCAAAGTTGTAGGGTTTCATAATATAAGGTGACAGCCTAGATGCAGAGTCACCAATCAACACTACTGGCACTCTTACTCCTCCGAAGTTTCTGGAGTTGGTTTGAAATAATTCATTTTTCACGTGATGTTTTTTTAATGAAGATTCTTCCCAGATAGTGGAGTCACCACATTTTCCAGGGCTAGCTACATTTATATACATGAATCGGTAGCGGTAATCAACCACGACGAACAGTATTGAGGAGTACGTTCCTTTATAATTATAATAATCTCGTGCTGCTGATTTTGGGGGTTTTACTTGGATATGACATCCATCAATAGCTGCAAAGCATTGAGGGAAGCCAAGCTTAAGAAAACCACTTACATTTTCTTCAATTTTGCTTTGAGTAGCGGGATAATAATCGTCAAAGCACTTTCCGTAATTATTTATAACTGCTTGACAGAATTCCAGCACAATTTCACAAAGCGTACTTATCCCTACACCAAACAAACCAGCAACAGCCCGATACTCTAAAGAAGAGCCTAAAGTATACAATGCCATTGCAATCCCTTTATCGAGTGGAATACATTTACGGAAATTGCTATTCCGTTTCTCCATTACGGACATATTCTCCACAATACTCTTAAATGTTCTTCGTTCAAGCCAAAAATGGTTTTTAAATTTTTTGTCTGTAAAGTTTGGTACGTCCTTCTCCCAATATATTGAATGTTTCACCTAAATTTAAATTCTTAATAATATTTATTACATTCTACTTTAAAAGCATACACATGACCATGGCCTTTCAATGTTTAAGGATTCTTCTAGCATTAGCAAAGGAGCTCGCGATGTTGAGGCCATAATATGTAATACGACCTCATAACACATAAGTACTATAGCTAACAATGTTTCCTCATCGTTATTAGCGCTTTCCATATTTATATCTGTCTACTATAAGTTAAGTTTATAAGTTAACCTAAAAAAATAATTAGTTTGACATTTATTAAAGTGAAATGTTTATCATATTATGTTCAATGTGAAACCAGTGCCAATATCACGTTGTTTCCGAAATCATAATATGACTCAATGTGAAAAGGCTATAAGGATTCTCCTAGCATTAGCAAAGGAGCTCGCGATGTTGAGGCCATAATATGTAATACGACCTCATAACACATAAGTACTATAGCTAACAATATTTCCTCATCGTTATTAGCTCTTTCCATATTTATATCTGTCTACTATAAGTTAAGTTTATAAGTTAACCTAAAAAAATAATTAGTTTGACATTTATTAAAGTGAAATGTTTATCATATTATGTTCAATGTGAAACCAGTGCTAATATCACGTTGTTTCCGAAATCATGATATGGCTCAATGTGAAAAGGCTATTAGATGTACACTCCTCAAAGGCAATAAAATTAAAATGATTTTTTGGCATGTATATGTATTAATAGTGAACACTAATACAAAAGAAACTGATAGCGGCTTGAGAGTAGAAAATTAAACATGTTTAATTTTTTACTCTCAAACCTGCCATTTCCATTTAATTTACATTGAACGAGAGAGCGGTTTGATGAGTTGGACAAAATAGTGAATAGCCCTACAAGGAATAGCCCCTACAAATGCCAGCCTACTTTGCGATTGACACATTTTAGTTGAGTTTCTGAACGCGCAACTCTTACTCTGACAGATGTGAAAAACGTTTACAAAATACATTCAAATATAAATCATTAGAAAGGCAGTTTTTTGGTATTTATTTTCTTAGGGTTTAAAGTAAAAACTTGCGCAAAAAATGGAAAACAAAGAATTTTTAAAAGACTTAGATAAACGATTGAAACGAAACGAAAGATTAGTTCAGAAAGAATTGAAAATAAGCAGCAAATTAGTGGAGTTTGCAACTGATTCTTTTGGTAAGAAATTTCACAAAAACTTTAAAAATTTAATTTTTACGTTAATTAAAGTTTAGTTTATCTATAACCTTGATAAAGTGATCTAAGCCACTTTGTCCTACGCACTTGGACTTCATTAAAATGTTAAGTTTTATCAAAATTCAGATAGTTTCCAACACAAGGACGATTTGTTTTAAAGGATTTTTTCGGAAATTGAAGACATTATTTTTAAATTTGTTGGTTATCTAGGGAATGAAATTATAGAGAAAGTTTTATCACAACTTTCTTCAAATATGAATTCTTATTATTGTTTTTAATTCAAGTGTGTGTGATTTGTATAAAGTAAAACAGAGCAATCATCTACTATTTTTAATAATTTTATTTGAACTTAACTTTATACTATATTTTTGAGTCTTTTAAAACTATGTAAAACTAAATATATTAGGGCTAGTTACTTTTGCCAATTTATCATAATCATCATTTTCTGTTAAAGCAAAATTTGTTCCCTTCTAAAGAAGTCTGACCTTATCTCAAAGTATGGAATTTTTTATGTTTATATTTTTCTTTAGAATCGCTTGAAAAAATCAACAAAGAAATTAATGGAAAATTAAATAGTGCTAAACAAACAGAGGAGGCACATACACAAAATATCGAAAGGCTAGAGAATAAACAATGTCTTCAAGAAAGAGAAAAAGTAAATATTATTCGAAAATTAATTTTAAGTAATGAATAATTTTCAGATTGAGTTGAAAAAAAGATTGGTGGACTTAAATAAAGAATGTGAATTCCTTAAGAGTAAATTAGAAGACGATTTTGAAGTAAACGCTAGAGATACCTGCATTATGACCGCAAACGAACAAAGGTAGTGCTATAAACTAAAAATATATATATTATAATAATAATAAAGTCAACTTGTAGACAATGGAAAGCAATTTCTCAAAATTTAACAAATTTATATATTGAACAAAATTCGCATGCAAATGTTCTAAAAGGTTTTGCTGGAAATCGGGTAAATTGTACCCCATTCCCATTTGAATATGATACAAGCTGCATGTCCAAAAAAGAAATATCCGAAAAGTTGTGGGAACATATTGGAAGCACAAGTAATCATTTGGACGAGTGGGAAGAACTAATAAATATGAAACCTTCAAATTAAAATCAAGGACTTCGTGAAAAAACAAAAAATCACTAATTAAGTTTTATTGATTAATAACTGCATTATACTTTATAATTATTTGATATTACATTTGATTTTCATTCAACGGCCCAATTGGGTATTGATTTGAAACTTTGCGTAAATGGCTGGTCGCTTAATAATTGGCATAAATTCATATTGAGAAATTTTTTTCTAGAAATTAAAGTTAAAACTTACTATAGAAAGGAAGACAGAGTCTTAGAAGGCCTCTTTAACGTCGCCCGGTACTAAATTTCACAATCATCTTTAGTTTCAGATTAGATTAGCCTAACCTTAAACATTATCTGACTATAAACCATATTCAAGCATCCATTAAAGTTTCGTATAAAATTTTGATTATATATTTTTGATTTTTATCAATAAAATGGTCAATATTATGTTAAATTCAGATCTCAGAAGTAAGATAGAATTAAACGCCTTGAAAGCAGAAAAATTAGCTATCTCAATCAAGCAAATTAATCATGCAATGTTTACAAAAATTACAATGATAATTAACATAGTATTATAGTACATCACAATGTAAATTGTCTTTAACAAATGAATATCAATTCTGACTAAAAGAGGGGATCGTTAAAAAGGTCAAAGCGCACAACGTTTTGTGCTTGGCTCTCCATTTCAAATAATGGAAAAAATTTTTACCTTATAGTGCGTTTTCACTGACGTTAGTACTTAGTAATTAGTACTTTTTTAAAAGTATTTTTATTGGATATCTCTAGCTTAGTTTTTAAATATGTCAATAATAATTATTGAGTAGGTACTAGGCACTAGGTTCAGTGAACATTATTTGAGAAATAAACTAGAGAGTTTCCGTAAAAATACTTTTAAAAAAGTACTAAATACTAAGTACTAACGTCAGTGAAAACGCACTATTAGAGAAAAAAGGTTTTGGGAAGTCAAAATGCAGACAACCGCAAATTATTTTAGAGTACATGCCCAGTAAGGAAACACATCATCTATTAGAAGTAACTATCTATACTTCCTACAAGATAACCTGCAAAGAGAATCATATCACTAACCCAGCCAAGAGCAAATTATTTTATTTAATAATTAAAAGTGTTAGATTGTTATAGTTTTTTAAAAAGTTTGTAAAAATATTTCTTTTAAATTTATTATAACATTAGCCACATTTAAATGTATATTCCTTCATGCACACAAAGTCATCTCGAACTGTGCCGGTTTTTATACGTCTAAGCCATGGGGTTGTTGTAAGTTTCTTGTTGCGTATGGATTTCTTTTTTATTGTTATAGTTTTGTGTTAGCTGTACGAGGATTTGATATTAAAAAATACAATAATACTTCGTTCAATAAAACTAAATAAACGTTTTCATTAAAAAGAAAATCGTTTTTTCGCATTTTTGTAAAGTAGTTCATTTAAAAAATATTTTCTCTAAAATTTTCTTTTTAATTTCGAAATAAATAAAAATAAAATATTTAAAATTCAAATCACAATCATCTTGGAGCTTGTTTTTAAATTTAATGGCTACACTTAAGAAAATTGTTTTGTACCAATATTTATCTTTCTTCAGTCAAAAAACCTAATTTGTGAATTGAACTTTTGGAAATTATGTATTTTTGAAAACTATAACTATCGTTTTGACCAGATCAGGGCTTGTTGAGTTTTTATACTTTTTCGTAATCAAGCTAAGAACTTTTATTTAAAATAAAAATTTTAAATTTTAATTAATAGAAATGAGGAATAATTATTGTTAGTAATCAATCTTTTCTATTACAGTGAAAACCAAAACTAAAAGAAAGCATAAGAAGTTAGTGTATATTAGTGTTAGCCTTAACACTCCCTTATTTTCTTATCAAATCGATATTCATTGTATTTGAAACACCGAAATTCTTACACATGAAAAATGTCTTTTAGACCTAAAATTTTTAGTGATAAGAAACTTATAGAAGGCCAAATATTCCTAACGAGATAATCAAAATTGAGTATAACAAATTTTTATCTGTATTATTTTCATAGTACTTATTTTTGGTGTTATTATTATGTTTATTTATATAAATTGAAGTTAGCTTTTAGTTAAAAATATTGTTTGGACTCTTTAGTTGTTTGTATACCACTTTCGATTAAGATTATGGATTCATTAAAGAATGGCTGGTTTAGTGAAATTCAAAATGAATTATGGCCTGGCCAATGTTTTTCGTTACGGGTTAATAAAGTTTTGCATCATGAGAAATCAAAATATCAAGACATTAAAATTCTGGAAACGTAAGTCAAGTGATATTAGCAAATTGTTCCAAAATTTGATATTTCACTCTTACTATTTTAGGAGTGATTACGGACGAGCACTTATATTAGACGGAATTATACAATGTACATTAAGGGATGAATTTTCTTATCAAGAAATGATTTCTTTTTTACCGCTTTGTGCGCACCCGAACCCTAGAAAGATTTTAATAGTTGGAGGTGGGGATGGTGGTGTTGCAAGAGATGTTGTTAAACATCCAAATGTCCAAGAAGTTCACCAGGTTGAAATCGATGAACGTGTTGTTGAAGTCTCAAAAAAATTTCTTCCTGAAATGGCTTGTGGATTTAATAGCACCAAAGTAAAATTGAATATTTGCGATGGTTTTGAATATATGAAAAAACATGAAAGTGCTTTTGACGTTATTATAACGGATAGTTCTGATCCAATTGGACCAGCCGTTTCATTATTTCAAGAAAGTTATTTTTATTTAATGAAGAAGGCGTTGAAACCAAATGGAATTATTTGTTCACAAGGAGGTACTTTATGGGCAGATATGAAGCATGTTAAAGAAATGATGCAAGCTTGTAAACAACATTTTCCTATTGTAAAATATGCTGTTGCTTCAGTGCCCTCATATCCATGTGGTCAAATTGGGTTCTTAATAGCCAGCATCAATCCAAATTCGAATCCAATGGAACCTGTTTTGAAATTGAAGAAGGATGATATTGATTCAATGAACCTTAGATATTACACTACTGAGATTCATAGGTCTGCATTTATTTTGCCAAGATTTGCAGAAAAAGAACTTGAATTATAATTGTGATAAAGTATGCTAAAATATATTTTGATAACATAGATTTCTTAATATAGAGTATATGGCATTTTATTTAAGAATTTCCTATTAAAACAATTTTTTAATATCTAGTATAAATTAAATGCTTTTCAGATATACTTTGAAATTTTATGGTGGGGTGTCCTTTTTACTTTTGCTAAGTTTTTAAACAAAAGTTTTGTAAAATTTATTGCTTTCTATCGTGTGTTTTTATTTTTTTTTAAAACAAAGAAGTTTTAGTTTATTTGAAATAATAGGATTCTTTTGTTGTGTTTCACGTGAACAATGTAGGTTTTCCTTAAGTATTTTTATTTCAACAATTCGAGAAAGTCGTACAAAATCAGAAATGATTTTAAGTGTCAATAATGTTTATTCTACCTACTTCCTAAGTCAGTATTCATCTTTTAACAGTTTATTTATTAAACATCCAAAGGAGTGTGTGTGTGTGTGTGCTTTTAAAATTTTTTTCTACATTCCCAGTCTGGAACTTCGTTATCGTTGACTAAAAATGATATTTTGTAAATAGTTAAAATTTAAAGATAGTCATAATCAAATATTTATGTCAACACATTTCCATTTCAAAACTACAACCGCAAGCTATATATATAATTATTCTATCATTCCCATAATTCTAGGTAAATAGATTTCTGTATAACCAACATAATTTAGGTTAAAATTAATTAAGGAATATGTCATGAGCAAATTGAAATGCGTTCGCATTTAATCAGCAATATTAAAAATAAATAGTAAAGATAAAGATTGATATAATAGCTAATTGATTCTTTTAAATTTGTTGAAGTAATTTTTTGAAAGTGATTTTTATATCTAAACACGTTTAGACATAAAGCAATTATTTATTAATGAAGCAATAATAAAGTTTTATAAAAAAAATATTAAGTAATAGAGTTTCAAGAAAAGACAATCAACATAACTAATTTTTTTATTTCATGATTATAATTCATAATTTAATTTCTTTAATTGAACAGACCGATTCTTTTGTACCAAAGACACAGTTTAAACATTAAGCTTAAAAAATTATAATTGTTCATCAACATATTGATCATTTACACATTAATTCCAAGCTTGAAACCTGAAAATATAATAAAGTAAATTCAGAACTTCAACTGTTATAAATATCAATATCCAAATATTACTCGATATCTTTGGCAATGGATTTAATCAATAAAGTTGACAAATGGCCAATCAAGTTCATGTCATTTCAAATGAAATCTGAATACTTTTGAAGCAAAATATCTTTTATAACCACAAATATTACTGTGTGTTCATTTCGATACAGAATCATATGTAAGCTTTTTGATTTATTAACCTTCCGCCAATTATTCATGTGTAGTGAAAACTCGTTCAAAGTTCAGTTTAATTAGACTTTTAATAATTTATGAGCTGATGTCTTAAAATTGATATTTACTTGATTTGATTTGCTTTGTAGATTTTTCGTTTGAAAATTTTAACAATCAATTTGAGAGTAATTGAAATAAAAATCAGGGAACGATAATTAAAGTTTTAAGTGATTATACACACTCCTTGTAGCAGGAGAGCTGGTAGACATTTTTGGGAACATATTTCTGGCAACTTGAAAACCTATTTAATACTTACTTTTACAATATCTGAATGCAAAAATGTAGACCTGGCTGTAGTATCAGGCGGACTTTTTTTTTTATGAATTTTTTAAAACGCGAATTTTTTTTCGCAAAAAATGTTTTTTTGGCAAGATGAAATTTTATTATGCTGTAATTTAGTATTCAAGAAATTTAAAAATGAAAACACCAGATGATTTAGAGGCGAGTAAGCTTTTGCCAGGCGTTAGCAAAGTTATTTTTCAAAAAAACTGAAAAACGCTTTTTCGGCAATATGTCAATTTAGTAGCATAGTAGTTAAACTAAACATCATCATAAATGTTTGAAGTATAACTGTATTATTGTAATATTTTCAGTCATGTAACACAACGTATTGCGAATGGTTCTTATAATTATAAAAGTATCTAGTACTTGGTTATATTTTTAATTATTACAATGTATAGCGATAAAAATGATAAGTAGTGTTCGTGTGCACAAATAGTTTTTATAATGCATTCCTAATCTTTAATTGAGAAACACTGTCCATTTAGTCGGCTTACCACGCTTACTTACATCAATAACTATAGAATATATACGGTTTTTTTATTACATACAATGGTGCTACATTTGGTAATATTTCTAAGAAAATTATGAGCATATGAGCATATTCGCCCGACAAATTTAATTAAAGAATTAAAAAACATTAAGTTTAAGGAAAGTTTTGTTAAATTTTTAATTAAGCATTTGGCTACTATGATTTCTGTTATTCATATACTGTGAAAAATGAAACAATAGAATAAATAGAAATGACAATAAATGAAACTTTATGTTGCAACAAACCTGAAGAAGCGGGTACAAAAATTGTGTACCATGTGTGTAAGCTTGATGCTGAGTGTACCACAAATGTGCTGATCAAAGCTTCCGATACAGATGTATTATTAATCATGCTAGGAAATCTGGACCATCTACAAAGTAACAACCTCTCCATTTTTATGGAATATGGCACCGGCAATGCAAAAAGATTTATTAATATAACTGAATTACACATAAGATTGGGACAAGTTTGGGAACGAGCTTACCTGGCTTTCATGCTTTAACTGGATGTGATTATAATCCATCATTCTTTAAATAAGGTAAGATAAAGCCTTTAAAACCTTGATGGATAATAAAATATATCAAACAGCATTAACAAATATTAGAGTTGCTCATATAACTGGTCTACGAGAAGAAAATTTTGAAGCTATAGAAAGATTTGTTTGCGAAATTTATGGCTTTAAGAATGTTATAAATGTTAATATAGCAAGATTTCAAAAATTCTGTACTAGTTATAAAGCAAACAGCAAAGAAGAGCCGTTTCAAAAATTTAAAAAAAATTGTGATCCCTCCTCTTTGCCTCCATGTAAATCTGAATTACATCAACACCTATTAAGAACGCAGTATATATACTGCGTTATGCATTTGGCGTAATGCACATTTGCGTTTTCCACGTTCTTTATTACCAGAAAAAAATGGGTGGCAAAAAAACTCAAACATACTGGAATTTTTTGGTTTGAAGGAGATTGTCTTCCGCACTCGGTGCTAGATGCCATTGTTGAAGAAGAATGTGACAATAACGACCAAGATGTTATAGGTGAGCTCAAACATTAAGTTTCGGGAGTACATTTTCATTGCATTTTCAATATAAATGCATTTCTATTTTTAGATAATGAAGAAGCAGAAGAATATATTTTTTCTGATCAAGAATCATCAGAAGAAGAAGATGATGAAGATAAAGCAGCCACGACGTCCGATGAAAATTAAAAAATAAAAAATTTATTTTTATACATTAAAACATGTAAAAAATCATCTGGCTTTTTTATTTTTAGATTTCTTGAATACTTAATTACAGCATAATAAAATTTCATCTTGCCAAAAAAACATTTTTTGCGAAAAAAAGTTCGCGTTTTAAAAAATTCATAAAAAAAAAGTCCGCCTGATACTACAGCCAGGTCTGCATTTTTGCATTCAGACATTGCAAAAGTAAGTATTAAAAAGCTTTTCAAGTTGCCAGAAATATGTTCCCAAAAATGTCTATCAGCTCTTGGACTATTGGAAAAAAAATAGAATGTTATCAAATGCTCAGTTGGATAATTTTATAATAAATTTTCAGCCAATTATAAATATTATTAAATATGGTATACGGAAGGAGACAATACAAAAATGGAAAATTCTAAAAGAAACTAATGCTTTGGTAGCTGCTATAGGGGCCGAAAGAGGATTTCGAAATTTCCTTATTCTCCTTGGCTATTGTTTCAACTCTATACTTTCTAAGTTTTTATTTTTATTTACAACTTGAAAAACTTATTTTTATATGTAGAGCCTTAGAATGCAAAATTTATTTTGAAAATTCTTAATAATGATAATTTTAGGTTGGTGTTTAAAATTTCAACAAATTCTCACAATTTCCATCAGGTTATTGTGAATCTGAAAAGTTTTTATTGTGGGCTAACATTCAACCGATTTGATTAGATAAAATCTTATTCTAATGAAATTTTGTATAGAACCCCACTAATGAATTTAATATGTTTTGATTAATAATTGCAAACTTGTTCCATTTAAAAAAAACTACATACAATGGTTTCATAAAAGTATTAGAAATTTTTGTTATCAATATGTAATCTTATCATAAATAAATTTCATTAATATATTTTGCCTTTTATTTATCAGTGATTTTGTTAGTTTATCGCTAAAAATGAATGAAAAATGCAAAAAAGCTTTAGTAAGACAGAATCAGAACAATATTAACTATAAGTTGAAAGGCTGAAGTGCTCATTCAATGTAACAAACACTTTCAAAAAGATTTAGGAGTAACGAACAGGTCTTGTATATTTTGCTTTACATTGGTCTTTATTTTTTGTTGTGTTCATTTTTGGTTTTCGTTTTCAATCAAAAAAAATTATTTTTATTGATCCAAATCGTTGGTTATAGGAATCCAACAAAAAATTAACCATAAACATTTTAACCAGCTCTTATATATTTGTAGAATGTAATTTATTGATCACTTAATTTTAAATTAAAAGGTGAGTTTTAAAGATATGGGGTTTTCAATATAATTTATCGAAAATCTGCTACAAACACTCTTTTCCAATTCCATGCACTATCGTTTGAAGTTTAAAATTTCAACAATGTGGGTTCTGGTTGGCGCCATGCCATGTAAGGATTTATACGCTTAGCCGCCAACTTACCGCTTTATTCTCTAGATCGCCTTTTGACAATCGGTATTTTGCTTTGTCGACACCAAACGAACGATTTACTTTCAAATAATTCCATTTATGAGATATTTTTTATTTTGGTTGTTACTAATTAAAAAAAATAACTATCCAATTTTACTATTGGATAATTTGGATGTCCATTTAATTATAAAGCATACAAAAGAATAACAGAAATGAGCATAATATTTTTAGAGAAGTATAAAACACAAATTCAAATCAGATGGGTAAAAAAGGCTGTTGAGAAAAAGAAGGAAAGTTGAGATTTAGACTTTTTTGAGCTTTTAGTTTAGAGTTAAATTTTTGCTTTTCTCTTTGAGTGTAAAAAATCATATTTTTTGTTAACTTCGGCTAATTTTTAATATATAATTAATTTTTAGCAGAAGACTTTGTCAAAATGTTGATAGAAAAAAATGTCGTATCTAAAATTCCTTGAAATGACTGTTCTAAAGAATGTAAAATATTTTTTATAAAATATTAAAAATAATTAGAAACTATTTTTGTTGTAGTGGCCATTCTCTTTTGAAAGTTTGCAACATTAATTTGTACCTAGCATCAAGCAAATTTTTTATCCAAACTAAGGCAATAAGAAGTAGTTTAAAAACAATAGAATGAATTGTGGAAATATAATGAAGACTTGGCCATCGGTTAGTGCAGCTCAGTAAAAAATATTCGAATTAGTGGTTAAGAGTGCATGGTGCTTAAGAGCCAATGGAGCGGGAGCCAATGCGGTTAATGCCCAGTAATAAAATTCATGTGTTTGCAATGGGAGTCTTCAGTCTGTGGACAAGCGTGGTCTTGTTAGGAATTTAATTTCTTGTTCCGTTAACTTGTAAATTATTTGATTTAAATGACTACGTACTAATTTCGGTGTGGTTTGTCTTGTATAATATTATGAGTGTTTCATAAGATCGAGTGCAAAGTGATTTAGAGCAGTACAGTGGTTATTTAATCACCTTTATTTTTTTGAACATTTATTTTTACAAATTATTATTTGTATGAAAATAATAAGAGATAAATAGAATACTTGGTAAGTAATGGTACAAAATTTTAGTTTGCCATAACTTACCAAATCTCGCCCATTTGTTGTTAACTGAACTTATTTCAACATTGAGTACTTTGCTTACGAATAAGTAGCAGCTAAATTTGCATGCAACAGAAAATTATTATGACTGTACATTATTTATGAGCTGTATGATTATAACACGATAAAATCAAAGAAATTCGTAAGCAAATTTAATTTCTTTCCAGCTGACCATGTCTAGAATTTCTATTTATTTCTTCTCGGATGTCAGTCAATAAGGGCTTGTTACAAGCTACTAATAACCCAATTGGAATAAGCTGGTTAATGGGCGAAATTGAAGACGAAAACAATATTTTTTTTTTGTTTGCAACCCAACAAATTCCTTTAATGCTATGCATTTGGCTGTTTTATGGTCAACCTTAATTGACGTCTTCGTCTCTGGCTTCCGGTTGTGTCTAGAATGGACTATCAATTTACTGAATGGGCTTAAACTCAGCAGAGATTTTGAGTTTTACTTTAAGTTGAACGCTAACCCAATACCATACACGGCAACCAGCCGGTTTTTATGGCGTTTATTTTTTTCTATTGTGGAAATAATTTTGTTTTTTATATGTCTTCATGGTTTTTGGCTTATTTATGGCCTCAAGGAGATGAATTCTTTTTCAGTACAGCTAAGTTTCAAGTAATTTGCAATTCATACGTGGGCTTTGGATGCTTATTATTTTTTTTTTTTGAGAATTTTTGCTATCAATTTTTGGAATTAAATTATTTACAGTGTTTAAATGTGAGAGTAAATATTTTCTGAAATTCTACAAAAAATGCAAAATATGTTATTCAGGTTTTCGATTATTTATGAAAGAGATTAGAATTTTTTTTTATAGGAATATTGACCAAAAATGCAATTCTATTTGCAAATATCTAGCGAGCATTTTTATTAAGTTTAGAATATACATAGTGCCTGGCATCTACATTTTCAACATCTTCTTAATTTTCTGAAAAGTATTCATTTAAAATTATTTACATTCTAAGGCGGTTTTTAGAGAAAAAGTAAGCTGGCTTCTAATCTAAGCTTTGTTTGTCTATCAGAGAAGGTTCTTGAAAAGAGGTTTGTCAATTTCTCAAAAAAATAATTAAAAGTACATACATTAACCCTGTTGTAGGGCATGGGTTGGATGTAAAATATATACCGAATTCATAAGCTTAGTTCTTCTAAAAAAGTTCTACTAAAATTACTAATTAGACACGATTTACAAAATTATTGTAACTTTTGAACAAATTTCTTCAATTTTCCTTCAGTTTATTTTAACTCCCTAATATTCCATTAGGAATTATATTGTGATATATGGATGGCTCACTTGCCAAATCAATTAACTCCATAAAAAAAAAAGTCGAGACAAATAATGTAATAATATATATATATTTTTTAAAATTCTTCTTAAATTAAAAATACGATTTGTCATTTAGTAGTGTTACTACTTATTACTAGAGAAATATGTTTTGAATATGTACAGTTTGGAGGTAATCAAGTGCTTTGAAAATAAAGTTTAATAAAATTCAAAAAATGGAGTTAATCGATTTGACAAGTGAGCCATCCATATATGTACATAAACCGAAAGCCATTGAGCTCTTAGAAACTTTAAGATAATATAAAATTGACTTTTATTAATTAATAATCAACGGCAAATTCTAAAAATAACTTTTGTGTATATTGCTGTCGTCAACATTAAAATCAAATATTTCTCTTTAGCTTCTAAAACTTTTAAATTTATTTCATTATGAGAAAAGAATGAGATACACAAAAGTAGAGAAGAATAAATTTTATCTTTAAATGATTTCGATATTTAATTAAAAAGTTGGGGCCTAACTTAATGTTTTCAATGAAGTAGAGATCAAATTTTCATACAAAAGTATTTATAAAAGATCCTAAAAAAGCGATCCTAAAGAAATTTATTTTAACTAAAATCTAAAATTACATTCTCAAACAAATTACAAACATATTTTCAAAAGACTATAAATTCAACAATATATTTAAGTGTACAATGGTAGTTCCGCTGACCATATAAAATATCCAGAATCATGGTTTAATGTTATGAAAAACAAGATTTCTCAATACATGTGGGTGACCGGGTTCCAAAATCAAAGTAGAATGCATGAAGAATTTTTTTTATACAATAACCATTAAAGTTAACATTAACAACCGTAGAACGATTTACTGTCCATTATAAAAACAATGTGAGTGAGAAGTTCCCTTCCGTAATATGATCATGTCTTTTGCGGGCATAACAGACAATTTCTTCGAATGGAGTCATAAACTTAAAACAGAGAAAGTCCCTTTCGCATAATGTTTTTCAGAAGTTTTTTTAAAAGAAATCTTTTAATTTACCCTTCAGTAATAATATTGCATGAGATTTTGTACTTTAAAATGATATTCCATAAAAAGAACTAATTTATCTTAAAATAATGTTCGTAATTAAATACTAACTGCGAAATACTGTTTACAATGAATTTTTTACATTTTTTTAAAATTTTTGGACTGTATTAATCCTTAAACCACCTCTAAAATTAGTTTTAACATTTATTTTAGAAAAAACTTTGATTATAAAACTATGAAATGCATGTATGGACAAAATATCATGACCTTAATTGAATTAATTATCAAATATCGGAGTATTATTTGGCTAAAAAGTTCATGCAACGTCCTGCCATAAACTGAAGTTTTATTGCAAATTTTTTTTTGATTTATAACTATACAACGTCTGCTCCTTAAGTGAAATTGATCTGCGGTAAAGGTAAAAACACAAACGCTTTTTATAAACAAGTTACAATTGTTTATGTATATTTGAAATTGCTTTTGGGTTTTGAGTAATATCACTGCTATTTTTATTTTAAGAATTAAATTTAAGATAATGATTTAGTATAGCATGATCATTAAATGTAAAATATAAAACAAAATTTCTTATGCTCGCTTCGAAATTGTAAGTTTTTAGGAGGAGTGATCCAAATCTTTATTATCAGTTCTTTAAAATTTTAAATTTCTAATTCGAGATATTGATTTCATTTTTGACATTATCATTAAGGAAATTAATCAGAAGTGTTTACAATCCAGTTAAATCTTTTAATAGTAATCAGATGACGTACATCTAAATGTGGGACTAAAAATCAAAGTATATTTTTTTCGTTAATATTAAAAACTTTCCAAGTAGTTTGCTTCAGGTACTAACTATAAAAATTTTTAAACAATTAATGATTTTGTGTATTAATTTATCACAGTGAAAATAGCAAAGAAAGAAAAAGTAATTTTAAGCAGACTTAAGATCTAAAACTGCTCTTTGGGAGAAGATGTGTTAATGTGTTGTGTTTAGCTAATATTACAAGGAATATCTTAATTCGGAAAGAATTGATTTTACTTCATATCTTTATTTAAATATTTTAAATATTGTTGAAATTTATTAGATTATGAATTTTTTATTAGCTAAAAATTTAATTTAAATCTAATTTATTAGCTAATTTTTGATATATTATTTTTGAATTTCTGTCAATGAAAACAGTAATATGCTAGTGAGTCCACTCCGATTATTATATAGGAAAACTCTCCATTTTTACTGTGCCATACGCTAAGCGCTAGTAAGTCCTAGGCATAAAATGAAAATCTAGTATCAGAATTTTTTTGGTCGATCCTTTTACATAATAATAATATCTTTGTTTTTGCATTACTGTTATTATTAGTTTTTACATTTGCATTATAAAAGCATTAGAAAAGCTTACAGTAAAAGTGACACATACAATCGTCGCTAGTTTATAAGGCAAGGGGTTAAACAGAAAATATAAGCAGTTCGAAACTCTTCAAAATTTTATATTGATTTTTATATATTTGCAATATAAGATCTTTGCTAAACTTATGTAAAAATATGGAAGTTAAGCTTGGAGATCTTAATACTTGTGTTTTGGAATTAAAAAGCCACTATAGCTAACAAAGACTCTGTTCAACTTTGACCTTTGATGATTTTTCTTAAAGAACCATTTAATTGTTTTATATTTCTTGTTAGCTGCACGATATAAATTCTTTTATTTGTTTTTCAACAGAAGAAGTGCTATTTGATTTAAAGCCCCTACAAAGGAACAGGAAATGGCAATTTTTTCATGGTATTCTATTCAGCTTTTGGGCTTTAATGAAAATATCAATAGTTTTTCATTAACTTGTTTAAAATTCCATCATTTTGACGACCTCTGGGACTTGGGTAACTATATCGCAAAAATTTTAATTTCACTTTTGCAATCAATTCATATAATTTAAATTTGAAGCCAGCAGCAAATTGGGGATAACATACCTCTACAGTTGAGAAAACAAGATTAATAAAAATCTATAAATAGGATTCCTTAGCTTTTCATTTCTTATCAAGCATTAATATTATATTTTTGTTTTTAATTCATGAATAATGCAAATGAACCATATTTCATAGAAAAAGTTCAAATTTGTTTAAATATTAGCTTATTAGTTTTTTTAAGAATTTATGATTCCTTTTTTTAAACTTTTGACTAATAATAGATATCATAGGAGGATAAAGATTTCTAAGTAAAGTAAAAAGTTAAATTTTTACGATAATAATTACTGCGCAGAGACTTGTATAATATTTTGAGTAAATAACTTTGTGACTTTCATCAAAGAAAAACAAAATAAGCGCAATGCATGCAAATATCACCTAGCCGACTAAAGCAATTATATTTTTTAATTTGAAACACCTGGAAAATTTTTTTGTTTGGTATTTTTTTGATATGTGATTTCCTTGTAATTTTTTTGTAATTATTTCACCTAATCTAACTAAGAAAAATTCTGTTCTTATTTATAAGTGCTCTGATTTTTTAAAATAAAACTTACCCAATATTAATCTCCTTCACCATTTCTATAAAATGTCAATCAAAAACTTTACTGAAAACATAATTTTAGTGCTGTAATTTTCTAATATTTTTTTTTTTTTAATTTCAGATGATGGCAAAGAACATGCTTGGAGAGCACTGAAAACAAAAGTAGCTGTTCCGTTTATTTTAACAAAGTGCTACCGTGAATGTATAACCATAATATTATTAAGTGTTTCGTGGAGTTTTCGTAGTAATGAGATTTCTGCAGCATTATCCAGCTCGTGAGTGATTAATTGGAGAAATTTCCATTTGCCTTATCATATTAATTAAGTGTTTAAATTTTTCATACTTGATGGAGTTCGTGACAAGTAGCTTAATCTTTTGCATAATTGATTCAAGAGATTGGTGAACTTGTAGTAGTCAAAAGTGTTCACGTTTGTTGTCCTTAAGTTTTTGTGTAAGATGTGGCTCTATACTAAAATTTTTAATGTGCCACAAATATGACGCACCTAAACAGGATTAAGGTAGTCGTACTTGGAGGTTCAAAAGTTGGAAAATCTGGTAGGTTAAAAAAATATAAACTTACTTAAATTCAATTTTATTTGGTAAATTTTAGGTGAGCTCACAGGAAATTAATTTTAAAATTTTACACTTGATTATTATTTGAATACATTTGATTTGATTGCAATTTTGTATACAAAAACCCATAAGCAAATTTTAAGTTTGTAGCTTGATTGCAATACAATTAACTTTTTTTGAAAATTTTTTATATTTAATAAGCTACTGCTTTCTAGACATAAAGACCAAAAGATTAATGAATCTTGTTAGAGAAAAAAACCTATTGCCTATTGTGTTTAGTGACGATAATTTTGGTATTTTTTCCATTGACTAAAGTGTCATTGCTTTTTTATTGGACATTAGTTTCACAGCAAAGCTAAGCTGGATAAGTTTTTTCTCGGACTTATTTCATCAAAAGAAAATATAAAACGTTTTTTTTGCTGAATTTGATTGCGGAAGTACAAACACTGATGATACTGGATGATAAAAAATAAAATTAAAATAAAGTCACATCAAGTAGCTATAGAATATCAAGAAGAAAATATTTGTCAATGAGTAAAATGCTTTTGAATTGGTTTCTACAATTGCTCACAACTGACTAAAATTCACTAAGCTTTACTGGTTTAGCTGACATTTTTGGGCTTTATCAGGGCAATGACATTAAATTTTGCATTGGTATGTGATAATGGATCAAACTTCCCTATACCGTCGCATCAGTTTAACAGCCGTTGAGAATTGTTTTTAGCAAATATGCAACAGTGCAATTGCAGTGTGTTATGTTTGCATTATTTCGAAGAGGTTTTTGGTCATTCATCTGATTTAATCCCCGGGGCTACAATTCGCGAAGGTTCGAAATCATTGGTGAAGCTTAAGTCTAATTGAAACTCAGAAATAAATTGTTCTACACAGCTGGTATAGAAAAGATACAGAAATTAAGAATACTTCTCTTAAAGGAGATTATGTTAATGAATGAAGTAAAGTAGAACCATTTACTAGAATAACACTTAATATTACTAAAAACGAATGTTTTTAGTATTTTGTGTATCTAATGATTTCTGTTAACTACGCATATAAAATGCACTCCGCAGTGCGTATTGAGTTTGACTACGGTTGTGCATGTGTTTGACATTCGTTAAATTATTTTCTCTCGAATTACTTATAAATTATTATGGAAAATAGAAGAAAAAATTATCAGTGCCCTATATTCGGGAGTGTAGAAATTATTAAGGACAATGTATTGACGACCTACGAAGATGTCATGAAATGTAATGAATGGATTAGATTACAACTTAAAATTAGCAGAAATACTATCAAAGAGTCATTATTTTTAGATATTGCTGCGTTTGTGGATCAAAAAGTAGAAGATGTATGGAGAAAACCATCCTCTCCTACAGTTTCATCCAAAAAAGTCATTCCTCTATTAAAGGCTTATCATTTAAAATGCAAAAACTTCATCAAATCTTTCAAAAGGTTAACTGCTGATCAGAAAAATAGCAAAGCAGAGTACTTGTTCATGTAAATGTAAACAATTGCAACTTTGTTGTTGTTCAAGAGAAAACAAGGTATTAAAAGAAGAGCAAGAGTTTTTGCTTGACAAAAGACAGGAAAGGAAAATGCGGACTGGTGGAATATAGACCGCATTCTTACAACTAAATTAGAAAGAAAGTTAAAACGAGCCTCTAAGACAAAAAAATCGAATTTGAGCATTAACAAAAATCAAGAGAAGTGTAATACTGAACAGCAGGAGTTGGTGTCATCATCGAGTGAGTCTGAAGGCAGTATTTCTTCACCTGATAAGCTAAACTTACACCCTCCATATTACAGAAAAAGAAGAAAACAACAAAATTAGTAAAAAGTTTGCCTATGCTGTCAAAAACTTGTAACCGCTCAGGTATATCTGACGGTGCAGCAGCGGCAATTGTTTCTTCAGTATTGCACGATATATCTCCGGATATTGAAGTGGTTGATAAAGGAAAAATATGCATGGAAAGGAAAAAAGAACGCAATGAATAATAATATGAATAACAAACCCAGCTACATTTACCTGCTTTAAGCCTTGCGCAGACCAAGGCGTCTGTAGCCGCTACAGTAGCGGCGTTTGTAGCCGCTACAGTAGCGGCGTTTGTAGCTGCTACAGTAGCGGCTACAGACGCCGATGAATGGGTGTATCAAAATCTGGTTGACAAGTTTTTCTTGATGTAGGTTGCTATTTTTAGTGGAATATTCTCTATTATTATTGACTATATTAGTTTTGTTTGATTATTATTGTGAAACTTACTTAAATATTGCTAATTTTTGTTATTACTGTTTACAGTTGATATTTAGTGTTTATTTATGCCTCTTGCTATTAAGTTTTTTTTTTATTTTTGCTAATAATTGCTATGATTTGTAGCAATTGTTGAATTTATTTTTTTTTATAGATCTTTTCTTTTTCTAAATAAGACTTAAATTCTAAATATTATTTTATTAATTAATTTTCTTCAATATTGTGAAGATGCTTTAACAATGCTATTAACGGATTCAAATCCAGAATCTTCTTTGAGCTATTTTGATAAAGAAATGGAAAATGGACATCAAACAATTAATTATCTAACAAATTATAAGTTCAATTATGATAAAAAAAAGGTAAATTTTTTTTATCTTTTTATCTTATTTATAGCCAAATAATTTCTTATTTGCTGATCCGCTTGAAATGCTATTGTTTTATTGAATTATGTAAACACTTCAACGTAAAAATAATTTTCAGTTTGTTTTTATTATAATAATAAATAATTGAAAATTAAAATAAATCAAACCCATTTATTAGAAAAATTATGTAAAGGTTTTGATTGGACCTATCAGGATGTTCTTGTTTGTCAGGTAAGATATGTATTTTCAAAGAAAGTCCCGCAAGAAATAATCCTTTATTACTTTATTACTCATATATTGCAGAAAAGTAAAAAGGAAAAAATTTTTTGGATTTGGGTTTTTCTAAGCCGTAAAACAGAAACACATTTTTACTAGTTTTATGTTTCCAAGTATTTTATGGCTTAGAAAAACCCAAACCCAAAAAATTTTTTCCGTTGCACTTTCTTACACTATATATATAATTTCTTACACATAATTCAATAAAACAATAGCATTTCAAGCGGATCAGCAAATAAGAAATTATTTGGCTACAAATAAGATAAAAAGATAAAAAAAATTTACCTTTCTTTATCATAATTGAACTTATAATTTGTTAGATAATTAATTGTTTGATGTCCATTTTCCATTTCTTTATCAAAATAGCTCAAAGAAGATTCTGGATTTGAATCCGTTAATAGCATTGTTAAAGCATCTTCACAATATTGAAGAAAATTAATTAATAAAATAATATTTAGAATTTAAGTCTTATTTAGAAAAAGAAAAGATCTATAAAAAAAAATAAATTCAACAATTGCTACAAATCATAGCAATTATTAGCAAAAATAAAAAAAAACTTAATAGCAAGAGGCATAAATAAACACTAAATATCAACTGTAAACAGTAATAACAAAAATTAGCAATATTTAAGTAAGTTTCACAATAATAATCAAACAAAACTAATATAGTCAATAATAATAGAGAATATTCCACTAAAAATAGCAACCTACATCAAGAAAAACTTGTCAACCAGATTTTGATACACCCATTCATCGGCGTCTGTAGCCGCTACTGTAGCAGCTACAAACGCCGCTACTGTAGCGGCTACAAACGCCGCTACTGTAGCGGCTACAGACGCCTTGGTCTGCGCAAGGCTTTATACTTTGATGGCCGAAAAGACGCAAGATATTGTAAAGAAAAGAGCAAAAAGATACAGACAAACAGTGATTGAGAAACATATGTCTATCTCTCGTTAAAGAGCCAGATTCAGTTTATGTTGGTTATGCTACGCCATAGTTCGAGGCACCGCCAAAGTATTGAAGCATCGATTAATGCGCTTATTTTGTCACAAAAAATTAAACTAGGTAAATTTTTAGGTTTGGTGAAAACATATAACACAAGAAGAATTTACTCCTGTCTGTGGAATGAATGAATTAAAATGAAGTAAAATGAATTTAAATGAAGTAATTAGAAAAAAAATTTGAAAATTTCTTTTAGTTGTATCCAAATGAACAGCTCACTCTTTTTTTCTTTTTTTTGAAAACGTGTGTAAAACATAATCTACTTTGAGATAATATGTCGATTAAAAACTACTGCACTTTAAATCGCTTTCACATGTATTTAATTTATTTCTTCGCAATTAAATTACTGTCCTCTTAAATTTAAAAAGCTGTGGAATCATCAACTACTTCTTTAATCATAACAACTTTAAATGAGCTTTTGTTAAGATTGTTTTAAAATCTTTTAAGCGATATTTTAACTGAACTTTTTGTAGAACTTTTTGAAAATCAAAACAAAAGAGAAAAAAAACCGAATATTTCGGGCAAAAAACAGTGCTAAAACCCTTCTAAGCTAGTATCTCTACTAGTAAAATACCACAAATAAAAAATAACAACATAACATAATTTGACTATTATGCTGTATAGTGTCAGACACTCCCTTTTTTCCAGAATTACTAATTGTAAACTATAAATTATTTTATATTGGATTTCATATTCATTTTTTATATGGAGAATGGCCTCTCCAGACAGATATTAATAAAGACCTTAGACTGTAAAACGAAAAAAAGAAACAAAACTTATGTCGCTATAGTGTAATTCAGTAGGTGAATTGAATGCTAGGAAAATAAATGATAACGATACAATAGAAATGACTCCATGACATCATGATGTAATTTGCAGCTGTACCTAAAAGCTTGAAATATTAGCTTTGAATAATATGATGACCTTTGATGTATCTTCTTAAGATATTGTGATGCTTTTTCAATTCTTTATCTTTGTCTTTGTATAGTTTGTAACTAAGTAAAGGTTTCTGAAATTTTCTTTTTGCTAATTAAAATGAATCCAGTCAAGCTATAAAGCACCGTCTGGCATAAATAAACTCGTTTTGCTGGTTTTATACATCGTTCAAATTAACGCCCTAGTCTATAGGCTTTGAAAGGAATCAAACTATGAATGATGGCATTAACACTTTTCAACAGGTGTTTGGTTTCCACTTAGAAACAAATTATATGGGCAATAATTATCCACGCAAAACGTGTCCGTAAAGTTTTTTGTAGATACAGGTGATTAGTTTAGATATGGTGTGAAAACAAATAAATAACTTTGTCGTAATTATAACCTATTTGGTTGTATACTCCTATTGGCGGTTCTAAATCCTAAAAATAAGATTTTGTAGCTTTGCAGGGCTATGGCGCCAGACAGACTACATCAACATTGTAACAGATCATAATCAAGATTTGTGGTTATTAACATAATACTCGTAGTATGTATTTCAACATAAAATTTAATAAAGTATTTTTAAGATTTCCTTCAAATGCAAATCTTTGGCAATATGAAAGTTTTTCACTGAGTGAGAACATCTTAAGATATAAATAATAAAACAATAATTGGCACTCTTTAACACATATTTTTTGAAGTACATTTTGAATAGGTTTGCGCATATGCGATATCAGCGATATTTATGCGCAAATGATGCATGCTAAAAGCTCTAAAGTTGCGGATGACTGACAATGAGATCATAAGCGCAGGGTAATTTTTTATCATAAAACTTTTCCAATTTTTGTAGAATTACTAGTTATAATACTACTGATCTGTTTATCTGTTTACTAAACTGCGCAAAATACAAAATGCTTTTGTGAAATAGAATGGTTGTTGTAATTACCTAATAAATAGTTCAAAGTTGGCCATACCTGTTGAAGTCTGCTTTACAAGTTTTGATATATAATTTTTTTTTCCAATTTTCCTTAAACGAATTAAAGGATAGAGCCGCAAAAGCATTATAATGTTAATGTCATGGAAAATTCTGATGTTTACCGAGCATGGCCTTATATGCGTAAATATTTCAAATTTTTTGCTTTACAGCATTACAGCATTACAGCATTACAGCAAACAACAATTAACAATAATAAGAAATATTTATATTTTTCTTAGAGTTTTGTGTTGAACTTTTGTGTTAGAATTTCGTTTAATAATTTCGTGTTAGTATTTCTTAGATGCTATTTAAAGCGTTTGGCGTAGCCCTCATGTAGAAACCCGTAATAAGTACCTTAGTTCCAACAATAGAAATTTAATATATTTTGTTAACTTCTCTTGGGAAGTTACTATATTAGGTCCATAAAAATGGAAATCAATAATTTCTTTACGTTTCAAGATCTGGAGAATCATTTGCAATCATGTCTGTCTGGTGGTGTGTGTGTACGTGTGTGTATTTATGTATGTATGTATATATGTGAGCTTTTTTATGAGATTCGTTTTCTCAAAAACTACTGGACCAAATTAATATATCAATCGATAGGCCACATCATGACTTAGATCTGAAAGGATTTTGAGCGAAGTCGGTCCAGCGGTTCGTTTTTTATTTATAAAAAACTGGCTTTTTTAAGCACGCAAAAATGAAGATTCGATTACTCAAGAACTACTGGACCAAATTACATTTTTGACCATATCAATCAATACGCCATGTCATGACTTCGTTTTGAAAAGAGTCTGAGCGAAATCGGCCCAGCGGTTCGTTTTTTATCAATAAACAACTAACGTTCTCAAGAATGCAACAAAAATTTTTATGTAACCTTCATGTTCTAAGTATCGAGGGGTATATGGGGGTTTTTGAAGGTGCTGATTTTAAATCTTTTATGAGTTTTTTATAATTCAAGATGGTGGACTCAATAAGACGTCATTTTTATTTTGTAAAAAACAAAATTTTTTCTCAAGAGAAGTTGCTTGTGCGGTACCTGCTGCCGGACGTATTTTTTTCAATTTTGGATATGGTGCGATTAGTTATAGGGTAAATAAATATCATTTTTTATGCCACTTTGCAAACATATTTAAATATTTCAAAAAAACAAAATCATTTTTTTCACTAAACAAAAATCGGTTACAGAAATAGGTTTTTTTATTGGCAAGTTTTCTAATTTTTATTATTATAAGTAGAAATAAAAATAATTAAAATAAGTTTTTTAAAAATTTTTCAGCTGTTACTGTACGATATCTCACAAGACGTTATATTGGTGAATATAGCTCCACTAGTGGTAAGGATTTAAAAATTTTTACAATACAATAATAAGCAATAATAAATAATAAGCACTTTAACTAGTGTCCTTTTCCAAAAAACTAAAACACTCATGAATAATAAGTTAGCACTTTCATTAGGTGCTTGATTCTCTTCTCAGATATTGTAAAATATAGCCCGGCAAGAACTTGCCCATCGAATGAAAGCTTTGACATTAAGCTTGCCCATCAAATTTGTCATTAAGCTTCATCTATCAAAAAAATATTCTTCTTTAAATTACGCAATTCTACTGATATGTTGACTAATTGTTAACTGCAATAACTAGAAAACGAAAAATTCACTTGTTTGCGCATCGAGAACTGACATCTTCGACTACAAATTGGTACATGTGTTCTTTTTAGAAATTAGAGGGTACATATATATCAAAAAAGAGACAATTTTTTTGGGACACCCTAAGGTAGATACATATATCTATGATTGTAATATTTAAGGTGGGCGACTCATTTGACAAGATTTTTACATATGTTATGTTCTGCGTACATCCAAGGTAGCCTGTAGCTTCCGTGTCTTTAAATATAAATAAAATTCATTACTGTAAATACATGTAACTCTCTATGCAGCAATTTTAACGACGTTCATCGGAAATATTTCATGAATGATTTAATTTGCTTCAAATGTCAGGATATTTTTCTACAAAAAGGTTTTTTCTAGTAAGAGTAAATAATACTCAAAATATTTTGCGCTTTTATTTAGTTTATTGTACTTCAAAAATGTTAGTCATGAATATTTAATTTTGTCTGTTTCTTTTTATTACTTTAAATTTTATTTAGGCTCTTTATATTTTTCAGTTTGGTTTGGCTGTCTTTATTTTGAGATATACATATTTTTACAATAAATTCAATGATATGGCATAAATCTACTTTATATTTGGATTGTTGTATATTTGGAATACTTGGCGGTAAAGTGTGTGACCTGATTAGGTCATCTTACCTTTAGTCAACCCTAAATAGCATATATATATGCTATGACCAATATATTGGTCTCCGATTTTCTTTTTTTCGATTTTTGCTGCTCGCGAATTGAATCCCGTCTAGGGATAAAGATTTCCACAAAATAATTTTTTTTCTTATTGTTTGGTCATATTAAACTTTTATATTTCCTAAATCAAAATATTTTTAACTACATTAAGAAACAAAAGATATATAAAAGCAAATAATAAGTATTTCTTTGAACTTTTTACGTAGCATAAGTTAAACGTGGCTTTGCAGGAGCTATTCTATAGCCAATAATAAATAATATCATTAAAATAGTTTTTCCTCCATACACAAAAGTAATAAATCTTAAGGAAGATTCACAAGCCCATTGGATCTAATTATTTTCCTTGTATAAAGCGTATAAATTTTAAGACCCATAAAAGTTTGGCCTCTGCCCTACAAGCTAAAAAACGTAATGAATGGACAAATTAAATTGAATTTGTAGTTATTAACAATTGACTTTCATTATTTTTAACAACTATCTACCAAAGCCAACGAATTAATTAAATAAATTATGTTACTTATTTGTAATAGAACAAACCCGTTATGATTTTTTAAACGTATTATGCATGTCTCCAGGTATTTATTTTTATGCTTCAAATCCGATTGGCTATTTTTATTATTTCATCTATTCTGTTTTTCAAAATAAGTAAATCTAAATCATTGTAACTGTTAAACCTCACCTTTCCAAAAGAATGACAAATTTTTAGTCTTGGATAGATAGGAAAAGATCAATTTTCTGTTATCAAGTTCTCTTTTAAGCCTTGTTTTTATTGATTACTATATAACTAAACCTGCTTCTGTTTTTTCTCTTTGCAGATTTCCAGTACCGACATAGTGTTACATTTGATAACGTTACATCAGAGGTCGAGATCATGGATACATCCAAGTGTGCGGTAAGTAATTGACCTCGTATTTCACCGGCTTACAGCTAATACCTCCTTATATTTTGACATTGAAACAAGTTTCAGCCACATCAGAGAATGAATTTCCCATACTCGGTCATCTGTTTGCAAGTTAATAAAAATTAAAATGTGGTCTAGGGCCTTTAAAGTTAGGAGCTTGGTAGTATGCATGTGTATGTGTATCCAACCTCTAACATAAGTAAAAATTACCATCAGGTGTTTTGCGGTCATGTTTATTGCTTTCATATTTATTTTTAGTTCTTCAAAGTAATATTTTCTTTAGTATCATTTCTTTGTAATGATTATACCCGTCAGAACTGTCAGTTCCATTTAATTTTGATTAGCATATATAGGCCAGATGAACGAATATTAAAAGTTTTAAAGATTTGATGATTTCTATTTGGTAACTAAACTTTTACAAGCTCTTAATAATGCTTAAAATTATACCTAAAGAATTGATTAGCTAAAATTTAGTTTAGTTTATTGCTAATTTGTGGTGATAGTAGCAATATTCAATGTGATCAATTCATTTCAATTGAACGTTTACTGCAAAACTTTTTGTTTATTCTGTTTTTTGAGTTTATTTCTCTCTTTTAGTATCGGTCTGCATCAATGTTTGGGGGAAAGAACTTATTCATATCTACTTCAGCTATAATAGTTTTAATGTACATAGCCCAAAGCTGGGTCTACACTGTCAATAAATTTATCTGGACATAAATATACATATTTTCCTATTTAAGTTCAAATTAACGATTAAAATGTGAGTTTATGTGCAATATTTTTAAGTTGTCGACTTAGGATAAAATAATTTTGTGAAGTTATCAATTCAAGCAGAGTTTAGCAATTGATTTTAAGTTTTGTTGACTATGTTAAAGAAGACGACGATTTTATAAGCAATTTATGTAGGTATATATGGAAGAAAAATCCTTGGGAACCAGTCAAATGTGTGAGTTTAGAACATCCTCCTCTTCTCTGGGCCATCAAAAAAGAAAGACTGCTTCCATTGTTGTTGTTGCTAACAAAATTTTATGCTAATACATTTGATGGTGCTTTATGAACTGATGAATTAAAAAATTTTTCACTAATTGGCTTTCTTACTCGTATCAAAAGTTTTACACTACTATTTATATTTTAGTAACTGACCAAGAAATTTTACTTAAAATCTTTTATCTATTTTATTCACGTCATGAATTCAATGGCATTGAATATTTTTCAAAAATCAAATTACTATTTTCGAGGTTTTGTAAAATGTGTGGAAAACTCACTTTTTCGATATAATTAGTTGATGGCTGTGTTTCACAAAATCTTAAGAGAAGCCGCTTTCCACGCTTTCCACTTTACTATTCAAGAGTTTGACTGCAACGATTGTGAATTTTTTTTTCCTCTGGGTTTCCTATTTTACAAAAATTGATTTAATATTTCTTTTTTTACAATTATTATGAATTGAATGTAATTTACGCTATACGGAATAGTGGAATGCAGACATATTCATATATTCATATTTTTCATGAAGATATTTGTGTAAAGAAACGTTTCCTTTGGTAGCTTTTAATAACTTTTGGTCTTTTAATATCGTTTTGATAATGCTAGGCTTTAATGATAGGATAAAGAGAGACAGAGACAGAGAGAGAGAGAGTGATTAAAGAACTCATTAGCTTTATGAATTCAAAGTTTTTAAAAGACCTGTGGTAGTTACATAAACCATATTGTTTTTTATTTTATAATATCCATAAATACATTTTCATTTACAGTAGAAATTCATAATTTGTAATTGTTGAAAGTGTGTTTAATATAAGGATCATAATTGATTATTTTGAAGGAATAGTAAAAATGAGAGAAAAAAATAAAGAGACCCTTCCAAGCTAATTTTAATAAACACAATATATTTTTCATGTTTAAGCTTAATTACAAAGTAATAAAAAGAGAAATCCAAATTTTC
The DNA here is from genome assembly GCA_947359355.1 of Acrocera orbiculus. Classification (NCBI taxonomy): domain Eukaryota; kingdom Metazoa; phylum Arthropoda; class Insecta; order Diptera; family Acroceridae; genus Acrocera; species Acrocera orbiculus. The sequence goes on from OX375758.1 coordinate 16,910,935, forward strand.
TGACAAAAGCTTACCATTAAATTTTTATTCTGAATTTTAGAGCCCAATGAGTGGTTTTCCTTAACAGCAATTAAAACTATTAAAGTTATCTTGTATACATCAACACTTTTACCTTATACTGAATTTAATTAAATATCACTTTATAAGGTACATTTGATAAAATTACCATCCTTTGATTTTTCTACGTCTCTTTAAATGTAAGCCGGCTAAAAGCCTAAACATAAATATTGCATTAATTTGGTCTTTAATGGACCTTGTTAAGTAGTAATCACTTTAATTGTATGACATGTCAAAATACATTGAGAATGTGATTAACAGCTTTTTATTTTTATCCCAAATAATAAAAAAAAAAAAATTACTTTCACTTTCTACCTTGTAGTTTTTTATTTACTATAAGCGAAATTTAGAAACATGGGTCAGACTGTCATAGCATCCCAAATCTTATACACTAATGATGCTCAATTGTTACATAGAGTTGCAAAATTTTAAATGCTTTGTAAAATTTTAATTGCATATAAGTTGTTGAATTTTCTCTTAATGTACTTATTATTTTTTTTAGCAAAAATTACAAGGTAAGAAAGACCCCAAAGTCAAATGATGTAACTTAGGAAATTAAAAAATATTTTTAGTAGTTAAAATGAAAATAATATCTTTTAATAAATGAAAGATGCATAAAACTTCATTTTTGTAGAAGTAATTACTTAGATGTCTAAAAAGAGTTTTTTATCAAACTTATTAAAATAATAAAAAAAAAGGCAAGAACAAAATTTCTTTGATCCATTATCTACTAAGGTATCTGTATACGAATTTGTGATAGTTTATTTATGAAAGCTTTATAATAAATATATTTTTGTTTTATTTTCATGCCGTCTATACGAATTGTTATGTACTATCATGAAAAAAATAGTTCCGTAATATAAATAAGGATTTCCTTGATCATAATTGACTTTTACTACTTTAACATACTGTATATAAATTGAATTCCTTTTTTTTGCCATAAAAAGACGAGATCATCAGAGCAAACCAAGTCCGTATTTCACGTTTGACAATTTTTCTTTTGCAGTTTGTGCTTCAACCCAAGAAGTGAATGGTAGTGTTTATAGTAGTTTTAGTTGTTAAGCTTTTTTACTATTATTTGTGCTATATAAGACCTTGCATTATTAATCTATTTATTGGATGGATTTAACTTTTTTTTGTTCATTTAAAAATTTTCCTACGTGTTTTCTATATTTAAGTTACAAATTTCTCTGCAGCTTACTTTCCGGATTTAAAATTTAAAATAATAGTCATTGCCCTTTAGCATGATGTAACAAAAGTTTTTTGTTTATTCATTTTAATGTTGATTTTCTTAAGAAAAGCCCATTAAGGCATCCTTTTTGTTGAAAATGAAGAAATAAATACTATAAAATATATTCAAAAAATGTCATATGTCTGGTTCTAATCAATTATTTTTAGTATCTAGCTGTCGAACCTATTCTTATAGAATGTCATGTTAAGCAGATCTTTTAGCAGATTTTTAAATATATTAAGCTTAGCATAAAAGTTGTCACAGATTTTTATTAATACCTAATTTTCTAATTCAATTAAGTCACATATGCCATCGATTAAATACTATTTATAAAATATTTTCGGTAAAGCTTAAAATAACTTTGTTAGAATTAAATTGTAGCTTAACCACATATTAAAAAGCTTATTTTGAATAAAGCCAGCTGTAATAGGACAATAATTCAAGCTATGAGTAGCTTATATGGCTCTAAATCAGAAACTGTCAGATTTCGAATGTTGAAGACGTTAAACCCAACTCCATAACGTTATGGTTACAGGAAATTTTAAATTAATTTGTTTAAAAGAACAGCCGTTCTCGTTCCATTATTTGTTGAAAATAATTTTACGACTATGGAATAATTAGTTTTCCCAAGATTTTTATCTACAAAATAAGAAAATTTTGTACTATTTTTAATTAACTATTTTATTCAATTATAACATTTACAAATAAATTTATTATTATTTTGTTTTTTCCGTCAAATTTTATCGTTGACTTGTTAAGATTTTGCTTTAGGATAAATTTTCATAATTTCCATAAAATAAGCAGCAGATTTTTTCACAAAAATATTCATGTGTAATAGTGTTGGACATAATAAACTGGTGTACAGGAATAAATATGATAGTGGGCACTTACTACCAAAAGCAAACAATAGTTCAGTGCTCTCAAAAAGCTTTTTTTAAATATTTAATCAAAGTTGATAAACATATTCAAATCCAAAGGTAAAGCTGAGTGCGATTTCCTTAAAATGTTCGGTTTACAAAAATATATCTAAATGAATAAAATTTATTATAAAAACCGGCTTTGTTATAATGTTTTAGTTTTATGTTTCATTTAATGTTAAGTTATGATAGGTAATCCTATATGAAAACAATATCAAATAAAGAGTTAAGCAAGTCTACATTAATTTCATTTGCCAGTATAAACTTTAAATTTGTTTCGTTTAATAATAATTTTTAAATTTAAAACTGACTATATTAAAGGAAAATAACAAATGCTAATTCAACTAAAAACTAATCCGATGATAATTCTTACATAATAATGCGATAAGAATTATTATTACCTTTTCAACATATACCACTTTATAGAAAAAAGTTGGCAATATTTTGTTTACATAATAAGAAAAGCCGCCATTTCGTTAGAAATAGTTGACCTTAAAAAGAGAAGGGTTCGAATGCATAATGCTCTGATTATATAGACCATATATTTTAAATAAATTAAATCGTCGTGACATAATTCTACTTCAATCGATTTATGGGTGATTTATCCCCTTGATCTTCTGCTACAAAAAAAGAAACTGCTGCATTTCTTGAGTGGCTTCCTAAATCACAAGGTGTATAGGGTATTCTAAGGACTAGTGAGAATAAGATGATTTTTAAATTTTTTTTTTTGGAGCATAGATCTTAGTCTAATGCTACGAAATATGATATGGGATCGACTTTTGCATGACTTGATTTATTTGATCTAGTTCCCATGTAAAATAATATGTTAGATCGGTTACAATTTTTAACTAACATTTTATGGCAGAATAGGATTTAATTACGAATCATAAACTGTAAAATCGCAAGAGACTTTTATTTTTTCTCCTTATCCAGCGAAAAAAAAGTTTTTTTGAATACAATTGATGCAACTTTTTATAAACATAAAATTAAGTTACCTGTTAAATGTGTAGCCATTCCTAGAATCATCAAGTTTTTTCATTATGCATTTAGCTATAAGCTAAATCCATTTGCACTGCTTGGAATATTCTAAAATTTATTCATCTATGAAATTTGAAGCTTGATCAATGCAAGATGTCTTTAGGCGCTATAAAACTGAATATTCAGTTGTAGGCTATATAAGATAATTGACTTATCAGTTTGATATTATCAACCAATGATATTATTGCTAAGCTCTTAATCTCTGGAGGTTTGGCTGTTTTTTTCTTACTTTTACAATAAAATAGCATTCATCCTAATATATTACCAGGAAATGATTTTTGACTAATTGTATGTGTATTGGCTAAATAAGTTAAATATATACATATTGATTATGTTATTATAGTTTCTCATATGTGGAATGTAGTGTGGTTATGGTTACAAATTAAATTTCAACAATATTTTAAATGAGGAGTATATACATATAGTTATTATTCCTTTAAAAGTATGTAGAGAAGAGAGACAATTATTATTGATGTGTTTATATTTCTTGTTAGTTAAATATGTATGTAAAAAAAACTTCTTGCAATGGTTAAGGTTAGTAGCATTTCTTAAATTAAACAAATAAAATAGTCTATTATTGAATAAATTTCTGCTAGGTACATAAGTTAAGCAATTTGTGACGGAAGCCATATGTAGGCGAAAAATAATTTTGCTTGCTTTACAATGAATTATAAAAAGTAATATAATTAGTAGTAGCAATTTGTCAAAGTTTTCTGCGAATATTTACTTTATATTATTTTGAAAACTTATTTTTAGTTAGTTATATAGCCCAACGCTTATTTATATAATTTATAGTATATGTGACTTTCTAAAGCATGTAAACATTTAATTTTAAGTACAATTATAATAAATGTTATAGAAAAAGATTTTAATATTTTAACTGTCAATGGTACTTAAAGTCTGTATTTTACTTATTTTCATTCCAATATAAAAAAAGGTTTTTTTATTTATTGATTACAACATTTAATTTTAATTTTTTGTTCTTAGTTAATTATGATTTATATATATATTTTCATATTTTTAATACAATATTAAAAATGCAAACATTAGTTTAAAATGAAAGATATATATATTTAATTTTTAAGGTAAATAAAAAAAGATTTAATTTATATTTATACATTCAATATACATATTTTGGAGAACGCAAGAACTAATGATACAATTAATGGTGCAAGCGTTAAGGAATAAGGTTGGAATACGACCGGCTTTTGATGTTGTCGAATTCTGTATTTAAATCAATTTATATTTCTCGGAAGAAACCATTATCGTATTAACTTCAATTAAAAATATGATACCTAAAAAATCTGTTATTGTTATAATCACAAAATTTCTGTATATATTCCTGGAACCTCATGTAGTCTAATGTAATTTAAATTTTGCGTGGTATCTTATTTTTATTTATAGTTTGCACTAAATGCATTTGCATTCAAAGAATAAAAGCGTCACTAAAGACTATCTTCCGTTACAAAATGATCACTTACTAAATATGTACTTCAAAGGATAAGGTTGTCTCCTGTATTGGGCTGATTTTTACTTTTGCATTTTATTAGATCAATAAAGTTTTCTTATTTTTTGTTAATATTAAAAATATTCATGAATATTAAAACTTCATTTCCAAAATCTTGACTCTCCTGCTATTTTCATAAATCTACAGTAATTTTGTTTTTTCCAATATCACATCGTATCCCTTGAAATTTTTTCAATTCCCATGCACAAAGTAAAATATGTTTTATTTTTTGTAAAATTTACATGTAAGCCTTGAATAATTTTTCAATGTCTTGTATAGCTTTTTTTTTTTTAAACTTCTACAACTGGAACACTTGCATTGTTGCTATAAATATAATAACACAAATAAAGCATTTTAACATTTTTTATTGTATTTTTCTGACAGTTTTAATTTCTGTCTGCTAAAATTGTGGTAAAATAAGCAAATATTTCCATACACGGAAATTTTTAAGGTGCATGTTAAGTTTTTATGCTATATTTTTAGATAGAAGTTATGGTTAGATTTATTTCTATCTTTTAAGCTGCCACGTTGCAGCTAGATTTCATTAAGGGGCAACTTGACTAAATTTAAACGATTTATTTGTTTAAATGGCTAATGTTCCTACTTATACTTCGATCAAAAGCTGGTAAAGAAAAATTAAACTTCTAAAAAAATACATTTTTGTAAAAAAAAAAACCATAAAATATTAAGAAATATTTGCGAAAATCTCCATTTTAATTAATTTAAAAATCTAATATACAAAAAATGCATTCAAGATAAGGATTTACTCTTTCACTTTATATTAATACATTTCTAAAATTAATCTTCATTGTATGCTTAACTGTTTTACTTTTCTTAATGGTTTTTTACAATAAATTTGTCATATTTTTTTTTTCTTTAGAAAACTGGATGTTTGTATGAGCATATTCGATGGGGTGACGCTTTTGTAGTGGTTTACTCCATTTGTGATAAACCTAGTTTCTCGGAAGCTGAAGATTATCTTGAACAACTATCAAAACTAAAGCTTCCGTCATACTATACAACATTACTCTTGGGAAATAAACGCGATCTTGATCATGCCAGGTATACCGCCTTAATTCAAATATTTTTTTTAATTAATTTTATTTTGCAGAAAAGTTACTGTTAATGATGGACATGAACTATCACTTAAATACTCCTGTCAGTTTTATGAAGTATCAGCCGCTGAAAGTTTTGCAGGTGTTTCCTTAGCTTTCCAGTCATTGCTAAGAGAAGCAAAATCAATACAACTTCTAAAAGCTCTTCCGATTCGGAGAAAACTAGGAGTGAACAGTGTTTCAAAGGTATTTTTCATTTTAGGAAGGTGAACAAAATCGGATTTTTTTTTCTATAATTTTAATAGTGCTTCGTTGTTATTTAATAAAACAGTATCTCTCAGTCATGACATATTTCAAATAAAATATGAAGTATGCAGTTCCACATTTAAGTAACATTTATTGGTATTATATGTATAGGAACATTTATAAGTTATTAGCAGAGTATTCCTCTTTTCGACATGTGTCCATAAAAACCTAGGTTATTGCTTTCATTGGGTTTTCCACTTTTTTAGATCATAATTTAGCCACACAAAAAAATTAAAACAATGTCCATCAATCACTTTACGCTTACGGCTAATATCATATTGCCACTTCTTCAAGGAAGGTTTTCAACGAGAAATTTTTGTCAAATTTTAAGACTGAGGGATGAAGGCTAAATTTGGAAAATTGGATGTACATTCCAGAATTTTTTAGCTTTTTGAGGCTAATTTCACCCTTTTTTCAGATATATCCACTTTCACAGCTTTTTTATACAGTTCCAATTGAGGATCGCCTAACATGATTATCATGATGTGCTCCTTTTTATGCTTTCATCTGTGATAGCCAGTTTTAGCTATTTTGAAACAAATTGCTTTCAAAATCAAAGATAAAAAAACAGAGCTCTTTTACCTTTTAAAAATGACTTTAAAATTTTGAATGAGTTTCGGGTAACGTCCAACTATTCGAAACAAATAATCTTATTACTGCATGGTATTCTAGTTCGTTCTTTCAAAGCAATTGGTTTTATATTTTTTATTTACTTGTGGATCTAGGAAGAATAATCTCATGTATGTAAATATTCATGAAAAGTTCACGGAATTGATTAAAGCATTACTATGTTTAATAGCTCGATATCGATCAAATTTTTTAGCGCTTTCTCAGACTTCTATAATATTTCCTTTACTAAAATATAGAATATCTAAGAAGGATATTTTTCCGAAAGTTTATTAATGCTAGTAAATTAGTGAATTAGATTACATACTTAATGTCAAAAAAGATGCAATTGTTGGGAAAGTGCAAAGGTTTTTGAAAAAAATAATGAGAGGAATTAAACTTTTCTAGGATTTGGGTCTTCTGCTTTATTTTTTCACTTATTTTTTAATTTGCAACAATAGAGGAAATAGCAATGGGTTTTTTGAAATATGATTTATAGTATAGGAAGCTTTTCTTATTCAAATTAGCAATTTTACTAAATTTGATTCACTAGCCTTTAACAACAACTATTTATGGCTCACATTTCAGCTTTTTTTATGTTATTTTCGATTACTAAATTTTATACATCAAAATGTATAAATAAGATTTAAAAATTTTATGATAAATATCGACAAATACTTTATTTTGGCACTTTTTTGTAGACAAAATTTTTAAGCTCCTATTAACACCTAACAGGTGCGAAAGAGATTTTGTAATAATTTTTTAAATAGAAATGGATTGCTAATTGCTTGAATAATAAAAGATTTACAAATCTTAATAGAGCTATATTAAAACTAAAACCAAAATGCTGTTTTATTAATTTATATTTTCGTATATTTTTCTAGGTATTAGGAAACATATTTGGGAAAAATAGCAAAGATAGAAAAAAAAGGCCTTCGTTAAGTATTTGATGTTCAAAGAGATGAGCATTTTGATGTTCAACAACAAAGAAATAGTTCCATGGCGTTAATTTAAGTACAATTGTAATCACTTTGACTTGAGTAGATTTAAGTAATTTTATGCGACAAAACTTTACCACTTTATTATGTTGTATTTTGTAAATAATAATGTAAATAGTCTATTAAATTGTAAAATTTATTTTTTTTTACTTTTAAATAATGTGAATTTAAAATAGTGTAAGTTATTGTGTACTGTTGTTATTGTGTTGTGTTCAATTTCATTGAATTATGACATTTAGTGAAAGTACTCTTTAAAAAAATCTCCTTTTTCAGATTTTTGGGAGAAAATTAAACATTTTAAAAGAGAAGATTTCAAGTAATTTTTAAGTTATTATGTCTGTTATTAAAAATTGGTATAATTAGTTTCATTATTTAAATTTAATTATTATTAGAAGACTAAAACACTATTCTCTCATTCTCGAACACCTAAATTTAAGAAGTTTTACGAGCTTTCCATTACATCACGAATACATACATTTATTTATGTGTCATTCAATTATTTTTTTTTTTACAAATTTAATTTTTGTTTAAAAGATTATTTGTAAGAAACTCAAAAAATATTTTCAGTAGGTATGTAACATACATCTGACAAAGTTTTCAATAATGTTAAGAAAACTTCGTTAAACCAATTTTTATTTAGCTAATGGGAAAAACTGATGAAAAAGTCATAAAATAAAACGAACTTGTTAACAACTTTTTAATAATTATAAAAAATTTTCTTTCCTGTAGAAAAGCTATGAAAAACTATTAATCAACGACCATGAAATGTTATCGCTATTGGCATTCATGTTAAACTACTATAGAAGACGTAAAGAAAAATTCTTGGTCAGTACTTTTAAAATATCTTCTTACCTACAACATTCGTCATTATTTAACAGTACAATCGCCTACACCGAATGTACTTGAGTAATCAAAAGAATCTTGGTCGAAACCATGTACCTTCCGGCCTTCAAAAGTAATATTTTAGTATGGTGCAAATTTCTATGTTTACTCTTAAAAACTGACTATTTTAAGCATGCATTTGTGTATGAAGTATAAAATTATCGTGTTTAATGTGTATTTGTTTTTAAAAGCCTTAGTCACACAAATAATAAAATATTTGTATTACAGTTAAAGATTATTGGAGTAAATAACAATTTCTTCTTATTCAATACTGCATAGTCTGATGTTGAATTTACAGACGATGAGTAAATTAACTCATTTTCTCATCAAAAAACTATTTAAAAACTTACCAGCTTTTGATAAAAGGTTATAGAATTCTCTGTTAAGCAAAGGTAACCTGGCAATAAGCCATTGGGAGCATCTAAAAACATTTCAAAATGATCAATGAAATAATATTTAATTTGATTTTTTATTGCATTCTATTCTTTTAATGGGTAAAGAGAATCTAATTACGCGCTTAGTTAATGTAGTATAAAATTAACTAGAAGAAACTTTAAAGAAAATTAACGAAATCAAGAAAATTAATTTAGCATATAATTGGTTTTGAAAATATGTAGGACACCATGAATTTTATGTGGTCTGACTAAAAAAAAAATTATTCAAGGAATGGGTTGAGTTAATAACATGTCATATGTTTGGGTCATCATTTCATCGATCATTTGGAACTTTTGTAAAGGATATCATCAATGCTTTAGCAATTTAAAACAGTTTTTAAGTTTTTAATGTTTTTGAATTTATGGCCATAATAAATAGAAAGCAATATCTTTTACTTCTACGGCTTTTTTACAGGATTATAATCGAAAATTAAAATTTTGAAAAATATTAAAACATATTGTCTAATAGTGGTACATCATAAAAATTTGAAGTCCAGTTCATGGACGTGCATGAACTAATTTTTGCTAATTCCATGAACCAATTTTGCTAATTGACATTCTCATTCAGATAAAATTTTACTTCATACGCAAAAATTATTTTTGGGAAGAGTGTCTCATTTTTCAAGCATTCAATTGATGAGCGTACAGTATTATTGATGGTCTTGTAGCACCAAAAGTAGACCTAGAACACTTCTTCTTATGGTAGTGTTTCGCTCCATACACAAAAATAAGTATTTATACTGAACCCTAGAATTCTTAGATTAGCACAATTTTCATTTGTCAAAAATTTGTTATTTTTTCTTACTGTAAAAGTGTTTTACCTCATATTCAAAGTCAGATTTAATCGAACTTTTACAGTTAATCACAATCAAATAATTCTTGACAGAGAAAATTCGCCAAACTACTTAAAATTTCTTTGGGTTGCAATTATAGTTATCGTTTCGGTTAAAATTTACTCTTTACATTTTTTTGTATATCAAACTCCCATGCAGAAAACCTAAATCTCATCTTTCCAACATGCATGATATTTGACATTGAAAAGACATGATTAGAAAAGACATGAATAGAATGAATTTTACCACATAAATTGAGATCTTTTATTTAGGGGAATATTTTGTTTTCTTTTTCAGTTAAATTTTTATTTTCCTTTACGTCAACATTAAGCAAAATTATATATATGTATTTAATTCAAATAAATCTATAATAAAAGGAGGCGAATGCTGCCATGATGTTTGGCAGATTATTTGTCATTTAACCTTAATTGAACATCATTTACTGTAAATATATTATTTATGACTTTATGATTTTCATAATATTATTAATCAAAATATTTTCATTAAAGGACTCTGAACCGTTCAGACTATTAACATTGGAAGCATTCAAATAAAAACGAGTCAAGTGAGCAAATGATTTGTTTTGGTAATACAGAAAAAAAATATATTTAAAAATTTTTTGATGAGATGTACATATGTATCTATGCTCGGAACTAGTCTTTTTATTAATTTCTAAGCACTCACTCTAAAAGACATGAGATTATCTAAAAAACTAAATATCATATATTTCAAATTTAAAAGCACATTAAAAAATATTTTTGAGTATTAGTTAAAGTCTTGCCAGGAAAAAAAATGCAAATAATAAGTAAAGTAAAAACTACTTTTTTAGTATTAAAATTTTAATGAATTTTCACAGTGGGATTAGCTCTTACTCCAATTAAACTGAAAGCAATCAACTAAATATGATTATAGCTATTATTTTTTGAAAAGATGAAATATGTACACGTCTCATAGAAACATTTCTCAATGGCTAGGTGCGCAACTAAAGATACCTCCCAAGGGTAAGTCTGACAGTGAAGTAACAGATTTATGATTAACCTCAAGTATACTTTAATGGAATGGATCACTTTGGTGTCGTATCTTGCTGACTTGAAGATTTGCAACCAATAGGCCTAATGATTATTTCCGTATTAACCACATCCCAGGTTTTTAGTTTAGTTAGTTGAAGGTATTTAACTAAGGAGTAGAATAGGCTAACACTTTTCTTTATAATATACCGCCTGATAGAGGACATGTATTTCTATTTAACTTAATTTAAATATTTTTTAAAATTTTCTTGATTTGCTTTATTTGCGATTTTTTAATATTTCTTTTAGTTTTGAGTTCAAGGATATTATATAAAAAATCAAAGTTTTGAAGTAATAAATTAAATAAAGTTTTTAAATATGCCTTAATTTTATTAATTTGTTCTTGTGTTAATTCATAGGATTGTATGGATTTCAAAAAAATTTTAAATTTTTCAGATATATTAAGTGACAAGAGGCACATTATATATTTATATGCAGAAGTAAATATATTGTATTTAGTGGCCTATTATGAGGTTACAATTATTTTATTAGCTAACAAAATTCACCATAAAACAATAATCGATTAAATTAGAGTAATCAGTTTGATATTTCATTTACTTATTTAATGCTTTCTTAGTACAGTACGTTAATTATTGTGAGCTGTATGCAATTATTCTATTTATAACCGTAGTAAATTCGAGAGATTTTATCAAAGTGTCACAACATGTACAAAATTAAATAAAACTTTTCTATAAAACAAAATATTTAATTAAGTTCGTTTACTTTTGAGGAGCAAAATATTAAAACCATAATTTTTTTAAGGAAAAAATTGATTATGCCCTGAAAGTTTCTTATCGCTCATTGCCAGCTATTCTCATATTTAAAAGACCTTTGACTTTTTATTAAGTCGTGGCTAATTAAACTCTTTTAGCTACCATGCTTGACACTTACCTGTATAAATTTTAAGAAATTGAATGGAAACAAAATAATGTAAGCTTAGATCAAAGGCTGTAATGATACCAATAACAAGATAGCTAACAAGACGGCACGAGCACAAATATCACATTCCGAAGCTCTTTCAACACTTTAAGAATTATTTAGCTATCGGACAAAAGTTTAGACTAGGTTTCAAGCTATAAAATACAAAACGACATTATAGTGTTTTAGCATGTGTGGCAACTTTTTAGACTTTCAGAATCTTTATTAAAAATTTTATCATTGTTTAATTGTTATTTACTTGCATATAAATGAATCAAGTATGCATGAACATTAGTTTCCAAGTAATCTTTGTGCCCAAAGAATATCAGAATATTTTAAATGGGTTAGACTATATAGTCATTTGACAAACAATTGCATAAATAACGAATAATATATGGAAAAATGTCATTAATGAAAATTCAAAGGAATATTTTTCCTAGTAAATCCTTAGGCATGCTAACTGATAGTAAAAATTTCCATATCTTCATCGGAAGTTAATTCAGCTCTTAGCTACTGATTACTATCTTGAAAGAGAATTTTTGTTTTTTCTCTAGCAATTAAAATTCAACAGAATAAGGCTGGCTAGTTGATATATTTATACCAAATATAAATAAGATTTTAGTCCTGTAATGTTTTTTTTTAAAAACAGTAAGACACATAAAGGCGTCGACTTTAATATCCCTTAGTTATTTATTATTGGAGAAAATATAATCCCAAACAAATAAATAAATTATTCTTCAACAGCTAGAGATTAATAATAATTATATAATAGTGGTGTTTAACCGATTAATATTTTTGCATTTACTAAACCCGTTGTAGCTTTAATAAGGGATTGATATTCTGTATTTTTAGCTTCAGGAGCTTTGGTCTTCGATTGTTACTTTTTCTAGTTGAAGATACTTAGCAGTATACTTTTGGAAGAAATTTCCTTATTGCGGATTTCTACCTACGCCAAACATTTTAACTGCAATTCAAGGAATGTTAACACTAAATTCATAAACCAAATTCTAATTATATTACTATAATGAACATTATAAAAATATTTGTATATGATGAAGTATAAAAGATTGATTATAATCAATAATTGTTTTTGTTATGTTATAATTATTTCTGTAGCCTAATTTCATCCATCTTTTACTTCCTAAAGTAAGAAAATTTGTTAAAATTTTAATTAAAAGGCGGTATAATATATTTTGCATTTATGGAAAATGATTCTTTGAGTAAATTAGCATTTTTGACATCCTTTATCTATTTTTTTAAGCTAGTTTTTATTTCAACGGTTCATTTTTCAAATTTTTCAATCACTTTTACTCATATTTTACAGGAAAGTATTTATACATCTTGATTTTTAAGTGTTAGCTTACAAAGATTTTTACCATATTGAGATAGGAAAGGAATAATTAAAATATTGTAGTTCTTTTTTACACGTAAGTATATGGAAAAAATTCAATGAAAAACATTGTACCATAAACTGCTTTTAATGTTATGCTAGACGGTATACACTCTTTTTTATATTTTAAAAATTAGCCAAGGAATCCGACCTCGTCTTTTTATTGAAGCTTTATCACTCACCCATCATCATGAAATATATTTTTCTTTACATCTATACATATGCAGTTAGGCAATTGCTTTTGTTGAATTTCATTTGTGTAAGTAAACAAAGAAAAAAACAAAATAAAATTTACAATTTTTTAATTAAATAAAGGGAGGAGCTAACAATAAATTCAAAACGATTGAGAATAACAAACAAGTTACTTATTTTAATATTCAAACTAAATTAAGGTATAACCAACTGTTTGTTGACAGGGAACATTTGTTTTTGGAGTTTCTATAGAGGTAGAAAGAGTTTACTGGTTAAAGGGTACTGTCCATAGTAAAAGCATGCCTGCATGTAATACTCTATTTATTCAACAATAATTTCATTGTAACAATTTCAAGTAAAACAGTTTCCATTGAAAATGCATTTAAAGCAATATTCTATAGTATTGGAAAGTTTGACTTTCATTAAAAACCAAACTTTTTTTTGATATGCACCCACAAGGAAATTTTTTGTTTATTTCAGCAAAATATATTTGAATTGAATAGTATTACTAAATATGATAATAAAAAGCCTACATTTAGTACGTCTAACAAAAATTTACTCAAAGCTTTTTGTTAGATTAAACATAGAATAATTAATTTTGCATTAAATACAACAAACTTATATTGAAAATTGAGAAGTCAACTGAATAAAGTAGTGACTTTAACAAATTGCAGGTGGTATTATGCTAATAACACTAAGTAGCACAGTGCAATTCGAGCTGCAAAACTCATAAATCATTTCCGATACACTGACTACAATTTGCATATTTTAGTTCTTCTTTTCTTTTGTAACAGCAGCTCATGGGAAGTAAATTCAAGCGCTTGTGGGAAGGCATTTACAGGGCTCAGTTAATATATTTTATTGAGATTTTAACGCAACTTTGATAGTGTCGTGATGAAAGTATGCATATACTCTAAAAATATATTTTATTGTACTAAAATTTTCTAGCAGTAATAAATCACTTTCTCATTACAATCTTAATTTGTTTTGAAGAAAGCAAAAACTAAAAACTTACTTATTATATATAAAATTATTTTAAAAGATTAATTAGAAATTTTTGCATATAAATTTAATTATAATTTAATTTTAATCATAAATTTAATTGCCATTTTTAAAGGTATATAGATATATAACACAAAAAGAAATGAGTTATGTATATTTTATAACATAACATAAAATTTTTACCTTAAAGGTAAATCTTTAAAAGGTAATTAATTTGCTGCTAGTCTAAGGATTTTTAAAAATACAAATGTAATTAGTTTTTTTTGACTCCACTTGGACTCTTTTTAATTAAAACATTTTGGTAATGAAAGAATTAACCTTTTAAAACAAAATTTCATCAAAACAGCTTAGTTTTAACATGTGAAATTAATAAAAAGATACAAAATAATACATAAATGCTGTAATCTCTCCTAAAATTATCTTTTTTATTTGTGAGTTTAATTTTTTTAAAAACTAATTATGAATTTAAAATAGGAAAATGTCACTTGCAAACCGATATCCTTTTAGCTAATTTCAAGCTTAGATAAGCAGAGAATGTTGTTTGAACCATGTGGCTCTTCTTTAATCACAACGGATCCTGCCCTTTTTCCAAATCTGCTTCAAATAATTTCAAGTAAGAGACTATGTATTAAATGAAATCTTTGATCTATAAAGTTCTAATTAGGTAATTACAGACTTTTGAAAACTTATTTTGATTTTGCTGGCGACTCTAGAATTATTTAGTTTATTTAAGAAACTCTTATAAACTTAATTATGAACAATATTACATGTTACGTTTGAATTTCTTTCCTTTAAAACCTTTAATCGTTTATATATTTTATATCTAGTTCAACTAAAGGTAAAATTAGTGAAAACCAACTAAAGTAATTTCATTTGAAATTACAATCACTTTCCGGGCATTAAGGGTGATTAGCCGACTTAGATTTTATTTTATGGGCTTCAAGATAAAATAAATTTACTTTTAATTCTGCAGCTAGACAGAAAAAATCTAGAAAAAATTTTTAGCTGCTGATTATTATTTTTATTCTAATTAACTGGGCTGTAATAACTGCAAAGAGGATTATAGGCATCACAAATTCATAACTACATTGCACTAATAGGAATAACTGTCAGATAGAGCTTCTTAATATTGAAAAATTGTACATACATTTTTAGAGAATAAATTTTTGCTCTGTATTCAGTATCAGTACTTCAAATAGCATCTTAATGTAAAGTTTTTCCAACATATTCTGATCCATAAACATTACTGAAATTAAATTATTTAAGAATTTTGCAAAATTTTGAATAGATATAAAAATATTTGTTGTTTCTATATCTTTTTTCGTCTGAGCAGGTTTGTTATTTTATTTTTCTATTTGTGTTTTTTTTATTCCCATTTTTAAAATCAAAACTTGGTTGAAATTTTTAAAATCCTAGAAATTATATGATTAAAATTTCTAAAAAAATATTAATTTCCTTCTATAAAATTTTAGGAATGCAATTCCAACGAATTTCACGTGTATAAAAAAGAGCTCAGCTCTAAAAGGAAAAAGATTTACTGAAAACTTAAAATATGGGAATTTGATAATACTAGCATTAACAATGCTGTCTTTCAGCTAACATCAGATTCTTAATTATTATAAAATTCAAATATTTAAGTTGAAAAATAAGTGTCTAGTGCATTATTATCAAAACGCTATAATTATAATAGTAAAAAATATTAACTTACACTTGAATTCAAAACATAGTAAAAAAGGTTTTTCTTGCAAAACTTTTTTTAGCTGTTTATTTTGGAATGTAAATATTTATTCAGGAAACTATAGCACCAAACTTATAATTATAATCGTCTTCATTTAGGTTACTAAAAGGAGAAGTTGTTTTGGTTGATGTCATATTTTGAGCTTGCTCTTCAATCGGAACTCGAATTGTTCGATTTTCTTCTTTTTCATGGTTTAAAGAATTTAAAATTTGTTGAAACGATTCATACTTCTGACCTACTTCTTGTGGATCACAGCAGAACATTATTCCCAAAACTGGCATATTCTTACTATATTCTAAATCAATAAGCCATGGAAAACTAGAACAAATATCGTTACAAAATACGAATTCCGTTAGATTTGTCTGTAATTTATAAAAGCAATTTATAATCAATATAAACAAAAAATAATTATTAAACTTACGGTGACAAATGGAGAGTTTACTCCAATCACAACGACTTCCTCTGAAGAATTTCTTGACCGTGGTAATAAGTACTTCCAAATGTATCGTGGAATGTTTCTGCTAATAAATCCATTCTAAAATTTTATATGTCAATAAAAGCAAGTTTTCAAAATAATCATACCGTTATTGTAAAAGTTTTATTTTTGCCACAACCAGCTACTTTAACGACCTCTAGTGCTTCAAATATTCCAGCATATACATCATATGGTAATTTTACTGAATGCTCTGAAAGACTTTTTTCGAAAACCATCCAGTTGCCGTATTTTAAGCCATCCCACATTATAACTCTTCCTAATATCTCAACTTTTTGCTGTAAATTTATTAAGAATTCAAGGCCAAACTCTTCAATAGGAGCAAGATTTGTCATTGAAAACTTAATAGCATTAGAAAACAATTCTCGCTCCTGTTCCATGAAATTATTTATATCCGCATCACTTAAATCAAAAGACGTTTTTATCATATTTTAAATAAAGGAATTTTTATAACTTACCTCAGTATAAATCTTCTTAAAAATAAATTCTTCGTTGGAATCATTTGTGTGGCTGGGCTCGTAACAGAGAGATCAATCTGTATTTAAAAATTTATATAATTAATTAGAGAAATTGTGCTTGATAAGACAGTGTTTTCAGCCCATAAAAATGTTTTAAAGAACAAATCAATTCAAAACTTGGTTATTATGAGGCTTTTTTTTTGAATAAAGGCTTTTGATGTTGAATTGTGAAATAAAATGGAATAAACATCACAATATTAATTATCTTATTTATTATATTCCAATAACATAAATATTAAAATATAAGATAAGTTAAAACAAAATAGAATATAAATTAATATGTTCAAAATAACAAAACTACAAATGCAATTTTCTCACCAAATCATTTAGATTCCTATTCCGCTTGGCTGATACATAGTGCAAAAATTCCAAATTAAGTTTGCTTGCATCAAGGCAATATTCTACATGACTAAGAATAGCGTTTTGAATTTTAGTAGTGAAAAGTGCACCTGATTTTTGGCTGCAGCTCTTCATGTTATGATCGTAAATTACAAAATTTTCATAGTGGCAACTATATTGAGTGTTTTTGTAGCCGTATGAAACATATTCGTCCGAATCGTACGAATCGCTATCTCTATCGACAGTTACTACTCCATTGCTGCAATATATGTTCTTTGTATTTCCAGTTTCCTTATTTGAATTCGATCTTGATGGGCAAACATAATTTTTAATTTAGTATACTTTTAAAAATTAATGTTTTGGTTTTTCAAACAGTTATATATGTATAATTACCTGAGTCCACCTTCGCAAATCATTAAAACTTTGCTATTATCCTGTATTTCAATTTCCTCAGAAATCGGAATTATAAAAGAGTTATTATCAAATTCTTCCAAAAATATAGGTGCATTTTTTGGGTCAAAATTACTGAAATAACATGTTTGACTAAAGACACTTCCTTTGCAATGAACTAAAACTATTAAAGTTATTAACACTCGGAGCATACTTAAAATAAAATTCACTACTTCTTGTTCTTAGAACTTTAAGTACGAAAATGAATTTAATTACAACAATTAGCTTTTTTTAATTTTATAATATCAATATTAACCCTAGATAAAATTAATAGTTTCAGATAACCCAAGGATAGTGTGAAATGGTACAATTTCTTCTTATCTTTTTGCTATTTTAATAAATAATTCTATTTTGATATGGTTTTACTTTTAATTTAATAGAATGTGTATAAGAAACTGAAATTTTTTGGAGAAATGAATTTTTTCGTTTAAAAACGTCAATAATAAATAGTTTTTCTTGGCATTTTAAGATGCTTTATCGGAGCTGCAGATCATCAAAATATAGACACAACTATATTTTACAATGATTAGAATAGTAAAGCATAATATCGAATAGTTTTATTTTCCTCTTGACAAGTTAGTCATTCTTTTTATGGCTTTGTTAAAGACATAATTTGAAAAATTTTATTATTTGTTTATTAGTTAACATTATTTCAAATATAAGTGCTCCAGAAGTCTTACTCATTTCCGTCTTTTTCGGGTAGTAACTTCTAGTTTTTGCCCCTTTTAGAGGATATTTAATACTGTGACTGAATTGTGACACACAGCTTTCCTTTGTAATGTTAGTTATATATTTTTGATTTTTTTTATTGTCTTATCTCAAAGTAGATTATGTTTTACACACGTTTTTAAAAAAAGGAAAAAAAAGTGAACTGTTCATTTGAATACAACTAAAAGAAATTTTCAAATTTTTTTTCTAATTTTTAAGGCAGGTTTAGAGTTAAGCTTAGCAACGTATAACCACAGTGTTTATAATTAAAGAAAAATAGTCAACGTGTTTTTCAATAAAGCAAATTAAAATAAATTATAATGAATAAAAATGAATTAAAAAAAATTTTTTTAATTCATTTTACTTCATTTTAACTCCTTCATTCCACAGACAGGAGTAAATTCTTCTTGTGTTATATGTTTTCACCAAACCTAAAAATTTACCTAGTGAAATTTTAAAATAACACATCAAGCTGATTGGAATATCAGATTTTTTCTTTATTTTGTCGCACAGCCTGAAAATTCACAATAAGGGTGCTAATTTCCCTGTTTTCAAAGGCTTATCCTTAAAATAATACGATATATATATTGTTATGAATTTAAACGTATTAGGCTCACTATAAAAAAGTAGGCTGTGAGCTTACTATATATATAAGTAGTTTTTCGAGTTCAGTTTGAGTTGCAGTTCAAGTTCATTGAAATATTATTGTATTTTCTGCTATTGTAAATATATTCCATTAAACTTTATAACAATATGCACGGTTCTTCATATAAATGATGTGCATGTTTCTTAATAGTTTCGTTAAAATGTAAATATTTATGTTGAAAAACATGAATTTAGCCTATTGCCATCAACAGATTATAATTTATCTTTAAAGTTTTTACTACAACAGGAAAACTTAAAATGACATTTAAATTAACAAAAAAAAGTATGGAAGGATTTGCTGTAAAATTTATAATATCTTTTTTTGATTGGAATACAAATATTTATTTAAGAAGCATTTGTAGAATGAAAAGTTTTCAATAACTACCAGGAAAGGTTTCACCTGAGCTTAGATATTCATCATAAGAAATACTTTTAATAGTTGTTCTTACTGGGCTTGGCTCTTCAATGTGTATTTTATTTATTCGATTACTTTTTCCTTCTTTTTCATAGTTTAAAGAATTTAAAATTTGTTGAAATAATTCATACTTCTGACCCACTTCTTGTGGATCACAGCAGAACATTATTCCCAGAGCTGGCATATTCTTACTGTATTTTAAATCATTAAGCCACGGAAAACTAGAACATATGTCGTTACAAAATATGAAATCCGTTTGATTTGTCTGTAATTTACAAAAGCAATTTATAATTAATATAAATAAAAAATAATGATTAAACATACGCTGACGAATGGAGAGTTCACTCCGATGACAACCACTTCCTCTGAAGAATTTCTTGAGCGCGGTAATAAATACTTCCAAATGTATTGTGAAATGTTTTTGCTAATAAATCCATTCTAAAATTGTATACAGTATTAAAATAAAGTTTTTAAAATTATCATACCGTTATTGTAAATGTCTTATTTTCGTTGCAACCAGCTAGTTTTACGATTTCAAGGGTTTCGAATGTTCCTGCATATACATCATACGGTAATTTTACTGAGCGCTCTAAAAGAATTTTTTCGAAAACTCTCCAGTTGCCATATTTTAAGCCATTCCACATTATAACACTTCCTAACATCTCAGCCTTTCGTAGGGCATTTGTTAAGAATTCTAGGCCAAATTCCTTAATAGGAGCAAGATTCGTCATTGAAAAATTCATAATATTAGAAAATAATTCTAGCTCCGTTTCCATGTAATAATTTATATCCGCATCACTAAAATCAAAAGACGTGTTTTTATTATTATCTTATAAATAAAGAAATTTTTGAAACTTGCCTCAGTTCAAATCTTCTTACAAATAAATTCTTTGTTGGAATCATTTTTGCGGTTTCGCTCGTCACAGAAAGATCAATCTGTATATAAAAATTTATATTATATAATTAGCACAAGAGTGTTTACTAAAACACCACTGTCAGCCCTTAAAAATGTTTTATCGAACAAATAAATCTAAAAATTAGTTATTATGAAGTATTTTTTTTTGACGTTGGGTTGTGAAATAAAATGTGAGAAACACTTAGAAATACTAAATATTTCATTTTTTACATTTTAATAATGTAAATTTTTAGCTATAATATAAGTTGAAATAAAATAAAATAAATTGATATGTTAAAAATAAAAAAAGTACAAAAACCAAACATATTTTCTCACCAAGTCATTTAGATTCCTATTCCGCTTGGCTGATACATAGTGCAAAAATTCCAAATTGAATTTGCTTGCATCAAGACAATATTCTACATGACTAAGAATAGCATTTTGAATTTTAGTACTGAAAAGTGCACCTGATTTATGGCTGCAGCTCTTCATGTTATGATTGTAAATTATAGAATTTGCATCATGGCAACTATATTCAAGACTTTGGTCCTTCTCTGGATACGAATTGTACGAGTATGTACTTCTATCAGATATTACTCCATTGCGACATGATATTTTCAATGTATTTGAAGATTTCCCATTTAAGCTCGATCTTGATGGACAAAAATATAATTTTTCATTTAACATATTCTTAAAAATTAATGTTTTGGTTTTTCAAATAGTTTTGTGCAGTTACCTAAGTCCACCCTCGCAAATCATTAATATTTCGCTATTGTCCTCCATTTCAATTTGCTGAGAAACGGGAATTATAAAATAGTAATTATTAAATTGTTGCAAAAATATAGGTGCATTTTTTAGGTCAAAATTACTGAAGTAACATGTTTGACTAAAAACACTTCCTTTGAAATGAACAAAAACTATTAAAGTTATTAACACACGGAACATACTTGAAATAAAATTCACTAAATCTTGTTTTTAGAACTTTAACTACAAGAATGAATTGTTTAGTTATAAAAATTAGCTTTTTATACTTTTATAATATCAATATTAACCCCAGATAAAATTAATAGATCCAGATAACCCAAGGATAGTTTGAAATGGTACAATGTCTTCTTATCTTTATAGTATCTTAATAATAGATTCTATTTTTATATGGTGTTTTTTTTAATTTAATGGAATGTGTATAAGAAACTGAAATGTTTTGGAGAAATGAAAGTTTTGGTTTAAAAGTGTCAATAACAAATAGTTTCTCTTAGCATTTTAAGATGCTTTATCGGAGCTGCAGATCATCAAATATAGACACAACTACATATTAGACAATGATTAGAATAGTATCGAATAGTTTCATTTTCCTCTTGACAAAGTTAGTCACTCTTTTCATGACTTTGTTAAAAATATAATTTGAAAAATTTTATTATTTGTTTATTAGTTAAGATTATTTTAAATATAAGTGCTCCAGAAGTCTTACTCATTTCCATATTTTCAAAGAGTAACATCTAGTTTTTTGCCCGCTTTTAAAGGACTGCCCACTTTTTTTGTGACCAAATTGTGACACATAGCTTTCCTTTGTAATATAAATGTTAATTCTATATTTTTTAATTTTTTTTTATTGTGTTTAGAAATCAAATAAAATAATAAATTGAAAAATAGTAGTTATAAGCAAATTAAACTTAATGGAAAATTCAATGAATTTCTGCCAACATTTCGTGAGCGTTCTGCCATGGACCTGAAAAACTTAAAATCCCACTCAATCATCTACAACGTTTTTATTTATTTTATAACTGCACTACTGTCGAAATTTTAGATTAGTGTTAAGTGAAATCATTCAACTTACATCAAACAGAAATTAAATTATGCTTTTATTAGTAGAGCAAAATTCATTAAGGAAAAATTTTAGAAAAAGAAATTAAAAATTAAAATGAAGCATAAATTTCGTAATTCCTCATATTAAAGAGAATTTATTCATAAAAGTTTTATTTTGTTTAGAAAGTACAGAGCCGAAACTAAGAAATAGTTGAATTTTATGCAGAATTTTAATTTTAATTTTGTATTAATTATTAAATTTAATATTAATTAATTAATTAAAAATGATGTTTATTTAATAACATCATAAGCTTGCCACATGTTTTTAAAAATGACAAAAAACAATTCTATTCGTTACCCCCAATGAAGTCAAACAAGAAATAAAGAACAATATAAAATCCAAAAAAGCTCCTGGATATGACCTTATCACTGGACAAATACTTAAAGAACTGACGAACAAAACATTAGTTAAAATATGATCCACATATACGGAAGCTGAAGTCATTATGATTTCAAGCCTGGAAGAGCACCACATGAAACAGCATCTTACCGGCCAGTATCATTATTACCAATATTATCAAAACATTTTGAAAAACTTCTACTGAAGAGATTAAAACCTATAGTAGACGAAAGAAATCTCATCCCAAATTACCAGTTTGGGTTCAGAAACCAGCACTCTACGATCTCAACGAGAAATTTGCGACCGACTTGTGATCAAAGACATATTTTCTACTCTCTGACGTCGCCACAACTTCATAGTTACCACATTGCATTCTGAAAATTTTTAAGTGGAGAATATTGACACAATGTGGTTGCAGCGATGTAACTTTGTCTGAATTATGTCTTAAAAAAAAAATTACAAGATGACACAAATCAACACACGGCGACGTCGCCACGACAAAAATGTTACCAAAATGAAACAAACTGTCATAAGTTTACAGAATTTTTTCAGAGTTTTTAATGCATAGGAACTATTAATTACATGTTCATATGCCACTAATCTTGGGAAGGGGTTCAAAATATTATTAAAGCGAAAACTGTAAAAGTTTGCCTGAAATATAACTAAAAATAACGACCAATAAAAGCATAACTGTTAAACACATTATTGACACAATGTGGTCGCAGCGACGTAACTGTGTCTAAATTGTGTCAAAATGATAAAGTCTGTACAATTTCACAAGATGGCTACTATTTTTTATGGAAAAATTTCTTTTAGCATTGGGGATGAAAAAATTTTTAACCAAAAAGTATGAAATTTTATTAAATATTAGGATAATTTGTATTTTTATATTCCTACTATTAGGTTGCTCAAAAACCTTCAATTGTTAATAAAATCTTTTCTATTCATCCAATCAAGTTCAAATAAATTTTGTTGTGTTGGGAGTGCATGACAATTGATGTTAATACAGTTAGTTCAAATATGAATTCATTAATTATATTTAATAAACTAATTTGAATTTTATATGAGAGAAAAGCTTCAGACAACTGAATGCTGGGAATTACGAATTCTGAATTCAGAAAAAAGAAAACAGTCAAAATCACTAAAGACAGCTGAGCTTAGATCACCTTCATAAGAAACAGCTTCAGCTGAGCGTAGAACACCTTCATAAGAAATACTTTTAATAGTTGTTCTTACTGGGCTTGGCTCTTCAATGTGTATTTTATTTATTCGATTACTTTTTCTTTCTTTTTCATAGTTTAAAGAATTTAAAATTTGTTGAAATAATTCATACTTCTGACCCACTTCTTGTGGATCACAGCAGAACATTATTCCCAGAGCTGGCATATTCTTACTGTATTTTAAATCATTAAGCCACGGAAAACTAGAACATATGTCGTTACAAAATATGAAATCCGTTTGATTTGTCTGTAATTTACAAAAGCAATTTTTAATTAATATAAGTAAAAAATAATTACTAAGCTTACGGTGGCAAATGGAGAGTTCACTCCTATCACAACGACTTCCTCTGAAGAATTTCTTGACCGTGGTAATAAATACTTCCAAATGTATCGTGGAATATTTTTGCTCATAAATCTATTCCAAAAATTTATATGTTTATATAATTAAGCTTTTTATATGATTATACCATTATTGTAAAAGTTTTATTTTCACCATTGTTGACCAAGTTTTCAATCGTGAGAGCATCAAATGTTCCTGCATATACATCGTATGGTAATTTTGTAGAGTGCTTCTGTAAATTTTTTTCACCTGCATTTCACCTTTTCTCAGGGCATTCATTACAAACTCTAACTCAAACTCTTCAATAGGTAAAAGATTAATTATTGTAAAACTTAAAGACTGAGCAAACAGTCCTAATTCCTTTTGAATTGAATAGTTTATGCTCACATCACTTAAATATAAAGAAATTGTTTACGAATTTCATTAAAATAATTATTGGAACATACTTTGGAATGAATCTTTTTGAGTACAAGCTTTTTGATGCATTATTCTTTTGTTCGGTTTGAGTTGTAATAGAAAGATTTACCTTCAATGAAAAAATCGCTTATGATATATATATATATTTACTTTAACTTATGCTTCTGTTTATATTAATAAAAATATACTTTTGATCAATTCACCAAAATTTAAGTACTACCTATACCCCGTTTAAGGTATTGTAAACACTGTACTTAAAGCATAAATCAGCAAGACAAACAAAATATAATTTCAGTGTTAGTTAATTTTATGTTTGGCAAACATATAAAATTATCTCAAATGAAATTTATATATTAAGAGAAATTTAGGCTTCGGATAATTTATTTAGAAAATATTTATTCCATACCAAATCATTGAGATTTCCATTTCGCTTTCCGGACACATAGTGTAAAAACTCTAATTTCGATTGTTTTGCATCAAAACAATACTCTGCATGTATTAAGACTGTTTTTTGAATTGTTGAAGAAATAGAATAAGATGATTTACTACAGCCTTCCATATCATTTATGAATATTGTTGAAAAATCGGTTTTACAGCCTATTAAAGAATTATAAGAATTGTAATTTTCAAAATTGTAACTATCCAAATTGAGATTTCCTTTTTGGCATGATAATTTAATTGTATTATTAGACCCCATTTGATTACGGAAGTATGAATTTGGCCTTGAAATATGCTTATAAAACAAATAATTTTGTTTTATAAATTTATATACTAACCTGAATCCACCTTCACAAATCATCAAGACATCGCCATTCTCTTCAATTTCAACTGGAGATTCATGAGATAAAAAGAAAAAATTATCACCAAATTGTTGTAAAAAAATTGGTGCACTCTCTGAATCAAATTTACTGAAATAGCATGTTTCACTCAAAGCAGTTTTGTTTAAATTAATCAAAATTATTAGTGTTATTAACAATTGAAACATTTTTTACACAGAAAATGGCTGATAAAGCTATAAAATTGCTTAGTTTATGGAATGAATAACTGAATAGTCAAATTAACAATTTTAAGCTTTTATACGACTGAATAAAATAGCTTCAAAAGAGTTATAAATATTTATACTTTTTGGTTCTTATTTAGATGTATTCTTAATAATTCGCAATTTAATATTTCCTTATCTTCAAATTATTAAACAATTTTTTTTTCATAAAGAAATTAATAATGCGTACTTTTTATAAAAAATATCAACAGTTTGAATATGTCATAAAAAAATACAACAAAAGCTGAAACTAATAAAAAACGTAAGAAAATATATACGAGTACATGCCTTAAACAGAAACATAATGAAATTTGATATGTGATTCTTTTTTTTCTGCTTCACTTTTGAGTTTCAAGGCCTAGTCGAGGGCTTTAATAAGTATTCTGAAAGTATTTTAGCTAAATATGAGTATACTATATTCTCATCCCAGTACTTCTTGAAAGAAAATATTAGCTTAAACTTCAATTTTAATATTATTATGCCAACATTTACAACTAAAGCCTGGGTTAAAAAGAAGTTCCTAAAATCTGTATTAAATCTGTAAATCAAAAGTAAGCTGAATTTTTGCATACACCTTAATTTTGGTGTGTTTCTGAATATGTAAAAAATCTAAATTGATATCGCGCCGGCTAAAAAAGTTATTGGGGGTCAAAGGTCACGAAAAGGGGTTTTTCCCAAATATCCCGCTTCCTATTGCTCGGAGGTGAAATAAGGTTAGGATAAAAATTATTCGTCGTCCAATTCTCTATAAAATAAGTCTCGGGCAGTTTTTTGTCAGACTAACCGTTTTCGCCATAGAGAGCCGAGAAAGTATCACTAATCATTCACGTACGCTAATGCATAATGTACACACAGAGCGTATCCACAATGGCGACTCAATACACTTTTTTTGCAGCTGGGATGGCAAAGTAAATTTATATTGGATTCTACTTGACTAAATTTAGAATGTAATATAGGCCCTATTCACTTTAGACAAAAGCTTCAACAAAAAGCTTCTAAATTTACACAAAAAATGGATTTGATCGAACTATCAAATAGCTGAAACATATAAAGAAAAATTAGTCATAAAACAATAAGTCCTAATACATATTATTTGTATATACAATACGAGCTTAGCCCACATCCTATAGCATTATTTGATAATTTTGGGATGAGGAAAACTCAAAAATCAAAAATATATGACTGCTTTGAGCCAATTAATTCTCAAGTACCTTACGATAATGCAGCATAAATCATTGATGGTGGATTCCTTATGCATCGTGTTGTATGGCAGAAGAATGAAACATTTAATATTATTATCAACAAATATATTAATTACTTACTAAGCAATTTTGGTACAAATACTGTTGTCGTTCTTGACGGTTACTCTGATAACAGTAAAAATATCAAATCCATGGAACAATTAAGATGAACTGCTGCTTTTTCTACATCTTGCGAAGTACACTTCAACGAATCTATGGAAGTTCCTATCAGTCAAGAAAAATTACTATCTAATCGTTCGAATAAAAGAAAATTATAATTTATAGTAAAAATTCTTATTCAGAAGCTCAAAGAAGTTGATATTGCCACTAAGCCATCACGAGATGATGCTGACGTTCTAATCGTTGAAACAGCGATTGAAAAATCAATCAATTATAATACAATTATAGCAGGACAAGACATAGATCTGTTGGTTCTTCTTATTGGCCGCACGCAGTTAAGCAATGATCTACACGATCCATTTTCTTCAAAAAACTAGGCACGAACAATGTTGAAACAAAAATATACTCGACAGATAGCCTGAACAAGTATCCTCATTGTAAAGAAAATATATTATTTCTACATGTTATGACTGGTTGTGATACAACTTCAGCATTATTTGGAAAAGGGAAAATAAAAATAATGAAAATGTTTGAAAAAAGACCAAATCTATGCAGCTTAGCACAAATATTTTTAACCAAAAATTGCGTTCGAAGTGTCATTGTTGATGCTGGAATACGTTTCATACTATCCATATACGGTGCTCCAACACTAGAACACTCCATAGATAATCACAGGTATTTAAGTTTTGCTAAACTAACAAAACAAAGTACAGCTGTGAAATTTAAATTATTACCACCTACTTTGGCGGTTGCTCAGCAGCATATCTATCGAGCGTATTATCAGATACAAACTTGGCTTGGAAGAGAAATGGATCCAAAAGAATGGGGTTGGGAGCTTAAAAATAATATATTGCAGCCAGTGACAACTTTATTACCACCAGCACCCGATGACCTAATTAATACAATCAAATGGAAAAAAATGGCGGAAAATGCGGTTGTAAAAAAATTGATTTAAAGTGCTCTAAAGCTTGTGAATATTGCCGAGGCCAGTCATGTTTAAATGCTGAACCAAACGAAGCTGAATATGTTGAAGATGTGGATGTTAATATAAATATAGATGAGTGCACTAGATTTTTTGTCAGCAAATACAAATGACAGAGTAAACAAAGATTTTATAGCGTGTACCATTTTTGGTACAAGTTTAAGGAATTTTTCTTCGCAATGAAAGGGTTAATTGCTTTAGTTATACTTTCTCGGCTCTCTATGGCGAAAACGGTTATTCTGACAAAAAACTGCCCGAGACTTATTTTATAGAGAATTGGACGACGAATATTCAGAAACACACCAAAATTGAGGTGTATGCAAAAATTCAGCTCACTAGGAATTATTCCGCAGACAAAACCTAAAATGACTGGGCTAATAAAGAAAAATGTCGCATATCCTATAAAATATAATAAAATATAACATGAAGTCTGCGGAACCAGTGGGAAAATTGTGATGTCTTGAGAGCATTTTCATACATCACAGGATGCAAGCGTTATCTTCAAGAAATTTTCCGCTATTCCAATATTAAAACTAAATAATAAAAACAAAATTTTTTCAGAATAAAGTTACACAACATTCCGATTAGATCAAATAATAAAAGTTGCTATGTAAAGCGAATTGTTTAAAGTTGAAAAGAAGTAGCAAGACTAAACCTTTACATCGCGGGAGCTTAGAAATCAACTCAAGAATTTATAGAACTTGTTTTTAAAATCAGTTTTGAAATAAAGTAAGTGAATTTTGAGTTTTTCTGCTGAATAGGTTTTAACTGTAAATAAGAAAGTTACTTTGAAAACTAACTTTATTTAAAAAATTGAGCAATTATTAAGTCAATAAAATCCATGCCAAAAGTAAAAAAAATGCTTTGTGTTAATCAATCAAAAGCATATCAAAAAAACAACACTGAAATTAAAATGAAATTTGTCAAGAATCAATAGAAGCTACGACAAAAAAATATCCTAAGGAGCTTCTGTGATTAATTTTTAAAGTTGAAAAAAATAAGTTTGGCTTGTATTTTATTTTATTGTTTCAATCCAAAAACTTTTATAATTCTAAATTAATTAGTAATTCAGTGAAAAAATATTCTTAGCAATAAAAGAACCAAAATTCAAACTTATTTCTTTTATCACACATATTCTGGGTTTTCATCATAGATATGATCGTTTCCATTCCCTTGAATTGGATATAGAGTCCATTGATTTATTTCAGGAAAATATGGATATCTTATACGAACATCATTTTGTTTACAACAAAATATAATTCCTAATGCTGGCATTTTTCTTATTTTTTCAATAGGCATCAACCATGGATAGTAATTACATACGTCATTGCAAAATATAACATCACGGTAATTATTCATCTAAAAGTTTAAAAACGGTTGTAAGATTTAAGGGTTTAAAAAGGTGGTTAAGATAATTAAGTAATAATTGTTACGAACCGTAACAAATGGTGAGTTTACACCAAAAACAATGAATTCTTCTGTAACATTTCCATTTCTCATAGTTAGGTAGTTCCAAATATATTTAGCCACAGTCTTTTTAACAAAATCATTCTAAAAAATATTATAAATTGATTAGAATTTTCAAAATATACTCTTTCTGCTTTTACCTTAATTGTAAGTAAAACTTTCTCCTTTTCGCATTGTTTTTCATTCATTGATTTTTCAAATTCAATGTTACCTAATGTTCCTGCATATACATCATAGGTCATTTGTCGTGTGCGTTTATGTAAAAGATCTTTATATGCTTGCCAATTGCCTTCCTTAAGGCCTTTCCACATTATTACATTTCCTAAAATATAGCCCTTCATAACTGTTTGATTGAAGTATGGTTCAAATTCTTCCACCGGAACGAGATAAGTATTTGTGTACTGTAAAATATCGATAGAAGAGCCGAAATTCAATTCAATTTGCTCACTAATATCTTTATTTCTGCACAAATATAACGAAACTTTATGACATAATCAAAAACTTAATTATTTTACTTACGATATTTTAAAGTTTTTTGATGAAAATTCTTTATTATATGCATAGCTATGAGGCCAATATGTGACGTCTGACAGATTGGCCTGAAAACAAAAGAATTCCCATATAAATCACTTTTGCTTTATATACACAGAAAGTTAATGAAAACAATTTTTTTTTAAATATCTTTTAATTTAATAGTTTCAAAACTAAATTTTAAAGCTTGTCCTTAAATAATGCCAAGAAAAAAAATTTATTTTGTTTTCTTTTGAATAATTTAGTTAAATGTTAATATTGTTTAATATTTGAAGGAGAATGTATGTGGGAGAGCCGTTTAATATAAAATTTATTAAAAAGAAATTATTTGAATTTTTTACCAGTTTTATGTTTGCAATTTTTGTGCATTTAATTCAAATGAATGAAATATGGACTTAAACTAGATTTTTTACTCATACAAAGCTTCCAAAAGAATTCAAATATTTAAATCAATAATTATAGTTTTTTGAAAAATAACTCATGTTGCACAATGGTTTTTTAATGTAAAATCTACAACAGTTGCACAATAGCTAAATAATCAAACGAATAGAGAAATAAATACTTAAATCGATATTGAAGGAAAAGATAAGGAACATGGTTTAAGATTTGTGGTTTTACACAATTTTGTCCAAAAGTTCAATTTTGAAGATTTTTCTTTAGCGTAAAGTAATAACACAGGGAAAAATTTTTCGAAATCAAGTTCATATTTTCAATAGTATTTTAAAGCAAATTTTCATTAGTAATTTGATTAGTAAAAGTAGGAAACAGGAACAAAATTACATACCAATTGATCGATATTTGCTGTTCGCTCTCCCAGGACATAATGGACGAATTCTAATCTAATATCGTCTACATTGAAGCAGAATTCGGCATGTGATAAGATTTTATTTTCTATTATTGATGCAATAGCAAAGGATGATTTGCTGCAACCCCTCATCTTGTACTCAAATATATTTGAATGGTTTTGGTAGCATGAAATTCGTGTATAATCAGTAAGACTTATTTCATAATCAGTATGACTGTAATAATCAGACTCTTTATAATTATGAGCAGTTAATTTAATAGCTTCATCTGAGCATGATAATGTAATTTTTTTAGTTTCTTTAAATTGACTTCTTTCTAAATCTCCCATTTTTCTAAAACAAAAACTTATTAATAGTTTTGTTAAAATTTCAAAAAAAAAACTTTATAATTTTACCTAATTCCACCTTCACAGAACAATATCACATCATTTCCATCTTCAAATTCAATTTTTTGATAAGGGGCAAATAAATAATAATGTGCACCAAATTTTTGTAAAAACAATGGATTACTTTCAATATCGAAATGTTCAAAAACACAACTGTTATTCACAAATCCTTGTGCAAAAGAAAAACTAATAAATATTAAAATAATCAAAAACTTCCACATTTTAAAAACTAAATAATGTTAACACCATATATTGAAAAAGAATATCTACGTCCAAGTGAACTCAAACAAATAAAGCCGCGGCGATTTTCTAACCAATTTTATACCCTAGCCGGTGCTAGCAAAAATCGTATTTATCAAAGATAAGAAAAAGCTAAGCACGCAGAAATAAAATTCTATACATCTTTTAATCCCAGCTAAGTAAACATTTGTATCACATCAAGTTTCATAACGACCAACTGGATCTTTTAAGGAATACAACACCAACACAAGAAAATTTTTTAAAAATTTTAATGCTACAAAATAAATAGAATAATTTTGTTTATATTAGCATTTTTGTAATTGATAGTACAAAAAAAAAAAAAAAAAATAGTCTAAATAAAAGAAAAGTGATTTCTCTGCATCTTGTGACGGATTTCTTAAATTTCATATTGCGATAATTCTCAAGTGTTGCGGATGTTTTAAAGTTAACATTTTTTGCTTTCATTAATTTTATCCTATTTCATTGAAGCCGTTCAGTTAAACTACTAACATATATTTGGCATTTTTTTTTCTTTTTTGTTTTAATTATTTAGGAGGCTATGGTCTTTCATTATGCAAGCATTTTTTATTATTTTGGTGGCTACGTGGTTAGAGCCATAATTCATAAGAGAGTACAAACTTTTTTTGTTTATAGTTTATATTAAAACTAATGATCTTATTGGAAACTATTCAGTTTTGTCTTCTGAATATGAATAAATTTTAAAGAAATGAATGGCTTAAGTTGTCGTTTAGTGAAACTGCCCTTTTTGGTTTATTTATAATTTTATTTTTAAGCGTCCAGTTTTTTCTAAACAAATCTTTTAGCGCCTATTAAATAATAACCCAAGCATAAATCAATCTGGCATTAGAGTGAGATGATAAATTTATTAAAAAAAATAAACAGTTAAAAATTTGTAAGAAAAATATACCAAAGGTTTAATTTGATTTTGTAATAATAGCCATAGCAATTTTAAACTAATATCATAAAAAAATGCATCAAAAGTCATTAAAATATTTAAAGCTTATAATTTTTAAAACAATTCCTACTATTTGTCTAAAACCTTAAAGATAAAGCACACTTTTGTGGATATTTTTCATTATAATTTCAACCTTCAACCTGATGGTCATCCTAAATTAAATTAAATTTCTTCGTCCAGATTTCTACCTGATATTATCAAATCAAAAAATTTTTTAGATTATGTAGGATGCATTCGGGTTCAATTTTTAGCATTAGAATAAATTTTAATGATTATATTGACTTTGGTTGACTTGGGACCAAATATAAATCAGCATAAACTTTGGCTTAGAAGGACATATTAAAAATTTTCTTAGGATTTCACTTAAGTTATGATTAAGACAAAGGGAATGTTAAAACTGTACTGAAAAGTTAGGATCAACACTTCTTAAATAATTAAATATAAGTTCTAAATTTTTATTCAATAAGAAAACTTTCAAAAGGAATGTAACAATATTATGATATAATGTATCATAAGTTCCACTGAAAACCAGTATTTTATGATTAGACTACTGCTGTGTAAAAAATGTTTATACCAAAATAAATTTTATTTAAGGAAGTTTTTTTTTTGTGTTATGACAATCCCGTAATATAAGTGATTAAAGTAAAAGTTTCCTTCAATAACTATGATCATGTTTTAAGCTGCTTTCATTATAAATTAAGTAAGTTAATGGGAAAATTATTTATAGCAATTTTATATTGCAAAAATAATGACCATGATTGCTTTCTGTTTGAAAGATGTTTTATGAAAATTTTAATAAAATGAAAAGACAGCTGCCATGTGAAATATCAGAGGCCTCAAAGCTCTTTCGTACACATAATTATTACCTTTGTAATTAATACGATTTGTTCCTTTCTCTAATCTATTTTATTTGATTTAAGTTATTTCATTGGCAGAAAAATCATTTTGAAAGAGATAGCAAACTGTAAGATGTTAACAAACTAAAATTTTATCTGTCTTAAAGTATACTTTTATGCCGTGGAAAAATTTTGAAGAAAATTATAATTTTCAAAAATAAGCATAATTGAGAGATGATAAGGTTCAGATAAACTCAGATATATTTTAAATGAAAAATAAATTTCCTTGTTTTTTGGCTAAGTACTCAGTATAAAATTAAAACATTCATTTTAGCGCTTTTTTAAGTTAGTTGCCTATACGTTCAGAGGTATTTAATTTTAGAATCAAGACAACCGTCAGTTGCCAGTCAGAATAAAGTTAATATTTCATTAGCTATAAACATGCTACTTTGCTACCAGTTTGATATTGATTAAGTAGAAATTAATGTAAGCCTCAGGACTTATTGACTGATGTGTCCCCAATGTATTCGCATAAAATATAGAAAACATGTATATAACTTTTAATTGAATATTTTTGACGAATTAAAATAATTTTTTAAGCTATTTTATGGAAAAAGACATAAAATAATTCAATAATAAAATGATTCTTGCATTTTCGAGCTGGAAACATTCCCCAAGGACAAAGTATATTCAAATCATTTACAAAACTTAAAAAGAACAAATAATTAAGCAGTGGATTGCAATAAAATGAATAAAACTAATACATTTAATTGCAGCAATTCTGAATGATATAATCTTATAACAAGATCCGACATATAACATAAAAATAATTTTCTTTTTCATTTATTATTAATACAATTGATAAAACTTTAATAACCACAATTTAATAATATAAGAAATCCTTATGATTGATGTATAGAAATAAAGTAATTATTTAGCACAAATTTCAAAATGAAACACAAAAGTAATGAAAACATTTGATTTGCAGCTTCTATTGGTTGAATTAATTGCATGCAGAAAAAAGGAATCGCATAGTAATCGTGATGTCAGAGCTATGATGCGTGGCTGGATAGCTAAAAGCAAAAGTAGATCTAGTCAAAGATTATAAACCTTTGATGAATACATGTGTCGGGTTCTATAAAACTCATATAAATGATAATCGAATCGAAAACATACCAATTTTTCAAAGTTAGTGGTACTTGCAGCCATAAATAGGCAAATTGAGTTACAATAAGCCTTTTCAATCTTTGCCTGACAAGAACCAGCAGGAAACAATGATTGACTGTCTTGTTTGATGGAGTCATTTAATAATAATCTTCTAAAGCAATTGCATTTGGATTACTTTGCTATTTAGAATGCATTTTTTTACTTGTTTTGCAGCTGATATGCTGATTCTTTGGTAACATTCCATTTGATGTAGTGTTTTTTAATATAGGTATTTTTAGTTTTTTTTTAATCATATCCATAAATCATTATAAACCTACAAAAAAAATTGTTGATAAAATGTGTTTCGGTGCTTCTAGAGGGTTTTGCATATTTTCTTATTACTTTGTTGTCATTATGGTAATTATGTAATAAGCCTAAATTTTATTTTCTATATAGCAGACATAATCATGTTGATAGAAATAGATCCAGCTACCTGGAAATAGTTTGGTATTTTCAATAGTAAAAATTTGCTTCTGCTACTTTCTAGAGAAAACTAACAAAAGAAATTATGAAGAAAAGAAGATTTCTATTTTATGCTTTTTATTTCAAAATTAAGAATTTAACTAGCAATAAGAAGAAATAAAACAAAAGCAATTAAGTTTGACTTAGAGTTGTGCAGGAACGCATTAGTTCTCCTATTATAATAAGAAATATAAATGATGTTTTCAATAACAACAAAACATAAATACTTAACTTTTCATTAAAAAGAGTGTAAATGATCATTGGTCCCATGACTTTAGTGCACTATAATAAAATTGGTGATGATTATATCTTAGGAAATATAAAAGCCTTGCGACTAGTAGTTTAGAATTCAAAACTAAGCCCTAGTTAAGTTTGAGATCAAAAACTGATAACAAAGTATTTTGAAGTCCATTTCCAAAACTGTCCTTTATATGTGCCTAGAGAAAAGAAAAAAAAAGAAATAGTGCCTTAAATTTTCAAAAGTTTACTTTAGTTCTACCTAGAAGAAATTAAGTTAATTGAGGAATTATCAACTTGAGAAAAAGCTAAAGTTTTTTGCTAACAAGAGGCTACACTGCATGTCAAATTTACGTTTTTCTGACTATAAAATTGTTCATTTTATTATCCCTACCAGGGATTTATTTATTTAATACTTGCAATTGCATTACAAGATATAATTAGCTTCTAAGGTTTGCAATCAAAACTAGAAAAGAGAACCTATAGTGATGATTCGTAAAATGGTTTAATTTAGAAATTAAAACTTTTGTTCTGGAATGCAATTTAATAAGCTCTATTTTTATTATCCTTTAATAACATGTCGTCCGAGCAGAAAATGTTAAATAATAATAACAACCATTTAGAAAAATAATTTATTTTTTCACTTGTTATCAAAATTAATTTAATAATTTCTTTAAAATTATGCTTGCCATGTATTCATTTAAGTTTAAAACGTACATAACTTATGCATCTATTATTAAAATTACTTCCACTGCCTACTAACAATAATCTTTAGTTACTTCCTCATCCTCCTATAATACACATCAGCTTTAAATTTTGTAAGTTGTAATTTCATTGTACCCCTTTATCATATTTGAGTGCTTCTTTTAGGCAGTGAATCAACATTTTGTGCTGAATATGTACTTACTTTGGATATGAAGGTTTTTTAATGCGTTACTAAAAATAAGAGCAAGAAAAACCTTTATAACCCACTTACTATTGCCATCCAGGAAGTCTTTCATCGTCAAAGCAGACTAGGAAATATGGGCTGAGCTAGAGCCTTCATAACACAAACTTTCCAAGTCACAGTTGTGTATTAATCACGTAATGACTTGCAAGAGCTGTAATGAAATGCACAATAGTTTGAACTTGTGACCGACTGACAATATTTCCTTGTCCACGACCTCAGATCATTTTAAAATACAAAATGATTTACTGTGGCATGAATTTAGTTGATGGATTTATAAGTTTGGTTCAACACTAGCTGTTTGAACCGATTTAATCTAATATTCCCCTTGATAGACAAACTAAAAATGAGCAAACTCAGGCAGAATATTATCTAAGAGTATTTAACCATTAAGCTTTCAATCGGTTAAACTATTTTTATGAATTTTTAATACCACTCACTTTTTGTTAATAAATAAGTCAAAAGAAATAAAACATGTTTAACAATAAATTTGATAATATAGAAAATTATTCTAAAAATATGTATTTAACCTGAAGAGAGTATTAATTACTTAAAGTTTTTGTCCATTTCAGCGGTTAATTACAGAAAATATGAAATGATTGAAAAGTACAAAATAAACAGTCTTCTAACATTCGTTAGAGGTAAAATTAGATGATATAATCTGTTAAAGTTATTTGTAACTTTAATTCATAATCTAAATCCTTGAGAGCACAAATACTTTCAATACAGAAGTTGTAGAACTAACAAGAGTTTATGATGCGAATAACTTTGGTAACAACCAAGCAAATTAAGTTTATAGTACAAGTATAATCTATAAAATTATATAAATTACTAGCCAAGTTGTAAAAATATACATTTAAGTTTACATAAAAGGACCAAGGACTACGAAAGATACGAGAGGAAACTTTTACAAGACCCTAATTGAAATTATGATGACACTGTATTCAACACTTGCATTTCTAGATACGAACCGCGATAGTAAAAGAGTGGGCTACAAATTCTGCAATCTAAATACCTAAATTCTAGCCCTCTGGAGCTATATGAATGCAATGCATATAAGACTTCGGCACTTGTAAAACATGCAAAGGTATTCACAGCGTGACCGAGATTACGAATCGTGTTTAAGATCAGAACAGTATTTCACTCTGTAAAATAGAAGGTCTTTGGTCTATTTTGTGATATCGACATAATGTTCGCCCCAGTTTTATTCATACTAGTACATTGAATATATCAGCTTTCAAGATCAAGAGCAATATGCATTAATACTGCACGTGTTCCTATTCAAGTGAAGATGGCAATGTGAATAACTTTTTACTTTACATGTTCTGCTCACATTAACTTAAAGATCGGTGCCCTAACGTATGGTACTGAAGCATGTTTAAGGTGAAATTTATTCGATACGATAGAGAAGCTGGTTTTAACCCAAAAATGAGCAAAATAATTCAACATATAACGATTAACCATTGAGATATTGCTAGAAAAGATACTTTGTTGCCACTTATTATTTTAGTTTTATTTTTTATATTGTATATACAAAATTCTTTGATTGGCTTAAATTTTTTGAAATGGATTTTAGTTCCATTTTAAAAGCAATGATTATAACAAGTTGTGTTTTGAGATTGCAGAGATCAATTTTTTCAGTTTATTGGTAAAAGAGGATGGATATTACAGAGTTCTCACTTATAGCGTGATTTAATAGGCATTGAATTTCATGTATTCTTACAGAAAAATTTATTTATACTAAATTTTTTTAAAGAAAAACTAAGCTACCCCTAAGCTGACTACTTATAAATTTTGTTTATAATTAATTGTAAAACCATGTAAGAGTGCTTTGGCTGTAATATAATTGATTTTTTTCGGCAGGTATAAAAAATCTTTCATTAAATGCAGAAATATTCGAGTAAACTTTCCACCACTTAATTTTAAAGAGCAACAAGAAAATTTTTTGTTTCTTTTTACGCATTTTCCTTTTAGTGTTGCAAAGGCTCCAAGTTTATTACAACTAAAATTGATCAATCTACATATTGATACAATTTTTAAAAAAAAATTATTGAAAAATATAATTTTCCAAATTCATATGTTCCTGCATAGAAGAAAATATCCCGGAATCAAAAATTTTGCTGCCGAAATTTTATGTTTTCTTGCAAGTAATTACTCGTACATAATATGAGCAACTATTTTCATGAATGAAAATTAGCAAAATAACTTAAAGATTACGTGTTCGCAGTTTTTACTTATAGAATTGTGAAAATTTTTAAATATAATTCTTGCTAGTTCTCTAAATAAGTTCGACACACCTGTGGCAAATGAAATTCGCTCATTGAAAATCAATAGAATTCGCACTATTGGATATGGGCAAATAACTAAATATATGTAAAAAAAACATGCCTAGATAGGAGCTTATCCCGAAAAAGGTTAAAAGTTTATCTTTAGTTGAAATTTGCGTTTTAAATGTAAAAATTCTAGCACCCAATTACACAGCATAAGCTTAAGTAAGCTTGAGCTTATTTAAGCATTTTTAAAAACTTAAGTCTTCTTTAAGAACATTAAGCGGTGTTTATAGTTTATTTTTAACGTTTTGTATTATAATTTTATATACACAACCTGCAAAAAAAAAAGTTTTTACATACGGAGATTTTTTGATTTAGTAGAAACAGTATTTTTTTTGTTTTTTGCATTAAAAAATAGCAAAAATCATATCATTAATATGATTGCAGTTTGCTTAACAGTAGTATGTCAAATTTTTGGAACTATTTTGAGTTAAGAGTGACTTGTATTCCTTTTATCCCTTCCAAAAAAAAGAGAAGAATACAAAAAAATAGCCAACAAAATTTACTCAAATGTGCCAGCATTTTTGTTAAAAGTGTAAAACTTAAATACGGGGTATTTCGTCACCCTATAATAAAAACAATAAAATTACTTTCCAAAAATGCCATCAACCCCATTTGAAAATTTAAAAGAAATAAATGTGTAGCATTGTTTTTGTAGATATTTCCATGATTGAATAATGTCAAACTGTAATTTATCAATAAAAACTTTAGGAAAATGTACTACAAAGTTGAATAAAATTTTTAAGAACCTTCTGAAAAGTTTCCTTCATAGCTTAAGGGTTTTTGGAAACAATTTCTTGTTTTTGTTTTAATTTCTATAATATTTGCAGTTTCTTCGAAAAGCATGAAATGTGTATTCAACTGTATACAGAGCTTTTATTTATTTATACAAAATCGAGTATATTCTAAAATTAAACAGATCAAATTGCATTTAAGGTAACATTTTGAATCTTGATATAAAATAAAAATTAATAAACATAAATAATTAAAAAAACGTTCTAAAGGTTTTTTTTTAAATCACTAAAAAATTTCCATCTACATTTAAGGAAATAAATTCTTCCATTTCTTCTTACAGAAGTTCGATGTTTTTATTAGCAAACAACATAAATAAATTCCTTCCGAATCTGAGATACGCGCAACGGGCCCAGTAGGTGAAGTTTTTAACGTCTGCTATGGTAATAAAGTAATCACACGATTTGTTAACATCAGATTTTACGGCAATGCTATTTGTAGCAATGAAAACCATTGTATGAAAAACTCAGGAATAGCAGACACAAACGAGATTTTCTCCTCAGGTTTCTCCAGAATAAAGTTCACGGAACTACCAATGTCATGAATTCAATTACACTGTTTGTCTTCTAAAATTGGGTGGCGACCTAAGGTTGCAATGCTGTAAAGAAGTCAATGGAAACAACATATTATTTGCAATTTAATTGTTTATCTCACGAAACTTCCATACAGTAAGTTATTTTTTCATTTTCTTTTTTATTTTATTTAATGGAACTCCCGATGTTCATATTTAAATGTTACACGCATTCCAATAAGTATATTGAGGTATGCACGCATTTAGCTCGTGACAGTTCATTAAAGCAAATCTCGGTTACATTTTCTAATAATCCTATTCATATAAAATAAGTATAAATTCCAAAGTAAAAAATGTATTTTTTTTTTTGTGTTTATAAAAAACGATAATTACTTGTAAGCTAGTTAAAGAGATCAAAAAATATGTAAAAATTACAAAAGGCTTAAATGAAATAATAACTACTATATATAAGGAGTCCAATTTTTGCACATTATAAAATAAATTACAAGGCAACCGAAACCAGGTACATCTCTGTTACTAAACTTAACCTTTTAAATACAAATTTCTAAGCAACTGAATCAGTTTCAAAGATTTTATATTTATTAGACAAAATTCACTTTTATATTTTGCATATTTTGAAACATATTAAACCATAATTTCAATAAATTCAAGGAAATATGATTTTACTTACAACTGAAAAATTAATGTTTTCACGATGACCTCTCCCGCTATAAATGTCATATCTGTTACTTATTTTATAGTTTTTTTTTTGATTCTTAAAAAACTAAAATTTTAATTACAAGAACAATATCAAAAAGATATTGATGACGTTTTAAATAAAATTGTTTATATGATCTCATGAGCGAATTTTACAAATTCCATCAATCTACATTTTAGACAGCAAAAATTTACCCCAACAAAGTATTTCAAATTGAATAAAATAAAATTGTGCATCTCAATGATTTGATAGCAATTTTTAGCCGTATCTCACGAAGACCATTTTCAAGGGAAAAATTACCCTATTTAAATTCAGTACATTTTTTACCAGTTAAAATTAAAGAACACAGTCCTCATTTTCTAACTCAACTTTTCTAAATTTCTTTTGGCGTTAAGCCAACGATTTCGCTTACGTTTATCCAATTAATGTGAGCAAACACTACAAACAAAATTTACATCACGCATTTGAGCGAATTCGAGCTTATAGCAATTTGATGGAATTGATCAATTCTTCTCATCACTTACCGATGCTGCTATTTACATACGTCTGTAAATATTTTCTTAAATATTACTTTATTGAACATGTACCCATATAATAATTCTTTTTTGTTATCTTTTGATTATTTAATAGTTATACATTTATATATATTATTTTTAACTATGCATATATAAATTTCTCGACTTATTACTATATTAATATATTACTAGTAAAGAGTAAACTATTTGATTTATCGATTTGACATGTGTCTTCAGTAATTATAACAATTGTACAATTGAGTATCACTAGGCCAAGAGCTTTTCACCTTAAGCATTTCTAATCAGCATTTAGCAAAGGTAGAATAGTGTTACTTAGAGTAACTATCGAGCTTAATCAGGCTTTGAAATTTAAAAAAATACAATAAAATAATTGGAAATCGAACTATCATGTGAAAAATTTTATAGCTTCTAAAGAAATGCATTCCATGTATAACTGTTTGTTTATTCAATGTCAAATATTTTAGAGTTCAAAAAACATAGCCTAGAAAAACTGGATATTGATTTACATTTACATATGTTTAAATAGTACACATAATTATTATCTTTCCCTTTTATTAAATTTATAAAATTAAAGTTCATCATTTTTAACTGATTCATGGGATCTACCTGCGTTTATAATACTGAAAATTAAGGTCAAGCGAAAGTAGATATTGTGTGATCTTCACAAGCTAAACAATGTACACCTTAATGCATAGACATGTCGGTATAATTCTGGTGGTCTATTGCTATTAGTTACAACGATGATTCTTCTGGATACTTTAAGCAATACTACAAGGCGCTAGTGATTAGTTTTAATGAGCTCACGATTTTCATGTTAAAACTGTAGTTTGCACGCGGTAAAAAACAGTTTAGATAGCGGAAAACTATCATTGGCGGTAAGCAGACAGGTTGACACCTGTTTATTATTAACGACTTTCTCGAGCCTTTATTAGCTGTTGATTATTCATTGTAAATAAATAAAAGCAAATCATTTGTATTGCTTCTGTAGAACATTAAGAAATAGATTTGATATTGTTAAATGAAATATTTTGTTACAGTTTTAATGTTGCGAATCATTGGGAAAAGGGCTTTTTCATTGGTTCAAGTGAATAAAATGAACATTAAATTTAAACTGCTAGCAGTGAATTACTTTTGTGATTTTCAAAACCATTTTTCATCATTAATTTTTAATGGAAAATATTAACATCCCAGTTAAAGCTTGGATTGATTAATTTCATCTGGATTGAATTCTTAAAAAAGTGCTTTTAAGCGATGGCCGATTTAATCGAATTAAGCTTTAACTTGATTCCACATTAAATTAGCAACAAGATTTAGCCCAAGCGGCTATTATTATCCCCTAAATATTGAAATTTTTAAAAAAATTAAAAGCAAAATTTATTTATGAAGAAGATTTTTGAAATTTTTTTGAAAATTCCTTTACACTAAAAATTTTATGAAACTTAAAATTTTACGAGTCTAATATTTGTTGTATTTCGCATTTTTTTTTATATTTATAAAAACATTGTTAAATTCCTACTTTAACTTTTCAAGGTTAGTAAGTTTTTATTA
The DNA here is from genome assembly GCA_947359355.1 of Acrocera orbiculus. Taxonomy (NCBI): domain Eukaryota; kingdom Metazoa; phylum Arthropoda; class Insecta; order Diptera; family Acroceridae; genus Acrocera; species Acrocera orbiculus. The sequence goes on from OX375758.1 coordinate 16,953,656, forward strand.
ACCTTTACCAAAGTTAGTAATAAGAAGTTTCTATTTATCCCTTAGAAAATACACATTTGAACAAACATACGAACTTTTGAAGGTTTCTTAATATAATGAATTTTATATGAAAAACAAAATGTGTTGTTTATAGTTTTGTATTTGTCATCTTTTTGTTTTTAATTTTTCAAGATATATATCTCCAAAATTTTTATTAACCTTCAAAAGTCGGAATTTTTGATAAAAATTTTCAATTGTTTCTAAGTTTATCCCTTAGAAGTTTCTATTTATCGCTTAGAAAATACACATTTGAACAAACATACGAACTTTTGAAGGTTTCTTAATATAATGAATTTTATATGAAAAACAAAATGTGTTGTTTATAGTTTTGTATTTGTCATCTTTTTGTTTTTAATTTTTCAAGATATATATCTCCAAAATTTTTATTAACCTTCAAAAGTCGGAATTTTTGATAAAAATTTTCAATTGTTTCTAAGTTTATCCCTTAGAAGTTTCTATTTATCGCTTAGAAAATACACATTTGAACAAACATACGAACTTTTGAAAGTTTCTTAATATGTATAATGAATTTTATATGAAAAACAAAATGTGTTGTTTATAGTTTTGTATTTGTCTTCTTTTGTTTTTAATTTTTCAAGATTTATATCTCCAAAATTTTTATTAACCTTCAAAAGTCGGAATTTTTGATAAAAATTTTCAATTGTTTCTAAGTTTATCCCTTAGAAGTTTCTATTTATCCCTTAGAAAATACACATTTGAATAAACATACGAACTTTTGAAGGTTTCTTAATATAATGAATTTTATATGAAAAACAAAATGTGTTGTTTATAGTTTTGTATTTGTCTTCTTTTGTTTTTAATTTTTCAAGATTTATATCTCCAAAATTTTTATTAACCTTCAAAAGTCGGAATTTTTGATAAAAATTTTCAATTGTTTCTAAGTTTATCCCTTAGAAGTTTCTATTTATCGCTTAAAAAATACACATTTGAACAAACATACGAACTTTTGAAGGTTTCTTAATATAATGAAAAACAAAATGTGTTGTTTATAGTTTTGTATTTGTCTACTTTTGTTTTTAATTTTTCAAGATTTATATCTCCAAAATTTTTATTAACCTTCAAAAGTCGGAATTTTTGATAAAAATTTTCAATAGATTTCATCTAAATAAATTTATTTTCGTACTTTTCGACAAAAACAGTTTTTTATTATAAACACTTCTAACATTTTGGCCAACTTTGTATTTCACACTAAAAACCTTTTTAAAAATAAGCCTTTAAGGATAAATTTTTTAGCCAACACAGAGATTCTAAAAAACTAAGTTCGAACAACAAAAAAAAATAAATGCAACCTTTATATGAGTCGCTCAGAAGCCAATGTGGATAAGTCCATTTCTTCATATTTTCTGATTTTTGCAAATTTAAATAAATTAATAAATAATATATTTCTTAGTTTTAAAAGGATTTACTTCATTTTTTGTTGGTCAAAAAACCCTTTTTTAATAGTCTCAGCATGTGTTATGTATTATAAATGCATTAAGAAACATTAAATTTCTCAATTTGGATTTTTTGGACTTATCCACATTGGCTTCTGAACGACTCATATAATAAAAAGCCTACGTCGAAAAGCTAATTTTTTGAAAAGCAAATAAAATTAAAATTTTGCACAAAAAGTTTGTAATCTAGTTTGTTTGCTTCAGAATACGCAAAAACCGCAATTTCTAATTTCTAATTCTAAAGATGTTTTTTTCTTAAAAACACAATAAGAGTTGTTGATGCTCATCACAAGTTGGGGACCCTTCAAAATTAGACAGTACATATCAGAGTGATGTAATTTCAAACCAAAGGATATAGAGACACATGCCTACATTATTTTGGATTAGATTTATAGCACACCTTTTCCCCTATTTTACCATACAAAGAAAGAATACTGGTCACACAGAAACTATGGCATGGAATTTCGGAATTGATATTCCATCCTAGACTTTTCACTTCCAGTACCACTAAGTACCCATATTACATTTACTTCTTCATACACTATAAAGAAGTCTTATTTTTCTCCCATTAATAATAAACTAATATTTAACTTTAACTGCTTATAATCTCAATATTTCAGACGTTTTATTTCCCAAAATGTCTAACAAGACACCTCCTTTAAAAGTTACATGTAGCTTTACTTTCACCAATTTAAAGTGTATACTTTTTTTACACTACTTTCATATTGCTCTTTTGAAAAACTATTGATTCAGGCAACACAGCTGAAATATAATTTCTCCAAATAGTTATCTAAATATTTAAAATTACGAGGAGGTGCTCAGTAAAAAAACAAAAATGACGATACCTGAATTGATTTCTCATAATCATAATTAATTGATTTGTTTACTCCAATACTCAAATTTTATATTGAGCTTAAAAACAAAAAAACATTAATAAGTCTATACCACAAATATTTCCAATGCTAATTATAAATTACGAAAACACAAGATATTGCAGTTTTCTGAAAAGATGATGAGAAAATAAGAATGGCAGATCAAATTTTTTAATGAGAATCAAAAATTTGTTATCAGCCATTTCATAATAATGATCGGATTACAGGCGAAACGATGTGTCTGGTATTTTTCTGTCAGACTTAGACCATAATAAAACAAAAAAAACAAGAGGAGCTGATTTAATCGAGTACAGTCAAGTCAAGACGTAATAAATAGATAATATTCAATGAAATTTAATGCTCTTGAGTGGTTAAAGATAACAAGATTGTGACCGCAAATGGATAGCAAATATCGGTGGTGGCTTGAAAAACACTGCCAGAAAGACATTTTAAGTATTTTAAATTAATTAATGAAAGGATCCTGTAAAAACAATATCGTCAAAAAGAATTTTATTGCCCTTTTTTTTAAAAAAAAGTTGCAAGAAATATTTAATAACTTCCTAGATAGAAAACTGTCTAAACATAAAATTCAAAGCTTACGATTGTAGAAGATCATTTGATATATAGATTGAAAAAGTTGAGTATTTTTGTTTGAAATATAAAAGGTCAGTTTAAATATTTCATTGTATATGTTTTATCTATGAGTTAAATATAATAAAAGATCTCTCGAACAATACCCATGTAAATCAGCGTTCCGCACGATGATATAGTAAAGAGCTAAAGATGACCCTCTGCACTCTATGCGAATAGCATGAATTCAAGAAAAAAATTCTTTACTTTATTTATCCTAGGGTTCCAAAGCTGTATATAGTTTGAAAAGTTTAAAAGATAAAAAATGAACAAAGAAATAATTTTGATCTTTGAATAAAAATCAAATTTTGTACTGCACTTATTCACGTCTTTAATAATGTTGTCTGTGAGTTATTTAAATATCAAAAATCTGACGATAAGGTTCTGACAAGCAATGCGAAAAGAAATTCCGTAAAATAAGAATAAATTGCTGAAATCCTAGGAATGTAATGAAAACGAAATTTAGTTAATTTTTATTTTGAGATTAAAGTTTTATGCATTTGAATTTTAACAGTTTTATAATCAATTACATATATATTTATTCCACCATTTTTTTATTTTTTTATTAGATCACTTTACTTCCTTTTTCAAGCGCTAACTAATCCATCAAAATCAGTTTTAATCTACCCTACAGAAAATTCTGAAAAAATGTTAGGATAGTGATCCACTAAATTAAAAAAATCTTAGAAATATGCTGAAGTATCAGAATCCAGAGAAATAATAAATATTATTGATCAGTAATCAATAATATTGATGAAAGCTTTAATTGGAAATTTAACTGATACAAATTTTTAGCTTTAAGGAATATAAAAGATTAATAAATCAAAGTGTAAATTGAATCTTGCTTTATTAAAAACGGCTTATATTAGCCAGGACTTTTAATAAACATCAGATATCACTGTCAGATATTTCAAGATTAATGGTAATCAAATACCAGTTAGTACCAGTTATAACTTTTGATTATTTATAAAAGTGTCTATATTACTACGGTTGACAGTTACTCAAAAGTGATGTCGGATACTTGTATAACATCATAATATGAATTCGGCGTAGCCAAAAGATTGGAAGAGGCATTAGTGTTCAATATATGTTATTATATGTAGTGTTATTATCGCTACTTTACAACGAGAGCCTTACAATGGATGGTTTTTAACTATTAGCCTAATGCTACATCAGTTTTAGTTGCTTCAAACAAGATCTTAAGCGATGCTTCTTTTTCTCCTTTTTCGCATTTTTTTAGGAAATGAATTAGTCAAATTCTTATTTATTTCTTTATCAAATTTTGCTCAACCATAAAAAAGTATGTTCAATTATTTCCAGCAGTTCATCATTCAAGATCTCAGTCGTATACAACAGAGATCTTGAACGTAGGGTAAAGTCTTGCAATGAGTTATATTTTCTTTTTAAAAATATTGAATAACTCTATTCTTATTAATGAAATAAAAGTAGCCTTCGCCTTATACTATGACTTTATATTTATTAATTATTTCCATTTTTAAAAGCAGTCACTTGTTTATGGTGAAATTAAACTTAATTATAGAACTTACCATCATTATTTTTATATATTTTATGCCCTATTTTTAAAAAAATCGTTTGATATATTTATAAAAAAGAGAGGAACTAAAGTTCTTTAAGTCCTACCCTATAACAACCTACTTTGAATTGACAGCTAAAAATAATAATAACAACAAAGCACAACAATTAACCAAAAGCATTTTTTCCAGTCTTTCATTTCATACTTAGTTGTCGGCACTAATTATTCTTAAATTTTACAAGCTATTAGAATTACACCAAAAGCAAAATACTTCTAATTTAACAAATTTAAAAATCAAATTAGCTTTTGGCAAAGCTTCAAGATAATGGCCATACCGAATAAAAGGTAAAGAGTTGACTTATTTATCTTTTAGTTTTTGAAAAATTTTTTATATATTCTTGAACCTATAATTAAGATTATTTATAAAATTTTGAAAAAAAGAAGCTTCCTCCAATGGTTTTTAGTTGTAAATTGTGGTATTTTTGTTAGTAACACTTTTTCTTGTTAATTTTTTATTCGGTTTTTGCTGATTGTGAGTTGTTAATTGTTCCTTGTTATTATTAATTGTTATTTATTTTTTATTTTTTTCGTTTATTTGATTTTTATTTGATTAATTGTGGTTTTAGTTTTTAAGTCAAAGCAGGTTACTATAGTGTAGGACTTAAAGAGATTCATTTCTACCGAATGCCCCAAGACATTTAGTTTACTTTTTTCTTACCCTGGAATTAACTTTTCCCTAAATCGTACTTATAGATATACATTACAATATTTAATAAACCATGAACTGATCAAAAATATCACTTTTACTAAAAACAAAGCTAAAAACATACAGTAACTAAAACTAATCTAGAAGTCCAAGTTGCTTTAGACTGTGGTAATGGTAATTTTAGAAGCCGTTTCAAGTGATTCCGAGAGACTAGTCGTTTTTCTCTCAAGCATTTATTGAATTTATGGTGTCATAAAGCCATGTAAGTTCTCTTACACTTAAATTTATGAAAATATTGGGGAAGTTAAGTTTTTTACTAATGCCATTCCTAATTTTATCAGCTAAATTTGAAGCCTATAAATACGACAATCTTGTTCATATCAAGGAAGTGATTTGAACATTAGCTATTTAACTCATATAAATTTTGATTTAAATTATTTCATAATAATTACTGCAACGCTTATAGCTTACTTACCAATAATTATTAGACTCTTTTTTCCATAAAAGATCCTAAGATGGATTAATAAGCCTTTGAAACTATACAATTTCACTTTCTTTAGAAAAATTTCACCAATAAATTGATTTTAGAAGTTTTTATAGAAATAACAAACACTTAAAACTACCACAATTGTCCAATCAAATATTATTCAAACGAAAGGGCCTTTCTCTGTAACATGAGTTGAATAACATGAAGTAATGTAGATTCATATGTTATTTATAATCATGAGTAAGCTGAGATCACTGGATTTATATGAAAAACAATATAACATAAATAATATTGGCTATAGTAGTCAATAACTACAAGTTAAAGGCATAAATTTAAGGCTAGAACAGACTTGATACACACGCGCCTGTATCTTATCAAGCCAACAATCATCCGGAACGGTACCTAGGAAAGGTAAGCAGCTAAGGCTTGCTTAGCTGCTACTTGAGTAGGAAGTTATTTATGTCAAACATCCAACAACGCAGTGTTTACACAGAAAATGCTTGTAATTAGGTTCCACTTTCAATTTTTACAATTTTATTATAATCTACTACGACTTTATTAAATACTAGTCTAAAAAAACATGATGATTTATCAAACATCAATTATGTGGTTATGTTATTACTTTAAAAATAATTAGACAAGCTGTCGACATATTATCTTTAAAAGAAACAATTAAGAAATACCTTCCCAATCCAAAAATTAAAGCACAATTTGATTTTAATAATTATCTCATTTTATTATTTTGGAAGCTTATGAGGTTTTGAAAATTGATTTTTATGCTGTTTGTATGGCAAAAAAAAATGTATGATGGTTATAAGAAACAAAAACATTACGGTGTCTAGCAAAGATTGTTCTAAATATTCTAATTATCTCATTTGTCAAAAAAATGTCGGTACTATGGTATTATTGTTTATCTCAACATTTTGATAATTATAAATTTTTATTTAATCTCTTTTTTAATTAAATTTCTTTTAAATAAGGTTAATTAAAATAAAAATTATATATAGCTTCTTCTTGACTTAGAACATTTGAATAAAACTAAATATTTATTGTTTAAAAATAATCAAATCAATACCAGAAGCAAAAGCAATCAAGAAGTAATTCACGCTAATTTTACAGTATTCAAAATTTGAAATTTTCTTTTTCTTTTAATATTACTTTTTATTTTTATTATATAATTACAATCAACTACTAAACAAAAATTAAAAATTGAATGATGCCCAAATTGTGATAGTAAGTAACATAAGAATCTGAATGGATATAGAATTTATTGTACAACAAAACATAAATAAAACACTTTCTTAACAAATATAATTATTATGTTCAATAATTCGAATTTTTACACAAACCATCGAGTTTTTTTCTAAAATTATCAAGTTCTTTTTTAATAGTATATTCAATAACGGAAAATGTTTTTTTTATATGAGATACTGTATCTCTGAAATATTTATTGATGTTAGTAACCGCATCCAGTGCACGAGCAACACGTTCCATTTTTATATATTGTATGTATTTTCCCAAATCCATAAAATAGCTTTTATCTTCTGTAAATTTATCACGTGGAATCTCGTCTGCATACTCGTTTAATACCTCCAAATATTGATTTGAAAGTTTTTCGACTTCATTCATGCAAGTTTTAGCTTTATTACTTTTCAAAAGATACATTATGTCTAAAATTTTTTTAGAGGTTTCTGAGCAATAAGTCGTTATATTCTTACGTGACATTGACATGATTTGAATGACTTCATTTGTACTATCTTTGTAAAGTGGTAAAGAATTGTTTATAGCTTTAATCAATCTTTTTTTTTCTTCGTTATCTTCATAACTATATATTTCGTCAAGAACCATTTCACTCTTTATTTTAAATAAATATAAAAAATTTTCACCCTCCAATATCAAACTTTTTAATGAAGTATTTAAATTCAAGATTCTGTCATTAAAACTTTTCAAATAAACGTTATCATCATTCTGTTGCAATTGGCCTATAATTCCACATTTATTCGTAAAAAGTGAGAAAAATAACAAAACACATACTCGAAACAATGAACGACTAAAAAATATTTCCATGTTTAATTCACAATACTAAAAAACTGACTAAAAAATTTTTCAGCTCTAATATTTTATATTCGCTAATTTAAACTGATAAATTTAAATGTAATGTGACGAAATGATATAAATAAAGATACATATATCATTAATTGAATTTGTACACACACACTGCCTTGAAAAAGAGCAAATAATTATCTTCTTAAGTATATTGGATAGATCAGCTTTCCCATTTACTCAAATATATAACTATAACTATAACTACGAAAAAAACATAAAGTTTTAGTCTTATAACCTAAAAACAATTAGAATATGTCTTTTCATGAAATATTTGCACAATTGTTATGGTATACCTATATCTTTAAGATCTATACCATTATCATATTTTAATAATTATGAATATTTCAATGGTAACCTAGTTAATTAGAAATATGGAAATTACATTATACGCAATTTCCACTCCAGGTTACAAATGCTTCATTGACTAGGCATTTATAACCTACTTTTGTTTAAATAGTTTTGTTAAATTGTAAACGTAACTTAGAAAATGAAATTTGAAAATAGCACTTATTGCAATTCCCAGGTTTCATCACATAATTTAATAATTATCTTAATTCCGGGAAAACTACTACCGGGATAATAAGTATTTACTAAGTAGTAATTTAGAATTATTTTCAGTCAACTAACTATATTTGCATTGTGTTTTTGTAGTTGAATAAGTGTATAGTGTTTAGTAGTCTTTGTAGTGTTGCAAATAACAAAGAAATTATATAAAGTAAATAAAAATAATATAACTTTTAATATACAGTTACTTTTATATACAGTTTCAACTTAACACAACTGAACTACACAGACAAAGTTACGCTTTAAGCAGAATTGGAGAGGTAAATCTAGAAATTATCTACTGGAAATGTTTGATTATTTTGAAAAGTTTTAGTCTTGAAAACCGAAAATATTCAGCTTAATGATCTAACAAAAATTAGCAAAAATTAACCGATCAAATCGCAATTTGAATAAAGTTTTGACTTTGAAACCAGAAAATATTTAAATTAAGAATTTCTACAGGCTTATATATATTTAAAAACTTACTTGATGTAGATAATAATTTCAATACTAAGTTTTGGTTATGTCAAATAGCTCCTTTCTACGAGAGTCAAAAGCCAAATTTATGTTCAATGTAATAAATTTTAACGAAATTTTAACAATAAAATACAAAAATTATAACAAATTAAGTACAAAAATACAAAAGCTAAATATTTTTCTTTATGTCTTGTGATTCTGAAACTAAAATTTTTCAAAATTATTTAGCAACAATCATTGAATTTTTAAACTTGACGGGACGGTAGTCTCGTTTCGTAAGCTTGAAGAAACGGTAGTCTTTAAGGGCGGCTAAACATATAAGACTGGTACTTGAGAACAGCTTCCTTTCGATTGATAACAGAAACTAACACTCAATCACGATCGTGACTGGTAAAAAATCGTTCTGCTTACGTTTAGTTATGGAAAATTATGTTTAAGGAAAATATTTTAGATCAACCACGTTTTATTTACTTCTTTAATACTCTTTAAGGATGTTATTTATATAAGAAATATTCAATTTACGATGAGCTAACAGGACACCATGAAAATATAAAATAAAATACTTTACAAAGGATGTGTCAGCCCAAACGCAAACGCATATTTGTATTATATGTCGATTCGATAAATTACAAAGAAAATAAACACATGGTGTGAATTAGACCAGCGGTGCGCAAAGTGTGGGTCGCGACCCCCTAAGGGATTATGCAAAAAATATATTTAGATCTATATAATAGCTGCAACACAAACAAAACATTAGAATTAAACTAATTAATATATAAATGCTCTTACTTTTATCCAATAAAAGAATATAACTTAACCTAACTTTCACATTAAATCACTGTCAAACTATTCCCGAAAGAGACAGTTGGAAAAATTGCTCAAAATTTCCCCTCGGTACTGCCATGAGTTACCTAGTACATACGCTATGTACTAGGAAAATACACTAAATTTAGGTTAGTACTAATCACGAATGTACTAGGAATTTCTCATACAAAATTTCATATGTACCTAGTACATATATGTACTAAGTTAGTACATACGGTCAGTGAAAACGCACTATAAGCCAACAGAAGCAGTGATGCATTTATCGATCAACTATCGAAAATTGAATACTTATTTTTATACCCTAACAATGCTTATAGTCCGGGAAAAATAACAGTTCGGATTTGTAAAGGCATGGAATCAGGTAATCAATTGAACTCATTGAATAGATAGCATAGAATAGATAGAATAGATTTTGCTTTCATTTGAATTTTTTGAATAGTTAAAAAAACTATGAACTATTTTAAAATAAATGAATTCGGCTCACTTTAAAAACAGCTCATATACGGATATTTTGAAGCTTGCAAAAAATAATTAGAACCCATCTAATAATAATTTTTCACTCTTTAATTTTAAATTTTGAAAACCATAACAAAATTAATAATTTCAAATCACGTTAATTTTTGGCTTTAATACAATAACATAAATGCCAACAAACGAAATATGTACTGATGTACAGGAATCTCAATAAATTTCGGCAACTTTAAGTCGAGACAAAATAAAAATTGAGAAGGCTGACAAGCGCGTGTCTGATAAAATAGCAGGAAGCACAGAGAAATAATAATCCACGTGTCTTACAATTTTAGCGAAAACCTTCGAGCAACAAAAGTCAGAGAAAATTGTTTGTTTGGTATTTAGGTTTCAGTACACGAGTATAGTTACAGAGTTACAAAAACAAAGTAGTAGTGGCTGTAGCTAAGTAAGGATAGTAAAACGGTGGTTGCTAGGAATTGAGATGGAAGTTTTCACTTTATTTTATTATTCTTTATACAGTGGCGTCTGTGCTTTAAAAAAGTAGTTCGACAAAGAAGGAAAGTGATGGCCCAACATCCAATAAAATTAAAAAACTTGAAGATGAAAATTCAAATAAAACTGCTTCTACTTCTAAAACTATTGAAGAAGATCTTTATAAGAAACTATCAAAAGGTGTAAATTAAATACGGGTTTACATTTTGCTTTGTTAATGTTGAAGAGCGCCCATTGTGTATTATTTGCTCGAATAAACTGGCAAATGAAAGTATGAAACCTGCCAAACTAAAGCGGAATTTGCAAACTAAACATAGCGAATTTTCAAAGAAGCCTGAAAGTTTTTTCAAAAAACGAGCGGAAAGTGTGAAAAACCAAAATTTTTTATGGAAAAAATACACAACAGTGCCTGAAAAAGCTTTACAGGCATCCTTAGAAGTTTCTTATTTGATTGGAAAAAATATGAAAGCACATACAATCGGAGAATGACCTACGACTGGCGATTTCCAATATAGAAGAAATCATGAGCAGTTTACAATCGCATACCTCGCATTAATAAAATTATTATAACCCAAAATAGCAAAATGAATTTTAGTTTAACTGCATTGAAGCTTTAAAAAAAATCAATGTCCACCCAGGGGTCGCGATAAAATTTCACACGGAAAAGGGGGTCGCCAGTAAAAATAGTTTGCGCACCACTGAATTAGACCACCAAAAAGGATTTGACCAATATAACTAAAAGGATGGTATATGCTAACGCAGTGGGTTCTTTTCTTCGCGAGTTTTTGGTGAGCACTTTGCCTATTAAATCTAATTACTTGTAATTGTTATTTTATTATAATAAATTTAATCACTTAAATTAATTACAGTGTTTTAATTAGTAAAGTAATTAGTGATCAAAAGGTTAGATTCTAAACTTCTCTGAAGCTAACTTGCTTTAATCACAAACTATTTAGTGTTGATGCTTAAGCACAAACATAGTCTATTAAGCTTCAATAGCTGTACAATAGTATACATTTGTATACTTTATTAGACGATTAACAACATTGTACCTTATGTGCGTTATCAGAAATGCAATTAGTTATTCTATTAAGAGTAAAGTTTAAAGTAGACTTTTATTAAATCAAGTAAAATTTTATTTGCTTGGTTTGTTATCCAGTTTTAATAAGTAATTGTTGAGAAAAACTCTTCGACTATAATTTTAAAAAAATATTTAAAAAGTTTGAATTAATTAAACAATGTCAAATGATAATCAATATTATTATCTAATTAATTAAAAAGATGTGTTTGCATTTAAATAAAAAATATTAAAAGCTTACATAAGTTAAACACGATTTATATACACCACAAAATTAAAATATATTTTTGTTTTCATTATTTTACAATAGTTACTCTATGAAGCAATATTTGTTTGTTGTTGTATATAACTTTAATACATACTCTCACATTATATTTGATGTGGTGCTAATACGTTGTTACACTAAAATTCCCATGATTTTCGTAAGCACTTTTGTTAGTTCAGACGCAGTCGATCATCTGAACAAATGAATTTACCAATACAATATTAAGTTAATTAAGATAAAAATGAAGCTGTGAAAATATCTTCCAACAGAAAATGAGATAATTTTCGGAGAGACGAATAACAAATTCTTCTTAACTTAAATAAACCCTATATAGCCCTAAAAACTTTCTATAAAAAATTCTTTGGGTATCTTTTTTTAATTTATTTTATTTAGATTCTAAAATCAGATGCAGCAAAGCTTCTTCTTACATATTAAGTAATAATTTTAATACCGTTTTTAAATTAAATAGCAGACGACAAGACTTAATTAAACAAAATATTTTATAGTAAGTTTTCTTCAATCTATGTTTTCTTAGGTAATATCTAGATATTTACATAAACAAGATAAAACATAAACACCTCGATTGATAATTTAAGAAAAAATTAACTGCTAACAAATATATAATGACACAGTGCTCCTTAATAGCTCTACTTATTGTTAGATAGAACTGAGACCTCTAACATTTCTAATTTGCGTTCACCAGACATCACTTAATGTCCCTTGGATATTAGTTTTTATGAGGTACTTAATCACGCTTAATCACTGATTACCAGTGAAATCGAAGCCAAACGGGATTAGTCGTTAATTTAATGTAACAGACGTGTGATGTAATTTATGCAAATGTATTGCTCATTATCGCATATGTATTAATGTCAATAGTTGCAGTAGATATACTATGAGAGTTTCATTTTTTTAGTGTGGGAGTCTTATATATGGCATAATTAAGATTGTAAGCAAAAGTGTTACTTGAGAAAATTGCAGTATTATCGTGATTCACACTTTTAATTCGGTTTTGTTTTTTTTTTTTCTTAATCTCACACGTCTTTCCACGCATGCAAGGGTATTCGATATGTGTATATTCTATAAACATATACATACAATGCAGATGAAAAAAGTTTTAATTTAAACAAACTTTATTTTTCTGACTTAGTGAGACAATATAATCCAGGAAATATCTGGTAAATTAAACATGTAAAGGGAATTAACCAATTTAATGGCATTTTCTAAGCTATTTAATAAATTTTCTTTTTTTTTTTTTTTGAAATCAGAAAATTCAATTTAAGAAGTAGATAAAAATAAAATCGATTAACAAAACAAAAGATTGCTGAGCCTAAAGACAATACCGATGCTCAGACTCAATTTTCACTTGTTCTTATTATTAAAGACGACTTATTATCTAACTGTGCTGTGCTGCCTCAAGTATCAGTTTAATTACAACAGTAAATATTTCAATTTATTTAATGCTATTTAGCATAATGTACATTTCATTTTTAGTGTATATAAAAAGCTTAAGTAAAAACTTTCTAAGGAACTAACAGATCTACACCATATGCCTTAAGAAATAAAATAACGTTTTTGTTTTATTGGACAAAATTCTTTGATATATCTCTAACTACTTTTTTTATTAAATTTATAATAAATTACACCCAGAAATTACCTTGCGATTGTAGTTTGAAATAGTTCAAAATCCTAAAGGCTCAGAACTGCGACTTGTAACAAAGGTGTGATGACAAATACCCTTTCTCAGCTTTGTTTAACTTATTGTTAAGCCCTTTAAATTTACAACCAGGAAAATTCCAAGCTAGCTATAATTTATTTACTATATCTCAACATTTCAAAACAATGATTCGATGATTATTGACTTTTATCAATTGCAAATGGCGAACTGTAGAAACATATTGCACGCGTCCGAATGCCAATATTTTATCTAATAATTCAACCGGCATCGTATTACGTGTTTTGTTTATTATAGTATTTACTCAATTTTGACAAGTTACCGAACTTTATTACATTACTGCCGTGATATTTATTTTTTGTTGGCTCTCTTTAATAAAAATTTGATTAAATTTTTAACAAATACCCTTCTTTTATTCTTCTGTTCTGATTTTTTGACATTGTGGTAGATATTTCATATTTCAATCGCCTTTTTTCTAAATAATTAAATATATTAATATGAATCAATAAATTTTTAAGTAAAATCATTAAATATGTTATTATTAATGAATGAATTTATGAATAAAATATTTAAATATATCATTGATATTATTGATGGTGACTTAGTCCAATAATTTTTTTCGTTTCTTTATATCACTCCGATGAAATTTTCTTTTGGAATTCATCTTTTAGTCAAATTAAATGAAATTAATCTAATTTTTAGATTTACACGGATATAATACAAAATAGAGATCAATGTAATAATTCTTCAAAAAATGGAGGTAAACAGATTCTTCCAATCTGTGGACTGAAAAGCGTGTAAGAGCTTACAGAAAAGTGTGGGGTAAATAATGGACAAACTTTAGGAAAAAAAGGTCAATTTTTTTATTCTAGATGAATTCATGCAATTAACTCACATTACATTTAAACAATCTTTGTAAAAAAAATTTTGAGTTTAGATAATTTTCTACTCAGTGTACATAATCTATATTTGGAGCTCCAAAATTAATGACCTCACTTCACTAAATAAATACCAGAAAATAGAAAAGGCTCTGCATTCAAGCATCTTTCAAAGAGCAAAAAAAAAACCATCATTCGACAGCCATCCCGAGTTTTGTCGTTCCTCCCACTTGTCATGAAATTTACCTAATCAAAGATACTAGTAATTGTAACGCAAAAGCCCATTGCCTAATTCGAATAATTAAGAAGTTTCGCATGAGCTGACAACTTGTTAAATATGTTAGAGATTGCAGTCATGACAAGGCAAGTAGGTGGTAGATGGTATGCATGATGACTTTTGGCTGTTGCTTCTGTGTGAAGTCATTCAAATAGATTCTTAACGATCATGTATTGCGTGGGTGCTGGATATCTATGAGCGAAACAGTGCTTTCGACAAATTGAACGGCACTTTACAAAGAAGACAGTCACTTTCCACTATGCTACTTGATGGTTATCAAGAAACTTAAGCATAAAAGGGGGCGGTGATTGATGAAAGCATATTTAGCTTGGAGCGAATTTGAGAAAAACAAATACCAGAGCAGAAGCTAAGAAAAATAAATAATTGGATACTTTTGCTTATAGATTCTGATATAAATGACCTCTTATGGTTAAATTATTAGTTATAAACTGAAAGTACTACAGAGAATGTATTACATCTAAATAAGAGCAGAAGCAAGAAAATTTATATAAAAGAAATCCTAAAGCGTCATTAGGATTAAATGTTGGATAAAATTTTACTTTTTATTCTACTTTATGAATAGGCGTGACTAAAACATTAAATGTGTTTGAAAGAAAATTTTTGAAGAACTTTGGATAAATTTAAGATAATGAAAACTCTCTCAGGTCCAAATCATTGTTGCTTAAGTCAAGACTTTGCTATATATACTATATAGCATATGCATATCATTTGTGCATATATGCTGCAATAATTTTTTAATGGTTCCTTGTTAATACTCCATACAATATTTCCGTCGTTGTATTGTAATAATGAGTATAAGCTTCGGTGGAGAATGGGTATAAGGAACAAAACATCTCAAATTACGTTATCTAATACCCATAGTTCTAAATTAAGTAGGGGTAAGTGGGGTAAAGTGGGAAACTTTTTTTTGGAACTCCGTTAATTGAACATAACTAATTAATTTTTCATGTTTAAGCTTCCTATAGTAAAGAAAATAAAATAAGCTATTTTTTGTTACAGAAACTAACCGAAAGTATTGATTTTCCTGAGAGTTATCGAGGTCCGACTGATCATGTTCAAAATTATCAAAATTGAAAGTCATGGGGTAAAGAGGGAAACTTTACAAGAGTATATAAACTTAATAAAAATCTTATAGCAAATTTATTAAATCTTTATTTCAAGTCAAAGAAGGTTCAAAGAATACAGCCAAAGAGTAAATATGAAAAATAAATTTTTGCAATAAAAAAAATTAATAAAAAATGTAAAAAAAAAAATTGGTAAAATTGCAGGTTATTCATCGTTCTCTGAAGAAATATCCAGTTTCTAGTCACACTCTGGGCAATAGAAGAAGCTAGTAGTTGGGTTGATGCATTTCAGATGATATGATCGTTGACAATCCTTTTTGTTTTTTTTTTGTTTTTGCTATATTTTGCCTGGTCATGATTTCGGGCGTGAGTTGCAGACAAATGGTGCAAAAATCACGATCTTCATCAGAGCTAGATCCTTCTTGTTTCTTTTTCCAACCTTTCTTTGCCAGTGTTTTTTTCTTTGCTGCTGTTGTTTTCTTTACCGATGTGTTTTTTTGTTCTCATCCTCTGCATAGAAAGATGCGAGATATGCACTAACGAATGCGAAAATAAGCTCACAACACTTTTTTTAATCATTATAACAATGAACTGACAACATTTGGATGCAAGACGACGCCTCATTAGCGATTTTTGGTATTTCCCACTTTACCTCAAAGAAAGATTCCAAATTTATCCCTACACCACATTTTACAAAAATGTGAGCGTCATTTTTTTACAAAGTATAAATGACACGAAATTCTTTTGCATTATTAAAATTAAGACTATAGAGAATACTTTGAGTGTACTTACAATCGGTTTATCTCGAAAAATAGTAAAAAAAAAATCTATATGCAAACTTGGGAGAAGGAAATTTCGAAATCACTTGAAAACTTTGACAATTGGTCAGAAAGCACAAAAACATTTCTGCACGCGCCGGAATACCATAAAGATAAGCTTACGGTTGTAACTAACAGATATCAGTAGCGCATGACAACTGTGCTTTGATAGTTTGTACCCCACTTCCCAATTTACACAGTTACCCATATATTTTTCGAAATTTAACTTTAAAAATTGTTTGAATATGGACTGATTAAAGGCATTTTATTTTTATTTTATTTCCCAGGAAACTTCACATAGAAAGCAATTAAATTGTACAATAATCAACAAAATTTATAAAAACTTACCTGAATTGCTGAATTACCTGAATTACCTGAATACCTGAACTTTAAACAAAATTTTAAATTAAATTAAAAAATTCCATATTCAATAAAAAAATAATTAAATCCAAAACATTTTTTAGAGTATTTTTTTTAGATTGTTTGTTCAAAATTATTTTAAAATCCTTTCGTTAAAAATTTATTATTCAATTTCTATCGTAAATCAATTGAAGATTACAATCTTTAATTCAAACTTAAGCTGATCGTCATGCTAATGTCAAAGTTCATATTAATTGTCTCGATGTTAGCAAAATGCACGAAAACGTGCAAATATAAATAAATTCATTAGGACTTTATGGAATATTATTTAATACGACCATTCTGAATAATAATTATTTAATTCTTACTGTAAGATGTGCAGATTTTTTCTGTGCATGTCAAAAACCAAAAAAGAGAAATTAATTGACGATTAAAGATACCAAAATATAAGACATTTTTACGTAAGTTATTGATTGTATAATTTTTATCTGATTTCAGATTCTATTCCCTTTGACATTAGCCTATGGTTTATAATATGAGCGGTTTTCTAAATGCCATCATACATTTTTTATTTCTGGGCATGAGTTTAGTTGAATCTTGTAATTGAACTCTCATCTAACTTGGGATGAGCTATTGAGATTTGAATTAGGAAATCGTAAACTGCTTTCATAACAATGCATTTTGTTAAATAAAATTTTAACAAAAAATTTACGCAAAATGCTGCACTTTCATGAAAAACAGTACTAAAATATGCAATAAAAATATTAAATTCTAGCAAATAGATTGATATTGACAACGAAGCTAAAACTTCAAAAAAATATCTAAAGGAAAGGCTTAATTTGCATAAATACAAGAATTTTACATCCTATCACTCTGCCCTATGATTTAGTCCAGAAATTTGAACAACATTTAACTTCTAAGGACTTAAAAATTTTATTATTCTCTTCTTCGACAAAAAAAAGTTTGAAACATGAACTCTTTAGACTATATCCCAGCATTTTGACTAATATAAAGGAGTTAAAAATTATCTTAACAAATTGTTCAAGTGCAAATATTTAACTTGTCATAATATTAAAACCAAATTTATAACAAAATGCATTTTCTTTTAACTGTCTGAAGACTTCAAAGTTCCAGTTCAATAAGATAAATATTATGACCAACAAAAGTCTTATCATTCTATAAAGAACCACATAATCTAACAAAATGTAATCAATCAATCACATCTGATTTCTAAGAACAGAATTTTTTTATTTTATTTATTTATTATTTCTTCAAAACCACAACAAAACTATTATATTAAATAAACCTAAATTGTTTTATTAGAATTTTCTTTAAGTTTCAAGAAGTTGTACATGATTAAAAGCCCTATTAACACTAAAAATTTATGGCTTTCATTTAAATACTTCTATTTTGTTCAAGTATCCTGAATTTTATTTTACCTTTAAGTTTTAAACGGGAATTCAGTTTTATATACCTTGTAGTTATTATAGTTAATTAGATTCTAGAAGAAAACTCTTAATGTCTTAGCATTGTGTGAATTGGAAAATCTTTGCCTCGGACCTTAACAATCATTTCTTTGTACACCTAAATTTATGATATTCGTTTTTAATTCTTTACTAAGCATAAAACGACTAATTATTCAGTCCGTTATTTTCGTTTTACCAATTTATTACTATAAGGTTATATATACATATATCATAGTTATATTGCATTTAAGGTTATTTTAAATCAACAATGTTATTTTTTAACAAGATTTTATTATTCTGTAACTTTAAGAACAATAAGCCCGTCGCTCCAAAAACAAAAGAAATAACACTAGTTTACAAATTTAATAGAATATCAACATTCGTTGTATTTGGCAAGTATTTCTAAAGTAAAATGGCATCAGAAATCCGACAAAATATCAAAAAAAAATTTAAAATAGAACAGTTTTCATAATCTCGTAAAAACCCTTTTTCGCTAATCAAAATTATCTCCAGTTGTAATAACACAATTTTCATAACTTTTATATTAATCTCTGAGTAATTAAATTTGTCCTCATTTGTGATACATTACTTTCTGGTTATAATTTCTCCGTAGCCACTTTCTACAAATTAATAAACCGATTTTATGCACTTTTTGCATAATACGGTTTACTAAATTAAGCTTAGAAAAACTAATTTTTTACTTAGTTTTACTGAGGATAGTAAGGTGTAATTTATTGCATAAATAAAAGGTCGTCAGTTAGAATATAAAGGTGTCATATGCACTTTTTCAGTACAATGGAAATAAACTTCAATTTTCCATGTTTTAACGATAACGTCATTTTTTATTTCAAAAACTACTGCTTTAGTTACGATTTACTATTGTTAGTCCTAATTTGCACTTTTCCTATTTTCAAAAACACACGATATAACCAGCATCCACATCCACAATGAATCCGACATTTTCAGTTATCCGATTATATGTTTGCAAGGTATAAACGAAGAAAAATGAAAAATACCTTAAAATTAATATTGCCTTAAAATGAAGTTGTTTCTCCTGGAAGCTACTTAATTAATTTCCTGCTGCGTCTGTTCAACATAATCCTTTCTTTATACACTATTAAATTTAATTAGTTAATTATATTAATTTAACTATCACAAGTGATAAAAAGATCAAGCTCTTTTCAAATTTTTAAAACAAAAAAAAATTGAATATTTCAATTACCCATTAAAGGTAGGTTAAACATTGAATTTAATTAACAGAAAGTTTTAAACAAAAAAGCGTTATTTTTAACATATCAACTAAATGTAAGGTCATCTAAAAGAGTAAATCACAGCCTCCATTAGTTCTTGATTTTCTCTTAAGCTGACAGATCTAGTGGATAAATTGCAAATTGAATATGTTAAGCTATTTCATATACGCTTATCAATAAAATTCATAAAAAAATTATATTAATACTCACTACTTTAACGACTTCTAATCCCAATAACAGAGCCTAATAAAATTGCCAACATTGCAATTAAATTTACTATTCAAAGTCATGAATTTGTTTGGGTACCCCATTGCAGTGATTGTAATTCCTGACATTTAATACCGTATTTACAATACGACTGATTGTGAGCTAAAAGTAAAGTGTTTCCAATAATTGTCGTATATATTAACATATATTAGTTTAGCTGGTGAATTGTCTATTGTGTAACGCAAGGATCTAACCATTAGGCTAACTGCTTCATTATTTTAAAGTTAGCTTAAGATGAAATCTATGCTAGGCTAGAAATATTGTTTGCGCAAATTATCTAAAATCAGTTATTTTAGGATTATGCTTAAATCCTGAGTTAGCTTCTGTTTTATTATTTCAATAAATTTGTAATTAAAGTCCACAATTTACTTTCATTAGTATTTCCGTAGTAATAGGACATAAAATATTTTTTGTACAAGGGGAATACAAATGAAAATGACTTGATTAGAATTGCGAAACAAAATATAGTTTGCCTGTTTTCTTGAATTTATTTAGTTCAAAAACTACTTTGTAAGCGTGATCTGGTTGTCTGGAAAAAAAAGCGTCGAAATTACCCGTACATACCCAAGATACAAATCTATCGGTAAAATTTTTTTTAAATTTCACTGCAACAAAATTTTTGGAAAATATAATCTCAAGATAAACCTTTTAAAAGTTATGAGTCTAAGTTTTATATAGAACACATTACAAGACATTCCAGTTCTGAGATATTTATGGTAATTTGAAAAAACTGTGAGATGCATACATACAAATTCTACAGTTGATAAATATTTTTCAACTAAAACTTCTTTAGTTATTTTTATCCAGCCTAGTAAGATAAATAATTAAATTATTTGATTTCCTTTGTTGAAAGTTGAAAAATTAACAACAATTTTGAAGTTAAGGGACGAATTATAAACCGATTATCTACTGCAGTTGTTTAATATAGTGAGTAATTAGTGTGATATACTACACCCTATCAATTTCAATTTATCGCTATTCACTTTCATCCTCTCAGTCACGAACATTATTTTCGCTTGTGTGGATATATTTCAAATCCCATTAGCATTATATAACGAAGAGAAGAAGTGCATATGCCTGTCATCAGTGTTCTTGGATAGTACGTATTGCCATGTAGTTTAATATCCACTTAAAGTTACTAATTATCACAAGATCGTGACAAGATCACATTTTGCAAGAATTCTTTAACACAAATGCTCTAAAGTTCTTAACACACATCACGCCTCTGATCTCAAAAATTGATATGCTTTATTTAATTATCTTCAAAGTACAAATTTCATCAATCTGATATGTTACTGCGTTATTAGTCTTACCACCTACTGCACCAAATAATTAATAGCTTGTGATGTGAAGGTTTTAGATACTAGACTTTTTCTGTTAGAATTTCAAAATATGATCCTGTTAGTAAGTGCAATAATCCTGAATTCTCAACGATAAGCAAACACCAAAATAAGAAGAAAGAACAATGTGTTTGGGGACAAAAGCACTAGCAGATAGGTTAATTGTGCTCAATATCTCAGGAATCTTATCTGAACTGAGCGCGAATGATAAAATGTGAGTACATAATGAGCCACCTTACAAATATAACGACTGCTAAAATCTCAAAATTAATTTTATTGGCTATAAGCTAAATGCCCAAGGATTAATTAATGATCCTCTTCAAGGATCCTCAACATTTTGTATTCCATCAATAAATTTATTCTAATTCATTCAATTTTTCTTACTCACAAATTATTGAATGAGAACCAGAAAAATAATATTAAATAATGTTGAATGGAAACAGAAGAATAAATAAAGCTTTTTACAAAATTTATTTAATATTTTATATCACAAAAATTAACGTTTCACAATTTCTGGCCTAGTATGGATTTTGCACAGTCATCCCAGCAGGTTATTATTTCTTAATACAAATTCCAATAGCTCATAATTTAGCAACGTAATTTTAATACAATAGATTATCAGAAAAACACTCTTACGATTTTTTAATTCAAATCTCAATTGCTTCTCCCAAAGTAGAAGACAATTCAGTCGTAAGATTCCATTAGATAGAATTAGAAAAAGGTTAATTTTTTAATTTCTATATTTCTATATTAAATTATTCCTTGCTCCAAAAACTGCAATTTCTTATGATTAGGTTAATTTCATGAAATTTTTAATAGCTTTTACTATATAAAATTAACTTGCGTTGCTAATTTTTTTTTTGCCAGTTTTTATTGCGTCACACTTGAGCCTATCAACAGAAATTTATTAAACTCAGTTATATGATTTTACTCCAGTACTCAGTATCATAAATATTTTTCGCTTGATTTTGGAAATAAAATTAACTTTAAATTTCATAAGCGATAATAAATTGGTCTTATTTCATCTGAAAACATAATTGTAAATGGTCTTATCTTTTATAGTATCTAAAAAAAATTTAATAAGCTTCCGGGAGTATTCAAGTCTTAAGTGTGAATAAAAAAAAATTGCAGCGTTATGTCCTTATATTTAATTTGACAGCATTAATTGATGATAAATGAAATTTAATAAATTTTTATACTTTATGACTGGTGAGTTTAATTAATAAAGATAGGTGTGAAGTGTGCACTTACAAAAATGTCGTACATGATATTTTTCTGTAGTCTAAATCTTGGTATGTATATAATATTAAAACTTAAGCTTCATGGCAAAGAATAATAAGTTTAGTCTTCCTCAGATTTTCTTGATTTATGCCAAAAATAAATCAAGCCTCCGAATACCAGTTACTTTAGATGTTACCTCAGATACCCTGTAAGGTATTTATTTACGCAAAGTGGTTGGCATAGCGTATGAAATTTATGAGGCTGTTGACTTATGGTATTTTGCTACTAATACAAGCATCAGTTGATCCTCAGTTTGTTTTATAGCTTTAATTCAATTCCCTGAGAAAATTCGTAATCTTATAAAACTTTTAAATATAGATTTTAGTTTGAACCATATTTAATGGGTTCACTTAACTTCGATAATGTATGCGATGAACGTTATTGGTTATAATTCATGAATCATTTGAAAGAAATTAATATTTAGATACTTAAAACAAAAACATAAATAGTTAGAATACTATAAACCGAAAGCATTACAGTCAGCTACTTTTATAGTATTGTCTTATAAAAATTGAACTATGGTTTTATAAAGGAATACCCAAATCATAGAAAATGGTTTATTTTAATTAATGTAAGAGTTTTTAGAAGTACTTACGTATTATTATATATCAAACGGTATACTATAAGTTTGTAATTTTGACTGATTAAAAGAAAATTAAATATTAAAAAACGAAAAATGTAAAAACATTATTAACAAGGTAAGCCTTATGTGGCGTAAGTCATATTTTTGTGGAGAAATTACTTAATTCTTTGCTTTAAAAAGCGACATAAGCTGTAGTAGGTCTTTTAGTGGATTTTAGGGCATGCTTTAAGTTTACCTTCTGGAATTTCACAGTTATTCGGTAATTATGATACGTCAAAGCATAATCATATTATTGGTTTTTGTATACTTTAAAAAAAAAGAAGGAGTTTAAGTTTTATTTTTTAAAATCATTTCAATTTATTAAGATACAATAATTACTATAGCTAAAACAAAAATTAATTAAAAAATAAGAATTTTGTTACACTTTTAATTTTCCAAACCTTATTTCTTGATTTATAAATAAAATTATAAATATACAGCAAAAATTAGAATTAAATTAGAAATTAAACATAATAAAAAGTTTTAACCAAAGCGCAGCTTTTTATATTAAATACATGCTGAGTTTGCTTCAAGAGCTCTGAAACGATATTTGAAATACAGCATTGAGAACCAGTTGATAGTATTAGATTTTAACGGCTGTTGTCATCAAAATCGCTAAAATCGCTGTTAGACTATAATAAGAGGCATAGAATTAAATTAATATCAAAAGGGAAATAATTGTAAGACAAAACCCTCCATAAATATGTGGATGGTCACTTTTTGTGAAAACTATAATTATCTAAAATTAAATTTTTTGAAAATTGTAATAAATGAAAATAGATGACAAAAGTCCAAAAACTATAAAAACAGTTTGAATTGATTTTAGAAACGAAACCTATAAAATATACTTAACAAACAATAATATTATGGTTTTTATTAAAACACCATTAATACTTCCATCCCAACCTATTTCTATTTTACAAACTTCACAAGAAAATAGCATAATAAAATAATATAAGTTAGCAAATAGATATAAAAAAGCTAATATTAATCCTTTTTATTAATATTACACTAACAAGGAACCATCATTTTCGGATGCGCGCTTTGGGCTCAGTTGTCTATGGCGTTGTGTTGGGGACCCCTTAGATAGTAACCCTGTACATTTACTTTTTCCCCATGGCATACAAAAGTTTTTTGTAAATTGTAATATTCGATTTTGGGGCTAAAAATCGCTAAAACCTCATATTGTCTCATATAACTCAATTATTTGGTATTGTTTCGTTTGTTAACATTATCCAATATTATCGTTAGAAGCCAACACCAATCAGTTGGCACATATGCTAAAATAAAAATGTCGCACAACAGTAAAAAATGGATGAGAATAGCCAAAAACCAAGAAAAATTGCTAAAATTCGAGTTTTTCGATTTTTTTCTCAATTAAACCATATTATTATTCTTATACTCACATACTTATCTCTTCGTACACTCTATACGATCTATTCAGATATCAAAAACAATAATTGAAGTCGTGAAAAAAGAGAAAAAGTCGAAAATAATAGTTGAAAATCGATTTAAAATCGTATTTATTCATACATTTAATGGCATATTGAAGTTTTTTTTTCATTATTTAATTAAAATTTATTTAACAACGATGTTCCATTGCATCTTTAAAACAAAAATGAATTGCACAATGGGCGAAAAAAAACAAAAACATGTCGAGACATGTCGTGGCCGTACATTGACACTTCGAGGCACAAAGAAAGTTATTCGAACCGTTCAACGAGTAAATGCCACTACCCATAGCTATACTATTCACGTGCAAATGAATGCATCCGGAAGATTAGCTCCTAAGCTTCCCGTCATTTTGTACGAACCAAGTGGTGTGCCAAAAAAATTTAAAGAAGATATTGCACATTACCAGAATCTCCACGTATACTGGAGCAAATCAGGTTTGATGGGGAGTGAAATAGCGAAACAATGGATGGGCGAAGTTTTTCTTAATATTGTTGAAGATGATAGCGTTTTGATCATCGATTCATGGACAGGATATAAACAGATGATGCAAATGCCACGAATTGCAGAAAAAAAGTTAAATATTGTTCAACTGCCGCCTGGATCGACAAGTGCTCTCCAACCAGCAGACGTTTATTTCAACCGACCATTCAAAAACTTTATTCGCAGAATTTGTATTAAAGTTCGCTGGCAACACAACGATTTTGTTCTAGCGAAACGAAATAATTTGCTTGACATTCTTGACATGGTTTGGTTCCAATGCAAAGCCCCAAAATTTTCCGAATTTCTCAAGTATTCGTGGTTTCGCGCTGGTTTTACTAAACAACATCCAGCGGAGTTCCAAACACCAGTACAGTATTGTCTCGGTTTTAAGGGATATGTTAAATGCGAAGCAGAAAACTGCCCAAATTTTTGTTTTTTAAGATGCGCCCATTGTGCAATTCATTTTTGTTTTAAAGATGCAATGGAACATCGTTGTTAAATGAATTTTAATTAAATAATGAAAAAAAAACTTCAATATGCCATTAAATGTATGAATAAATACGATTTTAAATCGATTTTCAACTATTATTTTCGACTTTTTCTCTTTTTTCACGACTTCAATTATTGTTTTTGATATCTGAATAGATCGTATAGAGTGTACGAAGAGATAAGTATGTGAGTATAAGAATAATAATATGGTTTAATTGAGAAAAAAATCGAAAAACTCGAATTTTAGCAATTTTTCTTGGTTTTTGGCTATTCTCATCCATTTTTTACTGTTGTGCGACATTTTTATTTTAGCATATGTGCCAACTGATTGGTGTTGGCTTCTAACGATAATATTGGATAATGTTAACAAACGAAACAATACCAAATAATTGAGTTATATGAGACAATATGAGGTTTTAGCGATTTTTAGCCCCAAAATCGAATATTACAATTTACAAAAAACTTTTGTATGCCATGGGGAAAAAGTAAATGTACAGGGTTACTATCTAAGGGGTCCCCAACACAACGCCATAGACAACTGAGCCCAAAGCGCGCATCCGAAAATGATGGTTCCTTGTAAGTAAAACGGTAATAAATCTTTTTTAGCCGCACTTTAGAGCCACATAGTATAAAATGATCAAATTACAGTCATGTTTTAATTATAAGATGCATTTTCTACGGGTTACCATAAATTCACTTCGAAATATATGTAGCAAAAAAAGTTGTTATAAATATGACAAAAAATTTTATACCTGGTAAACAAAGACAATTATTGTAATCGGTATGTAATATTTACATACTAAATTACTTAATACTTAATCACTTACTTAAGAAGTATGTTATTAATACTTTCTGTCCAAAATATAAATTTATTATAACAATAAACTGGGGGTTGCTTATATATTTTAAAAAAATAATCTAGACTTCTTTGCAACATTAATAACAATTTTCCCAATTTACAATAGAATTATATCTCATATGAAATAATCACACATTTTATTTAATTGACTGAAGAATAAATCTATACTACAATTTTTAAGTTGTAATTATACTTTAATGGTTTCAAAAATAATAATAAATATTAATATAAATTAGATGCGTTAAATTAACATCTCGTTAAAATACTTAAGTTGAATTTCTTTATTTGGAATTACAATTACCTAAACAGCATAACTAATTACTAATTCGCAATTAATATGTTATCTCCTCTAGAAGACTTATATGTAATATAACAAAATAATACTCGTATTTCCATGATATCAAATTCGAAAACAGCAACACAGTCACGCATAACGAATAAGATATCTAACTAATGAGCCTGCTATCGATGTAATCAAATTACATTGATGGAATGAATGATTCCAAAATCGTGACTTTTAAGATGCACTTTTACAAAAATTGATGATTTTCTTGAATGTTCCAAACAAAAGGAAGTCATTGCGAAAGAGTACTCATCATAATGAAAATATTAATTCACTCAACACTGTAAATTAGCGAACTAGGCATTTTGGCACGAGGTACTTTGAGTTTTATAAAATATTTTATTAAATAAATCATTCATCACTTTTGTTCTTGAATATAATAAAGCAGTAGAATTGGATTACAATTGGGCATGGCTTATATCTACTTTTTAAAGATTAAATAAGCAATCCATAGAATTTTCTTGTTCTTTAAATCAATCTCCAGAAACTGGATTAGATTATTATTTGGGGGTATGAATTTTTTGTATGACTCCAACTTTCTATGTTGTAAAAAACAAATTTTATCCAGGTATTCATCGAGTTATACATTCAGAATTTCACTTTTATAAGAATGCTTATAATAAATAAAACTTACGATATTCGTAAATCAAATAAATTTTTAAATTACTCAGAATATATTGTGACAATAATAATAATGCTTCGTGTATTTTATGATTGAAAACTCATCCCATTTCTTTTTGGAGGCAAAAAAAAAATCATTTAAAGCCTTTCCGCTGCAGGGTATGTGTTGAAGGAGAAAATATGAGTCTAGCAGCAGTCACGCGAGTTACATCTCAAATTACACCCCATTTACCATAATGACATTTCCCATAAATTATATATTTTATGCCTTCCAGATTAAACAAAATAATTCTTGAGACCAATAATTTCAAGTACTTGCATCTTGACCACCCAAATGGACCAAGTGTCCCTTAAATTCTTTTCTCAATTAGTTTACAATAATATAGACCAAATGTAACCACTTAACATTTGGTCGCTTTAAACCCTTAAGTACTTAAGATTTCTTGATCACCCAATGTGAACCAAATGTAACCACTGGACATTTGGTTGCAATTTGAATTTAAAGAAACAAACCAAAATACAAATGAAGTCATAAATTAAAGTCATAAATTAAAAAGATAAGAAAAAGGATCCTGAATATAAATACTTGCTTAAAATCAAACTAAGTCAGTCAGTACCAATCAGAGTTCTAGCTAAGTTGTGTAATTTGTTTTAAGTCTTGTAAGTTTCATAAACTTTTGTAAGTTTTGTAATTTTAAATAATAAAACTTAATTATTATAAAAAATAAGGTATTTTATTACTAAAAAATAAATAAAATAAAATTGGCGCAGTCGGTAGGATTTCTTTTTTAAAAAAGGAATCTAGTGATTTTCGAACCACTTACAAATGTATTAAAAAAAAAAAAACAAATAGAAACACATATAATAATAAAACATGTCATAAATAATACAACTTAATTATTATGAAAAATAAGGTATTTTATTACTAAAAAATAAATAAAATATAATTCGCGTACGCTTGCCGATTCAACTAATTTTGCTGCTAGAAAAACTGCGTATCAAAATCTGGTTTTTGATTTCTATAAAATCTTTCAGGGGAATTTTTTACACTTTTTTACACTAAATATTAATGCTGCCAATTTTATTTAAGATAATATTTTCTTTATGTTTCTTAAAATATTCATCCTCTATATGCTCCTTATTTTTCCCTTCAATCAAAAAAATTCTTGAAAAAGAGATTATATTTATTTTAGGTTAAGAAAATCATTATTTTTCATAGCTAATTCATATATATTTTAATTTAAATACATTTTACTCTCTAAATTAAACAAAATTCGACTAATTTAAACAAAAGCTTAAACATTTGTTTAAATAAAAACCGTAAAATACACTTTTATTTTCAAAATGATTAATTATATCTGCTTGGTTTGGCGTTACTGTCATTTCAAGTGTTTTATTTGAAAGTTAATAATCAATTTAAATTCGTCCCGTCACAGGACGTACGGTTTCCTTTGTAGGACTCATATAATGTAAGATTTTCGAATTCATTTTGAATTTCTTCTGGTAGTTCGAATATTTCTTTGTTAAAGGAAGGCCAAAATTCGTCCGTGTCCAGTTTTCCTAATATGGAAATTGTTTGGAGTCATGAATTATCCAAGCCTATAACAAATTTACTACATTGAAAATGTCATCAACACAAAAAATAATTATTGATCAGTTGTGAATAAATTTTGAATTAAAATTATATCTCATTTTATTAAAATTTATTTATATAATTTTATTTTAATCTTCACCTTTTAAATCTTTTTATTAATCTAAATTTTATAAGATTGTTTTTGTTTTGTTTTGCGTATTATACTATTATTTATTTACTGGATTTATTTTCATATGACATCAAAGCAATATTTGTTTTCTTATATCTTCAAGCATTAAAAATCATTTATTTCATAAAATAATTTATGTACTTGTTCATCATTTAGAGGTGACTTTAATAAAACAAAGGCTTTCATTTTAAACAAGCAGTTACGGCTTTCTTGAAGGCATTAAAATTCAAATAAAATTAAAAGTGACCCTCTTACAAGCAAAATAACAAACCACTAAGAGAAACTTTATCATAAAAGCTTAAAATTTTTTGTATTAAAATTGAAAATGATATCGTATAAAAAGCTAATAATGATAATTGGAATTTTTTTTCTATTCTAACTGTGGTAAAGGATTTTGGAATGGTTTTCCAACATCACAGGTCTGAGGGAGCAAAATAGATCTACTTTAGTTACGGTGCATGTAGATTCTCGTTCTCACGCTGACTTCTCACCGGAATGGCACACAAGTGAATGTTAATCTATTTTATACGTTTATACAATGAATTTGCAACAATTTTTATGTATTTGTATCAGAACATGGTGGTTGTATGCGGAGATGAATAAGTTAAAAACCATGCTAATTGCATGCCATATACGAGTACCTAGGGGCATGATGCTCAAAGCATGGCAGGCACCGCAGCATGTCTAGCATGTCCATAAGGGGGGGAGGGGGGGTCAAACCCCTCCCATTGTAAAAAAAAGCTATACATTTTAGTTAGAAATTTAATTACACTGTTTAAAATAATGCGGGTGTGTACATCTGGCACAAATTTAAAGCTGCAATCGTAAAACGCAACGGTAAAACATATAATGTCGCTAATAAGGCCAAACGAGTGCAAAGGGTTAACTAATGTAGTAAGCTAAGTGAACTTTAACGTGTACTATTCAAAAATATTACTCATTATACGTGGGCACAAATTTCGCTGACAAGTGACAGTTTAACTTATGAAAAAAAAAGTTGTTAAAGTCTTAGGTTAATCTTAACTTTTAAAATAAAATTCATAGGAAAATGATATCTAAGTTCTATTTCATGAGTCAAACAAAATGCCAACAGGCTAAATAGAAACCCCTCCCCACACGTGTTCTCCATACTACCATTGTATGTTTTGTATGGAAGTTTCAGACGATACCACCTTCAAAATATGGTCCTCATACTATCTAGCGAAGGTGGTATGTATCATATTTGTTTCAATTTCAGCACATTTATTTTATAAGCGTAGCCCAAAATCTTTTCGGAATCAGGGCTGGGATTCTGTCTCGGTGAGAAGTGAAAATGAGAATGAGAATGTCAAATTTTAACATATTTGCTATACATTATATTGTGTCAAAATCCGACTTTCTCATTTTCACGCTAACTTCTCACTGAGATAGAATCCCAGCTCAGCTGTTGAAGCCATTTTGTAATTGTTGACAGATTCAAATCAGGTATCCAAATTGTATTTATTTATTTTATATATTTTAACACAGGCAATTATTACTGAAATTATTACACTAATTATTAATCTAATTAATTAGAAAATTTATTAGGGTTGGTTTAACCTTTTTAGCAAGATTGATATTTCACAGTGTTCAATATTTCTTTTCACTTTGTTCCTCTGAGTAGTATAGCTGATACTACTTTTGGTGTAAACATCATATAACGCACCTCTCTAAGAATATGTTTACGCAGGCCAACTCACAGCGATTCTAAAGAAGAGCAAATTGATTTTGAATTTTTTGTTAATAAATAAAAGTGCGATTATCAGTAACATTTCAATAATGTTGCATAAAAAATGCAATATTTCGCAATAGAGAAATGTTGTATCAGTGAGTTTTTAATTTACAAGTCAGTTGATTTGTAAAAAAAACATTAAAAACGAAGAATTTCTTCGGGGGATTCTAGCGTGCTTAATGGTGGAAAAGTGTATAAGTGAAAAATTCACAGATATAGCATTCAAAAAGTAGCCCTCATGATCAAGGAGAAAATCGCTATAGTTGTTTTTATATGTAAAAACTTAAAATGTCATATACAGACGCCACACGCTATGTTTATGTTGATATGTGCCGTGTATAATTTTTACATGTATAGATACATGTATGGTCAGGGCATTATAAAATAAGAATTTATTTTTTAATTTAAATATTTATTCATTTTTTTAATAACAATTATACAATAATAGTTTGTATCAAATAAATTGTTCAATTGTAAATTAACAGTGTTGAATAAATAAAATATTTAATTATAAACTATGTTTCATTTATTTCATTTTATTAATTATATATACTTATTTTTAGACTTATACTTACGCGAAAAAAGGATGGGTATATAACATGGTGATCATATAGCATATGCTGTTTCATTGCTATGTGTTATATATCCATCCCTCTTTTACTGATGAAATATGCTGATGTTTCATGCACGGTACACGTTGTATATTAAATAGGGTGTATATGTGCCGTGAGTATTTTTCGTCAGGGCATACGCCTTTTTAAGTCAAATGTCATTTTAGGACTTATAGTGCGTTTTCACTGAGAGCCTAATTTTTAGTATTTAGTACTATTTTGTTAGATTTGTATGGGAGATCTCTAGTCTTTTTCTCAAAAGAACTTATCGAAATGTAATTCTTTCTTCTAGTTTTTTGCGAAAAGACTAGACAAACTCATGGCAGTACGGAGGGGAAATTTTGAGTAATTTTTTCGGATTCTCTCTTTCGACAATCTAGTTTTAGAAAAGCTTTTCTGCTACAAAAGCTCATGTACACTATGCCACATACTACATCATGTAAGTAAAAGAGGAATGGATGTATAGCATGATATCCCAGCGGTGAAAATTCGCTCTTTCGTGGACGATGCGATGTATAACGTCCACTATAAATGTTAATTTATAGATTCCACGCTATATGGGGGGATTGATCGCATTTAACACGGCGATGTCATTGCAAAGGGAACTATCGAGCTTTCAGCTGGGTGAGCTTTCGGATTCTCTTTGAAAGTTTTTTGTATACAATCTCTTATCTTTTTGCTATAATGCGCATGCCTGCTATTTCAGAATACTTTAGGAATTTTTTAGTTATTTTTATTTAAATAAAACAAATTGAAATTTTTATAATAAAATTTTATTCAGTTATATACAAAATTACACATATAACATTAAGCTAACAATTTTTTTAAAGAACAAGCAAAATTCTAAGTAAAATACTTTTCGTATACGCAGTACGGAAAAATTTGTAGATAATTGAAACATTATGATTAATATCTTATATTATTATTTAAATTAAACACTATTGTTTCAGCCTTTTTTTGTTATGGTCGCTGGTCAACGTGTTGGTGGTGAAACAAAGCAAAAAAAATAAAGAAAAAAATGATTCTTTTAATTGGTTTCTTTTATTGAACAAAACTATTAATTTAATATAATGGGATGCTGTTTTTTCACTTAATTCAATTAATGGACATATTCTTCTCAGACAGCTGTATTCAAGAAGGACTGCAATTGGCCCAGAAACTAGAACATCATTTTATAATAAATGATCCTAATGTACAACGCTCTTTACGATTCCAAGGAAATTTGCCACATATCGAAAAACTAGTAGAGAGCATGCCAAAACGTATCAGAGAAGCAAGGAAATAAAGGCCTTTGGATTAAATACTAAAATTATATTAACCTTTTCCTTTTTAAGAAACGTGCAAAAATGGACCGATGGAATTATATATAGTTTCCTCGTATTCGGCATATAACTTCCTTTATTTACTTCTCTTGGGAAGTTACTACATTAGCTCCGAAAATCGAAATCAATAATTTTGTGTTTTCTTTACGTTTCAAGATCTGGAGAATCATTTGCAATTATTTTTAGAGTGTTGTCTGTCCGTGTGTGTATGTGTGTGTGTGTATGTATGTATATGAGCTTTTTTATGAGATTCGTTTTCTCAAAAACTACTGGACCAAATTTAATATATCAATCGAAAGGCCACATCATGACTTAGATCTGAAAGGAGTTTGAGCGAAGTCGGTCCAGCCGTTCGTTTTTTATGAATGAAAAACTAACGTTCTCAAGTATGGAACAAAAATCTTTATGTAACCATCATATTCTAACTATCGAGGGGTACACGGGGGTTTTTGAAGGTGCTGATTTTGAATCTTTTATGAGTATTTTAAAATTCAAGATGGCGGATCCAATATGACATAATTTTCTTTTTTTGGTAAAAATTCTTCAAATTGGATGAAATTTCGTTTTGAGCGGGGTTTCAGGGTGATGATTATAAATTATTGTGTAATGTTGAAAAGTTGTTTTTTTTTTCAATTTTGAGCTTGGTTTCAAAGTTATTATAATTGGTCCGTAAATCAAAATATAAAAATTGGATCATTAAAATATAAAATTGGAGTATTATTTGCAGCCAATTTTAGAGTGATGTTTGTCAAAGTGTGTGTATGCGTGTGAGCCTAATTTTAAGTACTGAGGGGCAGGTGGGGGTTTTTGAGGGTGTTAAGTTCGATTCAACTGCAGAAAAGGAAATTGGCGAGTCATAGAATGGATATAGTACACATGATACACATTTAAACGTAATTATTCAGTAAGATTTTTATGATCCCGTCCTCTAGGTAGCGAAATGCGGAAGTTTCAATAGAAATTCAGGAATATGCCAAATTTCAAATAAATTTTGAAATTTCGTTTAATATTCGAAGTATCGGAACATTTAAAAAAAAATTTTTCTCAAGAGAAGTTGCTTGTGCGGTACCTGCTGCCGGACGTATTTTTTTTCATATTGTATTTTATGTTACCTCAAATAAAACTTAACATAGAATAAGTGTAACAAACCAAAAACGTGCAACTGAGGCAGTACGGAAAATAATTATGCACACTAAGAGATGGCTCTAGGGACAGTGAGAAGGGACGCTAAAAAGAGGCGGTAGAATGAAGAATGACAGCTTGATATATATATAAAAAGATGGCAGACAGATTATTTTAATGAGTTCCTTACAAAAATTATATAGAAAAGAAATAGTTCTTTGCAATAGAAAATAAACGATTCTTTACAGATCAGAAGTGGGATAAAGTATCCAAACGTGCTGAAAAACGAAAATGAACTTATATATACAAAAAAAAGTGAAATAAGAAATACATGGGATCTGATATCCAAGAGTGTAATAACTAACTAATAATTGTAACCATTAAACAAATAAAATTAAATAATTTGTGGCAAAGCGCCATTAAACAAATAAAATTAATTAATTTGTGGCAAACCGTCATTAAACAAATAAAATTAAATAATTTGTGACAAAGCACCACTAAACAAATAAAATGAAATAAATTGTGGTAAAACGCTACTAAACAAATAAAAATTAAATAAGTTTCGGCAAAGCGCCATCAAAAAGAGACACCAAATGGGTCGACACAAGCACGGGAGCAGGAAAGACCGGGCGTACGATGAAGCGAATGGACATCACTCCGTACGAGATTCACCATCGAGTGGAGAAATGGATGAAAGCAACCCCATAAATACGAGACTACAGCGCCTCGAGTCTTTAGTTGATCTAATTACAAAAAGAGAAAGTAGCACAAGAGAGGTAACCCGCTACAAAAACTATGTAAAAGGTGACTGTATACCTGAGTTCCACCCTAACGATCAAAATGTAAGTGTATCTAAATGGTTAGTCAAAATTGACCAATTAGCTCAAATTAATAATTGGGACGAGAAAACGAAAGTATACTTTATGCAGAGCAAACTAACTGGAATAGCAAAAACGTGGTATGGAAACTTGGATTCCTACGATAAATCATGGAATGACTGGACTTTGCTGTTTCACTAAGGAAGCTAGTGAACAGAATTAAGTCCAGTAGTGAAACAATGACTGAATATTATTTCTCCAAAATGAATTTAATTAGAATATGTAATATTGCTGACAAGGATGCAGTTTCCTGCTTAATAGATGGGATTCAGGATACGACAATTCAAATTAGTGCCAGAGCTGGAAGATACAATACGCCGCAGGAACTTTTTAGCGAATTTCTGTCAACAGTACGCAATAACGACAAAAACTTTGATGGCTGGCGTCACAAGTTAAATCCTCCGCATAGAAAACCACTTATGGATGTGCATAGGAATCAAAACTCAAAAATAAATGACAGCCGTGCAATAAAGTGTCCAAACGAAGACAAAGTGTCTTAAGATGATTTAAATGGAAAAGTGTCCAAACGAAGACAAAGTGTCTTAAGATGATTTAAATGGAAAAGTGTCCAAACAAAGACAAAGTGTCTTAAGATGATTTAAATGGAAAAGTGTCCAAACGAAGACAAAGTGTCTTAAGATGACTTGAATGGAAAAGTGTCCAAACGAAGACAAAGTGTCTTAAGATGATTTAAATGGAAAAGTGTCCAAACAAAGACAAAGTGTCTTAAGATGATTTAAATGGAAAAGTGTCCAAACAAAGACAAAGTGTCTTAAGATGATTTAAATGGAAAAGTGTCCAAACGAAGAAAAAGTGTCTTAAGATGATTTGAATGGAAAAGTGTCCAAACGAAGACAAAGTGTCTTAAGATGATTTAAATGGAAAAGTGTCCAAACGAAGACAAAGTGTCTTAAGATGATTTAAATGGAAAAGTGTCCAAACGAAGACAAAGTGTCTTAAGATGATTTAAATGGAAAAGTGTCCAAACGAAGACAAAGTGTCTTAAGATGATTTAAATGGAAAAGTGTCCAAACGAAGACAAAGTGTCTTAAGATGATTTGAATGGAAAGGTGTCCAAACGAAGACAAAGTGTCTTAAGATGATTTAAATGGAAAAGTGTCCAAACGAAGACAAAGTGTCTTAAGATGATTTAAATGGAAAAGTGTCCAAACGAAGACAAAGTGTCTTAAGATGATTTAAATGGAAAAGTGTCCAAACGAAGACAAAGTGTCTTAAGATGATTTAAATGGAAAAGTGTCCAAACGAAGACAAAGTGTCTTAAGATGATTTGAATGGAAAAGTGTCCAAACGAAGACAAAGTGTCTTAAGATGATTTAAATGGAAAAGTGTCCAAACGAAGACAAAGTGTCTTAAGATGATTTAAATGGAAAGTGTCCAAACGAAGACAAAGTGTCTTAAGATGATTTGAATGGAAAGGTGTCCAAACGAAGACAAAGTGTCTTATGATGATTTGAATAGAAAAGTGTCCAAACGAAGACAAAGTGTCTTAAGATGATTTAAATGGAAAAGTGTCCAAACAAAGACAAAGTGTCTTAAGATGATTTAAATGGAAAAGTGTCCAAACGAAGACAAAGTGTCTTAAGATGATTTGAATGGAAAAGTGTCCAAACGAAGACAAAGTGTCTTAAGATGATTTAAATGGAAAAGTGTCCAAACAAAGACAAAGTGTCTTAAGATGATTTGAATGGAAAAGTGTCCAAACGAAGACAAAGTGTCTTAAGATGATTTAAATGGAAAAGTGTCCAAACGAAGACAAAGTGTCTTAAGATGATTTAAATGGAAAAGTGTCCAAACGAAGACAAAGTGTCTTAAGATGATTTAAATGGAAAAGTGTCCAAACGAAGACAAAGCGTCTTAAGATGATTTAAATGGAAAAGTGTCCAAACGAAGACAAAGTGTCTTAAGATGATTTAAATGGAAAAGTGTCCAAACGAAGACAAAGTGTCTTAAGATGATTTGAATGGAAAGGTGTCCAAACGAAGACAAAGTGTCTTAAGATGATTTAAATGGAAAAGTGTCCAAACGAAGACGAAGTGTCTTAAGATGATTTAAATGGAAAAGTGTCCAAACGAAGACAAAGTGTCTTAAGATGATTTGAATGGAAAGGTATCCAAACGAAGACAAAGTGTCTTATGATGATTTGAATGGAAAAGTGTCCAAACAAAGACGAAGTGTCTTAAGATGATTTAAATGGAAAAGTGTCCAAACGAAGACAAAGTGTCTTAAGATAATTTAAATGGAAAAGTGTCCAAACGAAGACAAAGTGTCTTAAGATGATTTAAATGGAAAAGTGTCCAAACGAAGACAAAGTGTCTTAAGATGATTTAAATGGAAAAGTGTCCAAACGAAGACAAAGTGTCTTAAGATGATTTAAATGGAAAAGTGTCCAAACGAAGACAAAGTGTCTTAAGATGATTTAAATGGAAAAGTGTCCAAACGAAGACAAAGTGTCTTAAGATGATTTAAATGGAAAAGTGTCCAAACGAAGACAAAGCGTCTTAAGATGATTTGAATGGAAAAGTGTCCAAACGAAGACAAAGTGTCTTAAGATGATTTAAATGGAAAAGTGTCCAAACGAAGACAAAGTGTCTTAAGATGATTTGAATGGAAAAGTGTCCAAACGAAGACAAAGTGTCTTAAGATGATTTAAATGGAAAAGTGTCCAAACGAAGACAAAGTGTCTTAAGATGATTTAAATGGAAAAGTGTCCAAACAAAGACAAAGTGTCTTAAGATGATTTAAATGGAAAAGTGTCCAAACGAAGACAAAGTGTCTTAAGATGATTTAAATGGAAAAGTGTCCAAACGAAGACAAAGTGTCTTAAGATGATTTAAATGGAAAAGTGTCCAAACAAAGACAAAGTGTCTTAAGATGATTTGAATGGAAAAGTGTCCAAACGAAGACAAAGTGTCTTAAGATGATTTAAATGGAAAAGTGTCCAAACGAAGACAAAGTGTCTTAAGATGATTTAAATGGAAAAGTGTCCAAACGAAGACAAAGTGTCTTAAGATGATTTGAATGGAAAAGTGTCCAAACGAAGACAAAGTGTCTTAAGATGATTTAAATGGAAAAGTGTCCAAACGAAGACAAAGTGTCTTAAGATGATTTGAATGGAAAGGTGTCCAAACGAAGACAAAGTGTCTTAAGATGATTTGAATGGAAAGGTGTCCAAACGAAGACAAAGTGTCTTAAGATGATTTAAATGGAAAAGTGTCCAAACGAAGACAAAGTGTCTTAAGATGATTTAAATGGAAAAGTGTCCAAACGAAGACAAAGTGTCTTAAGATGATTTAAATGGAAAGTGTCCAAACGAAGACAAAGTGTCTTAAGATGATTTGAATGGAAAGGTGTCCAAACGAAGACAAAGTGTCTTATGATGATTTGAATAGAAAAGTGTCCAAACGAAGACAAAGTGTCTTAAGATGATTTAAATGGAAAAGTGTCCAAACAAAGACAAAGTGTCTTAAGATGATTTAAATGGAAAAGTGTCCAAACGAAGACAAAGTGTCTTAAGATGATTTGAATGGAAAAGTGTCCAAACGAAGACAAAGTGTCTTAAGATGATTTAAATGGAAAAGTGTCCAAACAAAGACAAAGTGTCTTAAGATGATTTGAATGGAAAAGTGTCCAAACGAAGACAAAGTGTCTTAAGATGATTTAAATGGAAAAGTGTCCAAACGAAGACAAAGTGTCTTAAGATGATTTAAATGGAAAAGTGTCCAAACGAAGACAAAGTGTCTTAAGATGATTTAAATGGAAAAGTGTCCAAACGAAGACAAAGCGTCTTAAGATGATTTAAATGGAAAAGTGTCCAAACGAAGACAAAGTGTCTTAAGATGATTTAAATGGAAAAGTGTCCAAACGAAGACAAAGTGTCTTAAGATGATTTGAATGGAAAGGTGTCCAAACGAAGACAAAGTGTCTTAAGATGATTTAAATGGAAAAGTGTCCAAACGAAGACGAAGTGTCTTAAGATGATTTAAATGGAAAAGTGTCCAAACGAAGACAAAGTGTCTTAAGATGATTTGAATGGAAAGGTATCCAAACGAAGACAAAGTGTCTTATGATGATTTGAATGGAAAAGTGTCCAAACAAAGACGAAGTGTCTTAAGATGATTTAAATGGAAAAGTGTCCAAACGAAGACAAAGTGTCTTAAGATAATTTAAATGGAAAAGTGTCCAAACGAAGACAAAGTGTCTTAAGATGATTTAAATGGAAAAGTGTCCAAACGAAGACAAAGTGTCTTAAGATGATTTAAATGGAAAAGTGTCCAAACGAAGACAAAGTGTCTTAAGATGATTTAAATGGAAAAGTGTCCAAACGAAGACAAAGTGTCTTAAGATGATTTAAATGGAAAAGTGTCCAAACGAAGACAAAGTGTCTTAAGATGATTTAAATGGAAAAGTGTCCAAACGAAGACAAAGCGTCTTAAGATGATTTGAATGGAAAAGTGTCCAAACGAAGACAAAGTGTCTTAAGATGATTTAAATGGAAAAGTGTCCAAACGAAGACAAAGTGTCTTAAGATGATTTGAATGGAAAAGTGTCCAAACGAAGACAAAGTGTCTTAAGATGATTTAAATGGAAAAGTGTCCAAACGAAGACAAAGTGTCTTAAGATGATTTAAATGGAAAAGTGTCCAAACAAAGACAAAGTGTCTTAAGATGATTTAAATGGAAAAGTGTCCAAACGAAGACAAAGTGTCTTAAGATGATTTAAATGGAAAAGTGTCCAAACGAAGACAAAGTGTCTTAAGATGATTTAAATGGAAAAGTGTCCAAACAAAGACAAAGTGTCTTAAGATGATTTGAATGGAAAAGTGTCCAAACGAAGACAAAGTGTCTTAAGATGATTTAAATGGAAAAGTGTCCAAACGAAGACAAAGTGTCTTAAGATGATTTAAATGGAAAAGTGTCCAAACGAAGACAAAGTGTCTTAAGATGATTTGAATGGAAAAGTGTCCAAACGAAGACAAAGTGTCTTAAGATGATTTAAATGGAAAAGTGTCCAAACGAAGACAAAGTGTCTTAAGATGATTTGAATGGAAAGGTGTCCAAACGAAGACAAAGTGTCTTAAGATGATTTGAATGGAAAGGTGTCCAAACGAAGACAAAGTGTCTTAAGATGATTTAAATGGAAAAGTGTCCAAACGAAGACGAAGTGTCTTAAGATGATTTAAATGGAAAAGTGTCCAAACGAAGACAAAGTGTCTTAAGATGATTTGAATGGAAAGGTGTCCAAACGAAGACAAAGTGTCTTATGATGATTTGAATGGAAAAGTGTCCAAACAAAGACGAAGTGTCTTAAGATGATTTAAATGGAAAAGTGTCCAAACGAAGACAAAGTGTCTTAAGATGATTTGAATGGAAAAGTGTCCAAACGAAGACAAAGTGTCTTAAGATGATTTAAATGGAAAAGTGTCCAAACGAAGACAAAGTGTCTTAAGATGATTTAAATGGAAAAGTGTCCAAACGAAGACAAAGTGTCTTAAGATGATTTAAATGGAAAAGTGTCCAAACGAAGACAAAGTGTCTTAAGATGATTTAAATGGAAAAGTGTCCAAACGAAGACAAAGCGTCTTAAGATGATTTGAATGGAAAAGTGTCCAAACGAAGACAAAGTGTCTTAAGATGATTTAAATGGAAAAGTGTCCAAACGAAGACGAAGTGTCTTAAGATGATTTAAATGGAAAAGTGTCCAAACGAAGACAAAGTGTCTTAAGATGATTTGAATGGAAAGGTGTCCAAACGAAGACAAAGTGTCTTATGATGATTTGAATGGAAAAGTGTCCAAACAAAGACGAAGTGTCTTAAGATGATTTAAATGGAAAAGTGTCCAAACGAAGACAAAGTGTCTTAAGATGATTTGAATGGAAAAGTGTCCAAACGAAGACAAAGTGTCTTAAGATGATTTAAATGGAAAAGTGTCCAAACGAAGACAAAGTGTCTTAAGATGATTTAAATGGAAAAGTGTCCAAACGAAGACAAAGTGTCTTAAGATGATTTAAATGGAAAAGTGTCCAAACGAAGACAAAGTGTCTTAAGATGATTTGAATGGAAAAGTGTCCAAACGAAGACAAAGTGTCTTAAGATGATTTAAATGGAAAAGTGTCCAAACGAAGACAAAGTGTCTTAAGATGATTTGAATGGAAAGGTGTCCAAACGAAGACAAAGTGTCTTATGATGATTTGAATGGAAAAGTGTCCAAACAAAGACGAAGTGTCTTAAGATGATTTAAATGGAAAAGTGTCCAAACGAAGACAAAGTGTCTTAAGATGATTTGAATGGAAAAGTGTCCAAACGAAGACAAAGTGTCTTAAGATGATTTAAATGGAAAAGTGTCCAAACGAAGACAAAGTGTCTTAAGATGATTTAAATGGAAAAGTGTCCAAACAAAGACGAAGTGTCTTAAGATGATTTAAATGGAAAAGTGTCCAAACGAAGACAAAGTGTCTTAAGATGATTTGAATGGAAAAGTGTCCAAACGAAGACAAAGTGTCTTAAGATGATTTAAATGGAAAAGTGTCCAAACGAAGACAAAGTGTCTTAAGATGATTTAAATGGAAAAGTGTCCAAACGAAGACAAAGTGTCTTAAGATGATTTAAATGGAAAAGTGTCCAAACGAAGACAAAGTGTCTTAAGATGATTTAAATGGAAAAGTGTCCAAACGAAGACAAAGCGTCTTAAGATGATTTGAATGGAAAAGTGTCCAAACGAAGACAAAGTGTCTTAAGATGATTTAAATGGAAAAGTGTCCAAACGAAGACGAAGTGTCTTAAGATGATTTAAATGGAAAAGTGTCCAAACGAAGACAAAGTGTCTTAAGATGATTTGAATGGAAAGGTGTCCAAACGAAGACAAAGTGTCTTATGATGATTTGAATGGAAAAGTGTCCAAACAAAGACGAAGTGTCTTAAGATGATTTAAATGGAAAAGTGTCCAAACGAAGACAAAGTGTCTTAAGATAATTTAAATGGAAAAGTGTCCAAACGAAGACAAAGTGTCTTAAGATGATTTAAATGGAAAAGTGTCCAAACGAAGACAAAGTGTCTTAAGATGATTTAAATGGAAAAGTGTCCAAACGAAGACAAAGTGTCTTAAGATGATTTAAATGGAAAAGTGTCCAAACGAAGACAAAGTGTCTTAAGATGATTTAAATGGAAAAGTGTCCAAACGAAGACAAAGTGTCTTAAGATGATTTAAATGGAAAAGTGTCCAAACGAAGACAAAGCGTCTTAAGATGATTTGAATGGAAAAGTGTCCAAACGAAGACAAAGTG
Source organism: Acrocera orbiculus (assembly GCA_947359355.1). Lineage (NCBI taxonomy): Eukaryota > Metazoa > Arthropoda > Insecta > Diptera > Acroceridae > Acrocera > Acrocera orbiculus. The sequence goes on from OX375758.1 coordinate 16,995,947, forward strand.
TCTTAAGATGATTTAAATGGAAAAGTGTCCAAACGAAGACAAAGTGTCTTAAGATGATTTGAATGGAAAAGTGTCCAAACGAAGACAAAGTGTCTTAAGATGATTTAAATGGAAAAGTGTCCAAACGAAGACAAAGTGTCTTAAGATGATTTAAATGGAAAAGTGTCCAAACAAAGACAAAGTGTCTTAAGATGATTTAAATGGAAAAGTGTCCAAACGAAGACGAAGTGTCTTAAGATGATTTAAATGGAAAAGTGTCCAAACGAAGACAAAGTGTCTTAAGATGATTTGAATGGAAAGGTATCCAAACGAAGACAAAGTGTCTTATGATGATTTGAATGGAAAAGTGTCCAAACAAAGACGAAGTGTCTTAAGATGATTTAAATGGAAAAGTGTCCAAACGAAGACAAAGTGTCTTAAGATAATTTAAATGGAAAAGTGTCCAAACGAAGACAAAGTGTCTTAAGATGATTTAAATGGAAAAGTGTCCAAACGAAGACAAAGTGTCTTAAGATGATTTAAATGGAAAAGTGTCCAAACGAAGACAAAGTGTCTTAAGATGATTTAAATGGAAAAGTGTCCAAACGAAGACAAAGTGTCTTAAGATGATTTAAATGGAAAAGTGTCCAAACGAAGACAAAGTGTCTTAAGATGATTTAAATGGAAAAGTGTCCAAACGAAGACAAAGCGTCTTAAGATGATTTGAATGGAAAAGTGTCCAAACGAAGACAAAGTGTCTTAAGATGATTTAAATGGAAAAGTGTCCAAACGAAGACAAAGTGTCTTAAGATGATTTGAATGGAAAAGTGTCCAAACGAAGACAAAGTGTCTTAAGATGATTTAAATGGAAAAGTGTCCAAACGAAGACAAAGTGTCTTAAGATGATTTAAATGGAAAAGTGTCCAAACAAAGACAAAGTGTCTTAAGATGATTTAAATGGAAAAGTGTCCAAACGAAGACAAAGTGTCTTAAGATGATTTAAATGGAAAAGTGTCCAAACGAAGACAAAGTGTCTTAAGATGATTTAAATGGAAAAGTGTCCAAACAAAGACAAAGTGTCTTAAGATGATTTGAATGGAAAAGTGTCCAAACGAAGACAAAGTGTCTTAAGATGATTTAAATGGAAAAGTGTCCAAACGAAGACAAAGTGTCTTAAGATGATTTAAATGGAAAAGTGTCCAAACGAAGACAAAGTGTCTTAAGATGATTTGAATGGAAAAGTGTCCAAACGAAGACAAAGTGTCTTAAGATGATTTAAATGGAAAAGTGTCCAAACGAAGACAAAGTGTCTTAAGATGATTTGAATGGAAAGGTGTCCAAACGAAGACAAAGTGTCTTAAGATGATTTGAATGGAAAGGTGTCCAAACGAAGACAAAGTGTCTTAAGATGATTTAAATGGAAAAGTGTCCAAACGAAGACGAAGTGTCTTAAGATGATTTAAATGGAAAAGTGTCCAAACGAAGACAAAGTGTCTTAAGATGATTTGAATGGAAAGGTGTCCAAACGAAGACAAAGTGTCTTATGATGATTTGAATGGAAAAGTGTCCAAACAAAGACGAAGTGTCTTAAGATGATTTAAATGGAAAAGTGTCCAAACGAAGACAAAGTGTCTTAAGATGATTTGAATGGAAAAGTGTCCAAACGAAGACAAAGTGTCTTAAGATGATTTAAATGGAAAAGTGTCCAAACGAAGACAAAGTGTCTTAAGATGATTTAAATGGAAAAGTGTCCAAACGAAGACAAAGTGTCTTAAGATGATTTAAATGGAAAAGTGTCCAAACGAAGACAAAGTGTCTTAAGATGATTTAAATGGAAAAGTGTCCAAACGAAGACAAAGCGTCTTAAGATGATTTGAATGGAAAAGTGTCCAAACGAAGACAAAGTGTCTTAAGATGATTTAAATGGAAAAGTGTCCAAACGAAGACGAAGTGTCTTAAGATGATTTAAATGGAAAAGTGTCCAAACGAAGACAAAGTGTCTTAAGATGATTTGAATGGAAAGGTGTCCAAACGAAGACAAAGTGTCTTATGATGATTTGAATGGAAAAGTGTCCAAACAAAGACGAAGTGTCTTAAGATGATTTAAATGGAAAAGTGTCCAAACGAAGACAAAGTGTCTTAAGATGATTTGAATGGAAAAGTGTCCAAACGAAGACAAAGTGTCTTAAGATGATTTAAATGGAAAAGTGTCCAAACGAAGACAAAGTGTCTTAAGATGATTTAAATGGAAAAGTGTCCAAACGAAGACAAAGTGTCTTAAGATGATTTAAATGGAAAAGTGTCCAAACGAAGACAAAGTGTCTTAAGATGATTTGAATGGAAAAGTGTCCAAACGAAGACAAAGTGTCTTAAGATGATTTAAATGGAAAAGTGTCCAAACGAAGACAAAGTGTCTTAAGATGATTTGAATGGAAAGGTGTCCAAACGAAGACAAAGTGTCTTATGATGATTTGAATGGAAAAGTGTCCAAACAAAGACGAAGTGTCTTAAGATGATTTAAATGGAAAAGTGTCCAAACGAAGACAAAGTGTCTTAAGATGATTTGAATGGAAAAGTGTCCAAACGAAGACAAAGTGTCTTAAGATGATTTAAATGGAAAAGTGTCCAAACGAAGACAAAGTGTCTTAAGATGATTTAAATGGAAAAGTGTCCAAACAAAGACGAAGTGTCTTAAGATGATTTAAATGGAAAAGTGTCCAAACGAAGACAAAGTGTCTTAAGATGATTTGAATGGAAAAGTGTCCAAACGAAGACAAAGTGTCTTAAGATGATTTAAATGGAAAAGTGTCCAAACGAAGACAAAGTGTCTTAAGATGATTTAAATGGAAAAGTGTCCAAACGAAGACAAAGTGTCTTAAGATGATTTAAATGGAAAAGTGTCCAAACGAAGACAAAGTGTCTTAAGATGATTTAAATGGAAAAGTGTCCAAACGAAGACAAAGCGTCTTAAGATGATTTGAATGGAAAAGTGTCCAAACGAAGACAAAGTGTCTTAAGATGATTTAAATGGAAAAGTGTCCAAACGAAGACGAAGTGTCTTAAGATGATTTAAATGGAAAAGTGTCCAAACGAAGACAAAGTGTCTTAAGATGATTTGAATGGAAAGGTGTCCAAACGAAGACAAAGTGTCTTATGATGATTTGAATGGAAAAGTGTCCAAACAAAGACGAAGTGTCTTAAGATGATTTAAATGGAAAAGTGTCCAAACGAAGACAAAGTGTCTTAAGATGATTTGAATGGAAAAGTGTCCAAACGAAGACAAAGTGTCTTAAGATGATTTAAATGGAAAAGTGTCCAAACGAAGACAAAGTGTCTTAAGATGATTTAAATGGAAAAGTGTCCAAACGAAGACAAAGTGTCTTAAGATGATTTAAATGGAAAAGTGTCCAAACGAAGACAAAGTGTCTTAAGATGATTTAAATGAAAAAGTGTCCAAACGAAGACAAAGTGTCTTAAGATGATTTAAATGGAAAAGTGTCCAAACGAAGACAAAGCGTCTTAAGATGATTTGAATGGAAAAGTGTCCAAACGAAGACAAAGTGTCTTAAGATGATTTAAATGGAAAAGTGTCCAAACGAAGACAAAGTGTCTTAAGATGATTTAAATGGAAAGTGTCCAAACGAAGACAAAGTGTCTTAAGATGATTTGAATGGAAAGGTGTCCAAACGAAGACAAAGTGTCTTATGATGATTTGAATAGAAAAGTGTCCAAACGAAGACAAAGTGTCTTAAGATGATTTGAATGGAAAAGTGTCCAAACGAAGACGAAGTGTCTTAAGATGATTTAAACGGAAAAGTGTCCAAACGAAGACAAAGTGTCTTAAGATGATTTAAATGGAAAAGTGTCCAAACGAAGACGAAGTGTCTTAGGACGAAAATGGATCTAATTGGCGAGTGCTTAAAGGAAGACGAGTGATGTCAATGTCGACTTCAACGACCGTGAGGACATGGTTGATGTCAGGATAGCCGAGCTGTAACAAACCAAAAACGTGCACTTGAGGCAGTACGGAAAATAATTATGCACACTAAGAGATGGCTCTAGGGACAGTGAGAAGGGACGCTAAAAAGAGGCGGTAGAATGAAGAATGACAGCTTGATATATATATAAAAAGATGGCAGACAGATTATTTTAATGAGTTCCTTACAAAAATTATATAGAAAAGAAATAGTTCTTTGCAATAGAAAATAAACGATTCTTTACATAAGGAAAATAAATTTCTTTATTTTTATCAAATATTAAAAGTTTTACTGACGTATAAGTTGAAAAATGAAAAACAGCGGTACATTTAAGCTCGCCAGTGCATATGAAAATCCTTGCGACATTTTTATAAATAAAACATTATTTTTCACAAAAACAACACCTAAAATTTAAAACAAATTGAAGTTATTTATTTCTACAGAACTATTTAAGTTTTTCCACCTAAAAATATTTTAGTTTCTTTCACCTAAATATTTTATTTTACAAAATTTAAAAAAAAGTAATCGCATTTCCAATAGTAACATAACCTAAAAAATTTTATAAATTGGAATATCAAAGCGGGGCTCTGAAATATACACACACAATTATAGAATTAATCCCCACTATTTTAAAGCATATACTCTGCAAACATTTTGTCGGAATATCGTTCGCCGTGATACAAAGCGTGAAGTGTTCTAACACTTCATGTTATGTTCTAAATGTTAGAAAAAACTCTCAAAATTCATGCAACAAATGTAAGTCCTAAGATCTCTGCTCTTTGACATTCCCAGCAGGAAATGCGTAAGATGATAAATCTGATATATCACCGCCTTTCTGTCAACTGTCTATGTTGACAGCCTAAATATAAAGTTTGATGAAATTAACATAGCGACAGCCGCTAAAAATATACACATTACTTGTATGTGTGAGTGAGTCTGCTATAGTATATACAGGGTGTTCCGAGATCGGCTGGTCAAACGTTAAGAGTGGAAAGTAGATGAAATTTCATGGACAAAAAACACAAAAAGTGGGGGTCTAACTTTTTTCGTTTTCGAGTTACAGCCTTTTGTATTTTTCAGGTGTCGTATTTACCCCCACGCACTCGATCACTTCTAACTTTTGAATCTATGTAATAATGAGTAAAAAAAAAATACTTTTTCATAGCTTACAAAATTGTTTTATTATTAAAAAAACAAAAATTTAAAAATAATAACAAATGGTGGAAAAAAAAATTTTTAAGTAGAACCGTTCGTGAAAATCTCGGTCATTTTTTGAAGATTTTGCGTTTTTCTTAAAAAAACACCCTAATAATTTTTGTTTTTTATTTTATTTTCCTAAACTACAAATGTTTTCCAATAAAAAATTTGTACATTGTAATGGTTTAACTGTTTTCCAAAGTGCAATAAAAATCTTACAAAGTGAGCCTTTCCCGATAACTTAATAAGAATTTTCTTTATTTTTTCCCTAGAAAAAAGTCCAAAGGGGTTAGATCTGGAGATTTTTTAGGCCAAACTACAGGTGTATCTCCACCTATCCATTGATGAAAGTGTTTGTCCAGATACTGAAAAAATGAGGCGAAAATGAGCCGGAAAACCGTGTAACCGGAGACTTGTTGGAACGCCAGCTGATGATAAATTTGATATATCACCGCCTTTCTGTCAACTGTCTATGTTGACAGCCTAAATATAAAGTTTGATGAAATTAACATAGCGACAGCCGCTAAAAATATACACATTACTTGTATGTGTGAGTGAGTCTGCTATAGTATATACAGGGTGTTCCGAGATCGGCTGGTCAAACGTTAAGAGTGGAAAGAAGATGAAATTTCATGGACAAAAAACACAAAAAGTGGGGGTCTAACTTTTTTCGTTTTCGAGTTACAGCCGTTTGTATTTTTCAGGCGTCGTTTTTACCCCCACGCACTCGATCACTTCTAACTTTTGAATCTATGTAATAATGAGTAAAAAAAAAATACTTTTTCATAGCTTACAAAATTGTTTTATTATTAAAAAAACAAAAATTTAAAAATAATAACAAATGGTGGAAAAAAAAATTTTTAAGTAGAACCGTTCGTGAAAATCTCGGTCATTTTTTGAGGATTTTGCCTTTTTCTTAAAAAAACACCCTAATAATTTTTGTTTTTTATTTTATTTTCCTAAACTACAAATGTTTTCCAATAAAAAATTTGTACATTGTAATGGCTTAACTGTTTTCCAAAGTGCAATAAAAATCTTACAAAGTGAGCCTTTCCCGATAACTTAATAAGAATTTTCTTTATTTTTTCCCTAGAAAAAAGTCCAAAGGGGTTAGATCTGGAGATTTTTTAGGCCAAACTACAGGTCTATCTCCACCTATCCATTGATGAAAGTGTTTGTCCAGATACTGAAAAAATGAGGCGAAAATGAGCCGAAAAACCGTGTAACCGGAGACTTGTTGCCTAAATATAAAGTTTGATGAAATTAACATAGCGACAGCCGCTAAAAATATACACATTACTTGTATGTGTGAGTGAGTCTGCTATAGTATATACAGGGTGTTCCGAGATCGGCTGGTCAAACGTTAAGAGTGGAAAGTAGATGAAATTTCATGGACAAAAAACACAAAAAGTGGGGGTCTAACTTTTTTCGTTTTCGAGTTCAAAAAAATTCGTAATAAGCATCTTTAGCTTAAAAAATAATTCATAAAATTTTATTTAACATATATGAATGATTCTTACTTTCATAAAGAATTTTTCATTATAGAATTACAAACAGTCCTTAATAATAGAAATTAGTATTGAATATTTAGTTTTAGAAGTATAAGCAAAACAAAATTTTTACTTAAATAAAATTTCTATACTGACAAGACACATAAACTATTTAACTATAAAAAAGAAAAAAAAAAAAAAAAATTAATAATTAATAACAAGTCAGTTTAAAATAAAACAGCCAAAAGAAAAATCTCAGTCAACAGCAAGCAAAAGTCTACTGGATCCTGCAAAGCCAACATCAACATTATTTAATAAGCTCAGGCCTACAACTTACCATGGATCATTACATCGAAATTACTTCACTAAACTATTGTACTTGTATCATATTACTGTTACTTTAAGCTAAGTTATACCATATTATTTCATACTCACTACTATTTATCATTTTACATTAGATCATATTCAATACCAATTTCAAATAACCAGATTAGCCTTAAGCCTTGTACAGACCAATGCGTTTTTCATTCGCACGACGGACAAGGTTGTAAAAAGGGTGATGTATTTGCTCTAGAAATAGCTAGAACAAAAATTTTTATTTCATAAAAGTAAAAGGACACTTTATGGCCTTTAAAATTTTTTTTGTATTTTAAATTTTAGTTCTAATGGAAATTTTTGTTGTATTTGAAATTTTTGTTGTATTTATATTAAAAGGGATAGGAAATAATGATTTTATTACTTTTAGAGGTACACCAAAAGTTTTGAAGGCCACAAAATGCTTCTCTAAAAGTAATAAAATCATTTCTTATTCCTTTTAGAATAAGCACAACAAAAATTTAAAGTAAAAGAAAAATTTTGAAGGCCATAAAGTGATCTTTATGAAACAAAAATTTTTGTTCTAGCTATATAGCTAGAGCAAATGCATCACCCGTTTTACAACCTTGTCCGTCGTGCGAATGAAAAACGCATTGGTCTGTACAAGGCTTTAGAGTCTTTATCAAAAATATATATCGTTTGATACTTACCTACTATTAAATACTTTAGATAGAGTATACTTAACTTCAATTTTATACACCTAGTTTTAGCCTTAGAATTTACCATTAATAATTACATTGTACTTACTTTTTTACCTATGGTATTTGTACTACATTATCGTTACTTTTTTTTTTAGATATTACACTTTACATTATATATTTTTATACTTACCATTTATGAAATATTATCAATTTTCATTTTCATATATTTAGCTTAGCCTTACGAACTATCAACAGCAATTATAGTAAAATTACTTTGTTTACTTACTGTACTGGTATTACATTAGCGTTACTTAATCTCATATTATACTATACTTAACAACAATATTATATAACCTAGAATAGTTTTAGAGTTCTATATTAATATCTTTTTAAATAATTCACCATACATTCAATTAACAATTATCAAGCTTTCAACTACACATTAACTATTCTTTCGCACTGCTTTGTCATACCGAACCCCATTGCAACTAAACTGGCACAACACAATTACTTTAACACTGCTCAAAAGGAGTGTTACTCGTAACACACTGTAATCACTACATTCGACATAGCTAAATTTCCGGGGACCATATGGCTCATCCACAGTTTCTTCCAACATCGCACTTTTAGCGTTTGCCTGGATCAACAAGTCTCCAATCCAGTCACAGTAAAAGCAGGCGTGCCACAGGGCTCTGTCCTGGGCCCTCTTCTATTCAACAACATGATTTCCCGTTTCAGAGCGTAGACCCGGCCAATGTTACATCAATTATATATGCTGACGACACGCTAATAACTGCTGGAGATAGCAGACCCTCGGGGGCCCTGAGAAAACTGACTCGTGTCAAAACTCAACTCGAATTCTATCTCAAGAAATGGGGTTTCTCAGTTAATCCGAAAAAATGTAGCATCATCTGTTTCCGTAACGCTGATGGCTTTGCACCAAGGAGAGCAAGAGTATCAAACTCTCGCTGTTCGGACAGCGGGTTCCGCTGCGCGAGGAAATAAAATATTTAGGAGTTAGGCTTCATAAGCGTTTCTGCTTCAATCGACACGTACAAAACACACTCGCTAAAGCAGTGGCAGCCGCAAAAGCTATATCTATTTTCAATGGGCGAGGATGGCTCCCCTCTGTTAATCTCCTTGCTTACAAGGCAATTATTCCCCCTATTACAGGATATGCATTTCCTATTTGGCTCTGCACGTCACCCTCGTATGCACTAAAGCTCGAGACCCTAGAACGCAATATCCTACGTAGATGTATTGGAATAAGCCACAGACCAAACGGAAAATTCTTCAGAAACTCTTTCATTTATGAAAAGGCAAATATCATGCTGTTGATGACGTACTTACTCACACTGGCGCAAAGGCTCCTAGAAAGATGCAACGAACACATTAACCCAAGGCTGGCAGAAATTTACACACGCAATATCACCAACTCAATCATGGACCATTACTACTTGTCCCCAATAAACTTATTGCATGCTTCATCGATAGGTCACCTAAACCTAAACTTAGATTCACAAGCGAATCAGTCCCTGCCTGATTTCTACAGAAATTTAACTAAAAATAATCACAGAGGCTAACCTACGCCATATGGTCCCTCTCTCCGACTAAATAACAATGTAACACAACACAATATTTACATTACAACTCATAATACTCTTTAACGGAAATGGTACTCGGTATGACAACAGCAGTCACACTATTAGAACAAGGAACTTGAAACTTAGTCACTCTAAAACTCTTCTCTTAGTTTTAAGTTACACTCTAGTCAACTAGGGCCTTTTGTATATATGCTTCCTTTATTTTACCGAATTATTTTTACTGTGTACAATGTACATAGTTAAGCTATCTATTGGGGACGATTTCCACTTTTGCTTGCTTTTTGTAAGGAATTAAATGAGCTTAATATTTCATTGACAATTATAAATCTTAATTAACTTACACTTAAAATAAAACAATAGATATTCACTTTTTTTTAATTTTTTCCTTTATTTTTCGCAATAATAAAATATCTAATAAAAAACTTTAAATCTACTCACCTGCTTAACGCGTCTCCAGCGTTAAGTTAATTTCACTAATAAAGTTTTGTAACAATTTAAATAGATGTATAACTGCACTTCATATTTTAGGATGCGATGTGGGATATTTTGGTCAATACCCAAAATAGAGGATATTCAGATCAATACTCTGAATAATAGTGAGGATATTTTGGTCAATACCCAAAATAGAGGATATTCAGATCAATACTCTGAATAAAATTAATTTTGGTCGATACCCAAATATAGCGGATATTCAGATCAATACTCTGAATTAAATTAATTTTGGTCAATGCCCAAATATAGAATGTTATTTCACACAACATAGGAAAACTAATCAAAATTTACAAAGTGCGATCTATTTATAAAAGGTTAACGGGATCATGAAAACTGTATGTTTCAGTTTACACAACCACGCTATTGTAATTTATTCTTTGTACTTAGCAATTTACTACTACCAAATAAGATAATAGCAGTAAAATTACTTGTACATTATGCATACTTACTTACATACTGAGTGCAAACCTGTTTTCTCGTCAAATGGGCGTGTACCTAAAATGTGACAATCCGGATAAAGGTTTTAATTGATAATGCAGTTCTGCGCGAAATTTTACACTGTATTAAAGTAAACATTGTTCGGTTCCGAACATACTGGGGCCCGTTGAAAAGATTAACAAATTTTCAAAAGATGGAAACCCACAAATGTGGTATTTAGACAAAAGGTTGAAGGATATGAATTATTTAAATTAAATGAAAGAAGTAAGATATGGTAATAAAACCTTTATTTTCCCTTCCTTTGTCATTTTAACATTTACCCTGCGACCATTTGGAAGAGTGGTGCGGTATTTTCTTTTCTTCGAGTTTAGCAGTTTGTCTTTTGGAAGAAAAACAGGATAATTTACTCCCTGGTCCTCTACCATTACCATAAGTCGATTCTCTGGGTTTGCATCGGCATGCCTGATGACCATGTTTTTTAATACCGTGACCTCTTTAGGAGTCCCTTTAAATTTCGTGGTGTTTATTCTCCTTTTGACTCTGTCTATTTTCTTATGATTGAGATGGGATGGGGTATCCTCTTCATCCGCGATCTCAATGATACCATTTGAATTTTTTAACGTCATTATATTTACACCCCTAGTTACGGACGCGATTGGGGTTGTAGCTAAAGTTGGTGATGTTTGTATGAAGAGGCGTTCGATATTTCGCCCTGGCGTTGGAGGCCGATCAGAGTTGTCAAGTGTTGACATTTCTGAACATAGTAAAATGAAGTAAGTTTAAGCTTAGGAAATGGTTTAAATGCCTGATATGTTAGTAGACAACAAAAAAATAGAAATAAAACCTTAAATAAAAAAAAAATGGAAATTTGGTACTTGAGAATTCACTAGTCACTTTAAACGCTGTTGAAGATCGACTAATAATTGTTTGCTGAACATTATCTATTTATCAAAAAAAAAATAAACGGTACATTGAACAAAATCCTAAATTTTAGGGTTTTCTTTTTTTTGATAATAAGATAAATGTGATAAAACAAAAAGTGAAATTAAAGCCTGTTATTACTAAGCAATGAACAGGTTTTGTAAATAAGCTCTATATTATATATGTATACACACATATATATACATATATACCTATATATATATTTTTCTTTTTTTTTTTTTTTATATATTTTTATTTTTATTTTTATTTTTATTATTTTTTTTTTTTATTTTTTTTTTTTTTATTTTTTTTTTAATTCAAAGAAACTAACCTAATATATTTATGATGCATTCTCAGAAATTGGCAATGGACATAATTTATGTATTGGTCTAGTAAATGTAGTTGTCGAGGTTTTTACTGTGACTACACGAACTAGTTTATCTGGTCCTTTGTGTATTTGAATGATTTTTCCTAAAGCCCATTTACACAAAGGTAAGTTATCCTCTTTCAAGAGAACAATATCTCCAATTTTAAGATTTTGTTGTTGACATTTCCATTTTGAACGGCCTTGGAGTTGAACTAGATACTCCTTGGACCAACGTTGCCAAAAATGATGCATTAATTGCTGCAAAAAATTCCATCTTAATATAGGATGGATAATGGTTACTTTGAAACCTTCAGGTAATGCCTTAAGAGATGTGCCAATTAAGAAATGACCCGGAGTTAGAATATTGTTATCATCAGGGTCTTCGGAAAGTCTACATAGGGGTCTTGAATTGAAACACCCTTCGATTTGAGTTAAGACTGTTGATAATTCTTCGTAAGTTAGGGATGCATTTCCAATTATTCTTTTAAAATGATACTTTACAGATTTAACACCCGCTTCCCAAAGTCCACCAAAATGTGGAGCTGAAGGTGGATTGAAATGCCAACTAACACCATCGTTTGCTACTTCCTCAGCGGTATAACACTCAGCTTTATTAATAGCGTCTTTTAACTCTTTATCCAGCAGCCTTTTTGCTCCATTAAAGTTAGTCCCATTATCAGAGTAGACGTTACTACATAACCCTCGTCTATTGACAAATCTTCTGAAAGCCGCAAGGAATGTATTAGTAGTTAAGTCAGAAACGGCCTCCAAATGAATTGCCTTAGTTACCATGGATACAAAAATACATATGTATCCCTTATATGTGCGGTTTCCTCGATGTTTTGACATTTTAAGGTGAATTGGTCCAGCGTAATCAACCCCTGTATGAGAAAAAGGACGTGCAGGTGTTGTGCGACAAGAGGGTAAACTTCCCATTAACTGTTCTGGACATGTTGGCCTTTGTTTAAAACAGACAATACATTTACTAATGACATTTCGCACGCTGCGTCTTCCTTGGGTGAGCCAATATTCACCCCGAAGGACTGATAACGTGAGTTCCACTCCACCGTGCAAAGTTTGATGATGAAAATAGCGAACAATCAAAGTAGATAGGTGATTACCTGGTCTTGGCAATATAATAGGATGTTTAATTTCATATTTAAGATCGGAGTTAGAAAGTCGTCCACCGACTCTTAGCACTCCTATTGAGTCAAGAAATGGATTCAAAGTGTATATAGAACTCTTCGAGCTAATTGGCTTATTATTTTTTAAATTATTAATTTCTGAAGAGTATTCATAGCCTTGAGTGATTTTTATTATGCGTAATTTTATCTCTTTTAGCTCACTAGTGGCTAAAAAACTGGTTGAGCGATTAGATGGTATTACCTTAAGGTTCAAATAAAATCTAAAGCAATACGATAAAACTCGTACCAAGCGAGAAAACGTTGAAAAAGATAATAATAAATCATGAACATAAGTATTAGAAATTGAATGAGAAGTTAACGTCGTCCGTTCTTCTGGTGCGTAGCTAGAAGTAGCATTGAATGGTATAGGCCAATATGAGTTCTGCTTATTTAGCCATAAAGGTCCTTTCCACCAAAGATTCAAGTTTTTAATTAAAGATGGTTGAATTCCTCTGGAATTGCAGTCCGCAGAGTTATCTTTTGACTGAACATGATTCCAAACTGCACAAGGAGTTAGTTCTTGAATTGTAGCAATCCTATTGGCTATGTAGGTTTTGTATTTTCGTGGATCGCTTTTGATCCAGGCTAATATGATAGTTGAATCTGTCCATGCATATAAGGGTATATCTGTTAAATCAAGATCTTTCTGAGTTTGAACTAATAACCTGGTTAAAAGTACAGCTCCATTAAGTTCTAACCAGGGTAGAGTTGTTGGTTTTGTTGGCGCAACCTTACTTTTTGCTGTAAGAATATTAACATGAATTTTGTTGTTTTTGTCTACAACTCTCAGATAAACAACTGCAGCGTACGCATAATTAGATGCATCACAGAATCCATGAAGCTGACAATCCTTGGAAGATGAACTTAAATGTATCCATCTCGGAATGTGAATATTGTCAACATGACGATGTGCCGATTTATATTCTTGCCATTCATCTATTAAATTTTGAGGTATCGGACCATTCCATGAACATCCTGAAAGCCATAGTTTTTGCATTAATATCTTTGCTGTAATGATCACGGGTGATATCCAACCTAATGGGTCAAATAACCTTGCAATATTTGACAAAATGGACCTCTTGGTAATTGGATCATGTTCAAATTTTGGGGACTGAATGGTCAATACATCAGTTGATGGATACCACTGTATTCCTAATGCCTTAACGGATTCATCATCGGCAAACTTTAAGGGGAATTTTTTCTCCCTGTGCTCTTCAGGAATATTCATTAGAAGCCGATCGTCATTTGCCACCCATTTCCGTAAATTAAAACCAGATGTTTTTAATAAATCAATGAGTTGGGATTGAATTTTTAATGCTTTTTCCAAGGAGTCTGCCCCAGTAATAGCATCATCGACGTAAAAGTCTTGTCGCATGACGGATGCAACCAATGGGTGTGATTTTGCTCCATCATTTGCGAGTTGATGCAAACTTCTTATGGCAAGAAATGGTGATGGTTTGATACATAATGTTACGGTAGTCAGAATATAATCTTTGATAGGTTGAGATGGGTCATGGCGCCATAAAATTCGTTGGTAATTACAATCCTGTTGATTTAGATTGATCATTCGATACATTTTTTCAATGTCAGCGGACATAGCATACTTATGCTTTCTCCATCTTAAAATAATAGAAAATAAATTCGCTTGTAATTTTGGACTGTTATATAATTGATCATTCAGATTTTTTCCGTTTGATGATAAAGCGGAGGCATCAAAAACAATGCGCATTTTTGTTGTACTGCTGTCTTTAAAGACAGCATGATGAGGTATGTAATAAGATTGATTGATTGGAACTATGTAAGGGATTTCTCTCATATGTCCCATTTGAAGATATTCGTCAATAGAAGAATTGTATTCCATTTTGAGAATTGGATCGCGATGAAAACGATTTTCTAAGTTTAAGAATCTACAAAGAGCCATAGAACGGGAATTTCCTAGATCAGGTTGCTCAAAGTTTCGAAAAGGGAGACGTACCTCAAAACGACCGTTCGTTAAACGTTTAAAAGTATTTTTGTAGAAATTTTCACATTCTTGCTCAGATTTAGAAAAGGTAGGCATATCTGGAATGTTTTCGATTTCCCAAAATTGTTGTAAAGTTTTTTGAAGATTATTTTCATTTTCATGAATGATGTTTGCATTTGCCGAAACTACCCTTTTCTTTCGTGAGTTTTGAACATTTCCAAACAAAATCCAACCTAATACACTATTTTACGTTATTGGAACTTCTGCTGGACCCTTACGTATTCCGTTTAGGATAATGTTGCTGTAGACATCAGCTCCGAGGAGCAAGTCAATTTTTCCTGGTTTATAAAAAGTTGGATCTGCTAGTTGTAAATCTTTGATGTGAGACCAATTATGAAAATTAATACTTGACTGTGGAGTAGGGTCAGTAATGGTAGGAATAACTAAAGTTTGTATGTGTAGTTTATTTGTCATGATGATCCGTGACTGCAATAATAGTACAGTCTTGTGTTTAACATTTGTGGCCTTTGAATTGTTAACACCAGTTATTTCGAATGAAACGTTATACTTCTTTAATTTGAGTCTTGATGCTGCTGATGCTGTTATTAACGACACTTGAGATCCCGAATCAATTAATGCTCTTAAGGTAAATATTTCACCTGATGTAGATTGGACGTCGACCAACGCCGTTGCTAATAAGGCTTGACAGTCAAAAGACCGAGTGTTGTACATTGATTGTAATGCGATTTCATTAGGGTTTATTGTAGGTGGTTGCTTACTAGACTTAGGCTTGCTAAGAGAATCTTGTGGTTTTTGGCTAGAAAGGGTTATTGGTGAGTCCCTTTCAGATGTAGTGGATATATGTAGAAGAGAATGATGAGATTTACCACAATGGAAACATCGTCGTATACTGGAACATTGTGAAAGCTGATGGCGATGAGATAAACAATTTAAACAGAATCCCTTTTTTTTAATTAATTGTATTCGAGTAGTAACGTCAAAAGTTTTAAATTTTTGGCAGTTATATATATTATGATTTGATTTACAGATTGTACAAGACAGATTCGAATAGCTATTGTGAGAATACTTTTGCAAATTTCGGAGTGTTCGCCTTTATGTGAGATTTTGGATGAAGGAATGGATTCAAGTACTCTAAAACGTTGTTCAAGAAATAATTTGAATGTCTGGAATGATGGTAGCTCATTCTTTCCCTTTTGCTCTGATTCCCACAATGACTGAGTTTCACCAGGGAGCTTTTGTGAGATAATATACATTAAAATAGGATCCCAGCCTGTGGTGGTCACTCCCAAATTTTCTAATTCCAAAATGCAGCCAGTTGATATATCCAAGAGATTTTTCAAATTGGTTGCGTTTTCGAAATGTATTGTAGCTTGGGTACATAATATCTTTAGTTGTGTTTTCACTAGGGTTCTTGGATTATGATATCTATCAATGAGAGCTTGCCAGGCGATTTCGATATTTTATAGTGTTTTAATAGGTGCTCTGCGTCACCACAGATACTTGATTTTAAGTATTGGAGCTTTTGAGCGGGTGATAAAAATGAGTTCTCGTGTACTAAGGCAATAAATAAATCATGGAATAATATCCATGATTCGTAAGACCCAGCAAATTTAGGGATAGACACCTTAGGTAGTTTAAGATTACTAGAAACCATACTTGAGTCTAAATTTGGCATGACAGATATTTTTGAATTTCCATGATCAATGATTTCTTTACTCAAAGTATCTTTCTTCGTGTTCTGAAAACCAATCTTTCGCTAGATATTCATATTTGCCATTTTCCTCATTTGTTTGGTTTGCTGAAATCATTTCTATCTCACAATGGTTAACGGAAAAGGTTTCCCATAATTTTTCCACAGCACCTAACCGAACTTCTGGCATAGATTTGGTAGGTTTATCTATTGCAGTTTTCCTAAAATTCACTATAGACTTATTAATTAAGTTAGCGTGCGCCATTTGCTTGCTAATAAGATCAAGTAACGGCATTTTAACGGTAACGTTAACGGTAAGTTTTTTACTGGTTTATAATTTTCAAAAACATCAATCACTTAATCCGGCTCGAAGGACCATATGTTGGGGACGATTTCCCCTTTTGCTTGCTTTTGGTAAGGAATTAAATGAGCTTAATATTTCATTGACAATTATAAATCTTAATTAACTTACACTTAAAATAAAACAATAGATATTCACTTTTTTTTAATTTTTTCCTTTATTTTTCGCAATAATAAAATATCTAATAAAAAACTTTAAATCTACTCACCTGCTTAACGCGTCTCCAGCGTTAAGTTAATTTCACTAATAAAGTTTTGTAACAATTTAAATAGATGTATAACTGCACTTCATATTTTAGGATGCGATGTGGGATATTTTGGTCAATATCCAAAATATAGGTTATTCAAATCAATACTCTGAATAATAGTGAGGATATTTTGGTCAATACCCAAAATAGAGGATATTCAGATCAATACTCTAAATAATAGTGAGGATATTTTGGTCAATACCCAAAATAGAGGATATTCAGATCAATACTCTGAATAAAATTAATTTTGGTCAATACCCAAATATAGCGGATATTCAGATCAATACTCTGAATAAAATTAATTTTAGTCAATGCCCAATTATAGAATGTTATTTCACACAACATAGGAAAACTAGTCAAAATTTACAAAGTGCGATCTATTTATAAAAGGATAACGGGATCATGAAAACTGTATGTTTCAGTTTACACAACCACGCTATTGTAATTTATTCTTTGTACTTAGCAGTTTACTACTACCAAATAAGATAATAGCAGTAAAATTACTTGTACATTATGCATACTTACTTACATACTGAGTGCAAACCTGTTTTCTCGTCAAATGGGCGTGTACCTAAAATGTGACAGTCCGGATAAAAGTTTTAATTGATAATGCAGTTCTGCGCGAAATTTTACACCGTATTAAAGTAAACATTGTTCGGTTCCGATAACTATCATTAGTATATAAGTTTTGTACATATCTCTCATCATTACTAAGACCTAATCTTAAGTTAGCCTCGTTTGGTGACCACTGGTCTATGTACCAAGCTGTTTCTCAAATAAGCCACGTAAATCTAAGGAAGAAATTTCATAGGCAGCCGGAGGCAAGCTGCGTGCAATCAAACCTTCAGTCAGTCTGCTTTTAACAAACGATCAAGAAACCTTCTATTGAAGCCGTTAACTTAGTATCGAGAGCCTGGCTTATACACTACATCGGGCCAACATAAATCTTCAGAATTTTGCTCTTATATTTTTTTAAGGCTTATTCTTGTATATTCATTGTATATGTTTAGTCTAAAAAAAAAGAGCAATGCATTGACAATTCAATTTATAAAAATTTAAAGGTTATGTTACCATAGGAAATTCTAATACTTTTTCTTAAATTTTGTAAAATAATATACTTATGTGAAAAAAACTAAAATATTTTTAGGTGAAAACACTTAAATAGTTCTGTAGAAAAAAATAACATCAATTTGTTTTTAATTTAAAGTGTTGTTTTTGTGAAAAATAATGTTTTAATCACAAAAATGTCGCAAGGATTTTTCAGTAATATTTGCCATATTTTGCAGGTAAATAGGGTAAGACTAGCATAAAAATTCTTAAAGTTTCCAAAAAAAAGCAAAAGTGAAAGAATTATAAGTATTTTTCTCACATTATGTTTTTTAAATGTAATTTTAAATTTGACGTATAAATCCAGCTTGTTTTGACATTTTCATGTTTTCTTAAGGCCCCTGTAGACGTCGGACATTGTCCGGGTAGACACTGTAGACATCCCAAATTCATTTTCCCGGACTTGTATCAGTTTTTACTAAATATATAATTTATAGTAATAATAACATGAAGTTGAACTTTTAATAAAAAATTATTATTTATGAAAACTTTATGGTACACACGGACACGGACACGGACACGGACAATGCCCGACGTCAACAGGGGCCTTAGATGTGCACTCCTCAAAGGCAAAATTAAAATGATTTTTTGGCATGTTTGTATTAGTGAACGACTAATCAAAAGAAACCGATAGCGATTTGTGAGTAAAAATTTAAACATGTTTAATTTTTTCCTCGCAAATCGCCATTTCCACTTAATTTACATTGAACGTGAGAGCGGTTTGATGAGTTGGAAAAAATAGTGAATATCGCAATGTTTGGAGGGTATTTACACTATGTATGTATACGAGTGATAGGAGGGTAAGCAGTTTTGACGTCAAATGGAAAAAATATAATAGTCCCTACAACGCAATGTGCCCTTAAGTAGAAACTTAAGTTGACAGATGGGATAAGAAGCAGTTAAGTATGAACTCTGAAACCGGGCAATAAGGAACTTTATACGAAGAAATTTCTTACTTGGGAAGCAACACATAAGGAAACATATAAGCATATTTGAAAAATTAGAAAACACTTTAATATTTTCTATCTAAGTAAAATAAAAGCAGGAAAGAAAATTGTTAATAATAAATAGTTCTAAATCTACATAAAATTGTAATAAACAGTATACATTTGAAGAGAGATTTGGTAAATGTTAGGGGTCTAAGACCCAGACCCCTTGACTACATGACAACATGTATGGTACATTTCATTTGGATATTTCCGGTTGAAAAATCTTTTACAAATCGTACGCATTGGCATTTATTAATTAAATTTTGAACTATAACACATGTTTACTGTTATTATGTGAAATGTAATTGTCTTTTAAATAAATTAAAAATAAATAGCGGCTAGTAAGATGAATGAAGAATATCTAACTACAATTTTTTAAGAAGTTGAAAATAAACAAGAGACATCTACTTTAGTGAATAACACTTTACTGCTATTCGTATTATTTTGTATTATTGCTGTAAAACTAATTTCAGTTTGTAAATAAAACATCATATAATTTATCTGAAACCTGTTAGCAATTTAAGCACTAATTAACGGTACTTAGTTAGATGATCACATAGAAAATAAAGGATTTATTTATTAACTTTTTACGTCTTTTTAAGGCCATACCAAATAAATCCATTTACTTTTAAATTTAAATGCGAAAAATGATAATCTTGCCATAAATCTACCATAAATAAATTTAGATTAATAAAAAGAATTAAAAGGTGAAAATTATAATAAAATTAATTAGGTAAACTTTAATAGAGATTTTAATTCAAAATAATTTACCACTGATCAGCAATTAGTTTTTGTGTTAAGTCCTTCGTCAAAATCAGAGTATTGAATAGGTTCGGATAATTCCTGGCTCTGAACACTTTCCATATTAGAAGAACTGGGCACGGACGAGTTACTACCCAAAACAGATTTAGTACTACCATTTATTGATGGATATCAGATGGTTGAACTTCGGAATTATTATCAAAACTTTCTGTATACATGGTATTGCTACAATAAGCTCGCTGTCTGTGTTACTCTTTCCAAATGTATATTGTTAATTACAATTTTGTGTAGATTTAGAACTGTTATTATTATTATTAATAATTTCCTTTCCTGCTTTTATCTAGGTAAAGAATATTAAGATTTTTTCTAACTTTCCAATTATGCATGCTTATAAGCTTCCTTATGTGCTGCTTCCCAAGAAAGAAATTTCTTCGTATAAAATTCATCAAATCTTTCCATGAAATTATCATTTTTTTGTCGATACATCAGTAATAACTTTTCTCCAGTGTGAAGTCGCTTATTTGCCATATCCTCAAAAGTACGATACAGATTTATTTCTGTTATTCTAACTAAACACTTTCCTTTGACATAATTATTTTAATTTCTCATCTGTGAATTGTTGATTTAAAATCTCCTCATCTTCAATCTTGAATGGAAAAGATAATTTCATTAATAATATAAAATAAATTTAAAAGTAAAGTCTAGCTATAAAAAAAATTAAAAAGTTGATAAATAAATCCTTTATGTCCTATGTGTTTATCTATGTACTGTTAATTGCAACTTAAATTTCTAACAGGTTTCAGATAAATAACATGTTTTAGTTTTTTTCAACGACAAACCGAAATTAATTTTACAGCAACTATAAAAGCAATCAGAATAGTAGAAAAGTATTACTTACATGCGTCTAAATGTCTTTAGTTTATTTTTAATTTATTTAAAAATTGTATTTTTTTATTCATTGTATCATTCATCCGACTAACCGTTATTTAGTTTTAGTTTATTTAAAAAACAAGAACATATCACATAAAAACAGTAAACATGTGTTATTGGGGGTATTCACATTGAGGCTAGTAACATTTCGGAAATGTTCCCCTACAATTCTCAGTCCACTAAAATATGTGAATATCAGGGTATTCACATTGAGTCCGGGAACATTTAATTTCTAGGTAAGCGGAAGTGAAAGGTAAGACGGAATTTCACAAATTTCGATTTGCCAAGCATGAGGCAGAAATATTTCTGCCTCAGGAAGAGGTAAAAGCTTTTTCAAAATTTGCGAAATTCCGTCTTACCTTTCACCTCCGCTTACCTAGAAATTAAATGTTGCCGGACTCAATGTGAATACCCTGATTTAACTAATAAATGCCGACGCATACGACTTTTAAAAATCTTTTCAACCGGAACTTTGTTAAGAAAATGAAATGTCAGACATGTTGTCATATGTTTCACTCATGAAGTGCTCATTTGGTGAAAAAGATAAGAGTAGTGCGTTCAGTGAAACACATTCAAATACGTTATCGAGGAAGGCTCAACTTTGTTAAATTTTTATTGCACTATGGAAAGCAGTTATGCCATTATAATAAACTTTTTATTGAAAAACATTTGTAGTTTAAGAAAATAAAAACAAAAAAGCAACTTATGTTGGCGTTTTTTTAAGAAACAAGCAAAAACGTAAAAAAATGCCCGAGATTTTACCAACGGTTCTTCTTAAAAATTCTTTTCTCCGCCATTTGTTATTATTTTTAAATTTTTGCTTTATTAATAATAAAACAATATTGTAAGCTATAAAAAATATTATAAAATATATTAACGCATAGGAATTCTTTAAGGAACTTTAAGCTTTCTTTGTAACGACTTTTCTTAAAATTTAATGTGGCCTCTACACAATCGCCGTAGCACCGCGAACTCGAGCTCACCGATTGTGTGGACGGGGTATAATGCTCAAAAACTCCAGCAAAAATAGTATCGCTATATTTTTTGGTCTAGACTATTAAATTTTGGTATAACCACCATAATAACAATTTTTTCATTTAATTTTTAGGTTAGACTTCCTGTAAGCAGTAGTTTATAAGTTTTTTTAAAATTAGCTTACAATCATGATTTATAACTATTTCACTATAGAAATTATTTTAATATAAATAAATATTGATTGCAAATTTAATAAAATTATAGTTAAGAATATAAAATTATATTTTTTTAAAAGTAAATGAAAACATCGCTATTCTTTTACAAACGAAGCTGAACATATGAAATTTAGTTTGACACTTCTCTTAAACTTCAGAAATCACTTTAAACAGCAAAATGTTTAGAGTAGTACAAGCTACTAAAATTGTTCAAAATCTATTTCTACAAAGAAATAATACAATTAACCATGTAAAACAAACATATAGGAATGGTCATGCACACGCGTAAGTATAATTAAATCTTAAGGCTACCGTTGTTATTACATAACTAGGTAAAATTTCTCGCTTATATCCTGTTCGAAAAATTCTAAATTATTGAAAAATTTTCTTGTACTGACTAACTTTATTATTTTCTTCTAATTAATGTATTTTTAACAGATTAACTTCAGTAAAAATCGATTTACTTGGAAATTGATTTAAATGTACCAATTTTTTATTTAGAAAACTATATTTCCAAATTATATTAAAAAAATATATATCAACATAGTTTTTAAAACAGTGATAAATATATGATTTAAACTTTTTTAGTAATAGAATCGGAGAATTTTCTAATAATCAATTCCTTAGCAAAATTTTCGGATAGCAATTGCCCATTTTTTTTTTTTATTTCAAAAAATATTTTAAGTAATTGAACTTAAAAATTAGAGCATTTTATCGAAAGGGCGGTGCACCTCCTTCAAAGACAACAATAATTTGTGCTGAATTAACGGGAGGATTTATGTGGTGGTGGATCCTATGGCATTTATGGCACGAATATAAGCATATTACTGTAAGAATAAAATATTTATATGTTTTAAAAACTTAAAAATTCAACCATATACAGGGAGAATGGGAATATCCTGATGTAACACGTTGGACTAATGCAGAACTTGGCATACCACCAGATGATTATGAGGAATAATAGTGTTCTTTAACATAGCCGTAATTGTAAAATTTCTTTAAAAATAAATTAAAAAGAAAACATTTCTTTGATAAGTTGTAATTGATTATTTTGGTTTACATATCAGTTCACTGAATATTTCTTTTCAAAACTGCAAAATAAAATCAGTTTAACTCTTGAGGACTGTTTACAAAGAATTTGTTATTAAAATACAACAAAGTGCAATAAATAAAATATTTCAAAAGTTAAATTAGCGAATTCCTAAAAAAATTGTCAATAAATTTCCATTTCAATTACTTTCAAGTTATTTGTAATCCTTCGTGGATTAATTTTTATTTTTTTTTTTGCCCTGTAGTAAGTAAAAAATATTGTGAATTTAACACGTTAGGAACGGCGCAGTTTTTTCTATTTTCAACGGGCCGCAGTAAAAATCGTACTTTGCTTTATCTGATGGCGCCTTGCGCAAAATATTGTTTAGCAAAAAATTAAAAGTTGATTATAATAAAAAAAATGCTTTTAACCACATAAAGTTTTTTTCAATGCAATACACAAAATATGAACGATTGCTCTCAGCATATTGCTAAGAAAATTCACATTTGAATTCTCAAAAAATAAAGTTCATTATGGTAGAGATTCAATATAATTAAAATTCAAGGAAACAGTTGAAAACGTAAAGAAACTATAAATTGGATATTTTTAGCTATACGAAAATGGTAACGCAAAAAAAATGTTAATGAACTGAATTGCTATTTAAATAATAATGCTGGAAATTTATTAAGCAATGCCAAAATATTTAGCCTTGCAAAATTTAATATTATTTATTATTAATCATTTATCACAGTAATAACATTTTATTTAAACAACAATTAGGCCCTGTATTATTAGCTAAAAATAGAAACATTTAAAATAATACCCACAAATGCAGCAACAATTTAAAATTAACATTTTTTATAAAACAAAAAGTGTGTAAAATTAAATAAACTATGTAGGAGGCATGTCAGTTTTTTCTACCCCTTCTACATTGGTGTTAAATAAAAATCTTACAGTAGATTCATCATTATGTTTCATGTAAGACAAAAATACATTGTATAACATGGTTACAAAGTTAATATATATCACTCTGTACTTTGGTTGCAGATAATGAAAGTTAATAAACTGAGCTGCTGGCCAAACTGCCCAATCAACCTGATATAAGATATTTTGGGTTAATTAAATAAATTTTCTTTTACAAATTTACTGGTTACCATATAAACAGGCCAAAATTTCTTCCTGAACTCAGAATTACATTCCATCATTGATTTCCCTTCTAGTAATCCGGCTGGGTAGAAGAATATAAGAAGACAAATCGGAGACATTATAACCTAAAGTTGTTTAAATTGATTTAAAAATTTACTCTTGAAAGAGATTTAAAACTTACTTGGTCAGATATTATTTTTATGAACGTTGCGGTTAATGTAACTTTAACCATTGCACTGTCTAGCCATTGATAAAAATAATGATGTAGCGGACCTTGTAAGGAGCCAACAAGAAACATTTGCCCTAGAAGTTCGGTAAGAATTTATTAATTTTCAAGAAAAAAAAAACAAACAATAAAATTAACTTTATAATACTGCCAACAAATCAAAGCTAAATCTTTTAAAATATTTTTTATATCACTATCAATGATGTTAGAGAAACTTGCGCGAAAGATTTATATACATGAAACAGGTGAAAAACAAATAAAAATAATAAAAACTTGTAACGAATGGAGTTTTATAAATTTTTTACTCTCACACCCTTAGAAAGTTTTGCATTCAAAAATTTTCATATGCATAGAATGAAAAAATTTATTTTAATGCATTTATAATTTTTTAAGGCATAAATAAAATAAATATCAAATTTACCAAAATCACCAATTTAATTATTTCCATGAACAGCGATAATTAAAAGCATTTCAATAAATACCCAGTTACATTCAGTAATATATGAGACTAAAAAATATTCTCAGAACGTAAAAACCAAAAAAATAGTGTTAATTGGCAAAACTCGAAGATAATCGAAACAGATATGGGCTAAATCTATTACCACTTGATGAATTTTTTAAACACTAACAGATAAGTAAGTAGCTTAAAATACAAAACTATACTTTTCCCTGTATCTTTTCCAAATCTTTTTTTGAATTTTAGCGTAGGACAAAACAACACAACTAAGGCTGCCCACAGACTGCCGGCTTACAGCCGAGCTGACGCCGATTCCGATACTGAAGACTATAAAGTCGTTATGGGTAAATCAATAGGAATAAGCTCAAAGTATTCAGAGTGCAAGCCTACCAATCACAATGCGAATCGGTATCATCTCGGCTGTAAGCTGGCACTCTGTGGGCAGCCTAAGAACTTTAGAGGTAAATTTCATACCGATTCTTTCTTTGTTAAACCTTTGATCTGATACATTTCTTTGATATTCTAATTCTTGAGAAAGAACATCTCCAGCAGCCATCAACACGCCACTACTTATAATATTCGTTGTAAGTAGGTATTTGCCAAATAATTTCTTCCATAAAGTTCTTACCCCAGATCCGTCAGTCAGATCCGCTCTTGAATACTTTGAAAATAAACGGCCGCCTTTAGCTATATATAATTTACATGATAAACTTCTCAGGAACCACATTTTGAATTATTTTTGTCTGAAATGAAATGTGCTTTTCAAAGAGATAAGGGAATAACTAATTTGATTTGTCAATTTGTCAATTTATAGGCAGATCTACGCTGAAAAAGAGAACGGACATGTTTTCTGACAACGACAAAGGTAAGGAAACTAGAGCCAAGTACACATTCACATTTGTGTACCGTCATATATTTGACGGTACCTCATGAGGTTGCCTCATTTTGATGTTTAGGCTAGGGAAAGCAAGTTTTGTTTTGACATTTATCAATCAGCTGGGCAAAAGCCGATAAAGTTTTTTATTTAATACATTTTATATATTAAACTCTTTATAATAAATTATAAAATTATTTTTCCTTTATAAAATTTATACACTTTTGACACTAGGCACCACTTTAAAATTACAAACAACCCAGTAGGAAATGCGAGTATAGCAGGAGTAGTTTTGCTATGTATGCATTGAGTCTGGGATTACTTGCCTTTCCCTATGACATTTCATATACATTTCTAGAACACATGTCTACTTTTTGGAGTAATAATACACATGCAAACTTAACGATGCATATGTGTGCGTAGAATTTTTGTAGGGGAATAATTAAGCTTTTTAATTTAAAAGTTCTTTGAAATATTAGTAAAAGAAAGACGGACATATAACACATATAGTGATGAAAAAGCATATGCTATATGATCATCTGTTATATGTCCATCCTTCTTTCACCAAAGGGTAAGTCTGAAAATAAATATAGAATTAATAAAATAATTTAAAATGGAATAAATTAAACAAAGTTATTTAACTAAATATTTTATTTATTCTTCACTAGTAATACAATTGAACAGTTTAGCTATAGTAAAAACTTAAATTTAATGCAAGACTTAACCTATATAAAATCACAAGTTATTTAACTATATTTTTTATCAAAAATTACATAAATCATATATTAACAATTATTAAATTATATTAAATTAAGCAAAAATATATCTAATATATTTATTTAATTATATATATTTAATTTTTATTTTGTAACACAGCACATGCCTATACTTTCCGAAATGTCAAAAATTATGCTTTCAAACAAACACTACCAAACGTAGTATATTCACCGATATACTTTGATACACACCATTTAAAAGAGCCCATATATAAATGAGTAAAAGCTTCAATTTACTCCTCGTTGCCTGACTTTGGAGGCATGCTGGTTACATAGATTGTATACTCCAGCTCAAGATTGCTCTCCTAATTTCCTACTGGGAACTAATACATGTGAAAACCTACATGTACACAAAATTTTGAGGGTTTCTCATGAGGTACCGAATTTTGAAAGTTTTGAGGCGATCTCATGAGGCACCGTCAAATATAGCTGATTGAGTTTGCATTGAAGGCGAAACCCCTAAACATTAAGACTAACAGCCTAGTCACACAGGCGAAAGAACTCGGGTTCTTTGAAATCTAATTTTTTCAAAGAACTCGGGTTATTTTAAGCCATGACACTCAGAGCAATCTAATCTTTTGAGCTCACAATCAGCTGTCAAAAAACAGCTGTTTGTATCTTACAGGGTAGACAGACAGGCAAAAAACCCGAGTTCTTTGAAGCTAGTTTTTTGCTCTAGCCAATCAAATGTCGTGAAGTACATAGTATACTAGTTTTTAAGTGGTTAAATTGTACTAGCAATATGACGGTGGTCTTTTAGTGTTTTTTAATTTGGTAACACTAAAAGGTGAAAAATTTTATGTTTCACCATAGCTATTTGACAGTAGCAGAAGTCAAATTAAATTTATTTAAAGATTATGTAGGTAAATATTTAACACTTTTGATGTTTTAATTATTAGATTCTTTTTTGCAGAATGGAAAAACGGAAAAATATGAGTCCGAGGGAAACTTTTAAATTTATTGTTGTGTGGAGGCATTTTGTGGAGGAAATCAGGGCCAAAAAAAGGAATCACCCCGTATTTCTAGAGTTTAAGAAGAAACTCTATGAAGAAGAGCAAATAGAAATGGACGTGGATGGTATTAGGGGCAAGATAAACAACCTTACCAAAAGATATAGGTATTAAATTTAACATATATACTTATTATATGGAGCATGGAGCTCGGTAATATGAATGGATGAAAAATAAATAAAAGTTTAGGTATATGCGTATATTTACCATGGAATTCATGGTTTTATTTTTATACTCTTCTGAAAAACCATGAAAAATATAATTAATTGTAGATTCTAAGTATGTTTTTACGTTAGTGCTCAGATTTCACAACTATAAAATCAACCACAAAGTTACGCGCATTCAGATTAATATTAAATAATTTTGTTCTATAGCAAAATAGATAAATTTATTAACAAAAAGAGTAATCTTCTTTTAAAAATTATTATTACTTACTAGTTGATATAACTTCAATATTATTCTTTTGATTTCCCGGTAATTTTCATTAATTAATTGCAACAAAAGTTACTAAAAATATTACTAGAAGTAAATTTAAATAAAAAGTTTACAATTAAATAGAAACCAAACATTTCGTTTTCATTAACATTTAATTAACTTTTTATTAACTTATATATTATATCTTATTTGTAGACTGGAAAGAAAAATAATCGGCCCAAGCGGAGGTTGCCCATCTGTCTGGGAATATTATAATGCCGTTGATGAGGCTATAGGTCGATACAAATCCAATTTTGGTAGTGAATTATCCGAGCGCTCATTAATAGGTAAGGATAAATACACAATAAATGTTGTGAACAAGTTTTATTTAAACTAAATATATAGATCCACTAGAAATGGCAAGGTCGCCATCTCCGGCGCCATCAACACCTTGTACATCTTCGGGGCCATCAACACCTGGTACATCTTCGGGGCCATCAACACCAGGTACATCTTCGGGGCCATCAACACCAGGTACATCTTCGGGGCCATCAACACCCGTACCACCGCCTTCCTCAGTGCCATCAAAGCGATCTAAAAATGACATACGTTTAGACAAAATGGTCGCTTTGCTCGAAAAACAACAAAATTTGTCGGAGGAGCATGCCAAAAAGTATGAAGAACGTGCTGACAGGAGCGCTAAAGTAGAGGAGGAGATACTAGGCGTCTTGAAAAGAACCTCCGAAATCATGGAGGCTTTTCTTAAAAAGTAGATATAAATAAATTTAAGTAGATTTAATTAGATATGTTTAGATTAGATTAGATTAGATAGGATAAGATTTTAAGTGTTTAAGTACTTCTATATAGTTAGTTTTGAATAAATAATAAATCTTTTTACTTAAGTATGTTTTTAGAGCATTCCTTATTATGCTCCCTGAGCTGAGCCTCTGATTTCCAGATTGCCTTATTCTACTTGTAGCTGGTGTTCCATGGTTTTCTGCAGTGTTTAGCCAGGTTTGAAATACATTTCTCCAATTTGTATTCGATTTTTTCAATGATGTCAACTTCTCCACTAAACCATCAAAAGTTGGACGGCTTACCCGGAAGGAATTCTTGAAATCTTCGTCCGAAAGTTTGGGAACTTCCTCTTCCCAAAATCTAGAGTTTCTTTCCTGAAAATAGTTTTATGAAAAACTTTTTTTTACCCCAAACTTATAAGCATACACAACACCATTTTTTTTTTGTTGCTAATAAAGTTAACATAGCCAGATTATTTAGCCTTCTTGAATGGTATCGAGCCATATCGAAATGATATTGACTCTGTCGACGCAAACGCTTGAGTTTCAAATAAAGATATATAATGTTCTGCTGACTGCTAACACATAACGCCAGCGATTTAATTTTATTTTCTGCATTCATCCTGAAAGGCAAATACACCAACTACACTTAATAAGTAATATATTTATTTAAAAAATTGCACCTTTATTAATGAATTTTTGCAAAATATACTGTATAAAACTTAAATCAAATAATATAGTAATAAACACCAGCTGATTAGTTTTTGACATTTCTGTCCAAAGTACTAGATTGTCTGTCTGTCACGGTAGCAAATAACTCGGGTTTTTTACAAAAGACTAGATTTCAAAGAACCCGAGTTCTTTTGCCTGTCTGTCTACCCTGTTAACAACTATAATGATTTTTTAAAAAAAACTGCACATGCGCATTTTTTTAACATAATAAATCATTAATTGTGTTTAATTTTAAAAATATTTTTCTTTTGCTACAGGGGTCCCCGGCAAGAAAATTACAAAAACAAACAGAAAACATCTGATACTATACCAGAGAAACTTTCTTTTAATCAAAGAAAGAAAGATTTTTTCAATAAGTATTTATTTATTTACTTTAAAAAAATCCATTCTTAATAATTAAATTAGCTAATACATATTAAAAATAACACAGCAAATAATATTATTTATACCAAAACAAGATTTTACAATTTTATTTTAAAAAAAATTTAATTTAATTTTTCTTAATTATTAAAATATTTCCTGTTCTTAATAAAGATCTTGTCGTAAGGACTTCGTGGTGTGCTTCCCCCAAGCTTTTTTGACCTTTAGCAGCCCATATACAATAAAGATACACTATAAAGCTCACTACACTTGAATTTGTAAATATGGTACGATGCAAATCAAGAGGCAGTATAATATCTGCCTTATAGGGCGTTTACACCGGCAACGAAACCACGTTCCGAAACCATCTTTGCATGTTTTGTATGAAAATTTCAGACGAAACTACCTTTGCAATGTGGTTTCCCGTACTACCTAGAGAACGTGGTATACTACCATTGTGTTCCAATTTGAATTATGAACGCAGCCCAAAATATTTTCGAAATCAGCTGTCGGTGCAGTTGACAGATTAAAAGTGAACAAATTTAATGTTATTGTTTTTTAATAAGGAGCTTCAACTTTTAAAACGTAAGTAAACAAAATATTAAAGTTAAACATAAAATTGTTATTCTGCATTTTTTAGATGGAATCGCAGAAAAAAAAAGTTATGACGCATGGGGAGATTATAGCTTTTGTGGGCGTTCTAAAGCAATATATGCCTGCGCTGAGGGGAAGAAAACGAAATGCGAATGTGCTCTTGGAAATGCAGGAACAAATAAAAAATGAGCTGAGCATTTCACTCAGCGTAAAGGAAATTCGGAGTCGAATTAATAATTTGACCAAAAGATATAGGTATAGTTAATTTTTTCTTAATGTTATAAAATTATTAAAACTTTGCTGCAGGATGGAACGTATTGCTGTGGGACCAAGTGGAGGCGCACCATCAACTTGGCCCTTCTATAAGTTGATGGATGAGGTTTTAGGGAAATACCCCAGCAATTTTGGCACTGAACTTGCTGAGGAAATGATTATAGGTAAAAAAAGAAACATATTTTTTCTTAAGTGTCTTTTATTTAATATTTAAATCATAGAAATACCGTCACCATCTACCTCAACAGCAAGCCCTTCACCTTCCACGTCAGAAACAAGCCCTTCTCCTTCGGCGGCAAAATCTAGAAAACGGAAAAGCGAGGAAATTTTAGAAGAAATTCTAAAAAAAGAAAATATAAACGCTGAAAGGCGTTTGGATAAATTTTTGGCTGCGATGGAAACGGCTGAGGAGCGGCGAAACAACATATTGGAAAAACTCATTCAAGCAATAGAGAAAAAATAAATAAAAACTAATAAAAATAAAATTATACTCACATAAATAATCTTTAATGCAATTCCTTATTTCCACTCCTGTTCTCTCAGTTGATCTGTCAATTGAACTTGATATGGTAGGATTTGGCCTTATTAGTTGTCTCCGTGCTGAAATTTGGCTCCACTTTTTGTTAATATGGTCGTTATTGTCATTGCAAATATTATGCATTATACAGCATGCTTTAATTATTAGGTTCGCATTACAAATATCATTTTCTATGCCTTTGCCAAGACGGCGAAATCTAGCCTTTAAATGGCCAAAAGCATTTTCCACCACTCTTCTGGATGATGAAAGTTTTTCATTGAAAAAACGCTGACTTTCAGTTAACTCCAATGTAAAGGCATACGGCTTTGTAACGTATTGTGATAACTTAAAAGCTGAATCGCCTATAAGCAATACTGGAACATTTGTACCAAAAAATTTTCGAGAGTTTTGAGAGAATAATTTGTTCCTCATCATATGCTTTTTTAGTTTTGAAGTCTCCCATATAGTTGAATCACTACAAATGCCTGGACAACCCACGTTTATATACATAAAACGATAGCGGTAATCCACAGCAGCAAAAAGTATTGAAGAATGTGTTCCTTTATAATTGTGATAGTCTCTCTTTGTATTTTTGGGAACTTTAATTCTTATATGGCAGCCATCTATAGCGCCATAGCACTGGGGAAAGCCAAGTTTCAGAAAGCCATTCACGTTTTCATCTATCTTTTGCTGTGTTGCTGGTATATATTCTTTGAAACACTTTGTACCGTTACATTTTATAATTTCCCTGCAAAATTCAAGTAAAATTTTGCAAACAGTACTCTTCCCAACGCCAAAAAGGCTTGCAGTGGTTCAATACTCAGACGAAGACCCTAGAGCATATAAAGCTATAGCTATTCTTTTATCCAGAGGAATAGCATTGCGGTAGTTGGTGTTTTTCTTTCTTAATGCTCGTAAATCAGTAACAAGCATATTAAAAGTAGATCGATCTACCCGAAACATATTTTTGAATTTTTTATCTGAGTATAGGGGTACTTCCCTTTCCCACAATGATGATTCTTCAACCTAAAATTAGTATTTACAAAAATCAATTATCATTCCTTTAACTAAGCACAAACTTACACTTGACCAAACCCTTTTATTTATTAAAAGTAGTAATGCACTATTTCGTAAAGTAGAGTACATCTCTTCTATTTGCCAAAACAAATGCCACATTTTTGAGATAGATTCACTTAGTGCAATATATTGTAGCAAAATTTGTAATTCTTTATTTTGCATTTTTTTGATTAATTGCTTTTATATATTTCTTTTTCACTATATCACTATATCAACCTTATATTATATTAATTAATATTATTTTATATATTTCTATTATTTGTTAAAAACACAGCACAATTCACCCAACTTTACAAATTTCAGAAAGAATTTGACATTTGAGCCCATTTCAATAGCTAGTATGAGTTAGATAGTATGGCAGTGTAAACACTCTTTTGAAACCATCAAATTTCATGGTTTCGGAACGTGGTTTCGTTGCCGGTGTAAACGCCCTATTACGTAGGTGAATGAAATTTTTGAAAATTTCGAAACCCCGTCGTACGTTTCGCCACTTTTATCCCACAGCTGAGAGCTGCCGACCTCGTCTGATACTACTAAGTGCATCGTCTAAAATCTTAGGCAAATATTGGATGGACAATTTTTTTATTGATCTGATAGCGGTGAAATGCTGCACAAAATTCTTCGAGCAATATTGTTTGAAAATATGTGATGGTTAAGGCATTCTTTTAGACTTATTTGACTCATATAAATCAGTATGGCAAGAATTCCTACTTTTCTAATTTTTCTCAAAAAATTATCAACCGACCATTAAGCAAAAAATAAAAGAGCCATCTTCTAATAATAATCAGTATAACAGTTTCTTTTCAAATAAATGGTAGCTAAAAAGATTTTATTTTGCTTTTAACTTTTTTAGTAACCAAAAAATCCTATAATTACAATACTAAATAAATAAGTCATAAAAATTACTTCAGGAGTGTGTAACATTAACTACTCTACCCTCACTTTGATTTCAATCATAAATTTCTAATTTTATATTTAATATTTTAAAACTTTATTTAGATCAGAGAGCTCTATTCAAAAATGACTTTTTTTGGAAGAAAATTTTCAAAACAGATTGTTTATTAATTTAGGATTTAAAATGATTAAAATGTTAAAATGGTTAAAATGATTTAAATTCGAAAAATAATATGATTATTAGCTTTAGAAAAAAAATTTAATTAACGTGAAATAAATTCAATGCCAATGAAGGCTAGAAAATTGCTAAAAGATTTATATGGCAAATATCTACTTTACACAAATATTGCGTCATGCTGCATTTTTAAAGGGTCAGGGGAAATTATTTCTCAAGAGATTCAATATAGGCATGGAGTGTCATCAGAAAGATTTCATAAAGACAGAATAAGTAGGTATAGCTAATTATCTAATAATTCTAATTTATATAATTTATTTTAATTTCTTTCATCTACCATCTTATGTCTTACAATAAAATTTACACCGATTCGCTTCTGTATTAACTGGAACCAATAGTAATATGCTGCTCCTTATAAATTTTATATACTAGTTTGGGAATAAGTACTCAAATTGATAGGGTATAGGTAACGGGTTCAACATTTCCTAGCTAAATAATTTTCAACATTAAAATAAAATCTTTTACTTTTTAATAAAACCCTCTGTTGAGTTCAAACCATTAATACAGGCTCAAATACGTATATGCGAGGGTTGGAAACTAGCAATCAAGTATAAAATTTTATGCCAAAGAAATCTATACTAAGAAATGTTTTTAATTATACAGATAAATTTATATTGGGCATAGGACATATTGTAGCTAAGTTTTCCACTTATATAAACTTTGATAGTAAGGCAAAAGTACTCAAAATGGGTTTTATAAAAAAATATAATATAACAGATCATATTCAGTGCAGTTATCTTATTCAATCATTTTTTTTACATCTTAAGTGGGCTATAAAGGATATAAATGCTTATTGTTATATTTATTGTATTTATATTTGAACATAACCCTCAATGTAACTAAAGCTTGATATAAACAAATGGACATATCTTCGAAAATGACAAGTCTGGGATAAAAATATTGTAGTATATTTACCCTGGTAAAATTGAGCACACCACTTGTCTATTACAGATTGAGACATTTATGGAGACCTCTGAATATTTTTTCTACACAAAATCTCTGAATGAGTGGAATACTATATGTCTTATTAGTTGGTTATATCAAATTTTGACTAATTACTATTAGTATTTACTTTCATTTTCAGACGGAATGTTTGTTTTGGGATTAATACAAGGCGCAATTAATCATTATTTTTATGGAAGGCTAGATCATTTAATGCCATTGCGAAATCTGAGAACAACTATAGTAAAAATTTTATGCGATCAAGTACATTTTAGTACACAAAAAAATTTTATTTGAAATAATTAACTTTTTATTTAGATTATATTGACTCCGATATATCTAGCAATGTTTTTTTACATGACTGGATATATGGAAGGCAGTAGATTTGCTGAAATAACTACCGAATTTCAAAAAAGATTTCTTCAATTCTATTTGGCTGATTGGTCCTTTTGGGCAGTTGTTCAATCAATAAACTTTTTATTTTTGCCATCTCGTTATAGAGTGTTATATATTAATGTCGCTAGTTTAAATTATAATATAATGTTATCATATTTAAAGCAAAATACATAAATTACTGTTTGTAATTATATATAAAATATTTATTCATATGGGTATATGGATTAACGAAACTATATTTAAACTAAATTTTAGTTTGAGAAAAATAACAGAAATACAAATTATTTTTAAAAAATTCATAATTTCAATTATTTTAATCAAAATTTGTTTAAAGTACCGATAAGTAAATTAGCTTTATCAACTAAAAATGAACATTTTTGGGAACCCTCAGGCTTATTATATTTAACGCTAAGCCATACGCGGTCAAATGACCATTTTTGAAATTTCGTTTAGAAGTTCTCATATACAACATTACTGTATCACCATGTAATTTTTTGAATATTCACAATTTTCTTCATTTACTTTCCGAAAAAAATTGTCTAAATCTCTTTCTATATTAAAATACATATGTTTTTTCGAAGCGGTCATTGGACCGCTCAATGTACTGCCTCCTCTACACATGCGCCGAATCAACACGAACTTTCCAATTCTAGAAGATACGCGAATGTGTGGATGGGTGCATTTGCCTTACATGGGAGGGACACATACAAAATATGATGGTATTCCTACTGATCATTAGCACTTTATGTGTCAGTAATATTTACATAATATATTAAAAATATTATTAATAATATATAATATACATTAATACATACATATACATACATATATACATTAATAATATTAGATATTACGTAAATATTACTGACACATAAAGTGCTAATGATCATTAGGAGTATATCATCATATTTTGTATGTGTGCCTCCCATGTTAGTTTGCTATAATTTAAAAAGTTCGTACACATTTGTACAGGTTCGCCTTGTTACCGAACTTTTCACAAACTTTTTCAATGCAAACATCAAAACTGACAAATGCAAGTGTCAACAAAGTGTTATTTATGATGTATCACAAAAATGAAAACGCAGAAAGTACTTAAATATATATTTTTCACTTTAATACTATCAAAATAGCAATAAAAACGTTAACAACGTGACTCAAATGTCAAAATAACAACGCACCAATGTGTGGACGGGTCCACGTAGAATTAGTTCGGCTAACTTTAGAGCAAACTTAGAATTGAAAAGTTCGTGTTGATTCGGCGAATGTCTAGAGGAGGCATACGATTAGGTATACATGAAATGTCGGTAAGTTTAGTGATAAATTTGAAAACAAAAATATTATAATGTTTGAAAAGAACTGATCTAAACCGTGTCAGGGCTGGCCCCAGGGCAGGGCGATCCGGGCGGCCGCCAAAATCATGGAAAATGAAAATAAACTGATGAAAAAAATTAAGTTACAGGCTTTTATAAAATGCACTAAAGAGTAAAGAATATTTTTTTATCATTCTGATATCATATCAATAAATTATTTTTTATAATATTGCATTGTCATCGGACCCTTGTAAGTATACCAAATTTCATTGAAATCGGTTCATATATAAAAATAATACCTATAATATATTTAAACATTAAGGCAAAATCTAGTTGAATTTAATTCAACATGACAAAACCACTCAACCACCGCCTTTCAAGAGTTTTTCGGCCCGTGGCAACACGACTGTACAGGAAACAACAATTTTGAAACAAAGTGCAACAAGATCTAACAGCGCTTTGCAAAAAAACTTTTAAAAAGTTTAAATTGTAGTGCAAAAAAGCTTTAAAAAAGTTTAAACTGTTAGTGCAAAAAAGCTTTAAAGAAGTGATTGTGCAAATTGTCCAGTGCGTTTGGCTTCTGTGAAGGTAAGTGTTTTCATTTTTGTTTTCATTTTTAAAAACTAATAAAATCCATCAGACATAAGCCAAAAAAAGGGTGGGGGGTAGATTTCACAAATTAGAGTTTAGATCAAAATATGGCTTGTGTGGTATCAAATGAAAGGCAATTAAGTCTGGAGTTGAACAAAAAAGATTTTATTTTTTTAAGCCAGTGGCGTACAAGGAGGGGTATAAATTAATTTTAATACAAAAATGTCTTGTGTTTGGCACGAGTTTTATACAATATTTTATCTTGATCAAAAATTTTAAAAAAATTAAAAAAGTACCGCAGGCGTAATTTTAAACAAAAATATAGTTTACACAAAACTACCAAACAAGAGACAAAATATCAATTATTATTATTATTTTTTTTATATCAGTATTATCTTTTATTTTAATTAATTTGTTCCAGAAATCAAAATGTCCGATGCTAAGAGAAAACCCTCTGGGAGCGAATTTAAGAAGCGAAGATTGAACAAGCAAACACAGCTTCAAAAAACAGCCAGATGCGCTGCAGAAGTTCTTGAAAGAAGGTAGTTTCAACGCTCCCACAACCGACCAACATTTGAACAACGCCCAGCACCTAGATACTGACTTTCCGGATATGGATCCCGCTTTGGACGCAACCGTCAGCATTACTGAGCTGGATAAGTCATCTCAAACGAGTTTGGCGAGTAGTGATGCAGTTCCGTGCAGTTCCAAAAATCAAAATTCGCAAGTTGTACAGACCTCAGAGAACCATTGAGAAAAGGCTACCGTCCAAAGTATCTCTTCTGACCCAGGATTATGGCCCGAAATCATGCGGGCAACAGATAGAGTTTTTTTGCTAAAACTCATATAGATTGTTTGAAATCATGGCTTGAATTGAAGCAAAGATTGAAAATAGGTGAAACCATAGATGCAGTTTCTCAGAGACTCATTGATTCTGAGATAAACCACTGGTTTGAAGTTATTTTACGCATTATATCAGTGGTTAAAATCCAAGGTGAGAGTTCTCTAGCTTTTCGAGGAACAAGCGATAAACTGTATGAACACAATAATGGCAGCTTTTTGAAGTTAATTCAGTTATTGGCTGCGTTTGATCCAAAAATGGAGGAACACGTTCGCAGAGTCCTCAATAAAGAAGAAATCAAAGCTACATATCTAGGGAAAACTATACAAAATGAAATAATTGAATTATTGCATGACAACATAAAGCACCACATCATTGAGCAAGTTCAAAAGGGCAAGTATTATTCCGTGATTCTTGACTGTACTCCCGATGCAAGTAAAGTAGAAGAGATGACATTTGTGGTAAGATTTGTCTCCATACAAGAATCAGAGTCTGAAGTTCAAGTTAATGTCAACGAACATTTTTTGGGTTTTCTACCCGTTGAGAGATCAACAGCTAAGAAATTGTCAGAGGTTTTACTAAAAGAGCTAGAGAAAAATAGGCTTAAAGTAGAAAACATGCGCGGTCAAGGGTATGACAATGGTTCCAATATGAGAGGAGAAAAATCTGGAGCACAAACAAGAACCAGAAATATAAACCCCAGAGCATTTTATTTTCCATGCAGCAGCCATTCGCTAAATTTGGTTGTAAACGATATGGCAAAATCCTCGTTTGAGGCAGTCAACTTCTTCAATATTGTTCAAAAGTTATATACATTTTTTTCTTCCTCTTCTTTTCGTTGGGCAATATTGCTAAAATATATTGATACTTACACCCTAAAACCATTGAGTAATACGCGATGGGAAAGCCAAGTCGACTCATTAAAAGCTCTGCGGTTTCAAATTGGTCCAATTCACGATGCTTTGTACAGCATATATGAAGATTGAGAAATCGATAATATGATCAGAAACGAGGCTAGCGGATTATTAAATAATTTGAAGCAGTTCAAATTTATATGCTCTGTTGTGATCTGGTACAAAATTTTGAGTCATATTAACCCCATCAGCAAACTTTTGCAAACTGTAAGTTTTAATATGTCACAAGCTATTGATATGCTTAGCAACTGCAAACTCTTCTTTGAAAACCTGAGATCAGATGAAGCTTTTGAAAGCATTATTCTAGAAGCAACCGAGCTTGCTGCAGAGATTGACGTAGAAGCTAATTTCGAAAACACCACACCACGTCATCGTGTCAGAAGCAAAACAAGAACGTTTTTGTATGAGGGCCCAGATGAACGCGTTCAAGACCTCAAACAAAAATATAAAATAGATTTTTTTTTCACACTATAGATCAAGCAATAAATGCATTGGAAACCAGATATAATTTGCTAAATACTCACAGTAATTATTTCAGCTTTTTGTATAATATTTTTGGTCTTAAAGACATGCCCAGAAATGAGCTACTGGCTCATTGCAATGATTTGGAAGTAGTTTTAACTGATGGAAATTCAAGTGACCTTAACGCCCTGGAACTAGCTGATGAAATAAGCATTGTTTCGTCATTATTAACAAAAAAGGAAACTCTTGTTGAAGTTCTGAAGTTTATCGCTACACTTAAATTCGCACCAAACCTCAGCATAGCATTAAGAATCCTACTTACATTGCCAGTCACTGTGGCTTCAGGGGAAAGAAGCTTTTCAAAACTAAAAGTAATAAAAAATTATCTCAGAACGATGCAGACGCAAAATCGTCTCAATGGATTGGCAATGATAGCTATAGAACACCAAATTAGTGACAAATTAGATTTGAAATCACTGGCTCGTGAGTTTGTCGAAAGAAAAGTTCGAAAAAGGGCATTTTAATTACTTTGGCTAGTTAGAATTTATTTATAATATGTTAGTTTAGTTAGCATTACTACATGTTAATTTTTGTTATTTTGCCTTAAGTGCTAAATTGCTTATCTTGTTATCTGATGATTAAGTTTTTAATAAAGCATTTTTTTAAATTTTTTTTCAATGTTTTCTTGACTTTCTGATATGGTCGCATGAGATTTACTTAAAAAAAAACGGGGGCGCAAAATTAAGGTTTTGCCCAGAGCGCCAAAATATCTAGCGCCGGCCCTGACCGTGTTCCTGTGTTATCTTGACACAGATGTTTTAATATTGTCTTAATATTGCGTTTATAGTTTTAGGTAACCTTTACATGTACATGAAAATATCTTTCTTTGCAAAAAAAACTTTTTCCTTCCGTCGTTGAAGAAATCTTTTCTCCCAAGGCTTTTCCGCTGTGCATTAATTGGCCACTTGAACATAAATATCATCCTACTTGGTGGCATATTTAGGAGCATAGAGTCCTAATTTGATGCCTATTAAATCATAAATTTGAACCTTCGTTAAAGATGTAGATAACAAGGTTGACTGTAAAAGTAACAGACGTAATGCTTTTAGCATAATCTGCCAAATACTCTGGATAAAAACTTTATTATTATTATTATTTTCTACCTAAACCATAAAATCCCAATTCACAGGAATAACTTTTTAAAACGGCCGATTCACATATTTTTCGAATTATTTATCGATTATTTTTCTTTTACAATTATTTTATTTAAAATTTCTATGATTGAGGAATCTAGTGCTTCCTTGCTTGCGCAATAAGGTACATTTTCCTGATTCAAGGTGTATCTAAAATAGTATATGTAGTATGAGCCCTTTATAATTCAGCGATGTTTACAGTTCTTGTGATTGAGTTACAAAAAAGCCATATTCGGTAGTATTTAGGTAAAAAAGTAGGCATATCATAATGTAAGGTTTCTCTTATATGCACCTGTCTATTTAGATTAATACATGGTAGGCTTTAATAATGTTCATATAAATTAACAAATTGTGCATATTATTTTAACTATAGTTCTAACTCAGTCAAAGAAATGTACAAAAATACTATTATCATTTTTCAAGTACTGAATTTCCAATTTCTTTTGATTTACAAGCTCTTTTTACAAATTACCAATTTACTATAGCCATTTCATTTTATTCATTCAAAGAACTGAAACATTAATTTAAAAGTCTGGTAATTTTGGTAGCTTGTTACATAAGAAAAACAAAGCTACATCCTCTTTTCCTCCATACATTTCTATGAAGCTTAGAAGAAGAAAT
Source organism: Acrocera orbiculus (assembly GCA_947359355.1). Taxonomy (NCBI): domain Eukaryota; kingdom Metazoa; phylum Arthropoda; class Insecta; order Diptera; family Acroceridae; genus Acrocera; species Acrocera orbiculus. The sequence continues at coordinate 17,036,554 of OX375758.1, forward strand.
ATAAAATCAAAAAATAATTGAAAAACACATAAAACTCTAATAAAATCTTGTCGCTTTGAGCATAATATATTTAATTTAATTTTCGGAAGCTGAAATAACTACTGATCTGAAGCGTATATGATACTGTTACTGTAATTTTATATTGTTTAAATAAATTTTATATTAAATTGGTATTTAAAAAGAAAACAAGAACAGTACCTGTTGCTGAAGTTTATGTTTTAATGTTTGCTATGGGAGTGCGTTTTGTGTATATAAAGCCAAGCTCCTAGATAGCATGCTTCAGTGTTTCGCATAATAACAAACTTTAAATATAATTCATTGGCTAAAAATCTTGAAAGAAGAGGAATCATGAAAATTTTTTTTCTAATTGGAATAATCCTTTTTGTGTCTATAATTGTTGAAGGACAGCTTGGCAGATATTTAAGATATGGAAAACTTTTAAGATATATATTGAAAAATAGGCCAACATCAAGTGAAGGTTTTGAAATTTTGAAAGAAATTCAAGATAACTTTAACCAATAAGCCTTAAAAAGCCTGATTTAATAGTAGTTGAATATGTAAACAAATACTGTTTTATAGTCCAAATTTTACAATAAAGAAATGATATGATAATTAAGATTTTTATTCTTTATTTAGAACTAGCAACGTTGTTTTGCCAAATATAAATTATTCCTAGGATTATTTTAGTAGAAAAACATGACTAACTTTTTTTCAGTGTGTGAGGATGTGGTATATATGACTGAAAGAGGTATAAAAAATGCACAATACCAAAATACCAATATACACAATACCATATTCTTAATTCATTGTAATTTATTTTTTTAAATTATATATAGAAAGCATGAATTAAATAGAGAATCGCCTTAAAATCTCATCGAAATTCGTGTAATTTTCGGTTGTCCAATGATTTTAAAATAAAAATCCATGACATATAAAATAAAACCTCTCATATTGTATTAAATTGAATTTTTTCATTGTATTAGATTCCTTTTTTATGTTTAGACAATATACTCCCGAAGTCAATTGTTTAATATTTCTCATTTGCACTAGTACAGCTTTTAGGCTTGTTACGAATCCATCTATAATTGAACACTTCTTGTCATTACTAACGTCGTTTCAATAGCTTAAAGAATTAAGCTGGGATTAAGATAAGCCGCAACGGACTTGACTCATTTGCCCAAAGAAATTCAAACGAATGGCCAAGGGTACACAAGAACGGCAGCTGCTATTTTTATGGTAAAAGCAATGAACTTTCAAATTTTCAAACCCGTCCGTGAGGCAGTAATTTTACTGCTTCTCATTTGCCATTTCGGTGTGAAAATTTAATGAAAAATACCAACGAAAAATCATTGAAATAAATTTCTAACTTTTATTATTTAAACCAATGTTTTTATGAAATTGTTCACCAATTAAATCTATATACATATATAAAATTGTGCTTTTTTTTAAATATTTTATATATTTATATATAAAATATTTATATGTTTATATATTGTAATAGTTTAATTAGTTTCGTGTTCTTGACTCCACCTCACGATTGGCTGAGTTGCTGTGTATTTATTCAATTGTTAGAACATTTATTTGTGGGTAAAATGAAGCGGATGGGGCAGCAAACTCTTTTCGAATTTCTTTCAAAAAGAAATAAAAAATAACCACAAGTTGTTTCAAATGACCAAGTTGATTCTGCATCTTCTATTGATTTTCTAGACCCTCAACATGTACCAACTTTAAATCAGAAACAGGTAGATATAATAATATTTTGTGGTAATAGTAATATATTAATAACTGCTACGTATTTTGATATTATCATATTTACAATAGATTATAGAAAAATACAAGCAAATAGAAGTTGTTATGTTACATTTAGGTTATTAATGCTTTTATTTTTTACTCACGGTTGAATACTCCTCACCAATTCACGATTATGATATTGGTCAATATGTATCTTGTCCTTCAAAAAATGATGAAGAAAAAATAAAATTGTTGAAAGAACCTTGGGTACCTCCAGAAGGTACCTCACCTCACCTCACCTCACCTCACCGGAGTAAGAAACCTATGTTTTCAACGTCATTGGATGAAAAAATATTCATGGTTGGTCTACTCTAACATTTTGCAAGGAGCATTGTACACAATGTGTGCTTTATTTGGTACTATGCAGGGTGGTCGTGGTAACCAAAAACTAGGAGCCTTTGTTAATAAGCCATTTAACAATTGGAAGAAAGCATTCATTAGAAAACTTTGATAATCATGGTAATACAAAATATCATAAATTTGCTATGGAGCGTGCTACAAATTTTGCTAGAGTAATGGAAGGTAAGTCACTTGATGTTGCAGAATCAATTAATTTGGAAAATTGTGAAATTGCTGAAGAAAATAGAAAAAGGCTTGAAGCAATAGTAGAAACTATACTGTTGTGTGGACGTCAAGAAATGTCCTTAAGAGGACGTGAAGATTCTGAAGAAATTGGGATCACAGAACCCACGTACAACGATGGGAACTTTCGAGCACTCCTACGTTATCGAGCATGATCAGGTGATGAAAATCTTAAAAATCACCTGCTTACCCAAAACATTCATCGCCGTGCCATGTACATATCACCAGTTATTCAAAATGAAACTATTGATTTATGTGACAATGCTATTCAAGCGAGACTTATCAAGAGAGTTAAAGAAGCTGGATTTTTTGCAATACTTGCTGATGAAACTCAAGATATATCAAGGCAAGAACAATTATCATTATGCTTGCGTTATGTAGACTGCTCATCCGGAAAAGCTGTCATTCATGAAGATTTCTTAAAATTTGTCCAAATTGAGGAGGTTACAGGGGAATCTTTGGCAACTACGATTATAACAAGTCTCTTGAACTTTGGTTTAAATATGGATAACTTAGTTGGTCAAGGATATGATGGTGCTGCAGTTATGAGTGGTCATCTAAGAGGAGTAAGAGGAATAATTGCAAGACAATAGCCCAAAGCACAATTTGTGCATTGTGTGGCCCACATCCTTAATTTAGTTTTAGCATATTCACGTTGAATACCTATGATTCGCAACTACATTGGAATTATTAAAAGTATAATTAACTTCTTTAGCCAGTCTCCACTTCGAAGTAACCTGTTAAAGAAAACTGCAGAACAAATTGGAGTGTCTCATGTCACGCTTATTTCGCTATGTGAGACACGTTGGACTGAGAAACACAAAACCGTTGAAAGATTTGTTGAAATGTTTCCTATTGTACGTGCAACACTTGCAGCACTCCAGAACACTAACAGAACAGCTAATGATGTTACCACCCAAGCATACCAATTGCAAGTTTCAATAGAAAGCAGTCAGTTCATAACTTCTCTTGTTATATTGAGAAAAGTTTTTTCTTACACAGGAAGTCTAAATAAAGTATTACAAAAGATAAGCGTTGATTTAACTAGTACGTGAAGCTATGCAAAAACGGTAAAAACTACCTTGCAAAATATCCGTAACGAGAATGAGTTTTCAACCCTGTTTGAGCAAGCAAAACAATTAAGCTCCAGCACTATAATTGCTCCAAGAGTGACTGGAAGGCAAACCTAGAGCAGCAATGTACCCGGAGATCGTCCTGGAATTTAGTACCGACGAAATGTATTTTACCCATTAAACGCACGAGAAAACAATTGAAGGCTTTGAATTGCTTTTACCAAATAGGACTAAAAATGATGCTAAAGTGAAAAAAATACTGGTAAAATTGGTACAAAATTTCCTTGGTGAAACTGAAAGGAGGGGATTTTTGATTGAATATGAGCTCTGGCACAACCACTGGTCTGCATTGAAGAAACCAACCACTGTATTAGAAGCCATAGATCAGTGTGATAATGAGTTTTTCCCACTGATAAGCAAACTTTTACAAATTTTAGCAGCTCTTCCAGTTTCAACAGCCAGAAGTAGAATATTTCAAATAAAACAAACACGATAAGCAACAGTAGAAAAAATAAACACAGAATGTAAATTGAAGTCAGAGTGCAAAGAGAATTTGAAAGTTTTAGTTGTGTAGTTCGAGTATTGAAAAAAAGTAGAATATTTTTTTAATTAGTAATATCATTGTGAACCTCAATTTTATACAATTTTGACAAAAGACCCTTCTTTATCATATAAATACGTCTAAAAGAGGAAATAAAATTTTGCAAAACATAGTTACTATTAGTGAGGAGTGTTCTGGCTCTGAAGCGGATGACAACGAAGTGATTCAAAATGAGGATGAATTTAAGATTTTGGAATCTGATGAAAGTATAGAAGCAGGGGAATCATCAGACAGTGAAAAAGAAAATCAACAGAAATTAGGTCTCCGTAGAAAAAGGATGCGTATCCTATTCGATACTGAAGATACTGAGAAATCAAGTACAAAGAAATGAAGCAAGCGTATTAAGCAAATTAGCTAAATGCTTTTTATTTGTGGGCCAAGGAATGGGGACCAGCTTTTTTTCTAAAACAATGCCCAGAGATAAACTCATGAAAATTCTTCGTTTCATCCGATTTTATAAAAAAACGGAACGATCTAAATGTTTGCACAATGACAAATTTGCAATGATATCAGAACATATCAGAACTGTTATAAACTTGACGAGAATATTTCAATAAACGAGCAACTGTTTCCTACTAAAGCTCGTTGCAAATTCACCCAATATATGCCAAATAAGCCACAAAAATTTGGCATAAAATTTTGGTTGGTAGTCGATGTTAACTCTAAATACATTATAAATGGGTTTCCTTATTTGGGTAGGGATGAATCCCGAACTTCAACACCCTTGGGCGAATTTGTAGTTTTAAAGTTAGCCGAACCATATCTTCATCAAGGCAGAAATATAACCACGCATAATTTTTTCACCAGTATTCCACTTGCTGAAAAATTAGTTGCAAAAAGAGCCAGTTTAGTTGGAATTATTAGAGTCAATAAGAGAGAACTTCCAAAGCCAGCAAAAATCAAGAAAGATAAAATTAAGTTGTATTCTTCAGAACATTATAAATCAGGAAAATGTATACTCACTATTTATAAAAGTAAGCCAAAACTAAAGGTACTGTTACTCAGTACTAAGCATACGTTTATAACATTAAAAAATCATAAAAAACATACCATACAATGAGACAAAATTTGGAGTCGATGTAGTAGACCAAATGGTTCGCAAATATACTACCAAAGCAGCATCTTTTCGATGGCCCCTCCAGGTGTTCTCCAACATCTTAGATTTAGCGGCAATAAACGCATGGATTTTATATACAGAATGTACTGGATCAAAATTATCCAGAAAGGAGCTTCTATTTCAGTTAGCCATAGTACTTGCAGGAGGAGAGAAGAAAATATACAAAAACTAGGATTATAATCAACCGTCACCTAGTACTTCCACTTTGCAAGAACGCAAGACTTGCCAAATTAGCTTTTGTAAAAGAAACAGGAGCAATAACACCTGTGAAACATGTAAAAAGGTTGTTTGTGGAAAGCGTACAAACAAAATCGAGCATTTGTGTAAAAGATGCGTGGAATGAATGTAGAATATTGAAATAATAAAATTATTTCAAAATAAAATATTTCCATAAATATATATCTCATATTTTTATTTTTTACTTATAGTGTATAACTATATTGCTTTCTAAGTGTTGTTAAATGTATTCGTTCATGCGTCAAATTGACGCGTGTTCGTAGAGATAGGTATATAAGAAATTTCCGTAAACCTAGTGTTAAAAAACCGCTAAAAAAACTACTTACGTGTCCTGAAATTATAGAACCTATATTACAGCACAACAAATTTTAATATCGATTCTACTTGTTCCTAAGGATAGTACAGTACTGTTTTTGCGCGGTCCATTTTTATGCGATTTTTGTTATGTGATTTTATTATTCTGCGGTATAAGAATGCTAATGATATTGGCGCCGTGGCATTTTCTTTTATTGTTATTTTTAAATTTTTTATTTTCCGAATATTTTTTTTGTGCGGTTTCTTTTTTGTAAAAATTCAGCATAGCTGTCCAATTCACACTCTGCAGAAATAATGCCGATAATTCACTAAAAGTACAAGCATGCCCTCTGCCTGCAAAATGCTCGCTGTTCTGCTAGGATTGAAGTTACTCATAAAACGCTAATGTCTTCACTTTATATTAACTGTCAGTTTGTAATTATTCTGTTTACAATTGGTTAATTTTACGAATTTTTTATAAGTAAGATATATTCCATTGCTGAATTAAACATAAATATTCTGTTGTATTTTAATATTTAAAATAAAAGAATAATGGGAAGACGAAAATCAAAAAGAAAACCACCACCAAAGCGTAAAGCAATTATGCCACTTGATCAACAATTTAATTGTCCATTTTGCAATCATGAAAAATCTTGCGAAGTTAAAATGTAAATATTTGCTATATATTTTGAAAATGTACACATAATAATTTTGTAGGGATAAAAGCCGGCATACTGCTAGAATAACATGTAGAGTTTGTTTGGAGGACTTTCAGACTGGAATTAACCTTTTATCAGAACCCATTGATGTTTACAATGATTGGGTGGATGCATGTGAAAATGCCAATTAATTATTTTGTTCGCCGAAACTAGGCTTAATTAATTTATATATTCTTATAGGTAGTCTAATAAAAATTTATTAATTTAAATATAATACATTCGGTATTATAAAAATTATACTTTTAGATTATTGTATTTAATTAGTTGAATATTATTTTACAATATATTTTCAGATGATATAAATATGAAAAACCATTTGATATTTGAATAAATTTATTCAAATTAAAAGAAGTTCACATTCACTGCTGAAAAATTACCTAAATATTGGCCATTATTATAGTTTGCTAACATAATAGAGGATTACGCATGCAACTAATTTTTTTCTTGTATTTTTTCAATGGCGTTGTCTTCTCTATTTTAAACATTCGATATGTATCTATTTTAACTGACCAATTTCCAATAAAGTACTTGATAATAAGTACCAATAAAGTAAATAGAAGTAATTTATACCGAGCAAGGTTTTTTATTACAAAATAGTATCAATAAAAATTATTTTCCGGTATAATTGTTTATTTCTTCTATTAACTGAATCAACCGAATTGTCATTTATAAGATATTATTTTACATTAAGAAAACTTATAAATATTTAATAAAATTGCAATGAAATAGATACAAAGTATGTAACTTGCGGTTACACAAATACTTAAAACAAGATACTATTTATATATATATTCATTATCGGTATCAATTTGCAAACGCATGTATTAGATCGTTAATCTTTGCAAGGGCACAACAAAAGTAAGGTTGGTAAACGCCTATAAACCAATGTAAAAGAACCTTAAAAGGGGTCAAATTAAAAAGTACTTTTCTACCGTTCATTTTGCAGGTAATGTTTATCATAAATTACACGAACACTCTTACAAAACAACAAAAGTAAAATTATTGCTGATACACCTAGATATACTACAAGCATTTAGGGCTTTTGGGATGTATTTAGAAGTTAAAATTTTAATCCAGGACAAGTTTAGAATTATAAGTAAAATAATACTAACAGATTATAATTTTGAATTTTTTGAATTTGTAAATTTTAGTGTTATTTTAGCGCGTCAAGTTATTTTGAGGCAAAATTTTGAAAAACTTTAAAAGCGAATGCTGATATTTAAAACTTTCAATTGCCTTAAAAACTTTTGAATAAGTAGCAATAAAACTTAAGTTTGTATTGATGTCTTCTTTTTTTATAAAGATCTTATTTATAAAAACTAAGCCAGTTTTGTAGTTTTATACATATATATTTTTTTTTTCAATTTTCATGACCAAAGTACAAGAAATTTTGGTAAACCACACGCCAATCTAGATTAAATGACCAGTTGTATTTTTAGTCTTGTATTTTATATATAAATATTTTTTCACTTAATTGCAAATATTGAACGGCCACATAAAACAGTTCCTCTGAGTAATAATTAATCAATCTGTAGTCGGATTGATTTCTGTGATCTTTGATCTTGTGAAGCTTTTGAAGCATACACCCAGATTAACCAGAACTTTAAATCCAAAAATGAGGCAATTTTCTTCTGGTAATATATTAATAAAGGACAACTCATTTATTTTGCCTACTAAAAAATTAATTTTAAAATACAAAAAAAAATTTATGTTTTCACTGAAATCAGTGCGGAAAATTTATCAGTATTTTTTTATATTAATTATTTGAAAAGAATAGTGGTGGTTCACACAGGGGAATCGCATTTCTCTCTAATCGTGTTTCCTATTAATGAATAATTTTTTTAAATATTAAATTACAAGTGATTTATCACATTTCTTACTTGTAAGGCTTTCTCAGTTCATTATCGTCATCGCAGTAGTGAAGACCATGAGTTGTCCCGGAAAAAGTTTCGTGTATGTATTGTAGTGTACTTGGCAAACGTATTAGTATACTTATAGATAAAATATATTTGTTATATAAAATAATGAATTAAGCGTAATAAGTATTTTGTTTTTTACAATTTGTTAATAGATAGTTTTTGCCGAATATTACGGCTGATAAATTAATTTTCATAGTGTTTTCAGCTTCAGATTTCTAACGGATAAGAATTTTTACCATGAACCAAGTGTTTGATAATCTATCAGGTTTTTAATCAAAAAAAAAATTCATTTTTCATTTAACTAATAATATTTAATTTTTATAAACTTTTTTAAGACACGACTGATAAAAAAGTTCATATACTAGGAATGCACTGAAATTCCAAATTTAATATGCAACGAATGTTCGGCTATAACACCCTTTAATAATATAAGTTATAATTTCTTTGAAGTTTTCTTTTATAATTTTCATTTAATAGCAAAACTTTGCTCTTGGCCTAAGATAAAGCCTTACAAAAATTTATTAAGGCATACTTGGTCTTATTTATTGGGATATACTATGATAATAATGCCGAGAAATCTGACTTATACTTGCCGCTAAAAAAATCAGAGCAAGGAAAATTATGCATTATTTTCCTGGTTCAAGTAGGTACTTACATCTGCAATCTTGAACCCTTAACTGCTAAAAGTCATATTTACGTTTTAAACAGCTTTGAATTAAATAAAAATACAAATGATTTGTTTTATGAAAAAAAAACGAAAAGGGGGTATGATTCAAAATGCGGTTAAAACGCTCATTGTGATTATGTTAATGATATGCAGTTGTTAAACTTTAAGTTGTGCCTAATTTCTAAAAAATAGAAAATTTAATAATATTTTAATTAAAAAAGTTAAATGTCAAAGTATGAAATCGTTTCCAGAAGGACCACGGCTTAATAGATTTGATTTCTATGGCCCCACACTATTTTGTTAAGAGATCCTTAAATTGTTTTTTGCTAACCAACCACTATTTCTGCTGTAAAACTAATAATTTTTGATTAAAAAGATTTATAAAAGTATCATAAGCCGTGGGGATATCTCTTGATCCTGCTTTTATGTAATAAATAAGCGGCATAATATCAACGTCGAGTGCTTAAAGTTTTAAGCCCCAGTGGAGAGTAACTCCCGTTTCACTCAACCTTCTTGTCGTCTATATTAGTTTTTTTTATTTATTAACTGCTTCGTGGTTATGCATAGGTAAACCCTGAAAATGTGATTTAATTCAATTCCAAGCTTCAAATTTGTTATAGTATTCCTAAGAAAAAATGTTATAAGCTTTATTTAAAATAATGGTCTAAAATTTGGTCAAGAAAATAAAAGATATCACTTTGATATTTTATGCATTATTAAGCTAAAAAAATTTTATTTAATTATTTCAGAGAAAATGAAACTCTTGATCCTTTAGGATCTGAGGTGGGAATGGTATACAGTGAGTATTTAATGTTAGATAAAATTTTATCTGCTCAACGCTTGCTCTCAACGAACAGCAATAGACCTGTACATGATGAACATTTGTTTATTATAACCCATCAAGGTAATTATAGAGTGTTACACTTTTTTATTGAAGCCTTAATTAAAATATGCGTTTCAGCTTATGAGTTATGGTTCAAGCAGATTATTTATGAATTGGATTCAATCAGAGAACTTCTAAATACTGAAACAATTGAGGAATCTAGAACTTTGGAAATTTTGAAGAGATTAAATCGTATAGTATTGATATTAAAGGTATAAGTATGTTTTTTTAAATAGCTATAATTTCAAGTAGTTTTATTTCATTCATATAAAATAATAATCCCGTTGTTATTATAGCCTTTCTTTGACTATGTGCTTCTTTAGTATTTAGCAATTTTGCCTATTTCAAACCCTAAAGGGGTCCAATAAGGAGATTTTGAATGAAGCATAAACCTTATCAACAAATAAATGGACTATACACTCAATAGACTAATTCATAATTGCCTAATTAATAAAAAAAATCCATGACAAGTTTCATATGGCAGATTCTTAAGGGAAAATATTCCCAAAAATAGGAGAATTATACGATAAGTATACATACATATATTGCTAAAAGTTCTATCCTCTTGGTGATAGATTCGTGTTTATCTGTACTATCCGAAAGTATAATTCAATCTATATCACACTAATGTCAACAAGAGTCTTAACTTGCGGGAATTACACCCCTTTCTCAATTTTTATCTCGTCTGATATATCAAATATTCCAAAGGAAAATATGTTTTCCACAATGTGTCTTAAAACAATAATATTAAAAAAATTATACTGACTGTATGTTTTCAGTTACTTGTTGATCAAGTTCCAATACTCGAAACGATGACTCCTTTAGATTTTATGGATTTCAGAAATTATTTATCACCAGCATCGGGCTTCCAAAGCCTTCAGTTTCGTTTAATTGAAAACAAACTTGGCGTGAAAGCCGAGCATCGTGTCAAATACAATCAAAAATATACTCAAGTCTTTGGGTCAGATCCAGCAGCAATTGAGGCAGTTATAGAATCAGAAACTGAACCATCTTTATCGGACTTAATACAAAGGTGGCTTGAAAGAACACCAGGCTTAGAAATTAATGGATTTAATTTCTGGCAAAAATTTCAGGAAAGCGTTTATAAATTTCTTGCACAACAGCAGGAAAATGCATTGGTAAAATATGATAACAAAAGTTTTAATACTTTTATAATGTTTATTATTTGTTAGAAAGAGGAATCAGAATCAGCAAGAAATTATCGCCTAATGGATATCGAAAAACGAAAGGAAGTTTACCAATCTATATTCGATCCGGCAGTTCATGAAGCATTAGTATTGAGAGGAGACCGTCGATTCACTTTCAAGGCTCTTCAAGGGGCTATTATGATAATGTTTTACCGCGATGAGCCTCGATTCAGTCAACCGCATCAGCTATTAACATTATTAATGGATATTGATTCCCTCATAACTAAATGGAGATGTATGTATGATATCTCTAGAATTGATTTTTTTTAAATCTTAAATCTGTTAACTTATTCTAGTGTTATTTGTATATAAATGTATATTTTTACTTCTAATTCCTAGATAATCATGTTATAATGGTACAAAGAATGATAGGTTCTCAGCAGCTCGGCACAGGAGGTTCGTCTGGATATCAGTATCTACGTGCAACGTTAAGGTAAAAAATTTTGTTATTTGATAAATATTATTAAATAACTTTTTGAAAATTATAGTGATAGATACAAAGTATTTCTTGATCTTTTCAATTTGTCTACATTTTTAATACCTCGTGATGCAATACCACCTCTTACTCCAAAAATCAGGGAAAAATTAAATCTTCTTTGGGGAGTTTCACCAAGTGCTTCAAACAATTAGTGTACAAAACCGTATACAATTAACATATTAATTATGAAATTTATCATGTTTATCCAGTTATGTATTAAAAATTCAATTATATATTTTACGTATTTTTTATTATATAAAAGACTTACTAAAAAGACAGTTCATATGAATGTATGAAATATATTTTTACATTTCTCCTTGCATAGCAGTCAGTAAACTGTTAGAGTTAGACTTTTGTTTATTAGCTGTTTTTCCTAAGTTGAAGATTGAATTTAATAAAATTTAGACTTGAAATGCTCATGTTGCAAAAATAAGAATATTTCTATCCATCAATTTAGTGGCACGATTACGATTCCTGTGGTTTCGCCATTTTAGCACTAAATAGTGAATATTTTATAAAATGCATTCCAGATAGCGGAAGTTTTTCCTTATTATGAGTTTTGTGACTGGCGGTTGAGTTTCAATGCTGGTGGTCAAAACCATGAGATTTCTGCTCATTTTTCCATACAAAACCTGTTTTCTAGGACTTTTCTGGCTGATATTAAACATGTTTGACAGGGGCTATTCACTATTTATTCCAACTCATCAAGCCAATCTCCCATTCGATGTAAATTAAATGGAAATCGCAGGCTTGAGAGTAAAAAATTAAGCATGTTTCCCTAAATTGGTAAAATTCACATTATTTGACATGATTTTATTACCTAAAAACATTAATTTACGACTAAAAATGGTTGAATCGCTAGAACCCTGAAATGTGGAAAGTGATGATTATCACAATCGTGATAAAAGAGGGCTTGTGATTCTAATATTAGCGGAAAAGTTAAGGGAATTTTATCCGCATGCGGATGAAGAGTTTACCAAAAATAAAATTAATGCCATGCGGACCAGTTTCTTGATGTCAAGAAAACAACAATTAACTTACCCCATAACAAAAATTTTTTTTTAAAAATTCAATCAACCTAATTAAAACATCAATTTCTTTGATCAAATAAATTTGATAGTTAGGGTACCTACTTTAAACAAATATTTGAGCTAGTTTTGCTTAAAGTTCATCAAGAATCTTTGACCAAATTTCTGTGATAGTCAAGAGTGCTCTTAAGAAAAAGTATTCGAACTTCTATTCTATTCTATTCTATTCTTCTTCTATAAAAGCATTCGGCTAACATTGTCGACGTGACCTTTGGGTAACTGGGTTTAACACTCACAGTGTTTAAAAGGGAATTGTCATTAAGGTGTCGAAACACAACAAAATTAATTATATCTAAGCTTTAAGGTGTGTCAATTAAATTATAATTAAGAAAACAAAAAAAAAATATATTATGAGATGTTGAAATAAAATTTTAGAGAGAAAAAAGGAAAGTGTATTTACAGGTGAACCAAGTTGCTGGGCCCACCAACAACAACACCTAGGAAGGCAAATTATTTCACGTATGTTTCCTTCTTGTATATGTTTTATATTTCTTTCTCAACATATTTTTTTTTATTATGGAAAAAATTTTTCAAGATCATTGTATTAAACATTAATATATGTACGCATATAGTTTTGTAAGCATAGGTTTGATTAGTTTTTTTGATTTTTTTTATGCATTATGAGTACATAATAAATTTTGCTTATTTTGGTCAAATTTTTTTTTTGTTGCATAAAAGAGAAAAAAAAAATATATGTATGGTTTTAGCATAAGTTGGTAAAACTTTTTAAATTTCTTTTGTGTATTAAGAATAAATATATATATATATAGTTTGAGCATAAGTTATATACGCATATATACATAGAGTTTTTTTTTTCTGAAGCTTAATTTTGGACTAAATTTTTTTTTTTGAGCTTAATTAGGAGTAAGTAAATATATATAGATATATGTAAATAGCATTTTCTTTCGTCTTTGGATATGGTTTTGCATACATAAGTTTTTGTTGTAAATAAATAACATAATGAGTAAGTAAAATCTTTTATTAAGATGTCCTAATCCCTTTTTCCCTTATATTTTTTTTGTTTCAGGTCAGCCAGCTCAGTCGTAAGATAGACGAGCAAAGGGGCTTAACTCCCTTGTCTCGATTTCCTTTCGCTTTTCACCTTTTTTTTTTTATTTCATTTCTGCGGCCAATACCCTGTTATTTTCGAGCCAAGCGCTCTTTTCTTTGAAGTTCTCCTTTCAGTAGCGAGATTTAGTCCAGTGTGTCAGTGGCAAGAACCACCCCTATAATTCAACGCAATAGCCGGCTAGCGAGCTCGCTACACCGCCAATTAAACGACACCTGGAAAATCGTGCCTGTGTTTGGTCCTCAGGGGGTATGGACCCCTGCATAAAAACATATGGTCACGTAACTTACATAAATAAAAAATTATTACATGATAATATTGAAGAAGAAACACATGAAAATATATTCAAAGAAAATAAAAATTTGGGCAGCTTAATTCGTTACCGATAAGTGAAACAATTACATCTAATATTAAGATTAACCAATACTATAAAATAAAAGGATTTCAAATGCATAATTTGAAGAAAGGAACTTCGAAAGAAAATATTTTCAATTGATTTAAATTCAACTATGTCAAATATAGATATTTCACAATTTTTGTAGATAGGATAACATATAAAAAGATAATTCTATTTCAGCAATACTTGATAATGATCAACAAAAATGTTCTATAAAAAAGAAGTAATATTATAATTCAAGAAAATAATTAATTAAACAAAAATTTTCGAAGTTACGGGCGAGACGTATAAAAAGCAGTGAGTTTGCAGGGAGCTGTTTATACGTCTCATCCGTTACTTCGAAAAGTTAGGCATGTCATGACAACTCGTGTGGCACCACACATTGAGTATAACCACGCCTCAGAATTACTATAATATCGCCCATAAAGCGGGGTATTCACTTTGAGGGTATTTACATCGAGGCCGGCATATGTCAATTTCCATGGTAAGCGGAGGGGTAAGGTAAGACGGAGTTTCGAAATTTGAATCTTGAATGAATAACTGATGTTTCTGTAATATTTTACCAACACATATTATATATTTTAGTGGAGAGAGATTCATAGGGGAAAATTTTCGAATCAGATTTCACAGATGCCTGCCTCAATGTAAATACCCTCTATATGTTATCGAATTAATTCGGCTCTCATTTTTCCCTGCTGAAATTCATTTTACACAATTTTTGATCGTGAGTGTGTTAGAGTTTTGTTACCGTATAATTTATTGTTGCCCTAGAAACAATTTGACAGTTTCGAATGATAAAGCATCCATCTGCACTGCAGGAAAGCAAATTTCAAATGAATTTTTTGTTTATTATTGTTAGTAATGCCCTAACACCACTTCAGAATTTAACTAAAATATCCAAAATGTTGGATATTTTCTCTCTTATTCATGCTTTCCATATATTTTATAAAGAAAGTAAGAGCCAAATCATTGATTTGGTAGCAAAGTGAATACCCCGCTTAATTTCGCTATAAACTTAAAAAAAGGCAATGCATTTTGCTCTCAATCAATCAATGATTCGGCTCTCATTTTTGCTAGCTGAACATTTTACAGTATCATACACGCTTTTTTTTCTTGTGTGTGGGAGAGTTTTGTTCCCGTATAATTTGTTGTTGCCTTAGAACCATGTTTGACATTTTCGTATGATGAAGCATCCCATACAGCACAAAGCCATTTTAAAGATGTCCAAAAGTTATCTTAATTTCCTGAAAGATATCTTTCGGAGTGATCATAATGTGGTCGTCAAGATACCTTAAAGATATCGCATGACCCAGTGAAAGATATCTTGTACTAACCGCCAATAGACATTGTTAAAAATAGGATATTGGCGAAATGATCTTTTGCTGATTTTCCTCCTACCAATTTTACTTTATGCTGCTGTATAACAGACGAATAATTGCATTTATAACAGACGAATTTTAGTTAGCTCTCCATTCATGAATAGTTAACAGGAAATACTTACAAATTGTTTTTCCAATTCCTTGTCTTTTTCCAAGCTCTCATTAAATCTCAAAAAATCTTCAACACCATCAAGAGGAAATTTTGGTTGAGAAATATTATTTTCATTTAATATTAGGAGAACTCGGTCCATTTTGCGATCCAAGATCCTAATCAAAGATAGCAATTCATCTCTGAAATATTTTAAATAACAACATTTAATTGAATATAGCATACACTTACGTGAGCTTCCAGATTCACGGTATTTGACAGTAGACTTCTCTGCAGTTTGAAGAGTTGTTTGTGGCTTATATGTTGGTGAATTAGCATCTTTTTCGCAATTTATGATTGATTCATTACTTCTCAATGCTAAAACTTTTGATATAATTTAATCTGATTCATTACTTGGAATTGTGTGTAGTTGAGTATCATCATTTTCATTTGGTGTTTTGTCACAAATTATATTATTTCTTTTATCTGTAAAACCAAATTACAAAAATCAAAAGTATAAAGACATTCTCAAAATTTGTATAAATAAAAATGGCTTTCAATAGCATACCACATTCTTTCTCTATTCCTGAATTAAAACTATATCTCTTATTATTATATGAAGTAGGAGGGTCTGGAATTTGTTTAGTCACCGTAGTTGCAGAATTTGACTTATGAGTCCTGAATGAAATTTGCGAAATTCTTTTTTTTAATATTGTCAAGAGGGAGTTTAAGCTTTTATGTTCAATTTTATGTGTATCAGTCCATAATATTAATTTCCGAGCTAATGGTGATTGTTTAAAAGTGTTGCAGTCTTCATTCACATTTCGTGAAGTATTTTCTAGTACAGAATTTTCTTGATGACGCACTGAATGATTTTCTTGTTCAAGTAAAAGAAAATCATTTTCAGGATACAGAATGAAGGACACCTCGTTCACAAATTCATATTGATTCAAATCATTTTGATTAAATATATGTAGATCTGGTAAAAAGTTTCTCACAGTCTCAAGTCTCACAGCGGCGCATTTGGTTCAAGCGACGGTTTTGTTGTCTTCGTGACAAATTTCGAAAGTTTTTGACTTTGGGCATTTCACAAACACTATCTCCTTCAAAAATATTTTGATTACTTATAAGATCGTTTTTATTTTTATTTACAAATTATCAAGAACATGACTTTACTAGATAAAGCACAAAAAAAAAAGAAATAAATCTAAAGTAACCTAAAAGTAGGTTGAAATGTGCTTATGGCATTTTTGTTGAAAAACAAAGGAAATCAAAATAATGAACTCTATTATATATTATTACAACATTAATAATAACTTATCTATATTTACTATACACACTTATTTTAGTTATTTCACTTTTGAAAATAAATAGGAATGGTTCTATATGGAGTATCATATGGTGTGATTACCTCTATGTGGAGAATGATTCAAGATGGAGTATCTGTCAAAATTAATGGTTCATCAGTCGGTTGCATTTGCATATTACTTATTGATTAACTGTGTTTGTTCAATTAGAGTGATATTTTATTTTTAAGAAAAAAGATAAAAGAGGAGAAGAGAAAAGCAAAAATTTAGACTTTATTTGATGAAACCACGATAAGATGTATATATATACATATAAAAATATAGCTTTCAGATAACTTAATATAAGACTTATGTTATAAGTTGTCTTTTGTAAGATGTCATTAGGATATCTATTGATGATCTCCAAAAGTCAACATAAAAAAGACATCCTTGAGACAACTTTAGGAAATTAGTGCTGTATGGGATCCATTTACACTGCACAAAGGCAAAGTTCAAATGAAATTTTAGTTTATATTTTATATGATAACTAAGAGCCGAATCATTGATTCGAAAATATATTGTGAATACCCCGCTTAAAGGCCCAAACACAATGAACGTGGCATGCAAGTGGCGTGCAAACGTGGTTTTTTCTGAAGTTGTGCACAAAACCAGAACGCGGTTACTTAACATAATGCACGCGACGCGGTTGATATATATTAGCGACTTTAATAGCAAAAATGAGATGACGCTGCTATCTAGCTGCTGTATTTTATCAAAAGTGAACAGATGGCCTTAAGATCGCTTTTCAATAAACATCTAATTAGTCCACTTAAAACATTTTATTACACTCTTTAATGAAAAAAGCATCGAAAATATTTTCTTAAACACAACATGAAAAGTAAACAACAAATACGTCGGCATAAAAGTAATTATCTTTCAACGATGAGCGATCCTGTTAGAAAATTTTCAAAGCTACACAAGCAGAGCAATCTAGTTAAATTTTGCACAAAGAAACCGCGTGTCAAAGTAGAATTTAGGTCTACTTTTAACGCGGTTTTCCTCCAGCGCGGCGCACATTGTATCAGCTCCCATTCAGGGTATTCACATTGAGTCCGGTAACATTTAATTTCATGGTAAGTGGAGGTGAAAGTTAAGACGGAGTTTCGCAAATTTCGAAAAAGCTTTTACCCCTTCCTGAGGCAGAAATATTTCTGCCTCATGCTTGGTATCTTACTAATAAACATTTATATACATGTCATCTGTAATATATTACCAACACACATTCACATATTATGGTGGACTGAGAATTGTAGGGGAACATTACCAAAATGATACAAGTCTCAATGTGAATACCCCCATTCGTTTGTATGGATCCTACTTTGCGTTTGCGTGCCGCTGCCGCGTGCCGCGTGCATGTTGTTTAGGCCTTAATATACACAGCCTTATAAAGACCCAGCGGGAAAAAGAATGATTCCTCAATGCATTCGTAATCCATCCCTGGGAAGCTATGAATCGATTCTCTTTTCATCTAATCATAGCAAATTTTAACCAAAGCATGATCGCAATGGGAATCACTTACTAACACATGTAAGAAAACTGCGTTAGTATTGTACCGGTCATATAAGAGCTGTTATACCTTTATAAAGTGTTATATTTTATATTTCATTAATAAAAGAGGGATGGATATATAACACATAGTGATGAAGCAGCATATATGCTATATAATCACATGTGTTATATATCCATCCTTCTTTCACTTAAGTGTAAGTCTGAAAATAAATACATAATTAACAAAATAATTAAAAATGGAATAAGTAAAACATAGTTTATAATTAAATATTTTATTTATTCAACACTATTCACTATTGAGCAATTTATTTAATAAATCTTAAAATCAATACAAAACTTAACCTAAAATTATTAACTATTAAACTTATTATCTATGAAACTTATTTAACTATGATTTTATTACAAATTAACTAAATCATTTATTGACAATAATATATTCAATTAAATTAAACAAACATAGTTTCCTTAAGATATACCTAATTTTTTAACACAACACCACATAGCACACGTACTTTCCGAATAATGTCAACACATTTTAATCACACTCTTTTTATTGCATACGTGTGATAACTTTAAATGTGTTAGTTTTATAGGGTTGAGTATATGCCTATAAGATATATAAAATACATGAATTGCTTACCCCTGCATTCTGTAGAATCAAATATGAAGCGATTCATCTATGATTCTTTTAGCTTCTGATTCCAAATTTCCCGTTGGGGACTACATATACGATTCAAAACAGTCTCAAACTCAAAATCTTTTTGCATTCTTGAACACAACTTTGTTTTGACTGATGCCCACCAAACTATATGCAACTTGGCACTTTTTAAATAAATTCATCAGAGTTTCCAAACGCTTTCAAAATATTGTAAACTCTCTCTATAGAGTTAAAATTCATGGTGAGAAAAGTATGTTCGACTTGAATAACGAAAATATTTTAAATTATCGTTAAAATGAGACTGAAATATACTTATTTTACTCTATAGTTAACTGAAATACATTAATTCAATGAAATATACTTCTGGACTTTTTAAGACTAAAATCAAATAACAAAAAGAATTATACATTTTGAACTACAGCTATATGGGTTTATAATTAGCTTTTTACTTTTAAAACAATTTTTTACATAATTTGATAATTTTTTTAGTGGATGCCTGGCAATTTTTACTAACAAATAAGACTGTTAAACCTTGACAGATACTTGATTTGTTGGTATTAACTATCAACTATTAACTAATTAATTAAATTAATTAACTAATTATTAAAGAAGTTGTACTGTCTGGCTAATAGGGACACATTAGTTAAAATCATTGTCTTTCTGAAGAACTAATATAAAGAGAAAGAATGATATAGAATATCCAATCGGTAATTTACTTCGTCTTTTATTAGGTATAAGTTATGAGTGTAAATTTTAATGATCATTAGTAATTTAGATTTAAAACTTATATTTGCTTACAGCGATATTATAAATGTCATTAATTGGATCAACATGTCTGTAAACGTTTGTGAGCTAATTGAAAATGATGGTGAAGCTATTATTATCATTAAATTTCTTTTAATATAAAAGAAAATTATATTTTTAGATTTTTATAAAAACTTTCTTAAGGGTATTGAGTCAAATAGCTTATCTTCGTTAACAATAGCTGAACAAATAAAAAAGCTATCAGAGGGAGTGGATACACTCTCCAAAGAATTGGAGTACCAAGTTAAAACCAATTATAATGCTCTTTTGTCTCAAGCAAGCCATGCTGGCAATCTAGATGCTTCATTAACAACTCTTAGTGAGCATATAGACCGTATCAAAAACTGTGCACAAATATTAAAATCTCGTTTACATGAGCAATATAATATTATTGAAGATCAAACACTTATTCTTTCTCGTATGCAAAGTGCATCTTATATTTTAGGATTTAGTCATATTATAATAAAATTATGTAAAAAACTAAAACTAACTAAAGATGTTTACCAACAGGCGGCAATTTTATATGAGCTTGGTGAGATATTAGTAATTTTTAAAAGAGAATTATTTTCGACTTATTGTTTTCAGATGTTTTTACGGAATGTGAGATTTTATCATCTGTAGAATTAGTTAAAGAAGAACTAAATTTTATAGTTGAATGTAGAAAACGTTTAAAAAGAACGGCTTTAACTGATTTGAGTGACGGATTAAAAGAATCTGATGAAAATAAAGTTATAAAAAGCTTAAAGGTAAAGCTTAAATCTTATTCTGGTTTCCAATCATTATCATTTACATATTACAAAAAATGGAATGTTAGATTTTTATCACATTTATTGGATCAGATAAAGCGATTATGTCTATCGTGATATTTTTAATTAAATAAAATAATGTATTATTTCGGTCATTAGTTTATAATTAGTTTGAAAAATGTATTAAAGTATTTTCAACTAAGAATATACTATAAGTTCAAAAATATTTCAGATATTTATCCATTTCCATGAAATCAACAAATGTATTGAAAACTTATTGAAAACATTTGTAAATGAAATTCAGCACCTACTAATGGAATGTTTTGCTGGAATCGATTTCGTTGAAATAACAAAGTCAAGACAAAAAATATCTATAAAGGATACTACTAAAAATAACTTAAAAGTACCTGGCAAAGCACCAACACTAACAACGTCTCATAACCTACGCGCTAAAATTATAAAATCTTTAACTTGGATTATTCAAGAGGAGCTTTATAATTATTATAAACAAGTAAATCTTCTGCAGGAGTGCATAAGAAAAGTTTGTGAACAAACACTTTGCCAAGAAGAAAATGTTGAAAATAAGTTCCAGGAAAAACTTGAAACTTTATTTAAATCTACTTTTGAGAGTTGTCCAAGTCATATAGCTAATTGTATAGAAGAATCACTACCAAAAGTTTTGCACGCAGTAAAAACTCTAAATAATAATATTTCAACATTTTCAAAACTAAATGTTCATGTTTTTAAAATATTTGAAGCTGGATATTTAACAAGATGTGGATCAAATTTGAAAATAATTATGAATAATGTGGATTTACCAACAAAAGAAACTATTGATAATCTATTACAAAGATCTTCTGAAGAACTAACTGCAGTTGTAATTGACAACCAATTTTCAGTTTCAGTTAGCGCAATCATTATTGCCTGCAATAATGATTTTTGGTCAAAAGTGGAATCACAAATCAAATTGGGAGCCGAGACCAAACAAGTTATAGGTACAATGTTTATATAATCTATTTCATAAATAAATTGTTCTTTTATTTTTTACACTTAGATATTCCAAATAGTTCACAATTGCAAAATATAAATATAGCCAACCTTATTTACTATCATTTAAATTCCATGGAAACTCTGGTTAGAAAAATAAATAAAGAATTTTCTAGATCTACAGCTGGTAAAAGTATTTTAGATAGTTTACAAAGGGGAAAAAATTTGATACTAACCGTCATCCAGCAATTAATAGGTATTATTTAAAGCCTAAAGGTGCCAGCGCATTCATTGAAGCAAACACTGAAGGCAACATTATTATGTTAAAAATTACTGAAAATTTTTTTTGCAGAATCGGTGAGTGTTAACGTTTCAATTATTTTATTAAGTATGCATAGAGAACCTGGACTTACCTCAGAGAAATCAAGTGTAGTTGGAACATCTTTGTATATGAAAGAACTGCAAGAGTTCTTACAGAGGGTTTGGACAATGCACATTTTACCATTTGAAGATAAAAACAGTATTGAACGGTGGTAAGACAAAAAAAAGACTTTGCTGAAATATAATATAAACTAAGATTTTGGGTTCACGTCACATAAGTGTGAGTTATGGTTACTGTTATGGCCGATATAATACTACTTCATTTTCTTGGCCAGTTAGAGCAAGCACCAAACTTGCTGAATACTAGTTAAAATGTTCGATTCGATGCTAATACTATACTGGTATGCTCATTGTACATCAACCACAGAAACGATAATTTTCCTTTTACTTAGGTATTTTGTATATAAGAATATATATCTTGCTGACACGTTTCACTATTTTAAAAGTATTTCTAATTGGTATGCCAGGTCGATTTACATCTTTTGCCATGTTCACCCCTACTTTTAGCATCAGAGGTACCTAAAATTTTTTTATTATTTGCAAATATTGTTATATAAAATGGTAGACGCATAAAAACATACACAATTTTTATATATACGAGTTTAATCCATCCAACTGCAATATTCCTTTTAAAGTACTGTTGATTATTGCAACTGCTTCTCGCAGAAATATAAATCTGAACACTTTATCTAAAGTAAATTTGTTTTTCTGTTTTGCTACATAATTGTATTAAAAAAAAATAATTTATTTACGAAATTCATATCAGCGGACAAGAATTGGCAAATCGTTGTATTGAGCTTTTTGTTAACAACGTAGCAATTTGCAAACCCCTTTCTTCAATAGGACGTAAAAAACTTAAAAATGATTGTGTTTACTTGGAAACCGCATTAAAACCGCTAATATCTAATATTTCTTCATTAGGCAAATCGTATAGGTAAATTTTATGATAAATATTTTTGTTAAAAAATTAATTTTTATAATTATTCGTTTATTAGATTACTTCGAGCAATGGCAACTATAATAATTCAAACTCCTGAGGAATTAACTCAGCAAGAAATTTCGATTGAATCCCCTATTCCAAGTTATATAATTTTATTTCTTCTTTTTTCTCATGCTGGAGATGAATTACAGAGTCCACATACAGCTGCCAATTGGTCAAATGAAAAACTATTACAATGGCTTGAAGGTCATACATCTGAACGTGAAAGGCAATTTAAAATCTTTTAAAAAAATTTTTATCTGTTTGAAAATTTAATTTTAGATTAGAACTCATCTCTGGAGCATTGCAAAAGTATAAAGATAGTATAAGAAGAAAAAATAGTACGGAATATGATAAATTATTTCCATTGCTTTCCACTTATTTTGAAAAAGTATATAAAAGCTTAGCAAAATAAAAATACTATAATGGCCAATAAAATTTTTTTTCTTCTTAAATTTGTTACATTTTATTACATTTTAATTAGGTGCAGCTCGCTAAAACAACTTACAATATAATGGTAGACAAGCTACTGGCAACTAAAAAGGATCGATTTTATTTTCAGCCCGGTATCTGTAGACTAAGCAATATTCTTTGTTCTTCATCTTATCTTTTTTTAACAAAAGGAGAAGGGATATTTTATTTTCAAAAACGATTCAATATCACTGACACTGTCCCACTGTCCCCTGTATTTCATTCTCTCCTCGAGATTGTTTTTTTACATAAGTATAGTCGCGGAAGTCATCTTTCCATGGAAAATTATTTGACTTTTGAAGTTAAAATCAATATAAATTGATCGTGGACTAGGAATATTTATGTTACATTATTGCAATATAACATTTTTGTCAACAAATAAAGTAAAAGTTGACTGAAAAGAACAAGTGATAAGAAATTTTATGGACATACGTTTTTCATTTATTTTAATTCTGTTTACACTGAGAGCTGTTACAAGCATTTAAGAAAGCTAAATTTCGACTTTTATTTAGCACCAAAAAATTCTCTTTTATTGAATTTTTATTTGAATCCGCTTAATGTAAAATTTTTTAACCATAAGAAAGTTAAATATAAATTTTGAGATAATGCAAGAAGCGAGAAATATTTATTTTTGTGTATTAAGCTTAAATTACAATTAAATTAAAGTAGTTTTTCAAAAATTAGATAAAAGCAAACATTATTAATTTTAATATTTTCTTTATTATTGGAGAGTTAGTTCCGGAGTTTTTATAAAAATATTGTTTTAATACCAAGTTTTTTAACGAAAATTATTTTACTTCATAGCAAGAGTAAGTTGATATTGTTGTTGAAGTTTTTGCAAGTTTTCTCTGTGCTTATCTTGCTTCTTTTCTAGGGTTTCTAGGGTGTCTGTACAGCGTTGAAGTTCCTTTTTGATGTAATCCATACGTTTGCAAATATTTTGACGGGATTCTTGATATTCTTGTTTTACAAGAACTGGTCCAAAAAGTTTGTAAACTTTATTCTCGGGAGTTAGTTTATCAAGTTCTTCTAAAACAAACTTGTTTTCATTTAGTTGTCCTTCCAAAATTTGCCGCTGGTTCAAAAATTTACTAAAATCTATAGAAAAATGAAAAAGGTTTCATCCCCAGTGTATGATTTCAGCTGCAAGCTTACCTTTCTGTCCTGATTGATATTGTTCTAACTCTACTTGGAGTTTTTTTTGAATAGTCACACTGTCCTTATCCATATTTTTTAACATATGACTTCAGCCGACTAATCGAAATGTCAGTGTTCAATATACGCGATTACTTAAAAAACAAGGACTGCGTTTGTTTATTGAAAATTAAAGCTTGCCATATGAAAAATAGGGTGTGTATGACTTTTCTCCTTGTTCCATTATGAAAACCTCTTTCGGGGAGGTTTCCACTAGTAGGGACACTCTAATATGTACTTTTTCCGATTAAGTCCGACACCCAGATATCGGAAAAAATAGTAAAAAAATTTAAAAAGTTGTTTTAATATGATTTTTCGATCTTTAAAGTTTGCACTAAAACCTCTTTAAAATCGCCATATTTGAACTGCCACAATATAAAAATCTTCTTCTTCCCATCAAAGTTGTCATCACTAATTCATTTGTCAATGAAGGCTAGTAGTTTAGACCTAAATTCAAGGCTACGTTAATTAATGAATTAAATTTTTTCTTGGTTGGTCTAAATAATGTTATTATACTATTTATTTATAAATATATGTATTATTTAATTAGAAAAACTATTATCTATTCGTCAGTGTACTAAACTTGGATATAGAAGACGAGAACTTTTACCTGAGCTAACAATTTGATGTTTATATATTTTAAGGTGTCATAATCAATCATAATTTAAGAAGAAAACATATTTATTGGTATCAATTATTATGGAAACTAAAAATTTCTTTTATTTTTATTTACAGAATTATTGCTCACCAATTGTATGCTGTGGTTTTTTGCATAAATTCCTTGTAATTTTATTGGAACCCAAAAACTCGCAAAAATATTTCATAAAGGTAAAATAGAGCTTACATTCCAACCCGATTGGTACATCAACGTATTTGAAAATTAAATAATAAGTAAAATAAAAAGAGACTGATAGTTAATATTTTTTATATAAAATGAATATGTAGCACTGGGTAATAATTGGTGATAATAATAAAGGAATATTATACTCTAACTAAAAAAATCATTTCAATTTATTCCTTACACCAAATTTATTTGGATTTGTGTATCAAATAGAACATTCGATGGTTTTTTAAATATCACCTAGAAAGAGGTCAATACATATTACGAAGAACAGAAGGTCGTATTTTAAAAACAAACAGTTAAGTTATACGGTTTTTTGTGTAGGTTTCCAATTGATACTAAAATTGATTCTCATATATTTTCTTAAAGAGACTGAAAGTAAAGTTTTAAGACATGATTTTGAAGTCACTAAAAAAAATTTATTTTATTTTTTATTTTTTTTATTATTTTTATGGCTAATTTTAAAATTGTTATGCTTAAAATTCAAATTCAAGTAATTCACATGACTTATGAAATAAAGTGATTTTAATATCACACTAAACTAAATAAACACAATAATATATTTTACGCTTATTTTTTTTTTTCTTTTTTTTACCATTTCTATAATAACCTTTTTATAATTTTTATAATGCATTATAAATTGGTTTCAAATTCTTACAATGTTAACACAATAGTGCATAAAATTCAATAAGTGTATCTTTTTCATTATTTTTGATAATTTCTTGTTATGAAATGAAGATGTATAAATGGTGTTGATTTAGATGGGAACGATCTAAGCATATATGATTCACCATCTTTAACGTCAGAATTTTAGGGTAGATTTCCATTTGTGGCTGTATAGTCTGTGCATAATTTTTCCAAACTCCCATATTTTCAAAGCACAATCTAAGTTTCCTAAAATAAAATAAATATCTCAAAAACAAGAGCCAAGCAAAACTATAAAATGTAATAGATTCTGAAAAATTATCAATTTATATAATTTTGAAAATATTGAAATTACTCCATTTTCCATTTTTTGTGAAGACTTCTTTACGACACCTAATTTGCTCTTACAATTTTATACATAAACACAAAAATATAGCTAACCTGATATTAAAAAATTTTCGTTGCGGCTATTCTCTGTCACTCGATCATCCATCATCATCTGCATCTCTATCAATTTCTTTAAGATGTTCAGAACCTTTCATTGCAACACGTAGCTTTGCAGGAGTTAATATCCAAACTTTGATATAAGATTCATAAAAGCCAACAGGAATCATCGCATATATCAGCCCTAAAGAACAAAAAATAACTTTATTAAGTTTCACATTATGTTATTAATTTACCAAATAGCATTATTCCCAGCATTTAACAGAGTATACATGCATACAGAAGGTATCACATCCTAAATTTACTCTTTTGGTTGATTTTCTAAGTGCTTTTATTTTTTCTAACTTATCGGCGTCTTTTAATTGCAACAATGGTATACGATCATGAGGAGGAGGATTTCGATTTCTTTAAAAATAAGGGATCTTTCTTTTGTTTTTTTTTAGGTTTATTAGGTGGTGTTGTAAGAGTTTGGAAAACCATCTAGATTGTAAAATTATGAATATTACATTTAAATATAAAATAGTTTATATCTACCTCTTTTAATAATCCATAATATACTCGAACTTTATTATCTTGTCGTTTTGCTTCTCTAATAATAATTGCACCGGCAGCTGCCTGACATTGCCCTTTGCTTCTTGTCGCACCTTCATATAATGTAAATGTTTATTTATTATTTGAGAGACAGCTTCCGACTTTTTTTTCTTGGATATGTCGTTTTAACAATGAAAGTGAATCTTGTGATATTTTGACAACAAATTTCTAAACTAACTAAATCATTATTTTCCACATGTGAACTATTTTTTATCAGTAGTAGCTGTTCAATATCGTCTTGATATTAATATTCTTGTTCAGGGCTATACTTCTGAAGCAAAACCTTTGCTTGTTCCTCATTTCCTTTCGACATTAGCTTTCCAATAAATTTGACATAACATTTGACAGGTTCCAATAAAATTACAAGGAATTTATGCAAAAAACCACAGCATACAATTGGTGAGCAATAATTCTGTAAATAAAAATAAAAGAAATTTTTAGTTTCCATAATAATTGATACCAATAAATATGTTTTCTTCTTAAATTATGATTGATTATGACACCTTAACATATATAAACATCAAATTGTTAGCTCAGGTAAAAGTTCTCGTCTTCTATATCCAAGTTTAGTACACTGACGAATAGATAATAGTTTTTCTAATTAAATAATACATATATTTATAAATAAATAGTATAATAACATTATTTAGACCAACCAAGAAAAAATTTAATTCATTAATTAACGTAGCCTTGAATTTAGGTCTAAACTACTAGCCTTCATTGCCAATGAATTAGTGATGACAACTTTGATGAAAAGAAGAAGAAGATTTTTATATTGTGGCAGTTCAAATATGGCGATTTTAAAGAGGTTTTAGTGCAAACTTTAAAGATCGAAAAACCATATTAAAACAACTTTTTAAATTTTTTTACTATTTTTTCCGTTATTTGGGGTTGGGGCTTAGTTGGAAAAAATACAAATTATACTGCCGTTGGTAATGGAAACCGTGCCAACACAATGATACGTTTTTTGGTGCAAAAGGGATGACAGCTGTTACAGCTGTTGCTCGTCGTTTTTCAGAGATATGTAAAGTTGAAGAATCAAAATTCTTTTGAGAATTCTTAGTGGGGAGGTTTCCATTAGTAGGGGCGCTTTAATATGTACTTTTCCGATTAAGTCCGACACCCAGATATCGGAAAAAATAGTAAAGAAATTTAAAAAGTTGTCTTAATATGATTTTTCGATCTTTAAAGTTTACACAAAACCTCTTTAAAATTGCCATATTGGAGCTGCCACAATATAAAAATCTTCTTCTTCTTCCCATCAAAGTTGTCATCACTAATTCATTTGTCAATGAAGGCTAGTAGTTTAGACCTAAATTAAAGGCTACGTTAATTAATGAATTAAATTTTTTCTTGGTTGGTCTAAATAATGTTATTATTCTATTTATTTATAAATATATGTATTATTTAATTAGAAAAACTATTATCTACTCGTCAGTGTACTAAACTGGAATATAGAAGACGAGAACTTTTACCTGATCTGACAATTTGATGTTTATATATTTTAAGGTGTCATAATCAATCATAATTTAAGAAGAAAACATATCAATTATTATGGAAACTAAAAATTTCTTTTGTTTTTATTTAAAGAATTATTGGTCACCAATTGTATGCTGGGGTTTTTTGCATAAATTCCTTGTAATTTTATTGGAGCCCAAAAACTCGAAAAAATATTTCATAAGGATAAAATAGAGCTTACATTCCAACCCGATTGGTACATCAACGTATTTGAAAATTAAATAATAAGTAAAATAAAAAGAAACTGATAGTTAATATTTTTTATATAAAATGAATATGTAGCACTGGGTAATAATTGGTGATAATAATAAAGGAATATTATACTCTAACTAAAAAAATCATTTCGATTTATTCCTTACACCAAATTTATTTGGATTGGTGTATCAAATAGAACATTCGATGGTTTTTTAAATATCACCTAGAAAGAGGTCAATACATATTACGAAGAACAGAAGGTCGTATTTTAAAAACAAACAGTTAAGTTATACGGTTTTATGTGTAGGTTTCCAATTGATACTAAAATTGATTCTCATAAATTTTCTTAAAGAGACTGAAAGTAAAGTTTTAAGACATGATTTTGAAGTCACTAAAAAAATTTATTTTATTTTTTATTTTTTTTATTATTTTTATGGCTAATTTTAAAATTATTATGCTTAAAATTCAAATACAAGTAATTCACATGACTTATGAAATAAAGTGATTTTAATATCACACTAAACTAAATAAACACAATAATATATTTTACGCTTATTCTTTTTTTCTTTTTTTTACCATTTCTATAATAACCTTTTTATCCTTTTTATAATTTTTATAATTCATTAAAAACTGGTTTCAAATTTTTACAATGTTAACACAATAGAGCATAAAATTCAATAAGTGTATCTTTTTCATTATTTTTGATAATTTCTTGTTATGAAATGAAGATGTAAAAATAGTGTTGATTTAGATGGGAACGATCTAAGCATATATGATTCACCATCTTTGACGTCAGAATTTTGGGGTAGATTTCCATTTGTGGCTGTATAGTCTGTGCATAATATTTCCAAATTCCCATATTTTCAAAGCACAATCTAAGTTTCCTAAAATAAAATATATATCTCAAAAACAAGAGCCAAGCAAAACTATAAAATGTAATAGATCCTAAAAAATTATCAATTTATATAATTTTGAAAATATTGAAATTACTCCATTTTCCATTTTTTGTGAAGACTTCTTTACGACACCTAATTTGCTCTTACAATTTTATACATAAACACAAAAATATAGCTAACCTGATATTAAAAAATTTCTGTTGCGACTATTCTCTGCCACTCGATCATCCATCATCATCTGCATCTCTATCAATTTCTTTAAGATGTTCTTGAAGCAATTGATTATGGTGAGCCAATTCTGAAAATAAAATTATAAATTAATTGTTTTAAATTTTTACAGATCTACCCGGGTTACATATCACCAATTATTACCCAGTGCTACATATTTATTTTATATAAAAAATATTAACTATCAGTTTCTTTTTATTTTACTTATTATTTAATTTTCAAATACGTTGATGTACCAATCAGGTTGGAGTGTAAGATTTATATGTTCTTGTGAATCAATTGTAAAAAAAACAATTATAAACTTTTAATTTATTATATTTATTGTTAAATCATACAATTAAACAAAATCTTAATCTTTAATACAATTCACACAAAATCACAAATCACAATTTTTTACTTTGTGAGCTGATAACTACCAGCTCATGATTACAACTGATGAATACAATTGATAACTAACAACTTACAACTTACAACTGATAACTTACAACTTACAACTCCTGATTACAACTTTCAACTGTCCATTTTGGTTTCTTAACCCTATTTATATCCAGGCCTTTTGTTTATTTTATTTTATAATTTATTATCAAAATCCTTTAATGATATTTTTCAATTTTTACTCTTTTAAAATTTTGTTTATTTTAACTTTAATTTTTCATTCCCATATTTTGTTTATTAGTTTGAAATTCCATATCAGTTTTAAGTTAGTTTAGTTTATTTAATTTGAAGTACTTAGATTTTAGTGTTGAGTAGCTGTAAGATTTTTATTGCCTGGAATATGCCTTTTGGGTGAATGTGATACCTTGAGATTTTTTCGGACTGATGGCCCTAAAATATGACCCTGAAATGTTTATGTTGCTTCATGCGGATTGTTTGCCTTGAAAAGAGTTTTTAGTTTTTTAATGCCTGTCAAGTTTTCCCACGTTTTTCTAAAATTTGTCTTATTAGTTTATTGCAAACATATGCAGTCCAGCTTTGCACTTGGACCCTTGTGCATTTGTCTGAAAATGGCATCATGTCCTGTCCTTATACATTATATATACGTCCGTTTTTGGGTTTCTTGGCAAAATAACATTGAGGAAAATTTGACCACACCCGCTTACCTTTAGCATCTTGGAAGCTAAGAAAAAATAAATCAGTTGAGCTAAAGATACCAATCGTGCAGCTACTCAATGTTCCAAACCTTTAAACATTGTGTATATATCTCATTTGTAATACCTTTTTGTAACTTCAAAAATCCCAAAAATAATATACCTTCATATATAAAATAAAAAAGTGTGTATTTATTTCTTTTACACCCTAACTATCTGTTTTTCGAGAAATCGAATAGCAGACCGAACATTTGGTCCTTCGAGCCGGATCGTAAAATAGTGATCTTCTGATAGTGTCGTGAAAAACTTAAAATAAAACTCAAACTCAAACATTTAAAAGTTGAATAATTAATCCGAATAGTGAATCTATTGTTAATATAGAGCAATCACATCCATAAAGTTGATTACGTGCCATTAAATAAATTCAAAAAAAAAAAAATATTTAAAGTGCCTCAACAACGGCAAGCAGTGGAGTGCTTCAATTCAACAACACCAACGTCAACAAAAGGTAAGCTTGTCTTAGATTTTCGCCAATTTCCTTATACCTTAAGATAAATATTAATCCTTTACATATATTCTTTTGAAAAACGAGAATAATTATTAAAATGGCTGAAATGACTCTAAAACAAAAACGTGGAAATATAAAACCTCGATTGACTGCTTTTCAAAAATTCCTGGTGTCCGACAAAATTTCCGATATGGATTTGGTAGAAATAAAGTTAGAGAAAATCGTTGAAGTATTTAAAACTTTATCAGAAATTAATGATCAATTAATCAAACAAGACGCGGCTAATAAAGAAGAGCATGAACAAGAATTAAATAAGATGGAAGAGGATTATGATGAATGCGTAGCTAAAGCTCGAAAAATAATTAGAGAATCTCTTAATAAAAATCAAGTACAAAATCGTGATCAAGAAAACATTAATTTAAATCGAGTTATCGCTGCTCAATCGACAATGTCTAAAATGAAATTGCCAGAAATAGGGTTGCCAACATTCGATGGTAACATTGAAAATTGGAATTCATTCAAAAACAAGTTTTTAGCGCGTTTTGGAGATAATAATAATATATCTGATGTAGATAAATTACATTATTTACAATCGGGGCTAAGCGGCAAGGCAGCGCGAACCATTGAGTCTATTGTAAAGTTCAGCTAACAATTATAGAGAAGCTCGGAAAATTCTAAATGAAAAATATGATAATTCTAGAAAAGCCAAATTAAGACACTGGTCTATTTTAAATGATTATCCGCGCCTATCTAGGGATACACCTGAAGCAATTGATGATCTAGTAGATACCTTTAAACAACATTTACGGGCGCTTAAGAGCTTAGGACAACCAATAGAGCATTGGGATACGATTATAATATATTTGGTACTTCAAAAAATCAATAATTATACCAAGTTTCAATGGGAGACTACTTTAAATAACCATCAAATGCCGTCATACACATCTCTTTTTCAATTTTTGGAAAAACGTGGTAATTGTTCAGATAATACATTTAATAATAAAGATAAAAATTCTAAACCCGTAAAAAATAACAATAATCAAAGCGGACGTGGTCAATCATTTCTCACTCATTCCCAAAAGAAAAATCAAAAATCAAATCAAAAATCAAAATCAAAAATCAAATAACAAGCTGTTAAATCTGCATCGCTATGTTTCAATTGTTTGCGTAGTGATCATAAGATAAACGAGTGTAACGGTGGTACATGTCGTATTTGTAATGAGAGACATAGCACCTTTATACATCCTATAAAGGATAATACATCTTCAACGAATGGACAATCTAAAGAAGCTGATAGGCAAAATATACCTGTGGAATCATCTCTCTCTCTTATACCTACTGCTACACAAAGTACCTCACAATGACTAGAAAAGGCACAAGTATTTACTTTAGACACCCCTACTGATGATCTTATACCTACCCAGCAGGAAATCTGTCATCATGATGACATGTCAACATATTATAAACAACTTTTCATGGTAATCATGTCATCTAGAAATTAGATTTTATATAAGTATACTAATATTGTTAAGTTTATCAGCGTACTATGCATGCTTTTTATATGCCAATAGTAAAATTTGTGCTTGTGTATATGTTAAATTAAAATGACAGATGGAAAGAAGAGTTCTGTGAAATTTTTGTGATGAGTTATATAACAAATAAATGAAAACAATTAAATTTAATTTAAATGGTGCTCGATTTAAATGCTTTTAATAATGGTAAATCAACAAACTCAACTTGATGTTTTATTTGGTAGGTAATATAAATTAAGTAGATTTAAATGTTGAATGACGTGATTTTATAGTGCCACTTACATTTTGAAATAAGAATTCCTCTTTTTGTATATTTTTAGTGACATTAAGAACAGTTATGGGAGTAACCCCTCAACAATAACATTTTTTCTAGAGAATACTTTTCATGGAAATTTAAAGGGACTCAGAGACAATCGTAAAGTAGCACCCCTTAAGTATTTAAAAAGAAATTTCAAGTTAAACAACTTATTTAAAATTTTATTTTTATTTTATTTTTATTTTATTTAAGCTATATAAAAACTAAAATTTTTTAATAAATTAAAAAAAAAGTACAATTTTGTTTTAATTCAGTCCTTTTCCCCAATATTTGTCCGCAGCTCACTTCTTTTATATTTCGAAAATTATAAAAAGATGGCTATTTTCTAATTATAAAAGATCTGGTAGCAATTCAAATAATTCCATTAAATACATATATATATATAATTATAATAAATGGGATTTTTTGGATTTTAATTAAATATTTAAAAAATTATAATTATAGTAACGTATTAGTACACCAATACATCAATCTGTGTTTACATGTATGTGTGACTAGCAGACTCACTCACACATACAAGTAATTTGTATGAGTTGAAAGGTGATATTTTTAGCGGCTGTCGCTATGTTAATGTCATCAAGTTTTATATCTAAGTTTATATCATAGACAGTTGACAGAAAGACGATGATATATCAGATTAATCATCGTATGGATTTCCTGCTGGGTACTGCTATGGTTTCTATATTGGATAACAAACATATACCTATAGCTTGTCGAGCTATTATTGATTCTGCATCAACAAAAAATACTTGGAAACATAAAACTAGTAAAAATGTGTTTCTGTTTTATGACTTAGAAAAACCCAAATCCAAAAATTTTTTTCCGTTGCACTTTCTTACACTATATGAGTAATCAAGTAATAAAGGATTATTTCTTGCGGGACTTTCTTTGAAAATACATAACTTACCTGACAAACAAGAACATCTTGATAGGTCCAATCAAAATCTTTACATAATTTTTCTAATAAATGTGTTTGATTTATTTTACTTTTCAATTATTTATTATTATGATAAAAACAAACTGAAAATTATTTTTACGTTGAAGTGTAGCATCCCGTTTACATAATTCAATAAAACAATAGCATTTCAAGCGGATCAGCAAATAAGAAATTATTTGGCTACAAATAAGATAAAAAGATAAAAAAAATTTACCTTTCTTTATCATAATTGAACTTATAATTTGTTAGATAATTAATTGTTTGATGTCCATTTTCCATTTCTTTATCAAAATAGCTCAAAGAAGATTCTGGATTTGAATCCGTTAATAGCATCTTCACAATATTGAAGAAAATTAATTAATAAAAGAATATTTAGAATTTAAGTCTTATTTAGAAAAAGAAAAGATCTATAAAAAAAAATAAATTCAACAATTTCTACAAATCATAGCAATTATTAGCAAAAATAAAAAAAAACTTAATAGCAAGAGGCATAAATAAACACTAAATATCAACTGTAAACAGTAATAACAAAAATTAGCAATATTTAAGTTTAACTCACAATAATAATCAAACAAAACTAATATAGTCAATAATAATAGAGAATATTCCACTAAAAAAAGCAACCTACATCAAGAAAAACTTGTCAACCAGATTTTGATACACCCATTCATTATGATTGAATCGGCGTCTGTAGCCGCTACTGTAGCAGCTACAAACGCCGCTACTGTAGCGGCTACAAACGCCGCTACTGTAGCGGCTACAGACGCCTTGGTCTGCGCAAGGCTTTAGATTACACCTTCATGTTTTAACTGGTGACATAGAAAAGATGTATCTTCAGGTTATGATAGCAGAAAAAGATAGAAAATATTTATGCATTTTCTGGAAAGAAAAAGATGTTTCTTTATCAATTTATCAATTTAATCGATTAATATTCGGATTGAAACCTGCTTCATTTTTAGCTATTAGATGTTTATTCCAATTGTGTGACGATGAAAGCATCAAATTTCCTATGGCTTCTAAAATATTGAAACGAGATCTTTACGTTGATGATTTATTAACTGGTTCTGATAGTATTGATGAATTAATTAAAATAAGAAAAGAAGCTACTGAATTACTCAGATGTGGAGGATTTAATTTAAGGCAGTGTGCTTCAAATACGACTGAGATAATGGAAACTATACCTGATTGTAATGTTAATCTTCAACTTCAAAATGCTAACGATGCAACATTAAAAACTTTGGGAGTACATTGGAATTCTTTAAAGGACTCTGTTATTTATACAGTTAGTCCTCAAAATTATAACACCGTAACTAAGCGAACTATTTGTTCAGAGATTGCTAGAATTTTTGATCCCCTTGGATTGTTAAGCCCTGTGATCATCACTGCAAAACTCATCATGCAAGAACTTTGGAAATTAAATCTTAATTGGGATGAGTCAATACCAGCATATCTACATACTCAATGGAAAAATTTTATAACTCAATTACCTGTATTGAATGACCTTAGTTTTGAAAGAAGAATATTACCTCCTAATGCAAAAGAAATACAAATGCATGGTTTTTGTGATGCGAGCGAGAAGGCCTATGGGGCATGTATTTACATGCGTTCAATAGATCAAGCTAACAATATTTACGTATATTTATTTTGCGCAAAATCACATGTCGCACCGCTAAAAAACAAACAAACAATTCCTAGATTAGAACTTTGTGCAGCTTTATTATTAGCTGATTTATATAATACCGTAAAAAATTCTATTCATAAACAATTGGATAAGGTCATTTTCTGGACGGATTCAATGATAGCGTTGCATTGGATTCATACTTCACCTAATTTACTGAAAACCTTCGAAGCCAACCGAGTGTCAAATATACAGTATAAAACAAAAGATGCCGAATGGAAGCATGTAAGGACACATGAAAATCCTGCAGATATAGTGTCTAGGGGTTTGCTACCTGAAGAGTTTAAAAAGGTGTCATTATGGACAAAAGGCCCTTCTTGGTTATCTTGCATAGAATCAAAATGGCCCTCACAACCTATCATAAAGCCTGCTAATAACAATGGATTCAAAAAGCCTATATGTTTAAAAACAAATGCTGAATTTAATTTATTTTATAAATATTCCAACTTCACCAATTTAGTACGTATAATAGCTCGATGTCTACAACTATTACCTTTTTCTAAACATACCAAAAATTTATCCGCATTACAATTACATAAAGCTGAAAATAGAATCATATATTTAATACAACAAGCTGAATTTTCCAATGATATTAAATATCTTTTAAAAAAGGACATACTACCTACAAATAGTAAATTATTAAATCTATCTCCATTCATAGATCAAGATGGATTATTGCGAGTAGGAGGTAGACTTCGAAATTCTTCATATTCATATAAGCAGAAACATCCCATTCTTTTACCAAAGTCTCATTACGTCACAAAATTAATAATAAGACTTCAACATCTTAACACATTGCATGGCGGAATGCAAACCACTCTCAATACCATTCGACAAAAGTACTGGATAGTAGATGGACGTAATCAAGTAAGAGAAGTTATACGCTCTTGTGTTATATGTGCACGAGCAAATCCTATACCTGTAGAATATCCCATGGCTGATTTACCTAAACTTCGAACAATAGAAGCAAGACCTTTTACAAATACTGGCATAGATTATTGCGGTCCGTTTTCAATAAAAGAAAAGAAATATCGTAACACGAAATATATTAAAGTATATGTGGCTGTATTTATTTGTATGTCAGTAAAAGCAGTCCACATGGAATTAGTAAGTGATCTTACAACGGAAAGTTTTTTAGCTGCTTTACGTAGATTTATATCCAGACGTGGTAAATGTCAATCTATTTACACAGACAACGTAACTAATTTTGTAGGCGCAAAAAATGTATTTAAAGAGCTTGAAGAATTAGTAAAGTCCGAAACTCACAACAATCGTATTCACAATTATTTAGCAGAAAAGGGCATCGCATGGAAATTCATACCTCCAAGATCACCGCACCACGGCGGGCTATGGGAAGCTGCTGTAAAGTCTTTTAAAAAGCACTTAAAAAGAGTCTCTAGTAATAATATATTTACTTATGATGAATTTAACACACTTATAATTGAAGTAGAAGCAATATTAAATTCTCGTCCCTTAACTCCTATGTCCTCAGATCCTAACGATTTAAATGCCTTAACCCCCTTCCATTTTCTTATTGGAGAACCTATTTCGAGTATACCTGAGCACGATTTATCAACAGTGTCTACAAACCGTTTATCCACGTGGCAGCATATACAGAAAGTTAAACGAGACTTTTGGTCTCGCTGGCACAAAGAGTACATAAATGAACTTAATATCCGATCTAAATGGATTAAGGGTTCGCATCCTATCAAAGAAGGTTCTGTCATGCTCCTTCGTGAAGACAACATCCCTTCATTACAATGGCGCCTCGGACGAGTAATTTCAACCTATCCAGGCCAAGATGGCATCATCAGAACTGTTCGTGTCAAAACATCAACTGGCGAACATGATCGTAGTGTAAAGAAACTTGCACCTTTACCAATAAATGATGCTGAAGTTTAAAAAAAAAAAAAAAATATATTGCTTATGATAATATCTTTATCGTTTATTTACTCTAATTTTATTTTAATTAATTTTGATAGTTCTTTTAAATTTTAATATTATTAATATAGGATTTTTCGTCTTTAAAAACTATTTCATTTTTTAATTATTTATTCATAAAATATTTATATATATGTATTTATATATCCATGTATTTATGTTATTTTCATTTATTTTGTTCTATGTCATATTATATATTGTAAAATTTCATTATTAATTAGTTGATCGTATATCTCTCAACGGGGGGAGAATGTTGAGTAGCTGTAAGATTTTTATTGCCTGGAATATGCCTTTTGGGTGAATGTGATACCTTGAGATTTTTTCGGACTGATGGCCCTGAAATATGACCCTGAAATGTTTATGTTGCTTCATGCGGATTGTTTGCCTTGAAAAGAGTTTTTAGTTTTTTAATGCCTGTCAAGTTTTCCCACGTTTTTCTAAAATTTGTCTTATTAGTTTATAGTATTGCAAACATATGCAGTCCAGCTTTGCACTTGGACCCTTGTGCCTTTGTCTGAAAATGGCATCATGTCCTGTCCTTATACATTATATATACGTCTCTTTTTGGGTTTCTTGGCAAAATAACATTGAGGAAAATTTGACCACACCCGCTTACCTTTAGCATCTTGGAAGCTAAGAAAAAATAAATCAGTTGAGCTAAAGATACCAATCGTGCAGCTACTCAATGTTCCAAACCTTTAAACATTGTGTATATATCTCATTTGTAATACCTTTTTGTAACTTCAAAAATCCCAAAAATAATATACCTTCATATATAAAATAAAAAAGTGTGTATTTATTTCTTTTACACCCTAACTATCTGTTTTTCGAGAAATCGAATAGCAGACCGAACATTTAGTTTGTTGAATCAATTAGTAATCTAAGTATGTACTTCTAATTTCTTATTTATTGGGACTTATTCATTTTTGTTTACGTTCTCAGGATAATAAATTATAGATTTATTATTGCTTATCTTTTCTTTACAAAACGAATTTAGAGCTATTTAGTTTTTGAGGGTAATAAATTATACATTTATGCATTTCGGGTGATACAAAGTAATATGATGTATTACTTTGTATGAAAGTTATAATTTTTACAGGGTATTGATATTGATGTTACCACCTGTAGGTTTACCTATAACATGTAAGCTCTATTTTACCTTTATTAAATATTTTTACGAGTTTTTGGGTTCCAATAAAATTACAAGGAATTTATGCAAAAAACCACAGCATACAATTGGTGAGCAATAATTCGGTAAATAAAAACAAAAAAAATATTTAGTTTCCATAATAATTGATACCAATAAAAATGTTTTCTTCTTAAATTATGATTGATTATGAAACCTTAAAATATATAAACATCAAATTGTCAGATCAGGTAAAAGTTCTCGTCTTCTATATTCCAGTTTAGTACACTGACGAATAGATAATAGTTTTTCTAATTAAATAATACATATATTTATAAATAAATAGAATAATAACATTATTTAGACCAACCAAGAAAAAATTTAATTCATTAATTAACGTAGCCTTTAATTTAAGTCTAAACTACTAGCCTTCATTGACAAATGAATTAGTGATGACAACTTTGATGGGAAGAAGAAGAAGATTTTTATACTGTGGCAGCTCCAATATGGCAATTTTAAAGAGGTTTTGTGTAAACTTTAAAGATCGAAAAATCATATTAAGACAACTTTTTAAATTTTTTTACTATTTTTTCCGATATCTGGGTGTCGGACTTAATCGGAAAAAGTACATATTAAAGTGCCCCTACTAATGGAAACCTCCCCACTAAGAATTCTCAAAAGAATTTTGATTCTTCAACTTTACATATCTCTGAAAAACGACGAGCAACAGCTGTAACAGCTGTCATCGCTTCTGCACCAAAAAACGTATCATTGTGTTGGCACGGTTTCCATTACCAACGGCAGTATAATTTGTATTTTTTCCAATTAAGCCCCAACCCCAAATAACGGAAAAAATAGTAAAAAAATTTAAAAAGTTGTTTTAATATGGTTTTTCGATCTTTAAAGTTTGCACTAAAACCTCTTTAAAATCGCCATATTGGAACTGCCATAATATAAAAATCTTCTTCTTCCCATCAAAGTTGCCATCACTATAATTCATTTGTCTATGAAGGCTAGATCTAAATTAAAGGCTACGTTAATTAATAAATTAAATTTTTTCTTGGTTGGTCTAAATAATGCTATTATACTATTTACTTATAAATATATGTATTATTTAATTACAAAAACTATTATCTATTCGTCAGTGTACTAAATTTGAACATAGAAGACGAGAACTTTTACCTGATCTGATAATTTGATGTTTATATATTTTAAGGTGTCATAATCAATAATAATTTAAGAAGAAAACACATTTATTGGTACCAATTATTATGAAAACTAAAAATTTCTTTTGTTTTTATTTACAGAATTATTGCTCATAAATTGTATGCTTGGGGTTTTCCCTAAATTCCTTGCAATTTCATTGGAACCCAAAAACTCGCAAAAATATTTCATAAGGGTAAAATACAGCTTACATTCCAACCCGATTGGTACATCAACGTATTTGAAAATTAAATAATAAGTAAAATAAATAGAAACTAATAAAGGAACATTATACTCTAAGAAATCATTTCAATTTATCCCTTACAGCAAACTTATTTGGATCTGTGTATCAAATAGAATATTCGATGGTTTTTGAAATATCACCTAGAAACAGGTTAATACATATTACGAAGAACAGAAAGTCGTATTTTAAAAACAAACAGTTAAGTTATACGGTTTTATGTGTAGATTCCCATAATTGATACTAAAATTGATTCTCATAAATTTTCTTAAAGAGACTGAAAGTAAAGTTTTAAGACATTATTTTGAGGTCACTAAAAAAAAATTATTTTATTAAAAGTTTTTTTTTTATTATTTTTTATGGCTAATTTAAAAATTATTATGCTTAAAATTCAAATACAAGTAATCCACATGAATTATGAAATAAAGTGATTTTAATATCACACTAAACTAAATAAAACCAATAATATATTTTACGCTTATTCTTTTTTTCTTTTCTTTACAGTGCATAAAATTCAATAAGTGTATCTTTTTCATTATTTTTGACAATTTCTTCTTGTGAAATGAAGATGTATAAATGGTGTTGATTTGGTTGGGAACGATCTAAGCATATATGATTCACCATCTTTAACGTTAGAATTGTGGGGTAGATTTCCATTTTGGCTGTATAGCCTTTGCATAATATTTCCAAATCCCATATTTTCAAAGCACAATCTAAGCTTCCTGAAATTAAATTAATATGTCAAAAACAAGAGCCAAGCAAAATTATAAAATGTAATAGATCCTGAAAAATTATCAATTTATATAATTTTAAAAATATTGAAATCACTCCATTCTCCATTTTTTGTGATGACTTCTTCACGACACCTAATTTGCTCTTACAATTTTATACATTAACACAAAAATATAGCTAACCTGATATTAAAAAATTTCCGTTGCGGCTAAAGTTCAAACGTTGAATTGTACCCGGCAAGAGCATACCAGATAACAATAAAGATTTATCTGGTGAAAATGAGCAATTAAAAACACTTCCAAAATGTCCGTAGTGTACGAAAATTCTCTGTCACTCGATCATCCATCATCATCTGCATCTCTATCAATTTCTTTAAGATGTTCAGAGCCTTTCATTGCACCACGTAGCTTTGCAGGAGTTAATATCCAAACTTTGAAATAAGATTCATAAAAGCCAACAGCAATCATCGCATATATCAGCACTAAAGAACAAAATAAATTATATTAAGTTTCACATTGTTATTAATTTACCATACGATCATGAGGAGGAGCATTTGGATCTGATTTCGATTTCTTTAAAAATAAAGGATCTTTGTTTTGTTTTTTTTTTTTCTTAAGCTTAACTCATGTCCTTTCGACATTAGCTTCAAATACATTTGACATGACAAGCAACGATTAAAATTTCAGGGTATTTCACCTTCACAAAATGCTAAAACAGAATTCACATCGGAATCAGAAACATCTTCAATTT
Source organism: Acrocera orbiculus (assembly GCA_947359355.1). NCBI lineage: Eukaryota > Metazoa > Arthropoda > Insecta > Diptera > Acroceridae > Acrocera > Acrocera orbiculus. The sequence continues at coordinate 17,078,629 of OX375758.1, forward strand.
CTTCAAGATTGACTTCTTGCCGCAAAACTTCTTCAGTTTCCTTATTTAAATATTAGTAAATATTATATGTAATTGAAAGTGTTAGGTTAATTATTGCCCAAAATTATTTTGCCATTTAGTATTGCAAATTATTGATTCATTACCCTTATGTTTTATTTAAAACTCTAATTTGGAACTATTAAATAGTTCAAGGTTTTGTTAACAGCAAGATGTTAAGATTAAACACACTCAACTACTTTATTCAATTTAATCTTTATTAAAATAGTTTACTCTTTTATTGAAAATACATTACTTGTAAACATTAAAAAACTAACTACTTGAAAACACCAATTCAATTTGTTTAATCGATACTAATTTAACAAAAAAACCCTTTTTCTCTTTATACAATCTTTTTATAAACTAACTGTCAGAACTAAATACTGACCAAACTTACACAAAACTCACTCAAAAAAAACTGACTGTCTAGTATTTTTAAATATTGTTTTTATACTAATTTTTTCCGGTAGTAATTTTACCGGAATTAAAATAATTTTTTAAAATAATAACATAACTTCATATTGATACTTACACTTGTAAGTGCAATTTCCAAATTTCATTTTTTTTTGTTAAGAAATTTAAATAATTTACTAAAGTAGGTTTACAAATATTTTGTCAACAAAACATTTGTAACCTTCAATGTTTAATTACGGAATCTGCATGAAGTGCAGTTTCCGCGTTTTAAATTAACTAAGTTACTATTGAAATATTCGTAACCTAGTTATTTTATTAAAATATTCTGATGGCCTTGATCCTAAGATCTGAGTGTATATCTTAAGATATATGTAACATAACAAAAGTAATACGCTAATGTTACATCCATTTTTGCATAGTTATATTTTCATTAATAAGTTTTTCGCTAATTCATTATAAATTGGTTTCTAATTTTTACAATGTCCACGCCATGGTGCATAAAGTTCAAGTGTTAAATTCATAGCGTATTATGGTTTTTAATTTCTTAATATCTTAGTGTTTACATTAAAGGTTTTTCGCCTAATTTCATCTTGGATTAGATCCTTTGCACTAATAGCAATAATTATTATCTGCAAAATAAGAATTAGTATTATTATTATTTAAAAAAATCTTCATAAAAAAATACAACCTGGATCAGAAGATTTAGCTCTTCTTTGACTAACTTAGACTAAAATTGGAATTGGAAATTTAATACGAGTAATTATCAAGGGAGATTTTTTCATCTCCACTTTCCTCTTCGTAGACCGTTAGAGGGTCAATATCTTGAAGCTGCAAGCCTTGTTGAAGGATTCCATCCATGTAACCCGGGTAAGATCTGTAAAAATTTAAAACAATTAATTTATAATTTTATCTACAGAAGTTGCTTACCTTATTCATGTGCTTCAAGAAAATATGTATTTTGGTTCCCTCGTCAACGCATTCCTCTCCAAGCTGAATATCATCGTGGGACATTATAGCTTCCACGATCTCTCTGCAAAAGCTATAATAATCCAACACAGTTTCTGGGCTAATTCCGGGCTGGCCACATTGTTTTCGTAATGCATTCAAATGTTAATTACAAAAAGTACCTTTCGCTGGGTTCTTTGATTTGGAGCATTTTTTACGTTTTTTATTGCACCGCCATATCCAACCTAATTTTGCCACAGAACGTGGCTCCACCTAATTGGCACGCCACAACATAGTGGAGGTGTTGATTCCCTCGAAGGAATTAAACCTAAGTAATAAAATTTGTTTATTTATTTTAAATTTAGTTTTATTTAATTATGCATAAATATTGGTTTTCAATGCACTAAAAAGAGAGTTACTTAATTTTAACTTAGGAAATGGGAAATTTCAATGCATTGATACCGGTATAACTAACAACCCCGAATGTGGAATACGAATGCATGCTTATTTCAATGCACCGTAACAGATTTAATTATTAACAACCCGGAATTCAAAGTGAGAATGCAAACTTATACACAGTATGCGAAACTAGTTTTAATGCATACATACCGTTTTCACTACCGACTTTCGATAAAAAAAAACTTGAATAAATGTTTATAACAAAGCATTGATACCGGTATAACTAATACCGGCTATTTTTACTATAAATATTATTTAAAACAGATGTTATTTGGGCATAAATTAAACTTTGAACGTATGTTTAGATCTTTTATTTAACTTTTCTTCTATAACAAGGATAAAAAAAGTTTATTACGCAAACGGTCAATGCGTACCTTGTCCTTGATTGGGATAGTAGGTTCTATGCTGAAGTTAAAATTTCTAAAATTAAATAAAGTAAACAGCTACTCACCGATCTCCTCAGCCAAAACTTGAGCTGCACTTTGGTCTTCACCGTAGTACCGCGCTATTGACGTATAAATGCTAAAATTTTGCAGATTGTCGTGGATTTGCATATTTAAAAATGTAAGCTGAACTTTATTTAAGCAATAAACAGCTCAATATGTCAAAAGAAGGGAACATTAATAATTATGATTACTCCCACATAAATCATCAGAAACGTATAATTAAAATTGGATACAGAATACAGTCCACACTAACCTTCTTTGTTTATTTAATTTAATTTATATAGGAAAATTTCATTTTGTTATTCTTAACTATTTTGCAACAGTATACATGGTATTATACTAGTGATTAATTCTATGGTTAATTTCAAATGGTTTTGCCAGTGTTGATAAAATTTCATATAAATTTGCAGCACTTAAGCTCGGAGCATTCAACAAAATCCCTATATGAACCAAGAAATATGAAAATTTTATAACAAAATAGTAAACTTTACAAACCTGATGTTAAACAACTTAAATAAACATGAGCATGTCTTCCTTCAATACTTAACAGTCCAATCGCTATTTTCATCCCAAAGATTTTAGAACCAAGACATCTTTTGAAACTTGGAAGCAGATGAGCCTGATTTAAAACCTTTAACGTAACAGAAGTGCTTTCATATAGATTCCAAAGAAGATTAATTGTCTAAAACACATAATTTTTTTTTTTTACGTGTAAGAATGTAACTAATTTTTCATCGAATTGAGAAAATATTAAGCCGATATTAGGTTTCCAGTCAGTTTCATTTGCATACTTAACAAAGTTATTAAAGCAGTAAGAACATCCTGTCCAACTAAATAATCACACATTTCTGGACCATATATGTATTACGTAGAGCCCCAGTCTTATGCATGTCTTATTAATTGATTTTTATCAAGTAAAGGAAGAGCGTCCGTCAATTACCTACTGCAAATTAATCCAATTTTTTCTTTATTCATTGATAAAACAGCTAATAATTGTAATCCATTGATTTATATTCACATTAACTTTGACTGTCTATTAACCTAACTTTTCCTACATGGTTGAATGCCAAAAGTTATTTTTCGTTAAGTTATACACTGCTGCTAAAAATTATTTTTGATTATAGAAATTTATATACATATTAATATTATATATTTTTTTTAAAAATATTTAATAGAGTTTAGTTTGTCTGGATACTCTGCTCACTTTATGTATAATTAAATACAAATTCAAACAAATAAATAAAACCTGAGAATATTTCTTGTAATATATACGACCCCTTCCTGGTTTCTAACCTCGACGTGGTTGAAGGGCCTAGTACCTGGTTAGCACCCAGTTAACCGGAGAAGCTAAGGAAACCAAACCCTAAGCCAAGGTGGGACACACGCGCCGAAGGATGTATGGCCAAGAGGGTGAGTTTTTACTCGAATCTTGGTCGCTAGCGTGGAACTCCGGATACCGGGTGACCTCCGGTTTCAAATAGCCTTACAATAGGTAAAGGAGTCTCTGCTTATGGTTGACCGTTATTACCTCCAATTAAAAACTTTTATGGATAAACATAAAAACACTGAGGGAGATGTTCCTCCAAATGCATCAGCCGTGATGGCATCATCAGTAATAATCGAAGACCTGCCTCCACAAGATGTTATGCCTATGGAGCATGACTCTGCTGAATGAGGTCAAATTATTGCCTCTGGGAGTGAGCTGACAGGTCCCTTAAAGGTGTCAACTATTGACCCTAAAGATGACCTGAACAACTCTACCCCTAAAAAATTTAGACCCCTTAGTGGAGCGGGCCGAAAAAGGTACGCACATCTTAGGGGTACGGGGCTGTCACATGAAGAAGTCCTAGAACTTGCTAAGGTCCCGATTAGCACAAGACCTATATTGAACAAGTGGGGCAGATCTGAGGAATAAAGCCGCAAGGCGTCGAACTCCCCAAGAAGGGGTAAGATAATCCAGAAAAGGGGAGGGAAGGCTGAAAAGCCCATCAGGTCTGAAAAGACTGATGTGTCCATAAATTACAGCGATGTAGTGAAGGCCACCTCCCTAGCCATTTGCAGCACGGAGTATCCAGAAGTGCTGCTTAAAAATGAAGATCTACAAAGCATCCAAGATAAAACCAAGGATGCAATGGATGAGCTTCCAGTAGATGGTTTCCCTCCTACCTTCGCTGGTTGTACTAAGCGGAGAGGCTGGGTGAAAATCAACTGTGTGGATATAGACACAGAGAACTGGGTGCGAGAAATCGCCCCTCAACTCAAACTGGAGTCAAGCATTGCCCTCAAGGTATGCTTCCACAGCCGATGATCTTCTTTGTATACTTGCCAAAGTGCCAAAAAGAGGACAACGACAAAATCACACGTCGTCTATGCCTCCAGAACACATGCCAAAGGGATAAGGACTGGCGTATCCTATCCAGAAAGGACAGGGATGAAGGCTATGTCATGCTTACTCTCTCAATAGGCAAGGAGACGACAGAGGCCTTAAAGGCCCTGAATAACAGGATAACGTGGCTGTATGGGACAGCTCACTTCAGACCGAAGAGAACCAAGGCTCAAACTGAAGGTAATCAGAGTGTAAGAAATACAGAGAGTGCTCAAGTATCGGAAGGAGATAAGCTAGCTGAGGGGAAGGGAAAGCTAACTTCAGCTGAAAACCTTGGTCAAGCCAAAGGGAATTCTTCTCTTAGCCAGGCCAAAGTATCAGCTCAGTATCCTCCTGCAACAGCACCAGTTTTGGAACCCTCTGACGAACTTTCTGAATCAGGGTCTAGTTTTGCTCCATGTATTAGTGGCTTATTGACAGCCTCGAATGCCAGGGGGAAGACAATAAAAGGTACCTCTAGCACAGAAGGCTCAAAAAAGGGTAAAACTAAAAAGAGATCCAACTGGCCAAAAGGCAAAAAGCATGGGATCCCTCTAGAGGTGAAGCCCAAGAGCACGACGCATGCTGAAATGCATGCAGATTAATCTCCATAGGTCCCAAGCAGCGTCTGCTAATCTGATAAAAAACTTCATTATCATTGATTCAAGAGCCTTGGGCTGGTTAGGGTAAAATAAAGGGACTTGGAGGAGCAGGTAAGTTAATTTTTGATACAAACTCCGAGAGGCCAAGAGCGGCAATTTTGTATCGCCCTGACCTCCAGATTTTTTGTATTAATAAATTTATTTGCAGGGACATAGTAGTGGTGTCTATCAAGGTACAGTACCAGCAAAGTAACTACACTGTTAATCTAGTATCGGCATACTTCCCTGGAGATGAAGATGAGGTGCTAACAATGGTGGTCCAGGAATTTGTACACTATAGTCAAGGCTGCCATCAGAAGTTCATTATCGGATGCAATGCCAACGCCCACCATGAGGTGTGGGACAGCTCCAACAATAACAAGACAGGTGAGTCTCTTCTTAATTATTTAATTAGTAATGATATCAAAATCTGTAATAGAGGCAATGATCCTACGTTTATAAACGTTAACAGGAGGGAAAATCTAGACTTAACCTTGTCAAATATCAATGATTGCGGCATCATTGGAAATTGGCATGTATCAAAAGAAATCTCTCTTTCGGATCACTGCTACATTAGGTTTAATATCATTAAGCCGCCTATAGAGGAGCGGATGGTAAGAATACCAAGACGCACTCAGTGGAACATGTATGTAGGGGAACTGAACTATAGATCCGATGGTTTGCAGGAACCTATATGCAATACAGCTGATTTAGATCTTTACGCTGGTGAGCTAAACGAGGCGATAATAACCGCCTACCAGAAGAGCTCACCCCAAGTGCTTATAAAAGGACGTAGAGGAATCAGCTGGTGGAATAATGGACTCGAAAAACAGAGGAAAATAGTAAGAAAACTTTTCAATGGAGCCAAAAGAACGGGAAACTGGCAGTCATACCGCAACGCTCTCACTAAATATAATATAGAACTTAGAGCCAATGTTATTGAAGAATTCTTAAGAGTCAAGGAGGTAGCCCTAGTGGCTTTTCTTGACATACAAGGAGCCTTTGATAACACAGCACATGAGGTTATAAAGAAGTGTGCTAAAGATAAACACCTTGACCTCACCACCGTACGGTGGGTAGTCAATATGCTGAAAAGCAGAAATATATTTGCAGAGCTAGTTCACGACAAGATATCAGTACGTACGACAAGAGGATGCCCCCAAGGGGGGGCTCTTTCTCCTCTTCTTTGGCTAAAAGTTGTGGACGAGCTACTTAGCAGGCTAGGACAAGCTGGCTTTTGCTGTGTGAGCTATGCTGACGACATAGCAATCATAGTAAGAGGAAAATTTGAAAACACTCTTATAGAGTGCATGCAGCATGCCCTAAACATAGTTAAGAACTGGTGAAAAACCGTGGGGTTATCTGTTAACTCGCACAAGATAAAATGTGTTCCCTTCACTTGGAGGAGAAAACTGCAATTTAATCCACTACAGCTAGATGGAGTCAGTATTGGCTTGAGTGATGAGGTTAAATTTCTGGGAGTGATTATGGACAAAAGCCTGTCCTGGAACCCTCACATAAAATATGCCTCACATAAATAGGCCATTAGATCTCTATTTGCGTGCCAATCTATGGTTAGCGGAAACTGGGGTCTAAAGCCTCATATGGTTCTCTTGATATATCAAGCAGTCGTAAGGCCCATGCTTTCATATGGGGTAGTGGCTTAGTGGTGTAAGACAGAGGATAAGAAAATACAACGACTACTGTCAAAATTACAGAGGGTTGCTTGCTTGTGTGCCACGGCTACACTCGAAAAGGTCCTATGCCTTCAGCCACTGCACATTTATTTAAAGCAGGTGGCATGGAAAACGGCAGTAATTATGACTGCTTCGGGACGTACTGGTCCCCATAGTACAAAATTTACCAGCATACCGGGAAAGATTGGTATGCCCAGTCAAGTAATTAAAATGTTAGACCACTTGGGTCAAATAACAGACTGTAAACGAAAGTTAAAGGTCCAAGTGGAGTGCAGAGATATTGTCAAGGATAAGCTGAAGGCATGCCTCAGTTTGGTACACTGATGGATCCAAAACGGAACAGGAGCAGGGATTAACGGTCCACGCTACAAGAGCTTTATGGTTCTAGGTAACAGCTCTACCGTTTTCCAAGCAGAGACTGTTGCTATCGAGGCCGCTGCGATCCAATATACAAAAAGGGGCTTTAGCAAAGCTCATATATATATTGTTTCGGATAGTCAAGCCGCATTAAAAGCCTTAGCAGCACCAAGCTTTACATCAAAAGTGGTTTGGAGCTGTTACATGATTCTTCAGTGCTTGGCAGAAAGAAACACAGTTACCTTAATGTGGGCTCCTGGCCATGAGGGAATTGAAGGTAACAAAGAGGCCGATAGGCTGACAAGGGTGGGCTCGAGCAGATGCTGCATTGGCCCCCTACCCAGTGCCCCTATTCCATAAGTGTACTCAAGCAGTACCTAAATAAATGGTCAAATGACTACAGTGCTAAGACATGGACCGATTCGTCTGGCTTGGTACAGTCTAAAGCATTCTACAGCTTTAAAATAAAGAACTTAGACGAGGCAAGGATATTGACATGGTTCATCATGGGACATGGCCCCTTCTTAAGTTCCTTTATAAACTGGGAAGATCAACAACCCCTAAATGCAGATTCTGTCAAGAGGTAGAGGAGACGCCTACTCACCTACTCTTTGACTGTGGTAGGGGTGATGTCAAAGAGAGTGAAGCATTTTCTCACTCGACAAGTAACCTGCACAGAGGGATTGGAAATAGGCCTGAGAGGGATCCTAGCTCTGGCAAAGGACCTCAATATTAGGTTTCCATAATAACATGTCTGGCGGGGAGCACAATAGATCAAGACTGGTTGCGGTGCATTTTGTCCCCCCTGTATTTTACTTTTTACTAATATATACTAATATATAGTATGAAAAATTGTAAACTGCTTTTAACGATAAGTACTTTTAATGTCATTTCTCGAATTTAACACAATCGAAAATAATAATTCATAAACAAATTGAGGAACACATCCTTAAAAAAATATTAATAACACTTTATTTAACAATATTTTCTTTCAAATATGATAGGTTTTTCTATTTTAATTTCAAACTTATTATAATTATGATTGACAGAGTTGTAATGTATTACTGTTGCAAAATAGTTAAGAATAACAAAATTAAATTTCTTATATAAATTAAATGAAATAAACAAAGAAGGTAAGTGTGGACTGTATTCTGTATCCAATTTTAATTATATGTTTCTAATGATTTATGTGGGAGTAATCATAATTATTAATGTTCCCCTCTTTTTGACATATTGAGCCGTTTATTGCTTAAATAAAGTTCAACTTACTTTTTTAAATATGCAAATCCACGACAATCTGCAAAATTTTACCATTTATACGTCAATAGCGCGGTACTACGGTGAAGACCAAAGTGCAGTTCAAGTTTTCGCTGAGGAGATCGGTGAGTAGCTGTTTACTTTATTTAATTTTAGAAATTTTAACTTCAGCATAGAACCTATTATCCCAATCAAGGACAAGGTACGCATTGACCGTTTGCGTAATAAACTTTTTTTATCCTTGTTATAGAAGAAAAGTTAAATAAAAGATCTAAACATACGGTCAAAGTTTAATTTATGCCCAAATAACATCTGTTTTAAATAATATTTATAGTAAAAATAGCAGGTATTAGTTATACCGGTATCAATGCTTTGTTATAAACATTTATTCAAGTTTTTTTTATCGAAAGTCGGTAGTGAAAACGGTATGTATGCATTAAAACTAGTTTCGCATACTGTGCATAAGTTTTCATTCTCACTTTGAATTCCGGGTTGTTAATTAAATCTGTTACGGTGCATTTAAATAAGCATACATTCGTATTCCACATTCGGGGTTGTTAGTTATACCGGTATCAATGCATTGAAATTTCCCATTGCCTAAGTTAAAATTAAGTAACTCTCTTTTTAGTGCATTGAAAACCAATATTTATGCATAATTAAATAAAACTAAATTTAAAATAAATAAACAAATTTTATTACTTAGGTTTAATTCCTTCGAGGGAATCAATACCTCCAATATGTTGTGGCGTGCCAATGAAGGCAGAGACACCTTCTGTGGCAAAATTAGGTTGGATATGGCGGTGCAATAAAAAACGTAAAAAATGCTCCAAATCAAAAAACCCAGCGAAAGGTACTTTTATCGAAAAATGGCGTATTCTTATTAGAGACGTCCTTCTCATTGTAATGTCGTTTGTTGCGGATATAAATGTAATTAAACATTTGAATGCATTACGAAAACAATGTGGCCATCCCGGAATCAGCCCAGAAACGGTGGTTGATTATTATTGCTTTTGCAGAGAGATCGTGGAAGTTATAATGTTCCACGAGGATATTCAGCTTGAAGGGGAATGCGTTGACGAAGGAAACAAAATACATATTTTCTTGAAGCACATGAATAAGGTAAGCAACTTCTGAAAATAAAATTATAAATTAATTGTTTTAAATCTTTATAGATCTACCCGGGTTACATGGATGGAATCCTTCAACAAGGCTTGCAGCTTCAAGATATTGACCCTCTAACGGTCTACGAAGAAGAAAGTGGAGATGAAGAAATCTCCTTTGATAATTACTCGTATTAAATTTCCAATTCCAATTTTAGTCTAAGTAGTCTAAGTTAGTCTAAGAAGAGCTAAATCTTCTGATCCAGGTTGTATTTTTTTATGAAGATTTTTTTAAATAATAATAATACTAATTCTCATTTTGCAGATAATAATTATTGCTATTAGTGCAAAGGATCTAATCCAAGATGAAATTAGGCGAAAAACCTTTAATGTAAGCATTAAGATAATAAGAAATTAAAAATCATAATACGCTATGAATTTGACTCCTGTACCATGGGGTGGACATTGTAAAAATTTGAAACCAATTTATAATGAATTAGCGAAAAACTTATTAATGAAAATATAACTACTGTAAAAATGGATGTAATATAAGCGTATTACTTTTGTTATGTTACATATATCTTAAGATCTACACTCAGATCTTAGGATCAAGGCCATCAGAATATTTTAATAAAATAACTAGGTTACGAATATTTCAATAGTAACCTAGTTAACTTAAAACGCGGAAAATGCACTTCATGCAGATTCCGTAATTAAACATTGAAGGTTACAAATGTTTTGTTGACAAAATATTTGTAAACCTACTTTAGTAAATTATTTAAATTTCTTAACAAAAAAAAATGAAATTTGGAAATTGCACTTACAAGTGTAAGTATCAATATGAAGTTATGTTATTATTTTAAAAAATTATTTTAATTCCGGTAAAATTACTACCGGAAAAAATTAGTATAAAAACAATATTTAAAAATACTAGACAGTCAGTTTTTTTTGAGTGAGTTTTGTGTAAGTTTGGTCAGTATTTAGTTCTGACAGTTAGTTTATAAAAAGATTGTATAAAGAGAAAAAGGGTTTTTTTGTTAAATTAGTATCGATTAAACAAATTGAATTGGTGTTTTCAAGTAGTTAGTTTTTTAATGTTTACAAGTAATGTATTTTCAATAAAAGAGTAAACTATTTTAATAAAGATTAAATTGAATAAAGTAGTTGAGTGTGTTTAATCTTAACATCTTGCTGTTAACAAAACCTTGAACTATTTAATAGTTCCAAATTAGAGTTTTAAATAAAACATAAGGGTAATGAATCAATAATTTGCAATACTAAATGGCAAAATAATTTTGAGCAATAATTAACACTTTCAATTACATATAATATTTACTAATATTTAAATAAGGAAACTGCAGAAGTTTTGCGGCAAGAAGCCAATCTTGAAGAAATTGAAGATGTTTCTGATTCCGATGTGAATTCTGTTTTAGCATTTTGTGAAGGTGAAATACCCTGAAATTTTAATCGTTGCTTGTCATGTCAAATGTATTTGAAGCTAATGTCGAAAGGACATGAGTTAAGCTTAAGAAAAAAAAAAAACAAAACAAAGACCCTTTATTTTTAAAGAAATCGAAATCAGATCCAAATGCTCCTCCTCATGATAGTATGGTAAATAATGTGAAACTTAATATAGTTATTTTTTGTTCTTCAATGCGGATATATGCGATGATTGCTGTTGGCTTTTATGAATCTTATTTCAAAGTTTGGATATTAACTCCTGCAAAGCTACGTGGTGCAATGAAAGGCTCTGAACATCTTTAAGAAATTGATAGAGATGCAGATGATGATGGATGATCGAATGACAGAGAATTTTCGTACACTGTTTTTTTCGTAATAGTTTTTCTAATTAAATAATACATATATTTATAAGCAAATAGTATAAAAGCATTATTTAGACCAACAAAAAAAAATTTAATTTATTAAGGCCCCTGTAGACGTCGGACATTCATTTGCCCGGACTTGTATCATTTTTCGGTAAATATATAATTTATAGTAATAATAACATGAAGTTTAACTTTTAATAAAAAATGATTAATTATGAAAACTTTAAACTTTTGATATCATAATGAATAGCAATGTTATTTTGTACTGTAATCTTTCGATGCTATCTTCGTGCTATTAAAAATGTATGAAGCTGTCATTATGTCCGCATAAACACATAATTTACTAGGACATTGCAGCGGACCTTCAGATTGGTCCGCGGACATTGCTGTAGATGAGTTAAATTACCCCGGACACGAACAATGTCCGACGTCTAGTAGGGCCTTTAAGGCTGCGCTTCATATGCAGATTTCTTAATTGCTCGAGGGAGGTGAGAGTAAAGGGCACCCTTGACCAATCCAATCAAACTGTCAAAGTTATTTGATGGAAGTTAAGCAAATTTTGCTTATATATTCACGCAATATGAGACCCTTAACTGATCAAATAAATTTGATCAAAGTATATCGTAAGAATTGCATACTCATATTTATATTTATACTACGAAATGATTATTTTTAACTGAATAAAAATTACAAATATTCAATTTTCAATTGCTATGTACAAATAAAATAAAACTAAATAAAAATACAATCAACAACAAAGGTCTTGTTTTTGTTGGGAAATGTGGCAAATGTTGCGAAATGTGGGAGTTGACAAAACAGTGCTAATTTTAACATATATATTAGAGATTTATTTAGATGAATTAATTTCAATGTCTGTGGCACATCTATCATGCCCGTATGACAGTCAATCTATGTTCTTCTTCTTACCGTAGAACTCTCTGTCATCCGACCTTTTTGATCAACCCCGTTTTGTTCTGGGCGAAGAGCGTTCAGTACAGACGATATGGTTGGTGGTCAACGATATGGTTGGTGTCTTGACTTTCATAATTTCCTAACACGGTCATTCTGACAATTTCATCGTCCCCGATGAACATCAGCTCAAATGGACACACCTCGGGAGCCTTTTCATACACGCCACATCGTATAGAGAAAACTATGTTACTAGGTCTTTTGTACCAGTACAGTTCAGAGGCCATATTACGCATGTCTGTAGTATACAAAACTCACGCTAAACACTCTTTATACTAACACAGTTCAGAGACCATGTTGCGCATGTCCGCATTATACAAAGAAAACATGTTTAACTAGTTTATAAAAATATACATTTTTATTTATACATTTTCATTTATACCTTTTTATTTATGTGTTCTACTCCTTTACTTATTTATGTGAGATTACTCCCTGGGCAGTTGATTCTAAGATGTCCTCTTTTCCCGCAATTGTAACACTATTTATCTATTTTCTATAAGCGGTTTATTTGTGCGAATTCTGTGTAACTTTTAAATTCTTTGCTTTTGGTGTTGAAACTTTACCCAGCTGACTTATAATGTCGGTACCGCTTGAAAATGCATGGATAATTGAAGATTTTAAATCTGACCAGTCATAATGTTGGTAACCATGGTTATCGTACCAATTTTTGGCCCGACCCAATGAGGCTGAGCTGACTCTGGGGATTACATCGTAGTTATTCAACCTGTCCCTCTGAATTCTAGAGTCGACGTCCTCACACCAAGTGTTTATATTCACACGTGAGTGGTCAGGATCAAACTTTGGAAAACCTATGATTTCTTTTCGATTTCCTTCTTGACTTATTGATTGAAATGCTTCCTGTATGGCATTAATCATAGTATCAGTATTTCCCTTATTTTGGTCTTCAATTGATTCGCAAGTCGGTACATCGCTCTGTTGATCAATATCACTATCTTTTAATGTTTCACGGGCACCTATTTTTTCGTTGCTCATCATGTTTAATATTGAAATTGTTATCAAGTACTCGATCGAGTGTTTCTAATATTTTGGTTGATGCCAATACTACACGTGTATTATTAGTCGGAAATGTTGATAAATTGACAATAATTGATGTTTCGCTTTCTTTTTTTTGATTCCCACAATTCACACATACTCCCTACAATTTATATGAAACACACGCGAGCCTATCCCACTTCTGATGTTAGAGATTTATTTAGATGAATTAATTTCAGTGTCTGTGGCACATCTATAATGCCTGTATGACGGTCAATCTATGTTCTTCTTCTTACCGTAGAACTCTCTGTAATCTGACCTTTTTGATCCACCCCGTTTTGTTCTGGGTGAAGAGCGTTCAGTACAGACAATATGGTTGGTGGTCAACGATATGGTTGGTGTCTTTGCTTTCATAATCTCCTAACATATATATTGTTCGATTTATGTATGCACTTCCATGCTTAAAAAATTAATTAATATTTTTAAAATTCCCCTAAAACAACTTAAAAATCAAAAAAATACGTCCGGCAGCAGTTACCGCACAAGCAACTTCTCTTGAGAAAAAATTATTTTTTTAATGTTCCGATACCTCGAATTGGCTGCAAATGATGCTCCAGATCTTGAAACGTATTACAAAAAATTAACTATTTCAATTTTCGGACAAATTATAGTTACTTTGAAACAAAGCTCAAAATTAGAAAAAAAAAAACAACTTTTCAACATTACACAATAATCAATAATCATCTACCTGAAACCCCGCTTAAAACTAAATTTCCTCCAATTTGAAGAATTTTTCCAAAAAAAATGACGTCATATGGGGTCCGCCATCTTGAATTTTTAAAAACTCATAAAAGATTCAAAATCAACACCTTCGAAAACCCCCATGTACCCCTCGATACTTAGAATATGAAGGTTACATTAAAAATTTTGTTGCATGCTTGAGAACGTTAGTGTTTTATTCATAAAAAACCAACCGCTGGGCCGATTTCGCTCAGACTCTTTTCAGATCTAAGTCATGATATGGCGTATTGATTGATATGGTCAAAAGCGTAATTTGGTCCAGAGTAGTTCTTTAGTAATCGAATCTCACTTTTGCGGGCTTAAAAAAGTCAGTTTTTTATCAATAAAAAATGAACCGCTGGACCTACTTCGCTCAAACTCCTTTCAGATCTAAGTCATGATGCGGCGTATCGATGGATATATATATCACATAATTTGATTTAGTAGTTTTTGAGAAAATGAATCTCATAAAAAAGCTCACATCCCTACATACATACGCACACACACACACACACACAGACAGACATCACTCTAAAAATGATTGCAAATGATTCTCCAGGTCTTGAAACGTAAAGAAAACACAAAATTATTGATTTCGATTTTCGGACCTATTACAGTAACTTCTCAAGAGAAGTTAATAATAGAAAGTTCAAAAACTTATTTTAATATACAGGGTGTCCCGAGATCGGTTAAACACACGCTTAGGGTAGAAAGTAGATGAAATTTCATTGACAAAAAACACAAAAAGTGGGGTCTAACTTTTTTCGTTTTTGAGTTACAGCCTTTTGAATTTTTCGGGATTCGTTTTTACCCCCACGCACTCGATCAATTATAACTTTTGAATCTAAGTAATAAGGAGTAAAAAAAAATATTTTTCCATAGCTTACAATATTGTTTTGTTATTAACAAAAAAAAACTCAAAAATATTAACAAATGGTGGAGAAAAAAATTTTTAAGTGAAACCTTTCGTAAAAATCTCGGGCATTTTTTGATGATGATGATAATTTGCTTCTTTTTTTATTTTCTTAAACTATAATTATTTTCCAATAAAAAATGTGCGCATTGTAATGGCCTAACTCATTTCCATAGTGCAATAAAAATCTAGCAAAATGAACCTTTCCCGATAACTTAATAAGAATTTTCTTTATTTTTTCCCTAGAAAAAAGTCCAAAGGGGTTAGATCTTGAGATCTTTGGGGCCAAACTACAGGTCTACCTCCATCTATCCATTGATGAAAGTGTTTGTCAAGATACTGCAGAAATGAGGTCAAAATGAACCGGAAAACCGTGTAACCGGAGACTTGTTGGAATCATCACCTCTTCTAATATATCTACAAAATTATTTTGAAGAAATTTTACAAAATTTAATGAATTCATAACCTGAGATAGTTCTAAAATACCTTCCCTAGAGCAATTTATGCGTAATTGGGGTCTCAAAATTAACACCAGCAAATGCAAAATTATAACCTATAGAAATGCCAGTGGCAAAGGTCAATGGAAATGCATAAGGGAATCCAAAAAACTGAACCTTAAAATCTTTGGCAAAAACATCACGGTACATAATCATACCACTGTTCTTGGTGTTACTCTAAACAATAAATTTGGATTTAACTTACACGCTACAAAAGCTCTGGCCAAAGCCAGAGCTGCGGACAACACAGTCTATAGTGCCTTTTCCTCCTCTTTTTGGGCAATGAGAACTAAGCTTCTTCTCTATAAGGCCATTATAAAGCCCATATTGGGTTACGCGCTTAGCATATGGTTTTCTTTCTCTCCGACTTATGCCAGCCTTCTGGCTAAATTTGAAAGATACCTTCTTCGTAAGATCACCGGCTTGCATCGTAAGCCCAACTTAAAATATTATACGAATGAAAATCTCTATGAAATAGCTGGAGTTACCCCTCTGCTTACATACTTAGTGTAACGTAGTGACTGAGTGCGCACTCACTTGCGAAAATTGTTGAGCACCCTAATGAGGTTTTAGCTGATATATGTAGAGTCAACTCTACTAACTCTAATCATGACTTTTACTACCTTTCCCCCTTCAGCATCTTGCAGGAGCATTCAAAAGCAGACATCAATCTTGAGGAAGAATTAGTCTATTCACTTGACACTCCACAATTTTAAGTCAAAGCTAACTCCTATAACTACAGAGCCTAACGAAAGGCTAACGAAGTTTTTAGTACTTTGCTCTTTACAAACTATTGCTTCTAATTATAATTAAATTATCTCCTTAAAGTACTACGGAGCAACATATTCAAGGTTGTGGAACCAATGGAATGATCAGTTACATATGGCGTGTCAGATCAGGCTATTAATTAATTATATATGGCTAGGACCGTTACTCTTTCTTAAAAAGTTAAGTTTGAGTAAATCTACATTGTTATCATAGTTCAGATAAACAGGTAATCTAAGCTTATTAGCTTATTATTAAATATTTTAAATATCAAATACACATTTTGCTAGTCAGGTCAGGCTATCAATTAATTATGTATGGCTAAGTTTGTTACTTAATTATAACAAGTTATGTTTGATTAATACTATTATACTAATACCTAAATACCTAAATTAAGATAGATAAGTAAGTTCTAGTTTATTGGTTAAACAAAAAAAAAAAAAACTTAGAAATTGAATGCTAAGATCACATGTAAATATAACTTTAGTAAATAAGCCTTTATGATAAACACTCTAGCATACACTATTTACTTCATTCATATCACTTGACAGCCTGGAGCAAGCTGTCATACTAGGAATACCCCTCCTAACAATATGGTTGAGAAGGGTTTTTGTATCACTTGAATAGGCTTATACATCTAAAACGGGCCACATTAGAACCGCATGGCCCCTGCGCAAGGATGACACGCAAATATATCTTATTTGATGAGTATTCATCAAATTTTGTCAAAATGACAGGTATATTTGACCTGAACATCCCTTAACTCATCAAATTACTACGATCAAAGTGCTTTGACAGTTTGATTGGATTGGTCAAGGGTACCCTTTACTCCCATCTCTTAGGCTGTGTCTAGATTAGCGATTTGGACAGCGAACTGGAAAGCGATCTGAGGCGTGGTTACATTTAGAAGTATATGAACCGCAATAATTATATTACAAGTCATACAAAAAATACAATTTGTACATGTACATGTAATGTAGACACCAAGTTACCTAAATTTAAAGTTTTAGCAACTTGCTAGAATTGTGAAACATACTCTATACATAAAACTTTTTTACTTAAGTGTATCTCCTTTATGGTAATAAAAACGTCAAACTTTTAACCAATAATATTCTATTTGAGAGTGAGACGGACATAAGCTTTTATTGTGTCTTCATTGTTAGTTGTGCTGTGCAGCTTGGGTTTTTAATTACTTTAAAAATTTTATTTGTGGTGAAATACTATATTTTAGCTATCAATCTTTAAATAACTAGTTTAATTATTTAATTTCAAGCAGTAATTTATTAAAGTGTAAGTTTATGTTTACCGTGAAATAGAGAAAAAAATATCTTAAAGACTACGCCGTTAAACTGTCATATAGCGTCATTTGAAATTTTTTTAAAAGTACTGAGGAAATTTGTTAACTGGCCCTACAACAAAGTAATTTGTTTACATTATTTATGTATCGACCAAATAATTTCAAAATACTTCAGCACCATTTTTGTGGCAAAATTAATATCAGTTGATCAATAAGAATATTATAGTATTAACGCTTTGATTTATATAATTGAATATTTATTTAAACCATAAAATTCGAAACAAGAAATAATCTTATTTGATATTTTAATTAATGCATAAGGCGCTTAAAGTTGGAACATAATTTACATACATATACATGCATATACAAAATGTGCAAAATGACTTTAGCGCCATTTATATGTGCATACACATGTGTTAGAGCGGGTTTGATACGAAAAAAATCTTTTAACCATCTTAAGTTTTAAAATATTTATTATTAGCTAAAAGTTCAAATTTTTATAATTTTTCAAATAAGGAACCTCAAATTCAATTGTTATATGTTCATATTATAATTTTTTTTAGCAAAAGGATGATTAGACCTTTGTAACATATTTTATGATTTGTTTTTTAATATACTCTATTTTACAGCTTCCAATTTTAACTATTTAAAATTACTATTAAATTTTATGACTCTTATATATTGAAAAGGAATATTTAAACCACCAATTGATATCTAAATTTAATTTATACATTAAATTAAAAAATATACTTTCTCATTTAAGGCAAGTTAAGAATTCTTGATTCCTTTTGTAGTTCTATGCAGAAAATTATTCTTGCTACTTCGCAGACGCAACTTTTACACACATTCTTGATAAAAAGAGAAGCTTTGTTATATGTACTCTTTTTCGCTGCTAACTTTTTAGTAAAAGCACTGAAGACATCAGTATAATGGTTTGCCATTTCAAAGCAATACATGTAGAAAATACAATGTCAAGTACAGAAATGCAATATGACATAATGCAAGGATAACTGTGTAAGAGAAGCCTTTGTTGTTATATACAAGCAACAGAGGTGTTTTATTTCCCGGGTTTTAACAATTGTGTGACTTTAGAATTTCCTTTTTTAAGTATGTATGTTTTCAAAAGCCAAAGCTGAATTATTTAAAAATATAATTTTCAACAATTTAATTTTATAACAATCATAATAAAATAGTTATTTTAAAGGATAGAAAGGTTTTTTTCTTTTCTAAAAGCTTGTGTGAATGACCTCGAAAATGGCTGGTCGATTGCTTAAATTATTTTAGCTTAAAGTATATATATATACATAGATTTTTTTTATAAAGAATTTATAAAAACAAATACAGTCTATAAAAATCTTCATTTGGGAATTTTCTTTAGTTTTAGTAACACTAATATAAAAAAACCGGAAAAAATGTCAGATGTCGAAAAAGAAACCAAAAAACGAGGACGTCCGGCTGGAGTTGAAAAAGTAAATAAATATTTCCTTATTAATTTTGTTGTTGTTTTAGAATGCTCCTTTTTAAAAATTAATTTTTTTAAGAGAGCTCGTGGTCCATCTCCAATTAAAAAGGACGAAAAATCAACAACAAACGATGTAGAAATACCTGCAAAACGTGGCCGTGGCCGACCAAAAGGCTCAACCAAGAAAAATGGTGGAACAAAAAAAGGAACATCAAAAACTAGTGGAAGAGGACGTGGCAGGCCGGCAAAAAAAAAGGCTGATTCAACTGAGGAAGAAAATGAAACTGAAGAAAATGAAGATGATAACGAAAGTGGATCTGATTAATTGATTTACTTTTATCTCCATAATAATTTAAGGTTTAAAAATTGTAAAAAAAGTATTCAGTCGATTTAATATCGATTCTAAAAAAGCAATTATTTTAATATTTTATTCCATAAAGTAAAGTTTTCTTTTTTGTATTTGATGCATACTCTAAATATTACCACTTACATTGATATATATGTTTCTTTTTTGTATTAAAAACGTTAAAGAATACTAGGTGGTAACAAGTTTTATTAACTTTTGGATTTTTAATATACATACTTTTATTTAAATACAAAGAAATAATTTTTATAAACCTTTTTAAGTCTTTTTAAGACTTAATATGTTTTTCATGTTATTTAATTTATTCATTACTTCGACTGCTTGAAATATAAATTTTTAAAGAATTACATTTTTAAAAAACTGATATTGTGCAAAATTTTGTTGTTGGCCTAAACTTTAAAACTAAATTCAGTACTTACAATTAGTCAGAAAGATTCTCTAGATAGGATCCTCAAGAATCGAAATCCGTTATTTAAAGATACTATAGGCCTGCGATTAAAAGTTTGATTTTTAACAGCGATGTAAATTATCCTAAAAGTATTTTCCAAAATTTACAAGAAATATTAAGATGCTAAACGTTTCTTTAGCTTTTTGCCTAAACAACATCCGTTGCCTGAAAGGTCCTAGGACTTATTTATAAAAAAATTATACTATTACTGAAAATAAAATCTCTCAAAGGAACTAAGGCAAAAAACTTCCAACATTTTGAAGAATATGCTACCGCTAAGACCAGGGGCTAAGTAGGCTGCAGCCTAGGGCGCCAAATTTTGGGCGACTTATGAGGGCGGAAAATTTTTGAAAAAAAAAATATTTTATAACAAAGCAAAAATTATGATTCGATGAATTCCGCAGTATCTCTCAACTTTCAATTTACAATTTTATTTAGTGGTGACGTCTACAGTTTCAAGTTTATGTTATGGAGTCAAGTTCTCGTTATCAGACCACTGGATTCAAAAAGATCTTAAAACTATTACTCCGATCTCCAACTGTCCTGGTGAATGTATTTTTTCATGTTTGCGAAGAGTTAAAAATTATTTGCGTTCAAAAATGAAAGAAGAGAGACTAAATGCTCTAGCTTTACTGATTATTGAATCAGATTTGTTGAGATCATTATGTGATCAACACTTTTGCATCGCCAAAGGGAAGGCGCGTCATCGTATAATGTAAGTTTTACCAAATGATACACGATATACGCAACATTTATGGGTATCATTATATACGTTTGTTTTAATAAATAAAAATAATCAATAACATTTACTGTGTTCTATAATAAATATTATATGCTATTACATGCTATTATAATAAAATCGTTTCTATAATTTCCAAAGTATTCTTGATTCTTACGTCAGTTTTATTTTATGATAAAGGCGGTATGAGCTCTAATGCCTAGGGTGCCAAAACCCTAAATCCGCCCCTGGCTAAGACCCATTTTTACTACAAAAATTGAGGGTAAAAATGCTCCCATCATCGACTTGATACCTTTTCGTATAGAATTATTCATAATTAATATAAAATTTACAAGACTGCTACTTACCATTAGCCAAAAATGCCATTCATTCTTTTCATTTAATTTTTTTTTATATAAAGTCAACAAAAGTATTATTTTACTAATACCAAAAAGTAACTTAATTGTATTCAAAAAGCTTCAATAACAGAAAATACCTGGCAGTTTTTTTTAATTTAAATCACATTTTGCAACATAATTAACGATACAATCATAATTAGATGTTATCTCATAACATTATTAGTTTACGGGGAAAGAACTACTAGAAGCAAAGGAAGTAAATCATTTATGAGCTATATGTGTATTTATGTCTTTCGCTTTCTTAGTTCTTGGTCTAAATGGAAGCTACATTTTATCCCGTATCAGCAACAAAATATTAACAGCAAAGCCCAAGATGGAAAGAATAAGGAAGCAAGCGGATATTTGGGCTATACAGGCTAGCAAACGTCAAATCTGATCCAGAAATTTTGCCCTTTAAACCTCACTCCACAAAAATATGTGAATATGTGTTAGTAAAATATTACAGAAAACCCACAATGGGTAGTGGCACACGAGTCGTCATGACATGCACATCTTTTCGAAGTTACGGGCGAGATGTATAAAGAGCAGTGAATTCACAGGGAGAAAGTCGGATTTTGACATAATGTATGGCAAATATGTCAAAATTCGACATTCTTATTCTCACTTCTCACCGATACAGAATCCCAGCCCTTGTCTGATACACCCCGATATAACGAATTCGTTTGATTATATGTGTGATAAATTGAATGTTTTCATTTTCTTCACTTTAAATAGATCAATATTTTTAAAATAAATTATGAAAATATGATTTTCTAGTAAAGCAAATTTTGCGTGTTCATTTTATTGTTATTATTTTTGACAATATTTTGAAATTGACGTTTTTGTTTTTATATTTACTTAATTCTATTTCCCCTATCTGCTCTTTTTTAGGACTAGCTATTCTGCTCATAATTCAATTTTTACTTGAATTTATGAAAACCATAAATTGTATATACAAATGTAATACCATTTTAACTTTGCATGCAGTATAAAACCTTGAGGTGAAGATGATAGCATTTTCAATATTTACCTCATTGTTTTGACTAGATGAGAACTTAACTTTGTGTTGTTTCATTTTGATTGGTTAAATTACACCCAATAGAAATTGTCCAACTGGCCTTTATTGAGTATATTTTCCTTGACGCGTCAATATTTTGTCTCTTTTGCACAATTGCTAAACAGAGGTAAAAGTATTGCGATTTTATATTTTTACAATGAAATCATTTGCCTTTCCAGTTGTGGAAAAGAGATAGCAACAAACCTTTTCAATTATTTTGTCATAGGTTCACGTTTTAAAAACGACAGTAATATAACTAAGGTCAAATTCAGTTTGTTATCCCCATTGCTGTTTAACCATAGAATAATCAAGTCCACTTTAAAATTTGGATATTAGAAATAAAATATTTAAAAATGCTTTTATCTGCATTTATTTTGTGTTTCTTCCTAATTAGTAAAATAAGTTGCGAACATTATTACCAAGAAAATTTTGATGGTGAGCAATATAATTTTATTAAAATTAAGTAAAAAAAAGCCGGCGAATAGGGTGTGACGTTGACTTTTACGAATCAACGTTAATGTTCAATTTTATAATGATTTTAACTATAAATTTGGTTTATTTTAGGTGATTGGGAAAAAAATTGGCACTACAGTGAAGTTAAAGATAAAGAATTTGGAAAATTTGTATCAAGCCATGGCAAATTCTATCATGATAAAGAGGACGCTCGAGGTAAGAAAGAAATGTAGTCGTGTCAATGTTCACTCATTTCTAATGTATGCATGATTTTTTCGTTGCTTTTGTTTTTTTTTTTGCTATGATATATCAAAAGAAAAAAAAGTTAAGCCGAAGTTTAGGTTATGTTTAACAAGTAATCTGCCATTTCGTGCCTGTGATAAGTATTTTGATTGCCATTATCGATTTGTATTCAAATGAAATTTAACTTTTATGGGAATTTGGAAATTTTATTAGGGTATCAAGTAATATATTTAACAGGTCAAAATCTAAAAAGTAGCATCTATTTGCAACTAATAAGAAAATATTGCATGCCTTCATTTAAAACAACATTAATTCCTTGGGTTCAGTTAATATTCAATAAAATGAAATGAAATTTCCTCCAAATGTTTTTTAAGTAACAAAAACTATTTATTAGGAAATTTGTCTTGCAAGAAGTCAAGAAAACTTAAAAAAAAATACTTATCACTTTTTAAAATTGTAATACCGACAATTTTATCTGAAATTCTAGAGCAAAATTCATTGTGTTAACCTCAGAAATATTTCGCTTTTTTGACTGAAAAGTAGCTTTAAGTTATTATGAATAAGTTGAGTGCTTTAAATTAATTGCTTGTTAGACTATCATAAAAGAAATATTATCCAAAGTAATAGCTATATTGAAAAGTGGAAACATTAGCTTAAAAACAATGAATAAAACAAACCCTTAATCATTTGGAAAGATTTCTTGAAAAGCAACAAAAAATTTTAACACTGAGTAGATCGTAAACCTTAGACATATTGTTAGATAGAAACTTTAAGAGTAGCAAAATTCAAAGCTTTATTTCTTCATACAAGCAGATTATTTGAGATAACTAAAAATCTTTTAATGTATATAATAAATCGGTCTGGACATGTTAAAAATTTTGATTTAATAATTAGATACTTATCGAAAATTGGAAAAATAACTTTTTTTTTTATTTTTAAGGTATTCAAACATCGAAAGATGCACGATTTTATGCTTTGTCAACCACATTTCCAAAATTTAGCAACAAAGATAAGCCATTAGTTATTCAATTTTCGGTTAAACATGAACAGAATATAGACTGTGGTGGTGGATATGTAAAACTTTTTGATTGTAGTTTTAAACCAAAAGAATTACACGGAGACACCCCTTATCATATTATGTTTGGTCCTGATATATGCGGCCCTGGTACTAAAAAAGTTCATGTGATCTTGAATCATAATGGAAAAAATCACCTAATTAATAAAGAAATTCGTTGTAAGGATGATGTTTTTACAAACTTTTATACGCTCATTATTAGACCAGATAATACTTATGAAGTTTTAATAAATAATGAAAAAGTGGAATCTGGAGAAATTGAAAATGATTGGTCAATATTACCACCACGTAAAATTAAAGATCCAAACCAGAAAAAACCAGAGGACTGGGATGACAGGGTATGTAATAATCATAAATATGTTACTTTTAAGGAATATTAATATTGATCGATTTTTAAAGTACTTCCCGATGAGCTATTTATTTAAGATTTTAGAAGTATTAACTGCTTATGCAACAGTCTAATATGATAATGAATATTTGGCAATAAAATGAACCCTTTCTCAGTGTTAGCAGTGGATCCTTGCAAGCGAATTTCAAACTTCTCTGGGATAAGTTGATATGTTTGATTTTCAATTTTTTTCTTTTAAAATTCCTAAAACTTCTTCGAAAAAAACAAAGCTCATCAAATTACAGCGCACTTTTTAAAACACTAAAGAATTTTAAAAGTAACTTCCAACTTACAAACTTAAAAATACTACATAAAAACTACTAACTACTAAAAAAAATTTCACATATTTTAATCGCTTCTCTAATAAATGGATATCATCCTTGGAATCACTTATTCAAAGGTAAATCGATCAACAATAGAACTCCGTTAATATACCAAAACCAACTAGTCAAAACTTTACCGTGAGATGAAATGAATTTACTTTTTTAGTGCACAATTGCTGGCTTCCAATTACTGCTTTGCCTTGTAAAATTCACAGATTTTTCAAGCTTTATTTCAAAATTTTCGAAATTGGTTTTTGATACTAGCTTAGATAATAATATTTGTTGTAAAAATTTATATTAAAACTTTGATCATTTCTTCATCTTACAGAAAATGATTCCAGATCCTGATGATAAAAAACCCGAAGACTGGGATCAACCAGAAACCATTTCGGATCCAGATGCTACCAAACCAGAAGATTGGGATGAAGAAATGGACGGTGAATGGGAGCCCCCAAAAATTGATAATCCAGAATATAAAGGGGAATGGAAACCAAAAGACATCGAAAATCCCAATTATTCTGGAGAATGGGTGCACCCTGAAATTGATAATCCAGAATATAAGCCCGACAATGAATTATATTTAAAATCAGATATTTGTGCAATAGGCTTTGATTTGTGGCAAGTGAAATCTGGTACCATATTTGATAATATCCTTATAACATCTGATGTTAAAGCCGCAGAAGAAGAAGCAGAAAAAGTCAAAGATATTCATAAGGCTGAAAAAGCAATGAAAGAAGAAGAAGATAAAAAAGAAGCAGAAAAGGAAAAAGAAGAAAGCAATACATTAGATGATAAAGAGAATGATGATGAAGATGCTATAGATGAGCCTTTAGCTACCGAAGAGCATGATGAATTGTAATTTTGTTCAATAGTTTTCAGTTATTTTATTTACATCAAATCTATAAGAAAAATTAATTTTGCCAGGTATAATAGAATTTGTTATAATTTTTCTCGTGCTTATAGTGACGAAATTACATATTTTAAGAATAAATTTCAAATTGTATACATTTTTGTATATCGAAAAAAAATAGAAAATAAATTATGAAATCGACAGTGTGAAAATTCCATGCACTCCAGTTAATTACCACTGAGTATCTCAGTATAATTTTCTGTAGTTTTTGTTAGATAAAAGTTATTTTTTTACTTGAATAATTATTTTTAATTAATTAAACAATTTTTTAAGCAAAAAACCTCAATTTTTTACAATTACCTGCCAATTTAACTTGTTATACCATAAATCTATTACACTTCTTCTGTTGACAGGACGACGCCAAGCTTATTTCTAAATTAGCTGGTTATAATCCATAAAATTAACTATGCTCACTACATTGAATCTGTATAAGTTACACATGAATAACAAGAGGCACGAAAACCACGATTTCCTTCATAATCCTCAGCTTCCAAATTTTTTTTGTTCTTTTGTTTTTTTAAAAATGTTATGATTGCAATTCTGAAAATATTTTATTGAGTCAAAATTTTTAGTCATTTTGAGACTATTTTGTATTTAAGAAGTAAAAGTGTATTATAAAAATTATCAAAGTATCATGCTATACAAGTAGTTAAATTATCATGGTGATGATCAGCATGATAACAAAAAAATATTTTTTATAAAAGAAATACTTCTCTTTTTATTAAAGTAGTTTCTGAAAATGTAAATTTAACTGAAACTTGGATGAGTTTAAACAACAAAAATATTATCACGTACGATATCGAAAAATTTTAAATTTAATTTATATGGTTCCTTAGTTCGGAATTTTTCAATTGTATTTTGCTTTTCTCGCCTTCTCGCGAAAGCGCTTATTCTAAAGGTGGGCACCCACTTAGTGCGTACATCTCAGCGGGTAACTTTTATGACGTCATAGACTCACGCTAAAGCTCCCCCTGATATGTGGATATTTCAGCGTGAAATTCATTTGTGCGTCATTTTGACGTCAAAAAAGTGAGAAATACGCACTAAGTGGGTGCTCACCTTAAAATATAAAATAAAAACTTAAATACTGTAAGGTCTCTTTTTATGCGGATTATTTTTATGCGATTTTGAAGTTGTGCGGTTTGTATTTCATCAAAAAATTATGCGATTTGTATTTCATCAAAAAATTATGCGATTTGTATTTCATCCAAAAATTTCTTGAATAAACATACATATACGCTTGTTTAGAAAGCCCGCGTATAAAAAGTCTCTAAAAATCGTGAAATCATTTTCTAATTAATGACCCAAATACTGAACGAGCCTTCAAATTACAGCGTGATCTGCAGAACTGCATGTCAGGATATCGAGAGCTACATAAAAAATTAGTAGAATCATCATCGCAAAGTTTAATTACTGATTTTATTGTCAGAAAAGAAAAAGCTACAACAACGAGAATTGAAATTTCATCGTCTCTACCGCAAGTATCTATTGCAGAGACAGTCTCTTCTGATGATGAAGGTGATTTGGAACCACTTCGTAAACGGTGCAAACCATTATCAGATAGCGACATTGATTAAAAAATATAAAACTATATTACTTTTCAATAAAATAAAATGCATTAAGTTTGAATATACGTTTATTTTGAGCTTTTATATGAATTTCTTTTACTTCTTTTAATTTTAGCAAACTTTTTTATGCGGTTTTAAGTTAATTTTAACTCGTTGTTTTGGATTTATGCGATTTTGGAAAATTACGGAACGTATCCCTAGGTTTTCAAGGCAAGTAAAGTCTTTTTTAATGCGAATTTTTTATATGCGCTTTTCTGTGGAACGTATCTACCGCATAAAAAGAGACCTTACAGTATATGAAATTAACTGAAGCTGCTAAACGCTCCTCAGTTTTCCAAGTTCAAAAGCGCATATCCCACTGAAATGTTAACCTTTGCATACTTTTCCCCTCCCTTAACATAAGCTTTTGAACAGTATGCAGTGCTAAAGTTTCTTGGACACCACATATTCTGTCAACTAATAGGTCAAATAAAACTCCCCCAATTAAATTTTAATTGTTAAAACCTCCCCCATATAACGCTTAAATTTTTTTTTAGAAATTTCATCTTGATTTTTAGGTTATCTTTTCCATGCAAACTAGTAAAATCATTTAAATCTTCTTCTTTCTGCTGAACACAATGCAGAATGTTTGTGAAGAATCACACTACTGCTTGAATCGTTTCAATTATAGAAAAGGGGGGTTCTTGTGTGGTATGCAGGGTCCCAAAATATTAGTTATAAAAACAGTTCTAGTTGTACTGTATGTCCGTATGGTTTGGATATTTATTTATTCACCATAAATTTGGAATTTTAGTTATTATTTAATAGAATAAAAATTATTAAATGAGACTTATATATTTTTACAATTATATATTTTTATAATCTCACGAATTTTGATAAAATTGTAAAAAAACTTGTAAATAAATTTTGTTTGTTTTTATTTTATCTGAAGTGTGTGACAAAGTTGTGTTGTGTGATAAAAAAATCAGTAGCATACACGTTTTCAATTGCTTAAAAGAAAATCATAACAAATACAAATATATTTTTCAATGGAACTTTTTCAGAAAAGTTTTATTTGTTATGGTCTCTGGGATTAAATACTTTTTAGCATCCTCCAAGTGTAAAGTTCTAAAGAAAAAGTTACTAGTGGCCGGTAGGTTACATACTTCTTTGTATGAAGATTGGTTTTTTTTTTTTTTAAATAAAAATTTCTTACAATTAGTAAAATATTTTGTTTTGTTGTGTAAATATAAAATTTTTAATTTCTGTGGTAATAGCAATATTTTAGACTTTTAACTGTTTTTATGCATACATGAATTATGAATAATTTCTGATTTTAATAAATAAGTGGGTCAATAAAATATTTATATTCTTTCATGCAAGTTCTAAATTTTTGCCGTTTTTATTTATTTTATTTTATTATTCCGTTTTTATTTCGAATTCTCTCTAAAAATACAGCTTTTCCAATGTCCTGAAAAAAAAGTCTACTTTAGGGCAGATTTTTCTTATTTATCTGCATAAAATTGATCATGATCTTTATTTCACCAGTATAAAAATGTATGTACATATTTCTAGTACTTGCTTGAATCAGATATCGTTGAACTAGCTTTTTAATTTTCAATTGAAAACATTTTAAAATATGCAAAATTTTGAAATCAGAAATTTTCTTGTATATAATATCATAATAATCATTTATTATCATTTTGCTAAATATACTTCGTGTGTAAATTAACTGAAATCCTAATGTACAAATATTTAGGGAATCATAAGAGTCAGAGGAAAGTTTCCTTAAACTTTAACATTAAAAAATAATATTTGTATTTTACTGTTATTGTTGTTATTTTTATTAATTTTTTTCTTTTATTGTTGATAATTGTTAATTGTTAATTTTGTTGAATATGTTGATTCAAGTGTATAATTGTTTATTATTATTGACATTTTTTAAAAAACTTGATTATTGTTAATTTATCATTAATTACTTATTAATGTAGCTTAATATCTCACGTATTTTTTTTCATATAATTTGTTTGTAGCACTAATTGGATTATTTGATTACTTATTTATATTATAAAAGCGTCAAACCTTGACAGTACAAATCTGTGTTAAATAAATATGCATTCAAAAAATACAATGAAATACAACAATATTTTGGATAAATTAAAAATTTCAATCAGTCTATAAGCTTGTCAAAGCTTTTTAAAAGCGCCATAACTTAAAATAAATGAATTAAAATAAAGTGAAACCCTCAGAACTTAACTCAGTTTATTTTCTTTGCTTTATGATGCTCTATGATGAGGGATGACGCGATATCTTAAAAAAAATAGTATCACATAAGGCCAACAGATACTTTTTTTATGGTAAGAGTGGTCAAAAGTAAAACGGATTTTTGAAATTTAAAAAAATTAGAAATATCTCCGTGAGGCAGAAGTTTTTCAACTCCTCGTTTGTCATTTTACAAATATATAAATTTATAATTTCAGAGTGAATTTATTGTAATTAATCTTCAAAGTTTATGTTTCTTTTATCCAAAGAGTATGTAATTTTTAAACTCATCTGCATGAATTTATTTGTCTGGTTTTAACTCTCCAGGTGCACATGTGGATTTTCCCTGACACGTCCAGCATGTTTTCTTAATAAGTTAAAATAAACATAAAACATAAACACCAAGTTGTCAACAGTTAAAAGCCTTTAATATAAGCTTTATTTTAAAGTGGTACAACTAATAAAGCTTTTGTAATTGTCAGTAAGTAAAACAATAACCTTGTTTTTTCTCTTTCGAATAAATTATTGCAGCCTGTTAACCTTTTTTTAAAAAGGCGTTAAGATACTGATCCAGATGAAATATCAAAAACCTTATTACGGCAATCATCAAGCTATTGCAGTCTATAAATTATCAGGATTGTCATCATTAGTATATCTGGATCAATTTCCAAATGAGGACTAATTTAGAACGGTCAAATATAATCACCTTGACACATAATTGAAAATTTAAAAAAACTTAATATTTTAGAAACAAATCTCAACAAATATTAAAAAGAAATATTGTACTTAATCTAAATTTAATTTAACTTTATTCAATTCATAACACTTTAGATTGAAATCACACCACCAGGAAAATATAGTTTCCTGATTGCAGAAGTGTCAGTAGATAAAATTTTTTTTCGTATTAGTTAATTTTTAGGAAATTAACTAAAAATATTTTTTAATCGTTTCTTTTGTGTATGTAAAATTAATGCAAATGTAAATAAAGAAATATATTCTTTTTGAATTTCACTGATTCACGTAAGATGTAAAGCTGATGGCGGAAGTTTTATGTTTTCTTTAACCACTTTTATCTCTTATTTAACAAAAAATCTTACGTTAATAATATTTAAAATTGTTTCTCTATTTATTAGAGATGAATGCGGTAAATCAGTAACATAGTACTACTTCAAGATAATGAAAGCTTTTAATTATTATCAAATAATTAATTTTATTTTCCTATTAAATGTACGAAGGATAGGTATAAGACAGATTCCCTGATCTATGAGCGTGACGATATCGCCATAAATTAAATTTTTTGAACATTTAAGTTTATCTCCAAAAATGACTGAAACAGTGTACAATAAAATATAGAAAATGTCCACCCGTATTCACATTTGGCATTTTGCAAATCGTTAATATTATGAGTGAAAAATAATTTGTCCCCAAAAATATTCTTACTTTTATGGTTCGAGTTATAGCTAATATTTATAAAATTAGTGTCAAAAATTAAATGTTAAAAATATATTTTTGGCTAAGTCATAAGTCATCTTGCGTTTTGTAATAAAATTTTTGATACTTTTAATATTCTTATTAAAAACATTATTAAACATTAAATTAACGCGTTTTTGGATTTATAATGAAAAAATCATCTGCGGTAAGCTACCCTTAATTTAAATAAAATTCCAAACGTTATATATTGTGTTTTCATAGAAATTTCTTCTTTTTATATTTTTTTAACTTTCCGCTATGTACTATTCTATAAATTTTAAGGTTTATAAAAGTTTAATGGTGGTGATTTTATTTCATTTCCATTTTCTGTGATCATTTCTTTAAAGTGAATAAGCGCAGATGAAAATATCATGGTACTTATTGGTTTTTGGTGTAGTAAAAGACATACGACATACTCGTATGGGAACCATTCTGTTTAATAACAATAATTCAACTAAAATAGTTCTTCTAATGAAAATTTTATTAAAAAAATGAAGGAATAAGTTTTTAATGATTGATATCAATGAAAATTATTGAAACGTTTCCAATGGCGTTGGATTCATAATTATTTACATAAACTTTAATCGCAAAATATAATTCTTCATTTTATTTTGTTGAAAACTGATTACGAAATAATTTATAATATTTTGCAATTATGATAGTAAATACAATTAGTAACGTCCAATTGAGATATCTGGTTATGTAGCATAAGACAATAAGTGCTTTATTCATCAGATGATGACAAAAGGGGCTAACTTTCATCGCCTGCTGAGTTATTAAAAATCTCTAAAGGAGTCAAATTGAAGATATTAAGTACTACCAGTTAGAGATTACTGGTTCTCTTTTGCTTTACAATTGTAGTCACAATGGAAAAATTAATTTTCATGTTTTTATCTGATTGTTTTTTTTTGTTGTATTCCATAAATAAATTCCTAGGGAAAGTAAAAGTAATATCATGCTGGGCATTTTTTTTAAATTTTTTTAAAATTTTTTAATTACTTAAGGTACACAGTAAGATGTCACTTTCGGCTTTGAAGTAGACTAATCTTTTGTAATATCCTCGAAAGAAATAGAGATCCTAAATTATTTTAATGGCTAACAGAATTTATTATTATTAATTACTGTTAATACTACTAATCAACGGGTAGTATGTAGCTCCACAGAAATTTAAGCAATAGGTGATCCAGGTTAATATGTAACTTGTCAGCTGCCCGTTTTTTACTTGTCAAAGTAACTGCTATATATACTTCAATATTTTTTGAAATTTTTTAAATGGTTCACCTTAGATTTTAACATTATTATGTCATAGTTGTAGCATTTTATTGCTTTTAAAAAATGATGCGGGATATATTTATTATATGATTTATTTATTTTTCACAATGTTTTAGTTTTTTTTAGTTTTAGTTTTTTTTAATAAAAATTTCTAAAGTAAAGATTCCCTTATTTTCAGCCAAATTAAAAATTTTTTTCATAATCATAACTTTTGAATTTTTCTTTGTGAAAAACTAGGGCTATGTTTTTTACACAGTAATTATTTTCATTTTGATTGTGTTAAAATTTTGACAAAAATATCATAATTTCTTCTTATTACTTGTTATTATTACCAGATTCGTTTGCTTAAAATTCCCGGTTGGGAAAAGAGAGAGAAAAGTATGCTTAATCAGCAAAAAGATGCAAAACTGTTCAAGCCCAGCGGAAAATTGCTGAGCTTCTTCTATTCAATGAATAGAGTCCAGAAAGAGTTGTAAACCAGCAGAAAATTCAACTTATAAGGGAAGGAGCTTTGGAATTCTTAGAAATAATTCAATGCTAAAATATTACACGACTAGTTCTTCTGTCAAGTGTGCTATGCTAAAAGCTTATCATATCTACTTTAATTGTAAATTCATGTTAATAGTTTATCTTTTGAGATTTATTCCTCATAAAAGGTATTAAGGAGTTCTAGAACGAACTATTCTATAAATATAAATCAACTATGGTTGATCAAGACTCCATAGATGAAGGGCACGATTTTCAGTGTTACTAAAGTACAACATATCCAATATTTAGCTATACACCCATGAAAATACTTCTCGAGGTAACTTGTTTAAATACACTAAATTAAGGATCAATGCAACGTTCAATATGGATACCTTTCTGTATTGGCAAAATAAGTTATTTTCTGAGAATAAAGTTTAAACTCTACCTAAGAAACCGAGTGACTGTAATATTTTTCACACATGCTAAGAAGTTTATAACAGCCATAACTAATAATATCTGATTACGTCCTGCACGTATTATTTTTCCACTCAGTTTGTGCTTATCATATTTGATGTTAACATTTGGCTCACCATGGCTTAAAACAAAAGCACCAAAGCAAAGAAAAATTTAATAAAGTGAGCCAAAATAGTTTTTAACTGTTACGCAAAATATTTTCTATCAGTTCATCGGAGCAAAAAGTTTGAATTACAACAAGTTGGTTCCGTTATTTGTTTCTTGATTTCATGATCAGATACAATTGATAAGGACGGAAAGAATAAAATCAGCGATTGGGTCTGTTGCTTTTTTCACCATCTTTATAATGTAATAAGGTTATGAAGTTTTATAGTAGAATTTGGTTGATACTTTTTGTTATATCAGTATTAATTACTTAGGATTTTATCTGTTGAATTTAAATTTTAATTATTAGGGTTATGTTGTTTGAATGGTGTTATATTGCATTCAAAAAGGATGTTTTCTGCTTGAACAGTGGAAAATTGCAAATAAACTGTTGTCTTAAAATTGTATGAATTATTTTCTTTGCCGTCTGGTTAGGATATAGATTTGTACAAGCTTTTGTGGACTTATTTTATAGGTGGAAAAAAAAAAGATTTATTCAAATGAATATTAGTGGGAAAAAAATTTATATCTAGTGTGAGTCTAAATTCCTCGCTTTCCATGAAAATTTATTAATTGGTTTCAATTCTGTAATTCGTAATTCTGGCGGGCTAACGTCGTGGATGACAGTTCAAATTAAGTTTTTGGCTGTTCTCAATCAAATTCCCGAAAGTCAGAATTCGGATAAATACTCAAAATTTTATGCTCATATTTAGTAAATACCAGTCTGAAAATTATTAATTTAGCAAGAAAATTTTACACAAATTTTTCAAAACCCTAATTTTTAATTATATTATAAACAAACTTTCAAAAATTTTTTTGCTTTTATCTTAAAAACAAAGTGATTTTCTCACTAAGATTGAATGTAGCAAAAATTTTACTAAAAAAATCTACATATATAAAAATATTTATATTTTTTATACTCGTGTAATAGCTAGTTAAAATGTAAAACTGTGAAACTTTTATGCTTAAAACAACTCGAAAATTCCTAAAATATTTTTATTGAACAATTGAAGCTTTTGTGTAAATTTTATATTTATATTTCCATTGGGTACAGAAATGTTTGTTTCATATTTCAATTATTCTTCAAAGAAACCTTTATACAAAAAAAGTTGCCTTTATTTCGTAAAAAAATTCACTTTCTACGGTTAGACTATAATTAAACTAATCAGCTCGATAATAAACGTTATAACTATCAGACAGAAACTTATTTATGCCTAATAAATTTGCTGTCAATATTTCCATAATCCTTTTAGTGTTTAGAATAGTTAATTTGGAAATTTTGATTTTAAAAAGTATTAAAAATGAGGCACAAATATGTGCGCCGCTTGAATATACCAAAAGTTTTCAAAAAGTTCAGTTTTATCGAGATATATTTATAGAATTTATAGATACAAATTCAAAAGCTTTAAATAATCTTCATTATTGTTTAAAGTCAAATTAGCTATAGTTTAACTTCCTCAAAATTAATTACTTTTATATTCAATTGTATGACAGAGCGATGGCTTCCCTAGAACTTTATACAAAATTTATTTTAATTTTGAATACAATCGCAGGACTAAAAAGCTTGATAACTCATATTTCTATGTAGAAAGCAATTATTATTTAAAATTTTAAAATGCGGGTAATTACGCATTCATTGGATTATTTCAATTTTCCTTGATTACGATAATTTTTAAAGGGTGCTATTGGCACTAATTTTTCTATTTTCTATTCTATTTTAACTATTTTCCCCTCCAAAGAAGTTTATTTTTTATCCCTAATAACTACCTGACTGGAGAATGATCTTCTGAAATTATTCAAGGGATCTATACAATTAAGCAAAATGAAATTTATAGAATAAGCCTTGATAATTCTTTTATTTCGTATTCAAAAATCAATTGATAATTTTTTAAATTTTTAATTTGTTAGGTTAATTTATTTCTGGGGAAAAATTTTAGCTTAAAGTGTTAATCAGGAAAAAATAAATAAAAACAACTAATACTGTTTATAAGGTTTTTTTTTTAAATATTCATGGGACAGTAAATATTCATGTTTTTTTGATTTGAATTTTATAACTTAATGAAATATGACAGTACTTAGGCTTAGCCATCAAATCGTTAACTTGATTTATTTTCCCCTAAAATTAAGTAATAAATTGTATTTTCCAAATTTTTTTCATGATAAACCATAACATAGAATCATTGCTATTTTAATTTGGAGACCGAAGTTTTTCTGTATTAATTTATCGTCAAATAGATTTTTAATGATAAAAACAAAGTAACAAATATCAAATACCTTTGGCTTTGTTATAATATAAAAAAAATAAAGAATTTGAATATGAAAATCTTGAGTTACATACACAGAATTTTTACTTATTGTAATCTTAATTGTGCGCCTCATATATGTATAATAAAATTCAGATGATTCAAAATTCACAAATATACAATTTGTACTTATTTTTAAATTTACAAAAAATTAACTTTTACGTAACTGAATATTTTTATAGATTTAGTGATGCAATAAATTGTTTTAAAGATAAACACAACTTTTTAGGACATAAATGAGAACATTGTTTGATATGAAAATTTCCGCGATTAGCATATATACCTCTTTATATTTGAAAGTAATAAGAACCTACTTTAGGTAAATTTAGTGAACTTGGTTGATTATTTGATTTCTTAATTAAATGATTCTTTAATATAATAACTATCGTTTATTGGTTGGTTTTTACGTGAAGCAATCAAATGAAGTTATGAATTGCGCATAAGCTCTTGAAAATTATGTCTTTTCTTATTTTTCTTGTCTAAATTAAAAATAATGCCTTCAATCATTTTGCAAAAACTAAAAATGAGAATCTTGATTATTATAATATAATCATTATGATATTATGAATCATGGCAGAATAAGTATCACATTTTTTCTTTTTCCTCTTTCTTTTATTTTATGATTGTATACGTAGTACCTGTTTTACTTGTTTCTTACACTAAATAGTTGAAAAGTCAAACATCATTAGGATTTTGTTCTTTTCTTATTTCATTTGTAGGTTACTACAGTAAACAATTTTAATTTTTGTGTTAATATACTTCATTGAATTTTTTCGGCATTTTTTAAAATTTTTTTTGCATTCTTTTTTAAATTTTCATTGATGTACAACTTCTTAAGATTATTCTGTGAAAATTTGAAAGCAATTGAAGTAAAACTAACGGAGATAGACACTTGCAAGTCTTTTATTTTATGTACTTTATAGAATAAAATTCAAACTTTCAAAAGCGTTTTTCTCACACTTAGCTTTTTCAAAGTCGCCCTGGTAGAAAATCTAGCCGGGCTCCAGACCGGGTGCCAGTTAATTTGCCCGTATACAAAGAAGGCGCCAGAGTGGCATGCCCGACCTGGTGTCATACTGGGTGTGTGACGCTTTGTCAGTACAGGCGCCCTAACTTGGCACCCGATTTGGCCCCGAATTGGCACCTGATTTGACACCTGACTTGGCATGTATGGCAATGCCCTGTTTCTAAGGTACAATACATATGCACTAGTAATCATGCTAGAGTATATATATTTACATACCTTATACCATATAAGAAAAAAAGGGTTGGATATATGCCACATAGTGATCATATGTTATATGTCCATCTTTCTTTTACTTAAGTGTAAGCCTGAAAATAAATAATGGATTTTTAAAATATTTGAAAAGGGAATTAACTAAAAAGATTTATGATAAAACATTTCATTTATTGAACACCATTAATATAAATTCACAATTGAATATTTTATTTATAAATAACTTAAATTTACAAAAAAAGACTTAATATCTAAAACAAAAACACAACTTTGTTTTATTTTATTAAAAATGAATTAAGTTATTGTTAACAATAATTATCTTAAAATAAAAAAAAAATCAAGTGTGTGCTTAAAACCACACGGTAGAAGTGAAAACTTAATAGTGTTTATAAAACACTTTATCGTAATGAAATATAATTATACAACAAATAGTGTATTAATATTCTTAACTTATAACCTATTATAATTGATATTATCTATTTAAGGCGTGTTTTACGTTGATTGAAGCTCAGTATTATATTCCAGAAATGAAACAATAGGCTTATGAAAACTGAAATATGTTATGTAGACTTTGGATCTAAATCCATTCAAATATCTATAAAAATATTAATGTCTATGACGTATTTGAAAATGAATTTTTTTACTACGCATTTTTAAATAAATATTTCGTTATAAAAATATTAATGTCTATGACGTATTTGAGAAAAAAAAAAGTGAGTGTGTCAGTTCCGACACGCAACTGGAGTTTACTCGGTTATTACTCAGATAATTTTTACCACAAATATATTATATATATAGCACACATACACACACATACAAATATATATCGGCACATGCTTAACTTTACTGTACTGATCACCTAGTATTTCAAAACATTTTTGATATTTAGAATATATATTTATATATATATATATACTAGTGGGCTACGCCCCCTGTTCGCTTCGCTCACCCACCCCCGCTTCGCTTCACTCAGCAAATATATATTGGCACATGGTTAACTTTGTGTCACCCATCTTAACTTTATTGTTATGCTTCGCTCACTAAACCCCGCTTCGCTCCGCTCAGCACACCACAGGCATATATATATATATAAACATACACACACACACCCATATATATATATATATATATATATATATATATATATATATATATATATACACATATGTTTTTTTGTATATACATATATATATATACCACCACATGCTCTATATATATATACTTTGCTTTGCCTGCTGCCAGTGTAAAAAAAGTGTCGCTTTTTCGTTACATCGATTTTAAATTCAGTGCGCCTAAAGAAGTTATTCACTCCAATAATATAAAAATAGCTTCTTAAGTATATTTAATTTTATATTAACCTAAATAATACTATACACATAACTTCTAAATAACGCGCATTTTTAGGAAGCAATATGTCAACTAAAATTTCTTTCTTACAAGTGAGTGACACAGGTGAGTTTACAAGTTTACAAGTGAGTTTACACAGGACAACTCACAGAGAAACCGGTTATTTTTCAAACAAAACTCACAGAATCACTGTAAGCTGTCCTGCGTAAACTCACTCTTACCAACACTTATAGGTATTATATCTTCACGCTTGGAGATATATGTATTAGTTTAATAGGCATGTGAGTGCCTGTAAACTAATGAAATTGATTTCCTTAGATATGCCATAGAATTTAAATTTTCGTAAAACTGTAAAGTTCCTTCAAATTTTTCTTATATTATTATATGATTTTAAAAATATTTTCGGGTGTATCCAACCCCTAATAAATTCTTTTATTAAATTATCTGGAAAAAAATTACAACCGACAGGCAGACAGGCAACAGATTTCT
This sequence comes from Acrocera orbiculus, assembly GCA_947359355.1. Taxonomy (NCBI): domain Eukaryota; kingdom Metazoa; phylum Arthropoda; class Insecta; order Diptera; family Acroceridae; genus Acrocera; species Acrocera orbiculus. Next base: position 17,117,238 of record OX375758.1, read on the forward strand.
TGCAATATCTGGAAATCTCAAAACACTTACCCAATTATTAGGAAAAAATTATAATAACTTTTTATTTCCTTGAAGATTATATGTATAGCATCTTATATTATATAATATAATATACATATATATATATATATATATATATATATATGAATATCCTGAAAATTCATTCAATGATATTTTTTAATAAACTGCGACGCACAGTTTGTTTGAATATCTATCAATTACATTAAAATAAAATACATAAAATAAAATATACACTTTTAGTTGAAATTCATAGTTCGCAGACTAAAAAGCACGCGAAACGTAAATTTTAATTCCATAGTTCAAATAAATTGAAATCATTATTGCGCTCTTTCCTATATAAATATATAACGTGGCTCTTATCTTGGTGTCAAATCAAAGCCAAAATAGGCGCCCATTTTCTTTTACCAGACTATATATTGTGGCCAGATAGGGCACCAAATCGGGCTCCCGAGCAAATTTGCCAAATCGGGGCTGCCCGGCTCATGCCAGATCAGGTGCCAGTCGGGGACAGGGCTAGCCAGGCTAATTTTCTACCAGGGCGGTGAACCCTGTAACTCAAAATATACTGAACCGATCCTTATGAAATTTCGCACACTCTTCCTTAAATTAAGAGGTAACGCTGTCGAGTTTTTTTTTTTTTTTAAACTTTAACTTATTTAAAACAACAAAATTTCTGGTGTTTTTGATGAAAAATCAGTAGTTTGACTTCCGAGCCTTGTAAAAAATCAAAAAATCAATAAAAAAAAACTCAACAGCGTTACCCGAGGAAACTTATCAACTAATCAAATCAATTTGGGTTTTTGATTTCAGCTGAGTTTAAATATTGTATAATTATACTGTATATATAGAAGTAAATAAATATTAATTGTTTCCTTAGAAAAAGTTGTAGAAAATATATCTTTTTTCGGCCGAATTAACTTTACTACCCCCTTAAGTTTACTTCACTTAATAAACAAAAGTTTCAGTAAAATATATCAATGAGCTTAATATTTACTGATGATTCTTCCTTTCACAAGGTAGTTTATCGACTAAATATCCTGAACATCTCTATATCACCCCCCATCCATATGTTAGCCATATGCCAGCTTTGGGTCTTATTGACCCATATGGTAGGCTTTATTTCATAATTCATAAATCTATATTTAATATTTTTTTCCTTTTTTAATTTAAAAACCAAAATGTGTTGGCGTATGTAGTAATGTCCTATAGTTAATTTACACGTTTTTTGCAAGAAAAACAATTGTATAACAATTAAATTTAAAGTCATTGGTACTGAGCAATATTCTTATTCATTTTGCGCAAGCAATAAAAAAACAAGATTCTACAAGAATGTAAAATATTTTAAAGCAAAAATTGATTTTAATTGTATAACAGAAAGGTTTTTTTTTTTTGTTAACAAACTCCAATGCCTTTAAAAACAAGTCATTGACTTATGCCACGTTGAACTCAATTTACCTATGTTCTTTGTGGTAGTATATCTATAAATAAACTTTACACATATAAAAATCCCAAATAGAAAAAATTAATGATACTTATAGAGCTCTAGAGCATTCACAGACGTCTAGCGAATAAATTTATTGGTAAGTATAAAAAAAGTTAAAAGATAATGCACCAAACCTCATTAAGCATTTTTTAACTATATTCATTTTATATCTACTCTCTTAGCAAGTTTAACACTTCTATAAAATTGACAACATTATTGGAATTATCTCACAAATATTTTTTTATTTATATAAATTTAACCTCTTAATGTTATGGTCTAAATATCACACGATTAGCATGAAAAACGAATGAAAATTCGTTATGCAAAGCTTTTTCCGTCAAACTGACCTATTTAAAGGAGAGATCAAAATGGCGTAATACTGCATCGATTTTGGTTTTACATAGGTAGATAAGCTCAACCAAACACTGTTACATTTCAAAGTAAAAAAACAGCCTAAACTGGTTATTAGTCAGATTGGTAAGCAACGAAACGTAACGAAACGTGAGTCATAAAAGAAGTGTACTTGGGTGTCAGACATGTTTTAAGCAAACCATCAACTTTGGTTTTAGTGTAGACTGTGTGATCTGCAAAGATTCAGAAACCAAACGGATGTGTTTACTTTTATTAATTACTTTCAGGAATTTTCTTTAATTTTGTTCTTTTGGCTATCGTTATTGAAGTAAAAGTTTATCACGTTCCTTTTGCAATAGAAGCATAAGTTGAATGGGAGTGTTATATGGGCTATGCTTAAAAGATTTGTGTCGATATTAAATATACAATAAAAAAGTTTTAATGTTGGCAATAAGAAAGTCTTACTAAATTAGCAGCTAAAAATTTTCCCACCATCAAGCAAACCAAATTTTTTTTTAAATTTTCTGAAACAGAAGCGTAGTGTCGTAGTGTTCATATATAATATATATACATATGTAGATATTGCTTTTTGTCTATGTTTCAATCAATTTAATTGTAGAACATATTGTCTTTATTATGATCCTAAAGTTCAATGACAATACATATTTCGTTCTGGGAATATAAATAGTTCCAATATCGAAGGGATAAAAATAAATTTTTGAAAAGTTTATTACTGTGCTTTTTGTGTTGTGCTCTTAGAAAGCCACCATCAAATTTAAATTCGTTTAAGCACCATGCAATTTAACTTAAAATAGAATTCAACGTTTAGATTGACCCTTATCTCTTTCGCTACACCATTGCTAACAATGATTACTTTTAATGATCTGAATGCTTTTTAAACAAATTATAGAAAAACCTATCACATCACCAAATTTCTTTAAGCTTCTTGTCTTCGATTAACTAGATATTACTCGTAACATTGGCTACCTTGGAAACAATTAAAAGACTAATGTTGGCCAAACTTTTTATAGAATTTAAGCTTGACTACTGTGTTTATTGCAGATACCGTTAAATGGTGCTAAAGAAAAGGAAAAAAAAATCATTCAAATTCAACAAAAGAGGAGAAACTTTTCTACGTATAAGAAAAAGCGTGCTGCTGCGTCCAAACTAATTCAAAATAACTGTTATTAACATTTACTTTAGGTACTTATATGTAATTTGAACAAATGAGCTCTATTATTTCGGCCAGTCAGTGTTAGAATATTTGACGCCCACAAAAACCGTCCGCTATCTTAACAGTCCCACGTTTACCTGATAACCTGCCAATCAGGCGTATAAAAACTAAGAATGGGATTTTTTAATAGTCCAAAGGTAGAAACCATCAACTTTTGTTCCTTAATATAATATACTATAAAAGCAAAAGCTTTAAAGTATTGACTTCAAATGTCAACCATGTAGAATTAATTTTCATATAATTCATGTAGAGTATCTTGTTAAGATTTAACAAAGCGCAAATCCTGACTTTATTTAGGTCACATTGGTAAGAATGAAGTAAAAACTCACTTAACTAAACTGCTTGCCATTCACTTTTATTGTTATTGTTTTCTTGGAAAAAAATGCAAAGTGGGTTACTGGAAGATAAGCTATTAAGAGATATGTGTTTTCCCTTGTATACTTTAACTGTGGCTATTTTTTGTCAGTTACTTAGAAAAGGGAAAGTATTCAAAGCGTCATATTAAGCTAATAAAAAAAATTGAACTGTATTTGCAGTCAACGATATAATATATAACGTTTTAGCCCAATAGGCTAAACAAAGTTCATTGTATAATTTACAAAAATTTGTAGATTCTGCGTATTTCTTTCTAATAAATATAAAAAAATAATTATTAATGAGTTTTGATTTTTGGAATGAAAATAAAAATTTAAAATCAAATAACACACAAATAAAACTCACACTTTAGGTATATCAATAAAAAATGCTTATAAAAATTGTCTTTTATAACTAAATAACGTGTCGGTTTTATTTAAAAATACGACCCTGATAATGCTTAAATAATAGACCAAATCAAAACCAAATTCTAAATGATTTTCATGAACCAATAATAATGATTAAATTATCATATAGGTGCTAAGAGAAATATTTATGTAAACACATTAATACGGATGTTGGATATTTATATTATTATAAGGAAACAATTAATTTCAAGGTTGGTGCAATTAAAGATTCGCATTGTGTATATTGTTACACCTAAATTATCTTACAGCAAAAGTTCGAAAAGGTAACAGTGGAAGCTATATGTATACGAATTATATCCTATGTTATATTTAATTTTTAACTAGTTAAGTGTAGGGTCTCCTCGGTAAGAGCGTTGAGAAAAAACGTTCCTGCGCATACAATTAAAATGCAAATCACGTATGTAACCCATATAATAATTATAGGATTTATTTTACATAAAAAATGAAATTGAATAAGATGAACTGTAACCAATAAGCATAAATTCATTTTCAAGCTACATATGAGACTGTTAAACAAAGCAAAAGAGAAAGTGCAGATAAATGGTATCAGGTTTTACATAAAGACAGTAGTAATGGCAGAGACAATGTCAAATTCCATTGCATTTTTCAAAAATCTAGAGAAGCGGTAATATTGGACAGCTTTAAATATCTTCTTAAATTTCGTATCCCTTTGAGCTTTGTTCCTGATGTTTTATCAAAAAAGCAAATAAATTTTAATACTAATATTCACGCTCAATTCTTAAGCGTTTACCAAAAGCGAAATATTTGTCTGCACAATCTCAAACAATATAAAGCTGCATATCTTTAAGTTGAATACTAAATAACTTATAGGGAATTGTGTGAGCCCTGCAGGATTAGTTTTTACAAGGAAATCGTTTATCTATTGTAGTGTTAAAGTCGTCCAATTTTTCCATATCTTAATTGATTGCTCCTTTTACAATATGATCCCGTTGTTCATCAGAACAAAAATGAATAGTCATTATTTTTCAACAATTAAGCCTTTACTTTGAAATGCAGCCTGAGTAAATTTTACTTAGTTTATTAAATCGTTCAAAAATAAGAGAGAGAAATTACATAGAGCACATTTGCTGATCAATTGCAGCCGCAATCCCATGAAAATTTTCTGCTAGTACTTTTACTAAAGTTTTGTTTTAGCTAGAATCAAAATTATATACAGAAATATAGATATAATATGTTTTAAATTATATTTTTCAGTACTTACTAATTGGAAGGCTGCGTCATCTGTTACTTTACGCAATTTGAGCCTTCAACCGAAGCAGCAGCTTTTTTCGTGTTTGAGTGTTAACCCAAACAACTTACTTCTTGTGAGGGGCCTGCATTTTTACACGGTGAGTTCTGTATTTAAAACACTTTCTTTGCCGATGTCTATGAAGTCCATTAAGCGAAAGTTCAACACTGAATCCCATGTTTTAATAAAAGCTTTTAGTTTTCAAATCAAAAGTTTGTTTTAAAAAAATGAAAAAAGACTGAAATATAAGGACAATTAGAACTATGTGTACGATCAGATGGTCAACCATCTTAACATTTTTTTGCAATATTTTGGCTGTTAACAGTATAAAAAAATTAATAACCTAAAGTTCTTCATACATAACATTTAAGGGTATTAGGGTGTAAAATAAAAAATGCATCTGGTAGTTTTTATGACATAAAATATTTCATAAGCCAAATATAAATAGAAATAACCATTATATTTCAAGCAAAATTATTATAATTTATTTTAAAGACTTCTGTCTTCTGATTACATCACTGCTGTGCTGTGTAATAATTTATTAAGGAAATCACTCGTTTTAAACATGATTGTGGTCATGTAAATTTGAAAGTTTGTATTGATATTTTGTTAGACAATAAATTAAAAAAACATGTGCAGATATCCATATTTCAGTAGTTGTTTTTGTAGCTCATTAATATATAATAAAACTACTTTTTTATGAGAGCATAAAGGGCTGCATGATTAACTTATGCAAATGCATTACTTAAAAATGCACAAGTTTCTATTGATATTATTAATGCTAATATGTAGGCTATATAAAGTATATAATATTTTATGGAAACTTCTAAAATTCCTGCTGTTTATTTCGGTGATTAAATCTCAATTGTGTGTAGTTCATCATTAATTTTAATTATCATTTTATGGTTTTTGGTGGAAATTTTGTGATACTTAACGATATTTGTTCAAAGCATAATATGTTCGAATTTTTAATTTTTCCGCCATTTTTATATCGCGTAAAACTAAATATAAAATTTATTGTATTTAAATTTAAAAATCAAAACAACAGAGTTTCACTTTTACTAATCAGCAATTTTGAGGATGTAGTATGAATTAGTGCATACGTTTACTGATTTTTATATTTTTGTCAAATATACTTACTTTTATGATGACAGATTGTCAAAATATTAATGGGTGTTAGGAAAAAAGTTTACTTAAACAATGACAACTAAAGACGAAAAAGCCAGTCTTTACAATTCCTTCTAACTACTTAATTTAAAAAATACGAACTCAAAAACTTGTAGATTTATTTTGGAGTCGAAAATCTACCCCTTAACTTAAACATTAATTTAGTATCCAGATGCAAGTCTATGCATGTAAAAATTGTGCTATATGATAGTTTAAGATGAAACTACAACCCATACTCTTTTAATAATCAATTTCGGATTGTTTTGCTGTCAGGAACATGGCAGCTGACTTGATCCTTTAATAAATGTATTCCATTGCAGCGTCTACTTGAGGATGAATTTTAGCCTCCTAATCTTCTGGAATATACTTGGAATACTATTATTCTGGAATAAACTTATTATTAAACAATTTTTATTGTACAACGTTTTTTTTTTTTGGGGAGAAAACTGGCATTATAAATCTTTCGTAAAATATTTCTGCTGAAATCATTTCTCCCATCAAATCTTGATCAAATCTAATATTGATCCTTTTTTAAATAATTCGAGATATCATTATGCACTAATGAACACAATGACTTGTTCATTCTTTTATTTACCCCATTATTGCCACAAATGGAGCATAATTTTCATTTCAATTAAAACTGTTTATGAGTGAAGGTCTTAATTTTTTTTGTGTTTTTTGAGGACTAAACGTAATGTTTGTAGAAACTTCTGAAATATTAATTTGGAAAAATTTATAAATTAAATTTTTAATTGATAAAAATAACGAATGATTAATGTGCCGCAATTTTTACAGTATTGAGCTTTTAGAATTTCAAAATTCGAGAGTTTTAAAAAAAATTATAAAATTCGAATTAGATTTAATGAAGACCTTAAGGTCTCTTGAGAGTTCACACAATAAAATTTGTTTAAAATTTCTTAAAGCATTTGAAATTCATTCAGGATTAAAAAAATAAAAATTACAGTAAAAGCTCTTTATTCACGGGGTTATGTTCCATAAATATGCCGCGAATATAGAAACGTGAATACGGAATGGTAATTTATATGGGATTATAGGGGATACGTTCCTGGGTGACAAAATGAAAAAAAAAAACAAATACATCAAAAAATCAATTTAATTGAAGTTTTTGAATAGTTTGATTAATTATCTTAAGGCTTACGCCCTTTTTCAACACAAGCGTGTACACTTCTCTTGTTCAACTGCTGTTGTTTTCCATATAAAAGTCCCTTTCCGTGAACTGTGTACTATGTACACGCTTGTGTTAAGAAAGGGCATTGAAAAGGCATTGTGTTAAGAAAGGGCATTAGGCAATGGTTTGAGGAATTTTGTAATTTTCTCTTGCTTGGCAGTTTTTAAAATCTCCTTCAATTCAGACTGATACGCAGCAGTCGCATCAGCAATTTGCCTATTTTTAAGAGGCCATCATTCGTTCCATCGACGGATCAATGTTCATAAAGAAATCAAAAAAAAAAAAGGAAAAGAAATTTCCTTGGCTATATCTTAAATTTTTAATTTAAATGGCATAACAATTAACCTAATAATCCCATAATACTTTTATTGTAAGTCAAAATAATATTAATCATACAAAAACAAAAAATATTTTAATGAAACCAATGCTGGCCTAATGTTAGACTTTAATCGATGACATACATTTCTACCTTGAACTTTTACAGCTGATGAAGCAAGACTCCTTAGCTAAATCACAGAATATTTTTGTTATTGATTAATTACACTTGATTAAAGGTGACAACATAATACCAAAAATTGAGTAACGGTTAAATTATGTTATAATGATATAAAGAACTTGACGATTAAAAGTAAATAAAAAGAAAAAACCTTGAATATCTCGGAGCGCAGCTGCGTAGTACTCACTTTGACGCATAGTTTTAACCTTGCGCTAATAATGCTAGTTCTTAAATTTTGTAGAACTTCATCATCTAAGTAATTGAATGAGATCAAAATGGAATTTTTTTCTTAAATTAAATAACAGCTGTGCTAATTTATTACTTAACTTTTGGCTTTTTTTCTAAGTAAAAATCTTAAAATAAAAATAAAGCAACAAATTTCTTCAAATTTACATCTAAATAAAATTAAAGTATTCCACGTGAATAAAAATATTATCACAAATTAATTTATAAAAAAAAGTTACTTAAATTAATTCTTATGAGTTTATAGCAATCGAAGTGATCAATGAAGGTTCTTTTCTCAGGGTTTTGCTTTGAAAATAATAAGTAAAAAGTGTTCGGGGAGATTGTTTTTTAAGTAGAGTTAAAAAAAGAAAAAATTAAACTAAGAGAGAAGATTAATCAGGAAGATAATAAACAAGCTTTTTCAATTACCAAAATTAACAAAAAAATTTATCTAAATAAATTCAACACTTATTTACTTATTGCTAAAAAAATCAAAGTTTTAGCAATTATTACTAAAATTTTTATTAATTATTTTAGAATAATTTCAGCATTTAGTTTAATTTAAAAAAAAAACTCGAAATACTTTGATGAAGTGAATGACCTTTCCTTTTTCTATACTTTAAGTGGTAAAAGTATCTGGCAACATTGTACTGGGTAAAGTGTCTGGTATTAAAAATTTAAAATGAAAAAATTTCTGCAAAAATAAAGAACCATAGCTTATATAGTTCACCTTTTAAAATTTCACTCTTACTGAGGAAATGGTGCCCTCTTTTGCTTTAAATAAATCTAATGAAAACAAATATAATTGTTCAATTGTTCAAAACGTAACTTTTTCTTCAAACTGCCGCCATTTTGTGCAACAAGACTTTTTTTAAAAAAAAACTCTTTGTAGTACCACAGATACATTTCTTTTGTTGAAGAATTAAGAAAGATTTTGTTCTTCAGATTACTGGGAGGGTTGGAATCGTGCACACCAGGACACAACCTTTTCTTCAAGAGCCTCCACTTTGCAAGTCTGTAGTATTTTCAATTGTAACTTTTTGTTTAATATTATTAATTTTTTATATTTTCAACGCATTAATAAACAAAAAGTAAAAAAAAATTTAGTTGAAAATATCTATTGGTTCTTTTTTATGGCGTCCGAAAAAGCACCCAAAATTCGAGCGCTTAAACCAGAAGACCCTCTTAAATAAAGCTCTTTTTTAATTCTTTTCATTTTCCATTAAGCTTTTTTTGTTAATAACTAATGTTATTAATAATTGTATTCAATTTCTTTATACAAATAAAAATTAAAAATACAGATAAACATATGTATTACGAAGGAAAACAATATTTAATTAGAAAATGCGCACCCAGTGAAGTGCAATATGGGGTGGGGCGCTTGAAAAAGAACTTTTTTTTTTAATAGTACGAATAGTTTCTCCATCAATCAAAAATATGTTTTTTATTTAAAACTAGACGGTGAACACAATGGTAATAAAAAGAACTCGCTACAAGGGTGGTATGACAGTTTAAAATCGATATAAACAATTCATTTGTTTATAACAATAAAAATTTTTTAATTATTTTTTGTGAGATGAGATGAGTTATGAATTTTTGAAAACTGCTCTTCAAGCAAAAATCACAAAACTCTCAAAACTTTGACCCCCTCCATTTTCCAAAATAAATTTTAAAAAAAAAATCCTCAAACACATATATCTTTTTTTGCATTGCTAAAACCGTAAAAAAAATTCAGCCAAATCAAAAATGTGTCGGTCAATTTTTGTACGATTTGTAAAAGAATGCCCCACATACAAAAATAATTTTTAGTTAAATTATTTAAAAAGAAATAATTTTCTTTATTAGTTTTCTAGAGCACCATGGTGTTTAAGCTATCTAATTGTTTACAAATATTAAAATGTTTTTAATATATTAATTTTAAATATTCAAAGAAAAGACAAAGAGTAATTATCGTGTTTTTGTTTTGTTTATTAATAACCTTCATAAAATTGTTTACTCCCTATGAGTGACAGATGATCAGTCATCAGCAATTTTGGCTATCCACATAAAATTGTTGATTCTTTATAAATAAATTTGCGGTGTTAAATTAATAAACAAAAATATGATCTCATTAATATATACGCCTTCTTTATTGATTGTTTATTGTTTTGAATTTAAAGCAAGAAAAAGTTGCAATGAAAACTTGTTTTTAAGTTATTGATCTTTCATTGGAGCTGTAATCCAAGTAATTTTCCAAAAGTGAGTTGAACTTTTAAAACTTTTTATTACTCTTGCACTTTGTATGCAAGGAAATAATTTTCCTATATATATACAAGGTTTGATTGAAAACATTTCTGGCAGTTTACTTGAAAATAGTCTCTTTTGAAGAAAGCCAAGTAATCATCACGAATCTTTGTGGTTTATTGGCAATTAAAAATAATTTTCTAAGAAAGTATGTAAATTACAAGCTTTGCCTTCTCATTGATAAAAACGAAATGTACAATTTGTAATGTACGTGTATACCTGGAAGATTAATTTTATTGCTTTCAGTACTTAGCCTTATTGCTGGCTTAAGTAAATAAACGTAGTGAAAAATAGATACAATTTGCTGTCATAACCCACAACATGGTTTTTCTCTGTTATTTTCATATAAAATTTTCAAAAGTACATACACTTAAATACTCTTATACAAATTCATAACTTTTTCTATGCAAACCTCATAGATACATGGTAGCAATGACCTGGGCCTTGGATTTGACTTCCTATCTTAACAGATATAAAGGTTACAGTGCATGTTCGAATTCCAGATTATGATAAACAAATAAAACTACTACTCGGGTAAAAACTCATATTGTCTGCTTTTCCTTTGAAGTAATCCATAAGCAACACATTCAAGAGAACCCTCACTTTTGTAACAAAATGAAAAGATTTTTACTTTCTTTAGAGCACCTACGGAAATTTATTCCCTGGTTCTGTTTATTTGTTTTTTGTGTTTCTTTATGTTTTAAATTGTTCGACACTATTTCTTCTACTATTTTTTTTTTTTATATTGAGAGGTTGTTTGAAGGTAGTTTTCTATGATTGAGTTCACGTTCACCATTTGCAAGCAAGCATGTAAATTTTAAACAAGTTTTAAAATTGTGCTTGATTTAACTTGCCAAGAAAAACTTTTAGAACTTATAGGTATGACGAAAGGAGTGAGTATAATTTTAATAACGATGTATTTAAAATTGTGACAAAATAACAAAATGTATCCAAATCTGCAGAAAGTGACTTTAAATTTCATGATAATTTTCCCTCATACCTCATATCTCATAGAATAATAATTTGGCTTCTAATTAGTGAATCACATATTACCATGAAGTAGAAAAACAATCTTAATAACGCAGAAGGGCAATATCTTCGTTTTTTAAAAATAAAAAAGGAACCAGACATCATAGCCCGCCAAAATATTATGATCACCAATGAAAAAACAGATAATTTTTGTTTGACATAACCAGATTTTTTTTTCAGGAAAAATATTATCTTGAAAAGTCCTTAATAGCATATGACTATTAGTCCTTAGCAGGAAAATGAAGTAATTACCTCTTATTTTCGCAAACTGTGATGAAATATCTGTTCGGTTATTAATTGTCTTGTGTATTTCGCTAGTGCGGTTTGAGACTTTAAGTTGTTTTACTGTGTAGAGTATTTTTTAAAAGTAATTTTGATTTAAAATTAATTTGTTAAAGGTATGTACAATTATAGTTATATTTTCTTTAAAAATTCTAACATTTTTTGTAGGCATTAATGTATAGAAAAATGTGATATCCACAATTGTCTCTCTTGTGATTCAAACGATCAATTTCAACAGATGGGAAGAAATCCTGATATAACAGAGGAAAAAAAATCTGCCATTTGGACATTATTAAGTACGGAAATGTTTTCTTATCGTGAAATTAAAGAAAAAGAAAAGATTAGTTACGGTGTTGTGGCAAATTTGGGCCGTCAATAAAAAAAGAATGCTTTTCCACAGGGCACACGTCGGCATAAATGTGGAAGAAAAAAGATTACCACGTCTAGAACTGAGAGAAGAATCATTGCCACAATTGCCGTCAATCGTATGCTGCCTTTAAAGGAAATTTTAAAGATCCTTTTGGATGGAGGAATTAAAATTTCAATGCGAACTCTAGAGAGAAGATGTGCAGAAACTGGCTTTGTTTGCAGGACGTTAAAAAAGAAGCCAAAACTGACCAAAAAGATGGAAAAGGACCGTTTAAGCTTTGCACGCCGATTTCGTCATTTCATGGCAGAAGATTGGAAAACAGTAAGACTTTTTTACTTTTTCGAATTCATAAAAATTCATTCACATGTGAAATGTTATTAATATTAACATTTGATAGGTGGTTTTTAGTGACGAATCATCTCTTCAGGCCCTTACTGAGATGAGAAGATTAGTAAGAAGACGTAATTTTGAACATAATGAATCCTTTTGCGTTCAAGAAACAGTTAGGCATCCTCCGAATATCTTGATATGGGAAGCAATGTGCGGAGAAAGACTCGGGCTTCTGTATTTTGTTGAAGGCATGATGAACGCTCAGCAATATTTAAAGGTGCTAAACGAAGTTTTGTTGCCATATCTTCATGAAATAAATGTAGGAAGACAAACAACATACTTCATGCAGGATAAGGCACCTTGCCACACCGCAAAAATGGTGACAAGTTTTCTGGCAAGCAAGAGATAACAATTTTGCCATGGCCCGGTTATTCACCAGATCTTAATCCCATCGAAAACATTTGGCATTTCTTGAAAAAAAGAGCTTATGAGCTTCCTAATAACAATAAGGAATCCTTAATAAGAAATATCCAAAAAGTATGGCTGGAAGATGAAACTTTGCAGTATATAGTGAAACAATGCATAAACAGCATGCCACGCAGAATTGAAGAAGTTATAAGACGCAAAGGAAAAATGACCAAAAATTAAAAGAAATTTAAATAATTTTACTTTTATATTGTCAATATGTATCTTATTGTATTAAAAATATATGTTTTTATTTGTTTTAACTTCAAAATTTGATTTATTTTAATATAAAATAAATAAAATAATATAATTTTAAGCGTGATCATAATATTTTGGCGGCCTACTGTATCTACTTTCACACCATCACGTTCAAGGATCTCAACAATTCATATTAGCCAAATATAGTTTTTATTTTCGCATCCAACTTTCTTGTTGTTGTGTTTGAACATCCATTAGGTGCCAAGAAAAGGATACATTTTAATACATATGTATATTGTATAAATTCACCTTTCAAACTTGCTTTATTTTCTACTAAATGGAATAATCTAGCAATGGTAGGTATGTATGTAGCTAATAGGTCAAAGTCCGCTGGCAGGTCCTAATAGTTGAAAGTCCGCTGACAGACGAATAACTTTGTCATTTGTCTTTCAAATGAACATCATATTTTATTTTAAATTTTTTTTTATCAATATTGCATTCTTAATATTTTCTTGATTATTTTGATGCATTTAAAAATTTCTCCAATTTTTTACTTATATTCCCAATGAACCTTTCAATTGGAAACTTTTTTTTACTAGATTATCATTTTTCTTCTCTTTATAAAACAAAAAAAGATGTTATAACTTTTTTAAAGAGTATACTACTAAAGAGTAGGCTACTGCCATTATTAAAGATAAGACAAAAAATAGCAAGCTTAAAGATATAATAAAACAACGGAAATATTGACAATATATCATGGGTCTGTGATGATTTATGGAAACTTTAAAACTTAGAAAGCTATTTAAATAAAAATTTGTGTGATTTTTTGTCAGTAACGGAAATAAAAAAATTTTTATCCATTGTAAATTTTAAAGTATACCAGGAAATCGATATTAATTGATGTACATTTAACTAATTTTTGATAATAATATGCAAGAATATCAAATATATTTGTATCTCAGCAGTAGCTATCATTTTCGGAGATGCTTTTTAGCTGTCCTCGTCCATTAATTGGTCTAAATCATCCCTAATTTATGATTGATTGAAATTTCTCTCTTCTTTATTGTTGCTTTCACTAGTTAAAATAGGAAGTGATGATGTTGACGTTCAAATAAAATTTGCGGTATTTTTTTCTAATTATACAAAACGTATTATTTTCAATATCATGAAGCCGTGTATTTATTTCTGATGCTAATATATTATGTTAAATGCAAAATTTGGTAGATTTGGTAGCATTTCAGTGCACATATTCTAATAGACCATAAAGAAAAAGCTTCAATCAATCAAAATGCCGAGCATCATTAAAAGAGCCAAAAGTTTTAATGTTTTATAATTTAAAAACAAAAAATAATATCAAATTTTATTCTTTTAAGAAAACATTATGCATAGATTTGTCTCAAACGCATCCACATAGCTAACCTTATAGTGAGAATTGACCCTTGATGGTCTTTTTTCAAGTCATGAAAATAATTTTGATTACATTTTTATGAAATTTGTAAGCTAATTGTAACAAGATCTGGATAAGAAGATGATTAAATTTATTCCAGCAATGACTTGAAGATGCAAGAAAACATACGAATAAAACTCTCGGTAATTTTCTTATACACATAAAATGCATGCCAAGCTTAGATTAAAACAATATTAAAGATAATATTATGTAGTTGTTTTATAATGAGAAAAAGTACATTTTCAAGCATTGTTCGAAATTTGTTTGAGATACATAATTTTTTAAGAAATTTTTTTTTGTTTTTCGGCTTCACTTATAAAAAATATTTTTTGACGTAATTAAGAGAGTGACGCGTTTATTTCAATCATAACCCCAAATTCAAAGAATTAAGGGATTTTTTCAATTAAAGTTATTTTCACTTCTTTTGGTTTGAATGTAAAACATCGACTTCCTGTAGCATGATCCTTCAGTAGAGAATTTAGAGTGGTGTTAAAAGCTTCATAAATAGTAGCTAAATAATTGACTTGAGAAAAATATAGATACCGGCAATCTATGAATTTCAATCCTTCTTATGCTATTGACGTATAGTAAAGTTGCACATATTTTTGGGCTCAATATATTGAGGTGATGATGAATTTTACATTGATCAATGTGCAGGACTTCGCCAAATACAATAATATGTATGTAGATCAAAGTATTTTATCGTTATGGAGGCCCTTTATGTTCAAGGTCTCAGTTGCTTATTGTAATTGTAGAGCAGATGAATAATTATTATTTTTCAGCGATTCACAGGCGCCTTAAGCCTTGTACAGACCAATGCGTTTTTCATTCGCACGCCGGACAAGATTGTAAAACGGGTGATGTATTTGCTCTAGCTATAGCTAGAACAAAATTGTTTTGCTTTTGTTTTTGTCAGTAAAAGGACACTTTATGGCCTTCAAAATTTTTCTTTTACTTTAAATTTTTGTTGTGCTTATTCTAAAAGGGATAAGAAATGATTTTATTACTTTTAGAGAAGCATTTTGTGGCCTTCAAAACTTTTGGTGTATCTCTAAAAGTAATAAAATCATTATTTCCTATCCCTTTTAATATAAATACAACAAAAATTTCCATTAGAACTAAAATTTAAAATACAACAAAAATTTTGAAGGCCATAAAGTGTCCTTTTACTGACAAAAACAAAAACAAAACAATTTTGTTCTAGCTATAGCTAGAGCAAATACATCACCCGTTTTACAATCTTGTCCGGCGTGCGAATGAAAAACGCATTGGTCTGTACAAGGCTTTAGATTGAGACCTTTAACGATGAACTGTTGGAAGTAACTAAATTTTCTTAGTTATAGCTAAGTTAAACAAAATTGAATAAATAAATAAGTAAGAGTTTGAGTGATTTATTTTCTAAAAAAAAGACAAAAAAGTTTCCTGACTGTAGGAACAACAATTAAACAGCATTAGATTGATGTGCACAGTTTAAACAATTAACGATTGTCTGCTCTGTAATTGCAGGCAACTAAAATCTCAAACGCAAGGAGTTTTTTAAATATATTTATTCTTAGAGAAAAACTGCTAACATGATTTTTTGATTGTTTATTTTTATCCTTAGAATACTCCATATTCTTTACGAAACTTCTTAAACTTGTGACAAAACTTCGACTTTGATGCTTTCACAAAATTATTTTTGGGTAGTGAAAAAAATACACGTGGAAAAAAGTTATTTTATTAAACTAAAATTTGTACAATCGATATTTTTTGTTTATTTATTTATGACATTGAGATCAACAAAGTGAAACAAACTTCTTTCATAATTCAGTATTTTTTTACACATATTATGAAATATTTGGAATTGTTGCAATTTATAATTGTAGTAACTAAAATGAAATATATTGTTAGCAAAAAAATTTCAGCTTATGTAGCACTTATTCTTCACACACGGTAATTGCAATTTTTTGGATATTTTATGTCACCATAATTATGAACTTATTGTAATTATAATTATATATTTGTTTAAATGATTTTATTGGTTTTTAAAAACTTATAGGTCTAGTAATTAATTTAATTTAATTTAAGTATCTAACTGGAGCTATAGAAAAGCGTAAATAAACTTTGTCGGGGTAAAGTGCTATTGAGTTATTTTACGCTACAAAAAATAATAATTTTGTTCTATTTTAAATCAATTGTTCTCACCGCAACAAGTTATGTTTTTGTTGTTTTTTTTTGTTTTTTCAATGTTAAAAAAAATTTTACCGCAATACAAATTACCCTGAAAGCTTATTGTTTCGATGTGTATACCTAAATATTGGATAAGTTGTACTTTAGTTTCCCGGAACATCTTGTTCTCGGTCTATGGTAGCCTTTTTAGTATTACATAACCCTTTTATATACAGTGATGATTATATTGAATGAGAATATACTGTTGACAAGACATCATTATGAACAACTTCCCTTTAGTTATAGTTTTTAGTAATCAGAGAAAGTACAAAAACGCCGTTGACTTTGAGACTTAAATTAAAACGTCATACAAAACAGACAAGGAAGCTAACAATTAATTTTTTTGTGAACTATTTTAAAAATGAAATATTTTTCAATTTTAGTCAAATTTTAAATAATATTAAATTAAATATTTCTACTGAACCAAGGATATATAACATTCATGATACACGCAATCTCGAAAACAATAATTATAACGACAATTAAAATTAGGATAACACACTTGCATAATTTAACTAGTCATAAGTTAAACAATACAATGAAATAAATTTAATTATTTAACTATCTGAAAGTGTAAGTGGAAATAGAAAGATATAATTACAAAGCATATCTTTTAAGGTTGTAACAATTAATTGTGTTGTAATTAAGAGTTTTAAAACAATTTTCAGCATAAAATACTATTAATTTTTCTTATATATCATTAATAGCAATCACATAACTTACGAACCAAAACCTGAAAGGTTTAACGTGTTGGGCCATTAAATTTTTATATAAAGAAAAGTAGTTTTTTTTCTTAATATGCCTTTAAAATCCTTTATTCCCTTATAATTTCTTTAGGGAGATATATTTCTTTGTTCATTAAATTTAACTATCATAGATTATTATAAAGATGCTTTGTCTAACATATTAAATATCGCTAATTGGTACGTTGTTTGTTTTAAATACCTGTATATCGAGAATATCTGGTTTTAATTAATGTAAATAAACTATAATTGTCTTTCTTTTTTTTTTTAAAATAACATGAATTGATTATTTAGAATGCACTTCCACCGCAAAAAAATATCTTTCAGCATTTAAACTGCTGTACTTTCACTTTATTTTTTAAAACTTTCTTTGGATAATTTAAATGTAATTTTATTTATAACGTCTTTATCTTGGGAAATGTAACAAAATTTCAATAAATAACTTTACATTTAAATATATAAAAAAATCTTGAAACAAGCAAATAAATTGATCAATTAAAAATTGCTAATTGCATGACTTTATCGAACAATGATGCTTTATTCCTTTATAGTCTAAACAAATGCTTAAACAAAAGCGCTAAAAAGATTTAACCTTGTACTATCACGGCTATTTCTAGTGATTTGCTATTTTTCTATATAGTTTCACAATAATTACGAATATTATTAAAAGTAAATAATATTATTTTAACTTGAAGGTTTTTACAAAAATGAAAATACAAAGAAATTTTATATGAGTCACAAAACTTCCTGATTGTTTCAGGGTAATTTAAGCATAGTTTAAAGCTGCTTATAGTCGAGAGTAAGAGATATTTTCATTTTCCTTGGAATAGTAAAAGTAAGTACTAGATTACATAACGGTACTAGTTATATACAGTCTTGAAGAAGGTAAACTGAGATGACTGCTTCGTGTGACAAATTCAGAAAGCACAAAATTCATATTGTAATCGATTTTTATATTGAAATAATTGAATTTTTTCAATATTTTCAAAAAACCTTCTTTTACAAATTGAAACCTTTCGGTGAACGCTTTACTATCAATTTTCGATTTGACGTGCATAATCCACGTAGGTTAATCTAGAAAATATTTCTCCACTCAAGTTGTTATTCCAATACAAAGGAAAAATCTTAAGGTAAACTTATGTAATTGATTTGTCACTGTAAATTGTCCTCAAACAAGAGAGGGAAGTTTACTTAATTTGAAAAAACCACACTAGCCAAATATAATCCTACTATTAGTCAAAGATGTACAGGGTTTCTATTTTTCAAAGAAAATAAGAATTAAAATCATTGTGGTTATGCCAAAATATACCACTACCAATGGGATAAAAAAAGCTAACGACTTCACCATTGTGTTGTAGCTAAAGAACACACCCAGTATCAGTTTGTACCTATCACACCCAGAACAAATGAAGCAAGTAATCCGATATTTAAAAATAACAGAAACTAAATGCGATATAAACGATAGTTTTATTGTCTTTATTAAAGCTGATGTAAAATACTGGAGAATATTTCATACAGCAAAATCTAGAAAAACTAGAAGCTTTTAGTTTGGATGTCCAAAAATGCTGTGGACAATTCTACAATAACGAATTAATTATTATCGGCAATGTATAAAGATTTTTATTTTAGAGATAGAAAAATGAACGAAATATCAGATTTTGTATTAAGTCTAGCACAATTTTTATATCTTAGAACTTGAATATGTCATAGTCATGTCCAAAAACAGTTAGACTTGTATAAAAACTTTTTTTGTTTCAAACAAAAAACAACATGGTTGGCTGAGCACCTACCTGTTACAACTCTTTTAAATTCTAGTTCTAAAAATTTTAAAAAAATGACTAAAATCAGGAAAAATTATCGAATTTTTAGTAATACACCTGCTAAAACCTGTTTTTTTCAGGTCAGTTAGGCAATACCCAATACCCGGCAATGAGCAAACTTATAAATTTAGACGAAGAAAAAATGATTTTTAAAATCATTCCTTTAAGTATATAAAAAATAACACAAACGACTAGTCACATTTCCCATTTTTAGGATATTATTGAGATTTTGATCAAATATAATTATATTGCTTTGATAAGTCGCACAATGTACTGGGATGAACGAGATCTGGACGAGATCCATGCTAAAAACAAGTTTAGCGGCTTCTTACCAATGTACTGTTTGCAGGTTTCTATATTATTTTTTAAAAATTAGCAGTAAATATAATGATAATTTTCAATAAATCAAAATACTCTCATGTAACGCAGTTAAATTTTTTGCAATTGATGACAACTAATAACTCCACTGACAATTTTTGATTGTCACCTTAAAGCATTACGATTCAACTCAAATAAAATATTATTCAAAATAGAAAGCAGTTTAAAAACTTTTTCTTATTAAGTTTCTGTAATCGTGGGAACCGAGAATAGGCAATTGGGGCATGTGACGCAACACTTTTATAGTTTTTAAATAATCAATAACAGCATTGCATGACATATAAATATTACTGCTGTGTATGATACTGAATCCAATCGATTAAAATGATTTTTCTCATCTTTGTTTTTAAGCGAATAAAAAATTTTTGTGTGATGCATTGGTTGATAGTTGAAATTAAGGTGAAAATCGATCAAAAGATGAGATTTTATCTAATTTCTTCACTTCAGTTTTAGCATTGCCAGGTCATGATGAGAACTCCAATAGTTTATTAGTTTTAAATTATCAAAGTTTCTTTGTTACTAGTTTTTATAATTAGATTAAGTGTATAGGCTCAGACTTTTTTTAATTTTATGCTTTATATTCGCTCTAACATTTTTACTCCACAGTAATAATTAATGTAGAATTATTTTTTCTATATATTATAGAAAAGATGACATATTTTTTTTATAGAACTCCAGATAACAAGGGGCTCTTATTGAATATTAACGTAATAAACCATGACCATACTTTAGAATTATAATTATATATCGTAGCCAAAAGGTATACAATTAGTCAACCTTATGACATGAAGCGCTGCCAATAAACAATAAACGCTGCAATTAAACATTTAGTTTTACTTCTTATCTATACTATCACAAAAGTGGGAAAAATCATACAAAACCATATCTTAAGAATAAATGACGTTGTTTATATGATTTAACGTCCCTCAAATAGTGCGTTTTCACTGACGTTAGTACTTAGTATTTAGTACTTTTTTAAAAGTATTTTTAGGGAAAATCTCTAATTTATTTCTCAAATAATAGTGCGTGTTCACTGAACCTAGTGCCTAGTACCTACTCAATAATTATTATTGACATATTTAAAAACTAAGCTAGAGATATTCAATAAAAATACTTTAAAAAAAGTACTAAATACTAAGTACTAACGTCAGTGAAAACGCACTAAAAGACAAAAATTAGAATTTTACACATTTTTGTTTGGCGTCTGGTGGTCATTCTTAATTAGGAAGAGGGAAAGAATCAAGCAGGATATAAAAAAAAACACTAAAACTTCCAAAAGTTTGAAATAATATTATAGCTGTGAACCAACATTATTTTGCATTCTGGGAAGTTTTTTTTTACATATAGGAAAACGAATGTGTGTGGATAGCCTTTGTTTTCTGTATTTGTGTCAGACCAATAGCAACCACTGAAAATTGAATCTGGGACATAATTTGGACTAAATTCGTTACTGTGTACTACTTATTAACTTCTTTCAATCTTTTTAGATACTCTTACATGCATCTCAAAATGAATGAATTTGAAGTAAGAGTGATTATTTTGCAACTTACATATCTGAGTCTAATTATATTTTTAAATTTTAACTTTATAAAAACTACACATTTTACAATATTTTTTTCATTGTTACGCATCAGATACAAAACTAATACTCATATAATATTATACCTTACATGTATGTATATATATTTCACTAAAAATTTTCGAGGATCAAAAGAGATATGGTAGCAGTTATTTCAATAAATGTTTGGCAAAGTAATTATTTTGAGTTTTTCTTCACAAACTTCACTCTTTACTTACTACTTACGAAACATAATAGAGGCAACAGTGATATATTGATGAAAAGTTTGTCTATATTTAAAGCATTTTTAAAGGCGATCACGTATGAATGATAAGTTAACTATTCCTCAGCTTAGATTCAAATTGCTATTAATTTTTTGTTGAATGATGTGTTTTCAAGATGTACAATATTACTTATAACACTAACAAATATCAAGATCGAACATACTCAATGGGTTTTAAAAAGTATTTTTTTAAAGGCCTTAAAAAGCCTTTACTAATTTAGATATTTATCGTAATCGCATTAATATTTGACGTATTAATAATTTAATGGCAAATTTTCTAACATGTTTTCAACTTTTGATTTGAAAAATTGTTGTTGTTTTATTGATATTGTAGCTTCGACTAATTTAAGCTAATTTGGTTAGTTTTAAATGAGGTAGTATCCAGTTAATGATTAATTTGGTCATTGACTTTAATATTGTGATTAATTAGCCATGGCTGAGAGTGCTGACTGGTAGTTAATAACTTTTTTGTTTTGACAATGAAGATATTCAATCGCATTTGAAAACAAGGAATATAAACATATAACTGGATTAACACTATTTAAGGATAGGACTTCCATCTTTAATTAAATACCGAATAATATAAGCTTTGTACCCAGTTTCTAAATAAGTAATAAGTCAACTAATAATAATCAAAGCAAATAGATCACATAAGATAAAATTGCCTTAGAAAACGCCAGTAAGGCATTTAATCAAAATGCTAATCTAAATAAAAAACTATAGTAAACTGTCGGAAGTAGTCATAGATTTTCAGCCATTCATCATATTTATTTTAGTGATTTCTTAAACCATGCTTTGAAAAACTGTTTTGTATTTTCAGGAGAGTTAAATTAAGTGATAAAGTAATCTTTTATAAAAATTGCAGACACTGGAAATTAACATCAAAAACTAAATTTATCCCGCATTTTAATTTTTCTTTTCAATTTTTTCATATTAGAAGAATCTTAGTTTGTAAGCAAATAAATGTTTCTAACTAAAAATTTTGGTATTTGGAAGACAAATATTATACTTTTTCCACTAACTATACTAAATATTTATATTAATAAATTGTAAGCGCTTCGATTTGAAGTTATCTAATTATGAGTTATTTCATTATTTATTCTTTATAAAAACTAACAACATTTACATTTACAACAATTCGAACTACAAAAGTTTTCTTCATTCTTTTCAGCTCCAGTGGATGTATAAATTAAAAAAACCTTCATCCAACATTTGCAACATCCTAAAATAATGTCGACATCCGAGCGTTCTATTCCTCATCTTAGAGATATATTTAGCTTAAGTGGTTATTCTGTGCATCATCATAGCCCAAACAATGGCGATTGTAACGGAGCTTTAAATGGAAATATTGCGATTGAATCTTATCCCGATATTAAGGGTCATCAAAAGAAAAAACGTGACAATAGTAAGACATTAACAAGCGGTGATGTTAAAACACTTGAAAGACACTTGAGTATGAAGAAGACAATCCGAAAAAAAATTATGAGAGACCTACAACAAGCTTTTGTAGAAGATCCAAATGAATTTAAGGTAGAAAACTCTAGTTCAGAACAATTAAAAGCCGAAATAAGAGCTGAAGCTTTACGTTTTGGAGAAAAGCCAACAAGAAAATCTGATAATTTTTTGGATATGTTACGTGGTGAAAAGACTAACTTTGATTATTCACCAAAGACAAGTCCATGTAATGATTTCTCTTTTGGAAATCAAACACCACATAATGAAAAATCAAGTTTTTGGAGAAGGTTTGCTCTTAAGAGTAAAACAAAACGATAATATAGTCCATTCTTTATTTAGGAAAAAATATATTTGAGTCCTTTTATCTATCTTAAAATTTAGATTTCTACATAAGCCTTAAAATCATTTATAAAATAACGAGTTGTGTTAGTATAATAAGCTGTGTATATAGTTTTAAGGGTAATAAAATATTTTATATAGAAAATATGGCTTTAGCGTATCTTTAATGAATAATCAAAAAATCAAATTTTAAAAATTGTCCGTACACTTTGAAAATCTGAACAAAAAGTATTGAAGTGGCTTAAATCGCTAAAATGAAATTTTTACTTCTTTCTTACTTACTTACTGGTAACTGAATGATTAAACAATTTCTTAACGTAAGAATCTGCATCCTATGAAATGCTCCGTCAACTGCTTTCTATTTTCGTTTTATACCCAATTCTCAATGTCGATTTATTTTCACTGTTCTTAATCCTTCTATTGCATTTTAAATGAAATTACCTCAACCTCTTGCTGTGATTTATAAATAATTCAATACTCCAACCACAAATAGCACTCACCATAACTCTTAACTTTTTACCTTTGTAGATATAGATATTAAAGAAGCTTCACAAAAAATTAAAGAGAGATTCTTCAGTCAAAAACTTTCTTTGGAAATTCGAAGAATTATTAAAAATTTTAATTTCTTATTTAACCACTGTTAGTCACCCTAAATAATCATTAATGAGTTGAACTATGCAAGAAATAATTCAATAAATAATTTAGAGTAGGTTTCTTAACTCAAAAATTCATAGGATAGTTTTGGATAGTTTTTTTTCAAATTTGTTAATATTTTTTTATTTACAATAACAAATTAGTTGATTTTTTTCCAAATAATCACATTTTTCATTTCTAAGTGTTCCCAAAAAATGAGAAATTGAAATTTCAAAAAACTCTCCCAGCGTTGGGAAAGTAATTTTACTATCTAACGAAAGAATTTTGATTTGGGGAACGTTTTGGAACCTAACAAACTTCCCTTTGCATAGGCTAAATTTTTAGTAAATTTATTAAACAATCGTTGAAATTCAATAGTCAGCTAATTTAAATCTGAAATTAATAAAAATAAACCGGGAATAAAAACTTTAAGAAATTATTTTTTTTTCATTTTTTATGGATCGTTTTGGAACAGTGTCATCAAAAAAATCGCAAAAATGTGCCTTTTTTGCACGAATTAACATCGGGGGTATTCACATTGAGTCCGGTAACATTAAATTTCTAGATAAGCGGAGGTGAAAGGTAAGACGGAGTTTCGCAAATTTCGAAAAAGCTTTTACCCCTTCCTGAGGCAGAAATATTTCTGCCTCATGCTTGGTATCTTACTAATACACATTTATATACACATGTTATCTGTAATATTTTCCAACACATATTCACATATTTTAGTACACTGAGAATTGTAGGGGAGCATTTCCGAAATGTTACAATCCTCAATGTGAATACCCTGATCCTCTATCATTTCATGTCTGAAATCCGAAAGCTTAGGTTATCATTATAATTCTGAAATCTGAAAGTTTCGGTACTAAAGTGAATTTTGTGGGGAATCAAGCAAGAAGAAGAATAATCTACATGTCAAGTCTACAAGTCTCTTTAAGTTTAGTGCTTTAGAAAAACATATAAAAACTTATAGGCGGGCTAATCAGAATTTTTTAATTTTTTCCCGTAATCAGGGGACTAATTTCGATGTACTAATGAAAAAGGCAAATGAAATAGCACTTAGGCTAAATTATAATCGTGCCAAAACAACCATAAACTTACTGATAATGAACAGATTTTGCGTTACGAACTCATGGCTTTTAGAATACGTTATCAGCTATGTTGTATATAGGGCCCAGACAAATCTAATCAGTTACATAAAACTTTTCCTTGATATAATTGTACTCATAGTCAGAGTTTTTACTTCTTACATTTCAAAGTGGTTCTAATTGTTAAGTGCTTAACAATGTCAAAAGTGTTCATAGGGCAAATAATTCATACCAAAGGATTTGATAAATTTATAGTAATACCAAATGGATTTATTGCTATTAAGGATGGAAAAGTATTGAGATTATTTCATAATAATTATTTCAAGCCTCTTGTAGACAGTAGACAATATCTGGAATCTTTTTGATATCTCAAATTCCTAGTCTATGGCGTGACCAGCGAACAAATCTCATAATATCCGAAAAAATGGAAATATTTTTTTCTTAAGTATATTTACCTATAAAAGATACCGGACATTATCTGTAGTCTAGAAGAGGCTTTGAATTTATTTCCTATTTTTTATTTTTGTTTTTAACAATTTAATTTTTAATAGATTTTTGCTGTTGGTGATGATTTTTTTGCCTGGAAAAATCTTGGCTATAGTATTGAAAAAGAAATTTTTTTATCATCCTCCCAGTTTTTAATGCCGGGATTTATTGATTGCCATATACATGCACCCCAAATGCCAAATATTGGTATCGGCTTAGATAAACCATTATTGGAATGGTTGGAAAAGTATACATTTCCATTAGAAGCTCGATATGAGGATATAGATTATGCAAAAATGATTTATAATAAAGTTGTGGTATGTAAAATTTTTGTATAAGCTCAGTATGAATGAATAATATGGAAGTTAAAAAAAGAAGAAGTTTACTAAAACTTTCAAAATATGTTTGCTTACTAATTGATTAAGATATACATATATACTACATATATTAGATATACTACAAAATAAAAACTACACTGAAATCTCAATAAGAGTTATTTAAAATTCGTTTAAAGAAATATTCAATTTGTGGCTTGCAAAGCTTAGAGACTTCTTATTATTCCTTTTGTTATTGAAATTTATAGGTTTAATATTACTCTAATTAAATACTACTCTTTTTATTTATAAAAAATAGAAATATACAATTTCTAATGGAACCACATTGGCGGCCTATTTTGCTACAAATCACAAAGAAAGTTCATTAATTTTAGCAAAGGAATGTCTTATACAGGGGCAAAGAGCATTTGTTGGGAAAGTTTCTTCAGATAAAAACAGCCCAAACTATTATGTGTACAAGCTTTTTCTTATTTTTAATATTAGACAAAAACATTAATATTATTTTTAATAAATCTATAGGGAGAACTGTAAAGAATCAATTCAAGATAATATACATTTTATACATAAAGTTTTGAATTTAAACTCAGAACTAGTAAAACCAATAATTACACCAAGATTTGCGATAAGCTGTTCTGAAGAACTGCAACGTCAGTTGGCGCATATAGCTCATAAATATGATTTAAATATTCAAGTAAATATTTAGATTTAATATTTTAAAAAATTTTTTTTACAATTAACATAAATATATTAAGAGTCATATATCAGAGAACATTGCTGAAATTGAAATAGTGAATAAAATGTATAATAAACTTTATGCTCAAACTTATGCTGATAACAATCTCTTAACTAAAAAGGTATAATTAGACTAAATTTTTTATTTTAATTTATGAATAATATTTTTGATTTTTCTTTAGACCATAATGGCTCATGCTGTTCACATTGAAAATGAAGAAATCAATATACTTAAAAATGCGGGAACATCAATTGCACACTGTCCTACCTCAAATACAATGCTTGGTTCAGGCCTTTGTGATGTTAAAAGACTTCTGGAAAGTGGCCTTAAAGTTGGCTTAGGAACAGGTTTTCGTTATTTCGTAATTGTTATTTCAAATATTTAAATAACTGAATATAATTTTTAGATGTAGCTGGTGGCCATAAAGCTTCAATTTTGAATGTAATTGTACATGCTTTGTCAGTTTCACAGCATATTGCATCAATTAAAAATGTTGAGCTTAAAGGAACTGGTAAAATAGAAGCATTTAATAAAAAATCAACTTATATACCTTTAAACTATAAACAAGCCATTTATTTAGCAACATTAGGGGGTGCTGAAGCATTATCGGTTGATAACAAAATTGGAAATTTTGAAATTGGCAAAGATTTTGATGCACTAATTATTGAAACTAATAAGTTTCCTATTCAAATATATGAAAATGATAATGCTAAGAATGATACCGAAAGACTTTTAGAACTAGTACAAAAATTTATATATGTTGGTGACGATCGAAATATTTTAGAAGTTTATGTCAGTGGAAAGCAAATCAAATGAATTCATTGTATATTTTAAGATTGATGAATGAAAGAATAAATAATTTTGTATTAAATGGATTATGATAGAAATGGTTATGGTTCTCAGTTTCCACAATAGTATTTTTTAGTTTCTAATATAACTTTATACGAAATTTCAAATGATTTTTTTACTACTACTAACACAGAGGTTTCCAAACTTTTTTGTCTTAGACTTACCTTGTTTTTCAGCTTTGGATAGAACCCCTGCTTAGCTCATATTTTATTTTGCAAATTTATTAAGTTCCAAGATGTTTTTGACTGATTGCTAACTGAAAAAAGGTGTAATATAGAAATAAAGAAAAACACACACACACACGTTAAATTTTATACATATCATTACTGGAAATCAAAAAACCAAATTAAAATTTCGTGCCTGAAATAATATCATTAATGAAAAAATAAATTTTTTTAATGGAAGGAAAGAGATTGATGCTTTGATATTTTCAGTATTTAGCTTCAATTTAGTTAAGCTTAATTTCATACCTCCTTGTTGAGCGATGTCCAGTTGGTTTTTTTTGTTGGAAGATATCTTACTTTCATCTCTCTCACCTAAATTAGCAGTTTTAGTGGTTTTAACACTTATTAGATTTGTGAAACAAATCCAAGTAAACCTGGCGAACCCGAACTGATTTGTTCCATCTATTTTGGCCAAAGAACTAGATTGTCTATGTATCATGCTTTAAAGAACTCGAGTTTCTTGATCGTTTAAAATTAAAACTACCCTGATATCCCTTATGGGAGGGGTAAGGATTTACGCGTAAAAAAAAACTTTCTTTTTCGTAAATTTTTTTTTATGAATATGGATTCATCAAGTGTATTCAAAGCTTTTGTACGTTATTAAGCATGACTTTAACAACATTCTGTAAATAATATTTACAAAAAAGCCAATGACAGCTTTTCCAAGGACGTCTTTAGAAAACCCGTGTTTACTGTATCTCTCCAAGAAAATTACTTGAAATCAAAAACTTTTTGGTGCTAGTTTAAAGTGAAAACTGCTATTTTCGATGAAAAATTCCGCCATTTTGTAAGTGAAAACTGTTACGTGACCATATGTTTTTATGCAGGGGTCCATACCCCTGAGGACCAAACATAGGCACGATTTACCAGGTGTCTTGTATGTGGCGGCGTAGCGAGCTCGCTATGCGCGGCTATTGCGGTAGAAATGCAGGGATGGTTCTTGCCACAGACACACTGGACCAAATCTCGCTACTTGAAAGTAGAAATTTCAAAGACGGGAGCGCTAAGCTCGAGGAAAAAAAAGGACTGCATGCCGCAGGAAGAGAAAAAAAAACTAAACAGGCGAAAAAAGAGAATTCGATACAAAGGAGTTAAGCCCCTTTGATCGTTCATCTTATGGCTGAACTGGCTGACCTGAAAAAAAAAGATTTAGGGGGAAGGGGATTAGGACATCTTAATAAAAAAATTTTATTTATTCAAACATTAATAATATATTTACAACTAATCAAAAAAAAAGTTATATATATAAGAGAATTATTTATTCACAACAAAGATTGCAAATTAAAATTATCCAAAAAAAATGTTTACCAATTATTTGTAAAAATACCTATATCAAAAAAAAACCCATGTATATATTTATTTATATAAAGCCTATATATATTCATATGAGAAAGAAAATAAATAAAATTAAAAAAATAAAGAAAAAAATCTTACGTGGATTCTTCCCTCCGCAACGGAGTTGATGGGCCCAGCAATCCGAAATCTAAAAGGAATGATTCCTAGATAGAAATAAAAACAAATAATTTCTAATTTAATTTGATCCTTGAGATCTTTCTTTCTCCCTCTTATAAATATATATATATATTTATTCATACCTATGTTTCCATACAAAAATAAAAAAAATTCAAAAAAAAAAACTATTATTAATTAAATAACAAAAATAAAAAAACCAAATTTTATAAGAATAGTAGTTAGATATTAAAATTATAAGTAATAAAAATAAATGCACTTTTAAAATAAAACTAAGACCGTTGAATATGATATTAACGCTTTGATAAAAGCCGGCGACAAGCTGTTACACTATTTTTTCTTTTGTAGTTTTTCGATTATTATTAATTATTTTCAATATCAACTAATTATCATAAATATTTATTTATAATCTTTAAATTTATTTATAAAAAAATAAATTTTTTTTTTTATTTAACTAAAAAAGAAAATACACAATTCTAAAAGTATCTAAAAATAAACAAATTTAGCACGATCTGATGTCTTTACTCTCTAGTCAGTATGATGAACAACACTCAACTCTCTAGCGGTTGCATGAGATTCAAACGGTATGTCACGTTGAAACACCCAAGTTGCCATCCAAGTTTTTTCCGAAATAACCTTTCGTAATCCTTATCGCATAATTCGGCCTTCAGTAAAAGTACGATTTTTTTTTTTCTTTGAAATATTGTTAAAATACTTAATTGTCTTTAATGAATAGCACAATAAATTATCATTTCATAAATAAACTTATTTTGTCTAAATGTGATTGTGGATCTTTACTTTGTATGTTTTAAAAAAAATTGATAATAACAAAAAAAACAATTTTGTCCACTAGGTTTTAAAATATTTTGTATTTGAATTAACCTGTTATCTGCTTTGATAATTTTTTTTTATTAAATATTTAGTTCTATATAATACCTTCACTTTATTTTTTGTAAACTTATGAGAAATTAATTAGTTTTTAATTAATAAAATATTATTTCCAGTTTATATTAAAGCACTTTTCATAGTCTTTTTTTTCCTTTTTACATCATGTAAATAAATCACAAAAACCTTTTTTTTTTGTTTTATTATTTTATTTATACTGATTTAAACCGTGATTTAAAATTGCTTGAATATCAAAATTGAAATTTTCTTTGCTTTGCCGATGCTACCATCGACATCGCCACTCTCTCACTAGCAAACAACCTGTTTGCTTCAAAAAATCAAATTCCGCCAACGGGAAACTCATTTGGGTCCCGTTGACAAAACTTGATTTCGAAACAAACAAGCTATTTTGCTGCAGTCATATATACTGAAAAGAAAAAAAAAACGTGAACAGGGGCCCGTTACAAAACAGGTATCCTTTCACTCCATCTCTCGCCAAGACCAAGCGAAAGGATAGCTGAAGGAAACCTGTCCAACGTGTGGCTCGACCCACGCCCTGAGATTCATGCTCTACCAACTGAGCTAGCCGGGCATCACTTTCTTTATTGTTCGGTTCGTGCTTATTGTTTTATGTCCTTGGCGTGATATACGCCCAGCTTACGCCCCTGGAGGTCTTCCAGCTCATAGAGGGAGTTGCCTACGCTTTTCACAATCCGTGCCTTTAAGAACTTCTTCGCCAATTTGGCATTGTAGCAATTCTTAAAAGCACTTTGCGAAAAGTTCCTCCTATAAACCTCCTGACCAGGCCGAAACGTTATATTCCTGGTTCGTAGGTTATAGGATTGGGCACTCTGGTCGTAAGCTGCTCGTATATTTTTGATGGCCTCGTCCCGAAACAGAAGCATCCTATCGGACTCACACACGCCCACCTTGTTCTCTCCTTTCAAATCACCCATCTTATGGAGGAGTTGATAGGCCGATCCATGACTGACCAAAGGCTGACCACACATAAGCTGGTAAGGGGAATGGCCTGTCGCCGAATGGACAGCGCTCCGAAGAGCGAAGCCTATGTGGCTTAAATACAGGTCCCATTCCCGGTGGTCCTCCTTTAAATATGCTCTAATAGCCGCCAGGATCGATCTATTAACTCTCTCGGATGCGTTGACTTATGGAGAGTAACAGGCTGTGCGAATGTGTTCGACCCCATACTTGTTCAATAGTGTCCTGAATTCTTTTGCACAGAACTGGGGTCCATTGTCTGATAGGACGCTTTCTGGGACCCCGAACGTATGGAAGACCTCACATTCCAAAAATTTAACAATGTTGCCTACTGCGAATTTCTTCACAGCATGCAACAAAGGGAATTTAGTGAGGTGGTCCAGAACGATCAGAATCCCTATGTTGCCCCTCTTCATTCGAGGATACGGCCCAAGGAGGTCAACATAGATTCTTTGTCAAGGTCGGTATGTTGCCGGTAACTTACCCATCGCAGGGCGCAGGATATGATTGGGAGCTTTTGTTTCTTTACACACCTCGCATGCAGCGACGGCTTTTCGGACTTGAGAAGACATGTTCGGCCAATAGAAAAATTGACATAGTCTTGCTAATGTCTTGCCAATTCCACCGTGTGCTGCCATTGGAGGATGATGCGCATTAGATATTAATTCGTCCGTCAGTTCTGTTGGAACCCAAAGCTTCCAGGCTGCATCGGCTTGATCTGGGTCGCCAGTCCATGGCTCCATCCGCCTGTACACATACCCTTCGGAGATGTGCAGATCTGGAAGTCTTGATGAGTTCTGCAGAATCGTTTCCTTGAGCTCCTCATATTTACCCGAAGAGAATTATGGGGAGTTCAAGTCAACCCTACAGCTCACTCCTCCCGATTCCGCCATCTCCGCAGAGTATACTCGTGACAGCGCGTCTGGCACAACATTCTGACTTCCCTTTCGATGCTCTATGTCAAAATCGAAAGCCTGTAGCATCAAGCTCCAACGAGCCAACCGGCCGCCAAGGTCTTTCTGTCCCATCAGCCATTTCAGACTTGCATGGTCGGTCACAATAGTAAAACTATGACCTTCCACATAAGCCCGAAATTTCTTCACACTCAACACAGCTGCATAGCACTCCAATTCAGTAATGCTATAGTTGCGTTGAGCGGAATTGAGCTTCTGAGACATAAAGGCAATGGGGCGCTCTGCATCATCTTTATCGTTCTGAAACAAAACACTCCCAACCCCTGTCCTGCTAGCATCGCATTGGATGTGAAAACGCTCCGTGAAATCGGGGTTAACCAGCGTTGGTGCCTCCGTTAGTCGATCCTTCAACAAATTGAACGACGACTGAGCCCCCTGCGACCACTTAAAAGATTTAGACCCCTTTAACAAGTCAGTTAGTGGGGCAGACAAGGTAGCATAGTCGGCTATAAATCGTCTATACCACCCTGCCATTCCCAAGAACCGACGAAGCTGTTTCGTGGTCTTAGGCCCAGGAAACTCAACAATCGCCGCAACTTTCGAAGGATCAGTCCTGAGGCCAGTCTCTCCAACAATGCACCCGAGATACTTCACTTCTCTCATACAGAATTTACTTTTTTGTACATTGATGGTGAGGCCAGCCTTACGCAAGCAACCCGCCGTCTCACGCAGCGTTTCCAGATGGTCTGTCAATGTTGGGTTAACAATCAGTAGGTCGTCTAGATAAATGAAGACGTTCGGACGTAGGCGTGCCGGAATGACCTTATCCATGAGGCGAGCCATTCATTGAGGTGCATTGCACAACCCGAATGGCATCACCGTAAACTGGTACAAAGGC
Source organism: Acrocera orbiculus (assembly GCA_947359355.1). Lineage (NCBI taxonomy): Eukaryota > Metazoa > Arthropoda > Insecta > Diptera > Acroceridae > Acrocera > Acrocera orbiculus. Next base: position 17,150,137 of record OX375758.1, read on the forward strand.
CTTCCCGGCACGGTGAATGCGGTCTTGTCCCTCGAGGACTTCTCCAGCCCAATTTGCCAGAAGGCATCCTTTAGGTCCAGGCTGCTGATAAATTTAGTATCCTGTAGACGGCCTAGGATCCCTTCGATCATGCCTATGGGATATGCATCTTTCTTTGTTATCGCTTTGACTTTTCTCGAGTCGAGACAAAGGCGGACCTTCCCCGGTTTCCTCACCAGGACCACTGGGGAATTCCACGCACTTTGGCTCTCCTCTATTACCCCAAGTTCCAACATCCTATCCAGTTCCGCATACATCATCTTCTGTACGGCTGGGGAAACTGGATAGTGACGCTGTTTTATGGGAGTTGCCTCTCCCACATCAATGACATGTTCCTCCAGGGAGGTTTTACCCAGTCCTTCTTTTTCGTAGGAGGGAAACAATGCCACGACCTCTTGGAGGAGGCAACTCTCAGTTGGAGACAGGGAGTGAATGTTCCAGTCAACGGTGGCATGATTGGCACTACCCGAGGATAACTCTTCGAGGAAAACCGGGGCAAGCCCTGCCTTCTTCCAAAAGTCTATCCCTAGGTATAAAGGCTGTCGAAGTGAGGGGACTAGCAGGAGTGTTATAAGCAAGTCCCTCCCTCGAAACCCAAGACGTACGTTCACACGTCCCACAATCGTCTGGCCTTCTCCACCAGCCGTCTGGATGCTGGCTGTCATTGGCTTCCATGGTATTTTCAGGCGTCGTACGAGATCCATACATCCTGACCCCAAGCAGCTGATGCTAGCACCACTGTCCAAAAGACCTGTGATCCTCTCATCTGCTAGCTGTACGTCTATAAACGGACGTATGTCTCCCGCACGACCCAGTACGGCTTCAGCTAAATTGTGGCGGAGAAGGAAGACTTTCTTCCAATGCATCCGGCTCCGTAGAGCTCGTTTGTATCGGAAATGTCCTCGTGGTGAGGCCCTCAGTTCCTCAATATGGTATTGGTTTGTGGGTCCGAATATCCTCTCTCGGGCCTCCCGGTAGATCCTCAACCGCTCATGTAAGGGCCGGCGAGGAGCCCAATGAGGTGCGGCTGAGGTTTTCGATGGGGAAGTCCGAGGGAGGATAGACAATCCACCTTTGATGTCGGCCTTTACTAGTTCTTGGGACGCGGGGGGCCGGAAGGAACCCGCTCCCGGACATGGTTTCCTGGCGTACATTTAGGACAAAGAGGTTTTGTCACTCCATCTAGCCCACACGAGAAACAAAATTTATGGCTCACCTCTTCTGAGCAATCCATGAAACCATGTCCGGTTCGTCTGCAGTTCCAACATGTCCAGGCTCTTTGATGTTGGTTCGAAGGTCTCGTCTCTAGTCTCCCAGGTTGTATCGCTTCAACTTTTCGAGCATCCATTTCTTCCCCCACACTTTTTGAATTTCGTGAACTGTACGATTAGAAAAGGGTTTGGGTTGTTGATATACTAACGTACTTTCTAGATGCTCCACCAACAGACATCGCTGCCGAACTTCCCCTATCGTTCTCATGTTGGTGATGTCCAATTGGCGGGCAATATCTCGCCTCAAGGATCGATATATTAAAATAATAAATTCCTTTTCTGCCAGGGGCAGTGTCATCCCCTGTCTTATTTTGGTAATTCGGTTGAAGTAGGTACTAACCGATTCATTATCCTTCTGCCGCTTAACCATTAATTCCATCAGACGGTCAGCATCCGTTGTATACGTGCCGAAGGTTTCGGTCAACGCCGTTTTTAACCGTATCCAAGAACATCTAGGCTCAATGCTTACAAAATCTAAGTACCAGTCTAAAGCTGGCCCTTTTAACAGCAGATGGAAATCGGTCTGCAGCTGTTCCCATTGTGTTTCATGCATGGTGCTCAATGCTTCGAAATGACGGATGAAATCTTCAACGGATTTATTTCCTCCTGGACCTTCGAAATATATCCCCCATCTATCCAGTCGGTATTTATTACTATCAGGGTTCCTTAATTTTGGTGCAATCAATACGCTTTCCACAGGTGGAGGAATCGATTCAGGTTTAACTTTCTCCAGAGTACCGTCTAACCTTTTGAACATTTGGTCCACTACCGACATCATGCTTTCAAAATTTTTCGCACTGGCTTCTTCGATTTTTCTATTCAGTTTTTGTTCAAGGCTTAGTGCAAGTTGGGAGTCACTGGTCGCTCTGACTAGAGACTCCGCTCCTAAAAGTTCTTAAGCACCTGCTATTAACTCTTCATCATCAGCCTGTTGGCTGCGAGTTGAAACGGTGCGTCCGGTCTTTCCTTTACCGGGGACTCTCGTCGGGCTATGGTCTATGGGCATTTTATTAATTTTTCATAAAATAACTTAAGATGTCCTAATCTTTGATGGAAATGGAATGTGGGAACTTAGAAAGGTAATAAAGTGGGATTAGGGAAGTACTAAGTGAGTGAGCATACTGCTCACTGTATGACAGCCAGTCCAGTCATAAGATAGCAAAAAAACTTATTGATGAAATTTATGCCGGTTGAGCTCCATTGTGTGGGTAATGGAAATAGACGAAATAAAAGCAATTGCCGTTTAGGTCGGTGGATGGCACTTAAGTGCAAGGAGCTCATGGTTGTTGAGTTGGCAAACACAAAAAGGAAAGTTTAAAACGAGTCTAATGGCTGAAGTGTAAGCCGAAACCACACTGAGCTGATCCACGTCAGGACAAGCTGCATTATCTTGGCATAGCCAAGAACAAAGATTCAAGGATTAAATCCTTCGGCTTCACAACTCAATACGTCCCAAGCCCACGTTCTTGCCATTGATCTCCTCGATGAGAAGTTGGGAGTCAGACGAAACAAACTTTTTCTAAAGTTCCACAACTTGTGAACAAGCCGCATTGTCTTGGCATAGCCAAGAACAAAGATTCAAGGATTAAATTCACAAGTTGCTTCCCTTCGAAATTCATCCATCTCGTCCCCCTCCAGCTCTTTGAATGAATACCGCAGGACAGAAGGACAAGCCTCGTGCCTGTTCAAGGAGTACATCCAAAGGCCTTTCTCTCAAAGAGTGACCTGACTCACGACAGTCAGACTTAGCAAAAGATGCTCTATGTTCGGTTAGAACAATCTGACTGGAACGATGAAAGAGAGAATTGAAGGTCTCAACAACCAAAAGAGGGGTCAAGGGTGCGCAATGCATACAATAAATTGCAACTAAAGTTGCTACAAAGGGGGAAAAGAGGGTAATATTTATCATATTACACCTCGGATCTTCTAATCCTACATTGATATGTTATACCATATCAACTTCGAGTAAGCCGATCGTTGGGCGCCATGTTACGTAACCATATGTTTTTATGCAGGGGTCCATACCCCTGAGGACCAAACATAGGCACGATTTACCAGGTGTCTTGTATGTGGCGGCGTAGCGAGCTCGCTATGCGCGGCTATTGCGGTAGAAATGCAGGGGTGGTTCTTGCCACAGACACCTTGGACCAAATCTCGCTACTTGAAAGTAGAAATTTCAAAGCCGGGAGCGCTAAGCTCGAGGAAAAAAAAGGACTGCATGCCGCAGGAAGAGAAAAAAAAACTAAACAGGCGAAAAAGGAGAATTCGATACAAAGGAGTTAAGCCCCTTTGATCGTTCATCTTATGGCTGAACTGGCTGACCTGAAAAAAAAAGATTTAGGGGGAAGGGGATTAGGACATCTTAATAAAAAAATTTTATTTATTCAAACATTAATAATATATTTACAACTAATCAAAAAAAAAGTTATATATATAAGAGAATTATTTATTCACAACAAAGATTGCAAATTAAAATTATCCAAAAAAAATGTTTACCAATTATTTGTAAAAATACCTATATCAAAAAAAAACCCATGTATATATTTATTTATATAAAGCCTATATATATTCATATGAGAAAGAAAATAAATCGAATCGAATCGTGTAAACAACACGTACAAGTTTTAGTCTTTCAACAAATTGAAAAGCAAGAAACATGCATCATGTAAATACTTCGTTCGTCTCGCGTTCAAGTTTTACCGTTCAAGTTTTAGCGTTTGGAATTTTTGTTATGATTTAGTTGCAAAATGAATTACGTGCGGGAAGGTGTACTTGTTGTTGCGGACATAATTCGACATGAGATTATTAAGAAAAAGCGCAAAAGAAAGATCTGGGTTCAGAAATGGATATTACGCCGGAGTTCATTAGGTGCTACAATGCATTATGTAGGGAGCTAAACCTTGAGGATCCAGCAAGATATCATGAAATTTTTCGAGTGACAAAAGAGCAATTTGAGTTTTTACTTGAAAAAATTGGTCCAATGATACAAAAACAAACAACAATGATGAGAGCTCCTATCAAAGCTCGAACCAAATTGGAAATTACACTAAAACACCTCGCTTGTGGAGCGTCTTATGGAACACTATCAGAAATTTTTAGGGTACCTTCTTGCACTATTTCTGAATTTTTAGTTGGTGTTTTGAAATCTATATATATTATATTGGAGGAATACATACAAGTAAGAACACATCAAGTCTTATTTTTAAATATGAAACACTCCTTTTATATTTTCATTGTTTGTTTATGCAGAAAGTATCCCCTGCGAAAAAAATTAAATATATAAATTTCACTTGTTTTAGATTCCTCGTTCAGAGGAGCAATGGAGTGTCCTCCTGGAACGGTGTCAGAATATTTTAATTATAAAAATACATTCAGCATTGTTTTGATGGCAGCTGTAGATTTTGATTACTGCTTTGTCTATATTGATGTTGGAGCAAAAGGAAGGAGCTCCGACGGTGGAGTTTTTAATAAAAGCTCCCTGAAAAAGACAATTGAAGATAATTTGTTAAATTTACCCAAAAATTCTGTTTTTGTTGAAGACGAAGCATTTCCTTTTAAGCCATATTTAATGAAACCTTACCCACGAAGAGGTAATCTTTCCAAAGAAAAATTCTTTAACTACAGATTATGTAGATGCAGAAGGATTGTCGAGAATGCTTTTGGAATTTTTGGTGTCTCGATTCAGAATTTTCGAAAGGCCTATTTCTGTAGCACCACAAAAAGTTGATCATATAGTAAAAGCAGCTTGCGTCTTACATAATTGGTTACGAAAAACATCAGCTGCAAGTTACACGCCAGCTGGCTATGTGGATTACGAAAATTCCACAGGAGCTGTGCAGCCTGGTCCCTGGAGGAGAAATTTTGTTTGTCTTTCGTTGGTGAGGATGATAGAGGTGTTGACGAAGCCACCGAGATGATGTTAAGTAACTTATACTTTGACAAAATGGACTGTATCTCATCTTGTGCCTTGACGCAGTTTGTCCCAGATAGTTTCCTTATGCTAGCTGCAACGTAGCCTCCAAATTTTAAAATGAAGGTTATATTGCATTGAATTTATGTAAAAATTGAATTTTTAATTATTTCCACCACTTGAATAAATAATATATATAAATATATATGTATTAATATAGTCAAAAAATAAAATTATCTACAAGCTATATACTTACCAAAAAGTTCAAACTGCAAAATATACACTTCTTGCACAACAAATATCCGTACTAACCGATTTGTGTAATTCTTGAATGGAAACTAAAATATACCAAGAAATTTTTATTTACACTATTCTATAAATATTTTCAAGTTTTGGCGCCAACAAATCGTCATACGTGTAAACAACACTTGAAACATAAACTCGATAGCAATAAGTTGAAACATGTTCTTGAAGGCTTCGTTCAACTTTTATCTACCGTCTAAACAAAAATTACTGTTTTGGTGTTCAATTTTTTGTCCTGCAAGTTTTTGCTACAACTTCTTGACTTGAACGTTCAAGAAATATTCCTCGTCTAAACCAGGCTTTAATATGAAAAACAATTCAAAAACTCAACGTAGGGGAGAGATATTTAATGTAGAAAATTATTAACGTTTGAAGTGTAATGTAGGTTTTAAATGGCAGTAAACACCGACTTTGAAATATAGTAGTTATGAGAAAAACGCGGTTAAAAATTTTTAAGGCTAAAAATGAACGAATGAATTAGTAAAAGGGAGAAGTGAATAACTGCGTCAACTTAGAGAGTTTTGCTCTGATCGACTTCAAATTTTGGGAGTATATTTCAGTAATATTTAACCATAAGAAAAGACAAAAAACAATTGTTTTCGATTTCTCTAAAGCAGCAAGATCGAAGAATAAGAAGCGATAAGAAGAAGAAAATTTAATTTAGACACTTTTAATTAAGTAATAAACACAGCCACTGCTCTTGTCAAAATATTTTTTCATATGGAATTTTCCCCTTCTCTGTTTAGCATAAAAAATCATCAGTTGTCAAATATTAATATAAAAATAAATAAATCAGTTGAAAAAATGGGCGCCTTAACTAGCAGGCAAAATGCTGCTATTGAAGAAACAGATATTAGCTCAAATAATGCATATAAATATCCATCTAGATCTGGTAATTTCAATATAATGTTTTGATATATTTGTTAAAAAAAACTTAAGGATCTACATTTTATTATAATTTGCATTTTAATTCAAAATTTGCTTTAATTTAAATATTTATCTGTAAAACTTGTAAGATAGTGATTTAATGTATTTATCCTGATATTTCCAATATCCTTGCCTGGATAAGTTTAGTGGAATGAAAATACATGAATTTGTCACGTATGAACTCAGAATGTTAAGAATTTTTGTTTCCAAAGGAACTTTTGCAAAACAAGTAATTATTTCCAAAAGGCCTTGCTTGTAGTGGAATAGGAAATTTTAAGTCTAAGACTTATTGATATCGTATTGTCGTACTACAGTGCTAGTCTACAAAGCTTTTAGTTAGGCCGTGCTCCTTATGGGAGTGACTTTTTCTATTCATATTAAATTTATCGATATTTTCCACAAAAAAGAATAATATTGATAAGTCACAGTATCAAAAGTCCCTTTCACTAGAACCACAGTCTTAAATAAAAATGTGAAAAATCCAACAAATACATTTTTCAGATTTATTTTTATATTCCTACTATAAACTTGCTCAAAAACCTTCAACTGTTAATAAAATCTTTTCTATTCATCCAATATATTTCAAATAAATTTTGTTGTGTTTGGAGTGTATGACAATTGATGTTAATACAGTTAGTTCAAATATTAATTCATTAACTATATTTAATAAACTAATTTTTAATTTTATATGAGAGAGAAAAACTTAAGAAAACTGAATGCAACGAATTACGAATTCAGAAAAAAGAAAAAACAATCTCAAGTAGGAATATACTTTAAAAAATTTCTTTTTATATTACTTGTTTATATTTCATTTATATACATTTTACTATATTTATGTGAACAATATTGAAAACAATTACCTAAAAAATTTCTTTCGTTTCATTTGAATATTTATTCTAGGAAATTATTTCGGAAGTCATTTCATAATGGGAGGGGAAAGATTTGATACACCACAACCAGAAGCCTATCTGTTTGGGGAAAATGCAGATTTGAATTTTTTAGGCAGTAAACCTACTGCGGTATGTCAAGTTTTTATTATGTACATTTATATAATGCCATACAGTATTAATATTTTTAACTTAAGAAATCATTTGCTTTTGTGTTACCACCATTTGAGTTGTTCTAAACTATTACACAAATCACCTTATCGAATACAGTATGTAGTATAATATTTTTCAATTGAACTGCTCTGTATTATATTTTTTACTATATTTAATAACTTTCACTAAAGTTTTTTTTAATGGTTTCAGTTTCCTTATCCACCTCCACAAGCACATGAACCAACAAAAACACTAAAGAGCTTAGTTAATATAAGAAAAGAATCAGTTCGTTTTCATAAAGTTGGAGAAGTTATGCTAAATCCAAGTGCAGAGGGAGTTCCAACCAAAGGAAATTCATATAATATTGAATTTGTCTTTGATTCTGATGCTAATTGTGCAATAACAGTTTATTATTTTTGTACTGAAGAAATATCTTCAAATGGAATTACATACGTTACACGTAACACATCATTAACTTCAGAAACTTATCATTATAAACGAGGTGTTAATCAGTTTTTTGTACAAAGCTCACATATTTTCAATCCAAGTATGTTTTCTGAGGAAGATTTATCATATAATGTAGAAAAAGATGTGTTTCCAGTTGCAATACATTGTGTTGTCGAAGAAGGAAGTGAAGGTGGGCTTCAAAATATTATAAAATCTATTATATTATTACAATTTCATTTCAGATTGCAGACAATCTCATACCACAATATGTGTTATAGATCGTCATTCTGATGGTACTTATGTCCTTCGTGCCCTAAAACAAAAAATTTATATTGATGGCCTTTCTTACTTACTACAAGAAATTTATGGAATAGAAAATAAAGCAGTTAATAAGACATCTATTGACGAAGAGACTGATGATAATGGAAGTGAATGCGTAATTTGTATGAGTGATATACGGGATACGCTTATCCTACCATGTCGCCATTTATGTTTATGTAATTCTTGTGCTGATTCATTACGCTACCAAGCAAATAATTGTCCTATTTGTCGGGCACCCTTTCGAGCTCTTCTTCAAATTAGAGCCGTTCAAAAAAGCTCTACAAATTTAGTAAATAATACGATTCAACAGAATCCTCCTGATGTAAACAAAATTAAAAAAGTATCAAACTAAGAAATAAATTAATTTTTATTTTTAGCCAAACTGTGAACACATTCCTGCAGGATATGCTGCAGTTTCTTTAATTGAAGCACTCAATGGACCTCCTACAACATTGTGTGAACTACAAACGGAAGAAATGGTATTAAACGAGCTAAGCTCTTCTCAGGTATGTATATATGTATATAATACTAACATTAAAAACTAGATTTAAAATATTTTTCATTAGATTGGAGAAATTGGGTCCAAAAATGAAGAAAATATGAATAACAAAAATCCCACAGATTTAGAAAAAAATAGTAAGGATCGCAAAACTATTTCTCCAACACCTGAGGTATTTTGATACAAAATTTTATAATATTTCATTTATATATATATATATATCTATTTCTTAGTTACAAATGTCAGTTTTGTCTACATTAGATCAAGAAAGTGAGTTATCCAATAAATCAAATAGACTCTTAAACAATAGCGAAAAAACTACAAAAGAAATAAAATATAATAGACAAAATCGTGACAATGTACATACACTAAACGAAAGAAATAATATTAAAAATTCGTTAACTGAATGTGATGATGATAGTGATGCAGAGAAATTATCTCCACTTTTAGATTCTCATCAAATAATACAAGGATCATCCTCTGCTTTACATATTGAAGGAGTAGACAAGTCTATTGATGATATTGAGACCGATCTCGATACCAAGAATCGTAGACAAAAAGTAAGAATTCATTTACAAGATTAAATAAATAAAGAAATTCAAAATTTTATTATAAGCATTGTAAATTACGCAAACTAATATTTCTAGAGAAGAAATCGGCCTGAACTTTCAGCTGATGGTGACGGTGCTATTTTGACTGGGGAAGATTCTGATTATTACACACCTGAAGATCCACATACTACTATTTTGAGCCCTCTTTTCCCAGAGAAAGTATGGGTCTGATTCTAAAAGTACCACGCAATATTAGTTTTGCTTTAACAAACTTTATAATTTAATTTTACTAGGTTAGAACTATTTTTTATTTGTTTATTTAATATTTTTTGAAAGAGAACCATTTAATGCTCCAGAGTTTGATGAATTTACGGCATTCTGCATAAAAATAGTTCTGCTTTTTTTTCTTCAAGACTAACCTAACCTGCAAACCTTACATCATCACTTTATTCAGCCCGTGCGATTTAATATAAAACGTATTTCCCAGTGTGCTTTGTTTGTGTATGGTTTCCCTACATCATTATGCAATTTCAATCATGTATTTTATGGAAACTTTGATTTTGTGAATAAGATATAAAATACATTCCAAACCATAAGCTCTTAAGATCATACTATTCAATAATTTCTTAAAAATAATAAACGTAAATATAAATTTTGTTTAAAATATCAATTACAGCGCAACGCTTGATCTTATTGCACAATAAGCACGTTAATAGTTCTTAATATTATTCTTATTTTAATGTTAATCCTGAAAAGCATACATACGTTTTTAGAAACTCTCTTATTGAGGGATGATAGGTGGTACAGGATGATAGAAAGTTATTAATTCATTTAACGGAAAAACTGCGAAAGAATTATTTATGTCAAAGTTGTGTGTCTTTTTATTAAAGGGTTTTGTGAATTGCTTATTTTTTATAAATTCTATTATTGTATATTTGATTATTTTTCATTAAATATAATTCTTAAGATCTATAATTAATAGATATACACATAAAGGTTGTTCGATATATGGAATGAATATAAAAGCCAAATCATCAGCAAAAATCAGATTTAGTCGTTTACAAGTGGCTCTATGCACACGCACTCCACTCGCAATGTTGAAATTTCTCTCTTCACATGATAAGTTTTCGATTATCTATGTTAATTATTTTCTTCCAGATATCCGTTGCATACAATTTAAAAATAAGTTTTTCTCGTAGAACTACCTTTCAAATAATATGTCATCCATACAAATTTTTCAGATTTTATGATAATTTTCACTGCTGAATAGGATTGAATCACCTGACTTTTAATTTGCTGCTTAAATTACAATTAAAAGTCAAATGATCAAAAACTTTTAGTTTTCGCTTCTCGTCGTTTAAGGCATTTAACATTGGTACCGCATTGAAAACTCCGATAAAGTTTGTATTTATGGTTGTGCGAAAATTCTCATTTATATTCTCTTTAAATTTTATAATTCAATGCAATTTAGTAGCAAATTTTTCTTGAATTAATTAAATTATTTTATTAATGAAAAAACCACTTTATTAGCAAACAAATCAGTACAATTCTTTATTAAAAACTTATTCGAAGCGAACATTATCGTATGTGAAAGATAAATTAGGAACACGGGTCCTGCCAAATCTTATAAAAATTGTATAAATTTCCTCATAGTATGAAGCATAACATCGAATTTCATGCGATCAAACTTCTTTTTGGCGTAAGCCATTTTATAATTAAAACTGGAGTTATAATGAAATGGATCCACTTTTTAAGGATGGATTTCGCCCCCATAATTTAACATAAGAAGATAAGAAAATACGGGTCTCAGTGAGTTCAGTTTGGGGTGATTTATTTGTAAGATAATTTTGGTTTTTTGATTTGGTTTGGATTTTCTGCATTTTGGATTACTTTCATAACTCCAATATCGGGTTATCGTTATTATATGTGGCGTCATTTATCTCAAACTGAATTTCTGTGAATTAGAGTCCCTGTTACTTACGATTATGTGTTTTATTGCTACATCACGTGGAAAAATATCGTTTTTTGTTTTGATAGTTATAATATCAAATCAATGATAACCATAGAAGTTGATGTCATTAATGTTTTTTTATGTTTTATATAACATATAGTTATATATCTTAAGGAATATCTTACATATAATATAAATGTAAAAAAAGCTTGAACCAAAAGAAATAAAATATTTTTAATGTTTGGTAACATGTTAATAGAAAAATAAGGCTTTAAGCAATCAAGGGTAGTAGAAGATATATTGTATTAGTGAGTATAGTAAGAAAAGTTAATAAACAAGTTTTGTGTTGGGTTTTGTTATTAGATAATGAAAAAAATATGTATATCACTTTTTTTAATATATTAATAGTTGGAGAAAATTTTTGTGTTTTTTAAATTAAAACAACTTAAAAATTTTACCAACTCTGGAGTATTTATATTTCATGAATTGATATGAAAATAATTCAGCATGTTAGCATAAAAATATTTTCGATTGGTAAAGGACTTAACACTTTTACTATTTGCATATTTATATTCAAAATTAAATTTCTCTGTGCATGCTTTAAAAAACTATTGTAAAATTACTTAAAATTTTTATTAAAAATGTAATTTTTTATTTTATTCCTCAAAGTCAAGTGATAGGGAAAATTCGAAAATAGCAGAAAACCCAAAAGTAATGCAACCAACTTCTACTCTAAAGGATTGTATGAACTCTTTGCCGGGTAACAGTAATTAAATTTATTTTAATTATAACTTAAGATAATCAAAATGTTTTTTAGATAGCCCAATAAGTGGTAATTCTACATCTACTCGAAGCTCTGGAGACAGTTATTCATCTAGTTCATCGACTAAACAACTTTTAAGTTCAATACAATCCAATGATCAAAAATTGACGACTCTGAATGTTTAAAATAAAATAAAAGTTAAAGATTAAATAAACATGTACAGCAATATGTAAAATATTAAGATGAATAAAAAAATTTTTTTATAAGCTTAAATTTAAAACAAAATTATCACAGATTTTCATAATTTTTTAGCAGAAACAAAAATAATATATCAAAAGAAAACTCAATGCTTTTATATAAATCTTATAATGAAATTTCAATTTATATCTTCATAGCTTTTACAAAAATTTTTAGCTAACAAAAAAATTGAATAATTTTCGAATTATTTCCCATTTGACTTCTCACTTAATGTCTTAATGAAATATGATGTTTTATTGTTAGCTATTGAAGTAATTAAGCCAAAAAAAAGGTTTTTTTATTTGTGAAAAAATGTATATCTTTCGTTATTTCAAAATTTATAAGAAATGTATTTTATGAATCATAATAGTTATTTTGTTATTGCGATAAATTACGTACATTATTAAGGTTTTCGAACAGCGGAGAGACGATTTTTATAATCATAAATTTTAACTTGCCAATAATATTCTCAGCAGAGCTGTCTATTTCCAAATAATCAGCATCATTGTTATCCCATATAATGACATCTATATAAAAAACTAAAACAAATCTCAGGGAATCTTCTACTTCAATAGGTAACAGTTTTGTATTTATCTTTCTTTCTTCGCCATAAATAATATAATCAAAAAAATTCTCTAATTTCAAATCATCTTTCGAAGCAATAATTTTTTCAAAATTAAGTTTCAAATGATCCAGGAGTTTAACATCCATTTTCTGGAATTCCTCAGAATCTGGTGGACTAAACTTAGTTAAATCCTTAAAATTTACCATCTTTTTTGTAAATTTACACAAGTCAGACAAGGGGTTAACGTCGCCGGAACACCCTGAAAACAAAAACTTTTTTAAATCCTTCCAGAAGTTTTTATCCGGATCAAATGAAACTGTAGAATTAATTATGGAAACACCGTTATTTTTTGTTATATTTTCTTGTACTTTTAATGCAGTATCAAAGTTAGTGATTTGTTTTTTAAAGTCATTTTTCAAAAGATTAGTTTTGAAAGAAAATCTCGGGTTTGGTTTTATCTCAGACTCCTTGTTACTAGTACAGTCAAAATTTTCAATATCCCAACGTCCTAAAAGATATACTATGGTGATAAAATTTACAAAGAGAAAAGTTTTCTACCGTTTTCCATACAAGTTGTAATCAAATCACTGTTTAAACATCTGATTTGAGCCAAAGTTCCGACGGAATAACTTTCACTTTCATTTGATAAAAGTCCCTTATCATTTGAATAAAAAACTTGATAGTCGTGTTTTTCAATAGCTTTGCAATTCTTTAAGCCTTAAAAAAAATAAGTTATCTATGAATTGATTAGAAAAACATTTACTTTTGCATTCGGGTGTATATCCAGACCATTGTCCATCTCCCATACAAATTCTTGTTTTATCACCTATTAAAGTAAAGCCTTCTTTGCATTTATAAAACGCTTCACTTCGATAGACCTTGGCTGAATAAGTAGTAACACCGTTTGCAATATCTTTGAGATCAGGGCATTTAATAACTAAAAAATAAATTATAGTCATAAAGTAAGTACAATTAACCAATTACTTGAACAAAATGGTTTTTCATATGTCCATTGGGATGTTCTTAAACAATATTGCACTGGGTTTCCATATAATTGATAGCCATCATCACATTTGTATATTGCGCGATTTTCAATTATATCGATACGTCCATGCAAAAATGTAAGGTTGTTTGGGCATGCTTTGCAGAAATTTGAAGAAGTTTCAATTACATTACCGTGAACTCCATTTTTAAAATCTGTCCATGCGTACAATGATCCTTGGTATGGTTCACAAGTTCTGAAAAACTCCTGAACTTGATGCCCTGTGAGAAAATAATCCCATATATCGAAGTATGCAATGCTACCAATGAAGGCTTCAGTTTCACTAAAACCTGTACCAACCTCATCCTATAAGAAGAATTATTTTATTTTCATTATTAATCAACACCTTAGCATAAAAGGTATTTATAATATTTGAATCATTTGGTAATTCATAATTTTCAAAACGTTAGCTCAAATTAACTTTTGAACAAAAGAAACCCGAAAGCAAGACTGAGTAGAAAAGCAATTTATGTGAATATATTTGTATTTGGGTTGTATTTTATCTGAATCTAGAGTTAATTTTTAACCGCTTCAGAAAGTAAAAGATAAAGTGTGTTTTTGAAGCCGAGCATAAATTTCTAAAAACATTTTTAATCCATTGTTTGTTAAGTCGAGACCATTATATTCATTAATAAAATTATGACCTCATCAAGATTGAGGATAATTACAAGGAATAAGTAAAAAAAAAATCAAACCTGTTCTTGTCCTATAATAAAAATCCCATTTTCATCGATTGGTTGACCCGAGCTCAAATTGTAACCTGTACTATGAAGACTGCCATCTAAATAAATTTCATAAAATCCTGCTTGGAAGGTCCAAGCAACACAAATAAAGTGCCATCTGTTATCATTGACCATAATGTTACTAACTACATGATCATTGTTTACATAAAGTACAAGCCTGTAAAACAAGATTGAAGAAATTAAAAATCAAACTAAAAATGGGGTTCTATATACCCGCTATAATCTGTGAAAGTAAAGGAATTATCTGACTTTTCCGTAGCATAGGACAGTAAGGTTCCGTAGTTATTATCATCATTTGTTTGCACCCATAAACAAAATGAAACCTAAATTAAATTACAAATTTTATTTTCAATTTATATAATGTATAAACATTAACATATATACCTCGCTTAACTTTTTCGTTGGACCCTTCAACTTTATGAAATTAGTTATAACTGATTGATTAAACGTTAATATAAAATCAGGTGTTGTAAAATTTTCGCATATTCCTCCATAAAAATAAGGCTGACACTTGCAATGGAACTCTTTATATATTTTATTATAAATATCAATTACAAATGGCACACTTTGGTCACGAAGTTTTTTGGGTACACATTTGCCATTATTTTTACAAGGATTTTTGGTACATGGACTATCCAATTCAGTACAGTTGTTTCCTTTCAATCCAAACGGACAACTACACATATAGCTCAGCTTGGTAACAGGATGATGGGGAATATTTGTACAAAACTGACTTTTAGCGCAAGGCATATAATCGCAAGGTTGAATGTTGCACCTTTTTCCAATAAAACCAGGTTGACATTTGCATTCATATCCAGCAAGTGTATTCAAACAAGTTCCTTGTTCGCAAAAATTATCCCTACAATAGTCAATCATCCTTTCACATGAATCTCCTTCAAATCCTGTAGGGCAATCACATTTCTTTCCACCTTCGGTTTCTAAACATAATCCTTCATTTTGACATGTATTATGGTTACAGACTGAAGAAATCTCTTCACAAAATTTTCCTCTAAATCCTTTAGAACAGTTGCAAGCAACTGATGTGTTATTTACCATATAGCATGATCCATTATTAAAACAAGGCTGTGAAATACATAGATCAATCGATTTTTCACAGTGGCCACCTATAAACCCAGGGAAACATATACAAGAGTATAGATTTCCAAACGTTGTTGATGTGCAAATTCCAAATGCACCGCAAATTAAAGGAATATGACAAGGGCTTAATTTATTTGTATAACATTCACTTAAAGACTTAGCACCACGTTGAGATCTCTGATTTTCAGGACATTGTTTGCAATTAATTTGATTAAAATAAGGTTGATATTCACCAACACCACATTTTTTACAAAAAGGCATTAAACTCTTTTCATTCGCTATCATAGATGTTAACCCATTTTTTAAAATTTTCATTTTAGCTTTTGTTCCTGGGGGACATTGTGCTACAAAACAATAAATCATTTAATATAATTAGTTAATTTTAGGAAGAATCAATCTCTTTCTCAAAAAATAACTAATATCGTGTACTAGTAATGATAGATTGTATTATGTCTAGTACGGACCGAAGATGCAGCTGCTGTAATGGCAATTATTGTAATGATTTACAACCTTTATATAATAAAATATTTTTGATCAGAATATAATAAACCTTGTTTCTCGCAATCAAGTGCGCATCTTCGGTGTGCGCAAGGAAAATGGAAAAAATAACAACTTTGAGCCCTGATAAAGCCAAAAAACAAGCTTTTCTGGATGTAAGCAATATGTTTGTTTTTTTTAAAGAAATAAAATTTATCACTTACGCTTGCAATCCTCTCGACTTTTGCGTCCAACTCTCTTTGTCGAATGATTCAAAGGACATTTTTTACATTCTGTTTGACCATCAAGGTCGGTATAAGATCCCAAACTGCAGGCTTGACATTTATTAAAAGTAGTATTGTGGTAAGTACCACGAGGGCACAGTACTATTTTGAAATTTTATTATTAATACATGGCTTATTGAATTGTAGTTTTTATATTACCGCACATAGACTTCCTAGAAATCTGCCCAGGTAAGCACACTACATTATCATGAATCTGAAGTTGACTAATATCGATTTTCATGTATTGAAGTTTCCTCTGTACTTTTTTCAAGTTTTCAATTACACTTTGATTAGTTTTCCATATTCCAAGTTCTTTTCCTATTTTATAAAGGATTCTAGCCTTAGCATGTCGCTGGTTTGTCCTTAATTTTCTTTTTTTTGCTGAATTTAGATCTCGTTTTACTACACCATAAAGATAAGTATCTGACACATTCTTATTAATATTTGAAGTACATGGTGGTATTTCCGTTATAATTTCACAATCATTTGAATTGTTGCAAATATATTGTTTCATTATTTTGGAAAAATTGTTCTTAATCTGTAAAATATTAAGAGTAATTAAAAAATATTTAGTAATGTTATAAATTTTTTAAATTCACAAAGTTAATTTTTTCAAGTTTTGTATAAAATTTATAGGTAATATAAGAAGTATAATAACATCCCTTAACTGGTAACATCGTATATATACGGATACGCAATCGCAAATAGTTAAAATCATTTTACCAGTGATACATTTAGACCCATATAGAGTAGATCTTCAAATTCTCACAGAAATATCAAATTTTTAAATTGTTCTTTTTCTAAACTTACCACTTTCTATAAATATTTCCAAAAATTAACCCCTTACCTCCTCTTGAACTGTCTGATCACTGCATGGGGCAGTAGCCAAATCAACAGGAAATGATAAGATTTGTTCAATTCTTTCGGGTAAATTATATTCTGTAACTAACACGATAAGTTCTTTTGTCTAAATAATTTGTACAACTAATACTTGCACACTTTAATTCACCACCGAGTTTCCATTCTGGGAGATCGTTAAAGCAAATGTCGTAGTAATTATCAGAAAGTTGTTCTGTATTTTCGTCAAAAAAGAAAAACCCTGGATTACAAGAAACATCGCACCATGTGTAAGTTTGATTTTTAGCACATACAGATTGTCCGTTTTCCGGTGATAGGATGGGCTGACAAGTTTCCTCTAAAATAGCAAAAGATATATTTATCAACTTTTATATAATAAAATTATTACTTACGTTTTAAAGTTATATTCAAAATGCAAGTAGCACTATTATTCCATGAGTCACTTGCAATATATGTAGCCTGATGAACGCCAAGTTTTATAAATCCTGGCTCAAGATATTTTTTTATGGAAACTTTTTGATTTGAATTATCATAAAAATTGGGTTCATCCCAATGTATGAAAGCTCCGTTTCTTGAAACAATATCAGATGCTAACACTGTAAAAATTTCGGGATCAATGCAATTTTCAACGGTTGGAGCTGTTACATCAGCAATTGTAATCGTAAAAGTGCAATTCGCAATATTATTAAAAGAATCACTTGCAATATAAGTAAAATTATACTCTCCTGGAGATAATTGTATCCCTTCTTCTGTGTCAACAATTATAGAACTCCACCAAGAAACATTTAGAGAAGATGAATCTTAAAATAAAATTTTTCAACTTAAAACCGATAACCAAAAATATAATTTCAACTAACCAGAAACTTGAATAGGAGGAGGTAGGTTTTTTATAATCTTATGATCTTCAGACTTGCTTAGTTCAACTCTATAACTTTTTGGACAAATAATATGTGGTGGTGTTAAATCTGAAAGAGATAATAATTATAATATATACTAGCTGTACCCGTTCACACGTTGCTGTGTTTGAACAAAAAGGCAGTTTTGATATCTCAAACAAAATTTATTAATGATCAAATGTACGAGTATACAATAAATGAAAATTAAATTAACAATTATCCCTACATATATGTCATTTGAATATAACATATGTACAAAACATAGATATACATAGTTGATGGAAACATGCTTCTTCACTTGTAATATTAAACAATGATGTTTAATGGTGAACTTTATCTTAGTGCTTGTAAATATACAACATTTTTTGTTTTCTTATCTGGTGCTAGAACAAATAAATTTGATGGTTTCCCAACTCGTGAACACACAACGTACAGCTGTCCATGTGAGAAGCATGGTTTTATCAAATTTAATCCACATATTTGCAATGATTGTCCCTGCGCTTTGTTAATGGTCATTGCAAAGACTAGTCCTACAGGAAACTGTATTTGAATTCAAATGAAATATCCGTTGGTATCATGGGAATGCGTGGTAGTAGAACATGTTCCCCTTGGTGTTTTCCTTTTAAAATGGTTGCCTCAATTATGTTATTCATTAATTTTTTTACTGATAGCCTAGCCCCATTGCATAGTCGTGATGGATTTTCGTAGAATGGTTGGGGAACCAATTTTCAAAGATAAAATATGCCGTGGCATTCCTGGTTGATCCAATGAATTTAAAAATTCTATTGGATAATTACAACAGTATCTTTGGATTTATATGTTTTTTCTTCATCAGGTATTTCATTTTGAATTGTGCAGTTTATTAAATTCACGTCAATGTTTTTGGCTGCCAATATAGCACGCTGACTAACCCATTGATTATTTTTATAATTCTGCGATAACTTTGGAAAAACTTTGCCAATCGATTCATCCGTGGATTTTACAATGTGACAAAAGTTGTCTGGTAATGTAATACAGTGTGTGGATTCGTCCATATCCATTTTACCTTTCCCAATATCTAACAATTGTCTTGCGAATTGTTCAGAAGGTTCATGTTGTTGTAATTGAACACGCATATTTGTCTTTAAAGATATTTTCACAACATACCGCATATCAAAATTAATTTAACTGTTAAATTATATTGCAAGCACATTCATTCAAGTATAATATCAATGTTTTAGCGAGATTCTTGTTAATATTTTAAAGATAATCTGAAAAGCGCTAAATGCAATGATAAATTATTTTCAAAATAACACTGAAATAGTAAAATGATAATTGTAAACGTCACTATTACGATTGATGCACAAACAATAATAATAATGGCTGAAAACTGTAGGGATTGACAAACGACTGATTTTGTGAGAGATATCTCATCCCTACTCCGTGCTGTTTACTGGGTCAGAAGTTGCGTCGGTGACATCAGTTATCGACCGGGGTTGAAAATTATTGAATTAATAATATCGCTATTGACAAATAGGGGTTGAAAGTAGAAGGGTGAAAATTTGGGGTTGTATGTATTTTTTAATGCCACATCATAAAGAAATAAAAAAATTAAATTTTGTCCAAAAAATAAAAAATAAAAATTTTGAAGGGGACCACTCTTATCACTTAGAGGTGTACAAAAAAGATAGAAACCTATTCTCAGACCTACTGAATATACATATAAAATTTCATCAAAATCGGTCAAGCCCTTTTGGAGGACTATGGTAACTAAAACTGACACTAAATTTTTATATAAGTATTTCGCTATTAAAAAGTAGGGGTTGATGGTAAAAGGGTGAAAATTAAGGGTTGTATGTATTTTTTAATTCCACATCATACAAAAATAAAAATAAAAAATTTTGTCCAAAAAATAAAAAAAAAATTTGTAGGGGGGGTTGGGGTGGGGGTATAAAAAATAGACAAAAACCTTTCCGGGGATATCACCCATAATTTCTCAAATTTTCACGGCGATTGGATGTATGGTTTTGAATCTATCGAGTACAGACAGACACACATTCAATTTTATATACATATATACAATAGATTTATCCTCCAAATTATAAATTTCTCACAAATCAGCAGAATTTTTTCCATCCCAAATGAAAAGTTTTTGATTGTGTTTTCATACAAACTAATTGAATTACAAATTAGGATCAACTAATCCTTGCGTAAAAATATCACCAATTTTCGTTCGTTATTATATTCCTACTATTAGCTTGCTCAAAAACCTTCAATTGTTAATAAAATCTTTTCTATTCATCCAATCAAGTTCAAATAAATTTTGTTATGTTGGGAGTGCATGACAATTGATGTTAATACAGTTAGTTTAAATATTATTCTTACTATTAGCTCATAATGTTCAATATCTTTTTGGAACTTTCCATCGTTAATTTAACCCTTTTCTATTTATCCAATCCAGTTCAAATAAGTTTTGTTGTGTTGGGAGTGCATGACAATTGATGTTAATGGAGTTAGTTCATATATTGATTCATTAATTATATTTAATAAACTAATTTTAAGTTTTATATGAGAGAAAAACTTCAGAAAACTGAATGCAACGAATTACGAATTCTGAATTCAGAAAAAAGAAAAAACAATTTCAAGTAGGAATATACTTTAAAAAATTTCTTTTTATATTACTTGTTTTTATTATCAACATCCAAGTTTATTATTTTACCTTTTTTTGAGGGATATTTTGTCTCCGTTTATCTGACTGCTCAGTTGTTTTTAGGGTATAGTCGATAATAAAAAGATAAGATAATAAAAAAATTCATAAATGAATCTTACCAAGACAATGACCGAAATTCATTTTATCTGACCAAACTCCAATTTTCTTTCCACCACATGACTTAATTGCTGGCCCATTTAACGTAAAACCTTGTGGACAAACTAAAGTACACATTGTGCCAAATGGAACCTTAGAATTTCTACAATCTTCTGGTTCATACCTTCCATACACTTGTTTTGGTAAAGTTGAACATAGAACTTCTACAAGTTTTAAATAAAATGATTAAGTTAAGATAAATAACATAAAACAATTTTTTTTCATCCATACAATTAGTGTTAATGACAGATATTTTTCAAATTATAATTTAGAACTTACGCTTACAAATTGTCTGTAATCCATCCCACTTGGATAATGGAAGACAATTTCTAACTCTTGAGCCAACTAAAAAGTATCCTGGACCACACTTGTACGTACAATCGGTGTCGATCGGCATTGGTTCAGTAACCCGCTTTAAATCATCTTCATAATCCTTCATGAAAGTTAAGTTTCGCGGTGAATAATCAAAAAATAAATCTAAATCACGATTTTTACAAATCAGTAATCCATAAAATGGTATTGAAAGTTTTGGACATGTCTTTACTAGAAATAAAATAATTTGAATACATTGTAAAATCGAAAATAAAATTTGATAAGCTTACAAATACATTTTGCTTCCATTCCAGACCACGTTCCATTTTCTTGGCATAGCCTTAAGCTTGTGCCTTAAATAAAAATTAAGACAATAGTAATATTTCAGATTACTCTATTTAGATTACCTGTGAGCTGATAACCAGTTTTACATCGAGCACCGCACGCAGCATTCAAAACATTTGTACAAGAACTATGTTGATGTATAAAATATCCATTTTCCGGAGGAGTTAAATTTGGACAAGTGATTCCTAAAGGTAAAAAATTATTATAATTATCAATTGTATAATATTTACTATTTTGCCTTCGCAGTGATTATCACTATTAAGTCGGAAGCCAGTTTTACATATACAACTTGATACATCCATGGCCGGCTGCTTTGATGTTATGTGATTTATGTCAGGACATGGCCGACACATACTAGAATAGTGCCAATATGTTCCATTTGGACAAACTGCTTTATATATTTTCTGTAAATTTTATAAATCATCTAAGAGACTCTTACGAAAACAATGATCCTTCAATCCTGTTCCGTAATATCCTGGTTGACACGTACAAGTATATTGTCCAGAAGATGTTCCACAAGTACATTCTGCTCGAGAATCACAGCAAGTACTAAAATTTTAAATTATAGCTTATCAAAAAATAATTTGACTTGTTATAAATCACTAAACAACAAAACATTTTAAAAATTCAACAACAAAAATATCTCTTTTTTAAAAGAAAAACGGTGCATGGAAAAAATATAATTTATTTAGCATGTCAAATTGTCTGGAAAATCCCTGAAACGTCCTGAATGTATAGCATGTAAAGTTAAATATTGTAAAATGTATTTTATTCAATTACTATGCAAAAAAATCTTGAAAAATCATGCACAAAAGTCAAAGCGCGTTCTGTAAATATAATGTGTGAAATTAAGTAGGAAGATAAACCGAAAATCAAAAGCTCGCAGTCTTGTGGTATTCAAAGAACAGGCATCTTTAAAAATTCTTAAATTTTGGCGTAATCGTCAAAAAAACAATAAGGGCACTGTTAAGGATAAAATATTTTCTACCAATATTGCATTGGACGAAGTAATTGGATCGTTTAAAAGCTTTATTAAAAGGTGGGAGTTTATCAATGAAAGTATACGCAATTCTGTTAATCAAACCGACATATTTTTAATACTTATTGATACTTATACATTTATATAACAGTTATACTATACTATACAGTATGTATATATATATAAGTTGCCGGACGTTTACTAATACCAAAGGGTAGTAGCTAAAAGAGGAAACCTCTGAAGACGGGTATTACATAATTTTCTGAAGGAGGCAATTTTTCCTTAACCAACGGTTGAGCATTAAAAAAAATATATATAGAATATAGAATAAGACAAAATTTAGGTATATAATTCATTTCAAAAGATTAAGTTCAAAATTAGGCATAAACATACATTAAAAAGGTAACTTTATGCTTTCTTATAATCACCTCATTTCAGTAGAGCTATTGCCATTAATCTCGCATAAAAAATTACATCTTGTTCTATTATTTAGTAACAAGTTTCCGTCGAGTTTATAGTCTGAAAAAAAAAATAAAAATTATTGTTAAGAAGATTAAATAAATATCATAATAATAACCAATATGTAGGGCTTGGCGAGCAAGATTTTCGAACTCAGAAAATCCTTCAAGTAAAAAACTATACTCTTCTATTGGAGTGCTTGATATATTTAATAGTTCTTTCTGATTTCCGTTTTGTATGCCTATTTTTAACAGTAATACATTTTTTATTAAATTTAACAAAAACAAAAAAATATACCTATAGTATAAATTGTAATGTTCTGCTTTTTTAGTTCTTCTGCTATTGTTATAGGATTTTTTCCATTGGAAAATCCATCAGTTATCAAGAAAACATACTTTCTGCTATTGTTACGAGCCTCAGATAAAATAGCCTAAAATATCCGGTAAAATAAAACATTTGGATAGTAATTTAAGAATGCCAATAAAAATATTTAAAAATATAATATGGATTGCTTATAACGAGTATTTTGTTATCTTTGTCATAAGTCAGACACTACTGTTGTAAAAAATAAATTCTTACACTTCTTCATAGTTATTTCCAAGCTTTGGAATTCAGACTAGTGACATGAAAAGATTAGTTGAAAATTAAAGATGTACTATCCTTCAAAAGCAAGTAATTAAAAGTAACTCATATATACATAAGAAAAACCCTGAGAGCAAGTAGTTACAGGAATCAACCTAAACTAAATTATAACTCTGGTACCATTCTTGCTTATCTAAGCCCATATCTACTTCTAGTGGGCTTCTAGCCAAAAATATTTTGTTAGAAGTTTTTTAAGACTCAATAAAATTTGCTATTATTATTATTATTATTATTGTTTTAGGTAGTTAAATGTTATATTAAAGGATGCCATAGGGATTTTTCATAAAATTATGAACTGTTGTTGACAAATTTTGGCCTAAAATTGAAATCTTCTTATAGGCCCACTTTGAAAGCGGAATAAATGGTTTAATTATTTTCTTACAATTAGTTATGCACAGACTAAAACCACTGACCTAAGGCCGTGTGGGATAAAGAAGGCTGCAATTAAAAGTGGTACAGCAAATAGGAAAGCAGCCTATTTAGAGAAAAAGAAAATTAAGCCCCTCCACACTAAGCCAATTTTCATTTTAATGTAATGTAAGCAATTAGAGTTATAGGTACTTCTACTGAGTTTTGGGCATTTAAAGTTAACTTGTTACAAAAAAAAAAGAGTTTTTATGGAAAAAATTACTGAAAATCTGTAATTAAATAAGCGCTTGCTATGAAAAATGAAAAATTTTAATATATTATCATAATTAAACTTATAATTATAACATGAAAAAAGTTGACCATTTCTAGAATGGTATTTACCAAAAAATCCACAACTTACATATATAGTATATCTAAAAGCATAAATAGTTAATACCTTTGCTTCTTTCAAAGCACCGTAAGTGTATGTTCCACCCCCTGAAAAGTGTATTTTTGGAATATCTTCTTGAAATAGTTTGCACTTATCATTTTCAACAGATGAAGAAGATATTTGGTCAACAAATCGAATCTGGAAGAAACAATACTTATAATATAAAGATTCCTATTAACTTTTTCTTGGCAAATAAGTTTTATATATTTCTAAAATTAAATTTGTTTATCGTTCATCAAGATAATAATAGCTCTGAGCTCTTCCAAAAATGAATGATCCATATAAAAAATTAGTCACATGGCTATTTAAAGCTTTGTCACCGGTAGGGCTGCATCAAGGAGTCTAGGTTTAAAAAAAAAAACAATCCAAGGTGAGATATTTGTGAGAAATGTAAATGGTCTCAAACCTTGATTTTCGTTTCTTCGTATGTCAGTTAAACCAAATGACATTGAAGAATACAACAAAGTTGATATCATTAAGGCCACTTTGGTATCATAAAATTAGATATGGTGTTTTAAGCAAATTTGTGATGTCTTCTTTTTTGTTCAGACAGATGACTGGAATAAAATAATAAGTTTGGTTCTGCTATTGAGGTGGAGGAGACATCTACTCATTTTTTTATTGCATATGAGTAAGTGATTAAAAACTTTTCCTAACGAAATAAAGTTTTAAGCTACAATATAACCTAAAAACTAATAATTTCTATCAACAACAGTAATTAACGATATAAATAAACTTTATAAGCGGCGAACTCTGACCCACTTCAAAAAAATTCAATAAAAAAATTATCTGAAAAAAAAATTTTTATTTGTATAAATCCAAAATTTTGAAAAACGTTATAAACTAATGAAAAATGACAATAATCCTATAAAGCTCAGCTCTTTAAATAACTCATCTAGCGAAATTCTATAAATTGCAATATTAATTGGCTCTCTTATACACTTTGTAACTTATTAATCCGGTGATTAATTTTTAATATATAATATTAATTACCACTTTTTTCTGAGAACTATATGTTACGATTGCTACTCTTGTATAGTTATAGCTTACATTAAAGTCACTTAAAAATCGCTTAACAAATTTAATTTCATTCAAAAAATTTACTTTTCCAATACTCGAACTTGAATCAATAAGAAAAACAATGTCAGACCTTTTATTTTTTTCTTTCATATTACACACTTTTCTTTTAAAGATTTCACCAATCGTTTTTATGTTTGTTTTAAAAATTGAATTAACAGAATTTTCGCTATTCCCGAAATCTTGTATAAAGGACTTTTGCGTTTTACTTAATCCCATATTTATGAAAGTATCGACATTTTTATGTATTTTTTGTATAGCTGCAGCACTCAATAATAATGTGCCAAAAAATACTATCAAAAACATAAAATTTTTCATTTTCAAAATTAATATAATTTGAAGGAGTTTACTGATCATATTGAATCCTAGGCAATAACTATTTATTTTTCAGTAATCAGACAAGTATATGAATTTTTTAAGGTCAGCGCTTTCGAGCTTTGTTTCCTGATTATTCAAATGAGATAGTGATTTTTTTTCATTCGTCATGATAAGACTGTTTTAATCCATAATTAGTCATTTTTGTTATCATAAAGTATATTCCTGAATTCTTTCATAGTTATCAGAATTTCAAGCTGTAAATCTTACAATCATTGCTTGGAGATTTATAAAATTCTTGACTAATAATTTTTTTACAAAGCCAATAACACATAAGTAGTTTATCTGTATTTATTAATGTAGGGAATTAGCATAATGATAAATATGTAAATTGTAAATAATTTCCGGTTTAAATATTTCAAATAGTATAATTCAATAATTGATACTATAAAATTTACATTCTTTAGCTCTACATTTTAATTCTAGTTCTATCACCTCACATATTATAAGGAAAATACATCTTAATCCTCGTCTTACTCTATACTTAGTATCTTAAATAGCAGAAAGCCCCTAATCCGTACTTTTCAGTCATCTCTAAATTTTTTACCGTTTACTTATAAATTAATACATTTCGGCACAACGTACCATTTTTATTTATTAAAGTTAATTTTAAAAAAGAAGTAGCATTTTACATATAAAATCTATTAGCACAGCTTTTAATATCAATCAATCAAAATTTAAATCCCTAAAACTCATAGCAAATAGAAAAATAAACGTTGTCTTGCATGAAATTAGTTGAAAAAGATATTTAAATACTAGTAAGGGAACTAGTGAGAAGGTCAAGTTTTTGACTTATTATTCCTGATTCTTCTAATTTTATATTTGTTTATAAAACAATTTCTAAGATCAAGAGATCTCTAGTTTGCTAGAAGAAATGGGAAATCTTTTATTTTATATAGAGTATTTGGTAACTCAAAATCTGAAATATACCTTTCGAAAATTCAGCTTAAAGTGTCAAAACGATTATACCCTGTTTCGTTCAAAAGTATTAGTAAAGCTCTGAAGTAAAATTTTTCTCTTTTAATTTTTTTCATAAGAACCGCAGGTCATCATTTCCCTAATCTAAAATGTTGATCAATACTGCTATAAATGAAAATTTTATTTAGTGTTCTTTTGAATCTAAGCTGAAATACACTTTTTGACTATTAACTATTTTATATTATTCCTTGGATTTTTAAGTCCTAACTTTTACTTAAGTGATATTTCTACTTTAACTAACATTTTAGATGCATGCAATGAAATACAATAAAGACATAGCCAAGTTTAATTTAGTTGAAAATTATTTTAAAACGATAGAGCTGTTTCAACTTTCATAATGAAAAATAAAAAATATTTTAAAAACTTAAAAACTAAATATATCAAAGTTTAACTTTCGTAAAACCCTGGATTAAAGTATAACTTTTTGTTAAAACCATAATCTGTTCTACTAGCAGTTTGAAGCCTGCTATCAGTGGTTCTTATTTGTCCAGTCTTATCACCCACCATTTTTTGTAAATCTTCAATATGAGTATCATGGGCATGTTCTGCCCAAATTTCGCATAGAGTCTGTACAAACCATGAACCCTTATCCGGATCTCGATGCGTTCGAAAACCTATAATCATATATTTAAAAAATGAAATAGAATATTATTAGAGTACTAACCAGGGACTGTAGCGTAGCAAATAAGCATATCCGAATATGTAGGAAGATTAATTGGTAACTTTGTATGAATTCCATCAGTCTCAACTTTTTTAGGATAACTTTTTGCATACGTTCCCCTGTCCGATAAACTACCCCTATGGAGAAAAAATTTACGGTAAATTCAATATACCGAAAAATTTTTAGAAATTACACCTTAAATAAAATACCAATATTCATATAAAATTAATAACTGTAAAGTTTTTTAATATTATATTAAAAAGAAGCTATTTCTTATTCAAAAGTTTAACGGTAGAAACGGTTAAAACTAAGTTATTCAGGAAGATTTATTAAAATTTTTTAGAATTTTCAAAATTTCAATACATAAAGAAAGCCATTTTTAGGAGAAAATTCTAAGCTTAAATAATTTGAGATTTTCTTACCTGCAAAACGGGAAAAAAAATATTTTTGGTTTGCCAACCAGATTTCTACAAGCATCATTTTTAAATTTATCTAAAATATTATCTAAAATTTCTACAGCTCCATCATGAAATTCTACAAATTCAACACCAGGCTCCATATCACCATGTGTCATTAAAGCCATAACAAAACATTCAGTTCTTTTGACATAATGAGAATCTAATAGCTCATCAAGCAGCTTATGAAATTGTTTCGAAGTCAAGTCTTCATAATAGAACACATCAAATCCAAATTCCCGAAATAAATGCACTAAATTATCTCTATCTACAGTGGCACCATTTCTTCGGTTTTCAATATTTTCTGGAAATTCTACTATATTTACCATGAAAAATACACCTCTATATTTCGTTCGCATTGGGTATTGGCCTATTTTACTATCATAATGAATTTTTTTTGATTTTTTCACTGCTGTACTCAAGGTATGTTTGGTTTCACGCACAAAAATTTCCAACTTGGGAGTTTTATCTTGTGTCTGTATGAAATTATCTTTCGGTTTATTCGAATTGGACATATAATCATGTATTTCAGCTGTTCTATTTTCTTTGTCTGAATTTATGCTTATGAAAACTCCACTATGTTCTCCAGATCGAAGAATTTTAGCAGCTTGATAATAATCAAGTTCCTTACAAATATCCACAAACAAATTATATGCATCTGGCCCCCTTTTAGTGATTTTTATAATTAACTTTCTATGACGTTCAAGTTCATTTTTTTCTAAAATGTTCTAAGGTTCTGTTATTTTTGATATTACCATCAAACAGGAAATTTACAATAACTACCTCAATGTTTGTTTTCATTATATCCGAGATCAAACCACGTTCCACTGACTTCTTCACTAGTGGCCCATACTCAGTTGTGTTTATTAACTTTTCCAAATTATCTAGAATTATCTTTCGGTGGCATACTTCCATCTAAACAATTACAATAAAAACATTTACTTGTTTATGGCAAAGCGAAAAATACAGATTATCCATCTTGGTTTCAAACACAACGAATTTAGAAAATGAATGCAATAATATGGAAAATACTTCCATCGAATATATTAAAAGAAACCTCAAAATATGAGATTTTCGCGTTGAAAAGGGGACATTAAATATAAAGTATACAAACTTAAATGATCTGCAAGTGTGTTTTTTACGATTACTTTAATTCTATGAGATATTGTAGGAAAAATTATGTTCAAAAAATGAATTAGACTTTAAATCTAATTTATTCAGAAAATCTGTATTAAAAATATAATAAATTTCTGGTTAATCCAGCAAATTCTATAAAATTTTTTTCAAAATTTCAGTATTGAAAATAATGTGCAGCGAGAAATATTTTTTATGCATTATTTTAATTTAAATAAAAGTAATTATAAATCAAACTTTTGTTAAAGACTGCGCTACATTTATATAAAAATTATTACCTTAATTTTTTATATAAAATAGCTTTGTTATATATTAAGTTTTTACTTAATAGCTATCAAATGTCAAAACTTAAAAATTACCTAAATTTTACTTTGGAATCTAGATTAGCGTTTTGGACAGCAGAATTGTAGGCGGAATTATAGCATTTCTGACACGCGGTTATACTCAGTAGTTTTTTTAAATTTTACATTTTGATTGGAAATATATAACTTATGCCTTCTAACTATAGTTTTATTATATTAAGTTCACTTACATTATAAATGCAATAAAATTAGTTGAAAGGCACAAATTATAGTTTTCTAAAAGATTCTTGATGTAATCATAGCAGTAAATATGCTCGCCGTAGCACCGCCGAACTCGAGCTCGCCGATTGTGCGGACGGGGTATCGGCGTAGGTTCGGCGGTGATACGTGTAATTTTTCGCTTTCAGACGAACTATCACACGAAATTATAACATAACCTAATTTTAGAACTGTCAAACTATTAAAAAAATCAAGACAAATTATTATTATTAAATAAATTAATTAGCTGCAGTTTCAACATCAATTTCGTGCATTATGATAAAAGAATGTCAAATGTCAAAACGACGCATGAATGTGTGGTCAGGGTATGGGCGTGGGTTCACGGTGCTACGGCGAGCTCGAGTTCGCGGTGCTACGGCGATTGTGTAGAGGCCACTTTAGGTAGACACCAAAGTTAAGCGAATTGATTACTTTTTACTTTTTCGCTTCTGTCAACTTTTGACTGCTGCGAACATCAGATGTTTTTTACTGGTGAGGAAGAAATATTTGCTTTTGAACGAACGGACAGGATAATTATCGCTGATTGATGCTACAAATACATAATTTGGAACGTCAATTCTAAAATATGTCCAGTTAGACTTACTAAATACAAAACTGACGCCCTGTGTGAACCTAAAAACATTTACTACTCAAGTTTTTAATTTGGTTTATCGAAATTCCTCGACACCAAGTAACTTTACATTTGTTATGTAGATATAGTTAAAACTATTATTTTTGTGACAATTTAAAAATGCTAAATTTACAATTAAAAAAAATTGTGTTTGCTCCTTTTTTAAAAAAAACTTATCCCCGTAATCTTCACTATGTACAAGGTCAAGAACCGAAACCAAGATTGAGGGAATATTTCTATTACATTAACCATGAAGGAATGGTTTGTGTTTTCATAATTGTATCAGTTAACGATTTTATTATATATTTTAAGCTATTTTTAGATGATGCACGTATTAAAAATTTCACATCATGTTTCAAAGAAAAAAAATTTCTTAAATTCTTTTTCAATCGCTTAAAAATAAATGATAGCGAAAGGTACAAAAACGAATTTCCATTTGTCTCGCCCTGTGGACATGAACAAAACTATGTTCGTTGTGATGATTTACCTATAGTTTATACTCATATACTGACTGATAAAAATGGTATGAATATTTCACTACAATTACAATTTACATAAAAATTGAAATAAACTCATTTAAGGAGAGAAAAAGTTGTCATATGCACATGCAGATGAATTACTTGTAGTCGATTTTGAACCAAAAAATATTTTTATGTCTCCAAAAACAGGTAGAGTAAATATTGTGTTTAAAGATAAGTTAATTTTATTTAACGCTTAATAATTTAAATTTTTAATAGTTTTTATTTGAAAAACAGGTAGAGTGTATCATCCAGCTTGGGAAAAGGTTGGATCTATTGGCCTTTTAAGATCAAAGTTAGCAATAGAACTTAGCAAATATTTTGAATTTGAGGAAGGCGAAAAGAATCCTCCCACACATTTCACTTGGAATGATGTGAGATACAAATTAGATAAAGAATGGGTCAATAAAACTATTTCGTGTAATAAATTATAATATAAATATAATAATCTTATTAATTACCTAGCGTTTGCCAAATTTATAAAAAATATAAGATGGGGCAATGTACATTTTTTAATGTAAATACGATTATATTGTATTTATTTTGTGTTGAAAACGTTTAAATTGGATTTCTCCGTTATTATAGTGATCAACTCATTATAACTACAATATATAAATATTATAAATTTATGAATCATAGTTTGAATTATTACCTTCTCCCTTCAAACTCCCTTGTGCGGTGTATTTTGAGGAAATTTGTTACGGTGGTATCTCTCTTTTCTTTATATATTAAAATTATTCAACAATAATTTTTACTACTGTTACTAAACTGATTTTTTTGTTTATATAAATGAAACGCTTTAAGTAATAAATAGTAGTAAAAATTATTATTAAATCCATTCCTTTATGATGGTAATAACTCCTTGTTACAGCTTTCAACACTATTATTATATTCCTACTATTAGCTTGCTCAAAAACCTTCAATTGTTAATAAAATCTTTTCTATTCATCCAATCAAGTTCAAATAAATTTTGTTATGTTGGGAGTGCATGACAATTGATGTTAATACAGTTAGTTCAAATATTATTCTTACTGTTAGCTCATAATGTCCAATATCTTTTTGGAACTTTCCATCGTTAATTTAACCCTTTTCTATTTATCCAATCAAGTTCAAATAAATTTTGTTGTGTTGGGAGTGCATGACCATTGATGTTTACACAGTTGGTTCAAATATTATTCTTACGGTTAGCTCATAATGTCCAATATCTTTTACAAATTTTCAGTCGTTAATTTAACCCTTTTCTAATCATCCAATCAAGTTCAAATAAATTTTGTTATGTTGGGAGTGCATGACAATTGATGTTAATACAGTTAGTTCAAATATTATTCTTAAGGTGGCTATAGACTACAACTAAAAGTGGACAACTTTTGCTTCCTTTTCCATATAAAAACTGTTTCCTGGGACTTTTCGGGTGGATATTAAACATGTTTGATATTTTTCTGATTTTTACATGCTCTGCACTAACAAACTTTAAACTTGTAATAATTTTTTATTTATGTAATTAAATAATTGAATAATTACTTGCATACTAACTTAATCCATTAGAAAAAATACAAACTAAATTTGCTTATCATTTAACCTGAAAAAAAACTTTGCAGTACAAGCCCACACATAGTGCAATTCCACCATTTGATATATCATATGGTAGAGACCGATGTGCACAACTTGAAAAAAAATTGAAAAATGAATTTTTCTTTGAGTGGATTAGTGGAGGGCATGTAAAAATCAGAAAAATATCAAACATGTTTAATATCTACCCGAAATGTCCCAGAAAATAGGTTTTTCTATGGAGAACACCCTAGTCACACAGAAAAAGAAACTAGTTCTTTCAACGTGGTTTTTTGTCTCAGCCAATCAGAAGTCGCGATGTACGTGGTCTTTTAGATTATAACATAACCTAATCATTTTAACCAGCAACAGGAACATGGTTTTTTGAATTCTAACATTGGTAGCGCTGAAAGGCGAAAAATTTTTACTTTTCGCCCTGTGCTATTTGACACTGATAAATGTCAAGTTTGTTTACTATTTGTCTTTTTAGGGGTTATAGCTGCCATGGATACTGGTATGTATTTTTTAATCTTTTTATATATTTTAATAAATATTTATTTTAATTTAATAAATGTACAAGTGTAGGACATATTCTCATGAAAAAGGGTATTATGCTTGCAGTTGGGCTTGCAATTAAGCAGAATGCATCACATATAACTATT
Organism: Acrocera orbiculus; assembly: GCA_947359355.1. NCBI lineage: Eukaryota > Metazoa > Arthropoda > Insecta > Diptera > Acroceridae > Acrocera > Acrocera orbiculus. The sequence continues at coordinate 17,183,339 of OX375758.1, forward strand.
GAAATTTTAAGTTATAGAAATGGATGATCCTACAAACTATAAAAAGCATACGTTTAATCGGGAAGCTGTAAGTAATTTGCATCCCAGTTCAATGACAACTAATAGTTTTTATATAATATTTAATTGGAACATTATAATTATCAATTTATTTTTCAGATTGAAAAGATCAATGAATCAATTTTAAATAATAATAAGAAAGAATAAGAATCTGATTTTAATAGGATTGTAAAATTTTTGAATGATAATGGGCAAATTTCAGAAGAGGTATATTTAATTTCCGATATCTTTAAATAAAAACCTAATTTTATAATTTTAAAATAGAATATTGATGATATTTTATGCTCTGAAATAAAGTCAACAAGCGAAATTCATTTCAGAAGGACGAATCTTTAATTGCTGCAGGCTTTAGAGAAAAGTCTCATTCTAATGAATATGAAGGTGCTAGGAGAGTTCGGCAAGGTTTACGAGATCTTTATTAGGAATAGGAAATATTTGTTAATAATTCAGAAGAATTAAATTAAATGCTTTTTTTAATAAACTTGTAAAATCTTTTTTTGATATAAATAAAAATATTTGCTGAATTGTTTTTGATGTCTACTAATTTCTTTAAGCTCATACTATTTTTAAATAACAATACTGGCCTTTCAATTATATCTAAATAATTGATTCTATTTACAATTAAAGAAGTTTTTAGATATTTAACTAAAACAATAAGACAAACTACGACGGTTTTATTAGTTAATTTAGTTATGTATAATCGGTTTTTTTAATGCACTGCGTCTATATCGCGTGGGCTCCTGATATCTTATGTTTGTTATTTGGATTTTGATTCTCTCCTGACTCCAAGGCAAACATTTTCATTTTTTCACTGAAAGAAAGTTTTTTTGGTACAGAATTATATGTTCTCTGTTTGCTCTTGTAATCTTCATTTTCATGGATCGCTGTACCAAAAAAAAAGCCAGACAAGACGGCTTCACCGCAAGAAACCTCATGACCTAACATAGGAATACTAACGCTTATAGGAAACTGATCACTGGATCTTCACTCCCGCACACGTCACACTCACACACTTAGATAATAGTACTAATAAATTAATTGTAAATAGATTAAGATTGTAGTAAACACTGGAAAATTAAAAAAAAATTTGCAGTTTTTTAAAAAAAACATTATATTTGTTAAGTAATAAAACAGCTGACAACTTAGTTAAGCAATTTAGAGACTAGAAGAAAAATTATTTTTGATATATAACAATCATAAACTTTAATTAATAATAATTTATCTTGAGGTAATAAACGTCCTTTAGGCTTATCAAGAATTTTTTCTCCATCCAAAATCCAAAATTTGCTTAATTCGCTATAGTTATTTCAATATAGTTAGTTTTATTTCTTATTTCCTAAAATATGAACACACAAATTAGTTATAAAAAATTTGATTAATTTAAAAACATCCACCTTTTAGTTCTTTAATTTTATAAAATTTAAAATTTCTTTCATTTTGATAGTAATTTAAAATTTTTCACAAAAACAAATCAAAAATTCATGTAGGTAAAGTTGGCAGAGCCATTTTAGCGGGCACACTTTAAAGTATGTGGATAATTAAGTGCTAATTAAATGCCTAAAAAAAAATTTTGTGCTCCTTTGGTTTCCGTGGAATTCAAGTTTCTGCTAGCTTTACGGTAAAGCTAGCAGAGCCATTTTATTCCAGCTAAATGCACCATGCCACCCCAATAAAAAGTACTACATAATTAAGTGCTAATTAAATGCTCCGGGAAAACATAATTTTTTGTTAAAAAAACCTAACAGTTTTCCCGCAATAAGGGAAAAACCCTTTTGAACTGCGCGAAAACCAAAAACGTTGATATTTCACAAATACAAAGACATTTTCATTTCAATAATGTGGAAAATCAAGCTCCCACACCATTGGCAGCTATAAAACCTGAATTCCAGCTAACAAACAACAGTGATTGCACCAGGTATAGTCTTTTGAGAGCAGTTCATTATATTCCATCCAGAATATCTCCGGAAAAGGGACCAGGAATCGGACACTATGTAGCCATATGCCGAAGGAATGGAAATATTTGGATGGAATATGATGATACGAAATCCAAGGCAATAAAAAGACAAAATACAGATCCTACATGCCCTGCACTGCTAATATATATGCGTTTGTAAAAATAAAGTTCTTTTTATATTAATTTAGTAGTTTTATATAGTACGAGTATATTAGAAAACTCATTTAATTTGTTAAGTTTTCTTTAAATTTGAATTAAATAAATAGCTTATAAGTTTGTTATAAAAATAAAATAAATTGTTTTATTTTTTTGGCAGTTATGAGCTTGTTTTACAAGTGCTCCTAAAAAGTGGTAATTTTTTAAAAAATATAATGAAATTATTGTGTCACTATTGCATTTATGTTTAGCAATATATTTTAATAATATAAGAGTTTTTTTCTGGCTTTTATTTGCGCATTTAAATAAAACTAATTAATTTAAAGTTGCACACAAGTTTTAGAGAAATTCTGCTATTTATTTTATATATCTTCTGAGGAATTTTTCCCTTATTGCGGAAAAACTGTTAGTTGTTAAAACTTGAATTCCACGGAAACCAAAGGAGCACAAAATTTTATTTTTGGGCATTTAATTAGCATTAAAATATCTGGCTGGTTTGAAATGAAAATGTCTTTGTATTTGTGAAATATCAACGTTTTTGGTTTTCGTGCAATTCAAAAGGGTTTTCCCTTATTGCGGGAAAACTGTTAGATTTTTTTAACAAAAAATTATGTTTTCCCGGAGCATTTAATTAGCACTTAATTATGTAGTACTTTTTATTAGGGTGGCATGGTGCATTTAGCTGGAATAAAATGGCTCTGCTAGCTTTACCGTAAAGCTAGCAGAAACTTGAATTCCACGGAAACCAAAGGAGCACAAAATTTAATTTTTGGGCATTTAATTAGCATTTAATTAGCATTAAAATATCTGGCTGGTTTGAAATGAAAATGTCTTTGTATTTGTGAAATATCAACGTTTTTGGTTTTCGCGCAGTTCAAAAGGGGTTTTTCCCTTATTGCTGGTAAACTGTTGGGTTTTTTTAACAAAAAATTATGTTTTCCCGGAGCATTTAATTAGCACTTAATTATGTAGTACTTTTTATTAGGGTGGTATGGTGCATTTAGCTGGAATAAAATGGCTCTGCTAGCTTTACCGTAAAGCTAGCAGAAACTTGAATTCCACGGAAACCAAACGAGCACAAAATCTTATTTTTGGGCATTTAATTAGCATTTAATTAGCACTTAATTATCCACATACTTTAAAGTTTTGGAACTTTCCATCGTTAATTTAACCCTTTTCTATTTATCCAATCAAGTTCAAATAAATTTTGTTGTGTTGGGAGTGCATGACAATTGATGTTAATAGAGTTAGTTCAAATATTAATGCATTAATTATATTTAATAAACTTATTTAAAGTTTTATATGAGAGAAAAGCTTCAGAAAACTGAATACAACGAATTACGAATTCTGAATTCAGAAAAAAGAAAAAACAATCTCAAGTAGGAATATACTTTAAAAAATTTCTTTTTATATTACTTTGTTTTTATATTATAGTTTCGTTTTTCTGAAATAATACTGAGGAAATATAACACTTTACATTGTAAGTTTTAATAATATTCTGGTAAAAGTCAATATTACTAAAAGTTCTCTTCTTTGCACAAAGGAAAAAAAAACAGTAATCCAATAGTATTTAGCCGACAATAAATGAAAACATATATGTTTAAAAACTTGCTCACAAATCATCATTTCTCTACTCTATACTATTGGATGTCTTCGAAATTATATTAAATAAAAATTTCCCCTAAAAGCTGTATTTTAATATACTTTTGCAACATGCTGAATACTGAATACACGATTCTCCACACATTTCTTTCGGTGTACTATAAGCGTCACTGAAGTTTAATATTTAACTTTCTGAAATATAAAAATCGGACATCTTCAACAGATGCCTCACCCTGGGATACTTTCCAGTTGACTGGAAAAATGCCAAAGTTGTCCCGATACACAAAAAAGGCACTACCCAGGACATAAACAATTTCAGACCAATATCACTTCTGTCAAACGTTGGCAAACTTTTTGAAAAAGTCATTAAACCGAGACTAATGAGCTTCTGCCACGAAGCCTCGTTATCTTCGCATTCTCAATTCAGTTTCCGAGAACAACACTCCACGCTACACGCCCTTCTCGCATTAAGTGATACCGTCACTCAGAATCTAAGGAGTAAAAAATGCACAGTTGCTCTCAGTATAGACTTAGAAAAAGCTTTTGACCGCATTTGGCCCGCCGGCATTATTCTTAAACTGCACTACAAGAACTGTCCAACAGGACTTTTAAAGCTTATTCACAGTTTCTTCCAACATCGCTCTTTTAGCGTTTGCCTGGACCAACACGTCTCAAATCCAGTCAAAGTAAAAGCGGGCGTGCCTCAGGGCTCCGTCCTGGGCCCCCTACTTTTCAATATAGCACTGCATGATTTTCCGCTACAAAGCGTAGACCCGGCCAACGTTTCCTCAATTATATATGCTGACGACATATTAATAACTGCTGGAGACCTCAGACCCTCGGGGGCCATGAGAAAGCTGACACGTGTCAAAACACAGCTAGAATTTTATCTCAAGAAATGGGGTTTCACAGTAAATCCGAAAAAGTGTAGCATCATCTGTTTCAGAAACGCAGACGGCAAAGGGCATAGGCTCTGCACCAAGGAGAGCAAGAGCATTAATCTTACGCTGTTTGGACAGAGGGTTCCGCTGCGCGAGGAAATAAAATATCTGGGAGTCGGGCTCCATAATCGTTTCTGTTTTAATCGTCATGTACAAAACACACTTGCCAAAGCGGTGGCTGCCACAAAATCCATATCAAACATTTTCAATGGACGAGGATGGCTCCCCTCGGTCAAGCTCCTGGCCTACAAGGCAATCATTCGCCCTATCATAGGATATGCTTTCCCTATCTGGTTCTGCGCTTCACCCACGTATGCACTAAAGCTCGAGACTCTAGAACGCAACATTCTACGCAGATGTATAGGGAAAAGCCGAAGACCAAACGGGAAATACCTCAGAAACTCCTTTATTTACGAAAAGGCAAACATAAAGCCGTTGATGACGTACCTACTCACACTGGCGCAAAGACTTCTAGAAAGATGCAACGAACACACCAACCCATGGCTGGCAGAAATTTACTCTCGTAACATAACTAGCTCAATTATGGACCACTACTACCTGTCTCCAATAAACTTATTGCACGAAACATCAATAAGCCATCTAAACCTAAACCCAGAAACGCAAGTGAACCAGGCCCTGCCTGATTTCTACAGGCAAGCAGCGAAAAACAATCACAGAGGCTAACCCCACGCCACAGTTTCTTTACCTGATTCAACAAAATTATAACGTAATACAATAATTCCATCACAACTCAAAATACTTCTGGACAGACACGCTTTCGATATGACAACAGCAGATACACTTTCAAAATAAAGAGCTTGTCACTTTTCACTCTAAAACTTTTCTCTTATTTTTAGATACACTCTAGCCAACTAGGGTTTTTGTTTGTACATAAGCATACTTTATTATTATTAAAATTATTTTTTGTTTTTACTGTGTACATAGTTAGCTATAGTTAGTAATTAAGTTTGTACATATCTCCCACTACTATTAAGTCGTAATCTTAAGATAGCATCTTTAAGTGATCACCGACTTACGTATCAAGTTGTATTCCACACAAGCTACGCTAAACAAATGAAGAAAATACATAGGCAGCCGGGAGCAAGCTGCGGACAATTAAGCCTCAGTCCTTTGATTAACAAAGAACTAGCATCCTTCAATTTATGAAGCTGTCAACTTAATAACAAGAGCCTGGCTTATACACTATATCGGGCCAGATTAATCCTTCAGAAACTGTGCTCTTAGCTTCTAAGACATAACTTTGTATTTCATTGTATATTTTAAGTCTCAATAAAAAATAAAAAAAAAAAAAAAAAAAAAATATAAAAATCAAATGACAGTAAAGTTATAGAAAAAATTTAGTAACCCTCTGAACAATACAAAAAACGTTTTCCAATTATATTGTTAGCCACCAAACTAGTAGCTTTAAAAAGAATCATTAAAATTCTCAAAGCTTTAAAATTTCCACTAGCATTTTCACACCTCTCTGATCGAGGACGAGAAATTGGGACATCATGTAATTTGCCCCAATTTTAGCAGTAAAGTAATCTGTCAGATCAACTTGTCAAAAAATTTGGTTGGATTAGTAAAGCTATCCGGGAAAAGTGTGACAAAATGACAGCGTTTGAAGGTAATTTTTGAAAATTTTAATTCTTTACTATACGACAAAATTTTTAGAATTCGGTGTTCTCCCAGAACTCGCAAAGGCAGTTGATGAAATGGAATGGACGTAAGAATTTCTTTTTTCTTTAAATTATATTCAAGTAATAAATATTAAAGGCTTCCAACTGATGTTCAATCTGAAGCAATTCCATTAATACTTGGTGGTGGTGATGTTTTAATGGCAGCTGAAACAGGCTCAGGAAAAACGGGAGCATTTTGCTTGCCCATATTACAAATAGTATGGGAAACAATTCGAGATTTATCTGAAAGTAAAGTGGTTAAAGATGTTGCAACTAAAATATCTACACCATGGGTAATGTCATTTTTCGATCGAGATAGCGCTCTTGCTGTGACACCAGATGGCTTACGATGCCAATCACGAGAATTTAAAGAATGGCATGGTTGTCGATGTACAACTGGTGTTAAAGGTAGTGGACGATATTATTACGAAGCAATTGTTGCTGACGAAGGTCTATGTCGTGTTGGTTGGTCGACATCACAAGCATGTTTGGATTTGGGTACAGATCGATTTGGTTTTGGTTTTGGTGGAACTGGAAAAAAGTCAAATAACAAACAATTTGATAACTATGGCGAAGTCTTTGGTAAATCAGATGTAATTGGTTGTTGTCTTGATTTAATCAATTATGAAATTCGATTTTATAAAAATGGAATTGATATGGGGCTAGCATTTAATATATCAGATAATCTTAAAAATGAAACATTTTATCCAGCTGTTGTTTTGAAAAATGCTGAAATTTCTTTTAATTTTGGTAAAAATGAACCACAATACCCTATACCAAATGGATATCAAGCTATTTGTAAAGCTGATATAAAAAATACAAAAGCAAATCCCATGGATTCTCCATGTACTAGTACTGCAAAAGAAGATATGTCAAAACCAAATGCACCACAAGCGATTATAATTGAACCAAGTCGTGAACTGGCTGAACAGACTTATAATCAAATTATTGCATTTAAAAAATATTTAAAAGATCCAGTTGTAAAGGAATTATTATTAATTGGGGGAGTAAATATAAGAGAACAGATGACTATTCTTCAAAATGGCGTAGATATAATTGTTGCAACACCTGGAAGACTAGAAGAATTGATTAGTAGCGGTTATATTTCCTTAACCCGTTGTAGGTGAGGATTTGAAGACAACCTCTGAAAATAACCTTTAACCAAAGTATAATTGTAAAATTTTGATAGATTTTTTGTACTGGATGAAGCAGATGGACTACTTAAGCAAGGCTATAGTGATTTGATCGATCGTTTACATAAACAAATTCCAAAAACTACTTCTGATGGTCGTAGACTACAAATGATTGCATGTAGTGCTACATTACATTCTTTTGACATTAAGAAAATGTCTGAGCGCTTAATGCATTTTCCTGCATGGATTGACCTTAAGGGTGAAGATTCTGTACCGGAAACAGTCCATCACGTGGTTTGTTTAATTGATCCAAAACGTGACGCATCATGGAAAAATTCAAGACAATATATAAAAACAGATAGTGTTCATGCTAATGATAATATTCATTCAAATAATCAAACAGCAGAAACATTTTCAGAAGCTACAAAAATTTTAAAAGGAGATTACTGTGTTCGTGCAATCGAAGAACATAAAATGGATAGAGCCATTATATTCTGTCGAACAAAATTAGATTGTGATAATCTTGAAAATTATTTACGTAGAATTGGTGGTGATAAATACTCGTGTGTTTGTTTGCATGGTGACCGTAAGCCACCAGAAAGAAAAGCTAATTTAGAGAAATTTAAAAAACAGCAGGCTAAATTTTTGATATGCACGGATGTTGCTGCGCGTGGTTTAGATATTTCAGGTTTACCATATAGTAAGGAAAATGACATGAAAATTCTGTTGAATCCCTAGAAATATTCTGTTTTTTTGATTTTAGTGATTAATATGACCCTACCTGATGAAAAATCAAATTATGTACATAGAATTGGTCGTGTTGGACGTTCTGAACGTATGGGGTTGGCAATTAGTTTGGTATCAACTGTTCCTGAAAAGGTATAATTTATTTATTTGATTTTGTTCTTCTAGTTCTAAACACTCTAGTCTTTAAATAAAAAGGTTTAATTAAGCCCCTAAAAATATTTTTAAATGTGATGATTGGTTTAACGAAACCCCACTGTTACTTAATTTAAATACATCAATATTCACAATGTGGTAGAAAATTCTTCCGTTTAATACCTAAAAGTATTTTTCAGGTATGGTACCATGGTGAATGGTGTTCTTCACGTGGTCGGAACTGTAACAATACACGTTTAACGGATGAAGGAGGTTGTTGCATTTGGTACAACGAAAAAAATGTAAAATTTTTAATCCATCACTTAATAAATTCAAATTATTGATTTAATTTTTTAGTATCTCGCTGAAATTGAGGATCATCTAAATATTGTAATTCCGCAAGTAGATAAGGAACTTAAAGTACCAGTTAATGATTTTGATGGAAAAGTTATTTATGGGGAAAAAATTAAAAACACGGGTTTTCAATATGATGATCATGTCAACCAATTGGTTCCAATTGTTGAAAAATTGACTAATTACGAACTTAAAGCTCAAAGCTTATTTTTAAAACATCTCCGATGTTAATTCATGTTAGATTTAGATTTTTAATAAATTTAAAATAACTTTTTTCAGCATTGTGCTATTTTACTTATTGTTAGTAAAAAATAAATACACAAAAACATACTGATATAATTAATATGTATATTTACTTAGTTTAGAGTATAAATTCAAGGGTTTTTTTTTAAAGTAACACTCCAATCATTTTTGTTAGCATAGCAATTTATTCAATATTAAAGGGATAATAAAGGTTTAACTTTTCTCCTGAATTTCGCATAACAAAAAATTTAATTGGTATCAAATAATTAAAACACTTTTTAATTAAATAGATGCTTCATTCAAGTCTTGAATAAATATTTATTACAAAGCAGTAACTAAATAATTTCATTGTTCCTTGTTTGAAAATAATTAAAAATTTTAGTATTTTATTTCCCTAACTTGTTTTATGAAGTTCTCGAAAAACTGTTAATTCCGGCATAAAGCTTATATTTGTAAAAATCATTTTTTGATTTTAAAATCACAAGTACTCTAGCAGAAAATAATCACCATCTACAATTGAATAATATTTTATAATATAAATTAATTAATTGAATTGATAGTTTTATAATATATTTTATAATAAATTATTAATTTTTTGACATAGTTTTTTACTAAAAGATTTTGTATAACCTTCGCTTATGTTAGTTAATAGTGAATATGGTGTTTCATATACTATATTTTCATCACTAGTGTTTAAAAATTTAATTTCATTGAAGTCAAAACCAACAATTTGAAATCCAGCATTTGAAAGACGAATGCAAAATTTATTTTCTTCCAACGTACAAACGTTTAAAAATATTTCAGAACTCGTAGATTTAATGACTGGTGAGATAAAAATTTCTTTTACATGATCTTTCACATCTTTAATGATTTCCTTTGCTTCATCTTCCCAATTTAGAATTACTTCAGGAGAATCCATGGCAAATATACTTTCAAGCAAAAAGGCGAGTATATGGTTCTGTAGTTTCGCTTTTTTAAAATATTACCCTAGGCAATGTGTAAAACTTATAGTTTTTTCGGATAGTCAAAAGATACAGAATATAAAAATACGCTAGTGTTCTAGTACTACTACTGCCAATTTTGACTTATTTGCCACATACATTGAGGCCAGTATCTGTCAAATCCGATTCGCAAATTTCCCCTATCCCTATACCTTACATTATTTGGACAGCAAACTGCATGGGAAAGCGAATTGTCAAGCGATCTGAGGCACGGTTACATTCCGAAGTATATTGACTCCAATAATTACATTACAAGTCTTTTCAAAAAATACAATTTGTACCTTTAAACTAATTTTATTGCATTTATAATGCATTATTATTTACGGTAAGTACACAATGTCTCCCACTAAAGCAAAAAAAATAGAAATGTTTGAAGACATCTGCTTAGACACATTACAGGCGTTCACCGTCGGGCCAACAAAAAATACTTTGCTAACACCAAACTATATGAAACTGCTAATATTATGCCTTTACTCACGTATCTTCAACATTTAAGTCACAACACACTTTCCAAAATACTGGATCATGTTAACTTAGAACTATAGCTAACATAGCATTATCTAACGCCACCAGCTCCATCCTCGGTGAATATTATCTATCCCTTTTAAATATACTTCATACCAACTCTAAACATGTTCTTAATCTCTTAGATGAATCACATTTAACCACCCCGATTCCATCCTTTTATCAAAAGGCTATGCCAACTAATTACAGAGCATAAATAACATACTCCAACGACCTGGAGGTTTATAAAATAAATCCGCAAACCCGCAAAATTAATCTGTTGTCATTTCCCATCATGAAAGAAAAGTCTTTTGCTTTACTGTTCCCGAGTCGAAAAATTGAACCTGAGTTGAACTTTATGGGCCTGCTTAATAGCAGGTTGATCAAGTTCAATTCAGGTTAATATTTCAGATTTACGCTTATAAAGTTGAACCTGTTATGGACCTGATGTACCTAGAAAATACCCATTTCGGTATAACCAGGTTCATTACAGGTTCAAAGAAAACGTTATTTTTCGGTATTACCATGCTCAATTCAGGTTCAAAGAGAATTTTATTTTTGGGTATTACCAGGCTCCATTCAAGCTTAAAAAGAACTTTATTTTACGATATACTTAGGACGAAAGCAGATTAATAATTGAAAAAAAAAATATGAAAAGTGTTGCACTTATTCAGAATTAATTATTTCGAAAATACTATATGAAATATAATCTTTTTGAAATTATTTCTTTTGAAAACACAAATACAGTTGAAAACTGATATTTTTAATGTATTTTTAAAATAATTAATTCTGAGTAAGTGCAACACTGCATATAATAAATAAAAAAAATTAATAAAAATTTCAATTATAAATCTATCTTTATTTTACTTTCAAATCAACCTGAAAATAAATAACTTTAAAAGGAAAAAGAATTAAACACAATTTCAAAAACAAAGCATTTTTACTTAACTTTCATTGTATGTCAAAATACTCAGGCATTTTACTTCCAATTTGGAATATTTTTATGGAAGCAGAATTGATCGCAATAAAGGTGCAAACACAATGAACGCGGCGCGCAAGTGGAACGCGTTTTCATTCAGAATTACGAAATTCAGCCATATAAGATCCTATAGCTGTGACAGCTGTCACCGCTTGCGCGCCGCGAACCGCGTTCATTGTGTTTGTGCCTTAAGTCATCTCTATATATAAAAATCTTGTGTCACGATGTTTGAGCGCAATAGACTAAATGTGCTATTACACTTTCATATAAATATGAGAGGTAGTGACATTTGAAATATGATACATATATCATTCTGAAAAAAATTTTTCAGAAGAGCTATTACACTATACAGATTTTAACATATAGATATGGCTATCATACTTGTATGATACATCAAATGTGACATTTCTTCCATATTTATATGAAGGTGTAATAGCACCTTAAAAAACTACTAGACTAATAGAGATAAATGTTTATATTTTGTGTTAAGCTTACTCGCGAATAGGATATAGGGTATTTTTTATTTTGATTCGTGTATTAATTAACCGATTGATGATTAGACGTAATCAGGACAATCATATTTTTCGATATCGCCAGCTCTATCATCAATATGTTGTGGACATGTACGCTAAGATCGAAAGTGAACGTTTGCGATTTATTCGATTCAATCAAACCAAATTACGGTCAGAAGAATACATTCACTTACGGGATGCTATTAACGGAAACATCGATGGTGAAATAAACATCAGCAACATCGGAAATGCTTTTATTTTACCTTCAAGCTACATTGGCAGCCAACGACACATGCAGGAATACATACAAGATGCGATGACTTACGTACGTCATTATGGTCGTCCAGATTTGTTTATTACATTTACATGTAATCCCAAATGGGAGGAAGTACAAACTTTATTATTGCCAGGAGAACAACCGATACATCGTCATGATATCACTGCACGTGTTTTCAAACAAAACTTGAAATCATTGATAAGTATTGTTGTAAAACATTCGATTTTTGGCAACACAAGCTGCTGGATGTACTCAGTTGAGTGGCAAAAGCGGGGTTTGCCTCATGCTCATATCTTGATTTGGCTTGATGATAAAATACACCCAGAAGAAATCGATCAATTAATTTCTGCTGAAATTCCAGATCCTTCAGATCGTGAATTATTTGATATTGTTACAAGTCACATGATACACGGCCCCTGTGGGGCTTTTAACATGACGTCGTCATGTATGGAAAACGGAATATGTAAAAAAAGATTCCCAAAACAATGCATTAATGATACTATTACGGATATCGATAGTTACCCATTGTATCGCCGAAGAAACGTTGAGAATGGTGGGATCGCATTTACAATGCGAACGTCACATTCTACAAATCAAGTTTTAATTGATAATCAGTGGGTTGTACCATACTCACCATTTCTTTCAAAAACGTACAAGGCTCTAATAAATGTCAAGTTTTGTAGCTCTATAAAAGCTATTAAATACCTGTGTAAAAACGTTAACAAAGGCCATGTCTTGGCAGTATTCGAAGTACAAAATGGGAATAAAAACGATGAAATAACACGATCCCAAATGGGTAGATATATCAGCAGCAACGAAGCTCATGAAAGAAATCCATCTCTGCAGCATCTTGCATTACATCTTGAAAACGGTCAGCGTGTGTATTTCACTGAAAAAAATGCTTTTCAACAAGCATTACAGCCACCAAAAACAACGCTTACTGAACTCTTTACATTGTGCATCCAATTTGATGTTTTGGGACGACTTTACACAGTACATCCAAAACAACGCAACTTTTTCTTTGTGCGTTTGTTATTGGTTAATATTCCAGGACCAACATCTTTTTAATTTTTGCGAATTGTTAACGGTCAAGTGCTTAATACATATCAAGATACATGTCGGGAGTTACGATTGCTGGAAGATGACAATCATTGGGACTTGACACTTGCTGATGCAGCATTTGCATCCACGCCAAATAATATTTGTCAACTTTTTGCAATTATTTTGACAACATGTTACCCAATACAGGTATCTGCTTTGTGGGAAAAATATAAGAACTTTATGACTGTAGTCATACTACATCGAATTAGACAGACAAACCAAAATCAAAACATAAATTATACATCCGAAATGTACAATGAGTACATTAGTTAATACTGATTTACAGCGAGAAAAACAATATAATAGCGTTGACTTAGTGACATTTATTGCGACAAATGAACCTCTAATGACAACTGAACAAAAAAAAATTTACAATCAAATCATGCAAGCTGTTGGCAAGCTTTTATTATCACTTATCCTTGCGAAGATAAGATCACAGAAAAAAATTGCTTTGGCAATTGCATCATCAGGCATTTCTGCCACTTTATTGAATGGTGGGCGAACAGCACATTCAGCACTCAAGCTACCAAAAGTGGACAACTTTTGCTTCCTTCTCCATATAAAAACCTGTTTTCTGGGACTTTTCGGGTAGATATCAAACATATGTTTGATATTTTTTTGATTTTTACATGCCCTCCACTAATATAGATATTGGTAACCGTAGAATAGAACTACATCCAAATACGCAATATATCAAATTGCCAGACAATTTCTGCACTTTTGTTGAGACAAAATGTGAATTAATTGATAGTGTCTTTCCGGCTATACTAAATAATTACTTCAACCATAATTGGATCAGTGAGCGTGCAATTTTGGCAGCGAAAAATAGTGATGTTGATGAAATCAACTTTCAAATACAGCAGTTGTTGCCAGGTAATCTTTTGTGTTTTAAATCAATTGACACTGTTGTTGATGAGAGTGAAGCTGTAAATTATCCAACTGAAATTCTTGAATTCTCTGGATATATCAGGAATGCCACCCCATAAACTTCGGTTAAAACCTGGTTCACCGGTAATTCTATTACGGAATTTAAGCCCACCAAAGTTATGTAACGGCATACGTTTGGTCATCAAACGGATCAAGGGAAATATAATTGAAGCAACCATTTTGACTGGAAAATTCAAAGGAGAAGTTGTCCTGTTGCCACGCTTTCCAATGATACCATCAGATACTACAATATCATTTAAAAGGCTTCAATTCCCTATTCGTTTAGCATTCGCGATGACAATTAACAAATCACAAGGCCAGACAATGACTGTTTGCAGCTTGAATTTAAAAAATCCATGCTTTTCTCATGGTCAATTATATGTTGCATGCTCACGAGTTGATAAACCATCGAATTTATTTATATTAGCAAAAGACAGATTGACTAAAAATATTGTCCACCGATTAGCGCTTAATTAAATACGAATAAGTAAGAACTATTTGTTTACATTTAAAAATTAATATTTAAAACCTAATTTATAGAATTTGATTTTTAAATGTTATCTTAAAATTATATTAAAAATTTTTATTTTATTTATTCAAAATTATGATAAGTAGTTGAATATGAAATAAAAATAGTATAAATTTAAAAATCTTTAAATTAAATTTTAATTCATTTCTAATTTTATAAATCTCATTATTGTTACTAATCTAAAGAAGCCCCTATTCAATAATATTAATGAACACTGATTTGACTGTGATCAAAAGTTTGGCTATAATATATTATGTGATTTACTGTGTGATCTCAGCTGCAGCAACGTGCGGCCGGGTCTGCTAGTATAATATATAGATAGAATTCATACCATTTCTCAGCTACTCTTTTCTACTTCTTTGAACTGGTTCATATACAATAACACTGGGAGAATTTTATATTCACTCTAATATGCCACCATCTGCAAATAATTTCACTTCATTATATAGTATACAAGCTCTCCCATTATAGATTATAAATCACACGTGAAAATTTAAGGTAATAAAAAATTTAAAAAAAAATAAAAAAAAAATTCTATAAATATAATAATAAGCAAAGTTTGTAAATATAAACTCTCTATATAATCAAATGTACACCTAGCATATAGTTAAACATTTGTAATTTCATTGGGTGTTTCCACATGAGGAAACAAGTTACCGCGAACACTTTTGTTTTTAGGAGAGAGCGGCAAGAAGTAAGGGGTAAAATTCGAAGTTAAATTTGTTACTGCAAAAATTTTGGAAACACGAGCAACAAACCTACACATACAAGAAGTAATTTATTTAAAGGCACACTCACAATTATATTACTCTATGTGCACATGAAATGTTACCAGGAAACTTATTTCCCCGTGTGGACGAGCAAAATTTGTTCGAAGAAAAATCCAGTTTGGAACGAAAAGTTCGCTGTAACTTTGTTTCCTCGTATGGAAACACCCATCAACTAACAAGCACCTTGGTAGCAAAGCTGCACTTATTTGACTTGCACTGAACACACTCTTCTTATGTACTCCTTCTGTTTAGGAGTGACAACGAATTATTTTTGTATCACCAGAATAGCTTATATACTTAATCACGGGCCAACAACTCTTCGCATTTTTTTAGACTTAAAATTCTAAAATGTTTGTATAGTGTTTGTATTTAAGACTCAATAAATATGAATATTGATTGATTGACTCACCATAGTTAAATAGTTTTAGACGCATAACCTTTAAAGCGGCATCATGGTTAAAGATAACTTGGGGCAAATGCTAAATGAGCCCTTATCTATTAGGTATATTATTTTTTTTATACATATTTGGATTTTAATAAATTTTTTTTAGTGGTCTTCTGAACAAGGGAGCACAATTTCAAATAAATACCAATTTTGACAATTTTACAGAGGAATTTTTTGACGCTGAGGACAATGTAGGCTCGGATGATGAAAATGAAGAAATTCGGGAAATTATAATTTCACCATGGGAGAAGAATTTCAGTGAATTGCGTCAGTTAATGGTTAAAGTGAATGATGACATCTTTAAACGTGTTGTTAAAAAGGGAATAGCTAGAAATGAGCCAATTCCCCAATTTGCTCGAGTTGCTATTCAGTACAACGCATATTGGGAAGGAGAAAAAGCTCCATTTGATTCTTCTTTCATGCGTGGAAAACCGCATAGATTTAGTTTAGATATGGGTGAAGCACTACAAGGGATCGAAGAGGCAGTAAAAACAATGGAAATTCATGAAGAATCACAATTTGTTATATCTTACAGGCTATTGTTCGGTGAAATGGGTTGTCCGCCACGTATTAAACCAAAAGGTGATGGTTTATATATAATTAACCTTGTTAACTTTGTGGATGTTGGTGATGACAATGCCACGAATGCTATTGCTCAAGAAAATAAAAACAAGTTTGTTGTTGTTTTTGATAAGGTTAAACAAGTACATGCTAGTGGCATAAATCATTTTAAACTAGGCAATGTTTCAAGTGCGTGCAAATCGTTCCATAAAGCTGTAGAGGCCCTCGAGTTTTGTCAATTGCAAAATCAAGAAGAACAAAATATACAACAGAATTTTTTGGTTAAACTGTATTTAAATCTAGCTGTTTGTTATAATCGTATGAATTTACCACGGAAAACTTGCTGTATGATTAAGGAAATAAATAAAATCTCCGATATTTCAAAAAACTGTAAAGCACTATTTCAAGAGGGACGTGCTTTATTGATGATTGGTGACTATCAGAGTGCAAAAAAAAAACTTACTCAAGCACAACGTTTAAACCCAAATAATGGGGAAATCAATAACGAGCTAAAAATTCTTGAAAAAAAATATGCAGAATATACACAAAATTCAAAAAGTATTTGGCAAAAGGCTTTAGGGTTATACAAGGATTCAGTTGATGGTAACATTGATGAGCATAATAAATCTGTGTTCAAACAACAAATTGGGATAATACTTGAAAAATTCAAACATGAAAGTGGCTCTAGACATTTAGCTTTGCCTGATGGTTTAACTTCCGAAGAAATTTCTTGTGTAGATAGTTTAACAGAAGAATTTGGTCTTAAACTGATCATAAGTCAATCCTCTGAAAGTAAAAGTTATGCAATTACTAAGATTTAAAATATAGAAAACTAATAAAAAAAATTTATTGTTTCTTGTATTCACAATTATATTAAAATCTAAAGTTCTTGACATTCAATCTTTACTTAATGCTTTAAATTCTCCTTCTTTTACCCATGATAGTCCGGGTGTCGGTGATAGTGATGGACATACGCTTTTGAATTTTTTCATATTTTCTAAAACTTGACCATGTACATCATTATCATACTTTTCAAATATTATATAATGGGGGTCGTCAGTTGGTGCTGTTTCATAAACTTGTTCTATACTTAATTTTACACATTCTTTTACTTTATCATTATATTTATCTTCATCCCTTTGTAATATCTCTGCTGCTTCCAGATTTGCAAGTTTTTGATTTGGTGAAAAACAAAGCTCAGGATGGATAAAAATAAACTGAAGGTACTTCAAAAGTTGCCACAAATGTGTAACATTTTCAATCCAAGAGGGGAATGCTTCCGATATATCCAAAGTTCTGGTGTAAGGACAAATAAGTGGGTGAAAGATTTCGCTTTGAAAAATAACTTTCTAAAAGTTTAGTATATTTAAATGAAATTTTTAAAATATAAATTTTTACCGGTGGGTTACCATCTCCTGGAAAGTTATCCGGAAGTGATATATTAAAACGAAATACTGCTTCTTTATATGCTCCCTGACGTACAAATATTACCCCAAACCAAACTAAATTATCCTGTTAGACTTTTATTTTATAGAAAAATTCTGAGTACTTACGGAAAGAATTTTCATATGAGGGAATTACATAAACGCCGCCAATATCTTCCGATTGAATCATTTTACTGAAAAAATTTTTATTTTCTTTAAGTCATTAGTAGTAAAATGGCAGAGTGCTTAAAATCAGTAATACTATTGAACATAATGAAATTAAAGGTATTCAATTTGGGCTGTAGAAAATTTTTAAAATAAAATCAAGTAATATAGGGCTAGTGAAGTGTTTTTAGAGAAAGTATTGCTTGATTGTTCTTAATTGTTCTTGTGATTAACTTTTAACTTTAAAAAAATTAATTTTCACTTAATGACTTAAAATCTAACTAACTAACAAAAACAAAAAATAGCTCAAAGATTTATAATAAGTCATAAAGTGGTCTGTTTTGTGGTTTGCTTTATTAAAAATATAACTATAAAACTTGGTCATTTAAAAGTTTTTTTGTAATTGGTTAGTAAAATATGTTTGTTTCCAAATAAAATTCCTTAACGTTTTTTAAAATTTTAACAAAAAAACATACTATTCAGCGAGAATTTTGTATTCCTGTTGAAGGACGGTTAACAATTTATTAGAAGAATTTTGCTTGTCAAGCGTCATTTTAGGAATTAATTGCTTTTTCTCTTGGATTTTATTTGTGTTGTGACAGCTGATTTTTTTATAAAACCAACTCAATTGGAATAGAGGTTGAGAAAAAATTGTCGTAGATCAATAGCTACCCACTGAGCCTGTTTACACCTAGGTGGAAACAAACTAACAGTAGTTGGTGTATTTGGTCCTGAGACAAGAAGGAAAAATTCAAAACATTTGATTGGAAGTCGAATCGGTCCTGACGATTAAGCTTTCTCTTCAAACTTAAAATTTTGATAAATTATTTTTATTTAATTTGATTTAATTAAATAATTTGTAACGGGCCCCTGTTCACGTTTTTTTTTTCAGCATATATTGTAGCAAAATATTATTTCAAAATAATATTTTGAATGCTTTACAGTGAAAGCAACTTGTTTGTTTCGAGATCAAGTTTTGTCAACGGGACTCAAATCAGTTTCCCGTTGGCGGAATTTGATTTTTGAAGCAAGAAGATTGATTTAGAGTCAGTCAGCGTTAGGTTTTGGAAGGAGGCAGAGCCCAGGTCGTTGGGGCTCTGGCCTTTTGGTTCTTTTAAAGTTTTTTTTATATTCTAAAATTTAATTTTTTTTAAAGGTAAAGAAGGTTGTAAAGCGGTTGGGGAAAAAAGTTTAAGTATTGCGTAAATTGATCCGAATAAACTTTGATTTTGTTTGAAGTAAGTTTTGCTAACAAATAAATTTTTGTCAAAATTGCGTGAGAAAAAAAATGAATAATTTTTGTGTGGAAGGGTTTTCACTTTAAAACTATTCTTTCATGATTGTTAAATTAATATAAGTGGAACAATTGAAATAGAAAGAAACTAGTGTGTTGGGCATGAACAAAAGCAAAAAAAAAAAATATATATATATCAGGGCCACTGGATAGTGTTACGGACTTAGAAAAACGTATAATTCAACAAATTGAATATTATTTTGGCGACGTTAATTTACAAAAAAAAAAATAAATTTTGATTGAACAAATTAGCCCTTGATAACGGATAGGTGCCATTTTGTTTTTCTTTATTAATATTTAAACGTTTAGCTTCACTTTCTAGTGATGTTAATACTATAATTACGGCTTTAGAAAAATCTGAAGAAGGTTTAATTTTAATTAGTGAAGAGAAAAAAAACTAAGAAGGTTTAATTTTAATTAGTGAAGAGAAAAAAAAGCTAAGAAGACATTCTGAAATGGCCATTACGAGAACTAAATGACGAAAACGAAAAAGAAGAAATTATTTTACGTACTGCATATGCTAAAGGATTTCCATTAGATACCGAAATTCCACATTAATTGATTATTTTAGTGGATTTGAAAAGATTGTTAATGTAGTGTATTTGTTGCATTCCAAACAAAAGAAAAATTAAAGAAGGAAGCAAAGATAAAGATAAAAAGACGAAGAAAAATAAAGAGGATAATTGATATATATAATAAAATATTATTTTAAGTTTATATTTTCTTTTGTAAATAAATTTAGATAAGGAGTTGCTGGGCCCATCAACCCTCAGAGAAAAAGAAAAAAAAAATCATGTAAGTTTTGTGTTTTTTTAAAAATAGTTTTTGCTTTATTTAATTTTTTTTTAAGGATTTAATAATTAAATTGAAATATAGTTTTGATTTTCTTTTAGGATCGAATTATTAGTTCAAGATTAGTTTTTTTATTATTATGATGAACTTTTTTTTTGGTCTTATGAAGTATTAAAATAAGTTTACAGTACAACTTTTGTTATTTTTTTTCAACACAATAAAGTGTTTATTTAAAATGATTAATATAATTCTTCTCTTTGAGATGTCCTAATCCCCTTTTCCCTTAAAATTTTTTTTTGTTGTTACAGGTCAGCCGGCCCCGTCATAGGATGGTCGAGCAAAGGGGCTTAACTCCTTTGTCTCGAGTTCCTTTTTTTTATTCGTTCAGCTAGTTTTTTTCTTTCTGCGGCCTCAACCCCATTTAGTTTGAGCTTTATGCTCTTTTTCTTCGAAATTTCCATTTCTAGTAGCGAGAATTAGTCCAGTGTGTCAGTGGCAAGAACCACCCCTTTATTTCTACCGCAATAGCCGCGCATAGCGAGCTCGCTACGACTGTCACACAAACGACACCTGGTATGTCGTGCCTATGTTTGGTTCTCAGGGGTATGGACCCCTGCATAAAACATATGGTCACGTAACAAATTATTAGACTTATTTTATTGTAGTTATACACTAAAATATGCAAATAAGTTTTTAGTGGATCACAAAGGAGAAGCATAAAAATATCTTAGCCACGACAAGAAGAGTGTGGGGGTCATTGAAACCATAAAATCTACCATATGAAAAATTTATATAAAAGTTCCACTACCAAACTGGAAAATAACCTTTAAACCTGCTCATATTCATGTGAACGAACAAAAATGAAAAAATTACCATTTGTAGAAAGAATAACAAATAATCAAAGGATCAAATGTGTTGTAATAAAAATTTTCTAACAGCTCCTCTTATAATTATAAGCACTTCTGAGTTTCTTTAACTTTAAAGAAAACAAAAAAACACGAAAATTCTTAAAAAATAAACTTGAAGAAACTCTGAATCTATAAATATAATATAATTTCCTTCCTTCATTGCAAACAACTCTTGTTGCATCAATCAGCTATATTTGATGGTGCATCATGAAGCTGACTCACTGATTTTAAGGCTAAATATTTCAAATTTTCCCCTTACCTGCTGTCTCCCTAGCCTAAAAAACCAAAGTGAGTCAGCTTCATGATGCACTGTCAAATATAGCTGAATTAATGTTTTCAGCAGTATCCTTGAGGCGTGTTTACATGCAATAGTACTTTAACCCGCGATAAGGAACTTAGTTCTAAAACTTTATACTTTATACTAATTTCATTTTATCAAATTCATTAAATTGATATAAGAAAATTACTAAAAAGAAGTTAATTATATTTTCTAAAAATTCGCAATTAACAATATACTTTTAAATGTAAACAAACAAAATGCGAGTGCCATCTATTGGGAGTGTAGATTACAAAATATGTTGTTTTATGCCTCCTCTACACAATCGGCAAACTATGCAATTCTAGCAAATACGCGAATATGTGGATGCGTGCATTTGCTTATATATACCCAGCGGGAAAAAGAATGATTCCTCAATGCATTCGTAATCCATCCCTGGGAAGCTATGAATCGATTCTCTTTTCATCTAATCATAGCAAATTTTAACCAAAGCATGATCGCAGTGGGAATCACTTACTAACACATGTAAGAAAACTGCGTTAGTATTGTACCGGTCATATATGAGCTGTTATACCTTTATAAAGTGTTATATTTTATATTTCATTGATAAAAGAGGGATGGATATATAACACATAGTGATGAAGCTATATATGCTATATATAATCACATGTGTTATATATCCATCCTTCTTTCACTTAAGTGTAAGTCTGAAAATAAATACATAATTAACAAAATAATTAAAAATGGAATAAGTAAAACATATAGTTTATAGTTAAATATTTTATTTATTCAACACTATTCACTATTGAGCAATTTATTTAATAAATCTTAAAATCAATACAAAACTTAACCTAAAATTATTAACTATTAAACTTATTATCTATGAAATTTATTTAACTATGATTTTATTACAAATTAACTAAATCATTTATTGACAATAATATATTAAATTAAATTAAACAAACATAGTTTCCTTAAGATATACCTAATTTTTTAACACAACACCACATAACACGCGTACTTTCCGAAATGTCAACACATTTTAATCACACTCTTTATAGTTATTGCATACGTGTTTATAGGTTTATAGGGTTGAGTATATATATGCCTATAAGATATATAAAATACATGAATTGCTTACCCCTGCATTCTGTAGAATCAAATATGAAGCGATTCATCTATGATTCTTTTAGCTTCTGATTCCAAATTTCCCGTTGGGTAGTTGCTATATACTTTGTGAAGTTTGTGCGAACTTCACTTTGTAGGCGAACTTTGTACAAATTCACATAGCACAAACGTCAAAAATAACAAATTCAAATGCGAAAATGATCTTTTCTTTAAAAAAATTAAATAAATCGAGCTTATGAATAGTTTAAGGCATTTTTGTAAAACTTTTCTAAAATATAATTATAAATAATATTGTGATTATGATTAAATGCACGAACGTGTGGATGGATGCAGTAGCAAAGAAGGCAAATAGAACGAACTTGACATTTGGCGAATGTCACGAATGTGTAGAGGAGGTATTAAATGACAGTTTGATGACATCTGTTATTGGCAGATAGAAGTTATGAAAAAGTGCATTAAATTTGCAATAACTAATTAATGAGTTCACAAATTGAAAAAAAAAAATCCTATCTTTTAAGCGCGCCCAAATAACATAATGCTACAAAATTTCATTAAGATCGGTTCCGTATTTTGGAAAATTACCCCAAACCAACATCGTGACACGAGATTTTTATATATAAGGATAATAAAAACATTTTTATTATTTATTGAAATATTTTTACAGTAGTATTTCCAACGGAAGTTTAAAGACTCCTTGTTTTTATTATTCTACTCGAGTATATAAAATTTTAATTCATATAAATTTTAAAATTTAAACCATTATAAACATTTGTTTTGAAATACTAAAAGTTAATTTTATAACTTAGAAAAAACAATTTTTGAATGTTATTAAATTCATTGGGGTCACACGAGTCGTCATGACGTGCACAACTTTTCGAACTTACGGGCGAGACGTATAAAGAGCAGTGAGTTTGCAGGGAGCTCTTTATATGTAATTTAATTGATAGTTTTATAATATATTTTATAATAAATTATTACTTTTTTGACATAGTTTTTTACTAAAAGATTTTGTATAACCTTCGCTTATGTTAGTTAATAGTGAATATGGTGTTTCATATACTATATTTTCATCACTGGTGTTTAAAAATTTAATTTCATTGAAGTCAAAACCAACAATTTGAAATCCAGAATTTGAAAGACGAATGCAAAATTTATTTTCTTCCAACGTACAAACGTTTAAAAATATTTCAGAACTCGTAGATTTAATGACTGGTGAGATAAAAATTTCTTTTACATGATCTTTCACATCTTTAATGATTTCCTTTGCTTCATCTTCCCAATTTAGAATTACTTCAGGAGAATCCATGGCAAATATACTTTCAAGCAAAAAGGCGAGTATATGGTTCCGTGGTTTCGCTTTTTTAAAATATTACCCTAGGCAATGCGCAAAATTTATAGTTTTTTCGGATAGTCAAAAGATACAGAATATAAAAATACGCTAGTGTTCTAGTACTACTACTGCCAATTTTGACTTATTTGCCACATACATTGAGGCCAGTATCTGTCAATCTGTTTGGCAAATTTTCCCCTATCCCTATACATCACATTAGCGATTTGGACAGCAAACTGGAAAGCGAATTGTCAAGTGATCTGTGGCGCGGTTACATTCCGAAGTATATTGACTCCAATAATTACATTACAAGTCTTTTCAAAAAATACAATTTGTCCCTTTAAACTAATTTTATTGCATTTATAATGTATTATTATTTATGGTAAGTACACAATGTCTCCCACTAAAGCAAAAAAAATAGAAATGTTTGAAAGACATCTGCTTAGACACATTACAGGCCTTCACCGTCGGGCCAACAAAAAATACTTTGCTAACACCAAACTATATGAAGCTGCTAATATTATGCCTTTACTCACGTATCTTCAACATTTAAGTCACAACACACTTTCCAAAATACTGGATCATGTTAACTTAGAACTATAGCTAACATAGCATTATCTAACGCCACCAGCTCCATCCTCGGTGAATATTATCTATCCCTTTTAAATATACTTCATACCAACTCTAAACATGTTCTTAATCTCTTATAGTGGGTTCAGACAGGCCAACTCACAGCAGAAACTCACAACGATTGAGTTCATATAAAAAAAATGGTGTTTTCACAGCGCCAATGCCGTTAGTTAACGTTTCGTTCCTGAAAAGTTCCACTGTCATTATATGCTTATATGTTTCAATAGTCACAATTCCTATTAGTGCTGCCATGAGTAAACTGCTATAACTCACAAAATCAACGTTCGGGAACGAAGATTCTCACAGTGATGCATTTGTCATTTTTCCATACAAAAATCAGAGAATCGCTGTGAGTTTTGGTTGTGAGTGCCCTGTCTGAACCCACTATTAGATGAAGCACATTTAACAATCCCGACTCCACCCCTTCTTCAAAAGGCTATGCCAACTAATTTACAGAGCATAAATAACTTACTCCAACGATCTGGAGGTTTATAAAGTAAATCCGCAAGCCCCACTAGCTCCGTTTGCTCAAAATTAATCTGTTGTTGATTCCCGTCATGAAAGAAGTCTTTTACTTTACTTTTACTTAACTTTCATTGTATGTCAAAATACTCAGATATTGTACTTCCAACTTAGAATATTTTTATGGAAGCAGAATTGATCGCAATAAGTCATATAATATATAGATAGAATTCATACAATTTCTCAACTACTCCTGTCTTAAGTCATTTGTAAAGACATCTTTTAATGTTTTTCTAGTTTAAAGCGGGGTATTCACTATATTTCCGAATCAATGATTCGGTTTTTAGTTCCCATTCAAAGTATATGGAAAGCAGGAATAAGAGAGAAAATATCCAACATGTTGAATATTTTACTCACAAATGAATCAGCCATATACTTTATATGGGCTGAGAGGGCCGAATCATTGATTCACATTTATAGTGAATACTCCGCTTAACACTATTCCATGTAAATATTATTTTCAAACCAATAGAGTTTTAAGTTAGATTGTAAGCATTTTCTTAATTTTAATTCTTCCTATTCATATAAATCATACTATGTAATTTAAATACACATAAATCATACATGTACACCTAGCATAGTTAAACATTTGTTATTTCATCGACTAACAAAAAGCACCCTTGGCAGCCGGGAGCAAAGCTGCACTTATTTGACTTGCACTGAACACACTCTACTTAGTACATCCTTCTGTCATTATAGGGGTGACAAAGGAATTATTTTTGGATCACCAGAGTAGGCTTATATATATACTAACATCTCACATTTTTTTTAGACTTAAAATTCTAAAATGTTTGTATAGTGTTTGTATTTAAGACTCAATAAATATGAATATTGATTGATTGACTCACCATAGTTAAATAGTTTTAGACGCATAACCTTTAAAGCGGCATCATGGTTAAAGATAACTTGGGGCAAATGCTAAATGAGCCCTTATCTATTAGGTATATTATTTTTTTTATACATATTTGGATTTTAATAAATTTTTTTTAGTGGTCTTCTGAACAAGGGAGCACAATTTCAAATAAATACCAATTTTGACAATTTTACAGAGGAATTTTTTGACGCTGAGGACAATGTAGGCTCGGATGATGAAAATGAAGAAATTCGGGAAATTATAATTTCACCATGGGAGAAGAATTTCAGTGAATTGCGTCAGTTAATGGTTAAAGTGAATGATGACATCTTTAAACGTGTTGTTAAAAAGGGAATAGCTAGAAATGAGCCAATTCCCCAATTTGCTCGAGTTGCTATTCAGTACAACGCATATTGGGAAGGAGAAAAAGCTCCATTTGATTCTTCTTTCATGCGTGGAAAACCGCATAGATTTAGTTTAGATATGGGTGAAGCACTACAAGGGATCGAAGAGGCAGTAAAAACAATGGAAATTCATGAAGAATCACAATTTGTTATATCTTACAGGCTATTGTTCGGTGAAATGGGTTGTCCGCCACGTATTAAACCAAAAGGTGATGGTTTATATATAATTAACCTTGTTAACTTTGTGGATGTTGGTGATGACAATGCCACGAATGCTATTGCTCAAGAAAATAAAAACAAGTTTGTTGTTGTTTTTGATAAGGTTAAACAAGTACATGCTAGTGGCATAAATCATTTTAAACTAGGCAATGTTTCAAGTGCGTGCAAATCGTTCCATAAAGCTGTAGAGGCCCTCGAGTTTTGTCAATTGCAAAATCAAGAAGAACAAAATATACAACAGAATTTTTTGGTTAAACTGTATTTAAATCTAGCTGTTTGTTATAATCGTATGAATTTACCACGGAAAACTTGCTGTATGATTAAGGAAATAAATAAAATCTCCGATATTTCAAAAAACTGTAAAGCACTATTTCAAGAGGGACGTGCTTTATTGATGATTGGTGACTATCAGAGTGCAAAAAAAAAACTTACTCAAGCACAACGTTTAAACCCAAATAATGGGGAAATCAATAACGAGCTAAAAATTCTTGAAAAAAAATATGCAGAATATACACAAAATTCAAAAAGTATTTGGCAAAAGGCTTTAGGGTTATACAAGGATTCAGTTGATGGTAACATTGATGAGCATAATAAATCTGTGTTCAAACAACAAATTGGGATAATACTTGAAAAATTCAAACATGAAAGTGGCTCTAGACATTTAGCTTTGCCTGATGGTTTAACTTCCGAAGAAATTTCTTGTGTAGATAGTTTAACAGAAGAATTTGGTCTTAAACTGATCATAAGTCAATCCTCTGAAAGTAAAAGTTATGCAATTACTAAGATTTAAAATATAGAAAACTAATAAAAAAAATTTATTGTTTCTTGTATTCACAATTATATTAAAATCTAAAGTTCTTGACATTCAATCTTTACTTAATGCTTTAAATTCTCCTTCTTTTACCCATGATAGTCCGGGTGTCGGTGATAGTGATGGACATACGCTTTTGAATTTTTTCATATTTTCTAAAACTTGACCATGTACATCATTATCATACTTTTCAAATATTATATAATGGGGGTCGTCAGTTGGTGCTGTTTCATAAACTTGTTCTATACTTAATTTTACACATTCTTTTACTTTATCATTATATTTATCTTCATCCCTTTGTAATATCTCTGCTGCTTCCAGATTTGCAAGTTTTTGATTTGGTGAAAAACAAAGCTCAGGATGGATAAAAATAAACTGAAGGTACTTCAAAAGTTGCCACAAATGTGTAACATTTTCAATCCAAGAGGGGAATGCTTCCGATATATCCAAAGTTCTGGTGTAAGGACAAATAAGTGGGTGAAAGATTTCGCTTTGAAAAATAACTTTCTAAAAGTTTAGTATATTTAAATGAAATTTTTAAAATATAAATTTTTACCGGTGGGTTACCATCTCCTGGAAAGTTATCCGGAAGTGATATATTAAAACGAAATACTGCTTCTTTATATGCTCCCTGACGTACAAATATTACCCCAAACCAAACTAAATTATCCTGTTA
Organism: Acrocera orbiculus; assembly: GCA_947359355.1. Taxonomy (NCBI): domain Eukaryota; kingdom Metazoa; phylum Arthropoda; class Insecta; order Diptera; family Acroceridae; genus Acrocera; species Acrocera orbiculus. The sequence goes on from OX375758.1 coordinate 17,211,379, forward strand.
GACTTTTATTTTATAGAAAAATTCTGAGTACTTACGGAAAGAATTTTCATATGAGGGAATTACATAAACGCCGCCAATATCTTCCGATTGAATCATTTTACTGAAAAAATTTTTATTTTCTTTAAGTCATTAGTAGTAAAATGGCAGAGTGCTTAAAATCAGTAATACTATTGAACATAATGAAATTAAAGGTATTCAATTTGGGCTGTAGAAAATTTTTAAAATAAAATCAAGTAATATAGGGCTAGTGAAGTGTTTTTAGAGAAAGTATTGCTTGATTGTTCTTAATTGTTCTTGTGATTAACTTTTAACTTTAAAAAAATTAATTTTCACTTAATGACTTAAAATCTAACTAACTAACAAAAACAAAAAATAGCTCAAAGATTTATAATAAGTCATAAAGTGGTCTGTTTTGTGGTTTGCTTTATTAAAAATATAACTATAAAACTTGGTCATTTAAAAGTTTTTTTGTAATTGGTTAGTAAAATATGTTTGTTTCCAAATAAAATTCCTTAACGTTTTTTAAAATTTTAACAAAAAAACATACTATTCAGCGAGAATTTTGTATTCCTGTTGAAGGACGGTTAACAATTTATTAGAAGAATTTTGCTTGTCAAGCGTCATTTTAGGAATTAATTGCTTTTTCTCTTGGATTTTATTTGTGTTGTGACAGCTGATTTTTTTATAAAACCAACTCAATTGGAATAGAGGTTGAGAAAAAATTGTCGTAGATCAATAGCTACCCACTGAGCCTGTTTACACCTAGGTGGAAACAAACTAACAGTAGTTGGTGTATTTGGTCCTGAGACAAGAAGGAAAAATTCAAAACATTTGATTGGAAGTCGAATCGGTCCTGACGATTAAGCTTTCTCTTCAAACTTAAAATTTTGATAAATTATTTTTATTTAATTTGATTTAATTAAATAATTTGTAACGGGCCCCTGTTCACGTTTTTTTTTTCAGCATATATTGTAGCAAAATATTATTTCAAAATAATATTTTGAATGCTTTACAGTGAAAGCAACTTGTTTGTTTCGAGATCAAGTTTTGTCAACGGGACTCAAATCAGTTTCCCGTTGGCGGAATTTGATTTTTGAAGCAAGAAGATTGATTTAGAGTCAGTCAGCGTTAGGTTTTGGAAGGAGGCAGAGCCCAGGTCGTTGGGGCTCTGGCCTTTTGGTTCTTTTAAAGTTTTTTTTATATTCTAAAATTTAATTTTTTTTAAAGGTAAAGAAGGTTGTAAAGCGGTTGGGGAAAAAAGTTTAAGTATTGCGTAAATTGATCCGAATAAACTTTGATTTTGTTTGAAGTAAGTTTTGCTAACAAATAAATTTTTGTCAAAATGGCGTGAGAAAAAAAATGAATAATTTTTGTGTGGAAGGGTTTTCACTTTAAAACTATTCTTTCATGATTGTTAAATTAATATAAGTGGAACAATTGAAATAGAAAGAAACTAGTGTGTTGGGCATGAACAAAAGCAAAAAAAAAAAATATATATATATCAGGGCCACTGGATAGTGTTACGGACTTAGAAAAACGTATAATTCAACAAATTGAATATTATTTTGGCGACGTTAATTTACAAAAAAAAAAATAAATTTTGATTGAACAAATTAGCCCTTGATAACGGATAGGTGCCATTTTGTTTTTCTTTATTAATATTTAAACGTTTAGCTTCACTTTCTAGTGATGTTAATACTATAATTACGGCTTTAGAAAAATCTGAAGAAGGTTTAATTTTAATTAGTGAAGAGAAAAAAAACTAAGAAGGTTTAATTTTAATTAGTGAAGAGAAAAAAAAGCTAAGAAGACATTCTGAAATGGCCATTACGAGAACTAAATGACGAAAACGAAAAAGAAGAAATTATTTTACGTACTGCATATGCTAAAGGATTTCCATTAGATACCGAAATTCCACATTAATTGATTATTTTAGTGGATTTGAAAAGATTGTTAATGTAGTGTATTTGTTGCATTCCAAACAAAAGAAAAATTAAAGAAGGAAGCAAAGATAAAGATAAAAAGAGGAAGAAAAATAAAGAGGATAATTGATATATATAATAAAATATTATTTTAAGTTTATATTTTCTTTTGTAAATAAATTTAGATAAGGAGTTGCTGGGCCCATCAACCCTCAGAGAAAAAGAAAAAAAAAATCATGTAAGTTTTGTGTTTTTTTAAAAATAGTTTTTGCTTTATTTAATTTTTTTTTAAGGATTTAATAATTAAATTGAAATATAGTTTTGATTTTCTTTTAGGATCGAATTATTAGTTCAAGATTAGTTTTTTTATTATTATGATGAACTTTTTTTTTGGTCTTATGAAGTATTAAAATAAGTTTACAGTACAACTTTTGTTATTTTTTTTCAACACAATAAAGTGTTTATTTAAAATGATTAATATAATTCTTCTCTTTGAGATGTCCTAATCCCCTTTTCCCTTAAAATTTTTTTTTGTTGTTACAGGTCAGCCGGCCCCGTCATAGGATGGTCGAGCAAAGGGGCTTAACTCCTTTGTCTCGAGTTCCTTTTTTTTATTCGTTCAGCTAGTTTTTTTCTTTCTGCGGCCTCAACCCCATTTAGTTTGAGCTTTATGCTCTTTTTCTTCGAAATTTCCATTTCTAGTAGCGAGAATTAGTCCAGTGTGTCAGTGGCAAGAACCACCCCTTTATTTCTACCGCAATAGCCGCGCATAGCGAGCTCGCTACGACTGTCACACAAACGACACCTGGTATGTCGTGCCTATGTTTGGTTCTCAGGGGTATGGACCCCTGCATAAAACATATGGTCACGTAACAAATTATTAGACTTATTTTATTGTAGTTATACACTAAAATATGCAAATAAGTTTTTAGTGGATCACAAAGGAGAAGCATAAAAATATCTTAGCCACGACAAGAAGAGTGTGGGGGTCATTGAAACCATAAAATCTACCATATGAAAAATTTATATAAAAGTTCCACTACCAAACTGGAAAATAACCTTTAAACCTGCTCATATTCATGTGAACGAACAAAAATGAAAAAATTACCATTTGTAGAAAGAATAACAAATAATCAAAGGATCAAATGTGTTGTAATAAAAATTTTCTAACAGCTCCTCTTATAATTATAAGCACTTCTGAGTTTCTTTAACTTTAAAGAAAACAAAAAAACACGAAAATTCTTAAAAAATAAACTTGAAGAAACTCTGAATCTATAAATATAATATAATTTCCTTCCTTCATTGCAAACAACTCTTGTTGCATCAATCAGCTATATTTGATGGTGCATCATGAAGCTGACTCACTGATTTTAAGGCTAAATATTTCAAATTTTCCCCTTACCTGCTGTCTCCCTAGCCTAAAAAACCAAAGTGAGTCAGCTTCATGATGCACTGTCAAATATAGCTGAATTAATGTTTTCAGCAGTATCCTTGAGGCGTGTTTACATGCAATAGTACTTTAACCCGCGATAAGGAACTTAGTTCTAAAACTTTATACTTTATACTAATTTCATTTTATCAAATTCATTAAATTGATATAAGAAAATTACTAAAAAGAAGTTAATTATATTTTCTAAAAATTCGCAATTAACAATATACTTTTAAATGTAAACAAACAAAATGCGAGTGCCATCTATTGGGAGTGTAGATTACAAAATATGTTGTTTTATGCCTCCTCTACACAATCGGCAAACTATGCAATTCTAGCAAATACGCGAATATGTGGATGCGTGCATTTGCTTATATATACCCAGCGGGAAAAAGAATGATTCCTCAATGCATTCGTAATCCATCCCTGGGAAGCTATGAATCGATTCTCTTTTCATCTAATCATAGCAAATTTTAACCAAAGCATGATCGCAGTGGGAATCACTTACTAACACATGTAAGAAAACTGCGTTAGTATTGTACCGGTCATATATGAGCTGTTATACCTTTATAAAGTGTTATATTTTATATTTCATTGATAAAAGAGGGATGGATATATAACACATAGTGATGAAGCTATATATGCTATATATAATCACATGTGTTATATATCCATCCTTCTTTCACTTAAGTGTAAGTCTGAAAATAAATACATAATTAACAAAATAATTAAAAATGGAATAAGTAAAACATATAGTTTATAGTTAAATATTTTATTTATTCAACACTATTCACTATTGAGCAATTTATTTAATAAATCTTAAAATCAATACAAAACTTAACCTAAAATTATTAACTATTAAACTTATTATCTATGAAATTTATTTAACTATGATTTTATTACAAATTAACTAAATCATTTATTGACAATAATATATTAAATTAAATTAAACAAACATAGTTTCCTTAAGATATACCTAATTTTTTAACACAACACCACATAACACGCGTACTCTTCGAAATGTCAACACATTTTAATCACACTCTTTATAGTTATTGCATACGTGTTTATAGGTTTATAGGGTTGAGTATATATATGCCTATAAGATATATAAAATACATGAATTGCTTACCCCTGCATTCTGTAGAATCAAATATGAAGCGATTCATCTATGATTCTTTTAGCTTCTGATTCCAAATTTCCCGTTGGGTAGTTGCTATATACTTTGTGAAGTTTGTGCGAACTTCACTTTGTAGGCGAACTTTGTACAAATTCACATAGCACAAACGTCAAAAATAACAAATTCAAATGCGAAAATGATCTTTTCTTTAAAAAAATTAAATAAATCGAGCTTATGAATAGTTTAAGGCATTTTTGTAAAACTTTTCTAAAATATAATTATAAATAATATTGTGATTATGATTAAATGCACGAACGTGTGGATGGATGCAGTAGCAAAGAAGGCAAATAGAACGAACTTGACATTTGGCGAATGTCACGAATGTGTAGAGGAGGTATTAAATGACAGTTTGATGACATCTGTTATTGGCAGATAGAAGTTATGAAAAAGTGCATTAAATTTGCAATAACTAATTAATGAGTTCACAAATTGAAAAAAAAAAATCCTATCTTTTAAGCGCGCCCAAATAACATAATGCTACAAAATTTCATTAAGATCGGTTCCGTATTTTGGAAAATTACCCCAAACCAACATCGTGACACGAGATTTTTATATATAAGGATAATAAAAACATTTTTATTATTTATTGAAATATTTTTACAGTAGTATTTCCAACGGAAGTTTAAAGACTCCTTGTTTTTATTATTCTACTCGAGTATATAAAATTTTAATTCATATAAATTTTAAAATTTAAACCATTATAAACATTTGTTTTGAAATACTAAAAGTTAATTTTATAACTTAGAAAAAACAATTTTTGAATGTTATTAAATTCATTGGGGTCACACGAGTCGTCATGACGTGCACAACTTTTCGAACTTACGGGCGAGACGTATAAAGAGCAGTGAGTTTGCAGGGAGCTCTTTATATGTAATTTAATTGATAGTTTTATAATATATTTTATAATAAATTATTACTTTTTTGACATAGTTTTTTACTAAAAGATTTTGTATAACCTTCGCTTATGTTAGTTAATAGTGAATATGGTGTTTCATATACTATATTTTCATCACTGGTGTTTAAAAATTTAATTTCATTGAAGTCAAAACCAACAATTTGAAATCCAGAATTTGAAAGACGAATGCAAAATTTATTTTCTTCCAACGTACAAACGTTTAAAAATATTTCAGAACTCGTAGATTTAATGACTGGTGAGATAAAAATTTCTTTTACATGATCTTTCACATCTTTAATGATTTCCTTTGCTTCATCTTCCCAATTTAGAATTACTTCAGGAGAATCCATGGCAAATATACTTTCAAGCAAAAAGGCGAGTATATGGTTCCGTGGTTTCGCTTTTTTAAAATATTACCCTAGGCAATGCGCAAAATTTATAGTTTTTTCGGATAGTCAAAAGATACAGAATATAAAAATACGCTAGTGTTCTAGTACTACTACTGCCAATTTTGACTTATTTGCCACATACATTGAGGCCAGTATCTGTCAATCTGTTTGGCAAATTTTCCCCTATCCCTATACATCACATTAGCGATTTGGACAGCAAACTGGAAAGCGAATTGTCAAGTGATCTGTGGCGCGGTTACATTCCGAAGTATATTGACTCCAATAATTACATTACAAGTCTTTTCAAAAAATACAATTTGTCCCTTTAAACTAATTTTATTGCATTTATAATGTATTATTATTTATGGTAAGTACACAATGTCTCCCACTAAAGCAAAAAAAATAGAAATGTTTGAAAGACATCTGCTTAGACACATTACAGGCCTTCACCGTCGGGCCAACAAAAAATACTTTGCTAACACCAAACTATATGAAGCTGCTAATATTATGCCTTTACTCACGTATCTTCAACATTTAAGTCACAACACACTTTCCAAAATACTGGATCATGTTAACTTAGAACTATAGCTAACATAGCATTATCTAACGCCACCAGCTCCATCCTCGGTGAATATTATCTATCCCTTTTAAATATACTTCATACCAACTCTAAACATGTTCTTAATCTCTTATAGTGGGTTCAGACAGGCCAACTCACAGCAGAAACTCACAACGATTGAGTTCATATAAAAAAAATGGTGTTTTCACAGCGCCAATGCCGTTAGTTAACGTTTCGTTCCTGAAAAGTTCCACTGTCATTATATGCTTATATGTTTCAATAGTCACAATTCCTATTAGTGCTGCCATGAGTAAACTGCTATAACTCACAAAATCAACGTTCGGGAACGAAGATTCTCACAGTGATGCATTTGTCATTTTTCCATACAAAAATCAGAGAATCGCTGTGAGTTTTGGTTGTGAGTGCCCTGTCTGAACCCACTATTAGATGAAGCACATTTAACAATCCCGACTCCACCCCTTCTTCAAAAGGCTATGCCAACTAATTTACAGAGCATAAATAACTTACTCCAACGATCTGGAGGTTTATAAAGTAAATCCGCAAGCCCCACTAGCTCCGTTTGCTCAAAATTAATCTGTTGTTGATTCCCGTCATGAAAGAAGTCTTTTACTTTACTTTTACTTAACTTTCATTGTATGTCAAAATTCTCAGATATTGTACTTCCAACTTAGAATATTTTTATGGAAGCAGAATTGATCGCAATAAGTCATATAATATATAGATAGAATTCATACAATTTCTCAACTACTCCTGTCTTAAGTCATTTGTAAAGACATCTTTTAATGTTTTTCTAGTTTAAAGCGGGGTATTCACTATATTTCCGAATCAATGATTCGGTTTTTAGTTCCCATTCAAAGTATATGGAAAGCAGGAATAAGAGAGAAAATATCCAACATGTTGAATATTTTACTCACAAATGAATCAGCCATATACTTTATATGGGCTGAGAGGGCCGAATCATTGATTCACATTTATAGTGAATACTCCGCTTAACACTATTCCATGTAAATATTATTTTCAAACCAATAGAGTTTTAAGTTAGATTGTAAGCATTTTCTTAATTTTAATTCTTCCTATTCATATAAATCATACTATGTAATTTAAATACACATAAATCATACATGTACACCTAGCATAGTTAAACATTTGTTATTTCATCGACTAACAAAGCACCCTTGGCAGCCGGGAGCAAAGCTGCACTTATTTGACTTGCACTGAACACACTCTACTTAGTACATCCTTCTGTCATTATAGGGGTGACAAAGGAATTATTTTTGGATCACCAGAGTAGGCTTATATATATACTAACAACTCACATTTTTTTTAGACTTAAAATTCTAAAATGTTTGTATAGTGTTTGTATTTAAGACTCAATAAATATGAATATTGATTGATTGACTCACCATAGTTAAATAGTTTTAGACGCATAACCTTTAAAGCGGCATCATGGTTAAAGATAACTTGGGGCAAATGCTAAATGAGCCCTTATCTATTAGGTATATTATTTTTTTTATACATATTTGGATTTTAATAAATTTTTTTTAGTGGTCTTCTGAACAAGGGAGCACAATTTCAAATAAATACCAATTTTGACAATTTTACAGAGGAATTTTTTGACGCTGAGGACAATGTAGGCTCGGATGATGAAAATGAAGAAATTCGGGAAATTATAATTTCACCATGGGAGAAGAATTTCAGTGAATTGCGTCAGTTAATGGTTAAAGTGAATGATGACATCTTTAAACGTGTTGTTAAAAAGGGAATAGCTAGAAATGAGCCAATTCCCCAATTTGCTCGAGTTGCTATTCAGTACAACGCATATTGGGAAGGAGAAAAAGCTCCATTTGATTCTTCTTTCATGCGTGGAAAACCGCATAGATTTAGTTTAGATATGGGTGAAGCACTACAAGGGATCGAAGAGGCAGTAAAAACAATGGAAATTCATGAAGAATCACAATTTGTTATATCTTACAGGCTATTGTTCGGTGAAATGGGTTGTCCGCCACGTATTAAACCAAAAGGTGATGGTTTATATATAATTAACCTTGTTAACTTTGTGGATGTTGGTGATGACAATGCCACGAATGCTATTGCTCAAGAAAATAAAAACAAGTTTGTTGTTGTTTTTGATAAGGTTAAACAAGTACATGCTAGTGGCATAAATCATTTTAAACTAGGCAATGTTTCAAGTGCGTGCAAATCGTTCCATAAAGCTGTAGAGGCCCTCGAGTTTTGTCAATTGCAAAATCAAGAAGAACAAAATATACAACAGAATTTTTTGGTTAAACTGTATTTAAATCTAGCTGTTTGTTATAATCGTATGAATTTACCACGGAAAACTTGCTGTATGATTAAGGAAATAAATAAAATCTCCGATATTTCAAAAAACTGTAAAGCACTATTTCAAGAGGGACGTGCTTTATTGATGATTGGTGACTATCAGAGTGCAAAAAAAAAACTTACTCAAGCACAACGTTTAAACCCAAATAATGGGGAAATCAATAACGAGCTAAAAATTCTTGAAAAAAAATATGCAGAATATACACAAAATTCAAAAAGTATTTGGCAAAAGGCTTTAGGGTTATACAAGGATTCAGTTGATGGTAACATTGATGAGCATAATAAATCTGTGTTCAAACAACAAATTGGGATAATACTTGAAAAATTCAAACATGAAAGTGGCTCTAGACATTTAGCTTTGCCTGATGGTTTAACTTCCGAAGAAATTTCTTGTGTAGATAGTTTAACAGAAGAATTTGGTCTTAAACTGATCATAAGTCAATCCTCTGAAAGTAAAAGTTATGCAATTACTAAGATTTAAAATATAGAAAACTAATAAAAAAAATTTATTGTTTCTTGTATTCACAATTATATTAAAATCTAAAGTTCTTGACATTCAATCTTTACTTAATGCTTTAAATTCTCCTTCTTTTACCCATGATAGTCCGGGTGTCGGTGATAGTGATGGACATACGCTTTTGAATTTTTTCATATTTTCTAAAACTTGACCATGTACATCATTATCATACTTTTCAAATATTATATAATGGGGGTCGTCAGTTGGTGCTGCTTCATAAACTTGTTTTATACTTAATTTTTACACATTCTTTTACTTTATAATATCTCTGCTGCTTCCAGATTTGCAAGTTTTTGATTTGGTGAAAAACACAGCTCAGGATGGATAAAAATAAACTGAAGGTACTTTAAAAGTTGCCACAAATGTGTAAAATTTTCAATCCAAGAGGGAAATGCTTCCGATATATCTAAAGTTCTGGTGTAAGGACAAATAAGTGGGTGAAAGATTTCACTTTGAAAAATAACTTTCTAAAAGTTTAGTATATTTAAATGAAATTTTTAAAATATGAATTTTTACCGATGGGTTATCATCTACTGGGAAGTTATCATGTAGTGATATATTAAAACGAAATACTGCTTCTTTATATGCTCCCTGACGTACAAATATTATCCCAAACCAAACTAAATTATCCTGTTAGACTTTTATTTTATAGAAAAATTCTGAGTACTTACGGAAAGAATTTTCATATGAGGGAATTACATAAACGCCGCCAATATCTTCCGATTGAATCATTTTATTGAAAAAATTTTTATTTTCTTTAAGTCATTAGTAGTAAAATGGCAGAGCGCTTAAAATCAGTAATACTATTCAACGTAATGAAATTAGTGGTGTAGAAAATTTTTAAAATAAAATCAAGTAATATAGGGCTAGTGAAGTGTTTTTAGAGAAAGTATTGTTTGATTGTTCTTAATTGTTCTTGTGTTTAACTCTTAACTTTAAAAAAAATTAATTTTCACTTAATGACTTAAAATCTAACTAACAAAAACAAAAAATAGCTCAAATATTTATAATAAGTCATATAGTCGTCTCTTTTATTTATTGAAATATTTTTACAGTATTTCCAACTGAAGTTTAAAAACTTATATTTTTGTTTGAAATCATATTTATAATAGTCCTTGTTTTTATTATTCTACTCGAGTATATAAAATTTTAATTCATATATATTTTAAAATTTAAGCCATTATAAACATTTTTTTTGAAATAGTAAAAAGTTAATTTTATAACTAAAAAAAAAACAATTTTTGAATGTTATTAAATTCATTGAAATGAATCTTGAAAAAAAACAAGGCACTAAATTCAAATTTACAAAATTATTTAGGTAGTGTTTTTTTACTATTTATGTTTTGCTAGGTTATATCGTATTTTGTATATTTTTCTCACAACAAAATACTTTACTGTAAATTAGTATTTTATTTTCGTGTGTATGTTCCAATATACCCTTAAGCTAAGCCATTTGTAGTCGAAGTAAAGTTTCACGGAAAAATAACTTTTATTTTTTTAACATTTGTATCAAACATAGAAACTGACATAAATTATGGTAGATTTTAGGTCAGGCAATATTTGTCATTCATATTTTTTAAATATAGATTTTGTGAATTAACATTTATTATCACAGGTTCCAAATTTATCATAAATCAATTCCTTTAATTCCAACCAGACCCAACTTTTTGGGTCTTCATGGCATTTAAAATTTATAATTATGTCGACGGATTCGATTTAATTGTTTGTTTTTGATTTTGTACAAAAGCAAAACATTTAATTAGGCAATAGAAATAATATAAATAAAACTATAAGTGAAATTTACATAACGAAAAACAAAATATAAATTTTTTCATTCCAGGAATATAAATAAGGCTTTGCTCACTAATTTACGTAATTACGATAAAAATTCTTAACTGAGTTTTAAAGAGAGTTTACATTTTTCTCTTGTTCTAGAATCACTATATGTCCTATAAGGCTTTTCTTTTAGCTTAACCTACTGGTTTGAGTAATTAAGTTAGGAACTTTGAAATGTTTTAAATAATTTTGCTATTTTCTTTTTAGCATATTTGCTCGAAAATTTGCTCTTATTTTGTATTTTTTGTAACTTTTATTTAATTTTTCATAAACCACAAGACGGCTTAGGATATTTAAAGTTTCACGAACTTTATTTAGACCAAAAGAAAGTCTGCTGAAAGATTTTGCTGGATTGTCAATTCGAACTTTGTTATTATATGAGAAACGATGCATTTTATTAATTTATGCAAGCTAAATAGTAAAATAATAAAGTCTCTAATTACACAAGTCAGAAATTATTAAGCAAAAGCAATATATTTGTCTTAAGCAAACTGTAGTCAACTTATAATTTCATGATTTAAAAAATACATAAATATGCTTTACTGAATCCCTAAAGTCTCAGAAATAAAGTTCCAATAAAAAAAGTGACTTAATTTTTTTATTTTATTAGTAGAACTATCATTTTATACTGTATACTTTACTTGCATTGGTGTTATAATTGTGGCTGTTGCTTTTGTTGTTGCAACTGTAAAAGGTTTACTTAAAGTATTTTATTTACTGTTATTGCCAAGTGAATCATAAATGATTATTGGCTGTTTACAAGGATTTTGATTAATACCCAATTCTTTTTAACTAATGTAATTTTTGTCTTTTAATGATTTTAATTTTGGATCTGGTATACATGAATAATGTACTTCATCCACGAAACCAGCAAATTCGTTGTTCTCAAAAGTAAAATATATTGTTTCAAATTTTATTTCCTTTAATTTGGTATTAGCTTACTCTTATACTATGCCTTGCATCTCGATATATATATTTATGTGGTTTAATTTGAGGTACAATTACACGTTGTCTCATCACTAACTAGACCTATTATTATTAATATTAATTGTAGTTGACTTACATGGAACACAACTTATGATTATTTTTGGATTAGTGGCATTTTCGGTGTAATTGTTATTGGTATTAGTGAAGGAAGGTATTTCTACAGGTCCCCAATATGGTGTTGGTTTTAACAGTGTTCGTAGTTTTTTGCTGAACTTTAAATTTTTTGGTGCTTGAAATATTTCATGAACTGCTATAATCATAATCACACAAACTGGAAGTAATCCAATAACCCATCCAACTGCATCGGCCCACATGGGATACACATAATGCCCATAAGATGCTGGCTTATATTCTAACCAGTTGAAGAAAAGTATGAACTAGAAATAAATTAAATTTTTCAAAAATTTTATTCTAGTATTTTATAAGCAACCAGTAATGTAGTTGGAGTTACATATTTCCACATCCATGACCAAAAGTATACCCAAAGCTTAGATTTTCTTCCTATCATGTCTTGTATATCATTTAAAAATCTTTCAGAACCGTAAAGCCATGCTATTAAAATGCATTCAGAAATTGCTATCAATAAGACAGACCAATTGGCTGCATATTTATCCATTAATTGAAGCCAGTACATTCCACTCTAAAATTTTTAGTATAAAATTATTAGTTGAATGTTTGTTGGTTTTTTGGGGGTATTATACAATTTAATATTCTTGCCATTTGTAATTTTTCTTCAGCAAAATAAATTTACTACTGCATTTAATACAAAACGCCATTCAGAAAGGACAAAAATGGTTTAGTAAGAAAAAGAAAGAAGAGAAGGACAACAATGGAAAAACACTCAATCTGAAGTTAAGTTTTAACCATCAGTTGTGGCTTACTAAGTTGTAGTCTTTTACACAACAATTCGCAACGTACGCCGTATACCAAGAAGGAATATGCTGGGATCCTCATAAAGTTATGTTTGGCCTAAAATGCAAAAGATGCATAATAGCGTCATAATTATCGGGCAACCAAATCTAACTTCATTGTTTTTTATAGAAGTAAAAAGAAGCGAAATTGTTGCAGAACTGGCTTAAAAACACCTTAGGAGCTTTATAGCAACAAACATTTTCAAACCTAACTTAATACCTTAATACTTTACCTTTATAAAAAAAGGCTACCTTAATACTTTAAGTTAGAAGCTGAAAAACTTACGTTTGTTGTAAATCCTAGACCTCCTATGTATCCAAAAATACCAACAGATAATACAATCCAAAATTTAAATTGACGTAAATTTGAAAACTTATCCAAAATAGCAGTTGTAACTGTTTCCATAAGAGCAAACTGAAAAATTAGATATATATATATATATAAATAACCATTCAAAGGTTTACCTGTGAGTCCAAGCCAAGTGTAAGTAGCATTACAAAAAACAATACAGCCCAAACGGGTGCGATTGGCAAACGTGTAACAACTTCTGGGTATACAATAAATGCTAGGCCAGCACCTTGATCAACCACCTTATTTACATCAACATTAAGCTCATGTGCCAAGAAGCCAATTATTGAAAATATAACTAAACCCGCGAAAAATGATGTGCAAACGTTACATACAGCCACTATTAAAGCATCCCTAAAAAGACAGAACGTTATTTTGATTACGAATTTTTCTACTTTTTATTATCAGTATTCGTGAAGAATTAGAATTATATTTGAAAAATATATTAATTTCAGTGCGTGACCTTATTCCTAAGGTCCGTGTTCCAAGAAAATAAGTGAATTTGGGTTGGAGTCGTTCGGTTCCCTTTTAAGTTGCGTACTCTTTTTGTCTCTAACAATTCTTTAAGTAATTCTTTATCAATTTTAATTATGGAAAATTTAGAAAAGTTTGAAGATATCAAATGAAATTTTCTGACTAGCAATTTATCAAGTCCTCTTATTGAAGATGGCATTACTATTTTTAGTTTAAAAGTCGAATGAAAACTAAAAATTCCCTTAGCAAATTAGGCAGACATGTCTTTTTTATATAAATCAATAAACTTTAAGCCTTTTTTCAATAAATGAGCTTAACTTAAATTTTGCATAGTGTTAGATTTTAAACTTTGAACTTCTAAGGATGCGCGATTTGCGTTTATTAATAATGATGTCTAATACGCGTAATAAAATGTTAACTTTGGACAAGTTTTCGGAATCATGAAGAAGTTTACCCTCGAAAATTTTATCAAAATGGTGGTTTACCTTCCCTTGATAAATTTTACTTACTTGTAACAGTCATTTGAAAATTTATTATATGATGATAAAGTAATTAAGCCTCCCCAAGCCGGGCTTAAAGCAAAAAATATTTGTACTGCAGCATCGCCCCATACCTGAAAATTTAAAAAATAAATAATTTAAACTCTTTTAGATAATATGAATTTTTTCATTTTAAAAAATAAACTGAGTTTTTGTTTAAATAGATCTTCTAAATACTTTGTATTAAAATGATATAAACATATTTATAGGTAAGTAAAAATAAACCAAATATATTGAATAACCTTTTAATGTAAGCTTCAAGCGAAATGCTAATGATACTAAATATTTTGTAGATTGCAAATGTGAACTTGCTTTCCCATATCGTGGGAGCATTTTTTCAATAAAATTTTTAAAAAAATTTCCTTTTAAAGATACATGTTTTTCTATTTTTATTAAAATTTATGCAAGGAAATATTTATGAGAAATATTACATTTTTTATCGTCAACAAGTTTTTCATATTCGGGTGTCATATCTGCTGTTTTTAAAATGTCTTCTAAGTGGTCTTTGATGAGAAAAGAACGATGACTATTTTTATTCAAATTCATGATAGAGAATGTTTGCTCACACAAATAAACTTCCAAATATGCAAAAGGTTTTCATAGCAAGCTCTATGAGATTTTTATACTTTACGCAATCTAAGCTTTAGTAGAAATTGTGCAAGGTGTTTTTTCTGATTATTTCGGTACACTACAGAACATTAAAATTCAATTAATTCCATTTGCAAATGAAGTGGTACTTACTCTGGGTCTACAGGAAAAGGATCTTCAATTAATTTTAATTTGTAATTTTTTTCGTTGGACAACATTAATGTTCTGCTAAATTCTTCAATTAATAAATCAATATGTTTTACATATTTTTGCCCAAAACTGCCAACCTTATGCTGAGGAATATGCAGTACACAAGTAGGAAAGTGACTTATTTCGCCTTTCAGCAGCTAAGTTTTGAAAAAGTTCAATTTAATTTTGAAATCCTTCACTGCTGCAAACATTTCAAATATAAGCTGGTTTTTCCCTTGAATCATTTAGATGTTTTGAAATGTCGCAAAAGAAAAAAAGATCATGCTTCTTCTTGAGGGTCTAGAAACTGTTTTGGGTCATTTTCGAGGAAGTTAGGCTTTAAAAGTCCTATGCTTGAGTCCTCTAAATCGGATATAGTTTACAATGGAAACTACCACGTTCATTACATTTTCAAAGTTTAAGACTGCGCTGCAGAGGACCTGGAGATGTATAATACAAGTGATATTTGATTATTTTTCTTCCAATGAATTCTTCTAGAAGCGTATCTGCACCAATATTTTTCCAACACATAGCCGGAGCGCCATCTGTACAAATGGCCATCAAGTTGGTAAAATCAAAACCCGTGCATTTTTTTCAACACCATTTGTTTTAGTGCGGCCTGGTAAGGAGCACAACCAGCAAAGTCCTCTATAAAAATGAAAAACTGTGCTGTATCCTGTAAACCGGTGTTCTCATACATAAATAAACTATAAAACAGAAAATTTCGAATCTTTTGCTTCAGCTAATTACTAAGGTTGGTTTAAACAGCTATTCTTCAGTTATAGTCGTTCTTGGCAAACTGATATTCCCAAACAATCGAATTTTTCATTGAAAACAATTGTCCAATGGTATATCTTCATCATCTTGGAATATTGTTGAGAGATCTTGAAATCCTGCATACTTGAAACAGTTTGATAGTTTTTTGCGTGAGCTTTTCCTAGGCCTCTCTGATACCATCAAAATGGTATCCATAAAAGTAAAAATTTTATGTTTATTACTTTCTAGATTTTGTATCATTTTCAACACTTGCAGTATCCTATAATGAGTTTCTAAGCATTTTATTATACCTTGATTCTTTTGCCAAATCTTTGTTTGTTTTTCCGTTTTTTAACTCCGATATTATACGTGATTTTTCTTTAATATTAAAATATTTCCTTTTTCTCTCCGACATATCAGTTATAAGTTTTGAGAAAAAGTATTCTAATGTTTTATTGGCATTAAAACAAATTAAGGCCGTATATTACTTTCATCTCTCTTTCATAATTTTACTGAATTAAATGAATTATATTAATTCATTTTAATTAATTTTAACTCATTTTAATTCATTTAAATTCATATTTTTTTTGATAGGCATGGCCGCTTTTTCCATATGTGCACAACGCGTTAAATTTGCGTATTAATTGTTTTTATACCACTCTTGAATTTACTTATTGCTTCTATTGGAAATTATTTGTGTCCAATATCATCTCAATGTACACACTGGCAACTTTGCTGTGAAATAAATTTAAGTAAAGGACAGTTTCAGAATATTTTAAACTAAAGTCTGTACAGTTGTCCGCTAAATGCAATTATGTTATTATTGATAGAAGGATACTTCCTAAAGTTAAAGTTTTTAGTTCATTAATTTAATGAAATAATCCTAGATAAAAGTCTATTTTTTAAAAGTATTTTGTAAGTTATTTTTTAAATATATATACAGGAAAACAGACTTACTTGCGCATTTGCCAATTGTTTCCAGTCTGGTGTGAGATAAAATAATATCCCAGTCTTTGCTCCAGGAAGTGTAACACCACGAAAAAATAGTATTACAAGAACAAGATAAGGAAGCAGTGCTGTAAAGTAGACAACTTTTCCGGAAGATTTAACTCCTTTACATAGACAAAGAAAAACAATTATCCAAGCCACAAGTAGACACACAGATAATGAAATTTTAACTCCACCGGTTTCTTCAATTCCTGCTGACAGTCCCAAGACATAGTTTCTGTAAATTAATATATATTTTTGATTGCAATCATTAGGAAAAAATTAAAATAAAAAAATTTCTAACGTAAAATATTCTTCAGCTGGTGGACGTTTTAATGCATGTAAAGCTAGTTCTGTGTAATTATATGACTGAGCAGTTGTTGCATTGTAACATATCCTTAGGTAAAATACTCCATTATTTGCCTCACATTCACCAGCAGTTTCATACGAATAACAATCTAAAAAAAATTTTTGAACAATTTAAGTGAATTTTGATGAAAACATTTTTCCTTAAACTGATACTTCTACTCAAGTATTAAACTAGTAATTTTTTTTGTAGGTGAAAGTTCTGATTTGCTTTTAAATTTTTTATTTAAAATTGTGTTCATCTCATTATCTTGGCAAGTAAACGCCGATAGAAATATCGTTAAAAGTTTAATATTATATTAAACGACTATAACACCGTAATAAATGCTTTATTAGAGCTTTGGCATAAAATTTTTTGGATGATTTCAGAGCTGGCCGTCTAAGCATCAAAGATGCTGAAAGTTCTGGTTTCTGCCAAACGTTATTGACGCTTGTGAAGTGAGTTTACAAAAGATAGCTGTCTTCAACATCAAAAAGCAGTGACACGAGAATTTGTCAATTTAGTAAAAATTGTACCAGTACTGGTAACAGCACTGAAGAGCAAGCATAAAAACTTTGGGAAGGACTATTTTCTTGACTGAGAACATTCAGATTTAAGGGTTGAAGATGAAAAACATTAAATTCACTATCGAAAGCGTCACTCCAATGTTTTTAATTTAAATTAACAATAGAAATAATAAGTTTAATAAAAGTTAACTTAAACTTATATAACGATGAACTATAGCCACTAAATTAAATTAAATTAAAATAAATTGACTATATTTTTTATTGCTATAATATTTTTTCAAACAGAAAAACTTGTTTATAAGAATATTAATTTGTTTTCTTGAACATTTCTATGGTCCTTCGTATAAAACATTCATAATACATTCATAAAACACAATCTAACATTAAATTTAACGATTTTAATAGTTTTCCTGACTGCTGTTAAATTTTTGTCCCCTAGTTTTTTAAATGAATTTTTAAATTTTTTTCAAAAAGAACGGAAATGGAGAGGGGAAAGACATAATTAAGTTAGGCTTTTAGTGGCTAGTAAAACTTAGGCATGACTAGTCGAGTGAAACCCTGTTGCAGAATAAATTTACACAGTGGATCACAAAGTGAATGCAATAATTATTATTGTTTTATAACCTGAACCTGAAGGATAAATATAAATTTTAAAAATATTTTTCTTTCATTAAAAAATCTTTGATGAATATAAAAGAAAAATGGTTTAAATCAATGATTTTTACATACGTTTTGTACTCCATTCAGTTTCACAGTTTTGCCAAGGAAGCTCAGATGTAAACGATGCAAACATATAAAATATTGTCCAAGCAATTATAACATTATAGTAAAGCATAACAATTGCTGAAACAATAATCATTCCATAGCCAAGCCCTCCCATAAGGGGGCAGAATCTCCGATAAATTTCAACTGGACCTAGTGCGGCATACTGCCCAAAAGAAAGCTCCATAAACATTAAAGGAAGGCCAGCTATCACCAACATAATTGTAAATGGTATTAAAAATGCACCTAGAAAACATATTAAATCAGTGAATTTTATATTAAGCTATCTAAAAAAATATAATTTAAAAAACATATATGTATGTGGCTTTCAATTTTTTTATTCTTTTGGTTTTGAACAGGCAATTAAAATTAAAGCAATGACTTCTAATATCCAGAAAAGATGGAACCCAAAAAGATCTTTCGTAATTGTTAAATAACTTCAACCCATAGAAAAAACAAGAACATTTAACAGGAAAAATTTCAAATAGTGATAACATCCTGACACGGACAATTTTTCAATTACCGCCTTTTACACATGAATCACTTTAATTAAACATAATTTATTTGTCTTATGAATAAAAAATTTAACTTGTTAAATATTTTAAAGAAAAAGACAAAAATTTAAAACATTTATATGAAATGGTTACGAAATTCCCTAGAGTGAAGTACAAGCATTTTCAATTTAAAAGCTGTCCAAGTTGTACTAAAGGCTTATTTCAAGAGTTTATTTTAAGTAAATATAAAGCGGAAAATAAAATAAATAGAAATTTTTAACAATAATATATAAAACATTTCACAAAAATATTACATTAACTTTAATACTAGACAAAATGGTCAAGAATTAAAGTAATTCGTCAATACTCACAAATTTGTATACCAAATGCCAGTGTTTTGTGATATTTTGCATTTTTGGTAGCTTTGGTATTCGTAATGATAAAATACAAAATAAAAATTTTTGACTATAAAACGAAACGGATAACAGACAGAAATGGATAAGCTTTTTCTCACCTCCACCATTATTGTAACATAAATACGGAAATCTCCATACGTTCCCTAGACCAACAGAATAGCCGAGTAAAGAAAGAAGGAAATCAAATCTTCCAGTCCAATTGCCACGTTCGGGTGTCCCATCCTGCTCCATATTTTTAGATAAGAGCACCTGAGAATTGGCTACTGAATATTTATCATCAATCTGAAACCCAAAGAATTTTATAAAAGTGTAATTTTTTCTTACAGAAAATTGTAAATTTTTTATTATTTTAGCAGAAAAGAAAAATTAAGTAACAACTTGTTTAAAAAAATATTTAAAAAATATTATGTAACTTAATTTTAGCTTTGACTGACTTTAGAAACTTGGGTGATTCTTGTTTCAAGTCACTTTCAGAATTATATTAATATTATTTTTAGTCTAAACTATGAATTTTAGCGAATCTTAAATAATAAAAAACAAATTAAAACTGAACAATTTTTTCATTATACATAAAGAGTGAATTGAAAATTCTTCCTAAAATAAAATGCCTGAAAGTTTTATTTGAATTCAACTTACCTCCCAATTGTCTAGATTAAATTTTAGCGACATGCTTGAGCTTTTTGGACTTTCAACGCCTGAAACTACCTTTTCAACCATTTGGTGTTTTTATTTTTCACCTCTAGTGTATTTATTTAAAAAAATGACTGTGTTTTTTTATAACTTTTTATTTTTCGTTACTTAACTTTTTACTTAACAACGTCAACAATTTTTTCGAATTTTTATGAAACTTGTCAAATTTTACTATCTTAAGAGTAGTATAAAATTCTTAGGCTTAGTCTTAAAATTTGTCAGTTTTTCAATGAATTTTTCACTTGAATCCTTCAATATTTACCTGAAAAAAAATCAAAATGAATGAAAGTATATAATACAAGTATAATTTATAATGTTTTGTCCATAGCTTCTTAAGTGATTTCATATATATATGTATATATTTATAAATATTAAACAAAAATATTTGTTTTTCCCTGAAAAAATCGCTATGCAAAAATTAAGTTTGGTGGTGTTTGACTATTACCCAGCGGTTAATTTCTCTTAAACACGTACATATGTGTCTTTTCAAGAACTTAGAAATTGAACACTTGTTTTTTCGAAGACTTCAGGTCCAGTCTTAGTCCATTTCCTTTTATGTTCGTTTTTATTTTTTCTGTTGTGATGAATATTTAATATGTGTATTAGAAATTATCAGTTTTGAATTTTAGGATTTTTATAAATGTTGTATTCCTCCACAAATCACTAGGCCAAACTAAAAATGTTTGGATTGACTAATTTTTTTTTATTTTCTTTTGTTTATATTTTGCTTAATAACTTTACGGCACTAATAAATTTATTTTGAAAAAAATAATTATTAGTAAAAATGATAAAAGATGCTGTGTTAAATGCATAGAAATACAAGTTCAGTTACTTTTTCTAGTTTTCACTTAATTTATAATTAAAAATATTTTAAAAATTCTGCCATAAAAATGCTTTTCATTTCAAATTTTCAAAATCTTTTTTAGTGCATATACAAGGAGCAAAAAATTTCTACAAAAAAGAAAGGCAATAATAGAAAGGTGTAAACTCTACGACGAAATCGTAAACTTTTAGTTTAATTGTAATTGAGTTGGTAATAAAATAATTTAATGCTTTATGTTTTCGAGGGTAATTTTTTCTTAACTGATGTTTACGATACTTTTTTCAGCCACTAAAATATTAAAAGAATTTTACTCCATATTCAACATCATTGCTGAATACTTTTCTATTTCTTGCATTATTATGAATATATCCACATTACAAATTCAAAAACTTTAACTAAATCAAATTTGTAAATTCAAAATTATCAATCATTTAACCATTATGAAATTATGAAAGCAAAAAACCGGCAACAATATTTACGAGTTTGTTATTTATTCCCATATTTGTCAAGTATAAGCTTTATATACTTTACTTTACAAAATAGATTTAAATCTCTCCTTTTCTATTTTATGTCAGATGGAAAATATTTTTCAAAACGAGGACTTTATCAAGGGTACAATATGCAAATATTCTGAAATGTTGTTCTATTATAAATCCTGAAAGGATCGAGTGGGTAATAAGAATTTGAAATCGTTAAAAAGGCGTTAATAAATGGTCAAAAGTAATCAAAAGTAATATTAAAATTGATCAGTTTGATGAAAGGAATGCGAATAAGTAGTTTTATTTGCAATATTGCGAAAATAGTTGGTATTTGATTTGTGTATCCCCGTACAAAGATGGACAATAACGTACAAAGATGGACAAGGATGGACAAAGATTGACAATATCGAGTATCGAGTGGGTAATAAGAATTTGAAATCGTTAAAAAGGCGTTAATAAATGGTCAAAAGTAATCAAAAGTAATATTAAAATTGATCAGTTTGATGAAAGGAATGCGAATAAGTAGTTTTATTTGCAATATTGCGAAAATAGTTGGTATTTGATTTGTGTATCCCCGTACAAAGATGGACAATAACGTACAAAGATGGACAAGGATGGACAAAGATTGACAATATCGAGTATCGAGTGGGTAATAAGAATTTTAAATCGTTAAAAAGGCGTTAATAAATGGTCAAAAGTAATGAAAGTAATATTAAAATTGATCAGTTTGATGAAAGGAATGCGAATAAGTAGTTTTAATTGCAATATTGCGAAAATAGTTGGTATTTGATTTGTGTATCCCCGTACAAAGATGGACAATAACGTACAAAGATGGACAAGGATGGACAAAGATTGACAATATCGAGTATCGAGTGGGTAATAAGAATTTGAAATCGTTAAAAAGGCGTTAATAAATGTTCAAAAGTAATCAAAAGTAATATTAAAATTGATCAGTTTGATGAAAGGAATGCGAATAAGTAGTTTTATTTGCAATATTGCGAAAATAGTTGGTATTTGATTTGTGTATCCCCGTACAAAGATGGACAATAACGTACAAAGATGGACAAGGATGGACAAAGATTGACAATATCGAGTATCTCGAAAAGAATTAATAGAAAATTTAATTTAAAACGAGGTAGGTAAACTACTAATTTTGTTCCTTCCAGTTTAAAAATGTTTTCTAGGCAATAGAAAAATAATTTTGAGTTTTTCAAAATGCTTACACTATTTGCAGTGCTAAAGAGATGAAGCTTTTATCTTTAAACATAAAAAATAGATTAAGTTTTATCCATAAAAAACTTAACTTCTTTTGATTCAATATAATAACTCATTTTTTTCTCATCCCAAGCTGGTTTGTTTATTACTTTTTACTTAATATAGCCAATATTATCAAATTCTACAATTGGAAAAATACTTTCACAAAATAATTAAAACATTTACAGGAATAAATTTTTTGAAGGAATCTGCTGAAAAAAATCAATGCATTTTATAAAAGTGTTGGTTGTTTTTATCTCTAAAAGAACTAACAAAAATATAAGTTTTTTCATATTGTTCACATATTCCAAGTAATTTCATTGCATATTTTACAAGTATTTCGAATAATTCTTTTGTTTTTAGTAAACTAATTTGTTCCTTAGATTATCACAATTCGAAGGTATAGAATTGTACAAACTGATTACTGTAATCAAATTTGATTCAATATGGTACCAACTTTTTTATTTTAAATATAAATCACTAAAGATGCTCTTGACAGTTGAAAAGTGAATTATTTTCTCACGTTTTTATATTTATATAATATTATATGTAACAAAATTTTAAGCTTTTCATATTACCAAAAAGAGAATGAACTTCAATTGTAGAGCTGTAGTAATAAACTAAATCAAAACAAAAACAAAACAGGTGTTAAATGTATTTTAATTAACAAGTATACTAATTTGAACTTCTAATTAACTCAATATTATTTACATTGCCATACAAGGTTATTTAATTATCTTATATTTGCTAGGATTAATAGTTTATTGTAAAAATTTAAAGATCTATTCAAAATAAATGTGGTGACTGTGGGGATATATATTTCTCGCTGTCTATTTATAACTATTGTTATAAGCAATTCTTTTTGCATCATGATTCGTTAGAATCGTTGGTAGAATTTAACACCAGTTTTAAAAATTATAAATTATTATGTCGCTTTCACACTTATTGCATATTTGAAATTAGCTTTGACCGTGTAGAAGTAAAAACTGATTGGAAATTTATTTGAAAAAAAAACTTTTAATACATAAATTTTAAGCTACAAGTGAATAAAATTACTAACGACAAAATTACTCAAATTATAACTATAAAGAAGTGAACAATATCATTACTGTATAAATCATATATGAATTAAAAAACTTACATTTTCGTACATTTTTTACATAACCCATAGAAAGCCCTTTTTAAATCTTTAATTATCTTTAATCTTTAAATTAATAGAAAATCGTATCAAAGCTTTTGAAAGAACAAAATTTTTTAAGAACTTCATTCATTAAAAAGGAGTTTAATTTCAACAATCACGTAAGTCCTAAGGAATTTTATTTTTCGCGAATGAGATTAATAAAACAACAACAACAATTCTCTAAAACAAAATGCACAACTTTTTAAATATTTTTATTTCTTTAATTTTGTTAAATAAACTTACACGCACAGAAAATGCAAGTTTTCATCCCTTAAAAATTTTACAGTTGGATGTTGGAAAATAAAGACTATAATTAAAATCACGGACTCTAGTTGAATAAATTTGAAGGCCTTTAATGCAAATAGAAAAACTTTAAATACCATTAGGTCTTTTCACAGGTGCAACTGAATATCAAACCAAACCAAACTCACACGGAAAAGTGATTTTCATCTGCCGTTTGTGAAATTTATGCAACCGAAAGCCTTCAAATTAATAGAAAGAATAACAGACATGAAAGCTTTAGCTTTGTATATACTTCGCTTCTAAAAAAAACAGTTATTTGCGGAATAGTTTTAAATGTATTGAATAGAATAGCTGAATGTGCCTACAAGCTCAAATATTATGCTTACACTTCTACGCTATATGCTCCTGTTTTCTATACGCCTTAACTTACTATAAAATGTTACAAAAACATTAATACAAAAAGAAAATACACATAAAATATCTAATAAATTTTGACTAAATTTCAGTAAAAATGGGGCTAAATTTAACAAAATAATTAGAGGTTATATTAGATAAACCACATGTTTAAGGTAAGACCACAAAATCAAATCAATTTGAAGGTGTTATTATGAAAATACTTGAAATAATGTCGATATTTTGGATTTTCTATGTAAATAGCACCTGCGAAAAAGCTAAAAAATTTTGGATATAATCTAAATGCCAATATTTGCAAAAAAAAAAGAGCAACCAATTCTTGTACTATGGAATACTTACAAATTTAAAAGTTGTGTGGTAACAGCGCAAAAAATTAGCACATTTATCCTTATTTTGGCATTTTCACTTTATTTAGTTTACTTTAAATCAACACTTTTATAAAAACGGTCGATCATTTGGCAACGAGAATTTGTAAACTTCGAGGAAGATATAACATTGCCTTAGGATATTACACAAGCAATATAATATTGCGTTTTGATATAACTGAAATTAACAGTTAAAGAAACAAATTTTTAAGTACTATACATACCACGCACCACATTGGTGGACAATAATATTTGAAAAATGCCGGCAGACTGTTTAAAATTTTTCACAACGCTAGCTGACTGAAGGGCTAGGAGTAAAAATAAAACATACTATTTGTCTCATTAAAAGATTTGCTTTAAATAACTTATTTAGCATATATAAAAAAATTACTTGTTGTCTAGATTAGCGCTCTCGATAGCGAATTTTAGGGTTTGTTTTATAAACATCTAGCAGATTTGAGCGTTGCTGAAACCAGCAAAGTGAGAAGAGAGTAACAGAATTTCGTTCATATAAAGTTAAAAATTATGTCAGATAGGTTGGTTATGTTAAAGTAACAAATTTTACTTTGTTGGCTGTTACATTTATTTTATTTATTTTTATTATGGAAAATATAAAAGGTAACTAACTGTAATCCTTTTAGTCTTTTGTACTCTTATAGGCACGTAATAAACGTCTATAAAAATATTAATCTAGACACGGCCTTAATATTTTGACAGTTGAGCATATGTGAAATATAAGGTCCTTGCTCTAAATTTGGTTTAAATTAAATACAGAAAGAATGATAAGAATACTTAAGGTAATTATGATGACATAGGAAAATCTAATATTAAAGATATTTGTTTTTTAGTCGAATAAACAACGTCATACATTTTCAAAATTCACACGACTTTTAACAAGTAAAGTAGATGAAACACCAAACACTAAAAAGTTTAACCATATAAAAATAATTAACTTTGATGATCGAAAAGAAATACCTCTTCCAGTATATGAGAGAAAATTGAATGAGCCACTTAAAATACAAAAACAAAGGTATGTTTTTTCTTTATAATTAAAGCTCAAATATAATTTTAGTGTTATGTAAAATAATTTGTTTTCTTGTTCCCAGTCCTCTATTTCTAAATTTTAATAGGATAATTTTCTCAAACTATTAAATTTTAAAATATCAAGGCCTTTTAAAACCTTGTAGATTGTTTAACTCCAATATTTATCCATCCATCCTTTTAAAGACTTATTTATCAATCACGCAAGCGAGGAATGCTGGAAAATGATCTTCTTTTGAGTACATTTGCTGCAAAATATTTACCAAATATGGACGCAAAGCATACAAATATGTATGATGATTTAATAAATGGGCCTTCAAATGATTGGGATATATATTACTGGGCAGTAGGAACCAAACCAATTCCAGAAAAATACAATAATGAAATCATGCAGATGTTAATTAAACATGTAAAAAATGAAAGTAAACAAAAAAGATTGCAACAACCAAGCTTGTAGAAATTTATAGTAAAAACAAGGGAGACTACGATTTCGGGGACGTCACATGTTTACAACGGTTTCTTATATATTAAAACCACGCTAAAACCCAAAAATCGCATTATATATCACATATTCCTTGAGACATTGAGGATTATTTTAATTTGTACAGGTCATTTCATTTAATCACTTTGAAATAATTTTTAATTTTGTTACATTATTTTTGTTTTTATTTTGATGTAGAAAACATTATTTACAAGGATTCTTTTCAAAAACATTACAAATAATTTGTAAACCATAACAGAAAAAATTGTTTTGGTTTGATTCAACAGATGTATTAATTTAAGTTTAAAAGCTGAATATAATAAATATTCAATACACTGATTGTGTTTTAAATTTTTCTTGAATTTTAATAAAATTTAAATGTTAATTTGCAGTTTCAATTCAAAAAACTTTCACACTAAAACTTTTTTTCATAATATATCAACATGGATATTGTTAGTTTTTGTTAACAATCCTTGAGTTTGATCTTGGAGATAGCCCCACTTATGTTGAGCTATATTTGAATAATTGAACTTATATATTTATTTGGATTATATTAAATTTAACGAAAAATTTATTAACAAAATATAGATTACGACTTAAAATTATTTCATTGAAACTTGGTGAAGAAAGCCCTAATGTAAACGTTTTTTTTTTGTTGATAAAAACAAGAATTAATGCTATACATATACGATATTTAGTATTTTAGTGAATTTAGGTTACAATTACGAAATTCTCATACGGCAAATGAAACCCAAAAAATATGCACCCCGGAAGAATTTTTCCATTACCTGTCAAAATTTTATTTTCATATGGAATTTTCCGCTTACCTGGCTGGTACCTCCCTAGTCTAAACATTGAAAGTGAGTCACTGATTCTAATTATGACTTTATTACGAACCAAAAATTGTTATCAG
This sequence comes from Acrocera orbiculus, assembly GCA_947359355.1. Classification (NCBI taxonomy): domain Eukaryota; kingdom Metazoa; phylum Arthropoda; class Insecta; order Diptera; family Acroceridae; genus Acrocera; species Acrocera orbiculus. Next base: position 17,238,675 of record OX375758.1, read on the forward strand.
ATAACGTTCATTTAACCCTTAAGAGTTAACATGTTCGCGGAGAGTAAAAATTTCTGTGGCAATTTTTCGAAAACCAGTTATATTATCCGAAATCTGATTAGACATATACATATATTGTAAAAGTAATCAGAAAATTATTAACCGCTAGTTGGTCATTACTTTGAAGTGTATACTAATTAAAAAAACTAAAGTTTGATCAAATTAATTAAACAAAAATTGGTTTTAAAATTTGAATGCTATATCCGCGATACAAGTAAAGAAATTTCATTTAGCTTTAATCGAATTTTCTCATTAATTTTTTCAAAATATTGTAACAAGTAACTCGTTTTAGAACACAAGATAATTGGAATATTACTTAGTAAAGTAAAAAAATAAAATAAATTTAATGTAAAACAAACAAAATTAGAATGGTAACTATATAAAATAATAATATATATAACGAAAATATTGAAATTGTTCCGGGAGAATTATTTCAAGAATTATAATGAATTAAAATTTTTCCAGTTTTTTAAAAGTATTAAGTAATTATATGCTGCTTACCATCACATTCTAATCGACTAAAAATTACAAATTCACAGAATTTTGGCTAACATTCATCCAAAATTATTAAATAAAACAAAAATTTAAAAAAACAATCAATTCAAGCGTATTGCTGAAAATCGGTAAGAAAACACTTATAAAAAATTTGTAGCATTTCAAAAAATAGTTTTTAATTGTTCATTATGAATAATTTTTGTCTTGTGTTAAATTTCAAAAAAATTCAATATTTTTTCTAATTTATTTCAAAAGTTTGCGCTCTAATTTCATGATATTATTTTACACATCAATAGTATAATTTCCTAATTTTAACATCAATTCACAAAAACAAAAATCTTGATGTGCACGTGTAGAGCTACTCGTCGGGCCAAATACCTCAATTTTTTTTCAAACACTTGGGTCACAAAAACGTCAAGTTAAATAACTTAAAACAAGCTTAGCTTGTTAAAAATCATAATGATGTTTGATCTCAGGAAAAAAAAACTCCGAAAACCCCCTTAAAATAAGACTTTGCTACTGATTAGATATTTGAAAACAAAAGAATAGAATTCTCAATAAACAAGAGTTTTCTCTTAAATTTTGAAAAATCATATCACACAAAAATTACATAAAGTTGAATTTATTACATCACAAATAATCAAACTACAATTCCTATGAACAGGAAAAACTGATAATATCTGGTATTAACTCTTTTGATGTTTTAGGTAGAACCGTTTGGATGTTTGGTATAATCCCTCCTCCAGATATAGTCACATATTCCAGTAGTTTTTTGAGTTCTTCGTCATTTTCAATAGCGAGCAATATATGTCTAGGTATTATTCTACTCTTCCTATTAGCCTTGCAAGCATTTCCAGATAATTCAATAATTTCAGCAGTTAAATATTCCAAAACTGCTGCCAAATAGACAGATGATCCAGCACTAATTCTATCGGCATAGTTACCTGACTTTAGAAAACGATGAACTCTTCCAACAGGGAAAGTTAATCTAGCTTTTAACGATTTCGTTTTATTTTTACCTGAAAAATTTATTTCAAAATATTGGATATAAATTTATTTTAGCCATTAAAAGAAAATTAGCATATATTATCCAACAGGGATGGTTTATAAAACGTTCCAAATTTTATATCAAAAAATTTTATCATATTTAAATTAAGGAAAATTAACAAAAATACAAAGCTCATATTATTGAATGTAAAACAAATCTAATTATAAGACACATCTCTTTAATTCAATGTTTTGAAAAAATAAAACTTTCTAAAAAAATCTTACTCTGAGGCATTTTGTATTCTTATATTTTTACCTTAACAAATAGCTTTTTTATTGAATAATTTTTTGGCGTTAAGTGACAATTGCCAAGATTTCTAACCGCTTACTTAGAAAATTAGCACATAACAATAATATTACATTTAAAATTAAATTAAAACTCATGTTTAGGGCCATGTTTCAACTTAATTAGAATACTTGCGACAATTAACAAGTAGTAGTAGTATTATAAAGAAACCCGTTTAGATATCAAAGTTTCATACTGCTAAAATTTCGCCAGCGAAAAATTTGTAAATAATCTTTTCTATTTATCTATTATACCTAGTTATACCTTATCAATGAATAGCGACAAATTTATGGTCACCTTACTTTGAAACATGGTATTTTGTACCTTGAAAAAAGCAAAATCATCAAAACGCATCATTAAGTTTTTTGAATTATTTTAATTACAAAAATTGAAATTTGAATTACTTCACAATGCAACAATCTTGGCAGATCTAACCTTCAACGATTACTGGTTGCTCGCAGATTTTACAAAAATAATTCAGAGAAAGAAGTTTCGGTATAGAAAAGTTTGAGAAGTGTTGAAATCAATTTGAATTTTCCCGAAAAGCTGAATTTTTACAAATCTGCTACTATCTTACGATCAATATTTTTACATATGTATATTTATATGAAAAAAATCTAAAAATTTAATTAATTTGAAATTTTATTAAATACAAGGAGTATAAAAACTAGTCTAAAATTTGTAAAAAAAATTAGCATCTCTCAAAAACTTTATACAAATTAGGTAGATAAGCTACTTCAAATAAATTAGTTCTTAATTCATGAGATGGTATTAGTTTTTGTTTAAAAGCTGGATATAATAAATATTCAACACACCATTTATGTTTTTTAGTTCCTTCTTCAATTCTCGGTACACTCAAGTAATAATTTGCAGTTTCATTACAAAAACCTTTAAAGCATTCCTCTTCAGATTCCCAATCAACTTCAGTAGCTAATCGTAATATATAAATTGGCAAAAAGCAAATTGAAGGTGCATAATTTTCTAGTAAAACTGGTAACGTTTCTAAATATCCATTAGAATTTATTCGAAGTCCAAAATATTCTTTCATTATATCTGATTTATCTTTCAATATTTCCACTATTCTTTCAGCCAAAATGGTTTTACAACCATCTTCTTCTGTCCAACCACTTTCTTTACTATCTAAAGCAATCAAAGCTAATTCACGTATTGATAGCGGAGGATCAAAAGAAATTGTTTTAAAATTTTCAAAGTTAAAAATAAGAGATTGGTAAAAAAAATCATAGCTAAAAATATAAATAAAAACACTGTAAAAAAAACTACGATTCAGAACGTAACTCACCTGAAGATCAGTGTATTGCAAAGATATAGTTTTGTTTCATGTTGAAAAAGGGCAAAACTTTTATTAACCACTCCAACAAAAGTCATAGTTTTAAGAATATTTTTTAGCTGGGAACTGCACTCATTCTCTATTCTTCTTTGTATATTTAAAATGCTTGTAAGTTTTGTGATTTTTTTAGCTTTTTGTGAAAACTCTTCTGTTTTATTCAAAGTCGTATGTAAAGTTTCACTACTAACATCTAATTTAATTTTAGATTTGTTTGGTGATCCGAAAAATTTTTCCAACTTTTGAATTTTAGAATCAGTTCTAACTAAATCTTTAGCGTAAACTCTTTCAGACGATAAAGAATGTTCATCACTTGTAGATGTATTTTGTTTTTCTGTACAGCTGGATAATCGCATTTGTTTATAAAATATTCTACTTGTATTATTACCTAATAAATTTGATTCGATATTTAGTTTTATTTTTTCTATAATTTCTTCCTCATGTAGAAAATGTACTTCGTGCTTTGTAGGATGAACATTTACATCGACATGTGTTTGTTCTATTTCAATACTCATGTATATAAATGGAAAACTTCCTTTGGGCAAATATGTATTATAAATAGTGTCAACAGCAGCTTTAAGAGCTTGAAAATAAGCAAACAAACAAAAATAGTTGATAAACTGATCTTCAGTATTATAAAAAAACTATTAAACTTACCAGCACACTCTACTAAACGATTATTGATAAAAAGTAATATAAGTCCCTTTTTGGTAGAATAATTTGGTGTTGTAATATAACCATTCATTTTAAATTGATGAACATCATCAATTAACTTAACGTGTATGAGTTCTTTGGTTACGCAGCTTCCATAAATTATTTTAATATTTTCTATTTGTGTACTTTTTACTGGTGTTCTAAAACATGTTGTTTCTCCATACTTTTTAAGTGAAAAACCAACATTTGCATTATGGACTGCATATTTAGAAATAACATCAGATATTTTTTGATATTCATCGTTTGGTGACTTTAGAGCTTGTCGACGCTGTGGTACATTGTAAAACAAATCTTCGATAGTAATGATTGTTCCCTGATTTCCGGCACATGCTTTCGGTGGGCATTTTATTTTACCATCCTCATAAGTAGCTCTAAAATATACATATTATTTTTAATAATTGAAAATGCTTAAATTTTTGTTAATCGAAATAAATACTTATAAGCGCATTTTTCCTGGGCAGTTTTTGTTTGAATTGTAAGGTGCGCTACGTGGCTAATACTGGCTAATGCTTCGCCTCTAAATCCAAATGTTGAAATTGTTGTAAGATCTTCAAATTTTTCTAATTTCGATGTTGTGAAACGTTCACATACAATTTCTAGATCTTCTTTTCTAATCCCAGTACCATCGTCATGTATTTGTAGAAATTTAAGCCCACCACTCTTTATTGTTATTTGTATAAGTGTTGACTTCGCATCAAGGCTAAAAAATATTTACAACTTTACATTCGTTATTCGTTATGTCAAAAAATTTCAATAAAAAGATAATTCCTTTCACATTAAGTGCTGAATTAATAAAACAGTATTTATCATAAATTAAAAAAAAACTAAATCGGCGTGCCTGCTGCGAACGAATTAGCCTTTTAACAACGCTAATGAATTAGTTAATATATATATCAAAGTGTTCACTTAGCCCTCAAATTTTTGTTTGTAAAAAATTATTTCTTGAACATTTATAGTTTTGCAAATATAAAAACTTATCAATATGTAGGATTTTTACATTTTTAATGTTAGCTCTCTTATGATTTGAAATAAATAAATCAATACTTACCTATTTTCCAGCATTTCTTTTACAGCATTTGCAGGCCTTTGTATAATTTCACCTGCAGCTATTCGGTTTACAACTTCATCATCAAGTTTTTTAATTATGCCAGCATCCATACTTTTCGTTTTTATTTATAATCCTTATTGTTTTCAAAATGACAATCAAGTTTGATTTTAGGTTAGGTTAACATACCGAAGCAGTAGCTTAATTTTATTTCATTTAATTTTTGCAGTATAACCTCGAAAATATGCAATTTCAAAAGTATATTTTTGACAAAAAGTTGTTAAGTATTTTATCTTTCAACTATAATTTATGTGAAAAATCGGGCAAGTTTATAAATGTTTTGAAAGTTCATTTGTTTACAACATCCTCCAAAACAGCAATCAAAAGCACTATTAATATTTTTGATAGGAAGGCTAAAATACTTCAAAAAGAGAGGGCTGCAAGAAGGTAATCAAATTTCAAATAATTAAATGAATAGTTTAATTTAATTTAAATATTTAGACCCAATGTTGAAGTGTTTGATTATTTAAAAGAGGAAATTGGGTTTCGTCTTGTAGACAGAATTTTTGATATAAAGAGAAAATTTCAAACTGCTTGTGATATAAGTTGCAATCGTGGATTTGTCTCAAAACATATTTTAGCAGAAATTGTAGGAAAACTAATTTTATGTGAAAAAAGTTCTACAATGTTAGAACAAGCAAAAGGTACGCCTGGACTGGAACTTATTAAGTTGCAAGTTGATGAAGAAAACCTTAATGTAACCATTTTTCCTTTGATTTAATGAAAACATGAATTAGTTTATTGACATTTATTTTTTTAGTTCGAAGATAACAGTCTCGACTTAGTAATTTCAAATTTGGGCCTACATTGGGTTAATGATTTGCCTGCTTGTTTTAACTCAGTGATAAAATGTATTAAACCAGATGGTGTATTTTTAGCTTCTCTTTTTGGTGGAGATACGCTTTACGAATTAAGATCCTCCCTTCAATTAGCTGAACTGGAAAGGAAAGGAGGGATTTCACCTCATATATCACCATTTACACGTGTAAAGTTTTTTTTATTTACAATCAAAATTAGTAATTTTTTTCTTTATAGATAACAGATATAGGATCACTTCTGAATCAAGCAGGATTTACTATGCTTACAATTGATACGGATGAAGTTGTTATACACTTTCCAACAATGTACGAATTGATGTGGGATTTGAAAGGTGATTTTGTTTTAACTATATTCCAATTTCTAGCACTAAGAATGTCTAGTATTTGTGAAAGCCACCACCAATTTTAAATAAAATTTTAACAACTTTCTGTATGATTGCATCTATGTAATTGTATATTATTTAATACAAAAAATATCGTTACATTGCAGGAATGGCAGAAAATAATGCAGCTTTTAACAGACCTTTGCATATAAGTCGTGATGTTCTCATGGCTGCCGCTGCAATCTACAAGGAATTATATGGCAAAGTATAAATATCAAATATGATTTCTGAATATATAAAATCGCGTTTTAGGATGATGGGGTTTGTGCCACTTTTCAAGTTATTTATTTTGTTGCATGGAAGCCAGCCCCAAATCAGCCACAATCGCTTCCACGAGGATCTGCCGAAATTTCACTTAAAGACCTATCTAAGATTACTGAAGGTAAAAGAAATATGAAAACATAAACAAATAAAGCACATCAGTATGATCTGAGAAAAAAATACTCCACAAAAGAATTTCTCAACTTTTTTAATTATGTTAAAAAAAGGATTTCTAATAAGTATAACTCTAAAATAAAAAACAAATAGAATATAATTTTAGAAAGAAATTGTTTTTTCCATTTATATTACAAAATATTAAACTATAATTCCTACAAATACAAAAGAAAACTCTGACTAATAATCTTGACTTTGTGTCTGTGGCGTTGGCTTTTTAGATCTTTTAGGTAGCAGAACTGTTTGAATATTGGGAACAACACCTCCTCCAGATATAGTCACATTTTCCAGAAGTTTTTTTATCTCTTCATCATTTTCGATAGCTAGCATTATATGTCGTGGTATTATTCTACTCTTCCCATTAGATTTGCAAGCATTTCCAGATAATTCAATAATTTCAGCAGTTAAATATTCCAAAACTGCTGCCAAATAGACAGATGATCCAGCACTAATTCTATCGGCATAGTTACCTGACTTTAGAAAACGATGAACTCTTCCAACAGGGAAAGTTAATCCAGCTTTTAACGACTTTGTTTTAGTTTTACCTGAAGAATTTATTTCAAAATATTAAATGCATTTTTAAAAAAAATATATTTAGTATATTATATTCAACAGATACGATATATTAACTGTTACAAAGTTTATAACAAAGAATTTTACTTTAGAGAAAATTAAAATTTATCAATACCAGAAACACAAAGCTCATATAATCACTCGAAAAATATTTTAAGCATCTGACATATCTGTTAAGTTTAATATTTTCAGAAAATAAAACCTTTTATAAAATAGATTACTTTGAGACATTTGCACTTTTATATTTATGGACTTAACAATAAAATAATAGCAGTAATTTTAGCAGAACATTCATTTTATGGCGGGAAAAGTAACAGTTTGGTATTTGGAGATACCATATTGAATTTACCAAGTAATAAATATATATTTGGTCTTGTTTGCATTTAGGAGGAAACACACCACGAAATTGTATCGAAAAATATTTTTGGTTTACGCGTGGAATTACAAAAGCGTCTGAAATGAATATATATAACTATTAAAAGAGATCATATTGATGAATAAATTAAAAAACAAAATATATAAAAAAATAATTTAAAAAGAAACATGGAGATTAATTTCAAATTTCTTGACTATCTTTAATCCCCATTTCAAAATTATTTGTTTTGTATGACTAACAAGGGGAAAATGCTAATTTTGATTTTTAAATAAATATATTTAATAATAAAAAAATTTTACTTTCAAATATAGTTTAGAGCTTAATATAAAAAAATTAGCGTTTTCAAGACTAGACGAAAATTATGCTTATAAATCAATATATAAAGTATACCAAAGTTTTAGGGTAATGGGATTTATGCCACTTTTCAAGTTATTTATTTTGTTGCATGGAAGCCAGCCCCAAATCAGCCAAAATCACTTCCATGAGCATCTGCCGGAATTTCACTTGAAGACCTGTCTAGGTAGGTAAAAGAAGGTAAAAGGTAAAAGATAAAAGGTAAGAGGTAAAAGAAATATGAAAACATAACCAAATAAAGCACATCAGTATGATCTGAGAAGAAAATACTCCACAAGAAAATTTCTGAACTTTTTTAATTATGTTAAAAAAAGGATTTTTAATAAGTAAAACGAAAAATAAAAAAATAGAATATAGTTTTAGAAAGAAATTGTTTTTTCCATTTATATTACAAAATATTAAACTATAATTCCAACAAACAAAAAAAAAACTCTGACTAATAATCTTGACTTTGTGTCTGTGGTGTTGGCTTTTTGGATCCTTTAGGTAGAAGAACTGCTTGAATATTGGGAACAACACCTCCTCCAGATATAGTCACATTTTCCAGAAGTTTTTTTATCTCTTCATCATTTTCGATAGCTAGCATTATATGTCGTGGTATTATTCTACTCTTCCCATTAGACTTGCAAGCATTTCCAGATAATTCAATAATTTCAGCAGTTAAATATTCCAAAACTGCTGCCAAATAGACAGATGATCCAGCACTAATTCTATCGGCATAGTTACCTGACTTTAGAAAACGATGAACTCTTCCAACAGGGAAAGTTAATCCAGCTTTTAACGACTTTGTTTTAGTTTTACCTGAAGAATTTATTTCAAAATATTGAATGCATTTTTTAAAAAAAAATATTTAGTATATTATATCCAACAGATATGATATATTAACCGTTACAAAGTTTATAACAAAGATTTTTACTTTAGAGAAAATTAAAATTTATCAATACCAGAAACACAAAGCTCATATAATCACTCGAAAAATATTTTAAGCATCTGACATATCTGTTAAGTTTAATATTTTCAGAAAATAAAACCTTTTATAAAATAGCTTACTTTGAGACATTTGCACTTTTATATTTATGGACTTAACAATAAAATAATAGCAGTAATTTTAGCAGAACATTCATTTTATGGCGGGAAAAGTAACAGTTCGGTATTTGGAGATACTATATTGAATTTACCAAGATAATAAATATATATTTGGTCTTGTTTACATTTAGGAGGGAACACACCACGAAATTTTGTCGAAAAATATTTTTGGTTTACACGTAGAATTACTGTGATTTTGTGAGTAACTTATTGTACATGTATAAATATATTTGTTAGTTTTGCCAATTAGCACTATATTAAGAAAACTTATTTAACTATACTTCATTAAAATAATTTTAACAAATTTTATTCATACAACACCAACAGAACAAAATAGTTAAGTATTCCATCATCGATCGTTAAAAGTCACAACACAAAAATTTCACATTTTATACAAAAAGGAATCTGAAATCCAAAAGACCTTTGGGAAACGCGTTAGGAAACGTAACGATGATTTTGAACAAGGTCTAGGATCAGTTGAATCAAAATTTGCAAAGAATTATTTAATAGAAATAAAATTAAAAGCTATCTAAGATTTATTACTTATTCATTATCTACTTATTTACGTGTATAATTATTTTTTATTAAATCTTCTAATGAAAATTGAAGAATTTATTATTTTACTCTTTTACACAAATGAATTTACGTTTTACGTTATCTGAAGCAAGCTAATTTTAAAACAAAAATAAAAACTTTAAAAAATTATTTACTTTCATTTTTTGGGAAGCTTTGGGAAACTCCAACCAAATTTACTCTATTTTGGGAAACGCGTTAGGAAATGTAACGATGATTTTGAACAATAAGAAAGTCATTATTCAAAATATTTTTAAATAATTTTAGTGTTAAATTAAAAACAAAAACACTTTTAATATGTGAAAACGATATTAGTCTATATAATAAATGAAAGTCGTCATTCTCTAGTCTTCCGATTTTATACAAAAATAGATTTCAAATTAAACAGAACAGGGCAAGTAAAGACCCATTACAAAATCGTCTGAAATGAATGTATATAACTATTAAAAGAGATCATATTGATGAATAAATTAAAAAACAAAATATATAAAAAAATAATTTAAAAAGAAACATGGAGACTTATTTCAAATTTCTTGACTATCTTTAATCCTCATTTAAAAATTATTTGTTTTGTATGACTAATAAGGGGAAAATGCTTATTTTGATTTTTAAATAAATATATTTAATAATAAAAAAATTTTACTTTCAAATATAGTTTAGAGCTTAATATAAAAAAATTAGCGTTTTCAAGACTAGACGAAAATTATGCTTATAAATCAATATATAAAGTATACCAAAGTTTTAGGGTAATGGGATTTATGCCACTTTTCAAGTTATTTATTTTGTTGCATGGAAGCCAGCCCCAAATCAGCCAAAATCACTTCCATGAGCATCTGCCGGAATTTCACTTGAAGACCTGTCTAGGTAGGTAAAAGAAGGTAAAAGGTAAAAGATAAAAGGTAAGAGGTAAAAGAAATATGAAAACATAACCAAATAAAGCACATCAGTATGATCTGAGAAGAAAATACTCCACAAGAAAATTTCTGAACTTTTTTAATTATGTTAAAAAAAGGATTTTTAATAAGTAAAACGAAAAATAAAAAAATAGAATATAGTTTTAGAAAGAAATTGTTTTTTCCATTTATATTACAAAATATTAAACTATAATTCCAACAAACAAAAAAAAAACTCTGACTAATAATCTTGACTTTGTGTCTGTGGTGTTGGCTTTTTGGATCCTTTAGGTAGAAGAACTGCTTGAATATTGGGAACAACACCTCCTCCAGATATAGTCACATTTTCCAGAAGTTTTTTTATCTCTTCATCATTTTCGATAGCTAGCATTATATGTCGTGGTATTATTCTACTCTTCCCATTAGACTTGCAAGCATTTCCAGATAATTCAATAATTTCAGCAGTTAAATATTCCAAAACTGCTGCCAAATAGACAGATGATCCAGCACTAATTCTATCGGCATAGTTACCTGACTTTAGAAAACGATGAACTCTTCCAACAGGGAAAGTTAATCCAGCTTTTAACGACTTTGTTTTAGTTTTACCTGAAGAATTTATTTCAAAATATTGAATGCATTTTTTAAAAAAAAATATTTAGTATATTATATCCAACAGATATGATATATTAACCGTTACAAAGTTTATAACAAAGATTTTTACTTTAGAGAAAATTAAAATTTATCAATACCAGAAACACAAAGCTCATATAATCACTCGAAAAATATTTTAAGCATCTGACATATCTGTTAAGTTTAATATTTTCAGAAAATAAAACCTTTTATAAAATAGCTTACTTTGAGACATTTGCACTTTTATATTTATGGACTTAACAATAAAATAATAGCAGTAATTTTAGCAGAACATTCATTTTATGGCGGGAAAAGTAACAGTTCGGTATTTGGAGATACTATATTGAATTTACCAAGATAATAAATATATATTTGGTCTTGTTTACATTTAGGAGGGAACACACCACGAAATTTTGTCGAAAAATATTTTTGGTTTACACGTAGAATTACTGTGATTTTGTGAGTAACTTATTGTACATGTATAAATATATTTGTTAGTTTTGCCAATTAGCACTATATTAAGAAAACTTATTTAACTATACTTCATTAAAATAATTTTAACAAATTTTATTCATACAACACCAACAGAACAAAATAGTTAAGTATTCCATCATCGATCGTTAAAAGTCACAACACAAAAATTTCACATTTTATACAAAAAGGAATCTGAAATCCAAAAGACCTTTGGGAAACGCGTTAGGAAACGTAACGATGATTTTGAACAAGGTCTAGGATCAGTTGAATCAAAATTTGCAAAGAATTATTTAATAGAAATAAAATTAAAAGCTATCTAAGATTTATTACTTATTCATTATCTACTTATTTACGTGTATAATTATTTTTTATTAAATCTTCTAATGAAAATTGAAGAATTTATTATTTTACTCTTTTACACAAATGAATTTACGTTTTACGTTATCTGAAGCAAGCTAATTTTAAAACAAAAATAAAAACTTTAAAAAATTATTTACTTTCATTTTTTGGGAAGCTTTGGGAAACTCCAACCAAATTTACTCTATTTTGGGAAACGCGTTAGGAAATGTAACGATGATTTTGAACAATAAGAAAGTCATTATTCAAAATATTTTTAAATAATTTTAGTGTTAAATTAAAAACAAAAACACTTTTAATATGTGAAAACGATATTAGTCTATATAATAAATGAAAGTCGTCATTCTCTAGTCTTCCGATTTTATACAAAAATAGATTTCAAATTAAACAGAACAGGGCAAGTAAAGACCCATTACAAAATCGTCTGAAATGAATGTATATAACTATTAAAAGAGATCATATTGATGAATAAATTAAAAAACAAAATATATAAAAAAATAATTTAAAAAGAAACATGGAGACTTATTTCAAATTTCTTGACTATCTTTAATCCTCATTTAAAAATTATTTGTTTTGTATGACTAATAAGGGGAAAATGCTTATTTTGATTTTTAAATAAATATATTTAATAATAAAAAAATTTTACTTTCAAATATAGTTTAGAGCTTAATATAAAAAAATTAGCGTTTTCAAGACTAGACGAAAATTATGCTTATAAATCAATATATAAAGTATACCCAAAATTTATAACATAGATTTCATAATCGATAAATACTTAACTATATAATTCCAATACATTTTATTGAAATTCCGAAACTTATTATAGAATATACATCAAAAATATATATAAACAACGTATATAAATGTGTTCAGCTATATCAAAAATATTTTCATAAAAATATAAAAAAAAACTGTAAATTTTTAAGACTGATTATCTTACAGCTATATCAAAAATATTTTCATAAAAATATATAAAACAAAAAAAAAAACTAAATTTTAGGACTGATTATCGTATTTGTGCAACATTATTACTTTATGAATAAAAGTTTAAATTAAGTGATGTTGGGCTTACATTATTTATGTTCAACATCCCCACCAATTTCTGTAATAGATATTTGATTCGTAGAGCCAATTTTTATATTTTTCTCAAAAGTGTTAGCATCTAAATATGTTATTAAAAGGTTTACAGAAATTAGTAATGGATATGATACATCTTTATCTGTTGACAATAATGATACTTCTTCATTTTTATCCAATGTTATTGATCTAATACCCGTACTTCGGCTATGTATAACTTGTCTTTGTTCATTTATTGAGACTGCTGTTACTCTAACAAAGCAAAAATAATTACTGACTTAAGGATATTTACTTTTAATATTATATTTATGTTGTTTATACCTTATTAAAAATTGACGTTTTGCTTGTAAACTTAATAATCTTTCATTATCAGTGTAACGATGATGCCTTCTAATATTAAGGCCTCCATCATCAGCTATTAATATTAAATCTAATCCAAAATTAAAACCAGTCCAACGCCATTTTTGAAAGCTTTGTTCTTGTAAAACCCGCCCAAATCGCATACAATTTTCATAAAATATATATTCGTCAATTTCTCCAGGACTAAAAAGATATAAAGTATAAATAGGATTTAATAATCATAGTTAAAGATTTAAGATAACTAACCCAGTATTTGCATTCTGATCGATTTTCAATACTGCACTCCAATGGGCCATTAAATGCCTATTTAACCATTTTTTAGGAATAATATTGTCTTCTAGAACTTGTTTTAAATCCATATGATGATTAAGTAAATGCTTAATACGGAGTACTTGAAATGGCTTTTCATAATCTCTACCCTCTTTGCTAAGTAAAAATTCGACATCACCATATTTTTGAGAAAAATACGTTTGTGGTGTATAATTATTTATAACAGATGATTTTATATTTGGATCATATGATGGATAAATTTGTAAAAATAACCAAGTTCGTAAAAGTATGTATATGGAGTATTCTGTTTGCATTACAAATAAATCGTGACTGGCAATAAGTTTAACCATTAATTCAACACCAATTAATTTAAGCCATTTAACACTCTTTGAATAAAAGTTTGATAAATTAATAAGTAACCATCCAAATGCAAACTTTTGAACATTTTTAATGCCATATTCCAAAGCTGCTTCATAGTAACAAACTGCAGTCTGCAAATTCAACGAATTTGGTATATTTTAATGACAAAACAAAATTTTTTTGTGAAAATTATAAAAAACGAAAATGAAAACTTTAGGATAAAAAGCATATATAATTTTACGGGAGAAATATGAGGGAAAGAAGAGTTAGAGGTATTAATAATATTTAAGAACTGGATTGAATTATTAGTGAGTCAATGAATAGGTGAAATAATAGGATCTTTTTTCATTTAGTTATTCGGATTAATTATCCTTATTCCTATATACCCATTTTTCGATTGAGAGAAAAAAATGCAAGGTATTTAGAATACCATCCTTTCCTACCTCAGCATTAATTGTTTCAATCATAATTTCTGCACATCGATCAATTAAATCTTCTAATTGAAATAATCTAGCAGTAGCAAGAACAGAAATTACTCCAACTGGCTCTAAAACTATTTCATCCATATAAAGGGAACCAAAAACAGCCTCAAGAGCTGAAAAAATATACTATTATATAATTATCTTTAAAATTATTATATTTTTCTTTATTTTACATTCTAAATTAATTTTTGGATCTAAAATTTCGATATTAATATAATCTTGGCATGATTCTCTCCAAGATCCATTAAACATGCTCGCAAAATAAGGACTTTGGCATAAATAAACTTTGTGTAATTTCCAGGCTTTTCCTAATGCCATCACAGTTAAATCTGAATTTTTTCCCTCTTTAAATAGGGCTTGATAAATATATTGTGTTGTTGTAAGTAATTTTTTTCTGAAAAAACAAAAAAGAAACTTAAATTAAAATTCCATATTGATATAAGTGAAAACTAATACGTTTTTGGGGCGTGTAAAGATTTTTCTAAAGCATTGCTTATTTCTTCAGTAGAATCTTCATCTTCTTCTCTTTTGCGTTTACGTCCAGTTATGATTTCTGTTACGCTGCCTGTTGCAATGTGTAATGGTGTTTTGAGTTTACTGATCACCTTTCCCATTTCTAAAACTATTTTTAAATTTTTATATATAATTTGTTACCAACGTGAAAAATTAAAAATAATATAATCATTATTCAAAAGTTGAACATAAATTATCAATTTTTTAGTTTTGAAAAAAAAAAAAAATAAAATAAGTTGAATATACATACGTTTCCTTAATAAATTTTTCAAATATAATTTAAAAATATTGAAGATTTTTCCCAATAGAATAATATAAAATTATTTGCACAATTTATTTCCCTAACAGTCCTTAACTTTAACAGCTTAACGGCTTTAAAAGGAAACTAAAAACTAAAATATTTTTCAGTCCAAAAAAATGTTTTTAATGTGTTTCTAAAATTCCATTTACAAAGAGTATTAAGACATTAATTAAATTAAAAGAAAAACTCTAAAACAACGCAAAATAATCAAACAACGATAATATCATTAGTACTCAATTTATTTTAATTATTTTTTGTCACATTATTTGAAGAAATGGCCAATAAAATAAATAAATTTTCTCCGACAAACATTATTAAATTATACACAACACAGTTATTTATGGGTAATTACTACATCTCTTCTAAAATAATAATAAATCCAAATATATTTGTTTGAATTTATATCATAACTATTTGTAAGATCATTTTTAAAGTTTGGTAGAAGTTTATTTAAAAATTAAAACAATTAATATACGTCACACTGGCATTTGAAAATAAATAAAGCAATTTTTTTGGTTTTTTAATTTTGCCTAAATTAAAAAAAAAAATAATTATTTTGTATAAAATTTAAAAAGTCCCATAAAAGATACAAGATGCAAAATGTTCTTTAAATAAGTTAAAGTTATATACATTTTTATTACTGAACTAAAATTTACTTAAAACTTTTAATGTTAAAACGGAACATTAATCCACCGCCAGTAACTGTAAGTGTAGCGTAGATGTATTTTCTATACCTACATTAAGTTCATTCGAACAAAAAATTTAACAAAACCAATAATTCACCCACCACGAAAAAAAATTAATTTTTTTTATTTCCACTTGACTTGAAAGTTTAACCAGGAATTGAATTTTAAATTCATGATTAATTCATAATAAAATAAAATTCATTTCACTTATTTTGTCAAATAAACCACTGTATTTTTCCTTGGTACTGTTCACGTGCAAGTCTCTTATTAGTATAAGGCTTACTTGGCTAGAATAATATTAAAAGTATGACAAATATTAAAACTCGACATTATATTTATCATTGACTTGCATATAAAAGAGAAAGCATTTAAATAACAATTGTATACTTTTTTGGAAATTAATGTAATATTACAGCGGAAACAAATCTTCTTTATTCGGTTTTTTTTATAACTACGTTACCATATGTTTTTAGTCAAAGCGAATGATCCACTTTTTAATTTGCGTAATACTGACGATATTTTTAGTGATCACATATTACAAAACTGCGCAATGATGTCATTTTTAATTTATTCACTGTTGAAGAAAACTCTTTAACAGCTACAGGTACCACAAATTGATAAGCGCTCAAGAGAGTGCTAATCAATCGAAAGTTGCAAAATACTTTTAAACGCTATTTGATAAGCGAAGCAAAATAATTTTTTTATAGGATTCTCTTTACCCTACATTTCTGCGGACAAGCAATATTTGATTTCACTCAGAATAATGTTTACCCTTTAGGTTCAATTGTGAGCGATATTTTAGCTTATATTTTGAAATATGTGTAAAAATTAAATTGACTTGAATTTGAGTAACAGTGATATTTGATAACCAGCCATTCTTATATTTCTTATCTTTCTTGATCTCGATTGAAGTAAAAAAAGTTATAATGAGACACAAAAATTTAATAAAAAACAGAATTTTTTGCATAAATTTACCTAATTTATTATACAAAAATTTATTTTGCGTTTTATATCTGAAGCAAATTTTGTGAATATTTAATACTTGTTGGTAAGAGTTAATGCCAACCACATCTCACGTTATTCGAGTATAGAAAATACTTTAAATGCACTAAAATACCTGATGCTCAAATTCAAAACGGTAAACAGAACGGTGTCTGCTACTTACATACTTACACTGACATTATTATTATGACGGATCACGCCAAAGCTGCTAAGCCTTTCAGATTACAAATGCAATACAAAGATTTATAACTGTACCAAACAAAGCATCTAGCCTTGAATAGCTTGAAAGGATCGAAATAGAAATTCGGGATTGATCCTTTAAAGTTTTTAAAAAGAATATTGTTTTAAATTTAAATCGTTGAAGCCTATGCTGAAAAAACAAGTAGGCGATAGCTCTCAAAAACGGTTAGGGCGAATTAATTACAATAAATAAATTTTTTATTTCAATACTGTAAGCTGCTAATTGATAAAAATACGTAACAATTAGTGTCAATTAGTGATATCACGAAGAATATTTTTGTGCTTTGGCCGAAATGAAAACCGAAATGCAGAGACGTAAAGCAAAAACCTCTGGAAAAAAAATGGTATTCTCTCGAAAACTTCGTGACTTGTTGCGTGAGCGGAAGAAGGTAGCAGAAGAGCAGAACATAATATAGAGCTTGGGAAGCAGAGCGTTTGTGTTGGTGATTCTTGATCTACTTTTTATATTGTTTCCAATAATTGTTATTGTTAAACAATTCGTGCTTTGGTTTGAAATATCAAATATGAGTCTTAGATCAATAAAATTTTTACCATGAAATTTTAAGCATAAGTGCAAAATACGCATGCGCAAAAATAATATTTAACACTTGATACAAATGCATTTCTTCCTTATGCTTAGGACTCACTAACATTTGGCGTGTTGGGTGACTTGGCTCCTTGAAAATGGATATTTTTCCTTTAAAACAATTAGAAATGACTTACTATTCTCCTTGTGGTCATGGTCATGGTTTTGTGGTCCATCTTCTCTTAATAACCAATAATCTAGAGAAAACTAGACACCAGTTACGACATAACAGTTCAGTGCAGACGAATGGTGAGAAGCATTTGGTGCAAAATTTATTGCCAATAAGCACTAATGAGTCCTAGACATTAGGAACGGATTCTCGTTTCATTTAAACGAATAATGTTATAAGAAAGTTTCTGAAGAAATTTGAGCCTTAGTATTAATTTTCCTCCTGGGAAGGGATGTATTGTATAAGTCACAATTCACTGCTTTTTACATAATATAATATTTATTGCCAATGCCAAATAAAAGATAACAAATTAGCTGCTTTACAAAGTTTTCTCGAATTTTCACAATTTTCTTTTCAGTATTTAAATATGATCCTATTTTTATTGCAAAAATATTTATTATCATCCGGCACCGATGCAGATAAGTTTCTGACATAGATAACTTTCTATAAACAGAAGCAAATTTGTACAAATAACTTTTTAAATGGATGGGAAGGATTATATGCTTGAACCATCGCTATAGCATACTAAGCCGAATCAATTTAATATAGTCAAAGCATTTTAGTACTTGGAAGGCATATATAAACCACAGCAGACATTAAGGGTTAACATTTGGAAGAAAAATGTATCACAATCTTACTGATGAATGTATTCAAAAGTAACATGATTATAAGGGCATTTCAGAATAATTCAAATAGATGCATTTCTTTTATAGATTTATGCATTTAAGAGCTGAAACGATGTTTGAACAAAAATTTAGTACTGATTCAAATAGAATTATTGGTTTAATAAAAAATTAAATGCAAAATAATTATATATAAAACCATTTAAAAATATTCTCCTATTACTATCGCTAAGAATTAAAGCAAGATTTCTTGAATTCCTTTTAAAACTTATTAAAGTATCTAACATTGTCAATGCGTTAATTTGCTATTATATAACAATGATGACCTAATGCTGAGGATAAAGCGGATTGCATAGCTTTTTGTTAAATTAAAAACTACTATAAGGACAATGTGTTCAATTAAACTTTACTAGCAGATACTCCTTTTTAGAGAAAAAAAAGTGAAAAAATCTGTTTATATTAAAATCTATTAAAGTGATTTGTAAAAAAATCAGCTTAACTAATAAATAAGAATATAAAATGAAACTAAAATACATACTTGAATGTAATATATGTATAGAGCAATAAATATCAAAATGATTCAAGAATTAGCTATACAAGAATTCAATTCACCGAAGTTTTTTATACGTAATTATTTATTAAATTTAGACATTAAATATTGATTCACCTGCAAAGCCATTTTAAGGTAATTAAACAAAATATTGTCTTCAAACACACTACAAATTACTTTTAGTCAATGTTTACCCAAATTCAAAAAAAATGTATATACGCAGATGTATATCGATGACTTCAATCTCCTTTTTCATATAAATCGGACACTTTCTCTTTCTTCTTAGGTTACGTTTATCGTAATTACATCAGATTCATTCATAAAGTTCCATTCAAATTAGATTTATAGAAATTAGAATAAATCCAATTTATAATTGAATTTTCATACCAAGAAGTTTAGGGTTTGCATTAAGTAAATCTAAGCTTAATTAGAAATTAACGTTTCTATTTTATGTATTTTGTAATATCATTGCACTCTGGGTGAAGCACACCATAAAATTTGTCGAAAAATATTTTTGGTATTTTGGGTTATTGCGACTGAGTAACAGGAGTACAGAGGAAATGTATACTACTTTACAATAATTATAGTTTTGAATTGAAAAATATTTATTTTAATAAATTTTATTCCTTCAACATCAAATCTATAATGTAGAATGTTTGAAATTTTACCCTTGCTTGTTACCTCTTGCTAAATATACCAGCTTTTGGAAACGTTTAGGAAACAATTCATTTTTTGGAGGACAAGATTACAATGATTACAATTGATTAGAAATAAAATTAATTGTGAAATCTAATAATTTAAAAAAAAACCTATAGGTTAATTATATGGAAATTAGTAACTTTTCAAAATATATAAATATAAAATTGTTTAGTGTTAAAACACAAACTTTTTTAGAGGGTGGAGTAAAAAAAAATTATAATTGATATAGAAATAGAAACTTCTATAAAAACGCTGTCAAAAATGTTAATGTAGACACCATCAAGTAATTCAAAATTCATTTTTGAAAACACTCATAACCAAACTTTCACCATCCAAACCTATACCCATCTGTCAAAAAATGTTTACATTTTGTTTTACTCTCCGAAATCATTAAGGCGGCTAATGATATATAACATTCGACTTCTTCTTTTTTAAAGTCGAATTATAACAACTAAAGATTATCATGACAAATCATATATTTCCATTGAGATTTGGCTTTCCGCAAATGCTATCAAACCGCTTTTTTACATCACAAAAGGTAAAAAAAGTTATACAAATTTTCATATTTATAACTTGATTTGTGGGTTTTTATAACTGAAGTTCTATTTGCCTTAGATATCCCCTTTAATAAAAACTACTCATTATAAGAAAAAGTTTGAATAAAGATAAATTTTCAAATTTTATAAGTACTTCACTTTATTTGTGACTTTTATAATTCTTACTTTAGAAAACTACGGCTGAAATGAAAATTTATATCACTTTTTTTTAAGAAACATCATCATTTTAAAATACATATAAAAATGTAAATATTCAAACCTCTTAACCAAGTATTCTGCAAGACAAATTAGATGATATTTGATATATAGATTTAAAAATAATTACAAAACTTTTATTATGGCTAGTAAACAGGAAAAATTATAATTTTAGATAGTTGCGATATCTTTTGTGTCAAGTGTTTTACTACTTGGAGTACTTGCGCGTTATATGAGACGTCGTAAAGTAATTAGACCACAAAAACGTAAACGTAATTATACTGGCCGAAGGACACGTAATAGTGTACGAAGTCCAAATGATTTGAATTCTGTGGCGGGTTCACGGACATCAGCTCGTTCTGCAAGCCCTGTAGGTTCAATGGCAGCTTTATCAGATCGGCTTTCACTAGCATCTGGTTCATTAGGACCAGGAATTGTTTCAACGCAACAATTGACTGCCCAACAACTTGGCATGTTGGGTATGGAAAAGTTAGAATTATGCATTACACATTGGGAAAATGCATTATCAGTACATTCGTCGTTTAATGGACTTCCAAACTTAACAAGTGAAGAATCAGAATTTTCTCGTGAAATACAAAATATTTTAGAAATGGCTTATGCTTTACAAGATCAAAGTGAACTTTTATTTCTTGACCAAAGATCTATTTTATTCCGTGACGAAAAGCCAAAAGAAGAAATTAAAATACAAAAAGAAGAAATAGTGGTAAATAATTTTGCTAAATCTAGTTCAGATCCTAATTTTGATTCAGCTGAGAGTTTTGCATCTGCTCTAGATCAAATTGCAGATCTAAGAGAATTCGAAGAATTTACTGAAGCTTTTGGAGAATTGGAACATTATCCTTTATATAAAAATGCTATTACACTTCTTGAAGAACAACAAATTCCATTTAGAATTATGCATACGGAATTAGTGCATTGTTCTACAGATTTAGAATATTTAGCCAAATTACATTGCATTCGTCTTGCATTTCAGTACCTGTTTAAAGTATGCTTTTAAAAAATAATCAATTATTTAAATTAAATAAATAATTAACCTTTCTAGGATTCAAATGTTGGACAATGGGTTGCTGATACCGGAAGACAAATACTAACAGATTTATTATGCTTAGGAGACAGAGATCCTAAGGATTTTTTAGTTGGATATGAAGATATGTTAACTTTTTTACATGAACCTATTAATTGGATAATTATTGAAAAAGAATTAGTAGAAAGGAACGTCAAAGCGCTGACATTTTATGATATTTGTATAGATTTTATTATTTTGGATTCTTTTAAAGATTTAGATGCACCACCAGCAAGTGTTACAGCAGTTGTTCAAAATAGATTTTTGTCTAATGGATTTAAAGAAACGGTATAGATATTTGCTTATTTGGATTATATTTTAATCGTAATTAGAATTTCAGGCTCTTACAACAGCAGTTTGGTCTGTGGTTAAAGCTAAAAAACGTTTGTTAAAATATCCAAATGGATTTATGGCACATTTTTATACGATATCTGAACAAATTTCTCCATTGATGGCATGGGGATTTTTTGGGCCAGATGAAACATTACGAGAAATTTGTCAGTATTTTCGAGAGCAAGTACTAGGTTTTCTTGAAGATATTTATAATTTTCAAAAATGTCGTTACACTATTGTAGAAGATCTTTCAGACGATATATTACAAAATATGAAAACAAGGGTAAATAATATTGGAGTTAAATTTAGTCAGTAAGAAATAGTTAATTATTGGCCACATAAGAGAAATGCCTTTTTTGACGAAAAGCTATAATTAAATATTAGAAAGGGTAATTAAGGAAACTTTGCAGACATTAAAAATAAAAATATTAATTTTTGATGTGAAAATGTATTGTAATATTTTGATTTGAGATTATAAAGAATTTTATGGGAAAAACTGACCTTTGTACAATAGAATTTTTTTCTCTCAAAATATACAATAAAAAATGAAATATATTATTCGTTGTTTATTTTAATAAAAAAATAACAGAAACAATTTTACTTGCATACTTGAAGTATTTAGATACCATAAAATCAAGCGGAAAGTAGCACAAAATGTTTTAAAATAAGAGAAAGACGAAAGTAGCACAAAATGTTTTAAAATAAGAGAAAGACGAAAGTAGCACAAAATGTTTTAAAATTAAGGGGAAAGTAGCACAAAATGTTTTAAATTGGAAGAATAACAGGATTAGACCAGCACTACCGTTGTTTGACGAGAATTCAATTGTGCAAAATTTGTTGATATAATACACACAGATGCAAGTTTTTTTGGGGATGCTATGAGAAGAGGACATGTAGATTTTTATCCTAATAATGGTATAACTTCACAGCCCGGTTGTCAATCGCTTGATTTAATAACTTTTAGTAAAGATTTAAAAAAAAAAAATAATTTTAAACAATTTTTATTTAATATTTTATGTTATTTTAAATAGCAAGTTCTATGCTATGTTCAACTACCCAAAAATTATCCAGTTATGAGTTGGCCTTTTGAAATTATACAAAATGGAAGGGGACAAAGTGTTATGATCGAGTCAACGCAAGTATAGCATTTATGGAAGAACAAGTTTCAAAGAGGTTTGATGGTTGTTTAATACTCCATTTATAACAATTATAATAAGAAAAAGAAAAAAAAATTTTGAAGGGCAAGAGGAGTTTATTATTTGGAAACTAATAATGTTGCACTATTTGGAAGAAAAGTTTACTCCAGAAATTTAAGCCGCTAACCATTACATGGAAACGAGAGTTTAAATAGTTATTTCAAAGTCAATTTTACAGTTTATTTTGTTAGGTAAAATAAAATCAGATAAAAAATATAATCTAATAAGCAGGGGTTTATTTATTGGCTGTTTTCAGAAGAAAAAAGTATAGTCTTTGTGATAAATTTTTGTAAGCTTTCTATACTTATAATTTCATATTATTTCGGATTATTATTAGACTTGATAAATTTATATAAATACGCTTAAATTCATATATATATATATATGCTTAACAAAATTAAAAGCAATAAATATAATATAAAAAAGGTAGCCCCAAAAAAACTTATTTTGTTGCAAATTTTAGCAAACATTAAAATTCCTTAATTGAACTTTATTAGCTTTGATATTAAATTTTATGCATTAACAGAGTTGGCAATCCAATTTTTTTCTTGTTTTAAAAAATTTAAAAATTTTCTTAAAGTAAAATAACATATATATATATGAAATCGTGAAATTGACTCAAAATATAAATGGCTTTTATTTACCTTGTTCTTACTACCAAAATTAATTAATTGCACCAAATAACACAATATTTCCATAAAAATAAAAACAATAGGGAAAATGATATCAATATTTAGAAAATGATTTAAATAAAAATAAAAATGAAGTTAAACAATATAAAATGAATTATAGCACAAGAATTTTATTAAATAATGCATTTAAAACACTGTTTCATTGAAAATATAAAATATTTTCAACCACAAAAAAACTTCATTTTAATGTAAGGCAATTTCTTATGGGTTTTTTAAAGCAAGCGTACTGCAACGTAATTATTTACACAAAATAAAAGCCTGTACATATATTTAATATAAATGAAATTTTTACAACATACAAAAAAAATATTCTTGAATTAATTAAAAATTCGACGAAAAAATTTTAATCGTTATTAAATAACTTTTTTTGGGACAGTAAGAAAATATATTGAATTCGAAACTTGTGTTGTCGTACCAGATAATGATTCTTTATGAACACCTCCAAACATTATCAATTCATTATTGCCAGGGACAATTGATGAGAGTATTAATCTTTCTGGTGCGCCAGCTATAATACCATAATTTTTACATTCAATCCACTCTAAATACGGTTCTGCAGCTAATATTTTTGATATATCACAAACAAACATAGCTAGACAATTACGTTTTGTACGTTTCTTACAAGGTTCTTCCTGTTTTGACTTAGTAATTGGTCTTGAATTTCTTAAGGAATGCATCTTTTCTTCCATGCGTCGAACTCGTTCTTGTTGCCTTTCACGTGATAAATTTTGCAAACTCCCTTCAACACTAAAAGCCACCATTCGAAAACGATCCTATATAAACCATAAAAATATATTCTAAGTAAAAAAAAATTATTATATTGACATACTTCAAACGGTTCATTAAAACGCTTTGGTAAAGTTGAATCATTTTCCCGACTTCTTAATGCTAAATTTCTTTGTAAACGGTTTATAGCTTCATCATTCGAATTATTTCTTTGTGGACCAGGAATATTATTTATTACTTCACGCTGTTGCTGATTTGGACTGGGATTTAAATTATTGATAGGAGGTCTATTACCATTTGATCCTCTTCTTTCATTAATATTATTATTATCGTTAGCTAAATTTCTATTCAAGTTGATATTTCTGTCGTCGGATATATCACGTCTAATTCGATTTAAGGATTGTGGCATTTGTTGTCTTAGAATTTGAAAATCTGAAGGAACACTTGGTGTAGGCCCTAAAACAACTAATTTATTTTCTACTTTACAGGCAGGATTACACCACATATGAGTTGCGGCCCATTTTTTACTTTTAATTGGAATACTTCTCCATTGCCATATATCATTAGTCATATTAAGGATCCATGCGTCACTAAACATATTGTTTGGACCACCGCAACCCCCAACAATCAATATATTATTTTCATTTAATGAAAATTGAAATTGACCATAACGTGGCGGAGGTTTTATAATACCAACTTCTGGTTTTGACCAAGTGAAATTATCTAAATTTAAACACCATAATTCATTTGAACTTTGATTAACATCATTGTGTAATTGATAGCCACCAAAAACAATCATTTTGTTTTTATGGATTGTTGCTGAATGACCAGCCATTGGAGGTGGCCCATATAAAGGTGTTTGAGCTATCCAACGACTTTCTTTAATATTATATACATGTAGCTCATCAAAAAGGCGCCATAGCTGATACGGCGGATACATAGAGGGATAACGCCATCCACCAAATAACACTAAATGATTATTATAGCTAACCATAGAGGCTGAAGCTTTTGGAGATGGATAGTTTCCCCATGACGATGGGCGAACCCATTGTCTGTTAGATAAATCAAATCGCCAAAGATCATTAAATGTAGTATCTGTAGATGAACCACCTCCAAAAATATACATAGAGTTACTATGAACAACAGCAGAATGAGAAAATCTGCCAGCAATAGTTGGTGAAATTTCTGAATATTTAATAGTTTTCCAACAAAGCTTAAAATCGACAAGACTTTTATTTAGGTTAATACGACCATGGTGAAAAACATCTACAAATTATATGTAAAAATGAGATTTTCATTCATGTAAAATAAACATATATTACTTTTTGCAGCTGAATACCATCTTTTACAAACGAGCTTACATATTTCCAAATCATTATATGGGGGAAGTAAACTAATAATAAACTCTAGGATCTCATCTGGTAAATCATTAATTTCAATCATAATTTAGAATACTTATGTTAATTTCTCTATTTTTAAGCTCATATTTTTGATATTTGCATTTGACATATAAAAAAGAGTTGTTTTTACAATATTTTATCTCAGCTGACTAATCTATTACATTTTATCAAGATAAATGCAACATAAACTGCGTTTACTTCACTTTAAATATAAATGTAATACCAACCGTAATACTTAACTTTTTAAATGAAATGTTTCTTCAAAATAACAATATCAGTCTGTTTGTTTGAAAAAAATCCATTTGGTGCAATTGCAAGTGCATTTCATTCAAATAATGCACTTGAGCGGACTTTTTAAGTGAACTTAGGTATAAAATGAACATTCCACACCTGAACTGGGAACGTACAGAATATATAACATTGCTATAATGACCAATATAAATGTGATACATTTCTAAAAACGTGTGAAATAGGAGAAAATATCAAGTAAAACGAGAAAGGCAGTCAAAATTTTGACTTAAACTTAAACTTATGATATGAAATATAAAAGCATAAAGAATAAAATGTAGAACATTTCAAAACAGAGTTGGTAATGAGCAATTATTGTAAATTAAATCTTTTTCCTGGTAGCACTAATTTTAGTTAGGGCCATAGCTGATGCTCAAAATGCAAAACGCGATGACATCTTGGAAGGATTGGATCCACTTTAGCAATTCGTAATTAAAATAAAATGATAATTATAAACAATTATTCTAGGGTAAATAATGAGTTTGGTTGATATAATTTTACAAATTATGTGAACATAGTTTTAAAATGTGATTTAAATAAAATTCTATATAAACTGTTATATATATGAGATAATTGCTATTTTATCCTAGTTAATTTTGATAAAAAAACAAAGGAATTATTTCTAGTTGGTAGTGAAAAATACATATATACTAAATATTTATACATTAATTGTAACTAGGTGAATGAGTAATTTCGCAAAATGAGAAAAACTCGTCAAAGCTGTAATGAAGCGATAAAAGATCAAGCAAAATTTGCCTCTATAACAACTGAACAAGCATTAGATAGTTCAAAGTGCTTAAGAAATGTTAGAAGGAGTGCAAAGACTCGCCGAAGTACTGTAATGGCAAAGGTAAATTCCTAAATTTTAGCAGAAAAAATTGGTTCCTTGGTACTTATAAAAAACCTGTGTAAACCTTTTAACTAAAGCACTTTAACTGTATTTGACAAAAAATTGTATCTGCAGCAGACGTTTTTCAACATACAACATCTTCATTTATAATAAATTCAATTAAAACCTGTATTTCATAAGTTTTTACTGAAAACTACTTGATTTCCATGAGAGTTCATTATGTATAACAGTTTTTTGGGTTTTTTTCTTTATTGTTTTTGATTGTTAAATTGATCTTCACTTAAATTATTACTAAAATAACTACATTCTTAGAAAAATAATAATGAAATATTATAACATTATGATAAATATACATGAATAAAGTTAGAAAAATCGTAGAACAGTTTTTCTAGTTATTTAGGTTATCATTTTTATTTTGCTGATCTTCATAAATAAGTTAAATAAAACCAAAAATAAAAACTTAAAAAATTTATTTTCTTTCATTTTTTTCCATCTATAAAATGTATAATGCTTAAAATGGAAATGAATTATATCTGTGAGGTGAAGTTGTCTACACACCTAAATATGTACACTGTTATACACCTAAACTTTTAAAGTTTTAAAGAATTGTTTTAATTAAAATTTCATCCATTTAAATAATTATTATTTAATAACATTTTTGTACTTGTTTGTACGAAAACTATTTTTCTAAGGTTATTGATTAATTTACTATATTTAAAAAAGGGATACTAAACATTGTGCTAAATTATTTTTAAAAAATCGACAAGTTATAAAAAAAAATAATTTTATCTGATTTGTTTTAGGAGTCGAAAGATAGTCCATCACGAAGTTTTGAGGATAAAATAAATTTAGAAACTAACTCATCCCCCAAAAATAATGAAATGTCTTTCAGTTTTCCAAATGCAACACAAAATTGTGAAATAACACAATGTAGTACATTTATGGACAGCGATATAATTTATGATGGTGAAGTAGTTTTAGAAGATGAGCAGACAATTGTAAATATTGTAGAAGTTTTTGGCGAGCAAGAAGAGAACTCTAAATCATCGATTGCTGCTGAAGACATTGTAATACAAAATTTAGAGAAGCAAAATACTCAGTCATCTAGTAGTAAAATATTAGATTTTGAAGATAAAAATAAACAATTAGACAAACAATTGAATGAAAAGAACCAAGATAAATACTCTGACCAAGTATTACATGAAACAAATATTTCCAAAAATACCGATATATTTGAAAAATTAAACGAACGAATGAATTGCGATTCATCACCAGATATTTTTCAAATAACAAAAGAAATTTCCTCCAAAACTGTAAAAACATATCAAAATAAACGTAAAACTTTGACTCCCAAGGCTGATAAGGTTATAAAAAATACGGAAGTGTTAGAAAACAATAGTAGTAACAAAATAAATGAAAACCAATCAAAAACAAATTTAGAGCAAAAAATAACAATAATTGAAAGTTCACAACCTGAAAATTTTGAACGACGACGCAGTCAAAGAAAAAAGATACTTAAGTATGATGTTAGAGATTTGTTAAATAAAGGGAAGAAAAAAACACATGCTGCTAAAACCGATAAAATAAATATCCATGTTACGCAAAATTTAGTAGCGATTGATAAAGAAAATTTAAAAAAAGAAATTATCGAAACGTTAAATATTTCGTTCGTCAGCAAACTTTCTGATAATGATGAAAAACAAAATATTGAAAAATCCCAGGCTGAAGCAGAGTTTTCTACTTCAGAAGACTTTGTCAGTGAAGATAGTACTAAAATGGCCAAAACTGGAAGTAATACCAAAACAAATTTAAATATAAAGGAAGAAAAAGGTATGGATAAAAAAATGACATTGAACAAAAGTAAAATTGATATAAAATTGAATAGAAGTATGTCGAAAAAAACAAGTGGAATTAGCAATAAGATTTCATCTAAAACAAAAAGAGAAGAAGAGGAGAATTCATTTAACTTTTCTAAAAAAACAAATTTTGCAAATAGTGAAAAATTAACTGTTTTAGAGGAAGACAAAGCTGCACTTATTGATATTCTTGAAAATTCAAATAATTTTTCAGGATTTCCAATTGTTGAAAGTGAAACAGAAAATAGCAATAATTACCTCCCTGGAACAGAAATACCTTTGGATTCAATTTGTGATACAAATATCACGGAAGTTTCCATTGATGACTTTGTAGATAGTCATAATCAAAAAGCAAAAGAAATCATCAAAAAGAAAAAAAAAGCCAATAAACAAGAAGAAATAAAAGAAAAAATAACTGAGCCGATAGGAAAAATTCAGGAATCAATTTCTTTATCATCAAAAATGACTCAACCAAAAGAAAAGTCAGTAAAAGGAATAGAAGAGAAACTAAATATTACTAAAAATATTAATCGCTGTTTCATTAAAGAAAAGAGTATAATTGAAAAGGATAACGAATGTGCTGAAAAATTAGCTCCCAAAGAAAAAACTGTTCTAGACAAAAAATCAAAGCTAAGTAACCAATTAATTACAAAAACTGATGATATTTCCGATAAAAATGAAGTGAATCTTAACCAAAAGGCTGCAAAAAATGTAGCCATAAAGAGGAAAGTTGATGAATGCTGTAAAATATATGAAAATGTTGTAAAAACAGAAGATAAAGTTAATGTTAAGCATGAAATTGATATGAAAAATAATAAAATTAAAGAAATAATTTCCGATCAAGAACAAAAAATAATAAACAAAGTTGACAACGATCAAATTTTCAGCAAAGACCAGAACAAAGTGGTTAGCAAAAAATCGAATAAAGGTAAATATCTTGAAAAAGATAACCTGAAAAATTTTGTTAAAGTAGAAGCTGATAAAAAGATTTCTGAGAAGCAAAAAATATTAACTACTACTAACAAAGGAAATGATAAATGTCAGAATGAAAAAAGAAAAACGCACTCAATTGAGTGGAAGGATGAAATTTTTGAAAAAAATTCCAGGACTAAAAATTCAAGTAATTCTAAAGAGTGTCATAATAAGTACAAAATGGAAGCAAGAAAATGTAAAGAATCACACAAAAATAGTTTGGAACAAAAATATGGCAAAAAAAATAAAATTGAAAGTTGCTCTAGCAAAAAAATAAAAACAGATATAGTGGAAAATTTGCAAGCAGCAAATAATAATAAATCGTCCATTGTACAAACTTCATCCTGTACTCTGCAATCGTCATTAGAACCTATAAATTTAAATGATTCAACTAGAAAAAATGAAAAGCTTAAAGAAGAAAAAAATAAAAAAAAACATATTATCAACAGCTCATTACATGACGTAACAGATAATAGTACTACACAAAAAACTTCAAAGATAAAAAAATACGATAGTAAAGAACACAATGTTATTAATAAAAAAAATTCTGCAATCGATGTGATGGAAGTTTTTGGGGGAAAAAAGAAATATGTTGATACAAAGCCAGGAAAAAGTAAAGGTTCTAGAAAAGATTATCCAAATATTATTAAGAAAAACGTTAATGAACAAACTTTACACAATCAGAGTTCTATAATTGATGATCTTAAAAAATTAGAAACAGATAAAGTCATTGAAAATGTTGCTAATATGGATAACGAGGAAATATCAAAAAACAAAAAATCTGTAGAAGAAAATCTTGAAAGAAAAATTGTTTACAAAGAACCAAATTTTGTTGAGGAAAAAAAAGAAACTGATAAGAAAGTATATATTATTAATAGTGCTTCCAAAGAAAATATTACTAATGAAAAAATCAGTAGTAATGAATCTAATGTAGATGATCAGGAATCACTGATTGTAAGTAAAATATCGACCTCTGAAGAAGAATCAAGCATGAATACAGAGTCAAAAGCTCAGTTTGCAGAGCAAAAAAATTTTTTTTCTATTAAATGTAAATCACAAGCATCTGAAGCTCAAGTAAGTGAACAAAAATCTGAAATTAATCTAAATGAAAGGTGTGACAGCCAAAAAATTACCCTTGGAATGTCGGAAATGGATGATGGACAAGAAATAAATTTTAGCCAGCTAATGTTAAAAAGTAATGAGTTAACTGACAAATTCCATTTAAAAATAAAAGAGAAATCAGAAAATCTTTCTCAGTTAGAAATAAATAAAATAAAAGCTGTTGAAGGTACTCTTTTACATATTTCAAAAAATACTTTTGAGACACAGGAAAAGGAAACGATTGACAAACTACAAAATATTAAAAATTTTGAAAATTCCTTAAATCCAAGAGAAATTGAAAATTTAAGCAAAACACAAGAGTCTGTAAAAGAAGGTATTGAAATAAAGAATATTAAAGAAGAAGAAGAAGAATTCTTTGATAAATTTAAGCTAGAAACAAGTAACATAAAAAAAGATGCAATACAAAATTCAATATTGCATGATAACAAATTAAAAAGTAGGATAGCACAATTAATTTTGACTGAAAATCGTAAAAAAAATGCAAATATAATTAATAAAATTAGTTATGATAGAAAATTAAAACATATTGAACCTAATGATACTATGAATACTGAAAAATCTGCAAAAAGTGATTTTGTTGGTGATAATTTAGAAAAATTTTTATCCGAAAAATCAGCGTTGAAAATCAATATTTTAGATACAAATAATAAGAATGATCCTAATAGAAACAAAACTAATGATGCCATAATAGATGAAAATTTACAAAATTCAAAAAAAAAAGTAAAATTATGTGATATTAAAAATTGTGATAAAAATATTGAATCAACTTTAAATAAAAAAACAAATGAGGAAAAAAAACTCCATGAGAACAAGAGCGATAAGATAATTGAAAGTGCAATTTTTTCAAATCAAATTATATTTGAAAAATCAGCTAATAAAATAATTGAATCAAGAAATTCTCTTGAAAATTCCACAAGTCTTGAACAAAGTAATAATACAGTATCTAAAACATCAAAAGATGTTGACAAACAAAAAATCATTATTAATATTGCCCCTAATTCAATTAATATAGAAAATGTAAACCAAAATAATACAATAAAAACTGTTTTTAATGAAATGAGCATTTGTGAACCAGATTCAAAAATAGATAAACTTAAAAAAGAACTGTGTCTAGATAATTCTTTAACTATAGGTAGTAAAACTTCTTCATGTGTAGATGAAGAAAATAAAAATGCTATTGTTCAAGGAGATGTCAAATGTAAAAACTTATCTGCTGAAAATCGCAATTCTTCTGATAGTGAAGACTCGCCGCAATTTTCTCCTATTAAAAAAAGTGATGAAGACTTTGCATCTCCAATTGAAACACTTGAAAAAAATATTGAAATTGTTAGTAAAGTTAACGAAAATGAAATTGAATCTAATAATAATAAAAATAAAACTGGAAAAAGTGATATAAACGTAGATACAAAACTACAAAATATATTAAGAGAAGAGTTTCTTGATTCCAACAATAAGAAATCTAATATAAAAGAAGTCAGAAAAAGGAAATCGGAATCACATAAAAAATCAAAAAAACATGAACGGAAAAAAAGTAAACGTCATTCAAAAAAATTAAGCAAAGCACAATTAGAACAACTTGAAAATGAACGGCAGGAACAAGAAATTGAAAATCTCCAAAAAAAAATCGATCGAGAATTTCAAGAAAAATTTCAACATAGATTGAAGGGGAATATACTTTTTGAGAAATCTTTTGATGATGTACCATTAAATAATATAAATTTAGAAGAAGAACTCCAAAAAATTAATTGTTTTGAAGATTTTGATATCCAAAGCCTTCAAGAAAGATTTAAATGTAAAGAAAACATCGAACACAATTTAACACCAAAGAAAAATATTCCTAAATCGGAATCAAGTGAAAATATTTTTAGTGAACTAAAAAATGACAAGAATAATGAACAGAACAAAGATCCAATTAATATAACAACTTCAAATGAGCTAAAGTATATTTATCCAAATAATTCCAGTCAATTCCAAAGTGAATATTTACAAAGAAATGTTGACATTGAAAACTATGAGCTGTTTGGTAAAAATGGTAATAAAAGTCAATATTACCCTCAACATTTTATGAAATCCGAGAGCATTGATGATAGTGAGTTTTCAGAAAGTTTCAATGATAGTAAAAGTGAAGGAAATTCAGAATTACACGAAAGTTCGGATTACTATCATTATCCAAATATGGAAAGAAATTATGAAAACGAAATGGTTACAAGAACTTGTCCGGGATCACAAGCATATTATGATTTAGAAACTGAAATTTTCGATCCGGAGGATGGATTAAAAGCTCAAGTTTACCAATATTGTGGAAATGAAATAATGAATATGGTTATCAAGAAAGAGATGGAAAATGAAAATAATTATACTAAAAAAATCTTTGATAATTCAGATAGCAGTATAAATTATAAAGAATCGGACGATAGCCTTCAGGAAGGAACAAATACATGCATACGGCGTTCACGTCGAATAAAGACAAAAATAAAACCTTTATCTGGGCGTGGCGTAGTTAAAAACAAGGATATATTTGCTGTCAGAGAAGAAGATAAGAGTTCTCTAATTGATAAAAATAAATTAATTGAAGATAGCAATATATACAATATAATTGATCCTAGTGATACTAAGGATATAGAAGAGCGCTTAAGTCAATTTACGACAATTAAAGAAAACGAATATAATTGTGAACAAATTATAAGCAAAGAAGCAAAAAAAATGGTATGCGATTGTTTTTTAACTCGTGAAGAAGAAGAAAGAGGTGAACTTGGCTGCGGTGAAGATTGTTTAAATCGTTTATTAATGATAGAATGTGGACCAAAATGTACCGTTGGTGAGAGATGTACTAATCGAAATTTTCAGAAAAATATTTATTCATCATGTAAAGTATTTAAAACCAAAAACAAGGGTTTTGGTATAATGGCTGAAAATGAAATACCAGCAGGACAATTCATAATGGAATATGTTGGGGAAGTTTTAAATAGTAAACAATTTGAAAAACGTGCCGATTTATATTCGCAGGATAAAAATAAACATTATTATTTTATGGCATTGCGTGGTGATGCTGTTATTGATGCAACAGCTAGGGGAAATATATCAAGATTTATTAACCATTCTTGTGATCCAAATGCCGAAACACAAAAATGGACTGTAAATGGTGAATTAAGAATAGGTTTTTTCAGTACAAAATTAATATCAGCAGGAGAGGAAATAACCTTTGACTATCAATTCCAACGTTATGGTAAAGAAGCACAAAAATGCTTTTGTGAATCTGAAAATTGCCGTGGTTGGATTGGCGAAGAACCAGATTCTGATGATGAATCTGATGAAATTTCTTCTAGTGATGGTGATGAGGATGAAGAAAAATCATTGGATGAAAATGAACCAAAGAGTTTAAAACGTATAAAACGTAAAGAAAATCAAAATGAATTATTGACAAATGATATTAAAACAGAATTAATAGATGACTATGAAAAAGTAGAAGGTCAGAAATTTAAAGAAGATGAAGAATATATTAGTAATGAACTAAATGAAGACTCTATAGAAGATATAACTTCAGAACGATTAATTGGTAAAAAAAGGAAAAGAAGAAGGGTTTTATCGAAGAAAAACATTGACGATCAATATAAACGACGAATATTTGCACAAGGGGATGATCTAGACGTAGAAGAAGAAGTTATATCATTGGTACATAGTGGCCTTAAAAATCAAGCACATACATTATGTCTTAGCAGACTAATGGTACGTGCTAAAATACTACAAACAAAATTCCAATTACTTGAAATTTTGAAGAATGGGGAAAAGCCATGCCGTCGTCTATTTCTCGATTATCATGGCTTAAGATTATTACACGCATGGATGATTGAAACTAAAATTGAAAATATCGAACATGATCTTAAATTTCGTCTTTATTTATTGGAAACATTAGAAAATTTACCAATAACAAATAAAACAATTTTACAAGATTCAAAAGTATTTGAAACAGTACAAAATTGGGCAAATGATAAAGATCTACCATTATCTCCAAATATTTCATCAAATGATAATATTACAACAGCAATAGAAAATTCAGAGGAAATTAAAATAAAAGAAGAAAACGAGGAAATAGAGAAAAGTGATAATAATGATATTTTTAGCCTTTGTAAAAGACAAATTGTAATGCTGGCTGAAAAATTAATTAAATTATGGGAAGAACTACCAGAAATATTTCGTATACCTAAGCGTGAGCGAATAGAGCAAATGAAGGAACATGAACGGGAAGCTGATCTCTATTATAATTCTGATGAACATAATTATCAATGCGGATACATTGGATATAACTCAGAACGATTCGGAAGATATGGTTTTAAGCCAAAATATAAAAGAACAAATATTAAAATTAATTGGGATCAAGGGTTAACCTATAGTGAAGCAGATAATATGTTCTCTGATTCAAATTTAACGAAAACACAAAGAAGAGAATTATTTGAAGCGCATGTAAGTTTTTAATAAAATAATTTCAATTTTTTTAAGAACTAGCAATATTTTTCTATCTTTCGAGAGTCATGACTGTAATAAAATATATGATGGCTTTGAGGTTATGAGATAAATTTTTAACTGTTGCTTTAAGTCATTTTTAATGACTTTATTTCACTTCTATATTTAAAGATGTGATATCTAAGCTCTTTGGAGTTGCGATGTAATTTTTTTGCAGATTTCTTAATTTAATTCGTGGATAGCTAAATTTATCTGCAGGGACCTTAGTTCCTGCTTGGCTAACGTCGGGATTCTCTCCACCATTGTTTTTGTGCTATGAAAATAAGGCTAGATATTGGTTTTCTTGCTTTTCCTATTTGTATGACAAAAACCTACTTTAAGGACGATGGAAGTACTATTTTCGTCCTCCTTATCTGAAGTAAAATACGGTTCTCTAAATAGTATATATATCACTCGGAAAGGTGTAAAACCACGCCTTTACCTTCCCTATTGTATTCATGCAGGATCTACTCAGTTTTTCACATATGAACTGTGTTCCATAAGAGACAATATGGACGATTTTAGCCCAAAACAAATGGCACATTAAAAAAAAGGAACAATGTTCACCAGTGGAATAGTGGCAAAATTTTAGGTAAAAATTTAAAAAAGTAGTTTAAATGGAAAATTAAGGAATGGAAATATTTTTAGTAATAAACACTTCTTTTTAAAATGCCTGAAGTGATAATTTTACTTTTAGGTTGCTAAATCTGAAACAGAAAAACGATTGTTCGAAATAAGACGAGAACATGAAGCCAAATGTAAATTTTTTGGCTATGACCCCAAAACAACGCATTATAGGGATTTACCTTTGTGTGTCAACACAGGAACTGGAAAATGGTATACCGCAGATGGTAGAGAAATAGAAACACCACCCAGTCATGTAATTTTAATAAAAATTATTAAAATAGTTTATGTAATATATTAATTCGCAGGCACACATTCAACCAACACCAAAAGTAATTTCCACTGATATAAATGATTATATTCTTCCTGAAATGGATTTACCACCAATGTGGAGATTCGCTATTGACCCTAAAGGAAGATTATATTATTATCATGAGAAAATTCGAATATCACAATGGGAACCACCAATTAAAATACCAACACTTGCTAATCCTGAAAAAAGTGAGGAATTAGTAAACGTAACTAGTAATAATGATCATAAAGAATCTTTAATAACAGATGAAAAAACAGAAGAAAATAATGATGGTAGTATTTTTCTTTGTTCATGTTATTACAAGTATTGATTAATAATATATTAATAGAAAATTCAACATGTTCTGCATTTAACATAAAGAAGTTAAAAAATGAATATATACAAAAAATAAGAAAAACGAGTCGATATAGTTTACTAGTACAAGAGCGACCAATAAGCGTTAGTATTTTTTTAGACATGCTAAGACAATTATATATAACTATTTATATATCTTATTATTTTTTTAAAAATAAATTTTAGCCTAGAAAAGATGAAGATCGTATTTATAATCAAATGGAAGTAAAACGTTATAAAGAAAATAAGGAAAAAATTCGTCGACGTAAAGAAGAAATTAAAAAACGTAAACTTCAGCAATTGAAAAACCAAATGGACTCTGGTGAAAATCCTAATTTAGAATCATTAGATGTTCCAGAGAAAAGAGTTGAAGGTGAACCATTACCAATTCCTGAATATTTACTTTCTTCTGATGAAGATGAAAATTTACGTACTAATTACGACACACCTCAAATAGAAAAAATTGTGCAAAGTGATAAAATTATTGATGAATTGGATACATTAAAAAAATTAAAATCATTAAAGCGGTCGGGCAAAGAACGAAAAGAAGCAAGAAAAAGAAAGCATGATGAAGCAAAACGAATGACAGATAGCAAAAGGTAGTTATAAATTTATAAATTTTTACAAATGTATTTCATTACATTGCAATCGCAAAAATTAAATTAATTAATTTTCTTTTACAAGTTTGAAAATAATTTGTTTATATTTTGTTTAAAACTTATCTATATTTGTATTTTTTGTTATGAAAACTTGAAAAAGATAGAAAAAAATGTGGCTCTGTTGCTAACTCTTTTGGTGTAAAGGTTAAAGATATTGACGAAAAAGAAAAAAGAAATACCTTCTATTTTCTCAATGTAATTTGTTATAATTGTCAAAAGCAAGAATTGCGAATTTTACTTTAGAGGCTATTATTACTTTATCTTTAATGCTAAACAGTGCATTTTAATTAACTTTTCTGGTTCACAGTACGAAGTCATCAAAACATCGCAAGATGTTAGAAGGCGAAAATAGTGCTAAACAAAAATTACGCAAAATAAGAGAGAAATTTAGAAGTGATATTGCAGGAATAATTGTGCATCATTTAACACCTTATCGAAAGGATTCTTGCAAAGTTGGTAGAATTACAAATAATGATGACTTTAAGCATTTGGCTAGAAAGGTTTATTAATTATATTATTAATTGTATTTAATAACTAAGTTTTATTTTAGTTAACACATTTCGTAATGATTAAAGAACTACGACATTGTGACACTACTGGTCAGATATTGGTAGTTACTGACTCTGTTAAAAGTAAATCTCGTGAATTTATTAAGAAATATATGGCAAAATATGGAGATGTATATATTCGTCCAGCTAATGATCGTGAATTTAAAGATGTACTTTAATTATATAAAAGGACGTAAATAATTTTAATTGTAAATATTATATTAAATTTAACTATAACTGAAATGTAAAAATTTACATTAATGCAATGTATAATGTATTAAGAGTATTTATATTAGTTTTATGAACAATAATATAATTTCCAACAAATTGGATTGTTTTTTAAAGCCGTTTTTAATTAATCCATATATTTTTACTTTGCACTTCGTGCATATTGTTAAATTATTAAATTAATAAATTTCAGCTTATGAATACTTTTAGTTATGGCTACCAACAAACTTATTTATTAATTATAAAATGAAGTTTAATATTTTCAATAAAATATAAATATATTATTCTTATATTTTTAAATATTAAATATTTTCTTTTACTTTTTCATTATTCTTAAAATCAAACTTTTGATTGGAGGGTATCATATTGGGGGTTTTCAAAAAAATTATATCCTTTTAAAAAAGAGTTATTAACTTATTTCACATACTGTTGTCAATTATTTCATTACGGTTAGAAGCCTTAGAAAGACTTTCTGTCTACAATTACACTGGAAAAAAGTTCAAGTCACTTCATTTACTTGGTTTTCGATGTGCTTGAATCAAGAAAATAATTCTTATGTCAATAACTTAAATACTCAATTCCAGTAAATTCAATTAAATTATATACTCAACTATTAAATTATTTACTTGGTACCCGCGTTATTTTTTGCAGTGTAAATAGTGCAAAAACTGTAGAAATATTTAATTTATTGTATTCAAAAAACCTGTAGTGGTTAAATTACAACTTTCAGAAATAATATAATTAAATTTATTCTTTGAAATTTGAGGCTTGAAAGTTTAAGTTTGACAAAAGTAAAACAAAAAATTAATTCTGAAGCCAATATTATAACTTAATATTAATATTTAGTATTAAATGAAAGAAATTTAATACTGGTGTCATGTAGAAATTTAAAGCGGGGTATTCACTATATTTCCGAATTAATGATTTGACTCCTACAATTAGTTCCCATTTAAAGTATATGGAAAGCACGAATAGGAGAGAAAATATCCAACATGTTGAATATTTTACTCACAAATGATTCAGCCGTATACTTTATATGGGATGAGAGAGCCGAATCATTGATTCACATTTATAGTGAATACCCCGCTTAAGTGGTTAAACATTTGCAAATTGCAGTTAACACGTGTAAAATACTTTGCATTCCATTCCACACTCACACTTTCTAATTTTCTGCCTTGTAATGATAAAAGTTAATATCTTATCAGCACAAAACCGTGCGCTAAATTCTTACCTGAAGAAGACATCAATTAAGGCTTTGGTGCTTTCCATTTCTCACACTTATTTCTTATTTTTTAAATATTTTATTTGCTACATTAGACTTGTCTTTTGGTTAGTGATTACAAAAGTAAGCATTATAATTAAAAATCAATTGTCCTGTGCTGGCAATAGCCGAAACGCTTCTACAAGAGCAGCTTAATGTTTTGACGTTAACAACTGATTTACTATGCGACACAATTCAAAAATAACGAATTTTGACATATTTACCATGGATTCATTATATGTAGAAATTCGACTGTTTTGTTCTTACACTTTAAAGCCCTAGTAGACGACGGACATTGTCGGAAACCTTGTCCGGGGGTAGACGTCGGACGTTCATTTGCCCGGACTTACTTTTAATAACTTTTTAAAGTGTACTGTTTTGACAGATGAATATAACCATAATATTTATTGGAAGAAAGTGAAGTAAAATTTTTGTTTCATATTAAATTAAGAATATTAATTAATTTTAAATAAGTTAAAAGGAATTAAATATATAATTTGAATTTTTAATAAAAAATGATTAATTATAAAAATTTTAAATTTTTGATATCTTAATCAATGTTTATTTCTGATATATGTATAAATTTTTATATGATTCAATATGACAATATCAAATGAAAAATAATATTTTTATATTCATACATTTTATTTAATTATTATCATAAAAAAAGAAATTAAATTTAAATATATTTATGATTTTTCTGTTTTATTTTAGTAAATAGTTTTAAATTTTAAAAACTAAACAGCATTTTTCCAATTTGTTTTTTTTAGTTTTAAATTTTTGGCAGAAAACACCTCAAGTTTTTTTGAGGACGCTTTTTATCGAAGAAAAATTTATTGCCTTTCCTCTTTGATAGGCTTGAAATTTAAAGTTTTAAAATTTTTGAGTGCACCTCCGCACCTCCGCGCCATCGCACTACAATTACTACATGTTTGATTGACACATGTTAAAAACCTGCATTATCGATCCTTTTAGTATATTAATGAATAGTAGTGTATATTGTACTGTAACCTTGCTATTAAAAATGTATGAAGCTGTCAATTATGTCTGCGAAGCCACATAATTTATTCGGACACTACAGCGGACCTTCAAATTGGTCCGCGGACAACGCTGTAGACAAGTTCCGGACAATGTCCGTCGTCTACTAGGGCCTTTACAGGCAAATTAAAATTAGAGTTTTGTCCCCTGAACTGTAAGTGTTTTACGTGTGGGATGGCCTTTTGAATATTTTCAATTATTACCAACTTCATTTTATCATGAAAAGTTTGAGTTAAAACGTCAAAACCATCCTTTCCGGTCGGCCATAAGACCTGTAAGTACGTTCTTTTCAATGTACAAAATATTTCGTCTACATCGAGCTTAAGCTAAATAGAAATTTAAGTAAATATACTTGCAAACTCTTATTTGATAGTCTTATTTGACTTTATTATTAAAATTTTTGTGTATTGCCGAATAGTTTGGTGTTTAAATCAAATATTTTGACAAGCGAATAATTTTAATTAGATGTCTTGTTACTTGTTTTTTTTTTTAAATATAATTCATGAAAATTTTTTAATTTAATGCTTTGATTTTAGATTCAAAATGAGGAAAATTATGAAAGCAGGAAAAATAGTAATTGTCCTAAGTGGACGTTACGCGGGACGTAAAGCTATAATTGTACGAACTTATGATGATGGAACTTCAGAAAAACAGTTCGGGCATGCATTAGTTGCTGGGATTGATAGATATCCCCGAAAAGTTACGAAAAAGATGGGCAAAGCTAAACTTAAGAAGAAATCTAAAATCAAACCTTTTATGAAAATTTTGAATTATAATCATTTAATGCCAACAAGGTATAATGTTCAAGATATATCTTTTGAAAAAGTAACTATAAAAGATTTAAAAGATCCAGTTAAAAGGAAAACACATAAATTTCAAACGAGAGTAAAATTTGAAGAACGTTATAAAGCTGGAAAAAATAAGTGGTTCTTCCAGAAATTGCGTTTCTGAACAAATTTTTTTGTAATGAAACATTCTTAAGTTGTTTTAATATAATAAAAAAATTGCAAAATAGAAATTAGAATTTTTGTT
This sequence comes from Acrocera orbiculus, assembly GCA_947359355.1. NCBI lineage: Eukaryota > Metazoa > Arthropoda > Insecta > Diptera > Acroceridae > Acrocera > Acrocera orbiculus. The sequence goes on from OX375758.1 coordinate 17,280,383, forward strand.
TTTTATAATTCATTCGAAATTGCTTTTTATGTAGATTTGCTTCCCAATTTATAAATATTGACAACGTTTAAAATGGTGGAATGATTTTCTTAATAAAACAACTATTTTTGCTTTCAAAAGTGTTAAAATTAGTACAAAAGATTACTTTATCTCGTCCTAATTTGAGATATATTTCAGTTTTTGATATTCATTGTTTAACAATCATTTAATAGTAAAATTAGGAGCTAACGGTGTTTAAGTTTGAAAATCCTTATGAGTATTATTTAATAATGAAGGGTGAAATTGTTTATTTTGAGATAATATAGTATCAAATGTGATTACCTTATTGTTAATTTTATTTTCATAATAAAAATCCCACAAAAATAAAGTTATATAGATATGAAGTTGGAAAAGATAAGATTTTTTGAAACTTTTTGTCTAGCGAATATATTTGCATTGCAAACAGAACGTGTTACATTACATTGTTTCCAATTTCTTTAAGAACCTATATGATTCTTATGAATGGTGTAAAATCTCTTCTTCTTCTAAAAGTAGAACTTACTTTAATCTTGTTTAATATTAGAAAAAAGTTTTTCAGCGCCCTTGTTAACTTTCTAAGTGTTGAATTTTATGTTTCAGATCATCACCATAAATCATTGTCATAATTTGAGTTTTCCTTCGCTTACTTAATTTTATACGCGAATTAATGCAATTTCTAAATAAGTAAAAAAAATTGATTATAGGGAGTTTGTCTGTAAATTATGCTAATTAATATTGCTATTTTCAGTCATGTAGAAAGATTCTCAACGTAAATCTATTATTAAGGAAAACTTGTTTAAGTTCAAGTACATCCATATTTAAAATAAGGTGAATATGACCCTTAAGGAAATTAGTTATGCTGTTGATATTACGTTACTGCATTTTACTTACATTCCACATCTTCAGTGTGATTCTTAAAAAGAGTGTTGGTCAAGATGTAAAGAGAAATAGAGAATGATTCGTTCATATAGTTGTTTATAGGCAGCAGAAAAAATTTGTGAAAAGAGGTGCTGCTAGTCATTTAAAATTCTCATTATAAGGATGTTTTCTTGGGAAAACATCAATAATATGTTAATTCAACTATCACACTATACGCTTTCAAGTCTGTATCAGGTCACAACGGTTTTAAGGTGCTTAGAAAAACAAAATAAGTGGTGAAAGGTAAATCTTTAGGGATTAAAATACATAATATATGATTAAAACTTTATTTCAAAGAGCAAAAGGAACAATATCATGATATTGAGTTATAATTTAACGGTATTAATAGTAAAATATAAAAACCGTTAGTTATTCTAATTATTTTGATTAAATTTCATTATTTTGTTAATTATATTTAAAATTGTCTAAAGAAATAAAGCAATAATATAGAAATATTATTCTAAAGCTCAATTCCTTCGTAAGCTGCAAGACTTGATTTAATTTTATTTAGTAATTCTTTTTTAATTACATCTGGAACAAGAGCTCTAGCTGTAGGTGTTACTTCTTGCACAATTTGATCAACATTAACGCTTCCAGCTCTTTCTTTAACAACATTCCGGCATAAAAGTCTTACTTCATCTCTCCAACCACATTCAGATAAACGATGCCGTAACAAATCCTTAAGTCTTTAATAAATAATATAAAAATTAAAATGTATTTTTTCTTTTATTATAATTATTTACTTTAAGCGATCGCCTTGTAAAATTGTTGCTTGGTCTACAGCTTTTGTTAAAGTCATTTTTAACTTCACTTTACTGGAGTTCTTTTAAAATATTCTGTCAGTCAAATATTTAAAATATTAAAATTTTTTAGTTAACAAATTCAAGTTTATTTGCTTTATCTGCAAAAATGGTATTACACATACAAAATTTAAACATACTAGATATATATAAGTTATAAAAAGCATAAGTTCACAAACAATTTTGGTCTACAAACGTCAAAATCTAAAGCGAATGAAAAGAGTGCGTTTCACAAATCAACTAAAAAAGCTTTTTTTATTTCAGAAGCATTGAAATTACCTTGAAAGCTCAACAGAGCTTTCAGTTATATATAAAATATATTATTTAGGATATCAGTTGAAGGTGCTGATATTCCTAAATATTATAAATTATGATTATAGACAAATTTTAATTTATTAATTTTTAAAAGTTATTAATTTTCATATACTTAACATAAGTTTATGTTAAATTTCTTCAATTCCAAAAATTTTATTTTCTCAAATCCATTTGAAACCCGTGCCGGTTTTAACACTATAGAGCTTTTTAGAATATTTAAGCTTTCTTTTGTCTCAGATTAGTATGGCGACAATCCATTGAGTTTTAGTTGGCGTTGAACCTTTCTTCTTGCTGTTTGAGATATTAGAATTTATGAATAAAGCACGTTTGTTAAGTCATTTTTGAAGTATTTTATTATTATTTTCTCGATAAAATGCTACTGCATTCTCTCCTCCCCACTATGTGAAACTTATTGTTATTTAAAGTGTAATATTTTGGTGTAAAAAGTGTTTTCTTTAGAAAAATTATTAGGAAAAATCATTAGTGCTTAAGAAATTATATTAACAAGTTATTTGGTATTTGTGTGCCTATGATTTTTGTTGTTATTTCCAAAAGGATTATTTAAATTGCGGATTATATTTATGATTACATTCTAAATTTTGGTTTTGCTTTATAATTCAAGGTATGTAGGTACATAATGCAATACACATGAATTTGCTTAAATTTGTATTAGTTTAAATATTTCGAGGGTTTAAAATAGAAGGAAAAAAGTGATGGGCTTAGAACATCACAGGGCCGATGAAGTAGTGTTGTGAAAAGGCCAAGGACACATTTTGCACGTGTGCTTTTTACGTTTTATTAAAATTTTTTACTATCATTTATTAAGATAGCTTATCATTTTTTAAATGTTTTTATTATTTGAAAGTGAATTGGTCTCATACATATATTTAATTTATCTTTTTGAAGTTATTGATTATAAGTAAAGTATTAAATTTTGACACATTATACAAATGGTTAAAATACTGGAGGTGTGCTTTTGTATAAATCCCTATAAATATTGTAGAGAGGACATTTGTGTTGAAAACTTACTGACGATGATATGACGTCATTAAATATATATACATATTATTCATCTCCGGAAGACAATCGACTTGGAAAGTTATGAAGAGGGATTTCAAGGACATATACGATTTTTGATTTATTTGGCTTTTTGTTTAGATTGATAAGTGAGGTTAAAATTCTTTCAATCGATATTTAGAATTGAAAAACAAGAAGAGAGATTTTTTCCGATTTAAGCTTTATTCTATTTTAAAAAAAACTGTATATAGTTCCAAAATTTGACTTGCAATTTTTTAATTCAACTATTTTTGGATAATTTATTATATTCCTTTTTATTGTTGTGTAAATCAATTAAATTCCTTTACGATTTAAAAGCAGAAAGACCATTGGCTCTTATCACACGTTAAAAGTCAGCAAAAAAAAGGAATTAATTAAGTTATAAATTAACTTATATAGTACAAGAAATGTTTGCTAATAAATAGTAAAAAAAATTCTATATATCACAAAAAAAAACTGAAAAAATAAACGTTGAGTTTCAGTATATACTTAATTAGAAAGAAAAGGACATGGTCAATAATTATTTGATTTAACAGGTTGAGGATGGCGCAATTATTTTTATTTCACTTCATCCAGTAGTAGTGAAAATCATACTTTGATTCATCTTGCGGTGCCTTGTACAAAATGTTTAGCAAGAAACTAAAATTTGATTTTAATAAAAAAATTATTTTTAACCATATAAAGTTTTTTTCATCTACAAAAATATAACCGATATGTACAAGCCGTCCTCAACTTGTCAAACTTGCAATTGATATTTCTGGGATGTTGATTCCAACTCTGTTAATTTACTTTAGGTTAAGAAAGTGTATCCAAAGACAACATATTTTGCTTATGATATCCACCCCGTATTTTTTCAAAATAAGGAATGCCAGAATAATCCTGTATCAACCTCCGTTGTTTCTAGAACTGCCTATTAATTGCGTTTGTGTTAGTTGCTGAATAAATACATATAAGCCAAAAATTCATTTTACTAATAACTAACGTGTAAAAATACAGCGTGTACGTATACAAAAACGCAGATCGTGTTCTTGAAAGCAAGAACAAGTGAATAGTGCCCTTTAGACGCAAGTTTTGATGAAATGTCATGTGTTTGGATAGATGAAAACCAATAGTAGCGATAACATCGCTAGTTTTATTATGTTTATTATATTAGAATTATAATTTTTACAAGTACCGAATAAAAATATTTCCAATGAATGAATCGATTTTGTTACTCATGATCTTCCGTTTATTGGTTAACGTCTTCCTAAAAATAATTAGCATTTGCCGTAATATTGTATCCATTTTTCAAGATTGGGACTTATTGACCGATATTTTTTTTCTTCAGTAAGAAAACTATGTTAATTGAATCTTAATTTTATAATTCTTGCCTTAAACGCTTTTGGTACTTGAAAAAAAACAAGCTTGAGAAGCTTTACGTAAAATAGCTTTTAGCTTTAAGGTACATCTAAAAATATAAGTGAAAATCTGAAAATCAGTTTACTTTTAAACAAAACCTCATAAAACAATTTATAATAAAAAATTAACGCTAAATAATATTTTTTATGTTAAAAATTACATAAAATTTCTAAACAACAAAATTAATGCCGAATCGAAAATACAAAACACGTTAAACAGTTTAATTTTTGATATAAAATAAAATCAAAAGATGTTAATTAAACAAAAGGTCATTTTCTTCTAACCCCACCTTTTTCCACTATAAGTAAGTGGACTTAATTTTTTAAAATTTGTTTTACTGTGAGAAGTATAACCTCTCAAACTATTCAATTTGAGTTCACTTTACGTTTTGTTTTCTTTTCGTTTTGTTCACTTAAATCAGCTTAAAATTTACTTAAATTCTGATGCTTAGTAAGATTAGAGTCATATGAATAAAAAAATGATTAAGAGTACTCGATTCATAAAAAATTTACAGTTACTATAGATAGACAGTACTAATAATTTGTCCAAAGTCTCAGAAAATCACAATGAAATGACAAATTTTTGAATGTGACACAGTTTAAAATAGTTCAGTTATATGCAGATATCATTTTTCTGTGATTTTCAATGCAAATTATAATATATATATAATATATTTTATATGTATGTATAAAAATATTTATATGAGAAATTTTGAACTGATTCTATACTTCAAGTCAAAGGTCAACGGACCTTATAGCAAACTTTTTCATTTAAGTTAAATAGTTATGTTTCTAACGGTATCAGTAAAGGCGTCTGTTAAATTAAAGAAATAAAATTTTCTCGCCGAAATATCATTAACCAAAATTATTTTTTCTTCTTCAATTGTAGATGAAACCAGTTTACTTGCGCTTAATCTTCTTCTTTTCTCAAATCCATTGTAAATGCTCCGTCGAAGTTAGCCAACAAAAAATTTCCATAGTGTAAACTCATTTCAATAAAATATTTTTCTAAAGGGTATAAGCTCAATTATTTCTCAAATAATAGGATTCCTATAAAAATGATTAGAATTTCTCACGATTTTGACCCTGTATCATGGGAATTTTGTTGCTTTTTTTATTTTGTTTTTAAGTAGTGCCGTCTCTTGATTCAACACGACCAAGTTTTAGCGTCAGATTTCCGGAGTCATCCGGAGTCATCATTCCGGGGGTACTCGGGTATGTCAATTGTAAGCTTGGAATTATAATTTATTTACTAATTAAATCTTTGACATGTAAGGCAAAGTTTTGAATGAAAAATTAACAAAGAAAGGCCGTAAGTAAATATAAGATCAGCGCTTTTTTTTTATCAGCATTTAACTTTTTTTGTCAATAACTTGTGCCAAATTATGTGATCTTTGGCATAAGAATTTATTCTTGTTAGTTTTTTAAAATATTCCAAAAACAAAAACTTTTTTGTACTAAATATAAAGACTTTTTAACAATGAGAACTTTATTCAATTTATTGTTAACCCTTTTCATGCAGTCTTTTCAAGCTTAGTTTATATGTTATGTGTGTGGAATGCGCATTCAAGAAAAGTTGACCTTAATGTGTAGGTGGGCCAGATATAATAGTTTGATAAAAAATTCATGATTAGTATTTAATAATCAAGTTTCACATAATAATAGTTAGGAACCTTTAAAAGAAGATCATATTTTGTTATTATTGGAAAAACAATGTGCGATATGATGCGATATGAACTGTGATGTCACTTAAAGAGAGCATATATAAATTTTGGCCTTTTTTATTGTTCAATCATGCATTTTTTTAAATCACTTAGACATTTCTGGAAGGAGGCACATGCAAAAATATTTAATAAAATTCCCAATGACAGGGAAAATAGAGCCTAATAATACAGCGTAAATTTATAGCCATTATATTTTAGATCACACACGGTATTCTATTAATCAATTTCGCAGAAAAGGCGAAGGCCATTGAAAGTGACTATTATGCGATAGCAAAATTGTGAAAATTTGACTCCATGTAAAGAATACAAAAATGTTTTTTTCACCAAAATGTTGCACCGTGTCGTTAGTCCTTAAAAGTGATTGCACGAAGTGAGCTTCAAACTATACTCTCGCATTCTTCGCAAATTGAATACACCGTTTTCCAATTTAGTTCATATTGACATCTATTTGCAAAATCAAGTCACATTAGTAGCTTTAGTAACACCGCATTTTATATCTAAAGTCGTATGGATCTGTGACAAGAGACTGCAATGCTTGTCAGCAAGAAACAAACAATAAACCAAAGAATTTTGGAATTGCAAGATAAAAATTTTGGCGAAGCAAAGAAATTAAACAGAATGCCATCCAAAATTTTGTCGTGGTTAATCATATAGACTGTTGGCTGGTACATACGTTAAGTACAGAAGTCAAAATTATCGTTGGTTTTACAAATCTTTTTATTATTATTTCTTGTCGCATAGCAAAAAAAACTCGAATAGTAAAACAAAGTCTTACTTAAACACTAAATTAACAATCTTAGAGAAACTCATATGCAAAAAAACCATTACGTCGGAGTCCAAATTACCAGCGCTTTGCATTGCACTCCATTCAGTCACGTACTGAACTCATAAAATCAAGTTTTTTGAGTCAATAAGCTCGATTCTATCAGCACCCAACGGTTATAAGATATCAGTGAGCTCAGTTTAATCACTTTTTCATTTGACTTCACTCCAAACCACAAGTAAATAAGATGACATCTAGCATTGCGAGATTCACTTAACGTTAAAGTTTTTGTTTTAAAATAAATTTTTCCTCCACACAAGCATCCATTACAAAAAAACTGTTAGTAAACCACATTCATTAACGTTGTGGGAACATAAAATAACCAAAATTTTCATATAACAGAATCTTGAATTTTTTCACAAAGGTGTCAAAAATTTGAAATCAGATTTAATTAAAGCTTCTTTACTTGTTTTATTTTATTTTAGTATGTTTATAAATTTCTATGAATTAAAAACTTGATTCCAACATGAGCATAAAATTAAACATTATTCAATCTTTTTATTGAGTTCAATTGATCAGGAGCTGGTTCTTAATTGAACAAAATTCTTGCAAGTTGACTAACGTCTTATGTGAATCAATTAAAGTGTATCACAGCGAAATCAATTTTTTGTTTTTGTTACTGCATACACAAAAAGAAATAATATATGTAAATGATGAAAACTTCCTCTGAACTGAGTTGAGTCCCTGAGTTGAAAGGCTTACATTTATCCTTTCTTTTTGATTTTTTCTTTTTTTTTACATAAAATATTGTCTTGTTTTGTTCATAGGCTGACCTCAATCCAGGCTTATTCCATTTATTTATTAGTTATAGAATTATAATGTGCATAAGAAAATTTGTTTTTGAATTCCTCTGCATTGGATATGTAGCACATTTTCTCTAGGCAGTTTTTTTTATGATTACAATCTTTATTTTGGGTTTTTTTTTTATATTATCTTTTATTGGCGGGATTTTTGTGTGATCTGCTTCAATGCTTCCAAAAAAATACTGATTTTGTTTTAAACATATGTAAAAATTTGATATCGTATTAAATTTACAGTTCTCTCATTATTATTGATTTGAACCATAAACTGAGGGAAAAATGAAAAATATTTAACATCACAAAGTTGAATATTTTGGTATTGTAAATAATATTGTATTGTATTGTTGGCCATGAATTGTTAGTATAAGAGAAAGAGTGTTAGAAATATAAGTTAACGAGAGTTTGTTTTATTTTCCTTATTTTCATAATAGTAGTTGTAGAAATTCGCTAGTTAGCAGAAACAATAGCGCTTAAGAACTGAATTAGACAACCTAATTCACATTTTTAAGGTTCAAGGCAAGGTTGAATTCTGGAAACTTAATTCAAACTTGCTTTTGAATAATATCAAAACTCTAAAAGTTATACGAATTTCGAGAACTCAACTACAACCGACAAATGTCAGAAGTAAGATTTCTGAAGAGCACAATGACCAATGAGATTAAAAGTCGTCAAAAACAACTAATCATACATAATTTTCAGACTTATTTAAACTTTAGAAAATACCTAACAATAAGTAAAATTGTCTCCGGCAGAGTTCCTTAAGAAAAAACAAAATTATTTTTCTACAAAACTTGTTAGACATAAGTTCGTATATTTGTGTGATAAAATAATCAAAGTCACGTTAAAAATTGTGGTAAATGTATATAAAACTAAAACTAACTGGCATTGAACTCAAGTGCTAGGACGTGTGAATTTTCAACTTACATTCATTGAAGTTCAAGGATCCTATTTACCTTTTGGTAACTTCTGTGCGGCTAAATGAGTAAAAATACTTTAGTTATTGTCATCTTGACAGTGTCAGAAACTTTTGTTTTTTCTTAAAAGCTTGTACGTACAGCCAAGAAGTATATAAAAAAGAAAATCAAAAGAGCTCTTGGTTATTTATTTTTCAATATGAAATGTCTGCTATAAAATAATTACACTCCAGTAATTCACATGTAAAATTTTAAATGAGGCATATTTTTTCTTGTATTCGTGAAAAAGGATTTTAGATGTTACGGCTTGACTGCTACTAATTCGGGCTATAATTGTTTTAACTTTGAACTGGGAGTTGCTGTACTTGTCTCGAATTTAATTTAGATATGTTAAAATGAGGCGTTTTTCAGGAAAAAAACGAATTTTCTCTCTTATTTTTTAACAAAGTTAAGGCATTGCATCAGCAGCGTCTAAAATTACGGCTGCAATTCTCGAAGCGGTAATTTTAGTTTTTCCTTCGAAATTTTTTACTTGTGCCATAGTGCATTGTCTTGCTAGAAAATTACGTTTCTTTTGTATACTCAGTTGTCTTATTTCAAATAAATTTTAGCTATTTCACTCATTTGAAAATTTATTTGAATTTTTTCGGCACAGCCTCACTTCAAGAAATAAAGATCTATATTAAGGTGGGCACCCACTTAGTGCGTATATCTCAGCGGGTAACTTTTATGACGTCATAGACTCACGCTAAAGTTCCCCCTCATATGTGGATATTTCAGCGTGAAATTCATTTGTACGTCATTTTGACAACAAAAAAGTTACCCGTTGAGATATACGCACTAAGTGGGTGCCCACCTTTATATAGCACCAAAATGACAAAGGCGTCATTTCAGGATTTGTATTTTATATGGATAAATCTTCTGTTGAAGTTGACATTTCTTTCATTTTAAAATTTTTAAATGTTGACATTGAATTAGGAAATAAAAAAATGAAAGAAAAACAACAAATACGTCAAACCTAAGAACTTTCTGTAATATTTGAAATAATTTGAAGTCTAATAAGTGATTTTTTTTTCTTAAATTCAAAGAACCGGAAATTAGAAGGGGAAGTGGAATTTAGTACAACTTTAACTCAAGTCTTTTGTCTGATTAATAAATGATTAGGGTGCAATCGTTCAGCAAATATTTAATCCTGGCAGATGGTTTTCAATTGACATGGTTTGTTTTCAAAACCTTTGTGTGGTTTCATTCGTGAATGGAAAAATGGTCTTTGTCGATTATATTGTTTTTCAATAAATTTTTTACTCTAACGACACCTGCTAAAATATTAATTTTATTCAATAGAAACTGTTAAATGCAGTTTTCTTTAAAACAATAAACGAAAAGTTACTTTGTCATACTGAAGGAGAAAAGTATCTTAAAAGCAGAAGAAAACTAACTTTCAGCAATTTGGAAAAAAAATATTTGTTCATCACATTTATTAATTTCCAAATCTTATTTTGGAGGACTTATAAATATGAGCCATTTCCAAACTGTTGGAGAAAAGCATTATAATACCCTGCATATCTGTTTAGCCTCATGTATATCTGTATGATGCTGTACTAAGATTGGTCGTTCTTAAATTTTATCACCTTTAGCGAATACTACAGCAAAATCATTAATAGTTTGGCCATACGGACACGGACTTATTACCATTTCCGTCATAAACGATTATTTTAAGCTCCATAAATTCGAGCCAGAGCTTACAAACCTCTATAATGTCTGCTACAAAGAAATCATTGGAAAACCTGCACCCTTCTCTGGTTATTTTGTGTATGAACTCACCGCTTACTTTGACTATATCTTAAATTTGCTTTCTAAGATTCACAATTTTTGCTCTTTTTCCACTATTTTTTTTCTTCAACGACTCTGCTTAAAAAGTGACCTTGAATTTTACCAAATCGTAATAAATAAAAAGAAATTATTTGAATCTTTAAAATATAAAATAATAGTAAATAGTATAGGAATACTTTATGCTCCTCTCCTTGTGTCAATACAATACTTTTTGATATATATCTAGTAAAATTAGTTCTGATCTGAAAGTCACAAAAGAGAAGAAAACATTTTCAAAAAACTTTTTTCCGTTCTTATCAAGCATTTGAATAGTCATTCCGTTTTATCAGTCAATTATTTTAAACAGATCTACATTTAGATTATCATCCAAAACGAATCGCTTTGTGCCATTTTCCATAGCAACTATGTACAATCAAATTCAATATCAATATCAGAAGAACTAAGGGATTTGTTCTCAAATTTCTAATAAGTTTTACAAAAAGAATTTCAAAGCACAGAAAAAAACATCAGCCTTATACTAAACATATATCCTTGAGTATATGTTGAAAAATCGATTTAACAATAAAAAGTTATTTTAAAAGGAAGGAAGACTCAGTGGCGCCAATAATGGAGAGCTATAAAAACTCTGAAAGCATACCTAAATAAATAATGCAGCAAGGGTGCATTTATTGCGATTGTATTAAAACTTGATTCAACATCTTTTTACAAAGCAAAATACATGAACTGATATAAAGTATAGTGACACCTGGTGTGAAGTTTGTCATTCGATAGAAAGCTTATGTCAATATCTTTGGCCCAAAAATCCTTAAAAAAATTTAATGCTAAAAATATGTTTTCATAAGATTATTCTAAAGCTATTTTTAATGTTTCTATATTAATAGTTAAAATTTTGCTAACTTGTAATTTGTCTTTTTTCAGGTTGGTAGTAACATACAACTTAATTGATTAGCCGGAAATGAGATAGGATATAAAGCTATATTTTATTTTGAACTTAATCCTTCAAGGACATCTCTTTGCTAACTCCGACAAAGAGTTGATTGTGCGTATATGTATATGGGAGGTGATATTTATATATAAAATATAATTATTATCTTGCTTTTATTTTTATTGAATAGTTAAGCTAATGGCGATTGCTACTTTTCTAAATATATCAAAAATCGATTTAAAATATGTCAAGGTATTTTACTTTGATTTGTGTGTAAATTTAGTTGTCTCTTTTTTACATGGATACAATTTAGTTGTTGTTAAGTATTCTATATCTTATTATGAAATAGAAGTGTACCGAGTTAAGATGACTCAAACGTAGTCAAATCAAAATCAATAAAACATACATATTTATGCTAGTAGCCATGAATTACTATTGTCTGTTTGAGTTTATTGCTTTTTGGTGAAGAATAATATTTTTTGATATTTTTTTACAGAGTAAATTTATACTGGCGAGCATATTTTTTATTTTTCAACTTTTAAGATAGTTAAAATTTTAATATTTAATAAAATTTAAAGAAATTTTTCAAATGGAAAATTTAACACCAACTTTGCTTCTCTTTCAGTATATATAAAAATGCCCGTTTTCGTTTTCGCACAATTAAATTGGACTATCTGTAATTTTTTTCTATTTGTCTACTAACTTAGCACTAGACTGTTGAATGTCAAAATTATGATAAAATTTCTCTAATGATGATATGTTTTCAAATAATTTATCCTAAAAGTACTTTGTTAGCACAAAAAACATTTAGAGCCAAATTTGATCCCGCGTGCTTAAACTATTCAACCAAATTTTTCTACCTAAAAGAAAAAAACATTAACAGTAACACATTAAAGTAAAAACAACAAAAAAATGGATTGAATTTTAAAGGTTCTTAAGAAAACTAGATTTCTGGCATTTGAGAGCATAACTTTACTGCTTGGAAAATATTTTGTTTTAATTTTTTTTTCAAAGTCGGCGACGAGATTTATAATTCTTTGTTTTAGAATGTTTTTGTTTTGCTGATTCACAAAAATTTAAGTTTTGTTATTGCATATTCTAAAGCATCTTTATAGATATGTAAAATATTTTTTAACTGACCATGAGCTAAAGATGTTACTGAAATATTTGCAACACAGCTAATCTGAGAATGAGTACATTTCACTTTCAGTCGTCCGCAGTTCGTATTTCTATCCTTGGAATGTGATGATTACAATACATAATAATAGCTGGGCAATCTTTTGTGATCAAAAGATCATCAAAAGATGATTCTTGAATTACATGCGTTGCAGAATTAGCGCATAACAATATTGAGAGTGACAGTTCTGACATAATTTTGCTTAGGTATTATAGTGATAATAAGTTGGATAAATTTTAATAAAGTTATTGTAAGTCAATGACAACTTCAGACTTAAAAATAATGTTTTCACCCGTTCAAAAAGTTGCATGAAGTTTCGGATTACTACTGTAATCGTTATTAGTAGTAGTATCAGATTCATAGCCAAATTTCGATGGTTTGTCTCAACTTGTGTTTTGATTCGTCTGTAAAAATAACGCGTTGCGTTAAACAGGTAAACATCGTACAGTATGGCAAAAATGCAATACAGAATTAAGTAAAGAAAATTGATTGCCTATTACTGCAATGGAGTTAATAATAAGATATTAATGCAAGATAACGATCCTATGCATACCGCGTGAAAAACGAAAATGTGGATGCTGTACAATACACCAAAATACCTCCAAACTCCTCCTCAGTCACCTGGCATCAATCTAATAGAACACATTTGGGACTATCTTGAAGAAAAAATTCGTAATCGACAAATTTCTAATAAAAATGATTTAAAAACAGTTCTCAACAAGAAATGGGCGAAAATCTCATATTCTTTTACATTTTAAATTAGTAAATTCCATGCCACGTAGACTCCAGGCGATTATTAATGCTAAGGGTGGACCAACAAAATATTAAAAATGATTTCGGTCCTTATTTATTAAAAAATACAATAAGTGTACGAAGACTTTTTGCGCGTGATTTTGGGTACTTCTAATAAATTATTTAAATTTTTAATTATTGTTTTGATTATTTTTTAACTTTGTATATATAGATAAATAAGGAACAGTATAAACTATATTTTACTATTTTTATTTAAAAAAAAAAATTTTCCTAAAAGCCTTAAAAATTAAGCTATTTCAAAAATATTTAGGTGTACGAAGACTTTTTACACTCACTGTATAAGTATTTTTCTTCTAAAAATTTCTTGATTGTGTAATTATAAAAATTTCGTTATATTAAGAAGATGGTAATATCAAAAGGTGAAAGGTAACGGTTTTCATATGGATTATGAGAATCGAATCTATAATCTGAAGATATGCGTATATGTTGGTTCAAAAGAAAATGCTGTGGATGCCATGATAAATGACTCTTAAATCAAAAAGCACGAATCAATGATTTGAAAAATATGTCAAATATCAAATTCCTGATGTTTTGGTCCTTGTTCTTCATTTTACATGTATATTTTATTATTGATGTAACTGGTTACAAGACATTTAAAGTAGAGAACCAAAATGCTAAAATTTTGGATTCAAAAGTAGTTCTTAATCATAAATCAACTTTTTAAATATAAACACTTTTTTTTCTCAGCGATAACAACAAAATGACTTCTAAATTAACTAAAACTTGTCGTGTTTCTATACAGCTATGTATATGTTATATATTTACAATAGTCAAGCCTAATTAATTTTTTGTTTGTTATTAAAGTCAATTTCTGTATGTCAACTTCAAGCAACTTTTCGTACGATTTTAACTGACTTCACCACATTGAAAATTAAAAGAAATACGTGTTGAATATAGTATACAAAAATCGTGGCACATATTATGTTGACCCAACTATTTTTATTGAGTAGTGGTGAATAGATTCAATCGTTTTCTTTTGCAATAAAAGCTCCAATTGATGCCCATTTCACTTTAAGGGTTTTATTTCCTTTCTCCACTGTTTTACTGCCATCGTCTTTGCTCTTCCTTACAAAGTGAAGGTTATGCTAGCGCACAAGACAAGACGGAACCAAAGGACTTTCTGCTGTCGCCATAGCAACTCCCCCCAAAACCAGACAACACCCTGTTTTCATGTGATACCTTCATCTAACATATTTTATCATCTTCTACAATAAAAAATATACTCAACCATGTAACCCTCTGATCCCATTCGCCCCACCATTTTATGTCTCTAAAATAATTTTATATATTCGAATTTTCTGTAACGAAATTGCTTGGTCGACTTTTTTTTTAAAAACTTTGTTAGCTAAGTGAAGGTAACAGTTTCGTGTACCGCAAAGAATGAGGTAATATCCAAGTTTATTACATTTGTTCCGTACATTGCTTTTCTTTTGTTCAAAAGGGACACAAGGATGCAAGTTGAAATGAACAAGAGTGGCAAGAAATAAAAACAGTTGAGAATAAGTCCTTATTGATATACAATTGCACGGTTGTAATTTATTTTTCATATAAGCAACACAAAACTGACTCATTAATATTTTAGGTGGTTAATTAAAGAGGATTGAGAGTTGAGGGTTGATTGGAGTGTTGTACTTGTACATCCGGTGTCTTTTGTTTTTTAAATAACACATTCAGTGATATTGTTGGAATTAAACATGAGGAGGAAGATTTTTTTTTTTTTGTGTTATAGAAAATTAGTTACTTCGATATAAATGTTAAAAAAATCTTATAGCTTAACTGGAAATTTATTTTAATTTTATCGCAAAGACTTTTCATTTGGTAAACTAATATGGAAAAGGAATGTTTTCGGCAACGTGTAGTTTATTAGTGTTTTTAATCAAATTTTATATTTTGCTGGTTTCTGCGTAAGATTAAAATGTTTGCAAAAAAAGTAGTTTCATTTTCTAGTCTTAACATGCAATTTAATAAAAACTTTCAAATTTGAAAAATAGGCTAATAGAAAGGGCTTTCTGACCTTGTTTTAGTATTAATTTACTCGTAGTAAGCAAATATAAAAACTATTAAAAGAACTTATAAACATATTCAAACTAAAGATATTTCTTCGGTCAATTTTAATTTTAATGTAATATCAGAAAAAGATATCTACCTTTACAAAGGTAAGCTGAAGTACATAAACACGTAGAAATGTTTATTTGTTACAAGGACAAATGAATTACTTAGAATGACAGATAATTATACTTATAATTGTTTCTGGTATGTAATTTTTAATACTTCCATTGATTTTATTCCCTCTTTTAAAAGTGTTATGCACAAGAATTAAACTGACAATGGAATTTGCATTCCTTTTCTTTCTAATTATGTACAATGATTGAAGCTAAAGTTTTCAATTGCAGCCTTTTTTTGTTATTTACAAGCATCTTTGGCATCTTTGGTATTTTATTTGTTTTAGTTGTTTTTAAATCTGTTCACTGTCAATTAAAAACAGTTTTTTTATTTAAGTTTTAATTGGCTTTGTTAAATTGAAAGAAAAAAAAGATTTATCATTTAACTTTTTATTATAAGAATCTTTTAGATAATTTATAATTCAACCAGAAATGTGGATATAAGTCTTTATATAGAATAATTTCAAAGGATGTATATAAATTTTTAATAATAATTATATTTTTAATTTTTAAACATTAGAACAATGATATCATGAGAGAGATTCATTTTTTGACTACTCGAAAGTTTTTTTTTTTTTGGTACTTTTACCAAGTAGTAAAAGTGGGTTGACTCACGTTTTCTAAGTCATTAAAAGGTTTTTCATAATAAATTACAATGGGTAAATTTTATGTTAGCATCAAAAAAATAATTTCGTCTATTAAATTAAGAAAAGTTAAATTGTCTTAAAAGTGTAAAAACTGAGCTGAAGCTTGAGAAGTCCTTTTCACTTGGCTGAATTTCAGTTTTTTCAAACTATAATTTTCTTTTTAGCTGAGGTTTGTATTCTATTCGGTGCTAATTTTTCCTTTTAACAGTTATGCTTGAAGTCATTTAGTAAGTTTTTAAGTATTTTGTTGGAAAAAAAGTGTTTTGATTTTCAATTATTCCTTTTGAAATAATCATTCTCTTTGCTCTGGTTGATCACTGGTATTTAGTAATTTTTCCACAGTTGTTTTAATAGCCTTTAAAAATATTTGGTAAAAAAACATGTTTTTTTTAACCAAACAAATTAATTTGATAGGTTATCAAATTAGTAAAATTTGTGTTTTTCCCTTAAAGACTTTTATATGCATTTAGGAATTTCTTGTTTTTCCTACCTATGTAAAACTTACTAATCTGTATTCTCTCTACTAACAATAAGATATACCCAGATTTTTATAATGATAGATTCTATTTTTACTTTTTCACTGGTTGTGTAAATTTTTCAATCATTTGATGGAATTTTCTTGAACTTCTTAGAAATTTCGTTGAAATCTCTATAGTTTCTGTCATACTAGCTTTGTTTCTTTTTTCCTTTAGTATTTCAAGTTTTATTTTTTTTAAAAATGTCCCTTCGAATATTTAAATTTTGTTTGCCACTGCATTTACTATAAAAAATGTTCCGGTATACAATTTGAGGGTGTTCATGAGCGTAACCTAAATTTAGGTTACTCAAGCTCGTGTTATTTATCAATTAAAGTCACACCTTTAATAAAAACATTTTAGTAGAACATGTTTACCTGTTCTATATTTTCCGTTGGTTTTTATAAAGAAGTAAACCTTTCCAAGGCTAAAATGTTAGGAAAACTTTTCAATGATCATCAATACAATATACTAACTAAGTTCATACTATTCAAGAGGTAGCAATGACGCATTTCTGATTTAATTAATCAAATTGTGTGAATTAGGTCAGGAACAAAAATAGCACTTTAGTTTGTAGTTACTGGTATTTATTGATTTCTTTATTAGTTTTAGATCTCTTTACATAAATATTCTTAGCAGCACTAAAAATAGCTATCTTCATTTTAATTAGTTATAATTTAAAGATTTTCAAATTACTATAACTACGAATACTGTAACTAATATTATTGGAGGATTTCTAAAAAAAAAAAATACTCTTAAAATTAAGTAAAATACTTTTCAAGTGTTTTAATTTTTATCTTATTCAAAAAGAATAAATATGTCAGATTACTTTTCTTCTTATTTATTGCTGACAATGCTTCAATGCTTCAATGCTTATTTATTGCTGACAATGCTTCAATGCTGACAAAGTTTCTGTTTCCCTTTGAATCAAATTAAAAGATTTTTATCTTTTCATACTTTTTTTTTTTAATATTGAGATAATTTGTGAAAAATTACCGGAAATAAAAAGCATCCCTTTTCTAGAAGTCCTCCTATCCTCACGGATTAGACATTGATAAACAAAATTATTTAAAGAGGGGAACTTCAATGTTTTGGACGTCGTACTTTTTACACTTAAATAGTGAGAATAAATGTAATCAAAAGGCAGAACAAATTTAATTGTGCCGCCTTGTAACACATTTATATTAGCAGTAAAGATTCTGTTTTTATATTGAAAAATATTTGTGATTACTTCACAATAATTTCTATGTGGGCTGATTTACAAAACAAAAGAAATCTTCAAACCACTTTAAAGTGTTTTTTTTTAAAAAATTTCAACGAATTGTTTTTTTTTTATTTTCAGTTGAAGATTAGATTTGATACCTTAGGATATATTTCCTTGAAATGTTACAATATAGTATTAATTAGAAAAATTACTTACTCCCTACTAATTGCCTCTCCACCTGGTGTTTTTTCTATGTGTGTTGAATATTATATTTCCCGTCACACATTGCTCTTAACATGACTAATGGTTTGTCAATTTGAATATTAGTAAAGCCTTTGCAATTTTTGTTCAAGTTTTATTTTGCACCCTTTTATGTGAATTCTTTTTTTTTTAGCATAAGGAAGGGTAGATATTAATGATGTGTAAAATTACCCTAAGGCCAAATAAATAACAGACAATAGGTGTAGTAGGACATAGAAAGAAAAACTTATGAAATAGCCAACTAAAACTGTTGTTAACTGCTGTTATAAAATACAATGTCTGTAAAGAATCTGTGAAACATATTATAAAATTTTAAGGTTAATTTGGAAACAGCAATAGAAATTTTGGATGATTTATTTTGATAAAATACTCTGATATGTATGAAAGCGGCCTTAAGACACTAGAGACTTCAGGAGACTAGTGACTTTTCTAAAATGTATGGAAGTTATTGATCCTGGTCTCACAAATGTATGGTATTGATAAGCCATCGATCAAAAGTCACATTAAATCCTTAAATGTATCGGGTATTGTATGAAGTTCATAAGGACTTCAGTCTAATACGAGTAGTCCTAGAGCTCATGAACCCCAGATTTATGGCATTTTAATGAAGGAGATAATTATTCAACAAAAAAACACAATTACAGGTTTTTTTTATTTGTATGATTCTCTCATCTGGCTTCATCCCTTGTAACTTTGAAATCATTAATTTTATAGACAAGTATAACTTAATATTAAAATTTTTTTAGCCAACACTGTATGTATGCTATTGTCCTTCGGGATCAAAAACAATTTTTGTTTTGTTTCTTATAGCTGATAAAACTAGTTTTTCAAGGTTTGCCTGAATAACACATCCATTTTCATTTGATAGAAATCTTAATAACAGGTGCGGCACATTCATTTTTAGAAAATACTCGTCCAACTTTAATCTTCATTGTTTTTCTTCTTGACTGATAGCTAACACTGATGAACGATATCAAGGTTTTAGCGGTATTATATAATTTAATACAAGTTTTCCGGGAATATATATAAAGATAACATGTATAACATTGAACTATCCCTTAAAAGAACTGAATTTTAGTCCAATAAATTTATTTTTTGGGAATAATACCAATCATCAAAAATTCCGATGGTTCATCATTTTATCAAAAATTTCAAATTTTTGAAATTTTCTTAATCTTAAAAGCAGAGTTGCCAATTTTTAAAATGCCTGAAACTATAAAATGCACTGACTTTCTTTTTATTACATTAGCATAAAATGCAAATTCTACCATAGACTTAAAGGAAATCATGGCTGCTATGGAAGCCGATAAGAATTCGATTTCAATTATCCTCATCCTCGTCTAGGTCTACATATAAATATAAAGATTTCTAATGATCTTATCAACCTGTTTTAAATTTCAAGCAACCGTAACTACAATTGATGATGTAGAAATGTTATAGCCTATTTCTTTATTTAAAGAGTGTTGCCGACCACAATTAAGAAACTTTTAAAAGAAAAAGAAAACAATAGCAACAAAAATAACAGCCTACTATCACGAACAATATCACCGTTCGACCATTAAAAGATCAACATTTTCAAAGAGAACGAGTTTTCAATTCATTTTCTGTGGTTTTTGGGATCAGTGATGCATACCTAGATTACCTTCTATCAAGCGGATGAACAACCTTTTGATTTATTAACCGAAAATGACTGCAGCTGGAGTTGAGAATTTGATATCATTAACACATCAACTCCGATTCGTCTTCAATTGCCAAAGAGTACATCTTTTGATTACTATTTTAGTCGACAATAGAAACTAATTTTATAAATAAAGGACTTTGGTATTAAATTTTATCAAGTAATCCATTATTTTCAATTTATCGGAAATGTCTTAAAAAGTAGTTCTTAAATGATGAAAATTTGCAATTTAATTTTTTTTATTAGCTTTATGTTAAGTTTCAGTCGTTTTAGTATAATATTTTCTTTTTTAACTGATTACATAAGATATGCGGAATATTCGAGTGTTCTACGTAATCATTAGTTGATACAGATCACAGGAAAATAATTGAATAATTTTCTCGCTTGACTAGGAAAAAAAATATTCCCAAGTACCTCGTGGTGAATGCAAAAAGTAATGATAAAAAGTAATGATTTGCTTGGCTTATACATGCTGTAAATAAAGTACATATATATATATTTTTCGTACCCTCAGTTCTCACTAAACATGAAAGTAATAGTAGTACACTTTCATACGTAAACCTTTTCTTCAGTAAGTCATGGATGTAAATCAATTGAATAAATTGGAACAAAAATTGTGTTAGTGCTTATCATAAATTTAAACTCTAAAACTTTTAGCACATTAAAATGCTTCTAACGTATGTGTGTAAAAGTACACATGCTCATTTGAAAGATAAATTTAAAAAAGCGTAATATATGCTACGATCAATTAAGCTGTAATCGATAATAAATTTGTACATAATTTATGCTTTCAGCTTCTAATTGTATTTCATTTCTTATACACTTTTCATACCAAACACTAATATTTCCGTTTTCTTTTTTAATTCTTGAACATGACCTGAATTTAAAACATGAAAAAATATTGAGTTATTGCCTTAAGCATATAATACGAGAAGCATTAGAAATGTCAAATTAATTACCAATCAAACAGTAAAGGCTTGGCATTGTTAAGAGTTTGTCACGCTGATAATACGTGTTAGTGTACACCTGGACTTATCTAACTTAGAATTCAATGCAAGGCATAATTTCCGTCTTGTTTTATCGGCATTCGTTAACAATTGTAATAAGCTTTCGTGTTTTTTTGCGGATATCAATTGTCTAAAACAAGCCATGTGAACAAATTGTAATTGATATGTGAGAACCCTATGAATATATAGTTTTCGCATGAGCGAATCAATTGTGACTATCATACATAAAATCCCACTTAAAGTGTTAGAATGTTGATAGTTAGAAGCTTTGTGCTACTATTTTGAAATTTCCTTTTATTTAGGATTTTTGAATTGTGATTTAATCGCCCTTAAATGGTAAAATTTATAGATGGGGCTTAGTTGAAGCGAAAATGGGTTGATAAAAAATACAATCATAAAGTGGTTGGCTGTGATAAACTAAACCTTAAAGAGACAACAAATTAGTGAATAAATAGGCAAACAATGATGAAAGTAGGCTTGGCAAAAATCTACATAGAATCCTTATTTGATACACATACTTAAGAAATATAAGTTCAACCAGGCTTATAGCTTCATTGTTAAGCTATGAGCCGGATAACCTGAATCATTATAATCAAGTACAAGTTTTTAATTAAATAAAGAAGGAATCTTACTTACGTGAGAAAGCTGAATGGAATATGCCTACATATAATTTGCTTTGGTTTTCTCTGTATTAAATAAATATGTCCACAAAATGTCAAAAGGAGAATAGGAAAGTATAAATTCCATTGAGAAGTAAAATAATAAATTTGTATATATTTTATTTGTGATTGTAAGTTTTCTTTTATAGTAACATTTGATTTTAGTTGAGCAAGAATACAGAATTGCATTAAATTCATAAGATTGGACCAAAGTTTGAAGAAATAAAGTCAAATGTGCTGGAATATAACAAAGTGTAAATTTTCTCACTAAAATTAGAATTAAAGTCTGTGGTTAATAGGAACCTCTTTAACTGTTAATTTATACAAATATTTACAGAAAAATTAAAAAAGAGTTTTTTAGTCGATATTTATTTAGATGATATTATTTGATAAGAAATACAAACAAAAAACCAATTAGAATCATAATCGTTCCTTAATATTTACGCTTAAATTTCAAAAAATCTTTCACATGTATGCAGAAAGTCTCTCTAAGGCAATAAATAATGCTTAAGTGAGGTCAGGCAATTTGACATTCTGTTCCTTTTTAATTCTTATTGCAATCATTCAATATTATACTTGAAGTGATGACGGCGACAAATTTATGTCATTTCTTATATGCAATACCCCAGTATAATTTCAAGTAGTTAACTAGAATTAATGTTAGTATAATGTTAAAATATTTGACATGTTGTTTTTATAAAATTTTAATCTGTGGATATTTCTCTACCATGAAAGCAACACAAAGTTTTGATAAAATAAACTTTTAGATAATTGAATTGTGGCTTTAGCAACAATTTCTCTTTTCAGTCAATAAATTCCTCATTTTGGTATTTAAACTATTTGAACTTTTATAGCTTTATTTTATTTTGCTGGAATTAGTACATTAAGCAAATAAAGTTTCCTTATCAGAATAACCGGCATAATGTATGGTGCAGCAACCAAACCTCGCATTCTATTAGTCAAGTTAGGACAATTTAGCCGATGATGTAATCTTTGAATATAGTTTTTTCCACCACCATGAAGGTGACCAGTCAAATGTTCCCAGATATCGTATTATGTTAATAATCTAAAAGCATCATGATACTCAGGAATATAAAAAACGTCACAATATTTTTTTCTATAGTAGTTTTATATGAATCATTCAATTGGACTAAATAATATGTAGCTAGTAAATTTTAAGACTCAACTGTATATTTTTGTATTCTTTTTTGCATATTTATGGTTTTATTATTCACTAAACTTCTAAAACTTTGTCTAGATAAAAATCTTTAATATCAACGAAAATTTTTTTTTTTATTTCGTATTAGTGATTAAAAGAGAAAAATTCAATTTTGTTTAGAGTTTTTTTAAAGTAGAATAAATTAATATTGATAATCCAATTAAAATTTTTAATAATTTTTATTAATTTATTTTAATTATATTAAACAGTCTTGCATTTGCCAAATTGAAAAGTTTTAATAATTTCTGATTCATATGATATCTAAAAATTAATAATGGTATTTGTTTTTAATTTATTTTTAAACTAATTATTAGGTTTGACTAGTTTAACACACAAAATAAACATTTTCTTACACGACTTGTAAAGATATCTCACAGGTAAATAATAAAATATAACGTGGGTGTAGTTTTCATATGTTTATTCCGCTAAAATCTTACTTTACCTTTTATCAAATCAATATTTATGTTATGTTATGTTTTGTCAAGCCTTTCGATCGCCTGTCTGTCATTCGTCCAGAAGCCCCCCCCCCCCCCTGAATGTCCTTTTTTTCGATATTCGAAGATTAATCTGTGTAGCATGGAGCTAACTTTTTACGAATCAACTACATCGCCTTTTTTTTGAAATACGAAATTCTCTCAAAGGGTTTGAAATCTCACACGAATGAATTTATAATTAATGAATTTATAGTCTGCAGGGTAATCTAGCTGTAGTTTTATAGTTTCGTATCTTTCACTTCGACAAGTTTTGTCTGTAGCTCGTATGATTTATTCTAGCAATTAAATATATGACTTAAATCTCACTTAAGAAGAAATTTTGCAATGAAACGTCAACGGTGTTTTATTATATTGATTTCAATTCTAAACGCAGGAGGAAGTGAAGAATTTGTACTAGATTGATACTTCTGATCTAAAATAGTTGAACGGTACGTAATATAGAAACATGCTATGAATGTAGAAACACTAGCTGCAGTTTTTACTATAAATTCAATCTGAATTATATATTTCTGAAGCATATAATTCTAATAAAGACGACGAAAGAAGACGATACGGTAAACAAATTGAAAAGTAGGCATTTAAATAAAACTTGAAGTGGGAAAACGTAATAAAATTGCACTTATGGCCTAGGAATCGTATATAAGAAAATAGTTCTTTTGTAAATATAGTATTATTGCAGTGGAATTTCTCTACTATTACAAAATATTTGAAACATCAATCAAAAAATTCCTTTGATGGTCTTTATATATACAAAGTAGGTACATTATTCTGTGCTTCAAACTACGGTCTCCCAAACCACTTAGCATTTACTTACCTATTTTATAATCTTGAAATTAAAACAAACAATTATTACTTAAATTGAACATACTTTTTTCAATGCGCATATCCTAATCCTAAAACATTCTTTTAACCAAAAAGCCATTGAAGTTAATTCTAAAGTTTTATATCTTGACGCGCATTCTAATTTATTTACGTCATAGCGTTTCATAAATCATATCATAAAATGCATCCTCTTTTATCACTAAAAAAGAATTCAAACAAAAACCTTCATCTGCATGACATTATTCAAAACATTAGTCCTTTTTATTCGCTCTAGTAAAGCGCACCTAATGCTGTTATATGATACTTTAATAAATTAATACACAAAGCGTATTTTTTACTCTTGTGTCTTCTGATACGGTTCACAAATTTTCTTAGCATAATTTTTTAAAGGTTTTATATAAATATCTTTATAAACAGCTTTTCTACGATGAAATAAATCTTATGAATATGTATAAATATTAAAAATTTCTATTTACAGTTTTATATTGAAAAATCTTTTATCTATAAATAAAACATTTTTTTATTTATACTTCGACTGATTTGACTAAAGGAAGTACTTTTCATCCCCTTCAAAATTGACCTTAAATTGTCCAGACAATCAATATTGGGTTCTATTAGATACACAAATCTTTAAATATTCATTTGGCAATTACAATTACTGAAACACTGTTTCAGTTTCGTGTCTGCCAAAAAGCAACATCATCCCCCTTTGTACAATGCATTTAGTCATTCGGAGGGTGAAAGAAAAACAATTGTAATATAGCAACTGGTAATATTCTTATCAACCCCAATTTTAATGTCACGTGGCTAAGTAAAATTTTGATTATCCCACAGGAAAAGTCTTACAAATGATCCCTTTTGATTATTTGTATTGCTTGTCAAAAATAAAAGGGATATATCTTAGTTGGGAATAAACTGTTGATAATATGAAAAAATGAAACAGGATAATTTATTTTTGTCAAAATAAAATTAATTTGATTGTCTAAATCGACATTTTTAGCTGAGAATAAGATTTATGTCCCCATATAAGTTAAGCTAAGGATTTTTAAAATGTTGTTTGGAAGCACCTTATTAAATGTCAAAGCAATTAACAAGTTTATAAATATTAAAAGAGAAAATGATCCTTTAATGAAGACGAATACCGATTTTAATCAACCACAAAAATTTTAATTAAATGCGTTTTATAGTCCTGCGAATCAGTAAATTATTTTCAAAAGTATATTCACTTTTTCTTCACGCCCTTTGAAGTAAACAAAATTTGAGGTACGCTCTATGCTGTATGGTGAGGTCACTTTTGCTAAGAATTTTTCAAATGTAAATCTGCGTGCGGATATATTGAGGGTGAATTCGGTTTCACTATATGTACCTTGTCTACAATTTATTGAAAATTGCGATAACAATTTATCTCTGGTTTTTAGTATTATTGAAGTAGAAAAGGCTGATCATTAATTATGTAAAATAGGAACATCGTTAGTAATACTAACATATTTAATTAGGCAAAATTCCTAATTTTCAATGTAAAATATATCTTTTAAATATTTTTGCCGGACTGCTTTCTCAGGCACAATTAAATATTATTGGTTAATTTTACTCCAATACAGGAGATCACCAAAAGTTATAATCAGTGTCTGATTACTTTTTATTTTTTACCAATAGTTTTAATAAAATAAGTCGTTTACCATTAAATCGTTAAAAGGAAATTTTAGTTTATTTTACTGTATTTTAAATTACTAGAAATTTTGAGCAAAAATCTTCAAAATCAAAATAGTTTTGACGGGTTCCACGTTGAAAATTTAAATGTTTTCCACTAAAGGTTGAAACTTGTAAAAATTTAAGAAATGTGTCAAACTGATGTACAAATGCCCTTTTTTTTACTTAAATATGCTGTCGATTGCTGTTTTGTTTAATTAAATGTTTTGGTATATGAATGGTAACTGAGAGCTCTAGGAAAATTTTTTTCTCGAAGGCATCCAAAACGTTAATAATCCTTGCTCAAACTCTTGTAATATATGTAAGGGAATTACGTGAAAATATTTGCTAATATTGAACCTGTTAAATTACGCAATCAGCTACAGAATATATTAGCAATTTTTTATTTATTTTCTTTAATTTTTAACAAATACCAGAATAACTGTGCCAAGCTCATCACATCTGAAAACAGGTTTGAAATTTCTTTTTTTTATAAGCTCTATAAATTTCACTAAAAACCATAAAACACTTGACAACAGAAATTGGATATGGTTTAAAGAAGAACTTAATTTTGTTGTTTTTGTTTTTTTTATAAAAAATAAGAAACATTTTAATTGAACTTGTTTCTTTCTAATTATTTCTCTAATGATAATTCTGTGTCCCTTTTACACATTCCTTTCACATTACAAATTTATTGTCATTAGAGGTCAGCGATTATAAAAATCGATAACGGACTGTCTTAGTTTAATTTTTCTTTGTCAACAATTCATTAACATTTTTTCATAAGTTGAAATTTTATTGAATTAAGAATTTAACAAATAGGAAAAAAAGAAATCGTTTCTTATATTTGATGTGTGAAATTTTAAAAGAATGTGGTTTTCATGACTACGGTTTCGGGGTTTTTTTTTTTTGCATATAATTTAATTGTAAATATTTGGAAGTACTGTTATTGTATTCCATTTAATTGAATTTAGCTTATTTGGTTTAAACAAAAATTTTAAATCTAGATCTAGAATCTTTGTCAGGGCTTTTTTGAATCGGGATCAATGTGAACTATATCAAATTTTATTTAATTAGCAGTTGTGGCTACTTTGTAATCATTAATAACAGTAGTAAAAGTTGTTATGTTATTAGTTTTTCTTTTGCATAACAATTTTCCGCATTTTTACATAAGTTTTCCTTATTATATTTCATTTAATTGCGCAACTTAATTGAATAATTAGTGTAAAAAACAGCCTTATTAATGCAGTAAAATGTTAAGAACTTGAAGATAAAATTTTACCAATTTACTTAATCAATACTTTAATTTATAAGATTTGCATATTCAAAACGAGATTGATTTTATTTGTTCTTATTTCTTGCTTGAATTAAATTTATTAAAAGTAATTGCTCAAATTAAATATTTGCAATAAAATTAAATAGTAAAATAATAATAATAAAATTTGTAGCGAATTCAATAAATATTGATATTGTTACAAAAAACAAAAACAAATATGTAGATAAATTACAAGAAAAAATATATTTGGTGCTTTAAAATTAAATTAACAAAATTGTCATTTTCTGGGTTACAAACATTAGTGTCAAAATAATTTTGCATAAATGAGCTAAATGAATGAAAAAGGAACTATCCCAAAAGTTACATTTTATTTGAAAGGTTTCGCACCTGATATTTAAATCTTTAGTTATTTTCAAAAGTCTGGATTACTTTTTATACCCCTCTTGTTTAATTTAAAACTGTGTCAAAAGCATTTGGTTTTTTTTTTTTTGTTTAGAAAATGAAAGAATTCGGCAAAATTGATAATTTCTGGTCTAGATCGTTTGTCCCTTACATTTTCATTTCATTATGCGTCACGGATTTTTCTTATAGTTCAAGTTTACTTTTGGCATTTAAAATGGTTTTATAAATATCCCTACAATAACAGACATCTAGAGATTCTTTTAAAAGGATGTAGAAATACCTACTCATTTTTTTAGATATATGTGATTGATACTGTATCTACCTTTTAATAACTGCTATCAATATGGGAGGCATTGTGGGTCTCAGAAAGGTTGTTAAAATTAGGCGGGATCTTATAGTTGATTTTTATCTAAAACATAGCTGTTGAGCCGGCAAACTGGATCTAACTAGAATAAGAAACTTAATATTTTACCCCTTAATACTGAAAGAAAGGACCTAACGTATCCGTGCATTCTTAAAGAAAAGCCTTTGCTTTTAACAATTATTTTGATATTATGTTTTTGTAAATGTAACAAAAGTATTTCACCTCCGAGGAAATTTAGGGAATTCTGTGAACCAATTGAAAGCATCTTTTTTTCAGATTCGTGTAATAAATAATAATAAATAATAAATAATAGAGATTTGTTAAATGTGGACACAGAAATACAGTAATATAAATTTCCCTTTCAAGCCATTTCCAGAAATACTACTATCAAACTCAATAAAAAAATAAGTAAAGGAACAGTAACACAATAGCTTTTATTTGACTTAGCTAGGACTAATCCATTATTTTCATAAAAATAAAAACAGCTTAAGATTAGTATTGTCATATCAAAGTGATTGCAGTAGGTCCAGCAGACACCTTAAAGAATTAAATGGACGTTAAAAATTTTAGCTTTGAAGACTGCCGTATATTAATCAAAATGATTCATCAAACACGAAGTTGGACCAGTAGATTATAACTGTTTCCAACTAGAAAAGCCTTCAGAAAATGAAGGGCTATATTCGATGACCTAAAAGTATAAATTATCTTAATTTTTAGTTATGACCAACTTCTCATTTTTAATTTATCTTTCAGAGAATAAAATTTTTATTTGGCCTCCTTTAATTGCCTAATGCGTGTGTGGTCCTCGAAAAAACTTTTCTTATTCATGTTTTATTTTTTATTTTTTGGGATAATGCCTGTAGCCTATTATCAATTTATCTATTTTGTTAGTTAGTACTCATGATCAAAGAATTTTTACCGATAAATTTGAATTAAGCGGAAAAGTGGCAATGCCCATTTGTATAGAGAAATACTTTGCTTTGTATGAACAAATTAAAACGTAAAAATATGCTGAATCATAAACCGGAAATAATTAAAATGGTGTAGTAATATGTTGATTCAAGTTGCTATACAGTATCTAGGATATTATGAATGAAACAGTCCAAGTAGATGCAGTCCAAACAGTTAAACATGTTTAGGGTATTGAAAATTTATAACAAAACGACAATAGTTTTATAATTTTTTGACTTAAATTAATAACTAACTGGTCTATATTAGTCTTTACTTAATTCTTGGGTAATTAATAGTACTTTGGGAATCCAATTTCTCCTGCTGACTGACAGTTTGTGTCATATAGCTTAAAATTTATATTTTTGTAATTTTTATTTCTCATCTATGAATTTTTTGAAAAGAAGTGTTAAACCTTTAGCTATTTATATCCCTATTTGTTAAGAACTTAATAACTTTTTTCATTCGTGATCTGAAAGTATGTATATTACTTTGGAAGTTTTGAATCAATCCTACCTTATTATTCATATTATGAAATATTCAGCTAATTCAAGTCTGATCGGTTAGTTTGTAACTTTAAATGGAAGAATGGAATGGAATGAAAATATACAAACTTACTAAGATTTTTTTAGATTTTATTGTGTATCTTTATTATCCTAAAGTAATCTTTAGGAAGCCTGCTTTTTTGATACGGTACAGTTTACCTTGAAAACTTGAAAATTTCAACCCTTCACTAAATTTGCTGATCGTTTGATTTATTTAAAATGATAGGCATTAGGACTTTTCCAATTTCTTTCAAAAAGCTACTGATGATTTGAAATTTCGAAAGATAATATTAAAAAAATAAGGCTCTGATATATTTGCTAGAATAGTAGAACACAAATCACAATTCTGATAGCTCGGTCATAGAAAAATCACTTTTTGTTTGATTTAAGGTGCTATTACACCTTCATATAAATATGAGAGGTAGTGACATTTGAAATATGATACATATATAATTCTGAAAAAAATTTTTCAGAAGAGCTATTACACTATACCATATATATGAAACATATTTATAGGGGAAAAAGCCTTCTCATATAAGTTTTTATCATATATATGAGAATGTAAAATTTGCCTATCACACCTATATGAGAGTGACAATATGATAAGGTTGAAATGTCAAAACTGATCATATATGTTTTGTAGTGCAGTTTTTTGATATTTTATTTTTTTGATAATTTATAAATGGAAAAAATAATATTGATCCTTTGTATGTCGCGGTTTTATTTGAATAAAAAAAAACCTATTTGTAGAAGAAAAAAAAGATCGGTTTGGGTATTAGAGAGCCTTATTTACCCTTTTCAACAATTATTTTTCTCTTTTTAGCTTACAAATCAAATAAAATTATATATAAAGTATTATTTTTTTCATATCCAGAAGATTTTTTTTTTTGAACAAGAATTAATCAAACAACCAATTTATTTTTATTTTACCAAATAAAGAAAAAAACACTGAAACACAGATTTAAATTTAATTGGAATTTTTTATTATGAACATTTTTCCTTAATTATAATTTAAATTAGTTAAATAATATTATTACATTTATTCCTACTGGGTTTGGCTTGAGATTAATTCGCTGTCCTCTAATAATCGGTTCAAACTTACACGTTTAACGGTTAAATGAAAATGAATTCTGATCCGTATTGCTATGTTAAATATATTTTCAATATACCTACCAATCCTGGAATAAGCTATGTACCATTATAATTGTCCCTGAAAAAATATACTTATCCCCTAAATAATTTGAAGTTACAAAAAGTAGGAGTATTCTGAAAAGGTTATATTAACTTGTTCAAGGTAATAATTTAAAATAGAAAATTTTTTTCCTTGAAAACTTAATCTTACCATAAATGCCTTAAATGCCTTTTTCTTCTGAAAAATAAATTAAATTCCTATTAAAAATAAATATTTTAAAATAATTCTATTTAAATATATGATATATAGTTACATATAAAATTAAAGAAATTTTGTATGATAATATGACTGAAAACTAACATATGTATATGAACGGCAATATTTTCCTATTACACTGTACCATATATATGATAGAAAATTAAATGATAACCGGTCTCATATATATGCCGTCATACAGATTTTAACATATAGATATGACTATCACACTTGTATGATACATCGAATGTGACATTTCGTCCATATTTATATGAAGGTGTAATAGCACCTTTAGAAAAAAAAAACACAAAATTACGATTTTCAGTAAAATGCAGAAGCGTAAAAAAACTAAAAATTGAGCTTATAAATATATATTTGTAAGTATTAACAACACCGAAACGCAAAAATATTTATGTAAATTATTTTGACCTTTTTGACTTTCAAATATAAAATTATGACAGGAAATTTAGTTGTTGAGATTTTTTACGAATATAAATTAAAGTTTACTTGTGAAATTTGTGATTTGATATTGGCGAAAAGAATTTAATTAGGGGATGAAAAAAACTCAACTCAAAAGGGTTTTTTTTTTCCATGTTTAAAACTTTATTTTAGCACTACTACACATGCAAATTAATGGTTGTGGGAAATGCTTAGTATTTCCTTACGTAAATGAAACGCGAAACGTATAAACAAAGCTAAAAGCCATTCGGCTACATTCACCTGAAAAAAAAAGATCTTTTCTATTCAAAAAATAGTAACCTTTTTACTTTTAACTTTTAACTTATAAATGTATGCAAGTATCCATGAAGCAAAATCTACTCTAAATTTTTTTACATAATATCGGAAACAACGTTTTTTTTTTATACTTTAAATCTACATCTTTAAATCTAAATTTTTATGCTTCACTATTTTACATGTTTAATAATTCTAAACTTGCCTGAAATTAAGTATCATAAATAACAAAATAACAGTTTAAAAAGAACAAATATATGAATTTTGATTCGTTTTTAAAACCAGCTCGCGAATATTGTTACTGTTAAAATACGACCAAGAAAAAGTACACAAAATAAAAACAAAAAACAAGACACTAAATTTTATTGCAAAATGTTTTTAAACTAATTTAACTGAAGACTAAAGCTCTTATTCCCTCGACAACTAAATAAATTAGCATAAGAATTTCGCATTGGTCAAGCAAATTGTTGCAGATGTTCATTTCGCGTTACTCAATAAAATTAATTAAGTCGTAGGACTAATTTCTCTACTTGGTTTGGCTTAGATTTGTAAGTGCTTAAGTAAATAAAAAATTATATAGTCAAAAGCTGAATCAGCTAGCGCCGAAGTTTTTATAACGAAACTAGGAAAAACATTAGAAGTGCATGTTAAAAAAAAACCAACTAATCGAAATCAAAGTAAACAACATATTTTTTATGATTCATGAAAATTCTTTGTTAGTTTGTTCGTTTACAAATCAATATTTTGAAATTGTTGATATTTTTGTGTTACCATAATGTTTAAAAGACCACAAAATGGCGTTCTCCCTATAATTAATAAAACAAATTTATATGATGCAAATTTCATGTATGATGAAAATATTTTAATATCATAGGTTTGTGTTTTATCCACACTTGTTTCACAAACATTTGGAGGTATAACTTCCATTTGAATATTTACCCATTATACAAAAATCCCTTCTTTAAAATTAAATTGTAATTAACCATAAACGTAACAGCTTCATTTGAATTCCAAGTGCATACAAAACTAATGGGAAACACAAGAGAATCAAAAACAACTTTTCCCCTGGTGCAATTGAGGTACATAATTTTATTAATCATCCTCCTTATATTTGATTAAAAAAAAGGAATATGGAAATAAATATTGGAAAAATTTTTATGCGTGATATGTGGCCATTAGAGATGCATGCTTATCTATAATTGTTAGGATCCCCGTTGACGGATTGAAGGAGATGCCCTTTGTTCAGGAATTGTTTTTGTGTCAGGTTAATATCATCGAATGAATGATAATAACAAGCAATTGACGTGTTTCTCGATAAAAAAAACGCTTTCTGTGGCTATCATAGAGTCAATTTGAATTTATATATTGCAAATGAGTAACGAGATGCAATGAGAACTTTTCATGCTAATCTTTTTGTAACAAAATTGTCATATATAGAATTCAAATGCAATAACTGTAAAGAAAACAAACTCAAGCCATTTATTTCTAAAGAAAAAATTTTTGTAGTAGAAGAGAATGAAATCTTATTAATTTCACTGCTATATAATTGTTAGAAAAAGAGAAAGAAAAATCAAAAATTTCCTTTGAAAATATTTAATTATGTTAACATTATTAGGCTACGTTACATTTAACTATTTTATAAATTCGATTATTACCAAAAACTGAAAACCTTTGAAAATTTTCTTTAGATATTTCTGTTCACTAATTTTAATTTACTTAAGTATTTGAGACTTTTATTAGAAATTTAATGAATGCATGGGGATATATCTAAAAATGACTTTATGACAAGGAAACACTTCAACTGTTCATGTCACTTTAAATTATACATTAATAGAAGTTTACCAATTGGATAGACATTGCAAATTACAAATTGGACGTCATACTTCTTGCTTCATTCAAGTTTTATTATGTTTTAAACTGATTCTTCTCTTATTGCATCATCTCACAAACCACGTTATGGAAAGGAATTTAATTTTATGGACATTTATGTGCAGTTATTTTAGTTAGAGTCATTTGTAATTCTAGTGTATGAAATTTGTTTACTTTTCAATAAAATTTGTATAATCTGCCCTCAAGCTATTTAACAGCTTTGCAGAATTTTGCGTTCGATATTGCGTTTAAAAACTTAGTAACAGTTATATATAGGTAGCCATTGAGTTGGCATATACTGCAAAAAATTGCAGTCATTCCTAAAAGAGAAACCTAAGGAAATACATGAATAATATATTTTGGTATTACTACTTGGACAAGATAAGGAAGAGGTTTTAAGACCCTAATTTATAAATACAATTGGTATCTGTAGTCAAATTTCTTTAAAATCCAATTACCAAATAAATTAATAAATTTTTTTAATGTGTTTGCATTCAATTCCCATTTTTTATAAAATTATTTTTAACCAAACTTTTCTTTTAGTTGACAATATGGGATAAATATTTTACAAAGAGTGTTTAAGGCACTCGTTTTTTGCAATTGTGCAATCAAATTTTTAGCCTTAATTTTAATAAGGCATTTAGTGATAGTTTAGTATTATTAATAAAAAAATCTGAAAGATAATATATAGCATACTGTGAACTTGATAAGGATAAAAAAAACTATTATTACTAAATATTAGTACTTGCGAGTTGATATTTTTTAATAGAAAAAAGAGCTCTATGAACTTTAAAAATGAATTTGATTTTTTAATTTGTATTTAAATTGTTATTGCTGACTGATTATTTAGAGTTAATCGATCACTAAAAGTTTTGAGTCTAACATAACATAAAAAGGTTTATTTATTCATCAACATAACACAATATTCTTCAAAAATAAATTCATAATAATATTTTTCAAACATTTCTATAACTATTGTGCTCAAAGTTATATTTTTGTCTTAGTTACAGCTATAACTCTTACCCAAAAGCTTCTTTGAAGATCTGTGAACAGCCAGTATTTACAGTAATATTTATTATATTTCCACTCTTATATATAAGAACACCACAAATTTAACATAGTTAAGTACTTCTCTTTGATATTCAGTTTTAAGCCCATATTTTGAACATGGCAAGTAGAAAGTTTAAAGTTCTGTATATAAGAAAACCCTTTTGAAAAAGAGCTGAGTTGGGTTGAAAAATTTTACTTCAGCCACTGCATTATCCTAGGATTACATTTAGGAAGTAGTGCCTTTTTATATTGATGATAATGAGTACCTTAATTCTGATGGTGTCCTAGAAGTAATGAAAGCATGCCAAACGCTACAGAATAATTTTTTCTACTTTTTATTATTCTTTGAACTGGATATTTAATGAAGAATGAAAATACGGTGTTTTTCTTTAGAAAAAACCAACAGAACTTTCTACCATATCTTATATCTTTTCTTTTTTAATGTATGCAATAGGATTTGCGGTAGAAAACCTGGAAATGTTGTTTAGGGAAATGACCACATTGTGCCCCAAAATTTATACCCCAAACTAATAATGGCTGGTTTTATAGCCAAAAATTATTTAAAGAAAAAAAGTTAAACTTTAAAACAACTTTGGGTTACTTAAAGTGCATTTCCTTAATGCCTAACGTTCACAGCACAATCGAAGTGAAAGGGAAAAAAAAGCAATTATATGAGTAGTAATCAATTTAAAAAATTATTATTTCTGCTTAAAACTCGAAAATCCTGCTTTTTTAATTTCTCGCACTAATTGGAATTGTAGAATAATCAAAAAAATGATCTATAGCTGAAAATGTCTTTTTCTATCTTTTAAAAGGTTGTTTATTCATAAAAAAGTATAATCATTTTTTTTGTTTTATAGAATATGAAAAAAAACTTACTTGGAGGCCAACTTTATATATTCACATGGTAGAAAACTTATGTCAATTTATATTATACAACAATGGTTTTATGGTCTTCTTTGTTAGCATTAAACAAACTGTAAGCCATTCGAATATGATGAATGCTAAGCACTATTTATTAGTTAGATAAATTTAATCGCCCCCATTTAACGGGATGTATAAAGCTTCTACCAGTACTCAACTTGTTGTATAAGTACTAAATTTGAAATTTAGTGAAATATGACGGTTGTTCCACTTTCTGAAAAAGGTTTTTTACTTGTGTCAGAAAACCAAATACACTCAAAAGTTCAAAAAAACTATAAACTATAATAAAATATTAAACTGACAAAATTATTTTCAAGGTCCTACTTTTTGATTGCAATAAATATTAATTAGCTTAAATTTGTTTGGATTATTTTATTTTTTAGAGTTTGCTAGGAAAGAAATATTATACAGAGTTATTTTCTATATTTTTGCTGTATTAAAGTTTTAAATTTGTCAATTGATTATGTGCTTTATTTACTTGTAAACGCACTTATTACTATATTTTTCCTATTTATTTATAGATGTGCAAGCTCCATGTTGCTATTGCGTGGCTATAAAACATAATTTATCATCTAAAACCCTTTTGAACCCTTCATTAGCACTTAAAGAAAATAATGCTCATTTCAGTTGGGCATCCACTTTAAGTATAAAAACTATGAAAAATCAGAGTAGCTTTAATATTTTTAAATGGGGTTAGTAGTTATTTATTGCAGGAATATCAATTAATTAAGACAGGAAAAAGTAGGTATGCCTATTTTTACTTAGCGAAAATTGTTTTATGGAAATTTATTTGTGTGTAGAAAATGTTAAATTTGATGTATTTGCATCAAATTTTCATGCCATATAAATGTATCATGCTGATAAAAATTAGTTTTTTGTGCTGACTTAAAATTCAGTTATTGAGGTATGATACAGAATTACTCTTTACTGCCATTCTTTTATAATATATTCAGCAAATTGTCTCCCCCTTAATTGTTAGGCTAATTATATTGAATAAGTTAAATGAATTCCAAAGATTTATTTGACCTTTTTGAACGAACGTGTGTACCCTGTTTATTTTTGATTATCTTTAGCGTTGGAACTCATTCTTAGTCTATCGAACTATGATCATAGTGTAGTTAATATTTTATGATAGGTAGTATTGAACATTCATTGGATAAATTGGCTTGTGTTGAATTAGCAACATCAGTTTGATCCCCTTAAAAACAAGAATTTGTTTTTAAATTCTACGTATTTTTATTATATTATAAAAAACCCAATTTCGTTTTTTTAAATATTTATTCTAGATGAAACTGTTTAATGAAAAATTAAGTAAGAAGTAATCAAAAATGGAGGTTGTATTGTAAAAGTCTGATATTCATAAGTGATATTGCTTTTTTTTATACCTTTTGAGTATTGTCGTATAGGGCCTGCTGAAAGTAAGCAAGCTACTCTCAAATTCTGTTGGAAAATAATTTTCGCTTTACGTATGAGCTTAAGTTGAAAAGACTTTATTGAAATAAGGAATTTATTTTCATATCTCGTAGCGATTAACAATTATTTAGTTTTTGCCTTAATAAAAATTAACTCATTGATTGAAGTACCAAGTACAAAACTAATGTCTTCTTCCTTTTGTATTACAAACTATTAATTTAATTTTTAGAACCACAGCAGTAATTGAATAATAATATTTTTATGCTTTTCACCCATTTTAGCTTAGTTTAATATTGTCGATTGGAAGTTTTTCAGAAGATTTTAATTTATCTGAAAACCTTATTTTGTCGTTTGATGATATTATAGAAAAATAGTTAAATTAATTAAATGTAAGTTAACAAAGCTACTTTTCCATATTTAAATAAATATTTTAGTTGAATGAAAATCTCAATTTAAAAAAATTAACATAAATTTAATAAAAATGATGAGAAATTAATTTAAAATGTGTATAATTTTTTTTCCAGTTTAACTCAAAATGACTCAACTACATTCCAAAATCTCAGCAAAAAATCAACTACAAATCTATGTGATATTATTAATAATTTTTATGATACCACACGTTAGAGCTGCAGTAAAAAGTGTTTACACATATAAACAATTTGCACCACAATTAGGCCAACTAGTAACATCTAGCACACTAGTATGGGAAAGTTTTACAGATGATCCCAAGCAAATGGAGTACGCGGTTGAAGGTGGCAAATTTGTATCCGAAGATGAAACTTACTCGATGTATGTATGTCGTGCATTAGTTGATGGTATTTATAGTTGTGGCCATACAGAAAAACGAAAACAAAGCACAGTATGTGTTGTACCCACATTAACTGTTAAAATACATCATTCGTTCGATATTCTTATAAATAAAGGACATGGTGGAAAAGTAGCATGGAAATCATGGGATAAGTTTAGTGGTGGAGTACCAACTGGAGCAGTTGCGGCAAGTGGACAACATATTGATGATCCATATGTAGCTAGACACAAAGCTATTAATAATGCTAATCAACATCGTCATTCAGTTAATGATGAAACACATCATTATGGAGCTGATTATAATTTGGGACGGTTTGATCCACGTGAAAGAATGGGTAAAATAATTGTTGCTGAAAGTAATAAAGAAAAGGAATATGAAGATGGAGAAGTTCTTATTGAAACAGAGCCTGTCAGATACGAATTACGTGAAATTGAAATTGATGAATTGCTAACAGATCCACAAGTTAATCAAACGCATTTAGGTAAAAATATTTCCAAAACATTTGATTATAACTTTTTTTCGTTTTCCTTAGGATTTGCTGTACTTTCAAATAATGAAAACGAACCCAATTTAGTGGAAACAGTTATTACATATGCTTATGATCGAATGCAATATTGGGGTACACATGAGGGGGTTGCAAGAGGACTACCAACTAAAGTTTATGAATTAGGTCAACAATCTGGTGATGTAAATTGGGGTCTTCGAAACAATGTAGTAAAACTTGAAACCAAAACAGTAAGTGCTATGCTTAAGCCAGGTACAGCTCTTAATGTAACATTAATGGGTAATTATACAAAAATGGAAGCATCATATACAGCCACTTTAGTCGCATATTATGCAGACAATGATGATAGTGCTTCTAGAAAAATTTCATCTACAGTAAGTGGTTCAATATATTATCTTTTATAATATTAGAAATTGAAAGTTTTTGTAGTGGTTTGTTATATACTTTTCAAGTAGGGAAATCTATTTGTAGTTAAGCTTAAGCAATACTAAGTTAAGGTTAGTCACGGTTAAACTGTGCCTAAGAGTGGCGTGAAAATTTTTTTAGCTTTAGAAAATTTTTATTTTAAAAGATAAAAGATATCGATGTATCCTAAAATATTTAAGGTTTTTAAGTAAGGCCGGAAATTAAAGCTCCGATGCTATTTATCAATATAATCCCATTCCAAAGCAATAGATTTAGTATAACATTCTCTAACTTTTTGTATAAAAGGATCAAGAATGATTTATTTTTTATACCAAAATATTTTTGGCGACGCAGCATAGTTAAAAATTTTGTAATTTATTTTTCTTGTTCAGCCAAATATATTTCATTTTATTTATCAGGTACAAAAGGCTGATATGCGTGAAGTTTATCTACAATTTAGTCCAGTCTATTGGGTTTCAAATGGCACTGTATTACCGACAACAACAACAACAACTACCACAACAACTACAACTGAACCAACATCAACATCAACCAAAGAACCAATTCCAGTATATTCACCACCAATTGTTAAATTGAAAGATTTGACATCTTCATCTTCAGATAACGTTGCTTCAGCTTCTGCATCAAAAAAAAAATATTCTACTGCCGATGATTTTAATGGCAGTAATGATATAGTATCCGATGATAGTTTTGAAGATTTATCTTCTGGTAAAACACGTAAAATCAATACAAAACATCCAAGTACTGCAGCTGTTTCTAAGACGCCTGGTATGCCAAGGCCTTGTCTGCCATTTGTGGTCAGTTTAATATTAGTTTTTGGTATTTTTACCAAGTTTTTGACAATATCTAAATATAATTAGTTGTTGTACCTTCATGTTTTCTACTTCTTTAAGTTATTTAAGTGTAAAAATCTTATTTTTGCTTTGTAATTAAGTTTTTTTTTTGTGAAAAAGTTTACCTTATTTTTAATATGTAAAAATTTTAATAGAGGACAAAAATGAAGATAATTAAATTATATTTTGAGTTTAATCAATTCTATTTAATTTGAAAATTGCTTGACAGTTTCATAATTGAAATCAAAAGTCCTGGAAATAATTTCTAGCATGGTTTGCTTTATTTAAGTTTCTTATTTTTATTGATAAGTTACCTAAAACCAAAATACTAACTTTTGTGTTAATGGAATTCCAGCAGAAATTAAATGTTATTTTAGTGTCTTTGAAAAGGCAAATAAGATGTCAAAGCTTAAGTGTACAAAATCCGATTAAAAGTCAAACTCTTTAGCAAAATTTTGAAAAGAAACTCAAGTTCAACTCAATAATGCTATGAACAACAAATTAGGCTTTGGATTTTCATTGAACGCTATTCCTCATTACCTTAATTTTAAGTCTATCTTTATCAACAAAAATTGTATATACTTAAAAGTAAAAGCCATAACTCTTTAACCTGATATTTTAATTGAACAAAAATTTAAATGATAGTTGAAATATTCCTTGCAAAATTCATACTGAAAGTGTGTTTAAATAACACAGGCAAAGGACAAACATAAAAAGGAAGCTAAATAAAAGCATTTAAAAGACTGTAAGTTTTCCTGAGAATCGTTAGTTCTTCAACCTCTAAGGTCCAAATTCATAAGAAAAAGTAAAAAAACAAAAATAAAACTTAGTTTGTTAAGCTAAAGCCAATTTTTTAGTCTCGCCTTGTATTTAGGATAATTTTTAAGGATTTCATATAAATTAATTTAAAGATGTCCATTGATTGTAGCAAACACTGGCAAACAAACATCGAAATGACGTCAGGTTTTCTGAGTCAACAAAGTTTAGTTGTATTTTTACTTTCCTTTTTCTACTAAAACGCCTTTCATTTCTTGTGGTACGATAGCTTAGCATTGGTTTTTGATTTTTCATTGTGCCCATTTTTTGTTTGTTTTAATAAAAGATTTGCCAGATCAGAGCCATTATTAGGTTAAAAACAAACACAGTTTTTGTTAAAAACTCAATTCCCTGCAGTGCATATGAAGTCTTTTATTGTTATTTAAAGATAGTCTGGAATTTTCCTCTTGTATATTTTTGGTGGAAACAAATAACACAATAAAGAATATTTCAAGAGGTAGGAGTAAAAGGGAAGCAAAAGCAAAACCTGATGCTGCTTGCCAGCGAATTAAAAAATAATTCATTTCATCTAGATAACTGGACCAAACGCTTGGCGAACAGTACAAATAAATAAATTGAGGTTACAATAACTTCATTACAGAATCTTTTCGACTGCTTAAAAATAATATTTAAGCGGCCTAACTTTTGAAGTGGACGATATTATTCTTTTGGACGTTTAAGTGCTACAAGAACTACTCTATTTCCAAAAGAGATCTTTTCATACGTAGCCTAATTATATTGAAAAACTTTTTTTTAATTTATATTTTTTACGTTTTGGTTTCTAGTATCCTTAACTTTTTTATTTTAATATTGCTAATTCAGTGCTAGAAAAAGTGTTGCTAGTAAATTTTACATAAAATTTTGTTATTAAATCGGAACTGTTGAGCTAATTTTTTTAGTATAAATATTTATTTTTTACATTTTTTATTCTATAAGAATTAGCACTTGTAAAAAACTACACCACTCCCATTAAGCTTGCGTTTAGAAATAATAATAAAAAAAGTTATTAAAAGAATACTTTTTTGTATATATAAAATTTATTTTAAATACAAATAACACAAGTAGCTAATATCAATTGAAATCAATAAATGTATAGAGTGTTAGTAATAGTTGGTAATTTGTTTAAGTGTTTAAGAAATGGCGAAACACAGAAATTTAAAATCTATATCAGCAGAAAGAGCAAATCCAAAATAAACAATAAATATTTTTGTATATTTTAGCAACATTAAATTTAAAAAGAAATCATATCACAGCTTGGGTTTTATACACTAAAAACTTCAAAAATGCCAATCAATTAATTACCAATAAAATCCTTTTGTGCCTTTTTATGCTTTAAAAACTTTTTATTTTAATCGTTTCACTGAAATATTTTACTTACGGATTTTCATAAGATATACTGAATTCTAGAAGAGAACGTTCTTAATTAATCAAGTTGAATATAATAAAAATTAAAATAGTTCAAATAATGATACTAGTATACTAAGCGGCAATGTAAAATAAATTAGCTATTAAGAAGGGTTTTTTAAATTGCTTTAGATAATTATGAACTTCGTAATGGTGACATCCATTGTTTGCCCACACAAGAGTTAATCAAGTATACAAAATTTACTGGCTTACTCCTGCATATAGATTTTCTTGTAAGATTGAAAATCGGGTAGAAAGAGCCCGTTTATGTGATAAAAATAGTGTGTGGAAGTTCAATTTAAAGAAAGTTCAGTTTTGCA
This sequence comes from Acrocera orbiculus, assembly GCA_947359355.1. Classification (NCBI taxonomy): domain Eukaryota; kingdom Metazoa; phylum Arthropoda; class Insecta; order Diptera; family Acroceridae; genus Acrocera; species Acrocera orbiculus. The sequence continues at coordinate 17,322,275 of OX375758.1, forward strand.
TTAATTAACAAGCAAACAAAAAACTTTATGATATTTTTTAGAAATCTCAAATTATATTTATTCGTATTAGAGTACATCTTGGAATTGAAACCAATTAATCTTTATTTACTTAGAGGTTTAAAGTCATTATTAACTTATCAACTGTTTGTAACATGAGAAGTGGGAACAACTGTGAAATTCAGTACACTTAAAAACCGGTACTTAAGAAGCGTGACGTAAGGCATTGTATACCACGTCCCCTTTGAATCTAATGTTAACGTTGGGAGTTCACGTAAGTGTTGCAATTAAACCACAATTGTAGTAAAATTGAGACTATAAAAATTAAAAAGGAGAATAAACAAGTATTATTCTTATAAACTTAATAACCGGTTGAAATTCAGATGTTTTGTTATTTGTTTTTAAAAATTCATTCCTTTTTTATATATAATTGAGAATTGGATTGTTTGTCGAAGCGCGTCTATGAATCTTGTGATAAAGGTTAGGTAAAAAAAGTGGCTTGAGTGAGATATTAAAAACAATAACAATATTCTTCGTGAAAAATCATTTATTTATTTTTAATTCATATTGAAAAAACCTTAAAATACACAACATTTTTTCAGACATGCATAAGCCTTATAAATGTGTGTCATCAGCTTACAAAATTATAATTGCTATAAAAACCGAAATAATATACTTTCAATGGATTAGTTTTCGTCATATAATTTTTTCCAGATTCTTTTAACTGACAGAATGAACTGAGAAATAGTCGCCAGAGCCCGTGTATAATTAGAACTTTACCTGTATTTTTCAGTTTTCAGTATCGATATTTTGTTCAAAGCTAACAAATGATAAATGAGCTTAATTTTATTTTGTAAATAATTTTGTAAATAATTTTGTTTACGGTATTTACAATAAACTTTTCAAAGTTCCTGAAAGGGTTAGGACTTATAAAGCTGAAATTTTTATAACAAAATTTTAAACAGGCGCAAACTCAAATGATTTTCTTTCTTTTCACGTTTAATGAACAGAAGCCTTTGTTCAAGAAGTGATATTTCACACCAACAAAAAAAAATCATTTTCTACTACTTAAAAATATGTCGAATAGTTTTATTTAATTTAAGTTTAAATATTATTATACTAATTAAAAATTTATTTACAACAAAAGTAAACAACTTTTTAAGTATATTTTTATTTTTATTTTATTTTAACCAATTTAAAAATTAAAAATTAGGATGGATTCTATTAAAAAGCTTCCTTTTTAGAAAAGTCTGAATAAAGCTCGTTATCTATTGGATTGTTGGCAACAGCAGGATAGAACGCTGTTAGAAATTGATTGATAGGCAAAGAAAAAGTTTTTGAAAAAATTCAAATAAAAGTCATATCTCAAGCTGTGAAACTACTTGCACTAATATTAAAATGATATAAAAACTTGGCTTTTGTTAGTTTTTTATATAAAAGAATTGATTTTCTCATATTCAGCAGTTTTGATAAGAAATGTACTGTAGTAAATATTGTAATTTGATATAAAAATTCTATCCTTTTGTTTTGTAATTTATATTTTTTTGATAAAAAATAGTTATGGTAAAAAGCATTGTAATAATTTTGCAAATTTTGCATTTTTCCAAAGCTATTAAAAGTGTTATAAAATTGGAAATTATTGTATTCCATTAATCAAAAGTCGATATTGAATATAGTTAATTAATAAGAATAAAATACACTTTTTAAATGTATTCACCTTATTTTTGGTGATAAAGTTTCCTTTTTCAGGTTTATTGTTAGTTTTTTCTAAATTTCAATTAAGTTTTGTGTAATTATTTACGTTGATATCTTCGAAGTCAAATAGATTTTGTTTTAATATAATAAAAATATTATAATACAAATATGATTATTTAACAAAATTTATAACCAGTACATTCTAGGAAATATCCCTTAAATGTTCAGTAAAATGAAATGCACTTTAAATTATTCGAAAAATATTATTTTTTTCAATAGTATTTAAGAGCTTTGGTTGTGTAAAATTAATCTTGTGTGCCTCTCTTAAGAACCCAAAAAATGCCAAATAGCTCGCTCTGTTATTACATAATTTTATTAAAATATTCAATAAAATATAAGGATATTAGCAACTTATATGTTTTTTTTTGGGTTGACCTTCAAAGCCAAATTAATTTTATATGTTTCTATGGATATGTATATAAAGATGGTACGGTCTCAATTATTTTCTACAACTTATTGTTTTTCTACTTGTAGATTTTTTTTCAAAAAATAATGGAACAAATTTGAGTTTCCTGGTTACAGCTTTTTCATTTTACTAGCAAACTCCAAGTTAATAATTATTATTATTTACTTCCTATTTGAAATTCCAAAGTTTTTAAAATGTATTTAAAATATGTTTTAATAAGAGTTTTTATGGAATTTTGCCATCTCGTTTATTAATATATTGATTATCCTTATAGGTTTATATTTCAGAAAAACAGTATTATTTAGGAAAACTATGTCCTAAAAAGAATTGTATAAACTAAGGTTTGGTGAGTATTGATTTCATATTTATCTCAGATCTATATGATTCACCAATAAATATATTTAAAGGGTACTTAGGATAATCTTTTATAATTACTTTGAAAAGTAAAGGTCTTAAGCCTTGTACAGACCAATGCGTTTTTCATTCGCACGACGGACAAGGTTGTAAAACGGATGATGCATTTGGTCTAGCCATAGCTAGAAGAAAAATGTTTGTTTCATGAGGATCATTTATGACACTAAAAGGACACTTTATGGCCTTCAAAATTTTTGTTGTAAGTGAAATTTTTGTTGTATTTATATTAAAAGGGATAGGAAATAATTATTTCATTACTTTTAAAGGTACACCGAAAATTTTGAAGGCCACAAAATGCTTCTCTAAAAGTAATAAAATCATTATTTCTTATCCCTTTTAATATAATTACAACAAAAATTTCAAGTAAAACTGAGATTTCAAATACAACAAAAATTTCATTTACAACAAAAATTTTGAAGGCCATAAAGTGTCCTTTTACCATTATGAAACAAAAAATTTTGTTCTAGCTATGGCTAGAATAAATGCATCACCCGTTTTACAACTTTGTCCGTCGTGCGAATGAAAAACGCATTGGTTTGAACAAGGCTTTAAGAAACAATATATTAACGCATCTACAAGTAAAACTGGTAAATTCAATTCGTATTAGGTATGATTCTTAGAACTATTAAATTAGCAATTATATATTTTTGTTAGTTTCCTACCTCCTTAAACCAAATATATTTCAATATAGAAAATATTTGACAGGGGAGGAATAACTCTTAACTCAATTCTACTAAATTAATTAATGCAGATAAACTAAGGAAGTACAGTTTTTCGTTTTTGGGATTTGTTTAGCTTGGTTGGCCTCAGAAAACAAAGATTAACATTGAACTTAAAACAAAATTATTTTAATAATTTAATTAATTACAGTTTAAAGCTGTACCCAATTTATGCGTGCTTGGTATTAATCGAATATTCTTCCTGAATAGTACTGAAAATTTTCAGAACTTTTAAAACTTTTCTTATGTTTAATGCATTTAAATGTTCAGTTTTTGTTTACTTAGGAAAAGAAACTGAATCTGAAGCTTTAAAAGCCTTTTTACTCTCATTTTTTTTAAGAACTCTTATTGGAATGATTACTACAGGCAAGATTCAGAATTTAGAATTTAATCAAAACTCATAGATCCGATAAAACTAAGAACCTATTTAATATTAAGAACCTAAATAATATTTGACAAAAATTAGAATGTTTAGAAATTGAACTTTAAATTAACAAGTACGCAAAATATAAATGTTAAATTCCACTATAAATTATTAATTAAGGAAATAAATTCTTCCTTAAAAATCATGAATAAACATATATCTAAAAAATAAAATCATTTAATAAACCAAATTTTACTTTTTTGGTAAGATAAGACTTTTATTTTTTTCTTCATTTCCTTGAGATTAGCTGTCCATTAAAATCTGAATTATTGAGTATCTCTAACACACTTTAATGTCACCGCCTCTTGGACTATACGTTATTGAGTAAAAAAGTAATTGATGCAAGTTTTTTCAAATTTTGAATACCACATTGAGTTTGGTTTTACTACACAATCAGTTGAAAATTCTTGTATTATATTGTATGGGGCAAATTAAGAAAAGCTAAATTATTGACAAGGGATGGTATCTTAGGCAAAATATATACCCTTAAGACATAACAACTTGTCATCCGTAAGTCACTAAGGTATCTCAAAGAGACCTAAAACAATTTAATGTAAGAATTCCCCTTTTTCACCATCAAATTAGCGTAGTTTATTAGCATCCATATTAATCATAAATTTATCATTTTAAAAAATATGCAGTCAAAAAAGCTTTCAGTTTCATATATATTGAATTTTTCAATCATAAAAATATAAATGAACACTAAAAACATAGTTTAGCTCAATTCTATAAGCATCCTGTGTATTTTGCGTATTAGAGAATTTCTTTTATTTTGAATTAATATCTAAGAGCAATTTTTTAATCTAACCTGAATTACTTGATTACTAAATTAAACTATACTGGAACTACCTTCAGTAATAATCTCATTGTCAGATTATATTCAAAAATTACACCATATCAGCATCAATAGGCAAAATCTAAGGCTTAATCGAATTGGTTATGGTGTTACAACCGTTAGATATATGTAATTACCAAGTCTCAGCTGTACATATAACAAGTATATCCATACAGGAATTACATAATTTGATGTTTATGTAAAAGTATGCAAAATCTTATATCATTCTACTTAATTTTTAATGATAGGAAACCAGAAATTTCATTTGAAATTTGTGCTCTAAATATAAGTGTACTTCTAGCTTAATTTATTTAATAAGCTTAAAAACATTTCTGCTCATTATGTTCACATTATTTGAGTCTAAAAAGTGACATGCTATCATTTTTCAAAATTTATTTTAGATCATTATCTTGCAATATGGTACATCAGACAAAACCTTGATATACATTTCTGTTAGTTGCAGTCATCTGAATAATTTTGTTGATGATCATACATATTTTGTACCGGAAGTTATACTACATATATACCACTTGTGCTCTTGATATATGCTCGTACACTGCGAATAAGAAATAATTCCTTCTAAAGAAGACCCATCATCAATTGTAAATGAAAATAACAAGCAGGTTGTTATTTCATTTTTAATTTATAAAATGAGTATTTGCTTCCGTTAACTTGGAAACATTATAATTCAGACCCACTTTTGTTGATCAATAGAAAACGACCCTGACATTTATTAAGTTAAGTGTCGCAAATATTTTTAAGGTCATATTTGTTATGAAAACTAAAGTTAAAAATATAGAGTAATAATATTTTCAATTTTTTTGAACTTGAGTTTATAAATGCTTGCTTTGATTTTTGTTAACTAAGTAAGCTTTTAATGGCAATATTCATTTTGTACGGTACCTGCTTTCTAAGTTTGATATTTTAAAAGTTTTCAGCTAAGTCAGTTACAAGAATAGATAATAGTGTTATATATTATTGAATTCATATTTTCATGTAATTTCCTTTACAGAAAATTGTGTATCAAAAATTTCCAGAAATAACAATGAATAAATAAAAGTTTTTGACCGTTTCGAAAACGGACTTTATTGACAACTTTTTATGCTTAACTGCGTCACTTAATTCACTTAAATACGCGCGACTAGTTTTATAACAACGCTTGGTTTCCCAGGTTTTATTTTTGTGGTGTCGTAGTGAGCTTACTATGCGTGTCTATCGTTGTAGATTTCAGAGATGGTGCTTGCCATAGGTTGCACACAGATTGAATTCTTGTTACTAATTTAGAAAAAACGATTGAGCTTCAAACTCAAAACGAAAAATAGGAACTCAGGTCAAACATGTTCAGTTTTTTCACCCTAATAACTGACTAACCTGAAAAAAAATCAAAGATTTGCGGGTAAATGATGAATTTGAATATTTTACAGAGTTTCCAAAAAACCGATTGAAGTACATGGGATTTGAGGGAATTTCACCTGTTAGATATTTTGTTACAAAGCTTTTGAAGTGAAGTATTCGATTTTATTTAAAGACGTAAAGACAATTCTTGTTTTGTTTTAGGGCAGCAAGGCTTTTAAAAAAGCTATACTGATAAAGAAAACGATAGAACAGTGAAATTATAAACAGTTTTTAAGGTTTTTGGATAGTATAGAGGTGGTCAATAAGGACAAATATTACTAAACATTTATGTTAAATTATAAACTTTACGTTTTTTTTATTATCTATTAATTTATATAAAAAAAAGTTGAGTATAAAAACTTATGAATTACTTAAACTATTTTCTTTTACATTTAGATAATAATCTTATGCTAATTAAATTTGTTTTAGCAGTTGTATTCATCTTGGAAGAAGGTTTTAAAGTAGTTAGCAGCACCCGGATAGCGACGGTTATGAAAGTTTGTTAAATATTCGCTAATTCTATTTTCTTGCCAAATAAATTGATAAGCTGTCATTTCTGAAAAATCAGTAGATACCCAATCATCATGAATATTTTGTTTAACTTTTGTATAGATTTCAGTTATTAAATGAGGATTTCTTTCACGCCATTTTTTACCCAGAAATTTTACTTGTATTTTTATTAGTTTCAATGCATAGAAATCGATAAAAGGATTTCCAATTTTTAGTAAATTCTCCAAAACTTTCCATAGACCCAAGCGCGCAATTACCACCAAACGTGCTGGTTTATCTTTAACAATTTTCATGAAAATTCGTAAGATATTAATACATGAATATTGATTTCTCCATGAATATTTTTTTGATAAGCTAACGTCATTCAATGACAGTACAATTTTTTCCGTTTGTAAAACACATGCTGGATATAATAATTTATCAATAGAAGTTTTAGACTCCGTAAAATATGAAAGATCATTACGTAAAAACTGCAGAAAAATTATAAAAATATTTTCTAAAATCATTAGATTTGAAATACATTCAAATTGAAGGCAATGGTTCAGTTTAAAATGTTTTAAATAAAGTAAAATTATGGATGATACAGCCTTAAGGATGATTTCTTTTTGTCGTTCTTCATCATTGTTAAAAATATACATTTCTTGCCAACATGATGGATTGTGATCTAAATCAGAACATAAATCAATTAAATCATTATTCGAGGTTCCTGTGGCTATTGCTGATTGTAACAATTTCACTAATCCACTAATATAATTTTGAAGTCTAGGAGATAGAGCTGTATATAAGCTCTCAGTCATAGTTATTTCAATTTCTTCTATATTTGATCTGGAATCATAGTTCAAGTTATCTTCGTTTTTTAGTTGTAATTCGCCTAAACTTGTATAATAATATTTCTGTAAAATATATAATCCTTCACTGTAAATCAATGGAATATTTGTTGGTGAAATATTAGAAAAATCTTGTATATTCTTAAAATCATCTTTTTTGCTATATTTACTAAGAGTTTCGCTAAGAAAATTTTTAATATCCCATTGACGAGACTTAGGGCACCATAATGGATAGCCAAGTTTTCCTTTACTCTTTTCTTTAATATTTGTTTTCTGGTTATCTTTTTCATTCTTTTGTAGTTTAACAAAACGGTTTATTGCTGTAATATTATCATCAATAATTGTAGTTAATCCTGCATTTTTTCGTGCACAGTTTTTATGTATGTCAAATTCATCTTTCCCACCCAACTGTATTAGTGATAGTTTCCATATAAGAAGCACTAACTTTTTTATTGGAAAAATTCCATTTGGATTATCCAAGTAACCACTGAGCATCTCAAACAAATTGACCAAAAATAGTTCTTCATGAAAATTTCTATTGATTTGATTTTTGAAAATGCTGACTGCATTTTTAAAGTCAAGAGATCCACATTTTATTTCTTTATGTATAGTTTCAGCCAGAATATTTAAGATAGTTAATATTAAATTTGTATCACTGTAATTGAAAACAATTTGTTTTATAGCTGTTTTTATGTTCAATAAATTTATTAGATTTTCAAGGCCGTTAGAATAAATTAATATGAGAATATTTTCACGTGCTGTTCTTTGTATATCTTTTTTTAAATTGTATTCATCCCAGCAGCCTTGAATTAGATACAATATAGCACGTGCTGCCTGTATACGTTTATTATCCTTCGATGATTTTAATTCGTTTACAAGTTTTACTATAATATCCTTTTTCACTTCATATTGTAAATTATTCCATTTACGTGAATAATGCAATTTTTGCATTTGTTTTTCGAATGCTTCAATATTCAAATAGAAATAGTTTACTTCTTTGTAACTATATATCTCAGCAATTTCATTTTCATATGTATCTGTATCATTATACATAAAGTAATTCCTTTTTTCTTGATTATTATTCATTTTGTTTTATGTTTAAATTATCTGATCCTGAAATAATAAAAAAATTAGTCATTAGAATTTAAATATAAAGAAAACATGTAATGAAATTACAATCCCTTTATATGAAAAGGAAATCGGACACAATTTTCTTCTAAATTTTCTAATGTAGTAATGCAAATTTAAGAAGATGGAATTTAACATTTATATTAAGGGTGCTTGTTAATTTAAAGTTCAATTTTAAAACATTCCAATTTTAGTCAAATTTTATTTAGTATGACTTTCGGATCCATGAGTTTTGATTAACTTCTAAATTCTGAATATTCACCATAATCATTACAATATAAAGATTCCATTGAAAATTTTACAGTAAAGACTTTAAAAGTTTCAGATTCATTTTCTTTTCGTAAGTGAACAAAAACAGAAAATAAGTTAGGAAATATAAGAATAGTTTTAAAGTACTGAAGATTTTTAGTACATTTCAGGAAAAATATACCAGGCACTCATAAATTGAGTAGGGCTAAAGTAAGGATATTCTGAAATTTTTTTTTAAGTTCAGATATCAATGTTTTTCTGAGGTCAACACGCCTGAGAAAAAACCTGAACTAAACAGATCCCAAAAACGAAAAACTAGACGACGAAAACGAATGAGGTAAAAAATTTGAGTAAACTGCAAATTAATTTGAATGAATCTGAATATGCCTTGAAATTCTTTTAGAAATTAATTCTTCAAAGGAAAAGCCATATAAATAATTTTAAGTTTTTTAGCATCAACTAAGAAAATTGGCAAAGAACTGTTAATAGTGCAGTAGATATTTAAGTAATAAATGTAATGATCAAATCAGATCAAATGGAAAGAATTTAGTAACACAAAACTTAAACACAATCATTGAAATTTTTTTGTTGGTTAAAAATTGCTCAAAATTTAAGTGTTTTCCTTAGCTCAATTCAAAAGTAATTTTACAGTTCACATTCCCTAAGTCGATAACACAAAATTTAAAGCATCAGCAAGGAAAATTAAAGTTCAGTCTAACTGAATTCAAAACCACATACTAAGTTAAAAAGAATAAACACTTTTTCAAACACTCTAACTGCCAATTTTCTTACCTTTTCACTGGTTATTTCACTGGCTTGACAAATTTTTATTAATTTTATCTAACTTTTAAATTTTTAACTTCATACTACTCACTCTAAATTTTAAATAAGAATTCTGGCATTCAACTCTCCTTAATTTATCTGCATTAATTTATTTATTGGAATTAAGTTAAAAGTTATCCCTCCCCTGTCAAATATTATCTATATACAAATATATTTGGTTTAAGGAGGTAGGAAACTCTCAAAAATATATAATTACTGATTTAATAGTTCTAAGAATCATAATTAATACGAATTGATTTTACCACTTTTACTTGCGTTAATATATTGTTTCTTATGACCTTTACTTTTCAAAGTAATTATAAAAGATTATCCTTAATAAGTACCCTTTAAATACATTTATTGGTGAATCATATAGATCTGAGATAAAGATGAAATCAATACTTACCAAAACTTAGTTTATATAATTCTTTTTAGGTAAATAGGACATAGTTTTCCTTAATAATAGTGTTTTTCTGAAATATAAAACTATAAGCATAATCAATATTAATAAACAGGATGGCAAAATTCCAAAAAAACTCATATTAAAACATATTTTAAATACTTTTTGAAAGAACTTTGGAATTTCAAATAGGAATAATTATTAAATTGGAGCTTACTAGTAAAATTATAAAGCTGTAACCAGTAAAATAGTAGAAAAAAAATAAGTTGTAGAAAATAATTGAGATCGAAGCATCTTTATATAAATACATATCTATAGAAACATATTATATATTAAGCATACATTTTATATATCAAATAAAAATTACATGTTTATCAAAAATTCAATATTTTTTAACGTAGTTCATTTTTAGAAACCAAATATTCAAACTAAAACAATACCAATTTTTATATGGAATATTAAATATTGATTATGTTTTCGCAGAAACAATAAAATCTGTAAAATCAAGAAAAATTTCTGACCTCGAACATAAATTGAGTTATCCTAGATAATGATTGACGCCAACATGTCTTGGCGCCTTGGAATCTAAAGTTCAAAACTAGGTCAATGTATGCGACAATATTCTCATACTGCTATGTCTGATATAAGGATTTGGGAAATTATCTCTATGTCTTTTATTTTTTTTTTTTAATAAAATTTATGTATTGAGAAAACTGTCTAAAAAATCGACTTATGAAAATTATTTAAACAATTCCAAAAGTATATTGGAGTTTATTGGAGTGAAACTTTGCCTAACCGTAACGCTAGTTTTAAAATCCATATATATATATGGTTATATAGTTTCATGAAAATTATTTTAACGGAGTAAATTCCAGTCGTGTGTCGGAGGTGACACACTGTTTTTTTTTCTAGTCTTCTCAAAACCGAATAAATAAATAAATTGAACACTTCACAACTTCTCAAACTGAATAAACTGAAATTATTTCAACATTTTTATAAGAAATTCAATTTGCATGTGCGTACTTCAGAATTCTGATAAAATAGCTTCAGATTTTAAGTCATTACAATTTACTTATATTTATTTATAAAAGAACTCTTATAATTTTCATGTAAATTATTATTAATTTTAGCAGTATTTCATTAATTTTTCTATGCAATTAGATTGTGGTAACAAAAAAAAAAAGGGTATGATACAATAAACACATATACTTATATAATAATAAAAAAATATTAGTGAAGTTTCACCAATTTTTTTTACTTATCGAAAAGCATCACTAAAAATTATCAGTCACCGTAAAAAATGAAAAATTGTTAACCTAATTTTATATTGCATTATAACGTTGGCATTATTTTCCTTAAATGATGCTATGATGCCATTTAAATATTATTCCTGGCTTTGTAAAAACTAATTTTTCAAATCCATATAACTCAGAAAGAGGAATTTCTTTAGTATTTTTTATCAATAATATTTAAATTTCTTTTATTGATAATTTCAAATGGAAATTGCGTTACCAAATACACTTTTTTAACAAAATATCTTAATGCATTTAATTAACAGGTGTAAATTTTAATGAAAAGAAATTTTTTGCTGGGTTATCCAAACGTCCACAGAAAAATGAAATAAATTAAGTATTTATGTATTTTTGAAATAATTACATTAATTTGTGATTGAAATTAGTTCAAAATTCGGATTGTATTAAAAATATGAGACAAAAATAAATTAAAAAAGATTAACTAAGTTAATAACTTAACTTAAGTTAACTTGTTTTTAATATTCTTTTTCAAAAAAACTAAGAAAGAAGGAAAGAACTAATTGTCAACATAAAATAAATTGAATTGTATATTTTCTAAGTAAATAAAACTATAAAAATTTTATTACAGACTGAAGACCTTAGCAAAAAAAAATAGTAATACAAGACTGACATAAAAAATTGTTAAATAAAAAAAATATTAAAATTGATTCCTTTTATAAACCATAAATTAAATTTTAATGAATTTGACTTCTTATACCTATAAAGCATATTAGATAAATGGCTAGAATAATTTACTACTATAAATACTTGAAAAGATTTACTTGTATTTATTAAAAATAAATATTAGTAATAAGGTAACATTCATTTGAAAATGTCCTTGAAAAGGGAAATCACCTTGAACTAATGAATGTTTACTCTATATGTAGTGAGGGTTGACTGATAGTTTCAACCTTGAACATTCATAAATTTTTTAAGCGAAGCTAGCGTTTAACAAAACAGTTACTGCGCGCTAATGCTTTCCCGAATAAAGAACTTAACAGAAAGGAAAAAAAAACAACCTAATAGTCAATGTACTCTAAGTTATTTTATTGGAATTAAAATTAGTTTCTATACAGCCTTTACTTTGTTCTGAAATGCTTGGAACTGTTAGAGTTCTGAAACTTGTGTGAGTTAATATAAAATTTTATTTTATCCGTTTTAGAAGTTTCACATTTTATCTTTTTTTTATCGAGAAATGAGTGTTAGCTGTGATAAAATATTTTTTTTCTTGGTATACTAATAAAACTTGTATTTGTTCGGAAAGGATAAAACAAGAAAAATAATTTTTTTCAATGCTAATATACTTAGCCAACTAAAACAACTTTAGCATTATTCTTCTCAACTTGTCCGATTTTACGCGGTAAAACTTTAGATGATGTGATTCTATAAAAGTTATGAGATATTTATTAGTTTTTACCTCTTACCTAAAGAAGTATCGCATAAGTTATGCAGAATCACTAGATTTGACCTGGTTTAAGTAGCTACCCTGTAAAATTGTACCAGATTACATTGTCTATATGTTCTTGATTTCGTACTTGTGTTTTTCTTCTAATTATTACAAATAGCACTAGTGCCAAAACCTGCTTTAACTCTTCCACAACTAAAAAGCTTAAAACGTTTTATTTTCTTGACTTCTCTGCCAATTCACATTAAAAATTATTCTGAGCATGGTTTTAAAATCTATTTCTATGAAATTACACCTGACAATAAAAAATAATAAGGAAACCTAAAGGTGGAAAATTCAGATATTTTGCTCATTTTATTCTACTGAGTAGAATCAAATCACTGATTTTATATTATTTAAACTGAAAACAAACTAATCTAAATAGGAATGAAATTAATTAAAACTGTTTTCTTACTATATTAATGAAGCGAATGAATTTTTATTAGCCCGGTTGAGCATGATGAATTCCGATTCAACTTATTTGAACTATATTCTGAGAGAAATATAATTTTCGTGTATGGAAAGTACATCTCCCCTGGAAAGCACAAGAAAACTGTTATCAATTCAATAAAATGTTGCTTAAAATTAGCCATATAAAATAATTTGAGTTATTAAAGTTGTGCTTTTTAAAAAAAGGATATTTTAATATCTGTGAAGAAAAAATATTGAAACTAAAAAGTAAATACAGATTAGGTAGAAATGAAGTTCCTTAAGTTCAACCTTCTTTGAATTAACAACTAAAAATAATAATAAAAACCAAAAATAAAAATTAATAATAATATATAATAATTATCAACACTAAAACCAATAATTAACTAAAAGGAAAGAAAAACAATTAACTAAAAAACGTAACAGTTAACAATTAAAAGAAACTATTACATTTTTGCATTAGAATTTTATGTTAAATTGTTGTAGTAAAATTTCGTTCTGGAATTTGGTTTAAAAATTTCGTGTTAGTATTCCTTAGATGCCATTAAAAATTTTAGCCTAGCCCTTCGATAAGGAAATTTGTTCCAAAATTTGATAAATTCTATACAAATAAACATTTTACTTCAATATTAACAGAATGTCATATTATTGATTAGGTTACATTGGTATTTGACCTCAGCTATAAGTGAGGAAAAGTTTTTATGATCCAAGATTGAAAATATCTGGAGCTTCAAATATAGATATGGAAACTTGACCCTAATTTTTTCAAGCTTGTTAACAATGTTGGTTAACATAGTGCCTCATTGTTAAGAAATTCTTTGCTCAACCTTAACTTTAATTTATAAAAATTCTTCGAAAAGATCGGCAAATTTATTTTCTTTCATATTTAGTAATAAGTATATTTATATATATATAATTAAAATATATAATAAGTTAGCTTACAAATTTGGTTTGATGAACTAAACGAAAATACTACCAAGCTAATTTCATTATAAATATGAAACTTCAAAACTTAATAAAATAAAATAAAACTTACCTTTCTCTCTATAAACCTTAAAATGATGATTTTCTTTTTAATATATCCTAACAAGTTTAGCCAAAATTATCTAGAACTAACCAAAAATGTCATACCTTCTTCTGAACTTAACTGTAAATAATTTACCAAACGTAATGAAACCTGAAGAAAATACTGAAGCAAAGCGTTATGAGAGAAGGCAAATTTCGGCTGAATGGAGAGTACCAATACACGGAACAGTATATCGGATTGAATTTGAACATGGTACAACAACAGGCAAACGAGTCATATGGGTCAATGCAAAAGTAAAACCATTTACAACTATTTAAAAAAAAAATTACATTTAATCAAATATCCTGTAAAGGAAATACTAAGACGTGATTGGATGTTTAGGTTAGTTGGCGAGGATGTATTCACAATTGATGATACCCGCTGCATAATTAGAGTATAATTTAAGATTTTTTTTGTTTGTTTTTGATTTAATTTGGCAGTCATATCCTAGGTTAATCCTGCACCTGGATTAAGATATATTTATTCACTTTCTGTCGATGGAAAATCACTTAAGCAATTTGCTGAAAGACAAGCAAGGACTATGAAGGCATGGACTACCAAAATAAACGATAAAAACTATCGTATTGTTTTAGGTAATAGAAAATAGTTCAAATTTTGTTAAACTAAAGTTGTAATTTGATAATATAGAGAAAGATACACTAAATATCTTTGTAAATGGTGAAATGATTGAAGTATTGGTACGTATATAAAATTTTTAAGAAAAAATTACTTTGGAAAAGCAATAATTTTAACTTTATTTTCAAAATAAACTTTATTTTAACAGTAACACAAAAATTTTAAAAAAGTAAGAAACTTAAAAAACTATATTGAAATTTTTGGTTATTTCATTATATCTAGGGAGAATTTGTTGAAGGAGGCACAGATACAACATTTTGTTTGGATGGAATTGAATTCAAACTACAAGCACGGACACCAGTAAGAAGTAGAAAAGGGATTATGTATACACTCTGGGCAAATGAGATTATGCTTGCTGAAACTGAGGCATATGATTGAAAATTAAAAATTAAATGAAAAGTTTTGTTTTCAAATAAATTTTTAGATATTTTACGCTTTTCTAAAAATCGAACTAAAGAATCACAAATTTTCTAAATAATATATTTAGCAACTTTTTGATTTTATAATGTCCATCAAAAGTATTTGTGAGGAAATCTAGTAAAAAAAAATGGTGTCAGTAAAATAAAAGATAAATGTAGTGCGCAACTGTTAAGAATTGAAAGAGTTTTATCAGTGTCTGAATCGGAACTAGGAGAGTTAACCCACTGTTGTTGTTTGCTTTTGTAATTTGTATCAAATAATTGTTTAGGTTTTTTAAAAAGTTTTTTATTACAGCTAGCGTTAAATAAATACTATGTAGTTAGCTCTATAAGTTAGAGTAGTCTACGGAATCCAGAATTCATATATACCGTTGATATATACAAATAGAAATAGTTTAGTTCTTTGTCATCTATCTCAGCAATTCCATTTTCATATGTATCTGTATTATACATTAAGTTATTCCTTTTTTCTTGATTATTGTTAATTTTGTTTTATGTTTAAATTATCTGATCCTGAAATAATGCATAAATTACTTATTAGAATTTAGTTCAGATTTTTAATTGTTTTTTCAGATCCATGAGTTTTGATTAACTTCTAAATTCTGAATCTCCACCGTAATCATTACAATATAAAAATTCTATTGAAAAATTAACAGTAAAAAGGCTTTAAAAGTTTCAGATTCATTTTCTTTTCGTAAGTGAACAAAAACAGAAAATAAGTTAGGAAATATAAGAATAGGACTAAGTTTTAAAGTTCTGAAGATTTTCAGTACGTTTCAGGAAAAACATACCAGGCACTCATAAATTGGGTAGGGCTAAACTGAGGATATTCTGAATAATTTTGCTTTAAGTTCAGATATCAATGTTTTTCTGAGGTCAACACGCCTGAGAAAAAACCTGAACTACACAGATCCCAAAAACGAAAAACTAGACGACGAAGACGAAGACATAAGACGAATGAGATAAAAAATTCGGAAAACTGCAAATTAAATTCAAAGAATCTGAATATGCCTTTCGAAGGAAAAACCATACATAATAATTTTAAGTTTTTTAGCAACAACTAAAAGAAAATTGGCAAAAAACTGTTAATAAATAGTGCAAAGTAGATATTTAAATAATAAATGTAATAACTAATCATTATCAGTTTGCGAAAAAAATTTTGTTACACAAAACTTAAGCACAATCATTGAAATTTTTTTGTTGGTTAAAAATTGCTCAAAATTTAAGTGTTTTCCTTAGCTCAATTCAGAAGAAATTCTACAGTTCACATACCCTAAGTCGATAACACAAAATTTAAAGCATCAGCAAGGAAAATTAAAGTTCAGTCTAACTGAATTCAAAACCACACACTCAGTCAGTTAAAGAGAATAATACAAAAAAAACACTCTAACTGCCAATTTTCGTACCTTCTCACTGGTTATTTCACTGGCTTGACAAATTTTTATTAATTTTATCTAACTTTTAAATTTTGAAGTTCATACTACTCACTCTAAATTTTAAATAACAATTCTGGCTTGCAACTCTCTTTAATTTATCTGCATTAATTTATTTATTAAAATTATATTAAAAGTTATTTTCTTGTATTTTTCATGTTTTCTTTAAAATATATTTTCTACCGAAATCTTCGTCGGCAATTTCAGCTGAATTTTAGAAAATCTTTCTTAATTTTCATAGATAAAAAGAATTTTATCCTTTTAAAATAGTTAAGATACCAAAGACACCCAAAGTATCAATCAAATATAGGGATCTTTCCTTGCAACATATCCCTTAGATAACATAAAATTTCATTTGTAACCGTATACACCTTCTTTTTTTGAGGCCGTTAATTTTCAAAAACCAAAAAAAAATTGCAAAAAAAAAAACGTAAATATAAGAAAATTTAGAGAAATATCAACCCAATCTCCTTTTGATCAGCTATTTCAAAAGTTTTTTCAAAAATTGCTTTCAAAGGCTTAAATTAGAACCCTTTTAAGAATCAATCAAATCCATCGAGTTTGAGCAATTGAGCAAGCATTTGAAGAAACAAACTTCTATATATATATATATATATTCCAGTCATTTAAAAAAATTTATCAAAAAGGATTAATATTACATGTAATTACAAAATTATTATCAACCCTTAAAGTCAGTAAGTATATTTATGCTTCATATGAAAAAGTTCTATCAAATAAAAACGGAATCGTCACATTGAAGGATTCTACTCTTCGTACACTGCGGACATAGTTATATATTCATTAGAACTTTTGCTGACAATAATGTCAATATATGAATTAATGAACTACAAGCCAAAGGGACTAAAAAACTGCATACGGTGTTAAACAAAGTTAGCAAGTAAATAACTAACTGGAACATCAAATTTAATGAGTATAAAATACCACCAATAGCTGCGATATTTCGGCTATTGGATCCCTGGCAGAATCAATAATGCATTTTGGACTTCGCATAGTTTCAAGATTGAAGAAAAAACAGACAACATGAATCTTGAAATTTCAATTAGTTCAGTCAGTAATTGAATACAAGTTAAGAACATTACACCACATTAATATCTTTAAAAAACGAATTTAGAGGATTGAGATCCCTACAAAATTTTTCAAAATGACTGGTGGGGAAAATTAAGTTTTTTGCTGCGTAGTATTCTAGTGCTACAATACAAGTTTAATATTATATAAAGAAAATCTATGACTAATTAAGAGTACAACATGCAATGCAATATAATTATTTGGGTATAAACTTTCTTTTCATTTTTTTTTTTAAATATTTTACAAAAATATTTATTTTTGTAATCTTTAATAATAAAGAAATATATTTAAATACAATTTAGTAGCAACAATTTGTCAATAAACATATCTATCTTAGTTTAGAGTATCAAATTAAAATAAAACGGAATGATTGATATTTTTGTGAACGAACAATAATTGACAAACAACTTACTTATTTATATAAATTTTAAATAAGCTAAAGTAAATTAAAAAAAAAATAAAAATACAATTAAAATTTCAATTAAGAACTTTATAAAACTTAGTGGTCGTGTATTAAGTACCCTTAAATACTGTTACGTATTGCTTATTGATTTGCTTATTTGGAATAATTAACTATACAAATCACTTTAAGGAATGTTATCTCTGTCATTTATTACCCTCTAAAAATGTTTCATAGTCGAAAAAGGAATGAAACTTTACAAAAATTAAAATTACATACACAATTTAAGTATCTTTTTCTAGTAATTCTAAATTTTGAACTGGTAATATACTTAAAGATAAATATATTTAAAAATGAATAAACATAAAATTTATAAAATCCGTGATTACATATGATAGTTTTTTTAGGAAAAAAAACAATAATAGTCTTGAATTTCATTTCAATTAAAAAATTTGTATATAGGGAATCATTTAGTAGAAGACATCAGGAGTGAATTCACGTCAGTTTTTTTTGTTATCATAAATGATTTATTTTAGTCGTTAATATTTATTTATGGTTTAATATTAAATACAATATTGCATTAGTTCTGTATAAACAAGAAAATATTTGCGATTAACATTGATGCACCGAAAAATATTTTTTTGCAAAAAAAAACAGACTAAATGCAGAATAATTTTAGCATCACAGATTAAATTCAGTCAATCTTGAATAGGTGTTTAGTACAATCTAATATGAATTATTAAGTTTTCTTGGAATTTTCGATACGTTTAACTAATTGGATTTAAGTTTTTAAAATTTTCAATAGGATTATCCATAAATATGATTTAAAACATAACTTAAAAATATTTTATTTCTACACAATTATGCTTTAAATTTGTTAAAAAAAGGATATCTGTGTTAGCAATGTGATGTTGTTAACATTACCAGTTCATAATTACTAGAAATACTTAAAATTAAAATCCTTAAGTACATTCAATCATCATATATATAAGTAATTAAAATTTTAAATTAAAAACAATAAAATTGATCTAAACTAATATTTCAACAATTTCTTTTTAAATATATCATTTTTCCTAGATTCGTGTTACACAATTGAATTTCTTTTAAATTTTATATATATGTTTATATATATATATAACTTTTTTGTCAGTTTTTCTTAGATAAAAATCATTGAAGTAAATTTCAACATTAAAACATTACATTTTTAATTATATTAATCTAATAATTGTTGCCGTCATCATTTTTTGTTAATATTAGTTTTAAAATTTAACGCTCTCTGCCAATTTGATTATCGCGTCTTAGCTATAATTTAATAATAATTTCAATAATAATAATAGTATACTTATATTTATCTTTTAGCAAATTTCCGTTCATTTTATTTTTTAAATGTATTTCAATAGTGAAATGTATTTTTTGTAGTTATATAATTTTATATTGAAAATTTTAATTTTTGCTTGCTGTGTACTTAAATTTTTATGTGGTAAAATTTGCACCGGATTATTTTTGTTTAAAGCATTTAAATAGTTTTGTATTTTGAAAGAAAGATTTGTTTTTTTTTTTGTAATTATTTTTTGTTTTTATAAATGATTAAATTTAAATATTTCGCTTAATTCAATGGAAGGCAAAACATGTGCTGTAGTAGACTTTTGGATGGTGGAGTAGGTAACTGGAGAACGACGTCATCAGCTACAGAATCATAGTCACTCGAATCATCCCCGTAAAGCTAAAATTTTATTTAAAAAATAAAATTATTCACCTACAAGAATATCTTCAAGAATATATATTTATGAAATAAATTTTCATAATTAGTAAAAAAAATAAAAAATGTAAAAGGGACAAAAAAAATTTCTTTATACCTGCATGTTATATGGATGCAATTGACAGGACTCGTGGTGTCAGACGCAGTCCTCCAAAGACATTAGCAGTGGATTTACATACTCGAATCCTTCGAACTCTGTCTGATCAATATCCTTAATTTTTTGGCTATAAAATTTCCAAGCAAAATAAAAATTTACTTTTAGTTATTCCGTATTTTTTTATTTAATTTAATTTACTAATAATAATTCTTTCCTAATAATAATTTCTAAATAACAATTAAAATTCGTGCATAAGCTTTAAAATGACATTTAAAATAAAAAAAAGGTCTAAAATGCAAGTAATTAAAAAAAATATATATATAAATTAATTAAATACTTACGGATCATCCGGCGTTAATTGGACTGCTTCCTCTGTAAACTCTGGTGGGAAATTAGCCAAATCTCTATCAGAATTTAAACGGGGTATAAACGGAGGGGTGACTTGTTTTCTTTCAAGCTAAAAATAAATGTTTTTCCAAAAATGGACAACAAATTAAATATAAACATAAAAACTCAGGGAATGTTATGAGTTTTCTGTTAGTTTGAAAATAAAGTTAGAAATTTTTTAAATATTTCTGGTTCCGTTAAGTATATACATATGTGTGAGAATGTTTTTCTATGTTTTGTAATTCATTTTGAACATATTTCTTAAATGTTTTTTTAATATCAAATATTTAAAACAAAATGTGAAATGGATGGCAGCATTTTTGTCATAAGTTAACTTTAGAGTTGACTATTCGATTTATAACGTCAACATTTCTATGCCAAGGATATAATATTTCCTTAAAAGTACAACTGGTAAACTGCCTCAATGAATAAAATCCAGAGAAAAGGAGAAATTTCAATAGATATCTTCCATGAAACATTTAAAACTTAAATTAGTCCTAAAGTTGGATAAGGAAATTTAACTTGAATAGTTTAAATAACGCTGACTGCCCAACATATAAAAGAGGGTTCTCAAACAAAAATTTCCAAGTCATTATGGTCATCATTTCGTAGCAGTCATAATAATTTGTAGTCAAATTTTTGTTTTTTATAAAAATTCACTAAAGTTTCATTCATATTAACACAAGAATTGTTTTTCATTAAATAATTAAATCTAGCGGCTATAATTTGCAAACATATTAAAAGTAAATTTAAATATAAGTGAGCATTCGATAAAGAAATTTCGCAAGCAACATTTAATAATTCTTTTCATAACTGGATAAAAAAAGATAACAATAAATTCCATTTTCAGTTCACTTACGGATCATCCGGCGTTAATTCAGCCGGTTCTCTTGTAAACTGTGGATCAAAATTTGACGTATAATCTGGATCCCCAGGGTCAAATGTTGGAATAAAAGGGGGCTGAACCTCCTTTTGTGCAAGCTGGTTAATACGAAAATAATTATTTTAAATTTTACATTATTTATCATAGTATCTTTTTTCAATTTATTACAAATTTTCCGCTTAAAAAAGATAACGTTTCTACTAACGAGAATTTAAATGCATATTTTTTTTAAATTGAATCAGAAAATTAGGATATTAGAAATTAAATATGACTTACCATTTCCCAATCGATACTTTTAAAGAATGGATGACTAGCAATATCCAAAAATGAGGTCGTAGGATGACATCCAAGACGATCGGCTGGATTCTTATTTAGGAAACCTTTTAAGACTGAGGCCGCTTTCACACTTAATGAACGTGGTATACGAATAGTTTTTTCCAATATAACTTGGAACAAGTAGTCTTCAGTGTTCTAAAATATAATAAATTTCAACGATTTAAATTGTTTTTAGATTAATGAATAATTAATTGCATTTAATTTAATATCTTTGTTTTTCAATACCTTAAATATTTTTCAATTAAACAGAAAAAGTTTTATTCGTATGGATTTTTCATGAAATATTGGTTGAACTAGACGGTAAAAACAATGAAGCATCCAAAAAATTAAAATCAACCAAAGAAATTTGTATGACTTTTATTGATCAAGTACAGGACATGATGAAATAGCTGAGTTTTTGAAAAAAGACAATAAATATACCATATGATGAAAGTAATCATTTCAATTCATTTAATATATATAATAATGAAAACAGGATAGAAATAATAACATGATAAAATAATCCGGAATCAACTGTTTTCTAGTTATAGTTAATTTTCAAAAATTTGTTTGCATTGAACAGAACTACCTTGACGATTGTGAAAAAGTTGTAATCAAAATGTTTTTTATTTTGGACTACTTGTAGTTATAAATTGAAAAATTTCTTGCAGACAACTAAAAAATAAAATGGCCTACTTCCACAATTTTCAGTCCACCAAAATGTTGAATATTTAAAATTTACATCAAACTTCATTGTCTAGAAAACGTCTAAAAAAAACTTTTAAATCGGCAGTTGAAATTTTCTGGTGGTAGAAATCAGAAAGCAAAGACAGCAAACCTTAACAGATGTTACAGATTTGTATAGGACAAGAGTAAAAGAAATCCTATTTCATATTAAAAATTTCAATAAAAACTTATTTAGTCAAATATTATAAATATCATTTACCTGATCTGGATTTTCTGAGGCACCAGCAATATCAAAAGGACTTCTTCCTGCTAACATTTCATACAATAGCACTCCAAGTGCCCACCAATCAACTGAGAAACCATAATCTTCGCCACGTAATATTTCGGGTGCAATATAATTAGGTGTACCACAAAATGTTGATGTTGAATCACCCAAACGAATACCTTCTTTACACATTCCATAATCGGTTAATTTGATATGACCTTCATGATCAAGTAATACATTATCAAGTTTCAAATCACGATAAATGATGCCTTTTTCATGCAAAAAATTTAATGCTAGACTGATTTCAGCAGCATAAAAACGTGCATGTTCTTCGGGTAGACGTCGTTGTCTTTGCATATGAAACATTAAATCACCACCACGTACAAATTCAATAACAAAAAATAATCTTGATGGTGTTTGAAAGCATGAATGTAAACCAACTAAAAATGGATGATTTGATGCTGTCTCGAATACATGTTTTTCAGTTTGTACCCAATCAATATCTTCATCGTCAGTAATTAATGCTTTTTTAATAACTTTCATAGCGTATATACGACGAGTACGTCTTAACTCAACCATTAGAACTTTAGCATAGCTACCACGACCAATTACTCGTATTAATTCAAAATCATTCAATGAATATTGTCGCTGTGTTCCTGGCTCAAGTTGTTCTTCAGCATTTGCGGCTGCCTCAACGGCCACCATTTCACATGGTTCTGGCAGTTCTGGAGGATAATCTGGTACAGGTGGTAGCTCTGGTGGACCTTCACCATTTATATCATCACGTTCTTTAATAATTGGTTCAACATGTTCATTGGTACACGGCTTTTGCACTAATTTATGACATTTCTTATGAACAAGGAGCTTACATTGTATACACTTAAATCCTTGACGGCCCAGTCCCCAGATACGATCTTGACAGTAGGCACAAAAAGCTCTCTAAAATTTAAAATAAACATATTAGTTTTTTGTTTTTTAACTAAAATTTTTTTTTAGGGAAATATTAAAAATATATTATCAGTCATATCCACTGATGCATCCCAATAGAAATTTTTATGTTCTAATTACTTGGAGAGATTGATTAGTAAACATTGCTAAAATATGCAAATTTTGTCGTCGTATTTTTCACACTTGGATTAATAGAAAATTTCAAGGTAAGGACAAAAAGATGTAATTTATATTCATGTAGCATATATACGGAGGATTAAAGAAGCTTAAGCTTGATTATCTAGTTATTCGATTCCTACCGATATCTAAACAGCTATATAAAACTATTTAGCTTTTGCGAGAAGCAGGCATGCATTCAAATGATGTTTAAGGAACATTTAGATCCATATTTATATTCTGTTTTCTATTTATCATTTAGAAATGTACGTGTTTTGATCCAAAAGGGTATTATTGTGGCATGTAATACTTTAGTGTGAGCAATAGGTTTTCAGTTTGTAATCCAAAAATTATAATCAAGATATCAAGATGGTTTTTTTGGATATGTGTTAGTTGATCGTAGTTTTCAATGATTTGTCTTAACATAAATTAAAATATTCAAACTCTAATTTGACAAAAATGCAAATACTAAAACCAAAAATAAGGGCACGTAAAAGCCAGTGGAAAGTATCACAGTGATAAAAAACCGAATAACTCCGGAAAAAATAATATATAAAATCATTTGCTTACTAGCAAAGTGCGAGGATAAATTAAAATCTTTGAAGTAGTAAAAATTCATTTAAATACTTTCACAATGAATTTTAAAGATTCCAAGATTCCATAATTCTTTAACCCAATATTTTAACTAATAAAAAACATTTTTATTTTAGTCTTTTCACTATTAAGTATACTGGCAAAATTTTAGTTGTTTTCATTAAATGTTCGAAATTGAGTTTGAATGGTAGAGACTAGAGATGCAACGAATATTCGGCTACTATTCGGTATTCGGCGTATTCGGCCACTTTTTCTAACATAAAAGCACATATTACATTTCACTACTCATGAAAAAATAACACATGTTACTCAAAATTGTATATATTTAAAGAAAAAGTTATAAGCTGTTTTAATACTTAAAATCAACAAGTGGTAAGTTATGGTGGATGAAAACCATTTTCTCAGCATTTGATGGCAGCAAAAGATTGCGCTTTTCTTCATTATTAATTACAGCTTCTGAAAATAGTCTCTCACTATAAAGTATAAACAGTACTTGCAGGAGATTATTTATAGATAAATCTTTGCAAATTTTGCTAAGGAAATTGTTGTGCGTTTACTAACCACCACTTGAAAACATCTGCTATCCATTATAGCCGAGGAATTTTTAAATAAAAATCAATTTCATTAGCAATAGTACCTTTCCCCGAAGCCTCACTTTGCGTATTATCTGTTTCTGTAGCAATTTCCTCAAAACAGTCATGTCTTCAATTTTGTGTTTACGAGGTGAAGAACAATCATCATTAGAGCTAGATTCATCACAACTAATTTTCAAAGTTTCTAAGATAAGCTTTTGTCTCGCTTTTTCTGTTTGAACTAGTCTCAGGAAACTATATAGTTTTGAATCGCGGATCGAGAAAAGTTGCAACCAAATATTTGTCTTTACCGTCAAAATCAAACCGTTTTTCAAGCTGAACTTTTAGGGAAATTCTCATTTTTAATAAATTTGGTGTTCCATCGGCAGTGTCTGCCTTTCCCAGGTATTTCAATAACGTGACAACATGTGGAATTACTTCAGAGATGCAAAAAAAATCTGAGCTAGTTATTTAAGTGATTTCTTCAAATGGTTTCAGGAGTGCATTGCTCCATTAAAATCCACAGAGTCGGTTTCAAATTATTTAAAGATGCGTAATCCGTTAGGCTCGTAATAAACTCATAAGTTTATTCCACTAAATATTTGTTTGTTTGTTGTTGAGAAACTATTTGCATTCAAATTCAGCTTGATTTGTTAGTGATTTTTAATCGAATAAGTACCTATGTATTTATAAAAAATTTTTGTTTTTTATTTGTTTATTTTCCACAAAATATTTGGCGCTTCGGCCGAGAGCGTGGCCGAACATTCGGTATTCGGTATTCGGCCAAAACCACTATTCGTTGCATCTCTAGTAGAGACAAAGAAAAATTCAAAAAAATCAAAGAAAAAGTTCATTATTTTAATATTTGTCACAAATAAAATGGTTTACTTTGCAAAATTAAACAATACCAAATACAATATGCAGGATAAAATTAAAAATTTTGACAATGGGCTAGCGTACACGAATCCGTGGCAGGAGGTAAGCTATAAGTTGGGGTTTCAAAATTTTAGGAAACTTTCAAAACAACTCCAGAGGCCTTTATTGTAAGTTTTAGTGAACAATTTTTTCGTACATCATTGGGAAAATTCGAAGCAACAACTGGTCTTATGTGCTCTTGCAGATTGGCAATTACATTTATAATATATCGGTAAGAAAAGTTCTCCCCTTTGACAAAAAAAATGGTGTAAATCACTAGACAAGTTGTACCAAAGTATTATTCTTTAAAATTGCTAAAGAGTTACTATAATTTAAAGATCACATAATTTACTTACTTAGATAATACAAAAAGGTGACTCACTACTAAAATTATACTTACTAAGAATTAGTCAAAAGATATTGTTTAAATTTAGAAAAAAATTGAATGAACATTATTAAAGGCTAGCACAAATTCAATTTCTATAAAGTTGTACTTTTATGAAGTATGATCAATATATTAAGATACTGTTCTTAGCGCCTAAGGGATTCTATTCGTTTTTATTTATATTTGGATGTTCAATATATTTTTATAAATATTACAGTAAAAAAACCAGAATAGTGTAAACATAAATATATAGTATAATAAGGATTTATATTTTGTGTACGCATTCATCTCCTGGAGTCCTTAAAGATTTACTTTTTTCATTGATTTGTTCTTAAATAGGGTTAAGCTAATGTAGCTTCAGGAATTTTCAGGCTTTCTTTAAGTTAAAAGATTTATTTTTGAAATCAACGACTTATTTGATAACACATTTTTTGAATTAAGAAATCGTCTTTTGGTTTCATTGAAATTGAAACAATTTGTACCTTAAATACGAAGAAAATGGGTTCTAAGTTTCTCCTTTTTATCAATCGTTTACGTTTAATTACATAATAATATATTGCAACCGATATAATGAAATGAGTTTTGTTATGACGGTAGTCTCTGTAATGACGTAATATACAGATCGAAAAGTGAAAAAGCGAAATATAATTTGGCTACCAAGATGTGGATATTATATTTCTATGTTAGCTTCCAAATCATGGTCTAACAAATTTTTTGGTTTTTTGAATTTTTGAATTTTTGAACTTTTGTGAAAGTAAAATTTGTTGACGTTAAAATAAAAATCTTCATGTGTACCAATGTCACAGTGTGGAATATTTAAATTAGCCGTCATAGAGTTTGAGGAAGATAAGAAAAATTTCAGATTTTACTAGTCAAATTATGTGGACTTATAAGGACTCGAACCAGCATGATAAACTTTAGAAATTTTCACATATGATTTAAATAAACCGCCATGCAGATAGACCTGCTTTACAAGAACAGTTTTCTATTAATGTATGGGTAGCTTTGATCAATTATTTGGGCTTTTTAAACTTTCTCAAGTGAATAATTCATAAAGTTTTCTTCAAAATGAATTTTTTGACTTTAAGGAATACTTCTGGTATGCAACAAGACGCAAAATGTGGTTTCACCTTAATGGTTAATTAAAATAACGAACATTTTCCTTCAAAATCTCCTGATCTGAAGAGTCTGAATTTTCAAACTTCCAAAAAATTATTTGTTTGATTAAATTAGGATTATTATGAATTATGTATTTCATGATTAACAATGTAATAGATAGAACAATGTAGATATAAATTAATGTCAATATATTTTTTTTAGTAAGCCAATTATAAATATTTTCTATAAAAAGTACCATTTATAAAAATAATCAAGGTTTGTAAAAAGCTAACTGTCATTATAAATTACAATACAAGCGAAAAGCTTTTTCTTTCTTTTAGCATTCTGATTAAATATATTAAACCATTTAAATAATCCACAAAATTCAAGAGATTCTAAAGCAATTATTTTTGACTAAACTTGAAATTCTTACAAAAAAACGGAAACAAAAAGGGATGGTATAAAAAGTAAAAATAATTACAACTCACCCGATTAAATCTTTTTGCCTGAAATATATGTCCATTAATACGATAAAGTTTCCTCCATCTTCTAGCTCCACGCCTGTATATGCTTCCTGGAAGAAAAAAAGAAATAAAAATCAGTAAAATGAAAATGTATTTGGGTATAAAAGAAGATAGAAACCCAAAAAATAGAAAATATAAAGCATTAACAAGAAATAAAAGCAAAATCAGGAATCAGACTTTTAGTAAGTCTTGTTATTGAATCCATTATCGTTATTCAGAACTAAAATTGCGGAAAATTAAGATATTTCTGTTGACTTATTTGCTAACTAATAATTGCTAAAAACTTGGAACTATAATTTTTATTCTAAGATTATGTGTCTAAACATTAATTAAAGGCGTTAATCAATACAAGAAAATTATATTTGTTAACCTATTTTTTATTCTTCTACAAATCTTAAAATGGCCGAACAAAGAACTTAGTTATCTTGATATTTCACAAATTTCGCAAAATATAAGAAACTTTCATAATTAATAACGTGATTTGCAATATTCGCCTTCTATATTCTTTGGAGTTATGTGACTTCTTTGCAAAACGGACAATAAAGGCAAATTTTTTTGTTAGTTTAATTATCGATTATGGATTGCTTTAGCCCAATAGTATAGAAGTTGATTATTTGACAGAAACATGAATAATATGAATTATACTAAGCTGAATTTTTATCCTGAAATAAATGTAAAAATTTTATTTGATAAAACACAAATATTAATGGAAATGAAAGGTAAAATGATTAAGACGAATTAGACATTGTTGGTAGAAGTGAATTATGTAAACAAGACACTACCTGGTGAACATGAAAGACACTTAAATGCACCCAAAATTGACAGTGTCAGTTATTTTGGCTGGCACAGAGTTTAATCTGCATAAAATTATTACTTAAAGGTGAGATACAACAGTTAAATGTTTTACCGAAAAGCGTTCGTCCTATGATGCCTTATTAAAAAACTTCGCAAAAAGGCAATGGTTGCTTGTTGCTTAAAATATTTAGAAATGAGTTTAAATGAATGTTTTTAATGGGAAATTTCGGTGATTTGCTCATATAGTCCAGCGTTATGATAAGTTAAATAGAAAATTTAATTGAATTTAACAGAAATCAGAGTACTATAAAAGAATAATTAATAAATAACAAGGAAAATCTTTGTTTACTCATCATACACTTGCTTCGTTATACAAGTTATTGTTAGTTGTCTGTGTGAATGAATGATAGTTAAAATTTGATAAATTGGAATAATATTACATTTTATAGATCAGGGGTTCCCAAATCGTAGGTTGGGACTCATTGAAGGGTCGCGTACGTACAGGTCATCTGCACGCAACGTAATGAGTGAATATTCTTTCACCTGGCTTCCCGCTCTTTTGTTTCCTTACTCTTTTGTTTACTTATCGTTCAGCCAGTCTAGATTTGTAAAGTTATGCTCAGAAAATCAAGCTTATCCTTCTTATTGATTTCACAATGTACTATTATATTTTCTAATGAAAAATACTAAGAAAGAAAAATAAATTATAAGATGATTTTTGGAGTTTTCCTTAATAATCTAAATAAAGTAATCTTAATGCATGTTAGAGCAAGCAGTTTTTTTTTTAAGAAGGGCGTCGCGAAAAAATTTCAAGTCTGTAAAGGGCGTCGCAGGTATAAAAAGATTGGGAGCATCTGGTATAGATATAATGTTCATCAAAATTATTTTATTGGACAAAAAAGAAATTACTCTTGTAAAAAAATTCAACTGCTCCGAGTTAACTTGCAAGACACATATTAACCATCAACAAAACCTAATAACATACTAAGATCTGATTTGAGGTCAAATGTATAATTACAAGGACAATAATCGATATAATTTTGCTAAATGAACTCCAGTTTCTAAGTTAATCAATTTGCTATTGTGATTCAAGTAGTAGAAATCACCTGTTGTATATTATAGGACTAATGGTCTGACAAATAGGAAAGCAGAAAACGGTTGCACATATTGAGTCTATTATTGTGCTTCAAATATCTTGAATCTATTGTTATAACTTTAACTTTATACTAAGGTAAGTAGTATTAGGATATTATTACCTAACTTTTGTAATCATAAGCACATTCATCTATGTTAAAGTCATTTAATGAATTAGTAGTCTTAACTTTATACATGCTTATAGTCTTCTCTATTGTCAAGTATAAAACATAATCTATTGTTAAGGCTTGATATACGACAGAAGTACAATGTGCAAAGTAAAATTTTAGTCTAACAAAAGTTTTGGATATTTTGTTCATTCAGAGCTAACCATGTGTTATATATCTTAAGACCCATTTCAATTATAAACGTTCTTTACTGTTCCATGTGCTAGAATTTTTAATTATTATGCTCACGTAAAGCAAGCAAATGTACATATATGTACAGCTTTTGTTTTAATTTCAGGGCCCATTAGAAAAATTGTCATAGACGATAAAGTAAAAATAATCTTAAAGAAAGCAAAAAAAAAAAAAAATGACTAGCATTAACTTATGCTTGACTATTTCTGAAGTTTTATGAAACTTTTTAATTAATGTTGTATTTCTTTTTTGGAATAATTTCATGTTGATTGCCACATTTAAATTTGTCCAAAAAAGTACCCTAAATTATTCATTAAATAATAAATCATAAAAACCATTTGTGTGTTTTAATTTAAGTTTTAATTTATCAAATATTAATTTTAGGTTAGTTAGCAGCTACTGTAAAGTCAAAAAGATATATTAAATTAAAGAATAATTGCTTTGCAAAATGGTCTGGCAGTAAATGAAAACAGCAAGAACAGTTAAAAACAGTGGAAATTTCTGCGAAATGCCTGGGATTATGTTAGTCAAAACATCAAAGGCACCACTGTGTTTTTAGCAAAATATTTTCTGTTGTATTTTTCAAGAATCAAATAAAAACTTTCTTTTTTGTTTCTCAAAAATTTTATACTAAACCGTTAAACCATTTTCAGATGTATAATTTTTTAAATCGAAGCATATAGCAATCGGTCAACGCAATAAAATTATTTACTCACGATTTCCCGGGGCGAGTTAAACTCTAGTTGTATACGTCATTTTTAACTTGAATCAAGGAAAACTTGCATTTCATATTTTAAGTTTATTTTTTGACTCAGTTTCATTTCTCATAAGTTTAAACACTTGAGTACTTAGATATTAGTGTGATTTATAAGTTTTTTATAAGCTGAGTAAAATTTGTGTAACTTAATTAAAAGAAGGAAACAAAATTTTATAATGAAATACATATATAAAATTTTTATAAATGGAAAATTTAGTTTAAGTTAATGAAAGATTCTTATTGAAAAATATTAAATTTTAATAATACTTTTGATTAAATTACGTTTTTACTAACCAATCCCATATGCTTTTATTTAACTAGCTTTGTCTTTTTATCTGTCTGGACTATTCAAACTCAATAACTCAAATAACTTTTAAAAGATCTAAATATTTCAAGTGCGTGGCTCGCCTAAAGTTTAATACATTGATAACTGATTTATTAATCAAATTTGTGTGTTTTGTTAAATTCAAAATTTTTACTTCGTTAAAAATAAAGCACCGTTTCACTTTGATATGTAAGACCAAAGTTGTTTTCAAAAATTTTTAAATACAGTCAAAACCGCTTAATACGACATCGGTTAAAACGACCTATCGGTTAAAACGACCAAAACAAAAGGTCCCGACGGAGTTTCATATAATTGCACAATTAATTTACCGCTTACTACGACATTGCATATAACGACATACCGTTTTGAACGACCACTTTTTCTAATATTTTCAAAAAAATTAATCGGTTATAACAACATGCAGCATTTTTTTTACATTTTGTGTGTCTATTTTCAGAAATTTTATGTTCATAATTAGTAAACGTGTAGCTCAGTTATAGTCAATAGGCGTTCCTAATAGATTTTTAAAAAATTCACTGTGGGCATGTCTGCACAAGATATGGTATAGTCGTCAAATGAAATAAGAAAAAATAGTACAGCAAATTACTGTAGACATGGAGTCATAAGCGCTGTTACTTTACTTTGATTATGAAAAACACGAATTTTGACCGTAGCTTTTCATCCCAGTAAATGACTAGAGTCAGTTTGATGCCATACGCAACGCTTAACACATCGGCTTAATTTTTTATAATTTTTCTCAAAACTTATACACTTATACTTATCCTTATAATAAAACTTTACAAATACGTTCCTACATTTTTAGGCAAAAAATAATGGTACCGCTTTTTACGACTATCGGTTATTACGACCGAAAATAATGGTCCCCTGGATGTCGTATTAACCGGTTTCTACTGTACTGTTTTTTTTGCCTCAGTACGATTTAAAGGCTTACATCCCTATATCAGTCAATATTTTTTACTAGTTGAGATTCTACACTTTTTTTAAATTTATGCAGCAAATTCGAATTTTGATTTTATAAGCGTTTGAATATTTTGTGATTTCACTAATTATTCATCTCCATTTAATGAATTACGTAGAATCCAATTTACGTGGGAAATAAGATTTTCAAATTTTCAGATTCGGAAGGAATTAAACAGTGTATAACAGTTATGAATTAGTTTTTGTCTTAGCTATGTGCGAATCAAGAAACCACGAAATAGTCGATATTATTATTGCAAATTCAATTTCCCATTCCATGAAAAATCGGCATGATTTTATTTTTTTAGGACACTTTTTTAAACTTATAAGCACTCTGGGAATAAAGTTAGGTTACAAGTGTAAGATTTTCTAAAAATATTTAGTTTTAACCATTGTACACAAAAGAAAAATAACGACAATTAAACAGTCAAAAACTAAATTAAATCCAAAGAAAGTTCCTTTTTTTGAGAAAAATCTTCTTTAAGAATTTGAGTTCTTCATAATTATAATAAAAACAACAATTCAACAATTTCGCATTAACCAACAAGGTTAATAGTTTTCGTCTCTATTTGAATCATCTAAAAATTTTAAGGAAAGTTGTTATAGTTGTAATAATATTAATACCCTTAATGTCAATTATAAAAAAAATCTGGTAGTGAGATGTATTTTTAAAGATGATAATGAAATGCCGTATAAGCAACATGCCTTGCAAAGAAAAAGAGCTTATCAAAAACGAACAAGGATTTACTAAATATTTTTAAAAATATAAAGCATATAATTTTTAAAACTTGCTCTTTCCTCTGTAGATTTTTAAGCAGCTTTCAAATTACTTTAAAGTAGTTATTTGATATTTTACAAAAATAAACACAATGGAAGAAATGCGATTTACGTTGTGTTGCAGCGATTTGCAGCGACTTTAACACAATTTTGCACAAATTTTGAGTTATCAAATTAGATTCTGGAAAATTTCATATGGACATAGAAAAAATATATTGCATTTCGAGTTATAAAGATATTTTATTCACAATTGTAAGAAATAGCCACACTTGAACCAAAAGAAAGGGAATACAAAATGACATTATCCTACATCGCTGAAATTAGAGAAGGCATCAAAAAAAGAAGAAGAGCACAGAGAATATGGCAAAATACACGTAACCCTGCCGATAAAAATATCTTCAATCACAACAGTAATAAGATAAAGGAATTGATCAAACTACACAAAACTGAATGCTATGACAGATATACGAAAGAACTAGGTTCAGATAAGGATAGGAACTACTCCCACTGGAAAGCAACACGTAAGCTTAAACGCCCGCTTATCTGAGCGCCTCCACTGAGAAACGAGCACGGAAACTGGGTACAAAAAAACGACGAAAAAGCCGAATTATTTGCTCGTCACTTAACAACTGTCTTTGCGCCAAATGATATCCAGTCTAACATAAAAACGGACTCGAAATATCAAGCACACAAAAAAAATAAATAAATTCACTGCATATGAAATAGCCAACGAAATAGATAATTACCTTAACATCAAAAAATCTCCTGGAGCGGACCAAATATCACCAGGTTTACTAAAAGAACTTCCAGCAAAGGCTATATACATGCTAACGTACTTATACAATGCTTGCTTGCGACTACAACACATCCCTGAAAGTTTCAAAATAACGCAAATCATCATGATTAAAACACCGGACAAACCTGTCGAGGTTTGTCACATCATACAGACCTATATCACTCTTACCAACGATCTCCAAACTGTTCGAAAAACTGCTAATGAAAAGATTAAAACCGCTTGTGAACATCCTGGACTTCCAGTTCAGGTTGAGAAATAATCATTCAACTATAGATCAGATTCATAGAATTACCGACAAAATCGAACAAGCCTTCAAAGATAAGAACTACTGCTCTGCAGTATTCCTAAACGTGTCACAGGCGTTTAACCGTGTCTGGCACGAAGGTCTTAGGTATGAAATGAGCCTAATGTTGCCAAGCAATGTCTGCAAGATACTAGAGTCATACTTAAATGGTCGCAAATTCAGAGTATAAAATGGGCTTAGGTATAAATGAGCCTAATTTTGCCAAGCAGTGTCTGCAAGATACTAGAGTCATACTTAAATGGTCGCAAATTAAGAGTATCTCACGACGATACCACAACGAGATATTACCCAATTAAAGCAGGTATACCATAAGGTAGTGTTCTAGTACCAATGCTATACCTTCTTTACGCAGCAGATATACTAATCTGCTATACTTGTAGTAGATAAAACCCAAGCTAAGGCAACAGAAAAGGTTCAAATTATGCTTGATAAAATCAAAAACTGGACAACAGACTGGATAATAAAACTTAACAGAGACAAGTCAATACATGTTACATACTCACTACGAAAAATCGATGCGAACATGTACACATACCTCAATGGCGAAAAAATCCCCCAATCCGACTCAGCCAAATATCTTGGGCTTCACTTGGATAAAAGGTTAAACGGAAACATCATGTAAGGCAAAAGGCCAAGCAGATAAAACAACTAACATACAGACTCTACTGCAGTGGTTCTTAACCTTTTTAAGCCGCGACCCAAATTTGAGAAATATGTTTATGTCGCGACCCAAAAAAATTTTTTTCGTATTTTTAAAAAATCTTCAATCCTACGATGATGATTTTTTTTAACTTACAAATTTTTTATTTATTTTTTTAATAATAAAGATAAACAAAAGTACTTTTCGATCCAAGGAAAATTTAATTAATAATCCAGTGTTTTTAATAATTTTTATTGACCAAATTAAAATATATTTATAACTTTTTGAAAATAATTGACATTTTAACTTATTTCTAAAAAAAAAAGAAGAAATATCAATACATATGTTAAGTCTTTTAAATTTTAAATGCAAGTTATACAGTTTTAATGAGAACCTTGTGCTTGAATACATTTTGAAAGATCTTCAAACCTCGGTTGAATGCTTGTCAAGGAGCACCTTATATCTATTTCAGGATTTAACTTGTTCCGGTAATTGTTTTTGATTACACACAGAGCCGAAAAACCAGCCTCACACATATATGTTGTTGAAAAGGGCAATAATACTTTTAGGGCTTCTTTAACAATTATTGGCTTTTCGGTTTTTAATTTTAACCAGAAAGCACATAAAGATTCAGTGTTTTTGTAGAATTTGTTCTTGGAATTGATTAATATTAACAAATTCCTCATGCAAATCACTTAAATCAAAATTAAATGGCATTCGAACCCAATTATAATTGAAAACATCGTCTGCAGGGAAATATCGATAAAAGTCTGCTATTAGTTTTTCTAAATGATTAATAATAATTTTCTGTATTTCAAAATCTGTGATATCAATATTATTGTCTTCAACAAGTAAATTAAGAGTCGGGAATGAAGCAAGTTTCTTTACTTCAACCTTATTTCTCCATAATTTGAGTTTATTTTTAAAACATGTAATTTTTTCAGTTAATTCAATAATAGTATGATTACGTCCTTGCATAGACGTATTTAGATTATTTATTTCAAATAAAATATCTGCCAAATAAGCAACTTGAGTAATCCACTTCAACTCGGAGAATTTAAATGCTAATGGGTGTTTCTTTTCTCTCAAAAAAAATTCTACTTCTGTCCGCAATTGAGCATCTTTACTTACATCTGTCGTTTCATCCAGTTGAATACTAAATAAACCAGCAATTTTTATAGCAGAAATAAGTGGATTCTTAATATCAAATGACATATCATTAATTCGTAAACGAACTGTATCATTTGATAATGGTATCTTTTGTAATTTCTTTGAACTTTCATCTCCGCACTTGATACGTGCCATGTCAATGGCAGCAGGTTTTATAAGTTTTTCAGCAATATTATGGGGTTTTTTTTGTCTTGCAATATGCCAAGCCACATAAAAAGAAGCAAGTGTAGCTTGTTTGGCAGAATTTATAAAACCATTACTACTTGGTGCATCCAAACGAGTTTTTGACAGAGAGCTTACTGAGTCTGCGCGCACGCAAAGCAATGGTAAATAACTCTTCTAGGAGGTGTTGGTATTACTTATTATTTTGTGTATTACTAACTTTTTTGGTTGGACTCAGCGCCCAATTTTGGGTCGCGACCCATAGGTTAAGAACCGCTGCTCTACTGGCTAATTGGAAAGTACTCCGAATTGAGCCTCACATATAAACGAACAATTTACCTATCAATGGTAAAACTAATTTGGACCTATGGTATCCAGCTTTGGGGGTGTACTAGGAGGTCGAACCGAGCAATAATCCAAAGAAGCCAGAACAAATTCTTACGCCTTATCACCAATGCGTATTGATATGTGACTAACGAGGAACTTCATGCAGATCTGAATATACAACGGGTCGAGGAAGTAATATACGAATATGCCAATAAGTATGAGAAAAGACTGCTTTACCACTCAAATACGGAGACCATACTACTGATGGATACCACCGATAAAACTAGGCGACTGCAGCGGGTCAAGCCACACGAATTAACCTATGGGGACTGATCACTGGATCAACAGCCCAGATACTCACAGTAGCATAAGTGTCATAACTTAGCATTGGTCAACACTACTAATAAATTAATGTATAATTAAGATTGTAGTATATAAACTGAAATAAAAAAAAAAAAAAATTGTAAGAAAACAAAAATAACATAAAATTAACTTTAAATAGACCTTAATTTATGCGTCGTATAGAATAAATTCCGCGAAAACCTCCTATTTATTATTTAAATATTGTAACTTTCTCAAATCAAATTAATATAACATTATAAATTACTTACGATCTTCTCCGACACATGACATTCCCGGCGCAGTTGGAATATTTGGAAATACTGAAAAAAACAAAAAATTAAAGCTTTATGAGTAAATTCGAAATCTTTTCTAAAGCTAATTATTAAGCAATAATATTTATGAATTTATGATTTTCAAATATTTTTAAGCTTGATTAGTAATCAAAGTTTGTAATAAAATATAGATTTGGCACCGAAGCCTACAGTAATGAGAAACATATCGTGTCCAAATAATAAAACTATTACTAATAGCTTTTCTCCACTGACGCTTATACACTTTATTGTCTCCCGTGCAAAAAAAGCGTCTCCCTTTGCAATAATACATTGTATTAGAACATATGATGGAAATGTCTAAAAAAAATACCTTAACAATTAATATTAAATTATCAAATTGTGCTGAAATATAGTTTTTAAAGTGACTAAAATAATTAATTAAATAACAAAAAGGCAAAAAAAAAAAAAAAAAAAAACAAATAATAACTTAGATAATAAATAAATAATATATTTAAAGACACAAGAAATAGAGGAATTTTAAATTTTATTTTGTTAGACAACCTATAAATTTGCAATAAATGCCTAAATTTCCCCTTATATAGACTTTTAAGGACTGCATTTTATTACACAATTCTCCATGCAATAGAGTAGATCTAGAGAACCAATCAAAAATTTTTATAGAACAAGTCAGAGCAGCTTCTACATTAGCCACTCCGGAGTTAAAAGAAAAAGGATCTTCATCTGGATTATCCTACACTGAAGAAATTAAAAAAGGCATTCAAAAAAAAAGAAGAGCAAGAAGAAAATACCAGAAATCCATCTGATAAAAACATCTTTAACTAAGCGAGTAATGAAGTTAGGAAAATGATCCAATCATATAAAACTAAATGCTTCAACAAATATGTAAAAGAACTGAGTCCAGAAAAGAACACTGACTACTCCCTATGGAAGGCAACGAGAAACATCCAACGAATATGGGCACGTAAAATCGATGACAAGGCGGAACTATTATCTAAATATCTATCAACTATCTTCA
The DNA here is from genome assembly GCA_947359355.1 of Acrocera orbiculus. Lineage (NCBI taxonomy): Eukaryota > Metazoa > Arthropoda > Insecta > Diptera > Acroceridae > Acrocera > Acrocera orbiculus. The sequence goes on from OX375758.1 coordinate 17,360,120, forward strand.
AACCGCTCAACATTAAATCTAAAAGTTAAAGTAGCTCCATGCTACCAAAAGGAAAGAAATATGAAAAAGTTCAAAGCGAAAGAAGTAGCGAAGGAAATAGACAACCTCAATCAAAGAAAAGCTCCTGGGGCGGACCAACTAACTCCAATAATCTTTAAAGAGCTGCTACCTAAAGCAATTTACATGCTTATTTATATCTACAACGTGTGCTTAAGGATCAGGTATATTCCTGAAAACTTCAAAATAGCACAAGTCATTATGCTTATTAAACTCGATAAACCAGAAGAGGAGGTGACTTCATACAGGCCCATTTCAATATTACCTATAATTGCAAGATTATTAACACTCTAAGATGAATCTCAGTTACAAAAGACTGTTATACTTGGCAATAATCAAACCCATCGGAATGTATGGTATCCAACTATGGGGGTGCTCTCGTAAATCAAACAGAGAAATTATTCAAAGAAGCCAAAACAAGATCCGTCGCTTGATTACTAACGCATTTAGATACGTGACTAACAAAGAACTACATGATGACTTAAAAAAAAATGGATAGAAAAAAGGTTACTCTACCATACTAACATTGAAGCTATACAAACAAACAAACAAAACTAGACGTTTACAAAGAAGTAAACCACATAACTTACCATATTAGCTAAAAAGGAAGAAGGATCAATGGACCCAACCACTGAGTACTCTTAACAACGATATCAATATAACAAAAATCAGTCATCAATACTAATAAATTAATATAATAATTAAGATTGTAGTAATCATAACTTTAAAAAAAAAAAAATTCTCCATGCAATTTCTTTCCTTGTATTTGTAATAGATTGTAGTAAAGAAAGGCTATAAATTAAAAAATATAATGTACTGTCATTTCAATTTAGTAAAATGAAAACTAACAAAAGACGCAAACTCAGTGCTTTAATTAGAGATTAGGCTCGCCCAGTTGTTGAAACTTTCAATAAGACATAGAAAAAAGCTTTGCTTTTGTTTTTATATTGTTGTTCTTTTTTCTCACATACATTTTAAGGCCCCTGTAGACGTCGGACATTCTCCGGAATATTGTCCGGGTAAATACACTGTAGACGTCGGACATTCATTTGCCCGGACTTGTATCAGTTTTTACTAAATACATATATAATTTATAGTAATAATAACATGAAGTTGAACTTTTAATAAAAAATGATTAATTATGAAAACTTTAAATTTTTGATATCATAATGAATAGCAATGTTATTTTTGTGCTGTAATCTTTCGGTGCTATCTTCGTGCTATTAAAAATGTATGAAGCTGTCATTATTGCCGCGTAAACACATAATTTACTCGGAAATTGCAGCGGACCTTTAGATTGGTCCGCGGACATTGCTGTAGACGAGTTAAGTTACCCCGGACACGGACAATGTCCGACGTCTACGACGTTTATATGGGATAAAACATGCAACACACACCACTCATTTGTGAGTAACATGTATAGAATTTTGAAAATGTTCATCCCGAACATCTTGGCGACGTCGCCTTTCGAATGAAATCGGCTTGAGTAAAATCGGTTGAGTTTAAGTACCTTAAAAAGGGAGTACAAAAAAACGCCTTGCGTATTAATATATAGATAACATCAAATTTCTATCTATAGACATAGTAAACGATTTATTAAAATAATGCATATGCCACCAGTGGTGTTTATTATTGGTTTTACCTGTTAAAAGCAATTTGAAGCAACTGAAAAGTAACTACCGGTACATGTTAGTTAAAACTCTTAGTAGTTAAAAAATTTAATTTAACTATTATCAACAGAAAAAATAGTTGTACTCAACGTCTAGCTACCTAAATTTAATTTTATTTTTATTTTTCATTCATTCAAAGTTAGGCCAATATAGGAAGTTATAGTACAAACAATTTAATGTATAACAACATTGGGCTTAATGGAAATTCTGTTATGTTTAATTGAATTAAAATGTGCCTCTCCAAATAATAATCAAAAAACAAAAATTTAATTAAACAAACTTTGTATAAATGTATTGTTTATCTATTTGTTTTTTGTCGCACGTTAAACAATTATCATTGTAGTGTCATTGTAATATATTTGTATAATGTGACAATGGGCATGTGCCAGCTTTAATATGTTCCTGTCAGTTACAATTAGTCGTTTGTTGATCATTTACAAGTATTTTGTATATCAACGTTTTATTTAAAACACAATCAGATGTCATTTGAAAATAATTTGATCAGATATATAAAACAACTTATCGGAAACTAATTAATCTCTAATATAGGTTTTTAATTGGGTGTTTTGCTCTTTAAAATTCGTCTATTTCTTAAACTTAAAAAGGAAAAAGGAAAATTTTATAAATAAGCAATTCATATTTGAATACTTATCAATAAATAATACAATTTGTATCTTTCGACAGTTAATTAGTATATCTAAGATAGGGATGCCCGGTCTTTCTTTAAGTAATTCATCCTTTAAAGTGAGTATTAAATAAAATGATATATCGTCATTGGCAAACCAATATTTGCTATTCGTAGTAAAGTATAAACTCCAGATATTGAATAAAAACGTTCTCTTGTATGTGTCTTCTAGCTGATGTGCATAGCAATGTTTTTATATGAAAATTTGGTTAATAGTCGTCCAGATAATAAAAATGTCAAAATCTCAAAGAGTGCACAAAGAGGATATTATTTTGACAAGGGCAATATAAAACTATACTTCAAATTTTTACACTCATATGTTGCCGAAAAACCTTGAAAGTATGCGGCAGATTGAGTTTAATATTAAACAAATAGAAGAATTTGTTTCGTTTTTACTATTTTTCCCCCAGAAGACTTCATTTAGAAAGTGGACATCAAATTCTACTAGTGATGATATTGAATATAAATCTATTACAACTTCAAACGAATTATTCAATCACTTAAATTTTAATATAACACTACTGAAATATTTATATCTATCTTTTCATAAAATAGATATTTAAGCAAAACTTCAAGCTCCTTATTCAAAATTAAAATTAGAATTTTACGAGTTTATTCCAAATCACTCTATATTAAATCAAATAATTTATGGAACATTAGTGTCAAAATAAATATCAAACCATTGAATTTTTGCATTCAAATAAAACTCAAGGTAAGGAAAGTTTTTTAAAATAATTGTTTCATTGTACTATTGTAGATGATGGTTTTTCTACTCAAAAAAAAAAATAGTTTCATAAATATAAAAAAGTTATTTCAGGACAAATAAATATTTAAAAAACAATATAAAAAGGTCCATATGCATTCCTTAAATAATGAAGACAAATTTAACATGCATCTTCTCAACATTTTTCTTATAAAAAATTCAGATAGAGCTATTTGTTGAGAAATTTATGTAAAATAACCTGGGATATCCTGGGATATTCTCTCCTGGCATTTCATGATAAATGAGTTCAAAAAAGGTTTGCTTTTAAAAATAAAAGTTATGATAAGTAATGGAAGCTTTTAACAGCGAAATAACAAAAAAATATTTATTTAAAAAAAATAATAAGGAAGAAATTATATTTAGGTACCTATTCACTTTATAAAAACTGACAAGCTAATAAAATAATTGCTGAATTATAGCCTATTAAGCTTAGTATAGAATTTCTTAGTGACTATTTGATTACGCTCAATTCATATTAGTCATTACTATAAACATTACCAAATAATTTTAAAAACTGAACAAATTATTAAAAAAGAATTTTCAAAAGATGTTTTAATGTTTAAACGGAAAAATAAGCACTTAAAAAAAAAACAGAATTGAATTTTGTTTAACTTTTAGCTAAATTAAAAATTAGAAAAATGATTCACCGATTGGTAAAAAGTACAGCATTTTTTTTATATTTCGTGTAATAATAATGAGATTAAACTCTACTACTGGACACCTTCAGCCTCTGAATATGTTAGAAAACACGCTATTCACAATATATTGGTTTACTCTGGCCAATAACCATCACATAACAACGACGACATGATTGTATCGTGTAAAACTTATGTATAAAAATTGAATGGCAATTAATTTCAGAACTTTTAATTTCAGAACTTAAGTAATTTCTTTTGTTTATTTTTGAGCTTTGTTTGAAAGTAATGTCTTTAAATAGTTACAATATAATAAATAAAAAATCAAATATGCATGAATAATTTTAATTTATCTTTCTGATTACGTATAGAATAATATAAGTTTTTGCTGAAATTAATTGTACAATCAGTATTTGATAGTTAAGGGCCATACTTTTGAGCAATATACCATTCAATTTGGTGTAAAACACATTAAGCAAAATCGCATGAAAATATATGATGGTTTAGGGGTCTTAATTATTAAGAGTAGCAATGTGCTAGGACAAAGCGAACGGTAAGCTACGATGAAAAAAAGATTTTATCAAGATAAATTAGTTACACTTGGTGGAAGTCAAACAAAACTAAAGACAAGAAGTTAATATTTTCTAAATCCATTAAAAATAAAAACCAGCCATAGCAATTAGATAAAAATAGAAATAGTTATCAAAAAATGAATCCAACTAGATACCTAGACTTGAAAAATCTATAGAAGACAATCTATAAAATATCTATTCTATAAATTGTATATTAAAATAAAACTTCTGTAGCCTAGAGTAACCAAAGATACAAGTATTAGTCTAAAATCAATCGATTCCTCTGGCAAGGGTTGACACAGTAACCCATATATGTTATTTTTAATCACTAAACGTATATGTATAAAAATAAGCAAATTGTATATTTTGTTTATTTTAACAAATTTTTAAAACAATAACAATAAAAATTAGTCAAAACATAACTTTATTGGAAATATATATATATATATTTTTTTTCTTTGCCTACAGAGAATTTGAAAGACACGTTTTGTTATTAAATCTCTCACAGATTCCGAATACCCGAATTTTTGGTTCAATTTTGAAATGGTAAATATTAAACCCCTTACAAGAAAAATGTTCAACATTACTTCACAAAGTTGTTGGATATGTACTTCAAAATGTATTCGCGGTCCTATGATTTCCGCATTTAGGATGTGTTTTGTTTTTGTTCATACATAAAAGGTCTGTCTCCAAGGATAAATTTATCAATTTGTTTAGAATTTATATTTATTTTTGTTATATTTTATTTTTTGATGACAGCAACTGACAAAAATTTTAGAATTTTTTCTATGTGCAATCATTTTAAAACTTGGTAAACTATACATAGATAATGGGAATCGACCTAGTTGTAATGTCGCCAACTGTTATTGAAATTGTAGATATTGTTTGCCACTAATATAGTACTTAAAAAATTTTTGCAATTGTAATTAGTAGGTGGAGAGACATTTTGTTTTGAAAGTTATCATTTTTATGCTTTTCTTTTATGTGATTTTTGTTAAGAGTTTTCTTTTTAAATGAAAATTCTGTTAATAATAGTTCAAAATAACTTAAATGAGTGCCGAGTCATAATTGGTGACAATGATTTCCTTCTGAAAACGAACAGATTTCAATCTAAGCAAATTTATTTGAAACTTATTGCAAGAAAATGTGAGTTGATAGGGGTAAACCATAAAATAATTTCCATTGTAAATTTCATTAAAAAATAAAGTAAAAGTATATTTTCGTTTTAAAAGAATTAAAACAAAAAAAATTAAATATACACATTCAATCAATTTTGATCATTTATTATATTTATTCCCACAAACAAATCCAATTTTATCTACAATGAACAAAACATAAAATTAAATATATCTAACTCTATTTTCATTATTAATACTAAAAAATATACATGTATAATTTTGCTAGCGCGTTATTATTGGTTAATAGACCAAAACTTGTGTCTAGCAACTTTTTGATAAAAAGATTTCTACTGTGATTGCGCTAAATTAGCAGTTAAACAAAATTGTAATTAAAAAAACAATAGTTTTACTGTCAAAAAGTAATTGCTACCGGACATGTTCTTTTAATTTATCGAAAAATACTGATATTAAATTTTAACAACAAAAATCAAAAAAAAACTCCCCAGATACTCGAAAAAAGCTATGAAAAAATATTTGTAAATTGTGAAAAGTATAGACATAATGTTTCCAGTACAAGCTGGTATACAAATTTTTTCAGAAAAACATGGAAGAACGTGTTTTTAAGACCATTATATACAAAAATGGCTTCTCTCTTATGATAAGAAGTTATAAATAAATAATTATCAAAGAGGGCCAACAAATAAATAACAATAGATTTCATTTAAACTTAAAACAAAACAATAAAATTTAAAAAATCTCTAGATATGTTTATCCAATAAATTTAAAACTGTCAAAAACTAGGGATATTTTCACGCAAAGTATGGTAGTAGATACTAAATTATGATCCATTAAGTATGACGAAAAAAACTACCATGGAATGGGAAAACTATAGCGAACTTTTGTATTAAGGCGATGAACAATACATCACAAACAAAATTTTGCAGTTTATTGAATCAAACTAAAAACATTAAACGAAATACTTTCACTTGTAAATATTCTTATGTCAAAAATTTTCATTTCAAATTTGAAAAAACCTTAAATTGAAAATTTATATAAAAAAAATTTTTATAATTTTATTAAAATATAATTTTCATGATGAAAGTAACAAATCTATTATGACACGATTAATAGATTCATTAAATATTGATCGTAAGATAATTTTCAACATAAATTAAAATCCTAATGATTTTTAGCAAATTAAAAAAAATCAATGAGTTTTCCTTAACAAAATTTAATTATTACTGTTATTAAAATTTACTCATAGCTACTGGTATTATCTTTTTTAATTAAAACAGAGATTGAACTTTATAATCCAAAATATTAAAATCATTAATTATATTACAGAATATATCTACAATAGCTTGGTAAAGATAGCATATCTTCAGGGGAAATAGATTTTCAGTTTAAAGACTTTCTTAAATAGCTTAGAAGTTAATGAAATCCTATTACAAAAATGATACCATAATAATTTCTGCCAAGTTTCTTTTGTCTTCTTTAATAATTTGAGTAATTTACTAAAGTGTTAAAAGTGAATTTATGATTTATTAACAAAAAAAACAAAACAGTTCATGAAAATCTCTCTTTAAATTGAAGCTGCTTTTATTTCAAAGCATCATATTAAGGATAAAAAGGCCTCCTGATGGTATACCCTATTTTACTAGTTTTTACACAAAATATGGTAGAATAGGGAATTGTAACAACAAAATTCAATCAAGTTCTAAATTTATTTTTCTAGTCAAATTCTTTCCTCTGAGGAATTCTGTGAATCTTTCTTTTATAAATATTTTATATTTTATATGATTAAACACGTTAACTGGCTGCGTCTAATTATTTGTTTGTTTGTTATTATGCTATTCAAGCCAAAATTCAATGCACTTAATGATACTCAAAGCATCAAAGATATCCCAACAAATCTACTTATCAGTGAAACTCTAAAATTAAGATTTCATTCGGTAAACACATTCAGCTAAAGATTTATGGTTTAATGAGTCAAATTTTCATTTGGCCGTATTGAATAAATTAAGCAAACCAAAAATTTTATATTTGTTGATATTTTTATGCTGTCAACAAGAAACAATTCAAAAAAAACATTGAAAATATGTAAATTATAGACAAATAATAAATTAACAAAAACCTTTATTCATCACATAAACAAAAACTTTAAGAAACTGTAAAAAACTAAACAAGAAAAAGAAAATAATTAAAATAATGAAACATGAATTAATGAAATTAATGAAATTTAATGAAATTTCAAAGATTAACCACGTATTATTATTCCAAACCAAAAGAGAAATATTTTTTGTTCTTTTGTTTGTTGCTTTCTTGATAAAAACTTTAAAAATGTATTAAGTTTATCAATTCTTCCAGTTTCTCACTTTTATTTAATTCTTTTCTTTTGAATACAATGTCAAACCCTCTATACTAGTTTCTTTGTTATTTTATAACGTTAAAGGCACAACCTTCTCATCACTATAGAGATAATTGAAAAATTTGATAACTAATAACATACCATTCCGAAGATAAGTAAACAGATCGTACCGCTTAGATATAATCGTCTCAAGTAAATTTAACTTTTATATTGTATTGGAATAATATGTTACACCAATTCAAATATACACTTAATATCATCAATGTTCCTTTAATGTTACGGCTTTTTATAATATTATTGAAAAACTTTTAAAAAAGCAAGCGATACGTCTCTGAGTCAAAACTATTGACAGGATTATTTAAACACTTTTATGAATAGTGCTTCAGGCTGTCTAATAACTTCACATACATTTATTTGAATGCTATTTTTTTTACCAAAGATATAATCAATAACCAACTAAACCATAAATAAATGATTTTAACCTAAGAATAAAGAAGACTCAATGTTTGATTTTAATAATTGTGAATGATATTCTAAATTATGTCTGGCAAAATGATTGCCTTTGACAGTAAATGCTAGAAGTCACAACTTTTGTGTAAAATATGACAAATTCCAAATACTGGCAAGTTTTTTTATTTTTTAATAAACAATTAAATGAAAAAAAAATATTCCAAATAAATATACAAAAATACTTCCGGCAGCAGGTACCGCACAAGCAACTTCTCTTGAGAAAAAATTATTTTTTTAATGTTCCGATACCTCGGAAATCATTCGACACTATCTTAAAATTACTATATGGGACTATCTATTCAGACTAGACAAATGCATGCTCCAAGTCTTGAAACGTAAGAGATTACAAAAAATTAACTATTTCGATTTTCGGACCAATTATAATAACTTTGATATAAAGCTCAAAATTAGAAAAAAAAAAAAAAAACTTTTCAACATTATACACAATATACACATTATACACAATAATTTATAATCATAATCATCCATCCCGCTTAAAACTAAATTTCCTCCAATTTGAAGAATTTTCACAAAAAAAATGACGTCATATGGGGTCCGCCATCTTGAATTTTTAAAAATTCATAAAAGATGCAAAATCAACACCTTCGAAAACCTCCATGTACCCCTCGATACTTAGAATATGAAGGTTACATTAAAATTTTTGTTGAATGCTTGAGAACGTTAGTTTTTTATTCATAAAAAACCAACCGCTGGGCCGATTTCGCTCAGACTCTTTTCAGATATAAGTTATGATATGGCGTATTGACTGATATGGTCAAAAATGTAATTTGGTGCAGAATAGTTCTTTGGTAATCGAATCTCACTTTTGCGGGCTTAAAAAAGTCAGTTTTTTATCAATAAAAAACGAACCGCTGGGCCGACTTTGCTGAAATTCCTTTCAGATCTAAGTCATGGTGCGGCGCATCGATTGATATATATAACACGTAATTTGGTCCAGTAGTTTTCGAGAAAACGAATCTCATAAAAAAGCTCACAGACCTACATACATACGCACACACACACACACACACACACACACACACAGACAGACATCACTCTAAAAATGATTGCAAATGATTCTCCAGGTCTTGAAACGTAAAGAAAACGCAAAATTTTTGATTTCGATTTTCGGACCAATTACAATAACTTCTCAAGAGAAGTTAAAAATGGGACCTTCATTCAAAAATCTTAAGCATAAAAAATTCCTACAAATAAATACCTAGATACAATACAATAACAAGGGTAAATTTCAAAATCATTATTTTCCATGTTGGGTCTATAATAAAATCCAAAATACGTCAGTCTCTAAAGGAATACTTTTTTGATAAAAAAAAGAAAAAAACCCCAAATATTCTGACTAAAATTCTACAAACGTTCTTAATGAATACCAAAACATTCAATAAAAGCTTCTGGGCTTACTTTAAATTACTACAAACTCCTAATAATCAATTCATGAAACAAATAAATTTTGGCAGGTTTTCTACTTATTATTTAGGGTATTTTTCAGATAAGCACCACAATTTTATGATAATAATTGAAAACAATTTCATAGCTCTTCAATTAATATTAGTTGTTATTTTTCTACCTAAAAAAAGGCAATCAAGTTAATAAATATTAAATACATCTAAAAACAATTAAGTAAACTTATATTATTCGAAAAGAGTACTCAAGACTTTATTTTTTTTGGCCTAAAGTTACAAGTGATAAAACATTTAAATAAGATTGCACGAATTTTTGATTAGTAGCAGAGTGAAAACTTTCAGAGTAAGACAGATTATGGAACTTACAATAAGTAATTTTATTTATAATTTATTTATATGCCTTTGCGTTAATATGGAGTAAATAATAAAGTCAGCAGTCCCAGTTGTTACGTTAAAATAAGGAGCCAAATAAAATCTATACCTGAAGGATATCATAATATCATTGCATTAATGATAGACTTACAAACCAAACTGCAGGATGTGAACTAGGCAATTCACAAAAAACAGCCAATCAAAGAATTCAAATCAAATAAGTTCATGACAAAACCAGGCTCCTTATTAAATATTGTAAGTACACAATTAATAATTGTAATCAACTATAAGCCATTTTCCAAATGAGAGTATTACCCTCACCAAAAATAAAGAACTTAAACACTACTTCAATAGCTACATCAAGTGCAGGTATAACATTTTTTGGGAAAACAGCATTAAAAAGTTGATTGATAAGTGGGGAAAATATTAAATGATGACTAGGAATATTGAATTAATTGTTGCTTATAATGTTGATATTTTCAATAACAATTGTTCAATTGAAGAGCTCTGCGAATTCATTTGCCAGCCCAATACTTCCAAGTATTAATTTTGAGTTTTTTAAAAACATGTTTTAACCAATAATGACCACTTGTACTCACCCCTTTCATTAAACTTTATTATAAAGCGAAAAAATCACTATTAAAGCTATTATTTTTTCTTTGTAAACTTAACAGTAATTAACTAAAAACATCATGACATTTGGTAAAAACCTCAATAAATATACAAAATTTTCTTATTCATCTCTTGTATACATTTGTGCATAAATTTTATATATTTTAATCCAGTTGAAGACTTTTAGTATCCATTTTAAGAGCATCTCTGTTTTGTAGGGATAAATATGCCTAAAAGTAGAATGTTTTGTGGCTATAAAACTGTTCATACCAAACAACTGATGTTATACTCGTAAATGTTAGTCCACTGGGATGGATATTTTTAATGCTCTACGTAATTTTGCTATATAGCCACTATATATTACGATTTTAGGATGTTGGACTATAGAGAAATCATCAATCATTGAGAGAATAGGGATTTTCGCTTCCGGCACTAAGTCGTTAATTACAAATACTGTAGATGTAGTTGCAAATTTCAGTATTTCTATTTTGTTATATTTTGCTAAAGCATTGATTTATGCATAAGCATAAAAATATATTTTGAAATAATAAAAACAATATTTACGTTTTTTCTTTTACAAAGACATGACATTATGTCTGATAAAGATTTGATTAAAACCAAAGATAAAAAAAAATTTCTTTTGGATTTTTTTCTGTGTTTTAATAACATTATAGATTTTTAGATTGTGTGTCTGTATCTGTAATTCTATTACTATTCTTTACTTAAAATGTAACTCTTACGATAAGAAAATATTAGAAGAAAATTTTTGAAAGGTTTCTAAAAAAAAAACGATACCTATTTACTTTATGTAGATCTATTTTAAGCCTTTAATTTCTTAGTTAATTTCTTTGAATAACCAAGAAAAAAATTGACAGATTTTAGATAAAATTTTTGTTTTTATTCTTACTTTTATCTTTATTTCTTTATTCATTTTAAACATTAGACATAATTTTCATTAAGTTTATGAACGCATTACTCTCACTCTCCTGAAGCAGGTATAGTGCCCTCTTACCCGAAAAGACCCTAGAACAGGGATGGCGAACCAATGGCACGCGTGAATTTTGTTGATATAATTGTATTTTAAAGTTTATTTGAGTTTTTTCTGTGATTTTAACTGTTATTTAAGTTGGCTAGTTCAGCAAAAAAACAAAAAGTGCAAGATAGAACGAGTATCAGAGAATTTCAAACTTGGTGGACAGAGAAATATGGCATAATTAGTAAAGGTGACAAGGCGGTGTGGATTTTATGTTCTGGAACAGTGGTATGTAGAACATCGTCTGTGAAACGGCATTTTGAAACAAATCACGAATCCATTAGTCAAAAAAGCAAACCAGAGCAAAAAGAATTAGTTGCAAGTGCATTGAAAGACAGAAATAAACAGTAAACATCTATGATTAAATATTTTCGCAAAAATTATCATACGAACACGGCAAATTACGCGGCTGCAAATGTCATTGCTCGGCATAGTAAACGTTTTCAAGAGGAAGACTTTTGAAGGAAGTCTTTTAGTAAAGATAACATAATTCAGCGCATCAAAGATACTTCTCTGTCCAGAAACTAAATAAAAGAAAGAATCTTAAAACTGGCCGAAAATGTAACAGATCAACAAAAAATTGATATCAGCTCTACTTATTTTATATCGCTTTGTTTTGACGAAAGCACTGACGTCACTAAATCTGCACGTTTAGCTGTTTTTGCTCGATATTGTGTTGGAAACGTCATTAAGGAAGAATTAATTGCGATAAAATCGTTTCTAATAACTACAAAAGGCACTGATATTTGTACGGGTGTTAAAAATTCGCGTGCTGAAAAAGAAATTGATTTGAAAAAGATTGTTTCCGTAACAACTGATGGTGATCCAAGTATGGCGGGTAAAAAAAATGGTTTCATAAGTTTATTTCAAATAGACGTAGAGCATTCGATTCTTCAATTCCACTGCATCATTCACCAACAAGCCTTGTGTGCTAAGAGTGGTTTAACATCTCTTGATAATGTAATGGCGGTAGTCACAAAAATAGTCAACCTCATCTCGTCACTGGCTTTAAACAAGCGAAAGTTCGATGCTTTGTTAGATGAAGTCAACTCAGTGTACAATGGCTAACTGATGTACAATAATGTTGGTTGAATCGCGGGAACGTACTTCAAAGATTTGTTGATTTCTTGGAAGAAGTCAGACTGTTTCTGCAAAATGAGGAAAAAGTTGAAGAATACCCACAGTTGTTGGATGTTATGTGGCTTTCAAAATTGATGTTTTTTACAGATATATGCCCACATTTAAATAAGTTGAACATGAAGCTTCAAGGCATAAGTAAAACAATAATCGTCATGATCTATCTCATTCGCGCTTTTGAGACTAAACTGCAAGTTTTCAGGGACGATATTATCACAAGAAAATACAAGTATTTTCCAAATTTGAAAAAATATATCACCGATTTAGTAATACATGAGAAACCAGACGAAGACCAAGCTACTGAAGAATTTATTTCTGTGATTGATTCTTCAATCAAGGAATTTTCAGCGAGATTTCCTCAGTTCAAAGAATTATCGGAAATACTCAAGTTTATTATGTACCCTCATGTGACGTCATTTGATAAACTGGATTTGTCCGAATTCGATTGGTGGGAAATTGAAGAATTTGAAATGCAACTGATTGATTTCCAGTTTAGTTCAATATGTATGCAAAAATTTATTGAAACAAGAATTAATTGAAACAGAAATATTGACAAGCAATATAAGTGAAAATGCTAACTACAAAACTTTGGAAATATGGAATGCGTTACCAGACACATTTAATTGTTTGAAGAAGCTGGCTCATGCTATTTTAACAATATTTTCATCAACATATGCCTGCGAGTCATTATTTTCAGAGATGAATAACATTAAAGATTCGGTTAGAAACCGTTTGACAGATGACTCCAGTTTAGCATGCATTCCGCTAAAACGAACATCTTACAACCCTAAAGGTGGGCACTCACTTAGTGCGTATATGTCAACGGGTAATTTTTTTGACGTCAAAATGACGTACAAATGAATTTCACGCTATGAAAATATGAAAATGTAAATTTGTAAAATTAAAGCATTTTTTATTCTGCTTAAACTTAAAAGCTTTGACCAATAAAACAAAACTCCCATAGGTAATTCGATGAGTCATGAAAATCTGAATTAGTATGTAGGAAGCGGAATTTGATATCAATAAAAGTTTGAAAATTTATTCAAAAAATTCAAAAGCATAAACATGCCAAACTCTTCTATTTACCAAATATACCTATATATATATGTATATATATATATAGGTATATACATATGTTATTGGCTTCAATATTATTTGGTTAGTATATTTACGAGGAAAAATATTAAAAAGAAAGAAAAAAATTCTTTATACAGAAAAATTTTAGGTACTAATCATTAATTGAAATGAAAAATGCTGAAGTGTGTGTAGAAGTTAATATATTCAATTTATAAATTGTAACCAATACTATAATGATGTGGTTTCTTATTCATTTTTAGGCAATACTTTAACTGGATAGTGAGTATAAGTAAGACTAAATAGTTTTGCTGTTTTCTCTTCTCACTTAAATAATGTGTGCGTTAAATTTTCTTATAATGCACAAAAACATTAAAAATAATTAATAAAAATATTTGGTCAACATAAAAAGAAAAGCTTATAAATTATTTAATTAAAAAATTTGATTTCATGAATATTTCCAAAAGTCAATAAATCTCTAATGAAAAATCTGCTATAATTCTTTGTTTTTAATTTTTATTTTACAATGTCCTTTTCGTTGCAGTTTTTTAAAGCGCCATTATGTTATTCTATTCATAAGATAAAAAGTTTTTTTGATTTTTCTTATTGACATATCCATCAGATAAAAGTATGCTTAATCGGAAAAAATAATTTTTGAAGAAAAACTATCTCTTATTGGCTTTCTAATTTCAATTCTTGTGTCATTTGGACCTTGTATGAATGTAATTGAAGACCAACGTACAAAAAAGTGGATTGAAATAAGTTTAAATGTTGTAAACGACGCTTGATCCATGTTGATGGCAAACACTTAAATTCTTCACATTCAGTGCAATTGCCTCAGAAATATTGACACATTTAATAAGTAATTTATAAAAAAAACTCAAATCCTTTTTTAAATATTCGGTCTACCTTGATTTATGAGTTTTTAGGTACTTGATACCTAATGATTGATAGGTATTTCTGCTTTCTTTTCTTTGTTTTGTTTTAACGTAAAATTACTTAACAAATATCTTACTATACACAACTGCAGCTTACCATCATTAATTCCACTGAGTGGAAAGTATGATGAGCCTGTATAAAGAACAGCATCACAAATTTCACCCCACATTCTAAAGTGCTAGTTTTATATTTTGAACCGAATTTATAGAAAGAACAAATTTTTTGTAATTAATTTTACAAGTATTTTTTAAACTTTTTAGACAGTTTTTAACGACATTGCATCAAATTAACAGTTTTAACACTCGCAAACGCTTCATTTCGGACTTATAACTACAACAAAATAAAACAAAATTTAAGGTGTGAGTACTGTTTCTTATGTTATCGTAAAATGAGCTGTAATCTTTTCTATGATAACAACAAAGTTTGCACACATGCCGCATATGATAGAGCTTTAGATTATTTTTACTTAAAGAACTGTTTGGTTTTCAAGTGCTTCAAGCCTCAAAACATATGAAGAAACATAGTCAACTTTAATGCATTTTAATCTGTTCAACGACGTCACTTTTTTAAGCATCCAATGTGAATACGAAATTGAAACTGCTTTATTTAAAACAGAATTACATAATATCACACAACGATACAAAAACTAGGCCAAACAATTTATTCAAAAAAATAATAATAATTGCCCTTGAAATTTTAAAAAAAAAACTTCTTTTTGGTTATTTTGATAAGACAATAAATGTACTTTGGGAAAGTAATTGTAATTATTAAATTAAATATTTAATTTTTCAGAAAAACATTTACTATAAAAAGAATTCCTCAAATTTTTAGGAAACGAGTAAAAATCTCTTGGTTTTTATAATATATAGTCGAAACATCGATTTTTGAACTACCTTTCGCATTGGCTTCAAATTTTGATAAACAAAAACATATGTAATAAGCCAATGTGGTTCAAAAAATTATTCAAAAACTTAACCTGTTCCAGAGTTAGGAAAACTTGGGTCCAGTTTATAGTACTTTAAGAATAAAATTTAGTTATGAGTCAATATGAATGATACTGTTTTACTTATACTAATATATTGCCCTTTACAAAAAATAGAAAAAAGAAGATGGCCATTGCTAATATACAAAAATATAATAAAATAAAATGGAGTAAATCCCAGCATATGAAGACCTTATCTCAGAAAAGTCCTAAAGCTGATGATACAAAATAAGACAAATGAGAGAAAAAAAATAGCATACAACGGAGAGAATGAGTAAGGAGCCCTCGGCAAGGCATCATGAGAAGATGCGTTAAAATTTTTAGTTCATATAACTCAACACTCACACAGTCCTAGGTATATTCCAAATATTGATGTTCCTCTTATGATTAAGAAAATGTAAATCATATTGTGGTTGTTGGCTTAACTATTTTACCACATTGAAACTTTAATATCACTTCGCTTCACCAATAAACAATATATTTTTTTTAATAAAGATTTAAATTTTATTAACACTTTTACACTGTTTGACATAAATTTAAATATTAACAATTATACATTTATTTTATATTTTAAAATAAGTTTTAAAATAAACTGCTCAACTCACTAACTAACTTATGTACGTAATATGTCAAACACGTAAACTTTCAACGCCTGCTTGACATATTACGTACATGTCTAAAACTACTACGTTAAAAAATAATTTAAATAATTTAAATTAAATATTTCCGCCACAATATTAAAGAAAACCGTCTGGTGTTTGGTAAAGTAGAATATTCATTTATACAGGAAAAATCTTCTTTTACTCTTTCCCCACAAAGATATCAAGTATCTAACATGAATCTATCAGTCCCCTTTTTGACATAAAAATACAGTTTTTTAGCAAAATTCAACGTTATTAAAAGGCTTTTTTAATTTTTTACACAGACCGTGTGGAACGATTTATTTTCGGCCTTAAAATTACCCTTAGTTTTTGCGATGGATTCTTCATTTGAATCATATGTTTTACCTAGGAGCTTTTTTTAAGATCACCGTATAATAATTATTTACCCGGCGGACTAAAACGAGTTGATACGTTGAATGTTGATGCAACTCAAAATTCAATTACTATAATTTGGCCTCCATTCTCAATTATATATGGCACGAAGTGCTATCTTAGGGCACCTAGCATTTCTTTTCTTCACATATAGGGATGCTTTTATGATATCTTGTGTCAAACACACAAAAATGTTATTAGAAAATACCCGCAAAAGAATAAATTTTTAAAAGAATACCAAAGTTTTCTATGTAACGGTCATTGAGTTAAATATTTTTTATATTTTTCCTTTATAATACTGTTTGACAATGGCTTCTCTACTATTTAAAAGACGTTTCTGTATGCAAAAATTCAGATTCAGATTCAGCCAGAATAAAATTTAATAGTTTCAATAATTTTTAACAACCTCGTCCTTCTCTTGTCAAGTTTTTTAAGTTTTAATTTTTAATTGGATTAATTTTAATTGGAAATTAAAAAAGAATTAAGTCAACTCAGGAATATTTAACTAGGCAGAAATTACAACTTGAATAACTAAAAAAATGAATACAAAACGAAAAGCAAACAGACTGAAATAAAAACTTACTATTTAATATTTTGACGCGACAGTTTATACCTCTTCCGCTCACAGAGTAAAACTTTATATTAAAGTATGAAAGATTAAAAGGATTGTATATCTCCATAAATAAATCTCCGTTTTGTTCAAAGCTTTGTGCATATACACTGAAATATCTCATTTTCAGAAGCAAAAAGTTTCGGATTTTTTAAATAAGCATTTAATAATGCTTATTGTTAGCCTTTATCTCATTAAATAACTATTGGTGGCAGGATAGAAGCTTTCATATGTAAATATTTTAATTCAAATTCTTTACATATTACATATCTTTACAAATTCTTTACATAATCTAGTCCTAATTTAATGCAAAATAATAATAATAGCACACCAGACAGCTTTCAACCTATTTGCAGTTTATTTGAACTTTATTTTTCAAAAAAAAAAAAAATAAGAAGGTAATTTTCCTTTTATTTATTTTTATATTTTACTATTAAATAAGGAAAGTTGAAGTATATGGCACATTACTTACAGGTAGGAATGAGGTTATAATTGTATGCAGAAGAAACGCAAAAGCTTTTGATATTTACTAATGGGTGAACCCTTATGATGGAATGAATTTCCATTAAAGTTTGATTTAATGCAAAGAAAAAAAAAAATTGAAAATCGATGTCGATACGTGAGGAAATAAATCCTTGCGTTTTTAGTTGCATAAAAAATCGAAAAAATGAAATGAGTGAAAGGTTCATTCAACTATAAAGCACTGTTGCCAGTAGTTATGTGATTAAAACAAAATGTTGACTATTAAAAGAAGTTTGACACAAATAATATTGCTAAAGCTATGTTATGGGATTGGTAGTTAGTTTAAGGAAATAAATTAATTAAAGTTTTGGATATATTGTAACAAAGCCATTTGATATTTTCAAGACATTTGATATTTATTGATTAGAACTGTAAAGTATGCATCTAAGACAAGGAGGTTTTCTTGTAGGCATGTCATTTTCAGAGCATTTTACTGCTAGATTCAATTTAGTTTTCTTTCAATACAAAATTAAATGCTGTTAAAATTTTGGACAAAAAGTACGGCTCACATATTGTGAATATTATTCTCAGCTGTTTCTAATTCGTTTACTTTTCAAAAAAATAACAAAAACAAAATTTTATTTGTCGTAAGGTATCCAAAATTATACAAAGTTTTAATTAATAAAAAATCAATCCTGTAATCACAACATCAAAATACCCAACGAAATTTTATTTTTCATTATATTAAAATTTACACTAAAATATGGAAAAATAATGCGGTAAAAAAATTAAATTTGATTTGATTGTATTTAAGTTATATTTAAAAAAATATTAAAATCTTATGTCCATGAAAATAAAGAGCTCTTTTATTCTGCCTTCCATTTTGCGTCGCGATATACACAAAAAGTGTCACCTTCTCTGATAGAGATACGTATTCTTGTTTAAAAATTCTGCCAGCACCAGATGTGATCGATCACATCAACAACCAGCAGAAGACGGAACTATCAACAATTTATATCGACTTTATATATATAGAATGAGTACGTTCATTAAATCAATCAATAAGAAACTTTCTCAAATTAATATGTTAATAGTTTTTGCTCTGAGTTATAAGGATTAGACATTTTCTGAAATTTTAAAATTTTGCAGTAGGAGTTTTTATGTTCCTGGATGCCACGAAGTTTTTGGAACCGTATTTATTGTGGAACGTAATAGTTTAGTACGCATTTTACAAAGGGCATTATTAAATTTGAAAAGGGTATTAAAAACGGTAAATTTAGAAAAATTAAACCATTTAAATAGACTTATTATGGTAGCTAATCTTAGCTAAATTTAGGCCGTGTTCATACTCGCGGCTGGTTGCCGACTGGTACTTGTTGCCAACATTTTAATGTCACGAACTTGTAGCGGGGCTAGTTTGTAAACATTAATTTGTGTATAGCAACCTATTAAATGTCAATTCATTCTCAATAGAAAGAAAGGGAGGAATGACAGCCATTTTATTATTTTTATTTTTCAATTTAATTAATAAATAATTCGATTTGGATTAAAATTATTTTTGATATGTAATGATTATTAAATTCATAGTTAAATAATAATTACTATATAAACTGAAAACTTGTAGTTATTAACACCGGAAGCAAAAACTTGACTTAAACTACGGTTAAAACTTAAATAAATTTGAAAATTATCCCAAATTGTTTTATATTCTCAAAAATGCAATCTCACCTTGAAACAATTATATTTTACATATAGGCTGCATAGTTTTTGTATTTATAATATAACTTAAATAACTTAAATAAATTAAATAAATTTGAAAATTATCCCAAAATTGTTTTATATTTCTAAAATGCAATTACTTCAAAATCTCACCTTGAAAAGATTAAATTTTACAAAAAGGCTGCATAACAGTATAAGTAACTGTTTAGTGTGTTTTTCCAGCAAAAGGAGATAATTTGGTAAGTGATTGACTTTTGGGTATATTTAACAGATTTCTTATTTTAGGTATTATATTGTAAAAGAGACTGGAAAAATCTAATAAAATACCTTTACTCCTTCAAATGTCTAGACATAGGTAAAGGACAAATGCAAGGAACCCATATCATTTGCTTCAACGTACGTAGGTTTTAAAAATTTCTCATATAAAAAGAATTTCCATAGAAGTTACAAAACCTATAATAAATGTATTCCAAGAATATTATACAAAAACTATGCAGCCTATTTGTAAAGTTTAATCTTTTCAAGGTGAGATTTTGAAGTAATTGCATTTTAGAAATATAAAACAATTTTGGGATAATTTTCAAATTTATTTAAGTTTTAACCGTAGTTTAAATCAAGTTTTTGCTTCCGGTGTTAATAACTACAAGTTTTCAGTTTATATAGTAATTATTATTTAACTATGAATTTAATAATCATTACATATCAAAAATAATTTTAATCCAAATCGAATTATTTATTAATTAAATTGAAAAATAAAAATAATAAAATGGCTGTCATCCCTCCCTTTCTTTCTATTGAGAATGAATTGACATTTAATAGGTTGCTATACACAAATTAATGTTTACAAACTAGCCCCGCTACAAGTTCGTGACATTAAAATGTTGGCAACGAGTACCAGTCGGCAACCAGCCGCGAGTATGAACACGGCCTTAGAATTTTTGTGTTAGTACATAATACTCAGGTTGTCGGCCGTTATCAAAATGTTACTACATTTTTTTATGTACTTCTTAGTTTAAAACTTTATTCTCTAAAATATCTTAATATTTTCCACTTTGCTTTAGAAGAATTTAAGTTATTCTTAAACGAGACATAAATAATGTCCCCTTTTTTTTAATTAAAATATCAAATGAAACTGTTTGTTTTTTTTTTTTGTAATAGCTTACCAATAATTTTTTCTATATAAATCATTCAAACTGATCAAATCAATTCCACTTTAGAACAAAAAAAAAAATACAATTTATCGCATATGACGTTATAATTACATTGATGTTAGCAACATAGAAGCAATTAAACTCCTTTTTTTTATTTTATCCTTAATTACGAGATATTTTTATTTTGTAACATACGCTACAAAAATCTCTGTAAATATATCGTAATGCTTTAAGCTACCCCTATTATAGAATATTATCCTTTAGAGCACTTAGCTTTTGGCCGGACATTCAGTTCTTTGCTGTTTTGATTATTGTTTTATGTTCGTTATCCAATCTGCATTTTTCTTTGTTTTTTCACCCTATTATATGTTCTGTAGTTTACATGTGCTTAGAGGTATGCCTGTAATTTTATATAATATTTTCTGCACCTTATTTATCAGTTTTTTTGTCAATCTGTCCTGGAACCTAATTGCTGGTAGAATAATAGCAGCTTAACTTCATGATAACCATTAGTTTTGTAAGCAATATGCTTTTTTGCTTTATCTTTAGACCCATTAACTGAAGAATGTTGTCACTTTGCAACTGATGACCACATATTGTGGGTAAATTTTTTATTCATATTCAAGTTTGGTTTTTATTTTTCAGAGAAAGTTTATTTTTTAATAAATAAAATCAACAAAAGTATTCTTGGTCGAATATTATAAATATCTTGTTACTAAAGTTTAAGAAAAAAAAAAAAGAAATCTCTTTAGTAAGTTACACATTAAGTTTTTTTTGTTACTGAAAAACGGTATGTGATTAAAATTCTTATTATTATTACTAAAGGTTTTATAGTTCATAAGCTACAAGTATTTTGTCTTCACGTTGTAATGTCAAGCGTTAATTTTAAAGTTAAAAAAGTTAAAAATAATCAAACAACTTAGAATAATAGTAAGCTTTTATTTTAATATTCAAAAATAAATTTTTCGAAGGACTAAATAAATAACTAAGTTTGATCATAGCCGTTCATATATTCTCTCAACATTTAAACAATGAAATCATTGAGTGTCAGTTTTTTGCAGTTATTAAAGAACAATTTATGTGTTAAATAGAAACTTTAAGGCATTCTAATCAGCCCTTTTTTTTAATAGTAAAATTCAAAAAATACAAGCATTTAAGAAAAAAAAACATTATTTTTGTATTCAAAAAAACCACTTCGGCCATACGTATTTTTCTAAATCTGTAGTTCAACATACTTTCTATCGGGGAATTTTTTACAAAATTTATAAATACCTCAAAACATGAATATATGAAACTGAAAAACACAAACCATACAAATTCACGTCCATTATAAGTTTATCTATGCAGTAAGCTTCTTTTCAACTTGATGACCACTTAAATTCAACATAAAATATTTTCCATTCAAGAGCTAAAAAACAACACACATCCTTTCAAAGTATACAATTGTAATTTCCAAAATATCTTGCTAACAGTGAATGAATGTTCACTTTTCTTATTTTTAACATCATACAGAATTTTGAAAGTAAGCAAATGCCGGCTGAAACCTGAATGTAGGGAAAATTCACATCTAAAATATAGTGATGACTTTTTAAAACCCCCAGGGGCTCAAAATGGCTATGAAAAAAAAAATATTTTCCTTTTTCTAACTTTTTTCAAACATATATATACATACAAAGCATTAAAATAACCAACAGAATTGGAGCAATTCTCTAGCGAGACTTACACAAAAACATTATAAACTTTGCAATGAGGCTTTATGAGGTTAAAGGGACCAACCTTATGACTAAATATTATGAATAAACGATAACATCTCGTTTTCATTATTAAAACTACTATTTCTTTGATCTTTTTATAATAAACCAGCTAAATAAACTTTGGTTAAAAAAGAGAAATATCGTTGACAAGACTCATTTAGAAGTTATGTATATTTCTTTTAGCACTTTTCAAATATAGATTATTGGCTTTGATCATAAGCTGCGTTTATACTTTTCCTACCGAAGAATTATTAGATTATTTTGCTGATGTAAAAACAATGAAAAAAAATTTACAGGATCACAAAAATAGGTTTTTTTACTTATTTAGAGAAAAACACAGTATATTGTCAGAGAAACCAAGAACAATCTGATTCATTGAAAGTAATATTGTTTGATCTTACGTATCGCGAAAGTTAAAATTTTATTAATTTTTACTAATTGGGAGCCGGTGTTAAAAAAGGGAATTTTGCTTGCTTCAGGATAGAACAAAAAAATAAAAATAGTAATAGAAAAAAATATTATTTGTAAAAGGTAAGACCAAAAGTGAAAAGGGCTATTATTAACCAAAATAAGACGATGAATCGGTTTTAACAATTGTTGAAGTAAAAATTATTTTAAAAGCTATGAAATATTAATATGCGTTTAAAAATTGTCCAGCACAAAAAAAGATATATATATAATTCCCAGTCTCAGGGGACCTTTCTACGTAGATGTGTGTTAGTTGCAATTTTTAGAAACCTTTATTTACCTTGCTTTTTGTTCTATATAACAAGAATGATTGAGAATGAAAAATGTTTTTCACAAAATTCATATTCAATTTTTTATCACAAAGAAAAAGTGAGGCAGCAGAAAAAGCAGCGTTAGGAAAAAAGCTTTAGTGTGAATAGTCCTTTAAATTAAACTAAAAAATCGAATTTTAAAACCTGTATTTGTGCATAAACCTTTCGTAAACACACATTATATAAAATATTATAAAAAATATGGCAAAAATTCTCACATATTAAATTTGGGTCGATTCTCTTGGCAACACTGGAAACTAAAAATTAAAATTTTCAAATTCTTTCTATGCTCACATTAAACTTTTAATTTGCATCAAAGCTTCAATGGAAAAGCAAAAATTCTATATCAATATGTGCATTTCCATCCCCTAAAGTATTCAAATGATTTCCTATTAATTTCATGAAACCTCTAAAAGAAAAAGGCCCACAAGATAGTTCAACCTTTTGACAAGAGTTAAAACCATCCAGAATGTAATAAAACAATAAAAGGGAAGAAAATTAAATAGCACATTGACTGCATTTAAAGTACACATATAGTTAATATTAATTATCGTTATACAATATAGGATATATGTATATGTAAATAACAGATACCTATGTTGAAATCAATTAGAAAAATAAATTACAGTACATTTGTAGTGAAGATTCTTCATACCTGTTGCATAAGCTGGTTCTATTTCTTCCTCTGAATGCATTAGAGGTGGAACTACTGGAATAGGAACAGGAATTGGTAAACGTTCATAATGTATACATTCATGATAATTAATTCCTGAAGATGAACCAATTAAATCACCAATTACACTACTACCAGAACCACCTGAACCCCCAGCTGATTCGGGTCTTGAACTACCACCACCTAAGTTGATTGCTGAATGAGGAGGTGTCACTGATGTAGCCGTTTGCATATAATGATGTGTATAAGGATGATGATGTGGGACATCATAGTCACTTGTTTCAAGACAACAACCACTACCCCCATTATTTGATGGTAACATACTGCTTCTAATTGATGTACCACGTGTTAATGTGTTATTAGCTGATTGAATTGATGATACTGTAGCACCACGGCATAGGATGTCCGATAGTTGATTTGCCTGTATACCAAAATCATAACACTAAATCAGAATTGATAGAATTTTAGTTCTTTTATAAATGACAAAGCTGATTAATTATGGATGAAATTCGAGACTAAAAATTATATAACACTAATATTAAACAATAATTAATTTACAGCCTGAAAGTTAAGTGTTATTAAACAAAATTAAATTATGTTAATGAGCAATATATATATAAAGTTTTTTTTTTGAAAAACAAAACTAGACGCTAAATTACTTTGCTTGGTTTTATATTTAAACTTATTATAGAAATAAAATTAAACTAAAAACAAACAAATAAAAAATATTCAAATGAAAATTTCAAGGATACAATGGATGTACACGAAAACACTTAAAATAAGGGAAAACAGAAAAGCTCATTTAAACTATTAATAAAGCTTTCAATATCGCATGTTTTAATCTAGATGTGGTCAGTTTAATGATGATTTAATTTAAAAAACCGTCTTACAAAATGATTTCTTAATGAAATTAAAATCTGAAATTAGTCTTAATTTATAGTTAAATAATATAAAAATGATTTTTAATCTTTTGCCAAGTATTCCAATTAAATCAAGTGATAGCTACAGCAATTTATATGTATATGTAGTCGTATATATGCTTGAATTCTTTTTTATGACTAATTAAAGAGATTTTCTTTTATTCATCATTTGAACATTTTAAAAAAATTTTGTTCTATTAAAACTTTAATGAATTTGTGGTGGTTATTTCTATTCTTCTAGTCCCTATCTATAATTTCTCAAATAATATAAATGCAGTAGGTCAATAGCTTTTCAATATGTCATCAAGAAAAAGTTGTCCAGTTTGATTAGAAACTTTTTTTTATAAAAAGAAAGTTTTCAATTTGTTTGAAACATATTTTCTGTGGAAATTAATAAAGCAATCTTTTTCTTATTATTAAATAAGTTATGAAGTTTGAATTAAAAAGTAATAAAATAAAATCAAATAATAAGTAAAAATAATATTAAATACGAATACATGAGAAAAAATTTAAAAACGAAAATTTTACTGAAATTATCGGCTTTTCTTTATACTATATATAATTAAAATCCTTTTAATTTTCTTATTGTTAGATATTATTTTATCCAGACAACCTGCACTCTGTTTTACAGTTTTTATCCAACAAATTTTAAAAAGATTTTGATTGCCTCTATTGGTCACAAGTAATAGCATTAGTGTTGCTACAAAAGTTGGCCTTAATCCTGCTGTATATGTAGCTGAATCTATTGTGTGGAGAAAGGCTTTAAGATGCAAGAAGAAACATTTATTTCTAAATTTTCTTTTATTGTTGTCAATTAAAACCAGACATAAATGAAATTGCTTCGTTCAGAAATATGTAACATCCAAATAAAACATGACAAAAGTAATTATTTTTAGTCATTTTATCAATAGTAAAAATTATATTTAAAATTCTACAAATTAGAATAGAGCTTTTTAAAAAAAATTTAATTTAAGCCCCAAAATATTTTTCTCCTAAGAAATTAATTAGGAAACAGCCATAACAAATAATTCTGATTTATATAAAAATGAAATTTTATATGAAAATAACTTTTTGACATTTAAAAAATTAAACTTTTAAGAATTATGTTTCAAAAATTATTTATTTGAAAAATTTTTTTTTGTTAACGAAACTTGATTGACATCCTTTTTCAGAGGTTCAATTAAATAGCAAACCTATTTTAGTTTCAAAAATGAAAAATAAAAAAACAATTTCAAAAATCTATCATAGGAAATTTAATACTTTCAATATTTACGGTCAAAAGAAAGGTAAAAGCCAGCTGTTGCTTTGCTTTGTAACAATTCTTTTTGCTAAAGATTTTAGTAAAACTTGAAAGGGAATTTTCGCAAAAATAGAATTTCTAGTAATTGTTTCTTTTTTTATTTTAAGGGGCATCTTCAAAGCTTAATTTGCCAAACGATTATTTAAATCAACAAATGATTATTTAATATCCAATCGGATAAAGTATATTACCGTAAAATTTCTTACTCTGCCATAATGTTGACAACATATTAATTGACGATGTATTATGACGTGTAGACAAGAATGCCTTTTAAATTATTGCCTAAAAATATGATTTCAAAACCAACTCTCAAAATGTTATGAAAAAATGCAAAAGTTTACACAATTCTAAAAAAAGAGAAAATATGGAAATTTCTCATGCAATCTTTACTTTACTATCCCATAAGTTTAATAACACGGATCTGACAAGGATAACTTCAATTATATGAAAGTTATGAATTAAAATAAATGTATATGTATATGTTCTCTTTAGGTAAAGTTAAATTCTAAATAAAATTTTGTAATTCTTTTAATCAAAAATAAAAGTCTAATTTAAGCAGCTTTATAATTTTAAAAGAACAGAACACTACTGCAGAGTATAAGTTACTTTAAAAAAATTATGCTGGATCTTTTAATAACAGCAATAGTTAAAAAGAGGCCATACCAGTACAATTAAATTAGGCTTTAAGAACAACAAGAAAGTTACACAAAATATGTTTGAAGAAGGAGTGACACACATATCAATAGGTTTAGTATTTTTAAATTTTACATCAATTTTAGGTATAAATAAGGTATAAATGAGTTTTTCCCTATGAGTTCAGGTTTTTTAATTGTTCAAAGGACTATAATTTAATATAATCTAAATTTTAATAATTCTATGTAAGTAAAAAAAGGCAAAAATATGCCATTTAAATATTGATCAAATAGCAATCTATTAAAAAGCAATCGATCAAATATTCAAATATTTAGCACAAAAATTGGAGAAAATTTCCTTTTCCCAAAAATTCTTTTCTACCACTTCCTTATCTTTCATTTTATAATAAAATACTTTTAAGAATGGCATTAAGTTAAGACAAAGCTATCTTCCTCCCGGTTGATATTTTCCATATATTTTTTAATATAACCACCCTAAAATACTTTTGTATCATAATTTTAGCCAAACATTTTTTTCTTTATTTATTCTAAGAATGACAAATAGGTATCTAAATTACAACCTAGGCACGTCTATCGAATTCTTCTTGGTATCATTTTTATTTTTTAAGGAAAAATCCTTAAAGAAAAATATCTAACCATAACTAGTTTTTTCTGACTTTAATATCAGCGACCGCCATTTTGTTTATTTTTAAACAACAAAAAAATCTTTCAATCTGAATCAAATTAACTGTTAAAGGTAATTATTCAGTCTTGTTCCATTGATTCGCAATGAACAGGTAAACTGCGATGTCACCGTGAAACATGAATTATCCTTAAATTTGCTAATTAAAATGCAAAATAACACACAATGCGCACTGAAGAAAAAAACTAATAATATCGAAAACGAATTCAGAGATAAATGTCGAAATAAAAAATATAAAAACTTGTTTCCAAGGAAAACCGTTTTTCATTTTTTTTAGCCCAATTAAAATTAAACACTCAAAAGATATGCAAAGTGTCCATTAAAACTAATTTTGAGTAGTAAAAATGAATGTTAATTGTCAAGCTTAGACTTTGGGTATTAATTAGGTCAGTAAAGATAAATATTTGAACCAAATCCTCGATTTAGTTAAGTAATCCCTAAACATTTCTATCTTTACTTTAAATGGTTAACTGAATTTGTTAAACTCCGCAAAAAAAACTAAAACTGAATTTTACCGAAGAATTATTGTTATAATTTTATTTCTATCCTTGATATTCCCTCTTGTACATTTAATTAAAGAAGTATTTTGTGCGCAGTGATCTTAATTAATCAAATAAAATAATCTTTTACAAAAGAAGGACAAATCACAGCTAATCCTGATGTTATAATAAAAATATGAGAAATGATGGATACCGTCCGGCAGATTGGGTCTCTTGAGCTTAGTACTTTCGAGTGACTGTCAATTTTAAAAAATTTTTAAAATTTAAAATAAAACAAAATGGAGTAAAAATTATGATACTTTCCTGGAAAAAAGGTTTTTAATAAATTTTTAACTTTAGTTAAATGTTTTATGTAAAGTAAAAGTAAAAATGTATTAAGTCTGTTGAATGCTAGCACACTATGCCTTTTTTATGACGCAATAAAGTTAAATAGATTTTCTTCTCATTGCGCGAAAATTAGCCAATCTAAAAATTTTAAATCTTGTATATTATATTCAAACTTTTTAGGTTTTTTTTTTCTTTGTGGTTGTTTCCTCCTCTTCTAGTAAAAAAAACTAAAATCTTGTATTACATCCTAATTATTTGCAATTCTTTTTCTTATATAATGTTATTCATAAGATTATTTTTTGCCCTTATTTGAAATTAAGTTCAATCAAAGAACATTTTAATGATCCTTTCTTATGCTCCTTTCAGTGACTAACCAAACAATAATGATCAGACTGATGGATAAAAATATATTAACAGCCATTTAAAAACATTTGATATGAAAATTAAATAAATTAAAAGGACGAGATATTGAAGAATGATGTTCTGTTGAGTTATCATTAAAAATATGAAAGGAAATGCAAATTTTCAGCAATTGAGACTACATAAAAGTGAAATAAAGATTATTTAAAAACTTTTTGGCATATTTATTAAAAGAAATTTGCAACTTTTAATTAAGTGTAATTACAATAAAACTACTTTGAACTAATTTTTAATTGGTTCAAGCTTTTAGTGAAATTGTTATATGTAGACGATAAATTATTTAAACTTCTCGTTTCAATTTTAAGGCAAAAAAATAATTTTTTTTAACAAATTCTTTGATATCCTTTAGTCATTTTACTTCAGATTATTTGAACAATACTGAGTTTCATAACTAAAGAAATAAATCGAAAATAATATTCCATAAATAAGAACAACTAAAGAGTTAATTTTAATTTTAGTTTTAATAGAATCATTTAGAACTAAAAATAATTGAACAATATCCCTACCTTTAGTATTATTGCAAAGGAAAATATACTTTTTTATAATTTGTAAAAAATAAATAACTAAAAATAACATCAAAGAACCAGAAACTAAAAAAAGACGAAAATTTATTGAGGATAAATTACTATTATCTTAGATAAATTTAACCTCACAATCAGAAATTCCTGAAGAGCTATAAAGCTAAAGAAAAAAACCATAAAATATGTAGCACTTTTTTTTACTCTCTTTTAAAAATGTAGAATGTACGTTACCAGATATTACACAATCAAAAATATACCAGAGTAGAAGGAACAAAAAAAATAACTTAAAAACTGGAAGTTTATTGCTAAAATGCTAACTAAGCAGGATTTTATCTTTAAAATATGATTTTGAAATTCTTTTCTAGCTCGGAAGCAATACAAAGCTTCATAACTTTTTACAAAACCAGTCTAGAAAAATAATCCTGCAAAAATTAATTTGGTGCTGTAAAAGCTATTGGTTCAATTCAATTTCTGAAGTTAAATTCCGAGTTTCAAAACGAAAAAAATATCAACTGACATTTTCTAGCACCCAGATGCTTATATGAATTCATCTCATTATTTGTGTACCAGCAATTGCCACTTCAAAGTTTATTTGTTGTAATAATTTGGTAATACATTTTTATAATTGATTAGAATTTGGTACACTCTATCTGCATAGAAATCCACAAATTTTTAAAGTATAAAATTGAAAACTTTATTTTGTTCTCTTAAATTTCTAGTGTCATTAAAAAATGACAGGCGTTTTCATAGTTTTTAACTAATAACCACAGGAAACAACAGTAGTTTCTGTAGCAACACAATATAAAGATCTTAAGATAGAAAAGCGACACTACAATCTTTAAAGAAGTTTTGCAATATTAGAAACTGCAAGTATCCACAGCAAACTAATGTAAATTGGAAATAATATAACGACAAGTTGAAAAAAAAACATAACCAAGCAAGGGAAACGAGCTCATCTTTTAAATCTTATATGGTTCCTATTTCATCAAAATGGCTCATAAGGTCTGAAGAGGAATAAAATTTATGAATTTTTATTTTTTGGATAACATTTCCGCAATTTTTATATTTTTTGCTATTCGCAGAAAAAGTCAAAAGAAATGGATATCAACTATTTTCTATTTACATTTTAAATAAATGCATCACTCCTTTTATTAGTGTGTAGAAGTGTTTTTATAGGGTTAACAAACTCAATGTTTTCTTTAAACAGTAAGTACAAACGCTCATCTCCATACAGTTCTAGTAAAGTTTATAGCTTTGATGCTTTAAAACATTCATGAAACCAAAGTTTTTGACTTTGAAAAATTATGCTTCATGAATATCCTTTAATCAAATTATTGATAAATTGTTTAAATATAATTGTACATTAATAAAAACATTAATTAGATAGTATATGCAGTTAGGTAAAAATATTCAAATTAAGCTAATTAAATTAAATTTGCATTTTAGTATAACCAAAGTGATGAAACCCTATCTGAGTTTGCTATACAGAAAAAAAATCAAACATTTGCAAATTTAATACGAAATTAATGCATATGTATCTGATTTAAACATGTTTGTTTTTTAACATATCACTAAGGATCCTCTTTAATGCAAAACTGTTTAAAAATGTAAATTCTATTTAAACACAAAAAGAGATTTTAATGTAATTATTATAGATTTTTCTTAACAAATTCAAAATTTGTGTTGACTGTTAATAAATATTGGGTGAATGTGTGTTTACAAATTAACTAAATTTAGGGAAATCATTTATTCACGTGGTATATTCAGTTTTTTAAAGAAGAAAATTTTCAAATCAAATATAATTTAAATATGAATTATTCAAATTTTTACCACCTTTAATAATCTCTATGTAGGAGACAGTATAATTTTGTTTCAAACTGCTGACTATTGTAATTATTTTAAAATTAATTTTTATGTATATTTTGTTGTTATACAAAAAGATAATCATAGAAACTGATGTTTTAAATGACATTTGTTTTCTTTGATTAACAACGGGGTAAATAATTAGAGGTAATTTTATTTTAATAAAAAAAAAAACACGTAAAGCAAACAAGTAACTGCTCTCATTTTAATGTATCCATAAAAGAAATAGTAGAAAAAAAAATTTTTCTATAACAGCGCAATAAAAATGAAAATTGACAAATTGAAGAATAGAATAGAATAAGATAAAAATGGAATAGATAATAAATACAATAAAAAATAGATAAAATTGTCAGAATTGATTTGTGGTTTTATTTCATTACATTATTAAAAATTATCTAGTTAGATTAAATACAGCAATTTTTATTAAAATATCTAAAAAGCAATTAAAAAAAAAATTTACACCCGTAAGTAATTTATTTAGAAATTAAAACAATAACTATTAGGATAATTGATACAAATATAAAAAGGTAAACATTTTAAAATGCATAAAAGTGATTTTATTCATAATACATGTGCCTTCCACAATGATCAAGGGCAAAAACAAGAGCAGCATAAAAAAAATTATTCAAAAGAAAACTTATTTTCCATCAAAAAAACACAGCTAAAAAAGCCACCCCAATTTTCTAGCTCAGATATTGTTCACATCTCAATTCTTGCCTGGAAAATAAATGTAATTAAAAAAACCAAAATTTGATAAACTTTAAGATACCCACTTTAAAGATGGATACTATAAATAGAAGATCAGTGGACCAAATGTAAAAACTTAATAATGAATAATAAAATGGATTCAAAGGCATAAATTCATTTTTCCTCATCAAACCACAAAACTTATATAACGATAAAATACTACCTTTCTGACTTTGATTTGTAATTAATCTTTAATATTTGATAAGCTGAGTTGAAATATTCATATTTTACATATATAAAAAATTAGAAAAATGAAAACCAAGCAAAGCTTATTTATATTCAATTTGCTGTGAATACATTTCGTCCATAATTTTATGAAAAAATATAAAATTGTAAAATAAAAAATTACCTGTGGACTATCAAGTCGATCTAATGATGAACCACTAGAAAATTCTTCAGGAGGTAGTATCGGTTCTGTTGGCAGCTGTTGTTGTTGCTGTTGGCATGAAGCACCTGAAGATGATGCTGTCAATGGTGGCGTAACTGACTGGCATAGACTATCAGGGCAAGGACTGTGACAGGGGCTACTACTCCGGCATGTTGGACTATAACAAATTGTAGTTGTAGGTGGTGGTGGTTCAGATTGTATAGTATTCACTGGAATTGCTGTACATTGATTGCTACGGCGTGGTGAGCGTCCTCTATCAACAGCTGCAGCACTCCAATAACCCCAGGCCATATTGAATTTTTATATTATTGTTTCTAGTTACACAAACACTTCTTTTTTTTTTAATTTTCTTAAATTTTAAATAAACATTACCACCATAATATAATAATACGATTTTAAATTACTTATAATATTTTTCTAACTTATTCTGAAAATTTAAAAAACCTTTAGTTAAAATATCAAAATTTCCTCTTTTGACAAAATTAAAAATACAACACCATTTAGAATTTATATCACAAAACGATCCTTATTTACTTCTGTTTGTTTAAGTTAATGAGTTTTTTTAAGTTTTTTGTTTTACTGTTTGCCATCATGTTATCACCATAAATGAAATATTAAAAAAAGAAAAAACAGGAAATAACAGATAAAGTATCATCAAAGATCTTTGTTGCAAAAATAATAAGAAAAAAATATACACAAATTTTCTTCAGCCTTTGGGCAATTTGTTAAGTGAAAGAACACAACTTTGTCGAATAAAACTAAAAAGAAGTCCATTCCTTTTGATACTTAAATGGGACAGAAAAATTTCTGATTACTTTCCGGTTTTGTGCTTTTATAATAACACTTCGTTCAGGATAAAATAAACGAGGAAATTTGCATAAAAGACTACTGGCACGATATTATGATTTTAGGTCATTAGCGCCAAACCTATGTATATATATGGTCGCAGTTTCAAATAAAGCTTTTGTGTACATCAGCAGTAAATTGGCTGCCATTATTTTTGAATAATAGAGGATTATAACCTTTAATTTTAATTTTAAATAAGTATATATATACATATATTTTCATGATTTTCCAGCATTTGAATTGTCAATAATTTTGTTTACACTTCAAATTATTGAGTAGAAAGATATTTGTGAAAAGAAAATACCAGTTTTAAATCTTTTAACTAACAAAAATGTAAAATTTTGTGTGGACTAAAATATTTAATTTTTTTGAAAATTTGAAGTAATTGCCGCAATGCTGTTTAAAATGCCTGCAAGTCTGCAATATTTTTTATAATGGTATTTAGAGAAAATAGAAAACATAAGTTTACAATTTGAAAAAAAAAACCTTAACTTCAAGGAGGTGTGTAAATTTAATTCAAGGACGTTTTCTCAAATGCCTGAAGCTAAATACTAAATCATTGCATATACAATTAAAAAAAAAGGAGAAGAATAATTGCTACAAGTCATGAAAATAAGCCTTAAAGTATAGGACGTTATAATAGCCTAACATACACACACAGTTACGTGTAGAAAATACAAATAGATATCTTTAACACGCCAAAGAACTATTTAGAACCATACATGAAAATTTTAAAAACAGAAAAAAAACAATAAGAACTTAGCAAGCATTACTAGCAAAGCTTTAAGTTTTCTTACTTCTTGGATGGTTTACCACAAAAAATTGTGGGAAACAAAATACACTTTGGTAAACTAAACTTAAATTAAGTCAATATTTATCTATTGATTGCTCAAGATTTTACAGTTAGGATAACTTTAAACAAAATTTCTCATAGGTTCCCAAATTGAACGTACATATCTAACAGGTATTCATAGCAATTTCTACTATAAAAGTTTTAGTTTAATAAATGTAGAATTAAAGTTAGTAATATAATTCTCATTTTACTAATAAGTATTTTATTACATTCAAGGATTACACAGTAAAAAATGCTATCAATCTTCTGAATAAAGCTCGAGGCAAAAATACTATAATTATTTAAAATAATATTGAACAATATCCAGAGAAGTATGTAAAAAGCAGCATTGTAGGGGGCTTCAAGTCAAAGCACAACCATTGGAGATCAAGGTTTAATATTTTTAAAGGCCAAGAACTTTTGCAATGCTATAAAGTTAATATATTTCTACAGATTTCATACCAATGATGAAATTGATAGGCTGACACCACAAACTTTAATCAAATATCATGACAAAATCCCACCAATTACTTTTAAGAGCGATACTGAAAAAATTATAAAAAATGTCAAAATCAAAAATCTCCTGAATTCAAGCTAATCATATGTGAAATTTCGAAAGCTCTATAAATGAAGTTTTAGGTTAGGAACTTAGTAAATTAATCAATACGATTGTTAATTTAAGTAAAAGCCCAGATGCATAAAAAGCGGCTAAAGTTATCATGATTTTAAAAAAGTGTTGGTGACAAATAGAATCGACCATTTTCATTATTTCCAAGTATTTCAAACTTATTCAAAAATCTAATACTGAATGGTTGGTAGCCAGAGACATAACACCTTGCTTGTCATTAGCTTGTCCACATAAATAGCTTTTCCATACACATAACATACCAAGTGTCTGTCATCAAAAGATCGCTGAAAAAAAGGAGTTTTATATGCTGGTTTCGTAGCAGGCTTGTGATAAAGACTTTATACCCAAATTCAAATCAATCCTTCCTGATTATTTTAATCGACAGTTAAGTTTTTCCTTGACTAATTGGCACTATTAAGCAAAGTGCTGCATATTTAGATTTGAATGTTATTATGACAGTTTTTCCGTTGCAAAGCGTTTTCATCCGATTATGTCTTTAAGTCTATGTTAAAGATATGATAATTACAATAGACACTACAATGGTAATTTTTGCAGGTAGCACAGATCTCTTTATGAAGGAGATTTTGTACAAATTTTGGATAAGAAATTCCAACCAACATTGGATTAAGAAATTTTAGCTTGTTCTGAAGACGAGACAAAAGCTAATTTCCATTAATAGCAACTATAACGCTAAAATATCAAAGAATATTAGTGAAAGATGTGGGAAGGGACATATTAACAATAAGAAAATAAATTATATAAGCAAGAACTTTTCCTTATATGAAAACATGGTATGTAGCTGCCAAATATGGCAATAAATTTAATATCCAGATGATAAAAATCTCCTTCTTTAACTGTTCATTTACAATTCTAATTTCAGTGTTTAATATCAACACTCTAATTAGCCTTTTTACTTAAATTAAAATTAATTTAAGTTAAATTATAAACTTATATTCTTTAGGCTAAATATAATGGAGTTAAATTATTTTTTTATTAAATATATTAATGAATTTTTAATTAATTTCTTTATCATGAGCGACATTTTACAGCTGGAAGTTCGTAATCTATATTAAATAAATTTTTTTGGTAAAAGAAGCATCACTAAGTAACCGTAAGAGTACCTAACCTCGCAATGTCAGCAGTAAAGCAGTCACTTTTAATAAAAAAGTCTTAACTCAATATGAATGCGTACTTTTATCCTAGTTATGACAGCATCTAAAGCTTATGTTATAATAAAAATTTTAGATTATTAAACAAATAAAAATACTAGCTAAAAATTTCTAACATGTAGAAGGATATCACACAAAAATTGTGTAAGGTATTCACGTAATATCTAAACAAATTATTAGCAAAGTTTAGCTTAGTTTTAGTTTATTTAAAGAAATATTCATAAATTTCATCATTTTATTATTAATAAAGGTATCCCGAAAGGTTAAAAAGGTAGTAACATAAGCAAAGGAAGACAATTAAAGCTATGAATTGGGCTTTAAACATAATATAAATTTAATTAAAAACTTTTTCGACTACATCTAAAGATTCTATCACAAATTACCCTCTCCTAAATTAGCATTTATTACAGAATATTATAATTAATATGCCTTTTAAAAAGGGAAAAAGCAAATCTTTTGTATCTCGAAAATGCATTTTTAAATATTTATTACTCTACAAAGGTCAAAAGGACGTTAAAATAATTGTGTTAAGTAGACCTGAAGGATTTATAACACTAATAAATTCTTTATATGTAACAAGGTCATAAAAACAAAACAGAATATGTGTGCTAAATAAAGAAGACTGAATTATTTAACATCAAATGAAATTTGAAATTTGATATCATAGAAATACGCACAAAACCATTATAAATACAGTTTTAACGCTAATGGAATGGTTTCTATGCTACTTTTAAGAAAAAATATTACTTTTATAATTCGAATTTGTTTTAGTTGAAAAAATTAAATCTAAAATTTTATTTCAAACCAATTTATAATATGAAGTTAATTTTTACAGCACAAAGTATCAAAACAAGAAAGTAGCGTTGAGTTAAATACAAATAACTAAATTTACAACTACATTTATTTAACATACACGCAGTCCCCGGTTTGTGGTTGACAACACTAAATCTAAGCCTTGAAAAGCTTTTAAAAAAACACGGAGACAAGTGCTATTCAGCCAAAATAAGCTAAATAAAATAACAATCATCTATTGTATGAAGTTTTCAAAGATTGTTTATATAATATTTTATCAATTATTTAATATTAACATAAAAAATAAGAAAAAGAGAAAAAAAATTAAGTAGAAATGAAGCTTACAAAGCTAAATGCAGTATAAGCGTCACAGGGCACATGTTAATAGCAAGGTAATTGCTGTAGTTGCCTATTTGAATTTTAATTAGTTCTTTAAATTTATCTTTTCATTAAATTTTTAAAATATTGATATTTTTTCACCTTCACAATAAATAATAAGAAACCACACCATACACAACATAATCTAGCGGAAAGGTTTTAATTAGCCAAAATAACCACAAATATTATATTCTTTTAATAATTTCCAATTGTCAATTGTAATAAAAATGAAAATATAAAATATTTTAAATGTGTTTTTTAATATAACAAATAATCAACTGAAAAGACCGTCACACAGAATTAGGATAAATGGGATACACGAGCTTTGAGAAGCTGGAAACCACTAAAGACGATATTGGAGTTTAACGATGAGATTTTTGCAGCAGTAGGATACAAACCCTCTACTCAAAAAATATAACGTCATAAAACTTTTAAACAGGAATATATGTGTTAACAAATATATCGAGCTAATATATATACTTGTATTAGTATCAGGATACCGGGCTAGAGACTTCAGTGAATGAGTTTGCAATCTCTTTGCATGGTTATAATTTTCTGCGCATGGAAATTTTATAGCTGACAAAAGAGATTTTTTCAAAGCAAAAGAGCTTTTTATTTAAAGTAACAAAGCTTTATTCCATTTTTTAATATATTTATAGCCATATTTCTTTTCTTTTTTGTTTTCTTTTTATTTATGCTACCGCACTATGAAAACTTTCCAGGAATATTTACGGAGTTATAAATAAAATATTGAAATTTATATTGAATTTCTTATATCGATATGCACAGCAAAAAAAAACATTTTTAAAGCCACACCCACATTCCGTTCATTGCTGCTTTCAAAGGCTTAACTTATTTTTGCAATTTGCAGTTTCACTGTTTAGCCATATCAAATGGTGAAAAAAACTATATTATAACAGGATTATCAAAATCATAAGAGTTTCCTAGGTATATCAAATGCAATTCAATTGTAGACTAACAAGGCTGCCGACATATTGATGTCAATATTAATGTGATTTCATTTTTTTAAATATTAAATGCATACCAAATTAAGCAGTTTATATAATATTTCTTTGTAATTTCAGATGAAATCTGTTATAATTTTTAATACTTTATATTAAAGTCCAAAAGCTAATATTTTTGTATACCGTATTGCATACCAGTATTTTTATCATTTAATGACGTTTTTCTCTTGCATTAACATTAGCAAAATTGAGTTGAGGTATAAGAGATTAATTCGAAAAATAACTAGAATTTATGCATTAACTAACAGCCATTTAGTTTTTTTTTAAAAAAATTAAATTTTCGGTGATCATGAAATATAAAGGAAAACAAATCTTTAAGTAAATTGCAACCATAGAAATAGTGGTAAAAACTTAATAGCATTTAAGTTACCGTCCATAATAAGCAACAATATTGAACTCTTTGAACAATAAACAAATAAAAAATGCTGTAAAATAACGTTGAGTACTCAAATTGCGTCCTCCTCCCTGATATTTTTTTATTTTTACAAAAACTTATCTTTAATACATATAAAGAAAAAATTTGGAACGTGCTTCTTTTTAAAAGCCAGGACCTGTTGAAGTACCTGGCTTTGATTTTGAAAGTTTTGGGCACTTAAGAATGATAACAACTTTTGAAGAAAGGAAAACGTTAAACATAAAATTTATTCACTTATTAGACTTACCAAAAATATACTAAAAAAATATATTAAGAAAATATTTTCAGAAAAACAAAATATTTTCTTCAAATCGCTCTTATAGAGTTTGATTGTTTTATGTCATACTAGGTCATTCCTAGGTCTATTCGTCTTTGTTTCTATTTTTAGTTGCAAAATAAACCTATTAATTCCTTTAAAAAGTTATTTAGAGCGTATTTTGTATGGCAAGCAAATCCCAATTTTGGTAGCC
This sequence comes from Acrocera orbiculus, assembly GCA_947359355.1. NCBI lineage: Eukaryota > Metazoa > Arthropoda > Insecta > Diptera > Acroceridae > Acrocera > Acrocera orbiculus. Next base: position 17,399,126 of record OX375758.1, read on the forward strand.
TTACTACTTATGATAATGTTAAATTTTTTTTTAGAATAAATTTCAAGTTTTTTCCTATTTTCAAATTATGCTCTTAATATGAGAAAATTATATTATTTTTGAGTTAATAAAAGCTTCGATTTCCATAAATATTTATATAATCGCTTACGTTTTTTTAGTAATAATACTTCTATACTGAATTCTTCCCTGAGTTAAGAATGAACTTTTCAAAATTTTTTCGCACTTACCTGAAATAAAGAAGGACAAAATTAATTATATAATATATCATAAAACACAATAATTTTAAAGTGGAAAATATGACGTATATTTTAAATTGAATTAAAAATCACAAATAGCATTTTTTTAATTAAGACAACACATAAAATACACACTGCAAAAAATGCAAAAGTATTAAATAGGTATTCTTTGCATACTTTAACATCTTAATCAACAGATTACGTTTCACATCGTATTATAAATTTAATATTAGAATAAAAATAAAATTACTTTCTGCGTAAATATGACCTCTGCCACTCACTGAAGTTTTACTCCTTATATAGTGAGCTTTTTATATTTTTAATAATTAAAACTTTCTCTAATATGCAAAGAAATGTAAAAGATTCTATGATACTATTCTATATTGCATAAATTCGCAAAACTGCTAAAAGACCCTTAAAATACTAATCCCTTAATTTTAATCAGCTTACATTAACAAAACTAACAAAATAAATGATTCCAAATGATTTGTAGGTACAAAATATAGAAACACGCCAAATAATTGTATAAAAAATCTAATAAAGAAATCTAGAACCTATTTCTTCTACTAAAATGTCAAAATCATTAGTCCACAATCAAATTATCATTGACAACAACATTCTTAAATTGGGATAAATTTTTTGTGCTATTTGCTTTAGCAAAAAGAACTTTTGATAACTTTTTTGTAAAAAAAATACTTCTCAAATGTTCACTAGCCATAAAGTTATTTAAACATTTTTCGAAGTTGCATTCTACACAATACATCAATAAATTCTTTAAAAAATTTTCAACTATTCTTCATAACCAACTCTTGGTAAAATAAACCAGACTGAGATAGAGTGTACTTGAAATTCTTAATATCCTGCAGTTTGACAATTTATTATTCCACTGGAAACTTAGCAATGTGTACATAGCCTTTACGCTATATAAGGATTTAGCTCTTTGGTCTGGAGTGGATTTCTTATCCTTTATAAAACTTGACAGAATTGTTTTAACTGAATTCGTAAGATATATTTTAAGCCAAAAAAATTTTAAAATTGTCAAAAATATCTAAACTAGTAAACTATATTTTAGTGGATTTGCTTGTAAGACCACCCCCACTCAATTTGTATCCAATACAAATTCTAGGATACAGGAACTCTTATCAAATAAAATTCTGTTTATCTTAAATATAACTTCTAATTACATAAGTTATCTCTTTTTCCAATTTATAACTAATGGAGCCCATACTTCCTTTTCAAGCAATTTAGACTTTTTTATTTTCTCGAAATATTTATCATAATTTGAGAGGAGTTTTAAAAAAATTATAAGCTTTTAGTCATACTAATAGAAGCTTATTCATTCTTTATATATTTTAAGTACAAATTAAATTCAAAAATTAAGTATACTTTGCTTTTTTCTTAAAATACATTATAATTTTTTTAAATTTTGGTGACATAATGCTTTATATTGCTTATCCCATCACAAATTTTAAAAGAATAATGCTGTCTGCACCCCAGTGCCAGTGTCTTAAATGACGATACATTATGATGGGGAAATATTTATACTGAAATTTTAACCAAAAATTATTCATTTTATTCATCATGCAGTATATATTTTTAAATAATTTTTTGTTTTCGCTATTTTATTTTTTAAGATTTACAAATACAAAAAGAAAAAATTCGAATTGGATAGTTAAAAAATCTTGTCCACCGGAACTCATCGATTTTCTTAAAACTCAGATATGTTATAGTTTTGTCAATAACTAGGAAGCCCGTATTTTTTATCGGCCAATTTTTCCTTTGCAGGGGTAAAAATCCCCCCAACATTTTACACTAAGAACAAACTTGATTCTATAACTCTAATTGTATTAATATATATTTTTAAACGCAGCTAAAAGTTAATTATGTGTATCAAAAATTAAAATTTCTGTTGTGAAGTTTTCAGGTTTCCCAAAAAATAAATTTTATTTAATTCATAATTTTAAGTTTAATCACGTGAAAATTCATAACTTTAAGGTTATTCACATGGAAATATACGTGTAAAACTGTGACGCTAATGAAACGTCACATTAATTAAAAATTTTAAATCTGTATCCTCTCTTCTTAATATACCAAAAAACCTATATTTTGAAGTAATTCTATTAAAAACTAAACATCTTTTCCTGTAGTCTGCTACGCTTAATTATTTTAATATTTTAAGCAAACACAAAGCATTATTTTGTTTTGTTTTTTTTTTAATAAAAAATGTATAATCTGTCAACACATCAACAGCATAATTTTCCATCTTTTCCTACAATTTTCCTCCTACTAAAATAACAACAGCATTAATTTATTGTAGTTAAACGTCTCCTTTTTATGGTAAAGCTCTTTAGCTTCAAATGTCATGCTTTATACCTATGTAAGCAGCTTATTGTAGAAGACCATAGAAAAAAGTCCTACCGACTCCAAAATCAGGAAGAAAAGAACGGAATTTTCACTGAAGATTCTTTTTGGAAAAGAAAGAAATTAAAAATAAGCACATAAACATATTTTTAGATCTGTATTAGTCTAATTTACTTTAAAATAATAAAAAAGACGTGCAGCAATGCAGTAATGTTTTTGAAAACTTAACTTGAAAACAATGTCCGTAGAACTACATTAAGTAGGGTACAAAGGGATTTTATGGATAAAAAATAAATTGTTCAAATAAAAAAACAAGGAAAAAAATTCAGGATATACCTCAACCCAACACATTTAATAGAGTGTGAGAACATATCTGCGGTAAAAGAAATTTCAAATGGATAAATACTGAATGAATGCGGTCTCGTTCAACGTTTGTTGGTAGTTTCTTTAAATTGTTTACTTCTTTGCACATAAATCAACAACGAAAAACATAGAAAAGGATTTTTCTTTATATTTTGTATTCGTTTTGATCTCTTCCCATACAAAAACTTAATCAGCATTGTTTTGTAGGATAAGGGTTTTTTTTAATGTAATGAAGTTTCTCATAGTACAGACTATCAATAATAGAATAACGAAGCATTCTAGAGAGAAAATTTTTAAATAAAAGTTTCATTTTCAGTTAGATTATCCAGGAAATGGTAGTTTAATTAAGGTAAAAAGGATATTTCATAATGAAATATTTTATTGTTAAATACATTAAGATAATTATACTAAATGAAGTTTGCAAAAAAATAAAAAGAGGTCATAAAGACAAATAAATTAATATTTGAATAAAATTAATTTATTTCAGGTCTTTGCATTTATAGATAAAAAAGTATTAAAGAAATTTGGCCCTTCTAAAATGAAGCGAACTTTTCAATATCTGGTATAACTATAAAAAATACAAAAACATTCCATAGCAAATCCCAAAATTGCTCTGAGAAAGTTACCGCAATAACATGAATTTTAAAAGAAATTATAAAAAACAATAGCCCAATATTATCCACGATAAAAACGAAAAAAAGCAACAGCAAAATTATTTATAGCCCATTCAGTTTACATCATCGAACTCGACAACTAATAAATAGTTTAACTTCGATTATATTTGTTTGTAGTTGTAAAAATATACTTGATTTATTAATTATGTAACATATATATATATATATATATATATATTGCAGACCTATTAGCATTTATATTTATATTAATATAGTAAAAAAAGGATAAACCTATATATGTAAGCATTTTATAGGTTTTAAAACCTCTCAAAAAATTCAGCCCAATTCCGTAAAATATATCTGAAGTATATTTTCTATGAAGTTTGTTGAAATTTGGACTAGCCAAATGTTTAACAGCAAACAATCATGAAAAATTTCAAGCAGGTGTCGAATCAAACTGCAAAAAACTAATACTTTTTGACAAAGTACAACATTACACTTTCTTTGTACTTTTCATATGTAACTTTTAACATGAAGTAAGGAAAACACTACCAACTTTTAAGTTTTTTTCCTTATATTCAAATTTAAAACAAAACTTTAGTGAAGCCATGTAAATTTAGACCTTTAGATCAATTAGTTAAAATAAGGGACTGTATTCTTCTATAGTAAATCCGTTATGGGTATTGAATCCCTTTCAAAAATGGTAACGGGTTGTTAAGTCCCCTTAATATTTAACTTAGAACCCGTTTACACATTGAATTGATTAAGTAATGCTCTATCTTATCCTGCATATCTAATATGTTCTACTGTATATATAAATAGAATAAATAAAGGTATAGATCTTTAAGGATAATAAATCGATAAATAAATAATATTTCTCCTGATTCATATTATTATTCACAAATAATTTATATAATAATTAAAATAATACTATTCCGATTCCGATTAAAAGTATAATTAATTTTTATTTAATTAATGCGAAGTCCAATTAACGAGGATTTAAGGAATTCGCTCTTTTACGAAAATTTGTGAGCTAGAGCTAAACATATTCTTCTTACTTCAATCACTTCAATCACTCTTTAGAAATTTATATGCCATTGCATTAATACATTCCATTAAAGAACCAAGTTTTAAGTTTTTAAACAGATGCTTTTGTAGAGTTTTAAGAAAAAGTGTTTAATAAAATTAAAGTAAAAACAAATTGAAAGACAGAAGTAAAGTGCACCTTGAATATCATCAGCATATCCTCGAATGAAATATTTTGCTTGAATATTTTTTTTTCATTGTTCAAATTTAGGAACTGCACAATTCAGAAAAGCAAATGCAGTTTGTACATTTTTCGCAAATATGTTGAGTATTGTTCTGAAGCAAGCTAATTTTAAACCAAAAATAAAAACTTTAAAAAATTATTTACTTTCATTTTTTGGAAAACTTTGGGAAACTCCAACCAAATTTACTCTATTTTGGGAAACGCGTTAGGAAACGTAACGATGATTTTGAACAAGGTCTAGGATCAGCTGAATCAAAATTTGCAAAGAATTATTTAATAGAAATAAAATTAAAAGCTATCTAAAACTACAGAAACTTCTTAAAATTTCTTGCATGTACAAGGGGCATGGTTAATCTACAAGCAACCGTTTATATATGAGCTAGAGTAGAATTTTTGGAAAGAAAATTTAAAATTCATCCTTTTGCCTTTAGTTCAAACATGAAAATTTGAATAAGTTATATATTTACACATTTTAAAGTCACAAATTGGATTTCTATGAAAATAAATTTATATTTTGCTCATGAGATTTTTATTCAATGAATAAAGGTTTCCCTAGAGAAAAAAGCATAGATAAAATTATAAAATTTCTAGCATTAACAAACATTTAAAGAGAGTTTTTATAAGATAAACGCATTGAATACAAATAGAAAGTGCATTGAAAAATTAAAATCTCCTTTTGTAAAATCGCATTTGACTATGCTTCTAATCTAGTCAGAAGATCAAACAATCAAATAATTACAATTAAGACCAATGAAAGAATTAAAACCAAATAAATTTATACTGTTCTTCAATCCATTAATTAATTTGATATTATTATTTACAGTCAAATCTAAAAATAATAGTTTTTTATTTTCAACTGTATTTATGGGCTTTCTAAAGAAAAACATTAAATAATCATTGACTTAAATATCAGTACTCTTATTTTTTTATTAGCTTTGTAAAAAAACACATAGTTTGAACATTTCAGAAAGCTCTAATAAAAAAGGTTTTGAGTAATTTGATAAACATGAAAAAATTTTAAAATTAAAATTTTAAATTTCGTTTAAAATAAAATAACTCTAAAACTAAACCATAAAATATCCTTTTTCTGTATTTTTTCTTTAAAGATAGTAGTTTAAACTTCCAAATTAGATGGATATATTTTGCATTGAACAGAAATTACAGGCCATATGGCCTCAAAAAAATAACCCAGTAGAAAAAAAAGAATCACTATGTGCCAACGAAAATTTACACGCATTTACGTTGTCTTTCAGATAGTATCTAATTTTTGAAATTTAATTGATGATACCAAAATAACAAAAATAAGCTTAAAAACACCATTCTTCAAAAATTTTCAAAACCATAAACACTTAAAAAATAATTTGTCTAGTATACAGAAACTAGAAAATATTAAAGTATTTTGAACTCTGGATGTATGCTGTTTAAAATAAAACTTTTATAAGATTTATAGACTAAATATAATTTAAGTTGACCAAAAAAACTGAAAGAAATTTCCAGTATAAAATTCCGAACATTAAAGTCTAACAAATATAAAATGTGCATTTGTGTTATTTCTTAACCAAAAGTCAAAAGCATTAAGAAGCAAAAGGATGTCTTAGTGCTACTCCTCCTGATTTTAATGAGCTCTAACGGTTACATCTACACGATGTCACTTGAATTTGCATATTTTGCCTCCTGGTATTTTCTAAAAACCGTCGTTTGGTTTTCACTAAAAGCCTTTAAGTCAAACACCAAAATGAAGCATTGTGCTCGTTAATTAATGTAAAGAGCTTCTTGTCATTTTCTTATCCTATGTTAATCAGTATGTATATACTTACATATATAACCTAAAAAACTATCCGTTTTATAACATTGAATAAAGTATATCGATAAACAAATTTTCATTTAATTGTTTTTAATTATTCTTAAGTTTTGTTTTTTTTTTTTGTTAATTATTTATTATTTTAGTTAATTGTTGTTTTTAGTCTTAATTATTGTTTTTATTTGTTAATTTAAAGCAGGTTACTATAGGGTAGAACTTAAGGAACTTGTTCCCTCCGGATGTCCTTAGAAATCTCATTTACTTTTTAATAGTAAGTGCAAACCGACAAAAACAAAATAAATTTCTATACAAATAATAGTAAATAAATAAAAAAAAAATAATATTAAATATATGAGTTTGAAATCATGAAAATAAAATATTTGAACTTTGAAGTAGAAAATATTAAAAAATTAGCTTTAAGTGAAATAATCCAATGCCTTGGGTTCACTAGAAATATAGTTCTGCTTAAAACATTTGACTATTTAACGTTCTTGAATTCTTAAAATTACTTTTACATATAAAAAACTTTCTAGTTTAGTTGAAGAAAAAAAAGTTTTATAATTTTTGATATTATGATATATAAATAAATTTTCATCATTTCAACATATAATAAACAATGTGTTTTCACACTTCAAAACTATCCAATTTATTTATCAATGTGCAATAGGAAAATTTTACCACAGTGGTCTAAGCTTATAGCCGTTTTGGTATCAAAAATCCCTAGAGTCAATTTGTTAAATATCGTTTTCCTTCATTTACAAGACGCTAGTACTATCTTTGCTTAAAGAATTCTCTCAACCTCTCGTTCTCTTCCTTTACAATGGAAAATTTTATCCTTTGGCATGCATTTAAATGAATTTAGCTACTGCATTAAGTTGCATATTAATGGAGTTTTTAATGGTTGTTGATTTACTCATACTAACTATATTACAGATGGCTGACTGCTTTTTATGTTAGTGTTTTGTTGTGGGAGTGTAAAATGTGTTGCTAACGATTTATATTTGATGTTTCATCTCCATAGATATATGTGATGACATATATCTAGTTTTAATTGGTTTAGTTTGATCTTCTTTTCACACAATGCTTTCTATTGTCATGAAAGTTAATGTGAAAAATGTTGAAAATTTTAAACCCTTTTATTTCCAGTTTGGTTTTGGTAGAAAAGTATTATCACAAAAATCTCGATTTAAGCGTCATCCAAGGATATTAATTTGATTGAAAAGTTTTTAAAAAAATGGATTCACAAAAGCTATTTGACAATTTTGAAATAGGTATTTTTTGATATACCAAAAATTAAAGAAAAAAAGAAATTTACTTTATTTATGACTATTTAGCTCATCAAATATTGCATTTTTTCCTTTCTTTAAATCGGATTTTTGTTTTTTTTTCAGTTTATATATAAATCACCCTAACTGGCTTCTATATAATTTGAATCACTCGAATCAAAATCTATCTTCCTAAACTTTTATAGGAAGATTTCTTTTTGATTTTATTTGAAATTTCTTACAAAAGTATAACATAACTCATTATAATAAGACAATTAAGTAAAATTCAAAAAATTAATATCTGCCATACAAGCAGCAACAAAAATTTTTAACATTATAACCTTCTTTACTCTACAAAACATATCGTTTGTTTTGATGTAATTAGTTTTATGGGTACTTACCATGAATTACAAGCTCACTATCCCGATTCATTTCATTCAAGCGAATTGCTTCGTCTAATTCCATTTGGGTTGATAAAATGCATGGATCGTTTTCTTCATCAACCCATTTCATAGTAAATACCTGAAATTTATTATTAGAGTTATTTCAATAGATTAAAAATATTTTTCGAACCTGATCAGGAGAAAATCGGCATATTCCTCTTATTTCTTTACATAATTGTTCGAATGTGATATTTTCATTAATATAAGTGATCATTATTTCACCATTGTAAGCTGTTTTAACTTTGATTTCATTACTCGAGCCACTAACATCTGCAGAAATATTTTGCCCACCAGTTGATGCTGCCAAAAATGTTGTTGGCGCTTTTAGCATTTTGATTTTCTAAAACAAACACAAAAAAAAAAAAACAAATATTAATAATAAAATATTAGCAAACCTGACTCTTAAGTTTAAACAATTTTTCAAGTCACGTCAGTTAGAGTTTGTTTTACACTTTTCTTTAAAATAATGTTTTTGGGCTAAGGCGTAGGTATCTGAGACCAAAAAAGTTTCAATACTATAAAATTTGTTACAAATTCGACTACAATAAACAGTTCTCAGCATAGAAGTCTACTGAAGCCATACATAAAGTTTCATTAATATGCTTCATATATTTTAAGAATTTTGCCGGAATTCAAAGCTTGAGAATAGTGCAAGTGCAATATGGTGGAAAATCAAGAAAATATGTGTGATCAGGGTTTCAGTTTCAGATTTAGAACTATAAGTCACGTCAGTATAATTTTATTATTAATTTAATCAAAGTGGTAATAAAAGTGGAATTAAATTCGCTCCTTTAGAATCGAAAAATCTTTGTTTTAAGTAACAAGAACTATGATATGCTTGTAAATAAAAACAATGTGATATTTTGAGGACAACTTATAAAACTACAAATAGTTTTATAATAAGAAGCTGAATTTATAAAAAATCTTCTGTAACGTTCATTTTACCCTTAATTCAAAGTAATTGTTATTTCTGATGATTTTCATTTACACTTTTGTGTAAATAAATAATTCTTATGAGTCAAATGGGTGTGGTTGTTTTTATTAATCGAATAAATCCACAAAATGCATTCATGTTGCATTGAAATTGTTAAATATACTAAATACATTAAGTTAATCCATTATTACTCTAGCCGTAGAAAGGATATAAAAACATAAGCGCAATTGCATTACAAGTGCTTTGAAAATTTGATTACAAAAAGTAAACACAGGTTTGGATTTCATTGTGTCAAAACAGGTGTAGCCACAAATACATTACAGAATTGCATATTACAATAAATGGTGGTTGTTTTGGAATTAAAAGTAAGAGATTTAATTACAATTATATGTTGAACGCAGTATGAAATAAAGATCGCAGTTGTGAAATAAAAATCCTATGAACATTAGAGTAAGGCACTAAATTTGAAGGCACAAATTACACATCAATAATATTATTTAAAGAAAAACACGTAAAATTATTATGCCGCAAAAAAAATGAAAAATACATTAAAATGTTAACACAATTTATTAGTTGTTTGTATTATAAAAAATAAATATTTATATTTTAAAACCGACAAAAAAAATTAAAAAATTGTTTTACTCGAAACTGAAATCAAAATGTCAAAATTTCGCAGAAGTGTGTGGTAGTGCAATGTGACTAAAATTTGTATTACTTATGTTTTTGACATAAAGAGGCGTGAGTGTCAGTTTTATGAGATAACCTGTTGCTGAAGGCAAAATTCTAAAAAAAATTTTAATTACAAATAATTCAATATAGTTTTTGCTTCAGATATTTCAAATAAATAAATTAAAATTGTGCAGGAAGAATTAAAAGGAAAACAAATTGTGCCGGAAAAATTTTGCCATGAATTAAATTTGTGCCGGAAGAATTTTTTGCCATTAAACCGGTACGACCAAGATTATGGACGTTTGCTGTATGCGTGACTGTGACAAAATCAGCAATCAGTTTGATCTTGCAGTTGAATGAGATTTGAAATGCACTTGATGTCTAGCTAGACTCTAGCTCTAGATTAACATTATTGAAAGCGCTTTTATAGGCGTTTTTAGATGCGATTATACTGCAATAGTATATTGACTGCATAATTCAATTACAAGTCTTTTAGGAAAATATAATTTGTACTTTTCAACTAGTTTTATTATAGGCCTTACAAACGCCAATAGTAACGCTAATCTAGAAACAGCCACAGGGGTAATTACATATGATAAATTGTAATCGATACTAAGGAAAATATAAATGTAATTGAACATTTGCTTCAATTTCTCAACCTCAAGGATGTTATGCAAAACATCCTTAAAGGTGGCTATAGACTACAACTAAAAGTGGACAACTTTTGCTTCCTTTTCCATATAAAAACCTGTTTTCTGGGACTTTTCGGGTAGATATTAAACATGTTTGATATTTTTCTGATTTTTAAGCGGGGTATTCACTACAAATGTGAATCAATGATTCGGCTCTCTCATCCCATATAAAGTATATGGCTGAATCATTTGTGAGTAAAATATTCAACATGTTGGATATTTTCTCTCTTATTCATGCTTTCCATATATTTTATATGGGAGCTAAGAGCCGAATCATTGATTCGGAAATATAGTGAATACCCCGCTTTACATGCTCTGCACTAACACACTCACAGATAAATTTATTTTTCAATTTTTCTTCGAGTAGTGCACATCGGTCTCTGCCATATGATATATCAAAAGGTGGGATTGCACTATGTGTGGGCTTGTACTGCAAAGTTTTTTTTTCAGGTTAAATGATAAGCAAATTTAGTTTTATTTTTTCTAATGGATTAAGTTAGTATGCAAGTAATTATTCAATTTTTTAATTACATAAATAAGAAATTATTACATGATAATATTGAAGAAGATACACATAAAAATATATTCAAAGAAAATAAAAATTTGGGCAGCTTAATTCATAACCAATAAATAAAATAAGTACACCTAATATTAAGTTTAACCAATAAAATTTGGGAAAATAAAAGGATTTCAAATGCATAATTTGAAGAAAGGAGCTTCAAAAGAAAACACTTTCAATTGATTTAAATTCAACTATGTTAAATATAATTATTTCACAATTTTTGTAGATAGGATAACATACAAAAAGATAATTCTATTTCAGCAATACTTGATAATGATCAACAAAAAAGTTCTAAAAAAGAAGTAATATTATTATTTTATAATTATAGCAAAACTTTTTCAGTCAACCTAAGTCATAGTCATTCTTATTGTTGATTAAAGCTCCTACAAGTTAAAAAGCTAAAATTACAAACAATATGACCTCAGAAAAATTTTTTAGAGCAAAAATTTATTTATTTATATCAATAACTAATCTTCTTTCTCTCAATTTTTTATCTATGCAAATTTTTTTCCAAAGGATACGATTAAGTGTCATCATTTTCCTGCATTTAGTTTATCAACTCTGCAATCATTACTCAAATTTATTATTTATTAAATTTTATTTAATGATTTCATTATTTTAAAAGAAATCAAAAACATAAAAAATAAACAGGAATAAAACTTTTTGACGAAAAAGACAGAATGTACGATAACTTCATAAATTACCAGCATTATGCAAGGAATTATGGCTACAATATCTCTAGGTGCTTAATATTATAAAAAAAATAGTATTAAATCCTTTTGGAAAGCATTCCAACTAAAGAATAAAGTAGAGCAGTCAATAAAGATGCTCAAATTGGGTCACATAGAGTTTTAGTAGTCTTGGCAATTTGTTATAGACAAACTTTTCCGGCAAACTGCCAGCAGAAAGTTTAGAAGATGACCTTTTGCTCAGCTCATTTGTTTTACAGTCTGAATTTTATGCCAGCCATAAGAAATGGTCAACATTGAAGTTATTTCAATAGTTTTTCTGTTGATGAAGAGATGTGAGTTTAAGAGCTAACACGTATATATTTTCTTTAATATATATATATATATATATTTATATATTACCCTACCATAAAAGTAGAAATGGCAGACCTTGTGTCATACCGCAGAATTAAAATTCATTACCATAATTAAATTAAACAATACAAATTTTATGTTCTTTGTTAGTGTTCATACTTAAAAGCAAACATACATAACTTCTAATTTTTTCAACATAAAATGTTCTCCTTTTCCATCAAAGAAAAATTAATATATTCTTAGAGTAAGGAATAGATGTTCTTAGCAATAATTTATCCACGCCTTTTTTAAATTAATAAGGACTTAAATGGTATTCTATTTTAATAAAAACAAGTATTATTTATATAACCTCTATGCAGTGGCGTATCTAGGGTGGGACAGGTAGGGCACGTGCCCTGGGTGCCTATCGAAGGGGGCGCCAAAATTGCAAATTACATTTTATTAGATATTATTAAATCTTGTCCGTGATTTCCATACTTCCCATACAGTTGTGCCTACATATGATTTGTGTTTCTGATTTAAATACTTCCGAGCAGACCAGCATTATTGAATCTACCTTATTTGTTATATATATGTTAGTGACAGAGCCAATTTGATTTAACTTATCGATAAGTACCTCTATATACTCGTATTAATTTTTTTAATCACCATTTTCTATTAATGTACAATTACATTTTCTTAATTTTTTTTTATAATGACAAAAACAAACACTCTATACACGTATTTAAAAATTAGATGAGTATGTTTCTTTTTTATGTGCGGCTTAGCGGCAATCTTTAATCAGCGTCATTTGACAACAGGGCACAAACTTTGCTAGATTCAAATCAAGACAGAGAAACAAAAGTGGCGTAACATATTAAAAAGAATCCTTTACTGTATCAAATTCCTTGCTTCTCAAGTTTAAAATTAGTTCATTCATCTCATGGCAACCACAGTTCGATACTACAAACAACTTCGCCAAACAAGACACTATAATGGTCACGTTTTTCGGAAATATTGAAGCTATTTACGTATTCTTTGCTTAGTCTACTCTGCGCTGGGAAAAACTCAAAAAGAGCGTACCTGTCGTTGTAAAATCAGAATTTGAAACAAGATAGAGTGCAAGGGTTGAAGCTGTAAAACCAGTTTGAAATAATGCTGGATCTCCTCCAAGATAATAACAAATAATAGCGACCAAACCGCTGAAACAAGAAGTGAGGCCTGAGTTCTGACTGTCGCAGGTTGTCCTACTATTTTCTGATATTACTAGGATTTTGGAACAATGTACTCGTTTCCATTGACCGTCTCCAAAAGCGGCTCCAGGACCCTAGAATGAATTTTCATAATGCTGCCTTGGACATAAAAGCCCTCCAAGACTATTTTTCAACTGAGAGAAAGTTTAGTTAATGAAGCATTAAAAAATGGAATTGGATGTAGCTGTGGAAAGGCGTCGATGGGAAAAAGAAATGTACAATTAACGAGAATGCGTCGGACGCAAGTTTAACTGCTAAAGAAAAAATGAAAAGAGTAATAGAAAGATCACTAGATCGTATTGTATGTGAAATGAGTGATTTACTCGTTTGCATGAGACTGACGCCAGATTTGGATTTCTTTTAGAAATTAAGAAATTATGTTATGACACTGGCGAAGGCTATAATTTTAAAACAGAAATGTAAAGAATTTGGAGATTTTTATGCTGGCGATCTTAACGATTTTTATTAAGATAATTTATGAAAGGGCGCAACTGCGAAGCATATGCCCTAGATGCCATTTTCGATTGATACGCCCCTGCCTCTATGCTTAACATTTTAAATTTCACACAGAGATGGCAATACAATAAGTTAAACTTTACCACTCCTTACAAATGACGTCATGAGTTAACCTGTTGCAGTTTTTCTTGAGAATAAGACAAGATCTGTCAAATGGTTTTCTGACAGGTAGGAGCCGGTTATTATAAAAAGTTATAAATAATGTCAATAATACTTTAAATCCCTTTTTTAAAAGGTAATGGCATCTCATACATTCAACCAGAAGAAGTTTATACCAACACCTCCTGATAAAGGCAGTTTTCCTATAGATCATGAAAATATATGCAAAGAACTAATGCTTGAATATATGCGCTGTCTGAGATTAAATAACGATAATAACTCAAAGTGTCGTAAACAAGCTAAAAGTTATTTGCATTGTCGTATGGAAAACCAGTTAATGGCTAAAGAGGAATGGTCTAATTTAGGTTTTGAAAACGAACAATCTAATAACTGATATACCGAAATTCTTACACAATTTTCAGCATCTATTAATATTAATTTGATTACGTATTTATTAAGTCCAAGCTAATAAAATTTTATAATGAGTAAACCAACTAAAAATATCATACTTGCATGCACTGGAAGTGTAGCTACTGTTAAAATACCACTTTTAATTAAAATGCTCTTAGATAATGAATCACCTTTTAAATTTGTGGTTAGAATTTCATATTTGTTTAATATATTTTAAATAAAATATTTCTCATGTATTTTAGATTAAAATAATTGTAACAGAACGTGCAAAGCATTTTTTTGACTCTAAAGATATTCCTCTTGGTATTCAAATTTTCACTGATGAAGACGAATGGAAATTATGGAGTAAACGTGGTGATCCTGTTTTACATATAGAACTAGGAAAATGGGCAAATATATTGGTGATTGCTCCCTTAGATGCGAATTCCTTGGCTAAAATGGCAACGGTGAGCCTAACTTTATGTTTTTTTATTAATTAATAAAAATTCTTTTCCTATATAGGGACAATGTGATAATCTTTTGCTATGCACAACACGTGCATGGGATAGGTCGAAACCGCTATTATTTTCCCCAGCTATGAATACCAGGATGCTGGAACATCCAATAACAATTGAGCAAATAAATAAACTAAAGGATTGGGGTCACCGAGAGATTCCTTGTATTACGAAATCATTAATGTGTGGTGATACTGGTAATGGAGCTATGGCTGAAGTTCAGACTATCTACCAAGAAATTATAAATTGCTTATCATGAAAAAGGCTTCATAATTTTATACCTTTTACAAATTCGATTATTAGTCAGTTATTTTTTTTTTTTTTAGCTTTGACTAAATTTATTTAAATTAAACCTCATTTACTCATTTTTAAAGTTATATAGTGTACGTTAAATACGACTTAAAAAAACGCTTTTTACATTTGTAAAATGTTACTAAATGAAATTATTTTAGGAGCTGTTGTGGTGCTTTTCACAGAAGAGTGCATTATAATCGCTATCTGTTTTTGTAATTTAGTTTGACTAAACGGGTACAGATTGTATTATATTCCTTAGAAATAGAATTGTCACCTTAGCATTCATAATTCAAATAAAATATTCATATGTAAAATTAATTTTTTTTCTCATAATTAATTTTTTTCCTTTAAAATAAAATCCCTTTAACAAACAGGTCATCTTAGCTGTATTATTTGACACATTTGTATATAGAATAATAATAATAAGTAATTATAGATTACAACTAGTAAACTTACCATATGTCATCAGAATTGGTATCTTGGGAAATCCGTTTTTAATTTTTTGCTCTGTAATATAATAAATATTCAAATAGCAGATATTACCGAAAAACATCATTTTTAAAAAATTTTATCTTCCACATAATGGGTTATATCTTAATAGAAGAAATTTTAAAAAATAATTGTGTATATAGAAGTAACTAATTAATTTTTGATGTTCTACTTCTTGACTTTCATCTGGGAAATCAGTTTTGGAAGATGTAAAGCCTTGCGCTTTATCTTGTGATAATAAAATTTCAGAATCAATTTCAACTGCTGCCGCAGCAGGTGTTTTTGATGCCAGGTTGTTGAATCTGATGAACAATATTTTTCTTAATTACAGTTTATAATTGTTAATGACTGTTACTAATTGTTTCGTTTGTGTGCGCTTGACTTGATGCTACATATGCAACAAAACAATTGGTATTGGAGTAAATTCCATCAACTGAAAATATTTCCGTCCAAAAATTTCTTGAAACAGTCATAAAATGTACTAATTAAAGATAAATATTATCAAAACTGCTATATAATTTAGTGACAGCGAGCTTTTTTTCTAGTTTTCAAAAAATAAGTATATAGGGAGCAAATAATGTTACATAAAAATGAAGTGTCCGCCTAATATTGTCTAAAAATACGTACTAAATTTGAGTTCTAATCCGTAAAATTTTCACAAAAAATGTTATTTCACCATTTGATGAGGACTGAGACATGGTATAAAGTTAATGATTAAATTTAATACTGGATATCAGTATCTAACCCATAATTATAAGTTGTTGAAATGCTGAAAAATAAAAGGATTTTCATATTTTCAATAAAATTTTAGAAAAAAGGCATGTTAATTAAAAATAATAATTATTATTTTGGTGCTAATCGAAAATGTTATAATACATACAAGCTTCAGTAACTGTACTTAAAACAATGATTTTATATTTTATTTGTTAAGCCGACAAAGTTTTTCATTTAACAAAATAATGAAAGAAAACAAACTATTTTATTTGCATTGAAATTACTTCAGTCATTTATAAATAAGAATTATTTCGTATTTCTTTATTTTATTAAATTTTTACTTGCAGCTTTAAATTCTATAAAAAATAAAATTCTAAGGCTGAAAACTACAAACTAGGAATTATGCAAAAATAAATGAATTCAAAATCTTTGATCGTATTTAAAAATGTATACAACTAATTCATTTTAAATCTTAATAATTAAATAAAATATTTACATAAATATTCAAATATTGAAATAATTCACCTTTTATTAATGATTTCATTAAATAGAACTCTTAAAACATTCTTATTTACTAAAAATGTTTTCTTTTAAATTAATTTAAAGGTAAAAAAAACTATTTATTTATTTTAAAAAAAATTATATACACATACAAAGTATAACTGAGCTTATAGAAAAGATAATTTTAGATATATATTTTTATGTATATACAACTTAAAAAATATTTTGTTAGCCTTAAAATAAATCGCAATTAAATTATTATTTTTTTCACAACATGCTTTTATTTATTTCGATTCAGTTAATAAATTCTATAGAATCTTTTAGAACAAGATTTGAAGGCAGAAAAAATCAACAAGCTTTTATTTTACTATATGGCGGTGTATTTAGTTCACCTTATACATGAAACACAAAGCTTTGATGGACTTATGCAATCATCATGACAAAATGCACCACATTGCTGGCATATTACCATTGCGTTTAGGGAGCAGGCACAATTTGGTGGTGTATTTTCGCCGGCAATAGCATAGTTCTGTTGATTTGGATCCATACTAATATCACCATATGATAATCCTGAAATTATATTTGAATTTTTTTTTTTTTTAGAAAAAAACCTCTTAAAATAAAAATTATTGAGTTTATGATAGTAATATTGGAATGCATGGATAGGGAAATATAATCATGGTATGGAGCAAATACTAAAAATAAATCTGGATAAGATTTGGAAATCGAAACAAAAGAAAATAAGAAAACTTTTGAAAATGGGTGGTAGACTATTATAATTTTCAACAATATGCTGGATTGGATGGTATATTTTTTTTCAACTAAAAAGTTTAATGTCTGAATTTCCGTTTATTCAAAAAAATTATAATACTGAAAATTTTTACTTATTAATTTTATAATATGAAATATGTACTTCAATATTTATATGACGATTTAACAAATAAGATTCTGGTTCGAATTTAAAATATAACACTATACCTTGATTAGCAGTACGCCTTGTAACAGCTTGCACACCAGGATTTGGCCCAATAACTTGATGAGTTTCATGTATTGAATTAGGTGAATCAACATCAACAGATGCTGGTCTACCTCTTCCGCTGATAGGTACCCCGTAAACACCATGAATTTGCTACATTCAAGTATAATAATTTGTAAAATAACTTATATTATGAAAATAATCAATTAAATACTTGATTTTGTGCAGGTGGTGCACTTGAAGCTCTTGGAGCATGATTATCTGCAGCACCTACATGTGCCCTATGTACCAGAACATATTGACCACTTTGATCTGAATGTAAAATTGGTGATTGTTGAGGAACAATTGTTGGTTGTCCCTGATTTGTGTTATTTGTTCCACTACCCGAGGAATATACATGACGTATTAATGTCGGTGAGGGCTGTCGTTGAACAAATTTTTTACGTGGAAATCCTAAACGTGGTCCCAAAACCTTCAACAAAAAAAAAAAAATTAATTGGTTTTTTTTATATAAAATTCATTAAAAATTACTTTATATACAGGTCGTTGGTTAGCAGCAGTAACCTCATCTCGTTTTGTTGGTGCTGTTGTTGAACTATTTGCTACCAACAAAGATGGCGGAGGACGAAGTTGTGCCGTCAATTGATGACGATTAGGACTATTTTGTATAACCGCTTGACAAATTTGATAACTTCTTTCCAAATTAACAGCACCTGGCGGTAATTTATTTGATGATCGACGTCCTTTTCCCGTTGCCAAACGTGGTCTCTGTTGCGCTATTGTTGTTGGAATGCAAGAACTAGGATTTATATTTGGGATAACTTTTAATGGCTGAGTTGATGATGATAAGGAAAGATATGCTGGTGAAATATTTGTTGATTTTTGTTGTAATTTATTGCTAGTAGCCTGTTGTGTTTGTATCGATGATATCTGAATTATATTTTGAATATTTTTTTCATTTAACTGCATTGATGTGCTAAGATTTTGTTGTGTATTTAGTGGTTGATTATTAAAATCAATTTCTTGCAATTGTCTAATACTTGTTTCCTGTTGATGGCCATGTACAGCAATTTCATTTGGTTTGCTCGGAAAATTATGAAAATTTTCCTGTTTAAAATTTTGCACAGAAAATATATTTGAATTTTCCACAATTAAATTGTTTGATATTAAAGCTGATTCAGTACTACTGTTATTGCTGCTATCATTTGAGCTAGTTGATGTCGTAACTGTACTAGAAACTTCCATTTCTGCTGCCGGCATTATAATTTCTCTGTCTTCTTTAATCTTTTGAAAAATGATAATATTTTATTAATTAAATACAGAATAAATTTTTGAGTGTAATTAAAATAAAAACAAAATCCAACTAAAATATTTTATGCTCTATTATTAACTTAATGGTCATAGGAAATTTTTCTTTTGTTGAAACCAAGACTAATTTACAATTTGAAGGGAATATTATAACTTAATAATTAAATAACCTTCCTAAACACCTGCGACATGAAAATATTGTGAAAAAGGTATATGAGTGCAAAGTCTTATTATTTTCTAGGAATACTAGAAGAAAAAAAATAATAAAAAAGTATAAATTAAGAAAATATCACGTTAAATCCTTATTCTTATAATAATTATCAACTTCTGAACACTGAAATGAATGCCATTTCTATTTCCGTTTTAACCAGTCTCAATTTTAACAAATTACACGATTTCAATGCTTTATATTTAAAATAACGTCATAATGATTGACGTGCCATATTATGGCTATCATCAATTCCAATAAATATTTTATATTCTATAGAATTGAAGAAAAATTAGAAATGAAAAAGGTTCTCCATATAAAATTCATACCTGCAGATCTTCATTTTTATTAAGCAAATCATCTTTTATTATTGGCTGATCTATATGAAGATTTTGATAACTCTTTTCACTTGATTCTGCAACACTAGATTCCAAAATTTCAGTAGCATTAATATTTGTCCTAATTCCATTTAAATTAAATTTATTCAACTGATTACTACTATTTATTATGTCTTTATCAGATGCCTGTGTTTTAACACCGAAATTCCAATCATGTGCAACATGATCATAAATAATTTGTGATCCAGTGGACGATAAATTTTCTGGACATGATCCTGTGTCAGTTTTTGTATATATTGTTGTATTCGATAATGATGTAGATGCGATCGATTCTTCTGCTGATGTTGTACAAACTGAAATAAGTTCTTCTTGTTGAACAAATTCACTGTCATATCTCTTTTGATTCCCAACTGCAACTGATTCTGATTCCGTGCTAAATGATGCTGTTTCAAAGAATAGAAAGAAAAAATAAATTTAATATTTTCATATGAAAAAAAAAAAAAACAAAAAACAAAAAACAAATTTTAGCTACAGTTAATATCTTTATTAACTGTTTAATACAATAACATAACGCTGATTGTTTTCCAATACGTCAGACCACCTGCTTTATGAGCCGACAAAATATTTCTTTAATAACTTAAGTGGAAATTTCGAGAGCATATGAAAAGTATTTTTAATTTTGATTACTGTGTGTGGAAGATTAAAGGAGTAAGCCAGAATCAAAACAAAGAGTGTCTGATTACAAAACTTCAACAGACCACTAAAAACGAAAGAGTTTGTATACATTAAGTGTATGTAATTTGCAAAGTTTCAGATAAGAATACTCTTATAATTTGTTTATGTTGTTTGGCATTTAGATTAATAATATTAAATATTAACTAATATCGCTTCAATTATAAAATTTATTTATAAAACTAAACAAAGAAAATTTTATACTTCTGTTAAATATAGTACACGGAGTTATGAAAAAAAAAAGTAAAAATAGTACCCCTATTTTACGGTTTTGGTCTACAATCTTTTCGACCACCCAACCCAATTGATCGATTATAACTTTTTATCGAATAAAGCAAAGATAATCAATTTTATATTACTATTATTTGTAGTGATTTTGTTTGTAGATATATTTGTAGGTATAAAACTATTGTAAATTTGTAAATATACTTGATTTTCAGTTTATTTAAATAGGTTAACTTAGTAATAAAATTTAAAACAGTAAACTTATCAAAATGTAAATAATTTTGAAAAGTAAACCTGCTCGATAAATTTATCCCCTCTCTCTCATTGAATCCTTTCAGTTATCCTAAACATTAGTTTCTATGTTAGATATAATTAACACATAACTAGTGAAATAAAAACAAAAATTAAATTTAAATATGATTTTTGTATTTTTAAACAACAAAAGGTCTGTAGCTAGAAGAAGTTAGCGCCAAAAGTTTCAAGTGAAGCATAAAATTTCGCTTATACCCATTCTCCACCAAAGCTTATACTCATTATTAGCCTTCCGTACAAAAAAATCGATTCTCCACCGAAAATTGTTTGTATCAGGGAAATTTGATGGAAATTTCAAAAAAAAAGTGTCATAAAAGTAAACATTGAGCTATTGACTCTGTGAAGGTAATATTTAGACGACCTGTTCAACATGTTGTTAGATTAACCATTTTCAACATACGACCCACCGGATATTTGTAAGTGGCCCAAGCTGTTTTGCCAGGCTAGTAGGTAAAAAAAAAAGTCTGGAAATGAGGCTTAAGCTGTTTTTTAATCAAATCATTTAAAATTTTACACTTTCTACATAAACGATGCCTTTCTTTCATACAATTTAGAGGATTAAAAAAAGATTTTTTCCGTTAAAAATCGTTGAGGGGAGAAAAAACTTGAGTTTTAACTAAATAAATTTAGTTTTCTGATTTCAAATGTTAGAAGAAGTTAGCGCCAAAAGTTTCAAGTGAAGCATAAAATTTCGCTTATACCCATTCTCCACCAAAGCTTATACTCATTATTAGCCTTCCGTACAAAAAAATCGATTCTCCACCGAAAATTGTTTGTATCAGGGAAATTTGATGGAAATTTCAAAAAAAAAGTGTCATAAAAGTAAACATTGAGCTATTGACTCTGTGAAGGTAATATTTAGACGACCTGTTCAACATGTTGTTAGATTAACCATTTTCAACATACGACCCACCGGATATTTGTAAGTGGCCCAAGCTGTTTTGCCAGGCTAGTAGGTAAAAAAAAAAGTCTGGAAATGAGGCTTAAGCTGTTTTTTAATCAAATCATTTAAAATTTTACACTTTCTACATAAACGATGCCTTTCTTTCATACAATTTAGAGGATTAAAAAAAGATTTTTTCCGTTAAAAATCGTTGAGGGGAGAAAAAACTTGAGTTTTAACTAAATAAATTTAGTTTTCTGATTTCAAATGTTTCTTAAAAGATGACTTGAGAAATGCTTCGACACTGGTTTATTTCTAAATATTTTTATTTGAAAATTTTACAAAAAGTAGTTAAAAAGTTATCCAATAATTAGCAAAATATTTCAATACATTTACTTCAACCATTTCACTGAGAAAAATTTGAAAAAGAACAGTATATAATACCTATTCTCCATTGAGGCATATAATGTATTGTTTATATTAATAAATTTAAAAAAAAATTAAATATGAAACAGATAATGACGTGATATAATAAAATACTAAAAATATGACTGTGTCTAGAATAGCGTGTTGGGCTGAGATTCTGTCTCGGTGAGAAATGAAAATGAGAATGAGAATGCCAAATTTTGACATATTTGCCAGCCCTTTACAACTTAGTAATATATTTATTAGCTTTTATTATCAAAAAAGATAATATACAATATTAAGTAAAGAAATATCGTTATACAGCTAATGGAGCTGCAGTTAATGCTTACTTGAAATTTGTAAGAATTTTTGTTGAGTTTCTGAACGCACTATTCTTACTCTTATCTCTCTCACCAAATGAGAACTTCAACCAAGTTCAAACAACTTTTTCAACCACTTTTCTAATAACATATTAATAACATCATAAATATAATAAAATTAGCTAAATATTAAAAATTATATTATTCTGATAGACTTGTAATATAATTATCCCAGTCAATATACGATTGAGCACGCTATTTTAGACACTAACACCCGGTTTCACAGTTAAAGCTTTTAAGTATGATTTATAGCGCATTTGTCACTGCTACATCATTTTCTAAGAATGATCAAATAGACTTAATACAAACCAACACACAGGGTAACCAGAGAAATGCAAATTCAATTCATGAAATATCTATTACGCCACATATTTGAAATTTCTTCTTTTAGAAGTTAAAAAATGTAAATAACCTAATAGTTCAACAAGGCATATTTCTATAAACTTCAAGTACAAATAACAGTTATTATTTTTGAAATCTATACAAGCGGTTGATGAGGTGACACTTAGATGGCAGCACACGAATAATAAATGCCAGATTATGAAACTTATAAGTTGTTTTTTTTTTTTTGAATAGCAAAAAAATTCTTTCAGTTAAACTTTGCGTGTCCACTAGTTGGTTGGTTGGTTGGTTCGATGGAATGGACATATCATGATTCTTCGAAAAACTATTTCGAATATGAAAAATCGTCTGTCACCGGTATATCGTTTATTAAATTTTTTTGACATTTCACTATTTTAAAAGTTTAAAGAAAAATATAGTGAAGGTTCATTGTTCTTAAATGTGATTTTAATTCAATAGAATAATAAATTTATAAATTTTTAAGAATAAAAGAATGCCCATATAATGAACTTTTCAACAAAAAATATGACACGACTTTTTGTACTTTGCAAAAATTAACTTATTTGACTTATTCACAATTACAAGAAATAAAAAAATTAAAATTTTTGGTCATCTTACTATACAAGTGACAGATGATTTTTCATATTCGAAATAATCTTTCGAAGAAAGTATGTACCATTCCATCGAACCAACCAACCAGTGGAGACGTAACCAAGAGGACAAAATCTATCCAACAATGTATTTAGTGTTATGAGTTATCTATCTATTAAATCAAACAATTGAGAAACACAATGGGAGTATTCACATTAATTAGGTCGGCAACTGTCAATTACAATGGTAAGCGGAGGTGAAAGGTAAGACGGAGTTTCGAAATTTTCGGAATAATTCCCCCTTCCTGATGCAGAAATATTTCTGCCTCTTGCTTTGCATCTTACTAATACACATTTTTTATATACACGTTTCTGTAATATTTTACCAACACATATTCACATATTTTAGTGGAGTGAGATTTATAAGGGAAAATTTCCGAATCAGATTTGACAGTTGCCGGCCTAATGTAAATACCCCCCATAGCTTTAATAAAAATGGCAAGTCTAATGCCTGACTTTATTCCAGATCAAATGTCAAATCAAATCCGATTTTAGTAGCTTCAAAAAATGTAATTTCAAATGATCTATCTAAAACACCGTAAAACATACTTTAATTATATAACAGCTTTAAATTCTTTAGCGACTCCTAAAAATTTAAATAAGCGGGTAAAAAATATATATTAAATCCCAGGTTTGAATTATTAGTTTACAATAATAAAAATTGAAAAATAACTCTTCAATTTCATTTTATTTCCCAGGTTGAAAGCTTGTGACGGATTTTTCACTGTCATATTTTTTCTTCGCAACTAAAGTGATGAAGCTCAAAATACGCTACAAATTGTTGGAAAGTTAAATTTTTAAAATTTCATGAAAATATAAAATTTAGCATTCTTTTAGTTGAGTTAAGTTTTAATTTAGTATATGTGTAAAACAAGCATCTTAGTTAAATATTAAATATAAAGAAGTTGTAAAGTAGAAATGAAAAACAAAACTAATTAATAATAAATTTTATTAAATTAAAGATTGATATTTAAAATAACTTTACTTCATGAGCTTCACGGCTAATTCTAGCTTAACGACTCTACAAAGGCTTCAAAAAGTGTAAAGCGCTGTGTTATGTATAAAAAATTTATATAAATTAACAGAATTATTAAAAAGGTAATAATTCTGTAAAAAAAAAAAATTAATCTGTATTTTTTCTAATTTTATTTAACCTCCCTAATCAAGAAAAATCTGTATTAACAAATTTTTCGTTTTAATTGGATGCTATATTAACAAATTACCATACCATAATTTTTTCTGAAGCAATCCGAACTTGTTATAGCAAAATAATTGTTTTTACCTGTTAATTAAAGTTGAAGTAAATAAACTCATAATAATAAAATCTACTGGAAATAAAAGTATTTAGATTCAAATAAAAAGTCTTTAAAATATTATTAGGATAAATTTTTTAAATAATTATAAATACCAAAAATGATCAGGTTGCACGAAATTTCCAAAACAAAATTCAGAAAATAGCTTTGTCTTTGAAATAAATGACCAATTCAAGATCTCAATTATGAATAAATGTCATTTTCCAGATGTTTGCAGGCCCCTGCGACTAAGATCTTGAAGGATTAACAATTGGAAGTAATAAAATATACTTAGTTATGACATCTGCTAAGCAAAGTTTGTCAAAGAATACCTTATTATTAAACCATTAGAAAATAAATAAGAGCTTGAGTGATTTATTTTCCAAAAAAGACATAATAAGATGAAGGGAGGAGTAACACTTTAGATATTTCACAAAGCAACTGCAACTGCAGTATTAAGCTAAAATGACATGTGGCGTTTAATTGAACGCCCAATTAAGATAATGAACGATTACCTGTTCTCAACTTCCAGGAAAATATTCTTAAATTCAAAAATCACTTTTTATTATTCTTTTAGTGATAAGCTAAAGAGCTCAACGAAAAATTAAAGTTATTTGTGTAGTTCAAATTAGATTAAAAGCTAAAATTTTTATAGAATTTCAAATTGCTTTTAACAAAACTTTATCACTTATTTACACTTTATCGAACAAAAAAGTTTTCTAACTAAAATTATAAAGGATAGATATATAAATATGTCAGAACTATATAATAAAAAAACTATACTTTAAAATCAATTGATTGCAAAGTAAAAAGTCTTGAAGATTAGTAACTTAAAATAAAAACATAATATTTGTTTCTATTTCGATTTAATTCAGTATACTATAAAACCTAATAAAGGTTAACAATTATATTTTTAATAGAAACATTAACAATAGTAGATTCTTAAATCAATTTCAAATGAAAATTATTAAAAGTACATAAAGTATAATAAAAATAAAATAATTATCTTCTTTTAATTTAAAATAAATAAAAAACAAAAACAAAACTTCAAGATGTATTTTTAATACAACTTTCTTCACATTACTTACTCTGGCAAAGTGAAGTTTGAAGACTTTCTCCAGGAATTCTTCCAACACTATAAATTTCATTTGGTTCAATCAATGCAAGGCTTGTTGCTTCTATCATTACAAAAAGAACATATGAGAACACAAAAAAACTATTTTTAAAATAAATATATAATATTTTACCTCCACTATCAGTGCTTATTTCTCCAGATTGTAAAACATAATTTTCAGCGTCAGCAAATTTTTGCTCAATTGGATCATCTTCAATTGGAATATTTTGTATACTTGGTTCCAATTCTTCAATTACATTATTATCAGCACTATTATCATTACTACAATCAACAAGCCCTGATGTACTGCTACTTGTTTCTTCGGAACAGGTTAGCATAGCTCCTACTCCTCCACTTGCTAAATCATGTATAGTAAAATTTTCGACGATGTTACTCGAATATTTTGAAATCGATCCATTTTCTTGTTGATTCTGTTCTGTCTCCTGAGGGCTTGGATGTAAATAATATTCAGAATTTGGGGAGTCAGCTTTAAAATTATATGCTGTTTGCAATAATCCATTAAAATTTTGCACTTTATAAATATCATCTAAAATATTTTCTGCATTTAATAATCCATTTTCAATTTCTGATTGATTTGCGTTTTCGGAATGTTGATAATTGTCAATTTTGATTTTATCATTTGAGCTATCATTGATTTCATCTTTTTTAATAAACTGTGATACTTCAGAAATATCACGATAAATTGAACGATTATGATCTGATAATTTAATACCTAAATTATTGCAAGTCTTTTCTTTGAACATTTCTATATTTTTATGTTCTAAAGAATATTGCATTTTTGTATATGAGGATGAGTCTATAACATTCATCTTGTTAGACCTTTTTTTAATACTATGAGCACTATCGATAACATCTCTACTATAAAGGCTGTTGTTTAATTTTAACTGTTTACACTCACTATTCTCAGAAAGTAATGACCTTTTATTTGATTTCTTATAGTTTTCTATTGTGCAATCTTTATTACATTTAGCATCATTTGAATTTTCAAATGAATTAACTGTAATTTCAAAGAGTAATGTACCCTCATCGCCAAAATTTGGTTCAAAACTATGGTCCATATGATTTTGTGTTAATTCGTTATCAACAGAACCTTCTGGTTTCTTTTGAGTATTATAAATATTTCTTATGTTAGATACTGGTTCATTTATCATCCTATTTAATTCGTTATTATCATTTTCAACATTTGATTCGACCTTTTGGGTATCAGACTTTGAAATGATTGTTGATTCTAATTTGATTGTCGTTTTCAGAGTTGATAATTTATCATTCGATTCCTTCGATGTATTTAATTTTTCACCCCATATTGGTTCAAAATGTTTTAATTTCCAAGGATCTAATTTACTTTTCTCTTTTTCTGCTTCTGTTTTTAATTTTATTTGATTTTCTGGTGTAAATTCTCCTTCCGCTAATCTTTCTTGCCATTCAAGGCATGCCCTGGAAAAAAATTCGTTATTCAAACTTGATGGACTTAATCTGATCGGTCCTGAATTGTTTTCAAAACACGGTCGATCTACACTTGGCAAAAGTTGTACTAAATTGCTTTGATACAAAGGTGGTAGTAGAGAGAACGTATGTTTATTGAGCAATGCACGTAAATTAGTACCTACAAGCACTGAATCTGTTGTTTCTAAATCTATTTTTCCATCTTTTGTTTGTTCTATTTGTGCAGCTGCTGACATTTTCTTATTTGATCGACGACGTGGTTTAATACTAAAACCCGGAATCGCTGCCAAAACTTCTCTCATTGTAGCAGCTTGTGTAGAAATTGTATTATCATTTTTTTCCACATTTGAACTATTTACTTCTGGAATTGGTTTAACAATAATACGAGGAACTTGACGACGTAAAGTATGAGTATGTTTATTAGCTTCCACAAAATTATTGATTAATGAAGTTTCAGGTGGATTAAGTGCTAATGGATCACGTTCTTCTAAATTTTGATTATTAAATGCCGTTTCAAACGAACTATTCGGTTTAGGTAAATGCTGATTCCGCTGATGTATGAAACTTTGATGTGTGTGACTCGTTGAAATTGATGGCAATTTAATGGACGAACGGTAGCTATTTGATGAATTATCATTTTTATTTATAATTGAGCTTTCCGTACGCCCAGGAGTCACATCACATTCCATTGTTAAATAATTTTTACCTAAAATTACAAAAAATGATTTTATTACGATTTTCAAAAAAATTATATATATATATTAACAAAACATTCAGAAAATTTAATTTTCGGAAAATACATTTTTTTAAAAATAATGTAAAAATTATAATCACCCGAACGTAAAACCATTTTTAAATGGAAGAACTTAATTACAATAATAACTCCCGAGAACTTTAATTAAATTGAAAAAATTCAAAACATTTTGTTGACAGATTGAATATCCAAAATTTCGGCTTGAATTAGCTGTTAAGTTTTAAGCCAAGTTAAGTGGCCACATTAGTTTTATTTATGAAATAAATATACGAACAATTTTAGTTTTGCACTATTAAAAAGTTTTTGAACTCTTATTGTACTGTAAGCATTAGTTTAATGGCCAATTTACCTCATGCCATAAATCCACCGATAACATTTTGGCCAAAAATATTTTCAGTGTATGTCAAAAGCTACCACTAAAAAACTGTCAAAAATTTTTCATTTTATTGCTCTTAACACTAAAAAAAACACTGTATTTGTCATTTAATTGTCAATAATTCATCTGTGGATAATACTTCCGGATCAGATTATTAATTTCAAAATATATTTGATTTAGCTTATTAAAATTGTAATAAGCGTTGTGAAAAAATTAATTATTGTTTATAATATTTTAAAATATATGCTTTTCCTGTAAAATTTCTAAACAAAAATCTACACTTGGTGTTTGCACTATTATTTTGGGGAAATTATAATCATATTTCGCCAACCTATATATAAACGTCAGTCAGCCTGTTAACCGATCAAATCATCGAATTTTTCAAGTGCAATACTAAAATATAAATGTTATTGTCAAATTTTGCCGTATTGCTTAATACATTAAAAAGGAATAAGTTTTTTAATAATATTAGATTTTATTACATTGCCTGAATACAGATGAGAATTGAGAATAAAGAAAAAAGGGTCTAGTTAATTTTTTTTATTTTTACTTTAACAATAGCAACTATGCAAATTACGTTGAAATAGTTTGACAAATGAAAATTGTAACTAATTTTTGGATTACATATATTTATCAAATTGTATATTATTATTTCGCATCCATAAAAATAATTAAAAAATACTTACGTAATAAAATGAAATTCATGAGCCGTTCATATTTTTAGAAACCATAATAAATGTTACTATCCATGAAGGCTCAAGTAAAGGCTCGATTGGGGAGTAATTTTTTGCAAAAAAAACTAAACAAAAAAAAAAAAAAATAACACAGAACAATGCCAAGATCGTGATGTATTTTTCTCTTATTTTTTTAGTTGTGGGTGCTGTGCTGCTTCAATGGTTCAGTCTAATAACACAATTACAACTTTTTTCATATGAAATTCTTAACAA
Organism: Acrocera orbiculus; assembly: GCA_947359355.1. Lineage (NCBI taxonomy): Eukaryota > Metazoa > Arthropoda > Insecta > Diptera > Acroceridae > Acrocera > Acrocera orbiculus. The sequence continues at coordinate 17,428,835 of OX375758.1, forward strand.
TTCATTAATATGAAGCGTGTAAAAATGATTTAATTTATGCTTTTTCACTTTATTAGACCTAAAATAATGGTTTTATAGTAAACGTCTTGTTATTTAGTTTATCTTAAAAAATTTTTTTCGTCCTTTAGTCATTGTTTATGTTTGAGTTGCACACTTTGAAGAAATTACACGTGTATTTTGTATTTGAATATGTGTAAATGTCAACTAAATTTCACTTATATTCTTTATGTGTCCATTTTAGAATTTTTTTTTAGACCAAGTTTTAATAACGTAGTTAACTTTGACTAACCAATAAGTTATTAAGCACTTTTTTTTCAATAATACAAAGAATACAAGATTTAAGTTTCTTTTTAACCTCTTAATAAAATAAATTTGACATAAAAATTTATTACGTGATATCGACGTTTTCACAACACTGTAGTTTAAATTGACATTTTTGTTGTAGTTAAAGTTTCTGAACGCACTATTATAGCACATTTTAATCATTCAAACTTTTGTTTAACTGCCTTCCGATCTAATTGTAAAATATTAACAATTGTTTATTGTTTGTTATTTGTTTAAATGTACGTATTTATCAACTCTGACCTTATCAGATATCTTACGCAAACGCGGTTATACTCAAAAGTTTATTGACTGCAATAATTGTTTGGCATTCTAATTGGAAATGTATAATTTATGCTGTCTAATATACAAAATTGACTTATTATGAATAATAATTATAATGTAATAAAATTATTTGAAATGCACAAATTATACTTTTCTAAAAGATTCGGAATGAAATTATTGCAGTTAATTTACTTGCCTCAAAAACTCTTATAAAAGAGCTGTGGAAAACGCTAATCTATATATTAGACACAGCGTTATAACGTGGTTTGCGGAAGCAGTGTGGTGACAGCAAAATAGAATGAATCCATTAACCATTCCGCGTGCATTGTGTTAAGACCCGCGCTCTGGTTTTGTGCACAACTTCATAAAAGTCCGCACAACCGCTCCACTTTCACACCGCGTTCATTATGTTTGCACCTATAGTAGAAGGATTACGAAAGCAAATAAGTCTACATTTGCTAACATTAACCTTGAAGCCCATTTTAGAAACTATAGCATTCAAGAGTAAAGGCCCAAACACAATGCACGTGGTTCGCGGCAGCGGCACGCAAACAGCCAAGTAGAATCCATACAAACAAATATGGGAGCTGACACAATGCGCGCCGTGCTGGAAGAAAACTGCGTTAAAAGTAGACTTAAAGGCCCAAACACAATGCACGCGGCACGCGGCGCGCAAACGGCAAAGTAGAATCCATACAAACAAATGGGAGCTGACACAATGTGCGCCGCGCTGGAAAAAAACCGCGTTAAAAGTAGACCTAATTTCTACTTTGACACGCGGTTTCTTTGAGAAAAATTTAACTCCCATTTGTTTGTATGGACTCTCCTTTGCCGTTTGCCTGCCGCGTGCATTGTGTTTGGGCCTTTAGAGCGAAACGGTTGGGTTTGTTAAGAGCTTCGCATTATAAATAATTGTTAATATTTTGAATATAATAATATATTTATTTGATGAACTGTCAACATGACCGTAAATTTTCTCATTGTATAAATTTTATCTTTATTTATATAATAATATATTTATTTGATGAACTGTCAACATGACCGTAAATTTTCTCACCATAAATTTTATCTTTATCTCATTGTATCAAATTTATCTAAATAATTTACCTTTGCAACGCTCCATTTTAATTATTAAGCCGAAACGTCAATGCTAACGTCAAATATACAATTCAGCTATATTTGACCGTACCTCATGAGACAGCATCAAAATTTTGTGTACATGCAGGTTTTCACGTGCATTAGTTTTATTTGTAAAATTCTAAAGTTGTGCCTAGTGTAAAAAGTATAAAAAATTTATAAAGAAAAATAACTTTATAATTGATTATAAGAATTAAACCATAATTCATAATTAAACGACACAGAACACTAAAGAAAACTTTATCGGCTTTCGCTCATCTGATTTATAAATGTCAAAAGAAAACTTGCTTTCTGTGTATTAGTAAATCCACCCGTGAGTCAGCTATGCTTTTTGCCTCAAAATTAACTTCGATAATTCCAAATATTCCCCTTATAGTGCATTTTCACTGACGTTAGTACTTAGTATTTAGTACTTTTTTAAAAGTACTTTTATTGAATATCTCTAGCTTAGTTTTTAAATATGTCAATAATAATTATTGAGTAGGTACTAGGCACTAGGGTCAGTGAACCCGCACTATTATTTGAGAAATAAACTAGAGATTTTCCCTAAAAATACTTTTAAAAAAGTACTAAATACTAAGTACTAACGTCAGTGAAAACGCACTATTACCAGGTGTCTCTCTAGCCTAAAAACGTAATTATTTTTATTTATTTTTCATGAAATAAAGCTATGTTTTGCACTTCCAAGTACAACTGGGAGTACAAAAACGTAGTAGATTTGTACTGGTACAGCGAAGACAGAATTGCGACAAACACGACTAGTTTACACTTTGAAATGTCAGTTTTGGTAAGATGTCAGTTTTGTCAACTAAACAGTTTAAGGTTAAGATTATTTAACATTGAATTGAGCTAATCAAATATTTACTTTTTTACTATTTACTAAAATAATAAGTATTATACTAAAATAAACTCAGACTTTAAAATTATTATCACATTTCTCGCAAAAGTTTTAAACTTATTTAAACTACAGAAAATGAAGCCTACCAAAGTGGCAGACGAAATGTTTCCGGAAGGGTTAATGGATATAGAAGAAGTAAGCCCCCCTGTAATATCATTTTACATTTATATCAGATATTTTTTATTTAGAAAATCTTTTGTATTACAGGCTGGAGGATCAACTGGAATTCTAATGGATTTAGCAACTAATGAAAAACATGTCCACAGTGATTTCTTTAATAATTTTGAAGATATATTTGATGATGAGGAAGATTTTAAGCCACATACTGAAAAGTAGTTGAAAATTGGCTGAATACAGTATACAAAAGAAAATGTTAAAAAGTAAAATGTTGTGCATAAATTTTGTATGCAAAACTATATCCGCAAATTAAAATAGTTTTTTTCTTTCTTTATAGGGAAAATTATTATGTATAAAACAAAGTTATCCTTTTGCCTTTCAAATTATGTCTTCTATTGTACTTAGTAATCTCTATTAATCTCTTTCTCTCTGAATAAATTTATATTTTCTGTAGCTTCTTTTCCAAACTTATACCATCAGAATAAAGAGAAACGGACAAAAACATCTTTTATTTCTCTATTACGCCAATATATTGTGCTGGCTGATCATATAAGGTTCATTATATAACATTATACACACATTGAAAATATTTGTTTTTAATCAAATTTACTTTGTTTGAAGGCTGTTCAACCTTCCCTTGTCATTCTTTTTTTTTTTAAATTTCTAATATTAGCCTGGTATTGCTGGATTTAACACATATGAAAATTTACTTTATTGTCACCAAGTTAATAGCACAATTTTTGTGACCCTAATGTTTAGGATTATAATACACTAGAAAGAAAGTTAAATTATTTACTTTTTATTTGTTTCTAACTTATTTTTTACAAGTACCAATTATTTTAATGGTAGTTCTTGCACATTAGATGAAAATTTTACTATATAAAGTCCAAATCTCACATTGCACAATAACTTTTAACCAAGATTTTAAATAAAATTTGATGTGAGAATTAATCAAAAAATCTTTTTATAAAATAAATTTTAAATTAAACATGTTCCTAGTACTAATAATATGGCTAAGAACTGTTGAAAAAAGTATTAAATCTGAAGTAAAAATTTTTTGTTGGCAACTTTTTAAAAAATATAAACGCCTATCATCATTTTTGTTTGAACTTATTCAGAAATAAGGTAAAACGAATTTTAAACTATGTTCTTAACATTATTTAGGAAATTTAAAAAAATATCCAATATTTCCTCTTTTATTTTTTTTTTGAAAAATTATAACAATGGCTTGCTTCTTCAGTGGTTGGCTTTTGTATTGTTATTCAATATCACTTCCTGCTGTAATCACTACTTCTTCATCATGACCCAGTGTTTTCTCTACAGCACAAGAAGTACTTGTTTGTTCTGTATCTAAATAAGACATTTCCCAATCATCTGAAATATTCTCCTGTACACCACCACCATATACTAGCAAAGGAAATTTTTTAAAAACCAACATAAAAAATCTATTTTACAAAATTTTGTATAATTACATTCAATGTACTTCTCAAAAATTTTGGATACCATAGTTTTTGCTCTCTCGATATCAGCATAAGTACACTCTCCCTTGTCAAGCCCTTTAAGACGATAAAACTATTTACCAAGATAAATTCATATATATTTTGTACAATATACCATTTAATAGACCCATTCGTTTCAAGACTTCTACATCATCATGTATTTCAAATTCATCATTAAATTTGAAATAATATTCTGACCTGAAATAAAATTTTTATAATAATTTGCACAGACTGTGACTGAGAAATAGTGAAAAAAGTAGAAGGAAATCAATTCAATACCAAAATAATACTTACTTATCAGTTGATACACTACAATTTATTTTTGTTGTTTTGTGCGTATTTACAATAATAAAAGGCAATTGAATTGATGAATTCGGTGTAGGAATATTTCCCTGTTTTTCAGCTTCTTTGTTACGTTCAATTAAAGTTTTAAATGATACTTGCTGAAGAATTAGTTCTTTTAATTGTTGTTCTTTGGCCTTGATACGTTCTCGCCGTTCTTGATTTTCTTTTTCAATTGTATTACATTGCTATTAAAACGAAAGAAAACTTTTTCAGTTGCTGCTTCACAAAAAATAAATACAAAAGAAAATCACCTGTACTGAATTTGTAGGTAGTCCTATCCATCGTATTTCTTTTTTATCTTTTGATATAATATTCATTGCCATCAAAACATTAAGCGCATCATAAACACGACGACGAATATTTTTTTGATCGCATATCGCTGAATCGAAACTTTGGAAACTTTGAAACTCTTCTGAGACTAGTTCATCAGCCACTTCATTATATGTTGTTATACCTTTATCCTTAACCTTTTCACAAACACGCATAGAAAAATGTCTCAAACCTTTTCCAACTTTATCTGATTTTCGTCGACGTGGTAATGATATTTGTACTGGTGTATTGGTGCTCGAATTACTTTAAAAAAATATTTTTTTAAAATATTGTTTAAAAAAATGTTAGGCTTACGGTTTTGATTTACTAGATGCACTAACTGCCTGTGTTTGATTATTATTGACTATATTAAATTTCTGTACTTTTCCTTCTTCATTTTTAATTGTATTCTAAAATTATAAATTTTTTTAAAATCTATTATTATTGATTTTATAATTTTTTTTTTCACTACATTTCCATTTTCATATTTGACTATTGTTTGCTGTCTTTGTTTTTTATTACTTTCTGAGGTATTGACGTATGGTAAATCTAAAAATATGACAGATAAGTTATTGGCAAAACAAACAAAAAAATTACTTTCAGCATGATGCAATGTAATACTACTGCTTTGCAGACGTGCATACTTCGGACCACTTCCTGAGTCCTAAAAATAAAATGCAATCATTAAAATTATCAAGTTTCAAATTTGCTAAATTATATTCATAATCATAAATGTTTTTGTACAAAATAAAATACTCAGAGTCGAATGTTCAAATATAAAAGAATAAATATTCCAATGGAAACTGTTTTTTTTAGATTTACAAAAAACATGCTTCGATCAGTAAAGAAAGAAGAAATATAAGAATATCGAATTAGATAAACTAATTTAGAACTGCGCCTGGTGTTATTTAAATCGAAATTGATAATGGGTATATATAACTTTAATTTTGCAGAAGTATTTTACTAGATTTGTAAAACAGGCAAACTTATGAGAATCGTTTATAAAGAACTGAAAGTATATAGCTAGTCAGACGCTTTAGAGATTGCTAGATTTCATAAATTTAAAATTAACTAAATCTTTTTGAAAAATAATATTAAATTTAAAGCATGAAAGCTCACCTGCTGTTGTATATTATAGAGTGAAGATTGATTTCCTCCTGACTCCTTTTTAACTTCACTATGACGGATTATTTTTATTACTTGCCCTGAAAGTGTGATTACCTTTATATTCAGAAATTTCAAATTTTACTTTAATTACAATTAAACTGAATGAATTAAGCGTTTAATATAAGAAATAGTTTTTTAAGAAATTTTTTGTTTAGATGAATATATAAAAATAAGAAAGAATATTACTAAATTTTATACTTTTTTTGATAGATAAAGTAATTATTTTGTAAAAATAATATATTTGATTTTTTTGAATGAGAGGCTTAAAAGGTTATTTTTAATAACAGTAAAACAGTATGAGTTAATGTAAATATTATAAATTTTTCATTTAATTTTAAAATATATATTTGGTAAGTAATAATAATAATAAGTTGCAATTTTTCTCTAGTTGACATAATTTGAAATAGGTATTTAATATAACTTGAAATTATTAGTTCAATCTTCTTATCAACTGTACTCGATTTAGAAAGTTCATTTATTTTAAATAATGCCCTATTTTATATTTTTATTGATTTATGATTAAATTATTAAATAAAGTGAGCAATCTAACTTAAAAACAAATTATATTTATAAAGGCTGAAATAAATTTGCCATGGTACGGTACTTACCATTTTCATCCTGTATTAAATAGTTAAGATTACTTCCAGATTGAGTCATTATTTAATAAATCATATACACAATATTGTAGAAAAGACTTTTAATTACATTTGTTTTGTATTTACATAATTAAACCCATAATTAGGGTCTTAAAACCATCCTTTGACACAAGGCATAAAGTCAAAATGGCGAGAAATAAAGTTTCCTTTGGTACAAATAAGAAGCTTTTGAATTGAAAATTTTTTTATATTTCACTGAATAGAATTTTATACTAATCAATTCGCATGAATGATAAAGTTCTGAATTTTTTTTTAGTTTCTTAAAAATTTAACTCTATTAAATCGTATGATCATAATGTTCATGGTATTTAATACAAAATTGTAATTTTATATGATGCTCGCGCGGTATTTCTTCTTTAGCCAGCCAGCTGATTTAGCGCGCCATTCGACAACACACCAAATTTAAATCAGGCAATGTAGAAATCATTTCGATTAATAGATGTCTCTATATGTTATTTATACAATTTAAAATAATAATAATAAAAATACGTGTGGCACTAATTAGAAGTTTTACATTATTTTTCATGTTATCAGGGAATCAATTAAAAAATAAAGTTGAAGCTGCCAAATATAAGAATCCTCCCAGTCGATGTATTTCTACTGACCTAATATGCTCACCTTATATAAATTGATCTGAGCTGGGTGTTTCCACACGAGGCAGCATGTTAAGGCCCCTGTAGACGTTGGACATTGTGCGGAACATTGTCCGTGTCCAGGGTAATTAACTCGTCTACAGTAATGTCCACGGACCAATCTGAAGGTCCGATGCAATGTCCGAGTAAATTATGTGTTTACCCCGACATAATGTCAGCTTCATACATTTTTAATAGCACGAAGATAGCAACGAAAGATTACAGCCAAAATAACATTGCTATTCATTATGATATCAAAAAGTTTAAAGTTTTCATAATTAATTATTTTTTATTAAAAGTTCAACTTCATGTTATTATTACTATAAATTATATATTTAGTAAAAAATGATACAAATCCAGGCAAATGAATTTCCGACGTCTACAGTGTATTAACCCGGACAATGTTCCGGTCAATGCCCAACTACTACAGGGGCTACGTCTCATGGCGCCTCTACACAATCGCCGAACTTGAAATTCACACGAATTTCTAACCTCTAAATATTTTCTTTATTTAGAACTGTCAACAATTTTCATTATGGCTGACTGGAGTCCGTGGAATACTTTTGAATTCATTGAAGCTTACCAAAAAGAAGAGGTTGTATGGAATCCTCAAAAGGGGGTTCATAAAGGTAAAACCATGGTAAGTCAAAAAATCAGTAAATCAACATTAGTAATCTTTACAACAATATTTAGTTTAATTGCTTGATTTCTTTATACTATATATTTGATATAGAAGCATTTGTTTTTAAAATTAACAATTGATTTAAATAAAGAATAAAGACAAAATAAATTATTGCGTAAATGTATTTTTCACGTAGTCGGTGAATTAAAAATTACGGAAAAACAAGTAGATGGCATGTTGAATACAGGTAAAATAAATAAATAATATAATATAAATAAAAATTTCTTATCTCTTTACAATACAAAAAGTTATTTGTTATGATTTTTGTTTTTTAGGTTAATGACGCATGGCAAAGGATGGCTGAAGCAATGGAGATTCCTGTGTCGGAATTGAAAAAAAAACGACGCGTTGATGGCGGCATTCCGTACGAATCGTAAGAAAGTGCTTGCTTCAAAAAGGACTGGCATTGGCGAAGAAGAGGTGTTCAAACCCGTATAGGGGTTTTATGACGCGTTGGCGGAGAAATTTCCTTCTCCGATGTGTAGTTCACCATACACCGAACATGAACCAGTTAGACCACATATTTATGCCGCTTCCGAGAGAGCCTACCAAGAAGTTTATCTTGATGAAGATGTTGACTATGTAAGCGAAAAACATTAATCGTAATAATAATTAATTTTAATGAAATAAATTTGAAAAAATCAGAAAAACTTAAAACTTTTATTCAGTCCCACATACACTTTTCCAAATATTATACTGTTAAGTATTTTATTATAAAGCCATTCCTTTAACTTATATAATAATATAAAAATAGTTTTTATTCACCTTTACATACTTTTATAGAATATTTCAAAACCTCATTGAGTGCTAAGCACACCTCGGGCACAATCTTTGAAATGCTCTGTGAAGATACTTTAAACGTATAATGTAAGCTCCTGAAACTGTCCCCGGGGGCTAAAAACCACAAGGTTATCGCTAAACGGATTTTAACCGGAATTGCGTCCCTCCACTTGGTGTCTTTTTTGACGATTAAAGGCGAAATTTTGTTTATTAAAAATTCAAAGTCTTCTAAGGACATCCTAAGAAAGTTATTAAGCTCGCCCGATGGCTCCCTCAGAAGTTCCGCCAACTGATTTTCCATACTTTGTCTTGAAAAAAATAAAGTTAGCAGATACATTAAGAAAACATAATCAAAAACGTAATAATTTAGTTATATTTACTTACCTAGTTCTATTTCGATGGACAGACAGCATCCACCACCTTCTACGCCTCCATTTTTTCCTAATTAGTCTTTCTTCAACAATATTTGAACAATGATTTACGACACTTATTACATATAAGGCGGCAGTGGCAGTTTCAATATTTATTTCATCCATTTTAACTAATGGAATGTCAAATGTCAAAGTGTGTCAAATGTTCGCACGAATGTGTGGACGGTCTCGCGGTGATTGTGTAGAGGCCACATCACCCGTAACTTCGAAAAGTTATGAATGTCATGACAACTCGTTTATCACCACCCAGTTGGAGTATCAAACCAAATAAAACCTTACTAATTTTACGTATAGGTGTTTAGAATACTTTTTTTCTAAAAATATAAGTAATAATGATAAAAGACAATATATTTTTATTGTTTTTACTTCTACAATTTAATAAAGTTTTGTGTACAAATGCAGCCCAGTAGAAATTATCTGTCATTAGTTTTCTACAATCTGTCCAACAAATTTAACACGAAAAAATATCTAAAATGCCTCCTAATAATTTATAAAATAAAAGTTACATTTTGTCGAATAGACTGTTTGTATTCGACTTTAGTAAATTTGTACAAACGCAATTTTTTACGTTATGTGTGATTGTGATAACATGGGGGAAGAAGCATCAAGGCTTCATGATCATATCCTAGATGTTATTTTTTCATATCTTAGTTTGCGTGATTTAAGGAATTGTTCACTTGTTTGTAAAAATTGGTACAGATATTTAAATGATGAAAACAATGATGTTTGGAGAATGCACTGCGTGCGAAAATTAGCTAGGGAAGTACTAAAATCAGACTTACTTTCTTCAGTTCCAACATATAAAGCTAAGCTAAGAGCATTTTATCATGCCTGGAATCCAAATGATTGTTCCAGAAATGTTTTAATTAAGCCAAATGGATTCACACTTCATAGGTACTAAGTTTTAAATTTTGATAAATATATGTTTCTGATTGTAATACTTAATTGTTTAGTTTATTTTGATCCAACTTATTCGTTATCATATATATTGAATATTTTAAAATTCAATTACATATCGTATTGCTTTACATAATGATTTCCATTACTAGTTTAGATTTATTGATGAGATTTCTCATCAATTAAAATTTCAGAAAAGATTTAATTTTGATTTGGTAGAAACTTAGTTTAAATTTCTAGATTGATTTTTAATCAGGTATAGTTCAATAAAATAAAAACTACATTTTGCTTATATATTTGGCGTAAAGGAATCCAGTAGCCCAGAGTACGGACGGTGCACGTAGTAAAATAGGTTTTCGCCAAGGTAGGCATGCATGGGAAGTTATTTGGGAAGGTCCGCTAGGTACAGTCGCAGTTATTGGTATATCAACTAAAGAAGCAAATCTTCAATGCCACGGTTATGTCGCTTTACTTGGATCGGATGATCAAAGTTGGGGATGGAATTTAGTAGATGGAAACCTTTTATATAATGGTGATGCACAAGGAAATTATCCATTACTTAATAATGCACCTAAATATCAAGTAAAATGTTTAACCTAATCAGATTAGATGAGTCTTTTAGTAAAATTATAATTTTAGGTTGGTGAACGTATTCGAGTCATTTTAGATTGTGATGATAATACATTATCTTTTGAAAAAAATTATGAATTTCTAGGTGTGGCATTTCGAGGTAATTTTAATAAATTTTGATGTAAACAAACTTTTATTTAGAAAATTTATTTTACTTTAAAAGAAAAAAGTTTTTTTTTATTATTGAAATTTAAAATGATTTGAAATTTAATCTGCTATAATTTTTATTTGTAATAACAGATAAATAAAATATGTTAATTATAGGATTGCCAGATAAAAGATTATTTCCAACGGTATCAGCTGTTTATGGAAATACAGAAGTTTCAATGGTTTATTTAGGATCACCACTTGATGGCTAATTTGTTTTAAAAATTGGACCACAATTGAACAGTATTTTGGCTTTAATAATATTTTCAAATTTTGTCTGATTTTAAATAACTTACTGTGAATTATATGATTTAATTTTAGAATTCATACCTAAAGGTTTGCTTGATTATATGAGCTTAAAACTTTTGTAATGAGGATAACGCCCTAGAATATAATATGAAATATATTCAAAAAAAAATTTAGAAGTTTTGCCATTACATGACAAGAAAAAAATTCCATTTATTTTTTTGTACGAATTATAAACTAGTAAATTTCCTTTGTATATAATAGTTATTTAGAAACAAATTAATAAGAATCATAATTTAAACATATATTAAGAATATATTTGAAAATTCACAAAAGAGTGACCTTAGGAATTATTTCTCTAATTATTTAAAAACCTATTATTTCTCACTTTTTACGATCATTTATAATGCAGATTTATTCAAATTTATACAAATGATTCTGGAGCACTAAACTAGTTTTTGTTCAATCCCTAAACTCTGATATGTAAATTGAAACAAGTTAAAATGAAAATGTACCTTTTATAATCTTGAATGGTATAATTAGAAGTATAATTTGGATATTATTAAGATTATAAAACCTAAGAGACAAAAGTCAAGTAAATTAATTTTAAAATTAGAACTTTACGTAATTGGTGCTAGTCCATTTAAACTTTAAGTTAAGCTTAATAAAGCGTTTTGTTAAAGTTAATTTTTTTGAGTTAATAATATAATAAAAAGAAAATTGTTTTTCAAGTTTTATAAATTTATTGTAGTATTATATTTATTATTATTGTCTTGTCCTTAATTCATGTCTTCCAAGTTTAGGCTACTTGGTATGATTCACGATTAGTTTTTCTAGAGTTTTTATTGTAAGTGAGTATTTTTAGGCCATTAGTGTTTTATAATGATCAAATGGATTTCGTTCTCTTTAAATACTTCCGATCTTGTTTACTGTTTGGTACTTTTGTTAATATATAAGTTATATTTTGTTTACATTGTTAGGTATTCTTTGGACTAATTTTCATCAAAGATGGTTAGATAGACAAATATTTGAAAGTTGCTTCTAATATTTATTCATGCTACGTTGTGTTTTAAAATTTTAATGTTGTGGGTATTAAACAACACCTTTAAAAACAAAAGCATTCTTAACGGTAATGTATAACAGTTCTTGAAAACTTAAAAAAATTAATTGATTGGATATTTGTTCTTCAGTTCATGGGTAATTGTATAATAAAAAATATAATCTTTAATACTAACCATCTAAACTAAAATATAAAATTCAAATGACAGTTGGACAAAAAATTTGCTGACTCTCGCCAATTGCTACTTAATGCCAATCGCTGTCGATTTGACATTGGCTAGTCCGCAACTGCCAGCACAATAAGCACAATCAAATGTACTTGTGCTTTTTTTTTGTGTTTTAGCGATTGTCAAGTTTATATATATAGTTGTGGTTGGTTTGTGTGGTGGTTTAATTTACTGTAATCAAATATAGTACAAAATATTTTATTAGTATTTAATAAATACTTAAATTATTAATGTAAACACATAATCTGTTTGTTGTTAAAAGTATAAACTATGCAATGTTAAGAAAGTTATTTAACCATATTATAATAAAAAGACCAAAGGTCAACTATTATTTTACACGGAGTTATATTTTTAGAGCTAGGCCAGTTGTACGTAATTTTTAAATTAAATTTTGATTTTGATATATTATTTTTTTAGTATTGTGCTAGAAATTTTACTTATCCGATAATATCACTCATTACCTTTGCGAAAGCAGCTCAAACTAAAACTATGGATAAACCAGATGAAATAACAATAAAAGAGGCTGATCGTCTATATGAAACGGGCTGTTATCAGAACGCGTACGATTTGCTTAAAAACTGTCCAGTAATTTATAATTAATACATTTAAAAAATCAAATCCAGCTCAAATTTAATATTTAGGAAAATGATTTACCTGAAATACAATGGAGAATGGCTAGAGCTCTTTATTCAGTATCAAAAACATTACATAATAAAAATGAAATATCTCAAGCTATTCGTACTGCCTTCAATCTGATAAGCTCTGCTATTCAAAAGGACGAAGAAAATTTTGCAATACATAAATGGATGGCGATTATTTTAGACAAAAATGCTGAATTAGATGGTTTAAAAGCTCGTGTAACACAAATTCACAAAGTCCAAGAGCATATGAACCGTGCCATTGAACTAAATCCCAAAGATGCAACAAGTTGGTATATGTTAGGTGTTTTCGAATATAATCTTGCTGATCTTTCATGGATGCAAAGAAAAATTGTATCAACTGTATTTGCGTCTCCGCCAAATGGTAGTTATGAAAAGGCTCTTCAGTACTTTGAACGCGCTGAAGAGACAGAAAATGGATTCTATTCAATGAATTGGTTAATGTTAGGAAAATGTTATTTATCTCTAAAAAATAAAGAGAAGGCTAAAGAATTTTTAGAAAAGGCAGCACACTGTAGAATTATGTAATGTTTTTAATTTTTTAGTAATAGATTAATTTTATTTTATTTTTACATTTTGTAGAACCGATGATGATGAAAAATGCATGGAAGAAGCTCTTAAAATACTTAAAACAATTTAAAGGGCATACGGTTTGTTTTTATTTTTAAACTATGTGAATAAAGTTAAAGTAGTTAAGGTGTAAATTCGTCATAACTTATGAATATTTTTTTGTTAAATCTTTAATAAATTTATTCTACTATACAAAACTCCAGGATTGGTTTGCCTCAAATAACGGTTCCAAAAAATTGTTTAGTTGAATCGTAAGCTAATTTTTTTATTTGCATCTATGCGCTCAATACAAGGTTTTAATATGTATTCTGATGGTTCCATGATTTAAAAAAGGATCTACTACTTTAAAAGCTCCTGAAGTAAAGCATCGCTTGGTTCTTAAAAAATCTTTTTTTTATATTTATTATGGATTAATTATGGAATATCAGCAGAAAGAACAAGCAAAAATTATACCAGTTGAGGCAGATGTGGTCGTTTTAAAGAAAAATATTTTACTTAAGATACAGGTCGAGCAAAATGTCTTAGAAGTATAGTCGAATATCACCTATTTTTCTGAACGGTTTAAAAAAAATCCTTATCAAAAGTACACCTAATCATAAAACTTATAATATCCTACTTTCTTTTCTAGGTTTAAAGGGGTTTTTTGATTTTTAATTTCTTATCCATTAAGAACGCGAATTCTAAGATAAAAAATTACAAATTTTTAAGATATTACAGATTAAAATCAATATACAAAGCAAATCGAAAAATCTTTATTTACACAAAACTCTGTTTATATATAAAATTTAATGATAAAAAGATTATTGATAATTTAAAATTTAGTAAACTTATGAATATTAAGTACATTCTTCTTTTAATTCTTCAAATAATTCAATTAGCTTTTCAATACCAAATAAATAATTTGAATCTATGGATGAATCTTCATTTGGGAAAGCATGTGCAAAATCGATCATTTTCACAATAATCCAATTGTAATTTTTTAGTTTCAAATCAGAATTTGTTTTTCCATCCATATCAAAAGAGTTTTTAGTATTCTGAAATAAACGTCTCAATTAATTTAAAAAATATTACATTGATCATTGATTGTATAGTTTTTTGAAAGTACATTTAAATTTTTAGGCTATTAAGCTATTAATCAAAATTTTACCGCTTTAAATCCATTAAGAGTTTCTTTTGGGTTATATATTGTTACATCATTTGCGTGTAGCCATTTGGTAATTTCAGTATTGCTTGAAAGCAAATTATAATTTAAAAAACTGCTAAGCCTAAAATCATAATTTTTAATTTTTATCTTTAAAATGGCAAATTTATTACATGTTAGTATTACTTCCATTTAATTGTAAAATTTCTTTCAGTCTTTTTGCATCATAGACAATTAAAAGTGAACTAGAATATAAGTTATAGTCAACCTGAGTAAGTAACCATTTGCGACAATTTCGCAGTTGAGTCAAAATCTGTTCGACAAGAATTGGGCACAATTTTGTATCACCATTAAGGAAGATCTTTAAAGTTTCTTTAAAATTCTCCGCTTTTAAATTTCTACCATAATTTTTACCAAAGCGTAAAAGTTTTCCCGTTTTAATATGGTATACTTGGAAACCTGGTATGCAAACACCTAATTTTTTTTTACATTCTGTATATCTTTCTTCTTGAGAACGGATTTTTTCAGGTGTGGCTAACGGATCCCATGTCCGTTTTCCAATTTTTATATCCATTATACATGGTTCCACTAATCCATGTGTGATATCAGCTAATTTAATAAATTCTACCTTGAAAAGTAAAAAATAAATTAATTGATTTATAAACAAAATTAACAATAAAAAAAAACTACTTTCTTACTTCTCTATCTTTAAATTTCAGTTTTACAATGCCACGAAATTCCGGGACGAGTTGACGAAGTAAGTTAAATGATTGTGTTGTACGATTTTGTAAGCATTGATAAAACAATTTTTCTCTTTCTCGACAAATTGGATTTGGTAGAGATTTCAATACTGAACCATCGTTTTCATCTTTTAATATTCCAATTGAATCAGTTTCCGCTTGAAATGTATGTCCAGCTACTTGTGTTTCAAGCGGTTTTGTACCTTTAGGCAAAATATGTAATGGTATTTGTGCGGTTGTCATTTTAATTAAGTAAATAAGACTTATTTGAAATGATAGATGTTACAATAGTTTGGGCTAAAATAAACAAAATTTGATATGGATTAGTATTATATATACTTTAAGTTTTAAGTAGTTATCTAAAAATGAAGTCTATTTGTCTAGATAAGTTTAGAAGTCTATTTTTGATTAGATAATAAATAAAATGTGAATTCTTTAGGGATTACTTTGCTGTTGTTGAATTTTTAGGGTTCCCCTTTTTTTTTAATCAAAGTGGACAACGCCGACTATATATATATATATATATATATATAAATTCAATATACTTAATTTCATTAAAATTCTTAGAGTAAATTTTCTTAAAATGTTTTTGATACGTTCAATACAATATTTTCCTGCTTATTATAATAAATATTTTGCACCAAAATAACAAATAAAAATAAATTTTCGTTTTAATAAAATATTTATTTCAACAAAATTAATTTAAAACTTTTTTTTCTTATTTGTTGTAAGTATAAAACCCTTCACCTGACTTTACTCCAAGCTTCTTACATTCGACCAATTTATTAAGCGTAGGAATAGGTTTAAACAATGGATTATCGGGATATAATTCATGCCATCCTTGTAAAATATGACAAGTTGTATCCAATCCAACATAATCAGCTAAATTTAAATCGATTTATTATATTAATTTTATTTTTTGTTTTATCTATAATATTTTTAATTATTTCACCTAACTCTAGTGGTCCCATCGGGTATCCTGCCCCTAATTTCATTGCAATATCAATGTCTTTAGCAGATGCATCTTCCCTTTCATACATTCTTACTGCTTCAGCAATGTATGGTACTAATAATCTGTTAACAACAAAGCCAGGTGTATCTTTACAAGTAATGCAAACTTTCCCAAGTGTTTCGCCAAATTTCATTAATTTATTATATGTTTCATCTGATGTTTTGTTAGCTTTAATTACTTCAAGAAGTTTCATAACTGGAACTGGGTTAAAGAAATGTAATCCACCCGTATTTTCTTGACGATTTGTTACAGAAAAAATTTCTTCAATAGATAATGATGATGTGTTACTCGTTATAATAGTTTCCTTTGGGGCAACCTAAGAAATTTTGTGTTTTGAATCCTATAATCATAAGTATTTTCTATATACCTTATCAATTAAAGAGAAAACTTTATGCTTTATTTTTATATTTTCAATTATAGCTTCAATGACCAGATCAGTTTTTGTTACAGTGCTTTCGAGGTCAGTACTTGTTTGAATTTTGTTTATAGTTTGAGTTACAAAATTTTCTTGAGCCTTTTGGTCTTCCTTAAACTTTTTTCGGGCAACTCTTTCTAAACTTTTTTTTATTCCTTCCTTAGCTTTTTTAACTAAATTTTCGTTGACTTCAATTAAAGATACATTGTACCCAGAAACAGCAGAAACCTAAAAGTATAGTATCAAAGTTTTACTAAAAAAAAAGTTGGATTTATTTGTGACACAAGAATAACCACATTAATAAAAACACATGCAAATATTATTGATATTATTGATTTAAACTAAAATATTTAAATTACTGAAATTAGATGCAATTTAAATAACATTGAGAATTTCTTTAATATTGTGTACACAAATTTTTTACTAAAGCAAGGTAGAGAGCAAAAGCAAGATTAAAAAATCTGCATAAAATGTAATTTATTAAATTTTATAGGAATATATGTGTGTAATGTAACAGTAGATATGAAAATTGTACTTTGAACCTAAGGTCACAGATAAAAAATTTTCAAACTTTTTTTACAAATTAAAACAAAAGAAAATTAGAATTTATTGTTCAAACTAAAACTATGGATAAACCAGATGAAATAACCACTAATTACCTGGCAAATTCCAGATCCCATTAATCCGCCGCCAATTACGGTTACATGTTTAATTCCAGGAGCCAAAGTAGACATTTGTCTAATAAAATTTTGTAAAACTGTCATTCTTCCTTTGTTATAATGTAATATGCGAACAAAATTTTAAATAATATTTAAAAATTTGGATTTTTTACTTAAAAGTTCAATTCACACCCTTGGCTCGAAATGGTTGGTTTACAATATAGAAATGTCAAAATAATATGAACCCAGCGACCACGAAACAGCTAGTACTTCTTTCTCGTCTGTGCCCTTTTTTGTCTGTTCGAAATATTTATGATATTCGAGTTGGAAAAATCTATTGTATTTAATTAAATCAAAGAAAAATACAAAATTTATATCTGTTTTCAGCAAATGAATTAAATATACACAAAAATTTAAAATTATTAATAAGATAAATGTCAAAAGTACCAGCTGATACCAGACTCACCGCCCAAGCATTGTTAAAACCGTTGGTGCTTTACTCATGTAAAGGTACTGATATTTCGGAAGCTTTTCCTCTATTTAACAAGTAATATATGTATCTGTTTCACGGGAATAAGTAAACAAATTAAAACAAAGTAAATTAGAACAAACTAAAAACTTAAACTTTACTCGATTTACACTGGAGTGACGATTGATTGTCAGAGGGTAAATCGGAGCTTCGAACTTCACCCTCCAACGTTTTATGACTCATAAATCTATGTCCTTTCCTTCTAAGGTTTTTTTCACTTATTTAGATTGCAATTAAACAACATAAAACACAAACAACAATTTCAATAATCACTTTGTATTCCTTTCTTTTGCTGCATAATATGTGTATGTGACGATATTTCTAAATCCTGTTTATTCCATGATGCACTCTTTAGTTCAAGTAACACCTCTGTTCGAATCTTCTTTTACATTATTCTCTTTGTCCTACATACTATGAGCCTGGGAAATACTTTCTTCCGTATCTGGTGGCTCCTTCTTTTCTTTTCATTCTGTGCTTTTTTCGTAAGAATACTTTAAAGTACGATTACTAGAAACAGTTTGGTAAGTATTCCTGTAGAAACCAGCCCAGTAACGAAATTACTCATAAGTGAATTTCTCATACATGAATTCATGCATGAAACAAGTTGAAAACTACAATTGTGAAACATTCATTAATGCAACATGCAGAAAGTAACTGAGAAAGTATTGGGCAGTTTACTTGCTCAGTTATCAAACCACTTAAAAATTTGATACGGTGCAAGTACCAGCGAAATTTCTTTTCTTTTTAGGCTTATTCCAAAGTAAACAGATAAGTTTGTTTACGGAGATGTTTTTCAAATAAATTTTCAATCGATACTTGATTTTTTTCTATTACCTTCAATATCCCTGATCCTACTTTTGTAATAAAAGTATTGAATGGGTAGAATTGGAAAATATATAAATGATTTATAAAGTCTCTTAGTTAAACTTCGACTAAGCCTTATCACAAGAAATTTAGCATTCTTTCCACTTTTAAATATATTTAATAATCACTTTTACAATCTATACACTTTTTAAACATTTTACATCAAATATAATTTACGCCTTTATATTGAAAATGTTCTAAATAAAAAATAAAAAATAGCACCACAGAGGAAAAATTTATAAATATTGACCGCAATAATGTTTTACATTCCTTTGGTTGGTTTATTATTGCAAAAAAAAGTGTTTATTTAATTATAATTATTGGTTCCAAAACTTTTCAGGTGTGTAAATAAATGATAATGTTTGCTCGAATGCTGGGTTCAGATATTTAAAAATTTTTTGTCATTACTAATTAGATTCATTTTCATTTCACATTCATTTTTTGCAAAAGAAAAAAGATTTTTTAACAATGGTTTTTTTGTTGGATTGACCAATTAAAAGGATCAGTAAAAAATATTAGTTTACTTTGTTTTTATAACTGGCTTAGCTAATAAGAGCTATAAGTAAAACGAGTATATAAAATGAGTATTAAACTATTTCTTATAACGGGTTTAAGACTTAATTTTGTCATCTATATTACTAATTTTTAAATTTTTTCGTAAATGCATCTAGAGTTTACTACAAAAGCTGCACTTTATAATTATTATTCAATTGAAAAGCATTTCTTAGAGCTTAAAAGCAAATTTGATATACTTGTATAAACATTTTTTATATATAATCTGATATTAAGGTATTTTATAAAAAAATCATGTGATTTAATGAATTTTTACTTAAGTGCAATTGTCCACAATTTAAAAAATTGGATATTTAATTCTATATTTCGGTTATTTAAAATCATGATTGTTAAACAAAAGAAAATATAATCATACATAAATTATATATTAATCGGCTTACATTTTCTTCATCCTTATGAATATTTTTGTATTTATTTTTAAATCTCACAAAAAATCTGATGAATAAAAATGACAACAATAAAAGATGATATGCTAGAAGAAAACTAAATTGTAGTAGAGTAGAGCTCCATATTTTTTTAATGATTAATTATAAATTTATGAGTATAAAACCCTAAATATTTAGTTATGCATTTCTATTTTATGTTTTATAAATTTTAGATTGATTTTTTCAAAATCTACAACCAATTTCGGCATTTCATAACAATATTATATTGATTAAAGCTACTACACATGTGAATAGACGTAGGCTAGTTCTACCAATCTTAGGATAATGACAAGTTAAATTTCCTTTGCATAACTTCCGTTCCCTGTGTTAGATTTTTTGGACAAAATGGTATGTTTAATTATATATATTATTATTTAAAATAAGTTTACTTTAGTGCACATGGTTAAGTTTTGTGTTTAACTCTTGTTAAACATTAGGAATTGTTATTTTACCAAACTTTTTGCACATTTTTGACCATGTGGTCAACTTTCTTTTACAAGTGAAATTAACATTTAAATATAATTATTATTTTTTTCTAGACTAAGAAACGCAGAAATGGTGGTCGCTGCAAGCATAATCGTGGACATGTAAAACCAGTTCGCTGTACCAATTGTGCACGATGTGTTCCAAAAGATAAAGCCATTAAAAAGTTTGTAATTAGGAATATTGTTGAAGCGGCTGCTGTGCGAGATATTACAGATGCTTCTTTCTATACAAGTATGTTCAACTTGAAACAAATATTTAAATTATTTTTTTTTGACATTTTGTTTGTTTTTAGTGTATGTTCTACCAAAACTATATGCAAAACTGCATTATTGTGTTTCGTGTGCTATCCACTCAAAAGTTGTGAGGAATAGATCCAAAGAAGCAAGACGTATTCGTACACCACCTCAAAGGTCATTCCCTAAGGATATGCAGCGTCAAAACAATCCAGTACGAAAGTAAAAAGTTATATTTAAAATAAAAGTATTTTAAATTAATTGGTTTAATTTTAATTTTTGAAGAATGCTTTAAGGAAGGTATTACATTATTTAAGTAGACATTTTTTAAAGTAACATTAAAGCTGCTCGTCTTTAAAGACTGTAATCCAGTATACGGTCTTTCCTTAAATAAAATTTTAATGTATTCAGATGATCTGCATTGAATCTGTTCAAAGTATTAGCACGTTAGGTACATCCTTGGGAAATTAAAGATGTAGCAATGACTAAATTACCTATAAATTATTAATTTTGCTAATATTGGAGTTTATTGGTACTCATCTTCACTACTAACAGTAGAAAGTTTCATTTATCAATAAATCCTGAGGGTGAAATTGTGACTACCTCGAGAATGAAAAAAGTTTGAACGAGAATCTTAAATTGTTTTGGTGTGTTTCAAGGGGAGCAAACAACTATCCAATATAAAAAAATAATGCACAGAAAATAGATTACATATTTCATTCTTGAAAAGGGTTTTTTTTATTAAATTAAATGGAATTTTGTCAAAAAATAGCATTATTGAATCAGCCTAATAATTTCTTAATCAAAATGTTTAATTGTTCGTATAGTTAGACCAGTGTTCTTCGACTTTTTCTGGCCCGCGGACCGGTGAACTTTATAAAAATCGCTTCTGAGACCAGTGGTTTTTTTTTAGGAATAAAACTTCTTTCGCAGGTATTCAAGAACTACTACATAAGGTAACTTTAAAACCTTTATTTTTATTATCATACATTAATATTTACATATAATAATAACTAAGAACTCCTTTACTTGTGAAAGTAAGCATGGTCTTTATTCAAAAGTGTGTTGCCAAAAATGTAAAAGGGAAGGTGAATATAAATTGTAGTTTATGTTTGAACTTTATGTTATAAGTTTTTTGTTGTGTTGTGTTTGTTTTGCTAAATTTTCACGGACCGGCAAAAAAATTATACGGACCAGCGGTTGAGAAACCGTGGTATAGACCGTATGCAATGCATACAATTAAAAAATAGGTTCAAGAATGGGTAATACGATAAGGTGAAAAGAGTTTAAACAGGAAAATACCAAATTTCGCTGTTCCATCTTATTTAAAACACAAATAAAAGAACTTGTTTTATATTTTACTAATATAAGAAAATAATTACAATATTACATTAATTTATAAATTACAATAGTTATAAATTTATTTTGATCAAAACAAAATAAGATACTTAATAACCAAGGCTCACAATGCGGCTTCTAAGTTAGAAAAAATTAATTTAATTTTTAATGCTTGGTATCTATTTTAGTAAAAATTGTATATATCAGTAATTAGTCAGAAGTTACATCCCTTAAATTTTTTTCAAATAATTTTTTTGAATCAATAAATCCTTGTTTTGTTTTTCCAAATGAATTCGGCCCCGATGATGTTGGTGTATCACGCCCAATATTTCGCATGCGCATTTTACATTCAGGTGGCATTTCTTCGACTTCTTCATCACTATCATTATTAAATGCACTAGCCACAGTAATTTTTTTTGTTGTTTCTTTCTTCGGTTTATGTGTAGCTAATTTCATATGAATACCAGGCTAAACATATACTTTAAGGCACCAATATAATTATAAATATAATGTACACATTACCCTTGCTATTGTCCCTGGTTTACCAAATTGTATAGCGGCTGCTTTTGTTGTTATTTTTGGTGGAGGTGGTGGTTTTGGCTGACCAATAGCTTGGCTGTCTTCATTATTACCACTTGCGGTTTCTTTAATTCCTTCATATGCTGATTTGCTAGATTTGGCTTGAACGCAAAATTTAATAAACGCATACAGTTAAAATAAAACTTCTTCATGTATAAATCCCACCACTCCTAATACTATCATCGATAACATCCTCTGAAGATAGGCGATCCTTTTGAACGTATATTCTCCTAGAATTTTCTTCCTTAGGCTTTGGTTTAAATGGTGATCTTGATCTTTCGCTAGAACTAGATGATGAAAGAGAAGAACTACTTGATCTAGAGTACCGTCTTTGGCGGCGTCTTCTAGGTGTTGGCGAACCTGATGTGGTTGAGGAAGATGAAGATGATGACGACAGCCCTATTAAGTTTAATTACTGGCAAAATTAAAAATGTGTTTCAATAATGTTAATGTGTAAATTAAAGTTTCATAAAACTGCGATCTATTATCAAATTCAATATTCAAGTCTATAAATATAGTTAGTAAAATTATTAGGTAAAAATATAAATAAGATCATGAAGAAAATTAAGGAATGAAATGTGAAAGAAAGATTGTTTGACAAAGCTTTTACAAACAATAACTATTTGAACGAAATCCTACCCGGCTTTAATTTTACTTCTTCTTTACACATGTATTTGTGTATTTTGCGTCAAAATATAGTTTTATGAATAAATGTTTAATAATAATTACTATTTATTATAACTTAGTAGGATTGATGCGTTATAGTTTCTCAAACTTTTCTTGGAAATTTCATCTACATCGCTCCCTTTTATGCTTTCGCGAATTTATTTAGAGCAAACTTGATTTACTGGCACAATTAAAAATGTGTAACATTTACGTTTAATAATTTACACATCTTCTGCTACTTTAAATATTTTATTTTAAGAGCTTTAAAAACTACATAAATTCGTAGAAATAATATTTCTCTATATAAATTAAGATAGAGGGACCCTCTTATATTGGATGTGAGAATGAGACGATTGTCTTCTATGTTAAGATTTTTGTCTTTATCAAATAATTAGTTTTAAATGAAGTCAATTTGGTTTTCTAAGAAAATCTTGGATATTTTTAGAATTTTTGGTTTGTTGTAACTTTTAAAAAATTATATTAAATTTGACAATTAAAAGTAATAATATTGGTACCATTGTGTGTCATAAATTAGTTCTCAGTGAATTTTCTTGCTCGCAAAGTACTATTAAAAATGGATATAATTAACTAAATTAAAGTATACCTCTTTGGTCGTTGTCATCATTATATTTGTGGCTCATAATTATATGGTAAATTTCTAACTTTAGCACTTATTTCTTAAAATCAATATTTCTTTCACTTTCAGACCACTATAGCTTTACTTCCTTCAGGAATCCCAACACACAGCCGCTAAACTAATGCTGATTTTGCTTAGATCTGCCATACTTGCAACCCGAATATAATGAGGCGAATTAGTTTAAACTATATTCGTCGAGGGTCTGCAAATTATTTTTGCAGCGAAAATTGTACTGGTTTTAAAAAGTTATCTACTTTAACTAATGAAGAAAAAAGAATTAAAAAGGATGTAAAGAATGGACCAAACTTAAATGATTTTTTAGTTGTTGGTAAAAATTTACCAAAAATACATTATGATGACAATATTCCATACTTAAAACCGCATCAATATTCCGGTATGGGAAGAAAAGTCTTTTTTGAAATTTACGGATGCCAGATGAACTCAAGCGATGCAGAAGTTATTTGGTCAATTTTAAATAAAAATGAATATAAGAAATGTGAGGATATTCTTGATGCAGATGTTATTTTAGTAGTAACTTGTGCAATTCGTGAGGGAGCTGAAACAAAAATTTGGAATCGTTTAAAACATTTACATGCACTTAAGGTCAATGCTTCAAAGCGGAAAAGGATCCTTCAAATTGGTGTACTCGGTTGTATGGCTGAAAGATTAAAAGTAAAATTAATTGAGAAAGAAAAATGGGTTGATATTTTGGCCGGACCAGATTCATATAAGGATCTTCCCCGTCTTTTATCAGTATCTCAATCTGGTCAATCAGCGGTTAATGTTCTTTTGTCCTTGGATGAAACTTATGCAGATATTATGCCTGTAAGACTAAATGAAAACGCTGTAACTGCCTATGTATCCATAATGCGTGGATGCGATAATATGTGCTCATATTGTATAGTACCTTTTACCCGAGGCAAAGAGCGCTCTAGACCACTTAATTCGGTAAAGGGTGAAATACTAAATTTAGCTGATAACGGAATACGTGAAATAACTTTACTTGGACAAAATGTTAACAGTTATCGAGATTTATCTAGGGATAATATACCGAATACCACAGAATTAGCTGCAGGTTTTAAAACTGTATATAAACCTAAAATAGGAGGCATAAGATTTTCTGAATTATTGGAATGTGTTGCTAAGGCTGCACCTGAAGTACGATTTCGATTCACATCACCGCATCCAAAAGATTTTCCTGACGATTTAATTAAGGTTATTAAAAATTATCCGAATATTTGTAAAAGTTTACATTTACCGGCTCAGTCAGGAAGTAACACGGTATTAGAACGAATGCGCCGTGGATATACACGGGAGGCATACATAACCCTTGTCGAGCATATTCGTTCTTTAGTTCCAGGAGTTTCGTTATCAAGTGATTTCATTTGTGGTTTTTGTGGTGAAACAGAATCTGAATTCGAGGATACTTTGACATTAATAAAACAAATTAAATATAACGTTGCTTATTTGTTTGCATATAGTATGCGTGAAAAGACTACTGCTCATCGTCGGTATATTGATGATGTAAGTGATGAAGTCAAAAAAATACGTCTCAAAAAAATGATTGAATGTTTTCGTCAATCTGCTGAAAGTGCTCAATCCAAATTTGTTGGTGAACAAGAATTGATACTTATTGAAGGTACAAGCAAAAGATCAAAACTTCATTTGTATGGTAGAAATGACGCAAATATTAAAGTTATTATTCCTATTCAGGACATACCTATTGACAAATGTAGTACAGTAAATAAATCTACAGCACCAGGAGATTTCGTTGTTGTTCAAATAGAAGAATCAAATTCTCAAATTTTAAAAGGGATTCCTTTATACCATTCGAGTATTTCTAATTTCTCTAAAGAAAAAAATGTGTTGTTAGATTTATGAATTACTTGCAGTTAGTGTAATTAGAATATTAAAAATATTAAACTTAAAATAAAGGATAACTATTTGATAATTAATGCAATCGTAAGTATTTTATTAATGTCATAATTCTCCAAGTTGGAAAAGGAACTATAATATAAATACTAAGACCACAAGTAGAATTCTTATTCTTATTAATTCGGGGGCTAGCCAAACTTCTAATTATAATGCCAAAAGGGCATTAATATTTTTGCATAAATTGTAGAAAAATGCTTTCTATACCTTACGCACAATTGATAATCCACACATCTATCTGTTCACCATCAATTCTTGCCATCACTACTTTGTTGTTATTACATCTCTTCCTAATTAATAACCCAAAAATATTTGATCGATGCTTAAGTTTCAAAACAAATCATTTTGATTGTATTTCAAAAGATATTTTTATTTATTTATTTTTTAGTAACCTGCGCCTAAAATATGTATATACAAAATCCTACAATAATCGCTTTACATTGATATACATCTTTAATGTTGTTTATATTTCTACCGCTTCCACAAATCTAATTTTTTCAATAACCATACATTATTTTTCCCCTCAATAAACATATTAGAACTTCATACTGAGCCAGTTATTTTCAAATTTTTTTAAATATTATTTAATTTAAGATCATTTTTATTGTACTATAAATCGCAAAAGAATATTCTTATATTTTTAAAACTATTTTTGTATTAAGATTGCTTTAAGAACTTTCACACTGGAAAAATAAAAGCGTTGATCGTTGATGAATACAAGTCCTTTTCATACTATTACTAGTATTAATGTAAAAATCATTGGTATAAATATAAAAAAATATGTTATATTTTTTAATTTACATTTAGTTATTTACAAATCTTCAATCATAATCAAAACTTTAATAATAATTAAAATTTTGATTTAACAAAAAAACAAAAAAAAAAAACTAAATTATATAAAAATTCTAAACAAGGCTTGAAGCTCCAACATTGGCCATAAAATAAGGAATACAATTATTTGCTTCATCATTATGTACAATTATTTCATGTATTTCATTCCTATGTACAACATGACCAAAATCTGATTGTCCTGAAAGGCTAGGACTAGGCCCATGAGAGCTTTCATAAACTTTTGTACTATAGCCGGAGTCATTATTAGCATCGCGATCAGCCTGAGCTTGTTCAGCTGTTAAAATTATTTCCTGATGTAATGTAGAAAAATTTATTGGTGTTTGTCTTAATAGATCGAAATTATTATTATTAATGGGTGGAACAACATGTTTTCGATTAACTAACAGTTTTTCACGCTGTCGAATATATTTAGAGCAAGTACTTTCATCATTTTTAATAATTTGATTACTTTTTAAATTTATATCGTAATCATTTACATAAGGTAATGGATTTCTTGTTCTAGCTGCTAATAGAATATTACTGGATTTAGTTTGCTCAATATGATTGTCATTTATTTGATTATTCATTGTTTTGAGACGGTTTTTATCTGGTAGTTCATGAAAATATGCATCCTTTGGTATAAAAACACGTGAATCAATGTTAATAGCGGGATTATTTGTTGAATTTGTTTGACAAATTACTGTTTCATCTCTTTCATCTTCACTACTTTCAGAATTTTCTTCTTGAATTTTTTGTGGATTACCTTGAATTTTTGCTACTAATTCTTTAACTTTATTTCGTCTTTGTTGCCCTAAAGATGGTGTCCTAAGAGTTTTAACTTCGCTGTTTTTTATTTCTGGCTTATGAATCAAGCCATTAGTAGCATAATTAATATCTGTAGAATTTATAATTTGTTGATAATTTTTTTTATTATTTTGATTTCTACAATGTGAACCATTTAAAATTCGACTCTTAAGTTCATTTATTTCATTTATATTTGCCATTTCAGATAATTCTGTGATGTCATCTGGATCAATAAAACTTTTTTCGGATGCAACTGTTTTTGAATAATTTCCTGCTAGTTCTGTATATATTGAATCATGGGGAAAACCATTTGAAAATTTATTAATATAACTAAATTCTTCATCTTTATGTAAATTTTGTGGGCTCATTGTTACTGCAGGAATTGGATTTTGATTTCGTATTGTTGAAATTGAATTTGTATATTTTTGTTCTGAATTTATTTCATAGTTTTTAACAGCATTCTGATAACCACAATTATAGTCTGGAATACCTAATGTATTTGATAATTTTAACTTATTTTCATTATATTGAGAGCTTTCTGGAGTATTTAGTTCACCCATTGAACTGGGATTTTTATGTGAGCTACCACTAAGTATACTTGAACGTTCATGCTCCTGTTCAGATTTTCTATCTAATTCCTTTTGACTAGTAACATCTTTTGATATTTCTGGTGAAAGAGATGATTTACTTGATGTTCGTACATCTAATCTTAATAATGATGTCGTTATTTTAGACATTTCATGTTCAATTGACTGAGATTGATTATAGCTGCGTTGCTGTGAATTATTTGCATTTAAACATGTTTGTTTAAGCTGTTGGATTATATTTTCATCATACATTGAATGCCTATGTAGTGAGGAGATTGGTTTATATTTTTCATTATGACGGGGTTTTTTCTCTTGCCTTCCATTTAGCTCAGAAGATGATATTGAATCTTTATACTTCCATCGAACTGATTTTTCTATTTCTAATATTTCATTAGTTTTAGTTAATAGCTCTTCAAGCCTTTCGGATACAGAATATGCATCGTGTTCTGTTGTGCTACGACTTTGTTCTGAACTTTGTCTTTTACTCCGTTTTTCAGTAAGTGTTGATGATTTCTTAGATTCAGGTGTTCGATGTATTATTGCATCTGTTTCGTCAAGCATATCAAAACTTTTTGAATTTTGTACTGTTCTATTTTCTAAATTATCATCATCTAATAGCTCTAAGCTACGGCATCTGGATATAGTATTTGTATTATCTATATTTTTTTTAGTTTTTGAATTATGTCCTACAGTATAACGACTATAATCACCACGCTTGAGCCATTGTTGTAAATGTAATTGTCTTCCCTCACATCGTATTCTATCAGCTATCATTGATCGAGTTAGTTGTTCAATTTGATCATCAGTTCGTGTTGCTAACTCGTCTACCTTACTACCCAAACGTTCGGTTGCTTTATGTACATATTTACGTATACTTTTACGATTTTTACTAATACGTTCTTCGATATGTCTAAAGAATGGGCCACAATAACAAGTATTTCCAACACCGATAGGGCCTTTTCGGATATTGCCTGCCAAATCTAAGTAATATTGTTCCCCCTTTTCAAGTGGTTCTTTTGGTAAAGTTTCCAGTTTTGGTGATGGAAATGATCTTGGATCTGGGAAATAATGGCATCCATATGGAGACCATGTTGCTGGATTTGTCGTGTTTTTCTTTTTAACACCCTGGATTTTAACGCCATCAACCTTATCATTATTACCTTTTTTGTTAATTTTTTCACGATTTTTAGCAGTCTTTGTAATAATTGGTTTATCAAGAATGTTAATAATTTCAGGTAAATTTTTACGTATAGCAATGTCCTTAGGCGTTTCATTTTGTGAGTTTCTAATTTCAATATTACTTTCTGCTTCTAATAGGATTTTTGTTAATTTCCTACGGCCCATGGCACAGGCAATATGGAGAGGTGTATCACCATTTAAATTTGTACGATTGGGATCACATTTTGCAGATAAAAGTATACGTGTAGCTCCAGCATGTCCGTAACGACAAGCGGTATGCAGTGGTGAATCTCCATACTAAAAAAATGAAAAAAATAAAAATAAACACACAAATTAAATAGTCTTTATCGAAAATATAATTAATATATTTACATTATTTTGAACGTCAGGATCAGCCCCAGCTAAAAGAATTTCTCTACAGCTCTGATTGTGACCATTTTGGGCAGCGAGATGTAATGCAGAAAACCCACCATTGTTTCGGGCACCCAAAAGTGCACTGTGTAAGGCACCACGTGTCTCTTGAAGGGCACCCTTGACTTTGGATTCTTTAACATCTTTTCCGATTTTTGATTGTGGAAGGGCACAAAGTGCCTTAACACAACGGCTATATCCTCGCCATGCGGCTTCATGTAAAGGAGTGTTTCCATGCTAAAAACAAACATTTGATGTTTAAAAATTATAGTTTTTTGCAAATAGTTTATTACCTTAAGATCTTTTGCATTTCTATCAGCTCCTGATGCAAGTAAGGAATTAAGAAGTTTCTCATCACCAAGGGATGCAGCCTTTTGTAATGTCGTTTCTCCAGTATTCTCCTAAATATGAAAATAAAAAGAATTATTAATAATTTTAGGAACGTATTTTACACTGTTTGTAATTTACAACACTACAGGAGGATAGCATGAACTAAAAATTGAATAATAATATTAAATTAGAAGTATATTAATAATTACGCCATGCAAATCAGCATAATTAGCATGTTTAACAAACTTTTTAGTTTATCTTCAGGGCTTAATGGTCAAAGCCTTCCACCCATTCTAATGCTTTATCATATTGTATTGCAGCTGTTAAGTTAATGTTATGTTAAGGATATATAGACTGAGGATAGCACCAGAAAAATAAAGAAAAAGAGAAAAACCAAATCTTAAAGCCAAATATTATCATAATTATCATAATTATAATATTATGGGAAAGTAAAATTCATAAAAGTTTAAATAGCTGTAGCTACAGAAATTCCACTATACAACGTTCAAACATTGTCATGGTTTACTTTAGTCGAATTACAAAATTAAAGAATTAAATTTAGCAATTTCTCAACCGAAATTTTTCTAGAAAGCCAATGTTTGAGAAGTAGTTCTTTTATCGTTAATCTAAAATCATTTCAAGACTTATTTGAAAAAAAAATCTTATGTACATAATTTGAGGAACACATTTTCAAAAAATTTTTTATTGAAAAAGAAATAACAAGAAAGAAAGACAATAAGTCGTTAACATCACAAAAAAATGTTGAAGAGAACTCTTTAACTGCAAATATGAGATGTAGACCAATTCATGTCAACAATAATCGACAGATACATAAAGAAATGAGCTGTAAGCTCAGCAAAGAAAAATTTGAAAAGGTAAATAAACATAAATTATTTTTGTGTTAGGAATTGTCAGGTTTAAATGCATACCTAAAATGAAATTACATAAAAGGAACCAAAAAAAATCGTCATAAGAGGCTTAAAACTTGAAAAACACTGTGAAGTTTCCCACCGATTGTCAGACGATATCAATTTCATGAAGGGTTAAAAATCGATAGGGCTTTCCATCATCGAAAACAATAGAAAGCAATTGAAGTGACCTTTTATTCTTTGCACATTAAACGGCAAACTCTTTTGTTTCCATACCTATAAGAATTCGTCTTACAAGAATAACAAACTTATGGGCATCCAGCTATCATTTGTTTTTTCATCCTGATACCCGGGAAGAACCTGCTGTAAGATGATAATCAGTTTGAGGAACGTAGACGATAACTACTTCGTCATGTTATATTGAAATCTTCTTTAGTTTTCATCATTTTTTTTTTATTTTTTTTTTTTTATTAAAAGTTCTTTCAAAAAAAATAAGAATAGAACAAGTTGATAAAATTATTTTCATCTTAGCGTGAATTGCACAAGGAATAATCCAATTGCTATCAAAGCCTTCTTCTGTCATAGGTGGAATCTAAACGTAAACATGACGATGTAGCTCGTGCAACTTGTTGTCGTCTTCACATCTTGTCTTATCCAATTCCTTCATATGATGTTAGATATTTTTTATATGGACATAAGTTGAAGTTGATTGTGCTTCTGTACTTCCCTTTTCGGTATTTTCAGAAAACAAGATTTATTTGTGATACAAGAAAATTATGCATTTTACAAAAAAGCTTTCTTTTTTGTAATATAATAAGAGGACTGAAATTATTTCTACGTGCTTACATTTTA
This sequence comes from Acrocera orbiculus, assembly GCA_947359355.1. Lineage (NCBI taxonomy): Eukaryota > Metazoa > Arthropoda > Insecta > Diptera > Acroceridae > Acrocera > Acrocera orbiculus. The sequence continues at coordinate 17,460,621 of OX375758.1, forward strand.
ATTATGTTTAGTTGTTTTTTTTTTTACTATGAGCAAAATTTATTTTATGAAAATTATATTAAGGAATTTTACCTTCTGGTATTATATATGTAGTTAAACCTATTTCATATGTGTTTAGTGCAGGTACTTTAGATGAGCTTTAGATAATATAAAATAAAAAATAGGAATCAGGAATTTCTCAGGTTTAGGGAACGAGTTCAAGTTCAACTTTAAATATTAACAGAACAATTAATGTGAAAGATTATACTGATTTGAACCTGGTTACCACGCTAAATAACAGGCCAGCCAAGTTTAAAATACAACGCAAAATTTTGACTCCGGTAATAACCTTCTTCCACAGCCGCCAATACCCTATATTAAAATACACGGAAACAAGTTTTCACGGATTATAAATTATAGCAAGTTGTAATCGTGTATATAGCTTAAAAGCTTAGAAAAGAAATTTGAGTATTTATTGTAAATTTACAAAATAAAATTTATTTCCCCTTTTTTTGATATTTCCATCATATGTTCTAATACAGTATATGAACCTGTGGAGAAGTGTTTTTTTTATATGAAAGGCTAATACTGTGTGTTTGATGTTTGTGGAAAAATGGTATCAGACTTAGCTTAAAAAACTAATAAAATATTCCCATGCGAATAAATAAGCAAGGAAAATTGATATTGTTATGTGATTGGTTTTAATTAGCAAAGAAAAGAGAAAGGAAAAGAGCCTAACAATTAGAAGTATTACACGCGAGGCCGGCAGCTGGCATCTTTGTTGTATATGACTTGCTAACGTTTTGTAATACCGCGATATATCAGCATTAATTGTAGACAAATCTATTGTCTTCTTAATTGTAACTTTTGAGAGCTATAAGGACATACGAAGACTCATACTCCTACAAAAAATTGTGAAAATTTATTTTTCATATGGAATTTTTCTCTTATCTAGTACCTTTCTAGTCTAAATATGGGAAGGGAGTGGTTAAAATGAGTCTTCGTGAAATGTAACTGATAAAGATGTTATTGATTTACTAAAGACTATAAAGTCGTTATGAGGAAATCAATAGAAATCTGCTGAAAGTGTTCAGAGTTCAAGTCTACTTTGGATTAGACTATCGCAATCGCAATCGGTGTCAGCTCGGCTGTAAGCCAGCACTCTGTGGGCAGCCTATAAGGAACAGTTTTTATTTTTTTAATTGATTAATAGAAACATGCTTAAGTGATGTTTTTTTATTGTTTAAATTTTTTTTAATTATTTTTACAATATTTAGAACTTTTACCTCTAAAAAAAATATAATTCGCAGAATTATACCTCCAATTAAATATACATATTCGAAAAATTAGTTCATTTAAAAATATTTTCTATTTAATTGGTCCCCAAATATGAAATATTTCAATTGTTTTAATCCAACCAAAAAATCTATTCGAAGAATAAACCGGAACAACTTATGCCGTGATAATACATACAACAATTAAATAGATTCAAAATGATATTTAAAATATTGATAACAACTTATTTTGTTGGAATTTTTCAATGGAAACATTGATGCGTATTTTTTGCCGTTGTTAACTAGTTAAGAATATATTAAAAATAAAAGTTTTCCATTTGTATATGATTATATCTTTATGGATCATCAATTTGTATTGCATACATAAGTGGAATTTTCTTTGAAAGAAACAATTTATTTAATATTTTGTTATTGATATGTCTATCAAACTACTGTCCGACAAAGAAAATTTTTTTATTTTCAAATTTTTTCTGTAGACTATATCGCGGGCATTGTTTTAGTAGTTGAGAAACAAGTTACTGAAGTTTTTATCATTTCAAATCATAAAAGATTTATTTATTTCACTACAGCTATATAACAAGAATTATGTTGGATATAATAATTAAAAATAAACTTTGCTTACATATGTGTTTAATATACTTTACATACTTTTTAAACTTTTAATTAATTAATTCACAAAAATGCATTGGAAAATTAATATATAATATATATACTGAATTTTTTTTATACAAACTTTTTTATAGACTTGATTATGCTTGAAGAAAATAAAAAACCGCTAGTTTCTCGACTTGTTTACACTTGCAAGCAGGCAATTCAATAAAGAATTTTTTCTCCACTTAGCATTTTTTTTTTGTTTTTATCAAACCGGAAAACAATTTTTATTTCGAAAGTTTAGATTTAACATTTTAATTGCTATCGTCTCTTATTGACCTGTTAGTCTCCTGCATATTATGTATTTGTGATGAGAACCGTAATTTATGATTATACTCAATTTCAACAACTAGTAGCTTAAATATTTGTTCTTGATAAAAATACAGTTAAGTATATGATTTCAATATGGGCCGTAATAGTTGGTTTGAATTCAACTGTTTTATAATCTTGTCGTAAGCTATTAACAGAAATGTTTATCATGCTTGAAATCTGATTAAAGATCGATCATTTAAAGGTTAAAGTAAATAATTAGGTTAGCTAGCATTTAATTATTTTGATGACAAATAACAAAAGGAAATAACCAACGGTTTAATCATTTCTAATTAGCTTACAACAATTTCGAATTTATGATAAATGTAAATTTTTAACAACAAATTAATAATTACTGCTAATTTCGAATGTTTATTAAAGTTTAAGATTTTCATATTTTGTATATGTTAATAAAAAATAGATTTTATTTATGTAGTGATAGAAAAGGGTACACTAGTAAATTTCTCATAGAAATTTACATTTTCAAACACTTCAAAGGCCGAAATTAGATAAAATTTGTAAATACCGCTATAAAAAATAGTGCAATGCAAGGCCGAAATTACTAAACTAATGAAAATTAAATGAAATTTTCCACTCTTAGTTACTTCAATTGTTGTGTTTTCTGCATACCCTTATCAACAATGTCAAACCTAGGAAAAATATGTTTTTGTTGATGTAATCTGGAGTATTGTTGCTCTTTTACAAAAAATGTCATAAAAACTAACTACAAATATCTAATTATTTGTATTGTGAATATCAAAGATATATACATGTGGTATATATGTTCATCAAATGTTCTGAAAGAACAGCTAAAAAATTTATTTATGAGTCGTAACTGGAAATACTGTGCACGTCTATCACAATTAACACTTGGGAGTACAACTTGGAAAGCGAAATTTGAGACAATTTCGATGTTCAATATTTTTATCTATAGTGAAAAGGGGGCCATTAACTATTACATCCAAGATTGTTTAAAATAATTTGCGCAACATTTCATTGCTATGAAATCCATACAAATATTTTCAATGCAATATTGGAACACAGATTTAACATGATACACAGGCACGTAGCCAGGGGAGGGCCTCGAGGGGCTGAGCCCCCCCGAAACTTTAGAAAATTAGATTATTTGTATACTTTCACATAAAAGACGAAAGATGGAAATTTTAATATCATATTACGCTTATTATTATTCCTATTATTATAATTATTTTTATTATGTACCTACTATTATCATTATTTCAATAATATTTCGTCATTCCTCGTGTGAACGAAAAAAATGTGTTAGAAAAAAAAACCAGTTTGCTACTGGAAACATGTTTCCTCGTGTGGAAATACCCATTGAAATATTTCAAATGTCTGGCCACCTTCAAAAATTCGAAAATACTTCTTTGCATAGGGAAGCACTAAACTGCTTTGCTTGGATTTGAACTCGTCTGTCCCACATTTTAAGGTTCTAGGTTTTTTATGAACTAAAAAAAAAACAATGATGCGTCAACAAGACCAAAAATCGATCATCTCTCTTTTCAAAAGTCCAAAAACACCGTCATATCGTCGAAGAGAATATTAATAGTAAGTAGAGTGATCACATATTACATCATATCACATATTCATGTGATAACATAAATTGCTCTCACTTTCCATATAAAATATATGAAATATATACTTTATATGGGATGAAAGAGCCGAGTCATTTAATTCCGCACATATTGAATACCCTGCTTTAATCGTCAAAGTTTAGCTACTCTTCCAGTTACAGCAGCTATAGCGTAGAGAGATCATTCTCTACAATGAAAAGAATAAAAACATTATCCCTAAATGTAATGGGTCATGAGAGACTAAGCTCGCTTGCTATAATTTCCCTTCACTGGGGTGAACGTCATTGACACCTTAGCGAAAAAAAAGCCAAGTGATTCTAAAACTTCAAAACAAATATGAAATAGACTTGGTATGAAAAAGTATAAACCTCAATAAAAATCTAATAAAACTGATGTAAATATACATATATTAATATAAAACCAAACCTTAAAATTTTTAAACAACCCTTAATTTTGCAGAAAGATACTGCAATCTGGCTACGGGCCTGATGATACAATCATTTCATCTAATCCACTAATATTGTGCGAGAATATGGGATGGTTACGAGGCTCCAAATTTGCCAAACTTTTTATTATGACTCACAAAAACAAACGCTGCCAGCAGACTAAATGACATTAAACACTCAAACTTGGTATAATAAATAATAACTAAATAAAATTAGAATATCCTTTTAAATGCAGAATTTCTGGTACCTTTTTCATAGAATATATAACTAGTAAGTATCAATAAATATTACACACGCTATAGGAATACCCAGTTTAAGCTTTAAAAATTATATTTCGTAGTTTCATCTCATCAGATAAAACTTTCATTTTTTCAATTAAAAGAAACATTAGAAAAGAAAAAATTATTATTATTTTATTAATATTGAAACCTCAAAAAATAGCAAAAAAAGCGTTTTAGCAAAGACTAATTAATTTACGTTCTTAGAGCCTTTTGCTTACCAGTATCGTATTGGGATGTATTATATCGTCCCTTGGTCCTCGCGAAGACCCATTCTGCATTTCTATAAAAATAAAGAGAAGAAATTAAGTTTTTTGCAGGCATATACTTAAAATAAATTAGATTTGTACTAAAGCTACATTCGTAGTTATTAATGTCTACTAAATGATTTATTATAGTTTTCTGCAGATGTTGGGGTAAGACGAGTGGATGTCGTTACCGCCATTGCCTTGTATGGCAAATTTATTACACTATTGAGTGTATTAGGTTAATTTTTCTTAATGCCCACAGGTTTACAGCTCAAAGTGATTTAGATAGATGAATATCGCAATTTGTTTCCAACACTGAAATATCTGCTAATCATTTAAATCAAAGTTTTGACTCAATCAAAAAGATATTTAAATATTTAATAGGAAGTTAAGCAATGGGTTTTCAAAAAGACCTTTAAACCCATTATAAACAACAAAAGATTCTTTTCTGATTTCCATCAAGTTCAATAAGCTGTGATTTTATCTTAAAAATTCTATTACTGTGGGAATCTGAGCTACTGTCTATCTTTTATTTTTGTAGTATTTTAATTATTCAACACCGATGTGTTTTTATTTGTAAGAAATTCCATGCATAGCAAGGTCTCATTTGTTTTTATTAGATAGAGGTCTATAGTGCCATTTGGATTTTATTAGCGTCAAATACTAATAATTCCATAACTTCCTTTAATTGGTTACTTAATTTATAATTCTGAGAAGTTTTTAAATAAAAAATGCGTCAAAAAAGACAAAATAGTCTTTGCTTTAGCCAAACAGTGACATTTTTTAGTCTACAAGAAAAGGTTTTCGGTGGGTCATAATTTCATGCATTTTGAGAGGGCTAAGAAAAATTTCTTACGCATTAAGTATCAAAATATTTGCATTTAAATCAATTTAAAAATATTGGCAAACGTTAATCTATTCGAGTAATGGCTTCAACATTAATGGCAACGGGAAGCGCAAGAGATGCTGGAGTCAAAAATGTGAACCAGTTTAAACCATTTCGAAGGTTATACTATCTGTTTGGTGGGATTTCAAGGGGATGGTTTTTTGAGTTTTTCCGGACAACACCACAATTAAATATAAATTGTAAAGTGATTAACTGTACAAATTGAATGATTCACTTAGCATAATTCGTATAAAATTTGTGTCTCATTCTCCAAAAAAAAAAAAAAACAAAACGAAATGACTTTCCGAATGACGTAATATTTATTTAGTGTTGAAACCGTATGGTAAATACCTTGGAAATGACTAAAACTATATAAAAAAAAAAGTCACGTTAATTTTACTACTAATAGCATCTAAGCCCATTTCACATTTTAAATAAATAAAAATTAAATAGAAACCATTTACGATTCCCACAAGGTCTAGAGGAATAAAAGATCTTAATTTAAGATGCGTGATAGGATAATTTTAAAACAGTTTAAACAGACCATGTGGGGAAGTTATATATCCTTCGAATCCTATACATTCAGCCTAAAAAAATATCCTCGTTTTACTAGATAGTGATTTTTAAATCTGATGTTGGATAAATTTTAAGCATTTTTTTTTTTAAATTTTGATGATTTTACCTAAACTAAAACTAGTGAATAATTTATTTCATATTTTTTTCTTAATTATAGGGACAATTGACAAAGCCCAATAAAGCATTTAACATGCATCCTTATTCTACTTAAAAATTGTATTTAAACAAATTCTGAAATCTGTTTTTATGTCTCCACTTAATTGAAGACAAAAAAAATGAAAGCTATATGAATATTCTGTAAAATTTTCTGAAAAACTCCTAATTTGAATATTTTTTAATTGAAATTATATTATATAATATCAAGAAAAATTTTACGATAAAATTAAATGATGGATTTCTAGCCATATAGCCATATAGCCATATATATTAGACTTATACTAACAATAAGCTATTTCACTGAACTATGGCAATGCGGAAGTCTGTTTAACTGACAGTATTATTTGCATATACTTATTTTGTCTGGTCGCTTTAACCCACTGTAATTTACGCGAAAACATTACTGGGTGTTAGAAAGTTTCTTGAACTTTTCCTTATACCATCTTTCACTTTTGGCATTAGCAACATTAAATGATCTAAATTCAATCCAATCCACAAGCATCTCTCCAAGAACTTGTTTTTCATCATGATCTCGACTTTTTGAACTTGAAACATTATGTTATATTGATCGAAAGACTTGTAAGCTTCGTTTTAAATTTCCTAAGTTTGTTTTAGGGTTTTTTCTTTTCATTCTGCAAATATTACTCCTCAGAATCAAAAAAAAATTTATGATATAGCATGCAAGAATGCAGTTTTGGTGTATTTCATGTCTCGTTTACACTGTTGTGGGTAGAATTATAAGACTAAAGAGCTAATTGAACAATTGACTCCAAATATAGATAAAATTCATTTGAATTCTTTTTAAATTCAAATACAATACAAACAAAACTAACAAGAATGTGTAGGAGAGTTAATATATTTCATTTCCTTCAATCTTGTTAGAATGGTGTATTCTTTTAAGCTGGATCATCAAAGGTGGCAACGACTAAGCAACAGTTCTATTCAATCAGGTGATTAAGTTTTACATTTCATCAGAGAAAGAAGAAAAAAGAATACTTATGTATTATTTATATAATTCTCATCTTTTGCCGAAACTTTTCAATGGTTAAAATACTTTTTAGCTATGCACCGGCCTATTTAATTAATTCTTTGCTCTTAATGACGCATTCTGTATATGGCAATCATACGAATTTTTTATTTTAATGCGTACTTCTATTGTTTTTTTCTTAAAGACTTAATCAAAATAAAAACCCTAGTCATTTCCAGATGTGATTAAAATTGTTTGAATATTTCTCTGGTTTAGCATTCAAATTTTTATTTCCTTAGCTGATTTAATAAGAGGGTTAAGACTACAGTTTTTTTTTCTTAAGTTCATTTAATGATTTTTTGAAATTTTTTTTTAAAGTTAAGATTATTTATGTGCATGAATTTTAAGGTTGTGGAAATGTTGATTTCCCTGGAACCTGTATCAGTGAAACAAGATATCAGAATATTTTTTAAATTTTTACTCTATAATAGTACAGTATATACAGGTGCATATGCATATTCTTGCTGTTTTTGTGGAATCGTCTCTAGTGCTTGGATTGAAATTGTTTTGTTAGAGGAAACGTTACTCAAAAAATAAAATTTCTTTTTTTATTCAAATCAAATCAAATCAGTTGAATGAGGCAGCGAATTTAACCCAAAGGCTTAATTTATATTAATGAAGACTTAATATGTGGTTGATTTAACTTTTAGGCGGACAATTAATTTAATTAGTTTACAATCTAAGTATTGAAGCAAAATGAAGTATATTTCTTCAGAAATATTAATTTTGGTATGCTTGAAAACCTAACATGTTAAAGCAACTGTCATTTCTCTCATATGTTTTGTTTGAGATACGAATGCATTATAAAAAAAAAACGAAGCTTATAAAAAAAAATTAGTTTTAATGTGGTCAGAAACTATTTCACTCAAAAGCTTTTAACAAGCCACGGTGTGTTATGCTGTTGAAATATAAACTTCCTCAATCCTCTAGTTGTATATAACAATTTCAGCAAAGTAGAGTAGTAATCTTTACAGTCAGTTTTTTCTTATAAACTTCAATGTTCAGCTGTCTACAATTAGAGTAAACCAAAAAAAGAACATAATACAAAAAATACCATGATTGTTAAAATACTCGTATATAAATAAAATTGACGATAGCAAAGCTGCTTGGATAATAATAATTGGCAATTGGTTAAAATGGCGAAACGTTTAGATTTCTCCATCTACAAAACCACAGCATGAAATGTTAAACATAATTATCACAAGACACCTTGACAGTAAAAGGCGGTTGCAGTTATATTAAACATCAGAAATTAACCACCACAAAAAAAATTGTGTTTTTGTTGAGTTCATGTATAATTTTCATTGCATTTATTTCATGCGGTCATATTATAGGTTAGAAATTATACTTAAGCTCCTCATCTTATAGTTTTCTTAAGAATCTGACCATTATGATCATAGTATACCGAAATTGATGGAGATCGTAATCGTATAATGAATAAAGGAGAGCTTTTATACAGAAAAATGCTGGTTATATTTGATATTTAGAGCTCAATTAAAATTTTTAACGGGATTGCTATGTAATAAGCAATAGAGATATTTTTTTTTGTTTTTAGTCTGCGGAAATTTTTCTTTTTGTTATACGTGTATGTAAGCAAAAGATATATGGGCACAAAAGGCCTAGCACAATTAATTAAAAATTCTATCAAATATTTTGAAAGAATTAGAAAATTAATAACGCTATCAATGAACCCAGCCATATTTCTTATTTTATTACTACTTTGAAATTCATTGGACCGCTATCAAGTTCATGAGATCATTAATGGATTTTAATTTTGTATATTGAAAAATAAATTTCATAATTTAACTTGAAGAGATAAATTCCAAATTTTAAAGACATTAGCAGCCCGTGGAAGGCACCAGTAAAGTAGTGATAGTCATTTTGAAAATTTATTTGGCAACAAAATTTTAAAAAATTTTACAACTGCATAATCCCGTTGTATTTATTGTTATGCTTGTTTTGCATTCAGTCTAATCGAAATTACAAGCGAGAGGTATAAATAGAAGAGAGAATTTTTGAAGTAAATAAGAATCCATAATTTCAAGCCCCCCCCCCCACAACACACAAATGTAAACTTTTAAAATTTTTTGATGCTTTATCTTAAAAACAATACATATTTAACGTTTCCTAATAAATACTCATAAATTTTAAGAAATATATAGGGATCAAAGATTTTTGAGCAGTACGAATGCTAAACTTACGTTTTTTGTATCTTAAGCGAGTATCCTTTTGTCATTCTTCTCCAATCGTTCATGCATCACTATTTCTTATCAGATGCCTTAATTAATTAGAAATATATCTGGCATCAATGTATGATATAACCGATGACCCATTTTAACTGATTTGTCTACTTTTCAATACTGACGTCCACATAACATACAAAATCCGATTGAGTAGTTTTAAAATAAATAACACAACAACAAAAAAGCAACGAAAGCTTATTAATAAAGATTTTATCTTCTTAAGTCAAGAAAATCTCTAAAGTATTTCTTATAGAACTTAAACCAATATTAGAATCTTACTTAAGCTCCAACTAAAAGATGTGAGATGTAAGCATGGCAAGTAAGATGTAAAAATCATGACATGAAAACTTTTAATTTATTGTATTTTTTTTATTACCACTATTTTTTTGTTTTACATTGGAATATAGGCTATGAACCCTTTGAGTTTTCAATAAAAGTATCTTTATATAAATATCGGCCACAATACCCACATCTGTCACGATTCTATTATGAATGGCTTTGAGGATTTGTCGAGACTTTTATGTAAAAATACCTTCACGATTTGCTATATTAAAACTACTTAAAGATTCTGATCATATTGTCTTTAGACACAAGAAAAAATACAAGAGCAACGGAAATTCAAGCACAACTTGATTTCGTCAAACAAAAATATAATACACTTTATGAAAAAGAAGAAAAATAAAACAAGAATTAAATTTCTCAATGCTAAGTAGCGGGAGGCCGTAGGTGTGAAAAAAATTACATCTAATTTCAGAATGGTTTCAAGCACTGACGTTAAAAACACAAAACAACTTTGTAAAATAAAAAATCGTGAATAAATAACTCTTAAAATTAAGCTAAAGGTCGTGACTATAGTAGTAGCAAAAAAAACTTCAAATAGTGTCGTATAATTTATTTCAAATGTCAAAAAAATTATATTTCAGATGATTCTAGAGTTGAGTAGTTAAAGCGATTAAAGGTTTTAAAATTTTTCATATTCAAAATGCCTAAGCAATTAGGATGCTTGAAATTTGTGTGTGTAAAAGAGCCAATTCAATTATTATTATTGAAAATCTTCCTTGATTTGTGTTTCTTCATTTTTATCTTGGCTGATGGGGATTAACCAAATATACAAGAATAGCAAATAGGTTTTACATGTTTAGATGATTGGTGTTTGGTAAACGTAAAAAGACTTCGGAGATAGGACATTTCAAGCCTATAATCTTTGTGATTGTGATTGTCTGCTAGGTTTGATGTTATTTTTTAACAGCCAATCCTTTCTAAATGACTTGGCAAAAAAAACTATTAATTCAAAGTACACTAATTTAACGTTTATATACGGCACACATTTCTTACTTTTCAGGATTTGCTACCCCAAATATGAATAACTTTTTGAAAATTTTAATAAAACTTTTTTTGTGTGCAAAACAATATAACAAAAATATGTTTATTTTGGGTTAGTTAAAATTAAATACAAAATGGATTCGATAAGTGCTAAGAAATCAAAATACGAAATAGATAAATTTTTGCAGACATTCGGAGAGAAACCTTGCTTTTTGCCACTCTACTTTAAATGGTTAAAGTACTCCTACAACTTCAGATTAACTATACTAAAAAATTAATTTTAATTTTAAAAAGCGATTAAAACTTTTATTTGCTAACTCTGGCAAATATTTTGGTTATTTTCTTCTAAATGTAAAATAAAATAATGCATTCCCAACACAAGAAAAGAATATCTACAATTATTATTATTCCTTGATATTGACAATATTTAACAGTTTTTAGGAGAATTTTATAACAAAACGGCAAAATTTGCTAGAGAGTTATAAATTGACAAAAGATCTTTCAAAATATTTGAATCAAATTCCTCTACCATTAACATGTCATCCCTTTTATAAAATATAAACAAAAAACCCGAATTCAAGTAAAAAATTTAAAAAAAAAAATCATAATAAATAAGGTCATTGATCTGTTGTGCAAACGTAACAATCACGAAGAAGACACAATGAAGTGAAGGCAATCATTTGTCATCAGACTCGGCAAATACCATGATTCTTTAGAATGTACGGTACGCGGTTTACTCGAAATATTTCTTCTTTAAGTTCATGTTTACTCTGTCAAAACCACAAGTTTTTTATGTAGCGAAAACAAAAGGATACCTGAATACCTAAGAAATATACAATAAATAATTTAAAAAACACATTTTCAGGGAATGATGGTTGAAAAAAAAAACCAGCAATGCTTGGTGCATATTTAATTCAACAACAATCAAACCTGATTCCCGGTAACCGGGACATTATTTGCATATAATGGCTGCACATTTCCACATTCCCTTGTTCTGGCTTTTTTCTTAACATCAACTCTGAGTAATTGCTTTCGATAACCAGTAGAGAGTTAATTGATTCTTTTCTTGTCGCATTACAGTGGACTTGCCACAGCATAGAATTCAATTGTATTTCAATCTAATATATTATATGTTGGAATTAGTCAATAATAGTATTTTTTACTTCCGTTATTAATTTTTTGTAATATGTAAAGAAATTTATAAAAGCTCAAACAACAAAAAATTTTTCTGATGTAATTTCTTTTCAAAGTAATTAAAATATTAATTTTATTATGAAATATTTAAATTAATTAATTGAGAAACAGATGGAAGAAAATCGAAACACATACAGAAATAGAACGCTGAGTAATAAAATACATGAACCAACTATTAAGATTCATTTTTTTAAACTCTGGCCATGATACCTTTTTATGTTTGCTATTTTTTGTTGTTAATTTACCTAAGTGAAAAGTTTCTCGGTTTTTTAATATTTTTTTGTTTTTGTTGTTTTTAATACGGGTAAAACTTGCATTAAATTCCATAAACATTAATTCTTTTGGAATCGTAGTTTAGTCTTTATGAGCTACTAAAAGCCTAATGACTTCTTTCGTATGTAACACACCTTTTAAATTTAATAGCTATGAAAATTATTTCTTATGGTGCACGTGGGCTAGACTTGTTACAAACTTTTTTTTCTATGTTTTATTTTAAATGTCTTACATTCTTACATTACAGTCTTAAAAAATTTTTATTTATGTAGAAAGTAATTGGATTTTTAAATCTATCTTTAATAGTATTTTCCTTACGAATTTGTTGTATACACATATATCCACTTTTTGCTTTTTGAAACTCAAAAAGCTTTAGAAAAAATCAAAAAATTGTAAAATTCTAAAATGGGATAAAACCACCCAGTTTTCACATATATGTACACACAGTTCGTATAAAATTAAACTAAAAACATGGCTCTTATTGGTTCCTATTTTTAAGTCGTCACTGGAAAACAATAAAAATAATTTTGCTTAAAATGTACATATGTGTGTCTCCAGTATAATTTCAAAACAGTAGCTGGGCTGGGACTCAGGTGCACTTTTAGATTGGAAAGTAATTAATTAGAATGAAATTAACATTTTTATTTTATAACTAACCTAATCAACAAAACCTTTTAAAATTTTTATTATGAACTTTTAATTATTATATTGTTATTAGATCTAGTATATTCGGAATTACTTGGAAAAAAATGTACTATTTACGTAAAAGCTCCATAAAAACCCTTTACGCCTTTTGCATTGCACGTAATTTATTTCAAATAAATTTTTAAGCTTTTGATTTTATTTGTTAAAATAAATATTTTTGGCAACAATTTAGTTAACAGTTTTCTTGTATTATTTTTCGTGCTTATATACCTGTCAAGCAGGTTAACTCAACTCATTTACCCACTTACCCGTTAAGCCTACGTCATTTATAACATTTAATTTAATAATTGATTTGAATATTTAAAAAAATTAAGTTAGCACTCTTTTCAAGGTAGGTCACCGCTGTTATAAAGATACGAATGCATTAAAAAAGAAACCGAGTTTTATTAATCGTTTATTTAAATAACATGAAGTTCCACTAATTTTAATTTGATCTTTGCAGCTTTAAGCATATTTTTAAGCTATGCCAACAACATAATTTTCTTATTATAATAACAAATAGCTCGAATGCGAGTTTTAAGTGAAAATTTTGTTTTACAATCCTTACTGCGGAAAAAAACTAAAGATAATAATTATAAACAAAAGAAAAATAATTTGATTTAATAAGTAGTCATTAATCAATACAATAAAAATTTAAGATGCTAAAAATTTTAACAAGTAAAGTGAAAGGAAAAAATGTATTTTTAATTATTTAAGAAATGTTTATATGTATGGATCTGTACTTGTCTTGAAAATAAAATTCCAACACAATTAGTGAAATTTAAAGTCTAGATGTAAAGGTAGTTCCTGACCTACTGATAACAAAGCTAAGAAATGTATATCATTCAATTCATTTAAGCAATCAATAAGTATAATTTATTAATAAGAGTATACCACGCAAACATTTCCTGCTTTCAAAAGGCTTACTGTTATTTCTCTATCTTTGTTATGATTGGATATATAGATTTCATAAAATGAATTATTGAATGTATTGTAATTTAAAAATAAACCAAAGCTATTTAAATAGTGAAATTTGAGTAATTAGTTTTCACTTGCAGTACGACATGCAATCTCATAACCTTCGTTATAAATTGCTAAAGAATTTATGTTCGAAATGAAATCCAGAGTAATTTTCTAACAATTTCTTTAAAGCTCTTATGAGCTATTTTATAATAAAAAAACTGTGAACGTGAAGATTAATGTTACTCATACTATATGGATCTATATTTTTAATGTTCCACTGTCATCCAATAAAGCCTATGATATGCTATATATCTATTGTAAATTTTTTATTTTTAAATTAAACTTATGAAATCACCTCTAATCATCATTCGAATATTTAAAAGCATAGACAGAACATTGTGTGGTTAATCAGTGAAAAATCAAAAAAAAATTTCCCATGAAAAAAATCAATTTTAATAATTACATCTTAGAAAATTATAGGCCATAATTTTTTATAATTAATCAAAAGTAAAAATAATATTAAAGCAGAATCATTCAGTTTTCAATTATACTCAGTAGCATAGGAGCAAAGCCAACTTCTTAATTTTTCCTAACTCCTAGTTACAGAATATCCAAGAGTTTCTTTATGTGACAATTAACTTATATTGTGTTTTGTTTGTATTTATTTTTTATAAAATATCCTTTTGAGGCACGTAATCATCAAATTAAGTATACTTATAAGCATAACTACTAATGGATTAAGTCAAATTCGATTCCTTTGATTGATACTAAAAAAAAAGATGAAAAAACCAAACTTTAATTAATAGCCAATTTATGCTGGCCATTATAACCATTTGTTTTGCATACTAATTGGCAAGCTGTTTCTCATATCAGCGAATGTTTTGCATAAATATTTGGTTACAGTATTAAAAAAACTTTGATAATTTTCTGATTAAAATCTTTCAAGTTTTAAAATTAGGCAGTGAGAAGAAGAAAAAAACGCAAAAGGTTAAAATAGCACGGTCAGGTGTTAGATATTAATGAGCTTACAGGAAAAGTTTCACCTCTAGAGAATTTAATGATGCATAGAAAAAAAAACACAAAAATAAATAAATATATGGATAGATTTAGTATAATTTTAGCTATTATACAGTTTTCATAGACTTTTTTCTTTTAATTAAAAACTGTGGTAGCTCTTAGCAGATTGGTTTTAAAGATATCACACCACAGTATTTTGTATCCATGTTTTGTTTTTTATAATATTAGAAAATATTATTATTTACCTCTAAACAAAAACATAAGTTTTAAATATTTTTAGGCGCTAATTTAAAGTAAAAGTTTGCATGTAGATAGATATTAGACTCGCAAGAATAACAGTTTATACTCGTGAAAATTAACTCATAAAATTAAGTAAATTCACCAAATTTTTACCCAAAGCTTTTTATGTAACACAGTTCTAATCTTTTAACCTAACAAAAGAAAAAGGAAATTAATTTTCTGCTCTTAATTAAAGTAATAAAATGAAAATCAAAAGATTTAATAAAAAGATTAGGGACGCCTACCACTTTTTGATTTTTATGACATATAACTTCATTTGACATTAAAGAATTTTATTTGCAGTATTTTTAATTTTCTTCTCTTTATTGTTACATTTAAAATATACTTTTATGATTTATAGACCAACATAAGAAATTAAAAAGAAAGTAGACAAAGGTTTGATTTGAAAATTGCTAAATTGATTTTGAAACTGAATAAGAAAAACCTGCTGAGAAAAAGAAAGGGATAGGGTTTTCTTGTGAAAAGCAATAAACAAAAAGAAGAAAAATATGTATAACAAAAATTATATATAAACTTGCTATTTTTTTAAGATGGTTTAGATTTTTTACACATCATAAATTACCGTTATATGACAAGAGTGGTTTTTATATCTATATCAATAAATATAAATCTATTGATATAACGGTATTTTTGAAGTTTTAAAGAATGAAGAGTTATCGACACAGACCTGGATATGAAAATAATGTTTCAACAATTACTATCATTATTAAATTACATTTCCATAATACATGAACAGACACACGTTATTAAGTTTCTTTAATTTGGAGACAATTTTCATTTTTTTAGAATAACATTTTAAGTAGTTCCTTACGATAACTGGAAACATAAAAAAGTATAAGAAAAAGAGTTATCACGTTCAGATTAAAACGTAAATATAAAACAAGAGAGAAAATTTGTCTAAAAGTTGCTTTAATTTTTCAAAATTCTACCCTGCTTTTTCCAATCACATGGAACTTTTCGATATTTTCAACTTAAATTTATGATAACAATAAATCAAAAGAAGAAGAGTGGATTCCACTAGGTCTACAGTTCTACTCTAGCCCAGAACGTTAAGCTCCAAAAACAGTCAGTCCAGTAGTTAAATAATAATCATAATCTTTGGATATCAAAATTTAGTTTTGTTAGAAATTTAGGGCCATGGTTCGCGGTTTATACCTTTTGTATGTTATTCATCGACACTTGCCACAAATGTATGGTATAGATAATTCATACGATCATTGATCGCTTGTAATCATTTTCATATAGATCACGACAGCCTTAAACTTTTGTGAAAAAAACAATAGATTTGCACAAGTAGCAATAACTTCCATTAAAATGAAAGCCACTTAAAGTCACATCAACAGCGTGGTTTTCATATCACCAATGCATGTTTCAAACGAAACAAATTTGCAATGTGGTATAGTACGCACTTTATTTATTTCAATTTCAGCATAATTTAATCTCTATTTTCGGAGCTATTTTAGTGACAAATTGCAATTAATAAGGTTATGTTTTCATTAATACATTGACAGAAAATTTTTCGCATTACTATAAACAGCTGTTTACTAAATAAAAGTATTTTATATTTTTATTATTTTATAAAAACATGGCACATTTAACCTAAATATTAAAAAATTTCCTAAGAGTATGGATCGTTCCACTTTATTTTGCGTCTGTAATAATATAATTTCAATATTACATAAGTCGATGTAAACGCTTTTCAAAATCGCAAAGTTTGGTGGTTTCGGTACCAAACAGTATAGTTATTAACGACATATAGTATTGCAGGATTTTTAGTTCCAGTTTTAGGCGATACAACTTCATGTCGACTTCACACATTTGACAAAAGAATTGGAAAAGCGGCTTTTTGTTTGAATTCGCTAAAAGTTGATTTAAATTCCTTTCATAACAACCACGTCTTTAGAACAGAGTCTTCAAGGGTCATGTGCAATCAATTGATTTCTTAGATTTGAGTAACAAGTATTGTTAATTTGCATTCTAAATTGAAAAGTCGATCGTGGCTAAATATTGCACAAATGCATGAAGTCATTCAAATTTGCTTAACCTCATTTCCAAAACAAACGTAGCCTAAAAACCGTTCAATATAATTCATAGAATATTTATAGTATGCTCATAAGAGACTTGGTATCAAAATATATCCAAGCACAAGATTAGCGTAAAATTGCAGAGTAATTCTAATACTCCAATATTTTTTGCATTTTCTGTTTTTTGTAAATAAAACTAATTTAAAGCAGAATTTTTTTTGAGTATTTTTCGATTAATTGCCAATTCTAACGTTAGATTTTTAAAAGCAAAAAAAAAAAGGCTTTGATCATCTTTTGTTTTACTTTTTCTCACAGAATTTAATACCTACTAAAATTTTTAGCTGCACTAAGCCTGCAGTCTATATAATTTCACAACAACATCAAAAGCAACAAAAATCTTAACCTCTATAGGCAATGGTCTTGAATAGAGTTTCTTATATTTTTTTCTTGTTCTTTTTGTTTTTAATTAAGTTTCTAGCTGAGTTCAGATCAAAATTCTCATGCTTTACTCAAACAAATGCTAAACTTGAAAAATCATCAGCGGAACTGCTGGCATGATTGTTTTTAGATTTTATAAAATGGAAACTTCTTCATTCTATCAGCGGTCATTTTTGAACCAGTTCTATAATTTGACATATCTTTCTTAACAGTTCTTTTAGAATTTTTTTAAATAAAAATAGTGTTGCGGTTAACAAATTATCAGAAAAGGCCTAAAAAAACGTGACTACCAGCCAAAAGTATGTAATAGAGACTGTAGGATGCTAATATGTTGTTTTGTTGTTTTTTGTATTTTTCCCGTCTGAAATATTTGGAGGCATATTATGAGATTATCCCGCAAAGCTGACAGCTATATTAAGACTATATATACATATATATATATTATATACAAGAGTATACAACTGATGTAAAAGTTTCGTAATCGATTACATCAGGTACTCTCCAGAGGTCTAGATGACTTGATAAATATTGTACTTTTCTTTTGGCTTTTCTTTTCAAATTTTAGTATGAGAGTAAAATTATCTGAAGTGCAAGTTACACCGTTGCACCATTGATTCTGCAGCCAATCAAATATTTTTATATATAAATTTTTAATGGAATTTTTATTATTTTTAGATCTTCAGAATTTTTTAATTAATTATTAATCTATTCCTTTCAGTTGAATTTTGAATGGGCAGCTTTTATTTTGCTTAAAAATTTTATGGAGGTAATTTATGAAACTCTTGTTACGGAAATTACAAACGTAAGTGATATGCATTAGGCCCGATGAATTTCATTACATTTGAGAATTATAAGATGAAAAACCAAGAAAACTCTTAACGTGTTGTGTGGTTTGTTGGTGTATGGTTTTCTATCTAAAGCTTAGTAGAAGGAAGTAATTGAATAATTTAATTTGGTTGCTGCTTTCACTAAATATTTAATTCGTGTCGCTTTTACAAAAATAAATACTTTGAGATGAAAAAAAAAATTCCTTGATTTCTTCTTTTGTAATGAAAATATTTCAAAGGGCTAAATTTGTTTTGGAATAGATCATTCCATTAAGCTTTAAACTGTGGTATTTTAAGTTTTTTTAAGAGAATTAAACTTAAGGCAAAATAATTGGATTTAGATCACAGTTTTTTTGTGTATTTGTTTAAATATAAAAATAATGAAGTAAAGACTGTGGCTTGAGCATAGCCACAAAAAAATTTTTAAAAGAATAATTTAGTGTGAATATTATTGAGAAATTCTTCAAGGGACAACGATTGATAAAAAACCTAATATTTTTCACACATATGGTGATAGTAAATACTTTGGAATGCTTAAAATATTGTTGAATAATTTCTGGACAAGATTCTGTGAAACTGTTGTTCAGAATCATCAATTAAAAATTCAGTGGCAAAGCAAGTCGTCTTTCAAAAATAACAATTTACGGTGATCACCATATCTCTACCTAGAGCAATCTAAAATTATAAAATCAAACTTATATAGATAAAGCATAAGATTTTCCTGCTCCAGCGATCTTTTTACAACCCACTAAATGATGTAAGAATAATAACGGAAGTTTATCTTAACGGAATAAATATCTTTATTTAGCAGCAGATTAGTGTAGATTCTGCCAGAGCTGAAAAGTCATCTACCCAACTGCTTTTTAATTAATAGCGCACAGTTGTAGTCAAAAAGATCAAGGAAACTCCTCCTCTTCTCACTGTCACTAGAAAGGAGTAAAATATTGACCGCAGATATATACAGGTAATAACAAGGGATCTTGGGATTAACTTCCCACTCTAGGCATTGCCCATTATAACGGTAGTAATGTTTTCATGGAAAATAATTTTAATTTTTGCAAAGCGATCAAATTGTCAGTTTTTTGACATGATATTTTTATTTGTAAATTATCATACATCGGCGGATAGAAAATTATATTTCCTTATGTTTTTAAATATTCATGTAATGTAATTCAATAAAAGTGTAACAATAAAAATAATAGAACAATTATTCACTCTTTTTCATTCGTAGCGAGTAAAAAATGTTTTAATAAGAAATAAATATTTTAATTTTGGGATTAATCTTAGCAACACCCACAAAGTGAATTCACTACCTCTAGTGGTGTAGGATTTGATACCAATAGAATAGACTTATCCAAATGAACCATAAAAACTGAAACTACAACTTTTTGGTAGAGCATTTACGGAGTATCTAATGCACAAGATTATTCTTTTTATCCTTCCAAAAAAAATGAACAACATGTATAAACAAATTTTTTATGAATGATTTTAAACTATTCTCAGTTAATTAATAAAGCTGTGTACATACCTGATCCCTATGCATCCGAATATTCCTTTCAAAAAATTTGTTGAGAGTTTAAATACTCTATATAATCCCAAATTTTGTTAATATGCCATAAAAAAACTTTCATTTAACTCCTTTATTTTTGGTTTATCAACCACACTACAAAAATCAGGTTATATCAGATCATTCGAGATCATAATTCCGTAAAAGAGCAAAACACCAAAATAAAACCACATTTAATATTCAGTAAAATATCCATAACTAAAAATTTCATTTCTGCAATACACAAAGAACTAAAAAACTTTCAATTAAAAAACACATAAAAAAAATTTGTATTAAATTTTCACAGAAATTTAACCAATGTTGCAGCCATTCCTGTTTCGTTTCATCCTCACCTAAAAATTTAAAACCATATATAAAATAGATTTGCCTCTTTTCACAGCCATGCGGCCTCCATAAAGAAGTATTTAAGCCCTTTAACTACTACTACACAAACTACATAAAATAACATTTAAATAAACATTTTTTCCCTACTTTACAAGAATAACATAAAAACCGTTCTTTGATCACTACGAGAATCCAAACTCAACTGAAATCAAAAAGATCCTCAACAAATTCAGACACCTAACATTTGTTTACCTGCCGCCGTGTTTCCATTGTTAAAGAGCGCACAATGGCGGTTTTTAACTTTACATTAATCTATTTTTGTATAAGTATAATATGAATACAATTTTATATACATATGTATACCGTGGGCGAATACCTTGCTAAAGCAGAGTCATATAAAAACAAAACATCCATACTCGGACCATACCACTGCCATAATCCAATAATTTTACTCTTTCATTCCCTTCGGAATGCTCTTTACCTTTACCAGATGCGAATATTTTTATGCTCAAGGTAAGCAGGTGTTGAGCCCATTTTATACTAATTATGTTAGCACAATATTCGTTGGCTGAATAAAACTAAAGTTTAAATTTTGAAAAGCAGAGGCGTCGCAGATATTTTGGAAGACTGAAGATTTTTGAAGAAATGTCCCAATTTAATATATAAAAGAAAAAATCTTCCGTATGTAAAACAAATTCTAATGTTTTTAACATTTTCTTTTAGTAAAAGCCCAACTAATATTGATATTGATACCAAAATGGTAATCATATTAAATCACGAGTAGACATGTATATGCTTTAGATATTAATAAATCCATTGAACCTCTATGCACGGAGAACAAGATGTTCCGGGGTATTTATAATATGTAGGACATATCTGTAGGAAATTCAAGCTTAACTGGTATTTTATTCAAACTAAAGATCAGATCGCACCATGTTGTTACTAGAAATTAATGAAATCTTTGCTACTTTTTTAACCAGATACATTGTTGCTCTCGACAGGATTAAGCGACCCCTTTGTTTGTCATTAGCCACGACATATACTGCTGAGGGAGGTTAATAACAATAACATAGGATCTTGAAACCAAATTTCTCTCCAAGACGTGTATGTCGGTTAGTGCAATAGATGTTTAGGCTGAAAACAAAAAATTTTGCAATTTCCATCAAATAAAAAGAAAATGACCGACTTTGACATTAATACAAGCATCAAAATAAAAACTAATTTGTTATAAAAATTTATTAAAATTTTCAAACTTCATAATTTGAATTGTTCTTAAAGCTAAATTTTTATAAAGATTTTTTCCAGCCTATAACAAATTCTCTTAATCTAACAAGTGCTAAAATAGAAGTTGAGTCTAGTTCATTATTTTTAAGATTAGAAATAAAATTGAAATCATTTTCAATACCATCCGAGCCATTGCTTTTAATATTAATTATTGACAACATATGTTCATTAAAGAATTTTTGACCACAACTTATTATCCTATTTAAATTTTCTTCAGTTATATTTTGATGATAATTACCAACAGTTTTGGTTAAAATATTAATAAATTTAGTAAAACTATTTAATGTTATACGATTTGATAAATTATCGCATAGTTTAACTAATAAAAAGAAAATTCTTATTTCAATATCATTGAAATATATAAAATCTTTTTGTTTAGCCTTTAATGAATACCATAAATTATTTATAATTGCTATAATACCTTCAATAGTATCAAAATGAAAGTATTCAACATAACTTAAAATAGAATTAAGCCATGGTATTATACCAACATTTTCAATCATTAATTTAATTGTAGCTGGAATTTTTACACAACTACTAAATATTGATAGTATTAATAAATTCATTTCTAATTTACACATGGGTGTATTATAAAAACTCATTAATATTCTAAATGTATTTTTTGTTAATAAAATATTAAGATCCGAACTACATTTTATACCATCGCGTATAATTTCAATGATAAATCTTCGAAATATATGGTGATCGACTTCTGAGCTATGAAAAAGAACATAAAATTCAGGTATACATAAAAAATCAAAAGTACTATGAACTCTTAGATACATAGCAAGGACACGATAAAGCGGATTTAAAGGATCGTTCAACATATTAATTGTTTTAGCTAAAAATAATCCAGATATATATGGTACACGAGGTATACTTGATCTTTTATGTTTTATAGATTCTTCACGAAGTTTAGCTAAACCATTTTGAATATTTTCATATGATTGTATCCATAGTGATTTATCTAAAAACTTTTTACTTTCGAAATTTTGTCGATAGCGTTGATGTGCACAACCAGCTGCTAATCTCATTGCCTTGTCTTGGCTAGATAATGCAGAAAATGTAATTCCTAGCAGGCCATTTTCAATTGGACGAGCTGAATGTGAATATAGTTCAGGTGAAAATGACATTATCATTAATGGTATAAAAAATGCTGGATCATAACATTCTTCAAAAATTCCAAATTTTTTATGACATAAATTTAAAAATGCTGAATCATATTCTATACAACCTTGTTCAATTTTTCTTTCTAAAATATTAGTACCAAATTCTATGTAATCATTATCAAAAAATTCCATATCTGGAATTTGATTTAAAGTATTAAGTTTACGCCAAATAGGAAAATTTTCAATTGTATATTCAGAAATTTCACGTTCAATTAACATCATAACTTGTGAAACTGATGGTTCCTCTTGTATTAGTTTAGGTTTATCATTTTCTATATTTTTCAATGAATAGTATGATATAGCATAATCACCCCATATAAAAGGACGATATTTGTATAAACTAATACCATTTTGCTCATAATATTGTAATATTGCTAAAATATACCGATCACAGTTATTTAGTTTAGCTTGATATGAGCCCAAAAATATTGGTATGTGATTTTCATTTAATATTTCTTGATTTTTTTGTATTAAAATATATATAAGATTCATAATTTGTGTTTTAAGTAAAGTGATTCGTGATGTTAAAACTATTTCAAAAAATCTTGAATGTGTTGTTATCATTTCAAATAATTGCCCAGCATCGCAATTATTCGAATTGTTTTTATACAAATTTTTACATAAAAATGCCAATATTTTTATTAAATTTCCATTAATATCATCATTATCTTTTTGAGTTTCTTGCATTGTTATTTTTAAGCAATTTTTACAAAATATTTGCCAATTTTGTGTTTTAATAATATTATCAAAATTATTATTTTTTATAAAATCCTTGAACCATGAAAATATTATGTATGATATTGATATAACTTTGGAATATTCAATAATATCCTTTTTAAATAAAACATTGAATATATTGAGAAACACAGATAAAAAATTTATACATATTGTATCATATAATCTTGGATCTACAGTATCTGATTTAATAGCTTTTCTATAAATTTCTTCTATTGTTTTCATTTGACATATTTCTACAGATTCTATTTTTAAATTTTTCTTTGTAAAATCCAAACATTCGCTTATTGGCATACAATTATTAATTAATATTATTGATGTTGTATAATTTTCTTTATATATAATTCCTATTTTTTGAGGTTTTTCTACTGACTTCAAAATTCCGTTTTTATATTCACGATAAATATCATTCAATACATTTAAATCTAAATTATTATCATTCTTTTTCAGATAAATTGATAATAAAGGATAAAATAATTCTTTTTTATTTATTATTGAAGATATATTTTTTTTAAATATTTTATTTAAATCGTTTCTTCGTTCTAATAATAAAATAGCTAATTTAATAGTTATTTTATTTATTCTAGTATTATTGAGTATGGTTGTAAACAATTTCTTTTTAATTAAAGATATAAAATGATTAACGGTATTAAGAAAATTATTTAATGTCTCTTCTAAATGTTCTAGTTTGCAATTAACTTTATCATTTTCAATCAAATTTACATAAATATTTACAATATTTAGAATGATGTCATGATTAATATCTGATTTTTTCAATTCAGTTAAACGATTTAAACTGTAAACAATTATATCATAAAATATTGTCCGTTCTCCATTATTATCGAAAAAATCTGTATATATTAAGTTTGATGTAGTTTCAAGAATATTACAGCAATCAGTTTCAGTCATTTGAAAAGTTTCTAATGATTTTAAAACATATCCAGTATTTGGCATTGATAAAATTGCATCTTTTTCATTAATACTTGTCTTAATCTGTGTTATAATTCTACTACGATAATGAAAAGTTATTTCATCAAATATTTCCAAATTAAAATCATAAATTGATTTGGTTAAATGTAAAATAAATTTTATAAAATTAATATCTGATTTTTTTTTACTCAAAATATTGAAACTTTGAAGAAGATTTAAATGCTTACAATAAATATATTTAAGAATTTCATGCAAAGTTGAATAATTTTCCTGATTTTCCATTACTTCAAGTTTGTTTAAGTTCTCTTCTTTTTCATTTTCCAACAAATTTAAAATTATTAAAAATTTTTCTAGATAATATGAGCAGGAGTTAATATGAATTTCTTCGAAATTATAATTTTTAGTTAATTGTGATACAATAAATATAATTTGATGTATAAAAATAACTGAATAACGTTTATTTAATAATAATTTATTAAACCATTTTTCTTCATTAGCTATAATAAATACTGTTCCCTCACTTGAACTGCTACCAAAGATTTTATCAAAATTTTCTTCGCTATTTAATATTGAGGAATACATTTCTTTATAATTTGGTATTGTAATACTTTTCATTTTACCTGGTTTGTTTCGATGTAACCAATTTATCATATATTTATTATATAAGTTGTTAAAGTATTTACTATAGATTTTTTCGACAATATATGGTGTTGGTAAATAATGAAATATCAACATTGACACAAGTTCTATATAACTTTTTTCAGCTTCGGATAGTTTTGGATTATTTTCTAAAATGAATGGTAAAAGTTTACTCATAGTTGGCACTGCAATAAAACTTTGTATTCCTCTATCGTTTTCAATATTTTCAAATAATTGTCTGATATTTTTGATATTTTGTTCAGAATCAAAATTTTCAAAATCAGACTCAATAGATATAACATCTTTGGAATTAATTAATGAAAAACTGTTTATAAGTAATTTCTGAATTTCATTAATTGCTGATAAATCTATAAACTTCAGTGCTACTAGCCATATATCAATTTCATTTTCGGAATTTTCAAAAAAGTTCGTATTTAAAAATATTTTTTTTAATAAAGTACCAGCTTCAAAACTTAATTTTGCATTTCCACGTATATATATATTAATAAAACTATCAATAACGCTATTAAAAATTACTTCATTTGGTTTAAACGTGTATGGTGCCAAAATAAGAATAATATTTACTGCTTTCATTTCAATTCCAATAATACCTTCATTTAAATCATTACGTGATTCATAAATTGGTTTCATTATTGTTATATAATTGACAACCGATAAAGTTTTATCAATAAATCCACGATTAGTTTTAGCTAATAATAAAATTAAACTGAAAGTAATATCAAAAAATTCTAAAGTTTGCATACGATCTATATCCATCTGTCTAACTGTATAAAAAAGTGATACCAAAATATTATCAATAGACGGAAAATTAACAAATAAATGATTAAACATGTCAAATTTAAATTTTCTTAAATCATTTCCTTTAAATTTTTCCCTTTCGATAATTGCATTCATATAATTACAATATTGCTGGAACATAGCATACAGCAAACGGACTGCAGCAATTCTTATTGAATGGCTTTCAGCTTTTAAATATTTTGTTCTTAGATATACTAAAGCTTCAAAAGGTAAGCATATACTCTTAACCCATAATGTAAATTCAGTAAGGCTAATTTTATCTAAACCAGATCTCATTACACTTGGATGTAATTGAGATATCACTTTAGCTAAAAAATCTAAAGGATCAGAATTTGTTAGTTTAAAATGGGGTATCAAATATGCTACAAAACGTGTAATATAATGTTTAGCTAGTTCTGGGCATGAAACAAGAATTTTAATTACTAAATCTGTTTTTACAGAATTTATCCATGGTGTTTTGATATAAAGTAATGCTTTATTTGGTATAATATTATTTCTTTGTTTGAAATTTTCCATAGCATCAAAAACTATTCCGTACTTACGTGATGAAAGTAATATTACCAAGAATTCATGGACACAATTTACAACAATTTGTTTCTCATTTGAATCAATATCGTTTCCATTTTCTTCGGGTTTTTGTGATTTATCACTTTTGATTGTGGGATTCTTCCAATCATATAATTTTATCAGAGTGTGAACAACATTAATTTCAAAAATATGAATTTTTTTAGTTTTTGGAACTATTGGTGATTCTAAAATATACCTTTTTATTGAATTTAAAACAACGCAAATCGTTATATGATCATCATAAATTAATCCTTTTAAAATAGCACCGATTAGTTCACACTTATCTAATATATTGCGAGTAAGAAAAATATTTTCATCAATTAAATAGGACAAAATAAAATGTATATAGCACTTGCGTATACTTTCAGTTTCATTATTTTCATTTTTTGTTTGTAATAGTAATTGCTCCATCATTCTGTTACTAATTAGGCTATCGAAGCATTTTAATATTTGTTTACCTAATTGTGGCTCGAGCATAACAATCGAGGTTAATAGTTTTAATGTACATTTTCTATGCTTGATTACTGGAGATTTTATTAAAGATTCTAAAAGCTCATTGTGATTTTTTAAAAAATAGCGACATGTTTTAACTGTTGATTCAAATAATGAATTTTCGTTGGCTAAAATTTCAATTAGAACTAAATTTAAAGCTTCACATAAATATGATATATGATATAAATTCTTTTTATCAATAAGTTCAAATGCTTCACTTAACTCTTGTGGATTACCTCGTTTCTGGATATATTGTGCTACAATTTTCTGATCATTATTTGCCAAATATAAAAAATGACGCAGAGCTAAAGATAATTTTTATATTGCTATAATTAAAAGTTAAGTGATTGTAAAATACATACCTTCAATGAAACTACCCGTCTTCAACTGCTTTCGAAAACGCATTATTTGAAATTCTTTTGGAAACTTAATTTCTGGTTCATTTGTTGTTTGACTATATTCTTGCAAGTCATTCTCTTTTTCGTTGTTAATTTCTTTTCTAAGCTTATTTGACATTTGGTTTTCATCTTCATTCCGTTTTCGTTTTCGACTTTTGGTGGTCATTCTTTTGATGTAAAATAACTCTTCACGCGCTTTTTATACAATTTGAGGTTATGTTTTCTTCCAATGCAAATTATAAGCTGTCATAATTTTCCCTGCGTTCAAGATATCAGTCCTCTGCAAATTCAGAACGGACAGACTTGTGTAATTTAAGGACCATGCCCCAATTTCGGAATTTTTAGGTTAGCCCAGCGGGAAATTTGGAATCAGAAGCTAAAAGAATCATAGATGAATCGCTTCATATTTGATTCTGCAGAATGCACCGGTAAGCAATTCATGTATTTTATACGTTTTACACATGCAAATAATCATTTTTATTCGTTTATATAGGAAATATAAAACTAACACACATTAAAAGTTATCACACGTAAAATATAATAACTATAAGTGTGTGATTAAAATGAATAAGTTTTTTTGACATTTCGGAAAGTACGCGTTGTGTTGTGATGTTGTGTATAAAAATAAAATTAAATATTAGGAGACTATTTTTGTTTAATTTAATTTAATAAATTGTCAAAATATGGTATAGTTAATTTTAAATAAAAGAATATTGTTAAATAAAAGAATATAATTGTGAAAATATGATGTAGTTAATTTTAAACAAAAGAATATAGTTAAGTAAGTTAGGACTTTCTTTAGGTTAAGTAAATTTAAGTTTTATTAAATAAGTTGTTCAATTATGAAATAGTGTTTTAATTAAATAAAATATTTAATTATATAAAATATGTTTAATTTATTCCATTTATAATCATTTTATTGACTATATATTTATTTTTAGACTTACACTTACGTGAAAGAAGGATGGGTATATAACACATTGTGGTCCTATAGCATATGTGCTATTTCATCACTCTGTGTTATATATCCATCTCTCTTTTACTAATGAAATATAAAATATAATACTTTTTATAAGAGTATAACAGCTCATATATAGGAGTACAATACTAACGCAGTTTTCTTACATGTGTTAGTAAGTGATTCTCACTGCGATCATGCTTTGGTTAAAATTTGCTATGATTAGATGAAAAGAGAATCGATTCATAGCTTCCCAGGGATGGATTACGAATGCATTGAAGAATCATTCTTTTTCCCGCTGGGAGGATATAGTGAAAATTTAATATATTATGTTTAATATATTCTTTTTTAAGAAAAAATGATTTATGTATTGAAAATATTAATTTTTTTTTACAGGCAATTGGTGCTAATAAATACTGACGAATCGGGTCTTTTAAAAAGAGTTGCTTTATTTGATTTGATAAATGAATAAAAATTACATTTAGAAAATAGAGGAAAATGTACCAGAAAGCATCAAACATCATTAAGATGTAAAAAATGCAAACAGCTAAGACCACAATCACATTCCAAATTCACTTCGGGCATTGGTAATAAACATTTACTTGTAATTCCAAGTTCCGTATTATAAGTTCAATATTTCCATGAAATTAGAATTACCTCAATAATTCCAAAGCGATGTATAAGTTGCAATTATAAATTAGAAAATAAAAAAAATAAAGAATTAGATAATAAAAGATTTAATTCTACAAGTATTAATAAAAGTCTAAGCCAAAAAACAGTTAAATCTGAAGAAAATGAATATATGAAGGAGTACGAAAAGAATTTGATATGCTGTAAATAAAACTTATAAATATATAAGTTTATGTTTTTTAATAATTTTGTTCTATTTTATATAATGTTTGTCTAAATTTAATGTACTTTATGCTGGAAACACAATAAATTTTTGATTTTGTAATATGGATTGAAATGTCATAATCTTCAGTCATTTTCAACTAAAAATTTTAATATAAAATAATTCTTTTAATTATATGCATTTTTGATTCAAATCGAAAAAAGATAAATGTTTACTCAAAAATATATGTTTATATTTGTACTCACAAATCGTCTTTAAAAATGTCTTATTTATTAAAGACAACAATTAAATTCTAATTTAAATGTTTTTTTAGGTTGGGCTTATACCTAGAGCTATATTACATCAAGTAAAATTAAAACTTATATTAAGTAAACAGATTCATGTATGGCTTATTTTTATTTAGAAACTCAAGTAATATTTTAATCCGTTACATACTATTCATATGAAAAGAAAATTTTACATATTTTATTAAAATTTTCCTTCATTATTAAAATAATCTGCAAAAGTTGTCCTAATTATTTTTGCTTCTTTTTCATTTTGTTTATCTTCCGTGATGGGAAACTTCGTACTGTCAATACTCTGCAATAGTTCTTCAATAGTATTTTCTTGCGTATTAAAATTCTCGCAAGGTGAAACTTTACTGTATCCAGGACTGTTTGATATCAAAAAATTGTGTAGAACACAACAACATAACATAATTTTTATTGATTTAATTGCATTCAACCTTATTTTATGTTTTACAATCTGGAATCTGTTTGAAAAAATTTCGAAAGCCCGTTCTACGGTATACCTGGACCGATCTAAGCGGTAATTAAAAGTTTTTTCAAATTCGTTTGTTGCATCAATAAAATATGGAGTCATTATATTCTCCATTAATGGAAACTCGTTGCCTGCAACAAAAACGTAAGGTAAAACTCTGTCATCTCCAATAGTCTTTTTTGGTGGAAGATATATATCTGGCTTCAAAAGGACATTCATTAAATCTGAACGTTGTAGAACTTCATTATCACTCAGCCTCCCATTGCGTCCTATATCAACAAAAGTGAATCTACCTGAAGCATCTGCAACTGCAAGCATAATAATACTATGAAAGCCTTTGATATTGTAATAAAGTGCAGCATCCCTGCTGGATGGGGTAAAAGCTATGTGTTTCCGATCAATAGCACCAACACATAAAGGAAACTGCCATTTAATTTCAAATTC
Organism: Acrocera orbiculus; assembly: GCA_947359355.1. Classification (NCBI taxonomy): domain Eukaryota; kingdom Metazoa; phylum Arthropoda; class Insecta; order Diptera; family Acroceridae; genus Acrocera; species Acrocera orbiculus. The sequence continues at coordinate 17,491,291 of OX375758.1, forward strand.
TTTGGCAATTTTATGCCATTGATCTTTGTTAGAAGGAAACTAAAAATAAAAAAAAGCAATATAAAAAAATTCTATAAAAAACATTTATTAAATTTATTTTATAGAAGTATAAACTGAGGGCAGCTTAAGATATAGTATAAAAAACTTTGGAAGCTCTAGAATATGCGAAAAATATTCAGCAAAAGAATAAAAATAATTCTTTATTTAACTAATTAGCAGAAGAAATGAACGACCTGACCAAAGAAATAGAAAAAATTACATTTTGATACTCTCCAGGTTGATTGGGCGACAAAGACCACACGAGCAGAAGCTAAAAAAACTAAACGCAAGTTCAGCACAAACATTAATGAATAAGATTTGGGCTGTAAAAGCCATGCTGATGCAAGTAAAAGTGTAACAGAAAGTAATTTGGAGTGCGAGATAGCTGATTCTAGCTGGAAAAAAATCTCGACTGCAGACTTTTCTCGACAATTAAAGACATATCTCATACTACTAATAAATAAAAATAATGATTCAAAGTTAATATTTCAAGTTTTCTGATTATGTACACTTCTGAATAACCGATATTATTAAAAAAATTCTTTTATTAGTACTAGGATTGTTCAGCTTTTTAGTAATAAAAAAGAAATACCTGAGATTCTTTAATATTTCAATTCAATTATTCAGGTTACTTACCTTCAAATAATTAGTCTTCATATTTTTAAAAATTGCGTCACATGTTTCCAAAATTGCTTTGCTCAAAAACGATTCTGATAACTGTGTAATCTTGTCTAAATCCTTAAAACTCTCACCTGTTGCCAAAAACCTTAATGTGATTGCTAATTTTTTCGCCGGGGGTATTGCTTGTCTCATTACAGTATCTCGTTTTTCAATATCTTTTTTGATCGCAGATAATATTATGTTAAAACATGATTCATCCATTCCAAAATAACTTTTACATTCGTTCATATCTGCTTCAGGCTCTCTATTACAGATTTGTAAATATCCACGGAGTTCCCTAGCTTTTCGTCTTTCTTTCATCCATAACCTTTTTTTTCTCTGTTTTTCTCGGCTTTCTTCTTTTTTAGTAGTAGAAGCCGCAAGAAGTCCAAACATTTTGCTTCGATTTCAAATCATTACCTAAAATTATAGCCTTATTGTATAGTATGTACAATACTTATTATGAAAAACTGTAAATTACAAAACGTTATACTTTAACTAAACTTAAGAAATAAGGAAAAAAATATATTAAAACTGTATGTTTTGTTAAAAAAGTATAACATTAAATTGTGAAGCAAAGAGACAAAATACATACGAGTCTCCTAAATCAATTATATGATTTCTTTTATTATCCATCCCACTCAAATGTCAAAACTAACAAATTGGATCTGTTAAAATTACACCGAACATCACTGCTTACATTTCACATGTGCCTCAATGGCTGCTTCCACACGGGTAAACAAGTTTCTGGAAACATTTTTGTTTTTAGGATAGATCGCCAAGAAGTAAGGGGTAAAATTCGGAAAATTCGAAGTTAAATTTGTTTCCAGAAAAATTTGGGTATCACCAGAAACATTTCGCCACATACAAGAAGTAATTTATTTATAGGGATACAAACATTTCTATTGCTCTATCTGCACATGAAATGTTTCCAGGAAACTTTGTTTACCCATGTGGACAGTCAAAATTTGTTTGAAAAAAAAAACCCGTTTGTTACTGGAAGAATGTTTCCTCGTGTGGAAACACTAAATGAGCAATGTTCCAGAATCATGACTCCTAAGAAACAGTCAAAAAATTTTTTTTGATGGAGTTTCTCCTTACTTTTACCTTCCTAGCCTAAAACTAAAAGTGGTTCTTTGTATTTCTGAATGTAGCAGACTGCCTTTAAACGCTTAGAATAGAGCGGTAAAAAGCAAAAGTGAACTCCGAATATTCGGATTAAAATTTGTTACTGTGTCATAATTATCACATATAGGTTGCATTAAAAAATATGTTAAATAAAGCATAATAAAAAAATTAAAATACAATAAAACATAACAAAAAAATATTAATTTTATTCAAACACATCCTTATATCATTCCAACTAAATCGCCTTATTCAAACAATGTCTAAGCAATAATTAAGTATAAATAATTAAGTAGAAAAAAATACTCTTACCTACATAATATTTAAGAGGGGGAATCAAAAAGTAACGATTCTGAATAAGAAATAAAAGCAATACGAATAAAATTAACATTTATTTTTCCACATAGTCTCCTTTCAAGCCAATACATTTCATCCACCTTTCTCTAAACCTTAAATCCCTTTTTTATAGAATTCTTTATCCTGCCCTTCAAAAAAGGCTTCAACAGCAGCCATCTCTTCACTATCCTCCTCAAATTTTTTCCCCGAATTTCTTCCTTTAATTTTGGGAATAGATGAAAGTCACACGGGGCCAGGTCTGGAGAATATAGTGGGCGATTCATCAATTCGAAGCCTGCATCATGGATGGCAGCCATCGCAACGTCAGACCTGTGTGAAGAGGCGTTGTTTTGATGAAACAAAACTTTTTGTGCAAGTTTACCTCGCCTTTTTTCCTTGATGGCTAGTCGCAGTTTCCGAATTTGTTCTGCATATAGTTGACCCGTTATAGTGTTGCCATGTTCCAAATAATCAATCATGATAATCCCTTCTGCATCCCAAAATACTGAAGGCACTACTTTGCCTGCCGAACTAGACATCTTAAACTTCCTTGGAGTCGGAGATGAAGGTCTCTTCCAAGTCATGGACTGTTGTTTGATTTCTGGGTCAAAGTGATGTATCCAGCACTAGCCATTGTAACAAATCTTACCAAAAATTTGTCAGTGCGGGCTTGAGAAATGGCTAAAATGCGGTATCGGATTTTCTTGTGATCATCAGTTAACTTTCGAGGAACCCAACGTGCAGATACCTTTGCCATGCCAAGTTTCTTTTTTAATATGTTGTGAATGCTGCCGTATGAAATGCCAGTGATCTCGAATAGTCAATCGTCTGTCAGCTTAAACAAGCAACATTTTCATCTGTAGTTGATGTTGATTGACGGCTAGGGCGCTGTTCATCTTCTGTTGTCAATCTTCCCAGGTTAAACTCTAGACATCATCTGATGACTGCTGAATATGGTGGAGCAGACTCTCCTAATATTTCCCGTAAATCTGTATGAACTTCCGTAGGTGACATCTTTTCCAAATAAAGATATTTAATCACGGCTCTAATCTCGTTTTTCTCCATTTCTTTTTATCGTTTCAGCTGCTGTTATTCAAATGAATGCAGCTCATAGAAATTCACCGGTATTTACACCAAATTGTAATGATCGGCTTTGTACAGTGAAAGGATTAAAAGCTTATCAGCACTTATAATCTACACCTATTAATCATAACTCGGAATCATTACTTTTTAATCACCCCTCATAATTCCAGTAGTCTTTTGATTACATATTTCGACAGTTAATCCTGATTACTTTGTATTGTTTTTGTTTTATGTTTTAAATTCTTTAATGCTACAGGAGGATTTTTTGTGTGCAAGCATCCCTCGAATTTCCTTTATTTCTTTAAGTTGTTCCTTATGTTAGGAAATCAGGTTGGATTAAGTCAAAAATGTACTATTAAAGCTGACTATCCTACTATCAATCACTGACCACATTAATATGCCTGTTTCTCTAATTGAGTCGTGTTTATGGGTTTTTAGATTCACTATTTTGTCCGATTTTGAAATAGTCATACTAACTGCACGAACGTTACGAAAATATTTTATGATGTTATGATGAAACCTTAACCGTGACTACTTCCCTTAAGATAAGTTGGGAAAATACCATTAGTCATCTATTGGTCGGTTGTTTTCTCTACAGTTACCTTATTAATTTTTTGGTTCCTATGTATTACAGGTAATTCTGAAAAGCTCGTTTTTGTTAGCTTATTATTTTATTATTTACTTAGATAATTTGTCTTTTTTCGTTATTTTAAAAACAAAAAATTAAAAGCATTTTAAATAAGAACTCAGGTGATTTTAATAAATTTGAAATCCTTATTATTTATTTCGGTCATATTTTCGATAGTGTTCTGGTTAATAACTTCAGGGATCATATCATTTATTAAAAATTAATCTTATTTTGAAATAGTAACTTCGAATTTTGCAAAAATAAAGAAAGCAATCCTAGAGCCTAAAACATAAAATTTCATTTGACTACTAATTATTCTAAAAAATATTCTAATCTTGAAATAAAAAACTATTTCTTTTCCTTACATCAGTAATGTTTGTTGTGTCTCGCACTTTTGATCTAAATTTTTGGGTATTTCTCTTTGCTCACTAGTTGTATAATTTGCACTACATCTTCCTATCCATTAGAACTGTCCAATTGACTCAGATTTTCCATTTGTAGTGTGAGTAATTGTAAAAGATCCTATTTAATATATAATATTGCTTAACATTTCATTTTAGTCCAATCCGTACTTAAAATTTTCATTCAAAATTTTATTTCTTCTACTTAGAGGATTAGAAATATAACGTAAATGATAAAAAAATTAAACCAAAAATGTCTTCCAATGCAAACATGTTATTTTCGTTTCAGTTCACTTCACATAACATAGAATATCACATAGTTAAAATATTTAATTAAAGGTAGTTCAGTAGACATAAATAATTCGAATATTTAATGCTAACACATATCCAAAAATGATTTCAAATTTACAATTTAGTTTTTCGAGAAAAGTTTAATCAACAAAAAACGTTTTTAATTTCCTTTCATTTAGTATGCGTTACCTTAAGAATAATATTATGTAGAATCATCAGTCAAAAAAATTTCCTTGATAGCGTTAATTTTAAGTTAAAATGGGGAACTAAAGAAAAAAACACTGTTATCAATACAGTTTTCATTAAATTTTTCTGTGTATATATCTCACACAAAATATCACTGGAAAATAGTGGGAGATCTTTACATTTTTCACAGACTTCAGTTGTTTTAAACTTATTAATTTATCTTAAATCAATTAAAGACCAGAAATACAAGACGGAAAAATATGATGCAAAAGCCCTCCCTGGCTAAGGCAAGTAAACAAAATTAAAAAAAAAAAAAAAATGCTTCGTTAAAAAAAATTAACAATTAAATAATTTAAACTTAATATGATTTGTTGCTGTTTCAGCGGCAAACGTTTAAAATGCGATTGCTGAGTATAATAATTACGAATATATCGTTCTCTATTCTTAAACATCAAAATTTTTTTCTGCTCTTTCATTTAAATAATATTAAGTTTCACATATTTTGTCTTCTATGTCAGGCATCAGTTCCACCAACCAATGATGAGTTCTTTGGTGTGTAGGCAGTTGCATTTGGATCCAAATTTGATGATGTCTGTGCTAAATTATTATTAGAAGAAATTGATAGAGATGCACTTGATGTAACTGTTCCAATTGATGATCCATTTCTACTATTCATTTGATGTGCTGCAGCTAATAAATGCTGATGTGATGTGCACAAATTAAGCATTGGGCTTGATGGACCTTGTAAGGGTGGTGTATCATTTATACGTAACATTGAGCTACCTGCTGAACTTGGTGGTAAACATAATGAATCAGTTGGCATAACAGCAAGTAATTGTGCTATTTTTGCTTTTAAATCAATAACTTCATTGTCTTTATTTCTGACCATACCTTTTGAAAAAAAATTTAAAATTATTAATAAATAAATACACAAAAAATAAATTAATAGTTCACGTACTGTCTTTGATTTCTAACTGACGTTTCGCTTCGCCTAAAGCCGAGAACAAGTCCAGCTTGACTCTTGTTTCAGATGATAAGTTTTTCTCTAGTGTTGAATTTTTATCTTGCATTGCAGCTAAAGCGGACATAAGAACTTCAGTTCCTTGTTGGGCATCACGATTTCTTATTTCAGCTTCAAACATTCGTAGCTGAAAAAAATATAATCGTTTAATTTTCTAAAAAAATCTTCAAGTACTTCTGCATGTCTTGTGTATGGCTTCCAGATCTCTTTTTCAATGAAAAACATGGAAATTATTTTACTACCATTTTAAACTCAGAACTTTGGTTAATAAAAATATAACTTTATTAAGCATACAGAAAGTTTTTGCTTTCAGTTTATATCTGTAATCTGTAAGAAACCTAATTTTCACTAATTAAAACTAACAATCTACCAGCATTGAAGAATCCAAACTTTTAAATTTTTTCTCTATTAAAAGAAGATTTGAACGAAAATAACTATTCAAATTTTGGAGGTTAGAATCTTTAATATAGTAATTGAAGCATTTTAGTGTTGAATATTTTTAGTATAGACAAAAGAAAATGATCTAAATTGATCTCTATGTTTAAGATTGACTATGGTTAAAATAAAAAATTAGAGATACAACAACAAAAAATCTTACTTCTTGCTCCAATTTTCGTCCCTGTAATTCAGCTGTTTGCTTAGCATCTTCCATCATTTTTATTTCACGCCTTAATTGTTTCATTTCTTGTTCAATTTGTTGTTTTCTTTGTTTACATAATTCACTACATTCAGAACGTGATGCTTTTTCTTCAGCTAATTTTCTAGCTTTCTTCTCATTATTCAATTGTGCTTCCAAAGATTGCTTTTGTCTACGTTCATCATTTAACCTTCTTTCCATATTTTGTATGTTAATTGTATCAATTTGTCTTATATTATTTAATTCTTGTATACGTCTATCAAGTTCATCGTTTTCACGCTGTTTAGCCTGTAAACACGATTTTGTATTGGCATTTGATTCAATTTTTTGTCTCATTTCATTTTCAATCTGCTTCATATGGCTTATTTCATTACGATATTTTTTAATTTCAGTCTCAAGACGAATACATGTTTCACATATTTTAGCTACAACTTGTTGTGCAACATTTGAAATTGATGTTAAAGAACTTGGTGGATTTTCTATATTTGTATCTTTTTGTTGATTATTAGTTGTATTATTAATTTGAGTTTGTTGTGAATTATTTGATGATGATAATGAATTCTGATTATTATTACTAACATTTTGATGATTATCTTTTGTTGAAAATGACGTATCCCTTTTGCCCCGATTTCGTTTACCTATAAAAAGATATATTATTTTATTATAATTTATTTATATAACTTAAATATTTACTTTTAACTTTTTCAGGTGCTTCAATAATTTCCTCAATATCATAGTGTGCAATATTGCCATTCATTTGACCCTTCTTTTCATTAGATGAAAAACCGTAATTTGTAGTTTGAAAATCATTATTATTTATATTATTTCCAATATTTGTCTTAAGCTCTTTTGAGGAATTTATTGAATTTAATGAAGTGGTATTACAATTTTCCCAAATTTCTTTTTCTTTGTTGTTTGTAATATCTTTATTTGAATGATTTTGTATATTACTAGTTTGATTTATTAAGGAATTTGATATTTTGGTTGTGTTCATGGTAGTCGTACTAACCAAATTTTCGGTTGTACCATTATTATTACCAAAATTATTGTTTTTGCTTATATTTATAAATCCATTAACATGATGAGACTGGCTTATATCATTTTTTTCTTTTTCCATACTTCGACGATGATTTTTATGATTATTCGGAACATTTGTATTATTATTATTAACTATATGACCATTTGATGTTGTTGATGGATTAATAATATTATTTAATTTACTATTTATTTGAGCATTTTTATTACAGCTATTATTAAAACTATTATTTAAATTATTATTATGATGATTATTAGATGTCTGTTGATGTAAAGATGTGGTATTTGACAAAATTCCCACAGAAAGGGTATGATTTTTATCATCATGATTTGTATTTATATGACCATTATCTGTTACAAATGAATTTGTTTGAACTGTTTGTGCTACCTGTACTGCCCCTGTAGGTAAAATAATACCATTTGTTGTGTTATTTAGAGTATCATCTATTGATTCTTCTTGTGGTAGCGCTTGATGTAATAATTGCATATAAAATTCATTTTCTTTTGCAACTTCACGTTGTTTCCTTTGTCTCATTCGATAACCGACATAACTTTTAAATCCAAAACCTAAGGTAACAACCGGGTATCCAATACTAAAATTAAATTAAATCTTTTAATATTTAATTACTATTGTATAAAAACAAAAATATTGTTAAAAATTCATATTAAGTATATGTATATTAAATTTTACGTTAATAACCTAAAATACCTTTGAAAAAGTACCTTAATATTTCAGATTAAAAGTTTGGAAGCAAAGACTTTTTGTATGTTTTAATAAATTAGTTTTAATAGAAAAAATATTTGTAAAAACAATTTCTCATCTTATTATTAGTTTTGGTACTACTCAATCTTTAATCCTTTACAAGGATTACTTTATATATACTAAGAGTATTATATTAAAAAAGTATAAAAAAGAAAAATATAAATTAACAATTCAATAAAAGTATAAAAATTTAATAAATATAGAATTGTTTAACTTCAAAAAAACTTTCAAATTTTGCTTCAAAAATGCTATCAGATATAAATATTACATTTTTTTAGAGTAAAGTATGAAATCAAAAGCAGTTTCATTTAAGGATTGGCCTTTAAGCCAACTTCATGGTTTTAGCTTTGATGTGATTGTTAACATAGTTTTCTGAACAGAACTAGTTTTATTTTGTTTTTTTTCAACTCAAATCAAAAGAGATTTGATTTGATTTGAATTTTAGGTATTTAAAAAAAAAAAGCGGAAGTATTTACGTTTAAAGCAAAATAAAAAAAAAGGATTAATCTGATCTAAAGTAAAAATGTTTACTTTAAATTAAAAGTAAAACGAAAATATATTTACCAGTGTGCTGCAAATGGACGACATAAATCTAAATGTGGCATATGCTTAGTATCTTTCCATCGGATACCCGCTTCTAAGTAGACAAAAAGCATCCATAAAATAATTGTTGGCAGACATATACCTTTATCTGATGATATTAAATATAAGCATATTAGATTATTAATTACAATAATTAAATTATATGTATTACCTGTATGCCAAACATATTGTACCCATACATATGTGCTGGCTGCAAAAAGCAACCAGTTGACTGGTATAAAGAATAAACAGACTAAATCCGATGTAATGGCTATGCATACAAACAACACTGAAAAAGCCTATAAAAATGCATTTTGTTTTGAAAAGAAATTTTTGTAAAAAATAAAAAAATAATTTTATTAACTTACCAGTCCCTTATATTTAAATGAATCATGAACTGAACGTAATAATAGCCAAAAAGGCCATAAAAATTCAAAGCGGAACATGAACATGAAATCAGCTGTTATCACAATTGCCCAGAGGATCAAAAATTTTATGTAGAGAATAGTGTTACTGTAAAAAAATAAAATAGACAATTTTCTTAAATTTTATATATATTTATAATTATTTAATTTATTATCATAATTTTCAATATAATCATTTTTATTCTTTGATAAAAAATTAACGGATTTTACAAGTCATATTTTCTTTTAAGAAAAAATACGAAAAAAATGTTTTATTTTGTGTAATGCATATTTATATTCAGTTATTCAGCAGTTTTACATGAAACATACTAAAATATTAATTTAACAATTTAACATTTTATAAACAAGAACGAATTTAGACCTTGGAGCTTGCTGAAAGAATTGTCATCAAAAAATTTTTATATTTTCATAGTTTTATGAGTTGAAAGTATAAAAAAATATTTTTAGGTAATAATTAAAAATAGAATATGAATTATAGTATAAAAATGAGTTTCATTATTGTGTTAGGAAATTTTTATATGATCCATGAGGTAAACGTTTATAACTTTGTCTGGATTTTAATTTAATTAACATTTTTTTGGGCTAATTTTAAAATGATGTCAATTAATAATGACTATTATCCTTTATCATAAATTTAATTGCTTTGTTTTCATTATTTAATAATACTTTTTTGTATAAATATAATTAGTAGATTTTTTCTTTGATAAGTTTCATTTAATTTACATGCATAAAAGTTTTGTGTGAATGATTTATATATTTTTTAAATTTTTTGCTTAAGAAATAATGTTTAACTAAAAAAATTCTTTTAATTGAGATGTCCTAATCTACTTCCCTATTAAAACCTATTTGAATTTCAGAACCGCTCATAGGATGTAAGAGTAAAGGGGCTTATTAAGTTCATTGTCTTGAGTTTTTTATTGCTTTATTATTTTCCGCGGCCTGTAGTCCTTTATTTGGAATAAAAGAAGCCTAGTACTTTTCTCACTAAATCCCAAAACTATTTTAGCGAGAATAAGATCAGGTTGTCAATGGCACGAACTACCCTTTTAATTCTACTTCAATAGCCGCGCATAGCGAGTTGGTAACGATGCCAAAACAATGACATCTGATGATCGTGTCTCTATGTTTGGCCTTCAAGGGAATCGAACCCAACTAAAAAAAATATGTTCACGTAAAATACATATCTAAAAAGTGTAGTAATTCAGATTGTAGATTTCTCGCCTAAGAAAAGACACAAAAAATACATTTTTATATCGGAAAGATAGATGCCTATAACTAGACATGAAAATTGCCTTGGACACTTTTATTATATAGTAGAAGAGAGATGTATCTAGCAAGATTAATCTCCAGATTGCCATTAAAATTAATATGAATTTCAAGATCCTCCTACGAAGTCATTCTAAACAAATATTTTCTGCTGAAATTTTTTTTATTTAATGGTTAGAGTAAGTAACCAGACAAGCCAGGTCTCAATTATTAAATTTTGAAAATTTCTTTATTTTTAAAGGTTAAATTCAGCAGAAGCTCTCTAATATAAAAACCAAAAATCATTTTTCAAGCACGTAGCTGAGCTTTGAATATAGAGTAGTTATGTCCTAGATTTATTTGCACTTATTAGAAGAACAGAATTTGGTACTAAACGTCAATAAGGCTCCTGGTCTTCACTAAATTGATACAAATAGTCCGCGCTAGCTGGTCGATTTTTTTAGAGAAGATCAAAGAAAATCTATTTGCATAAATTTTTAAAGTAGGTGACATGTATGAGAATATTTACATAGAATACCATGTCGACAATATTGACGTTTAGAATTATTATTATATACTTTTTTTCATGAAAACAAAAACTTTAGTGATTCCATTCTGATTTGTCTTAAGCGCAACTCTCAATTTTTAGCACTCTAGGCCATTCAATTCAATATTTTCTAAGAGTCGAATTGAACATTTTAAGAAAATGATTTGAAAATCATGGCCTATTAAGTTTATTAACACATCAAGGAGTATAGAATGCTGTATTTCATTTTCTAAGTACACTAATTTTTAGTTTCTTAAGCAAGACTAATTTAGGTTTAAATTAAATAAAAATTTATCAAAAATAAATTTTGAGATAATTATAGAAAAAATAAGCCACATATAAAAAAGAACCATGAAATTGATAAGATTTGCAGTATGAATTTTAGAAATTTCGTTGCCAGCCTATGATTACTAAATGTTTGAATTATCGGGTAATAGTTGAGTTTCTGTTTAAATAGTTCCATGGCAATAATAAAAATTTGTAACTATTTTACTGTTCAGTAAACCATAAAATGTGAATTTTTTGAGTTTAACGGAGATTTTTTGTTATAAAATTTAAAATTAAGAGAAAGAAATTTCACATTCCTCACAATTTTCCAAAAACAACAACGCAAAAAAAAATGAGGATTTAATTGTTTATTATTGTTTGCAATTTATTAAGTACAAGGTGTCAGCGACGTGAAAACAGTTATCTAAAGCGATCAAACAAGTAACAGACAGCTAACTATTTAATGTTGTCTATATTTTGGGATGCTCACAGTATTCTTTTCTATGTACCACATGGAAAACTGAAAAACCATTAAGAACGACTGTTACATTTAACTATTTTTGAGAGTGATCAAGTTTTCCCAAATTTTTGAAAAATACCACAGGGAAAGAGATTTTCTCCAAATCATCGAAAATAAAGGCTTTTTTAGCTTCATAAATAAATCATTATCCGTGGAATAGAAGGAAAAAAACAAGCAATGAAATGAGAATATTTTGATTTTGCTGATAAAGATGAATTTCGTCAGAAAATTGTATTTTTATATTTGAACCACAAGATTTATTATCTGATCTATTATACTTGACAGAAAAAGACCACATCTTGTTGTTGTCGAAAGGCAGCAAAATTATAAAGCTCACAAGCTTTATTTCATTTTTTGGGATTTCATCTAACTTCTTAACTCTCTGTCATGCAAAATCAACATCTAGAGGTCCTTTGTAAGCTGGCTCAAAGACATTTAAACTTTTCACTCGCTTTTTCCTTTGAAGTCAGAATCTACTTTTTTATCTGCAAATGACAGACTATACCTTCTAAGTAACGTATAAGACTATTATTATTACGTTTCAAAACACTCTATGTTGAGCTCATAAATATTTACATGCTTTATGCTAAATATTGCAATCTGACACGGAATTAATTATAAACAAACAATAGTATTTATATGATAGCTCTAGGCTAATATTACACTGGAAATCAATGTAAAATAAAAATTTTATTTTTAGAATTGTAATAAATTTACAAGTTTACAAGATACAAGAAAAAACAAAAAAGTAGCATTGGCGAAAACATAAACAAACAATCAATTCTTTAGTAAAAAAAAAGGTTTTTTTTTGACGTTGGCAAATTCGTTTTATTTTAACAAAATTATTACTCAAAAGCAATAAGTTCGGTTTTGTAGAAAAATTATTAGTTGTGGGGCCTATATACATCTTGTAATTAAAATCTTATTCATTATGCAATCTGAGAATGCGAGCATCTAAACGGGTTAGTGAACTTCTATGCGGGGGCCAAATTGTTCTAAATATCAGCAACTGATGCAAAGAGTATAATTCAATCTAACTCATTTACACTTTTTTGTTGTGCTATAAAAAGAAAAATGAACACTCATGTGGAAAGTAAACATTATGATATACATATGCACTATTATATTGTAGCATATATATATATATAAAGATAAAGGATGCATTTGTCATATCCTAACTGTCCGCCATTTTATGTTTACTTCCTGAATAGCCTTTTGGAACATTAACAATAAGGAAAATATTTCATAAGAATTTTTATTTGAAACTATCATAAATATTAGGAATATTTGAAATATTTTCTTAAATAAATTCTAAAAACGTTTGTTGTTATTCTACAGCTGCAATCAATACAAAATACAGTTTTATAATATAATTTACCTGCCATACATTCCTTCCGCGATTTTGTTACGTTTTATCTGTCTTCGTATTTTACTACAATCGGCATTTCGTCTCTTCATTATTACAATTTGCCTAATTTTTTACAAAATTTTAATTTATCTTTTAGATAAATATTTATTTCAACTGAGGATATATATGATAGATGAAATAGTTTTCCCTTTCTAGATAAATGAAAAGAAAAAAAATCAAATCCTTCTATTTAAAATTCTTCAATGCGCACACGCGTACATAAATTCAATGCACAATTATTTTCTTGCCGAATTATACATATATACTTATATATATTTAATTAAATTTTATTATTTTTTTAAATAAACTAAATCGTTTCTAAATTTAAAACATATATTGTATAAATACGGTGAACAATGCTGTTAATGATATTTGTTATAATAAGCGAAAGGTGAACTTCACCTTGTGTTAAATTTGATAAATTTTTTGGCAAAGAATTGTATTTATTCTGATTGAATAAATGAAATTTAGAAAAAAAAAATAAATATTTGATTAGTTCAATCAAAATCTTCAACATATGTTTACTTTGTTTAATGTATTTCAGAGCACATTTCCCGACGATTTTGTCTCTTCATTAGATTTTAGAATCGCGTTATAAATTTTTAACTGTATTAAATTGTTTTTAAAAGATCTATTATAACTTCACTATTTACTTCATTACCACAAATTGAACAAATTCAAGATTCCAAGCATAGTTTTTTAATTGAAATTAAAAAATTCTTTACATTTTCTTCGCACAACTAGCAAAAAAAATTTTGAGCTCTTACCAACTCGCACAAAACTATCAAAATTTACCCAACACACAGATGATTTGTGTGGGTGATAAATATAGTAACTCTTTTTATCTTTAAATGTTGTCAGCCTGAAATTTATTCATCAATTTAAAAATTTCTTTTTACATAGAGATACAATAATGAAAAATTTTAAATGAACAATGTCAAAACAAATATTTTATTTCAACATGTATAAAAAATATAAAAACCAGCTACTATAATCATACAATAATAATTAATTTTCAGCGTATTTACTGGATTTTTTGAAAAATATAAATTTTTAATTTTTTGTAAATAGATAAATCTAGTACTTTCTAAAATAAATATTTTATATGAATATGATGAACTGCCAACGTGAGGGAATAAATATAAGGTCGTCTTTCCTGCTTGATATAAGATGTGATTTTCGCTACACGCCAATTTGCTATCATGATAGTTTTTTGATCATTTTCAGTTTTAAGGCTTGTAATATATTTTAATGTTATAAATAATATAACGATCAGATGGGACTCACGCATCGGAAAAAATATCTGAAAGCTCGATTAAGATTCTATCAATCAATGTGAGTTTATTTGTGAGTCAATTTTCACTTAAAAAATAATTAGATTGTTGGCAAGAAATACAAGGGAAAAAGGTTATTTAGATATCGCGTGCGATCTATTTAGCGCTTGCATGATGAAAAAGTTTTCAGTTGTCATTTATTAGTGGTAAATTGTAAGTTGGTGCAGTTTTATCATTTAATTCAGAAACAATTTTGATTAAAAACCGTAATTAAATTACAAAAATGTCGTTCGGTGACATCAAAACTCCAAAGGGTTTACAAGAGCTAAACAAGTTCCTAGAAGATCGTAGTTATATAGTTGGGTATGTAAAACGTGGAATTAGATTTTTTTTGAGGTTATGTATATATATATATATAAATTAGGTATACACCAACAAAAGCAGATCTTTCAATTTTCGGAGCTTTTAGTAGTGAACCTTCTGGCAATGTTCCTAACGTACAGCGTTGGTATAGACATATTCAATCTTATGATGTTAAAGAAAAGTCATCATGGGGTGGGCAACCGTGGGAAGATGGCAAAGATTATGCACAAAGTAAAAATGGAAATAATGGTATAAAAAACGCTATTATTAACTGATTAAAATTTATTTAATTTTCCTTTAGGTGAAGATGATGTTGATTTATTTGGTTCAGATGAAGAAGACGAAGATACAGCCCGTATTCGAGAAGCAAGAGTGGCAGCATACGCAGCAAAAAAATCAAAGAAACCAGCATTAATAGCAAAATCTTCAGTGTTATTAGATGTTAAACCTTGGGATGATGAAACTGATATGAAAGAATTGGAAAAATGTGTTAGAACAGTTGTAATGGATGGTTTGTTATGGGGCGCTTCTAAATTAGTGGCAGTGGGTTATGGTATAAACAAACTTCAAATTTGTTGTGTTATTGAAGATGATAAGGTATCTACTGATTTGCTTTGTGAAAAAATTCAAGAGTATGAAGATTATGTACAATCTGTGGATATTGCTGCCTTTAACAAAATTTAATCAAAGAAATGACTGTAAATTAAGCAAAACTCATAATTTTTTATGTTGAAATAAAAGTGTCAAATTTTGATTAAATCAATTTTTTGCAAAAAACAAATGCACATGTATTTTTAAAACCTTTTTTTTAAAGAAGCTACTACAACTAAAAATAACTAAATTTACTAAATGTGATAAAAGAAGTGTTTGGTTTGTCCTGCTTGAATATTTACCTATTTCTAATTTTTAGTACCAAAATAAGCCTTAAGGAGGATGTATGTCCTTTATATACTTAAGTATTCAACAGCAATCGAAAATCAAAAAATCTGAATATTATCATTGGGTGTTCAAACTACTTCTTGAAATCTTATATTTATATATATATATAAGTAATAAACTTTAAAATATTTGCGGTGTGAGAAAACTATTCATTGTTTTTTAAAGAGATTTTTAGCAAAATTGTGATTTTAGTTGTCTATATTTCACATGCAAATATAGTCATAAAAAATTACGCAATAACAGCTAACATTTGTGGTTTCGGAACTCTAAGTTCGCTATATTTAGACTCAAATTTTAGACTAAAAATTTAGTTTTTCTTTTGTTTGGAACCGCACATATTTTCTTTTTATTGACAATTTTTTCATACTACTGTCACTACCCGTTATGCTATAAAAGATTGATAATTTAGGCATAAAACACGAAGAAGCAGTTCAGCTGCATAGATCACTTTCTAATTTCAGTCTTGCTTCTCATTTCATTCAATTAGAAAAGTTGCATTTCCCTTTGCTCTATGCCCGAAGACATTACAAAATATCAATTTTTAATAGTTTAAATCATGCTTGTCTAAAGTGCGGCCCAAGAACCTTTAAAATGCGGCCCAAACCCAAATTATGAAAATATTTAAATTTACACATTTTTATTAAAAAAATAATGTAGTATCATGGGCACTGAATTTGCAGATGTTATTTATTATACAGAAGTAAGATAGCTGAGTAAGGGGAAAGTTCTCAAAAGATTTTACGATTTAAGAACTGAAATAAAAATATTTATGGAATCAAAAGGGAAACAAAAAGGATCAAAAGGGAAGGGAAAAGGGAAAACTACTTTTTCTTTTAAAACTTACGTTGTTTTGCTCGTGAATATTTTTTTAAAAAATACGAGTTGAAAAAAAGTCTTGTTCCCATACCGGGAATCGAACCCGGGCCTCCTGGGTGAAAGCCAGGTATCCTAGCCACTAGACCATATGGGAGATATGTCCCAGTAGGGAAATCGCGCATCAGTGGATTTCTCTTCGACGAATTCTTTTGTGCTCTATGAAGGAAAAGTGCATAAGTGCCAAATTCACGGATAGAGCATGCAGAAATTCGCCCTCACGGCTATTTTTCCTGCAGAAAGTAGCTATAGTTGTTTTTACATGTAAAACAACAACAAATTTCCAAACACGCATGCGCATAAGCTCAAGGAACAGGTTTTAAGTGCGCATACCCTGAAAAATACATTTTGTTGTTTTGCCATGTGTCAAATATTTTAATATTTATTCTCGGGTAGTGAAATATTAGAAAATTTAGTTTCAACTTTTGTTTCAAATTCCTTTTATGGTTTTTCTGAAAACTAATAGAAATTTTACTATGCTAATTCCTAGACTATAATAAAATTCGCGTTGTGGTAAGCGCCTTCATAATTTTTCTGGGAATGTTTTATAGCGATATGGGATTAAGTAAAGATATATTGGGTTTGATGCATAAGTTCAAGGTTTGAGACACATTTTAAAAACAATTTAGTTTATATTTCGCGATAAGTATAAAAGGATTCTGCTTGCTATTGCAGTCATTACGTTAAATTCCGTGCAAAAGGCAGCGAGTGCTAGTGTAATTTTTAATTTACAATTATTCCTTTTTTTTATAGTGTTTTTTGACATTTATCAATTGATTGAAGAGTGAATAGTGACATTTTCTCCTTTTGATTTTTGGTTTATAGTGTTTTTTGCTATTAAATAATATATAGTGAGATTGAGTGCAACTAGACTAGGGTTTTTTTAAATTGATACCCAATTTGAAAAAAAAGCAGAACAAACCAAAAAATAAAACAACAAGAACAACAACATTTCTAAGGAAAATAATTCTGAAAGTGGTAAGTATTACATGTAATACAGTAATTGCTAATTACACTAGTTTACAGTGCTTCATGAATGCTTATGGTGATTTTCTAGAAATACTTTTTATTTAAAGTATCATATTTTATTTTTTAAAGAGATGGCGCTTCCGTTTCTTTCATTCAAAGTTGCCGTCCCAGAAGAAGGAAAAGCAGCCTTACGTCGGTGTAGGACTAGTTTAAATATAAGTAAGTTTCAAAGCTATTAGATGTAATTCATGTGTATTGCAATTTAAAGAAGTTATTTATATACAACCAAAAAGAAATTGATTTGCAACTTGAATTCTTAATATTGCAGATTTCTATGCTTAAAAATAAATTGCATCCAAAAGGGCTCAAACACTTTGACCGTTTGTTTGGAGACAAAATCATACTCAATTTCAACTTTGATGGGTTGAAAAATAAAAAACCAATTAAAAAATATCCCGTGTTACCAAGCGTAATATATAGTAAGTATAAAATTTTATAATAAGATATTGTAAAATAATGTTTTGCATTTAAGGAGCTATCAAAAAGGACGGCTACCCTGAATCGGAGTTTGCTAAAGACATGCGAAATGCGTTTAAAATGGCAAAAAATCGCATTTTTAAAGCAATATCCAAACAAAAAAATCAATAAAATAAATGATCATGTAAAAATAATTTCAAAATCATTTTTATGTATAGTTTTAAGATTTTTCGTAATAAAATTATTCCAAAAAAATTATGAGTTTTTATATACAACAAATTCAAAACATCCTAAAACTCACGGAGAAAACTTCAATGCCAAATTCATGCAACAATTCTCTGTGAAGTAACAGACGGAGAAAATTATAATGCCGAATCCACGCAAGAATTCTTCAAAGAGAAACTCACGGAGAAAACTTCAATGCTAAACTCTTGCAAGAATTCTTCGAAGAGCTTTTCCGGCAGAAAGTAGCCATAATGTCTGAATTGCGTCCCCTTTTCTAACAAAATTCACTGATGTTTTCCCCGAGAAAGTTGTCGTTATGTCTGAAAAGTAGGCCTCTTTCATTGATGTTTTATCTCTACTTTCCCTACTGGGGTATGTAATTGTTATTTGTAAAGAAATTGCACATCACTGAGTTAATCTTCAAGGAATTCTTGCATGATTTATGCCTGAAGAGTATCCATTCGCCTTTACGTATAAACAGGTTTTACGTGCACATATAATTCCGAGATATTGTTTTGAGTTTGTTTTGTTATTGTAATTAGTTCTGTGAAAAATTTTAATGTTAACATTTCTTCTTAATTTTAAATGGCGTAAATTCCTTAAAAAATTAATATAAGAATTTAGTGAAATTGGTGGATTTAAATAAAATTTATTATAGGGCGGCTCGCGGTAAACGCCTTCAAAAAATTTTCTAGGTAATTTAATAGTAAAATGTGATTTGGAGGAAATAAATCTTTTATTATCAAGCACTTTTATTTTTTCATTATAAATTTCACCTACCGATAAAATATCTAAATTTGTTCCATTTGGTTCTTTGTCATTGATATTTGTAAGAAAAAAGAGATTCTTGCAATACCAAAAGTTTGCGAATGCGAATTTTAATCGCAAGACGCATAAGGTCATAAAATGTTTATTTAATGAGGATCGTTTTAATGTAAAAGGACACCTTATGGCCTTCAAAATTTTTGCTGTACTTGAAATTTTTGTTGTATTTTAAATTTTTGTTGTACTTATATTAAAAAGGATAGGAAATAATGATTTTATTACCTTTAGAGGTACACCAAAAATTTTGAAGGCTACAAAGTGTCCTTTTTTTGTTGTACCTACCTAGCTCTCTAAATAATAAAATCATTTCCTATCCCTTTTAGAATAAGTACAACAAAAATTTAAAGTAAAACCAAAAATTTCAAGTAGAACTAAAATTTGAAATACAATAAAAATTTCATGTACAAACAAAATTTTGAATGCCATAAAGTGTCCTTTTAGTGTCATAAATGATTCTCATGAAACAAACATTTTTCTTGTAGCTATGGCTATAGAAAATGCATCACTCATTTTATGACCTTATGTGTCTTGCGATTAAAATTTGCATTGGCCTGTACAAGGCTTTATGGTAGAAAAGTGCATAATTGAAAAATTCACAGATAGAGCATGCAGAAAGTAGCCCTCATAGCTACTTTTTCATGGAGAAGGTAGCTATAGATATTTTACGTGTAAAATAACAACAATTTCACACACGCGTACGCTTAAACTCAAGCAACAGACACTAAACGCATTTCTAATAAGTCAAGTGTCATTTGAACTTAGAAATAGTGTATAGTGAAAACTTAAAAAGTCAGAAAAGCCTATTAAAACAAATTTAAAAATTTTTCAAATATTTTTTACGATTTTTGGGGACCGGTTTCTATCGGAATACGTGAAAATGACTGCCCCCTCTCAGAAATGGAAATCTTGCCCATAAAAGCTATTGCCTAAATGCAAAAATAAAGTGTTTCAAAAAGAGTCGTATATGAGAGTTATATATATATAGCTTTCAGTTGGAATTGTTACTCTCACTGAGAAAATATACAAATGAATTTTGTTCGAAAGAAAACCAAACTATCCCTCATGACTACTTTCTATATGAAAAAATATTTAGGATGGCTAATTTCTGCATGTTCAATTGATATATTTTTTATTTCCCTCTTATATAAAATATAAAAGTAAGAATTTAAACATCAAAAATTGAATAATAAGCATTTTTTCTCTATTAAATATATATATAGCCGAAATAGCTCAGTTGGGAGAGCGTTAGACTGAAGATCTAAAGGTCCCCGGTTCAATCCCGGGTTTCGGCAAAATACAATTTTTCATATTTTTAATTCCTAAAACCAAAAATTCTAATTAAAAAATAAATACCCTTAATCTTTTGATCTTTCAAATTTCCAAAAAATGATATGGCACTACATTTAACTCTGTGTTCGCTATCAACCTATAAATTTTATTATTTGTAGCTAAAAGATAATTTCTATCTATAAAAGGTCTATAAAAGGTCGGTTTAATATAAATTTATATTACTAGCGTTTTCTTGTCAAAATCTCAAAACCTTATATCTAGGTTATGAATACTGTGTAAATAGAGGTAGATGTCTTTCAAAACGATTAAATACAATAATGCGTCCTTGTATAAGTTTTTAAAATTTTTTATAGCAAACTATATGTAAAATTTCAAACTTAACATAAAACATATTGATTAGCTATAAATATATCTATAATACTTATTATTATATTTATATTTATATGTATATTTAGTATTTTATTATTCTCCAAAAAGACAGCCGTGAATATTACAAGTAGCAATTAATAAATAAATGATATATTTAGAAATAAATAAGAAATAAAGCAAAATTTTAGAAATTCATAATTTTGCTGCATGTTTAAATTCTCTCCCGAATCTGAGGAATAATATTCTGCACTTGTACGTTTGCCATTATTTGGAGTCAATAGACCATCAGTTTTGCAAAATAGTGTTGTAAAATAATAAAAAACATTAAAAATATAAGAAAATTTAACATTTTTTATAAAAATAATCCTTCCCATACCGGGAATCGAACCCGGGCCTCCTGGGTGAAAGCCAGGTATCCTAGCCACTAGACCATATGGGAGATACATTTCAATCAATTATATTTTATTAATATATCCTATTTTCATGTCTATAAACATGCATGGATGATGGATTTTTTGTTTTGATATTTATTATTTCTTATAAAGGTTTTAATAACTTCTTTATAAAGATTTATTCATTTCAGTGTAAGCAAATTTACACATATACACTAGGGTAAGCATTTTTTAGTGTAAAATATATAGTGAAATAATAAATCTAGTTTTAGGGATTTTATGAGCCAAATATCAAAAATAATCAAAATGTTTAATAATATTTTAAGCCAAACGTAAATAAACCCAGTAGGGAAAGTAGAGATAAAACATCAATGAAAGAGGCCTACTTTTCAGACATAACGACAACTTTCTCGGGGAAAACATCAGTGAATTTTGTTAGAAAAGGGGACGCAATTCAGACATTATGGCTACTTTCTGCCGGAAAAGCTCTTCGAAGAATTCTTGCAAGAGTTTAGCATTGAAGTTTTCTCCGTGAGTTTCTCTTTGAAGAATTCTTGCGTGGATTCGGCATTATAATTTTCTCCGTCTGTTACTTTACAGAGAATTGTTGCATGAATTTGGCATTGAAGTTTTCTCCGTGAGTTTTAGGATGTTTTGAATTTGTTTTATATAAAAACTCATAATTTTTTTGGAATAATTTTATTACGAAAAATCTTAAAACTATACATAAAAATGATTTTGAAATTATTTTTACATGATCATTTATTTTATTGATTTTTTTGTTTGGATATTGCTTTAAAAATGCGATTTTTTGCCATTTTAAAGGCATTTCGCATGTCTTTAACAAACTCCGATTCAGGGTAGCCGTCCTTTTTGATAGCTCCTTAAATGCAAAACATTATTTTACAATATCTTATTATAAAATTTTATACTTACTATATATTACGCTTAGTAACACAGGATATTTTCTAATTGGTTTTTTATTTTTCAACCCATTAAAGTTGAAATTGAGTATGATTTTGTCTCCAAACAAACGGTCAAAGTGTTTGAGCCCTTTTGGATGCAATATATTTTTAAGCATAGAAATCTGCAATATTAAGAATCTAAGTTGCAAATTAATTTCTTTTTAGTTGTATATAAATAACTTCTTAAAATTGCAATACACATGAATTACATCTAATAGCTTTGAAACTTACTTATATTTAAACTAGTCCTACACCGACGTAAGGCTGCTTTACCTTCTTCTGGGACGGCAACTTTGAATGAAAGAAACGGAAGCGCCATCTCTTTAAAAAATAAAATATGATACTTTATGATTTATGATACTTTTTCTAGAAAATCACCATAAACATTCATGAAGCACTGTAAACTAGTGTAATTAGCAATTACTGTATTACATGTAATACTTACCACTTTCAGAATTATTTTCCTTAGAAATGTTGTTGTTCTTGTTTTATTTTTTGGTTTGTTCTGCTTTTTTTTTCAAATTGAGTATCAATTTAAAAAAACCCTAGTCTAGTTGCACTCAATCTCACTATATATTATTTAATAGCAAAAAACACTATAAACCAAAAATCAAAAGGAGAAAATGTCACTATTCACTATTTAATCAATTGATAAATGTCAAAAAACACTATAAAAAAAAGGAATAATTGTAAATTAAAAATTACTCTAGCACTCGCTGCCTTTTGCACTGAATTTAACGTAATGACTGCAATAGCAAGCAGAATCCTTTTATACTTATCGCGAAATATAAACTAAATTGTTTTTAAAATGTGTCTCAAACCTTGAACTTATGCATCAAACCAAATATATCTTTACTTAATCCCATATCGCTATAAAACATTCCCAGAAAAATTATGAAGGCGCTTACCACAACGTGAATTTTATTATAGTCTAGGAATTAGCATAGTAAAATTTCTATTAGTTTTCAGAAAAACCATAAAAGGAATTTGAAACTAAATTTTCTAATATTTCACTACCCGAGAATAAATATTAAAATATTTGACACATGGCAAAACAACAAAATGTATTTTTCAGGGCATGCGCACTTAAAACCTGTTCCTTGAGCTTATGCGCATGCGTGTTTGAAAATTTGTTGTTGTTTTACATGTAAAAACAACTATAGCTACTTTCTGCAGGAAAAATAGCCGTGAGGGCGAATTTCTGCATGCTCTATCTGTGAATTTAGCACTTATGCACTTTTCCTTCATAGAGCACACAAGAATTCGTCGAAGAGAAATCCACTGATGCGTGATTTCCCTACTGGGAAGTAGCTTTAACATACCAAATATTTATTACTTATGAATAAATAAATAAGCGAATTAAAGCGTATAACTGGTATAATGAGCTCCCTCCTAAATATCTGAACGAAATGCAACAAAGTATTTAAGGTTTCATTCTGTTTATTCCAACATTTATTCAAAAACAGTTGTGTTTCAGATAGGAAGTGACGAAGTTCTTTTAGTTTAAAAATTAAATCGAACTTTAAAAATATAACTATTTTGTGCTTAAGAACATTAAAAGTTTAGATAATGAAACTTATAATTTCATCGATTGCAATTGTTTTTTTTGGATTTCTTTATTTAGTTAGCAGCGATGGTAAGTAAATTTTTTTATTGACATTGTAAAAAAATGTGAGCATAAGTACTCATTAATATTTATTAAGTGACTTAAATTCACATAAAAACTTGTTTGAAGTGTTTTTTTGATGGTAAATATTTTAGTTGCAAATCAGGATGGTGTGTCATATATTTCAAGGACACATTAAATTCTTATGATATAAGTTTTATTTTAAGAAAAAATTACTATTTAAGTACAAATACTAAAATATCGAGTTTTTTTGAGTTTGATTAATCTATGCAAAAATTTCAATTGTTTTTTGTAGGATACTCTTTTTTATCGAAGTTATATAGTTTAAAATTCTGATTTGAATGTTGATTTTAGACTTCATTTTTCTAACTAAGGATCCTACATACAAGGATGGTATGGATTTTCGTATCCTATCGACAAACAATTAATAATCTGCTGCAAATCCTAAATTTTGATTTATATTATTTTTAGTCAAATAACACATGCCAGAATTTTATAAAATTTATTGCTAGAATTGAAAAATCTGTTTTAATTTTGGGCACATATCTCAAATTAATTTATAAAATTCTTTTGAATTTTATTAACTAACGACAGAAGCACACCTTGAATAATTGATTTTTTTGACCAATAAAAACATCTATTTATGTGATTCTTAGAAAAAATTAAAAAAAATTTAAAGAAGTATTGGTATGAGCTTACAAGAATCTTACAAACTATTAAAATTTGACTGGATTAAGAATTTGCGCATAATTACAAATTTATTTGATTATATTAAGTTTATTTTTAAATAACTGAAATATTTTATAGCTAGGCTAATACGAAGAAATTTTAACAGTAATAGATATATTTGAAGTTTATTTACGATTACGAAAATGAAGTTCTTTTAATTATGGTTCTTTCATAACATTGATTTCTGTAAGCTCATTGCCATCATCATTATAAATTCTGGTTTTTCCAACGATTGCACTATTCGTTTTACA
This sequence comes from Acrocera orbiculus, assembly GCA_947359355.1. NCBI lineage: Eukaryota > Metazoa > Arthropoda > Insecta > Diptera > Acroceridae > Acrocera > Acrocera orbiculus. The sequence goes on from OX375758.1 coordinate 17,516,058, forward strand.
TCGGTCGTTTAAAAAAATTTTGATAACATTTACTTGTAATTTTCTCGTAAGCGATTTTTAGATTTAAAAAGTTGATATTTTTATTAATAAAAAGAATTTTCAGTGTCAAGATCATCCAACAAAACGATTACCTTGGATATCTCACATCAACTTTCGCTTCAAGGTAGCTGCATTTTTTAGTTTGATTACCCAACTGGATTAATAGCTTCTTATTCTTATAGGTTATTGACAGTTTTAACAGATAACAATTTTTTGTTGATGTAAATTAAGACATAAAGTTTCATACTTATACTTTACTTATTATATGTATAATTTGCATTTTAATAATATTAAATACAAATTTTGTAAATATTATATATTAAATCGTATTACATATGGAGTTGACACAAATAACAATTTTTAATTTATCAGTTGCGAATATTTTTTCATCAAATTACTGCTAGTAAAAAGGTCTTAAGATTATCAAATAACTTAAAAAAGTTTTCGACTCAAAGGATTGCGTTAATATTAAAAAATAATATCTTTACGGTAGAAATTGATAACATTCTATTAAAAGCTTATAAAAAAATTTCCAAAAGAGATTATGAAAAATGATGTTGTGGCTTTTTCTTTAAGGGGTTATACAGTTTTTGTTTTGTTTCATTTTGAATTGTACATATATTTATAAACACACAAAGAAAATTTCAACTTAATTCGACAATTATTCTAGAAGTTACAGACATATTTGTAAAGACGTGCCAGAGCCATTGAAGGTGCTTTTGAAACATTAAATGAGTTTTTTTCAAAACTGTATTTTCAAAGTCCGTGACCAAGATTTCTTGGAAACGGCTGAACCGATCAGACTCAAACTTGAACACAAGCTTCTTAAGTATATTTTTTAGTAATTAATTGATGACTTTTTCAGAACAATAAATATAGTTTTTTATAAACAGTTTAAGGTCTAAATTTTTGTCAAAAATCGATTTTTCTTTGAGAAGCCGCTGTTTTGTCAAAAAAGTTTATTTTACCTATTCCCTCGATTAATTACTAGATTATACGTTACTTATTAACGAAACTTATTTGGTTTTTAAATTTAAATGATCCAATCCAGAGATATCGTGGTAGCCGCAAGACGTCTTTTTTGAGTGCAGGTCCAGAGGATCAGCTATAGAAGCTTTCAATACTATTTTTTTTACACATAAAAATTTTAAAATACAGTTAGAAGTTACTATAATATGTGTAATAATTTTCACATTAATATATCCAAAGGTCTTCTGAGAAAAAACTCTCGAAAAACTTTTATTTTAGAGGCTACTTACTGTAAATAGCCCCTCAAAACAATGCAAGAGCTTTAATTAAGTAAAATTCTTTCCAATTTTAGGAAATGATGGAATTGTTCCTAAAATCTGTTTGGGATGCATTTGTGAAGCTATCAGCAATTGTAGTATAACCAAAACTTGTCAAGGAGATGTTTGTGGACTTTTTAGAATTACATTTCCGTATTGGTTAGATGCCAACAATAAAACTTCTCAAGGTGCAGTCCAGCAAGATAGACTCGGTAAGTACATTTATAATTTAAAAACAAATAATTAAAAATAAAGTAAAAACACAATTTAACAATTACAAAATAATTTGTTAGTAGTTTTTCCACTAGACTACTCTCTATAAATGAAATCGAATACTTTCTCTGGTTGTAAGAAAATATCGATAAAATTAAATGCTTCTACGGATAAATTCTTCATAGCAATTTTGTATGTTAATCAATGAGTTTTGTACTATTCATAATATTGGTGAAAGGTAGCCATTATTGTAGCTAGTTTTCCGCCAGATAGGATAGCGATTTTCTCTCATATTTTAGAACAACATTCTTTCAATTTTTTCTGCCAGAGAATCGCTTTTTTTTAAAAAAGAAAAGTTGTGTATATTTTTTTGATAATATTCGTCTATTTTTGTTGCTAGCTCATTAGAGATAATGCATATAAGTCAATTTTTCATAAATGAATTATATTGTGCTTTTGTTGGAAAAGTACATCAGTGAAAAAATCATCAAGAAAATATTCATAAGTTAGCCTCTGTTTCATGTCATCTCGCGAATTGCGGTCATCGTTGAAGAAAGTTTTTTGATATTTTTCCCAAGAAATTAATCATTATTACAAAAAAGTAATTCCCTTCAATTGATGATGGTTGTTGCTACTTTCGCGATTTACTTTTGATGATTTACTATTGTTGTCAACCGGAAATTGTATCCATAAAAACTTGATATGCATTTCTCTTGCTGTCCAATAACACGATCACTGTGCAATTGCATAAAATATTATAGTTCTTGCAAATGTGAAGTATTTGGTTCCTATTAGAACTTATTACAATTATATTTTATGAATTTAAAATAATTGAAAAATTAACTCAAAATTTTTTAAAATTAAAATCCTTTTAGATTATCAAAATTGTGTTGTTGAACCACAGTGTGCTGCCAAAACTGTCGAGGGCTACATGACAAAGTTTCAGCAAGATTGCAATGGTGATGGATTTATAAATTGTTACGATTTTGCCGCAATTCATTTACTTGGAGGATATGGCTGCAAAGGAAATTTAAAACCTGATTATTTTGATCGTTTTGATACATGTATAAAAAAATTTCAAGAAATTGACGTAAGAAGTTCATAAGAATTTTGTACTTGGTTTACTAAATATTTTTTTAAATAAATATTTTTATAACTTTGAATTCAATAAATTCATATTAAGTTTTAGCTTCAGGGAATGTAAAATTTTATCCATAACTCACTAAAATATAACTTTTATAAACTTATATTTTCTTCTTTAGTTAAGTTAAGACAAGAGTTTAGCTTACAAATCCTTATTAAAAGTGTGGGCAACTATCTCAGTATAATGCCTGATTATTAGCAGTCAACTAGTTAATATTTGAGATTATTGCAAATATAAGCGCATAAATATTTAAGCAAGCTTGCCATTGGGTTTCATCATTGGATATACAAATAAGTAGTAACAGACAAATAAAGACAAAAACGAGCAATGCGACACTGAATTCCTTTTTGTTTTGAATTTCGTTTAAAGTTCCACTGGTTTGTTTCCCAATTTTCAATGCATTCTCAAGACAAATCTTGCTTGATCCAATATATTTTTCCAGAGTCTCCAAATTTATCTCTCTTACTTTATTTAAAATACAAAAGTAGCTCTGCAGTAATTTATTATTGCAAAAACGGGAAAAGCTGCCGAACTTAACTTAAAGTAAAATCACCAAGAAGTTTTGAAAATTGTGAATTAATAAATATGTTTATGTACTTTAATTTTGTTTTATTGAAAACAATTTCATTTAAATTTTCCAACGCTTAACAAGATTAAGTGATATAAATTTAGTATTGACAAATCTTAACAGACATCTTAATTTCTATTACCAGTCTCTAATCATTAATATGTTTGAGTCAATATTACTTTAATTAAATATTAACGATTTTAACATAAATAACAACAGTTATACTTAAGTTATAGCATGATGTTTAATAATTAAGATTATATTTTAGGTACATTAATATCGCTACTAGCATTAATACTAGAATATCCAGCCTTTTTTTCTTTAAAATTATTTGCAGTTGAATTAACGTTCAAGTATTCTGTGCTTACAGCATTTTTGGCCTGGTAACTTATAGAAATCAGAATTTTTTCCTTTTTCAATGAATTTGAACTTATTAAAAAATTTCTAAACATAAAAAATTAAACAAATGTAGTAAGTAAATTAATTACAGTAGAAAATTACAGCAGTTTGATATAAAGTGAGTATTTACTTAAAATTTGTGGAATCAAAGTGTAATAAAGTGTGACTTTTTTTTTTTAGATTAATGGAACTTATTTAAGGAAATGATATATCATAACGGAATTGAGGTAAACTTCCACGAACTCAAAAAAATAAAAAATAAATAATAAGTAATTTTAAAAATAATATAAAAAACTGATAAATAAAATACTAGCATATTTAGCTAGAAAAATTAATGCAAAACCCCCTTTTCTATACTCAACATTAAATCCAGACACTAATTCAGATTCTCCTTCTGCAAAATCAAAAGGTGTCCGATTAACTTCTACTTATCTTGAAATAAATTAAACTAATGCTAGGCTTAATCCCATTTCTAAAGCTATTGACTTGGTGTCTAGATTAGCGTTTTAGACAGCGGTTTTATAGGAGATTTCATAGGAGATTTGAGGTAATCTCACACTTGACTTCAATAATTACATTAAAAATCGTTTAGAAAAGTATAATTTGTACCTTTCAACTGATTTTATTGCGTTTCTAATTTACGGTAATATAAGTTATATATTTTCAATTAATATGTCAAATTCAAACAAACTATTAAGTCTAACCGTGCCTCAGAACTCATATAAAATCTTTTATAAAACCCCTGTCCAAAACGCTAATCTAGACACCAAGTAATGAAAATAAATTAACTGGAATTTTTTTAAATAATAATTTTAATAAATTTCAATTGTTTTTGATTTTGAAGTCTTAAAATTATTGTACAGGTTGTTATTTTAAAATTTTTAAAGATAATTTTTATACCGAATTTATTGCGAGTGGTTTCTCACAATTTCAGAATTATACACATTTATGTTACAACTAAAGGAAATTTGGTTTATATTTTTTGTAACTTTTTCGTATCTAGATATAAAAATTTCTTTTTTATTTCTTTTTTTTCTTGTTAAATAGTAGGAAGTTATATTTTTTTTTTTATTTTAATTTTAAAATTGATTGAAATTTTAGTTTTAGAACGGTCTTAAAAGCAAAATTTTCTTTAAACATGAAATTTAACAATTTGAGAAATTATAAGTTTTATTATTTACATATTTGGCTATTTTAATCATTAAATAACGTAGTTTTTGCATATAAATAAAATAAACACAAAATACGAATTAGATTTCTTATATTATCAACAATATCAGAAAACGAGTGGAAACTCTAACGAACTTTCCCTAGCAAATCTCGTTTAAGTAGAGTAATTTTTATTAAAATTATGAGAAGTTAATAGTAAAACTTTTGTTACTAAGTTAAGCACAAACACAACACAATGCACGCGTAAGGTCTGGAACGCGGTTTAATTCAGAATTCTGTTTTACAGCTGAATTTCGAAATTCGGACTCAATCCGCGTGCATTCTGTTTGCACCTTTACGTTTCTTGAAACTTTTTCTTTTTATTAGCGAAAACTTTTCATCTTGAAATATTAATAAGCTGGGCAGCCATTAAGAACAACTATTAGTAATTTTTTAATTTAATTATTATAAGTGGTAAATTTTTAGAAACCAACCAATTGTCTGATATTAACAACGCATAGTTGTGCTTTAAGCCATTCCAATAAAAAATATTTCAAAAAAATTTGATAAGAAAGTAAGTTGAATAAAAGAGCCAGTCCGTCAGTAATGAAAGTGAAACATTTATATTTTGTACAAAGAAATAAATCGTTTGGCTCAGCTATTCATTTAATTAGAACTATTGAAAGCTTGTGTAAAAGCCGTGTACTAAAATGAAAGTGAAGGCTTGAAATAACAGACATTCAAATTATTTTAACAAATTTGTGCTAAAATAAAAGAACGTATCTTTATTGATGCCGAAGTTAAGAAGTTTTTGTAGGACAATCATGACATTGTCTAGACTGAAAAAAATAAGTTTAAAAGCTTTTTATCTATAAAAAACAAGCATTCTACATTCTTGTATGCGCTTATCATTCCGCGTTTAGGGCTCCAATAGTTATGAAAATTTACTTTGCTTTACGAAAACTATGGATATGTCAAGCCATCAGTTGTCAATAGGATAAGGAGTTTTATCGCGATATTGCTATTAATTTAATAATAACACCAAAAATAATAGTAATAAGTTTGAATTTGACTAAACTTATTTAACTATTTTGTTTCTTCTTCCCTGTTAATAGATAATGTCAAATGGAAGTAAAAATATTTAACATGCATATTAAATTTTAATTTTTAGGGATGTACTCCTCATTTTTCAAAACATAAAGTACCTCCTTGTCAATGATATGTCCTTATTTGCAAAAAAAGAACTAAATTTATTCAAAACGCAAACGAAAGACTCAACTACCTAGTACAAAAAGTATAAAAACTATTGGCATTTAAGAGATCTCACTCAATATTTTAGTTTTAGGGATTTTTAAAATCTTTTTCTCAAATTATGTATGTATTATGTACATATTATATTGTTCTATATAGTTTCTGCTACTTTTTGCTACATTCTCCACCTAAAAGAAGTTCTTTGGCTTCTTTTCGACATTTCCTCTTTTCTTCTTTTGCTAGAAATTTTGCTAATTTCTCTTCTTCTTTGGCTAAACGTTTCTCTTCCTAAAATTTGATTATTAATGAACTTTATTCAAGGAAAAAAGCCTTCATACCTTTCGGGCTTCTTTTTCAGCTTTGATCTTAAGTTTTTCTTCTTTTTTCTTTCGTTCTACATTTTCATTTTTTTTATTGTCTACTTTTTCATCTTGATTAAAGTGTGTGGCTGGTAAGCAATTTGAGCTAGTAATTTTTCCGCTCTGTTTTACCTTCAAAAAATTTTTCATTGAGCTAAAAGGCTCACTTCTAGAGCTTCCTTCAGTTAAAATATTTTTTTTGAGTGCCATTTTGGAGGCAACTGGTGCAACTTTCGATGTTAATCCTTGTTTAGATGAAACTCTTGTTATACTGGGTGTCTTATTTCGTATATTTAACAGCAATTGATCTGATTCATGTCCTTTTTCATTTTTTGTGTAAGAGGCATACCTAGAAAAAAATCAATTGAAAAAAGAATTAAGAGCTTCGAACCTAAATTTCAATACCTTAAACGAGGATCAGTCAAATGCACTGGTGATGGAGTCGGTACTTTAGCTGGGCTCCTGAATTCTTTAATAGGTGGTAGTCGGTTTTGTAGATCTGCAATTCTATTTTTGGTATATCGCCTGTCAGGATAAGTATTTGTAATAGAATTATAACTCAAACTAGTTTTTCTGGGTATTGCTCCTAGACAACCAGAAGCACAACTAGAATGCGGGTGAGAATGTTGTTGACGTAGCTGTGGATGATTATGGATATGTTGATGAGGATAATTAACTGATCCATTTCTTGAGCAAGATCCAGAAGATGATTCACCACCACTTGATAAAGATGATTTGGTAGAAAAGTTTGTTCCATTTGAGACACCAGAAACACATGATACACCAGAACTCATTGAAAACAAACTTGCCGATTGCTTAAATCTATTAGGATTATCTGTTACAGAGTTGAAACTGAGAGATTTAGAAACACCATTAGATGATATCCAACTTTTACTACCAACCGAATAAGTACTAGCTGATTCTTGTATACGCCAAGTACCAGAGCTTGATGTTAAGCGATTAACTCTAGCACGGCATATAACACAGCGTAAAGGTAACATTCGTTGAGCAACTGCACTTTGTATAGTTTTAACAAAACATTTTCGGCAAACAACACGATGTCCACATGGTGAAGTTTGCATAGTTGCTCTAGCATTAATACATATAACACATTCATCCTCTTGTGATGTTGGTGGTTCAGGTTCACTTTCTTCAAGTCTACTAAGAAGTTTATCCTAAAAAATAAATATGAATTTAATTTTATTTTTTTTTATATTGACTCTTAAAATTAGCGAAAAAAGCTCAAAATTTTTAGACTAGTGCAAATTTTTTTGATCTTTTTGCAAAACCAAAGTGTCTTGCAGTGTTTGAAATTTTTAAAGCAACATTTTAAAGCTGTTTGATAGAACAAAGTCCACATAAAATTTATTAGTTCAAGCTCTTTCTGCGATGGCAATTTCTCTCATCAAAAAGCAGGGAGGGAGGGCCTGGTTAATTGCAATTGATTTTAATACATCATAACCACACACCTCTTTCCAAATGTCTGCTACCTTCTTAAAGAAAAAACTGTAGGAATGATTTCGAAGAAAAACGATTGTTATGCTAAAAATATAATGCAACCAAATAAAACAAAGTTAAAGTAAGTAAAATACAATCCAGAGACTTCACCAAATGCAAATAAGCGAATTTAGGTAAAGTTTATATATTGTAGGCATTTTATTAAATAAAAATATCTTTAAACGCTAGAGCACCAATTGCTTTTTCTTGTTCATCGAATTTTAAAAATAGTTTCAAATAATTCATGATGAAGTGCCGGCATAGGAGTTCTCCAACAATTGTTTAATTCGATTTCCGTCTACTCATTAATTTCATACTCTTTGTTCCAATAGATAAATGTAAATAACTTCAAGTAAATCAAGTGAATTTAGCGAAAGCAAGAATGCTAATTATATTTGTTTGCAACTTATGCAGATAAGACTGATAGACATAGTCTGCCACACGTTAACTGGTTTTATCTAATTTAAATGCAAAGATGTAATCTTCAATACCTGAAGATATACACGTCATAGAAAATTTACAGATTATTGTCAGATCACGTGCCATATATGACCTTCATGATGCTTTAAATATATTAATTTGTACAAGATATAATCTAACGCAATTATTGAAGGGTAAGCGCATCATAAAAATTAATAAAATAATTAAATTACCGATCAAGATCAGTTTTAGTTTTGCATCGAGAAGGTCGAGTTTATTTTCAACCTTAGATCTAGATAGATTTAAACGAAAAATATCTAATTCAGTAGATACTCTATTAATTTTATTGCTTTAAGGGTAGTTTTGTATATTTTATGCTTTTATTTTATTATACATAACTAGTTTCGTGACATGAACTATAGAATGAGATATACAATAGAATACAAAGTAATGGTCTAAACATACGGTGATAAGCTTCCGGTTTTGATAGAATATCTCTGACTTTAGAATCAATGAAACCTTGAAAAATGTCATCAAAATATTTACTTAAAATTTTAATATCCACTTTTAACTGAAGGATAATTTTCTTCTTATTAACATGTGTCAGCGATTTTTACAGATAATACTACATGAAATATAACCTTCGCTAATTAACTGTTATTTCTGCAGTAAAAAATCATTGTAAAATCGATGGTTTTTTAATGGTTTTTCATATTTTGGTAATATGACATATTGAACTAATATTGGTAGGGGTTTTTTTTATTTTGCATAAGAATCATTTAAATATAAAAAACGCCTTTGGAATTAGGTAAAAAGCTTATTAGGATTACTTTTAAGAAAAATAGATACATTAAAATGCAAAAAGATTGTTAGCAAAGCTGCTTAAATTAAAAAAATTTCAATATAAATTTAAAGAAATTTAAATACTGAAAGGTAAAACATCAAACTTTCACACTTCTTTACTGCATATTTTTTAGCATATTTGAAAAAATATGTGATTTTTAAATCAAGAGCTTAGTTCCTGTCAGGAATAATTAAAAATATGATTTTGATTGGAAACCAATGTTTGATAGTGTACTAAAATTTACATAACGAAAACTCTTTGTATGATGATTTTTCTACTAATTTTAAAAGTTCCTGTTTAGTTAAGCGAGTATTCTTAACAAGGCAATTAAATAAAAACAGTCATTGTTCATCAATTGCCAACAACCCCTTCACTTATTTCACTCGTTAGTTTTTTTTAAACTCAAATTTATATTTTTTCAAAGTAAAAAATTTTCCAATCTTCATTGAAAACGAAAATTTTATCTATGACAATTATAAGTAAATAATTTGTGTATAATTGTGTGACCACTACGTCTGATTTAACCGCTTGCATTTGAGCTCCAAAATTTTTGATAACTCGGATTTTATGTTTAAGATTTTAAATCTTCCGTGAACTATTGACATCCATTTAATTTCTTAGAAAATCCATCAAAAATTAGTACAACGGTGTTAGTTGGCTGAAATGCTCCAATAACGTTCAGAAATCATATTAGTGGCTTTTTTAGGCTTATCTCTGAAAAAAATAAAGTCTGATCCATGATCCATACCATGAATAAAACAATATTGGTGTTGAAATAATAAAATGTATTAAAATATATATTAAATAAATGCAATTTTCTTAAAAAGTCAAGTATTTAATGAATTAATGCCCTAAGATGACGATTGACATGATTATTTTGTCACTCTAATAGCTTAAATGTAAATAAGTTCCTGGGTCTTAGTTACCTATATTCATTTTAATTAAATTGAATCCAACAATTATTTTTTCCAATTACTCACACATTTTATAAGTAAATTTTATACAAAGTTATGAAAAAACTCCGTTAAAAATTTTAAAGAAGCATGCCTCATTTTTTAATATGCACAGTCTCTGTTTTGCATTTTAATTAATGTACCCATAAGGTGTATAAGGTATTAATGGTTTGTGCAGGTTTAATTATGTTTTTTTCAGAATTAACAAAACTTCATTAGATCTTTTCAAAAATTATATTTCTCTTATTTAGGTATGTGAAGTTAAAAAGCCAAGAGTTCAAAATTTAAAAGTAGCTTAAAAAAAAACTAAATAAAAAATTTAGGTATATCTTGAATAAACTGAAGTATAATTTTTTTATGCTTTGAATATAAATTTAGGATTTATTGTTAATACCAAAACTTATGAAGCTGTGCACGTCGTATAAAATGTTTGATTATACTGCAGATTTGTCGCTGCACAGCTAGCTTCTTCTTTCTGACTAATAAAAATTACTTCAGCCTGCCTAAATATATTTTTCTAAATACTTTCATTAGTTTGAAAGCTATTTTGCTTTTTGCAACTTATTTTTTTATTTAGCATAAATTTTTTATTTAGGAGCACTGAAGTACTTTTGCACATTTTTGTAATGTCAATGACATATTTAGAAAACTTGTTTGGTATTTGCGGAATTAAACCCAAATCAAATCAAAAATAATTCCTTGAGATCCTTTAAAACTTTCGATTTTATTTTTCGGCTATGGTTTCTCAAAAACTTTTATGTACAATAATTTGTTTACTTTGATGTTATGATGCTTTATGGTTTTTATAAGAATTCTAAATTTAGACGATCAAGCCAACAAAAATTGGATGGGTATAAAATACATTTAAGAGTTAATTTAATTTAGCAGGGGACATAAATTTTTTTCTTATTTGCCTCGTAAAATGTCTAATTTATCGTAGTTGTTGACAAAATTTGAATTAATTTACTGTTTTTGTAGTTGATTCTATGTTTAAATAATAAATTTAATTAAAATTTTTATTGAGGCAAATGTCAGAATAAGTATTTTAATAGTTTTTTTTTTTTTTTGCAAAAAATCATATCCAGATTTTTTATTATTTATTATTTTCTCCTGTTTTAATAGAGGAGCTTAAAATTAGATAAAATCTCTAAAAACAGCCGTTATATAACTAGAACTTACATAGACAAAGACTATGACATAAGAAGTTTGGAAGTTTCGCAGCAATGTCCATTCTTAAGCAAGAACGCTTGCCAATCAGATTGTTGAAAGAAAAATACCAAAGTTGTAGTAAAATTAAACACTGGTCTGGTCATAGTATGTAGGTACTTTGTGTCCGAAAAAAGGATAATTAAGGTCCTACTTTTAATGCAAAAGAATGTAATAATATGTTAATAGACCTAAATGAATTATTATTAACTTATTGAGCCATTGATAATAGTTGCCTTGAAGATGGTGTGGAGATATAGGTATAGATTTACCTATTTATCTTCCACACTTTTTAAATATATATGTACTATACAATATCTTCTTCTGTTTATAACATTTTATTTTATAATTATTGACATAATACTAATAATAATAATAATTATTATCAATATAATTATAATTTATAATAAAACAATTAAATATTTTTTTAAAGAAAGACTAAACTGTAACTCTACTAAAAACTCAGTTAGTTGACTGTCAACTGAGAACAAAAAAAAATTATTTTACATGTTTCTAATTTAGATAGAAAGACTTACTGACTAGTATACGTAATATGTCAAGCTATTCTTAAAATATCCGGTGAAAAGGCTTAAAAAGAGTTAAAAATGTATGAGAAGTCTTTAGGACTGAAAAGAACAATATAAAAAAGCCTGAAATGATTTAGAAAAAAAGGATAATTAAAAATTTCTATTCGTTGTTCAGATTACAATTTAAGAAAGAAAATTAACTGTGAACAATTTTCAGAAATATCCTTAAAGTTGCTTAAAAGTTTAATATGAATCAAAATATTAAAGTTTTGTTTTGCATTTATATAAAATTCTAAGGAAAATTGGAGTTAAATTTAATTAATATAAATTTAAAAAATTCAAATTCAACTTCAGAAAAAACTTACTCTAAAAATTGGGTATACTAATTGTAAGTCAATCTCAAATCCTGGGGATTTTACTTTAACCCTAACTCCATTTGTTAGTGCAATTAGTTTATATAGTGCCAATAAATTTAATGAAAAACAACCCAAAAATAAAAATATAATAAAAATCTTAAGTACTTTATGATTATTCATACAAATTTTTAATGACGAAGAAACTTTCCAGTCAAAGTTTGTTTTCTATTAATTAAAAGTGTGAAAAACAATAGTGGAAAATTAATCGATTAATAAATTAAGGGTAATATTTTAAAGTAAAATAACATATTAAAGTTATTGAGAAAGTTCCAGATTAACTTTTAAATGGTTAACAATTTACAAAAGCTTGCGATCGATGTATTTACGGAGTAGGATTTTTATATTCCACCCAAAGCAACTTAATTTTAATTTTGCAAACTGATAAAATTATAATTAATCCAACCTTTGATTTCGATATGTATAAAAAAAACCCTTTCAACAATAAAAATATATTATTACAAAAAAATGTTTTCCACAGAAGCTGCCAACTTGTTTATGTTTGTTTTTTATACTAAAAACATTTTTTGTTTAAAGTTAAAGTTATTTTGAATTTACTGGATTTATATCTAACTAAATAGCATCTTTTTGCTATTTTAGAGCCAGCTATAATCAGGTGTACACGTGCTTAATTGTAATATTTCTTACTTGATCAGGTATTCACATATTCCCCACCTGATCTTTGGAAATCTTCTTTTTTAGTGTTCTGAAAAATAAAAAGTAGCATTCAGCCACAAATATTCTACTTGACTGCAAGGCATAACTTGGTCAGAATTTTTTATTACGTTACGGAAAATTTCATATAGTGAAATTTAAGTTAACAGTTTTTATTAACTTTTTTCATTTGATGTTTGTGGTTAGTGTTTTCTGTTATTATTAGAATTTTGGGTAGAAAAAAAATAATTTTACAATAAAAAATTCTGAAAAGGAAAACAAACAAATAATAATGGTGCTACCGGTCAATTCTGCACTTTGTGTTGCTATAACTTTAATTATATGTAAGTTGATATATTTAAATTTTGAATTCGTTCTTTTGAAGTTATAAAGGAAAAACATTTTATTCAATAATTTTAAATGGATTAAGTTATAATAAATATTTATATTTAAAAGTAAAAGCTATATTCGCTAACCAACTTTACAAAATATGAGTTGTATGCCGAAAAATATTATTTTTGTGATTGTGGACACTTTTAATGGCATCGGTTTGTTCTTACCAATGGTTTGTTGAACAAGTGATTCCTTTTTCAACATTTTTCTCACGGCTATATAAAAAATCTTAAGTAAACTAAAAAAAGACTTCGAAGGAATAAAATAAAACAGTTTTTGTCTGATTATTAATAAATCTTGCAGTTATTCTTTTCTAAACCCAAATTAATGAAAAATTTAAACAATTTTGGCAAGCCAATAAACAAGAAAGGTAATGGCTCCAGTGAAAATTTTCCTAGTGGTTAGATATATTTAAAATATTACTTATTAGGGGAATCTTCTCTTATTCGCTGACTTGAAATAACATTTTTTTATTCCTTTAAGCAGGATTCACCTGCTAAACGAAGCTTTAATTTAACTTCTTAAAATAACTTCCCTTACCAGCATTAGTAAAAAATTATAAGAATTATGATAGATCTAATTGCAAACTAAGTGGTGTTACTCGTCAATTTTTAGCTCTTTCCATTCGACGGATCTTTTTCTGATGAACGTGCATCTCGAAAAGAATTATACAATTTTACATAATGCTTCACAGTTACTTACTATTTATTAAAACTATTCCGTTAAGTGTCAGAAAACATCATATGAAACTACCAGGTACTATAAGGATTAATCTCACGTGCACCTCTTTAGTTAAAATTTGATGGTGCTATATCAACGATTCGATCATACGATTCATTGATGTAATCTTGGCTCATTAAAGTTGCCACTGTGTCAATTAGGAATTATTTGGAAGATTAAGTAGAAGAATAAATAATTGATTACATGTTTTGTCTGATACCTACTTTAGCTGTATCTTAAATTTAACAGTGGTTAAGAAATATACCTCTAACTTTTCAGTTTTTAAATTGATGGATTGAAACCAGAGCTAATGTGTTTTTAATTTACTAAAAATCAGTTAGGTTTAAAACTCAGAGCTGATTCAACTACTGGTACTAGTATTTAAAAAATGTCTCTATATGCGAAGTAGTATTTTGTTGATTATTTAATTTTTTTAGAAAAAATATAAAAACAGACTTTCAATGTTGATGTAGTGTGAAACTTGATAGGTTGAAGGCCATTTATCTTTGGCGAATTCGTTCAATTATTAATTTTGTAGGATGAGTTTTTTTTCGTCAACTAGTTGATAATTTCTTTTTGCCAATTGTTTTGAAATCCTGACTTACTAAGCCTTGAGATAATTTTCATAGTAATTCAATTTCAAAGCAATAATATTAATATTTGTAACAGTGTCCATTAAAATTTATTTTTTATATCTTTGGAATTGATATATAAAAGGTAAGAATAGGAAGTGTTATTGCGGGATGTGTTTCGAATATTGCAAAATAAAAGATTTATAATATATTTTGAATTTTCCTCCTCTATTTACTGCTCATTCTCTCTCATATTCTCTTTCTACAGCTGATTTTGTATGTTCATTCATATGAAGATTTCGCCATACTGAGATGGCGAGATATAACTGAGAAGATATTCAACATTTCTGACATCAATTACATCCCTATGATAATGTGATTATAAATAGTTATAAAAATTAATTTTCAAATTAAATATGATAGTTAATATTCTCTTAAGTTTTAAATAATACACGTATAAAAAAAGCTACAAATCTCTATAGACCGAAATCCGACATAAAATTAAAACTTTGATCTTAGCCCAAATGCAAATAGCAAGTGAAATTGAAGACTTTTTCTGCACTTATACTAAGTAGTTAAAACTATTTAAACAGTAAACAAATGCTTTCGTAAGTAAAAACCAGCCATTTAAAATCAGAGGTTTTTACTATCTGTGATGTCTTTGGTTTTTGGTTAGTAAATAAATAAATATATATATTAAAATAGCAAACCATTACGTCTTATATTTAATAATAGGCTTAAAACACTATCAACAAGAAAGTGATATTATGTGTTTCATTGGTATTGAACCTGCAAACATTTCAACGTGAAAATTAATTAATTCTCCACATGGTTCTTGCGAACAATTATTTTGTAAACCAATAAAAGAAGGATTTAAGAATAATTTCGAGTAAGAACAAAATGTAAATAAATATATTTTGTAATAATTAAAACAAACATGTGTCGGAATATATGGGCATTATTCTGGTATTGTTTCAATTGAACGATTAGATCCTATAGTAATGGAATCTTTGCATACCAGCGATTGGTAATGAAACATATCAGACTATAAAGTCATTAAACAATATACGTGCATACAATGTAGCATAGATAATAATCAATCTGACTTTTTTCGGCAAAAAATTACGTTGACTGTATGCAAGCGAATTAAGACAGAAATATTAAAATTGGTGTTTTTATATTTTATAAAGATATTCAGTTTTATCATTTTTTAGGAGTTTCCATTCATTGAGAAAAAATAAGAATTCGAGTCTGAGGAAAAATTTCGTAAAAGAAACACGGAAGGCTTAATCGTATAACCTTCGGTTTGTAACGGTAAAAAACGTTATGTTTTTGAGACTATAAGTATATAAACATAACGGTTATTTTGGTTAGGACCCCTTAGATAAAAGCAAATGATTTTGGAGGTGTTTTATTTGACTAAATAAGGTCATTTGGTATTTAAAAGAAACAATTTGTAGGTTCTTCAAAGCTACAAAGGTTTTAGTAGCTGTAAATGAGAAAAACAGTAAAAATATTCACAAATTTTAGAAAAGTCAGACAAATTAAAAAGATCTAAAAAATTTCCCTTCATGCTAAATATGCTAACCAATTTATGGAAGTGATACCTTCTGTAATTAAATCAGTTAGTTATAAAAAAAATGATGTTTTATTTTCACACTTTGTAAACCAGTCTCCTGGTGTTGTGGTGTTGGAATTTTATTTTTATAAATTAGTCCCAAACAAAAATTGTTATGTTCTATAAAATAAGAAGGTTTGGAATGTTTTATTTGATACATTCATAGTTTTTACGTGTATTTTTTCTAAATAGGGCTTACAGAATTAATGTTTTGTGTAATTGATTTTTGTTTTTGTTTTGATTGACAGTACAAAATTTTGCAGAAGGCAACCCGAGTCGAAATTTTGAACCTCCTTTTATCCTCTTCAACCTCAAAAATGTAAACTTTGAACTTCCTTTCATCTTCTTCGGCCTTTTAAATGAAAATTTTTCACGTTGAGGAGGTTGATACCACTAACTCTAGCTTTATATGAGGAAGTTACATATCCTTCTGGAATATCTATTTCTTATAAAATTTAATACACAAGTAAAACATTCAGTCTAGGTCTTTGTTGCTTTGGAAGCATAAATCAAGGCGTTTAATTTTAAGTTTTTCTAACGGTAATAAATTATTTTGAAATCAATGCCACTAACATGAACTATTTTCTTTTACTTTTGTCATTTATGTTGTTTATTCCAGTTTAAATCACAAATCTTTTTGCCAATTTTATGAAATACTAAATCAAACAATCCGAAATTCAAAACAAACCTTTAGTTTATTTCTGAATCAAAATACAGAAAATTAATTTGATTTCAATTAATTGAGTTTCTTTTCTTGAAAGTAATTAAAATGTTTTATTTTGACGTCTTTAACGTTTCAAAACTTGTATTTATATATGCTTTTTTGTTTATTTCAGTCAATCGGCCTGTTGTTTATAGCCCTGTACCTCGTGGAACGTGCCCCAACTGTTGCCCGATACAAGAGAGAGAGGACATAAACTTTTTTCTGTATACAGCGTATGACATATGACATATATGTTTAGATTGTAAATTACTTTAATATAAAAACTTGTCGTTTAAAAAGGTCCAACCCAAGAGAACCAGAGAAACTAATTTTATCAGATATGAGAGTTTTAAAACAGTCAAAGCTCAATATGTCAGCCCCTTTAGTAATTTATATCCATGGTTTTCTAGAAAATGTAACAGTCAAGAGGGGTGAGAGTACAAAAGAAATTAGTAATGGTACTTAAAAAGTAAGTTTCATTTTTTGATAATGATTTGACCATTTTTTTTTCTTGTGTAATTTTCCAGTATTTATGTCAATCGGTGGTTATAATGTGATCCTTGTTGATTGGAGTAAAATATCAGCCGGACCATGGTATACTAGTGCTGTACGAAATATTCCAAAAGTTGGACGTTATGTTGCACGTTTTATTCGTTTTCTCGTGAAATCAGGATTTCTACTTGAGAAAATACATTTAATAGGTTTCAGTTTGGGTGCCGAAGTAGCAGGATATGCTGGACGACAGCTAAGAGAATGGCAAATATTACTGAATCGATTAACTGGTAAGTGTTTTTAGCTCATCTCATTGCAATTAGTTTTGAGATCCTAATTTAATGGATAACAATCAAATTATAGATTAAACATCACCATAAATAATATATATTTGAATCGTTTTGTATTTGAGCCTAAATACATATTAAGGCTTGAAAAATTTGCAATCACAGTGCTTTTTTTAAATTATACTAATTTCCGGGCAAAAACACAGCTAAGTACTATGTCCATAGAACATCATTTATTATCCCAAAATATGATATTCTAAATATTTGAATTAATGCTAAAAAGGTGAAATGTATTTTTTTCAGTGGTTTTGCAAGGAAACAAATAATTCCTAAAGTATGTTAAGGAAATTAAAAGAAATGATTATAGTAAACGTTGAAAAAAGTATTCGATTTTTATTGGCATTCAAGAAACTTAATTGCATTAGGGATTTTTTATTTGTATTTTTTTAAAAATAAATTTAGTGTTAAAGTGTTATCTTATGATAACAATAAATTAAGTTCTAATAACAATGCCCACATTATCTGCATTAGATATACGTTTTCTTAAAACCTCTGCCATTCCAGTACATACAAATTGTAAAATAAAATTTTCAAAAAACTAATTGCTGCTTAACAGTATCCTATTTAGACGTTCTAAAACTTTTTTAATGAATTAAACACATAATTTTTGGCAGTAGGTTACTATTAGCTAACTAATTTCAACATTTTAGCTCTAGATCCGGCCTATCCATTGTTTGACCCAGGAAGTCCTTATCAAAATTTGGGAATATTATCAGCAAAATTTGTTGATGTTATTCATACAGATGGTTCAGTATTTGGAAATTTACGAGCACTAGGACATGCAGATTTTTATCCAAATAATGGAATACCCTTACAACCAGGATGCGACGAACAAAAACCATTACGAACTGGTTTTGTTGAGTATATAAGTAAGTGATATTTTTATACATATAAAATTAATTTTTAATGTTTTATATAGTTTCATAATGTAGAGCATTTGTTATGTTTTTATTATAAATTTCTCTGTTTTACTTAGTTGGCTGTAGTCATAATCGTGCGTGGCTATATTTTACTGAATCTGTACTGAATCCAAAAGCCTTTCGAGCAAATTATTGCCAAAAATCGGAAAACTGCAAGTTTGATGAATGTTGTAGACAAAATATAACAGCTTACATGGGAATTGCAGCTGATTCCAGGTATATTTTATTTTATATTAGAATTATTTGTGTATAAATTTACTTTTAGGCTACGGGGTAAATTTTTTTTGAAAACAAATGATGCATCACCATTTGGTCGTAGCTATTTGTAATTTTTTACCGATTTACAAAATTTAATTTTTGGTTTCTTAGTCATTAGATAAGTAAAAGCATAAAACGCTTATTAAAGTAAAATATTCAATACTTTTAAGTTTGATTAATAAGTAAATATAAGAAATGGTGAAATGAGCATACTAAGAGAGTAAAGAATTACGGGCTGTTTTTTTTTATAAGGGGTCTTTTTATATAACTACTTTGGTAAAAATGAAAAGAAATAATAATAACGAAAGGCCTAATAAATAGGTCCAAGGAATCAGAACTACTATCTAAAATGCTATTAGGAATGCCCGGAAAAAAAATTTTAATTTTTAATAAGGAGTAATTGTAATACATCAAAAATTTACATTTACAGCTATAACTAATCTTCGTATAAAATCTATTAAAATTATGAAAACCGATGGTACAATTTATTTGAAAAATGTAAACAAAGAACATTGAAAATCACTTTTTTCTCTTTTTATACAAAGCTGACCATTTTGACAGTTCATAATTCAGAAGTATGTTATTAAAAAGAATGATTTTAAGCTGAAAGATTGGTTGGAAAAACGGGTGGGGGGGGGGGGGGGTCTATTTAGCGTTTTGGCATTTTGTTTGAATCATCAAATAAAACTTAGATATCATTTTACTATGAATCTTATTTTTAAAGTATTAAGTTTAACCTAAGACTTTTACAACTTTTTTTTTCATACGTTAAACTGACATTTGTCAGCGAAATTTGTACACGTTAAAGTTCACTCAGCTTACTACACTAGCAGGTATAAATTCAATTTCAAATTCATGCAAAAAATTTTTAAACGGTTTTTCGTTAAAAAGTAGCCAGAAGGGATCTTTCGGTTTGTTTTTGTAACAAATGTCATTGATGTTTTTTCTGAAAAAATAGAAATAATGACTGTAAAGTAGCTCTCGTCCGTTCATGTCTTTAAAGCTTCCGACTGTTTGTAAAAGAGATTTCCGACCAAAATTTATAAAAACGACAATTCTTATCTAAAAATTTACCAATTTGTTACTTTCTTACTTTGAATTTTTGGATATTTTATCGACAAAATATTTTTTGAATAAATATGGCGCAAAAATAAGTGAGAGTTTAAATGCTAAGATAAAATTATTATAACTAAAACGATAATAAACTTATTGACTTAACAAATTCTATATTGTTAGAATGAAAGCACAATTTTATATATTTTTGCAGCACGCACAAAAAAATGTATAAAATAAACTCCCACTACGTAGTCTAAAAATAGTGAAAACCCTTAATAAACAATGCTGCTATACAATTGCAGCATTACAATTGATTCAATTCCATATTTAAGGGATTCAAAAAAATATTATCTCGTAGGAAAAACAATTTGTTAAAGTGACAAAAGCTAATAAAAAAATAATTAGATTTCGGCAGACAATATTTATTTTTAAAAACACTTAAAATCAGGTGAAACTTTCTTATTAGACTTATTTTGAAGTTCTAAAGAACCTTACTATTAAATCTATTTAAGGACTAACAGCGTTATGAGTACTGATTGAGTTTTTGCTAAAAGCAATTTAAATTCCCTAGAATTTTTCTAGTAAATATACCAACGTACAGTGCTCTCTATGTGAATGTATACATATATAGATGTGTGCCATAATAAATGAAGGATACCTGAGAATTTTGCTATTTTATCTTTCTACTTGGTTAACTTAAATTTAAGGGCTCTAATTAGGTTTTGCATAGAGGTTTAAATTGAAATATTTTGTTATCTCACTGATGGTTTCTATTAAAGACCACTAAGTGGTAAAATAATTTAGTTAGTTAAACTGTGTTTTTGTTATTTGTCTACATTGTCCGTTAAAAATAATTTTTAAATTTTTCATATTTTCATATTTTTCCTTAGAATGGCAAAGTATTATTTGATTTTATTTTACAAATACTGAAAGATTATTCTTATCTTATCCAATAATCCAGCAAATCAAATTTTATGCCTCTAAAAAACTATTGATGTCCTGTGCAAAACGTATTTAAGGAAAAAAATATAAAAAATTCCTGCTTAGCTTAAATTAATATAAGAAAAGCTTATCGAAGACCCTTCAAGCTTATGGACGTCATGACCCTGATTAGGGTATACGTGTTGTCAAAACCTTCGTCAATAATTTTAGCTTATAGAAAAACTTTCTTCAATTACATCCAAATTCATATCTTTATATACATGACATTTAGAAGATTCGGATTAAAGATCTTACGATACAATTTCAACTATTTTGATTTGAAAATTTAAAAATCGTATTAAACAAGAACAATAGAAATATTGTATTGGAGATATGTTTTTAATTTATAATCAAAATATGTTAAGGGATGTTATACTTGTATCTTAGAGAACTAATATTTGATGGAAAATGAGGCAGTACATAATAAAAAGTAAAGGAAGTTTATTTTGCTTTAAAATATGTATAAAAGAAGTGTGACGAGAGTAATTGAACGCATTTCTTTATTGATTTGTTTATAAAATGGTATTTAGTTCGCAAATTTCTTCATATTATTTATTATTTTCTTTAAAATAAGATCGTTCAAACTGTTTAGGTTGTAAAATAAAAAACATAGTCATTGACTGACTCATTATTTTATAGTTTTTTAAAGTATTGAACAAAATATTTCAAACCAAATATAATCCCTTACTTTCAGTCTATTACTCAAATTATAAAGCGATGAAAATTTTCATTTCAAAAAGGTTTTTTGAGGTTGTTCTAAGATTGTAAATTTAATTTAAATTAAGTAAAAAATTTAATATTTTGTTTAATGGTTTTCTAAAATAAAATCGCATGCCTATCATTTAACAATTTCACAATAAAGAAAATTTAGAACGAATTTCCCAAAATAAGTGCACGCTCTATATAAGTAAACTTTTTCATTAAGAAGGACTTTTAGTTAATGGAAGGAGCTTTACCAAGTCTGACCATAACATTACCCGTTATTATTTTCTTTTAAAATATGATTCAAAGAGCAAATAAATTGACCCAGTTGTTATTTCTATCGTAGAAATGAAATTTTTGTAGCCCGGAAGCCGCCTGACACTAGAACTATCATGGTATGAAGCTATTTTAAGGAATTCAAACAGCTTTAGGATATAACCATATTAAAGTTTGATCTAGATAAGGGAAGGACACGCTAAAATCCAATAAATTATTTGATAAATCTTTATTTTGGGCAACGTACCAGGAATATTGACTACATACAATTTTGCAAGGTGTAGTTCAAAGAAATAGAATTATTTGGCCAATATATATTACAAAAGTATTAAATTTAGAAGGAAAATTAGCTTAAAGTAAAAAACTAGAAAAATGAAAACTTTAGTGAACTATTTTTAAGGATGTTGTATCATAAGAATCATTGAAATCTCTAGAGCTTATTGTAATGTATAAAACTTATTTTGAAGTGGAATTCAACATTTCCAAAAGGACTTTTCACCCACCTGCTGTGCTAGTGATTTTCTGAGAACCTAAATGGTGTCTAAAAATCAATCGCTGTTAACACAACAAGAATGTGGATAAAAAAGGCTCTAAGATAATATTATCTTTGAAGATTGAGAAGAAATTTCAACAGGTTTCCTTTAATTTTCTTTTGATTTGAATATTTTTTTAAGCTTTTTTGTTTTTACTTACAATTTTGTGATGAAGAGCTGATAGTTCCCTTTCAGTAACTCTCCTACTTGCTGCTTCTCGCCTTCTTTGTTGAAATTGACTGTATTTGTAAGCCAATAGGACACCGGGAAGTGCTAGAGCTTCTAAAGGAGATTTTCTACCAAATGGCATCGTGAAAATTTTGTTTTGTTTGAAAGTTAGCTTAATAAATTTTTATAATGATTAAGAATACGCTTTTTTTTCCTTTTCATATTTTTGTAACAGTCAAACTGAAAATTAAGAAGAAAATATTTAGTATGCAAATTTAGTTGAGATGAAAAGAATTTAAAAAAGTTTTTCATGAAATAAACAAATAAACAATTTAATTCTGTAGTTCATGGTTTTTTAGAAATTCAAACAAGAAATAATTATTTAATTTATTAGAAATTAAAAGTGATTTAACATAATTTTTCTCTAACATATGAATTTACTTCAAGGATTTCTATTCCAATTAAGACTAAACAAAAATTTCTTCTTATTGAAATAACTAATAATTTATTGATATTTTATGAAAATTTTTATGGCTAGTCCCATAAATTCTTACATCCTCAAATGAGTATAATGTTGGGAGCAAGTGAATTAATATCAGATTGTTTGTAAACTTTAATAGCTTGCATGGTTGTTTATGAAAAGACAAAGTTCTACTAGCACAATCTTTGAGAATGGGAAAAAATTTATTTTTTATTGAATTTTGAAAAACACAAATTTTGATATAAGGTTAAATTTTTGAAAATAATGCATTGAAAACACAGTTTTTTCCGCCAAATTATAATTATGTTTGGTAGTAAGAATTTTGACGACATATCCTTGGCATGAAAGCATCAATTTTTATTTTAAAGTAGTTCTGTTGACAAATTTTGAGCTTCTGGAATCTGCTGGCAGTAAAAAGGTACGAAAAATATTTTTGAAGACTAACAAAGCAATTCTACAATAATTCAATTTTAATGGCTACAAAGGACATTGACAAAATTGTGCATTTTCAACACACTCAGAAAGCTAAAATTCTTTGCTGGTATCTTAGCAATAATAGTTTTATTCGTTAAAATAAATATTATTCCTGAATTTCATGACAAGTTGTTTCTTAGAAACCATGAAAAATGCAGTAAAAGCTAGAAAATAATATACCCACTAAGTTTCTGATATAATTTTCTGATAAACATTTCTAACCTTAATAGTTTTTACTTAAAACCATTTGTCAAAATAAAAGTACAAGTTTAAATTTAGCAATTTTGTATCACCAAATATATCCTACATAAGCTCAAGAAGGCAAAGTTATTTTAAAAAATCTAAAATTGTTTCTGACAAAAAATATTATTAATTTGCAAAAAATCATAATCGAAGAAACTACATTAATTCCAAAGCTTCAAAGTTATATAAACAAAAATTTGAAAAAAAGTTAATTTATTTTAGTTTTATGTCACATCTTGAGACACTAGAATGGCAAAAGAGCTTTTTTAAGCCATTTAAGCTCATTCAGAATTGAATTGAATCATCATTAATTTTTTAAACGGTTTATATGGATTAAATATTTTTGAAATTCTCTATTTTGGGTTGGATATTTTTATAATTTGTACACAACAAAAGTCCTAAAATTCTGAAATCTACTCAAAGGAGGAAGGTATGCAAAGTACTTTTTAAAAAAAATGTTTCCCTCTATTACTCTGATTTAATTTCCACATAAATAATAAAATTCAATTATTACTTTGCAAAGCAAAATCATAGGATATTTTAATCTTTTAAACACAGCCATAAAAAACACACCTATAGATAAAGAATACAACATGCAACTCAAAAAAAAAACTATTTGATCCTTACATTTTCCTTTATCTTTTGTTAACGTCATATCAATACTTTTATTTGCTATATAATATAAAATACGTAGAACTTATCACAAAAGTTTAAACTAGCTGAAAATTTTATTCTTTCACAGCAATAACCTTGGCCTCTAGAACTATTTCATAACAAAACTAAATTTAATTTTGATGGCTTATCTTTTATCAAGCTTAAAATAAATATAGCACTTTACGTATAAAAAATTTAGTTAACCACACAAAAAACTTTTTTGGCACATAAAAATCGTCACAACAAAAGCAGACAGCATCCACGAGGACCGAAAATTATAGAATTCATAACTTTTTACTTGTATTATTTTGAAACTAAATTCAGCTGAAAATGATTGATCACTATTCATTTTCTTAATTGGCCACAGTTAGATGTAATTCTTTGTTTTACACACAATAAAGCATCACCCATTTCTTCTATCTAACTTTAAAAAAAAAAACATAAAAAGAGGAGCACTTAAATATGCGGCGTCATGTAATATTATTCGATTGTGACTGGAATTTTGAGCTCTAATTTTTATTCAGGTAGTCATCAGTATTTCCAATTAATAAATTTTTCTCCTCTCAAATTTTCGAAAAACTGAATTGTACTAGATTAAGGATTAAGGGGATTACTTTGGTTATATTGGATGTTGTTTTCTCAGTTAGTGGCGTTTACAGAGCCTTAAAGAAAGGAGAATCTACTAATAAACAGAATTTGATAGTCTCACTGATGATATTATTTTTAATTTTTAATTTCAATTCTTTTTTATTTAAAAGTGTCAAGCACAAGTAATTTGTTGCTTGAATTAGATTTGGTTGTACATAATTTATTGTTCATCTTAAAATCTTACATTCAATTACATTTTATTTTTAGCAATGATTTTTTGAGCATTATCGTAATCGTAAAATGAATATTTCATCAAATTATATCTGCCTCTGCCTGGTCTCTCTCAGTCAGTGTTATTAACTTTACTTACAATTATTAATAGAACAATCTTTTTTAAAGCATGCAAAATATTCTCTTATATTTAAGATAATTGTATCAAATCCTGTGCTCCATTCAAAATACTGCATACATATGTTTTTTTTTTAAATTGAATTTAGTATGGGCTAGAACAGCGTTTCTCAACCTTTTCTGGCTCGCGGACCGGTAAAATTCATAAAAATCGCTTCACGGACTAGTGGTTTTTGTTAGGAATAAGTTTTTCCCAGGTATTCAAGAACTGCTACATAAGGTAACTGTAAAATTTTCATTTTTACTATCATACATTAATATTTAAATATAATGATAAATAAGTACTGTTTTACTTGTGAAAGTAAACGAAAAATGAATAAAAAAAGTATATTATTGGCTAGACATATGAACATCTTACTACGGTTACGTAAAAAGATTTAGATCAAAGAAATATCAAAGGAAAAAGTCTCACTCAGAAACAATTTCCATATGTCTGTTGTTTAGACAAAAATTGTGACCAGTAAAAAACATTTTAAATAGTTGGTAAAAAAAAAGTGCTTAGTATGTTTTGCTGAATTTTCACGGACCGGTACAGATCCGCGGACCAGCGATTGAGAAACAGTGGGCTAGAAGTTAAATAAATTAAACAGGCCAAAAAGTGCTGCGTTCATGTTTTTAATAAAAGAGGCGTTGTTATCAGAAAAATATCTTTAATTATTTAATTTAACAAACTTTGGAGTCTTAAGCCATTTAGCTTAAATATTATACCACCTACCTACGAAAAACCATAGAAAAACTCAGCTTAGTTCTATGAATTATCAAAAATCACTAATCAAACTTTTATGACTCTAAAAAGAATTTCTTAAGGATTGTATTTTTAAAATCAGAAAATTACTCATAGGTTAAATATGAAATATTTTTGTCATCCTGTGACAGTAAGTGACTACAAGATTAAAATTAATCGATAAATATGCACTATAAATCTGATTCATACATATTTCCTACCATAATTCACGCATGCTACTTCTTATTAAATAATGCAGCTACTGCAGCAAAATTCCTATCCTACAAATAATTTTTTATAAGAGTATTTGATATGTGTATCAAGTATTTAATATGACAACTTGTTCTTTTCTATACTATTGAGAAATAGGATACGGATCAAAGCTACGTCAGTATTTTGAAAGCCTTAAGCTACATGAAAGTAGAAACAAATGAAAAACATATAATTTTTTCAATTCAAATTTAAATTGTTTTGCTCTTAGTTGAGAAAAAAATGTCAAAAAAATTTTATTTACCATGCAAAAAGCAAACTGAAAGTACTAACATTTAATAAATATATTCAGTATTATTAAAAGCCCGCGCTGTATTGAAGCTCTAGACATCCAAAAACAAACTACTCTAGTACTATCGAAAATTTTCTTTAACCACGTGAAAGTTTATAATAAATCGATGAAATCCTTAAAACGCATGTCTTAAAAATAGAGCTGGAATTTCGATTTCTTCATAATTGTGACTCTCAGTTTCTCATTGGAAATTTTGCAGCATCCGTCTAAAAATTGATGTGATGACGTCAATGTTGGCGCGCAAATTTTCTATCTACTTTTGTGGATTTTCCATTATAAAAACCCCTCTTTAAAAATGTTTTTATAGTACTCTAATTTTTTTTCATAAAAAGGAAATGCAGCCGGCAAACATATTATATGAAGTTACATAAAAGAGTCAAAATCAGTTATCATGTATGCTCAAAAGTGGGTGAGTTTGGGTTGGAAGGATATATTTCTTCATTTAATTTTTTTGGCTTCTCAATAATAAATATTTTAAAATGGGTATTAAAAAAATTACTGAAGTGGTATGACCATGTCCTTTTATTATATGTTGGCTTCTATTATCTTGGAAAAATTATTTAATAGACGCCACTAGGGTTAGTTGTTAATTTCAATTGTTGTACCTAAGAAATTATAAACTATTAAACAAATATTTAATAACAATTCATTTTTATTTAATGCATTTGTATTTTAATCAATCTTTCATCTTTCATCAATCGTTTTATTTTAATTACTAGGTTGCCAATAATATTGTGCACAGTACACATGAGTGTTATTTTTACTCCGGAAATTTACAAAGATTAAAATATTCCTTTGTGTCATTAGTTATATTTTCTCTGGGTAATAGAGCATTTATTTTATACTACCGTCAAATATTTATCAAAACCTAAACAATTTAAAGAGCTGACATTATTAAAACCCTACAACCACATTAGCCTATTTTCTTCACCTGATGAATTTTAGACGGTAAAAACATCTTTCAGAAATCTTTCTTATGATAAGCCACTGGAGTGTGGAAAATATATTTGCAAAGTTTATGGGACTGTAGTTCTTAGAATAGAAATTCTTTTTGTGTATCTTCAAAACAAAATTTTTGAAAATAAAAATCTTGTGTTGACCTAGTTTGAAAAATACTAAAAAATTTCATGGTTTTCGACACTATCTGCTTTTGACATAATGGTTAGAAATTTGTATATCTCTGGATTTTAATGAATTTTGCTTAAAAAATGCAAAAAAATTGCACAGTTTATTAAATGAACAGTTTAGTTACCTTAGCATGAAAATAAATTGTTTTTTTTTTTTTCAAACAGAGCAATTAGTAATTAGTCCCAAATAATCGCTTACAATTAAGATTATTTTATTGTTAAGGCACAATCAATGTGCAAATAAGCCATGCGGAAAAGCGGGGATCTGCTTACAATAAGAGATTTTTTAATAAAATAAATAAAACATTTTACAAAACTTTTCCGGTGCGCAATGTTTTCTAACAATAAGCGACATGATATTGATGATTTAATTACGGTATTTTTGTATGTTTGCATATCCATTAAAATATAAATGTGTAACATGTATGAACGCAGAACAAAGTGTTTTTAAAAGCTTAAATTATCTTTGCCCGAAAATATTACCTTAATACTTAAATAAAGCTCTTTAATCAGCTCAAACTTTTATAGAAACATTTTTAGAACATGATCGCTTCCAATTATTCGAAAGCAGTTAATATTTTTAACATTAAAAAGCAACTATGATTGTGGAATAAATATAGTGAAAAGATTTTTGTTATAATAAGATTAAAAAAATTTAATAAGATTAAAAAAAATTTGTAAATAAATGTTCCGCTGCGGACAGGATTCGAACCTGTGCGGGTAAAACCCAATGGATTTCAAGTCCATCTCCTTAACCACTCGGACACCGCAGCTATAATTTACATCGTGCTTAAGCTTTTACTTTAGGTGATATCTCGACTATAATTTTTGAGATTGTAATAATTTTCAGTCCCAGTAGGGAAATCACACATCAGTGAGTTACTCCTCGAGGAATTCCTGCGTGCTCTATAAATGTAAATCTCATAAGTGAAAAATTCACAGAAAGATCATGCAGAAAGTTGCCGTCATAGCTACTTTTTCATGCAGAAAGTAGCTATAGTTGTTTTTAAATGTAAAACAACAACAATTTCACACACACTTAAATTCAAGCAGCATACGGTACACGAAATTCTAAGTCAAATGTCATTTGAACTTAGAAAAATTGTAGTGAAAATGATAGTGAAAAGTATATAGTGAAGAATATTATAAAAAATATAGTAAAAATATAGTCAAAAATATATAGTGAAAGATATAGTGAAAAATGTAGTGAAAATAATTAAGTGCAAAAGAACAAGAACAAAATTTTAAAAGATCTTGTGATTAATTAATTGTGACAGAATTATAACAAATAGAAACCAAATTAAAACTTAATAATATGAAATAACCAACTAATAATGAACTAATCTATTTATATTTGGTTTTGATATTTAAAACTAAACAAAACTTAATAATAATTGAAACTTAATAATAACTTATGTACAACATAACCTAAAAACTTAGAATTATAATTATTTTTATTTAGTTTTTCTATGCAATTGTTTTTATGTATTATTATTGCTAATTAAAAATTAATAAATATTAAAACAAAAATGTTTTTTATTCTGAATTTGCTCTTAAAATTTATTTTACAGCAATTTATAATACCGAATACGTCAAAGAAAAACTCACGGAGAAAACTTCAATGCGACACTCATTAATGATTTCATTGATGAGTGCTCATCTATAAAATCGCCATAATGACTCCGACTGCGGCCATTTGTTAACAAAATTCCTTGATGTTTTCCCCGATAAAAGAGGCGTTATGACTGAAAAGTAGCTCTGTTTCATTAGTGAAGCAGCGCTACTTTCCCTACTGGGATATATGCAACTCTACAATAATATTTCAGGAGAATTCTATAGGAGGGAAATTAATAAAACTCTTCACTAAAGCGCTAAATAATGAACTCGGCATAAAAATTTGTTATATGATCGGAAAGTTATTTTGCTCAATTTAAGTTCAGTTGAAAATTTTTATCATTTTTTATTAGATTTATTGCATAGTAATAATTTTATGTTTTTCGTTCATGAATGGGGGTGTGTATAAAAGTTGATTGATTTTAATATGTAATCTTTTAGTATTTTAAATTGGAGATAATTCCATTTATATTTCTACATGAAAAAGATCTATATAGGTAAAGTAGCTAGTTGTGGGACATGTCAAATTTGCTATATGTCATTGATTTCTATTGATATGACATAAGGTAGTTTTAAATCGAACAAAAAAGTTAATAGATGCGCGTCTTATTGTTGTTACAGAGTTGATCTTAAATTTTTACAAAAAATACATTTACTTCTTTTATTCATTAAATATAAAATTGATCAAAAATTATTTAAAAAGGTAAGTAAAAAGTTTAATTCAATAGTATTTCATGTCTAATTTATAATATAAAAATGTTTTATAATGATATTCGAAGATAAAAATATTTTTATTTGCCTCGAAAAAATGGCGTCGAAATCTAGTTGTGGGACAGAGAAGTAGCTAGTTATGGGACACTGTTATTTGACATTTTATCATTTATTTTTCATTTCAATTAATTAATAACTTTTTCGATCGGCGTCAGTGATGACAAGCACAACTAATTTTTCATTGTTTCATCAATTGTCCAATGAAGGAAGATCACGAAAAAATGCATGGAGACGTGGTCGAAAACCGTTGCAGAGCACTGAAATAATATCCCCTGCATCAATTGCTGCTTTGAAACAAAAGTCATCAACACAGATAGCAGGACAAACAAAAAAAACAGAAGCAAGATCGAAAAAAATGACATCACCTCAAAAATTCGCAACATTAAAGCTTAAAAACAGAGGAATCACCACTATCAGATGAAAATGTGGATTTTTGCATAATTGGCAAATATTTTATGTAAATCTATACAGTTCACGGCCAATTGACTCTTGACTTAATTACCTGCTTATAGGTAAAAATCAGCTACTAATTAAAATAACAATGAAAGCAAAATATTCAATAATAATAATGAAAAATATTGTTAGTAAATTATGAAATTAATCTAACTTCAAAATATTTTTGTAATAAAATTTACATCTTTGATAAACACTGGCAGCGAGGGAATTGCAAAATATACACTCAAAACCCTCAATATTTATTTGTACTCTATCTTCTAAGAAATGCTATGTATGCATTCCTGGATTTCTATATTGAATTCCTTGAAATAAAGCTTACACCATGCTATGAGCTCCAATGTTTTCTAGTTTTTCTTATAAATGAAAAAAGTTATCATGGCTTTAATCCTAAATATTATTAAATTAATCAAATTAAGTAGGTACACTTGCATGTCAACTTTTAAAAAATGGATTTTTTTGAATATCAGATAAATTAATATATATATATATATAAATATATTCCTTTGAAAACTAAACTTATGATTAAGAAAAAAATAGTTCTGTTATATGATTTGTATTAGTTCTATAGAATTTGCGTGCTTAAAATTATTATGAAGGATTAAACATATGCTAGATAATTTAGTTCTTAGAAATAGTGCAAGGTAATTCTATATAAAAGGAATTAACAAAAGGTACTTGTGTACTGATTTCTACAAAGATAAGCCATTTTATTACCATTAATCCACTATGACTTACTTTTAAGTTTTTTACTTTATATTATTCTGGAAGCTTTTCGGCCCAAAAGATTTTGCACATTTGATAATATTCAATTATCCAGAGTGTGAAGCAAAACTATGATATACTGGACTTTTTAGCAAACTTGAAGTTTATTTGAATAATAAAAAAGTCTTACAAGAATCTAGTATTATGAGACGATTATTCTTGAAGTATTTGTGGACTTTTTGAATCTAGGTAGACCCCCGTTGTTAGAAAAGGCATTAATATAAATTTTGAGCTCAGTCTAAGTAGTTGTTTAAAGTGAGACATATTGGAAGCTCTAAATGTACAAAGAACAATCACTAAAACTTGGGTATACCGAAGATGAACGTCTGCAGCGTTGGTTTGGCCAATGCAACTATTTTTGCGTGCCAAAAACAGGG
This sequence comes from Acrocera orbiculus, assembly GCA_947359355.1. NCBI lineage: Eukaryota > Metazoa > Arthropoda > Insecta > Diptera > Acroceridae > Acrocera > Acrocera orbiculus. The sequence goes on from OX375758.1 coordinate 17,547,960, forward strand.
TCCGTCCAATTTCCATTGGAAATTTTTTTTGGGAAAAGGGGAAGTTTATTTTTCTTTAATTTTGAGTTCTTACTATTTATTTTTCTAATTTTTATCAATAATAGATTGCTACAAGCAATTATTAACAGAAATCAGAAAAATTAACAGTAAGAAATAAAAATTAACATTAACAATAAGAGTAAATATTTAGAAAAAAATTAAAAGTAACAATTAATAAAAACACATATGTTTAAAGAAACAACACAAAAATAATTAATAATTCAGAAATATAATAATAATTATTATAATCAACTATATACAACAAATTTAAACAATTATATTAAATAAGTTCTTTGAGATATCAGCTGTTTTATATATATATATATATATATATTATTATTGATAATAATTAAATTCATTCAGTTATTTTAAATAAAAACCCCATAGCTAGTTAATTTTAACTATAAGCCTAAGAGCCTTATATAGTGTTCTTTAGCTTTCACGTTTATTTAAAATCTAAATTAATAGAAAAAATGTTTATATCAGAATTTGATAGACCCTGTGTTTTTCTTAAGCGCTAGTGCTAGTTAAAGGGTTAGTTTCACTGAATAATTTTATTATATCTTGAAATTACGTGTAAATAAACAGCCTCAATTTTTATAGCTTGGCATTTAATTACTTTTTCATTATTAAAATTCTTGCATAGTTTAATAAATCAATATATAAATTAACTCTTTGAATTGCATATCAATTGTTTTTATATTACTAATTAATAAGTGTATTGAATTTGAAAGTTTTGAAAATAAAACTTAAAATTAAATTCAAGAAAAAGTGAAAAAAACTCTTCGCTGCGGACAGGATTCGAACCTGTGCGGGTAAAACCCAATGGATTTCAAGTCCATCTCCTTAACCACTCGGACACCGCAGCTGTGTACTAAAAGAGCATACTATTTTGTAAGAAATGCAGCTAATTTAATTGCATTAACAAAAGAGGATGCTATGGCCTATTATTTTAAATTTAAAACTATCCCCATAATGAACTGTCACTATGCCCACTTTCAATAGAATCAGTTTCCCCAAGGCTGTAGCATCCCCTTGTAAGCCCATCAGGGGAAATGGAGATCAATTTCCAATAAAAAACAACAAATATCCAATTATGGCAATTATTTACTTTCTCGGTAAAACATGAACGAGTATAGTTATTCTAAAATGACTGCAAAAGCTGTATTGAGGAATTTTTGACTGTTGTAATTTTTCACTAAAAGCATGCAGGATTTCATACATAAGAAAATCTAATTATTCATATTTTACCTACTAGATTTCATTCATAATAATACATAGTAGTAGAAGACAAAGAAGGCTTTTAAAAAATTCTGTCACCAAATAATTAAAAATACTTAAAAACCGTATTTTTACAACACAAATTTTCCATACAAAACTGTTATAACCGAGTTATATTAACTCGGTTGTGCTCGGTGTGGAACGCCTATCAGTCGATGATTTAACCTTTTTTAATGAGTTTTGCAATGAAATTGTATTTGTTGATTAGATTGTTTTTAATTGAGTTTAATATATAATTATATATTCTATATACGTATGTAATTATATGAGTATATGTAAAATTCTAAAAGTAATGATCGTATGAAAAAATTTCTAAATTACTATTTGTTTTATTTTTTTATTTTTATCATAAGAGAATCATGAAATCTGCCCATCATTTAACTTAAAGATATATTTTTTTCAACTGTAATGAAAACAATTGCAAAGTAACTATTTGGGTTGAACGTAAAATTAATTACCAAATATTTTGGCTAAATTTTAAGTTACCGATATGTGTCTTCTTTAAAAGTAGTATACTATTGCCTTTTTATAAATCATTATGTAAAAATACTACAGGATAATCAGTATTTTTAATTATAGATTTGAGCCATTGAACTTCCTTTTCGAAATCAGTCTTTTGTATTTTAGTAACTATATTATTCCCGTTTGTTGTATTTGCTTTACTGGAATTTTTATAAATAATTAAGCTTAGCTTCTTGAAGTAGAAATGAAGTCATTCAAAAGTATATAAATAATAATAGCGTAAAAAGTTATTAAAATAAATATTATTTGGTAATTTTTTATATCAGACAAACAAAATTTTTCTATTTTTTTTTTTTTTTTTTTTTGGAGCATTTATTTTATTCACTTTTTCAGTAATGATAGTTAGAATTGTTTTTGGCCGATTATACTTTACGTAGTGACGGTGGGCCCAAATATGTCTCTTGTCTCTTTGTTATCTGATGAGATAAAAAACGAATTACGTTTTATGGACCGTTTTCGTTATTTTCTAAACACTATAAATTTAATCCACAAAACAAATGAGTATGGCGGTGATGAGAATATATTTCCATCTACAAGGAAGCCGAAATATTTATATGCAATTTTAATTGGTTTACTCATGTAGAAACTGATATAAAATACCCGGAGATCATTAATAGAAATATAAATAAATGTAAGGAGCTTAAAAATATAAAAGCTTAATTGGGTGGGAGCGACGGAAGCAAGGATAAATTAAGATTTCCTAACAAACCTGGATATCAGTTGGGTATAACTGGATCATTAAGATACAAACCTTACACTTATATGGAAAAGTTTAGAAGAAATGATTTAGAAATTTTAAAACTACGAGTATAAATGACATAAATAGGTAGATTATAGGTAGATTATTTAAAAATATCAATTTTTAAGAAACTTATAAGCATATCTTAATAAACTAATGTTTTATGAAAAACACAATTACAATAAAGAAAATAAAACCCAGTAAAAAGATTTTTCTTTACTTAATTTGAAAAAAACACTTTTTCTACAACCATTTAAATTTTTTTTATAAATAGAATATAACTATAAAATTTAAACTAAATATTGTCTTAAATATTAACAGGTTTTATCAACAATTAATTTAAAAGCAGATGGAATTTAATTCTTTCTTTCTTCAAAAGGATTTTAAAAATTTCAAAAACATTAAATCCCACTTTAAAAACTTTAAAAGCTAACACTTTTTTGCATTCTGTTTTTCCGTTTCTTTCTTGTATTATAACAAAAAAATGGAAATTATACTACCAGATATTGATCAAAACGGATCAAATTTTAGTAAGTCAATTTATTTAAAGCTTCCATTATTCTAACTATCAATTAAAGTATCTCCACCTTTATCAAAATCATCTAAGGTATCTTCAGAGCCTGAAGCTGTCAGATCTGAAAGTTCATCTAAGCATTTTTGTCTTTTACGAACATTCCAGTGTAGGCATTCAGCTAAAGAATCAAACCAATCAGTAATTTGATCTTGTGCGCATATACTTGGAACAGGATAAATTGAAGTTGTTACCCTTAAGCTATCACCATGAAACAATTCTTGCCGATTTCTACCATCAAATGATACCCAACATGTATTACGACTATCAGGTGATATTGAAATCTATACAATAAATGGACTTGAATTATTAAACAACAAAAACTATAAAAGGATTTTGAAGTTTTACTTTTAATTCAACTCCAGCTGGAACAACTATGGGACGAAAACTTAATGAATGTGGACATATTGGTGTAACCATAATGGCGGGAACTGAGGGATGTATCATTGATGCACCGGCAGCAACAGCATAAGCGGTACTACCTGTTGGTGTTGATACTATTAGCCCGTCTCCTTGTACAGACGTGATATGCTTGCCATCTAGGAATAAGTCTATATTGCTTAGATATGGTGATGGTCCTCTATCTATAACAACTTCATTAAGTACCTAAAAAGTTTAAAAAAGATATTTTCAAATAAATTTTGTAGAAGATAGGACTCTATTTGAATTTATTTATTTAATCGCCTAAATAAAAATTTTATTTAGACACGTATATGCTTCAAATAAAAATATAAAATATTGAATTCGCTTTGGAGCCAATCATAAAGAAGTTCGTTCTATTTGTGCATATAGAGTAATAACAATTTCACTAAAAGATAAAAAATGACATTTAATTTTCGATTCAATAATTGGCTCAAAAATCCACACGATTTCTTTGCTTCCAGATCAAATAGATTATTATGATTTGGAGCTATTTCAGACATCAATTAATTGAAAGTTGAATACATTTTGTTTTCAATTTATTTGTTATAATAAAATTACAAGGTAACAAAGTTTAAATTACGCTTTAAAATAATTCACTTTTTGTAAAAGAAAAAAATTCTTCATTCTAAATGTTATTTTTAACTAGCTACTTGATAATAGGGCCAGATTTAATTAATAGTAAATAAATTTAAGGTTAAGAACAGGCGTTTACTTTTTTAAAATAATTCAAAAGCAAAGAATTTTTTTTTATGAATGAATTCAAACAAATATTATTTAAATGAAGATTTTGTTAAAAAAATATAAAAAATTACCAATATATTTGTTGATGCTTTTGTAATAGGTGAAAAATTTAAACTATTATTTGTCATGTCATGAGAATCAGTCTCTTTAGATCTTTCATTTTTTCTTACTATAATGCACCTTAAGCGACTACGTAATGTCAATGCAGCATGCCCTTCGAGTACATTTGTTACTTGTTCTTCAAAATTATCAAATTGAAACGGTGTTAAAAAACCTAATGATCCTAAATGAAATGCCATAACAGGTGGAACTGATTGCTGAAATAGTAATGAAGCATATAATAGTGTACCATCACCTCCAAGACAAACAATAAAATCAATTCGATCCGTTAAATCATCTCGACCATCTCTAAAACAAAATTTCACACATTCATTTGATTTGATTAAACTATATTTAATTTAATAATTACTTGAAAGTTACTAGCTTTTCTTTGATGTTTTGAAACTTTGGATCTTCTTGAAGTAAAGGATCTTCAAGGACTGCTGCTTCAACCCAAACAACCATATTTTTTTCCTAAAATTTACAAATATTAGCTTTAGAGGATTTTTTTTAAGCTTAAATTGAATTTTTTCAATTTCTCTTACTTGAACCAGCCATTCAACTAACTGCACAAAAGGAGATAATACGGTAGAATCACGAACTTTTTTTATTACAAGTACAGTTAAAGGTGGTTTGTACCATGTTAAACGCTGACTGGCAGGATCCTGGATTTGCCTTCAATTAAAAAACAGTGAATTAGACTATAAAAATGAAAATTTAAAAAGAACTAACAACATTAAAGGATTTTTAGGAAGTCAGATCGAGAAGGAAACATGAAATCTTTAATAATAACACTTGATTTTATTTTATTAGTAAAAGCTGTTGACGTCATTCTTGACAAATTCGGATGGGTAAAATGAGGAAACTCAATAATGGAGTTCTAGAATATATTCATTATCAGAAGGTCATTTCAGTGACAATCACTTTCTTATTATTTTTCCGTGCTCTATTTCTATTTCCGTTTCTCTGTTTTAGTTTACTATAAATTTTTAGAACTAAATATTTGAACATTGACAATCCAGCTTTTCTATACAAAAACTTATTTCAAGTCATGTTTAACAAATCGCTAGAGATGTTAACAAGCAAGTGCATGAAAAACTTGTTCTTAGAAGTATTTATTTTCCAACAAAATCACTTCCAAATTTTTAGTTTAAAATAAATCTAGTTAAAAATTCGACTGTATTATTCTTTTAGAAATACATTGTCACGTTTTTAAACTTCGTTTAAATGAATTTCAAGAGCAACGACTTTTAAGTTTCTGAGTTCAATGCTAAAGATCAAAATTAAAGTTGGGTATAATTTTTTATTTGCTTTAATTTCAATATGAATTACATATACTTACATGACCATTGCAGAGTTTTTCATTATTCGTCCACATGGTCCAAATTGTTGAAATGGCGAAGGAGCATTTAAGCTTCTTGTTCTCCTATAAAAAGGAAAAAGTTATTTTTTATATTTTTTTATAAAATAATTTATTTTACATAATATTAATAATATCAAGTATTTTTTTTTTGTTCCATACACTTTTTATGTGGGTTTCAGTTGAAAATTTTTCTAATATTTTCTAGTATATAAATATTTTTTTTCCTAATTTTTCTCAAAAATGGGTCTTTTAACCAGAAAACTTTTATGGAAGTAATTCAATTAAATCTTTATTATTTTTGGCAATGCAATATAAAATTCATTTGATTTCAATGTTTTTAAAAATAATGTTTATAAAGATGACCAAATATTGTAGCCAAAACCAAACCACCAACCAAAAGCGCTATTCTTCTTAATTTCTGGAGTTGAGAATATTAAAGGGAGATTTCTAAAGTTTTTTAATTTTTCAAAGCACGTATGTAAATCAATTTTTTTGTTTCTTTAATGAAGTTACGTACTTCATACTGTCCGCGCTAAGTGTTTTATTATTACTCAATTAAAATTTTATACTTGGATCTTTTCAGCAGAATTTTTACACTGAAAAAAAAAAAGGCAATGATAATATTACAAGGAAAAGCAGGTCTAATATAATTAAATTCTATTCGCTAGCCAACGTTATAAAGATAAATTTCATATGGATCACTGTTGTGAGCACTGGGGTGAATTATCCAAAAAAGTTATTTGGTATCATTATGAATTTATTCTGAAATATGTGCTACAAACTTTTGTTCTATTTGAATCGATTGTTTTGTAAATTTTTTGAATATCAAGAACAGAATATCAGAATCAGAATACAGAAGAATATCTTGCAGTTTCTGAAGAAGTTTTAATTTTTCCGAGATAATATTAACACCTAAGAACGTGCTCAGTTTTGTTAGTTTCAATACCAGTTGATAGCGCAGAGCTTATTTTATACTTTATATGCAAAGTACAAAAATTATGTTAGATTTTAAGACAAATAACATTTCAAAATTTTACTGTCTTAAGTTGTTAAAAAAATAAAAATTACGCATAACATAAACTGTACAAATTTTGATTATTATTAGTAATATTTTTTTTCAATTCATCAAATTTTGAACAAAAATAATAGAGGAAGGGCACACCAACAAAACTATTCACTTTTTTGCATAACGTCTAAATAACACAAAACTGGTTTAAAAGCCATCAATCGTATTTTTTTTAGAATAGTTTCATACGTGTAGCATGATATATATGTATAATTCCAATAATTTTCACTTAAAAAGAAAACTAAAACATACTAGACAAATATTTTGTTTCTTTCTATCATTGGAGTACAAAAAGCACAATTACTAAATGCAATATTAATAATTATAAGAAATTAAAAGATGGAAACAAATTTACACATTCGAATTACCTAAATTACCTACTACCATTTATAAATATAAATACATGAAAACCTTAATTTCCGGACAGATTGCCCAGTAATATTACTCTTATTCTGTGCATTGTAGCGTATAATTTCATTTTTGCTGCTAAGTAAATTTATCTCTTTTAAAATGTTTGGCTTGTCACTATTTTTAGAAGCACCTAACATTCTTTAAGATTTTTTACTATGTTTAATAATCACAAGAATCACATTTTACATTACACTGGAACATGAACTTGATAAATGAATGTTTTTCGGCAGAATGATGATCAGTTTAAGAAACAAATAACTAAAGACTAACCAACTAATGAAAAGCTGGCTAGCTTCAAACTTTTTACAAAAAAAAATTTACATAAAAATTTAACTCTTCAGATTATCAAAGTAGAAAAAATTCAATATTTTTTTGGGGGTTTTTGTTGGTTTTAGAGAAAATTTCAAATTTATATACAAAAAATAATTTGCTTAGATAGCTTTTTAAGGTATTTTAGATTCTAATTACTCACATGAAATTTCTTTAAAAAAAAATAAATAACCTACTAATAGCGTGTTTAATGAAAAGCTTTTGAATTAAGCGGAACAATAAAACTTTGTAGTTGGCGAAAAAACGTTTGTGTTCAATGCTTCAAATGCTTTTCATAATTGAAATTAATTTTGAAAATGAAAAAATGAAAAATGATTTCCATAAATTTGAACTGTTTGAGGAATATTAAGATAATCCGTTGGGGTTTTAGTTATATCTATCTAGAAATCCAGGATTCTCGTAACAATCTTAAACTGTTAATTAACATATCCCTTAGTATTTTTCCTAAATTTTTGGCTAAACATTTATCATTACAAAAGAATAGGATCACTCATCAGCCCACTACTAACAAATTGTCGGTTTTGAGCTTTAAGGGTCATGCAAATTATGACAAATTTAATTTAATTTAAATATGACAATCCTTAAAATAAAAAAATACCACAATTTCTGTTTAATATTTATTGATTTATTATAATTGATAACTTCTAAACATAAAACTTTATTTAATTAATGGCTGTTCCCTAAAAACAAAAACGGAATCAATATTATATATATATATATATATATATATATATATGTATATATATCATACGTTGTCTCTATCCTTAATTTGTTTTATATGCTAACAGTACTATTAACTATTGTAATACTAAAATTCAAAACTACTTTTTTCCTCGGATAAGCCCAAAGATTTGCTAAAATTTATAATCTATGATTGATACATAAGTAAATATTTCAAATCAAACTGTTCTTCTAATTTTTTCTAAGCGTTTTATTGTAACACTGACTGATAGGGAGTGATAAACCCAAAACTAAATGCCACTAAGTCTAAAGGCCAAAAACATTCTTTTGAATAGAAAAAAAAAAAAAAAAGAACTACAAGTTTGTTGCGTGAAAAGTATAACAAAGTACAGCGAACCTACTTCTATTTTAAAAGATTTTACATAAAAAAAAATATTTGCGTTAATTTGGAATATATAACAAGGTTATTTCCTCATAAACTTACAAGGAGGGAAAACCTCCATAACAACCAAGTAAGAAAGATTTAATGATAAAAAATAAGACGTTAATCATAATCATAAAAATAACAAAAATTCTCAATAAGTTTGAAGAGAATATAAAAGCCTATAGTATATTTTTAGAAAAAATACGTTTTCTAATTTCAATAATAATTGAAAATTTGTGAAAAATGATCAAAGTTACCTAGTTTACTACAAGCTAATACTATCAATGAAGAAACAAATTAATGTATAATAAAAAAAATAAAACAAAATGTTATTTTTTTAGCATAAAATAATAAATCAATAATAAAATTGTCTAGACATAAGAATCACTCAAATCTCAAATAGTTAAAAGTTTTGCTTGCACTTTTCTTTAATAAACTCTTGTTTTGTCAAAATTTTAAAATGAATCTAAAATTAATAATAATAACAGAATATAATAATCATAATTCAAATAAAAATAAAAATTGTTGAGGAAATGTACTCACCTGATGTCACCATAAAAGCACTTAAATGACTGAATCGAATTTTTAAATTTAATGAAAGTCAGGTACTGAAGTTCATTATGAAAGTGGACTATCCGAACTATTTGGCTATGTGTGTAGAGTTTTACTTGTTTTTCGTTTATTTATTCTTTTTTTTTCGTTTCCCGGTCTACACGTTTTTGTTTCTGTATTTTAAAAAGGCAGTCAAAAGATCAAAATTTCGATCTAGTTTATAGTCCGATATTTTTTGTTTCTTTTTGTATATCTTTACATACTTTTATGTTCAATTTTAATTAAATAGAATGGAAATATACAAAAACTCAGGATAATGTATAAACAATGTTCTTTTACAATTAAATTTTCTTTACGCTAAGAGTTTTAAGCTTTTTTTAAGTATTTTTCTTTTACAGACATTTCAACTTTTTTCGTAAGCTTTAAATGACATTTTCAGCTGATAGTTATATTTTGTAATATTTTTTATTATCCTTGTTGTCAAAGATGACAAAAGGGTAAATTTTTGGTGAAATCGATTAAGGTAGTTTTAGAGATCTGAAACCAAAAATTGAAAACTCAATTTTTTCGGATATGTGGCTTCTATTTTGTAGCCAAGGTTGGCATGCGCTGATTGGATTTTTCCACGGTTTCTATTTTTTTCTAGGGTAAACCAGAAAAATCCAACCGATTTTAGCACCATGAATTCTGCAATTTTCTAACCCAGCCTTAAGAAATACTATGCATACATCACTTTTTGATATTTTCCCTAGTTGAAATCGTTCACCTTTAAACTGATTGAATTCTATTGTCTCATTTATGAAATCCAGTATATTTTCACTTATATATGTACCTTTATATTATAAAATTAACGTATATGATAAATTATAACTGAAGATAGAAAACGAAGGAGTGGGATCTTTATAACCGTTATGCGGCTCATGGCATTTGCTATTGTTTCTATAATATGCAATAAATGAAATAAGCATTTTCGAGATATTGTGAAATTTTTACATTGTTATAAAAGTAAAAGATTAAATTTGACAACAATTAAACAAATTCATGTTAAACTTACGGCCATGTTCCAGATCTCCTTCTTCTAGTTTCTGATGAAAAATAATTATAATCATCCCGATTATTGCTAATATTGTGTTGAGATGGTTCATTTTCATTAAATTGGTTTCCTTTATTTAATTGATTACACATTTTAGATGAGTTTTGATAATTTATACACTTTTTTTCAAGACTTTTAATATTATTAATATTTTGCGATATGTAAAATTGTTCTAAGCGGTTTGAATTAAAATATTGCCGTACTGGATCAAGTACTATCCAAGAAAGTTTATATTGTAAGCGCTCTTCAAGACGATTACGATTTAATGTTGCTAAATCAATATCTGATACACATGCCATAATTTTACCTTTTTGTTAATTTCTATTTCAATTTTTATACTAGCTTCATAATCTATTTGTTATAGAAAGAGTTTTGAATTGCATCACATCCATATTCGTAATAAGAATAAATCTAATTTGAGTTAAGTCCAAGTTGAAATTAAGCTTCATTTAAAAAATATTGCAGTCTAAGCTAGTTGTCCAACTATGATCGTTCCAAATTGTCATTTCAAGCAAATTATACTTCACATATTATAGGATGTACATTTAAAATAAATTTTGAGCTAAATATAACGCAATAAAACTCAATTAAGAAATGGTATTGTATTGCAATAGATAATAATCGATAAAACAGAGTTACTTTTTAGTAATAATGGCTGGTTTCTCGGACAATATCCATAAATTTTTTTCCTTAAAAGTAGGCGTAATTATAGTTCACAAATGAAATGTCGGAAAATTTTATACCTAGTAGGAAAAATGTGCATTAGTGAGTTTCTTTTCAAGGAATTATTGTTTGCTTGTAATGGAAAAGTAAACAATTAAACAATGAATTATGGAGAGAATAGTCACTAATAGAGCATTCATAAAAAATAACCTTTTTTTTTTGCATGAAAAGAATGGCTACCTTTTGTTTGTTGTATTGGCGAATTTTTCATCTGTGCACTTTTTCATCATAAGCACGCAGGAGTTCATATATGGAAAATCCACTAATACCACTAGGTTTGAACTCCTATATAACGACATCAATACTAATTCCGCCTCCGAACTAAGCCGCGATTTATTAATTATAAAAAAGGATGTCTTTGAATACAAAAAAAGTGCTACTCAGCTGCCCAAGAAAAATCAAGTGAAAATACATCTTCATCTGAAATCTAGCAAAGCCGAAAATATGCTGAAGGCTATTTAAAATTTCTATTCATTTATGAGGGAACTGCTCAGTTACCATCATCATTGTGCTTGGTGAGTGAGCAAACTTTTCAAATGGGGCAGATGTAAAAGATAAATCTTTAAAGGGTTTTCAGAGGCTGAAAAATGAATATAAAAATCATGTAAAGACCATAAACTACTCATTTATACATGATTTGGTCTTTTTTACTATGGCATTTGTGAAGACAACAAAACAGATTGAATGCAGACAATGCAATATTTTTAGGGTTACCAAATTATTATTAAAGAATTCAGTAAATTGAAGTATTATCGAAGGCACACAATTAAATAAAATGTGGGACAATACATTCTGTTTTCAACTTTGTGCATTTTTATCTACATTTTATTTATTGTTTCTTTATTAAATATAGTCAGCAATTTTATTTGACTTATTAAATAGAATTGATAACAATACAGCTATAAAATAGTTTTTTCCTGATGGTATGTAAAATGTCCTACTGTACACTTGGGCTTTTACATCAATTATCTTTAATGAATAATATTCTTACATCAGTATAGACTTAAGCTTCATCTCATCGTCAGTTAAGTTTTTTTGAAAACTTAAGTCTTACCTAAAACCTCAAACTTTTTCATAAACTATAAACAGTTGTTTTAATTCTTGCTTGTACTTATATATTAAAAGGGATAGGAAATAATGATTTTATGATTTTAAGAGGTATAACAAAAATTTTGAAGGCCACAAAGTGTCCTTTTCTTTTTTGTACCTACCTAGCTTCTCTAAATATTAAAATCAATATTTTCTATCCCTTTTAATATAATTATAACAAAAATTCCAAGTACAATCAATATTTAAAGTAAAATAAAAGTTTTGAAGGTCGTAAAGTGTACTTTTATTATAAATGATCTCCACGAAACAAAAATCTTTATTCTAGCTATGGCTAGAGAAAATGCATCACCCGTTTTACGACCTTAAGCGGCAAGCGACTGAAAATTGCATTGGTCTGAAAAAAGCCCATTGAAACGATGTACTAAACGAAATAAGAAGGAGCCATAATTTTATAATGATCATATTTTGTATGTGTGTCTGCCATGTTGTCGTGATAGTAATAATTCCAATTTGATGTTTTTTCGAAAATAGATACCAAACCTAATATTGCTAAAGCAACAACGCCAATGACAAAATGATTTGATTTAATTTTAAAGAAAAGAAGGTTGAGTGTTTGGTTTTTCTAGTTTATCCTACAGTAGTCTTTACCATTTCAATTATATGACTTGAAATATTTACTAATGACTTTCCGATATATAATTTATAATATTCTGGGATTTTTATTAGCTAAATAATAAAAAAGTTACAGGAAATAATAATAATTCAGATTTTCTTTTTATCTACTTGTTTATTTTTTATTTATTATTAAAATACGCTGATAGCATAATTATCTTGCCACTAAAACCCAAGTTGGATATCTAGCTCTTAAAATTTCCGGTTGATTCAGTATTGCGAAATTAAGCCCTTCAATGATAGAGTAAATAAGGTAAATAAACTTAAATATTTAACTGATCCACATTTTACTCTTTTCTCCGTCTTGTTAATTTTAATCTAATTCAAATAGTATTAAGCGATGGTATTATTACCATCTTTTGGATTAGAGTTTGAATCATATAACATGATTATTAACATGAAAAAAATATAATTCAAAATGCACAAACGTCGGACATGGAAAAATAAAGCATTTCATGAAATTGCAGTTTTTTTAAAATCATTGGTGAGATGGATTGGGTTTGAATTATGATAAATGTTATTGTCTAAGTTTACGAAAAAAAATATACTATTGCCAAATTTTAAAGAAAACTTTTGTGGTTTTTTTGTAAAAAAACAAAAACTTGAATATCATGTTTCATCACAAAAGCAATTAGAATTTTGTAAAATAGCCTAAAGGGTCAAGCATATTTGTTAATTTCATCAACTGCGTAACAATAATTAATAATATATGTTCAATTTTAACTAAAAATATTGGACTTTCAGGTCCGAAACATCATTTTGTTGCTCAATATAATAATTAATGGTAAGGGAATACAGGAAATAAGTATTGAAATAAAAGGTCAAACAGAGTTAATAAAATTATGAATGAATAAAATGAGATTATATTACGAATAAACTTACAACTTCATAGGAAAATTGAGAGTTAAAGGATGTAATAGTGTGTCCAGAAGGGGCAATCACAGCAAGTATGTGAGTTATGTTTGAAAAAACATCCGATGTATGTATGTTTGTGGATTTTTTCGTTTCTGTTTCGTTTGATTCTGTGAGTTACTCATTGCCGTACACAGATATGTTCTGTAACTTTTAAAAAGTCACTTTGTCAGCGAGCTAGCAAATGTAATGAACGAACTATGTGGAGCATTTGAAAAATGGTAAGATAATTCAGAGCATTGGTGCTGTTGAAACAACATTGTTTTATATGGATCGAAAGTGCTATAAGTTTTGGTTATGATTGGGCTGTCTGGATAAACTGTAACAAAGTTAATTACTACGTGAATTTCTGTTGTACCAGCACATTCCCATCGAAAAATTACTGTTGAATTTACGGAAATGGATTTACTACGCTCGGGATCTCCCGAAATGATATTTTAGTCGTAAAAATGAATTCTAAATAACAAATAATATCAAACCTGTTAGCTTTTGCTAAAAATTATGTTTTTTTATAAACAATAAGGACCAATAATGCTGTAGATTTTTAAAAGCAGACATAAGTGAAATATTTTTGAAGTTTCATTTCTTACGCAAACCCAAGGCCAGAAACACTCCCAGTCACTTAAAAGTCAAGTTCATGTTGTCTTACCAACGAAATTATAATAACTGGCACTATTTGGAAAAATTACAGCGTTTAAGATGAATATTTGCTTAATAGGGGAGTTACACATTGTTAATTAGTTACATTTTATTAATTGTAAATTTTTGCAATAGGATATATTTAATTCAGTTGTATTGATATAATGAACAAGAAAGCATTTTACCCATAACATCAGAATTACTTGGAACTTATTCTTTGACTTTTTACTTTACTCAAGTTTCTAGATCATAATTGGCTTATTGAAATTATTAATTCTATTACATTTAATTTATTACATAATCCTTCAATAGCAATGGAAACTGTAATAAAAATGTTTAGAAAATCTCATTTGATTTTGAATTTAAGACTAATGCATTTTTTTTTTTAAATTTCTTAGAGCCATATATTAACAACAAAAATACAGAAACCTAGGGCAGTAATACGTTTAAGCGAAAAAAATCAACCTAACCAACATTTTAACATTTGCGTCTATTAAAAAATATTAGTTTCTTCAAAAAGTTTACCTTTCCTCAATCAATACTATGAATACTAATTAAACCAAACAAATCAAAAAACGAAGTTCGAAAACAAGGTTACACTTAAGGAGAAAATTTCAATGAAAGAGTTTTTATGATCTACTTTATTAAATAGGACAGAACTAAAAGTAGCAATTACCACGTAAAATTATTTCACTTCTAAACTATTATTTTACATGGATTAATATGATTTAGTTTTAACAATTGTTTATTTCAATTTTATACTTAAAATTTAACTGTTTAGTGTAAAAAATATTTTTAAAAAGTGGGATAATATTTGATAATTTCAACGTATTTGAACAATAGTAACAGAAAATTCACAACATCGCTAACATGAAATAAGAAACTATTAATGTCCTTGAAGAACTTCCAAACAGATATTAACTAAATTTAATTTAAGCACCGACAAAAGCCAATATATTCAAATAATTTAACACGTCTGTTCAAACTCACTTATACTACAACCGACGAAAACGTACTGAGTTAGCCCCACACGAACGTCTAGTATGGTCACTGCAAATTATAAGCTAATATGCTATACAGTAATAATTTTTTACTTTCAATAGTAAATACCGCTATGGTGGATAAGGAGTAACTATATAAGTTAACAAAATCATATTAATTTTTAGCCCTATAGAAAATATTTCAAACTAGGCTATTTCACAACTAAGGAAGATGAAAGCTTGAAAAAATGTAAGCCATTGGGGCAAAAGTTGACCAAATAAGCAGAACCACGTTTATTTCATTTGATATATTGTAATTTTAAGTCTACGACAATCATGCAAGTCACGCTACTATAGTTGGGAAGGGCACATTGGTCGCCTGCCTAGTCCAAAGAGCGAAAGTGAATGTTTAACACCTTAAAACTAGGTCAAAAGAACTTGACCATATTTTGAAAATGTTAGGTATATATATATAGTAAATATTTGATAGTTTTTTGAATTATTTATTACATATTTTCATCTTTTTTAGATTGGTTTATTGATTTTGTTAGATTAAAATTATGAAAGCAAATAGTATTAAATGGCTAAAAAGTGCTGTGTTATGAAATATTTCTCTGAAAAGAAAAAAAACTATTACGTTACCTTATTAATTACGAATTTTACTTAAACACCAATAGAGAAATTGTTTGAGATTTTCGTTAAAATGACTTTCACTATACTTGAATAGTTCACAGGGCATTTAAAATGCATAATGGGCAACATTTTGTGTCAAAAAATTTGATTTGTTTTTATTACTCAACAAAAATTTTGCTTATTGTACAAGTAAAATATTCTAATACTGTAATTTGCTGGCTATGTTGCTATAGTAAAAAAGCAGCAAATTTTTAGTAATTTGAAATTTAGTGAAAAAAAGTTTCTTTCATATTGAATTGTTAATCAGGAACATTTTCTTGCAACCCACAAGTAGATATTGGATAAACAAATAAAGAGAAATGTAGTTTAATAGGAAGTAGAAAATACGACAAAAGTATAAAACAGCCAAATTGCACAATGGAATTTAAAAAGTTAAGCTCCCACTATTTACTTACCTGTTCGTCTCCATCATTTTTACTTCTGTTCTTAGGCATATGGAAGCACTATATTTGTAAAAACTATAAAAACAGTTCTGTACAGTAATAAAGTAAACGAGAAAAAAGTGTCTTAGTAAGGAAAGTCACTGACTGTAAGGAAAACGAGTATGGCTGAAAAATAGCTTTTTCAATGTTGATAAATCCATACTTACTTTACTAACCAGTAAGGAGCTATGTGACGTCTAAAAAGTATTTATAGTGACCTTTACGTATAAAAATAGTAAAACTTGATTTCTTTTTTAAAAAAAAGGCAGTTTTCAAAAACTTTTTGGAGTCCCGTTTATGTATTTGACTTGAGTGTAGTTAATGCGCGAATTATCTTGAAAATTGATCAATGAGAAACTCACCTAGAAATATTCAATACCAAATTTATGTTAGAGGTCTTCAGTAAGTTGTTTCTATAACAAAAACCAGACAAGGCGGCTCCTTTTTCCAAGAAAATTCATTGATACTATACTCGAGAAGGTAATTTTTCCCAGTAGGGGAATCACGCATAAATGAATTTTTCTTCGAGGAATTCTTGTGTGCTTATGATGGAAAAATGCATAATAAAAAAATTCACAGACAGAGCATGCAGAAAGTAGACATAACGGCTACTTTTCATCCCTTTTTTTAAGAAAACTCATGAATGTTTTCCCGGAGAAAGTTGTCATTCCCAGTAGGGAAATCGCGCATCAATGAATTTTATGCATAATGGAAAATCGCATAAGTGAAAAATTCACAGACAGAGCAAACATAAAGTAGTCATAACGGCTACTTTTTGTCCCCTTTTCTAACAAAATTCATTGATGTTTTCCCCGGGCAAGTTGTTGTTATGTCTCAAAAGTAGGCCTCGTTCATTGATGAAGTAGGGGTGAGTTCTGAAATGCAGTACTACCGCAGAAATGCATTGTCATGAGTTCATAAATGTCAAACTGCACATGTTATACAATGTCATGAGTTCGAAAACTTTTACGATTGTATTAGATGCACATGAATCACGCAATAAGGGTATCAAATTTTTTGTTGAAACAATGTAAAAAGTATCTAGAAAATTACACTACAATGTATCCTTGCGTTTCAGAACTCACCCTAGGTCTACTTTCTCTACTCCCAGTAGGGAAATCGCGCATCAGTGTATTTCTCTTCGACGAATTCTTGCGTCCTCTTTTATGGAAAAGTGCATAAGTGAAAAATTCACAGATAGTGCATGCAGAAAGTCACCGTCATAGCTACTTTTTCATGGAGAAAGTAGCTATATATAGTTGTTTTTACATGTAAAACAACAACAATTTCACACACGCGTGCACAATTCAAGCAACAGATGCTACATGAATGTCATTTGACTTGAAAAATATAGTGAAAATAACGTCTGATTTTCGTCCCTTTTTTAACAAAATTCATAGATGTTTTTCTCGAGAAAGTCGTCGTTATGTCTGAGAAGTAGGCCTCTTTCATTGATGAAGTAGCTCTATTTTCCCTACTGGGTTGTTTGAATACACGTACCAGTTCTTTCATTGTTATTTAATCCCTACTTCTATCTAATCGTAATGCACTGCTGGTGTAGTGGTATCATGCAAGACTCCCATTCTTGAGAACCGGGTTCGATTCCCGGGCAGTGCAAGTGGCTTTTTACAAAGCTTTCACCTTCTTGTTTTTATTTCAATTTTATTTTAAATTTTCTATTTTAAAATGCATTTACGAAAAATTAAAATTTCTTACCACCATTCTCGCATGACCTCAACTTCATGTGATTCATCATTTGAGGACGATAATCTACACACATTACTTAAATCACCATTTAACTTTTTGGACATAATTTTACTCGGGCTAACAGATAGGAAACAGATAGCACAAAAAATGCAAACCTTTAATTTTTCAAAAAAAGAACAAACAAAATAATTTAGATAATAATACAAATTTAATATCAACAAATACTATTCCAAATAGTTAATTTTAACAATTGAGATAACATCGCACATAGCTTTTCAGCGAAAAAAAGTATTAACATTACTTATTTTAAATAGTTTTAGGTAAAATTAAATATATCGCTATAACACAACTTTTACTAAAAAATTAAAATAAATTATCATACACTTGACAGTCAGTCCTTACTCTACTATTGCATTTTGCCACATGTATTTTTATGACAACAAATATCACATTATGCAAATGATAGCTGTCATTTACTTCATTTTCTCTTTCTGGTGTTAAATAAAATTATGCCTTTATCTCTCTCTCTCTGTCATTATATAGAAACCAAACTTGTATGAAAGTGACGAATTCGAGGAAATGTGAAATGTTGAAAGAATGGAAAAAATTTTGCATTTAAATCCTTAAAACATTAATAAAATAGAAGGAAATTGAAAAAAAACTAACAAAATTGAAATTTTTAATTGAAAAACTTTAAAACCACAATGAACATGATATGTTTACGGGTAAGCTCAATTTCCAGCTACTCTTAAACTATGAACTGCATTACCATCACTTGATAAGCTCAGATCAAAAAGTTAAGAAATTAAAAATTATAAAAAATGCTAAAATAAAAAAAATAAAAAACTAGACGTCATTTATGTACAGAAAAGTATGTGAAGTTTGAAAAGCATCAGCGCAGTAGTTTTCGAGCTACAGTGGCACCAACTCTGAAAAGTAAGTGTGAAATAAACGCGTTTAAAAGTAGTATTCATTTAATTTAATTCATTTAATTGTATTCATTTAATTATTTAATGATGGATTAACATTGATTGTTTAAATATTATTATTTCCGGTTTTATAACATACTGGGTCAACAAGCAAATATATTAAGATGTGCGGAAAATCTTTTGTTAATTCTAAAAAGATCAGTTATTAAAGTTTATTATTGTTATTATTATAGAGAATAACTAAAATAAAAAAATAAAGAAAAGACATAGAAAGAACGGAAATATAGCATTAATTTATGAGTATAAAAATTTGTGAATTCAATTCTTTAGTCTCATTTGTTGATTGTTGATTGATATTATTATGGATTTCAAGTCTTGGCTTTCAATTTTTTAGATATTTTTGGCTTGTGTTAAGCCTTGTACAGACCAAAGCGAATTTTATTCTCTCGACTCTAGACGCTTAAGGTCATAAAACGGGTGATGCATTTTCCCCAGCCATTGGCTAGAAGAAAAATTTTTCATGAGGATCATTTATGACACTGAAAGGACACTTTATGGCCTTCAAAATTTTTGTTGTAAATGAAATTTTTGTTGTATTTGAAATTTCAGTTCTACTTGAAATTTTTGTTTTAGTTTTGTTGTTGTTGTGCTTATTCTAAAAAGGGATAGGAAGTAATGATTTGATTACTTTTAGAGAAGGCATTTTGTGGCCTTAAAAATTTTTAGTGTATTATATATAATTATTATAAATATTTAATTTATATATATATATATATAATCTATATATTAATAGCAATAGTTGTTTGTCTATATATAACAATTATTGGTAAGGTAGGGACTTATAACCCTAAATTTTCACACATTAACCTTAATATGTTGTACATTAATATAAAAAAATAAAAAAAATTTAAAAAAATTCTCTTCTCCTTCTTTTTAAATCCAATAAATTTTTATAGTATAAGTTCAGAATTTATTCACAGGTATCCGTACACACCTTCGATAGCTCAGTTGGTAGAGCGGTGGACTGTAGAAAATTGAAATAAAAATTGTAGTAATCCATAGGTCGCTGGTTCAAATCCGGCTCGAAGGAAAACTTTTTTTACACCGTTTTTTAATATTTTTAATGAAAATTTATCTTCTAAAGTTAGGAAATAAAAATCAATGAATTTTATAAAATATATAATTACAAAATTATCAAGCTTGAAGAAATTCCAAATTTTTTGAAGTTTTTTGACTTTCAAAAGACACTTTTATGCTTTATTGCTGTTTTCCCTAATTAAAATATAATATTTGCAACTAATTAAGCTTTAATTATCCTAATAATTTAACAGATGTGTTAAATTTGATGTAAACTGGGCATTCTAGGGAAAGATAATAATTCTTCGACGATAGACAAATAAATTGAGTTTTAACATTCTTCCTTTGAATGTTACAGTGTCTTAAGCTGTTCATGCTTTATTTTAGTTCTCACACACTTAATTTTTTACAAAATATGTATTTTAGCAATTTAAAGCTTTTAGCAAATCCGCTTAAAGGTTCTGTTGCAAACTGGATATTGAAAATAGGGTGTATAATTTTTTAATTTAAAATTATAAACATAATTATTTAGCCAAAAAGAAATTCAAAATCAGCTCAAAAGTTCATAACAAAAATTGTAAATATTATCATACTCGCTTATTATCATATCATTACTAACAACCATCATTGAATATTAATATATTGAATGTATTAATAATTAATAATAGACTAGGATACTTTTGGCAGGATATCATTGCTCTTCAAGCAAAACTATTTTTGGTTTTTCATTGTTTGCTAAAAATAAAAAAGTATATAAAAATAAATTTAAATAAAACCCGTTAATTTTCGTTAAAAATAAACCATTGTTACTCTATGGAAAAAGTTAGGGTGTTATAAAAGCTTAAAATTCTAGATAAACTTTCTTAAATATAACAAAACTACAAAAGAAAAGGTTTTGTTGACTCTTTTACGGTATATAAATACAATTATACAATTAGAATTAAATTCAAAATGAAACTAAACCACTTTCAAAAAGGCATGCCATTACCTTGGAAAATCCTGCATTCTAGAAATTATTCGAATTGAAGAATTTATTAAACTTCTGTGGACTATCAAAATACTTATATAGAACAACACTTATGTTTTGCCGTTTATACTGTGATTTTAAATAGAAGTGTCAACAGGTTGCAAACTAACCAGATATTAGACTTAGCTTTTATAATATGCCATTATTTTTGATTACTAATGCTCGTAAATAGCTAATTCTCTTCTGTTCTAATATATCCTTCAAATATATAAATTAAAGTAAGAATGTGTATTTTTATATATTCCATATAAATTTTAAATTTTATGAACTTTTATATAAAAAAAAAAATTTTTTTAAATAATTTCAATGAAACACCGTAAACTATTTTTACAATCCATTCATACTTCCATAGAACTGAGTGAGATAAAATTTTCCAAAAATAAACATAAGCTTTTTTGAACTTATTTTGTTTGTAAAATTTACATATGGTTTCATGCTCTAAATTGTTTGTTTACTTAAACTGAGCTTATATGAAGATAAAAAAGAAACACATACCGGAATTGTTTTGTTTTATCTTTAAATTCGGTAACATGTGTTTTCCTAATTATCATCGGAGATACTCCTGGTGATGTAGATTCAGCAACAATTGCTCGTGCTAATAATAAGTCTTCTTCTTTCATATTATTCACTTTTTTTTTACTGAGCCCGATATAAACATACAAATTTAAAGAAATAAAACTTTTTTATTGTTAGATATAGTTCAACTATAATAATAAAAAGACACTTCCATTAAAATATATTTTGAAAAGAGAAAACAATGTGAATATATATTATCAAGTGCCCCCAAAATTATTATCTAATATATTAATATTAAAATATTTATATTGGTGTTAATTTATCGTTAGGTTCCTGTACTCAAAAGCGTACAAAAATAAACTGACGGGTACTGTGGCTAGTTGAGCTGAGTAAGTCTCATCGAAATTCGATGGAGGGAAAAACGTTAAGCAAACAAATCCTAAACAATATTCTGCAGAGCACCTTTTAACGCAGAAGGTTGAAATTTTAATCAGCTTCTGTGTAAATTGTAAATATATACATAAGTTTAATTATTCCCAGAGGGTTGCTACATTTAGATTAAGTAAAAATATAAAATATTTTTGAAGATTTTAATTAATTGTTGGATATGAAAAAATTAGTTGCCCTTTATTTAGTTTTGCGTTCTTCTTACAATTAGATAGTACAAAGTTTTTATGCTTAAATTAAGTGTATTACAACTTAATTATTTCTTAATAATTTAGTATTAAATTATATGTCAATGTAAATAAAATTAAAAAACTTTTTAATGCTGTCATATTTTACCCTAGAAAATTTTTAACACAAAATATGATTTCTAAAGTTTATGATTTTGATAATATTGTACAGTAGGTAGAATTAAAATAGAAATATTAGAACGCACATGAGATTCATATAGATACAAACTTTCATACAAATCTTTTTGTTTTTCGTTCGATTTCTGATAGTCAGTCCCTTATTCTTCTTCTGGTTAATTATTTCATTTTTACTGGTTGAGCTTGGCATTTGTTAGTAATTTGAATTTCTCAGGCCACTTTTTACGAAATTCTAAATTTTGTGAAAAGTTCTAAGCATTCTAACTTCTAATATTTATATTATTGTATATTATATACTTATATACTTATTTATACAAAGTATAAATATTTAAATATTCATAAAAACCAGTGTATGACTGTATAGTTCATATAGAATTCTTATTTTCTTATAGAATCATATCATAAAAATGGTCTAGAAATATTGCGATGTGAGAACATGGATGTGAGAAATATTGCGAATTCAAACCAAGAGCTAAATGATTTTGTTTTAAAATTTCTTCTTTACAGTTTAAAAAAGCTTGAAGTAAAACTTGGCACAACGGTTTTAGAATATTTCCCTCAGTTTACAGTGTTTCACTTCTGAAAAGTAGAGCTCGACCTATCGGTATGGTGAATGATACTTTCAAATTCAAAAATTAATTAACAACTCTATAGTTGCTTATAAAACTCGATTGCCAATAGCAATAAATCATTTTTTAAATTTGTCTGTTCCATGATCAACCGAAACAAAAGCCTCGAATCAAAAACGTCTATCATGCCAAAAAAATTAATTTCAATTTATTAATTTTAAAAGATCATTTTCAGTGGATCCTAATTTCAATTGTGTCATAATTCTAACACGAGCCAGTCACCTTTTATGAAGCCTTAACTCCAGTTAGTCTTATAAGACAATGCCACAGAAGGTAATTCAAGGTTACTTATAGATTGCTATACGATAGTAAAGTGTAGAAAGTTCGCGCAATCGCCTAAAGCTATTGACAATTAAATGATAAGGCATTCTTTTTTGTAAATGACTCATTTTTTCGCTTACGGATTTAATAAAAACCACATTTAGAGCTGCCTTGAAAAAGATTTTGATGTATGCACGTGACCTGAAAATGGGGCTAAGTTGATTGTCCGCGGTATGATTTACTAATTAATATTATACTTATTACCTACCTTAAGAGTTGATCTGATATAAATGATATCATCCTAGTAATTATTCATTTTGTAATTTATGTCAATATCAAGCCTTTGGCATCCTTTGCTTTTAAAATTATTTTATATGGTATTCTTTGAAGTTGTATGAAACTGTATATATTTTATTATTGGATTTATTCACGCCCAGAACATGTTACTTAGTTCAACCAATTACTTTTAATTCCATACCCTTTTTATGATATGAAACTTATATATTGGGATAAGCTCTTTTACAGGGTGTGAAAAAACAGACAAATAATTTAAAGATAGTGAAAATAGAACCGATAATGAATGTAAAAATCATGAGTTATATGTCATCAATAAAAAATGGAAAGAATTTTATAAAACTTTCATCACTTGCGAAATTTAAAATTGACACTTTCCAGGAGTGGAAAGCTCATTTAAAAGAAGCTAGGAAGTTAATTAACAATTCTTTCATTTAATATTTTTGATTTTCTGCTTTTAAAATAACTTATTTTGTTTTATTTTGCCACTATCCATTCATTAAATTATTAAACAAGTTTGATAAACTGTTTACTCAATTAAATTGTTTTTTGTACTTTTAAGTAAAAAAATTATTATTTTAGAGATTTTTTATTCAATATTTATTTGTCACAATCTTTATGTTTTTGTAAAACAATTAGTTTTTTTAATTTATTCATTTCAATACTGATTACAATTTATTTATGTTGTTTTTGTTCCACGTAAAACTAGTTCGTTTCATAATTTTTGATTGTAATAATTAAAATTTGGCTTTTTCTTTAAGAAAATTATTAATTACTTTGTATTAAATATTTAGTTAAAATATTCATTTATGGTCTTCACCAGAAGCTTTATTTCACAAATTTCGTTGATATTTAGAATAGAGAGGTTTAGTAAATAGCAACCTTCATATGCTCTTGAACGAAAGCAGGGGCGGATTTAGGATTTTGGCGCCCTAGGCTTTAGAGCTCATCATAAAATAAAACTGACGTAAGAATCAAGAATACTTAGGAAATTATAGAAGCGATTTTTCATTTATTATAATGATCTCAACAAATCTGATTCAATATTCAGTAAAGCTAGAGCGTTTAATCTCGCTTTCATTTTTGAACGCAAATAATTGTTAACTCATTGCAAACATGAAAAACTACGTTCACCTGAACAGTTGGAGATCGGAGTACATGCACACATCCGAAGTGCAATTTCAACGTTCGGATAAATAGTTTTAAGATCTTCTTTTTGAATCCATTTTAATAATTCCAAATTCGTCTTCCATTTATTTTCACTTGAAGAGCAGTGTGAACGAAAATGAATACACTCATCGGCAAACGACTTTTCAAGATCGTGAAGATAATTGAGCCTCAAAGCTTTAGCTTTTTCTACAATTTCAGATAAGGTCATAGTGGTTAAGTTGACAAGGAAAGAAAATTTGTATGAAGTCGTTTGTAGGCCTAGCGTCGTTTACAAAGCTCGCAGTAAAGATTGTCAATAATAATTAAAAAAGTTTATCCTCTTAAATTTTCTTGACCAGTCATTTCTACCCCTCCTGCAGTCTCATCGGCATAGAGTTTTTGCTTTCTTTTTCGCTTCACATCTTTTTCATATTCTTTTACTTCGGACAAATTCATTGCTCTTTTTTCGAAATAATCAAAAGTTCCTCGAGCTTCAACAATAAGTGATATAAGTGAGTCATATAATTGAATGACAGTAAATATATCGTTGTTAAACCCCGGTCATAAAAGCCGTTTCCAATCTTAAGAGTTTTAATTACAATATATGCCTTTAGCTTCACATATAACACTTGGTTTCTGCTGCTTGTCCTATCGCGTGCAGTGCAGTTAGAATTTGTTCCCAAGATTCATATAAACTTTGGCCTGCATCTGCACGAGCTGACCAACATGTCGTTGATAGACTCTTTACTGTACCGTTTGATTCCTTTTTTTGAGAGAGATGATTCTGAAGAATTTCCCAGCGGTGCATTGATGCAGAAAAATCTTCAATCTTCAGAATCGTCAGTTCATCGAATTAGCCTAATTTATCGGATAATTATTTTAATCTTTCTGGGAAAAAAGACAATTCTTAGCAGCCAGCTTAAAAATCCGGTGTTTTTCTGTTCAAAAATCGTGTTTTGATGTTTAAAAAAGTTACGATCAAAAGGACTTTATCAATGAAATATATCAATTCTATAATTTTCACAGTGATAAAAAAGTGAAAATTCTAATATATGGCGCCCTAGGCTGCTGCTGGTGTCCTAGGCTGCAGCCTACTTAGCCTATACATAAATCTGCCCCTGAACGAAAGGTTAGAAATATAACAGGCTATATAACAAGTTCAGAGTAAGAAAACTATTTATAGCCCAGAATAAAATTTCGAAATGCACACGTATACTTATAATCTCTTAGATAGAAAATAGGGATCTATAATCAATTATGGTAAGGAAAGTATAGATAAATCACATGATAAAGTAGACTGACTGTTATTGATTAGACGAGAAATTTTGGTTCCCTTTTTTAACAGAACTCATTGATTTAAGCTCGAAAAGGAAGCCTAACTCAACTCAAAAGTAGTCTCTTTCATTGATGTTCTAGCTCTACTTTTCCTCCTGTGTAATAGTATTAAATTTCATTAAATTTAATCCAGTGAGATATTTGGGAACAGTGGCTGAAGATTTCAGGGTATCATCTGGAGAATATAGCCAATGTAAATAATGTATTTTTAAGTGTAATGGCCTAAAAACAAAAAAAAAAAAGGATTATATATATCTAAAATATATAATTCTGAAAAATTCCATAAAAAAATATATTTTCGCATAGCTTGCGAAAACACATTTTCACTGAGGCAAATGAACTCGGTGAAGGTGTGTTTCCGTTTAGCTTGGGACAAAAAATATTAAACATGTTTAATTTTTTACTCTCAAATGACCATTTCCACATACTTTATATGGGACGAGAGAGCCATTTGACGAGTTGGAAAAAATAGTGAATAGGCCCTATAAAGGAAAGAACCTAGTAAGGAAAGGCACATCAGTTAGTTTCTCTTTGAACAATTCTTCCGTAGACTTTTGAGGCAAACATCAATGAATTTTTTAAAAGTAGAACTAACAAATGTAGCCACTATGGCTACTTTCTACATGATCTATTTTTGAATTTTTCATTTTCTCAAAATTTTTCAACTCTGTTTTATGTATAATAACTAGTGGGCTCAGCCCCCTGCTCGCTTCGCTCATGAACCCCCGCTTCGCTTCGCTCAGCCACTTCTTATTAGATTCTTACCTGCTTCCTAAAACTCATTTCCAAATGTGTTTCCCTTTTTCTTACGACCTATTTGCATATGACGCATTTTTAAATAAATCTTTCCTTTTTTCTTAATTTTTAATTTCATATTAGAAAAATTATTATAATAAATATTAGTGGTATTGATCTATTATTTATTTATCCTTTTTATACCTATTTGAAATATTGCTTTTAAAAACCTTTACAATATATTGTCTGCCCTTTTACACATACATATATTGTGTCCAAAATCAAGCTATATATAATAGAGAAAGAACGACAAACAGAGGGAGAAAGATATATTATAAAATGTTTACATGATAACAGAAAGCTTTTCTAACATATAATGGAAAGAGAAATATACAACTAAAATTTGTGCACGGTGACAGAAAGCTTTTCGGTATATAATAGAGAGATGTGTAAAATAAAATTCTCGCATCACAACAGACTATCCTTTATAATAGAAAGATATTCACAATTAAAACCTCATCTAATATTTACTGAAATATAAGTTAAAAGTTGATAAAAAAGATTTTTAATTACTTTGAATGTTTTTATTCTTTTGAAATAAATCACTTAATATTTACACAATATTAAAGACACTTAAATAACTATAACTTTTTATAATAGCAAATTCTTTTCATATTTTGGTTTACTAAACTGAAGAACAATGAGAAGAAAGAAGATTAAATCTTCAAAAGATAAACTTTCAATATCATACAAAAGTAAATAATTTTTTAGATACAACAAATTGTAAACTAAAGTAAATACAATGCATCATCGTCGTCATCCACATCATCAGTGATGATATCATCATCACTTACATTTTCATTCTCATTGTCATTATCATCGTCATTTTCATTTTCAGCATTGTCTTCATTAGCACTGCTACTACTACTGTTACTAGAACTCATATCGTCTACCCAATTGAATAAATTTACTACATTGTCTTCATTCATTAGGTTTCTCCGACGGCGGCGATTTCTTCTCCGCCTTCGTTGATCGGCATCTTCTAATCCAAATACTACAAAGTAAGATATAAATAAAAATTCTTAAACAAGAAGAAATATTGTTTTAATTTAGGATAGTGTGTAATAATAAAAAAACGATCAACTTAATTTCTTTATTATTAATACTTACTATTGTGGTTAGATTCGCTGGCTGATTCTGAATTTTCGTCTGATTCCATATCCTCCTCTTCTTCCTTAAAATAAAAAAAAATTTCGTTGTATGAACTCGTTCATAAGAATTTTTAGACAGAATAATAGCATACTATTACGCTTCATTAAAATAACTCAAAGAAAATAATTTTCCATTGAAACAATTATATATGTAAACTGATCTTGATATTTGTTGGTGTTAAAGAAAAAATCGTTTCTTTGATGCCTTTTGCGTAGAGCAATAAGCTTTAGAGAACAATAAGCTTTAGAGAACAAATAAGCCAAATAACATCATCATGAATGATTTCAAAATAAAACACAATGGTCATTTTTATTTAAATCTTCAAACAAATCAATGTTTCGGTTATGCAACACATAATGCGATTTTACATAAATAATTTGGAAACAAAACAAGATACTAAGAAGTTGTGCGGGCTTAGTACTTCAGCTACAAAGCGAGTTAAAGTCCTAATACCGGCTAAAAAATGAAATAAGAATCGGTTTTTTGGATTAGAAAAGATATCTTATTCTCAAAATACCCGCAAAAAAAGTAAAAGAATAAACTGAGATTACTATTGTAACTTTTTGGATCAGCTAGATGTAAAAATTCATAAGAAAATACCTTGTTCACAGAAGAAAATAACAGCTTTAAATATGTTTATGAAGAAATAATTATTTTGAAGGAATAAATTTCATTAAATTTAATCCAGTGAGATATTTGGGAACAGTGGCTGAAGATTTCAGGGTATCATCTGGAGAATATAGCCAATGTAAATAATGTATTTTTAAGTGTAATGGCCTAAAAACAAAAAAAAAAGGATTATATATATCTAAAATATATAATTTCTGAAAAATTCCATAAAAAAATATATTTTCGCATAGCTTGCGAAAACACAATTTCACTGAGGCAAATGAACTCGGTGAAGGTGTGTTTCCGTTTAGCTTGGGACAAAAAAATGAAAAATATGTTCTCTACTCGCTTTAGCTAAGATAATTATTAAGGACGAGAAAAAATAAAATAGGGTCTTCACTGCAACGATTAATAGGAGTTCCCCGTATTACACAACAATTTCGACTTTAGTTGTAATCCTCACTAGTCATGAAAATTTTTAATTCAACAATAATGAAATAATGAGGTTTATGATCTCTAGGATATTTAAAAACGAAGATGAACATATTCCTAGAAACATTATTTCATTCCGAATAAACTTAAGTTTTTTAGTTTCTATTTTAATTTTTTATAAAATCAATAAATTTTACCTCTTGATCCTCAGATTTTCTTTCTCCAACAGCATAAATTCGTATTCCTGTCTCATGAATCGAATCATATGATCCTTGATTTTCAACCAAAGCTAAATAACTACCATTTTTATTTACGCACATGTCATATATATCCTTTTTGACATCAATTGTTGATATACTTGTATAATCATAACTATCTAAAACTTTGAAGCTCGTTGAGCTTGTTTTGAATGCTTCGGAAGTATCACGAGGAAAGGAATCATGCGGTGCATTTTCAAAACGTGTCCCATAAATAACATTTAAATTTGAAAACTTTACTAAAGTTTGATCCAAAACAGGAACCGTTCGTAATAAATGAAATGTCCTTAAGTCCCATACTTCTGTATTTGAAACAATCTAAAAAAAAAAATATAAAATCAAATACTCAAATAAATAAATACTAATAATTTTAAATAAGGAATTTATTTACCTCTAAGCCTGAAGGATGAAATACACCTGATAAATTTTGATTAAATTTATCAAATTTATGAATTTCTTGCCCTGATTTGACATCCCAAAGGACACCATCTGTAAAGTTATTGTGAATTATTTATTTCAAGATTTTGGAAGAATTTTGGAGAATTAAATAATTATCCTGAAAAAAATTTAAGAGCTTATTTTGGCAAAAAGGCTGAGAATAAAATGGTAGTGCTCTAGAATTCAATCTGATAAAACTAAATTAAAAAAGAACGTCCGGTAGCAGGTACCGCACAAGCAACTTCTCTTGAGAAAAAAATTTTTTTTTAATGTTCCGATACCTCGAATATTAAACGAAATTTCAAAATTCATTTGAAATTTGGCATATTCCTGAATTTTTATTGAAACTTCCGCATTTCGCTACCTAGAGGACGGGATCATAAAACTCTTACTGGATAATTACGGTTAAATGTGTATCATGTTTACTATATGCATTCTATGACTCGTCTATTTCCTTTTCTGCAGTTGAATCGAAATCAACACGCTCGAAAACCACCATCTGCCCCTCAATACTTAAAATTACGCTCACACGCATACACACACGGACATACATCACTCTAAAATTGGCTGCAAATGATGCTCCAGGTCTTGAAACGTAAAGAAATTACAAAAAACTAACTCTTTCGATTTTTGGACCAATTATCATAGCATTGAAACGAAGCTCAAAATTGAAAAAAAGAATAACTTTTCAACATTACACAATATTTTATAATTATCTGCTTAAAACCCAGCTGAAAACTAAAATTCATCCAATTTGAAGAATTTTTACAAAAAAAAAAAAATTACGTCATATTGGGTCCGCCATCTTGAATTTAAAAAAATTCAAAATCAGCACCTTCGAAAACCCCCGGGTACCCCTCGATAGTTAAAATATAATGGTTACATGAAAATTTTTGTTCCATGCTTGAGAACGTTAGTTTTTTATTCATAAAAAACGAACCACTGGACCGACTTCGCTCAAACTCGTTTCAGATCTAAGTCATGATGGGGCCTATCGATTGATATATTAAAAACGTAATTTGGTCCAGTAGTTTTTGAGTAAACGAATCTCATAAAAAAGCTCCCATACATACATACATGCATACACACACGCACACACACTCTAAAAATAATTGCAAATGATTCTCCAGATGTTGAAACGTAAAGAAAACATAAAATTATTGATTTCGATTTTCATACCTAATATAGTAACTTCCCAAGAGAAGTTAATAATTATACGAAACTACTCAAAAGAGAAAATAATTCCATAATGCAAAAGTGATTACTATTACAGATGTATCCCATGTACCTATAACTGAATTTTTGCTAAGAAATTAGAAGCAGATGATATAAGAGTTAAAGTATTGGCGTTAGTATACCTCCGATATTTTAATTAAATAATTAGATAAAACCAAACAATAATTTAAAATTTTAATGTATTGTGTCTTATTGTAAAAACTTAGGTAGGTAGTAAATTGATAGTGAGCATTACTTGTTAATTCCATTGCCTTCACATTCTGCTATAAGTCTGTTAATTAATAATGCTATCTCTAATAATAAAAATAATTACAACTTACCAGATAAAATTAGATCATCAGTGGGACAAAATGTTGCTCGATTTTGTTCATATTGATTTGATATTGTTGGAATAAATGTTAGTATCTTTTGCTGTGTAAGAATATCATATATATTCGCAGTCTGTATTTAAATATAAATGAAATGTTAAATATGTGTGTTGAAAAATTTAATAAATAACTTACACCTTTTTTTGTTCCTAATACGTAATTTTCAGTAACATTACCAAATTCACAATAAGTTTCATGACCAAAATTCATTACATTAACCAAATCTTTGTCTTTTAATTCAAAAAGTGTTGCAAACGCTTCATTCCATAGGCTTGATGTAAGTACCAAATTTCCTTTATTATTGCTTTTAATACAATCAATATATGCTGTAAGACCGTTTGCGGAAAAATCTAATTCACCGTCATGCCTATTGTAAACATGAATTTCACCGTGAAAAGTTCCTACTATTATTTTACTATCACAAGGTAAAATATCACAGCAAGTAAATTGTATTTCATCGTAATTAACAGGTCGTATTGTTTTAATTGGAGAAATATGCATATGAACAAAATGACGATCTAAGCGTGTTGATGAAAAACCATATTGTGATTTAAACCATCTTGCTGTAAAATTATTATTGTAGCCAATAACTTTATTTGGATTTGGATCTGGACATTTATGTGGTGTAAAAAGATCAAATTGTGGACATGTTGCCATTGGATTGTTACATAATGCATGTTGATTTGTTAGATATTCTGTAACAATAGTATTTAATGTTATATTAGTTGGTTTGCTATCTTGTGCTGAGGTTGCTAAATTTCTTTGATTAGTTGTTGAATTAATATACAAATCACTTGAGGAAACACATTTTTGAAGAGATTTTTGAACTTGTGTTATTGGATTTGATATATTTGATATTTGACTAGAGTATAAATTATTTGATTTTTTGATTAGTTTAATTGGAGTTATTGATGTATTATTTGGATCCATTACTTCATCCAGATTTGGCAAATTTTGACATATTCCATTCATGTTATACCCATTAATTGTATTACTTGAATTTTGTTCACAATTTGATGATAATGAATTTATTTCATGAGAGCGTGTTCGTAAGCGACTTCGTACGATGGCTGCATTTGTACTTAAATCTCTAAATACAAAATTATTTTAATTAAATATATTCTTATTCAAATAATTTAAAAATGTTTACTCACTTATAACAAAAAGGTGAATGATGAACACCATATGATTTTGATTGCGATTGTGAACTATTAAGGCCGGCTTCCTTTTGTAATAATTTAGCTGATTCAATTAAACCTTTAGTCAATAAATGATCATAAATCAATTGTAATAATTGTTGTTCATTATATTGTATACGTGTTTGTGCAACTACATTTGCTTTATGTATATTAGCTAAAGACGCATCAAATTGACTATTTGTTGGTTTAATTTTACCAGATATACATTCCAATAATTCAAGTACATATTTTTGGAAAAGTACATGTTCAGCACGTTTTTCTTGTAATATTGGATCTCGCATTAGATGTAATATTTGTCCATCAGCAAATAACGGTAATTTTCCAATTATTTGTCGAACACGTCCTGACCGTGCTAATCCAGCTAAAGCGCGACAAGCCATACCACGTATACAATCAGCATCAGTTATTGGTGATTTAGCTTGCATTAATTGTAAAAATACAATTATTCCATTATTTGAACAAATACTTTCCCATAGTTTTTCAATAATTTCTTCAGAATATTTACTAGTCATCCTTTTTTTGGCTGTACCATAACGATTTACAATTAAAAGCTAAATAGTAAGATATAAAAAATTATTGGTTTTATGTATAAATTTATATTAATAGTTATTTTACTTTGGCAGTAGGCGCACATGTACAATGAACAAGACAAGCAAGTGCTGCCTTTTGAACATCCGCATCAGAAACTATTTCTCCAACCGCTGCACCAAGTATAGCATTAATTCCAGAAGAAGTATTTTTATTGGGCAAATCCATTCGATCACAAAATGTTTGAAATACTCGAGGTACAACACAGCATATTGACAAAATATCTAAAGCAGATCGAATGGTTTCAGCTCTAAAATTAATGTTTATTTTTAAAATTAGAAATATTTAAATTTAAAAATAGTTGATTACCTTCCACTATTATTCCATTCATAAGAATAAGCTATAATCCTTAGAAGTAAGGAAATACCACCAAGTCGCAAAAGTTCATCTACAGGTGCCCAATGGGCTCTAACTGGAAGATTCTCTTGTAAACATTGAATTTGTTCACTAATTTGGTCTAGTGTTGCCTTATTGGCTTTGAATAATTGTTGTGAAGTAATATTTGCTGGACATTGTTGCCGCATAAAATGGATATATTTAAAATGTAAATGACTTTCCATATAACGTTTAAGTGCTACACAAACATGTTTCACCATTTGTTTTGCTGTACCTTGTTCTTCATCATTTAAATTATTAGTTTCATCAGTTGAGAGTATGGGAAGCACTGATATCTACAATATATATAATATATATATATTATATATATATATTATATATATATATATATTATATATATATATTATATATATATATTATATATATATAATATATATATATAATATATACAAATATATTTAAATAAATTATATACTTACAACATTATATAATTGACGTAAACCATCTTGGCTATCAAATTCATCAAGAATTTGTTTAAATTGAAAACTAAAACCAAAAAACATAGTTACATGACATCGGCCAGAATCATGTGGTCTTCCAAGTAAAGCTAATGCATACTTTACTGTTTCTGAAATAATTTTTTGTGGCATATAACATATGCGTTCCATTGTTTCCTCACAGTATGCCAAATAATAGAATGCAATAGATACACCGGTCGCCGCTGGACTTGTCCTTGGAATTTTAACTAAAAGCTGCAAATATATTAACAAATTGTTGTTTATGCTTATTTATAAATAAAAATAATATAGCTGTTTAATTTAAGCAACTTAACGTGCAAGGGAAATTATTGCATCAGCTGATTGGAAAAAACAAAAATAATTAATTATTTTTGAAAATTTCCGTCAACAATCTCCTGAGATGTTTTCTTTTTTTTGCTAAAAAGGATATAAATAACTTCAGCTGCTTGGTTTTAATACAAATAGGTAAATATCATACAAAGAAAAGAGCACAGTCATGCAATTAAAATAAACAAAAAATATAAAAAAGTCTATGACTTTTGGGTAAATGCGGGCAGTTTTAAGAGATTTCATTTGTTTAGTTAAATGTTCATGCGACATATTAAGAAAAAAAGAAAAAATGTCGATTGTGTATATCAAAATTTTCTAGCATCATAAACATAAAGCACCAAAGAAAAAGTAAAATATTGTTCAGGTTCATGATTTAAAGCATTAAATTAAAGAAAAAAATTGTTTTACCTCAAGACCGCCACGTGATACAAATTCCAAAGCAAATTTTTTATGACAAAGTAATGATGATAAATACTTTAAATATTCAAAACAAAGGCAAGTGTCTAATGGATTAACATTTTTGATTCTGCTGAATATTAGTTTTATTACATCCTGTTCAAAAACATGGCCAAGATACTGAAAAAAATGTTTACTCAATTTTTAAACTTTCAACAAAAACACAAAATACTTCTTGATAATCTCCAATATTTGCTAAATATCTAAGGCATAACGCATGTGTAGCCGCTTGTGTTAGCGGATATAATGGAATGTAATAATTTCGCGACCCACCGCCATTTATAGAGCCCTGACTATCTTCAGTATCATGCATTTCATTTCCATAACATAACTTGTCTAATTTTCTATTGATATAACAATTTCCATCGAACTTGAACCTCTTATTTGGTTGTTCGTATTCGGAAAAATTATTTGGCTTAAGATTTTCATTCTCAACACCGAAAATTTTTTCTTCAATACAACATTCGCTTCTTTTTTTTAACATTATTTCTTTATCAATAGTTTCTTTTTTAGTATTATTTGTTTGGATTATTGGTGATGATTTCAATCTTTCAATACATTTTAGTACTAATCGAGAATTTAGTTCACGGTATCCAAGGGCAATATCTTGAACTTCCATTGCAGCTGCTAAAAGTCCAATTGCATAAGTTTGTAACGGTTCTGGTCCTTTTTCAGCCCATCCAAATAAACGATTCAATAAGATATCATACTCCAACTGTTTAGAAATTATATATAAAAATATCAAACTTCTATTAGATCAATTTACCTGAAAAACCGCTGACGTTTCTAAGCCTGGCATTATTGCAAGAATGAGACGACATGCAACAATATTTAGATCTAAAGAGCTCTTCTGTATACTTTGTCGGGTAAAATAATTATCACGAAGATAGTCGTTAACAAGCTGTTTTATTATGGAATCAATTGATTTCTTGTGTTATATTCAAATAAATTTTCATTATAATAATATACCTACTTTTGTTATAAAATGATCTTTTCGAAAAAGTACTTTTAGAGAACGACCAAACTCACCATCTGGATCAGAACACGATGGATGTCTTTCATCAAAAGGGTCAGGATCTTTTCTGTAATATACCTCTGTTTCCTCTTCAAGTATTTCTGCAAATCTATAAAAACATTTGTGATATATTTAAAATTTCTAATGCACAATTGTGTTCTAAGTGTTTTTACCTAAAAAAAAAAGAATATAATATTTCAAACAATATATGGGAAACCAAGATGTCAAAAAATACTAGCGCAAAATGAAGAGTTATTAGATTAGGACAAAATAACAATTAATTTGATGTGTAAAATATATTAAAAACGTAATGAAAAAACTTAATTTCTTTTTTTGTGTATTCGCAAGTGAGTAGTCCTCCTTTTTTGCCAAAAGTTCAATTACCTTGTTAATACTGGTACTGGATCATATCCAGGCTTTGTATTCTCCTGTTCCCATAAATGTAAAATTTGGGATAGATCTTTACCATTTAGAACTGTTTCAGGATCTACCGGTGAGTTCATTTTTCTTAGTTTTATCCTAAATAAAATTATAATTGGTATACTTAACCTCACATTTTACATTTACGTTTCATATTGAAATATAATAAATTAAAAAAGCTATACATACTTTCAATCGTTTTATTTAGAAAAAATACACACTTTTATACAGTATGCATAAATATGAAAATATTAAAACAAATATTTATTCATTTAAAATAAACACGCTTTGTGTCCGTCAGTAACTTGAAATTATTGACATTACCATGCTAGAAAGACTATATAATTTAATTCTGACTTTTCGATTAGTTTTGCCATACTAGTATATATTCGAAAATTAGTTTTTTCGAATAGAAAATAATCTAGATTTCGCATCGTTTATTTTAGTTTATTTCTCTAGAAATTATAGATTGTTATAATGAAAGAAATAAATAAAAATTCATTTTTAATGCTTGTTAAGAATTCTATTATGAAAAAACCCTGAATCTCGACACAATATTTATTTAGGAAAAAAATGTCAAATTTTGACAGAAACATTCTAGAAAAATTTCTTTCACATTTCATTACCGTGGATGAATTGTTAGTTAATTTCTTAATTGTCCTAAATGCAAACAAAATATGTAATACTGATTATAATAAATTTGCTACTCACTTAAAAATGTGGTTTCTTTATTCACTTAGTTTAATTTCTATGTTCATACAAATATGTTTTGCTACAATGGCAGTCGGTAAACTAATTGTTTTTGGTTTTTTTTTTATATAATTTGTTTTAATTAAACTAATTTTTTATTTTAGCTGCTGCTTTATATTATTTAGCAGAACTAGTAGAGGAATATACAGTTATAGCAAGAAAGGTTATTTATTGGATGATTGCTGCAAATACAATTATTTATGTTCTTTTTATATTTTTTGAAAATTTTCCTTGGTCTATTATATTGACTGGCCTACTAAGTCAAATTTTTCATACCGCGATAATGTCAAATTTTCCTTTTTTTGAATTTTTGTCATTGCCATTTGTAGGAACTGTCTTAATTTTATTTCTTAATCATTATTTCGCGTTCAGTTATTTTACTGCAAATTACTATGCATTTTCAGAGGTAAGAATTATGCAAAAACTAGCAAATTAAAGATATAATGCTATGTTAAATGCAATTTTAGGTAATGGCATTTTTTACATTATGTCTTTGGTTGGTTCCATTCGCTCTTTTTGTATCCCTAAGTGCAAATGAAAATGTGCTTCCAACCCACACTGACAACAATTTAATAGGTAAGCATTTTTAATTTTAGTTTTTCTAGCTAATCAGTTGAAATTATTTCAGGTAATCCAGATGTTGTTACAAATTATTTTTCCAGAAAAGTTAAAAAACAAGGACTGTTATCGTTTTTCAATTATATAAAAGAAAGTATTTTACCTATGCGGAATAAAAAACCCTTTTAGGTTAAAACTTTTACACTAAATGCGGATTGCAGATTAATCAGTGTTTTATTAGTAAAGAAATAATTGTGTTTTATAACTGTGATATCAAAAATATTGGTAAAATAAGCTTAACAATTATCAAAATATTAATAATTAAAAATTTTTTATATACTAATCTTTTTATTTTAATGATTAAAAATATTGGTTTGGTTTTTTCCCACCTTTATAAGAAAGGCATTGTTTTAGAAGACATATCCTTAAACTTAGTTGTAAAATTGCTCTTTAAATTTCTTTCGCAATTTTTTAAAAAGAAAAGAAACAAATGATTTGGTTGAATGTAAAGCATTCATGTTTCTAATACCCCTGAAAAATTCACTTTACAATTTTGGATTCATAATGTAGTATTAAAGCATTCTACTAAAAATTGCAACAGTGTTTTATGGACAATATTTCTTATATCGATATTTTTCCCGATTTCTACTTACAAATTGCAGACTTACAAGTAAATTTATACCGCACGTTACTAGAAGGAAAAAATTAAATTAGTCCATATAAAGATTTTATTATGAAATACTAAGTTTTATTAAAAAAAATATACATTGTTTGGAGAAAATATAATATTTTAATAGTTGGAAATTAATAAAAGTTTATGAAGATTTCTTAGAAAATGACTTAATATGAAATAAAATTCACAATCTTTTAGTTTAAAAAAAAAATTTCCAAGCGCAATTAATCAACACATTGCTATCTATAAATCGGCAAAAATCTTAGTCTTGTTCAACAACTGTACCATCTGGCATACCATAATAAATTTTTGTTGCCATTTGAACAAAGAGCCCTATTTCAACAACCCCGGGTATCAATTTAATATCATTATTAATGCGTTCCCAATTATAAGATTGAGTCGAATCAAATTTCCAATCAAGTATAAAATTTCCATTATCAGTAACACATGGGCCAGCCTTTGAAATCGCGCTACGTAAATGTACAATTCCACCAAAATTATTTTGTATTTTATTTAATATTGGCATATACGCCATCGGTATTACTTCAATTGGAATGCCTTTTTTATATTGTTCACCTAAATATCTTGATTTTTTCGTATAATCAGCAATAACAATCATATTTTCTGCACATGATGCAATAACTTTCTCTTGAAGTAAACAGCCGCCACCACCTTTAATTAGGGTTTTAGATTCGTCAACTTCATCAGCTCCATCAATTACCAGGGATAGGGAAGGATATCTATCGAGCTCACCAAGTTGAAGTTTGTGCTCACAGCATAATTGACGGGCTTGGAAACTTGTAGGAACACATATTACCTGAAGACCTTCTGTTTTCACTTTCTGTGCTAATCTTTGTACAGCAAAAACTACAGTTGAACCACTTCCTATTCCGATTGCAGTTTTATCAGTTACCCAATCATCGATTGCTTTGACTGCAGCAACTTTCTTAGCCTCGTTTAGTTTCATTGTGCAATTAGAATACTTTCTATATTTTGTTAAAAGATTCAAGTGCCTTTGGCACATATCACTCAAAGCACATTTTTCAGTGTCAAAAAGTTATCAGTGGTGAAAAAAAAATTATTTCGGCGTGAGAATGAAAAAGTCAAGTAGATGGCTAATATGTCAAAATTATGTCAAAAAACGGCTTTCTCATTCTCACGCTGGAGTTTACACATGCTTCTTTTATAGATTCCTAGATGCCACTTTTTGTAAAATTATTAATTGTACAGTTCTGACTAAAAATTAAAATTATGAATTCAATTAAAAAAAAAAATCTAATTTTTGGGTCAAACTACTCCGACTACCTAATTTTATTCGAATACGAGAAATTGCTCACATCCAAATGCGTTTACTTTAGTTATTCTTATAAAGTGCATTCCGTACGTATAAAAATGCAAAAAACGCCCTTCGAGGACACTTTTTCACACCTTTGTCCACTTTTTGAAGTGAAAACTTCTTTAGTATCGTTGTGATTTGAAATTCGATGTAACGAAAAAGCGACACTATGGATATATGTATATATATGTTTGCATGGACATATGTTGATTTTGATATATATAATTATGTTCATATGGATATATACATATATATATGTTTTGATAAATATATATATATATATATATATATATATATATATATATATCTATATATTAGGGAGTGCCGGATAAGAGCCTTCATTTACGCTTTAGCATTGCTTGTCATTGGACACCAGCACTTGTTTTAAAGGGCTTTAAGAGCGTCTACTTTAAAGGACTTAAAAAGCGCCTGGTTTACAGAGACTTACGAGCACTTCATTTTTTTTAAATTAAAAGAAATTTTTTTTAACAAATAATTCATTTTTCTTTCATTTTATTTTAACATTGAATTAATCCAAAGAAATAAAAATACTTCTGAGAGTTAATTAGTGCAAAGAAACTAATTTTTTTTGTGTCAACTAAAATCTTAACATAATTAATTCATAACTAATATTTATCAAGCTAAACGTGAGCAGGTTTATTGAACCAATAATGCTTAATTCTAAATTTATAATTTTCTTGTATATGTTTATAAAGAGTTGAATTACTTCAATATTGCTGTGACTATATAAGTAAGCGTTTTTCATGGTTATCCGGGTAAAAAATAGATTTTTATAAATTAAAGAGACAGTTATGTTTTGGGAATACATACATGGGACTCATCTATTTTTCTTTCTATCGTTTTTGGCCACAATGGTGTATTCGGTCACAATGTTGTTCGTTTGCAAAAGCCCCACATACAAAATAAAATACTTAAAATCTAATTAAATATTTTTGAAAGAATTTTTATTAACTTATAATAAAACTATTGTCCAAAAATGTCCTCCCTAAAAATACCCTAAAGTTTTATTAACACTGCTATCACAACACGTAAAAAACCGACTTACATCTTTCACTGATAAATCACAATTATCAATGCAAAATTCTAAATATTCTTGTCCAATTTGCTGTAAATCAGAAAAGAATTGTTTTCTATGTCTAGACACCTCCAAAAAAACAGCACGTGTACACAAAAAGCATACTCATATGAGTCCTCATATGAAAAAGGAGGGTATAGGAGCGTTCCGAAAATTCTCCGCTGGGGAATGACTGTTTTAAATTATTGTATTGCATATGTTTTCACTTCTACCGAGTTGGAATTGCACACATGTATTTTTTTATTTTCTATTTCATTTCGTCTTAAAATATTCCAATGAACTTCCGCTTTGCTTAACTGAACACATTTCAGATTACTGAAGTGACGAAGATTTGCGGAATTTATTGGATGCTTGTAAACTTAGCAGTGTCAGTATAGTTTAAGAAGAACGTTTTTGCATTTACAAATAATTTTTTATCACTTCCTTCCTCCAACATTTTTAACTCTATTTGATAAATTCAATTGTAGTGTATATTTTCAATTATTGGTTCATTTTATAAAAAGTAACCTGTAATATTAATCCTGTATTTTTTATTGATTTAATGATCAATTTGGTATTATAGTTACGTTTAATTTTTTCAAAAAGTTAGGTTAAGTATTTTTGTGCCTACAACGTAATAACAGGTGTTTTTTTTCTTAATGTTAGATTATAGTTTTAAAATCAATAATACTTTATGTTTATTGCAATTTCAATTCTTTGGATTACTTGAATTACTAATGTTTTTGTTTATTATGTTTATTATTCATATATTAAAAATTATTGATGGCTCTATCATAAAATTGTGTCCTGAATGTGCACTTGGAAATAAAATTTTATCTATGTTTTCCTTTCTCTGCTTTAACAGATATTGATTCAATTTTATTATTTGAAAGTTTTTTTTATTAAAGATGAATATAATTTATTTCAACCTTTCTCCTTTTGTTAAATTCTATATTCTACATTAAAAATTTAACAAAAATTCAGCAGAATATTACATTATTATGTTAAATTAAAAAAACATAATTAATAACAAGAAGAGTTTGGTAAATTATAAAATGTGGTAATAAACCAGTGTGCATAAAATACCTCTATATGACTCTAAAAAAATAGGTACATTAAAAACAATCAAAAACATTTTCCTCAAATACTTAAAGTCGTTTTTCCAATCATATTCTATGAAAAACAAAAGAAACTATTACAGTCTTTTCTTGATGTTAAGAATTTTATTTTTGAATTGTTATTGAAACAAAAAAAAAACAATTTTTAATTATTTTTAATTTTATTTCTTAATAAAACTTAACTTAACTACACATTAACTCCTTCTTCGTAACTAGCTAACTGACTAAGATTTCTTTCCTTTTTATATTCCTACTTATCAGTGGACTTGATTGTGGTCCTCTTGTACTTGTTATCATTTAAACATATTTTATTCTTTAATTCTAAGTTTGTTATCTTGTCAATATAATATTTATTTAACATGTTTCATTCTTAAATTATGAGTTGCTTATCTTATCAATATAATATTTAATTAACATTTTAACTTTAGAATAAAGTTTTACTGCATTAAAACTAACTATTAAAAAGTATAATAAAAGTCTCTGATCGAAAAAGCTTAAGAAATTTTTGTTTAAAACCAAAAAAAGATTTCTCAAATTAAATTCTTCTTTGATTTTCTCAATCGCATAATACTTTAAAGCTTTTGGTATGACAAAAAAATAGAATTAAAATTTATAAGAATAAAACTAGGTTCTCTTGATAAAAATTAAATAATATTTCTATATAAATGGTATATGAGTTTTATTTTCCATTAAAACTTTTTGTGAAGTATAATTGATGCCTTAAGTGCTTTCATATTGCAAAAGCATTCAACTTCAAAGAAATTTTGTTGATATTTTGATAAATTGTGACAAGTGGTATTTTAAAGCTGATAATAACTGTCCACAAAAAAAGAAAAAAGTAAATACCTTAAACTTTAGGGGAATAAGAGGATATGAGCTTACATTTCCCAAATAAAATTTGTCATTGTCATTTGTCATTTTTAAAAGAAAATCAGCGGAACTATTCATATATGAAGCATAATGAAAATGACACTACATAAAAAGAGAAATCTAATAAACTTGTATATTTCGAAAATTAAAACTACCCCTTTTCTTAATTTTTTCAAATTTTTTTGGAGATTTATAAGAGGCATAGAATAAAAAATAGATTTGCATTGGGATAATTTTATAATTTGTATACCCTAGAGTCTATGGAAAACAAGGAGACTGATAATTTTTTTATCAGCTGACATTTGCTTGGAAGTGAGGAAAACTATAGATGCAGGAATTAAGGTACAAAAACGTAGAGTTTGAAGAATAATACGCATATATATATACGCCCGATATAATTTCTGACCTCTAAGAGCAATAAATAATATGCTTACAAAATATTTGTTAAAGCAAATCGTGAAATAGAAAAATTTTTCCTAAATCCTATTTGGACCCTTTGCATCTTTCATCTCGTGCATAAAGTAAACTAAAGAAAAAATGTATGAGCTTGCGTATGATTTGATGATTTACTTTCACTAAAACAGATTTTGCACTTCCATTTTTTTAAATTTTATTACTAGGATAAAATTCTTTATGTTTTTATTTTATAATTGTTATTTTGGATGTTTTGTAATAACGAAAATATTTCCCTTTTATATGGGAATTTTGCTTTTTGGAATTTTAGTAAAGGGGTTGTGTATGTGCATTTTATGTTGTGGAGATTACCTTAGAATTTATAAGCTTCCTAGAGCTGGAAATTACTTCAAAACTGAAAACTCCATAAAATACATGCCTCTTCCTATGTTCTTTATAAAAACTAGAAAACGCTAGTTTCTTATTTAATTAACACTAGTTTATATTATAATTCACTAGAAAACGCTAGTGTATACTATAATTGAACTAAAAAATGTTTGGTTATAAATTAACTTAAGAGAGAACTAGAAAACGCTAGTTTCCTTAAGATATTTGAAGGTTTTTTTGGTTAAGTCTAGAAAACGCTAGACTAATTACTATTAAATGAAAACCGTGACATTCAAAACACTACTGATTTATTTATCAAAAAATCTTATTTATATAGTACCAAAAAAT
Organism: Acrocera orbiculus; assembly: GCA_947359355.1. Classification (NCBI taxonomy): domain Eukaryota; kingdom Metazoa; phylum Arthropoda; class Insecta; order Diptera; family Acroceridae; genus Acrocera; species Acrocera orbiculus. The sequence goes on from OX375758.1 coordinate 17,591,779, forward strand.
GCATTCTCAGCACACAATTGCATTGATAAATTTCATGCAATTTGCGACTGTACGTCTGCAGTATCAAATTTCGAGTATGCATTTTTTGGACTATATGCTAATGACCCATTACTTATAGCTATCGAAACATTCCACGGTATTAAATTACACGAGTAGCAAAATCAAATTTGAAATAAACAAAAGTTTCAAATTGCAATGCAGACATAATTATGCTTAATTTTACTTTAGATTTAATTTTTTCTTAATTGTTTTTTTTTTGTTTTTTTATTAATTATCCAACATTCTGCCCCCCCTTGAGCCGCAGGTCTCAACCAACTACCAAAAATTTATTTTATACAGTTCGTGGAGCCGGTTGCGGAATGTTTCGTTGTAAGTTGACTCTGGCTGTCTTTTTGCAGCACCAACGCACCGCAAAAAATCCAATAATGATCAGCAGCCCTGCAATGGAAGAATATCCAACCGTCAGTTGATGTACATTATGTTTCTAATGTCCTTAAGGTTGTCTTGTTGTTTACTTAAACTTATTATATTGTCCTTAATCCTCCTTATTTCTTCCGTATGGTTTATTGATTGAATAACAACTGTGTTGTTCCACGCCTTACGTCGAATATCATACATTGTTAAGTTTATTACTGGTTGAAATGATTGATTAGCTCCCTTAGTATGTAAGATTGATCCTGTGGAAATAGTCAAATCTTCATTTTTTAACGTGCATCCAGGTTGTAATGTTAACACTCCAGATCCCTCCATTACTGTTGTTATATATCTTTGATTACATACAATATGAACGGTATAATTTTGATCCAGGGAAAATAACCACCTGTTAGTTGCTTGCAAACGGATCCATATTCTAGCTGGTTTACTGATTCTCACTTCACAATTGGCTGTTGCCTCTTCATGCAGAAATAGACTAATTTCACAATGCTTTATATTTTCCAACTTATTTCATCGCATATATATTCTCCAGTTACCAATTCCGTATAATGCTTATATTCCTCGTAAGATAACAAATAGAAGTTATCCTTATAAATGTTTGACATGATAAAGTCTAATTCAGGTGTGATGGAAACGTGTGTTTCATTGAGTAATGTAGGCAACGGAATCAGATGGTATAGGTCAAATTCAGTTACCCTAACTAGAGGTAGATTTGCTGTGAAGAGTACATAATTATTTTTTATCTGGTACCGCATACTCATCAATTTGTATAAACTCGACAGCGATATTTGTTTGTTAGCTATTGGGAGTTGTAAATTCGGAGGTAAGTTTTCTCTTATTAAAGATATTTGTCTTTTTAGCTGTTGAGTGGATTCATTTTTCCATGTTCAATATCGATGATGACTTGAAGAACCATCTCTTGCATGAGTTCAACTTCACTTATTAGTGAATTCGTTAGAATAGCTAATGTGTTAAATGCCTGAATCCCCTTCTGGGTTTGCATTTCAGCATTCATATTGGTTAACCTATCATATTGTTGTTTTAATCCTGCCTTAATTTCACTTGTTAAATTCAATCTATCTTCTTCAGTATTTTTTATAATATTCATCGTGGAATCTAATATTGTTGTCTGATTTTTTATCAATTCGTGAAGATAATTTTCGTTATCCTTGACCATATCAATTGTCGTTTCCATTTGTGCGGCATATTCTTCGTCTAATACACCAAACAATTTATGTGCGATGGTACCCACTATGTTCAGTAAGGCACGATTTTTACGTTGTCTTCTTGGGCTTTCTAACATTGCATTGTTGCTTTTGATTTGTTCAATTTTATTTGCATATTGCTTTATTATTTGCTGATAACTTTGATTGTGTTCTATGAATTCACTGAGCCTTATTAATTGTAGCAATATTTGCTCTATGCTATTAATTGTTGCTTTATATTCTGTTAAATCATAATAAATCATAATATTCCAGTAACTGCTTGCTAAATATGATCGCCCAATACTGTCAAAGTATATTCCTGCGCTATGTTGAAATTTTGTTATTTCTATTGATTTTCCTGTCATTGATCCTTGATTGGCTAACGAAATATTTAAAGCATAACTTGAAGAGTACATTGGTAATACCAATGTTGCCAGTAGAAGGACCTTTGCCACATTTGATTTTAATGATCCTCCTTTCCTTTTTTTTGCCTTAGCTTCGTCTGATATATCTTCATATGTGATCCCTTTGGTTGAACTTGGTTCTTCAGTTTCGACTGGTAATGGTGAGAGTAAGTGAATTGCGCGTCGATAAATACCTGTGGCTGTTTTTACATCCACGACTCGTACTTTCCCATCGGGACCTGGAAATGATTCGACGACTCTTCCCATTGACCATTTTGCAGGAGGAAGGTTTTCATCCTTGATAGTGACTAAAGTTCCAGGCTTCATATTAGGATATGCTTTTATCCACTTAGCTCTTTTCTGAAGCTCACTAAGGTATTCTGATGACCAACGACGCCAGAATTCGTTTTTGATATAGCTCACGAACTGCCACCTTGATAGTAGTGACATTTTGTTTTCTACATGATTTGATTCGATCGTAGTAGTTAGAGGTTCACCTATTAAGAAATGTGCTGGTGTTAGAGCCATTAAGTCATTAGGATCGTTTGATAGCGCTGTTAATGGCCTTGAGTTTAATATAGCTTCAACTTCACTGGTAGCTGTACAAAGTTCTTCGTATGTGATTGCTGCAGACGCTATAGTTTTTTGTAGTAAAGCTTTCGTCGATTTTATAGCAGCCTCCCATAGTCCACCAAAGTGAGGAGATCTGGGTGGTATAAAGTGAAATTGTATTCTTTTATCCCCAACAAAATTCACAATTTTCCTTCGTGCACTGTCACTTTGAAGCATGTTTGCTACTTCTTCTAATTGTCTTCTAGCACCTACAAAGTTTCGGCCATTGTCGCAATAGATATTTTCGCAATGTCCTCGTCGTGCTACAAACCTTCTTAATGCACCTAGAAAACCTTCAGTGCTCGAATCCGAAACTACTTCCAAATGTATCGCCTTTGTTGCAAAGCAGCAGAATACTGCAATGTATGTCTTTTGCGGATGTTTTCCCCGTATTATGAAGTGAGTATACATAGGGCCACAAAAATTTACCCCTATGTTGCAAAATGGACGTGCCTTCTGTACTCTTGTTGATGGTAAATTCCCCATTTGTTGGCTTTGTAATCGAGGACGTGTTTTTGCACATGTTAAACAGTTATTCACTACTGATCTTGTTATCGTTCGACCCTGCATTATCCAATAGGTTTGTCGTGAAATTGCTAGTAAAGCCTGTGGTCCTGCGTGTAAATGCGTATTGTGTAGATTAATTAGTATTAATTTGGTAATGAAATTTTCAGCTGGTAGTAGAATTGGATGTTTTGCACCGTAATTGAGATCAGCTGATTGTAACCTTCCTCCAACTCGCATCAATCCTGATGCATCAAGAAAGGATACTAATTTCGCTAACTTATTTGACCTATGCAATTGTTGATTTTTCTTAAGCAAGTTTAATTCTTCATTAAATGATTGTAATTGCATTGTTCTAATTATTGTTGTACGAGCATTATCTAACTCCTTAACCGATAGTAGCTGCTCTCGTGATCTATTGCCCTTGAAGTGTTGTACAGCTCGAATTATCCATGCCATTACTCGATGTAATTTTCTGAATGAATTTGAATGTTCTATGCAATATAGTGGGTGTTCATCTTTATCAGGCTTATATTTTACTCCATTGCTCACGCTGAAAGTAAACCGGTCATTTTTTTCTTCTTCTGGAACTCTTACTATTGGTACGTTTTCTCTCGGCCACTTGGAATATTGTGTTTTTAAAAATTCTGGACCTTCGAACCATATTTTTAATCCTTTTAGTTGACTTGGTGATACACCTCTGGATACTAAATCAGCAGGATTTTGTTTTGTGTTCACATAGCGCCAACTTTTTATTCCTGTGATTTCTTGTATTGTTGCCACTCGATTTGCTACGTATGTCTTCAACGATGATGCATCCCCCCTTATCCAAGCTATTACAATTTGGGAATCAGTCCAATACCAGCATTCTTTGATAGCTAATTGAATGTTTTCTGTTACTTGTCGTACTAATTGTGTTGCTAGTAATGCTGCACATAATTCTAATCTTGGTAGAGTTGTTGGTTTTACTGGTGCTACTCTTGATTTTGCACAAAGTAATCGAACAGTTAATTTTCCATGCTTATCGATGGATCTCAGATAGATTGCAGTTCCGTAAGCCTTTTCACTCGCATCCGCAAAGGCATGAAGTTGAACATTAATACTGACTTCATCCCCAAACATATATCGTGGCATTCTTAATTCATCTAAATCCTTTAATTCTCTTCTAAATTTTTGCCAAAACTGGAGTTCCTTTTCTGGAAGTTCATCATCCCAATCCAGTTTAAGTTTCCATAGCCTTTGTATGAATATCTTACTAGTAACTACGACTGGATTTATCAGACCGAGAGGGTCAAAAATTTGTGCCAAATCTTCTAAAATTGTCCTCTTTGTGACATCTTGCCGTAATTTCTGATTTGTTTTAATGGCAAATAAATCTGTTATGGGGTGCCAAATAACGCCAAGAGTTTTGACTTGCTCATCTTCCAATTCTGCGAAATTTAGTTGGATTTCCAGATCCTCTGGAGGTAGTTATCGTACTAGGCTTGGATGATTTGCACACCATTTATGCAAAGGAAAGCCACCTAGTTTTAACATTGCAATTAATTCCCTTTGTATACCCTTAGCTTCTTCAAGGTTATTACTGCCGGTGACGATATCGTCGACATAAAAATCTTTCATTACTGATGCTGCTAATGGATAATTGTGTTGTTCAGTTTTTGCTAAATTTCGTAGACATTTTATTGCAAGATATGATGCGGCCTTGGTTCCATATGTTACTGTACATAATTGATAATATTTAACTGGGTCGGATGAACATCTTCTCCACATAATTAGCTGTAGGTTTCTATCCTCCTTGGCGATTAAAATTTGTCGATACATTTTGTTAATATCACTGGTAAACACATATCGCTTTGTTCTAAATCGTAATATAATAAATTCAATGTTGTCTTGAATCTTTGGTCCGCTCACTATTAAATCGTTAAGTGATAGGTTGTTTGATGTCTTAGCAGATGCATCGAACACTACTCTTAATTTTGTCGTACTACTTGTTGGTTTGAGTACATAATGATGTGGAAGGAAACAATGAGGTCCTTGTATTTGATTAGCTTTGATTTCACGCATATGTCCTAACTCCATGTATTCTTCTAGGAACATATCGTATTCTTGTTTGAGCAAGGGATCTTGTGCAAGCTTATGTTCCATGGATAGTAATCGCTTGAATGCCATGTTTTTTGATTCTCCAATTAAGTTTGGATCCCCTAATATTGGTAAATTTACTACAAAGCGTCCCTTTGAATTCCTGGTTGTTGTTGCCTCGAAGAAGTCTTCGCATTTCTTGTCTAAGGTTGATAATATATTCCGAGCTGGACATTCTTCTATCTCCCAAAACCTTTGTAGCTGTTGTTCTAACTCGATGTTGGTTATACCACAAAATGGTGTTTTATATTCAGTATCTGCGATGCGGCCTAAAACTATCCAACCTAATGTGGTGTTTTGTAATATAGGTAATCCTTCCTTTAGCTTTATTTGTCCATTCTTTATTATTTCTCCATAGAGTTCTGCTCCAAGTAGCATGTCAATTTTTTGAGGTTTATTGAATTCAGAATCAGCTAATATGATTTCAGTTGGTATTTCCCAATTTTTGATATTGATAAATTGATATGGTTGTTGAGCTGTAATTTCCTTAATAACGTATGCTTCTAACTCAGTTGAAAAGTTGGTATTTGTAGAGTTTAATGATACATTTAATTTTTTATTTAGTTTAAATTTGGATTCTCCTATCCCAAATATATTCATGTTTACTTGGGTGTTACCTAATTGTAACTTACGTCGTAGCCTTTCCGTTATGAAATTGAGTTGAGATCCTGAATCAAGAAGAATTCTGCATGGCACTAGCTCCCCTGTAGAATCTCGAACCAATCCTGTCGCTGTGCCTAAGAGGACATATCCATTGTAAGCTTCCTCTTGCTTGATACTCAGCTTACTCCTTGTTTTATCAAGTTCTTTTACTCTTTCTTGTTTCTGCATTTTAGTTGTGGAAATATGAGTTGAAACGTGGGTACGCGTAATATGAGTGTCAACTGACCTTAATTCTTTCTGTTCATTTGTTGCAAAATGAAGAAGAGTATTATGTTTTTTGTTACATTTTAAGCAATTTCTAGCCTGACACTGACTGTAGTTATGTCCCTTTTTTAGACAGTTAAGACATAAATTGAACTCTTATTTGACGCTCTTGTGGTGATAACCTTTTAAACTTTTCACAAAAATAGATTACGTGTGAATTTTTACACATTGGACATTGTAGTTCATTATTTCTGTGTATCATTAATGCGGCTGCCTTAGGTGGATTTTGCTGTTTTCTGGTTCGTTGTCCAAATGCTTCTAGTGCCTGAAATCGCATTTCTAAAAAGTTCAATAGACTTTTTACTGATTGTAGTTCGCGTGGTGTTTTCAAGGTTTGCTCATATAATGCATGAGTATTGGCATCTAGTTTTTTTTATTAAATTATGCATTATTATTGGATCCCAATTTTCCATTACAGTTAATCCCATATCTTCTAAGCTTAATAAGCATTCCTTTGTGGTATCATGCAAGGCCTTTAATCCGGAAGCGGATTCTGCAGTTAATGCAGGCTGCGCCATCAATTTATCTATCAAGGTATTGACGATTAATCGGTTATTTTCAAATCTATCCTTGAGTAGACTCCATGCAATTGAGTAATTACCGTCTGTAATTGTTAAATGCCTGATTAGTTTCTCTGCTTCTCCTGTGACGTTGGTTTTTAGATACCATAATTTTTGAGCACTTGCTATGTTTTTATTATGAACCCTTTGTGTAAATAATTCATAGAATTGCTTCCACTTCAGGTAATTCCCATCAAACCGGGGTAAGGTTAAATTTGGAAGCCGTAATGATTCATGTTCGTCTGTAGTTGCTTGAGTTGTGTTAGATTTGTTATTAGTCTCATCAATTTTTTCTTTCAACAAGATCAACATATCTTGTGTCCGTACTGATAAATCAAAATAAGTTTCTGTGTTATATCCTATTTTGGACAAATTATCTGTGTATTCCCATAGCGTGCTATTGATAGATTCTATTTCATCCCAATACTCCTTGATTTTATCATACTTTGTTTCGCAGTATCTCGTTGATCGAAGGTTGCCATGTACAATATTTTTCAATAAATTCTCTATTGCAGCCATTATTCCAAGTTGTTTTCTTACTAAACGCTGAGAATCGTTGTTTGTTGGTTTTTCTATGCCCTTAAAGGTGTCGGTTGTGATGACAGCTTCTTCTTGATGTTTTACACCTTCTCTAATTTCAATAGTTGTTGTTTTAGGCTCTACTGCAGTAGTAACTCCCTTCGAACCCTCTAAATGTTTTATTAAATTGATTAACTCTTCACTTAAGGCTTCGTAACATTTTCTTATTTTGTTATAATAGTCGTTAGCAAAGTAAGGGTGATTCAAATTGTCACCATACTCAGACCGGATTCGGTAATCAATAATTTCGAAGCTTTTCCATCGTTGATTTAAATTGTTTAATGTATCTTGTAGATACGCCAATTGCTTCTTCTCAGGCAATTGCCTGTGAAACGAACTTATTGCTTTTTCTATCTCCTTTGCAATGACTGCAGCTGAAGCTACTAATTCTTCTATTGACCCCATGACAGTATATTTGGATTTCGATAATCACTAATTTTTACACTTTCACCTTCACTAATTTTCTGTTCACAGGATCACGTCAGGGTCACCAAAAAATGTTCTTTATAAAAACTAGAAAACGCTAGTTTCTTATTTAATTAACACTAGTTTATATTATAATTCACTAGAAAACGCTAGTGTATACTATAATTGAACTAAAAAATGTTTGGTTATAAATTAACTTAAGAGAGAACTAGAAAACGCTATTTTCCTTAAGATATTTGAAGGTTTTTTTTGGTTAAGTCTAGAAAACGCTAGACTAATTACTATTAAATGAAAACCGTGACATTCAAAACACTACTGATTTATTTATCAAAAAATCTTATTTATATAGTACCAAAAAATGCATTCTCAGCACACAATTGCATTGATAAATTTCATGCAATTTGCGACTGTACGTCTGCAGTATCAAATTTCGAGTATGCATTTTTTGGACTATATGCTAATGACCCATTACTTATAGCTATCGAAACATTCCACGGTATTAAATTACACGAGTAGCAAAATCAAATAAACAAAATAACAAAACAAATAAACAAAAGTTTCAAATTGCAATGCAGACATAATTATGCTTAATTTTACTTTAGATTTAATTTTTTCTTAATTGTTTTTTTTTGTTTTTTTATTAATTATCCAACATCCTATTTTATATTGCTTCTATCTTGTATCATTGCTTTAGGGCTAGTTATAGTTTCTGGTATCGCAGAATTACTTTATAGATAAAAGAATCGCTTTTTTGATTCTAGATTTAAAAATTTAATGTTTGCATTTCAGTGCATTGATGGTGCTTTTAGCTTCTATAAATAGGAGTACACTCTTTAAAAGTTTATTTATATTATTTTTTTCTTATTTAAAAGGGTAAATACATTATAAAATTTAATGAGGTAATTTTATTTTCAATTTAATTAGATATTATTAGAGCTAGTAGTATTTCAAATAAATATAATTAAATTTTATTTTTTATACATGTTTAAAATAAATAAAATATTATATATAATTTAAGTGTTTTAATTCACTTTAAGAACATTTGTATAAACAAAGAAATTTATTAAAGCACCATCCAGTTCGCAAGAAATTAATTTCCTTCATTTTGGAAAACAATTACTAAATGATTACATTATCCTTTAAAATATTTCTATAACATAGCTATATATCTAGCAGGCTTCAATGAACCTTTTCTTCTCCCAAGAGAAATCGCTTTCTATTCTATATAAATGAAACAATTGACTCCTTAAGTCAAAAGTATTTTATATAAGTCCAAGTTTGCATGTTATATGAATAGAAGGATTATTTAGTAACATCACGAAGTTAGCAAACAAATTTTCACGGGGGCAAGTCTTATGTTCAGTACTTTTGCCTATGGGAAATTTAGATAGCTATCTTTTTGTATGAAAATCATTAAATAGAAAAGTTCATGCTAAATGTATATATTAAAGGGTAGAGTTTAATGGTCAGCAAAGAGAGCTAAGGGTTCTTATGATAGCTGCAAAAATAATTCTATTAGTTGAATAGTGTTTAAGATAAGTATATGTATTGCCTTCGTAAAGGTTTTAGTTGTTGTAATTACAGAAGATCAGATATAAAAAATTTCATCACAAAAGTACTTCGTAATTTTATTTTTTTTGATTTTATACAATTTGATGTTTTGTAATGGTGACTGTAGAATGAAATTTTTGAATGAAAAAGCTGTTTTAAAAATTTTAAGTAAATGTAATTATTTTTATTTTAGAAATTTATAAATTCAAAATTGCAAAGACTTTTAATCACACTGGGTATGTGACATAAACAATAATAATTTAGATTATTAGGTGAATTTTTGAAGATTTATGATGCATGAAGAAGATGAAAGTTGAGATGGTTAAGTTGTTTAGACTTTAACAAGCTAGATTTTCCTTAGAAAGTGGATGAAAGCCGACGCTGGTTGATATGCTTATAACAAAGCAGCTATTATTAACTGGGCATAGTGAAAATTACAGTGTCAAAATAAAAATACTAAGAATATAATTAAAATTGCCTTTAAAGGTATGTTTGAATTAAAATGGAAACTGTTCCTTTAGAAACTTAACAAATTATTCATAAAACTGATTACATAAAAGAGAAATTCCTTGATTAGTCCTAAGATACAGTTTTATTGTCAAATCAAAACCATGAAACCATGAAAGATTTTACGAGACTTGAACTAAATTGATATATCTTCATTTATATAACCATGCTACCTTGATAAGAAACTTCAATTTTTCTTTCATAGTTTTTTTTTCATACATGAAGATACAAAATGCACATTCATATTAAAGAAGGTTTTCTTTTCCGTAGCACGAAGGTTCTATTAGCTTTGAATGTATGTGCCTTGACTGTGTACAAAAAGCAACTACATTGCATTCCTAGAAAAATCTGAAAAGCTTTCAACTTTGTAATCTTTGAAAATAGAATAAATGAGTTTGAAACATCACACCACAAGATCCAACTTGAATAGGTAATCTTTTTTAAAGAGGTACAGTGAAAAATACAACAAAAGAGATACAAAAAGTTTCTTTTCTTTTAAAAACCTAAAAGGAAGCCTTAAAACAACACAAAAATTTAAAAAAATTGCGAAAATGGAAGGAAGCTATCTGTTTGGCAACTTTTCATATTTTTCAATAAAGCTTAAGCGTAAAATATAGTCATAAGCCTTACAGAGATGCAATTTAATATTATTTGAAGTTTGTTTTTTGCTACTGGCAAAGATGTTGCTATCGTCTAGATTTCCTTTTATGGTTCGTTTTTCATAGCGCAAATTGAATTTCTCAGGTGTTCCTTTCAACTTTTAAAAATTTTAATTCAAATTTTTTTTATTAAACATTGTTTCGCATCCACAGAAAGTTTCACTCTAAATTCTTAAATGTTTCCAGAAAAGTTTCCGGTAAGATATGTAATGTAATAATTTCCCAAGGTACGTATACTATATATATATATGTATATATATATAGTATATATATATAGTATATATTTGAAAATTAATATTTAACCTATATATAAATAGTCCAGATTAAATTATTCATTTACAAATGGGTTCACCCTATGGTCAATCAAGTATTTTTTTGTATATCTTACAGATGAATTTAATTTTCGAACTTTAACAAATTTTTTCATGAAATATTAGTCATAATTAAAATATTTTTATGCAGATAGATTTGAAGGAAACCATGTTTATTTGAATTGAAATGCATTTATCCCTATTTATTAACATACGTATCTGCATTCTGTTTATTTATACCTTTTGCATTCTTATCTTATTAAATTATTGTATATTGGTATTTCAAGCATTATACTAAATGAATAACACTTTTAAGCGTGGCAAGAAAATGAAAACAATTAAAAAAACTTGGCTCCCTAGTCAAACATTGCTACATAACACGTTTTCACGTCAAAAATTATTATTACTTCCTCAATAAAAGTTAGTTCTGTAATGAAATTTTCCTAAAGTAAAGTAATTCATATATAAAAGGAAAGGAATTTTAGATTAATGCTACAAGCTAATTAAATCATTTTTGTATGGTACTTTTTTCCTTGATTTTGTAGCTTTCATATTTATTTGCTTCGAAATAGCTAACGAAATAATTCTATTCACAATTCTCGTATGAAAGTTTGATTAAAACTACCTAACAATTGGTGTTTGATTTACTCATCATTCATTATAGAACAATTTCTAGCAATAGAGTAAAGAATATCAAGCACATAATCCAAGTTTAAGCTTACACTTTGAAACCAAGGGTAAACGTTAGTATAGGGTTTGAAAATGCGAACTTGATTAGCTCATAGTACTCTAACTGAAAGTGTTATTGTGACCCATCAAATCAATCAGGTGTCGTTCCCAACAATTAAAGATACTATGATTTACTTTTCAGCTAAAATTATGCATTCATCTTAATTTGTATTAAATACCAGCTCCGAACAGCAGAGTTGAGGCCGCAATACTATCAATAACGCCACATTTTGAAATGCTCGAAGGAGAAGAGAGATCTTTCCAAAAATTATTATTTCCTCTAAAATAAAACATCTGTGCCTTTAAAAAATTCACCAATTTTTTTCTAAAAGTTTATGAAATTTTGGATATTCAAATGCAAGCATATTAAGAGAGAGATAATCACATTTTGCTTTCTATTAAATACATTTTTTACAAATAAAATTTGTACAGTTTAAATTTAGAAAAGAAAAATCAGCAGATGAGACCTTCTGTACTTACATATGTACATATATTTTTCAACACTACTAACTAACTAAAGCTATAGCAAAATACAGTTCTATCATAATTAAATAATTTGCGCCTAAATTATGGACATCAAATTTCAATTGAATACTAATTATTCTGTTTTAAGAGGTTCGAAATATTTAAAAAAAGCTCAAAAACTCGTAAAAGTTGACAAAAGTTTCAATTTTCTACAAAAACTATCTCGCTATAAATTTTGCTAAGTTTTAAAAAATACATAGTAAAGTCCTTATTAGCGTTGAAAATAGGTTACAGATTAACATTTCAAGAGAGCTTTTTTTCTCAGGTAAAAAATTTAGTAGGTATATAGCTGTTTTTATGGAGTACTCTGTTTTTTTATAATTATTTTGTAGCCTATAAACTAATTAATAAGAAACGTAAACTTGTTAATTTTTTTAAACAAGCTTAAATGAGTCTTTTATTAAGTCTCTTGGATAAGTTTTACACAGTAAATATAAACTGGTAAAGTGTTCAGGAAATTGATGAAAAAGCGTAATTTTGTTTAAATTTTGAAAATGAATGCTTTGAAAAATTCTAAGATTAAAAATGACCTCCTGTAATGTCTTTACCAAGACTTAAAAAATTATTTAAATTAAAATTTAAATTTTATGGTATTAATTTTATAACTTTTATCGTTTGTTTAAACATCACGTCTGAGTAATATAAGAAGATATTTCAAAATACATTAAAGCTAATTCATGCTGGGTGTCAGACATGTAATTGATTTTTTTCAATAACTTTTATTAAATTTGTATGCATTGATGGTTTGATTGCAAGTTTACATAATTATGAGGCTCATAATGAAAGAACATGAAAGTTCTAAAATTTATGAGAAGTATGTACACATTAACTGCTTTGGAATGGGCTGTTTCTTTTGATTTGTGACTACCACTTTCGTTGATTCCAGTAATGGGTAATCCTTGGTATTAAATTGGGTAATGAAAGGTTACATTTGTCAAACACATCACTGTTACATTTACCATTTAGCTGCCTGGCAATGAAATGTTGGATAAAAAATGATTTTATTCTATCTGTGGTAAACGTTCATCAAGCTTTAAAGGAATATCTACACTGTGATAATACAAATCAAGCTGTGATTGCCATCAGTTTTCGTTGATTGAAACATTTTCACAAAAACAACGCCTGGGGTTATAAACCTTATTTTCCTACATAAAGCTTATATATGAGAGAAAGTGAGTTGTAGGGTTAGAGGAGCAAGGTTCAAATTGATGAGCTAAATTATACAAATTATTTAGAAATTATGGAATTATTATTCCTTATTAAAATCATTTGATTTTAAGTAAATATTAAAAATCCATTTCTGAAGAAATTTAAAAACAACAAAGTTGCAAAATAAACTTGAACTTTAAGTACAATAAAGACCCTAGTAGTGGTAGCAGTGTATTAGGAAAGGTATAATTTGGTTTGTTTTGTAAAATTACTCTAGAAAAACGATTTCTAGCTGGTTAGCTTTGGGATATTTTTTCCATTTTTCAGTGGAAAAAACTGATTTGCGGATAGCCATACATAAATGGCGGCTTGGGGGATTTATTCCAGAAGTGGTTAAAAATGGACCATTTGCTTGGTCTTACTAATGATGTTGAAATTTTTTATGAAAACACAAACGACAGTGGGTTTTTAAAACATTTATATTTGTGCAAAAAGGGAAATAAAAGAAAAGTGTGCTAAGCCAACTTAAACTATAAGTCTAGCACTATGAATAAAAGGTTATTGTTTTTAGGTCCTTAAGTAAATAAATAAATTGTTGATGGGATTTCTTGGTAGAAATTAATCAACAAATGCAGACCTTTAAGGCAAGCAAAATAATCGTTTGTAGACATGAAATTTAATTGAAAATTTAAAACATTATTTTTGACGTAACTTTAATCTTATATGATTATTTTTTTTTTCATTCAAGATTAAGAAAAATTTAAAGTTTTGAAACAGTTTTGTGATTCCAAAAATATTTATGTCTCAAAGTTTTAAATAATATAAATTGGATAATTAGGTTAGCTAGGACGAAAGGTTTACTTAAAAATATTAAAAATTAAAAAGTTTAGGCTTCATATTTTACCGTTCTATTTTGCTCAGGATAAAATCCACAAGTAAGAAATTCTACTAAGTTTAGAAAAATATTCCTGGCTTTTTTAAAAATTAATATTTATTTAATAGGAAGTAAGAGTTTTTACGTGGTATCAAATTACTACATGAATAAGAGGTTTGGTTATCCTTAATCAAAAATAAATATTAACCAGTTAAAGTTACCGTTGAGTCTAACTAATCTCCAAGCTTTATGAGTTGTAGTTGTCGTATTTTCCTTTTTATCTTCTATACCTCAATATTTCTTATTTTGAAATATAATGCAACCTGTTGTTTGCAATTATGCTATATGTATATATGTATATATCTGTACCCCTCATCATAAAAGAAATGTTTGGAAACAAGTAGTAGATTTTCAATATAGAATTTCTCAAGCTTTCTTTTTAATTTTAAAAGTTTTAGCCAGTATTTAAAGGGATTTTATTTAATTTTCTGCACTTAAATCAAAACTAGTTAAAATAAATTTTCTTCTTTTCGTATACATTCTGTTTGATTTCTATGTCAAACTTTGTAAATAAAGTTCTATTAAGTTTTCTATTTACTAAAAAAAAAGTTTTATCTAAAATTGTGTTAACTTTCACAATAAGCATTTCCTTGGTACAGTTAGTCCTCATTACGTATAAGATGGTTATATATACTTTATTCTTGAGATGCAATAACTTTTATTTACAATAAACTCTAATAGGGATTTGCGTCGGTTTTATCTCTGAAGGAATTTATTCAAACTTTTGCCAATTAATTTGATGGTGAACAATGCAAAGTTGTAGAAATGGCTAAAACTCTACTAAACTTTGTCTTAAGTTTCTATAGTGACAAATGCAATTTGTTGCCCAGGCCCAGTTTATTTAAAATTATATATCTTTCAATGATTTATGCGGAAACTTCATGTTGAGGATTTCTTGATGCCAATGAACTAAAAAGTTACAAAAACTATTGTTAGCTCTGATTCATTGCATTTTTTATTATAAATACTTAAAAATCTGTTATTTGAGGTGGAATATTTTACAAATGGGGCCAAGGATGGGAAATTTAAGATCGTTTGCTTGGTATATATTGAATTTAAGTACTCATTAAATTGAGAAACTTTTCAGATGTTCATTTGCACATTAATCCTTTCTCTAGGCTAAAACGATATTTGTCTACAACTCACACAAAATATTTTGCCGTAATTATTATAAGACATGCATAAATATATTTCAAATAAATTAATACAATCAAAAAGTTTTCGACAGTCTAATCAAAGTCTTAAGAAGAAAAAGAAAAGACTAAATTTTTTTGAAACTGGATAACAAAGATTTATATCTTAATCTTTTTGCGATATTAACTTTTAAAAACAAATGCGACAATGTCAACAGAAAGTTCATAGGCTACGTGATTAGCGTTATTAATTATATGAAGTCCTAGCTCTGACTAAACTTGGTATTAAGATAGCACATCTCCATCTCAGAGTATAACAAATCAAAAGAATTATTCATTGGCTATGTTTTAGGAATAAATAGATGCTATATTTAATGACTAAAGATGAATTATCTTTGATTAGAGGGAAGTACTTCAACGGTATTAATTTGTTCTCAAAACTTCAACGAAACTCCTTCACTGCCTAAAACAGAATTGAGGATTTAACAAGTCAAATGAACATATTTAATTAAAAAGTTGAATTAATCTAAAAATAGAGTTAAAATTGTACTACTAAATATAAAAGTACATAAAATTACTTGTTTCTTAATATTAAATAAAAAATTTAAAAGTTAAATTTTTCTTCCTAGGGCCCAAGGAATTTTAAAAGTGTAGGTACATATTTTGAAAGTAGATGACACAACAACAAAAATTAAAATTTCTCAGATTTTTTTGTGAATTTTTTTACGTAAAAGAGTTTCGGAAAAGGAGAGTTTAGAACTTAATGGAACAAATCATTTGCAATAAATCTTTGATATAAAAAATTAACAAGCGAAAAAAGAAAAGAACATAGGTCTAAACTTTTAAGTAATTTAACTTTTTAAGCATTTATATTTATAATGGGGAAATCCAATTAAATTTAAGGATTTGGCTTTTAACCTACACTGAATTTTGGATAGTTTTACCGCTTTTATTTATGAGGCAGTGGTGTCCATATGCAGCTTCATAAATAGTTAGTTCACAATAAAAGTAGATACATATTCTAATTTTTCTTTGACATGAGCTTTCCAGCACATATTTTAGTTTTTAATTAAACAAGAAAAAAAACAAAAATGTTGGCCTTAGCTATTTTCTAGGCTTCGAGATGTTTATAGTAGCTTTCTAACACTTACGAGGAAAATAAAAAGAATTAATATTGTTAATTTTGCTTGCATGAAATAAAAGACCATGAAATAGGTCAACTAATGCACATTTTGTTAATATATAAAGCTTAATAATATTTCTTTTATTTCGAAAATATTTTAATTAACACTTCTAATACCCAGGGAATGTTGGCTTTTTAACTGTCCCAACTGTGGGTGATTTGATTATTTTATTTTTCAATTGTAGATATGTGGATAGTAGATATTGGTTAATTGCTTAGCATTTGAATTTTGAGTAAGAGATTATACAATTCATTAAATTAGTTGAAAGTAAATAATAGTAGAAAAATTAATATATAAAATTAAGTGAAAAATTGCTACTGATTTAGGTTTATTGAAAAATGAATAATTAGACTTTCCTATATTCTATTTAAGCTGTAGAGATATCTGGATTTTCTGATATTTTCAAAGGCTGTGAAATAAAAATTTGTGGAAATAAAACAATATGTTGACAAGTGTAGAAATTTTCGTAAATATGGGTATAGTTTTACCAAAAATTGAGTCACAGAAAATATAAAACTTTTACCCAATTATTAAAATAGTAACCAAAAAATATCTATTATTCAGTTTAAGGGAATCTTTCATTACCACAAAAAAATGGAAATATTATGCAAATGTGCCTTAACTTAGTTTTTCTAAAGACCTTAAAGATCTTATTAATCTAGTAAGAACTGTACCAGAAAGACAGTGACAGTTTGTTTTTATAGCCCACTATTATTGGAACCCTTCCATATTTTTATTCTTAAAATGCGTCACAAAAATTGTACAATATTTAATAAAATTATGCAAAGCTATATTTTATGAAATCAAATATAAGAAGAATACATTTTTTTTGGAATGGACTTCATTATTTTTTAAAAGTTTGTTGAAAGTTTCTAAGAAGAATCCTACATCACTTAACTAATTAGCTTAATGTATTAAGATTCGTAAAAGAAAACAGTAATTTTTGCGGATTTATACCTGTCAAGTTTTCTGTGACATTTAATATAGCCCTTAAAATCAGTGAGATACATTGGTATAAGGAAAATATTGTTGTTGTTGTTGTAATCAAATCTAATAACATCGTCTAAATAAAAATAAAGAAAGAACAATAAAAATAATACAAAATAAATAACAATCAATAAAAAAAAATTATTCACTGAAAAAGCTCAAAATCAGTTATTTAAAAGATAAATTTAAACAATTGATAGAAGCGTTTTTTAGAGATTTTTGATTTATTCTATAATAAATTGTGTTCTGAAATATATTTGTAAGATCCCCTCAATCCAATAATTCAATCAGTAATTTTGCTCTGAGTCGAAATAAAATGTACACCTGCTTTTTTTTATTTGGTCGACTTTTTTCTACTTGAGTCTCAAATATGTATAGCAAATATTAAACTCATTATTTTAGCGTGAAAAAAATAATAATAAAAAAAATAATAATACAAAACAAGAATTCATGACATGCATTCAATAGGATTTTAATTCACAAGCCAGTTGGGATGCTTTAAAGCATGTAATAATTACTTATCTAATCCACTATTATTTGTTTTAAATCAAATCTCACCAACAAGAGCTTTTATGTTTTATGTTTTTAGACATAAAATTTTCTAAAAAATTTGCTTAAAAAATAAATAAACCTAGCCATAATCAATTAATTACTTTCTAAGCTTTGCGATCTTTGGGACAGGGGTTAATCTCTGTATGAGACACGATATCTGCGTTTTTCGGGTCTAAGTAAGTGAAGTTACATTATTCCAAGCAATTGAATTTTACTACACACTTGTTTTCCTTAATAAAATAAAGTGCCTGTAGGTTAGTCTTAAATTTTGATTTAACAGGCAATTCTTACTTTTATACCCTCTGAAGAAAAGGGAAATTTTAAAGTTTGAATGTCTAAGTTGCTGTGTAGTGCTAAGTTTATGGCTGTTCAATGAGAAATAATATTTAATTTGAATTAAAAAAATTGTAGATGAAGTGAAGAAATAAAAGTGGAACAAAATTCTTTGCTACAGATTATGAGACGGTAAAGGGCTAGTTAAAAAAACACACGTTAAATAAAACCGCCATGAAAATGGTTAAAAGGATGTTGATGTTACATATGTTTGTGCATGAAAATGGTAAATTTCAGTTTTACTTCTTTAATATTTTGTTAAAAAGTTATAGTGAGTTGTCGGAGTTTCCTTGTTATTATTTAAGTCAATTAAGAGAGATTTCTGCAGATGAGATCTACTTTGCCTCAATAGGGCTCCAGTAAAACACAAGTGCTCTTTAATGACTATTTTTGTATGAAAGTTTTGCAAAGCCTTGAATATAAAGCATTATTCTTGAAAATAATATTTCTCAAGTGTATATCAAACAATTTTCTGGTTCTGTTATATGTATAGAAAACATCTTTAGTTGTCTCTTCTGTTTTCAAATGAAAATTGATTTTGTATTTAAATTTATGAAAAATTTGGTAAAAGCCAACAAATGTATGTCTATTAAAGTTGTAGGACAAAAATTGGAAAATACAGCATGTGGGTAAGATTAGATGTTAACTTCTACAATCAAATTCAGTTTGATGCATTTTAAAAAAAAATGAACACACCTCTGATGCATACAACTAAACATAAAAGTCAGAGTAATGCCCATTATATTTAATTAATAGCTGTGTGTCTACTGTTTATGAATGCAGAAGTCCTGAAAAGATAAAATGTTATTAGTACAAAAAGCTTAAAATATAAACATTGTTAGTTTTTTCTGTATAAAAAATTCAAAATTTGAAGGAAAAAATATTATTTTTTGTAGAATCTTCCTTAAATCCTTTTTACAGAGTGAATGTAGAAAAATAATTTTGCTTGCACAGAATCTTTAAATTAGGTCAGCATTTTCTTTTAATATAGTTAGAATAATAATCACTTAGGGCTTTGGATGGTCGAAGTAAGATAATATTTTGTTAACCCCCTAAAGTTATTGAAAATTTTATGCATAGTGGTAACTTAAGTTAAATTGATGTTTATCGTACTGATAAAATAAATATAGTTTTTAATTTTTCCAGTTTGAAAAGCTTATGTTGTTGTTATGAGATGAAAAGGTAAGGGGGTAAAACCTTTCCGTTTTATTTTCGGCTTAGGATCTTGAAACTTTGTGAAATAGTGAGCTCACTATGCAATCACACAAATGATATCTTATTTTGTATTGTTTCTATAAATGTACGGAGCTTAACAACCAACGAATACGTGACAAGTTTCATAGTTACGATTGGGTGGTTGGCTTTCAAGAAAACCGATAAGTTCAGGTTTGTAATTGTTTGCTTTTTTAGTAATTTGATTGTTGATGGCTGGTTAGATGACTAGTGAAGTCTCTGTTTCTGAATTGAATTACTGATAATGTATATTGAATTTTGAGCACAGTTCTAGCTAGACAAATACCCGAAAAAAACAAATTTTTAAAAATGGTTTGATATATTAGTTTAATACCAAAAATAATAAATCTAAGAAAAACAAATAATACAAAAGGAAGTAATTTTGTCATTTAAAATAATCAAACTATTAAATTCATTTTGCTGAAAATTTCCAAACTTCAAAAATTCAAATATTAGTTATGATTGAATAAATATGACGTATACATCAATCATGTTTCATTTGGAAATAAATTTCAAACCATAAAATATATAAATAAACATAAGTTATTCTACATATAAAAATATAATTCACCATTATAATTTCAGCTGCTTTCATCCACTTAGTATTCCTAACGAATTAACATCACGCACATAGCATGAAACATTATTCCCTTGTTGAAGGCTTGAATGGTACACATTTAAATGTTCAATTCTTTGAATAAAATTGATGATACTAAGCTAAAAAGGAATCAAATTTTACTTACCTTTTCTTCAGGAAGCTCTGGTGTGAAATACTATAAAATTTTTTTCATTTTTTGTTGGTATTTCTATTTTGAGTATGCTTAGCACATTTCAAGAATTGATAACGCCCAGACAAGATTTCAGTTAGATATTTCTTCGTCAAACCAAATATTAACTGACAAAGCATAAGCAAGGAATAGAAAATATTTGAATTTAGCTAACTCAGATTTCTATGGATTTGAATTAAGTAAAATTCTTTGAAGTTATGTCTATTTCTCTATTTATGAAATATGAAAGTGAAGAGAAATTCAACTTATAATTATAAGAGATCCTTAAAATGAAGAGTCCTTGATAGCTTAGAGAATAAATTTAGATGTGTAGAGTTTCAAGTTGAAATTGGTACGTTTTGGAATTCTTTACTTAAATTGTAGCTCAAAGCAATTATGTACTTAAAATGAAGTTGTAAAAGGCATTTCCTTGGAGTGTTTTGGGGCTAATAAAGTCAGCTGCAATTATTAAAGAGGTAAGTATCAACTCAAGAATGCTACATTTTGAAGTTATGTGTAAGGTTATATAGTAAGTTTTAAGAGAAATACTATAAAAACTTTGATACCACTTATTTGAAAATACATGTAGCAAAAATAAAAACAAAATCAGCTTTTTTTTATTTACTTAAAAATTAACTTGGGGCTATTTTCTTCTGTGAGTTTTCTAAAAATATCAAAATTGTTTTTGTATTACCTCAAGCGTTTCTAAAATTAATATTTTCTAAATTTATTTTTTTTATGCTGTATAGTTATATCCCAGGGGATATATGGAAAGAAATTTCTTTTCAGCTTCGTTGTAATAATGATAAAAAAATAGCAAATTTGTAATTGTTTATACGGTAATGTTTTGATTGCAAAGGAAGATTTCATTTCAGAGCACGCTAAGCTGAGAATATTGTTAAAAAGATGTTTTGTTTGTCTAAGGTGCTTGTTAAGCAAATATTTAAAAGTAAATCTGGTATGATAGAGAATTTAGCTTTGATCTTATTTTTTTACACCAAACTTATATTCAACTTTGATCTAATATAAGAGTAATATTTCGCTATGTTAATAAGAACTTCCTAAAAAAATGAAAGGTGTAATACATCGGTCAATGAATCTTGGAAATATTCAGC
Organism: Acrocera orbiculus; assembly: GCA_947359355.1. NCBI lineage: Eukaryota > Metazoa > Arthropoda > Insecta > Diptera > Acroceridae > Acrocera > Acrocera orbiculus. The sequence goes on from OX375758.1 coordinate 17,613,239, forward strand.
TTTACTCAGCAACATCATTTTTTTCTAGCAAACCCGTCACTAATTATTTTATACCTTTCATAAAGAATGTAAACTTTGCTTAGGCAAAATTCAAATTTAAACTTCAAATTCATCATTTGAGTCCAGATAATCTAGGTCCTGATAAAGACAAAGACTACTCACTATGGAAAGCTACAAGAAAACTCGAACGTCCGCTTAACAGAGTTCCTCCACTGAGGAATCATCAAGGTAAATAGATTAAGAAAGATGACGAAAAAGCAGAAATGTTTGGTTTATACTTAGAAACAGTATTCAAACCTCACAATATACAGTCGAGTATAAGCACAAGTCCAATATATCAGCCTTACAAAAAAATAAAAAAGATCACGGCTGCGGAAACAGCCAAAGGAATAGACAACAATCTAAACATAAAAAAAGCTCCTGGTGAAGATAATATACCACCCAGGTTATTAAAAGAGCTATCAGTGAAAGCACTAATCATGCTTACATACATAATCAATTCCTGCCTAAAATTACAGCACATACCTAGTTACTTCAAAACAGCACAAATCATCATGTTCAAAAAACCGAATAAACCTGCTGAAAAAATCACTTCCTACCGACCTATTTCACATTACCCACAATATCAAAACTGTTCGAAAGGCTGCTATTAAAACGTCTAAAACCACTAGTGAAAATACCTGACTTCCAATTTGGCTTTAGAAGCAACCATTCAACATTAGATCATGTAACAAATATAATAGAACAAGTATTTGAAGGAAGGAAATACTGCTCGGCGGTGTTCCTAGACGTCTCACAAGCGTTCGACAGGGTATAGCTAGACGGACTCAAATATAAAATGAGTCTCCAGTTACCATGCAACTTATGCAATCTAATCGATTCATATATAACTAATCGTATATATAGAGCTACATATATAGAGCGAAAACGCTAAATCTACATACTATAAAACGAAAGCCGGGATACCACAGGGTGCTAACCTTGGGACCGCTGTTATATCTCTTATACACGGCAGACATCTCAATATCAGAAGATACATTTATTATGTAATATTAAGATTGTAGTAAACCAAACTGTAAAACAAAAAAAAAAATCATTTGAGTCGTTCCAGTCGTTTCTTCTGTTGGAGAATTTTATTAAGATCTGCGAAGTGCAAGGTGGTCTTTCAAACTATATTTAGTAAATATGGTGGATGTAAAAGTGACTCAAAGCCGAATTTATGTTGTTTGGCAAAATATCTAACGAATTGTGACATAGTGAACTTGTTGTTGTTGTTTTATTCCTCACATGGATCCACCTTCTTAAGACCTCGCTTGATTTAATTGCAAATTAAATATTGAATTTAATATTAGCTGTTTAGTTTATTTTTTCTAAAGATACTAAATGAGTAAAACACTAGCACAGAGTAGGGATGGACGATATACATCGATTTTATAAAAACATTCGATGTTTTTAGAACGACAAATACTGTACAAGCAGTAAAATTATTCCTTTGATCCACTGCATGATTTATTAAATTAATTCATTTGTAATAGAAGAAACTTTGGCCAAAGAAATGCAGAACCTAATTTTAAACAAAACAAAAGAATGAATTCTATAAAACATGTGACTTCTATTGCTATTGCCACTATTTTTGATGCACGCTTCAAAAAAATGCACTTCCGTGATTCTGTGATTGTACAAATGCTATTTCAAAACTTCAATGCAGAGCGCAGATGAAATGGATTCCGACTCAGAAAAATCAGAAAAAAATGGAAAAAGTTTTTCCATTTGGACTGATCATTATAAATTAGTTTATCTTAATTGGAAATGTAACAAATCCGAAGACAGCCTTTGCGATGAGCTTTCTATTTATCTTTGACGGTAGCAAGATTGAATAAAAAACCCATTAGAAGTCTGGAAAGATATTAAACTTCAGTTCCTAAAGCTTTATAAAATTGTATTTAAGTTTTTAACAATGGTGGGCACATCTGTGCCCTCTGAAAGGCTATTTTCCAAAGCGGCACAAGTCTCTTTTTACCCTTAATTTTAGGTATTTTTGGTGCAGTTAAGCATAATAAATAATATGAAAAAAAAATGATTAAATATGAAAATGCTGAAATCTAAATGCTTATATTAATGTTTAATGTTTATATAAACTATTCGTAAATAAAATTAATTTGCTATTATGTTTAATTTTTATTTATTTCATTTAATCTGAGGTTAATTTAAGAACGAATCGATGTATAGAAAACATTCGATGTTTTTCTTCGACGCATCGTGTAACAACCGATGCCAAAGCGCAATGCATTACATCGAAAAAAACATCGATGTTTTTTCCCAACGTCCATCCCTAGCACAGAGGCCATAATTTTATCTTTTGATTGTTGTATTTTTTACATTTTTGAATGATTATTACCCGATGCTTTGCACTCATGATAATCTTAGATTCATTTCTAAACAATAATACGAAAAAATATTTTTAAATCATTAGAATTTTTTGAACTAAGCAGATATTTTTAGAGGAAACTGTAAAGTAGCAGTTGTGATACCGAGAAATCTTATAAATCAAAAAATTTTAATAAATGTCACAAAAAATGCCAAGTTTGCATACTGGCATGCCGAGCGTGAGCCAATCATGGAGAAATTTTAAGTATTTAAGGAAGGTTCTTTGTTGTTGGAGAATTTTACATTTTAAGTAAAACTAATGAGAATTGAAGGTAATTTGATTTCCAAACAACTTAAAATTAACACATTACCCAATAAGCTTTGAGCCACACAGATGGCATCACTGTCGATAAAATAAGATAAATTTTTATGGACAGTGTATGTTAAAATTTAAAATCAATCTGACATTTGGTTCAGAATTTGTAGGGCCTTTACCTAGTGACAATGCTTTTATTGTTTCCAACAAAGGAAGTGCCAAGAAATATTAAATTTTTTGAAAATTATTGTGAAAATGAATGAAATCTTACTATACTTATCTTTGGCTCTAAACTTATAAATTGAAGGTAAACATTTTTATGAAAGTTAATCAAATATAGAATAAGATGTGATGTTATAGTATTAGAACTTTCTGAATATTATAAAGTTCTTCGTTACATCAAGTTTTTATGAACAACCAGTGCACAGAAAATGTTGTATTTATACAAACTCAATCATTTCTCGATACACTATCAAAATTTATGACCATAAACAGCAAAATGACATTTACGAACACAATCCTTGAATTTTCTTGGAGAATTTGAGTGGTGTTTTATATCTGACTCTAGTCACACTTTACGGCTTGAGCTTGAACACTCCACTTGTACTGCAATAAAGCCACTATTGTCAGACAGGCAATATGTTATATTCCATGAATCACAAACAAAATATTTTGGATAGCTATGTTGAATATGAATATTTGTTTTCTTAATACATTTTACTCAATGATTTATGTTGCATTTTTACATTACCCTTTCAGGATAATTATCTTAATAGAAATAATAGAATTCCGTTTTTTACACTTAAAAAGCAAATAATCCGTATCTGTAAATGTTTTTGTGATTCTTTATGTTCTTTATGTACAAAGTGAGGGCGTTATTTTTTAGTTTGTTTTTGACTTATATTTTTCAATTGCATTTAGTATAAAAAATAAAAAATAAATAAAGAATGCTCCTTTAGTTTCTTCAAGTGAACACTTTTCATAGCTAGCATCTGGGTCTTTGGACAAAAAATATAAAAACTTTTGGACTTAGGATGTAGTACAATAATTTGTGGAAAGAAGAAAATTGATCATGAATTTAGCTGTCCCTGAATTAAAAATTTGTATTGTGTCTTATTGAGCCCTTGTGAAACTTTATTGCTTATAGAAAATATCAAGTAAAAGTTAGTAGTTTTCTTGAAGAAATAATGGACAAAAGTTTCCATAGAATGAACAAAATGTATGGATAGATTCAAACGGATAATTATAGAAGAATCAACTTGTTGAAAGGAAACAAAAGTTATTGTAAGAGTTTTCAGTGTTTTTACAGCATCGACGGTTTCATAATAATGAATATCATTTGCCAATCTTAATGGAACTCGTAATAAGGTAAATCACGCTTTTGGTGCAACCAACTTTAACCTATAATGTATAGAGGATATTGATTGTGAAAAAATGTGAAACGTCCAAACAAGATTTATATTTGAAATCATAACAAATCACCATCCAATGATACATGTTATTAATGTACTTTGCATATGGCGTACTTTTTTTTAAAGCATATTAATGGTTCTTTCATTACCAAGGTAGTCAATTGACTGATTACTTCTTTAACTAAATGCTATGTTTTTAGTTGATTTGGACAATTTTTACCTTCTCTTTTACACTTAGTTAATTGTTGTTTTCGCCAATTGTGACCAAACTACCACATTTTCACAAACTAACAAACATTAAAGAAAAGCTTGCTGATACTTTCAGAATTTAATCAACAAGTTATTTTTCTGCTTTAGTTAATTCGATTAATATAAGCTTTGAAGAGCCATAAAATAGCTTTAGAAAAGTTCATCTTCTTTTCCAATTTCATTTCTGAAGAAATTCCTCAATTTTTTGACTTTATTGAAGAAAATGCTTGAGGACTTTGCTACCTTTTGAAATCCCCTAGATTTTAGTCTACTAGGTTCAAACTGGCATATTTTAAGTATTATTTGCTTGTCTTTATAAATATATTTCTCATTATGCTACTTTACCCAAATTTTTATTATTTAATATCAATCATAAAAACTTAATTAAGGTATCTTATTGAAGTTTTTCTTTCTCCTACTTGAAAAATTAAAAAGTATGGTACAAATAATATGGGAAAAAGAAACGTATTGCTTTGATGTTTTACTCATTATGAGAATTTAATTTACACTTCTACATTGAAAAGTCAATATTTAAGACTTGTTTACTTTTTATTAGATTTAGAACAACGAAGTTTTCTCTAAGCACTCATGTATTATTTTAAATAGCAGCAGCAAAGTTTGACAAATATTTGATCCCAATCCTATACAATTTTTTCCTTTATAATATAATATTATTGATAAAGATTGGAGATTTATGTTTGAAAATACATATACAAAAGATAGATATATAATCCTTTTGTCTGTTAATTGATCTTTTTAAGTATTCGCTGCTCTAGATTGTTATAAATTTCCCAGCAAATTATGATATCACATGATAGTTGAAATCTAAAGTTGTTATGGTAATTTAAATAATAAGAAATTTTCATTCCTTGACAAATTATTACTGAAGTAATATTCTATAAAAAATTAATTTGAATAATATTCATATTTGTAATGATTGCCTACTTTCTTATAAGTAGAACTCTTTTCAGAACAACGTTCTGTTAAGATGTCTGAAAATTTTATTAGGATATAGTTTTAAGAAAATGGACTGAAATAAATACAAAAATGCACTTTTTTGCAATTAAGTAGGAAAATTTTTTGTAATTATAGACACGCAAAACAAACTTCCTTTTCGTAAATTACCCTTATAACTTGAATAACTTGAAAAATGTTAAAGATAACCTCATGTATGCATGTAAGTATATAGTTATATTTGCAAAGAAGTAAAAAAAACTTTTAGTTTAAGTTTACTTAGATTGATTTTCTTAAAAAAAAGAAGGTTTGATGAGTTTTGAAATAAAAAGTTTTAGAGTTTGTGCTTAAATTACTACAGTTCAGTTAACCTGAATTTAAATTTTCACGAATTTACATTTGTTGAATTAGCATTTTCCTTTCTCCGAGTGAAATGCAGCACTATTTGATGTATTATCGTTTTAAAGTTAAAAGGCTGTGAATTATTGCATATGGTTTTATCTTCATGAGAGCTAAATTCAAAAGCAGACTCAATAGGAATCAGTATACCATAGTATTTTATGCAAGCTGAAACATTATTTAATTGTTTTTTGTAGAGAATGCTGTTCAAATATCGTAGCATATAATTAGAATGTTTGGTATGATTGGCTTAATGAAATTTATTCTTTGTAAACATGAAATTTCAATAAAAGAAGAGTGGTTTTTATTTGACTAATTAATTTTTGATTTTAGCTTTAACTTGAGAAAAAATTATTTGTTTTGCAACTAAAAGCAATCTGTATTTATGTATAGGAATTTATCTTTAAGCATTTAAAATTTTAATTTCAAAACAAAGCAAATGTAAATATAATTTGAGGTATATCTTAGGTTCCTCTCTTTATTCCCAAATATTTTTGAACGCCAAGACTGATAATAAAATCAAAAAATTCTTTATTGGATATTTACATTTATTCTCACTAACCAGAGAAAACTTATTTGAAGGAAGTTGATTGATGATAACATTCTTCTACTTAAATTGGAGGAAACATGGCTCTGGAGAAATAAAGCAAAAATAATTTCCACTCTCAAAAAAATAAAAAAATAAAGACGTATCGTATGGTAGCATATAACAATTGAGTCACCCAATTAAGCAGATGAAAACTAAAAATTTAAATGAAATTGCCTACTTTTATTCTAAAGGTAAAAATTTCGATTGGATTTTGTCACTAAAAAGAGATTGAAAAATGAACGGTCGAGGGATTCAAATGACCCCCTAACATATTTGATATTGTTAAATGATAGGATATAAATTTTTTTGCAAACAGTAAATGTGAAAATAGCACAAATACTAAATTCAACTAACGCTTTAAAATATTTGCTTCTGAGGGAATTTAATAGAGTTTATGAAACAGAATAATTTATTCAGATCTTTATAAGCAACCAACAAAATAAAAACAACACTTTGTTAAGCAAAATAAAATTTATTATGGCAAATTTATATCACAAATGCATTTAATTTCCCTAAAAATTAAAAACTTGCCATAAAATGTAAACCTTTCATTTAATTAATATCATTTAAATCGCTTATTTTCATTTAAAATTCATCTTCTTTAGTAACTTTATAATAAGTTAAATACCCATACCTTTGTACTAGGGATAATACCCTCCTTTAGTTCAGTTGAGATGATTGTTGATGTTTGTTTTATAAAGATATAATTTACAATCAAGAAAAAGGCCTTGACAACTCTTTAAGAGCAGCGAATTCAGTATTATTTTATGATTGATATGAGAATTTTTATGTCCTTCAACAAAAGACGTGTCTGACAAAGTTTTTTACATTTAGCAGATTAGTTGAATTACTTTTGTTACTTTTTCAACAAATATCTTTGAATAAACATGTATATCTCTATGCTAAGGTGTTAAAATATTATTTTCGGGCTTTTAGGGATTAACAATATTTGTCTTTGAATCCCTAAAAAGGTTTCAGTTAATGATCAATTAAAAAAGTTTTCAGAAACTATGGGATATTTGTGTAATTTACATTCTTTACTGAAATATTTCAAAAATTTCTAGTCTATTTTTCGGGACCCTAAAGGTTTGTATGATTTTAATAATAAGTTAAAAGAACTGTTTATTTTCATATTATTTTGATTAAAATTACTAATTAAAATTTTCGTATGCTTTTTTAGGAAAATTTTTTATTTACTTATTTGGAAATAACCCAATTTTTCTCTTACTATTTTGATATTAAAGGCCTGATTGAAACATTAAGTAATAAAGTTATAGAAATTTCAATACATTGTTTGATAAAAATAAAATAGTAACTAATTATTATTTATAAAATATTTTTTTATTGCAATCCAATGAATAGTTGATATAAAAAGCGTTTTGAGAGTTAGAGAATAATTTTTTTGTAAAAAATACTTCAAAGGAGTGTTAGGCCTTCCTTACACCAAAGTGGTTTTGCTGCTACAGTAGCGGTTACGGTTGACAAGTTTTTTTTGAAATTAAGTTGGTTTTTTAGTGAGATATTGTTTATTGTTGAACTATACAACTATATAAAATATTTAAAAACAAAAAAGAGATTTAAATACATAATATAAGATTTCGCTGTTAGTCTTAACCACTTAAGAGCTTTATTTTATTAATATTTTTGTTTTTAAAGAAAAATCGCAACATAATCTTTTTCAGATTTGATTCAAGGGGAAAGCCTTTACAACAAGCTATACATTGGGCTGATCAGGATGTACTTGAAATAAAGGCACATTTCTGCTATGACAGTAGTCCACCGGCACTTAAAATAAAAGGGGTACAAAGTGATGATGCTGGACTATATCGATGTCGAGTTGACTTTCACAAATCTCCAACAAGAAACTGGAGAGTTAATCTAACTGTTTTGGGTAAGATAGATAGATAGATTTATAGTATTTTGTAGCTTTTGTTATCTTTATAATGTCTCTTTTTACAAAGATATAAATTTTTTGTATTTAAAAAATAAAAACTTTGCTTTTTAGTTCCACCATCACAACTAGTTGTCTTAAGGTGGGCCCACACTTAGTGCGTATATCTCAGCGGGTAACTTTTTTGACGTCAAAATGACGTACAAATGAATTTCACGCTGAAATATCCACATATGGGGGGGAAATTTAGCGTGAGTCTATGACGTTATAAAAGTTACCCACTGAGATATACGCACTAAGTGGGTGCCCACCTTTAGATTCAAATGGTGCTGCCATTAATGATAATATAATTGGCCCTTATAATGCATAATCAAATATTAATATGACATGCTTATCTAGCGGAGGAATTCCACTACCGAGAGTATCCTGGTGGGGGGAGCATGCCCTACTTGATGATACTTTTGATGTTTTACCCGACGATACTGTAAAAATGTCTTGTACCACGGAGATTTTTTTTTTTTTTTTTTTAATGTGTTTATTTTACTACAATCTTAATCTATAGGTACATTAATAATTTTTTAGTATTGTCAAAAGTCTAAATTAAAGCAGTAGCAAGTGTGGGAATTAGATCCTGTGATCAGATCCCTATTAGTGTTAAATTACATTATCTACATCACTGTTTCTCTACCGCTGGTCCGCGGACCAGTGCCGGTCCGTATAATTTTTTTGCCGTTCCGTGAAAATTCAGCAAAACATACTAAGAACCTTTTTTTTACCAACTATTTAAAATGTATGGACATATGGAAACTGTTTCTGGGTCTTTTTCCTTTGATATCTCTTTGATCTAAATCTTTTTGTGTAACCGTAGTAAGATGTTCATATGTCTAGCCAATAAAATAATAGACTTTTTTTTGTTCATATCTCGTTTACTTTCACAAGTAAAACAGTACTTAGTTATTATTATAATTAAATATTAATGTATGATGATGAAAATGAAAATTTTACAGTATCCTTATATAGCAGTTCTTGAATACCTGCGAAAAATTTATTCCTAGCAAAAACCACTGATCCACGAAGCGATTATTAGAAATTTCACCGGTCCACGGGCCAGAAAAGGTTGAAAAACGCTGATCTACATAACATTTCCTTATTTTAAGCTAGTTCATGAGGTTTTCTGCGCTGAAGCCGCCTTTTCAGGTTAGTTGTGTCCAGTAGCATTATAGCTTCTATATTGCAGTGATGTATTAATCTTTTTTTCATGATTAGAGGCATATTCCTGTCTAACTTCCTCTACCCATTTAATTTTATCATCATGAATTTTCTTATTTGTCACATATTGGTAAGCATTGGTGATTAGCCGCAAGAACTTGTTTTGTCTAGTTTGAATTATTTTTCTGTTGGATTCGCTTGTGCATCCCCATAGTTGGATTCCGTAAGTCCATATTGGTTTTATTATTGCCAAGTATATTAGTCTTTTATTACTTAAGTTCAGCAGCGAGTGTTTCCCGATTAGCCAGTATAGATTCCACGGAGATCGGTTTATGTCTGAGGTAGGTAAAAAGCCTATGCAGGTGTTTTTATTTTAACCTTGCTTTGATTACATGCGGAAGTTTTATTGTTTATCGGTAAAAATTTCACGTTGTATACATTTTGGAAATAAATTTCTTTCAAATTTGAACTGCTTTATTTGTAATTGTAATAATTGCTTTTTACTGAATTGTCTTGAATTGTCACTTTTTAATTTGTTCCAGATAAAGCATGAAGAAGATTACACTCAGGTTTTTTCTAAAAATAATAGCTTTAACTTTAAAGGAATGTGCATTCAAAAATTAATATTTTAAATGCTTTTTCAGTTTTATATATTTTATGAAATTTCGAACCAGGTTTAATGTTCTTCCGAAAGAAAGTTGACTTTTAGTTTATATAACTATTAACAAAGCTATTAATTGAGGTGGACTAATTAAAGGTGGAGAATTTTCCGCAATGCTTTACAAAAAGAAAAAACATGTTAATTCAAAAGGTTTCTACTTAATGAATAAGCAAAATTTACCTGGAAATTTTTGATAAGCTTAAAGCTTAATGCTGCAATTTAGTTGAAGTTTTCAATATCCATAAAATAATATTACAACCACAATCGTTGTAACAAAAAGCTTAAAAATTCTTATGATACTTAAACATTCGGACTCAAATATTACTTTTATTAGGATATTTGGAATATTTTTTGTAAAAACCCCATTCAATGTATGATGAAATCTATTTTTTTTAAAAAGAAGGAAAATAAATCTTGTACACAAAAGGTATTTTCTTTAAAATAAAAATTATATTAACTATTTTTGATAAAATATTGCCTAAACACGACTATTAATGAGTAAAACCGACCACATATTATATTAACCTGCATGTTTTTCTTTTATATGTAAAAGTTTAATTAAGTTATCAAATAATTATACATGTAATAATAACATATAACTTATTACAAGAGGTAGAAGTACCTTGAAAAAACTCAAGGTGTTAAGAAAATAAATTTCAGTAATTTTTAAAAAGATTAATAACCTACAACTATAGTTTTTTTAAAAATAGAACTAAACTTATGAAATTCAATTGTTTTTTAATGTAGCACAAAAATGGAAATTAGTATTAAGGCTTATTTCAAGGAAATCTCCGTGAACGGTTTTCAATCCTTTATATCTGCTATTTTAATAAATTATATTTTAAGTGTATTATATATTCTCATCAAATAAATTTTAAAAAAAAAAAAAAAAAAAAGCACAGAACATATTTTTAATTCCTAAATACAGCAATCTACAAATATTTGCCATTCATTCTCACAAGATTTCAAATTTATTCGAGTGTAGGTCCAGTTCTAAATAAAATCTCACTTGATTGAAAAACTAAAACTCTAATTCGTAATCGAATTTTATGAATTGTTTAAAAAATTGGTAAACCTGTTGAAAATGCTAAGCAAGATACAAGAAGCAAACCGAAAATAAGGCGTTGAATCAAGTTTTGAGTTGATTCAATTCAACATAAATTATTAAGTGGCGAAAAAATGCCTGCAGCATGCTTTATTATCACGTCATCATTAAGTTCTGCTGTCTGAAACTTAAGTGACTACACGTATTTAATTTGAGTCTGGACCTGTAATTAGAGTTTATTCAGTAGGCTAACCGTATTCGAAAATAACAGGTTGCCATCCTTGCTGGTAAAATAATTATAATAAAAATATGCAAAAGTGTAATTGTCCAAGTGACTAAAGCTATTAACCAGGATCGTTTTTATTTAGTAAACAAATGAAAAAGAAAATAATTGAATTTATTATAGTGGATTATATTTATCTTAACTGACTTTTGGTGACTGATTCATTCTTTTCAAAATTAAACTGATAGCTGGAAAATAATTTTTTTATGTTGGCATTTAATAAGAAGAGGAGTACTGCCGACAATTTTTAATCATGTTTTCTGTGAAAATCTAACTTTGAAGTTAGCTGAAATTATTCAAAAAAATTATTGAGCCGATCTGTTTGAAAATTTGCACACTTCTTCAAAGTAAGATTTGCTAATAGAATGATAGATTCTCACAACAAACTTTACAATGTAATACGTGATGATACCAAAAGTAGTACTTTTTTGCATAAAATTCTATCAAAAATTAAAATTTTGTATTTTTTTCTTCCCTTCATCTAAGCTTGAACTATCTACTATCTACTAGTATTAACAGAAATAAGTAGGTTTTTCAGTTTCAGATGAATTTATTTCGAGTTATTTTGTTGATGGAAATCTAAAAGGTTCTCAAAGGCAAAATTTTAAAAATTTGATAAGGCAATCGAGAAGTGGAAAAGTTTAATAATTTAGGGTGTTGAATAATTCACATAATAAACAGTATTTATTAATTTCACAGAGTTCATATATTGAATTGTTCTAAACATAAAATTTTTATTAACTTTTGGAAGTATTTAAGTATCTATTTAAAGTTTAACTATAGTTTTAAAATAATAGAATAAAAATCCTAAAATTTAAATAATTTTATCATATTTACTTTACAGGCACTTAATTTACAACATTACATTAACATTTCAACGACAAGTCCCAAACTTTGTCATATAATTAATAGCAATAATAAATTGGTAAATGCAAGGCATACGAGGTAATGATCAATAGCTTAACATAAAATTAATTTATCCTCATTGGTATATTTGATGATAGGGTAATGGCAGCATAACAGATCCACAGAATTTCATTTAATTCAAAATACAAAAATAGTTCTACTATGGAAAGAGAGATTCCATTAGGTATTCATGAATAATCCTCTTTCATTAGCTTTCAAGTACTTCTTTATCCTACACTTTTGAAAAATTTTGTATGAAAAATTATTCGTTGAAGTGCAATAAAAATCCCACTGCAAATTCAATATTCTATCATACCAAAGATGCATAACTGTCATTGTAGTACTTTGAAGCTACTATCCAAGTTATTTAAAGTGTTTACATGAATCTTAGTCTATAAAGATACTGAGGTCAAACTTAAATAATAAACATTTGTTGGTAGTTGCAAAATGTCATAGAAATCTTAAGTTGTTCGTGTGTTTCTCACTACTATCAGCAGCAGCATACGGAAACCAATTTACGGCTACTTTAAAGGTGACAAGCAAAGCAGATAGAGCATTGATTGACTGCAGTCTCAAAAAAAATTTAAATATTCAATTTTTGCTTTAACGCTACTTTGTTGATACTAAAAAGACAATTTAAATTGCTTCAATGGAATAATTGAAGTGTACGCAATCAATAAACCAAACATTAAAGACATTGAAACAAATTAAATTGTTTCTTTGTTTACTTTTGCTTGCATAGAATAAAGAAAATTTATTTTTTCAATTTAGAAAAATATAAAAAACATTTTGTTTTTATTATCTAAGAATATACTGTTCAAAAAGATTCTTGAAAATAAGACATAGGACATAATGTTAAGAAAATGAAAAACAAGAAGAGTTTCCAAGGTAATGAATCTAGTATATTCGAACTGGAAAATTTTTACTGTTTGTCTTAAAGCTGGTGAAGTTAATAAATAAGAAAAATGTCAACTTTTGAAGACTTTGTATTTGTGTTATTTAGTTTTAAAGTTTAATGTATGAAAACCAAAACAAAATTTTAAAATTAAATTTTGAGGATATTAGGACAGACTTTTGAAAGGCATTGCCAAGTTTTTGCTAGTGTGTTTTTTATAAAATAATAATGACGGATATTCATTTTCTTTATCCTTTGCAATTGAAAATCGGTCTAAATGTGAGTGAAAAAGGACTAATTTCTGTTGGAACCGAATTTTGTGAACAAAAGATGCTCTTTGTATTAAAGTAGCTTAAAATATTTAGCATAAATTCATTAGATTTCCACCAAAATTTCTGAAGAAAGTTTCGGAAGAGGTCAGGAGCTTACTTAGTAACTAACGCTTCTCTTATTTAAGCATATTGCTAAAGAATAATTTTTTCCAGAAATAATAAATATTCTACTTATCATAACATTAATTTATTATTATAATTATAATAATGCCATTATGGATAAAGCTCAGAATCGAAACATTACTTTGAATCCAATTTAATTAAGGTAATAAAAAATTTTACACTCTTATCAAGGGATCACAACAAATCGATATGTCACCAAAACAGATTCAGAATTAAAGGAACTTTTTATAAAAGCAGGTGTGTTGAAGGTATTAAAATCTAGAACCGGATTTTCACACTTTGTTAGTGGAGACGATAAGCAAATAAACAGCCAAGACGATGTTATTTTACACTTTATGGTCCTCTTTTAGTGAATTTTTATTCCTTTTATGACCAAAATGAAATGCTCATATAAATATCTCAAAGCTGCTTGGAGTATGAAAAGCATGTGATAAAAATCTAGTTTTGATTTTTGAATTATACCTTTAAGCTGATGTCTATGCCTGTTATGGAAGGATATCTTGATAGAAGCTACTTAATGGCTGATTTGTGTAATGATTAACCTATAAGACCAGTCATTTGAAAACAGCGTGATGTATGAGATGAGATTTTTAAATGATCGCATCTGTCTGTATATAATGAAAAGTTCTTTTGATTTATTATATTTGAGTACTTAATTCCTTTATGTATAATATAAGAAACGTGTGTTTGTTTCTGCTTAAAGTAAAAGATTTCTCAAACGCTTTTCTTTCATCAAATACTAAAACTCTATACAGGGTTTCTTTAGGCTTTGTTTATAAAAAAATACTTGAAAATTTTGGCTTAAAGGAATATTGATATGGAAAAAAATATCAGTAGAAAATAGACCCTGTATAACCGTGCAGACCATAAGAATATTTTTTCACAACCAATGAATAATTATTTCAAACGCCAAAGACTAACTTAAATTAGCTATGGCTACTTTTTCACTGAAGAATAAAAAAATATAAAAATAAAAACTGAAACTAAATATCATAATATCACAACGATCTTATTTTATGAACTTTTGAGCGAATAATTTAATTAATAAGTATCGTACCTATAAAATTTATTATTCTCAAGTGGTTTATTCATTGCTAATAAAACCAGAATTTAATTCCATATGGCTTTAATGTCATTCTTATTTTATTTGGTTTCTTATGGTATCAATTACGGTTTTAGCAAATGACATCTTAAAGATGCAGCAAAGTCTGTAAGTTGACTATCAATTAGGAATTACAAGGAATTATTAGTCTTTATTGAAACGTAATGGTGTCAACTTAAACATTTTCTACATTTATACAACTTGGGTGTTCAAGAATGTAGTTAATTTGTATTTTGGCGAAATATTGAAATAAGTTGGACTTTTAACGAGTTATTCCTATAGCTTTTTTATGCATTAATTTAAAATTATGAAAATATGATGTAGAAATCACTGTGAGAAGTAAGCTCAATAACACTGGTAGAATGCATGAAATTTAAGATAATTATCCATTTACGTACACAATTCAAATGATTTTATTTTGGCTGGATAGCTTAAGCAAAATATGGGAAATAAGCTCCAATTCCTGGACTTGTCATAAAGAAGAGGCTATTTTTGTGCTCCCAACTAAAATATGTTAATTACAACACCATCAGATCTTTCATTGTATTCGAATATCTAGGATAAGAACCTTTACATGTAACACTACTTTTTGGTCAAAATATATATTTTGCTCTCACCATTGCCTAATTTGTGAGATTATCCAACTTGAAATTTAATGCGTTTGAGGCCACCAAAACCTCACTGGGGAAGTTAAGCTCGTTTGCCTATACTTCATGCTTTTGAGCTAGCAAATCTAAAAACAATAAATTTTTCAGAGATAAAAAATAAAAGATTTTAGTTGAACTTTACAATATTTGTTCAACTCATTTGCAAAAGAATTTTAAATCAACATTTTTTATATAAATATTTTGTTGCTTTTTTTTAGTTTTTATTATAATTTTCTACTATATAAATTAACTCCCTTTAACTAAAAAAACTTTAATTTTTAGAATTAATAATAAAATAATAAAATAAAAGGAAAAAGACGAATAACTATGCATATAAAATTTTTATTACCTTTCCCTACTTCAGTTCTGATGATGGCCCCAAAATTTGTACTCAACCGAGAAAAAGCTGTGTTTCTCTTCTTTATTATTATTTCTGAGAGTTGATATAGTTAGTTTTGAGTGTGTTCAATGTCTATTTCCATGAAGTTCATCCTTGGATGACTTTCAATCTTAAGAAAACTACATCTTACATAATTACATGATAAAAAACTACTTCAAAAAAGCTTACAATATTTTGAATCTAATTTCCAATTTTAGTTTTTATTCTAAAGATAGGAGTCTAATGTAGTTAATTAATAATTATTTCTATTTTTATTTTTTAATACCCCTTTTATAATATGTTGTCTTGTCAACAGTTTCTATTTTCTTTGATAATTGATTTGCTACTGATTTGTGCTCTAATTTTGATATTTATTGTAAATTTTTGGTAACACTTTGTTATACTGAAAAAATTTTTTTTCAAAAAAAAATTTAACTATCAAAAACATTAAAAATAAAAAATATCACAAAAAATCCCAATTATTGACTGATTGTAGCCGTTTGCATGAGGAAATAGTTTTCTCACGCCTTTAAAGCTAATTCATTTCTGGGTTCTGGCTTCTGCTTTCCAATTTAACTTCACTAATTCGAGAAAATCGTTCAAGCGAGAATTATACGAAGTAGTATTAATTTCAACTCACTTTATCTTCTTAATCATTTCAAGCCACCTACATCTTTGTAATAATTGTATTTAGGTTCTATAAAATAAATTCACAAATGAAATTTACAATGTTTGTTTTGTTGCTGAATTGTATACATTAACAAAAGATAATTTTATACAAAAATATTTTTTTTTATTCCCAAGAAAAAACCTTAAGCACGTGTAGAAACTATGCTTTGTATACTTATTTCAAAGTTCTCTTCAATTGAAATTTTAAAGAAAAAATTGAAAAACCCCTTTTTATCGCTCTAAAAATTTACTTTACTTTGAATTAGGGAATTAAATTTCATTTTACGTTATTAGATTAGAAAGAAATATCAAGGAATAATTTTTTCTAATAAAACTTTTACCCATAACAGCTGCCAAATTGTTTGACACGTGTCTTATGAATAGACCAGTACTTAAGATTACACATATTGTAAATGTAATAGAGAACAAGTTTTCTTAGAGGGTTGAAATCTAGAAGAAACAGTTCAAGAGTTTAATATTTTGAAAATGATATAAGCACAAATTTACTAATGCCTAATTTTTAGATTAGGTATGAGAAATTGAAATTAAAATAAAATTTTTAATTATTCATATTATTTTACTCGTAGTATTCAACAGTTTAATTTAGTCTTATTAAAAAACAACACTTTACGTGTTGGAATTGAAAGGATTCCTTGTCAAAAAAAGAAATAATAAACAATAACAACAAAATTTTAATTCTCTCAAAAGCAGAAGGTTTGTTTCTAGCAATTTCTAGCTGATGAGGTGTTGAAATCCAACAATGCATTTTATTTCCAAGTTGTGTACTTAACTACCAGATGTTTTGGAAGCAGTTATTATTGCTGTTGTTCTCAAGCTCTGACAATGTGTTTCGCTGAAAAAGAATTCAAATGACGAAAAATATGTATATTATTATCCAAGTTCCAAGGATCATCGATACATTCAATTCCTCTTTGATTGCAAATATGTTTCATTTATCAATATATATTTACAATAACTAATGAACTGATTGGAAATATACAAAATTTCATTTTAATTTGGATATTGCTACTAATGAGTCTTCAGTTTTCATTGTGTTGGAATAAATTTGGAGCCAATTGGTTCTTGAGCTTTTTATCTAATACTTTTACTTAAACACAAAAATGTTCAAGTGAAATGCAAAGGGAATACTTTTTAAACAAATTTTTCAAAAATTTATAGAATTTCAGAACTTCTCCTTTAATTATTTTCTTTTTTGAAATCATTTTCTAAACAAAATTTCTCTTAAGTAACACAAAACTTTCATAAGCTATTGAATACAAATTTTTAAAACACGTGATGTTTTTCTAAACATTTATCAAATGAAATCTTAAAAAAAAATCAGAGATTTTAATTGCAGCAACCCACCATTTGTGTATAAACAAAACTTTTCTATTGAATATATTTTAAGGACATTGACAAAAGAAAAGTTTGCCATTTGAAGATAACAACAAAATTTGCTTTTACTTCATAAAAATCCTACAAAAAAAGGAAATCTTTAAAGAAATGAGTTAGTTTTTAAATTTAGTCAGCTGGAAAAATGTTTTTAAGCTTTTTGATTGGCTACCTTTACAGTTGTTAGGTGTATACTATTGAGGAACTTACAAAATTCTCAAACAATTAACTGACAATTTTTTTCTGATAGAACAAACTACGATTGAGTTTCAGTTGGGATTATAGAGAAAAATTTTATTTTAAAATGAGTTGAAAAGGGTCTGCTTTTGTAATTTACTGACTCTTTTGACAGAGTAAAATTTTCAGGTTATAAGAGTTGATATTTAGAAAATATAAAATGCTGACAGGCTAAAAGTTTTTCATCATTATCTAATTCCAGTAATCAGAAAAATCTTTGGTAGCATATTTATAGAGATGAGATATGATTTGGGTTAGTAACCTGCAAAGAACGTTTTTATTAATTTTGCCGATTCATTCTTATCTAATTCCTCACACTGATTATCGAATTTTATCTTTTGTTGATAAAAAATTCCTGACAGGCAGGATTGAAAGTGTTTCTAATTCAGTAAGTAAATCCCATTTAGAAGAATATACTACGTTTTTTAATATGTTCGTCAATATTTTGACTTCCTTTCTAGATCCAGGGACGACTTAATGATCCTTTGCTTTTATTATTTAATATATTATGTAATTAAATCAATTTTTTCAATGGTAATTGAATTGAAGCTTTTTATAGTTACTTTTTTCTAGGTTTTAGATCGTTTTAAATTTTTCTAATGAATGAATATACCTCAATGGCTACTGAAAATTTAATAAGAGCCTTCATAAAAGCTTAAAGCATCTGTTAAGGGAAAAGAGTGCTATATTAATTGATTAGATCAGAAAATTTTGTCTACTAGGGATAAAGAAAAGTTGTAATACCTTAATCGCTCTTATGAATATAGATATTTGTGCAAAAAACGATGACAAATGTTTTCCATTTATATGAAGAAAAAAATATCATCAATCAAAACTTGCCCGCTTTGTTTAGTAATCCTTTTTCATATTCGAATAAAATTCATAGTTCATTATGAATAATTAACAATAATAAAATTTAAGCATAATCTACTATCGTAATAGTGAGAAAAGTTAACGCTATACTTGTAATCATTTTAATGTCTTCATTTGTTTCAAACAATCAAACCTCATTTAAATTTTAAAAGAAAGTTGAGAAGAATTACACCACCAGCTTAGGTCGTAGATAAATTAGGGAAATGAGAAAAAATTTTCATAGCAATGGTTGGAACTTTACACATTATCATCATTAAAATTTAATATGCTTCACCGCATATACTGTGATAATGAATTCTATTTTATCAGGAACTTCTTGCTGATTCAACCAGGGAAGTAGCTTTAAGCTAACCTATCTAACCCAGCTCACAGATTTTTCTGCAAAAAATTTTTCGCAATGCTCACGAGAATAATTTCTCCTGAATATAAAAATATATAACCCTCCAACTTACTTTGGAATTAAGAAATTCTATTCGAAGCACGAAATGATTACAGCTGATAACAGATTATTTATCAAAAATGTTGAGTTTGAGAATACTGAGGCAAAGATCAATAGAAAATTCAATTAAAAGTATAAATTTCTTTTAGAAGTAACATTTTCCTTGTTGTGTGAAGAAGTATTAAGGGGCACAGGTTATTAAAAAGTCAAAAAAAGTTTTAAAAGACCATTTGGAAAGAGCAATTTCAATGAATTTATTTTGGAATACTGTGAAAGTAGCTACTTAAAGCTACACTACCCAAAAAAAAAGTTCTTGTGTTTTTAATATTTTAAGTTTTTTGGATATAAAAAATGGAGTAAACTACGTAAACATAATTCGGAATAGTTACACTATTGGAGCTTTTAACGTTAGATTTATCTTTAAGATTTTTTCATTTTTGTATGAAAGTATGCTTTGCTCTGAGTTAGCAGAAAAAAGATTTGTATGAAAACGCCGCAACCTTTTATATCGAGTATAATAGCTGAAAATATAATAGAAGATAATAATAAAGACTTTCAAGGGTTGAAAATTATTGACAGAGTAAAAAAGTTAATATAATTATTATCATGCAAAAAAATTCTTCTAAATCTAAAAATAAAACATAATGGCTGAGTTAAAGTTGTATGAAAAAATTAAAATTCCGTAAAAAACCCTACAAAACTGTCGTTGGATGATGATTATCTTAAGCTGTTACTTACAATATTTCGTATTCTCGTCAGCCCTAGTTGTGGCTACTTTTTGAATGAGGCCTAGCTTTTATTAGTTAATTTGTAACACTAATGTAATTTTAATAAAATTTTCCTTGCGTAACTTTAAGGCATCATGTAAAAACTTTCAACTTTATTAAATATGCTTTTAGTTATAGTTTTTTAAAATTCAATTTAGAGAAATGAGAAAAATTAATTTTTATCGTTCAATAGAACGAAAATGTATGAAAAATGGAGATGTAACTTTATCAAATAAATTTTGGAGAACTAAGTTTACTATGAGATTGATACACGGTGTTATTTCTTTTAGCCAAACATATCGTTTTTTGCTTTCAAACAAATATTTTAACTCCAGCACCAATTTTTCCAATATTAGGATTCTATTCTAAGTTTTCTTGGATTTTTACTTGCACATATTATGCTGTATGATTTTTAATAACTTCCACAACTCCACAAAATTTGGGTTTTCTTGTAGATATTAGAAAATATACTGAAAATCATTGGTAAGTGTTTTGTTTAAAGTAATCTTTTAGTCTATTATAATAAAATTTACGACGAATGCAATACACATCACATATGGTGGTATAATATTATACATTTATTGTTATTTTACATTTTTATTTAGTAATTTTGATTTTACTTCTGTGCTATTAAAGTTTTGATTCTTCTTTTTTAAGAAACTTATCAAAATTTTTTTGTGAATTTTTGTTTAAATGTAATTTTAAAATGCCTTGAATACTTTTCAAATTGAACACCTAGTTTTGACCTTTGTCTATTCAACTTTAAAGCTTTGGTTAATTTTTCAATTTGCTTATCCAATCCCCAACAGTTATTATTATATTAAACTTGAATAATATTTTCTATTTTAATTAACTTACTTCAAAGTTTGAATTACTTGGCTATGACAAAAAGAAATGTTGACACTGGTCTTAGTTACATAAAATCGATTGTTGTTAGTTTTCTTATTATTGTTCTTTGTTGTGCCGAAGTTTAAATTATTTATGTTTTCATAAAAGAGTCAAGCACCCTTGATATTACATAAAAAATGTTCACGTTTATCTAATGTTTTTTTTTTTTCAAAGTAACATTTATATTTAATGTTCAACTCTATATAAAATAAAGAAGAATTCATCAAATATAACCTCGAACCCAAGGAAAGGCAAATATTTCTTTAAGAAAGATTTAGTGAAGCTGTTGGCCTTTATCAATGGATTGGCTTACCTTGAGAATACTTCTGTATGTTTGTCACGGATACCATCAACGATTAACGATAAATTATATGGCAATAATGCGACTTTATGGGATTCAAGGGAACGTGCGTCCAAAAAGTTTTTAAGGCTCATGGGTAACATTAATTATGAGTTCAAGATAGACCTTCAATGGAATATCAATTGACATTAGATGTGGTTACTTAGATTAGGGTATGTCTATATTGTTTTTTAAACACTTTGCATACAAAGGATAATTCTATTGATAAGATTCTCAGAGACAGGGCTTTCCAATCACAAGTGCTTAGATATTGAAAGGTAACTATTATACGATCATTGGATCTTTGATTGGAAGATGTTGATACTGTCAATATCTAATTGAATGAAGTTAAGCTATGAGTTAGCTTAGAGCCTGTTAAATGTAAAAATATTATGGCTTTTCAATTAAATCAACTCACATTAATTGGTTTGTATACTCGAATAGCTTAGAGAAGGTAATGGAATACGTTTAGTTGAAGAAAATTAAAATTTATTGGAAGAATTACTACTTAATGTGCAATTTATAGCAATTGATCTTTCTTTATTAGAAAGAATTTTATTTAAAAAAAATCGATACGCACAGAAAATTTGAAATTTAAAAAAAAAATGAATGAAAGTATTAGATTAGCGTTTAGGTCAGTGTTTTTATAAGTGTTATAAGTGTTATAAGGAATGTTTAAACTAAATAGGCCACGATAATTACATTACAGGGCTTTTCAAAAAATATATGTAATATATACTTTCTAACTAATTTAATTATATTTATGATGTATAACTATTTATTGAAAATCAATTTGTTGTAATAAAATTAGTAAAAAAGAAAAATATTGTATTCTTTCAATCAATATAAAAAACGTCTCAATTTCAGGAAATCATTTTGCAAATGATTAAACCATATTAGCACCTAAGAAATTTTTGTTTCCTTAAGCTTAAGGAAAAGGGAATTATTGATTGAAAATATTTCCAAAATTTTAAATATAGTTCAGAATTTAATGAAATGAAATAAAATTCCATTAGGACTTTCTTAAAATACATTTAATTTTAAGGCTGATACTTCAAAGCAAATTAACAAATTGCTATGACATCCTGTTAAAATATTTTATCAGTGAATCCTAGCAAAAAATAGCCAAAATTATCATAAAGATAATTTTAGTACCAAAATGCACAGAAATATTACACAATACTGGTTTTTCTGCTAAAATTAGAAATTTACGGCTCCTTAACTAACCATCAAATCCCTTGACAAAAAGATAAATTTGTAATTCAATATTTTCTGCACGAGCTACGTTATACCTTAATTCCCCAAGAAAATTTTTTCACTCTTCCGATATCAAAAAAGAAGCGAAAAAATAGAGTGAAAAATTTCCAAATATGTCATCCTTAGAAATATTTCTAGACGTAAGTTTTGGTGACTTATCCTTAATATCAAAGTCAATGTACTATAGAAGCATGTGCACAAAGTTTTTGTTTATTATATTCAAGAGACAAAGTTTGGAATTAAATAGTAAATTGAGAGTCAACAATAAGTTTAAGTTTCTTCGGCAAAGCAAACAAACTTTCAGGTAATTATATATCTTATATTATTAACTCATAATAAATTTTTAATAAATGGTAATTAAAATTTGAAATAATTAAATCCAGAAAACACCCAAAATTGCTTTGTTCAGAAAGTTAACATTCTCAAATTTTTACAAATAACGGAAATAAACTGATTTTTATCCTAAAATATCTGAATAAGAAAAACCACTTAAACAATACCTCATTATTAAGTTTCTTTTTTAAATAACTGTTCTTTCTGGTCAAGAGTACTTCCATAATAAAAAACTTTTGGCTATTTTACGTAACGAGAAAAGATTTACTGCCAGTTCTACAAGACAACAATAATAAAAGAATTGAAAAGGCAAAATATTACTTTGGTAACTTTGTACACTTTCCAATATATAGTTTAAATTTTAAAAAGTAAATAATTTGTAAAAAATTGAAATAAAATATCGATTTTGACCTTTTTAAAATAGAAAATCTAATAAATTTAGTTTTTATGTAATTATAGTATAACGAAATAACACCAGTTACTTATAATCAATTTTTATTTTATTTTATTTTGTTAAAGTCATAAGAACGGATACAAAAATTAAAGTTCTGGCACGATAAAATGAAACTTATGAAACGTGGTTCTACCTATTCACTTAGCATGGATATAAAAACGTGACCTGACAAAAGAAATACTTTAAGTAAGGACTAAAATACTTGTACAACGTTGAGTTCAAAAAATGTACACAATATCTACGTTTTAGCCCTTATTCCAAATACAAAATTGTATCCAGCAATTTTTCATTTCCTAATAGTGCGTTTTCACAAAAGTGGAAATCTTGGAAATCTCTAGCTTAGTTTTTAAATATGTCAATAATAATTATTGAGTAGGTACTATTTGAGAAATAAACTAGAGATTTTCCCTAAAAATACTTTTAAAAAAGTACTAAATACTAAGTACTAACGTCAGTGAAAACGCACTATAAGGCAATTTTACTATTTGACAGATGACATAACTTGTTGGCTTCAGTTGTGCTAGCAATTTTCAAATTGAAAAGTAATTCTAATGGCAATTGTCCAGGAATTTTATACATATTCAAGATCTTTACTGTGAGCAAGTTTATTAAAATATTTTTGAAGAATTTTTATTGAATGCCGGTCAATTAATTTTGGATTTTAATGCTTGCTTTTGTTAATCCACTTCTACTACCTTGGTTTGTCGTCTATAATAGCATTACAAAAATTACTGCTTCCAATTACTGCAAGTATATAATTTTATATTAAAAATATCCTTACTGTAAAAGAACATGTATACGACTTAATCTACTTTGGAATTATTTTGTGAAATATTTTTATTAATAAGATCCAAGCTCATTTAGTCCACATTCAGTTAGATAGTTGCTATTTAATGTTACACAAAAGAAAGCAGTTGAAGATTTTAGGAAAATAAAGTTTTACAAAAGTAGAAGAATACACGAAGGTTTTACAATTTACTTATCATTTATTCCTCTCGGAAAAAAATTATTAATTAATAAATGGAGTATTCGAATAGGTATTTTTTTCGAGAAAAAATTTTAGTTGCATATGTTAAATATCAATTGGCCTCTTTAGAAAAATATAACATTAATATAGATAATATCCAGAAGTGAATGAAATACCAATGAGGTATTCAAATATGTCTAGGATAATTAAAATAAATGTAAAATATTACTTCTTTCTTCTTCGGTATTCTTAAAAGAAAACCAATCTGTGAAAAAGAAACCTGTTTTTAAAATTTTCCATTTACTCAATCCAAGGCTGGTTGTATCATAGTTAGATGTTTTTGGTAAATAAAATAAAAATTTTTTATTAATTAACTGTGATTTTTATAATCTTTAAATGGTATTTTCTATAAAACCCAAACTAAATTTTTGAGTTATTTTTGCAACAGTTCTATTAAAACCAATTTGATTAAGTCTTACAAAATAAAGAACGTCCTTGGTGGCTACTAACGTATCAAATGATTGACACTCTAAATACTTCATCTTGAAAAGTTAAAAAGAAAGAAAAAGCTTATTTCGAATTAAAAACAGGTTCATGTTTCAAGAATAGCAATCCTTAAATTATCACACCCAGAATCTCAAAATCAGCCTGACATAGATCAAATCTTTGATTCGCTATTTAAGTATCTAACTTCCCTACCCATGTCAAATTTTGTATCTAATAAATTTATT
This sequence comes from Acrocera orbiculus, assembly GCA_947359355.1. Taxonomy (NCBI): domain Eukaryota; kingdom Metazoa; phylum Arthropoda; class Insecta; order Diptera; family Acroceridae; genus Acrocera; species Acrocera orbiculus. The sequence continues at coordinate 17,638,345 of OX375758.1, forward strand.
ACAAGAATGTCAATACAATTTAATCTTAGATATTAAGCAATTCTTAGTCCTTGATATTTAATTAATGCTGTCATTTCGTTATAGCTGATCTCAGGCTATAAACAAAAAACCAGCAGGTGTGAGATCATAAATTATCTAAAGGCTTCCACTAATAACTTTTCCAGTTGAAAAAATTTTATACCAGTTAATGTCATTTTAAAGGAATTAGTGTCAATAGAAAGTGACATATTTTCGGAATACTCTTAAGACCGTTATTGATCTTTTTTTTCAACGCATTAGAAGGGTAAAATGAATATTTAGTTATTTTTCCAAATAAAATAAGCAAACAAAAAAATTTTTGAATAGATAATTTTTAAAAGTGAATTCAAATAAAATTAAAGGCTCCACATGCTATCCCACCTGCACTAGAGTTTCAGTTACTGATAAGTTTTTGTGAAAATTTTCTCTTTGATCTTCCTAGGACTTCTCGATCTAGTTTTATTACAATATTGATTTGTATTTTATTATAATATTGATTGAAATTGTAATCAAATTTACAATTTCATACAGAGTCCCTTGTACTTTTAAGCATCTTTGATAAATTTTCGTTAAACTATACAAAATCATTGCAGCAGGATACGTACGTATATCCTCTTCACTAGTCTATCTCTGCTTTACCACATATGGCTGTCATTTTCAAGAGAAATATCCTGGATAACTACGTAATACATGATTTATCTTGATTATTTGAGCTGTGCACTATTCTAACTGCTTCAATAGAACATGCAGAGCCTATTTGTCTTCTTTTATGAACACATTGGCTTTCTATTGGGGAACAAAAGAAACAGGAATAATGACGGATTGCTTGTCTGGTAATGTTTTCCATAGAATGTCCTTTGTTACCATTTTCATATCCATTAGGTAGGTAATTAACATCCTTTGACTACCAGTTATAATCTTTGTCATACAGAATTTTATTCAATGTTCAATATTATTAAATTGTTCAAGTATTTATTTCTAGTTGTAAAAGAGATTTAATCGGTGTTAAATGATTAATTTCAAAGCCGAATATCAATTTACATGTTTCATTAATGGGGAATATGGCTTAGATTAGGTACTATGGACTTATGCACCAATTTTATCGAAATATTAGTTCAAAATATTTTTTTAATATTATAAAGCAACCACTCTTAAGTAAAATACGTATCTTTGATATTCTTGGAATCTGTTTCAAAGTTTAATGATGTATCATAAAATTTTTGAAACACTAAAAACTTAAAATTTGTACAAATATTGTTTCGTTGTCAGTGGTGGACAATGTCAAACCAGATAATAGTCTGTTTGATATTTCGCTTAAAATGACTTCTAAATATCAAGTCTTGACTTTTATATAAGCAGATCATATCAGTTACTAAAAGAAGGATATGTACTATGCTTACAGTAATGAATTCAGGGAAGCAAAACGAAGCATAAAAATTCTTCATCGCAATATAATATTAGTGTTTTATAATTAAGAATTGTTGAGTGCTTTAACAGATAGCAAATATATTCCCTATAAAAAATCTTAACGCTTTAAAACTAAACGCTAAAAAATTTAATTTTTTTTCTTGCTTTAATATTTTATTAATGTAATATCCCCTTTTACTTGGTTTGTTTAAGCTCCCTCTTTTGTAAATTTCTTTCATTTTGGGCTTCAAAGGATTTCCTAAGCTCATATATTTTTCAACTTAATGATTGAATCACAAATTAAATGATTTAATCATAAAAAATTAATTAAGTGAGCCCTTTTGTTCACTTATTTTGTACTCTACATTTAATACATGACTTCCTTTTCACTTAATAAAGAATATGTCTTCTGCATTGCACATTTCGGGTCACATAATTTTTAAATGCCAGCAAAAACTTCAATAAGTTCTTAAGCAAAATGAAGTCTATTCATTAAATTGAATGCTTTATCCTGTAAAAATCAGCTTTTCAATTTAGTAATGACCATTAATTGTTTGAAATTCTTCCAAAAACTTTACAGGGGACGTTTTAAATGCCACTCATTATTCAGTTTTAATCAATCAGGGTAAAATATGAAAAGCGAATTAGAAGCAAAAAGACGATAAAAATAAATCCATATGAAGCAATAAATCTTACCTTTGACTAGCAAAGAGTTTAAATTTTTGTATTGGGCAAATCTCTTTAGGTTTATGAGGTTAGACTTGAATTTCGTTAGTTTTATTAATTTAATCATAAAAAGGCTATTTTCCGTACAGTAATGTAAGAATTTATTACCTTTACATCACCTTTTGGGGTCAAAAAAATAAAAAATACGAAGTAGACTTTTCTGCTAACAAATACTTTTTATCCTTTTATTTCCTTTTAATTTTCATATAAATTAGGTCGAAGACAATTATAATCTTTTTATAGGTTACCATCACGCAATAGATCCTTTTAAGCTTCTTTAAGAATTTAAGGTCAGAGTATTAGGTAACTTAATTGGTATTCTGGTAATCAAAATAAGTTCTTTGTTTGTTTTTTTGAAACTGAAAAACAAATTACTCACTTCTAGCTGGGTAAAAGACGTGAATTGTAGACGTTATTGCACGCAATCCTGCATGAAATATAAAAAATAAAATAAATAAAAATTAAACAAGATTTATTGATCTACAAATTCATTTTAAATCTGACTACAGTAGGCTCCAAATATTATTATTTGTACCAAAATTTGATGGTGATTTTTATTGTCTTTTATTGTTTATGTACAATACAAAGGTCCTATATTGAAAATCAATTTTAATGTTATAACTCGAAGATTTTTTTAGGTTCTGTTGTACATTTCGATTTAAGCAGGAACAAAAAAGCATACTGGAAAATATTTTGAAGCCTACAGTGGTTGGGCAAATTTGGCTTATTGTGATTTAAGTTAGAATTTCCACTGTTATAAGATGTGAAGAATTTTTGGAAAAAAATAGTAGCTAAGCAGTACATACAAAGCAAATTTAGATTTGAAAATAGAGAAGCTATTATATTTCTAATTCTGTGTCTTTTAAACAATGAGTAGATTTTATTCATGTTGATTCCATTTATTCTTTTTTCAGTTTTTTTTAGATCTTGGAAGCATATTGAATACATATAAAAGCATAACTATTAACCAAAAAGTTATGAGAGGAAGATGTGATTGCTCAATGTATTATTACTAATTACTACTATCTGCACAACATGCCAAGCAGTATTCATTGGAAATAACTTTAAGCTTGACCAAATCAGTGCAAATTGTGTGCAAACTAAATAAACATCTCATTGTAATATTTTCAATTTAATCTCATTAATTATTTCTAATACAATTTGTTCAGTAATACAAACAATTTAAGACTCATTTCTATCGCTATTTAAAAATTAACTGATTTTACTTGAAAACAAAAAAATAGAGAAACAAAAGATCCTTGCATAACTACAGCAATGAAAACTTTTAGGTGCTTAATATTTTTTGTAACACCTTATATCAAAACATAATACACGCTGAATTTTTTCTATGTTTTGGTATAAGCTGGCTTGAATATTCCTTTAGAAAGTTTAAATAAAAGATCTTCATCCATGAAAAAATTAAGTCCATTATTTTCACATAATTGAGATTGTTTTCAGTCTAGTAAATATATTTTTCAATGAAGAATCATAATATAAATGAATTTAAATTTGAACAAAATACTGTTAAGAAAACTTATTAAATCCATACTTTAGCGTTTAATTTCTTAAGGATGTAAACAGAAACAATTGAAAGATTCTTTTGAGGCGGAAGAAAGGTTTTTAAATAAGGATAAATGAAAGTTTCCTACTAATGCTATTTGCATATATCTAAATTGATTTTTAGTCTTTTCAAGAAAACTCATTTGAAAGTTATGAACCGTAAGCAAGAATAAGTGACTGATTTGAAATAATCTACTCAAAAGTTAATTTAAAAATGTAATTAAGAATAACATTTTTTTAGATAAAATAATTTTGGTTAAGCTGGTTTAATTGAGTTCTAATATTTGAATAAATAAAATGAATGTAGACTGTACTATGGTCAACTTTAATTAGTTTAATTTTGTATTTAAATTAATTGAGAATGCCTTGAGTAAACAGGAACTGACAGCTGATATTATGTCTTATTACTTATGACTTTTTGCAGTATACAATTACAAAGGCAGAAAGTCAACTTCAATAGCATTTGATCTTTAATTTATAATAACCTATCTATCTTATGTTGTTGAATATACGAAGGTGATTGATTTTTCAATTCATTGATCTCAGATAAAATCAGTTATCAAAGTAGGCGGGAATCAAAAACAGTTCTGTACGTCAAAAGCCTACGTTTGATAAAAAGACTACAAAACCACTTTTGTATTTGAGTCATGCACACCAGTCTTTGTCACACTTCGTTAATAAAAGCCTAACCAACCAATTAAGCTTTCTATAAAAATCTCGTTTATATTTAGTGGGAAAATCTTTAGAAATGTAAAACGTTTGAGCCAGTCGCCACTCTGGTAAATAATTGGGAAATTATTGTTTGTATTACTTACTCCACAAACCTGTTTAGTTTTTGTTAAAAAAAAAGAATAAAAAATAAATTCAGCACTTTAAGCATAAAAGAATTTCCAGTTTTTATTCATTTTGTATAACTAACTGACTTCCATGGTGGATAATTTCAGTTCATTAAGTTGTCATATGTTGTAGAAACCCCATTGAAGATTGTTTTTTACGGATAATTGTCCATCCTTCGGAGATTTCATATTTGAGTGTGTGAAATTGAATAAATATTTGGTTTCTCGTTTATATTTATTTGCACATATAAATATGTTAAAATGAAATTCTACTAGTTTTTACTTGTTATAGTTTATGTTTGTTATATGAACTCAATTTTTTTATATATAAATGTTGGTAAATGCTTTAATTTGGATGTAAATGCATTTGTAGCACCTTTCTGCTGCATTTAGCTGGTAGAAAATCTATTAAACTCTAATTGGTATCTAGGAAATACTTGCTTGTAATGAGTACTTTAACTGATTAAATTTAATTAACTATACAGAACTCTATTCATTTAAAAATATCAAGTTTCACAATATTGTTGAAGAATATTTGGCTAATGAAAGTAGCAGGAAATAAATTTTTGTCTCTAAGAAACAATTAAAAATACCCCCTTTAAGGCGTTTGAATAAAAACACCAGCATTTAGAACATCCTTTTTGCATACCATACTCAATAATATAGAGAAAACAACAAGTTTTTTGCAATACAATCAAGATAGAAAATTTTGTTTTATACAAATTTCCTTGGATCAGAAATTGTTCCGTGCTATATTATTTTTTCGTAATTGAATAAAAAGAACGTTTTAAAGTTTATAGAAATAAAAACACGATTATATACTTTATTATCACTTTATTGATTATATTTCTTATATACTTTTGAATTTGTAATATGCTTTCAGGAAAATGCTGTGCATATCATTATATTTACAAGAAGCTTATGGAGTCTTACTGCCTGAAAAAAGCAAAAAGCTAGTGAAAATATCGAAATGCAGATTTTAATAACATGCAGTTTGTTATATAACTCAAACTCATCCCATTTTAATGCTAATAACTATATATTTGTCGTTTAATTCGTTATCACAATTGAATTTCTATGCATTTCACTTTAATTGCTGTAGAATTAGAGAAAGGATTGTTGCCATCAGTCAAAAACATTGATTTTTCTCATAATTAAGTGAAATAATATCAAAATAGACTTCTAAGCTGAAAATAAGAGAGGAATTTAAGTTCATATGCTGTGGAGTGGAAAAAATAGCCTTAGGCCAAAGAAGAAATTCTTATTTGCCTATCTATCTTGTAGCTTGGTTCAACAAATGAACAGAACAAATTTAAAGAATATCTTATAATAATCTTAAAATAAGAAAAAACTTAATTAAAACTTACATGAGTTTAATATATAATGAAAATAAAGAGAAATAGTATTGTTCCCAAAAATTAATAAAACATTCCTAGAATTTTTTGAAAGAAAATTACATAATTAACCTTAATTCTAGTACATAAGCTGACAAAACAAAAAACTCCAAGGAGAAAATAATTTCATCAAAAAATAGTTTCTTTGCTTTTACATATTAAACTAAAGTTTTAGATAAGTGTGTTTTTCCATTGTTTAAATTAACTTTAAATGAAATTTAGTTATGTTTGAATTAATTTCTTGCTTCTAAAGCCAATAAACTTTTATAGCTATGCAGAAATTTTTTACTGTTTGAAGTTTATTTTACAGAATATCATTTATCTACTAAGAGAAATATTTAATAGATTTCATATTGTATGTTAATTCTGTGAAAAAAAAAACTATTTTAGAGAAAGATTTTGGGCTATTTTCGTTATGTATATTAAGCCAATCAAGTGAAAGAGAAACAAAATCATATAGAAAATCTGATATTTCAAATAAGATTTGCACATTTTAATTTTTATTGAAAAATGAACTTCCATGATTAATGGATTTTCGGAGCTATCCTGCAGATAGGAATAGTCATGTGCGCATGCTGGTGTTTAAAATTTCATCTCACTTCATCTTAAATTAGAATGAAAAATTTGTTGCAAGTTTTGTGCTTTAATTTCCCAGATGTTTACTATTTAGGTTAAAACCTATGAATTGTACTGAAATTATTTTCATGCTTATAAGGCGCATATTTGTGTCAACAACAGTTACTTACACTTATAAACGGAACTAAGCCTCCTCTTAGATGAACAGACAATAAAAATTACCTTATTCGGGCTAAATAATAAAACTTCACAATATGAAAAAAATGGCAAAATAAAGAATATACCTATTATAAGACGAAAAATATTTAATTGTTCTTCTCCTTTTGCTAACGATCGTTCTTAAGTTGTATATAATTTTTGATTTAATGCTTTTATGTAGTATTGAACTCTTGTGGTCCAATTAGATTCAAATGTGCACCTACTTTTAATCTTAAATCATTACTTTTCCACTAATATTACCATTTGAGTTTGAAATGACTAATAACGTTTCTTTTCATCCCATGATTTATGATTACAACTGCTGGCTTACTTTCATAATTTTATTTATTCGTTAGGTAATATTGCGCAACAATAACTAAACTCCTGCTAACAACATTAAAAAATTTGAAGGTGAATTTTACGAAACATTTGACAAATTTTAATTTTTATCAAAATTATCATATAATAATGCATCCTTTGAAAATAATGAAAATTAGACAATTAAATTATTCAATATGAAAAAAAAAGTTATTTTTCATTACTTAGGGGAAAGCCATGACGTGAAAAAGCAATAAACAAGAGCATGAATCATAAAATGGCAACAATTGAGGCAATTTGTAGCAATTCCATTTGACTTTATGGTCAGTTAAAAGTATCTTGGGTGAAGACAATAACTCATTTGGTGGTACGTGTCCAAAACAAAAGGGTGGCTGAAGTAGAAAGGGAATGCAATGCAAAATATAAAACTTAACACTATTCACTATAGCAATTGTATACGATAAATAACAAACAGTCATGGACAGCTGGAAACGACTAAAACGGCTTGTAATGCAAAAGATAAGTAAGAGTCTCGGGCGGTGTGAATATCTGGACTATTATTTCCAATGCGAAGGCATTAATCTTCGACTTTAAAATGACTTGGAATTTAAGAAAAACGTAGAAAATAAAATAACAAACAAAACAAAAAACAGCTTAAAACATTATCTACATTAAACTTGTAAAGAACGGCACTCAAATTGTAGCCCTATAAGAAGGCAATTCAGGAGAAAATAGACTACATAAATTCTATTTACAAAGCAAAACCAATGAAAAATTCTCTTTTATCAGCTTGAATAAAAAATTGATTTTATATTCAAAGAATTAGTTTTGTTTTTGCTGTTTAGTTTACAATCTAAACTGTCGTTGTGAAAAAGACATATATACTATTGGTATTGTGAAACAAATTACAACAAGTGGAGATATTTAACAGCTGCAAAATCTGAGATTACAAAAAAAAATCAAATATTAAATTGTGTACACAACTAGAGTCTATTGTAAAGTATGAAGTTTTATTCCAGACTAAAAAGGATACTTCAATTTCAATTTTATCATCCTTAAGTTAACTTACGATATCCAGTTTCTGTACGTGAATTTGCTTAGTTTGCATGATAAATAGACAAACTTTTCCATTATGCATTATGTGTTTGCATTTTATAGGGCTAAGTGTGGATAAAAGTGCTCTTAGTAACTTAGCTGCCACTTTCGGGCACTTACATATTTATAGTTCCATATAATATTTCATCAAAGTAATTGTTTAATATTGAACTATGTTATACAAGTTTTTTACTGTCAAATTTTTCCTAAATTTCACAATTTAATTTTGGAAATTTTTATACGAGCATTTTATTTATATTACTCCTTTGATTTGCTTTAATCAAGTTTTTTCATCTTTCTATTTTTAAAGACGTTTTATATTATTTGTACAGTTTTCTATTTCCTTCAAACCTTAAATTTTGTCGTCAAATGAAACGAAAATTTTGCACATTTTTAGTTTAACTTTTATCATAGGAGTTAAATACGAAGCAAAAGTAAAAAATTCAAACTATTTTTGATATACTCAAAAGTTCATCAAAATTACACTAACAATTAATGATGCTAGGATAACCAAAGTACAAAAATTAAATTAGAGCTCTTGTTCACTTGAGTTGAAAGGTTCTCAAAGTACTTGGAGCATGAAATGTCAAAATAATCTCTTTAACATACCGAAGAGGGAGGAATAGTGTTATGGGAATTATAGATGAATTTTAATTGGAGTTGTAATATAAGAAATAGTTCTCTATGTCTTCGTTTTATTTATCTCCAGCTATAAGTTGTAAAAAAAGCAATTCTGAATTTTTAAAACTTTTTCATTGTTTTCCTCGCATAATTCAATGAATTCAAGTGCTTTATAAAACTTATGTAAAAAACATAGTCCTACCTAGACTTTGAGTTTTTCAAAATTTTTAATTCAGCATATTTTCTACAAAAGAAGAAGCTATTCTTGAAATTATTGCAGAATTTGTTTGTCAAAAACAGCAAGAATTTTTTATCGGTCATTACAGTTTATTAGGACCTCTAGAAGTTTTTTTAGGAAAAAAAAATGAAATAATCTTCAGTTTGTTGAATATTTTTTGTGTTAAATAGAAATTAAGAAAATAAAATATTAAAGTTTTTATATTTTTCAAAGTTCACCATTTTCATTTCATTAATAAGGATATTTCATGCTTTTTGAATACTTTAAGTCTGAGTACGACAGAATATAATTAAAAATATTAAACTTTTTGTGACTTCGTATTTCTTCTCTTTATAAAATCATTGCTTTACTCATAAAATTCATTAGGCGAGCAGTAGTTTTACGCCAATACTTTTATACATATATATAGCAGGAAATTTTTTACCTCTTACAACTATCTTTTTAATTTTATGTGAGAAAAATTTGCTCTTTTGCTAGATAAAAATAAATGTAATTCCCAGATTTATTTGTTTTGTTAATTTCTTCTCTAATTGAGACTCTCCTTAGTTTAATGTACTAACAGTACAATTAACTGAAAGGGAACTATACAAGCACGAAACAATTTTTAAAAAGCTTTTACAATGCAATGGCAACATAAATTTATTTTTAAATTAGTTATTTTTTTCTTCATCCCAAAATTGAAAATTTTCGTTTTGTTGTTTTTATAATAATGATGTTACTGTAGGGGATGAAAGTCCCTTTTGCATAGCAGGACATTAATCCTTATCAAAATTTGTAGCCTTTAGGCTCATTTAAATTTCAATTAAATTTGGACTTTTCAGAACGACTTTGTTCTTAAAAATTTTCTCTTCTTCTCCACTTATTGTCTTTTTAGAGGGTTAATTTCATCCTTTATGAGTGCAAGTAGGCGTAACTAATAGGTAAATATATTAGTTTCAATTTTTAAATAATGAACTTGCTTTTGTTCCACTGAAATGAATAGATAACTAGAAGATCCCATAAAAATAAGAAGCCTTTTGTAAGGATATGAGGTAGGCCATTTAACGCATTCATCTTGTTTTCTTCTTCATAATGCTCTGAGCATTATTTAGACTACATAACTAATACCAATCAAAAGTCATCAAGCTTATAATCTATTTAATTAAAGATTTTTATAGCAAGTGGATTTCTTGGAGCTATTTAATTTTAATTGTCCATAAACAAGAAGAAAGTCACTGGAATAAAATATGACCAAAGAAGTTTATTTGGTTGGTTTTATGTGGCTTAATTTTCTACCTCTTTAATTGCAGAACAACGTTGTTTTAAGTGGTTACTTTGTCAACTTTAGGCTGTAAGAATTCCAAAGGAGTATCAAGCAACTTTAACAATGTCAAAGTTATTTTTTTATTTTTTTGTAGAACAGTTTCACTAGGTGAAAGATGGAGAAGAAAAATTTTGTGTTTGAATATTAGCTGAATATTTGAAATGTTTGAGCACGTTCATTTGAGTGTAAATTAAATTTAGCTGACTAAAATTATTTAGCCAATTTTCAATAAAATAATTTAAAAGATTTTTTGTTTATTTTTCCAATTTTTGTTATGTATCGTGTGGGGAAGCTGGATTAACTCTCGTAAAAGTATTTCACACTGAAACTAGAATTTGAGAAAAATTCATTATCTGTTTTATTTTATATTGACTTATTTTACATATTTTTCTACAATCATTTAAATTAATATTTTTCTTTTAATTTTGCTGCTTATTTGGCAACATCTAACTTTTTAATAATATTTCAGCAAACCTGGCCAAGTAATTCATTAATAATTAATAATACTACATTTAATGTCTAATTTTAAATTATAACTAGAACAAAACTAAAAATATATGTTGAGCAAACAAATTTTACCGCAAATATTATCATCAATAAATTTTAATTTAAAAATTTTAGTAACAAGTTTTTCTTCTGAAAATAAGTAAAATTTGTATGGATTCTTACGACGTTGATTTAATATTTACTTTCCAGCAAGTAAAATATTGAAGTAACGGAGAAAGACAAAAGCAACAATTCAATTAAAGTGTGAAAAATAAAGAACATAAAAACTCCATCCTATATTTAGTATCCTTGAAACTTTTTTTCAATGAAATAAAATTACCAAATTTCGTCACACTACTATGCATTATAAAGTATTCAAAAGTTATGAATTTTAATTGTGCTCTAGAAAACTGTTATGTAAAGTGATTTTTTGAATGATTAGAAAAATCGTTTGAATTTAATAAATTTAATCATTGGCTTGAATAAAACATAATTGTAAACTTAATTTATAAGCTAGCTTATAATATTCCTTTAAATTGCCACAGTTCTAATGTCATAATAAATCTGAGATTCCCATATTCTTAGAATACATATATAGAAAAGTATATTTTGTGGCATAATAAAGTTGCTAGTAATAAAATTTTTACACTGATAACTTTTTTTTTATACATAAAATGCGTCAAAGTTATCAAAATCGATCCTTTTGAAATTTTTATTAAGAAATTGTGCATATTCTATCCTTCCAAGTCTTAACGATAAATCCTTTTCTGATAAACTTATGGCGATTGTTTTTACTTTGTGAACATTGATGGCTTTAATATCTTATTACACTAGTTTCAAAAACTTTATAGTATTTTTTTAATGACATTATATTTTTTTGTATTTAATTAAAATGATGCTGACTTTATTTGTTATGATATTTTGGAAAAATGGCAGAAAAGGCTTGTTGCCCCAAATAAAAATTTTATATTTATTATTTTCTATAAAACAATTCTATATTTTGGTGTATGTTGATTTTCTTATACAAAATTGAAAAATTCGTCTTTTAGTTATTACGTCGCTTTTTAAAAAATAAGGAAGAGGAAAAACAATAACTGTAAATTTCACAAATACCAAAAGTATTTGTGTTTTACTAGAATTTTCTTACTATTCAAACAAGTTCCCTTAAATTGTTTTAAATTAGCTTCCTTAGAGCAAAAAATAACCTTTTTGTATTTTTTTTCTAATTAGAAGTGCAAACTTTATCCTTTGTCTAGCTTAACACCTGTATTTAATTAATTATTTTGAGATTTTCAAAACCTAATAAAGTCCTGAAATTACAAAGAGAAGTGCTATTAAAGTAGTAAAATTTAAAAGGAACTGTAGGTTCTTTAACTATTTAACTTCCCATTTATGCACCAGATAAATAATTTTCTAGTGTGAGAGTTCTAAAATTTTACTGCTCTCATTTTGTACTGCTCACAAGATTCCTTAATTATTTCTAAAAAAATTAAATAAAATCATCAATAGCTTCAAATATATTTTGTTATTTATATAAAAGCAAATTATGCGTAGCTTAATTGAATTAACTTCGGCAAAAAATTACATGGTTCGTAAGATATAACATCCTTAATATTCTTATCAACCCCAATTAATCAAATGCCACCAAGTTGAATTGGCGCCACCTCAATCAGAAGTTAAATCCTAGACCAAATTAATTTAATTATTAAAGCTACTCCTTGAACTCATATAATCAGCATATTAATTACTGGACTTGAAAAAGCCGGTAGGTTCACCGCTAGGTAGAAACAAGAAGCTGAAAAGAGAATTTTTCAGGCAGTAGGGAATTAACTTTGAAGTGTTGAGGGTTAGCTTGATGCAGATCAAGTAGACATACCTTTTTTTGCGTTTGAACGGGAAAGGAAACCCACTTAATTAAATCAAGATTTTTTTTAATAAAAAAATTCTATTAAATAACTTAAATTAAATAATTTTAAATAATTTTTATTTGAAAAGAAAAAAGACAAAAACAAAGTTCAATAAATAGACATTTTTGGTTTAGCGCAATTGAGAAACTATAAACAAAACAAAAACTATATGTGCTTTAATAATAAATTTGTCTAATTTCATCTTAATGATTACTAAATTCAAATCTTTTAATTACCTAAAAGTTATAAAAGTTTTTGTTTATTTCAGGTCAGCCGGTTCAGCCATAAGATGGACGAGCAAAAGGGCTTAACTCTTTTGTCTCGATTTTCTTTTGCTTTTCACCTTTTTTTTTATATCGTTTCTGCGGCCAATCCCCTGTTATTTTCGAGCCAAGCGCTTATTTCTTTGATCACGTAACATGTGTTTTATGTATTTCAAAAGGACAATTACTTAAGGGTGGGTTAACTATCAAATAATTTAACATATATCTTAATTCATTTTTACTTCCGAACAGAAGCAATAAAAAAAAAAAAATTTTTTTTAAACTTGAAAAGGTACACACAAATATAGTTTTTTACTTGAATAAATACAATAATAGTATTGTAGTAAAAGGACTTTATGCAAACTGTTAGCAATATATGTGGCTCATTAATATTTGTTTTTCAACTGAAAGAGCTTTTATTTAATACAAACTAGAATTTATTTTAATAAATAATGGAATATTTGTACCCTGAACTCAAAATATCTTCCCGAAAACTCCTTACCAATTTATATGATTCACCAATTTTTCTCTTTGATAAAAGGATTTCTAGTATAATTCAAGGATATAGCCAAAAATATGTAAACTTGGCAAGAAATAACAAATTGAACTTTTTTTTAAATTGCGTAAAGCGACAGTCGATTTTCGAAATTTGTCTCTGTTTGAATTTTTCACAATTTAACTATCGATATATACCTGTACCTTTATACATTTCCCATACAACACAACATAAATTTATATTGGAAAACTTGATCGATTTCACATTTGCAACTCAGTACTTTTTGATAATTCTACTTTTAGCTTAGTTTGCACCATTTTCAAATACTGAACAAAATTACTTAATTTATTCCTAAAATTTGAACCAATATTCCATCCGAATTATTCCGTCCGAATATTCAACGACTTGTCTAGATAAAAAGTAAAACTTTTTAGGCTTATTAATTACAAACCACCTAAGAACATACTGCCCGAGTCGAAATATTTGATACTGAATTGATAATGAACATCCTACCACTTTACCAGTACCACCAGTATCAATTCAGTACCTTTCTTACATTTACTCTTATGTTAAAATTTGATGTTGAATTGATACCGGAAAGTATTCAAAATAAGGGATCCTACACTATCAGTATCAATTCAGTATGAAAAGATACAAACTTTTCAACATCATCGGTATCAATTCAGTATATTGTGAGAGCGCTCTCTCAGTGCATTTATATACTCTCTTTCAGTTTGTAATTCAACATAAGAGTAAATAAAAGATGATACTGAATTGATACTGATAGTGTAGGATCGCTTATTTTGAAGACCTTTCAATATTAATTCAGTATCAAATTTTAACATAAGAGTAAATGTAAAAGATGATGATGAATTGATACTGGTTGTACTAGTAAAGTGGTAGGATGTATGATTATACTTTTTTTAATTTAATTAAACTAATTAAATTTAATTTTGTAGTTTGTGAAATATGTTCGAGCTCTATTAGAAATGATTAAAAAGAGAAATTATGAGGAGAAAATTTTAAAATTTCTATAGAACGAGTACTTGAGTTGATCCTAAGAGTGGATACTTGAGAAAATAAAGCAGAAGCCTAAGTAGTCTGTTGTTATTTTAGAAAAATTTTATAAATAGTTGTACCAAAAAGAATAGAAGCCAAATGTAAGTTATTAAACTTTAACTAATGTCCATGTTACAGGAAGGAAATCACTAATTTTTGATTTTTATACTTTCGAAACTATTCGCGTAATATATTTTTGTTGTAGAAAGTAATTTCCTGTTGAACGGGAAATTTGAAAAAGAACAAGGAAAGTCGTATAGATTTTGTATAGGATTAAGTTTTTTGTTCTTTTGTATATATTATTGTAACGTTTAGATTCGAAATTTTTTGGTCCCTTTTTGTCAAACGCATCATTAGTGAAATATGTGAAAAATATTGATGATAACAAATAAAAACGAAAAACTTTGACCCAATGATTTTATTTCACTTCTTTTTTCTTTAGTTATTCGACAATAGTAAGAACGATAATTTTATAATATCTCTAGATGTATGGGGTGTTTGTTATTAATTTGAATTTGAATTCATATTATTGAATTGTATTCAACTTAAGGATCTGTTAAATAATTTTGTAAAAGAATAATAGCAAAAACCAAATGCTTATAAATAAAACTTGGTAACTTTTTATAAATTTTAGTGAAATAATGATGAATTTTCATGACGGAAATACAGAACTTTAATGCCATATGTTACGTTACTAACCGTCACATAGACTAGAAACCTTCTTTTTTTATTTTACATTATGACTAATGATCGACGAAACAAAGCTTCCGAATTGAGATTAGATTTATAAAACCGAAAGTAAAATAGGATATTTATCTATTTACATATCCTTCCAATAAAAATATTCGCAGTTACCAAAAAAAAAATATAAAAGGAAAAAGGAATCATACTGACTTACCCACGTAAATATGAAAATTTTTTAAGCATAATTTAATTAATATGAAGAATGGAAATTAAGTTTACTCAAAGCTTAGCAAAATTTTGAGCAAAATTAAAATTACACAAGATTTTCTGCTAACAAATATTTCTAAAATTTCCATAATTATTTTGAACATTTTAAAATACATATATACACTTGCACCTTCTACGCAATGTATTCAAATCTAAACATGCTTTTCAGCTGGTGTTAATTCTAATATCGTCTTAGTAGCATCTGATGTTCATTTATACGGAAGATACGTACATATGGTTAAAATATGTTATTATGTACAGTTGAATTACTTTCGGGTATCCAAGCATATAGCGTATCCTGGAATAATTGTCACTCAAAACCTAATGTTAAATCTTTCACAGTTTCATTTGACATACACAGGACATGGTTGGCAAAAGGTTTTCGAAATTCATTTACTACTATTTAAACGAAACATATGAACAATTTTCAAACATTCAAGCATAGCAAATATCTATGTAACTAGTGATTTATATGGGAAATAAGTTGAAATTAAGTAATTTAAGGATGTTATTCCATTTTTAATTTTGAGATACTTTACTTTAACCCAAGCTTTTTAGGCTTAGAGACTTTCTTTTTAAACTTTCTATCGTATGCATTTCAATTCAGATTAATGTAATATTTTCGTAAATCAGGATTATTTTTTTTTAAAACTTTCTATTTTAAACGTAAAAATGACTGTAGTTTTGATTAGATCAGGAGACTCTTATTAGCTGAAACAATGAGCAACAGGGTAGCTATATAAAAAATTTATTTTTTAAGATCATGTGATTGTTTAATTAATTAAAAACTCTTTTGTTACTTGATTTTTGTTTCATTTTATGTTTCAGAAAATAAGTAGTAAAGTTTTATCAGGTATATAAAATTTTGTTATTTTGTTATTTATTTAATTTAAATTTAAATATTTTTATAAACTAAATCTTACTTTTCATATTTTCATTATATATGGAGTGTGGCACCTAACTTAAAATCATTCATAGCTTTATAGCTTAAGGGAAGAGCATGTTGGCATGACATACCTTGCCTTCTTAAAAACATAATTTAAAGCTTTAAAAAAATTTGTATTAATTAACAAAATTTGAAAAACTTAAATAAGTTTGTTAAGTAAATAAATACTAGAAATTTACACTGCTATGAACTATGTTATACGCATGAATCTCGTATCAAGAAATACCTAAAGCAGTAGAAAGTATTAAGTTGGTTTATCAAAACTTACACCAATAAGTTTGACCTTTGCTCAAATCGAAGTTGGTAAGTTTTAAACTGGAGGTCATCGTTTAATCTGATTCATCTGATAGTGCCTATAAATTAACTTTGAATTTGCGTTAACAAGCAAACAACATTAATTAATTTAGCTCAATTCATAAAATGAACAAGATAAACGGCTGAATTTTACATTAATTTAATAAACAGCAGCAAATAAAGCATTTGAAAGGTTGCTTTTTTTTTTCTTCCCCTTTAACAAAAATGTTATTACTGATCACCGTAGATATAATCAGAGTTTTTGACTTAGAAAAAAATTCGAATATGGATGACTTTTAGTCGCTCTTCTGCTCACAATTGACAGCTCATTTTTGGCTTACTTTTGTAAAATATTTTGGCTAAAAACTTTTTCTAACAATTTTTAGTAAATAAAAATTATTACTGGTATAAATAACAGTATTGTGATGTTTTGTTTAAAATTAATAATAATTATTAACACAGGACCAAAACTCATATAGAAAAAAATCTACTCAAATCTAACAGAGGAAATAGACTCGCTCATAACTGGAGACAGTTTTGTTTTTGAACAAGAAAGAACAAATTATGATATTTTAAAGTACTGAGCTAATACCCAAAAAAAGAAAATAAATGTTGCACAAGTTTGATAACAAACGCAATACAAAGAAGTTAAATGAGTTTGATAGTCAAAAAATAATCAAAAATACATCATTTCTACTCATTAATTAATTATATAATGGGGTAATTATTCATTGTAATCAAAATAAAATTTTACGAAACTTACTTATTTTTAATCTAAAATAAAATAAAAATAACTTGCAACCAACACCAACAGAATTATGCAACACAAGCAAATATCTACTTTAATCGACAAAATAAAATTGTTAATAAGATTGCACAAAATATCTAAAACGTAAGTTTCATTAAAGTTTTCATTGTATTTATCGAAAATTGTTCTTTATAAATATATTCTGAATTTAAACTGAGTTCAAAACTATGAAACATCAATAATTTATTAAGCTCAAACTTGTATAAAAAGTTATTTATTTTGAGGATGAAAATGATAGGCAATTAGGAAAAGTTTATGGTAAAGCAGAAATCATTTAATTGGGCTTAACTATATATAAAAGTGAAATGCCTAAAATACCTAAAGCTTATGTCTTAAAATCATAAAATATAGGATAATAAATATTCTAAATAGTTCGCAAAATTATATTATTGTATCTAATCAAAGCATTAATACCGTTAGAGCACTGAATATACTAAAAATGGTTGTGATGGTGGTAATTAACTTTTCTATAATTACATCAAGTGTTTTGTGTAAACCTTTTAAAATACAAAACTAACTGTTAATGAATTGCATTCTAGAAAGGTGAAAATTTTTATCTATTATATATATATAACATTAAATGATTAAAATCCACGAAATATTAATAAGATACAAGAAAATAGAAATTCTTTAAACTTTGTAAAAATTGTTCTTAAGAACAAGAAAATTTTCAAATAGACCTTCCGCAGAGATTAGAAGCTATAAACAATGTTACGGCCGGGTAGAAAACTTTTTGAAAAGCTCATAATGCCCCCCTTAGTAAACAAGAATGCTTTTCATGTTGTTTTTATCATCTAATTCGAAGGCATGTAGCAAAGAAAAGAAACTCTTCATCTTGCAATTTAATTTAAGGGAATTTTCATCTTAAATTATATTCCCTTAACCACACCTGATATATACATATAATGCTACCATCCCCAAGGCAAGGCTATATTTTCCAAATAGGCGACGACTAATAGTTACATAGATATACTCGTATATACACATATTTATATAAATGTATGATTTTCATAACTGTATACACGTATAAAAAAACGAAAACAATAATTCACATTGTCATTGAAGTACAAATATTTTCCGTGGAGAGGCATTAGTCTGCTTTCTATGTTCCCTTGTCATTTGAGTGCGCCAACGACTGTCAGGTATTTTAATTTTCTGTAAAAGTAGCTGGAAAAACTTTATACAGGATCCTAATATGAATAAACAAGGAATGGTTTAAAACTCCATTAGAGTAACAAAAAGGTAGTTTCGAGTATCTAACTTGTAGCTGTGGTTACTCATTCCATATTCTTTAAAAAATGAAGACAGACAGTGTAATAAAAAAAATTGTGAAAGGAATAAAGGACATCATTGAAACTTTTTGAAAATTTAGAACCATTATCATTTCTGCTGGAGAATGTTCATGGCTTTTTGTTTTATTTTTATGTCCCATTAACACATCTCAATATAAATAATGTGTGTGTATCATTTCACATAGAAAAAAAGAATAATGAAAAAATTCATCCTTGAGTATGGATGCTATCGGTGTGTTTTTGAAAGCATTGATGTACAATTTCTTGTGGACTGTTTAAAAGTTGTCCATATTGACAGATGAGTCACACTTTATTTAAAATTATCTAAATAAGCTTAGGAAGAATGGGATTGAAATTTTAGGTAAGACTTAACACCAACTAAATTTTCGAAGTGATATAATATAATATAAAAGCTTGTCGAGGCAATTACGGTAACTAACTTTTAACTTTACTTGTACCCTGCTTGACCTAAAACCTTTTGCAATTTACATTGCTTTTAATTTTAATTTTCATGTAAAAAGTCAAATTAATTTTTAGGGCAAACATGACTTCTGCCACGCTTAAAGAAAAAGTTTTGCTAAGAATTTCAAAATGTTTTTTGAAGTAAAAGTTTTCCAATGGCTTTTTTTATTATTAGGGAGTGTTCGTTCTAAATTATTAAGTTTTTAAAAAATCGTAAGATTAAAAAACACAAATAATTAGAAGAATGTTAGCTTTAATGTAAGAATTTTCATTTCTATGGGCCAAAAATATTTATGGTATATTTATAAAATATTCAAAAGATATATACGGTTGAGTGAAGAAATATAGTATTAACAGGGGTTTTTAGACAGGCTTTTAATACATTTTATTAGTTCGCATATCAAAAAAAGTCCCTAAATAGAGCCTTTATCAAGGTTTTAGTTTTGTAATAATTAAACAAATTGAAAACAATCAATGGGCTTAGCTTCTAAGGATTAAATTAATAATTGAAATTTATAAAATTCTGCCTTTGGCTTTAGAAAACATCGAAAACTAACCTTACGCCAAAAATGTTTGAGCTCCACAATGCAGCAATCTTGAATTAAGTCTTTTTCCCAATAGATTTCTCTGTTTTCAAAGTTTTAACTGAGTTTAGTAAAAATAATCTTATCGTATTCATCCCTACAATGGAATCTAGGTATTTAATTTAATAACTGCTGATAATATTTTAGCCTCGCAACAATTATTTGCATTTTTTTAGATTATATTTAAGTTAACAAGTAAAAACTACAAAATATTAGATAAATACTTCTTTAGCATAGCTAACAAAATTGAAACTGTCCCTTCCCAGAAGTAGGAAGATAAGTTTGAAACAAACACCAATTAAACTTTTTATCGACGCTCTAGCAATTATCAATGGCGTTAAAGTGATATGTCAACAAGTTTCGCTCCGATTAACAATTGAATTGTATCGAATTTCAATGCATTTTATGGTAATGAACATTTAGTAACTCTACCGGAATTATCGAAATACATTCTGTCAATCAATAGTTCGATTACCCATCCCACAACTTTCATCATTAATAGAATTTATCGGATGCTTGAGTAAAATCAAATGATACAAAAAGAAGGGCTTAGACTATGAGTATTTAATTAAAAAAAATTAATTTTTTTAAATTGTTTACCAGTACTTACCAAATCAGGTACTTTTGTTTAAATAATAAATCATAAAATTAGAGTACTACACATTTACAGCTCACGAATTTTTACACATAATTTAAAATTTCAGTATTATAGACTTATCAAAACCATAAAATTAACATTTTTCACTTTGATAATTAGGTTAATTTTACTGAAGCTCATATACAATTCGAAAATATCTATTTTCCTGGCATTAAAATAACTTTTCCATGAATATATTTGCATATCCTGATTTAGAGTTATTTAAATTAAAATTACTGATTAGAATTTAATTATAAGTTGGTGGAATTTTACACCTGATTTACTTTATATTTTTTTATTAATTATAGTCAGGGTAATAAATTGATATTTTTGTGCTTTACAATAAATATTTTCTAATAAGCATTTTATAAAAATGAATTATATTCCTTTAAAACAGATACTGAAATTTTGCAATGAGCAAATTTGTTTATTTTCTTTATTTTATGTCTATATTTAATGCAAAATTTTAATGAATTTTGAATCTTATAATCTTGGTTTGAAGTAAATGAAAAGCAAGCCAACAGGAATTATTTTGACATGCTTAAGCATTAAATACCATTTTATCAAAATCTTCTTTTTTCTATATAAACTTTTGAAACATAGATTAGATTGCCTCTCAATATTAAAAAATTTTGTTTAATAAACAGGAAAAACGAAGAAAATTTTTAAGTCAATTTTTGAGAAAGGCAGAAGAAATTTCTAACTAGGTCAATATTTTGGAAGGAGATGTTTTTAATGGGCGAATAAATAAGAGACACTGTATAGAAGTGCAGTATATTTGTATAAACCATGATTTTCAGGTTACAGAGCCAAATTATTCTTTAACTATCGTTTGCTATTTTTCTTCAAAATTTTTTTTAAAATTTCAGATATAATAAAAGTCCAGCTTAGAATGAATGGTTAAAGATTTGGTTTAATCGAACTTAATTGAATAAATTTATTCAAACCAATTATTTAAGGGGAAAATGGTTGCAAGTATTATACCAAGCACTAGTAATACAGCAAGAGATATATAGCAAATAGCCCACAATTGCAATCAGTTGTTTGAGTTTGCAATTTAGGAAAAACAATGGCTAAGTCATTAGTATCTACCCAGCGGTGAGTTTTACGTTAACTTTGAAGTATTTAAGTGGTTTTTTATTTAAAGAAAGAGAAATCCCTTACAACTTTCAATTAAAATTTATCTAAAAAGTAAGAAAAATTCCAACTAAAGTCTTAGAGTACCTATACGGATATGGTACGAAGTGTATGAATTAACATTGTTCGGTGACTGTATACATTGCACATAAAACCACTGATTAAAAGAAAACAGAGACATATGTGCATCTTTAAAAAGACCTCTTTCCGGTTTCCTTAGCACTGTCTTTTTCACCTAAAACAGTTTGAATAAATTTGTTAATTTGCAATTAACATCCACAATTACTATTTATGTAAGTACAAAAAAATTTGGAAAATTAACAAGGAATTGTTAATATATTACATACGTAAAGATCGTTGTGGTAAAATAAAATAATTATGCGAAGAAAAAACTATAAAGGAAACCAACACTTTTTTTCTTGACGAAAAAGAACCCATTTTGTGTGTTTGATCGACAAAATAAATGTTTTTTCTTGAAAAGTAAACAAAGCACTTCAACACACAAACTTTGAAATAAATTATATATTTTATGCAGTCTATAATTTTCGGCAACTGTGGCTGACACTTAATACGCAGTCATTGCGTGCTGTGAAAAAATATTTTTAAGGAAAGCAAATAATATATTCACAAATGCTTGAAAATATACAATTTGCTGATTTTGAAATCTTAAAGACTATGCTACATAGCAAAGACAACTGTTCTAAGTCTTGTAAGAACTATTTTGCTAATTTTTTAAATTTTAACTTAGAAAATAATTGTTTCGCAAATATTCCTTTCCAGCGGCTTTGCTATTTTGAAAAGAATAATAAAATAAAACATACTCTCACGTGGTACTTAAGAAGAATCAGTCAGGCTAAATATTTAAGTTATCATTCCAAGCAAAATTGTATGTGTCTTTAAAAAGGTTATGCTTTAAATATATCGTAAATCAGTTGATTATATTTCAACTGTTATATGTTAGCTATATAGTTTAGAATTAACTCTGAGACTCAACCGAGTCAAATTTGCGCAGATGCACCAGAATTTTTCAGATAGTTTTTATTTAATTACAACAAATTATAGCAACTATTGATTTTTCTTTAATCTGATGTTAATATACTTTTTTTCCGGCTTGAGTAAAATCGTTTGAGTATAAACACCTTAAAAAGGGAGTGTAAAAATATAAATTTATGGAATCAAGGTAAAAATATAAATTTATAAATGCAAAGTATTTCATATTCTGTAGTTTAAAAAAACTATTATTTTCCACGTAAATAACAACCTTAATGTAAGATATTTTAACTAGCTAACGAAGTAAAAATATTTGTAAAATCTTGAAGCTATTCAACAAATTTAATTAGCTAAATAGGAACAAACCCCAAATACTGCATTCAACACATTTTGATGTATTTACAGTTTTAAGCACATAAAATGAAAGACGTAAATATCAAACCATAATACTTTTAGAGTGGTTTCTATTGTCTCCATAACTTTAAGAATTCATTCTAATGTGTACAGGTGCTCTTGATACACGTTTGCCTTTAGCTTTTAACACAGGATATCTACATAAATATATACATACCTTCCTTTATGCATATACTAAAGGTATATATAAAGAAAAATTATGATGTTGTAAAAGGATGAAGTTTCCAGGCTCATGTAACAACCATATTTCGTTTTTGTTTTTGTGATATGACACCCCTTTTTCAGTGAAAGTTTTGATATTCGAATGCTTAAATTTGGTGTTAGGTGGTTAATTTAAAACTTTTTAGTGGTTTTTGCTGAAAAATCAGACGTTTTTTAATTTAGGTACTGTTTCACTCTCAGTGAAAAACTTTTAACTTTTAACTTTTTGAGTTATGAGAAATTACTAGGTCATAAATGGCCAGCTGTAAAAATTCTAAGCTTCAAATTCAAGTTTCAAAAATATCGCCAATAAAGTAATTATATTTACTGGAACAAGGTCATCAAAATTTAAGCTATAGCCAATAGCTTAGTAAAGGAAAAAAAAGGAAGGGGTTTGTTCCTACTCAGCCAGATAAAGGGAAACGATCAAACTTTTTTAAGGAATGTAGCAAGCTTTGAGAAAGTCAGGGATTATAACATGGAATGGTTTAATTTTTCGCTAAATTTTTTAGCTTATTTCATATTACAATACAAGATTTAGTAATTAAGTTAAATGAAATTTAAATATCTAATTGTGAATACTTCAAAATCCGGTAGCGAAACTGTAGCGTAAAGAGAACACCGAAAATCAAGGAAAAAATAACATTGTATTAGTTTTTTTTTGAATAGCTCACCAATTCAGTTAGGGTAACAAAAATACGCTTGTGAATTTCAATAAATCTTACCTTAAAAAATTTCTTGCTATATAATATAATTTCATATCTTTATATTTTTGGCAAGAATTTCAATTAAGATCACTGAATTTTTGTCATATTTTGGTTTAATTAAAAGTAATAAACTGTTTTGAAAAATATGCAGTACGATTCAATATTTTTTGAAAAAGTTAAACTACTTTAACTTTGAATCAAATTATCATGAAAATTTAAAATCAGTTGAATCTTATGTTGTAACTTTTTGACCAATATTTATCTAAAATAGAGAATGAAATGCTTTATGACAAAAATTTAAAATAGGGACTTTATAAATCAACATCTACTTTTCTACATAAAAGTAATGCATAATATACTTTGCCTTACTTTAGTATTCATTTTATTATTTAGATACCATAGAAATATACTTTTCGTAATAGAGGAATAAACGAAATATATTATTATATGCCTTGAAAGAGGTTGGTAAGCCATTTCCTGTGTATTATATAAGCTTGAAATGATAAGGTCAAAATACGAAAATTTAAATCCAAAGTAAAGCGCCGAGATACTAAAAAAGACTTCAACTGGGGAAACTTAACTTTTGCCTGCATAAACATAATCTCTTTACAAAAATATCTTTAAATCTAGCGCATCAAAGAAAATACTCTGTAACAGTAAATCCATGAGTTTCAAGCATTCAAGATATATTGCTTTCAAACTTAACAATTTTCATATCTTCAAGGACTAAAAATAAACTGGATGAATCATAAATTTGGAAACCCTTTTGTAAAATTTTCATCCTAGGAAGTATTTTTAAATATCTTATCGTATACTTCTTTAAGGGATCACATGAGAGATAAAAAAAAAATAAGGACGTAGGATTAAAATTGAAATAATAAATATTTTTACTATTAAATAAATTTTGATTTTATAAAAGAAGAAAAAAAGTTGAGCCAATATTTGCTTTGGATAGAATATTATTAGGTTAGCTGTTCTTTTGAATTTTTTATCTTGTAATAATAAAATCTTTATTTGATATTGAATTTTTTTACGGTATCTTAGAGTATTCAATATAAATATTTTTAATTATGACACATATACTATATATACAATTCAACTATTTTGTTTGGCTAACAGGAGGAAATCACAAGTTTCCTGAGTAAAAATACAAAAATGTATTTCTAGTTTATAATTTTAAGAACTTTCAATTATTGAATTCATATTTTGTTGGCAATTTCAACTTGAAAATATTTTTTTAACGTAACAAGTTATATTTATAATACTTGAAAAGTCTGGAATTTATGGTACAGATTAGTAAAAATTTCTTGTGCTTTTTAATTTTATATAACATAAATAGCATAAATTTTGAAAGTAAGGAACAAATATGGTTAAAAGAATTAAAATGAATATAACATAAAAAACGTCTGAAGGAAAAGGAATCAGTAATTATTGCATTCAATAAAATTTTTTTCTTTTTACTGAAATTTTTGATTTATAGATCAATAAATTTACCGTTATTATATTTGATACAGGAATTCTTAAATATTTTAAAGAACACCCCACAGTTTTATTTTTTGTGGTAAAAAATTGTAAAAGAAATTTTTAAAAGGCAGGATATTGCAGCATCCTTTGACTTTTCATTGTATATTGCGGAGATGGGACATTATTTGCAACCTCCAATTTTGTTACAAAACCTTACATTTTGTTGTTGTTTAAATTCAAAATAAATTAAATTAAATTTTAAAATTTAAGTAAAGTTATTTTAAGACTCCAAAAAAGCCACTGATATAAGAACTAAATCTAATTCAGAAGCTTAAATCTACGATTCCTATTTGAAAATATCATTGAAGATTTGACAAACACTTTGTTAAATTGTTGTTTATTTTGCATTTAATTTAACAACGTCATCAAAAATTTTAGCTTTACCCTATCTCCCTTACCTTATATAATAAAAACTATAAAAATTTAAAAAAATTGAGGTTAGTCAAAGGTTAGACCTAGTTGAATGTTACAAAAGGTATTTTGAATTAAAAAGAATTTATTCTAATCCCCAAAGAAAGAAAGAAAGCATATTTCATCAAAGTAAAAGGGACTCATGGCAACCCATCAAATCCATGCTTCAAGCACTTTTATACATGCCTCATTTTGGAGCATTTCGGTAAAATAGAAAAAAAATCTGCTTGACTGAAAAAAATTCAACAAACATTTTCTCCACAAAGTAACATTCCTTCTTCTAAAAGAACATTGCATTAATACAATTTACTTAATGCTAAAAAGGATTTTTGGCTTTTTATTATTTAACTTAAGAACACAAAAGATTTAGTAGTTGATATTTTGTTAATAAATTCTTTCCGTTTCAAGGATATAATTTGACTTCACTTATATTTCTGATATTACCAACATATTCAATTTTTTAAGAAATAATTAAAATAAGAGAAGAAAGTAGTTACATTTCATTGATAACGAAATATTTATCTTGAACATGTGAATTAAATTAAAAATTTTTCTTCTTCATATAACCAAAAAATTTTAAGAGACTAAAAAAAATTGTTGAAAAAATGCAAAAAAAGCAAAACAAAAATTTAACAATACTTTAAATATAAAACTAGAGAAACATTTACATTAATTCTTCAATTTATTTTTTTAGTCCATAAAACTTAAGGATTCATGATATCATTACATTTTGGTAATTTCAAATGTATTTAAGATCCTTTTATTCAATTTGACTATCATCAAAATTACCTTGACAACTCATTAAATACTCAACAGCTACTTAGATAAGCGTATAAAAGACTTTCTTCTATGCTAAGCAAATGACAGCATCACTAATATCAAATGACCTAATAAAACCTAATTATTATTACCTCAGCCTACGTTTTTTTTTGTTGTTTACAAATTACTAGCTCATCTTTATAAAACTCTAGTGTTAGCTGTTATCAAACGAGCAGTAACAGTAAAAAACTATATGACATCCATTAATTGTAGAAATAGTAGGTTGAAAATTTCACACTCCAGATGAATATAACATACGATGACAGTCGATTAGAATAATTAACGATAGACACACCTATATTAGCTTTGCTGCTTGTTAATCTGCTAATCAGGTGATTAGGTGAATTCAGTAGCACTCTGCCCAAATTTATTTCAAATTTTTCATTGGTAGGTTTTTTTTTTGGACGAATGGTAACAACGACAAAAATTTGATGATAATTTTTTTACAAAAATTCATTTTAGGCAGTTTATCATATGCCCATAAGAAAAAATAATTTGTTATACTATACTTTAATGTTATTCATTATACTTTGCCTTTTTTATTGTAATTACTGTTGGGTGTATTTTAAAAATATAACACACTTATAAATTGAGAAGGGTTCCGTTTTCAATTGTATGAGCTTAGTTTATTAGGGATGGGATTTAAATATTAAATAATACCACATTAACACTTTGTATATTTATTTTATTTAAACCAAAAGAAAAATAAATATTAATTCAATAAGTTTGTTATATATACATATATAAATATATATTAAATTGATTAAATTACAAGTACTTACCTGCTCAACGCGTTCCAACGTTGAGTAAAAAACTAAGAAAAAATATAAATTACTTTATGTTTTATGTTTTGTCTGTTACAAATTACTAGCTCATCTTTATAAAACTCTAGTGTTAGCTGTTATCAAACGAGCAGTAACAGTAAAAAACTATATGACATCCATTAATTGTAGAAATAGTAGGTTGAAAATTTCACACTCCAGATGAATATAACATACGATGACAGTCGATTAGAATAATTAACGATAGACACACCTATATTAGCTTTGCTGCTTGTTAATCTGCTAATCAGGTGATTAGGTGAATTCAGTAGCACTCTGCCCAAATTTATTTCAAATTTTTCATTGGTAGGTTTTTTTTTTGGACGAATGGTAACAACGACAAAAATTTGATGATAATTTTTTTACAAAAATTCATTTTAGGCAGTTTATCATATGCCCATAAGAAAAAATAATTTGTTATACTATACTTTAATGTTATTCATTATACTTTGCCTTTTTTATTGTAATTACTGTTGGGTGTATTTTAAAAATATAACACACTTATAAATTGAGAAGGGTTCCGTTTTCAATTGTATGAGCTTAGTTTATTAGGGATGGGATTTAAATATTAAATAATACCACATTAACACTTTGTATATTTATTTTATTTAAACCAAAAGAAAAATAAATATTAATTCAATAAGTTTGTTATATATACATATATAAATATATATTAAATTGATTAAATTACAAGTACTTACCTGCTCAACGCGTTCCAACGTTGAGTAAAAAACTAAGAAAAAATATAAATTACTTTATGTTTTATGTTTTTGTCTGATAATTTAATACTGCACTATAAATGGATTTGAGTCTTAAGTCAAAACCCAGAGATTATAGTTTATCAGGTCAAAACCCTGATATTTTTGTTGGAAAAGTTCTTAAGTCAAAGCCCTGAGAACTTAAAGGAAACTCAGGTCAAAACCCTGAGTTTAGAGGCGACAAAGAAATAGAATTTGAAATAATAATATCAGGTCAGAACCCTGATATTATAATTAAGAAAATTCTCAAGTCACAACCCTGAGAATTTAAAGGAAAACTCAAGTCAAAAACCCTGAGTTTAGAGGAAAATTTGGATATTTGAATTTCAAATCACAACTAATAGCATGAAGAGCAAAAGGCATACAGAAAGTGCATGGTTTTTATACTAGAATAACTGGATCTAGGTGAACTGTAAATTTCAGTTCCCATGATCGAGCTTATCAGGTTTTATCTGTACAGTAATAACTCCATAGCAACTGATTAATACAGTGGGCGGAGTTATTTTGGACACTAATATCAAACAGACCAAATTACCAATACCAAATAAAGCAAATTATAATATAATATACTTACTTGTTTGGTTTGTGACGTCATGTCAAGTTGACCACGTGCTCAGAGATTCGATGCGGTAACACTACTAAAAATATTGCTACTGTTAAAAAAAAAAGTAATAAAATATAAATTCAACGATGACATTGGATTTGTTTAACGTCATTATATTCAAACCCCTAGTTACTGAAATTATTGGGGTTGTAGCTAAGGTGGTTGGCGCTTGTATGAAGAGCCGCTCGATATTTCGCCCAGGCGTTGGAGGCCGATCAATATTCTGACTCGGCGTTGAAGGCCGATCAGAAGTCTCAGGTGTTGACATTTCTGAACACAAGTAAACTAGAATAAGTTAGGTTTAGGAAATGGTTTAATTACCTGATATTGAAAATGTTAATAACCCAAAGAAATTTAATATTGAAAATGATATTGAAAATGTTAATAAAAAACACAAAGAAATTTAATATTGAAAATGATATTGAAAATGTTAATAAAAAACACAAAGAAATTTAATATTTTAGAATTCACTTGTTAATTTAAGCACTTTTGAAGATCAACTAATCAGTGTTTATTATAAGAGATTTATTTATAGAAAAAAGGGTAAACGGTACATTTGAAATTTTAAGACAAATGTGATAAACAAAATTGAAATTATTTATCAGAGCAACTGTTATTGCTAGGCAATAAACAAGTTTTGTGAATCGGTCTAATGATTGTATTAGTTGGAGTTTATATAGAGACTACACGAATTAAATTGTCTGGGCCTGTATGGGTGCTTACAATTTTTCCTAAGGGCCACCTACCTGGGAGGATATTGTTTTCTTTAATGATGACGATATCCCCAATTTTGAGATTTCGTTCTTCAGATTTCCATTTAGGCCGATTGAAGTGCCAAGTGATGCCTTTGTTAGCAATTTGTTCAGCGGTATAAAGTTTTGCTGTTTTTATTGCAGCATTTAAATCTTTATCTAAAAGGGTTTTTGCACCAACGAAGTTGGTACCGTTGTCGGAATAAATATCTGTAAATAGGCCTCGTCTGCTTATAAATCTTTGAAATGCAGCAAGAAATGCATTGGAACTTAAATCTGATACTGGTTCTAAATGAATTGCCTTTGTAGCCATGCATATAAATAACCATATATATCCTTCGTATAGACGGTTTCCCCGATGTTTTGACATTTTTATATTAAGCAGTCCTGCAAAGTCTATACCTGTATGTGAAAACGGACGTGAAGGAGTTATGCGACATGCAGGTAGATTACCCATTAATTGGGTATTAGATTTTGGTTTTTGTTTAAAGCATATAACACACTGGTGTATTAAATGTCGTACACTTCTTCTTCCATGTAATAACCAATATTCATTCCGAAGAGCAGATAAGGTTGATTCAACTCCGCCATGAAGAGTTTGATGACGAAAATGGCGTATAATCAATGAGATAATATGGTTAAAAGATTTGGGCAAAATTATGGGATGTTTTGTAGCATAGAAGAGGTTGGAATTAGAAATTCTTCCACCAACTCGTAGTAGCCCTGTGTGATCGCGAAACGGATTTAACGTGATTAATGTGCTTTTTGAATTTACAGACTTATTGTTTCGAAGGTCTCGTATTTCAGATGAATATTCAGACATTTGAGCTAGTTTCAATATTCGAATTTTCGTTTGTTGAAGCTCATCTAAAGTTAAAAAACCAGTTGTGCGTTAGGAACGCTTTAGTTTAAGATTGTAATAAAATTTTAAGGAGTAAGATAATGTTCTTATTAGGCGGGAAAATGCTGAGAATTTAAGAAAGAGATTATCAATAAATTCGGTAGAAAGACAATTTAAAGTAAGTCTTTTTTGTTCTTCAACGACAGAGATTGCATGAATTTGATTGTTAATAACCCATTGAGATTCAGGTTTGTTTAGCCATGATTGTCCATGCCACCATAAGGGTAAATTAGTTGTGTGGAGGGTTCAATTCCTCGAGAGCTATAATCAGCAGGATTATCTTTAGATCGAACGTGATTCCAGGCTTCTATAGGTATGGATTCTTGTATACTTGCTATTCGGTTGGCAACGTATGTTTTATATTTTCTGGGGTCACTTTTAACCCAGGATAAGGTAATAGTAGAATCTGTCCATGCATAAACTGGAACGTTTTTTAGCTCCAAATCAGCTTGGGTTTGAACTATTAACATAGACAGCAGAGCAGCTCCATTGAGCTCTAGACGGGGTAAAGTGACTGGCTTGGTCGGGGCAACCTTGCTTTTAGCGGTAACAAGATTTACATGAATTTCCCCACAATCATCGATAACACTTTTATAAACAGCTGCGGAGTATGCATGTATAGAAGCGTCAGAAAATCCATGTAGCTGACAATTGGAATAAGATGAAGTTAGATGTAACCATCTCGGAATTTGAATCTGATTAATATAATATAGCTCAGAGTTGAATTTGTTCCACTCAGTAGCTAAATTTTCGGGTATAGGATCATCCCATGAGCATCCCGATAACCATAACTTTTGCATTAAGATTTTTCCAGTTATGATTATTGGTGATATCCAACCTAAAGGATCAAACAGTTTGGCTATGCAAGATAATATAAATCGTTTTGTTACTGGACCATTATCAGTTTTCGGAGATTGAATAGTAAGAATATCAGTTGATGGGTACCATTGGATACCTAATGCTTTGATTGACTCATCATCTGAAAACGTTAATGGGAATTTCTTTTCTCTGTCTTCGTGGGGAATACTTTTCATAAGTTTTTGATCATTTGCAACCCATTTTCTCAAATTAAATTCCGCCGATTTCAACAGGTCGATGAGCTGGGATTGAATTTCTAGTGCTTGTTCTAGAGAGGATGCCTGGTCATTGCATCATCAACATAAAAATCCTTTACTATGACTGATGATGCTAAGGGATGTGATTTTGCTCCATCTTTGGCTAATCGATGCAAAGATCGGATGGATAAAAAAGGAGATGGCTTGATGCCAAATGTGACAGTATTCAAAACGTAGTCTTTTATTGGTTTTGAAGGGTGATCTCGCCATAAAATTCTTTGATAGTTATGATCATTTTTATTTAAATTAATCATTCTGTACATCTTTTCAATATCTGCGGACATAGCATACCGGTGTTTTCTCCATTTTAAAATGGTTGAAAACAAATTAGATTGTAGTTTTTTACCATTATGAAGCTGGTCGTTAAGGTTTTTGCCATTAGAAGAAATAGCGGAAGCATCAAAAACGATGCGGAGCTTAGTAGTAGTACTGTCCTTAAAGACAGCATGATGCGGTATGTAATAGCACTTATTTGCTGATACCATTTCAGTTACCTCTTCCATATGTCCCAATTTTAAGTATTCGTCGATACAAGCCTTATATTCATTATTAATGGCAGGATCGCGTTGTAAGTGCTTTTCTAAACTAAGAAACCTTCGTAAGGCCATGAAGTATGAGTTTCCAAGGTCTGGTTGCTCGTTATTTAGAAAAGGAAGGCGTACTTCAAAACGCCCGTCATCTTGACGTCTGTAGGTGCGTTTATAAAATTCTTCGCATTCTTGCTCCGATTTTGTTAATTTTGGTGAGCTAGGTATATTCTCTATTTCCCAAAATTGGCGTAAAAGTGTGTCCAGACTACCTTCGTTTTGAGGTATTAAATTCGTTGATAATGATATTACCTTTTTTGAAGAAGAATTTTCAGTGCTGCCAAATAGAATCCAGCCTAGCATACTGTTTTGAGCTACAGGTGTGCCAGCTGGACCCTTGCGGATACCATCTAGGATGATGCTACCGTATGCATCTGCTCCTAATAGTAGGTCAACCTTACCTGGTTGGTAGAAATTGGGATCTGCTAACTGAAGGTTTTGTAAATACGT
This sequence comes from Acrocera orbiculus, assembly GCA_947359355.1. Taxonomy (NCBI): domain Eukaryota; kingdom Metazoa; phylum Arthropoda; class Insecta; order Diptera; family Acroceridae; genus Acrocera; species Acrocera orbiculus. Next base: position 17,671,011 of record OX375758.1, read on the forward strand.
CAATTTTTGACGGTTGATAATATGCGCTGGTGCGAGATCTGTGATGGTTGGAATTACCATTGCTTGAAGATGGATTTTGTTTATTGCAACATAGCGAAATTGTAGCATGAATGCTACTTTATGCTTAACATGTGTTGCTTTCGAATTATTAACACCTGTTATCTGCAAGGATAACTTATGTTTTTTGAGCTTGAGTTTAGCTGCAGCGGCTGCGGTAATGAAGGAAACTTGAGAACCAGAATCAATGAGTGCTCTCAATGTAAATGTTTCCCCTGATGTAGAATGCACGTCAACTAGTGCTGTACCTAACAAGGCTTGTCGATTGAAAGAGTTGTAGAGAGATTGTAAAGTTTTTTCAGATGGCTTTACAGTTGAGGATTGCTTGTTAGTTAGTGGTGCAGTTAGGCCTTCAGGGCCGTTTGATTTAACAGGATGCACCAAAACATCCTTGTTAAAATTATATTTTTAATGCAAGAGTGAATGATGAAGCTTTCCGCAGTGAAAACAACGTCTTTTACTGATGCACTGTGGTGTAAAGTGTCGATTAGATAAGCAATTGAAGCATAGACGTTTGGATTTGACGAATTGGATTCGTGATTCAATGTCATAGTTTTTGAACTTAGAACATTGATATATATTGTGATCTTGCTTACACACTGTACACAAAGGAGCAGAGTAACTATTGTGAGTATGTAATTGCGCTTTTCGTGGTGAGACAAGATTTTCATGGGGTTTTGAATCAGAAGACCTGGTTGTTAAAATAGATTCAAGTGTTCTAAAACGATATTCTAAGAATGACTTAAACTGCTCGAATGTTGGTAGTTCACTTTTGCCCTTAAGCTCAGCCTCCCATAAGGATTGTGTTTCACGGGATAATTTTTGTGAAATTATGAAAATCAATATAGGATCCCAACCGTTCGTAGATACCCCCATATTTTCTAATTCTGATACACATCCTATCGTGACGTCTAATAAACTTTTTAGGCTTTTGGCAGTTTCAACAGACAAGGAATATTGATTACACATTAATTTTAACTGTGCTTTAACTAGTGCTCGTGGATTATGATATCTATCGCGAAGTACCTTCCACGCAATTTCATAGTTTGCATCAGAAAGTTTCTAATATTTGACTAAGGTTTCGGCTTCTCCAGAAAGCCTTGATTTTAAATATTGTAGCTTTTGTGCGGGTGAAAGTGAATAGTTTTCATGAATTAGAGCAACAAAGAGATCATGACAAGAAGTCCAAGAATCATATGAACCTTTAAATTTAGGAATAGCTATCTTTGGTAACTGTGAATTACTTGTGGGTATTCCTGAACTTAAGTTGGGATTAAAAGACGTTTTAGTGTGCTGATCATAATTAATTAAATCTTTCAACGTGGCCATTCTTGCTCGGAATATTGATCTTTAGCAAAGTACTCATATTTATTTAATTCTTCGGTAGATATTTGTGAAGCAGAAATTTCAATTTTACAATGATTCGCAGAAAACGATTCCCATAGTTTTTCTAAAGCGGATAATCGAGCTTCTGCTAAAGGTCTTGTTAGTTTCTGAATGGCTGTTTTTTTTAAATTGACGATAGATTTATTAATAAGGTTGGAAAAAACTGTTTGTTTGTCGATAAGCGCGTTAATAGGCATTTTGTTAAAATATATTGTAAACTTACCTTATAAAACCAATCACACAATCCGGCTCGAAGGACCAAAATGTTGGGTGTATTTTAAAAATACAATACACTTATAAATTGAGAAGGGTTCCGTTTTCAATTGTATGAGCTTAGTTTACTAGGGATGGGTTTTAAATATAAAATAATACCACATTAACACTTTGTATATTTATTTTATTTAAACCAAAAGAAAAATAAATACTAATTCAATAAGTTTGTTATATATATATAAATATATATTAAATTGATTAAATTATAAGTACTTACCTGCTCAACGCGTTCCAACGTTGAGTAAAAAACTAAGAAAAAATATAAATTACTTTATGTTTTATGTTTTTGTCTGATAATTTAATACTGCACTATAAAAGGATTTGATTCTCAAGTCAAAACCCTGAGATTACATTTTAGGATAATCTCAAGTCAAAACCCAGAGATTATAGTTTATCAGGTCAAAACCCTGATATTTTTGTTGGAAAAGTTCTTAAGTCAAAGCCCTGAGAACTTAAAGGAAACTCAGGTCAAAACCCTGATTTTAGAGGCAACAAAGAAATAGAATTTGAAATAATAATATCAGGTCAGAGCCCTGATATTATAATTAAGAAAATTCTCAAGTCACAACCCTGAGAATTTAAAGGAAAACTCAAGTCAAAAACCCTGAGTTTAGAGAAAAAAAAAAGAAATTAAATTGGAAATTATAATATCAGGTCAGAACCCTGATATTATAATTAAGAAAATTCTCAAGTCACAACCCTGAGAATTTAAAGGAAAACTCAAGTCAAAAACCTTGAGTTTAGAGGAAAATTTGGATATTTGAATTTTAAATCACAACTAATAGCATGAAGAGCAAAAGGCATACAGAAAGTGCATGGTTTTTATACTAGAATAACTGGATCTAGGTGAACTGTAAATTTCAGTTCCCATGATCAAGCTTATCAGGTTTTATCTGTACAGTAATAACTCCATAACAACTGATTAATACAGTGGGCGGAGTTATTTTGTACACTAATATCAAACAGACCAAATTACCAATACCAAATAAAGCAAATTATAATATAATATACTTACTTGTTTGGTTTGTGACGTCATGTCAAGTTGACCATGTGCTCAGAGATTCGATGCGGTAACACTACTAAAAATATTGCTACACTGTTAAAAAAAAAGTAATAAAATATAATTTTGTCAAGAAAACTGCTGGAATTTTGATTTGGCTCCAAACAATTACAAACACAAATATAGAAAAGGAATTCATTTGGGCTTTAGTCTGAACTAAAGCTTCACTTGCCTATTATTATATTAATAAAAAATTTCAACGTCTTTACAAATACTCAAAATCACCCATCTGGAATCAAATCAGTATTTTACACTACGAAAAATTTTAATGATGAAAACAGGAATCATCTACTAAAAAATAACCTTAAATTAAACGAAGGCTTAAACCAGGAAGAACTGGTTTCCATAACAAGGTTATGCAAGGATTACAATGACATTTTCCATCTACCAGGTGATAAACTGTCATACACCACTACATTAGCACATGCGATACCAATAAAAGAAAATGAGGGTCCCTCCAACCAAAAAATGTATCGCTTACCAGAGAAACAACGAGGAATCATTCAAGAGCAAGTCGATGAAATGTTGGACAACCAACTCATAGTACCAAGCAGAAGCCCTTGGAACTCCCCTTTACTGGTTGTTCCCAAAAAGGAAGGCTTAAATGGGGAAAAACGGTGGCGAGTAGTTGTGGATTTCCGCAAACTTAACCACCTTACAAAAGGTGATGCCTTTCCACTACCCTGAATCGATGACATCCTTGATCAATTGGGCCATTCAAGATATTTTTCGACCCTTGATTTGGCCAGTGGATACCATCAAGTGTGTGTCAGTAAGAAAGATCGTGAAAAAACGGCTTTCAGCACAATGCAAGGCCATTTTGAATTCTGTAGAATGCCTTTTGGACTCAAGGGGCTCCCGCAACATTTCAAAAGCTAATGAATATTGTTCTTAGTGGACTACAAGGACTTAAATGTTTTGTATACCTAGATGAAATTGTAATATATGGAAAAAATCTAGAAGACCACAACATTAAACTACAAGCGGTTTTTCAGAAACTAAGAGAGCATAACCTAAAGCTTCAACCTGAGAAATGTCATTTTCTAAAGAAAGAAGTTGTCTATTTAGGACACAAATGTTCTAGCGAAGGCGCTTTACCTGATCCTGAAAAAACGAAATGTGTACAAACATTCCCCTGGCCCAGAAATGTTCAGCAAGTACAATCATTCTTAGGATTGGCTAACTATTATAGGAAGTTCATACCAAACTTCTCCAAAATAGCAGAACCCATTAACAAAATATTAAGGAAATATACCAAGTTTAAGTGGACAGACGAGTGCGAAAAGGCATTTATAGAACTTAAGGAAACACTGAGTACGCCTCCTCTTCTTATATACCCCGATTTTAGCAAACCATTTAAACTTACCACCGATGCTAGTGGGAAAGCCATTGGAGCAGTCCTTTCGCAAGGGGAACTAGGTAATGACAAACCTATAGCATTCGCAAGCTGATCCTTGAATAAAGCAGAAAGAAAGTACTCTAGAATTGAAAGAGAACTGTTAGCTACTGTATGGGCAACAAAAAATTTTAGATGCTATTTTTATGGGCGTAAATTCATGGTGTATACAGATCATAAGCCGCTAAAGGGTGTATTCAATGTCAAGGACCCCACAACACATCTAGTGCGTTTTCATCAAAAACTTTCGGAATATGACTATTCTATCAAATACAAACCAGGAAAGTACAATAAGAATGCCGATACCCTAAGCCGTATTCCGCAATCTCACGAACAAGATATAATCACTAAAGCTCAAATACATCATACAGAAGATTCTGACGGATAAGATTGTGTCAAAGAAACCAGTAAAGATAGTAAAGAACTGGTTTGTCTGGCTATTACACGTGCACAAAAGAAACTACAGGAAAGCAGCGCGAATCAAGAAACACCCATAAAAAAGCCGACTCCTTGTATTATCCAAATTAATTCAAGAGATAGGCATGATTCTGATACAAATTCCGAAGTTGACTCCAATTTCCAAGAATTCCCACACTCAGAAAAAATAAAGGAACTGACCACCCCTGAAGATATCCAGACTATAATTAAGAATTATCATGATTCCCCGTTGGGAGGTCATGCTGGCACTCACCGGACGTACAAGCGCATTCGTCAACATTACAAATGGAAAAACATGCACGAAGACATCAGAAAACACATAAATAAATGCGTTAAATGTCAGCAGAATAAACCAAGCAAAACACACAAAATGCCGATGGTAATAATTGACACTGCACAACAACCCTTCGAAAAAGTTTACCTAGACATAGTTGGACCCCTTCCTGTAACACACAAAGAGAATAAATATATCCTAACTTTTTAGGATGACCTAACAAAAATTCTGGATTGTTTTCCGTTAGCTAGCTGTGAAGCCCAAACAGTGGCACACTGCTTTTATAAAAACATTATCCTGAAGTATTTCGTAATTCCAGAAAAATTAATCACGGATCAAGGTACTAATTTCCTGAGTGATTTGTTTAAAAGACTTTGCAAATTACTGCACATTAAAAAGTTACAAACCACCGCTTATCACTCACAAGCCAAAGGGAGTTTGGAAAGAGCCCATCGACCCCTTATTGAATATCTCAGAAATGTCATAGATGGAAATCCATCAGAATGGGATGATTGGTTAGAAGAAGCTGCCATGGCTTATAATAACACACCTCATACAAGTAGCAAATTTCCGCCCGTATTCGCCATATACGGTTTCAAGCGGCCAATCCCCAATAATCTTATTAAATCCCCAGAACCGGTTTACAATTTCGACGACTACTGTATGTACGTACAAGACAAAATGCGAAATATTCATAAAAAAGCCAGAGAAAATTTACACCGTAGTAAGGGAATATCAAAAAAACAGTATGACAAAACAGTTACCCAAAATACATGCTGGTGACAGAGTATTAATACAAAATGCTACCAGGAAACACAAACTTTCACCAATATGGATGGGTCCTTACGAAGTAACAAAAATTGATAGCGATGTTAACTGTACCCTAAAAATTGGAAAAAAATTTCGTCGGGTACACAACAACAGGCTGAAACTATTCACATAAAATAAAACTTTAGTTTACCTTTTTAAAAAAAAAAAAAAAACACTCTTATATAAAAAGCACACCTTTAAATTTTATCCGCAGGAATCCTTAGCATTTGGAAAAAAAATAATAATAATAAAAAAACAAAAAATGGAGCACATCTGTGGATATAGTATAAAAAAATACTGGGCAAACAAACCAGATAAGGTAGGAAGAAAATTCTCCATAAGAACCATAACGGAGGACCTGACAAAATTCTACGGGTACATCGGAATAGAATATGTGGTTAGACTAATTAAGCCAGGAAACGCACCAAACCGATATGAATGCATCTTATGCAAAATTGTAGCTGACGAGGAAGGAATGGAACACCTTGTATAGAGAAGAATTCCTAAAGAAACATTTTCGATGCGCCATGAAAAAATGCTACAGAATTAAAGAACCCAAAGAGGTCCAAAGTACTAGAAGGTATAGCCAGAGCCATAGAAGAAGAACATGGCAGAAGCCTTCCATTCGACGTCGGAGAGGAACTCTACAGCGACAACAGGGAAAATATTATAAAAAAGATTGAAACCTTTCTTCATGCCTCAGAGTACACCGGCCCAAATTTTGCTGATCTAACCACCATCAGGTCATTGAAGGAGTATTTTAGAAGGAAAATACTCAAATTCTGAATGCCACTATGGGGTAGACAGGACGATACAACGTGAAGAGAGAACCCCATTTCGTTTTTTTATACCCATTTTAATTATATAGGAAACAAAAAATATACATAATTTAATTTAAATATATAATGTAAAACACAAACGTAGTACAAAAATTTATTTTCCATTAAAAACTATCTCTCCCCTAAAGAATTTTTTTTTTAAAAAAGAAAAAACAAATTTCACTTCATAGGAAAAATGTGGAAACTCATTTTACTTCTAACAACACTAACGAGTTCAGGAAAATCACAGGTTCAAATCTCGCCTTTAATGAATAAAGCGCTATTCCTTGAAAACATCGGACAAGCAACACTATATAAATCAGAGTGGAAAATTATCACACAAATAAAGCTAGCTAACGAAAGAGATGCATTCAACTTCATCCAAACCGGTAGAACACACGTAAATATACTATGTGACCTGCTTCAGGAAAATAAAGCCGATACCATGTGCACCGCTTGGAAGGAAGAATTAACAAACCTTTCAAATAAAATTAAAAGCAGACTGCGAGACTTACAACTAACAGTTACAACGAAACAACGGGAAAAACGTGGACTTCTAAATGCAGGGGGTGGGTTAGCAAAGTTTTGTTCGGAACCATGGATAACAGCAATAGCGAAGAAATCTATTCCAGACTCAAAAGCCTGGAAACACACGACAAAGAAAACATTCATTTGATGCAGAAACAAGTATCCCTTATCAAATCAAGTATATATACAGTAAGCACAGCACTAAGGAATATTAGCCTAAACGAAGAAAAATTGGGTGAAAGATATCAAGAGCTGGAAAAAAGATTGAATAAGGAATTAACCACCCAAAATAAAATGATAAATATAATACATCTAAAAACTGATGTAAATGAAATCATTCCTTTTATTATCCTCACTATGCAGCAAATAAATAACCATTTAACTGAACAGTTCATAATAATCAACGCAATAGCAAGCGGGAGAATTTATCCTTTACTAATGAGCCCTGACTCTCTACTAGAGCTAACAAAGGAAATTTCTCAACACTATCAAGTACATCCCTTGTTAAAAGAAATAGCGTTCATTTATCAAATCGCTAAAGTCCAATCAATGACTAAGAATAATACAATGTATATAAGATACCAATCCTCGAAACCATGGAATATACTGTTAATAAAATCTATCCACTTCCGGTCAAAGTACAAGAAAATCTAACTATAGTACTGGAGCCTGATTCAGATTTCGTACTTAATAATACTGCCCGCCAATCGTATTTAGAATATACCTACGAAGAACTTCCTAAACCCTGCAAGGATGTCACCTATCTCACAACAATATACGTCTGCCAGCAAATGAAGGTACAAATAATACGAGTAGGTCTTAACCCGGATAATTAAAAATAACAGGAGGAAAGGAATACAGTGAGATTCTTAAGGCTAATAGTAAAACTTGGGATGAATTCTCAAATACTCTAGTTCAGACAGAGCTAAACCGCAATTTAGAGCTCCGAACTAAACACAGTATATTGAATAGCGTTGCATTAATATCCACCCTGGCACTACTACTAATATTAACAATAACAGGGATCAAATACTACAAAAAAAGGACATCTATTCTGAGAATACAAGCATCCGAAGAGCCTCTACAATCGATAACACTTGCACCAAACACAATATTTTCGGAAGTACATGAAAAACCGTTCAACTCAGATGAAAAACACATTGAAAAACCTCGAAAAACTCGATCTTTTCGCGTAAAAATCTGAACAGCATCATTTAGAACCGTTTGATAGTCACAAAAAAAAAAAAAATATCAGATACCAAAAGAATAATGAAAATAGTAAGAAACAAAACAAAAATGAATCCAGAAAACAGGTAATGAAATTAAATTCAATTCAAATTATAAATTAAAATATATACTATAGTATATTTTACAAAAAAAAAAAAAAACCTTAAGATATTAGAAAAAAAATGGGGTGATAAAGAATAAAGTGGATTCGAACCTACGAGCCTGTACAAAAAAAAATATAATAATAAAACAAATTTTTACTGGGTCAATGCAAAATGCATACCTAGAATTTTTTTGTAGGTAATATTGAATTAAGTAATATCTGAGGTTTATATCTAGGTTTATATATATGTTTAATGTTTGTTTTTTTTTCTGTACTACACAAATAAAATAACCTCAAATTTCAAGAGGTAAGCATTTTTTTTTTAAGGTCGGCAGAATCTAATTAGAAATCACAAAAAGTGTGTTAATTGCCAGTTTCAAAATTATAAGATCTCCACTACACTGGTATAACTTGTTAGTTTTTTTTTTCTCTTTTAATTCTATTTAAAGCAATATATTTTAATTGTTTTAAGGGTGGAAAATTCAATTGTCAAGCTTTTCTTAATCATATAAAATCTTTAGCTACCATTTAATGAAATTTGTGTCCCATATCTATGAAAAACTTTCCAATATCTTAAAGGGAAATTTTTAATTACAAATTTAATAATGCTAAAAAATCAAAATTTTATTTACTTTTGCAATGTGATATAGGTCCTTTAACTAGACTCTTTAATTACTAAACCATCATTTTAAAGTTTTAATTAAGATTTTCCATATTATAATTTGAAATTTTTTTTTATTATCATAGCCGGGTGGAATTATTTTTTCCTTTTATAGGAAAAAATGAAGCAATTTGAGATTAATGCGGGAAGGTCAGATGAGTTTTATAAAATTTGTCAATTTTTTATTATTATTTAGCAATAAAATCTTTTTGTACCTTGTAAAATAAAAATTACGCATAAAATATATTATTGAAAATTAAAGCCATTCAAAAAAAAACATCCTTACTTTTGTTTCAAATATACTTTTCCAAGCAGCATTTTTTTCATAAAATATGACACATTAAAATTTGTATATTCAGAAAAAGAAGAGCTTAAACTGTTATTGGGGGAAACTGTTGTTTGTTAATCTAAAAGTATAAACAATTAGCATATATCTAAAATTTCTATGCAAAATTTAAATATTTTTGTGGTAAAGTAAGACTTGAGCTAACCAGCTCAGTAATTAAATCATGCTGTAAAGAATGTTGCAAATGAAAATGTTGTAATAAGTAGTATTTAAACAGTTATATTAAGGACCTAAATATACCTTTTATTTTTTTTTTTAAAGCCTTTGATATTGTTAATTATTAAACTTTAAGATTGAAAACCAAATGCCTGGCTGTTAAAAGGGAGCACTCCATTTAATAAAACCAATGACAGTTTAAAGTATTCGGTGCCTAGATTAGCGTTTTGGTGATCAGTGTTGCAGGTTCTTTTAAAAGGTTGTTCTATTAATCTAAAGATACAGAATCACTGATGTTAAATTATATTGAATAGTAAAATGGATTAAAAAAATAAAAAATTATTTAAGTAAAACAAAAAATAAGTTTCTAAAGGAAATGCCAAATAACTACTCAAGTCATAAATAACTCACTATAAGTATAAGCCCATTTCCCACCGCATAAAATAACCAATTATTTATTTATACAAATAACCAATTATGATACAAATATCTTTGAAGTGGAATTAGTAGATGGCAGAACATACCTAAAAAACCGGAATAATTAAACCGAAAACATTAGAAAAAAATATTTCAAAGTTATATAAAAATTTAAGAGCTTGTTGAGCAAATATCCTCTCTTTAAATGAACTAATAATTCTTAAATTGTTCTGCTAACAAAGAAATTTTTTAGAAAAAACCAAAAAAAACAATTTTAGAGTATTCAAAAAACGTAACAATATTTCAGACCATATGATATTCTCATTTGAGATTCTAAGTGCTAAAAAAGTGCTATAGTATATATTAGTCAGCTATTAAGACTAAAAACTTCTTCCGGCATTAAAAGTATTATAACAAAAAAAATATAACCTAAGACGATATTAATAAAAATGCTACCTACCATAAATGTGGTAATAATTCTGTAAGACTTTAGAAACTTAACAAAATGAATAGGGTAAAATTTTTCTTCTTTTATATCAAAATTGAGGACACTTGGAGGATTCTAGGTCATATGTAGGTAATAAATACCTAGAAAAGGCTTAAAATTTATGTAGAGTGCTAGCGCTTTCTATAATAGATTTTCCATGTGACGCGTGCGGAAACGAAGCTATAGAAAATTTCATATATATATACATATATATTGTATATATATATATATATATATATATATATATACATACAAATACACATGCAGCTACATATAGTTTGAATACTAACAAATTTGCGACATTACACATCCATTGAATCAAAGCGGAAGTGAAGTATACAAGTATAATAAAATATGAAAGAGAAAACCACAAGTAAATTTAAAAACTGTATTTTTATCTAGGCTTAATAAAATCAATCTTTTTTAAATCTTAAGTATGAAAAATCAATTAAAAAACTGATTTAAGCATCTATCTGACATTCCTTAGAATTTAATGTCTAAATCAATGAGCACCACTCGATCTGTCTTCACATTTAGAATGACCATGCTGCCCGAATGACCGGCGCCAGTGAAAAACTATTTGGTAAGTCGAAACATTTAAAAGGGATATATTGGTTTAGTTTGTTTATTGACATCGTCGACATAACATTCGGTAAGTAAAAATATCATTTGGTTTAATTTTTCAAATATTTTATATTAATTGCTAACCGAAATTTTTTTTTAGTGAAATTCTGTACTTGAAGCTCGTAGATTTTTTTCGTTACTGATAGCATAGATATAACTTTCGGTAAGTAAAAATACAATTGCTTTAATTTTCTTAAATATTTTGTGTTTAACCGAAATTTTTATATAAATATTTCACAGAAGCTGTCGAAGCCAAAGTAGGGAGCTATACTGCTTTCGAGGAGGCAAAAGGATAATATAAAATTTTTATTTTTAAGTATTTTTTGTGTTATTGTAAATAAAAAAAAATAAAAGTTTTTTAAAGGTGGCTATAGACTACAACTAAAAGTGGACAACTTTTGCTTCCTTGCTTTTGTTAAATGATAAGCAAATTTAGTTTTATTTTTTCTAATAGATTAAGTTAGTATGCAAGTAATTATTCAATTATTTAATTAAATAAATAAGAAATTATTACATGATAATATTGAAGAAGATACACATAAAAATATATTCAAAGAAAATAAATATTGAGCAGCTTAATTCATTACCGATAAATGAAACAATTACATCTAATATTAAGTTTAACCAATAATATTCAGGAAAATAAAAGGATTTCAAATGCATAATTTGAAGAAAGGAACTTCAAAATAAAATATTTTCAATTGATTTAAATTCAACTATGTCAAATATAAATATTTCACAATTTTTGTAGGTAGGATAACATACAAAAAGATAATTCTATTTCAGCAATACTTGATAATGATCAACAAAAAAGTTCTATAAAAAGAAGTAATATTATTATTTTAAATTATTATAAAAATTAATTTCCAAGTTGTAGACACTTTTTGAATATACTTTATTAAATAAATATTAATTTCTTGTTATTTTTGTTTTTAAATATTATTTTTACTTATTTCATTTTAACTTATGTGTTATTATTTATATTTAAATGTAATTTATTTTATTTGAATTTGATTTATTTATGTTTCTTTTATAACTTCACAACTTTTCTCAATTTTCCAACCTTTTACTATAAAAAAATCATATACAATTATATATTTGATTTAAAAAAATATAGGTTCTATAATATTGTATATTTATACTATAATATTGATATTTTTTGTGTAATTTTTAGTCGTCAGAATTCCTTTTATTTTCCTAAATATTATTGTGTGGAGTTATCCACATTTTTAATTTAATTTTATAAACAATACATTTTATATAAGAAAAAATATATATTTAAATGTTTATAATTTAAACAGTAAGACTTACTGACTAGTGTACGTAATATGTCAAGCAAGTAAATTTTCAAAGCCTGCTAGACATATTACGTACCTGCCTAAAACTACTGCGTTCTGTTTGTTTTAAATTAAATTTAATTTCTTAAATAAATAAATTCGTGTCGCCACCTATCATCTTACCTTAAGATTGAGAGGTGAAAACAAAATGTGGTTAGACTGCAGTGAGTCGCAGCTTGTTTTGCTTTAATGAGTGTAGAGAAGTACTGCAGTGAGTCGCAGTAAATAGATATTAGCTAGGATGCGTTGAAAGACTGCAGTGAGTCACAGCTTGTTTTGCTTTAATGAGTGTAGAGAAGTACTGCAGTGAGTCGCAGTAAATAGATATTAGCTAGGATGCGTTGAAAGACTGCAGTAAGTCGCAGTAAATTGTTATCTCCTAGAATATCATAGTTTAAATATTCCCTTAAACGAGATGAAATGCTACAGTAAGTCGTAGCTTTTTTTCTTATATTTGAGGCGGTGATAGGCTGCAGTGAGTTGCAACTTGTTGAAATCACCTTAAATATTTTGAGGCTTGCAAATAATCATGTGCAGAAGCTGCGTTTACTTAACTTTAAAATTGCGCAAAATATATGCAGATATAATTTAGCAAAGATAATATGCATGTATGTATTGCTAAAATAAAATAAAGTTAAATTTTATTATTTAAAAAAAAATGGTTTCATTTTAAGTTATGGATTACATCGCTGATAATACGAATAATATTATAGATAACACGTAATCCAATTTTTGACAAGTTATTCTTGCTAGGCTTTACTTTTAAGAAATGGTGGAAGCTTGATAGAACTGGAGCGATCGAAATAACTGAATCTCCCGCGTTATTATTTACTGTATACAAACAAAAACGCTTACAATACTTAAATTATTAAATAAATAAATATATATATATATATATTTTAATAATTATAATTTTTAATATTATTATTTTTAAAATTATTATCTTTTAAATGATTTTGACACGCTCAGTGCAGCCTCACACTGAGAATTAAGGCTTTGTCCCGTGTCAAAATATTTTAATTAAAATACGTGCTTACTTGATTTTATTCTTAAAATTGTTCAAATTTGAAATATATCTCTTATGTAAGTCCTGAAATCTTGAAATTATTTAAGTTCTAACTGCCTGCTGCTATCCGAGTCACCAATTGTTGTGGTGGCTACACCAGGAGTTGAATTTAGTTGTTTTCTGACTTGCTCACCAATTATGATGAACTGGAAAATGTTCTTCTCAATCTCATGTTGTCGATGTATTAAACTTCGTAATGGTACTGAAGAAATTTGCATAGATGTTGAGCTCTATAGTGTTGATGCGGGAATAGTTCGAATCCAAAATCATTCATATTAGAATTAATTCTTCAATTTCCCAATTCATCAGCTTTATAAAGTTCCTCTTCGGGTTCACCAATATGTGGTGATTTACTGTCCATTGTCGGGGTCACCAATATGTGGTTTTTCCGACAGTCGGGGTCACCAATATGTGGGTTATCCACATTTTTAATTTATTTATAATACATATTAGTTTTTTATAAAAAATATATATGTATATTGATGTTTATAATTTAAACCGCAAGACTTACTGACTAGTGTACGTAATATGTCAAGCAAGTAAATTTTCAAAGCCTGCTAGACATATTACGTACCTGCCTAAAACTACTGCGTTCTGTTTGTTTTAAATTAAATTTAATTTCTTAAATAAATAAATTCGTGTCATGTCGCCACAATTGGTTAAACTTAATATTAGATATAATTGTTTCATGAATTAAGCTGCCCAAATTATTATTTTCTTTGAATATATTTTTATGTGTATCTTCTTCAATATTATCATGTAATAATTTTTTATTTATTTAATTAAATAATTGAATAATTACTTGCATACTAACTTAATCCATTAGAAAAAATAAAACTAAATTTGCTTATCATTTAACCTGAAAAAAAAACTTTACAGTACAAACCCACGAACATTGTAACCCCATCTCTTAAAATGTCACATGGCAAGAACCGATGTGCACAACTCGAAGAAAAATTGAAAAATGAATTTTTCTTTGAGTGTATTAGTGCAGAGCATGTAAAAATCTGAAAAGTATCAAACATGTTTAATATCTACCCGAAAAGTCCCAGAAAACAGGTTTTTATATGGAGAAGGAAGCAAAAGTTGTCCACTTTTAGTTGTAGGCTATAGCCACCTTAACCAAAAGGTACACACCCTGCTTGGTAGTAAATTCCATTTCGATTAATTTTGTTGTAATTGGAATAGCCCTGTTGGACCACTTGTGTGTCCAATAATTTTAGAAAATTTTCAGATATATGAAATTAGTTAGTCAATTATTCAATTCGCTATATAGGTGTCCATCGTTTATTAAACTGCTCCTGCTGGTTTCTGGGAAACTTTTAGATCAAATTAAATGCGTGAAGTTAGTAATCTAACTATGTTTCTATTAAAAGTGATGATATCTTGCTGATTTGAATATTTTACTTCTATTTTAGTTTAATTGAGATATTGGGGTTTAGTTGTTTTTCCTGTGGAAGCAGTTATGTTTCTGTCACATAAATCTGAAATCAACTAAAGCTGCGGCTGCGGCTGTAGTGTTAGCTTATCTATTCATAAATAACAGGATAGTTTAACATTTCAGTATTTATATACTGTTAATATATTTAAATAAAATATCTTAATTTTTAGGGCAAGAGTTCATAAAAGGCAAAGATGTACATCATGACAGTCTTTGCTTTGAAATAATGTAAGGTCAATATCAAAAACGTTATTCAACTTTCTTTCTATTGTTTTCATTTAGTGGAGGTGCCTTAAAGGAAAAACCATAAATCTTAACATTGACGTCAATGATAAAAACCAGAAAATAATCCAAATTTCTGTTCTGTCGCAAAGGAAGACTGCTTACGCCTCTTATAGTGCGTTTATTTAAAACACATATTTAAAAAAAATTGTTTATACTGAACTTTAATATTAGTATTGAGGAGTATTTTTAGGATTAGTAATTCTCATCTATGAAAATTTTGTTATTGTGTGTTGTTGTAAAAAGCACTTTGCATCATATTCGCAATCGGATTTAACCTAACTTGTTATCAAATTATTTTCGAACTAGAGACTTCGAAGATAATTTATTCTTGAGCTCCTCTCAAGCTCTAAAGTTTCTCTGTGTGCCCTTTTTAGTATTCTTTGCTACATAGTAACAAATCCTCTTCAAATTTGTCTTCGACTCAAGTCAAATGTAGACTTACATAAAATCGGGGTTCAATTTGAGAAACAATTAGTTTTCTTATAACTTTTTAAGAAGAATTAAACAAGCGTGCTACATAAACACACTTAACAAGAACAAATATTAGAATTCTACCGCATAATACATATAATTACACCAAAAGGAATTATATGACGGATATCATAAAATATCATTAAATTAATGATAAAATAAATTCAGATAGCTAAAAAGAGGGATTTTTGGAAGTTTAGATTTATTGTCTGCCTTGACAGCTTCCAAAAAATTTAAAGGAGCAACAAAGAAACGAATTATATCTTGGGGCCAAAACAATCTCTAAAATGCCCGTAATAATATCCAATGGGTGCTTCTTATGCATATGATAAACAGGATTTTATAGCTTCATGCTGGGATGGTACTAATTAGGAAATTATTTTCTGAGTAGAGTTGGTAACTATTCTGATAGGTTGCCAGCTAAAGGAGATGGCAGGCATACAACTATCGATTCAGTGTCGACAATTTTTAATTAAAATCTGTTGAGTTGAAAACAATTTACTGTGATATGTTATTTCCATGAAATAGATAGACTTACGATTGAAGATAGTTGCAATAAATAAAAAAATAGGTCAGGATATGTTTAATATCTAATAGGTATAAGTTTTTGAATTATGAGAATGAAGATAGCAGCTAATTCAAATAATAAAATTAATATTAATATTATTTATCACTGTTCTTTCTTATTAATGGAAACTACATATGTGGTGGATATACCAAAAAAAATTTGTTGTTTTGATTTTTTATACCTGAAATGTCTAAGGTCGTTTTAAATATTCATCACCCCCAAATATAGAATTTAATATCTTTTTTTTTTAAATTCATTAGAGCCAAATTCTTTGCTTAATGACTTTGAACAATCTTTTCCTTTTCGTAATTTCAGGGATTTCATTTAAGCTTCGTTGTTTTGAGTATTTTATATGAACTACAAATTGAATATTTTTTCCCAAATTTTAATATGACTTATTTATTAGGATTTTGGAACACTATAATGATTTTAAAACCTTTTTTTTTATTTCTAAAGCCCGTTGCATAGATTTCTGGCTTTAGAGCTTATTATATAATTATTTCATCTTCTTATACGTATCATAATTTTTTTTGAGAATTTTTATTCTCTTTCATATTTTATTTTTATTATTTGACTGTCAAATTACAACAAAAAAAAAACATTTTCACTGCGAATTTTGCAAAAGTAAATTCCTGTTGTACTTATACAAATAAAAAAGACGTCAAGCAAGTATATTCATCTTTTTAAAAACTGGTCCAATTATAATAATTTGGCTAAAGTTAAGTAGGCCTTTTGTCTGTTTGCTTTTTCTACATTTTTAATTTATATTATAACGCAAATTAACAAAATTAAAGGTTAAAAGTATGTAAGAGATATGACTGCGAAGTTATACTCCCACATGTGTAGCCCTACAATAAAAAACAGTCAATAAATTCTTTATTTTTATGTAAATACGTTTCAAAGCTTAATAGAAAGGCTTTGATATTGTTTTAAAATTATTAAAGTAAATTGTCATTCAGAATTTAGTTATGAGTTTTTACTAAAGATACTCCAAAAATCGTTAGTTTAACCCTTTTCTCAATGCTTCTCTTAATTAAAGAATGGAAAATAATTATTTTTTTCTCTTTTTCCTAAGGGACGCCAGAAATAGCCATGAAAAGCTTGGAATAATATAAAAATGAGCCTATAAAAATAGATTTATTTGTACAATTATTATACTTTTAATTAAATTTAAGAAGTTTTTAAAGCTGAGTTGTATATTTTTAATTACAATTGTTTCTACTTTTGCCATTTTTTGTAATTTATATGTTAGTAACTAGTCCTTAAAACTCGCCAATACTATTTTGATTACTTTTTTTGGGCAAGCTGGGATTTTTATTTTTGTTACATCCAATTGGTTTGAAAAATTGATACAAGTATCAATTACTTAGACCTCGTTTTATGTAGATATATTAATAGTATACTTACTTGTAATTGAGAACACTCCTGTCTTCTTCATGAATTAAATACTTATTATGTTTTCAAAGATGAGACCTTTAAGGTTCCCTACAGCAACTTAAGTTAAAGGAATGTATTTCAGAGTGCTTTAAACTTGTTAGCTTAATTGTTCATCCATTAAGATACATACGTAAGAGAAACTAAGTTGTCATAATGAACTAATTGTTATTTATCCATTTGTATGTTTATTTAAATGATTTTCAACCCCAAGAGCTGGTTCCTTACTTTGCTAAATAATTCTAGATAGTAAACAACTAATTTGATTAGAAAAAGTGCATAGCAGCTATTTTTGTAAAGTATTTTCAATGTTTTGTATGTTTTAAATAATAAAGTACTTGTGGTGTTAGAGCTTCAATGTTATATTTTAAAAGATTTTTTCCACTTTAGATTTGTGTTTTTCATTTCTTTGTTAGATTAAGATTGTAGTAAACAAACGCTGAATAAAACAAAAAAACAAAATTTCTTTGCAGTGTATGTTTTATTGTTCGTGCTCATTTGAAATATATTTGGGTTTATTTATTTAGGTTTTTAGAAACTATTTGTGTTTTAACTTGCTTTTGAATTATTTTCTTGTGTGCTGTTCTCAACTTTTTAATTTAGAGCACTTAACGTCTAAATTCACATTTTTGGGAATTTATCAATAAGATAAACAATGATGGATCTCTCTTCTAATATTGTTGGCATTTGAAGAGTATTCATGTTATTCAAAGCTCAT
Source organism: Acrocera orbiculus (assembly GCA_947359355.1). Lineage (NCBI taxonomy): Eukaryota > Metazoa > Arthropoda > Insecta > Diptera > Acroceridae > Acrocera > Acrocera orbiculus. Next base: position 17,689,392 of record OX375758.1, read on the forward strand.
GAACCTCTCAAGTTACGTTTTTCCTACAGGGTTAGGAGTCATACAATGCTAAGTATAAAAGCCACTGTCTGCAGAAGCAACTCTGGACTTTTCAGCCTTTTAAATTATGGAAAAATCATTGTTACAAATTAAAGTAGAGTTTTTGATGTGTTTGTGAGATATCACGCATCAAAAAGTTCAATTTATGCAAATGGCTCTCAAGCTCTTAAAATATTAGGTACAATTTTACTATAGCTTAATTTTTGATCACTTTTTTATGGAATTTAAGATAAACCCTCCAATTAATCCAATGCCTTTTTAAATTGTGTTTTCAATCAAAGTAGCTTACTATGCTTGATATATTTCTATGTAGATTTATTTATCTTTGATAAAAAAACACTCATCCGACTCATTTAGTTGAATAAAACTGTAATAAATCTTAATACTCCTTAATTTTATATAACATGAGGATATTCTATGGCCTTTCTATAATATATGTGCTCACATTTCTTTTTTTCTTTAATCCCAGAAGCCATTATCACTTAATCGCTCCTTTCTTTATATGTACAATAATCTCATTTGACCATTACCACTACGCAGCTGTTGATGTTTTTTTTTTAATCATAAGGCGCCTTTCTGATCCAAATGTTTTCTACTTGTATCCTAAAGAATTACTTGTTATAATAAATCGCTTTAACAGAAACCAGTTTCTAAGACGAATTCAATGTTTATTTTTCGAATTAATCGAAAAGTTTTGTTCAATTTTGTAATGTCCTATCAAGAAAAATAGAATCAATATGAAGAAATTTTATCTAATATTTTCTTCACAGAAAGTAAACATATTATGTGGGATGAAAAAGAAAATAAAAGAAAAGAATTCTGTTAAGTGATTAGTGATGAAATTTAAGTATCTTAGTTCTATGCTCGAATAGACGAATCAATTAAGTGGAGAGTTTATTTTCTTTTTCTTTGTATATTTGCAAAATTATACAAGGCGCTTTTTATTAAATTAAATTGAATTGTCCTAGCGAGCATTCATCCACGATTTTAGTGTGTGGCAAGTAATGAGCTTCTAAAAAAAGTCAAAAGGTTCCGGATAACTATTGTAATCTATCAATGACTTTGAGGGAGAATACATGCTCAGTTGAATATAAAGAAATTTTAAATCATAGAAATGAAAGCTGTTTACCGTAATCCTGCAAGTACATTTTAATTAATTACCATGAAGCTAAATTCAAAAGTTACCAAATTCGTTTTGTTCATTTGGTTATTAAATTGAGGTTACACTTGTAGCTTTTAGGTCTGATGAAGTTCCTTAATTTTGATGTAATTCCAAATCTGATTCCAAAAAGCTTAGTCATCAGGCAATCTTTTTGTATGCGATTTTTCTTTTTCTGTAAATAGTGTAGAGCAGGGGTGGCCAACACGTCGATCGCGATCGACTGGTCGATCGCGAAGCCACTTTTGGTCGATCACTTAATGAATATTTTCACTTTTAACTGAAAAAAGATAATAAAACACTCTCTAATGAATAAGTAAAAAATAACCAACAGACTATGGTTTGATATTTCACCATCAAAGCTCCTTCTATCTTACTTTTCAATTGTACCAGCCAAATTTTACCCCGCATGTCATGTAAAAATATTAGTGTCGTGTTTCAAAAGTGTTAAGTTTAACTTTTATCATGGATTGTGATCCTGGGGGTATGTATCCATATATTTAAAATGGATTTTCTCATTTTTTTTAGATTAGTTGTAGGAACAAGCATAAAATTAATTTATATGCTAAATTTTACATTCTAATTGAAGTAAATAAGTTATAAAGTTATAAATTCATTAGTATCAAACTACTTAATTACGATTTTAATAAAGTTACATATCTTTAAGCTTAATATTAATATAAATTTTATTGCTAATATTATTCTCATAAGATGATTAACTATTTCAATTTAAAAGCATAAGAAATGCGTTTTGGTTGTAGCTCTTTATTTTTATCTTCTGATAATGTTGAAGATACACGTTCATTTTCAAAAAATTGATTTTTTGACATTTTTTTAAAGTACCATATCCTAAAAATATTCGCTGAAAATTTGATGTGAATACGACAAATACTTTTCGAGTTATTCGACAATTAGCAAAGAGCTCTCAGGCTCTACATAAATCGCGTGTAAAACTTTAAAGCGTTTTTCTCAAAACTCTGTTTTTTGAACTGGTGTCCACTGTAACTCGAAAACCACTGGTTTGATTTATTTGAAAAACATGAAAAACTCGTGCCTGATCGAAGGGTTTTTTTTTAAATTTTGCGAAGTCAAGTCGAAACATTATTGTAATGATGCCATATTTTTACTTTTATACAATAAAATAATTTACTGGGAAAAAAATTATTTTCATTTGAGTAGTCCTAACCCCGTAAGAAAAAAATAACTGAAAAAAAAATGTAACAAACTTTAAAATCAGAGGTAAATAAAGCTTCAATAATTACTATGTTTCATACTTTTACTGTACACTGTTTTTTTTCAAGTGTCTAGACATAGAAACAATTCTTTTCTAATTCACAGCAAAATTACCGGCGAGTTACATCTCAACTTACACCCCACTTAACATAATGAGATTTCCCATAAATTATATATTTTATGCCTTCCAGATTAAACAAAATAATTCTTGAGACCAATAATTTCAAGTACTTACATCTTGAGACCACTTTTCTTTAATAAACACATTTTTTTAGAAATTCAAAGTAATAATTCAAAGTAATATCTCAATAATTTAAACTCATAAGTACTTAATATCGCTGACCACCCAAAATGGACCAAATGGAAATACTTGACATTTGGTCACAATTAAAAAAATTAAAGGAAAAGAAAAATAGGAACAAAGTAATAAATTATTAGAAAATAAACAAAAATCCAAAAATATAAATACTTTCTTACAGAAAATAAAGCAGTTCAGTTCAGTTGCAATCAGAGTAAAACTAAGTTGTGTAGATTTTGTAAGTTTTGTAATTTTAAAATAATTAAAATATAATTTGTGTAGTTTTTTAAATTTTGTAAGTTTTGTAATTTTAAAATAATTAAAATATAATTCTTCTTGGAGACAGTTTGATTGTAAGTAAATAATATTTTTATAAATATTTAATTTAAATTATAAATTGTGGCTTTTCGAAATCATTTTAATTTTCTAGTAAAATATTTAATTCAATATTTATTTGTTTAATTGTCGTATTTCTTTTGCATTTTAGTGTACTTTTCAGTATGAGTAGTAAACAAAAAAGATCTAAAATTTATCATTTCAATGAAGAATGGGAGCTCGATTACTTTTTTACAATGGTGAATGATAAAGTCTGTTGCTTAATATGCCAAGCCTCGATAGCCATTGCTAAAAAGGGCAATCTAGAAAGACATTTCTCAGCTTTACATAGCAAGTATCAAACAGATTATCCAAAGAATTCCGAATTGAGGAAACGTAAGGTTAGGGATCTTAAAACTCAATTAACCAATCAACAACTTATTTTTAAAAAGCCAAAGATGATGTCACAAGCGGTAACTACTGCATCATTCAAAGTAAGCTATCTCTTAGCAAAAAAATGCAAACCATTTTCCGATGGTGAATTTATAAAGGAAACTTTCTTGGAAATGTCAGATTCACTTTTTAGTGATTTTAAAAACAAAAGTGAAATTATTGCTGCAATTCAAGATCTACAGCAGAGTCGGAACACTGTAATGCGAAGGATTGAGAAGTTAAGTGTAAATGTAAAAGAGCAGTTATGCAACGTTATTAATAGATGCTCTTGTTTTTCCCTGCAATGCGATGAATCGACAGATATAAGTGATACAGCACAATTACTTGTTTTCATTCGTATGGTTTTTATGGATTTTACAACTAAAGAAGAACTGTTGGGTATGATTCCTTTGAAAGAAAGAACTAGAGGTGTAGATATATTCAAAGCATTTGAAAAATTGCTGAATGACTTTAAAGTACCACTTTTTAAATTAGTTTCAATAACAACGGATGGCACAGCTGCAATGATAGGTCGCAAAAATGGATTTATAGCCCTGTGGAAAAATAAATATGAACTCCCATCCATATTGAGCTATCACTGCATAATTCACCAGCAAGTGTTAGCCAGCAAAAGACTAAACACAAAAGAAGTAATGGACATAGCTTTTAAAATTGTTAATTCGATTCAAGGAAATGCTCTCAAACGACGTCTTTTCCAGCTGCAGCTGGATGATGACCAACCAAGATTATTGCTTCATACAGATGTAAGATGGCTAAGCAGAGGTAAATTTCTCCAGCGATTTCGTGATTTATTGCCTGAAATAAAAGATTTTCTTCGCGAGCAAGAACAAAATTGCGATATTTTAAATAATGAAACTTGGCTTAGTGATTTAGCATTTCTAACTGATTTTACTTTAATCTTAAGTAATTTAAATTTAGAATTGCAAGGAAAAAACAAAACAATTATTGATATGATTAGCAGCATAGATGCATATAAAGCAAAATTCACTTTGTTAATCGCAGATTTAAAGGAAAATAATCTTAATCATTTTCCAAATATGGAGGATAATTTTATTAAAAATAAAAATATTACTTATGAAATCAACAAATATGTCACGGAAATCGAAAAAGTAATAGAAGATTTTGAAGTAAGATTCCGAGACTTTGAAAAAATTAAAGAAATTGTAGAATTTATATCTTTTCCCCTTAAAAAAGAACTAAGTATGAAACGCATTAGTCAAAAAATTTCAGACACATTTCATATGGAACAAAAGGCATTGGAAAATGAAATCATAATCTTGCAAGCCAGAAAATTTGAAGAAAATATTTGGAAATACGTGAATCGAGAAAAATATCCGAATATCACTAAATGCAGCGAATATATTTATTCTTGTTTTGGATCAACATATCTGTGTGAATCCGCATTTTCATATTTAAAGTTGACGAAAACTAAACAACGGTCTGTTTTGATTGATTCCCATACTGAAGACTCATTAATATTATCTTTGTCAGGATATACACCTAATTATGATTCATTAGTTAGAGAAATGCAAACTCAGTCTTCCCATTAATATTAAGGTAATAAAAATTATTATTACTCTTGTTTTGTTTAGAATTCAAATAAAAACGGAAGATGAAAAATAAATATTTTTAAGTTTTAATATTACACATCAAATATTGTAAAAAATCCTAAAGTTATTATCCACCAAGAACGGTCACCATCATATTCCCCTGCCATCGCAAAAAGCTATTTACGCCACTAAAGCTCAGAATATATAACTCTTACTCTGTAAGTTTGAAAACTCTAATCGCTTTGCTGAACACACCTATATTAAAAACATTTAACATCTTTTTCTAGCCTATTGGGCTTCGCTTATAAGAATAAGTCGATCGCGACACATTTTTGAGAAAAAAGTAGATCTTATGTACAAAAAAGTTGGCCACCCCTGGTGTAGAGTATGTAATCTACATTTAATTATTTTTCATGCATTCCAGCTTTACTTAACAAGGTATCAAAAGAATTTATAATTATATTGAAATTAATATGATACAAATAAAAATTATTTTAGAATTGAAGCGGCCTTAGATACTTTTCAAAATTTGCACTAATTTATTCAATAGCTACGACTAGACTAGAATACATTTTTAATTGCTTTAGTGATCAGTTATGACTGCAAATAACTACAACTGGAAGTTTGGTGTACTGTGGATCTTAAGAGCATTGCTTCTCAACTGTTTTGGATTCATGTCTCACTTGGCCTTTTTTAATATATTATAAGGCTATTGAATGGTAATTTCAGAAAGAACATATTTAAAGTTAATGAGTGGATAAACTAAATATTTGTCTAAAATACATACAAAAATAATGTCACAATTACTTGCTTGTTATATAGTTAAACAAGAATTTTATCTCCAAAATTTAATTTTTAATCATTGATTTTTTGATTTTATTGAATTTGTAGGTTTTCACTTAGTCTCTAAGACTTAAATATTTTGTGCTTTCACTATCTGAAAAAATATTTGTCTATTTATATGAAAGAATACTCATAAAATTTTAAATAAAGACATAATTAAAATTTAAGCCTTTAATAAAATCATTAATAATTTCTCAGAAATTTAAGCTATGTGTCACGCTTCCGTTTTAAATAATTAACTAACGCTGTTGTGGTAACCTGATCAAACCCTACAATGCTATCAAAGTTGTATTAAAAAAAACTGTACTCAAATTGCTTAAATTCGTGACCCTTTAACAACGATTAAGTTCAAATAATATTAATTCTTATAGGTATACGCGGAACTAGTGATCTTGTTGACATCATTGAAGACCTATAAAGACTATCGAATTACTTTTAAAAACAATTCACAGTCGATCAGCTGTAACGAAAAGGGCTGACAAGAAAATAAATGGAGAGAAAAAAATAATCGCAAAGTGACGCAATAAGGAAAAAGAAAATTTTATAACTTATAACAGAAGCTTGTAGATTGCAAAAATGATCCTTGGCTTGATAGAACTTGAAATCGAAAAATGGATTTTCTTACTTAAAGATTGGTTTTTATTGCTTTTTTAATGAAGAATCACAAGTAAAACTGGATATAATATTTCTGGTTAGGTGTATAGGGTCAGTCGTGTGCCCATGCACATGCCCACACTGGCATCCTTTGTATATCAGTTAAATGAATTGAGAATCAATTAATTATACATTTAGAAGCGCTTTATCTGCGACCACAGCTTAAATCAGAATTTGACTCTTTGACACAACAAAACCAAGGCCATTAGATCCGGTTTCCATACACTTGAATATTTATCTGTCAAAGCATTTCATTTGCATTTTGATTCGAAGACAAGTTAATCCTGCTCAAAACTATTTTAAAAAAAATTTATATTTTTCAGGTATTGGTGGTTTTTATTTATTTTAAGTGCATTAATTTTTCCTTGGGTATACAATGATAATTTTTAAAGCACTTTAAGATAACTAAAAATACATAATTTCTAACTTTAATTAACTTTTGCTTTGAAAAATGAAAGTAATTAAACCAACAAAGGCTGTGGCTACCCGAGCAATTGAATACACAGGATAAGTACTGCAACGAATAAAGCAATTCTATCATCCTAGAAGGACAAAAGCACTCAGGTTAAAGCTTTCATGTAACACAAAATGAATTTCTAATTTTAGAGTTTTTAATAAAGTGTCACTCAGCTCGTTTTTAATTACCCGTTAAACACTCATTTCATAACGCAACTCTATCAAATTTAGCAAACTCAACAAAATATCGTTTGAGCTCAATGGGGGCAAGATAACAAATTAGAGTTTCATTTTAATCAATTGGAAGAAGAGTTAATCGTGACGTAAGATGAGATTAACTGTTATGATGCGGCCGAAGAGCTTTAAAATTTTTTAAAACTTTTTATTACTATCATACTATCATATTATCATATTGTACTTACGATAGAAGTCTTTTTTAATATGACCACTAAAACGAATTGGGTGGTATATGTATGTATGTGTTTAAATATGAACTAAGATGCCGACTTCTGTCAAGGATTAGTTTTTCAATGGATCTGTTTGAAAGATAACAAATAAAATTATGTTAGACGCCTCCATGTACTATGTGTTTAAGATTTATCCAATCTTATGAGCATGGATTTTAGATTTTCTTCGCCGTCATCTTAAATTCAGGGTACATTAATCTCTGGCTAATGATTCTAAAGATTAGCTTCTTTGGCTGGTGGTTGATACCCATTTAGAGTCCGGTGTAAGGTGAAAGATTAGCAACACTTATGAGTTATAAATATTTAATGGTGAATATATTTTTTTCAAAATTTAATAAACTATAGAATTAAAGAATTTTTAATCATGTGTAAATGATAATTTGGAATTAAGGCATTTTTTGGATAGCTTAAAAAGTTATGCCAATCACTTAAGAGTGTTTAATTTTAAATTATACATTCTGGTTAAGTTCTAAAAATTGGTTGTTTTTATTTAAAATTATAAACCAAAGATTTTAATAGTGTTTTTTTGAGAGATAAATAGATGAAAATATTATTGGAGTAGCGAGACTTGTGCTTTCATAAATAGTATCAGCATGGGGTAGCTAAGCTATACAAGTAAAAATTTTTTGTTTTGAACAAGGATATTGCGTAAAATAAGCTAAAACAATATAAAATGGGCAGTACATTAACGTATTTATAGAATTTCTTAGCTAAAACTTTTCAAGCATTGCTAGAATTATACTAATAAAGGCTACAAAATGCGATTAAGTTCAGACAAAATTGATTTTATGGACAGTGAGATGTAAATTTTTTGAAATTTTTTTTTTCTACCAAATGTAGTAGCAAACACACTTATTATTCTTTTATTATTCTTCTAAGCATGGGTACAATCTAACAAAATTAATTGATATTTAGGTTATCAAAAGCATTTCACTTATTAAAACATGCATCTATATCATTTTAATAATTACCTCATCTCTCTTCTCTATAGCTAAAACTCAAAAAATTACTTGAAATTTTCGCAATATGCTAGAATAAACCTTGAAGAGTAAGTTCTCGAAGCGATGAGATGCTTCGTCCAAAGTTATAGTTAACAAACAGAATAAATCTTCTGCTGACTCTTAATTGATATGAAATATACTTAAGAATACAATTGCTTTATAATTCAATGTTGGAAAAATTGTAACAAAGAATAATAATTGATATCTTTATTTAATCACCGGGAAAACACTAGGGCCCTACAATGGCTAAACTTATTAGATTTCCGAAAAGGATGAGCAATTATTTTTAACTTATCAAGGAAAGTTCAATTTTATACTTAATTGAAAAAAAAAAATTAGCAAGGAAATGAATAAGAAAGGGTTCTTGTGTAACAGTTGCTCAAAGATAACATGGCTACGAATAGAAAAATTGGGAGTAATATTTAAACAAATAAAGATATTTAGTATCTAGAACTCAAAAGAGAATTTATTTTACATTAAGCATAATTACTTTTATGTATTTTGCAGAAAATACAAGAACTTCAATAAATCCTGAAAGAGGATAAGATTTTAGAATAAGGATGATTTTAGCTGGTGTTAGCTTTAGGGCTGAAAGTTATTAAATGTATTTTTAGAGCTAGACTACGGGTTAGATAATTAAGATAAGAAAAAAGAAAAGCTCTTTGCTAGGAGGTAATTTTTTTAAAAAAGCCCCCAGAATTAAAACATTTTTATCTTTATATCTTGTGTCTAGTTTCCGTTAAAAATAATAATATATTTTTCAATTAACTTTTTTTTTATATAAAAAAACAAAAGCCCAAAAGCCCAAAAGAGTAGCACTCGAGTTTTTGCTTTAATTAAAATTTAAAAATGAAATTGTTTACAACTTGCAAACTCTAATTGTGAAGGTAACAAAAATTATGCATTTAACTTTTTACAAAACACTAAAATATTATTTTATCAATGCTTGCAACTGTTCTGTTTTGAAAATTTTACGCAAGATTTTTTTGAAGTACGTTTTTTTTTCACATGTTCACATTTTTGTGAAGTGCAAATCACAAGTACGCAGCACTTGTCACCGTAAGCTTCAGGTCTATATATTAAAAGGTTAAACTTTTGAAATTAATTCTAAATATATATATATATATATATACAATAATTCTTTTCATTTAATTTTCTTTTCGTGTTTTAGGAATATTTGAAATTTAATTGAATATATTTATTTGAGCATTTTACTGTAAAGTTTTTCATACTATCATTTTCAGTTATTTTAAAAATTAAAGCTCAAGAGGGGGAAAGAGGATCAAACATATAAATTTGCATTTGTATTAAAACTTCAGGTTTCCTTAAACCTCATTACTTTAAATAATTTTTTATTTTTTGTTAGGAGAAGGGTAATAAGGCTACGGTCCATATGGTAGCGAATTCCTGCGACTAGCGAATTTTGATCGATTGATCGACATTTATCGCAGGTTGTCAAAGTAATTTATATCGTTTTTTTCCATGCGTTTACAAATTGTCGGGTAAAATATATATTTTTTATGAAAAATATGAATCAAGCTTTTACCAATTTTTGAAATGAAAAACTTACCATACAATAGAGTATTTTTAATTATAAGTAAAATATTTAATATAAATATGCTTATTTATTTATTAGGTAATAATCATGTATTACTTATTTTTATTATTTGTTAAAAAGCATATTTATATTAAATATTTTACTTATAATTAAAAATACTCTATTGTATAGTAAGTTTTTCATTTTAAAAATTGGTAGAAACCTTAATTTATACTTTTCATAAAAAAAATTTCTATTTGTAAACGCATGAAAAAAAACGATATAAATTATTTTGACAACCTGCGATAAATGTCGATCAATCCCATCGATATGGGAAAATTCGCTAGTCGCAGGAATTCGCTACCATATGGACCGTAGCCTAAAAGCCCGTATTTTTCATGTCAAGTAGGCCGAAATAAGGTAAAAGATAATTTTAATTTTTGTTTTTGTTAACAGTCTGAACAATTATTTGTCAAGTTTTTTAAATAAATATAAAGAATTTTTTTTTTACTATAGCAAAGTTTAAAAGTATTGTGCTATCATCTTAGAATCTTCCTAACTTTTTACCTTTGTGCCAAAGTTATTTGATTTTAAATATACTTAATTTATTTTTCTTTAAAGCCAAATATAGTAGTTAAAAAAGATTAATTTGCCTGAAGTTTTCCCTTGAGTTGACTCTCAGGGCTCAGCAGATTACTTGTATGTCCTCTTTTACAACAGAAACTTATTTGTACAGATAAATAAATTTATTAAACGAGCATAAGAATTGTATTAATCTTGTTACAATTATCATTAACTAATACAAAGAATATTTTATGAATACGAGGAACACAAAAACCATAATAAAGTGTAGCTTACAATTTTCTTCTTTTTGTTAACAGTTTTAGGAGCAACAAAGGATGCAGAACTCTTGCTGTCATTTTTCTTTATTTAAAAAAACATAGAAGAACATTAATGTGAAAAAAAAAATATTGAGAATCATTATTTGATGGTGATGACTTTTAAGAAAATAAAACAAAATTATAATTGTGGATATACTGGTTTTACTTTTTCAAACTCTGAGCTTAGCAAATTTGTTTAGCATTAAAGAAAGCTCTGTTCCCAAAAGTAAGAATATATTTGACTTTCATTAAAGTCTAGCTCATAAAAGTCATAATTTTTTATATTTTAATTTTAAGCATATAAAACGTCCTTTACATGGTTTATATATTTATTGGAATTACATTAAAAGCAAACATCAACTAAAAACAAAGCAATCCTATAAAATAGTTTACATCTGCAGCACTATATTCCCTGCAATTCACCATTCTATCCCATTAGACACTTCGACGTCAATTAAATTTAGATTAGACCATAAATATAGCAGTGGTTTTTCTGGTTGAATAAATCCCATGCCAATTTTTTTCTGCAGTTTACTAGATAAAACTAATTTTTGTAGTTTTAAACTAACAAATTTTTACTATGCTTGTGTGTTTTTTCCCAAGTCAGTTTATCTTTTACTTATATAAATTTCCTTTTGAGGTGACAATATTTTTTAGTTGAATACATTTTAAAAGTACAACAAAAGTTTTATTCATATCCTACAGCATTAAGTCTGTCGATATTTCATTTGTATGCTATCAAGCGAAACTACGTTCAAAATTGTCTCATAATATAAAATCCATCATGAATTTTTTTTTCCTTTTTTCTTACAATATCAACAATACATTGGCTCTTAGAAAAGCTGTCTCAAGCTATCATTCATTCTTCTTTAACATATGAAATTATTTTTATTTTTGCCACAACGTGGCCTAAGTTTACCGTACATTTTGAAATAATTCAGGTGGGATTGAGATATAAAGTCTCTTAGGCAGATGGCAATAAAACCCTTTTACCTACAACTCTTATAAACTAAATCTCATGAAAAATTGATTAAATTTTCTAATAGGACATGTCTTTTGGTATGAAGACCATAAAAAAGGATCTCTTATGCAGTAAATTTTAAGAGAAACTCATTATGCATTTTAATTTGGGATAAAGTTTTTTATTAGGGAATAGTTTTTTTGTGTAGGTTTTTCAAATTTTAATTTTCTGCATTATGTAAATATCAGTTTTTTTTACCTTGTACACAATAAAGGGCTTAAAACAGTCAGTGGTCAAACAACTTTGGCGCCTTTTATTAAATTCCGTCACGAGCGTTATAGCGTTTCCTACAATCGAATTGCTGGCTCAGCTCAAGAATTCCATTAAAAGCCTAGAGATGCTACCTCTACTTTTCAATGGGATTTAATCACAAAGACGAACCGAAAAATTAGGATATCAGATATAAATTGGTTTTTTGGATTTCCAAGATAAGAATTCATTTGGCTTAGAAATGAACATTTGATTTTGGTTTTTAGTTTGCATATTTTATGCTTTTGCAAGCATAATTAAATATTTTAATGCAAGACCAAGGCTCCGTGCCAAAAAAACAAACAAAAAAGCTTTTAAGGTCCCTCAAGTGTACCGTAAACACATAATAAGTTTTTGCTCTGTCAACTGATCTGTTGTAGTTTAATGGCCTTTCAATTGTGATATGCGTATTTTTGTTAAGATAGCGAGCCATTGCTTGATTTTTGGGGATAGTATAATATTTTCTGATTAAGAAGATTAGTAAAAATCTGTAGCTTTTAGATTTTGTTCTAGGGATCAAATGTAGTATTCGTTGGAAAAGCACTTTTGGGTTTGAATAATTTTGAAGCGTTTCTAAACGTTGAGCCAGGTATGATTATCACAAATGTTTTTTAGTTTTCTAAGGGTTTCTAAAATAAAAGACTAAAATAATAAAATAAATAATAAAATATATTTAAGCAAAGTTTTTATTTTTAAGCAAAGTTACCAAATTTATGCGCTCTCGTCAAGTTTTTATCTCTGAAAGGCAAGGGTAATAAATGTACTTTGCTTTGCTGCGAGACATTAATTTACTTCTTTGGACAAAAACTATTGCAACAAAGTAGTGTGATTTGGGTTTGGCTTGCCCTATTTAATTGAACTGTCTTGAAAAATATTTAGATAACAATTTTTTTAATCCAATAATGGTTAATAGACTTCTGACAAAAGCTGTCATAAAATTTTTGCTTTCTCTTTAATATGAAAAATTTCCTTCTTACCACAAACCAAGTTTTTCTGGATTACTGTGCTACAAAGTTCTAATGAGCATATGGTTGGATTTCTTTTCCAGAGCTGGATATTATTTTCTCATAGTTGAACAATTTCAAAGATTTTGGGGTCACTTACCACCATTAAATAGAAAAACGAGAAGAAAACTAATAAGATCTTTTGCACCCCACCAACAAAATTAAAAAGCATATCGACAAAATAAAAAATTGATGAAATGAGTTTTTTAAAACTTTGACAAGGATGTGAAGCTAAAGTTTTAGCTCCCTGCTTCTTAGGTTGTAGTGAGGACTGTGGCATTTGTTGAGTAGAGTAATCTCTACGTAAAAACGCCTTCGTTATAATAAAACCCAAGAAATGATAAATTTCAAAAAGCAAAATGAGATATACTTGAAAATTAGAGAATTTTATAATGTTCAAGCCTTTACTTGAATAATCAAGTTAATTGTAAGAAAACAAGAGCAAATAATTAAAATAAAACCTTAGGGTTTACTTACATTATCAAAGTATATTGATTATTAAAAGTCAACGCTCTTGAAATCCTAAAAATATCCTTATTTAGTAATATTAAACTTAAATTTTATATTTTAACAGATGCTGATAATGACTTTGAAAATATTTTAATTGTTAAACAGAAGGAAAGTCCCGGTATTTTGATAATAACCAATTAAAAGTGTATTAGGCTCAGTTTTTATTTGTAAATCTATGAATACATTAGCAATAATAATGTGAATAGTACATAACTATCCTTAAAGTATGCCTCGACAACTATGTATTTCAGAAAATTAAGAAAAAAAGTTGTTATGTGCTAATATTTAAAAAATTACTAAACTTGTAAGCTACCTAAATGTCCTTAACTCACCTTCAGGGTATGAACCACTTAGCAACATAAATAATTAATTTATATTGATTACTATTATGCACACAAAGTAGCTGTTTTATCGCTTGAACTTTTTTTTAATATTTGTTTCAAATATTAAATATTGTTCAAATTGGGTTAAGACAGAATTGAATTTATATTTCAAAACAATTGGTATCCATACGCATACGCCTAGGTCTATGTTAATTTATCAAAAGTGAACCAATTTAAGTACCTGTTCCAAAATATAAGGCTAATATTTAATCTAGTATAATAGTGAAGTATTTTTTTGTAAGCTTCATTCTTTCTCTAAAATTTTACAATTTAATGTCATAGGCTCAAATCCAATTAAAGCATAACTGTACTTAAAAATTAAAATGTAAAGGAATTTAATTCAATCGTTTTTTAAAAACATTTGTGTGCCACCCTTACAGCTGATGTTTTAACCTGTAGTTTGTCGTTTTGATTTAAGAGCCAAATCTTAAGTAGGATGTCTACCTGAGCTGGTGTTTATTGATATTTCTTACCATTAGAAGATTTATTTAGGTAATAGTTTCCAACAATTTAGCATATTAATGCTCTTCTAAGCACTCACATATGAACAAAATTAAAGGATACAGAAGGAGAAATAAAAATTTCTGAATTTTTAATTCCTTCATTTCACATATTTGTAGTTTGAATTGCTTAAGTCTTAAGTAGAAAGAACTTATGTTTACCATTCTTCCATAAACAATACCTTATCGCGATGTCTGCATGCAGCTAAAGCTAAAATTGTTTACTTTTGAAACATTCTTTTTTGTTTCCCACATTACATTTTCCCTTTTCTACAATCATTTTGTTGTTTACCTGCAGAATTAACAAATAAGTATAGCGAAACGCCACATTTTTTTATCACTTTTGAATTAAACTTAACCTCCGATAGATTGAAAATTCTTTTAGTTGCTTTTGATTATTCTTTTTTTGCTTCTAAAAATTAGAATTTGCAAAGGTGTGAAACTCCATTTGTCTAATTCTATTTTCATTTATGAACACTTTACCAAAATAATTAAAAAACTGACTTCCGATGATGTATCATCAGATGAGACTTAAATCATATCAAATCAACGGTGCAAAACTAAATGTTTAGAAAATAATATTGATCCATTTTATTTTTAGTAGTATTCTTACATTTAAAAATTGTTCAATATGTAAATTCTTCCCATAGCGATCTCATATAATATTAAAAGCTTTTCCAATTGAAAGCTATTCTAACATTATTGTTAATATTTCGGATTTGAATTTTAAATTTATTTTTTCCTTGATTTTTATGTAATAAGTTTTTTATTCAATGTTTTCAAACTTTTCAAGTTCAAAAAAACTGTCCAAAACTGTAACAGGCTCCTCGTGTGAGCACTCTGACATTTTAGAACAGTCAACCCTTTTAAAATTTCAAATTCAACCCTTGACAAGAAATTTATTAATCTTACTTATAAAAAATTTAAAATTCAAGAAAAAACAAAACGAGTCAAGAAAAAATAATATATTCACGAAAAGAGAATAAAAAAAAAAACAAGAAAGAAACAGAAAAATCTACATATGCGTGGAGAGTAGTCGCACTCAAACTTATTGCTGCTAGTGCAGCACTCCTTGGTAGCATGTTGCTAAAGACAAGATGCCTACACATAAGTAAATTGCACTTATACAACATCACTTTACTAGCAAAAATAAAAAGGTGGGATTATTTGATATCAAAAATTTTGATTTTTAACGGTGTGTTGCGGGAATGGAAAGTTTTCAAATTCATTTTTTAACATTATTTTAAATTAAACTCTTATTTAGTATTACTTAATTGCGTTATATTTTCATTAATTAATAATTTTAAAACAAAAAACAACTAAATTTTAACAATTTTTAACAAATAACCTTCCTATGTTTCAAACTTCATCGTTTCTCTTTGCAGACTTAGTAGAAAATCAGCTTTTTCTTTGCAGACTGTAGGGGAATAGTTTAGTTGCTTTTTCGTTTACGCTCGTAAAAATTCTCTAAAATGGACTTCAGCTGTTGCCGAGAATTCAGTTCTTGCCAAAAACTTGTGTTGTAAGGTGCGTAAGTAAAATAACCACGTGGTGGCTCCTTATCGAAATTGTCGGTGTTATTGGCGTGAATAAATTTCATGAAATTAAGGGTCAAAATAATAAATTTAATTGGCTTTTCTGTTATTGTTCTGCGAATTAATTCGATTCAAACTTACGTGATTAATCGAATGAGTTTTATTCAGTGAAATTATGGATATTTTTTGACTATGCTTTTGAAAGAATTGAAAAATAAAAAACAGTTTTTATTCAAATCAAGATTAATGGGTAACCCAAATCAATAATATGATAAATCTGTCAAAAAATATCCCATAATGCTAAATTTTAAGGTTATTAGTAGCTCACTTAATTCACCCCTCATATAAAAATAAAAATTAAAAAAGGAAGAAATACCGTAATCCTGATCATATATCCATACTGATTCTAGTTTGCCAGTCAAAAGGATTATGTTGAGAGTTTATGCTAGAATGACCATAGAAAAAATTGTTTTCTTTATTATAAGCAGCTAACTAGGATAATATTTTCTGACTATATGCATCCCCTTGATACTTACTAGGGTTAATGTCAGGTGTTAAGCCCATAAAGTTTTATACTACCATAGTGCTTTGTGATGACAAACGGATAACACTTTTCCCTGCTAACAGCCACATTTGTACAAATAAACATTATAGTTTTGGCAGTTATGCCTAATTAAAAGGACTAGTGTTGTTGTTGTTCAATTGGAAATTTTTTCTCTCTTTGAAGAGTTTATTATGATTTTTGTTTTGTTTTTTTGGTTTTATTATGGAAAAAAAATTGTGTATGTGTTAAGGAATATGCGTTATAATCAGCCTTTTTTCTATAAAACGGTGAAAAAAGTCTATAAAATTGGTATTAAAATAGTATTAAAAAAAGCTCTCACTCTAGTCGACTATTTTATTTTATTATTATAAAGTAACACAGTCTTGGATAATTGGCCAAGAAGTACCTTATGACAATGGTAAGTTTTATTATATTAGCTGCTCGTATTATTATATTTTTATGAAAAATTTTCTCTACTTCTTAACTTTAGATTCTTCCAACGTTGGTAATGCTGGCAGTGGCTTTGTAGCAGAACCGCTTGAAACGTGGTGTATAATTAAAGGCTAATTTAAGGCTCACAAAATATCAACAAAAAAATTTTTTGCTCCTTCCGTTTTTGCGCTAGAAGGGATTTATGTCTTCGAACTGCGCGAAAAGTTGAAAAATCGCCATTTCTTACAAACTAGTGAGCAGAATCTTCCAATACTCAATATTTAACATATAAATAGCTGATTCTAATTAAATGCGCCAAAAACAAAATTCACGGCTTCACCCTTTTATCCAAAATCGACGTATAAGCTTTAGTAAGAAGAACAATCCTATGCCTTCGAATCCCGTCAAAAATACGTAATAAAAACTACTAAATTATTAAAAGCTCATTTAAAGCTTTTCAAAAATATCAAGAAAAACTGAAATAAACGTTGCAAATTTGGCATTACAAGTGCATAACCACTTCCAAGCTACTCGAAAGTAGGACCTTCGGAAATCCATAAAATTAATGAGCAGAATCATTTTAAATTTTGTGTGAAGCTTGAAACTAACTATTAATATCTAAATATGCAAACAAATAAATAACGGCTCCTGCCATTCTCCTAGAATCCTCCTTCGTAATATGACAAGGAAGCAACTGTTATATATTACAAAATCATAACAGAAAAAAAAAAATAAAATGACTAAATTAATTTAAAACAGCTAAGTACTCTTAAATAACGTTATAAAAAATTATTTAAAACTAACGGTTTTCACGCAGCAGGTGGATAAATTTTTTCCAACTACGCGAATATTTAAAATTGAAATACCTAAAAAACTAGCGAGCAGAGTTACTAGCGAGGATACCTGAGTTTATCCTTCCATTAATTTTGACAGTTTAACTTCTTGCAAATTTAAAAATCATTTTATTGTGTCTCTTTTAATGCCCTAAATACCAAAAAACATTTTCAAAAGTTCGTTTTACTGAAATTTGCGATGAATATAAAGTAAGTTTTCTTGGACCGATTTTGAGTTTTCAGCTTGAATTTATTCGAGTAGATGGAATCCGGGAAGTAAATTGATGTTGGTCCTAAGTACTGCTTCATTTTCAATTTCCTTACCTCAGAATGATAAGGAAAACGAGCTGCTACATTGAGGAACATTAGAGATAAATAGGAGGTTAATTTTCTATAATAATATCCGCAATATAAATTTTTTTGTGTTTGCTGGATTTCATATTTTATTGCAGAAAAGTTTTTTCCTGTTTTAAAAAAATATAATATACATAAATATATTGGTTGATAAGATTAATTAAAACGAGGGATGAAAATAAAAATTTTCTAACTTACAATTTTTTTATCCGAAGTGATTTATCATTTTGAGTATGTTCTCTCAAACCTTTTGTATGCATGATACTTTTATATTATTATTAAATAAAGCTGTAATAGCTTGCGACAATGGTATTAGCAGAATTAGTTTTTATGCGTTCATTTGGAAAATATTTCCAGTTTTTGATAAATTAGTTTTTTCAGTTAGTTTTTCTTGTAAGTAAATTTTACAATAACTAGATTCAGTTAGGATTTGATTTTTTTCCAAATAAGAGCAACAATTAAAAAATTATAGGCAATAGTAAGCTAAATATGTTAAGTTGGGTTATGGAGTATATCAATTTTGGGAAAGAAACACGAAAAGAAACAAAAAATTACCGGAATTAATGAGTCATTGTGTTATTCTGTTCTGAAAAATATAAAGTTTTTCTAAAAGTGAATGAACAAAAGAAAAAATTGAACAAACCGTTTTTTACTACTTAGTAGTGTAGTAGTGGTTTTCTTTTGTTACTTTTGAATTAGTACTTTACAAGAAAATTACATTTATTTTTAGGAAAACATACGCAAAGAAATATTTTATGAACAACCTAATAAAAACTGGTCTGTAAAATTAAAACCGAAAAATTTTTTTTATTTTAATCAAATCAAATTAATCAAATTCGTAACGTAAAAAATTATATCATTCCCCTTTTTCTCTATCACGTATGGTTTCCAAAAAAAGACTGCATCTCTTCAAAAAAGAAAAAATAATAAATCAGATTGATTATAATTGAAAAATAATTAAATTTGATATAGTTGCAGTTGGCTACAAAAGCACATGAGAAAAAGTTTATTTTCCAAACAATTCATAAATGTTGAGACATTCCACCTAACTCCTTCCTCTAACTACTCTATGTTATTCCTAAATACTTTAGGAAAGCAGTTTATAAGAGATATTTGAGATGAGATTCAAAAGTGTTCTTTCTACCATAATAATACTTGAAATATACAAATTTATAAAACACATTTCCTTTTGCATTCTTCTTTACTTTCAACATACATCAGTGCTTCAGAGCTAAAATGCACAGTTTTTGATATTTAAAATTTTCAATGAGGAAAAGAGTTGTGAATTTTCTTAGTTTTGAATACTTTGTTCTGGCTCTAATGAGCCCAATGTCTTTAAAAATGTTGTCAAGAGAATTTTTTACTTTTTTCTTTCCAAGAAACTGCAAGATGAATCATTTTATTTTTTTATGATATACTTAGAATATAAAAATTATAAATAAGTCAATTTAAAAAAAAAGTTATTTTACTAAAAAGTCCAATTTGGTATCAAATATAACAAAGCCCAGCAATTAAAAAAAATCCAATTCGATTCTTTCAATTTTCTAACAATATGAATTTCAACATTATTTAGAATAATACTTGAAACAAAAAATATACCAATCCTGTTTTCCCTTGATATCAAAATATGCCAACCATTTTTTTTCCACAAACAAATCTAGTTTATTATAGTCAATGAAATTTAAAGGAAATTATGCTTTAAATAATTTCATTTTCTTATCTACAAGAAAATTTCTATGTATTAAATGCAAAATGTCCTCAAATTTAGGTCAATTGGTGTACGTTTATTAAGTAAGATAAAAATTTCTTGTCCTTCTTTTTGATTCATAATTTATTTACAACATTTTATTTAAAAGGCTGCATCGTTCATCTCATAGTATTCGCATTTAACTTAGAAAGACTTTTCATAATCAAAATTTATTATTTCTTCTTAAGCTTTGCATTTTTAACAAAAAATAAATTATAGCATTACGACAATATCTTCTCATTACGAAATTGTGTCTATATCAGAATCAAGAAAAAAATGCACATACCTTTAGTTTCTTTTAAGTTCTCCATAAAAAAAATCAACATAAAGTTTTCATTTTAACAAAATTCAATCAAGTCAAGGCGGATCAATTTTATATACTCTCCTTAAAAAAATAAATTCCCTACTTAAATTTTGAATGTTATCAAAAATCGTAAAAGAATTAATTTAACGAAATTGCTAAGAGCTTCATTTTCTTCGGCCTTGAATCAGCCCCCAAATGAACTAAGATAAATCCAATTGGACCTTCTGTGTTTGTATTTTATAACCAAAGGTGACAAATACCAAATTTATCTTGATATATTACAATTTTAATTTTCAAGGCTTAAGATGAAAAGTTTCCAACAGAAAAAAGAGAAAAAAAAATTATATTAGTGAAAAAAGTGTGGGTTGAAGCTCAACCCACATTGTGTAAAGCTAATCGAGTTTAGTAAAATTACTAAAAACTTGAAAATGATTTAACTATATTTATTTTCACAAAACATTTTCGAATAAATTGTGTTTATATTTTGTCCTAAATCCAAAGGAGATTAAGCCTTTTTTGAATACTATAATAATAAAAAATGTAAAATACGCGTCATATGCGGGACTTTTTTTACTAAATAATAAGTAAAACTATTTGAAGTCTATAGATTTTAGGGTGAACTGATGCTTTTGTGATGTATTTCTAAAAAAAAAACATGGAAAATAGTAAATAAATTTTTGGGAAAAGTAAGAAAATATGTCAGAGCTACAATTTACTTCAAAGCCTTTGAAGTAATGTCAGATCGTAAGTTATTTTGAAAAAAAAAATGAAGGTTTTTAATTCTTTAAGCAACCGCAAAAAACTATTGCACAGTGTAAAAAATTATTAAATATGATGCAGCAAGCTTGAGTGAGGATTCCGACAAGCAAAAATTATTGGCAATACTTTCAAGGTGTGAAAATATTAAAATATTTTTTGATAGAACAAAAATAATCGCGAAAAACAGGAATGAAAAGTTACTTTTTTAAAATTTCAATGAACTGCCAGGAATTGTTACTGATGAAAGGAAAAATTTAATGCCATTAAGAAGAAAAGAGGGCCTGGGTCCTGGAAATATAGTGTTTTAGTCTGATAGCTAAATAGTTTGCCTTTTTAGCTTTAAGAGTAAAAGAAGATGAATGAAAATCACTGAATTTTTATGAATCAAAAATTGATTCGGTTGACGAAAGAATAATTTTGATATTACGAAAAGGAAAGTCAATAAATATCAGCATAGTAATAAAATAATCGAATGTATCGTTTGACAACAAAAACCCTATGTTTCATATTAGGTCTGTTGCTAGGCCTGCTTGTATACACAACAATAAAGTTCAAATACTGGACAGCTTTAAATGAACATTTTTGGAATAATTTTGT
The DNA here is from genome assembly GCA_947359355.1 of Acrocera orbiculus. NCBI lineage: Eukaryota > Metazoa > Arthropoda > Insecta > Diptera > Acroceridae > Acrocera > Acrocera orbiculus. The sequence goes on from OX375758.1 coordinate 17,711,050, forward strand.
GTTCTGTTTTTAACGACATTATACTCTCCTTGAAATCCTCTTCAAACAGAAATTTCGATTTAAGTACAAAAATTGTAAAACAAACAAAAGAAAATCAAAAATTTAATTTTTTTAATGCAAGTACCCTCAAGAGCTCTTAATGCAATTTTCTGCAAAGAATATATTTACTTAGCTTATTTTCATTTTTTCCTTTCCTATTCATCCCTAGCAATATATAAAAATAAGCAACTTTTCAACTTATGTTACAAAATAAGCTGCAACTTAGCATCTATTATTTGAGTTCCATTTTGCTCCTTATGTTTTTTTAAGAAACACGTAAGTATCTCATCTATCTGAAAACAACCTAAAGCTCTACCTTTTCCAGTTTAATTTTTATTTCCCTAAATCTCTGTTTGTCTAGGAAATAGTCATCTTGAAAACAAATAAGATATTTCTTCCTACGAGCTATTTTTCATATTTTTAAATAGAACTTTTGCACTCAATTTTAATATCTCATGTCTTTATGTAAAAGAGTTTTTTCTAACAAACAATAGATATTAAAGAAAAATATATGGTGCCTTTGTGGGCTGAAGAACAAGGACAATAATTTTCATGTGCTTAACATATTTCAATTTTGTTACTTTGAAATATACAAACATTGGAAACTAGCTAAAGGGATTTGGGTATGTTTTCAAATAAATCTGCAAAAATTTCTTTTGCGAAATAGTGCTTGGGCTCAAAAATCAAAAAAGATATTACTTTCACGTATAATAAAATTTAAATGAAAGAAATCTGAAAATTTTTAAATCAAGATAAGAGAAACCTAAATTTTGCATAGGTAAAGAATATTTATCTTAACATTTTGAAACTCGGATATATGAACATCAAATAATCTTTAAGGATATAATAAAAAAAATTTTACAATTCTTATTTGCATTGCATTTCATTTAACAATTTTCTTTGTATGAAGCAAAATATAAACTATCGAAACTAAATCTAATTTAAAACTTCTTTCTCATTAAATGCGCTTATTTATTGGAAATCATTTGACGTAAAAAATTTATGTAATTTTTGTTCCATAATTTCCAAAAAAAATAATGCTACATTCTACAAAACAGGCAATAGTTTTCTTAATACTTTAATGGTTATCAGTCATTCTTTTGAAACCTTATATCCCATTTTCCTTCTTTGTGCTCAGTTTTTGCAATATTGTACAAGAGCTTTAGCAATTTCAGTAAGTTTTCGGCTATTTTCTTTTTTGGCAATTCAAAGGATCTCAAATTTATTTCCCATTTAGCTCATGGTTGATAAAGTAAGTAGCTTAGTACCAGTTTTTGTGGTTTTGAAAATATAAAATTTGTCTGCTTTGTTTTTAAATTACCTTTTTTCAAATCAATCATTGGCATTAATGTAAAAATATTTTAAAAGAAGTGTTTTGTCTGTAAACAAACAATTTTAGTCTTATTTTTTGCCTTTTATATTTTCAGGCCCCTCAGTAAAAAAGGTCGATTCAATTAAATAAAGCTTTTCACAAATATCATGCTTCAAAAATCATTTTGGGAGTCATTAAATAAATTTATTAAATGCTAGTGAAATACTTGTAATTTATATGATATATTTTTGAAAATTTCATGCCTTAAATTCAAGGCTTAAACCTAATTTGAATGAAATATAAAAATATTCATTAAGCGCATTGATATATGGAGTGATAAATCTTTGACGCAATCTACATAATGGATGTCAGCAGAATTCTTTGTCAACGTTAATAAAAAACTGAAGTCTACAATTTGAATTCCATTTAAGGATAATACAAAAGTCTTGAATTTATAATAAAAACAATAATTTTATTGAATTCTCTTTAACTTTTAGCAAATTCAATACTCTTAAGGCCTAATAAATATTTTACACATGAAAAAGAAATACAAATCCACAAATCTATTGAAATGTATTTTTTAAAAACTGGGGCTACGATAGGATACGGCACGTACAGTCGTATTTCATAAGCTTTTGCCATTTATTTTTGATCATTTGAGTTTTGTAAATAGTCCATTTTGTGTTCTTGTCAAATGTCTATTAAAGGTTATATCTCCTGGCTTTTTTGAAAAATATTTTCATAGCCGACGACTTCTCTAGACATAAAACTGAATGACAATTTGCCAATATGTACATGTTCTTTCATCATTTTTTCTTTTTCTTAGGTACCAGCTGTCTAGAATTATACCAGTTTGAGCACGAGCCTAGAATTTATATGTAAGATATTAAGCGTAAGTGTAAGTGTTGCAGGATTTTTGTAAGAAAATAATTTCCTTGGATTTTTTAGTCTTTGAAAAGCAAAGCTTTCTAATATTATCGTGTTCAAACCAAAAGGCTTTAACTAAATTTCATTTTTGTTCTTCTATGATTTTGATTTTATTTTTGTAATAAGTTATGATTCCTGAATATTTGGGACTCATTTTGCTATTATTTTGATCAATTTTCCATTTTTTTAATAAATTTACTTCTTCATCTTAATTTTAACAAAAGTTATACTTCTTAGATTTGAATTTTGAATCCCAATTAAACCCACTTAACAATAAAAAACAATAATTTGAGAAAATTAACAATAAAAAATCAAGTTAATACTAAAAACAATCAAAAATGATAGTGAGCATTTATTAGAACCACTATCAAATTGAAAAAATTAAAATTCAAACCATCAAACATTGATGAAATACGCCAAAATCTTTAAGAGACAATTTGGGAATAATTCATGCATAGACTGCACTGTAAATAAACGGCTTGAGTAGTGTGGCTCGCACCTTTAGAAAAATAGTACTTCTTCCTTGTACGTAAGGAATATAGATATAGATTGCATAATATATATATATATTTTTATATATATAGATTTATAAAAACGGGTTCAACAAAAACCAATGGCTGCTGACTTGGCCAACGATGTATTGTTCACACTAGGTATTCACCTTTTAAAAAATAAGTTAGAATGCTTGACCTGTTTCAGTATTGAACACCTTACTTGATCAACATCCGTTCAAGATCTAATTTTATAATTTTTGCTGCTCGCAAACACTGAAAAATTAAAATTATCTATTAGTCATTGTGATGAAGTTACAGACCCAGACTCCATTATGTAATAAATCATTAGTGAAAGGAAATAATGGACAATAATATAAGTTCTTATACTTCCATTCTGTATCAGATCAAGCTCATGCCAATGAAAACAATATCCCCGTGAAAATAATTTTCAACAAAATCAGTTTTTTTAAACTATTCAAGGATATATTTTTCACTTAATGTTATTTAAGTTCATAACATCTCTGTAAAAATATGTGTTATTGAAATTCAATAGAAAAAATCGGAAGTTGTCTCTGCCACAAAGTATTTGTGGCTGTTACTGTTAGAAGAGAGCAATTGTTTCTTTTGACGATGAAAATTCCCTCTATGAAGGCTTATTTCATTATCCTAGAAATGTTTGCTTTGTTATGATTCTTTGTGATTTTTGACGCAAGTAAGTCGAATCAAGAGACATCCTTTAATTCGACTATTTTGACATCACATTTTGATAGTCTCAACCAAATTTTGACATCTAATTTATGTATATATAGAAAAAAAACAACATTTTAAGTGATTTTCAACCTCTTTACTGCAAATGCCAAACAAATTTAAACAAATTTTCATTAGTTTCATGCATCACTTAAAAGGGCGAATACCCTATTTAAACCATATTTACTTTTCGATTTGTATTTCCGATGATATTTAGAAAGGATGTTGACTTCAATTAACAATACCCATCTGAAATTTAGTATTTGATTTCCTGTTTAGGGTTGCTATGAGTATATTGAGCCAAAAAAAAACACACATAAAACTAGGAGCAGCTGCACGTCACTAGCAGATTATTTACAATTAATGTTTTTGCCGATTGGCTCGTGACCGCAATTATAACAGAAAGACAATTATGGATAACACTTTATTAGGCCAACATATACATACGTATACGGGCTAATATAGCATCATGATGAAAACAAAGATACATAAATGTTGATCGTTATAAAGATGCAAAATGAAGAAATGTTCACTGTTTATAGATTAAATTTCATTAAATGTAATTTGAGACTTGCTGGAAAATGCAATTCATTCATTTTTTGTTTTATTGGTTAAATAGTGGTTAACCGTAAGATCAATAGCACCCTATGCCTCCTTTTATACAGAGAGGGTATCATTATTCTACAAAGCATGATCTATCGATATTAAAAATAAAATCACAAGAAATCGATTGTCACAACCTGTCAGAAGCACTTACCATAATGAATCAACCTGTCAGCATGAAGTCTTCAGTTTGATCTTGGTGCATCTTTGATCTTTAATTGATCTCATTCGGATTCGAATGCAATCGCTTATCAATATGTTAAGATCTATCAATCACATGTCTAATTACTGATACAGTGGACTTAATTTAAATATATATTTACCGATTGCTGTTGCGAGTGTATACTTGTGGGAAGTCCCTGATTTTAAAATGCTCACAAGACCTGTTTTTTTCTGTGACCATTTATCCTTTGTATGCAAAGTGGAGCAAGAAATAGTCGACAATGTTATTAGTTTAGGTTATTTTAAAAATTCCTTTTTCTTCTTTTCTTTAATTTTATTTTTCCTTTGGACATTTTTTGTTTTTGAATTTTTTATTTGAAATTCCTTTAGAGGCAGTTTCGTTAGAATCATAAAAATCGAACCCGATTTATTTGTCCACTTTCATAATTTAAATGACTTTAGTAACATAGCACGCACTTACAAATCTCTTGACGCATGGTTTTTATTTTTGTGTTAGCTTAGCTGACTTATGAATTTTATTGAATTTATTTCACTAATACAAATGTGAAATAACAAAATGTCTTCGCAAACTGCGGTTCTTACTGATTTGCTTGTCATAAATTGCAGCTGAGCTTAGACTTAAGGAATACACTTTTTTATACAAATTTATTAGTATTTATTAGTATGGAAATGTTATTTAAATTAGAACAAGGGCCTTTTAAGTTTCTTGGTCTGATCATATCATGCAAATTTTAAGTGCTAGGAGCAGCGCAGCAAAAACTTGTTTCAAACAAATTTAAGTGGAGTGATTAACGCATTTAATAGCTAAAGATTATTAAGTTTCAAGTCCCGTAAAGACAGTTAAAAATTTTTTAAGGCAAATATAATTCCTGTTGAATGTGATTTTTATTTATTTTATTATATGCAAATATAGCAAATAAAAATATATAATTTTAATAAAGCTTATTTATCTCAGCAAGGACTATTGATTTTTTCATTTACTAATTGGTGATGGTTTGCATAATATAAATTTAATTTTGGTACTCAGCTTAGTATTTGTCTTGGCTAAAAACAGAGTTGGCAAGTGTGCGAGATGATTACAAATACATAAATATATTTGGAGGAGAAACTTAAAGCCAGGTTCACAACGGAGCCCTAAAGAAATTATGAAATTATTGAAGTAGGCATGTTTATACTAAATGTGTGTAAGAAGATATTGCCTAATAATACGTTAAATAAATAATCTTCGAGATGCTTTTCATATTGTAATGAGAATCGTTTTCCATCAGAATATGATACATTTCACTAAGCAAAACCTAAAACGACTGATGATACCGTTTCAAGTACCATACGACAAAACGATACAACAAAACCTAATGAAAATTATTTGAAGACATGATAATGCCCAATTACATGGTGAAAACTAAGATTCTTTATATAGTTAAAAAATCTTAAAATTAAAGTAGAAACTATACCGAACTAAGACTAAATTAAAAGAACATTTCCTTTAATTTTATAAAATGCAATTTAAAATTTATAAAGTTGTAACAATAATATTTTGATATACCAACAGTTGAAACTACTTCACTGCACTCATAGAAACTAAAATAAAAGTGGCAGCATTGTAAAAGTATTGCACAACATGCAAAAAACCAAAATCCAGCACTCATTTGACAATGCCATTGGGAAAATAATGACCTATTTATCGTTTCATCAATATATCACCGTAATGTTTGTTGGGTATTATAAGATTGGGATTGGAATTTAGGGCTTAATGAATTTAAATTTATTAGTTGAAATGATTTTAATTAATCCAGTCCTTGAATTTTTGATCTATTTTCAATTGATGGCTCCTAAAAGAATTATTATTGGAGTACTAATTAGGATATATTTCTTTTAAGTTATTTCGTTTTTCTATCATATGAGTTTAGAACTTTAAGGATGTATAGTAAGCATTTCTGTAAAAAATTGGTAGTTTCTTGGATTAATTATCTTCTAAAAAATAGTATTCTCATTCAAAAATCTCAGCGATGTTTCTGTTTGATTCACTGCTGACTTTTTATTCATTTTCAATTAAAACAGAATCTGGTAGCACAACTCAAAAACTAAAAAAAATACATTAATATCACATAAAAAATCTTAAACACACATTTACAGATATATTTTCTTATAATATAATATATGTATTGGACATTCTGGTCTTCCTTAAAAACCAGGACAGTTTTTTGTCAGCAATTTAGCTTGCTTTCACTCTGAGCATTTTGAATGGGTTTCTTTAGCCTTATTTGTAGCAAAAACCACATTTTGTCGCGATCGCCGCTTTCAACTTTACTTTGCTCCTCAATAAAAAGTGAAAGTAAAATAAATTTTCAATTTGAATTTAAATTCTAATTAAATTCAACCAAAGCATAAACTATTTCAAATCTCTTTTCTAAATATGATCCTAACATAATGTCAAATTTCACTTACTTTTACTTTTTACTGATTTATTAAAGGTCATGTATGAGAGCTTTCAACTTTTCACAAATCTCAAAAATCTTTATTTTTATAAAAATAGATTAGTATATTTTCACATTTGACTTTAACGAAAGTCAAATCAAAAGGATCTCAAATTAAGGATACCAGTTGGATGCAGCTCGGAAGTAACAAATTGCTTAGTGAATTCTTAATCTTTGGAAGTTTTATTTAATATTTTCTCCTTATTTTAAACTATTAGTAAGGAAATGTCTTCTCTAGTGAGATAATCAGTTGCTTTGCCGCTGTAGGCAATGATTTTTCATTTTCTAGATGGCAACTTTTGCTCTTTACACAAACTTAAAAGTTATTTAGCAGTTCAGGTTATGGTGACAGTGATAAATTTATTTTATGCGCTTATAGAACACGCAATTGCAATTGCGTCTTGCAATTTTATGATAATAAAAAAAAAATTCAAAGCGCTTAGCAAGTTTGGTTAGTTGGTCTTAGCGGCAACCCTAAGTGAATGCATTTATAGATACAATTTCATTATTAAAAAGGTAAAATCTAAAAGTATATCCAATCAATCGATTGTAAAATTTGTTCAAAAATATCCTAAAATTTTTTTTTATTGGGTACATAAAAGTGCTCAACTTAAACTCAAATTTAAAGTACTTTTGTTACAATTTAAAAAATATCATAAAATCAATCTTGCAGGAAAAAATCACAGACTTTTTTTCACAAAAGACTACGACGTCTAGTGATGATTTTCCAAATGGAAAAATGAACCTGAATTACGGAAGAAAATTAATTTTGTTGCCGTTGTGGTTTAACTTAAATGATTTCATTTGGTTTTAAAAGGGGGCTTTGTTTTTTTCTTTATTAAATGTAGTTAGGCATCGTGTAGAAAAAAAAAATCAAATATTTATTGTTATGTGTATACTGCACGCAAAGATCTAGACAAATAGCTTGAAATAGGCTAAAAACATTTATTAGAAATGTTGTAGAGTTTTCTTAGGGAATAGCAAGTAGCATTTCAATTTCAAAGTGTTGTAATTCATGCTAAAGTCAAGTTAAATTTATACATTTGCTTGATAGTTTTAGTCCTTGCATAACTTCTATATTCTTATTAAACATATTTAATCGGTTTTATGAAATATTTTATGAGATTTCGATTTCTTTGTGGTGACTGAAGAATCGATAAGGGTAGGGTGAGTTATATATCGATTTATGTATTTAAGTATAAATTTCGGCGAAACTGTACTGACTTTGCTGGATTACTAATAAGCATGGCACTGCAGGTGTTTTACGTAGAATTGGAATCTATCATGCTCGTTTTCCTCTTCTTTATATATCTAATTTTTTCTTTTTTTAGGTAATTGACTTTATTGAATTCATTTTGAATTATTTTATTTCGTTGCTTGTTTTTCAGTTTTAATTACGATAAAGCTAAGTCTTGTTTTACATAATTTCATTAAAATAATAACATGAAATATTAACTAAAGATGTAATTCATCTTGTTTAAGTTTAATTTTCTAATTACGAACACATTCTATGTATTTTACGGTTACTTACATGATTTTAAGGTTATACAATCTTCTAAAAAGTTCAATTAATTCAAAATAATTTCTAGACAAATTCGTAAAATGTTAAGAACCCCATATAAAAACTGTAAAATTATTGTTAATGTTGCTACCTGTTGCACAGACTAAAAAATAAAATGAAACAACATAAACCTACAATACAGCTTTTACAACTCTTTGGTCATATGCTAGAAAATCCTTTTTCATGTTAATATTCAAATAATGCAGTAAGGGAATATTTGTTATGACTTTAGGGACTGTACTGTATGTGTTTACGTCTTGAAATAATCGGTTTTTTACGTTACAGTCATCTTAAGAAGATCACGTCTAAGCAGGATATGGAAGGCAGTGTGCAACACCTTTATGAGTCATCAAATTTGCATAAAGACTTTACGATAAGAAAACATGGCTTAAGGAAATCCAAATTCCTTAGAAATTGTGCTAGTAATTTTATTGGCTGCCTGTTTAAATTGTTATTGTCTGAATAAAAGTTAATATTTCCAAGAAATTACACTCAATGAAGGAATTTTTATAAAAACAATACCAATTGTTCCACGTTAAATTGCTGGTAGTTAAAATTCAAAATTTTATTAGAAGTGGACCTATTAAAATTTTTAAGCTCCCTTGAATTATTGGTGCTTTTCGTGTTTTGTCGAATGCCTAATTTGACTTAAACCAATGTTTTTCAAAGTAAGATTTATTCAATCACTAGTTTCATGGTTTTTAAGACAGTAGCCAACTTAACAAACTGTGCATAGATTTTTCTAATTGTTTTCTAATGGTTCTAATTTGTCTTTCATACTTAAGACCTTTAAAGTAGAATATTGTTAAAATAAATTAAATTCTATATTTGTTAGTTATTGGTCATTAATCAAATCAAATTGAAAAAATACTTTGACAGGAATCTTAAAAGCCTTTGTGATTTTCTCTTTTGGAAAACTAAAAATGACGAGGCTCCTAAAATTTATTCTCATATCTAGTAATAACTTGAAAATCTTATAGCAAGCTCGGAATTGATAGAGTCACAAGCGCTTTAGATGAAACTTATTTTACAAACCAAATTTGATTAACGGTTAACTTGGAATTATGCCTCTTGGAAAGGCTTAAAATGTGTGTGAGTATTTGAATGTTTTAAACTTCCACTGAAAGAGAAGGATACGTTATTTTTATTCCACTTTTATGCTCTTCTTGGAAATCAGCTTTATATAAATATTTGCTACTTGCCACTAATTCTTGTAAACAAAAGTGAGTCTGCTTTCGTAAAATCATTGTCGTCATTTGAAGTCGCAATTATCTCAAAATGTTATCCCAACAGTAAGTTTTTCTTTAAATTTCTTCAATAGACGACAAAAAAGAGAAATACTCTAGGTCTAGAGTTTAATGCTTTAGTGAGAGGGATTCAACGCTATGTTGAATTTTTAAGTATTTTTGTTCTACTTTTCATTCTATTTCTTAATATTTTGACTTAAATCGAAGAAAATATAACAAAATGAATAGATTAGAAACTGATGTTGACTACAAAATAGACTAAAATAAAAACTCCAAAGATATCTATTATAACTTGGTCAACCAAACAAAAGCTCTTCCAGTATGATAGGAAATTAAATTGAATTAAATTAAATAGTTCGAATCAGATGAAAAATAAGCGATTTAATCGAAAACATCATTGCAGGACCACCAATGTAAGAGTATGGTGTGTAATAACTTATCATGATATGAATTATAGACAAAACACAAAACTGCATCCCTGAAAATGCTAAGCCTAAAGTTGAAAAGTTATTTTACTATGAATATTTCAGCATATATTAGCACAATAATAAGGATACAGAGGAGGGCTGCCATCCTAATAGGATGTTTTAAGTAATTTCAAAATGAGTGCTCATATGCCTTGTTTCATAACTAGAAGCAGAAAATAGAAAAACTTTTTTTGTTTTTGATTTATTGTAATATTGAGACAAAAATAGCCTAAAAGTGTGCATTAGGTGTAGAAATATATGTTTGTATTTTTGACACATTGTATTAAAGGTTCTAAGCTAAAGGAAAAGTAATCACTTTTGCTCCGAAATATTTTTGGCTAAACACATCTTATTACAAATATTAAAATATAATTTGGCCCATCGCTTGCTAACTGCTTCCCTGTCGAAGTTTCTTTTCCTCTTAAAATTTTATAATTCAATTAGTGGCAAAAATTTTATCAAGTTCTACTGCAATCAAATTAAAAAAGCTTTGAACTTCTTATATTCAAGTGTTGCCAGTATTTTTGAACTAATTAAATACTCAACTGTCAGGATAAAAGCTAACAAAAATAATTAATAAAATTTTCTGTCTAATCTTTTTACGGTTCTTTTCAGATTAGACAAATCTTGACATGGTTTTTAATTAATTTGTTTCTCATTATTTAAACCTTTTTCTTCTATTAGTAACGCAAATGTTTTTTATTATCTACAATTTCATTCATTTCAATAGGAGTTATAAATTTCATCCAGTGAAATCAGATTTTAAAAATCTTCCCTTTATACTGAAATACCTATATTATTTTTCCAAGCAAACAGAAAAGAGGAATTTTTTAGCTAAAAATTACAAAAAAAAATCAGTGAAGCTTTGTTTGTCTTTAATCTTTAATTTTGTGCTCCAAATTTTTTGTATGTCTTGTGGATATTTATTTATGATTCAGTACAAAATTCTAATTTAAGTCGCGAAAAATAAAAGCAGTAACCAAATAATTAAATTAGTTAAAAGAAATGAAAATCACAAATTAAGTTATTTAATTTTATTAGTTGCTAAGCTGATTTTTTTCCATTGTTTGCAAACCATTAATTAATGGAAAAACTTTTCCAAAGATATGCTTCACAAGATTGAATTCAATAATCGATACACATTTTGCTGATAAGGACATAAAAATGCCTTTAAATAGCTCGTAATCCACCAATGAGGTTTTTTGTATTAAATTGGATTTAAAACATTAGTAAATACTACAGCGAAATAACATGTAATCATAGCCAGTATTCAATTTCATTAATCCTTTTGTTTTTGAAATGGGATACCTAAGCTTCTTACAAACGATAGCACCCATGTAGTAAATTTATGAATAGGAAAGTCCAAAGTGCGTAAAAGTAGATCCAGGCACTTTAGTTTTAATTAAGGTAACAAGTTAATTATGTACCACATTTATAAAAGGTTTGCTCTACTAGTAATAAAATTAAACCAGCCACCCTAAATGGCTAACACAGGAATCCAAAACATATGTGCATTAGAAAATATTCTCTACCCAAATTTTAGATAAACTTCAACATGTGTGAGGTCTGTTATTTTATAAAAAGGACACACAAGATCTCTTCCGTTCCCTAATAGGTTTATGGATTTCAATATTTAACCCAAAAATAAAACTGTAGCCAAAATGTACATTATTTGTCTCATAAATCTTTGTGTTTTCGCCTGTTTGTTTTCATATTGCGAACATGACCCTTCGAAAATCTATCCTACTGTTTTGTGTTGAGTTTTTGATTTCTGAAAAAAAATACATATATTTACTTTGCTTTTTTTTGTATGTATTTCTAGGTCCACTTTTAGAAGCACAAACAGCTGTAGGCTTAGAAATATCACTGCCTTAAAATCTGATACCCGGAACATATATGTCTGATAAAGTTCAACTAGTTATTTGGTATAAAAAAGGACATACGAAACCAATTTACACGTAAGAAAAAACTTGTTGTGCTATTTATACATTTTAAGGGCTTAACTATGAACTATAATATGTTCAAAAAATTAAAATCAAGGATTTTGTCATTGTAAAATTTCTTTTTTCACACTACTTTGTAATGCAAGGAATTCCAATAAAGTTTCTCACGCTTACGACATTCTTTTGTAACAGGTTTAACCTTTCCCTGCTTTTTGTTTTTGTTTCATCACACGTACTCCTTCTTTTTTACTATGCAACTTGAAGCTATAGAAAAAAAATGAGAGACAATCTTATCCTTAAATTCCTTCTTTAATCAACAAAAAGAAACTCTTAAATAAAAATACTACGCACGGCTGGATAAGATAAAAGCAAATGTATCTAATGAAGGGGTCAAACTACTTAAATTTTGGTTTTTTTGTTTTTATTTGGAAATAAATATTTTTTCCTTTTCTTTGTAGAAAATATTTAGATTTTAGATTTGCTGATAAAAGATAGAAAGACGGTTAGTTTAATTTATATGGTATAATGTTTCGGGTCATGTCCAGGGTATATTCTATTTGATAGGATATTTTACAGAAAATAAAAAACTAAATTAAGTAATATAAGCAGAAGATTTGCGAACTCGAGTTTTTCAATGTATGAAAATCAAATAAAAATTGGATTTTTAAATTGAGGATATTAATATTACATTGTAAATATAAATTTGAAAATATCCTTACTAATTCTTAACAATTAAATTAATTCATAAAAGAAATTAAATCTAGCAGTTAACGGGTCTAACTTCTTGCTTGAAAACCAATAAAAGTTATCATTATAGTTTCAAAATATTTTTTCTCCTAAGCATCCAGATTTAGAGTTATGCTAGTCCTCTTTTCAAATAATTTTAGTTTTTTCCCCTTTTATTGTACTCCATGAAAGGCTCCATCATTTATTAAATGACAAGCTCTAAATTTTTAAGAAGTTCCATGCTATATTTTTAATTATAATCTTGTTGCTAATTTGGTTAGTTGTTAGCCCTCATCCAAGATAATTTGGAATTGAAAGTTTTTAGATTTTATAGGGTTATTCAAATCCCCCATTTGGGAAGGTATTAACTGATTCTTCTGTTACCGAAAACCTGCAAAGAATTTTTTACATTTCAGCTAATTTGGTGACCAACTTAAAATTTTCTGGTATGATTTTAAAATTTTGCCACTCCTGTGTGTCATAAGAATATCCTAAAATTTGAGCATAGCTATATTTTATAGCTTAAATGATCAAGGTTTTTGCTGATCTCATATAAAAAAATTTACTAGCTGGAATAAGCAAAGGTTAATATCGCGCATGAAATCCATAAGTAAGTAAAATCTTAAAAATGGATTTATTTAACAGGAAACATTCATAGTATTTTTATTACTTTGAAAAAATAAAATTTTTTAATAAAAATCATATTAATTTTGTTTTATTTGAAAATAATCATTAAAACTCGATTTATGAAGGAAAATTGTTTTTGATGCTAATTATCATCCCATCAAAGTAAATATGAGCCAATAAGAAAAAAAAACACGAGTCTTTTAAGCTTCAACATTTTATAACAAATCTAAATTTCAAGAAAATTGTTGAACTTGGGTTGAAATGTTTTCCCTATAAGTCTCCCTCAAGAGCATCATAATCAGTTAAATACTTTTCCAACATTTTTGAATTATTTTCATTGAAGGCTGGTATTTTTTGTTATAAGAACTCGGAACACGGGAAGCCCGTTGATTTTTCTTTCGTGATTATTTACAAGACTACAAAATCAGTGTCACTCAAAATACTGTCAAAGAAATATAAATATTGCAATGACTTGATGTTTAATTAGATGTTGTTTCAGGACTTCTTCTGTCTAAAAATAATGCGAATTTCTTGAAAGAGAGTACGATTCCATGTCTAAGCCTACGTCTTAAGCCATTTTATAATTCTACATCGAATATGGAAATATTAGTCTGTATATATGTAGCTCATTCTAAATGCATGTATAGTCAGTATCACGAATTAAAATATTTTGGCGTCTAGATCACAAATATTACAAGTTATATATTTATTGGATGCATTACTTTCATATTAAAGGCCTCCAATCTATTTCACGCTGAGTCACAAAATTGTCCTTCTACTTGACTATTTGAAGAATTTTTAAAATTTTCGTAACTGAAATTAGTAAAAATACTTTAATGATCTAGATATTTTATTATGTGGAATATTTAAGTTATTAGTTAAATTAAAAATCACATGATCGGAATGTGTGTCCATTTTGCTTACTTAATTTGACACTTTTTCTTAAGAATAAAACAAAAATTACATTTCTTAAGAGCAAAAAAGCAATTTTACACCTAAGATTGCTAATTTTTCAATACTTTGAAGTGTGTTTTTATTCTTAAGACAGCAAAAACTTTTTGCTAAAAGTATATAAACTTCTTAAAAATCCGCATTTGTTAATTAACAACCTAGTTTTTATAAGATTTTCATAAAAATTAGCTTGATTGAGGAAACTAATAGCAAATAATTTAGTTGATTTTATTGAGAGAATTAAGAGGTAAATTTATACTCATGTAAACTGCCTACAATAATGAACTAAAGTACAATAATCCCTTCCAAATTCTCTGCTTTTATATTATATTGTGCAAATTACAAAAATACAACAAGGTTAAATCTTAGACCCTAAGACCATGCTCTCTGGCGTAAGAAAAACACAATTTCCAAAGATAAACAGGTTATTCCTTTAATTTTTAAGCGTAGGCAAAAATCTTACGAATTTTTTTTTCCAATAAACCATAAAAATATCCTCTCATTTCGTCAATGCTACCAAGCATTTGTTTATCTACCAAAGTTGGATGCTTTTAATTTCCGAAGATTAAAAAGCGTGAAAATTAATAAATTTTTTTTTATTCACCCACGTTATGCATGCTTTTGTTCTTTACTTTGGTCAAAAAAACTTCAAACCCTTTAACCTGCTTTAATAATAAAAACTCGCAGAATTCATTTCCAAACAAAGAATTTTTGAGGAAAAAATCAATTTTTCAATTTTATTTCTCTTTAAATGATATATAAAGTTTTGTATAAAGGATTCAAAAGTGAAAAAAACCCATCTTCTTTCGAGAGAATCACCAAAGTAAGCTGATAAACAATTTAAAACAACAACAGCCAAAATAAAAATAAATATTATCTTTATTCCCTATGAAGCTGTTTTTTATCATAAAAATTGAAATATTGTTCCTTGTTATCCCAAAGCGCAACAGATTTTTATCCAAACTAAATCCTTTAAAGCTCTAAACGAAATTATATTACCAAATTCAAATTTTTAAGCTTGATAAAGCGAAGCTTTCACTTCGTTTGTGACTTTTATCCTTTTGCCTGTTGGTTTTTGAAACGGAAATTCAAAAAGGAAAAGGAACAACAATGATAATATATAAAATTAAATAAAAGAAGGAAGAGTAGAAATTTTTATTCTTCCATTGTGTAAATTATTCGCAAGCTGGTAAATACTTTTACAAAAAAATCCCTTAAGAGCTTTATTTTATTAATATTTTTGTTTTTAAAGAAAAATCGTAACATAATCTTTTTCAGATTTTATTCAAGGGGAAAGCCTTTACAACAAGCTATACATTGAGCTGATCAGAATGTACTTAAAATAAAGGCACATTTCTCCTATGACAGTAATCCACCGGCACTTAAAATAAAAGGGGTACAAAGGGATGATGCTGGATTATATCGATGTTGATTTGACTTTCACAAATCTCCAACAAGAAACTGGAGAGTTGATCTAACTGTTTTGGGTAAGATAGATAGATATATTTATAGTATTTTGTAGCCTTTGTTATCTTTTTAATGTCTCTTTTTACAAAGATAAAAATTTTTGTTTTTTTATTTAAAAAATAAAAACTTTGCTTTTTAGTTCCACCATCACAACTAGTTGTCTTAGATACAATGGTGCTTAATGATAATATAAATGACCCTTATAATGAAGGATCAAATATTAATATGACATGCTTATCTAGCGGAGCAATTCCACCACCGAGAGTATCCTGTTGGAGGGAGCATACCCTACTTGATGATACTTTTGATGTTTTACCTGACGGTACTGTAAGAAGTGTCTTGTATCTATCAAAAATAACAAGAAAGGATTTATTAACTGTAAGTATTTGAATTATTGATTTCTTAAGCATCTTTAAAGTTTCTATAAGACCCATTTCGAATATTACAGTCGTTATTGGATGCTTATATAAAATTTATGTTAGATTTTCAGATATTTTGCTAAGCAATACAATAATTCAGGTATTTGGATAATTTTAAGTATTTTTGATTGTATCCTTGTCAAATTTATTATAAATCCTTGCTTAAGTAGCTGTAGAAGTTTCAAATAGAACAGCAAGGAACTCTTAAACAAAATAGTTAAAGAGGAAAAAAGCAAACATAGTAGAAAACTGAAGGGAATTGATTTTTCCAGTTGCTTTCATTACTACGAAAGTTTTTGCTCTTTAGGAGGTTAAAATTTAAGTTTTCAAAGAAAATTTCTTACCTGCTTTGCATATTCAACATTTGATTATATTTTTATAGTTAATATGTTAAAAAAGTAAATATTTTTTCGAGACTATAGCTTCAAAAAATGAATTAAAATATATTCCTAAAAAACTGAAAAGCTCCTTTTTTCATTGAAAACTTTCGCATCTATCTTCAATATTAATATAAATATGTTTCGTTGAGTCAAAAATTAATTTTTAACATTATTTCAAAAAACTCTTGAGTTTCAATTCAAACAATATAAACTAAGCCTTAATTTAAATAATTAATAAAATTATTCCATGACAGCAATAAAAAACCACCTTAAAAATATAACAATAATACATATTCAAAATATTTTTGAATATATTTCATATAATTTGGTCATTCTAAATCTGAGAACCGAACAAAAGGTCTGTTGTTACCTAAAGACAGAATATAAATTAGATTTTCAGGTTCCTTTTTCTTTTTACAATGATATTTTGTTAGTTGATTTTACCTGTCTGGATAGTTCGTTTTAACATCCTTTTTAACATCACTTGCAGCTAATGAAAATTGGAAATGACGTGTACCTGATTTTAGATGGGAAAATAAAATATACAACAGACATTGTATCAGTCTGTCAAAAATAAAAGCATAATCCTTACATATTCAATAATGACTGTACTTCTTTTATTTATGGAAGTTTTTAGTTTAGATTAGTTACAAAAAAGGCATAATTTGAAATAAATTAAGATTCTTTTATGCAGGCTTTCATTATTGATCCAAATTTTATGACATTTTGTCGTAAAGTTTTGATAAAATTTAAATTTAAATTTTTAGTTTTAATGAAGTACCATTAATTTTGTTAAGAATATTTTTGTTATAGTTTCTTTAGAATAGTAGTTTAAATGGCCAAACCTTTTATGTCTATACACTCTCTCAATTTACTATAATTGAAAATTGAAGTTTTAACCAGAGGGATAGAGATGCCGAAACCTGATATTTAGGAATTCAAAATGATTTGTTTTTGGTTCTGAGCTTCTGTTTAAAAATTAAAATGAGATCATCCATTTAAAAATTGTTTTTAATTTCAAACGGATAGGAAACATTGACTATATCTCATCAGCCCATGGGGATTTATTAATTGTTTAACAACTCAATTTTTTTTTTCCAGGTGCTTACATGCCAAACGAACAATGGACATATAACTCCACCTCTCTCTAGTACCGTAAAACTGGACATGAATTGAAAGTACTCGCCTTCATTAAACATTGTTACCCTAAATTAGTTTTTTTTTCTTGTTTTAATTAAATGAAAACGCCATATTGTAATTTAGTATTGTGATCCTTTTTTTTTATTTTTCATTAACATAAGGAAAAGTATATTTGAGTATATCATAAATTCTAATAAAAGGCAGCGTATGCAGCAAAGGCATTTGGACGTCTCTAATCCTTGATAAAGTTAAATCTATTTTGAACCTAATTTGAAAATTATGTTTAGTTAGTAAACAAATCATTTTCATAGTTGTAATCAGGAAAATAGAAAATTATATAAATATGTTTGCGTGTATTTTTAGATGCTGAAAATAAAAACATAAAGAAATTTTTTAAGTGCATTTTCTTAATTTTTATTCCAATTCTAAGCAAACATCGTAGCTATTTTCTAGAAATTCTATCAACAATTAGTGATACCAGAAGAATCAATTGCATGTTCATATTCTCTACAAAAAAACAGAAACCCATTTTAAAGATCTTTTTTTTCAAAATTTTGGGCTAAATATATTTCAAAATTGTGTTTTCTACAATAATTGAGGATTACACTATGAGTTTGGTAAATTACTTTCTTAATAAATATTTCGAATAATTATTTTTATTACTATTTAACACGATTGAATTTAATTCCACTATTGGAAAAAGTCTTTTATGTTTCTCTTATAATCTTTAATTGAAAAATGTTAACTGAACACACAAAAGACAACCCGCAAAAAATCAAAGCACACATTTTTTTCCTTCTTGTGGAATATTTACGAATACTTTTCGACATTTTGACATTAACTAAGAAATGTTAACAATATAGAATATAACTCCTTAATTATTGAAAAAGTAAAGTAAATTGAATACGTTTTTGATAACAGTGTGGGCTGTGGACCAGGTTAATATGACTTCTTTCTAATTCTAATATTCACAAAATAATAGGCAGAGTGCTTCCGATATTTGATAGTGGAATTTGGAAGTGGAAATGCTCAAAGTGATAAATTAATAAATATTTAATAATATACCAAATAAAAAAATGTAAATAAAAAATTAAAAATATACTTTTATGATTAGTATTGACCCGAGAAAAAAAATTAACTATCTTGATCCCATGGGTAATATCGAGGAGTGCAATAGTTCTAGGCAACTAGTTACTTGATTTTAGTCCAATTTTTACAGTATATTTCACAATCACTCTGCCATTATTATAACGGGATTTAAGCGAAAAACCATATTTTCAGTATAACGGCTAAAACTTAAACAGTATTTCGTTCAAATTTTATAACAGCTCATGAATAAATCTCATGCAAGTGTGCTAAAAATTGCGATTCTTGAAATTAAATAAGTAAAGGTCGCTTTTACGAAAAAAAAATGGATATATAATAAATATAAATTTAAAAAAAATAAAATTGATCTATACAAAAAATATTCTAGTGGTTTTGATGAAAGATATTACGGATGGGAAGCCTTCATTAAATTTTAGCACTAAACGATATCACTCCACTTGAATATTTTCATTTTTATATATGTGAATTTTGTCTCTAGGGCTTATTTTCATGACTATCCAAAATAACTGCATTCTTTTTTAATTTTGTAGTTTTAAAAACTGCACATTGCAGCTTAGCCCGAGGTCTCTTTTATGTCAAATATGCAATCCCGAGCTTTGGAAGAGCAAGATATCTCTTCCATTAACTTCTGTAATCCTTTTATTTGAAACTGATAGTTTTAAACAACTTTGATAGAAATAAATGTAGATAAAAGGCTTTTGGTTTTTTATTTTGCTGTTACATAGCCCAATCCTATGGGTACCTGTAAGCTGTGACAGAAATTTTGCTTAAAGGGTTTTAGTCACCACTAATTACAAAAATGATATTTTTTTTTGGTACCAAGTCTAGATTTTTGTTGCTGAAGTTAAAGAAGGCTCACAGAAGTTTTTTAGGAAACTTTGTTTTGTTTCAAAAACTTTCATGTAATCTGTTTCAATTTTTTAGATTGACCAGCACAATCCTAACTTTCAAAAACTTTAAAATTCTATCTTACAATATAGCAATGCAAATCAATCAAGTTAACCTTCTTTAGCATTGAATATTTCTTTGGTAAGAGCAGTGTAAAGAAGGACCGAAGTGAGGAAACAACCTAAGTATGTTAATAAAGCTAAATATGTGAATTATAAAGCCGAACAATAAAGTAAATAAGGTAAGTAGATGGGAGGAGTTTAAATTGCAATCAATGGCTTGCAAAGGGTACATCAAGTCCACGATAAAAGCCTGAATGAGTTAAAATCAGATAAAGTTTTTTCCATTGAGAAAAAATTTTTGACTAAATTTTATTATATCAGCAAATTAATCTAAAGGATCAAACAAAAATTTATTTTCAAATTTAGAGACAAAATTAATCCTTATTATCGAAAAAGTAGTTTGATTTTACCAAAAAACCTAAAAAGCTAAAGAAAGCTCTCTAGTTAATAAAATGAGCTGCAAGCAGAGTTTTTTTCTATAAAAAATTTTAAGAGTACTTCTAAAAATTATCATTTTAAATGACCAATTTTAACATTTTACCTGAATTGTGGAGATGGTGTATAAGTTTTCCGAAAGACAAAATCATGAAAGCAAGCAATCGCAGAAGTCTGCGATTGGTTCCATTGGTTCAGGTCTGAAGGTTTTATTCGGAGCCATGAATAATAGCGACGCTGAGTACTACCGAAATACTACGCAAACACTTGCGGAAAACCAAGAATTCATTCAAACTACAATGCGAGAGCGTCAATTAATACGCAAAACCAAATCTTGAAAACAACTACGATACATTATGCAGAAAAATTTTATGAATTAACACGCATAATAAACACTATGGAAGGGATGTCAAACAACAGGAGTCTCTCAACAAATAACAAATTTTATTTTGTACAGGTAAATTTTAGAATACATTACGCCCTGGTACAAGTAGAACATGATTTGAAAATTCTAACGGATATATTGTTGTTTCTACAATTGAATATTTTGCACCCTGGTATTATATCTCCCGAAAACTACGTCAAAGAGTTAAAGTACAGTAAGAACATATATCTCATGCTATATGAACCTAGCATAAGTAATTATAATTCAATAATCAAACAAATAAAATTATCTGCTTATTTACATAAGAACATAATAAATGTTGTAATTGGCTTACCTCTCTTAGATTCAATAGAATTTGATTTGTTTCAAGTTATAGGTGTACCAATTGTTAACAAGGGTCATTCTACTTTAATAGAAATAAAAAATAAATTTGTCACATTAAGTAGTAGTAAAACATTGTATCAAACATACAAAGAGGAGCCAAATTGTAAAACTATAAACAATATTTTTATTTGTAAGCCAATAGAATCTAAGACTTTACCTCATGTAAACGATTGCGAAGTATCTGTATTTTTAAATTATGTTACCGAAAACTGTATAATAAATCAAATAGATAAGCACTATAAAATATTTGTGAAATTATATGTAAACACATTTATATTCGCTTTAAGTTTTGACACTAGTTACAATTATAAATGTATTAAAAATAGTACTAGTGGTATAATATACGGCATAAAAATCTTGAGTCTAGAGCCCCAATGCGAGTTTAGCACAGCCAGCACTAATATAAAAACTTATGATGCCCAAGAAGAAATTAGGGAAAGCCAAGATCACTATAACTTCAATCTGGACGGATGTTGTGCAAATGTTAAATTAGAAGAAATAGAAATTGATTGGTAAAATTAACACTAATAACCTCAAGCATCTGTAAGATTTGACTATCGATATACAAAAGCAGGAAAGATTCCTCGACAAACAGCTTAAACATATTCCAGAAAGAGCACAAGGTTTCATAATTGTGAAACTAAGTCTACTAATATTGGGAGTTCTTATAATCAGCTATTATAAGTTCAAAAAGAGCAACTATGTAAATTAGTTTCAAAGAAGAGGAAACATTAGACAGCCAGAAGAGCAAGAGATCTCCATTGAACCACGATACCCAAGAAGAAGGCGCAATCCTACAGTTGGATCCCTTCCATTAATATGCGAAAAATATTCGCTCTTTTTCAGTGGGGAGGTGTTATGGAAAATTATGTTTAAGGAGAATATTTTGGATCACCCACGTTTTAATTACTCTTTTTTTTTAACACTCTTTAAGAATGCTATTTATATAAGAAATATTCTATTTTTGATAAGCTAACAGGGCATCATAAAAATTTAAAATTAAAGAATAAACACATGGTGTGAATTGGACCACCATAAAGGATTTCATGAAATAAAATAAAAGATGTATCAACTCAACGCGAAGGCATACCAAATTAAAGAATAAATACATGGTGTGGATTGGACCACCATAAAGAATTACATGATATAAAAGGATAGTACATGCTAACGCAGTAGATTCTTTTCTTCGCGAGTTTTCAGCGAGCACTTCATATTAGTAATTTGTATTTAACTGATCATTATAATTAATTTGTGTTAACTTTCATTATAATTTATTTGTGTTAACTTTTCACAGTAATAAAATTAAACAACAAAATTAATAATGTTATTAAAATTATAAGTGATCAAAAAGTTAGATTCTAAATTTCTCTGAATCTAACTTGCTTTACCAGATCACAAACTATTTAGTGTTGGTGCTTAAGCATAACAATATGTATTCCATGTACACCATAGCACGACCGGTCAACGGCTCTGCTTTGCCTTTATATTGTTGTTGTTTTTTTCTTTCATAAATTTTATATGGGAAAAAGAGTCACTCATTTGCGAGTGACATATGAAAAATTTTGAAATAATTTTTCCATTAACGTTTTATACCAGAAACTCTAAATATATATCATTTCAAAATCATTTGACCGCACATGGTTTAGTGGTTAGTTAAAAGATTCACATAAGTTGCTTTGAAAGTCATTGAAAATTTTTGCACATTAAGTTAATGCTTAGAAATAGGCATAGAGAATAAAAAACCCACAAAAAATTTGCTTTCATGAACTGCTTACTCCTTATACCAGTTCTTAAAAGGCACTATGCACAACCTTGTAGTCTTCCATACAAAAAAATCGGTTCTTAATAGGCAAAGTCTGTACATGACGACAAAAAAAACATGACGTCTAAATCTCAAAACATATGAAGTGAAATGTCAAATTAGATGTCACAGGTTGTTAAATTTTTTAAAAGTCTTTTAACTAAAAAATTAAAGGAAAAGTTAAGAGTTTTTAATTTATTCATGTAAATTGTTTTAAAAAATTAACCAATGAATATTAGTGAAGTAAACCGAGCTAGAGATACACAAAACAGGAAGATCCAATAAGAAAAAATTCACAATAGATGTCAATTTTTTCTGTCTACAGACTTTGAAACCACCTATGTACATAGTTCTCTATACAAAAGTCGCTTTCTGTGTATTTAGAAAGTTTGTACATTCGCCTATAGTTGTAGTTGCCTTAAGTTTGTTTACGCAGTTTTAAAGTTAGCATAAAATATAACTAAAACCTCAATCCGGGCTATTAAGTTTTTCTTCTCTATATTTTCTTTGAATTTTAAAAATATTAAAAAAAATTATGTTGTTGAGCTTATCTTAAATAAAATTTAAAAGAAAGGTTGTTTTTCATTATTGTCATTTAACTCAAATGGACTAGCCTCAAAAAGGTAAAATTATTTCAATCATTTGTTTTTGGTAAGTATTTCCAAAACATTTTTCATTGCAAAAGAAGAAAAAATAAAGAATACTTTTAAGAAATAAAGGGCATTGGAATATTGAAACGAAAGGACCTGATATTAAATCTATTTACTTTGAAACATTTTATTCCTGAAATCAATACCTTAACTACTATCCATCAGTTTTAAATTTCCAATAATACATTTAATTAAATGCTAAATTTGCTTCCTTAAAAACACATATGAACTCTTTAGATATATACCCTAATACATATTTATTTTGTTACTCTTCTTACTTTCACACCCAGCAGAGATAAAAATACAAGAAAAATTATATTTTTAGAAAAAACAACTTTATCCATCACGTGGCGTTATAATATCAAATCAGACACTTGTCCTTCAAAGGATTTCGAAACCGACGCATGTTTAGTATATGTGCCGTGCATCAAATATACAGGGCACCGTTACTAGTAACGAAGTTTATTTGGATGTGAAATGTAAGTAAATACCTTTTTAATATCTTATGTGTAAAATATTTAAGCTTTGCTGATCTATCTATAAACTAAGAGTGTTAAATAAATCGAGTTAAGTAGAATCGGTTTCATCTCTAATGCAAAATTTTGCCTATATTTTGTTTAATATCCATTAAACCTGATTACTTTTGCTTGTTGGCATAAAAACTACCATAAATGTGAATAAAATAGAATTTATATCATTAACATATTTTTCTCAGGCTTAAAATGACGATTAAAAATGGATACTTTGTGAATAGAGTTCTTCTTAACACTGCATAAAATATTCAACTTATCCTTACTTTCAAATATTTTTCTTTATATATAACACTTTTTTTGATTTTCAGATCCACCTAAATGTGCAACAGAATCAACTATTGTAGGAGCAGCATTAAAACAGACTGTGAATATAACTTGTCAAGTCGATGCAAATCCAATGGTTAATTTAACTTATAAATGGTATTTTAACAATTTTTTGGAGAAAATCGTCGAACTACCAAAAAATTCCGGAAGTAATTATCCAATCCATAGGGATGAAGGTAAAATACAAAACAACAACAATGAAGAGGATACAACTTTAAATGGTGTACTAGAGAGTTTACCAAATCCACAAATGGTTTACTCGAATTCAATATCCCAACAAAGACTGGAAAAGAATCGAAAATATCAACAGCAACGTTTTAAACAAGGTGCTGCCAGCTACAGATGGAAACCATATATTCCACATAATGGTGTCTATGGATATAAAGTTGAATCCTTTGAACACCTTGGAACTGTCTCATGTATAACATCGAATCAAATAGGACAGAGTCAATCATGTTTTTATCACATCATTGCTGCTGGTAAGTCATTCTTTAGGTTTTTATCATGGATTTTATTAAAAAAAAATATATAATTTTGATTTCTTTTTTTAATGTAACGTTTTTTGTTTGTATCTAGGGAACTTAGAAATTTGTTCAGAGTTTTTGTAAAAATAACTCCTTAAAATCTCTTTAAAAATTTATTACTAAGAAGGAGTATTTATTTTTTTCCGTATTTCTCAGAAATAAAATTATATATTTGCTGTCTTGTCATTGCCTGCAATTTAATTTTAGATAAGAGAATCAATGCTTACCAATTTGAGGTTTTCCTTTTGAATGCTATTATAGAGGGAGAACTATTCGGGGACAAATATTATAAGCTTTAATATGTTTCAGCTTTCTTCAATTCATCTACCTACGTTGTATTTATTTTAATATACAGAAAAAATTTCCCTTATATTACTTGTTCATTTAAATTCTTAGATTTTTTTCCTACTAACATTATTTATTATTTAGTAATTGTATCAAAAAAACTATTATAACTTTTTTGCGCCTCTTGTTCTTTATTAATTCAAATGGAACCTGCTTTTTTACCCATTTTTAAATATGCATACTGTGCAGCGAAACAGGTCACACCGCAAATTATAAAGGATGCCCTGTCTATCAAGCTAAAATAAAGAATTACAAAACAAGTAAAACAACAGTGACGCAACGACTGCAGACCGCGAAGATACCAGCTACCACACGAGTCACAACAAGCATATCCTATGCACAAGCAACAAAAGGTCAAGCATCAGTAATACATGAAACTTCCACTAACGACAAGGGCAACACCCCAAGCAACGAGGCACATAGCAAAGATACCTTAGCGATACTTCAGCAAATTCAAAACTCATTGAAAGAATTAACCTGCAGAGTGGAAAAACTTGAATGTAAAACCATTCCACTGCAAAATACAAAGAAAAACAAAGAAAGTAACTCAAGTTCAAAGAAAACAAAATGAACTCGATAAAAATAATGACTTGGAATGCGAATGGGCTGCATGCAGGAGCCCAAAAACTGGAGCAATACCTCCACTCAAACAATATCGATGTAGGGCTTATCTCAGAAACACATTTCACAAATAAAAATTACATAAACATCAAAGGCTATCAAGCATACTGGACAACCCATCCCAGTGAAAGAGCTAGGGGTGGCTCAGCAGTAATCATAAAAGATAACATAAAACATCAACAATACACATCAATACGAGAAAGTTGCATACAAGTCTCAACTATCACAATCCAATGCAACAAGGCAGACCTAAATCTAGCGGCTCCATACTGCCCGCCAAAGTACGTACCAACGAAGCAGCAGTTTCAACTCATCTTCAAACAGCTTGGACCAAGGTTTATAATGGGAGGTGACTTCAACATTAAACATACAGCTTGGGGGTCAAGACTCATATTGCCAGGCAAAGGCAATGAACTCTTAAGAGCAATTCAAGAAAATGATTGCAATTATCAAACAACGAATAAACCAACATACTGGCCCTCAGATCCAGGTAAGATACCAGACCTACTAGACTTCTTCATTACAAAAGGAGCCCCTTCGAGCTACATGAAAACAAACGACAGTTATGATCTAAGCTCAGACCACACTCCAGTGCTGCTAACTCTAGAAGCAAAGGTAATGCCAAAAAATAAGAAGGAAAACTTAACAAACAAATATGCAGACTGGGAGATATTCAGAGAACAACATATCGATCTAAAAATAAAACTTAAGAGCAAGAACGACTTAGAGAATCAATCTAAAGCAATCATTGAATTAATTAGAAAGGCAGCCATCCTAGCCACGCACGAACCAAAAAATGACACCAACTATACAGGCCTTACTTACACGGCGGAGATAAGAGAGGGCATCAAAGAAAGAAGAAAAGCGCGCAGGATCTGGCATTCCTCCAGAAATCCAGTAGACAAAAATAAATTGAATAGCATTAGCAATAAAGTTAACACCTTAATAAAAATATACAAAACAGAAAGTTTCAACAAATTCATGAGCGAAATAGGCCCAGATAAAGACAAAGAATATACATTATGGAAGGCAACACGCAAACTTAAACGTCCACAACAAAGAATACCTCCACTACGAAACCAACTAGGTAAATGAGTACACAAAGGGGAAGAAATTCTCAAACTGAATAAAATATTATTTCCTCTAATAAAAATCACCCTTAAAAACAAACCATATACTTCTAAAAATGAACTATAATTATTTAATATAAATATTAAAAACTTAAAGCTTTTAATAAAATTATGATTTTCATGAATAAACTCTTATTAAATATTTAAAAAGTTCAATATCTATTATCTTTATTAAAAAAGTAATCATTTTTATTAAAGTGTAGCTGAATCCATATATAAATTAAAATTTTTAAACCTTTTGAAGAAAAAAATTTACTTTGACTTTGTCCACTTTTTTTAAATTTTTTTTAAGTTACCAAAACAAAATAGCAGCAAACTTACCAAAATGTCAAAAATTGGGGCCCATTTCATCAAGTAAAAACTTAAATACTGAAAATTGAACACCAAAAAATGTCACATTTAATAGTTGTATAAATTGTTTCCTTTCCTTTAAATTGTGAAATTACTTGTGGAATAAGAATATCTATTATTGTAATAGTAAAAATATTTTATTTTTCAGAACTTCCTGATCCAGTTGTTAATTGCACATCGTATAATGCAACAGCAAACTCAATACAAATCTTATGTATACCTGGAAATGACGGTGGAAATGACTCTGTGGTATGAGTTTCTTTGTTGAAATTTACGATGAATTAAATCGCCAAACTTTGTACAACATATCCTACAGAAATCCTGATTTTACAGTAAAACGACTTCCTAGTGACTCAGTATTTGTTATTCGTATTACATCATACAATCTATAAGGATTTAGTAATCGTGCCCACCGGCTGCGAATAAGAACCCTCTCTGCTCCTCTTCTAAGGACAGGTAAACTGAAACTTTCAAAACTATATTCTGAAAAATTATTATAAATTGAGATTTGTAACTTTCGTTTTTTGGCATAGCTGGGTGCGTTGGTTGGTGTAATAGCAACATTAATTTTAGTAGCTGTCTGCATTGTAATATTTGTTAAATTTCGTACAAAAAGTAATCGTGCTGCTGTTGAGGTTACAACAACTGAAGCAGACAAAGGGAGTGCTGAACCACTTAGTCGCAATATGGGAAGCCATTCAAGCCTTGAGGAAAAATGGGTTAGATATGGATTCACAAAGGATACTATATTCTTCAACCAGAGTGAATTCAACATCACCAACTTTATCGCCAACATTTAATAAACAGGTAGGAGTTAAGTTAAAATTTATTAAGGCTGATAAAAAAACACAGTTTGGCTAATCAAAATTTTTGATCTATTACTTTTTATGAAATTCAAATCAAAAGTAAAACTTCTCAATTTCCAAATAAAGTGTCCTACTCCTGAAATAAAAAGTATACTTAAATGCTATCTTATGAGGCCTTTTTGTTAAAAAAAAAATAAAATAGCAAACAATATTCTATATTTCTCACTTACTTTTCTTTCCCTAACAGCATAACAAAAATTGAAATTTTTTAATTTTCATGACAGAAACTTTCTAGTTCTTTTTTTTGTTTTATTTAAGGAATGTTTAAAATTAATTACATTTTTCCTGTCATGCAATGTGTCTAATTTAAAAGTAACATAGAAAATGCAATTAAGTTTACTTAAATTTTTAACACCAAATTTTTCAATTATTTGTCTTATTAGTACTAAAAATAAACTCAAAATTAATGTCAGAGGTGATGACATTTTAATTTTCCTGTAAGTTTTTTTTTTTGAAAATCTCTTTAATGTGCTTATAAAATTCGTAGTTTGTCATTACATCTCCTGATATGTATTTTAGATAGTAAAATAATATCTAGCAGACAAGAAAAATAAATTTAGAGTGCATAAGTCTTATGCTCTCAAGAGAATCAAATTGAAAATTTTCGGTTGAAAATTGATTTAAAGTTGACTTGGGAATTAAACTTTTCTCTATTTGGTAAAAGATTTCGTATTTTTTTTATCATTGAAAGAATTTTGAGTTACAAAGCAGTACAAAGGTAGAATAAATATTTTTAAAAAAATTTATAAAAATTTCATGACTAAGATATTTATTGATTTGATTTTTTAGTTGGCATTAACATTATTTTTAGTATAGTTCTAAATTTTATACATGTCATTTTTCAAATTGATATATTTATCGAGTTCTCACGTCAAATTTTTGTTATCTTTTTTTCTGTAAATTTTGGTTTTAAAATAAATAATGGCTGATATTTCCAGGTTTTTTAGCCGTGCAGACATTTAAAATAAAATAGTTAATCTCAATGAGCTATGCGTATTTCACCTTTAGTTTTCTTAAAGCTTTCATTTTCCTCCAATCTGACATTCTTGAAGGCTCCTTAATTTTGGTACGCATTTATCTTATGGAAACACTAATTTACTTTGTCTTTTTGCGAAACTCTTTGTTTACATGTCAAATGTTTTTACATTTTTCTGTTTAGATTAAAATATTTTATTTATCGGAGATGTTACACAAAATAATGTTGGCAAATCGATTTTTTCGATCGCAAATACATTTTTCATTTATTAATTTAAGGTTATCCACGTGAAATAAAAGCTCATGAAGTAATTTTACTCGTATTTGACATAAGGACCAATAATTTATGAAAAATTTAAATAAAACACATTTGTTACCAAACTCTTTAACTAAAAGAACTCTTTAAATAGCAAAATGAAATTTATGAAGTGGTAGTGCACTTTTCTATAAAGACAATAACTGCTTGAATTTTAGAAAAACAAAAAAGATAGAAAAACACAACGAAATAATATACAGATTAACACTTTGTACTTTATTTTATAAAAAAACAATTTCTAAGGTAAATTCTTATCGATCTTGAACTATTTCATAGAACTATGAAAATGAAATATATAATAAAGAAAATGCTTTAAGTTACAACAGTGTGGTAAATATATAAAAATCATCTTGCTTGACAAAACTCATCAGGATGAAGATAAACGAAACTTTTCCTATAAGATATTTTTCTGTAAAAAAATGACAACTAAATGCTTATACTCTAGCTTCATTCAACTGAAAATGGAAGATTGTAGATTATTGTCGGTAATCTTAGTGGTATTAACTCAAAAAAGGAAAAAAAATTGGGTTAGATTACAATAAAAGTGTAAATTTGTTTTATATAGTGAGCTGCAAAGATAGAATTTCTTTTGAAAGTTTGTTAATGTATGAAATACACCTTCATAAATTAGTGTGAGTACAAAGGTCGAAGAGAAATGTAAATTGCTTTGAAATGCAGAAAAAAATACTTTTATTCAAGTGAGAAGATTTTCATTAAGCGTTAATATATATATTTTGAATTATAGATGAAAATAAAATAAAAACTGTAATAAATAAAGTACTTTCACACAAACAACTACAAACATCTTCAACTACAAATAACTTTCTATTGGTATCTTTGTGCATTTTATATATTATAAGCTATGATTTTATTAGTAGTCAAAGTATTGATTCGAAAAAGAGCTAAAAATAGAATGGGAACTGAAAGATATAGATTCATACATTTTATATATTTTCTGTCTCTATAGAGTACATTCTTAGAGGCTTACTTCCTTTCGTTTCTAAACAAGTAGGTGATTATGAATATTGATCTTTCTCTGTTATCATATGCTTGAAATTATTTTTTGGTATACTTTCTCCATAGTACTTCTGTTTTCAATAATGCTAAAATATATATTTTATTTCACAACATCAAAAACTAATGTTATTGAATCCAAAAGGTATCCTACAAGAATTTAATAAAAAAAAAGAACCCTTTTCTATGATTTGTGAGCAGTCATTGTATTCTACAGCCTTTCCTTGATGCACCGGATATAGTATATCTCAGGCCAGGAATTGTGTTTAGTTACCACTTGTAGATGTTGTGATACAGAAATTATGGGTGATATAACTCACAAAACCAAAATGTGAAAAAAGTATCAATGAGGTCCAAATATATTGAAAACCCTCAAAAAACCAAAATAAAAACCAAATATCGATAAAAGAAAATTTTAAAAAGAAATTAATACCATTTTACTTCATTTCTCAGCGTTTTTATAGAAATTTATAACAGAAGATATGAAATGAAGTAAAACTAGTAGCATCTCAAAAGATCAAATATTAGTTCTAAAATTAATTGCTTTGAAAATATTTTAGAAATGCCATTTTAAATATTATTTTATTTGAAAAAAACTAGGCATGAGCCTCTTTAAAATTATTCTAGATGTTTTTCCGATTATGTATTTATGTTTTTTGTTTTTTGTTTTTGTTGCAAGCTCAAGCATAAATGAAACAAATTCAAATAAGCTCAGCTAGTACTGGGAAATATTTAAACATTATTGATTCCAAAATTTTTGCTGACATATACTCGTACATATTCAAAAACCACTTTAACCAAATATTACAAAATTAAATTTTAGCCTGTAATAGATACATTTTAATAATTCGCATTTCATGCAAAATAAGCAGAATTCATATATAGTAGGATATTTCAAACGGATATCCCAAATATATATTTTCTATCTTTAAATAAGTCAAAATAACAATTTGAAATTGAAACTTTTCACACATAAGATCACAATCAGTGGGTCTTTCCACTTCAATAAATTTTAAAGTTATCGAATTGCAATTTGCAAGACTTTTGAAAATTTTCTCATGCTGGGCTTCATATAATGGAATTTAATTATTCATACGATAAAAACAAATAGTTTGGCTTTAGTTTGAATCCAATTAGGGTAGCAAATAACATAACTCCAACATGTAGCATCTAAAAGTTCATAATCATTACCAAACCCACTCTATTTAACTATACTATATAACAGGGGTGGCCAACTTTTTTGTACATAAGATCTACTTTTTTCTCAAAAATGTGTCGCGATCGACTTATTCTTATAAGCGAAGCCCAATAGGCTAGAAAAAGATGTTAAATGTTTTTAATATAGGTGTGTTCAGCAAAGCGATTAGAGTTTTCAAACTTACAGAGTAAGAGTTATATATTCTGAGCTTTAGTGGCGTAAATAGCTTTTTGCGATGGCAGGGGAATATGATGGTGACCGTTCTTGGTGGATAATAACTTTAGGATTTTTTACAATATTTGATGTGTAATATTAAAACTTAAAAATATTTATTTTTCATCTTCCGTTTTTATTTGAATTCTAAACAAAACAAGAGTAATAATAATTTTTATTACCTTAATATTAATGGGAAGACTGAGTTTGCATTTCTCTAACTAATGAATCATAATTAGGTGTATATCCTGACAAAGATAATATTAATGAGTCTTCAGTATGGGAATCAATCAAAACAGACCGTTGTTTAGTTTTCGTCAACTTTAAATATGAAAATGCGGATTCACACAGATATGTTGATCCAAAACAAGAATAAATATATTCGCTGCATTTAGTGATATTCGGATATTTTTCTCGATTCACGTATTTCCAAATATTTTCTTCAAATTTTCTGGCTTGCAAGATTATGATTTCATTTTCCAATGCCTTTTGTTCCATATGAAATGTGTCTGAAATTTTTTGACTAATGCGTTTCATACTTAGTTCTTTTTTAAGGGGAAAAGATATAAATTCTACAATTTCTTTAATTTTTTCAAAGTCTCGGAATCTTACTTCAAAATCTTCTATTACTTTTTCGATTTCCGTGACATATTTGTTGATTTCATAAGTAATATTTTTATTTTTAATAAAATTATCCTCCATATTTGGAAAATGATTAAGATTATTTTCCTTTAAATCTGCGATTAACAAAGTGAATTTTGCTTTATATGCATCTATGCTGCTAATCATATCAATAATTGTTTTGTTTTTTCCTTGCAATTCTAAATTTAAATTACTTAAGATTAAAGTAAAATCAGTTAGAAATGCTAAATCACTAAGCCAAGTTTCATTATTTAAAATATCGCAATTTTGTTCTTGCTCGCGAAGAAAATCTTTTATTTCAGGCAATAAATCACGAAATCGCTGGAGAAATTTACCTCTGCTTAGCCATCTTACATCTGTATGAAGCAATAATCTTGGTTGGTCATCATCCAGCTGCAGCTGGAAAAGACGTCGTTTGAGAGCATTTCCTTGAATCGAATTAACAATTTTAAAAGCTATGTCCATTACTTCTTTTGTGTTTAGTCTTTTGCTGGCTAACACTTGCTGGTGAATTATGCAGTGATAGCTCAATATGGATGGGAGTTCATATTTATTTTTCCACAGGGCTATAAATCCATTTTTGCGACCTATCATTGCAGCTGTGCCATCCGTTGTTATTGAAACTAATTTAAAAAGTGGTACTTTAAAGTCATTCAGCAATTTTTCAAATGCTTTGAATATATCTACACCTCTAGTTCTTTCTTTCAAAGGAATCATACCCAACAGTTCTTCTTTAGTTGTAAAATCCATAAAAACCATACGAATGAAAACAAGTAATTGTGCTGTATCACTTATATCTGTCGATTCATCGCATTGCAGGGAAAAACAAGAGCATCTATTAATAACGTTGCATAACTGCTCTTTTACATTTACACTTAACTTCTCAATCCTTCGCATTACAGTGTTCCGACTCTGCTGTAGATCTTGAATTGCAGCAATAATTTCACTTTTGTTTTTAAAATCACTAAAAAGTGAATCTGACATTTCCAAGAAAGTTTCCTTTATAAATTCACCATCGGAAAATGGTTTGCATTTTTTTGCTAAGAGATAGCTTACTTTGAATGATGCAGTAGTTACCGCTTGTGACATCATCTTTGGCTTTTTAAAAATAAGTTGTTGATTGGTTAATTGAGTTTTAAGATCCCTAACCTTACGTTTCCTCAATTCGGAATTCTTTGGATAATCTGTTTGATACTTGCTATGTAAAGCTGAGAAATGTCTTTCTAGATTGCCCTTTTTAGCAATGGCTATCGAGGCTTGGCATATTAAGCAACAGACTTTATCATTCACCATTGTAAAAAAGTAATCGAGCTCCCATTCTTCATTGAAATGATAAATTTTAGATCTTTTTTGTTTACTACTCATACTGAAAAGTACACTAAAATGCAAAAGAAATACGACAATTAAACAAATAAATATTGAATTAAATATTTTACTAGAAAATTAAAATGATTTCGAAAAGCCACAATTTATAATTTAAATTAAATATTTATAAAAATATTATTTACTTACAATCAAACTGTCTCCAAGAAGAATTATATTTTAATTATTTTAAAATTACAAAACTTACAAAATTTAAAAAACTACACAAATTATATTTTAATTATTTTAAAATTACAAAACTTACAAAATCTACACAACTTAGTTTTACTCTGATTGCAACTGAACTGAACTGCTTTATTTTCTGTAAGAAAGTATTTATATTTTTGGATTTTTGTTTATTTTCTAATAATTTATTACTTTGTTCCTATTTTTCTTTTCCTTTAATTTTTTTAATTGTGACCAAATGTCAAGTATTTCCATTTGGTCCATTTTGGGTGGTCAGCGATATTAAGTACTTATGAGTTTAAATTATTGAGATATTACTTTGAATTATTACTTTGAATTTCTAAAAAAATGTGTTTATTAAAGAAAAGTGGTCTCAAGATGTAAGTACTTGAAATTATTGGTCTCAAGAATTATTTTGTTTAATCTGGAAGGCATAAAATATATAATTTATGGGAAATCTCATTATGTTAAGTGGGGTGTAAGTTGAGATGTAACTCGCCGGTAATTTTGCTGTGAATTAGAAAAGAATTGTTTCTATGTCTAGACACTTGAAAAAAAACAGTGTACAGTAAAAGTATGAAACATAGTAATTATTGAAGCTTTATTTACCTCTGATTTTAAAGTTTGTTACATTTTTTTTTCAGTTATTTTTTTCTTACGGGGTTAGGACTACTCAAATGAAAATAATTTTTTTCCCAGTAAATTATTTTATTGTATAAAAGTAAAAATATGGCATCATTACAATAATGTTTCGACTTGACTTCGCAAAATTTAAAAAAAAACCCTTCGATCAGGCACGAGTTTTTCATGTTTTTCAAATAAATCAAACCAGTGGTTTTCGAGTTACAGTGGACACCAGTTCAAAAAACAGAGTTTTGAGAAAAACGCTTTAAAGTTTTACACGCGATTTATGTAGAGCCTGAGAGCTCTTTGCTAATTGTCGAATAACTCGAAAAGTATTTGTCGTATTCACATCAAATTTTCAGCGAATATTTTTAGGATATGGTACTTTAAAAAAATGTCAAAAAATCAATTTTTTGAAAATGAACGTGTATCTTCAACATTATCAGAAGATAAAAATAAAGAGCTACAACCAAAACGCATTTCTTATGCTTTTAAATTGAAATAGTTAATCATCTTATGAGAATAATATTAGCAATAAAATTTATATTATTATTAAGCTTAAAGATATGTAACTTTATTAAAATCGTAATTAAGTAGTTTGATACTAATGAATTTATAACTTTATAACTTATTTACTTCAATTAGAATGTAAAATTTAGCATATAAATTAATTTTATGCTTGTTCCTACAACTAATCTAAAAAAAATGAGAAAATCCATTTTAAATATATGGATACATACCCCCAGGATCACAATCCATGATAAAAGTTAAACTTAACACTTTTGAAACACGACACTAATATTTTTACATGACATGCGGGGTAAAATTTGGCTGGTACAATTGAAAAGTAAGATAGAAGGAGCTTTGATGGTGAAATATCAAACCATAGTCTGTTGGTTATTTTTTACTTATTCATTAGAGAGTGTTTTATTATCTTTTTTCAGTTAAAAGTGAAAATATTCATTAAGTGATCGACCAAAAGTGGCTTCGCGATCGACCAGTCGATCGCGATCGACGTGTTGGCCACCCCTGCTATATAACACTCGTCGATTTCTTCTTTCGCATGGTTTGTCAATTAGATTTTTGCTGACATAATTTTTAGCATATGTATAGTCATCTATTATTTTGTTTGTTATGAAAATGTAAATCCAATTTCCTGGATGTAATAGTAGAGTGATACTTCTGAAAAACAAATAACAGACTGAGCTGGATTTTATTGATCTACAAAGTCAATTGTCAAATAAACACTGAATATATGAACATCTCAATATCTCGAATTATTTCTCCGTGTTAACGACACATTTTTTGGAAATCATTGCAGTCTAATTTTATTTTTGGAAATTAAATTACTCATCTAATTTAACGGATAACATTAATAAATAATCAGTTAACTCAATTGATTTGGGTTGAGACATGGCAAAAGCAATATGATTCTGTATTCACTATAATAAACTTTTTAATGAGTAAAATATTCAAGTGAAACTTTACTTTCATCCGAATCCCAAAGGAAAAATGTTTTATTAAATTAAATTATTCCTTGCAAAAAGGAATGAAAGGGTTGACAGTATTAGTCTAATGAACCAGTAGTAGGGTTTACATTTTTAATTGAAATCGTGACAACCCTGTAAAATATATAAATACAGCACCTAGTGATTAGCTCATTAAAGAAAAGGCAGATTGATGCTTAAATAGAATTCTGTCCGAAATTCAGGATAGTTTACAATTTTGCTTGACAAATTAAGACTATGAAATTCTTTAGATTTAAATAACAGAGCCATATGCACTTTATTCAAACCTCAAAGGAATTTTTATATTGATAACAATTCTAAAAGAGTTCTGTACGTGGTTAATAACGCTTGAATTTAATAAATCTCGCAAGAGATTTTAGGTTTCGTTGATCAAATTATGTAGTTTACTTGACTTTAGGATGGTTTTCAAGGCTATTTATCTTACAATTATTACATTTTTGTAAACAGTCCGTATCTTTTTTGTAAAGAAAGTTTTAGTAAAATTGAGAACTTCACTTTGCACTAAAACATCGGCATTTTTGTTGTAGTTGATCGCTGAAAGAGCATTTCTTTTATCAGTCAAAGCCACCAGCTTTAACGTCTTTAACGTCAGATATCAAATACAAAGAAAAGTAGCTTTTTCCGGGTTTTGTTTATATTTATTGAAAGTATTGATAAAAAATAGAACCACTTGAATATTTTTTCTTTGAGAAAACTTCAAGTTGTGTGCTTTGTCTAGCACTTTATTGATTTTTAATGAGTGATAAAATTCAAGCACAGTTTTTTTGTTTATTAACTTAGATGATAGCAAAATTTATAAACTATCAGCAATTCAAAGTTTTTAGCTTTTGTTTTATTCAAATTGGTCTAGTTTTATTTTGTAATTTGATAAATAAAAAGCACAATATTAGCCTAAATTCCACATACTAGGCCGAAAAATAGTATTAATTTTGAAAGAAAAAATCATAAAACGAATAGACAAAAATCAAAATATTAGATTTAAAAGTAAATTTAGCAGTTATGGTAATTGAATAATTTTGGGTTTACAAAATTAAAACTAATTTTTTTTTAATTTCAAGAGTAATTACCAATCAATATCAGTTTTTATCTAAGCTTTAAGCTGATTTAAGAAACTATTGTGCTGCCAAAAACACCAAAAACTCGAAGAATATGTTTAAAATTTTTGGACATTGGTTTGCTTTGTTTTTTACAGGTGTCCCGTACACACACAAAAATTATATATAATTTGTTCATGTTAATCTCATTGTGTGATCTCAAAGCCCGGCCTAACTGGTACTGAACTGGTACTGAACTGGTACTGAACTTTAAAGAAAGAAATACCTTTCATTTTGAAATATAAATATTAAGTGACCAATTTGAATATTTCATAATGAGACTCTCTTCCGATAACCGATAAGGTTAAATTTTACAATTGTCAAGAAGTAATAAATTTTTTAAACCTTTCGCACCATGCAAAAATTCTCTTAAAATTCATTTTTAAGGTAATAACCAAATTTACAACCGTTCAAAGTCACCAGAAATAATCGCCTATAAATAATGTATATAACATTGTGTTATTCGTACGTTTGAATTAATGTGTCATGAAAATACGTCTTAAGGTGGGCACTCACTTAGTGCACATATCTCCGTGGGTAACATTCATGACGTCGAAAATGAAAAAAATTTCACGATTCAGTTATAGGGTGTTTACACCGGCACTCGAAACGTGGTCCCCATACTACCATTGTATGTTTTGTAAGGAAATTTCAGACAGTACTACCTTCGCAATATGGTTCTCATACAAGCTAGCGGAAGGTGGTATGTATCAATTTCAGCACATTTATTTTATAAATGCAGCCCAAAATCTTTTCGAAATCAGCTGTTGAAATGATAGATTAAGCCATTTTGTAATTGTTGACAGATCCAAATCAGGTATCAAAATCGTATTTATTTATTTTATCTATTTTAACACAGAAAATTATTACTGTAATTATTACACTAATTATTAGAAAATTTATTAGGGTTGGTTTAACCTTTTTAGTAAGTTTGATATTTCACAGTGTTTAATATTTCACTTCACTTTGTTCATCTGAGTAGTATAACTGATACTACTTTTGGTGTAAACACTCATTTGATATTACCAAGTTGATACTACGATCTTGAGCCGGTGTAAACACCCTATTAGTGCGGTTCTGGGGGAATTTCTGCGGTTATTTGTATTTTCTACTTTCTTACTTTTTTATTTTTTTTTCACTAAATTTCATTTTCTTCTGAACCAAAAAACAAAAACAAAAATGCATTTGCTAAAATCAAAGCAAAGTTGTACAACAACAACTACATATAAATCGGGTAAAACAATACTTTTGCAGGCGTAAAGGCAAAAAACTTATTCAAAAAGTGTGTGTACACATGAATTTCACGCCTAAATATCCACATTTGAGGGGAAACAGAAAAAACAACTTGGCGTGAGTCTATGACTTCAAAAATTTTACTCGCGGAGATATGTGCACTAAGTGTGTGCCCACCTTTATATGAAGACGAAAAAAGTATTGTTACAAAGCAATAAATTGAGCTTCAAGTCAATTTTTGCCTCCATTGTATTTGCCAAATTAAAATGAGAAATTATACTTATATTGGACAGCTTTGGGGTTCATTAACCAGTTCGTTAAAAGATTAGCTTCGACTGTCTAGACAAGGTCAGCTAAGCTTAAAACTATTTTTATTTTACATTGATAAAATTATGTTAAGGGTAAAAAGTTAGATTTTAATAAAATTAAACAATAAGCATTCGATTTTCAAATGTGGTAGGACTATTTGAAAATGTAGGGTGGACCTTTAGTTTTTAGGTAATAAACAAGGTTTTGTATGAGAATGTAAGAGCTTTTGTGCACATAACTAATAGAAATACGACTTTTTGCACTTTTATTCTCATGTTAACTAGACTTTTTAGGTCTAAATTTTTCTAAAACAATACAAAGTAATAAACTATTAAAAATTAACTTATTTTGAAATTCTTAAGAAATTTTTTTATGAAATTGCAAATAATCGTAAGTTGAAGTGAATTTCACCAGATAACTGATTATATACCCATTTATTACTTAATTGAAGAACAACAAACACCTGAATAAACGAACATTAACTAACAGAATAATTTAGATAAACTATTTTGCTCTTTTATTTTCATAACATATGGAGGCAATTAATTTCTACCTGACTAATTAAAACCAATCTACATACATAGAACGTATAATGGCATTTGCCTATATGTAAACTGCATATTTTTGTTTTATATATAAAAGAAAAGTTTAATGCTATGACACATTTACTTACGTCAGAAATTCTTATTTCTCTATATGATCATGCTTTTAGAGTTTGATATGAAATCAAAAGTTTTGAGAGCATAAATTGATTACCTTTAAATAAAATTTATACAAATGAAGTTGTCAGCAGAACGTTTGCATAAATTAATGTTTGTTTTATAATTTGTGGAACAAAAGTTTTTATTTACCTCAAAATTATGAGCAGCCTATGATTTCATATAAATTTACTTTCATTGCGTCTGTTGTTAATATTAGGATTCAAGTTATCAGCCTGAAATTATGGAAATAAAACTTCAACGTGACAAGCAATTAAATCAATATGAAATCCAAGAAAAGCATAATGAAAAATTTTGATAAATATAAAAAAAAAAATTACTAGGACTAAAAGTTTGATAAAAGTTTAGTTAACAATAAAACTTTTGTGCTCTAATTTCAAGTCTAAACAAGTTCTGTGAATTAAAAGAAACGTAATAAAGTTTATATTAATTTTTTTAAAGCCTCCTTTTGTATATTTTTTTGTTTGAAAAGCAAATAATATCAGAGTATTTTTCATTAAAAATGCCATCAAATAAGTACTGAATACAACTCAAAAACAGAAATAAAACTACCAAGGGAAAATTTAAAAATTTAAACTGAAATAACATTTTTTTTACCAAAATTTGATGCTTTACTGAATCATAGTACTTTGGCGTCATCAGTTTTGAGTATTAACTTATTTAATATTTCATAGAAATATATTTGAATGCTTAGATTTCTAAAGTTTGTTGAACCATTTCAGTAACTTAAATTGCTCAAAATGAATTTGACAGAAATTTATATGCTGAAACGTATTTTAAGAATTAAGAATGAGTAAACAAATTTATAAATCTTAAAGGGGCTAAAAAAACTAGTTAAGAACTTCTACAAAAAACAAACAGATTCAAGTTTAAAAATTCGTTATTGCTATTTATGAAAACCAGTATGAGTAAGTGCTCTAATACTTTTACCATCAGACTATTGTTGCTAGGATAATTTTCATTCTGCTACGTGATACAAGTCAGTTATATAGAAAACAGAAACAGAACAGTAATATAGAAAACAGTTATATTTATGTATTTCGAAAGGAAATCAATTTCCATGTGTCAGAATCTTTGAGTGATTTTATAAGACATTTTTGCTTTTACCTACATATAAACTGTATCGAAAATAAATTCAAAGTAATATCAGTGACAGCTTTGAAACAAGGAATTTATTTTCCTGCAAGAAAGGACTTTAACGCATTGTAATGTAATATTTGAAATTTTACCCTTTAGAGCTTATCGCTTTAATCAGCTAATTTGTCAAATGTAAAAAATAACTTATTTCTAAATGTATCTAAATTTGATACATGGCAAGTAAATTTTTGAGATTTTTGTATTAATTTCACTTTTTAAAATTTAATTAATCTCTTTACTTAATCTAATTGATTTTTAACTTATCCTTGCGCCCAAAAACATTTCTGAGTTTCGCAAACATTTGAAATACAGGCACAAATGGATATATTATTTGAAATCAAATGCTTGGATTTCAATTGAGAGATATTCCAATTTAGTAAAAAGTATTATCAGAAAATACACTTAAAATTAACATTTGGTAAAGACATTAGCTAAGATGCAATTCAACTTGTCTAGCTGTAAATAAAGTGGATTTTGTTGTAGTCCTTCAAAGGCTAAGTGAATTCAAGTAGTTTATCACATAATCAATGAAGCGCATTAAATATTTTACTACATTTTGAAATAAGCATAATGAGCTCTTTAAAAATTTTTCAATTTACTCAACTCGTCATCAATTTTTAAACTTTATCGTTTAGTATAGATATCTTTTATAACTAAAAAGTTAGAAAATACAAATTATATTTTCTAGAAGCTTTGTAATCCCTACACTATTAGGAGTAAATGTGCCTCATAAACGGTAATAAATATGGTGAACAAAACACTAACCAAAGCACTAATTTAAGGTATTGTTATAAATTCGACCCGCAGAAATTCAAACTAAAATTCGAATTGAATTTATAAACGCACCTCTGTTTGCTAAAAACCAACAACTAATTAAAATTTTCTAAATTCCAAAAATGAGATTATGAAATTAAAACAAAAAATAGCTTTTACGATATAAAAACTTCCTAACAATGCTAAAGGCTGCAAATCCTATTAACAGGAAAAATACATAAATCTCTTCTAGTTTGAACACTAATCAATTCTTTTTGGTTGATTCATACATCTTGATCACAGCTTAGGGATAGTTTTTATACCGTATCTTAGATTTCAAAGAATTGCAAAACATTTAAGTTTTGAAACATATGTTAAACATTATTTAAAAATTGCAAACTTTAACAGCCTACAAATTGCAATTAGCAAGAACAGTTGAAACTGGCAAAAGTCAATACCCAGTGAATCAGAGCTATTTTTCAGATCTTCTTTTTTCTTTATAAGAACTTTAATGCTAAATATTGAAGCACAGTCGATAAATTTTAATTTACGTAAAATATATAAAATAAACTCAATTATTTTAATTTTTTTTTCTATTGTAAAATATTGTCAAATATTTAAATCAACATATCAACATTAAAATAAATATTAAAATAATATTTTTCTTATTTTAAGGTCAAAAGCTATAGTTTTAAAATTTATGAAACATCAGCCTCACTTATATTTCATTCAGTGATGAGGGTCTGATTTATTCAGAAATCTATCAAAAGTTCTAATGACATCTTTACTCTT
Organism: Acrocera orbiculus; assembly: GCA_947359355.1. Lineage (NCBI taxonomy): Eukaryota > Metazoa > Arthropoda > Insecta > Diptera > Acroceridae > Acrocera > Acrocera orbiculus. The sequence continues at coordinate 17,753,262 of OX375758.1, forward strand.
TCCAAACATGCCATCCAAAGTAGTCAAATACTGATTTAAGAGCTTTGCTTAATAAATAATCGTCCTTATAAATAAAATATCAATATATAAAGTAACATATCCTTCGCGTGTCAAATAAAAAAGGTAAAGCCTTGAGATTTATATCGATAATGTAAATACCTTCCTAAATATGTTCGATATATTCTTTTCTAATATCATAAATGTTTTTAGACCTAGGGTTATGGATATATGAAGTTATAGTTTTTAAAGTTTGGTGTTTTATATATGAGTGAAAGAGGCATGGAGCTCTGGGAACGATGATGGAAAATAAAAAATGCACAATACCAAACATTTATATTTTTAATTCAATTTTTTAAAATTATATATATCACTAATCGTCACTTTTTTCAGTTACGTGCCATTTTTTTACACCAAAATTCAGTAGTGACGTCAAAAATAATATTTTGTTAATAAAGCGACTGAATAAAAAGACTTATTCTAATTAAATTCTTAAAGAAGTTTCACTTCTACCATCTATATTATATTTAGTGTTATTCAGTGTATATCGTTAAATTTTTTTATTATTTCACCTACCTTTCTCAATATCTCTCTTTAGAAATGATTTCACAAAATTTTAAACATACTAACAATCAGAATAATTGATGCATGTAACAAAAATAAAAATCATTGGTTTGAGCTCGTGTCACATGTCGAGTACTTTTGATGTTATATGAAAATACTGAATTAACTGGACGTGAGAACTACACTCGAAATTAATGACTATAGGAATAAATAATTACAGCCCTGCAAATTAATGATTTTATTTCAAAATAACTCAGTGTTATATGATAATTGTAAACGTTACTATTACGATTGATGCACAAACGATAATAAAATGGCTGACAATTGTAGGGATTGAGAAACGTCTGATTGTGTGAGAGAGATCTCATCCCTACTCCACGCTGTTTACTGGGGTTGAATATTATTGAATTACTAATATCGCTCTTAAAAAATAGGGGTTTTGAGTAGTACCAAAACTAATAATAAGATGAGAAATTGTTTTTACAAATATTTTTTCTATTAAAACTAATTTATAAAAACATACAAAAAATCTTTGCTTCCAAACTTTTAATCTGAAATATTAAGAAACTTTCTCAAAGGTATTTTAGGTTATTAACGTAAAACTTAATATAGGTACATATAATATGAATTTTTAACAATATTTTTGTTTTTATACAATAGTAATTAAATATTAAAAGATTTAATTTAATTTTTGTATTGGATACCCGGTTGTTACCTTAGGTTTTGGATTTAAAAGTTATGTCGGTTATCGAATGAGACAAAGGAGACAGCGTGAAGTTGCAAAAGAAAATGAATTTCATATGAAATTATTACATCAAGTGCCACCACAAGAAGAATCAATAGATGATACTCTAAATAACACAACAAATGTTATTATTTTATCTACAGGGGCAGTACAGGTAGCACAAACAGTTCAAACAAATTTATTTGTAACAGATAATGGTCATATAAATACAAATCATACTCATACCCTTTCTGTGAGAATTTTGTCAAATACCACATCTTTACATCAACAGACATCTAATAATCATCATAATAATAACTTAAATAATAGTTCTAATAATAGCTGTAATAAAAATGCTCAAATAAATAGTAAATTAAATAATATTATTAATCCATCAACAACATCAAATGGTCATATAATTAATAATAATAATACAAATGTTCCGATTAGGTTAATACGACCACCATGAACACTACCAAAATATCAAATTTCCTTATAAATCAAACGAGTAATATACAAAATCATTCAAATAAAGATATTAAAAATAACAAAGAAAAAGAAATTTGGCAAAATTGTAATACCACTTCATTAAATTCAATAAATTCCTCAAAAGAGCTTAAGACAAATATTGGAAATAATATAAATAATAATGATTTTCAAACCACAAATTACGTTAGTTCATCTAATGAAAAAAAGGGTCAAATGAATGGCAATATTGCACACTATGATATTGAGGAAATTATTGAAGCATCTGAAAAAGTTAAAAGTAAAAATTTAAGTTATATAAGTAAATTATAATAAAATAATATATCTTTTTATAGGTAAACGATATAGGTAAACGAATTTAAAATTAACGCTATCAAGGAAAATGTTTTGACTGATGATAATGTTATTCTTAAGGTAACGCATACTAAATGAAAGGAAATTAAAAACGTTTGTTGTTGATTAAGTATAATCTCTCGAAAAACTAAATTGTAAATTTGAAATCATTTTTGGATATTTGTTAGCATTAAATATTCGAATTATTTATGTCTACTGAACTACCTTTAATTAATTATTTTAACTATGTGATATTCTATGTTATGTGAAGTGAACTGAACGAAAATACAACGTTTGCATTGTAACACATTTTTGGTTTAATTTTTTGATCATTTACGTTATATTTCTAATCCTCTAACTAGAAGAAATGAAATTTTGAATGGAAATTTTAAGTACGGATTGTACTGAAATGAAATGTTAAGCAATATTATATCTTAAATGGGATCTTTTACAATTACTCACAATAAAAGTGGAAAATCTGAGTCAATAGGACCGTTCTAATAGATAGGAAGATGTAGTGCAAATTATACAACTAGTGAGCAAAGAGAAATATCCGAAAACTTAGTTCAAAAGTGCGAGATATAACAAACACATTACTGATGTAAGGAAAAGAAATAGTTTCTTATTCCAAGCTTAGAATATTTTTTAGAATAATTAGTAGTCAAATGAAATTTTATGTTTTAGGCTCTAGGATTGCTTTCTTTATTTTTGCAAAATTCGAAGTTACTATTTCAAAATAAGATTTATTTTTAAAAAATGATATGATCCCAGAAGTTATTAACCAGAACCCTATCGAAAATCTGACCGAAATAAATAATAAGGATTTCAAATTTATTAAAATCACCAGAGTTCTTATTTAAAATCCTTTTAATTTTTAGTTTTGAAAATAATGAAAAAGACAAATTATCTAAGCAAGTAAGACAATAGTAAGCTAACAAAAAAGAGCATCGCAGAATTACCTGTAAGACATAGGAACCAAAAAATTAATAAGGTAACTGTAGAGAAAACAACCGACCACATAGATGACTAATGGAATTTTCCCAAATTATCTTAAGGAAAGCAGTCACGGTTAAGTTGTCATTATAACATCATTAAATGTTTTCGTAACGTTCGTGCGGTTAGTATGACTATTTCAGAATCAGACAAAATAGTGAATCCAAAAACCCATAAACATGACTCAATTATAGAAACAGGCATATTAATGTGGTCGGTGATTGATTGTAGGATAATCAGTTTTAATAGTACATTTTTAACTTAATCCAGCCTGATTCCCTAACATAAGGAACAACTTAAAGAAAGAAAGGGAATTTGAGGGATGCTTGCACACAAAAAATCCTCCTGTAGCATTAAAGAATTTAAAACATAAAACAAAAACAATAGAAAGTAATCAGGATTAACTGAGTATTTTGGGATGCGGAAGGGATTATCATGATTGATTATTTGGAACATGGCAACACTATAACGGGTCAACTATATGCAGAACAAATTCGGAAACTGCGAATAACCATCGAAGCACAAAGGCGAGGCAAACTTGCACAAAAAGTTTTGTTTCATCAAAACAACGCTCCTTAACCTGTGTGAACTGTGTCTGACGTTGCGATGGCTGCCATCACCTGGCCCCGAAAGACTTTTATCTATTCCCAAAATTAAAGGAAATAATTCGGGGAAAGAAATTTGAGGACAATAGTGAAATGATGGCTGCTATTGAAGCCATTTTTGAAGGGTAGGATAATAATACTATGTAGATAATAGTATTTTTTTCTACTTAATTATTTATACTTAATTATTGCTTAGACATTGTTTGAATAAGACAATTTATTTGGAATGATATAAGGATGTGTTTGAATAAAATTAATGTTTTTTTGTTATGTTTTATTGTATTTTAATTTTTTTATTATGCTTTATTTAACGTATTTTTTAATGCACACGTAGTGTGCGCCTATTCAATGTGAATATTATGACACAATATATGAATAATAAACATAATAAACAAAAACATTAGTAATTCAAGTAATCCAAAGAATTGAAATTGCAATAAACATAAAGTATTATTGATTCATACTTTATAAACATAAAGTATTATTGATTCATAAAATTGTGTCCTGAATGTGCACTTGGAAATAAAATTTTATCTATGTTTTCCTTTCTCTGCTTTAACAGATATTGATTCAATTTTATTATTTGAAGGTTTTTTTTATTAAAGATGAATATAATTTATTTCAACCTTTCTCCTTTTGTTAAATTCTATATTCTACATTAAAAATTTAACAAAAATTCAGCAGAGTATTACATTATTATGTTAAATTAAATAAACATAATTAATAACAAGAAGAGTTTGGTTAATTATAAAATGCTGAAGTAAACCAGTACCTATTAGTGCATTAAATATCTCTATTTGACCCTAAAAGAATGGATACATTAAAAACAGTCAAAAACATTTTCCTTAAATACTTGAGGTCATTTTTCCAATCATATTCTATCAAAAACAAAAAAAAACTATTACAGTCTTTTCTTGATGTTAAGGTCATGGTTTTTGTCTTATTAAATTTTTAAAGCAAAATATTTCTTAGAGAATATATATTTAAATGTGATTATTATCAAATTACAGATTCTTATTTTTTAGTTTCGAAGCAGTAAGAACTTTGCGGTCATAGACATATATGAATTCAAAGAATAAAATTTGAATTATAATTTAAAATATTTTTTATCACTTTGCTAGTCGAACTTATCCGGGATTAAGTTTTTGAGTGATTTCCCAAGAATTATTAAAATTTGCATTTTAACTGAAACAAAATTTAACTTTAACTTTTTAACTTTAACAAAATTTTACTGCATTAAAACTAACTATTAAAAAGTATAATAAAAGTCTCTGATCGAAAAAGCTTAAGAAATTTTTGTTTAAAACCAAAAAAAGATTTCTTAAATTAACTTCTTCTTCGCATTCAATCGCATAATAATTTTAAGCTTTTGGTATGACAAAAAAAATAGAGTTAAAATTTATAAGAATAAAACTAGGCTCTCATGTTTTAAGTACGGAAGATAAAAATTAAATAATATTTCTATATAAATGGTATATGAGTTTTATTTTCCATTAAAACTTTTTGTGAAGTATATTTGATGCCTTAAGTGCTTTCATATTGCAAAAGCATTCAACTCAAAAGAAATTTTATTGATAATTTGATAAATTGTGACAAGTGGTATTTTAAAGCTGATAATAACTGTCCACAAAAAAAAGAAAAAAGTAAATACCTTAAACTTTAAGGGAACAAGAGGATATGAGCTTACATTTCCCAAATAAAATTTGTCACTTACGTTTTGAAAAATTGATGATGTCCTTAAAGGTTTAATACATAAAAAAAGTAAGGTTATTTTAATGTACATTAAATCTTGAAAATAGCTTTTTAAGTTATTTTAATGTGGCTTAAATATTTAGGTCTCAATTTGTAAAAAGTGTAAGAATTTTTAATGATAATCTTTAAAAGAAAATCAGCGGAACTATTCATACTTATAGAGTAATGAAAATGACACTATATAAAAAGAGAAATCTAATAAACTTGTGTATTTCGAAAATTAAAACCACCCCTTTTCTCAATTATTGTAATTTTTTTGGAGAATTATAAGAGTTAGAGAATAAGAAATAGATTTAGATTGGGTTAATTTTATAATTTGTATACCCTATAGTCTATGAAAAACTAGGAGACGCACACAGATATATTTCTGGCCCAATATAATTTTTGATAATTTTTGATAAAGACAAAATGTATGAGCTTGCGTATGATTTGATGAGTTACTTTCACTAAAACAGATTTTGCACTTCCATTTTTTTTTAATTTTATTACTAGGATAAAATTGTTTATTTTTTTATTTTATAATTGTTATTTTGGATGTTTTGTAATAACGAAAATATTTCCCTTTATACAGAAATTTTGCTTTTTGGCATTTAAGTAAAGGGGTTGTGTATCTTCCATTTTATGTTGTGGAGATTACCTTAAAATTTATAAACTTGCTTAGAACTGGAAATTACTTAAAAACTGAAAACTCCATAAATACATGTCTCTTCCTATTTTATATTGCTTCTAACTTGAATCATTGCTTTAAGGCTACTTATAGTTTCTGGTATCGCATAATTACTTTATAGATAAAATTATCGTTTTTTTGCTTCTAGATTCAAAAAGTTACTCTTTGCATACTAGTGTATTGATGGTGCTTTTAGATTCTTTAAATAGGAGTACACTTTTTAAAAGTTTATTTATATTATTTTTTTCTTATTTAAAAGGGTAAATACATTATAAAATTTAATGAGGTAATTTTATTTTCAATTTAATTAGATATTATTAGAGCTAGTAGTATTTCAAATAAATATAATTAAATCTTATTTTTTATGCATGTTTAAAATAAATAAAATATTATATATAATTTAAGTGTCTTAATTCACTTTAAGAACATTTGTATAAACAAAGAAATTTATTAAATCACCATCCAGTTCGCAAGAAATTAATTTCCTTCATTTTGGGAAACAATTACTAAATGATTACATTATCCTTTAAAATATTTCTATAACATAGCTATATATCTAGCAGGCTTCAATGAACCTTTTCTTCTCCCAAGAGAAATCGCTTTCTATTCTATATAAATGAAACAATTGACTCCTTAAGTCAAAAGTATTTTATATAAGTCCAAGTTTGCATGTTATATGAATAGAAGGATTGTTTAGTAACATCACGAAGTTAGCAAACAAATTTTCACGGGGGCAAGTCTTATGTTCAGTACTTTTGCCTATGGGAAATTTAGATAGCTATCTTTTTGTATGAAAATCATTAAATAGAAAAGTTCATGTTAAATGTATATATTAAAGGGTAGAGCTTAATGGTCAGCAAAGAGAGCTAAGGGTTCTTATGATAGCTGCAAAAATAATTCTATTAGTTGAATAGTGTTTAAGATAAGTATATGTATTGCCTTCGTAAAGGTTTTAGTTGTAATTACAGAAGATCAGATATAAAAAATTTCATCACAAAAGTACTTTGTCATTATTTTTTTTTTGATTTTATACAATTTGATGTTTTGTAATGGTGACTGTAGAATGAAATTTTTGAATAATTTTTAAAAGCTGTTTTAAAAATTTTAAGTAAATGTAATTATTTTTATTTTAGAAATTTAGAAATTCAAATTGCAAACACTTTTAATCACACTGGGTATGTGACATAAACAATAATAATTTAGATTATTAGGTGAATTTTTGAAGATCTATGATGCTATGAAGAAGATGAAAATTAAGATGGTTAAGTTGCTTAGACTTTAACAAATTAACAAGATTTTGCTTAGAAAGTGGATGAAAGCCGATGCTGGTTGATATGCTTATAAAGCAGTTGTTTTTAACTAGGCATAGTGAAAATTACAATGTCAAAGTAAAAATACTAAGAATATAAATAAAATTGCATTTAAAGGTACATATGTTTGAATTAAAATGAAAACTGTTTTTTGGAAACTTAACAACTAATTCCTAGAACTGATTACACAAAAGAGAAATTTCTTGTTTAATCCTAAGATACAGTTTTAATTTCGAATAAAAAGCCTTGAAACCATGAAGGATTTTACGAGAATTGAACTAAATTGTTATATCTTCCTTTATATAATCATGTTACCTTGATTAGAAGTGTAATTTTTCTTTCATAGTTTTTTTTTCATACATGAAGATACAAAATGCACATTCATATTATAGAAGGTTTTCTTTTCCTTAGCATAAAGGTTCTATTATTTTTGAATTTATGTGCCTTGACTATATACAAAAAGCAACTACATTGCATTCCTAGAAAAATCTGAAGAGCTTTCAACTTTGAAATCTCTGAAAATAGAATATAAGAGTTTGAAACATCACACCACAAGATCCAACTTGAATAGGTAATCTTTTTTAAAGAGATACAGTAAAAAATACAACAAAAGAGATACAAAAAGTTTCTTTTCTTTTAAAAACCTAAAAGGGAGCCTTAAAACAATACAAAAACTGAAAAAAAGATTGCGAAAATGGAATGAAGCTATCTGTTTGGCAACTTTTCATATTTTTCAATAAAGCTTAAGCGTAAAATATAGTCATAAGCCTTACAGAGATGCAATTTAATATTATTTGAAGTTTGTTTTTGCTACTGGCAAAGATGGTGCTATCGTCTAGATTTCCTTTTATGGTTCGTTTTTCATAGCGCAAATTGAATTTCTCAGGTGTTCCTTTCAACTTTTAAAAATCTTAATTCAAATTTTTTTTTTTATTGAACATTATTTTACATCCACAGAAGGTTTCACTCTAAATTCTTAAATATTTCCAGAATAGTTTCCGGTAAGATATGTAATGTAATAATTTCACAAGTCACGTATACAATATATGTATATATATATATGTATATAATATATATTTGAAAATTAATATTTAACCTATATATAGTATAAATAGTCCCGATTAAATTATTCATTTACAAATGGGTTCACCCTATGGTCAATCAAGTATTTTTTTGTATATCTTACAGATGAATTTAATTTTCGAACATTAAGAAATTTTTTCATGAAATATTAGTCATAACTCAAATATTTTTATGTATATAGATTTGAAGGAAACCATGTTTATTTGAATTGAAATGCATTTATCCCTATTTATCAACATACGTATCTCTGCATTCTATTTATTTAAACCTTTTGCGTTTTTATCTTATTAAATTATTGTATATTGATATTTAAAGCATCATACCAAATGAATAACACTTTTAAGCGTGGCAAGAAAATCAAAACAATTAAAAAAACTTGGCTCCCTAGTCAATCATTGCTACATAGCACGTTTTCACGTCAAAAATTAGTATTACTTCCTCAATAAAAGTTAGTCTGTAATGAAATTTTTCCTAAAGTAAAGTAATTCATATTTAAAAGGAAAGGAATTGTAGACTAATGCTACAAGCTAATTAAATCATTTTTGTATGGTACTTTTTTCCTTGATTTTGTAGCTTTCATACTTATTTGCTTCGAAATAGCTAATGAAATTTTCTATTCAAAAGTCTCGTTTGGAAGTTTGATTAAAACTACCTAACAATTAGTATTTGATTTACTCATCATTCATTAGAACAATTTTTAGCAATAGAGTCAAGAATATTAAGCTTACACTTTGAAACTAAGGGTAAAAGTTAGTATAGGGTTTGAAAATGCGAACTTGATTAGCTCATAATACTCTAACAACTGAAAGTGTTATTGTGACCCATCAAATCAATCAGGTGTCGTTCTCAACAATTAAAGATACCATGATTTACTTTTCAGCCAAAATTATGCATTTATCTTCATTTGTATTAAATACCAGCTCCGAACAGCAGAGTTGAGACCACAATACTATCAATAACGCCACATTTTGAAATGCCCGAAGGAGAAGAGAGATCTCTCCAAAAATTATTATTTCCTCTAAAATAAAGCATCTGTGCCTTTAAAAAATTCACCAATTTTTTTCTAAAAGTTTCCGAAATTTTTGATATTCAAAAGCAAGCATGTTAAGAGAGAGATAATCACATTTTGCTTTTTATCAAACACATTTCTTACAAATAAAATTTGTTTTATTTAATTTAGAAAAAGCAAATCAACAAAAGAGACTTTCTATATGTAGGTATATATTTATACATATGTATATTTTTCAATACCACTAACTAATTAAAGCTATAGAAAAATACAGTTCTATCATAATTAAATACTTTGCGCCTAAATTATGGACATCAAATTTCAATTGAATACTAATTATTCTGTTTTAAGAGGTTCGAAATATTTAAAAAAAGCTCAAAAACTCGTAAAAGTTGACTTAGTTAATTTAACTATTTTTAATTTATTTCTTCATTTTAAAATTTTAATGTAGTTCTCATATTCATTTCTAAGGAAGTTTTCTCAAATAGTATACGGAAGAACTTTTGTAATTAAGACTGCTAACTTTAATAGGCAATTTTTATTTCTTTTGCTTTAACTCTCTTGTTACTTATTCAAGCTAAATAAAATTTTTTTCATCAAATGATGAGAGTTTTCAATTCTCTACAAAAACTATCTCGCTATAAATTTTGCTAAGTTTTAAAAAATACATAGTAAAGTCCTTATTAGCGTAGACAATATTATAGCCTTTAGGTTACAGATTTACATTTCAAGAAAGCTTTTTTTCTCAGGTAAAAAGTTTAGTTTTAAAGTTGTTTTTATAGAGTACTCTATTTTTTTATAATTATATTGTAGCCTATAAACTATTAATAAGAAACGTAAACTTGTTAATTTTTTTAAATAAGCTTAAATGAGTCTTTTATTAAGTCTCTTGGATAAGTTTTACACAGTAAATATAAACTGGTAAAGTGTTCAGGAAATTGATGAAAAAGCGTAATTTTGTTTAAATTTTGAAAATGAATGCTTTGAAAAATTCTAGGATTGAAAATGACTTCCTGTAATGTCTTTACCAAGACTTTGCAGGATAAAAAATTATTTAAATTAAAATTTAAATTTTATGGTATTAATTTATAATTAATTATCGTTATCGTTCGTTTAAACGTCACGTCTGAGTAATATTAAGATATTTCAAAATACATTAAAGATAGTTCATGCTGGGTGTCAGACATGTAATTGATTTTTTTCAATAAATTTAATTAAATTTGTATGCATTGATGGTTTGATTGCAAGTTTACATAGTTATGAGGCTCGTTATAAAATGATATTTAAAAAATCATATGTAATCTTAAGTCTGAAATTATTTTAGGAAATTCGCAAAAGATACTTTTTTATGCTCATGACAATGCTTTAAATTATAAAGAATGGTTCAGCAATTTGAATAAATCGAAAAAACTCTGATTTTGATCGCCAAATCAGTGATCTTTTAAATTTGTTAATTATTTATCTTTTGAATGCCTTTCAAGTTTAGTTGATACAATACTGGCTAAAAATATTTTTACATAAATAGAGCTTAAAATATTATTAATAATACTCTACCCTCGCATAGCCTTCAACCCAAGGATATATATATTAAAATTATTATGTTGATTCGATAGAATTAATATTTGCTTAAGTTTAATTTGAAAAAAACTGAATATAACATATATCTGATAGATAACTACGTGATCCAAAGTTTTGGATGGAATAAGCCAGTCTTTGAGCACATAGAATTATCCTAAGTAATACTTTTATACAATTTAACTAGTTATAAAAAAATTTGGCTTAATAAGCCACTTTTATATAATCTGGAAGAAATTAATTACATTAATTACAAAAATGAATATACTTTGCGACCATTGATATAATTTATTCACAGCTAAGATTTTCCATTACAACGATTCTTTTTTACTCGTATGTAAATTTAAGCTCCAACACAGAAGTGTGGAAAATTAAAAAAATAAAAAACTGTCATTTTTGTTAAAAGTTAGAAAAATTTCATTGATAATTAAAAACTACCAAAAAAAGCTCTTTATCAAAAACAACTGTCTGAAAGCCATTCAAGTGTTCAGGGGGCTTTTGTTCTGCAGCTGATTGCAGAAATTAGTTGACATCAAAATAAATTAGTCGCAAAATTTATTAAATCAAATTAAAGCTTTCTTTTTTTCTAACCTGCTAATTTACAACATAACCCGCTATGCCCCCTTCTGTATGAATGAAAATTTATGAGAGGTATGCACAACATTAACTGCTTTGGAATGGGCTGTTTCTTTTGATTTGTGATCTCTTCCTTTCGTTGATTCCAGTAATGGGTAATCCTTGGTATTAAATTGGGTAATGAAAGGTCACATTTGTCAAACACATCACTCTTACATTTACCATTTAGCTGCCTGGCAATGAAATGTTGGTTTAACAATGATTTTATTCTATTTGTGGTAAACGTTCATGAAGCCTTAAAGGAGTATCTACACTGTGATAGTATAAATCAAGCTGTGATTGCCATCAATTTTCGTTGATTGAAACATTTTCGCAAAACAACGCCTGGGGTTATAAACCTTATTTTTCTACATAAAGCTTATATATGAGACAAAGGGAGTTGTAGGGGTGGATGAGTAAGGTTCAAATTGATGAGCTAAATTATACAAATTATTTAGAAATTATGAAATTTTTTGTAAAATTTTAAAAATTTTCTTGAATACTTTTTCAAGTATCAGCTTTCCTTATTAAAATCAATTGATTTTAAGTAAATATTAAAAATCTATTCCTGAAGAAATTTAGAAACAACCAAGTTGCAAAATAAACTTGAACTTTAAGTACAATAAGGACCCTAGTAGTGGTAGCAGTGTAATAGAAAAGTTATAATTTGGTTTGTTTTGTAAAATTACTGTAGAAAAACGATTTCTAGCTGGTTAGCTTTGGGATATTTTTTCCATTTTTCAGTGGAAAAAACTGATTTGCGGATAGCAATACATAAATGGCGGCTAGGGGGATTTATTCCAGAAGTGGTTAAAAATGGACCATTTGCTTGGTCTTACTAATGATGTTGAAATTTTTTATGACAAAACAAACGACAGTGGGTTTTTAAAACATTTATATTTGTGCAAAAAGGGAAATAAAAGAAAAGTGTGCTAAGGCAATTAAAACTATAAGTCTACCACTATGAATAAAAGGTTATTGTTTTTAGGTCCTTAAGTAAACAAATAAATTGTTGATGGGATTTCTCGGTAAAAATTAATCAACAAATGCAGACCTTTAAGGCAAGCAAAATAATCGTTTGTAGACATGAAATTTAATTGAAAATTTGATTGGGTTAGCTAGGATGAAAGGTCTAGTTAAAAATATTAAAAATTAATAAGTTTAGGCTTCATATTTTACCGTTTTATTTTGCTCAGGATAAAATCCACAAGTAAGAAATTAGAAAATATTCCTTGCTTTTATTTAATAGAAAGTAAGAGTTTTTACGTGTTATCAAAGTACTACATGAATAAGAGATTTGGTTATTAGGGTGGGTCAAAAAAATTTTTTTTCTAAAATACACTTATAATAGTGAAATTATGTTGTCTTATTAGGTCAATTACCTAATTATCAATTAGGTAAAAAATTATTCATTTATCTTTAGTTTAACAGCCCGCGCATCGATCCCCAAGTTTGATACCAAACGTACACGTTATACAATATTGATATTAAACGTCAATGACGTTATTTTGTTAACTACGCATATGAAATGTACTCCGCAGAGCGTATTGAGTAGTCAAACTATGGTTTGACATTCTTTACATTATTTTCTCTCTAATGACTTATAGATTATTATGGAAACTAGAAGAAAAAGTCATCAGTGCCCTATATTCGGAAGTGTAGAAGATATTAAGGACAATGTATTACCAACCTACGAAGATGTCATGAAATGTTATGAATGGAATATATTACAACTTAAAATTAGCAGAAATACTATCAAAAAGCCATCATTTTTAGATATTGCTGCACTTGTATTTAAAAAGTTGAAGATCTTTGGTGAAAATTATCCCTTCCTACAGTTTCACACACAAGAGTCATTCAGCTTTTAAAGGCTTATCATTTAAAATGCAAAAACTACACAAAATCTTTAAAAAGATTATCTGCTGATCAGAAAAATAGTTTTATACAGCAAAGCAGAGTTCTATTCAACATTTGCTCATGTAAATGTAAACAAATTAGAAAAAAAGTTAACACGACAAATAAATCAAATTTGAGCATTAATGAAAATCAAGAGAAGTGTAGAGAAGCAGGAGTTGGTATTATTATCGAGTGAGTCTGAAAGCAGTATTTCTTCACCTGATAGGCTAAACTTACCCTCTACATCACAAAAAAAAAAGAAACAACAAAATTAGTAAAAAGTTTGATAAAAACAAGACAGTGAGGGAACTCGCTGCCAGGAGGATACTTAAAGCATGAAACGCACCTCATAAAGGGTGTATTTGAAGTGCCAAAAATCAATTTTGACGCCAATAGTTATATTGACCTCATAGACTGGTAACAAAAATTTTTCAATCCGCCAACTCTTCGAGACATCACTAATCAAGAAATAAACGAGGTTATTAAGTCTCGGTTTAACGCAAACTTAATTTTTTCAAAGCTACCATGTCATACGCAGGCAGTCGAACGTTTTGTGAAAATATTGATGGAAGCATCTATGGCCTTATGCGATAAGAAATTCAGAGAAGCTTTAATACAAACGAAATTTGCATCCAGAAAGCTTAAGCCTAAAGAGAGCCAACGAGATTTTGGGGTTAAAACATAACAAGTTCGATTTGTTTTTACCAGTATATTAATGTTTTCTATTACCAACTTTTTAATTTTATTTTGATTATTCATGCATTTTATATAACACTTTTAATTTTCTGTTAATATATAACTCTTTTTTAATAACATATATAGGCCTAACCAAACGTCCTTTTTTCCAAAATTCCCGAAACTTCGAATCACATGCGCGGGCTAAAGATCTCATATAATTTTACTTTTTATAACTAATTATTATTTTTTTAGGCCTAAGACAACATAATATTACTATTAGAATATGTTCAAATAACTTTTATTTTTTCCCATACTATTGGTTATCCTTAATCAAAAATAAATATTAACCAGTTAAAGTTACCGTTGAGTCTTACTAATCTCCAAGCTTCTATGAGTTGTAGTTGTCGTATTTTCCTTCTTATCTTCTATACCTCAATATTCCTTATTTTGAAATGTTATGCAACCTGTTGTTTGCAATTATGCTATATATATATATATATATATATATATATATATATATATATATATATATATATATATATATATATATATATATATATATATATATATATATATATATATATATATATATATATATATATATATATATATAGATATATCTATGTATATATATCTATATCTGTACCCCTCATCACAAAAGACATGTTTGGAAACCAGTAGTAGATTTTCAATATAGAGTTTCACAAGCTTCCTTTTTACTTTTTAAAGTTTTAGCCAGTATTTAAAGGGATTTTATTTAATTTTCTGCACTTCAATCAAAACTAGTTAAAATAAATTTTCTTCTTTTCGTATACACTCTGTTTGATCTCTATGTCAAACTTCGTAAATAAACTTCTATTAAGTTTTCTATTTACTGAAAAATAAGTTTTATTTAAAATTGTGTTAACTTTAAGCATTTCCTTGGTACAGTTAGTCCTCATAACGTATAAGATGATTATATATACTTTATTCTTGACATGCAATAACTTTTATTGACAATAAACTCTAATAAGGATTCGCGTCGGTTGTATCTCTTAAGGAAATTTATTCAAACTTTTGCCAATTAATTTGATGGTGAACAATGCAAAGTTTCAGCAATGGGTAAAACTCTACTAAACTTTGTCTTAAGTTTCTATAGTGACAAATGCAAATTGTTGCCCAGTTTATTTAAAGATATATTCTTTCAATGATTTATGCGGAAACTTCATGTTGAGGATTTCTTGATGCCAATGAACTAAAAAGTTACAAAAACTATTGCTAGCTCTGATTCATTGCATTTTTTATTATAAATACGTAAATATCTGTTATTTGAAGTGTGAATATTTTACAAAAGGGGCCAAGGATAGGAAATTTAAGATCGTTTGCTTGGTATATAGTGAATTTAAGTACTCATTAAATTGAGAAACTTTTCAGATGTTCATTTACATATTAATCCTTTCTCTAGGCTAAAAAGATATTTGTCTACCACTCACTCAAAATATTTTGCCGTAATTATTATAAGACATTCATAAATATATCTCAAATAAATTAATACAATCAAAAAGTTTTCGACAATTTAATTAAAGTTTGAAAAAGAAAAAGAAAAGACTAAATTTTTCTAAAAATGGATAACCTAGTTTTAATATCTTAATCTTTTTGTGATATTAACTTTTAAAAACAAATGCGACAATGCCAACAAAAATTCATAGGCTACGTGATTAGCGTTATTAATTATATGAAGTCCTAGCTCTGACTAAACTTGGTATTAAGATAGCACATCTCATGCTTGGGATTCACTAGCGCTTAGCGCGTGGAGACGACTTAGCACAGTAAAAATGGAGAGTTTATTTTATATACCAGTGCAGTGGAACATCAGTGGAGACTAATGGACTCATTAGCATTTAGCACTCAATTTCGTGCCGCTAAGCGCTAGTGAGTCCCAGGCATCAGAGTATAACAAATCAAAAGAATTACTCATTGGCTAGATTTTAGGGACAAATAGATACTATATTTAATGACTAAAGATGAATTATCTTTGATTAGAGGGAAGTACTTCAACGGTATTAATTTGTTTTCAAAACTTCATCGCAACTCCTTCACTGCCTAAAACAGAACTGAGGAGTTAACAAGTCAAATAAACATATTTAAAGAAAAAGTTGAATTAATCTAACAAAAGAGTTAAAATTGTACTACTAAATATAAAAGTACATAGAATTACTTAACTCAAAAGTTAAATTTTTCTTCCAAGGGCACAAGGAATTTTTAAAGTGTACATATTTTGAAGCGTCACAAAAATTGTACAATATTTGGCAAAATTATGCAAAGCTATATTTTATGAAATCAAATAAAAGAAGAATACAATTTTTTTGGAATGGACTTCATTATTTTTAAAAGTTTATAAGAAGAATTCTACATCACTTAACTAATTACATTAATGTATTAAGATTCGTAAAAGAAAATAGTAATTCTTGCAGATTTATACCTGTCAAGTTTTCTGTGAAATTTAATGTAGCCCTTAAAATCAGTGAGATACATTGGTATAAGGAAAATATTGTTGTTCTTGTATGTATATACATAAGTATATATATATATATTTTCAGTTTTGTCATATAAAAGTATATTAGCATTAATAGTAGCAACTTTTATTTAAAGAATAAGATATAAAATGTTTTTGTTAATCCTTTTTTTTGTAATCAGATCTAATAGCATCGTCTAATTAAAATTAAAAAAAGAACAATAAATATAATACAAAATAAATAACAATTAATAAAAAAAAATTATTCACAGAAAAAGCTCAAAATGAATTGTTTAAAAGATAAATTTATACAATTGATAGAAGCATTTTTTAGAGATTTTTGATTTATTCTATAATAAATTGTGTTCTGAAATATATTTGTAAGATCCCCTCAATCCAATAATTCAATCAGTAATTTTGCTCTGAGTCGAAATAAAATGTACACCTGCTTTTTTTTATTTGGTCGACTTTTTCTACTTGAGTCTCAAATATTTATAGCAATATTAAACTCATTATTTTAGCGTGAAAAAAAAAATAATACAAAACAAGAATTCATGACATTTAATAGGATTATAATTCACAAGCCAGTTGGGATGCTTTAAAGCATGTAATAATTACTTATCTAATCCACTATTATTTGTTTTAAATCAAATCTCACCAACAAGAGCTTTTATGTTTTATGTTTTTAGACATAAAATTTTCTAAAAAATTTGCTTAAGAAATAAATAAACCTAGACATAATCAATTCATTACTTTCTAAGCTTTGCGATCTTTGGGACAGGGATTAATCTCTGTATGAGACACGATATCTCTTTTTTTCGGGTCTAATTGAAGTTACATTATTCCAAGCAATTGAATTTTACTACACACTTGTTATCCTTAATAAAATGAAATGCCTGTAAGTTAGTCTTAAATTTTGATTTAACAGGCAATTCTTACTTCTATACCCTCCGAACAAAACGGAAATTTTAAGGTTTGAATGTCTAAGTTGCTGTGTAGTGCTAAGTTTATGTCTTTTCAATGAGAAATAATATTTAATTTGAATTCAAAAAATTATAGATGACGTGAAAAAATAAAAGTGGAACTAAATTCTTTGCTACAGATTATGAGACGTAGACCAGTCGCCAGACGTGTGAAAATGAGAAAGAAAAAATAATTTGTTACAGTAAACTAATGATGCAATATGGTAAAGCGTGTTATTAGTAAGAAAAAAAACATAAATCGAACAAGTGGAAACCTTTAAAGTCTTAAAAGTTTCACCTAAAAACCTTTTTCAGCCAAAAAGACGCAAATGAAAATAGGCCATTTTAAAAAAAGGTGAAAAAAATCACTTTTTTTTAAGTTGTATTTCCTGTAACTTTGTCAAATATATATTGATTTACACGTTTTATATGTCAATTAAAAGAAAAAAATAATAGCTTTTATTAACCGGTGAGCTTTAGCCAATCAAAGATTTATTTTCTGGGATACAGACCAATAAAAGAAAATACAACAAAAAACCATTTTCCCATACAGCATGTGGGAATTAGATGTTGACTTCTACAATCAAATTCAGTTTGATGCATTTTTGAAAAAAATGAACACACCTCCGATGCATACAACTAAGCGTACAAATAAATTTCAAACCATTATATTTAATTAGAGCCTGTGCATCTACCGTTTATGAATGCAGAAGTCCTGAAAAGAAAGAATGCTATTAGTACATACAGCAAAAAGCTTAAAACATGAACATTGTTAGTCAGATATTTTTCTCTATAAAAAATTCAAAATTTAAAGGAAAAAATATTTAAAAATATTATTTTTTTAATAAAGTTATGTAGATCCTACTTAAGATAGAAAAATAATTTTGCTTGTACAGAATCTTTAAATTTTAAGGTCAGCATTTTTTTCTAATATAGTTAGAATAGTAATCACTTAGGGCTTTCGATGGTAGAAGTAAGATTTTGTTAACCCCCTAAAGTTATTAAAAATTTTATGCATAGTGGTAACTTAAGTTAAATTGATGTTTATCGTACTGATAAAATAAATATAGTTTTTAATTTTTCCAGTTTGAAAAGTTTATGTTGTTGATTTTTAGCCCTGTTATAAGATGAAAAGGTAAGGGGGTAAAACCTTTCCGTTTTATTTTCGGCTTAGGATCTTGCTACTTTGTGATATAGTGAGCTCACTATGCCATCTCACACACGATACCTTATTTTCTATTGTTTCTATAAATGTACGCAGCCTAACAACCAACGACTACGTGACAAGTTTTATAGTTTCGATTGGGTGGGTGGCTTTCAAGAAAACCTATAAGTTCAGGTTTGTAATTATTTTGTTTTTTTCGTAATATGATTGTTGATGGCTGGTTAGATGACTAGTGAAGTCACTGTTTCTGAATTGAATTACTGATAATTTATATTAAATTTTGAGCACAGCTCTAGCTAGAAAAATACCCGAAAGAAAATAAATTTTTAAAAATGCTTTGATATATTAGTTTAATAGCAAAAATAATGAATCTAAGAAAAACAAATAATCCAGAGAAGTAATTCTGTCTTTTAAAATAATCAAACTATTCAATTCATTTTCTGTAAATTTCCAAACTTCCATAATTCAAATATTAGTTATGATTGAATTAATATGACGTATACATCAATCATGTTTCATTTGGAAATAAATTTCAAACCATAAAATATATAAATAAACATAAGTTATTCTACATATAACAATATAATTCACCATTATAATTTCAGCTGCTTTCATCCACTTAGTATTCCTAACGAATTAACATCACGCACATAGCATGAAACATTATTCCCTTGTTGAAGGCTTGAATGGTACACATTTAAATGTTCAATTCTTTGAATAAAATTGATGGTATTAAGCTAAAAGGGAATCAAATTTTACTTACCTTTTCTTCAAGAAGCTCTGGTGTGAAATATTATAAAATTTTTCTCAGTTTTTGTTGGTATTTCCATTTTGAGTATGCTAAGCACATTTCAAGAATTGATAACACCCAGACAAGATTTCAGTTAGATATTTCTTCGTCAAACCAAATATTAACTGACAAAGCATAAGCAAGGCATAGAAAATATTTGAATTTAGCTAACTCAGATTTCTATGGATTTGAATTAAGTAAAAATCTTTGAAGTTATGTCTATTTCTCTATTTATGAAATATGAAAGTTTTCATGTAAGACAATTTCAACTTATAATTATAACAGATCCTTAAAACGAAGAGTCTTTGATTGCTTAGAGAATACATTTACATGTGTAGAATTTCAAGTTGAAATTGGTACGTTTTGGAATTCTTTACTTAAATTGTAGGTCCAAGCAATTATGTACTTATGAAGTTGTAAAAGGTATTTCCTTGGAGTGTTTTGTGGCTAATAAAGTCAGCTGCAATTATTAAAGAGGTAAGTATCAACTCAAGAATGCTACATTTTGAAGCTATGTGTAAGGTTATATAGTAAGTTTTAAGAGAAATCCTCTTAAAACTTTGATACCATTTATTTGAAAATACATGTAGCAAAAATAAAAACAAAATCAGTTGTTTTTATTTACTTAAAAATTAACTTGGGGCTATTTCCTTCTGTGAGCCTTATAAAAAAATCAAAATTGTTTTTGTATTACCTCAAGCGTTTCTAAAATTAATATTTTCTAAATTTATTTTTTTTATGTTGTATAGTTATTGCCCAGGGGATATATGGAAAGAAATTTCTTTTCAGCTTCGTTGTAATAATGATAAAAAAATAACAAATTTGTAACTGTTTATACGGTAATGTTTTGATTGCAAAGGAAGATTTCATTTCAAATCACGCTAATTATTTAAGCTGAGAATATTGCTAAAAAGATTTTTTGTTTGTCTAAGGTGCTTGTTAAGCAAATATTCAAAAGTAAATCTGGTATGATAGAGAATTTAGCTTTGATCTTATTTTTTTACACCAAACTTATATTTCACTTTGATCTAATATAACAGTAAAATTTTGCTATGTTAATAAGAACTTCCTAAAATAGGTGAATGAATCCTGGAAATGTTCAGCTTTACTCAGGAACATCTTTTTTTTCTAGCAAACGCGTCACTAATTATTTTATACCTTTCATGTAGAATGTAAGCTTTGCTTAGGCAAAATTCAAATTTAAACTTCAAATTCATCATTTGAGTCCAGATAATCTAGGTCCAGATAAAAATAAAGACTACTCACTATGGAAAGCTACAAGAAAACTCAAACGTCCGCTTAACAGAGTTCCTCCACTGAGGAATCATGAAGGTAAATGGATTAACAAAGATGACGAAAAAGCAGAAATGTTTGCATAATACTTAGAAACAGTATTCAAACCTCACGATATACAGTCGAGTATAAGCACAAGTCCAATATATCAGTCCTACAAAAAAATAAAAAAGATCACGGCTGCAGAAACAGCCAAAGGAATAGACAACAATCTAAACATAAAAAAAGCTCCTGGTGAAGATAATATACCACCCAGGTTATTAAAAGAGCTATCAGTGAAAGCACTAATCATACTTACATACATAATCAATTCCTGCCTAAAACTACAGCACATACCTAGTTGCTTTGAAACAGCGCAAATCATCATGATCAAAAAACCGAATAAACCTGCTGAAGAAATCACTTCTAACCGACCTATTTCACATTACCCACACTATCAAAACTGTTCGAAAGGCTGCTATTAAAACGTCTAAAACCACTAGTGAAAATACCTGACTTCCAATTTGGCTTTAGAAGCAACCATTCAATATTAGATCATGTAACAAATATAATAGAACAAGTATTTGAAGAAAGGAAATACTGCTCGGCGGTGTTCCTAGACGTCTCACAAGCGTTCGACAGGGTATAGCTAGACGGACTCAAATATAAAATGACTCTCCAGATACCATGCAACTTATGCAATCTACTCGATTCATATATAACTAATCGTATATATAGAGCTACATATATAGAGCGAAAACGCTAAATCTACATACTATAAAACGAAAGCAGGGATACCACAGGGTAGCACCTTGGGACCGCTGTTATATCTCTTATACACGGCAGACATCCCAATATCAGAATATACATTTATCGGAACCTTCGCGGACGATACTGTAATACTATCCAAGAACATAGCTCAAGGAAAAGTAAATTATAAACTCCAACAAACACATTAACAAATGGACCTCGGATTGGAAAATAAAAATCAATAGGGAAAAATCAATCCATGTAACTTACTCATTGAGACGGAAAAACTTGCACATGTATTTAAATGGAGAGCGAATACCTTAAGCCGACTCTGCAAAATACCTTGGACTACATATCGATTCAAGATTGAACTGGAAGCACCACGTGCGGCAAAAAGCAAAGCAGATAAAGCAGCAAACACTGGGTAGTTGGAAAAAATTCACCACCGGACCTTAGAAGTAAAAGATTGATCTACTTATGGACGTATGATATACAGCTATGGGGATGTACTCATAAAACCAATCGAGCTTACATACAAAATAAGCAAAACAAAGTCCTATGCTTGTTAACCAATGCCTACTGATATGTAACAAACAAGGAACTGCATAACGATCTAAAAATTGGGTGGGTGGACGATGTTATGCATGATTATGCCAAGAAACACAAACGACGATTGCTTCATCATACCAATACGGAAGTCATACAACTGCTGGACAGAGCGAACCAGATTAGGAGACTACAAAGAACAAAGCCATATGAATTAAAAGTTTAACTATTGGGAACAGATCAATGGACTGGCAACCCTAACATTTCATCACCTAACAGTAGGTGCAACTGAGCGATACTAATAAATTAATAGTATGTAATAAAAAGATTGTAGTAAACTAAAATGTAAAACAAAATAAAAATCATTTGAGTCGTTCCAGTCGTTTCTTCCATTGGAAAATTTTATTAAGATCTGCGAAGTGCAAGTGGTGGTCTTTCAAACTATATTTAGTAAATATGGTGGATGTAAAAGTGACTCAAAGCTGAATTTATGTAGTTTGGCAAAATATCTAACGAATTGTGACATAGTGAACTTGTTGTTGTTGTTTTATCTCTCACATGGAGGAAGACCTCGCTTGATTTAATTGCAAATTAAATATTGAATTTAATATTAGCTGTTTAGTTTATTTTTTCTAAAGATACTAATTGAGTAAAACACTAGCACAGAGGCCATAATTTTATCTTCTGATTGTTGTATTTTTTATATTTTTGAATGATTATTACCCGATGCTTTGCACTCATGATAATCTTAGATTCATTTCTAAACAATAATGCGGAAAAAATTTTTAATCATTAGAATTTTTTGAACTAAGCAGATTTTTTTAGAGGAAACTGTAAAGTAACAGTTGTGACACCGAAAAATCTTATAAATCAAAAAATTTTAATAAATGTCACAAAAAATGCCAAGTTTGCATACTGGCATGACGAGCGTGAGCTAATCATGCAGAAATTTTGAGTATTTAAGGAAGGTTCTTTGTTGTTGGAGAATTTTACATTTTAAGAAAAACTAATGAGAATTGAAGGTAATTTGATTTCCAAACAACTTAAAATTAACACATTACCCAATAAGCTTTGAGCCACACAGATGGCATCACTGTCGATAAAATAAGATAAATTTTTATGGACAGTGTATGTTGAAATTTAAAATCAATCTGACATTTGGTTGCAAATGTGTCAGTGTTGAAATTTAATACCAATCTGACCTTTAGTTCAGGGGCTTTAGTGACACGGCTTTTTTTGTTTTCAACAAAGGAAGTGCCAAGAAATATTAAATTTTTTGAAGATCATTGTGAAAATGAATGAAATCTTATTATACTTATCTTTGGCTCTAAAACTTATAAATTGAAGGTAAACATTTTTATTAAAGTTAATCAAATATAGAATAAGATGTGATGTTATAGTATTAGAATTTTCTAAATATTATATAGTTCTTCGTTACATCAAGTTTTTATGAACAACCAGTGTAGAGAAAATGTTGTATTTATACAAACTCAATCATTTCTCGATATACTATCAAAATTTATGATCATAAACTGCAAATGACATTTACGAACACAATCCTTGAATTTCCTTGGAGAATTTGAGTGGTGTTTTATATCTGACTCTAGTCACACTTTACGGCTTGAGCTTGAACACTCCACTTGTACTGCAATAAAGCCACTATTGTCAGACAGGCAATATGTTATATTCCATGAATCACAAACAAAATATTTTGGATAGCTATGTTGAATATGAATATTTGTTTTCTTAATACATTTTACTCAATGATTTATGTTGCATTTTCACATTACCCTTTAAGGGTAATTATCTTAATAGAAATAATAGAATTCCGTTTTTTACACTTAAAAAGCAAATAATCCGTATCTGTAAATATTTTTGTAATTCTTTTTTGTACATAAATGAAAGTGTTATTTTTTAGTTTGTTTTTGACTTATATAATTGCATTTAGTATAAAAGTTAAATAAAAAATGCTCCTTTAGTTTGTTCAAGTGAAAATTTTTCATAGCTAGCATCTGGTGTCTGGACAAAATATATAAGAACTTTTGCAGTTAGAATGTTGTACAATAATATTTGGAGAGAAGAAAATTGATCATAAATTTAGCTGTCCCTGAATTGAAAATTTGTGCTGTGTCTTATTGAGCCTTGGTCAAATTTTATTGCTTATAGAAAACATCAACTAAAAGTTAGTAGTTTTGTTGAAAAAATAATGGGTAAAAGTTTCCATAGAATGAAAAAAAGGTATGGATAGATTCAAACGGATAATTATGGAAGAATCAACTTGTTGAAAGGAAACAAAAGTTATTGTAAGAGTTTTCAGTGTTTTTGCAGCATCGACGGTTTCATAATAATGAATATTATTTGCCAATCTTAATGGAACTCGTAAAAAGGTAAATCACCCTTTTGGTGCAACCAACTTTAACCTTTAAAGTAAAGAGGATATTGATTGTGAAAAAATGTGAAACGTCTAAACAGGATTTATATTTGAAATCATAACAAATCACCATCCAATGATACATTATTAACCAAATTCAGACTTTGCATATGGCGTACTTTCTTTTAAAGCATATTAGTGGTTCTGTTTTTGCCAAGGTAGTCAATCGACTCATTACTTTTTTAAGTAAATGCTATGTGTTTAGTTGATTTGGACAGTTCTCACCTGCTCTTTTACACTCAGTTAACTGTTATTTTCGCCAACTGTGACCAAACTACCATATTTTCACAAACTAACAAACATTAAAGAAAAGCTTGCTGATACTTTTAGAATTGAATTAACAAGTTATTTTTCTCCTTTAATAAATTTGATTGATATAAGTTTTTAAGAGCAGTAAAATAGCTTTAGAAAACTTCATCTTCTTTCCCAATTTCATTTTTGAAGAAATTGCTCAATTTTTTGACCTTATTGAAGAAAATGCTTGAGGATTTTTCTACCTTTTGAAATCCCCTAGATTTTAGTCTACTAAGTTCAAACTGGCATATTTTAAGCATTACTTGCTTATCTTTATAAATATATTTCTCATTATGCTACATTACCCAAATTTTTATTATTTAATATCAATCATAAAAACTTAATTAAGGTATCTTATTGAAGGTTTTCTTTTTCCTACTTGAAAAATTAAAAAGTATGGTACAAATAATATGGGAAAAAGAAACGTATGACTTTGATGTTTTACTCATTATGAGAATTTAATTTATACTTCTACATTGTGAAGTCAATATTTAGGACTTGTTTACTTTTTATTAGATTTAGAACAACGAAGTTTTCTCTAAGCACTCATGTATTATTTTAAATAGCAGCAGCAAAGTTTGACAAATATTTGAACCCAATCCTATACAATTTTTTCCTTTATAATAAAATATTATTCATGAAGATTGGAGATTTATATTTGAAAATACATATATAAAAGATAGATAAGTTCTAATGTTATATTATTCTATGGAAAGATTTCTTTGAAAAAATTACTTCAGTTTGAGATGATATATTTCTAAAGCTACGTGAAAAAATGTATAATTTTGAGAAACATTATTATTTTAATATATTTGTTGTTGAAATTATAATCCTTTTGTCTGTTAATTGATCTTTTTAAGTATTCGCTGCTCTAGATTGTTATAAATTTCCCAGCAAATTATGGTATCACATGGTAATTGAAATCCAAAGTAGTTATGGTAATTTAAAAAATAGGAAATTTTCATTCCTTGACAAATTATTACTGAAGTAATATTCTATAAAAAATTAATTTGAATAATATTCATATTTTTAATGATTGCCTACTTTCTTATAAGTAGAACTCTTTTCAAAACAACGTTCTGTGAAGATGTCTGAAAATTTTATTGGGATATAGTTTTAAGAAAATGGACTGAAATAAATACAAAAATGAGCTTTTTTGCAATTAAGTAGGAAAATTTTTTGTAATTATAGACACGCGAAAACAAACTTCCTTTTCGTAAATTACCCTTGCAACTTAAATAACTTGAAAAATGGTAAAGATAACCTCATGTATGCATGTGGGTATATAGTTGCAAAGAAGTAAAAACTTTTAGCTTAGGTTTACTTAGATTGATTTTCTTAAAAAAAAGAAGGTTTGGCGAGTTTTGAAATATTATGTTTTAGACATGAAATTTCAATAAAAGAAGAGTGGGTTTTATTTGACTAATTAATTTTTGATTTCAGCTTTAACTTGAGAAAAAACTATTTGTTTTGCAATCAAAAGCAATCTGTATTTATGTAAAGGAATTTATCTTTAAGCAATTAAAATTTTTATTTCAAAACAAAGCAAATGTAAATATAATTTGAGTTATTCTTGGGTTCCTCTTTTTATTCCCAAATATTTTTGAACGCTAAGATTGATAATAAAATCAAAAAATTCTTTATTGGATATTTATATTTATTCTTACTAACCAGAAAAAAGTTATTTGAAGGAAGTTGATTGATGATAACATTCTTCTACTTAAATTGGAGGAAACATGGCTTTGGAGAAATAAAGCAAAAATAATTTCCACTCTCAAAAAAAATAAAAAAATAAAGACGTATCGTATGGTAGCATATAACAATTGAGTTAATATATATATAATACATATAACAATTAAGCAGATGAAAACTAGAAATTTAAATGAAATTGCCTACTTTTATTCTAAAGTTAAAAATTTTGCCACTAAAATGAGATTGAAAAATGAACGGTCGAGGGATTCAAACGACCCCCTAACATATTTGATATTGTTAAATGATAGGATATAAGATTTTTTGCAAGCAGTAAATGTCAAAATAGCACAAATATTAAATTCAACTAACGCTTTCAAAATATTTGCTTCAAAGGGAATTTAGTAGAGTTTATGAAACAGAATAATTTATTCAGATCTTTATAAGCGACCAGAAAAATAAAAACAACACTTTGTTAAGCAAAATAAAATTTATTATGGCAAATTTATATCATAAATGCATTTAATTTCCTTAAAAATTGAAAATTTGCCATAAAATGTAACCCTTTCATTTATTTAATATCATTTAAATTGCTTATTTTCATTTAAAATTGATCTTTTTTTAGTAACTTTATAATAAGTTAAATACCCATACATTAGTACTAGGGATAGTACCCTCCTTTAGTTCAGTTGAGATGCTTGTTGATATTTGTTTTATAAAGATATAATTTACAATCAAGAAAAAGGCCTTGACAACTCCTTAAGAGCAGCGAATTCAGTATTATTTTATGATTGATGTGAGCATTTTTACGAAAAGATTTCTATGTCCTTCAACAAAAGACGTGTCTCATAAAGTTTTTTACATTTAGGAGATTAGTTGAATTACTTTTGTTGCTTTTTCAACAAATATCTTTGAATAAGCATGTATATTAAGGTGTTAAAATATTATTTTTGGGCGTTTAGGCATTAACCGTATTTGTTTTTGAATCCCTAAAAAGGTTTCAGTTAATGATCAATTAAAAAAGTTTTCAGAAACTATGAGATATTTGTTTAATTTACATTCTTTACTGAAATATTTCAAAAATTTCTAGTCTATGTTTTGGTACCCTAAAAGTTTATATGATTTTAATAATAAGTTAAAGACCTGTTTATTTTCATATTATTTTGATTAAAATTACTAATTAAAATTTTCGTTTGCTTGTTTAGGAAAATTTTTTATTTTCTTATTTGGAAATAACCCAATTTTTTGAAGTGAAACTTCTATAGCCGGGGTTCTGAAAATATGTGAGTAAAACAAAAGTGTTACCAAAATTGACGAGATTAAGTGTTATAGGTAAACCTACAGGTGTACCCATAGGTAACATCAATATCCTATAAAAATTAGAATTTTCATACAAAGTAATACATTGTCAAATTAAAGAGACTAAACAAACTTAAAACTGATATGGAATTTCAAACTAATAAACAAAATATGAGAATGAAAAATTAAAGTTAAAATAAACAAAATTTTAAAAAAGTAATAATTGAAAAATATCATTAATGTACTTTGGCAATAAATTATAAAATAAAATAAACAAAAGGCCTGGATAGGGTTAAGAAACCAAAATGAGCAGTTGTAATCATCAGCTGTAATCATGAGTTGTTAGTTATCAGTGTGAGCTGACCGTTGTGCAAACATAAAGCTCACAAAGTAAAAAATTGTGATTTGTGATTTTGTGTAGATTGTATTAAAAAATTATAAAGTATTAAAAGTTAAGGTTTTGTTTGATTGATTGATTTAACAATAAAGAAAATAAATTAAAAGTTTATAATTGTTTTTTTTAACAATTGATTCACTAGAACACATAAATATTAAGACCAAATTTTCAAACTTTGTATATATATATTTCATATGGAAATATATAGAAATATACCCAGCGGTTAACTTCTCCTTAATCAGTGACAAAGGGAAACCAAGTGGTCACCGAACAATGTTAATCTATAAGTTCCACGCACTGATGACATTTAAATAGGAAATGAGTACAGAAATGTCCCCGGTCCGTTTGGGTGTGTGCGTGCATATCGGTGTTATATATAGGCTGGCATATTTAAAAGGGGTATATTAAATATAATAATTCTCTCTCGTTCACACTGCCCTGAAAATGAAATGCTTTATTTGTTTGAAATGAAATAGGGGAAAGGAAACTCATATTTTTTTATATAAATACATTTATTTTTCTATTTTTTTTTCTTTACACATAAAAACTTATAAATTATTTAATTAAATATAAATATTTCACTTTTTCACACATTAAAATAAAAATTAAAACACGTAATTAAAACATGCACTCGCGACTTAAACAAACGAAACTACACTAACAAATGTCAAAGAGAGTGAGCATGCGAGAGTTGAACAAAAATTTTCTAAGGCTTTAGGACTTAGAATATTTTGTGAACAAAACTCCATATATTTTTCTAGGGACAAACAATGACATTTGTCACTAATCCGCGTTTAAGGGGAAATTAACTGCTGGGTATATATATATATATAAATGTGCGGAGGGGTTGTTGATGTATCGGGGTGTAGGGGAGGGGGTTATATATATATTTTATAAATGTCTCTCGATCATATATGGTTATATATATATATATATGGTTATATATATTGTTATGCTATAGCACAAACACTAATATATTTTGTGATTATATTTTTGTTTTGCAGGTTAAACTCAAAGAAATTTAGAGTTTACCTTTTCACATTAATTTCAATTAAACACTGCTCTTTAATTCAAATATGTAGTTTATTAGTAAAAAGTTTAATAATCAATTATGTTATAATTAGAATTACAATAAAATAACTTAAATGATACAGTAATTGTAATACGGTACAATAACTAAAGACACTAAAAATAACTAAATTAAATGACTGACGTCTTCACCCAGGAGTCTTAGATGTAAAAAGAACTGTTGCTTCAGCCTGCCTCATCCTTTTTATATTCGTAAATCCTTTTTAGGTGGTCTAATTCACACCATTTGTTAGTTTGTTTGTTTTTTTCGATATCCTATGCAAATATGTCTTGCATCATACATTATTTTATTTTATTACTTGTTTATAGGCTATTTCCTGGAATTATTTTTAACTGTCGGACTTTTTCAAAGTAAAAGCGGAAAATGTTTTAAAATCTTAAATAAACCAATATTAGATGTAAATACGACGTGGGTGATCAAACATTCATAACACCTCCCCACTAAAAAAAAAGAGCGACTATATGTCGCTAACTAATGGAAGGGCTCCAATTGTTGGATTGCGCCTTCTTCTCGGGTATCTTGGTTCAATTGAAATCTCCTGTTCTTCTACCTGCCTAATACTTTCTCTTCTTTGGAAATAATTAGCATAAGTACCTTTTTTAAATTTATAGCAGCCAACTATCAGAAATCCCAAAATTAATAGACTTACAATTCCCAATATGAAACCCTGTGCTCTCTCTGGAATATGTTTGAGTGATTTGTGGAGAAGTCTTTCTTGTTTTTGTATTTGGGTCGTCAAATCTTGTAGATGATCGAGATTATTTGTGTTAACTTTACCAATAGGTGAGACTTCAATATCTATTTCCTCCAATTTCACGTTTGCGCAACATCCGTCAAGGTTAAAATTAAAATGGTCTTGACTTTCTCTGGTTTCTTCTGCGGCGTCATATGTTATGATGTTGGTGCTGGCTGTGCTGAATTCGCATTTGGGTTCAAGACTTAAAATTCCTATTCCCTGAATTGTACCGATAGTGCTATTTTTACTACATTTATAGTTATATCTAGTATCAAAACTTAAAGCATATATAAATGTGTTTACATATAATTTTTCAAATATTTCATAGTGCCTATCAATTTGATTTATTATACAGTTTTCGGCACCATAATTCAAAAGTAAAGATACT
This sequence comes from Acrocera orbiculus, assembly GCA_947359355.1. NCBI lineage: Eukaryota > Metazoa > Arthropoda > Insecta > Diptera > Acroceridae > Acrocera > Acrocera orbiculus. The sequence continues at coordinate 17,783,852 of OX375758.1, forward strand.
TCACAATCATCTACATGAGGCAAAGTCTTAGATTCTATTGCCTTACAAATAAAGATATTGTTTATAATTGTACAATTTGGCTCCTCTTTATATGTTTGGTATAATGTTTTGCTACTGCTTATTGTGACAAACTTATTTCTTATTTCTAATAAAGTTGAATGACCCTTATTAACAATAGGTACACTTATAACTTTATATAAATCAAATTCCATTAAATCTAAGAGAGGTAAGCCAATTACAATATTTATTATCTTTTTCTGCAAGTAAGCAGATAATTTTATTTGCTTAATTATTAAATTATAATTACCTATGCTAGGTTCATATAACATGCGATATATGTTCTTACTGTACTTTAATTCTTTGACGTAGCTTTCAGGAGATATTATACCAGGGTGCAAAATATTCAATTGTAGAAACAATAATATATCCGTTAGAATTTCTAAGTCGTGTTCCACTTGTAATAGGGCGTAATGTATTTGGAAATTTACTTGTACAAAATAAAATTTGTTATTTATCGAAAGTGTCCTGTTGTTTGCCATTCCTTCCATAGTGTTTACTATTCCTGTTAATTCATTAATTTTTCCTGCATAATATTTCGTAGTTGTTTTCAAGACTTGATTTTGTTCGTTAATTGATTTCACTATCTTGATCTCTTCTTGCATTGCAGTTTGAATGAATTCTTGATTTTGCGCAAGTGTTTGCGTAGCATTTTGGTAGTACTGAGCATCGCTATCGTCCATGGTTCCAAATAAGACTTTCAGACCTGAACCAATGGCGTTAATTAGTCCTCTTCGATATTTTCTATCCTGATTTCCTAATAGTTCATACACAATTTTGAACTTATTTCTAACATTTCTTAAATCCATTATGGATTTATCCTTGAGATCTTGACATTCTCTAATTTCGCTTAAGCATTTGTTTCTTATTGTTCTAATTAAATTTTCTATTTCTAACAATCTTAGTTCTAGCTCTTCCAACTCTATATGTATAACAATTGTTGTTTTTCCATTTTCTTGTCGCAATTTGCCTAAGTGTTGGAAGTACATCCCAGTATTCTCCAGATTTTTAATTTCCAAGCTGGCCACTGCCCTGAAAAGGTTTTATGTGGCTTTTATTAAAATATGCCTTTTTATTTGGTAATTGAATCAAAACTGAATTTTCAAAAACTTCAAGGACTTTGTAAGGTCCTTTTGCTCGAGGGGATAGTTTTCTTTTATCTGAATTTTTTATGAAGACCATACTACCGATTTTGACATTTGGCATTTTTCCCAATGCTTTGTCGTATCGTTCCTTTGATTTTTCTTTTAGTTTTCGGTTGTGTATTTTGGCATTTTTTTCCAATATTCTACGAGTTCTTATTATTTCTTCCATTCTTTCGTATATCGTGATTTCTTTTTGTGCCTTTTCGATGGCTGTAGGAATATTTGGTTCTTGTCCAAACATCATATAGTAAGGTGTAAATCCTGTAGCAGTATGTTTGGTGTTGTTATAATTATAAGCAGCATATTTCATTAGGTTTTTCCAGTTTTTGCCCGTATTTTTGGTTGTTCTTACGAACTCATTAATTCGTGCATGGGCTCTTTCCAAAGATCCGTTTGATTGCGGATAAGCCGTGCTTGTAGTTATTTGATTTATGTCCAGTAACTTACAGATTTCAGCGATAAGTTCGTTGCAGAATTCTGTTCCGTTATCCGTTAAGATATATCCAGGCAGTCCAAATTTTAAGGCCCAATTTTCTATAAATACTCCTGCAATTACGCTAGCAGTTTTGGTTTTAATTGGAATGATCATAATATATTTTGATAGATCATCCTGTATGGTCAACGCAAAAGAAAACCCATCTTCTGTCATGGGGTATGGTCCAATTAAGTCCATGTGTATTTTCTCCAAAGTGTGCTGGGCAAGACTAACTATAGTCATAGGATTCCTATGAGGATGTCTGTTTATTTTCTCTGTAGCACATTCTTTGCACTTAGAAACGTAGTCAATGGCATCCCTGCTTAAGCCTTCCAAGTATATTTCCTTTTAATTTTTTCTAAGGTAGACTTTTGCCCTGTATGTCCACCAATTACTCCTTCATGGTTTTCTTTTATTATTTTTAATTGCAAATCTTTGTCACAGATTTCTTCTAGAACTTGATCTTGATTGACATCCCTAACATCTGTGCTTCGATCATTTACAGTAATAATTTCGGGTTGTGGTTCACTATGGTCCTCCACCGTTATACCCTGCTCTTTTAGAATATCAAGGATTTCATCATACTCTCCGTTTTCATTTACAGGCTCTAACACTAAAACATTTCTACTCAGTTCGTCCGCTACGACGTTGTCTTTTCCCTTTTTGAAAACTATTTCATAATCGTACTCTTCCAATTTCAATCTCCATCTCACTAACCTACTTCCTGGATCTTTTACATTAAAAAGCCATGTAAGTGGACGATGATCAGTTTTAATTTGAAACTTAGTACCATATATGTATGGCCTGAAACATTTAACTGCCCAAACGATGGCCAGACATTCTTTCTCTGTTGTACTGTAATTTTTTTCAGCTTTATTTAAGGATCTTGAAATAAATTGAATAGGTTTATCGATTTTATCCTTAGTCTGACTTAGAACGGCTCCAAGCCCCTTGTTGGATGCATCGGTAGTTATAATGAATTGCTGGGAAAAGTCAGGATACTGCAATGTCACAAAATTCTTTAAGTCATTTTTCAATGCGTCGAAACTTTCTTGTTGCTCTTTTCCCCAAATGAATGGGACATTTTTCTTTAGCAACTTGTTTAAAGGGCTACCTGTTCTACTACAACTTGGAATAAACTTTCTGTAATAACTAATCATTCCCATAAATGATCTCACGTCCTTTTTGTTTTGTGGTTCTTTTAGGTTAGAAATTATTTCTAATTTTTGTTGATTCGGTTTTATTCCTTCACTTGTAATTATATGTCCAAGAAATTCTACTTCAGTTTTTAAGAACTCACATTTCTCGGGTTGAAGTTTTAAATTAAATTGTTTTAGTTTTGTAAGTACTCTTGACAATTTACTATTATGTTCCTTAACATCTTTAGCATAGACAACAATATCGTCCAAATATATAAAGCAGTCTCTTCCTAGGAGCATGCCAAGGACATTATTCATAGCCCGCTGAAAACATGCTGGGGCATTCTTCAAGCCAAATGGCATACGCGTAAATTCGAAGTGTCCATAGGGAGTAGAAAATGCTGTTTTTTCCAAGGATTTTTGATCTAATGGTATTTGGTGAAAACCTGATGCCAAGTCCAATGTCGTAAAATATCGTGCACCACCTAGTTGGTCTATAATTTCATTGATATTAGGTAAAGGATAATTGTCTGAAACGGTAATATCGTTCAATTTACGATAATCTATTACCATGCGCCATTTAGGCTTTCCATTAATATCACTTTTCTTCGGAACAACCCATAGAGGAGAACACCATGGGCTATGGCTATCTTGAATAATCCCTTGTTCCTTTAAGCTTCCGATTTGAGCTTTAACTTCAGCTTCATGTACCTTTGGGTATCTGTATGTTTTTGTATGTATTGGTACATCAGTTTTTGTCCTAATTATATGTTTAGCGGCTGTGGTAACCGTGAGAGGTTCACCAGGTAGACTAAAGATTTCTGCAAATTCATGTAATGTATTTTCAAGCGATTTTTCCTCAGTATTTTCAAGATGACTCAGTCTAAGGCTTTCTTTTATAATTTTCCACCTCTTATTGATTCCTAATAAGTGCGAAACCTTATTGTTTCTACAGACATTACCGAAATGTAATTTAATTGACTCATTGTTATTTTTAAGAACTTTATTCTTGTAATCTATTACAAATTCGTGTTTCCTTAGAAAATCTGTACCTAGTATACCATCATAATCTTTGAGATCATTATTCCTAACTACTTGAAATTTAACTTGATATGGATTACAATTCTCAGTTTCTGAGGGAATTTGAATATTAAGTTTTGCAAATCCTAATGATTCTTTAAACTTACTTCCGAAGCCTTGAAGTAAAATTTTTCCACTTTTATCCAAATCGCTCTCGTAAATAACATTTTTCTTTATTAGTGATATTCCTGCACCGGTGTCGACCAACATCTTATATGTCGTATCATCATATTGAATTACAATGTGTGGGCTTTTTCCCCAATTTATTGCCCCTACGCTTGTTTTTTTCTCTACATTGAATTTCCTAAAATTGTTTTCTCTTTTTTTTTCGACCTTTTGGTTACTTTCCGGCATAAGGACTCTTTTTGGTTTCCTGCAGTTTCGTGCGAGATGACCAATTTCGTCGCAGTTGTAACACCTTAGGTTCAGTCGATTGACTTTAATCATGTTCCTATTATGATAGTCCTTTTCATTTCTAACATTTTTGCAAAGAAGTCTCATTTCTTCTTCTGTAGCCAATTGTGAAGCTTCCGTTAAGTTTTTAGGACGCTGCGTGATAACATATGTAGTTAAATATTCCTTTAGGCCGTTAATAAAAGCGTTTTTAATGTTTTCCATTATATATGCGTGCTGACCAATTTCATTATTAAAATCACGCATTAAATTTTGAATCATCCTTCTTTGTAAGGTTTCGGCCCTTTGTGTAAATTGCATAACGTTTTCTGCTTTTTCTTGTTTTAATTGTACTAATTCTCTATGCAGTTGCAAATTACTATGCCTTTCTCTATAAAGTGAATTTAATTCGGCCTTAAGCTCATTCCAAGAACAAATGTTCTTATTCATTGTGATTATACTAGCGTTTCCTATTATACGGCCTTTAAAAAAAAGAAATAAAACTCTCTTCTGCATTTCCGTAGCAAGGGACATTGCATCTTCACATGTCTGAAGGAAGTTGTAAGCTTCTGAAGCTTCATTTTTAAAGAGAGGTATCATCGAGGTCAGTACTTGAATGGGTACTTCATGAGCCATTGCTTGCAGTGGAAGATTGCTACTATCAAGATTGTTAGACCTTTGAGTTAGAGAAGGTGCGGAAGGAACTTGGGGTGAAGATGATATTTCTGAAAAATTTTGGAGATATTCTTCTCGGGGGATGAACTTTCCTGACTGAAGAATTTCGTAATTTTCGCCGTTGAATTTAATGTTATTTTTAATAAAGCTTATGTCTGTGTCGTATTCTTTTTTCGAAGAAATTTCCCGGATAATCATTGCTTCCACTTTATTTGCACTTATCATTTTATGCACTTTTACTAAAGAATTATACTACGTAAAAGAATTAAAGTACTTACATGTAAATTGCTGCCAGGATGAGGATGTTCATAGTTGTTTAGTTGAATCCTCCGGCTGATAAAGATGAATTTGTTATTCTTCTTTCCTTAAGGTAATGGGAATTCGTATCCCACCGCTGCCACCAATTTATTTGTGTTATGCTATAGCACAAACACTAATATATTTTGTGATTATATTTTTGTTTTGCAGGTTAAACTCAAAGAAATTAAGAGTTTACCTTTTCACATTAATTTCAATTAAACACTGCTCTTTAATTCAAATATGTAGTTTATTAGTAAAGAGTTTAATAATCAATTATGTTATAATTAGAATTACAATAAAATAACTTAAATGATACAGTAATTGTAATACGGTACAATAACTAAAGACACTAAAAATAACTAAATTAAATGACTGACGTCTTCACCCAGGAGTCTTAGATGTAAAAAGAACTGTTGCTTCAGCCTGCCTCATCCTTTTTATATTCGTAAATCCTTTTTAGGTGGCCTAATTCACACCATTTGTTAGTTGGTTTGTTTTTTTCGATATCCTATGCAAATATGTCTTGCATCATACATTATTTTATTTTATTACTTGTTTATAGGCTATTTCCTGGAATTATTTTTAACTGTCGGACTTTTTCAAAGTAAAAGCGGAAAACGTTTTAAAATCTTAAATAAACCAATATTAGATGTAAATACGACGTGGGTGATCAAACATTCATAACAATATATATAGTGATATATATATAATGTGTGGTCAAATGGATATGTAAACATATATATGTTCGTGTGGATAAATCTAAAAGCCTTCTCAGCTTTTCAAGCGTTCCCCTAGAACACGAGCTGAAATAAATAAAGCTTACAGAAAACGTCGCAAAAATTTGAATTCGTCTGAAACTTCAGCCAAAACATCTACCAAGGCAAAACAAACCATAATAAAGCCTACTACATCTACTTCATTAAGTCCAGACAGTGGTATTGAACGTGTAAATCAAGAGGAAAGTACTGTACATATGACCCCAAAGAAAATAACGTATGTGAACTATGTGGATGGTGACGATGTATATGGTGAATTTTTACACTCAGATTCAGAAAATGATTTCGATTCAAATAAAGATAATGAAGATCATTTCAATGGACCACCAACAGAATTTGGAGATGATTTTGTTCCCCCGTACACTGGCTATTTTACTGAACAACTGGCACATTCACAATTTCGGCAAAAATTTACATTAAATTCTTTTGGCCATGTTTGTAATGTTTGTGACCGTCTTTGGTTTAAAAATGACTTAAAAAAGGCGACACACGCTAAAGAAATAATAATAATACTGGAACAAATAACTGTATGTTTCAAATTTATTATTAATATTATTATTATTAGTTTTGTCAAGTGTCTTATATTTCAGAACCTTGTGGATATTGCAGAAGCTGAACTGTGTTGTACTTGTTTGAAAAGTATGAAGAAAGAAAAAGTTCCGATACTTTCAACTTATAAGGGATTTAAATATCCAGAAAAACCAGCATATTTACCAAAACTCAATATTGTTAGCGAAAGATTAATTTCGCCTAGGCTTCCATTTATGCAAATACGAAGTTTAAGGCATGTCAATGGCCAGTTTTGCATAACACGCCAAATTATCAATGTTCCTGTCTCAGTAAAAAATATGGTAAGTGTTTTGCCCAGAAGTGTCGATGATGATTTTTGCATCAATGCACACTTAAAAAAATAATAGACTCACAAGTCGACTTATTTGCAAGGATTTGTTAAAAACCAAGAACTCAAAGCTTGCTTGCAATACCTAGTTGCTCAACCATTGTACAAATTTTATAACATAAGCATCGACAAGTCCTTTTTGCAAAATATAGAACAAGCTACTCATATTGACTACACGCCTGTACAAGAACCTATTGATGCAACACCAATTGTAAAAAATATTGAATCTAGCGAGAATATTCAAAGAAATTATGATATTACTTTAAATATTCCAAATAATGAGCAAAGATATCGCGATCCTGTCTCTTTTGAGACGGTTGTTAACATCAACGAATTTAGTGAGCATATTCCAATTGAAGAAAGTCTCATAGCGCAGCAGCAAACTTTGCTTTGGAACCAGGACAAGTTTCTACAAATTGCACCAGGTGAATTCAACGTACCAAAAAGTATATTATTTGATAAACAAGCAGAAGAGCTCTCATTTCCATCGATTTATCTCGGCCAATTCAGGAATTTTAAAGAAAGTATTACCATTATACCCTTCATGATTGCGACTAGTGAAGTGCGACGTTCTGATCGAAGAGGAGTTACGCCCAACAAACTTCTTTACGTTGCAGTAAAGATCATGCGTTTAAGAGTCATCTCATCTCTAAGGATTGCTTTTAAACACATCGGCACAGATACAAACATATGTAAAGATACTATCATGTCACCAGGCTATATTAACATTTGTTTGGACAAAAACTTAGCCTTTTTAAAACCTATTCCAAACTCAGCCGCATATTGGTCAGAGCGTAAACGGAATCTTTTTGCAATGATGCGTCAGTTGGGTAAACCTGCAATGTTCCTAACAATGAGTACAAATGAAATAGGTTGGAATAAATTGTTACAGACTTTGCATTATTTGAAAGAAAGCGTACAATTGACAAAAGAAATATTAACTTACTTTGAAAAAACAACTTTAATTAATGAAGATGCTGTTATTTGCGCACTTTATTTCGACAAACTAATACATGTGATCATGTTGATTTTGCAATCAAAAACATGTAGCCCACTTGGCAAGTATCGAGTTATTTATTACTTCAAGTGCATCGAGTTTCAACACAGAGGTAGTCCACATGCTCATTTACTTATATGGTTAGACAATGTTCCAAAAGACCCACTAGGCACAGATTACGATGCTACCTTGATCTTTATAGATGATTTAATCTCAGTCTCTCCGTCTGAAGCTTCAGAAAACATTAATCTTCAAACACACAAGCATACATTCACTTGCTTTAAAAATAACCGTAAAACTATGATTCTCACGCCATTGGAAAAAAATCATCCAAGGATTAAAGAACTACGAAACCGTAACAAAAAATTAAGAAAAATCTGGAATAAATTTGTTATGATAGTGTGGCGACATGACACACATTTATTTATTTAAAAAATTAAATTTAATTTAAAGTAAACAAAACTCAGTAGTTTTCGACAGGTACGTAATATGTCTAGCAGGCTTTGAAAATTTACTTGCTTGACATATTACGTACACCAGTCAGAAAGTCTTGCTGTTTAAATTATAAACATTAATATATATATCTTTTATATAAATCTAATATGTATTGTATATATAAAATAAATTATAAATGTGGATAACCCCACAATAGTATAGACCACTTTTATAAATGAAACGGGATTTCTTCAGACGAAGAATACATTAATATCATTCGAGCCAATATAACAAGGCCACGAGTATTTGTGAAGCGGCTTCCGTCAAAAAAATGGAATAATTGCTTTAATCCGTTCTTATTAAATGTATTGGGATCTAATATGGACTTTCAGTTTATTATTGAGGAATATTCGTGTGCTCAGTATGTAGTAGAATACGTCAATAAAACTAACAGGGGTATTAGCAACTTGCAGCGGCAACTCGTTGAAATTATTAATGAAAATCCTGATTTTGATATTGTTGAGGTTCTAAGAAAACTTGGTATTGATGTACTTAACAGTCTTGAAATGACAAGTCAAGAAGCTGCTTGGTTTTTGTTACAGTTACCAATGTGTAGAAGCTCAGTATCAGTTGTTTATATACCGACAATGTGACCACTAGAGCGTGAACGAATTAGAAAAACGAACAAAGAACTTGAAGAGCTTGAAGACGATTGCACTGATATTTGGAAACAAAATTGGATCGATAAGTATGAAAATAGACCGGCAAAACTTGAGGACGTGACGTTAGCTCAATTTGTTTCCAAATATATTGTTAACTCCAAAGGAAAAATCACCGAACGCAAAATACCACGAATAATAAGATATACAAACTATGACATGGAAAATGACTTGACAAATTATAGAAGAGAGATGTTAACACTGTTATGAATTGACAAAAGTAATGAGACAAGAAAATGAGATTTCCTCATCAGCTTTGACCAAGATTGGTAGTGGGGAAGTCTTAAGTGCCGAACAACTGCAATTAATTGAATCTAGTGTGGCGGAAGTTATTTTATATTAGCAAGTAATTAAATAAAACGCAGTAGTTTTTGACAGGTACGTAATATGTCTAGCAGGCTTTGAAAATTTACTTGCTTGACATATTACGTACGCTAGTCAGTAAGTTGTATTTTTGAATTAAAAATTATTTAATTTTTATGATACGGGACAAAGCCTTTAAATCTAGTGTGAGGCTGCACTGGCGTGTCATTAATAATTGTAAATGATATTAAAAATCAACTATATAATAACTGTAAATTATATATTAAATTATAAAGTGTGGTGAAATATATAAAAATAAATTTATTTCTCCACAATTGGTGACCCCGACAAAAGAAAACAAAAACAAAAAATAGAGTATTGCTGATGAATTGGAAAATTTAAGAATTAATTCTTATATGAATGATTTTGGATTTGGACTATTTTCGCATCAACACTATAGAAATCAGCCATCTATACAAATTTCTTCAGTACCATTACGAAGTTTAATACATCGACAACATGAGATTGAGAAGAACGTTTTCCAGTATAGTCAGCATAATTGGTGAACCCGACATTTAGCAACAACTGGCAACTAGCAGCTATTCCCCGCATAATTAGATGTTTTGTAATTGCTTTAGCGCCAAATTTTTATATTCCATATTCCATTATTTAGTAATATTAACTGTTTGCGATCGGAACAAGTCCAGTTGTCGTTTATTTAACACAAGTTCCTGGGCCTGATCTGCAAAGCTCACTTATTTCTTCTGCGGATGAAGGTCTGTACCAAATACCTGCAACCCACTGCAGTTTTACCAAAATTGGTCTATATCATATATTTGGTTTATATTCCCAGAAAACTTTTAGCTGTTAAAGGGATTTTCATTTTCATAGTTTCCATCTTTTTCATCTTTAAAAAGAAAGATGACAGATGGCTATAATTTCTTTTTCTCAGACATTATTTCTATTTCTTATGTTTCGTTGGATCTTTGATCCATCTGGTGGGGAGTGATGTGGCGGAAGTTATCTTATTTAGCAAGGAATTAAATAAAACGCAGTAGTTTTTGTCAGGTACGTAATATGTCTAGCAGGCTTTGAAAATTTACTTGCTTGACATATTACGTACACTAGTCAGTAAGTTATATTTTTGAATTAAAAAGTATTTAATTTAATACAATCGACGCCGTATTTTCCCGCTTTATTATTAATTTGAGTGCAAATATATATATTTCTCACTTCAGTTATCATAAGCCCAGTGGCGGATTTACTTATTTTCCAAGTGTAGGCTATTGAATTTTTGACGCTCTTACCTTTATAGTTGTCAGTTCCTAGATCATTTTCTATATATAGAGGTGGGTTAATATATAATACTAACAAAATAATGTGCACTCAGTAAACGTAATTTAAAAAATTTATTTTGCATAAAAACAGTCAAAAAATATGGAATTCAATTAAGTTACAATCCGTTTTTTTGTGATTTTTTGTTAGCAAAGTCATCGATGATATCGTCGTAAGAAATTTCGTCCATTAATTCTGACTCTATGCATAAAAGAGCTAAAGCCTTTAATTTTTCTTGACATAAGGTCGATCGCATATAATGTTTGACCCTGTTTAGACATGAAAAGCTTCTCTCACCCGAACAATTCATCGCTGGAGTACATAATGCCATACAAAGAGCTATGTTCAAGTTAGGATAGACGTTTTGTAAACCCTGTTTTCGCAGAAATGAAAACAGACTTTCCAATGGTTCAGACTTTGCTTTTACCAAAATTTTTTTAGAAGCTTTGAAAATGTGTGCATTCTTGAACTAAGTCAGTCTCTAAATCATTAGAATACATTTTTACCAGTGAAATAGCTTTGTTTGTAAAGGTTGATGATGACATTTCACTTATTGTAGGCCACTTGCCTTTTTTCCAATTTGGATACGAGTCTATCAGTGATGGCGAGAAATGTGTTAACCATGAAAGTATTCGCAGTCATTCTCATTTCTTCATCGGTTAGCTCATCATAATTTTTCTTTTCTTATCGGTCTTCGTTTTTCGTATCGGTCTTTTTCCCATGTCTTTTGTGTACTGCTTCGATGCGCTCAACTCCATCGCTTTTTTTCGAAGTATGTACTTGAAATTTTCTCGTTGATCTACGAAAAACTTGCTAAGAGATTCATAAAGATCAGCTGCAGTAATCAAACGGTAGAAGCCTGAATTTCAACATTCACTTTGTTTATACTTTCTAAAACAACATTCCACACAACAACCATTAACACAGTTTCTAAGAAACGACAAGCTTCTGTGCAAGATTCAACAGCCGCAGTTATCACTAAATTTAAAGAGTGAATAGAACAAGGAATGAAAGAAGCAAACAGTGCTTGGCTTTGAGTTTTAGCTTGTAAGTCATTGAATATACCAGTCATGTTCGTGGCATTATCGTATGATTGTCCACGACAGTCTTCAATGTTTATATTTAAGGTTTTTAGTTCCGCAATAATGGCAGAAAACATATCTTCAGCTTTATGTCCCACTGTAGGCAAAAACTTGATAAATCTTTCAAATGGTTCTCCCGTTTTCAAAACGTATCGAATCACGACGGTGAGTTGGCCCACATGTGCTATATCTGGTGTTGAATCGATGATTAAGGGAAAGTATTTTGCCCTTCTTATCTCATCTCCAATCTGCTTCAAGACTTTATGACTCATCAAGAGAATAAACTCATCGCAAACAGTCTTTGATAAATAACTGGTGCTTCCAGATCTTTGAGTCCTGAATAGTTCAATGTGACTGGCTAGAAAAGGATCGAACTCAGCTAACAGTTCCAAAAATCATAAAATAATTTCCATTGTGTGGATCACCGAACTTTTCACTTTTTCCTCTAAAAGCGAGACCTCTTGAACACAGGCGCTTCACAACAGCTACAATCCTTTTCAAAACGTTTCTCCAATAAGTAATTTCTTCATCAGTTTGGAGATACAGTAAATTATCGATTCGACCATCAATCCCACATCTGGCTTTTAGACTAAGAATACCAGATTTATGACACACAGAGTTTTCATGCTGAGCTAGTCGGTATTCTGCATTTTTCCAATCATTGAATCCTTCGTTTTCAAACTGAGTTTTATCCTCCAAGGGACCAAATGCTAAACAGGGTCCACAGTATAGAGAACTCTTACTTTCAGAGTAAACTAGCCAATTTCGTTCCGTGACTTCATTGTTTTACTCCCGTAAAATAGAGAATGAAAACGAACATTTAATTGAACAGAGAGAGTAAAAAAACCCAGTGGTTAATTTTTCTGACTTTTGTAAGATAGCAAAAAAAAAAATCGGCCCCCAAATTTGCCGCCCCTTAAATTTGCCGCCCTGGGCCTACTCAGCCTACTCAGCCTACTGGTAAATCCGCCACTGCATAAGTCGATTGTAACAATTTTAGAAAAAACTTATGCAAATAAAAATAAAAATCACGTGATAACATATATATAAGTGTGGTATATGTATATATCTTAATTTTACCACTGCTTATTAAAATCACTTACACAAATTTCATTTTACAATAATATATTTATTTTGTTAATATTTACTTATTTAATATTTTCCTAATTATTATTATGTTTTAATAAATTACAGGAATCTCAATATAAATTTATTTGTAGTATATAGTTCCGTTGATGATACAACTAAAAACTCACTGACTTTTCAAACTAAAACAACTATTTACATTAATTTTCAAAACCTACTTAAATCTAGACAGCCTACTTTTTATAAATTGCTTTTCATTTTAAATACAGCCGCCACATAAGTTTCACTTCCGTCATGTGTGTCATCTTGACACACTCACTTTTAATTTTTTCTTACTATTTTGATATTAAAGGCCTGATTGAAACTTTAAGTAATCAAGTTATAGAAATTTCAATACATTGTTTGATAAAAATAAAATAGCAACTAATTATTATTTATAAAATATTTTTTTATTGAGAATTAAAGAATAATTTTTTTGTAAAAAATACTTCAAAGAAGTGTTGGGCCTTGCTTACACCAAAGCGATTTTGCTGCTACAGTAGCAGTTACGGTTGACAAGTGTTTTTTGAAATTAAGTTGATTTTTTAGTGAGATATTGTATATTGTTGTAACTATACAACTAAATATTTAAAAATAAATAAAATAAAAAGAGATTTTAATACATAATATAAGATTTAGCTGTTAATCTTTCACTGCTACAGAAGATAATACTACAGAAGAAAAATTGAAAAAGCTTTCTTCGAAGAAAAATGTCTTAGAAAAGCTTGTTCTAAATACGACCATGGAGATCGGTTTATTTCTGATACCAGGTTCGCACAGAACAATTACTGACGAAATTACTGATAAAAACTCCATATAAAAAAAAAAGTTCACACTGAGTTGAATTTACTGACGTATTTACTGATGACTTCATATGTCAAAAGTTTTATTATTTTGTATGTCGATTCGGTTTGTGAAGTGAATTTAATTACAATTAGGAGTTTTAGCAAAAAAGAAATTAGTTTTCATTGAATTAGTTTTATTGAATTACATGTTTTACAATTTTTTTTTAAAATGCACTCATTTATAATTTGGTTGAATACTCTTGACACTGAAAAGTTCTGTAAAGTGCCTATTCTTCATTTAATTAATTTTTAGTCGCTGCAAAAACAATATAGATTATTAAAATGATTAAAAAAATACTCTTACCTTCAATTATTATGCATGTGTTTTCCTGTGCGAACGTGGTATGAGGAAGGTAAAAAGCTTATGCAAGTGTTTTTATTCTAACCTTGCTTTGATTACATGCGGGAAATTTTTTTGTTTATCGGTAAAAATTTCACGTTGCATACATTTTGGAAATGAACTGCTTTCAAATTTGAACTGCTTTATTTGTAGTAATAATAATATCTTTAATTTTACTGAAGTGTCTTGAACTGTCACTTTATAATTTCTTCCAGATCCAGAACAAAAAATAATTATACTCAGGTTTTTTCTAAAAATAATAACTTTAACTTTGAAGAAATGTGTATTCAAAAATTTATATTTTAAATGCTTTTTCAGTTTTATCAGTTCGTATCAGGTTCAGTTTTCTTCCGAAAGAAAGATGACTTTTAGTTTATATTACAATAAACGAAACTATTAATTAAATTGGGAAAATTAAGAAAATTACTAGAGAAAAGGTGGAGAATTTTCTGCAATGCTTTACAAAAAGAAAAAACATGTTAATTCAAAAGGTTTCTACTCAATGAATAAGCAAAATTTACCATGAAATTTTTGATCAGTTCAAAGCTTAATGCTGTAATTTAATTGAAGCTTTTCATATCCATAAAATAATATCACAACCACAATCGTTGTAACAAAGAGCTTAAAAATTCTTATGATACTTAAACATTCGGATTCAAATATTACTTTTATTAGGATATTTGAAATATTTTTTGTAAAAAACCCATTCAATGTATGATGAAATCTATTTTTTTAAAAAGAAGGAAAATAACTCTTGTACGCAAAAGGTATTTTTCTTAAAATAAAAATTATATTAACTATTTTTGATAAAATATTACACAAAAACGACTGTTAATGAGTAAATCCGATCACATACTATATTAACCTGCATATTTTTCTTTTATATGTCAAAAGTTTAATTAAATTATCAAATAATCAAATAATTATACATGTAATAATGACATACTACTTATTACAAGAAGTAGAAGTGCCTTGAAAAAACTCAAAAGCGAGGAGTTAAGAAAATAAATTTCAGTAATTTTTAAAAAGATTAATAACCTATAACTATAGCTTTTTTAAAAATAGAACCAAAAATATGAAATTCAATTGTTCTTTAATGTAGCACAAAAATGGAAATTAGTATTAAGGCTTATTTCAAGGAAATCTACGTGAACGATTTTCAATCCTTTATATCTGCTATTTTAATAAATTTTTAAATATATTTTAAGTGTATATTCTCATCAAATAAATTTAAAAACAAAAACAAAAACTCAAATAGAAAAAGCACAGAACATATTCTCAATTCCTAAATTAAGCACCAGCAATCTACACCTATTTGCCATTCATTTTCACAACATTTCAAATTTAATCGAGTGCAGATCCAGTTCTAAATAAAATCTCACTTGATTGAAAAACCAAAACTCTAATTCGTAATCAGATTTTATGAATTGTTTAAAAAATAGGTAAACATGTTTAAAATGCTAAACAAGATACAAGAACTAAATCAAAAATAAGGCGTTGAACCAAGTTTTGAGTTGATTCAATTCAACATAAATTATTAAGTGGCGAAAAAATGCCTGCAGCATGGTTTATTATCACGTCATCATTGAGTTCTGCTGTCTGAAACGTAAGTGACTACACTTGGTCGGGACCTGTAATTAGAGTTTATTGAGTAGGCTAACGGTATTCGAAAATAACAGGTTGCCATCTTTGCTGGTAAAATAATTATAATAAAAATATGCAAAAGTCTAACCGTCAAAGTGACTAAAGCTATTAACCAGAATCGTTTTTATTTATTAAACAAATGAAAATGAAAATAATTGAATTTATTGAAGTGGATTATATTTGTCTTAACTAACTTTTGGTGACTGATTCATTCTTTTCAAAATTAAACTGATAGCTGGAAAAAAAATTTTTTATGTTGGGATTTAATAAGAAAGAAGTTTTCTTTGAAATTCTAGCACTTAACTTACAACATTACATTAACATTTCAACGACAAGTCCCAAACTTTGTCATATAATTAATAGCAATAATAAATTGGTAAATACAAGGCATACGAGGTAATGATCAATAGCTTAACATAAAATTAATTTATCCTCATTGGTATATTTGATGATAGGGTAATGGCAGCATAACAGATCCACAGAATTTCATTTAATTTAAAATACAAAAATAGTTCTACTATTGAAAGAGATTCCATTAGGTATTCATGAATAATCCTCTTTCATCAGCTTTCAAGTACTTCTTTATATTACACTTTTGAAAAATTTTGTATGGAAAATTATTCGTTGAAGTGCAATAAAAATCCCACTGCAAATTCAATATTCTATCATACCAAAGATGCATAACTGTCATTGTATTACTTTGAAGCTACTATCCAAGTTATTTAAAGTGTTTACATGAATCTCTAAAGTCTCTAAAGATACTGAGGTCAAACTTAAATAGTAATAAACATTTGCTGGTACTTGCAAAATGTCATAGAAATCTTAAATTGTTTTTGTATTTCTCATTACTCTCAGCAGCAGCATACGGAAACAAATTTATGGCCACTTTAAAGGTGACAAGCAAAGCAAATAGAGCATAGATTGACTGCAGTCTCAAAGAAAATTTAAATATTCAATTTTTGCTTTAACGCTACTTTGTTGGTACTAAAAAGACAATTTAAATTCCTTCAATGGAATTATTGAAGTGTACGCAATCAAAAAACCAGACATTAAAGACATTGAAACAAATTAAATTGTTTCTTTGTTTACTTTTGCTTGCATAGAATAAAGAAAATTTATTTTTTCAATTTAGAAAAATAAAAAAAACATTTTGTTTTTATTTATCTAAGAATATATTGTTCAGAAATATTCTTGAAAATAAGACATAGGACATAGGACATAATGTTAAGAAAATGAAAAACAAGAAGAGTTTCCATGGTAATGAATCTAGTATATTCCAACTGGAAAATTTTTACTGTTTGCCTTAAAGCTGGTGAAGTTAATAAATAAGAAAAATGTCAACTTTTGAAGACTTTGTGTTATTTAGTTTTAAAGTTTAATGTATGAAAACCAAAACAAAATTTTTAAAATTAAATTTTGAGGATATTAGGACAGACTTTTGAAAGGCATTGCCAAGTTTTTGCTAGCGTGTTTTTTATAAAATAATAATGACTGATATTCATTTTCTTTATCCTTTGCAATTGAAAATCGGTCTAAGTGTGAGTGAAAAAGGACTAATTTCTGTGGGAACCGAATTTTGTGAACAAAAGATGCTCCTTGTATTAAATTACCTTAAAATATTTAGCATAAATTCATTAGATTTCCACGAAAATTTCTGAAGAAAGTTTCGGAAGAGGTCAGGAACTTACTTAGTAACTAACGCTTCTCTTATTTAAGCATATTGCTAAAGAATACTTTTTTCCAGAAATAATAAATCATAACATTAATTTATTATTATTATTATAATAATGCCATTATGGATAAAACTCAGAATCGAAACATTACTTTGAATCCAATTTAATTAAGGTAATAAAAAATTTTACACTCTTATCAAGGGTTCACAAAAAATTGATATGTCACCAAAACAGATTCAGAATTAAAGGAACTTTTTATAAAAGCAGGTGTGTTGAAGGTATTAAAATCTAGAACCGGATTTTCACACTTTGTGAGTGGAGACGATAAGCAAATAAACAGCCAAGACGATCTTGTTTTATACTTTATGGTATTCTTTTAGTGAATTTTTATTCCTTTTATGACCAAAATGAAATGCTCATATAAATATCTCAAAGGTGCTTGGAGTATGAAAAGCATGTGATAAAAATCTAGTTTTGATTTTTGAATTATACCTTTAAGCTGATGTCTATACCTGTTATGGAAGGATATCTTGATAGAAGCTACTTAATGGCTGATTTGTGAAATGATTAACCTATAAGACCAGTCATTTGAAAACAGCGTGATGTATGACATGAGATTTTTAAATGATCGCATCTGTCTGTATATAATGAAAAGTTCTTTTGATTTATTATATTTAAGTAATTAATTTCTTTATGTATAATATAAGAAACGTGTGTTTGTTTTTGCGTAAAATAAAAGATTTCTCAAAACGCTTTTCTTTCATTAAATACTAAAACTCTATACAGGCTTTCTTTAGATTTTGTTTATAAAAAAATACTTGAAAATTGAAAATAACCGTGTAAGAATATTTTTTCACAACCAATGAATAATAATAACAAACGCCAAAGACAAACTTAAATTAGCTATGGCTACTTTTTAACTGATGAAGAATAAAAAAATAAAAAAATAAAAACTGAAACTAAATATTATAGTATCACAAAGATTTTATCTTATGAACTTTTGAGTGAATCATTTTATTAATAAGTATCGTGCCTATCAAATTTATTATTCTCAAGTGGTTTAGTCATTGCTAATAAAACCAGAATTTAATTCCATATGGCTTTAATATCATTCTTATTTTATTTGGTTTTTTATGGTATTAATTACGGTTTTAGCAAATGACACCTTAAAGAGGCAGCAAAGTCTTTAAGTTGACTATCAATTAGGGATTACAAGGAATTATTAGTCTTTATTGAAACGTAATGGTGTCAACTTAAACATTTTCTACATGTATACAACTTGGGTGTTCAAGAATGTAATTAATTTAAATTTTGGCGAAATATTGAAATAAGTTGGACTTTTAACGAGTTATTCCTGTAGCTCTGTTATGCATTAATTTAAAATTATGAAACTATGACGTAGAAATAACTGTGAGAAGTAAACTCAATAACACTGGTAGAATGCATGAAATTTAAGTTAATTATCCATTCACGTACACCATTCAAATAATTTTATTTTGGTTGGATGTTTTAAGCAAATTATGGGAAATAAGCTCTAATTCCTGGACTTGTCATAATGAAGAGGCTATTTTTGTGCTCCCAACTAAAATATGTTAATGACCAAACCATCAGATCCTTCATTGTATTCGAAGATCTATGATGAGAGCCTTTACATGAGACACTATATATACATATATTTTGCTCTCACCATTGCCTTATTTGTGATATTATCTAACTTGAAATTTAATGCGTTTAAGGTCGCCAAAGCCTCAAGGGGGAGGTTAAGTGTTATGGGTAATACCACAATAACACAAAGCAATAAATAAATAAAAAAAATAAGAAAAAAGAATAAAGCTAAACAATAACAACAAAATTTTAATTCTCTCAAAAGCAGAAGGATTTTTGTTTCTAGCAATTTCTAGCTACTGAAGTGTTGAGTTACAACAATAGATTTAATTTCCAAGCTGTGAACTTCAACTACCAGATGTTTTGGAAGCAGTTATTATTGCTGTTGTTCGTAAGTTGCTCTCAAGCTCCGACAATGTGTTTCGCTTAAAAAGAACTCAAATGAAGAAAAATATATATATTATTATCCAATTTCTTGTTCAAATTACTTTTCTTTTAATTTATATAGATCAATGCATTTTTATGTTTTTTTTGTGGTCCAACTTTTTATAGAAACACATACTCAAATTAAAATATTTCAACATTTTTGAAGTAGTACTATTTACTGCTCTTGCAGAAAAAAATACGAAAAAAAATTTTGGCTTATTTATGATGAGCAGTTGCTAATTAGGGTTTGATTTATTTTTTTTGTTCGCTTTTTCATTGTGATCAATTTTGTTAAAATACTCTTGAAAGTTTTATTTTAGCAAAAGTAAAAACTCAAATTTTAACTATCATTCTTGTTTGCCATTTATTTTTCTTTAATCGCAAATAAATTACCAACAAAAATTATTTAGCAATAAATAAATTATTCACAAAATTGTGAATTAGGCATATGGGTATATTTATATGGTTTTGCTTTTCGATGAGTACAAATCATTCTATAATTATAGTTGAATACCCCATGGATTCGTAAATTGATTAGCTGTCAACAATAGCAATTTCCTCTCCAACTGTTAAATCAGTAAATATTAAAACGGATCATCGATACATTTAATTCCTCTTTGATTGCAAATATATTTTATTTATCAATATATATTTACAGTAACTAATGAACTGATTGGAAATATACAAAATTTCATTTTAATTTGGATATTGCTATTAATGAGTCTTCAGTTTTCATTGTGTTGGAATAAATTTGAAGCCAATTGGTTTAAGCAATTTATTCTTGAGCTTTTTATCTAAAATTTTATAGAAAATTCCTGACAGGACAGGATTGAAGGTGTTTCTACTTCAGTAGGTAAATCCCATGTAGAAGAATATACTACGTTTTGTAATATGTTCGACAATATTTTGACTTCCTTTCTAGATCCAGGGACAACTGAATGGTCCATTGCTTTTATTATTTAATATATTATGTAATTAAATCAATTTTTTCAATGGTAATTGAATGGAAGCTTTTTATAGTTACTTTTATTCTACGTTTTAAATCGTTTCAAAGTTTTCTAATGAATGAATATACTTCAATGGCTACTGAAAATTTAATATGAGCCATCATAAAAGCTTAAAGCATCTGCTAAAGGAAAGTAGTGCTATTTTCATTGACTAGATCAGATAATTTTGTCTACTAGGGGTAAAGGAAAGTTTTAATACCTTAATAACTCTTACGAATATAGATATTTGTGCAAAAAACGATGACAAATGTTTTCCATTTATATGAAGAAAAAAATATCATCAATCAAAACTTGCCCGCTTTGTTAAGTAATCCTTTTTCATATTCGAATAAAATTCATAGTTCATTATGCATTACGATTTTCAAGAGTAAGAATGAAAAAATGACTGTTTAAAATGAGGACAGAGTTTGCTACTGTGGAGAACTTTTCATCTGTAACATTCAGGTCAAATTCAATTTCAATTTAACTTCGCTTTAGTCTTTATTGGGGAACTTTTAGAAAATGAAATACAGGCCAAGTGGCAGTGAGTGTTTATTTATTTTCTTAGCTTATGTGTTATTAAAACATATTTAAGTATGGTTTTATTGTGTTTACTTAATATTAAATAAATTTCAAAAATAATTATTTATTTAATGTAATGAATTTATATCACTGTAAGGAACAAAATATGATTCGTTCAAATTAAGCTTATTTTTCTACAGAAAAATTTAGTTCAACCCAATCTTCCTGATTACTAAAGATAAAAATCTTAATTAATAAATTGAGTAATGAATTATTAACAATAATAAAATTTAAGCTAATCTACTATCGTAAGTGTGAGAAAAGTTAATGCTATACTACTTGTAATCATTTTAGTGTCTTCATTTCTTTCAAACAATCAAACCATTTAAAGTGAATTATTGCTCACTAATGACAATATGCTTCAATCTATAAATATGTGATTTACAGAAATTAAACTGGAAATCCAGCCAACTACAAACTAGATGCATACACACGAACGCTATTAAACATAAATTCGATTGAGGCAAAGATTAACATCCCTGAAATTCTGGTAGCATTTCATTATAATCAGAACTAAAGGAGGCGTCATATTAAGGAAGAAGAAGAGCTGATGATTGCAGTAATGATTTAGCAAAAGAGACATCTGGTTGGAGTTATTGCAAGTTAGTCTTTGAATATGATGAGGTTTAGTTAAATCAAGAAGGATATTTCGATGTGGATTTTACTATCATCCTTTAAATTTTAAAAAAAAGTTGAAAAAATTTACATCACCAGCTTAGGTCATAGACAAATTAGGGAAATTAGAAAAAATGTTCATAGCAATGGCTGGAACCTTACACTTTAACATCATTAAAATTTAATATGCTTCACCGCATATACTGTGATTATGAATTTTATTTTACCAGGAATTTCTTGCTGCATCAACCAGAGAAGCAGCTTTAAGCTAACCTATTTAACCCAGCTCACAGATTTCTCTGCAAAAATTTTTCGCAATGCTCACAAGAATAATTTCTCCTGAATATAAAAACATATAACCCTCCAACCTACTTTGGAATTAAGAAATTCTATTCGAAGCACGAAATGATTACAATTGATAACAGATCATTTATCAAAAATGTTGAGTCAATTAAAAGTATAAATTTCTTTTAGAAGTAACATTTTCCTTGTTGTGTGAAGAAGTATTAAGGGGCACAGGTTATTAAAAATCAGTCAAAACAAGTTTTAAAAGACCATTTGGAAAGAACAATTTCAAGGAATTTATTTTGGAATACTGAGAAAGTGGCTACTTAAAGCTACACTGCCCAGAAAAAAAGTTCTTGTGTTTTTAATATTTTATAAGTTTTTTAGATATAAAAAATGGAGTAAATTACGTAAACATAATTCGGAATAATTACACTATTGGAGCTTTTAACGTTAGATTTATCTTTAAGATTTTTTCATTTTTGTATGAAAGTTTCAGTCTCCTTTTGGAAGCAAGTTTTTTATTGCGGTTTTCTATATGAAGGCAGAAAATTCTGTTTAAAATTTGTAACACAAAACTTTTATTAAGAAATATAATTGTTGTTTTTTAGTTCTTTTAGTTAATTTTTGATTTTAGTGGTAATTATTTTGTCTAGTTCTTAATTTAAGGCAGATTCCTATAGGGGAGGACTTAAGGAGTCCTGTTCTTACCGGATGTTCCTAGATATTTTATTTACTTTTCGTATTCTAGTATCTTAATACATGCAAACTATAGTAAGCTGAATAAAATTCTGCCAATCACTGGTTTGCTTCATTGCTTTGCTCTGAGTTAGCAGAAACAAGATTTGTATGAAAACGCTGCAACCTTTTATATCGAGTATAATAGCTGAAAATATAAAAGAAGATAATAATAAAGACTTTCAAGGGTTGAAAATTATTGACAGAGTAAAAAAGTTAGTATAATTATTATCATGCAAAAAAATTCTTCTAAATCTAAAAATAAAACATAATGGCTGAGTTAAAGTTTTATGAAAAAATTAAAATTCCATAAAAAACCCTACAAAACTGTCGTTGGACCATAATCATCATCTTTTTTCCCCTTAAGCTGTTACTTACAATATTTCGTATTCTCGTCAGCTCTAGTTGTGGCTACTTTTTGAATGAGGCCAAGCTTTTATTAGTTAATTTGTAACAATAATGTAATTTTAATAAAATTTTCCTGGCAGTTCCTGGCATCATGTAAAAACTTTCAACTTTATGAAATATGCTTTTAGTTACAGTTTTTTAATATTCAATTTAGAGAAATGAGAAAAATTAATTTTTATCGTTCAATAGAACGAAAATGTATGCAAAATGTAGATGTAACTTTATCAAATAAATCTCAAATAAAATTTCACATTTTTATTTTCATTAATTTTTAATATAGATTTACTTTCAACTCTAGAAGTTATGTTTTCACTATCTCGGCCTCATTAATTGTAGCAAACGTACTGCATATTAAAACGCTGCTTCTTGCGTTTAAATGATTGATTCAAATTGAAAGATTTTATTTTAGTAATTTTGATTTTACTTCAGAGCTATTTAAAGTTTTGATTCTTCTTTTTTAAGAAACTTATCAAAATTTTTTTGTGAATTTTTATTTAAATGTAATTTTAAAATGCATTGAATACTTTTCAAATTGAACACCTGTTCAATTTTTTGACCTGTGTCTATTCAACTTTGAAACTTTGTTTAATTTTTCAATTTGCTTATCCAATCCCCAACAGTTATTATTATATTAAACTTGAATAATATTTCCTATTTTAATTAACTTACTTCAAAGTTTGAATTACTTGGCTATGACAAAAAGAAATCCTGACACTGGTCTTAGTTACATAAAATCGATTGTTGTTAGTTTTCTTATTATTGTTCTTTGTTGAAGGTAAAATACTAAAGATTCATACAAAGCCGAAGTTTAAATTATTTATGTTTTCATAAAAGAGTCAAGCATCCTTGATATTACATAAAGAAAGTTATTTACAAAATGAAAAGATGTTCACGTTTATCTAATTTTTTTTTTTTTTTTTTTTCAAAGTAAAATTTATATTTAATGTTCAACTCTATATAGTAAAATAAAGAAGAATTCATCAAATATAGCCTCGAACACAAGGAAAGGCAAATATTTCTTTAAGAAAGATTCAGTGAAGCTGTTGGCCTTTATCAATGGATTGGTTTACCTTGAGGATACTTCTGTATGTTTGTCACGGATACCATCAGCGATTAACGATAAATTATATGGCAATAATGCGACGTTATGGCATTCAAGGGAACGTGCGTCCAAAAAGTTTTTAAGGCTCATGGGTAACATTAATTATGAGTTCAAGATAGACCTTCAATGGAATATCAATTGACATTAGATGTGGTTACTTAGATTAGGGTATGTCTATATTGTTTTTTAAATACTTTGCATACAAAGGATAATTCTATTGATAAGATTCTCAGAGACAGGGCTTTCCAATCACAAGTGCTTAGATATTGAAAGGTAACTATTATACGATCATTGGATCTTTGATTGGAAGATGTTGATACTGTCAATATCTAATTGAATGAAGTTAAGCTATGAGTTAGCTTAGAGCCTGTTAAATGTAAAAATATTATGGCTTTTCAATTAAATCAACTCACATTAATTGGTTTGTATACTCGAATAGCTTAGAGAAGGTAATGGAATACGTTTAGTTGAATGAAATTAAAATTTATTGGAAGAATTACTACTTAATGTGCAATTTATAGCAATTGATCTTTCTATATTAGAAAGAATTTTATTTAAAAAAAAATCGAGACGCACGGAAAATTTGAAATTTAAAAAAAAATGAGAGAAAGTATTAGATTAGCGTTTAGGTTACTGTTTTTATAAGTGTTATAAGTGTTATAAGGAATGTTTAAACTAAATAGGTTACGATAATTACATTACAGGGCTTTTCAAAAAATATATGTAATATATACTTTCTAACTAATTTAATTATATTTATGATGTATAACTATTTATTGAAAATCAATTTGTTGTAATAAAATTAGTAAAAAAGAAAAATATTGTATTCTTTCCATCAATGTAAAAATCGTCTCAATTTCAGGAAATCATTTTGCAAATGATTAAACCATATTAGCACCTAAGAAATTTTTGTTTCCTTAAGCTTAAGGAAAAGGGAATTATTGATTGAAAATATTTCCAAAATTTTAAATATAGTTCAGAATTTAATGAAATGAAATAAAATTCCATTAGGACTTTCTTAAAATACATTTAATTTTAAGGCTGATACTTCAAAGCAAATTAACAAATTGCTATGACATCCTGTTAAAATATTTTATCAGTGAATCCTAGCAAAAAATAGCCAAAATTATCATAAAGATAATTTTAGTACCGAAATGCACAGAAATATTACACAATACTGGTTTTTCTGCTAAAATTAGAAATAATTAAATTTACGGCTCCTTAACTAACCATGAAATCCCTTGACAAAAAGATAAATTTGTAATTCAATATTTTCTGAACGAGCTACGTTATACCTTAATATCCCAAGAAAATTTTTTCACTCTTCCGATATCAAAAAAGAAGCGAAAAAATAGAGTGAAAAATTTCCAAATATGTCATCCTTAGAAATATTTCTAGACGTAAGTTTTGGTGACTTATCCTTAATATTGTTATATAAATCCACTTTATATTATATACAAATTTATTACAAGATAATAACGGTACAAAAAAAATCAAACAATTAAACATTAAACATTACAGACATCAAAACATTCGTTATTGATCTAAATCCGGCAACTCACTGACTGTCTCACACTCGGTCGCCTCCTTTTATATCTAGTCTAACTGACAGCTCGCCTACTTCTCAACATTCGCCTACTATACAACACTGCCCCCCTTTTTAAGATTTGATCGTCCCGATCAATACAATTTATTTTCTTTTTGTTTAATTGTCATCTCCATTATAACGCGTAAGTCTGTCCACATGTACTACCTTAAATTTGGCCTTCGGAGAGCGCTGGATTCTATACACCACGTCGTTTATCCTGATTGTTATTGTGTATGGTCCCTCTCACGGCTGTGATAATTTTGGTGATTTACCTTTTCTTCGCTGTGGGTTATACAGCCAAACCTTGTCCATTTCCTGAAAACCTGCATTGTTGCTCTTAACGTCATATCTTGTTTTCATTTGTTCGGTAGCCAACTTTATTTTCTTCCTGACTTGATTATGTATAGTAGCTAGCTTCTGACGGAGGTCCGAAATATAACCTGGTAAATCTTTATTCCGACTTGGGGGAATCCCAAACTTTAACTGTCCTGGCAGACGTAGCTCCTTGCCGAATAACACTTTTGCAGGTGTGTAGCCAGTTGTTGAATGGATGGCTGCCCTGTAAGCCATTAAAAATAATGGTATATGGGTGTCCCAGTCCCTTTGATGCTCATTCACCATCTTCTTTAAATGCTCTATTAAAGTTCTGTTAAATCGTTCCACCATTCCGTCTGATTGTGGATGTAATGCAGTTGTCCTTGTTTTTTTTTATTCCTAGAAGACTACGTATTCCCTGGAATATTTCAGATTCGAAATTCCGTCCTTGATCTGAGTGTAATTCACCTGGAACTCCAAATCTACTAACCCAATTAGATACAATTTGTTCAGCTACGGTTGTCGCTTCCTGGTTTGGAATAGCATATACTTCTGGCCATTTGCTGAAGTAGTCCATTACTACCAAGACATAACGATTATTGCCATCCGATCTTGGGAAAGGTACTGCCACATCTACTGCTATACGTTCAAATGGACTACCTACATTATATAATTGGAGCTCTCCTCTCTGTCTCCTTTTTGGTCCCGTACTAGCTGCACACTTCATACATTTCCTACACCACTCTTCTACGTCATCATGCATATTCACCCAATAAAATCGCTCGCGTATTTTTCCCAATGTCTTATTCATCCCCAAATGCCCTCCTGAGGGTCCATCATGCATTTCCTGTAAGACATTCTTCACTTTATCTTGAGGTACTACTATCTGCATCCTATAAGATGTTCCATCGGTTGATTCCCATCTACGTTTTAATATTCGATCTTCAACATTCAGTGATTTCCACTGAGCCCAGTAAGTTTTAATGGTTTTATTTTCAGCAGAGATTTGACACCATTCCGGACGCATCCCCTTTTCTTTCCATTGTAACAATAAGGAAATGTCCTTATCCTCTAACTGGAATCGTCGAATTTCTTCGTTAGTCCAACCATCCATAGGTTGTATTGTAATCCTTAATATTGCGGATGAATTTTTATTTTCCTTTTTCGGCTGGTATGTTCCTACTTCAAATCCTGCGCATAATTTCCGTTCGTAAGGTGATATGCTCATTTTCCCATTTGATTTCCGTAATTCAGCTCCTTCACCTAATGCCAACAACATTGGTATTTTATAACTCTTGTACGTCATAATACCATCCCTGATATTTAATTGTACTTTGTATGTGGTCATAAAATCTAATCCTAGTATGCATTCATCCATTATATCAGCAACCAGAAAGTTCTGCACAAATTCCATGGTGCCCATGGTAATTCTTTGTCGTATCTCTCCATAAACTTTAGCTTTCTCTCCAGTTGCGGTTTTTAACTCATATGTCGAAGTATTGAAAATCCTTCGATTATCTACAAGGTCAGATCTAATGATAGATTTTGAAGCGCCGGTGTCTACTGTGATGTGAATTTTTATATTGTTAAGTTTGCCCATAATTAACAAACTATTATTAGTACGTTGAATTCTAGTTATAATGACTTTAGGGGAACTTCTTCTGCCTCCCAATCTCTCCCCCACGAGATTGGTAGCCTCTAGTTTTCCTGCTGAACTTGGCACGAGGACTTCCTGTAAGTTCCTTCGTGATATTCGTTGTTTCCTTTTAACGTATTAGATTTACAATTTCGGGCGATGTGCCCCTTTTCTCTACAAATCCAGCATGTAACATTTCCATATCGTCTAGTCGAGCTTTTCCGTTGTTCTTTCGTTTCTACCACTTCACGTACTCGAAGTATATTTTTAGATGCCTGCTTAGCTGATTCATAAGCTAGACTAAAACCTAATACTTCCGCTGTGGACTTCTTGTCAGATAACCGCACTGCCTGTTGCAAATCACGATCTGCTATCGAATTTACGAATGCTTCTATTGCCACCTCTTCCTGGAATTCACTTCCTTGCTGAGGATAGGAAAAGCGGGTTAAACGTTCGATATCCTGGTGTAGCTCTTGCAAATTTTCTCCAGGTTTCTGCATTCGGTTTCGTAGCTGCATTCGATAAACTTGCTGTAAATGATGACTTCCATATCGTAGCTCTATTATCTTTATTAATGAATTATAATCTTCTCGGTCTTCGATTGATATAGTCTGTAGCAATTCTGCTGCAGACCCCCTTAGAGCAAGCACTAATGCTGTTGCCTTTTCCTTGCTGGTTAAATCACATGTTGCTGCCTCAAATTGTATTTTGTAAACGGACCAAGCTGTTTTCCCATCAAAAGTTGGAGGCTTTAGTTTCTTTGTGGCTGAATTACCAAGATTCCCCTGTTGTACTGTGCTGCTCTCTAAAACGTTGATTCTGCCTTCAATTTCATTAATTCTGTCCTCCGTGTGGTTAATCCTCCCTTGGTTGTTTCCCAATTGCTCTATCATTGCCCTCAGATTATCGTTCATCATCTTCGTAGACTCCTCTTGGTTTTTAATCATCATTTTCATAGACTCTTCTTGTTTTTCCATCTTCCTTTCTTGTTTCTTCATCATCTCCCTTAATGATTGAATCAAATTGTCTATTCCACTTGGCTCAACCTGAATTAAATCTTCCTGGCCACCATTCAGCTGGAACACATATTCCTCGAGATTTACTCCTTCGTTTTCCATAAGGCCACGAAGTGTCTCTAATACTTCCACCTTTTTACCATTAGTCGCTGCTCCTCGTTTTCGGAGTTCTCCTTTGATTTCATTGAAAGTTAATTCCTCAATTTTCTTTTCCATCACTATTACTTGTAATTAATCCCACTTCTGACACCAATGTTATATAAATCCACTTTATATTATATACAAATTTATTACAAGATAATAACGGTACAAAAAAAATCAAACAATTAAACATTAAACATTACAGACATCAAAACATTCGTTATTGATCTAAATCCGGCAACTCACTGACTGTCTCACACTCGGTCGCCTCCTTTTATATCTAGTCTAACTGACAGCTCGCCTACTTCTCAACATTCGCCTACTATACAACAATATCAAAGTCAATGTACTATAGAAGCATGTGCACAAAGTTTTTGTTTATTATATTCAAGAGGCAAAATTTGAAATTAAATAGTAAGTTGAGAGTCAACAATAAGTTTTAAGATATGCCATAGAGTTTTTAGTTATAAATTTTTTATAAAGTTGGAATTTCAACAAATTGGTTTTTATTAAGAAATCGAAATACAAACTTCAAATATTTAAGACTGTAAAGTTATATCACCTCTTCGGCAAAGCATACAAATTTTAAGGTAATTATATATTTTATATTATTAACACATAATAATTTTTTAATAAATGGTTATTAAAATTTGAAATTATTAAATCCAGAAAACACCAAAAATTGCCTTGTTCAGAAAGTTACCATTCTCAAATTTTTACAAATAACGAAAACAAACTGATTTTTATCCTAAAATATCTGAATAAGAAAAACCACTTAAACAATAAGTCACTATTAAGTTTCTTTTTTAAATAACTTTTCTTTCTGGTCAAGAGTACTTCCATAATAAAAAACTTTTGACTATTTTACGTAACAAGAAAAGATTTACTGCCAATTCTACAAGACAACAATAATAAAAGAATTGAAAAGGCAAAATATTACTTTGGTAACTTTGTACACTTGCCAATATAGAGTTTAAATTTAAAAAAAAAACAATTTGTAACAAATTGAAATAAAATATCGATTTTGACCTTTTTAAAATAGAAAATCTATTAAATTTATTTTTTATGTTGTTATAGTATAACGAAACAACATCAGTTACTTAGTTTATGTTTATTCATCTAAAGGATAATACTCAATTTTTATTTTGTTTTGTTAAAGTCATAAGAACGGATACAAAAATTAAAGTTCTAGCACGATGAAATGAAACTTATGAAACGTGGTTCTACCTATTCACTTAGCATGAATATAAAAACGTGACCTGACAAACGAAATACTTTAAGTTAGGACTAAAATAGTTGTACAACGTTGAATTTAAAAATTGTACACAATATCTATCTTGTAGCCTTTATTCCAAATACAATATTGTGTCAAGCAATTTTTCATTTCTTAAGGCAACTTTACTATTTGACAGACGACATAACTTGTTGGCTTCAGTTGTGCTAGCAATTTTCAAATTTAAAAGTAATTCCAAAGGCAACTGTCCAGGAATTTTGTACACATTCAAGATCTTTACTATGAGCAAGTTTATCAAAACATTTTTGAAGAATTTTTATTGAATGCAGGTCAATTAATTTTGGATTTTAATGCTTGCTTTAGTTAATCTACTTCTACTACCTTGGTTTGTCGTCTATAATAGCATTACAAAAATTATTATGTACTTCCAATTACTGCAAGTATACATATATATTTATATTAAAAATATCCTTACTGTAAAAGAACACGTATACGACTTAATCTACTTTGGAATTATTTTGTGAAATATTTTTATTAATAAGATCCAGGCTCATTTAGTCCATATTCAGTTAGATAGTTACTATTAAATGTTACACAAAAGAAAGCAATAGAACATTTTAGGAAAATAAAGTTTTATAAAAGTAGAAGAATACACGAAGATTCTACAATTTACTTATCATTTATTCCTCTCGGAAAAAAATTATTAATTAATAAATTGAGTATTCGAATAGGTATTTTTTTCGAGGACAAATTTTACTTGTATGTTAAATATCAATTGGCCTCTTTAGAAAAATATAATATTAATATAGATAATATCCAGAAGTGAATGAAATACCAATGAGGTATTCAAATATGTCTAGGATAATTAAAATAAATGTAAAATATTACTTCTTTCTTCTTCGGTATTCTTAAAAGAAAACCAATCTGTGAAAAAGAAACCTGTTTTTAAAATTTTCCATTTACTCAATCCAAGGTTGGTTGTATCATAGTTAGATGTTTTTGGTAAATAAAATAAAAATTTTTTATTAATTAACTGTGATTTTTATAATCTTTAAATGGTATTTTCTATAAAACCCAAACTAAATTTTTGAGTTATTTTTGCAACAGTTCTATTAAAACCAATTTGATTAAGTCTTACAAAATAAAGAACGTCCTTGGTGGTTACTAACGTATCAAATGATTGACACTCTAAATACTTCATCTTGAAAAGTTAAAAAGAAAGAGAAAGCTTATATCCAATTAAAAACAGGTTCATGTTTCAAGAATAGCAATCCTTAAATTATCACACCCAGAATCTCAAAATCAGCCTGACATGGATCAAATTTTTGATTCGCTATTTAAGTATCTAACTTCCCTACCCATGTCAAATTTGTACCTAATAAATTTATTACAAGAATGTCAATACAATTTAATCTTAGATATTAAGCAATTCTTAGTCCTTGATATTTAATTAATGCTGTCATTTCGTTATAGCTGATTTCAGGCTATAAACAAAAAACCAACAGGTGTGAGATCATAAATTATCTAAAGGCTTCCACTAATAACTTTTCCAGTTGAGAAAATTTTATACAAGTTAATGTCATTTTAAAGGAATTAGTGTCAATAGATTAACAGTAATAAGTGACATATTTTCAGAATACTCTTAAGACCGTTATTGATCTTTTTTTTCAACGCATTAGAAGGGTAAAATGAATATTTAGTTATTTTTCCAAATAAAATAAGCAAACAAAAAAATTTTTGAATAGATAATTTTTAAAAGTGAATTCAAATAAAATTAAAGGCTCCACTGCTATCCCACCTGCACTAGAGTTTTGGTTACTGATAAGTTTTTGTCAAGAGTTTTCTCTTTAATCTTCCTAGAACTTCTCGATCTACAATATTGATTTGTATTTTATTACAATATTGATTGAAATTGTAATCAAATTTACAATTTCATACAGAATCCCTTGTACTTTTAAGCATCCTTGAAACTATACAAAATCATCATTGCAGCATACGTACGTATATCCTCTTCACTAGTCTATCTCTGCTTTACCACATATGGCTGCCATTTTCAAGAGAAATATCCTGGATAACTACGTAATACATGATTTATCTTGATTATCTGAGCTGTGCACTATTCTAACTGTTTCAACAGAACATGCAGAACCTATTTGTCTTCTTTTATGAACACATTGGCTTTCTATTGGGGAACAAAACAAACAGGAATAATGACGGATTGCTTGTCTGGTAATATTTTCCATAGAATGTCCTTTGTTACCATTTTCATATCCATTAGGTAGATAATTAACATCCTTTGACTACCAGTGATAATCTTTGTTATACAGAATTTTATTCAATGTTCAATATCTTTAAATTGTTCAAGTATTTATTTCTAGTTGTAAAAGAGATTTAATCGGTGTTAAATGATTAATTTCAAAGCCGAATATCAATTTACATGTTTCATTAATGGGGAATATGGCTTAGATTAAACAATTTTATCGAAATATCAGTTCAAAATGTTTTTTTAATATTATAAAGCAACCACTTTTAAGTAAAATATGTATCTTTGATATTCATTAAATCTGTTCCAAAGTTTGATGATGTATCATAAAATTTTTGAAACACTAAAAACTTAAAATTTGTACAAATATTGTTTCGTTGTCAGTGGTGGACAATGTCAAACCAGATAATAGTCTGTTTGATATTTCGCTTAAAAGGACTTCTAAAAATCAAGTCTTGACTTTTATATAAGCACATCATATCAGTTACTACAAGAAGGATGTGTACTATGCTTACAGTAATGAATTCAGGGAAGCAAAACGAAGCATAAAAATTCTTCATCGCAATATAATATTAGTGTTTTATAATTAAGGATTGTTGAGTGCTTTAACAGATAGCAAATATATTCCCTATGAAAAATCTTAACGCTTCAAAACTAAACGCTAAAAAATTTAATTTTTTTTCTTGCTTTAATATTTTATTAATGTAATATCCCCTTTTACTTGGTTTGTCTAAGCTTCCTACTTTGTAAATTTCTTTCATTTTGGGCTTCAAAGGATTTCCTAAGCTTATATATTTTTTAACTTAATGATTGAACCACAAATTAAATGATTATTATTTTGTACTCTACATTTAATATATAACTTCCTTTTCACTTAATAAAGAATATATCCTATGCATTCCTCGGGTCACATAATTTTTAAATGCCAGCAAAAACTTCAATAAGTTCTTAAGCAAAATGAAGTCTATTCATTAAGTTGAATGCTTTATCCTGTAAAAAGCAGCTTTTCAATTTAGTAATGACCATTAATTGTTTGAAATTCTTCCAAAAATTTTACAGGGGACGTTTTAAATGCCACTCATTATTCAGTTTTAATCATTCAAGGTAAAATATGAAAAGCAAATTAGAAGCAAAAAGACGATAAAAATAAATCCATATGAAGCAATAAATCTTACCTTTGACTAGCAAAGAGTTTAAATTTTTGTATTGGGCAAATCTCTTTAGGTTTATGAAGTTAGACTTGAATTTGGTTAGTTTCATTAATTTAATCATAAAAAGGCTATTTTCCGTACAGTAGTGTAAGACTTTATTACCTTTACATCACCTTTTGGGGTCAAAAAAATAAAAAATACGCAGTAGACTTTTCTGCTAACAAATACTTTTTATCCTTTTATTTTCTTTTAATTTTCATATAAATTAGGTCGAAGACAATTATAATTATTTTATAGGTTACCATCACGCAATAGAGGATTTAAGCTTCTTTTAGAATTTAAGGTCAGAGTATTAGGTAACTTAATTGGTATTTTGGTAATCAAAATAAGTTCTTTGTTTGTTTTTTTGAAACTGAAAAACAAATTAATCACTTCTAGCTGGGTAAAGGACGTTAGTTGTAGACGTTATTGCACGCAATCCTGCATGAAATATAAAAAAAAAAATAAAAAATAAATTAAACAAGATTTATTGGTCTACAAAAATTCGTTTTAAATCTGACTACAGTAGGCTGCAAGTATTATTATTTGTACCAAAATTTGATGGTGATTTTTATTGTCTTTTATTGTTTATGTACAATACAAAGGTCCTATATTGAAAATCAATTTTAATGTGATAACTCAAAAATTTTTTTTAGGTTCTGTTGTACATTTTCATTTAAGCAGGAACAAAAAAGTATACTGGAAAATATATTGAAGCTTTCAGTGGATGGGCAAATTTGGCTTATTGTGATTTAAGTTAGAATTTCCACTGTTATAAGATGTGAAGAATTTTTGGAAAAAAATAGTAGCTAAGCAGATCATACAAAACAAATTTAGATTTGAAAATAGAGAAGCTATTATATTTCTAATTCTGTGTCTTTTAAACAATGAGTAGATTTTATTCATGTTGATTCCATTTATTCTTTTTCAGTTTTGTTTAGGTCTTGGAAGCATATTGAATACATATAAAAGCATAACTATTAACCAAAAAGTTATGAGAAGATGTGATTGCTCAATTTATTATTACTAAATATCTGCATAACATGCCAAGCAGTATTCATTGGAAATAACTTTAAGCTTGACCAAATCAGTGCAAATTGTGTGCAAACTAAACAAACATCCCATTGTAATATTTTTAATTTAATATCTCATTAATAATGTCTAATACAATTTGTTCAGTAATACCAACAATTTAAGACACATTTCTATCGCTATTTAAAAATTAACTGATTTTATTTGAAAACAAAAAAAAAAGAGAAACAAAAGATTCTTGCATAAGTAAAACAATGAAATCTTTTAGCTGCTTAATATTTTTTGTAACACCTTATATCAAAACATAATACACGCTGACTTTTTTCTATGTTTTGGTATAAGCTGGCTTGAATATTCCTTTAGAAAGTTTAAATAAAAGATCTTCATCCATGAAAAAATTAAGTCCATTATTTTCACATAATTGAGATTGTTTTCAGTCTAGTAAATATATTTTTCAATGAAGAATCATAATATAAATGAATTTAAATTTGAACAAAATACTGTTAAGAAAACTTATTAAATCCATACTTTAGCGTTTAATTTCTTAAGGATGTAAACAGAAACAATTGAAAGATTCTTTTGAGGCGGAAGAAAGGTTTTTAAATAAGGATAAATGAAAGTTTCCTACTAATGCTCTTTGCATATATCTAAATTGATTTTTAGTCTTTTCAAGAAAACTCATTTGAAAGTTATGAAACGTAAGCTAAGAATAAAGTGACTGATATGAAATAATCTACTTAAAAGTTAATTTAAAAATGTAATTAAGAATAGCTTTCTTTTAGATAAAATAATTTTAGTTAAGCTAGTTCAATTGAGTTCCAATATTTGAATATATAAAATGAATGTAGACTGTACTATGGTCAGCTTTAATTAGTGTAATTTTGTTTTTAAATTAATTGAGAATGCCCTGAGTGAACAAGAACTGACAGCTGATATTGTTTTTTATTACTTATGACTTTTTGCAGTATATGATTATAAGGGCAGAAAGTCAACTTCAATAGCATTTGATCTTTAATTTATAATAACTCTCTCTATCTATCTTATGTTGTTGAATATACGAAGGTGATTGATTTTTCAATTCATTGATCTCAGATAAAATCAGTTATCAAAGTAGGCGGAAATCAAAAATCTTTCTGTATGTCAAAAGCCTACGTTTGATAAAAAGACTACAAAATCACTTTTGTATTTTAGTCATGCACACGAGTCTTTGTCACACTTCGTTAATAAAAGCCTAACCAACCAATTAAGCTTTCTATAAAAATCTTGTTCACATTTAGTGGGGAAATCTTTAGAAATGTAAAACGTTTGAGCCAGCTGCCCATCAGGTAAATAATTGGAAAATTCTTGTTTGTATTACTTACTCCACAAACTTGTTTCGTTTTTCTTAAAAAAAGAATAAAAAATAAATTCAGCACTTTAAGCATAAAGGAACTTCCAGTTTTTATTCATTTTGTATACCATGAAGGATAATTTCAGTTCATTAAGTTGTCATATGGGTCCATTGAGTTGTATAAACCCCAATGAAGATTGTTTTTTGCGGATAATTGTCCATCCTTCGGAGATTTCATATTTGAGTGTGTGAATTTGAATAAATATTTGGTTTCTCGTTTATATTTATTTGCACATATAAATATGTTAAAATGAAATTCTACTAGTTTTTACTTGATTTTTTGTGTTTGATACATCAACTCAATTTTTTTACATATAAATATTGGTAAATGCTTTAATTTAGATGTAAATGCATTTGGAGCACCTATCTGCTGCATTAAGCTGGTAGAAAATCTATTAAAATCTAATTGGTATCTAGGAAATACTTGCTTTGAATGAGTATTTTAACTGATTAAATTTAATTAATTATACAGAACTCTATTCATTTAAAAATATCAAGTTTCACAATATTGTTGAAGAATATTAGGCCATTGAAAGTAGCAGGTAATCAATTTTTGTCTCAAAGAAACAATTGAAAATACCCCCTTTTAGGCGTTCGAATAAAAACACCAGCATTTAGAACATCCTTTTTGCATACCATACTCAATAATATAGAGAAAACAAAAAGTTTTTGCAATAGAATTCAGATAGAAACTTTAGTTTTATACAAATTTTCTTGGATCAGAAACTGTTCCGTGGTATATTATTTTTACGTAATTGAATAAAAAGAACGTTTTAAAGTTTATAGAAAGAAAAATACGATTATATACTTTATTATCACTTTATTGATTATATTTCTTATATACTTGTGAATTTCTAATATGCTTTCAGGAAAATGCTGTGCATATTATTATATTTACAAGAAGCTTATGGAGTCTTACTGCCAAAAAAAAGCGAAAAGCTAGTGAAAATATCGAAATGGAGATTTTAATAACATGCAGTTTGTTATATAACTCAAACTCATCCCATTTTAATGCTAATAACTATATATTTGTCGTTTAATTCGTTATCATAATTGAATTTCTATGCATTTCACTTTAATTGCTGTACAATTAGAGAAAGGATTGTTGCCATCAGTTAATAACATTGATTTTTCTCATAATTAAGTGAAATAATATGAAAATAGACTTCTAAGCTGAAAATAAGAGAGGAAT
This sequence comes from Acrocera orbiculus, assembly GCA_947359355.1. Classification (NCBI taxonomy): domain Eukaryota; kingdom Metazoa; phylum Arthropoda; class Insecta; order Diptera; family Acroceridae; genus Acrocera; species Acrocera orbiculus. The sequence goes on from OX375758.1 coordinate 17,821,032, forward strand.
TTAAGTTCATATGCTGTGGAGTGGAAGAAAAAAGGAAAAAGAAAAATAGCCTTAGGCCAAAGAAGAAATTCTTATTTACCTATCTATCTTGTAGCTTGGTTCAACAAATGAACAGAACAAATTTAAAGAATATCTTATAATAATTTTAAAATAAGAAAAAACTTAATTAAAACTTACATGAGCTTAATATAATGAAAATAAAGAGAAATAGTATTTTTCTCAAAAAATGAATAAAAACTTCCTAGAATTTTTTGAAAGAAAATTACATAATTAAACTTAATTCTAGTACATAAGCTGACAAAACAAAAAACTGCAAGGAGAAAATAATTTCATCTAAAAATAGTTTCTTTGCTTTTACACATTAAACTAAAGTTTTAGATAAGTGTATTTTTCCATTGTTTAAATTAATTTTAAATGAAATTCAGTTATGTTTGATTTAATTTCTTGCTTCTGAAACCGATAAATTTTTATAGCTGTGCAGAAATTGTTTACTGCTTGAAGTGCATTTTACAGAATTTATTTATTTAATAAATTTCCTATTGTATGTTTATTCTGTGAAAAAAAAACTATTTTAGAGAAAGATTTTGGGCTATTTTCGTTATGTATATTGAGCCAATCAAGTGCAAGAGAAACAAAATCATACAAAAAACGTGATATTTTAAATAAGATTTGCACATTTTAATTTTTATTGAAGAATGAACTTCCATGATTAATGGGTTTTCTAAGCTATCCTGCAGATAGGAATAGTCATGTGCGAATGCTGGTGTTTAAAATTCCATCTCACTACATCTTAAATTAGAATGAAAAATTTTTTGCAAGTTGTGTGCTTTGATTTCCCAGATGTTTACTTTTTATGTTGAAACCTATGAATTGTACTGAAATTATTTTCATGCTTATAAAGGGCATATTTAAGCCTCCTCTTAGAAAACAGACAATAAAAATTACCTTATTCGGGCTAAATAATAAAACAATATGAAAAAAAATGGCAAAATAAAGAATATACCAATTATAAGACGAAAAATATTTAATTGTTCTTTTCCTTTTGCTAACGATCGTTCTTAAGTTGTATATAATTTTTGATTTAATGCTTGTAGTATTGAACTCTTGTGGTCCAATTAAATTCAAATGTGCAGCTAATTTTAATTTTAAATCTTTACTTTTCCACTAATATTACCATTTGAGTTTGATATGACTAATAACGTTTCTTTTCATCCCTCGATTTATGATTACTCCAGGCTTACTTTCATAATTTTATTTATTCGTTAGGTAATATTGCGCAACAATAACTGAGCTCCTGCTAACAACATTAAAAAATTTGAAGGTGGATTTTACAAAACTATTGACAAATTTTAATTTTTATCAAAATTATCATATTATAATGCATTTTTTGAAAATAATGGAAATAAGAAAAATAAATAATTCAATATGAAAAAAAAAGTTATTTTTCATTAATTAGGGGAAAGCCATGACGTGAAAAAGCAATAAACAAGAGCATGAATCATAAAATGGCAACAATTGAGGCAATTTGTAGCAATTCCATTTGACTTTATGGTCAGTTACAAGTATCTTGGGTGAAACAAAAGATAAAATTATGTTGAAGACAATAACTCCACATTTGGTGGTACGTGTCCAAAACAAAAGGGTGCCTGAAGTAGAAAGGGAATGCAATGCAAAATATAGAACTTAACATTATTCACTATAGCAATTGTATACGATAAATAACAAACAGTCATGGGCAGCTGGAAACGACTAAAACGGCTTGTAATACAAAAGATAAGTAAGAGTCTGAGGCGGTGTGAATATCTGGATCATTATTTCCAATGCGAAGGCATTAATCTTCGACTTTAAAATTACTTGGAATTTAAGAAAAACGTAGAAAATAAAATAACAAACAAAACAAAAAACAGCTTAAAACATTATCTACATTAAACTTGTAAAGAACGGTACTCAAATTGTAGCCCTGGAAGAAAATAGACTAAACAATTTACAAAGCAAAACCAATGAAAAATTCTCTTTTATCAGCTTGAATAAAAAATTGGTTTTATATTCAAAGAATTAGTTTTGCTTTTGCTGTTTAGTTTACAATCTAAACAGTCGCTGTAAAAAGGACATATACTATTGGTATTGTGAAACAAATTACAACAAGTTGAGATATTTAACAGCTGCAAAATCTGAGATAACAAAATAAAAATCAAATATTAAATTGTGTACACAACTAGAGTTTATTGTAAATTATGAAGTTTTTTTCCAGACCAAAAAGGATACTTCAATTGAATTTTATCATCCCTAAGTTAACTTTAGATATCCAGTTTCTGCACGTAAATTTGTTTAGTTTGCATGACAAATAGACAAACTTTTCCATTATGCAATACTTATACACACAAACTAAAATTTGAATGTATGGCCAATATCTCATTAAGTGACCACTTTAGTTTATTAAGCTATGGAATCAGGGATGTATAACTCCTCCTGTTCAGCAATACAGTCAAAGACAGACTGTGTGTAGGTTACAGTTATTGGTATTTGACTAAAATATAAAAAAAAAGGGTTTTCAAACTGAAATTCCTAATAAAATGAAATATCCGATAGAACTTAATCTAGCTTCATTTTTTTACTTTATACTTTGCATTTTCAAAAATAAAAGAAAAATAAAACTTTTAATGAAAAAAGCCCCAAAAAGTGAAAAAACTGAAAATATGACCTTTTCCATTACACATTTTCTAATTATTTTCTAAAAATTTTTATTACTAATTAAAATTAATAAATTTTGTAATATAAATATATACTAAAAATAATTAGTAATTTATTTATTGATTATTTGCATCGTTCAACCACGCTGCGCAATAAGTAGGCTTTGGTTTTTTATGTCATCGCCATGATAACACTTAACACTTACAAATTTTTAAATTTTTTCGTTAAGCTCGACAAAAAGATGTTTTTTAGCGTAATTTTAGGTCGCTGAATCCAAAAATCATAATCATTTTTTTATTCAAAGAAGCATTTGTGAGATATTCCCAAAAAATGTGTTTTTTGGGTGTATTTTCTTTTATTGGTCTGTATCCCAGAAAATAAATTTTTGATTGGCTAAAGCTCACCGGTTAATAAAAGCTATTATTTTTTTCTTTTAATTGACATATAAAACGTGTAAATCAATATATATTTGAAAAGCTACAGGAAATCCAACTTAAAAAAGTGATTTTTTCACCTTTTTTTAAAATGGCCTATTTTCATTTGCCTCTTTTTGGTTGAGAAAAGTTTTTAGGTGAAACTTTTGAGACTTTAAATAAAGGAAAAATTTGCTACAAATATTTTTGTGTTAAGATCTTCAATATCCAAAGAAGAATAAAATAGTTATAGATTATTAAGTGGGGACGTGATTGTTTCATTTTTTTGTGTTAAATGGAAATTAAGAAAATAAAATATTAAAGCTTTAAAGTTTGATATTTCATGCTTTTTGAATATTTTAAGTCTGAGTACACCAGAATGTAATTAAAAGTATTAAACTTTTTGTAACTTGGTATTTCTTCTTTGTATAAAATCATTGCTTTACTTATAAAATTCATTAGACGAGCAACAGTTTTACGCCAATATTTTTTATAATAGTTAATTCCAGGAAATTTTTTATCTCTTATAACTATCTTTTAAATTTTATGTGAGAAAAACCTAAAAGTTTGCTCTTTTGCTAGTTAAAAATAAATGTATTTCCAAGATTTATTTGTTTTGTTGGTTTCTTCTCTAATTAAAACTCTCCTCAGTTTAATATACTAACAGTACAATTAACTAAAAAGGAACTATACAAGCACGAAACAATTTTTTAAAGCTTTTACAATGCAATGGCAACATAAAATTATTTTTAAATTAGTTATTTTTTTCTTCATCCCAAAATTGAAAATTTTCGTTTTGTTGGTTTTATAATAATGATGTTACTGTAGGGGATGAAAGTCCCTTTTGCATAGCAGGACATTAATCCTTATCAAAGTTTGTAGCCTTTGAGGCTCATTTAAATTTCAATTAAATTTTGACTTTTCAGAACGACTTTGTTCTTAAAAATTTTCTCTTCTTCTCCACTTATTGTCTTTCTAGAGGGTTAATTTCATCCTTTATGAGTGCAAGTAAGCGTAACTAATAGGTAAATATATTAGTTTCAATTTGTAAATAATGAACTTGCTCTTAGTCCACTGAAATGAATGGATAACTAGAAGATCCCATAAAAATAAGAAGCCTTTTGTAAGGATATGAGGTAGGCCATTTAACGCATTCATCTTGTTTTCTTCTTCATAATGCTCTGAGTATTATTAAGACTACATAACTAATACCAATCAAAAGTCATCAAACTTATAATCTATTTAATTAAAGATTTTTATAGCAGGTGGATTTGTTGGAGCTATTAAATTTTAATTGTCCTTAAACAAGACTTATTTGTCTACTCTTTACGTTGTTTTAAGTGATTACTTTGTCGATTTGAAGCTGTAAGAATTTCAAAGGAGTATCAAGCAACTTTAACAATGTCAAAGTTATTTTTTTGTAGAACAGTTTAATTAGGTGAAAGATGGAGAAGCAAAATTTTGTGTTTGTATACTAGCTGAATATTAATGTTTGAGCACGTTCGTTTGAGCGTAAATTAAATTAAGCTGACTAAAATTATTTAGCCAATTTTCAATAAAATAATTTAAAAGAGTTTTTGTTTATTTTTCCAATTTTTGTTATGTATCGTGTGGGGAGGCTGGATTAACTATCGTAAAAGTATTTCACACTGAAACTAGAATTTGAGAAAAATAAATTATCTGTTTTATTTTATATTGACTAATTTTATATATTTTTCTACATTTATTTGACTCAATATTTTTAGCAAAATTTTTTTTTTTAATTTTGCTGCTTATTTGGCAACATCTATATACTTATTACTTTTCAACAATATTTCAACAAACCTAGCCAAATAATTCATTAATAAATTTTACTACATTTAATGTCTAATTTTAACTTATAACTAGAACAAAAATAAAAATATATGTTAAGCAAATAAATTTTACCGCAGATATTATCATAAAAAAATTAAAAAAATTTTAGTAACAAGGTTTTCTTCTAAAAATACGTATAATTTGTATGGATCCTTACGACGTTGATTTGATATTTACTTTTCAGCACTGTGAAAGTAACGGAAAAAGACAAAAACAACAATTCAATTAAAGTGTGAAAAATAAAGAACATTAAAATTCCATCCTATATTTAGCATCCTTGAAACTTTTTTTCAATGAAATAAAATTACCCACTTTCATCATATTACTATGCATTATAAAGTATAAATTTATAAACTGGAAAGCTAGAAAACTGTTACGTACAGTGATGTTTTTAGTTGATTAGAAAAATCGTTTGAATTTAATAAATTTGACCCAATGGTCAAATGCTTAGATAAAACATAATTGTGAACTGAATTTATAAGCTAGCTTATAATATTACTTAAAATTGCCACAATTCTAATGCCATAATAAATCTGAGATTCCCGTATTCTTAGAATATATAAAAAAGTATATTTTGTGGCATAATAAAGTTGCTAGTAATAAAATTTTGAGACTGATAACTTTTTCAATACATAAAATGCGTTAAGTTATCAAAATCGGTCCTTCTGAAATTTTTATTAATAAATCATGCAATATCCATCAGTTTGGATATTCTATACTTCCAAGTCTTACCAATAAATCCTTTTCTGATAAACTTATGGCGATTGTTTTTACTTTGTGAACATTGATGGCTTTAATATCTTATTAAACTAGTTTCAAAAACTTTATAGCACTTTTTTAATGACATCATATTTTTTTTGTATTTAATTAAAATGATACTGACTTTATTTGTTATGATATTTGGGAAAAAATGGCAGAAAAAGCTTACTGCCCCAAATAAAAATTTTAGATTTATTTTTTCTATAAAACAATTCTATATTTTGGTTTATGTTGATTTTCTTACACAAAATAGAAAAATTCGTGTTTTAGTTATTACGTCGCTTTTGAAAAAATAAGGAAGAGGAAAAACAATAACTGTAAATTTCACAAATACCAAAATTATTCGTGTTTCACTAGAATTTTCTTATTATTCAAACAAGTTCCCGTAAATAGTTTAAAATTAGCTTCCTTAGAGCAAAAAATAACCTTTTTGTATTTTTTCTCTAATTGTAAAATTTTTAATTCTAAATCTAATTGTAATTTACTAAAGTAATAAAATTTAAAAGGAACTGTAGGTTCTTTAACTATTTAACTTCCCATTTATGCACCAGATAAATAATTTTCTAGTGTGAGAGTTTTAAAATTTTACTGCGCTAATTTTGTACTGCTCATAAGATTTACTAAATTATTTCTAAAGAAATTAAATAAAATCATCAATAGCTTCAAATTTATTTTGTTATTTATATAAAAGCAAATTATGCGTAGCTTAATTGAATTAACTTCGGCAAAAAATTGCATGGCTCGAAAGATCTAACATCCTTAATATTCTTATCAACCCCAATTAATCAAATGCCATCAAGTTGAATTGGCGCCACCCCAATCAGAAGTAAAATCCTAGACCAAATTAATTTAATTATTAAAGCTACTCCTTGAACTCATATAATCAGCATATTAATTAGTGTAGGCATCTGGTAACGGACGGTTTAAATTATTCATTCCAAAAATTCATTTAAACACTAAAACCAAAGTTATCAGGAGTATTTTTTTCTAGAAAATATTAGCTTTTCCAATCAAAATGTTAGTTAAAGTTCCTTCTATTGTGTGGAAAATGACTTTATGTGCAAAGGAAAGAAGGCAGGTTAAGCTCAAATGAAAAAGAGAAAATTAGAGGTAAAAAAGTTTATGTTAACGAAAAACTACTTCACTAGTAAACATGGCAAGAAGATGGTGGAAATATGTAAGAGGATAAGAGTACCTGTGTGTACAAAAATATAAATGAGCTCACAAAGCACCCTTCTGATTAATACCAATTGATGGTCAACAAAAATATTCTCTAAAATTTAGAATTTTAGATTTAAGGTAAATAAAAACAAATTTCTGGTAAGTACGTAAAAGTGATATAAATAAGAAGCAACATAGTACGTAGATAATTAATTACATCAATGCATTCCAGTGATTCCTTTTATGTTAAGCCTTGAATATTCAATTTATGGAAATAGATTTAATATTGAAGGGCTTTTATTGGAGAACAAGTCTTAGGCTGAGTCAAATTTTTAACTTCCTTAGAATACAGAGTAGTTTTAATTGAGTGAACCTTGAATTTCAGCCATTTTTATGAATTTTTATGAACTGAAAAATAAAGGTGAAGCTAACACTTTTAAAAAGATTTAGGGTCATTTAGATAAATAGTTAAGGTCTATCAGTTTCTGAAAACAAGACTTTAAGATTTTGGAATGTTTCACTTAAGTCTTTCAAGCTCTTTTTGTGCTTAAAAAAGTTTTGCAAAATTGGCTTCTAAAAAGTACAACTTTCTTGTTGTGTGTTTGATGTATTTCAAAAGGACAATTACTTACGGGTGGATTAACTATCAAAAAATAGCCTCCGCATGTGTTATGTATTATGAATGCATCAAGAAACATTAAATTTCTCAGTTTGGATTTTTGGACTTATCCACATTGGCTTCTGAACGACTCATATATCTTAATTTCTTGTTATTTCAGAACAGAAGCAATAAAAGTTAAAATCAATCCTAGTAGATTTAAAACTTTCCGTTTTTAGTTGGGGAAGTTTTGTGTTACCTTTACGCCAACGGTCAAATAAGTTTAACTGGTTAATAAAACCACAATGATTTCAATCCAAGTAATTCAATCACTATATCAAAATGAAAACGTCTACTCTTGTGTATAAATTTGAAAATCTACTTTAAATACTTTTTTATGACAGAGCTCTGTGTACCAAAAAAATGCTGAAGAATGTATGGTCTTAGTTTTTCTTTTCTAGTTCTACGCAGTTATACTAATATTTGCTCCGTAATGCTATATAATCAAAAACTATGCTACTCTGGTTTTTAAAGACACTTTTGATATGTATATAAAATTCTAAAGGTAAATTTCAAAATATTGACTGTATTATTTTTTCTGTGACAAATAATTTCAATGCCAAATTTTACTTACTCCTTATATAAATATTTTTTGCAAAATACATATATGAGTTCTTAGTCTCAACTTTACAATCGAAAATTTTTTTTAAACTTGAAAAGGTACACACAAATATAGTTTTTTACTTGAATAAATACAATGATAGTATTGTAGTAAAAGGACTTTATGCAAACTGATAGCAATATATATGACTCATTAATATTTGTTTTTCAACTGAAAGAGCTTTTATTTAAGACAAACTAGAATTTATTTTAATAAAGAATGGAATATTTGTACCCTGAACTCGAAATATCTTCCCGAAATCTCCATACCAATTTATATGATTCACCAATTTTTCTCCTTCATAAAAAGGATTTCTAATATAATTCAAGGATATAGCCAAAAATATGTAAACTTGGCAAGAAATAATAGATTGAACTTTTTTTTTATTTGGGTAAAACGACAGTCGATTTTCAAAATTTTTCTCTGTTTGAATTTTTCAAAATTTAACTAATGCATACATATATACCTGTACCTGTATACATTTCCCATACAACACAACATAAATTTATATTGGAAAACTTGATCGATTTCACATTTTCAACTCAGTACTATTTGATAATTCTACTTTTAGCTTAGTTTGCACCATTTTCAAATACTGAACAAAATTACTTAACTTATCCCTAAAATTTAAGCCAATACTCCGTCCAAATATTCAACGACTTGTCTAGATAAAAAGTAAAACTTTTGACGCTTATTTATTACAGAGCTTATGCTTTACAAACCACCTAAGAACATACTGGTAATTAAACTTAATTTCTGTAGTTTGTGAAATATGTTCGAGCCGTATTAGAAATGATTCAGATTCAAAACATAACACCAACATTTGGCCAGCTAGAATAACTTAAATACAAATCATATTATAAATCAAAATAAACATAAGATTAAAATCAACAATAATATTGGTGACTTTAGACTGTTCAAAATAATCATACTCTTGGGTTATCTATCTTCTCAAAACAATGGGCCCAGATAATTAATTATACTATGTTTATTCATATTAGATCAATATACCTACATCATGTCTAGAATATATCCTGAAACAAGTATGAGGGTATTTTTGAAAATGAAGTAGTATATTCCATTTATTTAATATAATGCAACAATTTATTGTTTAGCTACAATTATTTAATGTTTATAAATTTCACTATTCAGTTAAATAGAGTTGCACTTGTGATTGCGTAATTCAATTCTTCGTTTATTTACACAAACAACCTTCGAGTGTACATTGTAAATAGAGAAGATAGCCTTATGTCGAGGACTACTCCTCAGCACGAGCTAGTCCTCTATTTACTTTGACAATTACTCAACGGACTTGTTTACATTTTGACCACTCAAAATGAGTTTCTGGCATTTTAAAAAGAGAAATTATGAGGAGAAAATTTTAAAATTTCTACAGAACGAGTACTTGAGATGATGCTAAGAGTGGATACTTGAGAAAATAAAGCAGAAGTCTAAGTAGTCTGTTGTTATTTTAGAAAAATTTTATCAATAGTTGTACCAAAAAGAATAAAAGCCAAATGTAAGTTATTAAACTTTAACTAATGTCCATGTTACAGGAAGGAAATCACTAATTTTTGATTTTTATACTTTCGAAAGTATTCGCGTAATATATTTTTGTTGTAGAAAGTAATTTCCTGTTGAAATTGCTTTAAACTCCTTCATCGTGAAAATCAAGTGATGTGATGGTGGATAGTATGAGAAATCGGTTTTCGAATTTTAAGCATTTCAACTTGCCTAACGGATGGAGGTGACATTTTTATTAATCATAGCCGAATGAATTATTACTTCTGACCGGAAATTGAAATTTAGAATATATTTGAAATTTTTTGGTCCCTTTTTGTCAAACGCATCTTTACAGTGAAATATATGAAAAATATTGATGATAACAAATAAAAATGAAAAACTTTGACCCAATGATTTTATTTCACTTCGTTTTTCTTTAGTTATTTGACAATAGTAAGAACGATAATTTTATAATATCTCTAGATGTATGGGGTGTTTGTTATTAATTTGAATTTGAATTCATATTATTGAATTGTATTCAACTTAAGGATCTGTTACATAATTTTGTAAAAGAATAATAGCAAAAACCAAATGCTTATAAATAAAACTTGATGAATTTTTAAGATAGAAATACAGAACTTTAATGCCATATGTTAGGCTACTAACCGTTACAAAGATTAGAAACCTTTTTGTTATTTTACATCATGACTAACGCTCGACAAAACAAAGCTTCCGAATTGAGATTAGATTTATAAAACCGAAAGTAAAATAGGATATGAAAATGTTTTAAGCATACTTTAATTAATATAAAGAATGGAAATTAAGTTTACTCAAAGCTTAACGAAATTATTAACAAAGTTACTAAATTTAAAATTACACAAGATTTTCTGCTAACAAATATTTCTAAAATTTCCATAATTATTTTGAACATTTTAAAAGACATATATACACTATGCACCTTCTAGGCAATGTATTCAAATCTAAACATGCTTTTCAGTTGGTGTTAATTCTAATATCTTCTTAGTAGCATCTGATGTTCATTTATACGGAAGATACATACATATAGTTAAAATATGTTATTATGTACAGTTGAATTACTTTCTGGTACCCAAGCATCAGGCGTATCCTGGAATAATTGTCACTTAAAACCTAATGTTAAATCTGTCACAGTTTCATTTGACATACACAGGACATGGTTGGCAAAAGGTTTTCGAAATTCATTTGCTACTATTTAAATGAAACATATGAACAATTTTCAAACATTCAAGCATAGCAAATACATATCTATGTAACTAGTGATTTATATGGGAAATAAATTGAAATTAAGTAATTTAAGGATGTTATTCCATTTTTAATTTTGAGATACTTTACTTTAACCCAAGCTTTCTAGGCTTAGACACTTTTTTTTAAACTTCCTTTCGTATGCATCTCAGTTCAGATTAATGTAATATTTTCGTAAATCAGGATTATTTTAAACGTAAAAATGACTGTAGTTTTGATAAGATCAGGAGACTCTTATTAGCTGAAACAATGAGCAACAGGGTAACTATATAAAAAATTTCTTTTTTAAGATCATGTGATTGTTTAATTAATTAAAAACTCTTTTGTTACTTGATTTTTGTTTCATTTTATGTTTCAGAAAATAAGTAGTTTTATCAGGTATATAAAATTTTGTTATTTTGTTATTTATTTAATTTAAATACTTTCTTATTTTTATAAACTAAATCTTACTTTCATATTTTCATTATATATGGAGTGTGGCACCTGACATAAAATCATTAATAGCTTTATAGTTTAAGGGAAGAGCATGTTGGCAGGATATACCTTGCCTTCTTAAAACATAAATTAAAGCTTAAAAAAAATTTGTATTAATTAACAAAATTTGAAAAAATTAACAAACAGGTTTTTTGATTAAATAAATACTAGAAATTTACACTGCTATGAACTATGTTATACGCATGACTATCGTATCAAAAAATACCTAAAACAGTAGAAAGTATCAAGTTGGTTTATCAAAACTTACACCAATAAGTTTGACCTTTGCTCAAATCGAAGTTGGTAAGTTTTAACACTAAAGCTACCGAGCTTTCATGTATACCTATTCCTACCATCAGGGGTCAAATGACATTTTTGAAAAAAATATGTGTATTAATGAGATTTTAGCAAAAATAATTTCAAAATAACAATAACAATAAGTAGTAAAAAATACTTTTTTCTATTTTGATGAGTTTTATTTACATTTATTAATTGTCAGCCCATTTTTTACAAACTACAGTATTTTGTACTGCACATATTCCGCATACGTATTTTTCATATTTCATACAAATTTGGTAGTTCCGGTATACGGGTGACAGTTCTTTCAATTTCAACAGACGAATGCATTGAGCTAAAAATCAATACTTTTTTATTGGGTTTAACTTGGTACACTGTCAGGCTAAAATCACTCGATTTGTATAATATCATTGAGAAGCATTCCATATTATCTTTTACTTTTTTCGTTGATTTAGGTAGCCCTCTTTTATTCATTATTAATAGTTCAAACAAGCGTAGTTTTTTTTCCTTGAAGTTTACTTGCTAATGACAGGCTAGTAAAAAAATTGTCAGTTATTATATTTCGCCCGGTGTAAGGCTCTGCTGATTTTGAAGCTACAAACTCTCCTAGTGAAACCGATATTTTTTCTCCGAATATTTTCCTAAATATTAAAAACCATTTACTATATACTTACTACTTACATCGGAAGCCAACCAGAATTTTATCCCGAATTTTTCGGGTTTATTAGGCAAGTATTATGTAAATCTACTATGTGCCTTTGTCGGAAACAGCTGTTTCCAGTTGTATACCAATTTTGGCTGTTTTCGATAAATTTGCTCCAAACCTCAGAGATCAAAGCAAATTTATCGTTTTGCAAGCGTTGGCTTCGCTGATTTCTGTTGTCAAACCGAATAAATCTCATTATTATTGATTTATAACAGCTGCTCGCTAGCTTTGAAGTTCATCGTAAATCGCAAAATTGTATTGTTCTACAAAGAAAACTAGGGATTTCTTTCAATTGCACATTTGCTTATGGCGCCTATTTATAACAAAATAAGTCTTGCTATTGCAATTTTTCAAAAATAGATAACTAACAGTGAGCAAAAACACCAAATTTAGTCTCGACCAAAATAAAAAATAAAAAAATTGGCGCAAAGAACAACGCCATATACCTTTCATTTATAACAACAACAAAAACATTGGAAGTCAAAAAAATGAAAAAAAATTGAATAAAAAGACAAGAGCTGTCCGTTAGCTTCGATCCCACTGTTTATACTTGGCAAATTTACCGTAATTCCTAAATTTTGTATCTAGTTTACCAGGTATTGTTCAAAGGGTCGAAAGACCTCTCGTGGTAGACTAGACCTGATATGAAAATTTTTCCGAAATCAGGCAATGAAAAAACTTGTGAATATTGAAAAATGCTTTGTGTGTACATTATAGGAAAAGTCAATAAGTTACATGGTGATACAATAACGTTTTATACGAGAAACTCTAAACGAAATTTAAAAAAAGGTCATATGACCCCACATGGTAGCTTTAGTGTTAAACTGGAGGTCATCGTTTAATTTGATTCGTCTGATAGTGCCTATAAATTAACTTTGAATTTGCGTTAACAAGCAAAAAACATTAATTAATTTAGCTCAATTCATAAAATGAACAAGGTAAACGGCTGAATTTTACATGAATTTAATAAAAAGCAGCAAATAAAGCATTTCAAAGGCTGCTTCGTTTTTTTCCTTCCCTTTAAGGAAATTGTTATTACTGATCACCGTAGATATAATTAGAGCTTTTGACTTAGAAGAACTCAAAATAAGAAAATAATAAGAATAAGGATGACTTTTAGTGGCTCTTTTGAACACAATTGACTGACAGTTCATTTTTGGCTTACTTCTGTGAAATATTTTTGCTAAAAACTTTTTCTTACAATTTTTGGTAAATATAAATTATTATTACTGGTATAAATAACAGTATTGTGATGTTTTGTTTAAAATTAGTAATAATATTAATAACACAGGACCAAAACTAATATAGAAAAAAATCTACTCAAATCTAACAGTGGAAATAGACTCGCTCATAACTGGAGACAGTTTTGTTTTTGAATAAGAAGGAACACATTATGATATTTTAAAGTACTGAGCTAATACCCAAAAAAAGAAAATAAATGTTGCAAAAGTTTGATAACAAACGCAATACAAAGAAGTTAAATGAGTTTGATAGTCAAAAAATAATCAAAAAAACATCATTTCTACTCATTAATTAATTATATAATGGGGAAATTATTCATTGTAATCAAAATAAAATTTTACGAAACTTACTTATTTTTAATCTAAAATAAAATAAAAATAACTTGCAACCAACACCAACAGAATTATGCAACACAAGCAAATATCTACTTTAATCGACAAAATAAAATTGTTAATAAATCTAAATCTAAAACGTAAGTTTCATTAAAGTTTTCATTGTATTTATCGAAAATTGTTCTTTAAAAATATATTCTGGATTTAAACTGAGTACAAAACTATGAAGCATCAATAATCTATTAAGCTCAAGCCAAAAAACTTGGTGAAAATTTGTATAAAAAGTTATTTATTTTGAGGATGAAAATTTTAGGCAATTAAGAAAAGTTGTTGGCAAAGCAGAAATCATTTAATTTGGCTTAACTATATATAAAAGTGAAATGCCTAAAATACCTAAAATTAATGCTATAAACAATTTTGTGTTACGGCTGTGTAGAAAACTTGTTGAAAAGCTCATAATGCCCCCCTTAGTAAACAAGAATGCTTTTCATGTTGTTTTTATCCTCTAAGGCATGTAGCAAAGAAAAGAAACTCTTCATCATGCAATTTAATTAGGCGACGACTAATAGTTACATAGAAATATATACACATATTTATATAAATATATGATTTTCATAACTGTAAACACGTATAAAAAAACGAAAACATTAATTCACATTGTCATTGAAGTACAAATATTTTCCGTGGAGAGGCATTAGTCTGCTTTCTTTGTTCCCTTGTCATTTGAGTGCGCCTACAACTGTCAGGTATTTTAATTTTATGTAAAAGTAGCCGTAAAAAATTTTTGCAGGATCCTGATATGAATAAACAAGGAATGGTTTGAAAACTCCATTAGAGTAACAAAAAGGTGGCTTCGAGTAATCTAACTTGTAGCTGTGGTAACTCATTCCATATTCTTTAAAAAATGAAGTCAGACAGTGTAATAAAAAAAATTGTGAAAGGAATAAAGGACATCATTGAAACTTTTTGAAAATTTAGAACCATTATCATTTCTGTTGGAGAATGTTCATGGCTTTTTGTTTTATTTTTATGTCCCATTAACACATCTCAATATAAATAATGTGTGTGTATCATTTCACATAGAAAAAAAGAATAATGAAAAAATTCATCCTTGAGTATGGATGGTATCTGTGTGTTTTTGAAAGCATTGATCTACAATTTCTTGTGGACTGTTTAAAAGTTGTCCATATTGACAACTTATAGGTTATAGCTTAGGAAGAATAGGATTGAAATTTTGGGTAAGACTTAACACCAACTAAATTTTCGAAGTGATATAATATAATATAAAAGCTTGTCGAGGCAATTACGGTAACTAACTTTTAACTTTACTTGTACCCTGCTTGACCTAAAACCTTTTGCAATCTTACACCTGATTTACTTTATATTTTTTTATTAATTATAGTCAGGGTAATAATTTGATATTTTTGTGCTTTATAGTAATTATTTTTAAGAAGAATTTTATTAAAAATAAATTATATTCTTTTAAAATAAATACTGAAATTTTTGATATTTGTCATTTTTCATCCGCTAAGTAAAAATCCATTTATAAATAATTCAGCTTCGTTATAACAAATTTATAGTTTTGAATGAAAATTGGATTTTCATGCTAGTGAAAAAATTTTTGAGTTTTATTTTTGAGGAAAAGATACTCTGAATTTATTGAGTGGATATTTTTGAAGCTCTCAGCATTACATTTAAGGATGTGCATTAGTGGCTTATCTTACATTTTAAACATCTCTAATGGCAATCTAGTTTTTAGCACAATGACAATGAGCAATTTGTTAAAAATTTCTTTATTTTATGTCTATATTTAATACAAAATTTTAATCAATTTTAAATCTTATAATCTTGGTTTGAAATAAATGAAAAGCAAGCCAACAAAAATTATTATAAGTATTACATATTTTGACAAGCTTAAGCATTAAATACCATTTTATCAAAATCTTCTTTTTTCTATATGAACTTTTGAAACATCAATTGGACATTAAATAAATTACCTTTCTTTGAAGTAACTGATAAATGACAATGTTTTTATTAAAATTTTTAATAGGATTTGGCCAAGACTCAGTGTAATCGATCTTAATTGAATAAAATTATTCAAACCAAACCCAAATCGAAATTTTGGTCTTCCTGTGAACTTTTTTGTCTTCAAAATGCTTACTTTTGTATACTTTGGTACACTTTTGTATACTTTGGTCTTTTTTTTGAACTTCTTTGTCTTCAAAATGTAAACTTTGGTATTCTTTTTCGTATACTTTTGTATACTTTCGTAAACTTTGGTCTTCCTTTGAACTTTTTTGTCTTCGAAATAGAAACTTTTATTAGGAGAGCAAAAATCGCTCTCGTGTTTTGAAATATATGAGAGCGCGCTCTGTCATGAAAAGTGGCAGCTAATAAATTAGTTTGACGGAATGACACTGAAGTGTCATGTTTTCTTAAAATAAATTGAAGTTCATTAAAAATATTTACTAAAATTACGTTTATTATATATTTTTTATTATAAGTCAACATTTAAAAATAAATGAAATATCTTTCAAGTATGAAATATTCTGCCTTCTGTTAATGTTGTTGTGTTTGATTAACTAAATTCACACAGAGTGTAAGTGAAATATATAATATGGTATTTTAATAAAAATAAAGAAATGGTGAGTACTAAACCTTTTTAATTGTTTTACAATACGAAAATTTTTAAATATAGTGGATAATTTTGCTTTTCTAAGGTAAAATATATAGTGTATAATGCAACTTGCATATTAGCCTAAGATTTTGTTTTAAGTTTTAATAGTTGATACAAATAATTTCAAATTTAAAAGTCGGAAAAGTAAAATTATACATTTGAGGAAATATAGATTTATTCCACCTCTTTTTCATTACAATTATTAACAATATACTGTTTGTCATTACCAATAACAATGTATACACAAAGTTTTATCAAATTTTCTATTTTTACTGCTTTGACTTTTGACTTTGCCGTAGAATTCATCGTAAAATCTATCTGTGTTGAAAGTGAACTTATCTCCTACTGCCGTATAAGTTTTACAACTCACAACTTCTTCAATGATTGCAAAGTAGTAAAATCTGCAAGTACAATTGTTAATTGCAATATCGCAATTTAATTTTTACTTAATGAAGTATAAAATTATGCCCATTTTTGCAAAATTTGTCATCGATATATTTCACCGCAGAGCTGTATGTTTGTGTTGCTCTTTCATATTTCTCGCAAATATATAATTTGTCATATCTCAATAATCGTAGAAATTGTTGTAAATTTGTACCAGCAATAACGAAATTGCTATTATTAAATGCAGATAAAACTTCATCAGGAATATTGTGTAAAAGTTTATATTTACCTACACTGTAAGTTTTGTCGCATAATTTTTCTGTGATATGAGCTTGTTTCTTTACACTTTCACAAAAGTTCTTAATAACCACATTCTGTATATCATCTTTATATTTCATTAAATTTATTAATTGATTATGCCTGTTTGCTGTTTGGGAGTCAATATGGGTCGTACCATGAATGAGTTTTAATATTTTCCTGTTGATATTTTCATATTCAAAGCAAGTATGGGCCCACAATGGACCTAATTCTCGTCGGGTTGCGGCTTTTATCTGCCGAAGCACACTAAAGCATTTATCACCGTACGGTACGAGGAAAATAAGGAGTGAAAGTTGCTGATAAGGGACACTTTAATAGAAGTTTACGGCTCCAATAACGTCCATCTGTGCGCAACGGGCAAAGGCCGAAAAGGGATAAATAAAAAGTTATTTAATGATTTATTCAGTAATATTTACTTGAATATAATCAAGAGAAATTTATAGTAAATATATTTTTAATACTTACAGATTGGGTGAAAGAAGAAAATCCATCAATTAACAGGAGAACATTCATCAAATGTATCAACAATTGCACCGCAAACAAAAGGCGATATATACTTAAAAAAACTTAATAAAAATAAGAATTTACATAATTTATAAAAGCTTATAAATAGTAAATAAATCAATATATTTTTTAAATTGATACTGTTCTTTTACTTGTTGTTTTATTATCCTTAGCTTATCTATTTTATTGTTATTTTCAAGATTAATTGCTTATAAGAAATTTTTTTTAAAAAAAGCACTATTCATTATTCATATTCATTTATTATTAATTTTCAAATATACCCTTGCATCAGCACTAAAAAAAACTATTTCACTATTACTTGTTTATACTTATATTTTTTTTTATATAAATTTATATATCTATATTTATATATATAATTATAAATATAAATATAATTTCATTAAAAACTGCGTGTGCTAAAATTTTGAACTTCTTTTCGTCTTCTTAGGCTTGCATCTAGACTTATGTAAGCCCAAGAAAATGAAGGGAAGCCCAACTTTTACATGAGCTTATATGAGAGAGTTGAACTTCTTTGAACTTCTTGGGCTTGCTTAAGTAGGGAAGAAAACGAAGTTGAAAGGAAGATCAAAATTTCGACTCGGGAATATTTAAGGAGAAAATCGTGTTATACCAAGCACTAGTAATACAGTAAGAGATGTAGCAAATAATCCACAATTACAATCAGTTGTTTGAGTTTGCATGTTAGGAAAAACAATGGTTAAGTCATTAGTGTCTACCCAGTGGTGAATTTTACGCTAACTTTGAAGTATTTAAGTGGTTTTTTATTTAAAAAAAAAGAAATCTCTTACAACTATTAATTAAAATTTACCTAAAAAGTAAGAAAAAATCCAACTAAAGTCTTAGAGTTCCTATATGGTATAGTTGTTTGGTGACTATATACATCGCACATAAAACCACTGATTAAAAGAAAGCAGAGACATATGTGCATCTTTTAAAAGACCTCTTTCCGGTTTTCTTAGCGCTGTCTTTTTCACCTAAAACTGTTTGAATAAATTTGTTAATTTGCAATTAACATCAACAATTACTATTTTAGTACAACAAAATTTGGAAAATTAACAAGGAGTTAATATATTACATAACGTAAAAATATCTATAAATGAAACCAACACTTTTTTTTTGATGAAAAAGAACCCATTTTGTGTGTTTGATCGACCAAATAAATGTTATTTCTTGAAAAGTAAACAAAACACTTCAATAAATAAATATACATATATTGCATTTTCTGCAGTCTATAAATAATTTGCGGCAACAGTAAATAGTTTAAAAAAACTATTAATTTCCACGTAAATAACAACCTTAATGTAAGATATTTTAACTAGCTAACGAAGTAAAAATATTTGTAAAATCTTGAAGCTATTCAACTAATTTAATTAGCTAAATAGGAACAAACCCCAAATACTGCATTCAACACATTTTGATGTATTTACAGTTTTAAGCACATAAAATGAAAGACGTAAATATCAAACCATAATACTTTTAGAGTGGCTTCTATTGTCTCCATAACTTTAAGAATTCATTCATGAAGTGTACAGGTGTGCTTGATATACATACATTCATATAAATGCTTATACTATAGGTATATATAAAAAAAAATTATGATTTTTTTTTTATTTTGTGTTCAGTGAAAGTTTTGATATTCGAATGCTTACATTTGGTGTTAGATGGTTAATTCAAAACTTGTTAGTGATGTTTTACTGAAAAATTAGACGTTTTGTAATTTAGGTATTGTTTCACTCTCAGTGAAAAACTTTTAGCTTTTAACTTTTTGAGTTATGAGAAATTACTAGGTCATTAATGGCCAGCTGTAAAAATTTTAAGCTTCAAATTCAAATTTCAAAAATATCGCCAATAAAGTAATCACATTTACTGGAACAAGGTCACCAGAATTTATGCTATAGCCAATAATTTAGTAAAGGAGGAAAAAAGGAAGGGGTTGTTCCTACTCAGCCAGATAAAGGGAAACGATTAAAATTTTGTAAGAACTAGAAAACATAAAAATCAATTTCTTGCGGGTGCAGATGAAGGGTTTATTATAAACTTTATATTAAGAGGTGAATAAAATTTAACCCTTTTTGAACAGATTTTTTGTTAAAAAAACCAAAGAGGTTGGTTACATTTTTAATACTTCAGGTGAAATATTTATTCATTATAATAGAGCATAAGAAAAAAGGAAGAATTTTTTAAGGAATGTAGCAAGCTTTGAGAAAGTCAGGGATTATAACATGGAATGGTTTAATTTTTCTCTAAATTTTTTGGTTTATTTCATATTACGATACAAGATTTGATAATAAAGTTAAATTAAATTTAAATATCTAATTGTGAATACTTCAAAATCTGGTAGCAAAACTGTAGCGTAAGGAAATTTCAAAATAAGCGTTGATGCAATCATATTGTTCAAGTGACATCATAATTTTAATTCGTTATATCATTGTATGCAGAGATTAACTCTCTACAAATAGCAGCCCTTGCATTTTTTAAACAAGAAAAAATAATTCTTTGCTGAGTAGCTTGCATTCACTGCGTAGAAACGTAGAAACGTAACAGCACAGTCAAAGTTTTGACTGCATTAGAACACCGAAAATCAAGTAAAAAATAATAACATTGTACTAGTTTTTGTTTGAATAGCTCACCAATTCAGTTAGGGTGACAAAAATACGTTTGTGAATTTCAATAAATCTTACCTTAAAAAATTTCATATCTTTATATTTTTGGCAAGAATTCCAATTAAGATCACTGAATTTTTGTCATATTTTGGTTGAATTAAAAGTAATAAACTGTTTTGAAAAATATGCAGTATGATTCAATATTTTTCAATATTTTTGAAAACTATTTTAACTTTGAATCAAATTATCATGAAAATTTAAAATCAGTTGAATCTTATGTTGTAACTTTTTGACCAATATTTATCTAAAATTGAGAATGAAATGCTTTATGACAAAAATTTAAAATAGGGACTTTATAAATCAACATCTACTTTTCTACATAAAAGTAATGCATAATATACTTTGCCTTACTTTAGTATTCATTTTATTATTTAGATACCATAGAAATATACTTTTCTTAATAGAGGAATAAACGAAATATATTATTATATGCCTTGAAAGAGGTTGGTAAAAAGTAAAGCGCCGAGATACTAAAAAAGACTTCAACTTGGGAAGCTTAACTTTTGCCTGCATAAGCATAATCTCTTTACAAAAATATCCTTAAATCTAGCTCATCAAAGAAAATACTCTGTAACAGTAAATCCATGAGTTTCAAGCATTCAAGATATATTGCTTTCAAACTTAACAATTTTTATATCTTCAAGGACTAAAAATAAACTGAATGAATCATAAATTTGGAAACCCTTTTGTAAGATTTTCATCCTAGAAAGTATTTTTAAATATCTTATCGTATACATTCTTTAAGGAATCACATGAGAGCCAAAAAAAAAGTAAAGACGTAGGATTGAAATTGAAATAATAAATATTTTTACTATTAAATAAATTTTGATTTGATAAAAGAAGAAAAAAAGTTGAGCCAATATTTGATTTGGATAGAACATTATTAGCTTAGCTGTGCTTTTGAATTTTTTATCTTGTAATAATAAAATCTTTTTTTGATATTAAATTTTTTTACGGTATCTTAGAGTTTTTAATAAAAATATTTCTTAATTATGACATATATACTATATATACAATTCAACTATTTTGTTTGGCTAACAGGAGGAAATCACAAGTTTCCTGAGTAAAAAATAGAAAAATGTATTTAGAGTTTATAATTTTAAAAACTTTCAATTATTGAATTCATATTTTGTTGTCAATTTCAAGTTGAAAATATTTTTTTAACGTAACAAGTTATATTTATAGGACTTGAAAAGTAGGAGTTTATGGTACAGATTAGTAAAAATTCCTTGAGCTTTTTAATTTTGTATAACATAAATAGCATAAACTTTGAAAGTAAGGAATAAATATTGTTAAAAGAATTAAAATGACTATAACATAAAAAACGTCTGAAAAAAAAGGAATCCGTAATTATTGCATTCAATAAAATTTATTTCTTTTTACTGAAATTTTTGATTCATAATTCAATAAATTTACCATTATTCTATTTAATACAGGAATTTTTAAATATTAGAACACCCCACAGTTTTATTTTTTGTGATAAAAAATTGTAAACAAATTTTTAAAAGGCAGGATATTGAAGCATCCTTTGACTTTGCATTGTATATTGCGGAGATGGGACATTATTTGCAACCTCAAATTTTTTTACAAGTCCTTACATTTTGTTGTTGTTCAAAATAAATTAAATTAAGTTTTAAAAAAAACGCCACTGATATAAAAACTAAATCTAATTCAGAAGCTTAAATCTACGATTCCTATTTGAAAATATCATTGAAGATTTGACAAACACTTTGTTAAATTGTTGTTTATTTTGCATTTAATTTCACAGCGTCATCAAAAATTTTAGCTTTACCCTATCTCGCTTACCTTACATATAATGAAAACTATAAAAATTTTAAAAACTTGAGGTTAGTCAAAGCTTTAGTTGACCTAGTTGAATGTTAAAAAAGGTATTTTGAATTCAAAAGAATTTATTCTAATCGCCATTCATCACTACTTCTTTTTTTAAATATATTTTTTGTAATTACACTTAATTAAAAAGATTCAGCTTCCTGCTGCTAGCCTTAACAAGAAGGTACAACCATCAAAAGAACTCCTTTGGTCTGAAGTCTTTTTAAGAAGTAGAAAAAAAGCATATTTCATCAAAGTAAAAGGGACTCATGGCAACCCATCAAATTAATGCTTCAAGCACTTTTATACATGCCTCATTTGGGAGCATTTGGATAAAATAGAAAAAAAATTTGCTTGACTGGAAAAAATTCAACAAATATTTTCTCCACAAAGAAGCATTCCTTCATCTAAAAGAACATTGCATTAATACAATTAATTTAATGTTAAAAAGGATTTTTGGCTTTTTATTATATCTCACATTTAATGTTTCCATAACTTTATATAACTAGAAGTTTTGAATTCAGTGGTGTTTACAACGTTAAACACAAAACTATAAGGTATCAAGAGTCTCAGAAAGAGGAGGATTGTTGAAATAGTCAAAGAATAAAAGGGACCTACAATGAAGAAGAAAATTTTAAATAGTTTTTTGCCTGAATTGATATAAAAGATGTCTATGAGAAATAAACACAATGAACTGGAAAATAGGAAATTGGAATCAATTGCTTTTCAAAGCAATTTTATTTTGTATGTCAGAGATATGGCATAAAATTCAATTTGAAGAGAAGCTTAAAATTAAATTGGTCCAGAAAATTTAAATCGCGTTAAAGTTTAAATATGAAACTTGGCATCCTTTTTTCCAGTTAATTATAACTTAAGAACACAAAAGATTTAGTAGTTGATATTTTGTTAATAAATCCTTGCCGTTTCAAGGATATAATTTGACTTCACTTATATTTCTAATATTACCAACATATTCAATTTTTTAAGATGCTTTTAAGAAATAATTAAAATAAGAGAAGAAAGTAGTTACATTTCATTGATAAAGAAATATTTATCTTGAACGTGTGAATTAAATTAAAAATTTTTCTTCTCCATATAACCAAAAAAATTAAATTTTAAGAGACTGAAAAAAATCGTTGAAAAAATGCAAAAAAAGCAAAACAAAAATTCAACAATACTTTAAATATAAAACTAGAGAAACATTGACATTAATTCTTCAATTTATTTTCTTAGTCCATAAAACTGAAGGATTCATGATATCATTACATTTTGGTAATTTCAAATGTATTTAAGATCCTTTGATTCAATTTGACTATCGTCAAAATTACCTTGACAACTCATTAAATACTCAACAGCTACTTAGATAAGCGTATAGAAGGGTTTCTTCTATGCTAAACAAATGACAGCATCACTAATATCAAATGACCTAATAAAACCTAATTATTATTATCTCAACCTACGTTTTTTTTTTGTTGTTTACAAATTACTAGCTCATCTTCATAAAACTCTAGTTGTTATTAAACGAGCAGTTACAGTAAAAAACTACATGACATCCATTAATTGTAGAAATAGTAGGTTGAAAATGTCACACTCCAGATGAATACAACATACGATGACAGTCGATTAGAATAATTAACGATAGACACACCTATATTAGCTTTGCTGCTTGTTAATCTGCTAATCAGGTGATTAGGTGACTTCAGTAGCACTCTGCCCAAATTTATTTCAAATTTTTCATTGGTAGCTTTTTTTCCGAAGAATGGTAACAACAACAAAAATTTGATGATAATTTTTTTACAAAACTTCATTTTAGGAAGTTTATTATATGCTTAGAAGAAAAAATAATTTGTTATACTACTTTAATGTTATTCATTATACTTTGCCTTTTTTATTGTAATTACAAAACACAAATATAGAAAAGGAATTCATTTGGGCTTTAGTCTGAACTAAAGTTTCACTTGCCTATTAGAATATTAATGAATGATAGTTGTACATCATTGCAAAAATGTTGCCATTTCATATTGCTCAGAACTATTTTAGTTCTAGCTATTTTTGATCAAGTAATAATTTCTTTGTTTCCTAAAATGCTTTTAATTCATTTTGTAGCTCTATCTTACTTAATTGAAATAAATAAGATTTTTATAGCTGTCAAACTTCTATTATTTTATTTTGATTAATCATAGAATTTTTGGTCTCTGCTTATGTTTGACTTTTATATACGGGTACTGCAAGCTCTGACCCAAAATTATTGAACTAAAAGAATTTTAATTTTAATTTTTGTTCTATAATTGAAAGACCCCTAATTATCATTAAATATTTTATTTCAACTACTACTCTACGCTTCTAAAAGCACTGTTTGTATTAATCAAAGCTTGAAATTTATCCTTGTCCTTTTTTTGATCTTTTCAGACTATATCCCTTTATGAGCTTTCTAAAAATCATTTATACGAAACAGATAATTGCTACTTTGCCAAATTTTTAATATAATCAAGTAACTGTAGTAATTGCTATGTAATACTTCATTCAGAATACTGGTCTTTGACCAACATCAGTTGGTCATTCATTCTTAATATAAAGTTAAATAAAAAGAAAAAAATAAAAAATATCAAGTTTGAGCTTGGGTAATGAAAACTATTTGAAAAGATTTTTCCTTGAAACTTATCATTTTTGAATTTGAATTCAATCTTAAGTTCAAACTCAAAAAAATAAAAAAATTTAAAAAGAGTTAAGCTTTGAACCAATTTTCATTTTGTGATTTAAATTTACAACCTCCCTAATTGCAAAGAATTACTCAATCTTAGACATTTTTTACTTTTTTGCAAAACCCCTCAAAAAGAAGGATTTTCGAAAGACACTACTTTTGAAATTCATTTTCTCTATTTTTGTTTAAAAAGTAAATTAAATCCCAACTTATGAAAGAAATTTTCCCACTGCATTTAACAAGATTACGATATATTAGCACAGTTTATTTAAATTTGAATTTTTTAATCCGATAAACTTTAACTACATCAAACAAAAATTCCCTGAATTGACAAGTAAGGGTGATTTCTATTTGGTGGAAAGATATGTTTCATGAACTAAGCTATTAACCTAATGGGCTTATTTTAACCCACAAATACATTTTCTTCATTTACTATAATCATATTCTTACCTACTGATCCAAATCTGAGCTCTAGAGTTAGATACTTCAGTTTTAAATGCTAACAGTTTTAAAAGTGAATAAAATTCAACCTAAATTCTAAGGCTTCGTCAAAGTAGCTTTTGGAATTTTCGAGGAATTATTTTTGTACTACCACGAAAGGAAAGTGCTTTGGGTTGAGAATGTTAAATATTTGTAAAACAATTTTATAAAACTAGCTCAAATTTCCTGATCTCAACAACGAAAAGTTAATGCTGAGCGTCTTTTTAAAGTGCTCGCTGTAAAATGATAATGCTCAAAAACAAGTAAAAAGAATAAGCACAGCGCACATAAAATAATTAAAGCAAAAAACTAATAGTTAAATTAATTACACAAAAAAAATCTCTGTCATTAATTAATTTTCAAAGAAATTATAAAGTCCCATTAGCTGGGCTCGATTATGATATGAAGGGAGGCGATGGAAAATATTTCTTTTCCAAGATTTGACTGCCAGTAGTTGTTCTTCTTAAATTAAAACTATGCCGGGACCCAAAATAAAATAAAAAAACTGCTCAAGATTATGAAGTATAAGAAACTAAGTTTCATTCCTTAAGAGTAAATTCATTGAACTATTAAATTGATTAAAAATCAGAATTAGGGGTGCATGGGTAATAATTTCATTAAAAAACATTTTTTTTCGAAGCTTTTTATTTAATTTTTTTTTGCTTTTTATAACTAAAGATAAGAAACCAATTCCGAAGCAGCCTATTCCTAGTAGTTCAAATTTTTTTTATTGATTTGAGGATTCTAATGTCAATTTGAAGATGAAAGAAATTTTTACTTTGACATTTATTATGTTGATTTTTGGTTTTTGATCTTTTAGAAAGATTTATGAAAAACATCATAAAATTACAAATTTCTTGGTATACATGGTATAGATTTTTAATTATGGAAATCACGATACTAGCATATAGAGGAGAAAACTTTGCTTTTATATATATATATGGAGTGGTGATGTCAGAGAAGCTCTCATAAATTTCGTTATTAAAAGACCAAGGTACAACATAAAAATAAAGGAATAATTTCTGTTTTAATTTCATAAGAATGACAGATGTTGCTTACGCCTTTTTACATATTATAAAAGCATTGAAGGGTATTTTTCTATCTGTGGTAATTTTCCTTGCATTTTGCTTGTCCTCAAATAACTTGAAGTGATAGCTTTTCCAGACCACCTTCCTACTAGCAAATGAATTGGTTCAAAGTTTCATTTTAATTGTGATTTAAAAATCAAATATGCACTGTGATCTTGAGCTCTTTTGTGTTTCCCATTTAGGATGGAAAGTCAAGTAAAACAATATAATTAATATCTTTTTGGAGCTTTCTGCTTGTTAAGTTTGTAATACATAAAAAAACAATTGAATACACAACTGAGTTATTCAAAAAATTTTTTAAATGATATTTGCGAAACGATTTATACTCTTAATTAAGTCGGTATTGCAAACGAATTTGCAAGAATTTTTAACTGATTTAGTTGCGTCAAACTACAATAGAAAGCCACACTCAATAACCAAATCACTTTTTGTCGTATTTTTAACGTATATCAATCAACAGGAAACTGATCTCTTAAAGTCAGGATTGTTTCGTTGATATTTCTTAATCAATGATAATGAAGGCTCTAAAATTCGCATGAAGAAGGTATTTCAAAGTTTTATCGCACCATAAAAATCTTCTTTTGGTATTTTGCATACAATTTACAAAGTAAAGACAAAAATAAAACCAAAGCCAAAACACCCAAGCGATCACTTGTTCTACATAAAATTCATCTTGGAAGTGTTTTTTTTACTTCTTCCTTGTTGTTGATATTTTTTCCGACATAAAAGTTGACAATTCTACGAAACGGCACATTGCTTTTGGATACCCATAATGCCATCGATGTTGATTTTTGGTTTCGCTTTTTTTTCTCGTATTTATCATGTAACCAATGTTCATAAATTGCCACGGAAAACTTCGATAAAGTGTTAAATAAGACGTCGCTACGGGACTGATGTGAATTCTTAAGTATTTGATGACATTGCCCTTGTCTTGTTTTCTTGATTTACAAACAATTTAGAATGAAGCAGGGCAAGGGCAAGCTTTGTGGGAGTGTTTTTCTAAAGTGCCTTATCATAATGGGATTTTCTTGCATTTGATTTTTTTAATATTAAAAATAAATGTATTAGAATGAAATTAACTCTATTTAATTTCTAAGTTTCTACAAGTTGGGGCTTCAGTGACAAGTGACAATGGCCCCTTAAGAAGTTCAATGGTAAATGACTTTTCTAGTTGAAATAAAAAAGAAGCCTACTAGCCAAGTACAAAGACATTACTTGTAGGCACTCCTTAAAGAAAAACAGAATTTATTTACTGATATTGCGTATTACATCCGATAAATTAAAAAATGAATTTTGATTAGAGTGTGAAACAATAGCTAAAAACACTAGATGTGTCTGAGATTACATGAATTAACACGATACCTCCTTCAAAATAAATTTCTTTAACAAAATATATTTATATATTGTTTATTTGAAAATACATCTTTAAAAATATTACAAAATTGATAAAAAAAATGTTTTCATGCTAACCATATGACTCTCACCCTTTATTACGAATTGTAACCAATCTTTTGAGCTTTTCCACTAAAATATTCTCGTACCTAATCCCAAAGAGCTCAGAGGAACTTAAAATGTAACTTTGCAATATTGAGAAACTACTGATTAACCAATCAAGCAGAAAAATATTTAATCTGATACCTAACTTTTTTTGGAGTAAACTCACAAAAAATGACAAAAATAGTTTTAACTCAAATCAAAATGATTTTACAGATGAAGACTTTTAAGAGTTTGATTTACTAGATAATATTTTATGTTTAGTATATAATGTGTCAAAATAATTTTACAGTCTTATTGATAATTTTAGTATATTCCATAGCTGATAGCTTTCAAATAATTCCATTTAACATTCATGTATCCTATTAAAATTGTAATTGTAAAATTGTAAGTTTCATTTCACAAATTTGCGGTCAACCAACAATTTAAAAGATAAAAAACTCAAGTCAATTAAATGATTTATTGGGCAATATTCAGAAAATTATTGGATAGGACTGCAAAATGAATTTTTTCAAAGAATATTTTCAAATTTATATTTCAATTTTTCTTAATTTAGAAAAAGAAAAGGAAAGACTTGTAATGCTCACCCTTAAATTTACTTATATCTCCTTACTCTTTACTTAATGGTCCATAACGTTTTGAGAACAAATGTTAACAGAATGGAAAATTTACTTTAAAAACGGGAAATTTGAGTTTCAAAACACAGGCACAGCAAGCATTTAAAACAAGACATATGAAAGATAATAAAAATTACTAAATTATTTTGACGTATTACGTATTCAAAATCAAAAATTTGAAAAATAGACAAGCGAAACTTTAGACACTTCTAAGTGATAAGGTATTGGTGTTGTTTTTAAGTGCTTTTGAGTCCCTTAGACCGGCCGCAGTAAAGTGATTTTTGTAAAGGCAAAAAATAAAATGCTAAACGTGACATACAAGGAGTTCACAAACAAGAACAAAAAACCAAAGTCATTAAAATTTATGATTTTGGATTATTTGAAAATATTAAAATATTACATTGAAAATTAAAGCCATTTAAAAAAACATCCTTACTTTTGTGTTAAATATACTTTTCCAGCAGAATTCTCTTCATAAAATATGACACATTAAAATTTGTATATTCAGAAAAAGAAGAGCTTGAACTGGAAACTGTTGTTTGTTAATCTAAAGGTACAAACAATTAGTAAATACCCATAATTTCTAAGCAAAATTTAAATATTTTTGTTGTAAAGTAAGATTTGAGCTAACCAGCTCAATAATTAAATCATGCTGTAAAGAATGTTGCAAATGAAAATGTTGTGATAAGTAGTATTTAAGCAGTTATATTAAGGACCTACATAAATATACCTTTTAATTTTTTGTTTAAAGCCTTTGATATTGTTAATTATTAATCTTTAAGATTAAAAAATAAATGTCTGGCTGTTAAAAGGGGCCACTCCATTTAATAAAACCAATGACAGTTTCAATTATTCGGTGCCTAGATTAGTGTTTTGGCAATCCGTTTTCCAGGTTCTTTTAACGGCTTGTTTAGAAGAAAACCGGAATAATTAAACCGAAAACATTAAAAAAAATATTACAAAGTTATATAAAAATTCAAGAGCTTTTTGAGCAAATATCCTCTCTTTAAATGAACTAATAATTCTTAAATTGTTCTGCTAACAAAGAAATTTTTTAGAAAAAACCAAAAAAAATCAATTTTAGAGTATTCGAAAAACGTAACAAAACATTTCAGATCATATGATATTCTCATTTGAGATTCTAAGTGCTATAGTTATTCATTGTCAGCTATTAAGACTAAAAACTTTTTCTGGCATTAAAAATATTATAACAAGAAAAATATCACCTAAGACGATATTAATAAAAATGCTACCTACCATAAATGTGGTAAAAATTCTGTAAGACTTTAGAAACTTAACAAAATGAATAGGGTAAAATTTTTCTTCCTTTATATCAAAACTGAGGACACTTGGAGGATTCTAGGTCATATGTAGGTAATAAATACCTAGAAAAGGCTTAAAATTTATGTAGAGTGCTAGCGCTTTCTATAATAGATTTTCCATGTGACGCGTGCGGAAACGAAGCTATAGAAAATTTCATATATACATACCTACATATACACATGCAGCTACATATAGTTTGAATACTAACAAATTTGCGACATTATACATTTCCATTGAAACAAAGCGGAAGTGACGTATACAAGTATAATGAAATATGCAAGAGAAAACCTCAAGTAAATTTAAAAACTGTTTTTTTATCTAATTAAAAAATTGATTTAAGCATCTATCTGACACTCCTTAGAGTTTAATGGCTAAATCAATGATCTGTCTTCACATCTAGAATGACCATGCCTGTGTCGCCTTTGCAATTCGATAAAAATGGAAAACAAGTCTCGGAGACATCCGTTTTTAATATGTGTTCTATTTTTTTTATTTTTTTTTTAATTCCTTTCTGTCTCATTTATTTGAAAAATAAAAATTAAACCAAAAATTGTTTATAGTGACAGTAGACAATTGAAGAAGATAGTAATGGCGGCCCTTAAGTCGTAAAAATTATTTATGAGACCTGTTGGCAATGTGTTTGAGTTAGTAACCAAAAGGTACACACCCTGCTGGGTAGTAAATTCCATTTCGATTAATTTCGTTGTAATTGGAATAGCCCTGTTGGACCACTTGTGTGTCCAATAATTTTAGAAAACTTTCAGATATATGAAATTAGTTAGTCAATTATTCAATCCGCTAGATAGGTGTCCATCGTTTATTTAACTGCTGCTGCTGGTTTCTGGGAAACCTTTAGATCAAACTGAATGCGTGAAGTTAGTAATCTAACTATGTTTCTATTAAAAACGATGATATCTTGCTGATATGAATATTTTACTTCTATTCTAGTTTAATTATGATATTGTGGTTTAGTTGTTTTTCCTGTGGATGCAGTTATGTTTCTGTCACATAAATCTGAAATGAACTAAAGCTGCGGTTGTAGTGTTAGCTTATCTATTCATAAATGACAGGCTAGTTTAACATTCCAGAATTTTTATACTGTTAATAAATTTAAATAAAATATCTTAATTTTTAGGACAAGAGTTCATAAAAGCCAAAGATGTACATCATGACAGTCTTTGCTTTGAAATAATGTAAGGTCAATATCAAAAACGTTATTCAACTTTCTTTCTATTCTTTTCATTTAGTCGAGGTGCCTTAAAGCAAAACTCATAAATCAAAACATTGACGTCAATGACAAAAACCAGAAAATAATCGAAATTTCTGCTCTGTCGAAAATGCAGACTGCTTAGGGCTCTTATAGTACGTTTACAGTGGTCAGAATACTATTTCAAAATACTCATCTTTAATACATATTTAAAAAAAAGTTTTTAATACTGAACTTCAGTATTTTTAGGATTAGTAATTCTCATCTATGAAAATATTGTTGTAAAAAGCGCTTTGCATCATATTTGCAATCGGATTTAACCTAGCTTTTGCTATCAAATATTTTTCGAAATTGAGACTTCAAAGGTAATTTATTCATGAGCTCCTCTCAAGCTCTAAAGTTTCTCTCTGTGCTGCCATGAGCCCTTTTTAGTATTCTTTGCTACATAGTAACACATCCTCTTCAATTTTGTCTTCGACTCAAGTCAAATGTAGACTTACATAAAATCGGGGCTCAATTTGAGAAACGATTAGTTTTCTTATAACTTTCTAAGAAGAATTAAACAAGCGTGCTACATAAACACACTTAACAAGATCCTAAAACAACATTTAAAATATTAGAGTTCTACCGCATAATACATACAATTACACCAAAAGGAATTATGTGACGGATATCATAAAATATCATTAAATTAATGATAAAATAAATTCAGATAGCTAAAAAGAGGGATTTTTGGAAGTTTAAATTTATTGTCTGTCTTGACAGCTTCCAAAAAATTTAAAGGAACAACAAAGAAGCGAATTATATCTTGGGGCCAAAACAATCTCTAAAATGCCCGTAATAATATCCAATGGGTGCTTCTTATTCATATGATAAACAAATAAAGCCTCCAGGAATTTTATAGCTTCATGCTGGGATGGTACTAATTAGGAAATTATTTTCTGAGTAGAGTTGGTCATATATTGTTTCTTAGGTAACTATTCTCATGGGTTGCTGCCCTAAAGGAGATGGCAGACATACAACTATCGATTCAGTGCCGGCAATTTTTAATTAAAATCTGTTGAGTTGAAAACAATTTACTTTGTTATGGTTATTCCCATGAAATAGACAGACTTACGATTAAAGATAGTTGCAATAAATTAAAAAATAGGTCAGGATATGTTTAATATCTAATAGGTATAAGTTTTTGAATTATGTGAATGAAGATAGCAGCTAATTCAAATAATAAAATTAATAACAAGAGAATCAGTCAGAAGAACTCACAAATTATAAGCTGATGTGATCTATTTATCACTGTTCTTTCTGATTAATGGAAGGTATGTGGTGGATATACCCAAAAAATAATTTCATTGCGTTTATAGCATTTCAAATTTGTTTGTTTTGATTTTTTATACCTGAAATGTCTAAGGTCGTTTTAAATATTCATCACCCCCAAATATAGAATTTAATAACTTTTTTTTTAAATTCATTACAGCCAAATTCTTTGCTTAATGACTTTGAACTATCTTTTCCTTTTCGTAAAATTTTCGTGATTTTAGGGATTTCATTTAAGCTTCGTTGTTTTGAGTATTTTATATGAACTACAAATTAAATGTTTTTTCCCAAATTTTAATATGACTTATTTATTAGGATTTTTGAACACTATAATGATTTTAAAATCTTTTTTTTATTTTTAAAATCCGTTGCATAGATTTATGGCTTCAGAACTTATTATATAATTATTTTATCTTTTTATCATTATTTTTTTTAAGAATTTTTATTCTCTTTCATATTATATATTATTATATAATTATTTATATTTATTTTATTTATATAATTATTTCATCTTCTTATACGTATCATAATTTTTTTTAAGAATTTTTATTCTCTTTCATATTTTATTTTTATTATTTGACTGTCAAATTACAACAAAAAAAAAAAATTTTCACTGCGAATTTTGCAAAAGTAAATTCCTCTTGTACTTATACAAATAAAAAAGACGTCAAGCAAGTATATTCATATTTTTAAAAACTCGTCCAATTATAATAATTTGGCTAAAGTTAAGTAGGCCTTTTGTCTGTTTGCTTTTTCTACATTTTTAATTTATATTATAACGCAAATTAGCACAATTAAACGTTAAAAGTATGTAAGAGATATGACTGCAAGGTTATAGTCCCACATGTGTAGCCCTACAACAAAAAACAGTCAATAAATTCTTTATTTTTATGTAAATACGTTTCAAAGCTTAATCCAAAGGCTTTGTTATTGTTTTAAAATTATTAAAATAAATTGTCATTCAGAATTTAGTTATGAGCTTTTACTAAAGATATTCAAAAATCGTTAGTTTTACCCCTTTTTCAATGCTTCTATTAATTAAAAAATGGAAAATAATTATTTTTTTCTCTTTTTCCCAAGGGACACCAGAAATATACATAAAAATCTTGGACCTTTGAAGATAAATACTATAAAACTGAGCCTATAAAAATAGATTTATTTATACTATTATTATATTTTTAATTAAATTTGAGAAGTTTTTAAAGCAAAGTTGTGTGTTTTTAATGACAAGTGCTTCTAATTTGGCTATTTTTTGTAATTTAAATGTTAGTAACTAGTCCTTAAAACTCGCCAATACTATTTTGATTACTTTTTTTGGGCAAGCTGTGATTTTTATTTTTGTTACATCCAATTGGTTTGAAAAATTGATAAAAGTATCAATTACTTAGACCTCGTTTTATGTAGATATATAATATTATACTTAGTTGTAATTGAGAACACTTCTGTCTTCTTCATGAATTAAATTTTTATTATGTTTTCAAAGATGAGACCTTCAAGGTTACCTACAGCAACTTAAGTTAAAGGAATGTATTTCAAAGTGCTTTAAGCTAGTTAGCTTAATTGATCGATTAAGATACATACGTAACAGAAACTAAGTTGTTATAATGAACTAATTATTTAGCTATTTGAAATGATTTTCAACCCCAAGAGCTGCTTCTTTACTTTGCTAAATAGTTTAAAATAGTAAAAACTAATTTGATTAGAAAAAGTGCATAGCAGCCATTTTTGTGAAGTATTTTGAATGTTTTGTAACTTTTAAATAATAAAATACTTGTGGTGTTAGAGCTTCAATGTTATATTCTAAAAGATTTTTTCCACTTTAGTTTTTGTGTCTTTCATTTCTTTGCAGTGTATGTTTTATTGTTCATGGTCATTTGAAATATATTTGGGTTTATTTATTAAGTTTTTTAGAAACTATTTGTGTTTTAACTTGCTTTTGAATTATTTTCTTGTGTGCTGTTCTCAACTTTTTAATTTAGAGCACTCAGCGACTAAACTCAGATTTTTGGGAATTTATCAATAAGATAAACGATGATGGATTTGTCTTCTAATATTGTTGGCATTTGAAGAATATTATAGGTTATAGACAGAAAGCTCATGAACTTTTCAGGTTACGTTTTTCCTACGGGGTTAGAAATCAAACAATGCTAAGTATAAAAGCTACTGTCTGCAGGTAGCAGCTCTGCACCTTTTCAGCCTAATAAATTATGGAAAAATCATTGCTACCAATTAAAGTAAAGTTTTTGATGTGTTTACGAGATATCGCGAATCTAAAAGTTCAATTTATGCAAAAAGCTCTCAAGCTCTTAAAATATTAGTACAATTTTACTATAGCTTGATTTTTAATCACTTTTTTATGGAATTTAGGATAAACCCTCCAATTAATCCAATGCCTTTTTAAATTGTGTTTTCAATCAAAGTAGCTTACTTTGCTTGATATATTTCTATGTAGATTTATTTATCTTTAATAAAAAAAACTCATCCGACTCATTTCACAATCGTTAAGTTGAATAAAACTGTAATAAATCTTAATACTCCTCAATTTTATATAACATGAGAATATTCTATGGTCTTTCTATAATCACATTTCTTTTTTTCTTTAATCCCAGAAGCCATTATCACATAATCTCTCCTTTTTTTATATGTACAATAATCTCATTTGACCATTACCACTACGCAGCTGTTGATGTTTTTTTTTAAATCATAAGGTGCCTTTCTGATAGAAATGTTTTCTACTTGTATCCTAAAGAATTACTTGTTATAATAAATCGCTTTAACAGAAACCAGTTTCTAAGACGAATTCAATGTTTATTTTTCGAATTAATCGAAAAGTTTTGTTCAATTTTGTAATGTCCTATCAAAATCTACCAATGACTTTGAGGAAGAATACATGCTCAGTTAAATAAAGAGAAATTTTAAATTATAGAAATGAAAGCTGTCTTCCGTAATCCTGCAAGTACATTTTAATTAATTACCATGAAGCTAAATTCAAAAGTTACCGAGTTCGTTTGTTTATTTGGTTATTTGTACTAGTTAAATTGAGGTTACACTTGTAGCTTTTAGGTCTGATGATGTTCCTTAATTTTAATGTAATTCCAAGCTCTGATTCCAAAGAGCTTAATCATCAGGCAATCCTTTTGAATGAGATTTTCCTTTTACTGTAAAAAGTAGTAGAATATGTAATCTACATTTAATTATTTTTCATGCATTCCAGCTTTACTTAACAAGGTATCAAAAGAATTTATAATTAGATTGAAATGAATGTGATACAAATAAAAATTATTTAAAAATTGAAGCGGCCTTAGATACTTTTCGAAATTTGCACTAATTTATTCAATAGCTACGACTAGACTAGAATAAATTTTAAGTTGCTTTAGTGATCAGTTATGACTGCAAATAACTACAACTGGAAATTTTGTGTACTGTGGATCTTAGAGCATTGCTTCTCAACTGTTTTGGATTCATGTCTCACTTATAGGGTGTTACACCGGCATCAAAATCATGATATCGAAATCATCAAACTTGGTGATTTCGTGAAACAAGGTGAAATGAAATGCTCATGAATTATATATTTTCTTTTAAAAAAACTCGAGATAGCAGAATTTTTGGTATCACTTAATGGCGGATTGTTAATGTCTACCTTTAATATGTAAACAACAGCTGATTTCGATAAGATTTTGGTCTACGTTTATAAAATAAACTAGCTGAATACCCGGCGTACTTTGTCACGCCTAAATAAATAAAGCAGATATGTTTTTCTTAGATATCCATAATTGATTCTGCAAATATTCTTACCTGTACATCAAAATGTACAAAGTTCGATAAAGCCTTCACTTTCTAAATTTCATTAAAAAGGAATGACTCTAAAACTGGAAATCAATATAAAATTGAATTTATCGTCTTATGAATCTAGAATAAGAAAATATTCTAATATTAAAGAATTCTAATGGAAATGTACAAACCTTAATATCCAAATCTTTTTAGCTTCTATGCCCCACCGTCTCCTTCCTTAAAATAAAATAATCCACTAATGAGTCTAAAATAGGGAAACATTTTAACAACTAAAAATTTGTATGGAAATGTTCTAACCTTAGTAGTAAGATTTTTGAATCTCCTATGCTTTTAAATATTGTAATTAATTTTTTTTTATTTAATTTAATGTTTTATCTTAGCGCTAATGGATAAACAATATTTCTGGTTTGTCCGTTTGGTGCAAAAATGAACAATTTTTTTGGCGTTCCCACTCTGGAGCAAGCAACATATAATTGACCATGGGAGAAACATGGAGTTTCTAAAATCAATCCAGCAACATTAAGAGATTGCCCCTGAGCTTTGTTTATGGTAATCGCAAAAGCAAGGCGTACTGGAAATTGGACTCGTTTGAAATCGAAGGCGAAATCTGTCGGTACCATTGGAATGCGTGGAATTAGTACATTTTCACCTTTACTTTTACCGCTGATAATTGTTGCTTCAATCACATTCGGCATGAGATTTTTAATGGAAAGCCTAGTTCCATTACATAGCTTTGGGGGATCTAAATTGCGCAACAACATTATTGGTGAACCAATTTTCAATGTCAATATGTGCGGTGGCATTCCAGATGGCTCCAATGAATTCAAAATTGATCTTTATCGATAACTGTGTCAAAAGACTTGTATTTGATTAGCTCACCAGGAAGCTGTAATTGAATTCGATCGTTTATTTTATTGAAATATCATTTTTTGGAGCCAATATTGCCCGTTCACAAAGCCAATCATGATTTTTAAAATTTTGCAAAATGTTGGGAAAACCATTTTTTCAACATGTTGGATTGAAGGCTGTAACTGACAAAAGTCGGATGGAAATGATATCTCATTTGTTGCAGGATCAATTGGAAAATTGCCATTACCCATATCCAAAAGTTGTTTTGCAAATGTTTGTGCAGAGATGTCTTTTAGTAAATGCACACGCATATTTGTCAAAAGTGTAATTTTCTTTACACTTTTCCAAAAAAAGGACGCTTTCAGGCAAGCATTTAGTTCATCAGCGGGTGTAGATCTAGGGATTCAGGCAAAGTTTGACGAAAATCACCTGCTAACATTAAAAGAGCTCCTCCCATTAATTTATTTTGTTTTCGAAAATCTCGTAAAGTTCGATCAAGTGCTTCAAGCGCTTTCTTGTGAGCCATGGTGCATTCGTCCCAAATAATGATTTTGCATATTTTTAAAATTGAGGCCATACCTGATGTTATACTAATATTGCAAGTAGGATTTTCGACATGATGTAAATTTAATGGTAGCCGAAGAGCTGAATGTGCCGTGCGTCCACCATCAAGTAGAGTTGTAGCAATCCCCGATGATGCAATAGCAAGTGCGATTTCTTTCCTTTTTCGAATTTCAGCAAGTATCAAGTTTAGAAGAAATGTTTTTCCTGTACCTCCTGGTGCATCCAGAAAAATAATACCTCCGTTCTCGTTTGCTACATATTCCATAACGGTATCATAAGCAAGTCTTTGGTCATCGGTTAAAAGTCTTTTTTGAACGTCTACAAATACTTGCAGCTGATCAACGTTGTACTGTTTTTCTTGCAATATATCTCTATCATGAACACCATTAGCTTCACGCATCGGTGAAGGCAGCCCTAATTGGCTTAGAACTTTATTATTGATAGATATACACCTATCCTCAAGTAATATGAGCGTTTGATTGAATATGTCGATTGAATACTGTACATCTATATCAGGATTGATTCTACGCACATGCTGAAGTATGTCTTCACTCAGGCTTTCTTTATGCTTTTCCCAAAGATTTTTGGGGTCAGAAGGCGTGCAAACTGTTAAAATGATTGCAAATAAAGTGCGTATTTGGTCTGGAAGACATGTTAAAGATGCTTCTGTTAGCGTTGTATTCCAGTGTTGATCATTTTCAAGCAAACCAAGCTTGAAACACGCCTCTCGAAATGTCTCACATACTGTCCTGTCAATAGTTTTTATTGCTTGAAATGATGTTGGACCTC
This sequence comes from Acrocera orbiculus, assembly GCA_947359355.1. Classification (NCBI taxonomy): domain Eukaryota; kingdom Metazoa; phylum Arthropoda; class Insecta; order Diptera; family Acroceridae; genus Acrocera; species Acrocera orbiculus. Next base: position 17,859,619 of record OX375758.1, read on the forward strand.
TAATTTCATGAAGAAGCATTCTCAAGTAATAACATTCAGCGTTATTGGGGTGTACAGTATACACTCGACCCAAAGCATCAGAAGCACGAATAGCAGCATTATCGGAAACAGTTGCACCTCTCTTTCTCCTTTGGAATTCATGTTTTGATCTGTTCCAAGTATAATATTTTGGTACTTCATGATATAATAAAGTTCTTGCAAATCCGTCTATTTGACACAAATAAAAGAAGGCAGTTAATGTTGTATTCTGTGGGCGTGCGGCTTTCTCTAATACATTATTTTCGGTGAAGTAAACTCTTTGACCATTTTCTAAGTGGACACTGAGATGCATAACAGTTGGATATCGTTCTTGAATATTAAAACCTAAAATTCGCCAGACAGCTTCATTACTGCTAATATAACGTCCCATTTGAAATTGTGTAATTTCATCACTCGGTGCATTTCGATTTAAAAGTCCAAAAACTGCCATATCACTACCTTTATTCACATATTTGCATATATACTTAATGGATTTCACTGAGTTGCAGAACTCAACATTAATGTGTGTTTTAAATGCTTTCGATAATAATGGAGTATAAGGTACCACCCATCTATTATCTATTTCGACATTTAAATTATTAACTTTCAAGATGGCTGTGTGTCCTCCATTGCATGGTTTTCGTCGCCTGTACTGAGGGTATCCGTCACCACCAGTCTGCGTTTCTTGAAGCGATTCTCGTGGATATTTTTTGGAGCATTTTCCTTCTTTCATGCAAGGTGCATTAGGATTTATAGGTCCACATGGTCCGTGAATCATATTTTTACTGACTTCAAAAAGTATTGGATCTTGCTGGGGATCAGGTAGCTCAGCAGATATAATACTATCAATTTGATTTGGAGCAATTTTGACTTTTAGCCAAATTAGAATCTGAGCATGTGGCAGACCTCTTTTTTGCCATTCGATTGAATACATCCAACAGCAAGTTTCTCCATAAATATTGGATTTAGTAACTAAATCCATGAGACATATTAGTTTTTGTTTAAAAACTCTTGCTGTAAGATCATGACGATGAGATGATATTTGGCCGCTCAGAAGTAAGTCTGTGATTTCTCTCCATTTTGGATTACATGTAAATGTAATAAACAGATCCGGACGCCCATATCTGCGAACATATGTCATTGCATCCTGAGCATATTCATGCATATGTCTCGGACTACCAGTATATGTAGCTGGAAGTATGACTATTTTTCCAATATTTTCAATATTTCCATCATTCATAATTGCATCTCGTAAGTGTATATAGTCTTCAGAACGCATTTTTTTTTGATTTGCTCGGATGTATAAAAGTCGCTCACTTTCGATTTTCACGTACATGTCAACAATGAATTGATGAAAAAGTTGACGACATTTTAAGATATGGTTAGATTGCTCAGCTCTAATCATGATGCGATATGCGTAGAATTCCATAGAGGATACCTGTCAAGTGGATATTTTTATACGACTTTATGAAAATATAACTAAAACTTACTTTTTTGTTTGTCAAGGCACCTGTACCAGGATCAGTCTGCATCACATTAAAATGATATCCATCTTCTCCTTTCCAAAACAGTATTGGATATTGCAGTGCATCATATGACCTATGCGTTTCACTAACACGTTTTAGATTTTTATTTCGTTTGCAAATAATAATATCTCGCCGGTCAAACTCTGTTCCGACCATTGCCACTTCATCAATTGTTGGAGCATTGAAGCGTCTTTCATGCTCTCCAGATGGTGTTTTATCTGCCTTGATGACGACTTTGTAATCATCCGTTGGCATTTGCTCTAACGCAGTTTTAAATAATTTTACCAAGGAGTTAAATTTATGTAATAAATTTTGTAGCTCTGAAATAATTATTGGTTTTGTTCCGGGATCGGAGCGTTGATCAGCTTCCGCTTTATTGTTACTCATAAAATAAATTTGTAAAAATTTGTAACTGTCTTGAGAAGGAGGAAGTAGTGAACCAAATAGATGATACACTTGTCCTTGTACTTTGAAAGTGGGCATAAAACCATCACTAATAATATTTGTTGCACCAAATGATGTCATTTGGAAGCACGAATTATACATCTGAATTTTTTGTAAAAAATGCTTGGACAACGCAGTAGAGCCAGACACATAACTTAGAAGTGGTTCAGGTGGATCTTCCAGTGCCGGTAAATTAACTTTGCCATTTGAGCAACACATTCCTGGCGATTCCTTTTGAAATTTTAAAGCTCGACAGAACAAACAAATTTTATTCATTTGGCCAATAATTACATTTGGATGCATACTATAATCGTAATCCACACGATAATTAAAAGCTTCTAAAACTAAATCTGGCCTCAATATTGATCGTGAACAATTACTTTGAAGACGTGCGTCTCGGTTTTCCTTTGCTTGTACTCTGATTGCACTGTTTTCCACTCGCTTAGTGTTAGTTGTAGTTTTTGCTCTAATGGCTGCCGAATATTTTGCTTTTCTAGTTGATCTTCCAATAAATGTTTTTTTTGGTGGCATTTTGGTAATTTTTGGCCAATATAAAGAATCGAAATTAACAAAAAAACAACAATGGATAAAAAAAGCCTAAGATTGAAATTGAAAATCATTATAAAAAAATAATGAATATTAATAAAAATGTACTTACTCAATAAAAATTATATGTTCTTTCACTATCAATTAACTAAATTTCACAACAAACTTTTAATATAAATAACAAATATTTAATATTTATATTCACTTAAGAAATTAATAAATTTTTGACGGTATACGGCATTATAATTATCGCAAGTATAACGACATAAAAAAACTTCAAAAGTAGTCCACTGTGAACTTAGACACATTTTAAATTAATTTTCTCTTTATAAAAATTAAATTGAATGCTATAAGATTTTTAAAAACAAATTTATTTGAATAATACTGTTTTAGATACTAAACCTTCCTTTATTGGAAAAAATATGTTAATTATCGGGTTTATAGTTTTATTTCAGGGTTTAACAAAATAAAATATGTAAAATCTTTATATAAAGTATATATTATACTTTTATGATTATCGCCAATATACAATATACAAAATGTGTTAAAAAACTTAAGCTATAACAATGTGAAGTTAGATACACTTCAAACAAAAATATTCTGCAAAAAAAAAATAGTCGAAGTAACACTCACCTGTCAAATTGATAGAAGTTAGGTTATCTGTTAAACACTATATTTTAATTAAATTAAGGAAGAGTAATTAAAGTTTTTAATATTTAATTCGTGGTAAACCTTCTTCAGATAAGAACAAATTTAGTGGTAAATTTTCATTAAAATCTGTGCAGTAGTTTTGATGTCCATTGGCGTCAAACACAAAACGTTCGAGTTTTATATATATAGATGTGCTGAAATTGGAACAAATATGATACATATCACTTCCGCAAGGTGATATCGAAATCATATTGTGAATATAGTTCTGCCTCATATAGTTTCATATAAAAATGCAATTGTGATTTCGATATCATGATTTCGATGCCGGTGTAAACGCCCTATTAGCCTTTTTTAATATACAAGGCTATTGAATGGTAATTTCAGAAAGAACATATTTAATGTTATTGAGTGGATAAACTAACAAGAATTTTATCTCCAAAATTTAATTTTTAATCATTGATTTTTTGATTTATTGAATTTTTAAGTTTTCACTTAGACTCTAAGACTTAAATATTTTGTGCTTTCACTATCTGAAAAAATATTTGTCTATTTATATGAAAGAATACTCATAAAATTTTAAATAAAGACATAATTAAAATTTAAGCCTTTAATAAAATCATTAATAATTTCTCAGAAATTTAAGCTATGTGTCACGCTTCCGTTTTAAATAATTAACTAACGCTGCAGTGGTTACCTGATCAAACCCTACAATGCTATCAAAGTTGTATTATAAAAAACTGTACTCAAATTGCTTAAATTCGTGACCCTTTAACAACGATTAAGTTCAAATAATATTAATTCTTATAGGTATACGCGGAACTAGTGATCTTGCTGACATCATTGAAGACCTATAAAGACTATCGAATTACTTTTGAAAACAATTCACAGTCGATCAGCTGTAACCAGAAGTGCTGACAAGAAAATAAATGGAGAGAAAAAAGTAATCGCAAAGTAACTCATTAAGGAAATAAAAAAAAATTTCATAATTTATAACAGAATCTTGTACATTGCAAAAATGATCCTTAGTTTGATAGAACTTGAAATCAAAAAATGTATTTTTTTACTTGAAGATTGGTTTTTATTGCTTTTTAATAAAGAATCATACGTGAAACTGGATATAATATCTCTGGTTAGTGGTATAGAGTCAGTCGTGTGCGCATGCACATGCCTACGCCGGCATCCTTTGTATATCAGTGAAATGAATTGAGAATCAATTAATTATACATTTAGAAGCACTTTATCTGCGACCACAGCTTAAATCAGAATTTGAATCTTTGACACAACAAAAACCAAGGCCATTAGAACGGGTTTCCATACGCTTGAATATTTATCTATCAAAGCATTTCATTTGCATTTTGATTCGAAGACAAGTTAATCCTGCTCAAAACTATTTTAATAAAAATTTATATTTTTCAAGTATTGGTGGTTTTTATTTCTTTTAAGTGCATTAATTTTTCCTTGGGTATACAATGATAATTTTTAAAACACTTTAAGATAACTAAAAATACATAATTTCTAACTTTAATTAACTTTTTCTTTGCAAAGTGAAAATAACTACACCAACAAAGGCTCTGGCTACCCGAGTAATTGAATACACAGGAAAAGTACTGCAACGAATAAAGCAATTCCATCATCCTAGAAGGACAAAAACACTCAGGTTAAAGCTTTCATATAACACAAAATGAATTTCTAATTTTAGAGTTTTTAATAAAGTGTCACTCAGCTCGTTTTTAATTACCCGTTAAACACTCATTTCATAACGCAACTCTATCAAATTTAGCAAACTGAACAAAATATCGTTTGAGCTCAATGGGGGGCAAGATAATAAATTAAAGTTTCATACTGAACAGCTTTGTTTCATTTTAATTTATTGGAAGAAGACGTAAGATGAAATTAGCTGTTATGATGCGGCCGAAGAGCTTTAAAATTTTTTTAAACTTTTTATTACCCTATCATATGGTACTCAACATAGAAATCTTTTTTAATATGACCACTAAAACGAATTGGGTGGTATATGTATGCATGTGCTTAAATATGAACTAAGATGCCGACTTCTCTCAAGGATTAGTTTTTTAATGGATCTGTTTGAAAGATAACAAATGAAATTATGCTAGACGCCTCCGTATAGTATGTGTTAAAGATTTATCCAATCTTATGAGCATCGATTTTAGATTTTCTTCGTCGTCATCTTCAATTCAGGGTACATTAATCTCTGGCTAATGATTCTAAAGATTAGCTTTATTGGCTGGTGGTTAATACCCATTTAGAGTCCGGTGTAAGGTGAACGATTAGCAACACTTATGAGCTATAAATATTGAATGGTGAATATATTTTTTTCAAAATTTAATAAACTATAGAATTAAAGAATTTTTAATCATGTGTAAATGATAATTTGGAATTAAGGCATTTTTTGGATAGCTTAAAAAATTATGCAAATCACTTAAGAGTGTTTAATTTTAAATTATACATTCTCGTTAAGCTCTAAAAATTGGTTGTTTTTATTTAAAATTATAAACCAAAGATTTTAATAGTGTTTTTCTGAGAGATAAATAGATGAAAATATTATTGGAATAGTGAGATTTGTGCTTTCATAAGTAGTATCAGCATGGGGTAGCAAAGTTATACAAGTAAAAATTTTTTATGTTTTGAGCACGGATATTGCGTAAAATAAGCTAAAAAAATATAGAATTTATTCATTTTTTTTTAATTTCTTAGCTAAAAATTTTCAAGCATTGCTTTTCTTCACTTCTTTTCTTATTCTTCTAAGCATAGCTACAATCAAACAAAATAAATCGATATTTAGGTTATCAAAAACATTTCACTTATTAAAACATGCATCTATATCATTTTAATAATTACCTCACCTCTCTTCTCTATAGCTAAAACTCAAAAGATTACTTGAAATTTTTACAATATGCTAGAATAAACCTTGAAGAGTAAGTTCTCGAAGCGATGAGATGCTTCGTCCAAAGTTATAGTTAACAAACAGAATATATCATCTGCTGACTCTTAATTGATATGAAATATACTTAAGAATACAATTGCTTTATAATTCAATCTTGGAAAAATTGTAACAAAGAATAATAATTGGAATCTGTGTTTAATCACCGGAAAAAAACTAGAGGCCTACAATGGCTTTTATTAGATTTCCAAAAAGGGTGAGCAATTATTTTTAACTTATCAAGGAAAGTTCAATTTTATACTTAATTGAAAAAAATAATTAGCAAAGAAATGAATAAGAAAGTGTTTTTGTGTAACAGTTGCTCAAAGATAACATGGCTTCGAATAGAAAAATTGGGAGTAATATTTAAACAAATAAAAATATTTACTATCTAGAACTCAAAAGAGAATTTATTTTCCATTAAGCATAATTACTTTTATGTATTTTGCAGAAAATACAAGAACTTCAATAAATCCTGAAAGAGGATAAGATTTTAGAATAAGGATGGTTTTAGCTGGTGTTAGCCTTAGGGCTGAGGGTTATTCAATGCATTTTTAGAGCTACACTTCGGATTAGATAATTAAGATAAGAAAAAAGAAAAGTTCTTTGCTAGGAGGTAATTTTTTTAAAAAAGCCCCCAGAATTAAAACATTTTTATCTTTATATCTTGTGTCTAGTTTCCGTTAAAAATAATAATATATTTTTCAATTACCTTTTTTTTTTATATAAAAAAACAAAAGCCCAAAAGCCCAAAAGATTAGCACTCGAGTTTTTGCTTTAATTAAAATTTAAAAATGAAATTGTTTACAACTTGCAAACTCTAATTGTGAAGGTAACAAAAATTATGCATTTAACTTTTTACAAAACACTCAAATATTATTTTATCAATGTTTGTAACTGTTCTGTTTTGAAAATTTTACGCAAGATTTTTTTTCACATGTTCACATTTTTGTGAAGTGCAAATCACAAGTACGCAGCACTTGTCACCGTAAGCTTCAGGTCTATATATTAAAAGGTTAAACTTTTGAAATTAATTCTAAATATATATATATTTATATATATATATATATATACAATAATTCTTTTCATTTAATTTTCTTTTCGTGTTTTAGGAATATTTGAAATTTAATTGAATATATTTATTTGAGCATTTTACTGTAAAGTTTTTCATACTATCATTTTCAGTTATTTTAAAAATTAAAGCTCAAGAGGGGGAAAGAGGATCAAACATATAAATTTGCATTTGTATTAAAAGTTCAGGTTTCCTTAAACCTCATTATTTTAAATAATTTTTTATTTTTTGTTAGGAGAAGGGTAATAAAAGCCCGTATTTTTCATGTCAAGTAGGCAGAAATAAGGTAAAAGAGAATTTGAATTTTTGTTTTTGTTAAGAGTCTGAACAATTATTTGTAGTTGTAGTTTTTTCTATCAAATAAATAAATATAAAGAATTGTTTTTTTATTATAGCAAAGTTAAAAAGCATTATGCTATCATCTTTGAATCTTCCTAACTTTTTACCTTTGTGCCCCAGTTATTTAATTTTAAATATAATTAATTTATTTTTTATTAAAGCCAAATATAGTAGTTTGAAAAGATTAATTTGCCTGAAGTTTTCCCTTGAGTTGACTCTCAGCGTTCAGGAGACTACTTGTATGTCCTCTTTTACAACAGAAACTTATTTTTACAGATATATAAATTTATTAAACGAGCATAAGAATTGTATTAATCTTTTTACAATTATCATTAACTTGTGGCAGCAGTACCACAACTATACTACAGCACACAACTATACTACAGCAGCAGTACCACAACTATAATACCAAGCTGGAAGTCAAGCAACCCAACCAACAAACTACTAATCTACGTCTTTTTGTCACTGACAAACGAACACAACATCGATATTTAATCGACACCGGGCAAATATCTCTGTTATACCCCCAATGCCAAACGACAAAATAACACACCGAGATAACTCTATGGGACAACTCTTCGCCGCAAATGGCACACCAATAAAAATATTTGGAAAAAAAACGCTCACCCTAGATTTAGGACTACGACGCGAATTCAACTGGACGTTCACCATTGCACAGGTCCAGTCACGTATACTAGGAGCAGATTTTTTAACTCATTATAACTTATTGGTCGATCTCAGGGAAGGTGCCCTACGCGACAAAATAACTAAACTTACTGCAAGTTGCATCGCCAAGCACCAAACCACAAATACAACAGTAAAAGTCATAAACAAAAATGACAGATACCAGGAGTTACTCCAAATGCACAAAAATTTGTTTAAACCAGCAGAGAACAAAGCCACCACGCCAACCACTACACTACACTACATAAACACACACGGCCCACCATTAACCGCGAAAGTCCGAAGGCTAACACCAGAAAAGCTAAAAACAGCAAAAACAGATTTCGAATACCTATTAAAAAAAGGGATCATCCGCCCATCCAAAAGCCCGTGGGCATCTCCACTCCACATGGTATCCAAAACAGGAAATTCTTGGCGTTCATGCGGCGACTACAGAGCCTTAAATGCCATAACAGAAAACGACAGATACCCCATTCCGAACATACAAACCTTTCACAACATATTATATGGAAAGAAAATTTTTTCGACCATTGATTTGGAAAAAGCTTACTACCAGATACCAGTAAATCCAACAGATGTTCCCAAAACAGCTATAATAACACCATTTGGACTCTATGAGTTCCTTTACATGCCTTTTGGACTATGCAATGCCGGTCAAACATTCCAGCGCCACATCGATCAAATATTAAGAGGTTTAGATTTCGCAATCCCATATATAGACGATATCTGCATCGCATCGGACAACGAGCATCAACACCAAAAACATCTAAAAATAGTCCTCACACGACTTCAGCGTTATGGAATGTCTATAAATATTAACAAATGCACCTTTGGGAAATCCCAAGTGAAATTCCTGGGGCCTCTCATAACACCACAGGGAATATCTCCATTGCCTGAAAAGATACAGCTAATACAACAATTCAAAAAGCCAACTATCATAAAAGATCTCCGCCGTTTCGTAGCGATGGTCAATTTCTATAGACGGTTCATAGAAGGCGCAGCCGAAATACAGGAGGTACTGCAGGAACTGATGCCCGGAAACATAAAAAACGACAAACGAGAGATACAGTGGACACAGGAGGCGGAAATAGCATTTGAAACTTTCAAACAGAAATTGGTCAACTCACTCACCCTCGCATTCCCAAAAGAAAACGCAACTTTAATTATAACAACCAACGCATCCGACACAGCATTAGGAGGATGTCTACATCAATGGAACCACAACAAATTGGAACCATTAGGGTTTTTTTCAAAAAAATTATCTGACGCACAGCGTTCCTGGAGCACATATAAACGTGAACTCTTAGCTATTTATAAAACCGTCAAACATTTCGAAGAACAAATTGAAGGCAGGAAATGCGTAATATACACAGACCACAAGCCCATCGTCTTTGCATTTAATAAAAAATCTACCAAAATTTCGAAACCGGAACATACACAACTACGTCAACTACTATATATCAGTGAACACACAACAGATATACGCTATGTAAAGGGAAAGGAGAACGTGGTAGCGGATTTTTTATCACGCATCGAAACCATAACACTCAACGAAATGGGCGAATCTCCCCAAAATACTATAAATTATAGCCTCATGGCCAAAGACCAGGACCATGACGAGGAGCTCCAAAATATCCTACAAGGAAGAAACTCAAAGGCAACCAAAATACCGCTCAAAATACCACTCCCTAACTCAGACACAAATTTGTATTGCAATATACATAACAACAAAACGAGACCTTTCGTACCTAAATCTCACCGAAAGTTAATTTTTCAAGCACTTCATGGAATATCACACCCAGGAAAAAGAGCATCATGTAAGCTCATCAAGGAAAGATTTGTATGGCACATGATGGAAAAAGATATCGCATGTTGGACTAAACATTGTATACAATGCCAAAAATCTAAGATAAATCGACACAACAAAACACCTTTAGGGAATTATAACATCCCGGAGAATCGTTTCGACCACGTGAATATCGACATAGTGGGACCGTTACCACCTTCCAACGATAACCGATATTTGGTAACAATGATAGATCGTTACACACGCTGGCCGGAGGCCATACCTGTGACTAATATAACAGCGGAAACTATTGCTACCACTATCATCGACCATTGGATATCACGATTCGGAGTACCGCTCAGAATCACAACAGACCAAGGACGTCAATTTGAAAGCCAACTTTTCGCACAATTAAACAATAGGCTAGGCATCCAGCACTTAAGAACAACTGCTTACCACCCGCAAGCAAACGGAATCATCGAACGCTTCCACAGAACTTTAAAAACAGCTATCAAAGGTCGAAACAGCCAAAATTGGTCCAGAGAATTACCACTAGTCCTACTGGGATTAAGATCAGTATTTAAAACCGATATCCAAGCTACAACAGCCGAAATGGTCTATGGAAAACATCTCAGATTACCTTCGGAATTTTTTCTAGAACAAAAACCATACAACCAGGAAACGGAATTTATAAAACAATTCCGAGAAATAATGAACGAAATACGCCCAATTCAAGCATCCCGTCATATGAATGAGAAACCATTCATTCAAAAAGAATTAAACAAATGCGAAAAAGTGTTCGTCCGAAACGACTCAGTACTAAAGCCTTAGCAGCAACCGTACGATGGCCCATATCAAATCATCAAACGAACACCGAAATACTACAAGGTTCTAATCAACAACAAACCACAAAATATTTCCATCGACAGGTTAAAAGCAGCTTTTACTACTGACATACCTCCATCATCTGACCACCACGTACCAGATGACAACGTAAAGCCAGCAGTAACCCCCAGGTCAGGACGCACCGTGCATTTCCCCAGCCGACTACGCTCGCTATCACAAGAATACCAGAAGTTTCCACCAAGAAGACCGCGTCGTTAAAAGCGACACACTCTTCGGGGGGACTGTTGTGGCAGCAGTACCAGCCCTATCGAAGCGGCAGTGCTACCAACAAAAAAGAACACATCCACATGTTTGTGTGACAGCTATCAAGACTCAACTCAAGATACATACAGTCAACATGGTCGGCGCGTTGCTTTACCAATCTAAAATTAAATCGGTGAATATTGTGAACATCTAACAAAATAAGTTATTAATTTCTGTAAATAAAAGAACATCATTATAAATCAAAGAGTGTTTGAATAAAATATCACCCATCAAACACCAAAAACTAATATAATGAATATTTTATGAATAAGTGGAACACAAAAACCATAATAAAGTGTAGTTTACAAATTTCTCCTTTCCGTTAACAATTCTAGGAGCAGTTCTTTATTTAAAAAAACATAGAAGAACATTAATGTGAAAAAAAAAATATTGAGAATCATTATTTGATGGTGAAGACTTTTAAGAAAATAAAACAAAATTATAATTGTGGATATACTGGTTTTACTTTTTCAAACTCTGAGCTTAGCAAATTTGTTTAGCATTAAAGAAAGCTCTGTTCCCAAAAGTAAGAATATATTTGACAAATTTCATTAAAGTCTAGCTCATAAAATTCATAATTTTTTATATTTTAATTTTAACCATATAAAACGTCCTTTACATGGTTTATATATTTACTGAAATTACATTAAAAGCAAACATCAAGTAAAAACAAAACAATCCTATAAAATAGTTCACATCTGCAGCACTATATTCTCTGCAGTTCACCATTCTATCCCATTAGACACTTCGACGTCAATTAAATTTAGATTAGACCATAAATATAGCAGTGGTTTTTCTGGTTGAATAAATCCCATGCCAATTTTTTGCTGCAGTTTACTAGATAAAACTAATTTTTGTAGTTTTAAACTAACAAATTTTTACTATGCTTGTGTGTTTTTTCCCAAGTCAGTTTTTCTTTTACTTATATAAATTTACTTTTCAGGTGACAACATTTTTTAGTTGAATACATTTTAAAAGTACAATAAAGTTTTATTCATATCCTACAGCTTTAAGTCTGTCGATATTTCACTTGTATGCTATCAAGTGAAACTACGTTCAAAATTGCCTCATAATATAAAATCCATCATGAATTTTTTTTTCCTTTTTTCTTACAATATCAACAATATATTGGCTCTTAGAAAAGCTGTCTCAAGTTATCATTCATTCTTCTTTAATATATAAAATTATTTCTATTTTTGCCATCACGTGGCCTAAGTAATAATTCAGGTGGGATTGAGATATAAAGTTTCTTAGGCAGATGGCAATAAAACCCTTTTACCTACAACTCTTATAAGCTAAATCTCATGAAAAATTGATTAAATATTCTAATAGAACATGTCTTTTGGTATGAAGACCATAAAAAAGGATCTCTCATGCAGTAAACTTTAGAAGAAACTCATTATGCATTTTAATTTGGGACAAAGTTTTTTATTAGGGAATACGTTTTTTGTATAGGCTTTTCAAATTTTAATTTTCTGCATTATGTAAATATCAGTTTTTTTACCTTGTACACAATAAAGGGCTTTAAACAGTCAGTGGTCAAACAACTTTGGCGCCTTTTATTGACTTCCGTCACGAGCGTTATAGCGTTTCCTACAATCGAATTGCTGGCTCAGCTCAAGAAATCCATTAAAAGCCTAGAGATGCTACCTCTACTTTCCAATGAGATTTAATCACAAAGACGAACCGAAAAATTAGGATATCAGATATAAATTGGTTTTTTGGATTCCAAGATAAGAATTCACTTGGCTTAGAAACGAACATTTGATTTTAGTATTTAGTTTGCATATTTTATGCTTTTGCAAGCATAATTAAATATTTTAATGCAAGACAAAAGCTTCGAGCCAAAATTAAAAAAAAAACAAAAAGGCTTTTAAGGTCCGTCTAGTGTACCGTAAAAACAAAATGATTTTTTGCTCTGTCAACTGATCTGTTGTAGTTTAATGGCCTTTCAATTGTGATATGCGTATTTCTGTTAAGATAGCGAGCCATTGCTTGATCTTTGGGGATAATATAATATTTTCTGATTAAGAAGATTAGTAAAAATCTGTAGCTTTTAGATTTTGTTGTAGGGATCAAATGTAGTATTCGTTGGAAAAATACTTTTGGATTTGAATAATTTTGAAGCGTTTCTAAGCGTTGAGCCAGGTATGATTATCACAAATGTTTACTCCTTTGAACAAAAATTATTGCAATAAAGTAGTGTGATTTGGGTTTGGCTTGCCCTATTTAATTGAACTGTCTTGAAAAATATTTAGATAACTATTATTTTAATCCAATAATGGTTAATAGACTTCTGACAAAAGCTGTCATAAAATTTTTGCTTTCTCTTTAATATGAAAGATTTCCTACTTACCACAAACCAATTTTTTCTGGATTACTGTGCTACAAAGTTCTAACGAAGCATATGGTTGGATTTCTCTTCCAGAGCTGGCTATTATTTTCTCATAGTTAAAAAATTCCAAAGATTTTGGGGTCACTTATCACCATTAAATAGAAAAACGAGAAAGAAAACTAATAAGATCTTTTGCACCCCACAAACTAAATAGGAAAGCATATCGACAAAAAAAATTAATGAAATGAGTTTTTCAAAACTTTGATAAGGATGTGAAGCTAAAGTTTTAGTTCTATGCTTGTTAGGTTGTAGTGAGGACTATGGCATTTGTTGAGTAGAGTAATCTCTACGTAAAAACGCCTTCGTTATAATAAAACCCAGGAAATGATAAATTTCAAAAAGCAAAATCAGATATACTTGAAAATTAGAGAATTTTATAATGTTCAATTCCTTACTTGAATAATCAAGTAAATTGTAAGAAAACAGGAGCAAATAATAAAAATGAAACCTTAGGGTTTACTTACATCATCAAAGTATATTGATTATTAAAAGTCAACGCTCTTGAAATCCAAAAAATATCCTTATTTAGTAATATTAAACTTAGATTTTATATTTTAACAGATGCTGATAATGACTTTGAAAATAGTTTAATTGTTAAACAGAAGGAAAGTCTCGGTATTTTGATAATAACCAATTAAAAGTGTATTAGGCTCAGTTTTTATTTGTAAATCTATGAATAAATTAGCAATAATAATGTGAATAGTACATAACTATCCTTAACGTATGCCTCGACAACTATGTATTTAAGAAAATTAAGAAAAAAAGTTGTTATGTGCTAATATTTACAAAACTACTAAACTTGTAAGCTACCTAAATGTCCTTAACTCACCTTCAGGGTATGAACCACTTAGCAACATAAATAATTAATTTATATTGATTACTATTATGCACACAAAGTAGCTGTTTTATGGCTTGAACTTTTTTTTAATATTTGTTTCAAATATTAAATATTGTTCAAATTGGGTTAAGACAGAATTGAATTTATATTTCAAAACAATTGGTATCCATACGCATACGTCTAGGTCTATGTTAATTTATCAAAAGTGAACCAATTTAAGTACCTGTTCCAAAATATAAGGCTAATATTTAATCTAGTATAATAGCCAAGTATTTTTTTTTGTAAGCTTTATTCTTTCTCTAAAATTCTACAATTTAATGTCATAGGCTCAAACCCAATTAAAGCATAACTGTGTTTAAAAATTAAAATGTAAAGGAATTTAATTCAATCGTTTTTTAAAAACAATTGTGTGCCACCCTTACAGCTGATGTTTCAACCTGTAGTTTGTCGTTTTGATTTACGGGCAAAATCTTAAGTAGGATGTCTACCAGAGCTGGTGTTTATTTATACTTCTTACCATTAGAAGATTTATTTAGGTCAGGCCTGCACAACATACGGCCCGCGGGCCGCATGCGGCCCGTCTGGTGCTGGCTAATGGCCCGCGTACATTTTTATATACAGGAATCAAAAGACTTCATAAAATTTCTAAAAATCCAAGTTAAACAATATTCTTGTGTTTGCCATTTTGCTGTTTGATCGCAAAGTCTTTTTTGCTTGTTTTTCAACATGTATAAAGCGAACTACATATTGTTTTAGGGAAAATATGTACATGTAAATTCTTGTAAATTTTCGTAGCGTGCATATGATTTCTCAATTTTTTAAGGCCTAGGCATAACTAAGACAAATAATTTTTTCTGAATATTCTTCTGGAGAATTTTTTTTATTTATTGCATATACATCTATATTTTTGTTTTTTTGTCAAGTCTTCCTGGGTACTTTAAACTTGTAGCCATTTTAAAAGTTAAGCAGTTGTAAGACAACTCAGTAACAGTGAATATTATTATTTAGAAATCTATCTCAAAATAGTTAGAAAACTAAAATTAATAAATCTACATAATCCACATTTTTGGTTTTAATAGTTGTGAAAAATATTTTTTTTTTGAGAAAATGAAGCAAAAAATTGAAAGGAACAGCAATTTTTTAAGAAAACAACAACTGAAAAAAAAACAGCTACCAAGGTAGGCTTCCAGATTTCAAGAGATATTGCTGCTGCTGGGAAATCTTTTACTGAAGGCGAATTTATTAAGAACTGTATGTTGATGTCTGTTGCTGAATTATGTCCGCAAAAAATTCGGCTGTTTGAGAATATCAGTTTGTCAAGAATGACTATAAAGCGAAGAATAGCTGAAATTTCAACAAACCTTAGTAATCAGCTGAGGCAAAAATCTCGAAATTTTCTGTTTTATAGTTTATGTATGGATGAAAGCACAGATTTACAGGATACAGCACAGCTTCTCATTTTTATTAGAGGAGTTGATAAAAATTTTGAAATTACAGAGGAGCTTGCTGGTTTGTGCTCCTTACCAAGCCCCACAACAGGAAAGGAGATCTTTAGTGTAGTAAAAAAATGCATAACTGAAAAATTGGGTTTTGAAAATGTAATGAACGTAGTAGTTTCCATTGTAAGCTACATCCGATCTAGAGGACTCAAGCATAGGACTTTTAAAGCTTTTCTCGAAGAAGTAGATGCTGAGTACACTGACGTACTTTACCATACCGCAGTGAGATGGTTGAGCCGTGAACGTGCTATCCAGCGTTTTGTTTCATTGAAAAAGGAAACATTTAACTTCCTCGAAAATGAACCAAAACAATTTCTAGAGCTTCAAGAAGAAGCATGGAATAATGATCTGTTTTTCTTTTGCGACATTTCAAAACATCTAAATGATTTGAATATTCAGCTTTAAGGGAAAAACCAGCTTATATTTGAAATGTTTGCAGCAGTGAAGGGTTTCAAAATGAAATTGAACCTTTTCAAAACTCAGCTGCTGAAACGCGAAATAAGTCACTTCCCCACTTGTGCATTGCATATTCCTCAGCATAGGGTCGGCAATTTTGGGCAAAAATGTGTAAAACATATTGATTTATTAATTGAAGAATTTAGCAGGAGATTAACTTTGTCCAACGAAGAAAATATCAAATTAAAATTAATTGAAGACCCTTTTGCTGTAGATCCAGAGCAAGTACCGCTTCATTTGCAGATGGAATTAATTGAACTTCAATGTTCTGTAGTGTAGCGAATTTATCATAGAGAAAACACTTTCCACGATTTCTACAAAAGCTTAGATTGCAAAAAGTACAAAAGTCTCATAGAACTTGCTATGAAAACGTTTTGCATATTTGGAAGTACAGCAAGCTCAAATATGACACCTGAATATGAAAAACTTGTTGACGATAAAAAATGTAATATTTCTCATTAATATTTTCCATCATAAATTTTAATAAAAATAAAAAACACATGTATCTTTACTAGGAAATTTTTTTAAAAAATTTTATTTAGCAAATACTTCCAAGACATTATTCCGTCTTCTAAGCAACAAAAATGGAAAAGCTCCGCTCTAGAATGTGTCAAATTTATTTATTAATAAATATGAACTTTATTTAACATAATAATGGTTAATTACATATCAGCAAACTTAGGAACTTTTTTTGTTTGTTAATTAAAATGTGTACAAAATATTTAGCATCCCTGCGGCCCTGAAGCATTTCGCTTGAAGCTTATATGGCCCTCAACACCTTCGAAGTTGTGCAGCCCTGATTTAGGTAATAGTTTCCAAAAATTTAGCATATTAATCCTCTTCTAAGCACTCACATATGACAAAAATTAAAGGATACAGAAGGAGAAATAAAAATTTCTGAATTTTTAATTCCTTCATTTCACATATTTGTAGTTTGTATTGCTTAAGTAGAAAAAATGCAGTATATCAGCATGCATAAATCATGCAGCTTTTGGTAAAACTAAAGCTAAAATTGTTTACTTTTGAAACATTTTTTTTTTGTTTCCCACATTACATTTTCCCTTTTCTACAATCATTTTGTTGTTTACCTGCAGAATTAACAAATAAGTATAGCGAAACGCCACATTTTTTTATCACTTTTGAATTAAACTTAACCTCCGATAGATTGAAAATTCTTTTAGTTGCTTTTGATTATTCTTTTTTTGCTTCTAAAAATTAGAATTTGCAAAGGTGTGAAACTCCATTTGTCTAATTCTATTTTCATTTATGAACACTTTACCAAAATAATTAAAAAACTGACTTCCGATGATGTATCATCAGATGAGACTTAAATCATATCAAATCAACGGTGCAAAACTAAATGTTTAGAAAATAATATTGATCCATTTTATTTTTAGTAGTATTCTTACATTTAAAAATTGTTCAATATGTAAATTCTTCCCATAGTGATCTCATATAATATTAAAAGCTTTTCCAATTGAAAGCTATTCTAACATTATTGTTAATATTTCGGATTTGAATTTTAAATTTATTTTTTCCTTGATTTTTATGTAATAAGTTTTTTATTCAATGTTTTCAAACTTTTCAAGTTCAAAAAAACTGTCCAAAACTGTAACAGGCTCCTCGTGTGAGCACTCTGACATTTTAGAACAGTCAACCCTTTTAAAATTTCAAATTCAACCCTTGACAAGAAATTTATTAATCTTACTTATAAAAAATTTAAAATTCAAAAAAAAACAAAACGAGTCAAGAAAAAATAATATATTCACGAAAAGAGAATAAAAAAAAAAACAAGAAAGAAACAGAAAAATCTACATATGCGTGGAGAGTAGTCGCACTCAACTTATTGCTGCTAGTGCAGCACTCCTTGGTAGCATGTTGCTAAAGACAAGATGCCTACATAAGTAAATTGCACTTACACAACATCACTTTACTAGCAAAAATAAAAAGGTGGGATTATTTGATATGAAAAATTTTGATTTCTAACGGTGTGTTGCGCGGAAATGGGAAGCTTTCAAATTCATTTTTTAACACTATTTTGAATTAAACTCATATTTATTATTACTTAATTGCATTATATTTTCAATAATTAATAATTCTCAAACAAAACACAACTAAATTTTAATAATTTTTAACAAATAACCTTCGTATGTTTCAAACTTCATCGTTTCTCTTTGCAGACTTAGTAGAAAATCAGCTTTTTCTTTGCAGACTGTAGGGGAATAGTTTAGTTGCTTTTTCGTTTACGCTCGTAAAAATTCTCTAAAATGGACTTCAGCTGTTGCCGAGAATTCAGCTCTTGCCGAAAACTTGTGTTGTAAGGTTCGTAAGTAAAATAACCACGAGGCAGCTCCTTATCGAAATTATCGGTGCTATTGGCATCAATAAGTTTTCATAAAATTAAGGGTCAAAATAATAAATTTAATTCTGTTTTCTGTTATTGTTCTGCGAACTAATTCGATTCAAACTTACGTGATTAATCGAATGAGTTTTATTCAGTGAAATTATGGATATTTTTTGACTGTGATTTTGAAAGAATTGAAAAATAAAAAACAGTTTTAATTCAAATCAAGATTAATGGGTAACCCAAATCAATAATATGATAAACCTGTGAAAAAATATCCCATAATGCTAAATTTTAAGGTTTTTAGTAGCTCACTTAATTCATCCCTCATATAAAAAACAATCAAAAAAAGGAAGAAATGCCATAATCCTGATCATATATCTATACTGATTCTAGTTTGCCAGTCAAAAGGGTTATATTGTGGGTTTATACTAAAATGACCATGGAAAAAATTGTTTTCTTTATTATAAGCAGCTAACTAGGATAATATTTTCTGACTATATGCATCCCCTTGGTACTTACTAGGGTTTATGTCAGGTGTTGAATCCATAAAGTTTTATACTACCATAGTGCTTTGTGATGAAAAAAGGATAACACTTTTCCCTGCAAACAGCCACATTTGTACAAATAAATATTATAGTTTGGGCAGCTATGCCTAATTCAGGGGTAGGTAACGTGGTGCCCGTGGGCGCCATGGTGCACCCGATCAATTTTTAAGGCGCCTTCGCTGGACTAATGTAAATGTATGATAGCAGGGGCGATTTACTTACTCCCCAGCGGGAAAAATGGAATGGAATTTGCACAGAGAGTTCGCATTTTACTTCGCATGGAATGTAAATGGAATCAGTTGAAAGCGTTTCCGCACATACATGCTATATTTGTAAAGAGCTTTCACGATATATATATATATTTGCCCGTGATCGATCAAAAATTTTATGAGAAAATTTTAGATTGTCAGAAATAATAAACTTGCAAAGTGATATTATTTTAAAAGCGCATAGTCATGATAAAATGTTTTGGAACTTAGTCGATAAAAATAAATATCCTATTTTAAGGAAATGTGCACTAAAAATTTATTTATATTGTGCAACAACATACAATTGCGAGCCTTTGTTCTCAAATATGAAACATTTGAAATCAAAATAGCTTAATGACTTACATTTAGATAATTGTTTAAGGATCGAGAACTCTAAAAATATCCCCAATTATAAGAAATCAGCTAAAAATTTGGACACCAAGTCTCACACTGAATTATATGTATCATTATGTATGACACCAACAAATTAAAGTTATAAAAAATTAAAAAATTGTTTAATGCCTATTTATACCTGTTGATTATCTGTAAAATATGCGCCCTCGGTGATTTTTAAATTTAGTATTGCGCCCTTAAGGACGAACAGCTGCCGACCCCTGGCCTAATTAAAAGGACTAGTGTTGTTGTTGTTCAATTGGAAATTTTTTCTCTCTTTGAAGAGTTTTTTGTGATTTTTGTTTTGTATGGTTTTTATTTATTGTTGTGATTTCTAATCAATTCTGTGATTCAATGCAATAAGTTTTTTTGTTTTATTATGAAAAAAAAAATTGTGTATGTGTTGAGGAATATGCGTTATAATCAGCCTTTTTTCTATAAAACGGTGAAAAAATGCTATAAAATTGGTATTAAAACAGTATTTGATATTAAAAAAAGCTCTCACTCTAGTCGACTATGGATAAATATTTTATTTTATTATTATATAGTAACACAGTCTTGGATAATTGGCCAAGAAGTACCTGATGACAATGGTAAGTTTTATTATATTAGCTGCTCGTATTATTATATTTTTATGAAAAATTTTCTCTACTTCTTAACTTTAGATTCTTCCATCCAATGTTAACAAATTTTTTGTTTATTTTTTTTATTCTCAATCTTGAAGAAAAACCCTTTGTAGAATCAATTAATTATTCTGAAATTTTTTGTATTTCCATTATGCTTTCAACATGTTTTTGAAGAATTATAGTAAAAAGTTATTTAAAAAGTATTAAAATTGTTACAATAGAATTACAAGCCAAATATTAATATTTTTGCTAAATGTTTTACTTGTGCTTATGCGAATAATTTAGTTTTAGATACTCGAGTCGAAATTTTAAACCTCCTGTTAGCCTCTTGGATTTACGCATAGACATTCAAATCTCTAATTTACGCTTATGTCAAAGCTTTAGTTTCCTCTTAACCACTTGAACCAAAATAAGTCAAAATTTTTTTATAAAGAGAGTAAAATGAGGTTAAACAAAGTTTGTATTTTGGAGGGTAAAGAGGCTGAAGGGAATCATAACTTATTTTCACCCAGTGTTGTTCCTCTACGCGTAGACTTTAATTGTCTACACTTCAGTGTAAACAATGCATAGACAATTAAATTTGGCGTAGACAATGTCAACAATGTCGGGCCGCACAACGCTGTTTTCACCCTAATCGGCTGAGGAAAAAGTTTAGCAAATGAAACTCCATTTTCGCTGTATCAGTGACAGTTGAGTAACTTAACAAAAAAAAAATTCACAGCCGAATGTTAGGAATTTCATACGGCAATCATTCCGCGAACTTTTTGATCAGGATAGTATTGTAAATTCAGCCATGTAAACTTGTTACAAAAGCAGGTGATATTTAAAAATCATATTTTCCTAGTTTTGTAAATATTTTTGTCAAGAAAAACTTCATACAGAATCTGAAAACTTTTAAGTCTTTAGATAGACTGGTTTTGTGGAAGGCCTTAAATAAAATCAATATGCTTGGTGAGTTTGTATAAGATAAAAATCTAACAGCTGTTACTCAAAAAGTTTGTGGTGAATCATAAAAACTAATGAAATGCTATTCAGAGCAATTAAATGTAAAGTGAATCAGAACTTATAACCAAATTTTGTGTGTGGATCTTTATTTCTATCTATACAAAGAATGAGCGACACAAAATCCATAAATCAATCAACAATGCTTTATTATCGTTAAATGGACAAAAATCCTTCTGTCCCGACAAAAAAAAATTTTTTCCGACATGTTTATAACTAAAATTATGACATCGGCGTCTCGGAAAATTTAATTTTTCTGAAAGTGATACTCAAAAGGCTACTGAATATTTTCGAAAATGAACAGAAAAAGGCCGTTAGTGAGAGTTTCGGTAAATCAGCTATTTATGGTAGAAATTGCATGACTTATCCTTGGCTCTATGAAACCAGCACCATTCTGCACAAATCATAAAATAAATATCTATTTAATAACATAAAAATTTGGTGATCGTTTTAATTTTCGAAATTCTTGTGAAATTTTGCGCCAAGATCTTTTGATTTAACCCCAATCAGATTACTTTTTATGACGTTTTCCAAAACTTAAAATGTATATCAAGGCTTAACAGACAACTCAAAATCTTAGGACATAAAATCAAGGCTATTAATCCATTAACGTTGGAAAAAGATTTCGAAAATTGTAATATTTAAATGCAAAACTTTAAAAAATACTATGTTACTTATGTTTCCTACATTGTTGATAAATTTTGTTTATAACTGCTATAAAACTTTTACTTTTAAGATGAAAAATTTAGCTATCAAAAAATTTAAATTTAAAGAATTTAAATTTATTACTAACTAATAAGACTTCTTTTTTTAGATCTTAATCATTTTGTTAGGATTTAAGGATATTTTTGTAATTTTTGAATAAATTTTTTCATAATTTATCAAAAAATAAATTAAACTGAAAGCGTAATTTTACGTGACTCAACGCTGGAAGTTGGAAATAAAGATAAAAAAAATTTACATGACCTATTCTAGAGTCTAATATTGTTTTTTGAGAAAATATTACTAAATTTCTGTTAGTCTTTTATAAAATTAATTTATGTCGTAAATATATATCTCAACTAGTACAGATAAATTAATGACCTAAGGAAATGAGATAGAAGCAAACCGTCTCAGTTCAAGGATTAACTTGTAATCCCTGAATTTATCCTTCCATTAATTTTCACAGTTTAACTTCTTGTAAGATTAAAAAACATTTGTTGCAAACAATAAGATTTGAGTAAGACAAATTAGTTAGACTAGGCCCAAATTTCTAGGTCTAGTGCCTGAAATTTGGCAATTATCTTAAGTAGTATTTCATAGCTATATGTACATATTCTCAATAAATCCAAATTTTCTATTACCTCTTCTGTGTTATTTTCACATAAAACAATGGTACTAGTAACCAATTTCCTTTTAAAGGCTTAAAAAATTAATTTAGCCTTTATCATGTTTTGACACTCTCACCTCCTGTACTTTTTTTCGGTACATTAGCTAACAAACCTTTGAATATTTTATTTCAATCACGTGTAGTTCTCCATAAAAATTCTATTCCATCTTGTCTGTCATTCCCTTAGTTTTTTTTTGTGTTCTCTGGTACTTGTTTTGATTTGATGTAATATCCTAGAGTGTTTCTTTTGTTTTTAATTCGTTCCTTTTTACCTTGTAATTGTAATGATTTTCTCTTTAATTTAATTAGTTGAATGTTAAGACGGCAATTTATACTTGAATAAATTTTCTACTGCTCCAAAGAAACCCAAATTTTTAAAGTTTTTTAACTGAAACTATTTTTAAAATCACTAAAGTTTATCAAATAAAACTTCGGAAATTCGGAAAATAAACAAAAGCTTTCTTCCTTAAAACTCAGTCAAATTTGTTTAATGTTGTAGAATATTTTTTTTTTTTTATTTTATTATTTAGCTTACTACAATCTTAATATTCTTATTAATTTATTAGTACTTATGATATTAGTGAGTTGGTAGTGTTGAGGTAAGTTCGATGTGTGAGGGCTATCGTCCAGTGATGACATCCATAATGCATTGATATTGTAGAATTGATACTACTCGTAGATTGTCAATTCATGCGGTTTTACTCTGCACAAGCGCCATGTTTTGCCAAATGTATCCATCAGCTGGATGGCCTCAATGTTTGGATGATATATAAGTCTTCGTTCATGCTTAGAAGCGTAATCGCGGATAACATCCTCTACGCACTTGATATTCAAGTCATCGTGAAATTCCTTGCTTGAGATGAAGCGATAGGCGTTGGTAATTAATCTTAGTACCTTGTTTCGACTTTTCTGGATGATAGCTCTATTTGAGCTACGCGCGCACCCCCACAACTGCACTCCATAAGTCCAGATGGGTTTAATAATAGAGGTGTATATTGCCTTTTTGCTTTTGAGATTTAGGGGAGAATTTTTCCCAAGTAGCCAGTAAAGTTTGATTAATTGTTGCTTTATCTGTTTAGCTTTTTGTTGTATGTGATGTTTCCAATTTAGCTTAGAGTCTAGATGTGGGCCTAGATATTTTGCCGACTCAGCTTTTGGAATCAGCTCACCATTGTGGAATAAGTGGAGATTATTATTGATTCTTCTTAATGTGTATACTACGTGCACAGATTTGGAGCTGTTAATTTTTATCTTCCAATTAGATGTCCATTTTTTTCCATGTAGAATATAATTTAGCTTAGTAAATGTCACAATAAAATCACCGAATCCGCAAATGAAGCAAAATGAAAGTTTAAAACTTTATTCATCAATTATTCCCTGGTGTACTTTGTTACACGTAAATAAAGCGACTTGAATTTAATTACTAGACGTAATTTTTGTTGATTTCTAAAGTGATAATCACAATGCTTGCAAAATTTAATAGTTATTTTTTTAAATTCATTCCCATCAAACTAGTTAGCTCATATGCCATTTTGGAGAACGTGTGCTTTGAATTGCTAAAGATGTGTTCAAATCAGAAATATTACTGTATTAAGTTTCCCCCATACCAACATTTATCCGTAAGAAAGAATCACGGCAAAGAAGAACAGGGCTACGTCCAGTGGACAATGCAGAAACATTTTTAATGGAGGATAAATTGCAGCAAAAGTCTTATCAACAATATAAACCCTAAAAGTTTTTTATGTTTTATGCACTGTAATGCTTAAATGTTTAAAGAAAGTTATCAATTTCATGCAAGGACACATGTTCCTGTAACTTATTTATCAAGGACTCCAAGGTATCCTAAATTCTGAAAATAAATATTTTAGCTATATAAATGTACAGTGCTGGAAATAAATATAAACTTAAGCTATTTCCAATTTCTTTTTGAAATCGTTAGTAGACCAGATAGTTTTGTTATCTCAGATATTAATATTTACACTTTAATTGTCTTAAAAGAGTTTGTACGTTTTATATCAAAATTTTGAGCTTGGATTGTTTGTAGTGATGTAAGGATATCAGATTTTAAAAGTGTTGGTTTATTACAAAGACAAATTGCTGTGAACCATTCACAATGTGTTGTTAAAACCCTTATACGTATGATGTTATAAAATGATGGAAGTAGAAAAAAAGAGGTCGGCTTTCCAAGCTTTCTCACCGAAGAAAATGGGCAGTTTTATTGAAAATCAGTGAAAATTGTCCAACGCTTTAAATTTAAAATATATAAGAGCTTTTGCGAGCTCTAAATTCAAAAATATCGCCATATCTTGAATCGGTTGCAGTTCGAAAAAAAAATGTATTGAAAAAAATTAAGTGTAGTCAAAAGTTAATTTTAGTAACAAAAAAAGTTTAATTTTAATGGTCCCGATGGGTTGAAAAACTTTTGGCAAGATTTGAGCATGATTCATTTTAAAATAGATATGAGCAGCTTTTAATCGGAAAAGGAAGTTTAAAATAGCTTTCATAAAAGACAAAATAAATGTAGAAGGGTACGATCTAATAATAGATAGCTTTTTCTTACTATTCTTACTAAATTACTACGATAAAAATAGTATATTCCAGCAGGATAACACTACTACATATATTAATGAATAAAAGCTTTTAGAAAAAGGAAGTTCTGTGCTTTATTGGCAAACAAAAAAACCTTAACTTAAATCTCACGGAAAACTTATGCACCTTAACTCCCGGAAATCCACACTGCCAACAAATTGAACAAAAAAAATGATTAAAAATCCACTTCGGCATTCAGTTTTGCTTAAAATTAATCCTTAGTAACTATTATCATTTCTCTAATATCTGTAAATTTCAAAAAATTAATTTTATTATTTCTCTTTTAATGTCTTAAATACAAAGAAACCTTTTCAGAAGTTCTTTTTACTGAAATTTGCGATGAATATAAAGTAAGTTTTCTTGGACCGATTTTGAGTTTTCAGCTTGAATTTATTCGAGTAGATGGAATCCGGGAAGTAAATTGATGTTGGCCCTAAGTACTGCTTCATTTTCAATTTCATTACCTCAGAATGATAAGGAAAACAAACTGCGACATTGAGGAACAGTAGAGATGAATAGGAGGTTAATTTTCTATAATAATATCCGCTATATAAATTTTTTTGTGTTTGCTGGATTTCATATTTTATTGCAGAAAAGTTTTTTCCTGTTTTAAAAAAATATAATATATATATATATACTTATATATAAATATATTCGTTATTAAGATTAATTAAAACGAGGGATGAAAATAAAAATTTTCTAACTTACCATTTTTTTATCCCAAGTGATTTATCATTTTGAGCATTTTCTCCCAAACTTTTTGTATGAAAGAAACTTTTATATTATTATTAAATAAAGCTGTAATAGTTTGCGACAATGGTATTAGCAGAATTAGTTTTGATCCGTTCATTTGGAAAATATTTCCAGGTTTTGATAAATTAGTTTTTCCAGTGTTGTCTTGTAAGTAAATTTTACAATAAGTAGAATCAGTTAAGATTTGATTTTTTTCCAAATAAGAGCAACAATTAAAAAATTATAGGCAATAGTAAGCTAAATATGTTAAGTTGGGTAATGAAGTATATCAATTTCGGGAAAGAAACACGAAAAGAAATAAAAAATTACCAGAATTAAGCAATCATTGTGTTATTCTCATCTGAAAAATATTGAGTTTTTTTAAAAGTTAATAAACAACAGAAAAAATTGAACAAACCGTTTTTTACTACTTAGTAGTGTAGTAGTGGTTTTGTTTTTGTAACTTTTGAATTAGTACTTTACAAGGATTATTTTTAATTATTTTTTTATTTAATTTAAGAAAAACTACATATAACTTTTACAAAAACATACGCAAAGAAATATTTTATGAACGACCTAATAATAACTGGTTTGTAAAATTAAAACCGAAAAATTTTTCCTATTTAAATCAAATCAAATTAATCAAATGTGTAACGTAAAAAATGATATTATTTCCCTTTTTCTCTATCACGTATGGTTTCCAAAAAAAGACTGCATCTCTTCAAAAAAGAAAAAATAATAAATCAGATTGATTATAATTGAAAAATAGTCAAATTTGATATAGTTGCAGTTGGCTACAAAAACATATCCAAATTCCTAAATACTTTAGGAAAGCAGTTTATAAGAGATATTTGAGATGAGATTCAAAAATTAGAAAAGTTGGGAAAAATTCTCTTTCTACCATAATAATACTTGAAATATACAAATTTATAAAACACATTTCCCTTTGCATTCTTCTTTACTTTCAACATACATCAGTGCTTCAGAGCTAAAATGCACAGTTTTTGATATTCAAAATTTTCAATGAGGGAAAGAGTTGTGAATTTTCTTAATTTTGAATACTTTGTTCTGGCTCTAACGAGCCCAATGTCTTTAAAAATGTTGTTAAGAGAACTCTTTACTTTTTTCTTTCAAGAAACTCTAAAATAAATCTTTTTTTTTTATGATATACTTAGAATATAAAAATCATAAATAAGTCAATTTAAAAAAAAAGTTATTTTACTAAAAAGTCCAATTCGGTATCAAATACAACAAAGCCCAGCAATTAAAAAAAATCTAATCCGATTCTTTCAATTTCCTTACAATATGAATTTCAACATTATTTAGAATAATACTTGAAACAAAAAATGTACCAATCCTATTTACCCTTGATATCAAAATATGCCAACCATTTTTTTTCCACAAACAAATCTAATTTATTATAGTCAATGAAATTTAAAGGAAATTATGCTTTAAATAATTTCATTTTCTTATCTACAAGAAAATTTCTATGTATTAAATGCGAAATGTCCTCAAAGATATTTTAAAATTTAGGTCAATTGGTATACGTTTATTAAGTAAGATAAAAATTTCTCGTCCTTCTTTTTGATTTATAATTTATTTACAACATTTTATTTAAATGGCTGCATCGTTCATCTCATAGGATTCGCATTTAAGACTTTTCATAATCAAAATTTATTATTTCTTCTTAAGCCTCGCATTTTTAACAAAAAATAAATTATAGCATTACGACATTTTTTCATTAAGAAATTTTGTCTTTATCACAATCAAGAAAAAATGCACATACCTTTAGTTTCTTTTAAGTCCTCCATAAAAAAAAGACATAAAGTTTTCATTTTAACAAAATTCAATCAAGTCAAGGTGGATAAATTTTATAGACTCTCCTTAAAAAAATAAATTCCCTACTTAAATATTGAATGTTATCAAAGATCGTAAAAGAATTAATTTAACGAAATTGCTAAGAGGTTCGTCTTCATCGGCCTTCAATCAGCCCCCAAATAAACTAAGATAAATCCATTTGAACCTCCTGTGTTTGTACTTTATAACCAAAGGTGACAAATACCAAATTTATCTTGAAATATTACAATTTTAATTTTCAAGGCTTAAGATGAAAAGCTTACAACAGAAAAAAGAAAAAGAAAAATTATTTTTGATAGAACAAAAATAAACGCGAAAAACTAGAATGAAAAGTTACTTTTTTCAAATTTCTATGAACTGTCAGGAATTGTTACTGACGAAAGGAAAAATTTAATGCCATTAAGAAGAAAAGAGGGCCTAGGTCCTGGAAATATAGTGGTTTAGTCTGATATCTAAATAGTTTGCCTTTTTAGCTTTAAGAGTAAAAGAAGATGAATGAAAATCACTGAATTTTTATGAATCAAAAATTGATTCGGTTGACGAAAGAATAATTTTGATGTTACGAAAAGGAAAGTCAATAAATATCAGCATAGTAATAAAATAATCGAATGTATCGTTTGACAACAAAAACCCTATGTTTCATATTAGGTCTGTTGCTAGGCCGGCTTGTATACACAACAATAAAGTTCAAATACTGGACAGCTTTAAATGAACATTTTTGGAATAATTTTGTGTTCTGTTTTTAACGACATTATACTCTCCTTGAAATCCTCTTCAAACAGAAATTTCGATTTAAGTAAAAAAATTGTAAAACAAACAAAAGAAAATCAAAAACGTAATTTTTTAAATGCAAGTACCCTCAAGAGCTCTTAGTGCAATTTTCTGCAAAGAATATATTTACTTAGCTTATTTTCATTTTTTCCTTTCCTATTCATCCCTAGCAATATATAAAAATAAGCAACTTTTCAACTTATGTTACAAAATAAGCTGCAACTTAGCATCTATTATTTGAGCTCCATTTTGCTCCTTATGTTTTTTTAAGAAACACGTAAGTATCTCATCTATCTGAAAACAACCTAAAGCTCTACCTTTTCCAGTTTAATTTTTATTTCCCTAAATCTCTGTTTGTCTAGGAAATAGTCATCTTGAAAACAAAAAAGATATTTCTTCCTACGAGCTATTTTTCATATTTTTAAATAGAAACTTTGCACTCAATTTTAATATCTCATGTCTTTATGTAAAAGAGTTTTTTCTAACAAACAATAGATATTAAAGAAAAATATATGGTGCCTTTGTGGGCTGAAGAACAAGGACAATAATTTTCATGTGCTTAACATATTTCAATTTTGTTACTTTGAAATATACAAACATTGGAAACTAGCTAAAGGGATTTGGGTATGTTTTCAAATAAATCTGTAAAAATTTCTTTTGCGAAATAGTGCTTGGGCTCAAAAATCAAAGAAGATATTACTTTCACGTATAATAAAATTTAAATGAAAGAAATCTGAAAATTTTTAAATCAAGATAAGAGAAACCTAAATTTTGCATAGGTAAAGAATATTCATCTCACCATTTTGAAACTCGGATATATGAACATCAAATAATCTTTAAGGATATAATAAAAAAAATTTTACAATTCTTATTTGCATTGCATTTCATTTAACAATTTTCTTTGTATGAAGCAAAATATAAACTATCGAAATTAAATCTAATTTAAAACTTCTTTCTCATTAAATGCGCTTATTTATTGGAAATCATTTGACGTAAAAAATTTATGTAATTTTTGTTCCATAATTTCCAAAAAAAATAATGCTACATTCTACAAAACAGGCAATAGTTTTCTTAATACCTTAATAGTTATCAGTCATTCTTTTGAAACCTTGTATCCAATTTTCCTTCTTTGTGCTCAGTTTTTGCAATATTGTACAATAACTTTAGTGATTTCAGTAAGTTTTCGGCTATTTTCTTTTTTGGCAATTCAAAGGATCTCACATTTATTTCCCATTTAATTCAAAACTTGAATTTTCGTCGTGCTATTTGTTCAACATCTTACAATTTTTGCTGTATATTGGGGTGGGTCTATTTTATTGAGTTAAAGTGTGTTTATAGTTCTGGTAGAAGTCTATTTTAAAATATTTGCTAAATTTTTTTCATGTTTAAATTTGTCAAAGCTCTAATATAATTTTAATTTCATTGTTAAATCCATTGGCATTAATGTAAAAATATTTTAAAAGAAGTGTTTTGTCTGTAAACAAACAATTTTAGTCTTATTTTTTGCCTTTTATATTTTCAGGCCCCTTAGTAAAATAGGTCGATTCAATTAAATAAAGCTTTTCACAAATATCATGCTTTAAAAATCATTTGGAAGTCATTAAATAAATTTAATTAAATGCTAGTGCAATACTTGTAATTTATATGACATATTTTTGAAAATTTCATGCCTTAGCTTCATTAAGCGCATTGATATATGGAGTAATAAATCTTTGACGCGATCTACATAATGGATGTCAGCAGAATTCTTTGCCAGCGTTAATAAAAAACTGAAGTCTCCAATTTGAATTTCATTTAAGGATAATACTGAAGTCTTTAATTTATAATAAAAACAATGATTTTATTTAATTCTCTTTAACTTTTAACAAATTCAATACTCTTAAGGCCTAATAAATATTTTACACAAGAAAAGAGAAATACAAATCCACAAATCTATTGAAAGGTATTTTTGAAAAACTGGGGCTACGACAGGATACGTCACGTACAATCGTATTTCATAAGCTTTTGCCATTTATTTTTGAATATTTGAGTTTTGTAAATAGTCCATTTTGTGTTCTTGTCAAATGTCTATTAAAGGTTATATCTCCTGGCTTTTCCGAAAAATATTTTCATAGTCGATGACTTCTCTAGACATAAAACTGAATGAGAATTTCCCAATATCCCGACTAGAAATTTAGTGAGGCATGCCACAAAATCTATTAGGCCCTAATTAGGCTCGCCTTACTAAGGCACGCCTCACTAGTACCTTATTGGGCCCACATTAGGCAGATGTGTGGTAATGCCGTACTTGCGCTTTGTTTGGAATGCTTAAGTGCTTTGTACAACGACATCCGAAGTAAAACCGAAGTTAGGCTTTCCAAAGTTGGGCCTAATGAGGCGGTTGTGTGGCAAACTGCTAAAAATTTTTACATGGGAAAATTAAACTTCATATATAATTCCCGCTTTTGCAATGAAAGAAGGATATAAATACTTTTGAATTTTGTCAAAAGATTTAACCAATATCACGGACATAGGGTAAAGGTAGGTTTATAAATTTTATGTATTTAAAGTTAAGGTTAAGGTTAAAGGTAAGTGTATAAATCATCAAAATTTAAATTTAAATAAATAAATATTCTCTAAGTTTTTTTGTTTGAACGAGTGTGGCTTCCAAACTACCGCCTAATTAGGCGCAAGCTAGGAACTGCGTTATTTTCGAGCCTTGGCCTAGTGTGGCTGCCTTATAAGGCGTAAATTTGAAGTTCGGCATGCCTTATTCGGGCCTAATCACCGCCTCACAAAAATTTCTAGTCGGGATGTACATGTTCCCTCATCATTTTTTCTTTTTCTTAGGTACCAGCTGTCCAGAATTATACCAGTTTCAGCACGAGCCTACAATTTATATGTAGGATATTATATGAAAGTGTTGTAGGATTTATGTAAGGAAATATTTTCCTTGGATTTTTTAGTCTTTGAAAAGCAAAATTCTCTCATATTATCGTGTTCAAACCAAAAGGCTTTAACTAAGTTTCATTTTTCTTCTTCTATGATTTCGATTTTATTTTTGTAATAAGTTATGATTCCTGAATATTTGGGACTCATTTTGCTATTATTTTGATCAATTTTCTCTGTTTTTGAATTCATATATTATCTTAATAGTAATTAATAAGTAATAAATTTACTTCTTAATTAATCTTAATTTTAACAAAAGTTATACTTCTTAGATTTGAATTTTGAATTCTAATTAAACCCACTTAACAATAAAAAATCAAGTTAATACTAAAAACAATCAAAAATGATAGTGAGCATTTATTAGAACCACTATCAAACTGTAAAAATTAAAATTTAAACCATCAAACATTGATGAAATACGCCAAAATCTTTAAGAGACAATTTGGGAATAATTCATGCATCGACTGCACTGTAAATAAACGGCTTGAGTAGTGTGGGTCGCACTCTTAGAAAAATAGTACTTCTTTCTTGTACGTAAGGAATATAGATATAGATTGCATAATATATTTATATATATATTTATAGATATAGATTTATAAAAACGAGTTCAACAAAAACCAATGGCTGCTGACTTGGCCAACGATGTATTGTTCACACTGGGTATTCAACTTTTAAAAAATAAGTTAGAATGCTTGACCTGATTCAGTATTGAACACCTTACTTGATCAAAATCCGTTCAAGATCTAATTTCATAATTCTTTGCTACTCGCAAACACTGAAAAATTAAAATTATCTATTGGTCATTGCGATGAAGTATCAGAACTAGACTTCATTATTTAAATAAATCATTATTAAAAGGAAATAATGGACAATAATATAAGTTTTTATACTTCCATTCTGTATCAGATCCAGCTCATGCCAATGAAAACAATATCCCCGTAAAAATAATTTTCAACAAAATCAGTTTTATTAAACTATTCAAAAATATATTTTTCACTTAATGTTATTTAAGTTCATAACATCTCTGTAAAAATACGTGTTATTGAAATTCAATTGAAAAAACCGGAAGTTGTCTCTGCCACAAAGTATTTGTGGCTGTTACTGTTAGAAGAGAGCAATTGTTTCTTTTGACGATAAAAATTCCCGCTATGAAGGCTTATTTCATTATCCTAGAAATGTGTACTTTGTTATGATTCTTTGTGATGTTTAGCGCAAGTAAGTCGAATCAAGAGACATCCTTTAATTCGACTATTTTGACATCACATTTTGATAGTCTCAACCAAATTTTCTAATTTATGTATATATAGAAAAAAAACAACGTTTTAAGTGATTTTCAAGCTCTTTACTGCAAATGCCAAACAAATTTAAACAAATTTTCATTAGTTTCATGCATCACTTAAAAGGGCGAATACCCTATTTAAACCATATTTACTTTTCGATTTGTATTTCCGATGATATTTAGAAACGATGTTGACTTCAATTAATAATACCCATCTGAAATTCAGTATTTGATTTCCTGTTTAGGGTTGCTATGAGTATATTGAGCAAAAAAAACACACATAAAACTAGGAGCCGCTGCACGTCACTAGCAGATTATTTACAATTAATGTTTTTGCCGGTTGGCTCGTGTCCGCAATTATAACAGAAAGACAATTATGGATAACACTTTTTTAGGCCAACATATACATACGTATACGGGCTAATATAGCATCATGATGAAAACAAAGATACATAAATGTTGATCGTTATAAAGATGCAAAATGAAGAAATGTTCACTGTTTACAGACTAATTTCATTAAATGTAATTTGAGACTTGCTGGAAAATGCAATTCATTCATTTTTTGTTTTATTGGTTAAATAGTGGTTAACCGTAAGATCAATAGAACCCTATGCCTCCTTTCATACAGAGAGGGTGTCATTTTACTACAAAACATGATCTATCGATATTAAAAATAAAATCAAAAGAAATCGTTTGTCACAACCTGTCAGAAGTACTTACCATAATGAATCAACCTGTCAGCATGAAGTCTTAAGTTTGATCTTGGTGCATCTTTGATCTTTAATTGATCTGATTCTGATTCGAATGCAATCGCTTATCAATATGTTAAGATCTATCAATCACATGTCTTATTACTGATACAGTGGACTTAATTTAAATATATATTTACCGATTGCTGTTGCGAGTGTAGACTTGTGGGAAGTCCCTGATTTTAAAATGCTCATAAGACCTGTCTCTTTTTCTGTGACCATTTACCCTTTGTATGCAAAGTGGAGCAAGAAATAGTCGACAATGTTATTAATTTAGGTTATTTTAAAAATTCTTTTTTCTTCTTTTCTTTAATTTTATTTTTCCTTTGGGCATTTTTTGTTTTTGAATTTTTTATTTGAAATTCCTTTAGAGCGGCCCGTCTGGTGCTGGCTAATGGCCCGCGTACATTTTTATATACATGAATCAAAAGACTTCATAAAATTTCTAAAAATCCAAGTTAAGCAATATTCTTGTGTTTGCCATTTTGCTGTTTGATCGCAAAGTCTTTTTTGCTTGTTTTTCAACATGTATAAAGCGAACTATTGGTTTAGGGAAAATATGTACAGGTAAATTCTTGTAAATTTCCATAGCGTGCATATGATTTCTCAATTTTTTAAGGCCTAGGCATAACTAAGACAAATAATTTTTTCTGAATATTCTTCTGGAGAGTTTTTTTTATTTATTGCATATACATCTATATTTTTGTTTTTTTGTCAAGTCTTCCTGGGTACTTTAAACTTGTAGCCATTTTAAAAGCTAAGCAGTTGTAAGACAACTCAGTAACAGTGAATATTATTATTTAGAAATCTATCTCAAAATAGTTAGAAAACTAAAATTAATAAATCTACATAATCCACATTTTTGGTTTTAATAGTTGTGAAAAATATTTTTTTTTGAGAAAATGAAGCAAAAAATTGAAAGGGAACGCAGAGTTTTCAATGCCGAATGGACAAACAAATACTTTTTTACAATATTTCAAGAAAAAATAATTTGTCTTGTGTGTGGTAAGACATCAAATCCTCACTAAATTAGATGAAACTGAGTGAGAAAAAAATTAAAACGGCTAATTTGATGGCATCTATATGAAAGGAACAGCAATTTTTTAAGAAAACAACAACTGAAAACAAAACAGCTCCCAAGGTAGGCTTCCAGATTTCAAGAGAAATTGCTGCTGCTGGGAAATCTTTTACTGAAGGCGAATTTATTAAGAACTGTATGTTGATGTCTGTTGCTGAATTATGTCCGGGAAAAATTCGGCTGTTTGAGAATATCAGTTTGTCAAGAATGACTATAAAGCGAAGAATAGCTGAAATTTCAACAAACCTTAGTAATCAGCTGAAGCAAAAATCTCGAAATTTTCTGATTTATAGTTTATGTATGGATGAAAGCACAGATTTACAGGATACAGCACAGCTTCTCATTTTTATTAGAGGAGTTGATAAAAATTTTGAAATTACAGAAGAGCTTGCTGGTTTGTGCTCCTTACCAAGCCGCACAACAGGAAAGGAGATCTTTAGTGTAGTAAAAAAATGCATAACTGAAAAATTGGGTTTTGAAAATGTAATGAACGTAGTAGTTTCCATTGTAAGCTACATCCGATCTAGAGGACTCAAGCATAGGACTTTTAAAGCCTTTCTCGAAGAAGTAGATGCTGAGTACACCGACGTACTTTACCATACCGCAGTGAGATGGTTGAGCCGTGAACGTGCTATCCAGTGTTTTGTTTTATTGAAAAAGGAAACATTTAACTTCCTCGAAAATGAACCAAAACAATTTCTAGAGGTTCAAGAAGAAGCATGGAATAATGACCTGTTTTTCTTTTGCGACATTTCAAAACATCTAAATGATTTGAATATTCAGCTTTAAAGGAAAAACCAGCTTATATTTGAAATGTTCGCAGCAGTAAAGGGTTTCAAAATAAAATTGAACCTTTTCAAAACTCAGCTGCTGAAAGGCAAAATAAGTCACTTTCCCACTTGTGCATTGCAATTTTGGGCAAAAATATGTAAAACATATTGATTTATTAATTGAAGAATTTAGCAGAAGATTAACTTTGTCCAACGAAGAAAATATCAAATTAAAATTAATTGAAGACCCTTTTTCTGTAGATCCAGAGCAAGTACCGCTTCATTTGCAGATGGAATTAATTGAACTTCAATGTTCTGTAGTGTAGCGAATTTATCATAGAGAAAACACTTTCCACGATTTCTACAAAAGCTTAGATTGCAAAAAGTACAAAAGTCCCATAGAACTTGCTATGAAAACGTTTTGCATATTTGGAAGTACAGCAAGCTCAAATATGACACCTGAATATGAAAAACTTGTTGACGATAAAAAATGTAATATTTCTCATTAATATTTTCCATCATAAATTTTAATAAAAATAAAAAACACATGTATCTTTACTAGGAAATTTTTTTTAAAAATTTTATTTAGCAAATACTTCCAAGACATTTTTCCCTCTTCTAAGCAACAAAAATGGAAAAGCTCCGCTCCAGAATGTGTCAAATTTATTTATTAATAAATATGAACTTTATTTAACATAATAATGGTTAATTACATATCAGCAAACTTAGGAACTTTTTTTATTTGTTAATCAAAATGTGTAAAAAATATTTAGCATCCTTGCGGCCCTGAAGCACTTCGCTTGAAGCTTATATGGCCCTCAACACCTTCGAAGTTGTTCAGCCCTGCTTTAGAGGCAGTTTCGTTAGAATCATAAAAATCGAACCCGATTTATTTGTCCACTTTCATAATTTAAATGACTTTAGTAACATAGCACGCACTTACAAATTTTTGTGTTAGCTTAGCTGATTTATAAATTTTATTGAATTTATTTCACTAATACAAATGTGAAATAACAAAATGTCTTCGCAAACTGCGGTTCTTACTGATTTGCTTGTCATAAATTGCAGCTGAGCTTAGACTTAAGGAATGCACTTTTTTATGTAAAGTTATTAGTATCATAAATTGATATTGAGGAAATTTCTTACTAATTATAATCGTTCTAGTTTTGGAAATGTTATTTAAATTAGAACAAGGGCCTTTTAAGTATTTTGGTCTGATAATGTCTTTATCATGCAAATTTTAAGTGCTAGGAGAAGCGTAGCAAAAACTTGTTTCAAACGAATTTAAGTGAAGTGATTAACGCATCTAATAGCTAAGGATTATTAAGTTTTAAGTCCCGTAAAAACAGTTAAAAATTTTTTAAGGCAAATATAATTCCTGTTTAATATGATTTTTTTTTATTTTATTATTTGCAAATGTAGGAAATATAAATATATATAATTTTAATCTAGCTTTTCTATCTCAGCAAGGACTATTGATTTTTTCATTAACTAATTAGTGATGGTTTGCATAATATAAATTTAATTTTAGTAGTCAGCTTAGTATTTGTCTTGGCTAAAAACAGAGTTGGCAAGTGCGCGAGATGATTACAAATACATAAATATATTTGGAGGAGAAACTTAAAGCCAGGCTCACAACGGAGCCCTAAGGAAATTATGAAATTATTGAAGTAGGCATGTTTATACTAAATGTGTGTAAGAAGATATTGCCTAATAATACGTTAAATAAATCATCTTCGAGATGCATTTCATATTGTAATGAGAATCGTTTTCCATCAGAATATGATACGTTTCACTAAGCAAAACCTAAAACGACTGATGATACCGTTTCAAGTACCATACGACAAAACGATACAACAAAACCTAATGAAATTTATTTGAAGACATGCTAATGCCCAATTACATGGTGAAAACTAAGATTCTTTAAATAGTTAAAAAATCTTAAAATTAAAGTAGAAACTATAGCGAACTAAGAGTAAATTAAAAGAAAATTTCCTTTACTTTTATAAAATGAAATTTAAAGTTTATAAAGTTGTAATAATAATATTTTGATATACCAACAGTAGAAACTACTTCACTGCACTCATAGAAACTAAAATAAAAGTGGCAGCATTGTAAAAGTATTGCACAACATGCATAAAACCAAAATCCAGCACTCATTTGACAATGCCATTGGATTTAAATTTATTAGTTGAAATGATTTTAATTCAGTCCTTGAATTTTTGATCAATTTTCAATTGATGGCTCCTAAAAGAATTATTATTTTTCCCAAATTTAATTGAAGTACTAATTAGGATGTACTTCTTTTAATTTATTTCGTTTTTCTATCATATGAGCTTAGAAGTTTAAGGATGTATAGTAAGCATTTTTGTAAAAAATTTGTAGATTCTTGGATTAATTATCTTCTAAAAAATAGTATTCTCATTGAAAAATCTCAGGGATGTTTCTGTTTGATTCAGTGCTGACTTTTTATTCGTCTTCAATTAAAACAGAATCTGGCAGCACAACTCAAAAACTAAAAAAAATACATTAATATCACATAAAAAATCTTAAACACACATTCACACATATATTTCCTTATAATATAGACATTCTGGTCTTCCTTAAAAACCAGAACAGTTTTTTATCAGTAAATTTAGCTTGTTTTCACTCTGAACATTTTGAACGGGTTTCTTTAGCCTTATTTGTAGCAAAAACCACATTTTGTCGCGATCGCCGCTTTCAACTTTACTTTGCTCCTCAATAAAAAGTGAAAGTAAAATAAATTTTCAATTTGAATTAAAATTCTAATTAAATTCAACCAAAGTATAAACTCTCAAATCTCTTTTCTAAATATGACCCTAGCATAATGTGAAATTTCACTTACTTTTACTTTTTACTGATTTATTAAAGGTCATGTATGAGAGCTTTCAACTTTTCACAAATCTCAAAAATCTTTATTTTAATAAAACTAGATTAGTATATTTTCACATTTGAATTTAACGAAAGTCAAATCAAAAGGATCTCAAATTAAGGATACCAGTTGGATGCAGCTCAGAAGTAATAAATTGCTTAGTGAATTCTTAATCTTTGGAAGTTTTATTTGATATTTTCTCCTTATTTTAAACTATTAGTAAGGAAATGTCTTCTCTAGTGAGATAATCAGTTGCTTTGCAGCTGTAGGCAATGATTTTCCATTTTCTAGATGGCAACTTTTGCTCTTTACACAAACTTAAAAGTTATTTAGCAGTTCAGGTTATGGTGACAATGATAAATTTATTTTATGCGCTTATAGAACACGCAATTGCAATTGCGTCTTGCAATTTTATGATAATAAAAAAAAAATTCAAAGCGCTTAGCAAGTTTGGTTAGTTGGTCTTAGCGGCAACCCTAAGTGAATGCATTTATAGATACATTTTCATTATTAAAAAGGTAAAATCTAAAAGTATATCCAATCAATTGATTGTAAAATTTGTTCAAAAACATCCTAAAATCTTTCTTTATTGGGTACATAAAAGTGCTCAACTTAAACTCAAATTTAAAGTACTTTTGTTACAATTTAAAAAATATCACAAAATCAATCTTGCAGGAAAAAATCACAGACTTTTTTTCACAAAAGACTACGACGTCTAGTGATGATTTTCCAAATGGAAAAATGAACCTGAATTACGGAAGATAAACTACAAAATTTGCAAAATCGATGATTCTGGTAATCAATAATCTCTAATTTAAATTTTTCGTAGGGAATTTTTATTTGCTTTACGATTAATCACAAACAAAGGATTTAAATTTATTTATCGAATTTTATATTTTGGTATGTAAATTGGTAATTCAAGTGATCAATTGAAAAGAATTCCTGGCTATAAAAAAGAACAATGAATAATAACTTCTTTAATCCTTAGAATTTTCTTTTGTCGCCATTTGAAAAATTGTTTTTGAAATTTAATCTGGAATTTCATATGCATAAGAAGGAAACAATAAGGAAATCATGTTCAGATCAGAATCCTTAAAATTTTTACACTTTGCAGAGTTTTATATGAAAGCTGATCTATATGAATACTTGACACCAGAACCAAAGAATGATTGTCAGTTGGAGCGGGTGCTAGAATAGAACAATTGCCCAGCTTCAAAGCTGAAAGTTCTTTAAGAATCTTAAATCAAACTAGTGGCAAAATTCCTAGTAAAATGTTACTGTATAGAAAAAAGATAAAAGAGCATTTTTGGTTCTTTAAGGAGTTATGACTGTTTATACTAAGGAACCAGCTTGTGTCTACATTGAGAAATTCTGCTTTTGATATTAAATAAAACTGTTTTTGGGCAAATAAATAAATGAAGAAAAAATTTTAGTGGTAGATAGCATATGAGGTTATTTAGCTATTACAACTGTACAATATACTTTAAGAATCATTAGCCGATTTCAACTAATGATACTATTATTTTGGGTCAATTATCCGGTATGCTTCGGTGACGTGTTGCCAATTACACAAGAAAATTAATTTGTTGTCGTTGTGGTTTAACTTAAATGATTTCATTTGGTTTTAAAAGGGGACTTTGTTTTGTTCTTTATTAAATGTAGTTAGGCATCGTGTAGAAAGAAAAAATATCAAATATTTATTGTTATGTGTATACTTGCACGCAAAGATCTAGACAAATAGCTTGAAATAGGTTAAAAACATTTATTAGAAATGTTGTAGAGTTTTTCTGGGGAAAAGCAAGCAGCTTTTCAGTTTAAAAGTGTTGTAATTCATGCTAAAGTCAAGTTAAATTTATACATTTGTTTGATAGTTTTAGTCCTTGCGTAACTTCTATATTCTTATTAAATATATTTAATCGATTTTATGAAATATTTTATGAGATTTCGTTTTCTTTGTGGTGACTGAAGAATCCATAAGTGTAGGGTGAGTTATATATCGATTTATGTCTTTAAATATAAATTTCGGTGAAACTGTACTGACTTGTTGGATTACTAATAAGCATGGCACTGTAGGTGTTTTACGTAGAATTGGAATCTATCATGCTCGTTTTCCTCTTCTTTATATATCTAATTTTTTCTTTTTTTAGGTCATTGACTTTATTGAATTCATTTTGAATTTGAATTCATTCATTCATTCTGAAAAGTGAAAAAAACCCATCTTCATTCGAGAGAATAACCAAAGTAAGCTGATAAGCAATTTAAAACAACAACAGCAAAAATAAAAATAAATATTATCTTTATTTCTTATGAAGCTGTTTTTTATCATAAAAATTGAAATATTATTCCTTGTTATCCCAAAGCGCAACAGATTTTTATCCAAACTAAGTCCTTTAAAGCTCCAAACGAAATTTTATTACCAAATTCAAATTTTTAAGCTTGATAAAGCGAAGCTTTCACTTTGTTTGTGACATTTATCCTTTTGCCTGTTGGTTTTTGAAACGGAAATTCAAAAAGGAAAAGGAACAACAATGATAATATATAAAATTAAATAAAAGAAGGAAGAGTAGAAATTTTTATTCTTCCATTGTGTAAATTATTCGCAAGCTAGTAAATACTTTTACAAAAAATCCCTTAAGAGCTTTATTTTATTAATATTTTTGTTTTTAAAGAAAAATCGTAACATAATCTTTTTCAGATTTGATTCAAGGGGAAAGCCTTTACAACAAGCTATACATTGAGCTGATCAGGATGTACTCGTACTTAAAACAAAGGCACATTTCTCCTATGACAGTAATCCACCGGCACTTAAAATAAAAGCGGTACAAAGGGATGATGCTGGATTATATCGATGTCGAGTCGATTTTCACAAATCTCCAACAAGAAACTGGAGAGTTAATCTAACTGTTTTGGGTAAGATAGATTTATAGTATTTTTTAGCTTTTGTTAGCTTTTTAATGTGTCTTTTTACAAAGATATAAATTTTTTTATATTTAAAAAATAAAAACTTTGGTTTTTAGTTCCACCGTCACAACTAGTTGACTTAGATACAAATGGTGCTGCCATTAATGATAATGTAATTGGCCCTTATAATGAAGGATCAAATATTAATATGACATGCTTATCTAGCAGAGGAATTCCACCACCAAGAGTATCCTGCTGGAGGGAGCATGCCCTACTTGATGATACTTTTGATGTTTTACCCAACGCAA
Source organism: Acrocera orbiculus (assembly GCA_947359355.1). NCBI lineage: Eukaryota > Metazoa > Arthropoda > Insecta > Diptera > Acroceridae > Acrocera > Acrocera orbiculus. Next base: position 17,901,348 of record OX375758.1, read on the forward strand.
CGGTACTGTAAGAAATGTCTTGGATCTATCAAAAATAACAAGAAAGGATTTATTAACTGTAAGTATTTGAATTATTGATTTCTTAAGCATCTTTGAAGTTTTTATAAGACCCATTTCAAATATTACAGCCGTAATTGGATGCTTATACAAAATTTATGTTAGTATTCAGATATTTTGCTAAACAATACAATAATTCAGGTATTTGGGTATACTTGATTGTATCCTTGTCAAATTTATTATAAGCCCTTGCTTAAGTAGCTGTAGAAGTTTCAAATAGAACAGCAAGGAACTCTCAAGCAAAATTTGAAGTGCTAAAGTTTCTTTAACATTTTCTGTGTGTATGTGTTTCTTTTTTCAAAAATCAAATCAACTGCCCAAAAAAGTTTACAATTGTTGATCCTTAAAAAGCAGCAGTATGTAATGAGGATATCACAGGACTTGTTCTATCTCATTGCTTCCCGTAATATAGAAAAATTAGCTTTCTTGTTATTGTGAAAAGTAGAAAAAATTTTAACTTTTAAAATCAAAGAAAAACTTAATTTTTTACCATTCACTTTATCATAAATGAAGCCACGGTTGATAGAAATGTTGTGATTTGAAGTTTGTCCGTTGATAAAATAAAAGACTTAGTAAAGCTTTTTTTCAATACATCAACACAATGATTTACATATCATGTATCCTAGTTTGCATGGATTTTAAGTATAAATCACATTCAATGGCTAAAATTAAATTCTTGGAAATATACAAACTTTAACGCTTTTATTCTGAAAATTCTGGAAAGCAGATTGCTGATAGTATGGTTAAAGTCAAAATCAATGTTACGTGACCATATGATTTTTGCAGGGGCCCATACCCCTGAGGACCAATCATAGGCACGATTTACCAGGTGTCGTTTGTGTGGCGGTTGTAGCGAGCTTGCTATCCTCAGCTATAGCGGTAGAATCAAAGGGGTGGTTCTTGCCACTGACACACTGGGCTGAATCTCGCTACTAAAAGGAGAAATTTCTAAGAAAAGAGCGCTTGGCTCGAATAAAAGGGGTTAAGGCCGCAGAAAGAGAAAACAAAATAACTAAATGATTGAAAAATAAGGAATTTGAGACAAAGGAGTTAGGCCCCTTTGCTCGTCCATCCTATGACGAGGCCGGCTGACCTGAAACAAAAAAAAATTTAAGGGAAAAGGGGATTAGGACATCTTAATAAAAAAATTTCTTATTCAAACATGATTATGATATTTATTAAATTCAAACAAAAATTAATATTTATATGTATACATATGTATGGTTATCATACCGAACTTAGCTAATATTAAAGTCTAATGAATTTCAAAAAAAATTGTACTAAACCCAAAACATGGAGAAAACCACTAGTCTAGTTTTTTTTTTCTTTTTACAATAACTAATTATAATAAGAATAAAAAAAAATCATTAATTAAAGTTACCAAATGGAGAATATTCTACTAATTTAATTTTCTTATGAATAAATATGTACAAACTTAAGATATAGCGAAAGAAAAGCAATCAATCAATGAACCTCTATATTTCTGAATCTTTGCTTAGATTTAATTGGTTTAATTCACACCCGAGTCTCAACTTAGAGACCAGCACTCTAATTATTTAATGATTTCTACCTCATTGGCTCTACTTTTGAATTTAATTAAAAACTTTGTTCAATTATTTTGTTCTTCTCAAAATTATTTTAATTCCTTCTAACTAAACATAAAAAACTAGTAAAAGAATCCTCTCTTTTTCAAGTAGTATAAAAAAAAGAAAACAGGTGGACTGCAATGCCATGTGTTAACAATAAATTTAAAACAAAGGGCGGCAGTAAATACTGAACTTTTTCTAATCTTAATCACACTCGACGCTGCTCAAGTTATCAGATTTTCTGTTTGTTTAGTAAACCCGCTGTTTGGTTAATTAAGAGCGGTAAATTCCATTCAAAATCAGAAAAATAAGTCGAAATAATATTAATTACTGGCAATATTATTGATGCTTCATTAAAAAAATATAAAATTTTTCAATTAACCGATGCAAACGCGACAGGGAATACAAATGACTTCTTTATTCCAGTGTGTAAATTCAATTTTTTTTTAAACAAAGAGAAAAAAAAAATACTCATATTTTAGTGTTTGTAATATAAACGAAAAAAGGAATACTTAACTTATGTGAGCTTGTGTTGTTTTATTTTTTGTTTCTTTGAAAGTGGGCTTTGATTATCCTTCAAACCCTTATGTTACAAACTGTCATCAAAATCACCCATCAAGTGGGAAAATCTTTGGACAAAAGAGCTTAAACTGTTGATAAAAAATTTTTTTTCCTTACTTCGCTTCAGAACCTCCTACAAATTAATTAATAGTCCACGCTTAACTCGGAATCAAGCTACAAGGGGAAACGATATTCTTCTACTGTATAGGAGTACAATAGAGGGTAGAAGTAAATTGAAATTAAAGCAATATTTTTCCTGTACACCATTGTCTTCCTGATTTGAAGCAATGAAATTTACCTAAGAATTTTCCGAAGAATATAACTTGGGACAGTCAGGGAATAAATACAATTTTGGTTTGTTTGAAATTGACAAAGCAAACATTTACAAAACTATTGTTCATTTTCATTTTCTAAGTACTAGTGAATATTTGATTGATGATGTCATGATGTTTTAATATTGCTCAAGGAAAGATTGGAATTATTGATACTAAATTCTTTTTATCACTTAAAGCAATGTAAAAAGTTTTTATCAATTGAGATTATGGCTATTTTTTGAAGTTCGATTTTTGATAAATGGCTATGTGTTTTAAGTTTTGTTATCATTTTTTTATTTTCTAATAATACATTAATTTACTCTTTGGCTGAAGCACTCTGTAGTTTCAAATGTGATGCTACCAAGTATTTGTGTTCATAAGATAAGTTCAATGAAATCACTTTTCTTTTTTTTAATATAACAGACAAAGAACACAGATTGTTTAAATAAAAAGATAATAATGTAGAGTTTAATTATCCTACGTCACCTTAAAAGTCTGAGCCTAACAACTCAGAAATACTCATAATTTTAAAATTATTTCTTTGGTAACTATAATATTATGTTTGAGCAAACAAAGTATTTAGACTCATTTTTCTCTTAGCGGCCATGCTTAAATTCAGAAATAGATTATTTCATTTTTACGTTTCTGGTATGAAATTTATCAGAATTCCAACTCTTTTTTACCCGAAATGCAGTGACATCTTTCTGTTGAATTTCTTTTTTTACCGATTAACCTTTTCATGTATAAGAAATATACATGAGAGTAAGTAAAATTTCTTAAATAATTCTTGTTAACTTTATTTTATTCCTGTATATTATGAAACTGAAACAACGTTGTATTAATTTGTATAAAATTTGAATACAAAAATTACCAACCAAAGAAACCTGAACAATATAACGCACTTAAGTTTTAAAAAGTAAAAATAAAATCTTTATTTTAGAGGCTTTATTTAGCTACTTAGCTACAGAAAGAAACATTATCATTAGAACTAGTTAGTTTTAGTTTCTATTACAGAAAATATTTTTCAGCACAATTTTTTATTCTCTTTACATTTTGTGATGTCCGAAAATCCATTTTCAAATCTAATTTATACCACAGCTTATTACCTTCATATCCTGATTACCCTTGGGGGTCACTAATTGAATTGATTCGATGGCTTTCCAGGCCACTCAACCACACCTTGGTATGTGTAGCGTGTTCGAAATATTAAATTATTCAGGCTTCTAGCATACTGCGTACATAACGAAATTCACAAAAAGCTTAAGAAATATTCTAAGCAGCACTGTCAGAGAACCAAAAACCATATAAAAAATATTTAATTTAACTTTCAAGTGAAGTTTCCTACTAATGTGCAGAGGCTGCAATTAAGGATTGGCTGAAAGGAAATAATTTAGAGCGGATATCCTTTTTGATAGATCATTTCTTTGCCATATTTTTGGTAAAATTATTTAATTTTAGGCTATGCTTGACAGATTTTAATACTTATTCTCATAAATAATGTTATAAATATACACAATTTTGTTTATTTTTCTTTTATTTATTTTTCAATTATAGATAATTTTAATAAGTTTAGTATATAAAATTAGTTATATGTACATATTCTATAATTGTAACTTTAGTAATTAGATAATTTTGTTATATATTTTAAATTCTGTTATTTGATACATGATTTAGCTTCCGTCTCAAGCTAATATCCACAATAGAATGACTTCTCTTTTAGAATTTAGAATTCACTTTTAATTATAACGGTAATTAATTAATTAAAAGTGCGTTCAATGAAAATTTCTTAGGTGCGTTCAATATTACTACTAAAATTATTAATATCAAGAAAAAAATTAATATAAAAATATATAATTACATAACACGTCCCCCCTAATAAAAAAAAATTTTTATTTTATAAATAGCAAAAATTTTATATATTATTAATCAAAAAGAAGTTTTAGGTTGGGGTTTATTGCTGAGCGGGTTTGACTAAGTTTTTATGAACTTTAATGGTTTTATTTTTCACTTGGATATGAATTGTTTGGTTGTCTCCTAATTTGATAATTTTATAAGGTTCTAAGTAATTAGAAGATAACTTCTTTGCTAATCTAGTTTTCTTGTTTTGCAAGTAAACATGATCTCCGATTTTATATTCGGGACTATTAATATTCTTGTCATAGTATAGTTTAGATTTTTCTTTAGAGTTTATTATGTGGCCTTGAGCAATTTCCCAAGATTTGTTTAGTCTGTATCTAAGTTGATCAATATAGTTGTCGTAGGTATACGACACTTCTAATGGTTGAGTAAGAGCATGCGGGTATAATGGTTTGTTACCAAAAACTAATTCGTGAGGAGTAAAGTTCGTAGATGTGTGAATAGTAGTATTATACGAGAACATAGCCATGGGTAACCAATCATCCCAATCATTTCGTTGGTAGTTTATATAGTGTTTCAAATAATCTTTTAAAGTTGAATGGGACCTTTCTAGTGCGCCATTACTTTGAGGATGAAAAGCTGTAGGTTTCAATTGTTTAATATGGAATAATTTCGAAAACTCTTTAAGTAAATCGGAAAGGAAATCTGATCCTTGGTCAGTTAAGATTGTATTCGGGATGCCAAAATGACTTATAAAATGTAGTAAACATTTAGCGACTGTCTTTGCCTCGTGATTAGGAACAGGATAAGCCTGTGAAAATTTTGTGAGATCATCTTGCATTGTAACAGCAAATCTATTTCCGTTTTCCGTGATAGGCAGAGGGCCAATAACATCCAGATTTAATTTAGAAAAAGGTTTAGTAGAAGTTGTAGTTATCTCCATTGGTGCCTTGAATTTTCTTCTTAGAGTTTTATTTCTTTGGCACGACTCACAGGATTTAATATAGGAACTTATATCCTTACTCATATTTTTCCAATGGTATATTTGTTTTATTTTATTATAAGTTCTGTGAAACCCAGAGTGACCAGAATGTGGATCATTATGATATTCCTTTAAAATTATAGGAATTTCGTTAGCAGTAGGTGTCGAAATAATTCCTTGATGTATAGTAATTCTAATTTTTGTATTTCTAAAAACATATTGAATGATCGGTTTAATTTTTTCATATATGAATTGGTTTGCTCGATCCTGAAAATCGGGGAAGGATATCGAACTAATTTCTTGTTGAAGTAATTTTTCTTTGAGGGTTTGTATACAATTGAAAAAGTCTTCATATGAAGCTTTTTCCCAATGAAAATTTTTTATAAAACAATGGTATATGTTTTTACCAGTTTTGGTGTTCTTGGATGTATAAACGGAATTGTTTCCATGAGGGAAATTTCGAACTTGTTGTTCATTTTTGGAGATAGTCATTAGCTCAGAAAAATATTTGTTATAATCTTCTAAGTCGGTGCTTGTTATATAAGCAATATGATCGTTTGATTTTGTTAAATATGTAGGTGATTCATTAAAATCGAATATTTTAGGCATTTTTGAACAAGATTGAAATTTAATATAATCCTCGTAAGTATCTTTAGAGGTTCTTACTACGTTTATATCTGTAACTACCCTGGACAAACAATCAGCATTCCCATTTTTCCTTCCTTGTTTATAAACAATTTCATAATTATATTCTTCTAATTTGAGACGCCAACGGACAAGCCTTGATCCGGGATCCTTACAATTGAATAACCAAATTAATGGTCGATGATCCGTTATAATTTTAAATCTTTGGCCATATATATAAGGTCGAAATTGTTTAACAGCCCATACGATAGATAAAAGTTCACGCTCAGTAGTACTGTAGTTAATCTCTGCTTTATTTAATTTCCTAGAAGCATAAGAGATGGGCAGATCCTTGCCTATAGTGCCTTGCGAAAGAATAGTCCCTATTGCAAAATTAGATGCATCAGTTGTAACCAGAAATTCTCGGGTAAAATCTGGAAATTGTAAAACAGGTTCTTGCGTAACTTTTGCTCGTAAAAGATCAAAACAGTTTTCTTGTTCGCAAGACCATTCAAATTTTGCTCCCTTCTTAAGAAGACTGGTTAGTGGTTTTGACAATTTGCTAAAATTTTCTATAAATCTTCGATAATATCCGACTAATCCTAAAAAGGATTTAACTTCCTTTTGGTTTTTTGGAATTGGAAACTCATTAATAACCTTGATTTTATCAGGATTAGGCTTCAATCCTTCCTGAGATACTACATGTCCCAAATAAGCAACTTCCTTTCGAAGGAATTCACACTTATCAGGTTGTAGCTTGAGATTGTTCGCTCGTAGCCTTTGGAAAATTTGCAACAATTTTCTTCATGGTCCTTTATAGAAGAAGCATGAATAACTATATCGTCCAAATAAACGAAGCAAATGAGTCCTTGTAATCCAGAAAGGACTGTTTTCATTAACCTTTGAAAGGTAGCGGGTACATTTTTAAGACCAAATGGCATACGATTGTATTCATAATGCCCTAAAGGGGTCGAGAATGCAGTTTTTTCTTTGTCGCTTTCTTCCATCTCAATCTGATGAAATCCAGATGCCAGGTCTAAAGTTGAAAAATAGACACTATGGCCTAATTGATCCAGTACTTCAGTGATGTTAGGTAATGGATAAGAATCACCTACAGTAACACCATTCAATTTCCTGTAGTCAATTACGATACGCCACTTCCGTTTACCTGTTGCATCTGTCTTCTTTGGCACTACCCATAATGGAGAAGACCACGGAGATTGTGAAGGTCTGATAATTTTTTGTTCTAACATTTCATTAATTTGGGTTTTAACTTCTTCTTCATGTACTTCTGGATATCGATATGTTTTGCTAACAATTGGAATTGAGTTTTGGACATTTATCTTATGTTTTGTAGCTTGCGTTGAAGTAAGAGTATCTCCTTTTATATAAAATACGTCGTTGAATCTAGTGCAAATATCGATTATACTGTCCTTTTCTTCTGAGTTTAAATGGTCCAATCTTAAATTGGAAATAATTGACTCCATTCTTTGAACACTAGAAATCTGTGAACCGTTTAATATATGAATTTGTTTGGGAATTGGTGAAAGGTTAACAAGAGAGCTTGATATTAAAACATCCCTGTCTTTGGTGTTTAAAATAGTAGCAAGAGCTTTCGAGTTTTTGTTTACTTTTGTGATTGCCCTGCTTAAATAGACACCATCTAGTATTTTAATTTCTGGCAATATTCCTTCTTGAATCTCGGGGTTGCCAACATTAAGTTCTACCACAGTCTGACTCCGCGCTGGTAATACCATTTGATTGAAATTTGTGGCGTAAAAACTGACCTTGGTGGTCAATTGGGTGTTAGGTTTTATGATTAATTCACAATTGGAATAATTCAAGATTGCATTGTTTCTTTCTAGGAAATCGTTTCCTAAAATACCGTCATATGGAATATTAGATGGTACAGTAATTATATGAAATTTGTGTTTTATTATATGGTCTTTGAAATGTAGGTTTAAATTTGTGTAACCAGCGGTTTGAAGTGGATCATCATTATTGTCGATACCACGCAAATTGAGAATTTTGTCAGTAAAACAAATTAATTTAGGGTCCAAATGATCCCGTTTTATAATTGATACACTTGCTCCACAATCGATTAACAATTTAAATTTTCCAGTCTTAGATTCATTACTGGCAATGTTGATAAATATGTTATTTTCTTGTGTAGGCACTAGATCTGTTCGGCAGTTATGTGAAATTCCTCTCGAGACATATCTGCCACTGTCTCGAGATGATGCAAGTTTCCCGAAGTTCTATTATTAGTTGGTTGCATTGGTGTTGAACTTCTTTTATTTTGTTGATTCTGTTCATAATACAGTTTTTTCCTACATTCTTTAATGTCGTGTCCAGTATATTTAGAAAAGTGACAAAATTTAGGGTTTGGATTTGTAGTGTTAAAAATTGGTTTAAAATTTGAATTTCGTGATAATTTGTTGGCTATAGTAGGGTAAGCACCCCTATTGGAAGGTTTAGACTGGTAATAATTAGAGTTGTGGTTTCTTTGCGATTGCTTTTGTTCCTTGATTAAAAGTTGGACTTTCTCTTCTTCAATGGCGATATTAAATGCCTCGTTCAGAGTTTCAATATCACGCGCTCTTAGCATTTGACTAATATTTGTTTTTACGTTGAGAATAAATGTTTGTAAGGCTATGTCATTCATGGCTGCAATTCTACCAGGTAGTTCTATAGGATTTTTATTCGATTGGTGTATGGAAGACAATACACGCTTTAAAATGGTTTCTAATCTTACCATAAATTGGGATATGCCCTCATTTTCTTGTTGTTTGCAGTTTAGTAGTTCCATCAATAGGTGCTCATAATGTTTTTTATCAGAATATAATGTTTTAAGATAGTCTTTTAATGAGTCCCATGTGTCAAAGACGTGATTTGCACAGGCTGATTCGGCTTTACCGGTTAATTGGGCTTTAGTGTACGCTAATAGAATATTAGCTTGATCTTGGGTTGCGATATTGAACGCAGAATCCACTGTATTTAAAAAGGGTAATAACTTTTCTCTATCTCCATCGAAAGGTTTAACAAACTTGAATAAGGTATTAAGGTCTACTATAGTAGTATGCCTATTAGAGGATTTTTCAGTTTTAGTTTCTTTTCCAGTATTTGGATCAATGTTATTATCACCTTGTTTTGTATTCATTTTAAGGGAGTCCTTAATAGCGTTAATTTCTTCAGATTTGTTTTGGGTTTTAGGGTCTGTACAACTACCCAGCCGGGTTTTGGGCATTGAATAGTGTTTTAATAATAAATTGATCCCAAAATTGAGCAATTTTACAATTCAGTATTTGGGTTTTATGTAATATATTTTAAAATATATATTTTTATTTCAAAAATTCTTCATTCATTCAATAAAATAAGGTATATTGTATATAAAATATATATATATTTTAATTTGTAATTATTTATTTAAAGATAATAAGGTTGAGTCTATTGTGGATATTTTTTTTTAAATTTAACATAATATATATTAACTTTGTTAATTTATTTTATACTATGTTTGCCCTTATTTTTATTAATTTAAATATTTCGTATAAATTTCTTATTTTTAAGAATTTAATTTCTTATTATAAAGCATTTAATTTGTTATTTTTATTTCGCATTTAAATAACAATATATAAATCAAAATCTAATAAATAAGCTAATAGAATTAATTCAAAAAACACTTTTTTTCTTTTAAAATTAAATACAACCAAAAAAGCACTTTTTTTTTTTATTTATTTAATTGAAGTAAAATAAATTCGCTGATTTATTTGTATTTGTCTTGAGTCAAGTTTTCTGAAATCAGCCACTAAAAATCGATTGGTCGAATTGCATATTTTTTTTTGCGGATTTCTGAAGGTTTGTATGCCCATATGAACATCCTAAAATATTATTAAAAAATTTCAATTATTGTAAAAGTTATAAACAAATTAATTTTTAAGATTTTTAGAATTAGAGTTTTTTCAAACGGGGATTACTCGGAGAGTATTTGATAAAAGTTAACAAAATTTTGGTGGTAATTATAAAAACCATGAGAGAAGAATATAACGTATTTACTTTATTTATTTAACTTCTCATATGCGTAGCGTAATTTTATTAACATCATTTTATTTGTTGAACGATTAGCTATCAGTATGTGGAAAAAAATTTCTTTGCTTTTCATAAGGGAAAAAGTTATGAATTTTTAAACATCGTCATGCGGACGCTGACCAGGCGCTTATCCACATTACGCTACGCCCAACGAGCTTGCTACCATTTTCCATGCTTCGAATTGTTTAACTACTGCGTTTGTGCAATAGATAACAATATTTTATTGTTTTATTTACATTATTTATTAATATTAAATTTAAAAAACAATTAAAAAATTATAAACAAACTTTGCGCACATCAGTTTTATTATAATAAGAAAAAATCATATATTCTAAGCTTTTTTCACCAAATGGCTTAAAGCAATGGTATTTTCGAGTTCCACTGATGATTTTAGCATTAAAAAACCGTGGAGCTAACTCTTTGTGGTGTTTTCTGTACTCGACCAATGAACAAAAGTCAAATTCAATTTTTTTGAAAAAACTATTGAAAAAGTTTTTTCGTGGTTACAAGAGTTTCATCCTGTAAATTTGGACGGTACGTGTGCCACTTAACACACCCACCAATGCCATCACAAGCTCCTTTACCATGAGAAGTGGCAAAAAAATGCCACTCAGCTTTAATACCAAATTCCTTTTCGTGATGTAATAAATTAACCAAATTAAAACAATTTTTGTATTGTGACTCTGCTCCATCCGAGAACTAATAAATTTTTTGACATTTCATGTACCAAATTTCCTTTAAGAACTGTATCATTTTTGTATTGTACAAATGCACTCCAATAGAACATGATTTTGATATTACAGGTGATGCAGTAATTACTTCTTGCATTGCAGCCGCAATTTTCAATTTCTTATTTTTATTGTCATCTTTTGCTAATAACTTTGAATTTATTTCCTCTTCTTCTTTTTTTTCTTCCGACTTCATTAATTCATTAAACAAATAAACGAATGCCGTTCGCGTTTCAATTCGCGAATTTCAATTATTTACGGCCGTCGTCAAAATAAATGCACGTGTCAAATTAAACGAAGTTGTTGTTGAGTTATATCTATAACGTTATGTTTTAATTTTAATATAATATGTGATAACTAAGCTTAGAATATATGATTTTTTCTTATTATAATAAAACTGATGTGCGCAAAGTTTGTTTATAATTTTTTAATTGTTTTTTAAATTTAATATTAATAAATAATGTAAATACAACAATAAAATATTGTTATCTATTGCACAAACGCAGTAGTTAAACAATTCGAAGTATGGAAAATGGTAGCAAGCTCGTTTGGCGTAGTGTAATGTGGATAAGCGCCTGGTCAGCGTCCGCATGACGATGTTTAAAAATTCATAACTTTTTTCCTTATGAAAAGCAAAGAAATTTTTTTCCACATACTGATAGCCAATCGTTCAACAAATAAAATAATGTTAATAAAATTACGCTACGCATATGAGAAGTTAAATAAATTTCCTATTGTTTATAAAAATATTAATTATTTATAAATAAATAATTTTTTTTTATAAAGTAAATACGTTATATTCTTCTCTCATGTTTTTTATAATTACCACCAAAATTTTGTTAACTTTTATCAAATACTCTCCGAGTAATCCCCGTTTGAAGAAACTCTAATTCTAAAAATCTTAAAAATTAATTTGTTTATAACTTTTACAATAATTGAAATTTTTTAATAATATTTTAGGATGTTCATATGGGCATACAAACCTTCAGAAATCCGCAAAAAAAATATGCAATTCGACCAATCGATTTTTAGTGGCTGATTTCAGAAAACTTGACTCCTTCAGTTTTATGCCTCAAAAAAATTTTTATAAAAGAAATATATATATTTTTTTTGTATTATTATTATTTTTTTTTCTTTGTTTCCTTATATACATGTATATGTAACTTTTATATTTACGCTTTTGTTGCTCTGCCCCGTTAGGACGCTTCGATCGGCTTGTTCGGTTATGATGCTATGAGCTTTGTTTGTTGTTGTTCAATACCACTTTTATTTCGATAAAAATTGTCAAAATTGATTTTTAGTCAATAAAATTTTGAATTTATTTATTTTTTTAACCTTGTAATTTAATTAGTTTTAATAGAAAAGTATGACCAGATCACATGTTTCATTTTGTTCTTTTTCTTTGTTTTATTACAGTAGTACTAACCGTAAAATGTAACGTTTTGACCACTATTATGCATATCAATTTGATTTATTGAATTTATATTTTATATTTTATATCACTGTATCACTAGTTTTATTATTGTTGTTATTATTTTTTTTTTTTTGTGTTTTTGTTTTTTTTGTTTTATAGGACCGCGTTTTGTAGCGTATCCCACCGCTGCCACCACTGTTATAAATATACACAATTTTGTTTATTTTTCTTTTATTTATTTTTCAATTATAGATAATTTTAATAAGTTTAGTATATAAAATTAGTTATATGTACATATTCTATAATTGTAACTTTAGTAATTAGATAATTTTGTTATATATTTTAAATTCTGTTATTTGATACATGATTTAGCTTCCGTCTCAAGCTAATATCCACAATAGAATGACTTCTCTTTTAGAATTTAGAATTCACTTTTAATTATAACGGTAATTAATTAATTAAAAGTGCGTTCAATGAAAATTTCTTAGGTGCGTTCAATATTACTACTAAAATTATTAATATCAAGAAAAAAATTAATATAAAAATATATAATTACATAACAATAAGTAGAATATTTCGATTAAATTAATTTCATAACAAAAACAATAGTCAAATAGAGCTTTTGGGGTCAGTGAAACTAAATATTTAAAGACAGTTGTATTAACAGTATGTACACAGTAACAAGTCCAATAAAGTGTATAATTATTGTTTTACAAGTTGGGTTAATAGGATACGTCAAAGTTTATTGAACCTAGGAAAAAGAAAATGTTTTTTTGTTTCATTCTCTTTGTATTGTAGTTACATTTTCTCAAAAGGATTTGAATTATGCTATAAAACTTTTATGCAAAAATTTGAAAGTGATATTTACCTGCCTTATGGTTTGACAGTTTAGTTTTCGTATTGTTTTAAATATAAAATTTAAATTGCAGTCGTAGACAAATATTTTTGTAACAATTATATACATAAATATCAATGCAGAAAGCTTAAAAAGCTTTTGGAATTTTATTATTAGCAAAATTATAGATAAAACTTAAAAAGAGTTTTTTAAAACAAAGACTAGAAAGCAAATTTTCTAAATTTGTAAATATTATAAATATAAATATAGTGTGATTCCAAAGAAAACTAAAATTTTTTATAGAAATGTCTCTGCGGTATATAAATTATAGGATTTTTTTTCAAGTAAAAGAATTTTTTGTTCTGAGGGCAAGCTGATTCATTTCACATAAATATCGACTTTATCTATATTCCCATTTTTTATATGTATATCATTCATAATAAAAATTGATATAAACAGAAATTCTATTTATTTTATGAAAACATGAACCCAAAAAGCATTATTCCTTAAAATAAGAAAAACAAACGAATAAAACCTGAAACAGTTAATAAAATCAATAATTTTTACCCTTTATCTGTTTCTTTTTCTTCAATTTTAGATTATCCTTTGACCGCTGGAGTTCATAATCATATCACATGTAGCTCAGGTGGTGCTTGGCCTGTACCACAAATCATTTAGAATAAGGGTGGAATGATGTCAAAAGGAGCAACACAATCGGTAAATGTTACTTATGAATCGTTTTCATTTCATTTCAAATTTTTTCTAGATTATATAAAAATATTTCTAGTTTCATATTTTTGTCTCATTTTTCTTTTCTTTTGTATTTTACAGACATCCTCAGATGGTAATGTTACACTCTCAGAATTAGTTTTTGCTCCAGCTCCTGAAGATAATGGTAAACAAGTTCGGTGACTGCTGATTCATTAGCTACTGGCTCTACTGGAATTTTTTTGAAAGATTCAAGGACTCTTAACGTCAAACCTATGCATTAAAAGGAGCTGATAGTTCAATTTACTTTATTTATTTTTATTTCATATGCGCCCATCGTTTCATTAAATCTAGGTGGTCCCCTTGATCCTAACAATCTGATGAGAGGAACTGATGTATGATGATGTGTGACATAAAAGCGAATCTCCCAGCTAAGAAAGTCGAGTGGTTTCATAACGTATGCACCCCATATTATATACTTTTCTTCATTTTTTTTTATTTATCTTTAAATAAATTTCATAGCCCATCGAGTATCTAATGAGCATCCAACAAAAGTCCAGACTATACCCCTTATATCCTTTTATATCCCGTAATATATCCATGAGCTATGAGCCCTTCTTTAAAGGGGGCTTTTGTTTGCTGATTATCATTTGCATAACTCAAACTTAGTAATACATCCACAGATGGGGCTATATTCACCCTTGGTGGAATTTTTTCTTTATTTTCTTTTTCTGATACCAGATAAACTTTTGTAAAGTGATGTATACAAATCTAATCCGCATCTTGAAACTTATACTAAGGTCATCTTATTGAATGCATAGCTAAGGAGACCTTTTTTAGGAATAAAATCAGCCAGTATTAGACTTCAAATATTGTTAAGTTGTTTGCTAAATCACTTTACTTATATTTTTGACACGGCAATTTTTTTTGGTTGACAATCAAAATTTTTTAACCCGGATATCCGCTCAAATTTACTTCATTGGGGTAGATAGGATCAAAAAATTTTACACATTTTAGCAAATTTAAAAGGATTTTATTTTTGTTGCTGACTTGTCATTTAAACCTTTTACAAATTTCAGCCAAATATGTATAGCTGAATTTGTCGTTTTCAATTGGTTGAGTTAAGATCTGAATAAACTTCATAGTTTGATTTGAGAATGAGCGATAGCCCTTAAGGAATTTAAAATGATGACAATGAAAATGTTTAAATTGTTTTCTTAGTACTTATTGAAGGTATTTAAGGACACTTAAAAATTATAACATAATTATGAGTGGCACATCTGAAGAATATTTAGTGATGTAAAACACTTCTGGAATGTGTTATTTGAATAGTATGGATTTAATTGAAAGAAATTTTATTAACTCTTTTCAATTGGGATTAAATTAAAATGTTTAAGTAAAGTATCAGATAATCACAATAACTCTAATAATGAGAAAATAGTTCTAGCTGCTTAAAATAGGATATCAAAATATAAAAATTTGATAAAATGCGCAATTTTTGAGTACAAAGACGAATTAGTTCTTATTAGAAAATTCAAAATTTTATTGTGATTTTTTCGTTAATTTTAGTGTAATTTCTCTTCTCTCATATGTTTAATCATCAATAGTCTTCTGGAAACAAATTGAGTTGAACATGAAAAAGGTGTATTTCTAGGGATGTGTGAAAGGTAGCTTTATGAAAGCAAACAAATATCTCAAACTAGCTCTTTATAACTGGATAAGCATTTGTGATACAAAAAGCTTTTATTGGTCTTTGAATATATCTGATGCATAGCATTAATCCATTTGTTTGGATATGGTACTATCCCATTTAACTAACTATTCTAAGCACTCTTTGCAATATATTTTTATTTGTTCTAGTTACCTAGAGCTGCAGTTTTATTGTGATAGAGTGATACTACTTTTTATGATACATGAATATTTAGTTCTTCTCATGTTTTATTATTTTAATTATTAACTGTAACTTCACAAACAAGTAAAATATCTTCCCTTTCTGTAAGCTATCTATAAACACACTACCGATGAGGCTTTTATGTAGCATACGTTTACTAAAGAAAGTTATGACTATGTTTTTCAGCACTAGTTTTAATTGAAGTTTTAAGAATTTATTGTATTGAAATTTCTCCTTTTTTGATATTTTGTCAAATATATCCCATCATCCTATGTGCTCTACATATCAAGCATGCTATGTTTTGTTACTCTGTATAACAAGGTCTATACATATTTATTAGTTGTATTTTATACAGAGTGTGCCAGGGCGAGGGTTAAAATTTCCAAAAACCAAAAAAAAAAAAATGTGGGCGTCAAACTCCTTTCCTTCTGCCTCTCCCACACGCAAATTATATTTTATTTATTTTTTAGTAATAAAATACCTTATTTTTTATAATAATTAAGTTTTATTATTTAAAATTACAGAACTTACAAAAGTTTATGAAACTTACAAGACTTAAAACAAATTACACAACTTAACTAGAACTCTGATTGGAACTGACTGTCTTGAGTTTATTTCTCAAGCAAGTATTTATATTCAGGATCCTTTTCTTTATTTTAATTTATGACTTTTTATATTTATGTTTGTTTCTTTAAATCTGAATTGCCACCAAATGTCAAGTGGTTACATTTTGTCCACATTGGATGATCAAGAAATCTTTTGTACTCAAGGGTTTAAAGTGACCAAATGTCAAGTGGTTACATTTGGTCTATATTATTGTAAACAAAAGAATTTAAGGGACACTTGGTCCATTTGGGTGGTCAAGATGCAATGTTTCTTATCTGGAAAACATAAAATATTTAATTTATGAGGTGAAAGTTGATATGTAACTCGCACTTGATCACCTATATTGTTCTGAATAATACAATCATCAATAAATAAGTACATATCTACATTTATAATGTAAACTTTTGATAAAAAGAAAATAACTTTGAAAAATAGTTCTGGAACTCTTTCAGAAAGAAATCGAAAACATGAACTTATGATAAAACTATGGCCGTTGTGGTTTGATGTTGTTTTGTAAAACATCAAAAATGTTTCTATAAATCATGTTTTAATTAAATTTTAAAAAACGATATTGTTCGGATAGGTTATACTATTCCACAAAAAACTTACTAAAAATTGTACAAAAATATTTTATTTTTAAAAAAGCAAAAAGCTTAAAAAATAAAATAAAAAACACAGAAACGTTAAAAGCCTAAAAATGAAACAAAAGTCACAGATTTTTTTATGTAAAGAAATTTTATTACACTGAACATTACAAGCCCAAAATTAATATTCATGAACCTCTTGACAATTGAGTTTTTCTTATTTACTGTATTTTCAGGCAGCTTTCCTAACATTTTTGTTACTACATAAACCAGAAGCAAAATGAATAGAAAAAGAGTAAAAATAAGCTTTTATTTCATGAGAAAATGCTTCAAAGAATAAAAAGCACTCTTATTGCATGAATATATAGAAAAACGCACTTATTGCAAAAGAAAATTGTGTTTAGCACTAAATCAAATTTAAAGAAAAGTTTTTTAAAAAAAACTAAAAATAATTAGTCGTGAGTATGCATCCTAATCATCCTAATTCGTGAAAAAAATTAGTGTCATCTTTTAACACAATACATAAAATAATTCAAAGGTTTCGTATGTATTATAAAAACTCTTTGTACTTGTTATTGTGGACTAATTGAAGAACTTATTTACTCTTTAAAATCAATGTAATCTAGAAAAGTTGTGCCTCTTATCCTACTAAATTTTTCAATGTTTATTACTCAGAAATATTTATGAGGGTAGAACGTTACCTCATCATCCGAAATTTCAAGAATAATTTTAAATTTTTCTAAGAGTGAGAAATTAATAAGACGAATAAAATTCTTCATCAAAAAATTAATGTAAAATGGCAGGAGTATAAATTGGCAGCAGATGAAAACTTTAATTTTTATTAAGAAATGTATAATTAAAGTAAAGAAGCCTATACTAGTTCGTGTTTCCAGTTTTCATGTTAATATTTTACTAGGATCACCCAGTTGTAGAAAATTTCAACAATGCAAAAAAAATAAAAATGGAAATTGTATAAGTGGAACGTGCTGTATTGGCGAGGTATATCGAGTTTATATTCATATCTCTGCTTGTAATACAAATATATAGCAAGCAGCAACGTAAATACACACTCAATTTACCCACGCGTTAACCGAATATAGCCGAAGGGAGAAAAAACAACAAGCCTATAAGCCATTGACCGATCGTGCTGTGTGTATTACATATATTCTATGTACACCATAGCACGACCGGTCAACACGGCTCTGCTTTTCCTTTATATTGTTGTTGTTTTTTTGTTCCATAAACTTTATATGGGAAAAAGGGTCACTCATTTGCGAGTGACATATGAAATATTTTGAAATAATTTTTCCATTAACGTTTTATACCAGAAACTCTAAATATCATTTCAAAATCATTTGAACGCACATGATTTAGTAGTTAGTTAAAAGATTCACATAAGTTGCTTTGAAAGTCATTGGAAATTTTTGTACATTAAGTTAATGCTTAGAAATAAAGGCATAGAGAATAGAAAGCCACAAAAAATCTGCTTTCATGAACTGCTTACTTCGTGTACCCGTTCTTAACAGGCACTATGTACAACCTTGTAGTCTTCCACACAAAAAAATCGGTTCTTAATAGGCAAAGTCTGTACATGATGACAAAAAAAACATGGCGTCTAAATCTCAAAACATATGATGTGAAATTTCAAATTAGATGTCACAGGGTGTTAAATTTTTTAAAAGTGTTTTAACTAAAAAATTAAAGAAAAGTTGAGATTTTTTAATTTATTCATGTAAATTATTTCAAAAAGTTATGCAATGAATATTAATGAAGTGAACCTAGCTAGAGATACACAAAACAGGGAAGATCCAAAAGAAAAAATTCACAATAAATGTCAATTTTCTCTGTCTACAGACTTTGAAGCCACCTATGTACACAGTTCTCTATACAAAAGTGGCTTTCTGTGTATTTAGAAAGTGTGTACATTCACCTATAGTTGTAGTATTAGTTGTAGTTGCCTTAAGTTTGTTTACGCAGTTTAAAGCAACATTAATTTTAGTAGCTGTCTGCATTGTAATATTTATTAAATTTCGTACAAAAAGTAATCGTGCTGCTGTTGAGGTTACAACAACTGAAACAGACAAGGGGAATGCTGAACCACTTAGTCGCAATATGGGAAGCCATTCAAGCCTTGAGGATAAAAATCCAGATGTTTTTCCTTTAGAAAATAGTGAAGATGAATATAATCTAGAGGATCGGTTGAATATGGATTCACAAAGGATACTATATTCTTCAACCAGAGTGAATTCAACATCACCAACTTTATCGCCAACATTTAATAAACAGGTAGGAGTTAAATTAAAATTTGTTAATTCTGATAAAAAAAATACCTACAGTTTGGCTAATTAAAATTATTGATTTATTACTTTTTATGAAAGTAAAATCAAAAGCAAAATTTCTGAATTTCCGAATAAAGTTTCCTACTCTTGAAATGAGTCTTATGAGGGCTTTTTTTAAAAAAAAAATTAAATAGCAAACAATATTCAATTTTTCTCATTTACTTTTTTTTCCCTAACAGCATAACATACAATAATTGAATCCCGTTTTCTAATTTTCATGACAGAAACTTCCTAGTTCTTTTTTTTTTTCTTATTTTATTTTAAGGATGCTTAAAAATAATTACATTTTTCGTGTCATGCAATGTGTCTATTTTAAAAGTAACATAGAAAACGCAATAAAGTTCACCTAAATTTTTAACTCCAAATTTTTCGATTATTTGTCTTATTAGTACTAAAAATAAACTCAAAGTTAATGTCAAAGGTGATGACATTTTAATTTTCATGTCAGTTTGTTTTTTTTTTGAGATCTCTTGAATGTTCTTATAAAATTCGTAGTTTGTTATTACATCTGCTGATATGTATCTTAGATAGTAAAATAATATCTAGCAGACAAGAAAAATACATTTAGTGTGCATAAGTCTTATGTTCTCAAGAGAATCAAATTGAAAATTTTCGGTTGAAAATTGATTTAAAGTTGATTTGGGAATTAAACTTTCCTCTATTTGGTAAATGATTTCGTATTTTTTTTATCATTGAAAGAATTTTGAGTTACAAAGGTAGAATAAATATTTTTAAAAAAATTTATAAAAATTTCCCCCAATCTGGCATTGATTTGATTTTTTAGTTGGCATTAACATTATTTTTAATATATGTATGTAGTTCTAAATTTTATACATGTCAATTTTCAAATTGATATATTTATCGAGTTATCAATTTTTCACGTCAAATTTTTGTTTTCTTTTTTTCTATAAATTTTGGTTGGAAAAAAAATAATGGCTGATATTGTCAGGTTTTTTAGCCATACAGACATTTAAAATAAAATAATAAATCTCAATGAGCTATACGTATTTCACCTTTCATTTCCCCCCAATCTGGCATTCTTGAAGAATCCTTTATTTTGGTGCGCATTTTTCTGTTTAGATTAAAATATTTAATTTATCGGAGATGTTACACAAAATAATGTTGGCGAATCGATTTTTTCGCTCGAAAATACATTTTTTATTTATTATTTTTAGGTTACCCACGTGAACTAAAAGCTCATGAAGTAATTCTACTCATATCTGACATAAGGACCAATAATTTCTGAAAAATTTACATTTTAAATTAAGAACATTTGTTACCAAACTCTTTAACTAAAAGAACTCTTTTAAAAGGGAAATGAAATTTATGGAGTGGTAGGTGTGCACTTTTTTATAAAGACAATAGCTGCTTGAATTTTAGAAAAACAAATTAGCTAGAAAAACACAACGAAAAAATCTACAGATTAACATTTTATACTTTATTTTATAAAAAAACCATTTCTAAGGTAAATTTTTATCGATCTTGAACTATTTATAGAAACATGAAAATGAAATATATAATAAAGAAAATGTTTTAAGTTACAACAGTGTAGTAAATATATAAAAATCATCTTGCTTGACAAAACTCATCAGGATGGAGATAAACGAAACTTTTTCTATAAGATATTTTTCTATAAAAAAATGACAACTAAATGCCTATGCTCTAGCTTCATTCAACTGAAAATGGAAGATTGTGGATTATTGTCGGTAATCTTAGTGGTATTATCTCAAAAGAGGAAAAAAAATTGGGTTAGATTACAATAAAAGTGTGAATTTGTTTTATATAGTGAGCTGCAAAGATAGAATTTCTTTTGAAAGTTATTTTGTATAAAATAAACGTAAAGCATTAAAGTTTGTTAATGTATGAAATACACCTTCATAAATTAGTGTGAGTACAAAGGCCGAAGAGAAATGTAAATTGCTTTGAAATGCAGAAAAAAATACTTGTAGCCAAGTGAGAAGATTTCCATTAAGCGTTAATATATATATTTTAAATTATAGATGAAAATAAAATAAATACTGTAATAAATAAAGTACTTTCACTCAAACAACTACAAATAACTTCAACTACAAAATAACTTTCTATTGGTATCTTTGTGCATTTTATATATTATAAGCTATGCTTTTATTAGTAGTCAAAGTATTGATTCGAAAAGGAGCTAAAAATAGAATGAGAACTGAAAGATATAGATTCATACATTTTATATACTTTCTGTCTCTATAGAGTATATTTCTTAGAGGCTTACTCCCTTAATTTTCTAAACAAGTAGGTGATTATGAATATTAATAAATCTTTCATTATTATCATATCCTTGAAATTATTTTTTGGTGTACTTTCTCCATAGCACTTCTCTTTTCAATAATGTCAAAATATATATTTTATTTCACAACATCAAAAACTAATGTTTTTGAATCCAAAAGGTATCCTACAAGAATTTAATAAAAAAAAGAACCCTTTTCTATAATTTGCGAGCAGTCATTGTATTCTACAGCCCTTTCTTGATGCACCGGATATAGTACATCTCAGGCTAGGAATTGTGTTTAGTTACAACTTGTAGATGTTGTGATATAGAAATTATGGGTGATATAACTCACAAAACCAAAACGTGAAAAAAGTTTCAATGAGGTCCAAATATATTGAAAGTTCTCAAAAAACCAAAATAAAAACCAAAAGCAAATTTTAAAAAGAAATTAATATCATTTTACTTCATTTCTCAGCGTTTTTATAAAAATTTATAACAGAAGATATGAAATGAAGTAAAACTAGTAGCATCTCAAAAGATCAAATATTAGTTCTAAAATTAATTGCTTTGAAAATATTTTAGAAATGCCATTTTAAATATTATTTTATTTGAAAAAAACTAGGCATGAGCCTCTTTAAAATTATTCTAGATGTTTTTCCGATTATGTATTTATGTTTTTTGTTTTTTGTTTTTGTTGCAAGCTTAAGCATAAATTAAACAAATTCAAATAAGCTCAGCTAGTACTGGGAAATATTTAAACATTATTGATTTCAAAATTTTTGCTGACATATACTCGTACATATTCAAAAACCACTTGAACCAAATATTACAAAATTAAATTTTAGCCTGTAATAGATACATTTTAATAATTTGCATTTCATGCAAAATAAGCAGAATTCATATATAGTAGGATATTTCAAACGCATATCCCAAATATATATTTTCTATCTTTAAATAGGCCAAAATAACAATTTGAAATTTTGATTGAACCTCTTCCTTCATTAATCATTTTACTATAGAAATTTAGAGTTCATTCATATAATGGAATTTAATTATTCATACGATAAAAACAAATACTTTGACTTTAGTTTGAATCCAATTAAGGGTAGCAAATAACATAACTCCAATATGTAGCATCTAAAAGTTCATAATCACTACCAAACCCACCCTATTTAGCTATATAACACTCGCTGATTTCTTCTTTCGCATGGTTTGTCATTTAGAAACACTGAATATATGAACATCTCAATCTCTCGAATTATTTCTCCTTCACTGTGTTAACGACACATTTTTTGGAAATCATTGCAGTATAATTTTATTTTTGGAAATTAAATTACTCATCCAATTTAACGGATAACATTAATAAATCAATTAGCTCAATTGATTTGGGTTGAGAAATGGCAAAAGCAATATGATTCTGTATTCACTATAATAAACTTTTTAATGAGTAAAATATTCAAGTAAAACTTTACTTTCATCTGAATCCCAAAGGAAAAATGTTTTATTAAATTAAATTATTCCATGCAAAGAGGAATGAAAGGGTTGACAGCATTTGTCTAATGAACCAGTAGTAGTTTGCATTTTTAATTGAAATCGTGACAACCCTGTAAAATATATAAATACAGCACCTAGTGATTAGCTCATTAAAGGAAAAGCAGATTGATGCTTAAATAGAATTCTGCCCAAAATTCAGGATAGTTTACAATTTTGTTTGACAAACTAAGATTATGAAATTCTTTAGATGTAAATAACAAAGCCATATGCACTTTATTCAAACCTCAAAAGAATTTTTATATTGATAACAATTCAAAAAGAGTTCTGTGCGTGTTTAATAACGCTTGAATTTAATAAATCTCGCAAGAGATTTAAGTTTTCGTTTATCAATTATGTACTTCACTTGACTTTAGGATGGTTTTCAAGGCTATTTATCTTACAATTATTAAATTTTTGTAAACAGTCCGTATCTTTTTTGTAAAGAAAGTTTTAGTAAAATTGAGAACTTCACTTTGCACTAAAACATCGGCATTTTTGTTGTAGTTGATCGCTAAAAGAGCATTTCTTTTATCAGTCAAAGCCACCTGCTGTAACGTCTGAGTCAGCAAAGGTTTTTTTTCGGTCTCATCTGAGATATCAATAACAAAGAAAAGTAGTTTTTTCCGGGTTTTTTTATATTTATTGAAAGTATTGATCAAAAATAGAACCACTTGAATATTTTTTCTTCGAGAAAACTTCAAGTTGTGTGCTTTGTCTAGCACTTTATTGATTTCTAATGAATGATCAAATTCAAGCACAGTTTTTCTGTTTATTAACTTAGATGATAGCAAAATTTATAAACTATCAGCAATTCAAAGTTTTTAGCTTTTGTTTTATTCAAATTTGTCTAGTTTTATTTTGTAATTTGATAAATAAAAAGCACAATATTAGCCTAAATTCCACATACTAGGCCGAAAAATAGTATTAATTTTGAAAGAAAAAATCATAAAGCGAATAGACAAAAATCAAAATATTAGATTTAAAAGTAAATTTAGCAGTTATGGTAATAGGTAATTGAATAATTTTGGGTTTATAAAACTAAAACTACTTTTTTTTTCAATTTCAAGAGTAATTACCAATCAATATCAGTTTTTATCTAAGCTTTAAGCTGATTTAAGAAACTATTCTGCTGCCAAAAACACCTAAAACTCGAAGAATATGTTTAAAATTTTTGGAAATTGTTTTGTTTTGTTTTTTACAGGTGTCCTGTACACGCTTCACAAAAATTACACATAATTTGTTCATGTTAGTCTCATTGTGTGATCTCACTGTCCGGATTAACTGGTACTTACAAGGAAGGTCCCTCAACCCGAACTCACCGATTTTTTTGAAACTCGGATATGTTGTAGTACATCAAAAACTAAGAGACCTGTGTTTTTTTTATCTGCTGACATTTACTTTAAGGGGGTAAAATTTACCCCCAAAGTTACCCCCAAAATCACATTTTTCCCTATAACTCGAGTTGTGGTTGATACTTTTCAACCAAATAAAGTTATTTTGACTTTTATTCTAAAATGACATCTTTTAATCAGTTCTGATATCATAAGGGTTGCATCCCCTTATTTTTGTAAGGGAAAATCAATGTTTTTCTTTATAATTACGCAGTAAAATTTTTTCAATTTTTACTAATTTTCGATTTTCATAAAGTAAAAAAAGAAAAAAAATTGACGTATTTTTCGGTTTTTTCGAAAAAAGCTATTAGGGGTAAAAACTACCACTTATTGAAAAAATTAATAATTCCACTTTATACATACATTTCAAATTTTTGCATATAAAATGCTGCTATTTATCTTATAAATGATCGATACTTAACTTTTCCATACACAATTATGAAATGAATAAAAATTTATTAAATTTAAAATAAAATATATTAAATAAATAGTTGAAAACTTGTATTATTAATTAGTAATATAATAAATACATTGTTTAAACATTATAAGTAATTATTTTAGAAGAATAAAAGTTTCAGTTTTAAAACTTTTTTTTCGTGTTCAAATATATCCTAAAATCAAATTTTAAAATGAGAAATATTTGGGGGTGATTTTTAAGGGTGGTTTACAACCCTTGACTTCTTGAATGTCCATGGACAAAAAATTATTTATATTTTCTATACAATTAAAAGTAAAAATTGCGTGTTTTAAAAAAACTGTTGGGGGTTGGCTTTTGGGTTGTTTTTGAGGGTGGTTTTTGAGGATGGTTTTTACACCCAAAATCATAATTGTGTATGGAAAAGTTAAGTATCGATCATTTATAAAATAAATAGCAGCATTTTATATGCAAAAATTTGAAATGTATGTATAAAGTGGAATTATTGATTTTTTGAATAAGTGGTTGTTTTTACCCCTAATAGCTTTTTTCGAAAAAACAAAAAAATACATCAATTTTGTTTCTTTTTTTACTTTATGAAAATCAAAAATTAGTAAAAATTGAAAAAATTTTACTGCGTAATTATAAAGAAAAACCTTGATTTTCCCTTACAAAAATAAGGGGATGCAACCCTTATGATATCAAAACTGATTAAAAGATGTCATTTTAGAATAAAAGTCAAAATAATTTTACCCCCTTAAAGTGAATGTCAGCAGATAAAAAAAAACACGTGTCTTTTAGTTTTTGATGTACTACAACATATCGGAGTTTCAAAAAAATCGGTGAGTTCGGGTTGAGGGACCTTCCTTGTTAGACAATAGTATAGCTCTTCAATAATGAACTTTGAAGAAAGAAATACCTTTCATTTTGAAATATAAAGTTTCATATAATAAGTAACCAATTTGAATATTTCATAATGAGACTCTCTTCCGATTATAAAGTTAAATTTTACAATTGTCAAGAAGTGTTAAATTTTTCAATCCTTTCGCACTTTGAAAAATTCTCTAAAAATTCATTTTTAAGGCAATAACGAAATTTACAACCGTTCAAAGTCACCAGAAATAATCGTCTATAACATTGTGTTATTCGTGCGTTTGAATTAATGTGTCATGAAGGTGGGCTCTCACTTATTGTTAGTGCACATATCTCCATGGGTAACATTCATGACGTCAAAAATGACAAAAATTTCACGATTCAGTGAGTGCGGTTCTGCGGTTATTTCTATTTGATTCTTATTTTATTTTTTTTTTTTTACCATAAAATGCTGGCACACCCACCAAACTTTTTTTCCAGGAGCTCTCAGATATGCCTAGGGACATATATTTTTTTCAGAATTTTAGGATGAGTGGACGGGGGTGAAAAAAATTTTCGAGTCCCAAAAAATCTATTTTTATTCATATTCAAAAAAGTAATAAGCGCATAAATTTTACTATATGATTTATAATATTGATACGAATTTAAACATAGTAGGCTCACTAAACAGTAGGCTGTGAGCCTATAGTATATAAAGAGTTAAATTCTGGGGATTAAACTTAGTTGGAGCAATAAACTTCACTTTTTCGTTATTCAATTTCATATTTATAGTTTTATAGTGATGTACATCATTCATATTACAACTTTGTGTTAAGTATTTATCTGAAAATTATATAACTTTTTAATTATGCAAAATTCAAAACATCCAATATGTGCTGTGTGTAATCGTTTTACTGAAAAAGTATCCGTGAAAAGAAAAGTTTTAAGAATGCATGAAGAAAGTGTTTTTGAGCCTTTTACATATATTTTACTTGGTAGTTCTGTATGCGGGAACTGCAGGACCAAAGGTTACAAGAGAAAAAGAACGGAAACTACAATCAATATAGATCCAACAAGACCATGTCAGAGTTCACCAACTTATACTAGCACTGAAGAGCTCTTAGATGAGCATTATGATGATCCTTTAGATCCTACAGTTATGATTCATTCAAAAGAATCCATATCTGAATATTTCGAACTATCAATAAAACGGGTGATATCTACACATAGATGCTGTTTTATCTGTGGCAAAACAACCAATCTCATTGTTGTTCCAAAAAAGGCTCGCATACATTGTTATTCCAGTATAAAGGTTTTCATACCTGAAGGTAATCGAAGCTGCCCGATACATATTATTAACGGCAGATTTTTTGAAGAGGTATTTCACTTAATTAAAGTATATTCAAACAATACAAGAATTAGTGAACAAGATTTAAAAAGTATTTTAGAATTATCTATGGTTGATTTCAATTGTACTGTATTTAATAAAATAAATAATATGGGTCTTTCGGAAGAACAAACCCATATGTTTACAAGACTGACTTGGGAAAATATAAAGCAACTTGCAGATATGATGACATCCATGCGAAATTCCTCTTCAAGAAGTATTGTTCAGGCTTTGGTAGTTTTTTTATTTAAGCTCAGGACCGGTAACTCTCATCGAATGATATCATCAATATTACAGTTATCAGATCACCAAGCAGTATCCGAGTATTGTGATTCAATTATGCATTTAATTAAATAAAGATATTCTTCCGACTTTGTTTGGAATTAATGCTCAAAGTCGAGAGGAAGTTATTGAAAAATATTCCAGCGATATTCCAAAAAGACTTTATAGTAACTTCAAAGATAATTTAATTATTATATGTGATGGAACATATGCACGACATCAAAAAAGTCAAAATAACGAATACCAGCGAAAAAGTTTTTCCATGCAAAAAAAGGCACCACTTTGTAAACCATTCACTGTTTGCACTACTAGTGGTTATGTAATAGATATACTAGGACCATTCTTAGCCAGTCAAAATGATGCGAGTATTTTGAAATCTGCTATGAACGATCCCAGTGGATTATCAAAATGAATGCAGCCTGGAGACGTATTTATTCTAGACCGTGGATTTAGAGATATTAAAAATTATTTGCAGGAAAAAGGATATATCGTGCTAATGCCAGCCTTCAAAGGTAATAAGTCCCAGCTGCCAACACATGAATCAAATGAATCTCGATATGTCACTAAGCTTCGTTGGGTTGTAGAATGGGTTCATGGTGTAATAAAACAAAAAAATAGACTCTTGGATTACAAATTAGATAATAAATTGCTTCCCCATATTGTTGATTACTATAGAGTCGCTGCTTTTCTGTTGAATTACTTTGGGAAACCAATAGAATATAACACTGATTTGACTTCAAAGATTTTAAAACGTATGAATATATTTAAAAATACTTATAATACATTAGCTGGAGAGGTGGAGCAAAAAGGTTGGTTAAGAAAAAAGCGACCATTTCAACTGCTGCAGAGTAACGACTTATTAAATTTTCCCGAACTAACTGAAAATGATTTGAAAATAATATTTACAGGAACATTTCAGTATGGTCAAGCAATCTCTTATCTCGCAGAGGTAATGAATGATGACGGCACGATAAATATAGAATTTCTAAAAGAGCAATCAAATATTTTGAAATTTCAAGTGAGATCCAAGCACATAGCAAGAAAATGGTATCGGTGCTTTGTAGAATACATTCCTCAGAAAAATGAATGCGATGGGATCAGTAGATATTTTTGTCAGTGTCCAAATGGTCGCAGAACTGTTGGCTGCTGCTCACATGTGGCTGATATTATTTATTACTTATCTTATGGGCGATATTTGTCAAAAATTCCACGACCCTCTGAGCAACTCAGTAAACTCTTCATGGAAGAAAACATTGTGACGACAATTGAACACGATAGCGATAATGATTAATTATATTAATACTATAAATCATATAGTAAAATTTATGCGCGGCTCATTACTTTTTTGAATATGAATAAAAATAGATTTTTTGGGACTCGAAAATTTTTTTCACCCCCGTCCACTCATCCTAAAATTCTGAAAAAAATATATGCTCCTAGGCATAGGTTAAAACACAGCATAAAGCCTTGCGCAGACCAAGGCGTCTGTAGCCGCTACAGTAGCAGCGTTTGTAGCTGCTACAGTAGCGGCTACAGACGCCGATGAATGGGTGTATCAAAATCTGGTTGACAAGTTTTTCTTGATGTAGGTTGCTATTTTTAGTGGAATATTCTCTATTATTATTGACTATATTAGTTTTGTTTGATTATTATTGTGAGTTAAACTTAAATATTGCTAATTTTTGTTATTACTGTTTACAGTTGATATTTAGTGTTTATTTATGCCTCTTGCTATTAAGTTTTTTTTTATTTTTGCTAATAATTGCTATGATTTGTAGCAATTGTTGAATTTATTTTTTTTTATAGATCTTTTCTTTTTCTAAATAAGACTTAAATTCTAAATATTATTTTATTAATTAATTTTCTTCAATATTGTGAAGATGCTATTAACGGATTCAAATCCAGAATCTTCTTTGAGCTATTTTGATAAAGAAATGGAAAATGGACATCAAACATTTAATTATCTAACAAATTATAAGTTCAAATCTAAACAATTTTTTCCTTTTTACTTTCCTGCAACATATGAGTAATAAAGTAATAAAGGATTATTTCTTGCGGGACTTTCTTTGAAAATACATAACTTACCTGACAAACAAGAACATCTTGATAGGTCCAATCAAAATCTTTACATAATTTTTCTAATAAATGTGTTTGATTTATTTTACTTTTCAATTATTTATTATTATGATAAAAACAAACTGAAAATTATTTTTACGTTGAAGTGTAGCATCCCGTTTACATAATTCAATAAAACAATAGCATTTCAAGCGGATCAGCAAATAAGAAATTATTTGGCTACAAATAAGATAAAAAGATAAAAAAAATTTACCTTTCTTTATCATAATTGAACTTATAATTTGTTAGATAATTAATTGTTTGATGTCCATTTTCCATTTCTTTATCAAAATAGCTCAAAGAAGATTCTGGATTTGAATCCGTTAATAGCATCTTCACAATATTGAAGAAAATTAATTAATAAAATAATATTTAGAATTTAAGTCTTATTTAGAAAAAGAAAAGATCTATAAAAAAAAATAAATTCAACAATTGCTACAAATCATAGCAATTATTAGCAAAAATAAAAAAAAACTTAATAGCAAGAGGCATAAATAAACACTAAATATCAACTGTAAACAGTAATAACAAAAATTAGCAATATTTAAGTTTAACTCACAATAATAATCAAACAAAACTAATATAGTCAATAATAATAGAGAATATTCCACTAAAAATAGCAACCTACATCAAGAAAAACTTGTCAACCAGATTTTGATACACCCATTCATCGGCGTCTGTAGCCGCTACTGTAGCAGCTACAAACGCCGCTACTGTAGCAGCTACAAACGCCACTACTGTAGTGGCTACAAACGCCGCTACTGTAGCGGCTACAAACGCCGCTACTGTAGCGGCTACAGATGCCTTGGTCTGCGCAAGGCTTAAAAATGTTGATTTTTATAAAAAACGTATATAATGTTCTACAGTATTATTGCACTTTACTGTGACTCCAACTTACCCAAATCCTATTAAAATCCATCGAGCCATTTAAAAAAAAAATTTTTATTTTTTTTTCTAAAACTAGCGAACAGAATTCTTTAACAATATGCAAAATACTTAGTATTGATAAGACCTTCTCATAAAAAAATTTGCAGCCCTTAATCCTTCTGGGGACACCTCACCATGCTTATCCCGCCACGCTCTTTTATCTTCTTCAGAACCAAAAAAAAAAACAAAAATGCCTTTGCTAAAATCAGAACAAAGTTGTACAACAACAACTATATATAATTAGGGTATAGCAATTCTTTTGCAGACTTAAAGGCAAAAAACATAAAAAACTTATCCAAAAAGTGTGTGTACACATGAATTTCACGCTTAAATATCCACATTCGAGGGGTAAGAGAAACAACAACTTGGCGTGAGTCTATGACGTCAAAAATTTTACCCGCAGAGATATGTACACTAAGTAAGTGAGTGCCCACCTTTATATAAAGACGAAAAAAGTATTGCTTCAAAGCAATAAATCGAGCTTCAAGTCAATTTTTTCCTCCACTGTATTTGCCAAATTAAAATGAGAAATTATACTTATATTGGACAGCTTTGGGACTCATTAACCAGTTCGTTAAAAGATTAGCTTCAACCGTCTAGACAAGGTCAGCTAAACTTCAAACTATTTTTATTTTACATTGATAAAATCATGCTAAGGGTAAAAAATTAGATTTTAATTAAATTATACAATAAGTATTCGATTTTCAAATGTGGTAGGACTTATATAAAATGAACATTTAACCCTATTCCTATTTAAAAATATAGGGTGGACCTTTAGTTTTTAGGTAATAAACAAGCTTTTGTAAGAGAATGTATTTAATTTAGTAAAAAGTATAAACTATCCAGAAAATGTACTTAAAATTAACATTTGGTAAAGAAGCGACATTAGCTAAGATGCAATTCAACTTGTCTAGCTGTAAATAAAGTGGATTTTGTTGTAGTCCTTCAAAGACTAAGTGAATTCAAGTAGTTCATCACATAATCAATGAAGCGCATTAAATATTTTACTACATTTTTAAATAAGGATAATGAGCTCTTTAAAAGTTTTTTAGATATTTTTTAATTTACTCAACTCGTCATCAATTTTTAAACTTTATCTTTAAGTATAGATATTTTTTTATAATTAGAAAGTTCGAAAATACAAATTATGTTTTTTAGAAGCTTTGTAATCCATACACTATTTAGAGTAAATGCGCCTCATTAACGTTAGTAAATATGATGAAAAAAACACTAACCAAAGCACTAATTTAAGGTATTGTTATAAATTCGAACCACAGAAATTCATTCTGAAATTCGAATTGAATTTATAAACGCACCTCTAAGCAACTATAAGGAAGCAATACTAACATTTATCAAAAATAATAATTGAAGTTTAACTCACACTTATATTTTTTTAGTTTAATTTTAATAATTTAATTATTGTTAGTTAAAAGCCAACAACTAAATAAAATTTTCTGAATTCCAAAAATGAGATTATGAAAGTAAAACACAAAATAGCTTTTACGGTATAAAAACTTCCTAACAATAGGATGCAAACCCTATTAGTATAAAAAATACATAAATCTCTTCTAGTTTGAACACTTATCAATTCTTTATGGTTCATACATCTTGATCACAGCTTAAGTAATAGAGAAAAGCTTTTTTCAGGGTATGGTTAAGAATAGTTTTTATACCGTATCTTAAACAAAGAATTGCAAAACATTTAAGTTTTTAAACATATGTTAAACATTATTGAAAAATTGCAAACTTTAACAGCCTACTAATTGCAATTAGCAAGAACAATTGAAACTGGCAAAAATTAATTCATAGTGAATCAAAGCTATTTTTTAGATCTTCTTCTTTCTTTATAAGAACTTTAATGCTAAATATTGAAGCACAGTCGATAAAGTTTAATTTAAGTAAAACATTTAAAATAAACTCAATTGATTTAATGTTTTTTTTCTATTGCAAAAAATTGTAAAATATTTAAATCAACATCCAGCTTCCCCCAAAATCTACAAAGCTACTTCAAATTAAAATCTTAAAATAACAAAACTCAAACATTTTTGGGATGACAAAAACATTGCACTAAGATATTTTTTCTTGTGGATAAAATAACAAAAAATAAATTACTTCAAGGTTTAATTGTGTGCATACAATTACTTCTAAATAATGCTGAAACAGATTATGTATATCTGTCCCCAAGCAAATTGTTTTTTTGTATAATAAATAAATACTTAAGTTTAAAGTATAACCTTAAAAAGCTCAATGTGTAGACTACCAATAACAAAAGAGGTTCATCTAAAAAGAATTATTAAATTAAATATTAAAATAATATTTTTCTT
This sequence comes from Acrocera orbiculus, assembly GCA_947359355.1. NCBI lineage: Eukaryota > Metazoa > Arthropoda > Insecta > Diptera > Acroceridae > Acrocera > Acrocera orbiculus. The sequence goes on from OX375758.1 coordinate 17,933,991, forward strand.
ATTTTAAAGTCAAAAGCTGAAGTTTTGAAATTTATGAAACATCAGCCTCACTTATATTTCAATCATTGATTGGGGTCTGATTTATTCAGAAATCTATCAAAAGTTCTAATGACATCTTCACTCCTTCCAAACACGCCATCCAAAGTAGTAAAATACTGATTTAAGAGCTTTACTTGATGAATAATCGTCCTTATAAATAAAATGATTTTTTTGATGATTTTTTTTTTATTCAGTGTTTGTTTACTACAATCTTAATCTATTTACAATTAATTTATTAGTACTATTAACTAAGTGTGTGTGACGTGTGCGGGAGTGAAGATCCAGTGATCAGTTTGCTATAAGCGTTAGTATTACTATGTTAGGTAATGCGGTTTCTTGCGGTGAAGCCGTCTTGTCTGGCTTGTTGTGTCAAGGAACGATGATGAAATATAAAAAATAGCACAATATCAAACATTTATATTTTTGATTGAATTTTTTAAAATTATTTATGTATATCACTAATCGTCACTTTTTCAGTTACGCGCTATTTTCTTTACCAAAATTCAGTTGTGACGTCAAAAATAATATTTTGTTAACAAAGCGACTGAATAAAATGTCTTATTCTAATTAAATTTTCTTAAAGAGGTTTTACTTCTACCATCTACCATCAGTGTATATCGTGTATATTTTTTTTATTATTTCACCTACCTTTCACAATATCTCTCTTTAGAAATGATTTCACAAAATTTTATACACACTAACAATCAGAATAATTGATGCATGTAACAAAAATAAAAATCATTGGTTTGAGCTCGTGTCACATGTCGAGTACTTTTGATGTTATATGAAAACACTGAATTAACTAAACGTGAGAACTACACTAAAAATTAATGACTATAGGGATAAATAATTACAGACCTGCAAATTAATGATTTTATTTCAAAATAACTCAGGGTTAACTGATAATTGTAAACGTTACTATTACGATTGATGCACAAGCAATCATAATAATGGCTGAAAATTGTAGGGATTGAGAAACGTCTGATTGTGTGAGAGAGAGACACCGGTAACATCAGTTATCGACCGGGGTTGAACATTATTGAATTACTAATATCGCTCTTAAAAAATAGGGGTTTTGAGTAGTACCAAAACTAATAATAAGATGAGAAATTTTTTTGTTATTTTTTCTATTAAAACTAATTTATAAAAACATACAAAAAATCTTTGCTTCCCAACTTTTAATCTGAACTATTAAGGAACTTTTTCAAAGGTATTTTAGGTTATTAAAGTAAAGCTTAATATACATATGTATAATATGAATTTTTAACAATATTTTTGTTTTTATACAATAGTGATTAAATATAAAAGATTTAATAAAAAATTGCGAAAATGGAAGGAAGCTATCTGTTTGGCAACTTTTCATATTTTTCAATAAAGCTTAAGCGTAAAATATAGTCACAAGCCTTACAGAGATGCAATTTAATATTATTTGAGTTTGTTTTTTGCTACTGAAAAAGATGGTGCTAGCGCAAATTGAATTTCTCAGGTGTTCCTTTCAACTTTTAAAAATTTTAATTCAAATTTTTTTATTAAACATTGTTTCAAATCCACAGAAAGTTTCACTCTAAATTCTTAAATGTTTGCAGAATAGTTTCTGGTAAGATATGTAATGTAATAATTCCACAAATTATTCATTTACAAATGGGTTCACCCTATGGTCAATCAAGTATTTTTTTGTATATCTTGCAGATGAATTTAATTTTCGAACTTTAAAAAATTTTTTCATGAAATATTAGTCATTATTAAAATATTTTTATGTAGATAGGTTTGAAGGAAACCATGTTTATTTGAATTGAAATGCATTTATCCCTATATATCAACATACGTATCTCTGCATTATGTTTATTTATACCTTTTGCGTTTTTATCTTATTAAATTATTGTATATTGGTATTTCAAGCATTATACTAAATGAATAACATTTTTAAGCGTGGCAAGAAAATGAAAACAATTGTAAAATTGGCTCCCTAGTCAAACATTACTACATAGCACGTTTTCACGTTAGTATTACTTCCTCAATGAAAGTTAGTTCTGTAATGAAATTTTTCCTAAAGTAAAGTAATTTATATATAAAAGGAAAGGAATTGTAGATTAATGCTACAAGCTAATTAAATCATTTTTGTATGGTACTTTTTTCCTTGATTTTGTAGCTTTCATACTTATTTGCTTCGAAATAGCTAATGAAATAATTCTATTCACAATTCTCGTATGGAAGTTTGATTAAAAGTACCTAACAATTGGTGTTTGATTTACTCATCATTCATTATAGAACAATTTCAAGCAATAGAGCCAAGAATATAGAGCACATGATCCAAGTTTAAGCTTGCACTTTGAAACCAGGGGTAAATGTTAGTATAGGGTTTGAACATGCGAACTTGATTAGCTCATAATACTCTAATTGAAAGTGTTATTGTGACCCATCAAATCAATCAGGTGTCGTTCCCAACAATTAAAGATACTATGATTTACTTTTCAGCCAAAATTATGGATTCATCTTAATTTGTATTAAATACCAGCTCCGAACAGCAGAGTTGAAGCCACAATACCAGCAATAACGCCACATTTTGAAATGCTCGAAGGAGAAGAGAGATCTTTCCAAAAATTATTATTTCCTCTAAAATAAAACATCTGTGCCTTTCCAAAAATTATTATTTCCTCTAAAATAAAACATCTGTGCCTTTAAAAAATCCACCAATTTTTTCCTAAAAATTTTGATATTCAAATGCAAGCATGTTAAGAGAGTGATAATCACATTTTTCTTTTTATTTTTTACAAATAAAATTTGTTCAGTTTAAATTTAGACAAAAAAAATCAGCAAATGAGATCTTCTATACTTATACATATGTATGTATAATTTTCAACACCACTAACTAACTAAAGCTATAGAAAAATACAGTTTTATCATAATTAAATACTTTGGGCCTTAATTATGGACATCAAATTGCCATTGAATACGAATTATTCTGTTTTAAGAGGTTCGAAATATTTAAAAAAAGCTCAAAAACTTGTAAAAGTTGACTTACTGAATTTAACTATTTTTAGTTTATTTCTTCATTTTAAAATTTTTAATGTGGTTCTCATAAAATCATTTCTAAGGAAGTTTCTCAACTAGTATACAGAAGAACTTTTGTAATTAAGACTGCTAACTTTCTTAATAGTCAAATTTTTAATTACGTAGCAATTTTTATAATTTATTTTGCTTTAAGTCTCTTGTTACTTATTCAAGCTAAATAAGAGTTTTTCCATCAAATGATAGAGAATTTTCTACAAAAACTATCTGGCTATAAATTTTATTAAGTATTAGCGTAGACAATATTATAGCGTTTAGGTTACTGATTTACATTTTAAGAGCGTTTTTTTCTCAGGTAAAAAATTTAGTTTATAGCTGTTTTTATAGAGTACTCTATTTTTTTAATAATTATTTTGTAGCCTATAAACTAATGAATAAGAAACATAAGCTTGTTAATTTTTTTAAATGAGCTTAATGAGTCTACACAGTAAATATAAACTGGTAAAGTGTTCAGGAAATTGATGAAAAAGCGTAAATTTGTTTAAATTTTCAAAATAAATGCTTTGAAAAATTCTAAGATTAAAGATGACCTCCTGTAATGCCTTTACCAAGACTTTGCAGGAAAAAAAATTATTTAAATTTTATGGTATTAATTTTATAACTTTTTGTCGTTATTGTTTATTTAAACATCACGTCTGAGTAATATTAAGATATTTCAAAATACATTAAAGCAAATTCATGCTGGGTGTCAGACATGTAATTGATTTTTTTCAATAACTTTTATTAAATTTGTATGCATTAATGATTTGATTGCAACTTTACATAATTATGAGGCTAATTATAAAATGATATTTAAAAAATCTTATGTAATTTTAAGTCTTAAATTATTTTAGGAAATTGTCAAAAAATATTTTTTTATGCTCATGACAATGCTTTAAATTATAAATAATGGATCAGCAATTTGAATAAATCGAAAAAACTCTGATTTTGATCGCCAAATCAGTGATCTTTTGTTAATTATTTATCTTTTGAATGCCTTTCAAGTTTAGTTGATACAATACTGGCTAAAAATATTTTTACATTAATAGAGCTTAAAATATTATTAATAATACTCTACCCTCGCATAGCCTTCCCCATGAAAGTTTCGGCTTTTCAACCCAAGGATACATATATTAAAATTGTTACGAGATGGCACTGAGGTAAGCGGTGTACATGAGGCAGTACAAATTATTAATAGGAAGTGAATCTCGTGGTGGACTGACAGCTAAAGAAACACACAACACAAAATCGAAATCGTAATAGAAGTCAATCCATATCATCGTGTATATTTGCACAAAGTTAAACTAAAACTAAGTTATCATATTTAAGTAGAAATCGATGTAAATAAACAATTACATACTTTTAAGTGAAATGTGTCGAAAACAATTGATTATTAATTGAAAGGTGTCAGAAACTATTATTGAGGTTTAATCATAAACACTCATCTAAATTAAAGCAAATTGTGCTATAAACAATCATTGAAAATTAAGCATAACTTGGTGCAAACACAATCATCTATTAATCTAAAAGCCATAAAACTAAGGTTCACCATCTAAAGTGCAAATAATATGTATAGCTAACTTGAATAAATGAATTATATATATATCTGTCGTTTAAACTAAATTAAGGTGAACGTAATCACAAATTGTAGTTGTTCCCAGACTAATCAGCCGGAACAAAATTGGTCCTTCGAGCCGGATCAAAGTAAAACTTTGATTCATTCATCACATCGGATTCATATAGATTGCATTGAATCAATCACATCGGATTCATTTAGATCGCATTGAATCAATCACATCGGATTCATATAGATCGCATTGAATCAATCACATCGGATCCATTATAGTGGATCACTCGCAGCTGAGCAGGGGTTTCAAGGTCATCTAGACAACAGCTGGCAACTTTCAATTTATATCGATTTTAAGTTAAACATTTAAACATTCATCTCATCTATTTTAGATCTATAGGGTAAATTCTTGATTGAGCTGTACCATGGAGGCGGTAAAAGTGAAAAGGGGATATGTCAAAGGTATGGTCACGAGAATTATGGCGTTTGCAGAGAATATACCACAAGAAACAACAAAGGAGGCGATTCAATCACGTTTAGAAAAGCTTGAAGGGGCTTGGAAGGAGTTTTTTGATTTACAAAATCAGCTAGCTGAATACTTAGATGAGGTTCAATACGCCTCACAAGAGGCAGAAATCATACAGTTCGAGAATAAGTATTACGAGGCAAGGGAAAACTTGTTAACAGCTTTAAATAGCAGACGAAGTGGTGAATCGTCCGATAGTAGTGCTACACATCAGGTAATCGATCAACAGAATTTATTTTTTGAACGGTTGTCTAGTACTTTGGCGACATCGTCATCAACGTCTAATCGACTCTCAGACACTAGACTACCAAAACTGGAGATCCCTCATTTTTCTGGAAGGTACAATGAATGGATGTCATTTCGAGATCTATTCGAATCAACTATTCATACAAATCACAAGTTGAGTGACAGCCAAATGTTGCACTACCTAAAGGGGTTTCTGCAGGGGGATGCTGCTGCTCTACTGCGTCACATTCCCATCACTAATGCCAACTACCAAGAAGCATGGGAAAGATTGAACGCTCGTTATGAAAACCGAAAGCAAATAGTTAATTCATTCGTTCAAGGGTTTTTGTCGTTAGCACCAATTTCAACTACCTCGTTCATTGGACTTCGCAAACTCACTGATGGAGTGGATGAAATGGTCTGAGGCTTAAAAGCATTAGGTAAAGAAGCGGAAGGTCGTGATCCTTGGATCATATATCTACTTATGAATAAAGTCGATGTGTCGACACAACAAGCCTGGGCAGAGCACACAACTTCCATGCAGAGTCCAAGTATTAAAGATTTAATTACATTCTTGAACACTCGTTGTCAGGCTCTTGAAAATTGTCAAGCAAATCTTCGTCAGGCGTCTGTTCGACCTCAACCATCGAAGGTACATCAAGCCACTTCAATTCCACATATTAGGAGTCATACCGCATCGATGACTTCATGTCCAAAATGTCAGCAGAATCATTGTATATTTCAATGCCCTTCCTTTCAAAACTTATCTATCGATTCTTGACGCACCTTTGTAAACCAGCAGAAGCTGTGTTTTAACTGTCTACGTAAGGATCATAAATCATCCCAATGCAAATCTCAACATAGGTGTCGCCATTGTCAACAAAGACATCACAGTCTTGTCCATCAGGATCGTGTGACGACTGCTACCAACATAAACAAGTCAGATGAGGATAGCCAAACAACTTTTTTTCATGAAGAAGGTGTTGTAATACGCCCAACTCAAGCATTGATAGGGCAGAAGGAAAATAAAGGTCACACAGGAGGGACAGGTACCACGTTGCTCCCAACCGCAGTTGTTTCAGTTCTCGACTGTAGTGGTAATAAAGTTCCCTGTCGAGTATTAATAGACTCAGGTTCACAAGCATCGTTCATCACCGAGTCATTAGTACAAAAGTTGGGGCTGCATAGATCTCATGCACGAATACCAGTCAGTGGACTAACTACATCTAGTGTCGGAATAACCAAAGGGAGGGTGTTTATACAACTAACCAATAAACACAATAAAACCATGCAACTAGAAACTTTGATACTACCTTGTCTTACGTCCAATATTCCAGAGACTGAGCTTACACCAATAGCGTTATTGAAATCTTATAGCCTTGCTGATCCATATTACAACCAACCAAGGCCAGTCGATATCATCTTAGGGGCTGATTGAGCACTACATATTTTCAAGAATCACCGTAGACTCATTAATGAGGATTTGATCCTGCAACTCACTGAGTTTGGATGGGTTATTGCTGGAAATTGTAACACAGAGAAGACAATGGTAAGGGCGACACCCACCAGTATCAATTTACTTCATACAACATTAGATATTGATCGATCACTGCAACAGTTTTGGGAATTGGAGGAATCCATAGGGCTTGAGCTGAGCTCAACTGCTGAGGAACATCAGGCAGAGCACATCTTTACAACAACCACAAACCGTACGAGTGATGGAAGATATATTGTACAACTGCCATTCAAAGGTGATCCATCCCAATTAGGACACAGTCATTCAACAGCCCTCAAGCGACTGCATTCCATCGAAAGAAAGTGTGCTAACAACCCGAAACTAAGTTCAGCATATCTCCAGTTCATGAATGAGTATCTCACGCTTGGGCACATGGAGAAAATTCCGCATGAGGAAATCATGGTAAAAACCTGTTATTATTTACCTCACCATGCCGTCTTTAAACAAATAGGAAATGAAAGCAAAGTGAGAGTGGTATTTGATGGCTCTTCAAGGACCTCTACTAACGTATCTCTAAATGACCTCTTGTTAGTAGGTCCTCCAATACAACGAGATTTATTTGTAGTTTGTTTACGTTTTCGAATGTATAAATTTACATTCACAGCAGACATAGAGAAGATGTTTCGTCAAATCTGGATAGCAGATGATCAAAGGGACTATCAGCGGATTCTGTGGCGGAAGTCTTCCAGTAATCCTGTAGAGTATTATCGACTGAAAACAGTAACTTATGGGACTGCTTCGGCACCATATTTAGCGGTTAGAGTACTTGAACAATTGGCTAGGGAAATTGAAAATCGTTACCCAAAGGCGACACAAGTGTTAAGAAATAACTGTTACGTGGATGATATAATAGCAGGAGCACATTCAGTATCAGAGTTAATGGATATCCAACATGAAATAATAACAGCTCTGGCTGAAGCTGGCTTTAGTCTTCGAAAATGGAGCAGCAATTGTAAACAAATACTGTCAGCAATACCGGAGAATCATAGAGCACTCAGAGAAAAGGAGTTCATGGAAGAAGAACAACAGTCGGTGAAAACTTTGGGATTAAAATGGTCACCCTCTTTAGACATATTTTCGTTTACAATCCGTACAAGCTCCAATGGTGTAACCACTAAAAGGAAGTTCTTATCCGAAGCATCACACATCTTTGATCCTTTAGGGTTTCTTACACCAATTACTGTATCGATCAAAATCCTATTCCAATCACTATGGCTCCAGGACGTAGGTTGGGATGACCTATTACCACATCCAATAGCCGAGCAATGGATGCATATTCAACAGGAGCTACCTAGTATTGATCAATTGAAAATATCCCGTTGGATAGGCATAACAGACACAACTTTGGAATTGCATGGGTTTTCCGACGCCTCTGAGAAGGCTTATAGTGCAGTCATTTATGCAAGATCACGATCACCTATTGCAGGGTTTCGGGCTCACTTAGTAGCAGCAAAAAGCAGAGTAGCCCCATTGAAGCAAATTTCGATTGCGAGGCTTGAGTTGTGTGGAGCTCTATTGCTAACTATACTCTTCGAAAGGATTGTGACTGCCAGTTCTAAATATCATTACAAGCTCTTCGCTTGGACAGACTCAGAGATCGTGCTGCACTGGTTGTCCACCCAACCACGTAAGTGGAATACATTTGTTGCAAACCGTACGTCAGAGATCCTAAGTACACTTCCTCGAGATTGCTGGAGGCATGTAGCATCTATCGACAACCCGGCGGATTGTGCGTCACGTGGGGTCACACCTCATGAGTTGATGAATCACTCTTTATGGTGGAACGGACCCTCATGGCTTCAACAGCATGAGTCAGTATACCTGGATCAAAACTCGTCAAATCATCAAGTTAGTCCTAAGTTGGCGATAGCAGAGGAAAGACCTACACGTATACAAGCATTGATTACTAGAGACGATTCAGAGTTTCTCACTGCGTTGATTTTGAATTCCTTCGAATTATAGCTTATTGCATCAGGTTTATGAGTAATGGCTTGAAACGGAACTCTCCAATTAGTCTTGGACCCCTCACCTGTGCGGAATTAAACCAAGCAAAACAAAAGTGTATACGACATGTCCAGAAAATTGCCTTCAACAAGGAGATCGAATCTCTTCATAAGGGACAGCCATTATCGGCTAACAATAAACTCAGTAGTCTTCGACCCTTTATCGACGAAAACAACTTATTATGAGTCGGAGGACGTCTTCAGCACTCGCAGCTATCAAATGCGACAAAACATCCGATAATTTTACCAAAGGACAGTCATCTTTCGGAATTGATCATAAACTACTATCATATGAAATATTGTCATGCAAGCATCACTGAAACTTACTTGAATAACTAAACTTGAAACTAACTTGAATAAATGAATTATATATATATCTGTCGTTTAAACTAAATTAAGGTGAACGTAATCACAAATTGTAGTTGTTCCCAGACTAATCAGCCGGAACAAAAATTATTAGGTTGATTCGATAGAATTAATATTTGCTTAAGTTTAATTTGAAAAAAACTGAATATAACATATATCTGAAAGATAACTACGTGATCCAAAGTTTTGGATGGAATAAGCCAGTCTTTGAGCACATAGAATTATCCTAAGTAATACTTTTATACAATTTAACTAGTTATAAAAAAATTTGGCTTAATAAGCCACTTTTATATAATCTGGAAGAAATTAATTACCTTAATTACAAAAATGAATATTCTTTGCGACCTATGATAATTTATTAACAGCTAAGTTTTTCCATTACAACGATGTCTTTTTTACTCGTATGTAAAGCTTTGATCTAAATTTAAGCTCCATCACAGAAGTTTGGAAAATTAAATAAATAACAAATTGTAATTTTTGTTATAAGTCAAAATTTCATTAATAATTGAAAACTATCGAAAGAAGGTCTTTAACAAAAACAACTGTCTGAAAGCCATTCAAGTGTTCAGGGGGCTTTTATTTTTCAGCTGAGTGCAGAAATTAGTTGACATCAGAATAAAAAAATCGCAAAATTTATTAAATCAAATTAAAGCTTTCTATTTTCTAACCTGCTAATTTACAACATAACCCGCTATGCCCCCCTTCTGTATGAGAGTTCTAAAATTTATGAGAAGTATGTACAACATTAACTGCTTTGGAATGGGCTGTTTCTTTTGATTTGTGATCTCTTCCTTTCGTTGATTCTAATAATGGGTAATCCTTGGTATTAAATTGTGTAATGAAAGGTTATATTTGTCAAACACATCACTGTTACATTTACCATTTAGCTGCCTGGCAATGAAATGTTGGTTTAGCAATGATTTTAGTCTATCTGTGGTAAACGTTCATCAAGCCTTAAAGGAATATCTAGACTTTGATAATTTAAATCAAGCTGTGATTGCAATATTGATTGAAACATTTTCACAAAAACAACGCCTGGGGTTATAAACGTTATTTTTCTACATAAAGCTTATATATAAGAGAAAGGAAGTTGTAGGAGTAGAGGAGTAAGGCTCAAATTGATGAGCTTAATTATACAAATTATTTAGAAATTATGAAATTTTTTGTAAAATTTTAAACATTTTCTTTAATAATTTTTTAAGTATCAGCTTCCCTTATTAAAATCAGCTGATTTTAAGTAAATATTAAAAATCTATTCCTGAAGAAATTTAAAAACAACAAAGTTGCAAAATAAACTTGAACTTTAAGTACAATAAGGACCCTAGTAGTGGTAGCAGTGTAATAGGAGAGGTATAATTTGGTTTGTTTTGTAAAATTACTCTAAATAAACGATTTCTATCTGGTTAGCTTTGGGATATTTTTTCCATTTTTCAGTGGAACAACTGATTTGCGGATAGCAATACATAAATAGCGGCTAGGGGGATTTATTCCAGAAGTGGTTAAAAATGGACCATTTGCTTGGTCTTACTAATGATGTTGAAATTTTTTATGAAAACACAAACGACAGTGGGTTTTTAAAACATTTATATTTGTGCAAAAAGGGAAGTAAAAGAAAAGTGTGCTAAGCCAACTTAAACCATAAGTCTAGCACTATGAATAAAAGGTTATTGTTTTTAGGTCCTTAAGTAAATAAATAAATTGTTGATGGGATTTCTCGGTAAAAATTAATCAACAAATGCAGACCTTTAAGGCAAGCAAAATAATCGTTTGTAGACATGAAATTTAATTGAAAATTTAAAACATTATTTTTGACGTAACTTTACTCTTATATAATTATTTTTTTTTCATTCAAGATTTTGAGTCTCTCAAGCCCCTGGATAACGATAGGATAATAAGACAACTCAAGAGAGTAAAACCATTTAAAGTAGCGTATGGTAAAACATAGATAATAAAATATGTAATGAGCCAACATAGTGACCTAGAAATGTGACTATCATAGGAATAAGCACTTTGGAACCTTGGATTGTAGTAAATTAAGTTAGAATCAAATAGCTTATTAGTATGTATTTACTAGATTGTTATGAATAGTAAAAAACAAACGAATTGAAGATTAAGAAAAATTAAAAGTTTTGAAACAGTTTTATGATGCCAAAAATATTTATGTCTCAAAGTTTTAAATAATATTAATTGGATAATTGGGTTAGATAGAATGAAAGGTTTTGCTAAAAATATTAAGAACTAAAAAGCTTAGGCGTCTTATTTTACCGTTCTATTTTGCTCAGGATAAAATCCACAAGTATGAAAATCTACTAAGCTTCGAAAAATATTACTTGCTTTTTTAAAAATTAATATTTATTTGACAAGAAGTAAGAGTTTTTACGTGGTATCAAATACTTCATGAATAACAGGTGTGTGGTTATACCTAACCAATTAAAGTTAACGTAGAGTCTAAAAAAATCTCCAAGCTTCTTTGAGTTGTAGTTGTAGTATTTTTAATACTTTCAAAATTTAAGCTCAATTGGTTGAAAGGTTGGATAAAAATTAACCTACTTTATTAACGTTGTTTTTTAACAACCTTAAGATCTAACATTCATAACAATAAGCTTTAAAAATAGCCTAACCCTAATTCATTGACATTTATTCATCAAAGGTTTATACAACTGTCCTGAATAGGCTACTTTCTAGCAAGTAGAAAGGATCTATAGACAGTAGGGGTGTATACTAATAATAATATTTTCCATTTGTAAGTTTGCTCGATAGTTTATAAATATAGAAACTTTTCCTTTTGATCTTCTATACCTTAATATTTCTTATTTTGAAATATTATGCAACCTGTTGTTTGCAATTATGCTATATATAAGTACATATATATCCTCATCATAAAATACTACTAAACTAGTAAACTAGTAGTGAGAAACTAGGAAACTAGTAGTGAGTTTTCAATATAGAATTTCTCAAGCTTTCTTTTTACTGTTAAAAGTTTTAGCCAGTATTTAAAAATATTTTATTTCATTTTCTGCACTTAAATCAAAACTAGTTAAAATAAATTTTCTTCTTTTCGTATACATTCTGTTTGATTTCTATGTCAAACTTCGTAAATAAACTCCTATTAAGTTTTCTATTTACTGAAAAAAAAGTTTTATCTAAAATTTTGTTAACTTTCACAATAAGCATTTCCTTGGTACAGTTAGTCCTCACAACGTATAAGATCGTTATATATACTTTATTCTTGAGATGCATTTATTTACAATAAACTCTAATAAGGATTCGCGTCGGTTTTATCTCTGAACGAATTTATTCAAACTTTTGCCAATTAATTTGATGGTGAACAATGCAAAGTTGCAGCAATGGCTAAAAATCTACTAAGCTTTGTCTTAAGTTTCTATGGTGACAATGCAAATTGTTGCCCAGTTTATTTAAAGATATATTCTATCAATGATTTATGCGGAAACTTCATGTTGAGGATTTCTTTATGCCAATGGACTAAAAAGTTACAAAAATTATTGCTAGCTCGGATTCATTGCATTTTTTATTATAAATACTTAAAAATCTGTTATTCGAGAAGGGAATATTTTACAAATAGGGCTAAGGAAAGAAAATTTAAGATCGTTTGCTTCTTATTATAGTGAATACAAGTACTCATTAGATTGAGAAACTTTTCAGATGTTCATTTACACATTAATCCTTTCTCTAGGCTAAAAAGATATTTGTCTACCACTCACTCAAAATATTTTGCCGTAATTATTATAAGCCATTCATAAATATATCTCAAATAAATTAATACAATCAAAAAGTTTTCGACAGTTTAATTAAAGTTTGAAAGAGAAAAAGAAAAGACTAAATTTTTCTAAAACTGGATAACCAAGTTTTAATATCTTAATCTTTTTGTGATATTAACTTATAAAAACAAATGCGACAATGCCAACAAAAAATTCATAGGCTACGTGATTAGCGTTATTAATTATATGAAGTCCTAGCTCTATCTCAGAGTATAACAAATCAAAAGAATTACTCATTGGCTAGATTTTAGGGACAAATAGATGCTATATTTAATGACTAAAGATGAATTATCTTTGATTAGAGGGAAGTAATTCAACGGTATTAATTTGCTCTCAAAACTTCATCGCAACTCCTTCACTGCCAAAACAGAACTGAGGAATTAACAAGTCAAATAAACATATTTAAAGAAAAAGTTGAATTAATCTAACAAAAGAGTTAAAATTGTACTACTTAATATAAAAGTAAATGGAATTACTTAACTCAAAAGTTAAATTTTTCTTCCAAGGCACAAGGAATTTTTAAAGTGTACATATTTTGAAACTTGAATCTTTTAGTAAATGACACAACATCAAAAATTAAAATTTTTCAGATTTTTTTGTGAATTTTTGTACCTAAAAGAGTTTCGGAAAAGGAGAGTTTAGAAATTAATGGAACAAATCATTTGCAATAAATCTTTGATATAAAAAATTAACAAGCGGAAAAAGAAAAGAACATAGGTCTAAACTTTTAAGTAATTTAACTTTTTAAGCATTTATATTTATAATGGGAAAATCCAATTAAATTTAAGGATTTGGCTGTTACTCTACACTGAATCTTGGATATTTTTACCGCTTTTATTTATGAGGCGGTGGTGTCCATATGTAGCATATAACTTTTATTAAATTTGTATGCATTAATGGTTTGATTGCAACTTTACATAATTATGAGGCTAATTATAAAATGATATTTAAAAAATCTTATGTAATTTTAAGTCTTAAATTATTTTAGGAAATTGTCAAAAAATATTTTTTTATGCTCATGACAATGCTTTAAATTATAAATAATGGATCAGCAATTTGAATAAATCGAAAAAACTCTGATTTTGATCGCCAAATCAGTGATCTTTTGTTAATTATTTATCTTTTGAATGCCTTTCAAGTTTAGTTGATACAATACTGGCTAAAAATATTTTTACATTAATAGAGCTTAAAATATTATTAATAATACTCTACCCTCGCATAGCCTTCCCCATGAAAGTTTCGGCTTTTCAACCCAAGGATACATATATTAAAATTGTTACGAGATGGCACTGAGGTAAGGGGTGTACATGAGGCAGTACAAATTATTAATAGGAAGTGAATCTCGTGGTGGACTGACAGCTAAAGAAACACACAACACAAAATCGAAATCGTAATAGAAGTCAATCCATATCATCGTGTATATTTGCACAAAGTTAAACTAAAACTAAGTTATCATATTTAAGTAGAAATCGATGTAAATAAACAATTACATACTTTTAAGTGAAATGTGTCGAAAACAATTGATTATTAATTGAAAGGTGTCAGAAACTATTATTGAGGTTTAATCATAAACACTCATCTAAATTAAAGCAAATTGTGCTATAAACAATCATTGAAAATTAAGCATAACTTGGTGTAAACACAATCATCTATTAATCTAAAAGCCATAAAACTAAGGTTCACCATCTAAAGTGCAAATAATATGTATAGCTAACTTGAATAAATGAATTATATATATATCTGTCGTTTAAACTAAATTAAGGTGAACGTAATCACAAATTGTAGTTGTTCCCAGACTAATCAGCCGGAACAAAATTGGTCCTTCGAGCCGGATCAAAGTAAAACTTTGATTCATTCATCACATCGGATTCATATAGATCGCATTGAATCAATCACATCGGATTCATTTAGATCGCATTGAATCAATCACATCGGATTCATATAGATCGCATTGAATCAATCACATCGGATCCATTATAGTGGATCACTCGCAGCTGAGCAGGGGTTTCAAGGTCATCTAGACAACAGCTGGCAACTTTCAATTTATATCGATTTTAAGTTAAACATTTAAACATTCATCTCATCTATTTTAGATCTATAGGGTAAATTCTTGATTGAGCTGTACCATGGAGGCGGTAAAAGTGAAAAGGGGATATGTCAAAGGTATGGTCACGAGAATTATGGCGTTTGCAGAGAATATACCACAAGAAACAACAAAGGAGGCGATTCAATCACGTTTAGAAAAGCTTGAAGGGGCTTGGAAGGAGTTTTTTGATTTACAAAATCAGCTAGCTGAATACTTAGATGAGGTTCAATACGCCTCACAAGAGGCAGAAATCATACAGTTCGAGAATAAGTATTACGAGGCAAGGGAAAACTTGTTAACAGCTTTAAATAGCAGACGAAGTGGTGAATCGTCCGATAGTAGTGCTACACATCAGGTAATCGATCAACAGAATTTATTTTTTGAACGGTTGTCTAGTACTTTGGCGACATCGTCATCAACGTCTAATCGACTCTCAGACACTAGACTACCAAAACTGGAGATCCCTCATTTTTCTGGAAGGTACAATGAATGGATGTCATTTCGAGATCTATTCGAATCAACTATTCATACAAATCACAAGTTGAGTGACAGCCAAATGTTGCACTACCTAAAGGGGTTTCTGCAGGGGGATGCTGCTGCTCTACTGCGTCACATTCCCATCACTAATGCCAACTACCAAGAAGCATGGGAAAGATTGAACGCTCGTTATGAAAACCGAAAGCAAATAGTTAATTCATTCGTTCAAGGGTTTTTGTCGTTAGCACCAATTTCAACTACCTCGTTCATTGGACTTCGCAAACTCACTGATGGAGTGGATGAAATGGTCCGAAGCTTAAAAGCATTAGGTAAAGAAGCGGAAGGTCGTGATCCTTGGATCATATATCTACTTATGAATAAAGTCGATGTGTCGACACAACAAGCCTGGGCAGAGCACACAACTTCCATGCAGAGTCCAAGTATTAAAGATTTAATTACATTCTTGAACACTCGTTGTCAGGCTCTTGAAAATTGTCAAGCAAATCTTCGTCAGGCGTCTGTTCGACCTCAACCGTCGAAGGTACATCAAGCCACTTCAATTCCACATATTAGGAGTCATACCGCATCGATGACTTCATGTCCAAAATGTCAGCAGAATCATTGTATATTTCAATGCCCTTCCTTTCAAAACTTATCTATCGATTCTCGACGCACCTTTGTAAACCAGCAGAAGCTGTGTTTTAACTGTCTACGTAAGGATCATAAATCATCCCAATGCAAATCTCAACATAGGTGTCGCCATTGTCAACAAAGACATCACAGTCTTGTCCATCAGGATCGTGTGACGACTGCTACCAACATAAACAAGTCAGATGAGGATAGCCAAACAACTTTTTTTCATGAAGAAGGTGTTGTAATACGCCCAACTCAAGCATTGATAGGGCAGAAGGAAGATAAAGGTCACACAGGAGGGACAGGTACCACGTTGCTCCCAACCGCAGTTGTTTCAGTTCTCGACTGTAGTGGTAATAAAGTTCCCTGTCGAGTATTAATAGACTCAGGTTCACAAGCATCGTTCATCACCGAGTCATTAGTACAAAAGTTGGGGCTGCATAGATCTCATGCACGAATACCAGTCAGTGGACTAACTACATCTAGTGTCGGAATAACCAAAGGGAGGGTGTTTATACAACTAACCAATAAACACAATAAAACCATGCAACTAGAAACTTTGATACTACCTTGTCTTACGTCCAATATTCCAGAGACTGAGCTTACACCAATAGCGTTATTGAAATCTTATAGCCTTGTTGATCCATATTACAACCAACCAAGGCCAGTCGATATCATATTAGGGGCTGATTGAGCACTACATATTTTCAAGAATCACCGTAGACTCATTAATGGGGATTTGATCCTGCAACTCACTGAGTTTGGATGGGTTATTGCTGGAAATTGTAACACAGAGAAGACAATGGTAAGGGCGACACCCACCAGTATCAATTTACTTCATACAACATTAGATATTGATCGATCACTGCAACAGTTTTGGGAATTGGAGGAATCCAAAGGGCTTGAGCTGAGCTCAACTGCTGAGGAACATCAGGCAGAGCACATCTTTACAACAACCACAAACCGTACGAGTGATGGAAGATATATTGTACAACTGCCATTCAAAGGTGATCCATCCCAATTAGGACACAGTCATTCAACAGCCCTCAAGCGACTGCATTCCATCGAAAGAAAGTGTGCTAACAACCCGAAACTAAGTTCAGCATATCTCCAGTTCATGAGGAAATCATGGTAAAAACCTGTTATTATTTACCTCACCATGCCGTCTTTAAACAAATAGGAAATGAAAGCAAAGTGAGAGTGGTATTTGATGGCTCTTCAAGGACCTCTACTAACGTATCTCTAAATGACCTCTTGCTAGTAGGTCCTCCAATACAACGAGATTTATTTGTAGTTTGTTTACGTTTTCGAATGTATAAATTTACATTCACAGCAGACATAGAGAAGATGTTTCGTCAAATCTGGATAGCAGATGATCAAAGGGACTATCAGCGGATTCTGTGGCGGAAGTCTTCCAGTAATCCTGTAGAGTATTATCGACTGAAAACAGTAACTTATGGGACTGCTTCGGCACCATATTTAGCGGTTAGAGTACTTGAACAATTGGCTAGGGAAATTGAAAATCGTTACCCAAAGGCGACACAAGTGTTAAGAAATAACTGTTACGTGGATGATATACTAGCAGGAGCACATTCAGTATCAGAGTTAATGGATATCCAACATGAAATAATAACAGCTCTGGCTGAAGCTGGCTTTAGTCTTCGAAAATGGAGCAGCAATTGTAAACAAATACTGTCAGCAATACCGGAGAATCATAGAGCACTCAGAGAAAAGGAGTTCATGGAAGAAGAACAACAGTCGGTGAAAACTTTGGGATTAAAATGGTCACCCTCTTTAGACATATTTTCGTTTACAATCCGTACAAGCTCCAATGGTGTAACCACTAAAAGGAAGTTCTTATCCGAAGCATCACACATCTTTGATCCTTTAGGGTTTCTTACACCAATTACTGTATCGATCAAAATCCTATTCCAATCACTATGGCTCCAGGACGTAGGTTGGGATGACCTATTACCACATCCAATAGCCGAGCAATGGATGCATATTCAACAGGAGCTACCTAGTATTGATCAATTGAAAATATCCCGTTGGATAGGCATAACAGACACAACTTTGGAATTGCATGGGTTTTCCGATGCCTCTGAGAAGGCTTATAGTGCAGTCATTTATGCAAGATCACGATCACCTATTGCAGGGTTTCGGGCTCACTTAGTAGCAGCAAAAAGCAGAGTAGCCCCATTGAAGCAAATTTCGATTGCGAGGCTTGAGTTGTGTGGAGCTCTATTGCTAACTATACTCTTCGAAAGGATTGTGACTGCCAGTTCTAAATATCATTACAAGCTCTTCGCTTGGACAGACTCAGAGATCGTGCTGCACTGGTTGTCCACCCAACCACGTAAGTGGAATACATTTGTTGCAAACCGTACGTCAGAGATCCTAAGTACACTTCCCCGAGATTGCTGGAGGCATGTAGCATCTATCGACAACCCGGCGGATTGTGCGTCACGTGGGGTCACACCTCATGAGTTGATGAATCACTCTTTATGGTGGAACGGACCCTCATGGTTTCAACAGCATGAGTCAGTATACCTGGATCAAAACTCGTCAAATCATCAAGTTAGTCCTAAGTTGGCGATAGCAGAGGAAAGACCTACACGTATACAAGCATTGATTACTAGAGACGATTCAGAGTTTCTCACTGCGTTGATTTTGAATTCCTTCGAATTATAGCTTATTGCATCAGGTTTATGAGTAATGGCTTGAAACGGAACTCTCCAATTAGTCTTGGACCCCTCACCTGTGCGGAATTAAACCAAGCAAAACAAAAGTGTATACGACATGTCCAGAAAATTGCCTTCAACAAGGAGATCGAATCTCTTCATAAGGGACAGCCATTATCGGCTAACAATAAACTCAGTAGTCTTCGACCCTTTATCGACGAAAACAACTTATTATGAGTCGGAGGACGTCTTCAGCACTCGCAGCTATCATATGCGACAAAACATCCGATAATTTTACCAAAGGACAGTCATCTTTCGGAATTGATCATAAACTACTATCATATGAAATATTGTCATGCAAGCATCACTGAAACTTTCACCCTTCTACGTGAAGAATATTGGATTGCGAACGCTCGGAATATGATCCGTCGCATAGTACATCATTGTCACACTTGCATTCGATATCGTCATGTACAACATTCTCAGTTAATGGGAACTTTGCCACAGTCAAGAGTTTGTCAAGAAAAACCGTTCGCCAACACTGGATGTGATTATGCGGGACCCATTTCGCTACGCTGCCTTCGAGGAAGAAATCCTCACATGATCAAGGGCTATATCTGCGTGTTTATCTGCATGGCAACCAAGGCTATGCATCTGGAGCTTGCGAGTGATTTAACGACGAATACTTTCTTGGCATGTCTGAGACGATTCATATCATGACGAGGCAGATGTAAGCAGCTGTTTTCGGATAACGCAACCAGCTTCCGAGGAGCGAAACGTAAACTGAATGAAATGTACCAACTAGTTCTGTCCAATACCCATCATCGTATTGTCCAAGAAACGTTAGCCCAAGAGGGAGTCCAGTGGAGTTTTATTCCTCCAAACGCACCCCACTTTGGTGGTTTATGGGAGGCAGGGGTAAAGTCAGTCAAAACCCACTTGCGAAGAGTAATTGGAAATAACACGTTAACATTCGAAGCCTTAAACACATTGCTGGTCCAAATAGAAGGAATCTTAAATTCACGACC
Organism: Acrocera orbiculus; assembly: GCA_947359355.1. Taxonomy (NCBI): domain Eukaryota; kingdom Metazoa; phylum Arthropoda; class Insecta; order Diptera; family Acroceridae; genus Acrocera; species Acrocera orbiculus. The sequence continues at coordinate 17,953,965 of OX375758.1, forward strand.
GCTATTTTCGATGCCAGATCAAGAGTTTGAGCCCTTAACTCCCTTTCATTTGTTAACTGGGCACTCCTATCAAGACTTACCGGAACCCCATAACGGTACAACAGAGTTACATCTACTGGACAAATGGAGGTTAGTTCAGGCTATGAAACAAGGATTCTGGAAACGATGGCATAAAGAGTACCTCACTTCATTACAGCAACGACCGAAGTGGAAGCAGGTTCAACCTAATTTTAACGTGAACGATATTGTGTTAATCAAAGACTCCAATTCTCCGCCGGGGCACTGGCCTATGGGCAAGGTAATCAAAGTTCATCCCGGAGAGGATGGGCAGGTTCGAGTGGTGACTCTGGTTACTGCAACTGGCACTATACAGCGACCCATTGTCAAATTGATACGACTACCAAGCCGTACATCGAGCAACGCAATCGGCCCCAATATGTTACGAGATGACACTGAGGTAAGCGGTGTACATGAGGCAGTACAAATTATTAATAGGAAGTGAACCTCGTTGTGGACTGACAGCTAAAGAAACACACAACACAAAATCGAAATCGTAATCGAAGTCAATCCATATCATCGTGTATATTTGCACAAAGTTAAACTAAAACTAAGTTATCATATTTAAGTAGAAATCGATGTAAATAAACAATTACATACTTTTAAGTGAAATGTGTCGAAAACAATTGATTATTAATTGAAAGGTGTCAGAAACTATTATTGAGGTTTAATCATAAACACTCATCTAAATTAAAGCAAATTGTGCTATAAACAATCATTGAAAATTAAGCATAACTTGGTGCAAACACAATCATCTATTAATCTAAAAGCCATAAAACTAAGGTTCACCATCTAAAGTGCAAATAATATGTATAGCTAACTTGAATAAATGAATTATATATATATCTGTCGTTTAAACTAAATTAAGGTGAACGTAATCACAAATTGTAGTTGTTCCCAGACTAATCAGCCGGAACAAAAATTATTAGGTTGATTCGATAGAATTAATATTTGCTTAAGTTTAATTTGAAAAAAACTGAATATAACATATATCTGAAAGATAACTACGTGATCCAAAGTTTTGGATGAAATAAGCCAGTCTTTGAGCACATAGAATTATCCTAAGTAATACTTTTATACAATTTAACTAGTTATGAAAAAATTTGGCTTAATAAGCCACTTTTATATAATCTGGAAGAAATTAATTACCTTAATTACAAAAATGAATATTCTTTGCGACCTATGATAATTTATTAACAGCTAAGTTTTTCCATTACAACGATGTCTTTTTTACTCGTATGTAAAGCTTTGATCTAAATTTAAGCTCCATCACAGAAGTTTGGAAAATTAAATAAATAACAAATTGTAATTTTTGTTATAAGTCAAAATTTCATTAATAATTGAAAACTATCGAAAGAAGGTCTTTAACAAAAACAACTGTCTGAAAGCCATTCAAGTGTTCAGGGGGCTTTTATTTTTCAGCTGAGTGCAGAAATTAGTTGACATCAGAATAAAAAAATCGCAAAATTTATTAAATCAAATTAAAGCTTTCTATTTTCTAACCTGCTAATTTACAACATAACCCGCTATGCCCCCCTTCTGTATGAGAGTTCTAAAATTTATGAGAAGTATGTACAACATTAACTGCTTTGGAATGGGCTGTTTCTTTTGATTTGTGATCTCTTCCTTTCGTTGATTCTAATAATGGGTAATCCTTGGTATTAAATTGTGTAATGAAAGGTTATATTTGTCAAACACATCACTGTTACATTTACCATTTAGCTGCCTGGCAATGAAATGTTGGTTTAGCAATGATTTTAGTCTATCTGTGGTAAACGTTCATCAAGCCTTAAAGGAATATCTAGACTTTGATAATATAAATCAAGCTGTGATTGCAATATTGATTGAAACATTTTCACAAAAACAACGCCTGGGGTTATAAACGTTATTTTTCTACATAAAGCTTATATATAAGAGAAAGGAAGTTGTAGGAGTAGAGGAGTAAGGCTCAAATTGATGAGCTTAATTATACAAATTATTTAGAAATTATGAAATTTTTTGTAAAATTTTAAACATTTTCTTTAATAATTTTTTAAGTATCAGCTTCCCTTATTAAAATCAGCTGATTTTAAGTAAATATTAAAAATCTATTCCTGAAGAAATTTAAAAACAACAAAGTTGCAAAATAAACTTGAACTTTAAGTACAATAAGGACCCTAGTAGTGGTAGCAGTGTAATAGGAGAGGTATAATTTGGTTTGTTTTGTAAAATTACTCTAAATAAACGATTTCTATCTGGTTAGCTTTGGGATATTTTTTCCATTTTTCAGTGGAACAACTGATTTGCGGATAGCAATACATAAATAGCGGCTAGGGGGATTTATTCCAGAAGTGGTTAAAAATGGACCATTTGCTTGGTCTTACTAATGATGTTGAAATTTTTTATGAAAACACAAACGACAGTGGGTTTTTAAAACATTTATATTTGTGCAAAAAGGGAAGTAAAAGAAAAGTGTGCTAAGCCAACTTAAACCATAAGTCTAGCACTATGAATAAAAGGTTATTGTTTTTAGGTCCTTAAGTAAATAAATAAATTGTTGATGGGATTTCTCGGTAAAAATTAATCAACAAATGCAGACCTTTAAGGCAAGCAAAATAATCGTTTGTAGACATGAAATTTAATTGAAAATTTAAAACATTATTTTTGACGTAACTTTACTCTTATATAATTATTTTTTTTTCATTCAAGATTTTGAGTCTCTCAAGCCCCTGGATAACGATAGGATAATAAGACAACTCAAGAGAGTAAAACCATTTAAAGTAGCGTATGGTAAAACATAGATAATAAAATATGTAATGAGCCAACATAGTGACCTAGAAATGTGACTATCATAGGAATAAGCACTTTGGAACCTTGGATTGTAGTAAATTAAGTTAGAATCAAATAGCTTATTAGTATGTATTTACTAGATTGTTATGAATAGTAAAAAACAAACGAATTGAAGATTAAGAAAAATTACAAGTTTTGAAACAGTTTTATGATGCCAAAAATATTTATGTCTCAAAGTTTTAAATAATATTAATTGGATAATTGGGTTAGATAGAATGAAAGGTTTTGCTAAAAATATTAAGAACTAAAAAGTTTAGGCGTCTTATTTTACCGTTCTATTTTGCTCAGGATAAAATCCACAAGTATGAAAATCTACTAAGCTTCGAAAAATATTACTTGCTTTTTTAAAAATTAATATTTATTTGACAAGAAGTAAGAGTTTTTACGTGGTATCAAATACTTCATGAATAACAGGTGTGTGGTTATACCTAACCAATTAAAGTTAACGTAGAGTCTAAAAAAATCTCCAAGCTTCTTTGAGTTGTAGTTGTAGTATTTTTAATACTTTCAAAATTTAAGCTCAATTGGTTGAAAGGTTGGATAAAAATTAACCTACTTTATTAACGTTGTTTTTTAACAACCTTAAGATCTAACATTCATAACAATAAGCTTTAAAAATAGCCTAACCCTAATTCATTGACATTTATTCA